>OX387245.1:45104451-50104451 GCA_947561735.1 Cenchrus americanus | reverse complement strand
GCCGGCCGCGGGGGCGGTGGTGGAGGAGATTCCCGACGATGACGACGTCCCGCCGCCGGGTTGGGACCGGGGGGCGAGCACGCCCGTGTCGCCCCCGAGGCCTCGGTGGGCGCTCTCGTGGCCCGGGCGGCGTTGGCGGGGCGCCGGGGCGCCCGGCGCATGGCGTCGGGCCCTCGTCATTGCGCGCGCGGACCCGCGCGTGCCCGGAGCGAGGGGGGCGGGGAGGGGGCCGACGCCCCGCCGCCCCACTTCATCGACGCTCAGGCAGAACGGAGGCTCTGGGAGGAGCTCCGTGATCACGGCACCTCGCTCAACCGTGCGTTGAACGAGGCGCTACGGATCCACAGCGGCCCCGCATGGCGTGTTTTCCAGGTTAGCTGAACTTTGTGGAGTTTCACGATTTTTTCCCCTGTTTTCTCCCCGTTCGTGTCTTTTCTGACGCCCGCCCCTCTCGCTCTGCTTGCTGGTGGCAGGAGCTGGAGTGCCGAGCTCGGGAGCGATATGGCGCCCTCGACCGTCTTGACGCCGACCTCCATTGGTACCGGGGGCAGTACGAGGCCCTGGAGGCCCTTGTCGAGGCCCTCAGGTCGCCTGACAGGTGGCTGGCGTACAGGGCCGAGGCCCTGCTGGACTCGCCCCCGGAGCAGGGCGCCCAGGGCCGCGGAAGGCGCCCCGCGGTCGTGCGGGTGCGGACGGTGTTGGTCGAGCGGGACGACACGCTGCGCCGGGCTCACGAAGACCTGGAGAACTGCGCTCCCTCGCGTCGACATGGGAGGCGGAGGTCGCCACTGCCCGCGCCCATGTCCAACAAGGTCGTGCAGCGCTCCAGAAGGCGGAGGGGCTGAAGACAGCCCTGGCGAACAAGACCGCAGCTCTCGCCACAGCGGAGGAGCAGCTCCGGCAGGAGCAAGCCGCCCTCCAGGAGGCGGAAGGCCAACTCCAGTGGGGGCGAGCCGCGCTCGTCGAGGCCCGGGCCGCGCTCGAGCAGGAGCAGATGGCGCGCGAGGAAGCACTGGGCCAACTCCAGCAGGAGCACGCCGCGCTCGAGGAGGTGCGGGCCACGCTCCAGAAGCAGGAGGAGGAGGTGTCGCGCCTCAACGGGGAGCTGGTGCAGATCAGCATCTCGCACGAGGACCAGCGCCAGTCCCTCGAGGAGTAGAAGGCCTCGTACCTCAAGCTACAGCGCGAGGCTGAGGAGACGCGTCGGTCCCTCGAGGCGGAGAAGCAGGTTGAAGGTGAGTTTGTTTCCGTTCGGTTCTTGCTCCTCGATTCGTTCTTTTGGGATCTGCTCCCAACATCATCTCTTTCTTGTTCGTGGCTTCCAGGCCTGCGGACCGCGCCGGGGCACGCGAACACCCGGGCCGAGACGCTGCAGACGGCCTACAACTCCTCTCAACAGGAGTTGGAGGAGCTGCGGGCCGCCGCCCTCGAGACCTGCCAGGAGGTCGAGGAAGGCGAGGCGCAAGCCGGGAGCTCGCTGGCGAGCCGCCTGCACGCTCTTGGTGGGTACGTCTCGAGGCGGATGCGCCGCGCCCTCCACCTGGGCGTCAAGAAGGCTCTCGGCGTGGTGAGGCCTCACTACGAGGTGAACCTCGAGGCCGTGGCGTCGGGCTACGTCGTCTCGGAGGGCGTCGAAGACGAGGTGGCAATGGAGCGCGCGGACGCGCTCACCGCCGCTGCTGCTGAGACGCTCGCCGAAGACTTCGAGAACTTCATGTTCCCCGACGCTCCTGACGCCGGCGAGCCCCAAGCCTGAGACCACTGGGCGCTGGGCCCTTTTTTTGTTGAAGTGTTAGAATCTGGGCCGTGTGGCCGTGTAAATAGACAAGTAATCTTTTGAGATGTTTAAATACTTGTAAATTTAAGTGGTGTTTCTTGTTTTGCTTATTGCGCTGTTCTATTTTTCCTTTGCCTAGGTCATTTTGGGTTGGGAAGGTTCGATTTCGTGAGTAGACAGCTGGGCTGGAGGTGAGAGAGAAGGGTCGTATCCTCACGGAGGCGTAGGCTGTCTCTGACTCGCGCGTCCTTTCCGCTTGGCCACTCGCACCCCGCCTGAACTCACTCGAGGCTAAGGTCGGAACGTACTTAGCGCACTTGCAATTTTTTTGCGAAAAAATGGGACCATTTTCTTGGGGGGGATGCCCCCCCCCCCGTAGTAGCCCCCGAGGGTGACTTGGTTTTCTGGGGAAAGCCGAGTTGCCCTTTAACTTTTATTGACTTGTTGGTTTTTTACATCTAGGCTGCCAACTGGGGTGTTGGGCATGTAATTTACAACAAAAAACTTGGAAATCCTCGCTAGGGGTAGAAGCGACGTAGCTTCTGGATGTTCGAAGCGTTGGTGAGTTCCTCGCCGTCCTCGTTGGCCAGCTTGTACGTGCCGGGCTTGAGCACCTTCACCACGACGTAGGGTCCCTCCCACGGGGGCGACAGCTTGTGGCGGCCTCGATTATCTTGGCGTAGCCTTAGGACGAGCTCCCCCTCACTGAAGTCTCGTCGCCACACCTTCCGGGCTTGGTAGCGTCTTAGGGTCTGCTGGTACCTCGCGGAGTGCATCAGGGCCACGGTGCGCGCCTCATCCAATTGGTCCAGCGAGTCCTCGCGGGCTCGCTGGTTGGCGTCTTCGTCGTAGCCCCGAACTCTGGGCGACCCATACTCCAAGTCCGTGGGGAGGATGGCATCTACGCCATGGACCAGGAAGAACGGGGTGAACCCGGTGGCCCTACTTGGGGTGCTCCTAAGGCTCCACACAACCGCCGGCAGCTCCTGGAGCCATTTCCGACCAGACTTATTCAGTTGGTCGAAAATTCTGGGCTTGAGGCCTTGTAGGATCATGCCATTGGCGCGTTCCACCTGACTATTGGTCTGTGGATGCGCCACGGCTGCCCGGTCCATGCGGATGTGGAACTTATCGCAAAACTCCAGGAACTTTCTGCCCGTGAATTGAGACCAGTTATCGGTGATGATGGAGTTGGGCACTCCGAAGCGAATGTTGGTGAAGAACGTCACCGCCTGCTCTGCAATGAGATTCATGACGGGGCGTACCTCCACCCATTTGGAGAACTTGTCGATAGCAACCAAAAGGTGGGTGTAGCCCCCGGGCGCCTTTCACAGGGGCCCGACGATGTCCAGTCCCCACACGGCGAAAGGCCACGTGACGGGGATGGTCTGCAGGACATGCGCAGGGAGATTGGACTTGCGGGCTTAGAATTGGCACCCTTCGCAGGTGCGCACGATCTCGCTGGCATCAGCGACCGCGATGGGCCAGTAAAAGCCCTGGTGGAACGCGTTGCCCACGAGGGTGCGGGGTGCTGCGTGGTGGCCGCACACGCCCGCGTGTATGTCTCGGAGGAGCTCGTGCCCCTGGGGGATGGGCACGCATCGCTGCAGAATGCCGGAGGCGGCGCGCTTGTACAGCTCGCCGTCGACGAGAGTAAATGACTTGGCCATCCTGGCGATGCACCTGGCCTCGGACCGGTCCGAGGGGAGTTCCCCTCGATCCATCCAGGCGATATACTTGTCGCGCCAGTCCACCTCGCTGGGGGCTGGTTCGACGTCCATGGCCTTGGCTTCGTCAGCGCCGTACCCCTCAAGCAGGGAGAGCATGTACGCCTCGTTCGAGGGGTCCTCGTCCATAGGCTCTACGCCTGTTAGACTCGAGGGTGCCCCCGAGGGTTCCTCGTGGCTCGAGGGACAGGGCTCGATGTTGACGGACAGCTGGGTGACGTCTCGCGCAAAAACGTTCGGGGGAATGGTGACCCGCCCCGACGCGATCTTGGTGAGCTCGTCCGCCTCCTCGTTGTACCGACGAGGCACGTGGTTGAGCTCTATCCTGTAGAACATGTCCTCGAGGGTGCGCACGGCTTTGCAGTATGCCTCCATCTTGTCGTCGTGACAACTTGCATTCTTCATGACCTGGTCGATCACGAGCTGCGAGTCCCCCCGCACGTCGAGGCACTTGATGCCTGTTTCAATGGCGATTTTGAGGCCGCGGAGGAGGGCCTCGTACTCAGCCATGTTGTTTGACGCGGGGAAGTGGAGGCGTACGGCGTATCGCATGTGCTCCCCGAGGGGTGAGACGAAGAGCAGGCCCGCGCCCGCGCCTGTCTTCATTACCGACCCGTCGAAGTACAGAGTCCAGCACTCGGCCTGGATCTGCGGCGGCGGCAACTGCGTGTCCATCCACTCGGCGACAAAGTCTGCCAAGATTTGGGACTTAATGGCCTTGCGCGGTGTGTATGCGAGCGTCTCGCCCATCAACTCCACTGACCACTTGGAAATCCTACCTGCTGCATCCGGGTTGCGGATGATTTCCTCCAATGGAAAGGAGGAAACCACCGTAACCGGGTGAGCCTCGAAGTAGTGGCGGAGCTTGCGTCGCGCGAGTACCACTGCGTAAAGCAGCTTCTGGACTTGTGGGTAGTGCGCCTTGGTTTCGGACAAGACCTCGCTGATGTAGTACGCCGGCCGCTGGACGGGCAGGGTGTGCCCCTCCTCCGTGCGCTCTACTACGATGACGGCGCTGACCACCTGGGTGGTCGCGGCTGCGTAGAGGTATAGAGGTTCGTTGTCCTGAGGCGGTGTGAGGATTGGGGCGTGGGCGAGGGTTACCTTCAGCTTGTCAAGCGCCTCTTGGGCTTCGACGGTCTAGGAGAGCCGCTCGTGCTTCTTCAACAGCCGGTAGAGGGGTAGGCCTTTCTCGCCGAGCCGCGAGATAAAGCGGCTTAAAGCGGAAAGGCACCCCAACACCTTTTGGACCCCCATGAGGTCCCGAATCGGACCCATTCGTTCGAGGGTTGCAACCTTTTTGGGGTTGACCTCGATGCCTCGCTGGGAGACAATGTATCCTAGCAGCATACATTCTTGAGGTCGAAGACACACTTTTCGGGGTTCAGTTTTACCCCGTTGGCCCGTAGGCAGCCGAACGCGATGTTGAGGTCGCTGACCAGGTCGTCCGCCTTCCTAGTTTTCATGAATATGCCGAAGACGTGCTGCATACATCGCTGATATGTTGCGCCCGCGTTTCGGAGACCGAACGGCGTCGTCACGTAACAGAACATCCCGAATGGCGTGATGAATGAAGTCGCGAGCTGGTCGGACTCTTTCATCTTTATTTGGTGGTACCCGGAATAGGCATCAAGGAAACACAAAAGTTCGCACCCGGCGGTCGAGTCAACGATTTGATCGATACGCGGCAAAGGAAAAGGAACTTTAGGACATGCTTTATTAAGACTAGTATAGTCTACACACATCCGCCACTTCCCATTATTTTTCTTCACTAATATAGGATTAGCTAGCCATGTGGGGTGTAACACTTCCTTGATGAACCCAGCCTCGAGGAGCTTTCGCAGCTCTTCTCCGATCGCCCGGCGCCGCTCCTCGTCGAAGCAACGCAGCCGTTGCTGCACGACACTGGAGTGAGGTAGGATATCAAGGGAGTGCTCGGTGACCTCCCTCGGAATGCATGGCATATCCGAGGGGCTCCATGCGAAGGTGTCGGCGTTGGCGCGGAGAAAGTCGACGAGCACCACTTCCTATTTCGGGTCGAGTGTGGAACTGACCCTCAACGCCTTTCCCTCGGGGGCAGCAGGGTCGAGGGGCACCCCCTTGGTCTGCTCGGCGGCCTTGAAGCTGCCGGCGTGCTTGGTGGCGGAGTCGAGGTCCTCGTTGACCTGCTTCTTCAGGTTGGCCACGAGCACTTCATCTAGCGCCAGCGCCTCGGCGTGCTCCACGCACTCAACGTCGCAGTCGAACGCGTGCTCGATGGATGAGCCCAAGGTGATGACACCGTTGGGCCCCGGCATCTTCATCTTGAGGTAGGTGTAGTTAGGGACCGCCATGAACTTGGCGTAGCACGGCCGCCCAAGTATGGCGTGGTACGCGCCCCTGAACCTCACCACCTCGAAGGTGAGCGTCTCCTTGCGATAGTTGTCCGGCGTGCCGAACCAAACTGGCAGGTGGATCTGCCCAAGGGGCTGGACGCGCTTGCCCGGCGCGACGCCATGGAACGGCGTCGTGCTGGGCCGCAGCTGGTCCAACCCGATCCCCAGCAGGCGCAGTGTGTGCGCGTAGAGGATATTGAGGCTGTTGCCTCCGTCCATCAGGACCTTCGAGAACCGCGTGTTCCCGATGACCGGGTCGACCACGTGTGGGTACTGACCCGGGTTGGGGATGCGGTTCGGGTGATCCTGGCGGCTGAACGTGATGGCGTCCTCCGACAAATCGAGGAAGGAGGGAGGCCCCTTTTCTGCAGCGAGGACCTCGTGCCGCTCCCGCTTGCGTTGGCGGCTAGACATGTCAACGGTCGGCCCCCTGAAGATGAGGAAGACGTTTTCCACGGCGGGGAAGCCGCCGGCGTCGCCGTCACCCCCATCCTTCTTGGCCTCGTCGTCCTTCGCGGCGGCGCGGCCATAGAACCGCTTGAGCATGTCGCACTGCTCGAGGGTGTGGTTGACCGGCGTCTTGTGATAAGGACATGGCTTCTTCAGCACGTCGTCAAAGACCCCAGGGCCTCGAGGGGCCGGTCGAGGGCCCCGTCGAGCTGGGTCAACAGCAAGAGCTTCGTCGCCATCATCGTCGCGCCCCTGCTCGCGCGCCTCGCAACGCGGCTTCTTTCCCTTCTTGCCCCGCTTGTTCTTCTGGTGGGGCTTCTTGGACTTGCTGCCCTCTGCGGGCGTGTCGTCCGCGCGTTTGCCCTTCTTGCTGTCGAAGATCGCCCCCACTGCTTCTTCGCTCGAAGCAAAGCTGGTGGTGATGTCGAACAGCTCGTTCGAATCGGCTGGCGGGCTGCGCCCGAGCTCGCGCACAAGGTCCCGGCACGTGGTGCCCTCGAGGAAGGCGTGCACGACCTCGAACTGAGCCACGCTCGGGAGCTCCGTACAGCGTTTGGAGAAGCGCCGTATGAAGTCCCGGAGTGACTCGCCGGGCTTCTGGGTGCACGCGCGCAGGTCCCAGGAGTTCCCAGGACGCACGTACGTGCCCTGGAAGTTTCCCACGAACGTGCGGACCAGATCGTCCCAGTTGTGGATCTGGTTGGCCGGCAGGTGCTCGAGCCACGTCCGCGCCGAGTCAGCGAGGTGCAGGGGGAGGTTACAGATGATAACCTCGTCGTTGGTGGCCCCGCCCAGTTGGCACGCCAGACGGTAGGCGTTGAGCCACACGTGGGGGTCCGTTTCCCTGTTGTACTTGACGATCGACATGGGCTGGCGGAAGCGCTGAGGGAAGCTTGCCGTGCGGATCTCCCGGCTGAACATACGGGTCCCCGGTGGCTCCGGCGTCGGCGAACGGTCCTCCCGGATGTCGTAGCGCCCACCCCGTCGAGGGTGGTAGCCCGCCGTTGCGTGTGTCTTCGCGTCGCCCGTCCGCCGGGCGTTGATGACATTGCGGGCGTCGCCATCTTGGGCTTGCCCGCGCGTGTCGAGGAGCCGCTCCCCGGCCGGCGTGCGTCCTGGGTTGGCAGGACGCTCCGCTGCACCGCCCGTGTGTACCGAGGGCTCGGGACCCTGCGCGCCCTCGTCGTCCCACGCACTTCCCTGCTGACGGATGCAAGACGCCGAACTTTCGGCCTGTTGGACGGCCGCTTGTTCGATGAGTGCCTGCGCCTCGCGGTGCAGGTTCCGTGCCTCGGGCATCGAGGGGCGAGCATGGCCCGCAGCAGCATTGCCGCAGCAGTGAGCTTCTGGCTCGCTCGCGGGGGTGTGCTCGGATCATCGACATTGATGCGGTCACGGGCCTGTCGGCCCAACTCACGTGCACGCTCGCCGCGCGCGGAGGCTTCACCGGCGATGGAGGCCCGAAGCAGCCGCACCGCGCGGTATTCCTCCGCGAGCTTGGCTTCAAGCTCGCGTGCTTGGGCCAACTGTGCGTTGACGTCGGCCCCCCTCGGCGGTGAGGGGGGAGGGGCACTTGGCCCCGCAGCCAAGCGCGGTCCAGTCCCTGGACCGATGGGAACCTCTCTGTCACCGGCTTCTGCCGCGTCGGCGGCGTTCGCCTGGTTGCTGGTGATCACCATGTAGCACTCCCGCGTGGGGTCGTAGCTCCCGGCGCTGGAGTCGTCGAAGTAGCCGAACCAGTAGTTAGTGGCGTCAAGGAACCGCCGGAACATCACCAGGTCGGGTACACCGGAGAAATCCCACTCCGCGTATCTGTGCGAAGTGGCGGGTGGCAGCTCGTCGGCGGAGCCTTGCGATGACTCGTCGCTGGCGGAGGCGCTGGGATCCCTGGTAACCGGGACGTGGCGGCCAGGGTGAACCCTGCACGTCGCTGCATTGGCGTTGGCGGAGGCGACATACGTCGTCGTGGCGCCGCGCAAACCGATGGGGAAGCACGGTCCTGAAACCGAGCGCTCCCCCGTCGGTGCAGCTGTCGTCTCACCGGAGGGCGCGTCGCGTTGCGAAGCAACACGCGCGCATGTCGGCGCTCGCCCACGCCCGTCGCGAGCGCAGCCGGAGCAACGGCGGCGCCGTGGCGCCGAGGGGCCCGCCGCCGTCCGTGGCCGGCGGGCGTTGGCGTCGCGGCAACGCGTGCGGCGGCGACCGGGACGGACCCGGCTTGACGCCGCGCACGAAGTTCCTCACGGTTGGTGAGGCGCATGAGGTAGCCGTTCCCCGTAGCCTGGAAGTTCAGGCTCCCGAACCGGATTTCAAATCCGGCCGGGAGGGGGTCCGAGCATGCCCATGGAGTACCTCTGGCCATGATACTCGGTGCGAATCACCATCGAGAGGGCTGGTGACGAGCCGATCTTAGCGCGGACCCCCTACCTGGCGCGCCAACTGTCGGTGCAGAAAGTAGTCCTGACACTAAATAGTAATGAGCGCTGAGATCTGCCTCTCGATGGCCGGTACTAAGCAACTAAGGACACTTGGTTTATCCTGGTTCCGGCCGGGGCCGTACGTCCAGCAGTGGTGTGCTCGGGGCACTTTATTACTTGCACCATGGTGCTCGTAGAGGGGTGGCTACAAGCGGCGCGGGAGAGAAGGCGTGGCCTCCAAGTCCTAGAGGTTTGATTGAGGTGAGTGCCAATATCGTGGGGAAGGCAGAGAGCGTGTGAGTGACTGCTATCCGTCGTCCCGTGTCTGTCCCCTGCGGCTGGGGGCTGCCCCTCCTTTTATAGGCCAAGGAGGAAGCAGTTAACATGTGTGCCGCACTATTTCTATAGGTGTTGCGGTATGGCGAACAGTGCCGTAGAGTTGATGGCCGTCCTGGCGAATCTTGCTCCAGTTGCAACGTCGTGGCGCGTCCTGTGCCCGAACAGGAGCAGCTTCGAGGGTAGAGGCGTAGTGGTTGACCGGAGCGGCTTCGAGCGGGCTCGAGGGGCCGTTGACAGTGGCCCGTACGAGGTGCAGTGGCAGGCGTGGCGGCATCCCGTCCCCTCGTGCTCAATAGCGTTGGAGTAGTTGTAGCAGTGTGCAGTGTGGCGCGGCAGTGGCGGGGATGGCCGCACGGGGTTGACAGCGACGGGGATGGTGCTACCGCCGGCCCGGCGTCATGGTTTGACCCTGCGTAGTCACAAGAAAGGGGTTCGAGGGTGCCGTTGACGAGAGCCACGCGTGGCACGGCGGCCGTCGCGGCGACGTCTTGTCCCCATATGTCCCAACGGGCGCCGGGCGTCGCCACGGCCGCCCGACGTGGCGCGGCGGTGGCGGGGATGGCCGCACAGGGCTGACAGCGACGGGGATGCCCAATCCCGCCGGCCTGACGTCACGGTGAGTCCTGCATAAGCACGTAGAAGATATTCGAGGGTCTTGCCGGTCCCCCTTCGAGGGCGCGGCGTGTTAGTCGTACGGTGGCAGGTGGCACAGTGTCACAGAGCTGACACTGGCCTTGCCGCACAGTGCTGAACAGCGGCAGGGATGGCCTCCCCCTGGGAGTTGGTGAAACAGCGCCAGGGCGTGATTCCCAGGCGCGTCAGAGTAGTGGTGCGACCTGCTGCGTCAGAGCATTAAATGCCCGTGCACGCGTGCGGGAGCAGGCGCGCGCGGGGATGCGGGAAAGGCGTGCGTGGGTGCCCTCGAGCGGAGCGGGCCCTGCCCGAGGGGGTGCCCGGCCCTCGAGCGAGGCAGACCTCGTTCAAGGGGCGTGGTTGAGCCCTCGAGTGAGGCGAACCCCGCCCGAGGGGGCGTAAGGGCCTCGAGCGAGGCGGACCTCGCCCGAGGAAGCGTCTACCCCAAGAGCGAAGCGGACTTCACTCGAGGGGCGTCTGATGTGTCGTCCTGGCGGGCCGCGGGGGCCACCAGGATCGTGGTGGTGCTGTGTATGCGTGTTGGGTGTGTAAGTCGATTTGCATTAGCGTTTTTTTGCAGGTTTTAAACGGGTTTCCCCCTGGTTATTTAGGGGACCTTTAGGGCTGTCCCCGACACTAGGAAAGTGTAAACCAAACCAAAAGAAACAAGATCGGAACTTGCTGCTACAAGCTAGACTAGCTAAGGAGCAACTGTTTTTAACAACTGGCTTAATCAAAACTAGGACAAGGTACAACAAGGTAAACAAGCTTTTTCAAAATTTCGGCAGCATGATAGCTAAGCATGAGAGGTACACTAGTTTATAAAAAGCGCACACTAGCAAAATCTTCCTTAGAGAGCATATGGAAATTTAGTTTTCGGGTCCATTTTAGTTGTTTCAATTTTTAACATGCATGCAAGACGTCATATTCGACCTCACATGGCAATCAAGCCAAAAATCGAAGTTAGTGCCGGTGGCAAGGCTTTTATTTGTCTCTCCCTATAATATCTAGTCGAGAGCTATACGGTACTCGCTTAAGATTAACGAAGCGCTGTTATGTACCTGCGGAAAACGAACCTTTCGTGCCAGCACGTCACGAAAGCGTCCACATACATTACCGTTCACTATAGAAACGACATCCAAGCGTTAAGCCGCTGCATGGACAGCGTCCAACCTCGGACACCCTCCGTTTGAATGGAGTGTATCCTTGCCTCGCATGATCGACATGCAGAATGCACACGTATGAAACACGTGGCGACACACAACTCATCAAACAGACGCGAAGATGGGATCCATGGAATGGATCACTCCATCAACCCTCGCAATTCCCGTGATGCGGTACAGCACACGTATAAAACACGTGGCTCATCTAGTTTGGTTGTGCAAGAAAGTAAGTCTGACATAAAGTAATGTGATGGAAGTTAGAAAAATAAACCATAGGTTAAATAAGCCACCTGAAAGAACCCAAAATTCCCTCTAGGGCCTCTCGGTCTAGTTTATCCTTAGCAGACCAACGTATTTTGGAAAATCGGACAATCTTGGCAAATTTTATTCAAAAACTAGTGATTAAGTTTATTAATTAATCTCTGGTGCATATAATTGCTCTGATGCCAACTGTGACAACCCGCCCAGTAAAATACCGTACTATCGCCTAAACCAATCCACTTTGGTCATTAAGCGATAATAAAGTATCATCCTGTCGTTAGTCGCTGGGTTAACGCCCGGTAAATCACTTGAATAGCAACAAGGATCGACATATATGCATTAAAACTCACTCGAAGGCGAGTCCAGAGATACAACATCATTAACATCCAAATTCGTACCCCGAAGGGTTTAGTTATTACAACCCGAAGTTTTTGCCATACGAAATAGTTCAGAGTTTTGAAACAGCGGAATTAAACTAACGGAAGCGAAGACACCACAGGAGACCATCCATGATGCTTTCAGTCGTCGTCCTCCACCCACTCCAGCTCCCAGCCGGGCGGGATCTCTCCGGGCCACACATCACCGAAAGCATTACCTAGATCAACATATTATAGCAAGGCTGAGTATACTAATACTCAGCAAGACTTACCCGTCGGTGATAACTACTTCACCAACTCTAGACATGAAAGGCTTTTGGCCACTGAGTTTCTTTTTGCTGAAAAGTAACAAAGAGTATGTCCTTACTTTCAAGGTTTTAGCACAAGTTTTAGTGGGTTTAATCTTTACTAAATTAGCCATCTAGTACAAACAAAGTTGTGCAATACAATTAATCAAGCATAATATTCATCAACTTCCATCATTAGGGATCTCATGGCTAGTGGAGTAAGTAGTCTCAGATAACGGTGAGAGGCCGACAATCGATTGATTCGACCTTGCAAGGTAGATCTAAACACACGGTAGGCTGCCCCCGTAAGGACAACTTTCCCAGGAGGTTCCCAAAATTCCTCGAGTCGGGATCGAATCTTACAGTCTTTGGTGCAGGCTATCCGGCATACCCCGCGAGATACCCGGAGTCACCGTACACCACCGGTAGCTAGCCGTGAGACGAATCCCAAGAGTAGTAACAGTAGGATCCCTCGCCATCTCATTAAGGTACTAGGCTTACCGGTCCCATTCCCGACAAGTGCTTAGTACGTTGAAACACTTAACCCACAATAGCCACTGGACCGGAGCCCAAATCCCATTCTCTTACCACATGAGCAATCTAATTAAGGATATATTGTGATTCCTATCTAGGAACCTATTCTCGCGAGTGAGGTCATCACTCGACTTGTAACGGTCCTATAGCTTAGCAGCTATCGACCTACCATACTAGTAAGGACAAAGGTACCTGGGGATCATGCATCTAGGGTTCCATCCAACTCCTGAACTTAAATGCACAATCATCCATAGATAATTGAATAACATAATTTAAAAACTAGGTTAGATGCACCGGAGCTTGCCTTCGTCAGCTAGGTTAGCCTGGGCACCCTCGGTGTCGTTGAGCACTTCCACATACTGCAGCGAAGCTTCCGCTCCTCCTTCCTCGTTTTCCGGGACAAGGGAGTAGTCTCCGTCCGGAAGATCTACACGGAATGCAATGCAAGTTCAGGTGATGTGATAGTTTGTTATCTTATCCAACTCTTGTTGGTCATATTCACCTTAACAAGCATCTAGATAGTACATCCCTTTTAGGAAGGTTATCAATCATGTGTGACTCATCATTTTATTGCACATTTGAATTATTGTCTCTTGTACTTGTCATTTTATGTGAAGGTTCAATCCTTTTCCTTGCATTAGCAAGGGTATGAACGATATTTTTATTCATAAATAAATTCATTATCAGTAAGGGGTTTTATTAACTTTAATTAAGCTAGGTAATATTTTTCCAAAAAGGAAAAAGAATTAAATAGGGATTTCCTTATTAAAAGGCTCTTTAATATTTAAAAGGGCTTTTAAGCTTTTTATTAAGCAATTAAATTACCAAAAATTGAAGAAGTGTTTCTTAAGCATATTAGCACCTATACTGGTCCACTGGACCCACATGTAAGGCTTGGAAGCTAGGAAATTAAATACTATGGAAAATAACAAAGACTAGCTAGTGATTCAAAACAAATGCATACAAAAATAAATAAGTATCAAAATGGTCCAAACTTTCTCATGCATGCTTCCTGGTACTAAACAAGCCTAAAGAACTAGCCTGCACACCTTAAGGCTCTACTGATCTTGCTTAACTAATTTACAAAGGAAAACATGCACAAATTAAGATTAAAAACTTCTGTTCAACCAAAAATCATGATTAATTCACAAGAGGTGTGTTTTGACATAACAAGACAGTGCGCACAAGTTGGGCAGAAAAACATAAATATATTTAGCTAGAAAAATCATCTAGGTAGTTTCTGCAGAATTGGACAACAATTTATTTAGCAAGATTCACTTCATAACTTTGTGCAATTTCTGGCACATGAGCTAGTCATAACAAGATACACAACATATCCAAAATTTAGATACATAGGAGTTGTAGTTTTTGAGTTATGGCAGATCTAGGTATTTCACAATCCTATTTTTCATGTTAAAAATATTTAGAATCAAGCCATGTGAGAATAACAAAAGTTGTGGGATTTTTCTCCCTGAACCCAACAAAATTGGTTTGGCATTTTTCTGAATTTTCTACAATTTTCTAGGGATTTTTCACTGCACTGGACTAATGAGCAAGAAAACTTAGATCGGATTCATTACAAACAGGTCCTAGAATTTACACGCAGCACCCTGATAAGAAATCGATCCTTGCAATCGGGACCTTGGTCGGGGATGCGGCGCGGCTCCGGCCAATTCCGGCGAGCCGGCGGCGCTCCCGGCCGGGCAAGCGGCTAGGCTCGGCCGGGGGCTCACCTAGGAGCTACGGGTGACCGGAGTTGGGGCGGAGGGACGGCCGACGAGGTGGGGCGCCGGTGGCCGGGCGCGGTGGCCGCGGTGGCTCGGGGAAACCGGCGGGGAAGGCGCTTTGTCGGCCGGGCGCTATTGGAGCGGTTGGTCGGCGGCGAGCGCGAGCGGGCGCACGAGCTCAAGGCGGCGGCGGCAATGGCGGGCGGCGCGGCGGGATGGCGCACGGAGGGGAGAACGGCCGACTTTTATAGGTGGCTTGGGGTCCATGGGTGACGGCGGCGTGACCGGCGAAGATGCTTCGCCGTGCTACGGCGGCTCGGGCGCCGCGCGTACGGTGGCGTGGTCGGCGCGGACTCGAGGCGCCTCGGGTAGGGGCGCGGGCGCGTGTGGCTCGGGCGGCGCGTGCCTCGGGCGGCGCTCGGCCTCGGGCGGCGCGTGCGCGGACGCGGGGTGCGGCTGGCGGCGCGCTGGCGCTCTGCCCGGTTTCATTTCACTAGTGCCCTGTTTGAATTGATTTTTCTCCAAATTTTTGTATAAAAGTTGACCAAGCGTTGAACATGAAAGTTGTAGATCCAACCACCCTCTACAACTTCTAAAAAGGCTCTATAGGGTTTTTCTTCACAGATTTTGAAATACACCAGTGCCAACTTTGAATGTCAGCCTGTTCTTTTGAACAGTGAATCCTGCCTTGCAACCAATTTTTCAAGCTTTTCCACTCAAAATTTGAAATGCCAATCTACACGAAAGTTGTGCCCCTCATCAAGATGGACAACTTTCATAAAGGTAGAATTTTAAGTGTTTAGGTGAATTTTGGATAACGCGGCAAAAGTTCCGGCAGACATCCATGCACACTAGGGTGGCAAGGGGGTTTGACCAAGTCTTTGACCATGGGTGGGCCCCACAAGTGTGTTTACTATTCAAAGGGGGTCACTAGGGTAGGTTAGTGAGTTTTTCGAGGTGAGGGCCCAAGTTGACCATGGTTTGACCACTGTTAGCTGCTTTGACCGGCTATTAGGGTTAATTAAAAACCTGGGGCGTCACATCATGCATCTAAGGTTCCATTCAATTCCTGAACTTAAATGCACAAGCATCCATAGATAATTGAATAATCAAAGATTTGAAAACTAGGTTAGATGCACCGGAGCTTGCCTTCGTCAGCTAGTTTAGCCTGAGCACCCTCGGTGTCGTCGAGTACTTCCACGTACTGTAGCGAAGCTTCTACTCCTCCTTCCTCGGATTCCGGGACGAGTGAGTAGTCACCGTCAGGAAGATCTACACGGAATGCAATGCAAGGTTCAGGTGATGTGACAGTTTGTTATCTCATCCAACTCTTGTTGGTCATATTCACCTTAACAAGTATTTAAATATTACATTCCTTTTAGGAAGGTTATTAATTACATGTGGTTCATTCTTTTATTGCACATTTGAATTAATGTTTCTCTTGTACTTGTTATTTCATGTGGGGGTTTAAACCTTTTACCTCTCACTAGTAGGGTGTGTACAAGGATATTTATTTATAATTTAATTCCTCTATCAGCAAGAGTATTTTCTTAGCCTTTAGTTAAGTTAGGTTATACTTTCCAAAAGGGAAAAGAATTAAAAATGCATTTTCCTTATTTATTTAATCTTTAATCTTTAAAGGCCCTTAAACCTTTTTATTAAGCAATAACTCACTAAAATTTTAAAGAAGTGTTTCTTAAGCATAACAACACCCATACTGAACCACTGGACCTACATGTCAGGCTTGGAAGCTAGAAAATAAAATACTTTGGAAAATAACAAGACTAGCTAGTGATTCAAATTAAATGCATACAAAAATAAACAAGCATCAAAATGATTCAATCTTTCTCATGCCTGCTCTCTGGTCCTAAACAAGTCTAAAGGACCAGCAAGCATACCTAGAATCTCTAATGAACTTGCTTCACTACTTTACAAAGGAAAACATGCACAAATTAAGAATAATTATTTATGATAAACCAAAAATCTTGATTAATTCACCAAAGGTGTGTTTTGACATAACAAGACAGCATGCACAAGTTGGGCAAAAAAATAAATATTTTTAGCTACAAAAATCATCTAGGAAGATTCTGCATAAAAGGAAAACATTTTATATAAAAAGATTTACTGCATAACTTTGTGCAATTTTTGGCACAGGAGCTAGTCATGACATGATACACAACATATCCAAAATTTGGAGGCAGAGGATTTATAGTTTTTGAGTTATGGCAGATCTAGGTATTTCACATTCCTATTTTTCATGTTAAAAACATCCAGAACCAGACCAAGTGAGAATAACAAAAGTTGTAGTATTCTTCACAACGAATCCATCAAAATTGGTTTTCCATTTTTCTGAATTTTCTACGATTTTCTAGAGATTTTCTAGAGATTTTCTAATGCGCTGGACTAATTGGTAAAGAAACCTAGATAACTTTCGTTGCAATCGAGTCCCTAGTTTACACTTATGCCCCTGGATTTCACAACCATGCCCTCGCGGCGGCGGGGGAGTTCGCCGGCGGCGAGGTGGGGCCGGGCCAGGGCAACAAGCGGCACGGGGAGGCAATTGGGCTCACCCTTAGCCGATTGGTGGCGGTGGCGTGGTCGGGGAGAGCTCCGGCGAGCGGCGGCGACGAGACCGCGGCGGCGCGCCCGCGGTCACACGGGCTCCGGCGAGGCTCGAGGGCGGGGAAGCACAATGCGTGGCCGGGAAGCTCGAGGGATGTCTAGGGAAGGTCTAGGAAGGCTTGGACGGCGGCGAGCGCGAGCGGAGCAGGGGAGCACACCGGCGGCGGCGGCAATGGCGCGGCGCGGCGGGGACGGCGGCTCGGGATGGCGTGGGGGAGGAGAGAACATGGCGCCCTTTTATACGCGCGAGCTCGGATGACGGCGGGTGACGACGGGAGAGCATCTGCCGTGCTACGGCGCCTCGGCCGGCGCACGTACGGCCGGCGCCGCGGACGGACCGGGGGTCCGCCGCACGCACGGCGCGCGTACGGCGGCGCGGTGACGCGGCTTGGAGGCGTCTTGGGCGCAGGCGAGCGTCGGGAGGTGTGGGCCTCGGGCGGCGCACGGCCTCGGACGAGAGGAGGCGTCGGGGAAGGCGCGCGGGCACGGCCGTCGAGGGCCGGCCGGCGCGCGACGTCGCGGCACGCTAGCGCCCGGCCTGAGATAGTGTTACTGAGCCTGTCTTTGAAATTGAATTACTCCGAAAATTTGAATACAACTCGACCAAACTTTGAATATGAAAGTTACAGATCTAGCTACCCTCTACCATTTTCAAAAAGGCTCTATGGGGTTTTTCTCCACAAATTTTGCAATAAACAGTTGCCAACTTTGAATGTCAGCCTGTTTACTTGAACAGTAGATACTGCCTTTGGAACAAGTTTTTCAAGCCTTTCCACTCAAAATTTGAAATGCCAATCTACATGAAAGTTGTGTCCCTCAACAAGATGGACAACTTTCATAAAGGTAGATTTTTAAGTGTTTAGGTCAATTTTGGAGAACGGGGCAAAAGTTCCGACAGACAGCTATGGACACTAGGGGTGAAGGGGGTTTGACCAAGTCTTTGACCATGGGTTGGCCCCACAAGTGTGTCTACTAGCCAAAAGGGTTCAATAGAGTAGGTTAGTGAGTTTTTCGAGGTGAGGGACCAGGTTGACCGTGATTTGACCACTGTCAGCTGGGTTGACCGGCTGTTAGGGTTAATTAAAAACCTGGGACGTTACAAATATTCCTTGTGTTTAGGCGATCAATTAACAGAAGCCAAAAGAAAAATTTGTGCCTTCCAGAGCAGCACCAATTCTGCATCCACTTGAATAAAGGGTCAGATTCTGACCGTCAGAACTGCTAGCTGTAAATATGCTTTCTTTACAACGAAAAGTTGGGACCCCCATATATAATGTCATTGGTCTTCCAAATATGGATCAACAGCAAGTCCTTGAACACACAGAACAAGCTCTTGTAGTTGGTCACTTGCCAAAGGTGAGATTGGTGTCATAAAATTCGTGTAGGCATCCTGTTTCAAAAACTTGTTAACAGAGACATTTTGTTGCCTTGCAAAAGAGAAGAGTCGAGGAAAACGGTGTTCAAGAACGCCAACATCCTAGAGGTTTGTCCAGAAGCACACTGTATTCCCTTTGTTAATACGGCAAGATGCAATTTTAAGAAAGTCTCCAGAGAGTGAAATCACATACTTCCACCAGAAGGAAAGAGCCGAGGAAAACGGTGTTCAAGAACGCCAACATCCTAGAGGTTTGTCCAGAAGCACACTGTATTCCCTTTGTTAATACGGCAAGATGCAATTTTAAGAAAGTCTCCAGAGAGTGAAATCACATACTTCCACCAGAAGGAACCAACACGCTGCTTTACATGTGGAACTAGGGAGGTTCTGTACAAGCATTGCCAAGTGATTTGTACCCACGACGGATTTTCATGGTTATATAACTTATGTAGGAACTTGAGGAGGAGAGCGGTATCCTTGATATCAATGATGCCAAGTCCTCGGATCAACAGGTCCGGAGAGGTGTGTTGCCGGCGGGTGGGACCCGTAGTGTCGCTGACTAGGGTTGAGCTCAGGTGGAGTTCGGGGAGGAGGGGGAAGATCTCACCATATTTGGTGGAGAGAACCCGCCACCACCGAACTCCTCGAGCAGCGTGATGAGGTTGCCGCTGGGGAACGTTTCTGCAGCCGCTCACTACCCACGACTGAGTAAGGGTAAGGCTCTGAATACCACTATAACGACCCGAGACCATCGACGAGCCACCACCGAGACGTGAGCACGAGTACAGGGCGTCGCCGCCCAGAAGATGGGTAACCCACAACCGAAATCGCTCCTCCATGAGGAAGACCACGGAAGGGATGAACCCAATTTGGTTTCTGAATTTATGTTCGATGCCTGAGCTGCTTACTTTTGTAGTGTTGGCCTCGGCTATTATGCTGAGGGTCTTGGGCTTCTTTTGATCCACTCACTTCCAGGTCATGACAAATGGTGATTTCCGTCCTGTTCATCTATCATCAATCACACCCATTCAGCAGTGTTTTTCTCACATGTCACACCAAACCATCCACCACACGAGGCCTCCGAATCAATTTTTGGGTTCTCTTGGTCTTGCTCCTCTCTTTCTCACTCAGTACTATATTGGACCTATAGAGTATTGGGGGCCCATCAAAAACAAGATAGCATGCGTGTCTCAAAGAAAAAACAAGATAGCATGCGCGGCCCGTAGTCTGAAAAAAAAAGAAATTAAAGAAAGAGAACGAAGCCGAGGGCCCGAGGCCCGTCTGCCGGACGTCTGCCCGGAGCGAAGCCAGCCGGTGGGGCCGTGGGGGCGTCGGGTACTCTGGTTCGGCGCCGATCTTGCTCGTCTCCGCCGTGGATCCCCCAAATCCCGAGCAACCTCTTCCAGATTCGCCAGGAGATCGCGGCAGTTCTGATGAGATAGTAACCTGCACCACCTGGGCCTGATGCTGCGGAAGGTGGTCGTCGCCTTCCTCGCCTGCGCCGCAATTTATTTCTCCTTCTCCGCCTACTTCCGTCCTCAGGTTTGGCTTTCCGCTCTTGTTCTTGTTTGTCTCGTTGGATTGAGCCGTTAATTAGTCTAACTCTTGCGGACACCCTTGGGTTTTGAAGTTGGTTCGGGTAGAGTTTTAGTGGGGTTGAGTTTTAGTGGATCTCTGTGACAGGTCGATTTGTCCCGTAGGGATTCCAGTTTTAGCTGCTCACAGTCATAGTAGCATCTTGCAGTTTGGTTTCTGCAATTAGTATGCATGCTGCTTTGTCAGTGTTCTTGTGCTGGCTGGACCATGTTACCGAGTAGAGTTATGCAGCACACTTCCCCCATCAAATTTTTGTATTCAAGAGTAAGTAAAGAATATGTGTAGTGCTGGTGCCCCCGTGCTCTATTTTGCTTATGTCATTAGCATAATCGCTGAATCTTGTGAAACTACAGTTTTACTAGTGCAGGTTCCAGAGTCGCAAGTTGGAACTTTCATGTACAGTGATCTATCATTTATTAATATTTGGGTGCCTAGTTAGTGGAGCTCATGTTCATGTTTTGTCAGATTTTCAAGTGAAGCTTAACATCTGTATTGTTTTTGCCACAAGAGTGGCGAAGCTGCCCATTGTCGTTGGGGTTGCCGGACCCTGACAAAACCTGCAAAATGTAGTGCAAATTACTGTTCAACTATGTATTGACCCCGTTGTTCAAAGGGACGAACCCCGGTGACAAATTTCTCTGGCTTCAGCTCTGCACAAGATTAGGGAGCTCATTGTGGGCACTACAATGATATTGCTGTGATGAAGTTTAGGGATTGCACATGACTTAACGCTTATCCTCTTCTATGTTACACAGAGCATTGCAGAGGTTCAGTTACCAGCAGTTACTCATAGGGTCTACCTAGATGTGGAAATTGACGGCCAACACATAGGTATATCTCAATTGATTCATCCTTCTTTAGGTGTTTCAATGGAAAATTTTAGTCACTAATTATCTGATTACTTGTGTTGTTGCTTCACGTGTCATTCAACTTAAATTACATAACGTCCGATTTGCATTTCATTGCAGGCAGAATTGTTATTGGCCTTTATGGGGAGGTTGTTCCGAAAACAGTTGGTATTCTTATGCTCTTTCTCCTTTTCCATCATGCTCATTTGATCTTGATTTTTAAAGACATGCGTGATTAGTTGCACGGTTGAGTCTCCCTGAACGTCAGTTGTGGACTTCTGACAGGGCATAGTCACATATTTCCAAGTTGCCCTTTATGTTGGTTATTATCATGGTACGCCATTCCAAAAGTTGGGATCACATATAAGAGGGCTGCTGTGAATAGTTTTCAAGGAAGATCCAGTAGCCAACACACTCTCCATCATTTCATTTGGATCTATGTTTTGTATTGAATTTCTTTATTGTGCCAAGAATGACCTCACTGTTTCACACTGCCAATTATCCTGCCAAAATATTATTCACGAGTTATCATTTGGCAACTAATTTTCTTTATTCTACATTTTGCAGAAAACTTTAGGGCACTTTGCACAGGTACTCTCTTTCTGACTATTTTTTGTTGCCATCAAAGTCCTACCTGAGCTGAATTTTCATATCCATTTATTCCTCATCTCAGGTGAAAAAGGTGTTGGGTCCAATGGCAAACCTCTTCATTATAAAGGAACCCCATTTCACCGCATCATCCCTGGTTTCATGATTCAAGGTGGTGACATAGTTAGAGGTGACGGGAAAGGAAGTGAGTCGATATATGGAGGCATATTCCCAGATGAGAATTTGACTGTAAAACATACTCATCCAGGTCAGATTGTTTGGCCAGTTTTTGCATTGTCCAGTTTGCACAAAACTTTTATTTATAAGTTTGTGTATAATAAGTTTCTGTTTTAATTTCAAGGAAAACCACCACTATTTTCTTTATTGACAATCACACTGTATTAAAAAATAAGCAACTTTGAAGAATAAGGAAGTTAATGATATTTTAGATTACAACAGATACTGAAAGAGTAGTTTGATTCACTATGTAGTTACGATGTAGCTCAAAAAGACTGTATAGCTACATCTTCTGAGTTATTTGTCGGCACCAAATGCTTCCATTCCAGTGTTTTCTCCTGTTGTTTTACTTCTGTTAGTATATTTCCTTCATCCTGATCTGTAGCGGCTCTTACATAGGTGCCAGTCACTAATCACTAGACACTAAATTTGGCTAAAGCTTGAGAATTTGCTTGAGCTTCTGACAAGCATCTGTGAGAAGTCTTCAGAATATCCCTGCCTCATGGTCTTGCAGGTGTTGTTGCTATGGCGAATTCTGGACTTGACTCCAATGGATCCCAGTTCTACATAACCACAATCAAGACAAGCTGGTAAGTTCTCTCTCTGTTGCACGGCATCTCACAAGCCATTAACGTAGAACCTACAACTCCTGAAATGGTAATTTTGTAGGTTGGATGGGGAGCATGTTGTCTTCGGCAGGGTGATTCAAGGCATGGATACTGTGTACGCCATCGAAGGGGGTGCTGGGACTTACAACGGCAAGCCGAGGAAGAAGGCTCTGATCACTGACTCTGGTGAAATACCCAAGGAGAAATGGGGTGATCAGGAAACGTAGCCTCTCTGCCTGCTCTGTTCCATGACAAACTTCTTTTTGACCTGTCTTCTTTGCCACAGTCCGTTTGTGGCGTCAAAAATGATTTATATTGTAGCCAGTTCATAGCCACTCCCATCGGCACTGATTGCTTAGTTTGGTGATGTTGCAGCATGCGAACACACACGCTTCCAAATTTTGTTTTAGCGAGCTCAAACTGTTAACTTGATGATCTGTTCTGCTGTTACTACACAGGACAGGAATCAGATTTTGGGTGGCTTTAAGTTTTCTTACCCACTTTGTTAAGGCATCACGCCGCGGCTGCGCACTGATGCGCAGGCGTTTCTGGGTATCGACATAGCCCTGTTCGTTTGGCTTATCAGTCACCAGCCAGTAATTTTCTCTCAGAATAAACCAGCAACCAACCAGCAGTACTTTTCTATTAGAACAAATCAGCACCAACCATTAACCACCTCAAAACAAATCAGCACCAGCCAAATGAACACGTTGTGACCATAGCTCACCGCTGTATGCTGGGCGGTTGCCGGCCGGCAGGCCGCTCCGGCGATCCTCCACGGCTCCACCCTCATCACACAGCTTTTCTCTTCCTTCCACTTCCGGGCTTTCTGATGAGGCTTCACATTTGTTAAAGAATGAATGTATTGATTGATGATTAGGGGGGTGGACCCCACTATTTATATACAATGAAGGGGTGCAGAGGCATCCTTTGGGAGGAGTCGCGTCCGTACGGTGGGAGACACCCCCACACAGTGAAGGGTTGCCCCTTCCCTAATTACACTGACTAATGACTATGTTAATTACATGATTAAGCTAATGATCATCGCTAATATTTCTCAACACTCCTCCTTGATCAATAGCTTCATTAGATCTTGATGTAACTTGACTTCAATCTTCCTTGGATATTATCTTGTAAAACTCCTCCAAAAACCCTATGGGAAAATCATGAGGAGAAACCAATCTATGTGTATATACCACTAAAACTCCTTTAAAATCCAGTGGGAAAATATTATGAGAAAATGATATAGCATTATTGTCTTTGTTAGATATTTGTATGAGAAAACCTTTGGTAAGGAAAAGCTCATATATTAGAATAATGATCTGAGGATCATGTTTGAACATCCTTCTCCAAAACCTAATAGGAAAATATGAGAGATGATTTATATCTTCTTAAAAACTCTTAGAGAAAACAAAAGATATGACATAGAATATGTCTTGTATATCACCCTTAAAACCTTAATGGAAAATTAGGTGATATGGTCTTGTATTGTTGTTGCCTCATTAAAACCTTTTTATGAGAAACCTTGTGAGGAAAAACACATACAGGAAAAAGAGTACACTAATCAGATGATTATTTATATAGGTTATATCAAAGAGAGTCTCCCCCTGATTCTTGCAAGTCTTTGAGTTGTCTCATACCAATTCCAAAAAACATATTTCTGGAATAATGATGTTGGTAATGATTTTGTGAATAAATCTGCAAGATTATCACAAGATTTAGTTTGCAAGATTTCTATCTCTCCTACCTTTTGTAGTTGATGAGGAAAGAATAATTTAGGAGCCATATGTTTTGTAAGATTACTCTTTATATAACTGCTCTCATTTGTGCAATACAAGCGAGAATTATCTTCGTACATTATGGTAGGATTCATGATTGAACTTATACCACAGGATCGTTGTATGTGCTTTATCATTCTGCGAAGCCACACACATTCACGTGATGCTTCAAATAATGCAATTATTTCAGAATGGTTTGTGGATGTGGCTATTAGAGTCTGTTTTGATGACTTCCATGAAATAGCCGTTCCACCATGTAAGAACACAAAGCCTGTCTGAGATTTGGCTTCATGGGGATCAGATAAATAGCCAGCATCTGTGTATCCAATTAATGATTTATCTTGGTTAATTTTGTAAAATAATCCAAGATCCATTGTGCCAATGAGATATCTGAAGATATTCTTAACTCCCGCCCAATGGCGTTGTGTTGGAGCAGCGCTGTATCTAGCTAGCAAGTTTACCGCAAATGCAATATCAGGCCTAGTACAATTTGCGATATACATCAACGCCCCAATGGCACTGAGATATGGAACTTCCGGTCCCAATACTTCTTCATTTTCACCTTTAGGTCTGAATTGATCTTTATCAATTTCAAGAGAGCGGACGGCCATAGGTGTTTTAGATGGATATGATTTATCCATGTTGAATTTCTGTAGAATCTTTTGGATATAAGCAGACTGGTGTACTAAAATCCCTGTTGGGAGATGCTCAAGCTGTAAACCTAAGCAAAATTTGGTTTTACCCAAATCTTTCATTTCAAATTCCGTTGCCGATCGCCATCGTCGTCGCCTGTGTAGGTATGTTTAAGTCGGGGAAGACCCCAACACCTTCCACTTGTGTTGCAGGGCGGCGAATGCGGACGACGAGGCGGCGGCGAGGTTGCTCCTTTGGAGGTGTCGGCGTCGGAAGACGCTGTGCCGCCGGGGATGGGCTGCAGGATACAAGCCCTGTGGTGTATGGCGGCGTCGACATCCAGGCGTGCTCGGAGGAGCGGTTGCTACTTGCAGCCAGCGAAGCACGACGCGGTGGAGGGGAACGATGTCCACGGCGGCCACGGAAACGGCGGCCTCGACCTCCACGTCGACCACGGCGACGGCCATGGCGTGCATCACGAGTACAGAAGAAGCAGCGGCCTTGGTTTGTTTTGATGGGGATGACTAGATAGGTAGCAAATGCAGTTTCTACTAGTCTAAATGGGGATTTGGGATCCATTTTTCTTACCTTGGGAGGGATTCCGGCGAGAACGCCAGTGAGGCTTCTGGCCTCTGTCGTGTGTGCGTGATTTGCTCAGGAGAGCATGCATGCGTGATAACGTGTTGGACAGTGAATGAATTGATTGATGGAGTGAGGGTGGACCCCACTATTTATGTACAGTGAAGGGGCACGCATGCACCCTTTGGTAGGAGGGGACGCACCCGTACGGGAGAGACACACCCGTACGGGAACAGCTACCTCTTCACATTAATGATTAAGTTAATTACATAATTAGGCTAATGATCACCAATAATTAGTATTTCTTAACATATATTACATGATTTATCTACTGTCATTTATTTTATACCAATGTTGGTCCTATTTTATATAAATTTAGTTAATTTTGAAATTGCTATTAGGAAGTGAGAGTTGCACTATTCTTAAGTGCTAACACAATATTATTAAGGCGCATGCCGTGAAAGAAGATATAACTTAATATGACAAGATGTGATGAGTGAATATCGAATTGGAGTTCAAATTTTAACATGCCGCATATACCATAGATTATTTATTATTGTGATAACAAAAAGGGTAGCGGCTTATTCTCACCGAGAGCAATAGCACACACGGTGTGCTCTTCTCATCGGCGAGACTAGATAGATTAATAAGCTCCTACTTCCTCCAGAAGCACGATACGGTTTGCTATCTTGCTTGCAGTCACGCGAATGCGCTTGCAAGCAAGCAAGGTACGTAGCTCGATCTTGGAATCGATCCGGGTCCGTCAACTCATCAGTTGAGCATGGTCGTCTCCGTGGGGAGGCGGATCTTGGAGTCGAAGGCGGCGGCGGCGGCGGCGGTGGAGTTGAGCATCCAGGTGTAGAAGGGGTGGAAGACGATGGCGTCGGGGCAGCCGATCGTCGCCGGCAGCTTGGGGCACTCGATGAAGGACTTGCCGTCGGTGCTGGCGCAGAGGTAGATCTCGTACAGCTGCTTCTTCCCGAATGGCCCGTTCTTGCACTGCAGCCCCGGCGCGACGCCCAGCTTCTTGGTGATGGCCGACTTGATCCTCGCCGTGGCGTAGAGCTTGTAGTCGGGCTTGATGCCGTCGTCAGCCAGCGCGGCGAGGATGCCCGCCTGCGTCCGCAGGGCGAGGGCGGCCTTGAAGTAGTCCAGCTGCGACAGGCCCGAGCAGACGCCGTAGCTGTTCCACTGGCTCTTCCAGGTGTTCATGCCGTCGGTGGGCGGGCACTTGATGTTGCTCCAGTAGTGGTTGATTCTGTTCTCAATCTTGTCGATCTGACCGGCCGGCGCCGTGGATGAGGAGGACATGCAGCGATCGTGCGTGTGAGATTAAAGCTTGGGGGTTTAATTTAATTAGAGAGTGGGAGATGCGAGCATTTAATTAACCTTGCGACTGTCGAAGGGTGCACCGTTCTTGCACCTGACGATGGGCTTGTTAATGGACAGGTCGAAGGTTTGGAAGCTCTTCACGAAGAAATCCTCCGCCGGGTAGCCGTACTTGGGCACGCAGCAGCCGTTTGTGCTGTCCTCGCAGTATGCTCCAGGCCACTGCATGCACAGAAACGATCCGTCGATTCAGAATGCTTGGGAAACGTCAATGGTTTTGTCCTATGTTTAGTCACCGGAGTTCCCGGAACGACGGATTCGAACGACGAACCGGGAACGGAAACAACGTTTTAGATGTAATTTTTACACTGTGGGAACGCCCGAACGGTCGTTCTCGGAACGTGGAAGGCTGCATCGTTCCTTCTCCACGGTGACTACTCCCATGCATATATGCTCCCATGGCCTAGCTTCCGGATAACGTTAGTACTGCTCCATGGGTATGTTGATATGTATTTTCTACAGGTTCATTTTGCCCTCAATTTTTAGTACAGGACGAACAGTTTCTTTCACGTGTCATAATTCATAATAATCCATCCGTGATTCAAGCCCCGTGCAGTGGCCCCCGTGAGCACGATGGAGCGAGAGAATGGTCCTTGGTTCATATAGCTGGTGACCTGCAGGTGCCTAGCAGTAGCAGTACTGGCTGTGAAGTTGGTTGGGCAAATTCAGAAGGCGCCAGTAAGTTTTAAGTTTGATTAGACTTTGTTGTTACGAATCATGATTATGTTGAGTGTATGCACAAGAACATACTTACTGTGTAATATTGGAGTACGTGTGTGTTTTCTCGACACGAGGTCATGACTATGTTATTCTGGTCAATCTGATCTTTTATATGTTCGAAAGAATGGAACGATTTATTGATGCGTTCTTTCTTTGGCTAAAAGATAGCTGAAAACAGAAGGCAACAAACTGACAATTTAATTTGCTTAGTTATTCAGCTATGACAGTATGCATATGCAAAACATATGAAATACCAGAGATTCAAACGTGGTAATATTGTAATAAGAATATAGTATGCAACAAAAAAGAGTCCAGCGTTGTAGTATTGTGATTGTAGATAATTCTTTTGGCAAGAAAAATTAAGGAAGATATATATAGTTTCATGCATAGAGCACTTAATTGTGTCGTGCACAGTCATCAGAATTAACAATATTATTGTAAACCATGTGCAGAGAATTAAGCGTTTGAAAAAGGTTCATACCATAAGGATAAGGTTAAAGAAATCAAAGGGCACCGCATTTGCAGCAGCCAGTAAGCCAAAGATGAGGCTCAACACAATTGTTGTACGTGCCATCTCTGCTGCTATTTTGGTTTTTGCACCGGGAAAGCAAACTGATTGCTGCTGGCTGGCTGGCTACCCAAGCGATCCTGCAGGAGGTATTTGTACTCAGGAGGTCAGAGCTACAAAGGGCCAGAGCAGAGCAACATCCTCCATAGAAGTCGATCTCATAGATAGGGAACCCTCGGATAATTATTCTTTCTCATTGTTTATCTTCCCTGAATATAATCAAGCATCCTCTTACACAAATATTTAATTTGTTCCATTACATCACAAGACATGTTTGTCCCCTACCATAGTCCTACAATAATGGAGGCAGGGGGGGGGGGGGGGGTGGGTATGCGATAATAATAACATGGTAACTAGTAACTAAATAGGCTTCCTCAGTTGAGAAACGAATTTATATAATGCATCGGTACAACTGGTGCTGCCGCATATGCAAATAATTTGGAAATACAGAAGTATTACAAATTATAGAAAATATAACCCATAGCTAATAACCAAAATTGCTTGGCCCCATCTCATTTGTTAATTATTCTACCATGATGCTTATATAAATGCATAGTTATTTTCATCCGGTTGTGATAGACTTTTGTTAAGAATTACTCTACATATAGCAACGCGCGTAAGTCATTCTAATTTGAGATGTTTTAACTTTTCATCCGCATAGTACTAAGAAAATGTACTCCCTCTTTTTTTCCAAATTGCAAGTCATTCTAATTGTATTGAAAAGTTAAAACATCTCAAGTTATTTTCTCATATCAGGTTTTTAAAACAATTTTATGCAGGAGAAAGGTGAGACTTCTCGTTCTGAATATTAATTATATAGGTCACATCATATATAAATACAAGGCCCTGTCGGCTTTACTCATCGGATTGTATCAAAGATATCAACGCACGTGTCCATTTGGACATTTTCGCATAATCTCACGAAATAATGTTGAATGCGAGACTACTGAAAGGTGCTGCTCGGGAGGATGTATGCATGGTCCGGCTCTCCCTGGATTTTAGTGTTTTTTTTTGTGTCTTCATACGATCAATTTGGCTCTAGATTTGTACTATGGTTGTCTCTTCTGCGTTGTTGCATCGAGAGGTGCATCATTTTCTCCTTGAAGCATCCATGGATTTCTGAAACTGAAAGTTAATATTCTCTCCGGCTATGGTGATAAGGTCCATGACGCCCCTCTACGTTGAGAGACTGAATAATATATCCGTGAACTTATATTTGGTCTTTTGTTAATTGATATTTGACCGTTTGCCGGAAATGATTTCCAGGATCGGTTAAAAACTATCTCAGGACCGGTGTCAGAACATTTTCCTTCTCACTTTGGACTTTGGTGTTAGAAATGACACATGTGGCTCTGTTCGGTTTCTATTCTTTCGACTTCTTACCCAGTAATTTTCTCTCGGAATGTATCAGTTGTACAAATCAACTTGCAATACTTTTTGTTTCAAACTTCTAGCGTACAAATCAGCTTTGTTCTCGAGTACTAATTCCTCGAGACCGGTTCATGTAACTTGACCGGCTCTGGAATTTAAATTTATTTATAGGATCTAGTAGTTTTTCTAGCATAGTGAAGTGGGGTTAACAAGAGATATAGCCTCCTTTTGGAGTACTGTATGGTGACTCGTGCCACTGACAAGTGGGTCCATGTGCGATCATGACCCACATGCCAATGACACCAAGTCAGAAAATCGTTTCTGTTGATAAGGATAGCGTAGTACTCCGGCCGTATGCCATAAGTCTCGTGATCCTATCGCTGATTTTAGTGGAGAAGAATTTCGCATGTGGTCTCATCACATAACCGTACTTGATGAAGACATATACAGCATGCTATCTACTAGCTCGAAGGTTACAGTTTTTTTTCTAAAAACAAAATTCTCTTATCTCTACGCTACTCTTTTTTCTTGGTCTAGTATGGTCCTTGTCTAAGAGAAACAAGAAACTTTGTCAATTAATATTATTATTCGCAAAGCACGGGTGGTCGTCTTTTAAGAGGATCGACGCATAATGTTTCACCTTTGTTTAGTTCCGATCGGAATAAAAATTCTTTTTTCTTAAAAAAAATAGGGAAAAGCTCGCGGCAGCACGCAGGCGGAGAGCTCTGACTACGTACTGGTGAAAGTGAAACGGGTGAAGCCGCGGAGCATACTGTATGCGTGGACGGCTCGTCGCCGGCCGCATGCATCAACGTACCGATCATCGATCGAGAGAGCACCGGCCGGATGGCAACTCGACGGATCGATATCGGATCGGGATCGGAGGGCAATAATTCTCTGCGTGGGCACGACGGCATGCGCGGACGACACACGACAGGGACGACACGCCATCATATCGATCGATAGAGCATGCCCAGCAGCCACATGCACATCGTCGCACAAGTCGTCTACCGGAGGCTCTCGATCGGAGATTCGACGGAGCTGCTCGATCGGCCCGGCTCGACGGACGAACGAGCTAGATGATGACAAAACGAGTGCGCTTTCGAGCTAGTTACGCACGGTTGGAGTTGTCACTCTTGGCGCCCCGTCCGCCAAAAATACATTCTGTGTCCTGGAGTCCAAACCACCACCACCCACTTCCAGAATAATGGCCCTGCATGGATATCATGGAAAATCTTTTACACTGGTTTAAAAAGTACCCACCATTGTATGGTACTTTGTCACTAATTTTTGTCCACCTTTTGATTGAAAAAATATTAATTTAAAATGAATATAAGGACTTTTTTTAATATACTCTTGAGTCTTGATTCCACCAAAATTTGGTAGCCCTCGGTAATTCTCTATAGGTTTGTATTTCCTTTCTTTCTACTGTTACATCCTTCACGCCATACATTCCCTCTTTGATCTTCAAAGCCACCATAGTACAACATCTAAGGTTAATTTGGTACGTGGACAAGAGTCGTAGGAAGATGAGAATTGTTAAAGATAGCGTCTGCCAGGAGATAAAAGAATTCTTCTCCATCCCAATGCAAATAAGTGCTTTATTAAAAAATCACAGAGAAAATAGTAAGGATGCAAAATGTCCTACATGCGTCTCTTCTCCTGAAGGCTCATTCTCCTCCGTCCCTCGGTGTCTCTCCCAGCGGGGGTGGCGGAGCTTAGGCTCGAGCAGCTTTGGGGGACCTCGGGTCCCTGGCGGCCGATCCTCTCCTCCCCGGCCTCCTATCTCCCCGATATTCCTCCAACCCCGCGCCGCTCCCCTAGCTCGCAGCGGCAACACATATGTGCGCGTGCTGGAATCCCAAGCTCGCCATCGACGAGGCCAAGGCCAGCAGCAACACGCTGGAGCTGACCAAAAAGGTCGTGACACTGGTACGGGGAGGGGCTTTAGTCCCGGCTGGAGAGGGGTATAGGTCTCTCAAGTCCAACCGGGACTAACGCTCAGAGCCAAAAGGCCCCCCCTTTAGTCCCGGTTGAACCAACCGGGACTAAAGGTTCCTCTAGTCCCGGGTGGTATTACGAACCGAGACCAGGGGGGCACCAGCACCTGCGCCCACCCACTTTAGTCTCGGTTGGTAATACCAACCGAGACTAAAGGGTATCGTTCTCTTTTTTTTTGTTGTTTTCGATTTGAGCGTATATTCTAATTGTTATCTAACCCGTATATGCACGTATACGTATTTGAACTTGTGTATATGTGTAACACCCCGTGTTTTTCTCAGTGGTGAATAATGCTAATGACCCTCTTAACTACTTCTCTAACCACCCTTGGGTACCCTAGGTCAACCCATGGTCAAAACCTTAGCTTAAAACCCTAGTTCCCCCTTTGACCCCTTATGCCATTCTAGAACTTTGTCACGTTCTCCAAAATATCACTAAACACTTCAAAACCACCCAATGGGAAAAATGTGCAGTTTTGCAAGGCACACAACTTTCATGAAGATTGGCATTGCTAGTTTGGAGTGGAAGGGTGTGAAAAATGCAAAATCATGCACTGGATCACTATTCACCGGTGCCAAGATTTTGGCTAACTTCCACATGCTCAAACCGGTGAGTAAAACCCTATAGAGCCTTTGGCATTCTTCTAGACGGTGACTTACTGAGCAACTTTGGTATTCAAGGTTTGGAGTAGTTTTATTTTGAAAATGGGAGAAAAACCGGTGCAAAGATTGTTAAACGAAACTGTTTATGCAACTCGACTCACCCGTGCACGATGTTGCCGCCCGCCCGCCACGTCGGCTCGCCGTACCTGGGAGCGCGCGCACGCCAAGGCGCCGGAGTGACCAGTGGTCCGAGGCCCGCGTCGCTGCTACTATGCAGCTAGGGCCCGTGACGCGCGTGGAGGCTTAGGCCGGTGACACGCGGCCTGCACACACTCGCCAGCGGGCGAACCGCCATCCGCCATTGGCCGCCGGTGCGCTGCACGTTGCCAACCGCCTTGGTGCCCATGCCTTCGCTCCTATAGGCCATGAAGCTGCTGAGCAACCGCCTCGACACGCCCTCGGAGCTATAAAACCCCTGCTTCCTTTTCCTCACGCGCTAGAGCCATCCGCCACCGCCTGCCATTAGCGCCGCCGGTGGCAGTGTTGCTCCGCTCGTTTCCGTGATAAACCAGTGACCCATAGCTCTTCCCTGGCACCCACTTGAGCTCCCAAGCGCACGTGATGGCCTAGCGTCGCCGGCATTTCCCGGGAATCCGAGCCGCGGCGGCCATGTCGCCACTGCTTTGCCGCCAGCCATCGCCGGACCCCTCCCCGCTCGAGCCACCACCGCGAATCAGTCACACGTGAGCCCAATCAGTCACCCCCTTACTTGTTTGCCTCCTTCGGCCCTACCTCGCCACCGGCGAGCTTGCTCCGTCACGGGAGGGTAAGGTTGTGAAGGGGATCTTTCCCCGAGGGCCTGTGTGCAAAAGCCGAGGGCTTGTGTGTGAAGTTTTAAAAGTTCCAAGGGCCTGGGTAAAAGTAGATTCTTCTAGTATTGACTATTTTATCCAGTGACTTGTAAATTCAATATAAAATCGTAGAAAAATCCAAAAATTGCAAAACCAATTTTGATGTGCTCCGTGTGACTAAGACTACAATTATTACAAAGCATGTATATACTTTTGAGCTCTAATGTTTGCATGAAAAATAGAAAACCCTTTTTCCTAGATCTATTGTTCTGCCAAATTTATACATGATCTTGAGCTGGATTTTGGATGTGTTGTAGATACTAGCATGTGTAGGTCCTGTGCAAAATTTGCACAAAGTTACTGAATGAATCTTTTTATATGATTTATCTTGTGTTATTGACAAAACTGCCTAGATGAATTTTGTAGCTTAAAATAAATTTATTTTTGAGCCCAACTTCTGGCTATTGTCTTGCTATGCAAAAATGCACCTATGGTGAATTTACCATGATTTTATCTTTGCTAGAAACAATATTTCATTATTTATGCTTGTTTTTTAATCATAAATGTATAGATCAAGATCTATAATAGCTCTAGGTGTGTTTGTTGGTTTCCTAGGCTTGTTTTAGACCAAAGCATGTGTAGGAGAAAGTTTGGCTCTAGAAGTGTTATATTTATTTTATATGCATTAATCCTTTTATTGCTAGCTAGAAATGCTTTTATTTGTGTGCATTATTGTCAGTGGCTCAAACTTGATTGCTTGCTGTCCAAATAAGTGTTCCCTGGTCAGTAGGACGAGTGGGTACTGTTTGGCTATTTTGAGGCTTGTTGATTGTTTAAAAGTTGGAAAACTATATTAAACTAGAGAGGGAAAAATATGTGAAAACTCATCTTTGTCATGCTTGACCCTATAGATGAGCTAGGAGATTAAACTAAGGAGCAAGAACTCAGGTCCTTGCTGTTTTTGCATTTAAAATAATTTACTCCTTTATATGTGTACACAATCACCATAAAGAGGAGAATATATAAGCCCTTGTGTCTAGCTTTAAATGAGAAAATGTTTAATGCTCTTGTTAAGGTTAACATGGCCAACCATGTGATCCTTGTGGCTGTTTGCTACTGTTTGTTAATTAAATTAAATTAATTGCACTCCTAATCACTGCATTGCATCCTCAGTGTAGAAGTCCCCTACGGTAGCTATACGCTCGTGCCGACTGACGAGGACGAGGGAGCAGGAGGAGACGTGCACTATGTGACCGTAGAGCAAGACCCGGACCAAAGTCCGGAAGGTTGTGTGTCTGCTTGTGCTGACGAAGGCAAGCCCCGGGTTAATCATTAACCTATGTGTTTACTTTCAAGTTTTTGAACATATCACTGCTATCTTATGTGCATTTACTTTCAGGAGTTGAATTGAAACCCTAGTTGCATGATCCTTAAGTACCAATGATCTTTTACTAGCATGTTAGGTCGCTAGTGGCTATGCTCTAAGGATCCGGTACAAGTCGAGTGATGTCCGTCACTCGTGAGAATAGGATCTCCTTTATGGAATCACCATATGTTTAAATGGATTGATCATGTGGTAAGAGCATGGGATTTGGGCTCCGGTCCAATGGCTTCGTTAGTTAAGTGTTTGAAAGTACTAAACACTTGTCGGAAATGGGCACGGTAAGCCTAGTACCTAAATGAGGCAGTAAGGGGTTTTACTATCACTACTCTTAGGGTTGCGGCCCCAGACTCGCCACCTGAGTGCATGTGTGAGACTGGGCGACCTTAGTGGCGTAGCCCAGGAAACCTTGTACTTAAGACTGTGAGCTATTATCCCCAAACCAAAGAATGACGGGAACCGCCTAGTTGGTGAACTCTTAGTGAGGGCACCTCCCGTGTGTTTAGGTCCACCTTGCAAGGTTTAAATCAATCAATTGTCGGCCTCCCACCGTTATCTGAGACTAGTTTTTCTACTGGCCATGATATCTCTTTATGATGGAACTTTGTGAAGATTATTACTTTGATTAATTGTTTGTACAACTATGATTGCAATAGTTGCTTACCTAGTAATGATTACTTCTACTAGAACATGAGCTAAAATGTGAAAGTAAGGATTCACTACTTAGTAGTTTTTTTTTTGCAAACAAACCCACTAGCCAAAAGATTTGCATGATTAGACGTAAAGTCTTTCTTTTGGACGGGTAAGTCTTGCTGAGTATTAGTATACCCAGCCTTGCTATTTAAATGTTGTTTCCAGGTAATGCATGTGATGTGTGGCCCAGAGAACTTCCACCCGTCTGCGAGCTGGAATGGGTGGATGATGATGATTGATTTCATCATGGACATGCCTCCTATGATGTGATCGTACCGTTTAGTTTCTTCCGCTGTTTTTAATAAGCTCTGAACCATTTACTTTCATGTCAAGAACTATAGTTTGTAATAATGGACCCTACGGGGAATTTGATGTAATTTGTAAGGCACTCTGGACTCTCCTTCGTGGGAGTTTTAATGCATATGTTCGATCCTCTCTGTGTTTTCAAGTGATTTACCGGGTGTAAACCCGGCAACACTCAACGGGATGATTCTTTATTATCGCTTAATGACCAAATGGAGTGGTTTAGGCGATAGTACGAAATTATCTCGGATGGGGTTGTCACAAGATGTATGTACCTGTCTATATATACCATATACACAGTTAGATTAGACTTATATAAAAATTAAACCCTATATATCTACATATATAAACTTATAAATGTATATACACATAATAATTTATACACATGAAAATAAATAGTTTTTTTTCTTAAACTAGTATATACACATCAATACATAAGTCTAAATTAACAAAGACAACAAGTTCATCAAAACCACATAAATTAAAAGGTACATCAATACTTAAGTCTTAACATAAGGTACATCCACACACAACACATGTTTCATAATGATCCTCCATTTTTCTTAAACAGGTAAACCATATAGTTGAAGTCTCCAATCTTGAAGTCCAGAAATTCACTAATATATGCTAGAGCATGAATTAGTGCACTCTCCTTAGCTTCACACTCACTGTCACATGGACTTCCATAAATCTCAAACAGTGGAGAGTTGCATTGATACGGCGGGCAAAATGAAAGATGAGCCTAAAACTTCCCATCTCTTGTGACATCCAGATTTGGTTCCACGTAAGAAAATCCCAAAACATCACACGCTTGCTCTAGAATTGCATGAAAACTCATTGCAGCGAAGGTTTCACCAAAGATATTCTAAAGTTAAGAAAAATACGAATGTTAAAAAATGTAGCACAAGTAAATTAAAAAATGTCCAATTACATTTCTATGCTCCATACCATGTCATTACGATTCAAGCGACAAAGTCTCTCTGCAGTCGTCGTCACACTTTCTCCCTCCTCGAGTGCCTTGATTAGAAAATAAGAGTAATTTGGTAGAAAGTACCCATTAGCACTAAGTTGTTCTAAGCACTTCTGAACGGCGGTCCTTTCATAAGTCCTCTTAAATGGTGAAGGGCTACCCCACTCAACAATCGATAGCATTGGAGTGGTGGGTTCTAATGACGTCGAGGAGCAAAATGGTCCTCGAACAGGTATGTCAAAAGAGATTTTTAATTGAATGGCGTTCTTTGGACCGACAATCGCACATTATACAACAGGAGGGGTACCACCAATATTATCGAGAATATGTCGGAACCACTTCATATGATTGATATTGTGCATGTTATGAAATGAAAATTATTATTCTTGTAATAAAATTCCTATTTACAAAGGAAAGAATATTACTATGTTTGGAGCATATCCTTGACGTCGATCACCAATAGGCAAGTTAATGACGTCATGGGTGAAGTGTATTCCTGGAGGAGGAGGACCAAGGCCACCTCGACGTCCGCCACCTTGACGACCGCCACCACGACCAAAAAAGTAACTTGCCATTGTTTTATCTAAAATATGCATTGAATTATATTTAATAATTTCTACCTAAACAACCATCCCAACTCCCACTAGCTGCTTATTTGTACACATGCTAAAAATGTGAAGAACTAAACTTCATCTATCATAACACACAACATCTCATACATCTATCATAACACTTTCTTTTCTATTAAAACATAGACCAATATGCATCTGAATAATAAAACCACCATTCTTATCTCATTTGGGAATGTAATTAATTAAATACTCTAAGTACAAGGCATATTACTTAAAATGGCAACCGTAAATGAAGGTAGGATGAAGTAACTAACCTCTACACTACTTCAATGAGTCAAATCGTGGAGAAATCGTCGCAAATCAGGCAAAAATTGTTCCAAACCAGCTGGTACGGTCCTGCAGGAGGAGGAGGAGGGCCGGGGGCCGGTGGGGGCGGCGATTCGGGGAGGAGATGCGCGTCGAGGAGGAGTGCTGCGTCAGGGAGATGCGCGTCGGTGAGGGGCCGAGCTCGCCGGCGGCGGGAGACGGTGACGCGCGCGTGTCGGGGAGAGGCGTCGCGTCGGGGAGGAGCAGCGCGTCGAAGAAGGGCGACACGTCGTGGAGGGGCGCGTCGGGGACGGGCACAGCGAGGAGAGGCGGCGGCGACGACGACGGAGGAAGAGAAGCGACGACGACAACGACGGCGATTTGGGGGAAACGACTAAGTGCCGATCTGGTAGGCGACGAGACTTATATAGAACCCAACCTTTTGTCACGGGTCGTATTCCCAACCGAGACTAAAGGCACCCCTTGTGTCATGGGTCGTGCGACCACCCGTGACAAATGGGGTATTTCGCGCAGGATCCCTCTACAGGCGAATTTTCGCCCTTTAGTCCTGGGTGGTGTTACCACCTGAGACAAATGGGGTTCCTTTTGTCTCGGGTGGTAACACCACCCGGGACCAAAGGGTAATTTTGCGCGGGAAGTTAACATTTTCCTTTTCCTTCCACATTTATCTCATTTATCTCATTCCTTTTTGCTTTGAACATTTAAAAAATCATTAGTTGAAACATTTGTGCCATGCAAAATTATATTATGTTAACACTAAAAAATACCTACTTTTTTATGCACATATTATTTCAGGAATTGAAACAGTTATTACTAATTTTTGTTTACAATTTGAAGGGGAAAATATTAATAAACATGCTTACTAAACATGTTGAAGGCAACACATGAATTCATAATAAAGTACCTAATCAACAATAATTGATAATAAGTTCATAAAGGTTCACATAGCTAGCTAATTAATACAAGTTCACATAATCGGGGACGGTAAAAAGCCTGATCCATGCATGCATAATGTTACTGAGCAGCACACGCTTGTAGATATGGAATATGGTTAATGTCTCCAATCCTCCAGCCTAGAACTCCCTCAAAATAAGCTAGAGAGCGTACTACTGCACTCCCCTCCGCTTCTGGAGGAGTGTCACAAATAGCACTGCAGACATCAAACAATGGAACCTCGGGTTTTGCTGGCTTGTAGAAAGTTAGAATTGCTTGACTCTTCCAATTGTTGGTGAAAAACGGCTTCCCACCATAGTAATCCACCCCAACTCTTTCCACAACTTGATTAAGAATCGCACGGAAACTAATTGAAGCATAGGTAGAACCAGAGTGATCCTGCACACAATCAGATGATGATGAGAAACAAATTAATTAAGAATGAATAAAAATTCTTTTATATATAAATGTATATTATACCACATCTTGATGAGCCCTGCACAACCTCTCCATAGTCTCAATCACATTTCCTTCACCCGCCTCGAGTTGCCTTAATTTAAAATAGGAAAGATCCGGCACGAAGCACCCAACGTTATTCTGGAGCTATTGTAGACAATTCTCCGCGGCAGTCCTCTCTCGAGTTAACCGAATAGGTGATGTTGAGCCAACTGTTGCAATGACAACCATCGGGTGTGGTGCGTCTACTGGCAACTGGCCTACATATCGAGCAGGTACGGTGAAAGAGATACACACTCTTGCCATGTGCTCATCAACATGCTCAGTTTGCACTATAGGAGGAGTACCATTCATATCTGCGATAATGTCTCTGAGCCATCTGATATTGTTGAGAACCTATAATAATTATATATGTAACTAAAATTACAGTTTTTCCATGTGAAATGAAAAAAGTTATATGTAAAGCAAATTAATTTCAATTCCTATATATTACCACGTTAGCTACACGTCCCATATCACCCATTGGCAAGGTAATCTCGCGGTGAAAGTACAATCCTGGACGTAGAGGCAACGGGTCCTCCAAAACACCTCCACGGCCACCAAGACCTCCACGGCCAATGCCACGGCCATCACGCCCGCCACGACGATGGACTATGCCACGACCACGGGCGCCATTACCAACACCACTTGACGACGATATTGTTAGCTCAAACTATATCCAAATCAAAACAACACACATCATTATTCACAATAAATAGGATTAGTTTGCATATATAGATTGGATTCAATATATGCATAAATAGAAAACAAAAGGGGATAGAATTCAACACTATTATTACTGTACATAACCTTTACGAACCAATGACTCAGAAGACCTAGATGCTCCAGGAACTGCAACAATCTCACCTCATCGTCATATACACCTGAGTCTCCCACTTACAGTACTACACATGCACTACACCTCCTATCTAGCTATAGTCCCACCTCACGGAGCTGCAGGCAGTCCCCATGTAGCACGTGAGGTTAAACTGTAACTAATTAGGACGTGAGGCTCTGTATTAAAAATAAGAAAAATAAGAAAATGCGTACGTTTATTCTATATAAAAATAAAAAAACTTAATAAAAGAATTTAATCTTCTACTTCCTCCTATATATAGCTACCTAGAAATAAAAGCATTTCTAAACAATGAATGAATGGAAATACATACCTAGCACATTTTTGTATTTCTATTATTTTCTTTATGAGCATATATTTTATAAACTATATGTACAAGTAAAATTCAAATTTATGAAAAACAAGAAAATAAGAGAATGCTTACATTTATTCTATATAAAAAATAAAAAACATGCTTAACAAAAGAATTTAATCTTTTATTTCCTCCAATGGCTACCTAGAATAAAATCATTTCTAAACAATGAAAACCCAGTACATTTTCTGTATGTCTTCTTTTATGAGCATATATTTTATAAACTATGTATGTATGTATGTATGTATGTATGTATGTATGTATGTATGTATGTATGTATGTACAAGAAAAATGCAATATTATGAAAAACAAGAAAATAAGAGAATGCTTATTAATACAAATTTAATGAAAGAAGGAACAATGAAAGTAACATCCTAACTACATTTTCACGTCTATATAGAAAATCTCCTCTCTCTAATTAATTTAAGCTATTCCTACCTAGCTACAAATTAACATTTCTATTTTCACAATCTATAAACCATAAAACAAAATTTAATCACAACAAATGAAGGGAGTACGAAGGTTCCAACCTTGACAACACCTTGGAGGAGAGAAATCTTCACAAACTAATGAAGAAAAAAACTGCAGCACCACCCTAGGCTTGAGTCGCCATGGACGGGAGGAGCTTAAGCTCGCGGGTGATGGGTACGGTGAATGGCTCGGTGGCAGGAGGAAGGATGAGGTACGGTGCTTATATGAATGCCGGCCATTGGTCCCGACTGGTGTTATGAGCCGAGACTAAATGGGTAGGCTCGTAACACCAGCTGGGAGCCCGGGACTAATGCTTTAGTCTCGGGTGGTGTTACGAGCCGAGACTAAAGGTGTACCCTTTAGTCTCGGCTCGTAACACCACCTGGGACTAAAGACCCGGGGCAATTATTGGCGGATGGAGCTGTTGGGAGCGCCCCCTTTTGTCACGGTTACCGGGACTAGGGGGGCGCGGCTACAACAGCCATTTCGGGCCACGTCGACGAAAGGCCTTTCGTCCCGGCTCCAAAATTGAACTGGGACTAAAGGCCCGAACCAAAGCCTTGCTCTCCACAAGTGTGAGCTCCGCAGCACCCGTGTGCTCGCGTGCTCCGTCTAGGCTGCGCAGCAAGCCGCTCGCTCGCGTGCTGCTGCTCGACATCAATGGTGGCGGATGTTGTTGATGATGGCAGGAGGAAGAAGGAGATGACAAGTGGGGTCCGCGTGTCACGGACAGGGAGAGAAGCTGCAATAAAGCATATGTATTCATATACGCCGTAGCTGGACTCAAGTTGTCTCCATATGTATTTCATAGCATATTTGTGGGAACTAAAGAATTGTAATGGTATGTTTCAAAATAGGTGAATTGTAATGGTATATCACCAACTTGTGAAAATGGCAGTGGTACAGATCCAAACAAGATAATCGTCTAGGCGTAGTTCCAACGGGCAACGTTGAGCATAAGGATGCTGGCGCTATAGGCCGCCTGCGGTACGGTGGAGGTGCCCATATCCCTAAACAACAAGCAGATCCCAACAATAGCTTCATATCTCCGATGGCACCATTCTTGCATTGTGACAACCTGCTTTGGAATCATCCTACTACTCCATCCGTCCTATATTATAGCTCATTTTTTAAAAAAAAACTCATAGATTTTTCTAACACCTAGATATACTCGCATGTCTAAATCCATAGGAAAAATCTATAAACCCTGGAATGTCAAAAGACCTATAATTTGGGATGGAGAAAATAGTTATATTAACGAGTGTGCTCACATCAAGCTTCATATCTAGATCCTTCACGCCATACATGCCCTCTTCGATCATAGAAGCCATCATATACAGTACAATATCTAAGGTTTGGTAGACAAGAGTCGTAAGAAGGTGAGAATTATTGTTAAAGCTTCCAAAAGAATTCCTCCTCCCTCCCAATGCAAATAAGTGCTTTCTTAAAAATTCTCTGACAAAATAGTAAGGATGCAAATGTCCTACATGCTTCTAATTAACTTGTTTTTTTAGTTGTCTTTGATAGTAAGGATTCTTTGAGGCATTTTATTATACATGCACTTTAACTAGTTACCCCTAGGCTTGTTCGGCTTCAAATAAGCTCATGGCACGTGAAGGTTGCCAAGTTAATCCATGTGTTATGCTTAAGGTGGTCTAAAACCTACAAATGCACTCTTTTCTGGGACAATTTTGCACTCTAAAAAATCACTTATTTTTGGGACAAAGCAAGTAGAGAAGAGGGCTCTTTTTATACAACCAACTAGGAAAAAAACGGGTCAAAAACATCACCAATTAATATGCTCATGAAAGCCCATTACCGAATCTGATATGGTTTCTTAAAAAACAAATCCACTTAAGCATGGATCTAATATTGCAGAAGTTTTGATTTAAATATCTGTTGATAACATATATTACCAGAAATATTAGCTTTTAAAAAAATATTTATATAAGTTAATTAAGTAGTTTTATATCAGGCCTAGTGAATGAAAATGAAATCTACTACTTTATGACATCTTTGTGGATCACAATTAAGTGATTAACAGTTGACTATGTCTAAAGGTGTAGATTCTATTTGTTTTCACTAGGCCCAAAAAAGTTTGCAAGTATTTTATAAATTTTACAAGAGGTAAGGGATGGCATGATATATCCTTCCACTAAATATCAATACAGAAATTTTATTCACTGGATGCGGAAGTATCTCTTTTATAATACAACATGAATATTGATGCCAATTAATTAATTGTGCTCACCACCGTAAATTCTACTGCATTGATTATTTTTTTCCTTCGAAAAAATCAATAGGTAGAATTTAAATGGCAGTCCACGATAATCAATGGGTAGAATTTAAATGACCGTATTTATGTTTGTTGAACTGCTGACACACCCACTGTGACAAAAACCACTCGTGGGTTTTATGTGGGATATGACCACACGCGGTTGGGCGACGCGACGACTAGAAGGAAACACCTCTTGTAGAAGTTGAGGATATCGCCGCACGTAATTATTATCTTAGTGTACATCTCAGTGTTCATTTCCATATATACACAAGAAGCTGAAGAAGAAGCAAAGTCACACAGCAAGCTTATTCATTATATATATCGAGCATTACATACTATACTGCGTTGTTGTTTGTTCGGGAGAAAATCATTGACACAAAGCAAGAACATACGCCATTAATTAATTATTCCATGCAAGCATACGCCACCGAAACACAAACTCATGAAGAAAAACACACGACTTTGGATGGAGAAAGTTAAAGATATGAGATCGGGTGGGGGGTCACTCCGATCCGACGACACACACATATGTTGCAGATCGATCGATTGATCGATTAGTTACATATCCATGGCGATGTCGGGCAGCACGAAGGCGTCCTCCTCGTCGTCCGTGGCGATCTCGGTGTCCTCCCCCTGGACCTGCTGCTGCTTGAGCATCCACCTCTGGAAAGGGTAGAAGAGGATCTCCCCCGAGCAGGTGTACTTTGGCGCCACGGGGCAGTCGACGAAGGTGCCCTGCTCTGTCGCGCAGAAGTAGAGCTTGAACAGCTGGTACTTGTTGTAGGGGCCCATGCTGCATTGGACCAGCGGCGTCGCATTGATGCCCGACAGGAACACCTTCTTGATCTTCTTCAAGTTGTACAACTCGAAGTTCGGGTAGATACCTGCAAATGAATCATAATAAATAATACATAACATGAACATTTGTTGGATGGTCATTCGATTTCGAAGAATAATATTGGTCGGTGTATGCAATACATTCACGTACTGCCATTGTTCTGGAGGCGGACCAGAGGGTTAATTCGGCTGCGGAACTTGAGGGCTTTCTCGAAGAAGTCCTTCTCCTCGAGGCCGGAGCAGGCGCCGGACGTCTTCCAGGTGTTCTTCCAACCGCCCTCTCCGTTGTTTCCGGGGCACTTGATGTTGCTCCAGTACTGCTTCAGGCCTGGGATGTCGATAATCTGCCGACGACGACGAACACACGTAGCATATATGGCACGCAGATCAGACATGAATTGTCAAAATGTGATACATATATAGCTACTTGTATACCTTTTTAGGGTCGAAAGGAGCTTTGTTGTTGCACTGGTTCACCGGAGCGTCGGTCGTCGTGTTGAGGATTGTGAAGCCCGAAATGAAGAAGTCGCGTGCCGGCTTGGCGCCGTTCGTCGGCTTGCAGCAACCGGCTTTGGTCTGCTCGCAATACGCACCTGGCCACTACGTCCATGAACACAAGAGTTGATCAGGAAATCAAATCCCTAGCAACTGCGCTCATCTAGCCATCATATACAATGTTAGCAGAGCGCGCACGATCGTTTAGCCCACGAACTGAGACTACCAATATAACCCAATGCATCGAGTTCCTACGTACAACACAAAAGTGATCTTCTTTTCTCGTGCGTCTTACGTTCATTGTTTATCCATTATCTACCTGTGAACAACATGTTACTGTGATAACTTTCCCTCACCAGTCCAATCATATCGTTCGCATAGGATAAAACATGCTGGTGGTCCGTGAGTTCGTGACATGTTCAGTATCATATTGCACATCTCCGATCCTCAGATGTTCATTTCACTTATTACAAATCATAGATCGATCTAGTCCACACATATATCCATGAAGGTTTCCACTTCTCAGTTAGCAAGGTGCAAGTTTTAGGAAGAATTTATCGTGCATTTCATGTATGTGTGTAGATATATATATAGATAGTGTGCTGCTCTTACTTTATGTATAGACCTAATTATAACAATACATATATAATAGTTAGTGAAGAAATATATAGCTCTCTGTCCATACCATTAATTCAAGCTTATAGTAGATACCGGAGTCAGCAATGGTAGGTGATGCTACGAGCAAGCCAAGAAGGCACAGGAGTGCAATCTGGAACGCCATATTGAAACCCTCGTTCTCACGCTAGTATTGTCTAGATACAAGGACTCCCTACTATGTCTTTGGCTCTTTCATGAGCAAGGCCTCTCGTGGGTTTTATAGGCAGATGAGCGAGGCCAAGGGCAAGGAGTCCTCATTTCTTTCTTTTTCCGTGTGTTTTAATTTTTTATATCGGGAGAGCATCCCACCTTGATTGTGGTCATGTTCGGCTTCTCTTATGTTGGCTTCTTTTGTAATATTTTTCTCTTAGAATAAATTTATTGTACAAATGGGCGCGTAGTACTTTTTTGTCAAAACAAATCTACCGTACAAATCATCACAAGATTGCGGGTGGTACAATACAACGATTGATGAGAATAAATTATTTGTTCAGTAATGACACTCCAGTTGTTAAGCACCTAAAAATGTATGGTATGTAGCGCTTTGTTCCGGTACTTAATTAGTACCAAGTAGTACCTTGTACTGATATTTTTCCACCACCTAATTTAATTTGATAGTACCTAGTATGGGTCCACCAAATTGGTACTACTTGGTACTACAAACGTTTTCACCTGCTTAAAAATTCTCTGCAGAATAACAGTAATTTGGAGCAAGTGAGAACACTGATTGAGACACTAATTAATTATTTTCTTTTCTAGGAACAGGCTGATCGTTGATTTTGATATCTTCTATAACAACGCGTACACACGGTGGCGCGCGCTGCTCAAGTTATCCCTCAACGCTAAAATACTTCCACAAAAAAAAAAAGCTAGTCGTTAGTTTGTGCACGTCCCGCGCGGCTGCACACCTGCACATGCATGCAGCTAGCAGCTAGCGCCAGAATGCGACGTATTGTTACCACTCGTCTCTCGTCTTCTTGCACGGCCAACTCATCAGGCACCAACCACCACACAGTACCGCTGCATGCGTAGTACACGTCGCTAGCCATACGGCGACGCGCCGGAAGGACGTGGCACACCCACTGTCCGGTCGGCCACCCGATATGAAACGTGCGCCAAAAGTCCAAAACGACGCGACGTGGCACAAAAGTCCCGTAAGATTCGTGAAAACAAAGTGATACCGAAGTCTAAAGGAAAATGCAATAGATTAATAATGCTAGCGAGCAAAACTGAAGGCCGACGGAAAGACAAAACCGGTTAATATGGCACGGCCATTTACAAATACAAATCAATAAAAGATTGAGATAACCTAAAGTACATACCAATGGCTTCAGGGAGAGAACTAACTAGGAAGAACGGCGCGCTTTTAAAGCATGCACGCCAGACTGCTAGTGATATAGGTATGATTTGTGTATAGTATAACATGTATCACATATATACAATACATAGTAAAAAATAAATATTGAAATGAAGTATCGCATTTCAATGTAAGATGCGGGTGTATGGATGTGGGAAAATTTTGCAATTTTAAATCAAATAAGCAATCTAATGTGGTGGAGCATAGTGTGCATAAAGGCATACAACAATATAATAACTCATTATAGTACATTTAATGGGTCTACATTTACCATCCCGAAGAATAAGAAAATCTTGAGTTTTTTTTTGCAACAACCACGGATTTTTTAAATAGTGTATGGCACATTAGCGCACTGACATACATGAGGCTAAGCAGACGGCGACAACTTTGTTGCCGCATAAGGACGACATGTATGTCTATCACCCGAACCTTCCTTCGTCAGCATGTATGACGAACATGACATGCCGACGGCACCACCTGCCGATAAATAAAGATATGTGTCGTGAAAAAAATTGTGAACAATGGCAAGACAACCGAATGACCGATTGCATGCATAGTAAATAAAATTGCTAATACATACAATGGTAGCAGAAACAATGGTGCGAACGATAACATACTATGCGAAGCACAGACGCCAACAATAACGTCATATGCGTGAAAGAAAAGTAGGAATGCTCCGATATGAACAATAATGCAAATGTATGAACGGTGAAACACAACGCGTGAACCTATCTCAACTAAGGTTCTTGGTGGAACCTGTCCACCTTTCGGTATTTGTGCTCACATTTTTTCTAATTGATTTCAGGATTTAACGGGCACTATTTCCAGTAATAGATATGTCCTTCAATATAGTGTGTTGACTTTGTTATTCTCAAAATTTTGCGGACTCGGTCTTTCAATGGAACTCATAGGGATTGTGATCCGTACATGTTCGTATAATCGTGTTCTAGGATTTAACTGACACTATTTCTAATGGTAGTCGATATGTCCTTTAGTAGTGTGTTTACTTTGTTAATCTCAAAATTTTCCCGGCTCAACCTTTCAATAGTTCTCATAGGGATTGTGGTCCGTGTGTACTCATATAATCAAGTGTACATACATCTGTACATTGTGATTCGGAACAAAACTATCAGTGTGGAAAGTAATCCCGACACTAACTAGTAGAAGCGCTGAGATCGGTCTCTCGATGCCGGTGCTAAGCAACATTGGGACACAAGGTTTATCTTGGTTCCGGCCGTGGGCCGTATGTCCAGCAGGGGTGCGCTCGTGGTGCTGTATTGCGAAGCACCGTGGTGCTCATAGAGGGGGGCTACAAGCAAGGCAGAAGAGGAGGAGAAGCCTCCAAGTCCTTGAGGTATGATTGAGGCGAAGTGCCAATATCGCGAGTGAAGACGGAAAAGCGGGTGAGTGAGCTATTCGTCGTCCCCCTGCGGCTATGGGGCCGTCTCCTCCTTTTATAGACCAAGGGGAGGCGGTTTACGGTCGTGTCGCGTGGCTTTAGGTTGTGTGCGGCGGCATGGCACACAGTGTCGGTGATCTGGCGGCCGTCCTAGCGAGTCTTGTCTCTGGCAGTCGTCGCGGCGGATCCTGTGCCTGTCCAAGGGCGGCTTCGATGGTAGTAGCGCTGGAGTCTTTGTTTGATCATCGTCTGTACACCAATTCGAGGGCTTGGCTGATGGGGGATTAGAAGCTGTACAACGGCAGGCGTGGCGACGTCCCGTCGGCCTGGGTTCCCGCAGTGCTGGGGACGACCCTGCAGTGCCCGGGATGATGGCACAGTGGCGGGGATGGCCGGACAGGACTGGAGGTGACGGAGAAGACGCGCTCCGCCGGTCTTACGTCACAACGTTGTCCCGGGCAAGCGCGGAGTTGGTGGCTGTACCCCTTTTGAGGGTGCCGCCGTCCTCTTTCGAGGGGCGCGACGTGGAGGAGGTACGGGAGTGGGCGGTACAGTGTCACGGAATGACACCGGCCTTCCCGCACAGCACCCGCATAGCGTCAGGGATGGCTGCACAGTGCGGGTTGGCGAACAACGCCGGGATCTGATTCCCAGGCGGTGTCATAGGACCGACGTGGCAGGGATTCACCTTTGACCCGGGCACTCGCGATGTCTCAGAGCATTTAATGCTTCGGTCGAGGGAGCAGTTACATTGCCGAGGGTCGAGAGCGGCCTCGAGCGAGGCGGAATCTCACGCGAGGGGCTGGGTCCCTCGAGCGAGGCGGGAATTCGCCCGAGGGGTAGCTGAGCCCTCGAGCGAGGCGGGAACTCACCCGAGGGTGCGCCAAGCCCTCGAGCGAGGCGTGGTTTCGTGTGAGGTTCCTGCCCCTTGAGCGAGGCGGAGGTTCGCCCGAGGGACGCTGGGGCCGACTGTTTGTTGGGCCGCTGAGGCTTTTTTGGGCCGTGTGCCTTTCTTTGCCTTGGGTCGCGGCCATGCGGGGTCTGATTAGCAGTTTGGGGGTTTGATCGTTCGCTTTTATTTTTTAGAGAGGGGTCATTTCCCCCGTTATTCGGGGACCCCTATGGCTGTCCCCGACAGAAGCCCCTCAGCCTTTGCAGCGGTATCTGTAGGAACCTGCAAAGGATGGTGCTTTCTGATGGGACTTTCTTCCCTTCTGGGTGTTGTGATGTTCCATGGGGGCGCGCTAGCGCACCCGCGGGTTAGTCCCTGAAGCCTTGGAGGAGTGCGCACACTCCTGCAAGGTTTTTTGCAGCGTGCTTATCGTATGGACCTCCCTGGGCCCACTACCTCGGTGGGTACCAGGACCGACTATTCGGTGGGCCCCTGGGACTACTCGGCTTGCGCTACACGGCACCTGTTGGCGTGGAGCACAAGGACAACGGAGGAGAAGAACTCGGTTAGGAAGCTGTACATGTCCCGCACTGTATGGAAGACTCCTAGACGTACTCGACTAGTACTCTCTCCCTACTCCGACTTGTAACCTTGCCTCTCGGACTATATAAGGCGAGGCAGGGACCTTTCTCTAGCATCGAATCTCACGGCGCACTATTACACCATCTTGTAATCGTGCCCAATCAATCCAGAGCTACGCAGCATACAGGACGTAGGGTATTACGCACCTCGCGGCCCGAACCTGTCTAAATTGTGTGCCACGTGTCTCTTCCTTCGAGTTACCGATCTCGGCGAGGCCACATTCATCTACTTCGGGTACTCCCCTTAGTAGGTTGCCGGTCTAAAACATCGACAACTGGCGCACCAGGTAGGGGCTCTCACCCGAGATCACATGGCGAACTCGACGGCTCCTGTCTACTTCAAGCCAACCGTCGCCTTCAACCATAGCGACACCTTCGTGTTCGGCGCCTGGGTCTGCACTGCTGACGGCGCGGGATCCTTCCAGCGCCGCCTCACCATGCCACCCAACCCGAAGACCGGCTTCGTGACGCTCCCAGAAGTTGTCACAGGCGAACTCGCCGGCAAGTTCGGCGAAATTTTGCTCTTCAACCACCACGCTGACTTCGAGCTCGAGACCGCTTCCAACTCGAACTCGACGTCTCCATGGTCCATCGCATGCGAGCCGGCTGCTCAGCCATCGCAGGCGGTCCCCTCACCCCGTGAGCGCTCCGCGCGTGGTCCTCGCATCCTCAGCCGGGCCCACACAGAGGCTCCCTCTTCGCGCCGGGCCGGCAAGGAGCCCCTACCCGAGTACAACTCGGACTCCGACACCGCACCCGGTCACGCTTCAGACTCCAACCCCCTCTCCGAGTTCTACTCGAATTCCGCATACGAGTTCGACTTCGGGTCGGACCCAGAGGATTCCGAGTCCGAGGACAACTCCACTGAGCATCCCTTGTCAGGGCCGGCCTCTGGGCTGGTTATAACATCCACACCGGCCGGGAGATTCGTCTACTGGCCAGACCACAAGCCTGCAGACCTGCTAAGTGGAGACTCACGCTACGTCGCCTACATCGACTCGCTCCCGTTCCAGGAGGGAACACCGCTAGCCCGGGCTGACTCGAACACATCAACTGAGGTGGCGCCTTCTGAGTCCAGCCTTGGCACACCTGATCGCCAAGTCTTCATGGCTGCCGGCGACACCCCAGGACCTTCAGGGACGGCATCATCCCCGGTATCATCCCCGGTAACGCGGCTATCCCACTAGGCTCAGTGGTCCTGCCAGTTACCTTCGGGGAATCTCAGGACAATTACTGTACCGAGTACATCGAGTTCGAGATCGCGGACTTCGAGACTTCCTACCACGCCATCCTCGGTAGACCGGCCATCGCCAAGTTCATGGCGGTGCCCCACTACACCTACTTGGTACTCAAGATGCCAAGCCCAGCGGGTGTACTCTCTCTCCAAGGGGACTTGAAGATCTCCCACGACTGCGACACAGAAGCCGCGGAGATCGCCTCTACGAATCAAGTACCCAACGCGATGATGGAGGTCTACACTGCGTCGAAGAAGCTTGCTACAAGCGAACTCGACATCCCGGAGAAGTCTGACAGCGCCAACAAGCCTCAGCCACCTGAGAAGGTTCTTGTCAAGACGATCGACCTCGGAACAGGCGACCCCAGCAAGACCACCACCATCGGGGCCGGCCTCGACCCCAAATAGGAAGACGCGCTCATCAACTTCCTCCGAGCTAACCGCGACATCTTCACGTGGAAGCCAGCGGACATGCCAGGAGTGCCCAGGGAGTTGATCGAGCACTGCCTCAACGTCGATCCTAAGGCCACCCCCAAGCGACAACACCTCCGACGCTTTGCCGACGACAGACAGGACGCCATCAAGAAGGAACTCGCCTAACTACTCACGGCTGGCTTCATCAGAGAAGTCTTCCGTCCTGAGTGGCTCGCCAACCCAGTCCTCGTCCGCAAGAAGAACTCAAACGAGTGGAGGATGTGCGTCGACTACACCGACCTCAACAAGCACTGCCCCAAGGACCCCTTCGGGTTGCCGCGGATTGATCAAGTCATCGACTGCACGGCGGGCTGCGACTCGCTGCTCGCTTCCTCGACCGCTACTCCGGTACCACCGGATCGCGATCAAGGAAGAAGACTAGGAGAAGACCGCGTTCATCACCCCGTTTGGCGCGCATCGCTACACGACCATGTCCTTAGGGTTGAAGAACGCCGCGCCACCTACCAACGAGCTATCCGGAGCTTGCTTCAAGAGGCAACTCAACAAGAACGTCAAAGCCTACGTGGATGACGTGGTCATCAAGACCAGAAACTCCAGTACCCTCATCGACGACCTTGAAGAGACTTTCGCATCTCTGCGCGAGTACCGCTGGAAGCTCAACCCGAACAAATGCGTCTTCGGCGTACCTTCGGGCAAACTACTCGGCTTCATCATCAGCTAGCGCGGCATCGAAGCCAACCCCGAGAAGATCTCCGCTATCACCAGCATGAAAGCTCCCACGTGCATCAAGGATGTCCAGAAGCTGACCGGGTGCATGGCGGCATTGAACAGATTTATCTCGAAGCTTGGAGAACGGGGGCTCCCCTTCTTCAAACTACTCAAGCACCAGGAGAAGTTCGTGTGGACTCCAGAGGCGGATCAAGCCCTTGCCCAGCTCAAGGACTTCCTATCGAAGCCGCCGGTCCTCACGGCTCCTCGCAAGGGCGAGTAGCTGCTGCTCTACCTCGCTGCGACTACTCATGTGGTCAGTACTGCCATCATCGTCGAGCGGCAGGAAGACGACCACACCTACCCAGTCCAGCGCCCAGTCTACTTCGTCAGCGAGGTCCTATCAGAGTCCAAGGCACGCTATCAGCCCGTGCAGAAGCTCCTATACGCAGTACTCATCACCTCGCGGAAGCTACGACACTACTTCTAGAAGTACTCGATCTCCGTCGTCACCGACTACCCGCTCGGCGACATCCTGCGGAACCAAGATGCTACTGGAAGAATCTCCAAGTGGGCAGTCGAGCTTGGCGCCCTCACCATCGACTTCAAGCCACGCACAGCCATCAAGTCGCAAGCGCTAGTCGACTTCATGGCGGAGTGGCGGGAGAACCAGTTACCTACTCCAACCGTGCGACCAGAGCATTGGGTGATGTACTTTGACGGCTCACTCAACCTCGAGGACGCAGGTGCAGGGGTACTCCTGATCTCTCCAACGGGCGAACAACTCAAGTACGTCCCGTAGATCTTCTGGAAGGTCTCAAACAACGAAGCCGAGTACGAAGCTCTCCTACACGGGCTCCGCCTCGCGGCTTCACTGGGCATCAAGCGGCTACTAGTCTACGGCGACTCCGCAGTGGTCATCAACCAAGTCAACAAGTCCTGGGACCGCAACAAGGAGAACATGGACGCCTACTACCTAGAAGTCCGCAAGCTCGAGAACAAGTTCTACGGTCTCGAGTTCCACCACATCGTCCGCGACAACAACGTTGCAGCGGACGTCCTCTCGAAGCTTGGATCTACCCGCGCTCAAGTACCAGCGGGTGTCTTCGTTCACGAGCTTCACGCGCCATCCATCCCGGAGCCGGCGCCACCGACCACTGTCCCAGCGCACCCACCAGCTGGACAGGAGGTCATGATGATCGACGTGGACTGGAGGCAACCCTTCATCGACTACCTCAGCGAGCAGATGTTTCCCTCCGACAAGAACTCGGCCGAGCAGCTTATCCGCCGCGCCAAGTCCGACGTCCTCGTCGGAGACAAGCTTTACAAGCGGGGCGCATCTTCCGGAGTACTCATGAAGTGCGTCCCTCAGCAAGAAGGCAAGGACATCTTGGAGGAGATCCACAAGGGCGTCTGTGGCAACCACGCGTCTTCACGCACGCTGGTCAGCAAGGCCTTCCGGCGAGCTTTCTACTGGCCCACAGCCCTGGGCGATGCTGAAGAACTCGTCAGAAGGTGCCAAGGATGCCGCACTTCGCCAGCGGAAGAACACGTCCCGGCCTACAAGCTAGTCACCATATCGCCAACCCGGCCCTTCGCCCGCCGGGGGCTCGACATGATTGGGCCACTGCCAACCGCGCCGAGGTGGTTTCAACGAGTATTGGTGGCCATCGACAAGTTCACCAAGTGGATCGAGGTCAAGCCGGTCACATGCCCCAAGGCTGACAGAGTACTTGACTTCCTGGATGAACTCGTGCATCGCTACGGACTACCCCACCGCATCATCACAGATCTGGGCTCCAACTTCAACAACCACCAGTTCTGGGAGTGCTGCGAGAACAGCGGGATCGACGTCCGATACGTCTCAGTTGCCCACCCTCGGGCCAACGGACAAGTCGAGCGCGCCAACGGGATGGTGCTCGACGCTCTCAAGAAGCGGCTACACGATGCTGCTAACTCCAAAGGAGGCAAGTGGATCAAGGAACTACCCAACACACTCTGGGGGCTACGTACTCAGCCCTCAAAGCCAACGGGGCAATCCCCTTACTTCCTGGTCTACGGCTCCGAAGCAATCCTCCCTGCCGATGTCATATGGAACTCACCAGTAGTGGAGCATTACGACGAAGGCGTCTCTGAAGACAGCAGACGAGTTGACATCGACAGCCTCGAAGAAGCTCGCTGCGCTGCCCTCGTCCAATCAGCAAGGTACCTAGAGGGTATCCGACGCTACCACGATCGCAACGTCAAGGAACGCTCCTTCAACGTTGGTGATCTCGTCCTCCGTCGTATCCAGAACACGGAAGGACTTCACAAGCTCAGCTCCCCCTGGGAAGGTCCCTTCACCGTGGCAAAGGTGATTGGGCCGGGCTCCTACCGCCTCCAGACACTTGAAGGCGAAGACATCAACAACTCGTGGAACGTCGACCAGCTCTGTCGGTTCTACGCCTAGTCTACACGACTACTCCGGGGTTCAAGTCTACACGACTACATCAACACCCCTCGCGTAGCGACCTCCGGTCCCCGGCTCCAGTCTCCGGACTACTCCTCTCCAGGATCCAGCCCGCACGGCTACCTACGGATCCTGGGCTGCGACGAGCGACAAAGGACTCTAGCAGCGGTCTACTAAGAGACCACGTACTCCAAGATCCAGCCTACACGGCTACTTACGGATCTACTGCTGTAAGCGGCTACTCGCCCTAGCACCACTTAGCTGTAAGCGGCCTCCGGGTCCAGGCGACTACTCTGTAACTACGGCCCTAGCCATTCAGGTGTACTTCTTCAGTAATAAAGTTTGATCGATCATCAACTTTTTTACTGTCTACTTCCCTCAATGGGACTACTGCCGAGTACGACTACTCGCACCAACTCCACGATGGGGCTCCGCACTCTAAGATCGCGACTACGAGTACTCATTGATGAAACTTTCTCTTCATTAACACTTGAACAATTACATTGCAAATGTTTTTGTACACATACTACTGTGAGCTAACTACTACAGGGCTACTCGAGGTTAAGCTTCTCAGCAACCTGTTCCGCAATGGGCGCCATCTGCTCCAGCAGCTCCGTGTACTGCTCATCTGTACAGTTGGCGGCTACCCCGCCAGTGACTACTTCCACCGGCGCCTTCGGGAAGTAAGACTTCATGAAGGCAACACTTGCTTCGAGATCGACCTCGCCAGATGCTTCACATAAGTCGCCAGCCGGCTGGGGGCTTCCCTGAGGTGATCCACGAGCGGCTCAATCTTGGGGCCGCCAGGGTGTGGCACCAAGAGCCTTGCGATCGGAAGCGCGGCTTCTTCAAGTTCCTTCAGCTGGGCCCGCAGCGCCTCGCAATCTTCATTCAGCTTCTGCAACGATTTGTAGCAGTTGACGAGATCACGATCAGAAGAAATCCGAAGCTCCATGTGCCTGTCGCACTCGAAGGCAAGTTCCTTATAGTCAAGCTCGAGTACCTGGCGGGCCTCCTGCTCCCGGTAGAAGAGGTTCTTCATATCTGTCTCTGAGATCCTCAACTGCTCCACCCGGGTCTCAAGCTCTGCAAAACAACAAGGCGCAGCGGGTTAGACTAACTCTCGACCTCCAACAACTACCCAACAAGTCAAGCGGTGTACCTTTGTTCTTGTTGCGGAGTGTCTTGTTCTTCCGCACCAGTTCGTCGCTCTTTGCCTGCATATCCTAGATATCATTGTGATACTTGGCAAAGGTGGCGTTGAGCTTGGACTGCATGGCGGCCGCGTGCTTCCGCGACTTCAAGAGTTGATCTTCAAGCGCTTCAGCCCGGAGCACCGTGTCGTCGAAGCCTTGCAGCATGTTGGACTTCTCGCGGGACCTCTCCACGACGTCCTGCACAGACAACACATATCACACGAGTACTCAACAACAAAGGATTGACTACTCAGAAGTTAAGATTACCTACCTTCATCCATTGCTCAGCCTGGCGGACCGCCTCCAGGTGCCTGGCCACCGTCACCGGGTCGACCAGGTCGTCTGCCAGCAGCTCCACCCCGCCACGACTACTCGCGGCGGCCTCAGTCATCGGCGCAGAGCGGATGGGCTCTGCGTCCTGGATCTTCGGGGAGCGGACAACCACCTCCAGAGAAACCTCTGGTGGCACGGTGGCCTCCTCTCCTCCGGTCGCCGCGGCGGCTTCCTCGGCGACCTCCTCCATCGGCTCGGGGGCTCCCTCAGCAGCCTCCGGCACCTATGGTGTCAACTCCTGCCTGGGCACCGCCGCAGGGATGTCACTCCCTTCGGCCTCGGCGCCTGTCAAGAAGAAGACAAGTTCATTAGCAACTACGACTACTCTATGGGGAATGTTAAAGCCTCAGCAGAGTACTTACCCTCGACTACGCTGGCCTCGGGCAACGCAGCTCCAGCAGCTGGCGCTTCGGACTCCGCCTGAGGGGCAGGAGTGGACTCCTCGGTGAGCGGCGCGGCTTCTTCATCCGCCACCGTCGTAGAGGGCTCGTCTCCCTCCCAGGACAGATCTATTGATTTCCTGCAGCAGTACACAATTGGTTGTCAATCAAGATCGACTACTACACCAAGTACTACTCGGGAAGGCTTAGCACTTACAGGCTTGACCGGACTATCGTCACGGTCGGGGCGCCGAGGATGCTGGCAATGTCTACCAGTCCACCCTCGGCGGGCGCTTCCTCTTGCGCCTCGGTGGTCACTGCCTCCTCTGCAGCGACGGTAGCCAGTGCAGCGCCCTCCTGCACTCCTGCGGCCACCATCTCTTCAGTAGCAGCGGCTACAGGCTCTGTGCTCCCTTCAGGGGCAGGGGGCTGGCGCTCCAGTTGTGCCAATAACTCTTCAACAGTGGGGGCTGGGCTATGACTCCCAGCCAGCTCCCCCACTGTGTCCCACTCGCCTTCGTCGCCCTGATCAGCGGGCTCCGTTGGCGGCACCTCCTACAAGCAAAGGAAGCTTGGTCATCAGCAAATGAACTCGATAGATGGGTACTCGACTACTCTACCCAAGACGACTTACCTCTTGAGGCGTGGCCTCAGAGACCTTCAGCTTCTTCGTCACCCGCTTGCGGGCGGGGTTGCGCGGCTTCCGTGGCGGCGCAGCCAGACTAGCCTCCAGGCTAGCCGGCGGATCTTGCACGAGGGGTACATGAGGCAAGCCGGGACGGCTAAACCTCGACCGCAGCTGGAAACGATCCTGCAGCGTCTCCTCGTCGTCATCCTCGTCGGACGTGTCTTCTACGATGACGGTGTCATCTCCTTCGCCGATCTCCCGCCGTTCCTTGGCCTTGGTCTTTCCCTCCTCCGGGATCTCGACTCCCTGAGGGGGCGGCTGCGGCTCGGAGACGAACTTCTTCAAGTCGTCCTGCAAGACACAAGACATCAGCGCGACTACTCACAAAGCAATGACTACTCGACTAGGGGGTGCGGCTACTTACCTCCTTTGGCGGGCGCGCGGCGGAGTACTCCTGGACCGGGCACGCCGTGAACGGTGGCATGTCCTTGAAGATGCGCGTCAGCCTATCAACAATGTCGTCATCGTCGACTTCACCTCCAGGAATCCGCGACGTGTCGTCGTCGCCGGTGTACTCGAAGCCTAGGGTGTCGCGGGCCATCAGTGGCTGCACCCTGCGCTTCATAAAGCTGAAGGCCACGTGTTCGGCCCTCTGTCCGGCTTCCCTAAGCTCCTTGATGCGCGCCAACAGCTCAGGGAGTTGGATCCCCTCCTGCATCGTGGGCTCCGTGTTCCACCAGTCCCGGTGTCTGGGCTGCTTCCCGTTCGGCTTCGGTAAGCTGGGATGGTGGTTCGTGACGTAGAACCACCTCGCCTTCCAATCCTGGTTGGAGTCGATGAGCTTGTATGAGAGGTACTGCTCGGCAGCGTCCTCCCGCATCTGGATACCCGCTCCTCCAACTACTCGCGGGTTGCTGGCGCTCGGCTGCGGCTTCACCCGGAAGAACTTCCGGAACAGGATCCAGTGGGGCTTGATCCCCAGAAACGCCTCACAGAAGTGAATGAAGACGGCGGTATGGAATATACCGTTGGGGTTGAGATTGACGTACTCGACACCGTAGTACCCCAGAAGACCTTTGAAGAAGTCGCTGGCCGGCAGTGCGAGTCCGCGCTCCGCGAAGCGCACGAACATCGGAATCTCGTCCTCGCTCTTCTCCATGGGGTATGGGTCCCCGGCGGCGGCTCTCCAACTGTCCATCTCCTTTTCACGGATAAATCCGCTGTTAAGGAGAGCCAGCAGATCTTCGGTCTTTGTCTTAGACTTTTTCCACTCGCGGCTCAGATCTGGCCGCGGTGGAGACATCGGTGGCGCTGCTCCCGTGGCAGCCACGGCGGCCTCTTCGCGGCCCCTCTTCTTCCCGGCGGTCTTCGTAGACTTGGACGGCGAAGGCTTCATTCTCCAAGTACACGGCGTCTTCACACGCATTCGCTCGGGGGCTACTCTGGTGGCTCTGGGTGGCGGCGCGCTTGGATCTACTGCGGCGGCGGCGTGCGCTAGAAGTGAATCTGGCCCAGATCTATTTGAAATGGCTACAGCAGCGATGGGTAGAAAACCCTAAGGGTTTTGGCTTCTATTTATAAGTCAAAACGGCCCTCCAACGGCCAGATGGATAAGTCCGCGCTCGGCTGACTCAGCGGCCGCGCGTGACTCTTCGTATTCTATTAGTCGACGTGCCTCACCTCGGGTGCTCGGCTACTTCTACTCGACTACCTGGGAAGCGACAACATTCAGGAGCATCTCAGGACACATTCTACAAGATGACCCTTCAATTCGAGAGGAAGTACTCGACTCAAGGCTCGGGGGCTCCGGACCACGTGTCCTTCAGTTTTTTCTCTCTGGATTTTTCGGGATATTCTTGCAAAGACTTCAGATGGACCCTCAGCCAGAGCCTACGGCTCAACCTAAGGCTCGGGGGCTACTCCATATGGAGTGCGATTTTGCAATCGCACTTCTATATCAGCTTCGGCTTCAAGACAAGGCGGGCATTTTTGAAGACCTTCGAGGGCAGCGCTCGAGGACGCTTGGGACTACTCGAGAAGACTTCAGGATTGCTCCAACATCAGCTGGAGTACATTCCAGCCTCGGGATGCTTCGACTACTCTTGAGGACTTTTGACTTGTAGTACTCGGGGACGCTTGAGGACTACTCGTTAAGGCCGCCAAGATTACTTGAAGCTATCCTTCTCGACTACAAAGTACTCGGGGGCTTGTCGTATGGACCTCCCTGGGCCCACTACCTCGGTGGGTACCAGGACCGACTACTCGGTGGGCCCCTGGGACTACCCGGCTTGCGCTACACGACACCTGATGGCGTGGAGCACAAGGACAACAGAGGAGAAGTACTCGGTTAGGAAGCTGTACATGTCCCGCACTGCATGGAAGACTCCTAGACGTACTCGACTAGTACTCTCTCCCTACTCCGATTTGTAACCCTGCCTCCCGGACTATATAAGGCGAGGCAGGGACCTTTCTCTAGCATCGAATCTCACGGTGCACTATTACACCATCTTGTAATCGTGCCCAATCAATCCAGAGCTACGCAGCATACAGGACGTAGGGTATTACGCACCTCGCGGCCCGAACCTGTCTAAATTGTGTGCCACGTGTCTCTTCCTTCGAGTTACCGATCTCGGCGAGGCCACATTCATCTACTTTGGGTACTCCCCTTAGTAGGTTGCCGGTCTAAAACACCGACAGTTGAAGGACCGATACGGCGAACCAGAGAGGGGGGGAGTGAATGGGAGCCGATAAAAATTCTTCTTGAAGGAGATGAAAACTCCAACAAGACGAACGCGGCTTCCAACACACGTCTCCGACTCACTACCAAGGTTGGTCAAGCCCACGTAGCCACTGGAGTGCTACTGGACCTAGGAACCAACACGCAACCTTCCGACCCGAGAAACGCAGCGGAAAAAACCAAACCTCGAGTCTACAGACCCACACCGGTCAGACCGGTGAGCACCACCGGTCAGACCGGTCCCTGCAGGTGAAACTGAGCAACTTTCACTAAGTGGCTCTACACCGGTCAGACCGGTGAGACACACCGGTCAGACCGATGGCAGCCTGAAAGCTCCCAAGGCACCAAACAGGCCAACCGACCACCAAACGGACCCAAACTCGAAACAACGGCACCACGGGACAACAGCGAACACACCAAGACGTTCACCCGAGCAAAATCCCACAAGGGCTCGCACCGGTCAGACCGGTCAGGAGCACCGGTCAGACCGGTGTAGCCTGGGCAGCTCGGGATGAACAGCACCCGCGGGTCAACTCCCCCAAATCCAAATCTCGATCTCCTGAATCGCTCCACGGACTTGAACAAGACTTTGGGGATATCATGAACACCTCATGAGGAGTTCATAGCCAAGTTTAATCCCACAAAAACTCGTCCAAAAAGGAGGAATCGAAGAAATCCCGCCGGAAGCACTTCCAACCCAAGAACTCAAGAAACCCCAAAATCGAGCACCTTTCCTCACGGATTTGGGAGGGGAATCACAGCCCAAAGAACCACGAAAGGTTCCCACAAATTTCCCCCATCAAATCACCAAGAGAAAAGCCCCGAAAACACCCCAAAGAAATCACCGAGAGAGGGCTCCGAAAATCACCACCAAGAACAACCGGGGAAAACACATCCAAACCTTGAGGAACCACGCCGAATCATCTATACATGAAACAAAGGTTCGTACAAGGTCTAGCAAGCCGCCCGATCATCCATCCCTCTCTACAAGATCTCTCCGTGAAGCTCTCTTGCTAGTCCTAGAGAAAACCTAAGGAAAATAGGTGGAAAAATAGGAAAACTAATGAGCTAGGGTTCCCAGAGTTGGCTGCCATCCTCTCACCTCTTGGGTTATATGGAGGCAACCGAATGTCTAAAATGCCCTTCTCTAACAACTAGGGATACAAGCCCCTCAAGGGCGGATTTGGAATTCTTGATGTCTTCACCATCGGACGGATGCCCGGCGACCGCACCCTGCGTAGCCTCGACGCAAGCTATGCGATCCCGACGCGTGTCCTCCGCTTCGAAGATTCCGGACTGCGTCGTCGCACACCGGTCAGACCGGTCCCCACCGGTCAGACCGGTCGGACCCTCGGTCGGACCGGTCCGTGCCGCCTGCACCTCCGTCTTCGGTTCTCCGGTCTTGGCTTTGTGGATCAACCAAGGAACCCGGTGGTTTTACGGTGAACCACCGGAAACCCCGCGAACTCGGTGTAGCCTCCGCCAATCTCCACTCATGACTTGGCTCCCACGTAGTCCGGCTCGACCTTGGTTTTGAGGCTCAACCAAGAAACCGTCCACGACTTCATCTTGCTGTTCATGCCACCATGCGGCCCGCATTTGACCCCGCTGGCCACCGGGTCCCTCGAACAAAGCCTACTTGTCTTCTCCACACCTGGAAGCCTCACCGGCGACGACCTTTCGCGCTTGTTCTTCACCTGCACCAACACGAGTCAAGCCGCAACCTGCACCCGCAATACTTAGCCAAGAATCAGTCCACACAACGTTGTCAATCACTCATCACACAAGGAAGCGACCATCCACCGGTCCTCGAACCACACATGGTCCTCAATCTCCCCCTTGATGAGTGCATTGACAACACCCACATGAAAGTAACAAGAGAGAAAAGAAAAAGAAAAGAAACGAACAAAAAGAAACTCCAACAAGCGATCGAAAGCCAAACAAAGGCAAAGAGCAAGATCACTTGAAGAAGACAAGTCTCGGACCCCTTAGGCAAGGGCAACGGCTCGACACATCCGAGACAAAGCAAAGCTCAAGCAAAGAGCACAAACCACCGAAACAAAACTCGAAAACTCACAAAGAGCTCCCCCTGCACACATGCAAGCTCCCCCTGAACCAATGCAACTCCCCCTGGACGAATGCATGCAAGAAACCACATGAAACAGGGCAGCTGCAGCAACTTCAGCTCACACCGGTCAGACCGGTCATCACCACCGGTCAGACCGGTGCCCAACATATGTACAGGACCAGCACTCACACCGGTCAGACCGGTGCTCTTCACCGGTCAGACCGGTGTACAACGAGCCGTAAATGGCTCGAAACCACCTGAAAACCTTCTAAATGCATCCACCAAGCCATTTCAAACTCAAACTTCTCCCCCTTGTTGGCAATGCATGAATCAAGCCAAAAATGCAAAACTTTCAACCTAGAGCTTCTCAAATAGACAAAATTCAACAAAGAATGCTACACATGTCCAAATGAGCAAGTTATATACTCTACGGCTTCGTATCGATCTCAACTACATGATCACCAAGTTTCACAACCATTGGACGAAGCTAAAATGGATTTTGGCAATTTTGCGAAAAACTTGCCTCTCATGAGCAAAGTCCTAAACATGATCAAAGCATATCAAAGTGGCAAAGCCACACAAACTTCATGCTAGGACAGCCATTCTAATCATAAGACCATCACAAACACCCACAAGCACCTCATGTCATGTCAAAGCCACCGAGCCATGTGCCTACTTCTATGTATGAGACTTCTCATTGGTAGGCATCATGCAACGGTTTAGCACCCAAAGCAAATTAAATTCAGCACATATGACATGGGAGCATTTTTTCCAAGCATTTTTCATTTCATTTGCAGATTTGTAAATGGTACATGAAATGTCTTTGCGACAAAAAGAAACTTATGCTCCTCCACAAGATAAATCAAGAGGGCTAAACATTCATGATGGCAAATGAGCCTTTGGCTCCATATGATCAATAAACTAGCTATCCAACCACAAATTAAGCATAGCAAAGCCACAAAAACATGTCAAGATCATGTAAAGGCATTTACACATGAGAGAGCATACATGTGACATTTTTCAAAAGCATAGCTATCAACCATGGATTATTCATCAAGATCATCAAGAGCTAAGCCAAACTAACCGTAGCATACCAAACATGCTCACAAAGACATATATCTCATTCCATGGTGAACAATGTATATGAGAGAAGCTTTCCTAACCAATGCATATGATACAAAATGCATGCAATCTAAGATACAAGGATGCCTATACATCATGTTACATATGCCATGCCAAAAGCAAGAAATGCACAAAGGAAAGCTATACATATGCTACAAACCGGCTCCTCGAGGGGAGGCAAAACGGGCTCGACACCACCGGCAAAAGAAAGCTCCCACACACCCAACTCAGGAAATCAAACACACACCAAGTTCCCCCCGCAAACGAGTGAAAGTTGCTTGATCTAGGGGTTTGGTGAAAATATCGGCTAGTTGGTGATGTGTGGGTACATGGATCAAAGCTATCTTTCCTTTCTCGACATTGTCTCTCAGAAAATGATATCTCACTTCTATGTGCTTGGTTTTGGAATGGAGCACTGGGTTCTTTGCAACGCTTATGGCACTGGTGCTATCACATTGAAGTGGGACATGGGTATACTCCTCACCAAAGTCACTCATGGTGTAGGTGATCCAAAGGAGCTGAGAGCAACAACTAGCAGCGGCAACATACTCGGCCTCGGTCGTGGATTGAGCAACACTCGACCGCTTACGGGAAGACCAAGACACCAACGAAGAACCCAAAAGCGGCAAGTCCCGAAGTGGACTTCCTATCCAACCGACACCGGCAAAATCCGCGTACGAAAAACCATGAAGCGCCAAAGAAGAGGACGCGGAGTACCAAAGGCCGAAGTCGGGAGTGTGACGCAAGTACCTGAAAATTCGCTTCACTGCTTGCCGATGCGAAGTCCTCGGAGACGCTTGAAAACGAGTGCACAGACACACTGAGAACTGTATGTCCGGCCTCGTCGCCGTCAAGTAGAGGAGTGACCCGATCATGCTTCGGTACTCCTTCTGGTCCACGTGTTCACCTTCCTCGTCCGCATCAAGAGCTGTAGTCGTACTCATCGGCATCGTCATAGCCTTGGAGTCCTCCATCTTGAACTTCCTCACAATGTCCTTGGTGTACTTAGCCTGGTGCACAAATGTTCCTTCCTTTGATTGCTTGATTTGTAGCCCGAGGAAGAACTGCAACTCGCCCATCATGCTCATCTCAAACTCCCTGCTCATATCATCGCAAACCTCGCAACAAGAGAGTTAGACGAGCCACCAAAGACAATATCATCCACGTACACACCCGCACAATCGGGATATCTCCCGCCCCCCTCGGCAAAAACAAGGTCGATCGACCTTCCCCATCTCAAAACCTCTCTCAAACAAGAACCCCCTCAACCTGCCATACCAAGCTCTAGGCGCCTGCTTCCAACCCATACGGCGCCTTCCTCAACTTGTACACCCCGTGGGGGTACTTCTCACTCTCAAACCTCGGAGGTCGTCTCACATACACTTCTTCCTCCAACACTCCATTCGGAAAAGCACTCTTCACATCCATTTGGTGCAACTTGAACCCTTTAGCCACGGAAAAGGCTAGAAGGATCCTAATCGCCTCCAAACGGGCTACGGGAGCAAAGGTCTCCTCGTAGTCGATCCCCTCCTTCCGATCGAACCCTTGAGCAACAAGTCTCGACTTGTTCCTCACAACCTCACCCTTCTCTCCCTCTTTGTTTTTCCACACCCACTTTGTACCAATCGGCTTACACCCTGGGGGAGGGTCAACCAACTCCCACACCTGATTCCTCTCAAAGTTCTCCAACTCCTCATGCATCGAGTTAACCCAATTGTGATCCGATAGTGCGTGTCCAATGTCTTTGGGCTCGAAAGAAGCAACAAATGCAGCATGAGCGAAATTGGAATTGTTTCGAACCCTCGACCGTGTAGTGCGTTCATTCATGTCGCCGATGATCCTCGAAGCTGGGTGATCCACTTGAACTCGCCGGGGAGGTTCTCGCCTCGAAGCTACCTCCCCCTCAACATCAGCTTCTCCTCGCTCTTGATTTGTCGTCGTAGGTGTAGCAGAGGGTCCATCCATCATCGTAGTCGAAGTAGTGGGTACATGTTCGGCGGGGGCACCGCACCACAATCCTCATCATCACCATGTTCATGCTCCTCCTCCCGAAAGATCTCCTCGCCAAGCTCATCATCACCGCACACTCAAAAACAAGCCGACTACGTGGCTCGTCTCGTCGAAGGTTACCTCGCAAGTCTCCACGATTTGGTTAGTTTCAAGATTGAGCACACGATATGCTCTAGAATGAGATGCATAACCAAAGAAAATGCCATCGACGAGACCTAGCCTCAAACTTATCCAACTTCCGCCTTTCTTCAGAATGAAACACTTGCAACCAAAGACATGGAAGTGACTCACCTTGGGTGTGCGACCATGCATCAACTCATAGCATGTCTTCTTCTTGTGCACTCTGAGGTATATCCTGTTCGACACATAGCATGCGGTATTCACCGCCTCAGCCCAATACCTCCTCGGAGTCCTATGCTCATCAAGCATCGTCCGAGCCATCCCGCACAAGGTCCTGTTCTTCCTTTCCACAACACCATTCTGGGGAGGCGTATACGGACTCGAAAACTGGTGCTCAAGACCCAAGTCATGACAAAAGGTTTCAAAACGAGAGTTCCTGAATTCCGAGCCATTATCACTGCGGATAGCTCGTATGGCATCTCCGTGTCTCTCGTTCCTCAACCTCAAGACTAGATCTCGAACAAAACCAAACGTCTCCCCCTTATCCTCCAGAAAGAACACCCACGCATACCGAGAATAGTCATCCACCACAACAAGGACATACCACTTCCCACCCGCAGATCGCACACGAGCTGGGCCAACAAGGTCCATATGGAGCAGCTCGCATGGACGCTCAGTCATCACATCGGTGAGAGGCGGGTGAGAAGAGGCCACCATCTTGGCATGCCTACACGGAGCACAAACCAACTCTTTCTCAAGCTTCAACCGTGGCAATCCTCGGACCAAATTGAGTTTACTCAAGCGAGACAAAAGGTCAAAGCTCAAGTGACCCAACTTCCTATGCCACTTCCACAACTCACTCGAAGAACCGGCCAAGAAACAACGCTCAACACCCGAAGACCGAGAAAAATCAGCACGAAACACCGACCCTCGGGAACGACCATACAAACAAGGTCCCCTCGAGAGTCCACAATCCGAGAACCACCGAGGCCGAAACAACACCTCAAAACCCTCATCCAACAACCGGGACACGAAAGCAAATTGTACCCCGAGCGATTGAACAAGAGCAACACGCCTCGAGTGATCTTGTCACTCACTTTTATCTCACCTTCGAAAGCACACGCCCACGCCCATTGTCCCCAAAGGTGATGTACCTCTTCGTCACCACGGGACGAGACTTGAGAACCACCCCCTGTCTCCGGTCATATGCCTCGAACAACCGGAGTCAATCAACCAAATGTTCTTCAAGTCTCCCACCGAAAATCAAAAATAGGCACGTGAGCGAACAAACGACTCAAGACGCGGGGTTAGTACCAAAGGAGGAAAACCGGTGCCGAGCCATTTGCTCGAAAGTGGGGTTAGCACCAACCAAAGCATCTCTCCTACCAAAGCTACCTCCACGAACACCACCACGGTAACCACCCCCGAGGGAACCACCCCTCTCTGCCGGAGGAGGACCAAAACCACGCAAGAAAGCCCGTGGAACGTCCTTCCTCTCTAACTCAACGCCACGACTCCTCCAATCCCCGTATTGAGCACGAGGAGGAGAACGCCTAGCAAACTGACCACCTGCACTCTTTCCAGCCCAACCACCAGAACCACGACCACCAGAAACAACCCTCGCACCTGTACGAGCACGAAAACCGAACATCTGTCTGTCCAGGCCTGCACCGGTCTGACTGGTGCCCCACACCGGTCTGACCGGTGTGACCTGGGCAGCAACACCACCTGCAGCCTTCTTCTCTCCCCAAGCCCGAACTGTCCTCACAATCGCCTTGCCCCTGGGCATCTGCATACGAGGCTCAAGTACACCATCGGAAGGGTGGTACTTGTCCTTGTTTGCTCACTCCTTCCTCATTCTCTCCTCTTGCTTCCTCTTGTAGCAAAACTCCTCCTTATGGCCATCTCTCCCACAATAGCCACAATGGAACCTCACAAGCTTAGGCTTTGGCTTGGGATGTGGCTGCTCACTCGGTTTCTCTCCACTCAAACCCTCCACCGGTTTCTCACCACTTGCCTTCTCACTCTCCTTCCCAAAGAACACTTTCCCCGAAGTGCTCACAAACTTGATAGGCTTTTGTAGGTCATTTGTGGGTGTAGGAAACACGGGTGGAGCTGGGGTTGTGTCTAGCCGATTCCTTAGATGGCTAGGTTTTGGTGGGAACTCATTCTTGTGGTGGGTTTTTGGTGGTTCCGGGATATTCTCTCCACTTCCCTCACCAACCTTGTTTGCTCCAAGCCCCTCACCATCTTGCCTCTTAAAGGCCTCGATCATCATCCTCAGCGAGGCTCGTGGCCCGGACAACCAACCCATCAACTTCCTCAAATCATCATTCTCATCCCGCAAACGGTCAACATAATGTGCAAGCTCCAAATTTTTCAATGCATGCATTTCACGGGTAGAGCAAGATGTAGGCATGGGTTCCTTCAATTTAGCCTCGAGCGAACTAGTGTAAGCATGCATCTCATCAATCTTAGCATGCAAAACGGGGCAAGAAGTGCAAGCACCTAGCAAAGCAGTCTAGACTTAAGCTCGGCCACCTCAACCCTAAGCACATCTAGTTCCTCACACTTGGAGGCATGCTTCTCCTTAAACAAAGAAAGATCAGCAAGGAATATGGAGCAATCAGCACAATCATTCTCATCAGACACAACAGGGCTAGCCTTAAGCGAATCAATCTCAAGCTTGCTATCAAGCACCGTGTCTCTAGCTCACCCACTCTAGTCCTAGCATCCTCGAGTGAAGCCCTAAGCTCTTTCCTCATTTTCTTGGCCTCTCTAAGCATGTCATCACGGTTATCAAGCAAAGAGCCAAGCCTCTCATTCTCTGGCGCAAGAAGGGAAGTTCATCACGCACCTCGTCGTCGAACTCGAGTCCGAGTCGCTCCGTGTGCTCTTCTTGCCTGCCGGAGCTCAGCGCCATGGTGCAGAAGCCATCTCTCGCGAAGCGGCTCGGCCCCGCTCGGGTTCTTGGACGACTTCTTGCTCTTGCGGCGATCTCCCTCGTCTTCGCCGCTCGCTCGAGCTCGAGGTGGAGTACGCGGACCCGGAGTCGACGTCGCTCGCTCCAACCATCGCTCGGGCCTTGCCTCGGCCCTCCTTCTTCCTCGATCGTCGCTCGTCCTTGTACTTGTTCTTGTGCTTGCTCTTGTGGTCGTGCCTCGAACGGTACTTGCCATCGTTCATCCTCGGCTTGTGCTTGTAGCTGTCCTTGTTCTCGGCCTTCTCCGGGCAGTCGGCGACGAAGTGTCCCGGCTTGCCGCATCGGAAGCAAGTCCTCGTGTTCCTCCTCATGTTCACGCGGTTCTCGTGCGGCCTCTCGAACCGCCTCGTCAACGGCGCCGGCTCGTCCTCTCCAAGGTCATCAAACTCCTCATCCGGCATAGACATCAAAGAGGAAAACGAGAACATCCTGGTGGATGGGTTAGAGTTAGTCTTTCCTTTGGAACCACCAACGAGGGCAAGACTATGGGAATCGTCGGTCCCTCGAGCTTGGCGTCATGCCCCTATCCACCTCGGCCGAGCTTGAGCTTTGAGAACGGCTCGTTCACCGTCGAGTATCATACCTCTCCGACTCGACTATGGCCTCGAACTTTCCGCCCCATATCGTACGATCCAAAGAGTGTAAGAGCTTGGACCGCTCTATCATGATCATCGTACGGGAGCACGTCCACATTGGCCCTCATGTTGTTCACCACCACCGTGAACCTGCGAAACAAGGCATCGATGGACTCACCGGGGAGATGAGTGAAGTTCTCGTACTCTCTCCGGTAGGTCGCATACAACCGTGCTCGAACACGGGCGTTCCCAACATGAGCCTCCTTCAACACCGCCCAAATCCTACAAGCCAAGTGCTCGGTGTGCACCCGATCGAACTCGGCCGACACAAAGCACGAAACAAGTAGTCGACCGCCTTATTGTTGGCGTCGAATCCGTCCCCTCGACCCCGGAGCAAGGAAATCCATCGGCTGGACATAGCCTTGTGTCCACCGTGACATCCCAAAGCGGTGACCCTTTCCGCGGAGGAACGCACCCATCCGCTTGCTCCACATCCGGTAGTTCTTGCCATCGAAGTGTGGAGGACCCGAACCCCCGTTCTCGGTACGCCATCCTTGGATCTTAGGCGGTTAGAGTCAACAAAGACCCGAACCGGCTGCGATACCACTTGAAGGACCGATACGGCGAACCGAGAGGGGGGGGGAGTGAATGGGAGCCGATAAAAATTCTTCTCGAAGGAGATGAAAACTCCAACAAGACGAACGCGGCTTCCAACACACGTCTCCGACTCACTACCAAGGTTGGTCAAGCCCACGTAGCCAGCGGAGTGCTACCGGACCTAGGAACCAACACGCAACCTTCCGACCCGAGAAACGCAGCGGAAAAAACCAAACCTCGAGTCTACAGACCCACACCGGTCAGACCGGTGAGCACCACCGGTCGGGACCGGTCCCTGCGCAGTGAAACCGAGCAACTTTCACTAAGTGGCTCTACACCGGTCGACCGGTGAGACACACCGGTCGGACCGATGGCGACCGAAAGCTCCCAAGGCACCAAACAGGCCAACCGACCACCAAACGGACCCAAACTCGAAACAACGGCACCACGGGACAACGGCGAACACACCAAGACGTTCACCCGAGCAAAATCCCACAAGGGCTCGCACCGGTCGGACCGGTCGGGAGCACGGTCGACCGGTGTAGCTGGGCGCTCGGGATGAACAGCACCCGCGGGTCAACTCCCCCAAATCCAAATCTCGATCTCCTGAATCGCTCCACGGACTTGAACAAGACTTTGGGGATATCATGAACACCTCATGAGGAGTTCATAGCCAAGTTTAATCCCACAAAAACTCATCCAAAAAGGAGGAATCGAAGAAATCCCGCCGGAAGCACTTCCAACCCAAGAACTCAAGAAACCCCAAAATCGAGCACCTTTCCTCACGGATTTGGGAGGGGAATCACAGCCCAAAGAACCACGAAAGGTTCCCACAAATTTCCCCCATCAAATCACCAAGAGAAAAGCCCCGAAAACACCCCAAAGAAATCACCGAGAGAGGGCTCCGAAAATCACCACCAAGAACAACCGGGGAAAACACATCCAAACCTTGAGGAACCACGCCGAATCATCTATACATGAAACAAAGGTTCGTACAAGGTCTAGCAAGCCGCCCGATCATCCATCCCTCTCTACAAGATCTCTCCGTGAAGCTCTCTTGCTAGTCCTAGAGAAAACCTAAGGAAAATAGGTGGAAAAATAGGAAAACTAATGAGCTAGGGTTCCCGAGTTGGCTGCCATCCTCTCACCTCTTGGGTTATATGGAGGCAACCGAATGTCTAAAATGCCCTTCTCTAACAACTAGGGATACAAGCCCCTCAAGGGCGGATTTGGAATTCTTGATGTCTTCACCATCGGACGGATGCCGGCGACCGCACCTCGCGTAGCCTCGACGCAAGCTATGCGATCCCGACGCGTGTCCTCCGCTTCGAAGATTCCGGACTGCGTCGTCGCACACGGTCAGACCGGTGCTCCTCACCGGTCGAGCCGGTCCCCACCGGTCGAGGCCGGTCGACCCACCGGTCGGACCGGTGCGTGTCTTCGCCGCACCTCCGTCTTCGGTTCTCCGGTCTTGGCTTTGTGGATCAACCAAGGAACCCAGTGGTTTTCTAGTGAACCACCGGAAACCCCGCGAACTCGGTGTAGCCTCCGCCAATCTCCACTCATGACTTGGCTCCCACGTAGTCCCGGCTCGACCTTGGTTTTGAGGCTCAACCAAGAAACCGTCCACGACTTCATCTTGCTGTTCATGCCACCATGCGGCCCACATTTGACCCCCGCCGGCCACCGGGTCCCTCGAACGAAGCCTACTTGTCTTCTCCACACCTGGAGGCCTCACCGGCGACGACCTTTCGCGCTTGTTCTTCACCTGCACCAACACGAGTCAAGCCGCAACCTGCACCTACAATACTTAGCCAAGAATCAGTCCACACAACGTTGTCAATCACTCATCACACAAGGAAGCGACCATCCACCGGTCCTCGAACCACACATGGTCCTCAACAGTGCTGCCAGTGTGCGAGGCATTTGTTTCAGTCAGCCTTAGTGTTATTTCATTCGGCCTCGGTAGTGCCATGCGCGCGTACCGGCATTCGCTTGCATTCGGGCACATCCAGGAGGTGTAGCCGTGCGTCGAGCCCCTGTGCCTGGGCCCGCTCGAGGCGATCGGGGTGAGCTCTCCGTCTTGATTGTGCGCCCCTTTGCCTCCCCTTTGCGGGGCGGAGGGGTGAGGTGTCCATGACTCCCATCGAATGGGTCGTGAATCATGGGTCCCTCGTCGAGTTGTTAATGGGTGGTACAAGTGGACGTCCGTACCCCTTTCGGTAAGGGTCGGCTCATGGTCCGGAGACACGTCCATAAGAGTACTTTACGCAGGTGTGCTAGGCAGGTCTCGGTCCCGTTCGATTGGGACCGAGGGCGCGGAAGCTCTCCCTCGATGGGATCCCTCGACTAGCTGCCCTCGTTGGCCTTGAACACGAACTATGGGGCGCTCTCGAGCTTGTGAGCTCGAGGTCAGGCTCGAATGCGCGTGCCCTGGTCATCCCTGATTCTGTCAATCTGAGGCGGTTGTTCGAACCCTTCGTGGATCATGCTTCGAACCACTGATTAGTAGGGCCTTTGCAGGGTGGCATTGTGATGCCCTAGGTTTTTAATTACCATCATTAATGCTAATGGCCGAATCGACTGAGCCAAGCCTGCTCAAGTTGGTCGAACCATGGTCAACCTGGGTCATCACCCCGAAAACCGAGGCAATAATCACTAATGACCCCCTTAATAAAGTCAACACTGGTGGTCAAAGCTTGGTCAAAACCTTGGTCAAAACCCCTATGTCTTTGAACTCCCTCCGCAACTTTTTGCCGCATTCTCCAAATTTCACCTAAACACTCCAAAATCTCCCAATATAAAAGTTGTCTAGTTTTTCGAGGGACACAACTTTGCTTTTGGGTGGCACTTCAAATTTTGAGTGCAAAAGGGTGAAAAACTTGGTCAACTACAGATTTTACTATTCATCGGCGCCATGAAAAACCATAACTTGGCTTGACGTTCCTGCTCAAACCATTGGGAAAAACATTGGACGACCTTTGTGAAAGTTGTAGAGGGGACGTAGATCTACAACTTTGCTATTCACACATCAATGCACTTCTATTCAAATTTTTAGAGTTTTTCGCAGCCGATCAGGGGCAAATGGAATAGAGCAGGCGATGTCGCGCCGTGCTCCCACGCCGGGTGCGCCCGCTTACGCGCACACGCTGTCGCGTGGCGTCCGACCGCCTCGGCGTCCGGGTCCCCCACGGCGCCGCGCGTCCCGAGGCGCGCATGCCGAGGCTACATGCGCCCCGAGTGGCCTTGAAGTCCACGCCCGGCCGCGTGTCGACCGCACCGCGCACGCCACACCGGCCCCCGCGTGCCCGCGTTGCCCCGCGTCGCCGCCCTATGCTGCTGCCCGTTGCCGCCCCCTCCCTCTTGGCCGTCTCAAACACCGTAGAGGATGCCTATAAAAGACCATGGCCACCTCTCGCACATGCTAGCCGTGTCGCTGCCGTCTCCCGCTCCGCCGCGCTCGCCATTGCTATCGCCAAGCCAAGTTGCCCTTCCGCTCCCTCCTCCGACCGTTTGGTCTTTCCAACACCTCGACTAGACCCCACATGAGCTAAACCCCTCGCGTGTTGCCCCACATTCCGCTGAGCTTCGCCGGACATCTGGTCACCACAGCCGACGCCGCTTGGCTCCGCCGCGCAACCTCGCTGGTGCCGCCACAGCCCCAACTCCGGCCGCAATCGAGCCCTAGGTGAGCTCGCGCACCTCCCCACCTCCTCCCCGACCGAGAGTGCCGCCGGAACTGCCGGATTCCGACGAGTCCGCCGCCTCCCCATGGCCCAGGGCCACATTGCAACACTTTTGATCTTTCTAGGGTCTTAAGTGTAAAGCGACAGCATAGTTGTGAATCCGCAGAAACTTCCAGGGACCTCCTTGTAACTTGCATCTTGAATAGTATTAGCAGATTTGCTGATTCTTGTAAAATGCGTAGAAAATCTTAGAAAATTCAGAAAAAATGCAAACTCAATTTTGTTGGACTCCTTGTGAAAAACACTACAACTTTTGTTAAGCACGACCATACTTTTTCTTGATAGTTTTTGCATAAAAATAGAAAACTGTAAAACTTAGATCTGTTATATCTCCAAATCTACTTGTGTTCTGTAGCTAAATTTTTGATATGTTGTGTGTTATGCCATGCCTAGCTTCTGTACCAAACATTGCACAAAGTTATACTGTAAATCTTTTATTATGAATTGTTTTCTATTTATGCAGAATCTGTCCAAATGATTTTTGTAGCTGGAAATAAATAAATTTCTGTGCCCAACTTCTGCATGTTGTCTTTCTATGCAAAAATACACCTCTGGTGAATTAACCACAATTTTATAATTGTCATAAATATTTATTCTTGAATTACGCCTAATTTTCTTTGTAAATGCATAACTCAAGATCTATAATAGTTCTAGGTGTATGTGTTGCATGCATAGCTTAGTTTTGGACCAAAGATCATGGGTGAGAAAATTGGAATCATTTTGTTGTGTATTTAGTTTTATATGCATTTATCTTACTTAAGTAGCTAGCTTTTGTTATTCTCGGTATATTTAATTTCATAGCTTTCCTAAGTGCGCATGTGTGTTCAATGGCTTTGTATAGGTGTTTAGTGCTTAATAAACCCTTCCACTGAATTTATTAATTTTTTATATGAATAAAAGTAATGGAAGTCATTTAAGCTTATATTAAAGTAAATTGGAAAATCACCACCTACACACCTAGTGGCGTTAGGTTTGTGTTGTAAATCATTTTAAAAGGATAAAGACCAACCCATTGCTGTCTTGTGAAATTTAAATTAATTTATTTAACATAAATATGTACACAATCACTATAAAAAAGAATAATTGATAAAGAACTGCATATTCTTCCTTTTTGGAAGAGTATGCTAAATGTATTCTTATCTAGGTGAATGTGGTCAACCATGCACCCCATGGTTGTCATTTGTTGTTTGTAATTAATTAAATTAAAAATCGTCACATAAATCTTGCATTTGCATCTTCGTGTAGATCTTCCCGACGATAGATATACGCTCGTGCCGGAAGGAGGAGACAAAGGTGCTGACGAAGAGCTACAGTACATGGACGTAGCTCAAGGCCTGAACTAAAATCCAGAAGGGCCCAAGGACAACCTTGCCAGCGAACGCAAGCCCCAGATCATTAACCTTCTTTTTAAAAATTATGCAATTACCTTTGCTATGTTTGTGCATTTACGTTTCAGGAATTGAATTGAAACCCTAGATGCATGATCCTTAGGTACCTATGCTCTATCACTAGTATGCTAGGTCGATAGCTGCTATGCTATATGACCCGGTAGAAGTCGAGTGATGTACGTCACTCACGAGAATAGGCTCTTATGTTGGAATCATAAGATCTTTATAAATGGATTGCTCACATGGTAAGAGCATGGGATTTGGGCTCTGGTCCAGTGGCTTTCATGGGCTAAGCCTTTGAACGTATTAAGCACTTGTCGGGAATGGGACCGGTAAGCCTAGTACCTTAATGAGACTGTGCGGGAACTTACCCTTACTAATCTTGAGTATTCACCTACCCGGCTAGCTACCGGGGACGGGGGGTACATGTGTGATGCTTGGTGCCTCGCGGGGTATGCCAGCTAGCCTTGTACCCAGGACTGTAAGCTTTGATCCCAAGCTGAGGATTTTCGGGAACCGTCTGGTTGGTGCTCTTGGTGAGTACCCCCTATCGTGTGTTTAGGTTTACCTTGCAAGGTTTAAATCAATCGATTATCAGCCCCTCATCGTTATCTGAGACTGCTTAATCAACTGGCCATGATATCCCGTAATGATGGAATTGGTGAATATTATTGCTTGAGATAATTGTATTGTACAATTCTTGATTGAGTTAGTTGGCACACTTAGAAATGGTAATAAACTAGAACTTGTGCTAAAAGATTGATAGTAAGGACGTACTCTTTGTTGCTTTTCAGCAAAATAACTCCACCAGCCAAAAAGCCCTCATGTCTAGAGTTTGGTGATGTAGTTATCACCTGATGGTTAAGTCTTGCTGAGTATTAGTATACTCAGCCTTGCTTTAAAACTGTTGTTGCAGGCGTTGTTGACCGGGTGGATGACGACAAGTGATGGCATCACAGATGGCCTCCTGTGATGTTTACCGTTGCGCTAGGTTATTGTATTCCGCTGTTTTCGAACTCTGAACCTTTACTTCATGTCATGAACAAAGTTTTGTAATAATCAAACTCTTAGGGTTAATTTGGATTTAAATTGTTTTTGTACTCTGGACTCTCCTTCGCGTGAGTTTTAATGCATATATGCCGATCCTTGTTGCTATGTAAGTGATTTTACTGGGCGTTAACCCGACAACTAACAACAAAATGATACTTTACTGTCGCTTAATGACCAAAGTGGGTTGGTTTAGGTGATAGTACGGTATTTTCCTGGGCGGGTTGTCACAGCTGGTATCAGAGCGATTATATGCACCAGAGTTTAATTAACAACTTAATCACTGGTTTTTGAATAAAACTTACCAAGATTGTTTGGATTTGCAAAACACGTTGGTTCGTTAAGGATAAATTAGACTAAGAGGCCCTAGAGGGAATTTTTGGGTTCTTTCAGGTGGCTTAAAGATCTATGATTTATTTTGCTAACATCCAGCACATTTTTTTTGCGGTTGAAAAGGAGCTTTATTAACTAGGCAGGAATAGAAGTACAATCGAAAACTACTTGTGCCATAACACACGCAGGTGCCTAGCCCAAGGAGACTGAGGAAACAAAAGAGTGCATAGCTAAATGAGCAAGCTCATGAGCAATAACATTACACTCCCATTTCACTTGAGCCACGTGCCAACTAACCAACAATTGGGCGTGCTCTCTAGCCTCAGCTATGATGAAACTAATCTCCGACCTGTCCACGTTACTTCTCAAGGCCTGGGCAACTCTTGCACAGTCGATTTCAGTGATCACTGATCCTCGTGCCTATTGCGTTGCCAGGCGCAGGCCTTCGGCACATGCTTTTGCTTCAGCTTTAGCCACACTTGCACACCGAGAGAGTGTGCACCAAGCTGTGAAAATTACTGCACCTTCGTGGTCTCTCGCTGTCGGTGCGGAAAATAGTCCCGACATTAACTAGTAAGAGCGCTGAGATATGTCTCTCGATGGCCGGTGGTAAGCAACTAATGACTCAAGGTTTATCCTAGTTCCGGCCGAGCCGTACGTTCAGTAGTGGTGTGCTCGTGGCACTATATTGCGTCGCACCGTGGTGCTTGCAGAGGGGAGCTACAAGCGTGGTGGGAGAGGAGCCAGGGCCTCCAGGTCCCTGAGGTGTGATTGAGGCAAGTGCCAATATCGTGGTGAAGGCAGTGAGCACGTGTGAGTGCCCTCTGTCGTCCCCCCCGCCCCCCCGCGCGGCTAGGGGACCGCCCCCTCCTTTTATAGGCCAAGGGGAGGTGGTTTACAATCGTGCCGCACTATTCCAGTTACGTGTAGAGGTATGGCGCATAGTATCGTGGAGTAGACAGTCCTCCTGGTGAATCCCGCTTCTGGTAGAGTGTTGTGGTGTGCCCTGTATCCGTCCTGGAGCGGCTTCGAAGGTGGAGGCGTGGGAGCTTCCCGCTCAGTCGTCGTCCGTATGCTGACTCGAGGGTGCGGCTGATGGGAAGCCGTAGAGTGCATAGCAGCCGGCGTGGCGGTGTCTTGTCGCCCCGTACTCCCACAACGCTGGGGATGGCGCTGCAGTACTTGGGATGGCGTCATGGCAACGGGGATGGCCGCACAGGGCTGATGGTGACGGAGGGGACACGCCTCACTGGTTCGACGTCATCGCGTTGTCCTGGGCGAGCGTGGAACAATTGTCCATCCCCCTTTTGAGGGCTCCGCCGTCCTCTTTCGAGGGTGCGGCGTCCGGGCCGTACGGGAGTGGGTAGCACAGTGTCACGGAGCTGACACTGGCCTTACCTCACAGTGCCGCACAGTGGCGGGGATGACCTCACAGTGGAACAACGCCGGGATATGATTCCCAAGCGTGTCAGAGGTGTGGCGCGGATTCGTCTTTGACCTGGGCGCCTCCAGGTGTCAGAACATTAAATGCTCCGGTCGGGGGAGCAGGTACGGGGGCGGCGAGCCCGTGGGGGGCCTCGAGCGAGGCAGAACTTCGCCCGAGGGGGCGTCCAGCCCTTGAGCGCGGTGGAACCTTACTCGAGGTGGCGTCCAACCCTCGAGCGAGGCGAAGCCTCACCCGAGGGGGCGTCCAGCCCTCGAGCGAGGCGGAACTTCGCCCGAGAGGGCGTCCAGCCCTCGAGCGAGGCGGAACTTCGCCCGAGGGGGCGTCCAGCTCTCGAGTGAGGCGAAGTGTCGTTAGTGCGGTGCTGTGCCCCTCGAGCGAAGCGGAGTTTCATCCGAGGGTGGTTGGGGCTGACCGTTCTGGTGGGCCGCTGGGGCCGCCAGGTCCGTGGGCCCCTGCCGCTGGGTCATGACTGTGTGTGTTTGTGTTTTGTGAGTTCGTTTGCGTTATTTTGCGAAAGAAATGGGTTTTCCCCCGGTTGTTTAGGGGACCCCTTATGGTTGTCCCCGACAGTAGCCCCTGAGCCTATGCAGTGGTATCCGTTAGGATCCCGCAGAGGCTGACACTTGCTGATGGGACATTCTTCCTTCCTGGATGCTGTGCTGTTCCGTGGGGGCGCGCTAGCGCACGCGCGAGTGTAGCCCCCGAAGCCTTGCAGGAGCGTGGGTGCTCCTGCAAGGTTTTTTCACAGGGTCTGCCGGTGCACGAGGTGTTAGTTTCAGCCGATGCAGGCAATGTTTCAGCCGGCCTCGGCGGTGCCATGCACACGTATTCGGCATATGTCAGCATCCGGTGCATTTCCAGGAGGTGGCCGTGCGTCGAGCCCCCGAGCCTGGGCCCGGTTGATGCGATCAAGGGGTGCTCTTCGTCTTGTCTATACGTCCCTTCGCCGTCCCTCCGCGGGACAGAGGGGTGAGGCATCCACAACTCCCATTGAGCCGGTCGCAAATTGCAAGTTCCTCATTGAGCTGTTATCGGGTTGATTTAGGTGGGCGCCCATGCCCCGTTCGATAAGGGTTGGCTCGTGGTCCGGAGACTCGTCCATGAAAGTGCTTAGGCGGGTTCGCTAGGCAGGGATCGGTCATGTTCGCTGGGGACTGTTGACGATATATATTCGTGTTAAAGTTCAAGTAGACTTGCAAGCGGACAAGTCTCCCATTGTAGTTAAGGGACCCTTCTTCCCTCGAGTGGTGAACCCAAGGTATCGAATCTGTGGAACAATGTGTAACGCAAGATCCAATCTAATAAGCGGAAAACACTTTGATCTTGAAAAGGGGTTTTGCATCTAATCTATGGAAGAACCATAAAACGCATCTAATCTACTAAACACCGGAGGTAGCAAGAGAAAGACAGATAAAACCAATCTAGAGATTGGATTGGGTCTTTTGTTGAAGTTCCAAAGCAAAGAAGAATAAAGCAAACGAATCTCATAACTAGCCTCTTTAAATTGTGGCTTCCGTTCCAACTCTGAAAACGCTCGCCTTTTAGAGCCACTGTTCTGTCACAACGCACCCCAATTCATGCGAGTAGTCTAGGGCGAGTCCAAGAAGAACAAGTTGAAAACGCTTGGTAGATTGGTATGCACCTCTAGCCACCATGACTACAAGAGCACCCTAAGCAATCTAGATATGGACTAGATTGGGGAAGAAGCAAACCCAAGCAAAGGCAAAGTCGTAGAGAAAGCACTTGATCGCTAGAAATCGGATTCAACTTGCAAATTCAACATTACATGCGATACATGAATCAAGATCACCACTGGGATCCTACCTCGACCTTGATCCTAGCTCCGGGAACTCCGACGTGGTCTTCCATGGAAGGTTCCCACGTCGGCTAGGGGAACCCTAGTCAACCATCTCGACCCTCTCCTCTCCGGAACAGTGTCCCTCTCTTCTCTGCTCCTTGGCGGTGGATGACGAATGGATTGACGCATGGCTCTCGGTCAGGGGGCTATAAATAGCCCGAGAGGCACCTAGGTCAAAGGGAGGCCGACTGGGCCCTGAAATGGGCTGGGCCGGCCGGCCTGGGCCCATTTCGGCCCAGTCCGCGACCTCCTTCACCCGGTGTCGGTTCCTGAGTCTTCTAGATCCTTCCCCCTTCTGCATCTGGGCCCTTGTTGTTAGTTTCTCTACGAATTGGATGAAGCTCCTTGTCCCGCAAGATTCGACACTTTTCTGACCGGGTCCTCGGAGTTTGTCATCTTCTCGGGCTTGGTCCCTGGGCTTCTTGGAGTCATGTTTGCTTCATTGCATGACTTGTACTAGGCTTCAAGGTCTTGTCATGAGGTGCTTAATGAACTTATCCCGGAAGTCTTGCTTTCAACGCTAAAACCCTGCATAAACACTAAACTCCAAAACCGACATGCACGAATGAATTTGTTATACCAAGGGGGTTAGTACCAATGGATAAGATATAAAACTCATGCCAACACCGAAGGTAAACTCATGGCTAGGTTGACGGAATTTCACCGTCAACATCTCCCCTATGCTTAAACCTTGCTCGTCCTCGAGTAAGCCTTCGATGGATATCATCGTTGCCCTTCATTGTTTAAACCTTGCACTTAACCATACATGAGAAAACATAATGCTATCATAATTTAATTTGTTAAAGTTTCATAATGTACTAGCCTTCATCCCTACGGAGGGTAGATTATTAATTAAGCTTATCCCATAAGTAATAACATGCTCCCAAAGTTTAAATAGATCTCAGAAATTTTGAAATAAAGAACGAGATGAAAAGAGAGCTAAACCAAGTTCACAAATTTGAATCAACTTGCATATTGATCATGGACTCTCATCTCATCTTGTCTCTCAAGCCTATTTATTCTACTTCTTCCCCTCTCATAACATATATATGTGGTAGGATTTATATGGAGCTTTTTGGGAAAGTTTAGTCCTACCAAGATATTATAAATGAGGTGTTGTCAAAACAAGACAAGCTTCTCATGGTCTTACCGAGACTCGTCAAAAAGGTCATTAGAAAATAATGTTGTATCAAGGAGAGGGAGAGAAAAATACACACACTTGAGATAGGTGGACATGTGCAAACGGCAAAGAATGATCCCGAGGCACAAAGGAAGTCCTCGTTATCGGATTGCACATGGTTGGAAAATGAGCATGGATCTTTTAATCTCGAAACCTTGAAATTCCTAATGCACTTTAGAGAACCGGGGAGTTCACTTTATTTTATTTTTACACACACTCATATTTTTTTCCTTTTTTCTCTTTTTCTCATACTCATATTTTTCTTTCTTTCTTTTTCTCATTTCTTTCTTTTTCTTTCTCATAAATTTTTTTATTTGCTCCCCTTTGAACTCTAAAATTGCATTGTACCTACCTCCTCCCCCATGCTTAGACGTTGCTCATCCTCAGGCAAAGAGGTGATAGAGATAAGGTAGGTACCGAAAATATTTTTCCTTTGGAGAGATACTTGAAATCTTCAATCATGGCACAGTCTTGCGATGTTCCTTGAATTTATGATCCATACTCAATAATAGGTTGTGGTCAAGGAGGTAATCACAAAAGATGATATTTGGTTTTAAGGGTGGATATCCGGCGAGGTTTGTGAGATCTCCGATGTGGGGATACACAATGCACGGATAAGAGGCTAGCAATAAGATAGATACGCAAAAACGGAATGACCAGCTTCTTAGTCTCGGGCCAGAGAAATCATGACCTGCAATAACTCACTCAAAAATAAATCTTGTACACTAAGGTTTATGCACTCAAATATATATAAGGCTCTAGATAGGTAGAGCAACAACACACAAGTGATATTCATGACAAGGTTAGCATTACTTTTAGGAATAAAAATCATCTTTAATCCATCTAAAACTTGAGAGCATATAAAACACTATGGGTCTTTATTTTTATCATAACCTCCGCTAAAGAGTGAGCTAGCATTTAGATTTGTATTTTAAGAGAGCACTAGCTTAATCATGCATAAAACAAATACAAATATAAACAAAGCGGCAATTATAATCATATATCATCATGTCACAAATTTTGTAACCTTACCAAAGGTAAAAACAAGGTGGTGACTTTATTCATGGTGATCTTAAACTAACTCTACTATTATCACACATTCTGAAAATAAAAACAGAAAATGCTACACATATATAAAGTTGCACAAAAGCTGAAAATAAAGAAAAGGAAAAGGAGAAAATCAAACTGAAATATTATTTTCTTTTCTTCCTCCTTCTTCCTCTATTTTCTGGTGGTTGATATTGATGGTCCGACATTTTGTATCCTTGCTTGTATCGTGATTGTGCCAATCCTCCTCTAAATTTCTCCAATGGTAAAGGCGACCAATTTTATAGGCGATGTTTGCGGTCCCTTCTTTTTGCATTTGTTGGATGGAGCGCCATGAAAACTTCATGAGGAACATGTATGGTGGAGGATGTGGTGGCGTGGCTGCCCCACTCCCCCATGCTTGCATTTGACATACTTCAAAATATGTTGGAGGCATTGGTATCCCTCCATAAGGTGGTGGTATCGGGATCCCTCCAAGTGTTTGTTTATTAGCTTGATGTGCAGCCCTTCATCTTGGGCTACGGAGGATGATCCTTCAACAATTCTTCCTTTTTATTGTTTTTCGTCGGTACAAGAAATCCTTCCTCTAACCAATTTTTGTCTCCCTTCAACAAATAAATTCAGCCCCATGTTGGAAAGAGGAACGTCAACTTGCACCCTCTCCTCTCATCTCCACTTTCCTTGCTTCGTGTTGTCAATCCCAAAGAAATCCCGACAAGGAGAAAGTTTGGGTTCCTTGTAATCTTCTCTCGAAATCATCCCCCAAAAATCCTTCTAACATTTTTTCTTGGATATTAACTTGCTTCGGGCTTCCTTCTTGTGACCGAGTTGTTCTTCAATATATCCATAAGGAACTAGTTGGTCTTCATCTTCAAGGAGGAATGAGAGGCACGACATTCCTTCACTAATGACTGGTGCTAATGACATAAGAACTTCCAAATCAATCTCCTTGTGAGTATTCGCACCAACTCCATACAGAATTGCACCAATCCAAGGTTGCTCAAGATTTGAGTAGAATCCAACACTTGGAGGACGTCATCGAAATCAACATTTGGCTTGAGCCTCTTCTCAAGACGAACACTGTGAACCCGCCCAGGAAAATACCGTACTATCGCCTAAACCAATCCACTTTGGTCATTAAGCGATAATTAAGTATCATCCTGTCGTTAGTTGCCGGGTTAACGCCCGGTAAATCACTTGAAAAGCAACAAGGATCGAATATATGCATTAAAACTCACTCGAAGGCGAGTCCAGAGTACTTCAACATTAATATCCAAATTCGTACCCGAGGGGTTAATTATTACAAACCATAGTTTCTGCCATGAAGAAATAGTTCAGAGTTTTTGAAAGCAGCGGAAATAAACTAACGGAAGCGAAGACACCACGGGAGGCCATCCATGATGCTTTCAGTAGTCGTCCTCCACCCACTCCAGCTCCCAGCCGGGCGGGATCTCTCCGGGCCACACATCACCGAAAGCATTACCTGGATCAACATATTATAGCAAGGCTGAGTATACTGATACTCAGCAAGACTTACCCGTTGGTGATAACTACTTCACCAAAACTAGACCATGAAAGGCTTTTTGGCTACTGAGTTTCTTTTGCTGAAAAGTGACAAAGAGTAGGTCCTTACTTTCAAGATTTTAGCACAAGTTCTAGTAAGTTTGATCTTTACTACATTAGCCAACTAGTACAGACAAAGTTGTACAATACAATTAATCAAGCATAGTATTCATCAACTTCCATCATTAGGGATCTCATGATTAGTGGAGTAAGTAGTCTCAGATAACGGTGAGAGGCCGACAATCGATTGATTTAAACCTTGCAAGGTGGATCTAAACACACGGTAGGCTGCCCTCAAAAGGACAACTTTCCCAGGCCGTTTCCAAAAAATCCTCAGGTCGGGATCGAATCTTACAGTCTTTGGTGCAGGCTATCCGGCATACCCCGCGAGATACCCGGAGTCACCATACACCACCGGTAGCTAGCCGTGAGAGCGAATCCCAAGAGTAGTAATAGTAGGATCCCTCACTTCCTCATTAAGGTACTAGGCTTACCGGTCCCATACCCGACATGTGCTTAGTACGTTCAAACACTTAACCCACATAACCACTGGACCGGAGCCCAGATCCCATGCTCTTACCACATGAGCAATCCATTTAAGGATAAATTCTAATTCCTATCTAGGAATCTATTCTCGCGAGTGAGGTCATCACTCGACTTGTAACGGTCCTATATCTTAGCAGCTATCGACCTATCATACTAGTAAGGACAAAGGTACCTAGGGATCATGCATCTAGGGTTTCATTCAACTCCTGAACTTAAATGCACAATCATCCATAGATAATTGAATAAAGAATTTGAAAACTAGGTTAGATGCACCGGAGCTTGCCTTCGTCAGCTAGGTTAGCCTGGGCACCCTCGGTGTCGTTGAGTACTTCCACGTACTGCAGCGAAGCTTCCACTCCTCCTTCCTCGGTTTCCGGGACAAGCGAGTAATCACCGTCCGGAAGATCTACACGGAATGCAATGCAAGTTCAGGTGATGTGATAGGTAGTTATCTTATCCAACTCTTGTTGGTCATATTCACCTTAACAAGCATCTAGATAGTGTTTCTCCTTTAGGATGGTTATTAGTTGTACATGGGTTATTCTTTTATTATACATTTGAATAAGGGTTTTTATTGTACTTGTTATTTCATGTGAATGGGTAGTCCTTTTCCTTTCACAAGCAAGGGTATAAATAATAATTTTATTCATGAATCAATTTCTTATCAGCAAGGATATTTAATTATGTTTTAATTATATTAAATAATACTTTTCAAAAGGACAAAGAATTAAATAGGGGCTTTTCTTTATTTAATTTCGCTTTAATATTAAAAGGGGCTTTTAAGCTTTTATTATGCAATTAAATTACCAAAACTTAAAGGAGTGTTTATTAAGCATACTAGCACCTATACTGGTCCATTGGACCCACATGTGATGCTTGGGAGCTAGGAAATTAAATATTTTGGAAAATAACAAAGACTAGCTAGTGATTCCAATTAAATGCATAAGAAAAAAAGCATCAAAATGATCCAAACTTTCTCATGCATTCTCTCTGGTCCTAAACAAGCCTAAAGAACTAGCATGTTCACATAGAATCTCTACTGATCTTAATTCATTAATTTACAAAGGAAAACATGCACAAATTAAGAATAAATATTTTTGTTAAGCCAAAAATTATGATTAATTCACAAGAAGTGTGTTTTCACATAACAAGACAGTGTGCACAAGTTGGGCACAAAAACGTAATTATATTTAGCTAGAAAAATCATTTATGCAGATTCTGCAGAAATGGAACAACATTTTTATAAAACGATTTACATCATAACTTTGTGCAATTTTTGGCAAAGGATCTAGTCATGACCTAACACAGAACATATCCGAAAATTGGACACAGAGGATTTATAGATTTTGAGATATTGCAGATCTAGGTTTTTCACATTTGTATTTTTCATGCAAAAACTATCAGGAACTAGCTCAGACAAGAATCACAAAAGTTGTAGGATATTTCACAGCGAATCCAACAAAATTGGTCTTGCATTTTTCTGAGTTTTTTACGATTTTCTACGCAATTTACAAGAAACAGCTAAAGCACTTTTACTATTTGAGTTACCCTTTCGCAGTGAGGCCCCTGAAAAGATTCATTCCTTTGCAATGTAGTCCCTGGGCGGCCGGCCAGCGGCGGTCCAGCCAAATTCCGGCCAACCGCCGGCCGGGGCCGGCCGGGCGCGGGCGGGGGAGGGTCTAAGGGATGCTATGGACCGATTTGGGTTGGATTTGGGAGTACATGTGGCCGGCGGCGGGGTGTGCGGCGGCGCCCGGCGGGCGTGGCCGGCGCGACCGTCCTGTTCCGGCGAGGGCGGCTCGGGAGAGGCTTGTGAACGGGCGGCGAGCTTTGGTGGATGCAAGGGAAGGTAGGGAAGGAGTTTATTTGGACTTCCGGCCGACTGGGCCTAGAGCTCGCCGCGGCTGCCATCCATGGCACCGGCGGCGGCTCGGCTCTGGGCATGGCGCGGTGTGAGGGCGGTGCCCCTTTTATGGGCAGCCAGGGGGCCTGCAAGCGACCACAAGGGACCCACGGCGACGTCCATGGGAGCGCGTGCCGGCCTCGGGAGGAGCGAACAGTAGGGGAAACACCGGACCGTCCGGCGGTCCGTCGGGTGCTCGCCGGCCGACCGGCGCGCGGCGCGAGGAGGGGGCAAGACTTCGAGGCGGCTTTGGGATGTGCGTGGCTTCAGGGAACGAGCCTTGGGAAGGCACGAGGGGGGCTCGGACGTCGAGGCGGCGTACGGCGCGCGCGCGGGCGCTCTGGCGCGCTGGAGCGCGGGCGGCGTCGCGTCAGCCTGGAATTGTTTCGGACTGGCCCTGTTCAAGTGATAAAAACTCATTTTTTTGCAACTAAAGTGCACCAAGGTGTGAATAGGAAAGTTGTAGATCTCACTACCCTCTACAACTTTCACAAAGGCTCTAGGGTGTTTTTCTCAACGGATTTTGCAGGAACGTCGTGCCAACTTTGAATGCCGCCATGTTCTGCTAAACAGGAGGTACTGTCAGTCGATCAAGTTTTTCGCTAACTTCCACTCAAAATTTGAAATGCCAATTTACATGAAAGTTGTGTCCCTCAACAAGATGGACAACTTTCATAAAGGTAGATTTTGAAGTGTTTAGGTGAATTTTGGAGAACGCGGCAAAAGTTCCGGACGACATTCGCTGACGTCAACGGTTAAGCCGGTTTTGGCCATGTCTTTGACCAAGGGTCCACCATGGGTGTGTGTAGACTTGGTCAATGGGTTCATTGGGGTTCATTGGCAAGGTTTTTGTGGTGATGACCCAGGTTGACCTAGGTTTGACCGCTGTCGGTCGGTTTGACTCGGCTGATTCGGTCATTAACGTTAATGACAATAATTAAAAACCTGGGGCGTCACAAACACGCCTCTCCTCCTCCTCCTCCTCCTCTATCTTCATGATACATCCATTGGAACACATCGGAGTGTATGGTGGTGGAGCGGATGAACGAGTTGAGCATCATGGTGGAACGGTTGGCTCTTCCGTGTGTCCTCGCGGTTCGGTGTACCGCATGGATGAACTTCGTGTGCTCCTCATGCCACCGAGGGGCAGCGTGTCGCTCCTCGGTAGTGCCACATCTTCCTCCATGATTCGGGGAGACTCGGAGACCGAGTGCCTCCTTGAAGAGCTTGATGATGGCACCTTCGATGATTGTGTCTTCTTGGGGAAGAAATTGGTGGCCATCTTCCACATTGTTGTTGCAGTAACTCACAACGAGTGCACCGGGGTTGCTTGCCGGTGGGAAAAACACACAAGAGAAGTATATGGAGGGTGGAGTTTATTATTATTATGATTATTTTTTTGTGAGATGCACAAGATAGGATTGATATTAGCCCATAGGGTTTGTGGATTCTTGAACATGCAACCGCCTATCAAGGTGAAGCTTAAACTAATTTATTGAGGTGTGTACATGAAGCCACTTTAGCAAAACCTACAAAATATATGTTGATAGGTTCTACGAGAGCAGCGGACCCCATACTCCCATTAAGCATGGTAGCTAGCCTTAGGCATCAAAGCATTATCAACATGAATAAAAAAAAGTTCAACGTTAACAAGACAAGATCCTACAACACCATGGAACTCAAAATTTTCTAGGTTGTTTATGAAACTTATGGGCTATGAACTCAAGAACACAAATTAATAAATGCATAAATTACCTACCTAGAGAAAGGGGAGCACCGGGTGCTTGATCTATCTCCGAGATGCTTCTTGCTCCCTTCTTTCCTTATGTCCATGTGATCCTCGAGATTCCATTGCCTGAGCCGTTCACAACCACACCCTTGCTTGCATGATTAATCTTCCACCTCCATTGTTTTGCTTCACATCTTGTTGATCCCTTGCCTCTTGTGCTTCCACCAATTTCCTACAAAACAAAGCCCTTGCTTCCCCCATGCTTGTCCTTTGCACGTGCCCAAGATGCCAAATGATGGACACGTGATGCATCGTGGGGCACTATATGTTAATCAAGCTCAAAAACCTCCCTTAAACATGTTTAGATGCTAATCACTCCTCTAATTTTGAAACTTTAAAAATTAACTCAGCGCTAGCGATGAGTCCAAATATACCATTAGAGGAGTTTTTAGGCATCAAAAACAATTATAAAGTTTATTTTGGTTACACCGAGATCGATTGCTTTCATTAATCGATAGCAAGTTCCTCCGGCATGACCGTGAGGGTATAGGTTTAGGTTCTAATTTTGGGCAAACATGAGAGAGAGATTTTGAATGAAAAGTAAAGTTAATGAGGTTTAGAAAAATTCTAAATCTAGAGAAACCGGTGGATGTCAAGTTGAATGAAACCAAAAATCAAGTTGCTTAAGTTCACACAAGTCCTACCATGCATCAAAGATTAAAAACATTAAGAAACATGGCAAGGCTCCACTCGTGTGTTTTTATCATGTAAAACAAGCCAACCTAAACATCATGAAGAGGATGAAAGGTTGGGGTAGGTGCTGAATTTTTTGTACTAGTTTCTCTAAAAGATGCAAACAAAACTTCGGATGGCTCAAGCCATTGGTTTATGATCAATATATAAAATTTAAGTAAATGACCGAGCAATTATAATGTCTCTAAAAATTATTCAACCACATAGAAATTGCATAGCAAATTCTAAGACCAACTTACTTGAAAAACATTGAAAATTTTCTTCGGGTTGCCCTCCCGATAGCTTATTCTTCACTTGATGAACGGGTTGCCTCCCGCAAATCACTTCATTTATAGTCTATAGCTAGACTTCTTCTCTTTTCTCTGGATCAATGCTCTTCGTGGGCATTGCAATCTTGGGGGCCCCACTTCTACACCATCCTTGGCTTCGGTGTAGGTTTATTCTTCGGCTTAGTCATCCTTTTGGTTTTCACAGGCGAGTGTTGATTCTTGGTCTTGACGGATGCAACAAATTTTGCGTCTTCTTTGCATTCTCCCTTGACTCCTTCCTTCCGATGTGATGACAAGGTAGAATGTATTTAATATTAACCACTTCACATACCTCGAATCGTAGTTGACTTGAATGCACTCCTCATGCCATCGATGTTGAACTAGACCTCCCCTTTGCCAATGTCGATTGCTCCGACAATCTTGAGGAACGATCTCCCTAGGATGAGTGGCGATGAGGTTGATCTTCTCTCGATCTTGGAGGTGGACTTTCTCTTGGAGAATCCAACGCTCTTCGGCCTTTGCTTTTAGATCTTGTGTTGCACGTCACCTTTACCTGCAAAATTTTTCTAGACCATCCACAAAATATATGTTTTTTGTTGGAGATGTAGCCGTCTATCTCTGGTTAGGGTTAGCAATTATAAACAAAAAAGGAACTAAAAGAAAACTACGGTTTAACAAAACCCTAGATTAATTTTTTTTGAGGATAATCAAAATTAAGAGATGCAAAAGAAAAAGAAAAACTGAAAATAATCACAAACGCAATACTAGATTGAATCTTGATTACTTGTTCCCCGGCAACGGTGCCAGAAAAAGGGGCTTGTTGACGGTATATATTCGTGTTAATTTTCAAGTAGACTTGCAGGCGGACAAGTCTCCCGTCGTAGTCAAGGGACCCTTCTTCCCTCGAGTGGTGAACCCAAGGTGTCGAATCCGTGGAACAATGTGTAATGCAAGAATCTAATAAGCGGAAAACACTTTGATCTTGAAAAGGGGTTTTGCATTTAATCTATGGAAGAACCATAACACACATCTAATCTACTAAACACCGGAGGTAGCAAGAGAAAGAGAGATAAAACCAATCTAGAGATTGGATTGGGTCTTTTGTTGAAGTTCCAAAGCAAAGAAGAATAAAGCAAACGAATCTCATAACTAGCCTCTTTAAATTGTGGCTTCCGTTCCAACTCCGAAAACGCCCGCCTTTCAGAGCCACCGTTCTGTCACAACGCACCGCTATTCATGCGGGTAGTCTAGGGCGAGTCCAAGAAGAACAAGTTGAAAACGCTTGGTAGATCGGGTATGCACCTCTAGCCAGCATGACTACAAGAGCACCATAAGCAATCTAGCTATATACTAGATTGGGGAAGAAGCAAACCCAAGCGAAGACAAAGTCGTAGAGAAAGCACTTGATCGCTAGAAATCGGATTCAACTTGCAAATTCAACATTACATGCGATACATGAATCAAGATCACCACCGGGATCCTACCTCGACCTTGATCCTAGATCCGGGAACTCCGACGTGGTCTTCCATGCATGGTTCCCACGTCGGCTAGGGGAACCCTAGTCAACCATCTCGACCCTCTCCTCTCCGGAATGGTGTCCCTCTCTTCTTTGCTCCTTGGTGGCGGATGACGAATGGATTGATGCGTGGCTCTCGGTCAGGGGGCTATAAATAGCCCGAGAGGCACCTAGGTCAAAGGGGGGGGGGGGCGACTGGGCCTGAAATGGGCTGGGCCGACCGGCCTGTGCCGACCGGCCTGAGCCCATTTTGGCCCAGTCCGCGGCTGTCGTATGGACCTCCCTGGGCCCACTACCTCGGTGGGTACCAGGACCGACTACTCGGTGGGCCCCTGGGACTACCCGACTTGCGCTACACGGCACCTGAAGGCGTGGAGCACAAGGACAACACAGGAGTAGTACTCGGTTAGGACTCTGTACATGTTCCGCACTGTGTAGAGGTCTCCTAGACGTACTCGACTAGTACTCTTTCCCTACTCCGACTTGTAACCCTGCCTCCCGGACTATATAAGGCGAGGCAGGGACCGATCCCCAGATCATCTCATCCAATCTCATCTCACGGCGCACAATTGCACCAACCTGTAATCGTGCCCTATCAATCCAGAGCTACGCAGCATACAGGACGTAGGGTATTACGCACCTCGCGGCCCGAACCTGTCTAAATTGTGTGTCGCGTGCCTCTTCCTTCGAGTTACCGATCTCGGCGAGTCACATTCATCTACTTCGGGTACTCCCCGTAGTAGGTTGCCGGTCCAAAACACCGACAGCTGGCGCGCCAGGTAGGAGCATGAGAGGTACATGAGGCCCGAGACTTGCGGACATGCCAGGAGTGCCCAGGGAGCTGATCGAGCACTGCCTCAACGTCGACCCAAAGGCTACCCCCAAGCGACAACATCTCCAACGCTTCGCCGACGACAGACGGGACGCCATCAAGAAGGAGCTCGCCAAGCTACTCGCTGCTGGCTTCATCAGAGAAGTCTTCCATCCTGAGTGGCTCGCCAACCCCGTCCTCGTCCGCAAGAAGAACTCGAACGAGTGGAGGATGTGCGTTGACTACACCGACCTCAACAAGCACTGCCCCAAGGACCCCTTCGGGTTGCCGCGGATTGATCAAGTCATCGACTCCACGGCGGGCTGCGACCTGCTCTGCTTCCTCGATCGCTACTCCGGTACCACCGGATCGCAATCAAGGAGGAAGACCAGGAGAAGACCGCGTTCATCACCCCGTTTGGCGCGTCATCGCTACACGACCATGTCTTTCGGGTTGAAGAACGCCGGCGCCACCTACCAACGAGCCATCCGGGCCTGCTTCAAGCGGCAACTCAACAAGAACATCGAGGCCTACGTGGATGACGTGGTTGTCAAAACCGAGGACTCCGGTCCCTCATCGACGACCTTGAAGAGACCTTCGCATCGCTACGCGAGTACCGCTGGAAGCTCAACCCGAACAAGTGCGTCTTCGGCGTACCTTCGGGCAAACTACTCGGCTTCATCATCAGCCAGCGCGGCATCGAAGCCAACCCCGAGAAGATCTCCGCCATCACCAGTATGAAAGCTCCCACGAGCATCAAGGACGTCCAGAAGCTGACGGGGTGCATGGCGGCATTGAACAGATTCATCTCGAAGCTAGGAGAACGGGGTCTCCCCTTCTTCAAACTACTCAAGCACCATGAGAAGTTCGTGTGGGACTGCAGAGGCGGACCAAGCCCTTGCCCAGCTCAAGGACTTCCTGTCGAAGCCACCGGTCCTCACGGCTCCCTTCAAGGGCGAGCAGCTTGCTCTACCTCGCTGCGACTACTCACGTGGTCAGTACTGCCATCATTGTCGAGCGGCAGGAAGACGGCCACGCCTACCCGGTCCAGCGCCCAGTCTACTTCGTCAGCGAGGTTCTATCAGAGTCCAAGGCTCGCTACCGGCCGTACGAAGCTTCGTACGCTCTACTCATCACCTCGCGGAAGCTACGACACTACTTCCGGGGAGTACTCGGTCTCCGTCGTCACCGACTACCCGCTCGGCGACATCACGAGGAACCCGGACGCCACCGGAAGGATCTCCAAATGGGCCGTTGAGCTCGGCGCCCTCACCATCGACTTCAAGCCACGCACGGCCATCAAGTCGCAAGCTCTAGTCGACTTCATGGCGAGTGGCGGGAGAACCGGCCTACCTACTCCCACCGTGCGACCGCAGCATTGGGTGATGTACTTCGACGGCTCACTCAACCTCGAGGGCGCGAGGGCGCGGGAGTACCCCCGATCTCTCCAACGGGCGAACAACTTAAGTACGTCCCGCAGATCTTCTCGGAAGGTCTCAAACAACGAAGCCGAGTACGAAGCCCTCCTACACGGGCTCCGCCTCGCGGCTTCACTTGGCATCAAGCGGCTACTAGTCTACGGCGACTCCGCGGTGGTCATCAACCAAGTCAACAAGTCCCGGGACCGCAACAAGGAGAACATGGACGCCTACCGCCTAGAAGTCCGCAAGCTCGAGAACAAATTCTATGGTCTCGAGTTCCACCACATCGTTCGCGACAACAACGTTGCGGCGGACGTCCTCTCGAAGCTCGGATCCACCCGTGCCCAAGTACCCGCGGCGTCTTCGTACATGAGCTTCACGCGCCATCCATCCGGAGCCGGCGCCACCGACCCTTGTCCCGGCTAACCGGCCATCCGGGCGGGAGGTCATGATGATCGACGTGGACCGGAGGCAACCCTTCATCGACTACCTCGGCGAGCGAAGGTCCCCTCCGACAAGAACGCGGCCGAACAACTCGTCCGCCGCGCCAAGTCTTACGTCCTCGTCGGCGACAAGCTTTACAAGCGAGGCGCATCTTCCGGAGTACTCATGAAATGCGTCCCTCGCGAAGAAGGCAAGGACATCTGGAGGAGATCCACAAGGGTGTCCGCGGCAACCACGCGTCCTCCCGCACGGCCGGTCGGCAAAGCCTTCGGCGAGCCTTCTGCGGCCCACGGCCCGGGCGACGCCGAAGAACTCGTCGTGCACCGCCAAGGATGTCGGTTCTTCGCCAAGCGGCAACACGTCCCCGCCACAAGCGGGTCACCATACCACCAACCCGGCCCTTTGCTGCCTGGGGGCTCGACATGATTGGGCCACCGCCAACCGCGCCGGGGAGGATTCAACCGGGTGCGGTGGCTATCGACAAGTTCACCAAGTGGATCGAGGTCAAGCCGGTCACATGCCCCAAGGCCGACAGAGTACTCGACTTCCGGATGAACTCGTGCACCGCTACGGGCTACCCCACCGCATCATCACGGACACCGGGGTCCAACTTCAACAACCACCGGTTGCGGGAGTGCGCGAGAACGGCGGAATCGACGTCGGATACGTCTCCGTCGCCCATCCACGGGCCAACGGACAAGTCGAGCGCGCCAACGGGATGGTGCTCGACGCCCTCAAGAAGCGGCTACACGACGCGCCAACTCAAAAGGGGGCAAGTGGATCAAGGAACTACCCAACGCACTGCGGGGGCTGCGGACTCAACCATCCAAGCCAACGGGGCAATCCCCCTACTTCTCGGTCTACGGCTCTGAAGCCATCCTCCCTGCCGATGTCATATGGAACTCGCCAGCAGTGGAGCACTACGACGAAGGCGTCTCAGAAGACAGCAGACGAGTTGATATCGACAGCCTCGAAGAGGCTCGCTGCGCCGCCCTCGTCCAATCAGCAAGGTACCTCGAGGGTATCCGACGCTACCATGACCGCAATGTCAAGGAACGCTCCTTCAACGTTGGAGATCTTGTCCTCCGCCGTATCCGAACACGGAAGGACTTCACAAGCTCGGCTCCCCACGGGAAGGCCCCTTCACCGTGGCTAAGGTGACCGGCCGGGCTCCTACCGCCTCCAAACACTTGAAGGCGAAGAAGTCAACAACTCGTGGAACGTCGACCGGCTCTGTCGATTCTACGCCTAGTCTACTCGACTACTCACGGGGGTTCAAGTCTACACGACTACATCAACACCCCCTTGCCGCAAGCGACCCTTCGGGTCCGGCTTCAAGTCTCCGGACTACTCTCCTCCGGGTCCCGGCCCCGTGCGGCTACCTACGGACACGGGCCGCAACGAGCGTCAAGGACTCTAGCGGCGGTCTACCAAGAAGACCACACTCCAAGATCCGACTGCGCGGCTACTTACGGATGCGCGATCCGGCCCTACTCGGCTACCTACGGATCACTCACCGCAAGCGGCTACCCGCTCCGGTACTACTCGACCGTAAGCGGCCTACGGGTCCGAGCGACTACTTGTAACTACGGCCACGGCCACCCGGTGTGTACTTCTTCAGTAATAAAGTTTGATTGTTCATCAACTTCTTTACTGTCTACTCCCTGCGACGGGACTACTAAGCCGAGTACTACTACTCGCACCTACTTCACGATGGGCGCTCCGCACTCTGAGATCGCGGTTACGAGTACTCATTGGTGAAACTTCACATTTCATTGATATATGAGATAGTTCATTACAAGCTGTTTCCTATACAACCATGGCTACTAGCTATCTACGCGGGGCTGCGGAGATTCAACTTATCGGCTACTGCTCCGCGATGGGAGCCATCTGCTCCGGAAGCAACTCGGCGTCTTGCTCGTCCGAGCGTTGGCGGCTACCCCCGCCGGCGACTACCTCCACCGGGGCCTTCGGGAAGTACGACTTCATGAAGGCCGCACCTGCTTCGGGGATCGACTTGGCCATATGCTTCACGTAGGCGGCCGGCCCGGCTTGGCGCCTCACGAAGTCGATCCGCCAACGGAGCGATCTTGGGGCCGCCGGTGCGGCACCGGGAGCCTCGCGATCGGGAGCGCGGCCTCTTCCGGGTCCTTCGGTTGGGCTCGGAGCGCCTCGCGATCTTCGTTCAACTGCACGCAAGGATTTGTAGCGATTGACAAGATCCGGTCGAAGCAATTCTCAACTCCATGTGCTTCTCGCACTCGACGGCCGGCTCCTTGTAGTCGAGTTCAAGTACACGGCGGGCTTCTTGCTCCCGGTAGAAGAGATTCTTCATGCTGATCTCCGAGCCCTTCAGACGCTCCACCTGGCCTTCGAGTTCTGCAAGCACCGGAACACAACACGGGTCAGAGCTTGGTGACTTCCAACATGTACCCGACAAGTCAAGAGACATACCTTTGTTCTTGTTGCGGAGGCCTTTGTTCTTCCGCACCAGATCGTCGCTCTTCGCCTGCAAGTCCATCACATCATTGTGATACTTGGCGAAGGCAGCGTCAAGCTTCGACTGCATGGCGGCCGCATGCTTCCTCGACTTCACGAGCTGCTCCTCCAAGGCTTCGGCTCGCAGCACCGTGTCCCCATAGCCTTGCAGCAGATTGGACTTCTCGCGGGATCGCTTCGCGACGTCCTGCAGAAGACAAGTTCAAGTCAAGCAGAGTACTCAACGAAAGGATTGACTACTCGGGAGGCAACGGCTACGTACCTTCATCCACTGTTCGGCTCGTCGCATCGCCTCCAGATGCTGCGCCAACACCGCCGGCTCGATCAGATCGTCGGCAAGCAGCTCGATCCCGCCACGGCTACTTGTCGTAGCCTCCGTCATTGGCGCCGAGCGGATAGGCTCCGCGTCTTGGATCTCGGGAGACCGGATCGCCACCTCCAGGGCAACCCCTGGCGACGTGGCAGCCGCCTCCTCCTCGGCGGACTTCTCGACGCTCTCCCCCATGGGCTCGGGGGCTTCTACCGCAGCCTCCGGGGCTTCTGGTGTCAACTCCTGCATGGGTACCCCTGCAGGAATGTCACCCCCTTCAGCGCCTGTCACCAAGGAACACGCGCGTCAGTCTCTACGACTACTCCTTTTGGGGCTCTACAGCTTCAGGAGGAGTACTCACCTTCTACTACGACCGCCTCTGGCAGCGGCGCTTCGGCAGCTGGGGGCTCGGTCGCGGCTTGGGCCTCGGGAACGGGCTCTTCGACGGGCGGCGCGGCTTTCTCCCGCCTCCGCCGCCGTGGGCTCCTCTCCGTCCCGGCTCAAGTCGGTGGATTTTCTCGCACAAGTATCCACAAAGGTTCATCGGACAACATCGGTTACTACAATGAGTACTACTCATGAGGCGTGGTACTTACAAGTTCGACCGGATGATAGTCACGGCCGGAGCACCGAGGATGCGGCGATGTCAACCAGTCCACCCTCGGCGGGCGTTTCTTCCTCCGCCTCTCCGACTACCGCCTCCCCCACGGCGGCGGTGGCCGGCGCGGACGTTCTCCGCGCCCCTCGCGGCTTCCACCTCCCCGGCCGGCGGCGGCCGCGGTACTCGCTCCCTTGCGGGGCGGGGGGGCTGGCGCCCCAGCTGCGCCAGAAGTTCTTCGACGGTAGGGGCTGGACTTCGGCTTCCAGCTGGTTCCCCCACCGTGGGCCACGTGCCCTCATCGCCCTCCTCCACGGGCTCGGTTGGCGGCCTCTCCTGCACACATGGATAACTACTCGTCAGCACCGTATTCGATCATTGGGTACTCGACTACTTCACTCAAGATGATTTACCTCAGGAGGCGTGGTCTCTGAGACCTTCATCTTCTTGGCTACCCGCTTCTTGGCGGGGTTGCGCGGCTTCCTCGGCGGCGCGGCAAGGCTAGCCTCCAAGCTAGCTGGAGGGTCTTGGATGAGAGGTACATGAGGCAAGCCTGGACGGCTAAACCTCGACCGCAGCTGGAAGCGGTCCTGCAGCGTCTCCTCGTCCTCCTCGTCGTCGGAGGTATCCTCCACGATGACGGGATCGTCGTCGTCTCCGACTACTCGGCGCTCCTTCACCTTCTCCACCGTCGGGATTTCGATTCCGCTTGGTGGTGGCTGCGGCTCGGAGACAAACCGCTTCACATCGTCCTGCATCAAAGACACAAAGGCGTCAGCGAACTCTGCTACAAGTGCCTATTACTCGACGAGGCGGGTACGACTACTTACCTCGTTGGGCGGGCGCGCGGCGGAGAACTCCTCGACAGGGCACGCCGTGTACTCCGGCATGTCCTTGAAGATCCTCGACAATCTCTCTATGATGTCATTGTCTTCGATCTCGCCCCCCGGCATCCGCGACGTGTCGTCGTCGCCGGTGTACTCGAAGCCCATCGTATCCCGCGCTGACAGCGGCTGGATCCGGCGCTTCATGAAGCTGAAGGCCACATGTTCGGCCCTCAGTCCTGCATCCCGCAGGGTCTTGATCCGTGCCGGCAACTGCGGGAGCCGGATCCCCTCTTGCATGGTGGGTTACGTGTTCCACCACTCTTGATGCTTGGGCTGCCGTCCGCTCGGCTTCGGCAGCTCGGGATGGTGGTTCGTGGTGTAGAACCACCTCGTCTTCCAATCCGTGTTGGAGTCCACGAGCTTGTACGCCAAGTACTGCTCAGCGGCATCCTCCCTCAACTGGATCCCGGCCCCTCCGACTATTCTAGGGTTGGAGGCGCTGGGCTGCGGCTTCACGCGGAAGAATTTCCGGAAGAGAATCCAATGCGGCTTGATTCCCGAAATGCTTCGCGAGAAATGGATGAAGACAGAAGTGTGGAAGATTCCGTTGGGGTTCAAGTTGAGGTACTCGATGCCATAGTACCCGAGAAGCCCTGTGAAGAAATCGCTCGCTGGGAGCGCAAGCCCGCGCTCTACGAAGCGCGAGAACATCGGGATCTCGTCCTGTGCCTTCTCCATCGGATAGGGATCTCCGGCGGCGGATCTCCACATGTCGATCTCCTTCTCCCTGATGAACCCGGTTGTTCAACGGGGGTCAGCAAGTCTTCGGTCTTCACCTTCGATTTCTTCCACTCGCGGCTTGGATCAGCGCGCGGTGGAGATGTGGGCGGCGCCGCTCCGGTGCCGGCCGCGGCGGCCTCTCGCATGGCTCCTCTTCTTCCCCGCCGGCCTTCGACGTCTTCGACGGGGACGACTTCATCCTCCAAGAACGAGGGAGTCTTCACTTGCATCCGCTCGGGGGCTACCCTACGGCTTTTGGGTGGCGATGCGCTTGGATCTCTTGCGGCGGCGGTGCTCGTTGGAGTGGATCTACTTCAAGATTCAAGTGGCGAATGATCGCGGCTCACTTGGGTGAAAAACCCTAAGGGTTTCGGCTTGAATTTATAAGCCAAATCGCCTCGTAACGGGCGGCGGGATAAGTCCGCGCGTGGGCGACTCGGCGGGCGCGCGTGACTCTTCGTATTCCACTAGTCGACGCGCCTCATCTCGGGGGCTCGGCTACTTCTACTCGACTACCTGGGACGCGGCTAGTCTCAAGAGCATCTCAGGACACATTCTCTAAGAAGACCCTTCAATTCGAGAGGAAGTACTCGACTCAAGGCTCGGGGGCTCCGTGCCACATGTCGTTCGGTTTTTTCTCTCCGGATTTTTCGGGATTTTCTCGCCAAGACTGCGGATAGATCCTCAGCCAGAGCCCGCGGCTCGAGGCTCGGGGGCTACCCTACGTGGATTGCGGTTCTGCAAATCGCATCTTCTTGACGGCTCCGCTTCAAGACAAGACGAGCTTTTTGAAGACCTTCGAAGGCGATTTCAAGGACGCTTGGGACTACTCGAGAAGACTTCAAGATTGCACAAACATCGAGTGGAGTACATTCCGGCCTCGGGATGCTTCGACTACTCTTGAGGACTTTTGACTTGTAGCACTCGGGGACGCTTGAGGACTACTCGTTAAGGCCGTCAAGACTGCGGAAGCTATCCTTCTCGACTACAAAGTACTCGGGGGCTTGTTGTATGGACCTCCACGGGCCCACTACCTCGGTGGGTACCGGGACCGACTACTCGGTGGGCCCACGGGACTACCCGACTTGCGCTACACGGCACCCGAAGGCGTGGAGCACAAGGACAACACAGGAGTAGTACTCGGTTAGGACTCTGTACATGTTCCGCACTGTGTAGAGGTCTCCTAGACGTACTCGACTAGTACTCTTTCCCTACTCCGACTTGTAACCCTGCCTCCCGGACTATATAAGGCGAGGCAGGGACCGATCCCCAGATCATCTCATCCAATCTCATCTCACGGCGCACAATTGCACCAACCTGTAATCGTGCCCTATCAATCCAGAGCTACGCAGCATACAGGACGTAGGGTATTACGCACCTCGCGGCCCGAGCCTGTCTAAATGGATGAGAAGTTCGTGTGGACTGCAGAGGCGGACCAAGCCCTTGCCCAGCTCAAGGACTTCCTGTCGAAGCCACCGGTCCTCACGGCTCCCTTCAAGGGGCGGCGGCCTCGCTCTACCTCGGCCGCGACTACTCACGTGGTCGATCGCCATCATTGTCGAGCGGCGGGGAAGACGGCCACGCCTACCCGGTCCGGCGCCCGGTCTACTTCGTCGGCGAGGTTCTATCGAGTCCAAGGCTCGCTACCGGCCCGTACGAAGCTTCGTACGCTCTACTCATCACCTCGCGGAAGCTACGACACTACTTCCGGGGGTACTCGGTCTCCGTCGTCCACCGACTACCCGCTCGGCGACATCCGCGAGGAACCCGGACGCCACGGAAGGATCTCCAAATGGGGTCCGTTGAGCTCGGCGCCCTCACCATCGACTTCAAGCCACGCACGGCCATCAAGTCGCAAGCTCTGGTCGACTTCATGGCGAGTGGCGGGAGAACCGGCTACCTACTCCCCACCGTGCGACCGAGCATTGGGTGATGTACTTCGACGGCTCACTCAACCTCAGGGGCGCGAGCGCGGGAGTACTCCCCGATCTCTCCAACGGGCGAACAACTTAAGTACGTCCTCCGGATCTTCCGGAAGGTCTCAAACAACGAAGCCGAGTACGAAGCCCTCCTACACGGGCTCCGCCTCGCGGCTTCACTTGGCATCAAGCGGCTACTAGTCTACGGCGACTCCGCGGTGGTCATCAACCAAGTCAACAAGTCCCGGGACCGCAACAAGGAGAACATGGACGCCTGCGCCTAGAAGTCCGCAAGCTCGAGAACAAATTCTATGGTCTCGAGTTCCACCACATCGTTCGCGACAACAACGTTGCAGCGGACGTCCTCTCGAAGCTCGGATCCACCCGTGCCCAAGTACCCGCGGGCGTCTTCGTACATGAGCTTCACGCGCCATCCATCCCGGAGCCGGCGCCACCGACCCATTGTCCCGGCTAACCGGCCATGCGGGCGGGGAGGTCATGATGATCGACGTGGACTGGAGGCAGCCCTTCATCGACTACCTCAGTGAGCAGAAGGTCCCCTCCGACAAGAACGCGACCGAACAACTCGTCCGCCGCGCCAAGTCTTACGTCCTCGTCGGCGACAAGCTTTACAAGCGAGGCGCATCTTCTGGAGTACTCATGAAATGCGTCCCTCGCGAAGAAGGCAAGGACATCCTGGAGGAGATCCACAAGGGTGTCTGCGGCAACCACGCGTCCTCCCGCACGCTGGTCAGCAAAGCCTTCCGGCGAGCCTTCTACTGGCCCACGGCCCTGGGCGATGCCGAAGAACTCGTCAGACACTGCCAAGGATGTCAGTTCTTCGCCAAGCAGCAACACGTCCCTGCCTACAAGCTGGTCACCATACCACCAACCTGGCCCTTTGCCTGCTGGGGGCTCGACATGATTGGGCCACTGCCAACCGCGCCGGGGAGGATTCAACCGGGTGCGGTGGCTATCGACAAGTTCACCAAGTGGATCGAGGTCAAGCCGGTCACATGCCCCAAGGCTGACAGAGTACTCGACTTCCTGGATGAACTCGTGCACCGCTACGGGCTACCCCACCGCATCATCACGGACACGGGGTCCAACTTCAACAACCACCGGTTGCGGGAGTACCGCGAGAACAGGCGGAATCGACGTCAGATACGTCTCCGTCGCCCATCCACGGGCCAACGGACAAGTCGAGCGCGCCAACGGGATGGTGCTCGACGCCCTCAAGAAGCGGCTACACGACGCTGCCAACTCAAAAGGGGGCAAGTGGATCAAGGAACTACCCAACGCACTGCGGGGGCGCGGACTCAACCATCCAAGCCAACGGGGCAATCCCCCTACTTCCTGGTCTACGGCTCTGAAGCCATCCTCCCTGCCGATGTCATATGGAACTCGCCGGCGGTGGAGCACTACGACGAAGGCGTCTCGGAAGACGACGAGATGAGTTGATATCGACAGCCTCGAAGAGGCTCGCTGCGCCGCCCTCGTCCAATCAGCAAGGTACCTCGAGGGTATCCGACGCTACCATGACCGCAATGTCAAGGAACGCTCCTTCAACGTTGGAGATCTTGTCCTCCGCCGTATCCAGAACACGGAAGGACTTCACAAGCTCAGCTCCCCCTGGGAAGGCCCCTTCACCGTGGCTAAGGTGACCGGGCCAGGCTCCTACCGCCTCCAAACACTTGAAGGCGAAGAAGTCAACAACTCGTGGAACGTCGACCAGCTCTGTCGATTCTACGCCTAGTCTACTCGACTACTCCGGGGGTTCAAGTCTACACGACTACATCAACACCCCCTTGCCGCAAGCGACCCTTCGGGTCCGGCTTCAAGTCTCCGGACTACTCTCCTCCGGTCCGGCCGTGCGGCTACCTACGGACCACGGGCCGCAACGAGCGTCAAGGACTCTAGCGGCGGTCTACCAAGAAGACCACACTCCAAGATCCGGCCGCGCGGCTACTTACGGATGCGCGATCCGCCTACTCGGCTACCTACGGATCACTCACCGCAAGCGGCTACCCGCTCCGGTACTACTCGGTGTAAGCGGCCTACGGGTCCGAGCGACTACTTGTAACTACGGCCCCGGCCACCCGGGGTGTACTTCTTCGTAATAAAGTTTGATTGTTCATCAACTTCTTTCTTGTCTACTCCTCGCGACGGGACTACTAAGCCGAGTACTACTACTCGCACCTACTTCACGATGGGCGCTCCGCACTGCGAGATCGCGGTTACGAGTACTCATTGGTGAAACTTCACATTTCATTGATATATGAGATAGTTCATTACAAGCTTGTTTCCTATACAACCATGGCTACTAGCTATCTACGCGGGGCTATCGGAGATTCAACTTATCGGCTACCGCTCCCCGCGATGGGGAGCCATCTGCTCCGGCAACTCGGCGTCTTGCTCGTCCGGCAGTTGGCGGCTACCCCGCCGGCGACTACCTCCACCGGGGCCTTCGGGAAGTACGACTTCATGAAGGCCAGCACCTGCTTCGGGATCGACTTGGCCATATGCTTCACGTAGGCGGCCAGCCGGCTTGGCGCCTCACGAAATCGATCCGCCAACGGAGCGATCTTGGGGCCGCCCGGGTGCGGCACCAGGAACCTCGCGATCGGGAGCGCAGCCTCTTCCAGGTCCTTCAGTTGGGCTCGGAGCGCCTCGCAGTCTTCGTTCAACTTCTGCAAGGATTTGTAGCAGTTGACAAGATCCCGGTCAGAAGCAATTCTCAACTCCATGTGCTTCTCGCACTCGACGGCCAGCTCCTTGTAGTCGAGTTCAAGTACCGGCGGGCTTCTTGCTCCCGTAGAAGAGATTCTTCATGCTGATCTCCGAGACCTTCAGACGCTCCACCTGGCCTTCGAGTTCTGCAAGCACCGGAACACAACACGGGTCAGAGCTTGGTGACTTCCAACAAGTACCCGACAAGTCAAGAGACATACCTTTGTTCTTGTTGCGGAGGCCTTTGTTCTTCCGCACCAGATCGTCGCTCTTCGCCTGCAAGTCCATCACATCGTTGTGATACTTGGCGAAGGCAGCGTCAAGCTTCGACTGCATGGCGGCCGCATGCTTCCTCGACTTCACGAGCTGCTCCTCCAAGGCTTCGGCTCGCAAAGACCGTGTCCCCATAGCCTTGCGACGGATTGGACTTCTCGCGGGATCGCTCCGCGACGTCCGCGAAGACAAGTTCAAGTCAGCGAGTACTCAACGAAAGGATTGACTACTCGGGAGGCAACGGCTACGTACCTTCATCCTTTGTTCGGCTCGTCGCATCGCCTCCGGATCTCGCGCCAACACCGCCGGCTCGATCGGATCGTCGGCAAGCGCGCGGATCCCGCCACGGCTACTTGTCGTAGCCTCCGTCATTGGCGCCGAGCGGATAGGCTCCGCGTCTTGGATCTCGGGAGACCGGACCGCCACCTCCAGGGCAACCCTTGGCGACGTGGCAGCCGCCTCCTCCTCGGCGGACTTCTCGACGCTCTCCCCCATGGGCTCGGGGGCTTCTACCGCAGCCTCCGGGGCTTCTGGTGTCAACTCCTCGCATGGGTACCCCCGCGGGAATGTCACCCCTTCGCGCCGTCACGCAAGGAACACGCGCGTCGCTCTCTACGACTACTCCTTTTGGGGCTCTGCGGCTTCGGGAGGAGTACTCACCTTCTACTACGACCGCCTGCGGCGGCCGGCGCCGGCGAGGGGGGGCTCGGTCGCGGCTTGGGCCTCGGGAACGGGCTCTTCGACGGGCGGCGCGGCTTTCTCTGCCTCCGCTGCCGTGGGCTCCTCTCCGTCCCAGCTCAAGTCGGTGGATTTTCTGCACAAGTATCCACAAAGGTTCATCAGACAACATCGGTTACTACAATGAGTACTACTCATGAGGCGTGGTACTTACAAGTTCGACCGGACGATAGTCACGGCCGGAGCACCGAGGATGCTGGCGATGTCAACCAGTCCACCCTCGGCGGGCGTTTCTTCCTCCGCCTCTCCGACTACCGCCTCCCCCACGGCGGCGGTGGCCGGCGCAGACGTTCTCTGCGCCCCTGCGGCTTCCACCTCCCCAGCGGCGGCGGCCGCGGGTACTCTGCTCCCTTCGGGGCGGGGCCGGCGCCCGACCGCGCCGAAGTTCTTCGACGGTAGGGGCTGGACTTCGGCTTCCAGCTGGTTCCCCCACCGTGGGCCACGTGCCCTCATCGCCCTCCTCCACGGGCTCTGTTGGCGGCCTCTCCTGCACACGTGGATAACTACTCGTCAGCACCGTATTCGATCATTGGGTACTCGACTACTTCGCTCAAGATGATTTACCTCAGGAGGCGTGGTCTCTGAGACCTTCATCTTCTTGGCTACCGCTTCTTGGCGGGGGTTGCGCGGCTTCCTCGGCGGCGCGGCAAGGCTAGCCTCCAAGCTGGGGCCGGAGGGTCTTGGATGAGAGGTACATGAGGCAAGCCTGGACGGCTAAACCTCGACCGCAGCTGGAAGCGGTCCTGCAGCGTCTCCTCGTCCTCCTCGTCGTCGGAGGTATCCTCCACGATGACGGGATCGTCGTCGTCTCCGACTACTCGGCGCTCCTTCACCTTCTCCACCGTCGGGATTTCGATTCCGCTTGGTGGTGGCTGCGGCTCGGAGACAAACCGCTTCACATCGTCCTGCATCAAAGACACAAAGGCGTCAGCGAACTCTGCTACAAGTGCCTATTACTCGACGAGGCGGGTACGACTACTTACCTCGTTGGGCGGGCGCGCGGCGGAGAACTCCTCGACAGGGCACGCCGTGTACTCCGGCATGTCCTTGAAGATCCTCGACAATCTCTCGATGATGTCATTGTCTTCGATCTCGCCCCCCGGCATCCGCGACGTGTCGTCGTCGCCGGTGTACTCGAAGCCCATCGTATCCCCGCGGCCGACGGCGGGCTGGATCCGGCGCTTCATGAAGCTGAAGGCCACATGTTCGGCCCTCAGTCCTGCATCCCGCAGGGTCTTGATCCGTGCCAGCAACTCTGGGAGCTGGATCCCCTCTTGCATGGTGGGTTCTGTGTTCCACCACTCTTGATGCTTGGGCTGCCGTCCGCTCGGCCGGCAGCTCGGGATGGTGGTTCGTGGTGTAGAACCACCTCGTCTTCCAATCCGTGTTGGAGTCCACGAGCTTGTACGCCAAGTACTGCTCAGCGGCATCCTCCCTCAACTGGATCCCGGCCCCTCCGACTATTCTAGGGTTGGAGGCGCTGGGCTGCGGCTTCACGCGGAAGAATTTCCGGAAGAGAATCCAATGCGGCTTGATTCCCAGAAATGCTTCGCAGAAATGGATGAAGACAGAAGTGTGGAAGATTCCGTTGGGGTTCAAGTTGAGGTACTCGATGCCATAGTACCTGAGAAGCCCTCTGAAGAAATCGCTCGCTGGGAGCGCAAGCCCGCGCTCTACGAAGCGCGAGAACATCGGGATCTCGTCCTGTGCCTTCTCCATCGGATAGGGATCTCCGGCGGCGGATCTCCACATGTCGATCTCCTTCTCCCTGATGAACCCGCTGTTCAACAGGGTCAGCAAGTCTTCGGTCTTCACCTTCGATTTCTTCCACTCGCGGCTTGGGTCAGCGCGCGGTGGAGATGTGGGCGGCGCGCTCCGGTGCGGCCGCGGCGGCGCCTCTGCATGGCTCCTCTTCTTCCCGCCGGCCTTCGACGTCTTCGACGGGGATGGCTTCATCCTCCAAGAACAGGGAGTCTTCACTTGCATCCGCTCGGGGGCTACCCTACAGCTTTTGGGTGGCGATGCGCTTGGATCTACTGCGGCGGCAGTGCTCGTTGGAGTGGATCTACTTCAAGATTCAAGTGGCGAATGTTGCGCGGCTCACTTGGGTGAAAAACCCTAAGGGTTTCGGCTTGAATTTATAAGCCAAATCGCCTCCGTAACGGGCGGCCGGATAAGTCCGCGCGTGGCTGACTCAGCGGCTGCGCGTGACTCTTCGTATTCCACTAGTCGACGCGCCTCATCTCGGGGGCTCGGCTACTTCTACTCGACTACCTGGGACGCGGCTAGTCTCAAGAGCATCTCAGGACACATTCTCTAAGAAGACCCTTCAATTCGAGAGGAAGTACTCGACTCAAGGCTCGGGGGCTCCGTGCCACGTGTCCTTCGGTTTTTTCTCTCCGGATTTTTCGGGATTTTCTCGCCAAGGCTGCGGATAGATCCTCAGCCAGAGCCCGCGGCTCGAGGCTCGGGGGCTATCCTACGTGGATTGCGGTTCTGCAAATCGCATCTTCTTGACGGCTCCGGCTTCAAGACAAGACAGGCTTTTTTGAAGACCTTCGAAGGCAGATTTCAAGGACGCTTGGGACTACTCGAGAAGACTTCAAGATTGCACAAACATCACCGCAAGACATTCCGGCCTCGGGATGCTTCGACTACTCTTGAGGACTTTTGACTTGTAGCACTCAGGGACGCTTGAGGACTACTCGTTAAGGCCGTCAAGACTACCGGAAGCTATCCTTCTCGACTACAAAGTACTCGGGGGCTTGTCGTATGGACCTCCCCGGGCCCACTACCTCGGTGGGTACCGGGACCGACTACTCGGTGGGCCCTCGGGACTACCCCGACTTGCGCTACACGGCACCTGAAGGCGTGGAGCACAAGGACAACACAGGAGTAGTACTCGGTTAGGACTCTGTACATGTTCCGCACTGTGTAGAGGTCTCCTAGACGTACTCGACTAGTACTCTTTCCCTACTCCGACTTGTAACCCTGCCTCCCGGACTATATAAGGCGAGGCAGGGACCGATCCCCAGATCATCTCATCCAATCTCATCTCACGGCGCACAATTGCACCAACCTGTAATCGTGCCCTATCAATCCGCAGCTACACGGCATACAGGACGTAGGGTATTACGCACCTCGCGGCCCGAACCTGTCTAAATTGTGTGTCGCGTGCCTCTTCCTTCGAGTTACCGATCTCGGCGAGTCACATTCATCTACTTCGGGTACTCCCCGTAGTAGGTTGCCGGTCCAAAACACCGACAGCGGCCTCCTTCGCCCGGCGTCGGTTCCCGAGTTTTTTAGATCCTTCCCCCTTGTGCATGTGGGCCCTTGTCATTAGTTTCTCTCCGAATTGGATGAAACTTGCTTTCAACGCTAAAACCCTGCATAAACCCTAAACTCCAAAACCGACATGCACGAATGAACTTGTTATACCAAGGAGGTTAGTACCAATGAATAAGATATAAAACTCATGCCAACACCGAAGGTAAACTCATGGATAGGTTGACAGAATTTCACCGTCAACAGGGACCGAGGGCGCGAAAGCTCTCCCTCGATGAGATCCCTCGACTAGCTGCCCTCGTTGGCTCCTGAATACGACATGCGGGGCGCCCCTGAGGATATGCTCGAATGCGCGCGCCCTCGTCGTCCCTGAATCTGTTGGTCTGGGGCGCCTGTTCGAACCCTTCGAGGGTCAGGCTTCGAACCCCTGATCAGTAGGGCCGTTGCGGGGTTGCAGCTAGGTGCCCCTGTCTTGTTTATATCTGCAGAGTTCGTGGGTTCGCGGGCGAGCCGCCCCTCGAGGTTGCTGATCAGTAATCCTCTGGATTCGAGGGCACTTGTGGTGCCCGCTCTCACCGAGCGGGTCTCGAGGCCACTGGTTAGTAATTGCACCCTTCGAGGGTCTGGTTTTTTCAAGCACTAGGCTCGGGCCGTGCGAGGGTCACGCTTACTCGGTAAGGGACCGTGCCATTAAATGCCTACAGTCGTGGCTGCAGTCGTGCGCGGCGGGCGTGCCTTTTCTGGCGACGCAACCGCGTGCGTAGTGGGCGACGTGGGAGGCGGACGTGATGGGCCGTCGTGGCCCTTCGATTGCCGTGTCGCACTGATCGCGCATGCGCGCGCGCCTGGCCATTTCGGTGATGTGGGCCCCGCTCGTCAGTGGCAGACACGGCCACCTGCAGTTAATGCGTGCGGCGCGCGCACGCAGTTCGGGGAGCGCGGCTCCCCTGGATCTATAAATTGAAGGAGAGGGAGGGGGAATCTCTTACCTCCACTTAACATCCGCTGCTTCTCGCTTTCTGCCTTTGTCTCCCAGCTGCTCCCCCCCTTGCTCTCACCCGCTGCTCGCTTCCTCTTCGCGTGCTGCTGCCAACCGCAATGGCCCCGCCCCAACCAATCGTGGTGCTGGACCCGCTGCCATGGAGCCGTTCGTCAGTGATGAAGTTCGCCTTGCGCGAGCTTGTGAACGACGGGCAACTGGCGCCGAACGTGGAGGGAGCACCCCCGGCGTGGATTGTTCCGCCGGCGACGGATCGGGAGCCGAACCCGCCGTTCGGCTATGTTGTCAGCTTTGTCCGGCATCACGAGCGTGGCTTCACCGCACCGGCGAGCTGCTTCATGTGTGGGTTGTGCTACCACTACAAGGTGGAGCTCCACAACTTCGCCCCAAACGCGATCTCGCAGGCGGACACTTTCGTCGGCGTCTGCGAGGGGTTTCTGGGGATCCCCGTGAATTGGGATCTCTGGGTCCACCTGTTTCACGCGGAGCTGCACATCGTCGCCACGACCGAACGCGAGTACGCCGGGCGGTGCACGCCGGCGGCCTTTCGATTTCAGTGCGGGACTTGTGCAACAAGTGGTACATCCCGTGCACGATGACGTCTAATAACACGGTGTGGGAGAAGGGGTGGTTCTACATCCGCAACGAAGGCACCGGCCTCCCCCCTACACCGGCAAGGTGCTGAAGGCGAAGACCGACACTTGGCACCACGGCTTATCTCCTTCCTCGTGCCAGGATCGGCTGGAGTCGCTCCTCAATGGACTGAGGAGTCTAGCGGACGCCGGGTTTGGGGCGGCTTCGGTTCTTACCAACCTACACCACCGGCGGATCGTCCCCCTCATGGAGAGGAGGCTCTACATCTACGAACTGGCCGAGGATGCCGACCCTACAACGTTGGCACGCCCGTGGCTGCTGTGTGGGCGCTTTCCTCGGGAGTACACGGCGACGAGGGCGAGGCGCACGGTCAACCTTAGGACCGTGCCGACCGACAATGACGACCACTGGTCCTTCATCATGCTTCCCGACGCCCCGTCGGTAAGTAGGCTTCCCGTTTCCTTTTGATTCCTCGTGGTGTTCCGGTGTGATTTTGACGGATGCCATTAGCAGAGGGTGACTGTGTACGCCTCACAGTCAGATCCACCAATGCCCCGTGCCCGGGCGGCCACCCGCGCCACGCAACGGCAGGAGCAAGAAAAGGCGGCGTGTAAGAAGGAGAGGAGAATCCGGCGGCGGGAGCGCTGGGAGCAGCAGGATGAGGAGTACCGGTTGCGCGAGCAGCAGGGACTCTCTCCCCTCAGCGATTCTGGAGAACTCATCGTCGGACGAGGAGGAGGAAGAGAGCGACAGGGGGCGCCCCCCGAGAGGTGGAATCCTCCGCCCCCGTCGCCAAGGGTCGCAGAGGCGGCAGAGGAGCAGGCCCACTTCAACGAGGCCCAAGCCGAGCTGGCGCTGTGGCAAGAGTTTCGAGACCACGACGCCTCGCTCAACAATGCGTTGAACGAGGCCCTGCGGATCCATGCCGGTCTCGCGTGGCAGATCTTCAAGGTACGTGTTCTTATCATCGATTTCAAAGTTTTCCCTTGTCGCTTCTATGTCCGTGCATTTCCTGACTTTGCTTTCTTCCACACCTTGTCTGCCGTTGATAGGAGCTGGAGGACCGAGCTCGGGAGAGGTATGACCGCCTCGATCAGCTGAGCTCTGAGCGCAACTAGTACCGGGACCAGTACGACACCCATGACGCCCTTGTGGAGGCCCTACGCACCGACAACGGATGGCTGGAGTACCGGCTCCAGGTCGTGCGGGATGAGCTCCTGGAGCAGGGCGCACGGACTGTTGAAGGCGGCTCCGCGGTGGACCAGGTGAGGGCCGCTCTCCTGGAGCGAGACGAGGCTTTGCTGAAGGCGCGCGAGGACCTGGCCGCAATGCGGACCATGGTGGTGGAGTGGGAGACAGAGGTGGCCTCGACTTGTGCTCAGCTCCAGCAGGACCGTGCAACCCTCGAGGGAGCATGGTCTTGGCAGAGCCTGACTGAGGAGAAGGCCAAGGAGGCTGAGCAGCTGAGGGTCGAGCTGGCGGAGAAGGCTACCGCACTCGCCACGGTGGAGGGGCAACTCCAGCAGGAGCAGAGCGCGCTCCAACAGGCGGAGGCTCGGCTTCAGCAGGAGCGATCTGCTCTCGAGGAGGCCTGAGCGGCCCTTGAGCGTGAACGCATGACGTTGGAGGAGGCGCTGGGCCTACTCCAGCGGGAGCGTGCTGCACTCGAGGAGGCGCGGGCCACCCTCAAGCTTCGGGACGGGGAGATCTCGCGGCTCGACGGGGAGCTGAACCAGTTGAGAGTCTCCCACGAGGATCTGCGCCAGGCTATCGAGGAGCAGGAGGCTATGATCCTTAGCCTACAGCAGGTGGCTGAGACCGCGCGCTCGACCCTCGAGACGGAGAAAAAGTAGGTCGAGGGTGAGTCGCCTCTCTTTGCCTTTCACTTGTTGGCTCGGTTTTGTTTGGGATCCGCTCCTAATTTTTGTCTCTCATTTTTGGTTTTCAGGCCTACGGACCGCCCTTGGGAACTCAGCAACCCAGGCGCAGACTATCCAGACGGCCTACAACTCCTCGCAATAGGAGTTGGAAGAGCTATGGGCCGCCGCCCTCGAGGCGTGCTAGGCGGTCGAGGAGGGCGAGGTGCAGGCCGGGAGCTCGATGGCAAGTTGCCTCCGCGCCCTTGGCAGGCACGTCACCCAGCGCATGTGCCGTGCTCTTTACTTGGGCATCCAGAAGGCCCTCGGCGTGGTGGTTTCCCACTACTAGGTCGACCTTGAGGTCGTCTCCACAGGCTATGTCATCCCCGTCGGCATTGACGACGAAGTGGCGATGAACCGTGCGGACGCGCTCGCTGCTCCTGCCACCAACGTCCTCGCCGAAGACTTCATAGACTTCCTGTTTCCTGATGCAGCTCCGGCCGGCGGCCCCGAGGCCTGAAAGTAGCTGGGTGTTCAAGCCCTTTATGTTTTTAGTGTTGACATTCGAGCCGCGCAGCTATGTAATAAACAATTGCTGTTTAAAACATTTAGATGTTTGTAAATTGAAGTACTCGTTGTTTATTTTAGCAGTTGTGTTGTTCCGCCTTCCCATTTTCTTAGGTGAACCTTGGCTGGAAAGTTTTGTTCGCACGAGTAGGTTGTAGGCAAAGCAGCGAGGGGGAAGGGCCGTATCCTACTGGAGGCATGGGCTATCCCCGACTCGCGCTTCTTCGCCCTTTGTCTGTTCGCGTCCCGCGTAGATTCACCCAGAGTTTGGGTCGAGGCATACTTAGCACGTTTGCAACGAATCTTTACAAAAAATGGGGACCATTTTTTTGGGGGGGGGGATGCCCCCCGCAGTAGCCCCCGAGGGGGACTTGGTTTTCAAGGGAAAGTCGAGTCGCCCTTTGGCTTTATTAATTCGATGGAAATTTACATTTGTACAACCAACTGGGGTGTTGCGTATGTAAATAACAAAAGAGACTTTGGAATCCTTTCTAAGGGTAGAAGCGACGTAGCTGTTGGATGTTCCAAGCATTGGTGAGTTCCTCGCCGTCCTCGTTGGCCATCTTGTAGGTGACGGGCTTGAGCACTTTGACAACGATGTAGGGTCCCTCCCATGGGGGTGATAGCTTGTGGCGGCCTCGATTGTCTTGGCGCAGCCTTAGGACTAGGTCCCCTTCATCGAAGTCTCAGCGCCGTATCTTCCGGGCTTGGTACCGCCTCAGAGCCTGCTGATATCTTGCTTAGTGCATCAGGCAGCGAGTCCTCTTGGGCTCGCTGGTTGGTGTCTTCGTCATAGTCTTTGACCCTGGGCGACCCATATTCGAGGTCCGTGAGGAGGATGGCCTCCGCGCCATAGACCAGGAAGAACGGGGTGAATCCCGTGGCCCTGCTCGGGGTGGTTCTGAGGCTCCACACGACCACCGGAAGCTCCTGGAGCCATTTTCGGCCAGACTTGTTCAGTCTGTCGAAGATTCTGGGCTTGAGGCCTTGTAAGATCATGCCATTGGCCCGCTCCACTTGACCATTGGTCTATGGATGTGTGATACCCGCCCAATCCACACGGATGTGGTGCTTGTCGCAGAACTCCAAGAACTTCCTGCCGGTGAATTGGGAGCCGTTGTCGGTGATGATGGAGTTGGGCACCCCGAACTGGTAGATGATGTCGGTGAAGAACGTCACGGCCTGCTCTACCCTAAGATTTGTAATTGGGCGCACCTCGACCCACTTGGAGAACTTATCTATGGCGACGAGCAGGTGGGTGTAGCGCCCGGGCGCCTTTCGCAAGGGCCCAACAATGTCCAGCCCCCACACGGCAAAAGGCCATGTGACAGGGATCGTCTGGAGGGCGTGAGCGGGGAGATTGGTCTTGCCGGCGTAGAATTGGCACCCTTTGCACGTGTGCACAATCTCGCTGGCGTTAGTGACCGCGGTGGGTCAGTAGAAGCCCTGGCGGAATGCGTTGCCCACGAGGGTGCGCGGCGCTGCGTGGTGGCCACACACGCCCGCGTGGATGTCTCGGAGGAGCTCGCGCCCCTGGGGGATGGGTATGCTGTTGAAGCAAAATCAGCACCTTGCGCCAAGCACACAGCAAGCCGAACGAAGCTGGCTTAACACACGTGCCGGATCCGAAGTGTGCCAGTCAATTTTCCTGAAACTGACAAAGGATGAAAAGTAGTTAGATAAAAACCTGGAACTTGCCGGGTGGTACCAGACAGTTCCGTATTTACGGCTAGAAAGCCAGATAAAATGACATATAGCTACAACAAGCTATCTGTCAACAATATAAATATCATTCGGGATCTTTAAAACATGAAACAAGGATATAGCCGAATGCATGACGTAAGCATGACAAAAGATCGGTCTTTGTTTACACATCATTGCTTGCATGTGGTCATGACCGATTTTTGAGGATAAATAACAATAAAAATAAATAAGGTGAAAGCATGATTATAAATATGAAGTAAACAAGCATGCATAGGCCAAAAGCACCAGTCTACCGCATGTCTAGGTACTTTCAAACCCGTCGAGCATGACACCAAACAAGTTAATCCACCGCATGATACGACTTGTTTGAAACCAAGCCACCAACCACAAATAGATTAATCCACCGCATGATACAATCTAAATATGGAAGGATAAAAGCATACATTATTTAAAACGAACTTATGAACACGTTTCACTTGTGGTAGCATTGCCGAATACAGTTGTACAACCGATCCGGGTTCCGTGAAGAAGGAACAAACATTTGAAAAGTCAAAAGCTTGAACCCGCAACACGTGACAATCTAGATTGATCTAAATTCGGCTATTGAGAGCACTTGATCCTTTATAATAAACAAAGACTTGAAAGCACATCGCATGGATCTCAAAGAGGTAAAGCCAAAACTAATCGATCTAGATTGGGCAAAAGAGTGTTACATGAATTTAAACATAAAGCAAAATCCAAAGCAACACGTGGTAACTTAATGAATCTATTAGATCTTGCCAAATCTAATAGAGCCGATAACTAGCTCCAAGCTAGATCTTAGCCTACCGCATGGCTCATGATCTAACAAGAAACCCTCTTGAACCAAGCTTAAATCCACCGCATGATACTAAGCAAGGTAACAAGACTACTTGCATCATGATCTAAATCCACCGCATGATACTAGACATGATACAAGGTTGCCGGTACTTACGGAGGTCCACGGATCGATGGCTCCTCTCGAAGAACTCAGCGACTCGACTAAAGGACTCAAAGTTTGGCTCGGGGCCGGTTTTGTTGTGTAGATGTTCGATCCCTATTACAGACATCAAGGGTTTATATTTATACCCTTGTCCTAACACGACTCCTGGTCGACTGCGAGTACAACATTTAATACCTAAATTAATGTTCCGGCGCCAATGTCCATCTCGTACCCGTCATCAATTCGTCCCTTCCTTATATCCGGGCCACATCATCACGCATTCCCGAAAACTTCATTTTAAAAGCGAAACAGTCCTTCTGCCGAATGATGGAGTATTGCCGACCACAAGCATCTTTACCGAATCCTCTAAGGAGATTTTTCCTGTCGAATGGCATTTCGTTACCAAACTCGGCCAACAAGTCAGTCCCTTTCCTGTACCAATTTTTGGTGTTAACATATGCCCCTTCAATTATGGGATAAAAGTGATTTTATTCCGGAATTGACCATAAATGCTCAACGTCTTCGAGCTAAATCTGTTCAACACCCATTCTTCCCTCTTGCAATCCGTTGGAGTCTCCGCTCAGATCCAAACCCTAGGTCATCAATTCCCTAAGCTCAAATCTTCAAATGGCGGACCAAGATCAAGCTCTCCATGTAAATCTTATTCCCTTAAGGTCCATTCGGTATTACTTTTTCGATTCCCATCTTAGATTTTTCTTCTGCCTTTTCTTTGAGAGGCTCTAGCCACCAAGATTTTGATTCCCATTGAGGACAAATCACCATCCTACTTCCTCGGACCTGTGGGAACCTTTGACCCTCTCGAGTTCATTGAAGCCGAATCTCAGAGAATCCCCTTTAAAGCAGCTTTATCGAGACCCCATGAGTGGCAAGACACCTTCAAGACTTGGCCCCTGCCCCCAATTGCAGGTTGGAGAAACTGGTATAAGAGGATACTTGATGATGACAGTGCAAAAACTAGCAATTGGGACAACCTTCGCATTGCCCAGTGTTTGGAATTATCCTTGGCTGAAACTCCCAAGAATGAGAATCTTTTGATTGCAGCCTGCCATTTTTGGTCAAATGGTGTCAATGCTTTCCTCTTTGGTCATGGACCAATGTCTCCTACTCTGGCCGATGTATATATGATGACCAGCCTTGATATCATAGGATCCATGTATCCTTACAAATACAAAGGCTCCACCAGGCAAAGAGGAGTGAAAACAGGAGTTGGATATAAGATGTATATTCAGAATCATATGTCTGATGGCCCTTTGTCTGAAGTTGGGTACAGGGCCTTCCTGAACATGTGGCTATGCAGATTTGTCTTCTGCGGCAAAGCCAATGAGCCAACCCTAAATCATATTGCAATGGCTGAAGATTCGGCTGCTGGTCATCTCATTCCCCTTGGAAAGTACCTCCTAGGGAGTGTGTACCATATGCTTCATCAGACCACTTTCTTGATGCACACCAGCCAGAAGATCTCTTGTGTTAATGACCCCTGGTGGTTTGTTCAAATGTGGCTGCAGCTATACATGCACCAGATCATTGGTCTTGATCTCAACAACCAGCATTTTCCTTCATCCAACTATAAGGAAGGGGAAGCTCAGATCACCAAAGGTTGCCAAACTTATGGAGAAGCCGCCTCAACCATATCCATTGATCAGAACATCAGCCAAATCTTTGAGCTTTTCTTTAAAGGTTTCACCAATCCCCTTTGGCTTCCTTATCTGAACAATGATAACTTGACCCTCCCTTATGAAATCAATTTTGAGAATGGATGTAATGATGTAAGATCCATAGAAATTTTCAACATCTTCATCCATCCATGCATTCTGCCAGTAGAATTCAGTGGAGGAAGGCAAAATCAGAGCACCTTAAACTATTTTGTGTGTTGAACGCCATGCCCCTCTCCACTCCACCGGTGCTCCCCTTCTAGTGGCGAACTTCCTTCTCCGGTGAGAAGTCCCTCCGGTCGGCGGTATGTGGAGACCTTTTCTAATCCGTGCTCCTTGTGAGAACTCTATCACTTCTCCCTGCTCCCCAGTGTTGTGGTTTGATTTGGTTTGCTGTTCAAGCCCTTCTTTGCTTCGCATTCTTCGTGTCTCCCTGGTAGCCGTTTCTCTCCTCCTTTCGGGTTTTTGGTCTTTGGACATGGAATTCTTATGGTCAAAGCTGGATTTTGAGATTGGGATGCATTTTGAAAAGAACCTTCAACGTTCAACTGGAAGATGTATTCATGATTCAGTTGGTAATGATAGTGGGTTTCATCTACTGGCCACCTTTCGGTGATATCTGTTCCAGCTTAATGAAGAATCGGTTGCTATTGCTCTTCAGTCCTGCCTTGGTGGCCTTGCTCAATATTATTGTGTTTCATTCCAGAGCCATAATCATTTCAGATTCACAGTCTCTTGTAAAAAAGTGGGCTTTGCCATTTACAAGCTGAGAAGATTTATTGGGACTTCTTTTGATGTTTATTTTCATCTATGGAGTAATGGCGCCCCTCACTGGGAGCGTGAAAAGAGATTATGGGAAGCTGAGGAAGCTAAGAGATGGAAGAAAGTCATGTCTAGAAATCAGAAACGATCGATGTACAAGTCTTCTCGATCCCCCAGCAAGCATCTCAAGAGGGTTCACTTTGCTGACAAACTCATTGTGGATTCTCCAGTTGCTAAATCTTTTCCTTCTGTAAAGCCATCGACCATTAAGTTCGGCAGTTTTGTCTTTGATCTTCATTCTGATGCAGAATCCGTGAGATCCACCCATGAGCGTCGTGGCATTCTTAAGAAACTTAGTCCTCTTCCTGATGAAGAGGTGATTTTTCACAAAGAGGGAAACAATACTCTTTCGCCTTTGGATTGTTTTTTGGGTCAAGATTCTGGCAATGTTTCTTCTTCTTTGGAAGGTTCTAGAATCTTCCATAACCCTAATTGTTCAGGTAACGATTCATCTCCCTTGGAAGATTCCAGATGCTTCCTAAGGCCCAGCCGTTTGACGGCCAACAAGATCATTTACCCTACTGTTCATCTTGAGGTCATTGATAATGCCCGCCGTCTTGGAAAGTGTACTCGGTGCTTTATCCTTAATCACCGGCGGATGGATTGTCGAGCGCCTTTGAGATGCGCTGCGTGTTTTAAGTCTGGGCATGTTTTCAAATTTTGCTCTACCTTGGCCCGGCCCAAGATCTATTGGAGGCCTAAGTCCACCCATGCTTTAAGGCCCAAGATGGAAACCCATTAGTCACCCTCGGAAGACGATGAGTCGGGCGGCAACAGTGTTTCGCCCCCAATATACAGTGCAGTTCCAGAAAACCCCAATAGCAATGAAGAACTCACCTCGCCATTAGAACCAGAATCACCCCGCTCATCCAGCACTGAAGCCCCGAGTGGTGAGGCTATCGAAGGAATGGCGAATTTTGAAGTTGACCCTGCTCCATTCGTCCCGGAGGGGATGAATGTTGAGGATTGGGCTCCTCCTGCTTGTGGGAGGATTGTCACCGCGGCCAATCCTCCGTGTCGTCATGAAGAGTATGCTATCATCTCGATCGACCCCCCTCCTCCAGCAAATCAGATTTATGAGGCAATTGATGACGTTCTAGAGTATTTTGAGGATGAGCATGGTGTGCGTTTCCGTTCCTGCTGTCCGTCTCCATTGGGGCTTTGTCTTGCTCAGTTTCCCTCGGCCATTGCTCGACAGTCCATGATCAACTTGAGTCCGCATCATATTTGAAATGGCAGGGAGTTGAGGGTGGTGGAACATGACAGGGGGATTAATCTGAGAAACTCCCCGTTTTCTCGCACTTGCTGGGTTATGTTTCTTGCGTTCCCGCTGGATTTTCAGATGCGTGATATACTGCAGCAAGCTGTTGGTCTCTTTGGTTCGGTTGTCACTTGGACAGATAACTCCAGGTTTCGGTCCAGAATTCTGCTCAGATGCCGTGTCACTTTCGTAAGCAGGATCCCTAGGAGCATCGTCATTTCTGAAAGTGGTACGGTGGCGGATGGTGGACATTCTTGGACTGTACCTGTCTTTGTGCTTGATAGCAACCCTAATGATGTCCTTCCTGGAGATGAGGACCTCATTCCCCCCAATGGAAATCCCCACCCTGGGATTAATCAGCAGATGGATGTGGATCACCAGGGCCACTTTGAAGATGTTGGGGATTTACAAGACGTTCAGCAAGCTAATATTGATCAGGGCTGGCAAATTCCATCTCCTCCCCATCCCGCCCAAAATGATGGATGGGATGAGTGGCCACAGCAGGAGGGGGAGCTGGTGGGTGACAATGAATTGAATCTAGTTAACAATCTTGCTAATCAAGTTGTTGTGAACGCTGTCGAAAATGGTCTGATGCAGCACCCTGAGATGCCACAAGACAGTAGCTCTGTCAGCAGTGAGGCTACGACTTTTTTCAGAGCTCAAGGAGTTCCTGTCACTTTAGAACTTCCCCTCCCCCCTCTTGGGGAAGTATCAAGAACTGCAAATCTGCCTCAGCTTTCTAGCATTGAGTTTGAAAGTGATTTCCCTATCAGACAATTGGCAGATAGATTTGGGCTACATCCTGGATTTGGACCAAGTCCATCAGTTGAGATGTTGATCATGGAATTGGCCCAAAGGGCCTCTTCTCTACAGGCTATGCTCCCTCTGAAAGCTCCCTTGCAAGCCCATGAGTGGAACACTTTCCCCCAGTCATGGTTTGTACCAGGAAACTGGTTCTTTAATGTCAACAATCCTAATTGGGGTAATAATGCTGAAGCTTCGAGCTCCACAGGAAGCAGACTTCCCAGGTTGCAATTGTTAGGTCCAGCACCTCCTGTTGAGAGCTTGGATCAGAGTGAACAGGCTCTACACACTGACCCACTGTCCATTTCTGAGAAAGGAGGTGACCCTTCAAGTGTTGCTCCCCTGGGGGGAGGAATGGATAGGCCAATTGATTCAGCGTTTCCAGATAGTGGTTTGACTTTGCCACTTGAACCTTCTTCTCCTGTTTGCACTCCCTCCCAGCAGCACCACAAGAGGAAGACTAAAGCTAGAACGCCTATTGTTGAGGATAAGGTGAGGAGGAGTGCGAGGCTCAGAAGAAATGCTGCTGCAATCCATATTCAGTTGGAGAACGAGCCCAAGAAAAAAAGAGGAGATGCTAGGAAGACTGTCAACTACTCGAAGGTTGAGGAACTCATAGCTGATATCATCACTGGGAAGCTGGAACAACATGAGGCTGAAGACTGTGAGATCGAAGACATCAATACAACCCTCCTGGTGGAGCTGGGAACTGGCTTTTGTGGGGTTCCTCCTTTGGAGCTGAACTCCTCCACTTTGCAGGACTCTTCTGAAGATTGACTCAATGATCCACAAACTTTCTCATTCTTTTGGGCTCTGGTGGAAATTTATTTTGAATTACTCATGCTATGTTGAGCAGGACTTATATTTTGGCCCTGGTGGGTTGGTTGGTTCGCAAACTTGGAACATTATCTGTTGGTGGTGTGCTTACATTTTGTTCTGTTTGTTTTGGTGGTCTTGGAGGCTTTGCTTCCTTGCTTGCTGTCTCTTCCCTCCTTTGTTGTTTTTTAATGAATAGAAATTGAAATATCTTATGCTAGAATGTTAGAGGGCTCAATGACAAAGACAAATGGGGCTTACTGAGAAACAAAATTGAAGAGAGTGGAGCGAATATTTTCTATTTTCAGGAAACCAAAAGATACCACATTGATATTCGTTTTCTGAAAAACTTTGCTCCCAAGAGATTTGATAATTTTGAGTTTTGTCCCTCCTCTGGTGCTTCGAGGGGCATACTGGTGGTTTGGGTCTCCCGGTTCTTCTCTGTGACTGTCCTTGAAAAATACCCCTTTGCTATCAGGCTTATGTTCACTTCTGATATCAACTCCATTTCCTGGAACCAGGTTGTTGTTTATGGGCCTTGTAGGCAGCCAGATCGGGATGAATTTGTCAATTGGCTTTATAATCTAGATATAGATGAGGAGGATTTGTGGTTGTTCATGGGTGATTTCAACTTCTACAGGTATGCTGAAAATAGAAATAGATCGGGTGGAAATTTTAATGATTCATTGGTTTTTAACAACATCATAAGCCACCTGGGCCTAGTTGAGATCCCAATCAAGGGTCGGAGCTTCACCTGGAGCAATATGCAATCAAGCCCGCTGTTGGAGCAACTTGACTAGGTGTTCACCTCCCCTTCCTGGACTTCTCAGTTCCCAATGACAGTGGTGCTTCCTTTAGCTAAGACAACTTCTGATCACTTACCCTGTAAAATTCAGATTGGTACCAATATCCCAAGGCTAATATTTTTAGATTTGAAAACTACTCGCTTAGTCACCCTTCTTGTTTTGAGTTGATCAAGAATGCATGGTCCACCCCCTCTATTGGAAATCTGGATAGTGCGAGAACCATCAGTGCAAAATTCAAACTGCTTAGAAGAATGCTTCGGTTATGGGCTAGAAATATTTCCAATCTCTCCATTCTGATAGCTAACTATAACATGACCATTGCATTTTTTGATAAACTTGAGGAGATCAGGCCTCTTTCCCATCATGAATTTAAGTTCAGAGTGATCATCAAAGGACAAATTCATAATCTTACTGCCATGCAGAATACTTACTGGAGACAAAGATTTACACAGAGGTTGGTTCAGTTTGGGGATGAGAACACAAAATTTTTCCATGCTATGGCTTCTGAGAGATACAGGAAGAATGTGATCAGCCAAATTGTGGATGCCTCTGGTCGTATGATTGCTGATCACACAGAGAAAAGTGCACTTTTCTATCAGGAATTTAAAGGTAGAATGGGTTGCTCTATTCCTACAAGTCTGTAGTACCATCTTAACAACATTGTTCCTTGTTGTGGCAATCTGGATCACCTTTGTCTGCCTTTTGGTCAAGAGGAAATTGAAACTATTATTCTTGATTTGCCTTCTGACAAAGCTCCAGGGCCTGATGGTTTCAATAACCTGTTCTTTAAAAGAGCTTGGCATATCATTAGGGAAGATTTCTTTAAGCTATGCACTGATTTCTTCAATCATGATGTTGATCTAAAAAGTGTTAACCACTCATTCATCACCTTAGTCCCAATATTGATAATCCGGAGAAGGTTTCTGATTTCAGGCCCATTTCTCTCATTAATTCTGTTCCCAAGCTGGTGGCAAAGATTCTGGCAAATAGATTACAAAAGGTGGCCACTCAGGTTGTGCATAAGAATCAATATGGGTTTGTTAAGGGTAAATCCATCCAAGATTGTCTCGGATGGGCCTTTGAATTCCTTCACCAATGCCACCATTCTAAAAGAGAAATTGTTATTTTGAAGCTTGATTTTGAAAAGGCATTTGACCTTGTAGAATTTTCTATAGTGCTGGATATGCTTAAAGCCAAAGGCTTTCTTGACAAATGGATCCTGTGGGTCGAATCTCTACTGAACTCTGCCACTACTTCAGTCTTACTTAATGGCACTGCCGGAAAAGAGTTTCTATGCAAAAGAGGTGTTCGACAGGGGGATCCTCTCTCCCCTATCTTATTTGCAATTGCGGCTGACTTAATCCAGTATGCTATTAATCACGAATTCCAGCAGGGGATATTGGCCCCTCCTTTTCCCCAGAATGAGGATCTCCCCTTCCCTGTGGTCCAATATGCAGATGACACCATCATTGTTATGCCGGGAGAAGAACAACAGTTGCTCATTCTAAAAGACATTCTTCACAAAATTGAGCTATCCAGCGGTCTGAAGGTGAATTACCACAAGTCCTGCCTTGTGCCTATTAATATTAATACCCAGAAAACAGATTCACTGGCTGCTTCTTTTAGATGTATGGTGGGTTCCTTCCCCTTTACGTACCTAGGCTTGCCTTTGGGGCTTACTAAGCCTTTGGTCAGAGATTTTGCCCCCCTCATCTGCAGAGTGGAAAGGAGGCTGGCTGCTTCTTCTCAGTTTCTCTCGTGCACCCTCAAACTCCCCGTGGCTGTGATTGAGGTCATAGATAAATACAGGAAAAACTGTCTGTGGAGAGGAAATAATTCAACCAAAAGAAATACAACCTCGCTGCATGGGACCTAGTCCGAAGGCCAAAGAGCAAGGGGGGTGTTGGTGTGGTTAATCTTGCCGTTCAGAACAATGCTCTTCTCCTGAAGCAGCTTGATAAATTCTATAGGAAAGCTGATGTGTAATGGGTGAGTCTCATATGGCATAAGTACTATCTGAATGTAATTCCTCATCTGGCTAGAGAAAAAGGCTCTTTTTGGTGGAAGGACATTCTCAGACTACATGTTATTTACAGAGGTGTTGCAGTCTGCTTGCCTTCTAGGGGAGATACTGTTGCTTTCTGGGAGGATGTTATCGATGGAACTTTGCACTCGGATACCTTCCCAAATCTTGCTGGTTATGCAAAGGATTCTAAGGCTTCCCTCTGGAAGCTTAGAAATGAAGGAAACCTCATCAATTGTTTCAATATTCCCATGTCCAAAGCTGCATACAATGAATTTCTTCTCCTTCAACAATACATTGATTCACTTACTGCCCCTGATAGATGTGAGAATGACTCCTGGAGGTTCATTTGGGGGCATCAGGATTATTCCTCCAGTAAATATTATCAGTATCAATTCAAAAACTTGACGCCTAACAGGGTGCTCCTTTGGTTTTGGAAAGCAAAGTGTATTCCCACAATAAAATTGTTTGCTTGGCTTCTTCTGAATGATAGGCTAAACACGAGAAACATCTTGAGAAGAAGAAAGAAATTCCTGGAAGAAGGATACAATTGTGCTCTTTGTCATGATGAGATCGAAGAGACCTCTGAGCATCTGTTCTTTGAGTGTTCTGCAGCTTCTTGTCGATGGTTTGTGTTGGGCATTTCTTGGAGTGATTCTGGCAATTCCCACCAGAGGATTTACTTGGCTAAGCATGCCTTCCCCCATCCTTTCTTTATGGAGGTCTTTATGATCGCTGCCTGGTGCATTTGGACTGAAAGAAATAGGCTCATCTTTAGTAACAAGCCCCCTGGGTTATCTACTTGGAAGTTGTCTTTCAAGGAGGAAGTTCTTCGACACATGATCAGAATCAAAAGCTCTCTGCATCAGTGCATTGTTGATTGGCTTGAGGCCATATAGGATTCAGGCTTTCAGGCTTCCAGTTTTTTTGCTTCTTCTCCTTTTGTAGTCCTCATTTGGTAAACTACTCCTAAGCCTAACTACTGGTTAGGTGACTTCTCCCCCTCCCTTCCTCGTTGAGGCTCTTTGTAAGTTTCTGGTTCTTCCCTTTATTAATATATTTGTTGCTGGGGGGCTTTGCTCCATAGTTGTTTTCAAAAAAAAATCAGAGCACCTTTGAATATTATCAACCAAACATGATGGCCCGACAGCTAGGATGTGGCCAAGTGCCTCCAAGGCTATTCCTTCACGAATTCCTCAAGCCCAGAGAGGAAATCAAGGAAAACGTGCAAGCCAGAAGAGTCTTTGAGTATCAATGCAGCCCAACTGTTTATACTTGGCCCTTTGTACCAACATCAATAGCTCATCCCTCTTTTATTTCCTGGTGGCAAGAATTCCATGATCACACCTTTAATGAGCCAGTACATTCTTTTTGTCTTGAGCTGATGCCTGACTTCCAGCCAACTTCAGAGGTAATGCACTTATTTTTTTCTTTTCTCAAGCATGTCCTTCCTTACTGATCATGATTCTTTGCCACTTCTTGCAGAATACAGTGCCTGCCCCTCAAGCTAGGACAATTTCTTTCAATGTTGCAGGCCCAATCTCTACCTTAGGATTTAAATCAACAACTTTGGCTCAACTGATGTCCAAATATGCCACATCAGACCCAACTCTTATCAGTTCAGTTCTGATAAGAGGAAAGCTCCATCCCTGGTTGCTCCTCCAGCTGCCAAGAAGAAAAGAACCTCCAAAAGAGTTCTTATTGAGGCTAACATCTTTCCCTTTCTTAGCATAAAACCACTCCTTATTCTGACAATTTTATCTCGTATAATTTCAGACCAGAGTTCAGCAACCATCAACTACTACAGAACCTGCCAATGCCCCATCTGCTGGTAAGGTCCTCACTATTTTACTTCCTTTCAAAGACCATTCTTTTCATTGTCACTCACTCTCTACTTGTTATTTGCAGAGGAAACATTGGTGAACCAACCCGTGGGGAGTTCTTCTCCTCAACATGCTTCAAATCCAACTTCACCAAGGATCCAGCCATCTTCTCCTCAAGCAGAAGCTCCAACTTCTCCAGGAATTCAACCGTCCCCTACTCAAGTAGAAGTTCCAATTTCATCAGGAATGGATCCATCCTCACCTCAGCCAGAAACTTCAAATCTACCAAGGACTCCACCAGCTTCTCCTCAGTTAGAAGCTTCAGCTTTACCAGGGACCCCTCAAGCTCCTCCTCAGCTGATCATCCAGGAACTTCCTCTTGAGCCTAAAAAAATCCCTTCTCCAGTCCAAGAGTCCAGGAATGAGGTAAGTACGGGCATTCAATTCTGTTATTCTCTTTCAACAAATCATCCTGAATTCGGCAAGACTTTCTTTTTAGGATTAGGTTGCATCACCACCAAGCTTTTCATTCACTATGGATGATTTAGCTGCCGAAAAAGGTGATGAAGGATCTTCAAGCCAAGCTTTATCCGAGGAAAACCAGGCAAAACTGAGAGAAATCCTCTCCTTGCTGCAAAGAAATATCCAGGACCAAGTCAAAGATGTTGATCTTCTAGAAGAAGTGCTTGAATCCATCAATCAAGAGCAACCTGACGATATCAAAGCCTCCCTAGAGACTATCTCTCAACTAGACAATCACTTTGCAGTAGTGAGGAGAGCCCTGAAAAACCAATCCTCCCGACCAGTCCTGGAACAAAAGAGAGCTAAAGCCAAGCAATTCGTGAAAGAATCACATGCTCAAATCCAGAGCAACAAGGAATTGCTGGCTGAACTGCAGCCCGCACTTGAGTTGAAGATTGCCAGGAAAGCTGCACTAGAAGCTGAACTGAAGAATCTGACAGCTGAAATCGAGGCTGATAAGAAAAAGATAGCCGAACTCCCCGGATTAACAGAAAAAATCCAAAAGGAAGCTACAACAGCCCTGATTGAATCAAACCAGCTCAACAAAAAGCTCTCCGCTCTGTCTAACACTCAGGAAGCCAATCAGAAGCTGCTGGAGAATATCAACAAAATGATATTAGATGCTTCTAGTGTAATCTCAAAGTATTTGAACATTTGATTGTGTCAAACAATTTGTAGCCGAATGATTTATCGTCCTTGTAATTTTGTTCACCATAAATTTCACTTTCCACTTTCTGTCTTGCCTTGCGAGTAACTTTAGACGATCCATTTGGCAACTCTGGCCAATCGACCCGAATAGCGATCCGATCGCAACTTAACCGAATTTCAACCAGTCAACCGAATATGACTCAGCCTGAATTCCAAACGACCCGACGATGATTTGGTGAAGGAAGTCTCTCCACCTCCCAAATTTCTCGAGATATGCACCACAATCTCCGGCCACGATCTCTTTGCCAGTCCCATAAAAGAAGAACCGCGGGTGCCCCTAGCCTTTCACCAAGTCTTCTGCCTTCAAGCCTTTGCCAATCTAAACTTCTCTTCTCCAGCACTAGTACTCCCAAAAAACTCGATGGCGGGCAGCAACAACAGGCGTCAGGCCAGCGACGAGGCTGAAGGAAGCCGCGCTGGCGCTCGTTGGAGGCGTTGATCATCAACTCCTTTTACAGTTTTCTCTAGATTTCTTTTTTTTCTGACGATCCTCTTTGTATTTTCAGGCTCATCCAGTGGAACCCTGCTCCTGCGCCGGCCACAACTCTGGCCATGCCGGGCGACTCCTCGGGATCTTCCAGCTACCCTTTCTCTGCTTCGCGCTACAACGAGCGCGACGCCCTCCGGTTCAAGGCGGAGCGCGATGAAACCCGGCGCGAGCTGGAAGATGTCTCCAAGAAGGCCGGAATCACCGAGCTCGAATGGGATCACTAGCGCAAGCAGGTGCTGGAGACCATCGACGGTAAATCTTTTGATTTGTTTTAATTTAACTCAACTTTGAACTAACCGCCATTGCCCCGCAGTGCTGCAGACCGCGACGCTGAGCTCAACTGGCTGAAGACGCTGGTGAAGCAACTGGCGGACAAGGTGAACGCCCCCGGGGACACGCCGGCAGCCCGCATTGCTGCGGTGGAAGACTGCATTGATGAGGTGGCCCTCCATGGCGTCCGTCTGGGCACCACCCTAGGCCTGGCCGCCATGGCGACGCACACCAGCATCGACTACTCCACGGCAGGGGTTTTTTTACTAACTGTTGACTTTTTATCGGTACCCAGTGGTAATACCGCTCGAATTCAAATTTCAAACCAAAACCGATTCTTACCGCTAGTTCAAACGGTTTTGAACGGTATACCGCGGTATAAATAGTTTTTACCGCGGTATAAACTATTTATACCGCTGGAAATAAAAAGACCACCCGGCTTCGAATAAATGAAAATTTTGGCATGGTGTTGGCACAAATTAGTGTTAAATAGCACCCCCAATCAATGATTTATAGTTATACATAGAAATACTACACCAAACACAATAATACTAGCCGTGCATAAGTGAGTTGGTAGTTCAAATACAAATAGTTCATACAAATAATTCGTACAAATAGTTCATACAACGCAAGTTCAATGGTAGAAAGGAAAGATCCCTAGCTGGGTCGCGGAGTGGTACTCAGCGATGGACATGACATTCAAGCCACTCGTCCTAAGCAACTCACCCTTGTACTGTTGCCAAGTTAGGCCCGTCCACGCCGCTGTCGTCTGCCACTCACCGACTAACAAGTTGTAAAAATCAGGGTCTTCCCATTCATACACCCATGTCGTCTGTGGCTGCGCGTTGATGTCCGGAATGGGATAAAAAGAACGCGACTGCGAGGTATCAGTGTGGGAGGAAGAAGAGTACGCTGGGTCGTATTGTGACGCTCCAACCGTTCTCCTCTGCGACTCTGGTGCGCCATGGTCGCGATCCTGAGTAGCATGTGTGAATTCAGTCTCCCCTGCAGTCAACCCAACCATGGATCATAATTAGCACATATAGTTAGAAACATCATACGTGTGTGTAAATGTAGATGTGTATACCTGTGAAACGAATTCCACCACCACCACCACCACCACCACCATCACCATCATCATCACCACCACCACCGTCACTATCACCATCACCATCACCATCACCATCATCATCATCATCACCGTCATCCTCATCTGAGCTGCTATCCCCAGACTCCTGGTACGGTGGACTACGCTGACCATCATCATCATCAGTGGAGGCGTCGCTGGTCACTTCTATTGGTGTTGTTGTCTTGCCTTTTTGACGTTTTGGGTCACCCTGCTTAGGCCCAATCTGGAACAACCTCTTCCCAATGTGACTGCTACCCACATTTCTTCGTGCCCAATCACTAATGCAATCATCACCCGTAGCAGTTTGGAGATCTCTGGGGTCTATCTGATCCCTCACAAGTTGGGACGGGATAGGAATGTCACTGTCGTCATCCTCCTCATCAAGAACCGGCTCCCTGTTTGATCTACCATATTCCATCCATTCCCGGACTGGATTTTTCTCATCATAGAAGCTAAGCTGGCCAAGATGCTCAATAATATCACCATCATCATCACGCCCAGGAGTGGCATCCTCAAGTCGCAGCCGAAGGTTGTAGTTGACATATACAAGCTTGTTAAGTTTCTTGTGTGTCAACCGATTTCTAACCTTGGTATGTAGCAACACAAAAGTACTCCAATTACGCTCACATCCACTTGAGGAAACACACTGTGAAACAAGCCGCAAAGCTAGGCACTGCAACTGTGGAGTAGATCCACCGAACATCATCCACCAGGCCGTTGCATGTGCAACCTATTGTGTAAGCAATATATTCGAGTAGCAGATAAAATAAGGTGTCTTTGGGAAGAACGCTTACATGGTGATGTCTTCGGGTCCGTCGCCATCCGCTGTGCCATTTCCGAGCCATATTCGCCTTGCTTCATGCGAAACACTTCAGCCTCCTGCAATGCTTGCACAGCGGACTCGACATCCGTCATGCACTCAAAGCAATCCTTCAGCATCCGATACATCTCCCGGGTTGGATCCATCGTATATGAAAGAGCGCGGTACCGCGGTTACCGCCGTTACCGCTGGGGTACGGTAACGGTACCCAGCGGTAGAACCCCCCCCCCAAAATTCAAATTTGAATTTAAATTCAAAAAAATGAAAAAATCAATAAAAATCACCAAAAAATAGTTCATGATTTGTAGAGTCTTATGGTGTCGAATGTTTTCAAATTTGAGCGCATTTGGTATTTCTTTGGAGCTTTAGAAGTTGAAAAAAAGAAAAAGAAAAAACAATGGCCGGCCCGTTAAGGCCCATGAAGCCCAACTGAGGGTTTAACCCTACCTCGCCCCAACTGCGTGGCCCCGCAGCCCCCGGACCCCTCGGCACCCCGCCGTAAGCCTCTCCCTCGCGTCCGCCGCCGCATCGCCCGTTACCGCGCCGCCGCCGGCGCTTACCACGCCCCGGCCGCGGTTTACCGCGCGGTAGCGGCGGTAAGCCGCGCCGCGGGCGGATCCACGCCCTACCGCGCGGGAGGCGCGGTTAGCCGCGCGGTAAGCGCGGTATACCGCGGTGACGCCTCGGTATACCGCGGTTAGGTATGGTTTTTTTGCTTTTGAGTACATTAAGGCTTTAGGAATTGTGTTAGGAGCTAGGATTTGAGTTAGGATTTAGGTTTTCTCTGGTTTAGGATTTTTGGTAGGGTTAAGGATGTGAGTTAGAGGTAGAAATAGAATTGTTGCTTTAGGTAGAAATGGAATTGTTGCTTTAGCTTTTAGGTTTAGGAGGATAATTTGTGGCATGATGTAGGATTTGTGTAGGATCCAATTTTAGTTAGGATTTGTTTCGGAATTAGGTACATTTTCATTAGGTATAGTTTTAAGGAAGTGTTTTGTAATTTAGTTTATGTTGGCATTTATGCAGGTAGAAAATGTCAGGGAGACCTAAAGACCCCGTATGGGAACATGGTGTAAATCTAGCTCCCGGATGGCGATGCAATCACTGTGGTATGCAGAAAAGTGGTGGAGGTTCAACTAGGTTGAAACAACATTTGGCCGCGCGCGGATCATCAGTGCTCCATTGCAACAACGTTCCACCAGAGGTGCGGGAGTACTTTCAGCGGGATCTTGATAGGACGAAGAAGGCAACTAATGAACGCGCTCGACAGAGGTTGGCACGGGAGGATGCAGCAGCAGCGGGTAACAATCCCGCTGGAGGATATGATGAGGAGGCTCAGATCCAGGATGCAATTAACTTGCCGAGAGCAGAAGCAGAGTTCCGACAGGGGGTTGAAGGGAGAGGAGGTACTTATGAGCTCGAGGGGGTAGTGGTTTGGCAGGGTTGAATCCCTTCCAGAGGATGCTTAGAAGAGCTGGTTCGCGGAGGGAAACTCGTGTGGTGGTGGAAGACTATAACTTGGCTGCAGGTGGGAGAAGTGGATTGAAGCAAACGAGGATTGATACAGGGTCCTGGACACAGAAGGGTAAGAATGCTAGGGAATCTATTGGAAAAGCATGGTCCAAATTCTTCCATACTGCTGGAGTACCCGGGAGACAGGCGGATAGTCCTTACTTTGTTAGTGCGGTTAGAGAGACATAGAAGTGGGGTTAGTTTTCTTTTAGTTTGTATATGTTAAAGTTTTCTGTCGGCTTGCTTTTGTGTATATGTTCTCATGTTTTGTTGTATGGCTGCAGGTGAAGGAATTGCATCCCCCACTGGACGGGATATTGATGGCAAGTATCTTGATTTGAACGAGAAAGACTTGAAAGATCGGTACGCAAAGTTTCAGAATGATTGGCCCATCTTTGGTGTGTCTTTGATGTGTGATTCCTGGACTGGGCCGACGCGGATGAGTGTCATCAATTTTTTGATATATTGCAATGGGGTCACGTGGTTTCACAAGTCTATCGATGCAACTGGAAAATCTCAGGATTCAGACTATCTCAAGACGGTAACCCCTAACCTTAGCTTATTTACTATGAGGCATTGAACTTGTGTCTTCGTAGGTAACTAACTGTTGTGCTTATTTTTTTGCAGGAGATTTGTAAAGTGGTTAGGGAGATTGGTGCGGAGCATATAGTGCATATAGTCACGGACAATGGGTCCAACTACAAGAAAGCATGCAAGGCTCTTGGACGGGAGTTCGGACACATTACTTGGACACCTTGTCTAGCACACACTGTCAATTTGATGTTGAAGGATATCGGTGAAAGGGTGGAACATGCAGGTCTCATCTCGGTATGCAAGCGAATTTCAGCTTGGTTGCACAACCATGGTCAGTTGAATGCAATGATGAGAAAGGCTATCGGTGGGGAGTTGGTTAAGTGGAATGCCACTCGATTTGGGACCAACTACATGTTTTTGGATAGCATGTATCGGAGATGGCAGGGTTTCATGCAGATGATGGCATCTCCTGAATTCCAAAACAGTAAGTGGGCGCGTTCCAATGAAGGTCGATTTGCTCATTCTAGGTTGTCTAATATGGATTGGTGGGATGGGATGAAGTACATCATTGACATTGTGCAACCAGTATACAAGTTGCTTCGCTTTGCTGATCGGGACAAGAAGCCAAACTTGTGTGAGGTCATATACCATTACCAGTTGTGCAAGTCTGAAATGGAATCTTTCTTTGGAACCAATGTGTCGACTTGGAATGAGTATCGACAGATTCTTGATAGATGCATTCGTGATGTGTACGTCGAGACATATGTTGGTGCAGGTACTATTTGTGCTTATTTCAATTTCAATACTAATGCCTTCTGAAGTTGTGCTTATTTGTACTCGTTCATATTGTGCAGCTGGTGTCCTCAATCCTGCTCTTTCATATACGATGGATCCAACCCGGGAGATGTATCGGATGCTGAAGGATTGCTTTGAGTGCCTGACGGATGTCGAGTCCGCCGTGCAAGCATTGCAGGAGGCTGAAGTGTTTTGCATGAAGCAAGGCGAATATGGCTCGGAAATGGCACAACGGATGGCGACGGACCCGAAGACATCACCATGTAAGCGTTCTACCCAAAGACACCTTATTCTATCTGCTACTCGAATATATTGCTTACACAATCGGTTGCACATGCAGCGGCCTGGTGGATGATGTTCGGTGGATCTACTCCACAGTTGCAGCGCCTAGCTTTGCGGCTTGTTTCACAGTGTGTTTCCTCAAGTGGATGTGAGCGTAATTGGAGTACTTTTGCATTGCTACATACCAAGGTTAGAAATCGGTTGACACACAAGAAACTTAACAAGCTTGTATATGTCAACTACAACCTTCGGCTGCGACTTGAGGATGCCACTCCTGGGCGTGATGATGATGGTGATATTATTGAGCATCTTGGCCAGCTTAGCTTCTATGATGAGAAAAATCCGGTGTGGGAATGGATGGAATATGGTAGATCAAACTCGGGAGCCGGTTCTTGATGAGGAGGATGACGACAAGTGACATTCCTATCCCGTCCCAGCTTGTGAGGGATCAGATAGACCCCGAGAGATCTCCAAACCGCTACGGGTGATGATTGCATTAGTGATTGGGCACGAAGAAATGTGGGTAGCAGTCACATTGGGAAGAGGTTGTTCCGCATCGGGCCTAAGCGGGGTGACCCAAAACGTCAAAAAGGCAAGACAACAACACCAATAGAAGTGACCAGCGACGCCTCCACTGATGATGATGATGGTCAGCCGTAGTCCACTTGTACCAGAGTCCTGGGGATAGCAGCTCAGATGAGGATGACGGTGATGATGATGATGATGGTGATGGTGATGGTGATGGTGATGGTGACGGTGGTGGTGGTGGTGGTGGTGGTGGTGGTGGTGGTGGTGGTGGAATTCGTTTCACAGGTATACACATCTACATTTACACACACGTATGATGTTTCTAACTATATGTGCTAATTATGATCCATGGTTAGGTTGACTGCAGGGGAGACTGAATTCACACATGCTACTCAGGATCGCGACCATGGCGCACTAGAGTCGCAGAGGAGAACGGTTGGAGCGTCACAATACAACCCAGCGTACTCTTCTTCCTCCCACACTGATACCTCGCAGTCGCGTTCTTTTTATCCCATTCTGGACATCAACGCGCAGCCACAGACGACATGGGTGTATGAATGGGAAGACCCTGATTTTTACAACTTGTTAGTCGGTGAGTGGCAGACGACAGCGGCGTGGACGGGCCTATCTTGGCAACAGTACAAGGGTGAGTTGCTTAGGACGAGAGGCTTGAATGTCATGTCCATCGCCGAGTACCACTCCGCGACCCAGCTAGGGATCTTTCCTTTCTACCATTGAACTTGTGTTGTATGAACTATTTGTATGAATTATTTGTATGAACTATTTGTATTTGAACTACCAACTCACTTATGCACGGCTAGTATTATTGTGTTTGGTGTAGTATTTCTATGTATAACTATAAATCATTGATTGGGGGTGCTATTTAACACTAATTTGTGCCAACACCATGCCAAAATTTTCATTTATTCGAAGCCGGGTGGTCTTTTTATTTCCAGCGGTATAAACCGTGGTAAAAATAGTTTATACCGCGGTAAAAACTATTTATACCGCGGTATACCGTTCAAAACCGTTTGAACTAGCGGTAAGAATCGGTTTTGGTTTGAAATTTGAATTCGAGCGGTATTTAGCGGTATACCGCGGTATACAGCGGTAGAAACCGCTACCGCTGGGTACCGGTAAAAAGTCAACGGTCGGTAAAAAACCCCTGGCCGGAACAGAGGATCAACCACCAACTACGCCGCCGCATTCGGCATCTAGAACACAACCTGCGAGACATCACCGCCCGCTGCAGTGCCGAACGCGAACGCCGCATGAGCTTGGAGGCATTGATAGGGGGTAAGATCTTCATCCTTGTTTGATTCCCACGTTTAAGTTTCAAATCTCACATTCAACAAACTGCTCCCTTCTTCAAATCTTTCTGATAGGTACAACAACTTGAAGGCTTCCTGGGATAGCCTAATGGAAGCTGCAAGTCATGGCAACCCCCGAAGCTTCCGGAGTTCTTTGTTACGGTGGTCCTGGAACAGTTGAAGAGGGAAGAGCTGAAGAGGAAAAACGCGGAATCAAAGGAATGAAGCATACTTTCGCTTCTTCCTCCAGGCCTTCTGCTTTCCACCCTCTTGTAATCTTAAGTAGTTGGGTTGTCAAATAAAAGCCTGCAAGAAACATTTGTAATGAATATTTTTGTGCTAAGGGCAATACACTTCAATATTGGCCATCTCCTCTGTTAGGATTTTTTGTTCTAAAGGCGGCTTCTTTCCCGAACGTCGACTGTTTCTGTATTTCTGATTCTTGTAATCCTGGTGCTTGTAATCAACGATCAACTTCAATACTAGGATGATATTTCTTCAAATATCTTCCATTTATAGCAGCAGTAAACTCCTCTCCTAGTAAAGTTTTCAAGATATATGCATTTCCAAGCGTACATCTAACTACCCGAAAAGGACCTTCCCAATTCGGGGACCATTTGCCGAACGTACTATACTTAGTTCCAATCGGCAGTAATGCTTTCCAAACCAAATCTCCTTCTACAAATTGCTTGACCTTTACTTTCTTGTTGTAATACTTAGCAACTCGCATATTGTTCTTTTCAATATTTTCTAGGGCCCTAAGACGAATCATATGCAAATCTTCTAACTCATCCATCATTAAGCCACTATAATCTTTGGAACTTAAATCCTTTTGCAAAATCACTCTCCTTGAATCTGATTGTATTTCCCAAGGCAAAACAACACAATGCCCATAAACCAACTCATAATGAGATGTTTCTGTGGCTCCATGAGGGGCCATTCGGTAAGCCCACAAGGCCTCATTGAGTACCGAATGCCACCTCTTTGGCTTCTGATCAATCTTCTTATGTATAATCTTGATCATGATTTTGTTAGAAGCCTCAGCCTGACCGTTAGCTTGGGCATAATAAGGAGAAGAATTCAACAATTTGATTCCCATGCTTTCAGCAAATTCCCTGAACTCTAAAGATACAAATTGAGCTCCTTGATCAGTTATAATTGTCTGAGGAATTCCAAATCTGTAGATGATGTGTTCTTTAACAAACTCAACCATGTTTTCTGATGTTACTTTCTTTAATGGAATTGCCTCAACCCATTTGGTGAAATAATCTATTGCCAAAAGCACAAACTTATGCCCCTTGCTAGATGAAGGATTTATCTGGCCAATCAAATCTATACCCCATCCTCTGAATGGCCATGGCTTGATAATAGGATTCAAAGCTGATGCTGGAACTCTTTGGATATTCCCAAACTTCTAACAATCTTGACACCCTTTGTAATACTCAAAGAAATCTTCCAGCATCGTCGGCCAATAACATCCATTGTGCCTGATAACCCATTTCATTCGATAAGCCGATTGATGCGCTCCACATAGCCCATCATGCACTTCACTCATCATTTTCTTTGCTTCTTCTTGACCCAAGCATTGTAGCAACACCCCATCTAATGATTTGTAAAACAAACGCCCATCAAGAAGAACAAACTTTATAGCTTTATACCTGAGCTTCCTAGAAACCTTTCGGGATGGATTTTCCAGATAATCGACAATTTCTTTTCTCCAATCATCTTCTGCTAGATCACTCTCGAAAGCACACACATCGCTGGCAAACACTTCTTGGTTTTCTCTGTAACCCGAAGCACTTTGAGGCAACCTGTTTGCCTCTTCATTGTGTTCCCTAGGAATATGTTGTAGAATCACTAACTGAAAACTTTTCAAGATTTCCTTGCACTCCTCGTAGTAATTCCTCAGGATATCATTTCTACATTCATATTGGCCATTCAATTGTTTTATAACTAGCTCTGAATCTCCATAAATTTCAACTGAAATAGCCTTTGCTTCTTTCAAATACTGAAGCCCTTTAAGTAGTGCTTCCAGCTTGATTATTTGTGACAGTAGGTTGAATAGGGATAGCAAACTCAAACATCTCACCTCTGGGTGAAATTAATAAAATTCCTACTCCACCACCTTTGCCACATGAGGATCCATCAAAGAATAAAGCCCAAGGAGTGATTTCAAGCAAATCAATCGATGGATCATGATGCTCAGTAATGAAATCAGTGATAATCTGACCTTTAATAGCTTTTGCCGATTCAAACTTCAATTCAAACTCAGACAAAGCTAAAATCCACTTGCCAATCCTTCCATTCGAAATTGGTATAGACAACATGTGTTTAATTACATCAAACTTTGAATATACAACGCATTCGGCATTCAACAAATAGTGCTGAAACTTCGTACATGAGTAATAAACACACAAGCAAAGCTTCTCTACAGCCGAATACCTTGTTTCAGGATCAAGTAATTTTCGGCTAAGGTACGCGACTATCCGTTCCTTTCCCTCAAATTCTTGTATAAGGGCCGATCCAATAGTTTGGGTATCGGCCGCCACGTACAACTTGACTGCTTGTTCAATTGTGGAGGCACCAACACTGGTGGTTCCTTCATGTACTGCATGATCTCATCGAAAGCCTTTTGTTGTTCGTCAACCCATACAAACTTCTGATCCTTCTTGATCCTCAACAATGGAGAGAAAGGCAACACCTTTTGTGACAAATTTGAAATGAATCTTCTCACAAAATTGATCTTGCCAAGCTCTGATTGCAATTCCTTGAGATTGGTTGGAGGAACAACTTCATCGATAGCTTTCATGCTTTTCTTGCCAACTTCTATCCCTCCTTCATGCACCAAAAATCCCAAGAATTCTCTAGCTAAAACCCCAAAGGCACACTTGTTCGGGTTCATCTTCAGCCCATGCTTTCGGGTGCACTCTAGAGTTTTCCTCACATAGTTCAAGTGTGATTCATGATTCAAAGATTTGATCACGACATCATCAATGTATATCTCAACAATTTTGCCGATCAATTCATGAAAAATATAATTCATGGCTCTTTGATAAGTTGCACCGGCATTTTTTAACCCAAATGTCATAACAATCCACTCAAAAAGGCCTATATGCCCAGGACACCTGAAGGCTGTCTTCGATATATCTTCTATTGCCATAAAAATTTGATTGTACCCTGCATTGCCATCCATAGAACTCATAACTTTATGTCCAACAGCGGCATCAACCAACAAATCAGCAACAGGCATTGGATATCCATCCATGGGAGTAGCTCTGTTTAGATCTCTAAAGTCTATGCAAACCCTCATCTTCCCGTTGTTCTTGTAAACAGGGACAATGTTAGAGATCCACTCCGCATATCTGCATGGCCGAATGAAATTTGCTTCGATCAATCTCTCAACTTCTTTTTTCACGTCGGCCAATACTTCATCCTTGTAGATCTTTCAGGGAGGTTGCTTGTAAGGTTTAAACCCAGGCTTGATTGGCAACCGATGCTCAACAATGGAACGATCCAAACCAGGCATCTCCAAATAATCCCAAGCGAAGCAATCTTTATATTCTTTCAGTAGCTTGATCAACCCTTCTCTGAAACTTGAATTTAAGTTAGCACTGATAAATGTCGGCCTTGGTTTATCACCATCTCCAATATCAATTTCTTCCAATTTGTCAGCCGACATGAATCCACGTCCTAACTTTCCATTAGTTCCATCAATTGGATTATCCATTAAAATTGCTATAAGAGCCGACTGCTTGAATCCTGTTGATCACTGTTGACTGTTTCAACAGGACCTTCACCCCAGTCCTTGCCTGAGAAGCAATCTATACCTTGATACTCCCAAAAGGCTGGTTCCACGTTAGCCACGCTCACTGAATCATCTGCCTGGACCACCTCTATATCATCATCTACCCATTGAACAAGCTGTTGGTGCATGGTAGATGGGATGCAACAATTTGCATGGATCCAGTCCCGTCCAAGCAGCTAGCTATATGCCCCTTTGCCCTCAATGACAAAGAAGGTCGTGAGCAAAGTCTTAGACCCGATCATCAGGTCCACATGTACGCAGCCCTTGGTGTCTGAAGGATTCCCAGCAAAATCATTCAGAACTATACTTGTTGGCGTCAAATTCCCAGGGCCCATACCAAGCTTCCTGAACGTGGTATATGGCATCACATTGACTGCAGCTCCACCATCAACAAACATCTTGGTCAATGGCTTGCCATTGACGTATCCTCTCAAGTACAACGGCCTCATATGTCGATTCTTGGCCGGCTTGTCAAAGGTCGCTTGCTTGGCCAACACCAGCTGTGCCATCAGCCCAAGTTGCTCATCTTCATTGATGTCTGGCGACGCTTCTTCTTGCACAACCTGATTAGCTGGAGCCATGAACTCATTTGGGAAGAAGCATACCATGCATGTTGGAGCCGAACGACCAGATCCATCAGGCTTATCCTTTGGACGCCACACCTGCTTCCTCTTGATCCCTGCTTGTTTCAACTCCTGATTTCTCAAGCGCTAAACTCTTCTCTTCTGGCTTCTCCTCAAGCCAGGTGGGCACCATTGTCCTTCCTGCTAGACATATTCACGCTCCTGCTCTTCATGATCAACCCACTTTTGATCAGCATATCCTTTTCTTGGGTGATCATCAACTTCATTTATTCTTACGCGACGACCGTAACTAGGGTGTATCCTTCCAATTCTTTCGTGGACGGATTGGCGATTGACAATATCCTGCCTATACTCAGTGTATTTGTCACTGCATTCAAGACAATTGTTCAACGTGGGGAGCTTCAAACCCTCATTCCAGCAGTGCCTGAAGAACGCGCATCCCCAATGCGCACGCTCTTGCTCTCGTGCATGTTCTTCCCGTTCTCTTCTGTGCGCCTCTTCTTCAAACCTTCGCTTCTCCTCCTCATATTTCTGTTTCTGGTAGTGTTCTTTCTCTTGTTGACGCTGCCACTTGTTAAGGAGAATACGCGAAGTCACCCTGGGCTTGGATTTGGAGGATTCCCCTTCCTCAATTTGGCTTTTCAGGATGCGAGGCGCTTCCTTGTGGACTTGCTCCACTGTTATTTGTTGAGTAGGATCAACTGATCCATCTTGTTTCGCTCTTGCTGAAGTTAAGACCTTCACTTTTCCTTTTTCCTCAGCTGTCACCATGTTGACTGAAAATCCAATCATATTTTGAGGAAAAGGATTGCTATCCAACTTCATTTTATTATCAAATTTCAAATGGCCTTCCTGGATAGCCTTTTGAATCCTCATCCTGAAAACCCAGCACTCATTGATAGAGTGAGAATTCCTGTCGTGAAACCCACAGTATCTTTTCTCTTTAACTCCATCAGGCCGAAGCATAGAATGCCCTTCTGGAAACTTGATTCGACCTTCCTTTAGAAGGAACTCAAAGAGCTTATCAGCCTTGGTCACATCAAAGTCATATGTACCCTTGGCTTGTTTGATCCATCTCTGGTTCACTGTTAATAGCTCTTTGCCCCACACCATCTCAGCTGCGGCTATCTCCTCCTCATCATCAACTTCTTCCCCTTGATCAGCTCTTTCGAGGAATTGGTTGTAGATGTCAGCTATATCATTGTGTTTGGCAAACCTGGAGTCTTTCTTGAAGCCATAAGCTTGGTTGCTCATTAATGACAATCGTGATGAGTTGGCCAAGATTGTCGAACTCCATGCCGAATAGCTTTTCCCGAATAGGCGGCAACATACCCGCAATGACCATGTCGCCCAATTGATCATCCGGCGATTCAAAGAGAAGCACATGCTCTTAGTCTGTCTGAACCTCCTGAGGAACTCCATGGGCGTTTCAATGTGCCTCTGTCTCGCGGTGGTTAGATCAATTAGCTTTTTCTCATTACTGCCAATGAAGTAATGAGCATGGAACTTCTGTTCCAAATCCTTCCAGGAACAGATTGATTGAGCAAGCAAAGAAGCGAACCATGTGAAAGTTGGGCTTGTAAATGATAAGGAAAAGTATCTGATCCTAAATGCTTCTTCAGCTGAAGCTTCTCCAAGCTGCATCAAATATCGAGCTATGTGCTCCACAGTGCTAGTATCATCTTGCCCAGAGAACTTTGTGAAATCTGACGGAGGTTTCACCCTGTGTGGCAAAGCTACCCTGTGGTACCATTCTGGGAAAGGAGGTGTATAAACTTGCCCTTGCATCTTGGGTTTCAGGCCGAATTGATTTGTAATACATCGGCCATTTTCTGCATCATAAGGTCAACATTAGCATCTTGATCCCCTGGCCTTCCAGTAGGCCCAGTAGGCATTCCCGTGGCCGCACCATATCCAGGGTTTGGAAAAGCGTCAATGGCGCCGTAATCCATGAATTCCGAGTACCCCTCTCCATGCATATTCTTCTGTAGCCTATTGTTTGCTGGGGCTATTCTGTAAGTAGAGCCAGGTGGAGCTCCAGAAGAACCGAATGCCAAATCTCCATAAGTAGGCCTATTGGGCATTGCCTGATAAGGGTTCTGCTGCTGGACTGGATGACCCCCAGTACTTTGTAGAGGCGGCTGGATTGGTTGACTTCCCATACTTTATAGAGGAGGCTGGATTGGTTGTCCTCCTATACTTTGCAAAGGCGGCTGAGCACTTGCATCTCGAGCTGGTTGGCTATTGACAGCAGCACTAGTTTCCCCAACCTCTACAGTAGATGCTTGAGGTGATACTCGACCAAGCATCCTTTCCATACCTGAGCCAAAGACTCCAACCATCATCTCTTTGAACATAGTCAAGAAAGCAGTATGATGTTTGGCCATTATGTTTTCCATAGTTTGCCGAAATGCATTCATAGCCTCTTGTTTCTCCTCAGCAGACGTGGTATCAGGTTCCCCTGGTAGTAGAACCCTTGGCATGTCAGATTTGAGATACGGCACACCACTTATGTTTTTGCCAAATGACATTAAACACTTTTGCTGAAACTAGTCAATGGCATCCTTCAATTGTATCTACTGTTCTGGAGACAGGTCTTCCATGGTGACATCCATGACATCATGAATATCAGGCATCTTGATCAGCTAGATTGGTCCCACCAGGCGTGCCAAAAAGTGTATTGACGCAAAATCAGCACCTTGCGCCAAGCACACAGCAAGCCGAACGAAGCTGGCTTAACACACGTGCGGGATCCGAAGTGTGCCAGTCAATTTTCCTGAAACTGACAAAGGATGAAAAGTAGTTAGATAAAAACCTGGAACTTGCCGGGTGGTACCAGACAGTTCCGTATTTACGGCTAGAAAGCCAGATAAAATGACATATAGCTACAACAAGCTATCTGTCAACAATTTAAATATCATTCGGGAGCTTTAAAACATGAAACCAGGATATAGCCGAATGCATGACGTAAGAATGACAAAAGATCGGTCTTTGTTTACACATCATTGCTTACATGTGGTCATGACCGATTTTCGAGGATAAATAACAATAAAAATAAATAAGGTGAAAGCATGATTATAAATATGAAGTAAACAAGCATGCATAGGCCAAAAGCACTAGTCTACCGCATGTTTAGGTACTTTCAAACCCGTCGAGCATGACACCAAACAAGTTAATCCACCGCATGATACGACTTGTTTGAAACCAAGCCACCAACCACAAATAGATTAATCCACCGCATGATACGATCTAAATATGGAAGGCTAAAAGCATACATTATTTAAAATAAACTTATGAACACGTTTCACTTGTGGTAGCATTGCTGAATACAACTGTACAACCGATCCGGGTTCCGTGAAGAAGGAACAAACATTTGAAAAGTCAAAAGCTTGAACCCGCAACACGTGACAATCTAGATTGATCTAAATTCGGCTATTGAGAGCACTTGATCCTTTATAATAAACAAAGACTTGAAAGCACATCGCATGGATCTCAAAGAGGTAAAGCCGAAACTAATCGATCTAGATTGGGCAAAAGAGTGTTACATGAGTTTAAACATAAAGCAAAATCCAAAGCAACACGTGTAACTTAATGAATCTATTAGATCTTGCCAAATCTAATAGAGCCGATAACTAGCTCCAAGCTAGATCTTAGCCTACCGCATGACTCATGATCTAACAAGAAACCCTCTTGAGCCAAGCTTAAATCCACCGCATGATACTAAGCAAGGTAACAAGACTACTTGCATCATGATCTAAATCCACCGCATGATACTAGACATGATACAAGGTTGCCGGTACTTACGGAGGTCCACGGATCGATGGCTCCTCTCGAAGAACTCGACGACTCGACTAAAGGACTCAAAGTTTGGCTCAGGGCCGGTTTTGTTGTGTAGATGTTCGATCCCTATTACAGACATCAAGGGTTTATATTTATACCCTTGTCCTAACACGACTCCTGGTCGACTACGAGTACAACATTTAATACCTAAATTAATGTTCCGGCGCCAATGTCCATCTCGTACCCGTCATCAATTCGTCCGTTCCTTATATCCGGGCCACGTCATCACGCATTCCCGAAAACTTCATTTTAAAATTGCAAATAGTCCTTCTGCCGAATGATGGCGTATTGCCGACCGCAAGCATCTTTACCGAATCCTCTGAGGAGATTTTTCCTGCCGAATGGCATTTTGTTACCAAACTCGGCCCACAAGTCAGTCCCTTTCCTGTACCAATTTTTGGTGTTAACATATGCCCCTTCAATTACGGGATAAAAGTGATTTTATTCCGGAATTGACCATAAATGCTCAACGTCTTCGAGCTAAATCTGTTCAACACCCATTCTTTCCTCTTGCAATCCGTTGGAGTCTCCGCTCAGATCCAAACCCTAGGTCATCAATCCCGCAAGCTCAAATCTTCAAATGGCGGACCAAGATCAAGCTCTCCTGGTAAATCTTATTCCCTTGAGGTCCATTCGGAATTATGAGAAGCTCCGACCCTTTACGCCCTGTTCACCTAGAGTACCTATCCCGACGAGTTCAAACACCATTATCAGCTCAATCCTGATGTTGGAGGGACAAATTTCAGTGCTGAATCGGATGGTGTACGATATCATCCAAGGATGTTATGGGGGACCCTCTCAAACGAGTTTGGCAGACAGTCACTCTCAGTCTTTATCTGCATCCATGGTCGAGCAGGCCCGCTTGTTCAATCTGTTGGTGGGGCATGTAAATCAAGGTCAACCCCAGGACTCTGACTCCATATTACCACCTTCTCAATTACCCATGGACCTTAGCAAGGAAGAACGAACAAGTCGGAGCAACAAGCGAATATTATCAAAGATAGATGTAAGTGAGTGGGAAATCATTTATAAGGAGACTCGTCCGTGTGAGTGCAAACGACGTCGCGACACTGGCAAGGCCACCCAACTCACTGTAGGCAAAATTCACTCGCAAGCCGCGAGGGTAGGAAAGAGAAAGAAGAAGAAGCTCCACCTCCTCAAGAAAGATCAACAACAAATTTCTGAGCATCGAGGCCAGCCATCCCACTTGTGTTACAATTGTAAGCAACCCGGACATTTCATGCATAATTGCCTGAATCCCCAGCAGCAGAAGCAGAACTTCGGAGTAGCTAAGGGTGATCCCGGCAAGAAGCTGATTATTCAATGGAAGCCAACTCTATGGGTAATCTCTCCCTTCAAGAACTACCTCCTTATTCTATCCGTAAATTCGAATCTCGGGACGAGATTCTTCTTAAGGGGGGTAGGCTGTGACGCCCCATGTTTTTAATTAACATCATTAACGCTAATGACTGAATCAGCCGAGTCAAACCGGCTAACACTGGTTAAACCTAGGTCAATCAGGGTCATCACCTCGAAAATCTCGCCAACAAACCCTATTGGATCCCTTGACCGAGTCAACACACCCTTGTGGTCAACCCTTGGTCAAAGACACGGTCAAACCCCACTCAAGCATGGACGTTGACGAATGTCTTCCGGAACTTTTGCCGCATTCTCCAAATTTCACCTAAACACTTCAAAATCTACCAATACGAAAGTTGTCTGGTTTGTCGAGGGACACAACTTTCATATAGATTGGCATTTCAAATTTTGAGTGGAAATTAGGGGAAAACGTGGTCAACCGCCAGCATCTCCTGTTCACCGAGACATGGCGACATTCAAAGTTTGGCTGCAATTTATGCAAATTCCGTGGAGAAAAACACCCTAGAGCCTTTGTGGAAGTTGTAGAGGGTAGTGAGATCTACAACTTTCCTATTCTTCGCTCAGTGCACTTTGGTTGAAAAATGTTGAGCTAAACTCGGTCAAACATGAGCAAGCCGTATTTATCGACGCCGAAACGCGAGAGTGCGCGCCGCGCCGCCGCCCGCGCGCCGCGCCGTACCGCCCACGCGCCACCGCCGCGTCACACCCTTGGCGTCCGAGCCCACGGGTCGCCACCCGAGGCCGCGCCGTCCCGAGGTCACGCCTCCCGAGGCTCCCCGTTTCCCAAAGCCGCACGCACACTGGGGCGTCTCGAGTCACCCCCTACCACGCACCGTGCCCCCCTCGTCGGCCGGCCACAGCGAACCACCGGTCCATCCACTGCTCTGGTCCGGGCGCGACGCCTATAAAAGGGGGCACCGCCAGGGAGCTCGCGCGTGCCCGTCGTCCCTGCCCGAGCCGCTCTGCCGGCGCCAGTGAGGACCACTGTGGCGAGCCCAAGTTCCACCGGCCGTGTGCCCCAACTATAGTGCCCTCCACCCTCTCCTGCCCTTGCTGTTGCTCGCCTTCTTGCTCGCGTACTCCGCCGTGCAGCCGCCTCGCTGGAGCAAGAGCTCCAGCGGCCGCCGCCGCCGGGAGCCGCGGCCCACCCCGCTGGCAGCCTTTTCTTCCCCAACCAAGCACCCAAATCGAGCCTTGGTGAGTTCCCAGTGGTTCCCCCACCCTCTCCCCACCGACCCCGGCCGCCACCTCGTCGGAATCCAGCAAGGGCCGCCAGTGGTCTGCCCCAGGGACCTAATTGCGGGCTCCCCGATCTTTCCAGGGTCGTTTTTGTAAACCGAGGGCATATCTATGAAGTATCAAAAAATCCTAGGGGCCTGAGCGAAGTTTGATTCTTAAATAGTAGTGGTGAATTGTTGAATCTTTGAAAATTCGTAGAAAATCGTAGAAAAATCAGAAAAATGCAAACCCAATTTTGTTGGACTCGCTGTGAAAAATCCTATAACTTTTGTTATACTCACCTAGTCTGTTTCCTGATATTTTTAGCATGAAAATAAAAATATTAAAACCCTAGATCTGCTATATCTCAAAATCCATAAATCCTTTATAGCTAATTTTTGGATATGTTGTGTGTTATGTCATGTCGAGCTTCTGTATCAAAAATTTCAAAAAGTTATGTTGTAAATCTCTTTCTAAAAATTGTTTTCCTTTTCAGCATAATCTGCCTAGATGATTTTTGTAGCCAAAAGTATTTATGTTTTTGTGCCCAACTTCTGCATGTTGCCTTATTATACCAAAATACACCTCTGGTGAATTAACCACAGTTTTATAATTATCAAAAATATTTATTCTTGAAATATGCTTGATTTTCTTTGAAAATACATAACTCAAGACTCATAATAGTTATAGGTGTATATGCTGCATCCCTAGGCTAGTTTTGGACCAAATAACATGTGTGAGAAAGTTTGGATCATTTTGATGAGTATTTATTTTTGTGTGCATTTACCTTGTTCTGCAAGCTAGCTTTTGTTATTTTCGAAAACAATTAATTTCTTAGCTATCCAAGCATGCATGTGTGTTCAGTGGCTTTTTATAGGTGATTAGTGCCTAATACACACTTCCACTGAATATTAATTAATTCAATGATGAATAAAAGCTATTAAAGCCATTTAAGGCTTAATAGTCAATTACATGGAAAATCACCCAAACCACTTTTGATGACCTTGGCTGTGATGAGAATTTTTTTTAAAAAATAAATTTTAAAAAAATAAATACCAACCCATTGCTGTTTGTGAAGTTGAATTAAATTACTTACATATATATGTACACAGTCACTATCAGAAAGAATATTTAATAAAGAGCTGCATATTGTTCCTTTGTGGAAGAGTTTGCTGAATGTATTCTTATCTAGGTGAATGTGTCCAACCAATGCACCCCATGGATGTCATTTATTGTCTGTAATTAATTAAATTAAAAATCGTCGAATAAATCTTGCATTTTCATCTTTGTGTAGATCTTTCCGACGATAGACGTGCGCTCGTGCCGGAAGGAGGAGGCGAAGGTGCTAACGAAGAGTTGCAGTACGTGGACGTAGCTCAAGACCTGGACCCAAGTCCAGAAGGGCCCAAGGCCAACCTTGCCAGCGAAGGCAAGCCCCGAATCATTAACCCCGTCTTTCAAAATTATGAAGTGATGTCTTGCTATGATTGTGCATTTACGTTTTAGGAGTTGGATTGAAACCATAGATGCATGATCCCTAGGTACCTATGGTCTATCACTAGTATCTAGGTCGATAGCTGCCATGCTATAGGACCGGTACAAGTCGAGTGATGTTCGTCAATCGCGAGAATAGGCTCTTATGTTGGAATCATAAGATCTTTATAAATGGATTGCTCATGTGGTAAGAGCATGGCATTTGGGCTCCGGTCCAGTGGCTTTCGTGGGCTAAGCTTTTGAACATACTAAGCACTTGCCGGGAATGGGACCGGTAAGCCTAGTACCTTAATGAGACGGCGCGGGAACTTTTCCCTACTACTTCTGAATGTTCACCTAACCGGCTAGCTACCGGGAAGGGGGGTGCATGTGTGAGACTGGGTGCCTTGCGGGGTATGCCAGCTAACCTTGTACCCAGGACTGTAGGCTCTGTTTCCAACCCGAGGACTTTTGGGAACCGCCTGGATGGTTGTCCTCGCGGGGGCAACCTACCGTGTGTTTAGGTTTACCTTGCAAGGTTTAAATCAATCGATTGTCGGCCTCTCACCGTTATCCGAGACTGCTTAATCAACTGGCCCCGTAATGATGGAACTTGATGAATATTGTTGTATGGATTAATTGCTTGTACAATCCTTGATTGAAGTAGTTGGCACACTTAGAAAGGGTAATTAACTAGAACTTGTGCTAAAATACTGAAAGTAAGGACTTACTCTCGTTGCTGTTCAGCAAAAAGGAACTCCACCAGCCATAAAGCCTTCCATGTGTAGAGTTTGGTGATGTAGTTATCACCCAGCGGTTAAGTCTTGCTGAGTACTAGTATACTCATCCTTGCTTTAAAAACTATTGTTGCAGGTGTTGCTGACCAGGTGGATGACGACCAGTGATGACATCACGGATGGCCTCCTGTGATGTTTACCATTGCTCTAGATTATTTTATTTCCGCTGTTTAAAACTCTGAACCTTTACTTCCTACCATGAACAATGGTTTGTAATAATTTGGATTTAATTCGTGTTGTACTATGGACTCACCTTCGTGTGAGTTTTAATGCATATGTCGATCCTCTGTATGAATTTCAAGTGATTTACCAGGCGTTAACCCGGCAACTAAAGACAGGATGATACTTTACTATTGCTTAATGGCCAAAGTGGATTGGTTTTAGGCGATAGTACGGTATTTTCCTGGGCGGGTTGTCACAGGCCCCCCGAAGATGAGGAAAACGTTCTCCACCGTTGGGAAGCCACCGGCGTCTCCGTCACCACCATCCTTCTTGGCCTCGCCATCCTTCGCGGCGGTGCGGCTGCAATACTTCTTGAGCATATCGTACTGCTCGACGGTGTGGTTGACCAGAGTCTCGTGGTACGGGCAAGGCTTCTTTAGCATGTCGTCAAATACGTCGGGGCCTCGAGGGGCCGCTCGAGGGCCCTTTTGAGCCGGGTCAACTGCGAGGGCCTCGTACCCATCGTCGTCGCGTCCCTGCGCCCGCGCCTCGCGGCGCGGCTTCTTTCCTTTCTTGTCCCTCTTGTGTTTCTGCTGGGGCTCCTTGGACTTGCTGCCCTCCGTGGGTGCGTCGTCCATGCGCTTGCCTTTCTTGCCGTCGAAAATGGCCCCCACCGCGTCCTTGCCGGAAGCTAAGCTGGTGGTGATGTCGAACAGCTCATTGGAGTCGACCGGCAGGCTGCACCTGAGCTCGCGCACGAGGTCCCGGCAGGTCGTGCCCTCGAGGAAGGCGTGCTCGATCTCGGACTGGGCGACGCTCGGGAGCTCGGTACAGCGCATGGAGAAGCGTCGTATGAAGTCCCGGAGCGACTCGCCGGGCTTCTGGGTGCACGCGTGCAGGTCTCAGGAGTTCCCAGGGCGCACGTACGTGCCTTGGAAGTTCCCCACAAAGGTGCGGACCAAGTCGTCCCAGTTGTGGATCTGACTGGCCGGCAGGTGCTCGAGCCACGTCGGGGCTGAGTCCGCGAGGTGCAGTGGCAGGTTGCGGATGATGACCTCGTCGGTGGTGGCGCCGCCTAGCTGGCACGCCAGACGGTAGTCATTGAGCCACACACGAGGGTATGTCTCCCCCGTGTACTTGTCAATCAACGTGGGCTGGTGGAAGCACTGAGGGAAGCTCGCCGTGCGGATCTCCCGGTTGAACACGCGGGTCCCCGGGGGCTCCGGCGTCGGTGAGCGATCCTCACGACTGTCGTAGCGCCTGCCCCACCGTGGGTGATAGCCTACCACCGCCCGCGTCTCCGTGTTGCCCGTCCGACGGGCGTTGATGACGTTGCGGGTGTCGCCGTCCTGGGCCTGTCCGCGCGTGTCAAGGATTCGCTCCCTGGCTGGTGTCCGACCCTGGTTGGCCGGTTGTCCTGTCGCGCTGCCTGCGTGAATTGACGACTCTGGGCCCTGCGCGCTGCCGTCATCCCGCGCGCTGCCCTGCTGGCGAATGCGGGATGCCGAGCTCTCGGCCTGCTACACGGCCGCTTGCTCGATGAGCGCCTGCGCCTCGCGGTGCAGGTTCTACGCCTCGGGCGTAAAAGGGGCGGGCATGGCCCGTAGTAGTGTCACAGCTGCGATGAGCTTCTGCCTCGCTTGTGGGGGCGTGTTTGGCCCGCAACAATGTCGAAGTCGGCGTTGATGCTCTCGCGGGCCTGCTTGCCCAGCTCGCACGCGCGTTTGCCGCGCGCGGAAGCTTCTCCAGCGATGGAGGTGCGAAGCAGTCGCACCGCGCGGTACTCTTTCACAAGCTTAGCTCGAGCTCGTGCGCTTGAGCCAGCTACGCGTTGATGTCAGTGCCCCTCGCTGGCGAGGTGGGGAGCGCGCTCAGTCCCGGGTTCTGGAGTACACAAGTTCCCGTGTTCCGGGGGGCTTCTCCGTTACCGGCCCCCGCAGCGTTCGTGCCATTGGCCTGGTCGACGACGACCACCACAAAGCACTCGCGCGCGGGGTCGTAGCTTCCGGCACTGGAGTCGTCGGAGTAGCCGAACCAGTAGTCCGCGGCGTCGAGGAACCACTGGAACATCACTAGATCCGGCACGCCGGAGAAGTCCCATTCCGCATACCCATGCGAGGTGGCGGGTGGCAGCTCATTGGCAGAGCCGTGGTAGGACTCGTCGTTGGTGGTGGTGATAAGGTTTCTGACCGCTAGCATGTGGTGGCTCGGGAGGTCCTCATATGCTGCCATGTCAGTGCTGGCAGACGAAGCGTAGGTCGCCGCAGCATTGCGCATCCTGTGGGGGAACCGCGGCCTGGAAGCCTCGCCCTCCTCCGCGGGCGTCGCCGTCGTGCCGCCGGCGGCGGCGCGTCGCATTGTGCCGCGCGGCGCGCCGCCCGACGTCGTTCCATCCGCACACGGCGCGAACGTTGGCCGGAGCGCCGGCGGCGTCGAGGTGCCGAAGGGCCCATGACGCCCACGAGTGCGGGCGCCGGGGCGTCGGCGGCGGTCGTGGCGGGGACCGGTCGTGGCCCGCCGACCGCCACCGGTGGAGCTCGGCCCGGTTGGTGATGTGCATGAGGTAGTCGTTCCCCGTGGCCTGAAAGTTCAGGCTCCCGAACTGGATTTCGAACCCGGCTGGGAGGGGGTCCGAGCTGCCCATGGAGTACCTCTGGGACCTGTACTCGGTGTGGATCACCATCGAGAAGGCTGGTGGAAAGCTGATCTTCAGCGTAGCCTCCCTACCTAGCGCGCCAACTGTCGGTGCGGAAAGTAGTCCCGACACTAACTAGTAAGAGCGCTTAGATCTGTCTCTCGATGGCCGATGCTAAGCAACTAATGACACATGGTTTATCTTGGTTCCGGCCGAGGCTGTACGTCCAGCAGTGGTGTGTTCGTGGCACTATATTGTGTCGCACCTGGTGATTGCAGAAGGGAGCTACAAGCGTGGTGGGAGAGGAGTTAGGGCCTCCAGGTCCCTGAGGTGTGATTGAGGCAAGTGCCAATATCGTGGTGAAGGCAGTGAGCGTGTGTGCGTGCTCTCTGTCGCCCCCCCCCCCCCCCCCCCCCCCCCCCGCGGCTAGGGGACCGCCCCCTCCTTTTATAGGCCAAGGGGAGGTGGTTTACAATCGTGACACACTATTCCAGTTACGTGTAGAGGTATGGCACACGGTATCGTGGAGTAGATGGTGGTCCTGGCGAATCCCGCTTCTGGCAGAGTGTCGTGGCGTGTCCTGTATCCGTCCAGGAGCGGCTTCGAGGGTGGTGGCATGGGAGCTTCCCGCTCGGTTGTCGTCCGTACGCTGACTCGAGGGTGCAGCTGACGGGAAGCCGTAGAGTGCATAGCAGCCGGCGTGGCTGCGTCTTGTCGCCCCGTACTACCACAGCGCCGGGGATGGCGCTGCAGTACCCGGGATGGAGTCGTGGCAACGGGGATAGCCGCACAGGGCCGATGGTGACGGAGGGGACGCGCCTCAATGGTTCGACATCACCGTGTTGTCCTGGGCGAGCATGGAACAACTGTCTGTCCCCCCTTTAGAGGGCTCCGCCGTCCTCTTTCAAGGCTGCGGCCCGCGGGCTGTACGGGAGTGGGTAGCACAGTGTCACGGAGCTGACACTGGCCGTGACAACCCGCCCAGGAAAATACCGCACTATTGCTTAAACCAATCCACTTTGGTCATTCAGCAATAATAAAGTATCATACTGTCGTTAGTCATCGGGTTAACGCCCGGTAAATCACTTACATAGCAACAAGGATCGACATTTTTGCATTAAAACTCACACGAAGGCGAGTCCAGAGATAAAACATAATTAATCATCCGAAATTTTACCCCGAAGGGTTTAATTATTACAAACCGAAGTCTTTGACATGACGACGTAAATCATAGTTTTTAAAACAGCGGAATTAATTAAACGGAAGGCGAGAACACCACGGGAGGCCAACCATGATGCCTTCATTCATCGTCCTCCACCCACTCCAGCTCCCAGCCGGGCGGGATCTCTCCGGGCCACACATCACCAAAGGCATTACCTGGAGCAACAGATTATAGCAAGGCTGAGTATACTAATACTCATTAAGACTTACCCGTCGGTGATAACTACTTCACCAACTCTAGACATGATAGGCTTTTTGGCCACTGGGTTTCTTTTGCTGAAAAGTAACAAAGTGTATGTCCTTACATTCAAGATTTTAGCACAAGTTCTAGTTGGTTTACTCTTTTCTAAATTAGCCATCTAATACAAGCATAAGTTGAGCAATACAATTATTCAAGCATAATATTCATCAACTTCCATCATTAGGGATCTCATGGCTAGTGGAGTAAGTAGTCTCAGATAACGGTGAGAGGCCGACAATCGATTGGTTTATAACCTTGCAAGGTAGACCTAAATACACGGTGGGATGCCCCCGTGAGGATAACCACCAAGCGGTTCCCAAAAATCCGCGAGTTGGGATAAAAGGTCACAGTCTTTGGTACCGGTTATCTGGCATACCCCGTGAGGCACCCAGACTCACACGTTGTTGACAGATAAAAGACGTATCCCTCTACGATCCGCAAGCGTACGGACCCGACACCTTTTTCACCACGGGATTCCCAAGGTTCTTGTCAATCCACGGAGCAAGTGGATTACAAGCGTTCGATCTACCTTCACAGTAACTATTCAAACTCTAACTATGATTAAACTAGAAAACAACTAAACTACACCAGAGAGAATGATTAAGATATCAAGATAAAAGACACTCGCCCACGGGTCTACGATACTAGAACATGCAATCGCTTAAAGACAAGAAAACCAATCTAATCTATCAGGGTTATGACCACGGTTTCGCCCTTTCCCTCCTCTCGTACAGTCACTATGCGAAGGTATTCATGACTAGACCTATGATGGACACGGCGTATTGAATGGATCCAAGGAAGCATTGGAGCTCATACTCCCTTTACGGCATGGTAGCTAACCTTAAGCATTAAAGTATATTCAACACAAGATGATAGATAGATAATCCACAAAGTGCGATTACAGCTTAAGATCGATTACAACCCATGGACGAATAAGGATATTACCCCATCAAAGTGCTGGACATAGCACCGTTGATCATGGTTTCCCTTCCGACGGTGTCTTCCTTCGTCTCCACTTGAGGGTGCTTCCTTCGAGGTGGTCGATCCCCCTCCGGAGATCTTCCTCCTCTATCTCTAGCTTGTGGATGGCCTCCTGGTGCGAATGGCTCTCTCCCTGTCGAATGGCCACGCCTCCAGGGTTTTAGGGTTGAAAATCCTTCGGGTGCAAGGAAAGGGGGGCCGAACTGGCCACCGAAGTGGGCTGGGCCGGCCAGCCTGGGCCGACCGGCCTAGGCCCACCTCGGCCCGGTTCGGTCACCCCTTCGCTCCCGTGGGTCCTCATGTAATTATGCACTTTGCCCCCTCCACTTTCATGATTTTGACGATGTCATCCTCGCATCCAAGATGGAGGTTCTCTTCGCATGAAGTTCAGTCTTTTACGCTTCAATCCCCGGGGGTGTTCCTTTGTAACACTTCGGTCCTTGCCACCATTGGAAGTGATTTCATCAAGCTCATGAACACGAACAAGACTCCGTAAATGCTCCTTTGAACTTGTTGCGAATCCGTCCTTTATGTCCATGTTTTCCTACATAAACACCACACTTCCAAATGCATGCACATAGATGAACTTGTTATATGATTAGTGTGCCTAGTGGCGGGTTAGTTCCATAATCAAATCCAAACCAAAGTGTAATGAACATGCTAGGTGCACCAAAATACACCGTCAACATCTCCCCCACGCTTAGCTCTTGCTCGTCCTCGAGCAAGTACTCGTAAAAGAACTTCGTCCAAAGCGTTGTAATCATGTACCGCTAATCCTTCTTCACAAGTTAGTCAATCCTTTAATCTTTAATACATAAACACAAAGTAGTGATCATCAAACATAAACATGGGCGTTTAGAATTTTTACCACGTCAAGATTTACCCCACGACTCAAACTCTTTACTCAAAGTCTTCAATTTCAGCCATACTTACTTCTTTGCTTCCATCGGAGGGTTTTTATGATTTTAAAAACAAAAATTCCTGCAACAAGTATTAGACAAAAACCTTTCTCCAAGCTCTCTCAAATCACTCACGAGGTGGCTATCCTACACCAATTTTATAAAACTCTCACCTCCCATAAGTCTCTCATATAACATATATAGTGGAGCTATAGGTAGGGCTAGTGCAATCAACACAAGTGTTGTCAAACTAAGAACTTCCTCTAATGATTGTTTACCTTTCAAAGCCAATGATCATGAGAATTAACCATATGTAGGGATATCAACGATGAGAAGATTTAGAATGGTGAACATGTGCAAGGGCAAAAGAAAATTATGACTATAAGGCACCGATGACGTCCTCGTTGTCGGATTGCACATGGTTGGAAAAAAGAAAGAAAGTTTCGTCTCTCAACAACGTGACATCCTTCCTTACACTTTATTTTTTTTCTTTCACTTGATTCATCCCTCTCATATCTTTATTGCTACCTCCTCTTCTCTCTTTTTCTTTTTCATTCTTTCATTCATATATATTTTCTTTCTTTCATTCATATATATTTTCTTTCTTTCTTTCTTTTCCATACTCATACTTTTCTCTTATTTCTTCCCTCTCTTGACAACTTTTCAAAGCTCTCAACTCCTCTCTTTCTTGCATGCATACAATCTGAAATTTTAAATAATCCATGCTAGAGACGAGACAAAACTTTGAGAATAGGTTGTGTTCAAGGAATGCGATGTACAAAAGAGATGTATAGGGTTGGGTATGGAATTCGGCGATGTACGGGACTTCCAATGTGAAAGTCACGTTACCGAATGTATGACGAGGCTAGCAACAAAAGATAAGCACAAGGACATGATCATTGCTCGAAATTAAAACACCCAAGAAAGAAGGATCCTTGCCTAACTCATCGTGCTAATCACAATTATGGTGGAGCAAAAAAATAAATTGGCTTTGTATAGGAATTTTTTCTTACTCTCAACTTGGAAAAAGAGGTTTTGCTAACCTTTATCACAAGGTTTTTTTAGATAATTTTCAGAACTGAAATCCTCCAACTTTTAGCATTGAACATAGCACAACTAACATGTGAAGCTCAAGATCGAAGTGCGGTATGGGTACTTTAAATAGTAGCAATTCCACTAAGCACCACGGTAAACATTTTTCAAACCACACACTTATGTTCATATATCAAGAATCAAAGGTAAACAAACAAGCGAATAAAGATAAGCATCACACAAAACACAAAAATATATAAAGACTCTTTTCATTTGATTTTCTTTGACTCAACACTAATTTAAGACACTTTCAAACTTGCAAAAATTTAAAAACACACTTGAAAACTAAGACTCATTAAACTCTAAGACTCTCGCTCGAAGATTAAACCAAACCTAAACTTGAAACTCAAAAGCTAAGGCTAGCTAGCTAGCTCTCCCCCATGCTAAAAACATACGACGTCCTCGTCGTATATTACAAAAATCCTAAGGGGAAACTAGACCTAGTGGTACTTCAAGCAAGTATTGCACCACTTGCCTCTCATGTTTCCAACCATGCCAAAAAGTTTGCGCACATTACGGTTTAGGAACTTGTAGTCGTCTTCAACTACTCGCTCCAAATCCTCCAAGCGCTGCTTCATCGCCTCCATGGCTTGGAGACATTCGTCGACCGACGTGTAGAGATCCGCGATGGAGTGACGACAAGCCCGACAACACATCGGATGCAATCCGAAGGGGTCATCATTGTCATTATCTCCACCATCATCACCGCCGTCGTCGCCACCACCATTGTCGTCGCCGCTGTCGTTGCCACCGCCGTTGCCGCCGCCGTTAGGGCCTTCGGGAGTCTTCTCCATGGGCACCTCATCCGAAATGTAGAGGTCGTTATCATCTCTTCCGGTGGCCACCCACGAGCTCGGGCTACGATCATCGGAGTAGTCGCTACCCCCATAATCCTTAGGCTCGGGCGACACCTCCTTGTAGTCTTTCCGCTTCATGCCTTGGATGCGCGCCGACCTTCGAACGGGCGTAGGGACCTTCTCTCCTTCGACGGGGTTGCGAGATGCAATAGCTCCGGTCGGGACACGCCCTCCGCAACGGATGCGGGCGGTCCTCTTGATCTCGACGGGTAGCTTGAGCTCGCATCGCTTTGCTTCCTCCATCGATGGCTCTTTGGCTTCTAGCTTCAACTCTAAGCTCCTCGGGGGCACAATGGCTGCTGCGTGGGTGCAAAATATTGCTTGATGGGATTGATTCTCGAGCTCCCAATTCGGCCAAATAAATAGTCTGAAGAGAAAAACCTAGGAACCTCATTTTCCTTTTTTAAACTTCCCTTAAAATTTTCTGACCAAAGAAGGAAGTCGAGAAGGAGCAATTCAGGCAAAAATCGGGGACGTCCGCCACCGGAACCCAGCTGGGCCGGTCGGCCTGGGCCGGCCAGCCCACCCTTTCTCGGGGGCCGGGCCGGGCCGGTTTTTCGTGCACCGCCCTTTTTTCACCTCCTTAGCCCATGGGAAAAAGTTGGCCCAGTAAATCTTCGCAAGAAACTCCAGAAAATTAAAAGAATAACTATTTACAGAAATTCATGCCTTGTTTTACGTCCTAGGCGGGACGTTCGGGCACTTCTTCCATGGTGAAGACATCAATATGGTGAAGGGGCACAACGTCGGGTTCGTAGTAAACCCTAAGCCATTGACCATTCACCATAAATTGATCGCCTTTTATATCCATAATGGTTACCGCTCCGTTGGAGAGCACCGAATGCACAACATAAGGTCCGTCCCACTTGCTTTGCAATTTCCCCTTTCCGAAGGTTTTAAACCTCGAATTGTAGAGGAGGACCTTATCTCCTTCTTTAAATTCTTTCTTTTTCAATCTTTTATCATACAACCTTTTGATTCTCTTTGTATATGCTTGCATTTTCATATGCTTTCAACCTCATCTCCTCTAGCTCGCTTATTTGAATTCTTCGTTTCACCATCGCGGCATAGAGATCGAGGTTCATCTCTTTAATCGCCCAATAGGCTTTATGTTCCAACTCAACCGAAAGGTGGCAAGCTTTTCCATAGACGAATTGATAAGGGTTCATACCTATCGGTGTTTTGAATGCCGTTCGATAAGACCATAAAGCTCCGTCTAGTTTCTTTGACCAATCTTTGCCTCCCTTCTCAATGGTTTTGTTGAGGATGCTTTTTAATTGCCTATTTGACATTTCCGCTTGTCCGTTGGTTTGTGGGTGATAGGCCGTAGAGACCCTATGCTCAATTCCCAACTTGGACAAGCACTTTTTGAAATTCTTCCCGGTGAAGTGAGTTCCTCCATCACTTATCAAGATTCTCGGTGTACCGAAACAAGGAAAAATCACGTTCTTGATCATAGTAATGGACTCCTCCGTGGAAGCTTTTTGACATGGCATAGCCTCTACCCATTTGGATACATAATAAACCATGACTAGAATATGTTCCTATCCACATGAGTTTTTGAAAGGCCCCATGAAGTCTATACCCCATACGTCGGATATATCGATTTGTAGGTTGTATTTCAAAGGCATAGAATTTCTTTGATAGATGTTTCTGGTTCTTTGGCATTCGAGGCATGATGCAACATATCTTTTAGTATCTTCATGCATCTCCGGCCAATAGAATCTGCTTGACCATACTTTTGCTTGGGTTTGAAAATGGCTATAGTGTCCACCGTACTCCGCCGAGTGACACTTTCTCAGAATTTCTACCCTCTCTTCTCTTGGCTCACATCTTCTCATCACTCCATCATTGCCAAGCTTGAAGAGGTATGGTGCGTCCCAAAAGTATTTCCTACTTTCGGAGATTATCTTCTTTTGGGAGTTTTTATCTAGATCATCGAGAGGCATCTTTCGAATTGCTCGAATGATATCGATCATCCAAGTATCTTTATCGAGCACTCGATAGATGTGGTCATCTCTCATCTTATCTTCGATGGGCTCTTTATCATCTTGTCCACGATTCATTCTAGACAAATGATCGGCCACAACATTTTCCACCCCCTTTTTATCACGAATTTCAACATCAAATTCTTGGAGAAGAAGGATCCAATGAATCAAATGTGGTTTAGCTTCCTTCTTAGCCAAGAAATACTTGATGGCTGCGTGATCGGTGTAAACAATGACCTTCGAGTTCACGATGTAAGATCTGAATTTTTCGAAAGCGAATACCACCACTAGCAACTCCTTTTCCGTAGTGGCATAATTTAATTGTGCCCCACTAAGAGTTTTGCTAGCATAGTAAACGGCGTGAACTCGGCCTTCCTTTCTTTGACCCAAAACCGCGCCTACGGCATAGTCACTTGCGTCACACATGATCTTGAAAGGTTGGCTCCAATCCCGAGGTTGGATGATGGGAGCACTCACCAATGCACTTTTCAAGGTCCGGAATGCCGCTAGGCACTTCTCATCAAAGTCGAAAGCCACATCCTTTTGAAGAAGATGCGTCAAAGGCTTAGTGATCTTCGAGAAGTCCTTAATAAATCTTCGATAGAATCCGGCATGGCCTAGAAAGCTCCTTAAAGACTTAACATCCATCGGAGGTGGGAGTTGCTCAACCGTCTCTACCTCAGCCTTGTCCACTTCAATGCCTCTCTCGGATATAACATGTCCGAGCACTATGCCTTGCTTAACCATGAAGTGGCACTTTTCCCAATTTAACACCAAGTCTACCTCCGCACACCTCGTGAGGACCTTTTCCAAGTTTGCCAAGCAATCCATGAACGTCTTCCCATAAACGGAAAAATCATCCATGAACACCTCGACAATTTCTTCGATGAATTCCGAAAATACGGCCATCATGCAACGTTGAAAAGAGGCCGGAGCGTTGCATAAACCGAAGGGCATCCTTCTATATGCAAACGTTCCGTAAGGGCACGTAAATGTTGTTTTGTGTTGATCTTCCGGGTGAATGGGAATTTGCATGAACCCCGAGTACCCATCGAGAAAGCAAAAATAAGCGTGGTTTGCTAGTCTCTCGAGCATCTCGTCGATGAACGGTAGGGGGGAAGTGATCTTTCTTCGTCGCTTTGTTAAGCTTACGATAATCGATACACATCCGCCACCCGTTCACGGTTCTTTGCGGTATCAATTCGTTCCTCTCATTCTTCACCACGGTCAAACCTCCTTTCTTTGGTACACAATGTACCGGGCTCACCCATTCGCTATGCGGAACCGGGTAGATGATTCTGGAATCAAGTAACTTGATAACCTCTTTCTTTACTACCTCTCGCATGGCATGGGTTAGCCTCCTTTGGTGGTCCACTACGGGCTTGCATTGGTCTTCCATTGGTATATGATGAGTGCAAAAAGCCGGGCTAATACCTTTGAGATCATTAATCGAATATCCAATCACCTTCCTATGTTTTTTTAATAAAATCAGCAACTTCTCATTTTCTTCGGGACTCAACTCGTCGCTCACGATGACTGGATAAGTCTTGTCTGGGCCCAAAAATTCATATTTTAATCCTTTGGGCAAAGGTTTAAGGTCTACCTCGGGTGCTTGTGGCTCCTCGGGTTTTATTTCTCCTATGTCTTTGAATTTTCCTTCCTCCACGCTTCCATCATGTGGTTCCAAGCCTTTTGTTGCTTCTTCTAGTTCTTCATATTGTTGATCACTAATTTGATTTTCCATCGCTCTATGCAGCGGGTCTCTAAGGGTTTCAACAAAACAAAGGCTATCTATCTCTTCTACTTCTTCATCTTCGGGAGTAAAGGGTGTAAGGTGTTTAGAAGCACGAAGAAAATTATATGTGTACTTTGTTCCATTAAGGTTCATTGTTACTTTGCCTTCTCCGGCATCTAACACGGCATCAACCTAAGATTATGTGATCATGATTACTATGGTAAGCATCAATAACAAAGAAATCGGTTGGTATATAATTTCTAGAGATTTTTACTTTCATGTTGCAAGCAATACCCAGAGGTTTGATAGTTCTACCATCACCCATAATTAATTTCGTTGATGTTGGAGCTAAGTCTAGGTTGTGGTCTTGAACTTTATCGTAAATTTTAGAAGATAGGACACTTACTTGGGCTCTGATGTCGCATAAAGCTTTACATTAAACTCTGTTGATCTCGCAACTCAAACGTGGTGTCACCTTCTCTTCTTCTTCGGATCCTATCGCGTAGACTTCGGCAAGGTGAGCGTATGGTGATGCTTCGGGCTTGATCCCCATGATTCTCTTCACCTCGGCTATGTGTTCCGGATCCACTATGTCATCTCCAAAGAGGTTTTGAAAAATCTCACTGGTGGTTTCAAGGTCGTATGAATTCTCCGCTTCCTTCTCCGGTGGGAAATCCACTTCCAATGCTCTCGCCATTCCCTTTTGATTAGGGAACGATCTTCTCTTGTCGAATACCTCTCCGTAATCGATAGGAACTGTCGTATGGACCTCCCTGGGCCCACTACCTCGGTGGGTACCAGGACCGACTACTCGGTGGGCCCCTGGGACTACTCGGCTTGAGCTACACGGCACCTGATGGCGTGGAGCACAAGGACTACGGAGGAGAAGTACTCGGATAGGAAGCTGTACATGTCCTGCGCTGTATGGAAGACTCCTAGACGTACTCGACTAGTACTCTCTCCCTACTCCGACTTGTAACCCTGCCTCCCGGACTATATAAGGTGAGGCAGGGACCCTTCTCTAGCATTGAGTCTCATCTCAGGCGTACAATTGCACCATCTGGTCATTGTACTCAATCAATCCAGAGCTACACAGCATATAGGACGTAGGGTATTACGCACCTCGTGGCCCAAACCTGTCTAAATTGTGTGCCACGTGTCTCTTCCTTCGAGATACTGATCTCGACGAGGCCACATTCATCTACTTCGGGTACTCCCCTTAGTAGGTTGCTGGTCTAAAACACCGACAGCTGGCGCGCCAGGTAGGGGCTCTCGCCCGAGATCACATGGCGAACTCGACGGCTCCTGTCTACTTCAAGCCAACCGTCGCCTTCAACCGCGGCGACACCTTCGAGTTCGGCGCCTGGGTCTGCACTGCTGACGGCGATGGATCTTTCTAGCGCCACCTCACCATGCCGCCCAACCCGAAGACCGGCTTCGTGACGCTCCCTGAAGTCGTCACAGGCGAACTCGCCGGCAAGTTCGGCGAAATTTCGCTCTTCAACCACCATGCCGACTTCAAGCTCGAGTCCGCTTCCAACTCGAACTCGATGTCTCCATGGGCCATCGCATGCGAGCCGGCTGCTCAGCCATCACAGGCGGTCCCCTAACCCCGTGAGCGCTCCGCGCGTGGTCCCCGCATCCTCAGTCGGGCCCGCACGGGGGCTCCTTCTTCACGCCGGGCCGGCAACGAACCCGTACCCGAGTACAACTCAGACTCCGACACCGCCCCCGGCCACGCTTCGGACTCCAACCCCCTCTCTGGGTTCTACTCGGATTCCGCATACGAGTTCGACTTCGGGTCGGACCCAGAGGATCTCGAGTCCGAGGACAACTCTACTGAGCATCCCTTATCAGGGCCGGCCTCTGGGCTGGTTATAACGTCCACACCGGCCGGGAGATTCGTCTACTGGCCAGACCGCAAGCCCGCTGACCTGATAAGCGGAGACTCACGCTACATCACCTACATCGACTCGCTCCCGTTCCGGGAGGGAACACCGCTTGCCCGAGCTGACTCGAACACCCCAATTGAGGTGGCGGTTTCTGAGTCCAGCCTTGGCACCCCTGATCGCCAAGTCGTCATGGCTGCCGGCGACACCCCAGGACCCTCAGGGACGGCTCAAGACAAGTACCTTGAAGACATCTCCTCCGACGAGCTGTCTGCCGATGCACCAGCAGACGAGACCCCCGCCAACAGAGACGCTCGACGCGAGCGTAACAGGAAGCGCAGTGAATGGCGCCGGCGTCTTCGAGACAACCTCTCCATCCGCAACCTCGCGGAAGCTCTCGAGGCGGTCGAGAGCAGAGCACACACTACCCCTGAGCAATGCCTCATGTTGATCACAGCGATCGCACGCCAGGCCCAGGGAATTCGCGCCGGGGAGGTCATCGCCAAGCTCGCTGAAGATGCCTACTTTATGCGGGTCAACAACAGGGTCAACCAGCCTCCTCCCGCCAGGAACCGCGACAACGAAGCTACAAGTCGCAGCGCCAACCTCGGTCCCAACCGTACTCGAGCTGAGCTCCCAGCTCAGCCCAACCGTACTCGCTCAAACGTCGGCGGACCTCCACAGGGTGGCAACAGCAACCGCGAGGTCGTCCCTCACCGTGCTCCTGCCGGCGGCGGCGGTCGCGACCCTGACGGCGGCGGCAGCGACGACGGAAGCTCCAATCATGGAGCCAACGGGGAGGGCCGACGGCGGCGGCGGCCGCGGCGGCCGTGGCCACGCGAACGCCCACGCCTCTCGGTGCCTCACAGGGCGGCTACGACACCCGCCGAAGATTGAGGAGCTGCGGCGGAAGAAGTCGACCCTTGCGAGGCGACAACGACGGCTTCCCCGCCTTCTCACCTCGACTTCGCAACTTGCTCCTCCCCGACAAGTTCAAGCCTTTGGGGATCACCAAGTACGACACGAAGCAAGACCCCATCCAGTGGCTCAGGTGCTACGCCCTCTCCATCGAGAACGCTGGCGGCAACAACGACACCAAGTGCCTCTACTTCCCCTTCTGCCTGGACCAAGCTCCACTCACATCGCTGGACAAGCACTCGATCGACAAGTGGGACCGACCGAAGGAGCGAGTTCACCGAAGCAACTTCGCGGGCGCCATGGGCCGATCGGGTACTCGCATGGACCTGGCCATGGTCAAGCAGGAACAAGGCGAGACCCTCCACAAGTACATGCGCCGCTTCTTCGACAAGCGCGCTACCGTAGTCGACGTCACCGACAAGGAGGTCATCGACCTCTTCCAAGACGGCCTCTACCACCGTCGCACCTTTGAAGACTTCGGTCGTTGCCGCCCCAAGTCCATCCCCCACCTCAAGGACATGATCACGTCCTGGGCGGATGAAGAAGACAAGGCCAACACCAAGTACGATGCCATCCGTGGCAAGAACAAGCAGAACGCGGGCGGCGGCAGTGGCAACAACGGGAACCAAGGCGGTCGCAACAACAACAACTACTACTCGGGTCCCAACCGCAAGCGCAAGCCAGACAACACTGTCGCGGCTATCCAGCGCCCTGCGAAGGAGAACTCGAAGAAGAAGTCTGGCGGCTTCAAAGACTTGCTAAAGGAGAAGTGCCCGTGGCATCTGAACGGCAACCACACCACCGAGCAGTGCTACCAACTCAGGCATGAACTCAAGAGTACTCCAGAGCCACCACACCCTCATGACAAAAAGGGCAAGAAGAAGAACGACAGAGATAACAATGACTTCCAGGAACCCGACAAGACTGTCAACGTCCTTTTCGGCAGACTACCCAGCAGGCGGGAGCAAAAGGCTACCTGTCGAGAAGTTATGAGCATTGAACCAGCGGTCCCAACCCCTCTCAGGTGGTCGGAGGTACCCATTACCTTCTCCCGCGCGGATCAATGGACCAGCTTCTCCGAACCAGGACGGCTCCCCCTCGTCCTGAAGCCGGTGGTCGCGGGCTCCAAGCTCAACAAGGTCCCCATCGACGGTGGAAGCGGGCTCAACGTCCTTTTCACCAAGACCTTGAAGAAGATGAAGCTCGACATCACCCACATGCTCACCAAGAGCAACACGCCCTTCTACGGCATCGTCCCCGGTAACGCGGCTATTCCACTGGGCTCAGTGGTCCTGCCAGTTACCTTCGGGGAATCTCGGGACAACTACCATACCGAGTACATCAAGTTCGAAGTCGCGGACTTCGAGACTTCCTACCATGCCATCCTCGGCAGACCGACCATCGCCAAATTCATGGCGGTGCCCCACTACACCTACTTGGTACTCAAGATGCCAAGCCCAGCGGGTGTACTCTCTCTTCAAGGGGACTTGAGGATCTCCCACGACTGCGACATAGAAGTCGTGGAGATCGCCTCTACGAATCAAGTACCCAACGCTATGATGGAGGTCTACGCTGGGTCGAAGAAGCTTGCTACAAGCGAACTCGACATCCTGGAGAAGTCTGACAGCGCCAACAAACCTCAGCCAGCTGAAGAGGTTCTAGTCAAGACGATCGACCTTGGAACAGGTGACTCCAGCAAGACCACCACCATCGGGGCCGGCCTCGACCCCAAATAGGAAGACACACTCATCAACTTCCTCCGGGCTAACTGCGACATCTTCGCGTGGAAGCCAGCGGACATGCCAGGAGTGCCCAGGGAGTTGATTGAGCACTGCCTCAACGTCGATCCTAAGGCCACCCCCAAGCTACAACACCTCCGACGCTTTGCCGACGATAGACGGGACGCCATCAAGAAGGAACTCGCCAAACTACTCGCGGCCGGCTTCATCAAAGAAGTCTTCCACCCTGAGTGGCTCGCCAACCCCGTCCTCGTCCGCAAGAAGAACTCGAACGAGTGGAGGATGTGCGTCGACTACACCGACCTCAACAAACACTGCCCCAAGGACCCCTTCGGGTTGCCGCGGATTGATCAAGTCATCGACTCCACGGCGGGCTGCCGCGACTCGCTCGCTTCCTCGGCGCTACTCCGGGTATCACCAGATCGCGATCAAGGAAGAAGACCAGGAGAAGACCGCGTTCATCACCCCGTTTGGCGCGTACTGCTACACGACCATGTCCTTCGGGTTGAAGAACGCCGGCGCTACCTACCAACGAGCTATCCAAGCCTGCTTCAAGAAGCAACTCAACAAGAACGTCGAAGCCTACGTGGATGACGTGGTCGTCAAGACCAGAAACTCCAGTACTCTGATCGATGACCTTGAAGAGACTTTGGCATCCCTGCGCGAGTACCGCTGGAAGCTCAACCCGAACAAGTGCGTCTTCGGCGTACCTTTGGGCAAACTGCTCGGCTTCATCATCAGCCAGCGCGGCATCGAAGCTAACCCCGAGAAGATCTCCGCCATCACCAGCATGAGAGCTCCCACGTGCATCAAAGACGTCCAGAAGCTGACCGGGTGCATGGCGGCCTTGAACAAATTCATCTCAAAGCTTGGAGAACGGGGGCTCCCCTTCTTCAAACTACTCAAGCACCAAGAGAAGTTCGTGTGGACTCTAGAGGCGGATCAAGCCCTTGCCCGGCTCAAGGACTTCCTATCGAAGCCACTGGTCCTCACGGCTCCTCGCAAAGGCGAGCAGCTACTGCTCTACCTCGCTGCGACTACTCATGTGGTCAGTACTGCCATCATCGTCGAGCGGCAGGAAGACGGCCACACCTACCCAGTCCAGCGCCCAGTCTACATCGTCAGTGAGGTCCTATCAGAGTCTAAGGCACACTATCAGCCTGTGCAGAAGCTCCTGTACGCAGTACTCATCACCTCGCGGAAGCTACGACACTACTTCTAGGAGTACTCGATCTCCGTCGTCACCGACTACCCGCTCGGCGACATTCTGCGGAACCAAGATGCTACTGAAAGAATCTCAAAGTGGGCAGTCGAGCTCGGTGCCCTCACCATCGACTTCAAGCCACGCACAGCCATCAAGTCGCAGGCGCTAGTCGACTTCATGGCGGAGTGGCGGGAGAACCAGCTACCTACTCCAACCGTGCGACCAGAGCATTGGGTGATGTACTTTGACGGCTCACTCAACCTCGAGGGCGCAGGTGCAGGGATACTCCTAATCTCTCCAACGGGCGAACAACTCAAGTACGTCCCGAGATCTTCCGGAAGGTCTCAAACAACAAAGGCGAGTACGAAGCTCTCCTACACGGGCTCCGCCTCGCGGCTTCACTGGGCATCAAGCGGCTACTAGTCTACGGCGACTCCGCAGTGGTCATCAACCAAGTCAACAAGTCCTGGGACCGCAACAAGGAGAACATGGACGCCTACTACCTAGAAGTCCACAAGCTCGAGAACAAGTTCTACGGTCTCGAGTTCCACCACATCGTCCGCGACAACAATGTTGCAGCGGACGTCCTGTCGAAGCTCGGATCTACCTGCACTCAAGTACCAGCGGGTGTCTTCGTTCACGAGCTTCATGCGCCATCCATCCCGGAGCCGGTGCCACCGAACACTATCCCAGCGCACCCACCAACTGGATAGGAGGTCATGATGATCGACGTGGACTGGAGGCAACCCTTCATCGACTCCCTCAGCGAGCAGAAGGTTCCCTCGGACAAGAACTTGGCCGAGCAGCTCATCCGCCGCGCCAAGTCCTACGTCCTCGTCGGAGACAAGCTTTACAAGCGGGGCGCATCTTCTGGAGTACTCATGAAGTGCGTCCCCTGGCAAGAAGGCAAGAACATCTTGGAGGAGATCCACAAGGGCGTCTGCGGCAACCACGCGTCTTCCCGCACGCTGGTCAGCAAGGCCTTCCGGCGAGCTTTCTACAGTCCCACAGCCCTGAGCGATGCTGAGGAACTCGTCAGAAGGTGCCAAGGATGCCAATACTTCGCCAAGCAGCAACACGTCCCAGCCTACAAGCTAGTCACCATACCGCCAACCTGGCCCTTCGCCTGCTGGGGGCTCGACATGATTGGGCCACTGCCAACTGCGCCAGGTGGTTTCAACAGAGTAGCGGTGGCCATCGACAAGTTCACCAAGTGGATCGAGGTCAAGCCGGTGACATGCCCCAAGGCTGACAGAGTACTCGACTTCCTGGATGAACTCGTACATCGCTACAGACTACCCCACCGCATCATCACAGATCTGGGCTCCAACTTCAACAACCACCGGTTCTGGGAGTACTGTGAGAATAGCGGGATCGACGTCCGATATGTCTCAGTTGCCCATCCTCGGGCCAACGGACAAGTCGAGCGCACCAACGGGATGGTGCTCGACACTCTCAAGAAGCGGCTACAGGACGCTGCTACTTCCAAAGGAGGCAAGTGGATCAAGGAACTACCCAATGCACTCTGGGGGCTACGTACTCAGCCTTCCAAGCCAACGGGGCAACCCCCTTACTTCCTGGTCTACGGCTCCGAAGCAATCCTCCCTGCTGATGTCATATGGAACTCACCAGCAGTGGAGCATTATGACGAAGGCGTCTCTGAAGACAGCAGAAGAGTTGACATCGATGGACTCGAGGAAGCTCGTTGCGCTGCCCTCGTCCAATCAGCAAGGTACCTGGAGGGTATCCGAGGCTACCGTGATCGCAACGTCAAGGAACGCTCCTTCAACGTTGGTGATCTCGTCCTCCGTCGTATCTAGAACACGGAAGGACTACACAAGCTCAGCTCCCCCTGGGAAAGTCCCTTCACAATTGCAAAGGTGACCGGGCCGGGCTCCTACCGCCTCCAGACACTTGAAGGTGAAGACATCAACAACTCGTGGAACGTCGACCAGCTCTGTCTGTTCTACGTCTAGTCTACACGACTATTCCGGGGCTCAAGTCTACACGACTACATCAAGACCCCTCAGCCGTAAGCGGCCTCCGGGTCCAGGCACTAGTCTCCGGACTACTCCTCTCGAGGATCCGGCCCGCGCGGCTACCTACGGATCCCGGGGGGCTGCGACGAGCGACAAAGGACTCTAGCGGCGGTCTGCGAGAGACCATGTACTCCAAGATCCGGCCTACACGGCTACTTACGGATCTGCTGCCGTGGCGGCTACTCGCCCTAGCACCACTTAGCCGTAAGCGGCCTCACGGTCCCGGCGACTACTCTATTGAAGGATCGGATGGCGACTAGAGAGGGGGGGGAGTGAATAGGAGCCGGTAAAAATTCTTCCCAAAGAACCCGGCCTATGTCCTACTCAAATCCCGGTCACACACGAGCGATGGATCGAATCACGCACCAATCGCCAAGACCACGAGGTTATGGATCAACCTCTAGCCTTAGGAACGATTCCTCAAAGCACACGCGGAAGCACTAGAAAGGGAGGAAGGAATCGAACCAAGAAGCAAAGCACACGGAGCTGCGGCGGACCGTCCGCGCAAGGGGGGGGCGGACCGTCCGCAAGAGCGCGCGCGGACCGTCCGGCCGGGTATCGCGGACCGTCCGCACCCGGCCGCGGACCGTCCGGCCTTAGCCACGGACCGTCCGTTAATTTACACGAACGACCCAAAGACATGCGTGCCACGGACCGTCCGCGGGGAGCACGCGGACCGTCCGCCTAGCACCCGCGGACCGTCCGCCCGACACCGCGGACCGTCCGAAACTTCGTCCAACCAAAAACCAAAATCACAACGGATCGAAACAAAGGACGAGCAAGAACACGAAGAACACGGGATGAAGCGGACCCGCGCGGACCGTCCGCCGGGAGGCCGCGGACCGTCCGCGAGGCTCGGACGAACGAGAAAAAGCCCGACCTCGAAAGTCAACTCCCCCAAATCATCATCGGATTTCCCAAACGGTTGAAGGTTTGTGGAGACAAGGGTTTGGGTACTTGAAAAAGCGTCACACAAGGATGCTATAGCCCAAAAATCTTGCCTCCTAACTCCCTAAATCACCGGGAATCGCGAATCCTTTGAGCACCACCAAAACCTAGAGCACCGAACGAACACTCACGAATCGAGGTAGTTTCCGGCGTTTGAGGGCACAAGATCAAGCACAAAGATGCACAAGACATCTATCCATGTTTCCCTCAAAGAAATCCGGGAAGAAACTCACTCAAATCCGCGGAATCACACCGAGAACAAAGGCACGAAAATAAGCACAAAAAGCCACGAAAAACAACCCCGAATCTTCTATACAAACCGGGAAAGATTCACAAGGTCTAGCATGCCGCCCTAGCATCCATCCCTCTCAACAAATCTCACATGAAGCTCTCATGCTAGCCTAGAGAAAATAGGAAGGAAAATAGCTACGAAAATGAGAAAGAGAAGGGGGGAAATGAAACCCTAAGTCGCGGAGAGAGAGAGCCATCAACACACACTCCAGGCTTATATATCAGGTCCCGCCGGAGTGGTAAATGACTCGACTACCCCTAACTACACTACTGGCGATACAACCCACGTAGGGGCATTTTGGTAATGTTTGTGGGTCTTGCCATCGGACGGCCACGCCTTTGCCGCACCCCGCGTCCTCCCGACGCAAGCCATGCGATCCCGCCGCGTGTCCTCCGCTTCGAAGCTTCCCGACACGCCGGATCCCGTCTCCGTCGTGTTGGGCCCTCGGACTTGGTTTTGAGGCCCAAACCAAGAAACCGTCCGCCGATGGTTTTGTGGGCAAACCACCAAACCCCGCGTGCCGGTCCGGCCTCCCCGCCAAACCACTTGACTTGACCGCCACCGTGCACCGCTCATCTGTCCATGACTTCGTCTTGCTTGTGTCGCCACCATGTGGCCCGCACCCGGTCCCGCCGTCCACCGGGTCCCTCGAACCGAGCCTACTTGTCTCTCCATCTCCCGAGGCCCCTCAAGGCGAAGACCTTTCGCGCCCGTTCTTCACCTCGCAACAACACGAACTAGGCCGCGGCCTACACTGCGCACTAAGCCAAGAGTCGGTCCAACACCCGTTGTCAATCACTCATCACTAAGGAGCGGTCATCCACCGACCACCGGGACGCTCCGGTCCTCAATCTCCCCCTTGATGAGTGCATTGACAACACACAACGCGAAATGAAATTCAGAGTAAAAGAGAAAGAAAGAAGAAAGAAAAACAAGGAAGCTCAACTCATGACCAAAACCGAAGAAAGGCGAAGAAAGGTCACAAGCCAAGCAAAGCACAAAATCCACACCGAAAACAGCAAGAAAGCTCCCCCTGAACAAATGCAAGCTCCCCCTGAACATGTGGATGCACACTTCCAAATTTCAGCTCACCTTTTTCTGAATTTTCATTAAGCTCACCTTTTCTCCCCCTTGTTGACAATGTATGAATCAAGGTGAAAAAATGCAGAAATGCAAAGCAAAGCATATAAACATCTACATGAGCTTCTCAAATAGGCCAAATCTAGTGTCAAAGGCTACAATTGAGACAAAGATCACACACATGAATCATAGCATAGTCAAAGCATTGCCACAAGTAATATATGAAAATACAAGCATGTGACAAAGCAAAATTTTCAGATTTAAGCATTTTTACCAAAAGAAGACTCGCTTCACATGTAAAAGCCTATCCATGTCACACTTGAGCCACAAACATGCATACCATTTAAAGATCATACAAGGATATCAAATTCTCAGCAAAAGATCATGGCAAACACCCATAAAGCAAAGCATGTCATGTCAAAGCTCATGAGCCATGTGTCCACTTCGGGGAGACTTCTCCATCGGTGAACATCATGCAACATGTTTTGCACCCATATGTGAAAGATAAAACATTTTAAGCATAGACATGATGGATGGAGCATTTTTCAAGCATACACACTTCTTTTCAAGATTAATTCATTTTATGGTACATGAAGTGCCTTTGCGGCAAAAAGAAGCTTATGCTCCCCCATGAATGCAACATAGGCTAAACATTCACAATGATATTCGGCCTTTGGCCCAAATGCAAGAACAAGGCATCCAAGCACAATCTAAGCATGAAAAGCACATTTAGACCAAACTGTGACATGGATACACAACTACACACGAGTGGAGCATATTTCATCAGAAATTAGTCAAGTTAAGCATTTATCTCAAAAGGGGCTATCTCACCACACATATATCTCAAATATTCCAAGAGCATAGCCTCACATCACCATTTCTCCACACATATAACCAATATCTCACAAATAGCCAAAGAGACTCAAATATGGCATATGAAAGAAGCTCATCATCCTAAAATGCAATATGACACAAATGCAACATGATATATGACAAGATGGCTATCCTACCATGGTTTATACATCAAGCAAAGCATATATATACATCAAAGTAAAACATGGTATGATACATATGGTACAAAGGAATTCCCCCAAGAATCAACTAGAAAGGGCAACAAACCCCAAGTTCCCCCCGCAAGTGCACAAATGTAGCTTGGTCGAGAGGCTTTGTAAAGATGTCGGCTAGGCGATCTTGGGTAGGGACATGGCTCAAAACAATGGTTCCTTTCTCCACATTGTCCCTCGGGAAATGATACCTCACCTCTATGTGTTTGGTTCTAGAGTGAAGCCTTGGGTTTTTGGCTACGCTTATGGCACCGGTGCTATCACAAAGAAGTGGGATGCGGGTGCACTCCTCACCAAAGTCTCTCAAAGTGTATGAAATCCACAGCGGTCGGGAACAACAACTCGCGGCGGCAACATACTCCGCCTGCGTGGTAGAGCGAGCTACACTAGGCCGCTTGCGGGAAGACCATGAGACCAACGAAGAACCAAGAAACCGACAAGTGCCGAAGTAGACTTCCTCTCGACTCGACAACCGGCAAAATCCGCATCGAGAAAAACCATGAAGAGACAGAGTCGAGGAGGAAGAATACCAAAGGCCAAGACCGAGGGCGGACGCAGGTACACCGAAAATCCTCTTGACGGCTTGTCGATGTGACGTCCTCGGCGAAGCTCGAAAACGAGCGCACGGACACACACGCGAGCCGTATGTCCGGCCTCGTCGCCGTCAAGTAGAGGAGGGAGCCGATCATGCTCCTGTACTCCCGCCGGTCCCTCGGTTCTCCGTCCTCATCCGCATCCAAAGTGGCCGTACTCCCCATGGGAGTCGACATCGGCTTCACATCTTGCATCCGGAACTTCCTCGGCATGTCTTTCGTGTACTTAGTCCGGTGCACAAATGTACCGTCCTTCACTTGCTTGATCGCGGCCGAGAAAATACCGCAACTCGCCCATCATGCTCATCTCGAACTCCCTGCGCTCATCTCATCCGCAAACTTGGCAACAAGGTTATGTGACGAGCCACCAAAGACAATATCATCCACGTAAATGCGAACAACCGGACAAGTCATTTCCATGCTTGAGGAGAAACAAGGTTCTATCCACGGTACCCATCACAAACCCTCTCGCTCAAAAGAAAACCTCTCAATCTCCCATACCAAGCACGGGGCGCCGTTTCAACCCATACGAGCCCTTTTCAACCTGTATACCCTGTGTGGGTACAACTCGCTCTCAAACCCCGTGTGGTCGCTTCACATACACCTCCTCCTCTATGACCCCATTCGAAAAGCACTCTTCACGTCCATCCGAAACAACTTGAACCCTTTAGCCACGGCAAAGGCTAGAAGGATCCGAATTGCCTCAAGACGGGCCACGGGAGCAAAGGTCTCCTCGTAGTCGATCCCCTCCTTCGACTAAACCCCCGAGCAACAAGTCCGGACTTGTTCCTCACAACCATCCCATTCTCTCCCTCTTTGTTCTTCCAAACCCACTTGGTTCCTATGGGATGGCAATTTGGAGGTGGTTCAACTAACTCCCACACACGGTTCCTCTCAAAATTTTCCAACTCCTCATGCATAGAATTGACCCGGTTTGCATCGGATAAAGCATGTCCAATGTCCTTGGGCTCAAAAGTAGCAACAAAAGCGAGCATGAGCAAAATGAGAGGAATTCCGGACCTCGACCGTGTAGTGCGTTCATTGATGTCTCCAATGATCTTCGACGGGGGATGCACTTCTTGAATCCGCCGGGGAGCCTCACGCCTCGAGACTACCTCCCCCTCAACTTCGGCTTCTCTCGCTGGTCCTCTTGTTGTACCGTCGTTGTCCATGAAGTAGACGGTCCATGCTCCAAAGTAGTCGTAGGGGAAGTAGTGGGTACATGCTCAGCTTCAGGCGCATGGTTCTCCCCATCATCATCTCCAGCTTCATCTTTCTCCTCTTCAAAGAGGTCCTCGGCCATCTCTTCATCACCTGCACATTCAAAGCCAAGAGAGGTACATGGCATTGTCTCGTCGAAGGTTACCTCGCAAGTCTCCATGATTTTGTTAGTCTCAAGGTTAAGCACCCTATAGGCTCTAGAGTGGTTAGCATATCCAAAGAAAATACCATCACTAGACCTAGCCTCAAACTTGTCGAGTTTTCCCTTCTTCAAAATAAAGCACTTGCAGCCAAAAACTCGGAAGTGACTCACCTTGGGTGCCCGACCATGCATAAGCTCGTAACAGGTCTTCTTCTTGAAAGCTCTTAATAAAATCCGATTGGAAACATGACAAGCTGTATTGACCGCCTCAGCCCAAAACCTCCTAGGAGTCCTGTGCTCATCGAGCATCGTCCTAGCCATCTCACAAAGAGTCCGATTTTTCCTTTCCACGACTCCATTTTGAGGGGGCACATAAGGGGTCGAATACTGATGTTCAAGACCTAGATCACGACAAAAGGCATCAAAACGAGAGTTCTTAAACTCAGAGCCATTATCCTGCGGATAGCTCGAATAGCATTCCCATGCCTCTCGTTTTTCAACCTCACGATCAGATCTCGAACAAAACCAAAAGTCTCACTCTTATCCTCCAAGAAGAACACCCAGGCATAGCGAGAGTAATCGTCCACCACAACAAGGACATACCACTTCCCACCCACCGAGCGAACTCGAGCGGCCCAACAAGGTCCATATGCAACGGCTACGTCGGACGCTCGGTCATGACATCGGTCAGGGGTGGATGGGGAGTGGCTACCATCTTACCATGCCTACAAGGGGCACAAACCAAATCCTTCTCAAACTTCAACTTCGGCAATCCTCGGACAAGGTCAAGACCACTCAAGCGGGAAACCAAATCAAAGCTCAAGTGTCCCAACCGCCTATGCCATTTCCACAAATCGGAAGAAGGACCGGCCATCAAACGGCGAAAGCGGGACCCAAAGAACGAGAGAAATCAGCCACGAAAATCGACCCTCGGGGATGATCATACGGACAAGATCACCTCGAGAATCAAGCAAGCGAGACTCGCCGGACTTAAAACGCACCTCAAAACCCTCATCAAGCAACCGAGAAACCGAAAGCAAGTTAAAACCCAAAGACTTCACAAGAGCCACTCTCTTCAACGTTACCTTGTCACTCACATGCACAACACCCTGCGAAAGCACCCTACCTCGTCCATTGTCCCCAAATGTAATGTACATCTTTTCCTTCAACGGGGTGAGGGCTGGAGAACCACTTCTTATCTCCGGTCATGTGTCGAGAACACCGGAGTCGATCAACCAAATGTTCTCCAAGCCTCCTGCTGCCGGTCGAAACAAGAACGAGAATGAGCTAGCGACTCGACAACGGGGTTAGCACGAGAGAAAGTTAAACCGGTGTCGAGCCATCTGCTCAAAAGAGGGGTTAGCAAACATCACTCCCTTGCCACCAAACTTCCCATGTCCCATGGGAGGAGTACGAGCACCACGAGGGGGAAAACGTGGTCCGTAGTTCCTCGCGGAACCCAAAGCTGCGATCATCTCCCCTAAATCCGTGCGAGGACGAGTAGGGGGACGTCCGACAAAACCACCACGAGCCCGACCAAACCTCTCACCGGCACGCACACCATCATCTCTCCGACAAGCCTCTCACCACCACCACCTCTCGTGGGAACACTCGCCAACACTCCTCACACTTCCCACACCCCGTGGAGGTGGCACTCTAGGCTCGGGGAATACCGCGAGGCCGGCGATACTGTCCTGGTTTGCTTGCTCCCTAGCAAGTCTCTCATCCCTCTTCCTCTTGTAGCAAAACTCGCAAGATGCCTCTCCTTGCCACAATACTCACACTGAAGGGGATGGGTTTTGGTTTTGGCTCGGCTTCTCTCTAGGCTTCTCACCCTTCTCACCCACAAACTTCTTGGTTTCGGAAATCATTTGTCTTAGGTGGGAATTTGGGTGGATCTTGGGTTGTGTCAAGCTTGTTGCAAAGATGGTTGGGCTTTGGTGTGAAAGAGTTCTTGGGTGCTTTTGGGATTGGGACTTGGATCTCTCCGATCACCTCAAACCCGGGATTAGACTCAACACACTTCTCGTACACACTCTCCCCACCGTTTTTTCTCCCACTTTCTCACCCAACTTCTCAAAACCCAAACCACGACCATCGGCTCTCTTGAACTCCTCAATCATGATTTTCAATTGAGGTTCCGCCCGTACAACCAACCCAACACCTTCCTCAAGTAATCATTTTCCTCATAAATGACATCCAAACGGGAAGTAAGTTCAAGATTACGCAAAGTGACTTCATCACAGCTAGAACATGCATTTGCAACAGGAGATTTCAAAGATGCTTCCAAAGAACTAATAGTAGAGCGAGCATCAACAAGCTTAGCATGCATAGTAGGACATGATTTGCAAGCACCAAGCAAAGTGGGTCTAGCCTTAAGCTCATCATGTTCGGTTCTAAGAGCATCTAGTTGAGCCAAAATAGAAGCATTCTTCTCATTAAGCATTTTGATCTCATTCAACCAAGCATCACATTCAACACATTCAACATCGTCGGGGAGAAGTAGGAGCAAGTTTCAAAGAGTCATTCTCAAGTTTCAATTCAAGCAATTTTGACTCTAACTCTCCTACTTTCTCACTAGCATTCTCAAGCCGAGCCCTAAGATCTTTCCTCATCTTTTTGGCATCTCTCGGCACACTATCACGATTATCAAGCAAACCATTCAACCTAGCAATCTCGGCAAGCAAAGAGTCGGGGTCACGGTTTACCTCATCCTCCGAGTCGGAGTCGGCTGTCCTCCTTCACACTCTTCTTGCTTGCTCGAGCTATGGGCCATGCCACAAAAGCCCTCGAGCGCCACACAGCTCAGCCCGCTGAGGTTCCGGCTTGCACTCTTCTTGCCACTGCGCCTCCCGGCGTCTTCATCTTCGGCTGCTTGAGCTTGACTGCTCCTCGCTTGAGCTTGAGTCGACGTCGCTCGCACCGGCCACCATCGCTCTTGCCTTGTTCTTCTTGTAGGTGCTCTTGCTCGGTCGACGCTTGTCCTTGTCCTTGCTCTTGGACTTGTTGAAGTGCTTGCCCTTGGAAGAGTACTTGTCTTCACGCCTCGGGTGCGCCTTGTACTCGTTCATCTTGTACTTGTTCTCCTCCGCTTCCGGGCACTCGGCGATGAAGTGGCCATGCTTGCCACATTTGTAGCACGTCCCTGAGCTCCGCCTTGCGTTCCTCCGACTCTCGTGTAGTCGTTCAAACCTTCTTGAGAGCAAGGCCAGCTCCTCCTCGCCCAGCACATCAAACTCCTCATCTGGAATGGACATAAGAGAGGACAAAGAAAAGCGTCGACGGGAAGGGTTAGATTTGCCCTTTGATCCTCCCACAAGAGCAAGACTATGGTCAGTCGAGCCCTCATGCTTGGATAGCAACTTCCGTCAACCTCAGCCGACTTGAGCTTAGAAAAGAGGTCATCCAACTCAATAGTCAAATAGTTCCCAGACTCCTTGATGGCCTCAACCTTAGCACCCCAAACATTTGGATCCAAGACATGCAAGAGCTTCAAAGCCTGATCATGCTCGGAATACGGAAAATCCTCAACATTTGCCTTCATGTTGTTCACGATGGCGGTGAACCTCTGAAACATCGCATCAATGTCCTCACCGGGAAGTGGAGTGAAATTCTCATATTGCATCCGGTAAGAGACAAAGAGGCGAGCCTTCACATGGTTATCACCACCGTGAGCAACCAACAACTTATCCCAAATTTGCCAAGCAAGACTCAAATGGCGAACACGCTCAAACTCGGATCACACAAGCTCGGCACAAGTGATCAACGGCTTTTGCATTAGCCTCATACTTGGCCTTGGCATCGGCATCGGTCACCATAAGAGTATGGATGTTGACCGGAATAGCATAGGTCTTGTCAAGCACAATAAAATCCAACAGCTTTCCTCGAAGAAAGATCATCATACGAGCCGCCCACTTGTGGTAACCCTTGCCATCGAAGTGCGGCGGACCGCCCCGCTCAACGTACGCCATCTTAGGATTCGAGACTTGTCAAAGTCGCAAAGAATCTGCACCAAGCTACGATACCAATTGAAGGATCGGATGGCGACTAGAGAGGGGGAGTGAATAGGAGCGGTAAAAATTCTTCCCAAAGAACCCGGCCTATGTCCTACTCAAATCCCGGTCACACACGAGCGATGGATCGAATCACGCACCAATCGCCAAGACCACGAGGTTATGGATCAACCTCTAGCCTTAGGAACGATTCCTCAAAGCACACGCGGAAGCACTAGAAAGGGAGGAAGGAATCGAACCAAGAAGCAAAGCACACGGGCTGCGGCGGACCGTCCGCGCAAGGGGGGGCGGACCGTCCGCAAGAGCCGCGCGGACCGTCCGGCCGGGTATCGCGGACCGTCCGCACCCGGCCGCGGACCGTCCGGCCTTAGCCACGGACCGTCCGTTAATTTACACGAACGACCCAAAGACATGCGTGCCACGGACCGTCCGCGGGGAGCACGCGGACCGTCCGCCTAGCACCCGCGGGACCGTCCGCCCGACACCGCGGACTGTCCGAAACTTCGTCCAACCAAAAACCAAAATCACAACGGATCGAAACAAAGGACGAGCAAGAACACGAAGAACACGGGATGAACTGGACCCGCGCGGACCGTCCGCCAGGAGGCCGCGGACCGTCCGCGAGGCTCGGACAGAACAGAAAAAAGCCCGACCTCGAAAGTCAACTCCCCCAAATCATCATCGGATTTCCCAAACGGTTGAAGCTGTGGAGACAAGGGTTTGGGTACTTGAAAAGCGTCACACAAGGATGCTATAGCCCAAAAATCTTGCCTCCTAACTCCCTAAATCACCGGGAATCGCGAATCCTTTGAGCACCACCAAAACCTAGAGCACCGAACGAACACTCACGAATCGAGGTAGTTTCCGGCGTTTGAGGGCACAAGATCAAGCACAAAGATGCACAAGACATCTATCCATGTTTCCCTCAAAGAAATCCGGGAAGAAACTCACTCAAATCCGCGGAATCACACCGAGAACAAAGGCACGAAAATAAGCACAAAAAGCCACGAAAAACAACCCCGAATCTTCTATACAAACCAGGAAAGATTCACAAGGTCTAGCATGCCGCCCTAGCATCCATCCCTCTCAACAAATCTCACATGAAGCTCTCATGCTAGCCTAGAGAAAATAGGAAGGAAAATAGCTACGAAAATGAGAAAGAGAAGGGGGGAAATGAAACCCTAAGTCGCGGAGAGAGAGAGCCATCAACACACACTCCGGGCTTATATATCGAGTCCCGCCGGAGTGGTAAATGACTCGACTACCCCTAACTACACTACGGCGATACAACCCACGTAGGGGCATTTTGGTAATGTTTGTGGGTCTTGCCATCGGACGGCCACGCCTTTGCCGCACCCCCGCGTCCTCCCGACGCAAGCCATGCGATCCCGCCGCGTGTCCTCCGCTTCGAAGCTTCCCGACACGCCGGATCCCGTCTCCGTCGTGTTGGGCCCTCGGACTTGGTTTTGAGGCCCAAACCAAGAAACCGTCCGCCGATGGTTTTGTGGGCAAACCACCAAACCCCGCGTGCCGGTCCGGCCTCCCGCCAAACCACTTGACTTGACCGCCACCGTGCACCGGCTCATCTGTCCATGACTTCGTCTTGCTTGTGTCGCCACCATGTGGCCCGCACCCGATCCCGTCGTCCACCGGGTCCCTCGAACCGAGCCTACTTGTCTCTCCATCTCCCGGAGGCCCCTCAAGGCTGAAGACCTTTCGCGCCCGTTCTTCACCACGCAACAACACGAACTAGGCCGCGGCCTACACACTGCGCACTAAGCCAAGAGTCGGTCCAACACCCGTTGTCAATCACTCATCACTAAGGAGCGGTCATCCACCGACCACCGGGACGCTCCCGGTCCTCATCTATAACTACGGCCCTGGCCATCCAGGTGTACTCCTTCAGTAATAAAGTCTGATTGATCATCAACTTCTTTACTGTCTACTTGCCTCAACGGGACTACTGCTGAGTACGACTACTCGCATCAACTCCACAATGGGGCTCCGCACTCTAAGATCGCGACTACGAGTACTCATTGATGGAACTTTTTCTTCATTAATACTTGAACAATTACATTACAAATGTTTTTGTACATATACTGCTATGAGCTAACTATTACAGGACTACTGGAGGTTAAGCTTTTCGGCGACCTGCTCCGCAATAGGTGCCATCTGCTCCAGCAGCTCCGCATATTGCTCGTCTGTACAGTTGGCGGCTACCCCGCCAGCGACTACGTCCACGGGCGCTTTCGGGAAGTAGGACTGCATGAAGACCAGCACCTGGTTCGGGATCGACCTCGCCAGATGCTTCACATACGCCGCCAGCCGGCTGGGGGCTTCCTTGAGCCGATCCACGAGCGGTGCTATCTTGGGGCCGCCAGGATGAGGCACCAAGAGTCTTGCAATGGGAAGAGCGGCTTCTTCAAGTTCCTTCAGCTGGGCCCGCAGCGCCTCGCAGTCCTCGTTCAGCTTCTGCAACGATTTGTAGCAGTTGACGAGATCACGATCGGAAGCAATGCGAAGCTCCATGTGCTTGTCGCACTCGAAGGCAAGTTCCTTATAGTCAAGCTCGAGTACCTGGCGGGCCTCCTGCTCCCGGTAGAAGAGTTTCTTCATGTCTGTCTCTGAAGTCCTCAACTGCTCCACCCGGGTCTCAAGCTCTGCAAGACAACGAGGCGCAGCGGGTTAGACTACCTCTCGACCTCCAACAACTACTCAACAAGTCAAGTGGTGTACCTTTGTTCTTGTTCGCACCAAGTCGTCGCTCTTCGCCTGCATCTCCTGGATATCGTTGTGATATTTGGCGAAGGCGGCATCAAGCTTGGATTGCATGGCAGCCGCGTGCTTCCGCGACTTCAAGAGTTGATCCTCCAGTGCTTCAGCCAGGAGCACCGCGTCGCCGAAGCCTTGCAGCATGCTAGACTTCTCGTGGGACCTTTCCACGACGTCCTGCACAGACAACACATGTCAAATGAGTACTCAACGCCTACGGATTGACTACTCAGGAGTTAAGACTACTCACCTTCATCCACTGCTCAGCCTGGCGGACCTCCTCCAGGTGCCTGGCCACCGTTGCCGGGTCGACCAAGTCGTCTGCAAGCAACTCCACCCCGCCACGACTACTCGTGGCAGCTTCAGTCATCGGAGCAGAGCGGATGGGCTCCGCGTCTTGGATCTCCGGGGAGTGGACAACCACCTCCAGAGCAGCCTCTGGCAGCACGGTGGCCTCCTCTCCTCCGGTTGCCATGGCGGCCTCCTCGACGGCCTCCTCCATCGGCTCGGGGGCTCCTTCGGCAGCTTCCGGCACTTGTGGTGTCAAATTCTGCATGGGCACCGCCGCCGGGATGTCACTCCCTTCGGCCTCAGCACCTGTCAACAAAAGACAAGTGCATCAGCAACTACGACTACTCTTTGGGAGTACTATAAACTCAGCAAAGTACTTACCTTCGACCACGCTGGCTTCGGGAAATGTAGCTCCAGCAGCCGGCGTCTCGGACTCTGCCTGGGGGGCAGGAGTGGACTCCTCGGCGGGCGGCGCGGTTTCCTCGTCCACCACCGCTGTAGAGGGTTCATCCCCCTCCCAAGACAGATCCATGGATTTCCTGCAGAGCACACAAGTTGGCTGTCAATCAAGTTCGACTACTACATCAAGTACTACTCGAGAAGGTTCAGCACTTACAAACTTGACCGGACTATCGTCACGGTCGGGGCGCCGAGGATGCTGGTAATGTCTACCAGTTCAGCCTCGGCGGACGCCTCCTCTTGCGCCTCTACGGCTGCTGCCTCTTCTGCAGCAACGGTAGCCGGTGCAGCGCTCTCCTGCGCTTCGACGGCCACCACTCCTTCTGCAGCAGCTGCTGCGGGTTCCATGCTCTCTTGATGAGCAGGGGGCTGGCGCTCCATCTGCGCCAGGAGCTCCTCGACAGTAGGGGCTGGGCTACGAGTCCCAGCGGGTTCCCCCACTGTGTCCCACTCGCCTTCATCGCCCTGATCAGCGGGCTCCGTAGGCGGCACCTCTTGCAAGCAAGGAAGCTCAGTCGTCAGCAAGTGAACTCGAGAGACTAGTACTCGACAACACTAGTCAAGACATCTCACCTCTTGAGGCATGGTCTCAGAGACCTTCAATTTCTTCGTCACCCGCTTGCGGGCGGGGTTGCGCGACTTCTGTGGCGGCGCAGCTAGACTAGCCTCCAGGCTAGCTAGTGGATCTTGTACGAGGGGCACGTGAGGTAGGCCGGGACGGCTGAACCTTGACCGCAGCTGGAAGCGGTCCTGCAGCGTCTCCTCATCGTCGTCCTCGTCGGACGTGTCCTCCACGATGACGGTGTCGTCTCCTTCGCCGACCTCCCGCCGCTCCTTGGCCTTGGTTTTTCCCTCCTCCGGGATCTCGACTTCCTGAGGAGGCGGCGTCGGCTCGGAGATGAACTTCTTCAAGTCGTCCTGCAAGACACAACTCATCAGCGCGACTACTCAGAAGGAATGGGTACTCGACTGGGGGTACAACTACTTACCTCCTTTGGCGGGCGCGCGGCGGAGTACTCTGGGACAGGGCACGCCGTGTACGGTGGCATGTCCTTGAAGATGCGCGTCAGCCTATCGACAATGTCGTCGTCATCGACTTCGCCTCTAGGCATCCGCGACGTGTCGTCGTCGCCGGTGTACTCGAAGCCCAGGGTGTCGCGAGCCATCAGTGGCTGCACCCTGCGCTTCATGAAGCTGAAGGCCACGTGCTCGGACCTCAGCCCGGCTTCTCTCAGCACCTTGATGTGCGCCAACAGCTCGGGGAGTTGGATCCCTTCTTGCATCGTCGGCTCCGTGTTCCACCACGGGCGATGCTTCGGCTGCTTCCCGCTCGGCTTCGGCAACCCTGGGTGGTGGTTCGTGACGTAGAACCACTTCGCCTTCCAGTCTTGGTTGGAGTCGATGAGCTTGTACGAGAGGTACTGCTCGGCGGCGTCCTCCCGCATCTGGATTCCTGCTCCACCGACTACTCGCGGGTTGCTGGCGCTCGGCTGCGGCTTCACCCGGAAGAACTTTCGGAACAAGATCCAGTGGGGCTTGATCCCCAGGAACGCTTCACAGAAGTGGACGAAGACAGCGGTATGGAAAATACCGTTTGGGTTGAGGTTGAGGTACTCGACGCCGTAGTACCCCAGGAGGCCTTTGAAGAAGTCACTAGCCGGAAGCGCGAGTCCGCGCTCCGCGAAGCGCACAAACATCGGGATCTCGTCTTCGCTCTTCTCCATGGGGTACGGATCCCCGGCGGCGGCCCTCCACATGTCCATCTCCTTCTCACGGATGAAACCGCCGTTGAGGAGGGCCAACAAATCTTCGGTCTTCGTCTTCGACTTTTTCCACTCGCGGCTCGGATCTGGCCGCGGTGGAGACATCGGTGGTGATGCCCCTGCAGCAGACCCGGCGACCTCGTCACGACCCCTCTTCTTCCCGGCAGTCTTCGCGGTCTTGGACGGCGACGGCTTCATTCTCCAAGTGCACGATGTCTTCACGCGCATTCGCTCGGGGGCTACTCTAGCAGCTCTGGGTGGCGGCGCGCTCAGATCTACAGCGGCGGCGGCGTGCGCTGGAGGTGATTCTGACCAAGATCTATTCGAAATGGCTACAACAGCGATGGGTGAAAACCCCTAAGGGTTTTGGCTTCTATTTATAAGTCAAAACGGCCCTCCAACGGCCGGATGGATAAGTCCGCGCTCGGCTGACTCAGTGGCCGCGCGTGACTCTTCGTATTCTACTAGTCGACGTGCCTCACCTCGGGGGCTCGGCTACTTCTACTCGACTACCTGGGAAGCGACAAGACTCAGGAGCATCTCAGGACACATTCTACAAGATGACCCTTCAATTCGAGAGGAAGTACTCGACTCAAGGCTCGGGGGCTCCGTGCCACGTGTCCTTCGGTTTTTTCTCTCCGAATTTTTCGGGATATTCTTGCCAAGACTTCAGATGGACCCTCAGCCAGAGTCTACGACTCAACTTAAGGCTCGGGGGCTACTCCATATGGAGTGCGATTTTGCAATCGCACTTCCATATCAGCTTCGGCTTCAAGACAACACGGGCATTTTTGAAGACCTTCGAGAGCAGCGCTCGAGGACGCTTGGGACTACTCGAGAAGACTTCAAGATTGCTCGAGCTTCAGCTGGAGTACATTCCAGCCTCGGGATGCTTCGACTACTCTTGAGGACTTTTGACTTGTAGTACTCGGGGACGCTTGAGGACTACTCGTTAAGGCCATCAAGATTACTTGAAGCTATCCTTCTCGACTACAAAGTACTCGGGGGCTTGTCGTATGGACCTCCCTGGGCCCACTACCTCGGTGGGTACCAGGACCGACTACTCGGTGGGCCCCTGGGACTACTCGGCTTGAGCCACACGGCACCTGATGGCGTGGAGCACAAGGACTACGGAGGAGAAGTACTCGGATAGGAAGCTGTACATGTCCTGCGCTGTATGGAAGACTCCTAGACGTACTCGACTAGTACTCTCTCCCTACTCCGACTTGTAACCCTGCCTCCCGAACTATATAAGGCGAGGCAGGGACCCTTCTCTAGCATCGAATCTCATCTCAGGCGTACAATTGCACCATCTGGTAATTGTACCCAATCAATCCAGAGCTACGCAGCATACGGGACATAGGGTATTACGCACCTCGCGGCCCGAACCTGTCTAAATTGTGTGCCATGTGTCTCTTCCTTCGAGTTACCGATCTCGGCGAGGCCACATTCATCTACTTCGGGTACTCCCCTTAGTAGGTTGACGGTCTAAAACACCGACACGAACCCAATCCATTGGTTCGAACTCCCTTAGTGGCTTCGCGCTTGACATGCTTCTCTTGTTCGTCTCATTTGGTACGGCGAAGTCAACGCTCAGTGTAGTTCTTGACTTGATGTGTTCCTCTTCAAGCTTTTCCGTGATTGGTTCCTCTTTCGTGACTTCTGGGGTTGCCTCTTTAGAAAATTCAGCACACTTCTTCTTCCTCGAGTTATATTCTTGCTCTTCCGCAAGTCTTGTCTCCCAATCTCTTCGTATGGCAGCCGCTTTACTAATTTTCTGTAGAAGTTGAGCGGCTTACGTGAGTGTTTTCTCCATGAGATCCCCACCTGCACACATTTCGACGTGTTGAATGCAACTAGGGGTTAGGGAAAAGAAAAATGTATGCAAGAGTACGTCACCGGAGAAGCCGAGTCTTGGTTCTTGTTCGATCAACCCATTGAACCTATCCCAGGCTTGGTCTATCCCTTCCTCTTATCCTTGCATGAAATTGATCACTTGCCTCATTAGATGTTGAACCTTGCTAATTGGAAAGAACTTCTCGCAAAACTTCTTTGTCAACTTGTTCCAATTGCCTTCAACTTCAAAGGACGCAAACGAATACCATGTCTTTGCATTGCTGACAAGTGAGTAGGGAAAGAGATTCCATTTGAACCATTCATCGGGGACTCCTTCTTGACGCACGGTGTTACATATCGTCGTGAAATTCCTTATGTGTCTATATGGGTTCTTTGTAACCATCCCTTCAAACGGGTTTGCCGCCACCATCTCGATGATCGTGGATTTAATCTCATACTCGGTCGCTTCGAGCTTCGAATCCGACGCTTGTACCTTTATATCTTCACATTGAGGGCTAGCGTAATCCCTTAGTGATTTCTCCGGTTCTTCCACGGGTTGATTAACGAACGCCATCTAGACAATAAGATAAAAACAAAAACAAAAACAAAACAAAGCATTTTCTAGATAATAGGTGTTAGATAAAACAAATAAAAGATAAACTAAATATAAAACTAAGTTAAATGCAAATCAAATGAAGTAAACTAGCTTGCTCCCCGGCAACGGCGCCAGAAAAAGGGGCTTGTTGACGGATAAAAGGCGTATCCCTCTACGATCCGCAAGCGTACGGACCCCACACCTTTTTCACCACGGGATTCCCAAGGTTCTTGTCAATCCGCGGAGCAAGGGGATTACAAGCGTTCGATCTACCTTCACACTCTAACTATTCAAACTCTAACTATGATTAAACTAGAAAACAACTAAACTACACTAGAGAGAATGATTAAGATATCAAGATAAAAGACACTCGCCCACGGGTCTACGATACTAGAACATGCAATCGCTTAAAGACATGAAAACCAATCTAATATATTGGGGTTGTGACCATGGTTTCGCCCTTTCCCTCCTCTCGTACTGTCACTACGCGAAGGTATTCAGGACTAGACCTATGATGGACACGGCGTATTGAATGGATCCAAGGAAGCATTGGAGCTCATACTCCCTTTACGGCACGGTAGCTAACCTTAAGCATTAAAGTATATTTAACACAAGATGATAGATAGATAATCCACAAAGTGCGATTACATCTTAAGATTGATTACAACCCATGGACGAATAAGGAGATTACCCCATCAAAGTGCTGGACATAGCACCGTTGATCATGGTTTCCCTTCCGACAGTGTCTTCCTTCTTCTCCACTTGAGGGTGCTTCCTTCGAGGTGGTCGATCCCCCTCCGGAGATCTTCCTCCTCTCTCTCTAGCTTGTGGATGGCCTCCTGGTGCGAATGGCTCTCTCCCTGTCGAATGGCGGTGCCTCCAGGGTTTTAGGGTTGAAAATCCTTCGGGTGCAAGGAAAGGGGGGCCGAACCGGCCACCGAAGTGGGCTGGGCCGGCCGGCCTGGGCCGACCGGCCTGGGCCCACCTCGGCTCGGTTCGGTCGCCCCTTCGCTCCCATGGGTCCTCATGTAATTATGCACTTTGCCCCCTCCACTTGCATGATTTTGACAATGTCATCCTCGCGTCCAAGATGGAGGTTCTCTTCGCATGAAGTTCGGTCTTTTACGCTTCAATCCCTGGGGGTGTTCCTTTGTAACACTTCGGTCCTTGCCACCACTGGAAGTGATTTCATCAAGCTCATGAACACGAACAAGACTCTATAAATGCTCCTTTGAACTTGTTGCGAATCCGTCTTTATGTCCATGTTTTCCTACATAAACACCACACTTCCAAATGCATGCACATAGATGAACTTGTTATATGATTAGTGTGCCTAGTGGCGGGTTAGTTCCATAATCAAATCCAAACCAAAGTGTAATGAACATGCTAGGTGCACCAAAATACACCGTCAACACACATGCACCACCAGTAGCTAGCCGTGAGATGCATCCCAAGAGTAGTGGCAGTGAAATCCCTCATTGCCTCATTAAGGTACTAGGCTTACCGGTCCCATTCCCCATAAGTGCTTAGTACATTCAAACACTTAACCCACGAAAGGCATTGGACCGGAGCCCACATCCCATGCTCTTACCACGTGAGCAATCCATTTAAGGAGATCTTATGATTCCAACATAAGAACCTATTCTCGCGAGTAACAAGCATCACTCAACTTGTAATAGTCCTATAGCATTGCATCTATCGGCATATCATACTAGTAAAGACAAGGTACCTAGGGATCATGCATTTAAGCTTCCATATCAACTCCTGAACGTAAATGCACAATCATCCATAGATAGTTGCAATAAAATTTTGAAACACTGGGTTAAATGCACCGGGGCTTGCCTTCGTCAGCGGTGTTAGCCTGAGCACCCTCGGTGTTGTCGATCACTTCCACGTACTCAGATTCGCGTCAGCTCCGACTTCCTCGGCTTCCGGCACAAGCGAGTAGTCGCCGTCAGGAAGGTCTACACGGAATGCAATGCAAGGTTCAGGTGATGTGATAGATTACTTATCTTATCCAGCTCTTATTGGCCACATTCACCTTAACAAATAAATAATTATAAATTCCTTTTCATGAAGGTTAATATTGACTTGTGTTTATTCTTTTAATTACACACTTAATTAATGTTTCCTTTTATAATTGTTATTTCATGTGAAGATTTAATACTTCACCTCTCACTAGTAAAGGTGTGTACAAAAGATAATTAATTACATTTAGTTTTTTTTAAACAGCAAGGGTGTATTCTTGGATCTTTAACTAAGCTTTGCAACCATTTCACAAAAGGGGGTATAAAGAAAAAAAGGGCATCTTCTTGTTTAACAAAACATTAGACCTATAAAGGTCTCCAAAGCTTTTATTTAAACAATAAATCATTAAAAATTCAGTGGTGGGTTTCTTAAGCACCAAAACTCTTATACTAAGCCACTGAACACACATGCATGCTTGGAAAGGCTGGAAAATTAATTACACCAATAATAATAAGAGCTAGTCATGTAAACAAGATAAAAGCATATAAAAATAAATAAGATAATAATAAGATAAAATCATCTGTTGTTCGGCCTTGGGAGTTTCAGAGAAGTGTTCATATCGCCACATCACCTCATTGAAATCACCTATAACCATCCAAGGACCTGACCATACACCACACAAGTCCCGTAGCAAGTCCCACATATCACCCCTGTTTTCAACCCGAGGTTCTCCATAGATAAAAGTTGCTCGCCATGGAGTCACACCAGGATCTTCCTTAATGACGACATCAAAGTAGCACTCGCCCTGAGATAACAGGGTAACATTTATTGATTCGTCCCAAAACAAAGCTAGACCTCCACTAAGGCCTACACTATCAATAGAGAGACAATTACGAAGACCAAAACTCCATCTCAAGCTACTGACTCTACTACCAGACACTTCAGTTTCTAAAATAAAACAAGTTTGGGGTTGTGCGACTTCACATAGCCGCATAATTCGCGAACTATCCAAGAGTTCCCAGCCCCCGACAGTTCCAAGCCAAAGCATTCATTGCTCTTGACGGGCCTTGTCATGAGCGCCCATCAGGTTCATATCCTCAGAAACTGCCATCCTGCCACGCTTAGCAGGAGAAGCATCAGTCTGGTCCATCGAGGGGCCTGCCCTTACCCCCATTAGATCATCAAGCTTCAAGCCTGACCTTTCTAATTCTTTGATGAAGTCCGCAATACTCGACATCAGGTTTTCTTGGTTCTCTTCTCAGTGTCCTTCATAGCACCGCCATGACCTCTCATATGAGTACGCTTCGCAAGGCTTTGCTGCAATCTCTCCCCCTTAGTGCGCAAGGTCCGATCATTAATACTCAAGGACTCCTTAGACCCCCCTAGCCTCCTTTATCTCCTGAATCGTCTTACCCAACATGCTCTCAGAGTCATCACTAGACTCCACAAAGGAGTCTAACCCAGACACCTTCTCTAGATGAGAGCGGGTTGGTTGTCCACCGACTCCTTGCGGATTGACCGCCATATTTGCCACACCATCAGCCAAACTCATGGGCTCACAATCCCTGCCCTCATTGGCACCCCTTTAGACTCCCCTCGAGGGAGCACTGGAAGAGTTTGCCTCAGAGGACTCTCCTCCTTTGGTCACCACTGAAATTCAAACCACATTTTGCATTTGTCTCAGCTGGTATGATCATACGTCTACCGACATCTTTCTTCTGTGGAGAGCAACGTAAAACCTTGCCAAAGTGAACAGTCCCCTCCTCATCATCCCCATCAGGACATTCTCGTTGTGCATGACCAATACGGCCACAGGTAAAGCAAAAGAAAGGCACGTTCTCATATCTAACAAGGAAAGCCATAGTGCCATGGCCCTTAACCCTCTGCTGCACCGAGGGAGCAAGAGCTTTCGCCAGTGGAAAATCAATCCTAAACCGCTTGTAGTTATTGTGAACATCTCCAATCTCCACAACTTTCCTAATCTTTCCACCTAGCACTCGAGCGAAACCATCTGTCATCATTGTCGCTGGAATATCATAGATGCGAACCCATAACATGATGGACTCGATCTGGATCTCTGAGGTCCTCTGCACTCCATCATACGGTACGAAGATCATAGCATCACCACCTCTGAATTTCCATGGTCCTCCATTGATCACCCTTCTCCATAGCTTCTCTGAATCAAACTCAACAATGTATCGATTTTCTCCTAGACTACAGAAGGGAACAACTTCCTTCTTACCCCATAATTTGCTCAGTTCATTAAAGACTGTCCAGGCAGAGAAATCCTGCCCACAATAAAATCGAGCAAGAGCAAACCAGATTTTCGGTGCTTCGACTGCTTCTGCATCCTACCCGAAGTCATACTCTTCCTCCTCTTTCTCTTCTTCCTCCCTTGTAGATTGATCTACAAGAATCATCCTCCTATTCTAATTCCCCATCTCCTGTTGCACAAACTTCCCCTTGGATTCCATGGACGCCTTCTTCCTCAGTGAACCTTCCAGTCCTTGGACGCCATGGCCAAAGTCAGATGAAAGCCTCTCATCCTGTTGTTTATCGGCCGCAACTGCAGCATCTTGAGACGACGAAATCCCTACTGCCTCCATGGCGACAAGCCGCCAGACTAGGGCAGCAAGCGACGTTCCTGGTTCGGATGGGAAATTTCCTCACCGGAAATTCCTGATCACCCCCACTAGAAAGCGAAGCAGCACAAACCCTAAAACCTAGCAAAACAATGCACAACCGAGGAGGATGTAGAAGGCGAAAGGTCTTCAAACCTGACTTGAGGATCTTTTATCTTGCGACTTGGCGTCCATGTTGAATCAACATAGAGAGCCCTTGACCTGTACGAGATCGGAACTGACCCCTACGCAGAAAGAAGCACCGCACCCTAGGTCGATGGAAAAACTATAGCTCCCGCGGTAGAAATGAATAGCGAACATGGGAAGGAGGATCGCTCCCAACCCTAGCCCTGCGTAGAGCGCTGGCCGGCCGTCCTCGATGACGACGAGAACTAGATCTCAAATGTGACGGCACCGCCACCACCCAATCACCCAACCACGCGCTCCGTCATTTCCGGAGCTATCTGTCCTAAGCCTCACTAGTGCATTATTGCCCGACTAGTTCAAAATCCAACACATTTTATTATTGTCAAAACTTACTTCTTGTACAACCATACTAGTTCATCACGTTTTGCCATACGTGGTGGTACCACAGGAAAGTTCTGTGAGGGATGGATGGGACCTAATCCAAAGCGAACCCACCGTCACGTTTGTGTCTCGCCACATTTCGCTGTACGTAGACATTCTACATTGTGAATATGCGAGGCAAGGATCTGCTTCATTCAAAAAGGAGCGTATCTAAGGTTGGATGCTGTCCATGCAGCGGCTTGACGCATGGATACTGTTTCTATAGTGAATAGTAATGTATGTGGACACTTTCATGAGTGCTGGTATGAAAGGTTTGTCATGTTCTGTGTTCTTCTACAGGTACACTTACTGCGTTTTGTAAGTCTCTAAGTGAGCATCGCCTAGTTCTCGACTAGTTATTATAGGGAGAAACGTGTATGTGCCTTGCCGCCAGCGCTAACTTTGAGTTTTGGTTGATAGCCTTGTGAGGACGACTAGGACGTCTTGCATCATGCTAAAAATCATGAAAAGTTAAAATTGAACCCTTGTTTGTGTTATGTGCTCTCTAAGGTGAAATTTTGCTAGTGTGCCTTGTCTTGCTTAGCCTCTCGTGTGCATGTGTGTTGTTGTCCAAAATCTGGTGTGATTGTTTGCTTAGATTTTTGCCTGTTATTCAGAATCAATTTGCCTAGGTGATCTCTACCAAAGTTTCTTGTAATCTAATCTAGTTCCTGCTCGCAAAAATTCAAGGTCATAGCTTTTGACTATCTCAAGTTATGCTCCGACTAGTGAAACCCCGTCTTGCTGTTTTTCCTGGAGATCTAATCGGAAACCTTGCTTAGTTGAGCAACCTTCCTAACCTTCTAGCTCAACCTTTGAGTACCAAAAATGTGTCTCCTGACCTTGTTCAGTTGCTACACAAATTTGAGAAATTTTGGAGCTCTAGTTTTTAAGTTATGACTTGTTGTTCACAACTGCCAAAAGTTTATGTCATTATGTATGTATAGTCATTTTGAGTTCTAACATACAATTGTACCCTTGTACACATGACTACCCCAGTCTTACCTAGCATGAGAAAAGAATTTTTTCAGTTCTACCACGTTTGTTGGGTAATGTCTTGGTCTTAGAGTTCAATCTTCAGTTATCACCTCCGCCTATCAAAATGTTATCTCCATCAACATGTATCCCTTCCACCCCTTGGTGTTTATGCATGTTGGAGCTCTAAGCTATTCCTTGTAGTGATATCCTTGTCATGCTTACTTTGATCTTTCAATCATGAACTTATTCTTCTTGGTCTTGCTCACAACCTTTTGAATAAAAAAATGTGTCACTTTTGGGTCATGCATTGCATAGCATGTGCATTTGGGAACCTTGGGTGAACTAACATGCATACGCATGGAAGATTTCAATATTCCTACTCTATTCTTCTTATGGTGGGTGATGTTGTGTCATATAACCAAAGGTGCCGTGACGGAACCTAGGGCATCATGTGCGCTGCAGCCATGTGATCACCGCTAGGAGCGCGCTAAGTATCTTGGTTGTGAGAATGCGACTCGCCACACATACTCCTTCTCAACCAAAGATTGCCCTCTCAATCGCTAACTCATTTTGCGGGTAACCGAGTTGTGCTAACCTTCATCAGGAGTACCATACTGCATAAGCATGTGCATTGCACCAACTTTTAAAATCATTGCACCGTAATGTAATGAGTCAATAACACCAAAATTCACAAGTTAAATAACGTGTGAGCAAAATTGTTCTGAAATTCCCATACTAAATTGTCTTCCGTACAAAGAAATTATGGAAATCTTTTAATAGCCTTCCCTTTCTTCATAGAAATCTGGTTTGATGATCAGTTTTTGACTTGGTCTCCTTCCGCCAATCTCAATGTTTCCTTAGCTTCGAACCAATCTGACCAGCTAAGTTGAAGAAGTGGAAGTAGAGTTTCTTGAGCAATTAAGGTTCTCGAAAAAGTCAATGTTTAAGAGTCATCCATCGCTTATCCATCCATGATCCGTGATCATAACCTCCACATTTCGGGAGGCGAGAAGCAAGCTAACAAGGCATCAGAAAATCTTTTGCTAAGTTCTCCTAGTTGCACTCCCGAGCCTAGGAGGCGGATACCCTAAGCTCTTCTCGTTATTCACACCATCACGGTCGATTCTTCGGACCGTTGGACCCCATCCTTTTCAGTGCCACGACCGTATGACGTCATGACGTCGCTCTACAATCTTATTCCGCAGTCATGATCACGCCACCAAGACCTCACGGGCTAACCATTGTCGAGCCCCGTGTTACCACCACCGGGTTACTTCACCGGCCCCTACCTCGGGTGGTTTTGGATGACTATTGCAGCCCCGCTGCGACCATAAATAGGAAGCCCTTTGTCAATACCGCCAATACCAAGCCTTGCACCCTTTCGAGCTCAACCTCACCATCGCTCTTGTTCTCCCTCTGGCTAGTTTTCGGCCAACCTGCCACTAGCCTATCTCTCCTGTCCTCTCTGATCCCCGCCAAGCAAGTTGTTCCTCCGTCTCCGTTGACGACGTTGGGAAGAAGCTCGGGAGTAGGTCAGGAGAAGAACTCAAGTCCGCGCTGTGAGCTGTGACCCCATCTTGGAAGTGTTCGAGACGCTTCACTGGACATTGGTAGGAATGTATCTCTGCATCGCAGGCGAAATTTGTCTGCTCTTAGTTTTTCATGTACACATTCATCGCCCGCTTCCTCGTGAACGGTGTTGAGGTAGTGAGGGATGCACCATGTATCTTTTGTCATATCTGAATTCTCGGTGTCGAGAAGTGTAAGTGATTATGCCTTTCTCCCTTTGTAACCCTTGTCATGTGGGAAGGGATCATTCTAAACTTGTTGGCGAATCTCGGGACGAGATTCTTTTTAAGGGGGGTAAGCTGTGACGCCTCGGGTTTTTAATTAGCGTCATTAATGCTAATGGTCGAATCGACTGAGTCAAACCTGCTGACGTTGGTCAAACCATGGTCAACCTTGGTAATCACCCCGAAAACAGAGGCAACAATCACTAATGACCCCGTTAATAAAGTCAACACACCTTGGTGGTCAAAGCTTGGTCAAAACCCCGGTCAAAACCCCTATGTCTTTGAACTCCCTCCGGAACTTTTGTCGCATTCTCCAAATTTCACCGAAACACTCCAAAATTTCCCAATATAAAAGTTGTCCAAACCTAAAGCCACTAGGTGTGTAGGTGGTGATTTTCCAATTTACTTCAATATAAGCTTAAATGACTTCCATTACTTTTATTCATAGAATACATTAATAAATTCAGTGGAAGGGTTTATTAAGCACTAAACACATATACAAAACACACATGCACACTTAGTAAATCTATGAAATTAAATATACCGAGAATAACAAAAGCTAGCTACTTAACCAAGATAAATGCATATAGAAATAAATACACAACAAAATGATTCCAATTTTCTCACCCATGATCTCTGGTCCAAAACTAAGCTATGCATGCAACACATACACCTAGAACTATTATAGATCTTGGATTATGCATTTACAAAGAAAATTAGGCATAATTCAGAAAAAATATTTATGACAATTATAAAATTGTGGTTAATTCACCAGAGGTGTATTTTGGCATAGAAAGACAACGTCAGAAGTTGGGCACAAAAATTTATTTATTTTTAGCTACAAAAATCATTTAGACTGATTCTGCATAAATAGAAAACAAATCATAATAAAATATTTGCAACATAACTTTATGCAATTTTTGGTATAGGAGCTAGGCATGGCATAACACACAACATATCAAAAAATCAGCTACGGAACACAAGTATATTTGGAGATACAACAGATCTAGATTTTATAGTTTTCTATTTTTCATGCAAAAACTATCAAGAATAAGTATGGTTGTGCTTAACAAAAGTTGTAGTGTTTTTCACAAGGAATCCAACAAAATTGAGTTGCATTTTTCTGAATTTTCTAAGATTTTCTACGCATTTTACAAGAATCAGCAAATCTGCTAATACTATTCAAGATGCAAGTTACAAGGAGGTCCCTGGAAGTTTCTGCAGATTCACAACTATGTCGTTGCTTTACACTTACGACCCTAGAAAGATCAAAATTGTTGCAATCTGGCCTTGGGCCATGGGGAGGCGGCGGGCTCGCCGGAATCTAGCGGTTCCGGCAGCGCTCTCAGCCGGGGAGGAGGTGGGGGAGGTACGCGAGCTCACCTAGGGCTCGATTGCAGTTGGAGTTGGGGCTGTGGCGGCGTTGGTGAGGTTGCGCGGTGGAGCCAGGCAGCATCGGCCGTGGTAGCCTGATGTCCGACGAATCTCGGCGGAATGTGGGGCAACACGCGAGGGGTTTAGCTTCTGTGGGGTCTAGTTGAGGTGTTGGAAAGACCTAATGGACGGAGGAGGGATCAGAGAGGCAACTTGGCTCGGCAATGGCGAGCGCGACGGAGCGGGAGACATTGGCGACATGGCTCGCACGCGCGAGGGGTAGCCATGGCCTTTTATAGGCGTCCTCCACGGTGTTTAAGACGCCAAGAGGGAGGGGGCCGGCCACGGGCAGCAGTGCAAGGCGGCGGTGCGGGCGGCGCGGCGGGCGGGGGCCGGTGCGGCGTGCGCGGCACGGTCGACACGCGGCGGGCGTGGGCTTCAAGGCCATTCGAGGTGCGTGTGGCCTCGGCATGCGCGCCTCGGGATGCGCGGCGCCTTGGGGGACCGGACGACGAGGGCGGCCGGATGCCACGCGGCGGCACGTGCGTGCGGGCGGGCGCGCCCGGCGCGGGTGCGCAACGCGATGTCGCCCACTCTATTCCATTTTACCATGTTCGGCTGCGAAAAACTCTACAAATTTGAATAGAAGTGCATTGATGTGTGAATAGCAAAGTTGTAGATCTATGACCCCTCTACAACTTTCACAAAGGTCGTCCTTTGTTTTTCCCAATGGTTTGAGCAGGAACGTCAAGCCAAGTTCTGGTTTTTCATGGCACTGATAAATAGTAAAATCTGCAGTTGACCAAGTTTTTCACCCTTTTCCACTCAAAACTTGAAATGCCACCCAGAAGCAAAGTTGTGTCCCTTGAAAAACTGGACAACTTTTATATTGGGAGATTTTTGGAGTGTTTAGGTGAAATTTGGAGAGCGCGGCAAAAGTTCCGGAGGGAGTTCAAAGACATAGGGGGTTTTGACCGGGGTTTTGACCAAGCTTTGACCACCAGTGTGTGTTGACTTTATTAAGGGGGTCATTATTGATTGTTGCCTCGTTTTTCGGGGTGATGACCTAGGTTGACCATGGTTTGACCAACGTCAGCAGGTTTGACTCAGTCGATTCGGCCATTAGCATTAATGACGCTAATTAAAAACCTGGGGCGTCACAAGCACCGAGGTGCCCCCATCTTGGCTTGATCTATGGAGCCCGCTGGGCTGCAGTCGAGCCGACTCTTGAGCCACTGATCACTAATCCCTCAGATCGAGGGTATCTGCGGTGCCCATCCTCGACGGGTGGGACTTTGAACCGCTGATCAGTAAGTCCTTGCTCGAGGGGCATCTGCGGTGCCCACCCTCGACGGGTAGGTCTTTGGACCGCTGATCAGTAAACGCTGCATTTGAGGGGCCCAGCCTCTATGGGCCCTTGAGTACGTTTAGTGACCCACGGCCCTGCTAGTTTTAAATCAGGGCGCTGATCGCACCCTTGGAGGGTCGGCTCTCGAGCTCTTGGCTCCAGTTGCGTGAGGGGGTTATCCTTACTCAAGAAGGAACCCGACCATTAATGGGTTGCGTTCGTGGCTGTGGATCGTGCGGGGCGGGCGCGCCTTTTCAGGCGACGCGTCGCAGGCGTCGTGGGCGACGTGGAGGCAGACGGGACGGGGCACCGCACCCCTTCGGTTACTGCGCCATAATCATGGCGTTCACGCGTGCGCGTGACAGCTTCATTGCGGTGGAGCCCGCTTCTCAGCGGCGCGGAGCGCCCGCCGCATTAATTGTCACAGTGCGCGAGTCCCCGGGGATGTTGCTCCCCTCGATCCTATAAATCACAAGGGGTGCAGAGGCGAGGCTACTTACCTTGCCATTCGCATCCATCACCCACACAGGTTATCTTCCTCCCTGCCGTGCGCTCCGCCGCTTCGGATCTTCTTGTGCTCCTTGCCCTTCTGTCGCCATCCTTGATCTTCCGCCCTTGTCCTCCATGGCCCCTCCGATTCGAGTGCTGGAACCTTTCCCGTGGCCCCGGTCGACGGTGACCCAGCTGGCGCTGGAGGAGTTGGTGAACGGCGGGCAGTTGACGTCGGCCGGCGAAGGCCGTACCCAGAGTGGGTGGTCCCGCCAGCGTCGGACAGGGAGCCCAACCCCCCGCCGGGCTACGACGTCATCTTCGTTCTTCTGCATGAGCGCGGCTTCAACGCCCCGGCGAGCCGGTTCATGCCGGGGTTGTGCCACCACTACGGGGTGGAGCTCCACAACTTCACCCCTAATGCCATCTCGCAGGCAGCTTCCTTCGTCACCGTCCGCGAGGGATTTCTGGGGCTTCCGGTGAACTGGGACCTCTGGGTCCATCTCTTCAGCGGAGAGCTCCATACTCTCGCTATGGGTGAGAAGGGGACACGTCGGGCGGTTCGCGCCAGCGGCCTTACGCTCGCACTGTGGGACACGCGCAAGGAGTTGTACCTGCTGTGCACCATGACTTACAACAGCGCAAAATGGGAGAAGGGATGATTCTACCTCCGCAATGATGGCGTCGGCCTTCCGCCGTACACAGGGAAGGTGCTGATGGAGAAGCCCGACGCCTGGTTCTATGGTGTGTCACCCTCTTTGCGGCAGCGGAGGCTCGAGTCCCTCACCACCGCCCTGTGCCAGCTAGCGGATACCGGGCTGGGGTGACGTCCGTCATCACCAACTTCCACCACCGGCGGATCATCCCCCTCATGGAGAGGAAGCTCCGCATCTATGAGATGAACAACGCGGCCGACCCCGTGTCATTGGCGTGCTCGCTGTTGCTGCAGGAGCGTCTCCCTAAGGGTACGCGGCCACGTGGGCGAGGCACGTGGTCAACCTCAAGGTGGTGCCGCACAACGATGACGACCTTTGGTTGTTCGTGATGCTCCCCGACGCCGGACCGGTGAGCACCACCTTTCCGTCCCTTTTTGGTTCTTGTTTCGCGTTTTTCGTTCATCCTAACAATATCTTCCCACATGTGGTGACCGTCCATGCCACCCGATCAGACCCGCCGACGCCTCGATTGAAGGCATCTAGGCCCCTAATTCATGTTTTGGTAATTAATGACAATCATTGTGGACTAAAATTTTATTTGAGTTATAAGAATAGGTTAGTCTGGTGAAATGATGAGCTCATGAGGTATGCACAAGGAAGTCTTGTATGGCATGTGTTGGAAAGAGCTCAAGGCAAAAGTAAAAGATAGGGTTTTTATTTTTGCCGGTCATAAGGTGATTAGAGGACGCTAAATGACCGGGTTGATAGGATAGATAGTCGTACTATCAAGAGGGGTCAATTTCATTGACTTGACTTTCTAAACTGCCACTTTGATCAAGAATTTGCATGCATTGCATTTAGATGAGTGGCGATTTTTTTGGTAAAAGGGTTTCGTTGAAAATCTTGAGAAAAATCAGTTTTCAGGTGTTGGGCGGACAGTCCGGGCCCATGGGGCGGACGGTCCATGGGTTTTTGAGATTTATTTAATATCTAAGGTTTTTGGCAAAGTTTTTCGAGAAAATTCGCTTCTGGGCGGACAGTCGGCGGGTCTAAGGCGGACGGTCTGTTATTGACCTCGAAACTAGACAGAACAGGGTGCGCTCGGGTGGACAGGGCGGACTGAGCCTTCCCACGGACGGTCCTCGGGTCCCTGGCAGACAGTCCGCAGGGTCCTAGCGGATAGTCCGCTCGGCCAACGGACACCTCTGACAGCAGTTGACTTTGCGTTTTTACCGTTGGAATTCAAACGCGGACAGTCCGTGAGGGCATCGCGGACAGTCCGCGAGGTACTTGTTTTTGAAATAATGGCTAGTAACGGGAAGGGGGAGTATAAATACTCCATGCCCAGGTTGATAGAGCCTCTCTTGGCCCTATGAAAGGTTCATACTCCCTTATAGAGATCTCCCACTCCTCTCTCTCTATCACTTGGCTTAGTGGTTGCATCTTTTGTGAGATTGAGAGCTTCTAGTGCATTACATCAAGGTTTTGATCTTTGTGGCACTAGGGAATCATGAAGCGAGTGGTTGATTTATTACTCTTGGAAGTTGCCGCTTCCTAGATGGCTTGGTGGTGGAAGAATCCATTGAAGCTCGCAAGAAGATTGTGCATGGCTCCGGATTTCTTGTTGTGAGAGGTATTGTGCTCAGCTCACCGGAGCGGCGAAGAGCAACTCTAGTGGAATCGAGGTGTGGAGTGGTTCTTTGGTTCTAACCGGCTCAAGATCAAGCGGTGCCTTGATAGAGGAGCGGTTGAACATTGAATCCACCTCAACGTGGATTAGGGGAGACCGGCAAGTCATTGATACCACGTGATAAAATTCGTCTCTTATGCTCGGTTATTTCTTTGCAAAATTTCCTTTCAAGCACTTTACTTTGAGTTTTTATTTTCTAGAGATTGAATTGCATCTTGTCACCCTAGGTTGCAAACCCCCAACACAGGAATAGAATAGCTAGAGAATTAATCCTCCTTGTGGTTCTAATTAAATTTTTCTAGTGTTGTGCTTTTAGATTTCAAACCGCCTATTCACCCCCCATCTAGTCGGTATCCTAGATCCTACAAGTGGTATCGGAGCTAAGGACTCCTTGTTGGGGGGTATCCGAAAAACCGGACGGGATCCCCGAACATGAGAGAGAGACAGAACAGTAAGAGCGTTCAAGAGCGGTAACAAAGCAGTAGGAGACTGAGAATCTCCCACTAGTGGCTCAAATTTCCAAAGTAATGAATCCGTTTACACGTGCCCTCGCACCCCCGTTTTATAGGGAGACGAAGGGACTTTTACATTCCAAAAACACCCTTGCGCTCGAAGAATATTCCTAATGTGAACACATACATGAACGTCTTTCATATCTCATACATTTACAAACCTGCCATTAGTTCACACCCTAAACCCGAACTTTTTGGGACGACAACTTTGACTTTGCTTCTCACTGGTTCGTGAATTTCCCCGTTCGTGACTTCCAAACCAGACTTCCAACGTATTCTTGAATTTCCCGTCTCCTGAAGTTCATGACTTTGCCAGTTTGAGATTCCAGACTCCCGCATGTTCGTGACTCCGAGGCTTCACAGGTCCAAGATTCCCAAAAATCGCATGTTCGCGATTCCGAGGCTTCGCAGATTCAAGATTCCTAAAAATCGCATGTTCGCGATTCTGAGGCTTCGCGGATTCAAGATTCCTGAAAATCGCGAATGCTTTGCCCCTGGAAAACACATCTTAAGAATTTCGTTAAACTCGACGTTTCGAGGGTGACGGGTTTTCCTGAATTCCCCAACACTAGCCCCTCGGGGAAGCGGGTTGACTCCGACGATCCGATTCCACGAAAACTAGAATTTCGGTAAAAAAACGTCACCCTCGGAACGTCGGAGGGGACACGCGTCACCCGGAAACCCCATAACGGTCTAATCGAGGCAGGTTTCGCGAAACTACCCCCCCCCCTCGCCCCTATAAATAGAAGGCTTCCGCTGTGAAAATTTTTCACTGCTCCCTTGCTTTTGTTGCGAATCGTGACTCTCCTACTTCGTGGAAACTCATCTTGTGCTTCAGAGTTCGCGACCTTTCAACTTTCTTCGAACCTCTCTAAGGTATTGTTCCTTTCGCTCTTTCGCTCTTATTCGTTGTTTTTATTGTATTAGGTTCCTTTATTTTGCAAACTTTATTCGCGAAAGTTGTCCTTATTTCTTCTTCTCTGTAAAACTGTCGAATAGGTGGCTCGAGTCAAAAGCACAGCGAGACCCATGACGACTGAAGAGCTTGTCGCAGCTGGTCTTCCAGCCGAACCGATTGTCGAGGGTCCTAAGAATTCTCCACCTCCCGAAGAGGGGGGCTCTCCCGCCGCCAGCGGCTCTAGGATCCACGAGGATGGCGAAGTCAGAACAGATGACGAAGACGTCGGAGATGTGGATGTCGGCGTCGGAGATTTGGTCAGGACAAGGCCGACGGGACCTCTGCCTTCTTCCCTCGTTTTCGGAAAGTCGAAGGTTACTACCAACATGATTAGAGAATATGAAGCAGCTGGCTTCTTCTTCTCAGGCACTGGGAGAGCTCCACTGGATGAACAAATTCCTGTTCCTGAAGACGGAGAGGTTGTCGTATTTCAGGACTTTTCCACCTGTGGCCTTAGGTTTCCTTGTGATCCGATTCTGCCTGCGATCTTGAATGCTTTTTCCGTGAAGATTCATCAGCTCTCACCGACGTCTTTCCTTGAGGTGTTGAAGTTTATTTGGATCATGAAAACTTTTGGTTGTAACCTCAGCGTCGATACTTTCGCCAAATTTTTCGAACTGGTCATTGTTCCCGACATCATCAAAGTCGACGACGGGCAATATTACGAAGCTCAGCATGCGTGCTGCACTTTCAACACCCGACGACAGAACACCCGAAAAGGGATTACGCGAATTCAGATCGCTCCCTGCTGCAAGACCAACCTGACTGATGATTGGAACTTGTACTGGTTCTATGTCAAGGTTGACATGTCTGAGGTTCCTGGCTACGAAGGACTAGCTTGCCCTTTGTCTTTCTCTATCGAACCCCTGACTATTGTGAATGCTGCTGAATTCAACCATCGGGCAGTGGGGATTAGAAATTGCGAAAATGCTTTTCAGCTAGCACTATACTTGGAGGCCGCGACATTGTCGAAGAGTTTGTTGCTGTCGAGATTTGGCCGATTTCTTACGGTTGGGCCCCCAACGAGATCGTTTATTTCAACGTCAACTGGGCAACTCAAGAAGTCCCTTTCCCGAAATTCGGCATTAAACTGCGGGAAGGCCAAAGTGCTGATGCTTTCATGGTTGAGGTCGAGAAGAAAGTGACGCTTATGATAGGCGAGTACACCATGAATGAATCCAAGGCATACAAGGCACTGGTGAGACACAAGAGGAGAATTAATCACGTGTTCACTGAGGTCTGTGGGGACAAGTCTTTTAATTCTCGACGCCCGGGTCGCAAATTGAAGGTCCCCCGCGGTTCTTTGTTGCCGGTTGCTCGAGTTTGCTCCTATAAGTTCCCCAAGAAGAAGATCTTAGAAACGGGGCCCATCAACTGTCGACGAGAGCACCTCCTCTGGTGTCCAGCCTTCTAAGACAAGATCTTTAGAATCGTCGAAGCGCAAGCGCAGGACCTCCGAACAAATTTCGGACGCCGAACTCCAAGCAGCCTCCAGCCTCGCGTAGATGAGCCGCAAGAAGTCCAAGAAAGCTGTAAGGAAGGTTGTTTCTTTGGGGGTTCGACGGGTTCCATCTGCATTCGATGACAACCTTGTCGTGGAAGTGTCCAGCCAGACAGGTTCTTGCTTTTGGCCCTTGTTGAGATTTAACTTTCGAGAAAATTGGTCGTCTGGTTCTGAGAATGAGTTCGTGGACATTGATTCTTTTTCAGATGCTGCCCCCGAAGTTCATAAGGATGTGGTTCCCGACGCTTCTGTTGAGCCCCCTGTTGCTGCTACTGCTGCTGCTATTTCTCCGTTCGTCCCCCGTCATGATGATGCAACCCCCGAATTTGCTGAGGAGCTCAAACTCACTGTTCACCGGGGTGATGATCCTGTCCAGAATGCTCCCTTGCTCGAAGTTCGTGAAGTTGTTCCTGAAGGCCAGGCTCCCTCTCCTTCCTTAGCTGCATTCAACAAGAGCTTTGGTACGTCTCACCGCGGCGAACTACTAAGTGTTGGTTTCGAGGCGGCTAGTATCGGGAGCGAGGCGTCCAAGATTTTAACACTCTGGAAATCGCCTACACTTGTTGATGACACAGGAGAAGGGTCGGAACAAACCGGAGGAGTCGCTCGGGAATCTGGAAAGGGGCCTCACTCCGCTCTGAGGAAGACTTCTGCATCGCAGGGTAAAACTTCTTCGAGTTCGCGGAAGAAGGTTACCATGCAAAATCTAAGCAAACAGGGTTCGTTTCTTTCCGTTAACTTTTGAATCTTTCAGATTTGCGAACTTTTTGCTCAAAACCTTAGTCATGGAGCTTTTCAGAATTCAAGGACCTTCTTCGTTCATATCCTCCGTCCAAGCTGGCGAGATTTCAAGAAGATTACACCCTCAAATCTTCCATGCTCGGGAAAGTTGCCAATGAACAGCTTATTGATCAAGAGAAGGCAAACAAGCAACTTTCCCAAGAATCTAAAGAACTTAAATGAAACTTCGCTCTTGCTCAATCTGCAAACCTTGATCTTGAAAAGAAGGTAGCCGAACTGGCAGAAGCCTTGAAGGTTTGCCAGGACGAGAAGAAAATCGCTGGCGAAGCACTTGAGCAATCAAAGGAGTTGGAAAAGCTGCAGAAAACTCATGAAGATGATCTGAGCCTGATTGAGAACCTTTGCAAAAACCATGACAGATCCTCGAAAGTTGTCGAGGATCTTCGTGCTAACAATGCCGATTTGGCTAGATCCCTGAGAAGCAAGGACCAACGAATTCAAGATCTCGAGAAGGCCCTGACCGAATAGAGAGAATCTTCTGGAAGGAGGATTTCTGAGATTGTCGACAGGCTGAAAGCTTTGTTCGGAGAATATGATAAATCTTTAAATGAATTTGGTGTTCGTCAAGCGCCACTCCCTTCCAACTTAGGGGTTCCAGAGTTCATGGATTGGATCGACGCAGAATTCAAGGCGATTCCTGAAGTTATCTCCGGCGCTAATGATTTCGCAGCAGCCTTCTCGGTCGAAAGCATTCTGAAGCTTTTGCATGACTCCGACTGCGCAGATCTTGTGAAATTTCGCGAAAAACTCTCGCAGTTTCCCGACGCCCTGAGTACCTCAAGAATTCGGCCAAACGAGGATGTTCAAGTCATCAAGTCCTAATTCGCGAGGGAATTTTGGTTAGCCAGCGGGAAAGAAGCCGTCAAGAGCATTGCACGTGCTAAGCTTGCTCTGGTAGATTTTCGGACGTTTGTGCTTGCTACTGCTTATTCGCGGGATTTTTGTCCCTTAATTTTTCTTACATTTGTTTCTTCACTTTTATTAGTTGATCGAGGAAGAGAATCGTGGAGAAAGCGCTGCATCCCCTGAATCGTCTACTGAAGACGAAGACTCTAGCGACTCGGGAGAAGAGGGCTCAGGTAGCAACAGCGACGACGGCAGTGACGGCGACCAAACTTCCGGGCACGAAGGGAATTCTCCGAAGGTTGACATCACGGGCTAGATGTTTTTCCGAATTATTCGCGCCCTCGAGGCTGCTTCTTTATATTTGTACATTCACTTAGTTTGTCTGAACAACTGTTTTGTAAACTTTAACCTGCGCAGGTCCTGCAAGTTGGGCCTGCGTAGGACGTGATGCCACTATGTATTCATCGCGATAAAATGTTTGTTAGTGGCGAAGTGTGGCGCTTGTTCAAAAGAGCTCATCCCGAACATGATTTCTCCGATTTTTGGCTCGAAACTTCGCTTAATTTTTCTATGGGATGCTTCGATCTTTCTTCCTTTTTCCTGCTTAAGAAAGAGGGTTCTACATCTGCGAATTCAAGTTCCACGAAGATTCCGAAGACGGAGCCCCTTAGCCCAATTGCCGGCGAGCTCAACTTTGCTTATGCTAGAGATGTTGCAGAAGATGATAGTTGCAAACCCGGACATGTTTTCGAACTTTCGTTCTAGATTTTGTACTTATCAATGTAATTGGTGCTGAACTGTTTCGAAATTTTTATGCAATTAAGGAAATAAAGACGTTTTCTTTTGAAAAAACGTCACCCTCCCCCACCTTGCCGTTTTGCATGAAAATTTGTAGACAAATTACCGAAGCTCTACTGTTCTTCAAATACTTTGATCAGACGCGCTTTTGGAGAAATCTTCGCAAATTCTTTAAAAACTTCAAATGTTAGGCAAGTCGACAAAATTTGTTCTCGAATTTTGTGGACTTGATCCTCTTGGCATACTTGCCCTGGTTGATATTGCAACATCCAGTTGCTTCAACCATGATTTTCTTCGAATTTCTACACGAGCCCCTAGCCCTTTCGCTAGAACAATTTTTTCGTGAAAAAATTCCTCGGCGGTTTTCATTAAGGAAGAAGAATTTTGGAACAATGCCACACACATTTACTTAACTGCAATCGTCGTTACTTATCATGATGGAAACTCAGGCTGCAACTCATTGTTGCCTCGAGCCTTTTCGGTAGGAATCCCTTCGTGGATGGGATTTTAGGCCACAACTTATTGTTGTCTCGGGCCTTTTTGGTGGGAATCCCTTCGTGGATGGGATTTTAGGCCACAACTTATTGTTGTCTCGGGCCTTTTTGGTGGGAATCCCTTCGTGGATGGGATTTTAGGCCACAACTTATTGTTGTTTCGGGCCTTTTTGGTGGGAATCCCTCAGTGGATGGGATTTTAGGCCACAACTTATTGTTGTCTCGGGCCCTTTTTCACAATCTCTTCTTCTTTTCACGATGGAATTCTGGCTATCAGGAAGCCTTTCTCACGAACTTTTCTTTTTTTCACGATGGAATTCTGGCTATCAAAGCCTTTCTCACGAACTTTTCTTTTTTTACGATGGAATTCTGGCTATCAGGAAGCCTTTCTCATGAACTTTTCTTTTTTTCACAATGGAATTCTGGCTATCAGGAAGCCTTTCTCACGAACTTTTCTTTTTTTCACGATGGAATTCTGGCTATCAGGAAGCCTTTCTTGCGAACTTTTCTTTTTTTCACGAAGGAATTCTGTCTGTCAGGAAGCCCTTCTCACGAACTTTTCTTTTTTCACGATGGAGTTCTGTAAATACGCAATTTGGGGGAAGACTCTTTTCATATATATATCACAAAGAGTATTTACATAGGATCCGCCTCGTTAAAAACCTTGCCTCTTGATTTAGAGCCCCCTTTGCAAGGAAAAGAGTACGGTCCTCCTTATTCTAATGCAATTAAGAAAGCAAAGGCTAATGTTTTTACTCAAAATCACTTATAGACACGTGATTCGGATTTTTTAATTTTTTAGAATACAAATTTGCGAAAATAGAAAAAAATTCTTTAAATTACGTCTAATTAGAACTGGAATTTTCAGGGGTAATACCTTTTCAGGCTGTCGGCGTTCCATGAATATGGCAACTCTTCGCCAGTTTGCTCCATCAGACGAAAAGCCCCTGGCATGTCTATTTCCTTTGCAATGTAAGGCCCTTCCCAAGACTCATGAAGTTTTCCCGGGTTCTCCCAGTTTTTCTTCCTTTTCAATACAAGATCGCCAGTTTTGATGTCCTTTCGGACCACTTTCTTGTCTCCCCAAGCTTTAGTCTCTTTTTGGTACTTCTCGATGTTTTCAGCAGCTTCAAGGATTGTTAGCTCGATCATGTCCTTTTCCACTTTCTCATCAACTTCTTCAATCTCTTTTGCTTTCAGGACTCTCATGCTTTCGTTTTTTATTTCCTCTGGTGTCATTGCCTCAGTGCCGAAAAGTAGGCGAAAGGGCGTGAAACCCGTTGCTCTTGACACTGTAGTGTTGTGGGACCAAATTACTTTCGGTAATTCATCCACCCATTTACCCTTCTTTTGGTCTAACAAGCATTTTTTTATTCCCGAAAAAATCAGGCCATTTGCCCTTTCAACTGCTCCGTTGGACTGTGGGTGGTACACTGACGAAAATTTCGCATGAGTACCCAACGTCTTGCAATATTCCTTGAAAGTGTAACAATCGAACTATTTCCCATTGTCAACAGTCAGTTCTCTAGGAACCCCAAACCTGCAGACTATGTTCTGCCAAAAGAACTTCTGAATTGTTGGTGCTTTGATATTCGCAAGTGGTTTTGCCTCCACCCACTTTGTGAAATAATCGACTGCAACAGCTGCGAATCGGCAATTCCCCTGAGCCGTTGGCAATGGCCCTACTAGATCCATTCCCCACCTTTGCAATGGCCACGATGGTGGAATTAAGTGAACTGGCATTGAAGGTAAATTCTGTTGGTTCGCTGTTTTCTGGCATGCTTCACATTGCCGAACTAATGCCTTGGCATCTATGTTTATGGTGGGCCAATAGAATCCCTGCTTTATTGCCTTTCCAGCTAAAGCCCTGGTGCCTATGTGCGCACCACAAAATCCACTGTGAATTTCCTTGAGAAGTTCCAGGCCTTTTTCGAAGGTGATGCACCGTAGCCAAGGCTCAGTGACTCCTAATTTGTATAGGTCTCCGTTTACCACTGTATAGCCCCGTGCCCTTTGTTTCAATCTTTTCTCTTCCAACTCATCTTGTGGTTCATAGTGGCCTCTCAGATAAGCCATGATTTCTAGTCTCCAATCGGGAGTCTCCACTGCATTCACGATTTTCGGCCTCGAATCCTTGATGGATGGTTCTCTGATGATTTCGAAGAACACATCAGGGGGTAGTTCTTGATTTAACTTTTCTTTGCTTTCGCCAGCTTGTCTGCCTCATTGTTGTCATCTCTTGGGATATGCTGAACTGAGTAACCTTTGAAGTGCCTTTCCATTTCCCTGACTTTTTCTAGGTACTTCACGAGAACAAAATTTCTTGCTTCACTTTCTTTTTTGACATGTTCTTGAATGACTTTCGAATCTGTTCTGATTATGAAGGTCTGCTGCCCCAAGGCTTTCATTTTTCTTAATGCCAGAAGTAGAGCTTCATATTCTGTTGTGTTGTTCGTGGAATGTTCATTGTTCGCGAATATGAGCCGAGCTGCATATCTTATCACTACCCCGCCGGGGATGTTACGACAGCCGAAATTCCAACCCCCTTGTAACACCAAGCCCCATCACACTGTACTATCTAAGGCTCAGGTATCTTTTCATCGAGGTTCTGAGTTGGTGAGGTCCAATCCACGACAAAATCTGCCAGAACTTACGACTTTATTGCACTTCTCCTCTCGAAGTCCACCACATATTCTAAGAGTTCAGCGCCCCACTTGATTATTCAGGTAGATACCTCTCTATTTGGGAACAAATCGCTCAATGGCTGATTGGTGATAACCCTTATTCTGTGACCCTCAAAATAGTGCCTTAGCTTCCTTGCTGCCATGATGACTGCATATGCGATTTTTTCCAGTTCGGAATAGAAGATTTTTGAGCCAGACAAAGCTTCAGAAGCAAAGTATACTGGAATTTGTTTGATCTTCCCTTCTTCCTCCTTTTCTTGCACTAGCACAGCACTTACTGCCGAATTTGATGCAGACACATATAGCAGAAGTGGCGATTTCGGTTCGGGAGGGCACAACTTGGTCATATTGGACAAGTAATCTTTCAATTCTTGAAAAGCTCGCTTCTGAGTTTCAGACCACTGGAAGTTCTTGGCACTTTTGAGGACTTGGAAGAATGGTAGGCTTCTTTCCGCGGCTCTGGGAATGAATCTGTTAAGAGCAGCCACTCTCCCTCTTAACTTCTGCACATCCTTCACTGAGACTGGATCTTGCATTTCCACTAACGCCCTGATTTTGTCGGGATTCGCCTCTATGCCCTTTGTTGAAACTAGACATCCGAGTACTTTCCCCTTGTGAATGTCGAATACACATTTCTCCGGATTTAGCTTCAGATTTGCTACTCTCATGTTCGCGAATGTTTCTGCCAGGTCACTGATCTGGTCTTTTCTCTCAACAATTTTAACGACTATATCGTCCACATATGCCAAGATGTTCCTCCGTATCTGGGGATGGAGGACTATTGCTATCATTCTTGAAAATGTACATCCTGCGTTCTTGATCCCTTCTGGCATTCTCACGAAACAGAATGTTCCGAAGGGAGTAATGAAGCTTGTTTTTTCTTCGTCCTCTTTGCGAACCCTGATTTGATGATACCCAGAGAACATGTCCAGGAGCGAGAGCATCTCACTGTTGGCTGCATCATCTATGATTTTGTCTACCCTTTCCAGGGGAAAATCGTCTTTCTTGCATGCCTTGTTCAAATCTGTGAAATCCACACACATTCTCGACTTTTCATTTTTCTTCTTCACTGGTACAGTGTTGTCTAGCCAGATTGGATACTTTACTTCTCTGATTACTTGCGCGTCTGGAAGCCTTTGAACTTCTGCTTCCACTGCTTTCACTTTTTCCTCTGACATTTTGCGAAGTTTCTGTTTCTTGGGAGGTATTCTTTCGTCTGTTTCCAGGGTGTGTTCAATGATGTCCCTGTCGACACCTTGCAGGTCCTTGGCTGACCATGCGAAAACATCTTTGTTTTTGTTCAGGAATTGTTCGAGGTCTTTGTCCTCTTCGGCACTGAGGTGAGCCCCTATTGTGACTACTCTATCGGGCATGCCATCCAGGTACACTTTCTTGGTTTCACCATCTGCGGCTATTTCAATCTTTTCTTTATCCCTCTTGGCCTCTTCGGAGGTTTCCTTTTTCTCGTCAGCTGTTTTCAACTGGTACATGTTCGTCTGGCCAGGCGTGTGGCCTTTTTCTATGTTTCTGGCCTCTTGCTGATTGCCGAACACTGTGATAACCCCTTTGGGTGCAGGCATCTTTATACATAAGAACTGCTGTCTTATGACTACATCGAATTTGTTCATAAAGCCTCTGCCGAAAATCGCGAGATACGGGTGATAGATGTCGACCACGTCGAAGGTGAGACTCTTTGTTCTGGCATTGTCAAGATTTCTGAAGGAAACAGGGAGTGATATTTTTCCAACCGACTTGATTGGTTTTCCTCTGAAACCTTGTAATGGGTATTCTGACGGGTCCAACATGTGCTGGCTCAAATTCATCTTTTCGAAAGTCTTCAAGAACAAGATATCTGTTGAACTTCCATTGTCAACTAGAACTTTTCTGATGACCCACCCAGCTATGTTTACCTCGATGACCATGGCATCATTATGAATCGCGGATTTCAGCCTGAAATCTTCTTCTGTGAAAGTGATTGGCACCTTTGCCCATTCCGGACGTGCAGCTGGACCGTCATTGATGATGGTGTTCACAGACCTGAAGTAGTTGCTTCTTTGCTTCTTAGTCTCGAACTCCATGTCTGACCCTCCTGTGATTGGCATGATAGTCCTGAAAGACGGCAATGCTTTGGAATTCGAGGTCCTGCACTTGACTGAGGCCTTGACGAACTTTCTGGGGGTGGTGGCAAGATTTCCCGAATTGGTTGTGGTTGCTGGATTGATTGGATTGCCTGTGACTAGGGAAAAACTGTTGCGATGGTTGCCATGATGATTGTGGTTGTGAGAACTGCTGAACTAGGACTAAACTTGATTGAGAGTTCATGAATTGCGGCTGCCAGAAATTCGAGCGAAACTGGCTTCGCATTGAGGATGTGATGCTCATCAGCGCTTTTTCTTGTTGGATTCTTGCCATGTTTTTCTTGGTTTCTGGGCACCCTTCGGTGCTGTGTCCCCTCCCATGATACTGACAATAGAAGTATGGGTCTTTCGGGTTATGATTCGTGAGCCTCGGGGGTCCTCTTCCTCTTCCCCTTCCTCTGGGCACGAACCCTCCTCTAGTGCTTCGCATGCTGTTTTGGTCAGGCTTTGGATTTTCGACATTGTTAACATTTCGTGGATTCTGGGATTGTGCTCTCCAGGTCATCTCTCTGTTGCCCTGCCTTGCTTCGTTTCGTTCGGTTACTCTCTTGCGATGATCATCATTAGACAGATGTATTCCTCCAGTTCATGAAAAAGTTCCTCAACCGTCTTGGGTTTCTTTCTAGTCAGATGCGAAGCTGTTGGCCCTAGAGTCAGGCCCTTGATTAGCGCATTGATCGTTGTTCTTTCATCAGTTTCTGGGATTTGGGATCTTTGCTGCATGGATCTTCTCACAAAGTTCCGCAGTGGCTCTCTGTCTTTCTGCTTGCAGTTGTACAAATCTGATGCTTCAGCTGTTGTGTCATGGAACATCTGAAATGCTTGCATGAACTTTGTCTTGAGATCTACCCAGCTGCAGACTGAGTGCGGCGGCAGCAAAGAGTACCAATTCAGTACTGGTCCTTCGCAAGCAATAATGAAGGATTTGGCCAGTGCAACATCATCTCCTCCTGCTGAATTCACAGCCGATTCGTACCTCATAAGGAACTGCCTGGAGTTTTCGAAGCCGTTATATTTTGGGAGAGAAAATGGCTTGAACTTTGGTGGCCACGGTGCAGTTTCCAGCCCAATGGACAGTGGTGATTCAGAATCTACGAAGTGTGAGATTCTGTTTCCCGCGAAGAAGTTTTCTTTCGGGGGTCCTCTTGCTGGCCCAGAGTTCTGATGTGGCGATTCTTGCCACAGGGAACTGTTTTCTTGTTCTTTCATTTCATTTATTTCTTGTTCAGTTGTTCTAACTTTTCAGAGATTTTTCTTTTCGCTTGCAACTAACTTGCGAATTTTTCCTTGTCTTTCTGCAGCTGTTGTATCTTTTGATGAACTCTTTCTAGTTCCCTGTCTATGGTGTCATCATCATCATCAACATTCTCATGTGTTTGCTGTTCAGCAGGTTGTTCTTGAGTGTGTGCTGTCTTCTCAGCTCTTGCCTTCATCAGAGCTTCAAGCTTTGCTCTCCGCTCTTGATCTGTGGTGTTGGAAGGTTCAGGGACGAAAGAGGTTTCATTCCCTTGAGGAGGATGGTGGTCTTCTCGACTTGTCTCAGCTGGAACGTTCTTCTTGGACTTCTTCTGTGGTGGCATCGTGAGCTGTTCTTCGGCTGAAACACGGTGGGCGCTAATGTTGGGGGGTATCCGAAAAACCGGATGGGATTCCCGAACACGAGAGAGAGACAGAACAGTAAGCGCGTTCAAGAGCGGTAACAAAGCAGTAGGAGACTGAGAATCTCCCACTAGTGGCTAAAATTTCCAAAGTAATGAATCCGTTTACACGTGCCCTCGCACCCCCCCTTTTATAGGGAGACGAAGGGACTTTTACATTCCGAAAACACCCTTGCGCTCGAAGAATATTCCTAATGTGAACACATACATGAACGTCTTTTACATCTCATACATTTACAAGCCTGCCATTAGTTCACACCCTAAACCTGGACTTTTTGGGAAACTTTGACTTTGCTTCTCACTGGTTCGTGAATTTCCCCGTTTGTGACTTCCGAACCAGACTTCCAACGTATTCTTGAATTTCTCGTCTCCTGAAGTTCATGACTTCGCCCATTCGAGATTCCAAACTCCCGCATGTTCGCGACTCCGAGGCTTCACAGGTCCAAGATTCCCGAAAGTCGCATGTTCGCGATTCCGAGGCTTCGCAGATTCAAGATTCCCGAAAATCGCATGTTCGCGATTCTAAGGCTTCGCAGATTCAAGATTCCAGAAAATTGCGAATGCTTTTCCCCTGAAAAACACATCTTAAGATTTTCTTTAAACTCGATGTTTCGAGGGTGACGGGTTTTCTTGAATTCCCCAACACTCCTTATTTGAGAGATTTAACCATCTCAGAGTAGGATAAATGGTTGAGGAAGATAAGTTTCATATTGGGAAGCCACCGGTCTTTGATGGGAACAATTATGACTATTGGAAGAAAATAATGAAGGTTCACTTCAAGGCCTTGGGAAGAGATTTATGGAGAATTGTAATGGAAGGATATGTCATTTTGGACCCTAAGAATAAGATGAATGATGATGATAAAAATGAAAAACTCAATGATAGAGCTTTGAGTGTACTCTACAATGCTCTTGCTCTTAGTGAATTAAATAGAGTGAAGGGACTTGAAAAAGCAAATGAGATATGCGAGAAGCTTATGGAAATATATGAGGGAACATCCACCGTTAAAGAAGCAAAGCTCTATGTGCACAAGGGAAAGTTCAGTGAGTTCGTCAGATGGTGAGATTTGGACAGCCCACGGGGGTGTTAATCCATGTGGTTTAATTGTTCGGTGGGGTGGAGTCTAAGGCTAAGAACTCGAAGGTCGCACACGAGTACGCGGAACACAGAGAACACTATGAGTTTATACTGGTTCGAGCCTCCGGAGAGTAAAACCCTACGTCCAGTTCTTCAGTTTGTATTGCTTGGGGATTATGTGATTGTACAAGGGGTCGCCTCGTCTGCCTTATATTGGCCAGCAGATGAGGTCGATTCCCAGACTCCTGGTCGGTTACGACTAGGAGACCTAGTCTAATTGATTACATCGCTTGCCATATCCTGTCGATCTGCTCTGGTCGAAATCCACCGAGGTCTTGTCTTGTTCACCAAGTCTTGAGGTCGTGCTGAACTAGGTCATCTGGGGAATCTTCTAGAAGGTCTTCAGGAGGTTGTGTGGGCCACCAACTAGGTCGGTTGGGCCCATTGACATGTCGGCGGGTCTTCTGGTAGGCCGGACCTACTTGTCAGGGACGACTGTGAGCCTGGTCGGTGGGGACTCAGGGGTACCCATGTCTCACAAGCCCCCGAGCGAGGTGTAGGCGCAGCGACCTTAGAAAGGTCATGACGAAGTCGTAGAGATATCGACAGGTCGAATAGCATGCACGTTGGTCCAAAAGAAAAAAGAACAAATTGAGTTGGCAGTCGACCTGTTTGCAGTCTTGCCGAACGAAGAGAGGTCGAGTGACGACCTATAGGAAGCAGACTTCCAATAGATCGAAATGACAATGAAAAAATTTAGAGGGTATCGAAGATGCACTCATAGAGTAGTATCCGAGCATCGTGGTGGGCAAGATGGTCGGTATGATGATCCAAAAAAGAGGAGTAGAAAAAGTAGATCAAGTAACGATGTGATGAGAACAAGTTTCCCAACAGGTCGATACGACAGGGAAAATAAGAGGGCGTCGAAGACGCACTCGTAGAGTAGTCCCCGAGCATTGAAGCGGGCAGCATGGCTGGTTTGATGCTCAAGAAAGAGAAGAAAACTGAGTCATGTTCTTGATCGAGCGAAGTGTAGAGACACCCAGATCTCCTAGCAGAGCTGCAAGGAGTCTGGTAGGGCCGACCTCAAGGAGGCCTTGTAGGCGTGCCGACCTCGAAGAGGCCTCATGTCATCAATGTTGCCCAGTATCCGAGGATATCCAATAGGATCTTGAAAGGTGTGTCGTATGAAGAGGTCCTTCGTGGTGGTTGAAATTGTCGACGATGAAGTTGTAGGAGTGACATCGATCTTAATCGTATGGAGTGTAGAGACATCCAGATATCTTGCATAGCTGCAAAGAGTCGGGCAGAGCCACTCGAGGCATGCCAACCTCAGGAAGGTCTCAAGTCAGAAGTGCCCAAGCATCCGAAGATACCTGGCCATCAGGCGCGCACCCCGTAGGGAGGCCTTCATTCCCAATGGGTGTCCAGGGCAGGCTGGCAGAGCTATACAAGCACACCGACCTCGGAAGGTCATGCAACCGGGGCGCCCAACTAGATTGACAGGGCCATAGACATACCCAGGTATTGCAAGACCTAGATATTAAGGCACGTCGACCTCAGGGAGGCCATTTTGGTGCCCAGATGACCAACATAGCTGCTGATCATCCAGTGGAACCATGACACTAAGGTATTGACGACCTCAGCAATAGGCACAGCGACCACGGGGGCCCGACGAAATCATAGATCTCTGTGGTGCTTCTGATCTCCATAGTACTTTTAGATCTCCAGGCACCCAGACGGATCTGGCAGAGCAGCGAGGCACGCCTACCCCGTAAGGTCTTCAATCGAATTTAAGGCCATTCTACTCAGGAAACAGAAATATAGGCTGATTGGAATAGGTCTATTTACGTGCAGAGCCATAGCAGGTGCACCAGGTTGCAGAGCCTAGTGGGTGCAAATAAAAGACATCAGGTCGTAGAGGAAGGTCGTGGAGTCATCGTCGAAAGGGGCTAAGTTAGGCATTGAGCCTTCTGACATGGGGTCAGGTTTTGTCGTGTAGCGTAGACTGCAGGGTCACAGGTCAACAGTGGTCGGGGATTCCCTTGCCACCCAAAAAACGACAAACTACCCACTGATCAAGGGGGGTTACTGTAGCCATGTGATTCCGTGGCGGGGCTCAGGCGCTATTGACGCGCTAGCGATAAGGACGTCGCGAGAAAGGGTAATAAAGTCGTCGCCTTTAATCATACACATGTCTGCAGGTCCCAGGACCACGTGGTGACAGTGTCATCACTTCGCCAACTGCCCAAGGCTTGGATCCTACTATAAATAGTGTTGTGAGGCTGAAGAAGGCAAGCACCGAGCATTGTTGAGCTATGAAGCTGCAAAGTAGTAATCCCACCATGCCATGGGCATGTGTTCGCCCACCAGATTGTAGAGTGTTGTGTTTGTAGGGGCTTGGAGCTAGGAGAACTCTCGCAAAATGTAGGCAACACCCCCACTCTTCGTACCCAGCCTCTGTGTGGTACTAGGTAGAGTTTGGAGGTGATGTTGTACCAGCTGGAGGTGCAGCAGGACATCACTTGTGAGCATCGGGTGCTCACTAGGGTCCGAATCCCGTGCCGAAGAGCAAGCTTGTACCTGCATTCCAATAGTCTGGGCCGAGCATGCCATAGGTTGCGCGCCGTCCAGCAGCTGTCTCCCACAAGGCCGCCATCAAGGTCCTAGTGCTAGGAGAAATCTCGCGATGTGCTCTACTTCAGTAAAGTAGGTTGCGATGATTGCTCTGGGTGGCCCAGGCCTTGTAGTATGTTTATCTCTTGTGTCGGTATCTGTATCCAATGAGATCACATGCGACTTGTGTAACTTCAGACGGTCCATGTAATGTTCGCTCTCTTCTATCATGTACTTGGTAGTTTTGACAAAATGATTTGTTAAAGACCTAAATTAATGTGACGTGGGGGCTTGCTGAACTTGTTTGTCATTAGGGTGACATGATGATATTTTGTTGATAGCTGACGTCCTAAACCCAGAGTTTAGGTCGTGGCTTAATATGTTGATGACAAATCCGGTGCAATCTTCTCGAGAATTTATCGGAATAGAGTCGTTGAAGCACGTTGTACGGCGGAAGGAACCGCAACGGACAGATCCAGTGGACCCCCCTATAAATAGAGCGGCTCGAGTCGGGGTTGACCCCATTCTCCCTCTTCTTCCTCCCGTCGCATCACTCTCGCCGTCGTAGCACCCCGTAGCCTTGCGACCGCTTCGTTCCTGCGCACACTTCCATCCAGTCCCCGGCTCCGGCCATCTGCCTGCTAGCACCACCGCTCTGCGCCGCGCTCCACCGCGCATGCGCATCAAAACCTTGTGCACCATTAGATACAATCCAAACCCTAACGACGAAATGGCAGCAGAGGAGGCTTCCGTCCCGGACCCGCGCACGGTGTGGGTCCGGTCGACAATGACAAAGGCCAAGATCCAAGCTTTGGTGGACCGCGGGCTACTGCGACCGAAGGTGGAGGTGGAGTGGATGGCTGCGGCTGGGGACGAGTTCCCGACCGAGGACGTGAAGGATCATGTCATCTTCATGTCGTTCTTCGAGTGCGGCTTCAACCTCCCTGTGGGGGATTTCTTCCGCGACTTGCTGTACTACTACAAGCTAGAGCTGGTACACCTTGTCCCCAACTCCATCACTATGGTTTCGACCTTCATTCACTTTTGTGAGGCGTATCTGGGGATATCGCCTCACTTCTTGTTGTGGAGGTATTTGTTTTGTGTGAAGAACACTAGCAAGAGGTCAGGGCCAGTGGGGGCTGTAATGTTCTGCTTGAGGTCGAGCCTCAAGACAGAGTGGATAGATAGCGGCCTCCCCGTCAACACCTCAAGTGCTTTGGCTTCCACATCGTACTGGCCATAAGCCAGTGAAGATATCTGAGCGGGACTTAGGGCTGTCATCTCATGACACCGAGGACCTCAAGGGGGTCCTGGAGCTAGTCGGAGACCTAAAGAAACGAGGGGTGACGGGAGCTTCAGTCGCCAGGTCGTTTTGCCAGCAGCTGATTCAACCGATCAAGGACCAGGTTCATCCTGCGTACGAGTACTGGGGGCAATCATATCCCACATGTGAAGTTAACCGCAAGGTCTCCAAGGAGGAGATGGCGGCCAGGGTGTCCTAGATTTATTCTGGGAAGGTGAAGATAAAGAAGTGCCCTAGCCCTAAGGATTCGTTGAAGAGGTCGGCTGACCCGGTAAGATCCTGAGACCTACTGTTAGGTCGTTTACTCCATTTGCCATTGTTTATGTTGTGTAATTCTCTTGGTCGTTGGTTGCTTGCAAGAATGTCAGCGTCAGTTCTGGTGCCAGCGCCTCTTCGTGGAGGCGAGCTGCACCTACGGAAACTTAGGGCGGATAGGTAGCAGCCTTCAGCAGCCCGGTTGCTGAAGTTTTATGAGTCTGACTTGACGCCAAGACGGGCCCGGATGCTGGTGGCGCCGCGAAGTCCCGACGCAAGACCAGGTCGACAGTGACGAAGCAGTCGGCTTCAACGGCTGCTATTGCGGTCTCTGCGGTGAAGGCCGCGGAGAAGAAGAAGAAGAAGAAGAAGAAGAAGAAGAAGAAGAAGAAGAAGAAGAAGAAGAAGAAGAAGAAGAAGAAGAAGAAGAAGAAGAAGAAGAAGAAGAAGAAGAAGAAGAAGAAGAAGAAGAAGAAGCCACCGAGGAGTCGTCGGTCGTGGAAGATCGGCCAGCGAGGAGGTCAGAGAGCCCCGCTGCCAAGAGGCAGCGGGAGTTGGTGGAAAAGACGACGGAGGATGCCCTCCATCAAGGTTTGGAGGCGCAGGGAACTGCTGCCGCAGCCAGGCAAAGATGCCTGCAACAATTAGGCCTCGGTTCTTTAGGCCGAAGCCTCGATCTATTTTACTTGTTGTTGTCGTGCTGTGAATGTCAGTCTTGATGTGGTGTTGTTGTGCAGATTGGTAGTAGAGTCGTAGCGCGACCTGGGCGCTCAGGCTTCCCCGTCCCGCACAAGGTCGCCCGACCCTAAGGTCGTGGTGGAGTCATTGACCGACGACGCGCGGATGGCCACCCCGCTGCCAGGGGCGGCTGAGAAGAAGACAACTTCGCCGCTAGTGGCGGTTTCAAGAGTGGCAAGTCCCCCGCGTGCTGGTGATGCGGGATTCAGAGGTGTTGTTGGGGGCGTCGGAACGCCGGATTCCCCAAGAATTATTGAAGTGGACCCCATCAACTCAAGACCTGTTGGGGCTGATGACGACCTGGTCAAGGACCAGCCTCAAATTGACCAGGCGCCAAGGGGTCCGGGGACATCTGGCGCACAGGTACCCGATTCTTCCTCGCCAAGCCCGAGATTACCGTGACGGGAAATGGATTGGAATAAGACCCCTTAGCAGGGTGATATCTTCGAGGACAACGAGGATATGCAGGCCTTGCGGACCAGCGTTGTGACCATCAACTACGCATTGAGAGTAGGTTTATTTACGATGTACTTTTCTGACGATGTATTTGTTGAAGTGTCACTGATGAATTTATTGTGTTGTGGCAGTCTTTCGCGGAACGAGCCAAAAGCCGAGCCGACCTGCTGAAGAATGCGGTGGTGAAGGAGCAGCGGATTACGGACCTTGAGCAGGAGCTCAAGAAGGTCCGAGAGGAGGTGGCTACCGAGAAGAAGAGGCCCAAGGACGAGCTCGCCAAGGAGAAGCGCAGGCCAAGGAGGCTACTGCACAGTTCAATAATGTATCCATTGGTAGGTTGGATCTTCATGTTGGTAGTCTTGTTCCAGTAGCAAAGAGGTCTTTTTGTGAGATGCTAATTAGGATGTCTCGTAGGCTTCCTTAATTGTGAGGAGGAGCTTAACAATGACCTGAAGAACACTAAGGAGAACGTTCGAATTTTGGAGGTGTCGCTTTGGGAGGTCGAGGCTGGGGGCTAAGAGCTCAAGCAGGCGATGAAGGAAGCTGGTGACAGTGAGTATGTCGTATCTCAAAAGCTGGCTTATGAGAAAGGAGCTCATCGGGACCTTGAGGTCAAGTTCGAGGTTTCTTTGAAGTCGTTGCAGAATAACCAAGTGACTATTGCAAAGTATGAGGTGGAGCTGAACAACCTGAAGGGTGCTACCAACTATGCAATGGATTGCATAGCAGTGTCGGCTGAAGGGGAGGAGGCGAAATCCATTGTTGATCATCTCATTGATACCCCTAACAGGCTCCTGACGTTGCTGAAGGCGACGAGCATAGTGGTGGCTAATGATGCACTGGTGAGAGTTAAGTCTCACTACCTTGACGTCGACATGGCCAAGGTCAAGGATGGCGCTGATGTTGAGAAGGACCTCTGATATGCACACGCCAGCGTCATCGACCACTCCAACCACTTTGCCGACCTCATCAACTACATTGCCGACCTCTACACCAACACCTACAGGACCAATCACACGTAGCCGAGCTAAAAAGATACAACAAGAGGTGCACGCGCTACTTTGTGAACTTCAACTCAATTCTAATGATAATTTTATGCTACCTAAGTCTTGTATGTTGATACTTCTCAGGTACGTTGAAGAGAATCATCAAGACGAAGGTCACGAAGCTAGAGTCGGCAAAGTTCTCGTCATTCAGCAAGGCCATTCGGCAATTTCCCAATCCATTCGGCAATCCATTCGGCAGTTTCCTGAAGCATAAGTTCGAGCATTAAACTGTACCAATATACGAAGTTTCCCATAGCATGCTATACACCGTTGGAAAGATAATCGAGTTAGCTTTCCAACGCATCTAGTCCCACGTCATTTGAAGATTCCTAGAAGAAGTTATGATCAAAACATTGAAGACTGCTCAGCAGTCAAACAGTCACGCGGAAACAACTCAGAAGGTCATCTCGGGAGATCCTTTCACATTGGCGACGTAATTCAGTTTGTTTTCGTGTTTCCACCCACCTAGGAGGGTTGTTCCTAGTATAAATACCCCTCATATGTAAGCTAAAAACAACTTTTGATGAATTGAGATAATCCAAGTGATTTCGCGGCCGAGCTGCTCGAGTGCCTTACTCACACCCTTGTTCTTCCTTGTTCTACTTGGACTTGTGAAGAGATCTCTACGAGGTCCACTAGTTCGTGCTCTGTGAGTTCCGGTACGGCTGCCTCACCTTGTGTGGATTAGCTCCGGTTGTGGTTACGCGGTCGTTTGGAGATCGAGTCGAAGTCCTCGTGGTTTCGGTGTCTCTCTCCCCGTCGTTTGGGTCGCATCCAACCTTGGCTAGGTATAAAGCTAGTTATCCGCTGATCTTCAGCAAGTTCTCATCTAATTCCAGTAAGTTATCATCCTCTTTCCGCTACCCCATCGTCGTTCTTCAAGTTCAAAGACCTACTGCCGTGAAGATCGGGCCATCCTCGTTCTAACGCCGGGTTAGAACCTATCATCTGGTATCAGAGCTTTCGTTGACACGGTAGGTCTTACCATCGTCATATATTTATCCCTTTGATCATTTATCACATATATTTTGTTTTATCCTACAGTCCAGAGCCATAAAAATTACCTATAACCCTTTGGCGGTACTGTTTTTCCTTGTGTTTGAGTTCATCTAGTTGCTAGTCAGCATCATTTATATATATTGTGTTGTTCATTTGTCTTTTTCGCATCCCTGTTAGTATTATAAAAAAAGAGAGTTCTGAAAAAAGAAAAAAAAAAGAGAAAGTAAAGAGTCAAAAAAAAGAAAGAAGAAGAGAAGAGTTTGAAAGGGAGTCGTGTTGTTGTGTGTTGCTGAAATTTTCAGATTGCATATTTTTAGTGGTGTTCTTGATAGCAGCAATCCATATATTTTGAGCACATTATTTCACTTGGTTGACAGTACCGTAAGCCCTCCTTGTTTAGCCACCTATAGCTCCACTTCAAATCTGAAACCAGGACATCTCAAATCGTAATCCTTACGACCTCACTACCACCTCCGTGAAGCTGCCAACACTAGCACAATCGCAGTCCTTGAGGACAGGCAGAACTTGGGTAAGTAAGCGGTGAGTTTGAGTGTTTCCACAAATACTTCATATTCCACATATTTCTTGCTGCTCCTAACATGGCAGGGTCAGATTCTGGTGTTCATGGTGAGCACCATGAAGAGGATGAACGCCCAGTTTCTCGGGCAGAGATGCGTCGCATGGTGGACTCACTTGTGGAGGCAATGGGAAGGATGTTCGATGCTCGCCTTCCAGCAGCAGGGGGACGTGGGCCACGTCGTGATCAAGAAGACCATCATCGGGAGGAGTCCGGAGATGAGAATTCTGGTTTCGGCCATGGATTTGACCGGTTTGGTGATGGCCGAGGAGGACATGGTGGTGGTCGTCGTGCTGATTTCGATAATCAGCGTGGTGGTCACCGTGCTGACTTCCATAATCAGCGTGGCGGACGTCGTGCACACGAACGTCATGTGAGATTTGAAGACGAAGAGTTCGAAGATCATGAGGACGGGTCTAATGATGAAAATCCCTTTGGTCGTGGTGGGAGATTTGACCGGCGTCATCATCATCGACGTGCTGATTTTGAAGATAGGGGATTTCACCGCGGTCGCCGTCAATATGACGACCCCGATAATATTGCTCGTGTCAAGTTGAATATCCCTAAATTCACTGGAAAGGAGAATGCAGATGAGTTCCTTGAATGGGCTGAACAATGCGATCAGATTTTTAGGGCGCATAGTTTATCTGATCAGCGCCGTGTTGATTTAGCCTCAGTTGAGTTCTCTGGATATGCTCTGACTTGGTGGAATCAAGTGCAAGAGAATCAGCTTGAGTTGGGTCTTGGATACATCAATACTTGGGAAAGAATGAAGCAAGTAATGAGAAGGAGGTTTGTTCCGTCTAGCCATCAGCGTGATCTTCGAAACCGATTGCAGATGTTGAAGCAAGGAAAGAGGACTGTTGATGAATATTTCAAGGAGATGGAGTTGCTGTTGGTACGGACTGGAATCAGAGAAGATGCAGAGTCCAAAATGGCAAGATTTTTGGGAGGTCTTAATGAAGATATTGCTGGTTTTGTTGAGATGTTTCCGTATCGTACTTTGCAAGATCTAGTTGATCAAGCCATGCGTACGGAGAAGAAAATTCAGCAAGAGTCTCGGGGAAAATCTTATGGCAGTCAATCTATCGGCTGCCCCATGGCGCAAGCGAGCAGTCCGGCACTTCTTATGGCGGACACCGATCCCAAGGGACTTCGGCTAAACCTTCTACATCTCATGGTGCATCAAAGATGGCTGTTTCTAGTGCATCTTCACCTGCAAATCAGCAGCGACCTGTTGCCGGTTCAGCAGCCCCAACTCATGCTTCGGCCGCTACATCATCTACCCGAAGCGGGGAAATTGTATGCCATAAGTGCCACGGGCATGGCCCATATTGCTGCTCAATGTCCTAGTAGGAGGACAATGTTCTTTGAATGATAAAGGAGAATGGGAGTACGAAAGTGATCCGGAAGATGAGGGTCCAAAATTTGATGAAGAAATTGAAGAAGAGGAGAATGAAATTCAGCCCGACGAAGGGGAACATAATTGTTTTATTTCTCTTCGTGTGCTTAGTGTCACTGCTGAGAAGGAAAATAATGGACAACGACACAATCTGTTCCACACCGGAGGCATGATCAAGGACAAGCTTTGCCGCATCATTGTTGATAATGGAAGTTGCAATAATATTGCTAGCCAAGAATTGGTGGACAGATTGGGGCTGAAATCAAGACGTCATTCCGATCCATATAAGATGCAATGGGCTGAATGATTGTGGTGCGGCTTGCGTGTCGATCATGTGGTGAATGTTCCTTTCTCTGTTGGAAAGTATACGGATCATGTGGAGTGTGACGTGGTACCTATGCAAGCGTGCCAATTGCTGCTAGGAAGACCATGGTTATATGATCGAGATGTTCAGATTTTTGGAAGAACCAACAAGCTGTCTTTTGTGTACAAAGGAGAGCGAATTTCTTTGCTTCCTCTGACCTCGGAAGAAATATTGAAGGATGATCTCAAGAAGAAACAGCGAGAGAGTGAAAATCACCTTAGAGTGACCCACAAAAATGGTGAGGAAGAGTGTCCAAATCCAAAGAAAAACCCACAGCCACAAAGAACCCAAAAACCCGGAAAAGAGGGTTTAGTAATGATGGCTAGGAAGGGGGACTTAAAAGAATTGAGTGAACCTAATGCTATGTTCTTTGTACTCATGTACAAGGACACCCTTCTTTCTACTAACACCTTACCTTCTACTTTGCCAAGTGTTGTTCTTGATGTGTTACAGGGCTTTGAGGATGTTTTTCCAGATGAGGTGCCACCAGGTTTGCCACCCAAGAGAGGGATCGAGCATCAAATTGACTTGGTTCCTGGTGCTTCACTCCCAAACCGAGCAGCCTACCGCACAAATCCTGAGGAGACAAAAGAAATTCAGAGGCAAGTGGAAGAATTGATTAAAAAAGGGTATGTACAGGAAAGTTTTTCACCTTGTGATGTCCCTGTTTTATTAGTTCCTAAAAAGGATGGATCTTGGAGAATGTGTGTGGATTGCCGTGCTATTAATAACATTACAGTAAGGTATAGGCATCCAATTCCAAGATTAGATGACATGCTCGATGAACTTAGTGGTGCTATCATTTTTACTAAGATTGATTTAAGAAGTGGATATCATCAAATCCGCATGAAAGATGGAGATGAATGGAAAACTCCTTTTAAAACAAAATTTGGTTTATATGAATGGTTAGTGATGCCCTTTGGTTTAACCAATGCACCAAGTACATTTATGAGATTGATGAATCATGTGCTTAGAGCTTTCATCGGCAAATTTGTTGTGGTCTATTTTGATGATATCTTGATTTACAGCAAGTCTCTTGAAGGACATGTTGAACATATTCAGTGCATGCTTGCTGTCCTACGTGAGCAAAAATTATATGCTAACCTTGAGAAGTGCACCTTTTGCACCGACAAGGTAGTTTTTCTTGGTTTTGTTGTTTCAGGTCAAGGAGTGGAGGTGGATGAAGAAAAGGTCAAGGCTGTACGAGACTGGACGCCTCCACAGAACGTTAGTCAAGTGCGAAGTTTCCTTAGACTCGCTGGTTTCTACCGGCGGTTTGTGAAGGATTTCAGCACTATTGCTGCTCCCATCAATGAGTTGACCAAGAAGGAAGTACCATTCAAGTGGGGAGATGTTCAACAGAAGGCATTTGAAGAATTAAAGATGAAGCTTACAACAGCCCCTGTCCTTGCACTCCCAGATTTCGGCAAAACATTTGAAATAGAATGTGATGCAAGTGGAGTTGGGATTGGAGGCGTGCTGATGCAAGAACGAAGGCCAATTGCATACTTCAGTGAAAAGCTAAGTGGTCCAACTCTTAATTATTCAGTTTATGACAAAGAATTATATGCCCTTGTTAGGAGTTTGGAAACTTGGCAGCACTATCTTTTTCCTAAAGAGTTTGTGATACATTCAGACCATGAATCTTTGAAACATCTTAAAGGACAATTAAAACTGAATAGGAGACATGCTAAATGGTGTGAATTTATTGAGTCATTTCCTTATGTTGTTAAATACAAGAAAGGAAAAGAAAATGTTGTAGCCGATGCCTTGTCACGACGCCATGTTTTGTTAAATCAACTTGATGCTAAAATTCTTGGATTAGAAAGCATAAAAGGATTATACACAACTGATCCATGTTTTGCTGAGCCATATTCCAAGTGTCATGATGGCAAAGGATGGGAAAAATATCATATACAAGATGGATTTTTATTTCGAGCTAACAAGCTGTGCATTCCAGATTGCTCTGTTCGTATTTTGCTTGTACAGGAAGCACATTCAGGAGGACTCATGGGTCATTTTGGAGCCAAGAAGACGGAGCAAGTGCTTGCTGACCATTTCTTTTGGCCAAAGATGAGAAGAGATGTGGAGAGGCATGTCCTTCGCTGCGAATCATGCCACAAAGCTAAGTCCCGTCTGAACCCTCACGGTTTATACACCCCTCTGCCTATTCCTAGTGCACCATGGGAGGATATTTCTATGGATTTTGTTCTTGGTTTACCTCGAACCAAAAAGGGAAGGGATTCAATTTTTGTTGTGGTTGATCGATTTAGCAAAATGGCACATTTTATTCCTTGCCACAAAAGTGATGATGCTTCGCATATTGCTGAATTATTTTTCAGAGAAGTTGTGCGATTACATGGGGTGCCACGAACTATCGTTTCTGATCGTGACACAAAATTTTTGAGTTACTTTTGGAAAACTTTATGGGGAAAGCTTGGAACACGCTTGTTATTTTCCACTACATGTCACCCACAAACAGATGGACAAACTGAAGTTGTAAATCGAACTTTGTCCATGTTGCTGAGAGCTGTTCTCAAAAAGAATTTGAAACTTTGGGAAGAAAGTTTGCCACATGTTGAGTTTGCCTACAATAGAGCCGTTCACTCAACCACTAAATTTTGTCCATTTGAAATTGTGTATGGTTACAAACCCACTGCTCCCATAGATCTTTTGCCTTTGCCTGTGCAGGAGCGAGTGAACTTTGATGCAAGCAAGCGAGCTGAGTTTGTGAAGAATCTCCATGATAGAGCTCGCACAAACATTGAGAAGATGACCAAACAGTATGAGAAGCAAGCCAACAAGGGAAGACGGAAGATGATCTTTGAAGAAGGTGATCTTGTTTGGGTGCATCTACGCAAAGACAGATTTCCTGAGCAACTCAAGAGCAAGCTGCAGCCCCGAGCTGATGGTCCTTTCAGAGTGCTTCGCAAGATCAACGACAACGCCTATGAGATCGATCTGCCCAGTACTTATGGAGTGAGTACCAGTTTCAATGTGTCCGATCTCTCTCCATTCTTTGGATTGGAAGAGTCGAGGACGACTCTTTTTGAAGGGGGGAGGATGATATGCACACGCCAGCGTCATCGACCACTCCAACCACTTTGCCGACCTCATCAACTACATTGCCGACCTCTACACCAACACCTACAGGACCAATCACACGTAGCCGAGCTAAAAAGATACAACAAGAGGTGCACGCGCTACTTTGTGAACTTAAACTCAATTCTAATGATAATTTTATGCTACCTAAGTCTTGTATGTTGATACTTCTCAGGTACGTTGAAGAGAATCATCAAGACGAAGGTCACGAAGCTAGAATCGGCAAAGTTCTCGTCATTCAGCAAGGCCATTCGGCAATTTCCCAATCCATTCGGCAATCCATTCGGTAGTTTCCTGAAGCATAAGTTCGGGCATTAAACTGTACCAATCTACGAAGTTTCCCATAGCATGCTATACACCGTTGGAAAGATAATCGAGTTAGCTTTCCAACGCATCTAGTCCCACGTCATTTGAAGATTCCTAGAAGAAGTTATGATCAAAACATTGAAGACTGCTCAGCAGTCAAACAGTCACGCGGAAACAACTCAGAAGGTCATCTCGGGAGATCCTTTCACATTGGCGACGTAATTCAGTTTGTTTTCGTGTTTCCACCCACCTAGGAGGGTTGTTCCTAGTATAAATACCCCTCATATGTAAGCTAAAAACAACTTTTGATGAATTGAGATAATCCAAGTGATTTCGCAGCCGAGCTGCCTGAGTGCCTTACTCACACCCTTGTTCTTCCTTGTTCTACTTGGACTTGTGAAGAGATCTCTCTGAGGTCCACTAGTTCGTGCTCTGTGAGTTCCAGTACGGCTGCCTCACCTTGTGTGGATTAGCTCCGGTTGTGGTTCTGCGGTCGTTTGGAGATTGAGTCGAAGTCCTCGTGGTTTCGGTGTCTCTCTCCCTGTCGTTTGGGTCGCATCCAACCTTGGCTAGGTATAAAGCTAGTTATCCGCTGATCTTCAGCAAGTTCTCATCTAATTCCAGTAAGTTATCATCCTCTTTCCGCTACCCCATCGTCGTTCTTCAAGTTCAAAGACCTACTGCCGTGAAGATCGGGCCATCCTCGTTCTAACGCCGGGTTAGAACCTATCAACCTCACAGCCCTGAAGCTAGAGGTTCGGGATGCCGCCATTGAGGTGATGGACACTCTGGATTATGAAGGTGATGACGGCGAAGAGTAGTCTTGGACTTTAGGAGCTGTACCTTCTCCCCTTCTCATTCATGTAAACGGGCCTTGCGAATGGATATTTTGTTGAACCTAAATGAAGTACTTGACTTGTGCTTGTGCGAGCTTGGTAGTCTTTGTAGATGACGACATCTTGTTTCTTGTCTCACTAACCACTACTCACGGAGAGGTTGGCTTACCAACCTCCACATCTCAGCGTGGAGGCTTACGTGAGGTTGGCGCGCGAGGAACGAGCCTAGGGCTCAGGTCCGGCGACCCTTTTCTGACCAAGCATGCTCGCAACGACAGGAGGCCTCGTACTATTTAGGGATGATGTCCTTAGGTCAAATGACCTTTAGGTTGGCTTTGAGCCAAGCCCCTGAGCATGTCGAGGGAGAGGAGTAGGAGAAAATCTATGACCCTTAGGTTTTGCAACCCATGTATTGGTTTTAGCCAAGCTCCCGAGCATGTTGAGGGAGGGTTTGTGAGGACCAGGTGTGGTTCGAGGACCGGTGGATGGTCGCTTCCTTGTGTGATGAGTGATTGACAACGTTGTGTGGACTGATTCTTGGCTAAGTATTGCAGGTGCAGGTTGCGGCTTGACTCGTGTTGGTGCAGGTGAAGAACAAGCGCGAAAGGTCGTTGCCGGTGAGGCCTCCAGGTGTGGAGAAGACAAGTAGGCTTCGTTCGAGGGACCCGGTGGCCAGCGGGGTCAAGTGCGGGCCGCATGGTGGCATGAACAGCAAGATGAAGTTGTGGACGGTTTCTTGGTAGAGCCTCAAAACCAAGGGCGAGCCGGAACTACGTGGGAGCCGAGTCATGAGTGGAGATTGGCGGAGGCTACACCGAGTTCGCGGGGTTTGCAGTGGTTCACCAGAAAACCACTTGGTTACTCGGTTGAGCCACAAAACCGAGGCTGAAGACTCGACGAGGGGGTGCGGCCACCCGGGCGGTTCAAGCGGCCCGGGGAGGGGCGGTCGGACCGCCCGGGGGCCGGTCGGATCTCCCGGGCCGGTCTAACCGCCGCGGGGGGGCGGTCGACCGCCCTGGCCGCCGGCGCCGAGAAGCTTCGAAGCGGAGGACACGCGTCAGGATCGCAAGGCTTGCGTCGAGGCTAAGCAGGTTGCGGTCGCTGGGCATCCGTCCGATGAAGATATTCCGAAGATTTTCAAATCCGCCCTTGAGGGGCATGTATCCCTAGTTATTAGTGAAGGGTAGTTTAGTCTTTTGGGTGCCTCCATATATACTCATTGAATGGGTGGATGGCAGCCAACTCTTGGAACCCTAGCTCATTTGTTTTTCCATTTTCGTTCTATATTTTCCTTAGGTTTTTAGAGGACTAGCTTGAGAGCTTCATGTGAGATCTAGAGAGAGGGATGGATGTTTGGGTGGCAAGCTAAACCTTGTACGAACCTTTCATGGTATGTATAGATGGTTCGGCATTGTTCCTCATGATGGTTTTCCCTTCTCTTTTGTGGTGATTTTCGGAGCTCTTTGTTGGCGGTGTTTTGAGAACGATTTCTTGGGGTTTTTGGTGGGTGTCACGTATGAGGTTCTTGTGCCTCTTTGGCTGGTGACTTTGCCCCCAAATATCCTTTGAATCGGACTCGATTTGGTGGTTTTTCGAGTTGGGCGAGTTCTTGACCTAGAGAAGCGATTTCTTTGATTCCTCTTGATTGTGAGCGTTTCGGGTCGATTCCTTTGAGGTAGAGTTTGCCCAGGAGGTAACCCAGCTATTCCCGAAGTTTTGCTGCAATCCGTGGAGTGATTCGGGAGATCGGGCGCGAGGAAGTTGAGGTTTGACCCGTGGGCTGTTTTCTGGGAGAGGCGGTCTAACCGCCTGCAGGGGGCGGTCTAACCGCCCTGGGTGTTTCCAGGTCGAAGTTTTGTTTCGCCAGATTTTTTTCTGTGAGTTTGTTCGCCTTGATCAGAGGAGTGTCTGGGTGAAATTTGGGGTCGTTCTCGTCTTTGTTTGCTAGGTGTTCTTGGTTGGAGTACATTCTTGGGTACGGGGAGGTTAGACCGCCCCCGGTAGCCGATCTAACCGCCTTTAGGCCCCTGGGTGGAGTTTTGGTTTTCGCCAAGATTTTCTGGTAGCTAGCATGGCCTTGACCAGAGATCTTTGTTGGTGAAACTGTGGTGCGTTTTGGTGCTCGGAAGAGGTGTTTCGGAGGATTTCTTGGTTACCAGGTGGAGGCGGTCTAACCGCCCCCTATACCCGGTCTAACCACCCCCCTCTGGTTAGCCGGCTTTCGAGTTGTTTCCGCTGTCGTTGGTGCGTGTGTGTTGAGGTTACTGGTAGAGTTTGCTCCTAGGACCAGTAGCACTCCAGTGGCTTCGTGGTTTTGGCAAACGAAAGGTAGAAGTGCGGAGCGTGTGATTTCGGGGGTCCGACCGAGCTAGTTCATCTTGTCGGAGTTTCAATCTCCCTCGAGAAGAATTTTTATTGGCTCCCATTCACTCCCCCCTCTCTGGTTGCCTAATCGGTCCTTCAAGTGGTATCAGAGCCGGTTCGGGTCTTTGTTGACTCTAACCAGTCTAAGATCCAAGGATGGCGTACCAGGAACGGGGTTCGGGTCCTCCACACTTCAATGGCAAGAACTACCAGATGTGGAGCAAGCGGATGGGTGCTTTTGTCGGTGTTTTAGACCGGCAACCTACTAAGGGGAGTACCCGAAGTAGATGAATGTGGCCTCGCCGAGATCGGTAACTCGAAGGAAAAGACACGTAGCACACAATTTAGACAGGTTCGGGCCGCGAGGTGTGTAATACCCTACGTCCTGTATGCTGCGTAGCTCTGGATTGATTGGGCACCATTACAAGATGGTGCAATAGTGCGCCGTGGGTTGTATGAGATGAGATTCGATGCTAGAGATCAGTCCCTGCCTCGCCTTATATAGTCCGGGAGGCAGGGTTACAAGTCGGAGTAGGGAGAGAGTACTAGTCGAGTACGTCTAGGAGTCCTCCATACAGTGCGGAACATGTACAGCTCCCTAACCGAGTACTACTCCTGTGTAGTCCTTGTGCTCCACGCCTTCAGGTGCCGTGTAGCACAAGCCGGGTAGTCCCAGGGGCCCACCGAGTAGTCGATCCTGGTACCCACCGAGGTAGTGGGCCCAGGGAGGTCCATACGACAAGCCCCCGAGTACTTTGTAGTCGAGAAGGATAGCTTCAAGTAGTCTTGACGGCCTTAAACGAGTAGTCCTCAAGCGTCCCTGAGTGCTACAAGTCAAAAGTCCTCAAGAGTAGTCGAAGCATCCCGAGGCTGGATGTACTCCAGCTGATGTTTGAGCAATCCTGAAGTCTTCTCGAGTAGTTCCAAGCGTCCTCGAAAACTGCCTTCGAAGGTCTTCAAAAAATGCCTGTCTTGTCTTGAAGCCGGAGCTGATATGGAGGTGCGATTGCAAAATCGCACTCCATATGGAGTAGCCCACGAGCCTTAGGTTGAGCCGCGAGGCTACAGGTCGAGGGTCCATCTGAAGTCTTGGCAAGAAAATCCCGAAAAATCCGGAGAGAAAAACCGAAGGACACGTGGCACGGAGCCCCCGAGCCTTGAGTCGAGTACTTCCTCTCGAATTGAAGGGTCATCTTGAAGAATGTGTACTGAGATGCTCTTGAGACTAGCCGCTTCCCAGGAAGTCGAGTAGAAGTAGCCGAGCCCCCGAGGTGAGGCGCGTCGACTAGTGGAATACGAAGGGTCACGCGCAGCCGCTGAGTCAGCCGCGCGTGGACTTATCCAGCCGCCCGTTGCGGAGTCGGTTTGACTTATAAATAGAAGCCGAAACCCTTAGGGTTTTTCACCCATCAGGCTGCGAGTCATTTCGATTCCATGCGAAGTAGATCCACTCCCGGCGCTTGCCGCCGTAGTAGATTCAAGTGCACCGCCACCCAAAGCTTTTAGGGTAGCCCCCGAGCGGATGCGCGTGAAGACGCCCTGCACTTGGAGGATGAAGCCGTCACCATCCAAGACGTCGAAGGCCGCCGGGAAGAAGAGGGGCCGCGAAGAGGCCGCCACGGCCGCCACCGGAGTAGCGCCGCCCATGTCTCCACCGCAGGCCGATCCAAGCCGCGAATGGAAGAAGTCCAAGGTGAAGACGGAAGATCTGTTGACTCTCCTGAACAGTGGGTTCATCCGGGAGAAGGAGGTCGACATGTGGAGGTCCGCTGCTGGAGATCTGTATCCGATGGAGAAGGCCGAAGACGAGATCCCCATGTTCGCGCGGTTCGTGGAGCGCGGGCTTGCGCTCCCGGCCAGCGATTTCTTCAAGGGGCTGCTCGGGTACTACGGGATCGAGTACCTGAATCTGAACCCCAACGGCGTCTTCCACACCGCGGTCTTCGTGCACTTCTGCGAAGCCTTCCTTGGGATCAAGCCGCATTGGATACTATTCCGGAAGTTCTTCCGCGTCAAGCCGCAGCCAAGTGCCACCAACCCAAGGGTAGTCGGAGGAGCCGGCATCCAGTTGAGGGAGGACGCCGCGGAGCAATATCTGGCATACAACCTTGTCGACTCCAACACTGATTGGAAGACAAGGTGGTTCTACATCACGAACCACCACCCCGGCCTGCCGAAGCCGAGCGGACGGCAGCCCAGGCACCGTGAATGGTGGAACACGGAGCCCACCATGCAAGAGGGGATCCAGCTTCCTGAGCTGCTGGCATGCATTAAGGTGCTCAGGGAAGCGGGACTGAGGGCCGAGCACGTGGCCTTCAGTTTCATGAAGCGGAGGGTGCAGTCGTTGATGGCTCGAGACACCTTAGGCTTCGAGTACACCGGCGACGACGACACGTCGCGGATGCCCGGAGGCGAGCTAGACGACAACGACATCATCGAGAGGTTGTCGCGGATCTTCAAAGATATGCCGCCGTACACGGCGTGCCCTGTCCAAGAGTACTCCGCCGCGCACCCGCCAAAGGATGTGAGTAGTCGTACTCCTCTGGTCGAGTAGTCGTTACTTAGTGTAGACTTACTGACGTCTTCGTGTCTTGCAGGATGACTTGAAGAAGTTCATCTCCGAGCCGCAGCCGCCTCCGAGCGGAATCGAGATCCCGAGGGAAGGGAAGGCGAAGGAGCGGCGAGAAGTCGGTGAAGGCGATGACACCGTTGTCGTGGAGGATACCAACGACGACGACGACGACGAGACGTTGCAAGACCGCTTCCAATTGCGGTCGAGGTTTAGCCGCCCGGGCTTGCCTCATGTTCCTCTGGTGCAGGACCCCCGGCTAGCCTGGAGGCTAGCCTGGCTGCGCCACCACGGAAGCCGCGCAACCCCGCCAGGAAGCGGGTGGCAAAGAAGCTTAAGGTCTCAGAGACCACGCCTCGGGAGGTAAGATGTCTTGACTAGAGTAGTCGAGTACCCATCGCACAAGCACCCTTGCTGATGAGTAGTCTGCCTTGTATGCAGGAGGTTCCGCCGACGGAGCCCGTCGAAGAGGGCGACGTAGGCGTGTGGGACACAGTGGGGGAGCCAGCCGGAAGTCGTAGTCCAGCCCCCACTGTTGAGGAGATCTTGGCGCAGCTAGAGCGCCGGCCCCACGCTCCACGGGGGGAGCACGGAACCCGTAGCCGCCGCCGTTGAAGAGGTGGTGGCTTCGAGAGCGCGAGGAGACCCTTGCGCGGCCGGCCGCCGCCGCTGTGGAGGAAGCGATAGCCGCGGGAGCGTCGGAGGAGGGCGCCCGCCGAGGGTGGACCGGTCGACATCGCCGGCATCCTCGGTGCTCCGGCCGTGACAATAGTCCGGTCGAACTTGTAAGTACTCCATCTTCCTGAGTAGTACTTGTTGTAGTAGTCGATGTTGACTGACGACCAATTATGTGTGCTTCTGCAGGAAATCCACGGATCTGTCCTGGGAGGGGGATGAGCCCTCTTCAGCGGTGGCGGAAGAAGTCGCGCCGCCCGCTGAGGAGTCCGCTCCCGCTACCCAGGCAGTGCCCGAGCCACCGGCTGCCGAGGCATCGTTGCTGGAGGCCAGCGTAGTCGAAGGTGAGTACTCTTCTCAAAGCTATAGGGCTCCCCGAGAAGTAGTCATAGTCGCTGATGCACTCATCTTCTTTTGACAGGCGCTGAGGCTGAAGGTAGTGACATCCCTGCGGGGGTGCCGATGCAGAGGTCGACACCAGAGGCCCCGGAGGCCGCGGGAGGAGCCCCCGAGCCTATGGAAGAAATCGTCGAGGAGGCCGCCGTGGCGGCCGGGGGAGAGGGGGTCACCACGTCGCCAGAGGTCGCTCTGGAGGTGGCTATCCGCTCCCTGGAGATCCAGGATGCAGAGCCCATCCGCTCTGCGCCGATGACGGAGACCACCACGAGTAGTCGTGGTGGGGTAGAGCTGCTCGCAGACGATCTTATCGAGTCGGCGACGGTGGCCAGGCATCTGGAGGCGATCCGTCAGGCCGAGCAGTGGATGAAGGTAAGTAGCCGTAGCCTCTGAGTAGTCAATCCTCTGTTATTGAGTACTCGTCTAACTTGAGTTGTCTTTGCAGGACGTTGCGGAGAGGTCCCGCGACAAGTCGAACATGCTGCAAGGCTATGGAGACGCGGTGCTCCGAGCTGAGGCGCTGGAAGAGCAACTTGTGAAGTCGCGGAAGCACGCGGCAGCCATGCAGTCGAAGCTCGACGCCGCCTTCGCCAAATACCACAACGATGTCCAAGAGTTGCAGGCGAAGGGCGACGACTTGGTGCGGAAGAATAAGGGCCTCCGCAACAAGAACAAAGGTACGCCGCTGAACTTGTCGGGTACTTGTTGGAGGTCGAGGAGTTCCTGACCCGCTGTACTTTTGCCGTGTTGCAGAGCTTGAGGGCCAGGTGGAGCAGCTGAAGTCCTCGGAGACGAGCATGAAGAACCTCTTCTACCGGGAGCAAGAGGCCCCCCAGGTACTCGAGCTCGACTACAAAGAACTTGCCTTCGAGTGCGAGAAGCACATGGAGCTCCGGATTGCCTCGACCGCGATCTCGTCAAGCTGCTACAAATCCTTGCGAAGTTGAATGAAGGCCGCGAGGCACCTTGCGGGCCCACGTGAAGGAACTTGAAGAGGCCGCACTGCCGATCGCAAGACTCCTGGTGCCGCACCCGGGCGGCCCCAAGATTGCTCCACTGGTGGATCGCCTCAAGGAAGCTCCCGGGCCGGGGGCGGCGGCCTACGTGAAGCACATGGCGAGGTCGATCCCAAGAGAAGTCTTGGCCTTCATGAAGTCGTACTTCCCGAAGGCCCCGGTGGAAGTAGTCGCCGGCGGAGTAGTCGCCAACTGCACTGATGAGCAGTATGCAGAGCTGCTGGAGCATATGGCTCCCATCGCAGAGCAAGTAGCTGAGAAGCTTAACCTCCAGTAGTCCTGTAATAGGTAGCTAGTAGCCATGGTTGTACATGAAACAATTGTAATAAATTGCTTAAGTATCAATGAAAGAAATTTTCCAGCAATGAGTACTCGTAGTCGCGATCTCAGAGTGCGGAGCTCCCATCGTGGAGTGGATGCGAGTAGTAGTACTCGGCTTTGGTGGTCCCGTTGTAGGGAGTAGGCAGTAAAGAAGTTGATGAACGATCAAACTTTATTACTGAAGAAGTACACCTGGATGGCCAGGGCCGTAGTTACAGAGTAGTCGCTTGGACCCGGAGGCCGCTTACAGCTGAGTAGCGCTGGAGCGGGTAGCCGCTTACAGCAGTAGATCCGTAAGTAGCCGTGTAGGCTGGATCGTAGATCCGTAGGTAGCCGTGCAGGCTGGATCTTGGAGTGTGGTCTCTCAGTAGACCGCTGCTAGAGTCCTTGACGCTCGTCGCAGCCCAGGGTCCGTAGGTAGCCGCACGGGCTGGAGCCTGGAGAGGAGAAGTCCGGAGACTGGAGCCAGGACCCGGAGGCCGCTTACAGCAGGGGGTGTTGATGTAGTCAAGTAGACTTGAACCTCGGAGTAGTCGCGTAGACTAGGCGTAGAATCCACAGAGTTGGTCGACATTCCACGAGTTGTTGATATCTTCGCCTTCAAGTGTTTGGAGGCGGTAGGAGCCCGGCCCGGTCACCTTTGCCACGGTGAAGGGACCTTCCCAGGGGGAGCTGAGCTTGTGAAGTCCTTCCGTGTTCTGGATACGGCGGAGGACAAGATCTCCAACGTTGAAGGAGCGTTCCTTGACGTTGCGATCATGGTAGCGTCGGATACCCTCCAGGTACCTTGCTGATTGGACGAGGGCGGCGCAGCGAGCTTCTTCGAGGCTGTCGATGTCAACTCGTCTGCTGTCTTCTGAGACGCCTTCGTCGTAGTGCTCCACTGCTGGTGTCACACCCGATTTTCCGTAGAAAACCGAATGCATCTCATATGTGTGCCAGGATCAAAATTTCACACATATGATAGACTCATGAGTGTAATATCACAAGACATTGCTCAAAACGTACATAAAAGGTTTATTAACTTTTATTACACTCACGGTGGTAGACACGAAGGTCTTTACACGAACATCGATAACTATGAAGACGCGACTCCATCTTCATCTTCCACAGGCTTCTGACTGGTTGATCGCATCCTCAGAACTCCTCGTAGTTGGTGAAGTACTCCACTCCGGGATTCTTCTCTGAACAGCGTAAGCAAGGATGAGTACACTTATGGTTGGTACTCAGCAAGGCCACAGAAATAACCGGAAAGCAATATTAATCCATCTTTAAGTTCAATTAATCATGTGAGGGTCCGGGCCGCTCTTGACCGTGAGCACGGGCGATCGATCGGTTTTACACTGCGCAGAGGTTGCACACTTTTCCCACAGTTCGCGTAAAAGTTCCAAAGAACTTTGAACCCAACCACGCATGTGCTGATCAGGCACAAAACCACACTTCCGAGGTGTGATTGCATAGGGACACTACGAAGCCTTTACAAAGATATGCAAAAGACTAACGACCCGCATAGTTACAGATCAGGGCGGACCATAACCCTCCCTAGTGGTCAGCACCTTAGCAAAGGCTGCTTCCCCAAAAGGACCGGGCTATACCCCCCGCAACCGGATCCCCCTCTGCTCCTTTCGGAAAAGGGCCATCAGATCAATCGCACACCTAATTAATTGGCTAAGCCAGAGCCATATGGACTGTGGTTGCCTCTGTTTTCCTGGGTGGTTCTCCATGTTCCGATTAACTTATAGTGTTCTTGATTAAAGCATAGGTAGAAGGGTGGTTAGGGTCACTTGCCTTTCTCCAACAATAAGCTACTTTCCTTATACGCAAAGCTCGCACTTGAACTTCCTCGAACGGCGTGTTGGCTACGATCATGCAAGAAAACATACAATAAATAAAACAATACATCAAACATTACCAAAAGGCTAAAACAAGCTTTTAGAAATGACGGGCTCGGAGAGACGATCGCGTGGACATCAAGAACGCGTAAAACGGAGCTAGGATGGAAAAGTTATGGTCGAAACAAGGTTCAGGGACTAAATTGTAAAAGAACTGGAAGTTTAGGGGGTTTTCTGGAAGATTTCAGGGACCTAAACATAAATATGTGTGAAACTAGGAGGTCTAATATGTAAAAGGTTAAGGATAGGCTAAAGAACATGAAAACTATGGAGATCAGGGGCCTAGATATAAAAATCAGGACCTAGTTGTAAGGCTTTTATATAGGTGGAAGGATATTTTTGTAATATTAAAAATCGCAGGGTCCTTTTTGCAAAAGTGCCTGGGCAGCCGGCGGGTGGGCTGTGCCGGCGACGCGTGGCGGCTCGCTGCGGCCGTGCGCGCGCGGTGGTGACGCGGTCCGCGCGGTCGCGTGGGACCGGCCGGTGGACTGGTCCATGGTCCACGGTGGACGGACCCAAGGGGTACGCATCCCCTTTTAATCCGGGCCGTCCGCCGGATCGGGCGGCCACGATGGTATGTGGGCGTCGGGCGGCGGCGGCGGCCGGCCGGCGGCGGCGGCGCGGCGGCGCCGGGCGGCGGGGCTCGCGGAGGAGGCCAACGGGGGCCTCCCGGGCACCAAAACGCGCGGGAAAAACACCGAAGAAAGAGGAGGAGGCGGGGAACTCACCGGGAGGCCTTGGAAGGGAGCTAGGGGCGCCGGCGGAGGAGATCGACGGCGAGGGGGCGGAGCTCCGGCGGCCTCTTCGTGGCGGCGATGCTGCGCGGGCGGGTTGGAGCGGAGGAGAGGTGCGAGGTGTTGGGGAGCTCGGGCTCGCCTTTTATAGGGTGGAGGGGAGTGGAGAGGACGGCCGGGGGCGGCGCGGGGAGGTCGGTGGCGTCGGCCGCCATTAATGGCGTGCGGTGCGGTTTCGGTAGGGGAAGGGGAAGGGGAAGGGGTAGTGGAGTGGGGGCGGTGGAGCGGCGCGCCGGTGGGGAGGTGGAGCGGCGCGGGAAGGCGAGGAGGCGGCGCCGGGGTGCGGGAGCCGGCGGCCGGCGCGGTGAAAGGGGGGGGCGGCGGCGGAGGGAAGGGGAAGCCCACGACGTGTGGGCCCCACACGTCGGCGGGTGAGAGAGGGAGAGAGGGAGGCGGCGGCGGGCCGGCTTGGGCCGAAACGAGAGATGGGCTGGGTAGGTTAGGTTAGTTTGATTTGTTTTTTTTTTTTCTTTTCCTTTTCTTTTCAAATCCTTTTCAACCAATTTCAAATTCAAATATTTTCAAATCAAATTTTAACACAAATTTATTCAAATATTTTAAGGCTTTTAGAAAACTTTTTTCAAACATTTTTAATTTCAAACTTTCAACTATTTTTTTTAATTCAAACTTTTACACCAATTTTACAAACTTTTTCACAATTATTTTTAAGGACTTTTCACAAAAATTTTTAAGACTTTTCACAAGCATTTTTTAAGACTTTTAAAATCACACCACAAACAAAACTCATGCATTTCAACATGATGCACAATCACTTGTTTGAATCTAATTATTAAATGATGTTTAATTTAATTAAAGGCAAATTTATTTATTCAAATTTATTAAATCCTTAGAAAATAAAACTAAACCATGTTGCTAACAATATTTTATTGTGATGGAATTTTCGGGTGTTACAGCTGGCGAGTTCCATATGACGTCAGCGGGGAGGATTGCTTCGGAGCCGTAGACCGGGGAAGTAAGGGGATTGCCCCGTTGGCTTGGATGGTTGAGTCCGTAGCCCCCCGAGTGCGTTGGGTAGTTCCTTGATCCACTTGCCCCCCTTTGGAGTTCGCGGCGTCGTGTAGCCGCTTCTTGAGAGCGTCGAGCACCATCCCGTTGGCGCGCTCGACTTGTCCGTTGGCCCGTGGATGGGCAAGGCGAGACGTATCGGACGTCGATCCCGTTGTTCTCGCAATACTCCCGGAAGCGGTGGTTGTTGAAGTTGGATCCCGTGTCCGTGATGATGCGGTGGGGTAGCCCGTAGCGGTGTACGAGTTCATCCAGGAAGTCGAGTACTCTGTCAGCCTTGGGGCATGTGACTGGCTTGACCTCGATCCACTTGGTGAACTTGTCGATAGCCCCCAATAGCCTGTTGAATCCTCCTAGCGCAGTTGGCAGTGGCCCAATCATGTTGAGCCCCCAGCAAGCAAAGGGCCAGGTTGGCGGTATGGTGACTAGTTTGTAGGCTGAGACGTGTTGTTGCTTGGCGAAGTACTGGCATCCTTGGCACTTTCTGATGAGTTCTTCGGCGTCGCCTAGAGCTGTGGGCCAGTAGAAAGCTCGCCGGAAGGCCTTGCTGACCAGCGTCCGTGAGGATGCATGGTTGCCGCAGACGCCCTTGTGGATCTCCTCCAAGATGTCCTTGCCTTCTTCACGAGGGACGCACTTCATGAGTACTCCAGAAGACGCGCCCCGCTTGTAAAGCTTGTCTCCGACGAGGACGTAGGACTTGGCGCGGCGGACGAGTTGCTCGGCCGCGTTCTTGCTCGGAGGGGACCTTCGCTCGCCGAGGTAGTCGAGGAAGGGTTGCCTCCGGTCCACGTCGATCATCATGACCTCCTCGCCCGGGTGGTGGATGGGGCGGGACAGTGGTCGGTGGCGCCGGCTCCGGGATGGATGGCGCGTGAAGCTCGTGGACGAAGACACCCGCTGGCACTTGAGCGCGGGTGGATCCAAGCTTCGAGAGGACGTCCGCCGCAACGTTGTTGTCGCGGACGATGTGATGGAACTCGAGACCATAGAACTTGTTCTCGAGCTTGCGGACTTCTAGGCGATAGGCGTCCATGTTCTCCTTGTTGCGGTCCCGGGACTTGTTGACTTGGTTGATGACCCTTGCGGAGTCGCCGTAGACTAGTAGCCGCTTGATTCCTAGTGAAGCCGCGAGGGCGGAGCCCGTGTAGGAGGGCTTCTTACTCGGCTTCATTGTTTGAGACCTTCCAGAAGATCTGCAGGACGTACTTGAGTTGTTCGCCCGTTGGGGAGATCGGGGAGTACCCGCACTCGCGCCCTCGAGCTTGAGTGAGCCGTCGAAGTACATCACCCAATGCTCTGGTCGCGCGGTGGGAGTGGGTAGCTGGTTCTCCCGCCACTCCGCCATGAAGTCGACTAGTGCCTGCGACTTGATGGCTGTGCGTGGCTTGAAGTCGATAGTGAGGGCACCGACCTCGACAGCCCACTTGGAGATTCTTCCAGTAGCATCTTGGTTCCGCAGGATGTCGCCAAGCGGGTAGTCGGTGACGACGGAGACCGAGTACTCCTGGAAGTAGTGTCGTAGCTTCCGCGAGGTGATGAGTAGTGCGTACGGGAGCACGCACGGGCGATAGCGGGCCTTGGACTCGATAGAACCTCGGCCGACGAAGTAGGCGGGGGCGGCCCCGGGCCCGGGTAGGCGTGGCTGTCTTCTTGCCGTTCGACAACGATGGCAGTACTGACGACGTGAGTAGTCGCAGCGAGGTAGAGCAATAGCTGCTCGCCCTTGTGAGGAGCCGTGAGGATCGGTGGCTTTGATAGGAAGTCGTTGAGCTGGGCAAGGGCTTGATCCGCCTCTGGAGGCCACATGAACTTCTCTTGATGCTTGAGTAGTTTGAAGAAGGGGAGGCCCCGTTCTCCTAGCCTCGAGATGAATCTGTTCAGCGCCGCCATGCACCCTGTCAGCTTCTGGACGTCTTTGATGCTCGTGGGAGCTTTCATGCTGGTGATGGCGGAGATTTTCTCGGGGTTGGCTTCGATGCCGCGCTGGCTGATGATGAAGCCGAGTAGTTTGCCCAAAGGGACGCCGAAGACGCACTTGTTCGGGTTGAGCTTCCAGCGGTACTCTCGTAGTGATGCGAAGGTCTCTTCAAGGTCGTCGATGAGGGTACTGGAGTCCCTGGTCTTGACAACCACGTCATCCACGTAGGCCTCGACGTTCTTGTTGAGTTGCCTCTTGAAGCAGGCCTGGATAGCTCGTTGGTAGGTAGCGCCGGCGTTCTTCAACCCGAAGGACATGGTCGTGTAGCAGTACGCGCCAAACGGAGTGATGAACGCGGTCTTCTCCTGGTCTTCCTCCTTGATTGCAATCTGATGGTACCCGGAGTAGCAGTCGAGGAAGCAGAGCAGGTCGCAGCCCGCCGTGGAGTCGATGACTTGATCAATGCGCGGCAACCCGAAGGGGTCCTTGGGGCAGTGTTTGTTGAGGTCGGTGTAGTCGACGCACATCCTCCACTCGTTCGAGTTCTTCTTGCGGACGAGGACAGGGTTGGCGAGCCACTCAGGATGGAAGACTTCTCTGATGAAGCCAGCTGCGAGTAGCTTGGCGAGTTCCTTCTTGATGGCGTCCCGCCTGTCGTCGGCAAGGCGTCGGAGGTGTTGTCGCTTGGGGGTGGCCTTAGGATCAACGTTGAGGCAATGCTCAATCAGCTCCCTGGGCACTCCTGGCATGTCCGCTGGCTTCCACGCGAAGATGTCGCGGTTAGCCCGAAGGAAGCTGATGAGCGCGTCTTCCTATTTGGGGTCGAGGCCAGCCCCGATGGTGGTGGTCTTGCTGGGGTCGCCTGTTCCGAGGTCGACCGTCTTGACGAGTACCTCCTCAGGCGGTTGAGGCTTGTTGGTGCTGTCAGACTTCTCTGGGATGTCGAGTTCGCTTGTAGCAAGCTTCTTCGACGCGGCGTAGACCTCCATCATCGCGTTGGGTACTTGGTTTGTAGAGGCGATCTCCACGGCTTCTGTGTCGCAGTCGTGGGAGATCTTCAAGTCCCCTTGGAGGGAGAGTACACCGGCTGGGCTTGGCATTTTGAGTACCAAGTAGGTGTAGTGGGGCACCGCCATGAACTTGGCGATGGCCGGTCTGCCGAGGATGGCGTGGTAAGAGGTCTCGAAGTCCGCGACCTCGAACTTGATGTACTCGGTACGGTAGTTGTCCCGAGATGCCCCGAAGGTAACTGGCAGGACCACTGAGCCTAGTGGAATTGCCGCGTTGCCGGGGACGATGCCGTAGAAGGGCGTGTTGCTCTTGGTGAGCATATGAGTGATGTCGAGCTTCATTTTCTTCAAGGTCTTGGTGAAGAGGACGTTGAGCCCGCTTCCACCGTCGATGAGCACCTTGTTGAGTTTGGACCCCGCCACCACTGGCTTCAGCACGAGGGGGAACCGTCCTGGTTCAGAAAAGCTGGTCCATTGATCCGTGCGGGAGAAGGTGATGGGTAACTCCGACCACCTGAGAGGGGTCGGGACCGCTGGCTCGATGGACATGACTTCACGACGGGTAGCCTTCTGCTCCCGTCTGCTGGGCAATCCGCCGAAGAGGACGTTGACGGTTTTGTCTGGCTCCTGGAAGTCGTTGTTGTCGCCGTCCTTCTTCTTGCCCTTTTGGTCATGGGGGTGCGGTGGCTCTGGCGTATCCTTGAGTGCATGCCTGAGTTGGTAGCACTGCTCGGTGGTGTAGTTGTCGTTTGGATGCCACGGGCACTTCTCCTTCAGCAGGTCTTTGAAGCCGCCGGAGTTCTTCTTCGAGTTCCCTTTCGCAGGGCACTGGATAGCCGCGACAGTGTTGTCTGGCTTGCGCTTGCGGTTGGGACCCGAGTAGTAGTTGTTGTTGTTGTTGTTGTTGCGGCCGCCTTGGTTTGCGTTGCTGCTGCCGCCGCCCTGGCTCTGCTTGGTCTTGCCACGGATGGCGTCGTACTTGGCATTGGCCTTGTCTTCTTCATCCGCCCAGGACGTGATCATGTCCTTGAGGTGGGGGATGGACCTGGGGCGGCGACGACCAAAGTCTTCAAAGGTGCGACGGTGGTAGAGACCGTCTTGGAAGAGGTCGATGACCTCCTTGTCGGTGACGTCGACGACGGTAGCGCGCTTGTTGAAAAAGCGGCGCATGTACTTGCGGAGGGTCTCGCCTTGTTCCTGCTTGATCATGGCCAGGTCAATGCGAGTACCCGATCGGCCCATGGCGCCCGCGAAGTTGCTTGTGAGCTTGCTCCTTCGGTGGTCCCACTTGTCGATCGAGTGCTTGTCCAGCGACTCGAGCCATGTGAGTGGTGCTTGGTCCGGGCGAAGGGGAAGTAGAGGCACTTGGTGTCGGTTGTTGCCGCCGGCGTTCTCGATGGAGAGGGCGTAGCATCGGAGCCACCGGATGGGATCTCGCTCGCATCGTACTTGGTGATCCCCAAAGGCTTGAACTTGTCGGGGGAGGAGCAAGTTGCGAAGTTGAGGTGAGAAGGCGGGGAAGCCGTCGCCCTCGGCCGCGGTGGTCGACTTCTTCCGCCGCGGCTCCTCAATCTTCGGCGAGCGTCGTACCCGCCGTGTGAGGCGCCGGAGGCGTGGGCGTTCGCGTGGCCTCGGCCGCCGCGGCCCGCCGCCGCCGCCGGCTCGCCTTTGTTGGCTCCATGGTTGGAGCTTCCGCCGTCGGCCGCCGCCGGCTGTCGGGGTCGTTGCCACCGCCACCGGCCGGAGCGCGGTGGGGAACAACTTCTCGGTTGCCGTGGTCGTGCTGTGAAGGTCCACCGGCGTTGGAGCGACGACGGTTCGGCTCGGCTGGGAGGTCAGCTCGAGTACGGTTAGGACCGTTGTTGGCGCTGCGACTTGTGGCTTCGTTGTCGCGGTGTACGGGCCGGAGGAGGCCCGGTTGACTCTGTTGTCGACCCGCATGAAGTAGGCGTCTTCAGCGAGCTTGGCGATGACCTCTCCAGCGCGTATGCCCTGAGCCTGGCGTGCGATCGCTGTGATCGACATGAGGCATTGCTCAGGGGTAGTGTGTACTCTGCTCTCGACCGCCTCGAGAGCTTCCGCAAGGTTGCGGACGGGGAAGTTGTCGCGGAGGCGCCGGCGACGTTCGCTGCGCTTCCGGTTACGCTCACGTCGAGCGTCTGCGCTGCCGGGGGTTCTCGTTCGGTGGAGCATCAGCAGAGAGCTCGTCGGAGGAGATGTCTTCCAGGTACTTGTCCCGAGCCGTGCACGAAGGCCACGGGGTGTCGCGGCAGCCATGAAGACTTGGCGATCGGGGGGTGCCAAGGGCGGACTCGAGAGGGTGCCACCTCGGTTGGTGTGCTTGAGTCGGCCGGGCTAGCGGTGTTCCCTCTGGAACGGTAGCGAGTCGATGTAGGCGACGTAGCGTGAGTCTCCCTTTATCGGGTCGGCGGGCTTGCGGTGCGGCCGGTGAGACGTATCTTCGGCCGGCGTGGATGTTATAACCGGCCCGGAGGGCGGCCCCGACGAGGGGAAGCTCGGTGGAGTTGTCCCGGACTCGGACTCCTCGGGTCCGACCCGAAGTCGAACTCGTAGTCGGGTTCGAGTAGAACTCGGAGAGAGGGGCTGGAGTCCGAGCGCGATCGGGGGTGGCGTCGGAGTCCGAGTTGTACTCGGGTACGGGCTCCTTACGGCCCGGCGCGAAGTGGGAGCCCCCGTGCGAGCCGGGGCGGGGGGGTGCGGGGGCCACGCGCGGAGCGCTCGCGAGGTGAGGGGACCGCCTGCGATGGCTGAGTAGCCGGCTCGCATGCGATGGCCCATGGCGACGTCGAGTTCGAGTTGGAAGCGGACTCGAGCTCGAAGTCAGCGTGGTGGTTGAAGAGCGAAATTTCGCCGAACTTGCCGGCGAGTTCGCCTGTGACGACTTCAGGAAGCGTCACGAAGCCTGTCTTCGGGTTGGGCTGCATGGTCAGGCGGCGCTGGAAGGAGCCCGCGCCATCAGCAGTGCAGACCCAGGCACCGAACTCGAAGGTGTCGCCACGGTTGAAGGCGACGGTTGTCTTGAAGTAGACGGGAGCCGTCGAGTTCGCCATGTGATCTCGGGCGAGAGCCCCTACCTGGCGCGCCAGCTGTCGGTGTTTTAGACCGGCAACCTACTAAGGGGAGTACCCGAAGTAGATGAATGTGGCCTCGCCGAGATCGGTAACTCGAAGGAAGAGACACGTGGCACACAATTTAGACAGATTCGGGCCGCGAGGTGCGTAATACCCTACATCCTGTATGCTGCGTAGCTCTGGATTGATTGGGCACGATTACAAGATGGTGCAATAGTGCGCCGTGGGTTGTATGAGATGAGATGAGATTCGATGCTAGAGATCGGTCCCTGCCTCACCTTATATAGTCCGGGAGGCAGGGTTACAAGTCGGAGTAGGGAGAGAGTACTAGTCGAGTACGTCTAGGAGTCCTCCATACAGTGCGGAACATGTACGGCTCCCTAGCGAGTACTACTCTGTGTAGTCCTTGTGCTCCACGCCTTCAGGTGCCGTGTAGCGCAAGCCGGGTAGTCCCAGGGGCCCACCGAGTAGTCGGTCCTGGTACCCACCGAGGTAGTGGGCCCAGGGAGGTCCATACGACAGCTTTTCTCCGCAGAAAGGGTCAGATGCTTTGGGATGTCACGGTGGACACAGGCTATGTCCAACCGATGGCTTTCTCGCTCCAGGATCGAGGGACAGATTCGACGCCAACAATAAGGCGGTCGACTACTTGTTTCGTGCTTTGTGTCAGCCTGAGTTCGATCGGGTGCACACCGAGCACTTGGCTTGTAAGATTTGGGCGATGTTGAAGGAGGCTCATGTTGGGAATGCCCAGGTTCAGGCACGGATGTATGCGACCTACCGGAGAGAGTATGAGAACTTCACTCATCTCCCCGGTGAGTCCATCGATGCCTTGTTTCAGAGGTTCATGGTAGTTGTGAACAACATGAGGGCTAATGTGGACGTGCTCCCGTACGATGATCATGATAGAGCGGTCAAGCTCTTACACTCTTTGGATCGTACGATTTGGGGCAGAAAGTTCAAGGCCATTGTGGAGTCGGAGAAGTATGACACTCTGACGGTAAACGAGTTGTTCTCGAAGCTCAAGTCGGCTGAGGTGGATAGGGGCATGACTGCCAAGCTCGAGGGTCCGACTGATTCCCATAGTCTCGCCCTCGTTGGTGGTTCCAAAGGAAAAGCTAACTCTAACCCATCCACCAGGATGTTCTCTTTCTCCTCTTTGATGTCTATGCCAGATGAGGAGTTCGACGAGCTTGGAGAGGACGAGCTGGCGCTCCTGACGAGGCGGTTCGAGAGGCTGCACGAGAACCGCGTGAACATGAGGAGGAACACGAGAACATGGTTCCAGTGCGGCAAGCCGGGACACTTCGTCGCCGACTGCCCAGAGAAGGTCGAGAACAAGGACGGCTACAAGCACAAGCCGAGGAACGATGGCAAGTACCAGTCGAGGTGCGACCACAAGAACAAGCACAAGAACAAGTACAAGGACGAGCGACGATCGAGGAAGAAGGAGAGCCGAGGCAAGGCCCGAGCGGTGGTTGGAGCGAGCGACGTCGACTCCAGTTCCGCGTACTCCACCTCGAGCTCGAGCAGCAGTGAAGACGAAGGTGATCATCACAAGAACAAGAAGTCGTCCAAAAACCTGAGCGGGCTGAGCTGCTTCGCGAGAGATGGCTTTTGCACCATGGCGCTGAGCTCCGACAGCAAGAAGAGCACACAGAGCGACTCGGACTCTGAGTCCGACGACGAGGTGTGTGATGAACTTCCCTTCTTGTGCCAGGAGAATGAGAGGCTTGGCTCCTTGCTTGATAACCGTGATGACATGCTTAGAGAGGCCAAGAAAATGAGAAAAGAGCTTAGGGCTTCACGCGAGGATGCTAGGACTAGAGTGGCTGAGCTAGAGACACAGGTGCTTGATAGCAAGCTTGAGATTGATTCCCTTAAGGCTAGCCCTGTTGTTTCGGATGAGGTTAATTGTGCTGATTGCTCCATATTTCTTGCTGATATTGCTTTGTTTAAGGAGAAGCATGCCTCCAAGTGTGAGGAACTAGATGTGCTTAGGGTTGAAGTGGCTGAGCTTAAGTCTAGACCTGCTTTGCTAGGTGCTTGTACTTCTTGCCCTGTTTTGCACGCTAAGATTGATGAGATGCATGCTTACACTAGTTCTCTTGAGGCTAAATTGAAGGAACCCATGCCTACATCATGCTCTACCTGTGAAATGCATGCTTTGAAGAATTTGGAACTTGCACATTATGTTGATCGTTTGCAGGATGAGAATGATGACTTGAGAAAGTTAATGGGTTGGTTGTACGGTCATGAGCCTCGGTTGAGGATGATGATCGAGGCATTTAAGAGAGCGAGGATGGTGAGGGACTTGGGGCAAACAAGGTTGGTGAGGGGAGTGGAGAGAATATCCCGAGCCACCAAAAACCCACCACAAAAATGATTTCCCTCCAAAACCCAACCATCTTAGGAACCGACTAGACACAACCCCAGCTCCACCCATATTTCCTACACCCACAAATGATCTCCGAAAGCCTATCAAGTTTGTGAGCACTTCCGGGAAAGTGTTCTTTGGGAAAGTGAGTGAGAAAGCTAGTGAGGAGAAATCGGTGGAGGAATTGAGTGGAGAGAAACCAAGTGAGCAGCCCCAATATAAGCCTAAGCCGAAGCTTGTGAGGTTCCATTGTGGCTATTATGGGAAAGAGGGCCACAAGGATGAGTTTTGCTTCAAGAGGAAGCGAGAAGAGAGAATGGCTAAGGAGTGGGCGAACAAGGATCGGTACAACCCTTCCCATGGTGTACCTAAGCCTCGTATGCCACTGCCCAGGGGTAAAGCTGTGGTGAGAAGTGTTCCGGCATGGGGAGATGTGAGTTCCCGCGGCGAGGAGCGATTTTGGAGGGGCGGTCGGGCCCGGCACGGCTAGGCGGTCGGACCGGCCCGGCCTAGAGGGGGGCGGTTAGGACCGGCACCGGCTAGGCGGTTTAACCGGCCCCCCCGAGTGCGGGGCGAGTGGTTTTCGAGTTGGTGAGTCGAGAGGTTTCGGTGTCCGGAGGTGGAGTTGCTGGTGGTTGGTGCGGAGAGACGACGGTGGTCGGTTGCTAGGCATTCTCCCCCTCGAGTTCACTACGGGGATGGGAGGAGTCGTAGCTTTGAGAAGGAGAGGAGGGACGGTCCACGGGTTGTCTTCCGTGGTTTTGGTCCTCCTCCAGGCAGTGAGGGGTGATTTCCTCGGAGTGGTTACCGAGGTGGTGTTCATGGTGGTACTTATGGTAGGAAAGATGGCTTCATGTGTGCTAACCCCACTTTCGAGCAAATGGCTCGGCACTGGTTTTACTCTTTTGGTACTAACCCCAGTGCTGAGTCGTTTGTTCGCTCACGTGCTCATTTTTGAATTTCAGGTGGGAGACTTGAAGAACATTTGGTTGCTTGACTCTGGTTGCTCGAGACATATGACCGGAGACAGGGGGTGGTTCTCAAGTCTCGTCCCGGTGGTGACAAAGAGGTACATCACGTTTGGGGACAACGGGCGTGTGCTTTCAGAAGGTGAGATAAAAGTGAGTGACAAGATTACTCTCGGGCGCGTTGCTCTTGTTCAATCGCTGGGGTACAATTTGCTTTCTGTGTCCCAGTTGTTGGATGAGGGCTTTGAGGTGTTGTTTCGGCCAGGTGGTTCTCGGGTTTTGGACTCTCGAGGGGACCTTGTTTGTATGGTCGTTCCCGAGGGTCAGGTGTTTCGTGCTGATTTTTCTCAGTCTTCGAGTGTGGAGCGTTGTTTCTTGGCTGCTTCTTCGAGTGAGTGTTGACGGTGAAAATCCGTCAACCTAGCCATGAGTTTACCTTCGGTGTTGGCATAAGTTTTATACCTTATCCATTTGTACTAACCCCCGTGGTATAACAAGTTCACGTGTGCATGTCGGTTTTGGAGTTTAATGTTTATGCAGGGTTTTAGTGTTGAATGCAAGACTTTCGGGATAAGTTCATCTAGCACCTCATGACAAGACCTTGAAGCCCCGTACAAGTCATGCAACAAAGCAAACTTAACTCCAAGAAGCCAGGGACTTGATCTGAGAAGACGACAGACTCCGAGGACACGACCGGAGAAAAGTGCTTTGAATCTTGCAAGACAAGGAGTTGTGTCCAATTCGGAGAGAAAGCGACGACATGGACCTACATGCGAAGGGGGAAACATCCGAGAAGCAAGGGAACCGACGTAGAGCAAAGGAGCCCTCGGGGCCGGGCCTAGATGGGCATAGGCCGGCCGGCCCGGTCCGGTCGGCCCAAGCCCATCCGGGGCCCATTTGCTCCCTCCTTTGCCCTAGCCGCCAATCGGGCTATTTATAGCCCCACGACCGAGAGCCACGCAGAGAAGAATTCGTCATCGGCCGCCGAGGAGCAGAGAAGAGAGGGACACCATCTCGGAGAGGAGAGGGTCGAGCTAGTTGACTAGGGTTTCCCCTAGCCGACGTGGGAACCTTGCACGGAAGACCACGTCGGAGTTCCCGGAGCTAGAAGCAAGATCAAGGAAGGATCCCGGTGGTGATCTTGTGTATGTATCATTGTTATAGTTGAATTATCAAGTTGAATCTTTTCCTAGCGATCAAGTGTTTCCTCGAAGATTTCGTTTTTCGATCGACTTTGCTTATTCCAATTCTATTCTCGAGATAGATTAGATAGGGTGTTCTTGTAGCCGAGGTGGCTAGAGGTACACGCCGGATCTTCCGAAAGAATCTCGACTTGTCTTTTGACTCGCCCTAAGCTCCCCGCATGAATAGGGATACGTTGTGACAGAACGGGGGTTCCGAAAGGCGGATGTTTTCGGATTTGGACGGGAAACCACGATTTAAAGAGGCTTCTATTAAGATTCGATTTGCTACTTCTTCTCTTGCTTGGAAGTTCAACAAAAGGCTTACCCCGATCTCTCTAGATCGGTTTATCTACCCAATCTTACTTTGTTTTCTCCGGTCTTTAGTAGATTAGATTCGTTTCGTGTCTTTTACTTAGATGCATTAGGGTTTCTTTTATCGAAGATTGAAGTTACTTGGCTTTATTAGTTTAAGTTTTGCGTCACACATTTGTTCCACGGATTCGATACCTTGGGTTCACCACTCGAGGGAAGAAGGGTCCCTTGACTACGACGGGAGACTTGTACGCTTGCAAGTCACAAACGAACTTTGATACAATTATTAACCGTCAACAAGCCCCTTTTTCTGGCGCCGTTGCCGGGGAACAAGTGATCAAGATTTGATTTTTTATTGCCTTTTTTTGTAATTTTCAGTTTTCTTTACGTTTTTCTTTTTGCATCTACTAAATTTTGATCATCCTCAAAATACATCTAATCTAGTTTGTCTAACCCTAGTTTTTATAGATTTGTTTTTACTTTCTAGTTTTTGCATACTTTGTTTATTGCTAACCCTAACAGGAGATGGACGGCTACCTCTCCAACAAACCCAATAATTTTGTGGATGATCCAGAAAAACTTTACAGGCTAAGGAGACGCGAAGCACATCAAGCTAAAAAGCTGGAATTTGTAGATTCGAAGTCGGAAGACAAAAGATCGCAGGAATCTCGAAGAATTCACCACCTCAAAGTCCTCGGGAGAATCGACTTCCACCGATGGGTGACCAACCACCGCAAGAACGCAAGATTGGGGAGCTATGCACCCTAGACATCATCGACCTACCAATCTTGAACCTTGAGGAGATCGGAAGACCGTTCGAGATCAAGACCTCAACAATCCGCATGGTGCAACATTCACCCTTCACCGGTAGAGAGGATCCGAACCTTCACCTCCAAGCATTCATTCAACTATGTCAGACTTTCAACATGGATGGGGTGACTCAAGATCAAATGAGGGCAAGGCTTTTTCCGTTTTCACTACTCGGGAAGGCTTTGCAATGGTTCCACTCTCAACCGGCGGAGACGGTGCAAAATTGGAACACGTTGATGAAGGCTTTCATGAAGGAATACTACTCATCCGGGTAAAACTCAAAGCTTGCGTAATAAGATTGCCACCTTTGTTCAATATCCTACAGAAACTATCTCGGAGGCATTCGAGCGCTTCAACGAGTACACCCGGGCGGTTCCACATCACAAGTTCCCGAAAGAAGACCTCGTGCAAAAGTTCTATCAAGGACTCACCATGGCGTCAAGGACGATCATCGATGCATCGGCGGGAGGATCCATCATCGAACTTACACCGACGGAAGCTTTCACTCTATTGAAGAAGGTCGCAGATAATGACACATGGGCATCATCCGGGCGCCTACATCCGGTTCAACCCACGGGAAACGTCAAAGGAGTCTTGCAAGTGGAGAAGGAGAACATACTTGAAGGCAAGATCGACTCGCTCATGAGGAGGTTGGAGAAGATGGAGATGGAAAAGAAAGAGGCTCAAGACTTGAAGGCCGCCGAAGCAAGGTCCACATGTGAAGAATGTGGAGAGTATGGCCATGTCCGCAAAGATTGTCCGGAGGAAGCCAAAGTGCTCGACTACATGAGGAAGGGAGAATTGCCGAACTTCCGCTACGGGCAAGGTAGGCCTCAATTTAATGCAAGCTCATCTATTCCTAACGCGGTTCCGCTTCGTATACAATTGAAGGAGTTCATGGATGAGCAAGCTAAGATCAACAAGGACACCGTCACCAAGTTCAAAACCATAGACAAGGTGTTGGAGAACATCGATAGCAAAGTGACGGAGGTCGGAAGTTCCAATCATCAAGTGCTCAACATGATGAAGATGCTCGAGACGCAAGTTGGACAACTTGCGGGGCGCCTCACTAATGATGAAGGGAAGCTTCCGGGACAACCCAAATGTCCCGAATCGGCGAAGGCCATTCAAACACGTTCGGGGAAGGAGACCGAAGATCCGGAACGTTCCGCGGGAGCAAGGAAGCTTAAACCATCCACCGAGGTGGAAGGAGTTGCTAAAGAGAAGGTTACGGGGATCGTCACCGAGGAACCCGAATTCGAGATGCCGGAGGAAGACACGAGGATACCGCAACTCAAGCCACGCTTCTTCCGAGGTAAACTTGACAACCACTTTGAGAAGTTTGTGGAAGTTGTGCGTAGACTTAGCATCAACATGCCATTACTAGATGCCCTACAAGTACCTACATATTCTCGTTACTTTAAAGACATACTTGCAAATAAATATGAGATAGCAACACTCGGGGTAGATCATGTCAAGATGTCCGAGGAGTGTAGTGCCGCTATTGCTAATGGGCTAGAGAAGCAAAAAGACCCCGGGTGCCCTACAATTCCATGTTCAGTTGGTTCTTTCAACTTCGAGAAGGCGTTATGCGACCTTGGAGCTAGTGTGAGCGTCATGCCGAGGGATGTGTTCGAGAAGCTACGCCTACCAATGGAGCCTACGGGAATATGTTTGGAGTTGGGAGACAACTCCATTTGCTATCCCTTGGGCATTGCTGAAGATGTACCCGTGAAGGTCGGACACCACTTCATCCCCGTCGACTTCGTTGTGCTCAAGATGGGAGAGAGGGAGAAGCCGCCGCTCATCCTAGGGAGGCCGTTCCTCAAGACCGTGGGAGCTACTATTGATGTTGGCAAGGGGGAGATAATGTTCGATATCAACGGAGAAAGGAGTTCCTTCAAGTTCCGTCCAAGAATTGAGGCATGCAACGTGATTGGAGTGAAGGGAGAACCAAACCAAACGGAGGGGATGAAAAAGAAGAAGGAGCCGAAAAAAATGAACGTAAAGAAAATCAAAGAAGGTGTTGCATCCGTCAAGACAAAGGAAGAGAAGCCGCCTGTGAAGACCAAAAAAATGACTAAGCCGACTAAGCCGGAAGACAAGCCCGCGCCCAAGATGGTGCGGAAGTGGGTACCCAAGATTGCAACGCCCGCAAAGAGCGTTGATCCGGAGTAATCAAGTGAAGAAGTCTAGCTATAGACTATAAACGAAGCGCTAGGCGGGAGGCAACCCGTTTCGTCGAGTCAAGAATAAGCTACCGGGAGGACAACCCGATTCCAGGTTTTTCGAGTATTTTTAATAATTTAGTTTTTGAGTTTTATTACGCAAAGACATTAGACTTAGAAGTGGTTGAACAATATTAGAGACATAATTCTTGATTAAATGTTTGCTTTATCATAAACCCTTTGCATGAACCCTCCTATGTGCTTGTTTGTTCTTTTCTTTTTGAGAAACTTCAACCAAATAATTTTAGAACCTAACTCAACCTTTCACCCTCATTATGGTGCTGAGGTTGACTTATTTTTCATGCTAAAACCACACGAGTAGAGCCACGATTTATATTTAGGTGTTAATAAAATTCAGCACGTGGTAGAACTCGCGTGAACCTAGAAATCAAAACTTTTGGTTGGTTTTAAAAATCTTTATCCTTGGTTTCTCTAGGATTAGAATTTTTCTAAGCCTATTCTAATTTTTTTTATTCAAAATCTTTCTTATTTAGCCAAAATTAGAACCTAAACCTATGCCCCCATGATCAAGCGGGAAAACGTCCGCTCTCAACCGATGAAGGCAAACTATACCGGTGAGACCGAAATCGACGTAGTCGAAAAATATTTTCGACTTACATTTGTTTTTAATGGTTTAAAAACTTCTCTAAAATTATGTTTGAGCTCTTGCATGGCTCTGAAAAATATTTTAAATTTCGAATTAGAGGAGTGCTTAACCTTAAACACACCTTAATGGAGGCAATCTAGTTTGAATTAATCATGCATGCACCATTGGATTCCCTTTCATCAACTTTCACCAATTCCACATGCAAAGGACAAGCATGGTGGGCAGAAAGCATCAACTTTGCAGGAATTTCATGGTGGCATGTGAAGCAAGTGGAGCTAGGGAGCATGGACATGACCCAAAGCATGGAGCATCAAGTGGAAGGACCAATAATGCAAGAAAAGGAGTGGACGAGAGCGTTTGGGCGATGCAACTCGTGGAGCACGCGGGCAGGAAAGTTGCAGAGGCGAAATAATTGTGCTGGAAGAAAGACGAGGTGGGGAGGAGCCAGAAGGACCCCAGGCCGGCCGGCCTCACCTACTTAAGGAGCCCCCCGGCTCCCGTTTTCTGCAGGCAAGCTTCCCTCTCCTTCCTTTGCTTGTGTGTTCAAGTTTGTGTGCTCAAAACCTCCGTAGACATAGCCAACCTTCCCAAGCTTGATAGCTCAAGAAAAAAATCCACATCCTTAATCCACTCAAAGTCCACATCCGAAGCAAAGAGTTTAAGTGCCTAGTTACCGGTTGCAACCCGGAGTTTTAGTTGAAGAAAAGAGTGCAGCAACCATGTGGAAGAAAACCACAAGTCTCTTCTCCAAGAAGAAGAGTTCGTCGTCGTCCAAGCCGTCATCAACCACGTCTTCGAGGAGGCACTCAGTTTCCGAGTCTCCCCGGAGCATAGAGACGGATACGGCACCACCGAGGAGGAACGATGCTCTCCTCCTTGGTGGTATGAGGGCTGAAAGAAGCACGTCCATGAGGTTTACCGAACCTCGTGGGCACACGGAGGAGCAGCCCGCGACACCACAACGATCGACCCGTTCAACCGCGCCACCTCCTTGCACCCCGACATACTCTTCGTACGGCTTCATCATCTTGTCGGCGGAGGAGGAGAGGCTCTCTAATCTTGAGAAGATGCTTGTGCCCAACGTCGAGTTCGACGACCAAGCACTCTTCACCTTGGGTTTTGGCACAGACATATACTATATGTTGGGGCACCTTGGATGGGTGCAGTTCTCCAACGGAGTATCGGTGGACACCCACTTGGGGTTCGCCTTGGAAATTTTGAAGATTATTGCACCCATCCTTGATGATGATGGGGTGCAAAGCTTGTCATTCCGTTTGGAGGGAGTCCAACAAGTGGTTCCCTACGAGCACGTTAGGGAGCTGCTTGGATTCCACAAGGGAGCTCCGGAGAAAGTTGACGTGCCACCCGGCATGTTAGCGGGATTTTGGAATATGATCTGCGGAGAAGCCCATCAACAACGCAATTGCATCCGCAACCCCATTATCCGGATATTTCACTCTTGGATGTGCAAGAGGGTATTGGGGAGGATGAAGGAGACAAAGGTGACCGACACGGAGTTGAATTGGCTATACTCGGCTTTAATTGCCAGGCAGCCAATAGACCCCTCTTACCTTATGATCAACCGTTGGTGTTGTGAAGCAACATCGGGGGCGGGTAATATTGGTTCGGGGTGCTACCTCTCCATGTTGGCCTTCTCCTTACGGCCGGGGATCGCAAGAAACCCCGCCCATCTTTTGCGTGGTACCTCTCTCGGTATTGAGTATTTGCGGCAAGGCAAATACATTAGTGGAGATGAGAGAGGAGGTTATCGGTTGGCCATAGTGAACCTACCCCTTCCCAATGAGAGGCTTAGGCTTTTCACCGAAGGGAGGGAAGATTGGTTGGAAGAGGGACTCCTTGTCCCTGCAAGGAAGAACAAAAGAGGAAGAATCGTAGAGGAGGGAACATCCTCCGCACAAGCGAGTGGAGTACAACCCAATGTGCAACCATTCGGCGGGATCCCTCCTCCGCCAAGTTATTACGGAGGGCCACAAGAGCAAGCATGGGGGGGTGGTGCACCGGTACCCCCACCAAATTATGTTGTGTCCAACGCTAACTTCGCGGAGTCCTACGCTCATCATCCCCAACCACAACAAAGCATGGCCATAATTGGAGGGTATGCTGCAAGAAACGCCCAAAACATCGCAGCCATCCAAGCTAACGCAGCTCAACTTGGTGAAGGCAACGCAAATATTGCCTTTGAGCTCGGACGCCTTCACCTTGTGGAGCCAAATCAATTCGTCGGAGGGAATGTCCAATCATATTATAAGCAAGGGTATTATTATCAAGATTATCAACATCAACCACCGGCGGAGGACTAGAAGATTTAGGAACTTTAGTTTTCTTTTCTTTTCTTTTTCTCTGTAATTTTCAGCTTTTGCTTATGTGTGTTTGCGTAGTATTTTCTGTTTTTATTTAAATTTCAGCAAGCATGTTTGTTTATTTTCAGTTTGTATTTCAATTTGATATCATCATTAATAAAGACACCACCTTGATTATATCATTGGAAAAGTTACAAAAATTTGTGCCATGATGATATATGATTGAATTGCAGCTTTGTTCATCTTTGTAATTGATCTATGCATGTTTAAGCTAGTGCTCTCTTAAAAATACAAATCTGAATTTATTTAAATGCTAGCTTAATTTTCAGCGGAGGTTATGATTAAAATAAAGACCCATAGTGTTTTATGTGCTCTCAAGTTATGAATAGATTAAAGATGTCTTTTATGCTAAAAAATATCGCTAACCTTGTCACAAATATCGCTTGTGTGTTGCTCAACCTATCCAAAGCCTAATATATATTTGAGTGCATAAACCTTAGTGTGCAAGATTTATTTTTGAGTGAGTTATTGCAGGCCATGATTTCTCTGACCCGAGACTAAGAAGCTGGTCATTCCATTTTTGCGTATCTATCTTTTTGCTAGCCTTTTATCCATGCATTGTGTATCCCCGCATCGGAGATCTCACAAACTTCGCCGGATATCCACCCTTAAACCAAATATCATCTTTTGTGATTACCTCCTTGACCACAACCTATCGTTGAGAATGGATCGTCAATTCAAGGAAGATCGCAAGACGGTGCCGACATTGAAGATTTCAAGTATCTCTCCAAAGGAAAATTATTTCCGGTACCTACCTTACTTTTTGCCTCTTTGCTCGAGGACGAGCAACGTCTAAGCATGGGGGAGGAGGTAGGTACGGTGCAGTTTTAGAGTTCAAAAGGGAGTATTTTAAAAAAAATAATAATAATAAAATAATGATGAAAGAAAAAAAATTCGGCGATATACGTGACTTCCAAGGTGAAGGTCTCACAAGAAGAAAGAAAAAAATATATAATGAATGAAAGAAAGAAAGAAAGAAAGAAAAGAATGAGAAATATGAGAAAGAGAAAAAAATATATGCGTAACGTGAACTCCCCGGTTCTCTACAAGTGCATTCAAGGCTTCAAGTTAAAAAGATCCATTCTCATTTTCCAACCATGTGCAATCTGATAACGAGGACTTCCTTTGTGCTTCGGGATCACTCTTTGCCATTTGCACATGTCCACTCATCTAAAAGTGTGTGTATTTTTCTCTTTCCCCTCCTTGATTTAACATTATTTTCCAATGACCTTTTTGACGAGTCTCGATAAGACCATGAGAAGCTTGTCTTGTTTTGACAACACCTCATTTATAAAACCTTGTTAGGACTAAACTTTCCCAAAGCTCCATTTAAAGCCTACCACACATATATATGAGAGGGAAAGGAGTAGAATATATAGGCTTGAGAGACAAGTGAGATGAGAGTTCATAAGCAATATACAAGATGATTTAACATTGTGAACTTGGTTTAGCTTTTCTTTATCTCGTTCTTTATTTCAAAAATTCTGAGATCTATTTAAACTTTGTGAGCATGTTAATACTTGTGGGATAAGCTTAATAAGAATCTACCCTCCGTAGAGATGAAGGCTAGTACATTATGGAACTTTAATAAATTAAAATTTTGAGAGCATTATGTTTTCTCATGTATGATCAAGTGCAAGGTTTAAACATTGTTTGGCAATGATGATATCCATCGAAGGCTTACTCGAGGACGAGCAAGGTTTAAGCATGGGGGAGATGTTGACGGTGAAAATCCGTCAAACTAGCCATGAGTTTACCTTCGGTGTTGGCATAAGTTTTATACCTTATCCATTGGTACTAACCCCCGTGGTATAACAAGTTCATGTGTGCATGTCGGTTTTGGAGTTTAATGTTTATGCAGGGTTTTAGTGTTGAATGCAAGACTTTCGAGATAAGTTCATCAAGCACCTCATGACAAGACCTTGAAGCCCCGTACAAGTCATGCAACAAAGCAAACTTAACTCCAAGAAGCCAAGGACTTGATTCGAGAAGATGACAGACTCCGAGGACCTGACCAGAAAAGTGCTGAATCTTGCAAGACAAGGAGTTGTGTCCAATTCGGAGAGAAACTGACGACATGGACCTACATGCAGAAGGGGGAAACATCCAGGAAGCGAGCAAAGGAGCCCTCGGGCTGGGCCTAGATGGGCCCAGGCCGGCCGGCCCAGTCCGGTCGGCCCAGGCCCATCCAGGGCCCATTTGCTCCCTCCTTTGCCCTAGCCGCCAATCGGGCTATTTATAGCCCCCTGATCGAGAGCCACGCAGAGAAGAATTCGTCATCGGCCGCCGAGGAGCAGGGAAGAGAGGGACACCATCTCGGAGAGGAGAGGGTCGAGATAGTTGACTAGGGTTTCCCTAGCCGACGTGGGAACCTTGCACGGAAGACCACATCGGAGTTCCCGGAGCTAGAAGCAAGATCAAGGAAGGATCCCGGTGGTGATCTTGTGTATGTATCATTTTTATAGTTGAATTATCAAGTTGAATCTTTTCCTAGCGATCAAGTGTTTCCTCGAAGATTTCGTTTTTCGATCGGCTTTGCTTATTCCAATTCTATTCTTGAGATAGATTAGATAGGGTGTTCTTGTAGCCGAGGTGGCTAGAGGTACACGCCAGATCTTCCGAAAGAATCTCGACTTGTCTTTTGACTCACCCTAAGCTCCCCGCATGAATAGGGATACGTTGTGACAGAACGGGGGTTCCGAAAGGCGGATGTTTTCGGATTTGGACGGGAAACCACGATTTAAAGAGGCTTCTATTAAGATTCGATTTGCTACTTCTTCTCTTGCTTGGAACTTCAACAAAAGGCTTACCCCGATCTCTCTAGATCGGTGTATCTACCCAATCTTACTTTGTTTTCTCTGGTCTTTAGTACATTAGATTCGTTTCGTGTCTTTTACTTAGATGCATTAGGGTTTCTTTTATAGAAGATTGAAGTTACTTGGCTTTATTAGATTAAGTTTTGCGTCACACATTTGTTCCACGGATTCGATACCTTGGGTTCACCACTCGAGGGAAGAAGGGTCCCTTGACTACGACGGGAGACTTGTACGCTTGCAAGTCACAAACGAAGTTTGATACAATTATTAACTGTCAACAGTGAGTTGTGGAAGTGGCATAGGAAGTTGGGTCACTTGAGCTTTGACCTTTTGTCGCGCTTGAGTAAACTCAATTTGGTCCGAGGATTGCCACGGTTGAGGCTTGAGAAAGAGTTGGTTTGTGCGCCGTGTAGGCATGCCAAGATGGTAGCCTCTTCTCACCCGCCTCTCACCGATGTGATGACTGAGCGTCCATGCGAGCTGCTCCATATGGACCTTGTTGGCCCAGCTCGTGTGCGATCTGCGGGTGGGAAGTGGTATGTCCTTGTTGTGGTGGACGACTATTCTCGGTATGCGTGGGTGTTCTTTCTCGAGGATAAGGGGGAGACATTTGATTTTGTTCGAGATCTAGTCTTGAGGTTGAGGAACGAGAGGCACGGAGATGCCATATGAGCTATCCGCAGTTATAATGGCTCGGAATTCAGAAACTCTTGTTTTGAAACTTTTTGTCATGACTTGGGTCTTGAGCACTAGTTTTCGAGTCCGTATACGCCTCCCCAGAAAGGTGTTGTGGAAAGGAAGAACAGGACCTTGTGCGAGATGGCTCGGACGATGCTTGATGAGCATAGGACTCCGAGGAGGTATTGGGCTGAGGCGGTGAATACCGCATGCTATGTGTCAAACAGGATCTACCTCAGAGTGCACAAGAAGAAGACATGCTATGAGTTGATGCATGGTCGCACACCCAAGGTGAGTCACTTCCATGTCTTTGGTTGCAAGTGTTTCATTCGAAGAAAGGCGGGAAGTTGGATAAGTTTGAGGCTAGGTCTGTCGATGGTATTTTCTTTGGTTATGCATCTCATTCTAGAGCATATCGTGTGCTTAATCTTGAAACTAACCAAATCGTGGAGACTTGCGAGGTAACCTTCGACGAGACAGAGCCACGTAGTCAGCTTGTCTTTGAGTGTGCAGGTGATGATGAGCTTGGCGAGAAGATCTTTCAGGAGGAGGAGCATGAACATGGAGACGATGAAGATGGTGGTGTGGTGCCCCGGGTGAACATGTACCCACTACTTCGACTACGATGATGGACGGACCCTCTACTACACCTACGACGACAAATCAAGAACGAGGAGAAGCTGATGTTGAGGGGGAGGTAGCATCGAGGCGAGAACCTCCCCGGCGAGTACAAGTGGATCACCTAGCTTCGAGGATCATTGGCGACATGAATGAACGCACTACACGATTGAGGGTTCGGAACAACTCTCATTTCGCTCATGCTGCATTTGTTGCTACTTTTGAGCCCAAAGACATTGGACACGCACTATCTGATCACAATTGGGTTAATTCGATGCATGAGGAGTTGGAGAACTTTGAGAGGAATCAGGTTTGGGAGTTGGTTGACCCTCCCCCAGGGTGTAAGCCGATTGGTACAAAGTGGGTGTGGAAGAACAAAGAAGGAGAGAAAGGTGATGTTGTGAGGAACAAGTCGAGGCTTGTTCCTCAAGGGTTCAGTCAGAAGGAGGGGATCGACTACGAGGAGAGTTTTGCTCCCGTAGCCCGTTTGGAGGCGATTAGGATCCTTCTAGCCTTTTCTGTGGCTAAAGGGTTCAAGTTGCACCAAATGGATGTGAAGAGTGCTTTTCTGAATGGTGTGTTGGAGGAAGAAGTGTATGTGAGGCAGCCTCGGGGTTTGAGAGTGAGAAGTACCCCCACGGGTGTACAAGTTGAGGAAGGCGGCCGTATGGGTTGAAGCAGGCACCTAGAGCTTGGTATGGCAGGTTGAGGGGGTTCTTGTTTGAGAGAGGTTTTGAGATGGGGAAGGTCGATCAGACCTTGTTTTTGCTGAGGCAGGGCAGAGATATCCTAATTGTGCAGGTGTACGTGGATGATATTGTCTTTGGTGGCTCGTATAACTCTCTTGTTGCAAGGTTTGCAGATGATATGAGCAAGGAATTTGAGATGAGCATGATGGGCGAGTTGCAGTTCTTCCTCAGGCTACAAATCAAACAATCAAAGGAAGGAACATTTGTGCACCAGGCTAAGTACACCAAGGACATTGTGCGGAAGTTCAAGATGGAGGACTCCAAGGCTATGACGACGCCGATGAGTACGACTACGGCTCTTGATGCGGACGAGGAAGGTGAACACATGGACCAGAAGGAGTACCGGAGCATGATCGGGTCACTCCTCTACTTGACGGCGACGAGGCCGGACATACAGTTCTCGGTGTGTCTGTGCGCTCGTTTTCAAGCGTCTCCGAAGACTTTGCATCGGCAAGCGGTGAAGCGAATTTTCAGGTACTTGCGTCACACTCCCGACTTCGGCCTTTGGTACTCCGCGTCCTCTTCTTTGGCGCTTCATGGTTTTTCAGACGCGGATTTTGCCGGGTGTCGGTTGGATAGGAAGTCCACTTCTGGGACTTGCCAGTTTTTGGGTTCTTCTTTGGTGTCTTGGTCTTCCCGCAAACAATCGAGTGTTGCTCAATCCACTACCGAGGCCGAGTATGTTGCCGCTGCTAGTTGTTGCTCTCAGCTCCTTTGGATTTCATACACCATGAGTGACTTTGGTGAGGAGTATACCCATGTTCCACTTCAATGTGATAGCACCAGTGCCATAAGCGTTGCAAAGAACCCAGTGCTCCATTCCAAAACCAAGCACATAGAAGTGAGATATCATTTTCTGAGAGACAACGTAGAGAAAGGGAAGATAGCATTGATCCATGTACCCACACATGACCAACTAGCCGATATCTTCACCAAACCCCTAGACCAAGCAACTTTCACTCGTTTGCGGGGGGAACTTGGTGTGTGTTTGATTTCTTGAGTTGGGTGCATGGGAGCTCCTTTGTAGCATATGTATAGTTTCCTTTGTGCATTTCTTGCATTTGGCATGGCATGATGTATAGGCATCTTTGAATCTTAGGTTGCATGCATTTTGTATCATATGCATTTGTTAGGTAAAGCTTCTCCTATATACATTGTTCACCATGATGGGCTATATATGATCGTGTGAGCTAGTTTAGTATGCTATGGTTAGTTTGGCTTAGCTCTTGATGATCTTGTTGAATGATCCATGGTTGATGGCTATATTTTTGAAAAATGTCACATATATGCTCTCTCATGTGTAAATGCCTTTATATGATCTTGACATGTTTTAGCGGTTTAGCTATGCTTAATTTGTGGTTGGATAGCTAGTTTATTGATCATATGGGGCCAAAGGCTCATTTGCCATCATGAATGTTTAGCCCTCTTGCTTCATCTTGTGGAGGGGCATAAGTTCCTTTTTGTCACAAAGACATTTCATGTACCATTTACAAATCTGAAAATGAAATGAAAAATGCTTGGAAATATGTTCCCATGTCATATGTGCTGAAATTAATTTGCTTTTGGTGCTAAACCGCTGCATGATGCCTACCAATGAGAAGTCTCATACATAGAAGTAGGCACATGGCTCGGTGGCTTTGACATGACATGAGGTGCTTGTGGGTTTTTATGATGGTCTTATGATTAGAATGGTTGTCCTAGCATGAAGTTTGAGTGGCTTTGCCATTTTGATATGTTTTGCTCATGTTTAGGTATTTGTTTATGAGAGAGTAACTTTTAGAGTAACTTTTCGCAAAATTACTCAAATCCTTTTTAGCCTTGTCCAATGGTTGGGAAACTTGGTGATCTTGTAGTTAAGGTCATTACGAACCTGTAGAGTATCTAACTTGCTCATTTGGACTTGTGTATCTCCTTGTGATGAATTTTGTATATTTGAGAAGCTATATGTTGCAAAGTTTCGCATTTTGCCTTGATTCATGCATTGTCAACAAGGGGGAGAAGTTTGTGCATGCTTTGGGCACCTGGGAGTGTTTGGAAGGTGTTCCAATTGGTTCGGGCAATTTTTGAGTAGTTTGGTGCAGGGTCGGTCTCATGGGGCGGTCTAACCGCCCCCAGGCGGTCAGATGTGGCACAGGCGGTCTAACCGCCTTGTACATGCGGTCTAACCGCCCTGGGCAGAGTGAGCAGGTTTTTGCTCTTTGTTGCATTCCCACATTGCATTGCTGCATTTGTTCAGGGGGAGTGTGCTTTGGCTCAGGGGGAACTTGCATATGTGCAGGGGGAGCTCTTTGTGGTGTTCGAGTTTCGCTTTGGTGGTTTGCGCTCTTTGCTTGAGTTTTGCTTTGTCTCGGATGTGTCGAGCCGTTGCCCTTGCCTAAGGGGTCCGAGACTTGTCTTCTTCAAGTGATCTTGCTCTTTGCCTTTCTTTGGCTTTCGATCGCTTGTTGAGGTTTCTTTTTATTTGTTTCTTTTCTTTTTCCTTTTCTCTTTGGTTACTATCATGTGGGTGTTGTCAATGCACTCATCAAGGGGGAGATTGAGGACCAGGTGTGGTTCGAGGACCGGTGGATGGTCGCTTCCTTGTGTGATGAGTGATTGACAACGTTGTGTGGACTGATTCTTGGCTAAGTATTGCAGGTGCAGGTTGCGGCTTGACTCGTGTTGGTGCAGGTGAAGAACAAGCGCGAAAGGTCGTTGCCGGTGAGGCCTCCGGGTGTGGAGAAGACAAGTAGGCTTCGTTCGAGGGACCGGTGGCCGGCGGGGGTCAAGTGCGGGCCGCATGGTGGCATGAACAGCAAGAGAAGTCGTGGACGGTTTCTTGGTAGAGCCTCAAAACCAAGGGCGAGCCGGAACTACGTGGGAGCCAAGTCATGAGTGGAGATTGGCGGAGGCTACACCGAGTTCGCGGGGTTTGCAGTGGTTCACCAGAAAACCACTGGGCTACTCGGTTGAGCCACAAAACCGAGGCCGAAGACTCGACGAGGGGGTGCGGCCACCCAGGCCGGTTCAACCACCAAGGAGGGGCGGTCAGACCGCCTGGGGCCGGTCAAATCTCCCGAGCCGGTCTAACCACCCAGGGGGGGCGGTCTGACCGCCCTGGCCGCCGGCGCCGAGAAGTTTCGAAGCGGAGGACACGCGTCGGGATCGCAAGGCTTGCGTCGAGGCTAAGCAGGTTGCGGTCGCCGGGCATCCGTTTGATGAAGATATTCCGAAGATTTTCAAATCCGCCCTTGAGGGGCATGTATCCCTAGTTATTAGTGAAGGGTAGTTTAGTCTTTTGGGTGCCTCCATATATACTCATTGAATGGGTGGATGGCAGCCAACTCTTGGAACCCTAGCTCATTTGTTTTTCCATTTTCGTTCTCTATTTTCCTTAGGTTTTTAGAGGACTAGCTTGAGACTTCATGAGAGATCTAGAGAGAGGGATGGATGTTTGGGTGGCAAGCTAGACCTTGTACGAACCTTTCATGGTATGTATAGATGGTTCGGCGTTGTTCCTCATGGTGGTTTTCCCTTCTCTTTTGTGGCAATTTTCAGAGCTCTTTGTTGGCGGTGTTTTGAGAACGATTTCTTGGGGTTTTTGGTGGGTGTCACGTATGAGGTTCTTGTGCCTCTTTGGCTGGTGACTTTGCCCCCAAATCTCCTTTGAATCGGACTCGATTTGGTGGTTTTTCGAGTTGGGCGAGTTCTTGACCTAGAGAAGCGATTTCTTCGATTCCTCTTGATTGTGAGCGTTTCGGGTCGATTCCTTTGAGGTAGAGGTTGCCCAGGAGGTCACCCAGCTATTCCCGAAGTTTTGCTGCAATCCGTGGAGTGATTCGAGAGATCGGGCGCGAGGAAGTTGAGGTTTGACCCGCGGGTTGTTTTCTGGGAGAGGCGGTCTAACCGCCTGCAAGGGGCGGTCTAACCGCCCTGGGTGTTTCCAGGTCGAAGTTTTGTTTCGCTGGATTTTCCTCTATGAGTTTGTTCGCCTTGATCAGAGGAGTGTCTGGGTGAAATTTGGGGTCGTTCTCGTGTTGTTTGCTACGTGTTCTTGGTTGGAGTTCGTTGCTGGGTACAGGAGGTTAGACCGCCCCTGGTAGCCAGTCTAACCGCCCCTAGGCCCCTGGGTGGAGTTTTGGTTTTCGCCAAGATTTTCTGGTAGCTAGCATGGCCTTGACCAGAGATCTTTGTTGGTGAAACCGTGGTGTGTTTTGGTGCTCGGAAGAGGTATTTCGGAGGATTTCTTGGTTACAAGGTGGAGGCGGTCTAACCGCCCCCTATACCCAGTCTAACCGCCCCCCTCTGGTTAGCCGGCTTTCGAGTTGTTTCCGCTGCTGTTGGTGCGTGTGTGTTGAGGTTGCTGGTAGAGTTTGCTCCTAGGACCAGTAGCACTCCAGTGGCTACGTGGTTTTGGCAAACGAAAGGTAGAAGTGCGGAGCGTGTGATTTCGGGGGTCCGACCGAGCTAGTTCATCTTGTCGGAGTTTCAATCTCCCTCGAGAAGAATTTTTATCGGCTCCCATTCACTCCCCCCTCTCTAGTCGCCTAATCGGTCCTTCAGTTTGTGACATGAGAGAGGAGAAGGTAGTGCTCAACACATAGCAGATGACTGCTCGAACTAATATTTATTTAATCTAAAAAAGGTACAAGGAAAGAAAATACATAGCTGGAATTAAAAACTATTCTACGGATAGAATCATCGTAGGTGCTCCACGTTCCAAGGGTTTGGCACTCCTTGTCCGTCACCCCATTGGAGGAGATAAGTGGATGGGATGATGACTTCGGTGACGATGAAGGGTCCTTCCCAAGGGGCAGAGAGCTTGTGCATGCCGTCGGACTTCTGAATGTGCCTAAGGACGAGGTCGCCAACGTTGAAGGAAGTTTTCTTAAGGTTGCGGTCGTGGTAGCGTCGAAGTTGTTGGTCGTGACGGGCTTGTCTCATGACAGCAGCAAGCTTCTGCTCTTCAAGGTTGTCGAGGTCGACGCGGCGTGTTTGCTCGGCTTCTCCTTCCTCGTAGAACTGTATGTGTGGAGCTCCGAAGGCGACGTTGGTGGGTAGTATGGCTTCCGATCCGTAGACTAGAAAGAAGGGCGAAAAGCCTGTGGTGGAGCTGACTTGAGTCCTTAGACCCCAAATCATGTGTGGTGGCTCGACTAACCAACGGGTGGCGTAGTTCGAGGCATCATCGTAGATGCGGTCTTTGAGGCCCTGAAGGACCATGCTGTTGGCACGCTCGACCTGGTCGTTGCACCGAGGGTGGGCGACTGAGGAGTAGTAGACGTCAATATTGTTTTCTTGGTAGAAATCCCAAAAGGCAGAGCCAGTGAAGGCTTTGCCCAAGTCGGTGATGATCCTGTTGGGCACACCGAAGCGGTGTGTAATGTCTCCGATAAACGTTGCCGCTTCTTCTGATGTTACTTTCACTACGTGAAAAACTGCCTTTGGTAACGGGCAATGCGCCCGTTACCGATCAAGTGTTACAAATAAGCCAAGAAAGGTAACGGGCAGATGCCCGTTACTGATAAGACATAATCGTAACGAACATTAAACAACGACCGTTACCAAAACTAGCCATCGGTCACGTGAAATGGTTGTTTTTCTGGGCCCACAGGGAACTTTCATAACGGGCACCAAAGCAAAGCCCGTTCCAGAAGCTCAATATCAGAGACGCCTGATGTGCACCTGCGTCTCCACTATCTTGACGAAATGAGACGCGTCTATTTCACGCGCGCCTCAGCACAACTAATATTCGTAACGGGCATCAAACAACGACCGTTACCACAACTAGTCACCGGTCACGTGAAATGGTTGTTTCTCTAGGCCCACATGGAACTTTGGTAACGGGCATGAAACAGAGCCCGTTACTGTTAAATTAACATCAGAGACGCATTCTGTGAACTGGAGTCTCCACTGTCTCGACGAAATGAGACGCATCTTTTTCTACGCGCGTCTGCTTTCTCTCTAATAAAGGAGACGCTTGCTTTCAACCTGCGTCTCCTATATGTCGATGAACGGCCAGGTCCTGGGGCCCACCGGTCAGGACTGGTAACGGCCTTTTATACTGCTCGTTACATTGTGGGCATTTTTGTAACGGGCTTTCCGAATGAAGCCCATTACTTACTGATCAGTGTTTGTAACGAGCTTTAATTAACGCCTGTTACAGATATGGCGGCCATCCCTATAGTGACCTGCCCGGTTGCCGGCGGCATCATGGAACCAGCCAGGATTTGGCAGCCACCAGGGGCTGCATCCTGGAACTAGCCATGATATGGCAACCACCATAGCAAGGAGACATCACAAACACATTCTCACATCACAGATATTGGCAAAGCAAGATCACATTTATAGACAAGCTAGCTAGGATCACATCAAGTTTCAAGTTACTCTCATCAGGACTTGTTTGGATGGAGTCATGAGAAAACAGACTTAACCAGGCAGTATCTGACCCCAACCAAGCAAGCCAAGCAGGTTTTTCAGGCAACAACACCTGACTAAAGAAGACTGAATGAGTTTCAAGTTTCTAGTCACAATAAACTCACGGTGCACCACAGTAGAACTTGCCCTTTCGGTCGATGGTCTCCTTAAAAATGTACTCGCACATTATCTCCCGGACACGCTTTACATCTTCTGTGGAAACATCTACAGGAGGTTTGAAATCCTGCAAAATACAATCATTTATGAGAATACAAGTAGAAATCATTTTCTAAAATCAGATGGATAATATGAGCAGAGACAAGGTTGAGCATTATTATCTACTTACAGCAGCCTTCTTGATGTCAGGTATGTCATCGAGTAGTCTTAACATATGGAATGCCACATGGAATCCACACAAAGAGGACCCTCGTGGCTGCTGAGCACACTGCATCGAGGTAACAAAATGACAGGTTAATGCAGTACCAATAGGTAAGAAGGGACCATAAAAAACCTCGGTCTTACAGCGAGATTTGTTTTGTGCTTGAGTATGGCTTTCGGCTTTTTTTTCTTTCCTTTCGTCACTCTGTCCTGTGCATCACCAAAGGCCCTGCATGATCAGCAATACCAATTAGAAACACTAAGAGATTGATTTTTGTGAACAAAAAATACTGTACCAAAGGCCCTGCATGGTCAGTAATACCAATAAGAAACACTAAGATATTGAACTTTTGTGAACAAAACTTACAAGAAACTGACCAGTTCAAAACATTTTAGAGGTCTGGGAACTTTAGCGGGGCATGTTGTTTAGCAAAATCTAGATACCAAACCTCTTTGAACTTCATACAGATGATCACTGTTACCCAGTGGCTAGTGCAGTAGGCACCCACCACGTAGTAGTTGTTCATCATTGCATTTGAGATTGCTTTGCCAACTTGCTGAGAACGCTGAGAAATATGTGTTGAAGTAAACAAATCTGGATCTAAAAATCCAACAATGATCTGCTTCTCCGCTGCCTTGTCCATCATTTTCCTACAAAAAATCAAATTGTTAGCATGCATGAACTTTGCGGTCAAAATTAAAGAAATATCTTTTTAGGTTTTAAAGGACTTACAATGTCCACAACCTCATGAAGGTAACATCCAGAGAAGCCAGGGTTATAAGGTTAAACATGCTACTAAATTCAATGTTTAACATTAAAGCACCACAACCACCTTTAAAGTAGTCTTGATCCACCTTTGCTGGAAAGGCAAGTTTATCCTTACTGTGTTCGATGACATAAGCATGCAACTTGGCACAATTTGGTCCAGCAGCCTTTACATTTGCTTCTGACAACATAGGTGCACTAGGCTAGTATTTTGGTTGGTCATGTTCTATCTCATTAACACAGTTAAGAATCTCATCTTTAGACAGAGGTTTCCTAGCCTGGTTCCCCTTCTGCAGTGGAGATTGCCTGGGCTCCTAATATTGCAGAGGCTATTGTACTTGTTGCATCTGCTGCTTAGGGGGAGATTACCTGCGCTCCTCCTCCTGCTGGAGAGGCTGATGTTTCGTCTGTTGCTTATCCTCATGTTGCAGCTGCTGCTTAGGCGTAGTTTGCCTGGGCTCCTCCTGCTGTGTTCGACGCTCCTGCTGCGGGAGAGGCTGCTGTTTCGTCTGTTGCTTATCCTCATGTTGCAGCTACTGCTTAGGCGGTGTTTGCATGGGCTCCTCCTCCGGTTGTTGTCGACGCTCCTGTTGCGTAGTTTTGCTGATCTGCTGTTGTTGTTGCTGCTGTTGAGCCTTCTCTTGCAGACACTGAGCTGCAGCACCTCCATTTGATGTTGTACCCCTGCTACCTGTTGCGGCTTCAGGGTTGGGATGTCTCGTCATGGGTGGTATAGTGATCCTGTCCTTTGGCCATTGGATCCTTTGAACAAGAGCCACAGCTAGGGTTGCTACATCACCCCCATCAATTAGTACAGGCAGAGGGTATTGACTCATATTGGCCCACACATAAGTAGGTTGCACCACAACATACCCATCCTGCACTGGTACTGAATGGCAAGCCTTTTGAGATGGAAAGACTTTTGCTAGTGCGAGCTCCACGGTGTCATCCAAAAGGCTGCACACGGTAGGCTCTGTCAACTTATCTATTGTGTCCATCATAGGTGATCGACTATCACTGTACACTTCATTCGCTTCGTCACCGCTGGCATTCCAATGATCTTGCTCTCTGCCATCTTCCTCCCTGACATCATAATGAACTTCCTCGCTGCTATTCCCATATTCTTCCTCAATGCCATCCATATCTTCTTCCTCGCTGCTACTGACAGGTGCTGGTAATTGGGAAGGAAGAAGTGCATTTTTTGGTATGTTGGTGCCTAATAGTCTTAGAGCATGGACAATTGATTTAAATGTTTTGTCCGCCATCACATCATGAGCATCAGACCTCTTGTTCCTCTTCTTCCTGTATATTCCAGCGAACTCTTCACCAAACCCTTTACCCCAGCCAAGTGAACTAGACACGCCTCGGACCCGACCTCGATGCTCTGGAGTCTCAAGTGCTGCGGTGAGGATATCATCCTCCCTAACCCAGAGAAAGAACCATTGCTACCCTAAGCTGCAAATGTTTTCACCCTTTCTGCTACCCCCACCACCGCAGGGTTACTGAATGTTATGCCCCCGCTTCCTTCACTAGTATTCTTCTTCTTCTTCCCTACCCTTGCCCGCAGATAAGGTCTCGAACGTCCAGGAAATTGGTCCCAAGGGTTCTGTTTTCTTTCGGCAGCGAGCTTTGCACCCTCCTCCTCCCACTCTTTCCTGTCCGTCTTGTGTGGCTTATTATGCAATGCTCTCTTTTGTTTCATCTCCTGGCTCAATTGCTGAAATGAAGGAGAATTGGTTTCCTGCACAAACATGTCCCATTCTTGTTGCTGCAAAAAGGAATGCTTCACAAAGGGAGTCTCCTCTTCACTCACATATTTTGTTTCTTAAATGGGCCTTGAACCGTCGTTGCAAGGTTCCAATCTGTGATATAGCTGCCTTAACTGCCTTCTTGTGAATAGATTCTTCCAGATTGGCTGGGTAATCTAGCTTTTCCTCTGAAACTGTAAACAGATGGCCCTTTTCAATTTGTGAGCGATCATCAACCGCCATTTTGATTGACACCCTCTCTCGAGCAATGAGACCACAGACCAATACAAATCTATCCCTCACAGCATCTGGGGTAGGCCAAAAATTGGCATCAAGTCCAGTTGCAGCCAACTTGTCTTCTGGCCATTTGGTTTGTGTCCTTGACCCGCGGGATCGAGTACTACTCGCAGCAGTCTATGCTGAGTGACCTTGTGAAGAAGGTTCACCGACGATGGGCTGTGATGATGCACTGGAGGTAGAGGAGTTTGTTGTTGTGGGAGACTGCATAGATGATATGTCAGGTTTGTCAGTAGAGCAACATAAGCAAGACTGAAAATCTAAACTTAATTCTTATTAGATAAATTCATTTTTTCTGATAGGCAAAATAGCTGATACAGTCGTAAATAAAATCAGCATAGACATACACTGTTCATATTTTACTTAATTAGCATACAGGGATAGGTGCTAACCATTTTGACAGGGACACAACAATATGCTTATATATCAAAGCAGAGAATAAATTCCTTCAACTGGTTCCTTGTCCAACTTGAGCAGCGATAGATTGTGTGTTCCATATGTACATGCAACAGGAGGATAAAGCAATGGTCATGACATTATATATGACAGTAGTGAAACAACACTCAAAACACATCATGACACCAACAATAACAATATATATGACCTACATTCAAAGCATAGTAGAATTAAAGTATGCTAACATCCTTTATGCTTTTCATGAATTTACAGTGAAAAAATTATAGCAGTAGGAACATGAAAATGAATTTCAACATTTCATATAACTTCATCTGTTAGCAACAATTTATTCAAAACAGACTTGGAGCAACAAAATCCATCCATCAAATCCACAGTCAATCAATTGAAGATGAACTATTAAGGCATGCCTCCCTAATCCACCTTAACATGAATATATAGCAGATTGGGTGGACTACATTATAAACCACTGCGATGCAATTCCCAATGACATTTTGTGGCCATCAGAATTAAAGTATGCTAACAAGTCCAAAGCATAATTGTCAATTTGAGCATAGCAGAATTAAAGTATATGCTAACAGGTCCAAAGCATAACTATCGATCTGGTACATTCAGAGCATAGCAGAATTAAAGTATGCTAACATCCTCGATGCTTTTCATGAATTTACAGTGCAAAAATTGTAGCACCAGGAACATGAAAATGAATTTCAACAGTTCATATAACTACATTTGTTAGCAACAATTTATTCACACAGACTTGGGGCAACAAAATCCATCAATCAAAACCACAGTCAATCAATTAAAGATGAACTATCTAGGCATGTCTCCCTAATTAATCCACATTGACATGAATATATAGCAGATCGATTTTGGTGGACGATGAGAGAGAGGGTGTTGGGGGTTCAAGCAGGACTAACCTCTGTCGCGAATGAAGCAGTTGTTCTCGTGATGGTCAGAGGGGCCGGATCCATGGCGGCTCGTGGCCTGAGGCGGCCGGCCGGCTCGTCGTCGTGGCCGGGGACGACGTCGACGGATCCACGTCAACCGTCTTTAGGTTGGCCGGACGTACGTCCGCACGCCAGTAATCGCATCCTCGTCACCGTTGTCACGCAGGGAGCGGTGGGGCTGGAGAAGAGCAGGGCTGCGGCGGGGAGAGAGCGGCGAAGGCGAGCGGGGCGACTGGCAGTGGCGGTGGGGAGAATGCGGGCATTGTGGATCTGTCTAGCGAGGAGCCGAATATGAACGGTGTGTGTAACTGTGTTTAATGGAACTACTGGCATGCCCTTGACGGCTTTATGCAGCAATTGGAATTTCATGGGCACTATAGTAAATATAGGTGGGAAATTTTGAGCAGCCCGTGCACGGTTCGCCTGCTAACGCTGACGAGTGGGCCAGTGTCATGGGCAACGATGGTAAGTGAACCCGGATCGCCTTTGTTGGGAGTTGGGTCAGCGGTTATCTTTTTTATATTTGCTGCTGACGCTGACGCGTGGGTCTGTCACAATTTTTTTGGAATGAAACTTGCTTCCTGATTTATTAGAGCCCATAAAACAGCACCTAAAAATCATAAAAATATGAACAATTCGTATTTGGACATTTAGTATTTGAATAAAATATCAACAGTAACACATGTGTGCCCAAGATTCTTGGAATCCGTTTTTACATCCCATGTTAATGATGTAATAATTCTACTAACATCTAGTGTGCTATAAAAAATCTACAAATTGACATGCCAACATAATTTGGGTACCTAGACTTGTCTTCAATATTTCAAATGGTTTAGATGAAGGAATTATATACTTGTGTACAAATGTCTATATCTCTCACATAGTTTCCTAGAATGTTTGCTTGAACATTGAAGTTTTCCACACTTTGCAACATGTTCGAACTCATATGCATTTGAAAACGTAACAAAACCTTGTGTTCACCTTAAGCTTACGAAATGTAAAGTTCCATCACTAATGGTTGTGTAAAACAAATATTATTTGTATGTTGTACTTACAAAGAACAAAATAAGGCATATAAACATCACTCAACAAACGGAATGTACACTAAATAATGAAATTAATGAATAGATGGTGATTTTAGAAAAATTTAGAAAAAAGTATCAAATTTGGACTAAAAACGACGAAGAAATACTTGTTACAACAATTGGTTGTAGATTAAAAGGAGAAATGGGAACTGTTCTTCATTTGAATAGAACTGGACCCCACAGTCATTTGAATAGAACAAAGGAGGAAGCAGAGGGCACCGCCGACATCCTGACATCCCGATAAAATCAAATCCACATTTAGTAATATCTAATAATTTACATTCAAGATAGATAATGTTCATATTGATGCTTGCACCTACATCCCGATGTTCATCCTGCTGACGGCGTACTCCACGGCGGGGCGGAATTTACGCGTCCAGAGGTCGAACTCATGACGAATGCGACACTCGGCACTGCAGTAGTGGATGATCTCTTTGGTATCCGGCCCGTAGCGCCTACATCCCGCTTCCCAAATGCAAATGTGGGGATTCTGGACGGGCAGCAATGGAATGTTGTCATCGTCGTCGCTTTCATCAAGCCAGTACAACCACGCAATGTTGTCGAGATCCTGCTTGACGAGGTAGCGTAGCCGCCGCAGGTTGTGGTTCTTCCACCAGTCGTTAGGTGGCGACAGGCCGCCGCTGATTTCCTGGAGTAGTGCCATGCCTTCGGGGTCCGCCGGGTTGCAACGGTACTTCAGCATCGCTAAAAAGTACTTGGCACCGGAGTCTTCAGCAACAGCGGCATCTCCGATGAGCTTCAGACCCTTATCGGGGTTCCGCTGCCTCATCAACCTCACCATCCCCTCGAAGCACAATGCCTCCGGATGATTGGCCTCACGGAAGCGCCGCTCAAAGCACGACCTGACGTAGCGATGCTTGCATGCCTCACGAAGATCACGCAGCTACACGTGCAGTAGTACCTCATCGGAGTTGCAGATGCGCCGGAAGGTGCCGCAAATTTTATTGCGAAGGTTTAGAAAATGGAAAACGGCCACATCCTTGATGGAGTGGATGATGATCTTGGTGAGAAGTTCATCTGGCAGCAGCAGCATCAAGCACACCGCTGCGGCCATCAAGGAGAATGGACGAAATAGCACAGCGACGCGGTTTGGAATTTGAATGGCGACGAGGGTTGAAGTTGGCGGCGACGAGGGATGAAGTTGGCAAGGAGGATTGAAGTTGAAGAGGGATGAAGTTGGCGACTAGGATTGAAGTTGAAGGAGGCAACGAGCTCGAGGGTTGAAGGTTGAAGATGGCGCCTCGGCCATGTCGTAATAAAACAATAAATGGAAATTGAAAAGGTGCCGCAGTTTGGCTGCTGCCGTTGACAAGTGGGCCCGACATCATTGCCCCGCCCCTTCTCCTTCCCGCGTAAGTGAAAGGCGACGCGTGGCTTCGCACCCAAGACGGAGCCCAATGCGCAATCGAGTGGCACGTACCGGCAGTAATGGAGTAGTGGGTGGGGGCAGAGGCGCCTGACGGTTCCGCGTCTTGTCAATACAACTCCCTCGCCCAGTCGCCCTCCCCTACTTTCTCCCCTACTTCTTCCATAAGCTTATCATCTTTCTCTTCACTTCTTCATCCTCCTCGCGATTCACCACTACAAATCTTCGGTCACCGAGAGGAGGAGATGGCGTCGAGGAGCCCACCGCCCTCGAAGCGGGGATGAAGGGAGGACGACGACGACGAAAGCCGCCGTCGGAAGAAGTTGGAGAAGGGGAAGGACCTGGCGGCCAAGGACGCCGACGAGGAACCGCTCTTCGATGACAATAAGTTTGCCGCCGAGCTGCTCAGTAGCGCCTTCAGAAAGCTTGAAGGTGTTGGCGAGGCCTTCGACATCAAGGCGCATCATGATGCGTACAAGGACCCAACCTTGAAGGGTCTCGCCTTCAGGATCCATGGGTTGGCTGAGAAGCTCGAGAACCTCCCCGTGGTCAAGCGGGCTGCCCGCCGCCACTTCTTCTTCGACGACGGCGGCTCCGACGGCGACGATGGCAGCCACGGCGACGATGACGGTGACGATGGCAGCCAAGGCGGCGACGGCGGGACTCCAACTAATTGATAGACTCCTCTACCAATTAGTAACAATAATGTTTGTGTGCTTTTGTGTCTTCGTCTGGTTCTTGGACATGAACTGCTTAGTTTGTCTGACGATCATGAACTGCTTAGTTAACTAGCTTGGTTGTTAGATTTTGTATGTCATGAACTCGATCTAATATACGTGAGATTAACTGGAGATCTGTTGTGATGAATTAGATCTACTAACGCTGACGCGTGGGCCAGTGTCATTGGCGACGATGGTTAGTGAACCCGGATCGCATTTGTTGGCAGTTGGGTCCGGGCGGGCACGCAACGATTATCTTTTTTATATTGGCTGCTGACGCTGACGCGTGGGCCTGTCACAATTTTTTGGAATGAAACTTGCTTCCCTAAATTATTAGAGCCCATAAAACAGCACCTAAAAATCATAAAAATACGAACAATTCGTATTTGGACATTCAATATTTGAATAAAATATCGACAGTCAAACTTGTGTGCCCAAAATTCATATATTTTGTTTTTACACCCCATCGTAATTATATAATAATTCTAATAACATCAAATTTGCTCTAAAAAATCTACAAATTGACTTGGCAACATAATTTGGGTACCTAAACTTGTCTTCGAAATTTCGAGTGGTTTAGATGAAGGAATAATATACTTGTGTACAAATGTCTTCATCTCTCACATAGTTTCCTAGAATGTTTGCTTGAACGTTGAAGTTTTCCACAGTTTGCAACATGTTCGAACTCATATGCATTTGAAAACTTAACGAAACCTTGTGTTCACCTTAAGCTTACGAAATGTAAAGTTCCATCACTAATGGTTGTGTAAAACAAATATTATTTGTATGTTGTACTTACAAAGAACAAAATAAGGCATATAAACATCACTCAACAAACGGAATGTACACTAAACAATGAAATTAATGAATAGATGGTGATTATAGAAAAATTTAGAAAAAAAGTATCAAATTTGGACTAATAATGACGAAGAAATACTTGTTACAACATTAGATTGCAGATTAAAAGGAGAAATGCGAACTGTTCTTCATTTGAATAGAACTGGGCCCCACAGTCATTAGCGACGCGTGGCTGATAATCCGCGTCGGATTTGCTTCTCTCCCAAAATTTTACACAGATAATTCGAGCATCATACAAAAGCTAATCTACTACTACTGATTTCCTATTCTTTGTGCGAACTTCACCATTTCGCAGCGCAGCCTACACTCTTCGCTGCAAAACAGAGAAATTTGAAGCCATCCTTTTTCCAATCCGCAGTCGCCGCCGGTGCCTGCGCACGACTGATCGCCGCGCACCTGTGCCGGAGGCGGCAGCGGTTCACCCCAAATGCGCCAAGTCGAGTAGTGGAGCGCACGCGCGGCCTTCTCGCGCAAAGGCAGACACCCCTCGTTGCTTAGCCATCTCAACGACGTCGTACTGCCGCCGCCCGCGACCCGCCTCATGTACCCCTTCGCGGTGTCGTCGGCGGCGGCACCGCCATTGTCTCTGTAGAGCAAGATGGCGTATAGATAGGCTGCCGCATCGTGCCCACCCTCGGCGGCGCACCGGAGATCATTGTATCCCCTGTGTTCGATGAAGAAGGCTTTGATTCCAGAGAGGAAACAAGCCTCTGGATTCCCGAGACCGCTCAGCATAAATGCTTTATAAGCGGTGGGGTTCCACACCCAAGAAATCTCATCTCGTATCCCCTCTATCGACAAACGCCGGCCGACGTCGCCGTGGCCGCACACGCGGCGCATGGTCGAGCAAGTACTGCGTAGGCTGCGGAGGTCAGCCAAGGGCCGCTCCGAGGTCGCACCGACACGCGCCGCAATCTCAATGCGGAGGTCTTGAGGGAGGCCTAGCAGTAGCAATGACGGCTAGTGCCGCGTGCTTCTTCCCGGCATGCTATCCATCTCTGGCCGGGAATGGTGACGATGAGGAGTAGGCAGTTGCTGTTAGGGGCGAAGGATCTAATTGTTTTGGAAGGAGAAGATACAGGAGATTTGTTTCCAAACACGGTTTAAGTATGCAATGGAGATGATGTTTGGCTAACCTGCGTTATCATTTAATTCTCAATTAGAAACGACGTTTGGCTAATCCGCGTAGAGACGATGTTTCGTTACCCCTCGTATCATTTAATTCTACATTGGAATCACTACCTCTATAGCTCTACTCTCAGCCATTGACTAGCAACAATTTCGCCATTGACCGTCTTGGGAACCTCTTCCCCTTTCCTGTGCTCTTGATCTTATCCCTTCCTCTCTTTTTTGGAGATGATGACTACATTGGATGTTTGGATGGAGGTGTTAGTGTTAGTTTGTAGCAAACTAACACCAAAACTAACACTTTGGAGCCAAACACATGTGTTAATTTGGAGGTGTTAAAAAGGAAAGTCTATATCACCCCCTAGCCTATGGGGGTTGGAGTACATAACCCCCGAACCTATGAAACTGTCTATATCACCCCTTGAACTCTGCAAAACGGGTCAAATCACCCCCTACAGCAGTTTTGAAAAATCATAGTAAATCACATAAAATTCATAAAATGGAAATTCAAATTGTGTTATATTTCAAATGAGTAGATTTACCCAATGAACATATAATATGGAATGCTTTAGTACAATTTTGTGTGTGTAGCTTTAGATCCATGCTTTTTTCGTAGTTGTATAAAAATATACTAAAGCATACAATATTATATGTTCACTGTGTAGATCTACTCATTTTTAGTCTAACATAATTGGATTTTTCATTTTATGATTTTTCTGTGATTTACTATGATTTTTCAAAACTGTTATAGGGGGTAATTTGACCCATTTTGCAAGTTCAGGGGGTGATATAGACCGTTTCATAGGTTAGGGGGTTATGTAATCCAACCCCCAAAGGTGAGGGGGTGATATAGACTTTTTCCGTGTTAAAAACTACCACTAACAGTAACACTAACATCTACCATCCAAACATGGTCATTGGAGACGATGTTTGCTTACTTCGCGTATCATTTAATTCTACATTAGAATCACTACCTATGCAGCTCTGCTCTCAGCCATTGACTAGCAACAGTTTCTCGGCCGTCTTGACCGTCTTGGGAACCTTCCCGGTCGTTCCTGTGCTCTTGATCTTATCTCTTCCTTGTTTTATCTATAAAAAGGCACTGACGCCTATCGATCCTCCTCTATTCAAGTTGCTTCCTTCTTCTCTAGATCTAGATCTAGCTATATGGTTCCTTCTTCTGATACAATAAAGCGAGTCACTTGCTTCCTTCTTCTCTAGATCTAGATCTAGCTATGGCACAAAGAATAGATCTTGTAGGGTGCAAGCTTTTGCTTTTCTCTCTTCTTCCTCCTCCTCGATCTCTCAGGTGCTAGAAGAATTCTTGTGATAGGGGGTGATTGGGTTGCTCATCCCTCTAACAGAGCTGCGAGAAGAATTCTTGTGACATACTCCTTCCTCGTAGTTGTGTCCGGGGTAGGTAGCCCAGAACCTCCTGGCATCAGGATGAACAATTTCATCCTGTGTCCAATGATCATAGTTTTCAGGATGAACAATCCTTCATCCTTTGTCCAATGGTCATTATTTTTCCTATGCTTTCTCCCTCCACTCGTGGAAGGCTCTTGCAAACAAAAGTGCAGGTTCAGAAAGCTTTGTGGTCTCATTGCAAGCCAAGAATCAATTCTCTAGGCCATCAACAGAGATGGAGCTTATTCAATGACCACGTGCAGCAAGATCGACGACCTGTGAGAAAGATCGATGTGTGTGTGTGATTTTGCATATCTCGTCATGAAGATATGGCTGCATTGTAACTTTGTTCTAATGTATCAATGATGACTGTAATCTGTATGTGTGATTTTGCATATCTCGTCATGAAGATATGGCCGCATTGTAACCTTGTTCTGATGTATCAATGATGACTGTAATCTGTGTGTGTGTGATTTTGCATCTCAAGAGACATGCTTTTGTGATTATCTCTTTGCAGTACAATTTTTTGTATGATTTACCTACTCACTTGCAAAGCTTGTGATTATCTCAACCGTTTGGCAAATCAACTTGTTTCTCTCAGGATTCCTGATCTAGATTTGGAAAGTGAAATTATGCCAGATTGTTGGAGATGAACTCTTTTTTTACTTGGCATATCTTTTTAGAAGTTGGCAAAGCACAAGATTTGTCAAGTAAAATTTGGCGAACTCTTGGAGTCTGTTCGTGATTTCGCATATCTTCTTGCCCATAACAAAAGCGACATTGGTTCGTTAGTCCTTGTCTCTTGCCCGTAACAAAGGCGACGTTGGTTCGTTAATCCTCGTCTCTTGCCCGTAGCAATGGCGACGCAGGTTCGTCAATCCTCGTCTCTTGCCCGTTACTGAACTGAAGCAGAATATAAACAAAGTATATATAGTATCTTTGGTAGAATATATTACAAGCAGGATTCAAATTCCACCACATCCCATATATTTCAAAAAGGATTGAAATTCCACCAATACATCGCATCGTTTATATTACAAAATGGATTCCATTTCCACCAATAGACACATCCTCCGGCATTACAAAAAGGATTCAGCAGAAATCAGGCTTGCTTTTTCTTCCTTGATTTCTGTATATGGATTTTTTCACTATGGTCGCTTCGCAAGTACGGTGTTTTGTTAGTTCCGAATAGTTGGGGCTTGTATGAAGTGTCAAAGGATGGAATTTCATCAAACTGGTTGTATTCCTCCTCCTCAACAACAACATTTTCAATCCCCACAATTCCTCCTCCATCTCATTTGTTCACTGACACTGCGCTCCCGCTTCACTGCAGTTGAGTGCTCTCAAACTTCAATTATTGGGCTCTCAAACTAGTAACAGGCGTCAAATGCCCATCGGTAACGGACTTTATAGCACGTTACCAATACAGAGTGATCAGTAACGAACTTAAGCAGCCTGTTACTGATAGGCCATTGATCGGTAACGGACTTTACAAGCCCGTTACCGATAGGTTTAACATTTGTAACGGGCTCTTTTAACATCTGTTACAAAGAATTTATGTAACGGGCGTTTAAGAAGCCCGTTACCAGAAGTCCACATTGGTAACGGGCCTTGTGGAGGCCAACCCCGGGGTCGTCCTGGCTCGCTTATAGGTAACGGGAGCCACACAACAACTGTTCCAAATGTGGGTGGATGTAACGGGCGTTAAGGGCCCGTTACAAATGTTACGTGAGCTATTTGAGGTTTTCACATAGTGTTTCGCAATAGGTCGGACTTCAATCCACTTGGTGAATTTATCAATGGCTACTAGTATGTCTTTGTAGCCGCCTGGGGCGGTACAAAACGGTCCCACGGAGCCGAGACCCCACATGGCAAAGGGCCATGATGGAGGGATGGTGCGTAGGGCCTGAGCCGGCAGGTGCTACTGTTTGGCAAAGAATTGGCATCCTTTGCACCTCTTTACGAGGTCTTTAGTGTCAGTCATGGCCGTGTGCCAGTAGAATCCAGATCGGTACGCCTTGCCGACAAGGTTAGTGGATGCCGCGTGGCAACCACACTCGCCGTTGTGAATCTAGCTAGGAGCTGTAGACCTTCTGATCGTAGGATGCACTTCATGAAGACGCCAGTAGAGGCGGCTTTTCTATATAGGTCGGTACAAATCACGACGTAGTTGGCACTTCGTCATGTGATACACTCTCGTTCTTCTTTATCGTCTGGGATGAGCTGGTCGAGTATAAAGTCTATGAAGGGCTTGTGCCAATCATCTTCTTTTTCTGACATCAGCACGTCGTGGGGAGGTGCTGAGGTTTGATCATGTTAAGGTAGTTCTGGGTTATCTGAGTCCAGAAGCTTGATTGAAGGCTTGCGTAGGTCTTGGACGAACACGCCTACTGGGACTAGAGCTCGTCGAGAGCCTAGTTTGGAAAGTACGTCAGCGGCCACGTTATTGTTTCGTAGGACGTGTTGAAACTCAATTCCCTCGAAGTGGCCTTCGAGTTTGCATATCTCAGCACAGTAAGCATCCATCATGTCCTTGACGCAGTCCCACTCCTTGTTGACTTGCTCGATGACGACCTTGGAATCGCCAAAAGCCAGTAGTCGCTTGATGCCAAGCCACACTGCTACGCGGAGTCCGTGGATCAGGGCTTCGTACTCTGCACTGTTGTTGGAGGCCTTGTAATGTATCTGCAGGACGTACTTGAGTTTTTCTCCCTGGGGAGAGATGAGCAACACGCCTGCTCCTGCGCCTTCGAGGTTTAGGGCACCGTCGAAGTACATTATCCAGTGTTCAGGCCGCTCCTTGGGAGACGCACCTGGATTTCTGTCCACTCAGACACAAAGTCTGCGAGGATCTGCGACTTGATCGCTTGCCGGGGGCAAAACTTGATTTCGAATTCTCCAAGCTCGACCGACCACTTGACGATGCGGCCGTTGGCGTCACGGTTGCGGATGATCTCTCCTAGTGGGAACGACGATGGAACCACGATCTTGTGAGATTGGAAGTAGTGACGAAGCTTTCTCGATGTGATCAGGAGCGCGTAGAGCAGCTTCTGAGGTTGTGTATAACGTGTCTTAGCATCGTCTAGGACCTCGCTTACGTAATACACAGGTCGTTGAACGGGATAGACCTGCCCTTCTTTTTCTCGTTCAGCGACAAGGACTGTGCTGACCACATTGGTGGTGGCAGAGATGTAGAGTACGAGTGTTTCCTTCGGAACTGGTGGAGTCATGATTGGTAGTGTCGTTAGGGACTCTTTGAGAGCTTCAAATGCTTTTTGGGCCTCATCGTCCCATACGAACTTGTCTGCCTTCTTCAATAGCTTGAAGAAGGGCAAACCTTTCTCGCCGAGCTTGCTGATGAAACTACCTAGGGCCGCTATCATTCCTGTGAGCTTCATGGCATCTTTCTCGTTGGATGGCTTGGCCATGTTACGTATAGTGTCGACCTTCGCAGGGTTGGCTTCAATGCCTCGGTGCCCGACCATGAAGCCCAGGAGTAACCCGGAAGGCACACCAAAGACACACTTGGTTGGGTTGAGCTTCCATTGGAATTCTCGTAGGTTGGTGAAGATTTCGGAGAGGTTGACGATGAGCTTGTCTTCCTCGGTGGTCTTGACGACCACATCGTTTACATAGGCTTCGACGTTCTTCCCGATCTGCTACTTTAGGCACTTCTGAATTGCCTTCTGATATGTTGCTCCAGCGTTTTTCAGACCAAAGGTCATGACCTTGTAGCAGTAGATGTCGTGAGGCGTTATGAACGCCGTTTTATCTTCAGTGTCGGGATGCAAGGCTATCTGGTGATACCCTGAGTAGCAGTCGAGGAAGCAGAGTAGAACCCTACTAGCCGTGGAGTCCACGACCTGGTCGATGTGAGGTAGAGGGAAGGGATCCTTCGGGCAGTGCTTGTTGAGATCGGTGTAATCGATACACATCCTCAATCCACCAGTTTTCTTTGGTACAAGGACCGGGTTTGCTAGCCAAATCGGGTGTTTACATTCTCTGATAAATCCTGCAGCTAAGAGCTTACAGACTTCTACTTCTATGGCTTGCTTTCTATCTTTTGCAAATCGCCAGAGCTTTTGCTTGATCGGTCGTGCGGTCTTGTTGACTTCAAGTGCGTGCTCAGCCAGCTCCCTAGGGACACCGGGCATGTCGGACGAGCTCCATGCGAAGATGTCAGTGTTGTCCCTAAGGAAACTGGTGAACGCGAGTTCCTATTTGGGGTCGAGGTTGGCCCTGATGACGACTTCCTTGGAAGCATCGGGCAGGCCGAGGCAAACCTTCTTGACGGCTGGAGTTGGGTCAGGTTGTGCTTGTACACTTCTGCTCTGGCACCTCCAGAGTGGTTGGGTCGATCTTGGCTGCCTGAGCGACCATGACCGTTGCTGCAGCTTTGACCGCGGAGTCTTCAGAGAGCTCGACGGTGGCACTTTCGCAGTTGTAGGAGACCATAATGTCCCCGAGGATGGAGAGGATTCCGTTTGGCGCCGGCATCTTCATGATGAGGTAGGTGTGATGAGGTATGGCCATGAACTTGGCGAGCATAGGTCACCTGAGGATGGCGTGGTAGGAGCGGAAGTCCGCGACCTCAAACGTCAAGTACTCCGTGTGGAAGTTCACCTTTGTGCCGAAGGTGACCGGTAGGCATACACGACCTATGGGGTATGCAGCCTTGTCGGGCACAACCCCGTAGAAGGGCTCATCGCAGGCAGTCATCTTGTTGAAGTCGAAGTCCATCTTGCGCAGTGTCTCTGTGAAGATGATGTTCAAGCTGCTGCCTTCGTCAATGAGGTTCTTAGGCAGGAAGGCCCCATCGACTATGGGGTTGACGACCAGCGGGTAGGTCCCGGGGTAAGGGATGTGCACCCAATGATCTTTCCTGGAGAAAGTGATTGGGAATTCTGACCAACGTAGAGGTTGCGAAGTTTCGGTGTTGACATGCCCAATCTCCCTTGTGTTTGATCGGGGTTGTCTGTTGCTTTTAGTCGCTTGGCGACCACAGATGATGAAGTTGATCTCTCAGTTGGCGGATTGGAATGCACCATTAGGGTTGCCCCCTTTAGGTGGTGGCGGTGGAGATCGCTCCTTGCGATTGTTGTCGTGGCGGTTGTGGTCGTCCTAGCGATGTCGATCATCACGCCGACCATCTCGGTGGTCACTGTGCTGGTCGTCATGGCGATCACCCTTGCGGTCGTCACGCCTGTCATTGCGGTCGTTTCGACGATAGTCGTCACGCCTATCATCGCGGCGGTAGTCGCGGCGATAATCACATCGATCCCTATCGTCTTTGCGACGATAGGGCCTGCGGTCACGGTAATCACGTCGATCAGGTCGACGGTTATGGTTGTCGAAGCGCTGGTCACCATTTCGGTCGTCGTTGTTGCTGCTCTTGGTCTTCTTAGACTCGGAGGGTACTCCGAGGGCACGCTTCAATTGCTCGCACTCCCTCATGGTGTGTTTGGCGTCGCGATGGAACTGGCATTGGTCGTCCATGACCATGTTGAAGTCACCTTCGAGGAAGGTGGAAGGTATTGGTGGATCCGCCATGTAGGCTTCGCCAGATCGCTTGCGCGACCTGTTTCGTCCGTCGTCGTGATCTTCACCGTTGAAGTCGTGCATCACCGCGTCTTGAGTGTCAACTAGCTTGTCGACGTAGGCCATGAGGTCGGTGATGGTATGCGTCAGCTTCATGGATCTTCTCAAAGAACTTGATGTTGGTGATCCCTTTCTTGTAATAAGCGATGACGTTCTCGTCTTTGACAACCGCGAGGGTGTTGCGATTTTCAAAGTAGCGGTTGGTATACTCACGGAGAGTTTCGTCACGTCTCATCCGCACTCTGGTAAGGTGGTGAGTGTTGCCAGGATGATTATAGGTTGCATGGTAGTTGGTCGTTAAAAGGCAAGACAGTGTTGCCCAAGAGGTGATGCACTCTACTGGGAGATTGTGAAGCCACAGGAGTGGTGCCTTGCCCATCACAAGGGGGAAGTATCCCGCCATGTGGTCTTCATTGCCCCCAGAGGCGCGTGCTGCAATGTTGTACATCTTGAGCCATATACTTGGGTCGGAGCGACCGTCGTATTTCTCAATGGCCGGCTTGAAATCCTTGGGGTATCTGATCATGCGGAGACGTCTCGAGAACGCAGGGAAGTTATTGACCGCTCCCGTGCTTGCTGATGGGGCGTAAGCTGTCGGGATGACGTAGAGGTCATCGGGTGGGTCGTTATCTTGGTCGTACTGGGCACGTCGTAGAAGTTCCTAGTCGTGCATGTGCCACAGCTCCGTTTCTTGGATGGGGTTGTTGGCGTCAAGGGCGTCAGGGACCCAATGGTCACGATCGTAGTTAGCACGTCGTGCTATCTCCACTTCGTCTCTTGTGTGTTGACGCTGACTGCCTTCTGCGTGATTAGCCTGCACTGGCGGAGGTTGAGCTCCTTCATTATGCCTTGGGTTTGCGACGGCGTTTCCCTGGACGTTGGCAGCATTAGCTGCATTATTGGCGACGTTGTCGGTGGCATTGGCTGGAGCATTTGCCGGAGCGTTAGCTGCAGGGTTAGCTGGAGCATTAGCTGCAGCGTTCGCAGCGGGATTGACCGGCTACATTACTTCATTTTCACCTCTTCCCTCTTCAGCTACCGACTCAAGGGGACCCTGGCTACGGCGTCATTGGCGAGGATGTTCCGATCTGCTCCTGGAGTAGGAACTTGTCGCGGATCTACTATATCTAGGACCTCTTTCTTGAATCTGAGCGGCGGCGGCACGGACGTTAGCTTAGAGACGTCGTACTGCAGGAGAATCTTCGAGGTGGTTTAGGACGGCAAGAGCGGCTCCTAAGTTGGTTTGTGGAGAGTTGTAGACTTCAAGACCATCTCACTCAAAGTCGCTCAGGAGGTCTCTGGCACGTAGACAATTGGCACGAGGTTGATTGTCTTGCCGTCGTTGCTGAGGGGCGGCTGGTGTCGCAGGTGCTTGTTGCCCGGGGTTGTCATTAACTTGCCTGGCTTTGAGTGGTTGTTGACCTGCACTTGGTATAGCAGCAGTGAGTTCTTGTTGTCGACGAACAACTCTGGCAGCATTGGCATTCTCGCGCTCCTAGTGTTGTTCATCTATCTCTCCATCTTAAGGTGGTACGTCTGCAGAGACGACCAAGATCTCGCGATCTAGGGTCTCGAGCTCTTCTCCCGGATAGTTCGGGGAGATAGTTGTGCAGGAGATCTGAAACGCGAGGCGGTCCGAAGATGGCTCTTGGTTTATCTGGCAGCGATGGGCCGCAGTGAGAGGTCGACGAAGCTTCTTGAGGGCACGGCACTGGCGCGTCGTGTGTTTGGGATTCTCGTGGATAGGGCAGGGTTCGTCGAGGTGGCTCCTGCAGCTTCCACGAGCTGGGGTCTTGGGTCTAGATTCGATTTGGATCTTGTGCTTCATGTAGCGTGAGGCAACGTGAGCTGTGTTGCACAAGCCAAGAGGCATGCTGGAAGGCATTGAGGACCTGCGAGGGCATTTGACGCATTCACAGATTTTGATTGTGACGGAGAGCATGCCCTCGACACGATCGATCCCAGCGATCAGGTCGCTAGGAGTGGGTGGGTGGGTTTCCGTCAACAGATCTGTCCCGATATGTTGGTCGGTGGTGACCGCATTGCCTTCGATGACGAGGCATACGGCTGGAGTGGTGGATTTCTCCAGCATCAAGCCGAAGCAGATGTCGACGGGATTGGCGAGGATGTCTGCCATACTCTCCAGGAAGATGACGTCGTTGGACAAAGCCATTGAGTTGCACGAAGAACCTTGATTCCCCCTACCTGGCACGCCAACTGTCAGATGGTGAGATTTGGACAGCCCACGGGGGTGTTACTCCCTGTTGCTTAAATGTTCGGTGGGGTCGAATCTAAGGCTAAGAACTCGAAGGTCGCACACGAGTACACGCAACACAGAGAACACGACGAGTTTATACTGGTTCGGGCCTCCGGAGAGTAAAACCCTACGTTCAGTTCTTCGGTTTGTATTGCTTGGGGATTGCGTGATTGTACAAGGGGTCGCCTCGTCCGCCTTATATTGGCTAGCGGATGAGGTCGGTTCCCAGACTCCTGGTCGGTTACGACCAGGAGACCTAAGTCTAATTGATTACATCGCTTGCCATATCCTGTCGATCTACTCTGGTCAAAATCCACTGAGGTCTTGTCTTGTTCACCAAGTCTTGAGGTCGTGCTGCACTAGGTCGTCTGGGGAATCTTCTGGGAGGTCTTCAGGAGGTCGTGTGGGCTACCAACTAGGTCAGTTGGGCCCACTGACAGGTCGGCGGGTCTTCTGGTAGGCCGGACCTACTTGTCAGGGACGGCTGTAACACCCCAGGTGTTTATTAAAGATAAATACCTCAATTAGTTGTGTTAATCAGGGTTAACTAGCTTCTAAGCATGTTTGACATGTTTTGTCACATATTTGCACAAAAGACCTTGGTCAAAATCCCAAATCACGGTCAAACCCTAGCTCTCCTTTAAGGCTGATTTGGTTTTCCTGCGCGTTCTCCAAATTTCACTATAGAAGTTCAAAATCGGCAATACGAAAGTTGTTCGTTATTTCCGGGAACACATTTTTCGTAATTGGGGGACATTCCAATTTTGAGTGCAAATTGGCCAAAAATCGAGTTGAACGCGATGTGAACAGTAACTTGGGGCCGAGAATTCTGCCAACTTCGGTCGACGTTCCCAGACAAACCGTTGATCAAAACATATGTTGCCAGCGTTGCCGCGCCCGTCGCGCGTGCAGGCCCTGGCTGCGCCGCCCACGTGGCTCCCTCGTGATACTCCGGTGTACGGACACATTGTAGACGTCGTTGTGGACTCGTGGATGGACCGCGGACCCTCCGCCCGACCCCTGGCCGTACGCCGCGTCCACCACGCGGCGGCCCGAGCCGGCGCCACGCGCCAGGCGTCGCAGCCGCCAGCCAGCATGCGCGGGCTTCCAGGCGCGGATGGGTTAACAGGGGATGCGAAGAGCACGCCGATGTTCTTTTCCTTGTCTGCCTCACCTTCCTCGACGGATTCGTTCTCCTCGGTCCAGTCGCACATGGCCGCGAGGCAGAGCACAGCCGGCGCCAGAGGAGTCGCGGCGTTCGCTGCTCGGCCTCTGGTTGTCCCACTGCCCTCTCCCCTTCGCTGCTGATCGATTTCTTCGCCACCCAGGGCTGCGCCTGTGCTTTCGCGTGTCACGACCACGACGCCTTTCGCCGGAACATAACCGCAGCCGAGGCCACCAGCCACGACGCCGCTACCGGCCGGTCCAGAGCCTCCTCCGCACCGTTTGAGCCCAAGAATCGAACCCTAGGTGAGCCCTCGTCACTTCCCCGCCCTTTCCCGGCCAAGTCCGGCATCCTCCTCGCCGGATTCCGGCCATCTTCATCCCTGTCTGCGGCCTGGGCCACATTGCAAGCTCTGAGTTCTTTCCAGGGTTCCAGATGCAAAAACCAGGGACCTAGTTTTAATAAAGTTCTCTAGTGTTTCAGCTGCAACTTCGAAAATTCGTTAAAAATCGTAGAAAAATCAGAAAAATGCAAAACCAATTTTGTTGGTTTCCTGGTGAAGAAATCTATCTTTTCTAGAAAACATGTATAGGGTTTTTCTGTACAGTTTTTGAAGTAAAATTCAAACTCAGTTTGGAGTGTTTTTAGTGTAGTTTGAAAAATACACATGCTATGGACTTGAATTTCGGATACGTTTCTCTTTGTGGCATGTCTAGATCTGTGGCAAAAGTTTGTATGATTTTGATGTATATATTTTCAGTCATGATTTATCTAAGCTTTATGCTAGATTAAGTTTGATGCTTTTTATAGCCCCTTTAATTAACTTTTCTGTAACCACAAGTGCACCCTATGGCTTTGCCTGGTTGATTAGTACCTCTGGTATGATGGATGTGATTTTAGGGAATTGTTTAATAGATGTTTTGGATTTAATCTTGTGTAGGAGTTTAAATTCAAAATCTGAAAAATACTTTGAATCTGCAACCATGCTTTGGTCAGAAACTCATTCTTGGCATACATGACATGTAGGAGAAAGTTGAGGTCAAAAAGTTTATTAAATATTTTTATATGAATTAACGTTGATTTACTAGGCTGAAATTTGTCTTTTTCGTATAAATTAATTTATAAATGATTTTAAGATAAATTTTGGTTTGAGAGCTTAAATTAAGCATATGTTGCTGTGTGCAAAAGATTAGGCTCATTTGAAGTGTTTTTGATTTAATTTGGATTTATGGTTGAAAGGCTTATTTTAAGTAATTAAAGAAGGAAATGGATATTAAAGTGTTAAATTTGTGAAATCGTGTTTTGGTTCTGTTTTTGATTTTTAGTCACACCCCCTTTCTGTTTGAAGAAGTTAAATAAGTTAATTTGCTTATATGTACACAGTCACCATCAAGATTAACTATAATTAATGCATATGCATGTATACGTGTAGATTTACCGGACGGGACGTACACGCTCACCCAGGAGGAGGAGGGGGCAGCTAGTGGAGAGCTGAACCAAATTGGTGTGCAGCAAGACCTGGACCAAAGTCCAGAAGAGCCCAAGGCTTGTGTTGGTACTGAGTCTGAGGAAGGCAAGCACCGGTTTCATCTAACCCACTTTATAAATGAAAATCATGTCCTTTACTTTTCAGCACTTTATTGCCTTATTTTGTGCATTTAAGTTTCAGGAGTTGCTTTGAAACCTAGATGCATGATCCTTAGGACTCCTATGCTCTTTTACTAGTATGTTAGGAACGCTAGTGCCATGCTCTAAGGTCACGGCAGAAGTCGAGTAATGTCTCATTGCTCGCGAGATATAGGATGCTTATGTTGGAATCATAAGTTGGTTAAATTGACTCGCTCATGTGGTAAGAGCAATGGGTTCGGTCTCGACCGAGTAGCATGGTGCTGGTCTAAGCTATTGAACATACCAAGTGCTTATCGGGAATGGGACCGGTAAGCCTAGTACCTAATGAACCAGTGCGGGAATTTTATCGCTACTACTCTTGAGATGCGTCTCCCGATTTGCTCCCGGTAGTGCAAGTGTGATCCTGGACGGGCCGTGTGAGGGCGTTCCAGTAACCTTGTACTTAGGACTGTAGCATCTTTTCCTAATGCGGGGGAATGACGGGAACCGCCTTGGTCGGGGTAGACCCCGCATTTGCTTTTATTTGAATTCTTGGGGTCTACTTCTTCCGTGTATCTTGGGTTTACCTTGCAAGGATATAAATCGATCGATCGTCGGTCACTCGCCGTTATCTGAGTCGGCTTGACCACTGGCTACCCCATGTTTATTTATGGAACATTTTGGATTAATATTGTTACCTGTTTAATATTGTTTGCACAACATGCTTGTTTAGTATAGGTGCTCACCTAGACTGATTAACATACTAGAATATGAGCTAAAACTTGAAAATAAGGATCCACTCTTAGTCGCTTTTGGCAAAACAAATCCACAAGCCAAAAAGCCTTGCATGTCTAGTCTTACTTTATTTTTGTCGGGTAAGTCTTGCTGAGTATTAGTACTCAGCCTTGCTTGAATTGTTGTTTTCAGGTAATCCTATCTGGCCTGGTGCTATTCCAGAGGGATGGGAGGTCGAATGGGAGAACGATGATGATGAGTGATATGCATGGATGGCCTCCTGTGTGTATCACGCGTTAGTTTACTTTCCGCTGTTTAAACTCTGAACACCTTTACTTTCATGTACGAAAAACCTGGTTTGTAATAATGTTGAACTTGTGAACCTTTTATGTAATGTAATGTTGTACTCTGGTCCCGCCTTCTTGTGGGCTTAGCGCATATCAGCGATCCTGTTGTATGTGATTTACCGGGCTTTACTCGGCGGAAGTGACTTAATAATTCTTTATTATCGCTTAATGGCCACGTGGACAGGCTTAGGCGATAATACGGAATTATTCTGGGCGGTTCTGTCACAACGGCCGTGAGCCTGGTCGGTGAGGACTCAGGGGTACCCATGTCTCACAACTATGAAGAAGGATGAAGATGTTTCAACCATGTTAAACCAGTTGAATGATATTGTGAAAGAACTTAGGTGTCTTGATTTCAATGTCACAAACAAAGACTTCTCTCATAAGTTCCTTAGATGCCTTCCCGAAAAATATGAGAATTGTGACTTTGCTTGTGAGGACCGATTTGAATAAGATGACTCCTACGGAAGTGCTTGGTGAAGTGCAAACTGATGACTTGTTCAAGCAATCAAAAAAGAAAGTCCAAGGCCAATCAATGAGTGAAGAGAAGAAAAATATTGCTCTCAAGGCCAAGGCTACTCAAGAAGAAAATGATGATGAGAACCAAGAGATTGACTCTGATAAGGAATGGCTCTTATTGTAAGAGGGCTTAAAAGAATTATGAAAAAGAAGAAGTTTGGCAAGATGGGACAATCATCAAAGAAGAATCCTTTTGAGGGAAAAGAATGCTTCAATTGTGGTGAAATTTGACATATCTCAATTAATTGTCCAAACAAGAAAGAAGACAAATATGGCAAGAAGAAAGACAAGAAGAGTGTGCCTAAGAGGAAGAAATATTACAAGAAGGAGAAAAATGGCCAAGCTTACTTTGTTGAGTTGGATTCCGATGCAAGCTCCGATGAAGATGATGATGACAAGCCGTCAAGGGGTCTTGCTGGGTCGCTATCAAGGAAGCTCCTTCACTCTTCTCCAAGCCATATTGTCTCATGGCAAAAGGTGAATCAAAGGTAATAATCGAAGATGATGATGATGATGATGATGATTGTGATAGTGACAATGATCATAATGCCTTATCTTATGATGATCTTGCTGCCATGGTCATTAAGTCCGATGACAAATTGCGCATGGAGAGATCAAAGTTGAGGGATTTGGAGTGGAAAAATGTTTCACTTCAAAATTCTTTTAAGGAGCTAAAGGCTACTCATGAAAATCTTAAGACTTCCCATGAAACAATCAACACTTCGTGGGGAACTCTTAGAGAAAAGCACAAGGAGCTTAAGGAAGCTCACAACTCTCTCCTTGCACAAGAAGTCAAAGGAAAAATGAGCATGGGTGTTGAATGTAATATATTGAATACTTCTCCATGTACATCTAACCCATCTTGTAGCACAAGCACTAGCTCTTGCATTAGTGAGGATATGTCTTGTGACTCTTTATTGTTGGAAAATGAATCTTTGAAGGAGATTGAGTGTTTGTCAAAAGATCTTGCACGGTATTTTGGGAGTCATGTTCAGTTTAATCATATTTGGACAAATCAAAAATTCACCTTAGACAAAGATGATCTTGGTTACTTGCCCAAGAAAGGAAAAGAGGCTTTCATTCCTAAGGAGAGTATTTTTGTGAGTTCAAATGTGCCCTTTGAGGAAGAAGAAAAAGTAAAGATGTGTCATAAGTGCAAGACAAAAGTTGATGTGAATCACCAATGCAAGAGCAAGAAGACTGTATCCTTGGATCCTTCCTATATTCTTAAGAAAGATTCTAAGGGTGTTGTTTGTGCTTAATATGTTGGTCGCTCTCTTGGTAGTAGTAAAAAGAAATCCATTTGGGTGCCAAACATTTTGGTCACTAACATTGAAGGACCCAAGAAAATTTGGGTACCTAAAACAAAGTAATTTCTTTTGTAGGTGAACTATAAAGCCGGAGGAAGACATTAGGTTATTGATAGTGGTTGTACAAACCACATGACCGACGAAAGAAAAATATTCTCTCATCTTGATGAAGATATTTCTGATTTTGACAACATCACTTTTGGAGATGATAGCAAGGGAGGTGTAAAAGGCATTGGTGAAGTACCTATCTCTAAGGATTATTATCTATCTAATGCCTTGCTAGTTGATTATCTAAATTTCAATTTGCTATCTATTGCTTAACTTTGTGACAATGGTTATAAATGTACATTCACTAGCAATGATTTTGAGGTCACCTCACTTGATGGGAAAGATTCTATTTTTAAGGGTTTTCGTCATGAGAGCTTATATCTAGTGGATTTCTCATCTAAGAAGGCTAATTTGACTACTTGCTTATTCTCAAAGTCCTCTATGGGTTGGTTATGGCATAGAAGACTTGGTCATGTTGGCATGAAACAACTCAACCGATTAGTGAAGCATGACTTAGTTCTTGACTTGAAAGATGTCAAGTTTGAAAAAGATAATGTAGTGCTTGTCAAGCCGGAAAGCAAGTTGCCAACCCACATCCCAACAAGAGCATTATGTCAACCACAAGGCCATTGGAATTATTACATATGGATTTATTTGGTCCCACTACCTATAGAAGTATTGGTTGAAATACCTATTGTCTTGTGATTGTGGGTGATTATTCAAGATGCACATGGGTATTCCTTATTCATGACAAATCTCATACTTGTGACATTTTCAAGGATTTTGTGAGAAGAGCCGAAAATAAATTTGAACAAAAATTGAAGAAAGTGAGAAGTGACAATGGTAGTGAATTCAAGAACACAAATGTTGAAGAGTTTCGTGATGAGAAAGGAATCAAACATGAGTTCTCAACTACATATACACCGGAGCAAAATGGTGTGGTTGAGAGGAAAAATAAGACCTTAATTGAGATGGAAAGATCAATGCTAGATGAGTACAAAGTTTCGGATTCTTTTTGGGCCGAAGCAATCAACACCGCTTGTCATGCCTCAAATAGGCTATATTGTCATAGATTCTTCAACAAGACACCATATGAACATATCAATGGAAGGAAGCCAACTATTTCCTATTTTTGTTTTTTTGGTTGCAAGTGCTATATTTTGAGGAAAGGCTCTCGGTTATCTAAATTACAAAGCAATTTTGATGAGAGATTTGTTCTTGATATTCTTCAGATTCCAAAGCTTATAGAGTATACAACAAGTCCAAGGGATTTGTTGAGGAAGCATACGATGTGCAATTTGATGAAACAATGGGCTCTCAAGATGAGAAAGAAAATTTAGATGATGTGAGAGGTGAAGAATTGAGTAAAGCAATGAAGACCATGGCCATCGGGGATATCATGCCTAGAGAAGAAGATGATGATGAAGATCCATCAATATCTATTCAAGCAAATCCATCTACTTCCACAACAAATGATCAAAATCAACAAGAGGGTAACTCAAGCAACAATGACTCACCTCAAGAAGATGATCAAATGGCCTCTATGACTACACCTTCTACATCAACTCAAGAACTGGTTGATCAACCTAGAGTTCATCATCAAGTCGCCAAAGATCACCCCATTGACCAAATTATGGGTGACATTAGTAAGGGTGTTTAAACTCGATCTCATGTTGCCTCATTTTGTCAACATTATTCTTTTGTATCATTTCATGAGCCTAAGTGTGTAGATGAAGCACTTGATGATTTGGATTGGGTAATTTCCATGCAAGAAGAATTAAATAATTTCACTAAAAATGAAGTTTGGGAGTTGGTTGAAAGACCCAAGAATCACAATGTCATTGGTATTAAATGGGTCTACCGGAACAAAGAAAATGGAGACGGTATTGTTGTGAAGAACAAGTCTAGATTGGTTGCTCAAGGTTATACTCAAGTGGAGGGATTGGATTTTGATGAAACTTCTACTCCCATAGCTAAACTTGAAGCCATAAGGATCTTGCTTGCTTATGCTTGTTCTCGCAATATCAAGTTATATCAAATAGATGTCAAAAGTGCTTTCTTAAATGGGAAAATTAGTGAACTAGTATATGTTGAGCAACCTCCCGGTTTTGAAGATCCCACAAAACATAATCATGTGTACAAGCTCTCTAAGGCTTTGTATGGGTTGAAACAAGCTCCTCATGCTTGGTATGAAAGGTTAGGGACTTTCTTCTTTCAAAGGGCTTCAAAATTGGAAAGGTTGATACTACACTGTTCACCAAGAAAAATGGAAATGACATCTTTATTTGTCAAATTTATGTTGATGATATCATCTTTGGTTCAACAAATGAAGATTTTTGTAAAGAATTTGAAGAAATGATGTCTAGGGAATTTGAAATGTCTAGGATTGGTGAATTGAATTTCTTCCTTGGTTTTTAAATCAAACAATTGAAGGAAGGCACTTATGTTTGCCAATCTAAATATGTGAAGGACATCTTGAAGAAATTTGGCATGGAAGATGCAAAACCCATCAAGACTCCTATGACTACTAATGGACATCTTGATCTTGATGAGGGAGGTAAACCAGTTGATCTTAAGCTTTATAGGTCTATGATTGGTAGTTTGCTTTATCTTACCACATCTACGACCGATATCATGTTTAGTGTGTGCATGTGTGCTAGATTTCAGGCCGCACCTAAAGAGTATCATTTGACGGTCGTAAAGCGCATAATGAGATATTTGAAGTATTCTCCTAACATTGGTCTTTGGTATCCAAAGGGTGCTCAATTTGAGTTAGTAGGCTTTTCCGACTCGGATTATGCCGGTTGCAAGGTTGATAGGAAAACACTTCCGGTGGTTGTCAATTGCTTGGACGTTCTCTTGTATCTTGGTCATCTAAGAAGCAAAATTCAGTTGCTCTTTCTACCGCCGAATTGGAATATATCTCAGTGGGAAGTTGTTGTGCTCAATTGTTATAGATGAAGCAAACACTTCTTGATTATGGTGTGAAATTCAATGAAATTCCTCTCTTATGTGATAATGAAAGTGCCATCAAGATTGCCAACAATCCGGTTCAATATTCTAGAACCAAGCATATTGATATCCGACATCATTTTCTTAGAGATCATGTGAGCAAAGGGGGTATCAAGATTGATGGAGTGAGCACAGATGATCAATTAGCGAATATGTTTACCAAGCCTTTGGATGAATCTCGGTTTTGCAAATTGAGGAATGAGCTAAATGTCATTGACTTCTCAAATATGGCTTGAGAGCTAGCACACGTGTGTACTCATATGCGTTTGTTTATCTCTCTAATTTATTTCTTGCCTATCTTATGTTTTCATTATCTAATTTTTGTGAAGCTTACTTTTCGCATAATACTCTAGCATGGTAGCTACATGGCATCATATGACAAGTTTCCTTCTTTATTCTTGAGCAATGATCCCAAAAGATTCATTCAAATCTTGATCTCGGAATATATCAAGCTGAAATAAAAAAAGGGGCAGGTCGGACTATCCGCCCAGTGGGCTGGACTGTCTGTCTGTACCTGGCGGACTGTTCGCCGGTGCGGCGCGGACCGTCCGCACAGTTCGAGGGCGATTGGGGTGGTACTAGAGGTTCTGGTGCATATAACGGACCATCCGCGCCGGGGCACCGGACCGTCCGCGCACCTCGCGGACTGTCTGCAGGTGTGTCGCAGACTGTCCACACGTGCCGCGCGCAGGTGGGGCCCAGGTCGCGAGGAGATAAGCCAACAGCTCTTTCTTTCTTCTTCCCAAACCGCAAAAGCCCCTCTCCACATCTCTCTCTTGCTCTTTCTCAAGAAAGGACCCCCCCCCCCTCTTGGGGATTTCGATTGGGGCACTCCCCGGACCGTCCAAGCACATCCCCGGAATCTCCACGAGATTCTCCACCATGTCATCCGGGTATTTTTTGCATATCTCACTCTCTCTCTCTCTCGGATTTTGAGCAAGAAGGTGATTAGGGTTTGATGATGTGATCTAAAAATCATCCATGGATGTAAGTTTTTGGCTTGGTAAATGTGTTTGGGATACTCATGTGGTGCTATGGCAAAAAATTGGTGGATCAATACTTGATATTTATGAAGTTATGAGGATTTCAAGATTGGATGCTACTGTTCACAGGCGCCCGCCGGCCCGGGCCGGGCGAACTGTCTGCCACCTCTGCGCGGACGGTCCGCGCGGCCCTGGCGGTAGCACCTGTGGCTAGTAGCTTTCTGATTTGGAGTTTCAATTCTACTAATAATTGTTCCATATTGTTGATGCTCATTCAAATACATGATTTATGACAGTGCTCGCATGGCTATCGCATCGATCACCAAGAAGGTGACTAAAAAGGCCACTTCAAAGAAGAAAAGCAAGGATGTGGGCACATCTAAGAGGCGTTGAAAAGATGACACTTCTGAGGAAGAAGAGGAGCCTGATAATCCAAATGACAGTGATTTTGATCCGGCCGATGAAAGTGCTAGTGCCTCATTCATGGTGGAAGAAGAGGATAACAATCAAGGGGGAGGTAACAATGATGATATCATTGATGTGATTAATTACACAGTTCCTAAGAGGCAGTGGACCCAAAAGGAATTTGCTATTGCTAGGAATGCAAATGCTTATAATCAACCTCGTGACACATATAATTTATATTTCAGTATCACTGTGCAAGAGCAAGCTTTCTTCAGTAGTTTAATGGATTGCATAGTATTTGCTCATCAAAGGGTTGATTTTGGATATCTTGAGTCTAAACCTGTTTTAGCTAGTGTGGCCACTAAACTTGAGAATTTAGGCTTGAAACCATTTCTTCAGCAAAGATGTGATTGGAATGACACCATTATTAGACAATTTTATGCCACTTATGAAATGGATTTTGATGCAAAGAACATTAAGTGGATGACCGAAAAAAGTGAATATGAAGCCACTTTTGCAGAGTTCGTAGCAGCAAATTATCTTGATTATGAATTTTTTAGTAATGGTGTCGATGTCCATAATGAAGATATTCTTGAGAGCACTGTTGTATTTTATGAGCCTAGTACTTCAACTGCAACTATAATGAACTGGCTAGCAACAGGGCATAAACATCATCCGACTGTTATCAACAACATCATAGGACACACATTCATGCCTAAAAGTGGAAATAAGGACAAGGTTCGAGAGCATTATTGGAATGTGATAAACCACATCATGCATGAAACTAGGTTTGAAGTTGTGAAGCTTATTCTTAGTCAGATGATTTGCAAAAAGCGTCTTGTCTGAGATAGTATTTATTTTGCTCCTTACATTATGTCCTTGATCAAGACCAAGACAGGGTTCAATGGTCTATGTGATGTGAAGCATGAAATTTATCGTCCTTTTTACAATGCTAAAGTTTTTTTCAACAAGCCATTGACACCTTATGGGCAAGCTGCAGAGGCTCAAAATGTTGATGAAAATGTTGAGGTCCATGCTAGTGATGATGACAATGCTAATGTTGGTAACATGGGTCATGCCAATGTTGATGAGGATGCTTATGACACCTCCTCCTCCTCCAGTTCATCCCATGCAGCCACAGTGGGAGCCTCCTGCTAGATACTTTGATTCTTATTTCGCTAATATTCAACAGTCAATGAACACACAATTTTAGCAGATGCAACATATGGGCAACAGATGAATGATACATTTCAGACTATGCAGCAGGGTTTTCAGCAGCAAATTGACACTAGTCTGAATAATTTTGGTCATCCTGTCTATAACACTATGCATGAGCCCATGATGCAAAGGTTGGATGGTATGCAAACAGACCTTCAGAATGACCTCAGTGCCTTGAATGACAGATTCTCCCAGATGTCCACTTCAGAGCAGTACCAGCAATATATGATCAACAGACTCAGCTTCAGAACACTTCAATGCCTTGAACACAACTTTTGGAGATTTCAGAGATCATTTTTATCACTACTACCAGCTCCAGATCCACCACATAGTTCTGTCCCCCTCAGCCATTCTATCCTCCTCCGCCGCCGCCTCAGAATGACTAGACCTTCTGGTATTTGATGCCAAAGGGGGGAAATTTGGAGTGATGTGTGATCTTTAGGGGGGGCTCACCTCTTTGCATGCATTTGGAACTCTTGCATTGCACTTGCATGTTTAATTTTAGTCATGCATGAACTTTGGTTGGACTTTGGTTGGCTTGTAATAATTTGTGAGACTTTGTGGATTGTGATGTGGTTGAGAACTAGAACTTGTGGTTAATTATGTGATGATCTATGGTTGTGATTTCAATTTGCTTATCTTATGGCTTGTTCTAGTTCTTGTAGAGTTTTGAGGCTAACCCTTGCTTAATGTTATTGGATATATATATATGTGGTTGTTGTCGTGATCTCTATTTTGTAGGGGAAACTCCGTCAAAATTTACTATATCTATGCATATGTGTAAAATCAAGTGAAAATTATATGCACATATGTAGGGGGAGTTCTTTCTATTTTCTTGTTTTGGAGACATTCACTCTATCCATTTATTGAATTTCTTTTATAAGAGTAAGTGATTCCATAACGCAAAACCTTTCTTATATCACTCCTTTACATGGTTGTCATCAATTACCAAAAAGGGGGAGATTGAAGGCATCTAGACCCCTAATTCGTGTTTTGGTAATTAATGACAATCATTGTGGACTAACATTTTTATTTGAGTTATAAGAATAGGTTAGTTCGGTGAAATGATGAGCTCATGAGGTATGCACAAGGAAGTCTTGTATGGCATGTGTTGGAAAGAGCTCAAGGCAAAGGTAAAAGATAGGGTTTTTATTTTTGCCGGTCATAAGGTGATTAGAGGATGCTAAATGACCTGGTTGATAGGATAGATAGTCGTGCTATCAAGAGGGGTCAATTTCATTGGCTTGACTTTCTATAGTGCCACTTTGATCAAGAATTTGCATGCATTGCATTTAGATGAGTGGCGATTTCTTTTGGTAAAAGGGTTTCGTTGAAAATCATGAGAAAAATCAGTTTTCAGGTGTTGGGCGGATAGTCCGGGCCCTTGGGGCGGACGGTCCACAGGTTTTTGAGATTTATTTAACTCTGAGGTTTTTGGCAAAGTTTTTCGAGAAAATTCGCTTCTGGGCGGAAAATCCGCGGGTCTAAGGCGGACGGTCCGTTATTGACCTCGAAACTAGACAGAACGGGGTGCGCTCGGGTGGACAGGGCGGACTGTTCGCGGCTTTCCTATGTACGGTCCGCGGGTCCCTGGCAGACAGTCCGCGGGGTCCTGGCGGATAGTGCGCCCAGCCCAACGGACACCTCCGGCAGCAGTTGACTTCGCGTTTTTACCATTAGAATTCAAATGCTGACAGTCCGTGAGGGCGTCGCGGACGGTCCGCAAGGTACGCATTTTTGACATAACGTCTTGTAACAGGAAGGGGGAGTATAAATACTCCATGCCCGGGTTGGGAGAGCCTCTCTTGACACTTTGAAAGGTTCATACTCCCTTATAGAGCTCTCCCACTCCTCTCTCTCACTCACTTGGCTTAGTGGTTGCATGTTTTGTGAGACTGAGAGCTTCTAGTGCATTGCATCAAGGTTTTGATCTTTGTGACACTAGGGAATCATCAAGCGAGTGGTTGATTTGTTATTCTTGAAAGTTGCCGCTTCCTAGACGGCTTGGTGGTGGAAGAATCCGTCGAAGCTCGCAAGAAGATTGTGGCTCCGGATTTCTTGTTATGAGAGGTATTGTGCTCGCCTCACCGGAGCGGTGAAGAGTAACTCTAGTGGAATCGAGGTGTGGAGTGATTCTTTGGTTCTAACCAACTCAAGATCAAGTGGTGCCTTGATAGAGGAGCGGTTGAACATTGAATCCACCTCAACGTGGATTAGGGGTGACCGGCAAGTCATCGATACCACGGGATAAAATTCGTCTCTTGTGCTCAGTTATTTCTTTGCTCAATTTCCTTTCAAGTACTTTACTTTGAGTTTTTATTTTCTAGAGATTGAATTGCATCTTATCACCCTAGGTTGCAAACCCCCAACACAGGAATAGAATAGCTAGAGAATTAATCCTCCTTTTGGTTCTAATTAAATTTCTCTAGTGTTGTGCTTTTAAATTTCAAACCGCCTATTCACCCCCTCTAGTCGGTATCCTAGATCCTACATCGGTCTCAGGCCGCCGGCCGTGTCGCGCAACAGCGTGAGCGGGACCGGGCGGCCCTCGTGAAGGAGAGGAGGATCAGGTGGCAAGAGCACCTTGACCAGTACAACAAGGAGTACCTGCAGCGTGAGCAGCAGGGTCTCTCCCCTCGACTGGCATTGGCGAACTCGTCCTTGGACGAAGAGGAGAGCGATGGGGAGCAGACCACCTCTGATAGGTGGGAACCCACGCCCCCATCCCCACAGGGCGAGGGGGCAACCGTGGAATCAACCCTCGAGGAGGGCGCGGAGCTGCCCGTCACCGGGTCGTCAGTGGAGGTGTCGGCGGGCACCGTGGAGGCGCCAATAGGCGCGGTGGAGGCACCCCCCAGCCTTCATGGAAAAGGAAGCGAGGCTTCTCCAGCTTTAGGTAAGTAGCATTTCTTCCCGCACGCCCTTGATTTTGAGACACAACCGCTCATCCCCTCCCTTTCTTTCGTTGTCAGGGCGTCGCCGGCCATCCCCGACCTTGCACCTATCAAGGCGCTCAAGTTGAGGACGTCCTTGGCGACAGTGAGGGCTCTACGGGCAGCGGTGAGCGTGGCGGCGGTGGCGGCCATGCAGGCGTTGGTCCCCCGCAACCCTCATCAAGGGCAAGGGCGGGCTCGCTCAGAGAGCCGGTCCATCAGGGGCCGCAAGGCAATCGAGGCTCCTGTTGGTGGTGATTCCGCCCCCAGGAGGTGCCGATTGAGGAGGTCATCCGAGCCAGCCACCGAGCCCGCGCCTGAGGTGCTAGTGGTGCGGTCTGACAGTTGCGTGATGTCGCGGCGACTGGTGCACGATGTCGATGCGTCGACATCCCGTGTCGCGCTGCCAGCACCTAACGCCGCCGCTTCGCAGTTGGAGCAGGAGCTGCGTCACCCTGGGGTGCCGCATACTCTGCTTGACAAGGCCCAGGCCGAGCAGGCGTTGTGGTAGGAGTTCCACGCGCACGGCGCCTCCCTCAACGCCGCCCTGACCAAGGCGCTCCACATTCACAGGGGGCCGTCGTTTCAGCTCTTCGAGGTGAGCATCTTCGCTTGATTAGAGCTCATCTTCTTGTTTCTTTCTCGTCCGAGTGTCTCATGTTCTGATTCTTCTCTCCGCCTTTTGGTTGCTGCCCGCAGGAGCTGCAAGGCCAGGCGAGCGAGAAGTACAACTGCCTCTCCCAGCTGAGCTTGGACCTCGACTGGTATCGGGGGCAGTACAAGGCCCTGGATGCCCTGGCGGAGGCCCTGCAGATGGATAACGGCTGGCTGGAGTACCGGCTAAGGGTCGTGAAGGACGCCCTCCTCGACCAGCGTACTCTGACTGCAGAGAGCACCACCACGGTCGATAGGGTGAAGGTCGTACTCCTGGAGAAGGAGGAGGTGCTAGCGACGGCGAACGGCGAGCTGCAGAAGGCGCGCGCTGCCTTGGCTGAGGCGCAGACCGCACTGGTGCAAAAACAGACCGCTCTTGTCACGGCGCAAACCCAGCTCCAGCAAGACCGCGCCACCCTCGAGGGGGTGCGGTCCTGGCGGGCTCAGGCAGAGCAAAAGGCCAGGAGGTCGAGAAACTGAGTACGGACCTGCAGGAGAAGGTCACGTCGCTCGCCACGGTGGAGGAGTAGCTTCGCCAAGAGTGGAGCGCACGTCAAAAAGTGGAGAGCCAGCTCTAGTAGGAGCGGTCCGCCCTCAAGGATGCTCAGGCCGCCCTCCAGCGCGAGTGCTCGGCTCAGGAGGAGGCCCAAGGCCAGCCTCCGCGGGAGCACACCACACTGGGAGAGGTCCGAGCCACGCTCCAGCTCCGAGATTCAGAGATCACGCGGCCCACCAGGGAGCTGGTTCAGGAGGCCGTGTCATACGAGGAGCTGCGGAACGCCAGCGAGGAGAAGGACGCCACCATCCTGGAGCTGCAGCAGGCGGCCGAGATCACGCGCGCGGACCTCGAGATGGAGAAGAAGCAGGTCGAGGGTAAGTCATCCTCTCGATCCTTTGTTTGTCGCTTGGATTCGCCGAGATCCGCTCTCGACTTATTTATCTTTTGTTTTCAGGCCTGCGGGCCGCTCTCGGGACGTCGACGACGCAAGCGGAGGCGCTCCAAGTGGCCTACAACTCCTCCCAGCGGGAACTGGAGGTTCTGCAGGAGGCAGCCCTCGAGGCGTGCCTGAGCGTCGACGAGGGCGCCGGGCAAGCAAGGAGTTCGGTGGCGAGTCGCCTCCGGGCCTTGGGCGGCCATGTCGCCCGGCGTATGCGAGGTGCGCTCCGCCTGGGGATCCGAAAGACCCTCGGCGTAGTGCAGTCGCATGTTGACATCTGTTATCGTCTAATTTCATAAATCAACTAAGCATGAAAAGGGGCATAAATGAATATCAACATAAACTTAGGGGTTTGCTACTAACGAGTTCCACAAATTTTGGTGTTTTGTTGATTTTACAGAGTGACTTTGGAGAATAGGTATAATTGGGCCAAATCTACAAGATAAGTGGGCCTTGATATCTAGTCCTCTAAGCACCAAATAAAGAGAAGCCAAAAGCCATCACACGAGACGATCTCAAATGATGGATTTGAGTACACCATTGCAACAGGCTCGTCGAGGCGATCGAATCGGACATATCATTTGCTATATTTGGAGTTCGGAATGAGAAGATATAAATTTTATAAATAATGGAAGATTCTAGAAACATGAGCTGCGGGATTAATTGGACCTAAACCAGAATTTGGCCCATAAAAGCTATATACATTATAATTAGATATGGTGGAAGGTTTAGTACCACATCGCTTGCTAAAGGTGGAGGGAGGCCATGAGATCCCTATATATGTAACCCTAGACCCCTAGGAGGAGGTAGGAGGCGATTGACTTGAGAGTTATCCCATGAAAGGATGACCTCTCATTAATATTAGAGAATTAGGACTAGACATTCCAATGTAGTAGATTAGGAACTAGAGAGTTAGAGAGAGCGGAGCTGCGCTCCAGTTCTAGAGAAGTCTTCGGAGTATGGTATGTCTTTGTATCTTCTCTTGTAAGACTTATGCTTTATAATATATTTATCTTCTCCATTACTTTCATGTCATTATTTGGTTGGTATAGTTATTATACTTTTGCATGGGATCTTCGCTCGCATCGAGTGCTCTTGTTAATCAGATGTGACTAGAGTAGTAATTGGTAGATTAGGTGTGGTGTTTAGCCTACCAGTTACCTGAGATTGCACCCAATCCCACGGATAGTTGTGGTAGCCCCAGGTGGTGACAGCCCTGACGGACGATGTATTCCGCCACGTTCGGGTTGGTGTTTGTAGGACTTTTGTCGGAGCTTCCTAGTCCGCTTCTCATCCCTTTCTGTGGCTAGTGTTCCGATGTCCTAAAGTGCTTTTGTATGATTGCTTTTATAGAACCCAAGTAATAGAGAAGAACCTAGGAACCTTAGATCTCTCTCGTTGTCCTCTCTGTTCACTAGCTACTCATTTATTATAAAGTTCTCTAGTGTGTTATCCTTTATCTTAAATATCATTTACCTTCTCATTAATAGTCTAGTTGGTTGGCTAAGTAAGTAGATACATGATTGTGACTTATCGTATTCTTTAGCCAAAGCTTCCCTGTGGATACGATACTCTAGAATATTCTACTAGGGAAATGCTACAATGGTGTTCTGTGCGCTTGCAGAATCTTTCATATTCTAACTGCACTTAACAAATACCAACAAGCATTTTTGGCATCATTGCCGGGGAAGCAATTGGCATAAAGATTTTTGTAATGATATTGATGTCTGTTAATTTAGTGAATCACTAGCTTTAGTAGGATCACCCTTGTTCTGTTGAGTGTGGAATAGACAGGACATTTGATGTCGTCGCGACCTTCCGGCAAGCTTCCACAAGACTTTGAAGAACCCAGGGTGCCTAAACATTCAAGATTCATCAACATTGGAACCCTGCCATCTCAAAGGTATGTGTATACAAATATATATTCTAACCATAAGTAGATTGGAAAAAAGGTCGTCGTCACAAGAATTCAAGTAACATATCAAGTGACGACAAAGAAGCTACATTATCATCAATTCCATCTTGTGAGCCAAGGTATGTATGATCAATAAAGGTGAGATAGTTTTGCTCGTAGACTTAAACTTATGAGTAGTATAATATAATACTCACCATGATCATGCTCTTTCATCTCTATTTGAGTAAATCTCTATAGTGCTTACATGCTACCTGTGTTTGCTATAGTATGCTTTGGTTTAGAAGTGTTGCTAGTATACTTCTAAAGGTTTTAAAATTAAGCGTGGTGATTAGGTTAAAATTCCTTCCCTGATTGAATTAGACATGGAGTCTAGTTTGGTTATTGAACTGAAAATTGCTTTGTAGACACTGGTTATTTTGTCGGACTAACCCCTGCAGAAAACTCCCAAATCCAATTCAGGTAAGTCAAGAGATGAACTCATATCAGATGAAGTGAGGCAGATGATAAAATCCAAGAACCTTGTACAACAGAACACTTGGCTCATTCATCATTGATGGAAGAATTAATGGAACAACGAAGGAGATGAATGTCGTACAACAAGACTACAGAGAAAAGCACTCAATCAAAGGAAGCAGATGGGCACGGAGTTGACAGACTAGGAAGACATTAAGAAGATCATAGAGAAGTCCACTCAACCCCAACCAACCTGCCACTCTAAAGGTATCCTCCGAAGAAGCGAGCATGAAAAAAGAAAGAGGCATCACCTACGGACGTCAACAATACACCGTCGAAAGAGCCACCAACCGAACAAATGTCATCTCCATCGGCTACCTCATCTACACCACCCGTCGAGACCATTGAAGGCTCCGTACCAGGCACGACATCCCAATGAGACACCATAGATGACAACACGCCATGGGAGTAAGTACTCGAACTCTCGCCGAGAGGTAACTCGGTATTTATCTGCACATTTATTTACTGCATTGCATATTTAAATTAGCATGTTTTCTTTAGCATTTTTACTCTTACGCTTGCACTAGAAAAGACCAAAAATATGCTTGCAGCATTTGCATTTGTTTCCTAAAGCCCCATGTAAGAACTCCTTACTGTGGCAGCATAAAAACAAAAATACAAAAATATTGCATCTATATGTTCTTGCATCATCATCTCTTTTGCATAGAAAAAAATCCTCAAAAATATGTGGGCACATGAAGGTCCACACTCTTACAGAAAAATCCAAAAATAAGTGAGCACATGAAGGCTAACAACATGTTCCTAGAATTTGCTCCTTCAGGTATATGCGGAACTAATATTTGCAGGGAGAACATTTAAGGAGAACCCAAAGACAAACAAGTTCCATGGACGAATCAAAGGACTACTTCAAGATCCAGCTTGGGGGAAAGCAGCCCCATTTATCATAATAAGTATTACTACTTTAGCCAGTTATTATATATGTTTGATTATAGTTAGAGTCTTAGTTAAAGTCTTTATAAATAAGAAGTGTCTTAAAAGTTGATTTCTGCTGCATGATCTCTAAAGTTAGTCCTTATGCTTGGAAATGATGAATATTTTCTCCGTCATAATTCCTCTAAGTACTTAGTTTCAGACTTAGATTCTCCTAAAGCTTTAAATGCTTATTTTGCTCTAAACCCAAAACCTTTGGAAAGCTCATGCTTGATCAAAGTCTAGGTGTCGGAAGTTAAGATACATGAAAAGTTGAGCTGCTATTTATCATATTCCTAGAGATACTTGATTCCTGGTTTTATTCTTTGAAAATCATAAAAGGTTTACATGATGAGTTCCTGTATTGACCACCCTTGATAATGTGTCATACACATCAAGATTATCACACTCCGCCAAATACAATGCGTATGATTCGAGAGTACGCATCACCATACTCCATCAAGCCACAAGCCATGTTACAAAATAGCTCAGGCAAATCTTGGATATGTCTCTCTCAATGTTTTGTGTCAAAAAGATTTTGGGGCTACATTCAAAAAAAAGAGAGAGAAAACGAAAGAATATATATATATAAGAAAAAGTGATACGGGAGGGGGAGAGAAAAGGACATGTGTCATACTAGGCAAGTAGGGCCTACCTCCCTGAGAGAGAATATATATATATATATATATATATATATATATATATATACATATATATATAGAGAGAGAGAGAGAGAGATTGCACCCAATCCCACGGATAGTTGTGGTAGCCCCAGGTGGTGACAGCCCTGACGGCCGACGCATTCCGCCACGTTCGGGTTGGTGTTTGTAGGACTTTTGTCGGAGCTTCCTAGTCCCCTTCTCATCCCTTTCTGTGGCTAGTGTTCTGATGTCCCAAAGTGCTTTTGTATAATTTCTTTTATAGAACCCAAGTAATAGAGAAGAACCTAGGAACCTTAGATCTCTCTCGTTGTCCTCTCTGTTCTCTATTTACTCATTTATTATAAAGTTCTCTAGTGTGTTATCCTTTATCATAAATATCATTTACCTTCTCATTAATAGTCTAGTTGGTTGGCTAAGTAAGTAGATACATGATTGTGACTTATCATATTCTTTAGCCAAAGCTTCCCTGTGGATACGATACTCTCGAATATTCTACTAGGGAAATGCTACAATGGTGTTCTGTGCGCTTGCGGAATCTTTCATATTCTAACTGCACTTAACAAATACCAACATCGCACTACCGGGTTAACCTCGCGGCACTGGCTACGGGCTACATCATCGCCGATGATCTTGACGACGACGGTGCGGAGACCGAGGCGAACCACCTAGATGTGCTTGCTGCTCCTGTCGCCGACATCCTCGTCGACGACTTCGAGGAGATCCTCTTCCTGAATGCTCCCCCCACCGGGCCCCTTGAGCCCTGAAAGTAGTTGGGCACTCAGGCCCTTAGGTTGTAAGTTAGGAATCAAGCAGTGTGGCTTTTGTAATAAAAACAGTTTGCTTGAAGTACTCATGAATTAAGTGTCATTTTGTTTTTTGTGATTGTGTCGTTCCGTCCCTAACTTTTTCTTGGGCAAAGTTCAGCTAGAATTGTTCGTTTTCACGAGAAGCTCATAGGCAAAGTGGTGATGGGGAAGGGCCATATCCTGCTGAAGGCGTGGGCTATCCCTGACTCACCCGCCTTCGCCCTTTGGGTGCTCGCGTCCCGCGTCTTCTTGCCCAAACTCCCAGGTTGGGATGTACTTAGTGCTTTTTGAAGTAAAATTTTTTGCGAAAAAACGCGACCGTTTAGGGGGGTGCCCCCCGTAGTAGCCCCCGAGGGGGACTTGGTTTTCGGGGAGAAAGCCGAGTTGCCCTTGACTTTATTCAAAAGAAAACTTTACATATGTACAGCCGACTGGGGCGTCGAGTATGTGCAAAAAGATTTGGAAATCCTTTATAAGGTTAGAAGCGATGTAGTTGTTGGATGTTCCAAGCGTTGGTGAGGACTTCGCCTTGCTCGTTTGCCAGCTTGTACGTGCCGGGCTTGAGTACCTCGACGACGACGTAGGGCCCCTCCCACGACGGTGACAGCTTGTGGCGGCCTCGGTTGTCTCGGTGCAGCCTTAGCACTAGGTCGCCCTTGTTGAAGTCTCAGCACCGGATTTTCTTAGCTTGGTACCGCCTTAGCGCCTACTAGTATCTTGTCGAGTGCATCATTGCCACATCACGGGCTTCGTCTATCTGATCCAGTGAGTCTTCACGAGCTCGCTAGTTTGAACTTTCATCGTAGCCCTTAATCTTGGGATCTATATACCAAGTGTGTGGGGAGGACAGCTTCCGCGCCATAGACTAGGAAAAACAGTGTGAATCCCGTGGCTCTGCTCAAAGTGGTCTAAGGCTCCAAATGACCAACGGCAGCTCCTGAAGCCATTTCTAGCCGGACTTGTTCAGTCTGTTGAAGATCCTGGGCTTGAGGCCTTGTAAAATCATGTTGTTGGCACGTTACACTTGGTCATTGGTCTGTGGATGCGCGACGGCCGCCCAATCCACGCGGATATGGTGGTTGTCGCAGAACTCCAGGAACTTTCTGCCGGTAAACTGCGAGCCGTTGTCGGTGATGATAGAGTTCGGCACTCCAAACCTGTGGATGATGTCAGTGAAGAATGACATAGTCTGCTCTGATCTGAGGTTGGTGATTAGGCGTGCCTCGATCCATTTGGAGAACTTGTCCACGGCAACCAGCAGGTGGGTGTAGCCCCCGGGCGCCTTTCGCAAGGGCCCGACCATGTCCAATCCCCACACGGTGAACGGAAATGTGACGGGTATTGTCTAGAGAGCGTGAGCCGGGAGATGAGTCTTGCGTGCGTAGAACTGGCACCCTTCGCAGGTGCGCACGACCTCGTTGGCATCGGCAACCGTTGTGGGCCAGTAGAAGCCCTGGCGGAATGCGTTGCCCACGAGGGTGCGCAGCGCTGCATGGTGGCTGCACACGCCCACGTGGATGTCTCGAATGAGTTCCCAACCGTGTGGAATGGGGACGCATCGCTGCAGGACGCCGGACATGGCGCGCTTGTACAGCTCACCGTCAATCACGGTGATTGACTTGGCTTTCCTTGAGATGCGCCTGGTCTCGGTCTGATCCGAGGGGAGTTCCCCTCGATCAATCCAGACGAGGTACCTGGTCTACCAATCCTCCGTGCAAGGGCCGGCTCGGTCTCCATGGCCTCGGCATCGTACCCCTCGAGTAGGGAGAGCACGAACGCCTTGTTCGAGGGGTCCTCGTCCATGGGTTACGGAATCGCTGGACTCGAGGGAGCCCCTGAGGGTTCTTCCCGACTTGAGCGGGCAGGGCTGAGGTCGACGGATGGTTTGGCGATGTCTCGTGCGAACATGTTCGGGGAACGGTGATTCGCCCCGACACGATCTTTGCGAGCTCGTCCGCCTCCTCATTGTACTTGCGGGGGATGTGATTGACCTTGATGCCGTAAAACTTATCCTCGAGCGCGCGCACGGTGTTGCAACAAGCCTCCATCTTTTCGTCGTGGTAGCTTGCGTTCTTCATGACTTGGTCGATTACGAGTTGCGAGTCCCCTCTAACGTCGAGGCGCTTGATGCTGGTCTTAACGGCGATTCGGAGGCCGCAGAGGAGGGCCTCGTACTCTGCCATGTTGTTGGACGCGGGGAAGTGTAAGCGCACTGCGTACCTCATGTGTTCCCCGAGGGGCGAGACGAAGAGTAGGCCCGCGCCCGCTTCGATTTTCATCACCAACCCGTCGAAATAGAGGGTCCAACACTCGGCTTGGATTTGCAGTGGGGGTAACTGCGTGTTCGTCCACTCGGCGATGAAATCCACGAGGATCTGGGACTTGATTTCCTTGTGCGGCGCGTAGTTGGGCGTTTCACCCATGAGCTCCATGGACCACTTCGCGATCCTGCCCGAGGCATCCGCGTTGCGGATTATATCTCCCAACGGGAATGAAGAGACTACCGTGACCGGATGGGCCTCGAAGTAGTGTCTGTCGGGGACCGCCCTAGGGGTCCCCTTAAACAATGGGGGAACCGTCACTTTAATCCCTGCATCAAAATAAGCTAAGCCTAACCATGCAGGAAACTAACCATGCAGGACATGGCCCATGCGGCAGGACTCCGGAGGCCCACCAAGACCGCCCGCCCGGAAGACCCCTCGGCGAGGCTCCGCCTCGCCCGAGGGCACGCTCTCCTCCTCGAACGGGCTCCGCCCCGTTCGAGGGGCAACCCCCTCCTCGAACGGGCTCCGCCCCGTTCGAGGGGCGACCCCTTCCCTCGGCGGTCCCGCCCGCTCGAGGGGCGCGCTCCCCCTCGAGCGAGTCCCGTCTCGCTCGAGGGTCCGCTCCACCCTCGGCCGGGGCCCGCCACGCTCACGGGCGCCCGCACGCGTGCGCCGGCCCCGTACTTGGGCATTTAACGCCCCGACGCCGCGAGGACGGCGCCATCATGCGCCGGGGCTCACGCCCCGTGCCGCCGCACCAACTCCCCGGGGAGGAGCCCATCCCCGCCACCGTGGGGTGGACCGTGCGGTACGGCCGGTGTCGGTCCCGTGACACCGCGCGCACGCTACCGTACGGCTAACGCGCCCGACCCTCGAAAGGGGGCCGGCGCACCCTCGACTCCACTTTCCCGTGACCCCGGAGGTTGGGTGAGGGGCGCTAGGCGGTGGGCGGCCATCCCGGCCACCGTAACGGTGCTCGCCGCCGTACCCACGCGCGCGAGCGCACGCCCGACTCCGCGGGCGCACGCCCGGCACCTGCAAGCAACCACTCCACCACCGCGAGCTCATTGGGAAGGAACGCCGTTCGCCCGCTCCCGTACCCCGTACCGGCCTATCATCGCACCTCCCTCGAAGCCTATCGGGGGACGCCATCGCCATCCGCCGCCTCCTACCCTCGAACCGCCACTCGTTCGGGTACGAGGTAGGCCATCATGGCCGGATCGTAGCGAAGATCGTCGGACGGCCGCCCGCTCTACACCGTAGCACGACGTGCTCCCACACGTAGCTAGGTAGCGCGGCGTGCATGTAACTCGCCGCCCCCTTGGCCTATAAAAGGGGAGGCGAGCCCCCAGCCGCGGGGGGAGAGGGGAAGAGGAACAAGCACAGTCGAGCACAACGCACCGTGCACTCACTCTCTTATTCTCCCACAACATCTTCAGCCACTCACCAGGGACTTGGAAGCCACGCTTCCTCTCCCGCCTTGCTTGTACTTGCCCCACTACAGGCACCCCCGGTGCCGAGCAATATAGTGCCACGAGCACACCACTGCTGGATGTACGGCCCCCTCGGCGGAACCGGGGATAAAACCTTGTGTCATTTGTTGCTTGGCATCGACCATTGAGGGATAGACCTAGGCGTTATCTACGGTTAGTGTCGGGACCATATTCCGCACCGAGCGGTTGGCGCCCACCGTGGGGCAAACGAGCGCCTAAGGTCATTTCGCTAACTCCCTCCATGGTGATCCGCACTGAGTACCGTAGCACCCGCTACAACATGGGTAGCTCGGACCCTCTCCCGGCCGGGTTCGAGATCCGCTTCGGGGACTTGAACTTCCAGGCCACGGGGAACGGCTATCTCATGCGCCTCACCAACCGTGAGGAGCTCCGCGCGCGCGCGCGAGGCCAGTCCGCTCCGGTCTCCGCCGCACGCACGACACGGCGCGGCAGCGCTGCGCAGCACGGATGCCGCGGGCCGTCGACGCCGCGACGCCGTCGTCGCTCCGGGCTACGCTCGCGTCGGGCGCGGTCCGGCGGCGGCGGGCCGAGCGCGCGCGCCACCCAACGCGGTGCACCCACCGTCACGACGACCGCCACCGCCCCGGCGCGGGACCGCGTGCGGTCTCGGGGACCGCGCATCCCCATCGGGGCCGCGTGGCGCCACTACGGCCTACAACGCCAACGTCAACACGACAATGCGCCGGGTTCCTCCTGGTCGCCACGTCTTCGTCGCCAGGGATCCCGGCACTTCAGCAGCGGACGAGTCGTCCCCGGGCTCCGTCGACACGCCGCCACCCCGCCAACCGCCATGGGTACGAGGAGTGGGACTTCTCGGTGTGCCGGACCCAGTCGCGTTCAGGCGCTTCCTCGACGCCACGGACTATTGGTTTGGGCTGCTCCGACGACTCCGAAGATCGGGAGCTACGACCCCACGCGGGAATGCCGCGCCGTCATCACCAACGACCCGGCCAACGCCGCCGGGCGCGGCGGGCGCGGGAGATGGGGGAAGTCACGCCGGCCCCGGGGGGTCGCCACGCGCCCGGCCGCGGGGCCAAGCGCACCTGGCCGGGGCCGACGTCGACGCGCGGCGGGCCCAAGCTCGCGAGCTCGAGGCCAAGGCGGCGGAGGAGTGCGGACCGTGAGGCTACTCCGCGCCTCGATGGCGGGGGAGGCCTCCGCGCGCGGCGAACGCGCGCGGGAGCCGGGCCGACAAGTCCGTGACCGCCTCAACCCCGTCCCCAACGTCGACAACGCGGATGCCCGCCGCGGGCGAGCCAAAAGCTCATCGCCGCCGCGACACCGCCGCGCGCCATGCGGCACCCTCGACCCCCGAGGCTCGAGACATGCACCGCGAGGTGCGGACCCTCCTCGAGCAAGCGGCCGTCCGAGCAGGCCGAGAGCTCGGCCTCACGCATCCGCCAACAGGGGGACGCGCGGGGCGATGATCCGGCACCAGGGGGCGAACCCTCGGTGCACGTGGGTCAACCTGCTGACCAGGGGCGCACGCCGGCCAAGGAACGGCTCCTTGACACACGCAGGGCGCTGGATGGAGACGCCCGCAACGTCATCAACGCCAGGCGCACCAGCAAGGCAGACGCGCGAGCGGCTAGGGGTTACCACCCTCGAAGGGGTGGACGCTACGACAGCGGTGAGGATCGCTCCCCGACACCGGAGCCCCCGGGCACCCGCGTGTTCAGCCGGGAGATCCGCACGGCGGCGTTCCCCCAGCGCTTCCGTCAGCCCTCGACGATCGTCAAGTACAACGGGGAGACGGACCCTCGTGTCTGGCTCAACGATTACCGCCTGGCCTGTCAGCTGGGCGGGGCCACCAACGACGAAGTGATCATCCGCAACTTGCCCTTGCATCTGGGCGATGCGGCCCGGACATGGCTCGAGCACTTGCCCGCCAGCCAGATCCATAATTGGGACGACCTAGTCCACACCTTCGTGGGCAACTTCCAGGGCACATACGTGCGCCACGGGGAACTCCTGGGATCCGCGCTCCCGCACGCGAAGCCGGGCGAGTCGCCGGCGGGACTTCATACGGCGCTTCTCCAAGCGGCGCACAGAGCTCCCCGGCGTGGCACGGTCCGAGATCGTGCACGCGTTCCTCGAGGGCACCACGTGCGGGACCTTGTGCGCGAGGCCGGGACGCAGCCCCCGCCTACGGACTCGAACGAGCCGTTCGACATTGCCACCGGCTTCGCCTCGGAGAGGAGGTCGTGGGGGCAATCTTCGACGGCAAGAAGGGCAAGCGCTCCGAGGACACGCCCGCGGAGGGCGGCGGGTCCAAGGAGCCGCGCCGCAACGACAAGCGGGGCAAGAAGGGGGGAAGAAGCCGCGCCGCGAGGCGCGCGAGCAGGGGCGCAACGGCGGCAACGCCGAGGCCCTCGCGGTTGACCCGGCCCGACGGGGCCCTCGACCGGCTCCTCGAGGCCGGGGGTGTTCGACGACATGATGAAGAAGCCATGCCCCTACCACAAAACCCCCCGTAAATCACACTCTTGAGCAAAGTGCGACATGCTCAAGAAGTTCTATGGCCGTGCCGCCGCGAAGGAGGCGAGAGGCCAAGAAGGATGGGGGCGATGGCGACGCGGGTGGTTTCCCCGTCGTCGAAAATGTGTTCCTCATCTTTGGGGGACCCTCTGTCGACATGTCGACCCGGCGGCGCAAGAAGGAGCGGCACGAAGTCCTCGCCGCGAGAGAGGGCACCTCCGGCCTTTCTCAAGGCGGTCGAAGGATGCCATCACCTTTAGCCGGGATGATCACCCAAACCGCATTCCGAACCCGGCCATGACCCGTGGTGGTCGATCCCATTATTGGGAACGCCGGTTTTCGAAGGTCCTTATGGACCGGAGGCGTAGCCTCAATATCCTCTTCGTGCATACATTGCGCCCGATGGGGATTGGGGTGGACCGAGCCGCGGCCCAGCACGAAGCCGTTTCACGGCATCGCGCCCGGCAAGCAGGTTCAACCCCTCGGGCAGATCGATCTGCCCGTCTGGTTCGGGACCCCCAAGAATTTCCGCAAGGAAACCCTCACCTTCGAGGTGGTGGGATTCAAAGGGGCCTACCACGCCATCCTTGGGCGACCATGCTATGCCAAGTTCATGGCGGTCCCCAACTACACGTACCTAAAGATGAAGATGCCGGGTCCAAACGGCGTCATCACCGTCGGGTCGTCGATCGAGCATGCATTCGACTGCGATGTCGAGTGCGTGGAACATGCGGAGGCGCTAGCGCTGGATGAAGCGCTGGTAAACACACTGGAGAAGATGGTCAACGACGACCTCAGCTCCGCCGCCAAGCACGTCGGCACGTTCGAGGCCGCCGAGCAAACCAAAGGGGTCCCCCTCGACCCGTCGGCCCCCGAGGGCAAAGCGTTGAGGGTCAGCTCGACCCTCGATCCTAAATAGGAAGCAGTGCTCGTCGACTTCCTCCGCGCCAACGCCGACGTCTTCGCGTGGAGCCCCTCGGACATGCCAGGCATCCCGAGGGAGGTCGCCGAGCACTCCCTTGATATCCGCCTAACGCTCGCGGCGTGCGGCAGGCGCGCGCGCCGCTTCGACGAGGAGCGGCGACGGGCGATCGGAGCGGAGCCGCGGAAGCTCCTCGAGGGCCGGATTCATCAAGGAAGTATTCCACCCTACGTGGCTAGCTAATCCGTGCTTGTAAAAAAGAAAAATGGGAAGTGGAGGATGTGTATTGACTACACCGGTCTCAATAAAGCATGTCCAAAAGTTCCTTTTCCTTTGCCACGCATAGATCGGATCGTTGATTCCACGGCGGGTGTGAACTACTCGTTTCCTTGATGCCTATTCGGGATATCACCAAATAAAAATGAAGGAGTCCGACCAGCTCGCGACTTCGTTCATCACACCGTTCGGGACGTTCTGTTACGTCACGATGCCTTTTGGCCTCAGAAACGTGGGCGCAACATATCAGCGCTGCATGCAGCACGTTTTCGGGGACCATATCGGGCGGACGGTCGAGGCTTACGTAGACGACATCGTCGTCAAAACCAGGAAGGCGGACGACCTGGTTAGCGATCTTGGCATCGCGTTCAGCTGCCTGCGGGCCAACGGGGTCAAGCTCAACCCCGAAAAATGTGTCTTTGGAGTGCCGCGGGGCATGCTCCTAGGATACATCGTCTCCCAGCGGGGAATCGAGGCCAACCCTGAAAAGGTCGCGGCCCTCGAGCGAATGGGTCCAATTCGGGACCTCAAAGGGGTGCAGAAAGTGTTGGGGTGCCTCGCCGCCTTAAGCCGCTTCGTCTCGAGGCTCGGTGAGAAGGGCACCGCCCCTCTACCGGCCGCTCAAGAAGCACGAGCGCTTCTCTTGGACCTCCGAGGCCCGGGAAGCGCTCGACAAGCCGAAAGGCGTCTCGGCGCACGCCCCAATCCTTACGCCGCGCGCGAGCCGGCGAACCCCTCCAACTCTACGTGGCCGCAACCACCCGGGTGGTCGGCGCGTGATCGTCGTGGAGCGCACGGAGGAAGGGCATGCCTTGCCGTGCGAGAGGCCGTCTACTACATCGGCGAAGTCTGTCGGACACGAAGACGCGCTACCCCCCGAGTCCGAAGGCCGTTGTACGCGGTAGTCCTCGCGCGGCGCAAGCTCCGCCACTACTTCGAGGCCCACCCGGGCCACGGTGGTCTCTTCCTTCCCGCCGGGAGAGATCATTCGCAACCCCCGACGCGGCGAGCGGGGGTGCCAAGTGGTCCGTGGAGTTGATGGGCGAGACGCTCGCCTACGCTCCGCGCAAGGCCATCAAATCGCAAATCCTAGCCGACTTCGTCGGCGAGTGGACGGACACGCGGTGCCGCCCCCTCGGATTCAGCGAGTGCCGGACTGCGTTCTTCGACGGCTCGGTGATGAAGACGGGGAGCGGGCGCGGGCTGCTCTTCGTGTCGCCCCTCGGGGAGCACATGCGCTACGCAGTGCGTCTCCACTTCCCCGCGTCCAACAATATGGCGGAATACGAGGCCCTCCTCTGCGGCCTAAAGATCGCCATTGAGTTGGGCATCAAGCGCCTCGACGTGCGAGGGGATTCGCAGCTCGTGATCGACCAAGTCATGAAGAACGCGAGCGCCACGACGACAAGATGGAGGCCTCCGTAAAGCCGTGCGGGCCCTCGAGGACAAATTCTACGGCATCGAGCTTAATCATGTACCCCGCCGGTACAACGAGGAAGCGAGACGAGGCGGCAAAAATAGCGTCGGGCGGATCACCGTTCCCCCGAACGTTTTTGCGCGCGACATCGCGCAGCCCTCGGTCACCTTCGAGCCCTACCCCTCGAGCGACGGCGGACCCTCGGGGGGCTCCCTCGAATCCAGCGGGTGCGGAACCCATGGAAGAGGACCCCTCGAACGAGGCGTACGTACTCTCCCTTCTCGAGGGGTACGGCTCCCACGAGGTCGATGCGATGGATACGGAGCGGCTCCCGTCCAAGCGGATTGGCGTGAAAAGTACACCGCCTGGATCGCTCGAGGGGAACTCCCCGAAGACCGGGCCGCAGCCAGGCGCATCGCCAGGATGGCCAAATCCTTCACCCTCGTCGACGGCGAGCTGTACAAGCGCGCCGCGTCAGGCATCCTCCAGCGGTGCATACCGATTCCCGAGGGGCGCGAGCTCCTACGGGACATCCACGCGGGAATCTGTGGCCACCACGCCGCGCCACGCACCCTCGTTGGCAACGCGTTCCGCCAGGGCTTCTATTGGCCTACCGCGGTCGCGGACGCCAACGAAATCGTGCGCACTTGCGAAGGGTGTCAGTTCTACGCCCGCAAGACCAACTTGCCCGCTCACGCCCTGCAAACGATCCCCGTAACATGGCCATTCGCCGTGTGGGGGTTGGACATCGTCGGGCCCCTGCGGAAGGCGCCCGGGGGCTTCACCCACCTGCTGGTTGCAGTTGACAAGTTCTCCAAGTGGGTGGAGGTGCGCCCCATCACGAATTTAAGGGCTGAGCAGGCGGTCACGTTCTTCACCGATATCGTCTACCGCTTTGGAGTGCCAAACTCCATCATCACAGACAACGGGTCCCAGTTCACGGGCCGGAAGTTCTTGGAGTTCTGCGACAAGTTCCACATCCACGTGGATTGGGCGGTGTGGCACACCCACGGACCAACGGCCAAGTGGAACGTGCCAACGGCATGATTCTACGGGGCCTCAAACCCGAAGTTTCGACCGGCTCAACAAATGCGGCCGAAAATGGCTCCAAGAACTACCGGCGGTCGTGTGGAGCCTAAGGACCACCCCAAGCGAGCCACGGGTTCACCCCGTTTTTCCTAGTCCATGGCGCGGAGGCCGTCCTCCCCACGGATGCGGAATACGGGTCGCCCAAGGTTCGAGGCTACAACGAGGATGCTAACCGGCGAGCCGCGAGGACTCGCCGGATCGCCCGGACGAAGTACGCCTCGTGGCGTTGATGCACTCCGCAAGATATCAACAGTCCCTACGGCGCTACCAAGCGCGCAAGATACGTCGGAGGGATTTCAGCGAGGGGGACCTGGTCCTAAGGCTACGCCAAGACAACCGAGGGCGCCACAAGCTATCGCCCCCATGGGAGGGACCCTACGTCGTGGTGAAGGTGCTCAAGCCGGGCACGTACAAGCTGGCCAACGAGGACGGCGAAGAACTCACCAACGCTTGGAACATCCAACAGCTACGTCGCTTCTACCCTTAGCTAGGATTTCCAAGTATTTTCTGTTGTAAAAACGCACGGCCAACGCCCCAGTTGGTGCCACCTATGTAAATACTCCAAATCTAATAAAAGGGCAACTCGGCTTTCCCCTGAAACCCAAGTTACCCTCGGGGGCTACTGCGGGGGGGCCCCCCCCCCCCCAAATGGTCCCATTTTTTTTGCGCAAAAAAACGTAACAACACGCGCTAAGTTTGTTTCCCACTTCAACCTCGAGCCATGATTCGAACAGGGCGCAGGCGGCACAGCGGAAGGAGCGTGCGAGCCAGAGACAGCATACGCCGCGTGGCTATGGCCCGTCTCTCTCGCCTCCAACCCAGCGGGCCCCTGCGAAAAGCGAACTCCCCTAACTAGAATCTACTCAGGAAGAAGAAGAAGCAAAAAGCGCAATAAGCAAACGATTTCATTTACAAACAACTGCCCATGTTCATGAAACGACTTGTTTATTTACAAGAGGCCACGAGGCCAGAATTCTGATACACATAAACAAAAAACGGGCCTAGCGCCCAGATGCTTTCAGGCGGATGGAGCGGCAGCATCGGCGGCGTCTGGGAAGAGAAATTCTTCGAAGGCCTCGGCAAGCGACCCAGCGGCGGCAGCAACAAGCGCGTCCGCGCGCTCCATGGCCACCTCGTCCTCGACGCCCTCGGGCACGATGTAGCCCTCCGCCACCGCCTCGAGGTTGACCTCGTAGTGGGATCGCACCACTCCGAGGGCCTTCGCACGCCTAGGTGCAACGCCGGCGCATCCGCTCCGTGACATGGCCGCCGAGGGCGCGCGGGCGGCCGGCCGGCGAGGCGCGGGCACGGGCCTCGCCTTCCTCGACGACGCGACGGGTCTCGAGGGCCGCGTCCGCCGGCTCCCTGCGGCTCTGCTCGGAGGAGTTGTAGGAAGCCTGCGGGGGCCTCGGCCGCCCGGCGGCATGCCCCAAGGCGGTGCGCGGGCCCGGAATCAACAAGACGACAAGAAATCGAAAAGGGGAAGCGAACCCTCTGAAGCAGAAAACCAACAAACAAGTCAGAAAGTGACTCACCCTCGACTTGCTTCTTCTCCAGATCGAGGTCGCGGCGCGCGGACTCGAGCTCCAACTCGAGACGCTGGACGGCCTCGCCTTGCTCGCGGAGGGCCAGCTCCTGGCTGGCGTTGCTGATGCTGAGCGCGAGCGCCTCGTCCTCAACCTCGGAGAATGCGGCGTTCCGCTCCTCCAACGACTTCTCCGCCGCCTCGCGAGCAATGCGTTCCCGCTCCAGCGCCGTCCGGGCATCGCCAAGGGCGGCCCCGCCTCTCGCCGGAGCCGCCCCTCGGCCCCACGGCGGGCGATGCGCTCTCGCCGGAGGCCGCTCCTCGGCGGCGACGAGGGCGCGGCCTTGGCGTCGAGGGGCGCCCTAAGGTCATCGGCCTCCTTGGCGCGGCCGCTCCAACCCGCGCGCCCGCTCCTCGGCCGGCGGCCGCCGCGCTGCGCCCCCTCGAGCGACGTGCGGAGCTCCGGGTCTCGGCGCGAGCGGTGGCCACCTCCGCCTCCCGGGTGGCGGCCGGCGTCCGCGTCTTGTCCGGGTCCTCACGCGCGTTCCACGGCGCCTCGTCGCGATCGACGAGGGGCGCGCGGATCCGCTCGAGGCTCGCGTGACGCGCGCGTGCCCCGCCACGAGCTCTCGGGGAGCACGTCGCACCACGCCATCGCCGTACACCGGCCGGTGTCCCGGCGTCCGAGAGCATCCGCAAGCGCGTCGAAAGCGCCGCATCGCTCCGGAGCCGGCGGGCCTCGGCGTTCACCGGTCGAACGCGTTGCACTTGTCACGAGCGCGGCGCTCGAGCTCCCGGCATCCACACATCGAATCTCGTAAGTGTCAAGGCTCGAATGCAGCACACGGAAACGAAAAAAGAGAGAGAGACAAGCAACCGAGGCTCACCGGAAGACAAGCCGGGCCGGCCGCCGTGGAACTTGCGGCGCCTCGTTCAACGCACGGTTGAGCGTGGCGCCGTGGCTCCGGCTCGCCCCGAGCCCTCCTGCTCCCTCTCGGGCATCGGCAAACGCCGGGGGGATCCTCCCACGCCCCCCCCCCCCCCCCCCCGGGCGGGCGGCCGGCGTGGGAGGGACGAGGCCTCGGCATCGTGCCCTCGGCCCCCACTATCATGTGACCCTCGTGCCGCCTCACGAGGGCCCCCTCCGGGGCTCGGGGGGAGTTCGTGGGCCGGCCGGCCCTTCGGTTCCACCCGGGCGGCGGGGAGTCATCCGAGAGCTCCACCACCTCCGCACGGAGACCGCCGGCGGGGAGGAGCCGCCGCTCGCCCTCCGCCGGCGCCTCCACTGCGCCTCCGCGGCCACGGGCGCCGTCGTGGCGCCGTCGCCGCCACCTCCGCCCGTGCCGCCGCATCCGTGGGCGCCCCCGCGGTCGCGCCCGCTCCGCCTCCTCCGCGGTGGCCACCACGCGGGCGGCGGCACCTCCACCGCAGCCACCGCCGCGCCCGCGCCTCCGTGGCGGCCGGCGCCGGCCGCCCCCGGCGGCCCCTCCGGGCGCGCCGCGGCGGGCCGATCCGCCGGCCGGGCCTCGAGGCCCCGGCCGGGCCTTGCGAGCTCGTGCCCGCCGCCGCGCGCTCGTCCCCGGCGCGACCCCCTCGACGAGCGCCGCCGGGGTGGGGATTGACGCGTCCGTCCTCGGCACCTTGGCCGGTGCAAGAGGAGGGACGGTTGGCACCGCCCGCGCAAACACGAACGGAGGGTTAGAGCATCTAATCACCAACACACTAAAACCAAACGAAGGAAGATAGGCTTCTTACCTCGCGGAGGAAAAGGCCCGCTTCCTTTTCCTCGAGGCCTCGACGAGGCGGCGCGGCGGCCGGCCGCGCCCGCTGCAAGCCGCCTCCCGATGGCGCGCCGCGCACGCACGGGCACGCCCGCCCGCGTGCGCGGGCGCGCCCGATGCCGCACCCCCGCCGCCGCCGCGGTGCGCGGGGGCACGCTCGCCCCCGCGCGCGGCACGCCTCCCGACGCGCCCCTCGACGACGACGCCGCTCGCGCGGACGCGCTCCCCGCCGCGCGCGGGCACGCTTGACGCGCGCGCGGGCACGTCCGCCGCGCGTGCCTCCGCGGCACGCGCCGGCACCCCCGCGGCGCGTGCCGCCCCCGACGATGAGCGCCGGCGGCGGACGCCGACGCGCGCCCGCCCGGACAAAGCCACCCCCGACGCCGGCGCGAGATCCGGCGACGGGGGCGTGGGTCGCCACCGTCCGAGGGGCCCTCCCCCTCGGACTCTTCCTCCTCGTCCCGCTCCGAGGACGAGGGCTCCTCGATGTCGGGGAGGAGAGCCCCGGCTCCTCCCGCCGCCGGCACTCCGCGGACCGTGCGTCGCGGCGCGCTTGGCGCCGCCTTGCGTGCTCCCTCTTGCGCGCCGCTCGCTCTGCTGCTCCCGGCCGCGCCGCCCGCCGAGCGCACGGGGAGTCGGGGGTGGGTGGAACGGACTTGGCGGCGTTGAAGCCGCACCGCTGCGCGCGAGAGCGACAATGGCGCATCGGGAAACGGAAGCAAGAACAAGGGCTAAAACGAATCAAAAACCACACTCACCAACGGGCCGACGGGGAGCATCTCGATATCCCACGGGGTCCGACCCGCGAGCGCCGGCGTCCGGTGTCGACGGCGCTCCGCGCCGGGGTGAGCACGTACGGCCGCTCCCGGCGGCGTCGGGAGCATCCGCGACCTCGCCGGGTCGACGGGGTTGGCCGCCTACGTCATCTCGAAGATGCGAGAGGGGCCTCTCCATCAACGGCACGACCCACCGGTGGTGGAGGAAGGCGAGGACGCCCATCGCGTTGAGCCCCTCCTTCGCCCGGCCTACGCGAGGGCGGCAAGGACGGACCCCCGGCGCGCCCGATGATTGGCCGTAGGCAACCCGTAGCCCCGGGAGTCCGGCCTCTTCTTGAACACCCGGCCGGTGTAGGGAGGGAGGCCGGGCTCGGCGTTGCGCGAGATAAAACCATCCCCGCTCCCGGCCCGGCGTTGTTCGTCGTCATGGTGCGGGGGGATGTAGAAATCCTTGAGCCGCCCCCCGCGGGGCAAGCGACATCCCGCCGGCGCGCACCGCGCGGCGGGTCCCTCGGCTTTCCGACGTGGGGGCGCGTGATGAGCTCCCCGCGGAAGAGGTGTACCCGAGCTCCCCAATTGAGCGGGATCCCCCGGGTACCCTTCGCGGACGCCCACGAATGTGGCCGCCCGCGAGATCGCGTTGGGGGCAAAGTTGTGCGGCTCCACCCCATAGTGGTAGCACAATGCCCGCATGAATGTGCTCGCCGGCGCGTTGAAGCCGCGCTCGTGGTAGCGGAGGAAGCTCACCACGTAACCCTCGGCGGGTTGGGCTCGAGGTGCGTCGACGGCGGCACGATCCACTCCGCGGGCGCCCTTCTTCGTTGGCCGACACCGGCGGCGGCGACCGGCTCGCCCGGGCGAGCCGGGTCCGGCGGTCGACCTCTCCCGGGCGTACGGCTCCGGGACCCCGATCGGAAGCCGAGGCGGCGCCATAAGGGGGGACGAACGAGTGCGAAGGCGGAGGACAAGGAAACGAGGAAAAGGCTCTAGCGGCGAGCCGCGCGGCCCCGGCAAGAATGAGGCGAAGGCGAAGGGACGGAGGACCGAAAACGGTGAGAAGCCAAGGTAAAAAACCGCCGTCCCTTCCTCACCGCGGTTTTATAGGCAACGGGCGAGTTCTCCGGAGCGGACGCCCGCCGCATTACTTGCGGGGAATCTTTCCGTCGCGTCGACGGGTGGGCCCCACCACGGCCGCGGCGGCTCTAACACCGCGGGCGGGTCATCATTGCGGCAAGACCGGCGCCGACCGAGGCAAAACAATCACGTCCGCCGGCCACGCCGCCCACTACGCGCGCGCGCGCGGCCGCGGCGCCAAAAAGGCGCGCCCGCGCTGCAAAACCGCGGCCACGACCGCAAGGCAATTAAATGCCGGACCCCTTGCCAAGCAAGGAGAGCCCTCGAGCGAGGCGAACCCTCGGCTCGAAACAAAGGCGACCCTCGATGGGATATCGGCGTGAGAAGGCCGCCGGGACCCCTGCTCGATGTAGAGCGGTCCACGCGCGGCACCCATGCCACGTAGAACCCTCGAGCGGCATGACCCTCAACTCGAAACAAGGCGACCCTCGATGGGATATCGGCGTGAGAAGGTCGTCCGGGACCGCTTGACGTAGAGCGGACCACGCGCGGCACCCATGCCACGTAGGACCCTCGAGCGGCATGACCCCCAACTCGAGACGATGTCAACCCCCTAAAAGAAGGCACGCGCGTAAGAGGATCGCCCGGAGTCACGCTTGAAATAGAGCGACACCGAAAGCACTCATACCGCGCCATGCCGCCAACAAGCACCTCGAGGGCCGGCACGCCCGGACCCCCTCGACGGCCGCAAACGCGAAAAGACGGGGCCGTCCATGCACGGCCCCGCACGGCCTTACCGATCGAGGTTCGAAGCCCGACCCTCGACGGGTTCGAACGAGCGCCCCGGATCACGCAGTTAGGGACGACGAGGGCACGCGCATTCGAGTCATTCCTTGAGCCCGTCGGCTCGAGGGTGCCCCACATGTCGTGTTCGAGAGCCGCCGAGGGCGGCCTAGTCGGGGGATCCCACCGAGGAGAGCTTCCGCGCCCTCGGTCCCTAGCGAACGGGACCGAGCCCCACCTAGCAAACCCACGCAAGCGCTTCCATGGACGTGTCTCCGACCGCGCGGCCCTACCCTTATCGAACGGGGCATGGACGTCCACTTGAACCACCCGCTAGCGCGCCGATGAGGAATCCGCGATTCGCGACCCGCTCGATGGGAGTCGTGGAAACCTCACCCTCCGTCCCGGAGGGACGGCGAGGGCGCGTTAAAAAACAAGTCGTCGGGCTCGACCCGATCGCCTCGAACGGAGGCCAAGGCTCGGGGGCTTGACGCACGGCTACACCTCCTTGAAATTGCACCCGCCGGAGACAGTGACAGGGGAGCGTGCACCCCCGATGCCGCCGAAATACCGCCGATGCCGGTTGGCATATGTGCCACGCCTTTCTGACCGAATTGCTCGCGGTTAACCCCTGCAGGAGAGCCCACACTCCGCGGGGCTTCGAGGGCTAGACCCGCGGGTCGGCTGACGCGGCCCCACGGAAAGCGTTCGCAAACAAGGAGGGAAGAACGTCCTATCAGTAGGTTCCAGCATCTGCGGGAGCCTCAATGGCAAACCCGCAGATGCTCGGGGGCTACTGTCGGGGACCGCCCTAGGGGTCCCCTTAAACAATGGGGGAACCCTCACTTTAATCCCTGCATCAAAATAAGCTAAGCCTAACCATGCAGGAAACTAACCATGCAGGACATGGCCCATGCGGCAGGACTCCGGAGGCCCACCAAGACCGCCCGCCTGGAAGACCCCTCGAGCAGGCTCCGCCTCGCCCGAGGGCACGCTCCTCCTCGAACGGGCTCCGCCCCGTTCGAGGGGCAACCCCCTCCTCGAACGGGCTCCGCCCCGTTCGAGGGGCGACCCTTCCCTCGAGCGGTCCCGCCCCGCCGAGGGCGCGCTCCCCCCTCGAGCGAGTCCCGTCTCGCTCGAGGGTCCGCTCCACCCTCGGCGGGGCCCGCCACGCTCACGGGCGCCCGCACGCGTGCGCCGGCCCCGTACTTGGGCATTTAACGCCCCGACGCCGCGCAGACGGCGCCATCATGCGCCGGGGCTCACGCCCCGTGCCGCCGCACCAACTCCCCGGGGGAGGAGCCCATCCCCGCCACCGTGGGGTGGACCGTGCGTACGGCCGGTGTCGTCCCGTGACACCGCGCGCACGCCACCGTACGGCTAACGCGCCCGACCCTCGAAAGGGGGCCGGGGCGCACCCTCGACTCCACTTTCCCGTGACCCCGGAGTTGGGTGAGGGGCGCTAGGCCGGTGGGCGGCCATCCCGGCCACCGTAACGGCGCCGGCCGCCGTACCCACGCGCGCGGGCGCACGCCCGACTCCGCGGGGCGCACGCCCGGCACCGCAGCAACCACTCCACCACCGCGAGCTCATTGGGAAGGAACGCCGTTCGCCCGCTCCCGTACCCCCGTACCGCCCATCATCGCACCTCCCCTCGAAGCCTATCGGGGGACGCCATCGCCATCCGCCGCCTCCTACCCTCGAACCGCCACTGTTCGGGTACGAGGTAGGCCATCATGGCCGGATCGTAGCGAAGATCGTCCGGACGGCCGCCCGCTCTACACCGTAGCACGACGTGCTCCCACACGTAGCTAGGTAGCGCGGCGTGCATGTAACTCGCCGCCCCCTTGGCCTATAAAAGGGGAGGCGAGCCCCCAGCCGCGGGGGGAGAGGGGAAGAGGAACAAGCACAGTCGAGCACAACGCACCGTGCACTCACTCTCTTATTCTCCCACAACATCTTCAGCCACTCACCAGGGACTTGGAAGCCACGCTTCCTCTCCCGCCTTGCTTGTACTTGCCCCACTACAGGCACCCCCGGTGCCGAGCAATATAGTGCCACGAGCACACCACTGCTGGATGTACGGCCCCCTCGGCCGGAACCAGGATAAAACCTTGTGTCATTTGTTGCTTGGCATCGACCATTGAGGGATAGACCTAGGCGTTATCTACTGGTTAGTGTCGGGACCATATTCCGCACCGACAGTGTCGCAGCTTGCACCGTTCAAGCACCACTACGTAGAGCAGCTTCTGGATCTGGGGGTACCGCGCCTTGGTTTCGGGCAACACCTCACTAATGTAGTATACCGACACTTGGACTGGTAGGGCGTGCCCTTCCTCTGCTTGTTCCACTACGATGACCGTGCTGACCACCTGGGTGGTTGCCGCGACGTATAGGTACAGAGGCTCGCTGCCTCGAGGCGGCGTGAGGATTGGCATGTGTGCAAGCGTTGCCTTCAATTTGTCGAGCACATACTGGGCCTCGACGGTCCAGGAGAAGCGCTCATGCTTCTTCAGGAGTCGGTAGAGGGGCAGGCCCTTCTCGCCGAGCCGCGAGATGAAACGGCTCAAGGCGGCTAGGCAGCCCAACACCTTCTGCACCCCTTTTAGGTCCCGAATTGGGACCATTCGGTCGAGGGCGGAGATCTTCTCGGGGTTGGGCTCGATGCCCCACTAGGAAACAATGTACCCCAGCAGGATGCCGTGCGGCACCCCGAAGATGCACTTTTCAGGGTTTAATTTCACCCCATTTGCCCGTAGGTAATCAAACGCGACGCACAAGTCGTAAACCAGGTCGTCTGCCTTCTTGGCTTTGACGATGATGTCATCTACGTATGCCTCTATGGTCCGCCCGATGTGGTCCCCGAAAACCTGCTGCATACATCGCTGGTATGTAGCGCCCGCATTTCAAAGGCTAAATGGCATCATTATGTAGCAAAACATGTTGAATGGTGTGATGAAATAGGTCGCGAGTTGATCAGACTCCTTCATCTTTATTTGGTGGTAGCCCAAATAGGCATCAAGGAAACATAAGAGTTCGCACCCTGCAGTGGAATCTACAATTTGATCGATTCGTGGCAAAGGAAAAGGAACTTCGGGAAATGCTTTATTTAAACCGGTGTGATATACACACATCCTCCACTTCCCATTCTTTTTCTTAACTAGTACAGGATTAGCTACCCACGTAGGGTGGAAAACTTCCTTGATGAATCCGGCCTCGAGGAGCTTCTGCAGCTCCACTCCGATCGTCCGGCGCCTTTCTTCATCGAAGCGCCGCAGCCACTATTGCACGGCTCTGGAGTGAGGTAGGATGTCAAGGGAGTGCTCGGCGACCTCCCTCGGGATGCCTGGCATGTCTGAGGGGCTCCACGCGAAGATGTCGGTGTTGGCGTGGAGAAAGTCGACGAGCACCACTTTCTATTTCGAGTCGAGGGTGGAGCTGACCCTCAACACCTTGCCCCGGGGCGGCGGGGTCGAGGACACCTCCTTCATCTGTTCGGCAGCCTCGAAACTACCCGCGTGCTTAGCGGAGGAGTCGGGGCCCTCGTTGGCCAGCTTCTCCATGTCCGCGACAAGTGTCTCGTCGAGCGCCAGGGCCTCGGCATGCTCGACGCACTCGACGTCACAGTCGAATGCATGCTCGATCGACGAGTCCACGATGATGACGCCTTTCGGTCCCGGCATCTTCATCTTGAGGTAGGTGTAGTTCGGGAGTGCCATGAACTTGGCGTAGCACGGACACGCAAGGATGGCGTGGTACGCACCCCGAAACCCCACCACCTTGAAGGTGAGGGTCTCCTTGTGGAAATTGTCCGGCGTGCTGAACCAGACCGGTAGGTCGATCTGCCCAAGGGCTGGACGCGCTTGCGTGGCGCGACGCCATGGAACGCTGTCGTGCTGAGCCGCAGCTTGTCCAGCCTGATCCCCATCAGTCGTAGGGTGTGAGCGTAGAGGATGTTGAGGCTGCTACCGCCGTCCATCAGTACCTTGGAGAACCGCATGTTGCTGATGGCAGGATCGACGACCAGCAGGTACTGGCCCAGGTTGGGGATGCGGTTCGACTGATCCTCGCGGCTGAAGGTGATGGCGTCCTCCGACCAATCGAGGAAGGAAGGAGGAGCCCTCTCCACGGCGAGGACCTCGTGTCGCTCTCACTTGCGCTGGCTGCTGGACATGTCCACCGACGGCCCCCGAAGATGAGGAAGACGTTTTCTACCGCGGGGAAGACGTCGGCACCCCCATCACCACCATCCTTCTTGGCCTCGTCCTCCTTCGCGGCGACGCGGCTGTAGTATTTCTTGAGCATGTCGGATTGCTCGAGGGTGTGGTTCATCGAGGTCTTTTGTTACGGGCACGACTTCTTCAGCATGTCGTCCAACACGCCGGGACCTTGAGGGGCCGCTCGTGGGCCCTTGTGGGCAGGGTCGACTGTGAGGGCCTCGTCGTCGTCCTCGTCACGCCCTTGCGTGTGTGCGTCGCGGCGGGGCTTATTGCCTTTCTTGCCCCGCTTCCGCTTCTTTTGGGGCTCCTTGGACTTTCTACCCTCCGCAGGCACGTCGTCCACCCGCTTGACCTTCTTGCCATCGAAAATGCCCCCCACCGCCTCCTCTCCAGAAGCGAAGCTTGTGGCGATGTCGAACAGCTCATTGGAGTCAACCGGCGGGCACCGCCCGAGCTCGCACACGAGGTCCCGACAGGTCGTGCCCTCGAGGAAGGCGTGCATGATCTTGGACTGAGCGGCGCTCGAGAGCTCAGTACAGCGCTTGGAAAAGCGCCGTATAAAATCCCGGAGGGACTCGCCGGGCCTCTGGGTGCACACCCGTAGGTCCCAGGAGTTCCCAGGGTGCATGTATGTGCCCTGGAAGTTCCCCACGAACATGCAGACTATGTCATCCCAGCTATGGATCTGGCTGGGTGGCAAGTGCTCGAGCCATGTCCGGGCCGAATACGCGAGGTGCAGGGGCAGGTTGCGGATGATCACCACATCGGTGGTGGCGCCGCCCAGTTGGCAAGCCAGGCGGTAGTCGTTGAGCCACACTGGAGGGTCCGTCACCCCTGAGTACTTGGTGATGGTGGTGGGCTGGCAGAAGCGTCGGGGTAAGCTCGTCGTGCGGATCTCCCGGCTGAACACACGGGTTCCCAGGGGTTCCGACGTTGGTGAGCGGTCCTCTCGGCTGTCATAGGGCCCACCCCGTCATGGGTGGTAGCCCGCTACCACTTGCACCTCCGTGTCGCCCTTTCTCCTGGCGTTTATGACATTGCAGGCGTCGCCGTCCTGGGCGTGTCCGCGCGTGTCAAGGATCCGCTCCTTGACCGGCGTCCTGCTTGGGTTTGCTGGCTACCCCGTGGCACCGCCTGCGTGGATGGACGCCTCCTGGTCCTGTGCGCCTCCATCGTCCCACACGCTGGGTTGATGGCATATGCGGGACGCTGAGCTCTCGGTCTGCTGCACGGCCGCCTGCTCGATGAGGGACTGCGCCTCGCGATGCAGGTTGCATGCCTTGGGCGTCAAGGGTTCGGGCATGGCCCGGAGCAGCGTTGCTGCTGCGATGAGCAAGGCTTGCTCACGGCGGTGTGTGCTGATCGTCAACATTGAAGTAGGCATTGATGCACTCATGGGCCTGCCTGCCTAGCTCGCACGCGCGTTCGTTGCGCGCCGAGGCTTCTTTCGCAATGGTGGTGTGCATGAGCCGCACCTACCGGTATTCTTCCGTGAGCTTGGCCTCGAGCTCGCGCGCTTGTGCCAGCTACGCGGCGATGTCTGCGCTCCTCGTTGGTGAGGTGGGAGGCGCACTTGGCCCTGAGTTTTTGGGCGTGTCTCCAGCGCCTGCTCCCATCTCGTTCGTGCCGTCGGCATGTTCGTTGACGATGACCACGAAGCACTCGCGTGCGGGGTCGTAGCTTCCGATACTAGAGTTGTCGGAGCAGCCCAACCAGTAGTCTGCGGAGTCGAGGAACCGCTGGAACATCACCGGGTCTGGTACACTAGAGAAGCCCACTCGGCATACACGTGTGAGGTTGCGGGCGGTAGCTCACTGGCCGAGCCGTGGTACGACTCGTCGTTGGTGGTGGCGATGAGGTTCCGGACCGCCAGTAAGTGGTGGCCCGGAAGATCCTCGTATGCGGCCACGTCGGTGCTGACGGATGAGGTGTACGTCGCTGTAGTGTTGCGCATCCCGTAGGAGAACTGCGGCCCGCGACCGCGTGCTCCCCCGTGGGTGTCGTTGCTCCGTCGGCGGGCGCGTTGTCTCGTGTCATGGCGCGTGCGGCCCGGCGCCGCTCCATACGTGCATGGCGCGAGCGCCGGCTCGAGCGTCGGCGGCGCCGAGGTGTCGAGGTGCTCGCAGCAGCCGCATGGGCGGGTGTTAGAGCGTTAGTAGCAGGCGTGGCGGGCATTGGGCCCGGCCCGGTCGACCGCCACGGGTGGAGCTCGTCGCAGTTAGTGAGGCGCATGAGGTAATCGTTCCATGTGGCCTGAAAGTTCAGGCTCCTGAACCGGATTTCGAATCCGGCTGGGAAAGGGTTCGAGTTGCCCATGGAGTACCTCTGGGACCTGAACTCGGTGCGAATCGCCATCGAGACTGCTGGTGTGGAGCTGATCTCAATGCGAGTGGCCCCTACCTGGCGCGCTAACTATCGGTGCGAAAAATAGTCCCGACACTAACCAGTAGAAGCGTTGAGATCGGTCTCTCGATGGCCAGTGCTAAGCAACACTGGGACATAAGGTTTATCCTGGTTCCAGCCGTGGGTCATACGTCTAGCAGGGGTGCGCTCATGGCGTTGTATTGCGAAGCACCGTGGTGCTCGTAGAGGGGGGCTACAAGCAAGGCGGGAGAGGAGGAGAAGCCTCCAAGTCCCTGAGGTCTGTTTGAGGCGAAGTGCCAATGTCGCAGGTGAAGACAGAAAAGCGGGTGAGTGAGCCATATGTCGTCCCCCTGCGGCTAGGGGACCGCCTCCTCCTTTTATAGACTAAGGGGAGATGGTTAGTCGTGTCGCGTGGCTTTAGGTTGTGTGTGGCGGCATGGCGCACAGTGCCGGTGATCCAACAGCCGTCCTGACTAATCTTGTCTCTGGCAGGCGTCGTGGCGGATCTTGTGCCTGTCCAGGAGCGGCTTCGAGGGTAGTAGCACCGGAGTCTTTGTTTGATCGTTGTCCGTACACCAATTCGAGGGCTTGGCTGACGGGGGATCAGAAGCTGTACAACGGCAGATGTGGCAACGTCCCATCGGCTTGGGTTCCCACAATGTTGGGGACGACCCTGCAGTGCCCCGGATGATGGCACAGTGGCGGGGATGGCCGCACAGGACCGGAGGTGACGGAGAAGACGCGCTTTGCCGACCTTACGTTACGGCGTCATCCTGGGCAAGCGCGGAGTTGGTGGCCGCACTCCTTTCGAGGGTGCCGCCGTCCTCTTTCGAGGGACGCGAAGTGGAGGAGGTACCGGAGTGGGTGACACAGTGTCACGGAATGACACCGGCCTTCCCGCACAGCACCCGCACAACACTGGGGATGGCTGCACAGTGCGGGTTGGTCGAACAGCGCCAGGATCTGATTCCCCAGGCGGTGTCAGAGGACCCGGGCTATAGGTTGCTTGTGTGATTTGGACCAACTCCTCACACGATTTTTTTTCTTCCTCAAACTCACCTTCTTCCCCAACTCCGGCGAGCTTTCCGGCGAGTTTAGGGTTTGGGTTAGGGTTCGGGGTTAGGGGTTCGGGGTTGCTGGGGGGGGCTGACGTCCCCGCCGGACCTAGAGGGAGCCTCGGCGGCGACGGCCGGCCCGACGGAGGTGGCGGTGGGCGGGCGGCGAGGCCGGGCGGCGGGGGCGCCGCCGGTCGGGCGGTGGAGGCCGGCGGTTCGGCCGGGGTCGGGCGGGGGCACACGGCGGAGTCGGGCGGCGGCGGCGGTGGTGGCGGGAGGCGGGGCCGGCGCGGCCGGTCTAGGGTCCGGCGGAGCTCCGTGCCGGCGGCCGGCACGGAGCTCCGCCGGACCCTATCCCCGGCCGCGCCGGCGGGGTGGGGGCGCGGCGGGGCGGCGGCGGTGGAAGCGGGCGCGGGAGGCAGGGGAGGTTGGGAGGATGAAGAAGAGGTCGGGAGGAGGAAGAAGGTAAAAAACTGAGGGAAGGAGAGGAAAAATAGTTACCTGGAGATGTAAATAATTGCAAAAAATCGTGTGAGGTGAGGCTCAGAATTGCGTGGGTGAGTTATAGACAATCCCTTTTCTTTAGTTATGTTTAATAGCTGGAGCAATTTAGTGATTGAAAATTGAAATACCAAACATCCATCAAATTATATAATTTACCATCTCGTTTTTAGATTATGTTTCAATTTCTTCTGGTAGCGCACAGAAGCTTATGAAACCAGCAGTGCGAGTCCAAATAGGCGTCCATGGTTTGGAGCTCCATTGCATCAAACCTAGAGGTGTTCTTGGCGCTCAGACCGGATGAGTATGCGAGAATGCAGCACCCAACCTTGTGGCAGCAATGCCCCCTCAATCCTTGCCTGTATTTGATTGCCAAATATTTTTTCTCAATTTCATGCATAGTTATGTAGTTCCGCAAATGCGCACTGCTACGGTGATGTTGTCGGGTGGGTGATTTTCCATCACTACAGGTTTGATATGGGCCACTTTTGCCCGGCCAAGCCCACCCGGGCCATTTTCGCTTGTTTGATACTGTTGGCCCAGTCGGGAGCCAGGCTGCCGGCAACCATTTCCCTCTCTCTCTCTCTCCTGGCTCTGGCCGAACGCTCCTCATCCTCGTTTTTTCAGAGCTAACTCGTGGCCAGCGCTCGCGAGCTCTTGCTCGAATCCTGTCACCTCCCTCACCCCTCGCTCGTGGCAACAGTGGCGGTCGGGGCGAGGCGGCGGCGGCGGGGGCGGGGGGTGGGCGTGCGGCGGCGGTGGCAAGGGACGGCGGCGGCGGTGGCGGGCGGCGGCGGCGGCGGTGGCAAGGGGCGGTGGCGGGGGCGTGCGGCGGCGGTGGCAAGGGACGTGCGGCGGCGGTGGCCGGCGGCGGACCTCTCCCGCGCCCCTCGGCCGCGCGGCGGCGGTGCCAAGGGCGGAGCTCCCCCGCGCCCATGCTCGCGGTGGTGGTGGTGGCCGTGGGCGGAGCCCCCCCCCCCCCCCCCCCCCCGCCCGCGCATGGTGGCGATGGCCGGCGAGCTCCCCGAGCCTACGGCCGCGGCCGTGGCGGCCGAGGGCAGAGCTCCTCCGAGCCCATGCTCGCGGTGGCGGTGGTGGCCAATGGCAGAGCTCCCTCGCGCCCGCACGTGGCGGCGGTGGCCAGGACGAGGCGAGCGGGAGCAGCTGCTGCCATGGCACGAGAGGGAGGAGGAGCCATGGCGCGAGGAGGAGGAAGACCCATGGCTAGCAGCATGCCAATAGAGTGTTTGATGAAATGCCAAAGAGAAAGGAGAGGGGTAAGGTCACCATAATCCAGATGCAGGGTCATCCTATTCAAACCTGGATCAAATCAAACACAACCCTCATCTGACCTGGCTCATTTGATACATTTGGATCAAACAAGAGATATTGCCCAGGAGGACCTAGCCATGGTTGGCCTCAACCAGGCCCGCTGGCCGAGCCGCCCTGAGGATCCACTCCCCGCCGCAGCTCACATGCTCACTGACATCAAGGCCAACATCGAAGGTGCGTGCTCTGCCATTTGCCTCTCCCAGTGCTCTGTCTGGTTTCCAGAATTGAACCTGATGGGCTCTAGTCAGGGATTTGTTGTGTTTAGACTGGTTGAACTTTGCCACTGCGACGCTCATCAGTGCAGCTATTGTCTTTCTATTGAATAGGATATTATGATTTGTGCTTTCATATGTTGGGTACATGTGTAATCAATTTTGAATTAGATTTATAATTTCATCAATTAGTTCTATTGTTGCTCTTAAGCTTCTGATAGGTGCCACTCTATAGCCAGTGTGATTAATAGATTTCCTGTACTGATTTTGGTATTCCAATTTTTCTCTGATCATCTGAGTGTTTAGTTGATTCCTACTCTTTACTCCCATCGGACACTATATTTTAGTAAATCTCTAGAATTCGTTCTTTGTATGTGCCATATGGAGAAAGAATATGCAGAAATGAAGCATTTATTTGTGCTGATCATAGTTGTTTACTTAATATGTTCAATCTTTTGCTGCAGTATATTAATTTTGACATATAATCTAGTTGTAAATGGTTTTGTAGATGTTTGTTCCATTCATCAACTAGTGATGGCATTTTCTTGATATTTTGATACCATATTTTAAATATAGGGGCATATGGCTTATGTGACCATAGTCAATAGTCTGATTATTTGAACACATGATATAATCTTGATCTCATCGTCTTTGTAGTCCACTTTTAGAAATGGACTATTGTAGTTAATCATTATAATATCAATCGTAGACTAAGATTAAACCTTGCAGTGTCTTAAAAACTTCTTTTTATGAAAAATCTTAAAAATCTCTTGTGGTTGACATGTAGCTGAAAAGATCTCGGGTTCAGCAAATTTATGTTTTTTGGCTGCCTCGATAATTTCCGAAAGGAATTCATATTTACCTACAGATGACATACATCTCGACGCATCAGGTGTGGCAGGTGCAGTGGAACATTGGAGACTTGGAGCAGTAGGCGTTGCTGCGGCTACATGACATAGTCGCCAAGCTCTCCTAGATAGAATATATAGGACTATACTTCAAAAACGCATTTCGTGGCAAGAACTTGTTGTAACTTAGCTGATTAGATTTACTAGAGACTGCGGCGCCAATGGTGGGGCTAATTTTAATTAAGCTGTGATGAATTATAATAATACATATTGGCCTTTAGGGTAATATATTTTTCAAAATTATGCGTTCTTTGTACACGAAATAGTAGTTGTAATCATGTTGCGTTTGTACGTAGGCCTGTTGTTTTTATCCACTATCCATATTCAAATCCACATCCATCTCAAATGGGGAGGGTATGGGTAGAAAATAATGAAATGGGTATGGTGGGTGCGGGAGGGTACAAATAATCCATTGGGTGGGTATGTATATAATCTAGTACAAAACTAATTATCCATTGGGCATGGGTGGGATTGGTGAGGGTAAGAAGTGGATAATAATTATTTGGATTTGGGTATGAGCAAGAGTGGATTTATCCATACTCTCTATTTGATATAAATAATTGTAGGTAAACAAGTATACCAAGAGAAATCATTAGCATTAAGCATCTTCTTCGGATTTGATTCATAATCATATTTAACCATCGCATTGCAGCTATGTAATGCAGCTCTGACAAAAGAATGAACACACACCAGAAATACCCCTTTGTTTATCAAATTGACATAAATTTCTAACAAATTGCTCAAGTGAATTTTATTTTCCAATACCCAAGCATTGGCTTCAGGTCTGTTGTTTGCAAGGCTTTTGGTTATTAGGCTCTAAACACCACAAAATAATCTAATACAAATCTATAGATCAGGATGCCAGGTTGAACAAATTGTAGGTTTAAAGACCCATTTGCTTGTCAAGTACCAAGCCATCCTCCCTTCTGCCATAGAAATATCAATGATTGCAAGTCGAGAGCTTTTCTCTGCAACATTGATTAACATACAGAGAAATCAGCATGGGACCTTTTCCTGATTTAGTAGGCTTACCTGCGAAAGGCTATATCTTGTAGCATAAGGTACCATGTATAGCTGTATGAAAAAATAAAGGCATTTCTTTGTAGTCACCAACTATTATAAATTAGTAACTTTTGCGCTCTACTAAATTTTCAATCAAGAAATAAACCACAGTTGCATACCTGCAGCTAGACAATTTCGCTATAAAAGCTCAAGTAATCTCATAATCAAATAACTAATATATGAAGGGTGGAAAAAAATTGGGTTAATAAGGTATGCCTATAGCAGTTCAACATGAAGATACCGGTTCCTTTGTTTTAGCCAAATGTAAACATAAATAGCACCCTATTTTCCCTTTATTAAGGCACTTGGAAAAGAAAATTGATGGAAGGCAGTACGGAATATTCATGTACAGAATCTATTGCACATATCACCTTTATTTAGCTATGTTCATATTTTTCTAGTTGTTCACTGTAAACAAAATGGCTATATGACTAAAAGGAATAGCAGATAACCAGGCAGGCACTAAACCAAATAATATAAGCATAAGTACAGTTCAGAGAAACATGTTAACTCAAACACCAAATGATAATCAGGTCAACAATATTATGACCAATGAAATTTGGAGTTACATCATAACATAGGTGCATCAGAGACAAGCATCAGATATTTATTGACGAACGAAATATCTATCGTAAGCTATTAATCAAATCTATGAATATGAAGATCCAAAACACATACATAATTAAATTTGGGTAGTATGATCATACATGTAAGCTAAATAAATAAGCTCAAAGTTACATGTTGCACTGATTTGGTTAGCAAAAGATGAAGTTTTCAAATATATAGACTTATATAGGTGAAATTTGCATGACTGCTAACCTATTCCCTTCCTGTACAGTGTAGCACCACAGCTTAAATTTTGGGTCTTGGATAAAAAAAATAACCATAAAAGGAATCTGAAACCAAAGATACGATTGCTTTTTCCCTACACGAAAAAAGTAGAAATCTGGAATAGAGGTAGACACGATTCCCAGTCTACTAAAAAGAAGTCAACTGTATCCTGTGGCAGAGCAGTCTACAAAGGAGCTCAGCTGCCAATAATTAGGTAAAATTGTTACCAGAAAAGAAACCAACCAGATATTGGAAAACATCATTTCTTGCTACGAAATCAGTTTCACAGTTAAGCTCAACCACATCAGCCCTTTTCTCATCTTGGGCAATAGCTAGCAAACCTTCAACAGCAATCCGTGATGACTTCTTGGCAGCGAGAGTAACACCCCTCTTCCTTAGGTCCTTGTGTGCATCCTCTGAAAGAAATTAACATACTCAAAAGGGAAAGGTGGAACTAAACAAACATGCGAACTAAATAATGCTACCGCACTGATAAAGAAGAGCTAACGATATCCCAGTTGCAGCAAACTAAAGAAGCCTTGACATCTTTGATTGGAGCAAGATTACAAGATGGGAGTCAAAGCCGACCATAAATAGATTACTGGGATCTCCGACAAAACCAATCAGAAGAGGAACTCTAACCACGGTTCATGGAAACCTGCGCAGAACAAAGGAGCATCAAAGACACTCTCAACCCAATCAAAGAAGGCATCGAAGTGCAGAGCAGAGAAAGGGGAGGAAAGAGGGCATGCACTGACCTGCGAAAGCAAATCGAGGGAAGGTGCAGAGAGAAGCTGGAGGAGAAATGGAAAGGAGGCGCACGGGGTCGAACGAAGCAGAATTCAGCGCTCACCTAAAAGGTAGGGGAGCCATGCCGCGGAACGGCGGAGATGAACCACACCGCCGGTCCATTGGAACCTGCACACAACAAACAATGAGAGAGCCGCTACATCACCTCCTGCTCCGCGCGGGACCGCGCCCGACCCGTCTGCCACTACGCGGGTGACCACACCGCCCGACCGCACGCCGCTTTCCCGCCCGGGCCTCTGCTTGGAAGCCGTCGTTCGGATCCACGCAAGACCGGCCACGATGCGCGCATGGGAGGAGCAGCGGAGGAGCTCCGACCGCCGTATCTGGCCGGAGACACCGGAATCTGCCGCTCCGGAGCCGATGCGCCAGAGGTAGCCGCGCCACTCCAGAGCCGGGCCACCCGCCGTCGCAGCCGAGCTAGGAGGCCACGCCGCTGTCGGCCCCCGCGTTGCTGTTCCGGAGCTATTGCGCTCGAGGATGGCGTAGACCTTACGCACGAACGCCCAGCGAAGCCGCGCATCCTCCCCCGCCAGCTTCTTCGACCCCGCCGTCGCCGCCACCATTGGGGTCGGGGCATGCTGCTGGTCCATCACCGCACCCCTTACCGTCCAGATCCGACGCCGAAGGCCGCGAACCAGACCTGCACCCCCACCGAGCACACCGACAGGCACACGAGTTTCGGAGGGAGCACAGGAGGGGGAGAGAGAGAGGAGGAGGAGGAGGAGGAGGAGGAGGAGGAGGAGAGAACCGTGAGGGTCAGCCAGGGGGGCTGCGGCGAGGCCGTGGGCGATCTCGCTAGGGCGCAGCCGGGGGCGGGGAGGTAGCACTCCATGCCTCCATCCCCACGTGCGCCGCTGCTCGTCGATGCATGGCCGTGGGCGCACGAGACCGCTCGTGGAAAGCTCGCCAGACCCGCCGCCGTCCGCCGCGGCATCCCGCGGGGAGCCCGACAGTCGCACTGCTGTTAAGCAGGGGCTCCCGTACGGGATCTCTCCGGGCGCGCCGCCGGGAGGCTTGAGCGGCGGTGACGCTGGGAGCAGGAAGCGGGGGAGGAAAGAAGAGAAAGAAAGGGTGAGAGGTGAAAGGGAGGGGGTGGCAGCTCGGGATGAGGACGCGCAGGGGCGGCGGGGCGGTGGAGGGGCTTCTTTGCAAAAGTGACGGCGGGCGTTTTTCTGCAAAATGACCGTGAAATCGGAATTTCGTCTTCTTGGTAGACAAATATTTTAGAACACGAGGTGTTTTATGCAAGAAACTCAAATGTGTTTGCTGTAGCAAAAGGAGGTTCCTGGATCCTTAACGAATTAACGCGAAGGAGGAGGGTTTTTTCGCAAATTTGGATGCACCGGTGGCGTATTCCTGACTGCCGGATTGGAGCGATCGGACGGCCGCGAAAAAAGGGCGACGTAGCATCGCTCCCTGGCCTCCGCAGAGCATGCGGAATATAGAGTTCTGGGATGAGATGGATCATTGTCCTCCATCCTCAAAAGTTAAAATGAATTACATTTCGGAACGGACGAAGTAGTACATATGATTGACGTACGTGTTTTGCTTGACCGGCTTCATCTTTTCCTCTTTGGATGAGATTCATGTAAGGTCTAATTTATACTAAGGGAAAATGCAGTTTAAATTCATAAAAAATGCATCTCAAATCAGTGGTGTGGCCACATTGGGGCTAGCTGGGGCAGATGAGTATGCTTGAGTATGTTTCTTCTCCTCCATCGATTTTGCAAAGCTCCGGCAACACTCCTAGATGATGCTATGGCTCGTAGGTTCTTAGTATTTGCTAATTTGTGTCTTTATTCTTCAAATTTGAGGCTAAATTTTTAAACTTTGCATAAAATTTGCATAATTGCAGTATATGAATGTGTGAATTGGTGTGTGTTCCATTTTCATTTGGTCTGTCGTTAGAAGTTGCCCCAGCTAAATTTTTTTCCTGGCTCCGCCACTGTCTCAAATGGTAAACGCTTGTATTCCGCTAAGTACCGATTGTACCTCCTTCGTGAATGTGGATTTGGTAGGCCCACTTCCAGACCCGCCAGGGTCCTCCAACTGCACTGCACGTATACGTGGGAATGGATCAACATCCATAATCCAAAGAAGAAAAATCCAGTAAGATCCTAAATTATAAAGCTCACATCCAATCCAATCCAATTTACTCACTCAAAATCCAATATCCAACAATATAATCCAACTACCACCAGGTTGACTACTCAGATAAATCTATATGTGGGACACATATCCAGAGCCGGACCCTAGAATAAAAACTCGTGTTCACACTATAATATTTTAGCGGATTTGACCGAAATTTGGTGAGATGCCTTAATATGACAGTCCGCTACTCAGTGCAAATCGGTGAAGCCAAATCTATATGTGGGACCCACGTCCAGAGCCGGATCCTAGCATTAAAAGCTCGCGTTCACACTATAAAATTTTAGCGGATTTGACCGAAATTTGGTGAGATGCCTTAATATAACATTCCGCTACTCAGTGCAAATCGGTGAAGCCAAATCTATATGTGGACCCACATCTAGAGCCGGACCCTAGAATTAAAATCTCGCGTTCACACTATAAAATTTTAGCGGATTTGACCAAAATTTGGTGAGATGCCTTAATATGACAGTTCGCTACTTCATGCAAATCGGTGAAGCCAAATCTATATGTGAGACCCACGTCCAGAGCCGGACATTAGAATTAAAAGCTCATGCTTGGACATCCAATACTGATTGGACATCCAATTTAATTTAGCATGTGGACATCCACATCCAAAGTAATCCAGTCCAACGAAGTCCAAAAGGAAAAATTCCAATTGAATTGAAGCGAGGGGAAGAAGAGGCGCGAGGCGCGTCCTAGGGGTCGGGTACTGAATAAGTTATTACCTACCAAGGGGTACCCGAGGTAGTAGATTGTGCGGTGAGGATCGTGATCAGGAGACCGAGAACTCGAAGGTGTGCGCAAGGACACGGGACACAAGATTTATACAGGTTCGGGTTGCCAAGGTGGCGAACCCTATGTCCTGACTGGGATCAAGTATGGCGCCCTGCGCTTGGTGTTGGTTGAGATCAGGTGCCCAGCTAGGTACCCGGCCCTCCTTTATATAGTCCAGGGGGCCGGTTCCTAGTCGGTTACAGGCAGGAGTCCTAGTAGGATTACACGGAACGAGTCCTAGTAGGATTACAGGGGAATTCTAGTAGGAGTCTGTCTTCTTCCTTCCTTGCATGAGTACTCGGGGAGTATGCCCGACAAGCCGCCGAGCACGTTGTAGTCGAGAGTAGTAGTTTAAGTAGTCTTGAAGCCTCTTCGAGTAGTTCTTGAGCGTCCTCGAGTACTGCTTGGAGAAGTCTTCAATAGTACTTGACCTGCCACGAGGCTGGAAGGTGGTCCAGCTCATCTGTCTTGAAGCCGAGATTATATGGAAGTGCGATTGCAAAATCGCACTCCATATGGAGTAGCCCCCGAGCCTTAGTTTGAATCGCAGACTCTAGCTGAGGGTCAGTCTTGATTCCAAATCTTCCGTCTTGAAAAAATTAAATGATGGGTGTAGCATAGCAGCCCCCGAGCCATGAAATGATTAGGTAATCAATCCAAGGGTCTTCAGTGTTTGCAAAAGCCATCATCTGAGTACTCTTGGAGTGTGTAGCCCTCGAGGTAAGAGAGCAATATGAGCCATGTTGAGTAGTTGTTGGTGCAGAGCCCCCGAGCTTGAGAGATTCCGAGTAGTAATTTAACATCAAACCGTGTAGCTTGAAAAGTAGCCATGCCGTCAGAGCGGACTTTAGATGCGACCGAAGTCGACTTTAGATGCCGGTAGTGCGGACTTTAGAATGCAACTCAAAAACCGAAGTCGGCTTTGTGATGCGACTTGAAAACCGAAGTCGGCTTTGTGATGCGACTTGAAAACCGAAGTTGACTTTAGTTGCCGCACGAAGCGGACTTTGGAATGTGATTGAAGAAGTCGACTTAGATTGCCGTGTGAAACGGACTTTAGACGCGACTACAGTAGTTGACTTGGCGCCACACGGGGGTGGACTTAAGATGCAAAAAACGAAAAGCACTTTCCAGAAAGCCAAAGCCAAAAAATCAGAGAAACGAGTAGTTTTGCCACCAGAGAGGGCTTAAGATTGCGACCGAAGTCGGCTTGTGCCACCGGAGTGGGCTTGGGTGCGACCGTTAGCGTCGACTTGTGCCACCGGAGTGGGCTTGAGTACCTGAGCTATGGATTTCAGACCCAAGGTACAATTGCTGCCAGAGCGGGCTTCAGGGTGCGACTGCAGTCGGCTTGTGTACCTAGGCCATGGATTTCAGACCCAAGGTACGGTTGCCACCGTAGTAGACTTGAAGGTGCGACCAGAGTCGACTTGTGTACCTGGACCATGGATTTCAGACCCAAGGTACAGAGCGTGAGTACTTAGGGTACTTGGACCCATGGTACAGAGCGTGAAGACCACGTGCAGCTAGGTTCCATCGTTGCCAGGACCCGAGGGCCACTTACAGCTAGGTTCCATCGAAGCTTACACACGTAGTACGCCACCGAAGCAGGCGAAGATGCGACCGGAGTCCACTTTAAGTTGCCGCACAGAGCGGACTTTAGAATGCAACTTTAGAAGTCGACTTTAGATTGCCGCGTGTAGCGGACTTTAGAAGCTGCCTCCTAGGGATAGCCCCCGAGTTGATGAAGTAGACTCGTTGTGACTTGATTGATATACCCCAAGAGTATTTAGTAGAGTGTAGCTCCCGTGAAAACCCGCCGAGAAGCGTACACAAATGAGTAGTCGGCAAGTAATCCTACATGATGAGGAGAACAAGCCAAGAAAAAGAAAAACAGTAATCATTTCAATAAATGACTTAGCTGTTGCTACCTGGGTAGACTATTGATGAAGCCATGGCGGTCGGTAATGGAGCCGCGACGGTTGTTGCTGAAGTTGACTAGTCAGAGTTGATTCCGACTAGTTGCTGGGGGCGTGACTGCCGTTCTCGACTAGTTTGAGATGAATGGTCGACGCGATGCGACCAAAAGACGACGTCGCGGCGGCGCGCGGCGTAGTTGATGTAGAGCCATTGTTGCCATGAGACAAGTAGTCGCGACGCATGGCGTGGCCGAAGTAGAGCCGGTGTGGCCGCAAGACGAAGTCGCGGCGCACGGAGTAGTCAACGACGAGCCGTGTGACGAGTCGCGCGATGTGCCGAGGCACCCGGACGCGCGACGTAGGCGAAGTAGTCGATGGCGAGCCGCGTGACGAGCCGCACGACGTGTCGAGGCACCCGCACGCGCGGCGTAGGCGAAGTAGTCGACGACAAGCCTGCGCGTGGTGAAGTAGTCGACGATGAGTCACGCGACAAGCCGCGCGACGTGTCGAAGCAACCGAACGCGCGGCGTAGGTGAAGTAGTCGACGACGAGCCCGCGCGACGAGCCGCGCGGCGGAGACGAAGTAGTCGACGATGAGCCGCGTGACGAGCCGCGCGACGTGCCGAGGCACCCAGACGCGCGGCGTAGGCGAAGTAGTCGACGACGAGCCTGCGCGAGGAGAAGTAGTCGATAATGAGTTACGCGACAAGCCGCACGACGTGCCGAAGCAACCGGACGCGCGGCGTAGGTGAAGTAGTCGACGACGAGCTTGCGGAGGCGAAGTAGTCGACGACGAGCCGCGTGACGAGCCGCGCGACGTGCCGAGGCACCCGGACGCGCGGCGTAGTCGAAGTAGTCGACGACGAGCCGCGCGACGTGCCGAGGCACCCGAACGCGCGGTGTAGGCGAATTGATTCCGCTTTGACAGGAGCAAGGCGACTTGCTTCAATGGATCTCGGCGAGTCGACGAGTAGATTGATCTTGTTGACGAGGGTCCTTCGAATTCGCCCGGTGGTGATGATCACCCCTACCTGGCGCGCCAGCTATCAGTGTTTTAGACCGGCAAACCTACCAAGGGGGTACCCGAGGTAGTAGATTGTGCGGTGAAGATCGTGATCGGGAGACCGAGAACTCGAAGGTGTACGCAAGGACACGGGACACAAGATTTATACAGGTTCGGGTTGCCAAGGTGGCGAACCCTACGTCCTGTTTGGGGATCAAGTATGGCGCCCTGCGCTTGGTGTTGGTTGAGATCAGGTGCCCGGCTAGGTACCCGGCCCTCCTTTATATAGTCCAGGGGCGGGTTCCTAGTCGGTTACAAGGCAGGAGTCCTAGTAGGATTACACGGAACGAGTCCTAGTAGGATTACAGGGGAATTCTAGTAGGAGTCTGTCTTCTTCCTTCCTTGCATGAGTACCCGGGGAGTATGCCCGACACCTGGGTACCAAATAGCGGAGTCCTATATAAATATATTAATATTTATGATATAAAATTAATATCATTAGATAGATATATCTAGTTTTTAACAAAATTATTTGGAGATACAAATATTGTACGTATCTTTTACAAATTCGGTCAAACTTGTGGCACGAACACCAACTACAACTATCGTTCCGAGTCGGAGGGAGTAGATATCAATATAACCCAATGGCAAAAAAATCCTAAAAGAATATATGAAGCATGCTAATTTTATGCAACTAAGATGCAAAAGCATAATGAAGCATAAACGTGTAGTTCATTTGAGAAGGAAACACATTAATATATTAAAATAAAAGGTGACTACATTATGATTTTTTATGTTGGTTTTTTTAGAATTACGCAGTACAACGCAGACGCTCACAATACGCACGCACACTCACCCCTATGAATACACGTTCGCAAACCTTACCCCTATGAGCACCTCCGAATGACCGAGCACCGGCAGATCTGGAAATTCTCGAAGTCATCAATGACGCCTCGTCGTCGACGGGAACGTCGCTTACCACTTAACGCATGACACCGATAAATCTTGGAAAATCCAAGAAAAAGTACGAGCACCAGGATTCGAAGATAGTGAATAGCGTCCCAATGGACTCCTACCTTAGACTACATGCCCAATAGCTGATTTTTTTTATCTCGGTGAGAAGAGCAAAACGGACATTGATTGTCACGGGTTTATGGGCTTTTCATAGGCTAGGCCGGAAAGAGGGCCTGAGGACCAAAGGAAGGGTCAAACCCCCAAAACAAACACGAAGCCCAACTAGAAACAGACAGCCAGCCCTCTTCCTTCTTCGCAGATGACCCCTTGCTGGAGTCCTGAACCAGAAAAGGCACAACCACCACCGCCGGCCGGGAAGCAGCTCAAACCCTAACCGCCGGCGACGCCAGCACGATGGCCCGCTACGACCGCGCGATCACCGTCTTCTCTCCCGACGGCCACCTCTTCCAGGTCGAGTACGCCCTCGAGGCCGTCCGCAAGGGCAACGCCGCCGTCGGCGTCCGCGGCACCGACACTGTCGTCCTCGGCGTCGAGAAGAAGTCCACCCCTAAGCTCCAAGACTCCAGGTAGCTAGCCCTCCCTCCCTATCTCCCCGCCGGTCCTCCCACCAGATCTCGCGATCCCCGCCCAAAATCTCAACCCCCTCCGCCCGAATCTCTTTACCTCCCCAGGTCCTTGCGCAAGATCGCGAGCCTGGACACCCACATCGCGCTGGCGTGCGCGGGGCTCAAGGCGGATGCGCGCGTTCTCATCAACCGCGCGCGGGTCGAGTGCCAGAGCCACCGGCTCACCGTCGAGGACCCCGTCACCGTCGAGTACATCACCCGCTACATCGCCGGCCTGCAGCAGAAGTACACACAGAGTGGCGGTGTTCGCCCCTTCGGTCTCTCCACTCTCATCGTCGGCTTCGACCCTTACACCGACAAGCCGGCCCTGTACCAGACCGACCCATCCGGTACCTTTTCTGCCTGGAAGGCCAACGCCACGGGGAGGAACTCCAACTCCATGCGGGAATTCCTCGAGAAGAACTACAAGGAGACATCCGGGAAAGAGACTATCAAGCTCGCCATCCGTGCACTTCTAGAGGTATATTATCTCTGCCGCCTTTACTTTCTCCGTTTCTCTGCAATTTACACAACAGCTTACAGACCTTCTAGGTTATAGCAATTTCTCTTTATATTGTTGAGTCATTCCTGCTCAAGGATGAGGCTTAGAGCACAATTAGCATGATCAGGAATGACCAGTGGTGATAGTACTTTTACACTAAAGATTAGAGATATTGACACGAGTTTTCATGGCAAATGTTATCTAAATTTTAAGCCTTGTTCTCTCCTGTTATGTGACATCATTCTTCCTTTGTAATGCTTGGTACTGGCAATAGCCAGATCCAGGAGTAATTTGTTATCAAATAAATATGTCATTTCCTGATTTGAGTAAATTTAGCACAAGTTGCTTGAGAGTTGAGATACCTCTTTATTGTCAATCTAAGACATTGTTTCAGGTCCTCTACACAGTCATTTCATATGCTATTGCCTATTGGAGTCAAGATTCCTTTAAAAAACAGGAGTAATCTGAGCTTACATTACATTTTCATTTGACTTATATGAAGGGTAACCTAACACACAACTACATATCTAATAGCACCTCTTATAAACAACTTTGGTCAAAATATGAAGGAACTGAACAATGGTGAATGTTTGTTAAGTATGAAGGCAATTGTGGAATCAAGGAAACTGGATTTCCTTTGTATCAGATTATGATTATCTTTTTAACCGCCAAAGGGTGCTAGACGAGTTGGTCAAAGCACGCCGCGGCACCCCACAGGTCGTGAGTTCGAACCCCGGGTGGGGTGAATTTCCGTCGGTGGGTAAAAAAAATCCCCTCGCTGGCCCTGTGTGCCAAAGCACTGGTTAAGAGACGGCCCAGGTCGGCCCGAGGACCGTGCATAGCCAGGTAGTTTCCCACGGGATACGACTCCCAGTGTCAAGACGGGGCCAGGGTTCAGGGACTTTCTCAGTCGGGGAAGCCGAGGCTTCTTAGTTTTTTTTTTTTTGGGGGGGGGGGGTCTTTCCCGCACCGGCCGAGTTTTTTTATTATCTTCTTAACTCTCATTTGTCAAATTAAGTAGTATGATGTTTAATGAAAATATATCAGTAGGTATGACTTAGCGATGTTAATGAAAGCTATTGGGGTGGCTATCGAGCATCCCCCTAATCAGTACCTGGTCCCTGTGAGCAAATCCAGCTCCCTGTCTTCTGAAAGAATTTTGTTGAGCTCGGCTGTATTTTACTGCTCAAAGCTTGCTTATTTAGGGTTACACTTCAAGTTCTACATTTGATCAGAAAAACTAGGATTTTCACAGAAGTTATTTTTTTGGCAAAAATTTCAACTATTCTACCCAGGATGGCATAGTAATAGCAAACGGCTGGATTTACCCTTTGTACGGATGGCAAATTTGCAGTTCCTTTTTTTTGGTAATGGCAAATTCCAGTTAGGGACATAGTAGTGGCAATGCGCAATTGTCCCTATTTTTACACCATATAAATGAAATGGATTGAGAGCCACCTTGGGAACAAAGCAAGACTAGGAATTTTGAACGATTCCGATCCTATAGGAACGAAGAGGTCACTGCAGATTTTAGGAAGCTTGATAAATGTAGTCAGTCAAGTACTCTTATGCATTTGAAGCTGTGGTTGAACTGTAATGATACTAGTGTCAGTACCTGGTGCAAGGATTTTATACAATTCATCGTCATTGTATTAAGGGTTCTACGAGTAGATGTAGATTAAGTTATTCAGCATCATTATTTTGAGTGATCGACAAGTAAATATAGGTTACCTAGATGTTTTTTTCTGTGTTGCGGCTTGCTTGTTTGTATCCAGTTTTATTTTTTGAACTTGGATGCCCCCGAACTCTAAAGGGATCTGCCTGGTTTTTCCCCCTTAGTGTTCTTAGCTCTCGTGTTGCTGTATCTTGACTCGTAACCCTTTTTGTTCAGTTTCTCAGTTCAGTTTTTGTTTAGTGAATATTAATATAGTGATAATCCTTTTAGGTTGTTGAAAGTGGTGGGAAGAACATCGAGGTTGCAGTGATGACAAAGAAGGATGGTCTCCGTGAACTTGAGGAGGCTGAGATTGATGAATATGTTGCTGAGATTGAGGCAGAGAAGGCTGCAGCTGAGGCTGCAAAGAAGGGTGGCCCGAAGGACACCTAATTCTTGGCTTCTGCTGTACCTTCAATCAACACTTTGTTTGTCTTTATTATGTTCCATACACTATATATTAACTGCTTTAGAGGGATGCTAGATTGTTAGGTGAAACTGTATGCTTCAATGCCTGTACACTCGCATGCTGTGCAATGTGCTTATCCACTTGCCTTGTTTGGAATGCTTCAAATTTCATCTACTGTATTTGTTGGGCAGTTGAAAGTTCAATCCTTGTTCACCTAATTCCGTTGCTCGTGGTGAATCCGGTGTACTTGTGGTATGTGGATTTTAAATCACTGCGGGTGGAGATTGTTCATCAGTTGCTTATTGGTTGAGGAAAAGGAAAGAAGTCAGAACATAATAATAAGAAAAACAGCCAGGCCTTAGGCCTTAGTAATGGATTATCTTGCCTTGGTGTCTTGTGGGCTGGCCCGCTGCTGGGCATTATTTCTTTGTGTTTTTTCAGCGGTGCTGTGATTCCATTAGAGCAGGTTTGTTTATCCAGCTGAGCCTTACGCATCTGGCAAATATTATTTAAACGGGCTGACATAACATGGGTTTCTCTAGTCGTCCCGGGTGTGTCATTTTGGTTGAGGATAATCTCAGATGGTAACGATGGTGCTTTCTTGGTAATGTCACGTTGGCTGACAGGTTTTTGTGTTAACAAATAACGGTGCTGCTTTCTACCTGTCGTATTTACCTTCAAGTGTCAATCAACAACAAGTGGCGCGCTATAGTCTCTTGCTGCTCTTATACAGCACGAGCAAAACCTGATGTGGCCAGTGGTTATGGTTACTCTGCTTGCTTTACGTCAGAGTACCCCTATTCTTCTCCGGTTTACATCACTGTTGATTCCAGAAACACGAACAAAAAAAGGTATAAATATGCACTATCCTTTTAGTTTTCATCGTTGTTCTGGACTCCTGGTGCAGGAAGGAAGCAACGAACACAGAATTCCATGATGTGCTTCGTCAGGCGGTTGGCCTCTTTCTTTATCGAGCACGTCAGGCACAGCACCGGCTGCCATAATAAGTTTTTTTCCGCTGTCAAATATGGCAGGTTGTTTTTTTAATACAAAAATGAAGAACACTAACCTGTGGCGTGCCCGAATACATGAGCGGCTAACTGCTTCCGAGACAGAAAGAGGGGGAAAAACGGCGTGAACGTAGGCGGTAGGCGCCCATGTTTGTGCACACCAGGCGTGCACACAAACACCAGCAAAGGCCAGGAGCGTCAGCCATGTGCTGTGGCACACGAATATTTGTATCCTCATTTCCGTGGGCTCGGCGCACACGCTTCAAGTGTCCTGCTCGATCGGCTCATCTCATCCGGTCCACGATGAGCGGATGAAGACCTGGGACTCTTCGGTGTGCGCGACGAGTTATTTGGTCGCTCGAATGATCCGAGAATAGAAGCCAAGCGGCGCTGTCAAAACTCTGAATCTTCAGAGAGACTGACTGATCGTCTCTACAGATGCCACGCCATATGTTCTGAACTTTTCATCTCCTCAGATCAGGAGATGGAAGATGCATGTTCACAAGAAGGTAGTTAAGTTTTATGCAATGGTCATTACTAGATGATAGCAAAAGATAAGCAACTTACTTATGCTCTAACAGTTTGGACGATCGTACGAACTTCAGTCCGCGTCAACTGAAACTATCTCTTGCTCGAGACACTGTTGGTGTAAAATTGGTACCGAAGGGGGGCACCAACACCACAGTAATCTTCTCCTCCGAAGGGGCAAGAACCAGAGAGCCCCTTCGGAGGACTACACCTTCTTCCATCACTACCGTTATCTCCACTTCTACCTCTACTACTATTGCGGCTAGCTCTACTACTCCTACCACTACGAAGCAGAAAGTAAGATAGGTAGCAGAAATAGTAAGTGACAACTTCGAGCCTCTCTACTCATTTATTGCTCTCTCTCCATCAATTACAAAGACCCTCCTATATATAGGGATGGGGGTAGATGACGCTTTCCCCCCAAGCCCCTAGTGGTTATTTTCTTCTGAGCCCCTGGTGGACGCGGTTTTCACACGAAACTCCTCGAGCCCGCACAGCGCCCACTAACTCTTACATGGGCTGGGCCACTCCCCCAACAGTAGCCCCTCAGCTACTTCGGCTTGGCTGGCACAACAAGGCGGAGTAGCTGAATACATACGGAATGGCCCAGACCTTCCTACACCTTCGGCCATGAGGAACTCCCTCAGGACCCTCCGCTCGTACGCCTCACTAAAAACTCCATTCCGAAAAACCCTGTGGGAAAAACCGGAGTGGAGAAAAGAGCACGTACGCCTAGCGGATTTACACACACCGACCTTGCTAATGGTCATCTTCGGACTCGCTTCGACGGTGAAGGGCGCCTTCGGTGATGATGTCAGCTTCGGCGTTGTCACTAAGATGGCTTTTTTCCTCAATGCTTCTCCTCCATTTGCTTTGGCCTTGCCTTCGGGGCCTTCATGCATTTTCGCTCTTGTTCTTTCAGACGTTGTCGAATGATGATTAGCCGCCTCTTCCCCTTCGGTCACGATCACCGGGCAAGACTTCATGCTTCGGGGTGACGCCGCTCATCCCGATGCCACTAGCCCCTCTTGTCCGGTGATTGTGACGAAGGCCCTGGTCCTGTGCAACGCATGCGACGAAGTACGTGTTGATGAAGACGATGCTGGAGTCGACGTCGGTGAGGTAGACGATGAAGCCCCTTGAGCCACAGCCCAGTCGGCGTCGGTGTAGTAGACGCCGAAGACGAAGTCGAAAGTCAATGTCGACAAGGTAGACGACGAAGCCCCATGAGCCGGAGTCCTGTCGTCGTCGTGTAGTGGACGCCGAAAACGAAGTCGGAAGTCGATGTCGACCAAGTCGATATTGATGTCGCCGAGGTAGATGAGGAAGCCCCTCGAGCCGAACACATGTCGACGAAGATGTAGTTGAAGAAGTCCCCCATGCCGAACCTGTCGGTGACGAAGTAGACAATATAGACGAAGTCCACTTCCTGTTCAACACTCCATTCGAGGCGAACCATTTTTATTCAAGAAACTCAAGAACTTGTTAGACAAGAAACAATCTATCTCAATTTGCATCGCACAAACAAATCCGAAGCCACTCTCAGGCCTTCGGGGTGTCTCAGCTCAACTCCGGTCATCACACGACCGGTCGTTTGCCTCCCTGCAAACGGAATCCGAAGCCACTCTCGGGCCTTCGGTGTGTCTCAGATCCGAAGCCACTCTCGGGCCTTCGGAGTATCTCAGATCCGAAGCCAGTCAATGGCCTTCGGGGTATCTCAGATCCGAAGCCACTCACGGGCCTTCGGGGTATCTCAGGTCCGAAGCCAGTCAATGGCCTTCGGGGTATCTCAGCTCAACTCCGGTCATCACACGACCGGTCGTTTGCTTCCTGCAAACGGAACCTTGGCTATAACCGAGCCAGATACTTGCCCTTGCAAGTTCAACTCCGGTCATCACGGGACCGGTCGTTTGCCTCATGCAAACGGAGCATCTGACCCCACTTGGGCCTTCGTCGTGAGCGCTCTGGGCTCCATGCTTTGGTGTTATGCATGCATATATGTATGAAGGAGTGTATGAAAGTATGCTTTTGCATGAAGGCTAGGACGAAAGTGTTAGCCAAAATAACGCACAATGCGTCTATTGGTCAAATTCTCACCTTCAGTGGTGAAACCATGAGATGACTGAAATCCGATAAAACCGAGGTCCATATGGAAGTTCCAGCAACCCCCTGATGAAGTTAAGTAGACATTGATACCAATTGATATGGCCTAGCCATTCCCAAATCAATAATAGAGTCACTATCTTCGGGGTGAAAACCGAGAACTCAAAGGCCATGACCTGCAATAGACGTGGCGAAGTGGCCACACAAAACATAATAGCTGCATACAACCAATCATTATGAACAGGGTACGAAGCATGACTGAGAACATGCGCTTAGCATATTTGAGATGAAGGTGCGGCAACATGTGGTGTACGAAGGGTTAGAGTGCCTGTTAAAAATGGAACGCAGGTTATGGGAGAGGAGGGCACATACTTGCATATGGTAGTTGACCCTGCACTCAAGAGATATAAATACTTCATATGAAGGGTTAGATTAAGAAGGCGAAGCAAACTTCGGTCAATTTGACACAATCACTTTTGTGAAGCCGAGCTTCGGTCATAACGGGACCGACACAATTTCGTTATACGATGTAAGTGACGGGCGGCCTTTGGATGCATCCAACGGCCTCCGAGGGGCGCCGTTACTTACCCACAAAATGTAAACTCCGAAGACTACACCCCCCGCACCATGGAGGGGGGATGTTGCTTCGGAAACGTGTGAACGAAAAATACACGAAACTTTCGGGAAAAAACACCCAACAAAAGGCATCAACAAATGGCTAACGCTAAGCACTCGGTTGCTTTAAACATGAGGAGTGGTGCTAAAACCAGAGACGAAGGGTTCTTCGTCACTGTACTGAAAACGGTTTTATGAGCAGCCAAAGAACAAACCGTCGACCACACGAAGCACTACCTCAAGGCGGTGGTAAAGTTGTATAATAAAAAGACAACATAAAGTCTTTCGGTGGCTGCGAAACGAAAGGTGGACAAGCAATCCATAAACAACGAAATAAGATTATGATACTGGAGACATGACTTGCGCAAGTTTTACTAGAGAAAATAAACAAAAAATCTCCGGCTATGAGACCACCGAAGTGTGCACCAAGAAATTGCACCATCCCCTTCGTATGTTAACTTTACTTAATAAAAGATAAATTAATCTTGATGCCATGATGTACTAACTAGTTAGCTCATTTATCAAAAAGATTTATTGACATGCTTAAAAGCAAATAAAAAAAAGTGGTGCAACCCTTCGGTGCCGAAGCCAACTTTGCCCAAATAAAAGCGAGGATATAGCAAGCTAATGCCTTGAACTAATGGTTTAAGCCGACAACAAGATACTGAAGATGATAACAACACACCAAAGATGTCACAAAGGACGGAGTTTGCTTGGGTGATGAAATCAGAATAATCAGGTGCAAAGCCATAACAAAAACTAAAGAACTTGACCCTTCGGCTCCGAAGCTACCTCTTACTAATGTCAAACATACGGAAACCAGCCCGAGCTCTCTAGGCCGTTCAGCTGTTGCCAATAAAAAATAGTGGACTAAAAAGCATCAGCGTACTTGGGTTGTCTAAAAAAAAAAAAATGGGCTCGGACACATCCCGAAGGGCTTAAACTGCCATGCGGCCTGGGCTGTTTATTAAGCTACAGTATGCTAGAAAAAGGCATGGACAAAGCCTACTTCGGTACGCGGGAGTTTAATTTTCAACTTGGGAACTTTGATGAATCATACTGCTTGGATATGGTGTGTTGATAGGACTTCGTAGCTGCGAGTCATTGCACCGGAAGCAAGCGTTGCTTGGATATAACTAGATTTCTTATGCGACGGAGCTGGGACGAGACACTGAGCAGCTCGGCCAAATATGAATCCGAAGGGTAATAAAATTGCACTGAGATGATTCCGAAGGTGAAAAAAAATGATCTCGTGAAATCCCACCGAGATTGAAAAAATTGATCTCGTGAAGTCCCACCGAGATTGGTCCAAGTACGAAAATGTACTGAGTTAATTCCGAAGGTGAAAGATCAATCGTGTGAAAAACCCACCGAGATGATTCGAAATGATTCCGATGGTGAAAAAATTTTGCGACTCGAGTTTTACCGCTCTAGGCCAACCAGATAGACAGAGATAAACACTGTACTAGCCGATGTGACCTCTCAGTGTCCTTCTCTCTCCCCCTCTCTCTCGTAGCAAGAAACCACTCTCTCACTATCTCTAGTGCGAAACTGCTCTCCTATCTCTCTCTAAGAAAAACCCAAGCTTTCTTTTTTTGAAAGAAGAAAAAACTCCAAGCTTGTACTAGCCTGCTAGGAAGCTACTCCCCCTCTAGCTTATAGCCCCTGCCACTCTATCGCCCAGCCATACAGCTACTCGCTGTCACTGAGGCAGCGGCGCAACGCCGAGCGCGAGAACCCACGAAACCAACCAAGAGCTCAGCCCCCATTAAGGCAGGCAGGCAGGGTTGCTGCAGCACGCTTCGCCCTCCGTCGTCGTCGTCGTCGCCGTCGATGGTTGGTGATCTGCATCCCGTTTCGCTCCCTCTCTCTCTCTCTTCTCCGGTTGTCCTCTGGTTGCGTACTGGGGAGCAAAAGATTCAGGGGGTTGGGTTTGTTAGGATTAGTATTTTATTAGCGCCGCAAGTACGCGCTTTTGGAGGCATGGTGACCGAGAGAGAGGAGGCCTCCGAAGGGGTCGTCCGTCGACACGTGCGTGATTGTCCACTGAAGTCGGTGGCGGACGCAGAAATTAAATGGAGCCTGGCAAAACTGAAAAAATGATCTTCTTATCTCTAATAAGAGAAGGCTGCAACCACTGGGACTAATTTGAACAGCGGCTGCTCTAGAAGCAACGTCGCCGGAGCCTGGGCAAGTGCCCAGGCTTGCCCACACCTAGGTCCGCCACTGACTGAAGTGGCTTCGTCGTAATCATACGAGGTCGTTCGACGTTCTGCTGAGGCAACCTGACGCCGCTGACTACCGAAAGAGCGAGCGGATCTCCTTCGGTGCATGACTTGGACTTTGTGTCGGGTGAAAGAACGGCGAGTTTGCTCCAAAGATGCCTCCGATTTGATCATCTGTCGGTGTTAAAATTCCGTTCGCCTGAGCTGATGTAGTTGCGAACTTAGCTTCGTCCCGGGCCAAGAACAACAACTGGGCTTCGGTGCCGAAGGGGCACAAGACTATGATGCTCGATGGGACTGATGTGGTTGGTGGCCATTAGCTCCAGTCAGACAGAATGAGCCTCGCCACCTCAACAGTTATGAGGATTGGTTGTGCACTTGTGCTTCGGCGACGAAGTGGAGTGACTGGGTAAAATGAGTGCCCAGTTATCTTCGTTCATTTCCTTTTCATGAACAACCAATAATAGTCTCTAAAAAAACCAACGAAGATAATAAAAACTTTAAATGATTCCATGCCATGATAAGGTGTGAGATGCGCGTGGTGCTCGGTGATCGGACACCGAAATGCTAGCATCAACAGATCGTGGGTTGGATTATTACCCTTCGTAGCACACGTTGCGAAATCAAATACTCAGAGGATAGGAACTTAGCTTTTGCTGCACAACGTTGCATACTGGCCAGGCGTACGCTGTGTACTGTCTGGGTCGATGAGCTCCGAAGGGGGCTTCGGAGTCCATATGAGGTAACACATTGATGACGAGGATGAGGCGTGTCGTCGACGGCCAGAAAGAACCGGCTCGGAGATCACGTCACCTCGATGAGGGTGGGCCTCTTAAAGCGATCGGGCACTCCCCCCTCCAAAGGTTGCCTCACATGGTCATGAGTCTTTCCACGAGGTGGGCGCCAAACTGTTGGTGTAAAATTGGTACCGAAGGGGGCACCAACACCACAGTACTCTTCTCCTCCGAAGGGGCAAGAACCAGAGAGCCCCTTCGGAGGACTACACCTTCTTCCATCACTACCGTTATCTCCACTTCTACCTCTACTACTATTGCGGCTAGCTCTACTACTCCTACCACTACGAAGCAGAAAGTAAGATAGGTAGCAGAAATAGTAAGTGACAACTTCGGAGCTCTCTACTCATTTATTGCTCTCTCTCCATCAATTACAAAGACCCTCCTATATATAGGGATGGGGGTAGATGACGCTTTCCCCCCAAGCCCCTAGTGGTTATTTTCTTCTGAGCCCCTGGTGGACGCGGTTTCGCCACACGAAACTCCTCGGCGCCCCGCACAGCGCCCACTAACTTACGTGGGGGGCCACTCCCCCAACAGACACCCCCCCTGCGTTCTAGAAAAGCATGTAATCATGAAAGCATCGGTTGTTAGCGACTGGATCATCAGCACATGCGCAGAGAGGGAGGGGCACAGCGCAAAATGGAGCGGTGGCACTGGCACACCAATTGGCGAGTTGGGACGTAGCTGTCTGCTGGGGCTGGGGCACTCGGGGGCCTTGCGCGCAATTGCCACTATCAGATCGACTTGACAGGCACCGGCTTCCTCCTCCGTCCCTGCAGCACTATATGATGACCACCTACTCACCATGCACGATTTGACCCCCTGCTGCTGCTCTTAATTTCTTTTTTCCTTTCTAGAAACGCATGAGCAAATCCCAGCAACGATTGGGTGCTGGTGCTGGTGCTATCTCTGGCGGCACCTTTAATTTTGCCGTTCGTGACGTCACCCACAGCAACATTCTTAACCTGGCCAATTAGGCGGTAAAGCAGTCTGGAAAGAGGGATCGAGCTGGTGGTCTTCACACGTTGGAGCCAACTAGAGTTGACCACACCAAGACATGGCAATTGGCAGGCAAACCCATGGGGGCTCTTGGAGAGCGGAGGCAGTGGGTGCTCGCCCCATCGTCTCGTGCTGCAAACGGGGTGCTAACTAACCTTTCCGAATTTTATAGTGCTCACTCATCAGGGTAATCGTTGGCGATTAGCGAAGCGACTGACAGTTTTGCCAAATCAGGAAAAGGGAGTGAGGAAGCTCGTGGTTTCGGATAAGACCGAGGACGACGAGGACGGGGGGCCATGCTGGCAACCAACCGCTGGTCGCTAGCTTCTCTCCAATGTCACGCGGGCCCCGCCGCCCCTCCGGAACACGACAGGGACGGAAAGGGAAAGTTGCGGGCGGTACCAAGTACAGTGCCAACCACCTAATCTAAGGCAGGCTCTCTCCAATGGCGCTTTGCAATCGCCTACCTGGACGCGACAGCGACACGATCATGGGTGGTTACAGTCGGCCATACTCTGTTCGTTCTCAGTTTCTCACGTTGCTGCTGGACACACATGGCGACATAGTAATAAGCCTCTTCGTTTGGCTGATGGCGGATGATGATTAGTTCTGAAAGAAAAATACTATTTGCCGTTTGTTCCGAAAGAAAAGTATTGCTGACCGGTAGGTGATAAGCAAAGCAAACAGAGTGGCATTGTACCTTGCATGCGAACGCTAGCTACGTGAAACAAAGTCAGCTAGCAGCGGTTATTTCACGGCGAGCCAGTGGTGAAAAGCTCGATCGATCAAGCTTCTAGTTCTAGTACAGTGCTGGATATGAAAAGGAATCTATGCATGAAAGGGGGAAAAGTAGCTACGGGATCAGGAAATCTACGCATGAAAAGGAAGGGAAGGGACTCCCGTCCCATGAGCAGCAGCAGCAACCGAGGCAAATATCTCAACGGATTTCGTCAAGATTCCCAACCGCCTAGGCGAGCCCAGACTGCAGTCACCGGCGCGCCGCCAATCATTGCCACCGCTGAAAGCGGAGGCGGAACGGGGGGTGGGACAAAGGCCGGGAGCATGTAACAGCGACCTCGGGGCCGTGCCCGTGCGAGCTGAGCGCGACGACGGTTGGCGATCCGGAGGGAGCGCGAGCTAGACCGAGAGCAGATAAGCTCGCTCCCGGTGCCGCCGCGCTGGGCTCCTCGATCGGGCAGTCGTTTTCCGCCGGCCCCGGCCCGGCCGGCCGCGTTCGTTCCATGTACAAAAGGGTGGTGGCGAGCGAGCGCCGACGAGGTGCGCGGTGGGCGCAGCGCGCACGTAGGCTTTGAGTGGGTGACTCCGCGCGCGCGACCGCGTTCTCCCGGCCGCGGCCGGGACAGGGAGAGGTCGTTCCATCCGGTACGCGCGCACGCAGCACTGAACGAGAAGCGTCGCGTGTTGTAAAAAAAAACAGAGAGAGGCGTCGCGTGGTGCGTGGTCTTGGTGCTGCTCCTGCTGCTGGTGCTGGTGCTAGCGAGACTGCTGTGGAGTGTGGATATACCTGCCTGCAAGTTGTTGTTGCCGTGGATCGGGCCAGATATTTGTGAGTGGCATCTGCGCTTTTGCCAAGCGATAGATCGAGCGCACGATCGGACTCGTGCCGAGCGCACGTACGACGTCACCTGCGAGGCGACCTCCGATCCGATCCTTTTCGGCCTCCTCCAAACGCTAGATACTTTTTTTTTAACTTTGCTTGACTCGACGATCGAGAACGAGACGGCCGGCCGGGGATATTTCTCCGACGAGCTGATCTCAGAGCCGGGTGCCCTGGGTCCCGCCACCGGCATCACTTCTCGTCCTGCAATGCAGAGCACGTAGCGATCGTGATCGACGCACAGGATTGCAACAGCACCAGCTCTTTGCTGGTTTCTGTTGTACGGTGAGAACAGCGAACGGACTGCTTGCTGGTTTCTTGATCGCTGGCTGGAGATCGATTGGCGGTCGAGATCGGCTCCGGCCTGGATGTCTGATGCGTGGAAAAACTTGACCGCGGGCGGAGTGATCCGTCGGTTTTCACCAGTCGCTTGTCACCCGGGTACAGTGCCGAACTTGCTGTTGGTATTGGTAGTACGCGGGGCACTTTTTTCCTACCACCACCTGTCTCAAAATATCCCCCAGTAATCTCATCCGAACATGATGTTATCCTTTTCAAAAAAAAAAGAAGAAGATGTTACGGTACAGATGATAATGCTCGCGTGTGATCGCGTGCAAGATTTCCAGCTCCCAAATCCCAAGGAGCTGAGCTGATCATTCATCGGCTGCATCACTGAATCATTGGAAGCAACCGGAAACAACTCGATCTTCGTCATGTTCGTTTCGCTTTATCAGACCCTCAAACAAGTAGTATCTTTCTTTTAAAACAAACCAGGCCCACCAAAGAACCTACTTTTCTCCCGAGAATAAACCAAACACTGAGCATCGCCCACCAACCAAACGAACAGTGTTGTCCCTCCATGCATCATCCTCTGCCGACTGCCCGACTCCATCCAGCCATCTTGTCCCTCCATGCATCATCCTCTGCCGACTGCCCGACTCCATCCAGCCATCCATCCAGGTGCCACGCGTTCTCGTAGCTCTCGCTGACAGGAACAGACGAACAGTGCTGCCACTGTGACAAAACAGCAGCGAGAATGTCCCTCTCCCCGTTACGACGAAGAAAAAACAGAGAGATCGAAAGGTCATGTGACCTGGAATTTTGGTTTGTCATGAATTCTGAAACAGCTGCATCCACGCACGGCCGCGGCAGATGCCCTGGCCCCTCCGTCCGATTCGACCTCCCTATCCGTTTCCCCATTGGACGGCTCCACCCTACGCGTTTTAAATGCAGCGGGCACACCCTTTGCTTGGTCACGCTTCAGCTTATGGTTGGTTGGTGTACCGTCACAACCAACATTTCGTATTATGTCTGCAATTAACTTGCTATAAAATCATTTATTGCTACTATTAAGTGGGACTTAGGCTACTCTCAATGGGGTTTTATGGTAGTTTCTGTGTCTATAAAATGAGGTGTCACCTAAGCAAAAATGTTGATACGACAGATCAATAAATGAGGAAAGGGGAGGAGCAAAGAAGAAATTGTTTCCCTGTTGAGAGACGACGTCTTCCCAAACCCAGATGCAACTAGAAGCAACGAAATTACCGCGTTGAGAAGAAAACACCGGTTTCTACTGTCAATGGCACGCCTGTGCTCGCCCAAGCCGCGCTTCCGCACCACCCTGCATGCATCTCGCGAGCTTGTCCTACCCGTTGTGAGCTCTCCCTGTGCCCGTCGGGAGCTTGTCCATTGCGCCGCACAGGTCGCCGCGCTGGCACAACGCACCTCCCAAGCGCTACCGCCATTGCTACAGCCGCTATACGTACGCCCGCCACCGTGGAGGTACCTTCCTGTGTCGTCCCCGTCCAAGATGAGGAGGGGGATCACATCCCTTCAACCCCCCCCTCTGTTTTCCTCCTCTCCCCGACCGCCGTCGGCCCCGATGCCCCTCCCCTTTTTCCTTTTGCACCCATGTACAACCCCTTTTGATATACTCTATTTATTAGGTGAAGACACTTCCATTGTGTGATGTAGTTTTTACATTTGAATTTTTGCTGACATAGTTCTCTAGATTTCGCATGTGATTTTTATCATAGGAATTGCCCTTAGCATAAAAAAAGGGCTATTTCTACCATTGGATTAATTGTTCATCTCGGTTGGCTGATTGTTCCCATCATTCCATATAGAAGCGATACTTGTCGTATGGATTGGATTATTCGTCGGTTGGCTAATTGTTTTAGCACCCTAAACCGGCCACATGACTGAACATTTTAACAAATAATCATGCTAATACAAAGCCGATGGACAGGAAAGGAGAGAGGAATAACTCCAAACAAACGGCCGCAGCAACAAACACCAAATACCAAGCGCAGTAATAAAACCGCATGGTGCTCCAGCAGTTGGGAGCTTTGTTGGTACCTACCAAAGGAGCAAGGAATCAAGCTAGTCGGGTGGCCTGCCGTCACCATCGCCACACTTGCATTGCTCACCAGGTCGGTCAGGTCGGGGGCGCAGAATTATTTAGTTCCATTGAATTTCTTCAACCACCGAAATACTACAATGCATGCACACATCACAGGGACGTTAATAATTTAGCATAGGAAAATGGAATAAAAAGTCTCCAGGGATCGATGAATCGTGTCATCGTGTGTACTGCATTTGTTTATCGCCTAGCAACGTGCATGAGCAAGTACTTGACACGAAGGCATCATATCATCGTTACCAACACTTGATTATTCCACCGTTAATTAGTATATATATGTCATGACAGCGACCTCTGACGGCTACGTATATGTATTTATGTATCTTTATTTATATCTTTCTCTTCTACCTATCCAGATGTACTCTAATAGTTTCATACGAATCAACTACCAGGGATGCCGTGACGCAAGCGTACGCCTATTCTATGCGAGTACTGCTGGAAGAGATGGATAATAGAGAAGTGACCAATGCAAAGAGTCGGAATAGAAAAGAGCGCTAGGCAACGTGGGGTTTGCTTTGATTTGCTACCTACCGATCGAACTTGCCCAAAATTGACGACTCGGAGTGATGTATTGGTAGGTAGCCACGAGAAAATGACTTGTCGCTTGTACACTACTATACAGTATCTCGTATTTTTCTCCACATACTGCCTTGCACTCACCTCCAATCGTTTTTGTCTGTTTGGTATGAACACTATTATTTTTTGGGGTATGAATACCAGTTTGTTATTTTATCTGCAAAATAGTCACTACGGGAAACAGGGGCTTTGCCGTGCGCCGAGCGCGCAAAAGCGCCAAAAACGCGCGCAAACCCTTTGCCGTGCGTTTTCGTCGGGGCGCTTGTGACAAAGAAGCGCACGATAGCATTTTACCGGCGAAGCCCCTTTGCCGCTTGCGCGCGCGCAGCGCGCACGGTAGACAACGTTTGCGTGCGTTTTCCACGACGCACGGCAAACAAAAGCAACTAACGGCACCGGTTCTAAACGGCGTGGAACAAGCTTTGCCGTGCGCGGGAGAAAACGCACGGCAAACGGGGGAACTGTTGCGTGCGCTTTCCGAAAACGCACGGCAAACGGCCCACATTTGTTTGCGTGCGCCGACCATAAAACGCACGGCAAGCGGCCACATTTGCCGTGCGCTCCGTAAAACGCACGGCAATGAATGGCACGTTTGCGTGCGCCTCCATAAACGCACGGCAACGCGCCTTTGTTTTGGTTGTTGGTTTTAGTCACTTTGCCGTGCGTCTTCGAAAGACGCACGGCAAAGTGACCATTGCAATTTATTTTTTATTGATTTTCACGTTTAAAAATACCCAAAAATCACGATAATGTCATATATATCATAATATTCATCACGGGCATCATATATATCATAATATTCATCACAGGCATCATATATGTCACAATAACCATCACATACATCATATATGTCACAATAACCATCACATACATCATATATATCACAATAAGACATCACATATAGATAAATTCACATGTTACTCATCGACAAGTCCACTAGTACATCCAAGTTCATCGGAAAGTCCACAAGTTTATCAACAAATCCACAAGTTCAACAACAAGCATTATTCAAGTTCATCGGCAAAGCTCCACAAAGTCCGGGAACTCAAATCACATAAACGCGACTCACCGAGTAGGAGGGAAGAGGCTGCTGTGGGGGCATCGGCGGTGACATGCCCGGGGACCCTTGTACATTATTCGAAGCCGCCGATTGATTCTTTCAATAAAAAAAGTAAATTGCATGTGAGACCACAATCAAGTTTTCTATGTTATAATCTAAGTTCTAAGTCTCTACTTTCTCTAGGTTTCTAAGTTAGTCTAAGTCTCTACGTTATCTAAGTCTGTAATTATTGAAATGAAAGAGCAGATGTCAAGTAACTCACCACAGGAGTCTCAGGAGCTGCAGCCGGAGTCGGAAGGACGGGCACCGGGGGCATCACGGGCATCACGGGCATCGGGGGCATCGGGGGCATCGGGGGTATCGGTTGACCGTTCTGGACAGCTAGCATGGAAGCTTGCATGTGCTCGGCCATCATCTCGCTCGCAACGCCATCCACTGCCGCATCCGCACGTGGTGTGTGGCAAAAAGCCGCTGGCTTCGTCGGGTCATCATCGGCCGCCTTTGGGTCATCATCTGCCGTCGCCGGGTCATCTGCTTCGCCGCCGGTCGACCACACGTAGCTCAACCGCGTTTAAGGCCGTACGCAATTGGTTATCCAAGTGTTACAATTGTCGGGGAAACATATGTAGAGATTCATTAAGGATGAGTATAACGAAATAACTTCGAAGTCGCTCCACGTGGGCCGGTGCCGCGGCCGCCGTGGGAGTATTGGAGGGGCATTGCCCGTGTCCTTTGCTTTTAGCATCGCGAGAGTGGGAGTAGTGGTTGTGTCCAAAATCTTGTCACCCATGTAGTAATGGCCATGCTTCTTTCCATGACCCATCCTCATGACTCGCCTCTCCATCAAACGGTGCACGGATCGGATCCCACTGCGGCCCATGGATGCGCCGTCCCGTCTCCATGTATGCATTGATGCGGGAGTGGATGGAGGGATTGCTATACGCCTCCGGCGGGTCGTCGGGGTTGTAGGTGGTCTCGGACGCGGTGGCCTTGCCCTTGTGGGACAAGATCCATCCCATCACCTCGCTGCACTCACTATCTCCATGTGCCCGAGACTGAAAAAAAACAAGTTCATTATAGGTCAAGCAGAATTGAGCTTAACAACAAAGAAATGGATATTCGTACCCATCTAGCCCTGTACTGTGAGTTGGAAAGATTTCCTTGGTGGTGTGATGGGCCTCCCATCAACAAACGCTTCTGTCGGCCAGCATCATGCTTCTCAATCCACTCCGGTGTGAACCACTTGTCCACTATGAGTTTCCAGCAGTCCAAATCGTTGCGGCACCACCACACAGGCATCTACAAGTAATCAAGTGAACCACATGTAAGAATATCATATTAAGTATTGTTCTCAAGGTGAAATACAATTGTACCTCCTCGTATTGCTCCCGGGTCAGCTTATAGGTTCTTGCTTCTGCTTTTGACATCTTCTTTGCAAACTTTGAAGCAGAGTAGTTTATGACGCACTGAATTTGCGCCTCGTAATGCATGTCCAGCACAAGCTTCTTGCATACCGTCTCCTGCACCTTATTTGCATGCTCCTCCCCCTCCTACCCCTTCTCCATCTCCATCTCCTCCTCCTTATTCTCCCCTTCCCTCCTTCCCTTTCCCCCCTCCTCCTGCCTCTACTTCCCTTCCTGCGTAATTAAGATTAATGTGTTAGATTGCAGGAGGTGGTGAATAAGTCAGATTATAGCAATGCAACACATGGAAGGGTAGTTCGGAGTTTTTATGCAAAATTTTTAAACTAAGTCAATTTACTAACAGAATGGCGCTTCATTGAACATTTGTGACAAATGAGTCTATGACTGCGAATACATATCCATGCACACTCTACAACCCAGGAAAAAATGTTTGAATTCATACAGACATCAACAATCGAATTTCGTATGAGGGTATAACAACGGAAACGGCTTCTAGCTCTTAAATCAAAAGGCAGCGAAGCAACACCTTTTATTAATCGGTGTATATAACTTGCACGTGCTTTTTGCCCCCAAAGCGTTTCGAAATGTCAATTACCGATATCCGATGATCATCGCATGCGGACGTAACGGATAGAAACAAAGATGGCAAGTTCCAACCATACATAAAGCCTTGTTGCTCCATCGAACGACACTTACCCGGTGTGATAGTCTCTTGGCGAGTAAACGTCCCTCACGGGACCGAACCTCTCAAAGGGGACTCGGAGCTCCTCGGGCCTGCAAAGTTGTGTGTCGGTGAACCACAAGTGCGCCGATCCAATTTAACGAGCAACGCGGCAAAACAATGGGCAAAGAGGATGGAAACAAAACAAGGCCGAGTGTGTATGCCAACCCGCATCCGAGCGAGAATGTTGCGGACCGGGCGGCGGGCGGGCGGACCGGCGCGCGGGCGGGCGGGCGGACGGGGCGCGCGGGCGGGCGGGCGGGCGCGCGCGCGGCGGCGGGCGGGCGGCGGCGCGCGCGCGGCGGCGGCGGGCCGCGCGCGGCGGCGGGCGGCGGCGGCGCGCGCGGCGGCGGGGCGGGCGGCGCGCGCGGCGGCGGCGGGCGCGGCGCGCGCGCGGCGGGCGGCGGCGGCGCGCGGCGCGGCGGGCGGCGCGCGCGCGGCGGGCGGCGGGCGGGCGGGCGCGGCGGCGGGCGGCCGGCCGGGCGCGCGCGGCGGGCGGCGGCCGGCGCGGCGGCGGGATCTTGAGGGCGCGGCGGGATCTGAAGAGAAGCTGCGGTGGAGAGATGCGGGCGCGGGCGCGGGCGCTGAAGAGAGGCTGCGGTCTTTTTTTTTTGTCCGTTGATTCGAATGGCTGCTGCGGTGGGGGAAGTGGGGCCAGGTCGTTTGCCGTGCGCCTGCGGAATTAACGCACGACAATATATGCCCTTTGCCGTGCGTTTTTTACTGCAGCGCACGGCAAAGAGATGTAAATTTATAATTTCTCCACCCCTGTAAATGGAAATTTCAAAAATTTCAAATTCTTGTGAATGCGGTATTTTGTGAATGTGGTTTTCAAAATTAAATGAAGCTTTTCATTATAGTAAAAAATATGAATGTCTTTTTTACAACAAGGTTAAGTTATTACTCAAATTCAATATATGTCTATTAAATTATTTAGTTACGATTATTTAGTCACGAGTTAATATATGAAAATTAGCAAATGGATGCGAAAAAAGACCGTGAACTAACATGAGTCAATGTAAGTTTTATGTTCACTAGAGAAAAGTTTTCAAGTCAAAAACCAAATCCAAAATTTACTAAGACTACGTACCAAGTGAGATGACTATAAACATAATGAAACTACGAGTTAGATGCTTCGGTTTTTAAACACTATACGTGACGGATCGTTCCAAACCTCTTTGTACTATTTTTCACACCCTTCCCACGGTATATCACGAGCTCTCGACAAATCTCTTCACTTTCAAACTTCATTTGCAATTAAAAGAATAAAAAAACATTTCACATACATATATTTTATCATTCCCCGCGAAAAAATTGTTTAAAATTCCAAGTACTTTCATGTATAAGGTCCTAAAAAGGTATCAATTAAACAAATAACATTTTTCTAGATACTATACTTTATTATTTTATGCACTTGCGAGTTCAAATTTGGTTAACACAAAAAAAATCCCATCGGTCAAAACAATTCCTTAAAATTAGCAAAAATAAAGATATGAGTATATAATTGAAATGTAGAGTGCAAAATAATATACTTGTGGAGGAAAAATTGAAATAAGGTGTGAAAACTCAATTTTTAAAAATACATTGCCGTGCGCCAAAGCAAAACGCACGGCAATGCGTTCCTTTGCCGTGCGCCTCGGAAAAACGCACGGCAAACTTCTCGTCTTTGCCGTGCGTTTTTCCTAGACGCACGGCAAAGAGCCACGCCCGTCGCCAGCCGTTCGCGTTCGGTGCCCAGCCGTTAGTGTGCATGAATTGCCGTGCGTCCATGGGAAAACGCACGGCAAAGAATTGTTATTGCCGTGCGCCGCCATAAAAACGCACGGCAAAGTCTATAGGTACCGTGCGTTTTTGATTGCCGTGCGTCTTCTAAAAAACGCACGGTAAAGTCTATGTTTGCCGTGCGCCCGATGAAAAGCGCACGGCAAACATTTTGACGCACGGCAATTAACCGTTTTCCCGTAGTGAGTACATTTGCTGCGTGTGTGGATGTTATAGAATCTGTTTAATTTGGATATGCTTAGCACTCGGAGATAATGACCACTGTACTATCCTGGAGAATGGTACCTTATAAAAGGAGGACCGATCGACGCCATGCATTATTTGGAGGTGGCTTCAGTCCAGTAAACACCGATGACTATAGATGCAACAAGAAATTAAGGGAAAATGACTGATCAAGTCAATGCCTTCGGAAATCTTGCTCTCTCTTGTTAAGATAATTTACAATTTACAGAGAATTTTGGATTGTAGCTAGTGTCCCTGAAAAATTGGTCAAATTTTGTAGGAGTAGAGTGCACGTCTACAATATGTAGCAAGTCCGGCTTGTGTACTACTTATTAGTATCTGCAGGGATCACAATGCAATGACATGATTTTGATCAAACAAATGACCCAACCACCCAACTGGGAAATGTTATGATCTAATAAGTACACAAACTAAGACTCAATACAATAGTGAATTGATTTAGTTGCGTTCGTGTATCCTTGCGACCTTGCCAATCACTTTCAACTTATCTATATGAAAGATCTTATGGTGATTTGCCCATGAATAGATGCATTTGTTAGTGTTACTTTTTGGAGCAAACTAACACAAAGCTAACACAAAAAATCCAGACATGTGTGTTAGTTTGGTGTTAGTCCCAACTAACACCCCCAAAAATACTCCCCAAGAGGTGGTAATGACTCCACCCTTTTTATTCCTTTCTCTCTCTCTTTAGATTCTCAAATGATTGAAACACTCACATTAAATGCAAACTAACACATGGATCCAAACATCCAAGGTGTTAGTGTGTTAGTACGTGCTAGTTAGGGGATGTAAAAGACTACCACTAACACCAACAGCAATGATCCAGGGCCGTTATCTATATAAAATTTTGCTTCGTTTTTCAACTGTTCACAACTTGATATAGTTCAAGAAGTGAGTTATGATTATGATTTGACCCAGTGTTGCAATGTTGTAACTCGCTCGTTGATTATGATTTGATGGGTGATAATAAATATTGATATTGACCAAAAACGAATTATACACAGTGGGGTACACAACTACACGAGCTGAGTGGAAAAACTGCGACCATTTTAATTTGTAGTAGTTTTGTCTATTAATAATCAATGTGTGTTGTTGGAGGCAGGAAACAATTTCATTTTTCTAAAAAAATCACGGTTACTCAACATTACAAAGAAAACCATCGTTCCAAATTAACATCCTAGCCGCTTTTGTTACGCATCTAAATATATGTTACTCCTCCGGTTCCATATTAGAAGTCGTTTAGGACAGCGACACGGACAAGCACAACTTTGACTTCTCTTTTCTATAAAAATCTTTATTGGAAAGTTATATATGTATATTCTTATGAAAGTAATTTTCAAGACAAATCAATTTATATGGTTTTCACATTTTCAAACTCAACGACTTAAAAGTTATTCATGATTTATATTTCAAATGCTTGACACTCAAACCTTGTCAAAACGACTTCTCATATGGAACTAGAGGGAGTATTATATCTTTTTTTATGTATCACACGGTCAGAATTGATTTGGCCCTATTGATCCTCATAAACTGGTTTGTGTAACACTACTTTTATTTTAGGAGAGGTTTTTGTAAGAGGAAATCGCTCTAAGGTTTTTTTCCACAAGTTATCTGCTTCCTCATCACTAGTAGTGGAGCTCATGAACAGCTTACCGTTATACAGGCACCTAATTGATAGATGGTGGGGAGCTGCCGAATTGGTACTTCCATCAACCCAACCATGAGGGACCCCCATCCCAGCACAAGTCCTTGTTTAATGGGGAACTAAACAACTAATAAAACCCCCATAAAAGAGCCCGTCCCCAGCCTAACAGCTCGATCAGGATAATCAATTGATTAGCAGCAGTAGAACGGGCGAGCGCGGGCATCAGGACAGGAGGATGCATCCATGTCGGCAGTTAATAAATGGGGATTGGCCACGTACCCCGGCCCTGCCACCGCCGTGCGCCGCCCTCCGCCGCCCCCGATCGGAGGAGAGATCCTCCCCGTACGTCTGGTCCACAGCGCCATGATACACACGCTGGCTGCTGCGCCGACTGCAGCTGATGCTGCTGCGCCCGTCTCGTGAAAGCTTTTGCTCTCAAGCTCTGACAGCGTTGGCACTTGCTGCATGGAAGTAGTAGGTACTGTCCTGAGCCCAGCCAATCGTCGAGCAGCGGCTGTCTCTCTCCGTGGTTGTTCATGTTCTCTTTTCGCCAGGATTGGCATGTTTGCATCTTGCGTGCTTTGATATCCAGATTTGCATTTCTCTTTCTGAAAGAGATTAGGAGTAAGAGACTAAAGCAAAACTTGCATTAGGAACTGGCGTGTGCAGCAGCTGTAGCCTGCAAGAGAACAAGAACGCGGGCACAGTAACCCCCACATAAACTAGCGGGTGTGTTATCTTGGATAGGCATTGGCGGTTTGCTTTTCGGTGGAAAGTGATGACAGCGATCAGATGCTAGCGATCGAGCATAGTAGCTAGCGACGATAGATAGATAATAATTAAGGTGGGGGAGATAGGTACGGTAGAAATCAAATAAACCCCTCCACTTCTTTTTGTTACCAAGCTCAGCCTGTTCGTTTGGTGGTGGTGACGCATTTAGTCTTTGGTTTGTTCACGAGAAAAGATCTTCTTTTGTCATTCTTTTGGTGATTTGATTTGTTGTGAGAAAAAATCTTTTGTTGGTGGTGATAAGCGTGAAACGAACAGCTAATCCGATATCTTTTTTAACCAGTTCGGACCGTGACGTGTGATCAGCATGGGAAAGCCGAAAGCTCACACCGGCAACCGGACAAAATATATAGCATCGGTTTTACCACACATCAGCGTGTCTAGCTAGTAAATTAACTAGCAGCTGGTGGTTCAGCTGGTGGTGCGCGCGCTGTAACTAAGCATGGCGACAGTAAATGTTTTACAATGGCAACCCGGAGAAATTCTGCCCGTCGATCATAGGTCGTCGCGTCGGCGTTTGGACCTTGGTACACGCTTCCAAACCGGCCGATAGCTAACCAAAACCAGTGATGAGCTGAGGCAGCGCTGTGTGATAATCTTTTCAACTCGATCGACATAGCAAAGCACTAGCCTTCTCTGTAACAACCCAGCCGCAAGTTAACCGATATGACGCGAGCTAATTTATTATCTATACTAGTATATCATCTAGAGTACCTTGTTTTATAGCAGCCGGCGGCGGCCGTATATTTTCTGTGGACGTACAACGTAGTGCGTGTGTGTTCCGGAAAACCAGCGTAAACTTTCGTCGATCGATCTCCCGGCCCGGACGGACAATGCCGTCGTTGTGCGCAGCGGACGTCACCGGGCGCTTTTGCCGTCGGACGCCACGCGCACCGAGATCGAGCAGCCGGCGTCGCGAGCCCACCGCAATCTCGCGCGAGAAAAGAGCAGACCACACGGCATAGATGGCCAGATGGCCCGCAGCACGGCGGCCCGCCCTAAAGCACGGCGTTTTGGCCCGGCCCAAGCACGGCACGGCCTGGTTACCTCTGTGCTCGGGCTGGCACAGCCCGTGTTCCGTGCCCGAGCCTGGGCCGCCACCCCAGCACGTCGGGCGGACCGGCACGACACGAAAATAGCAGGCCGGCCCGGTAGCGGCCCGCTAATCCCCACTGTCATATATAAGCAGCCCCAAATCCTCAAACCCTAGTTGCTTTCCCTCTCCCTGATGCCTGCGCGCTGCCTCTCTCCTATCTCCCTCTCCTCGCGCCACCCTTCAGATGCCACCGCCGATGCCTTCTAGGCGAGCTGGTCACGCCCTACCCGCGGCGGAGGCGGTGTGCCCTGCACCTGCGCACGGCGGAGGCCGATGGCGGCACACCTTGCCGCGGCGGCCGGCGCGCCCAACGCCTACGCGCGGTGGAGGCCGACGCGGCCAACGGTCGGCGTGCCTTGCCCGCGGTGGAGGGCGGCGGTGTGCCCCGCGCGTGGAGGAGGCCGGCGGCCAGCGCTCCTTGCCCGCGGCGGAGGCCGCCAGCCTGCTAATCCCCTCGATCCCCCACGACCTTTTTAATTCCTACGGCAGGTCGGCAGGCCAACAGCCATGGCGATTGGTGAGAAGCTAATTCGGGCTCCGGACGGCCCGCAAGCACGTGTAGGGTCGGGCATTTGCGGCTGACCCGGCCCGAAACGGCACGACAGGTCCGGGCTTGGGCCGCCCTCCCCGGCCGGTGGGCTAGACGGCCGGGCCGCATATAATAGTGCGGCCGGCCGGCCCGGCACGAAGATGAGCGGGCCACCCCGGGCCTCGTGCCAGGGCCGGGCCGGGTGTCCCGAATGGACATCTATACCACACGGTCATCTCTCGGCTCGGCCTCGGCATCTATCGCCCCGTTCCGTTCGTCCGTTCCCAGAAACCAAACCCAACCGAGCGACCGCCGCCACCGCCGCCGATGGCATTCATGATCGATGCCGCCCGGAGGTCACAGCTAGCGGCGCACGGGGCACGCAAGTTGCGCGCGGGGGGGGGGGGGGGGGGGGGGGTTCCGTCCAAACTCCAAACCCCGCTACCTCCTCCCACCTCCTCCTCCACCTCCTACCTAACAAACCCCATAAAAAATGGTTTCCCGGTGCCTCCCCTGCGTGCATGACCTCACGCCACGCGCGGCCTGCCTTGTTCGCTTTGGTTCCGGTAGTTACTCCTCCATTACCAACAGTGGTGAAAAAACCAAACTCCACTTTTGATCGGCGAGGATAAGGAGCAGCAGCGGACCTGGGATTAATATTGAAGTGACGCGCCGTCGCTTTTCCCCTCCTTGTGGTGTGTGCTCATGACGAACAGGAGCACCTGTATTTGCTGTTACTAGCTAGTAAACACACACACCCGGGTAGAAAGAGGCAGACACGTATGGCCTATCTTTCTGGTGCTGTGTGCCTGTGCGTGTGTGTCGTGTGTGTAAAGCAGGGTCAATCGGGGCTGAAGGAAAAGAAAAGGCATGGTCTAACTTCACGAGGCGCTTTTTGCAGGATTAGGCGACGGTCACATGCCGGTTCTAGTGGTTTGGTAAACGTAAGATCTGGCTCACACGTCTCACACACATGGACACATGGTCCAGCGCGGGCGCGCGGCAGTGCCTTTGAGACCAGACCACCACCCCCACACGGGCGCTCAACCTCTCTGTTAGTCTCGTGGAGACGGGAGTGTCAAGGTACAGAGACCTAAGCTACCAGCAGCAGGTATTATTTGCCCATGATATATGATCAGTTGGGGGTTGATGGTAATTACAGCAGAGAGACAAAACAGAGCAACAAATCCTCACTTTGTTTTTTTTTTCTTATCTCTCTTTTCACTCGGCTACTATTTGCACCTACGATCGAGCTAACCAAATATCGAGGGTGGCCAAAAAAAAAAGAGGATCGCTCGTTTCATTTCATTTCATTTCGAGGCTTCTGAAGTCGAGCATGGCGGTCCGGAGCCCCAGGAAGTTGCTGCACTTGCAGTCGGCGCTCTTGGGGAGACCCAGGCTGCAGCTGAAGCAGAGCCCGGCCTCCCGCTTCACCGGCTTCATGATCAGGGGCTGCTCCTCCGGGCACGGCGGTGGGCTGATGCAGAGGTCCAGGTTCAGGTCGGGGCACTTGAGCGGCTTGCCCTGGCCCCAGTCGCCGGCGGGGTTGATGATCTGGTCGCGCCCGATCGCCGCCGCGCCCGCCGCCTTGGGCTCCTCCAGCCGGAAAACGGCGCCCTTATCCTCACGTGCAGCGGCGGCCGCCGCCGTCGCCGCCTCGAACGATATGGTTATGTTGGACGCGTGCTCGTTGATCGGCCGGTGTGTCACCGGGTCGATCCCCCGGCTCAGCAGCTTCCTCCGGATGTGCGTGTTCCAGTAGTTCTTGATCTCGTTGTCCGTCCTTCCCGGCAGCCTCCCGGCGATCAGGGACCATCTGTACCGAGCAGAGAACAAACAGGTCAGGAAATGGTTGTAAATGCTGCGAGGGGGTGTGCGATCATGGGAGTATATAGGACAGGACGACCGCACGCGATCGACGTACTTGTTGCCGAGGAGGCTGTGCAGCTTGATGATGAGCTCGTCCTCCTCCTCCGTGAAGTTGCCGCGCTTGAGGTCGGGCCGGAGGTAGTTGATCCACCGGAGGCGGCAGCTCTTGCCGCAGCGGAGCAGCCCGGCGGCCTTGGGCAGCGAGCGCCAGCACCCCTCGCCATGCGCCTTGATGTACGCGACGAGCCGGTCGTCCTCTTCCTTGGTCCACGCGCCCTTGTTGGTGTGTGCCTTCTCGCAGCACGGCGATCTCCCCATGGCGGCGGCGGCGGCCAAAACCACAAACCAGGCCGCCGACGATGTTGCTTGCCGCTTTCCTTTCCCGGTGATTTGCCGCCGCTTTCTTCGCCTCCCTTCTGGGTGGGCTGCGGCCGGCAGTGGAGGTTGTTGCTGCTGCTGCTGCTACGGTGCTGCGAGAGCCAAGGGTGGGTGAGGAGGGGGCCTGGATTTTATAGGCACTTGACTGGATCGGGGAAGGTCTTCTAGAGGGGCTGAGTTGGTGGGAAAAAGGTAGGCCGCGCCACCGCCGGGCAGGCCGGTAGGCCTCCCTCTTCCCCAGGCCAATGACCTCATCACTGCCACTGGTTTACTACCAGTTTCATCCATCACCCAAAGCAACAGGCCACGGGGGCGCCGGCCGCCACGGCCGTGGAACCGGCGGAACCTCGGGCAGGCAGAGGCAGGTAGGTGTAAAGTGAGGCGAGCGACGCGCGCGCCAACCGTGTGTGTGGTGGTGGCCTGGTGCCTGGTGCGGTGCTGATGGATGAATGGACGGAACGGGACGGGTGCCGATGGCCGATGCCTACCTCCTCTCCAGCAAGATGGATGGGGGCGCGCGGGGGGTTTTAATTTAGTAACAGCTAACTAACCGCACCGCCACCACCACCCCTGACGCGAACCTGTTGCTGATTTGGTTAGGGCGACGGATGGATTAGGTTCAATCTCCCTTTCCCTGTTGCTGATTTGCCAAGGGCCCCCTCCACCCCCACCCCATGAAACACAAATGCCCTGCACAGGAGGTAAACATGAGAATTACAAGCATGGGGAGGTGTCATCTGGCTCACCTCTTTTGTGAACACCAGGTTCAGTGCAATTTGATCATGGAGTCCATGCAGGTAATTTCATCCTGCAGTACGATTATGCCGGCACGAAAATGATTCCCTGCTGTACAATACGACACAGTAGCAGTTGGATAAAGGCCATTCTTGTGTTTTAATAATAAACAGCCTGACCTCACTAGCTCTACTCATCTTGACACCACTTTGTTTAACAAGGCAAATGCTTTTGGTGTACCCAGAAACCCATATGCTGATACCTGCACTATAAAAAAAAGAGGGACAGGGTCCAAAACTAAGGAAGCCCTAATCATGGACATTTTCATTGTTTATTTCTGAATAAAATAGAGTCCATAGGAATTGGCATCTGGCACTGCCTAAATGAATGTTATTGGCCACCCACCGTATTGTTTAGCTTATTTTCGCTAGAATAATTTTGTTTCCAGAATCATAGATATTGTCACACGCTGATCAACTTACTTCCGCGTGCAACATTTGTTTTATACTACTATCATATAGGTTAGTTCATCTGTTTGGTCAGCCGCAGATTAAAAATTCACCAAACGCATTGCTCCAGCATCTGCATCGTTTATCTTTCCGCAACAAGGCAGATCGTGTGGATATCGTACTTATATGGACAGATCAACATGGCAATATTTAAACCTTATCTGTGATCCTTAATAATACATCAACTATGATTAGGACCTCTTCCAATTATTCAACATGTGTGTATTCTATTCCATTGCTCATCAGCTATTAATACGAATATTGGAATTTATCAATGTTTTGAATTATCTACAAAATTAGGATATATTCTGCATAACTAATGGCTGTGGGCATTCCTATTATGCGGAAGATGGGAAGCAGATGAAATTATGAGTTCGTGAGGTGGATCATTAATTGTTACTTGTTAGGAGGAACTTACATATCTGCGACAAAATCCAGATGGCCTTACATTATATTTGTCTACCTAATATATTCGTTTCCGGATGGTTACCAAACTATGGACCATGGTTGGTTGGGTGCAAGGAGAGGAAATATCCCTAACCATTAGTTTTGGTTGGGGCCAGAATGATTGGGACACCACACTCCATAATGGTCCTCCATTTGCACTGTTTATGTTTCTTCTTTCTTGTTGTCATTGAGTGACCATAGCTCCAGATCTAACACTAAATTTTGTTATTTTTAGCAGATGGGCAGGCCGAATTGATATTAAATTTGAGATTTCTTACTGACTTGATACATATGATCTGTGGATACAGATTTATTCAGGCAAAAATCGATTAAAAAACTGAGCATTTCATAAGAGATAGATAAACAGTTTATATCGTTTGGCAGTACAAGTTTATGGAACATCTATATGACAAGATGTTTTATTTAAAACGAAGCATTTCAACAAAGTGCAAGCAACAATTGTGAGTCAGTGTATCAGACGTCAAACTGCTTTGTCACACAGCTAAGTACTAGCTATGAGTAACCAGCTAGCGAGCTATAAATCGAGCTAAGTCCTGTCAGTTTGTTACCGACTTATTTATACATTTTAGTAGCTCCCTCTTTGGTGCACTTAATTATATCTAGTAAACCACTTCGGTTGTACCCTAATCACCACCCTGACTAGCAAAAGGAGTGCAATCACTGAACATAACGCACTAGCATAATAACTTTTAGTAGTTAAATGGTAGGCACTAGTTCTAGAAAGCATGAAGTCACTCAAGTCAGGCAAGAGGAAGGTAGGAAAATGGTTTGTAGTTGAGATGTGGTGTCGGTTATGTGCATTAGTTCTACCTTCCACTTCTTAGCCACACACTTGTGGTGCAAGCCTCCTAGTGCAAGCTGGGCTGTTTTGGGTTAGGGGAAAGGAGAAAGAAGGTAAGGAGAGAGGTAGGTCAAGGAGCTCTTCTGCTGTCGTTTATTCAAGGGACTCATGGGCAAATTTGCCATCCCCACCACACGGCACAAGCACAAATAGCACTTATCCATAACTCCTGTGTCCTAACTCCCTCATTGTTTCCCCAGCCTACATGCCCCTTATAGGCCTGCAGCCCTGCATAAAGCTCCAAACTCCCTGCAGGCATCATCCTTTCACAGCCTTAATCTTCTCTCTACCTACCAGTCCTCGCATTCTTCTGGCCGACTGGCTATTATTGGGTTAGCCGGTTAGGTGTGGTGATAGTCTCCATGACTTCAACACGAATCCATTAGCTAGCAGTTTTTGGATATTGAAACCATTTTTTTCTTGAAAAACAAATTTCAAAAATTTATTCTGTTTATCTCAAAAGGGCCTAATTTTTTTTGTGTGAAGGTGATAATCTTTTTATACTTCAACAGCTGGTTGTATTAATTATCATCCTAGACTCATGTCAACATATGTTGCTCTTGTTCCCTAAACATTTCAGGTTTTGCAATATTATAAGCACTTTATGCACAAATCCTATGTAGGCACCAGATAAAAACAAGTTTAGAATATGGTGCTTACACCCATCACGCTAGCTTGCTTAAGATGTCCCATGAGTTCCTTTTTCCAGTGGATCCACCAAAAGATGACATAAAATGCTTTCAGTGCTCCTTTGATTCAGTCTGAATGAGTGGATTTCTGTATAGAAGAAACAATTAAAGTTCCACCATGTACCCCTCAACTTATCTTGTGCAGAATTACCTTCAAATAAAACTAAAAGCGTGTCTTGACATATCTAGTTTAGTACAAGGGTTTGTAATTTCTGCACCACCCTCGGCTGATACTGAATTACTGACTAGTTTGGCTCTTGGTGTTATTTGGTTCTCCTGAAGAGGATCAAGTTTTACAACTCCATCAACTTAAAAGATCATAGCTGAAATACCCAACAGGCCAACATCCAAACTTATCTACGGTTAGGCTGATCCATTGTTCCCTTCGCACTGATACCAATCACATATATCACCTATTTGACTGTACGTGCCCCTCTTTTAACTACCGCTAGGGCGGGGGGGGGGGGGGTGAAAGAGTTAAAGCAAATAATAAAGGGTGCTAAATAATGGCTAATTTCCATAGGCATGGGGAGAAGCCATGGCACCCTAGTTCCCCCATTACCTCCGTCCCTGTATGGAAGCATAACTGCATAAGGTTTGCAAAGCAGTACTAGAGTGACATGAGAGACTAATGAATGACTATGGACCCGAACCACTATTCATCCTGAACAAAATTATTGTTAATTGTCCAGAAACGCAAAGAATCTGCACCCATAATGTCACAGCACACAGGAAAGCAGCATAAGAACTACATATCTAATGGAATGGGAGATGTAAGCATTACTGGGATTTGAATTTGGACCACTTACAATGCTGTGAACTGAACGCCATAATGTCGGTGCCTTTTACGAACCACCCCTGATTTTGCACAGGAAAGAGTGGTCAATCCCTTCGAACTGGCATCCATACAATCTCGATACTGGTAGCATTGCCTCTGAAAAGGCTAAACCTGAAATATCTTCCTGGTGCAAGAAATTTCCGTGTAAGGCATATCTCTTAAACTTCTCTGAGGACAGCAGTAGCGATCCTGTGGGGCAGAGGTGAATAATATCGAGTGATCGAGTCACAAGAGCCTTTACATCAGATAGCAGTCTTGGGTAAGTTAAGTAAATAAAACTCTAAACATAAAAGGTGATTGGTATTTTTCTTACAATTTAGTGCAACATTCAATGAAGGTATAGTGGTATTACCAAAGTGTAGTATACCACTAAATGCAAACATGATTGTAGGTTATGGCCATAATTTATCCGGGTTATTAAGAATCATATTAGAGTAATCATATATAGTAGATGAGTCGTGTCAACATACCAAGACAACCACAATTGATGCAACTTGCTTGGAAATTTGGTTCACAGTTTCACACAGATAAAACGTGTATGCAGACCAGTGATAATCTCATGTTATGAATAGCTACAGCATAGCATGATGAAAGCCACTGTACACCGTGCTAACAGATTATGACACTAAGAGAGTAAAACAACGTAAATAATGCAAAACATTGCAACGACAATCCAACTTGACAAGTTTACAATATAAAGGAAATCAGCATAAGAACTACACGCCTATAATGGAACGAGATAGGTAGCCATGTAGGCATTACCGAGATTCTGATTTGAACCACTTACAAGTTACAACGCTGGGTGTGTCAGTGCCTCAATTCTGGACGGATCGCCTGACCAGTACTTCCGTCCGGCAACAATACAATGTTGCTTCGTATCGGTTATCGATGAAGAAGATGAACGCATCGCACTGAAGCCAAAGCTTTTCGTCCAGAATCACTCCGGCATTTCATCGAACACCCCGCGTCCAACTGCCACGGCAGCCCGCGCCGCCACGACACAAAGGAAACAGCGAAGAGTGACACACGCATCCGCACCTTCCGCTCCACATATTCAAGAATTTCACCGTAAAACGCGGTCGCGACGGCCGAAGCCAGCTCCAGCTGCGACGGCGCGCGGAGCGCTCGGGGAGGACGGCGTCGACAACGACCCGGGATCAGCAGCCGGCGACGACGAACGAGTGAGACACACGAACGCACGGCCAAATGAACGCGTCGGCCCACTTGGCTTGATGAGGCCCATGAAGGAGCAGTGGGCCGTGACAGCTATATTCAGAACGGAATGAGCTGAGGCCCAGAAATTCCCAACGGCTAGTTCTCCCCAAACGGCTAGCTGCTCCTCCAACGGTCGGACCCCCTCAAACCGATTCATATATCTCCTGCGGAATCCAATGCCCCCGCTACCAGCCTACTGCCACCGGAGCGCTTTCCCCTCCTCTCTCTTGCTCAGCTCCGTTCTTGGATCGTCTCCTTTCACAAGGGAGGGCTGAGGGGGAGGAGAGGAGGAGGAGTAGGAGGAGAGATTGAGGCCACGATGATGCAGCAGGAGCCGTGGAACGCCGCCGCCGTGGGGCTCCACCGGCCGACGAAGTCAGCCCCCTGCTCTCCCATCAAGCCGGCGGCGCCGGCCGGCATGGTCCGGACCCACTCCGACTCCTTCCACGTCGCGCACAAGGTGCCCGTCGGCGACACGCCCTACGTGCGCGCCAAGCGCGTCCAGGTATGCAGTCGTGCGCTTCTTTCGGCCGATGGCGTTGTGCGTTGCGGACGATTGGGTTCGATCTGATTGGATTTTGCCACGCCCCGGCGTCGATGATGCAGCTAGTAGATAAGGATCCGGAGAAGGCGATCGCGCTGTTCTGGTCGGCGATCAACGCCGGCGACCGCGTGGACAGCGCGCTTAAGGACATGGCCATCGTGATGAAGCAGCAGAACCGCGCCGAGGAGGCCATCGAGGCCATCAAGTCGCTGCGCAGCCGTTGCTCTGACCAGGCGCAGGAATCGCTCGACAACATCCTCCTCGACCTTTACAAGGTTCGCGTCCTCTTTCGCCTCCCAAGTATCGATCAATTCGAACCCTTGTGTCCACAGTATGTATTCGAATTCGATTGGTTCATCTGAGATGGTACTTAATTTGAGTGCGTTCTTGCTGTTGTCGCCATGCGCAGAGATGCGGACGGCTGGACGACCAGATCTCGCTGCTCAAGCACAAGTTGCAGCTGATCCACCAGGGCCATGCCTTCAATGGCAAGCGCACAAAGACGGCGAGGTCGCAGGGCCGCAAGTTCCAGGTCACCCTCGAGCAAGAAGCCACCAGACTCCTCGTAAGTGCTTGCATTTCTTGTAGCTGTAGCTTAAAATTCGTATCTGCGACTCATATCTGCTCAATCTCTGTTCTCTGATCGATGTTGCTGTTGGTATTGTGCAGGGTAACCTGGGATGGGCTCTGATGCAGAAGGAGAACTACACGGAGGCAGAGGGGGCGTACCGGCGGGCGCTACTCATCGGGCCGGACAACAACAAGATGTGCAATCTGGGCATCTGCCTCATGAAGCAGGGCCGCGTGCTGGAGGCCAAGGACGTCCTCAAGCAGGTGCGCCCTGCGGCGGTTGACGGCCTGCGCGGGGCCGACTCTCACCTCAAGGCCTACGAGCGCGCGCAGGAGATGCTGCGGGACCTCGAGGCCAAGCTCGTCGGCCGACCGCGTGCCGACCAGCTCGACACGAGCTGGCTCTTCGACGCGCTGCTGCTGGGATCGTCATCAAGTATCTGGCAGCCGCAGCCGTGCATGGACCACTTGCTGCCACCTTCGGCCCCGGCTCCAGCACCGGCACCTGCCCCGCCGCGGCGCGACCACTTCGCCGATGAGAACACCGGTGTGAGCAAGAACCTGGCGGCGCTCCAAGCGAACATGCTCAATGTTGACGCGCAGCCCTTCTACTCTCTGCGGATGCCGCCACTTGCAACGAAGCCACAGAACACACTGCAGCAGCAGCAGCAGCAGCAGAAGCAGAAGCCGGCTCTGGTCCATGATCCATTGGGCAACCTAAAGAGGACACGGTCCGGCAATTGTATGGACAAGGCAGGAGCAGTGGTGGACAAGGAGCAGAGCACCGACGAGAACAGCAGCAGGAGGAAGTCGCTCTCGGCTGAGGACAGATGGCCGGAGCTGCCCGACCACAGCGCGTTCGATGAGGCCCTCGTCGCGGCTATCCTGGCCCCAGTGCTCGACCAAGAACCAGCTGCCACCGAAGGGAACGGCCGCGGCAAGCTGCCGGCGAGCTGCGGCACCAGCCCAGTGGTGAAGGAGAAGATCGGCAAGAGGCTGAGGATCTTCCAGGACATCACACAGACAGTGAACAACTTTTGATCCGTTTTGGTTTTCTTCACTTTTCCCTACTCACAACAGGCAGGCTTGAGGTGGCGACGCCGCGAAGGAGATGGGCTTGTTCTCCTGGGAAGCTCCCTGTCTGGCAACTAAGTTAATCAGGAATTCGATTCGATTCGATTCGATTCAAGTTTAATTTGCTGATTTCCAATTCATTTTTTAACACACCAAAATAACAGCTGATTCTTTAGTTCGCTTCTTCAGCTTGGCACTTTGGGAAGCGTGTGTTTTCCTGCTTTCTTTGCCATAAGGCTCTCCTTGTAACAGAAGTGGACTGCATCCTGTTCTAATTTCTTTTTGTCAGACACTTGTTGAATGAATAACAAAGATCGTTTATTTATCTCTGCTGTGACTGATTCTGACTTGTTCATTGCAACAAGAATCTTATTACTGCAAATGGGGACTGAAAAAATGTGCTCTCGAGGGCAATTTTCTGCTTCCTAATTTACGAAATAGTTGCGTTTTATTAGTCAACCGAACATGAAATTTGATGGAAGTCAATCGCAACGCAACGTACAGCCTCTTCGCTCGGCTTATCAGCCACCAGCCAGCAGTCGAACCAGCCACCAAAGAACCGGCCGCAACCGGCCCAAGTAGCGGAAGATTCTTCTCTCGTAACAAACCAAAGACCAGCCATCAGCCACGAGCCAACCGAACAGGCTGTAATTGTAAAATACCAGAACTTGATGCGAGTGCTCGCTCTCCACCACTGACAGCGTGTGCGAGCAAACCAGCAAGCTCGGCAGCAACCTGCGGGTCGATTGGGATTCAGCTGGTCTTTCATGGCGTGTGGCGTGAAGACGCGGTGTCGCCGCAGAAGGAAATGCTCAGAGAAAAAAATGTAAAATAGATTTGACTGGAACAAAAAGGTGTAGGGTTTAGGGTTTAGGGTTTTCAAATTAGATATCTAAATCAAATTCCAATTATGTCCCGAGATTTTCGAAATTATACCGTACCTGATATTTGGAATGTGGAAGTGGGACGCGGTATGCTGCATCCAGATATCCCCTAGCGTCGAGTTTTGGGCTCATATCGGGGAAAAAATTCTGTGCGCCCCGCGCACAGGGCTCTCCGTGCACACACCCACCTGGAAGCGTGTTGCGGTTGGATGGAGCGACGGGCCCCACGCGATACCCTTGCTGGCAGCTCCCCCCGCGGCTCCTCCGCTCCCTCGTGAGCGCACGGTGCTGGATCGGCTCACCCCGCCCGCACGGCTCGATGCCACCACCTGTCCACCTGTGATCCAATCGGCTCGTTCCTGTCCATCCAGTGCTATATTAATTTTTTAGCTCTCTTAAAAATACTTAACTCAAACATTCAAACGTCTAGCTCAACAAATTACAACACATTAAAGTACATGTTCGTCAATATTCATAGATCCCATTTTACTAGCCAAATTCTACACGCATATTTGCTTCGAAATAATTTTCAAAAACAGTTAAATGATGTTGTTTCAGATTTTACTCCTATCCTGTAAGTCTGGCGCCCATAGCTGATATCAATTTTTGGGGATCCCTTAAAATTACCTAACTCCAACATCTAGCTTAACAAATGAGAGTACATATTCACCAATATTTATAGATCCCATTTTACTACTGCGGAGCCAAAGTTTAGATGCAAAGTTGCTCAGAAATAAATTTAAAAACAGTTATACTGTTGTTCTCCTGTCAGTGGCGGACCGTGGCCGCGTCGACGCCTAGGGTCGACATTAGCTACAGTATAGGAAATATGTTGAATTTTGTGCTACAGTGTTTGCTACATTATGCTGCAGTGTGGAAAAAGCGGGTCAGCGACTAGGGCCAGGGCCCTAGTTGCCGTACCCTTCTGTCCGCCCCTGACTCCTGTCCCGTAAGTCTAGCGTCCAGTGCTCAAATTAATTTTTGGAGCTCTCTTAAAATTACTTAACTCCAACATCTAGCTCCACAGTAGCAAAAAGAGATCTCTGAATATTAGTGAACATGTACTCTCATTTGTTGAGTTAGATGTTGAACTTAAGTAATTTTAATCAAAGCTCAAAGTTAGAACTTTGTCACAATGTTTCCAAGCCGTACGAGACGAGCAGCAAGCGAGCCGAGAACCAGGCGAGCCGCACGGAATAGAACGGAGGACGCACCGCAGTGAACCATCGAGCCGAGCACCGCATCAAGCCGAGCACCGCATCAAGCAGCGGAACGTGTGACAGAACCGATGTACCCTTACTTTACACAAAACACCCTGGAGCTTTTTGAATCTTCGCAATGCGGCCCCGAGTGGCCTGTACCTCACCGGCGACGGAAATTGGTGGCTGGCGACGGCCGGACTTGACCGGAGGAGGTGTCCCGGGCTTCCACGAACCTTGCCAGAGGGTTGTAGGGCGGCGGCCGGACTGGGGGCGGCGTAGTCGACGGCGCGGGGGTGGCGCGCCACGGGTGCCCGCCGCGTCCGCCGGGGGCCGGCGCGACGGCTTGGGCTGGCGGGTCGACAGTGGCGTGGCGGTGTTCAGGGAGGTGAGACAGAGCTCTAAGGGGAGAAGGGTGTTGAGGAGCCGCGGCTTTGTTGGGGATAGCAGTGGACGGCGGTGGTACTGAAGACCGGCGACGGCGTTCGCGAGGCAGCGTGACTGCGTTTCCTACCGCGCGCGCGATGGGCGACCCGGACGAGTGCTCCAGCAGCCGACCTTAAGGCCTCGCGGCCGGTTGGCCGCGTGCATGCACTAGGGGCGCCTCGTGATGTCGCTCGCGCCGGCGTGTGGCCGCTCGGTCCCGCACCGGACCGCGACGCCCCACGGGCGCGGCGCACGGGGTTCTGAGCGGGTGGAGGGTCCACGGCGTCGAACGGGTCCATAGCGACGATTACCCGGCATCCGTACACCGGCATCCGCATGAATCGGCACGTGGCTGGGCGGTTGCTGGCGTGCGCACGCGCTCTGGCGCGGCGACGCCATCGTCCGAATCTGTTTCAAAACCACATGCCGGTTTTCAAAATTGCATAACCCCCCAAAAGTGACAACTAAGTCAAAAATCTCCAAAAAATAAAAGTTGTAGAGGAGCTATAGACCTACAACTTTCACAAAGGGTGACCTATGTTTTGATCAACGAATTTGTGTGAAAACGCGTTGAACTTCAGGAAAAACTCGGCCCGGAATTACTGTGCACAGGAACTTCATCTCGAATTTAAGCGGCTTTGCACTCAAAAATGGAATGTCCACCAATTATAAAAAAATGTGTTCCCGAAAATAACAAAGAACTTTTATATTGGCCGATTTTGAACTTCTATAATGAAATTTGGAGAACGCGCAAGAAAACCAAATCGGCCATTTTGGATATATAGGGGTTTGACCAAGAATTATGACTTTGACCAAGGTCTTTTGTGCAAATGTGTGCCAAATCATGTCAAACATGTTTAGGAGCCAATTAAACTTGATTAACACAACTAATTAAGGTATTTATCTTTAATAAATACTTGGGGTGTTACAGTCTACCCCCTTAAAAGGAATCTTGTCCCGAGATTCGATAACCTGATTAGAGGAGACAAAGGTAGGGGAGAAGTGGTGTCGGATATGAGATGTACCCCTCGTTGTCGGTGCTCTTTTTGACTAATTCATTGTAGTTGTGACTTTGAGCATGCTCTTCTGAGCTTGGGTGTGAAGTCTCTTGCGTCTTTTCTTCTTAGTTCGATTAGTCTTGTCTTGTGGAGGTTTCAGACACTTCTTGACAAAATGACCATGCTATTTACAATTGTAGCAAAGGCGTGCACTGTGATCATGTGTTGTCATACCAGCATTGTTGCTCTGCTTTTTAGCATGTGAAGGAAATTTGGTGCAGGTGATTTCCCACCCACTTAAATCCACTTTAGGCAAAACTCACTTGTGACTCTTACTTATTCTTTCTCCCTCCCTAAGGTCCATAGGAAGTTGTGATGATGACAGAAGTGAATTTAGAAATTGTTGGTTGGAATCTTGGTTCTGGTGATTTTCAGCTTCATGATTCATCAATAGATTGAATAGATAGACTTGCTCCACAATAGATTCCGATAGTGCTTGGGAGAGACCGTCGGATAGACCAGTTTGCGATAGCCCTTGATAACGATCATGGATGACATTTTGCATTAGTTGGCTTAACACCAAATTTTGGCCCTCCAAAATTTCCATGGTGTTCGCAAAGATATCCACCACATCCTGTGTTGGTGGAAGAGATGAGGACAACTCATTGGGTTGAAGATTTACTGGATCTCCTTTGGTGGATGTCATGGTCCTGAAATTTCATGATGATTCAATCAGTTTTCCTAAGAGTACAAAAATCTCAGTATAGTAGTAATTAATAAGTAAGCATATCAATAGGTCGGAAAATTAGTGAACTCGATCCGAAAGGTTCATAGAGATTTGTTTAAAGAAGGAAAGATCAGTTGTTTCAGGAATTTCAGAATGAGCTTGCTCACATGTTACTTAGTTGGTGTGTGTGGTGATGCCTCACATTAATGGTACAATATTTTTAAACTTGAGGTGTGTTACACCCATGATATATGATTGCAAGGCCCATGTATATGGATGAGTCGTGCAACAAAGAGGTGGTGCGCATATTAATGCTCATGATGAAGTGCTTATAGTATGATGTACATGCATATGAGCATATGATGCATATGCATATGAACTTATGGTGCATATGCATAGTGAGAGATGCACATTATGTGTGCTTGATGTAGTTCACGCATGATGATGCATATGCTGATGAACGAGTGATGCATATGCGTATGAGGTATGGTGCTCATGATGCAATGTCAGCATGCTTTACATTATTCACGAAATTAGATAGTGGCTTGGAGGACTGAGAAATTAGGATCCGGGGTGAGTTGCATTCTCACAAACAAGATACCTAGCGTGCTCCTAGTGGTAATCACATGGTTGCAGCACACATGATACACTAGGTTCCATCGCGACACCTTCGTTCATGGATCACAACATCACCACCGTAAGGAGGATAGAGTAGAAAGGGTGAAACTTTCAGTGCGTATGCATGTTAGTCCAAACCCAGGTTTCTAGATGCACATGTCGTGTAATGCATTTCCATGCTCATAAATTATTTTGTTTCCATGCTCATAAATTATTTTGTTAGAGATGCAGTATATGCATACTGAGATGACACTCATTATGCATACCAATAGATTTATGATGCCTTGTAACCATGTTCTCATTTATTTGTTTGTGAGCAAGCATAAGGAGGGCTGAGAATTTATAGTGATCAATGTAGGGATATCGATGCGAGGAAAGTGGAGTGATCACCTTTACATAGCCATAGGTGTCGGGGACAGCCCTAGGGGTCCCCTCAAACAACGGAGAAATCCTCACTTAAATCCCGGTACCGAAACACGTTAAGCCTAAACCATGCAGGTGACTAACCATGCAGGACACGGCCCACGCCGCGGGACTCCGACGGCCCACCGAGACGGCCCTCTTAGAAGACCCCTCGAGCAGGCTCCGCCTCGCTCGAGGGCGCACTCCCTCCTCGGGCGGGCTCCGCCCCGTTCGAGGGGCAACTCTTCCCCTCGAGTGGTCCCGCCCCCGCTCGAGGGCTCACTCCCCCCTCGGCGGGTCTCGTCCCGCTCGAGGGTCCGTCCCGCCCTCGGCGGGGCCCGCCACGCTCACGGGCGCCCCGCACGCGCGCGCCGGCCTCGTACACGGGCATTTAACGCCCCGACGCCGCGGGACGGCGCCATCATGCGCCGGGGCTCGCGCCCCGTGCCGCCGCACCAACTCCCCGGGGAGGAGCCCATCCCCACCACGCGTGGGGATGGGCCGTGCGGTACGGCCGGTGTCGGCCCCGTGACACCGCGCGCCCACTACGGACGGCTAACGCGCCCCGACCCTCGAAGGGGGCCGGCGCACCCTCGATTTCACTTTCCCGTGACCCTACGGGGTTAGGGTGGAGGCGCTAGGCCGGTGGATGGCCATCCCGGCCACTATAACGGCGCGGCCGCCGTACCCACGCGTGCGTGCGCACGCCCGCGCTCGCAAAGAACCACTCCACTACCGCGAAGCGCATTGGGAAGGAACGCCGGGTTCGCCCGCTCCGTGCTCCGTACCAGCCATCATCAGCACCTCCCTCGAAGCCTATCAGAGGACGCCACCACCATCTGCCGCCCTCCGACCCTCGAACCGCCACTCGTTCGGGCACGGGGTAGGCCATCATGGCCGGATCGCCGCGAAGATCGACCGGACGGCCGCCCATTCTACAGCGTAGCACGACGTGCATCCCTCACATAGCCAGGTAGCACGGCGTGCATGTAACCCGCCGCCCCCTTGATCTATAAAAGGGGAGGCGAACCCCCAGCCGTGGGGGGACGGATTCGGTTGGACACCACACCACGTACTCATTCTCATTCTCCCACAATATCTTCAGCCACTCCACCAGGGACTTGGAAGCTACACATCCTCTCCCGCCTTGCTTGTAATCGCCCCACTACAAGCACCCCCGGTGCTAAGTAATATAGTGCCCCGAGCACGCCCCTGCTGGACGTACGGCCCCCTCGACCGGAACCAGGATAAACCTCCGTGTCACTTGTTACTTAGCATCGACCATTGAGGGATAGACCACGGCGCTATCTACTGGTTAGTGTCGGGACCATATTCCGCACCGACAGTTGGCGCCCACCGTGGGGCAAGCGAGCGCCTAAGGTCATTTCGCCAACCCCCTCCATGGTGATTCGCACTGAATACCGTGGAACCCGCTACTGCATGGGTAGCTCGGACCCCCTCCCAGCCGGGTTCGAAATCCGCTTCGGGGACCTGAACTTTCAGGCCATGGGGAACGACTATCTCATGCGCCTCACCAACCGTGAGGAGCTTCGGGCGCAGCACCAGGCCAGGTCCGCTCTGGTCTCCGCCGCACGCACCGCTACGGCGCGGCGCCCGCGGCACGGATGCCGCGGGCCCATCGACGCCGCGACGCCGTCGCCGCCCGGGCCGCGTTCGCGCCGGGGCGCGGTCCGAGCGGCGGCAAGCCGAGCGCGTCGCCGCTCGGCCGCGACGCGCCCACCGTTACGACCGCCGCCACCACCCCAGCGGGACCGCGCGCGGTCTCCGGACCGCGCATCCCCATCGGGCTGCGTGGCGCCACGACGGCCTACAACAACAACAACAACGTCAACACCACGATGCGCCGGGTCCCGCCCGGTCGTCATGTCTTCGTCGCCAGGGATTCCGGTGCCTCAATGGCCGACGAGTCGTCTCTAGGCTCCATTGACGCGTTGCCACCCGCCAACCGCCACGGGTACGCGGAGTGGGACTTCTCCGGCGTGCCGGACCCAGTCGCGTTCAGGCGTTTCCTCGACGCCACGGACTACTGGTTTGGTCGCTCCGACGACTCCCGACGCGGGAGCTACGACCCCGCACGGGAGTGTTGCGCCGTCATCACCAACGACCCGGCCAATGCCGCCGGTGCGGCGGGTGCGGAGACGGGGGAAGTCACGCCGCCCCGGGGATCGCTACGCGCCCGGCCGCGGGGCCAAGCGCTCCGCCGGGGCCGACGTCGACGCACGGCGGCCCAAGCCCGCGAGCTCGAGGCCAAGGGCGGCGGAAGAATACGGACAGGTGCGGCCGCTCCGCGCCTCGATGGCAGGGGGAGGCCTCCGCGCGCGGCGAACGCGCGCGGGAGCCGGGGCCGACGGGTCCGTGACCGCATCAACACCGTCCCCAACGTCGACAACGCGGACGCCGCGCGGGGCGAGCCAAAAGCTCATCGGCCGCCGCGACGCTGCGCGCGCGCCATGCCGGCACCCTCGACCCCCGAGGCTCGAGACATGCACCGCGAGGTGCAGACTCTCATCGAGCAAGCGGCCGTCCAACAGGCCGAGAGCTCGGCTTCACGCATCCGCCAACACGGCGACGCGCGGGGCGATGAAGCGCACGCGGGAGGCGAACGCTCGGTACATGCGGGTCAACCCGCTGACCAAGGACGCACGCCGGCCAAGGAACGACTCCTTGACGCGCGCAGGACGCTGGATGGCGACGCCCGCAACGTCATCAACGCCGGCGCACGAGCAAGGCGGACGCACGAGCGGCCGGGGGCTACCACCCTCGAAGGGGTGGGCGCTACGACAGCGGGGAGGATCGCTCCCCGACGCCGGGGCCCCCGGCACCCGTGTGTTCGGCCCGGGAGATCCGCACGGCGGCGTTCCCCCGGGCGCTTCCGCCAACCCTCGACGATCGTCAAATACAACGGGAGACGGACCCCCGTGTACCGGCTCAACGACTACCGCTTGGCTTGCCGGTGGGCGGGGCCACTAGCGACGAAGTGATCATCCGCAACTTGCCCCTGCATCTGGGCGACGCGGCCTGGACATGGCTCGAGCACTTGCCCGCCAGCCAGATCCATAACTGGGACGATCTAGTCCACACGTTCGTGGGCAATTTCCAGGGCACATACGTGCGTCCTGGAAACTCATGGGACCTACGCTCCTGCACGCAGAAGCCCGGCGAGTCGTTGCGGGACTTCATACGGCGCTTCTCCAAGCGCTGCACGGAGCTCCCCAGCGTGGCACAGTCCGAGATCGTCCACGCGTTCCTCGAGGGCACCACGTGCCGGGACCTCGTGCGCGACGGCCGGGGGCGCGGTCGCCCGCGGACTCAAATGAGCTGCTCGACATCGCCACCGGGCCTTCGCCTCGGGAGAGGAGGCCGTGGGGGCAATCTTCGACGGCAAGAAGGGCAAGCGCTCGAGGGACACGCCGCGGAGGGCGGCGGGTCCAAGGAGCCGCACCGCAACGACAAGCGGGGCAAGAAGGGGGAAGAAGCCGCGCCGCGAGGCGCGCGAGCGAGGGGCGCAACGACGGCGCGGCGAGGCCCTCGGCGGTGACCCGGCCCGACGGGGCCCTCGACCGGCTCCTCGAGGCCGGGGGTGTTTGACGACATGCTGAAGAAGCCATGCCCCTAGCACAAGACTCCCGTGAATCACACTCTTGAGCAGTGCGATATGCTCAAGAAGTTCTATGGCCGCGCCGCCGCGAAGGAGGCAGAGGCCAAGAAAGATGGAGGCGATGGTGACGCGGGTGGATTCCCTGCTGTCGAAAATGTGTTCCTCATCTTTGGGAGACCTACCGTCGACATGTCGACCCGGCAGCGCAAGAAGGAGCGGCACGAAGTCCTCGCCGCAGAGAGGGCGCCTCCGGCCTTCCTCAACTGGTCGAAGGATGCCATCACCTTTAGCCGGGATGACCACCCAAACCGTATCCCGAACCCGGGCCAGTACCCGCTGGTGGTCGATCCCATCATTGGGAACGCCCGGTTTTCGAAGGTCCTTATGGACGGAGGCAGTAGCCTCAACATCCTCTTTGCGCATACATTGTGCCTGATGGGGATCGGGTTGGATCAGCTGCGGCCAAGCACGAAACCATTTCACGGCATCGCGCCCGGCAAGCAGGTTCAACCCCTCGGGCAGATCGATCTGCCGGTCTGGTTTGGCACCCCCAAGAACTTCCGCAAGGAAACCCTCACCTTCGAGGTGGTGGGGTTCAAAGGGGCCTACCATGCCATACTTGGGCGACCTTGCTATGCCAAATTCATGGCGGTCCCCAACTACACCTACTCGAAGATGAAGATGCCGGGCCAAACGGCATCATCACCGTCGGGTCGTCTATCGAGCACGCATTCGGCGCGACGTCGAGTGCGTGGAACATGCGGAGGCACCGGCGGCGGGATGAAGCGGCCGGTGAACACGGCGGAGAAGATGGTCAACGACGACCTCGGCTCCGCCGCCAAGCACGTCGGCACCTTCGAGGCCGCCGAGCGGACCAAAGGGGTCCCCCTCGACCCGTCGGCCCCGAGGGCAAGGCGTTGAGGGTCGGCTCCACCCTCGACCCTAAATAGGAAGCGGTGCTCGTCGACTTCCTCCGCGCCAACGCCCGACATCTTCGCGTGGAGCCCCTCGGACATGCCGGGCATCCCGAGGGAAGTCGCCGAGCACTCCCTTGACATCCCCGCCAAACGCCCGCGCCGTGCGGCCGGCGGGCGCGCCGCTTCGACGAGGAGCGGCGACGGGCAATCGGAGCGGAGGCGCGGAAGCTTCTCGAGGCCGGATTCATCAAGGAAGTGTTCCACCCTACGTGGCTAGCTAATCCCGTGCTTGTAAAAAAGAAGAATGGGAAGTGGCGGATGTGTATAGACTACACTAGTCTTAATAAAGCATGTCCAAAAGTTCCTTTTCCTTTGCCACGCATAGATCAAATCGTTGATTCAACGGGTGGGTGCGAACTCATGCTTTCTGTTTCCTTGATGCCTATTCGGGATATCACCAAATAAAAATGAAGGAGTCCGACCAGCTCGCGACTTCGTTCATCACACCGTTCGGGACGTTACGTTACGTCACGATGCCTTTTGGCCTCGAAACGCGGGCGCAACATATCGGCGCGCATGCGGCACGTTTTGGGGATCACATCGGGCGGACGGTCGAAGCCTACGTGGACGACATCGTCGTCAAGACCAAGAAGGCGGACGACCTCGGTTGGCGACCTTGGCGTCGCGTTCGCCTGCCTACGGGCCAACGGGGGTCAAGCTAAACCCCGAAAAATGTGTCTTTGGAGTGCCGCGGGGCATGCTCCTAGGATACATCGTCTCCCAGCGGGGAATCGAGGCCAACCCTGAAAAGGTCGTGGCCCTCGAACGAATGGGTCCGATCCGGGACCTCAAAGGGGTGCAGAAGGTGTTGGGGTGCCTCGCCGCCTTAAGCCGCTTCATCTCGCGGCTCGGTGAGAAGGGCCTGCCCCTCTACCGGCTGCTCAAGAAGCATGAGCGCTTCTCCTGGACCACCGAGGCCCAGGACGCGCTCGACAAGCTAAAGGCGTCTTTGACGCACGCTCCGATCCTCACGCCGCCGCAGGACGGCGAGCTCCTGCAACTCTACGTGGCCGCAACCACCCAGGTGGTCAGCGCCGTGATCGTCGTGGAGCGCACAAGAGGAAGGGGCACGCCTTGCCCGTGCGAGAGGCCGGTCTACTACATCGCCGAGGTCCTGTCGGACACGAAGACGCGCGCTACCCCCGGGTCCGAAGCGCTGGCGTACGCGGTAGTCCTTGCGCGGCGCAAGCTCCGCCACTACTTCGAGGCCCACCGGTCACGGTGGTCTCCTCCTTCCCGCTAGGAGAGATCATTCGCAACACGACGCGGCGAGCAGCGGGATTGCCAAATGGTCCGTGGAGCGATGGGCGAGACGCTCGCCTACGCCCCGCGTAAGGCCATCAAATCGCAAATCCTAGCCGATTTCGTCGGCCCCGAGTGGACGGACACGCAGGCGCCGCCCCCACAAATCCAAGCGAGTCTTGGACTGCGTTCTTCGACGGCTCGGGGATGAAGACGGGGAGCGGGGCGCGGGCCTGCTCTTCGTGTCACCCCTCGGGGAGTACATGCGCTACGCAGTGCGCCTCCACTTCCCCGCGTCCAACAATATGGCAGAATACGAGGCCCTTCTCTGCGGCCTCAAAATCGCCATTGAGTTGGGCGTCAAGCGCCTCGACGTATGAGGGGACTCGCAGCTCGTGATCGATCAAGTCATGAAGAACGCGAGCTGCCACGATGACAAGATGGAGGCCTACTGTAAAGCCGTGCGGGCCCTCGAAGACAAGTTCTACGGCATCGAGCTTAATCACGTACCTCACCGGTACAACGAGGAAGCAGACGAGCTGGCGAAGATCGCGTCCGGGCGGGTCACCGTTCCCCCGAACGTTTTCGCGCGCGACATCACGCAACCCTCGGTCGTTTTCGAGCCTCACCCCTCGAGCCACGACGGACCCTCGGGGGACTCCCTCGAATCCAGCGGGTGCGGAACCCATGGATGAGGACCCCTCGAACGAGGCGTACGTGCTCTCCCTTCTCGAGGGGTACGGCACCCACGGGGCCGACGCGATGGACATAGAGCCGGCCCCTGTCCAAGCGGATTGGCGGGAAAAGTACATCGCCTGGATCGCTCGAGGGGAACTCCCCGCGGATCGGGCCGCAGCCAGGCGCATCGCCAGGATGGCCAAATCTTTCACCCTCGTCGACGGCGAGCTGTACAAGCGCGCCGCGTCAGGCATCCTACAGCGGTGCGTGCCCATTCCCGAGGGGCGCGAGCTCCTACGGGACATCCACGCGGGAATCTATGGCCACCACGCCGCGCCGCGCACCCTCGTCGGCAACGCGTTCCGCCAGGGCTCCTATTGGCCTACCGCGGTCGCGGACGCCAGCGAAATCGTACGCACCTGCGAAGGGTGCTAGTTCTACGCCCGCAAGTCCAACTTGCCCGCTCATGCCCTGCAAACGATCCCCGTAACATGGCCGTTCGCCGTGTGGGGGTTGGACATCGTCGGGCCCCCGCGGAAGGGCGCCGGGGGGCTTCACCCACTGTGAGTCGCAATTGACAAGTTCTCCAAGTGGGTGGAGGTGCGCCCCATCACGAATTTAGGGGTGAGCGAGGCGGTCACATTCTTCACCGACATCGTATACCGCTTTGGAGTGCCAAACTCCATCATCACGGACAATGGGTCCCGGGTTCACGGCCGGAAGTTCTTGGAGTTCCGTGACAAGTTCCACATCCGCGTGGATTGGGCAGCGTGGCACACCCACGGACCAACGGCCAAGTGGAGCGTGCCAATGGCATGATTCCACGGGGCCTCAAACCCGGGAATTTTCGACCGGCTCAACAAATGCGGCGAAAATGGCTCCAAGAGCTACCGGCGGTTGTGTGGAGCCTAAGGACCACCCCAGCGAGCCACGGGTTCACCCCCGTTTTCCTAGTCCATGGCGCGGAGGCCGTCCTCCCCACGGACTTAGAATACGGATCGCCCGGGGTTCGAGGCTACAACGAGGGTGCTAACCGGCGAGCCGTGAGGACTCGGCGGACCCAGCTAGGCAGTACGCCTCGTAGCGTTGATGCACTCCGCAAGGTATCCAACGGTCCTACGACGTTACCAAGCACGCAAGATACGTCGAAGGGATTTCGGCGAAGGGGATGCGGTCTAAGGCCGCGCCAAGATAGCGAGGGCGCCACAAGCTATCGCCCCCATGGGAGGGACCCTACGTCGTGGTGAAGGTGCTCAAGCCGGGCACGTACAAGGCGGCCAACGGGACGGTCAAGAACTCACCAACGCTTGGAACATCCAACGGCTACGCCGCTTCTACCCTTAGCTAGGATCTTTCCAAGTACTACTGCGTTGTAAAATCACATGGCCAACGCCCCAGTTGGTGTCAACTATGTAAATGCTCAAAGTCTAATAAAAGGGCAACTCGGCTTTCCCCTGAAACCCAAGTTACCCTCGGGGGCTACTACGGGGGGCATCCCCCCCAAAAAAGGGTCCCATTTTTTCGCGCAAAAAACACAACAACACGCGCTAAGTTTGTTTCCTGCTTCAACCTCGAGCCACGATTCGAACAGGGCGCAGGCGGCACAGCGGAAGGAGCGTGCGAGCCAGAGATAGCCTACGCCGCGTGGATATGGCCCTTCTCTCTCGCCTCCAACCCCAGCGGGCCCCCTGCGAAAATCGAACTCCCCTAACTAGAATCTACTCGGAAGAAGGAGAAACAAAAAGCGTGATAAACAAACGATTTCATTTACGGCAAATGCCCATGTTCATGAAACAACTTGTTTATTTACAAAAGGCCACGAGGCCAGAGTACTGATACACAGCAAAAAACGGGCCTAGCGCCCAAACTGCTTTCGAGGCGGGAGGAGCAACAGCGTCCGCGGCGTCGGGGAAGAGGAACTCCTCGAAGGCCTCGGCGAGCGATCCCGACCGGCGTCGGCAGCGAGCGCGTCTACACGCTCCATGGCCACCTCGTCCTCGACGCCCTCGGGAACGATGTAGCCTTCCGCCAGCGCCTCGAAGTTGACCTCGTAGTGGGATCGCACCACTCCGAGGGCCGCCTCGGCCGCCTGGGTGCAACGCCCGGCGCATCCGCTCCGTGACGTGGCCGCCGAGGGCGCGCGGGCGGCTAGCCCGGCCGCCGGCTTGGGCCTCGCCCTCCTCGACGACACGACGGGGTCTCGAGGGCCGCATCGCGCGGCTCCCGCCGGCTCTGCTCGGAGGAGTTGTAGGAAGCTGCGAGAGCCTCGGCCGCCCGGCGGCGTGCCCCGGGCGGTGCGCAAGCTCGGAATCGACAAGACGAAAAAGAAATCGAGGGGGGGGAAGCGAACTCTCTAAAGCAAAAACCAACAAGCGAGAGTTAAACGGTGGCTCACCCTCGACTTGCTTCCTCTCCAAATCGAAGTCGTGGCGCGCGGACTCGATCGCCAACTCGAGGCGCGGACGGTTTCGCCTTGCTCGCGGAGGGCCGGCTCTGGTTGGCGTTGCGTGCGAGCGCGAGCGCCTCGTCCTCAACCTTGGAGAATGCGGCGTTCCGCTCCTCCCGGCGACTTCTCCGCCGCCTCGCGAGCCGACGCGCTCCCCGCTCCCGGCGCCGTCGGCCGGCGTCGCGAGGGCGCCCCCTGCTCTCGCGGGCGCGCCCCTCGGCCCACGGCGGACGATGCGCTCTTCGTGGAGCTGCTCCTCGGCGGCGACGAGGGCCGCGGCCTTGGCGTCGAGGGCGGCCCTCGGGTCGTCGGCCTCCTTGGCGCGGCTTGCTCCAACCCGCGCGCCCGCTCCTCGGCTGACGCGTTGCGCTGCGCCCCCCTCGAGCGACGTGCGGAGCTCCCGGGTTTCGGCGCGGCGGTGGCCACCTCCGCCTCCCGGTTGGCGGCCGTCCGCGTCTTCTCCCAGTCCGCGCGCGCGTTCCACGAGCGCCTCGTCGCGATCGAAGAGGGAGCGCGCGGACCGCTCGGGGCTCGAGCGACGCGCGTGTCTGCCTCGAGCTCTCGGGGAGCTCGTCGAGGGGCCGGGCCGGGGCCCGGTCGCCCGGCCCGGTGTCCGGCGTCCTAAGAGCGTCTGCAAGCGCGTCGAAAGTGTCGGTGCGGAATATGGTCCCGACACTAACCAGTAGATAACGCCTAGGTCTATCCCTCAATGGTCGATGCTAAGCAACAAATGACACAAGGATTTATCCTGGTTCCGGCAGGGAGGCCGTACGTCCGGCAGATGGTGTGCTCGTGGCACTATATTGCTCGGCAGGGGGTGCTTGTAGTGGGGCAAATACAAACAAGGCGGGAGAGGAAGCGTGGCTCGCCTCGTTCGGCGCGCGGTTGAGCGTGGCGCGCGTGGCTCGGAGCTCGCCCCGAGCTCTTGCTCCCCCGCGTCGGCGAACGCGAGGGGGGATCTCAGCCGGCCCCCTCCCTGGGCGGGGGCGGCCGGCGTGGGGAAGAATGAGGCCTCGGCACTGTGTCCTCGGACCCCTTGCCGCTGTGACCCTCGTGCCGCCTCACGAGGGCCCCTCTCGGGCTCGGGGAGTTCGTGGGCCAGCTGGCCAGCGGTTCCACCCGAGGCGGCGGAGAGTCATCCGAAAGCTCCCACCACCTCCGCACCGAAGATCGCCGACGGCGCGGCCGCTTGCGCGCCTCCGCGGGGCACCTCCGCGCGCCTCCGCGGCCACGGACGCCGTCGTGGCGCGTGGCCCCGCCACCTCCCCGGCCGTACCACCGCATCCACGGGCGCTCCCGCGGTTGCGCCCGCTCCCACCTCCTCCGCGGTGGCCGCCACCGCGGGCGCACCTCACGTGGCCGCGCGCGGCGCTTGTGTCTCCGTGGCGACCGGCGCGGGGCCGCCCGGCGACCTGCGGCGCGCGGGCGGGCGTGCGCGGCCAGGAACCCTCTCGAGGCCCCGGCCGGACGGCCTTGTCCCGTGCCGCGCCGTGCTTGTCCCCGGGCACCGCGCCCCCTCGACAGCGCCGCGGGTGGGGATCGATGCGTCAGATCCTCGGCACCTTGGGTTTGGTGCAAGAGGGGGAGCCGGTTGGCACCGCCTGCGTAGGCACGAATGGAAGGTTAAATCACCGATCACCAACGAGCCAAACCAAACGAGGAACGACGAGGGCTCCTTACCTCCCCGCGGAGGAAAAGGCCGTTTCCTTTTCCTCAAAGCCTCGACGGATGAGGGCGGGCGCGGTTGCCCGCGCCGCGGCCGGCGCCTCCCGACGGCGGCGCCACCCCGCGCGCGCGGACACGCCGCCCCATGCGCGGGCGCGCCGGCCGCCGCGGCGCCCCTCGACGATGACGCCGCGCGCGCGGTGCGCTCCCCCGCGCGCGAGGGCACGCCCGGCGCGCGCGCACGGGCGCGTCCGCCGCGCGTGCCTCCGTGGCGCGTGCCGGCACCTCCGCGAGCGCGTGCCGCCCCACGGTGTCGATTGCACGGCGGCGGGCGGCCGTGCGCCGCGCCCCCCGGCGGGGGCGCCGCGGCGGCGCGGGTTCGGCGACGGGGGCGCGGCGCCGCATCGGAGGGGCCCTCCCCCTCGGCCTCTTCCTCCTCGTCCTCCTCCGAAGATGAGGGCTCCTCGATTTCGGGAGGAGAGCCCCGGCTCCTCGCGTCGCGGTACTCCGCGGCCCGCGGTCGCGGCGACGACGTCGCCTCGCGTGCTCCCTCTTGCGCACCGCCCGCTCCCTCGCTGCCCCGCATTTGCGCCGCCCGGCCAAGCGCACGGGGGTCGAGGGGTGGGGCGGAAACGGTGCTTGGCGATGTTGAACTCCCCACCAGGCACGCACGGGAGCGACAATGGCGCATCGGGAAACAACGGGGCCAAGAACTAAAACAAAATCAAGAACCCAACTCACCGGCGGGCCCCGTGGGGAGCATCCCAAGATCCCACGGGGGTCCGACACACGGCGGCGGCGTCGGTGTCGACGGCGCTCCGCGCCGGGTGAGCGCATACGGCGGCTCAAGGGGCGTCGGGGGCATCGCGACCTCGCGGTCGACGAGGGGTTGGCGCCTGCGTCATCTCGGAGTGCGAGAGCGACCTCTCCATCGAGAGGCACGACCGGCGGGTGGTGGAGGAAGGCGAGGACGCCCATCGCGTTCGGCCAGGTGCTACGCCGGCCGTGCGGGGGCGGCGAGGACGGACTCTGCCGCGCCGGTCTTGGGCCGTGGACACCCGTAGCCCCGGAGTCGGCCTCTTCTTGAATGCCGGCCGGTGTAGGGAGGAAGGCCGGGCTCGGCATTGCGCGGTGAGAACCATCCCCGCTCCCGGCCGGCGTTGTTCGTCGTCATAGTGCGGGGGATGTAGAAATCCTTGAGTTGCCCCGCGGGGCAAGTGACATCCGTAGGGCGCGCACGCGCGCGGTCCTCGGCTCGGCGTGGGCTGCGTGATGAGCTCCCGCGGAAAGGTGAACCCCGAGCTCCCGATTGGCGGGATCCCCGGAGTACCCTTCGCGAGACGCCCACGAACGTGGCCGCTGCGGGTCGCGTGGGGGCGAAGTTGTGCAGCTCCACCCCGTAGTAGTAGCACATCGCCCGCATGAAGGTGCTCGCCGGTGCATTGAAGCCACGCTCGTGGTAGCGGACGAAGCTCACCACGTAGCCCTCCGGCGGGTTGGGCTCGTGGTGCGCCGCCGGCGGCACGATCCACTCCGCCGGGCGCCCTTCTTCGTTGGCCGCCGGACGGCCGGCGGCGACCAGCGCTCGCCAAGGGCGAGCCGGGTCACCGTCGACCTCTCCCGGGCGTACGGCTCCGGGATCCTAAGGGGAAGGGCGGCGGCGCCAGCGAGGAGGGACGAAGGAATGCGAAGGCGAGGAGGAGGAGACAAGAAACGGAAGAAAAAGCTCTAACGGCGAACGCGTGGTGGCAAGCGAGACGCTCTCCCACAACATCTTCGGCCACTCACCGGGGACTTGGGAGCCACGCTTCCTCTCCCGCCTTGCTTGTATTTGCCCCACTACAAGCACCCCCGGTGCCAAGCAATATAGTGCCACGAGCACCCCCCCTGCTGGACGTACGGCCCCCTCGGCCGGAACCAGGATAAATCCTTGTGTCATTTGTTGCTTAGCATCGACCATTGAGGGATAGACCTAGGCGCTATCTACTGGTTAGTGTCGGGACCATATTCCGCACCGACAACTCCTCATCATCGCTCTCCCACTCAATCTCCCATCCATCTGGAATAGAACCAGGCCAGGTGGGATTACCTGAAAACAACAACAAAAGCAAGACTGAGTATACTAATACTCAACAAGACTGACCCATCAAAATAAAGACACAACTAGACATGCAAGACTTTTTGGCTGGTGGGTTTGTTTTGCCAAAAGCATCTAAGAGTTGATCCTTACTTTCAAGTTTTAGCTCCAGTTCTAGTATGTTAACCATTCTAGATAAGCACCTATCTAAACAAGTATGGTTGTACAAACAAGATTAATCATCCAACAATATTAATCCAAAATGTTCCATAAATAAATATGGGGTAGCCAGTGGTCAAGCCGACTCAGATAACGACGAGTGACTGACGATCAATCGATTTATATCCTTGCAAGGTAAACCTGAGATACACAGAAGAAGGTAGATCATGTGCAGTGTCTACCCCAACCAGGCGGTTCACAACGCCCCACAGTTTGGGATCAGACGCTACAAACTCTGTACACGATTATCCGGAGGGTCTATCCCGACCAGTCCGGAACTCACCCACTATACCACGGGTAGCTAGCCCGGAGACGCAACCCAAGCGGGTAGCTAGAAAGAACCCGCCCTGGTTCAGAAGGTGCTAAGCTTACCGGTCCCATTCCCGACAAGCACTTGGTACATTCAATAGCGTTGGGGGACAACCGATTCAGTCGCCTCCACAAAGCATTGGGAGCCAGCCAATCCAGCCTCCTCCACACAACGCTGGAAGTCAGCCAATGCAACCTCCTCTACGAGTCGCGGGGGGACAACCAGTCCAGCCACCTCTACAAGGCAATGCAGGTCAACCAGTTCAATAGCCAAACCCATATCAGCCTACCTATGGGGAAATGGCGTTCAGTTCGTCTGGAGTACCGCCCAATTCCACTTACAAGATAGCTCCAGCCAACAACAGGTTGCAGAGAAACATGTACGGTGGGGGTTACCACGAGATCATGGATTATGGCGCTATTGACGCCCTCCCGAATCCTGGGTACGGCACAACTGCAGGAGTGCAGGAAGATGATATTCTGGTTCAGAAGATGGCCGATCTGATGCAAAATCAATTCGGCCTCAAGCCTAAAATGCAAGGACCAGCTTACATGCCTCCCTTCCCGGAATGGTACTACAGAGTGATCCTGCCGCCAAGGGTGAAGCCTCCTATGGAGTTTACGAAGTTCTCTGGGCAGGATGATACAAGCACGGTGGAGCACATTGCTCATTATTTGATGCAGCTTGGAGAGGCCTCAGCTGATGAGGCGTTCAGGGTTAGATATTTCCCTCTGTCATTGACGGGCTCGGCGGTCCAGTGGTTTACTTCGTTGCCTCCCCAGTCAGTTGGCACATGGAGGGAGCTGGAGCAAAAGTTCCACGACCATTACTTCAGTGGTAGCACAGAGAAGAAGCTGATCGACCTGACCACCTTAAAACAGAGGCACAATGAGACGCCTCTGGAGTTCCTCAGGAGATTCAGAGAGGTCAAGGGCAAGTGCTTCTCTTTGACTCTACCGGATGATCAGCTGGCTGATATGGCCGTCGCAGGGATGCTGCCGACTGTACGGGAGAAGTTGTTTGGTATTGAATTTGACAACCTGGGTCAATTGTCTCAAAAGCTGTCACTGATGAGCAACCAGGCCTACGGGTTTAAGAAGGATACCAGATTTGCCAAGCACAACGACATAGCTGACATTTACAATCAGTTCCTCGAGAGGGCCGACCAGATGGGAGATTCTGACGATGATGAGGAAGTGGCCGCCGCTGAAATTATGTGGGGCAAGGAACCTTTGACTATGAATCAGCGGTGGATCAAGCAAACCAAGGGCACATATGACTTCGACGTCACCAAAGCTGACAACCTTTTTGAATTCTTGGTGAAAGAAGGCCGAATCAAGCTGCCTGAAGGGCATTCTATGCTTCGGCCCGATGGGGTTAAAGAGAAACGTTACTGCGGCTTCCATGATAGAAACTCTCACTCCATCAACAACTGCAGGGTCTTCAGGATGAGGATCCAAAAAGCTATCCAGGAGGGACACTTGAAGTTTGACAATAAGATGAAACTGGATGGCCATCCCTTCCCTCAAAATATGATTGGCTTTTCTGTCAGTATGATGACTGCTGAAGAGAAGGGGAAGGTCAAGGTCCTGACGTCAGCTAGGGCAAAACAAGGTGGAGCAGTGGATCCAGTACGACAAGTGACGTTGGAACATGTCCATGGAGAAGCCCCTCGTGTCCTCAAAAGTCATGTCGAAGTTGGGGAATCGTCTAGGACCAAACCCAGGGTCACCACGCGCATCCTCCTCAACAAATGGCAGCGTCAGCTGGAGAAAGAACGCTACCAGAGGCAAAGACACGAGGAGGAGAAGCGCAGGTTTGAGGAAGAAGCATGCAGGAAAGAATTGGAGCAGTACACGCGGGAACAAGAGCGTGCACATTGGGGGTGCGCATTCTTCAGACACTGCTGGAATGAGGGTTTGAAACTCCCCACATTGAGGAACTGCCCAGAATGCAGTGACAAGTACTTTGAGTATAGGCAGTAGACTGTCAATCGCCGATCCGTCCATGAGAGAATTGGAAGGATGCACCCTAATGACGATCGACGTCAAAAAATAATTGAGGTCATTGATCACCCCAGGAAAAGGCAAGCTGATCAGAGGTGGGCTGATCAAGAAGAAGAAGAACACGAGTATATCTGGCAAGAAGGACAGTGGTGCCCGCCTGGCTTGAGGAAAAGCCAAAAGAGAAGGGTTCAGCGCTTGAGGAACCGGGAATTGAAGCAGGCGGGGATCCAGAGAAAACAAGTGTGGCGCCTAAAGGACATGCTTGAAGGATCGGGTCGTTCGGCTCCAGCGTGCATGGTATAATTTTTGCCGAATGAATTCATGGCTCCCACTAACCAAGTTGTGCAGGAGGAAACGTCCCTAGATATCAATGATGATGAACAGCTTGGGTGATTGATGGCGCAACTGGTATTAGCCAAGCAGGCCACCTTCGACAAATCGGCCAAGAATCGACACATGAGGCCGTTATACTTAAAGGGATACGTCAATGGCAAGCCATTGACCAAGATATTTGTTGATGGCGGGGCTGCGGTCAACGTGATGCCGTACACTACCTTCAGGAAGCTTGGCATGGGCCCCGGGGATTTGACGCCAACGAGCATAATTCTGAATGATTTTGCTGGAAGTCCTTCAGATACCAAGGGCTGCGTGCACGTGGACTTGATGATTGGGTCCAAGACATTGCTCACGACCTTCTTTGTCCTCGAAGGCAAAGGAGCCTATAGCTTGCTGCTTGGGCGGGACTGGATCCATGCCAACGGCTGCATCCCATCTACCATGCAACAACAGCTCGTTCAGTGGGTAGATGACGATATTGAGGTGGTCCAAGCAGATGATTCAGTGAGCGTCACGAACGTTGAACCAACTTTCTGGGAATATCAAGGCATCGATTGTTTCTCAGGAAAAGACTGGGGTGAAGGTCCTGTTGAACCTGTCAGTAGTGATCAACAGCCGATTCAAGCAGTCGGCTCTTATAGTAATTTTTAATGGACAATCCTGTCGATGGAACCGATGGCAAGTTGGGGCGAGGATTCATGTCGGCTAACAAATTGGAGGAAGTTGATATTGGAAACGGTGACAAGCCAAGGCCGACATTTATCAGTGCTAACTTGGAGTCAGGTTTCAGAGAGGAGTTAATCAAGCTGTTAAAAGAGTATAAAGATTGCTTCGCTTGGGATTATTCGGAGATGCTTGGTTTGGATCGTTCCATTGTTGAGCATCGGTTGCCAATCAAGCCTGGTTTTAGACCCTATAAGCAACCTCCTCGGAAAATCTACAAGGACGAAGTATTGGCCGACGTGAAGAAGGAAGTTGAGAGATTACTTGATGCAAACTTCATTCGACCATGCAGGTATGCGGAGTGGATCTCTAACATCGTCCCTGTCTACAAGAAAAATGGAAAGATGAGGGTTTGCATAGATTTTAGAGATTTAAACTGAGCTACTCCTATGGATGGGTACCCGATGTTTGTTGCTGATTTACTGGTTGACGCTGCTGCTGGACATAAAGTTATCAGTTTCATGGATGGTAATGCAGGGTACAACCAAATTTTCATGGCAATAGAGGATATATCGAAGACAGCCTTCAGATGTCCTAGTCACATAGGCCTGTTCGAGTGGATAGTCATGACATTTGGGTTGAAAAATGCCGGTGCAACTTGTCAGCGAGCCATGAATTATATGTTTCATGAGTTGATCGGCAAAATTGTTGAAATTTACATTGATGATGTCGTGATCAAATCCTTGAATCATGACTCACACTTGGAGGATGTAAAAAGAACCCTGGAATGTACCCGAAAGAACGGGTTGAAGATGAATCCAAACAAGTGTGCTTTTTGAGTATCAGCTGGAGAATTCTTCGGATTTCTGGTACACGAAGGGGGGATCGAGGTTGGCAAGAAAAGCATGAAAGCTATCGATGAAGTTGTCCCTCCAACCAATCTCAAGGAGTTGCAATCACTGCTGGGCAAGATTAATTTTGTGAGAAGGTTCATTTCAAATTTGTCACAAAAGGTTTTGCCCTTTTCTCCGCTACTGAAGCTCAAGAAGGATCAGAAGTTCATATGGGGTGAGGAACAACAAAAGGCTTTTGATGAAATCAAGCAATATATGAAGGAACCACCGGTGCTGGTGCCTCCGCAGTTGAACAAGCCTTTCAAGTTGTACGTGGCGGCCGATACCCAAACCATTGGATCGGCCCTTATACAAGAATTTGAGGGAAAGGAGCGGGTAGTAGCGTATCTTAGCCAAAAATTACTTGATCCTGAGACCAGGTATTCGGCTACAGAGAAACTGTGCCTATGTGTGTACTACTCGTGTACAAAATTTCGGCACTACTTGTTGAATGCCGAATGCGTTGTATACTCCAAGTTTGATGTAATAAAACATATGTTATCTATGCCAATTTTGAATGGAAGGATTGGCAAGTGGATCTTAGATTTATCTGAGTTTGAGTTGAAGTTCGAATCGGCAAAAGCCATAAAAAGGTCAGATTATTACCGATTTTATAACTGAGCATCGTGATCCATCGATTGATTTGCTTGAAATTACTCCTTGGGCTTTGTTCTTTGATGGATCATCGTGTGGTAAAGGTGGGGGAGTAGGGATTCTATTAATTTCACCCAGGGGTGAGATGTTTGAGTTCGCTATCCCTATTCAGCCCACTGTTACAAACAATCAAGCTGAGTACGAGGCATTGCTTAGAGGGCTTCAATATCTGAAAGAGGCCGGGGCTGTTTCAGTTGAGATTTATGGAGATTCAGAGCTGGTTATAAAACAATTGAACGGCCAATACGAATGCAAGAGTGATGCCCTGAGGAATTACTATGAGGAATGCAGCGAAATCTTAAAGAGTTTTCAGTTAGTAATTCTACAACATATTCCTAGAGAACACAATGAAGAGGCAAACAGGTTGGCTCAAAGTGCTTCAGGCTATAGAGAAAATCAAGAAGCGTTTGCCATGGAGGTGTGTGCTTTGGGAGTGGATCTCACAGAGGATGATTGGAGAAAGGAAATTGTTGATTATTTGGAAGATCCATCCCGAAGGGTTTCTAGGAAGCTCAGGTACAAAGCCATAAAATTTGTTCTTCTGGATGGAAGTTTATTCTACAAATCATTGGATGGAGTGTTGCTACGATGCCTGGGTCCAGAAGAAGCAAAGAAGATGATGAGTGAGGTGCATGATGGGATATGTGGAGCACATCAGTCGGCCTATCGTATGAAATGGGTTATTAGGCAAGCTGGATGTTTTTGGCCGACGATGTTGGAGGATTGCTTTGAGTATTACAAGGGATGTCAAGATTGTCAGAATTTTGGAAATATTCAAAGGGTTCCAGCATCAGCACTGAATCCCATTATCAAGCCATGGCCATTCAGAGGCTGGGGTATAGACTTGATTGGCCAGATTAACCCACCATCTAGCAAGGGGCATAAATTTGTGCTTTTAGCAACGGATTATTTTACCAAATGGGTTGAGGCAATTCCATTGAAAAAAGTAACATCAGAGAACATGGTTGAGTTTGTCAAGGAACACATCATCTATAGATTTGGAATTCCTCAAACAATCACAACTAATCAAGGAGCCCAGTTTGTGTCTTTGGAGTTCAGGGAGTTTGCCGAAAGCATGGGGATCAAATTGTTTAATTCTTCCCCCTATTATGCCCAAGCTAATGGTCAGGCAGAGGCTTCTAACAAGATCATGGTCAATCTTATACAAAAGAAGATCGACCAGAAGCCAAAGAGGTGGCGTTCGGTACTCAATGAAGCTTTATGGGCTTACCGAATGGCTCCTCATGGAGCTACGAAGACTTCTACTTATGAATTGGTTTACGGGCACCATGCCGTTTTGCCTTGGGAGATGCAATCAGATTCTAGGAGAGTAGTTTTACAAAAAGATTTGAGCTCCAAAGACTACAGCGGCTTAGTGATGGATGAGTTGGAAGATTTGCACATGATTCGTCTTAGAGCTCTGGAAAACATTGAAAAGAACAAGCTGCGAGTTGCTAAATATTACAACAAGAAAGTAAAGGTCAGGCAATTTGCAGAAGGGGATTTGGTTTGGAAAGCATTACTGCCGATTGGAACCAAATACAGTGCATTCGACAAATGGTCCCCAAACTGGGAAGGACCTTTTCGGGTGGTCAGATGCGTGCATGGTGATGCTTACATGTTGAAAACTTTACTAGTAGAAGAATTTTCTGCTGCAATAAATGGAAGATATTTAAAGAAATATTATCCTAGTATTGAAATTGATCGTTGATCCAAGTACCAGGATCACAAACATTTGACACAGAGACAGCCGGCGTTCAAGAAAGAAGCCGCCTTTAGAACAAAAAATCCTAAATAGGGGAAATGGCCAATACTCAGATGTATTGCTCTTAGCACAAAACTACATTATAGATGCTTCTTGCAGGTTTTTATTTAACAACCCAGTTGCTCAGAATTACAAAGGGGTGGGAAGCAGAAGGCATGGCGTAAGAAGCGAAAGTATGCTTCAATCCTGTTTTCTTTGCTTCTTCAGCTCCTCCCTCTTCAATTGTTCCAGGACCACCGTGACGGCAACTTGGAAGCTTTGGGGATGACCATGGCTCGCAGCCTCCATCAGGCTGTCCCAAGGAGCTTTCAGGTTACTGTACCTGTCGGAAACATCTGAGGCAAAGGAACAGTTGTTAGAGACAGAGATCTGAGCATGGAGTCAAAGTAAAGATGGAAATTTTTACCTCCTACCAACGCCTCTAGGGCCATGCGACGTTCACGTTCGGCCTGGCAGTGAGCAGTGAGTGGTGATGTCTCGAAGATCATGCTCCAGATGCCGAACGCGGCGGCGTAACTGGTGGTTGATCCTCTGTTCTGGCGTGGCGTCCTCTGCTTCGAGGGAGGAGTCAGAGGAGATGTACTCAGGCGTTTCTTCGGTCTCAAAGATTTCTTCAGGAAGCAGATCAAGGCTGGGAAAAACAAAGAGGGGGTAAAACACGAGGTCACACACGAAAGCAAGAAGCAAGTTAAAGGAAAACTCACTCTCGAATGGTGCGCTTCTTTGGGGTGCTGTCCTCCCTGACGGGTTGCTTGCCTTTGTCCATGGCCTTGGGGTTTTTTCTTCTGGAGCAGGGGAGAAGATGTGAAGTGATGGATGAGTGTGCGAGTGGATTTGCGGGGGCATCCCGGGGGGCTATTTTATTGAGCGAGAGAGCGCATTGGGAGTGATGACTGGTTGGCGTGCGTTATTGGAATACCAAGCGGCAGGGTTTTTCTCCCGAATGCGAGGGGTTTTCATTGAACAGTGCTTATGGATTCCCGAATTGAGGATTTTCTGCGGGTTTTGTGCCAAGGGGCATTTATTTTCGCGTGTTTGGCTCAAGCAAAGTTCCCGAATGCGTTTAAGAAGAATAAGGCTCGCAGTCGCAAACACAAAGGAATCATCACAATACAAGCATGGAAATTGAAATTCTTTATTTATTGCCAAAGATCAGACATCCCTAGTACAATCTAATTGAAAAGCCTGTTTAGCACAGACTAGGGATGAGTGAGTTCGGCAATGGCGTCGCCGTGGCCATCGAGGCGCTCCAGGATGACCTTGATCTCGTCGATGTCTTCTGGTGTACCGCCCTGGAAGCCGCGCGGCCGGATGGAGTAGTCGACGCCGGTGTGCGTCGCCATGGCGGCCAAGCCCAAAGTAGTGCCCAGGCGGATGCCGTGGGTAGCCACCTCGTCCACGCGGTTTTCCACCGCGGCAAGGCGCTCTGCCGGTGTGTCTCCACGGGCGTTCACCTTGTCAGCTAATTGCTCCACCAACATTTTCAGCTGGTCGAGTTCGGCGTCGCGGGCTGCAAAATACAAGGTGATGATGATTAGTAACAGAATCCAGATTGGATTGAGGAGCAATCTAAGGAGTGTACCGTTGATGGTTGCCAGCAACTGTTTGCGCTGGTCCTCCCACTCAAGTTCGGCGATGCCGGCCTTCTTGGAGACGTCTTCCAGCTCGCGCTGGGCCACCTCAAGCTCCGCCTTGAAGCGGAGGGCGTCAAGTTCCCCGTAGGGCACGGGGGAGTAGTGGTCCGACTCCGAGGAGTCGTCCGGCAGAGGTTGATTCATGACCGGCACAGGGGACGGGTGGCATTGAATGAGCCTGAAACAGAGGAGATCATCAGAAACAGAGAAAAAATTAGAGGGGATCATAAGAAGAGATGACGGTCACTGCCTCCGACGCGCGCCGGCGCGGCTTCCCTCCACCTCGTCGGCGGCGCGGCGCCTGTTGTTACTACCCGCCATGGTTCTTGGGGCTGCGCTGGTGATTGGAAAAGAAAGCTTGAGTTGGCAAAGATTTGAAGGCTAAAGGCTTGGTAAAGAGCTGGGGGCACCTACGGTTTTATTTATAGGGCTGGTGAAAAGGATCGTGGCCTTAGATCGTGGTGCATATCCCGAGAAACTTGGAAGTTGGAGAGGTTTCCTTAACCGATTCGCCGTCGAGTCGTTTGGAATTCAAAGCTGAGTCATATTCGGTTGACTGGCTCGGCTGAATTGCGGTCGAAGTGCCGTTCGGGTGTGGCACTATTTGACCACTAGTTACCGAATGGATCGTTCAGAGTTGCAATCGAAGTCATGAAGAGAAAAGGAAAACAAATTTATAGAAGGCAAATATCACAACGACGGTTAATTCGGTTACACATTGCTAAGTATAACTAAATGTTCAAATATTTTGCAATTACATTGGAGGCATTTGATATTGTCTGATTAATGTTCCTCATCCATTCGTGATAATCTTTTTGAGTGTTGGACAGGACGGTGAGCTCTACCTCGCACTGATTTGCTTCAGTTATGGCCGATGATGCTTCCTCTTGGGTTTTCTCTATCAGTCCAGGAAGCTCGGCTATTCTCTTGTCATCAGCTTCTATTTCAGTTGACAAATTCTTCAGCTCTGTTTCCAGTGCAGTCTTTCTGGCAATTTTTAATGCACGAGCAGATTGCAGATTGGTCAACATTTCCTTGTGGCTCTCGGTTTGGGTTTGTGCTCCCTTCGCATCTTGTTCAGCCTTGGCTTTCTTTTGCTCAACAGCTGGTCGGGTAGATTGACTCTTCAAAGCTCGCCTTATTGCCACATAATGAATGTCCAAACCAGAGATGGGCTCCAGTGAAGCCTTGACGTCTTCAGGGAGCTTTTGACTGATGGGTTCAAGCATTTCCTCGAAATGATCAACATCTCTAATTTGATCTCGAGCATCCTTTTGCAGCCAGCAAAGATTTCTTTGAGCCTTGTATGAATTTCCTCTGGTAGAGCCTGATTTTGAGTTCCTCCATCTCCTGTTTCGGCAACTGGATCATTCACCACAAATGAATTTGATGATGACACAGTTTGATCCTGAAAAAGGAAAGATTGCCGGGTTAGGAATGGTTTGTTAAAAGGAGGTAACAGAGTAGGGTGCATGTGCTTGCCTCATGCCTGATTCCCTGAACTGGGGCAGAGACTTGTTCAGGTTCAGGGGGGATTTCTTGGGCCACTGGTGGAAGAGGAGTTTGAGGAGCTCTTGGCGAAGCTGAAGCTTCTGCTTGAAGGGAGGCTGATACAGTCTCTGGCGAATTTGGAGCTTCTGGCTGAGGTGAAGGTGGATTTACCTCTATTAAGACTGGATCTATGCTTGGCCAAGAGGAGATTGAGCCCTTGAGGGACTTGAAGCTTCTGGTTGAATTGATGGATTCATCTCTGGTGAAGCTGGCACTTCTGTTTGAGAAGGGGGTAACTGGGTCCCTGATGAAGATAAGATCTCCACTTTAGCAAGAGATGGTTCAGCCCTTGGTGAACTTGTATGCTGAGGGGGAGAGGTTTCCACGGGATGATTCACCAATACTTCTTCTGCAAATACCAGATGAAGGGTAAATGTCAGTTTGGGTATTGATCTTTGAAGAAAAAGTAAGGTAATAAAGGTCATACCAATAGAGGAAGCATTGGCGGGTTACGAAGCCGATGGTTCTTTGGGTTCGGTCTGAAATTGCACAAGATGAAATTTGTCAGAATAAGAATGATCTTGTGTCCAAGAAAGAGGGAATCTTACCTCAACAGGAACCTTTTTGGTGGTTCTTTTCCTCTTGGCAGCTGGAGGTGCAACCAGTGATTGGCCTTTTCTCTTATCAGCAGTAGAGCTGAAGAGAATTGGGTCCATTGTAGCATATCTGGCCATCAGCTGGGCTAAGGTTGGGGATTTAAATCCCAGGGCTGAAATTGGATATACCATATTATAAGCAATTGTCCTTTAAAGTGCATCTAGGCCCCTAAGTGGATTTTGGTGAATTAAATGACAAGGCGATTAAAGGACTAATGATTTTGTCTAAGATTGTGAGCAGGTTTTCATTATATATTTATGAGCAACCTTTGAAGCATTTTAATTTTGGATGTATTTTATGGCTCACATCTACAAAGACAAGTATATGGTGCAAGACTTCATGAGTTTATTGAAAGAGAACAAGATGATGAGTATACATATTATGGTTCTAAAAATTGGAAGCTTGCATATCCGTTGTCAATCAAGATCAAGCATTTGAAGCGGGATTTTCAAATGAAGGTTATTTGTGGATGAAGCAAAGTGGAACTCAAAGTGGATTGGATAAGTGATGAAGAGATCAACCGAGGTGTCTAGGGTGAGGGACTAAGAAATCTTTGGGGCCGTAGCTAAGCCGCCATAAGTGTTTTGCTAGGGTGAAGGTCTAGCATCCGTGGGGTCTTCAAGTATCATATTCAAACCTTAACCGAGGGAAGCTTTGCAAGTCATCAACTCGTTAAGATTGGCAACATGGAGTGACCATGGATCCAAGTGTGCATTCTTATGCTATATGGAAAGATCCTAAGTCACTAGCTCAAGTATGGACGTGCTCAAGTCAAAGGCTATGTTGAAAGCCATCAAGTGGTTATTGATCAAGTATGGCAAGAATTGAAGTTGTTCAAGCTCAAGAGGTCATCAAAGCTCTTTTACTCTTTTCTTGAGGATAGGTATGCCGTACTATCAAGAGGGATGCAACTTAGCGAGTTGACCAAGTCAAAGTGCTCTTTTGTTGACCTAAGTGAGATCTAGCCTTTGAGTGTGCTAACAAACCCTCCTAACCTAACTCGGGTCATTTCATCTTGGTGGTGAAGTGCTAGTTTCTTTAAAAGAGGTTTTGGAGGTAACTCGGGCTTTGGCCGTCCGACCGGGTCGAGAGGGACGGTCGAGGCACCGTCCGGCCGGTGCCGCTAGCCCAACGGCTAGTTTTTCGTACACGGTCGACCAGTGTGAGGCACCGGTCTGACTGGTGCTGCCCAGGGACTAACGGCTAGTTTTCTCCTTTGAGGGGTATAAGTACCCCAAGCCCTCTTCAAGTGAGGGTTGCTGCTTCTAGTGTTTTTGCTGAGGTCCCAAGCCATTTCTAACTAGATCTAAGCCTTAGTGGCTCTCCCCAACCATCTCTTTGTGAGATTTGTGGATTCAAGACATCATCTTTGTGTTGGGTTGAGAAAGTGAGCCTAGGAGTGACTTTGTGAGCTAACAAGAGCAGTTTCAATAGCTTGAGCACTTTGGTTTCGAGTCTACAAACTTTGGAGCATTTGTTACTCTTGGAGGTTTGCCTCCTAGACGGCTAGGTGTCGCCGGCTAGCTCCCAAGGTTGTGGTGAGCAGCGGGAAGTTTGTAAGGGCTACGATCTTGCCTCTTCGTGGAAAAGATCACCTTAGTGGAAAGGAGGAAAGTGGTTGAAAGAGACCGGCTTGTTGTGGGAATTGTCCCTTACAAGCTCCTCAACGGAGACGTAGCCATTCCTCAGTGGGTGGTGAACTTCGGGAAACAAATCCTTGCTTCTCCGTGTGGTTCGTCTCTCTAAGTTGTTTTTCTAGCATATTTCATTTGCTTCCGCTTCGATCTACTTGGGTGTGTTACTTGTGTGTGCAGGGCTCATTACTCTGCTTGTGATCATCTACAAAAGCCACACCCTAAGTTTGGTTCGTGCTAGAAGCCAAGAGGTGCTTGAAGTTGTTTTTGCAGGTTCTCTGTGCTACACCGGTCTGACCGGTGAGGCGCACCGGTCTGACCGGTGTCACCTGTGAAGTCCAGTGCTTGACCGGTCTGACCGGTCACCACCACCGGTCTGACCGGTTGGGCACTGTCAGCTCAAGTATTTGGGGAGAAAGAGTTTAAATTGGTCGTCTCGCCTATTCACCCCCCCTCTAGGCGACATCAAGGTCCTTTCAATTGGTATCAGAGCTTGGTGCTCCGATTCGAGCTTAACCGCTTGGAGTTCTTCGATGTCGACAACTTGTGAGGTACCGTTTGAGCCTCTAGCTCTAGATGGCTCAAACTATTCTTCTTGGTGCTCTAATGTTCTCATTGCACTTAAGGTTTTGAGCCCTACCGCTGAGAGCATTATGGTTGCGAGTATCCTTCCAAAGGATGAGACATGTGTCTCGCCAATGGACTTGGAGAAGAAGCAACTCAATGCCGTTATTACTAACCTTTTGTGTAGTTGTGTATGTAGAGAACTAAAGTATATTATCTTGAAGAGCAAAAAGATTTCCGAAGATGCTCATCTCATTTGGAAATTACTACTTGAGTTGGTAAACACCAAATGGGATGAACTCGAGAGCGATGATGAAGATGAGTCAGTGGAGATGTGCCCTACCTCTACAACATCCCCTGATCATCAAGCATCAAACCCCAAGCAAGAAGAAGAGCAAAGAAGCGAAGACGCTGTCCCTCTGCAGGGACCGGTCAGACCGGTGACACCCACCGGTCAGACCGGTGCCAGCGGGGGCACACCAACTTGCTTGATGGCCAAGAAGGAGAAGAGAAGCAAGAAGAAGAGACAAGCCAAAGGGGCTAAGGACCAAAAGATTGAAGCTTCAAGCTCTTCGTCAAGAGAACTTGAGCTTCTCAAATCCGAACTTGCATCCTTGGTTTGTAAGTATGAAACATTGGCTAACAAATATGATCATGACATCAAATCCTTTGCTTGTAGAGCTAAATTAGAAGAAGATGCCAATGATGATCTAGAAGCCAAATTAGCGAAGCTCACTAGCGAGCATATGGTGCTACAAGCTAATCACAATGAACTTGAACTTTCCTATGAGAAGCTTGTCGACTCTTATGCAACACTAGAGATAGCCCATGAGGTTGTGCTTTCATCGGTAAAATCTATACAACCTCTATCTCACACATGCACATGCTCACAATTTCAAGTTAATTTATCTTGCGCTAATGATTGTTTGTCTCAAGCAAGCCAATCTAGCATTGAGCATGTACTTGTAGAATCTTGTGAAGACCTCATTGCTGAAGAAAATGATAAACTAAAGCAAGAGGTTGAAAAGCTTCAAAAGGACTTGTATGTGTTGAAGGAGAGCAAAGTGCAACCTTCTCAAGATAACCGTGAAAGCATGGTGAAGAAGCTTGAGAATGGATCAACCGCCACTAGTTCAACCCCTCAACAACATACAACGTCCCACAAGAACAAGATTCAAGAAAAGAGCGAGATTGGGGAAATCAAACCCCAATATCGCCCGATCAAGCACAAGGCACAAGAGTCACTCTCCAAGAAGTCTAGAGGCCTCAACAAGTGAAGGGTGTGCTACAAGTGCAGAGAGAAGGGACACCTTGCCGACTCGTGCCCAAAAGCAACAAGGGGCAGTGGCTCTGACCGTGACCGGTCGAGCCGGTGCGTGCCCGGCCGACCGGTGCCGCCGAGGCGGCCCCTTTTCAAGCAAATAAGGCAAGGAAGCCACCCTCTCCAAGAACAAGACTCAGAAGCAAGTGTAGAAAAGAAATTGCAAGGAATGGTGTGACCAACAAGAACAAAAGTCGCATTTGCTACGAATGCCGTCAAAAGGGTCACTTGGGCAAGGATTGTCCAAATGGTAACATTCCTAAATCAAACCTTGTTCGTTATGATTTCCATAAGCTTAGGAACGATAAGAATAGAACTTGTGCTATGAGGGAGATTAGTTCACCTCATTGTAGCATGAAGGCTATTTGGGTTCCTAAGCACCTTGTGACTAACCCAATAGGACCCAACAAGTGTTGGGTACCAAGAAATGCTTACTGAGCTTACAGGTTGAAAGAGATGCATTGAGCACATGGTTGGGAGACTAGGAAATCTTGATGGTCTCAATTAACCATGTGAAGAGCAAACTCATATAAATCGTGAAATCAATGTCATCTCAGTAACCAATGCGCTAAATTGAGTCTAGGTCACTTTTGGTCCTTGGTAAACACTCATGTGACGCCCTTCTTGCATGAGCAAAACATGAGGTAGTGACTTTGACTATTTTTATGAAAATTTACTTTCTCATGCCATTCGATGCTTTTAATGGCTCTCTAGTAGAGCAATGCCTTATCCTTGGTTGCAGGACTGAAACTAGTGATACATTCACTCACTCAAGGAAAAGGGAAGGAAAAATCACCAAAATGGTGTCAAGTAGTGGTCACCGGTCTGACCGGTGACATGCACCGGTCTGACCGGTGCCAACGCAGCAAGTGCAAGTTGGGCGGGTGACCCGGCACGAGTGCCCGGGTGACCCGGTACGCCTCTGTATGCTGCAGGGTGACCCGACACGAGTGCCCGGGTGACCCGGGGTTGTCCAAACCCTCAAGAAGAATGGTGATTTGGCGTCGAAGGTTATGAGAAGCTAAACACATGTCAATTATCAAATTATTCATGTGTTATGACCAAGTTTTGGAATGAGCCTCAACAAGTTCGTAATTGAACAAAGTGCCTTGGTCGAGAAATTCAAATTCTCTAGCACTACTTAAAAGGGAGCTCATTACAAGACTTGAGTCACTTGTGGGACTAACAATTTCTTCTAAGTGATCTTGTAGTCTCATTCGTTTGTGCATCTCAAAGGAAGCTCTCGATAAGCGTAACTTCCAAAAGAACAAGTAAGAGCTAACACCGTTTGAAATTTAATATATGCACAAATGAAATGGCCTTAAGGCAAAGGTATGTTTTCACGAAACTCATTGAAATACCGTAATGCATCTAGGCCATAACATCATGCTAGTGTGCCATCCTTAGCATGTAATTGCTTCAAATGGACCTCTTGAGCTCCTCTCTAGATATTTGGTTGATATCTTTACTTCCACTCGTCTTTGTGTCTCGAGGATGAAGATATGAGCCAAATATGCTTGTTAGGGCATTCATTTGAAGTGGATGCATGCACTTTGTGATATAGGATAGATTTTTCGAAAAATCAACTAGCATGTATAGGAAGTGTGCTTTCTTTGAAAAATATTTGGTTCTTGGTCTTAGTGACCCAATCAACTTAGTTGTGACTATAGTTCTTGTTTGACTGATGGCTAGTCACAATTAAGAAGATTCTCTCAAGTCCCTAAAATCCATTCGTACTTATCTCTCTCAATCTTGGAAGGATCAAGAATTCACAAATAAATTGGTTAATCCTCCATTCTTCTAAGAATTGATGGTTTTTGGATCAATATCATCTTACTATCTCATATCCAAAACATCTCTAAAGGTTGAAATGGAAATTCTTTGTTGTGGCTCAAAATCTGTTTCTCAAGGGCGCACGGTCCGACGGTGCAAGCCACCGTCCGACCGGTGGTGACCTTGAAGTCACATAATCGTGTTTATGCAACCTAAGTGGATGAGAATTGTCCTATAACATATTTGGAGAAGTTTCAAGGAGCAAAATCTCAAAAAGGAAGAAAAGGGTCGGTACTACCGAGGGCGTGTCGGTTCTACCGATAAGGACTCTCTGTTGAATTTTATCAGGATCTTCGGTTCTACCGAGGGTGGGTCGGAAAAACCGATAAGGCCTCTCTGACTTGACCAGCGGCTGTCACCGGTCTGACCGGTGACCGTCACCGGTCTGACCGGTGACGCCTGGCGTCAACCCGTGGGGCCACAGTAAAAGGAATCCTCTTTTACCCTCTCTTTCTTCTCTCTCCTCTATCATTCACCCTCCTGCAGTCTCAAACCGTGAACACATCCCCTCTCTCTTCTCTTCTTCACCTCTCTCAAAATCCATGGTGGTTTGAAGATTGAACCAAGGAAAGGCCTCAAGATTGGAAGCAAAAGGATCTCCCAAGGCCCCTCTTCACTTTCCCCTTCGAGTTTCTTGGATTCAACTCGAGTTTCACTCTCCAAAGGTATTCAAACCTTTCTTTTGCCCGATCTCCTCACATGGTGCAAAGTTTTGAATTCCCTTTGGTAGAACATCTTCTGAGATCACCTAGAAGACATTCCTATAGATCCATAACATTTTGTTGAACACATTGTGAGAAATCACGAATTGGGGTCGGACGGCCTTCACCGGTCTGACCGGTGGCGCATGTCCAACCCCAAATTGTGTTTTCTTCATGTTTTTCAACACATATCTATTCTAGGATGTCTTTTGTTCTTCTAGACCAAATCTTAGATTGATAGCTACTCAGATTGAATGTGGGAGCAATTGGCTCTGTTCTGGGTGGCACCGGTCTGACCGGTGCCCCTCACCGGTCTGACCGGTGTGGCCCAGAACAGACCCAATTGTTCTGAACTTTCAAGAATCAATTCCATTTCAATTCAATCTTTTTCCTGGAGTCTTATACAATCTTGTCATCCTATTTGTGACTCAGGACAGCAGCTATGGTACGGGAAAAGGAAGGGGCAAAGAAAAGAAGAGAAGAAGTGATCTCTCGCCGAGGAGCTATCCCCGGTGATTTTGGGGAAGGGGGCAGCACCGTCAACGTCAGCGGCAAGATGTTGAGACGCCGCTCAGCTCAAGCAAGTGCAGAGGATCCTGATCTAGGAGGTGACATCGGAACGAGCAGCGATGACAATGTTGAAGGTGAGACCTTTCCGGGTCAGTTTGAGCTGAGGAGGCACCAGGAGGCTGGGTCTGACAGTGATGAGGATGAGGATGAGGATGAGGAGGAAGAGGAAGAGGATGTGGATGCCATGGATGAGGACGACGATGATCAGGGTAGGTTGAGGATCATGCCACCCACTTACATTTACCCTGACAGGCCGGTGAAGTACCACGGGGCTGGCATGACCAAGGCCCTAAAGAAGCTGAGGGACAAGAACCCATATGAGGAGGGCAAGACCGCGTCGGATCCGAGGTTTTGGGCTAAATTTCAGCAGGATTACTATGCCACCGTAATCATAAAGAAGCCCAAAATCACTCACAAGGCACAATATGTGGATTGGGAGCACATGGCAAGAAAAGGTGACCCTATATTTGATGAAGTCATTAGCAATTGTGAGAGGCAAAGGGTCAAGACACTTATGGGATTCCGACAAGATTGGAACAAGGAAATCATCGCTTAGTTCTTTGCTACAGTGCACTTTGGTCACATTGAGGCCGATAGGGCTATGACTTGGATGACCAATGGCCAGAAGTACTCCATCACATTCCATAGATTCTTGAGGTGCTTTGGGATCATGGCGGGAGATGGGGAGTTGAGGAAGCTCCATGATGAGGGGGAACTGGAGAAGGATGCTTTGCATGTGATGTACCCTCGTGGTGAGCATGCCAACTATGGGAAGGTGAAGAACCTCTACACCTACTTTGCTGTCCTAAATAGGCTCCTTAGGGTGTCTATTACACCTAGAGATGGAAATCCCTCTGAGATCACAAAGTTTCAGAAAAACTTGGTGGTTGCTTTGAGGCCGGGAGCTCCGGAGTTTAGTGTTGGGGATTTCATTTGGCAAGAGATCAAGCACCTATCCGAGGACCCCAAGAAGATTTGCAGCTATAGTCCGTATATCATGTATATGATTGAAAAGGTTGCAAAGACGGAGTTTCCGAAAAATGTGACACACAAGCCTCTGAAGCTCAATCCTAGCAAGAACCCTCGGTTTCCATCTCCTAGAGTTGAGCATGCACCGGGTCATGAGGAAGAAATATTTGAGGAGGGAGCAGCTCGGCCAGATCTGCCTGAGGCAGGGGCTCAGACTGTCACCGGTCTGACCGGTGCTGAGCACCGGTCTGACCGGTGGGGTGGTGGCGGCCCGGACGGAGCCACGCAGATCCAGCTCCCCTTTGAAAAAGTTTCTCAACTTCATATTTGGGATGTGCAGGAGCTAGCATGACATCCAAGTTGAGCAACAAAGGTCGAGAAGGGCTAATAAGCAAATGAGGGACACGATGAAATTGATGCACAATGCCTAAGGTTTTCAACCTCCTCGCTCTCCACCATCTCCAGAATCTCCACAGGTTGAGATACCTTCCTTTGAGGAAAGGATGAGAGGATGGGCCAACTCCGACTTGCTTAACCAATATAGCCCCATGTTCTTCGAGTCCAAGCAAGGACAAGGATCGTCCTCATCGGTTCCTCCTCCACCTCCACCATTTGTACCTCCTCCTCCGGATGTGGCTGGATCGTCTCATTTCATGGAAGAAGAGCAACCACCCCCACCTCCTCCACCTCCCGAGCAAGTACAAGATTGGGGCGCTCGCTTCTCTGCCGAGATCTTTGGCTACAACCCTTACTTCTATGGTAAAAACTGTGCTCCCATAGCTCATCCATCTCAAATCACCGTCTCGGAGTCTATTTATCTAAACTCTCCCTTGCATTGGATACTTGACAAATCTCAAATAGGAGGGAGCTCTCACCCGGAGACGGATCTCAAGGACGGTGATCGGCGAAATGCTTCTTCTCCGGGCCCTTCTTGGATGCTTGATGACAAAGGGGGAGAAGAATCAAGATTAAAGCCACAAGTTTGTCTTTGTCTCGGGTTGTTGTCTCCGTTGCACCGGTCGACCGGGGCCCCGCACCGTCGGCGACGGTGCTCGCCTGGCTGTTGAGAGAAGCCATGTAATAAGTTAGAACTTTATCTTAGTGGACTTGAGAACATTTGTGTGAGTGCTGCTGTGTGTTTTAAACTTTATTGTATTATTTAAGCGACTTTATTGCTAGATTGTGATGCATGCTTTGAATGGTGTTTGTTTGTGTTGGCTAAATGGGGCAAAGTGATCTAAACCAGCTTGCAACCCTGGCCCGATCACCTTGGACCAAATAGCACGCACTTCTGTTGCTGTGTGCGCTGACTGGACTTGACCGGTCTGACCGGTCAGGGGCACCGGTCTGACCGGTGCCGCCCAGTCGTGTGTGTTGGCTGGACCTGACCGGTCTGACCGGTCAGGGGCACCGGTCTGACCGGTGCTGCCTAGCCAGTACATTTCCCTTTGCTTTGTGCATATCATGTCATACGCATCACGAATTTTATTTTGTCGCTCACACATGTTGCACTCCACTGATTCTAAGATATAGGGGGAGCTCACACGCCTCTTCTTCCAAATTTGTGCAATTGGCATTTGAGGCCAACTTTTTGAAATTCAACTCAAAGCACAAATTAAGGGGGAGCTCTAGCTATATCTAAGAATCTAAATGCGCTTTATTGTTTTATTTGTAAGCTTTAATCGAGTTGTCATCAATCACCAAAAAGGGGGAGATTGAAAGTGCATCTAGGCCCTTAAGTGGATTTTGGTGAATTAAATGACAAGGCGATTAAAGGACTAATGATTTTGTCTAAGATTGTGAGCAGGTTTTCATTATATATTCATGAGCAACCTTTGAAGCATTTTAATTTTGGATGTATTTTATGGCTCACATCTACAAAGACAAGTATATGGTGCAAGACTTCATGAGTTTATTGAAAGAGAACAAGATGATGAGTATACATATTATGGTTCTAAAAATTGGAAGCTTGCATATCTGTTGTCAATCAAGATCAAGCATTTGAAGTGGGATTTTCAAATGAAGGTTATTTGTGGATGAAGCAAAGTGGAACTCAAAGTGGATTGGATAAGTGATGAAGAGATCAACCGAGGTGTCTAGGGTGAGGGACTAAGCAATCTTTGGGGCCGTAGCTAAGCCGCCATAAGTGTTTTGCTAGGGTGAAGGTCTAGCATCCGTGGGGTCTTCAAGTATCATATTCAAACCTTAACCGAGGGAAGCTTTGCAAGTCATCAACTCGTTAAGATTGGCAACATGGAGTGACCATGGATCCAAGTGTGCATTCTTATGCTATATGGAAAGATCCTAAGTCACTAGCTCAAGTATGGACGTGCTCAAGTCAAAGGCTATGTTGAAAGCCATCAAGTAGTTATTGATCAAGTATGGCAAGAATTGAAGTTGTTCAAGCTCAAGAGGTCATCAAAGCTCTTTTACTCTTTTCTTGAGTATAGGTATGCCGTACTATCAAGAGGGATGCAACTTAGCGAGTTGACCAAGTCAAAGTGCTCTTTTGTTGACCTAAGTGAGATCTAGCCTTTGAGTGTGCTAACAAACCCTCCTAACCTAACCTGGGTCATTTCATCTTGGTGGTGAAGTGCTAGTTTCTTTAAAAGAGGTTTTGGAGGTAACTCGGGCCGGCCGGACCGGCCGGTCGAGGCACCGTCCGACCGGTGCCGCTAGCCCAACGGCTAGTTTTTCGTACACCGGTCCGATCGGTGTGAGGCACCCGGTCGACCGGTCTTGCCCGTGGACTAACGGCTAGTTTTCTCCTTTGAGGGGTATAAGTACCCCAAGCCCTCTTCAAGTGAGGGTTGCTGCTTCTAGTGTTTTTGCTGAGGTCCCAAGCCATTTCTAACTAGCTCTAAGCCTTAGTGGCTCTCCCCAACCATCTCTTTGTGAGATTTGTGGATTCAAGCCATCATCTTTGTGTTGGGTGGAGAAAGTGAGCCTAGGAGTGACTTTGTGAGCTAACAAGAGCAGTTTCAATAGCTTGAGCACTTTGGTTTCGAGTCTACAAACTTTGGAGCATTTGTTACTCTTGGAGGTTTGCCTCCTAGACGGCTAGGTGTCGCCGGCTAGCTCCCAAGGTTGTGGTGAGCAGCGGGAAGTTTGTAAGGGCTGCGATCTTGCCTCTTCGTGGAAAAGATCACCTTAGTGGAAAGGAGGAAAGTGGTTGAAAGAGACCCGGCTTGTTGTGGGAATTGTCCCTTACAAGCTCCTCAACGGAGACGTAGCCATTCCTCAGTGGGTGGTGAACTTCGGGAAACAAATCCTTGCTTCTCCGTGTGGTTCGTCTCTCTAAGTTGTTTTTCTAGCATATTTCATTTGCTTCCGCTTCGATCTACTTGGGTGTGTTACTTGTGTGTGCAGGGCTCATTACTCTGCTTGTGATCATCTACAAAAGCCACACCCTAAGTTTGGTTCGTGCTAGAAGCCAAGAGGTGCTTGAAGTTGTTTTTGCAGGTTCTATGTGCTACACCGGTCTGACCGGTGAGGCGCACCGGTCTGACCGGTGTCACTTGTGAAGTCCAGTGCTTGACCGGTCTGACCGGTCACCGCCACCGGTCTGACCAGTTGGGCACTGTCAGCTCAAGTGTTTGGGGAGAAAGAGTTTAAATTGGTCGTCTCGCCTATTCACCCCCCCTCTAGGCGACATCAAGGTCCTTTCTGTCCTGGCTTTGGGGGCTGGTACTGTGTTCTGCAGGGAGTGATTAAAATCATGGTTAGTGGTAAAAGATATGTCTGATCAAAGGGAAAAAGAGACAAGGGTGTTACCTCTGAAGTTGGCTGAAAATCAGGCATCAGCTCCAAGCAGAATGAGTGCACTGGCTCACTGAAGATATGGTCATGAAATTCTTGCCACCAGGGGATGAAGGTGGGATGAGCTATTGTTATGGGTGTGAAAGGCCAGGTATAAAGAGTTGGGCTGCATTCATACTCGAAGACCCTTCTGGCTTGTATGCTATCCTTGATTTCCTCTCTGGGCTTGAGGAACCCATGAAGGAATAATCTTGGGGGCATTTGACCACATCCAAGTTGTCGGACTATCATATTTGGCTGATAATATTCATAAGTGTTGTGATTCAACCTTCCTCCACAAAATTCTGCTGGCAAAGCACATGGATGGATGAAGATATTAAAGATTTCTATAGATCTTGCATCATGGCGACCAGTTTCAAAGGAGAATTCACAGGGAAGAGTTAAATTGTCATTGTTCAGATAAGGGAGCCAAAGAGGATCAGGGAAGCCTTTAAAGAAGAGCTCGAAAAGTTGACTGACATTTTGGTCAATGGAGACAGTTGAAGCAGCTTCTCCGTGAGTTTGGCATCCCCTGGTGCTTTGAACTTCTCCTTCTTTGTAGCTGGATGAAGGGAACAGCCTGTTGTTGAGGTCAATGTTGACAATCTGGTGCATGTACAGTTGCATCCACATCTGCACAAACCACCAAGGGCCGTTGACACATAATATCTTCTGGCCAGCGTGCATTTGAGAGATAGTTTGATGAAGCATATGATACACACTCCCCAGAAGGTATTTTCCAAGAGGAACGCGATTACCAGCAGCCAAACGTGTAGCCATTGCAATATGATTCAAAGTTGGCTCATTGGCTTTACCACGTAAAATGGACTCGCATGTACCCACATGTTCGAGAACGCCCCGTATTCGACTTCACTCGAGGTCCATCTTTCATGTGATTCTGGATATATGATTTATATCCACTTCCTGACTTCCCTCCTGTTTGCCTTGTGGAGCCTTTGAATTCCCAGGGGTACACGGATCCTGAAATGTCGAGGCCGGTGATCATATACACATCGGCCAGAGTTGGGGACATTGGGCCATGACCAAAAAGAAAGGCGTTGACGCCGTTTGACCAAAAATGGCAAGCCGCTATCAAAAGATTTTCATTCTTTGGGGTCTCGGCCAAGGATAACTCCAAACATTGAGCGATGCGGAGGCTGTCCCAATTGGTGGTCTTGGCGCTATTATCTGCAAGTATTCTTTTATACCAATTTCTCCAGCCGGCAATTGGGGGCAAAGGCCAGTTCTTGAAAGCATCTTGCCACAGGGAAGGTCCTGATAAAGCCGCCTTGAAAGGGATTCTTTGGGATTCAGCTGCAATGAACTCGCGGGGATCGGAAGTTCCCACAGAACCAAGGAAATAAGATGTCGAATTGGTCTTAGTACGAATCAAAAGCTCGGTGGAAAGCTCCTGTCAAGAAAAGGCGGGGAGAGAAATCTGAAGTGAAGATCGAAAAGGGGTAATGCCGAATGAAGCTTACAGGGATAAAATTTACCTGGGCAGCTTGATTTTGACCCTCCATTGAAGATTTGAGCTTTGGGGAAGGATGACCTAGGGTTTGGATCTGGACGGAGGCTCCAATGGATTGCGAGGAGAGAGAATAGGTGTTGAACAGATTTAACCTGAAGACGTTGGCAATTGGAGTCAATTTTGGAATAAAATCACTTTTATCCCGTAATTGAAGGGGCATATGTCAACACCGAAATTTGGTACAGGAAGGAGTCTGATTTGTGGGCCCAGCTTGGTGAAAAAATCCGTCCAGAGAAGGAAGGCTTCTTCAAAAGGATTCAGCAGAGGAACTTGCGGTCGGCAGTTTGCTTCCGTTCGGCAAAGGGACTGTTTGCGCTGATTTTGCGGGATTGCGTGGTGACATGGCCCGAGCGGAAGGGGCGAATGGATGGATAAGCATTCGCACTTGGAGATAAATTAGGTATCAAATATTGTGCTCGTAGTCCATCAGGAATCATGCCACGACAGGGTATAAATATAGACCCTGGATGTATGTAATTGTAATCGAAACATTCTCATAACAAACCGGCTTTACGCCAAACTCTCGAGTCCTTTAGTCACGTCGTCGAGTTCTTCAAGAGGGTTCATCGATCCGTCGACCTCCGTAAGTACCGGCAACCTTGTATCATGTCTAGTACCATGCGGTGGATTTAGATCGTGATGCAAGTAGTATTGTTACCATGCTTAGTATCATGCGGTGGATTTAAGCTTGGTTCAAGAGGGTTTCTTGTTAGGTCATGAGCCATGCGGTGGGCTAAGATCTAGCTTGGAGCTAGTTATCGGCTCTATTAGATTTTGGCAAGATCTAATAGATTCATTAAGTTACCTCGTGTTGTTTTGAGTTTTTACTTTATGTTTAAATTCATATAACACTCCTTTGCCCAATTTAGATTGATTTGGATCGGCTTTATCTTGTTTAGTGATCCGGCTCAATAAGGCACGTGGATCACATGTTTCCCAAATAGCCGAAACCGAACCAATCTAGGTTGTTACATGTTGCGGGTTCAAGCTTGTTAATCTTGCGTAAATCTTGACAGAACTGGGTATCATGCGGTAGATGCAGGTTTTTGGGTTGTCTTAGAGCTAATCATCCGGTGGATTAGATTTTTAATTCAATCCGATAGGTTTCTCATCGTTGGCAATGTTTGTTCCTCCATGGACCCTGATTCGGCTGTTCAGCCGTATTCGGTTATGCTTTTACGAGTAAAACGTGTTTATAAGTTATGTTTTAAACAACATGTGCTTTTAGCTTTCCATATTTAGGTTGTATCATGCGGTGGATAGATCTATTTGTGGTTAGTGGTGTGATTTTTCAAACAAGTTGTATCATGCGGTAGATAAACTTGTTTGGTCTCATGCTTGACGGGTTTTGAAGTATCTAGACATGCGATAGACTAGTGCTTTGGGCTTATGCATGCTTGTTCATTACATGTTTGTAATCATGCTTTACTTCATTTATTGTTTATTGTTATTTATTCCTGAGGATCTATCATGGTCTTGTGCACGTGCAATTTCATCCAAATAAAGACCGATCTATCGCCATGCTTGTGTCATCCATTCGGCTATGTTCTGTTTTACACTTTAAAGCTCCCGAATGGCTTCTGATCTGCTGGCAGATAGCTTCTCATAGCTATATGTCATCTTACATGGCTTTCTAGCCGTAAATATGGAACTGTCTGGTACCACCCGGCAAGTTCCAAGCTTTGATATTTAACTACTTTGTCTTTTGTTAATTTTCAGGGAAATTGACTGGCACACTTTGGAATCTGCTCGTGTGTGAAGCCAGCTTGTTCGGCTTGTTGTGTGCTTGACGTAGGGTGCGGATTTTGCGTCAACAGTACCACCACCTATGGCAAAACGTGATGAACTAGTATCATTGTGCAAGAAAGTAAGTTTTGACGGAAATAAAATGTGCTAGAAGTCAGTTTAGATAATCCATAAAGTACCAGCCACCTGAAAGAACCCAAAAATTCACTCTAGGGTCTCTCGGACTAGTTTAAACCTTAAAATTCTACACGCTTAGCAATATTGTTAATCTTGGCAAATTTTATTCCAAAAATAGGTTTGTTAAGGTATTGTAATTACTCTGGTGCATAATCTCGCTTTGGTACTAGCTATGACAGAACTGCCCAAAATAATTCCGTATTATCGCCTAAGCCTGTCCACATAGCCGTTAAGCAATATCAAAGAACTATTCTGTCACCTCTGCCGGGGCATGCCCGGTAAATCACTTACACATGATCAAATTATGCGCTAAGCCCACATGAAGGCGGGACCCGACTACAACATTAAATTACAAAAAAGTCCATAAGCACTTAAAATTACAAACCAGGTTTTGAGTACATAAAAGTAAACATGGTTCAAAGTTTTAGACAGCGAAAATTAAATTATACACAAGATACACACAGGAGGCAATCCATGCATATCACTCCTCATCATCGCTCTCCCACTCAATCTCCCATCCATCTGGAATAGAACCAGGCCAGATGGGATTACCTGAAAACAACAACAAAAGCAAGACTGAGTATACTAATACTCAACAAGACTGACCCATCAAAATAAAGACACAACTAGACATGCAAGACTTTTTGGCTGGTGGGTTTGTTTTGCCAAAAGCATCTAAGAGTTGATCCTTACTTTCAAGTTTTAGCTCCAGTTCTAGTATATTAACCATTCTAGATAAGCACCTATCTAAACAAGTATGGTTGGACAAACAAGATTAATCATCCAACAATATTAATCCAAAATGTTCCATAAATAAATATGGGGTAGCCAGTGGTCAAGCCAACTCAGATAACGACGAGTGACTGACGATCAATCGATTTATATCTTTGCAATGTAAACCTGAGATACACAGAAGAAGGTAGACCATGTGCAGTGTCTACCCTAACCAGGCGGTTCACAACGTCCCACAGTTTGGGATCAGACGCTACAAACTCTGGTAAACGATTATCCGGAGGGTCTATCCCGACCAGTCCGGAACTCACCCACTATACCACGGGTAGCTAGCCCGTAGACGCAACCCAAGGGGGTAGCTAGAAAGAACCCGCCCTGGTTCAGAAGGTGCTAAGCTTACCGGTCCCATTCCCGACAAGCACTTGGTACGTTCAATAGCTTAAACTAGCACAGTGCTACTCAGTCGAGACCGAACCCATTGCTCTTACCACATGAGCGAGTCAATTTATCCATTTATGATTCCAACATGACATCCTATATCTCGCGAGCAATGAGTCATTACTCGACTTGTACCGTGTCCTTAAAGCATGGCACTAGCGTCCTAACCTACTAGCTGGTAAAAGAGCATAGGAGTCCTAAGGATCATGCATCTAGGTTTCAAACAACTCCTCAAACTTAAATGCACAATCTCGCGAGCAATGAGTCATTACTCGACTTGTACTGTGTCCTTAAAGCATGACACTAGCGTTCTAACATACTAGCTAGTAAAAGAGCATAGGAGTCCTAAGGATCATGCATCTAGTTTTCAAACAACTCCTGAAACTTAAATGCACAAGTAAAACATAAATACTGAAATGTAAAAATAGTATGAACTTTTAATAAAAAGGTTAGATGAAACCAGTGCTTGCCTTCTTCTAAGTTAGCAGCAGCCTTGGACTCTTACGGACTTTGGTCCAGGTCTTGATGAACACTCAACTCGTTCACTTCACCATCTGTCAGGGACAGCCTTGGGGATCTCCTAAATAACCGGGGGAAAACCCATTTTCAGCAAATAACAAAACACAAACGAGCTCACAAATTATAAATCACACCCAAGACGATCACGACCCGGTGGGAGGGGCCCATGGCGCTAAGCAACCTCGGCGGCCCACCAAAGCGATCGGCCCCGGCACCCCTCGAGCGAAACCCCACTTTGCTCGAGGGGTACGCTGCCATATCACCAAGACTCCACCTCGCTCGAGGACTGGGCGCCCCCTCGGGTGAGACTCTGCCTCGCTCGAGGGCTGGGCGCCCCCTCGGGTGAGACTCCGCCTCGCTCGAGGGCCGAACGCCCCCTCGGGTGGTATTCCGCCTCGCTCGAGGGCTGGGCGCCCCCTCGGGTGAGACTCCGCCTCGCTCGAGGGCCGGACGCCCCCTCGGGTGGGATTCCGCCTCGCTCGAGGCTCTCGCGGGTTCGCAACTCCCGCACCCACTCCACCGACCGGAGCATTTAATGTTTCGACACAATGCAGGCGCCCGAGTCAAAGACGAATCCATGCCATGTCGTCCCTCTGACACCGCCTGATAATCATATCCCAGCGCTGTTCCGCCAACCCTCCCGGTGAGGCCATCCCCGCCACTGTACGTCACTGTGCGGTGAGGCTAGTGTCAGCTCCATGACACTGTGCCGCCCACTCTCGTACGACCCGCACGCCGCACCCTCGAAAGAGGACAGTGGAACCCTCGAAAGGGTACGGATGTCTGTGTCGCGCCCTCACGGGACGGCGCCGTGACGTCGAACCAGTGAGGCGCGTCCCCTCCGTCGACGTCGGCCTTGTGCCACCATCCCGAGCACTGCAGCCCCATCCCCGACGCCGTGGGAGTCCAGGATGACAAGACATCGTCACGCCCGCCGCTGTGCGACCGCCGGCCTTCCATCAGCCCGACCCTCGAGCTGATGCACGCACGACGACCAGAAGAGAGGCTCCCACGCTGCCGCCCTCGAAGTCGCTCCTGGACGGATACGAGACACGCCGTGATGCCCTGCCAGAAGCAAGATTCGTCAGGACGGCCGTCTACTCCGTGGCGCTGTACGCCATACTGCCACATGTAGCTGAAACTGTGCGACACGATTGTAAACTGCCTCCCCTTGGCCTATAAAAGGAGGAGGCGGTCCCCCTGTCGCGGGGGACGGAAAATAGCGCACACTTGCACGCTCTCCTCCCACACACGATATTGGCACTTCGCCTCAATCAAACCTCAGGGACCTGGAGGCCTCTCCCCCTCTCCCGCCTTGCTTGTATCTCCCCTCTGCAAGCACCACGGTGCGACGCAATACAGTGCCTCGAGCTTACCCCTGCTGGATGTACGGCCCCGACGGGAACCAGGATAAATCTTGTGTCACCTAGTTGCTTAGCACCAGCCATCGAGAGATAGATCTTAGCGCTCGTAGTAGTTAGTGTCGAGACTACTTTCCGCACTGACACCATCTACCATCCCATCTCCCTCCTGGGTGAGCGTGCACGCACCGACCGACAAATCTACACGAAAAGCATATGCATTAGATTAAAGTGAGGGTGGTTATTTAACGGTTAACTATGATGGTGACTGTGTACATATGTAAGCAAAATAAATTATTTAACTTCACAAAATAGAAAGGGGGTGTTTTGCAAATTCAAAAACAGATCCGAGACATGCTTTCACACTTTCACACCTTAATTTCCATTTCTTTATTTAATTACATAAAACAAGTCTTTCAACCATAAATCCAAATTAAATAAAAAAACACTTCAAATATGTCTAAGCTTCTGCACACATCATCATATACCCATTCTAAGTTCACAGACCAAAATTTAGATTAAGTACATTTATAAATAATTTATATGAAAAAGACAAATTTTAGCCTAGTAAATCACTATTAATTCAAAATAAGATTTACCAAACTTTTTGATCTCAACTTTCTCCTACAAATCATACATGTCAATTCTAAGAATCTGACCAAAGCATAAGTGCAGATTCGAATTATTTCTCAAATTTTGAATTTAAACTCCTACACAAAATTAAATCCGAAACACAAACCAAAACACATCCTAAAATCAAATCAATTCTACCAGAGGTACTATTCATCAAGACAAACCCCTAGGTTGCACTTGTGCTTAAAGAAAAGTTTATTAAAAGGGCTATAAAAAGCATCAAGCTTAATCTAGCATAAAGCTTACATAAATCATCACTAAAAATACACATCAAAATCATGCCAACTTTGGTCACAGATCTAGACATGCCATAAAGAGTAAAATATCCAAAATTCAAGTCTATATCATGTGTATATTTTAAACTACACCAAAAACACATCAAATTGAGTTTGAATTTTTAATTCAACAGCTACACAGAAAAACCCTATAAATGCTTTCTAGAAAAGGTAGAGTTTTTCACCAGGAACACAACAAAATTGGATTTGTATTTTTCTGATTTTTCTACAATTTTTAATTGATTTTTGAAGTTTCTGTTGAAAACCATAAAACACATTTACACCGGGACCCTCAGGAATTTTTCCTAAATCACAGATGTACCCTTACTTTACATAAAACACCCTGCAACTTTCTGAATCTTCGCAATGCGGCCCCCGGGCGGCCTGTACCTCACCGGCGGCGGAAATTAGTGGCCGGCGACGGCCGGACTTTGCCGGAGGAGGTGTCACAGGCTTCCACGAACCTTGCTAGAGGGTTGTAAGATGGCGGCTAGACTGGGGACGACGTAGTCGGCGGCTGGCGGCGTGGTGCGCCCTGGGAGCCCGCTGCATCCGTCGGTGGCCGACGACGGCTTGGGCTGGCGGGCCGACGGTGGTGTGGTGGTGTTCAGGGAGGTGAGGTGAAGCTCTAGGGGGAGAAGGGTGTCGAGGAGCCGCGACTTTGCCGGGGATAGCAGTGGACGGCGGTGGTACTGAAGAACGACGACGACGTTCGTGAGACGGCGCGACTGCGTTTCCTGTCGTGCGTGCGTGACGGGCGACCCAGACGAGTGGTCCAGCAGCCGGCCTTAAGGCCTCGCGGCCACCGGCCACGTGCATGCACCGGGGGCGCCTCGCGACGCCGCTCGCGCCGCCGTGTGGTCACTCGGGCCCGCAGTCAGGCCGCGACGCCTCCCTGGGCACGGCGCACGGGGTTTTGAGTGGGCGGAGGGTCCACGGCGTCGAACAGGTCCATAGCGATGATTACCAGACATCCGTACACTGGCATCCGCACAAATCGGCACGTGGCTAGGCGGTTGCTGGCATGCGCACGCGCTCTAGCGCGGCGACGACGTCGCCTGACTCTGTTTCAAAACCACATACCGGTTTTCAAAATTGCATAACCCCCAAAAGTGACAACTAAGTCAAAAATCTTCAAAAATAAAGGTTGTAGAGAGCTATAGACCTACAACTTTCACAAAGGGCGACCTATGTTTTGATCAACGGATTTGTGTGAAAAACGCGTGGAACTTCAAGAAAAACTCGGCCCAGAATTACTATGCACAGGAACTTCATCTCGAATTTAAGCGTCTTTGCACTCAACATTGGAATGTCCCCCAATTATGAAAAATGTGTTCCCGGAAATAATGAAGAACTTTTATTCTGGCCGATTTTGAACTTCTATAATGAAATTTGGAGAACGTGCAAGAAAACCAAATCAGGCTTTTTGGATATATAGAGGTTTGACCAAGAATTATGACTTTGACCAAGGTATTTTGTGCAAATGTGTGCCAAATCATGTCAAACATGTTTAGGAGCCAATTAAACTTGATTAACACAACTAATTAAGGTATTTATCTTTAATAAACACCTGGGGTGTTACAGAACGGAGGAGGACACGAACTAATCCCGTATGGTGTCCAATCCCATCCTAAAATTGTGCATTCATAACTTAGAGGGAGTGCTTTGGAAGTTAAACTCAGTTCCTAAGCACCTCAATTAAATCTTCAAAGTTGATGACTAGAGATTATTATTCACAATCTGAAAAATTTAGAGAATTAGTGAAGTGTGAAACAACATAAGTTAGCTGTTTTTGAAATTTATTTTTGAGCAACTTTGCATCTAAACTTTGGCTTCCCAATAGCAAAATGGAATCTATTAACATTGGTGAACATGTCCACTCAATTGTTGAACTAGATGTTGGAGTTAAATAATTTTAAAAGAGCTCAAAAACTAATTCACTCCACAACTGTGTCCCTACTTTTCCTTTCTTCATGCGCGAGCCGATCCAGATCACGCGAGATAATGCAGCCGTGCTAGAGCCAACCCGAGCCAAGCAGCACACGATGCAGCTGCGCGGGGGTCGCGGACGCTCCGTCCAATCCCACGACGCCACAAGGGGGCGCGAACCAGGGCCGCGGTGCGCGCGGCGCCCACCAGAATTTTTTCCCATATCGGAGCCCAAGTTATGTGGCCACCTGTCTTGCCCCACTAGCTGATGTTCGAAATGTATGGTACTTTCGCATCATTATTTTTTGGAAAAAGTTTACATCACCCTCAACCTATAAAATCATATACATATTACTTCTAAATTTTTTAAAACTGGACAAATCACTCCTAAAGTGATGTGGGTCAGCGGTTTTGATACAGTGACAAGATTTTAAATCTTTTTCTTATTTCGATTTAAATTTTAAAAATAACAGTAAATTGCAGGATTTAGTTTTTTTGACTTCACATGAGTATATGTACACAGTGAATATATAATATGGTATGTTTTAGTAATTTTTTTAGTTTTAGGTCTATACTTTTCTGTAATTAATTCATAGATGTAAAAAATTCATAGATGAAGTCCAACAAAATTGAATTTTCTATTTTATCATTATTTTTGTGATTTACTGTGACTTTTCACAATTTCAATCGAAATAAAAAAGAAAAAAAATCAAAATCATGTTCTTGTAGAAAAACGCCATTCAAAACCGCTTCAGGGGATGATTTATCATGTTTTGAAAAGTTATCGAAGGATATCATATTGAAGTATATCATATTATATGTTCATTGTGTATCCGGTATCATAGATTGAGGATGATGTATTCTACCTCCCATAGGTGTTGGAGGTGATGTAGAGTTTTTCTATCTTTCGTGGTCTCAACATGTATTGTGAAAAACCAACAAAAAAAACATGTATTGTGAAACATCATTGTGAATTGTGATCATCTGAAGTCCACACATAAGTAGTGTACATCGATAACTGAGACGATAGTTGCCGCGTGTACGTGAGCTAATGTTGTTCTTTAAACGGTGTTGTCATGCGTACTTGACTCGTTTGACTTTGTTGATGACGATTACTGCAACGAGCACGGCGGCTATATAGTCCCGCTCACTCCCACTAGCACGATCCATGCAGCTATGCGGGCACGAGAGTTTTTTTGGCTTTCTACTATGATCGAAAAATTCAGTTGGATATGAAGCATTAAGCAACGCAAAAATGTGAAGCAGCCTTGCATGAAACCAGTGATGATTCTTGCTCGCCCCACTCGAGTGATTGGACAAATGATGTTTGAGGTACAAGCGGCGGGGAAATAATTTTTTTCTCATATTATATTTTTTTAATAGAACAAATTCGGCATTATCCTAGCTACATTTGTCGTTCTAGTGATAAAATGAACAAAAGCTAGTATGGCATGGTTTGCTAGTGGCGACGTAGGCAGAGATAAAATGCGACACGAGGTGGCATTGCGGTTCAAACTCTCTAGGTCGTCTATCAAAAGACTACAAAATGCAAAAGAAATTTGTACATTCCATAGATAGGTGCCTGCAGAGAAAAAGAAATTACGAGTTCGCTCGTGAATTTTCCGCTCTTATTAGAGGGAGAGAAGTTACATTAAAATAGAATGGCAAGGAAATGCTTGCGTGTCAGTCTGTCTATAATCTAAAAAAAGTAGCTGAAGTGTGTTTTTCTTTCTTTAAAGCAAAAGAATAGTATTGGTCGTTTGACTCCATTTTGTACGTCCGACGCCACATAATCCAATGCACCCGAAAACGAACATAATCATCAGCCAGCAACCCATGAGGTGGTTTCGGTGGTGTGCTGCCTTTGTTTGTGTGTTGCAGTGTCCTTGTTCCAGTTCGACCCACCAATTGTTAGTTGTTTTTCTTATTTTTTTAGTTTTTGTTATATTACTAAAAAATATAGAATTCCTTGCTTGACACTAGAAGTTGACTAAATTTCTTTTTTGACACTAAATTTTTTCATCCATTATATGATTTCTTATCTCATTATTTGACAATTTCATCATTTTTGTCACGTAAGTCAAACAAAACAACCATCAAATCACTTCTAAAATTTGTGAAACTTCTTAAGATAATCGAACAAATGAAGATGAGTCCATTTTGCCATTTTTATGTCAAATTTCACTGAGTATGATTACTTTTGAAGCATATTTTAAATTTTACAGTGTCAAAACACTTTCCTAAAATTATAGAGAAACAACTAATATTCCTTGCACGAGATGAAGACACTTATAAAATTTTCTATCATAAGTTACATAAAAGAATTACAAAAATTTTTAAAATGTTTCCAAATTTACAATTCTTCATAATTCTTTATGTAAATTTCTCTAAGAAACAATTTAATGAGTTCTGACGTTTGAAATATTATTATTTTTTCTACAGCTTTTAAAAGTATTTTTAGTGTCATAAAAAATCAAAGAACATATAAGGGCAACCTAAGTTGGTGAATGTTAAATTTAAAGTTGTAAATGTATATGTGTTCTTTTAATAAATATGGATTCACATTCATTTGTTGTAGGCCAGCCCTAGGGGTAGGCCACCATGTGTGACAACATGAGGGCCTAAGCGGGGTGGGGGCCAAGGTCAAGTATGTGTATGTACAACTATAGATCGATCGTCTATCTAATCAAGCAGTTCAAGAGTTTATTTGATATCAGCGTTTGAGATTTTAAAGTTTGTTATTATGGTTGCATATCGCTATCTAAATGTTTGGGTTGCTTATCAAATCTTCTTAATTATACATGTGACTGTAGCTTTGGCTGAAAGAAGTTTCTTAAAATGAAATTGTTGAAAAACTATTTAAGATAAACTATGTCATCAGATTGAATGGCTTGATTATGTGCATCATGAAGAAGACTATATTGAACAATATTGATCTCAATGTTGTAGTTTCATCAAGGAATGGCCAAAGAAGTATCTTTTACAATTTTGCATCATATTAATTCCAAAAGTACAAATATACTCCTATTTTAATCTATAATATTCTCGATAATTATCAACATGTTAAATTTAAAATATATTAATATGTTTATTTTTGATTTGTAAAATCTTCAAGATCAATGAAATATAAGTTACAAGTTGGAAGGAAAAACTTTTTGATGTCAAAAAATCCCGACGTCTCCTGGTTCAAATCCCAACCGAAGTAGTCAGCCAATCGTCAATATATACGGCCATGCGGCCCATAGGCCGGCGGCACAACCCGCGACACGGCCTTTTGGCACGACCCATGTGTCGGTGCGGAATATGGTCCCGACACTAACCAGTAGAAAGCGCTGTGGTCTATCCCTCAATGGTCGATGCTAAGTAACAAGTGACACAGAGTTTTTATCCTGGTTCCGGCCGAGGGGGCCGTACGTCCAGCAGAGGCGTGCTCGAGGCACTATATTACTTAGCACCGGGGGTGCCTGTAGTGGGGCTGCTACAAGCAAGGCGGGAGAGGAAGCGTGGCTTCCAAGTCCCTGGAGGAGTGGCTGAAGATATTGTGGGAGAATTTGGAGAATGAGTACGTGGTGTGCGGTGTGTTCCTGTTTTGTATGATCCTGGGTCTGTCCCCCCGCGGCTGGGGGTTCGCCCCCCCTTTTATAGATCAAGGGTGAGGCGGATTACATGCGCGCCGCGCTATCTAGCTACGTGGGGAAACACGACGTGCTATGCTGTAGTGGGCGGCCGTCCGGACGATCCTTGCAGCGATCTGGCCATGATGGCCTACCTTGTACCCGAACAGTGGCGGTTCGAGGGTAGAAGGGCGGCGGATGGTGGCGATGTCCTCTGATAGGCTCGAGGGAGGTGCTGACATTGGCTTGTACGGGGCACAGGAGTAGGTAAGACGGCTTTCCTTCCCAACGCGCTTCACGCGTCGGGGTTGTTGCTACGGCGCCCGGCGTGCGCCCCGCACGCGCGGGGACCGGCGGCCATGCGTTGCCACGGTGGCGGGGATGGCGATCCACCGGCCTAGCGCCTCCACCTAATCCTGTAGGGTCACAAGAAAGTGAATCGAGGGTGCAGCCGGCCCCCCTTCGAGGGCTCGGCGCGTTAGCCGTCTTGGGGCGGTGCGCGCGGCATCACGGGACCGACACCGGCCGCGCCGCACGGTCCCTCCCCACGGTGATGGGGATGGGCTCCTCCCCGGGGAGTTGGTGCGGCGGCGCCGGGCGCGAGCCCCGGCGCATGATGGCGCCGTCCCGCCGGTGTCGTGGCGTTAAATGCCCGTGTACGGGGGGCCGGCGCACGCGTGAGGGGCGCCCTCGAGCGAAGCGGACTCCGATCGAGGGCGAGACGGACCCTCGAGCGAGGCGGATTCTGCTCGAGGGGGAGCGGACCCTCGATCGGGGCAGACCCCGCTCAAGGGGAGCGCACCCCCTCGAACGGGCGGAGCCCGCCCGAGGGAGGCATGCATCCTCGAGCGGGGGCGAAGCCTCGCTCGAGGGGATCTTCGAGAGGGTTGTCTTGGTGGGCCATTGAGGTCCTTCGCGGCGTGGGCCGTACCCCCGCATGGTTAGGCACCCGCATGGTTAGGCTAAGCGTGTTTTGCTTTGTTGCGGGTTTTAAGTGGGGATTTCCGGTGGTTTAAGGGGACCCCTAGGGCTGTCCCCGACAGTAGCCCCCGAGCATCTGTGGGTTTGCCATTGAGGCTCCCGCAGATGCTGGAACCTACTGATAGGACGTTCTTCCCTCCTTGTTTTGCGAACGCTTTCCGTGGGGCCGCGTCAGCGGACCCGCGGGTCTAGCCCCCGAAGCCCTGCAGGAGTGTGGGTGCTCCTGCAGGGGTTAACCGCGAGAACTGATCAGAGGGCGTGGCGCATGTTTCAACCGGCATCGGCGATATCTCAGCCGGCCTCGGTGGCGCACGCGCTGCTGGCACTGTCTCCGGCGGGTGCAATTTCAAGGAGGTGTAGCCGTGCGTCAAGCCCCCGAGCCTGGGCCCGTTCGAGGCGATCGGGTAGAGCTTTACGACTTTTTTTTCTTACGCGCCCTCGCCGTCCCTCCGCGGGACGGAGGGTGAGGTTTCCGCAACCCCCATCGAGCGGGTCGCGGATTGCGGATTCCTCGTCGAGCTGCTAGCGGGTGGTTCGAGTGGACGCCCATGCCCCGTTCGATAAGGGTAGGCTGCGTGGTCCAGAGACACGTCCATTGAAGCGCTTGCGTGGGTTTGCTAGGTGGGGCTCGGTCCCGTTCGATAGGGACCGAGGGCGCGGAAGCTCTCCCTCGGTGGGATCCCCCGGCTAGCTGCCCTCGCTGGCTCTCGAACACGACATGTGGGGCACCCTCGAGCCGACGGGCTCGAGGAACGGCTCGAATGCGCGTGCCCTCGTCGTCCCTGACTCTGCGATCTATGGCACCTGTTCGAACCCGTCGAGGGTCAGGCTTCGAACCTCTAATCAGTAGGGCCGTGCGGGGCCGCGCCTGGACGGCCCCGTCTTTTGCGTTTGCGGCCGTCGAGGGGTCTGGGCGAGCCAACCCTCGAGGCGCTGGTTGGTAGCACTACGTGGCATGCGTGCCCGTGACGCCTGCCTTGTCCTAGGCGGGCCTCGGGGCGACCTTCTCGCGCTTGTGCCCTTTTTAGAGAGTTGATATTGTCTCGAGCCAGGGGCTCGTGCCGCTCGAGGGTTTTACGTGGCATGGGTATCCGCGGTGCCCGCTTTACTTCAAGCAAGCCCCGAGCGACCTTCTCACGTCGATGTCCCTTCGAGGGCTGACATCGTCTTGAGCCAGGGGCTCGTGCCGCTCGAGGGTTTTGCGTGGCATGGGTGCCCGCGGTGCCTCGCTTTACTTCCAGCGAGTGCCCGGGCGACCTTCTCACGTCGATGTCCCTTCGAGTGCTGTTATCGTCTTGAGCCAGGGGCTCGTGCCGCTCGAGGGTTTTGCGTGGCATGGGTGCCCGCGGTGCCCGCTTTACTTCAAGCAGGCCCCGGGCGACCTTCTCACACCGATGTCCCTTCGAGGGCTGTTTTTGTCTCGAGCCAGGGGTTCGCCCCGCTCGAGGGTTCTCCTTGCTTGGCAAGGGACCGGGTCATTAAATGCCTCGCAGTCGTGGCTGCGGTTTTGGAACGCGGGCGCGCCTTTTTAGGCGTTGCGGCCGCGCGCGCACGCGTAGTGGGCGGCGTGGCAGGCGGACGTGACCGCTTGCTTCGGTCCCTGCAAGTCTTCGCCGTGATGATGGCCCGTCTGCGGTGATGTGGCCGCTGCGGTCATGGTGGGGCCCGTTCGTCGGCGTGAGGAGAAGATTCCCTGCAGTTAATGCGCGCGGGACATCCGCCCCGGAGAGCTCGCCCGCGGATTATAAATCTGAGGGGAGGGAGAGACGGCGGTTTTTTACCTTAACGCCTCACCATTTCAGCCCCCTGCGCCTTCGTCTTCGCCTCGCCTTTGCCACCGTGCGGTGTCGCCATTAGAGCTCTTCTTCCGTTTCTCGTCGTCCGCTCTCGCTTTCCTTCGTCCTTCCTCATGGCGCCGCCTCAACCCCTGACAATCCTGGACCCATACGCCTGGGAGAGGTCGTCGGTGACTCCGCTGGCCCTTGGCGAGCTGGTCGCCGCCGGCCAGCTGGCGGCTAATGAAGATGGACGCCCGGCGGAGTGGATAGTGCCGCCGGCGGGGGACCGCGCGCCCAACCCGCCGGAGGGCTATTTAGTGAGCTTCGTGCGCTTCCACGAGCGAGGCTTCAACGCGCCGGCGAGCCGCTTCATGCGGGCGCTGTGCCACTACTACGAGGTGGAGTTGCACAACTTTGCGCCCAACGCGATTTCGCAGGCGGCCACGTTCGTGGGCGTCTGCGAAGGGTACCTGGGGATCCCAGTCAACTGGGAGCTCTGGGTACACCTTTTCCGCGCGGAGCTCTTCACGCAGCCCCACGACGGAGCCGAGGACCCACCGCGCGGTGCGCGCGGCGGGATGTCCTGCCCCGCCGGGGGGGCAGTTCAAGAACGTCTACATCCCCTGCACCATGACGACGAACAACGCCGGCGGGGAGCGGGGATGGTTCTACTTGCGCAACGCCGAGCCCGGCCTCCCCCCTACACCGGTCGGGTGTTCAAGGAGAAGCCCAGCTCTTGGGGCTACGGGGTATCCACGCCCCAGCATCGGAGGCGGTAGGACTCGGTCCTGGCCGCCCTGCAGAGCCTGGCGGCGCAGGGGTTGACCGCGATGGGCGTCCTCGCCTTCCTCCATCACCGGCGGGTCGTGCCCCTGATGGAGAGGCCGCTCTGCATCTTCGAGATGACAGAGGCGGCCAACCCCGTCGATCTGGCGAGGTCGCGGATGCTCCCGACGCCCCTCGAGCGGCCATATGCGCTCACCCGGGCGCGGAGCGCCGTCGACACCCGGATGCCGATGCATCCGGACCAGACCCCGTGGGACCTCGAGATGCTTCCCACCGGCCCACTGGTGAGTGTGACTCTTGACTGTGTTTTAGTTCTTGGTGTTGCTTCTTCCTCCGGACGCGTCCTTGATATTCCTATATACAGCTGGTGAGCTTTACCGCTTCAAAGTCCGTTCCGCCCACCCCCGACTCCCGCGCGCTCGGCCGGGCGGCGCGGCCGCCGGGAGCAGGAGCGGGCGGCGTGCGGGGGAGGGAGCGCGCGAGGCGACATCAAGCGCGCCGCGACCGGCGGAACGCGGAGTACCGGCGGCGCGAAGAGCTGGGGCTCTCCTCCCCGGGGACCGAGGAGTACTCATCCTCGGAGGAGGACGAAGAGGAAGAGGCTGAGGGGGAGGGCCCCTCTGATAGGTGGCAGCCTGCGCCCCCGTCGCCGGAACCGGTGCCGGCGGCAAGGGCGGTGTTGACGGTGTATTTTGGTGCACCTAGCATGTTCATTACACTTTGGTTTGGATTTGATTATTGAACTAACCCGCCACTAGGCATGCTAATCATATAACAAGTTCATCTTTGTGCATGCATTTGGAAGTGTTGTGTTTATGTAGGAAATCATGGACATAAAGGACGGATTCGCAATAAGTTCAAGGAGCATTCATGGAGTCTTGTTCGTGTTCATGAGCTCGCTGAAATTACTTCCAATGGTGGTGAGGACCGAAGTGCTACGAGGAACACCCCCGGGGATTGAAGCGTAAAAGATCAAACTTCATGCAAAGAGAGTCTCCATCTTGATCGCGAGGATAACGAGCGTCAAAATCATCCAAGTGGAGGGGGCGAAGTAGATAAGTGCACGAGGACCCACGGAGCAAAAAGGGCGACCGAACCGGCCGAACCGGGCTCGGGCCGGCCGGCCCGGCCGGATCGGCCCGGCCCACTTCGGCACCGGTTCGGTCCCGTCTTCCTTGCCCTCGAAGGATCTTCGACCCTAAAACCCCCGACGCGCCGCCAACACGGGGAGAGGAGTTATTCGCACCGAAGGCCATCTACAAGCTAGAGAGAGAGGAGGAGGATCTCCGGCCGGAGATCAACCACCTCGAAGGAAGCACCCTCTCGTGGAGAAGGAGGAAGACACCGGCGGAAGGGAAACCATGATCAACGGTGCCATGATCAGCACCTTGATGGGGTAATCTTCTCATTCGTCCATGGGTTGTAATCGATCGTGAGATGTAATCGCACTTTGTCGGATTATCTGTCTATCATCTTGTGTTGAATATACTTTAATGCTTTAAGGTTAGCTACCGTGCCGTAGAGGGAGTACGAGCTCCAATGCTTCCTTGGATCCATTCAATACGCCGTGGCCATCAAAGGTCTAGTCATGAATACCTTCGCGTAGTGACAGTACGAGAGGAGGGAAAGGGCGAAACCGTGGTCACAACCCCGATAGATTAGATTGGTTTTTCATGTCTTTAAGCGATTGCATGCTCTAGTATCGTAGACCCGTGGGCGAGTGTCTTCTCTCTTGATCGTTTATCATTCTCTCTAGTGAGTTTAGTTGTTTTTCTAGTATAATAGTAGTTAGGGTTTTAGTAGCTAGTGTGTCGTTGTTGATCGAACGCTTGTAATCCCCTTGCTCCGCGGATTGACAAGAACCTTGGGAATCCCGTGGTGAAGAAGGTGTGGGGTCCGTACGCTTGCGGATCGTAGAGGGATACGTCTTTTATCCGTCAACAAGCCCCTTTTTCCGGCGCCGTTGTCGGGGAGCAAGTTAGTTTACATCGTTTGATTTGCATCTAACTTAGTTTTATATTCTAGTTTATCTTTTATTTGCTTTATCTAACATATATTATCAGAAAAACACTTGTTTCTTTTTTTGTTTTTGTTTTTGTCTTATTGTCTAGATGGAGTTCGTTAATCAACCCGTGGAAGAACCGGGAGAAATCATTAAGGGATTACGCTAGCCCTCGATGTGAAGACATAAAGGTACAAGAGTCGGATTCGAAGCTCGAAGCGACCAAGTATGAAATTAAATCCAAGATCATGAAGATGGTGGCGGAAAACCCATTTGAAGGGATGGTTACGGAGAACCCATATAGACACATAAGGGATTTCACGACAATATGCAACACGGTGCGTCAAGAAGGAGTTCCCGATGAATGGTTCAAATGGAATCTCTTTCCCTACTCACTTGCGGCAAAGCAAAGACATGGTATTCGGTTGCGTCCTTTGAAGTTGAAGGCAATTGGAACAAGTTGACAAAGAAGTTTTGCGAGAAGTTCTTTCCAATGAGCAAGGTTCAACATCTAAGGAGGCAAGTGATCAATTTTATGCAAGGAGAAGAGGAAGGGATAGACCAAGCCCGGGATAGGTTTAATGAATTAATCGAACAAGGACCAAAACTCGGCTTCACCGGTGACGTACTCTTGCATACATTTTTCTTTTCCCTAACCCCTAGTTGCATGCGACACGTCGAAATGTGTGCGGGTGGGGATCTCATGGAGAAAACACTCACGGAAGCCGCCCAACTTCTACAAAAAGTTAGTAAAGCGGCTGCCATGCGAAGAGATTGGGAAACAAGACTTGCGGAAGAGCCGGAATTTAATTCAAGGAAGAAAAAGCTTGCTGATTTTTCTAAAGAGGCAACCCGGAAGTCACAAAAGAGGAGCCAATCATGGAGAAGCTTAAACAAGAACACATCAAGTCAAGAACTACACCAAACGTCGACTTCGCCGCACCAAATGAGACGAACAAGAGAAGCATGTCAAGCGCGAAGCCACTAAGGGAGTTCGAGCCAATGGATTGGGTTCCTATTGATTACGGAGAAGTATTCGACAAGAGAAGACCGTTCCCTAATCAAAAGGGAATGGCAAGAGCATTGGAAGTCGATTTCCCACGGAGAGGAAAGCTGAAAATTCATACGACCTCGAAACCACCGGTGAGATTTTTGAAAAGCTCTTTGGAGATGATGTGGTGGATCCGAACATATTGCCGAGGTGAAGAGGATCATGGGGATCAAGCCCGAAGCATCACCATACGCTCGCCTTGCTGGAATTTATTCGATCGGATCCGAAGAAGAAGAGAAGATGACGCCGCACTTGAGTTGCGAGATCAACGGAGTTCAATGCAAAGCCTTATGCGACATCGGAGCCCAAGTAAGTGTTCTATCTTCTAAAATTTACGATAAAGTTCAATACCACAACCTAGACTTAGCTCCAACATCAACGAAATTAATTATGGGAGATGGTAGAACTATCAAACCTCTAGGTATTGCTTGCAACATGAAAGTAAAAATTTCTAGAAACTATATACCAACCGATTTCTTTGTTATTGATGCTTACCATGGTAATTCTGATCATATAATCTTAGGTAGGCCTTTTCTTAAGTTGGTTGATGCCGTGTTAGATGCCGGAGAAGGCAAAGTAACAATGAACCTTAATGGAACAAAGTACACATATAACTTTCTTCGTGCTTCTAAACACCTTACTCCTTTTCCTCCCGAAGATGAAGAAATAGAAGAGATAGATAGTCTTTGTTTTGTTGAAACCCTTAGAGACCCGCTGCAAGGAGCGATGGAAAATCAAATTAGTGATCAACAAGATGAAGAACTAGAGGAAGCAACAAAAGGCTTAGAGCCGCATGATGGTAGCGTGGAGGAAGAGAAGTTCGAAGACATAGGAGAAATCAAACCCGAGGAGCCACAAGTGCCCGAAGTAGACCTTAAACCTTTGCCCAAGGGATTAAAATATGAATTTTTGGGCCCAGACAAAACCTATCCGGTCATTGTGAGCGACGAGTTGAGTCCCGAAGAAAATGAAGCGTTGCTGATTTTATTAAAAAAACATAGGAAGGTGATTGGATATTCAATTAACGATCTCAAAGGTATTAGCCCAGCCTTTTGCACTCATCGTATACCAATGGAAGACCAATGTAAGCCCGTAGTGGACCACCAAAGGAGGCTAACCCATGCCATGCGAGAGGTAGTAAAGAAAGAGGTTATCAAGTTACTTGATGCCGGAATCATCTACCCGGTTCCACATAGTGAATGGGTGAGCCGGTACATTGTGTACCGAAGAAAGGAGGTTTGACCGTGGTGAAGAATGAGAAGAACGAATTGATACCGCAAAGAACCGTGACCGGGTGGCGGATGTGTATTGATTACCGTAAGCTTAACAAAGCGACGAAGAAAGATCACTTCCCCCTACCGTTCATAGACGAGATGCTCGAGAGGTTAGCAAACCACGCTTATTTTTGCTTTCTCGATGGATACTCGGGGTTCATGCAAATTCCCATTCACCCGGAAGATCAACATAAGACAACATTTACATGTCCTTACGGAACGTTTGCATATAGGAGGATGCCCTTCGGCCTATGCAACGCTCGGCCTCTTTTCAACGTTGCATGATGGCCGTGTTTTCGGAATTCATCGAAGAAATTGTTGAAGTGTTTATGGATGATTTTTCCGTTTACGGGAAGACGTTCATGGATTGCTTAGCAAACTTAGAAAAGGTCCTTACAAGGTGTGCGGAGGTAGATTTGGTTTTAAATTGGGAAAAGTGCCACTTCATGGTTAAGCAAGGCATAGTGCTCGGACATGTTATATCCGAGAGAGGAATTGAAGTGGACAAGGCAAAGGTAGAGACGGTTGAGCAACTCCCACCTCCTACGGATATTAAGTCCTTAAGGAGCTTTCTAGGCCATGCCGGATTCTATAGAAGATTTATAAAGGACTTCTCGAAGATCACTAAGCCTTTAACACACCTTCTTCAAAAAGATGTGGCTTTCGACTTTGATGAGAAGTGTCTAGCGGCATTCGGACCTTGAAAAATGCGTTGGTGAGTGCTCCCATCATCCAACCTCCGGATTGGAGCCAACCTTTCGAGATCATGTGTGACGCGAGTGACTACGCCGTAGGCGCGGTCTTGGGACAAAGAAAGGAAGGCCGAGTTCACGCCGTTTACTACGCTAGCAAAACTCTTAGTGGGGCACAATTAAATTACGCTACTACGGAAAAAGAGTTGCTAGCGGTGGTATTCGCTTTCGAAAAATTCAGATCCTACATCGTGAACTCGAAAGTCATTGTTTACACCGATCACGCAGCTATAAAGTATCTCTTGGCTAAGAAGGAAGCTAAACCTCGTTTGATTCGTTGGATCCTTCTTCTCCAAGAGTTCGATGTTGAAATTCGTGATAAAAAGGGGGTGGAAAATGTTGTGGCCGATCATTTGTCTAGGATGAATCGTGGGCAAGATGATAAAGAGCCCATAGAAGATAAGATGAGAGATGACCACCTCTATAGAGTGCTTGATAAAGATACTTGGATGATCGACATCATTCGAGCGATTCGAAAGATGCCCCTCGATCATCTAGACAAAAACACTCAAAGGAAGATAATTTCTGAAAGTAAGAAATATTTTTGGGATGCACCATACCTCTTCAAGCTTGGCAATGATGGAGTGATGAGAAGATGCGTGCCAAAAGAAGAGAGGCTTGAGATTCTAAGGAAGTGCCACTCGGCGGAGTACGGTGGGCACTATAGCCATTTTCGAACCGAAGCCAAAGTATGGTCGAGCGGATTCTATTGGCGGAGATGCATGAAGATACTAAAAGATATGTTGCGTCATGCCCCGAATGCCAAAGAACCGGAAACATCTCTCAAAGAAATTCTATGCCTTTGAAATACAACTTGCAAGTCGACATATTCGATGTATGGGGCATAGACTTCATGGGGCCTTTTAAAAACTCATTTGGATTCGAGTATATACTTGTTATGGTCGATTACGTATCCAAGTGGGTAGAGGCTATACCATGTCGTAAAGCTTCCACGGAGGAGTCCATCACTATGATCAAGAACGTGATTTTTCCCCGTTTCGGTACACCGAGAATCTTGATAAGTGATGGAGGAACTCATTTCACCGGAAGAACTTCAAAAAGTGCTTGTCCAAGTTGGGAATTGAGCATAGGGTCTCCACGGCCTATCACCCACAAACCAACGGACAAGCGGAGACGTCAAATAGGCAATTAAAAAGCATACTTAACAAGACCATAGAGAAGGGAGGCAAAGATTGGTCAAAGAAATTAGACGGCGCTTTATGGGCTTATCGAACGGCGTTTAAAACACCGATAGGTATGACCCCCTATCAATTCGTCTATGGAAAAGCTTGCCACCTTCCGGTTGAGTTAGAACATAAAGCCTATTGGGTGATTAAAGAGATGAACCTTGATCTCGATGCCGCGGTGGTGAAACGGAGAATTCAAATAAGCGAGCTAGAGGAGTTGAGGTTGAAAGCTTATGAAAACGCAAGCATATACAAAGAGAGAATCAAAAGGTGGTATGATAAAAGATTGAAGAAAAAAAGAATTCAAAGAAGGAGATAAGGTCCTCCTCTACAATTCGAGGTTTAAAACCTTCGGAAAGGGGAAATTGCAAAGCAAGTGGGACGGACCTTATGTTGTGCATTCGGTGTTCTCCAACGGAGCGGTAACCATTATGGATATAAACGGCGATCAATTTGTGGTGAATGGACAGCGGCTTAAGGTTTACTACGAACCCGATGTCGTGCCCATTCATCATGTTGACGTCTTTACCATGGAGGAAGAGCCCGAACGTCCCGCCTAGGACGAAAAACAAGGCACCAACTTCTCGTAAATAATTTTTCTTTTAGCTTTCGGGAGTTTTTCGCGAAGATTAACCGGGCCAACTTTTTCCCCATGGGCCGAGGACGAAAAAAATAGGGCGGTGTGCAAAAACCGACCGGCCCGCCCCCGAGGCGGGGGTGGGCCGGCCGGCCCGGTCGGATCGGCCCAAGGGGGGCCCGACGCCCGATGTCCCCGATTTCGCCCCGAATTGCTCCTTTTCGACTTCCTTGTTTGGTCGAAAATTTTAAGGGAAGTGTAAAAAAGGAAAATAAGGTTCCCTGTGGCTTTTCTCTCGAGACTATATATTTGGCCGAATTGGGAGCTCGAGAATCAATCCTTTCAAGCAATGTGTTGCACCCTTGTAGCAGCCATTGAGCCTCCAAAAAGCTTAGAATTGAAGGTAGAAGCCAAGAAGCCATCGATGGAGGAGGCGATGCGATGCGAGGTCAAGCTACCGTCAAGAGGACCGCACGTATCCGTTGCGGAGGACGTGTCCCGACCGGGAGCTCTTGCATCTCGCAACCCCGTCAAAGGAGAGAAGGTCCCTACACCCGTTCGAAGGTCGGCACGCCTCCAAGGCATCAAGCGCAAAGATTACAAGGAGGTGTCGCCGGAGCCTAAGGATTATGGGGATAGCGACTACTCCGACGATCGTAGCCCGAGCTCGTGGGCGGCCGCCGTAGAGACGATGATGATTGGGGCAAGCGGCCCCCATGAAAGGACTCCCGAGGGCCCCAATGGCGACGGCAACGGCGGTGGCGCAGCGACAACAATGGAGGTGGCGACGACGGTGGTGACAACGGTGGAGATTATGGCGACGACGACCCCTTCGGATTGCATCCGGTGTGTTGTCGATTTTGCCGTCAATCCATCGCGGCTCTCTACGCGTCGGCCGACGAGTGTCTTCAAACCATGGAAGCGATGAAGCGGCGTATGGAGGACTTGGAGCGCGTAGTTGAAGATGACTACAAGTTCCTTAACCGTAACGTGCGCAAGCTTTTTGGCATGGTTGGAAACATGAGAGGCAAGTGGTGCAAAGCTTGCTCGAAGTACCATTAGATCTAGTTTTCCCCTTTGGTTTTTGTAAGATACGACGAGGACGTCGTATGTTTTAAGTGTGGGGGAGAGCTAGCTCGCTAGCCTTAGCTTTTGAACTTCAAATTTAGGTTCGGTTTAATCTTCGTGTGAGAGTCTTAGCGTTTTAATAAGTCTTTAGTTTTCGATTCTCGTTTTTAAATTTTTGCAAGTGTCTTAAATTAGTGTTGAGTCAAGAAAACCAAATAAAAAGAGTCTTAAATATATCTTTGTGTTTTTTTTGTATTGTTTATCTTTATTTACTTGTTTGTCTAATCTTCGATTCTTGATATATGAATACAAGTATATGGTTTGAAAATCGTTTACCGTGGTGCTTAGTGGAATCGCTACTACTTAAAGTACCCATACCGCACTTCGATCTTGAGCTTCACATGCTAGTTGTGCTATGTTCGATGCTAAAAATTGGAGGATTTCAGTTCTGAAAATTATATTAAAACCCGTGTAATAAAGGTTAGCAAAATCTCTTTTTCCAAGTTGAGAGTATAAAAAAAATTCCTATCCAAAGCCAAGTTTGTTTTTTTTTCGCTCCACTATAAGTGTGATTAGCACGATGAGTTAGGCTAGGACCCTTCTCTCTTGGTGAGTTTTAATTTCAAGCAATGATCATGTCCTTGTGCTTATCTTTTGTTGCTAGCCTCGTCATTCATTCGGTAACATGTCTTTCACAACGGAAGTCATGTACATCGCCGAATTCCATACCCAAACCTATACACCTCTTTTGAACATCGTATTCCTTGAACACAACCTATTTTCAAAGTTTCGTCTCGTCTCTAGCATGATTTATTTAAAAAATTCAGATTGTATGCATGCGAGAAAAGGGAGAATTGAAAGCTTTGAAAAGTCGTCAAGAGAGAGAAAAATAAAGAGAAAAAGTATGTGTATGGAAAAGAAAGAAAGAAAGAAAGAAAGAAAGAAAGAAAGAAAAATCATATGTGAATGAAGAAAAAAGAGAAAGATGAGTTAGCAATGAAGATATGAGAGGGATGGATCAAGTGAAAGAAAAGAAAAATAATAAAGTGTAAGGAAGGATGTCACGTTGATTGTGAGACGAAACTTTTACTCTATTTCCAACCATGTGCAATTCGACAACGAGGACATCATTGGTGCCTTGAAGTCACAATTTTCTTTTGCCCTTGCACATGTCCACCTTTCTAAATCTTCTCATCCTTGATATCCCTACATATGGTTAATTCTCATGATCATTGGCTCTGAAAGGTAGACAACCATTAGAGGAAGTTCTTAGTTTGACAATACTTGTGTTGATTGCGCTAGCCCTACCTATAGCTCCACTTTTACATGATATATGAGAGATTAATGGGAGGTGAGAGTTTTATAAAATTTGGTTAGGATAGACACTTCATAAGTGACTTGAGAGAGCTTGGAGAAAGGTTTTTGTCTAATACTTGTTGCGGGAATTTTTGTTTTGAAAATCATAAAAACCCTCCGATGGAAGCAAAGAAGTAAGTGTGGCCGGAATTGAAAGCTTCGAGTGAAGAGTTTGAGTTGTGGGGTAAATCTTGACGTGGTAAAAATTCTAAACGCCCATGTTTATGTTTGATTATCATTACTTTGTGTTTATGTATTAATGATGAAGGGATTGACTAACTTGTGAAGAAGGATAAGTGATACACGATTACACGCCTTGGACGAAGTTCTTTTACGAGTACTTGCTCGAGGACGAGCAAGAGCTAAGTGTGGGGGAGATGTTGACGGTGTATTTTGGTGCACCTAGCATGTTCATTACACTTTGGTTTGGATTTGATTATTGAACTAACCCGCCACTAGGCATGCTAATCATATAACAAGTTCATCTTTGTGCATGCATTTGGAAGTGTTGTGTTTATGTAGGAAATCATGGACATAAAGGACGGATTCGCAATAAGTTCAAGGAGCATTCATGGAGTCTTGTTCGTGTTCATGAGCTCGCCGAAATTACTTCCAATGGTGGTGAGGACCGAAGTGCTACGAGGAACACCCCGGGGATTGAAGCGTAAAAGATCAAACTTCATGCAAAGAGAGTCTCCATCTTGATCGCGAGGATAACGGCGTCAAAATCATCCAAGTGGAGGGGGCGAAGTAGATAAGTGCACGAGGACCCACGGAGCAAAAAGGGCGACCGAACCGGCCGAACCGGGCACGGGCCGGCCGGCCCGGCCGGATCGGCCCGGCCCACTTCGGCACCGGTTCGGTCCCGTCTTCCTTGCCCTCGAAGGATCTTCGACCCTAAAACCCCCGACGCGCCGCCAACACAGGGAGAGGAGTTATTCGCACCAGAAGGCCATCTACAAGCTAGAGAGAGAGGAGGAGGATCTCCGGGCTGGAGATCAACCACCTCGAAGGAAGCACCCTCTCGTGGAGAAGGAGGAAGACACCGGCGGAAGGGAAACCATGATCAACGGTGCCATGATCAGCACCTTGATGGGGTAATCTTCTCATTCGTCCATGGGTTGTAATCGATCGTGAGATGTAATCGCACTTTGTCGGATTATCTGTCTATCATCTTGTGTTGAATATACTTTAATGCTTTAAGGTTAGCTACCGTGCCGTAGAGGGGAGTACGAGCTCCAATGCTTCCTTGGATCCATTCAATACGCCGTGGCCATCAAAGGTCTAGTCATGAATACCTTCGCGTAGTGACAGACGAGAGGAGGGAAAGGGGCGAAACCGTGGTCACAACCCCGATAGATTAGATTGGTTTTTCATGTCTTTAAGCGATTGCATGCTCTAGTATCGTAGACCCGTGGGCGAGTGTCTTCTCTCTTGATCGTTTATCATTCTCTCTAGTGAGTTTAGTTGTTTTTCTAGTATAATAGTAGTTAGGGTTTTAGTAGCTAGTGTGTCGTTGTTGATCGAACGCTTGTAATCCCCTTGCTCCGCGGATTGACAAGAACCTTGGGAATCCCGTGGTGAAGAAGGTGTGGGGTCCGTACGCTTGCGGATCGTAGAGGGATACGTCTTTTATCCGTCGCCGGGCGGCATCGCTCGGGGCGGGCGCAGCGGCGCCGCCCGCCGCCGGCAATCGACATCGGGGGCGCGCGCGCGCGCGGCGCCGCGCGCGCCACGGGGCGCGCGCGCAAGCGCGCCCGTGCGTGCGTCAAGCGTGCCCTCGCGCGCGGGGCGAGCGTGCTCGCGCGCGTGGCGGCGTCGTCGGGGAGGCGCGACGGCGGGCGTACCCGCACGCGGGCGAGCGTGCCCGCGCGCGGGCGAGCGTGCTCGCGCGCGTGGCGGCGTCGTCGGGGAGGCGCGACGGCGGGCGTACCCGCACGCGGGGCGAGCGTGCCCGCGCGCGGCGCGCCGTCGGGGGAGGCGCGACGGCAGGCACGCCAGTTGCACCGGCCTCATCCGCTGAGGCCTCGAGGAAAAGGAAGCGGGCCTTTTCCTCTTCGAGGTAAAGGGTTCGATCCTTTGCTTGGTTTGATTTGTTGATGATCAGGCGTTCTAACCCTCTGTTTGTGCCTGCGTAGGGTGGTGCCAACCGTGCCTCCCCTCGCACCGGCCAAGGTGCTGAGGACGCACGCGTCAATCCCCACCCGGCGGCGCTCGTCGAGGGCGTCGCGGGCGGGGGCAAGCACGACGGCGGGCGAGAGCTCGCGAGCCCGGCCGAGGCTTCGAGGCTTCGGCCGGCGGATTGACCCGCCGCGGCGCGGCCCGGGAGGTCGCCGAGGGCGGCGGCGCCGGCCGTCGTGGGGACGCGAGGCCGCGGCGGGGCCGCGGTGGCGGAGATGCAGCCTCGCGGAGGCGCCGCCCGGCGGGGCGCGGCCCGTGGTGCCGGCCGCAGAGGGAGGCGAGCGGGCGCAACCCGCGGCGGCCGCCCGTGGTCGCAGAGGCGCGGCCGGAGGTGGTGGCCGCGGCGCCACATCGGGGCGCCCCGCGGTCACGGGAGGCGCAAGTGGAGGCGCCGGTGGAGGCGGCGCAAGCGCCGGCGCCGCCGGCGGTCCCCGGCGGAGGTGGTGGAGGTCCCGGATGACGACTCCCCACCGCCCGGTGGGATCGTGGGCTAGTTTCCCCACACGCTCCCCCGAGCCCCGAGAGGGGGCCCTCGTGAGGCGGCACGAGGGTCACATGGTGGCGGGGGGCCGAGGACACGCGCGCCGAGGCCTCGTCCTCCCGCGCCGGCCGCCCCGCCCAGGTGGAGGGGGCCGTCGACAATCCCCCTGCGTTTGCCGACGCCAGGGGGGAGCAGGAGCTCTGGGGAGAGCTCCGGAGCCACGGCGCCACGCTCAACCGCGCGTTGAACGAGGCGCTGCGGGTCCATGGCGGTCCTGCATGGCTTGTCTTCCAGGTAGGGTATGGTTGCTTGTTCTCTTCTTTCTTTCGTTTTTGTGTGCTGCCCCCGTGTCGCAGCGCTTATGGGTTTTGATTTTGTGGGTGCCAGGAGCTCGAGCGCCGCACCCATGATAAGTACGACGCTTTCGACCGGGTGAACGCCGAGGTCCACCAGCTCCGGGAGCGGTGCAGCGCTTTCGACGCGCTTGCTGACGCCCTCAGGACGCCGGACGGCCGGGCCGGCGTACGGGCCATGGCGTGGCGCGACGAGCTCCCCGAGAGCTCGAGGCAGACCCGCCGCGCCGCTCGAGCCTCGAGCGGGTCCGCACAGCCCCTCATCGATCGTGATGAGGCTGCGCGGCGGGCGCGCTCGGACTTGGAGAAGACGCGACGCCGGCCGCCAACCGGGAGGCGAGGTGGTCAACGTCCGCGGCGAGAACCGGGAGCTCCGCTCGTCGCTCGAGGGGGCGCAAGCGCAGCCGCCGGCCGAGGAGCGGGCGCGCGCGGCCGGGAGCGGCGGGCCAAGGAGGCCGACGACTTGAAGGCCGCCCACGACGCCAAGGCCGCGGCGCTCGTCGCCGCCGAGGAGCGGCTCCTCGCAAGAGCGCACCGCCCGCCAAGGGGCCGAGGGGCGGCTCCGGCGCAGAGCAGGCTGTCGCCCTCGTCGACGCCCGACGGCGCCGGGAGCGAGAGCGCGTCGCTCGCGAGGCGACGCAGAAGTCGTTGGCGGAGCGGGACGACAGGCTCTCCAAGGCCGAGGGCGAGGTGATTATGCTCAGCATTACCAACGCCAATCAGGAGTTGGCCCTCCAGGAGCAAGGTGAGACCGTCAAGCGCCTCGAGCTGACGGTCGAGGCCGTGCGCCGCGACTTTGAGATGGAGAGGAAGCAAGTCGAAGGTGAGCTGCTGCTTGACTCTTGCCTTGTTGGTTTTTCCGTTAGAGGGCTCGCTTCCCCCTTTCTGATTTCTTTCCTGTCTTGGCGATTCCAGGCTTGCGCACCGCCCTGGGGCATGCAACTGAGCGGGCCGAGGCGCTGCAGGCTTCTTACAACTCCTCCGAGCGGGAGCTGCAGGAGTTGCGTGATGCGGCCCTCGAGACCTGTCGTGCCGTGGAGGAGGGCGAGGCTCGGGCTGGCAGCTCGTTGGCCACCTGCCTGCGCGCCCTTGGCGGTCACGTCACCGAGCGGATGCGCCGGGCGTTGCATCTGGGCATCCAGAAGGCCCTCGGAGTGGTGTGGTCCCACTACGAGGTCAACTTCGAGGCGCTGGCGGAGGGCTACATCGTTCCCGAGGGCGTCGAGGACGAGGTGGCCATGGAGCGCGTGGACGCGCTCGCTGCTGACGCCGCCGGGTCGCTCGCTGAAGCCTTCGAAGAATTCCTCTTCCCGGACGCCGCTGACGCTGCCGCTCCACCTGCCTGAAGACAGCTGGGCACTTGGCCCAGTTTTATGTGTATCAGTATTCTGGCCTCGTGGCCTTTGTAAATAAGCACATTATCTCAATCGTAAACATTTGATGATACGAAATGAAGTCTTTTGCTTATTGCGCTTTTTTGTTTCTCCTTCTTCCTGAGTAGATTTTACTTAGGGGAGTTCGATTTTCGCTGGGGGCCTGCTGGGTTGGAGGCGAGAGAGAAGGGCCGTATCCTCGCGGCGTAGGCTATCTCTGACTCGCGCGCTCCTTCCGCTAGGCCGCCTGCGCCCTGTTCGAATCGTTGCTCGAGGTTGAAGTAGGAAACAAACTTAGCGCGTGTGAGTTGTTTCGTTTTTGCGCGAAAAATGGGACCACTTGGGGGGGTGCCCCCCCGCAGTAGCCCCCGAGGGTAACTTGGGTTTCAGAGGAAAGCCGAGTTGCCCTTTTTATTAGACTTGAAGCATTTACATAGTTGTTTACCAACTGGGGCGTTGGTCGTACGGTTTTTACAACAAAAAATACTTGGAAATCCTAGCTAAGGGTAGAAGCGACGTAGCTGTTGGATGTTCCAAGCGTTGGTGAGCTCTTCACCGTCCTCGTTGGCCAGCTTGTATGTGCCGGGCTTGAGTACCTTCACCACGACGTAGGGTCCTTCCCATGGGGGTGATAGCTTATGGCGCCCTCGGTTGTCTTGGCGCAGCCTTAGGACCAAATCCCCTTCACTGAAGTCCCGTCGACGTATCTTGCGCGCTTGGTAGCGTCTTAGGGACTGTTGATACCTTGCGGAATGCATTAAGGCTACGAGGCGTGCCTCGTCCACCGGTCCCGGCGAGTCCTCGCGGGCTCGCTGGTTAGCATCCTCGTCATAGCCTCGAACCCTGGGCGATCCGTATTCTAAGTCCGTGGGGAGGACGGCCTCCGCGCCGTGGACAAGGAAAAACAGGGTGAACCCGGTGGCTCTGCTCGGAGTGGTCCTTAGGCTCCACACAACCGCTGGTATTTCTTGGAGCCATTTTCGCCCAGATTTGTTGAGCTGGTCGAAAATTCTGGGCTTAAGGCCTTGTAGGATCATTCCGTTGGCACGCTCTACTTGGCCGTTGGTCTGTGGGTGTGCCACAGCCGCCCAATCCACGCGGATGTGGAATTTGTCGCAGAACTCCAAGAACTTCCGGCCTGTGAACTGGGACCCATTGTCTGTGATGATGGAGTTTGGTACTCCAAAGCGGTAGACGATGTCGGTGAAGAATGTTACCGCCTGCTCTGCCCTTAGATTCGTGATGGGGCGCACCTCCACCCACTTGGAGAACTTGTCGATCGCGACCAGCAAGTGGGTGAAGCCCCCGGGCGCCTTCCGCAGGGGTCCGACGATGTCCAGCCCCCACACGGCGAATGGTCATGTCACGGGGATGGTTTGCAGGGCATGGGCGGGCAAGTTGGACTTGCGGGCGTAGAACTGGCACCCTTCGCAGGTGCGCACGATCTCGCTGGCGTCTGCAACCGCGGTGGGCCAGTAAAAGCCTTGGCGGAACGCGTTGCCGACGAGGGTGCGAGGCGCGGCGTGGTGGCCGCAGATCCCCGCGTGAATGTCCCGTAGGAGCTCGTGCCCCTCGGGAATGGGCACGCACCGCTGCAGGATACCCGAGGCGGCACGCTTGTACAGCTCGCCGTCAACGAGGGCGAAGATCTTGGCCATCCTGGCGATGCGCCTGGCCACGGCCCGGTCCGCGGGGAGTTCTCCTCGAGCGATCCGGGCGATGTATTTTTCGCGCCAGTCCTCTTGGGCAGGAGCCGGCTCGATGTCCATCACGTCGGCCTCATGGGAGCCGTACCCCTCGAGGAGGGAGAGCACGTACGCCTCGTTCGAGGGGTCCTCTTCCATGGGTTCCGCACCCGCTGGATTCGAGGGAGCCCCCGAGGGTCCGTCGTGACTCGAGGGGTAGGGCTCGAAGACGACCGAGGGTTGAGCGACGTCGCGGGCGAAAACGTTCGGGGGAACGGTGATCCGCCCGGACGCAATCTTGGCCAGTTCATCTGCCTCCTCGTTGTACCGGCGGGGCACATGGTTGAGCTCGATGCCATAGAACTTGTCCTCGAGGGCTCGCACGGCTTTGCAGTAGGCCTCCATCTTGTCGTCGTGGCAGCTTGCGTTCTTCATGACCTGATCGATCACGAGCTGCGAGTCCCCCCGCACGTCGAGGCGCTTGACGCCCAACTCAATGGCGATTTTGAGGCCACATAGGAGAGCCTCGTATTCAGCCATATTGTTGGACGCGGGGAAGTGGAGGCGCACCGCGTATCGCATGTGTTCCTCGAGGGGTGACACGAAGAGCAGGCCCGCGCCCGCTCCTGTTTTCATCACTGAGCCGTCGAAGAACAGAGTCCAGCACTCCGCTTGGATTTGTGGGGGCGGCAGCTGCGTATCCGTCCACTCAGCGACGAAATCCGCCAGGATTTGCGACTTGATGGCCTTGCGCGGGGCGTAGGCGAGCGTCTCGCCCATCAGCTCCACGGACCACTTGGCAATCCTTCCTGCGGCGTCAGGGTTGCGGATGATCTCCCCCAGCGGTAAAGAGGAGACCACCGTGACGGGGTGGGCCTCGAAGTAGTGGCGGAGCTTGCGCCGCGCAAGGACTACCGCGTACAGCAACTTCTGGACCTGGGGGTAGCGCGTCTTCGTGTCTGACAGGATCTCACTGATGTAGTAGACCGGCCGCTGTACAGGCAGGGCGTGCCCTTCCTCCGTGCGCTCCACGACGATCACGGCGCTGACCACTTGGGTGGTTGCGGCCACGTAGAGCTGCAGGGGTTCGCCATCTTGCGGCGGCGTGAGGATCGGGGCGCGCGTTAGAGACGCCTTCAGCTTGTCGAGCGCATCCTGGGCCTCGGTGGTCCGGGGAGAAGCGCTCGTGCTTCTTGCTGTGCGGTAGAGGGGCAGTGCCCTTCTCACCGAGCCGCGAGATGAAGCGGCTCAAGGCGGCGAGGCACCCCACAGCCTTCTCGCACCCCTTTGAGGTCCCGGGATCGGACCCATTCGTTCGAGGGCCGCAACCTTTTCAGGGTTGGCCTCGATTCCCCGCTGGGAGACAATGTATCCCAGGAGCATGCCTCGCGGCACTCGAAAGACACATTTTTCGGGGTTTAACTTGACCCCATTGGCCCGTAGGCAGTTGAACGCGACGCCAAGGTCGCCAACCAGGTTGTCCGCCTTCCTGGTCTTTACGACGATGTCGTCTACGTATGCTTCGACCGTCCGTCCGATGTGATCCCCAAAAACGTGCTGCATGCAACGCTGATATGTTGCGCCCGCGTTTCTGAGGCCAAACGGCATCTTGACGTAGCAGAACGTCCCGAACGGCGTGATGAACGAAGTCGCGAGCTGGTCGGACTCCTTCATTTTTATTTGATGGTATCCGGAGTAAGCATCAAGGAAGCAAAGCAATTCACACCCGGTACCGTTGAATCAACGATCTGATCAATGCGTGGCAAAGGAAAAGGAACTTTAGGACATGCTTTATTAAGACTAGTGTAGTCTATACACATCCGCCACTTCCCATTCTTTTTCTTTACAAGCACGGGGTTTGCTAGCCACGTTGGGTGGAACACCTCCTTGATGAATCCGGCCTCGAGAAGCTTCCGCAGCTCCGCTCCGATTGTCCGTCGCCGCTCCTCGTCGAAGCGGCGCAGCCGCTGCTGCACGGCGCGGGCGTGAGGCAGGATATCAAGGGAGTGCTCGGCGACCTCCCTCGGGATGCCTGGCATATCCGAGGGGCTCCACGAGAAGATGTCGGCGTTGGCGCGGAGGAAGTCGACGAGCACCACTTCCTATTTGGGGTCGAGGGTGGAGCTGACCCTCAACGCCTTGCCTTCGGGGGCTGACGGGTCGAGGGGGACCCCCTTGGTCTGCTCCGCGGCCTCGAAGGTGCCGGTGTGCTTAGCGGAGTCGAGGTCTTCGTTGACCATCTTCTCCAACGTGTTCACCAGCGCTTCATCCAGCGCCAGTGCCTCTGCGTGCTCCACGCACTCGACGTCGCAGTCGAACGCGTGCTCGATGGATGAGCCGACGGTGATGACGCCGTTTGGTCCCGGCATCTTCATCTTCAAGTAAGTATAATTGGGGACCGCCATGAATTTGGCGTAACAAGGTCGCCCAAGTATAGCGTGGTAGGCCCCCTTGAACCCCACCACCTCGAAGGTGAGGATCTCCTTGCGGGAAATTCTTCGGGGTGCCAAACCAACCGGCGGGGTCGATCCGCCCAAGGGGCCGGACCGCTTGCCGGCGCGATGCGCGTGGAACGGCTTCGTGGCCGGGCCGCACTCGGTCCAACCCGATCCCCATGAGGCGCAACGTATGCGCGTAGAGGATGTTGAGGCTGCTGCCTCCGTCCATGAGGACCTTCGAGAACCGGGCGTTCCCGATGATGGGGTCGACCACCGGCGGCATCGGCCCGGGGTTGGGGACGCGGTTCGGATGGTCCTCCCGGCTGAAGGTGATGGCGTCCTCCGACCAATTGAGGAAGGACGGAGGCGCCCTCTCCGCAGCGAGGACCTCGTGCCGCTCCTTCTTGCGCTGGCGGGTCGACATGTCGACTGTTGGCCCCCCAAAGATGAGGAACACATTTTCAACGGCGGGGAAGCCGCCTGCGTCGCCATCGCCTCCGTCTTTCTTGGCCTCTGCCTCCTTCGCGGCGGCACGGCCATAGAATTTTTTGAGCATATCGCACTGCTCAAGGGTGTGGTTCACTGGGGTCTTGTGGTACGGACATGGCTTTTTCAGCATGTCGTCGAACACCCTCGGGCCTCGAGGGGCCGGTCGAGGACCCCGTCGAGCCGGGTCAACAGCGAGGGCCTCGGCATTGCCGCCGTCGCGCCCCCCGCCGCGCGCCTCGCGGAGCGGCTTCTTCCCCTTCTTCCCCCGCTTGTCGTTGCGGTGGGGCTCCTTGGACTTGCTCGCCCTCCGCGGGCGCGTCCTCCGAGCGCTTGCCCTTCTTGCCGTCGAAGATCGCCCCCACGGCCTCTTCTCCGAGGTGAAGCCGGGTGGCGATGTCGAACGGCTCGTTGGAGTCCGCGGGCGGCCGCGTCCCGGCCCCTCCGCACGAGGTCCCGCACGTGGTGCCCTCGAGGAAGGCATGCACGATCTCGGACCGCGCCACGCCGGGGAGCTCCGTGCGCCGCTTGGAGAAGCGCCGTATGAAGTCCCGCGGCCGACTCGCCGGGCTTCGCGTGCGGGGAGCGCAGTCCCGGGGAATTCCCGTGGCGCACGTACGTGCCCCCGGAAGTTGCCCACAAACGTGCGGACCGGATCGTCCCCGGTTGTGGATTTGGCTAGCGGGCAAGTGCTCGAGCCATGTCCCGGCCGCGTCGCCGAGATGCGGGGGCAAGTTGCGGATGATGACCTCGTCGGCGGTGGCCCCCGCCCCGCGACAAGCCAAGCGGTAGTCGTTAAGCCACACGCGGGGGTCCGTCTCCCCGTTGTACTTGACGATGGTCGAGGGTTGGCGAAAGCGCCGGGGGAACGCCGCCGCGCGGATCTCCCGCCGAACACACGGGTGCACGGGGGCTCGGCGTCGGGGAGTGGTCCTCGCCGGCCGTCGTAGCGTCCACCCCGTCGAGGGTGGTAGCCCCTTGTCGCTCGTGCGTCCGCCCCGCTCGTGCGCCCGGCGTTGATGACGTTGCGGGCGTCGCCATCCGGCGCCCGCGTGCGTCAAGGAGCCGTTCCTTGGCCGGCGTGCGTCCTTGGTCGACGGGTCGCCCCGCCGGTCCCCCCGCGTGCACCGAGGGTTCGCCTCCCGGTCGCTCGTCGTCCCGCGCATCCCCCCGGTGGCGGATGCGCGAGGCCGAGCTCTCGCCCGCCGGGACGGCCGCTTGCTCGATGAGAGTTTGCACCTCGCGGTGCGGGTCTCGAGCCTCGGGGGTTCGAGGGTGCCGGCATGGCCCGCGGCGGCGTCGCGGCGGCGATGAGTTTTTGGCTCGCCCGCGGGGGCGCGTCCGCGTTGTCGATGTTGGGGACGGTGTTGATGCGGTCGCGGACCCCGTCGGCCCGGCTCCCGTGCGCGTTCGCCGCGCGCGGGAGGCTTCCCCCCCGCCATTGAGGCGCGAGCGCCCGCACCGTCCGTATTCCTCCGCCAACTTGGCCTCGAGCTCGCGGGCTTGGGCCGCCCGCGCGTCGGCGTCGGCCCGGCGGAGAGCGCTGGCCCCGCGGCCATGCGCGCGGCGATCCCTAGGGCGGGGGTGATCTCCCCGTCTCCGGCGGGCGCCCACCGCGCCGGCGGCATTGGCCGGGTCGTTGGTGATGACGCGCATAGCACTCCCGCGCGGGGTCGTAGCTCCCGTGTCGGGAGTCGTCGGAGCGGCCCGAACCGCAGTCCGTAGCGTCGAGGAAACGCTCGAACATGACCGGGTCCCGCACGCCGAGAAGTCCCACTCCGCGTACCCGTGGCGGTTGGCGGGTGGCAACGCGTCGATGGAACCCGGGGACGACTCGTCCCCTCGTCGAGGCGCGGGGTCCCCGGCGACGAAGACGTGGCGGCCGGGCGGAACCCCGCGCATCGTGGTGTTGACGTTGGCGTTGTAGGCCGACGTAGCGCCACACGGCCGATGGGGATGCGTGGTCCGAGACCGTGCGCCGTCCCGCCGGGGGCGGTGGCGGTCGTCGTGACGCGTGGGCGCGCCGTGTTGAGAGGCGGCGCGCTCGGCTGCCGTCGCTCGACCGGCGCCCGGCGCGAACGTAGCCCGAGCGGCGGCGGCGTCGACGGACCCGCGGCATCCGCGCCGCGGGCGCCGCGCGCCGTGGTGGTGCGTGCGGCGGAGACCGGAGCGGACTCGGCTCCGGCGCCGCGCGCGCGAGCTCCTCACGGTTGGTGAGGCGCATGAGATAGCCGTTCCCCCGTGGCACCGAAAAATTCGGGTCCCCCGAAGCGAATTTCGAACCCGGCTGGGAGGGGGTCCGAGCTACCCATGCAGTAGCGTGTACCACGGTACTCAGTGCGGATCACCATGGAGGGAGTTGACGGAATGACCTTAGGCGCTCGATTGCCCCACGGTGGGCGCCAACTGTCGGTGCGGAATATGGTCCCGACACTAACCAGTAGAAAGCGCCGTGGTCTATCCCTCAATGGTCGATGCTAAGTAACAAGTGACACAGAGTTTTTATCCTGGTTCCGGCCGAGGGGGCCGTACGTCCAGCAGAGGCGTGCTCGAGGCACTATATTACTTAGCACCGGGGGTGCCCGTAGTGGGGTCACATACAAGCAAGGCGGGAGAGGAAGCGTGGCTTCCAAGTCCCTGGAGGAGTGGCTGAAGATATTGTGGGAGAATTTGGAGAATGAGTACGTGGTGTGCGGTGTGTTCCTGTTTTGTATGCTCCTGGGTCTGTCCCCCCGCGGCTGGGGGTTCGCCCCCCCTTTTATAGATCAAGGGTGAGGCGGATTACATGCGCGCCGCGCTATCTAGCTACGTGGGGAAACACGACGTGCTATGCTGTAGTGGGCGGCCGTCCGGACGATCCTTGCAGCGATCTGGCCATGATGGCCTACCTTGTACCCGAACAGTGGCGGTTCGAGGGTAGAAGGGCGGCGGATGGTGGCGATGTCCTCTGATAGGCTCGAGGGAGGTGCTGACGTTGGCTTGTACGGGGCACAGGAGTAGGTAAGACGGCGTTCCTTCCCAACGCGCTTCACGGTCGGGGTTGTTGCTACGGCCGGCACGCGTGCGCTCGCACGCGCGGGGACGGCGGCCATCTTTCGTTGCGGTGGCGGGGATGGCGATCCACCGGCCTAGCGCCTCCACCTAATCCCGTAGGGTCACAAGAAAGTGAATCGAGGGTGCGGCCCGGCCCCCCTTCGAGGGCTCGGCGCGTTAGCCGTGCGGGGCGGGCGCGCGGCATCACGGGACCGACACCGCCGCGCGCGCACGGTCCCTCCCCACGGTGATGGGGATGGGCTCCTCCCCGGGGAGTTGGTGCGGCGGCGCCGGGCGCGAGCCCCGGCGCATGATGGCGCCGTCCCGCCGGTGTCGGGCGTTAAATGCCCGTGTACGGGGGCGGCGCACGCGTGAGGGGCGCCCTCGAGCGAAGCGGACTCCGATCGAGGGCGAGACGGACCCTCGAGCGAGGCGGAGTCTGCTCGAGGGGGAGCGGACCCTCGATCGGGGCAAACCCCGCTCAAGGGGAGCGCACCCCCTCGAACGGGGCGGAGCCCGCCCGAGGGAGGCATGCATCCTCGAGCGGGGCGAAGCCTGCTCGAGGGGATCTTCGAGAGGGTTGTCTTGGTGGGCCATTGAGGTCCTTCGCAACGTGGGCCGTACCCGCATGGTTAGGCACACCGCATGGTTAGGCTAAGCGTGTTTTGCTTTGTTGCGGGTTTTAAGTGGGGATTTCCCGGTGGTTTAAGGGGACCCCTAGGGCTGTCCCTGACACCATGGGCCGCACGGCACGGCCCTCACCGTGCCCGTGCCGGCACGGCACGAAGGCCGGTGCGTGTCGTGGGCCGCCGGCCGGGCCCATGACACGACACGGGCACGGCCGGGGGCGAGGCACGATGGTCGGCACGGCTCCCGCACCCCCGCCGCATCGCCATGGCGCCGCGGCGGCGGCCGCCGGCCGGCCATCCGCGTTGCGGCGCCCCTCCTCCTCGTCCGTCCTCGCGCCGAAGCCAGGGACGCCGGCGCACCTCCTCCTTGTGGGCACGTGGCAAAGCTCCACCCGGCCGCCGCCGCGAGTGCCGGCGCACCGGGAGAGCTCCGCCCCCGAGCCGGCGAGCCCTCCACCCCGAGCTCCCCCACTAGAGCGGAGCGGATGCACCGCCGTCTCCCACCGACGCTACACCGTAGGTGCCGCCGCCCGTCGTCCGGCCTTCCGCCCGAGCTCCACCCTTGGCTCCGCCCGAAGCTCCGCCGCCGCCCGCCGCACCGCCACGCGCTCCGCCGCCGACTCCCCGTGCTCTCGTGTCGCTTGCGGCACGCCGTGCTCTCGGCACGGCACGATGGCCCATGTGCCGTGCCGTGGGCCGAAGGCTTGGCCCAGACACGGACAACAGTGCCGGCCCTGAGGGGGGGCAAGAGGTGCGGCCGCCCCGGGCCCCCGGTTGGCAAGGGCCCCACCCTCTACACTACAGTACTACACGTACACATACGAATGCAAGTCAACAGCAAAAAAATAGAGAGAAGCGAGGAGACACAAAGAGAAGTGAGGAGACGCCGCAGACGTGTTGCAAAATCGCAATCGGAGACCTCTCCGCTACCCACAGATGGCTGACCCTTCCTTTTCTCTTTCCAATTTCTAAATACAATTGCAATTCCTAAATTGTTCGGCCTCCCGGCTCCGGGTTCCAGTCGTCCAGGCTTCCACGGCGCCGCCGCGTCGATCTCTCCCGGCGACCTTGCCGTGCAATGCCGACGTACCGGACACGACGCCGACCTTTTGCCCTTTTACGGTCAAGACTAAGACTTGTGGCGGCGGCTTCTAACGCGGCGGACTACTGCATGTTTACTATTTGCACTGCAATTTACAACTACAGGAGCATTCTAAGTGTAATTGATTTATCAATGATTAGCGGATGGCAGTATTGATTTCTTGTTTCATCTAAAAATATCTTCTGGTAGTGAGAAAGGAAAGAAGAAAAAGTAGATGATTTTTTAAAGAAACATAGAGGAGCTCTTGATAAATTATGACATAAATACTTTATTTGATTACTTATTAATTACGAATCGGTAATAAATTACGCACTAATATAATAATTGTTACTATTATTTTTATACTAAGGGCCCCTTTTAATTTTTCGCCCCGGGCCCCCGAAATCTCAGGTCCGCCACTGACGGACAAGCACGACACGGCTGGCACGGCGGCACGGCCGTGCTGCGTACCGTGCCGACACGGCTAGGTGGCCATCTATAATCGTCAAATGCCGTTGCCACACTGGAGCGTGCAGCCTCTCTCATCCCCGCACCCACCGCGAGCAACCTCCAATCGCGATCGCCGATCAGGGCATTGAATACGCATTCGCTCGCTCGGTCTCCACCCGGCATCCGCTCTTTCGAAACGCTTTCTGCAAAAGACGCGTGCCCCGCCGCTCAAAAACAGAGCAAAACCGAGCCCCGAAATGCCTCCGCGGCGGCCCACCATAAAGCCCCCCGCACGCCAGCCACCGAATACGCCCGAGGGCGAGTGGCGCCGAGCCGAAGCCGCCTGCCGCCTGCCGCCGCCGTCGGCCACGGCCGTGCCGCATGCCCAAACCCCACAAGCGGCGCGGCGCGACCGTGGGAGTGGGGGGATTTTCCCACACTACCCCGGTCTAGCCGAGGGGCGCGGCGTAAAGGCAGGGGTGGTTCGGGAACTCCGAGAAAAGACCAAGGTCGCGCACACTGCCCAAAACCTCACGCCCCGCTGTTTTCACCCGGGGCCCCCTTGGCTGGCTGCGTGCGCCGCTGCTGTTGCACTGCATGCGAGCCGAGCCGGGCACCCGTTGCCATCGTATGGGAGGGTAGCAACAGATTTGCCTAGAGAATGTGAGAGAGATTAATTGACCAGAATAACAAATACTTAAATATCCCCGAAGGATCTCCATCTCTATCTCTATCTCCATGCGGCAGCGGGAATGGCAACACGGTAAAAGCGGGGGCGAGGGGAGTGAGAGACTAGAGCTGCGTCGTGAGATGTGAAGAAGAGGAGGGCAGGCCGCAGGCAGAGGACAGAGAGAGGCAAGGACACACTGTTGGTGTTGGGTAGTGGGTGCTGCTGCTCCAGCAGTCTCTTCGCTCTGGCCGGCCGCCCAACGGTTACTAGCTAGCTAGCTGAGGGTGCTGCGGTGTTGGTTTTTGGGAGAGGAGGAGCGAGAGTTGGTGAGGTGAGAGGCGTGGTGTGTGATCAGCGAGCGGGCGCCGGAGCGGGAGCGTGCGATGGGCTGCTGCCAGTCGCGGCTGGAGCGGCTGGAGGCGGTGTCGCGGTGCAAGGCGCGCCGCCGGTACACCAAGCAGCTGGTGCAGGCGCGCCGGGACATGGCGGCGGCGCACGCGCTCTACCTGCGCGCGCTGCGGGCCACGGGGGCCTCGCTCCTGCACTTCTCCAGCGCCGAGGCGGAGCACCCGCACCCGCACTCGTCCTCCGCGCACCACCACCACCACCGCCACCAGCCGCCGCCGTCCCCGCCGCCGCCGCCCTCGACGCCGCCGCCCCCCCCTCCCCCGCCGCCACCGCCGCCGCTCAGCCCGACCCCGACCGTCAGGTCCTGGACCACCAACTCATCCTCGATCTCCGCGTCCGCGATCTTGCCCCCTCCGCCGCCGCCGCCAATGCCGTCCAGCTGGGATTTCTGGGACCCCTTCGCGCCCTCCTCCTCCCGCTCCGCCACCGAGGACGCCGACTGGGACGACGCCGCCACCACCGTCACCGACGCCCCCATCGCGCCCGCGCCGCCCGTCGTGACGGCCGCCGCCGCGGTGGCCGCGCCGCCGTCCATCGTCACGGCAACCACCACCTCCACCACCCCTAGCGAGCTCACTGTGGTCGCTGTGCCCCGCGTCGGCGCCGGGAACAAGGACCTCTCCGAGATCGCCACCGAGCTCGACGAGTACTTCCTCAAGGCAGCCGAAGCCGGCGCCCGTGTCGCTGCACTGCTCGAGGCCCCCATCTGCGAGCCCCCCGAGCCCACCGCCAACAACAGCAGCCTCCCAGGCAAGCAATTTCTTTACCTCTACAAATCAGTTAACTAATCAATTTATTGTTTTTCCTTGACCACATTTCGCTTACTTACTGGCGACGAATCCTTTTTGTTAACTTCTGCTGCAGGGAAGGTACTGAGTTACAGCAAGAGCTTGAAGCCCATGGGATGGACCTGGGGTGGTGGTGGAGGCTATGGGAAAGGTAGCAATGGGTTCACAGGGTTTGGGAGAGGAGATGGAGGGAGGGGCAGTGGCGGAGGCGGTGGAATGCTTAGCCATTCATCCACCGTGGAGAAGCTCTACGCATGGGAGAAGAAGCTGTTTCTTGAGGTCAAGGTGAGAGTTGTGCTTTCTTTGCGCTTTAACTTTAGCAGTGACAGTGCATTTAACTTTGCTTTTTCATACATACCGAATGATCGAAACATACTGCCTGATTCTTCAGATCTCGAGTGTGACTGTGTGAGGGAGTGGCGTGGTGCTTTTGAGGGTCCTTTTGTTTTGTTGCTCGTGGTTTGATCTGCTGTCCTGTGACCTGTGATGAGGGATGTATATAACAAGGATTCAGTGGGGTGGCAATTGGCTTTGTCTGATGAAAGGTAGTGGACACAAGGACGTGTGGTGGGTAATGCACATGGATGCTGCTTGCATTGTCTTTAGTTTATTTCTCCCCTCTGTCAGGAGCTTCTGTAAAGATTCTCAGCATGCTTTTGGATTCTTCGAAGTAGAAAGATCAGTAGATCACCTTCATTGTTCTTTACTTTGTCTTTTCTGTTCAAACGTCATGCTAGTCTTAATCTGAATGGGGCTATGAAGATTTGATTTAGTGTTCATCTGTAATTTGTTGACAGGCATTGCTATCCATAATCCTTTATCAGATGAGTTCTAAATTCTGATTTGCTTATTTCATTGTCATTGTAGAAGCAGGATATTTATACTCCTTTGATCACATATCCACATCTGTTAAGCAATCATGTTATTGTGGCTTTATCTGCAGCTTTAAATATGGCATCCTTGTGCTCCTTTTGATAGGTTTATGACTTTTCTTTAACTGCAAACAGAGCTACGAGGGGTATAAGCAAGAGCATGACAAGAAGGTCAGTCTGTTGAGGAAGCAGGAGGTCAAGGGCGTGGATTACTTGAAGATGGAAAAGAATAAGATGGAGATTGAGAGCCTGGAGTCCAAAATGCTGGTTGCCAACCAGTCCATCGAAACCACCACTTCTGAGATAATTAGGCTCAGAGAATCAGAGCTATTTCCCCAGCTTCTTGAGCTGGTTGCTGGGTTAGTACAAATGCTCTCTTCGTCATTCTTCCCATATGCATCTAGCAGTTGTAATATAATGTAGGGTGGTGCACATGTTAGCTACTTCCAATCAGGGTTCACCATTTCGCGGTATACCGGCCAGTATACCGCGATTTTGGGGGTTACCGGGCCGGCTCGGTAGCTAAACCGGTCGGTATACCACTCGCCAACCGAACCTGCTAATAGCCTCCTATCGGTATACCGGTCGGTTTGACCGGTATACCGGTCGGGTTTTTTCGGTTCACAAAACCGACCGGTTCACGGTTTGGTGAACCCTGCTTCATTGCATATGAGATCAGAGTAAGGATGGGCGTATGGGCCAGTGTACTATGTCTACCCATGCTTAAGTGTATGCTAGCTATGGAAAATAGTAATGGTGTTTGTTCTTTACTCTTTGGGTTCAGGCAGGCACTGCCTCACACCATGTTGCTGTTTTTCTCTTACTTTTGTGAAAGTAACTTTGTCACTATAGAAGTTTACTTTTTACTGAAGTGAGTTAACATTTAAAGTAGTGTGACTTTGGAGGAAGCTAGTGCAGAACTAGTGGGAATTTTGACTGTCCTGAGTTTCTGACTGAATCTTCTGATCATTGATATGGTTAGACTAGACCTGTGTGGGAAATCTTTGGCATCATTGCATGATCAACTTGGGCACTGGTGTAGAATCTTGCTAGTTGCATTTGTTTGTCTTTGGGTTTATCAGGCTGATTGTTTCAAACTAATTGTGGCCTTAGATAGATTCAAAGGAGCTCCCAATAAATATTAGTAACACAACATGTCAATATCATTATTATTTTCAGGCAGTAGTTCTCCTTTTTCTATAGAAATTTGTGCTTTCACCATTCTCGTGCGTAATTATTTTTTCTAAACCAGTTTTATTTCTGGTAGCACACATTCTTTATTCAAAATTGAGTGTTTTTACCATTCTTATGCATGCTTCTCTTTGTGAATTTCAGCTTGATGAGCATGTGGAGGGGCATGTACGAGTGTCACCAAGTTCAGACCCACATCGTGCAACAGCTTGAGTATCTCAAAGCTCGTAATACGAACCCAACTTCCAATGTTCACCGACAAGCAGCTCTTCAGCTTGAGATAGAGGTTGACAGGTGGTATTCGGCCTTCTGTAGCCTCGTGAAGTCCCAGAGGGATTATGTGTACTCACTAACCGGCTGGCTTCGCCTATCACTGTTCTGCCATCACGACCCGCTGACCAAAGCCCAGAACTCTGATATTTACAGTTTGTGTGAGGAATGGCAGCTAGCCATCGATAGAATCCCAGATAAGGTGGCCTCAGAAGGGATCAAGACTCTCCTAACAGTAATCCATGCTGTTGTGATTCAACAAGCTGAGGAACAGAAGCTGAAGAGAAGGTCGGAGTCTGCATTCAAAGAATTCGAGAAGAAGGCAGAGGAGCTGAGATCCTTAGAGTCAAAATACGGGCCATATATTGGTGCTGAAGGTTACAGGGAAATATCGCGGAAATCACCAGTAGCTGACAAGCGGGCAAAGGTGGAGGCCCTAAGGAGCCGCGCTGATGAGGAGAAGAGCAAGTATGAGAAGAGCATTGGGGTCACAAGAGCAATGACCTTGAATAACCTGCAGACTGGTTTGCCTAACGTTTTCCAGGCGATGACAGGCTTCGCCAGCGTCTGCATGGAGGCGTTCCGGTTGGTGTACAACTTCAAGAGAAGCTCAGACAGGATCCTAGACTCGAAGAGGCTGCTGACCTGAAGCAAGGTTGCCTCACTGTATAAAATGTATACAGTTCTAGACATCTAGTTTCGATAGTAGGGTGGAAGCCAGTTTGCCTCGCAACCTCTGTGTGGATGTTATCAGGTTCTGATGGCACACTATAATAGGAGCAACTATGCCGTCGAGTTCATTTACTCGTGAATGAACTCAAGGTCTTGTTCTTTCTTTTTTGGTAGTGATTAATCCTTGCTGTGGTGTAGGAATCGAATTCTGGCAGGTTCACAAGGCTCTGGATTTTGAATCAGAGTGTTACCTATTATGTGGAACTTGGATGGCGACTAGGGGTGGTAATGGCAGATCAGCCCTAGTTATCATTATAATCTGTACGATCTTTAAGTCGGCTATACCAAATTAGAAGGTCCTTTACCAAATGACGACTGATAACACCTGCGTCTCTGCAGTTCAGAAATAGCCTACCCCTATCGTGATAATAATTCTCATTAGTCATTGCAACTTTGTAAGATCAGCACTAGGATTACAACATTCGATAGGCATTCCAAACGCCAGATGGCGTCAAAACAAATTTCCGAAGCATGCTCGGAGCATTTTGCACTCATGAAGTCACAATATGCTTATATGCAATAATGCTGAGGATACCTGTTTCCAGGGTCCGTTTCCAGGGTCACGGATACTTCTCGGAAATTTGAGCAATTAAGGGGGAAAAATCTCAACGACAGATGTCTGGAAATGAAGAAATATCTACACGAGCTCAATTACAGATTTCCACAAACTGAGTATAAGAGAAACATTCACGTCTCATTCCTGTACTACTTTTGGGCACTCTGGTTCTTTCTGCTGTCTACGAAGTTCTCCACTGCAACTCAATCTGTATCTGACCATTTTTCGAGTCTATGAGATGGTACTTCTCATTGATCCGCTTGTTGCTGATCACGTCTGCAAGGTTGATATCAATGTATCCCAAAGTTTCCTGAAACAAGACAACACAGGCATTATTAGGATATAAAACACTGTATACGTCCCTTCAAATAATCCACCAACTTGCTTGGGACAAAAGGCTATGTTGTTGTATATTTGTCCCTTCAAATAATCCGCGCCTATTGCAAATTTCACATACTACTTGACAGCAGAGGTCCCAAAAAGCAATCCAACAAGTAGTGACTTTGTACTCCCTCCTTAAAATATAAGGCACCTAGTCCTAAATGTCATATCTAAAAGCAGAGGCAGGGCTAACAGTGACCATGTACAGTCATAATGCTTACTATCACCATTCCCAAATCAAGAAGCTGTACCTTGCCATGTATCAGCCCTTTGTTTGGGGCTTTACTTAGGACCTCAACATGTAGTTTATCATTCACAGGAGGCTCCTCACACACAAACTCAAATTCATCCTCCCATCGTGGATCCCTATTCTTCTTGATGACCTAGTACAGGGAGTGTAAATAAAGAGATCAGTCAAGCACAGCCTTTCCATGAAGTTATATTGATGAAGCGTAATTTGTATCCATAATACCTTTGTTTTCTTCTCCTCGCCTTTGAAAATTATTTTTGCATACGGGTTCGTATGGTGCTTCCCCTCAAGATCTTGAGCTTCATGGACAATAACAAAAAGCAAGCCACCACCAGCTGGAGTACCATCTGGAGCTTTCTCTACCATATCAGTACCCTCTGTGCCTTCTTTCTCCATATCTTCTTCCTTGAAAGGCTTGTATGTAAGCTCTAGAGTAAGCTGACCACGAGACTTCTCATTTTGTACATCATTTGGATCCATGGTCTTAAGCAAGTCGAGGGTAGTAACTTTAGTCTCATCTGCTGGGAGGTCTTTTAACAGGACTCTGTTCATACCCATCTTTTCATGTTTTCCAACCTATAAATGTATATCAAACAAAAACTAACTGCACATTCTTGGATAAGTATGCCACCAGAAAAGCTACTGCAGATTTTCAAAAGGAACATACCTGTTCCCAGTCAAAGACATTGATTTCAAGAGCCTGAGTTTCTGGATCTGTCACAACAAATTTGAAATCTTCATTCCAATCTGGATTGAGATTGCTGCGCTTTACAGTTGTTTTTTTGGATGGAAGCTTGTCATCTGACATCTTAAGTTTCACATATGGGTCTGATTTACCCAGCAGATCCTTCTTTCGCAGATTTTGGGCTCTTACAACCTTCACAAGTAGAATTCCAACAGGTTTTTTCGATGCTCTGGGAATGTGGAAACCATCAGTGATACTCATTTCTCATCAGATCTATGTTTCGATGGAAAACCAAAATAGAAAAGGTAATAAAGAACTTACTTTGAGGGGTCCATTATAGGTACTTCTAATGTCTTTGGCCACAAATACATGCTCGCTACTTGCTTCTTGATGGTCTCCTGAAAACGAACGAAATATAGCATAACAAAATGAGCTAACTGAACTGGAAGGAGTGAATTAGATACCACATGGAACATCCACTGTGAAAAGAAAGATAGGTACAAGTGATCAACCAAGCTAGATACTAAAGAAGAGTAATAACACTAACATCTGATCACCATCAAATTACAGCAAGGTCGCCTTCAATACACAAATGCATATGCAATCATGCATCTGAGCACATGCAGGCCAACAAAGTGACAAGCTAAGAAGTTGAAAGATTGATGTGAATATTAGAAGCGATGTATTCAGCTATTCATGATTTCTTCTACCAAGTTCAGAAAAAAATGAAAATTCAGCATTTAGTTCAAAACAAAGTGACAAATGAGCAAACATTCACATGGGAATGTTCAGAACAGGAACTTGGAATACCTGAACAAATCTGTAAAGACCAGGAATAGCCATTACATCTGCTCCAAGAAGTTTAAGCCCAAAGTCAACATGTGGCTGCAAAACCTATCCCAGTTAGCAAAGTGTGGTGCAGAAAAATAATCCAAATGTGAGTAATCAGTCGCCATACCTTATCCATGAGAGAGACAAGGATTTTTGCAAAGCAAGGAAATGTAGACACCAATGGCTTCAAAGTAATACGGGGTGAAGCAAAGACTTGTAGATCCACAATCTGAAATATCTCAGGGGAAAACAAATTTCAGTTGGTTTGATTTAACAGGTCATGAAGTACAAATAGAATCAAGAATCTAGCCCGTGACACAATAATTTATACCTGGACAGTTGCTTTCAAACCATAAGCTTTTACAACAACAGTGACATTTGGGTTTGCAGCCCATTTAAGTGATGGTTCCATTATCAGCTCTTGCTCCTCTGTGACGTATACTTTCATCCCTGGGAGGGAAAGGCGTGGATCGTTTCAAGATACATCATTGCAGCACCAGTTGTAAGAGAATTGGCATCATATATGGTCATATATAATGTTAGCCAATACGTGAACAGAGATCGCTCACATTATTACATGCTCTACATGGGAAAGTTGATGCAAAACGTCACCAGTTCTACATAGACAACTGGAAGACATGTCAACTTTGATGTATGACTTGTGAATGAAATGCCCAGTTAAAAACTCAATATATAAAAGCTTATTTGGTACACAGATGTAACAATGTCTCCATACGACCACGTCCCATATCAACAGAATACAAAATTTTGAGTCACAACAATTTTACAGTAAGGGCTAATTGGCTCCTCATGAACCTCCAAATGCTAACTCAAGATTCAGAATACAAAAGCAGCACAAAGGATGCACAATTGTTTACAGTAAAGTCATGCACGTTATATTGCATCTCACAAATATTCCAGTTCAAAGTAAGGCCAAGCCATGTGTATGCATGCAAGGAAAACATAAGAATGCAAGACCACTAACCTTGAAAAGTTGGCGGTAAGCTACCCAAAGTAAGAGTTTCAAACTCAACAGAGTCTATCTTATATTTTGCAGTATTCTCAGCAATAATCGGCTTTGCGATATCCTGTGCAGTTCTGCAGATAGCCTACAGGATAAAAGACACAAAGCATTCAACGTCAATCAGAGAGAGTGATTGCATGCTGATAGCAGACGAGAAGATAAGAGTACCTTGTCAAGATAGGGCCACATCAACTCCAAGAATCTGTTCAGCCAATCAATCTAGAGAGGAAGACAATTAGGCTCTAAATGTATAATTAGGATAAATATAGTTTTTGCTAGCTTATTATCGAAGGAGAACCATACTCTATCATAGTCAGGATTCTTGACCCACAAAGGAATTTCAGGAAGGATGCCCTCCAAAGATTTTGAATCATATTCCACAAGCGGACGAACTTTGACATCCTGACAGACAAGTAGGGAAAAAAGAAAAGTATCCATGAACCCCGTAATATTGAATTCAACCTCAAACATAGAAGATCCATCACAAGCATAAGCATATTATATTAAACCACTTGACTCATCCATGCCAGTATTACTCAAACCGGAATGCTGCACATTTAATAGACCTACAAAATATATTGTACAAAGGAGTAAAGGACAATATGAACTTGAAAATGTCTAGGTTTGCATCTCCTTCACAAAATGGGCCTTTGCGGATGCATGCAACATTTGCTGGTGCTATTTCAGTACATAAGACATGAAACATACATTAAACATGCAAATGTAGAGTTCGATGGAATACGTGGCAACAAAAGATAATCAACAAACAATATAGTGCTGCTCATGGCTTATGTCCACAATTCTAGTCAGAACGAAATGAAAAGCAATGGGATATGCAGAAAAAGCATATGTGTTCAACATTAATCACAAGACTCTTTGTTTCGTCTTAATTGCGAGATTTCAAACTATCCCCACCTCATTGGGTTAAACTATTCTATTCCAGAGGCATTTTGGTGAAGCAGCTATCCACAATCTAACTATTCACTATACACCAGCCAATAGAAATCATATGCAGCATATACATAAATGAACAAAGAACAAAGAAAGTCTCCACCTTGACATCATTTGGCTGGACGTAGATGAAGAGAAAGTACCCAATAACAATACCAGCCGAGAATCCAAAGCCAAACCCAGAGAAACCAAGCACTGTGCTGACTACACCCATCTTGGATTCAGTCCAAAACCTTCAGGTAGACACCAGCTTTCAGCCAAAAGTTGCAAAATAAACATAAAAAGGATATACCAATTGAATTTGCACTCACGGAAAACAATTGCAAGGAAACAAATAGAGTGATCTGACTTCCTAGCAATGCCAAATCCTATTCAATTTCATGCATAAGACCAGATAAAACAACATCAAGATCATACATCCTTAGTCTAACATATTTATACTAATCCCCCCCAGCAGCAAAAAGCAATTTCCCACACTAGAAACTGGAGGGACCCATCAATCAATGTTCCCACACCAGCTATGAAAGTAATGCTTGACCACATCTCAAAAGAATAGCATCTAAAGTGTTTAAAATTTTAGTGAAAGCGATGGGGTGTCAATTGGTTTGATAACATGACTATTAGGACCTTGGGGTAAAGATAATACTTCTACTTTCAAGCTAATCACAAAGGTATAGGATTAATGCAGTGGCACCATATTACTGTACACTATTAAATATTAGCTGAAAAGACACAAGGGGGATGCAACTGGTGGAGGAAAAGATCATGAAGGGTGGCATTCTGACATCTTTAATGGTTCTTGCTTGTGGGTCACATCACCGTCGGTGCTTTAATCTTTGCTTTTGAGGCAGGTTTTGGATTGGATCAAATCGAGAGTGGTGGTCTGGTGGACTAAAGGTATTGAGAATGGGGGTATAACATTTCTGAAGAAAAATCAACATAATGGAAAGGGTATATTTAGGCACAACCAAAATTTAAGTATGCTTCTGAAAGAAAATGCTACAACTAAAGCTTTAAGAACAAGGGTGCATAGTTCTGAGTTGAAGGACACAACGAAACAGATGCAGTGCATAAATTGACCATGCTAATTGTGGCTAAATATGGCTTGATAATTGCGTTGAAAATGCAGAGCATCTGAAAAATCTAAAAAGAAAACGCCCACTGATAAATAGGCGAGCCACTTGCTTGAGTTGTGTCATCCCATCGACGCATCACAAATTTTCCAAAACACACACACACACAGCCCAGAAATGCACTACCAGGGGAGGAGCTACAGGTTTTTTTTCTGCCGGCGCTCCTGCGCCTTGTTCTCGCGAGAAAACCTACAGGAATCCACACGGCCGTAAAAAGGCCGAGAGCGAAACCACAAATACCGAAAGCGTCGGTCCTACGGTCGGAAACTCCGAACAACGGAGAAACCTGGATCGCACGAACCCATCGAGGGAACCGGATCTCAATCGAAGAGGGGGAGTGAAGAGAAAATACGAACCACAGAGGTGTCTAGGCGGGGCGGGGCGGGACGAGGCGATCGCAACGGTGGCTACTCCCTCGCTGATCCGGGGCGCGAGTCCATGGAACGCTCGACGGAGTCGGGGCTCCCGGCCCGGGCGGCAGCGGCGGCGGGGGGCGGAGGAATCGAATGGTTTTGGTGTGTGTGGTGGGGGGTGGGGGGTTTCTCTTTCTCCGCCGCGGCCGCTGCCCACGATGCTGGTCACGCACGCGGCCGGCTGGCGCGATCCAAGGTGGGGTTTCAACAATGAATGATTCCGGGGGAGCAAAGCAAGCACCTAATTAAGGTCATTAAGCGAGTGCGCAGCGCAGCTGTGCATGCGCGAGACGGGGCGAGATCGCGCTCCTCCAGTCCACTGGGCCTGTGGGCAAGTTGGCGCGCCCCCGGTGACGCTGACAGGCGGGCCAGGGTGCGTCCACTTGCTTGACGTGGGCACGTGGCAACGGCTGGGTGTGCCCGCCCGTCTGCCGTGTGCGTCATGATTCATGACAGTCACGGACCGACAGCGAGGGGGGTGAATGGGATCGTAGACGTCTCACGTCTGTGAACTCGAGTGGCAAGGCAATTGAAAAACTTCGTACCACAAGTTTCGGTAGAGTAGTACCATGGGAAAAAAATCATCCGAACGTCACGAAAATTTGCCGTAGGGAGCCACTAGTTTTCGGCATGCCTGGTCGGGACTGGGAAGAAGAAGATGATGATGCTGTTGCTGCTGCTGACGGTAAACAATACGACGGGGGAGTTTTTGGCTTCCCCGTGGCAGCTCCAAACATGACCGGTTCGCCGGCCGTGATTAATTAGCAGCCGCGCGGCCGCGCCGCGCTGCGCATCCATGATTCATCTGCAGATCGGCTTATCTACCGGTCAAACCAAGGCGTTAGCGTTACTCCGTCGCCACCATACAGCTTGTACTGACAGCACACGGGCCACTCGCGTGTCACCTCACCACGGGAGGGGCAGGCCAGGGACCACATGGACCCGAATCTCCTCAGGTTTATCCCTTTTTTTTGAAAATTAGGTTTATCCTTTCCCCCAACGGAATTAACGCACCCCTGCCTCGAGCAGTTGTCGAGCCCTCGACTCGACCGGCGACCGCCGTGGTCTGCGCGATTTATTTTTTTTTGCATCGGATGCTCGGCGATCGGCGTGTGTGTCTCTGCAGCGCTTCCTGCGAAGACAATAACAACTGGGTAGGGTTGGTTGGTTGGGTCTCGCTGTCTAAATCTCCCTCCCTCTCTCCCTTGCTTGATTGCTCGAATCATGCAGCGAGGTCGTCGTTCCGTTCGTCCCGGTGTCGGCAAGGTTGGACGAGTCCTCTGAAAGCGACGTCGGATTCCAACTGTCCGCGTACGGACGATAGAAATCCAGGCCGAGCGTATCTGCGAGAATTTCAGTGGCTGGCGGGCGCACTGGCGCGTGCACGTTCACTCGTTCAGTGTATCGGTCTACTGTGGCGCGGCGGGAACTTGCCGTCCAGCAACTGAAGCTACTGTGGAGTATACGTGGATGTTGTGAATCAGCACCAATGGCAACGCCAAGTGGGCTAAAAGTAGAAAGGCAAGACGGGCCATTTAAAAGCCCAGAGTCGGTGCTCTGCGCGGCCCCTGGACCGCGCACGCAGACGCAGGCCCGCGCCAAACGCACCCAAGTCAAGTAAAGGAAGCACAATTTTCTAGGATTTATCGGCGTTATGCGTTAATTGGTAAGCGACATTCCCGTCGACGACGAGGCGACACTGGTGACTTCGGGAACCTCCAAATCTGCCGGTGTTCAGTCCTTCGGAGGTGCTCATACGGGTAGGGTTTGCGTACGTGTATTTATAGGGGTGAGTGTGCGTGCATGTTGCGAGCGTCTGCGTTGTACTGTGTCATTCAAAAAAAAAAGTTAAGGGAGCACAATTTTTTTAATTAAAAAAATAAATAAAGGAAGCACAATGCATGCACTGATGCACGGTACCGTGACGACCCGGCGAGGAATCAGCAATTCCGCATCGCCCGCTCGTAGTCGTAGAGTCGTCGTCCTCGCGATCGCCCGTACACCGCCGGCGGAGCAAGCTACGTATAAAAAATGCAAGCGTTCGCCGGGATCGGCTTTCCACGTGCCCGACCGGCGCGGCTGCCATCCCGACGACGCCCGAGCCCATCGCACGGCCCTCGCCGCTCGGCCGGCCACCGCCCACCTGCCTCGGGCGCCACGGCACCTGTCGGCGCCGCGCACGCGACCGCGCCGTGCCGAGGGGAAAACAAGCCGTTTCCGTCAGAGCCGAGGAAAGGGGGAGGAAGCCGCGAGCACGGTACGAGTACGTAACGTGTACGAACGCACGCACGCCTTCTACCCGTTGGGGGGCGGTGGTGGTACCGCGGCCAACTTGTCGCCGCGGATAGCCGGCCCGCCCTCCTGCTGCAGCTATATAATGGCGGCGGTCCCGGGGCAGGACACGGACCCAACGGCTCGTTGCCACCACCCATCGACACGGCCCTGCTCTTGCTCGTCACTACTGATATATTTGAGGGATCTCCACGATCCAGATCTTGCAGCAAATATATCCCACACCTCTCACCATCTTTTACTTGAACTAACCTTTTTCCTATCTTTTTTGTCGCACAACAAGCTGCTGTTATCTTGATCTGTTTTACTCGATTAAGATCAGCCGCCTGCCTGCCTGCCTATTTTTGCTGGCTTGGCTGGAGAGTACGGCTTCTTTGTTTGATCATTGTAGCTAGTTGTGCACCTCAGATTTGCTCTCAGACTCTGTACATATATTGTCCACCAGATATTCACATCAGCTCGCTCACGTCCCCACAGATTTGAATCCTTGATCTCCATGGCTTGCAATCCGTGCCACGGCACTAACGGCTACGCCAGCCACCGGACACCATTTCCACGACCGCCGGCGCAGCCCCAGCAGCCTCCGCTCCTGCCGCTGCCGGCGCAGGCCCCGCCGCCGGTGTCGCGCGCCAAGAAGCCGCGCTGCCACGCCGCCGCCGCGCCTGGGGCGGCCTCGGCGCCCATCACCGTCGCGGCGCCGTCCAAGAAGAGGGCGGCGCCAGCGACGACTGCCGGACTGGAGGAGGTGGAGTGGGCGGCGGGGACGGACGGCTCGCTTTACTCGGTGTCGCCACCGCCGAGCAGCGTGCCGATGCCGACGTCCCTGCTGCTCACCGTCGCGGCCGCGAGGAAGGAGCCAACGGCCTCCTGCTGCGCCGTGGAGGTGGCCGGCACCGGTTGTGCCAGCGTAGATGCCGGCGCCACGGACGAGCTCCGGCGGCTGCTCCGCCTCTAGCTCCGATCCGACGCCGCGGCTACGGCAATATGATGTGATCGGTGTGTCCGCTCTCTATTATTACTGCTGACGCATGCGATTGCAAGAAGCTGCGTTCGTTCACGGGTGGTTTTAACATGCCCGGATGTGACGAAGCATGATCGAGGTCGTCCCAAGTTGTCGTATTTTTACTAATCGATTGCGTTGTGTGTGTCACGTGCAATGTATGCTCACTATATGAGGCGGAGTTGATTTCTTTATCCCATCTCATGTTCTTCACAAAAAAAAAACTTTTAAAGAAAAGCAAGCTTGCAAAAGCAACACGGAATATGACAGAGAATTGCAAGACTGGAGCGAGCACAAGAGGTACGAGACCATAATTTCATTCAATGTCAGAGAATGGAATTTAAGGAGAAGCAGCGAGTTGTAGGTTTGGAGCCCCTGGAGGACCGCCTCTTTGTTTTGGCCTTTGGGCTTTTGGGTTGTGATTGTGAAACATTTGTGACCAAGATTTCTCGATCGAATTGTAACAATGTAGCCTCCGGATTATAACAATCGAACAACGAAAACCAGTGTGAAATTTCAATTTTAGGGCCCCTTTGGCAGGGCTTCAGCTGTGGCTAAAACGGCTGCGGCTGTGGCAAAATAATGGCTTCTTTGGTGAAGCTGAAGCCATTTTGTAAAGTGTTTGGCAAAATGACTGTGGTTGTGGCTTCTATGTCACATGTGGGGAAAAAGGCGCGGGAAGCCACTATTTTTGGCTTCACCTCCGTAGTACAAATTGCAAAATGGCTTTTCCATGGCTTCAGCTTGGAAGCCGTTTTTTTGTTAGGGGTTTGACAGGGCTTCTGCAAAAGCCAGTGGAGAAGCACTTGGAAAAGCCCTGCCAAAGGGCCCCTTACAATTGTAAGCGCAAACAAACAGCTAGATTGCACAATCAGATCTTACCAATCCAGCCCCAGATTATAACGATGCAAACCATCTACTCTCTGTCCACTTGTGCAGATCCTGGAAAGATAAAAAATCAAAGGTACACGCCAAGTTCTGGAGATATTACCCTTGCCATCGTGTTTGCCACAGCCGGGGATGACCTTACTAGGATGGGGGTGATCTTACTAGGATGGCAGGCCGCGCCCATAGAGGTTTGGCACCTATCAGTGAAGTATATCTCTTTAATTATGTACATGTTCACGCTGTTACTCTGTGTCGATCATTAAGCACCCCGTCCGTCCGGTAACTTTATGCATTGATAGCAGAACAATGTCTATAGAAGGGTCCTTCCAGTGCGGTGCCGAAGGATACCATGCATATCCACATCAAGGGCACCATGGAACCAGTATGGCTTGGGCACTGGCCACCTATCATCCAAAATATTCCCCTCCAATGTAGGTTAGTTGTTAAATAAAATAATTCAAGCCACAAACACCAAAACAAATATTACCTGTTTGCCTTCCTGCCTCTACCGACGACATTTATGGCCCAAGGATTGCATCCTCTGCCATCCAACATATTTTTTCCAGTGTAAGTTCATAGATTATTATGCCTACACAATTAGAACTTAGCCATAGTTATAAATGAAAAAGAAATACCTTTCTGATGGTAATATTAAATTGTATGCACTTCTTAAAGCATGAACGACCTTGCTCCTTGGAAGGAAAGGAGTTGCACTGCCTTCATCATAAAAGTTCATGCCAACAAACCTCCCATCAAAATCAATAAGAGGTCCACCAATCCCAGCCTAGTACCCAACAAAAGGGAGGCAAATGTTAAAACTTTTAATTCCTGATATGTTGAGTGAACGAATTGTGATTAAACAGAGAACTTGGAACATAATGCAGTAATTTAGTACTACAAACTAGCCTATAAACAAAGTGTAGAAAAAAGTTCAACACATACCTCCTTGATTTTACAAGTGGACTAGTGAATATCTTTGCAATTAAGTTTGCAATCCTTGTTACTAAATCTCACTTCACCAATTGTGCCCATTAATAGTCCATGTATAGTGTCACGCCCTACAGCTACTACCATTTTAGGTAACTTTTGCTTTTCTTTATTAAATATGTCTTCTGGACGAATACACTTAAAACCCTTCTTGATGCTGACAATAGCAATATTGTAGTGCAAGTTATACAATTCCAATGTCCCATCACAACGCTGATTTGGCGGGAGAAAAACCTCAATCTACAATGACAGTGAGCTCAGCTAACCACCATATAACTTAAACACCAAAAGTGATAGAAGCACTAACCCTTAAGTTCTCATCAATGTGGTCTTCATTAAGACGACTTCTAACCAAACTGGCAGAAGTCAGGACAACAGTGTGTGTGGCTCTGCTTCCGCGCCACTTTATAAGTAACCCTGTGCAAGCAAAATACCTCACATCCCCTACACACAGTAATTTTAATCATTGTTAGTAAAGACCAAATTACTAGCACAGAGAAGTACTGAGCACACAACTTTGAAAATCACCATTGAACGAAGCTAGTGCGACAACACGACGGGATATATTTACCACAACTCCTCCTTCGAGTTGATCCCAGACATGCTCCACAACTTGGTGTGGAGCACCAAAGGATACCCTTTCCAAGCACATAATTCACCAAAACGTTCTTCGAATCGATTAAGCAACCGCCCATTCACTGGTTAAAAAATCATGATCAGAAGTTATTTATAAAGAAGAGGACACGTGGCATCCAAAATATCAAAAACAAAGAACTTACATTCGAGTACAAGTGGTGGCGGCATTGGATAACCAAAAGATCTTAATCGGTAAAAAGTTTTCATGAATCCTGATGCAACAAGGTGATTAATATTAGTACTCCAACTATAAATATGACAACACATAATATTATGGACAATTTTCAATAGGTAACATTTACAATGACGGCTTGCAAGAATTCACCCTGAAGGGATTATGCTTGAAACACCATCTTCAGGCAGTGAATAATCAAGGGAGCGAAGTTTTTTAGGACTGCAACAGATAACATTAGAGTTGTTCTCGTAAATTAAACAGTGGCTACCAACTGAGTATACCAACACATGAAAGGAATTAAGGTATGGAAGCAAAAAAAAAAGGCAAACAGACTCATACATATTCAGCAAAAGACATGGCAGGTGTGAACAGATTCATATGCCACAACTATAGCATTGTCCATATCATCTGAATGAACGTTTCAGCTCTTTTGCATTTAGACACAACACTAGCTTAAAAATTAAACACGAGCACTAAATAGCAACAGGATAAAGCACTGATGCAGGTCTCCACCAGGTGGTAGCAAGAATCAATTTGTTTCCAACCCGCGAATTATTGAGTGAACACCCAGAAAGGCTCCAACATTATTATAACACTAGAAAAAGGATAACAAACATAAAGCAGCTAATACAAGTACAGGAACTTCCAAAGACATACTTGAGTGCCAGAAATAGCTCCAAGCGTGAACAAAGAAATTTCGGTTCTATGATACAGGCAGCAGCATCAGTATTCCGACCTCTACACTCACGAATATCAGTGATCATCCCCTGAAATGTCCCATCATCATCTCCTATAACTGGCCCTCCAAGTGCAGCCTAGAACAAAAGCAAAGTGCTATGGTTTATGAAGGAAAAATACATTTTACTTGGATGCATGTAGTGATACATTAGATCACAGATATACCATAATGCAAATATTAGTTTCAGGCTTTCCATCATGCCAAAAAGTAAAAGTAAATCAACAGCATACCTCAGTGTAACCTTGACTATATGAAACGAAAACCTTATCTTGACTGGAAAGCCTTTCTGAAACGTCAATAAGCCCTGACAGAGACACAGGCATGAACATCGAACGGCCTGACTCAAAGGTACGACCAACAGCTAGTGCATCACCAGGAAGACCATCAGGACAGTCAACATTAAGATCTACAGGACAGACATCTAGGTGGTCCAAGGATGTGACAATAGCAATATTGTGATCATACAGTCCCAAGATACCATCAGTAATTGTACCATCAGGAAGGCGGACTTGAACCTAGTGATAAAAGCCGCAGATCAGCAGAGAATGGCCACAATTAGCTTCAATAAACATATCAAAATGGAGAACACAATGATCAGTGGCACTGACCGCCAATTTATCATCTCTATTCCTTCTCTCATTGAATATTGTAACCAAATATGAAGAAGTGACAAATCTTGTTACGCGTAGTGTTCCAGCAGTTTTATGTGGTAGAGCTATCCCAGAGCATGCAAACAACATGTTTTCTCCTGTACAAGATCATTATTTAGATCATTAACAGGTGACAGCAAAATACCAAAATACAAATTAGAAAAAATTATAAGCATACCAACACAATCGCCATCAAACAAGGCAATCGAGACAACACTGAATTTGATCTCACGGTAAGTTGCAACTTCTCCAGGAAATGGTTTCTCTTCGAAGGGGATGTTCGAAATTTCTCGATCAGGCAATCTGCCAAATCGTTCCTCCTCAATATCACGCAATTTCTTTTCAAAGTCAGCCAACGCAGCCCTGCTCGCTTGAACTAAATAACAGATATGAAACACTAAAACTGTTATTGTTTCATTAAAGAAATACGTGCAAGGAAAAGGAAGAAGCAGCAAATTCAAAATCATAAACTCACTTTTCAGCATCTTTTTTACACCGCGGCTTATGCCTTTTGGAACTGAGCGCTTTGGGCCATCACTGCCACTTGAACGCAATAGCGCCTGGAGTTTGAAGCTTCTATTTGTGGATCTTAGTTCCTTATTAGTCCCGCCTCTCTCAACCCGCCCCTTGTGTTTAAGTTCCTTTGCAGTCCTGAAGCAGAGTAAACGCAAAAGCTTAGTAGACCAATGAAGGCCTCATTGTAAGATTAGTCATCATGGCCCACATCAATTGGAAACCTTGCTAGCTTTTATTTTATCATGTTCACTGATAAAAAAAAGTAAACAGCATGCTATTCATAGGGCAAATATAGAGAATATCAGAGCTCAGATACGATTATTTTTTGTCCATGCAAAAATACCACTAGAATCCAACTACCCCGAGTTCCCGACCTAGCACTCCATCAAGCCACTAATGGCGCCTGGGCAGTTAGTGAACAATCTGAATTTTCACAGGGTAGACTAAATAGAGTTAATGGTGGGATGTGATCCATGGCCGATGGTGTAACAGGTGCTACATGAAGAAGATTTGAATCACAAAAATACCACTAGAATCCAACTATCCCGACACTACATCAAGCCATTAATGGCTAGTCTGGGCAGTTAGTGTACAAGCTGGGTTTCACAGGATAGACTTAATAGAGTTAATGGTGGGATATGATCCATGGCTGACGGTGTACGATCTAACAGGTACCAGGGCTGATGGTGTACGATCTAACAGGTGATACATGAAGAAGATTTGAATCAAAGATGCTGCTGAAAGTACTAAACAACAATGGTGTTGGTGCAAAAGCTGTTCCATTTGAGTGCTATGAGAGCAATTTGGCCAAAAAATATACAAGTGCTCAAAACTAGTATCAAAGAACTTGATTTTTGTGTAAGATGTAAAAACGCTCCAATTTGTTCAAGGAAAATATCAGCAGCCAGCTCCTAGCACCTGGTTAGAACTGCCAACCAAAATTATTCAAACCTAGTTTTGTACAGCTGATAAGATCACCCAGTGGTGAAAATATCAGCAGCTAGTTCCTAGCACCTGGTTAGAACTGCCAACCAAAATTATTCAACTGACCACACACACGCATACATATGCTACAAAGAACATTAGTCCTAATAATGAAACAAGGAGGAAAACCCAAATATGTGTATGATGAATGTTATAGGTTAGAGGTTATTTGCAGATTGAAATAGAGCCACAATATCAGCTATGCCATTTGATTGAATTGAACTGCTCCGCAAACAACTACAGTAAGCGAACAAGTAAACAAATACTTACATCGTGGTACCCTATGCAGGAGGTGAATCAGATATGGATTGGATCTAGGGTTGAGGGGAATCACAAGCCGTAAGGTGCGTCTCCGAACAACCCGTCCGTGAGAATAATGCTTCGCCACCGCTGGTTTGTACAGGCCGGAGTCGCTGTCAACCGTGAAAACCCCGCCCGCGCGCGAGACGCCGAGATGATTTACGGCTTGTGCTTGTGCAGCGGCGCTGCCGCAGCACGTAACGTACGAACGACTCGTTTGGGCAGTGGTGGTGCTACTGGTGGTACCGGCTTGTCGGCTGTCGCCGCAGGCGGCCCGACCTGCGGCTGTATTGTGGCGGGCTGGCGGCGATCCCTCCCGGTCCCGGGGTAAGGACGGATGATAATCAGTTGGGGATGAAAAACGGTTACGGAATTCCCGATTAACCGAGTTTCGTGTCCGTAAAATGTGAGAAACGGAGAATCTGAAACGAACTTACCTCGGGAATTAATGTCGGAATTCTGAATTTGATTCATCAAGCTACTCCAGCTCCCCACGGCCACAGCTCCGATACCCCCCCCCCCCCCCCCCCCCCCCCCCCCCCCCCCAGTCTCGATACGCCACGGTGCCTCCAGGGTCGCGTCCTGGAACTGCTGGAGGCGCCCGGCCTCCTCATCGGTCCTCGTGGCGGCCCTGATCTCATACAGAAGCCGGAATGACGGTCCGGAGATGTCATGCAGGGTGGCCTCGACGGCGTCGGTGTCGTGTCGCGGCGGGACTTGAGGCGGCCCGGGCGGAACTCCACCGTGAAGTCGAACATCTTGCTGATCCACACTAGTGCTGGGAAACGATGGACAGTCACTGGTCGAAGAGGATCAGCGGCCCCAAGCCCGAAAGATATGGCCGCATAATCTGGAGTCATTTACCTACCTACCATTAAAAAAAGTTGTTGCTTACGCACATGTCACAAATAAGTTTCCAGACACTTGTATGTCATGAGTTCAACTTTTGTTTACCTGTGTGCCATTCTGTTCATATTATGAGCTGACGGTGTCAAACATATGGGTGAAATGACCATTTTAGCCGTGTGGGACCCACTAATCTTCTTCTTCCTCCTCCCTGTCTATCCCGTGCTCCTCCCTGTCTCGATCTCAGTGCACCCTAGCCGCCGCCGGCCAGGTCCGGCCGGTCCCTCTCGCCGGCACTCCCCGCGCGGCCGGAGAGCGAGCGCGGGGCCGGGCGCGCTCGCGCGGCCGGGCGGGGCGAGCACGGGGGCCGGCGGCGGAGCTCCGTGGCCACCCATGGCGGCACGCGTCGAGCTCCGCGACCGACCATTGCGGCACGCGCGAGCTCCGCCGACGGCCATAGGCGGACAGGGCGGGCCTCTCGCATCGTGAGCTAGCTGAAACGACCCGGATTTCCGCGAACGGAACCCCGAATCTTAGCACCTCGGTGGTAGTCCCAGGAGGGCTACCACGTGCAATCCCTGTCTCAGCGATGCCAAAATCCATACAGAAAGATAAAAACAGTAAAGTAGAGTACAACATTTATTTTATTACATTAATCGTAGTACATCTCTTCGGCACATGCGGGGTACAAGTCCAACAGATCGAATCAAACATAAATAAAACGTCTAGCGGCGGCTCCATGAAAGCGCGGAAACTCCATCTCCGCAGCGGCTCAAGTGTAGGAAGAGCTCTAGTCCACCCGACCGTCGTTGTCGAAGTCGTAGTCCGGCTCCGTGTTAGAGTCACCGGGTGGTCTACCCGATAAGCGGGTAGGTCATGTCGACTTCCCAACAAAGAGGCAAAAGCGGTGTATATTCTACTATGCATGAGATATCCCTAATGCGGCCGTAGAAAGCTTAAGCAAAGCAGCAGTGCAACGTACAAGGTAAGCAGAATACAGCTAGGAGGTCCACACCTCGGGGAAGCTTCCGCTTCCGAGGTCCACACCTCAGGGGTCCACACCCCGCTCAAGGAATACCACACCAAAACACCGGATCTCAACCACGATCCAAAACCCAACTCTCATCTGCGATGTGGGGCCCACCTGCTCCTATCCCCACATCTCAACGGCCGAAGCCGGCTCACACACTCGGGGGGAGAGAAGAAGCACAAGAGAAGTGTAGCTAGTCGGGTGAGAGATCGAAAGACCGTCCATAACCGGTGGACACGGATTATAGCTATAGGTTTAACACTGCGAGAGGTTGTACAACCGTACCCGCCCGAATAGGTCGGAACCGCCGTCACCGTGTCCGACCCTACCATACGGGCCGAAGCCCAAGTAAGTGGATAGTACCCTTCGCATCTCCGAGCACGGCCCGGCCTCCGCGGCAGAGCTCATACTACCCGCGAGAGGTCCCTCGAAGCTGTGGAACCCTTCCCAGGCCTCGCCAGGGCAAAGTCTACTAAAGAGGGAAAGACCACTCCCGACACGATCACACCGATCCTCCTGCAGGAGGGGTGCTATCCACTACAAGTCCCACCCCGCACCCCCGCCCAATACAAGGCGGGCGGTCTGTACGAAAATAGTCATCCGAAACAAGGTCAACTGACGTTCGGTCCTTAAGGGGCCGAGAGCGAGCACACAACATCTCCATCCCACACGACACGACCCTCGGATAAGAGGCCAGATCGCATCTTCCCTCGGCAGCCGTTCACAAGTAACCAAGCGGATCGCTCCCGCCAAAACACAGCAAGGAGGTACGCAACCCAGAACGCACGCTAGAATCACACCGAGATACCCACATCTCAGCCCAAGCCCAGAGTACCATCCATAATCAAGCAACAAAAGTATGGATTGTTGAGGTAGGGGACTAGCTAGGGGTCTGTAGCTAGTCCCGCAGGTACTAGAACAAGGAAACAGGGTATATCAAAACATCAAGGCATGGCTAGTAAACGGGTTATGCAATTCATCAGATCAATGCATTAAAGTAAAGCACTAGCAGCTAAATATCAACATGGGATCTATATGGTTGGGAGTGACATGACACCTTCGTTGCCGTTGAAGCGCCGATCGGCGTCCGGAGCAGTGTACTCGGGGTCCTCCACGTCCTCCGGTCGAAGCTCGGGTCCGCGCACGAGATTCGACGCGAAAATAAGATAACGGTGCACATCTAAGCAATAACTCCAAATAAGAATCAATTTAGAAGATCCAAATGAACCCAAACTACCTACAATCAGCAAGGTTTCGCAAATACGGATTTATAGAAATTAGTTTTGTATTTTTCTGAGCTCCCCAGAATTTATTATGAATTTTTAAAGGTTAAATACATTTTCTGGAATTTTAAACAGAAAAGAAAAGGGGTCTTTCAGAGAATATGCTGCTGACGTCAGCATGACGTCAGCGCTCCAGGGTTCGCGGGCCGTTGATGGGCTGAAAGGTTTACTGGGCCGAAAATGGCCCACTGGGCTCGGCCCAGCTGGCCCAGATGGAGGAAGTCTTCCATCCCTCCCTGATCTCCTGGTCCAGGCTTCGCTCACGCGGTGGGCCTACACGGCTGCCCGATGGGCCGGGTGCCACATGAGGCCCAGCGGCCTCTTACTCTACCGCGCCCAGAGAGGCTCCTTGCCCCTCCCTTAGGCGCTCGCCGCGCCGGGCGGTGGCGCGGCCGGCACGCCGGCATCGGCGGCGGCGGCCGACCATGGCACGCGCCGGGGTGCGCTTCGCCCCTCCTCTCCCCTCCGGACTCACACGCACACACACACACGGCTCGAAGGCCGGCCCGCAAAGACGCCCGCCACGACGCGCGGCGCGACATCGAGGCCGCGCGCGCGTGCATCTCCACGGTGCGGCCAAAGCCATGGCGCGCCGGGGTGCGGCCGGCTAGGGTTCAAGCGCACGCTCACCGCAAAAACACGCCCTCGGCTCGAAGGCCGGCTCGGCTCGACACGGAACGCGGCGTGGAACGCCCGTGCGCGGAGCTCCACGCGGTGGCGAGGCCACGGCCATGGCGCGCGTGGGTGCGGCGGCCGGTTCCCGCGCTCACCGGCACACGCAAGAATACCCTCGGCACGAAGGCGGGTCACGGCAAAGCTTCACATGCCCCCCGCGGCGGCTCGCCCCAAGACGCGACGCGGCGGAAGGGCGTTCTGCTCACCGGGCCGGGCGGCGCGACGCGCGTTCGGCGCGGTGCTCGACGGCGTGGCGCGGGGGTGTTCCCCGGCCCTTCCTGCGGACTTTCCCCGAACCCAACCTTGGCGGAAGCACCGGGACGACGCGGCTTGGGGTAGCCACGGCCCCGAGCTCCCGGCCGGCAAGACGCGACGCGGCGTCGCCCATGGGGAGGCGGCGGCGCGACTCGCTCGGCCACTGGCGGCTCGAGGGCACGCGCACATGCAGGCTAAGAGGAGGTGCGGTGCAAGAAGAAGGGAAGGTGGCTTCGGTGCTCACAGCGGGTCGACGGTGGAGTCGTTGCAGGCTCGACGTGGGCGGCGGTGCGGCGTCGGCGTCGAGGTTCATGGTGGTGCCCTGCTCCGGTCCGGCTCCTACTCGGTCACGCTCGCCTCCTTCCCTGTCCGGCTCCTCGCGGCCTCGTCCAGCCTCCGCAGCAACGCGCCGGCGGCGGCGCGCGTCGGTCCCCCGCCTCGCCTCCTCTTCCTCAACTTCCCCCCTTTCCTCCTCCCCATCCGGCGGAGCGGCACTGGTAAAGGGCAAAACCCCAATGTGGGTTGGTGGCGGTTGTCCACTGGCGCTTGCCTTTCTCCCGCTTTTGAATCCGCGGCGCCGCAAGGGCGAGGCGACTTTCGTGTGCCCCGCTTGGACCGCCGGTGCCGTGGCGGCGCGCCGGCCCTCTCTCTCTCTCGCGACCGTGGGGGCAAGGCGCGGGGCGAGAAGAGACTTTCCCCCCCCGGCCCCGGCTCGGTTCGCGCGCGGGCGCCGGTCCCTCGGCGTGCGTGCCGGCGGCGGCGGCTCGGCCGCGCGCGCGCGCGCGCGGCGGGTGCGACGGGACCGGCGGCGGCGGGGTCGGGTGTGCCGGGCCGGGTTAGCTGGGTAGGTGGAGAGGTATGGCTGACACGCGGGGTCCGCTTGCCAGCAACTAAAGGAGAGGGTACTGCGGTGCGGGCTAGTTGGGCTGGATGGTGCCGCGGGCTGGGCCGGCTGCATCGCAAGGAAAGGTGGATACGGCCCAGTTAGCAAGTTTGACTAATTTTGCAAAATAAAAGAGTAAGGTTGAACCTAGGGATTGAATTTAGAGTTTGAATTTGATTCCCATTCAAATTCAAACTTCACACATTTGAACTCCAAAAGAACCGGAGAAACACCAACTCACATGTTTTACCATAATTTAAATATATGCTTTATAAATGGGATAAATTGGTGGAGAATTTAGAGAAGGGCTAGCAATTTGGTTCAAAAATTGATAGCACTCAAATGCAAGCAAAAAGTTTTAAATTTTCGCAAAATTTACACACCTAAATTCCTGGGTTGTTACACTAGCGGCGGTGGTGGGGTTGTGCTCGAGCTTCTCCTGCTGTGTTGCTATTTTGTTTTTTTCTTCCACCGGTGGTGATCTTCATTGAGTAAGTTAGCTACTAGCAATTGCTAGCACGGTGGACCGGAGGATGCTCGCACATCTGATTTTTGAAGAATTATTTATTTGATTCGGCTTCGCTCCATCTGCTGCGCTAGTCTGCTCTTGGGGTCGCGCTCGTGCCGATGCATTGCTGCAGGGCATTGTCGAGGGAGGCAGCAGGCACCGTTGGGGCCCCGCTGAACGGAGCTCAAGCGCGTGCGAGGGAGCCGACCCATCCGCCTCGCGCCCGGCCGCGTGGGCGCGCCGGCCGCTACGCTGGCTGCACGGGCGCTCTGGCGAGGAGGTGTTGTTGGATCTTGTCGGCGGCGGCGATGGCGTGCCGGCGACAGGAGTTCCGGCGTCGGCGTAAGGGAGAAGAGAGATCGAGAGTTCAAGGCAGGAGGAACTGCACGGGATTAATATGTAAATGGCAGGAAAAAAGTCATTTCCATACGTGGGTCCCGTGTGTCAGATCGGTGGAGCTGTTAAGTTCTAACGGAAGTTGGACGGAATTGGCACATGTGTAAACAAAAGTTGAGGTCATGGCACACAAGTGTCTGAAAACTTTTTTGTGGCATGTGCGTAACCACCATCTTTTTTAATGACATGTAGGTAAATCACTCCGTAAACTGCATCAGGCCAATGAACTTGTGGCGTCGGGCGCCGAATGGCCAGCTGAAGAAGGCCAGATGGAGAGAGTGCCCTCAAGCGCCTATGACTATACGAGTCTCCTCCCCAGTACTGTAGGGACACTCAGCTCACTGAATGTGGGCCCCAGGGCTACCAGGCCCCACGCTGCAGTGACAGTGAGTGCCTCTACAGTACTGCAGAGGAGTTGTTCTCTGAAACGCCTCCGTAGCTTCTGGTGTTGATGAACGCCTCTCCTTGTGCAGTTATGCAGCAGCTGCGTCAGAGGCGCGGCGATCACTCCAAAGTCCCAGATGAACTTCGGTAGTAGCCCGCCAGCTCGAGGAACCTTTCTTGAGGCCACCTTTTCGTTTTGGCTTTTGGGTTGTTATTGTGAAACAATGGTAGCCAACAGTCAGGTTGCACGATGCTGTAACAATCTAGCCTCGACGAGAGGTATGTTTTAGCTTGTGATTGTGAAAATTTCAATTTTACAATTGCAAGCGCAAACCGACAGCCAAATTACACAATCGGATCGTGACAATCAAGCTCCCAGATTATATCATATCTTGGAAGGAAAAGAAAAACCAAAGCTACACACCCAAGTTCTAGAGATATTACCCATCACGCCATTGTGTTTGACACAGCCGGGATGATCGTATGCTTTCCTCAACAAACAATGTGCACTGCAGTAATTTTCATGAAACTGCAATAGTTTTACACTGACAACTAAAATTGATTGGACAGCATGACCTTGACAGTAGCAACTGGGACAGGGAAAGGATGCACTAGGACTTCTTTATTACTAGAAGATGACCGATCAAAGTTGATCAGATATAGATCCCTACAAACTCAAACCAATCCTAACGATCGCATTATTTCCTGACACAAAAATTCAATGGGTATAAATACACAATGCACTCTCTTCCCTGAGGATCAATATAGCCTATTAGTATACAGAGGCGAAATCCAAAACCTAGAAGGATCAGTTGTTGCAGAATGCACGAAGGGTTTCATCAAGTGCTCTCCTGTCGTATTCCCCAGTAAAAACACATCTCCCCAGAGGTCCTTTCAGAAGGATCAGCCGCAACAAACCATCAGCAACCTTCTTGTCAACCTGATGTGTAATCCAGGAGTCCAGTTAGAATATTTCTTTACAGATAGAAAAGGTGTGATCTTAAGATTTGTTCAAGTGTCCTACTATAATGCATTGAAACAGCATGAATCAACAGCTCAGAAGTCCTGAAAGAACATGGTAATATGCGCAATGGCAGAAATTGACTCAATTCTAATTAAAAGAAGCGCTCTTAGCTATATCAGGGTACTTACAGCCATAATACTTTTGAACTTTTCCACTGTCATAGTCTCCGGAGGTGTAATGGGAAGCTTGGCTTTAGCTAGTATGTCAACTGTGCGTTTTTTGATTGACTCGTCTATCCACCCCAGGCGGTGAGACATATCAACTGCCATTACCTAAGGTTGTGGCACACCAAAAAACATAAGCAAAAGATAAGAAAATGAGCAGAAAACCCCTAATAGGCTGTATACAAATATTCAAGTGATTTACTGTTCCAGCAGAAACTGCCTCCCCATGGAGCCATGCTCCATATCCAGTCCCAGTTTCGATAGCCTGTCAATTAAGTGTCAGGATCAGTGAATAAGTGGTATCATGCAATGACATAAGGTTAATAAAATTCAGATAGATGCTGTTGTGATATGGTGTATGAGGTTTTGGTTCCTAAAATCTATCAATGCCAGAATAAATTAACTGAACATAAAAATCTAGACATGATCAATGGCAATACATACATGGCCAAATGTGTGACCCAGGTTTAGTGTCGCTCGAAGACCACTTTCCTTCTCATCCTCTGCAACCACTTCAGCTTTGTTTTCACACGACCTCTTGATAGCATATGCCAAAGCATTTGGTTCTCTACATATATGCATTTCAAACTAAATGTTAGAAGCAAAATGATACGCCTAGTTATTGGCAAAAAGAATATTGTTCATTTTCAACAAGACAAAAGTTCAGCAATTACGCTGTATGTAATATCATAACAGCTAAACTGGAAAGCAAACCTTGTTCCCAATTATAGAACAATTTTCTCAGCTAAAAAGAGTAACGTAGGAGCTGAAGTACTGAACAACGCAATGGCTCTAAGTTTGCCTGTCCAATGCAAGCCTGAGCTAAATATGTCATGTACAGAAATGATCGATCTAAGTAGACTGGGTAAAAAAATACATTTGAATCTGCTACAATAAATGAAATTGAAGACTTTTTGGGCATTGGATCTTCAGAGTTTGGTGAACTTCCTCAAAGTTGGATAAACCATGTCCTTTCATCTAGTCATGCCATTCATCAATTAGCCATTTCAGAAAATAAAATACCAAAAGCCACTATGCTCGAGCTTATAGGGCTCTAAATATGTCAAATTGGGAAGTGAAAGCAAGTCTAAAGTCTAAACAGGTTGTGTTTTCTAGAACCCCAAACAAGATTAGCTAAAGCGAACAGTTGGATGTTGTGTGTACAAGAACAAGTCTAATGCAGTTAATTGCTGTCAAGTGTCTACACCTCCCTGAATAGAAAAAAGATGATAGTAATTGTGCGAACACCAAAGGAGGAAAAGCTGAATACCTTGCTAACAATGCCGACATGTTCTGCTCTTGCCACTCAAAGAATGGTGCATCCCTAATGAGCCCATACTTCACTACCTCAGCAATGCCTGAAGCTAGCTCCCTGTCAGGCAATGTATTCAGTGTATTTGTGTCTATCAATACACATTGCGGCTGGTAGAATGCCCCAATTAAGTTCTTCCCAAGTGGGTGGTTAATCCCAGTCTTTCCACCAACAGATGAATCCACCTAAAGCAGTCATCCAGTCCACCATCAGCACCGGACCAAGATGTAGCCCAACTTTAGTAAAATGTAAATCAAGCTTATGACCTGGGCCATTAGAGTAGTTGGTATCTGTATGAAGTTGACACCGCGGAGGAATGCAGCAGCTGCAAACCCACACATGTCCCCAATGACACCACCACCCAGTGCTACAAATGTGCAGCGGCGGTCAAGGCGGGTTTCGATTGCCTTGTCAAACACCTTCATCAGTGTGTCCTGCCGATGCAACCGAGTCAGCTGAATCCAAATGAACTAAAAAACAAGTACGCTCTGCACTGTGGACTCTCCCAGAGCTGAATCACACACTCTAACTCACCATATCTTTGTACTTCTCACCGTCTGGCAGGATCACGCTCTCCACTGACACGATCGGGTTGTTGTAGGTGAGTGCCCAGGTCACCTTCTCAAGGTAAAGCGGTGCGACGGTCGTATTAGTCACCACCAGAACCCTCTTCCCATGAACATGCCTGAGCAATCAGAAATAACAATCACAGAGTGACCACAAGTCTAACCATCGAGGAAAGAAATTCTGCAGTTCAACTACCTCTGCAGCAGGTCCGGCTCGTCGAGGAGGCCTGCGCCGATGTAGATCGGATAGCTACGGTCGCCGAGGTCGACATCGACCACGGTAGAGACCTTGGACTCCGCCGGAGGCTGCATCGTGGGAGCGACGCTGGCTACGATGCGCCTGTGATGGCGCCTCGCGCGGGAAGCGCGGAGGGAAGGGCAGGATTGACGCGACGGTGAAGGAACGGAAGCGGCGGCCGGAGCTCCGCGGGGGAGCCGGGTAGAGATGGCTGCGCAGGATGAGGAAGCTGCGGCGGCAAGGAGGGACGAGGCGGACGCCGCCATGAGATCGCTCAGGAAGCAGCGGGGCGGCGACGGCGACGGCGGGGGTGTTGTAATCGGCGGCGGTTGTGTCCGATGGGCCGGGGATTTGAGGTGGGTGTGGCGCGGTAGGTGGGGGGTGACCGGAGGAGCACGCGGAGGAGCGAGACGGATCGATCTGGGCAGTTGGTTTGAGAAATGGACGGACGGATGGTGCTGCGGTTGGTGGGCGGGGATGGTGCGGGTGCGGCCATGGGGCACGGGGAATGCGAATGTGGATGGCTGCTGAGTATACTCCGAATGTGCTTCATATTGGAGGGAATTGGTTATGTCATTATGGGTCTGTTTGGTTAGTTGCATATGGCCCAACCTGGCTCGTGGTATGCAACTTTGGTAGGTTTGGTTGCCTGCATCCGGTGCTGGGCCTGGCCCGACGCGTGCAAAAGGCCCGCCCGAGCTCGGGCTGCCGGGAAACGAAAATGAGTCCCGTTTCTTGGCGGCCTGGCTCGCGCGGGCCACGAGCGAGCGCGCGGGGCCATAAAAATCGGCTCCGCGGTGCGGGGGCGGGAAGGCGGGCAGAAAGGCGGGAAGGGTTAGGGTTACCGCTTCCCCTTCGCGCCATCCGCCGCCTACATCCTCACTCCCGCGTCGCCGCCCCCTTTCTCACCCGTGCTCTCATCCTCTCCGCTCCGAGCTCTCCGCTCCTCTCCGCTTCCATTGCCGGTGCTAGGAGGTGAAGGCTCTTCCCTTTCCCCTTCTTCTCCTCTCCTCCCCGCTGCCATCCGCCGCCTATACATCCTCACTCCCGCCGCCGCCGCCCCCTTTCTCACCCGTGCTCTCATCCTCTCCGCTTCGAGCTCTCCTCTCCTCTCCGCTTTCATTGCCGGTGCCAGGAGGTGAAGGCTCTTCCCTTTCCCCTTCTTCTCCTCTCCTCTCCGCTTCTTTCCCGAGCTCTGTGATGACCTAACCTCTCCCTCCATCTTGATTTTGTGCGGGTTTGGGGGTCGATTCGTTGGGGGTCGGTGAGATTCGAAGCGGGTAACCCGAAATCCCTTGCGGATCCGCTATTTCCCCTTGTATATCTCGGTTCTAAAGTGATTTGGTTTTCTTTAGGGTTCGGTCCGTGTTGCTGCTTGGGGCGAAGGTAAAAGGCAAGTAACATGACCTAACATTTCTCCTTCGTAGATCTGCCGTTTCTTTGAATCTAACATGACACTGACTCATTTCCTTTCTCTGTAGATCTGCGGTCTTTCTCACTGATCTGTTGAAGTTGGGATTCTCTCTATCCTTGTTGCTGAGGACACTGTGGTAACGAGGAATATTTCCCCCCTCTCCTTCCGTTCTATTTCCCTCCGGTGCTCCCCGGTGTGATGTTTGCGGATATGAGCTCGTGCGCGGATATGATGAATCGTGCGGTCATTTGTTTGCGGATATTATGAGCTATGCGGTTTATTTGGTACATTTGTTTGCGGATATTATGAATCGTGCGTTTTTGGTTCATTTGTTTGCGGATATTATGAACCGTGCGATGTGTTTTGGTTCATTTGTATGCGGATGTGATGAACTGTACGATGATTTGCATGATTTGTCTGCGGAAACAAAGAACTGAGCAAAGTTTTTATAGCCGGTGATGATCTGTTTATACATAAAAATTTTGATATCTGAGCACATGTCTTATAGCCAGTGATGACCTGTTTATACTTTAAAAAAATCATATCTGAGCACATGTCTTATAGCCAGTGATGACCTGTTTATACATAAACAAATTTGATATCTGAGCACATGTCTTATAGCCAGTGATGACCTGTTTATACATAAACAAATTTGATATCTGAGCACATGTCTTATAGCCAGTGATAATCTGTTTTATACATAAAAATTTTGATAACTCAGCACAAGTCCTTAGTTCATGATATTTGTTTAGTAGTAGCACTTATTGTGGTTTCTTGTTCTGTCATAGATGGATCCGGTCGACCGGAGGCGCATGCTTGTGAATCAAGCCGCCGCTTTTGTTCTTGTCATTTATGCATACTTCATGAGTAGGCTTAGGGTGTCCCGCAGTGCACGTCCTCAAATCACTTATGCACCCATGCCGGTAATGGATGAGGAACGTCAAGCCAATCTCGAACAAAATTTACAACCGTAATGATACCGAATGTGTTAGCATCGCGCATGCGTAGAGCTCCTTTTTTCACCCTGTGCAACCTTCTAAGGGAAAGGAGTTTGCTAAGGGACACCATAAATAGTAGTGTAGAGGAGCAAGTTGCCATGTTCCTTCATGTTGTAGGCCACAACCAAAGGTTTAGGGTCATCCACCAAAACTTTAGGAGGTCTATGGAAGCGTGAGTAGGTACTTCGGGGAGGTGTTGTATGCTATTGGTGAGCTTAGGGAAGAGATGATAAGACCACCATCAAGTGAGACAAAGCACTTAAAATCGGAAATAGCCCAAGATGGTACCCATATTTCAAGGTAAAATGAAGTTAAGGATGACCTCTAGTTTAATTATAATTGCTTTGAACAAATGGTGATGGGTTCTTGTATGATGTAGGATTGTATTGGTGCAATAGATGGAACTCATGTGCGTGCTAAAGTTCCGGCAAAGATTGCTGCAAAGCATTTAGGGGTAGGAAGCACTATACTACACAAAATGTGCTTGCTGAAGAGACTTTGACTTGAAGTTCACATATGTGCTTGCGGGGTGGGAGGGATCGGCTCATGATGCACTCATTTTAGGCGATGCCTTAGAGAGAGATGATGGGTTAAGGGTTCCACCGGTACTTATAAAACATTTTGTTGGTTGTACATACTTTGCCATTGCATATAAACTTTAGGACTAATTGGTTGCATACTATAACTTTTTAGGAAAATTCTACCTAGTGGATGCTTTGGATATGCATGCCGCCCGGGTTTCTCCCCCTTACGGGCCACTAGGTACCATTTGAATGAATATGGTGGAAGAAATTATCCAACTAATGCTAAAGAGTTGTTCAACTTGAGACACTCCAGTTTGAGAGTAACTGTTGAGAGGGCTTTTGGGGCATTGAAGGGTCGATTCCGTATACTTGACAACAAGCCATTCCATCCTTACAAGACACAAGTCAAACTAGTTCTTGCATGTTGCATTCTCCATAATTGGATACTTGGGCATGGGGAAGATGAAGTGTTTCCTGATGAAGCAACATGGGAACCAAATAGTGCCGAACCTAATGATCTTGGTGAGGTGGAGGATCCTGTTGTGGACAATGTTCCATGGGGTAGCGAGGAGGGATGAAATGGCCAACCTTATGTGGAACAATAGGGGCAACCATCATGTTTAGTATTATGTTCGGTGTGGTCGTTATGTGCCTGTCATGTTCTGTTGTTGTGTTCTATGGACATGTGCTATGAAAAAATGATGTAATAACTCTGAGGCTAAGGACATGTGCTATGATGATTTAATTCTGTATTTTCTGAGGCTAAGGACATGTGCTATGATGATTTAATTCTATTTATACTGAGGCTATGTGATTGTGCTATGATGATTTAATTCTGTTTATACTGAGGCAATGTGATTGTGCTATGATGATTTAATTCTTTCTTTACTGAGGCAATGGGCTTAATGCAGTGATGAACAAATTGCATATTCTTTTCTTGTTTCTTTTCTGAGGCAATGGACTTAATGCTGTGATGAACAATTTGCATATTTTCTCCTCGTTTCTTTAGTGAGGCAATGGACTTAATGTTGTGCTTGAACATTTTGCATATGATGGTCCCTTGTTAAGCGAGGCATTGGGTTGACTAACATAAATAGGGGATGGCCGAGGAGGGTGTTCACTTTGTTGGTGAGGTGGTTGAGGAGGTGCGGGGAGGTGCGGGGAGGTGCGGGAAGTGCGGTGCGTTCTGCCCGGCCCGGCGGGGGTGCAATGCGCCTGGACTAGTGTCATGTCTGCCTTTGTCCTTCGCCGCTTTTGCCAGCTGATCTCCACAGGGGTGAGGACTGACAAAGGGTTCAAGGAGGTGCATCTGAACCAAGTTGCCAAGGCTCTTCATGAGTTCTCTGGCAATGAGGTCACTGGTACTCAGGTCTACAACCACTTACGTAAGTGGAGACAGAGGTGGATGAAGGTGTCCAAGCTTAGAGAGCTGAGTGGTGCCAACTGGGATGAGGATGCTTGCATGATCAGCCTTGAGGAAGAACACTACAATGGGCACATCAAGGTATGCTCCTTGTTTTCTTTCTATTGCTGTTCTATTTCCATTTAATTGTTATGGTTAATCTGATCCTTTCATTTTTTGTTGCTGTGATCCAGGCACACCCAAAGGATGCTGAGTTCTTAAACAAGCCCATTGAGAACTACAAGGAGATGATGACTATTTTTGGGACAGGACTTGCCACTGGCAAGTATGCTATGGGTTCCAATGAGGCTTTAGGCTCCCCATCTGATGGTGTCACAAGCTCTATGAAGACAGAACCTTATGATGAGGAGAAGACTTTCAAGGCAATGGAGGATGTTGCAAAGGTCTTTGGTGAGTCATCTAAGGATACCAGGGAGGCCACTTGTGGTTCTGTTGGTAACAAGAGGAAGAGGGCTGTTCTGACTGAGGAGGACACACTAGTTCTGTCCAACATGACTGATGCAGTGAAGGATGTGGCAGCTGCAATTCGTGAGACCAAAGTTGAGGTGATTCACCCTGAGCTCTATGGTGCTGTGATGTACATGCCTGGCTTCACTGAGGAGGCTTTGATCTGTGCTTTCTCTCATCTGGTGGACAACAAGGCACAGGGTGATGCATTTGTGAAGATGACTGACTCCCATCGTGTTCTTTGGCTCAGGACTTGGCTTGCCAAGAACTTCTACATGTAGAGCTCAGGGTGCTCTACATGTTTACTGACTGATCCTTCTTTTGTGCAGTTTGCCTCATTTTGTGCAGTACAGAGCTAACTGGAGCTGGCAACATTATGCTCCAATTCTTTTGCCTTGAGACAACATGCTTGTCTCTCGTTGGTCGGTACTTTATGCTAGGTGGTTCTAGGTTATGTGTGGGTCAAGTTGGTGTCTGGTTGAAGCATTAGCTCGTGATGATGTATGATCAGTCAGCTCAATTGCCTGTGATGTGATGAACATTTGACCATGGTTGCAGTTTTCACCATGGCTTTGCTTCATGATCTATTCTCCTTTGTCTTTCTTTGTTTTGTTTTCTTACTTGTTCATTCTCAGCATTTCGTCCATTGCCTATGATCTGAAGCATTCATACTTGCATTATTTGAGCATTCTGTCCATTGCCTATGATGTAAACCATTTATACTTGCCTGATCTGAGCATTCTGTCCATTGCCTATGATCTGAAGCATTCATACTTGCGTTATTTGAGCATTCTGTCCATTGCCTATGATGTAAACCATTTATACTTGCCTGATCTGAGCATTCTGTCCATTGCCTATGATCTGAAGCATTCATACTTGCGTTATTTGAGCATTCTGTCCATTGCCTATGATGTAAACCATTTATACTTGCCTGATCTGAGCATTCTGTCCATTGCCTATGATGACATCCATTTTCACTATCATTATCTGATCTGTAATGTTCATTGCCTATGATATAGCTGCCTAATTTGACATTTATCTGAGCACAATCCATTGCCTATGATCTGTCTAATTTGACATTAATCTGAGCACAATCCATTGCCTATGATAGCTGTCTCATTTGTAATGTTTTCACATATCTAGGATTATGACTTGGTATGTTGTTTCTTGTGGCCGGCAAACTGGAGTTTTTGCCACCTGGGAAGGATGCCATGCACAGGTCAATGGCTTCAAAGGAGCTTGTTACAAAGGATACAAGACAGGCTGAAGCTTTTGAAGCTTATCACAAAAAACATAGTTGTGATCTAGTCATCAATAGTGATGAGCCTCAAGATTGCAAGGAAATCAAGCAAAAGACGGAGTTTACATCATGCAAAGACATCATCATCATTGTCTTGCTTGCTATTGTCCTAGCTCAGTTCATCTGCATTTTAGTTTTACTTAACAATCGTGTGTAGTTCATCAAGTCTACTGAATGTTGTATGTTGGTATGTGGTGTCCTACATGTAAGGTGGTAACCTCACCACATTCATAGCTAGGGTGTTAGAACTCTTTTGTATGCAGGCAACTAAACAATTGCATGTGTGTATCTGTTGAACATGTTCATTCATATTCGGGCAACCAATCAATCGCTCAATGCATCCCGGCTATCATCATGCAATCAACCAAACAATAGGCACCCGCACGCACTTAGCTGGTCCAGGCCAGCCTGGCTGGCATATGCGACCCAGGCTGACTGGAGAAGGGAACCAAACGCGCCCTATGTGCTTTGAGAATGAAGAAATTTTGTTTTAAAGTATAGAGTATATCGTTACACCTCGCATACTCTCTTCCGTCCCAAAAAAGAATGATCTTAACATTTAAAGTTTGTTCAAAACGAATGATATTTTAAGATTTGAATCTATGCATGTCAAGCATGCATAATTAAATGGAAACATATACTCTCCATTTTCTATAAACAAACTAAAGTAGCTAAGGTACATGTGTCTTTTACATTCACTCTTAGTCTATATGAAAAATCTCAAAACATCATTATTTATAGGACAAAAGAGTAACACCCAAGAGCGGTTTCATCCCATGTTCCTAGGTTGTCTCTACTCCTAAAAAGAATGGACTTACGAGAAAAACTTGGTACGTCATTTTGCCGGTCGTCCGTACGTCCGCCTCCACCCTGCGCGGCCGCCCCTCGCGCCCACGCCCTCCGCGATCGATTCCGCGCGTCTGATCGCGGCCTACCTCCCTCCTTCGTTGGACTCCGCATAGATCGTGCCGCAACCTCCCCTCCGCCTCCACATCCACAACGCACCGCGACCTCGCCGCCACCATCTCACCGCAACCTCACATCCGCCAACGCACCGCGACCTCGCCTCCGCCATCCGCGTTGCCGGCGATCGCGAATGCCGCTGCCGTCTGTGGCTGCCTCCTCTAGCTGCAGCAATCTCGGGCTCTCTCATCGGTCCGCCTTCCGCCTCGCCTCCGCCTTCCGCCTCGCTGCCACCTCTGCTGTGTCCCTCGGATCCGTCCCCACCTCCAAATCGCCACCAAATCGACGCACCCGCCCTATCGGATCGCCATCGCCTCGCCACGTCGTTGCCCGCCGCCGAACCAGATCGCCACCCCCCATCCGCTCGGACTGACGCCGTCCCAGCTACAAGACCGGCACCTAGGTCGTCCGATGTGACGCCCCAGGTTTTTAATTAGCCTTAATAGTCGGTCAAGTGGTCAACAGTGGTCAAACCACGGTCAACCTGGTCCCTCACCTCGAAAAACTCACTAACCCACCCTAGTGACCCTATTTGACTAGTAAACACACTTGTGGGGGCCAACCAATGGTCAAAGGTTTGGTCAAACCCCTTGCCACCCTAGTGTCCACAGGTGTCTGCCGGAACTTTTGCCGCGTTCTCCAAAATTCACCTAAACACTTAAAATTCTACCTTTATGAAAGTTGTCCATCTTGATGAGGGACACAACTTTCATGTAGATTGGCATTTCAAATTTTGAGGGGAAAAGCTTGGAAAATGAGTTGCAAGGCAGATTTTACTGTTTGCCAAGACAGGCTGACATTCACTTTTGGCATTCAAATAACTCCAATCCTGTGCAGAAAAACCCTATATAGCCTTTGTAGAAAATGTTAAGGGTAACTAGATCTACAACTTTGGTATTCAACACTTGGTCAACTTCTATACAAAAATTTGGAGCAAATTCATTTCAAACACGGCACCAGCAAAACAAACCGGGCAAAACGTCGCACGCCGCGACGTCGCGCGCTCAGCACGCCGCCCGTCGCCGGCCCGTGCGCCGCCGCGCCCGGCGTCCGCGCCCGCGCCTCCCGAGGCCAAGCGCCGCCCGAGGTCCCGAGCCCCGACGCACCCCCACCCGAGGCGCCTCGAGTCCGCGCCGCCGCGCGCGCGCGCACGCCGCGGACCGCCGGTCCGTCGGCCGCGTCGCCGCCGCACGCGCGCCGCCCGAGCGCCGTAGCACCGGCGGGGCATCTTCGCCGTCACCCCCTCGTCACCCATGGACGCGCCAAGCCACGTATAAAGCCCCCTTGCCCCCCTCCGCGCGCCGGCCCGAGCCGCCCGCCGCCATTGCCGCCGCCGCCGGTGCTAGAGCTCACCGCCCGTGCTCGCCGCCGTCCAACCGCCCGTTAGCTTCCCTAGCTCCCGGTGTAGCTCACGCGTTCGCTTGTTGCCCAACATTTCACCTCCTCGCCGGTTTTTCCCCGAGCCGCCGCGGCCACCGCCGCCGGCCGCCGCCGAACCCCGTCGCCGGCCACCTCTCCGCCCAACCACGGCAACCTACGGCTCCTAGGTGAGCATGTGGTCGAGCCCGGCCGCTTGCCGCGGCCGGCGCCGCCGCCGCTCGCCGGCGTTGGCCGTGCCCGCGCCGCCCGGCCCGACCCGGCCAAGGGCCCGATTGCAATGATTTCAATCTTTGTAGGATGCTTTGTGCTAGATTCAGGGCCTCGTTGTAAAGATCTCTATCTAAGTTTCCTTGCAGTTTAGTCCAGTGCCTTAGAAAATTCCTAGAAATTCGTAGAAAAATCAGAAAAATACCAAACCAATTTTGTTGGGTTCAGGAAGAGAAATCCCACCACTTTTGTCATTTGCATATGGCTGGATTCTAAATAGTTTTAGCATGAAAAATACAAATGTGAAAAACCTAGATCTGGCATAACTTTAAATCCATAACTCCTCTGTATCCCAATTTTGGATATGTTGTGTGTTAGGCCATGAATAGCTACTGTGTTAAAAATTGCACAAAGTTATGCAGTGGATCTTGTTAAATAAATATTTTTCCATTCCTGCAGAAACTGCCTAGATGATTTTTCTTGCTAAATATATTTATGTTTTTGAGATTAACTTGTGCACACTGTCTAGTAATATCAAAATACACATCTTGTGAATTAATCATGATTTTTAGCAGAAATATTTATTCTTGTTTTATGCATGTTTTTCTTTGAAAAATGATGAACTAAGATCAGTAGAGTTTCTAGGTGAATATGCTGGTTCTTTAGGCTTGTTTAGGACCAGAGAGCATGCATGAGAAAGTTTGAATCATTGTGATGCTTATTTATTTTTGTATGCATTTAATTGGAATCACTAGCTAGCCTTTGTTATTTTCAATAGTATTTAATTTTCCTAGCATCCAACACTTACATGTGGGTCCAATGGACCAGTATAGGTGCTAATATGGTTAAGAAACATTCCCTTAATTTTTGGTAATTTAATTGCTTAATAAAAAGCTTAAAAGCCCTTTAATATTAAAGAGAAATTAAATAAAGAAAAGCCCTTATTTAATTCTTTTTCCTTTTTGAAAGTATTTCCTAATTTAATTAGAAGATAATTAAATATCCTCGCTGATAAGAAATTGATTCATGAATAAAAAAATTAATTATACCTTTGCTTGTGAAGGAAAAGGACTACACATTCACATGAAATGACAAGTATAATAAAAACCTTTATTCAAATGAACAATAAAAGAGTAACCCATGTACAATCAATAACCTTCCTAAAAGAGAAACACTATCTAGATGCTTGTTAAGGTGAATATGACCAACCAGAGTTGGATAAGACAACAAACTATCACATCACCTAAACTTGCATTGCATTCTGTGTAGATCTTCGGACGGTGATTACTCGCTTGTCCGGAAACCGAGGAAGAAGGAGCGGAAGCTTCGCTGCAAAGACGTGGAAGTGCTCGACACCGAGGGTGCCCGAGGCTAACCTAGCCGACGAAGGCAAGCTCGGTGCATCTAACCTAGTTTTTCAAATTCTTTATTCAATTATCTATGGATGATTGTGCATTTACGTTCAGGAGTTGAATGAAACCCTAGATGCATGATCCCTAGGTACCTTTGTCCTTACTAGAATGATAGGTCGATAGCTGCTAAGCTATAGGACCGTTACAAGTCGGGTGATGACCTCACTCGCGAGAATAGGTTCCTAGATAGGAATCACAATATATCCTAAATGGATTGCTCACGTGGTAAGAGCATGGGATCTGGGCTCCGGTCCAGTGGTTATGTGGGTTAAGTTTTTGAACGTACTAAGCACATGTCGGGTATGGGACCGGTAAGCCTAGTACCTTAATGAGGCGGCGAGGGATCCTACCATTACTACTCTTGGGATTCGCTCTCACGGCTAGCTACCGGTGGTGTATGGTGACTCCGAGTATCTCGCGGGGTATGCCGGATAGCCTGCACCAAAGACTGTAAGATTCGATCCCGACCCGAGGATTTTTGGAAACGGCCTGGGATAGCTGTACCTTTGTGGGCAGCCTACCGTGTGTTTGGGTTTACCTTGCAATGTTTAAATCAATCGATTGTCGGCCTCTCACCGTTATCCGAGACTACTTACTCCACTAGTCATGAGATCCCTAATGATGGAAGATGATGAATACTATGCTTGATTAATTGTATTGTACAACTTTGTTTGTACTAGTTGGCTAATGTAGTAAAGATTAAACCTAGTAGAACTTGTGCTAAAATCTTGAAAGTAAGGACCTACTCTTTGTTACTTTTTAGCAAAAGCACCCCAGTAGCCAAAAAGCCTTTCATGGTCTAGATTTGGTGAAGTAGTTATCACCAACGGGTAAGTCTTGCTGAGTATTAGTATACTCAGCCTTGCTATAATGTGTTGATCCAGGTAATGCCTTCAGTGATGTGTGGCCCGGAGAGATCCCGCCCGGCTGGGAGCTGGAGTGGGTGGAGGACGACTACTGAAAGCATCATGGATGGCCTCCCGTGGTGTCTTCGCTTCCGTTAGTTTATTTCCGCTGCTTTCAAAAACTCTGAACTATTTCATCATGGCTAAAACTATGGTTTGTAATAATTAAACCCCCTCGAGGTACGAATTTGGATATTAATGTTGTTGTATCTCTGGACTCGCCTTCGAGCGAGTTTTAATGCATATATTCGATCCTTGTGCTTTTCAAGTGATTTACCGGGCGTTAACCCGACAACTAACAACAGGATGGTACTTTATTATTGCTTAATGACCAAAGTGGATCGGTCTTAGGTGATAGTACGGCATTTTCCTGGGCGGGTTGTCACATCCGCGCCCGCAAAAACGGATTGGTGATCAACCACTATCGTCGTCGTGGTTGTCGCAAAAATGGATCGGCGGCACCATCTCCATCCATTAACCGCCGTCGGTAACCGGCCGCAGTCGCCTACGACCCGACACCATCTCCTACGAGCACCTGCCGCTGGTAACCCACGATTTTTTGGTATCACATCTAATCTAATCCCACGAGTTTTCGGTATCTCCGTAGCAGAATTCTCATGCCCATGATTTCAGATTCTGGCAAGTTTTCCATTTGTTGCTCCATACTGCGTGCTATTCCGCTCCCCTGTCTCGATTTGCCATGAGAAACTTTTTTTCACTGCTGTTGCTGTCGATTGAAGAAGGCTTAGCGGTGGATGCCACCAGGTACATTCAGACAATGGGTAATCAATTTGCAATTATATTTTTTTTAATTTGGAATGAACTCATGTCTAAAATTTGTTGTCTTTGAGATTCAAAAACCTTTTTACGCCGCTAGTGTTGTCGATTGAAGAAAGATTGGGCGGCGGCCACCAACAGGTACATTGAGACAGCGCACAATCAATTTGCAACTGTCCTTTTTAATTTGTTCTGAACTCATGCCTGACATTTGTTGTCTTTGAAATTCAGAAACCTTTTTTTGCCTGATTTCATTCTCTTATTATATTCATCAGTCTGACCTAACATAGTTGCATTATATATACTTTTTTATTATATACAAAAAAAGTTGTGTTATTTTCAAATAAGCAAGCAACTAAGAGATATTTCCCTTTCTTTGTCAAAATCAACTAACAACCTGTCATCCTGAAACCATTGAATGATTGTTCTGTTGGTAATCATACTACGACAGATGTAGTCTTCCTTAGGCATGCCTAGAAGTTCTTCCTTAGGCAGAGCAGCATGAGGAAGAAGAAGTGCTCCTCCAACCATTTTGACATGGTGCAAATTAATTTCATACACTATAAAATGTAGTCTCATCGTGACATGCATACTTCAGAGGATTATGATACTGATGTGAGCAAAAGATTAATACAATGATCGTGTCGCACCTCCTGTAGTTGTAGGATTGTTCCATGATCTGTGCTAATTTTACAAGGAATCTTTTTTATTCTAAAAGATAAATAAACCATGGACCAATGCATATTAGATCTTACAATATAGCAGGATATTCATAATAATGGAAGTACATATGACTTAAAACGTATGCCTTATGCTCTATTCATTCTCTTGTGAAAGTCAATTCCTGAATACATGCCTATGGATTTGCCATACATGAAATTTACTGGTTTTAGGGGCTAGGCTGTTATTGAAGTGCCTAAAAGAACCACTTCAGTTTGATCCCATACCAAGACAGATCTGTGTATATGAGCTACCTTCCAGGTTTAATGTATTTGCCAAATCCACATACATTTTTCTATGTCAGGCTTCAGTTTGTGGACCACGAAGCAGCTTCAGTTGGAGGCTTTGCCTTTTTACTTTGCATAGTCGTCATGACTTATCATGCTTTTTAATGAATACTGATTTACGCCTTTTTTCTGTTTGTTATCAATACCATCAGTACAAGAAGGTTGGTTTTTAAATGACAAGTGTACTATATTTGTAGCTGTTAGCAAGTTTTGAGAAAGCGTCTCACAAGCAAAAACTGAGAACTGCATGTTTCTCTGGTTATATCAACTACAAAAGGTTGGTTCAAGATGCTGCTGATTATGGCCTATTTATGATACTCATGGCAAGAGATGGGTGAATCATTCTACAACTGCTCCTTACTGCCATATGCACACTCTTTATTTTATACAAGTAGCTTATATAAACCTTGCACAGGGAATGTGAAATGTAGTTATGAGTCAAGGGTCATATGATCTCCCTTGCTGCAAGCAGATTCATGAAGTGCAAGTAGCTCATATAATCCTTGCTTTAGAAGTTCTTAAATTGCAAGTGCTTTTTTTCTTTTTGTTACTTTTAGATGAGCAACTGATTTTGATGATCGGCCTCCAGGAAAGGTAATAATATTCTCCTCTCTTGCTTTGTTAGCAAAAAAAAGTCAGCAACTCCCAGGCTTTATAGTTGTTAGATAGGTGCAGATACATATAATCTGTCTTTTCTCATATTAATATTATGAAAGTTGGCATGGAAACAGTCTTGTTGAATTTAGTCTATTATTCAATACCTTATAAGCTTGATACTACATCATAGTTACATAGCAAAGCATGATAGTAATTCACTTGAGTTTGTAACTTGATTTGTATGAGAGGATTCATCCGGAAAAAATATGAAGAGTACAATTTGGTGCTCAGAATTCCCTGCACTGTAGTTTTGTTACTAATTGCTGTTCAAACTACAAAATGAGTGATTATTGGTTTATTTCTTCTCTTTCAGGATTACCAGGATGCTATATGATACATGGGCCTTCTCTCTATGATGCATTGTCTCAAACAAATGTTCATTGAAATTGGAGAGCTGGATCAGCTTTTAACCATCAAGGAGATCACTGTTTTTCTTGCCATGTGATCTGCACAACAATGTGTATGTGATCATCTTTTGCTTACTGATAATGACATCACTAATCAGTGTTGGTTGGTTTTGAGATATTTAAGATGCTATATTATTCATTGATTTTTAATAGATTAAGATTTGATATAAGCTAAAATTGTAATACTAAGAAGATAGAGAAAAAAATAGAATTTATCATTACTGAATTTATCCTGCAGTTAATTTAGTACGCGAATCATTGTTGGTCTAACTTTTCCTGATATCTTCGAGTTTCATTATCTTAAAAAGAACCATGGAAAGGTAAAAGCTCTTGAACAGCAGCACATTGTATAAGAATTGCAGTATGGTGCTTAGCGTGATCACTTCATATGTGAATTTTTATTTGATATTTATAGGATGAGAAGAATCGTGCAAGGGATCTATTCCATGCTCTATGGATTCCTGATCTATTTCATGGAAGGGTACAACGCAATGGATAGTAGTCGTTGTTTTATCGCAATGAAGCTCCGGGTTTGGCTCTGGGGAGTTAAATTTCAGTATTTGTATGATAAATATGAAAGAGATGTAAGTTGGATGTTGGACCTGTATATACAATTCTTTCAAGGTGACCAAATATATATAATCACCCAGCTACTATGTGATTTTCGCGGCGTTGCAGCACAAGCCCCCTCTTGTTTGATATTCTGAAGGCACAGATAGAAACTTGAACTATGTTGTTTTACAAGGTATTAAATTTTGAAATGCGGGGTGCTTCTATTCCCGACGTGTTATTCAAACAATGATGTTGGTTAGTTTGAACCTTATAATTGCTTGTGTGTGGTTGACAAGATAACAAAATTTTGAATCAGCACAACTATTTTTTCATTAACATTTTGACTTGAAATCAATGTAACATTATTTTATGATAGTTTTATCTAATCAACTATATACTTTTATAAATATGTTTTGATTCCCGTAGCAACGCACGGGCACTTTCCTAGTGCTTGTAGAAAAGAGAAAGTTAAATAGGTGTATTTGTCCCTAACTTTTGTAAAGTCAGATTTAGTCCTTCAACTTCAGCTTTTGGATTCAATTGATCCCTCGTCAAAGTTGGATAGCCACATAGATATATTCCGCGTCATCTTGGTGCATGTTCCACTTTAGTAAATGACTATACATAACCCTTGTTTCATTTGTTTTACCGCCTCTGCTAGTCCGCTGTCGGCGCCCTCTATGGCAGTCGGCAGGGAGACGTCGAGACGGGGGCAACATCATTTATCAGCATTGGGCTTTTGGGGTGGTTTCATAGTTGACACTGCTATTAGGCCCTCCACAATGTGAGTGAAGCTCAAAACTACTCCCTCCGTCCCAAAATATGTGCACCCTTTGACTTCTACACATCACGCTTGATCATTCGTCTTATTTAAAAATTTTGTTAAAATGTGATAAAAATGTAAAAATTTTGTCTTATATGATGATAAAACATGTCATAGCAAAATAAACAATATTTTCACAATTTATTCGAATAAGATGAATGATCAAACGTGAAGCACAGAAGTCAACAAGTGTAAATATTTTGGGACGGAGGGGGCATTGTATTCACCAGTGTCACATCACAGTGAAGCTAGAACCTCTTTTTAGTTGCAGCATATAGGGTGCGTTTGGCACAGCTGTGGCTGTGGCAACTTTAGCTGTGGCTGTGCTGGTGAAGCGGATTTGCTAGTGAAGCTGAATCGGTTTTGCGAAAATGTTTGGCGAAACAGCTTCTCCTGACTGTGTAAGGTGTAAAATAGAGTGAAATGTCCATAATACCCATTCATATTTTCTTTTTCTTTCTCTTTTTTATTTTCCATTTCTTTTCTTTTTTTCTTTCTATTATTTTTTTCTTTTTCCTCCCCCTTTTATTCTTTCTTTTTTCTCTCCTTCTCTTTCCTTCTTATTCCCTTCTCTTTCCTTCTCTTTCCTCTCCTTATCCATTCAATCCACCACGAGATCTCCGCTGCCTCTGTCGGTGTTTTAGACCGGCAACCTACTACGGGGAGTACCCGAAGTAGATGAATGTGACTCTCCGAGATCGGTAACTCGAAGGAAGAGACACGTGGCACACAATTTAGACAGGTTCGGGCCGCGAGGTGCGTAATACCCTACGTCCTGTATGCTGCGTAGCTCTGGATTGATAGGGCACGATTACAAGATGGTGCAATGGTGCGCCGTGAGTTGTATGAGAGGAGATTGGATGCTAGAGATCGGTCCCTGCCTCGCCTTATATAGTCCGGGAGGCAGGGTTACAAGTCGGAGTAGGGAGAGAGTACTAGTCGAGTACGTCTAGGAGTCCTCTATACAGTGCGGAACATGTACAGCTCCCTAACCGAGTACTACTGTGTAGTCCTTGTGCTCCACGCCTTCAGGTGCCGTGTAGCGCAAGCCGGGTAGTCCCAGGGGCCCACCGAGTAGTCGGTCCTGGCACCCACCGAGGTAGTGGGCCCAGGGAGGTCCATACGACAAGCCCCCGAGTACTTTGTAGTCGAGAAGGATAGCTTCAAGTAGTCTTGACGGCCTTAACAAGTAGTCCTCAAGCGTCCCTAAGTACTACAAGTCAAAAGTCCTCAAGAGTAGTCGAAGCATCCCGAGGCTGGAATGTACTCCAGCTGATGTTTGAGCAATCTTGAAGTCTTCTCGAGTAGTCCCAAGCGTCCTCGAAAACTGCCTTCGAAGGTCTTCAAAAAACTGCCTGTCTTGTCTTGAAGCGGAGAGCGATATGGAGGTGCGATTGCAAAATCGCACTCCATATGGAGTAGCCCCCGAGCCTTAGGTTGAGCCGCGGGCTCTGGCTGAGGGTCCATCTGAAGTCTTGGCAAGAAAATCCCGAAAAATCCGGAGAGAAAAAACTGAAGGACACGTGGCACGGAGCCCCCGAGCCTTGAGTCGAGTACTTCCTCTCGAATTGAAGGGTCATCTTGAAGAATGTGTTCTGAGATGCTCTTGAGACTAGCCACTGCCCAGGTAGTCGAGTAGAAGTAGCCGAGCCCCCGAGGTGAGGCGCGTCGACTAGTAGAATACGAAGAGTCACGCACAACCGCTGAGTCAGCCGCGCGTGGACTTATTCAGCCGCCCGTTGCGAAGCCGGTTTGGCTTATAAATAGAAGCCAAAACCCTTAGGGTTTTTCACCCATTCGAGCTGCAGCCATTCCGTTTGCATCTGAAGCAAATCCACTCCCAGCGCTTGCTGCCGCCGTAGTAGATTCAAGTGCGCCGCCACCCAAAGCTTTTAGGGTAGCCCCCGAGCGGATGCGAGTGAAGACGCCCCGCACTTGGAGGATGAAGCCGTCACCGTCCAAGACGTACAAGGCCACCGGGGAAGAAGAGGGGCCGCGAAGAGGCCGCCGCGGCCGCCACCCGGAGCAGCGCCGCCCATGTCTCCACCGCGGGCTGATCCAAGCCGCGAGTGGAAGAAGTCCAAAGTGAAGACGGAGGATCTGCTGACCCTCCTGAATAGTGGGTTCATCAGGGAGAAGGAAGTCGACATGTGGAGATCCGCCGCCGGAGATCCATATCCGATGGAGAAGGCCGAAGACGAGATCCCAATGTTCGCGCGGTTCGTGGAGCGCGGTCTTGCGCTCCCGCCGGCGATTTCTTCAAGGGGCTGCTCGGGTACTACGGGATCGAGTACCGAACACGAACCCCAACGGCATCTTCCACACGGCGGTCTTCATGCACTTCTGCGAAGCCTTCCTCGGGATCAAGCCTCATTGGGTGCTTTTCGGAAGTTCTTCCTCGTCAAGCCGCAACCAAGTGCCACCAACCCCGGGGGTAGTCGGAGGAGCCGGCATCCGGACCGAGGGAGGACGCCGCGGAGCGATATCCGGCATACAAGCTTGTCGACTCCAACACGGATTGGAAGACCGGGTGGTTCTACATCACGAACCACCACCCCCGGCTGCGCCGAAGCCGAGCGGACGGCGGCCCGGTGCCGTGAATGGTGGAACACGGAGCCCACCTTGCAAGAAGGGATCCAGCTCCCCGAGCTGCTAGCACGCATCAAGGTGCTCAGGGAGGCGGGACTGAGGGTCGAGCACGTGGCCTTCAGTTTCATGAAGCGAAGGATCCAGCCGTTGATGGCTCGGGAGACCCTAGGCTTCGAGTACACCGGTGACGACGACGCGTCGCGGATGCCGGGAGGCGAGCTGGACGACAATGACATCATCGAGAGGTTGTCGCGGATCTTCAAAGACATGCCGCCGTACACGGTGTGCCCTGTCCAGGAGTACTCCGCCGCGCGCCCGCCGAAGGAGGTGAGTAGTCGTACTACCCTAGTCGAGTAGTGATTACTTGAAGTAGAGTTGCTGACGTCTTGTATCTTGCGCAGGATGACGTGAAGAAGTTCATCTCCGAGCCGCAGCCACCTCCGAGCGGAATCGAGATCCCGATGGAGGGGAAGGCGAAGGAGCACCGAGAAGTCGGTGAAGGTGACGACACCGTCGTCGTGGAGGATACCTCCGACGACGACGAAGAAGAAGATGAGGAGACGTTGCAGGACCGCTTCCAGCTGCGGTCGAGGTTTAGCCGCCCGGGCTTGCCTCATGTTCCTCTGGTACAAGACCCCCCGGCTAGCCTGGAGGCTAGCCTGGCTGCGCCGCCACGGAAGCCGCGCAACCTCGCCGGGAAGCGGGTGACGAAGAAGCTGAAGGTCTCAGAGACCATGCCTCATGTGGTAAGTTGTCTTGAATAGAGTAGTCGAGTACCCGCTGTACGAGTACGTTTGTTGACGAGTAGTCTTCCTTGTATGCAGGAGGTGCCGCCAGCGGAGCCCGTCGAAGAGGGCGACGAGGGCGTGTGGGACACGGTGGGGGAGCCAGCTGGAAGCCGTAGTCCAGCCCCCACTATTGAGGACATCTTGGCGCAGCTGGAGCGCCAGCCCCCTGCTCCACAAGGGAGCACGGGACCCGTGGCCGCCGCCGTTGAAGAGGTGGTGGCCTCGGGAGCGCGAGGAGACCGGCCGCGCCGCCGCCGCCGCTGCTGTGGAGGAGGCGGTAGCCGCAGGGGCGCAGGAGGAGGCGCCCGCTGAGGGTGGACTGGTCGACATCGCCAGCATCCTCGGTGCTCCGGCCGTGACAATTGTCCGGTCGAACTTGTAAGTACCGCAGCCTTACGAGTAGTACTTGTTGCAGTAGTCGATGTTGACTGACGACCGTCTATGTGTGCTTCTGCAGGAAATCCACGGATCTGTCCTGGGAGGGGGATGAGCCCTCATCAGCGGTGGCGGAAGAAGTCGCGCCGCCCGCCGAGGAGGCCGCTCCCGCTCCCCAAGCAGTGCCCGAGCCTCCGGCTGCCGAGGCGTCGTTGCCGGAAGCCAGCGTTGTCGAAGGTGAGTACCCTTCTCGAAGTTATAAGGCTCTTTGAGGAGTAGTCGTAGGCACTAATGCACTTGTCTCTCTTTGACAGGCGCTGAAGGTGGTGACATCCCTGCGGGGGTGCCAATGCAGAGGTTGACACCAGAGGCCCCGGAGGCCGCGAAAGGAGCCCCCGAGCCCATGGAGGAGGTCGTCGAGAAGACCGCCGGGGGAGAGGCAGTCACCACGTCGCCAGAGGTTGCTCTGGAGGTGGCTATCCGCTCCCCCGAGATCCGGGACGCGAGCCCATCCGCTGCGCGCCGATGACGGAGGCCGCCGCGAGTAGTCGTGGTGGAATAGAGCGCTCGCGGACGATCTCATGGAGCGGCGACGGTAGCCAAGCATCTGGAGGCGATCCGTCAAGCCGAGCAGTGGATGAAGGTAAGTAGCCGTAGCCTTTGAGTAGCCAATCCTTTGTCGTTGAGTACTCTTTGTGACTTGAGTTGTCTTGTGCAGGACATTGCGGAGCGGTCCCGCGACAAGTCAAACCTGCTGCAGGGCTATGGCGACACGGTGCTCCAAGCCGAGGTGCTAGAAGAGCAACTTGTGAAGTCACGGAAGCACGCGGCTGCCATGCAGTCGAAGCTCGACGCCGCCTTCGCCAAGTACCACAACGACGTCCAAGAGTTGCAGGCGAAGGGCGACGACTTGGTGTGGAAGAATAAGGGCCTCCGCAACAAGAACAAAGGTATACCCCTCAACTTGTCGGGTACTTGTTGGAGGTCGAGAAGTATCGACCCGGTTGTTGCGTTCTTTGTGTTGCGAGCTTGAGGGCCGGGTGGAGCGGTCGAAGGCCTCGGAGACGAGCATGAAGAACCTCTTCTACCGGGAGCAAGAAGCCCGCCAGGTACTCGAGCTCGACTACAAAGAACTCGCCTTCGAGTGCGAGAAGCATATGGAGCTTCGGATTGCTTCTAACAGAGATCTCGTCAACTGCTACAAATCCTTGCAGAAGTTGAACGAAGACTGCGAGGCATTGCGGGCCCAGTTGAAGGAGTTGGAAGAAGTCACATTGCCGATCGCAAGGCTCCTGGTGCCGCACCCGGGCGGCCCCAAGATCGCTCCTCTGGTGGATCGCCTCAAGGAAGCTCCGAGCCGGCTGGCCGCCTACGTGAAGCATATGGCCAGGTCGATCCCAAGACAAGTCTTGGCCTTCATGAAGTCGTACTTCCCGAAGGCCCCAGTGGAGGTAGTCGCCGGCGGGGTAGCCACCAACTGCACGGATGAGCAGTATGCAGAGCTGCTGGAGCAGATGGCTCCCATCGCGGAGCAGGTAGCTGAGAAGTTGAACCTCCAGTAGCCCTATAATAGGTATCTAGTAGCCATGGTTGTACAGGAAAACAATTGTAATGAATTGTTCAAGTATCAATGAAAGAAATTTCCAGCAATGAGTACTCGTTGTCGCGATCTCAGAGTGCGGAGCCCCCATTGTGGAGTGGATGCGAGTAGTAGTACTCGACTTTAGTAGTCCCGTTGTAGGGAGTAGGCAGTAAAGAAGTTGATGAACGATCAAACTTTATTACTGAAGAAGTACACCTGGGTGGCCAGGGCCGTAGTTACAAAGTAGTCGCTTGGACCCGGAGGCCGCTTACAGCTGAGTAGCGCTGGAGCGGGTAGCCGCTTACAGCAGTTGATCCGTAGGTAGCCGTGTAGGCTGGATCGTAGATCCGTAAGTAGCCGTGCGGGCTGGATCTTGGAGTGTGGTCTCTTAGTAGACCGCTGCTAGAGTCCTTGACGCTCGTGGCGGCCCGGGGGTCCGTAGGTAGCCGCACGGGGCCGGATCTGGAGAGGAGAAGTCCGGAGGCCGGAGCCGGGACCGGGGGGGGTCGCTTACGGCCGGGGGGGTGTTGATGTAGTCGTGTAGACTTGAACCCCGGAGTAGTCGTGTAGACTAGGCGTAGAATCGACGAGTTGGTCGACGTTCCACGAGTTGTTGATGTCTTCGCCTTCAAGTGTTTGGAGGCGATAGGAGCCGGCCGGTCACCTTCGCCACGGTGAAGGGACCTTCCCGGGGGGAGGGCGAGCTTGTGAAGTCCTTCCGTGTTCTGGATACGGCGGAGGACAAGATCTCCAACGTTGAAGGAGCGTTCCTTGACGTTGCGATCATGGTAGTGCCGGATACCCTCCAGGTACCTTGCTGATTGGACGAGGGCAACGCTGCGAGCTTCTTCGAGGCTGTCGATATCAACTCGTCTGCTGTCTTCTGAGACGCCTTCGTCGTAGTGCTCCACTGCTGGCGAGTTCCATATGACGTCGGCAGGGAGGATGGCTTCGGAGCCATAGACCGGGGAAGTAGGGGGGATTGCCCCGTTGGCTTGGATGGTTGAGTCCGTAGCCCCCGAGTGCGTTGGGTAGTTCCCCGATCCACTTGCCCCCTTTGGAGTTAGCGGCGTCGTGTAGCCGCTTCTTGAGAGCGTCGAGCACCATCCCATTGGCGCGCTCGACTTGTCCGTTGGCCCGTGGATGGGCGGCGAGATGTATCGGACGTCGATCCCGCTGTTCTCGCGGTACTCCCGGGCGGTGGTTGTTGAAGTTGGAGCCCGTGTCCGTGATGATGCGGTGGGGTAGCCCGTAACAGTGTACGAGTTCATCCAGGAAGTCGAGTACTCTGTCAGCCTTGGGGCATGTGACTGGCTTGACCTCGATCCACTTGGTGAACTTGTCGATAGCCACCAGTACCCTGTTGAATCCTCCTGGCGCAGTTGGTAGTGGCTCAATCATGTCGAGCCCCCAGCAGGCAAAGGGCCAGGTTGGCGGTATGGTGACTAGCTTGTAGGCTGGGATGTGTTGCTGCTTGGCGAAGTACTGGCATCCTTGGCACTTTCTGACGAGTTCTTCGGCATTGCCTAGAGCTGTGGGCCAGTAGAAAGGTCGTCGGAAAGCCTTGCTGACCAGCGTGCGAGAGGACGCGTGGTTGCCGCAGACGCCCCTGTGGATCTCCTCCAAGATGTCCTTGCCTTCTTTACGAGGGACACATTTCATGAGCACTCCAGAAGATGCGCCCCGCTTGTAAAGCTTGTCTCCGACGAGGACGTAAGACTTGGCGCGGCGGACGAGTTGCTCGGCCGCGTTCTTGTCGGAGGGGACCTTCTGCTCGCTGAGGTAGTCGATGAAGGGTTGCCTCCAGTCCACGTCGATCATCGGGACCTCCCGCCCGGCTGGTGGATGGGGGCCGGGGACGGTGGTCGGTGGCGCGGCTCCGGGATGGATGGTGCGTGAAGCTCGTGGACGAAGACACCCGCCGGCACTTGAGCGCGGGTGGATCCAAGCTTCGAGAGGACGTCCGCCGCAACGTTGTTGTCGCGGACGATGTGATGGAACTCGAGACCATAGAACTTGTTCTCGAGCTTGCGGACTTCTAGGCGATAGGCATCCATGTTCTCCTTGTTGCGGTCCCGGGACTTGTTGACTTGGTTGATGACCCTTTGCGGAGTCGCCGTAGACTAGTAGCCGCTTGATGCCCGGTGAAGCCGCGAGGCGGAGCCGTGTAGGAGGGCTTCGTACTCGGCTTCGTTGTTTGAGACCTTCCAGAAGATCTACAGGACGTACTTGAGTTGTTCGCCGTTGGAGAGATCAGGAGTACCCCTGCACCTGCGCCCTCGAGGTTGAGTGAGCCGTCGAAGTACATCACCCAATGCTCTGGTCGCACGGTGGGAGTAGGCAGTTGGTTCTCCCGCCACTCCGCCATGAAGTCGACTAGTGCCTGCGACTTGATGGCTGTGCGTGGCTTGAAGTCGATGGTGAGGGCGCCGAGCTCGAAGCCCACTTGGAGATTCTTCCAGTAGCATCTTGGTTCCGCAGGATGTCGCCAAGAGGGTAGTCGGTGACGACGGAGACCGAGTACTCCTGGAAGTAGTGTCGCAGCTTCCGCGAGGTGATGAGTAGAGCGTACAGGAGCTTCTGCACGGGCTGATAGCGAGCCTTGGACTCGATAGAACCTCGACGAAGTAGGCGGGGCGGCCCGGACCAGGGTAGGTGTGGCCGTCTTCCTGCCGCTCGACAACGATAGCAGTACTGACCACGTGAGTAGTCGCGGCTAGGTAGAGCGATGGCGCTCGCCCTTGTGAGGAGCCGTGAGGATCGGTGGCTTTGATAGGAAGTCCTTGAGCTGGGCAAGGGCTTGGTCCACCTCTGGAGTCCACACAAACTTCTCGTGATGCTTGAGTAGTTTGAAGAAGGGGAGGCCCCGTTCTCCTAGCCTCGAGATGAATCTGTTTAGCACCGTCATGCACCCCGTCAGCTTCTGGACGTCTTTGATGCTCGTGGGAGCTTTCATGTTGGTGATGGCGGAGATCTTCTCGGGGTTGGCTTCAATGCCGCGCTGGCTGATGATGAAGCTGAGTAGTTTGCCCGAAGGGACGCCGAAGACGCACTTGTTCGGGTTGAGCTTCCAGCGGTACTCGCGTAGTGATGTGAAGGTCTCTTCAAGGTCGTCGATGAGGGTACTGGAGTCCCTGGTCTTGACAACTACGTCATCCACGTAGGCCTCGACGTTCTTGTTGAGCTGCCTTTTGAAGCAAGCCTGGATAGCTCGTTGGTAGGTAGCACCGGCGTTCTTCAACCCGAACGACATGGTCGTGTAGCAGTACGCGCCAAACGGGGTGATGAACGCGGTCTTCTCCTGGTCTTCTTCCTTGATTGCGATCTGGTGGTACCCGGAGTAGCAGTCGAGGAAGCGAGCAAGTCGCGGCCGCCGTGGAGTCGACGACTTGATCAATCCGCGGCAACCCGAAGGGGTCCTTGGGGGCGGTGCTTGTTGAGGTCGGTGTAGTCGACGCACATCCTCCACTTGTTCGAGTTCTTCTTGCGGACGAGGACGGGGGTTGGCGAGCCACTCGGGATGAAAAACCACGTGATGAAGCCGGCTGCGAGTAGCTTGGCGAGTTCCTTCTTGATGGCGTCCCGTCCGTCGTCGGCAAAGCGTCGGAGGTGTTGTCGCTTGGGGGTGGCCTTAGGATCGACGTTGAGGCGGTGCTCAATCGGCTCCACGGGCACTCCTGGCATGTCCGTGGCTTCCACGCGAAGATGTCGCGGTTAGCCCGAAGAAAGGCGATGAACGCGTCTTCCTATTTGGGGTCGAGGCCAGCCCCGATGGTGGTGGTCTTGCTTTGGGGTCGCTTTGTTCCAAGGTCGACCGTCTTGACGAGTACCTCCTCAAGTGGCTGAGGCTTGTTGGTGCTGTCAGACTTCTCTGGGATGTCGAGTTCACTTGTAGCAAGCTTCTTCGACGCAGCGTAGACCTCCATCATCGTGTTGGGTACTTGATTTGTAGAGGCGATCTCCACGGCTTCTGTGTCGCAGTCGTGGGAGATCTTCAAGTCTCCTTGGAGGGAGAGTACACCGGCTGGGCTTGGCATTTTGAGTACCAAGTAGGTGTAGTGGGGCACCGCCATGAACTTGGCGATGGCCGGTCTGCCGAGGATGGCGTGGTAAGAGGTCTCGAAGTCCGCGACCTCGAACTTGATGTACTCGGTACGGTAGTTGTCCCGAGACGCCCCGAAGGTAACTGGCAGGACCACTGAGCCCAGTGGGATAGCCGCGTTGCCGGGGACGATGCCGTAGAAAGGCGTGTTGCTCTTGGTGAGCATGTGGGTGATGTCGAGCTTCATTTTCTTCAAGGTCTTGGTGAAGAGGACGTTGAGGCCGCTTCCACCGTCGATGAGAACCTTATTGAGCTTGGAGCCCGCCACCACTGGCTTCAGGACGAGGGGGAACCGTCCTGGTTCGGAGAAGCTGGTCCATTGGTCCGCGCGGGAGAAGGTGATGGGTACCTCCGACCACCTGAGAGGGGTCGGGACCGCTGGCTCGATGGACATCACTTCACGACGGGTAGCCTTCTGCTCCCGCCTTCTGGGCAATCTGCCGAAGAGGACATTGACGGTCTTGTCCGGCTCCTGGAAGTCATTGTTGTCGCCGTCCTTCTTCTTGCCCTTTTGATCGTGAGGGTGCGGTGGCTCCGGCGTATCCTTGAGTGCATGCCTGAGTTGGTAGCACTACTCGGTAGTGTGATTGCCGTTTGGATGCCACGGGCACTTCTCCTTCAGCAGGTCCTTGAAGCTGCCGGAGTTCTTCTTCGAGTTCCCCTTCGCAGGGCGCTGGATAGCCGCGACAATGTTGTCTGGCTTGCGCTTGCGGTTCGGACCCGAGTAGTTGCTGTTGTTGTTGTTGTTGCGGCCACCTTGGTTTGCATTGCTGCCGCTGCCGCCGCCCTGGTTCTACTTGGACTTGCCGCGGATGGCGTCGTACTTGGCGTTGGCCTTGTCCCCTTCATTCGCCCAGGACGTGATCATGTCCTTGAGGTGGGGGATGGACCTGGGACGGCGACGACCGAAGTCTTCAAAGGTGCGGCGGTGGTAGAGGCCATCCTGGAAGAGGTCGATGACCTCCTTGTCGGTGACGTCGACGACGGTAGCGCGCTTGTCGAAAAAGCGGTGCATGTACTTGCGGAGGGTCTCGCCTTCTTCCTGCTTGATCATGGCCAGGTCCATGCGAGTACCCGATCGGCCCATGGCGCCCACGAAGTTACTTGTGAACTGCTCCTTCAGCTGGTCCCACTTGTCGATCGAGTGCTTGTCCAGCGACTCGAGCCATGTGAGTGGTGCTTGGTCCGAGCGAGAGGGGAAGTAGAGGCACTTGGTGTCGCCGTTGCCGCCGGCGTTCTCGATGGAGAGGGCGTAGCATTGGAGCCCATTGGATGGGATCTGCGTCGCGTCGTACTTGGTGATCCCCAAAGGCTTGAACTTGTCGGGGGAGGAGCAAGTTGCGAAGTCGAGGTGAGAAGGCGGGGAAAGGTTGTTGCCTTCGGCGGCGGTGGTCGACTTCTTCCGCCGCGGCTCCTCAATCTTCGGCGAGCGTTGTACCCCGCCATGTGAGGCGCGGAGGCGTGGGCATTCGCGTGGCCTCGGCCGCCGCGGGCGCCACCGCCTCCGGCCCTCTGTTGGCCCCATGGTTGGAGCTGCCGCCGTCGCTGCCGCCGCCGTCGGGATCGTTGCCGCCGCCACCGGCCGGAGCGCGGTGGGGAACAACTTCTCGGTTGCCGTGGTCTTGCTGTGAAGGTCCGCCGGCGTTGGAGCGACGACGGTTTGGCTCGGCTGGAAGGTCAGCTCGAGTACGGTTGGGACCGTTGTTGGCGCTGCGACTAGTAGCTTCGTTGTCGCGGGGTTTAGCTGGAGGAGGCTGGTTGACTCTGTTGTCGACCCGCATGAAGTAGGCGTCTTCAGCGAGCTTGGCGATGACCTCTCCAGCGCGTATGCCCCGGCACGACGTGCGATCGGCGCGTGATCGACATGAGGCATTGCTCAGGGGTGGTGTGTACTCTGCTCTCGACCGCCTCGAGAGCTTCCGCAAGGTTGCGGATGGGGAGGTTGTCGCAGAGGCGCCGACGACGTTCGTTGCGCTTCCGGTTGCGTTCACGTCGAGCGTCTCTGTCTGCCGGAGTCTCGTTTCGTGGAGCATCAGCAGAGAGCTCATCGTAGGAGATGTCTTCCAGGTACTTGTCCTGAGCCGTGCCTGAGGGCCCTGGGGTGTCGCCGGCAGCCATGAAGACTTGGCGATCGGGGGTGCCAAGGCTGGACTCAGAGGGTGCCACCTCAGTTGGTGTGTTTGAGTCAGCCCGGGCTAGCGGTGTGCCCTCCTAGAACGGTAGCGAGTCGATGTAGGCGACGTAGCGTGAGTCTCCCTTCACTAGGTCAGCAGGCTTGCGGTCTGGCCAGTAGACGTATCTGCCGGCCGGCGTGGATTTTATAACCGGCCCGGAGGGCGGCCCGACAAGGGAAGCTCGGTGGAGTTGTCTTCGGACTCGAGCTCCTCAGGGTCCGACCCGAAGTCGAACTCGTAGTCCGGGTTCGAGTAGAACTCGGAGAGAGGGCTGGAGTCCGAAACGTGATCGGGGGTGGCGTCGGAGTCCGAGTTGTACTCGGGTACGGGCTCCTTGCGGCCCGCGCGCGAAGTGGGAGCCCCCGTGCGGGCCGGGGCGAGGATGCGGGGGCCACGTGCGGAGTGCTCGCGTGGTGAGGGGACCGCTGCGATGGGCCGAGCGGCCCGGCTCGCATGCGATGGCCCATGGCGACGTCGAGTTCGAGTTGGAGACGGACTCGAGCTCGAAGTCAGCGTGATGGTTGAAGAGTGAAATTTCGCCGAACTTGCCGGCGAGTTCACCTGTGACAACTTCAGGAAGCGTCACGAAGCCTGTCTTCGGGTTGGGCTGCATGGTCAGGCGGCGCTGGAAGGAGCCCGCGCCATCAGCAGTGCAAACCCAGGCGCCGAACACGAAGGTGTCGCCGCGGTTGAAGGCGACGGTTGGCTTGAAGTGGACGGAAGCTGTCGAGTTCGCCATGTGATCTCGAGCGAGAGCCCCTACCTGGCGCGCCAGCTGTCGGTGTTTTAGACCGGCAACCTACTACGGGGAGTACCCGAAGTAGATGAATGTGACTCGCCGAGATCGGTAACTCGAAGGAAGAGACACGTGGCACACAATTTATACAGGTTCGGGCCGCGAGGTGCGTAATACCCTACGTCATGTATCTTTGCGTAGCTACGGATTGATAGGGCACGATTACAAGATGGTGCAATGGTGCGCGTGAGTTGTATGAGAGGAGATTGGATGCTAGAGATCGGTCCCTGCCTCGCCTTATATAGTCGGGAGAGCGGGGTTACAAGTCGGAGTAGGGAGAGAGTACTAGTCGAGTACGTCTAGGAGTCCTCTATACGGTGCGGAACATGTACGGCTCCCTAACAGAGTACTACTCTGTGTAGTCCTTGTGCTCCACGCCTTCGGTGCCGGGTGTGGCGCAAGCCGGGTAGTCCCAGGGGCCCACCGAGTAGTCGGTCCTGGCACCCACCGAGGTAGTGGGCCCAGGGAGGTCCATACGACAGCCTCCGCCACTGGCTCTCCCCACCCTCATCTGCGCTGGGAGCTCCCCTAGCGCTGGCGGCCTCGAGCTCCCCCCGCTGCCCAGCTCTCCGCGGCCGGCTCCATCTCCACGCCGCCGACCGCCCGCCCTCCCCGTCGGCTCCACCTCCACGCCGCCAACCGCCCACGTCGCGCGGTGCCCGCCGGCTCCACCTCCACACCGTCGGCCGCCGCGCCTCCCCCGCCGGCTCCACCTCCATGCCGCCGACCGGCCGCGCCTCCCCCATCGGCTCCACCTCCACGCCCGGGTTGCGGTCCGTCCGTCTCTGCCGTGCTGACGTGGTCCGGCCACGAACTCCGGGTCTGCCTCTAGCTACGGCCGCCGGCCGCGGTCTGTCGTCTCCACCGCGTCCACCAACCCCCGTCGACCATCTCCGCCTCCACCGCGCTCGTCAACTGTCTCACGTCTACCAGCTGTGGGCCCCTTACTCGAGGGCAGAAAGAGGAAAGAGAGAGAGAGGAGCCGCGGGTGAAGCTGTGTTTTTGCAGCTTCGCCCGCGTGAAACTACTCCAGAGAGGGGGCTCAAAAACAGCTTAGGAGAGGCAGCTGTTTTTTGGGGCTGTTTGGCACAGCTTCAACCAAAACAGCTTACGAAGCTGCCGGTGAAGCTGTGCCAAAGGCACCCATAATCATCGCTCGTGGGTCCCATATATGGAAATAAAGAATCTGCATGTGGCCACCATTCATCCATCTGCCCACCTGCCTGTTGAACGGCAGCGAATCAAGTGCAAGGATTTCACTTTTCTGTTTTTTAGGGCGTGTTTGGCAGGGCTCCGGCTCCGCCAAACCAACTTTGAAGATGCTGCTCCACCAATTTGCAACACCATCGTGGAGCCGGACTCTCAATTTGGAGCTGGAGAGATGTGTTTGGCAAAGATAACAGCTCCAACTCCGAAAACAGAGATCATGTTGTGAATCAATTTTACCCATTATAAACGGACCCACATGTCATCCTCTTTTTTCATCTTCTTCCTCTCTCTTCTCTATTCTCCTCCATCTCTTCCTCTCGCTGGTGGCAGTTCCATAGTTATTAGGATCGGACCGGCAATCGAACCGGTGAGGCCTTCGGTTCAATTAGGATTATCCCATCTACAGATCTACGCAAAGTTGCAATTATTCACAGAAAAATAGCCTATTGACTATTGAGTTCGCTTCTCAGTTGCAGTGGTCTGGAACTCTGGATGACAATCTTTGACTCTACTAAATCCGTGGATACTCAATCCTAATCATTACCCAAATTGAACCATTATGAAACGTTGGGTATCGAGGGTTACAAAGTACTCACAGTAGGGAGAGATGCCAATTTTGTAAGCCGTCGGACACCGGACAGGAGCAGGTCAACAGATAGATGAGAATGGATGAGGATTGAGGAGCCACCGTCGAGGGGCTGCCGCAGGAGAAGAACGAGCAGGGCCAGGGACGAACTCAAACCGGTGAGGTGGACGACCGCTGTGACAACCCCACCCGAGATAATTCCGTACTATCGCCTAAACCACTCCTTTTGGTCATTAAGCGATAATAAAGAAGTATCCTGTTGAGTGTTGCCGGGTTAACGCCCGGTAAATCACTTGACAACACAGAGAGGATCGAACGTATGCATTAAAACTCCCACGAAGGAGAGTCCAGAGTTGCCTTACAAATTAACATCAAATCCCCGTAGGGTCCATTATTACAAACATAGTTATTTGACATGAAAGTAAATGGTTCTTAGTTTATTAAAAATAGCGGAAGATAACTAAACGGTACGATCACTTCATAGGAGGCCTGTCCATGATGCAATCACTCTTCGTCATCCATCCATTCCAGCTCCTAGCCGGGTGGAAGTTCTCCGGGCCACACATCACATGCATTTCCTGGAAACAACATTTATAAAGCAAGGCTGAGTATACTAATACTCAGCAAGACTTACCCGTCTAAAAGAAAGACTTTTTGCTAGGAGGTTTGTTTGCCAAAAAGCTGCTAAGTAGTGAATGCTTACTTTCAATATTTTAGCTCATGTTCTAGTAGAAGTAACCATTACTAGATAAGCAACTATTACAATCAAGTTGTACAAACAATTAATCAAAGTAGTAATCTTCACAAAGTTCCATCATAAAGGGATATCATGGCCAATCGGGTAAGTAGTCTCAGATGACGGTGAGAGGCCGACAATTGATTGATTCATAACCTTGCAAGGTGGACCTAAACACACGAGAGGTGTCCTCACTAAGAGTTCACCAACCAGGCGGTTCCCGTCATTCTTGGGTTTGGGGATAATAGCTCACAGTCTTAAGTATAAGGTTTATCTGGGTTACGCCACTAAGGTCACCCAGCCTCACGCATGCACTCGGGTGGCGAGCCCGGGGCCGCAACCCTAAGAGTAGTGATAGTAAAACCCCGAACCGCCTCATTTAGGTACTAGGCTTATCGTACCCATTTCCGACAAGTGTTTAGTACTTTCAAACACTTGACCAACGAAGCCATTGGTCCGGAGCCCAAATCGCATTCTCTTACCACATGAGCAATCCATTTAAATATATGGTGATTCCATAAAGGAGATCCTATTCTCGCGAGTGACAAACATCACTCGACTTGTACCGGATCCTTAAAGCATAGCAACTAGCGACCTAACATGTTAGTAAAAGATCATAGGTACTTAGGGATCGTGCAACTAGGGTTTCGATTCAACTCCTGAACGTAAATGCACTTAAGATAACAAGAAGTAAATTCAGAAGTTTTAAAGAAACATATAGGTTAATGAATAAACCGGGGCTTGCCTTCGTCAGCGCAAGCAGACAGACAACCTTCCAGACTTTGGCCCGGGTCTTGCTCTACGGTCACGTAGTGCACGTCTCCTCCTGCTGCCTCGTCCTCGTCAGCCGGCACGAGCGTATAGCTATCGTCGGGGACTTCTACACGAAGAATGCAAATGCAATACTTAATTGGCGGATTGAGTTAATTCATCACAAAACCACTTTTGGCATCCATGGGGTGCATGGTTGACCACATTCACCTAGATAAAGATACATTCAACATACTCTTCCTATAAAGGAGCATTGTGTGATGCTTTTATAGCTGGACTTTTTAACGGTGGCTGTGTACATATATATATATATACAAATCAATTAATTTAATTTACATAATAAAACAGTAGCAACAACCACAAGAGGTATAGGGTTGGCCATATTCACTTTAAAGAAAGCATTTAAACATTTACTCATTTAAAGTAAACACAAAAAGACTATACAACACTTTCATGATGGTGATTGTGTACACATCTATGAAGAATATTTTATTTAAATACAAACAACAAGGAATTTACTTTTGTGCCATAAATTTACTTTCCTAACTCATTTATTTAACTTATGCATAAAAGGATGTATTTTTCCTATTTTTCCTTTACTAGATTAATCTAGTTTGCACTCTTTTAATCAACCAATCATACTTCAAACTTGTCCAACAGTGCCCACTGGTCCTAATGACCAGGAGACACTCCTCTGGACAGCAAGCAACTGGTTTGCACTATTGAATTTAAATGCACATAAATAAAATCATTTCTAGCTAGCAAATAGAGGATTAATGCATATTAAAATAAATATAACAGAAATGAATCCAAACTTTCTCCTACACATGCCTTGGTCCAAAACAAGCCTGAATAACCAACAAACACACCTGGATCTATTCTAGATCTTGATCTATGCATTTATGAATAAAAACAAGCACAAATTAGGAAATAATAATTCTAACAGAGATAAAATCATGGTAAATTCACCAAAGATGCATTTTGGTATAACATGACAATAGCCAGAAGTTGGGCTCAAGAATAATTATATTTTAAGCTACAAAAATCATCTAGGCAGATTTATCAATATCACAAGATAATTTATATAAAAAGATTCCTTCAGCAACTTTGTGCAATTTTTGGCACAGAACCTAAACATGCTAGTTCCCACAACATATCCAAAATCCAGCTCAAGATCATGTATGGATTTTGCAGAAACATAGATCTAGGTATTTTACTTTTCAATTTTTCAAGCAAAAACTATAGCTCAAAAGCATATACATATATGAAGAAAGTTGTATTTCTTGTTACACAGAGCACTACAAAATTTAGTTTGCCAATTTTTGATTTTCGACGATTTTATATCGATTTTACAAAATACTACTAAAACTCACAAAGGGAGTAGAATCTATATGCACCCAGGCCCCTAGAACTTTTGAAAGTTCACAAATGTGCCCTCGATTTCCCACACCGTACCCCGACGGCGGTGGCGCGCTCGCCGGCGGCGAGGTGAGGCTTGGGGAGGCAAACAAGCGGGCAGGGAGTGCGATTGGCCTTACCCTCGATCGATTGGTGGTGGAGGTTCGGCCGGGGAGGTCACCAGCGAGCGGCGGCGGCGGAGCAGAAGCGGTGCGGCCGCGGAGGCTCGGACGACGGTGAAGATAGGGGCGGGGCTCAACAATGTGTTGCACGGGTAGCTTCCATGTGTCCTAGGGAAGGTGCTAGGTGGGTCCCTGGGCTTGGAGAACCAATGGAGGGGCGAGCTCGGCAATGGTGATCCGGCGGCGGTCGCGGAAGCGCGGGCCTCGGCGAGCTGGCGGTTTGGTTAGGCAAACACGCACGCGTGTAAGCTCAAGTGGTGCAAGAGGAAGGTCTAGGCATGCTTAGTGTTGACGGATAAAAGACATATCCCTCTACGATCCGCAAGCGTACGGACCCCACACCTTTTTCACCACGGGATTCCCAGGGTTCTTGTGAATCCGCGGAGCAAGGGGATTACAAGCGTTCAATCTACCTTCACACTCTAATTACTCAAACTCTAACTATGATTAAACTAGAAAACAACTAAACTACACTAGAGAGAACGATAAACGATCAAGGTAGGAGACACTCGCCCATGGGTCTACGATCATGCAATCAATTAAAGACATTAAACCAATCTAATCTATCGGGGGTTGTGACCATGGTTTCGCCCTTTCCCTCCTCTCGTACTGTCACTACGCAAAGGTATTCATGACTAGACCTATGATGGACACGACGTATTGAATGGATCCAAGGAAGCATCGGGGCCCTACTCCCTTTACGGCAAGGTAGCTAACCTTAACCATTAAAGTATATTCAACACAAGATGATAGATAGATAATCCGACAAAGTATGATTACATCTTAAGATCGATTACAACCCATGGACGAATAAGGAGATTACCCCATCAAGGTGTTGGTCATGACACCGTTAATCATGGTTTCCCTTCCGACGGTGTCTTCCTTCTTCTCCACGTGAGGGTGCTTCCTTCGAGGTGGACGATCTCCCTCCGGAGATCTCCTCTAGCTTGTGGATGGCCTCCTGGTGCGAATGGCTCTCCCCCTGTCGAATGGTGGCGCCTCCAGGGTTTTTAGGGTTAAAGATTCTTCGGGTGCAAGGAAAGGGGGGCCGAACCGGCCACCGAAGTGGGCTGGGCCGGTCGGCCGGGCCGGCCGACCGCCGGGACCCATCTCGGCCCGGTTCGGTCGCCCCTTCGCTCCCGTGGGTCCTCAGGTGATTATGCACTTTGCCCCCTCCACTTGCATGATTTTGACGATGTCATCCTCGCATCTAAGATGGAGGTTCTTCGCGCATGAAGTTCGGTCTTTTACGCTTCAATCCCCGGGGGTGTTCCTCGTAGCACTTCGATCCTTGCCACCATTGGAAGTGATTTCATCAAGCTCATGAACACGAACAAGACTCCGTAAATGCTCCTTTGAACTTGTTGCGAATCCGTCCTTTATGTCCATGTTTTCCTACATAAACACAACATTTCCAAATGCATGCACATAGATGAACTTGTCATATGATTAGTGTGCCTAGTGGCGGGTTAGTTCCATAATCAAATCCAAACCAAAGTGTATTGAACAAGCTTGGTGTACCAAAATACACCGTCAACATCTCCCCCACGCTTAGCTCTTGCTCGTCCTCGAGCAAGTACTCGTAAAAGAACTTCGTCCAAAGTGTTGTAATCGTGTACCGCTAATCCTTCTTCACAAGTTAGTCAATCCTTTCATCTTTAATACATAAACATAAAGTAATGATCATCAAACATAAACTTGGGCGTTTAGAATCTTTACCACATCAAGATTTATACCACAACTCAAACTCTTCACTCGAAGTCTTCAATTTCAGCCATGCTTACTTCTTTGCTTCCATCGAAGGGTTTTTATGATTTTTAAAAACAAAATTCCTGCAACAAGTATTAGACAAAAACCTTTCTCCAAGCTCTCTCAAGTCACTCATATAAGGTGGCTGTCCTAAACCAATTTTATGAAACTCTCTCACCTCCCATAAGTCTCTCATATACATGTAAAGTGGAGATATAGGTAGGGCTAGTGCAGTCAACACAAGTATTGTCAAACTAAGAACTTCCTCTAATGGTTGTTTACCTTTCAAAGCCAATGATCATGAGAATTAACCATATGTAGGGATATCAAGGATGAGAAGATTTAGAATGGTGGACATGAGCAAGGGTAAAAGAAAATTATGACTACGAGGCACCGATGACGTCCTCGTTGTCGGATTGCACATGGTTGGAAAAGAATGAAAGTTTCGTCTCTCAACAACGTGACATCCTTCCTTGCACTTTTATTTTTTTCTTTTCTTTTACTTGATTCATCCCTCTCGTATCTTTATTGCTACCTCCTCTTTTCTCTTTTCTTTTTCTTTCATTCTTTCATTCTCATATTTTTTTTCTTCTTTCTTTACTTTTCTATTTTTCTTTCTTTCTTTCTTTTCCATACTCATACTTTTCTCTTTATTTTTCTCTCTCTTGACAACTTTTCAAAGCTCTCAACTCCTCTCTTTCTCGCATGCACACAATCTGAAATTTTAAATAAATCATGCTAGAGATGAGACGAAACTTTTGAAGGTAGGTTGTGTTCAAGGAATGCGATGTACAAAAGAGATGTATAGGGTTGGGTATGGAATCCGGCGATGTACGGGACTTTCGATGTGAAAGTCGCGTTACCGAATGTATGATGAGGCTAGCAACAAAAGATAAGTACAAGAACATGATCATTGCTTGAAATTAAAACTCCCAAGAGAGAAGGATCCTAGCCTAACTCATCGTGCTAATCACACTTATGGTGGAGCAAAAAAAAATAAATTGGCTTTGTATAGGATTTTTTTCTTACTCTCAACTTGGAAAAAGAGGTTTTGCTAACCTTCATTACAAGGGTTTTTAGATAATTTTCAGAAGTGAAATCCTCCAACTTTAGCATTGAACATAGCATAACTAACATGTGAAGCTCAAGATCGAAGTGCGGTATGGATACTTTAAGTAGTAGTAATTCCACTAAGCACCACGGTAAACATTTTTCAAACCACACACTTATGTTCATATACCAAGAATCAAAGATTAAACAAACAAGGTGAATAAAGATAAGCAATGCACAAGACACAAAATATATAAAAACTCTTTTTATTTGGTTTTCTTTGACTGAACACTAATTTAAGACACTTGCAAAAATTTAAAAACACACTCGAAAACTAAAGACACATTAAACTCTAAGACTCTCCTCTCTCGAAGACTAAACCGAACCTAAACTTTGAAACTCAAAAGCTAAGGCTAGCTAGCTAGCTCTCCCCCACGCTAAAAACATACAACGTCCTCGTCGTATCTTACAAAATTCCTAAGGGGAAGACTATACCTAGTGGTACTTTAAGCAAGTATTGCACCACTTGCCTCTCATGTTTCCAACCATGCCAAAAAGTTTGCGCACGTTACGGTTAAGGAACTTGTAGTCGTCTCCAACTACGCGCTCTAAGTCCTCCGTACGCTGCTTCATCGCTTCCATGGCTTGGAGACATTCGTCGATCGACGTGTAGAGATCCACGATGGATTGACGACAAGCTCGACAACACATCGGATGCAATCCAAAGGGGTCGTCGTCGCCATTATATCCACCATCATCCCCGCCGTCGTCGCCACCTCCATTGTCGTCGCCGCCATTGTTGCCGTCGTTGCTGCCGCCGTTGGGCCCTGGAGTCCTCTCCTTGGGCTCCTCATCCCAAATGTAGAGGTCGTTATCATCTCTTCCGGCGGCCGCCCACGAGCTCGGGCTACGATCGTCGGAGTAGTCGCTACCCCCATAATCCTTAGGCTCGGGCGACACCTCCTTGTAGTCTTTGCGCTTCATGCCTTGGATGCGTGCCGACCTTCGAACGGGCGTAGGGACCTTCTCTCCTTCGACGGGGTTGCGAGATGCAATAGCTCCGGTCGGGACACGCCCTCCGCAACGGATGCGGGCGGTCCTCTTGATCTCGACGGGTAGCTTGAGCTCGCATCGCTTCGCCTTCTCCATCGATGGCTCCTTGGCTTCTAGCTTCAAATCTAAGCTCCTTGGGGACACAATGGCTGCTGCGAGGGTGCAAAATATTGCTTGAAGGGGTTGATTCCCGAGATCCCATTCGGCCAAATAAATAGTCTGGAGAGAAAAACCCTAGGAACCTCATTTTCTTTTTTAAAACTTCCCTTAAAATTTTCTGACCGAAGAAGGAAGTCGAAAAGGAGCAATTCGGGCAAAAATCGGGGACGTCCGCCGCCGGGACCCTACGGGCCGGTCGGACGGGGCGGCCGGCCCACCCTGTCTCGGGGGCCGGGCCGGTTTTTCGCGTACGCCCTTATTTCACCTCCTTAGCCCATGGGAAAAAGTTGTCCCAGTAAATCTTCGCGAGAAACTCCAGAAAATTAAAAGAAAAACTATTTACAGAAATTTATGCCTTGTTTTTCGTCCTAGGCGGGACGTTCGGGCTCTTCTTCCATGGTGAAGACATCAACATGGTGAAGGGGCACAACGTCAAGTTTGTAGTACACCTTAAGCCGTTGGCCATTCACCATAAATTGATCGCCTTTTATATCCATAATGGTTACCGCTCCGTTGTGGAGCACCAAATGCACAACATAAGGTCCGTCCCACTTGGTTTGCAATTTCCCCTTTCCGAAGGTTTTAAACCTCGAATTGTAGAGGAGGACCTTATCTCATTCTTTAAACTCTTTCTTTTTCAATCTTTTATCATACCACCTTTTGATTCTCTCTTTGTATATGCTTGCATTTTCATATGCTTTCAACCTCATCTCCTCTAGCTCGCTTATTTGGATCCTTCGTTTCACCACCGCGGTATCGAGATCGAGGTTCATCTCTTTAATCGCCCAATAGGCTTTATGTTCCAACTCAACCGGAAGGTGGCAAGCTTTTCCATAGACGAATTGATAAGGGGTCATACCTATCGGTGTCTTGAACGCCGTTCGATAAGCCCATAAAGCTCCGTCTAATTTCCTTGACCAATCTTTGCCTCCCTTCTCTATGGTTTTGTTCAGGATGCTTTTTAATTGCCTATTTGACATTTCCGCTTGTCCGTTGGTTTGCAGGTGATAGGCCGTAGAGACCCTATGCTCAATTCCCAACTTGGACAAACACGTTTTGGAATTCTTCCCGGTGAAGTGAGTTCCTCCATCACTTATCAAGATTCTCGGTGTACTGAAACGAGGAAAAATCACGTTCTTGATCATAGTAATGGACTCCTCCGTGGAAGCTATACGACATGGCATAGCCTCTACCCACTTGGATACATAATCAACCATGACTAGAATATGTTCATATCCGCATGAGTTTTTGAAAGGCCCCATGAAGTCTATACCCCATACATCGAATATATCAATTTGTAGGTTGTATTTCAAGGGCATAAAATTTCTTTGAGAGATGTTTCCGGTTCTTTGGCATTCAGAGCATGATGTAATGTATCTTTTAATATCTTCATGCATCTCCGGCCAAAAGAATCCGCTCGACCATACTTTTGCTTGGGTTCGAAAATGGCTATAGTGTCCACCGTACTCCGCCGAGTGGCAGTTCCTTAGAATTTCAACCCTCTCTTCTCTTGGAACACATCTTCTCATCACTCCATCATTGCCAAGTTTGAAGAGGTATGGTGCATCCCAAAAGTATTTCCTACTTTCGGAGATTATCTTCTTTTGAGAGTTTTTGTCTAGATGATCGAGAGGCATCTTTCGAATTTCTCGAATGATATCGATCATCCAAGTATCTTTATCAAGCACTCGATAGAGGTGGTCGTCTCTCATCTTATCTTCGATGGGCTCTTTATCATCTTGTCCACAAATGATCGGCCACAACATTTTCCACCCCTTTTTATCACGAATTTCAACATCAAATTCTTGGAGAAGAAGGATCCAATGAATCAAACGTGGTTTAGCTTCCTTCTTAGCCAAGAGATACTTGATGGCTGCGTGATCGGTGTAAACAATGACCTTCAGTTCACGATGTAAGATCTGAATTTTTCGAAAGCGAATACCACCGCTAGCAACTCTTTTTCCGTAGTGGCATAATTTAATTGCGCTCCACTAAGAGTTTTGCTAGCATAGTAAATGACGTGAACTCGGCCTTCCTTTCTTTGATCCAAAACCGCGCCTACGGCGTAGTCACTTGCGTCACACATGATCTCGAAAGGTTGGCTCCAATCCGGAGGTTGAATAATGGGAGCACTCACCAACACACTTTTCAAGGTCCGGAATGCCGCTAGGCACTTCTCATCAAAGTCGAAAGCCACATCCTTCTGAAGAAGATACATTAAAGGCTTAGTGATCTTTGAGAAGTCCTTAATAAATCTTCTGTAGAATCCGGCATGGCCTAGAAAGCTCCTTAAGGACTTAACATCCGTAGGAGGTGGGAGTTGCTCAACTGTCTCTACCTTAGCCTTGTCCACTTCAATTCTTCTCTCGGATATAACATGCCCGAGCACTATGCCTTGCTTAACCATGAAGTGGCACTTTTCCCAATTTAACACCAAGTCTACCTCCGCACACCTCGTGAGGACCTTTTCCAAGTTTGCCAAGCAATCCATGAACGTCTTCCCGTAAACGGAAAAATCATCCATGAACACCTCGACAATTTCTTCGATGAATTCCGAAAATACGGCCATCATGCAACGTTGAAAAGAGGCCGGAGCGTTGCATAGGCCGAAGGGCATCCTTCTATATACAAACGTTCCGTAAGGGCATGTAAACGTTGTTTTGTGTTGATCGTCCGGGTGAATGGGAATTTGCATGAACCCCGAGTACCCATCGAGAAAGCAAAAATAAGCGTGGTTTGCTAATCTCTCGAGCATCTCGTCGATGAACAGTAGGGGGAAGTGATCTTTCTTCGTCGCTTTGTCAAGCTTACGATAATCGATACACATCCGCCACCTGGTCACGGTTCTTTGCGGTATCAATTCGTTCTTCTCATTCTTCACCACGGTCAAACCTCCTTTCTTTGGTACACAATGTACCGGGCTCACCCATTCGCTATGCGGAACCGGGTAGATGATTCCGGCATCAAGTAGCTTGATGACCTCTTTCTTTACTACCTCTCGCATGGCATGGGTTAGCCTCCTTTGGTGGTCCACTACGGGCTTACATCTTCCATTGGTATACGATGAGTGCAAAAGGCTAGGCTAATACCTTTGAGATCATTAATCGAATATCCAATCACCTTCCTATGTTTTTTAATAAAATCAGCAACTTCTCATTTTCTTCGGGACTCAACTCGTCGCTCACGATGACTGGATAGGTCTTGTATGGGCCCAAAAATTCATACTTTAATCCTTTGGGAAAAGGTTTAAGGTCTACCTCGGGCGCTTGTGGCTCCTCGGGTTTAATCTCTCCTATGTCTTCAAATTTTCCTTCCTCCACGCTTCCATCATGTGGTTCTAAGCCTTTTGTTGCTTATTCTAGTTCTTCATCTTGTTGATTACTAATTTGATTTTCCATCGCTCTTTGCGGCGGGTCTCTAAGGGTTTCAACAAAACAAAGGCTATCTATCTCCTCTACTTCTTCGTCTTCGGGAGGAAAGGGTGTAAGGTGTTTAGAAACACGAAAAAAGTTATATGTGTACTTTGTTCCATTAAGGTTTATTGTAACTTTGCCTTCTCCGGCATCTAACACGGCATCAACCAACTTAAGAAAAGGCCTACCTAAGATTATGTGATCATGATTACTATGGTGAGCATCAATAACAAAGAAATCGGTTGGTATACAATTTCTAGAGATTTTTACCTTCATGTTGCAAGCAATATCTAGAGATTTAATAGTTCTACCATCTCCCATAATTAATTTCGTTGATGTTGGAGCTAAGTCTAGGTTGCGGTCTTGAACTTTATCATAAATTTTAGAAGATAGTGTTGACGTAAAATCTGCACCTTACGCCAAGCACACAGCAAGCCGAACAAGCTAGCTTCACACGCGAAAAGATTCCAAGACGTGCCAATCAATTTTTCCTGAAAATTAACAAAAGGTAAAGTAGTTAAATTCCAAAGCTTGAAACTTGCCGGGTGGTACCAGACAGTTCCATATTTACGGCTATAAAGCCAAGTGAGATGACATATAGCTATAAAGAGCTATCTGCCAGCAAACTAGAAACCATTCGGGAGCTTTAAAGTGCGAAACACGACATAGCCGAACGGAAGATGTAAGCATGACGAAAGATCGGTCTTTATTTGAATAAGATTGCACGCGCACGAAGCCATGACCGATCCTCCATGATAAATAACAATAAATAGTAAATGAAGTAAAACATGATCATAAACATGTAATAAACAAACATGCATAGGCCCGAAGCACTAGTCTACTGCATGTCTAGGTACTTTAAAACCCGTCAAGCATGATGTCAAACAAATCTATCCACCGCATGATACAACTTGTTTGAAAATCACACCACTAACCACAAATAGATCTATCCACCGCATGATACGATCTATATATGGAAAGCTAAAAGCATGCAATATTTAAAGCATAACTTATAAACACGTTTCACTCATGAAAGCATAACCGAATACGGTTGTACAGCCGAATCGGGGTCCATGAAGAAGGAACAAATGTCGCCAAAGATGATAAATCTATTGGATTGAATCGAAGATCTAATCCACCAGATGATTAGCTTTGAAACAACCCTAAAACCTGCATCTACCGCATGATACCCGGTTCTTTCAAGATTTACGCAAAATCAACGAGATTGAACCCGCAACACGTAACAACCTAGATCGGTTCGGTTTCGGCTATTTAATAAACACGTGATCCACGTGCCTTTTGAAGCAATATATGAACGTGCAATGTAAAGACCACGAAACAGGATAAAGCCGATCCAAATCAATCTAAATTGGGCAAAAGAGTGTTATATGAATTTAAACATAAAGTAAAAACTCAAAACAACACAGGGCAACTTGATGAATCTATTGAATCTTGCCAAAATCCAATAGAGCCGATAACTAGCTCCAAGCTAGATCTTAGCCCACCGCATGGCTCATGATCTAACAAGAAACCTTCTTGAACCAAGCTTGAATCTACCGCATGATACAAAGCATGGTAACAAGACTACTTGCATCACGATCTAAATCCACCGCATGATACTAGACATGATACAAGGTTGCCGATACTTACGGAGGTCGACAGATCGATGAACCCTCTCGCAAAACTCGACGACACGATGAGGACTCAAAGGTTTGGCGTAAAGCCGGTTTGTTATGGGAATGTTTCGAATACAATTACATACATCAAGGGTCCGTATTTATACCCTGTCATGGCATGACTCCGAATGGACTACGAGCACAATATTTGATACCTAATTTATCTCTAAGTGCGATCGCTTATCCATCCATTCGTTCCTTCCACTCGGGCCACGTCATCACGCAATCCCACAAAATCAGCGCGAACAAATTCCTTGCTGAACGGAAGCCAACCGCCGACCGCGAGCTCCTTTGCTGAATCTTTCTGGAGAAACCTTCCTTCTTCCGGACGGATTCTTTCACCAAGCTGGGCCCACAACTCAGACTCCTTCCTGTGCAATTTTAGTGTTAACATATGCCCCTTCAATTACGGGATAAAAGTGATTTTATTCCGAAATTGACTCCAATCGCTAACGTCTTCAAATTGAATCTGTTCAACACCTATTCTCTCTCCCCGCAATCCATCGGAGCCTCCGTCCAGATCCAAACCCTAGATCACCTTTTCCTCAAGCTCAAGTCTCCAATGGTAGGTCAAAATCAAGCCGCTCAGGTAAATTCCATCCCCGTAAGCTTCATTCGGCATTAACTTTTCGATTGTTACCTGAGATTTCTTTTCCGCCTTCTCTCAATAGGAGCTTTCCACCGAGCTTTTAATCCACACTGAGGCCAATTCGACGTCTTACTTCCTTGGTCCCGTGGGAATTTCCGATCCCCGCGAGTTTATCGCAGCCAAATCCCAGAGAATCCCCTTCAAAGCAGCTTTATCCAAGCCTTACTTGTGGCAAGACGCTTTCAAGAACTGGCCTTTGCCCCCAATTGCGGGCTGGAGAAACTGGTACAAAAGGGTGCTTGCGGATAACAGCGTCAAGACCCAAACTTGGGACAGCCTCCGCATTGCTCAATGTTTGGAGCTTTCTTTGGCTGAGACCCCGAAGAACGAAGACCTTTTGATAGCGGCTTGTCACTTTTGGTCAAATGGTGTCAATGCCTTCCTCTTTGGTCACGGCCCAATGTCCCCAACTCTGGCCGATGTCTACATGATTACCGGCCTTGATGTTTCAGGATCCGTGTACCCCTGGGACTACAAAGGCTCCACAAGACAAACAGGGGTGAAACCAGGAAGTGGATATAAATTATATATCCAAAAACACATGAAGGACGGTCCCCTGGGTGACGTTGAGTACAGAGCATTCCTGAACATGTGGTTGTGCAGATTTATTTTCTGCGGTAAAGCCAATGAGCCCACTCTGAATCACATTGTAATGGCCACTCAGTTGGCTGGTGGTAAACGCATTCCTCTTGGAAAATACCTTCTGGGTAGTGTATACCACATGCTTCATCAGACTGTCACCCAAATGCATACCGGCCAGAAGATACTATGTGTCAACGACCCTTGGTGGTTTGTACAGATGTGGCTGCAACTGCACATACACCAGATTGTCGGCATTGACCTCAACAACCGATTTTTTTCCTTCATCCAGCTATCATGAAGGGGAACCTCAAATCACCAGAGGATGCCAAACCTATAGAGAGGCTGCTTCAACTGTTTCCATCAATCAGAATGTCAGCCAGCTTTTCGAGCTCTTTTTCAAAGGCTTCCCTAATCCTCTTTGGCTTCCTTATCTTGATAATGATAATTTAACCCTACCCTGCGAATTCTCCTTTGAGACAGGACGCCAAGATGGAAGGTTCCTAGAGATCTTTAACATCTTGATCCATCCGTGTTCTTTGCCAGCTGAATTTTGTGGAGGGAGGTTAAATCACAGCACCTATGAATACTATCAGCCAAATATGGTAGATCGACAGCTCGGATGTGGCCAGATGCCTCCAAGGCTATTTCTTCATGAATTCCTCAAACCCAGAGAAGAAAGCAAAGAGATTGCACAATCCAGAAGGGTTTTTCAGTATGAATGCAGCCCAACTATCTACGCCTGGCCTTTCACACCCACAACAATAGCTCATCCCACCTTCAACTCTTGGTGGCAAGAATTTCGTGACCATATTTTCAGTGAGCCAGTGCACTCATTTTGTTTAGAATTGATGCCTGATTTTCAGCCAACTTCAGAGGTAACATCATGATTTTTCTCTCTAGATACTAACCATGATCTTGACCATTCCCTGCAGAATACAGTGCCTGCCCCTCAAGCCAGGACAATCATTTACAATGCAGTATATCCAGTTTCTGCCCTGGGATTTAAATCCCCAACTTTGGCTCAACTGATGGCCAGGTATGCTACAATGGACCCAATCCTGTCCAGTGCCACTGCTGACAAGAGAAAAAGCCTGTCTCTGATTGCACCTCCAGCTGCCAAGAGGAAAAGAACCACCAAGAAAGTCCTTGTTGAGGTAAAATTTCCTCTTTCTTGGTCACAAGGTTACTCTTTACTAATAAATTTCATCTTGTGTAATTTCAGACTAGAATCCAGCAGCCTTCAGCTTCAGAACCTGCCAATGCTTCATCTACTGGTATGATCTTTTATCACCTTTTCTCTAAGATTAACACTGGCATTTACCCTCAATCTGATATTCACAGAAGAAACACTAGTGAATCACCCTGTGGATACCCCTGATCTCAACGTGCAAGTCCACCAAGAGCTGAATCATCTGCCCTAGTAGAGATCTCATCCTCATCAGGGACCCAATGACCTCTTACTCAAACAGAGGCACCAGCTTCACCAGAGATGAACCCCTCAATCCAATCAGAGGCTTCCAGTCCCTCAAGAGTTCAATCTCCTACTGGCTAGGCAGAAAACCCAACCATAACAGAGGTAAATCCCCCTCCTCTTCAGCCAGAAGCTTCAGATATGCCAGAGATTGTACCAGCACCTTCTCAAACAGAAGCCTTAGCTTCGCCAATAGCTCCTCAGACTCCTCTCTCACCAGTGGCTCAAGAGATACCCTCTGAAACTGAACAAAACCTTGCCCTAGTTCAGGAAGTCAGGCATGAGGTAAGCAGATGCACTTAACTCTGTTATCTTCTTTACTTTCAATGAACCACTCTTGATTCGGCAATGTTACCCTTTCAGGATCAAATTCCTTCATCATCAAGCTTATTATTGGAGAATAATCCAGCTGCCGAAACAAGAGAAAGAGGAACTCAAGCCCTACCAGAGGAAATCCAAACAAGGCTCAAAGAAATCTTTGCCTGGCTGCAGAAAGACGCTCGAGACCAAATCAGAGATCTCGACTATTTCGAAGGAATGCTTGGGCCCATCAGCCAAGAACTTCCTGAGGACATCAAGACTTCATTGGATCCCATTTCTGATTTAGATATCCATTATGTGGCCATAAGGCGAGCTTTGAAGAATGTGTCTACTCGACCAGCCGTTGAGCAAAAGAAAGCCAAAGCTGAACAGGCTGTGAAAGGAGCACTATCCCAAACTGAGACTCACAAGGGAACACTGGCCAATTTACAAGCTGCTCGCGAACTGAAGATTGCCAGAAAGGCTGCATTGGAGGCAGAGCTGAAAGATTTGTGTGCCAAAATAGAGGCTGATGACAAGAAAATAGCCGAACTTCCCGGTCTGATAGAAAAAACTCAGGAGGAAGCATCATCGGCTATAACTGAAGTAAATCAATGCGAAGCAGAACTCACCATCCTGTCCAATGCCCAGAAAGATTACCAGGAACGGATGGAGGATATTCGCCAAACAATATCAAATGCCTCCAATGCAATCGCAAAATATTTAAACATTTAGCTGTGCTCGACGATGTGTAACCAAACTGATCGTTCTTGCAACACTTGCCTTTTATAAGTTTGCTTTCCTTTTCCTTGTGTGACTTTGACTGCAACTCTGAACGATCCATTCGGCATTTAGTAGTCAAATAGTGCCATACCCGAACGGCACCTCAACTGCAACTTAGCCGAGCTAGTCAACCGAATACGACTCAGCTTTGAATCCCAAACGACCCGATGGCGAGTTGGTCAAGGAAACCTCTCCACCTTCCAAATTTTTCGGGATATGCGCCACGATCTGAGGCCACGATCCTTTCACCAGGCCTATAAATAAAACCGTGGGTGCCCCCAGCTCTTTACCAGCCCTTTAGCCTTCAAATCTTCACCAACCTCAAGCTTTTCTTCCCAATCGCCAGCGCAGCCCAAAAACCAATGGCGGGGAGCAACAACAGGCGTCGCGCCGCCGACGAAGCAGAAGGGAGCCACGCCAGTTCGCGTCGGAGGTAATGATCACCATCTTCTCTTCATTACTTGCCTAAGATTTCCCTTTGTTTCTGACGATCCTGTTTGTTTCAGGCTTGTTCAATGGAACCCGTCACCTGCGCCGGCCAATCAATCTTTGCCTGACGACTCCTCAGAGTCGGACCACTACCCCCCCCCCCCCCCCGTGCTCTACGGGGAACTCGACGCTCTCCGCTTCAAGGCGGAACTTGAGGTGGCCCAGCGCGAGCTGGAAGACGTCTCCAAGAAGGCTGGCATAGCCGAACTGGGTGGGAGGACCGGCGCGGGCGGGGCCGCCGGCAATTATCGACGGTACGGCTGCGGAAGCCGCTCCCGAATCCAATCTGGCTTTTGATACTAATCACCATCACCTTGTACTTTGCAGCCCGCGACGCTGAGCTCAATCAGCTGAAAATGCTGGTGGAGCAATTGGCTGACAAGGTGAACGCCCGTGGAGACACGCCGACGGAGCGCCTTGCCGCGGTGGAAAACCGCGTCGACGAGGTGGCCACCCACGGCATCCGCCTGGGCACCACTTTGGGCTTGGCCGCCATGGCAACGCACACCGGCGTCGACTACTCCACCCGGCCACGCGGCTTCCAGGGCGCGCGCGCCGGAAGACATCGACGAGATCGAGGTCATCTTGGAGCGCCTCGACGGCCACGGCGACGCCATTGCCGAACTCACTCATCCCCAGTCTGTGCTGAGCAGGCTCTTTGATTATATTGTACTAGGGATGTTTTATTATCGGCAATAAATAAAGAACTTTCAATTCCCGTGCTTGTATCGTGATGATTCCTCTGTGTTTGCAACTGCGAGCCTTATTTTCCTTGAACGTATTCGGGAACTTGCTTGAGCCGAACACGCGAAAACAGATGCCCCCTGGCGCAAAACCCGCAGAAAATCCTTGATTCGGTAATCCACAAACACTGTTCAATGAAAACCCTTCGTATTCGGGAGGAAAACCCTGCCGCTTGGTATTCCAATAACGCGCGCCAGCCAGTCATCACTCCCAATGCACTCTCCCCGTCAATAAAATAGCCTGCTGAGATGCCCTGCAAATCCACTCGCACACTCATCCATCGCTTCTCATCTTCTCCCCTGCTCTAGAAGAGAAAACCCCAAGGCCATGGACAAAGGCAAGCAACCCAGGGAGGACAACGCCTCAAAGAAACGCACCATTCGAGAGTGAGTTTTCCTTTAACTTGCTCCCCGCTTCCTTGTGTGATCTCGTGCTTTACCTCATCTTTGTTTTTCTTTTAGCCTCGATCTGCTTCCTGAAGAAATCATTGGGACCGAAGCAGCGCCTGAATACATCTCCTCTGACTCCTCCCTCGAAGCAGAGGATGCCACGCCCGAGCAGAGGATCAACCATCAACTACGCCGCCGCGTTCGGCATCTGGAGCATGACCTCCGGGATATCGCCGCTCGTTGCCAGGCCGAACGCGAGCGTCGCATGACTTTGGAGGCACTAGTAGGAGGTAAACATTTCCAACTTCATCTTGACTCCGCGCTTGCACCTGGATCTCTGTTTCTAACCACTGTTCCTCTGTCCCGGATATCTCCCCGACGAGTACAATAACCGAAAGCAGCTTGGGACAGCTTGGTGGAGGCAGCAAACCACGGTCATCCCCACGGCTTCCAAGTTGCCGTTACGGTGGTCCTGGAACAACTGAAGAGGGAGCAGCTGAAGAAGCAAAGAAAAAAGGATTGAAGCATACTTTCGCTTCTTACGCCAGGCCTTCTGCTTTCCACCCCCTCGTAGTTCTGGGTTGTTAGATGTAAACCTGCAAGAAGCATTTGCAATGTAGTTTTGTGCTAAGGGCAATACATCTAAGTATTGGCCATTCCCCCTGTTTAGGAATTTTTGTTCTAAAGGCGGCTTCATTCTTGAACGCCGGCTATTTCTGTATCAGATGCATGTAATCCCAATGCTTGTGATCAACGATCGATTTCAATACTAGGATAATATTTCTTTAAATATCTTCCATTTATTGCAGCAGAGAATTCCTCTCATAGTAAAGTTTTTAGCATGTAGGCATTGCCGGGCACGCATCTAACCACCCGAAAGGGTCCTTCCCAGTTAGGGGACCATTTGCCGAATTCGCTGTATTTGGTTCCAATCGGCAGTAAAGATTTCCAAACCAAATCCCCTTCTGCAAATTGCCTGACTTTCACTTTCTTGTTGTAATATTTGGCAACTCGCAGCTTGTTCTTTTCAATATTTTCCAGTGCCCTAAGACGAATCATGTGTAAGTCTTCTAACTCATCCATAATTAAGCCACTGTAATCTTTGGAGCTTAAATCCTTTTGCAAAACCACTCTCCTAGAATCTAATTGTATTTCCCAAGGTAAAACTGCATGGTGCCCATAAACCAATTCATAAGGAGATGTCTTTGTGGCTCCATGAGGGGCCATTCGGTAAGCCCATAAAGCTTCATTGAGTACTGAATGCCACCTTCTTGGCTTCTGGTCGATCTTCTTTTGTATAAGCTTGATCATGATCTTATTAGAAGCCTCTGCCTGACCATTATCTTGGGCATAATATGGAGAAGAATTGAACAATTTGATCCCCATGCTTTCGGCAAACTCCCTAAACTCCAAGGACACAAACTGAGCTCCCTGATCAGTTGTGATTGTTTGAGGTATTCCAAATCGATAAATGATGTGTTCCTTGACAAATTCAACCGTGTTCTCTGATGTCACCTTCTTCAGTGGAATTGCCTCAACCCATTTGGTAAAGTAATCTGTTGCCAAAAGCACAAACTTATGCCCCTTGCTAGATGGTGGATCAATCTAGCCAATCAAGTCTATACCCCAGCCTCTGAATGGCCATGGCTTGATAATGGGATTTAGTGCTGATGCAGGAAGCCTTTGAATATTTTCAAACCTCTGGCAGTCTTGACATCCCTTGTAATACTCAAAGCAATCCTCCAACATCATCGGCCAAAAGCACCCGACTTGCCTGATGACCCATTTCATACGGTAAGCCGATTGATGTGCTCCACATATCCCATCATGCACCTCACTCATCATCTTTTTTGTTTCTTCTGGACCCAGGCAACGCAGCAATACCCCATCCAAAGATTTGTAGAATAGACTTCCATCTAGAAGAACAAACTTTATGGCTTTGTACCTGAGTTTCCTAGAGACCTTTAGGGATGGATCTTCCAAATAATCAATGATCTCTTTTATCCAATCATCCTCTGCAAGATCCACTCCCAGCACACATGCCTCCATGGCCAACGCTTCTTGATTTTCCCTATAACCTGAAGCGCTTTGAGCCAGCCTGTTTGCCTCTTCATTGTGTTCTCTAGGAATATGCTGCAGAATTACTAGCTGCAAGCTCTTCAAAATCTCTCTGCATTCCTCGTAGTAACTCCTCAGGGCATCACTTTTGCACTCGTATTGGCCGTTCAATTGCTTGATAACCAACTTTGAATCTCCATAAACCTCAACTGAAACAGCCCCGACCTCTCTTAAATATTGAAGCCCTCGAAGCAATGCCTCGTACTCAGCCTGATTGTTTGTAACAGTGGGCTGGATAGGGATGGCAAACTCAAACATCTCACCCCTGGGTGAAATTAATAGAATCCCTACTCCTCCACCTTTACCACATGATGATCCATCAAAGAACAAAGCCCAAGGAGTAATTTCAAGCAAATCAATCGATGGATCACGATGTTCAGTTATAAAATCGGCAATGATTTTACCTTTTATAGCTTTTGCCGACTCGAACTTCAACTCAAACTCAGATAAAGCCAAGATCCACTTGCCAATCCTGCCATTCAAAATTGGCATAGATAACATATGTTTTATTACATCAAACTTGGAGTATACAACGCATTCGGCATTCAACAAGTAGTGCCGAAATTTTGTACACGAGTAGTACACACATAGGCACAACTTCTCTGCAGCCGAATACCTGGTCTCAGGATCAAGTAATTTTCGGCTAAGGTACGCTACTACCCACTCCTTTCCTTCAAACTCTTGAATAAGGGCCGATCCAATGGTTTGGGTATCGGCCGCCACGTACAACTTGAAAGGCTTATTCAACTGTGGAGGGGTAAGTACTGGCGGTTCCTTCATATATTGCTTGATTTCATCAAAAGCCTTTTGTTGTTCGTCACCCCATGTGAACTTCTGATCCTTCTTAAGCTTTAACAATGGAGAAAAGGGCAAAACCTTTTGCGACAGATTTGAAATGAATCTTCTCACAAAATTGATTTTGCTGAGCAGTGATTGCAACTCCTTAAGATTGGTTGTAGGGACAACTTCATCAATAGCTTTCATGCTTTTCTTGCCAACTTCGATCCCCCCTTCGTGTACCAGGAATCCCAAGAATTCTCCAGCTGATACCCCAAAAGCACATTTGTTTGGATTCATCTTCAAGCCATGCTTCTGGCTGCATTCCAAAGTTCTCTTCACGTCCTCCAAATGTGTGTCATGATTCAAAGACTTGATCACAACATCATCAATGTAAATCTCGACAATTTTGCCGATCAACTCGTGAAAGATATAGTTCATGGCCCGCTGATAAGTTGCACCGGCATTTTTTAACCCAAATGTCATGACTATCCACTCAAACAGGCCTATATGACCAGGACATCTGAAGGCTGTCTTTGATATATCCTCTATTGCCATGAAAATCTGGTTGTACCCTGCATTACCATCCATGAAACTAGTAACTTTATGTCCAGCAGCAGCATCAACCAATAAATCGGCAACAGGCATTGGGTACCCATCCATAGGAGTAGCTCTATTCAAATCCCTGAAATCTATGCAGACCCTCATCTTTCTATTCTTCTTGTAAACAGGGACAATGTTAGAAATCCACACCGCGTATCTACATGGCCGAATGAAGTTTGCATCGAGTAGTCTTTCAACTTCTTTATTCACATCGGCCAATACTTCGTTTTTGTAGATTTTTCGGGGAGGTTGCTTATACGGTTTAAAACCAAATTTGATTGGCAACCGATGCTCAACAATGGAACGGTCCAAACCAGGCATCTCTGAATAATCCCAAGCGAAGCAATCTTTATATTCCTTGAGCAGCTTGATCAATTCCCCCCTGAGTCTGATTCCAAGTTTGCGCTGATAAATGTCGGCCTCGGCTTGTCACCATTTCCAATGTCAACTTCCTCCAATTTGTCAGCCGACATGAATCCTCGCCCCAACTTGCCATCAGTACCATCGTCGGGATTATCCATTAAAAATTGCTATAAGAGCCGACTGCTTGAATCGGCTGTTGATCACTGCTGACAGGCTCAACAGGACCTTCTCCCCAGTCTTTTCCTGAGAAACAATCAATACCCTGATATTCCCAGAAAGCTGGTTCCACATTTGTGATGCTCACTGAGTCATCTGCTTGGACCACCTCAATATCGTCATCCACCCATTGAATGAGCTGTTGATGCATGGTAGATGGGATACAACAATTGGCGTGAATCCAGTCCCGCCCAAGCAGTAGGTTGTAGGCTCCTTTGCCCTCGATGACAAAGAAGGTTGTGAGCAATGTCTTGGACCCAATCATCAGATCCACGTGGACGCACCCCTTGGTATCTCAAGGATTCCCAGCGAAATCATTCAGAATTATGCTCATAGGCGTCAAGTCTCCAGGGCCCATGCCAAGCTTCCTAAAGGTGGTGTATGGCATCACGTTGACTGCAGCCCCACCATCGACAAACATCTTGGTCAATGGCTTGCCATTGACGTATCCCTTCAAGTACAGCGGCCTCATGTGTCGATTTTTGGCCGGTTTGTCGAAGGTGGCTTGCTTGGCTAACACCAGTTGCGCCATCAGTCCCCCAAGCTGTTCATCGTCATTTACATCCAGAGACGTTTCTTCCTGCACAACTTGATTAGCAGGAGCCATAAACTCATTCGGCAGAAAGTATACCATACATGCCGGAGCCGAACGATTTGATCCCTCAGGTTTGTCCTTTGGACGCCACACCTGTTTCTTCTGGATCCCCGCCTGCCTTAATTCGCGATTCCTCAAGCGTTGAACCCTTCTTTTCTGGCTCTTCCTCAAGCCAGGCGGGCACCACTGTCCTTCTTGCCAGATATATTCTTCTTCCTCTTGATCAGCCCATCTTTGATCTGCTTGCCTCTTCCTGGGGTGATCAATGACCTCAACTATTTTTTGACGCCGATCGTCACTGGGATGTATCCTTCCAATTCTTTCATGGACGGATCGGCGATTGGCAGTTTCCTGCCTATACTCAAAGTATTTGTCGCTACATTCAGGGCAGTTCCTCAACGTAGGAAGCTTCAAGCCTTCATTCCAGCAGTGCCTGAAGAATGTGCACCCCAATGTGCGCGCTCCTGCTCGCGCTTGTACTGCTCCAAATCTCTCCTGCGTGCTTCTTCTTCGGCCCTGCGTCTCTCCTCTTCGTGCCTCCGCTTCTGGTAGCGCTCTTTCTCTAACTGACGCTGCCACTTGTTGAGGAGGATGCGCGTAGTGACCCTGGGTTTGGCCCTGGACGACTCCCCAACCTCGATATGGCTCTTGAGAACGCGAGGGGCTTCTCCATGAACCTGCTCCAACGTCACCTGACGCTCTGGGTCTACGGCTCCATCTTGCCTTGCCCTAGCCGAAGTCAAGACCTTAACCTTTCCCTTTTCCTCGGCAGTCACCATGTTGACAGAAAAGCTTATCATATTCTGGGGAAAAGGGTGGCCGTCCAGTTTCATCTTGTTGTCAAACTTGAGATGACCCTCCTGGATAGCCTTCTGGATCCTCATCCTGAAGACCCTGCAATCGTTGATGGAGTGAGAATTCCTGTCATGAAAGCCGCAGTAACGTTTCTCCTTTACTCCATCAGGACGAAGCATGGAATGCCCCTCAGGCAACTTGATTTGGCCTTCCTTCACCAGGAAGTCAAACAGCTTATCAGCTTTGGTGACGTCAAAGTCGTATGTGCCCTTGGTCTGCTTGATCCAGTGCTGATTCATGGTCAACGACTCCTTTCCCCACATGATCTCCGCAGCAGCCACCTCCTGATCACCGTCGGAATCTTCCATTTGATCGGCCTTCTCCAGGAACTGATTGTAGATATCAGCTATGTCGTGCTGCTTGTTGAACCAGGTGTCTTTCTTAAACCCGTAGGCCTGGTTGCTCATCAATGACAGCTTTTGAGACAGTTGACCCAGGTTATCAAATTCCATACCGAACAACTTTTCTCGTACGGCCGGCAGCATCCCTGCAACAGCCATATCAGCCAACTGATCATCTGGCAGATTAAACGAAAAACACATGCCTTTGACATCCCTGAACCTCCTGAGGAACTCTAAAGGCGTCTCACTATGCCTCTGCTTCAAAGTGGTGAGGTCGATAAGCTTCTTTTCCGTGCTGCCACTGAAGTAATGGGCATGGAATTTCCGCTCCAGCTCTCTCCACGTGCCAACTGACTGGGGAGGCAAGGAAGTAAACCACTGGAACGCAGATCCCGTCAATGACATAAGGAAATACCTGACCCTGACTGCCTCACCAGATGAGGCCTCCCCAAGCTGCATCAGATAACGAGCAATGTGCTCTGTTGTGCTCGTGTCATCTTGCCCAGAAAACTTGGTAAACTCCGTGGGGGGCTTCACTCTGGGCGGCAAGATCACTCTGTAATACCACTCCGGGAAGGGAGGCGTGTAGGCTGGTCCCTGCATTTTAGGTTTGAGGCCGAATTGATTTTGCATCATATCGGCCATTTTCTGGACCAGGATGTCGTCTTCTTGCACGCCTGCAGCTGCACCGTACCCCGGATTCGGGAGAGCATCGATGGCCCCATAGTCCATCACTTCGTGGTAGCCTCCACCGTACAAGTTCTTCTGTAATCTGTTGCTAGCTGGGGCAATCTTGTAGGTGGACGCGAGCGGAACCCCAGACGAACCGAACGCCATTTCCCCATACGTGGGCTGATATGGGTTCGGCTGTTGAGTCGATTGACCTGTACTGCCTTGCGGAGGTGGCTGGACTGGCTGCCCTCCTGCGGCCCGTAGAGGAGGTTGAACTGGTTGACCTCCAGCGCCTTGTGGAGGGAGCTGGACGGCCTGGCTCCCAACGCTCTGCGGAGGAGGCTGAACTGGCTGGCTTCGCAATGGCGGCTGAGAACTGGACTCTCCAATCTCTATGTTGTATCCCTGAGGGGGTGCTCGACTGAATACTTGCTCTATGCCCAGGCCAAAGACACCCACCATCATCTGCTTGAACACACCTAGGAAAGCCCTATGATGTTTGCCCATCACGTCTTCCGCAGCCTCCCGAAACGCTTGCATGCATTCTTCTTTCTCTTGCAGAGTTGCGGCGTCAGTTTCTCCTGAGAGTAGAACCCTGGGCATCTCATTTTTGAGATACGGAACGCCGCTTCTATTCTTTTTGAATGACATCAAGCATTTTTGTTGAAACTGATATGTGGCGTCTTTCAGCTGTTGTAGCTGCTCTGGAGAGAGATCCTCGATGGCGACATCCAGAATGTCACTGATGTCAGGCATCTTGATTTTCGGCTGTTGGTCCCACTGGGCGTGCCAAAAAGTGTGTTGACGTAAAATCTGCACCTTACGCCAAGCACACAGCAAGCCGAACAAGCTAGCTTCACACGCGAAAAGATTCCAAGACGTGCCAGTCAATTTTTCCTGAAAATTAACAAAAGGTAAAGTAGTTAAATTCCAAAGCTTGGAACTTGCGGGTGGTACCAGACAGTTCCATATTTACGGCCATAAAGCCAAGTGAGATGACATATAGCTATAAAGAGCTATCTGCCAACAAACTAGAAACCATTCGACAGCTTTAAAGTGCGAAACACGACATAGCCGAACGGATGATGTAAGCATGATGAAAGATTGGTCTTTATTCGAATAAGATTGCACGCGCACGAAGCCATGACCGATCCTCCATGATAAATAACAATAAACAGTAAATGAAGTAAAACATGATCATAAACATGTAATAAACAAACATGCATAGGCCCGAAGCACTAGTCTACCGCATGTCTAGGTACTTTAAAACCCGTCAAGCATGATGTCAAACAAATCTATCCACCGCATGATACAACTTGTTTGAAAATCACACCACTAACCACAAATAGATCTATCCACCGCATGATACGATTTATATATGGAAAGCTAAAAGCATGCAATATTTAAAGCATAACTTATAAACACGTTTCACTCATGAAAGCATAACCGAATACGGCTGTACAACCGAATCGGGGTCCATGAAGAAGGAACAAATGTCGCCAAAGATGATAAATCTATCGGATTGAATCGAAGATCTAATCCACAGGATGATTAGCTTTGAAACAACCCTAAAACCTGCATCTACCGCATGATACCCGGTTCTTTCAAGATTTACGCAAAATCAACGAGATTGAACCCGCAACACGTAACAACCTAGATCGGTTCGGTTTCGGCTATTTAATAAACACGTGATCCACGTGCCTTTTGAAGCAAGGTATGAACGTGCAATGTAAAGACCACGAAACAGGATAAAGCCGATCCAAATCAATCTAAATTGGGCAAAAGAGTGTTATATGAATTTAAACATAAAGTAAAAACTCAAAACAACACAGGGTAACTTGATGAATCTATTGAATCTTGCCAAAATCCAATAGAGCCGATAACTAGCTCCAAGCTAGATCTTAGCCCACCGCATGGCTCATGATCTAACAAGAAACCTTCTTGAACCAAGCTTGAATCTACCGCATGATACAAAGTATGGTAACAAGACTACTTGCATCATGATCTAAATCCACCGCATGATACTAGACATGATACAAGGTTGCCGATACTTACGGAGGTTGACGGATCGATGAACCCTCTCGCAAAACTCGACGACACGACGAGGACTCAAAGGTTTGGCGTAAAGCCGGTTTGTTATGGGAATGTTTCGAATACAATTACATACATCCAGGGTCCGTATTTATACCCTGTCATGTCATGACTCCGAATGGACTACGAGCACAATATTTGATACCTAATTTATCTCTAAGTGCGATCGCTTATCCATCCATTCGTTCCTTCCACTCGGGTCACGTCATCACGCAATCCCACAAAATCAGCGCAAACAAATTCCTTGCCGAACGGAAGCCAACTGCCGACCGCGAGCTCCTTTGCCGAATCTTTCTGGAGAAACCTTCCTTCTTCCGGACGGATTCTTTCACTAAGCTGGGCCCACAACTCAGACTCCTTCCTGTGCCAAATTTTGGTGTTAACAGATAGGACACTTACTTGGGCTCCGATGTCGCATAAAGCTTTACATTGAACTCCGTTGATCTCGCAACTCAAGTGTGGTGTCATCTTCTCTTCTTCTTCGGATGTTATCGCGTAGACTTCGGCGAGGCGAGCGTATGGTGATGCTTCGGGCTTGATCCCCATGATTCTCTTCACCTCGGCTATGTGTTCCGGATCCACTATGTCATCTCCAAAGAGTTTTTGGAAGATCTCACCGGTGGTTTCAAGGTCGTACGATTTTTCCGCTTTCTTCTCCGGTGGGAAATCCACTTCCAATGCTCTCACCATCCCCTTTTGTTTAGGAAACGATCTTCTCTTGTCGAATACTTCTCCGTAATAGATCGAAACCCAATCCATTGGTTCGAACTCCCTTAGTGGCTTCGCGCTTGACATGCTTCTCTTGTTTGTTTTATTCGATGTGACGAAGTCAACGCTCGGGGTAGTGCTTGACTTGATGTGTTCTTCTTCAAGCTTTTCCGGGATTGGCTCCTCTTTTGTGACTTCCGGGGTTGCCTCTTTAGAAAATTCAGCACACTTCTTCTTCCTTGAATTGTATTCCGGCTCTTCCGTAAGTCTTGTTTCCCAATCTCTTCGCATGGCGGCCGCTTTACTAATTTTTTGAAGAACTTGGGCGGCTTCCGTGAGTGTTTTCTCCATGAGATCCACACCTGCACACATTTCGACGTGTTGCATGCAACTAGGGGTTAGGGAAAAGAAAAATGTATGCAAGAGTACATCACCGGAGAAGCCGAGTCTTGGTCCTTATTCAATCAACCCATTAAACCTATCCCAGGCTTGGTCTATCCCTTCCTCTTCTCCTTGCATGAAATTGATCACTTGCCTCCTTAGATGTTGAACCTTGCTAATTGGAAATAACTTCTCGCAAAACTTCTTTGTCAACTTGTTCCAATTGCCTTCAACTTCAAAGGACGCAAACGAGTACCATGTCTTTGCATTGCGGGCAAGTGAGTAGGGAAAGAGATTCCATTTGAACCATTCGTCGGGGACTCCTTCTTGGCGCACCGTGTTGCATATCGTCATGAAGTTCCTTATGTGTCTATATGGGTTCTCCGTAACCATCCCTTCAAACGGGTTTGCCGCCACCATCTCGATGATCTTGGATTTAATCTCATACTTGGTCGCTTCGAGCTTTGAATCCGACTCTTGTACTTTTATGTCTTCACATCGAGGGCTAGCATAATCCCTTAATGATTTCTCCGGTTCTTCCACAGGTTGATTGACGAACGCCATCTAGACAATAAGATAAAAACAAAAACAAAAACGAAATAAGTGGTTTTCTAGATAATATATGTTAGATATAGCAAACAAAAGATAAATAAAATTATAAAACTAAGTTAGATGCAAACCAAACGATGTAAACTAGCTTGCTCCCCGGCAACGGCGCCAGAAAAAGGGGCTTGTTGACGGATAAAAGACGTATCCCTCTACGATCTGCAAGCGTACGGACCCCACACCTTTTTCACCACGGGATTCCCAAGGTTCTTGTCAATTCGCGGAGCAAGGGGATTACAAGCGTTCAATCTACCTTCACACTCTAATTACTCAAACTCTAACTATGATTAAACTAGAAAACAACTAAACTACACTAGAGAGAACGATAAATGATCAAGGTAGGAGACACTCGCCCATGGTCTACGATCATGCAATCAATTAAAGACATTAAACCAATCTAATCTATCGAGGGTTGTGACCACGGTTTCGCCCTTCCCTCCTCTCGTTCTGTCACTACGCGAAGGTATTCATGACTAGACCTATGATGGACACGGCATATTGAATGGATCCAAGGAAGCATCGGGGCCCTACTCCCTTTACGGCAAGGTAGCTAACCTTAAGCATTAAAGTATATTCAACACAAGATGATAGATAGATAATCTGACAAAGTATGATTACATCTTAAGATCGATTACAACCCATGGATGAATAAGGAGATTACCCCATCAAGGTGTTGGTCATGACACCGTTAATCATGGTTTCCCTTCTGACGGTGTCTTCCTTCTTCTCCACGTGAGGGTGCTTCCTTCGAGGTGGACGATCTCCCTCCAGAGATCTCCTCTAGCTTGTGGATGGCCTCCTGGTGTGAATGGCTCTCCTCCGGTCGAATGGCGGCGCCTCCAGGGTTTTTAGGGTTAAAGATCCTTCGGGTGCAAGGAAAGGGGGGCCGAACCGGCCACCGAAGTGGGCTGAGCCGGCCGGCTCGGGCCGGCCGGCCCGAGCCCATCTCGGCCCGGTTCGGTCGCCCCTTCGCTCCCGTGGGTCCTCAGGTGATTATGCACTTTTCCCCCTCCACTTGCATGATTTTGACGATGTCATCCTCGCGTCCAAGATGGAGGTTCTTCACGCATGAAGTTCGGTCGTTTGCGTTTCAATCCCCGGGGGTGTTCCTTGTAGCACTTCGGTCGTTGCCACCATTGGAAGTGATTTCATCAAGCTCATGAACATGAACAAGACTCCGTAAATGCTCCTTTGAACTTGTTGTGAATCCGTCCTTTATGTCCATGTTTTCCTACATAAACACAACATTTCCAAATGCATGCACATAGATGAACTTGTCATATGATTAGTGTGCCTAGTGGCGGGTTAGTTCCATAATCAAATCCAAACCAAAGTGTAATGGACAAGCTTGGTGTACCAAAATACACCGTCAACACTTAGGCGGCACTGGAGTTGAGCGGAGCAAGGAGCTCAGCGAGGGGGCGCCAATGGCGGGCGGTGGCGGACGGTGTGCTCTCGGGCACGCGAGGGAAAAAAGGAAGGGGAAGTTTTATAGGCGCGTAGAGGCGGTTCCACCTCACCGTCGTGGCCTACAGGAACTCCAGCATGGGCGCGGAGCAGCGGCGACATGCGGCGGAGCCGATGGCCAATGAGGAGTGGCGGTTCGCCCGCCGGGCGAGTGCGCACCGGCCGCGTGGCACCGGCCTAGGCCTCCACGCAAGCGTCACGGCCTCTAGTGCACAGTGTCACCGGCGCGGGCCTCGGACCGGCGGGTTTCGGCACCTCGGCGTGCGCACGCGGCCGGGTACGCGCGCGGCCGACGTGGCGGCGCGCGGACGACATCGTGCGCGGGAGCGCTGACATTCAAGACAGTTTCGTTTAGCCATTTTCAAACTAAATTTTCTCCAAAAATTTAAACAGAAGTGCTCTGAACTTTGAATACCAAAGTTGTTGAGCAAGTTACCCTCTTCAAAAATGCCAGAGGCTCGATAGGGTTTTGCTCACTGGTTTGAGCAGGAACGTCAGTGCAACATGGCCAAAATCTCGGCGCCGATGAACAGTGATCTAGCACGTTGATTAGCAATTTTCACCACCCTACACTCCAAACTAGCAATGCCACTCAACAGAGAAGTTGTGTGCCTTGAAATTCTGCACATTTTTCCCATTGGGCGATTTTGAAGTGTTTAGTGAAATTTTGGAGAACGTGCCAAAGTTCTAGAATGGGACAAGGGGTCAAAGGGGATACTAGAGTTTTAAGCTAGGGTTTTGACCATGGGTTAACCTAGGGTTCTCATGGGTAGTTAGAGGAGATGTTAAGAGGGTCATTAGCACAAATCACCACTGAGCAAAAACACGGGGTGTTACAACCGCTTCTGGAGAAGAACGAATCGGTGAGCGGATGAGTTGCCACGGCCATAGCCGGCAAAGAAGAGACAGGGTCGATTGATGCAGCGGGAGAAGAAGGGCGTCCGACATCTGCTCACGAGTCATGATGCACCGCTGACCTGCTGGCCTGCTCGCGAACCCGTTGGTCGCTGCTGACTTTTCCTCGATTCCATCACGCATCCTCCCGTGCGCTCGCGGACAGGACTGCTGCTTGCTGATCGGGGAGGTATGGAGGCTCGGGTGGCCAGCCAGCACCACGATGGGGGCCGGGGCGGCCTTTTCGTGAGTGCGCGGATCCACGCGGGGGCTGTGCGCGGCACACTGCCCTGCCGCACCTCTCCCCGAAGCCCAAAGGCTGCCCGAGCAGTAGCTCCCCGCCAAGCTCGTCTCCGCCGGTCCGCATCGACGCCGTAGCCCCGCGCGCCTGTTGGCACCGCTGCCACCGCGGCCGGCCCCCGCGGAGTTGGAGCTGAGCTGGGTCGTGGTTGAGGACGCCGACGGCGTGACCGTGAGCGGCGATGGACAGGAAGAGGAGGGGCGCTGCGCGACGGGATGCATCAGGAAAAAATAGAAACGAACCAGTATGTTTGTGTAATCAGTGGCAATGGTGGGTAATTTCCACACAACTCCACGAGTGAGTACGAAATAAGGCTTCGCAGAGTACCCCTTAAGGCACTCCATGGATTTGGTGGAGTTAAGAGCTAGATCTATGGATTTGGTGGATCTAGAGTTTTTGGAGCTAGGGTGTTTGGCAGGAAAAAATAGAGTGGAGCTGTTTTATTGAATCTGGAGCTGCTTGGAGCCCTCCCAAACACGCCCTTAATCAAACAAGCACCGGCGCTTGTAGATTCATCACTCCATAATCTTCTGGCGCACAGCTCACACACTGCAACATACTCCCTCGGTCCCAAAATATTTGCACTTGTTGACTTCTACACTTCACGTTTGACTATTTGTCTTATTCGAAAAAATTGTGAAAATATTATTTATTTTGCTATGACATGTTTTATCATACTATATATTTTAAGTATATCATATTTATTTTTACATTTTCACAAATTTTTTTGAATAAGACGAATGGTCAAGTGTGATCCGTAAAAGTCAAAGGGTGCAAATATTTTGGGATGGAGTGAGTAGCGAGTGATGCTAAAAGATTCTCTCTCCATGTGAGGCATCACTCCAAGCACACGCTATGGATGGCCTTAGGGTATGTACAACGCGTCTTTATCCTGCGTCTGTATGATTCACATTTTGCAGAAAACTCCCCGCCGACACCAACAGACGGGGTGCCCATCGTCTCACGAGTCGACGGGTTCGTCCCGTTCTCACAGGCGGAGGCGACACGAGCCCGCGCGCTGTAGGCGTCGTCTGCCCCAGCCGACAGATCCTGTGTGCGCCGCGCTCGCCCCTCTCCTGCCAAACCTGTCACTCCCGCCATCTGTTTCCCCCAGCCTCGTACTCTCCTTGCCACCGGGAGGAGGAGGCCGCCATGGCGCCGCCCGCGCCGCGCCTCCTCGCTCGGTCTCGACGCGCTGCCGGATCCATGGCCTCGAGGCTAGAGCTGGGGACCACCGGACAGGAGCAGACGACGCGGGAGGAGGAAGAGGACATGGAGGAGAGAAGGCCGCACCACTGCCCGGTAGAAGAGGAGGCCGCTGGTGCGAGCTTCGCCACACCGCGACCTCAAGCTCTGCGGCGGGTCGATGCCGCGGCTGCCGTGCAGCGCTGCTGGAGGAGGTCTGCAATAGCTCCCTAGGGAGTCGACCCTTTGCTCCCTGCAAGCTGCTTGCATGGCTACGCGTCGTTGATTCTCCTCGTGGTTTGCAAGTCGCGCCCGTGTTGTGCTCGATCTACGACCGCGTTGCGGCGGGTGCGGGCGCGTTGCTCCGTGGAGCTAGGAGGAGGCATATTCCCGTCGTTGCGTTCGTGGCGAAGGAGACGCTGAGGAGGCCGTGGCTAACGGATGGGGAGGAGAAGCATGTAGTAGATGAGCTCGATGTGGATGAGAGTGACTTGACGCAGAATGGAGTAGATGGGTTCGATGCTCCACCGACGCTGCTGTTGGAGTAATAAACAAATACGTGGAGTATAATATTCGGTGTTTTACTTATTTTTTCCACCCAATGATGGTAATAAAATTTATTAGATAAAAGATACTGTAAGTATATTCATGATTTCTAAACTTATTGGAATCATGTTTTATTTTAATTATGATTGATACACACATTCTATAAAATAGCCACACAATGGTATATACAAATGCATTTGTAGTTGATCTTAAACTACATGCAATACATTAAACAACTTATAGACACCCTCTCTGTTCGTGGGTTGTATGAGTTGTCTGCACATCTGTCTGTATGTTAAGTTCGAGATTCTGAAGAGACATGTCGTCTGTGGGTTGTACATGCCCTTATGTCTATATAATTTTTTCTCAACAATTACTACTTCGTAGTGTGCACATGCACGGAGGTAACAGGTGGGACGGAGGGGCTCGAGCCCCTATGGCTTCGTTTGGCACTAGTGGCGCACAAACCAGGGGAGCTTGAATCCACGTGTGGATTGGGTGGTTCCGTCCCCCATCACCCAATACACATTTCACGTTTGGGGGTTTGAATACTACAGCGTTTTTTTAATATTTGGCTGCCGCTTGGATCAATATGGATAGTTGAATTAAGCGCTGCACAAGCAGCACAATACGAGTGCTGGCTTGTTTTGTCCATGCTCACTGCAGTCTAGAGCCATAAGAGAACTTATATTGCTAAAAAATAACATTAATTATATGCTATTAAAGACCCATTATAAGTATGTCTTCAATTATTACAAGCACATGCTGCCAATACAATTTGTGCCTGGTGGACTCATTATTTTACATAGAAAACATCCGCTACCTCCTGTCATTTCAAAATATAGTTGTCCTCTCATTACTAAGCTTATATCTAGAAAAGATTGAAGTCAAATATTAACACGGTAACTCCTGTTAGAAATGTACATCTTCCCGAATCCATAATAGCTCCAATTATGCTAGAATGTAGTACCTGCTAACAAAAAGTACATTTAACAATTTATTTTTTCATTTGTAACAAGGACACATTTACAGAGTTTTTCCAACACAGATTTTAGATACGAGAGATTTAATGTCACAGATATTTTTCAGACTTTAGTCAAAAATTGAAATCTGTTGCATTAGAAAACATATAATCAAATGACTTTGCAGAAAGTATGGTAGAACTTAGTAGAGCTAAATACTCTATCCGGTGTCTGGAACTAACTAGAACTTAAACATTACAAGCATGAGCCATCTAACTAGTACCATATGTCCACATCTATGCCAGCAAACGCGATGTAGCAATAATTAGAGTCCTAAAATCTGCAGGTAACAAGCACTTTCTAACAGCTCACATTTTATGGTTCTGAAATTGAGAGTTTCAAAACGACACATTCATGCCGTCCTGTCAATGTGGTATGTTTCTCGATAGAACACATTCCTCATTCTCAAAAGAAATCTGCAATGACAGTCATGACATTACAATCTTAGAACCATGACTTCAGTTCCTCTGTTCTGGTTTCCAGCCAAACTGAAGTGTATGTAGTTACACATATAAGATTGTGCAGTGATGCTACTGATTTTTTCTATTCACTAGAGTACGAAACTGAACAAAGTGAATATTCATTCTATCATCACTGCCTGATATCTCAGCTCACCATTTTCTTTCCAGGACTAGATACAAATTAGCAGTCTATATTAACACTCTTTGTTTTGCAGTGGTCTGTGCATATAGGAATTAGATATTGATCAGCACACGAATAATGCAATGCATGACAACCGCAAGGCTCTAGTCTCGATGAATCTTTCCTCTCTTGAGAGCACATATTTATCATATCTTGAGAATACATGGCCAAAATCAAATTGGAGCACAATTATACAATCGTGTAGCATAAGAATCAACAGCTACACTACACAAATGGAGAGGGTGAAGAATCTCGGCTTGCTGGCAAACAAAAACCCAAAGAATCAACAGCTACAAGAATCTCCTCACGAATCTAGGATATATAGTACAAGAGCATGTGTTGAACTTAGCAAAAGGGAAGGGAGGGAGGAGGATAGGGTGGGGAGGAGGGGTATATGTACCTGGAGGAGCCGAATCGAGGCTGGCTGGGATAGTAGTCGTCGTCGCGGCCGCCGCCGTCGCCATGGCCCAACGAACCCTAGCAAGGAAAAAAGCGATGAAGAGAAGGGGATGGAGAAGGGGAAGGGGATCAGGTGGAGAAGTGGAGGTAAGAGAGGAGGAGGCGTTCCCGTCGCCGTCGTTGGGCTCGCCTCCGGCACCACGAGGGAGATCACGCTGGTGTCGCCTTTGCGGAGGAGTCGCGCGAGTCGTGCCACGCGAGGGCAGCTCCCTGTCCCCAGCGTGTGATGACGATGGTGGATACACACGTGGATAGACAAGTATTGGGCTGGATCTAATCCAACACCGGTGGAGCCAAATGCGTTTTTCCGTCACGATGGGAAGGTCACCCTGGCGTGGCTCGGCTCCCCGCGACGCGGGGTTTCGACCGCTAGCTATACCGGCCGATACACATGCTGCCAAACAAAGCCTATGACTTCGTTTGGTAACAAGGGTTTTGACTGGCCCAATCCCCGCGTCGGGGGGAAACCAGCCCACGATGGGTTAACCTCCCCTGCTTGGCCCAAATATGTATTTGGCTCCACTAGTGTTGGATCGGATCGGGCCAAATCTATTACAGGTATTTTACTAGTATTCTGGGCCAATAAGGTGGGCAGGGAGAGTGGCCACGTCGCGGGCCTCTCCCGGCCGTCGGATCAGCCCAAATCAACGGTCCAGATCGGGCAGATATCAGTTGTTTTGCAAAAAGGTTCTTGAACTTACCAAAAACAGTGCCCGCGGTCCAGGATTTTTTCACATGAACCCCTAAACTTTCGGGAAACATGTTTTCAACCCATCATTTTGCAAAAGGGCCCTTGAGCTTAACAAAAATCGCGTCCACAGTCCAGGGAATTTTACTTATGAATCCCTGAAATTCAAGAAAATTATGTTTGCAGCCCATAATTTTCTGAAAAGGTCCTCGAGCTTCGCAACAATCCACTGCCTACGAAATCTTATACATCACTCCCTAAACTTCTCGGTAAAATATTTACATATGCACCCCTAAGGTTCCGGAAAAATATGTTTGCAGCCCATGATTTTCCGGAAAAGGTCCTCGAGCTTCGCAACAATCCACCCTTAAACCCCACTGCCTACAAAATTTTACATGTCAGTCCCTAACCTTTCCAAAAAATATATACGACCCATATTTCCTAAAAAAACTTAACTTTGATACAACCCACCCGTACACCCCGGACTTTTACCAAAAAAACTTCAATTTCCCACAAATTAGCAAAACGCACAAACATAACTAAACACCCTCAAACTTTACAACCACCACTCCATACGCCACACTGGCAAAAAGAATATGTTGTCAAATCAACGAATGTCACTAGCCTCACGCGGCAAGGCCGCGTTGCCTTTCTAGTACCAGACGATCCACGTGTGTAGCCAGCGACTCCACCGCAGGCCGGGACGGGAAGACTCCTCTGTTGTCCGCTCGCGCACGTCCCTCTCCCTCGCGCTTCCTCGCGGCGCTGCCTCCTCCTCCCCCTTGCGTTGCCTCGCGGCGCCGCCGGTGAGCCCGACGACAACTGGTAATCGTGCTTCCGCCGCCTCCTCCTGCCTTCCCTGCATCTCTTCCCCACCTCATCGTCCCCATCCTTGTTTTTCTAGCTAGGGTTGGGCGGCGGCGGCGATGACGACGGCGGTGGCGATTGCTACCCCACGCCGGCCTCGATCCGGCTCGTACATGTGCATATCCCCCTCACCTCCTCCCCTCCCATCTCCTCCTTCTCGTCCCCTTCTTGTACGGTTAAGCTCATGCTCATGACAATTTCTTGCTAGGGTTCAGCAGCGTCGGCGGTGGCGGCGGCGACGATATATATATATATATATATAGAGAGAGAGAGAGGTGGGGTATATAGTAGCCTGGGTACTAAATAATATTGAGTACCCGAGTCGTCTGAGACCGCATCCGGGACGGCGAAAGGGCTTGTAGCCTAGTGGTTACAAGAGCCCCAGCAGCACCTCAGGTCCTGGGTTCGACTCCCCGTGGGAGCGAATTTCTCAGGATTTAACGGCATTTGTGCTTTCAGTGGTAGGCGACGTTACCGTCGACAGCGAGGCGCTTGTGGTGACTTCGTCAATCTTGAGGATTTGCCGGCACAATCTTCGAAGATGCTCATAGGGTTTGCGTGCGTGTATTCATAGGGATGAGTATTCATAGGGATGAGTGTCCGTGCGTTGTGAATGTCTCCGATGTATTATGTAATTGAAAAAAAAGACCGCATCCGCGACGACCTGCCGATCTTTCCGTATTTTTCCCACCAATTTAGATCGTGGGACGTTATCGCTCATCCGTCCGTTCGGTTCCATCTCTCGAATCCAGCGCTTTGTTGTCGCCGCCGCTCACAAATCGACCCTCGTCTCCGGGGTTGCAGCTGCAAGCGTGGTTCAAGCGGCGATGGCGGCCAGTGGGGAGCAGCGTGTGGCAATGTGCGGCGCCGACCGGTGGGAAGGAGTGCGGGGCAAGCGGCAGCCAGCCGAGAGCGGCACGGGGCAAGCAGCAGCGACGCCAGTAGGTCTTTCTCTATCTCTCTCAGATCCGGTGTGGGGAGGCTGGGATGCGGTGACGGGGTGGCCAAGATGCGTCGGGGAGGCAGGTACGCAGCGGCGGGGAGGACGGGATGTGGCGGCAGGATGCTGCCGGTGAGATGCGGCGGGTGTCTCCGCCGCCCGTGCACTTCGCCGGCAGGGCGTGCAACTTCCTGATCCGGTTGCCGATGCTGCAGGCAGCTGTTTCCAGTCGAGCCTGTGATTGTTGTTCCTCCCCTGAGCAGCAGATTTCTGCCGATGAGACTGCACCGATGCCCTCTGGCGAGTCAGGTGACCTGCTTTTCTCAATTTGCCCCACACTTCCACTTGATTTGATAAGCTGAATTAATTGAGGCAGAATGCAAGGTGCACTTGTTGAGTTGAGATGAGTGGATGACTCGGTGCATACTGCATACCTGCTTGTAATTTTTTTTGGGCACCTGGATTTTTAATCTTAAACTATAGTAATTTTGGATCTTTATTTCTTTTGTCATGCACAGGCTGGAGACCCTTCCATGTGGGATTTTTAATCTGAAACTAGTAGTAGTTTTCGATCTTTATTTCCTTGGTGTGTGTGCACAGGTTGGAGACCCCCTTCCATGTGGAGGGTTTGATTTGCGCTTGTTAGTTGGGTATCATTAGCCAAACTACAAAAGTAAAATAGCATACAGATGACACTACTCAGACTTCTTTTGATGTGCTTTCACATAAATCGAGTGGTGGGTGTACCTGGTTACCTGCTCTGCTGGTGTTTTCAGTCTATTAGCATTATCAATCTTAGCGACAACTAGGTGTTGTAGCATATAACAGTTCATCTTTGTTCTTGTTTCCCAAAATTAGTGACATGAGGATTGCAAAGTATTTTTCGTTCATGTCATAAGTCTATTAACAAGTACTAATATCTGTGAGTTTCTCCATGCCGCCCACGGCTCACACGTGTGTTGAGCTATCGATTCCCTCACCGTCCCTCCCAACCTGTTGGGTTCCCGTGCCGGTGTTCGACTGCCAGCCCCCGCTGGCGGAAGGTCATGTATCATCGTCACGACCGATTTCCGTTGATTGCCCTCAGAGTCAGAGGTGCCAATCATTATCCAGATTGTAGCTCAAATTATGTTGTAGGTCTATATGGGTCTTTCTTTTTCCCTGATTCCTTATTGTATCAACAACAACAACAACAACTTAGCCTTTTGTCCCAAGCAAGTCGGGGTAGGCTAGATATGAAACCCAAAGGTACCACCAACATAAAGACACGTAGAAGAAGTCATGGCTCAGGAACGTTGATGGCTAGTCTCCAAGCGCCCCTATCCAAAGCTAAGTCCTTGGAGATATTCCACTCCCTAAGGTCTCTCTTGACCGACTCATCCCGAGGTCGGTTTAGGTCGACCTCTAACTTTCTTCACATTGTCGTCCCGCTCTAGGACCCCACTACGCACCGAGCCTCGGGAGGCCTTCGTTGGACATGTCCAAACCATCTCAACCGATCTTTGGATCGGTTTCTCCTCAATTGGCGCCACCCCGACCCTGTCCCGAATATCATCGTTCCGTACTCTATCCCTCCTCGTGTGCCCACAAACCCAACGCAACATACGCATCTCCGCCACACTCAATTGCCGGACATGTCGCCTTTTTGTAGGCCAACACTCCGCACCGTATAACATCGCCGGGCGAATCACCGTCCTATAAAACTTACCTTTTAGCTTCGAGGCACCCTTTTGTCACGAGAGGACGCCGGAGGCTTGACGCCATTTCAACCAACCGGCTGAAATTCTATGCCTAACATCTTCGTCGATGTCGCCATCCTTCGTAGTATCGAACCTAAATACCGAAAAGTATCCTTCTTGGTCACCACTTGCCCATCAAGGGTGACGTCTCCCTCCTCACGCGTCGTACCGCTAAAGTCGCACCTCATGTACTCGGTCTTGGTCCTACTAAGTCTAAACCCTTTCGATTCTAACGTATGCCTCCACAGTTCTAACTTCCTATTTACCCCCGCCCTACTCTCATCAACTAGCACCACATCATCAGCAAAGAGCATACACCAGGGGATCTCACCTTGAATGTCCCTTGTGACCTCATCCATCACCAAAGCAAATAGATAAGGGCTCAACGCTGACCCTTGATGTAGTCCTATTTTAATTGGGAAATCACTAGTATCGCCATCGCATGTCCGGACACACGTCACCACATCCCTGTACATATCCTTGATGAGGTTAACATACTTAGTTGGGACCTTGTGCTTCTCCAGTGCCCACCACATGACGTGTCTCGGCACTTTGTCGTATGCCTTCTCGAGGTCAATAAATACCATGTGCAAGTCCTTCTGCTCCCTATATCTCTCCATCAATTGGCGTATTAAGAAAATCGCCTCCATGGTCGACCTACCGGGCATGAACCCAAACCGATTTTGGGTCACACTCGTCCCTCTTCTTAGGCGATGCTCGATAACCCTCTCCCGAGCTTCATCGTATGGCTCATCAACTTAATTCCACGGTAGTTCGTACAACTGCGAACGTCTCCCTTGTTCTTGAAGATCGGTACTAATATGCTTCTCCTCCATTCTTTAGGCATCTTGTTTGACCGAAAAATAAGGTTAAAAAGCTTAGTTAACCAAACTACCGCTCCGGCACCCGAGGCATCTCCACACCTCAATGGGGATACCATCAGGTCCCAATGCCTTGCCTCCCGTCATCCTCTTCAAGGCCTCTGCGGTCTCTGCCTCTTGAATTCTCCTCACAAAGCGTCTGTTGGTATCATCAAATGAATCATCCAACTCAAGGGTAGGATCCTCATTCTCTCCATTAAACAGCTTGTCGAAGTACTCTCTCCATCTGTCCTTGATTTCCTCATCCTTCACCAGAAGTCGATTTGTTCCGTCCTTGATTCCTTATTGTATATATATCGTTATTCTGTTTTCCATGCCCTGTTTGTGCCTTTACAATGTCTATTTGCAGGATGGATTTTCGGTAGTGGTTGGTGCACAAGATGCCTATCATCCTGAGTTCGGTGGTGTTTGAGCAGCTCCTCTTTTCTAGATCTGCAGTGCCGGGGCGTACACCTCCACCGGGATTCAATCTCTGCCATGGCAGGTTGTTGTTCTCTCCTGGATCGACAGATTTCTTCATACAAGTCTTTACTAATGCCCTCCAGCTGTTTCTTTAATTTCTCACCTTCATTCGATTCCCATTGCTGTTTCTTGATTGCCGTTTTTTGGTGGTGATGATCTGTGATGGTGGTCAGGTTGTGTAATTATATCGATTAGGAGGCCCGTTTTAGAAAATTAGCATTCAGTTCCCCCCTCCTGTTGCTTGATTTCGCATGTTCGGAGATCCTTCCATCAGGAGTGGAGGACATGATTTGCACTTGTTACTCAGGCATCGTTAGCCAATCTGTAAAATAAAGTTAACATCCAGATGGCACTGCTACTTTATTTTTATGTGCATTCACAGGTAGCTTGTACATATTTATTTCACCTCATATAGCGAATAAAAAATCTTGTGGGTCGTTGCTAGTTGTTAATTGGGATGTTGTATTAAGAAGTTGGATTCATTCCCTCAGCATTTTAGATTATATTGTGTATGGTGCTGGCTATAATGCACCTGTTAAATGCTGATTGATTTTGTATTCATTATTCGTTACCAATAAATGGTATCTGAAGATTGGAGAACTAGATACATACATTATTGATTTACTACCCAGTTTTCCCTCTCACTTTAAGATTTGTGTGTCAGCCACCTGCAGATTCTAATACAGATAGAAACTGTCCTTTTTTATTTCTCTGCCTTTTTATGGAGACAAGAATTCCAAAGATTCGAATTGATTAATAGAAAACATTGATCAATGATCAACTGAATACTTATCTTTTTGTGCACTAGTGCTCTTATTTGTCTCGTTTTATTTATAGCCGTGGATGTGCGGAGGGAGGACTGTCAGGGAGCGAAGGATGTTCAACTGCAATGACATGGATCTGCATGGGGCGGCCACTTTAATCTGCTGTAGAGGGATAGTATGTGTGCTTTCGGATAGTTGCAGATAGTAGGTGTGCTTTCGGATAGTTGCAGTTAACTATCTGAAATGTGTGTGCACTAGCATAGAAGTAGTAGTAGCTCATCAATCATGTTTGTATCTAGTTCTGAAGGGTGGTCGTGACTCGTGAGGACTGCTCACTGTCGCTGTAGCTCGTGCTGCAAGTGTTGAATGGCACACACAGAGACCGATGGGTTGCCAGAGACCACCCACGCTGGAGGATCGCGCTGGAGAGCGTAGGCGGCTGGTGCTGGATCACAGTGATCATGTGCTCATGGAGGGTGGAGACCTGATGGCTTTTGGATTGGGGTACTAGATTTCACCTCGGTAAAATGTTTAAGACCCTCTTCTTTATTACTAGGGTCATGAATAGTGTATAAAAAAATATTTCACCACATTGGCCCTGAAGCTTTTTTTTTTGCCAAATCATGCATTCTGCATAATCATTGTTTATTGCCTAATAAAGTCAACATGAGTTTATATGTTTGTATCCACAAGAAATGCCACTAATTTCCTAGTGCTATACGGCCGGCATGGTAGCATATTTTCAGCTTATCTTCTGCTAATGCTTCAGATTATCATTGCCAACGGTGGTTTTTTCTTGTCAAATCAAATTATATTAGTCATGAATCAGAAGGTACCAATGCATCCTCAGCTGATCATGGCAGTATCTTTGTCAGTGCCTCCCGCCATGCTGTCCACAGCCGTGTTGGAGTACTCTTGATGATCTTGCTTTCCATTAATCCATGGCCATTCAAAGGTGAGTATTTTCAAGATTCTTATTTATACGGTTGTTGCCATAGAGTCTTGGATTATTTTCATGAGTTTCCTTCTATTTCTATGTATTTTAACAGTGTCTGCAGCATATATGAGGAAGTAACAGTGATGGTTGACAGTGATACAAGTCCATCCTGCGAAGTAAAAATGAAGCAGATCAGCATAATCAGAGGGCCATGCTTATTTGGGTTCCTGACAAAAATGAAGTAGTAAAGTGTACAAAATAGTCACCGCAAAAGCAAAATATACTAATCTTGTAAATGTGGTCATGTAGACAGTTTGTACACAGTTAATGGAATATCAGTTTGTACTCGAAGTTTGTGATTAAATTCGAGGTGGCTCACTAGTCATAAAATCATTATTTTTATTTTGCAAAATCTAAGTCGTGGCATCATCATTTGCTTGACTGGTCAAAAACGCCTCAGGTTTTTAAGTGACATACAAATTTTATTCAAACAACGTTGGAGCAGAAACAAAAAAAAAAAGGGAGAATGACCTCTGTTGCTGACTTGCGGGCCGAAAAAACACAGCAGCGGAAAGGGGAAAAAAAGAGTTATGCTGGTAAAAAAACGGAAGGGAGAGGCGCTCGGTAGAGTAGAGAGACCCGGTCAACCACTACTGCCCGCCAAAACCGGACGGGAACGTGCGGCCGACGGTATATATGTTGATTAAATCATTAAATATCATTACGGCCAGCTGCTATAGATAGCTTCTGGAGCAGTTAGCACTTAACAACAACTGGCCTATTACTCTATTAGTTGTTTTGATTAGATGGCAAAATTTATGGAGCATGACATGAGAACTTCTCTGTTTGTTCTGTTTTCTTATATACATATATAAGACTAATGTGGCCAGGTTGTCACTTGACTTTGATTGCCACATGCCATGAGATTAAACTTGTGCTGTATTGCATTATATGCATTACAGACCTCCATTCTTTTGTTCTGGAGGACTTCTACACTCTACTACTACTACTGATCGAAGGCGTTCTGTCAAGTAGTGATGATTTGGTCACGTGGGTTTCATATATAGTTCTGAAATGTGTGTCATGAATGTTCAGTGCAGTCTTTGTGTAGGCTATTTGCACGCTTAACTTACAGCTTACTCTATCTCTGCATCTGCATTGGTCAGCTTATATGAAGTTGAAGTGAACATTTTATTTTAAGTTGCATGCACTCACAGAATGGTTGCCAGGTGTATGTCTCTGAAAAATTCTGGTACTGATTGTGGCACATCGTCTTAGTTTTCTCCAAAACATATGGTTGTAACAAATTCTTAAATTTTAGTTCCACTAGGATGCAAATTTTACTCCGACTATGCTTGTTGCTTGGTTTCATGTATGAACTTCAATAGACTATAACACCGGAGACACAACATTTATATTAGTTCTCTCAATTCTCTGTTAGGATAGGGCGAGTAGATCGGAAGAGGGAAGGAGAGGAGCAGGGAATACAGGAAGAAGGAGGAAGACAGAGTTGCATTCAAGCAGAGTTCTGAATATTCGATTACAAGTTGCATTCTCCACACCACACACACTTGCCTTTATCCTCAGGCAACGCGTACACACACAGCACAAACGCGGTCACCACTTAGGCCCATCGCGGTCCATTCACCAGCGAGTTGGGCCGACACAACCTCGAGCTCTTCCGTGGCCCACGAGCGCCTTCGATGGTGTCCTCATTATCCTCAAGTAATGTAGATGCAGGCGTGCTAACACCCCCCCCTGCGAAAGAACCTGCTAGTTCCAAAGCAGCAACACCCGGAAAACGACGTCGGAGATCATCAAAATTTTCCCAGGTAGACAGCTCCTCCGACAGGGAACTCTACCTGATCAGAACCTCCGTGCGGGGTACACGACCATCAGGCACCAAACGCCTCTGTAATACACGTTCAAGCACCTGGTGAGAAGCAGAAGTATCTTGTAGAGCTGGGAATACCTGCTAATTTGAGGGAGCAGCAACCTTGAGTTGAGAAACATGAAAAACAGGATGGACAGCCGAACTAGGAGGAAGTTGAAGCTTGTAAGCAACTGATCCAATGCGTTCCAAAATACGGAAAGACCCAAAGAACTTGAAGGATAATTTCTGATTTGCTCTAGTGGCCACAGAAGTCTGAACATATGGTTGGAGTTTCAGAAAGACCATGTCACCCACTTGAAACTGTCTCTCAGATCTCTTTTTGTCCGCCTGGCGCTTCATGCGGTCTTGGGCACGTGCCAAGTGTTGTTTGATCAATTGTTGCATCAGTTCTCGGTCAGCCAACCAATCCTTGAGTTCCGAGACCGGGCAAGCATCAGCAGCTTGAACACCAAACAATTTAGGACTATGTCCATAGAGCACCTGAAAAGGAGAATCTTCCAATGCTGAGTGCCAACTGGTATTGTACCAGAATTCAGCCAGGTGTAGCCAATGGAACCATTGTTTTGGGCAAGCATGTACAAAGCATCTCAAGAATGTCTCCAGACACTGGTTGACCCTCTCAGTCTGGCAATCAGTTTGAGGATGATAGGCTGAGCTCATTTGCAAGGAAACTCTTGCCAACTTGAACATTTCTTGCCACAATTGACTAAGAAAGATTTTGTCTCTGTCAGACACAATAGCTGAAGGGAGGCCATGCAACTTGTAGATGTTGGACATAAACAACTTAGCCACTGAAGCAGCATTGAAAAGATGGGCTAAGGCTAGAAAGTGACTTTACTTGGAGAATTTGTCCACCACTACCAATATAGCATTCATGCCGGAAGAACGAGGCAAGCCTTCAACAAAGTCCATGAATATAGTCTGCCAGGCCCCCTCTGGTATGGGCAAGGGTTGAAGCAGCCCTGGATATCTGGCCCTATCATGTTTAGCTTGCAGGCAAATGGAACACACAGAAACAAAGGAGTGCACAGACTTCTTCATTCCCAGCCAAGCAAAGTATTGCTTCAATTTCCGTAATGTCACTGGAATACCTGAATGACCCCCAACAGGAGAATTGTGCAGAGCAGCTATTATCCTCTGGTGTAGAGCAGACACATTGCCCACCCACACCCTGTTCTTGTATCTGAGGAGCCCATCCACAAAAGTGTAAGAAGGAACCGCATTAGGGTCAATGCAGAGTTAGGTGATGAGAGTCTTAGCAAAGTCATCTTGTTCATAACTTAGTGCCACTTCTTGTACCCATTTGGGGGATGCACTAGATATGGCCAACAGTTGCTCAGCAGAATGAGGTCTCCTGGACAGAGCATCAGCAGCACCATTTTCCAGACCTTTCTTGTACACAATTTTGTATTGCAGTCCCACAAGCTTAGCAAACATTCTCTACTGCCATGGAGTGTTGAGCCTCTGATCATTAAGGTGGACCAAACTCCTTTGATCAGTGTATATGATGAACTCTCCTTGTTGCAAATAAGATCTCCAGTAATCAATTGCAGTCAAGATAGTGTTGACGGTGTATTTTGGTGCACCTAGCATGTTCATTACACTTTGGTTTGGATTTGATTATGGAACTAACCCTCCACTAGGCACACTAATCATATAACAAGTTCATCTTTGTGCATGCATTTGGAAGTGTTGTGTTTATATAGGAAAACATGGACATAAAGGACGGATTCGCAACAAGTTCAAAGGAGCATTTACGGAGTCTTGTTCGTGTTCATGAGCTTGATGAAATCACTTCCGAAGGTGGCAAGGACCGAAGTGCTACGAGGAACACCCCCGGGGATTGAAGCGTAAAAGACCGAACTTCATGCGAAGAGAACCTCTATCTTGAACGCGAGGATAACATCATCAAAATCATGCAAGTGGAGGGGGCAAAGTACATAAATGCATAAGGACCCACGGAGCAAAAGGGGCGACCGAACCGGGCCGAAGTGGGCCCAGGCCGGTCGGCCCAGGCCGGCCGGCCCAGCCCAGTTCTGGCGCCGGTTCGGTCCCGTTTTCCTTGCACTCGAAGGATCTTCAACCCTAAAAGCCCCGAGGCGCCGCCAACACCGAGGAGGGAGTCATTCGCACCAGAAGGCCATCCACAAGCTAGAGAGAGAGAGGAGGAGGATCTCCGGAGGGAGGTCAACCACCTCGAAGGAAGCACCCTCTCGTGGAGAAGAAGGAAGACACCGTCGGAAGGGAAACCATGATCAACGGTGCCATGATCAGCACCTTGATGGGGTAATCTTCTCATTCGTCCATGGGTTGTAATCAATCTTGAGATGTAATCGCACTTTGTCGGATTATCTATCTATCATCTTGTGTTGAATATACTTTCATGCTTAAGGTTAGCTACCATGCCGTAAAGGGAGTATAGGCCTCGATGCTTCCTTGGATCCATTCAATACGCTGTGTCCATCCAAGGTCTAGTCATGAATACCTTCGCGTAGTGACAGTACGAGAGGAGGGAAAGGGCAAAACCGTGGTCACAACCCTGATAGATTAGATTGGTTTTCATGTCCTTAAGCGATTGCATGCTCTAGTATCGTAGACTCGTGGGCGAGTGTCTTTTATCTTGATATCTTAATCATTCTCTCTAGTGTAGTTTAGTTGTTTTCTAGCATAATAATAGTTAGGGTTTTAGTAGCTAGTGTGTCGTTGTAGATCGAACGCTTGTAATCCCCTTGCTCCGCGGATTGACAAGAACCTTGGGAATCCCGTGGTGAAAAAGGTGTGGGGTCCGTACGCTTGCGGATCGTAGAGGGATACGTATTTTATCCGTCAACAAGCCCCTTTTTCTGGCGCCGTTGCCGGGGAGCAAGTTAGTTTACATCGTTTGATTTGCATCTAACTTAGTTTTATATTTTAGTTTAGCTTTTATTTGCTTTATCTAACATATATTATCTAGAAAACACTTGTTTCGTTTTTGTTTTTATCTTATTGTCTAGATGGCGTTCGTTAATCAACCCGTGGAAGAACCGGAGAAATCACTAAGGGATTACGCTAGCCCTCGATGTGAAGACATAAAAGTACAAGAGTCGGATTCGAAGCTCGAAGCGACCAAGTATGAGATTAAATCCAAGATCATCGAGATGGTGGTGGCAAACCCGTTTGAAGGGATGGTTACGAAGAACCCATATAGACACATAACGACGATATGCAACACGGTGCGTCAAGAAGGAGTGCCCGATGAATGGTTCAAATGGAATCTCTTTCCCTACTCACTTGCCGGCAATGCAAAGACATGGTACTCGTTTGCGTCCTTTGAAGTTGAAGGCAATTGGAACAAGTTGACAAAAAAGTTTTGCGAGAAGTTCTTTCCAATTAGCAAGGTTCAACATCTGAGGAGGCAAGTGATCACTTTCATGCAAGGAGAAGAGGAAGGGATAGACCAAGCCTGGGATAGGTTTAATGGGTTAATCGAACAAGGACCAAAACTCGGCTTCACCGGTGACGTACTCTTGCATACAATTTTCTTTTCCCTAACCCCTAGTTGCATGCAACACGTCGAAATGTGTGCAGGTGGGGATCTCATGGAGAAAACACTCACGGAAGCCGCCCAACTTCTACAAAAAATTAGTAAAGCGGCTGCCATGCGAAGAGACTGGGAAACAAGACTTGCGGAAGAGCTGGAATACAATTCAAGGAAGAAGAAGAAGTGTGCTAAATTTTCTAAAGAGGCGACCCCGGAAGTCACAAAAGAGGAACCAATCATGGAAAAGCTTGAACAAGAACACATCAAGTCAAGAACTACACCAAACGTCGACATCGCCGTACCAAAGGAGATGAACAAGAGAAGCATGTCAAGCGCGAAGCCACTAAGGGAGTTCGAATCAATGGATTGGGTTCCTATTGATTACGGAGAAGTATTCGACAAGAGAAGACCGTTCCCTAATCAAAAGGGAATGGCGAGAGCATTGGAAGTGGATTTTCCACCGGAGAAGAAAACGGAAAATTCATACGACCTTGAAATCACTGGTGAGATTTTTCAAAAGCTCTTTGGAGATGACATAGTGGATCCATAACACATAGCCAAGGTGAAGAGAATCATGGGGATCAAGCCCGAAGCATCACCATACGCTCGCCTCGCCGAAATCTACGCAATAGGATCCGCAGAAGAAGAGAAGATGACACCACACTTGAGTTGCGAGATCAACGGAGTTCAATGCAAAGCTTTATGCGACATCGGGGCCCAAGTAAGTGTTCTATCTTCTAAAATTTACGATAAAGTTCAAGACCACAACCTAGACTTAGCACCAACATCAACTAAATTAATTATGGGAGATGGTAGAACTATCAAACCTCTAGGTATTGCTTGCAACATGAAAGTAAAAATCTCTAGAAACTACATACCAACCGATTTCTTTGTTATTGATGCTTACCATAGTAATCATGATCACATAATCTTAGGTAGGCCTTTTCTTAAGTTGGTTGATGCCGTGTTAGATGCCGGAGAAGGCAAAGTAACAATGAACCTTAATGGAACAAAGTACACATATAACTTTCTTCGTGCTTCTAAACACCTTACACCCTTTCCCCCGAAGATGGAGAAGTAAAAGAGATAGATAGCCTTTGTTTTGTTGAAACCCTTAGAGACCCGCTGCAAAGAGCAATAGAAAATCAAATTAGTAATCAACAAGATGAAGAACTAGAGGAAGCAACAAAAGGCTTAGAGCCGCATGATGGTAGTATGGAGGAAGAGAAATTCGAAGACATAGGAGAAATCAAACCCGAGGAGCCACAAGTGCCCGAGGTAGACCTTAAACCTTTGCCCAAGGGATTAAAATATGAATTTTTGGGCCCAGACAAAACTTATCCAGTCATTGTGAGCAACGAGTTGAGTCCCGAAGAAAATGAAGCGTTGCTGATTTTATTAAAAAACATAGGAAGGTGATTGGATATTCGATTAATGATCTCAAAGGTATTAGCCCAGCCTTTTGCACCCATCGTATACCAATGGAAGAACAATGTAAGCCCGTAGTGGACCACCAAAGGAGGCTAACCCATGCCATGCGAGAGGTGGTAAAGAAAGAGGTTATCAAGTTACTTGATGCCGGAATCATCTACCCGGTTCTGCATAGCGAGTGGGTGAGCCCGGTACATTGTGTACCAAAGAAAGGAGGTTTGACCGTGGTGAAGAATGAGAAGAATGAGTTGATACCGCAAAGAACCGTGACCGGGTGGCGGATGTGTATCGATTATCGTAAGCTTAACAAAGCGACGAAGAAAGATCACTTCCCCCTACCGTTCATTGACGAGATGCTCGAGAGGTTAGCGAACCACGCTTATTTTTGCTTTCTCGACGGATACTCAGGGTTCATGCAAATTCCCATTCACCCGGAAGATCAACATAAGACAACGTTTACTTGCCCTTACGGAACATTTGCATATAGAAGGATGCCCTTCGGTCTATGCAACGCTCCGGCCTCTTTTCAATGTTGCATGATGGCCGTATTTTCGGAATTCATCGAAGAAATTGTCGAGGTGTTCATGGATGATTTTTCCGTTTATGGGAAGACGTTCATGGATTGCTTAGCAAACTCAGAAAAGGTCCTCACGAGGTGTGTGGAGGTAGATTTGGTGTTAAATTGGGAAAAGTGCCACTTCATGGTTAGGCAAGGCATAGTGCTCGGACATGTTATATCCGAGAGAGGAATTGAAGTGGACAAGGCTAAGGTAGAGACGGTTGAGCAACTCCCACCTCCTACGGATGTTAAGTCCTTAAGGAGCTTTCTAGGCCATGCCGGATTCTATAGAAGATTTATTAAGGACTTCTCGAAGATCACTAAGCCTTTAACACATCTTCTTCAAAAGGATGTGGCTTTTGACTTTGATGAGAAGTGCTTAGCGGCATTTCGGACCTTGAAAAGTGCGTTGGTGAGTGCTCCCATCATCCAACCTCCAGAATGGAGCCAAACTTTCGAGATCATGTGTGACGCAAGTGACTACGCCGTAGGCGCGGTCTTGTGTCAAAGAAAGGAAGGCTGAGTTCACGCCGTTTACTATGCTAGCAAAAATCTTAGTGGGGCACAATTAAATTATGCCACTACGGAAAAAGAGTTGCTAGCGGTGGTATTCGCTTTCGAAAAATTCAGATCTTACATCGTGAACTCGAAGGTCATTGTTTACACTGATCACGCAGCCATCAAGTATCTCTTGGCTAAGAAGGAAGCTAAACCACGCTTGATTCGTTGGATCCTTCTTCTCCAAGAGTTTGATGTTGAAATTCGTGATAAAAAGGGGGTGGAAAATGTTGTGGCCGATCATTTGTCTAGGATGAATCGTTGACAAGATGATAAAGAGCCCATAGAAGATAAGATGAGAGATGACCACCTCTATCGAGTGCTTGACAAGGATACATGGATGATCGATATCATTCGAGCAATTCGAAAGATGCCTCTCGACCATCTAGATAAAAACACTCAAAAGAAGATAATCTCCGAAAGTAGGAAATATTTTTGGGATGCACCATACCTCTTCAAACTTGGCAATGATGGAGTAATGAGAAGATGTGTGCCAAGAGAAGAAAGGGTAGAGATTTTGAGAAAGTGTCACTCGGTGGAGTACGGTGGACACTATAGCCATTTTCGAACCCAAGCAAAGGTGTGGTCGAGCGGATTCTATTGGCCGGAGATGCATGAAGATACTAAAAGATATGTTGCATCATGCCCTGAATGCCAAAGAACCGGAAACATCTCTCAGAGAAATTCTAGGCCTTTGAAATACAACCTACAAATCGACGTATTCGATGTATGGGGCATAGACTTCATGGGGCCTTTTAAAAACTCATTTGGATTTGAGTATATCCTAGTCATGGTTGATTACGTATCCAAGTGGGTAGAGGCTATACCATGTCGTAAAGCTTCCACAGAAGAGTCCATCACTATGATCAAGAACGTGATTTTTCCCCGTTTCTGTACACCGAGAATCTTGATAAGTTATGGAGGAACTCACTTCACCGGGAAGAATTTCAAAAAGTGCTTGTCCAAGTTGGGAATTGAGCATAGGGTCTCTACGGACTATCACCCACAAACCAACGGACAAGCGGAGACGTCAAATATGCAATTAAAAAGCATACTCAACAAGACCATAGAGAAGGGAGGCGAAGATTGGTCAAAGAAATTAGACGGAGCTTTATGGGCTTATCGAACGACGTTTAAAACACCGATAGGTATGTCCCCTTATCAATTCGTCTATGGAAAAGCTTGCCACCTTCCGGTTGAGTTGGAACATAAAGCCTATTGGGCAATTAAAGAGAGCTAGAGGAGTTGAGGTTGAAAGCATATGAAAACGCAAGCATATATAAGGAGAGAATCAAAAGGTGGTATGATAAAAGATTGAAGAAAAAAGAATTTAAAGAAGGAGATAAGGTCCTCCTCTACAATTCGAGGTTTAAAACCTTCGGAAAAGGGAAATTGCAAAGAAAATGGGACGGAACTTATGTTGTGCATTCGGTGTTCTCCAACGGAGCGGTAACCATTATGGATATAAACGGCGATCAATTTGTGGTGAATGGTCAGTGGCTTAAGGTTTACTACGAACCCGACGTCATGCCCCTTCACCATGTTGACGTCTTCACCATGGAGGAAGAGCCCGAACGTCCCGCCTAGGACGAAAAACAAGGCATCAACTTTTGTAAATAGTTTTTCTTTTTAATTTTCTGGAGTTTTTCGCGAAGATTTACTGGGCCAACTTTTTCCCATGGTCTAAGGAAGAAAAAATAGGGCGGTGTGAAAAAAACCGGCCCGGCCCGCCCCCCGAGGCGGGGTGGGCCGGCCGGCCCAGGCCGACCGGCCCAGAGGGTTCCGGCGGCCGATGATTACGAATTTCGCCCGAATTGCTCCTTTTTGACTTCCTTGTTTGGTCAGAAAATTTTAAGGGAAGTGTAAAAAAGGAAAATAAGGTTGCTTTTCTCTCAGGACTATTTATTTGGCCGAATTGGGAGCTCGAGGATCAAACCTTTCAAGCAATATTTTGCACCCTTGTAGCAGCCATTGTGCCCCCAAGGAGCTTAGAGTTGATGCTAGAAGCCAAGAAGCCATCGATGGAGGAGGCGATGCGATGCGAGCTCAAGCTACCCGTCAAGAGGACCGCACGCATCCGTTGCGGAGGGCGTGTCCCGACCGGAGTTCTTGCATCTTGCAACTCCGTCGAAGGAGAGAAGGTCCCTTCGCCCGTTCGAAGGTCGGCAGGCATCCAAGGCATGAAGCGCAAAGACTACAAGGAGGCGTCGCCAGAGCCTAAGGATTATGGGGGTAGCGACTATTCTGACGATCGCAGCCCGAGCTCGTGGGCGGCCACCGGAAGAGATGATGACGATTGGGATGAGCAGCCCAAAGAGAGGACTCCTGAAGGCCCCAACGACAACGGCAACAATGGCAACGAGAGCGGCAACGACAATGGAGGTGGCGACGACGGTGGAGACTATGGCGATGAAGACCCCTTCGGATTGCATCCGATGTGTTGTCGAACTTGCCGTCAATCCATCGGGGATCTCTACACGTCGGCCGATGAATGTCTCCATGCCATGGAAGCGGTGAAGCAGCGTATGGAGGATTTGGAGCACGTAGTTGGAGACAATTTCAAGTTCCTTAACCATAACGTGCGCAAACTTTTTGGCATGGTTGGAAACATGAGAGGCAAGTGGTGCAATACTTGCTTGAAGTACCACTAGATCTAGTTTTCCCCTCAGGAATTTGTAAGATACGACGAGGACGTCGTATGTTTTAAGCGTGGGGGAGAGCTTGCTAGCCTTAGCTTTTGAACTTCAAGTTTAGGTTCGGTTTAATCTTCGTGTGAGAGTCTTAGCATTTTAATGAGTCATAGTGTTTTAATGAGTTTTTAGTTTTTGAGTGTGTTTTACAATTTTTGCAAGTGTCTTAAATTAGTGTTGAGTCAAAGAAAATCAAATAAAAAGAGTCTTTATATATTTTCTTGTGTAATGCTTATCTTTATTCACTTGTTTGTTTAATCTTCGATTCTTGATATATGAACATAAGTATGTGGTTTGAAAAACGTTTACCGTGGTGCTTAGTGGAATTGCTACTACTTAAAGTACCCATACCGCACTTCGATCTTGAGCTTCACATGTTAGTTGTGCTATGTTCAATGCTAAAAGTTGGAGGATTTCAGTTCTAAAAATTATCTTAAAACCCTTGTAATAAAGGTTAGCAAAACCTCTTTTTCCAAGTTGAGAGTAAGAAAAAATTCCTATCCAAAGCCAAGTTTTTTTTCGCTCCACCATAAGTGTGATTAGCACGATGAGTTAGGCTAGGACCCTTCTCTCTTGGTAAGTTTTAATTTTGAGCAATGATCATGTTCTTGTGCTTATCTTTTGTTGCTAGCCTCGTCATATATTCGGTAATGTGACTTTCACAACGGAAGTCACGTACATCGCCGAATTCCATACCCAACCCTATACATCTCTTTTGTACATCGTATTCCTTGAACACAACCTATTTTCAAAGTTTCGTCTCGTCTCTAGCATGATTTATTTAAAATTTCAGATTGTATGCATGCAAGGAAAGAGAGAATTGAAAGCTTTGAAAAGTTGTCAAGAGAGAGAAAAATAAAGAGAAAAAGTGTGAGTATGGAAAAGAAAGAAAGAAAGAAAGAAAGAAAGAAAGAAAGAAAAATTATATGTGAATGAAAGAAGAAAAAGAAAAAGAGAAAGATGAGGTAGCAATAAAGATATGAGAGGGATGTATCAAGTGAAAGAAAAGAAAAATAAAGTGTAAGGAAGGATGTCACGTTGTTGAGAGACGAAACTTTCACTCTTTTCCAACCATGTGCAATCCGACAACGAGGACGTCATCGGTGCCTTGTAGTCATAATTTTCTTTTGCCCTTGCACATGTCCACCATTCTAAATCTTCTCATCCTTGATATCCCTACATATGGTTAATTCTCATGATCATTGGCTTTGAAAGGTAGACAACCATTAGAGGAAGTTCTTAGTTTGACAATACTTGTGTTGATTGCGCTAGCCCTACCTATAGCTCCACTTTACATGATATATGAGAGATTAATGGGAGGTGAGAGTTTTATAAAATTTGGTTAGGATAGCCACTTCATATGAGTGACTTGAGAGAGCTTGGAGAAGGGTTTTTTTCTAATACTTGTTGCAGGAATTTTTGTTTTGAAAATCATAAAAACCATCCGATGGAAGCAAAGAAGTAAGCATGGTTGAGATTGAAAGCTTCGAGTGAAGAGTTTGAGTTGTGGGGTAAAACTTGACGTGGTAAAGATTCTAAACGCCTATGTTTATGTTTGATTATCATTACACTACAAGGTTTTCCCCCTATTGCAACAAATCCCTTAGGCAACACCACTATTTCGGTTGCAATAGGGGGGTACTATTGCACCCAAACGGTGATTTGGTTGCAATTTGTGTGTCTATTGCAACACAAAATTTAAGTTGCATTATTTATTTGTTCGGTTGCAACATATTGATGCTAATGCACCCTTTTTTAGGATTTTCGTTGCATTTTGTTGGAAATAATGCCACGCCAATTTTGTGTTGCATTAGCATTCCTTACGTTGCAACAGAAAGTTGCTATAGCCACCATACTAGGGATGGTTGCGTTTGAACAAGTATGTCGCAACGTAGAATTTTGGTTGCAAATATATCTTTGCGATGTTGCAACAAGTTGGCGCTAATGCATCCATTATTCAGAATTGTGTTGCATTTGGTAGGAAATATTGCTACCCTAGTTCTGCGTTGCACTAGAAATTTGGGTGTTGCAATATAAACTTGCTATGGCTATCATACTAGGGTTGGTTGCGTTTGAACGGCCTTACACAACGTCTTATTTGGGTTGCAAATATCTCTTTGCGTTGTTGCAATACAAGGAAGGCTACTGCTTCGTTTCTAGCCTCAAGGAGGAATATTGTGTACGTATTGCCACAAAATTTGTTTTGATGAAAAAAATCTGCTATGGGGTTGTAGCGAAATTTAAAATGCGATTTAATAAATAAATTTTATTATGAAAAATCTGAATTTTAACAATATGGTACGGACTATATGTACCATGAAAAAAAGAGAGGATTTGTTTAGATGAAAAAATTGTGTGCTATGGGGATGTGGGCTAAGCCGGACCACAATAGGCTCAACCGGCGAGCGTAAAGCCCCGGCGGCGGGAGCCCGAGTGGACCGCGGCCAGCCCATTAAGCCCCATAGCGCAAGTAGCAAGCATTAGTTGATGATGGTAATACGGAGTTCGAAAGCGCGAGCACGCCTCTCCTTTTTAAGCCGGGATACCCCCTTCTCGTGTTTTCGACGGGTGGCACTAAAGGTACCGGAGACTAGGATGTGAAAATGTCAAATGGGCCGATGAGAGTAATAAAAACAAGGATATGCCGGCCCAAATCGTGTATAACTTTCGGCTCCCCCACCCCCAATACACTTTTGCTCCCAACCATCCCCCTCGTCGGCTCCCGACCGTCGCGTCCACATCGAGATGCCCCGCATCGCGGGTCCCCTGCGGCAGAGCGGCGCCAGCGGGCCGCAGTGGCCGCATCGAGCCTTCCCGCGGACCGGTGGCGGGTGCGGACGAAGGGGCCGGCACCGTGCGTCGCAACACGGGCCGAGCCGCCCGCCACGGCAGGGCGGGGCCGCATCGAGGGGGATCTGCGGGGAGGGGGGGCGGGGGGACGGCGGGGGCCGCACCGAGGGTTTGTCGGGGGGAGCGGGCGCGGCGTACGGAGGTGCCACTACTCCACCACGCGCAAGCGCGATGCACGCGGGCGGTTCAAGTGTTCCACACCACCTACCTCGTCATCCTCCCGTATGGTCGGCGACACCCCAACCCCCGTCGTCCTGCGGTACGGACGACACCGCCACCTCCTCGTCGTCATCCGATGGCCCGCATCGCCAAGTCGATCCATCCGTAGAGGGTAAGCGGGGCCCTAGTCGGATGCAAGCGTTCCGGAAGAGAAGTGAGGTACACCGCCCTACCCTCTTTGATTTTCCGGGAATCGTGTGACTCCTTTTGCAATTAGAAAAATGTTAGTAGTTCATAGTAATCAAAATTTCATACTAGATAATGATAATTGTGTTTTTGTGTGGATCCATCTCACCCCATACTAGATAATGATAATGATAATTGGCTTGATTTCTTGCCATCTTTTGCTGTGAATCTGACCGTGTACATTTGATCACAATCCTGAAAACAAAGCCAGCCAAATGAACGCAGGCTGTCCCATTTAGTAGGTTAGGCCTTTTCTGGCAGGTAGTCGGGGGATCACGGGTAAATTGGTATACATTATGAGTCAAGAGATTGAATTGGCTGTTTTAAACTGGAAAACAACAAATTGTTTTGTTTGGTCAGGCTAGTGAACACTGCTAATCAGGTGAGGATCATCATTCCAGAATCGGATGATAAGCAGGACAATAGCAAGAAACCGTCTCCATCGAAAGCTTCGGGATCATCGAAAAGAAAGGTGCATTTTTTGACTATTTTGCTGCATTGGCCACAGCTGTTATAAGACATTTCATGTTAGTAACTTGTGTTTGTTGTCTGCCGTAGCAAATGCCCTTGCGCCAAATGGTTCAACAACTGAAGGAGCGCTATGATGATTTGCGGGAGCAGATTGAGAACCTAAGCATCGACATTGCTGGAACGCAGGAAGACATGGAGATGACCCTGAAGGAATTCATGGAGACTGCTTGCGACAAGTTAGAAGTGATGGCGAAGAAGATCCGCAAGCTTCGGGATAAAGTCAATCGCAAGTAGTAGTAATCTAGTTTAGTACGTAACATAACCGGGTCCTAGGTGAATGTTATGCGGATCTTTGGTGAATGGTCTAAGAATGGATGTGTATGTGGCAACATCTAAGTATGCCAACATCTAAGTAATAACTTTGAACCTTTATATATGCATCTTCGTATGTCTATGTGTTTGGATCTCCGGATGAGCCCTTGCAAAATATTTGAACTTATGAGTGACACAAATTGAAATCTGTTGGGTCTTGTCATGCATATTTGGACTAACCATCTGTCTGTTTTCAGAATTGCGACATGCTATTGTTTATGCTATTTATGTGTATATTCACAAAGCATTGTGATCAACAATTTGAAGACTCTTCACTAGAACTCCTGAATTTTGTGTATTATTGTTAGCCTCTATAGTAGCCGATCAGAAAAGAAAAATAATGAATTACGCATATGTTGAAAACCCTGAGAAAGGTCATACTACGTACAACCTCAGAAATATTGAAACGAGGTATTCCTTGATTGTACTAAAATTTTGTCTATCGTGTATGTATTGCCACGATCAGATAGGGGCTCTTCCGATCTGGACCATTCCAAAATTCTGTCTTCGACAACCTGGTTCTTGTTGTGGAGATCTCCACGAGGGCCTCTAGGGGATCGATCTCCACGATGATCTCCACGTGATTCTTGTTGCGGAGATCTGAGCGGCGCTACGGCCACGGCCGGTACGTACCGATGTCTTGATCTCGTATATATATTCAATTGTTCGCTGCATATATATGCATATCGGTATATATATCGTGATCAAGGTCGATTGAAACATGAACAATGCAGATTAACTAATGGCATCAGACGAAGATAGAAGTTGGATGCGCTTGCCTCGACACTCAGCGGATTGGCAGAACAATTTTTGAATATTTTTGCAAAAAATTACGGCCTCATCAGCGCGAGGTGGATCTATTGCGTGTCCATGTAATTTGTGTCAATGCATGATCAGACATTCCACCGTGCTTCCCATTCAAATTCATTTACTCAATAGAGGGTTTGCTGATTGTTTCATCGATGCTGGTAACATTCAAGACCAAACTAATACTTCATCTCGGGTCCTGTGAATCAAGATGTTACCGTTGATCTCAATAATCATGATGCGGTACCTACGGACTCGATGATACATCACATTTATTTGTAGAAGACGATGAAGAAGATGGTTTGGATGATAACCCCGTCGCCACCAATACTCCGATTAGAAACATTATCGGTGGCACTATACATCATGGACAAACCGAGAGATGAGGAAGAGAGGAGAAGCGAGGAGAGATCTTTTTGAAACTATTAGAGGCAGGCAAAGAAGGAATTGTATCCGAGGATGCAAAAATGCAACGAAGGTCTCTTTTATTGTGGAGCTTTTTCGGATAAAGTGCATGTATGGCTTAAGTAACGCGTCATTGGAGGCCATACTTAAGCTCTTTGGAAAGGTTCTCCCCGACCGGCATTGTATTCCCGACTCCTTGGATAAAGTGCAAAGGGTGATTCGAGACCCGGGCTTGGACTATGTCAAGATACACGCATGCCAAAATGATTGTGTGTTATTTTTTGATAAATACGCAAATCGGGAAACATGTCCCATTTGTAAGGAGTCAAGGTGGAAAGTTGTAGATAAAACCTCGATAATAATTGCGGTGCGGTGGGTGCTACTCGTTAAGAAGCGGTTACCGATTAAGATCCTACGCTACTTTCCTCTTATTCCTCGGCTGCAAAGAATGTATATGTCAAAGCAAATGTCAAAGGATATGCGGTGGCACAAGAATGAATTGGTGAATGATGGGAAAATGCGTCACCCCGCCGACTCAAAGGCATGGAAGCACGTGGATTCGCAGTTTAAATGGTTTTCGAAGGAGGAGGTCATAACGTTAGGCCGGGTGTTGCTTCGATGGGTTCAATCCCTTTGGCATGCAAAGTCTTACGTATTCCATTTGGCCTCGTCATCCCGGTTCCTTACAATTTGCCTCCATGGATGTGTCGGAAACAATCTAACCGGATTTTGTCAATGTTGATTCCTGGTCCAAAATCTCCCGGAATGGATATTGATGTATATTTGAGGCCCTCGATACGGAGCTCAAGGAGCTTTGGAATAATGGTGTTAAAACAAGAGATGCGAGGGGACTAAGAAGAATTTTAGATTGCGTGCTATACTTCTTTGGACAATTAATGACTTCCCCCGGCCTATGCTATGCTTGTCACGGTTGGAGCACTAAAGGAAAGTTTGCATGTCCATCTTGCCACAAACATACGAGTATTTGTGGTTGAAACATGGGTGGAAGCACCGCTACATGGCACATCGACGTTTTTTGGCCCCCGACCATCCATGGCGCAACAATGCGGTCGGCTTCAACAACAAGGTCGAAACCGGGGGAGGCACCGAACCACTATCCGGTGCACGGTAGCCTGAGCCATATTATACTTTTGAACAAGTAGAATTTGGAAAGACATTGTTATCAAAAAGGAAGCGTGACGAAGACAACAGATGGCACAACTGGAGGAAGAAGAGTATTTTTTTTGAGCTCCCTTACTGGTCTTTTTTGCTCATCAGGCATAATTTGGACGTGATGCACATTGAGAAAAATATATGCGAGAGCATACTAGGCACTCTGCTTAAATTGGATAGCAAATGTAAGGACGGGGAGAATGCTCGGCTTGACATGGAGCATCTACGGATACGACCAGATCAGCACCCTGTTGTTGACGCAAAATCCGCACCTAGCGCCAAGCACACAGCAAGCCGAACAAGCTGGCTTCACACATGAAGAGATCACAAGACGTGCCAGTCAATTTTCCCTGAAAAAATTGACAAAAGACAAAGTAGTTAAATCTCAAAGCTTGGAACTTGCCGGGTGGTACCAGACAGTTCCATATTTACGGCTATAGAGCCAGATTAGGTGACATATAGCTATAGAAAAGCTATCTGCCAGCAAACTGAAACCATTCGGGAGCTTTAAAGGGAAAAGGTAATATAGCCGAATAGACGACGTAAGCATGACGACGAATCAGTCTTTATCTGGACAAAGATGCACGTGCGCAAGACCGTGACCGATCCTCGTGATGATCAACATTAAGTAATAAATGAAGTAAAAGCGCGAGCATAAATATGTAATAAACAAGCATGCATAGGTCCAAAGCACTAGTCTACCGCATATCTAGGTACTATAAAACCCGTCGGGTACGACACCAAGCGAATCTATCCACCGCATGATACAACTTGCTTGGGATCGTGCCACCTTCCACAAACAGATCTATCCACCGCATGATACGATCTAAATATGGAAAGCTAAAAGCATACAATATTTAAAGCATGAATTATGCACGTGTTTTACTCATGAAGAACATAACCGAACACGGCTGAACAGCCGATTCGGGGTCCATGAAGAAGGAACGAACATTACCAAGTAAGATAAATCTATCAGATTGATTTGAAATCTAATCCACCGGATGATTAGCTCCAAAACAACCCAAAAAACCCGCATCTACCGCGTGATACCCAGTTCTTTCAAGATTTATACAAGCTTTGGCAAGCTTGAACCTGTAACACGTAACAACCTAGATCGATTCGGTTTCGGCTATCAAAGAGCATGTGATCCACGTGTCAATTTGGCCAAAGGCACGAACTAGATTCGCACAAGGATCATCAAAAAGGGATAAAGCCGATCCAAACCCATCTAGATTGGGCAAAAAGGTGTTACATGAATTTAAACATAAAGCAAAAACTCAAAGCAACACGGGGTAAATTAATGAATCTACTGAATCTTGCCAAAATTCAATAGAGCCGATAACTAGCTTCGAGCTAGATCTTAGCCTACCGCATGGCTCATGACCTAACAAGAAACCTTCTTGAACCAAGCTTGAATCTACCGCATGACACTAAGCATGGTAACAAGACTACTTGCATCAGATCTAAATCCACCGCATGATACTAGATATGATACAAGGTTGCCGGTACTCACGGAGGTCGACGGATCGATGAACCCTCTCGAAGAACTCGACGACATGACAAATGGACTCTAGGGTTTGGCGTAAAGCCGGTTTGTATTGAGAATGATTTCGTATCTGTTACATACATTCAGGGTTCATATTTATACCCTGCCAAGCACGACCTCGAATGGATTTGATGCCTAATTTATCTCTAAACTTGATTGCTTATCCATCCATTCGTCCTTTCCACTTGGGCCACGTCACCATACAATCCCGCAAAATCAACTCAACAATTTCCTTGCCGAACGGAAGCAGATAGCCGACCGCGGATTTTTCTGCCGAATGCATCTGAAGAAAACTTCCTTCCACCGGACGGATTCCTCACCGAGTTGGTCCCACAAGTCAGACTCCTTACCAAATTTCGGTGTTAACACATGCCCCTTCAATTACGGGATAAAAGTAATTTTATTCTGGAATTGACTCTAGCCACCAACGTCTTCAAATCGAATCTGTTCAACACCCGTTCTCTCTCTTCGCAATCCGTCGAAGTCTTCGTTCAGATCCAAACCCTAGATCCCCTTTCTTTGAGCTCAAATCCCCAATGGCGGCTCAAAATCAGGCTGCTCAGGTAAATTCCTCCACCATAAGCTTCATTCGGCATTCAGGTTTTCAATTTTTACCTGAGATTTCTTTTCCGCTTTCCTCCAGGAGTTCTCCACCGAGCTTTTAATCCGTACTGAGGCCAATTCAAGATCCTATTTCCTTGGTCCTGTGGGAGTTTTTGATCCTCGAGAATTTATCGCAGCTGAATCCCAAAGGATCCCCTTCAAGGCGGCTTTAACTAAGCCTCCCCTATGGCAGGATGCTTTTAAGAACTGGCCCTTGCCCCCAATCGCAGGCTGGAAGAATTGGTACCAAAGAATCCTTGCGGATAAAAGTGCCAGAACCCAAAACTGGGACACCCTCCGCATTGCTCAATGCTTGGAGCTGTCTTTGGCCGAGACCCCCAAAAACGAAGACCTCTTGATAGCAGCTTGCCACTTCTGGTCAAATGGCGTCAACGCCTTCCTTTTTGGTCACGGCCCAATGTCCCCAACTCTGGCCGATGTATACATGATCACCGGCCTTGACATTACAGGATCTGTTCGTCCCTGGGATTTCAAAGGTTCCACGAGACAAACAGGGGTGAAACCAGGGAGTGGATACAAAAATTATATCCAGAATCATATGAAAGACGGTCCCCTTGGTGAAGTTGAATATAGGGCGTTCTTGAACATGTGGTTGTGCAGGTTCATCTTCTGTGGTAAAGCCAATGAGCCTACTCTGAATCACATCGTAATGGCTTCACACTTAGCCAATGGTAATCGCCTTCCCCTTGGGAAATACCTCCTGGGCAGTGTGTACCACATGCTTCATCAAACTGTCACCCAAATGTACACTAGCCAGAGGATAGCATGTGTCAATGGTCCTTGGTGGTTTGTACAAATGTGGCTGCAACTGCACATGCACCAGATTGTTGGTGTTGACCTGAACACCCGGCTCTTCCCCTCATCCAGTTATCATGAAGGGGAACCTCAAGCCACCAGAGGCTGCCACACCTATGGAGAAGCCGCTTCAACTGTTCTCATGAAGGAGAATATCAGCCAGCTCTTCGAGCTCTTCTTCAAAGGTTTCCCAAATCCTCTCTGGCTCCCTTATTTGGACAATGATAATTTAACTCTCCCCTGTGAGTTCTCCTTTGAAGCTGGACGCCAGGATGGAAGATTTCTGGAAATCTTCAACATCATTATCCACCCGTGCATTCTGCCAGCTGAATTCAGTGGAGGGAGGCTAAATCACAGTACTTATGAATACTATCAGCCTAACATGATGGCCCGACAACTTGGATGTGGCAAGATGCCCCCGAGACTGTTTCTGCATGAGTTCCTCAAGCCCAGAGAGGAAATCAAAGAACTTACTCAAACTAGCAGACAGTATGTGTGCAGTTCCTCTGTTTACACCTGGCCTTTCACACCTACAACAGTAGCTCACCCCACCTTCAACTCCTGGTGGCAAGAATTCCATGACCATATCTTTAGTGAGCCTGTGCATTTGTTCTGTATAGAACTGATGCCTGATTTTCAACCAACCTCAGAGGTAATATGATTAATCCTCAAATCAGACATTCCTCTCCTAACCATGATCCTGATTTTGTTTTCTTCACCCACAGAACACAATGCCTACCCCTTTAGCCAGGGAGGTCACTTACAATGCAGTAGGCCCAATCTCAGCATTGGGATTTAGATCACCAACCCTGGCTCAATTAATGGCTAGGTATGCTACGACAGATCCAACTCTGTCCAGCATTACTGCTGATAGGAGGCAAGGCCTGTCTCTGACTGCACCTCCAAACGCTAAGAGCAGAAGAACCATCAAGAAAGTCCTTGTTGAGGTAAAATTTCTTCCTTTCTTGATCGCAGGATTACTCTTTTCTGACAAATTACATCTCATGCGATTTCAAACTAGAACTCAGCAATCCTTAGCTTCAGAACCTGCCAATGCTCCATCCACTGGTATGACCTTTATCATTCTTTCCTTTAAAGATCAACACTGGCACTCATTCTTGATCTGGTATTGTCAGAGGAAACAATGGTGGACAATCTTTTGGATGTTCCAGTATCTCAACAGGCAAGTCCATCCAGGGCTGAGCCATCTATCCAAGTAGAAATCTCATCTTCATTAGATACTCAATCACCCCTTGTTCAGACGGAAACACCAACCTCGCCAGAGATGAACTCCCTCGTTCAACCAGATCCTCCAAGTCCTCCAAGGGCTCAGTCGCCTACTGGCCAGGCAGAAACATCAATCCCAGCAGAGGTGAATTCATTTCCGCTCTAGCCAGAAGCTCCTGAGTTGCCAGAAACTGCACCAGCGCCCTCTCACACACAAGCTTCAGCTTTGCCTGGAATATCCCCTTAACCAGTGATTCCAGGGGTCGCTCCTGAACAAAATCCTGCTCTGGTTCAGGAAGTCAGGCATGAGGTAAACATTTGCACCTAATCCTGTTATCCTTTACTTCCAATACTCCTGACTCGGCAATATTGCTCTCTCAGGATCCGGTCCCATCATCATGAAACCTGTCAATGGGGAACAATCCAGTTGCTGAGACAAGGGAAGGAGTGCCTCAAACTTTGCCAGAGATAGTGCAAGAGAAACTCAAGGAAATTCTCGCCTGGCTGCAAAGAGATGCACGAGATCAATTCAAAGAGCTCGATCGCTTTGAAGAAATGCTTGGACCCATCAGCCGAGAACTCCCTGAGGACATCAATGCCTCACTTGAATCCATCTCCGATCTGGACATTCATTACGTGCCTATAAGACGAGCTCTGAAAAAGGTGTCTTCCCACCCAGCTGTTGAACAGAAGAGGGCCGAAGCTGAACAAGCCGTGAAGGGAGCACAATCTCAGACTGAGAGTCACAAAGAGACATTGACCAATCTGCAAGCTGCTCGTGAATTGAAGATCGCCAGAAAAGCCGCATTGGAGGCAGAATTGAGGAATCTGTCAGTTGAAATAGAAGCCGATGACAAGAAAATAGTCGAACTCCCTGGATTGATAGAGAAGATCCAAGAGGAAGCAACATCGGCCATAGCTGAGGTGAATCAATGTGATGCAGAACTCACCATCCTGTCCGACGCCCAGAAAGATTATCAAGAACGGATGGAGAACTTTCACCAAGCAACATCAAACGCCTCCAATGTAATTGCGAAATATTTGAACATCTAGATGTTTCGATCGATGTGTATTCGAACTGGTCGCTCTTGTAACATTTGCTCTTGCAATTTTATTTCTCTTTTCCTCTGTATGTCCTTAACTGCAACGCTGACCGACCCATTCGGTAAAGAAGTGCCAATACCCGAACGACACTTTGATTCCCTTTAGCCGAGCCAATCAACCGAATATGACTTAGCCTTGAACTCCAAACGACCCGACGGCGGATTGGTCAAGGAAACCTCTCCACCTTCCAATTTTCTTGGGATGTGCGCCACGATCCAGAGCCACGACCTGAGGCCACGATCTGTCTTGCCAGGCCTACAAATGAAAACCGTGGGTGCCCCCAGCTCTCCACCAAGCCTTTAGCTCTCAAATCTTTGCCAATCTCAAGTCTTCATTTTCCAATCAGCGCAAATCCTAGGAGCATGGCGAGTAGCAACAACCGGTGCCGCGCCGCTGATGAGGCGGAGGGGAGCCGCGCCAGTGCGCGCCGGAGGCAATGATCGTCAATTCTTCTTTTACGATTCACCTTTGATCCCCTTTTGTTTTTGATGGTCATCCTTGTTTCAGGTTGATTCAATGGAATCCATCCTCTGCACCGGCCGGTCAGCCCCTACCGGACGACTCCTCGGAGTCCGACCATTACTCCCCCGTGCCCTACGGGGAACTTGACGCTCTCCGCTTCAAGGCGGAGCTAGAGGTGGCCCAGCGCGAGATGGAAGACGTCTCCAAAAAGGCTGGCATAGCCGAATTGGAGTGGGAAGACCAGCGCAAGCAGCTGCTGGCGACCATCGACGGTACGACTATGAAACCGCTCCTTAATCCAATCCGGCTTTGATGCTAATCCCTTTTTTCTTGCACTTTGTAGCCCGTGACGCCGAGCTCAACCAGATAAAGATGCTGGTGGAGCAATTGGCCGACAAGGTGAACGCCCGCGGAGATACGCCGGCGGAGCGCCTTGCTGCGGTGGAGCACCGCGTGGACGAAGTGGCCACCCACGACATCCGCTTGGGCACCACTTTGGGCCTGGCCGCCATGGCGACGCACACTGATGTCGACTACTCCATCAGGCCGCGCGGCTTCCGGGGCGGCGCGCCAGAAGACATCGAGGAGATCGAGATCATCTTGGAGCGCCTCGATGGCCACGGTGACGCCATTGCCGAACTCACTCATCCCCAGTCTGTGTTGAACAGGCTCTTTGATTAGATTGTACTAGGGATGTTTGATATCGGCAATAAATAAAGAACTTTTGATTTCTGTGCTTGCACTGTGATGATTTTTCCATATTTGCATTCGTGAATTTTGTTCTTCTTAAACGTATTCGGGAACTCGCTCGAGCCGAACACGCGAAAACAGATGCCCCTTGGCGCAAAATCCGCAGAAGATCCCTGAATCGGCAATCCGTAAGCACTGTTCAGACGAAAACCCTTCTCATTCGGGAAGAAAACCCTGCCGCTTGGTATTCCAATAGTGCACGCTGGCCAGTCATCACTCCCAATGCACTCCCCCGGTCAATAAAATAGTCTGCTGAGATGCCCTGCAAATCCACTCGCACACTCATCCATCACTTCTCATCTCCTTCTCTGTCCCCAGAGGAAAAAACCCCAAGGCCATGGACAAAGGCAAGCAACCCCAGGAGAGCAGCTCCCCGAAGAAACGCACGATTCGAGAGTGAGTTTTCCCTTGATTTCCTTCTTGTTTTCTCATGTAATCTCATGCTTTACCTCCTCTCTACCTTTCCTCCTTCAGCCTCGATCTGCTTCCCGAAGAAATCATTGGGTCCGAAGACACGCCTGAGTACATCTCCTCTGATTCTTCCCTTGAAGCAGAGGATGCCACGCCCGAGCAGAGAACCAGCCATTCTGCGCCGCCGCGTTCGGCACCTGGAGCATGACCTCAGGGACATCACAGCTCGTTGCCAGGCCGAGCACGAGCGTCGCATGGCTTTGGAGGCACTAGTGGGAGGTAAATGTCTCTGGTTCTTTCTTGACTTCGCGTTCACATCTGGATTTTTGCCCCTAATAACCGCTCTTCTGTCTCAGATGTCTCTGATAGGTACAACAACCTGAAAGCGGCTTGGGACAGCTTGGTGGAGGCAGCAAATCATGGTCATCCCCATGCATTCCAAGTTGCCGTTACGGTGGTCCTGGAGCAACTGAAGAGGGAGCAGCCAAAGAAGCAAAGAAAAGATTGAATCATACTTTCGCTTCTTACTCCAGGCCTTCTGCTTCCCGCCTCCTCGAAGTTCCGATCACCAGGGTCGTTGGATGTAAACCTGCAAGAAGAAGTTGTAATGTAGTTTTGTGCTAAGAGCAATGCATCTAGGCACTGGCCACTCCTTCTGTTTGGGAATTTTTGTTCTAAAGGCGGCCTCGTTCTTGAGCGCCGGCTATTCCTGTATCAGATGCATGTAATCCCACTACTGGTGATCACCAATCGATTTCAATACTAGGATAATATTTCTTCAAATATCTCCCATTTATTGCAGCGGAAAACTCTTCTCCTAGTAAAGTTTTCAACATGTATGCATTACCAGGGACGCATCTGACCACGCGAAAGGGTCCTTCCCAGTTAGGGAACCATTTGCCGAATTCACTGTATTTGGTTCCAATCGGCAGTAATGCTTTCCAAACTAAATCCCCTTCTGCGAATTGCTTAACCTTTACTTTCTTGTTATAATACTTGGCAACCCGCAGCTTGTTCTTTTCGATGTTTTCCAGGGCCCTAAGACGGATCATGTGCAGATCTTCTAGCTCATCCATCATTAAGCCACTGTAATCTTTGGAGCTTAAACCTTTTTGTAAAACAACTCTCCTGGAATTTGATTGTATTTCCCAAGGTAGAACCGCATGATGTCCATAAACCAATTCATAAGGAGATGTTTTTTGGCTCCATGAGGGGCCATTCGGTAAGCCCATAGCGCTTCACTGAGTACCGAATGCCACCTTCTTGGCTTCTGGTCGATCTTCTTTTGTATCAGCTTGATCATGATCTTGTTAGAAGCCTCTGCCTGACCATTAGCTTGGGCATAATAAGGAGAAGAATTAAACAATTTGATTCCCATGCTTTCGGCAAATTCTCTGAACTCCAAGGACACGAATTGGGCTCCTTGATCAGTTGTGATTGTCTGAGGGATTCCAAACCGATAGATGATGTGTTCCTTGACGAATTCAACCATGTTTTCCGATGTCACCTTCTTCAGTGGAATCGCCTCAACCCATTTAGTAAAATAGTCTGTAGCCAAAAGCACAAACTTATGCCCCTTGCTGGATGGTGGATTAATCTGGCCGATCAGGTCTATACCCCAGCCCCTGAACGGCCATGGCTTGATGATGGGATTCAATGCTGATGTAGGAACCCTTTGAATATTTCCAAACCTCTGGCAGTCTCGACATCCCTTGTAATACTCAAAGTAGTCCTCTAATATTGTCGGCCAAAAGCACCCAGCTTGCCTAATAACCCATTTCATGCGGTAGGCCGATTGGTGTGCTCCACATATCCCATCATGCACTTCACTCATCATCCTTTTAGCTTCCTCTGGACCCAGGCATCGCAGCAATACCCCATCTAATGATTTGTAAAACAAATTATCATCCAGAAGAACGAATTTTATGGCCTTGTACCTGAGCTTCCTAGAGACCTTTCGGGATGGATCTTTCAAATAGTCAACAACCTCTTTCCTCCAATCATCCTCTGCAAGATCCAATCCAAGCGTACATATCTCTGCGGCGAACGCTTCTTGACCTTCCTTATAACCCGAGGCGCTTTGAGCCAACCGGTTTGCCTCTTCGTTATGTTCCCTAGGAATATGCTGTAGAGTCACCAACGGAAAGCTCTTCAAGATTTCCCTGCATTCTTCGTAGTAACTCCTTAGCGTTTCACTTTTACATTTGTACTGGCCGTTCAATTGCTTTATTACCAACTCTGAATCTCCATAAACCTCAACCGAAACGGCCCCGACTTCTCTCAAATATTGAAGCCCCCGAAGCAATGCCTCGTACTCAGCCTGATTGTTTGTAACAGTGGGTTGTATAGGGATGGCAAACTCAAACATCTCACCTCTAGGTGAAATCAGCAGAATCCCTACTCCCCCACCTTTGCCACATGACGACCCATCAAAAAATAAAGCCCAAGGGGTAATTTGAAGCAAATCAATTGACGGATCGCGATGTTCAGTTATAAAATCGGCAATGATCTGACCTTTAATAGCTTTTGCCGATTCGAACTTTAACTCAAACTCTGATAAAGCCAGGATCCATTTGCCAATCCTACCATTCAAGATTGGCATAGATAGCATGTGTTTTATTACATCGAACATAGAATATACAGTGCATTCAGCATTCAACAAGTAGTGCCGAAACTTTGTACACGAGTAGTACACGCATAGGCACAGCTTCTCTGCAGCCGAATACCTGGTTTCGGGATCAAGTAATTTTTGGCTAAGATACGCTACTACCCGCTCCTTTCCTTCGAATTCTTGAATAAGGGCCGATCCAATGGTTTGGGTATCGGCCGCCACGTACAACTTGAAAGGCTTATCCAACCGAGGAGGAACCAGTACTGGTGGCTCCTTCATGTATTGCTTGATCTCGTCAAAAGCCTTTTGTTGTTCATCACCCCACGTGAACTTCTGATCTTTCTTAAGTTTCAGCAATGGAGAAAATGGCAAAACCTTCTGTGATAGATTTGAGATGAATCTCCTCACTAAATTAATTTTGCCGAGCAGTGATTGCAATTCCTTGAGATTAGTTGGAGGGACAACTTCATCAATGGCCTTCATGCTCTTCTTGCCAACTTCGATCCCCCCTTCGTGGACTAAGAACCCCAAGAACTCTCCAGCTGATACCCCAAAAGCGCATTTGTTTGGATTCATCTTCAAACCATGCTTTCGGGTGCACTCCAAAGTCCTTTTCACGTCTTCCAAATGTGTGTCATGACTGAGAGACTTGATCACGACGTCATCAATGTAAATTTCGACAATTTTGCCAATCAGCTCGTGAAAGATGTAGTTCATGGCTCGCTGATAAGTTGCACCGGCATTCTTCAACCCAAATGTCATGACTATCCATTCAAACAGGCCTATGTGACCAGGACATCTGAAGGCTGTCTTTGATATATCCTCTATTGCCATAAAAATTTGGTTATACCCCGCATTACCATCCATGAAACTGATGACCTTGTGTCCAGCGGTGTCAACCAACAAATCGGCAACGAGCATGGGGTAACCATCCATGGGAGTAGCTCTGTTTAAATCCCTGAAATCTATGCAGACCCTCATCTTTCCATTCTTCTTGTAGACAGGGACAATATTAGAGATCCACTCCGCGTATCTGCATGGCCGAACGAAGCTTGCATCAAGTAATCTTTCAACTTCTTTCTTCACATCGGCCAATACTTCGTCTTTGTAAATTTTCCGGGGATGTTGCTTGTAAGGTTTAAAACCAGATTTGATTGGCAGTCGATGCTCAACAATGGAACGGTCCAGTCCAGGCATCTCCGAATAATCCCAGGCGAAGCAATCCTTGTATTCCTTAAGCAACTTGATCAATTCCTCCCTGAAGTCTGAGTGCAGGTTTGCGCTGATGAATGTCGGCCTTGGTTTGTCACTGCTTCCAATGTCAATCTCTTCTAACTTATCGGCCGACATGAATCCTCGCCCCAACTTACCGTCAGTGCCATCGACGGGGTTATCCATTAAAAATTGCTATAAGAGCCGACTGCCTGAATCGGCTATTGATCGCTGCTGACAGGCTCAACAGGACCTTCTCCCCAGTCTTTCCCTGAGAAACAGTCAATGCCTTGATATTCCCAGAAAGCTGGTTCCACATTTGCAACGCTCACGGAGTCATCTGCTTGGACCACCTCAATATCGTCATCCACCCATTGGATGAGCTGCTGATGCATGGTAGATGGGACGCAGCAGTTGGCGTGAATCCAGTCCCGTCCAAGCAGTAGGCTGTATGCTCCTTTACCTTCGATGACAAAGAAGGCTGTGAGCAGTGTTTTGGACCCGATCATCAAATCCACGTGGGCGCATCCCTTGGTGTCTGAGGGATTCCCGGCGAAATCATTCAGTATTATGCTTGTAGGTGTCAGATCGCCAGGGCCCATGCCAAGCTTCCTGAAAGTGGTGTACGGCATCACATTGACCGCCGCTCCACCGTCGACAAACATCTTGGTCAATGGCTTGCCATTGACATATCCCTTCAAGTATAGTGGCCTCATGTGTCGATTTTTGGCCGGTTTGTCGAAGATGGCTTGCTTGGCTAGCACCAGCTGCGCCATCAGTCCCTCAATCTGCTCATCGTCCAGGGACACCTCTTCCTACACAACCTGATTAGCAGGAGCCATAAATTCATTCGGCAGAATATATACCATACACGCTGGAGCCGAACGGTTTGACCCTTCAGGTTTATCCTTTGGACACCACACCTGTCTTGTCTGGACCCCTGCCTGCCTCAGTTCACGGTTCCTCAAGCGCTGAACCCTCCTTTTCTGACTCTTTCTTAGGCCGGGTGGGCACCATTGCCCCTTTTGCCAGATGTACTCGTCCTCGTCTTCTTCCTGATCAGCCCACCTCAAATCAGCTTGTCTCTTCCTGGGATGATCAATGACTTCAATTTTTTAGCGCCGATCCTCGCTAGGATGCATCCTTCAAATTCTTTCGTGGACGGATCGGCGATTGGCAGCCTCCTGCCTATACTCAACATACCTATCGCTGCATTCAAGGCAATTTCTCAGCGTGGGAAGCTTCAACCCTTCGTTCCAGCAGTGCCTGAAGAATGCACACCCCCAGTGCGCGCGCTCCTGTTCGCGCGTATATTGCTCTAGATCTCTCCTGCGTGCTTCCTCTTCGGCCCTGCGCCTCTCCTCCTCGTGCTTCCGTTTCTGGTAGCGCTCTTTCTCCAGCTGGCGCTGCCACTTATTGAGGAGGATGCGCGTAGTCACCCTGGGTTTGGCCCTAGATGATTCCCCGATTTCGACCTGGCTCCTGAGAACGCGGGGGGCTTCACCATGCACCTGCTCCAAGGTCACTTGACATTCTGGGTCTACTGCTCCATCCTGCCGTGCCCTGGCTGAAGTCAAGACTTTGACCTTGCCCTTCTCCTCGGCTGTCACCATGTTGACGGAAAAGCCTATCATGTTCTGGGAAAAAGGGTGGCCGTCCAGTTTCATCTTGTTATTGAACTTGAGGTGTCCCTCCTGGATGGCTCTCTGGATCCTCATCCTGAAGACCCTGCAGTCGTTGATGGAGTGTGAGTTCCTGTCATGGAAGCCACAGTAACGTTTCTCCTTTACTCCATCGGGCCGAAGCATGGAATGCCCTTCAGGCAATTTGATTCGGCCTTCCTTCACCAGGAGCTCAAACAACTTATCAGCTTTAGTAATGTCGAAATCGTAGGTGCCTTTGGTCTGTTTGACCCAACGCTGATTCATGGTCAACGGTTCTTTTCCCCACATGATTTCGGCCGCAGCCACGTCCTGGTCATCATCAGAATCCTCCATTTGGTCCGCTTTTTCCAGGAACTGGTTGTAGATATCCGCCACGTCGTGCTGTTTGCCGAACCTGGTTTCTTGAAACCGTAGGCTTGGTTGCTCATCAACGACAGTTTTTGGGACAGTTCACCCAAGTTGTCGAATTCCATGCCGAACAACTTTTCACGCACGGCCGGCAGCATCCCGGCAACAACCATGTCGGCCAACTGGTCATCCGGCAGATTTAGCGAAAAACACATGCCCTTGACTTACCTGAACCTCCCGAGGAATTCCAAGGGTGTCTCACTGTGTCTCTGCTTCAAGGTAGTGAGGTCGATCAGCTTCTTTTCCGCGCTGCCGCTGAAATAGTGGGCGTGGAATTTTCGTTCCAGCTCCTTCCATGTGCTAACTGATTGAGGAGGCAAAGATGAAAACCATTGGAACGCCGCACCCGTTAGTGACGCGGGGAAGTATCTGACCCTGAACGCTTCTTCAGATGAGCACTCTCCAAGCTGCATCAGGTAGCGAGCAATATGCTCCACCGTGCTCGTGTCGTCCTGCCCGGAAAACTTTGTAAATTCCATCGGAGGCTTTACCCTTGGCGGCAGGATCACGTTGTAATACCATTCCGGGAACGGAGGCGTGTAAGTAGGTCCTTGCATTTTTGGCTTGAGGCCGAATTGATTTTGCATCAAGTCAGCCATCTTCTGCGCCAGGATATCATCCTCCTGCGCGCCCATAGCTGGTCCGTAACCCGGATTCGGGAGAGCATCGATGGCTCCGTAGTTCCCCACCTCGTGGTAGCCTCCACCGTACAAATTCCTCTGCAGCCTATTGCTGGCTGGGGCAATCCTGTAGCCGGAAGCAAGCGGGGCTCCAGGCGAGCTGAATGCCAGCTCCCCGTACGTGGGCCGGTACGGGTTCGGGTGTTGCACGGTGTTGCCCCGCGCCGCCCGCGGTGGTGGGCGGGACCGGTCGCCCTCGCGCGGCCGCGGTGGGGGGCCGAACGGGCCGACCTCCCGGCACCTTGTGGAGGAGGCTGGAAGGCTTGGCTCCCAACGCTCTGCGGAGGGGGCTGGACTGGCTGGCTCTGCAATGGCGGTTGAGAACTGGACTCACCCATCTCCACGGTGCCTCCTTGAAAGGGTGTTTTGTTGAACACCTACTCCATGCCTGGACCGAAGACAGCCACCATCATTTGTTTGAACGCACCTAGGAAAGCTCTATGGTGCCTGCTTAAGACGTGATCCGCGGTATCTCGGAATGCTTGCATGCATTCCTCTCTCTCCTGCTGGGTTGTAGCGTCACTCTCTCCTGGTAAAAACACCCTGGGCATCTCATTTTTCAAGTATGGGACGCCTCTTCTGTTCTTCTTGAATGACAACAAGCACTTCTGTTGGAATTGATCCACGGCATCCTGTAGCTGTTGCCGCTGTTCCGGAGAGAGGTCTTCAACGTTGACATCCATGATATCCCCGATGTCAGGCATCTTGGTTTTCGGCTGTGGTTCCACTGGCGTGCCAAAAAGTATGTTGACGCAAAATCCGCACCTAGCGCCAAGCACACAGCAAGCCGAACAAGCTGGCTTCACACGTGAAGAGATCACAAGACGTGCCAGTCAATTTTCCCTGAAAAAATTGACAAAAGACAAAGTAGTTAAATCTCAAAGCTTGGAATTTGCCGGGTGGTACCAGACAGTTCCATATTTACGGTTATAGAGCCAGATTAGGTGACATATAGCTATAGAAAAGCTATCTGCCAGCAAACTGAAACCATTCGGGAGCTTTAAAGGGAAAAGGTAATATAGCCGAATAGACGACGTAAGCATGACGACGAATCAGTCTTTATCTGGACAAAGATGCACGTGCGCAAGACCGTGACCGATCCTCGTGATGATCAACATTAAGTAATAAATGAAGTAAAAGCGCGAGCATAAATATGTAATAAACAAGCATGCATAGGTCAAAAGCACTAGTCTACCGCATGTCTAGGTACTATAAAACCCGTCGGGTATGACACCAAGCGAATCTATCCACCGCATGATACAACTTGCTTGGGATCGTGCCACCTTCCACAAACAGATCTATCCACCGCACGATACGATCTAAATATGGAAAGCTAAAAGCATACAATATTTAAAGCATGAATTATGCACGTGTTTTACTCATGAAGAACATAACCGAACACGGCTGAACAGCCGATTCGGGGTCCATGAAGAAGGAACGAACATTACCAAGTAAGATAAATCTATCAAATTGATTTGAAATCTAATCCACCGGATGATTAGCTCCAAAACATCCCAAAAACCTGCATCTACCGCGTGATACCCAGTTCTTTCAAGATTTATACGAGCTTTGGCAAGCTTGAACCCGCAACACGTAACAACCTAGATCGATTCGGTTCCGGCTATCAAAGAGCATGTGATCCACGTGTCAATTTGGCCAAAGGCACGAACTAGATTCGCACAAGGATCATCAAAAAGGGATAAAGCCGATCCAAACCCATCTAGATTGGGCAAAAAGGTGTTACATGAATTTAAACATAAAGCAAAAACTCAAAGCAACATAGGGTAACTTAATGAATCTACTGAATCTTGCCAAAATTCAATAGAGCCGATAACTAGCTTCGAGCTAGATCTTAGCCTACCGCATGGCTCATGACCTAACAAGAAACCTTCTTGAACCAAGCTTGAATCTACCGCATGACACTAAGCATGGTAACAAGACTACTTGCATCAGATCTAAATCCACCGCATGATACTAGATATGATACAAGGTTGCCGGTACTCACGGAGGTCGACGGATCGATGAACCCTCTCGAAGAACTCGACGACACGACAAATGGACTCTAGGGTTTGGCGTAAAGCCGGTTTGTATTGAGAATGATTTCGTATCTGTTACATACATTCAGGGTTCATATTTATACCCTGCCAAGCACGACCTCGAATGGATTTGATGCCTAATTTATCTCTAAACTTGATCGCTTATCCATCCATTCGTCCTTTCCGCTTGGGCCACGTCACCATACAATCCCGCAAAATCAACTCAACAATTTCCTTGCCGAACGGAAGCAGATAGCCGACCGCGGATTTTTTTGCCGAATGCATTTGAAGAAAACTTCCTTCCACTGTACGGATTCCTCACCGAGTTGGTCCCACAAGTCAGACTCCTTACCAAATTTCGGTGTTAACACCTGTGATTAAAGATGATAAGTATACCTTGCCATCAGCCTTGTACGAGTTAGATAAGGATGCCAGGGAAAGTTTGTGTGAATTTCTATATGGAGTGAAGATGCCTGATGGGGTTTTCTCGAATATAAGAAGATGTGTTGATGTAAAGTCACGTAAGGTGTCAGGCTTGAAAACGCATGACTACCATCTAATTCTATAGAAACTTTTACCCTTAGTGGTGCGTAGGATTTTGCCGGAAAAGTCGTTGTCATTGGATTGATTCAACTTAGTAATTTCTTTGATGCATTATGTTCAAAGGAGTTGGTGGAATCGAATTGGACGAGGCTTAGCCGTTCAATTAGGGATCTTGTTTGTCGACTTGAGATGATATTCCCACCGCATTTTTTGATATCATGATCCATTTGCCGTTCATCTAGTCGAAGAAGCTAAACTTGGGGGGCCGGTGTGTTACGGATGGATGTACCCGGTGGAACGGTACCTACGCCTTTGTGAAAGGATATGTGAGGAACAAGGCTCACATTGAAGGTTCAATTGCTGAGGGATACATACTCGAGGAGTGCCTTACATTCTGCTCAAGATTCTTGGACGTGGACACCAAAGACAATCGTGTTGATCGATATGAAACGGTTACTGTTAATGAGCCACCATCTGGTTTGAGCATTTTTTCAGAAATGGATTACAAGAGGAGAGGACAGACGATTGAAGAAATACCACCAAATGAGTTTCGGAAGATGAGGCACTACATAATTTGCAATTGTGATGAAGTTAGACCATATGTCGAGTAAGATGTACCACTCAACATCATTATTGCTTTTAATTTTAAATATCAAACTAACAGTAATATTCTTTTGTGTGCAGCGAGCATTTGGAAGAACTGAGGGCACATGGATCCAGAAATCTTGATAAGCGACATGAGGCTCAACTCGTAAGATGGTTGGAAAGCAAGATCATAGGTTTACATGCTAGAGGGGAAGTAAGTTCAGATTTGTTTGCACTTGCTCAAGGACCGGATCCCCGACCTTGTACATTGAATAGATGTCATATCAACAATTGGCTGTTTCGTACCGTTAAAATCGAGAGAACCCTTGTGACACAAAACAGTGGTGTGCTTGTCAAGGGTGAGGCAGAAGGCACAAATTGGTATGGGGTGATTAAAAGAATGATCTCACTGGAATTCCCTGGACAAAAAGAAGTTATTCGTTCCAGTGTGACTGGTTTGATGTGCCTCTTGTCACAAGTACCAACAGAGGCAAAGGATACAGTAAAGATAAATATGGGGTCATTGGACATCGATACTACTCGACACAAGTTTAGCAATGAACCCTATATTCGGCAACATAGGCAGAACTGGTGTTTTATGTGAATCTGGTGAACAAACCTGGCTGGAGTAGTGTTATTTCAATGAAACCAAGGAACTTGTTTGCCATGCCCGAATTAGATCTCGAGGACTCACTTCTTTGTGGGTATCGAAGGTATTAATTTGCTCGGTGAACACCAGGTTTTGACAAATTGGTCTAGATCGGACAAGGAAGGCACAACCGATGATGTCTCAGTTATTAATCAGGTTCGGGCTGAGGCGGTTGATGAACCAGACGATGAAGTATTTGATGTTGATGATGAACATGATGCAGATGACACGTACATTGATGATGGAATTATTGCACCAATAGTTCAAGATGCCCAAGATGATGAGTTTTTCAATTGATACTTACTCGACCGTAGTCATGACTTCTATGTTGCCATTATTTACTACTGTGGAAGACTTTTGCATAAATCTTAATATTTAAAATATGAATCTAAAAATTGGTATTGGTATGACAAACAAAAATAGGGGGCTGTAGGGCAGGCCAGGTCACCAACAGGCTCTACCGGCGAGCGTGAAGCCCAGCGAGCGGGAGCCCGATGGGCCGGCCAGCCCAACAAGCCCGGAGGTTAGTAGAGAGGAAGCAGTGTTCAGAGGAGTTTGGGATGGCAAGCACGCCTCGCCTTTTAAGTTGTGGTGCGCCCGCTTGAGGTAGCGGTGTGGCACTAAAGATTATGCTGATGTGCTGCTGTGCAGCGCTTCCCACACACCGGGAAGTAATAAGGACAAATGGGCCGACCCCCTCTCGGACTGCAATCCTTTTCTAACAAAAGGGCACATTGATAATTTGCATATGTGCTGTTCCTTTTAATATGTTGATATAGAAAATAAAAAATTGACTCACAAATAAAAATTAATCTTTAGTAAATCAACAAATAATTAGAGTAATATGGAAATTATCTGTCAAAATTGCCTAAATAAACAAGGCCTCTTAGTTTCAATCCATCACTGAATTACTAGTAATATGTACACAGATACTTGTTCTGAAAACCAAGAAATTCTACTTGCTACTTTTGGTTAGTACATTAGTTACATGATTCTACAAATTAGCATCTGGCAGAAATCGGTAACCATGCTTGATCTCAAGCTGATTAGCAATCTCAAAAGACAGAAATGCATCCTTGGAGGTGTATTTCACCTGCCATTCGTGCAACACCCTCAAACCCCAATGCCTGTGGTCCACATTTCTATCCTTGTACAGAGGTAGCTCCAGTACTCGATTTCCAATCTTCTCCAGTGAAGACCTGTAACCATTTCGGTACAGATGGCTATACTTGTCATCAACATCAGAAACAATCAGTTGAAGGTCTTTCCAATTAGAAATCTTGACGCCGCAGTCCTCCTATAGGCGTTCAACATCATTGGTGATATGCGCTCCGACAAAGATGTAGCCTTCCTCGCTGAGAAACTTGCTCAGGACATCAGGAAGCTTGTAGCCGGCATGGTGCACCTGGTAAATAAGGCAGCGCGACCCGACACACAATTGCAACAATGCGAGCTTGTACCCGCCACTGCGAAGCTCAATCCACTCGGTGTCCAATCCAACGAGCAAACGTTCTGGAGGTGGGCTACCTTTGATTTCGTTGATGTACTCCACCACTACTCCCGCGTCGCAAGTGACGGTGGTCTTGATGCTCGGGTACCGCTCCTTGAAGAATTCAACCTCGTGCATCATAGTTGGGGGCGGTCCCTGCTTCTCCGAAAGTCATGGACGGACGCTCCCAGCCGCTGCGATCTCGAACGTCGGCTGGATCAACGGCGGCCTCCCACGGGTTCATGGTGACACGCTTGCCACCCTGCCGTCCGAATCCAAGAAAACAAAGTTCCGAATCTTCAACCTCGTGACAAATCCACGACTAGGAACTCATTGTGCCTTGCAGGACTAACCTTCGAAGCGACGCTCTCTGCTGACGCGGCCGGGATTGCTCCGCTCGCATCACCTAGGTTACTGTGGAGGCCGACGGCGGCGGTTGCCTCTACGGCATCCCCCTTCGTTTGTGGGGCGCCGCCGTCACCCGATGCGTCGCTTCGGGTCATCGCCGCCGTTTGGAGGTCGCTTGCGATGGCGGTTGCCGAGATTGCAAGCTTCGGGGGTCGCCGGCAATGGCGGCAGGCAAGAAAACCCCTTCTCCTTCGATAAGACGGTGGGCGGGGGGGGGGGGGGGGGAGGTAGGGAAGAGGCTAAACTAGTATATTCTATGCTGTCGTTTCGGCTTCATATACAGGTCAAATCGACGTGGTGGTTGCCGAAGCAATGGGCATGGCAAGATTTGAAGACAACCAGCAAGACGAAGGGGCGGCGGTTCCTAATTAACTGCTACACGCACGCGCGCCTGGGGAGTCGTCTTCTGGCCGCAACACTTCACCGGCACCGGATACTTGCATGCAAAATCACACTAAGGGTGTGATGTCTGAAAAGGTTTGCGAAAAGCTTTGTATCGCAAAGTAGATCCAAACTATGTATTTAGTTTTAGATTTCATCTACATTTACTACTCCATGAAGGTGCATCATTAATTACAAATATTAAAGTAAGTTATTTTCAAAACTACTTTCAAAATCTGTAGCTAAATATGGATTAAGTAGGTTCATTAGATTCGTCACACAAAGTTACGCTTACACGTGAAAAGGTTTTACAAATAAATTTTATTTAGTGTTCCATTTATGAAAGATTCTTGGGGCTAATTTTATTTAGATGCGAACGGAAGAAGGAACGCAGCGCTGCGCCTCGCGATCTCCCACGCGTTCAGTCCTACGTACACTACTCGAGTACCCTGGACGCCTGTTCAACGAAGCTCCTAGCCTCCTACTGAGCACGCGTCAGGTGCTGTGACGGGTGACAAGACGGCACGGGGGGCCGGAGTTTGCTTCGTACACCCGACCACGCCCACCCCGAAGCAGTGAACAAGAAATCGCAATGGCACAAACAAGGAACAATGCGACGAAGTTCGATTTCCTCGGCCACGAGGGGCCGGTACAGATTAATTTTAGAAAGGTGAGTTACAGGCCGCCAATGTCGGCGACGGCGCCGTCGCGAAGCACGCCGTCGATGTCAACCCCCGCGGCGGCGGCATCGGCCGCAATGGGGAAGTGCAGCGCGAGGTGCCGATGCCGATCCGGCGGTAACGGCCACTCGGCTACGGATCGCCCAAGGGAAACTCGACTTGAATGTCCGCCGTCGCGAGCGCGCGGGCGGCTCCCCGGCGCGCACCGCATGCACCGCCTCCCGGACACGCCGGGGAGCGCGCGAAGACGGTCGGGCGGCACCGGAGCCCCGGGCCGACCACCGCGACGGCGACCTCCACCGCGCGCGTAAGTTCATCGTGGCGATCCTCCAGATCGTTCGGGCGGCGGCGCGGCTCCTCCTCCGCCTGCTCGCGGCGGAAAGACGCCTCCGCCTCCTCGACTGACGCAAGAAACAATGGCGACGAGTCAAACAAGAGCCTAGTGGGCGGCGTGCACTGACGGAATACAGGAACTCACCAAAGCAGCAGGCCTCCACATCGGCCTTGGCGCTGCGAACTTCGGCTGTCTCTATCTCAGCCGCCTGAAGGGCGGTATGCATCGCATCCCGGGTCCCCTCCAGATCCCGAACCTTGCGTAGCGCGACGTCTAGACGACGCCGCGTCCTCGCCAGTTCCTCTGCCGAGTCCCGAGCCTCCTGACGAACGGGGGCGTCGCCCCGAGACGAGGAAGAAGACAAGCTCCAGGATTCCGACGACGAAGATCCATCGGACGGAGGCGCCGCTCCGGCTGAAGGACCCGGGCCAAATGTCGCACTAGGAAACAGAAGAAGAATGACAGCATCAGATCCTCGGCAAGCACAGGAAATTATGGAGACAGGAAGACACTCACCCCCGGCGAGAAATCAACCGACGGAGACGCGGTGGGACCGACGGTGACGAACCACAAGGGGCCTCTTCTGCGGGGTGCTTCTCTCTGGCCATCGCTGCGCGCAGGGAGTCGAGGGGGGAGACGAGCGGCTACTCAAGATCGACGAGAGTGGCGCGGTGCAAAGGAGCGGGATTGGAAAACACAGCGAGGCCCCACGGTTATATAACCCGTGTCGGGTGAAGCGGTTCCTATTCCGTTTGGCAACTGCATTCGTACCACTGCCGTGTGGGGTCGACAGATCAATGACTAAAAGGCAGAATATCCCATTGCAGGGACGCGACCCCACTCACTTAGCGGGGTGGGGCGGTTACCAAGGGTCAATGACGGGTCTACCCAGCCACTTGTTGGCCCACAAATCAGTCTTTAACGGAAATTTGACTGCGGGTGACCCCATGCGTGGACGAGTTGCGGGACCCACTGTCGGTAGGATTGTTGCGCCAAGCGTCGGCCCGAACCCGTGAGAGATTTCCCCATTGGACGAGTTGTGGGCCCCACTGTCGGCGCCCAGATTGGGATGTGTTCTTGAGTTGTTCATGTTCATAATGAACTTGATCATTTGTATCGTTTAATCATAACTTCAAAGTTGTTTATATTTGTCAAATGACGTCCAAATCAAGAAATTTTTTTCCTACATTCTTATGACAACATAATCTAGATCATGGTGTCCACTGCATACCGTGTCACAGCGACTGAGCAATCATAATTTAAAAATAGAACATTTCATAACTCGATTCAAGATTTTCAATCAGTAGACGACGTCAATTTGAAATGAGATGAATACCAAAGTTTCATAGCTCATCGAGATGAACAATCTTTATATTTGTCGGATTTTGATTTGACGAAGTGGTCCTACACATTGTTCGTTAATTCTAGGTTCACTCTCATTGTTTAAGAAACTTGGTTGGAGACATGTCATTTTTGTTCTACGTGATCGTACCCCTTCTTCAAATGAGAATCCAACCAATATAAAGATTGTTCATCTCGACGAGCTATGAAACTTTGGTATTCATCTCATTTCAAATTGACGTCGTCTATCGATTGAAAATCTTGAATCTATTTATGAAATGTTCTATTTTTAAATTATGATTGCTCGTACGCTTGTGACACGATATGCGAGTGGACACCATGATCTAGATTATGTTGTCATAAGAATGTAGGAAAAAAAATTACCTGATTTGGACGTCATTTGACAAATATAAACAACTTTGAAGTTATGATTAAACGATACAAATGATCAAGTTCATTATGAACATGAACAACTCAAGAACACATCCCAATCTGGGCGCCGACAGGTGGGGCCCACAACTCGTCCAATGGGGAAATCTCTCGCGGGTTCGAGCCGACAGTTTGGCGCAACAATCCTACAGGTGGGACCCGCAACTCCGTCCACAGATGGGGTCACCCAGAGTCAAATTTCCGTAAATACTGATTTGTGGGCCAACAAGTGGCTGGGTACACCCGTCATTGACCCTGTGATTCCGTGTCCTCCCTATAAAAGCGCTGTTTCCTTAAAACCCAATGAACCCTGCGACCCCCAAATTCAATCTACAACATGATCTGGAGGCGGCGGTTCTTTTCCATCTCCCCTCATCCTCGCCGGGGATAACAGCGTCGCACATCCAATTACCCACCGCGCGTGACGAACTGCAACCACTCCATGGAAAAGATCTCCGTGGCTCGCTACGAGGCATCGTCGAGGCTGCTGGAACTACCGATGGAGCTGACGATTGACATCGTCTCCCGCGTCGCTGCGCAGTCAGAGGATGCCATTGTGGATCTCCGCAACCTGCGCGCAACATGCAAGGCAATGTGCGTGGTGGGCGGCGTCGCCACGGTCGGACGACGCGTAGCCCTGAAACGCGTCCTGCGGCGTCGATTCTACCTCGGCCACGAGTATCGCGCGACGCTCATCAACACACTGGCCAACGTCGGCAACTCGGAGGCCTTGTTCCAGAGCGGCTTGCGCCGCGCAGTACTGGGGAACACACGTGGCGTCATCACGCCGTGCCTCGACCAGCTACGGCGCACCGCCGAGGCGGGTCACAAGGAATCGATGTACGCCCTCTCCCTCTTCCTCTACAGACCCAACAGCGGCGAGGCCGACGACGACGAGGCTAGGCGGCTCCTGCGCTTGGTCGAGGCACCCCAAGAGGGGGCGACAGTGCTTCCTTGGATAAATTTGACTTGCACAACACACCGCTCCAGGATCATTGCGTCGACGTGGGACTACCTGCTTACAGATGCGAATGCGATTGCCGTGTCGCCGGTGCCGGCGCCCGTACCTCGCCACGACGATTTGCAGTGTGCGGGTCGCGGGTGTGGCGACCACGCAGGATGGCATGCTTGGTACTCGTGGCGTAGGTTCTACAGTGAGGAGTGTAGGATCCTAAACGAGTGTGATTGGTTCTTCTACACACTCAAGGAAGCGTTAATGATCTGAAAGAAGGTATAAAAGTTGTGATTGCTGATATTTCTTGATAAATTTGTTCCGCACATGATGCACCCTAAAAGACATTCTGGATTTTAGTTTACATGTTTGCGTTCTTTCTTGTGTTTTACAAGTTCAGCTGATTGCTAACATTGTTTCAGTGCACAGGATTTCAGTTATCATTTGTTCTGACAGTTCGTTTAATGCTTTCTTCATTTTCAGAAAATTTATCCGCCAAGCGACGAGGGACCTTGCGGAGAGGCTGCGGCGTCATTTCAGTCACATCTTTGAAGAAATCCAGCTAATAAACACAAAGCATGTTTCTCAAGTTGTGTCTTTCGACTATGTATGTGTCTTTACAATTGTGTCCTTGCAGAGCATGTTTTTGATGATCCTTAGTTGGTGTGGTGTCAACGTGACTCGGGTAGCTAGCCTGTGTAAACTCAGTTGTCATAAATCTTACCCATTGCTACCCGATCTTTATGTTTGTTACACATATTTGTGTGATGCATTTTACTCTGGTACAAATTTGATAAAGGGTTTATGGTAGTTTGCTAAAGTTTATACAAATATGACATTCGTAAACTTACTCTGACCACATCAAAAAATGTGTAACCAATATACAATAACTTTGTGGTAAACAAGAAGTAAACTTTGTGGGACCCACCCGTCGGTGGCCACACCAAAACGCATCCCTCAAATACGCCAACCGTTCGTGGAAAAAATGGGTAGCCAGCGATTTGGAATGTGGCGCCAGTTTTTCCCATCCGAATTATTTAACTTTCGCCCAAACTACCGCGCAACCATGACTGGGGCCACCACGCCGGGTTACAAGAGTAAAAAGTCGCGCGTCTTTACTTTCCCTCCTGAATCCCCTCGCAAAACAAATCTACATCTTGGTCAGTTAGGGGCCGGGCAGACGATACGACTACCGCTGCCGCCGCCAAGATGCTTCTCGCCGTACACGAGGATGCCGTCGTCGAGGGAGCCGGCAAAGGTGACCCCTACGTCCTCTGAAGCGCACCGCACACCGTCGTCGGCCATGCTACCTAGAATGTTCACAACAACCCCTGGTGCGGCGATTGGTGAACCTACCGCCACCATGGCCCCAGGCCTAGGGCGACGGGGGCGCTCTTTGGGTCATCATCACCTTCGGGCGACGATGAAGCACTCGTCGACGTGGACATAGATGCAAACCCTGATGTTTTACCTTCATCTCAGGACGAGACGACCGAGGCCAGGTACGCTGTATCATGGTTCGATCTTTCCCCTCGTTCGTACTGCTTCCAACATCTCATGCATCTGTGCACGCACTGGTACCCTAGATTTCATGCATTTGATCACGTGATTTGCACAACAAATTTCTTCACATGTTATTGATATGACATCGAAATGAATGCGCAGATCATTAGATTATCAGTCTTGGACCGTATATATGATTGAGAAGGGTATAGATGGGGAGCCAGATACAACACATACTTGTCACCCTCGTGGTTCACAAATCACCCTACAAACCATAAACAACCTAAAACAAAAACTGGGGTATAGGATGAGGGACATTGTTTACTACAAGACTAGAATTCCTGACTCTCCTGCGGAAGCAACACTCACTGAGATCGACTATGACGTCGACGTAGAAAGAATGAAACAGATTCACGAGGAGGAGATGGTGATCAGATTAGTTATCTCCAGAGAGCCAATACCTATAAACCATACCATGGCCATAACACCTTTGAAATCCAAAAGTTCTTACATACATGCCGATGATGAAGAAGAAGTAGAAGAACGTGACTTAGATGAATACAAACTTTGGCTAGCCGATTTGCATCAAGAGAAGAAAGCCTTGGGTAAGATATGCTTCGGCCAAATATTTGTGTACTTATACTCCCGAATTTGCATGTTCGGTCACATGAATGAAATTAATTATGGATTATATTTCAGAATTAAAAGACATTTTCAGGGATGACACAATCGATACATACAGAGAATACCTGAATGTTGCAGGACTACTTGAAGACATCGGTAATATCCCTCTCCTAATTTGCAAGCAAATTACCATTTTTTCTCAGACTACAAAATATGATCGGTCATCATATGCCATTAAATTCTCTGCATAACAGTACGTGGACCCCACCTTCATTTTGCAACACAGGAATGAAATGAACCCAACACCTGCAGTGCAACCTCCATCTCATGCTCGGCGTTGGAAACAGGCGAGAGCAAGGATGCGGTAACATGTGTTCCATAGAAATTACTGTCCGTGCATACAATTATTTTTTGGGTATTATCACATGCATGTTGTTCGCATGGAATAGGCTCACAAAAAGTTAAGAAAAGAGGACGCGGTCCCGTAAGAGCATTAACGGTAATCGCCAAGAGAATCAAGGCGGGCAAGCAGCAGTTGGACATTCAATTCTCTAAACATGGAGGACCGGTAGGTGATAACTACCGCTCATTCGTTGATGAAATGGTCATGTATACAAGGAAAAGGGCTCCTATCATTGGAGTGAAATCATGGAAAAATGTTAGGGAAGAAGTCAGAAACGCAATAGCAACTGATGTATTGGTAATAATAGACTTTGCTTTTCAAGTACAATTCAAATAAAAACTAACATATCAACTCACATAATATTTGAATGCTATTGTGATTATATAACGGGCAAAGTGGGACATGGAGGATAATCTTTGAATCAAGGGAAAAGATATGGGCCATTGCTAGGGAGCGTTACAAAGGATGGCGTTCAACTTTCGGTGCTACGGCCAAGACATACAACAGCTACCACCGAGAGAATATTACATAAGCCTACGAATTAGATATTGTTGAATGGCACTATCTCGTTGAAGTATTTCGATCTTGCTAAATTCAAGGTTTGTTCCACATTGTTAATTACGATTTCTGACCACTACATTTTTCATTCAATTGGCGATGTCTGAGTCTTTAAGATTTTTGTTCATAACTTTACATTGTATAGGAAAGGAGCACACAAAATTCTGCGATTCGATGCCAACAAATGACAAGACATTTGTCGGGCGCTAAGCCTTATTCTCGGCGCGACTATGAGAAGGTAATAACTCGGAGAAGCACATCTCCAATCTGTCTTGCGGGATGAAGAACATTAATTTGTTGTTTTCTTGGCATAACGAGAGAGACCCGTAAAGCGGTGAAGAGCCCGATGATATGGAACTTTGGTGGATAACTCACACTAACCAGGGGTCTTGGACAGACGAACAATCTAAAAATGTCTATGTGAGTTCTCAATGAATTAGTACATACATTACTATACATAGGCTTATGCAACTGTAGAATGCAACCAATCTCTTGTTCAACTAACTCCTGCACCTATGCCTTGCAAATGTTAGGACATCGCAAGCAGCGTTATTGCTGAGGTGGAATCAAATGCAGACAACAACTTTGTTTCCCAAAAGGAAAAAACGAGATGTTCCAAAAAGCCTACAAAGAAGTCACGAAGTGCAAAATAACCAAGTTGCATGGAAACGGGTACCTGGCAAAAAACCCAACTAGAAGGCAGCTGCTCAATGCGGAGCGCGAGGAAAAAATTCGTAGGGAAGAGCTACAGCATGAGGAACACGTCGAGCTCATGGACGCATTTGGGCAGCTACAAGAAAAAATGTCAGGATGGGAAGAAGAAAGGGAAGCAGAAAGGAGAGAACATGCACGCCAACTTGAAGAAAGTGAAAAGAGAAGGCAGGCAGATCTACAATAGCTTAGGCAAGAGTTCCTATCAATGCTGCAAGCATCAAATGGGCAGTCACAAGTTCCACAGGTACTGGTCAACTATTTGCATGAATGGGTTTCTTTCCTTGGGTTCTATATATGAATGTTTGTATCCTTTCGTAGGTTGACCAGCTAATATCTGTGCAACCAAGCCCAAGCAACAATGTCATTGAATCTGCCGACGTGGTGGCGGTTGCATCAATCACCCAGCAAAACAACCTTGTCGCTGAATCCGCAGACAACGTGACGGCGGAACCATCAATTCCTACATCTGGGAATGTACAGCCAGACTCCAGGAATGTGCTCTCGTGTACTCAGGTTGTTCTCAAATTCACAACTTTTTACTAGTACATATCATCAGTTACTGATGAAATTACGCCTAATCTTGTCCTTCCAAATGATTGGTTCATAGGAGAAGGAATTTGAAGAAGTTCGAAAACAAGTATTTCACAAAACCAGAAGCACTAAAGCTGGTGTTAACAATCCTGAAACACAATCCACCGCTAGACAAATTTCTTCTCAACAGCTACAGGTACAAGTTGCACAAAGGAGACGACAAAGCACCAAAAAGACATGAGGTGAAGCTTTTTTCAACAACTCTTACTGCTGTGAATGTAATTCATGTTAAAGCTGTCAAAGTGTGTTTATGGTTGTGGTAATTATTTGATGTCATTAAGCTATTTTTATGAATCACAATCAATTTTTGGTTTGCTATATGTTGTTGTTTCACAAATTCCAATATTAGAGATTAATTGATGCTAGCTTAAAAATTTTGTTGATTCTTTACAGGTGACGCGACCTCCTTGCATTGAATCCCCCTTTGCTGATCAAGTGTTGGGATCATCTCCAAGTCACAATTGGCAGACCAAGTTCTTCATGTCCTAGCAAATTTGTCTACTATGTGTTGAAACAATGTCTCCGTGCCAAACTTTTCGGTATTTAAGTACTTCATGCGTCATGTAATTAACTCGGTGGATGGTTCAATGTTGGTTAATTAACTATAGATGCATAGTTATATTAATCTGCGATGTTAATTAATGTTGCAATTAGTGCCGCTACATAAATGAGCGTGGCAGAATACACCATATGTTGCAAATGATAAATCATGATATCACAACCAGTGTTTTTCGTTGCCAAAAAGTAGCGTGGCAATAGTAAGGTGCACTTGTAGCACCCCTAATACGAACATGGTAATAAGAAATTCAACTTGTAGCGACACAAAAGGAACGTGGCAGTAGTATGGTGTACTTGTAGCAACCCTTAATAGGAACGTGGTAATAAGAAGTTCAACTTGTAGCACACAAAAAGGAACGTGGCCATAGATAGTGCACTTGTAGCAACCCTAATAGAAACGTTGTAATAAAGACTTTAACTTATGGCAACCAACAAAATTTCGAAGCAATAATAGAGGACCACATATTACAACCAATCAAATTACATGGCAATAGAGGATACCACCTATAGCAACGTAACAAATATCGTGGCATCAGACAATACTACCTATCGCATCGAAATCAACTTTTGTGGCAATAGAGGAGACCACCTATAGCAACTAACCAATTTCGTGGCACCAGACAATACTACATATTGCAACCAAATTACTTTCGTGGTAATAGACGAGGTTCAACCAATAGCAACCAAAGTCAGTGCGTAGCAATACTATAACTTGCAACGAAACAGAAACGTTGCAATTGCACCTTTGGCAACACCACAGATGTGTCGCAATAGTACACTTTGCAACAAGAACAAGCGTTGTAAAAAAACCTAATTGCAACGTTGCGTTACGTTGCAACAGAAAAACTTTGGCAACCACTAGATGGACAACGTCGTAATAACCTAATGCAACGCGGCTTTTCGCAGCCCACGGTCCACAGAACAGTTTGGTTGCAATTGTGTCTATTGCAACCAAATATGGCATATTGCAACACATTTTGTGCGTTGCTTTAGGGGGAAAATCTAGTAGTGTTACTTTGTGTTTATGTATTAAAGATGAAGGGATTGACTAACTTGTGAAGAAGGATAAGTGGTATATGATTACAACACCTTGGACGAAGTTCTTTTACGAGTACTTGCTCGAGGACGAGCAAGAGCTAAGTGTGGGGGAGATGTTGACGGTGTATTTTGGTGCACCTAGCATGTTCATTACACTTTGGTTTGGATTTGATTATGGAACTAACCCGCCACTAGGCACACTAATCATATAACAAGTTCATCTTTGTGCATGCATTTGGAAGTGTTGTGTTTATGTAGGAAAACATGGACATAAAGGACGGATTCGCAACGAGTTCAAAGGAGCATTTAGGGAGTCTTGTTCGTGTTCATGAGCTTGATGAAATCACTTCCGAAGGTGGCAAGGACCGAAGTGCTACGAGGAACACCCCCGGGGATTGAAGCGTAAAAGACCGAACTTCATGCGAAGAGAACCTCTATCTTGAACGCGAGGATAACATCATCAAAATCATGCAAGTGGAGGGGGCAAAGTACATAAATGCATAAGGACCCACAGAGCAAAAGGGGCGACCGAACCGGGGCGGGAAGTGGGCGCCCGGGGCCGCTCGGCCCACGCCCGCCGGGGGCCCCTAGTTCTGGCGCCGGTTCGGTCCCGTTTTCCTTGCACTCGAAGGATCTTCAACCCTAAAAGCCCCGAGGCGCCGCCAACACCGAGGAGGGAGTCAGTCGCACCAGAAGGCCATCCACAAGCTAGAGAGAGAGGAGGAGGATCTCCGGAGGGAGATCAACCACCTCGAAGGAAGCACCCTCTCGTGGAGAAGAAGGAAGACACCGTCGGAAGGGAAACCATGATCAACGGTGCCATGATCAGCACCATGATGGGGTAATCTTCTCATTCGTCCATGGGTTGTAATCGATCTTGAGATGTAATCGCACTTTGTCGGATTATCTATCTATCATCTTGTGTTGAATATACTTTCATGCTTAAGGTTAGCTACCATGCCGTAAAGGGAGTATAGGCCTCGATGCTTCCTTGGATCCATTCAATACGCCGTGTCCATCAAAGATCTAGTCATGAATACCTTCGCGTAGTGACAGTACGAGAGGAGGGAAAGGGCAAAACCGTGGTCACAACCCTGATAGATTAGATTGGTTTTCATGTCTTTAAGCGATTGCATACTCTAGCATCGTAGACCCGTGGGCGAGTGTCTTTTATCTTGATATCTTAATCATTCTCTCTAGTGTAGTTTAGTTGTTTTCTAGCATAATAATAGTTAGGGTTTTAGTAGCTAGTGTGTCGTTGTAGATCGAACGCTTGTAATCCCCTTGCTCTGCGGATTGACAAGAACCTTGGGAATCCCGTGGTGAAAAAGGTGTGGGGTCCGTACGCTTGCGGATCGTAGAGGGATACGTATTTTATCCGTCAACAGATAGCCAGATATTCCTTCTCATATGTAGACAAACCTTGTGTCCTAGGACCCAAAGGTTTGCTGATAAAGGCCAATGGATGTCCATTCTGCAATAGAACCGCCCCAACACCCTTGTTTGATGCATCAATTTCAATGCAGAAGGTTTGGGAAAAATCTGGCATAGCCAAAACAGGGGCGGACACCAGTGCAAGCTTGAGCGTATTGAAAGCCTCAGTGTGCTCACTGGTCCACACAAGTAAGGCTTGTTTCTTGAGCAAATCAGTCAATGGTTTAGCAATGACAGCAAAATGTTTGACGAATTTCCTGTAATAACCAGTAAGACCCAAGAAACTTCGAAGCTCTTTCAAATTTGTAGGTGGAGGCCAAGATTGAACTGCTGTAATCTTAGAAGGATTAGTGGCAATGCCCTTAGCACTGATTATGTGGCCCAAGTAAGACAACTGCTGCTGAGCAAAATTGCATTTGGATAACTTCACCTGCCACTTATCATGAGCTAATAGCTATAGGACCTGCCTGAGGTGCTCCAGGTGTTCAGAAAAGGTAGCACTATAGACAAGAATATCATCAAAGAACACCAAGACACACTTCCTAAGAAGAGGGGCAAGTGTACAGTTCATAGCACCCTGAAAGGTCCCTGGGGCTCCACACAGACCAAATGCCATGACATTGAACTCAAACAAGCCAAAGTGAGTCTGGAAAGTAGTTTTGTAAGCTTCTCCTTTCTTGAGCCCGATTTGATGATACCCAGAATTGAGGTCTAAAGAGGAAAACCATTTAGCCTTTGCCAATTCATCCATCAGCTCATCAAACATTGGTATAGGAAATTTGCTTTTCAGAGTCATAGCATTCAGATATCTGTAATCAATACAAAACCTCTAGCTACCATCTTTTTTCCTAACCAGTAGTATAGGAGAAGAAAATGCACTAGTGCTAGGTTGAATGATCCCTTTATGCAACATATCAGCAACTTGTTTCTCAATTTCATCCTTAAGAGAAGGAGGGTATTTGTAGGGTCTTATGTGCACCGGCTTAGCTCCAGGAATGAGAGGAATGACATGGTCACAAGCTCTTTCTGGTGGCAACTGGGACAGGGGCTGGAAGACCATAGCAAATTCCTCAAGAATGACAGCCACCTCAGGCCTGACAGAATCTGCAGGCAATGGTGTAGGGTCCACAATACTGCAAATGTGGACAATGATTTCCTCAGGAATTGCAAGAGTGATGCCTTGTAATATTGCTGTAGCTCCTTGATATGGAAGAGCCAACCATTTGTGCTTCCAATGAACTTTCATAGGACTAAAAACCTCCAACCAATCCATTCCCAAAATAAAATCAAAATGTCCCAGTGGCAGCACCTTCATATCAGTAGTGAAAGTACAATCATTCACAGCCCATGGCACATGTTTCAGGATCCTGTCACAATGCAACACTTCTCCACTGGCCACTTGCACTTGGACATCAATAGTCTGTGTTTGCAGGTGGTTCAAGTATGGCAGCAAGCTTTGGTTGATAAATGTGTGAGAACTTCCAGAATCCACTAACAGCATTACTGGAACCCCCATGATGGACTCTTGCAACCTCATGGTTCTTGGTCCCTCACATCCAGAAGTAGCTTCTTTAGATAATGCCAGAAACAATTGCTCACTATCCTCAGCTGTTGCAGACAGTTTCTCCATGTCATCGATGCTGAATAAATCCAGAAGTTCCTGCACTACATGTAGTTGGACAGAAGTAGCACACTTATGCTCCCTGTGCCATTTCTCTGCACAGCGAATGCATATGCCTTTAGCTTTACGAAATGCACGTAAGGCGGCCAAACGATCTTCTGGGGATTTGCCTTCACAGAATTTCTTCTCATCTTGCAAAATGGGCTGAACTTGTTTATCAATGTGTGGCGGTGGTGGCAGAGGATGAGGTCTCTTGGGAACCTCTTTGCTTACATAGAATGAATCAGCGCGCTTGGCAGCCTTGATCCCCACGACAACATCTTCTTGCAATAAGGCCAGGGAAGCAGCAGAATCGAAATCGATAGGGCGATGCAAGGAAACAGCAGCTCTAATATCATCCCATAACCCATCAACAAATTTCATAGCATAGTAAATGGGTTCAGTCACATGACCATAAGCATTTAACTGGTCTACAAGCTCAGCAAATTTGTCAACATATTCTGTGACAGAACTAGACTGCTTGATATGGAAGAGCTGACAAATGAGTAATTCCTTATGTTCTCTACCAAACCTATCAAGCAACAGGACCGTAAAAACACTCTAGGAAGCATGCTTAAGCATATGTTGCACAGACTGGAACCATCTAGCAGCAGCGTCAGAGAGATACATGGAAGCGATTTGAATCCAACGAAACTCCTCAACCTCATACATCTCAAAATAACTCTCGCATCTAGTTATCCACAACTTAGGGTTATCACCAGAGAACTCAAGAAAATTCAATTTCGGTAAATGCCCAGTGGAATTCCCTGAACGATTATCCCCACCATCTGTCACACCCGATTTTACAAGGAAAACCGAATGCATCTCATATGTGCGCCAGGATCAATTTACACACACATGATAGACAAAACGAGAGTAATACCATTGCTGTAATAAAACGTTCAAGAGTTAAACCAGTACGATATCCATTATTACATCCAGAGAGGTGGACTCGAAGGTCCGAACACAACGATAACTAAATGACGAGCGGCTCCATCTTTGACTTCCACGGGCATGATGGACCGGGGGATCCGCATGCCTTAGAACTCCTCGTAGTCACTCCGGTACTCGTCCTCGCCTCGACGTTCTCCTGCGAACAGCGGTAAGCAAGGGTGAGCACACTTATGGTTGGTGCTCAGCAAGTGGGGGAAATAATGCAAGGCTATCAAGGATAGGCTATGGTTCACAGCGGTAAGCATTTTATAAGTTGGTCAAGTTTTATTAGCAAGCACCTAATTACTAGGTGTAAGTGTATACCAACCCACTTAACCTTAAAAGAAACCTCAAACCAAACCACAAACCCATGATTTGCATTAATCTTCAAGTTTATTAATCATGTGAGGGTCCAAGACGCTCGTGACCGTGAGCACGGCTGATCAATCAGTTTTACACTCTGCAGAGGTTGTACACTTTACCCACAGCTCGTGTTCCCCATCTTGCCCGGGTTAGCTAGACCCTTAAACACTTCCAAGGTGAGTGGCTAGGGGTCCACTACGAAGCCTTTACAAAGGAAAGAAGAGAAACCAAACCGCCGCAACGCATCGGCGGCGGAGCGGACCATAACCCTCCCCGATGGTCAACACCTTAGCCAAGGGCGGCTACCCCAAAAGGACCGGGCTATACCCCTTCAACTCCGGCCCCCTGTGCCCCTCTCGGAAAAGAGCTATCAGCTAACCCACTCTCCTAATTAATTGGCTAATCCAGAGCCATGTGGACTGTGGTTGTACTGTTATCTTGGGTGGTTCTCCATGTTCCGATTATATAACAAGTTATCTTGTTTAAAGCACAAACACCTTATATAAGCAAAACTGAGATGTATAACATAAACAAAGCATAACCAAACTCATGTAAAGCAACTAAGCATTTATCTACCCCAAGCATTTGTTTAAACAGGGTTGATCAAGGTAAAGTGGTAAAGCATCTAGTCAAGTCCTCAACTAGGTGTTTGCCCATCAGGTTTATGCATAACAACAGGAATAGTAAACTTTGTTTAGCATGCAGTGATATAGGTTCAAAAAGATAATGCAGAGGGGGAAAGCCACTTGCCTTCCTCTACAAGCTGGGTGAAATCCTCCTCGAAGACAGGCTCTTCCCGATCACCTCCGACAGGGAGCTCAGACGAAACAGGCACGATATCTACGAGTCAAACATGGATAACAAACAATAAACAAAACAGTACACCAAACAGTAAAAAAACTGGTAAATTTACTGTTTAAAAGATTCTATTCGTCGAGACGATCATTTTGATATATAGAACGCTAAAAACGGAGTTAAAATGAAGAAGATATGATTAAAACAGTTTATAGGGGCCTATCTGCAAGAAAACTAAGTTTACAGGGCTGTTTATAAATAAAACCAGGGGCTAAAACATAATTTTATATAAAAACTAAAGGGCCTAAGTGTTAAAACTTAAGAAAAGGACTCCTAACACTATTATCCAGGGTAGACAGGGGCTAGATTGTAAAAATCAGGACCTAACCGTAAAGATTCTTAAAGGTGGAAGGACCGGCTTGCTAAAGTTTGAAAACTCAGGGGCTCTTAAGGAAAAGGGCCGCAGCCGCACTGTGGATCTCAGATCCGACGGCTGGCAACGCGTGCGCGCGCCGTGGACCGCGCCGTGCACCCGGTGCACGGGTCCACGGCTGGGTCTCGGTCTTTAAACGCGAAGGGGTACGCGCCCCGGCGGGCCGTCCATCGCGGATCCAAGGGCCCCGGACGTGAGCACGCGGGACGCGGCGGCGGCGTCGGCCGGAGACGGAGACGGGCGGCGCGGAGGCCCCTCACCGGCATCCTCGCCGGCGCGCCCTATCCGGCGCTCGGGGCACCAGTCGCGCGCGCGCGGGCTCACGCAAGGTCCGGGGAGCACGCGAGCAAGGCTAGGGGGTCGGGGGGGTGGCATGGGCCTCACCGGCGGCCGGCACCGTAAGGGGGCGGCGCGGTCACTCCGGCGAGCTCGGGGAGGCGATGCGTGCGCGAAGAAGAAGAGGAATTGGGCGGGGGGATAATGCGCACGGCGGTTACCGCGCAGGAGGATGACGGCGGGCTACGGACGGAGGAGGGGGCGGCGGCGAGAGAGGCTCAACGACGGCGGCGGCTCGGGCGGCGCTCGGTGAGCTCGAGCGCGGCGCCACGGGCGTCGGGGGCGAAAACCTGGCGACCGGCACGAGCTTGTCAAGCTCCCGGCGATCCCAAAAACCAAAGGAAACGGGCGGGGGGTCCGGTCCTTCACCGGCGGCGACGGATCGAGCGGCGGCGGGGAACGGGCCGGGGGCGGCGGCGCGGGGAAATTAGTGCTCGAGCGCGTGTGCTAGCGTGTCGCAGAGGCAAAGGGAGGCACAGGGGTTCGTGCGCGAGCTTAAAAAGGGGCAAAGGGAGGAAGGCGAGGCGGGTAGGGGACGGGACGGCCGGCGGCTTGCCATTGATGGCCGCGGCCATCACGGCTAGGGTTAAAGGATGGAAAGAAACGGTCCTAATTGATCACGGAAAGGTTAATTGCCTTAATTGACCGCAAGAAGAAGAAAGGAAGGTGGGGAGGCGGCCGGGCGCGGCGGGAATCGCGCGGCGGCGCGGGCTCGGGGGAGGGGCGGCGGGAGGAAGAAGAAAGGAAGGGGGGGGAAGGGAGGTGAGCGGGTGGGGCCCGGGCGTCGGCGCCTCGGTGAAAAAGAAAAGGGGAGGGGGGGGGGAGGGGGGGGGGGGGGGCGGCGCGGGAGGCGGGTTGGGCCACTTGGGCCGAAAGGGGCCGGTCTTTGTTTTTTTTTTTCTTTTCTCTTTTTCAAACTCCATTTTCAAACCAAATTCATTTCAAATTCAAATCAAACCTTTCAAACTTTTTCCCAAGAATTTTATAGACTTTTTAGAAACTTCACAAGCAACCAAAAACCATGCAAGCCAACTGATGATGCACATACACTTGTTGTCTTTAAGTTTATTAAATTATATTTATTATTTTAGAGCTCAATTTAAATAGCAATTTTGTTGACGGTGTATTTTGGTGCACCTAGCATGTTCATTACACTTTGGTTTGAATTTGATTATGGAACTAACCCGCCACTAGGCACACTAATCATATAACAAGTTCATCTTTGTGCATGCGTTTGGAAGTGTTGTGTTTATGTAGGAAAACATGGACATAAAGGACGGATTCGCAACAAGTTCAAAAGAGCATTCATGGAGTCTTGTTCGTGTTCATGAGCTTGCTGAAATTACTTCCAATGGTGGCGAGGACCGAAGTGTTACAAGGAACACCCCCGGGGATTGAAGTGTAAAAGATCAAACTTCATGCAAAGAGAGCCTCCATCTTGATCGCGAGGATAACAACGTCAAAATCATGCAAGTGGAGGGGGCAAAGTAGATAAGTGCACGAGGACCCACGGAGCAAAAAGGGGCGACCGAACCGGGCCGAATTGGGCCTGGGCCGGCCGGCCCGGGCGGGCCGGCCCGGCCCCACTTCGGCACCGGTTCGGTCCCGTCTTCCTTGCCCTCGAAGGATCTTCGACCCTAAAACCCCCGACGCGCCGCCAACACCGGGAGGAGGAGTTATTCACACCAGAAGGCCATCCACAAGCTAGAGAGAGAGAGGAGGAGGATCTCCGGTGGGAGATCAACCACCTCGAAGGAAGCACCCTCTCGTGGAGAAGAAGGAAGACACGGCGGAAGGGAAACCATGATCAACGGTGCCATGATCAGCACCTTGATGGGGTAATCTTCTCATTCGTCCATGGGTTGTAATCGATATTGAGATGTAATCGCACTTTGTCGGATTATCTATCTATCATCTTGTGTTGAATATACTTTAATGCTTAAGGCTTGCAACCGTGCCGTAGAGGGAGTAGAGCTCCAATGCTTCCTTGGATCCATTCAATACGCTGTGGCCATCAAAGGTCTAGTCATGAATATCTTCGCGTAGTGACAGTACGAGAGGAGGGAAAGGGCGAAACCGTGGTCACATCCCCGATAGATTAGATTGGTTTTCATGTCTTTAAGCGATTGCATGCTCTAGTATCGTAGACCCGTGGGCGAGTGTCTTCTATCTTGATCGTTTATCATTCTCTCTAGTGTAGTTTAGTGTTTTCTAGTATAATAGTAGTTAGGGTTTTAGTAGCTAGTGTGTCGGTGTTGATCGAACGCTTGTAATCCCCTTGCTCTGCGGATTGACAAGAACCTTGGGAATCCCGTGGTGAAAAAGGTGTGGGGTCCGTACGCTTGCGGATCGTAGAGGGATACGTCTTTTATCCGTCAACAAGCCCCTTTTTCTGGCGCCGTTGCCGGGGAGCAAGTTAGTTTACATCGTTTGATTTGCATCTTAGTTTTATATTTTAGTTTATCTTTTATTCGCTATATCTAACATATATTATCCAGAAAAACACTTGTTTCTTTTTTGTTTTTGTTTTTATCTTATTGTCTAGATGGAGTTCGTTAATCAACCCGTGGAAGAACCGGAGAAATCATTAAGGGATTACACTAGCCCTCGATGTGAAGACATAAAGGTACAAGAGTCGGATTCGAAGCTCGAAGAGACCAAGTATGAAATTAAATCCAAGATCATCAAGATGGTGGCGGAAAACCCATTTGAAGGGATGGTTACGGAGAACCCATATAGACACATAAGGGATTTCACGACAATATGCAACACGGTGCGTCAAGAAGGAGTTCCCGATGAATGGTTCAAATGGAATCTCTTTCCCTACTCACTTGCCGGCAAAGCAAAGACATGGTATTCGGTTGCGTCCTTTGAAGTTGAAGGCAATTGGAACAAGTTGACAAAGAAGTTTTGCGAGAAGTTCTTTCCAATTAGCAAGGTTCAACATCTAAGGAGGCAAGTGATCACTTTCATGCAAGGAGAAGAGGAAGGGATAGACCAAGCCTGGGATAGGTTTAATGAATTAATCGAACAAGGACCAAAACTCGGCTTCACCGGTGACGTACTCTTGCATACATTTTTCTTTTCCCTAACCCCTAGTTGCATGCGACACGTCGAAATGTGTGCAGGTGGGGATCTCATGGAGAAAACACTCTCGGAAGCCGCCCAACTTCTACAAAAAGTTAGTAAAGCGGGTGCCACGCGAAGAGATTGGGAAACAAGACTTGCGTAAGAGCCGGAATTCAATTCAAGGAAGAAGAAGCTTGCTGATTTTTCTAAAGAGGCAACCCCGAAAGTTACAAAGGAGGAACCAATCATGGAAAAGCTTGAACAAGAACACATCAAGTCAAGAACTACACCAAACGTCGACTTCGCCGCACCAAATGAGACGAACAAGAGAAGCATGTCAAGCGCGAAGCCACTAAGGGAGTTCGAACCAATGGATTGGGTACCTATTGATTACGGAGAAGTATTCGACAAGAGAAGACTGTTCCCTAATCAAAAGGGAATGGCAAGAGCATTGGAAGTGGATTTCCCACCGGAGAAGAAAGCTGAAAATTCATACGACCTCGAAACCACCGGTGAGATTTTTGAAAAGCTCTTTGGAGATGACGTGGTGGATCCGGAACATATTGCCGAGGTGAAGAGAATCATGGGGATCAAGCCCGAAGCATCACCATACGCTCGCCTCGCTGAAATTTACTCGATAGGATCCGAAGAAGAAGAGAAGATGACGCCGCACTTGAGTTGCGAGATCAACGGAGTTCAATGCAAAGCTTTATGCGACATCGGAGCCCAAGTAAGTGTTCTATCTTCTAAAATTTACGATAAAGTTCAATACCACAACCTAGACTTAGCTCCAAAATCAACGAAATTAATTATGGGAGATGGTAGAACTATCAAACCTCTAGGTATTGCTTGCAACATGAAAGTAAAAATCTCTAGAAACTATATACCAACCGATTTCTTTGTTATTGATGCTTACCATGGTAATTCTGATCATATAATCTTAGGTAGGCCTTTTCTTAAGTTGGTAGATGCCGTGTTAGATGCGGAGAAGGCAAAGTAACAATGAACCTTAATGGAACAAAGTACACATATAACTTTCTTCGTGCTTCTAAACACCTTACACCTTTTCCTCCCGAAGATGAAGAAGTAGAAGAGATAGATAGTCTTTGTTTTGTTGAAACCCTTAGAGACCCGCTGCAAAGAGCGATGGAAAATCAAATTAGTAATCAACAAGATGAAGAACTAGAGGAAGCGACAAAAGGCTTAGAGCCGCATGACGGTAGCGTGGAGGAAGAGAAGTTCGAAGACATAGGAGAAATAAAACCCGAGGAGCCGCAAGTGCCCGAAGTAGACCTTAAACCTTTGCCCAAGGGATTAAAATATGAATTTTTGGGCCCAGACAAAACTTATCCAGTCATTGTGAGCGACGAGTTGAGCCCCGAAGAAAATGAAGCGTTGCTGATTTTATTAAAAAAACATAGGAAGGTGATTGGATATTCAATTAATGATCTCAAAGGTATTAGCCCAGCCTTTTGCACTCATCGTATACCAATGGAAGACCAATGTAAGCCTGTAGTGGATCATCAAAGGAGGCTAACCCATGCCATGCGAGAGGTAGTAAAGAAAGAGGTTATCAAGTTACTTGATGCCGGAATCATCTACCCGGTTCCGCATAGCGAATGGGTGAGCCCGGTACATTGTGTACCGAAGAAAGGAGGTTTGACCGTGGTGAAGAACGAGAAGAACGAATTGATACCGCAAAGAACCGTGACCGGGTGGCGGATGTGTATCGATTACCGTAAGCTTAACAAAGCGACGAAGAAAGATCACTTCCCCCCTACCGTTCATAGACGAGATGCTCGAGAGGTTAGCAAACCACGCTTATTTTTGCTTTCTCGATGGATACTCGGGGTTCATGCAAATTCCTATTCACCCGGAAGATCAACATAAGACAACGTTTACGTGTCCTTATGGAACGTTTGCATATAGGAGGATGCCCTTCGGCATATGCAACGCTCCGGCCTCTTTTCAATGTTGCATGATGGCCGTGTTCTCGGAATTCATCGAAGAAATTGTTGAAGTGTTTATGGATGATTTTTCCGTTTACGGGAAGACGTTCATGGATTGCTTAGCAAACTTAGAAAAGGTCCTTACAAGGTGTGCGGAGGTAGATTTGGTTTTAAATTGGGAAAAGTGCCACTTCATGGTTAAGCAAGGCATAGTGCTCGGACATGTTATATCCGAGAGAGGAATTGAAGTGGACAAGGCTAAGGTAGAGACGGTTGAGCAACTCCCACCTCCTACGGATGTTAAGTCCTTAAGGAGCTTTCTAGGCCATGCCGGATTCTATAGAAGATTTATAAAGGACTTCTCGAAGATCACTAAGCCTTTAACACACCTTCTTCAAAAGGACGTGGCTTTTGACTTTGATGAGAAGTGTCTAGCGGCATTCCGGACCTTGAAAAATGCTTTGGTGAGTGCTCCCATCATCCAACCTCCGGATTGGAGCCAACCTTTCGAGATCATGTGTGACGCAAGTGACTACGCCGTAGGCGCGGTCTTGGGTCAAAGAAAGGAAGGCCGAGTTCACGCCGTTTACTACGCTAGCAAAACTCTTAGTGGGGCACAATTAAATTACGCTACTACGGAAAAAGAGTTGCTAGCGGTGGTATTCGCTTTCGAAAAATTCAGATCTTACATCGTGAACTCGAAGGTCATTGTTTACACCGATCATGCAGCTATCAAGTATCTCTTGGCTAAGAAGGAAGCTAAACCACGTTTGATTCGTTGGATCCTTCTTCTCCAAGAGTTCGATGTTGAAATTCGTGATAAAAAGGGGGTGGAGAATGTTGTGGCCGATCATTTGTCTAGGATGAATCGTGGACAAGATGATAAAGAGCCCATAGAAGATAAGATGAGAGATGACCACCTCTATAGGGTGCTTGATAAAGATACTTGGATGATCGACATCATTCGAGCAATTCGAAAGATGCCCCTCGATCATCTGGACAGAAACACTCAAAGGAAGATAATCTCCGAAAGTAAGAAATATTTTTGGGATGCACCATACCTCTTCAAGCTTGGCAATGATGGAGTGATGAGAAGATGTGTGCCAAGAGAAGAGAGGCTTGAGATTCTAAGGAAGTGCCACTCGGCGGAGTACGGTGGGCACTATAGCCATTTTCGAACCGAAGCAAAAGTATGGTCGAGTGGATTCTATTGGCCGGAGATGCATGAAGATACTAAAAGATATGTTGCGTCATGCCCCGAATGCCAAAGAACCGGAAACATCTCTCAAAGAAATTCTATGCCTTTGAAATACAACTTGCAAATCGACATATTCGATGTATGGGGCATAGACTTCATGGGGCCTTTTAAAAACTCATTTGGATTCGAGTATATACTTGTTATGGTTGATTATGTATCCAAGTGGGTAGAGGCTATACCATGTCGTAAAGCTTCCACGGAGGAGTCCATCACTATGATCAAGAACGCGAGTTTTCCCCGTTTCGGTACACCGAGAATCTTGATAAGTGATGGAGGAACTCATTTCACCGGGAAGAACTTCAAAAGGTGCTTGTCCAAGTTGGGAATTGAGCATAGGGTCTCCACGGCCTATCACCCACAAACCAATGGACAAGCGGAGACGTCAAATACGCAACTAAAAAGCATACTCAACAAAACCATAGAGAAGGGAGGCAATGATTGGTCAAAGAAATTAGACGGAGCTTTATGGGCTTATCGAACGGCGTTTAAAACACCGATAGGTATGACCCCATATCAATTTGTCTATGGAAAAGCTTGCCACCTTCCGGTTGAGTTGGAACATAAAGCCTATTGGGCGATTAAAGAGATGAACCTTGATCTCGATGCCGCGGTAGTGAAACGAAGAATTCAAATAAGCGAGCTAGAGGAGTTGAGGTTGAAAGCATATGAAAACGCAAGCATATACAAGGAGAGGATCAAAAGGTGGTATTATAAAAGATTGAAGAAAAAAGAATTCAAAGAAGGAGATAAGGTCCTCCTCTACAATTCGAGGTTTAAAACCTTCGGAAAGGGGAAATTGCAAAGCAAGTGGGACGGACCTTATGTTGTGCATTCGGTGTTCTCCAACGGAGCGGTAACCATTATGGATATAAACGGCGATCAATTTGTGGTGAATGGACAGCGGCTTAAGGTTTACTACGAACCCGATGTCGTGCCCATTCATCATGTTGACGTCTTTACCATGGAGGAAGAGCCCGAACGTCCCGCCTAGGACGAAAAACAAGGCACCGACTTCTGTAAATAATTTTTCTTTTAGCTTTCTAGAGTTTTTCGCGAAGATTTACTGGGCCACCTTTTTCCCATGGGCTAAGGAATAAAAAAGAGGGCGGTGTGCAAAAACCCGGACCGGCCCGGCCCCCGAGGCAGGGTGGGCCGGCCGGCCCGGCGGACCGGCCCAAGGGGGCCCGACGCCCGATGACCCCGAATTTCGCCCGAATTGCTCCTTTTTGACTTCCTTGTTTGGTCGGAAAATTTTAAGGGAAGTGTAAAAAGGGAAAATAAGGTTCCCGGGGCTTTTCTCTCGGGACTATTTATTTGGCCGAATTGGGAGCTCGAGAATCAAACCTTTCAAGCAATGTGTTGCACCCTTGTAGCAGCCATTGAGCCTCCAAAAAGCTTAGAGTTGAAGCTAGAAGCCAAGAAGCCATCGATGGAGGAGGCGATGCGATGCGAGCTCAAGCTACCCGTCAAGAGGACCGCACGTATCCGTTGCGGAGGACGTGTCCCGACCGGAGCTCTTGCATCTCCCAACCTCGTCGAAGGAGAGAAGGTCCCTACACCCGTTGGAAGGTCGGCACGCCTCCAAGGCATCAAGCGTAAAGATTACAAGGAGGTGTCGCCGGAGCCTAAGGATTATGGGGATAGCGACTACTCCGACGATCGTAGCCCGAGCTCATGGGCGGCTGCCGGTAGAGACGATGACGATTGGGACGAGCAGCCCAATGATTGGACTCCCGAAGGCCCCAACGGCGACGGCAACGACGGTGGCGAAGGCAACGACAATGGAGGTGGCGACGACGGTGGTGACAACGATGGAGATTATGGCGACGACGACCCCTTCAGATTGCATCCGGTGTGCTGTCGAGTTTGCCGTCAATCCATCGCGGATCTCTACACGTCGGCCGACGAATGTCTCCAAGCCATGGAAGCGATGAAGCAGCGTATGGAGGACTTGGAGCGCGTAGTTGAAGATGACTACAAGTTCCGTAACCGTAACGTGCGCAAACTTTTCGGCATGGTTGGAAACATGAGAGGCAAGTGGTGCAAAACTTGCTTGAAGTACCACTAGATCTAGTTTTCCCCTTAGGATTTTGTAAGATACGACGAGGACGTCGTATGTTTTAAGTGTGGGGGAGAGCTAGCTCGCTAGCCTTAGCCTTTTGAACTTCAAGTTTAGGTTCGGTTTAATCTTCGTGTGAGAGTCTTAGTGTTTTAATAAGTCTTTAGTTTTTGAGTCTGTTTTAAAATTTTTGCAAGTGTCTTAAATTAGTGTTGAGTCAAGAAAATCAAATAAAAAGAGTCTTTATATACATCTTTGTGTTTTATGTATTGTTTATCTTTATTTACTTGTTTGTTTAATCTTCGATTCTTGATATATGAACACAAGTATGTGGTTTGAAAATCGTTTACCGTGGTGCTTAGTGGAATCGCTACTACTTAAAGTACCCATACCGCACTTCGATCTTGAGCTTCATATGCTAGTTGTGCTATGTTCGATGCTAAAAATTGGAGGATTTCAGTTCTGAAAATTATTTTAAAACCCTTGTAATAAAGGTTAGCAAAACCTCTTTTTCCAAGTGGAGAGTAAGAAAAAAATTCCTATCCAAAGCCAAGTTTATTTTTTTTCGCTCCACCATAAGTGTGATTAGCACGATGAGTTAGGCTAGGACCCTTCTCTCTTGGTGAGTTTTAATTTCGAGCAATGATCATGTCCTTGTGCTTATCTTTTGTTGCTAGCCTCGTCATATATTCGGTAACGTGACTTTCACAACGGAAGTCACGTACATCGCCGAATTCCATACCCAACCCTATACATCTCTTTTGTACATCGTATTCCTTGAACACAACCTATTTTCAAAGTTTCGTCTCGTCTCTAGCATGATTTATTTAAAAAATTCAGATTGTATGCATGCGAGGAAAGAGAGAATTGAAAGCTTTGAAAAGTTGTCAAGAGAGAGAAAAATAAAGAGAAAAAGTATGTGTATGGAAAAGAAAGAAAGAAAGAAAGAAAAATCGTATGTGAATGAAAGAAGAAAAGAAAAAGAGAGAAAGATGAGTTAGCAATGAAGATATGAGAGGGATGGATCAAGTGAAAGAAAAGAAAAAAAAATAAAGTGTAAGGAAGGATGTCACGTTGATTGTGAGACGAAACTTTTACTCTATTTCCAACCATGTGCAATCCGACAACGAGGACATCATTGGTGCCTTGAAGTCACAATTTTCTTTTGCCCTTGCACATGTCCACCATTCATAATCTTCTCATCCTTGATATCCCTACATATGGTTAATTCTCATGATCATTGGCTTTGAAAGGTAGACAACCATTAGAGGAAGTTCTTAGTTTGACAATACTTGTGTTGATTGCGCTAGCCCTACCTATAGCTCCACTTTTACATGATATATGAGAGATTAATGGGAGGTGAGAGTTTTATAAAAATTTGGTTAGGATAGACACTTCATATGAGTGACTTGAGAGAGCTTGGAGAAAGGTTTTTGTCTAATACTTGTTGCAGGAATTTTTGTTTTGAAAACCATAAAAACCCTCCGATGGAAGCAAAGGAGTAAGCATGGCTGAAATTGAAGACTTCAAGTGAAGAGTTTGAGTTGTGGGGTAAAACTTGACGTGGTAAAAATTCTAAACGCCCATGTTTATGTTTGATTATCATTACTTTGTGTTTATGTATTAAAGATGAAGGGATTGACTAACTTGTGAAGAAGGATAAGTGGTACACGATTACACACCTTGGACGAAATTCTTTTACGAGTACTTGCTCGAGGACGAGCAAGAGCTAAGTGTGGGGGAGATGTTGACGGTGTATTTTGGTGCACCTAGCATGTTCATTACACTTTGGTTTGGATTTGATTATGGAACTAACCCGCCACTAGGCACACTAATCATATAACAAGTTCATCTTTGTGCATGCGTTTGGAAGTGTTGTGTTTATGTAGGAAAACATGGACATAAAGGACGGTTTCGCAACAAGTTCAAAGGAGCATTCATGGAGTCTTGTTCGTGTTCATGAGCTTGCTGAAATTACTTCCAATGGTGGCGAGGACCGAAGTGTTACAAGGAACACCCCCGGGGATTCAAGTGTAAAAGATCAAACTTCATGCAAAGAGAGCCTCCATCTTGATCGCGAGGATAACAGCGTCAAAATCATGCAAGTGGAGGGGGCAAAGTAGATAAGTGCACGAGGACCCACGAAGCAAAAAGGGGCGACCGAACCGGGCCGAACTGGGCCAGGGCCGGCCGGCCCAGACGGGCCGGCCCAGCCCACTTCGGGCACCGGTTCGGTCCCGTCTTCCTTGCCCTCGAAGGATCTTCGACCCTAAAACCCCCGACGCGCCGCCAACACCGGGAGGAGGAGTTATTCGCACCAGAAGGCCATCCACAAGCTAGAGAGAGAGGAGGAGGATCTCCGGTGGGAGATCAACCACCTCGAAGGAAGCACCCTCTCGTGGAGAAGAAGGAAGACACCGGCGGAAGGGAAACCATGATCAACGGTGCCATGATCAGCACCTTGATGGGGTAATCTTCTCATTCGTCCATGGGTTGTAATCGATATTGAGATGTAATCGCACTTTGTCGGATTATCTATCTATCATCTTGTGTTGAATATACTTTAATGCTTAAGGCTTGCAACCGTGCCGTAGAGGGAGTAGAGCTCCAATGCTTCCTTGGATCCATTCAATACGCCGTGGCCATCAAAGGTCTAGTCATGAATACCTTCGCGTAGTGACAAGATGCGAGAGGAGGGAAAGGGCGAAACCGTGGTCACATCCCCGATAGATTAGATTGGTTTTCATGTCTTTAAGCGATTGCATGCTCTAGTATCGTAGACCCGTGGGCGAGTGTCTTCTATCTTGATCGTTTATCATTCTCTCTAGTGTAGTTTAGTGTTTTCTAGTATAATAGTAGTTAGGGTTTTAGTAGCTAGTGTGTCGGTGTTGATCGAACGCTTGTAATCCCCTTGCTCCGCGGATTGACAAGAACCTTGGGAATCCCGTGGTGAAAAAGGTGTGGGGTCCGTACGCTTGCGGATCGTAGAGGGATACGTCTTTTATCCGTCAACAAATTTAATTTCTTTTAAATCCTTAAGACTATTTTAAGTTGCTAAGTGATTTTAGTGATGGAATTTTTTTAGGATGTCACAAATCCTACCCCCTTAAAGAGAATCTCGTCCCGAGATTCAGAAGACTTAGAGAACAGCTGAGGAAAGTCTTCCTTGAGTTCATCCTCTCTTTCCCAAGTTGCCTCTTCCTCAGTATGGTGACTCCACTGTACTTTACACATTCTGATGATCTTGCTTCTGGTAACTCTTTCTGATACATCCAAAATCTTAACAGGGTATTCTTTGTATGTCAGGTCATTCTCCATTTGAATATCCTCTAACTGTACCGGTTCTATCCTAACCTCACTTGTACATTTCTTCAGCTGTGATACATGAAACACGTCATGAACTCCTGATAACTGTGCTGGCAACTCTAACTGGTATGCTACTTCTCCTTTCCGTTCCAAAATTTTGAAAGGTCCGATGAATCGAGGTGATAACTTTCCTCTGACATTAAACCTTCGTAAACCCCGAATCAGTGACACTCTGAGGTATGTATAATCACCAACTTTCAGAATCACCTCTCTTCTCCGAGGATCAGCATAACTCTTCTGACGTGACTGTGCCGCTTTAAGATTCTCTCTTATGATTTCAACTTGCTTTTCTTCTTCCCGTATGCTGTCTGGCCCAAAGAATTGTCTTTCACCAGTCTGGTTCCAAAACAACGGTGTTCTACACTTCCTTCCATACAGAGCTTCAAAAGGTGCCATTTTAATGCTGGACTGATAGCTGTTGTTATAAGCAAACTCTGCATATGGCAAACTCTTATCCCAACTGCCACTGTTCTTTAACGCACAAGCTCTCAACATATCCTCAAGTATCTGATTTGTTCTCTCTGTCTGTCCATCTGTCTGAGGATGGTATGCTGAGCTGAAGTTTAACTTCGTATCCATTGATTCATGCAACTTCTGCCAAACCCGTGAAGTGAACTGTGTGCCTCGATCTAACACTATCTTCTTCGGTACCCCGTGCAAACACACTATCCTTGAATTGTACAACTCATCTAGCTTCACTCCTGTATAGGTCGTCTTCACTGGGATAAAGTGCGCTACCTTGGTTAATCTATCCACAATAACCCAAATAGAGTCATACCCATCACGAGTACGAGGTAATCCCACTATGAAATCCATACCGATTTCTTCCCATTTCCACTCGGTACCTTCGGAGGTCAAGCAATTCCGCCGGCCTTTGATACTCGGCCTTCACTCTTTGACACACATCACACAAAGCTACATGAGCGCTACATCTTTCTTCATCCCATACCACCGGTATCTCTCGCTTCAAGTCCTGATACATCTTGGTACTACCAGGGTGTATAGAGTAAGCTGAATCATGTGCTTCCTTCAAAATAGCTTCTCTCAACTCCTTGATCTCAGGTACACAGATTCTGTTCTTAAACCACACTGTTCCTTGCTCATCTTCTCTGAATTCCGGAACTTTGCCTAACTTAATCAACTTCCTGTATTCTGTAATCTTGTCATCAGTCAACTGTCCCTTTCTGATATCTTGCTCAAGTGTCGACTCAATCTCTAATGTCAAAGTCTCACTTGAAGCAACCATTCCCAAGTTAAGCTGTGCCATCTCCCAACATAGCACCTGAGGTAACAGATGTCCTATCAGCATGCTAGTCTGTCCCTTCCGACTCAAAGCATCTGCCACAACATTTGCCTTTCCTGGATGGTACTGGATATCCAAATCATAATCCTTGATTAACTCCTGAAGGACCGATACGGCGAACCAGAGAGGGGGGGAGTGAATGGGAGCCGATAAAAATTCTTCTTGAAGGAGATGAAAACTCCAACAAGACGAACGCGGCTTCCAACACACGTCTCCGACTCACTACCAAGGTTGGTCAAGCCCACGTAGCCACTGGAGTGCCACTGGGCCTAGGAACCAACACGCAACCTTCCGACCCGAGAAACGCAGCGGAAAAACCAAACCTCGAGTCTACGGACCCACACGGCCGACCGGTGAGCACCACCGGCCGACCGGTCCCCGCCGGTGAAACCGAGCAACTTCCACTAAGTGGCTCTACACCGGTCGGACCGGTGAGACACACCGGTCGGACCGATGGCGACTCGAAAGCCCCCAAGGCACCAAACAAAGCCAACCGACCACCAAACGGACCCAAACTCGAAACAAGCAGCAACACGGGACAACAACGAACACACCAAGACGTTCACCCGAGCAAAAACCCACAAGGGCTCGCACCGGCCGGACCGGTCAAGAGCACGGTCGACCGGTGTAGCTCGGGCGCTCGGGATGAACAAAGACCCGCGGGTCAACTCCCCCAAATCCAAATCTCGATCTCCTGAATCACTCCACGGACTTGAACAAGACTTTGGGGATATCAGGAACACCTCATGAGGAGTCCATAGCCAAGTTTAATCCCACCAAATCTCGTCCAAAAAGGAGGAATCGAAGAAATCCCGCCGAAAACACTTTCAACCCAAGAACTCAAGAAACCCCAAAATTGAGCACTTTTACTCACGGATTTGGGAGGGGAATCACAGCCCAAAGAACCACGAAGGGTTCCCACAAATTTCCCCCATCAAATCCTCAAGAGAAAAGTCCCGAAAACAACCCAAAGAAATCACCGAGAGAGGGCTCCGAAAATCACCACCAAGAACAACCGGGGAAAACACATCGAAACCTTGAGGAACCACGCCAAATCATCTATACATGAAACAAAGGTTCGTACAAGGTCTAGCAAGCCGCCCGATCATCCATCCCTCTCTACAAGATCTCTCCGTGAAGCTCTCTTGCTAGTCCTAGAGAAAACCTAAGGAAAATAGGTGGAAAATAGGAAAACTAATGAGCTAGGGTTCCAAGAGTTGGCTGCCATCCTCTCACCTCTTGGGTTATATAGAGGCAACCGAATGTCTAAAATGCCCTTCTCTAACAACTAGGGATACAAGCCCCTCAAGGGCGGATTTGGAATTCTTGATGTCTTCACCATCGGACGGATGCCCGGCGACCGCACCCAGCGTAGCCTCGACGCAAGCCATGCGATCCCGACGCGTGTCCTCCGCTTCGAAGATTCCGGACTGCGTCGTCGCACACCGGCCGACCGGTGCTCCTCACCGGCCGACCGGTCCCCACCGGCCGACCGGTCGACCCACCGGTCGACCGGTCTGGTGCTACTGCACCTCCGTCTTCGGTTCTCCGTCTTGGCTTTGTGGATTAACCAAGGAAACCGGTGGTTTTTTCGGTGAACCATCGGAAACCCCGCGAACTCGGTGTAGCCTCCGCCAATCTCCACTCATGACTTGGCTCCCACGTAGTCCCGGCTCGACCTTGGTTTTGAGGCTCAACCAAGAAACCGTCCACGACATCATCTTGTTGTTCATGCCACCATGCGGCCCGCACTTGACCCCACTGGCCACCGGGTCCCTCGAACGAAGCCTACTTGTCTTCTCCACACCTGGAGGCCTCACCGGCGACGACCTTTCGCGCTTGTTCTTCACCTGCACCAACACGAGTCAAGCCGTAACCTGCACCTGCAATACTTAGCCAAGAATCCACACAACGTTGTCAATCACTCATCACACAAGGAAGCGACCATCCACCGGTCCTTGAACCACACATGGTCCTCAATCTCCCCCTTGATGAGTGCATTGACAACACCCACACGAAAGTAACAAGAGAGAAAAGAAAAAGAAAAGAAACGAACAAAAAGAAACACCAACAAGCGATCGAAAGCCAAACAAAGGCAAAGAGCAAGATCACTTGAAGAAGACAAGTCTCAGACCCCTTAGGCAAGGGCAACGGCTCGACACATCCGAGACAAAGCAAAGCTCAAGCAAAGAGCGCAAACCATCGAATCAAAGCTCGAACAACCACAAAGAGCTCCCCTTGCACACATGCAAGCTCCCCCTGAACCAATGCAACTCCCCGGACGAATGCATGCAAAACAAACTTGAAAACAAAGGGCAGCTGCAGCAATTTCAGCTCACACCGGTCGACCGGTCATCAATACCGGTCGACCGGTGCCTAACATGTGTACAGACTGAAGCACTCACACCGGTCAGACCGGTGCTCATCACCGGTCAGACCGGTGTACAACAGAGCCCAGAAATGGCTCGAAACCACCTGAAAACCTTCTAAACGCGTCCAACAAGCCATTTCAAGCTCAAACTTCTCCGCCTTGTTGGCAATGCATGAATCAAGCCAAAAATGCAAAACTTTCAACCTAGAGCTTCTCAAATAGACAAAATTCAACAAAGAATGCTACACATGTCCAAATGAGCAAGTTAGATACTCTACGGCTTCGTATCGATCTCAACTACATGATCACCAAGTTTCACAACCATTGGACGAAGCTAAGAAGGATTTTGGCAATTTTGCGAAAAACTTGCCTCTCATGAGCAAAGTCCTAAACATGATCAAAGCATATCAAAATGGCAAAGCCACACAAACTTCATGCTAGGACAGCCATTCTAATCATAAGACCATCACAAACACCCACAAGCACCTCATGTCATGTCAAAGCCACCGAGCCATGTGCCTACTTCTATTTATGAGACTTCTCATTGGTAGGCATCATGCAACGGTTTAGCACCCAAAGCAAATTAAATTCAGCACATATGACATGGGAGCATATTTTTCAAGCATTTTTCATTTCATTTTCAGATTTGTAAATGGTACATGAAATGTCTTTGCGACAAAAAGGAACTTATGCTCCTCCACAAGATAAATCAAGAGGGCTAAACATTCATGATGGCAAATGAGCCTTTGGCCCCATATGATCAATAAACTAGCTATCCAACCACAAATTAAGCATAGCAAGGCCACACAAACATGTCAAGAGCATGTAAAGGCATTTACACATGAGAGAGCATACATGTGACATTTTTCAAAAGCATAGCTATCAACCATGGATTATTCATCAAGATCATCAAGAGCTAAGCCAAACTAACCGTAGCATACCAAACAAGCTCACAAAGACATATATCTCATTCCATGACTGAACAATGTATATGAGAGAAGCTTTTCCTAACCAATGCATATGATACAAAATGCATGCAATCTAAGACACAAGGATGCCTATACATCATGTTACATATGCTATGCCAAATGCAAGAAATGCACAAAGGAAAGCTATATATATGCTACAAACTGTTCCTCGAGGGGAGGCAAAACGGGCTCGACACCACCGGCAAAAGAGAGCTCCCACACACCCAACTCAAGAAATCAAACACACACCAAGTTCCCCCCGCAAACGAGTGAAAGTGGCTTGATCTGGGGGTTTGGTGAAAATATCGGCTAGTTGGTCATGTGTGGGTACATGGATCAAAGCTATCTTTCCTTTCTCAACATTGTCTCTCAGAAAATGATACCTCACTTCTATGTGCTTGGTTTTGGAATGAAGCACTGGGTTCTTTGCAACGCTTATGGCACTAGTGCTATCACATTGAAGTGGGACATGGGTATACTCCTCACCAAAGTCACTCATGGTGTAGGTGATCCAAAGGAGCCGAGAGCAACAACTAGCGGCGGCAACATACTCGGCCTCGGTCGTGGATTGAGCAACACTCGACCGCTTGCGGGAAGACCAAGACACCAACGAAGAACCCAAAAGCGGCAAGTCCCAGAAGTGGACTTCCTATCCAACCGACACCCGGCAAAATCCGCGTCTGAAAAACCATGAAGCGCCAAAGAAGACGACGCGGAGTACCAAAGGCCGAAGTCGGGAGTGTGACGCAAGTACCTGAAAATTCGCTTCACTGCTTGCCGATGCGAAGTCCTCGGAGACGCTTGAAAACGAGCGCACAGACACACCGAGAACTGTATGTCCGGCCTCGTCGCCGTCAAGTAGAGGAGTGACCCGATCATACTCCGGTACTCCTTCTGATCCACGTGTTCACCTTCCTCGTCCGCATCAAGAGCTGTAGTCGTACTCATCGGTGTCGTCATAGCCTTGGAGTCCTCCATCTTGAACTTCCTCACAATGTCCTTGGTGTACTTAGCCTGGTGCACAAATGTTCCTTCCTTTGATTGCTTGATTTGTAGCCCGAGGAAGAACTACAACTCGCCCATCATGCTCATCTCAAACTCCCCGCTCATATCATCCGCAAACCTCGCAACAAGAGAGTTAGACGAGCCACCAAAGACAATATCATCCACGTACACACCGCACAATCGGGATATCTCTCGCCCGCCTCGGCAAAAACAAGGTCCGATCGACCTTCCCCATCTCAAAACCTCTCTCAAACAAGAACCCCCTCAACCTCGCCATACCAAGCTCTAGGCGCCGCTTCAACCCATACGGCGCCTTCCTCAACTTGTACACCGGTGGGGGTACTTCTCACTCTCAAACCCCGAGGTCGCCTCACATACACTTCTTCCTCCAAAGACACCATTCGGAAAAGCACTCTTCACATCCATTTGGTGCAACTTGAACCCTTTAGCCACGGAAAAGGCTAGAAGAATCCTAATCGCCTCCAAACGGGCTACGAGAGCAAAAGTCTCCTCGTAGTCGATCCCCTCCTTCTGACTGAACCCCTGGGCAACAAGTCTCGACTTGTTCCTCACAACCTCACCCTTCTCTCCCTCTTTGTTTTTCCACACCCACTTGGTACCAATCGGCTTACACCCTGGGGGAGGGTCAACCAACTCACACCTGATTCCTCTCAAAGTTCTCCAACTCCTCATGCATCGAGTTAACCCAATTGTGATCAGATAGTGCGTGTCCAATTTCTTTGGGCTCAAAAGAAGCAACAAACGCAGCATGAGCGAAATGGGAATTGTTTCGAACCCTCGACCGTGTAGTGCGTTCATTCATGTCGCCGATGATCCTCGAAGCTGGGTGATCCACTTGAACTCGCCGGGGAGGTTCTCGCCTCGAAGCTACCTCTCCCTCAACATCAGCTTCTCCTCGTTCTTGATTTGTCGTCGTAGGTGTAGCAGAGGGTCCATCCATCATCGTAGTCGAAGTAGTGGGTACATGTTCAGCCGGGGGCACCGCACCACCATCCTCATCATCACCATGTTCATGCTCCTCCTCCTGAAAGTTCCCCTCGCCAAGCTCATCATCACCTGCACACTCAAAAACAAGCTGACTACGTGGCTCTGTCTCATCGAAGGTTACCTCGCAAGTCTCCACGATTTGGTTAGTTTCAAGATTGAGCACACGATATGCTCTAGAATGAGATGCATAACCAAAGAAAATGCCATCGACAGACCTAGCCTCAAACTTATCCAACTTCCTGCCTTTTTTCAGAATGAAACACTTGCAACCAAAGACATGGAAGTGACTCACCTTGGGTGTGCGGCCATGCATCAACTCATAGCATGTCTTCTACTTGTGCACCCTGAGGTATATCCTGTTCGACACATAGCATGCGGTATTCACCGCCTCAGCCCAATACCTCCTCGGAGTCCTATGCTCATCAAGCATCGTCCGAGCCATCTCGCACAAGGTCCTCGTTCTTCCTTTCCACAACACCATTCTGGGGAGGCGTATACGGACTCGAAAACTGGTGCTCAAGACCCAAGTCATGACAAAAGGTTTCAAAACGAGAGTTCCTGAATTCCGAGCCATTATCACTGCGGATAGCTCGTATGGCATCTCCGTGCCTCTCGTTTCTCAACCTCAAGACTAGATCTCGAACAAAACCAAACGTCTCCCCCTTCTCCTCAAGAAAGAACACCCACGCATACCGAGAATAGTCGTCCACCACAACAAGGACATACCACTTCCCACCCGCAGATCGCACACGAGCTGGGCCAACAAGGTCCATATGGAGCAGCTCGCATGGACGCTCAGTCATCACATCGGTGAGAGGCGGGTGAGAAGAGGCTACCATCTTGGCATGCCTACACGGCGCACAAACCAACTCCTTCTCAAGCCTCAAACGTGGCAATCCTCGGACCAAATTGAGTTTACTCAAGCGAGACAAAAGGTCAAAGCTCAAGTGACCCAACTTCCTATGCCACTTCCACAACTCACTCGAAGAACCGGCCAAGAAACAACGCTCCACACCCGAAGACTAAGAAAAATCAGCACGAAACACCCGACCCTCGGGAACGACCATACGTACAAGGTCCCCTCGAGAGTCCACAATCCGAGAACCACCAGGCCGAAACAACACCTCAAAGCCCTCATCCAACAACTGGGACACGGAAAGCAAATTGTACCCCGGTGATTGAACAAGAGCAACACGCCTCGCAGTGATCTTGTCACTCACTTTTATCTCACCTTCCCGAAAGCACACGCCCACGCCCATTGTCCCCAAAGGTGATGTACCTCTTCGTCACCACCGGGACGAGACTTGAGAACCACCCCCCGTCTCCGGTCATATGCCTCGAGCAACCGGAGTCAATCAACCAAATGTTCTTCAAGTCTCCCACCTGAAATTCAAAAATAAGCACGTGAGCGAACAAACAACTCAAAGACTGGGGTTAGTACCAAAGGAGGAAAACCAGTGCCGAGCCATTTTCTCGAAAGTGGGGTTAGCACCAACCAAAGTATCTCTCCTACCAAAACTGCCTCCACGAACACCACCACGGTAACCACCCTGAGGGAACCACCCCTCTCTGCCTGGAGGAGGACCAAAACCACGCAAGAAAGCCCGCGGAACGTCCTTCCTCTCCAACTCAACGCCATGACTCCTCCAATCCCCGTATTGAGCACGAGGAGGAGAACGCCTAGCAAACTGACCACCTGCACCCTTTCCAGCCCAACCACCAGAACCACGACCACCAGAAACAACCCTCGCACCTGTATGATCTCGAAACCCAAACAAGCGTCCGTCCCTGGGCACCGCACCGGTCAGACCGGTGCCCCACACCGGTCTGACCGGTGTGACCTGGGTAGCAACAACACCTGCAGCCTTCTTCTCTCCCCAAGCCCGAACTGTCCTCACAATCGCCTTGCCCCTGGGCATCTGCATACGAGGCTCAAGTACACCATCGGAAGGGTGGTACTTGTCCTTGTTAGCCCACTCCTTCTCCATTCTCTCCTCTCGCTTCCTCTTGAAGCAAAACTCCTCCTTATGGCCATCCCTCCCACAATAGCCATAATGGAACCTCACAAGCTTAGGCTTAGGCTTGGGATGTGGCTGCTCACTCAGTTTCTCTCCACTCAAACCCTCCACCGGTTTCTCACCACTTGCCTTCTCACTCTCCTTCCCAAAGAACACTTTCCCCGAAGTGCTCACAAACTTGATAGGCTTTTGTAGGTCATTTGTGGGTGTAGGAAACACGGGTAGAGCTGGGGTTGTGTCTAGTCGATTCCTTAGATGGTTAGGTTTTGGGGGGAAATCATTTTTGTGGTGGGTTTTTGGTGGCTCTGGGATATTCTCTCCACTTCCCTCACCAACCTTGTTTGCCCCAAGCCCCTCACCATCTTGCCTTTTGAAGGCCTCGATCATCATCCTCAACTGAGGCTCATGACCGGACAACCAACCCATCAACTTCCTCAAATCATCATTCTCATCCTGCAAACGATCAACATAATGTGCAAGCTCCAAATTTTTCAATGCATGCATTTCACAGGTAGAGCAAGATGTAGGCATGGGTTCCTTCAATTTAGCCTCGAGCGAACTAGTGTAAGCATGCATCTCATCAATCTTAGCATGCAAAACGGGGCAAGAAGTACAAGCACCTAGCAAAGCAGGTCTAGACTTAAGCTCGCCCACTTCAACCCTAAGCACATCTAGTTCCTCACACTTGGAGGCATGCTTCTCCTTAAACAAAGCAAGATCAGCAAGGAATATGGAGCAATCGACACGGTCATTCTCATCAGAAACAACAGGGCTAGCCTTAAGCGAATCAATCTCAAGCTTGCTATCAAGCACCTGTGTCTCTAGCTCAGCCACTCTAGTCCTAGCATCCTCGAGTGAGGCCCTAAGCTCTTTCCTCATTTTCTTGGCCTATCTAAGCATGTCATCACGGTTATCAAGCAAAGAGCCAAGCCTCTCATTCTCCTGGCGCAAGAAGGTAAGTTCATCACGCACCTCGTCATCGGACTCAGAGTCCGAGTCGCTCTGTGTGCTCTTCTTGCTGCCGGAGCTCAACGCCATGGTGCAGAAGCCATCTTTCGCGAAGCAGCTCAACCCGCTCAGGTTTTTGGACGACTTCTTGTTTTTGCGGCGATCTCCCTCGTCTTCACTGCTGCTCGAGCTCGAGGTGGAGTACGCGGAACTGGAGTCGACGTCGCTCGCTCCAACCATCGCTCGGGCCTTGCCTCGGCCCTCCTTCTTCCTCGATCGTCGCTCGTCCTTGTACTTGTTCTTGTGCTTGCTCTTGTGGTCGCGCCTCGAATGGTACTTGCCATCGTTCATCCTCGGCTTGTGCTTGTAGCCGTCCTTGTTCTCGGCCTTCTCGGGCGTCGGCGACGAAGTGTCCCGCTTGCCGCACCGGAAGCAAGTCCTCGTGTTCCTCCTCATGTTCACGCGGTTCTCGTGCGGCCTCTCGAACCGCCTCGTCAACAGCGCCAGCTCGTCCTCTCCAAGGTCATCAAACTCCTCATCTGGCATAGACATCAAAGAGGAAAACGAGAACATCCCGGTGGATGAGTTAGAGTTAGTCTTTCCTTTGGAACCACCAACGAGGGCAAGACTATGGGAATCAGTCGGTCCCTCGAGCTTGGCAAATCATGCCCCTATCCACCTCGGCCGACTTGAGCTTCGAGAACGGCTCGTTCACCGTCGGAGTATCATACCTCTCCGACTCGACTATGGCTTCAAACTTTCGCCCCATATCGTACGATCCAAAGAGTGTAAGAGCTTGACCGCTCTATCATGATCATCGTACGGGAGCACGTCCACATTGGCCCTCATGTTGTTCACCACCACCGTGAACCTGCGAAACAAGGCATCGATGGACTCACCGGGGAGATGAGTGAAGTTCTCGTACTCTCTCCGTAGGTCGCATACAACCGTGCCTCGAACTCGGGCGTTCCCAACATGAGCCTCCTTCAACACCGCCCAAATCCTACAAGCCAAGTGCTCGGTGTGCACCCGATCGAACTCGGCCGACACAAAGCACGAAACAAGTAGTCGACCGCCTTATTGTTGGCGTCGAATCCGTCCCTCGACCCCCGGAGCAAGGAAATCCATCGGCCGGACATAGCCCGTGTCCACCGTGACATCCCAAAGCAAACCGACCCTTTCCGCGGAGGAACGCACCCATTCGCTTGCTCCACATCCGGTAGTTCTTGCCATCGAAGTGTGGAGGACCCGAACCCCGTTCCCGGTACGCCATCCTTGGATCTTAGACTGGTTAGAGTCAACAAAGACCCGAACCGGCTCTGATACCACTTGAAGGACCGATACGGCGAACCAGAGAGGGGGGGGAGTGAATGGGAGCCGATAAAAATTCTTCTCGAAGGAGATGAAAACTCCAATAAGACGAACGCGGCTTCCAACACACGTCTCCGACTCACTACCAAGGTTGGTCAAGCCCATGTAGCCACTGGAGTGCCACTGGGCCAAGGAACCAACACGCAACCTTCCGACCCGAGAAACGCAGCGGAAAAACCAAACCTCGAGTCTACAGACCCACACCGGTCAGACCGGTGAGCACCACCGGCCGACCGGTCCCCGCCGGTGAAACCGAGCAACTTCCACTAAGTGGCTCTACACCGGCCGGGACCGGAGACACACCGGTCGGACCGATGGCACCGAAAGCCCCCAAGGCACCAAACAAAGCCAACCGACCACCAAACGGACCCAAACTTGAAACAAGCAAGAACACGGGACAACAACGAACACACCAAGACGTTCACCCGAGCAAAAACCCACAAGGGCGCGCACCGGGCCGACCGGTCAAGAGCACCCGTCGGACCGTGTAGCTCGGGCAGGCTCGGGATGAACAAAGCACCGCGCGGTCAACTCCCCCAAATCCAAATCTCGATCTCCCGAATCGCTCCACGGACTTGAACAAGACTTTGGGGATATCAGGAACACCTCATGAGGAGTCCATAGCCAAGTTTAATCCCACCAAATCTCGTCCAAAAAGGAGGAATCGAAGAAATCCCGCCGAAAACACTTTCAACCCAAGAACTCAAGAAACCCCAAAATCGAGCACTTTTACTCACGGATTTGGGAGGGGAATCACAGCCCAAAGAACCACGAAGGGTTCCCACAAATTTCCCCCATCAAATCCCCAAGAGAAAAGTCCCGAAAACAACCCAAAGAAATCACCGAGAGAGGGCTCCGAAAATCACCACCAAGAACAACCGGGGAAAACACATCGAAACCTTGAGGAACCACGCCGAATCATCTATACATGAAACAAAGGTTCGTACAAGGTCTAGCAAGCCGCCCGATCATCCATCCCTCTCTACAAGATCTCTCCGTGAAGCTCTCTTGCTAGTCCTAGAGAAAACCTAAGGAAAATAGGTGGAAAATAGGAAAACTAATGAGCTAGGGTTCCAAGAGTTGGCTGCCATCCTCTCACCTCTTGGGTTATATGGAGGCAACCGAATGTCTAAAATGCCCTTCTCTAACAACTAGGGATACAAGCCCCTCAAGGGCGGATTTGGAATTCTTGATGTCTTCACCATCGGACGGATGCCCGGCGACCGCACCCCGCGTAGCCTCGACGCAAGTCATGCGATCCCGACGCGTGTCCTCCGCTTCGAAGATTCCGGACCGCGTCGTCGCACACCGGTCCGACCGGTGGGTCGACCGGCCGACCGGTCCCCCACCGGTCATACCGGCCGACCCACCGGTCGGACCGGCCTAGTGCCGCCGCACCTCCGTCTTCGGTTCTCCGGTCTTGGCTTTGTGGATTAACCAAGGAACCCAGTGGTTTTCTGGTGAACCACCGGAAACCCCGCGAACTCGGTGTAGCCTCCGCCAATCTCCACTCATGACTTGGCTCCCACGTAGTCCCGGCTCGACCTTGGTTTTGAGGCTCAACCAAGAAACCGTCCACGACATCATCTTGCTGTTCATGCCACCATGCGGCCCGCACTTGACCCCACCGGCCACCGGTCCCTCGAACGAAGCCTACTTGTCTTCTCCACACCGGAGGCCTCACCGGCGACGACCTTTCGCGCTTGTTCTTCACCTGCACCAACACGAGTCAAGCCGCAACCTACACCTGCAATACTTAGCCAAGAATCAGTCCACACAACGTTGTCAATCACTCATCACACAAGGAAGCGACCATCCACCGGTCCTTGAACCACACATGGTCCTCAACTCCAACCATCTTCTTTGCCTCAAATTCAAATCCTTCTGAGTAAAGATATACTTTAGACTCTTATGGTCAGTAAAGATCTTGCACTTGTTCCCAATCATGTAATGTCTCCAAATCTTCAATGCGTGAACAACCGCAGCTAACTCAAGATCATGAGTAGGGTAGTTCTGCTCATGTTTCCTTAACTGTCTTGAAGCATAAGCTACTACCTTTCCTTCTTGCATTAACACACATCCCAAACCTTGCCGAGAGGCATCACAAAGATACATCGAACCCTTTGTGTATGTCCGGCATGATCAACACAGGGTGTTGTGGTCGCCCTCTTCTTCAATTCCTCAAAGCCGGCTTGACACTTCTCATCCCACTTGAATTCTCTTCCTTTCTCGAGCAGAGTGGTAAGTGGCTTCACTATCTTAGAAAATCCTTCAATGAACCTCCGATAGTATCCCGCAAGTCCAAGGAAACTTCGATCTCCGCACATTCTTAGGCGGACTCCGGCTCAATACATCCCGAACCTTGCTTGGATCGATCGCTATGCCTCCATCCGTGATGATGTGTCCGAGAAAAGAGACCTCCTTCAACCGTAAAGCACACTTGCCGAACTTGGCATACAAACTCGATGTTCCCGTAGCTTCTGTAACACAAGCCTCAGATGTTCCTCATGTTCTTCCTCACTCCGAGAGAATACCAATATGTCATCAATGAATACCACAACGAACTTATCCAGATACTCCATGAATACCTTGTTCATCAAATACATAAAGTATGCTGGTGCATTGGTCAGGCCGAAGGACATCACAGTGAACTCATATAACCCGTATCTAGATGTGAATGTTGTCTTTGGTATGTCCTCCACTCGGATTTTTAACTGGTGATAACCTGATCTAAGATCTATCTTAGAGAAGGCCTTAGCTCCTCTCATCTGATCGAACAAATCCTCAATCCGAGGTAAAGGGTATTTATTCTTCATAGTAACCTCATTAAGTGATCGATAGTCTATACACAACCTCCTAGATCCATCCTTTTTATCAACGAAGAGTGTGGGGGGTCCCCATGGTGGAGAACTAGGACGGATAAACCCTTTACTAAGTAGTTCTTCAATTTGTTTCTTTAATTCAGCTAGATCTTTAACATCCATTCTATATGGGCTTTTAGATATGGGAGCGAAGACTGTGTATAAGTTCAATACTAAATTCAATGTCACGATCGTGTGGCATACCTGGCAAATCCTCTGGAAACACATCCGGGAATTCATTCACTATCCTTATATCCTCCAAGGCCTTGCCTTCAACAGAGTTCACAACTCCTTTGCTAGATGAGGGTGCACTCACATATTCTACTCTCTCCCCTTGAGGATCGGTTAACAAGATCGACCTCTTCCGACACTGAATAACTCCATCACAACTCCTTAACCAATCCATACCAAGAATGACATCTATTCCCCATGACTTTAGAACTACCGAGATTAGCAAGAAAGTCTACCCCCATGATATTAATCTTTACTTGTGGGCATATATGACCAGTTTTCATTTCTCCCCCAGGAGTGCTAACTATCAGTGGGTTCTTCATTGTGCTCATAGATAAGTTATATTTTTCCACAAATTGATCAGTTATGAATGAATGTGATGCTCCTGAATCAAATAATACGTACAGAGTTGACGAAAAACGTACCCAATACCACGCCGACATCATTCTGAGCTTGCTCCACTGATACATGATTGACTCGGCCACGCACATGACTCTGCTGGCCTCTCTTGCTGGGTGTCTGTGGAGTATGAGCCTGCGAAGATGGTTGCCCAGTCCTGTTCCCATTGTCTCTCTGCGGAGTTTGCATCACCCTCTTGGTACAATTGTTAGCATAATGCCCCAGCTCTCCACACTTGAAGCATCCACCAGCCGAACGGGGTTGGTGTTTCGATAGGTGCCCCGCAGTTATTGCTAGGACGACTCGCCGAGGGGTAGGAGCTGCGGGTGTCCGAGGATTGAAGCGCCGTGGCCGAAACGAGCGCCGGCACCGCATGTTCGTGGATACCTCCCGCCTTGACCACCAGGACGATATGGAGTCGGGCTCCGCCGAGAACCGTAACGAGGGACGAGTGTTACCGCTAGATCGCCCATGAGACCGAAACTTGCGTTTTCGTTCACCCATCTCCTTTCTCTTGCTTTCCGGCCCAATAGCTTTGTTCACCGCCGTCCGAAAGTCCGGGAAGATGTGACTCTGCAGCTGATAGTTTAAAGGACCAATCAAGCCATCCAGAACCTTTCCCCGCCTCTTTGGATCGGTGTTGACTTCATCGGGTGCATAGCGTGACAAGTGAGTGAACTTGTCCGGATACTCGATCACCGACATATTGCCTTGCCTCGTTGACAAGAACTCCCTCTCGCTTAAGCTTGAGAACCCCCGAAGGAATGTGGTAAGTACGGAAGTTGTCACGGAACTCCCGCCAAGTGATGTTCGCCCGTTGGGATGAGCGCTGAGTACGCATCCCACCAATCTGCGGCCTCGCCCCACAAGTCTTCCGGAAGAAGCATACGTAACCATCTCCCCGTCGGTGCATTGCACGATCTCCGCCTTCTTGGTGATAGTTTTCGGCCGCCGTCGCATCCGGTGGATCGGCCCGAGTGGGAAAACGTAGGGGGATGGTGGCTCATGAACTCCTTGTGCTCGTCCCTTGGTGGCGGGGGTGGAGGAGGGATCGGCCGTGGCGGCTGGTTCCGTTGGGCTTGCATCCGCTGCACCGTGTTAGTAAGGTTTTGAATCGCTTGCATCCGCGCTACCAGGAACCGCCGCATGTTTGGGTCCATTGCTTGGTTGATCGGTGGAGGTGGTGCCGGGTTTTGCTGATTTGCGATATGTGCCCGGATCACGGGTGGCACGTCTTGACCTCCTCCGGACCTGGTGTTTACCATCCGACCGTTAGAAAAATCATATCTCGATAATTGTACTTGAATCATTGCATAAGAGGATAACTCAAAATAAAATAACAGCATGTTCTTCAGTTAAGACAGATTCTGTTGCCCTCAAAGAATTATGTATAACTTTCTGTGTAGTTATCCAATGACCACGAATTTTTACCAGATTATGATGTATAAAATTATGGAACCATCCCAACTGGAATCACCTCATTTGGAGATCTATAACTCGAGATATAATTCAAACAGTACAGCTATATCAGCAGAAATTTACAGATTCTGACTTGTTCATTACTTTGTGCATAACTCCCAGAATATGTATAGTATACCATTGAATTTTTGACAGAAATTCATCCTCTAAATTTGTGAACCAACCCAACTGGTTTCATGTCATTTGGAGTTCTGTAGCTTGAGTTATAAACAAAACATTACTGGTATGTCATATGACTGCGAAAACAGATTTGATCCAAACCATCTTGCATAAGAGATCAAGCAATGACAACTAGTAAAACCCAAACCAATCTTCAATTAACTTAAAATTCAGATTGCATAGTGTCCATCACTCCACCATACAATTCACAATCAAGCAAAGATCCAACTCAAGCATGTTTGCAAACAGCATTCATTATTACAAGCAAATACGTTCATGCAGGAACGGTCTAACGAAAAGTAAATGATAAGGGCGAGCATCCTAGGATCCTAGCCAAGACGAGTAGTAGCTTCATCGGTGCCGTAACGAAGCCTCTTGCGCAGAGGGGAAGCTGTAGTCTGATATGGCATGACTTCCTGAGGAAGTCGCTGTCCTGCCAACTGTGATTCCAGACGTGCTATCTTCGCCTGTGCAGCCTGCAACTCTTCATGATACTTGTTTATCTCCAAAGTTGCTCCCTCCAGATCTGCGTTCAGAGCAGCAGTCACCCGTGCCAAGACGTCGATGCGATCATTGCCTCCTGCTGGCACCACAGTCACTTCTGTGCCACTTGCACGTCGAGGCACATGGCGGTACTCCGATTGGAACAACTGCACCCGATTTCCATAGCAGATCGACCAGAGCGCCCTCCTTGCCGCATCATTCACCGCAGCATCATCCGTAGAGAACTGAGCTATGCTATGGTGAGATGAGCGATACCTCCATCCTTCTGTATCATTCAGAGGCTTTCTGATGTAAACTCTGCAGGTGTAGTAGTCTCTCATTCCCGGCTCACTGAAGTGCTTAGTCACATAGAGAGGCCTTATGGTATATCCCGGGTACCTCGGAACATCCCACGTAAGAATGCGAACCGTCCATTCTCGGCTTCGTAGAGTGTTTGTGGTATTCTGCTCCATGATAGCGGGGATTTTCATCCTCGTCTTCCTCTGGATTGCCAACAGCATTATTACCATCATCCTCACCCACACTGTCGTCACTGGAGTCATCCGGGTCATCTCCTTCACCATCTGGCACTGGATCAACAGGTACAGGGGGTGCTTCCTCATTGGCCACAGGCGCCGGCGGGATCACAAGGTCCCCATCAGCGTCCGCCTCCGAAGACGGTGCCATCGTACGTACCGTGGTCGTTCCAATGGCTCATCCGGCTCCTCCTCCTCCATCTCAACCTCTTCAGATCCTCCTCTCTTCGGTTCCGACCGGACCTCCTCTCGGGTCTTCTTCCACCTCAACTTCTCGGGCCGGAACTCCTCCCCGTTCCTCCTCAACATCCTCAAGACGATGGCGAGGGGCCACCGTCCGTAAGGAAAGCGCCCACCAGTGCTCTTGCAAGGGGTCATGTAGGTTCTGGCCATCTGTCAAAGCAAAACCGAACTCAGAGTACAGAATAAATCAAAATGACAGTTTAAAATGATAAACAAAAATTAAATTAGATTTTTAATGCGTAAATAAGATGATTTGAAGCATGATAAGGCTTTCTAGAACATGAATCCTTAATTTCGTCCATTTCTAACTAAGGCTGCGACCTACAGTCATCACGGCTCTGTACCACTTTGTCACACCAGATTTTACAAGGAAAACCGAATGCATCTCATATGTGCGCCAGATCAATTTACACACACATGATAGACAAAACGAGAGTAATACCATTGCCGTAATAAAACGTTCAAGAGTTAAACCAAGACGATATCCATTATTACATCCAGAGAGGTGGACTCGAAGGTCCGAACACAACGATAACTAAACGACGAGCAGCTCCATCTTTGACTTCCACGAGCATGATGACCGGGGGATCCGCATGCCTTAGAACTCCTCGTAGTCACTCCAAGACTCGTCCTCGCCTCCGACGTTCTCCTCTGAACAGCGGTAAGCAAGGGTGAGCACACTTATGGTTGGTGCTCAGCAAGTGGGGGAAACAATGCAAGGCTATCAAGGATAGGCTATGGTTCACAACGGTAAGCATTTTCTAAGTTGGTCAAGTTTTATTAGCAAGCACCTAATTACTAGGTGTAAGTGTATACCAACCCACTTAACCTTAAAAGAAACCTCAAACCAAACCACAAACCCATGATTTGCATTAATCTTCAAGTTTATTAATCATGTGAGGGTCCAAGCCGCTCGTGACCGTGAGCACGGCTGATCAATCAGTTTTACACTCTGCAGAGGTTGTACACTTTACCCACAGCTCGTGTTCCCCATCTTGCCCGGGTTAGCCAGACCCTTAAACACTTCCAAGGTGAGTGGCTAGGGGTCCACTACGAAGCCTTTACAAAGGAAAGAAGAGAAACCAACAGCTCGCAACAGTTACAACAGTGGAGGGGGACCATAACCCTCCCTGATGGTCAACACCTTAGCCAAGGCTGCTACCCCAAAAGGACCGGGCTATACCCCTTCAACTCCGGCCCCCTGTGCCCCTCTCGGAAAAGAGCTATCAGCTAACCCACTCTCCTAAATAATTGGCTAAGCCAGAGCCATGTGGACTGTGGTTGTACTGTTATCTTGGGTGGTTCTCCATGTTCCGATTATATAACAAGTTATCTTGTTTAAAGCACAAACACCTTATATAAGAAAAACTGAGATGTATAACATAAACAAAGCATAACCAAACTCATGTAAAGCAACTAAGCATTTATCTACCCCAAGCATTTGTTTAAACAGGGTTGATCAAGGTAAAGTGGTAAAGCATCTAGTCAAGTCCTTAACTAGGTGTTTGCCCATCAGGTTTATGCATAACAACAGGAATAGTAAACTTTGTTTAGCATGCAGTGATATAGGTTCAAAAAGATAATGCAGAGGGGGAAAGCCACTTGCCTTCCTCTACAAGTCGGGTGAAATCTTCCTCGAAGACAAGCTCTTCCCCGATCACCTCCGACGAGGGAGCTCAGACGAAACAGGCACGATATCTACGAGTCAAACATGGATAACAAACAATAAACAAAACAGTACACCAAACAGTAACAAAACTGGTAAATTTACTGTTTAAAAGATTCTACTCGTCGAGACGATCATTTTGATATATAGAACGCTAAAAACGGAGTTAAAATGAAGAAGATATGATTAAAACAGTTTATAGGGGCCTATCTGCAAGAAAACTAAGTTTACAGGGCTGTTTATAAATAAAACCAGGGGCTAAAACATAATTTTATATAAAAACTAAAGGGCCTAAGTGTTAAAACTTAAGAAAAGGACTCCTAACACTATTATCCAGGGTAGACAGGGGCTAGATTGTAAAAATCAGGACCTAACCGTAAAGATTCTTAAAGGTGGAAGGACCGACTTGCTAAAGTTTGAAAACTCAGGGGCTCTTAAGGAAAAGGGCCGCAGCCGCACCGTGGATCTCAGATCCGATGGCTGGCGACGCGTGCGCGCGCCGTGGACCGCGCCGTGCACCCGGTGCACGGGTCCACGGTGCACCGGTCTTTAAACGCGAAGGGGTACGCGCCCCAGACCGTCCATCGCAGATCCAAGGGCCCTGGACGTGAGCACACAGGATGCGGCGGCGACGTCGCCGGGAGACGAGCACGTGCGGCGGCGCCTCGCCGGAATCCTCGCCGGCGCGCCCTATCTGGCTGCTCAGGGAACCAATTCGCGCGCGCGCGGGCTCTACGCACAGCTGGGGAGCACGCGAGCAAGGCTAGGGGGTCAGGGGGTGGCATGGGCCTCACCGGCGGCCGGCACCGTAAGGGGGCGGCGCGGTCACTCCGGCGAGCTCGGGGAGGCGATGCTGTGCGTGAAAAGAAGAGGAATTGGGCAGGGGATAATGCTTACCGCGCACAGAGGATGACAGCGGGCTAACGGACGGAGAGGGGGCGGCAGCAGAGAGGCTCGACGACGGCAGCGGCTCGGGCGGCGCTCCGGTGAGCTCGGGGCGCGGCCGCCACGGGCGTCGGGGGCGAAACCTGCGCGACAACGACGAGCTTGTCAAGCTCCCGGCGATCCCAAAAACCAAAGGAAACGGGCGGGGGGTCCAGTCCTTCACCGGCGGCGACGGATCGACGGCGGCGGCGGGAACCCGAGGCGGCGGCGCGGGGAAATTAGTGCTCGAGCGCGTGTGCTAGCGTGTCGCAGAGGCAAAGGGAGGCGCAGGGGTTCGTGCGCGAGCTTAAAAAGGGGCAAAGGGAGGAAGGCGAGGCGGGTAGGGGACGGGACGGCCGGCGGCTTGCCATTGATGGCCGCGGCCATCACGGCTAGGGTTAAAGGATGGAATGAAACGGTCCTAATTGATCACGGGAAGGTTAATTGCCTTAATTGACCGCAAGAAGAAGAAAGGAAGGTGGGGAGGCGGTCCGGCGCGGCGGGAATCGCGCGGTGGCGCGGGCTCGGGGAGGGGCAGCGGGAGGAAGAAGAAAGGAAGGGGGGAAGGGAGGCTGACAGGTGGGGCCCAGGCGTCAGCGCCTCGGTGAAAAAGAAAAAGGGGAGGGGGAGAGGTGGGCCGGCGCGGGAGGCGGGTTGGGCCACTTGGGCCGAAAGGGAGCCGGTGCTGTTTTCTTTTTTTTCTTTTCTCTTTTTCAAACTCCATTTTCAAACCAAATTCATTTCAAATTGAAATCAAACCTTTCAAACTTTTTCCCAATAATTTTATAGACTTTTTAGAAACTTCACAAGCAACCAAAAACCATGCAAGCCAACTGATGATGCACATACACTTGTTGTCTCTAAGTTTATTAAATTATATTTAATATTTTAGAGCTCAATTTAAATAGCAATTTAATTTCTTTTAAATCCTTAAGACTATTTTAAGTTGCTAAGTGATTTTAGTGATGGAATTTTTTTAGGGTGTCACACCATCAAACGGCTTACTGAATTTAGATTGAGAAGGAGAATGGTTGGTCATACCCTTATCCGGGATCTGGGTGAAGGTCACAGACCCAAACCCAACATCCCGGTTCCACTGACGATTGCGGTGCCCTTCAAGGCCGTTGACGTCGCCTCCTGCAGATGGGCGCGAAGGCACCGACCCTAGTAGTGGATTGAGACCTGACGGAAGGAAGCAGACCCCGACAGTGGAAACAAACCAGGATCCACGACGGACTTGTCCTTGACAGATCGCTCCCAATGCTTCGCGAGCTTGCACACTCCGGTCTTCACAGTCTCGACAGAAGAATCGTTCGTCGGCTTCCCAGTCTCGAACACTTTCGCCATCGTCTCAAGCGCCTCCACGTGTTCCTCGCGCTTGCCTACTTCTTTGGTCAGTCGCAACTCCCACTTGGCGTCGTGATCTGCGAAGCGCTTGTCGATGAGTTTTTTCAGATCTGCAAACTCCTTGCGAATCTCCTCGAGCAGCATCTTGGAGTCGGAATTCATGGCTCCTTGCCTCCTGTGGGATCTGGTGTAGTGGTTGGAACTAGACAAATCCAGGCTCGAGGTTGTGGAAATCGGGGAAAAATCGAAGGAAATTCGATGCTGAAAAGGACGCTAGCCACGACGAATCATGTTCACTGACTCGTCTCAGATCGAATTCCGACGAAGTACACAGCTGAACCACACGCAGACGCCAGGATCAGTGGCTCTGATACTAGGTGTTAGGATAGGGCGAGTAGATCGGAAGAGGGATGGAGAGGAGCAGGGAATACATGAAGAAGGAGGAAGACAGAGTTGCATTCAAGCAGAGTTCTGAATATTCGATTACAAGTTGCCTTCTCCACACCACATGCACTCGCCTTTATCATCAGGTAACGCATACACACACAGCACAAACGCGGTCACCACTTAGGCCCATTGCGGTCCATTCACCAGCAAGTTGGGCTTGACGCAACCTCAAGCTCTTCCGCGGCCCACGAGCGCCTTCGATGGTTTCCTCATTATCCTCAAGTAATGTAGATGCAGGCATGCTAACATTCTCCCAGATGGATTTCTGTAGTTTCAATACTGTAGTCTACCTATATGATTTCAGGAACCATTATAATTCTTTAGGCTTGCAAGAACAATCACCACCACTACTTATCATTGATGTTTTAAATGCAAAGACTTATCAGTAATTCTCAGAATCACAGGGTATTCCTTTTACTAGTGAATTCTTGTTATTCAAGATGATGATTTTTTAATGCTAGGGAGCTCTTTGTTTATTCCAAGAAGGTTGTTTTGTACACTGCCAAATAAGATAAGAAGTTACATTTTTTTAACTGATGCAATTTTTTTATATGCCTGCAATGCAACTGTCAGCCTTATGTTCTCTCTAACAAGTTATTAGTTACGCCTGCGATGCAACTGATTGTATACCTCTCTCGTTTTGTTTTTTATATTCCACCAATCATTTATATTCCAGTTCATTTACATCAATACATGCCAACTTGTTAAAGTTTGTGCTGGCAACATTTCACTTGTTCAAATTTTGGTCCAATCATTTGTTTTCACCATCTTGCTTATTAGACAAATAAGGAGTTGCTTATCAGTGCATGCAATCTTTTCCCTCCTGTTTTGTTTACTCATTGTTCATGTTATCTGAAATAATTCCAAGTGCATAACTCTGTTGATCCTAGAACTAGTGTTTCTAAATTGAAAATGTTACCAAATTACTAGTCTGCTGCTCATGTTTGCTTATGTGTGGTTGGCTACAAATAGTGTTGCTAATTGAAAAGTGTTACCAAATTATTGGTATCCAATTAATTAAGTATTTTAAATATGCATGCTTTTATTATTTTTGTAGAACAATGGGTTCATGGGTTGATGATCTAACTAGGAAGAGGCAGGAAGATGATATTGTTCTTCCTATTACCTGCCCTTGACCTTTTAAGTGGTAGTCGAGGGAGGGAAAAGCGACCTAGACATACATCTAAGCTGTCAGGCAAAGAATGGCTGCGTGAAATCCTTGAAGGACATCCTAAGGACTGTATGGTTGCATTTCGCATGGAGCTTAGAATCTTTAGACATATCGCAGACTATCTTAGAAGAGAGCATCTATTACGTGATACAAGAAGTGTCAAAGTGGAAGAGAGATTAGCATTCTTCTTGTTTATGTTGTCTCATAATGCTAGCTATGAAGACCTACAATATGAGTTTAAGCATAGTGGGGAGACCATCCATCGACATATTAAGGCGGTGTTCAAAATAATTCCAGCCCTTGCATATAGGTTTTTGAAGCCAACTGTTGGAACTGGGCCACATTGGAAGATCTGTAGAGATCACCGATACTTTCCTTACTTTCAGAATTGCTTAGGGGCTATTGATGGAACACATGTCCCAATTACCATAGCTGAAGATAAGCAAGCTCCGTATAGGAATAGAAAGGGCACATTGAGCCAAAATGTCATGATAGCCTGTAATTTTGATTCGAACTTCACGTTCATATCATCTGGATGGGAGGGTTCTGCAACAGATGCTAGAGGAGCCGTGCTTAACTGCTCGCTCCTTTCCACATTTTTTTAGTAATGGAGAGGTACTGCATTGAGGACTTCATAGTATTTGCACCACTCTAAGTTTGATTTTACCTTGTCTGTAGTGGACCATAGAAGGGCATCTTGGAACATAGGACTTGAAAAGGGTCTCGTTGAGCTTCTCCATTACCACAACAACGATTATTATAGGAGTCAGAATGGGTGGTCAACCGAGGCATGGAATCGAATTGTGAAACTATTTCAGGAGAAATTTCCATATGTTTCATTTACGAAGATGCAGATTCAAGACAAAGAGAAATAGCTCAGGAGGGATTTTAACCTGCTCAAAGAGGCAAAAAACCAAAGTGGGGCACATTGGGATGAGACTTTGGGCATGATACATGCTGACCCACCAGTTTGGGATAACATCATTACTGTAACCTGCTTATGTATGCCTATTGTCGTTGCTATTTATCTTTAGCTCTAATAAACTTGAGTTTCCCTGATTTTTCATTTTCAACAGTCCTTCCCGAAAGCTCGGAAATTCCAAACCAAGCCTTTCCCCCTTTTTCAGACTCCGTGGGAGTTGTATGAAGGTGAAATATCCATGATGCACATTTTCACTTTCCTACTAATAAAAATGTCACGCTAGCTTAACCTCGTACTAATGTGCATACTTTTGTCCTCAGGTCATACAGCTGATGGAGCCTTGAACTTCACCTCTACTAAACCGGTACCAACACCAAGAGTCACACAATTGCTGCCCCATGAGGATGTCACACAACTTATTAGTGATAGTGAGGCATTAGGGGAAGATGGTCACAATTCTGCACCAAGAGTAGAAGAACAACTACCCCATGAGGAAGAGGATGATGATGTAAGGGTACTGGAACCACCACCAGGTCCAAGATGTGCTGGTACAACCTCAAGTAGGCCTACTACATCAAGAAGAGCAACAGAGCTAATTCACCAAATGGAGGGAGTAAGGTTGGTAAAAAGCAGAAGCAAGAACATGTCATCGCAAAGATGGAGAAGTATCTGGAACTAAGAACTCAACAAGTTGAAGAGGAGGTTGCAGCTAAAGCAAGAGCTGCATCTGAAGTTGATGATTTCTCAATTAAGAATTGCATAAGTTATGTGAACACTATAGAAGAACTATCTGGCGAGGAAAAGGCTGAAGCTTTTGACGTGTTTAAGGATGCACAGAACAGGCAGATCTTTGTGACAGCGGAACCGGTCTCACATTTAATATGGTTGAGGAAGGAAATGGTAAGTACTTGCAGTTTTTGTGTCCTTTCATCCAATTTCCTGTTATACTTAGTAAAATCACTTGTTTTGTGCAATTACCTTTGTTAATATCTGCACAGGAGTAGTCTGGAGTAGTGTGTAGGTAGCCCAACCACAACAACAACAATCACCTAATGCTTGATTGAACATTGAAACACACAATAGTAGTCAGCTTGTGGTCCTGCAGTTTTTTGCCTGCATGTTTTCAGCCTTAAAAGTTAGCCAATTTGATTTGTCGAGAAATGTTGGCAATGGAGCTGCCCTACTGCCACCAATGCCAAAGCTCTCAACTCTCACACTTAGCCCAGAACAGGGAGTGTTGACGGTGAAAATCCGTCAACCTAGCCATGAGTTTACCTTCGGTGTTGGCATGAATTTTATACCTTATCCATTGGTACTAACCCCCGTGGTATAACAAGTTCACGTGTGCATGTCGTTTTTGGAGTTTAATGTTTATGCAGGGATTTAGTGTTGAATGCAAGACTTTCGGGATAAGTTCATCAAGCACCTCATGACAAGACCTTGAAGCCCCGAACAAGTCATGCAATGAAGCAAAACTAACTCCAAGAAGCCGGGGACTCGATCCGAGAAGACAACAAACTCCGGGGACCCGACCGGAAAAGTGTCGAAGCTTGCAAGACAAGGAGTTGAGTCCAATTCGGAGAGAAACCGACGACATGGACCTACATGCGAAGGGGGAAGCATCCAGAAGCAAGGGAACCGACCTCGGGCAAAGGAGCCCGCGGGGCCGGGGCCTAAATGGGCCCGGGCCGGCCGGCCCGGTCCGGTCGGCCCGAGCCCATTTAGGGCCCAAATGCGACGTCCTTTGCCCTAGCCGCCGATCGGGCTATTTATAGTCCCCCGACCGAGAGCCACGGAGAGAAGATTTCGTCTTCGGCCGCCGAGAAGCGAGAGAAGAGAGGGACATCATCTAGGAGAGGAGAGGGTCGAGCTAGTTGACTAGGGTTTCCCTAGCCGACGTGGGAACCTTGCAAGGAAGACCACGTCGGAGTTCCCGGAGCTAGAAGCAAGATCAAGGAAGGATCCCGGTGGTGATCTTGTGTATGTATCATTGTTATAGTTGAATTATCAAGTTGAATCTTTTCTCGCCGATCAAGTGTTTCCTCGAAGATTTCGTTTTTCGATCGGCTTTGCTTATTTCAATTCTATTCTCGAGATAGATTACATAGGGTGTTCTTGTAGCCGCGGTGGCTAGAGGTACACGCCGGATCCTCCGAAAGAATCTCGACTTGTCTTTTGACTCGCCCTAAGCTCCCCGCATGAATAGGGATACGTTGTGACAGAACGGGGGTCTCGAAAGGCGGATGTTTTCGGATTTGGACGGGAAACCACGATTTAAAGAGGCTTTCATTAAGATTCGATTTGCTACTTCTTCTCTTGCTTGGAACTTCAACGAAAGGCTTACCCCGATCCCTCTAGATCGGTTTATCTACCTAATCTTACTTTGTTTTCTCCGGTTTTTAGTAGATTAGATTCGTTTTGTGTCTTTTACTTAGATGCATTAGGTCTTTTATCGATTATTGAAGATTACTTGGCTTTAATAGATTAATTCTTGCGTCACACATTTGTTCCACGGATTCGATACCTTGGGTTCACCACTCGAGGGAAGAAGGGTCCCTTGACTACGACGGGAGACTTGTACGCTTGCGAGTCACGAACGAACTTTGATACAATTATTAACCGTCAACAAGCCCCTTTTTCTCGGCGCCGTTGCCGGGGAACAAGTGATCAAGATTTGATTTTTTATTGCTTTTTTTTGTAATTTTCAGTACTGATTTTGTTTTATTTTTGCATCTAATAAGCTTCAATCATCCTCAAAATACATCTAATCTAGTTTGTCTAACTCTAGTCTTTATAGATTTGTTTTGTTTTCTAGTTTCTTTTGCATATTTTGTTTATTGCTAACCCTAACAGGAGATGGACGGCTACCTCTCCAACAAACCCAATAATTTTGTGGATGATCCGGAAAAACTTTGCGGTGCTAAGGAGACGCGAAGCACATCAAGCTAAAAAGCCGGATTTTGTAGATTCGGAGTCGGAAGACGAAGGATCGCAGGAATCTCCGGGAGAATTCACCACCTCAAAGTCCGCGGGAGAACCGACGTCCACCGATGGGTGACCAACCACCGGAAGAACGCAAGATTGGGGAGCTATGCACCCCAGACATCATCGACCTACCAATCTTGAACCTCGACGAGATCGGAAGACCGTTCGAGATCAAGACCTCAACAATCCGCATGGTGCAACATTCACCCTTCACCGGCAAAGAGGATCCGAACCTTCACCTCCAAGCATTCATTCAACTATGTCGACTTTCAATATGGATGGGGTGACTCAAGATCAAATGAGGGCAAGGCTTTTTCCGTTTTCACTACTCGGGAAGGCGTTGCAATGGTTCCACTCTCAACCGGCGGAGACGGTGCAAAATTGGAACACGTTGATGAAGGCTTTCATGAAGGAATACTACTCACCGGGTAAAACTCAAAGCTTGCGTAATAAGATTGCCACCTTTGTTCAATATCCTACGAAACTATCTCGGAGGCATTTGAGCGCTTCAACGAGTACACCCGGCGGTTCCACATCACAAGTTCCCGAAAGAAGACCTCGTGCAAAAGTTCTATCAAGGACTCACCATGGCGTCAAGGACGATCATCGATGCATCGACGGGAGGATCTATCATCGAGCTTACACCGACGGAAGCTTTCACGCTATTCAAGAAGGTCGCGGATAATGACACGTGGGCGTCATCCGGCGCCTACACCCGGCTCAACCTATGGGGAACGTCAAAGGAGTCTTGCAAGTGGAGAAGGAAGACATACTTGAAGGCAAGATCGACTCGCTCATGAGGAGGTTGGAGAAGATGGAGATAGAAAAGAAAGAGGCTCAAGACTTGAAGGCCGCCGAAGCAAAGTCCACATGCGAAGAATGTGGAGAGTATGGCCATGTCCGCAAAGATTGTCCGGAGGAAGCCAAAGTGCTCGACTACATGAGGAAGGGAGAATTGCCGAACTTCCGCTACGGGCAAGGTAGGCCTCAATTTAATGCAAGCTCATCTATTCCTAACGCGGTTCCACTTCGGATACAATTGAAGGAGTTCATGGATGAGCAAGCTAAGATCAACAAGGACACCGTCACCAAGTTCAAGACCATAGACAAGGTGTTGGAGAACATCGATAGCAAAGTGACGGAGGTCGGAAGTTCCAATCATCAAGTACTCAACATGATGAAGATGCTCGAGACGCAAGTTGGACAACTTGCGGGGCGCCTTACTAATGATGAAGGGAAGCTTCCGGGACAACCCAAATGTCCCGAATCGGCGAAGGCCATTCAAACACGTTCGGGGAAGGAGACCGAAGATCCGGAACGTTCCGCGGGAGCAAGGAAGCTTAAACCGTCCACCGAGGTGGAAGGAGCTGCTAAAGAGAAGGTCACGGGGATCGTCACCGAGGAACCCGAATTTGAGATGCCGGAAGATGACACGAGGATACCGCAACTCAAGCCACGCTACTTCCGAGGTAAACTTGACAACCACTTTGAGAAGTTTGTGGAAGTTGTGCGTAGACTTAGCATCAACATGCCGTTACTAGATGCCCTACAAGTACCTACATATTCTCGTTACTTTAAAGACATTCTTGCAAATAAATATGAGATAGCAACACTCGGGGTAGATCATGTCAAGATGTCCGAGGAGTGTAGTGCAGCTATTGCTTATGGGCCGGAGAAGCAAAAAGACCCCGGGTGCCCTACAATTCCATGTTCAGTTGGTTCTTTCAACTTCGAGAAGGCGTTATGCGACCTTGGAGCTAGTGTGAGTGTCATGCCGAGAGATGTGTTCGAGAAGTTACGCCTACCGATGGAGCCTACGGGAATATGTTTGGAGCCGGGTGACAACTCCATTCGCTATCCCTTGGGCATTGCCGAAGATGTACCCGTGAAGATTGGACACCACTTCATCCCCGTCGACTTCGTTGTGCTTGAGATGGGAGAGAGGGAGAAGCCGCCGCTCATCCTAGGGAGGCCGTTCCTCAAGACCGTGGGAGCAACTATTGATGTTGGCAAGGGGGAGATCATGTTCGATATCAACGGAGAAAGGAGTTCCTTCAAGTTCCGTCCAAGGATTGAGGCATGCAACATGATTGGAGTGAAGATAGAACCAAAACAAACGGAGGGGCTGAAAAAGAAGAAGGAGCCGAAAAAAGTGAACGTAACGAAAATTAAAGAAGGTGTTGCATCCGTCAAGACAAAGGAAGAGAAGCCGCCCGTGAAGACCAAAAAAATGACTAAGCCGCCCAAGCCAAAAGACAAGCCCGCGCCCAAGATGGTGCGGAAGTGGGTACCCAAGATTGCAACGCCCGCAAAGAGCGTTGATCCGGAGTAATCAAGTGAAGAAGTCTAGCTATAGACTATAAACGAAGCGCTAGGCGGGAGGCAACCCGTTTCGTCAAGTCAAGTCAAGAATAAGCTACGGGAGGACAACCCGATTCCAGGTTTTTCGAGTATTTTTAATAATTTAGTTTTTGAGTTTTACTACGCAAAGACATTAGACTTAGAAGTGGTTGAACAATATTAGAGACATAATTCTTGATTGAATGTTTGCTTTATCATAAACCCTTTGCATGAACCCTCCTATGTGCTTGTTTGATTCTTTTCTTTTCGAGAAACCCCTCAACCAAATAATTTCAGAACCTTAGCTCAACCTTTCACCCTCATTATGGTGCTGAGGTTGGCTTATTTTTCATGCTAAAACCACACGAGTAGAGCCACGATTTATATTCAAGTGTTATAAAAATTCAGCACGTGGTAGGACTCGCGTGAACCTAGAAATCAAAGCTTTTGGTTGGTCTCAAAAATCTTTATCCTTGGTTTCTCTAGGATTAGAATTTTTCTAAGCCCATTCTAATTTTGTTCTATTCAAAATCTTTCTTATTTAGCCAAAATTAGAACCTAAACCTATGCCCCCATGATCAAGCCGGGAAAACGTTCGCTCTCAACCGATGAAAGCAGACTTTACCGGTAAGACCAAAATCGACGTAGTCGAAAAATATTTTCGACTTACATCTGTTTTTAATGGTTTAAAAACTTCTCTAAAATTATGTTCAAGCTCTTGCATGGCTCTGAAAAATATTTTAAAATTCGAATTAGAGGAGTGCTTAACCTTAAACACACCTAAATGGAGGCAATCAAGTTTGAATTAATCATGCATGTGCCATTGGATTCTCTTTTATCAACTTTCACCCACTCCACATGCAAAGGACAAGCATGGTGGGCAGCAAGCATCAACTTTGCAGGATTTCAATGGTGGCATGTGAAGCAAGTGGAGCTAGGGAGCATGGACATGACCCAAAGCATGGAGCATCAAGTGGGAGGACCAATAATTCAAGAAAAGGAGTGGACGAGAGCGTTTGGGCGGTGCAACTCATGGAGCACGCGGGCGGGGAAAGTTGCAGAGGCGAAATGATCGTGCCGGGGAGAAAGACGCACCGAGGAGGAGCCGTTGGAGCCTCGGGCCGGCCGGCCTAGGCCGGCCGGCCCGCCCTATAAATGGTGCCCCCCGGCGCCCGTCTTCTGCAGCAAGCTTCCCTCTCCTTCCCTTGTTTGTGTGTTCAAGTTTGTGTGCTCGTAACCTCCGTAGACTTAGCCAACCACCCAAGCTTGAGAGCTCAAGAAAAAATCCACCTCCCTAATCCACTCAAAGTCCACATCCGAAGCAAAGAGTTTAAGTGTCTAGTTTACCGGTTGCAACCCGGATTTTTAGTTGAAGAGAGAGTGCAGCAAGCATGTGGAAGAAGACCACAAGTCTCTTCTCTAAGAAGAAGAGTTCGTCGTCGTCGAAGCCGTCATCAACCACGTCTTCGAGGAGGCACTCGGTTTCCGAGTCTCCCGGAGCATGGAGACGGACACGGCACCACCGAGGAGGAACGACGCTCTCCTCCTTGGTGGGATGAGGGCTGCGAGAAGCACTTCCATGAGGTTCACCGAACCTCGTGGGCGCACGGAGGAGCAACCCGCGCCACCACGACGATCGACTCGCTCAACCGCACCACCTCCTTACACCCCGACACAATCTTCGTACGGCTTCATCATCATGTCGGCGGAGGAGGAGGATAGGCTCGCCAATCTTGAGAAGAGGCTTGTGCCAAACGTCGAGATCGACGACCAAGCACTCCACACCTTGGGTTTTCGCACCGACATAAACTACATGTTGGGGCACCTCGGGTGGATTCAATTCTCCAACGGAATCTCGGTGGACACCCACTTGGGTTACACCTTGGAAATTTTAATGACTATGGCACCCATCGTTGATGATGATGGGGTGCAATGCTTGTCATTCCGTTTGGAGGGAATCCAACAAGTGGTTCCCTACGAGCACGTAAGGGAGCTGCTTGGATTCCACAAGGGCGCTCCGAGAAAGTCGACGTGCCTCCCGGCATGTTGGCGGAATTTTGGGGCATGATCTCCGGAGATGCCCATCAACAACGCAAAAGCATCCGCAACCCCATTATCCGGATATTTCACTCTTGGATGTGCAAGAGGGTATTGGGGAGGATGAGGGAAACAAAGGTGACCGACACGGAGTTAAATTGGCTATACTCGGCTTTGATTGCCGGGCAGCCAATTGACCCCTCTTACCTCATGATCAACCGTTGGTGTTGTGAAGCAACATCGGGGGCTAGTGATATTGGTTCGGGGTGTTACCTCTCCATGTTGGCCTTTTCCTTGCGACCGGGGATCGCAAGAAACCCCGCTCACCTTTTGCGCGGTACCTCTCTCGGTTTTGAGTACTTGCGGCAAGGCAAGTACATTAGTGGAGATGAGAGAAGAGGTTACCGATTGGCCATTGTGAACCTCCCTCTTCCGGATGAGAGGCTTAGGCTTTTCACCGAAGGAAGGGAAGATTGGTTGGAAGAGGGAATACTTGTCCCCGCAAGGAAGAACAAAAGAGGAAGGATCGTAGAAGAGGGAACATCCTCCGCACAAGAGGGTGGAGCACAACCCAATGTGCAACCATCCGGCGGGGTTCCTCCTCCGCCAAGTTATTACGGAGGGTCTCAACAACAAGCATGGGGGGGTGGTGCACCGGTACCCCCTCAAAATTATGTTGTTCCCAACGTTAACTTCGCGGAGTCCTACGCTCATCATCCCCAACCACAACAAAGCATGGCTATCATTGGAGGATACGCTGCAAGAAATGCTCAAAATATCGCAGCCATCCAATCCAACGCAGCTCAACTCGGTGAAGGCAACGCAAATATTGCCTTTGAACTTGGTCGCCTTCACCTTGTAGAGCCAAATCAATTCGACGGAGGAAGCGTTCATTCATATTATGAGCAAGGCTATTATTATCAAGACTATCAACATCAACCACCGGCGGAGGATTAGAAGACTTAAGGAACTTTAGTTTTCTCTTCTTTTCTTTTTCTCTGTAATTTTCAGCTTTTGCTCTTATGCGTTTGCGTAGTATTTTTCTGTTTTTATTTAAATTTCAGCAAGCTTGTTATGTTTATTTTCAGTGTGTATTTCAGCTTGATATCACCTTTAATAAAGTCACCACCTTGATTTTTATCATTGGAAAAGTTACAAAATTTGTGCCATGTTGATATATGATTAAAATTGCAGCTTTGTTCATCTTTGTAGTTGATTTATGCATGTTTAAGCTAGTGCTCTCTTAAAAATACAGATCTGAATTTATTTAAATGCTAGCTTAATTTTCAGCGGAGGTTATGATTAAAATAAAGACCCATAGTGTTTTACGTGCTCTCAAGTTATGAATGGATTGAAGATGTCTTTTATGCTCAAAAATATTGCTAACCTTGTCACAAATATCACTTGTGTGTTGCTCAACCTATCCAAAGCCTTATATATATTTGAGTGCGTAAACCTTAGTGTACAAGATTTATTTTTGAGTGAGTTATTGCAGGCCATGATTTCTCTGGCCCGAGACTAAGAAGCTGGTCATTCCGTTTTTTTGCGTATCTATCTTTTTGCTAGCCTTTTATCCGTGCATTGTGTATCCCCGCATCGGTGGTCTCACAAACTTCGCCGGATATCCACCCTTAAACCAAATATCATTTTTTGTGATTACCTCCTTGACCACAACCTATCATTGAGAATGGATCATCAATTCAAGGAAGATCGCAAGACGGTGCCAACGTTGAAGATTTCAAGTATCTCTCCAAGGAAAATATCTCCGGTACCTACCTTATTTTTCGCCTCTTTGCTCGAGGACGAGCAACGTCTAAGCATGGGGGAGGAGGTAGGTACGGTGCTGCCTTAGAGTTCAAAAGGGAGTATTTTAAAAAAATATATATAATGATGAAAGAAAAAAAAATTCGGCGATGTACATGACTTCCAAGGTGAAGAAAGAAAAAAAAATATATATATATATAAGAAAGAAAGAAAAGAATGAGAAATATAAGAAAGAGAAGAAAAAAAATATATATTTGTGCGTAAAGTGAACTCCCCGGTTCTCTAAGAGTGCATTCAAGGCTTCAAGATAAAAAGATCCATTCTCAATTTTCCAACCATGTGCAATCCGATAACGAGGACTTTCTTTGTGCCTCGGGATCACTCTTTGCCATTTGCACATGTCCACTCATCTAAAGTGTGTGTATTTTTCTCTTTCCCCTCCTTGATTTAACATTATTTTCCAATGACCTTTTTGACGAGTCTCGGTAAGACCATGAGAAGCTTGTCTTGTTTTGACAACACCTCATTTATAAATTCTTGTTAGGACTAAACTTTCCCAAAAGCTCCATATAAAGCCTACCACATACATATGAGAGGGAAAGGAGTAGAATATATAGGCTTGAGAGACAAGTGAGATGAGAGTTTATGAGCAATACATGAGATGATTTAAATTTGTGAATTTGGTTTAGCTTTTCTTATCTCGTTCTTCATTTCAAAAATTCGAGATCCATTTAAAACTTTGTGAGCATGTTAATACTTGTGGGATAAGCTTAATAAGAATCCACCCTCCGTGGAGATGAAGGCTAGTACATTATGGAACTTTAATGAATTAAAATTTTGAGAGCATTATGTTTTCTCATGTGTAATCAAATGCAAAGTTTAAACATCGTTTAGCAATGATGATATTCATCGAAGGCTTACTCGAGGACGAGCAAGGTTTAAGCATGGGGGAGATGTTGACGGTGAAAATCCGTCAACCTAGCCATGAGTTTACCTTCGGTGTTGGCATGAATTTTATACCTTATCCATTGGTACTAACCCCCGTGGTATAACAAGTTCACGTGTGCATGTCGTTTTTGGAGTTTAATGTTTATGCAGGGATTTAGTGTTGAATGCAAGACTTTCGGGATAAGTTCATCAAGCACCTCATGACAAGACCTTGAAGCCCTGAACAAGTCATGCAATGAAGCAAAACTAACTCCAAGAAGCCGGGGACTCGATCCGAGAAGACAACAAACTCCAGGGACCTGACCAGAAAAGTGCTGAAGCTTGCAAGACAAGGAGTTGAGTCCAATTCGGAGAGAAACCGACGACATGGACCTACATGCGAAGGGGGAAGCATCCGAGAAGCAAGGGAACCGACCTCGGGCAAAGGAGCCGCGGGGGCCGGGCCTAAATGGGCCCGGGCCGGCCGGCCCGGTCCGGTCGGCCCTGAGCCCATTTAGGGCCCAAATGCGACGTCCTTTGCCCTAGCCGCCGATCGGGCTATTTATAGTCCCCTGACCGAGAGCCACGGAGAGAAGATTTCGTCTTCGGCCGCCGAGAAGCAGAGAAGAGAGGGACATCATCTAGGAGAGGAGAGGGTCGAGCTAGTTGACTAGGGTTTCCCTAGCCGACGTGGGAACCTTGCAAGGAAGACCACGTCGGAGTTCCGGAGCTAGAAGCAAGATCAAGGAAGGATCCCGGTGGTGATCTTGTGTATGTATCATTGTTATAGTTGAATTATCAAGTTGAATCTTTTCTCGCCGATCAAGTGTTTCCTCGAAGATTTCGTTTTTCGATCGGCTTTGCTTATTTCAATTCTATTCTCGAGATAGATTACATAGGGTGTTCTTGTAGCCGCGGTGGCTAGAGGTACACGCCGGATCCTCCGAAAGAATCTCGACTTGTCTTTTGACTCGCCCTAAGCTCCCCGCATGAATAGGGATACGTTGTGACGAACGGGGGTCTCGAAAGGCGGATGTTTTCGGATTTGGACGGGAAACCACGATTTAAAGAGGCTTTCATTAAGATTCGATTTGCTACTTCTTCTCTTGCTTGGAACTTCAACGAAAGGCTTACCCCGATCCCTCTAGATCGGTTTATCTACCTAATCTTACTTTGTTTTCTCCGGTTTTTAGTAGATTAGATTCGTTTTGTGTCTTTTACTTAGATGCATTAGGTCTTTTATCGATTATTGAAGATTACTTGGCTTTAATAGATTAATTCTTGCGTCACACATTTGTTCCACGGATTCGATACCTTGGGTTCACCACTCGAGGGAAGAAGGGTCCCTTGACTACGACGGGAGACTTGTACGCTTGCGAGTCACGAACGAACTTTGATACAATTATTAACCGTCAACAGGGAGATAGGAGGAAGAACTTAGGTGAGTTAAGAACACACATGCCTGCACCTTGTGCTGCTGTTAATTAGGATTGAACTACTTTGCATTGTTGCCTTCTATGGCTGTGCAGGTGCTAATGAGAAGATTAAGAGAGGAGCTAATAAATTATATAACAAGAAATAGTTTGTATGCAAGCTAAAAATGTTGTTACTTCACAAATATTGTCAAGATAATTAACAAATGCACAATTTAGATTAATTGTCAAAAAAGGATTGTGTTCAGAATTGTCATGCATTAATTTTCACGGCATTGCATTTTTCTTAATCACTTGTTATTTGGACTTTGCAGATGAAGAAAACTAGTCAAGTTGTTTGCATTTTTCTCCAGTCAATGCAATTGTAGCTCAGAGATGGTGTGATCTTACCCAACCGAAGACGCTAGAAAAGTTGGCACTAGTTATCATAGTATCTGTTATAAAAAGTTCTGAAAAATAGTGATCAAGGCAGAGCATCATGTTTTAGACTCTTTTCCATATTTATTTATGTTGGACCATAATTTTGAATATTTGTACAAGTCCTTGTATGCATAAGTGCCTATGTAATCTATTAGTTGCAGGTATGCACATGAATTGTGTTACTTGATATCTACCAAGTGCTCATGTTATCCTAGCTGTGTTTTTGCAATTTGGTGTTAATTATATTATATTTCTAATTGAACACATGTTTTAGAAAATGGTGATTAACAGGTGGTGCATTGCTCACTGAGAGGCAAACATCATGTTTCACACATTTTGTTATACTTAATTTATTTATATTCTGCTACGGGCATCTTGTATTTTACTTTCCAAATGATACAAGCGAGTATGTCACCTGGTAATCCACCGAGCACTTCGTAGCTACCCAAGCACTTCGTAGCTACCTTGTTGTGTGGAAAGTAACAATTTACATTTAAGAAAGAGGTCTTCCTACTAGCCTTTCCAAATGGTACAAGCTAGCAAGGAGAGGTATTAACACCAGCCGACGAGATTGGGTGATAGGCAGGGATTGACCCAACCCACGCGTGGGTTATGTCCCACCTGTGTTCTGCACCCTAGTTGCCAAATGAAGCCTATACCGGTGTGCGCTCCAGTGGCGGACCTAGAATTCTTGTAGAGCCTGGGCAAAACATTGCAACAGATAACAAATTTACACAAATATACAAGTGCAACATTATATCTTTAAAAGAGAAAGCATAATTAGCAACAAGCAGTAAGTAGGTAGTAGCAAGGAGAATGGGCAGGTGCCAAGACTTGGTCAGCTGTAGGTCCGCCACTGCGCTCCACTAAGCCTCGTTAAACCTCTTTTAATAATTTGAGGAGGAGGAGGAGGAGGAAGGAGAGGAGGGGCCGGAGGAGGAAATGAAAGGGCACAAGCTTTTGCCTTCTTGGTTCTGATGGAACTCGGAGAGAAGAGGGGGCATGCATGCACTGAGTGGTAGCAAGCTAGTATGAACCCATCGATCGACATGTCAGGTACGCTGGTACGGTGCATTATGCAACAATGCAATGTGCCTCCCACATGCAAATACGTATTGTTGAATGTTGAGTGGGCGAAGAGCAAAACTGCAAAAGGACATGGGGCGGACCGGATCAAACAGTGCGCTGAGGTGCTGGCCGCTGTGACCGAGATACACCACAATGAAACAAAGGGCACATAAGACATTTGCCACAAAGCAACATGCATTTGGTGAAGTACTTCAAATGCCCATGTGGATGTGGCAGTACGGTTTGGACTAAGGATGGAATTGATTCGAAAAAACGAAGTTGGAGAGGAGTAAATTGAACTTGTAAAAGTTGGAGGACAAACTTGACTCGTGGTCAAAAGTTCAGGGATAAGTATGGCTATTTTGCCAAAAGGGGAATAAACCGAAGAGGTGCAATGTATTGGACCAACATGTACTTTTCATGAGCACCTTGTGTAAAGGAAGAAACACTGAGTATTTGCCAAAAAAATGTCGCCTGTTAGTCTAAAAGAAGTGAAAGGTATGAAGGGAAGTTGTCGATCAGAGATTCAGAGTAGTACTTTATAAAGTTTATAAGTTTCTTATGGGTCCTATTATGGCACAAGACAAAAAAAAAGGCTAAACGTCGGAGTCTTTTTTACCAGCTATCTATGACGCTAGGTGATACCCCGCGCGTTGCTGCGGGAATTTCAATAAATTTTAAAGATAAAATTTGAAAGTAGAAACTAAAGTGATTGTTTCGCAACATTCTACTGCAAATAACACATTGCATATATGGATGCTATTAGCCGTAGAAAATCGATAGAAGAATAAATTGGTGATCTTAGTGGATAGTGATGTGGACACATTGCATGTTGAGAGAAGACATAGTGGATGTTGACGTGGCGCGCTGAGGGTTGAGAGAACTCCTTAGTGGGGAGCTCTTACATGGTTTTGCATGATTAGTAAAAAGGTTATACTCCCTCTGTTTCAAAATACCTGTCGTTGTTGACTTTTCTTTGCAACTTTGACCATTCGTCCTATTCAAAGAATTATCGCAAACATGTAAAATGATAAGTCAAGCTTAAAATACATACAACATTAAAACATGTAGCAAACAAAATAAATTGTACTTCCACAATTTTTTGAATAAGATGAAGAAAAATTTTAATATCCTTAGGGAAAAAAATGATCGGCTCACGTCGTCCGAGAGCGGTCGATCGGACGGCTATGAGGCTAGGAGGAAATGGGAGGAAACGAGATGGAGGAAAATCTTTCCTCCTCCTATCTCTATGACGAGTGGGCCTAGGAGGAAAAGTTTCCTCCCATTTCCTCCACAATGTGGGGATTTGGAGATGACATTAATTGTGGTTTTGTGGTTCTTATTTTGAACAAGGGTAAAATGGTCACTTCATAAATGTGAAAATAATGTTTTTAGTAATATAGTTGAGATGTATAACTCGTTTACTAAAGTTTTTTCTTTTTTAGATGGTTAGGGTTTGTAGCGTTTCAGTTCGCCGGCGGAGGCGCGGCGAGTGTTGACGGATAAAAGACGTATCCCTCTACGATCCGCAAGCGTACGGACCCCACACCTTTTTCACCACGGGATTCCCAAGGTTCTTGTCAATCCGCGGAGCAAGGGGATTACTAGCGCTTAACCAAGTACTAATCTAGTTGAATAGAAAACCTTTGAAAGAGAGTATTAATCTAAAAGTAAAGACAATCTAACCTAAGTTAATCTAAGTTAAGTTGATCAAACAAATATATGGTTAAACTATATGGTAAAGGGGTGAACACAAGAGAGTGATTAAGAAAGATAAGCGTTCCCTCCCTAGGATCTAGGATAACATGGTATGCATCTACTACACGAAAGCGGTAAACCAATCTACCGGGGGTTGTGACCACGGTTTCGCCCTTTCCCTCCTCTCGTACTCGTCACTACGCGAAGGTATTCGTGACTAGACCTATGATGGACACGGTATGTTGATGGAATCTATGGGAGTAGCGGATATCATACGCCCGAAAAACACGGTGGCCTACCTTAATCATCTAAGCATCATCAACATGAAAACAATAGATTGGAACCACGAATCAAGTAGCAATTACATAGCATGTATCCATCTAATCCTAGGGATGAACGGAGACATTACCCCATCATCTTACACGGATTGAAGCACATAGGGGTGATGGAGACTCCGGAGAACGTCGTCGATGAAGATGGCGGCGATGGAGCTTGGGAACACCCCTAGGCCGGTGGCTTGGAGTCCTCCTCTTGCTTCCTTTCCTCCGCCGGCGTTGATCCTTGCGACGAGCTCATCTAACTCTCTCCCTCATCTTGCGGCGGCGGTATTCGGTGATTGGCGTCGGTAGGATGATTTGTTCGATGTGTCGGTCGACGGCGGCGGAGGGAATAAATAGACGAACACCTAGGGCAAAGGAGGGACCGAACCGACCTCGGAGTGGGGCTGGGCCGGTCGGACCGGGCCGGCCGGCCCCGAGCCCACTTCGGCCCGGTTCGGGCCCGGTTTCCTCCCGGTTGCTTCTCGCGTGATCCCTTATTTGTGTGCACTTGCATGTGGGCCTTTGATGTGGTTTCCTTCACGGTTTAGGCTTGAATCCTTGCTATGCAAGCTTCGCTGTTTTTTGGTTGAGTCCCTGAAGACTTGCACGTTGACGCTTCGGTCCTCGGGTCATTTGGAGTCATGTTCATCGCGTGTCTTGACTCTTGTCGGGCTTCATGATCTTCTTCCAAAGTGCTTGGTGAACTTATCCCGAAAGTCTCCTCTTTAGCGTAGATTTCCTGCGTAAACAACAAACTCCAAAATCGACATGCAAGTGTGAACTTGTTATATCATTAGTATGCCTAGTGGCGGGTTAGTTGCAAATCATAATCGAAACCAATGTATAACAAGTACTCTAGGTTGACGGAAATTCACCGTCAACATCTCCCCCATGCTTAAACCTTGCTCGTCCTCGAGTAAGTGGTCCTCGCTTAAAAGGGAAATCAGCGTTGCCTTCCAATGTTATCCCTGCACTTAGTCATTCATGACGAGACAAATTGCTCTCTCTTAAAAATTTATTTTTAAGGTTCAAGTTGTGACCGGCTTCTTTTTCATTATGGAAGATAGACTAACAATAAAGAACAAGCCACATTTGACACGATGCTCTCAAACTTAAGTGAACTTCAAACCATTACCTTGTCACATGGAAGATTTTCAAAAAGATGCATATCCAACATAAGTGAAAATCTCTTGCAAGAGCCCATGGAACACTCATCTCATCAAGTCACTCAAGCCTATACTAGATTATTTTCAACCTACTCTACTCATATGTGATAGTGGAAGGCTTATGTGGAGCTTGGAAGGTTAAAAACAATCCTAGCAAAACATATATCCGAAATATTGTCAAATTAAGAGAGAGGTCTATTGGAATTACCGAGACTCGTCAAAAAGGCCATGGAAAATAAATGTTGGAAAGAGAGAGCGACGAAACACACACATTTAGATAAGTGGACATGTGCAAGTGGCAAATGGATGATCCCGAGGCACGAGTGAAGTCCTCGTTATCGGATTGCACATGGTTGGAAGATTTGAGTATGGATTTGTCATTAAGGCACTTGAGAACTTATGAAGCAAAAAGAACCGAGGAGCATCTTTATTTTTTTTCTTTATTTTATTTCCTTCTCATTTTTCTCTCTTTCTTTTTTTTTACACTTTATTCTTCCTATTTTTCTTACTTTTCTTTTCTTCTTATCATATATTTTTTTTTCATTTTTCATTTTTATTTTTTTTTCTTTTTGCTCCTCAAAACTTTTTGCAACATAATACTTACATAGCATTTGTGTCAGAGAATGACTCCTCCCCCATGCTTGAACGATGCTCGTCCTCGAGCATAAAAGAGAGGGGAAATAACTGCTAAAGTAAGTATAAATTCCATAATATTGTGGAATATTTGAATCTTCATCGAGAATTTTACTCCATACTCAAATTGGGTTGTGGACAAGGAGGTGATCACAAAAAGATGTTTTTGGTTTAGGGTGGATGCCCAGCGAAGTTTGTGAAATTTTCGATGTGAAAACCCACGATGCTTGGACAAAAAGGCTAGCATGAAAACGTTACACAAAGGAATGACCAGCTTCTTAGTCTCGAACCATAGAAATCAATCCTAATCCAACTCATCAAAACATATGTTTGCAATCTACGGGTTTTGTTATCATAAAACATATATGTATATGGCTTTGGTAGGTAGAACTTTGCAAGAGCATCACAAATATGTAGATAGCATAAAAGTTAAGTTTTCATAAAAACAACAAGTTATCCGGCTATCCATAAACTTAAATCAAAGAGCAAAGATATGTATATGGGTCTAGAGCATAGTCATTTCACCTCCACAAATAAAAGAGCCGGTATTTAAATTAATTTCAGATCATATTATAGAGAGCAATCAGCCAAGACATGTATAACTTCATGTAGGTAAAACAAAGCGGCAACTTTCATCATCTTTCCGTAAGCAAAGGCAATATAGAACATCGAGGTGAACACATGGTCATGCTTATCTATTGAAAGTAAAAAGAAACCTAGGTTGTCCTCCTAGTAGCCATGTTATTGTTTGAAGAGAAAAACAAAAGGTTGCACCTAGTTGATGTTGAAGGCATACTTACAAGCATTTGTGTTTGGAAAAGAGAAGGTCCATGGAGATGTTACCATCCTTTGTAATTCTTCGTTGCCTTCTTCCGACATCTCCATGTATCGATGTGGCTTTTGCTTTTGTCTTGATTTATTAATGCTCCTAAACTTCTGAATTTGATCTTGTATGCTTAATGGAGTCATTGGTCACCCTTCTCTTCAATGTTGTCATCACCATCTCCTCTTTCTTGTTCTCATCATCTCCTTGCTGTCTCTTTTTCATGGATTTCCCCCTCTGTCCAGAACAGAAAATATATCGAAATATGGCTCTATTGAAAAGTTTATGAAATTACCTTTCCAACGTGTGGTCATTCATCAAAAACGGAGTTCAAACAAGGGAGCTATGTCCGTTTTACTTCAGCACTGCGTGCTGTCCAAAACTGATTTCAGGACGTGTTGCACTCGGTGATTCGGGCATAACCGCTTGTAGGAACCTCCGATTGTCTTGATTCTTGATTTGTTGGAATCGTAACTTCATGGGGCTTCTAAATATCCAAAAATACCTAGTGTTTTCCCTTTGAGACCATGCAGAATTTTGATGAGATTGGTGACTTCTTGCGCATTGATCCGGTGATGTTAACGATCTTGATCATTCTATCTTCTAGAACGTCGTGTTGTACTTCCGTGTTGAAGATTCAGGGTCTCCCCCATGCTTAGCATTTTGCTAGTCATGGAAGAGGAAGATAAAGCACTTCTTAGCCATCCTTCAATTTCCTTGTAGTGAGAGTCTTTATCTTGCACCGTAAGACGTTTTAAACGCACATTCTACCCCCAAGGTGACGGTTGGGAGTAGATAGAATTGCCAACAATCCAACAATGTCTCCTAAGATTCTTAAGTTGCGGCATAATTAGTTTAATGAGGAATAAAAACCTAATGAGTGTACGTGGTGCAAGGTGTGTATGCACATGATAGGAAAGCATATAAACAAAGACAATGTTTTCACCTAGTTCTAAACACCATGTTTACAACTAGGTTGCCGAATTTCTCCATAGCCATAAAGGTTTATTTATCAAGGGTTAAAACACCATGTATATCCCTAAATCAATAACCCTTATAGCACAATAAAAATTAAGCGCATTGCAGAGCTTATAAACTAACCAATGCAATATGAAAACAAATGAAAAGCTAGCAAGGTTTATCGAACTTAACGATGATGGTCCGCAATCTTGTTTAAACACCACGTTTACACAAGATCACAAAAGGAAAATACCCATAGGGCCATATGAAGCATTAACATGGAAACTGAAGCATACATCATTAAGTATATAAAACAACCAAGCCAACTATGTGCAAAACATGTATACACAAAGAAACATCACGAGGATAACAAAATGCAATGCATGCAAATAAATAAGATCATGAACATGATGGTGGTTCTAAAAAAAGGAAAACTGAACTTAGATTAATAACCACAAGTTGATCATCATAAGATAGTGCCATTCTTTTATTTTCTCTAAGAAAGTAGTAAAAATATAAAGAAACGGGTTGCCTCCCGAAAAGCGCTTCATTTAAAGTCATAGAGCTCGACTTTCTCACATACCTTCTTTTCGTTGCATAGCCATGGCCTTTCATGCAAGAAGAAAAGGTACCAATGCAGCTTTAATTTACTTCCCATGTTGTGCTTGATTACTTATAGAAGACTTGCCCAAAGCATCCTTTTGTTTCATCGTTATCTCCTTCTTTATCATCCTTCGGTGCTGCCTTCACTCTATTATTTTTTTTAATGTCCAGAACAGAAAGTATACTCAAGCTCTACTCCATTGCACAGTGCACAAAATTTCCTTTCCAACGAGTCTTCATTTGCTCAAATCGGACTCCGGACAAGAGAGTTACGTCGGTTTTACTTCGGCGATGAAATCTGTCCTGAAATTTCAGAACGCGCAACGCTCAATGTTTTCTCCATAACTCCTTGCACGGGTCTTCAAACTTGTTGGTTCTTGATGCGTTGGAACGGTAACTTGATGGAGCTTCTGAATATCTTATTTTCTTCATTTGTACACCTCTGAACAAGCTCTCAAATTGATGAAGACAGCAGCATCCATCGCGGGATTCGGAGAGGTTGATGATTTATCTTGCAACTCCTTTAGGCATGACTTCTTTTTTCATTATTCAAGCCTTGTCTACATGGTTAGTGAAAATCGGGCCTTTCCCGACATATGATTCTTTAAGGTCATTAGCTTGACCAAGCGCAAAGCATGATCGAGATTTACAAAACTTATTGTAAACATACGCGTCCATAATTAACACCACATGTGAATTGTAGCAACAAGTCAAGGTGTAAATAAAAGAAGCATATGTTTCATGCATAGCACTTAGCTCATCATTAGGCAAAGGTTGTTTAGGTGTGAGATTAATTGGATCAAAAATAAATGTTTCCTCTTCTTCATTCTCAAGAAAATCTAGCCTATCAACATGATCACTATTGGAACAAGGCATAGACATTAAACTATCATTCATACTATTGGTTGAGCATGAGTATTTGAATTTATCAACATCAATACCAATAATATCTTGAGATTTCAGCGCGTACCTTGGCCTTAGAGATTTTTCAACAAGAGTGATATTTGGTTCATCAAGCGGTGTTGAAGGCGAATCGATCTCAAGTGTAGTTGCCTCTTCATCACCATCTTGCAATTTCTTCAACTCATCATGTGGAACATGTAATCCTTCAACTATGTATGCATTCATATCTTCTTTGAAGTCTTCTTTATCAACCAGATCTTCATCTTCAAAGACTTGTATGATGCTTTCTTTATCTTCCATGTACCACATGTCATCAAGATCGCTCATTGTTGATTCACTCTTTCCTTCATCCTTGAGTACTTCCATGTCTTGATTTGCTAGTGTGTAGGCTTCAATAGCACACAAGCTATCATCTAGCTTGAGTCCTATCTCCTCCCATTTATCCTTTGAGTCACTAGGCTCATCACGGTTGTACTCTTCTCTTCCTTCATCATAAATCTTTGATTTGTCAAACCGGTCGATCCATCCTTCATCTCCTTCTTCTCTTTCTTCTTCAAACATCTTTTGGATCGACTCTCCACTCATCTCTTGATCAAATATATCTTCAACTAGTTTGGCAACGTGTCGGCGTTCCTCCTTCCTTCGGTAGCTAATTAGTGGGGCGAAATCAACTTGAACCCAACCGGATTGCTTGAACTCCGCCAATGGTCTAGCATTCCACATACTTCGGCCTACATTCATGTTAATTTCAACATTTTTAACATCCGAAATGACTTCTCTTACCTTGGGAAGTGGATCTTGACTTTCTTGTATGGTCGGTTCATCTTCCTTGACCTTCGGTTCATCTTTTTCAAGAATTTTCAGCAAGCACCTTGGGCTTGCTTTTGTCATTTTGCTCCTCTCGACAACATCTTTGCCAATCTCGTATTGTTCTTTGTCCATTGCTTATCCTTTGTAAGATTTGTGCGGCTTCACTAATTGTTTTATCCAATATATCACCGCCCGCACACATGCTTACAAAACGAGACGAGTTAGGGGTTAGTGAAAAATAAAAGGTATGCAACATCAAGTCACCGGAAAATCCCAAGTTCGGGCCTTGCTCAAGTAGTTCATTAAATCGGTCCCATGCTTCATCAATTCCTTCATCCTCTCCTTGCTTGAAATTGAGCACTTGCCTCCTTAAGTCTTGGACCTTGCTTATGGGAAAGAACTTCAAAAGAAACTTCTTCACTAGCTCATCCCAATTTCCTTTTGCTTCAACGGACGCAAGTGTGTACCATCTTCGCGCTTCATCTTCGAGAGAGAATGGAAAAAGATTCCACTTGAACCAAGCGGCCGGAACTCCTTTTTGTTGGACCGTGTTGCATAACATCGTGAATTCCTTAATGTGTCTATATGGGTTGTCATCCTCCAATCCTCTAAATGGTTTTGTCGCCACTAAATTGATGATTCCGGGCTTCAATTCATAGTGGGTTGTAGCAAGCGCCAAATCTGATTTTTGCATCTCAATGTCTTCCATTGACGGCATTGCTAGCTCCCTTAGCGACATCTCTTCGTCTTCCAATGGTGAGGTGAACAAATCCATCTAGGCACAAGAAGAGTAGAAAGAAAAAAAAAGATTTTTTTCTTTTTTTTAGAAAATAAGGGTTAGGTGTTAGTAATCAACAAAATTAATACTAGATTAAACGTAGCAAACTGGCTTGCTCCCCGGCAACGGCGCCAGAAAAAGGGGCTTGTTGACGGATAAAAGACGTATCCCTCTACGATCCGCAAGCGTACGGACCCCACACCTTTTTCACCACGGGATTCCCAAGGTTCTTGTCAATCCGCGGAGCAAGGGGATTACTAGCGCTTAACCAAGTACTAATCTAGTTGAATAGAAAACCTTTGAAAGAGAGTATTAATCTAAAAGTAAAGACAATCTAACCTAAGTTAATCTAAGTTAAGTTGATCAAACAAATATAGGGTTAAACTATATGGTAAAGGGGTGAACACAAGAGAGTGATTAAGAAAGATAAGCGTTCCCTCCCTAGGATCTAGGATAACATGGTATGCATCTACTACACGAAAGCGGTAAACCAATCTACGGGGGTTGTGACCACGGTTTCGCCCTTTCCCTCCTCTCGTCTTGTCACTACGCGAAGGTATTCGTGACTAGACCTATGATGGACACGGTATGTTGATGGAATCTATGGGAGTAGCGGATATCATACGCCCGAAAAACACGGTGGCCTACCTTAATCATCTAAGCATCATCAACATGAAAACAATAGATTGGAACCACGAATCAAGTAGCAATTACATAGCATGTATCCATCTAATCCTAGGGATGAACGGAGACATTACCCCATCATCTTACACGGATTGAAGCACATAGGGGTGATGGAGACTCCGGAGAACGTCGTCGATGAAGATGGCGGCGATGGAGCTTGGGAACACCCCTAGGCCGGTGGCTTGGAGTCCTCCTCTTGCTTCCTTTCCTCCGCCGGCGTTGATCCTTGCGACGAGCTCATCTAACTCTCTCCCTCATCTTGCGGCGGCGGTATTCGGTGATTGGCGTCGGTAGGATGATTTGTTCGATGTGTCGGTCGACGGCGGCGGAGGGAATAAATAGACGAACACCTAGGGCAAAGGAGGGACCGAACCGACCTCGGAGTGGGGCTGGGCCGGTCGGACCGGGCCGGCCGGCCCGAGCCCACTTCGGCCGGTTCGGGCCGGTTTCCTCCCCGGTTGCTTCTCGCGTGATCCCTTATTCGTGTGCACTTGCATGTGGGCCTTTGATGTCGTTTCCTTCACGGTTTAGGCTTGAATCCTTGCTATGCAAGCTTCGCCGTTTTACGGTTGAGTCCCTGAAGACTTGCACGTTGACGCTTCGGTCCTCGGGTCATTTGGAGTCATGTTCATCGCGTGTCTTGACTCTTGTCGGGCTTCATGATCTTCTTCCAAAGTGCTTGGTGAACTTATCCCGAAAGTCTCCTCTTTAGCGTAGATTTCCTGCGTAAACAACAAACTCCAAAATCGACATGCAAGTGTGAACTTGTTATATCATTAGTATGCCTAGTGGCGGGTTAGTTGCAAATCATAATCGAAACCAATGTATAACAAGTACTCTAGGTTGACGGAAATTCACCGTCAACACGGACGGAGGGCGACAGGTCTTCGGCGCCGGCGGCAGACGGAGGGCGCCGCGTGTGGGGATGGCTACAGTCCGGAGCTTCGGCCAGCCTCCACCTAAGTGGAGCAGAAGCGACCTCTCCCTCCCCTTCTTCTTCTTGCACGCAGGCGAGCGGAGACGGCGGCGGTGGGTGCCTCTCCGTCGCGGCAGGGCAAGGCAGAGGGCTGGCGCGGTTCGATTCCCCGCCAGCCTTGCAAATCCAGGCCGTTTCCATCTTCCAAGCAGCAAAGTCCCCCCGGCGTCCGCCTTGCTCCCATCCGGAGCCCCTGTTCGAGCGGCTCTTTCCCGACGGATCCAGAGGTTACCACTACTGCCCCTCCTCTCAACCAACGATCTGAATTGCAACTTGATAATGTCTCATGAATGCTTTGATAGAAATGCATACTGTCAGTTGCTTAGATGTTTTCAAGAGCAGATGGTCCTGTAGACTGTAGTATAGGTTTACAATTAGCATTGCATGATGAAAAGTTGTTCAATTGTTGCTACCATTTTCACATAACTTGTAAGCTCAACTTGCATGGCACATTAAAATTTTAGGGGCACAGGATGGGAAAAATCTGTCATATTAGAGCTACTGAAACTTCAACTCCCGCAAGGGCTTTGTTTCATGAAAAGGGCTGGATGGTTAGTAGATTAGAAGGTCCCTTCAGCTGCCAAGCAGCAATTATCCCCAAGATTGAAGTTGCAGAGACATAAGGTGTACAGACCCGATGATTCAGTCATTGTGACTGTAAAAAACCATAACTGGATGGCAAATAGTGTATATTATGCTTCATAGATCATGTAAAGGAATGATATGGTTAATAAATTTGGTGTCTGTTCTTGATCTGGTATCATTTGAATAGTAATTGCATTCAGTGTGACAGGCATTGAAGTATATTGATGCCATGAATGATGCTGATTGAATGTGAAGTGATCCCTGGGTCATGAATTAAGGTTTTGCAGCAGAATAAACACTGCAAATTATGTGATAGATTGCAGTATGAAGTGAGGTACTATGTGATGAGTGTTTGCTATCTCTGATGATCGTTCTCACCTATGACGTTGTGGAAACATAATTGTTTGTAGCTGGTGCTGAAATGGTAGTGTTTATACATTAGTAAAGAAACCTAAATTTGTGGCTTTGTGGAGTGGTGCAGCGAAAGACATCAGATCGACGACTGCTGATCTATCTAGTAACAAACAGACATAATCATAGCCTTTTGAGATTCATTAGGCACCAATTGCCTGACACAACCATTTGTACAATCTCAATGACAAATACCATCTAATTTCGGGCATTTGTTCATACATTATTTTAGCTTCATCCGAGTGCTTTTTAGCACTGGGCCGAGTGCTTTTAGCTTCAACGGAGTGCTTTTATTGAGTACCACGATCGATCCGTATGCTTCATAACTGGTCTGGCCAGGTTAATGACCCAGTCCTTGTTAAATTTTATCTTGGTTCAGTCAGAGTTGAGCACTCGATACAGCAAGCAATCCATGAAAAAATGCACAATGAAGGCAGAAAGATGTCCCGACCACTTATTTTGCCATAAAATGTTCCATGAGACAGATATTATCATCTAGATAAGAAACTCAACAGCCAAGGCATGTGTACATGTAAAAAATTTCATATGTAAAAGCTGAACCAAATATAGAAGGCCTTTGACATCGAAAGATCAAAAACTGTAAAATGACAGACAGACAATTCCATTCACTAGCTGAAACCACAAGTATATCACATACTGAACATCAGTACGGGATTCAGAAGAAGTAGTTCACATAACTACTGGAATTTCATCCCTCTTTACAGATAGTCAACACAAAAGCACTTCTTGTTGTTTGTTGCCTTCTCCACTGCAGCAACAACCACAAGCATCGACCATGTTGCCAGCTTACAGATTCTAACACATAAAGACCACTGAGAGAAAACCAGGGCTGATAGCAGCCAAAGGTTACAAAAACAGGGAAGCCTAAAACGGATCATACAAACAGCACAAGCTAAATCCCTTGCACTCCTTTCAGAAGATGCCCTCGGCCAGTGTTTTTTCCTTACGACTATCCTGAAACTGCATCAACCATTCTGTGACTCGCGCCACCCCGGGGTCCAACTTGCTTTGCTCTTCTGCTCTTAGCTGCATGCAAAAAAGCATTTTATACATCAGATGGAGAATGAGGACACAACCCCTCAATAACAATAATCTGGAACACTAATCTGGAACTCAAACATAGCCGAGGATGATAGTGGGACGCGGATTAGAAAGGTAAAGTGGTGGAGAGAAATCGTATTCACATTGTGCTCCGGCGACAAGGACGAGGACGCGGTGGCGCCTGCCATGGTCTTCTTGTCCACGACGCCGGAGCTGGAGCGCATCTCCCGCCGCGTGATGGCTCTCAGCGTGAGCTCGGAGGCGGAGGGGATCTCTCGTCCCGCGCTGGCCTCAGGTGGTTGCTCGGCGGTGGAGGGGATCTCCCGGCCCCCGCTGGCCTCTGGCACCACCTCGACGCCGGATCCCCGGGTGAACTTTCCGGATGCGTCCCGCTTTTGTCGAGAGGCACATGCTGACTGGCCATGGTTCTTCCCAACCTTGCCCATCTTCGAGAAATCGAGATGGAGGTGGAAGAGGCGGCTGCGAAACCCTAACTGGAACGGGAGGATTAGGGGGGAACTCGGCTGGAACTTGTGGGCACGGATGGTACGAGAGGAGCCGAGAAGGTCCCACCTATCTTTGAGAGGACCAAAGTACGTTTCCGTGTCAAGAAGACGTAAATCAATTGACGGCCCCACATGCCAGTGACTCAATTCAAAATAATTCCATGAATTTTTAAACCTTGTAGATAGATTAATATTTGGAACAAAATGTACCAAAATTGGTGCACTTCCTCATGAATTTAACAGATCTGTATACCTAAATTCGCATTCAAATCTTTTTTATTTTGGCATATACAAAAATAATAAAATTTAATTGTTTTTTGAATTAATTTGATTATTTTTATTTTAAAAAATATAATGAATTTTGAACTCAAAATTGTTGTGTAGAGGTTTCAAACCATCCCTATCATGCTTATATTTTTAGATTTTTTTTATTTCGAGATAAAAATGCATTGTGAAGGGACACTGAGCTACGTGTGATATGAAACTTGAACACAAGTATGCAATGAGATGAATCAAATCAAATGTACACATTTGAAAATTAGTTTCAAAAAATTGTTCGTCTATGAACAAGGTAAGTCATTACAAAATAAATCAGGACAAATTTCGTTTCGATTGCGACTTTAAAAAAATTGAGAAAATCAAAAAGTCACCACTAAATGGTTTTCATTAGTAATGTATAATGTAACTTTGAAAGCTAAATGGAATGCGTTTAGTTGGTAGAGAGTGCTTTAAAATGTTTGTAGCAAAAAAATCAACTCATTTGGAGTTCGGAAGACGAAGAAAAACAAGTGTGAAATTTTAAATACGAATCAAAAACAAAAAGAGTGGAATTACATGAACTCAGTGAAGAACGTAACGTTAGAATGGGTGCGCCGACACGTGGGCCCCACATGTCGGAGACTGATGCGGCGCACTCCTGCCTCCCGATTGGGCCCACTGTTAGTCTGGGTCGAATTTGTTCATGAAATCAGCCCAATGTGGCCCGAATGACAACAAATCTTGATGGCGCGGGAGATAGTACCACAGACAGTACCACCTCTCCTTCCCGTGTGGACGGTACCTAAGTTATATAGCCAGGCTTGCTTAGTTAATTGAAATTACTTACACACTTCATTTAGTAGTCAAATGATTCGGTTCCTAGTCAGGAACATGTGGCACCTGACCCTATTCGCCCACCCCTTTTTTTGTTTGTCATCCTTTTTTTGTTATTTCTTGTCATTTTGTTTTTTGTTCGCTAGAAAATGTTTCATGTGACAAATATTATCATCGATGCAAAAAACTCAACAGCAAGGCATGTATACATGTAAAATTCTCAAGTTGCACCATCTGAAAGGTATCATATCAGAAAACATATGGATACACCAAAAAATTCTTGTGGGCGGGAGTTTTGCCCCCACATCGTTTGTTTAACTTGTGCAAAGCTTTGTCTGAGTACTTTTACACCCGAGTGCTTTTAGGTTCGTTCGAGTGCTTTTAGGTTCGTCCGAGTGCTATTATTGAGTACCTGAACGTTGTTTTGTCATACAGTGTGATCTAGGTACAAACTGTCGGTGTTTTAGACCGGCAACCTACCAAGGGGAGTACCCGAGGTAGATGAATGTGGCCTCGCCGAGATCGGTAACTCGAAGGAAGAGACACGTGGCACACAATTTAGACAGGTTCGGGTCGCGAGGTGCGTAATACCCTACGTCCTGTATGATGTGTAGCTCTGAATTGATTGGATGTGTTTACAAGATGATGCGTATGAGAGAGAGAGGGGTCCCTGCCTCGCCTTATATAGCCCGGGAGGCAGGGTTACAAGTCGGTTTGAGGAGAGAGTACTAGTTGGGTACGTCTAGGAGTTCTCTACATAGTACAGGACATGTATAGCTTCCTAACCGAGTACTTCTCCACCGTAGTCCTTGCGCCCCACGCCATCAGGTGCCGTGTGGCACAAGCCGAGTAGTCCGGGGGCCCACCGAGTAGTCGGTCCTGGTACCCACCAAGGTAGTGGGCCTAGGGAGGTCCATACGACAAGCCCCCGAGTACTTTGTAGTTGAGTAGGATAGTTTCAAGTAGTCTTGATGGCCTTGACGAGTAGTCCTGAGGCGTCCCCGAGTACTACAAGACAAAAATCCTCAAGAACACTTGAAGCATCCCAAGGCTGGAAGGTACTCCAGCTGATCCTTGAGTAGTCTTGAATTCTTCTCGAGTAGTTCCCAAGTGTCCTCGAGTTGTTCTTCTCTTGAAGGTCTTCAATAATACTCGTGTTGTCTTGAAGAAGAAACCATATGGAAAATGCGATTCAAAGAATCGCATTCCATATGGAATGTAGCCCCCGAGCCTTAGGTCGAATCGTAGATTCAAGCTGAGGCTCAATCTAACGTTCTGCCAAGATTGTCCTGCAAAATCCGGAGAAAAAATCGAAGGACACATGGTACGAAGCCCCCGAGCCTTAAATCGAGTACTTCCTCTCGAATTGAAGGGTCATCTTGATTGTAGAATGTGTCCTGAGTTGCTCTGGAATCTTGTCGTCACCCAGGGAATTGAGTAGACGTAGCCGAGCCCCCGAGATGGAATGCGTCGACTACTGGAAGATGAAGGGTCAGGCGGCCGCCGCTGAGTCAGCTGCCGATACTTATCCATATGGCCGTTGCAGCGCCGCAGGTTGGGTTATAAATAGCGGTCGAAACCCTTAGGGTTTTCCATCCCCCTCATTCGCAGCTATTTGAAGCAGATCTAGCCAAGAGTCCAGCCACCCGTTGTCGGGCATACTCCCCGGGTACCCATGCAAGGAAGGATGAAGACGGACTCCTACTTCCCCTGTAATCCTACTAGGACTTGTACCGTGTAATCCTATTAGGACGCCCGCCTTGTAACCGACTAGGAACCCGCCCCCTGGACTATATAAAGGAGGGACGGGTACCTAGCTAGGCACCGGATCTCAACCAACACCAAGCGCAGGGCGCCATACTTGATCCCCAAACAGGACGTAGGGTTCGCCACCTTGGCAGCCTGAACCTGTATAAATCTTGTGTCTCATGTCCTTGCACATACCTTCGAGTTCTCGGTCTCCTGATCACGATCCTCACCGCACAATCTACTACCTCGGGTACCCCCTTCGTAGGTTTGCCGGTCTAAAACACCGACAGCTGGCGCGCCAGGTAGGGGTGATCATCATCACCGGGCGAATTCGAAGGACCCTCGTCAACAAGATCAATCTACTCGTTGACTCACCGAGATCCATTGAAGCAAGTCGCCTTGCTCTTGTCAAAGCGGAATCAATTTTCCTACGCCGCGCTTCCGGTTGCTTCGGTATGTCGCGTGGCTCGTCACGCGGCTCGTCGCGCCACTCGTCGTCGACTACTCCACCTCGTCGCGCGGCTCGTCGTCGACTACTTCGACTACGCCGCGCGTCTGGGTGCCTCGGCACATCGCGCGGCTCGTCGTCGACTACTTCGCCTACGCCGTGCGTCCGGGTGACTCAGCACATCGCGCGGCTCGTCGTCGACTATTTCTCCCACGCCGCGTGTCCGGGTGCCTCGGCATGTCGTGCGGCTCGTCTTCGACTACTTCGCCTACGCCGCGCGTTCGGGTGCCTCGGCTCGTCATGCGGCTCGTCATGCCGCTCGTCGTCGACTCCTTCGCCTACGCCGCGCGCCTGGGTGCCTCGGCACGTCTCACGGCTCATCACTTGTTGTCGACTACTTCGCCTACGCCGCGCGACTGGGTGCCTCGGCACGTCGCGTGGCTTGTCGTGTGGCTCGTTCCGCCGCTCGTCGTCGACTACTTCACCTACGCCATGCTTCTGGGTGCCTCGACACACCGCGCGGCTCATCGCTTGTCGTCGACTACTTCGCCTATGCCACGCGTCCGGGTGCCTCGGCACGTCGCGCGGCCCGTCACGCGGCTCATCATCGACTACTCCGTGTGCCGCGACTTCGTCTTGCGGTCACACTGGCTCTACTTCAGCCACGCCGTGCGTCGTGACTACTTGTCTCGCGGCAACACTGGCTCTACTTCGAGTACGCCGCGCGCCGCCACGACGTCGTCTTCCGGTCGCATCGTGTCGACCATTCACCTCGACTAGTTTTCCAAACTAGTCGAGAACGGCAGTCACGCCCCCTACAACTAGTCGGAATCAACTCCGACTAGACAACTTCAGCAACAACCGTCGCGGCTCCGTCGCCGACCACCACGGCTTCATCAACAGTCTGCCCAGGCAGCAACAGCTAAGTCATTTATTTAAATGATTACTGTTTTCTTTTTGTTGGCTTGTTCTCCTTATCATGTAGGACTACTTGCCGACTACTCATTAGTGTACGCTTCTCGGAGGGTTTTCACGGGAGCTACACTCTGCTGACTACTCTTGGGCTATATCAATCAAGTCACCACGAGCCTACTTCATCAACTCGGGGGCTATCCCTAAGAGGCAGCTTCTAAAGTCCGCTACGTGCGCAATCTAAAGTCGACTTCTAAAGTCGCATTTAAGTCCACTTCGTGCAGCAACTTAAAGTCGACTCCGGTCGCATCTTCGCCTGCTTCGGTGGCATACTACGTGTGTAAGCTTCGATGGAGCCTAGCTGCACGTGGACTTCACGCTCTGTACCATGGGTCCAAGTACCCTAAGTACTCGCGCCCGTTGTCGTATGGACCTCCCTGGGCCCACTACCTCGGTGTGTACCAGGACCGACTACTCGGTGGGCCCCTGGGACTACCCGACTTGTGCCGCACTGTACCTGATGGCGTGAGGCGCAAGGACTACGGTGGAGAAGTACTCGGATAGGAAGCTATACATACCATGTACTGTGTAGAGGACTCCTAGACGTACACGACTAGTACTCTCTCCCTAAACCGACTTGTAACCCTACCTCCCGGGATATATAAGGCGAGGCAGGGACCCTTCTCTCTCAGGAGATTATGCATCATCTTGTAATCACATCCAATCAATCCAGAGCTACGCAGCATACAGGACGTAGGGTATTACGCACCTCACAGCCCGAACCTGTCTAAATTGTGTGCCACGTGTCTCTTCCTTCGAGTTACCGATCTCGGCAAGGCCACATTCATCTACCTCGGGTACTCCCCATGTAGGTTGCCGGTCTAAAACACCGACAGCTGGTGCGCCAGGTAGGGGATCTCGCCGAAGATCATATGGCGAACTCGACGGCTTCCATCTTCATTAAGCCAACCGTCGCTTTCAAATGCGGCGACACCTTTGTCTTCGGCTCCTGGGTCTGCACTGCTGACGGCGCTGGATCCTTCCAACGCCGCCTCACCATGCCACCCAACCCGGAGACTGGGCTCGTGACGCTTCCCGAAGTAGTCACGGGCAATCTCGCTGGAAAATTCGGCGAAATTTCACTCTACAACCAACATGTCGCTTTCAAATGCGGCGACTTTGTCTTTGGCTCCTGGGTCTGCACTGCTGACGGCGCCGGATCCTTCCAACGCCGCCTCACCATGCCGCCCAACTCGGAGACTGGGCTCGTGACGCTTCCGCAAGTAGTCACGGGCAATCTCGCTGGAAAATTCGGCGAAATTTCACTCTACAACCAACATGCTGACTTCGAGCTCGGATCCAACTCCAACTCGAACTCGACGCCCCCGTGGGCTATCGTATGCGAGTCGGCTACCCAGCCATCGCGTGCGGATTCCTCACTCTGTGAGCGCTTCACACGCAGCCCTCACAATGCTCCCACTGCGCGACGGGCCGGCAAGGAGATCGTACCCGAGTACGACTCGGACTCCAACACCGTCCCCGGCTACAACTCGGCCTCCAACCCTCTCTCCGGCTTCTACTCGGACTCCTCCTACGAGTTCGACTTCGGGTCGGACCCTGATGAGCCCGAGTCCGAGAACAACTCTACAGAGCAACCCCTGTCAGGACCAACTTCCAGCCTGGTTATAACATCTACACCTGCCGGGAGATTCGTCTACTGGCCAAACCGCAAGCCCGCAGACTTGACAGGAGGGAACTCACGCTGCGTCGCCTACCTCGACTCACTTCCCTTCCAGGAGGGAACACCGCTTGCTCCAGCTGGGGAGCACACTCCGACAGAGGTGGCAACCAGTGACTCCAGCCTTGGCACTCCTGACCGGCAAGTCTTCATGACTACCAACGAGATTCCAGGGCCCTCAGGGACAGTCCCTGACCAATATCTTGAGGACATCTCAGCGGACGAGTTGTCCGCCAACGCGCCCGCCTACGAGACCGACGCCAACAGGGACGCTCGACGTGAACGCAACAGAAAGCGAAACGAACGACGCCGACGTCTCCGCGAGCCCTTCCTATCCGGAACCTTGCGGAAGCACTCGACCAAGTCGAGAGCCGGGTGCACACCACCCTAGAGCAATGCCTCATGTCTATCACTACGATAGCATGTCAGGCTCAGGGGATGCGCACGGGACAAGTCATCGCCAAGCTCGCGGAATACGCCTACTTCATGCCAGTCAACAGCAGGGTCACTCAAGCGCCCCCCCGTCAGGAACCGCCAGGACGACAACGAAGCCACAAGTCGCAGTGCGGACATCGGTCACAACCTTACTCGAGCGGAGCTACTAGCTAACCCCAACCGTACTCGGGCAACAGCCGGTGGACCCTCTCATGGTGGCGACAACGCCGGCGGTGGCCGGGAGATCATCCCTCACCGCGATCCTAGTGGTGGAGGCAGGGACGGCGGGAGCTCCAACCATGGGGCTGACAGGAGAGCTGGGGGCGGAGGCGACCGCGGCGGCCGAGGCCACGCGGACAGCCACGTCTCTGGTGCCTCACGTGGCGGCTTCGACGCCCACCAGAAAATCGAAGAACTACGACGCAAGAAGGCCTCCATGGCAGGCGACAACGATGGCTTCCCCGCCTTCTCTACGCGACTTCGCAACCTACTTCTCCCAGAGAAATTCAAGCCTCTGGGGAATACCAAGTACGACACGAAGCAGGATCCAATGCAGTGGCTCAGATGCTACGCCCTCTCCATCGAGAATGCTGGTGGCAACAACGACACGAAGTTCCTCTACTTCCCCTTCTGTCTGGACCAAGCCCCGCTTACATGGCTCGAGTCACTCGAGAAGTACTCGATCGACAAGTGGGACCAGCTGAAGGAATAGTTCACCAGCAACTTCGCGGGCACTATGGGCCGCTCGGGTACTCGCATGGACCTGGCAATGGTGAAGCAGGAAGAAGGCGAGACCCTTCGCAAGTACATGCGGCGCTTCTTCGACAAGCGCGCCACCGTAGTCGATGTCTCTGACAAGGAGGTCATCGACCTCTTCCAAGACGGTCTTTACCACCGTCGCACCTTCAAATACTTCGGTCGTCGCCGCCCGAGCTCCATCACCCACCTCAAAGACATGATCACCTCCTAGGCAGATGAAGAAGACAAGGCTAACGCCAAGTATGACGCCATCCGTGGCAAGAGCGAACAGAACATGGGCGACGGCAGCAACAACAACGGGAACTAAGGCGGTCGCAACAACAACTACTCGGGTCCCAATCGCAAGCGCAAGCCAGACAATACTGTCGCGGCTATCCAGCACCCAGCGAAAGACAACCTGAAGAAGACCTCCGACGGCTTCAAAGACTTGCTGAAAGAGAAGTGCCCGTGGCATCTGGACGGCAACCACACCACCGAGCAGTGCTACCAACTCCGGCGAGCACTCAAGGATACTCCAGAGCCACGACACCCTCACGACAAGAAAGGCAAGAAGAAGACCGACGAAGGCAACGACGACTTCCAGGAACCCGACAAGATGGTGAACGTCCTCTTCGGCGGACTACCCAACCGACGGGCTCAGAAAGCCACTCGTCGAGAAGTCATGAGCATTGAACCAGCGGTCCCGACCCCTCTCCGGTGGTCGGAGGTACCCATTACCTTATCCCGCGAGGATCAATGGACAAGCTTCTCTGAACCAGGACGGTTTCCACTCGTCCTGAAGCCGGTGGTCACGGGCTCCAAACTCAACAAGGTCCTCATCGACGGTGGAAGCGGGCTCAATGTCCTTTTCACCAAGACCTTGAAGAAGATGAAGCTCGACATCACCCACATGCTCACCAAGAGCACCTCGCCTTTCTACGGCATCGTCCCCGGGAACACGGCTATCCAACTGGGCTCAGTGGTTCTGCCAGTTACCTTCGGGGAAACAAGGGACAACTACCGTATCGAGTATGTCAAGTTTGAAGTCGCGGACTTAGAGACGTCCTACCATGCCATCATCGGCAGACCAGCTATCGCCAAGTTCATGGTGGTACCTCACGACACCTACTTGGTACTCAAGATGCCAAGTCCAGCCAGTGTACTCTCACTGCAAGGGGACTTGAAGATATCCTTCGACTGCGACACAGAAGCTGTGGAACTCGCAGCTACGAATCAAGTACCCAATGCAATGATGGAGATCTACACTGCGTCGAAGAAGCTTGCCCCAAGTGAACTTGACATCCCAGAGAAGTCAGACAAAGCCAACAAGCCTCAGCCAGCTGAGGAAGTTCTAGTCAAGACAATTGACCTTGGGACAGGCGACAGCAGCAAGATCACCACCATCGGGGCGGGCCTCGACCCGAAATAGGAAGACGCGCTCATCAACTTCCTTCGGGCTAACCGAGATATCTTCGCGTGGAAACCAGCGGACATGCTAGGGGTGCCCAGGGAGCTGATCGAGCATTCACTCAATGTCAACCCTAAAGCTACCCCGAAGCGACAACACCTCCGCCGCTTCGCAGACGACAGACGGGACGCCATCAAGAAGGAACTCGCCAAACTACTTGCGGCTGGCTTCATCAGAGAAGTCTTCCATCCTGAGTGGCTAGCCAGCCCCGTCCTCGTTCGCAAGAAGAACTCGAACGAGTGGAGGATGTGCGTCGACTACACCGACCTCAACAAGCACTGCCCCAAGGACCCCTTCAGGTTGCCGTGGATTGATCAAGTCATCGACTCCACGGTGGGCTGCGACCTGCTTTGCTTCCTTGACTGCTACTCCGGGTACCACCAGATCGCTATCAAGGAAGAAGACCAGGAGAAGACCGCGTTCATCACCCCGTTTGGCGCGTACTGCTACACGACCATGTCCTTCGGGTTGAAGAACTGTTGACGGATAAAAGACGTATCCCTCTACGATCCGCAAGCGTACGGACCCCACACCTTTTTCACCACGGGATTCCCAAGGTTCTTGTCAATCCGCGGAGCAAGGGGATTACAAGCGTTCGATCAACAACGACACACTAGCTACTAAAACCCTAACTACTATTATACTAGAAAACACTAAACTACACTAGAGAGAATGATAAACGATCAAGATAGAGGACACTCGCCCACGTGTCTACGTTACTAGAGCATGCAATCGCTTAAAGACATGAAAACCAATCTAATCTATCGGGGATGTGACCACGGTTTCGCCCTTTCCCTCCTCTCGTACTGTCACTACGCGAAGGTATTCATGACTAGACCTTTGATGGCCACGGCGTATTGAATGGATCCAAGGAAGCATTAGAGCTCTACTCCCTCTACGGCACGGTTGCAAGCCTTAAGCATTAAAGTATATTCAACACAAGATGATAGATAGATAATCCGACAAAGTGTGATTACATCTCACGATCGATTACAACCCATGGACGAATGAGAAGATTACCCCATCAAGGTGCTGATCATGGCACCGTTGATCATGGTTTCCCTTCCGCCGGTGTCTTCCTTCTTCTCCACAAGAGGGTGCTTCCTTCGAGGTGGTTGATCTCCCGCCGGAGATCCTCCTCCTCTCTCTCTAGCTTGTGGATGGCCCTCTGGTGTGAATAACTCCTCCCCCTGTGTTGGCGGCGCGTCGGGGGTTTTAGGGTCGAAGATCCTTCGAGGGCAAGGAAGAAGGGACCGAACCGGTGCCCGAAGTGGGCTAGGCCGGCCCGCCTGGGCCGGCCGGCCCAGGCCCAATTTCGGCCCGGTTCGGTCGCCCTTTTTGCTCCGTGGGTCCTCGTGCATTTATCTACTTTGCCCCCTCCACTTGCATGATTTTGACGCTGTTATCCTCGCGATCAAGATGGAGGCTCTCTTTGCATGAAGTTTGATCTTGTACGCTTCAATCCCCGGGCGTGTTCCTCGTAACACTTCGGTCCTCGCCACCATTGGAAGCAATTTCAGCAAGCTCATGAACACGAACAAGACTCCATGAATGCTCCTTTGAACTTGTTGCGAATCCGTCCTTTATGTCCATGTTTTCCTACATAAACACAACACTTCCAAATGCATGCACAAAGATGAACTTGTTATATGATTAGTGTGCCTAGTGGTGGGTTAGTTGCATAATCAAATCCAAACCAAAGTGTAATGAACATGCTAGGTGCACCAAAATACACCGTCAACAAGAACGCCGGCGCTACCTACCAATGAGCTATCCAGGCCTGCTTCAAGAGTCAACTCAACAAGAACGTCGAAGCTTACGTGAATGACGTGGTCGTCAAGACCAGAAACTCCAACACGCTCATCGCCGATCTTGAAGAGACCTTCGCATCCCTGCGAGAGTACCGCTGCAAGCTCAACCCGAACAAGTGCGTCTTCGGCGTACCATCGGGCAAACTACTCGGCTTCATCATCAGCCACCGCGGCATCGAAGCCAACCCTGAGAAGATCTCTGCCATCACCAGCATGAAAGCTCCCACGTGCATCAAAGACGTGCAGAAGCTAACCGGGTGCATGGCGGCTCTGAACAAATTCATCTCGAAGCTTGGAGAACGGGGGCTCCCCTTCTTCAAACTACTCAAACATCAAGAGAAGTTCGTGTGGACTCCAGAGGCAGACCAAGCCCTTGCCCAGCTCAAGGACTTCCTATCAAAGCCACCAGTCCTCACGGCTCCTCGCAAAGGCGAGCAGCTGCTGCTGCTCTACCTCGCTGCGTCTACTCACGTGGTCAGTACTGCCATCATTGTCGAGTGGCAGGAAGACGACCATGCCTATCCAGTCCAGCGACCAGTCTACTTCGTCAGCGAGGTCCTGCAGAATCCAAGGCACGCTATCAGCCAGTACAGAAGCTTCTATACGCAGTGCTCATCACCCCGCGGAAGCTACGACACTACTTCCAGGAGTACTCGATCTCCGTCGTCACCAACTACCCGCTCGGCGACATCCTGCGGAACCAAGATGCTACTGGAAGAATCTCCAAGTGGGCAGTCGAACTCGGCGCCCTTAACATCGACTTCAAGCCACGCACAACCATCAAGCAGGCACTAGTCGACTTCATGGCGGAGTGGCGGGAGAATCAGCTACCTACTCCAACCGAGCGCCCAGAGCACTGGGTGATGTACTTCGACGGCTCGCTCAAGCTCGAAGGCACAGGTGCAGGGGTACTCTTGATCTCTCCAATGGGCGAACAACTCAAGTACGTCCTGCAGATCTTTTAGAAGGTCTCAAACAATGAAGCCGAGTACGAAGCTCTGCTACATGGGCTCCGACTCGCGGCTTCACTGGGAATCAAGCGGCTACTAGTCTATGGCGACTCCGCAGTGGTCATCAACCATGTCAACAAGTCCTGGGACTGCAACAAGGAGAACATGGACGCCTACTGCCTAGAAGTCCACAAGCTCGAGAACAAGTTCTACGATCTCGAGTTCCACCACGTCGTCCGCGACAACAGCGTTGCAGTGGACGTCCTGTCGAAGCTTGGTTCTACTAGCACTCAAGTACCAGCGGGTGTCTTCATCCACGAGCTTCACACGCCATTCATCCCGGAGCCGGCGCCACAGACCACTGATCCAGCACATCCCCCGGCTGACCAGGAGGTCATGATGATCGACGCGGACTGGAGGCAACCCTTCATCGACTACCTCCGCGAGCAGAAGGTTCCCTCGGACAAGAACTTGTCCGAGCAACTCATCCGCCGCGCCAAGTCTTATGTCCTAGTCGGAGACAAGCTCCACAGGAGGGGCGCATCTTCTGGAGTACTCATGAAGTGCGTTCCCCGAGTAGAAGGCAAGGGCATCTTGGAGGAGATCCACAAAGGCGTCTGCGGCAACCACGCGTCCTCTCGCACGCTGGTCAGCAAGGCCTTCCGATGAGCTTTCTATTGGCCCACAGCTCTGGGCGACACCGAAGAACTCGTCAGAAGGTGCCAAGGGTGCCAATACTTCGCCAAGCAACAACACGTCCTAGCCTACAAGCTAGTCACCATACCGCCAACCTGGCCTTTCGCCTGCTGGGGGCTCGACATGATTGGGCCACTCCCCACTGCGCCAGGTGGATTCAACAGAGTATTGTTGGACATCGACAAGTTCACCAAGTGGATCGAGGTCAAGCCGGTCACATGCCCCAAGGCCGACAGAGTACTCGACTTCCTAGATGAACTCGTACATCGCTACGGACTACCCCACCGCATCATCACAGACCTGGGCTCCAACTTCAACAATCACCAGTTCTGCGAGTACTGCGAGAACAGCGGGATCGACGTCCGATATGTCTCAGTTGCCCATCCTCGGGCCAATGGACAAGTCGAGCGCGCCAATGGGATGGTGCTCGACGCTCTCAAGAAGCGGCTACACGACACTGCCAACACCAAAGGAGGCAAGTGGATCAAGGAGCTACCCAATGCGCTCTGGGGGCTACGCACTCAACCGTCCAAGCCAATGGGACAATTGCCATACTTCCTGGTCTACGGCTCCGAAGAAATCCTCCCTGCTGATGTCATGTGGGACTCACTAGCAGTAGAGCAATACGACGAAGGCATATCTGAAGACAACAGACGAGTTGACATCGATGGACTCGAAGAAGCTCGCTGTGCCGCCATCGTCCAATCAGCAAGGTACCTCGAGGGTATCCGACGCTACCACGATCGCAACGTCAAGGAACACTCCTTCAACACTGGTGATCTTGTCCTCCGCATTCGGAACACGGAAGGACTACACAAGCTCAGCTCGCCCTGGGAAGGTCCCTTCACAGTTGCAAAGGTGACCGGACCGGGCTCCTATCGCCTCCAGACGCTTGAAGGTGAAGACATCAACAACTCGTGGAATATCGACCAGCTCTGTTGATTATATGCCTAGTCTATCGACTACCCTGGGGGCTCAAGTCTACACGACTACTCAAAGACCCCTTCGCTGTAAGCGGCCTCCGGGTCCAGGCACTAGTCTCCGGACTACTCTACTCCAAGATCCAGCGTTAACGGCTACTAACGGATCTTGGGCTGCTCCGAGCGACAAAGGACTCCAGCAGCGGTCTACTAAGAGACCATGTACTCCTAGATCCAGCCTACACGGCTACTAACGGATCTACTGCTGTAAGCGGCTACACGCCCTAGCACCACTTAGCCGTAGGCGGCCTCCGGGTCCTGGCGACTACTCTTGTAAAACGGCCCTGGCCATCCAGGTGCACTTCTTTCAGTAATAAAGTTTGATTATCCATCAACTGATTTACTGCTTTTTCCCTCAATGGGTCTACTAGCGAGTACGACTACTCGTGACATCTCCACAATGTGAACTATGCATACACACCTTGCGACAACGAGTACTCATTTCTAAGAAGTTTTCTGTTGACGGTGTAAAACCGTGCTCAAGTTCACCGCAAGCCTACGGGTGACTTGGTGCCTTTTTCACCAAGGAGGGTTCTCACTAGATTTGTCAATCCAAGGATCGGAAGCAAACATCTAGGATTCTCCATCTAACCTACTGATCTAGCCTAACATGAAGCATTGATTGCATAAGAAGATAAACCTTAAAGATGTATGAATTATAACATAAGGTTGATCGCATCCATGAACGTTAGACAAGGTAAAGAGCAAACAAGGGAAATTAATGCCTATCATCTTCTAGTTGTAGTTCCAGCCAAAAGAACAAGCGTGACATGCATCTCATCCAAAGCCATCTTTAAACTACTATCCTTCGATCCTATTCTGAAAACGCCCGCCTTTCAGAACCTCCGTTCTGTCACAACGTATTCCTATTCATGCGGGTAGTCTAGGGCGAGTTCGAAGAACAAGTTGAAATCACTTGGTCGGTCCGGTATGCACCTCTAGCCACCGCGACTACAAGAGCACCCTATGTAATCTAGCTATAGACTAGATCGGGGAAGAAGCATAACCAAGAAGAAAACAAAATCATCGAGGGAGGAATCGAGTCGCTAGAAGATCAGATGACATGAAGTACTTTACTCACATAATAAATGCGTTTAGATCATCTCCACCGAGTACATACCATTGATGACCTCAACTAGCTTCGGAACTCCACCATGGCTCAACTGTGCAAGGCGGCCATGGCGGCTAGGGTAGGCCTAGGCCATCTCCTAGACGACTTCGAGGACTCGCGGCGGCCGTCGTCGCTCTCCCCAAGGTTTCGCCGAGTTCCTGTGGATGGATGGATGTGGTGGCCGGCGGAGGCAGAGACAATTTATAGACAAACACCTAAGGCAAAAAGGGGGCGTGAACCGGGCCCGGAGTGGGCTGGGCCGGTCGGCCCAGGCCGGCCGGCCCATGCCCATTTCGGCCCGGTTCGGCCCCGGTTTCCTCCCCGGTTGCTTCTCGCGTGATCCCTTATTTGTGTGCACTTGCATGTGGGCCTTTGACGTCGTTTCCGTCACGGTTTAGGCTTGAATCCTTGCTATCCAAGCTTCGCCGTTTTCTGGTTGAGTCCCTGAAGACTTGTATGTTGACGCTTCGGTCCTTGGGTCATTTGGAGTCATGTTCATCGCGTGTCTTGACTTGTGACGGGCTTCATGATCTTCTCTTGAAGGGCTTGATGAACTTATCCCGAAAGTCTCCTCTTTAACATTAATTTCCTGCGTAAACAACAAACTCCAAAATTGACATGCAAGTGTGAACTTGTTACATCATTAGTATGCCTAGTGGCGGGTTAGTTACAAATCATAATCAAAACCAATGTATAACAAGTACTCTAGGTTGACGGAAATTCACCGTCAACATCTCCCCCATGCTTAAACCTTGCTCGTCCTCGAGTAAGTTTTCAATGGATATCAGCATTGCCTTTCATTGTTCATACCCTGCACTTGATCACACATGAGAAAGCATAATGCTCTCCAAGTTTATATTTGTTAAAATTCCATAATGTAACTAGCTTTCATCTCTATAGAGGGTAGATATAATTTAAGCTCTTTCCACAAGTAATCAATCATGCTCCACAAAATTCGAATAGGTCTTAGAAACTTTTGAAATGAAGAATGAGGTGAATAAAAGAGCTAAACCAAGTACAATAATTTAAACCTTCTTGCATCTTGCTCATGAACTCTCTCATCTCACAACACTCTCAAGCCTACTTGATCTATATCCTTTCCCTCTCATGTTTGTAGGTGGAAGGGTTTTATTTGGAGCTCATAGGAAAGTTTTTATCCTACCAAGATGCTAAAGTTGAGACTATTATTAAAACAAGGCAAGCTTCTCATGGACTTATCATGACTCGTCAAAAAGGTCATTCGAAAAATAATGTTCACAAGAAGGGGGAAGAGAAAGGACTCACACTTTTAGATAGGTGGACATGTGCAAATGGCAAAGAATGATCCCGAGGCCCCAACGAAGTCATCATTATCAGATTGCACATGGTTGGAAAAATGAGTATGGGTCTTGATCTTGAAGTCCTTGGAAAATCCTTAAGCAACTAGAGAACCAGGGGAGATTATTATTACTCTATTTTTTCCTTTTTCTTTTTCTTATTTTCCTCCTTTTTTCCTTCTTTTTTCTTTTTGACATGTGAGGTACTTTGATTTTTTTTATTTCGTCTTCTTACCTTATTCATTTTTTAATTTCTTTTGTTGCTAGCCTCGTCATGCATATCTCCATATTTCGTCTTTTATCTCCCATAGAACTCTAATTTGCATAGTACCTACCTCCTCCCCCATGCTTAGACGTTTGCTCGTCCCCGAGCAAAGAGGAAGCGGTGTTAAGGTAGGTACCGGATGTCTTGATGAGAGGGAACTTAATCTTCCCTTTGAAGCACCTTCTTGTGACGTGTCGTCTCCATACTCAAGTGATAGGTAGGTAGGTCAAGGAGGTTAACACAAAAGATGATGTTGGTTCGGCGAGATTTGCAAAGCTTCCGATGTGGGAGCTCACAATGCACAGATAGAATAGTCTAGCAAAAGATAAGTTACGCAAAACACGGAATGACCAGCTTCTTAGTCACGAGCCAAAGAATCGAGCCTTGAATCAATTCACCCAACAATAACTCTTGTAATCTATGGTTGCACTCAATATATAAGGCTTTGGATAGGTAGAGCAAAATGCAAGAGGTATTAATGATAAGGTTAGCATGGCTTTTAAAAGCAAAAAGTAATATGTTCTTCGACCCATCCAAAGTTGAGAGCATAAAAGAAACCATGGGTCTTTATTTTTATCATGACCTCCACAAAAGATTAAGCTAGCATTTAATTAATTTCAGATTTGTATTAGAGAACAATAGTTTAATCATGCATAAATAAGCACAAAGTTTAAACAAGTGGCAACGATCATCATATATCAACGAGCAAGATCAAGCCAAAATTATTTCATCATGGTGAGCACAAGGTGATGACAATAAACAAAAACTAAAACTAGGTTGTACTCCTAGAAGCCATGTTATTTAACGAGAGAGACATACTAAAGTTGCATCTAAGGTTGTTGAAGGCATATACATATATACAAGCATTTAGAAAGACAAGGACAAAGAGAGGATTGAGGAATTGTTACCGTCCTTTGATGTTCGTGATGTAGCGCACCCTCCCCCATTCTTAAGCATTGTGCCTAGCATGGAAGAAGGAAGATCGGCATCCGTAGCAACCGTGATCCTTGAACTCCATGCGGTCTTCTTTCGTCCACCAAGTCTTCCCCCATGCTTAGCATGTTGCTAGGCACGGAAGATGATGAACCATCTTAAAATTCTTGAAGTCCTACCTGTCGGTGCGGAATATGGTCCCGACACTAACCAGTAGATAGCGCCTAGGTCTATCCCTCAATGGTCGATGCCAAGCAACAAATGACACAAGGTTTTATCCTGGTTCCGGCCGATGAGGCCGTACGTCCAGCAGGGGCGTGCTCGTGACACTATATTGCTCAGCACCGGGGGTGCTTGTAGTGGGGCAAGTACAAGCAAGGCGGGAGAGGAAGCGTGGCTTCCAAGTCCCTGGGAGAGTGGCTGAAGATGTTGTGGGAGAATAAGAGAGCGAGTGCACGGTGTGTTGTGTCGAACTGAACTCGTTTCCCCCCGCGGCTGGGGGCTCGCCTCCCCTTTTATAGGCCAAGGGGGCGGCGGGTTACATGCACGCCGCGCTACCTAGCTACGTGAGGGAGCACGTCGCGCTACGGTGTAGAGTGGGCGGCTGTCCGGACGATCTTCGCTGCGATCCGGCCATGATGGCCTACCCCGTACCCGAACAGTGGCGGTTCGAGGGTAGGAGGGCGGCGGATGGCGATGGCGTCCTCGATAGGCTTCGAGGGAGGTGCCGATGATGGGCGGTACGGGGCACGGGGAGCGGGCGAACGGCGTTCCTTCCCAACGCGCTCCGCGGTAGCGGAGTGGTTCCGCTGCGGCGCCCGGCGTGCGCCCGCAAGTGCCGGGCGTGCGCCCGCACGCGTGGGTACGGCGGCCGCGCCGTCACAGTGACCGGGATGGCCATCCACCGGCCTAGCGCCCCTCACCTAACCTGCAGGGTCACGGGAAAGCGAGATCGAGGGTGCGCCCGGCCCCCCTTCGAGGGTCGGGCGCGTTAGCCGTACTGTAGTGGGCGCGCGGTGTCACGGGACTGACACCGGCCATACCGCGCAGTCCATCCCCACAGTGGCGGGGATGGGCTCCTCCCTGGGGAGTTGGTGCGGCGGCACCGGGGCGCGAGCCCCGGCGCATGATGGCGCCGTCCGCGGCGTCGGGCGTTAAATGCCCAAGTACGAGGCCGGCGCACGCGTGCGGGGCGCCCGTGAGCGTGGCGGGCCCCGGCCGAGGGCGGAGCCAACCCTCGAGCGAGACGAGACCCGCTCGAGGGGGAGCGAGCCCTCGAGCGGGGCGGGACCGCTCGAGGGAAGAGTTGCCCCTCGAACGGGGCGGAGCCCGCTCGAGGAGGAGCGCGCCCTCGAGCGAGGCGGAGCCTGCTCGAGGGGTCTTCTAAGCGGGCCGTCTTGGTGGGCCGCCGGAGTCCCGCCGCGCAGGCCATGTCCTGCACGGTTAGTTACCTGCATGGTTAGGCTTAGCGTGTTTCGATGCCGGGATTTAAGTGAGGAATTCCCTGTTGCTTAAGGGGACCCCTAGGGCTGTCCCCGACAGTAGCCCCCGAGCATCTGCGGGTTTGCCATTGAGGCTCCCGCAGATGCTGGAACCTACTGATAGGACGTTCTTCCCTCCTTGTTTGCGAACGCTTTCCGTGGGGCCGCGTCAGCGGACCCGCGGGTCTAGCCCCCGAAGCCCTGCAGGGGTGTGGGCTCTCCTGCATGGGTTAACCGCGAGATCTTTGGTCAGGAAGGCGTGGCACATATGCCAACCGGCATCGGCGGTATTTCAGCCGGCTTCGGGGGTGCACGCTCCCCTGTCACTGTCTCCGGCGGGTGTAATTTCAAGGAGGTGTAGCCGTGCGTCAAGCCCCCGAGCCTTGGCCCGTTCGAGGCGATCGGGTCGAGCCTGACGACTTGTTTTTTAACGCGCCCTCGCCGTCCCTCCGCGGGACGGAGGGTGAGGTTTCTGCGACTCCCATCGAGCGGGTCGCGAATCGCAGATTCCTCGTCGAGCTGCTAGCGGGTGGTTCAAGTGGACGTCCATGCCCCGTTCGATAAGGGTAGGTTGCGCGGTCCGGAGACACGTCCATGGAAGCGCTTGCGTGGGTTTTCTAGGTGGGGCTCGGTCCCGTTCGCTAGGGACCGAGGGCGCGGAAGCTCTCCTTCGGTGGGATCCCCCCCGGCTAGCTGCCCTCGCTGGCTCTCGAACACGACATGTGGGGCACCCTCGAGCCAACGGGCTAGAGGAACGGCTCGAATGCGCGTGCCCTCGTCGTCCCTAACTCTGTGATCTGAGGCGCCTGTTCGAACCCGTCGAGGGTCAGGCTTCGAACCTCTGATCAGTAAGGCCGTGCGGGGCCGTGCCTGGACAGCCCCGTCTTTTCACGCTTGCGGCCGTCGAGGGGTCTGGGCGAGCCAGTCCTCGAGGTGCTGGTTGGTAGCACAGCGTATGTGCTTTGTTTTAGAGGGTTGACATTGTCTCGAGCCAGGGGCTCATGCCGCTCGAGGGTTTGCCGTGGCATGGGTGCCCGCGGTTGCCTGCTCTACGTCGAGCAGGTCCCGGGCGTCCTTCTCACGTCGATATCCCATCGAGGGTCGCTTTTGTTTCGAGCCGAGGGTCATGCCGCTCGAGGGTTTTGCGTGGCATGGGTGCCCGCGGTTGCCTGCTCTACGTCGAGCAGGTCCCGGGCGACCTTCTCACGCTGGTATCCCATCGAGGGTCGCCTTTGTTTCGAGCCGAGGGTCATGCCGCTCGAGGGTTTTGCGTGGCATGGGTGCCCGCGGTTGCCTGCTCTACATCGAGCAGGTCCCGGACGACCTTCTCACGCTGATATCCCATCGAGGGTCGCCTCTGCTTCGAGCCGGGGACTCGCCCCGCTCGAGGGTGCTCCTTGCTTGGCAAGGGACCCGGGCATTTAAATGCCTCGCGGTCGTGGCCGCGGTTTTGCAGCGCGGGCGCGCCTTTTTAGGCGCTGCAGCCGCGCGCGCTCGCGTAGTGGGCGGCGCGGCAGGCAGATGTGACGGTTTTGCCTCGGTTGCTGCCGGTCTTTGCCGTAATGATGACCCGCCTGCAGTGTTATAGCCGCTGCGGTCGTGGTGGGGCCCATCCGTCGACGCGATGGAAAGATTCCTGCAGTTAGTGCTGGCGGGGCGTCTGCTCCGGAGAGCTCGCCCGTCGGTCTATAAAACTGCGGGGAGGAGGGGACGGCGGTTTTTTACCTTGGCATTTCACCACTTTCAGTCCCCCGTCCTTTCGCCTTCGTCTCGCTCTTGCCACCGCGCGGTGTCGCCGCTAGAGCCTTTTCTTCCGTCTCCTTGTCCTCCGTCCTCGCATTCCTTCGTCCTTCCTCATGGCGCCGCCTCAGCTTCCCCTTCGGGTCCTGGAGCCGTATGCCTGGGAGAAGTCGACGGTGACCCGGCTCGCCCTTGGCGAGCTGGTCTCCGCCGGCCAGCTGTCGGCCAACGAAGACGGGCGCCCGGCGGAGTGGATCGTGCCGCCGGCGGCGCACCACGAGCCCAACCCGCCGGGAGGGCTACGTGGTGAGCTTCCTCCGCTACCACGAGCGTGGCTTCAACGCGCCGGCGAGCACCTTCATGCGGGCGATGTGCTACTACTACGGGGTGGAGCTGCACAACTTCGCCCCCAACGCGATCTCGCAGGCGGCCACGTTCGTGGGCGTCTGCGAAGGGTACCTGGGGATCCCAGTCAACTGGGATCTCTGGGTTCACCTTTTCCGCGGGGAGCTCATCACGCAGCCCACGTCGGAGCCGAGGACTCGCCGCGCGGTGCGCGCCGGCGGGATGTCGCTTGCCCTGCGGGGGCAGCTCAAGGATTTCTACATCCCCTGCACCATGACGACGAACAACGCCGGCTGGGAGCGGGGATGGTTCTACCTGCGCAACGCCGAGCCCGGCCTTCCTCCCTACACCGGCCGGGTGTTCAAGAAGAGGCCGGACTCCTGGGGCTACGGGGTGTCTACGGCCCAGCATCGGGCGCGGCAAGAGTCCGTCCTCGCCGCCTGCGGCGGGCGGCGAAGCACGGGGCCGAACGCGATGGGCGTCCTCGCCTTCCTCCACCACCGGCGGGTCGTGCCTCGATGCGGAGGCCGCTGCGCATCTTCGAGATGACGAGAGGCGGCCAACCCCGTCGACCTGGCGAGGTCGCGGATGCTCCCGACGCCCCTTGAGCGGCCGTATGCGCTCACCCGGGCGCGGAACGCCGTCGACACCCGGACGCCGCCACCTGCGGGTCGGACCCCATGGGACCTTGAGATGCTCCCTACGGGCCCGCTGGTGAGTTGGGTTCCTGATTTTGTTTTAGTTCTTGGTCTTGCTTTCGTTTCCTGATGCGCCATTGTCGCTCCTGTGCGCAGCTGGTGGAGTTCAACATCGCCAAGTCCGTTCCACCCACCCCCGACTCCCGTGCGCTCGGCGGGCGGCGCGGCGGGAGCGGCGGGAGCGGGCGGCGCGCAAGAGGGAGCACGCGAGGCGCCGCCGCGCGCCGCGACCAACGGTCCGCGGAGTACGGCGGCGCGAGGAGCCGGGGCTCTCCTCCCCGGATATCGAGGAGCCCTCGTCTTCGGACGAGGACGAGGAGGAAGAGGCCGAGGGGGAGGGCCCCTCCGACGAGGGTGGCGGCCGCGCCCCGTCGCCGGAACCCGCGCGGCGTCGGGGGCGGCTTCGTGCGGGGCGGGCGCACCGGCGCCCTGCCGCCGGGCAATCGTCATCGGGGGCGGCACGCGCGCGCGGAGGTGCCGGCGCGCGCGCGCGGAGGCACGCGCGGCGCCGACGCGCCCGTTCGCCCGTCAAGCGTGCGCGCGCGCGCGGGGGAGCGTGCGCGCGCGCGCGCGTCATTGTCAAGGGGCGCGACGGCGGGCGTGCCCGCGCGCGGGCGAGCGTGCCCCCGCGCGCGGTGGTGCCTTCGGGAGGTGCGGCATCGGGCGCGCGCCGCGCATGGGGCGGGCGTGCTGCGTGCGCGGCGGCGCCGTCGGGAGGCGCTACGGCGGGCGCGGCGCGCCGCACCGGCCTCGTGCGCGAGAGGCTTCGAGGAAAAGGAAGAGGGCCTTTTCCTCTGCGAGGTAAGGAGCCTGCCCTTATTCGTTTGGTTTGGTTCGTCGATGATTAAGTGTTCTAACCCTCCGTTCGTGCCTGCGCAGGGCGGTGCCAAACGTTCCTCCTCTTGCACCGGCCAAGGTGTTGAGGACGGACGCATCGATCCCCACCCAGCGGCGCTCGTCGAGGGGGTCGCGCCCGGGGACAAGCGCAGCGGCGGGCACGAGCTCACAAGGCCCGGCTAGGGCCTCGAGGCCCCGGCCGGCGGATCAGCCCGCCGCGGCGCAGCCGGAGGTCGCCGGGGGGCGGCCGGCGCCGGTCGCCGTGGAGACGCGGGGGCTGCGGCGGCGGCCACGGTGGAGGTGCGGCCCGCGGTGGCGGCCACCGCGAAGGAGGTCGAGCGGGCGCAACCTGCGGGAGCGCCCGTGGATGCGGCGGTACGGCCGGAGGTGGCGGCCACGGCGCCACGACGGGCGCCCGTGGGCGCGGAGGCGCGGGTGGAAGTGCGGCGGAGGCGGCGCGGGCGGCTACGCCCGCCGGCGATCTTCGGGCGGAGGTGGTGGAGCTCTCTGACGACTCCCCGCCGCCTGGGTGGAATCGGTGGGCCGGGCGGCCCACGAACTCCCCCGAGCCCCGGGGAGGGGGCCCTCGTGAGGCGGCACGAGGGTCACATGGTGGTGGGGGGCCGAGGACATGGTGCCGAGGCCTCGTCCTCCCACGCCGGCCGCCCCGCCCAAGTGGAGGGGGCGTCGGTGATCCCCCGGCGTTTGCTGACGCCCGGGGGGAGCAGGAGCTCTGGGGCGAGCTTCGGAGCCACGGCGCCACGCTCAACCGCGCGCTGAACGAAGCGCTGCAAGTTCACGGCGGCCCGCCCTGGCTCGTCTTCCAGGTGAGCCGTGGTTACTCGTCCCTCTTCCCTTTTCGTTTTCGTGTGCTGCATTCGAGCCTTGACGCTTACGAGATTTGATGTGTGGATGCCAGGAGCTCGAGCGTCGCGCCCACGACAAATACGATGCGTTCGACCGGGTGAACGCCGAGGCCCGCCAGCTCCGGGAGCAATGCAGCGCTTTCGACGCGCTTGCAGACGCTCTTAGGACGCGGGACGGTCGGGCTGGCGTACCGGGCGATGGCGTGGTGCGACGAGCTCCCCGAGAGCTCGAGGCAGGACACGGCGCGTCGCTCAAGCCTCGAGCGGATCCGCGCAGCCCTCACCGATCGCGACGAGGCGCTATGGAACGCGCGCGCGGACCTGGAGAAGACGCGGACGGCCGGCCGCCAGGCGGGGAGGCGGGGGTGGCCATCGCTCGCGCCGAAACTCGGGAGCTCCGCACGTCGCTCGAGGGGGCGCGGGCGCGGCGGCGCCGGGTTGAGGAGCGGGCGCGCGGGTTGGGAGCAGCCGCGCCAAGGAGGCCGACGACCGAGGGCCGCCCTCGACGCCAAGGCCGCGGCCCTCGTCGCCGCCGAGGAGCAGCTCCGGCGAGAGCGCATCGCCCGCCCGGGGGGGGCGAGGGGCGGCTCCGGCGAGAGCGAGGGCGCCCTCGGCGACGCCCGAACGGCGCTGGAGCAGGAGCGCGTCGCGCGTGAGGCGGCGGAGAAGTCGCTGGAGGAGCGGAACGCCGCATTCTCCAAGGTTGAGGATGATGCGCTCGCGCTCAGCATCAGCAACGCCAACCAGGAGCTGGCCCTCCGCGAGCAAGGCGAGACCGTCCAGCGTCTCGAGTTGGTGCTCGAGTCCGCGCGCCGCGACCTCGATTTGGAGAGGAAGCAAGTCGAGGGTGAGTCACTGTTTGACTCTGCTTGTTGGTTTTTTTTGCTTTAGAGGGTTCGTTTCCCCCTTTCTGATTTCTTTTCGTCTTGTTGATTTCAGGCTTGCGCACCGCCCTGGGGCACGCCGCTGGGCGGGCCGAGGCCCTGCAGGCCTCCTACAACTCCTCCGAGCAGGAGCTGCGGGAGCTGCACGACGCGGCCCTCGAGACTCGCCGTGTCGTCGAGGAGGGCGAGGCCCAAGCCGGCAGCTCGCTGGCCAGCCGCTTGCGCGCCCTTGGCGGCCATGTCACGGAGCGAATGCGCCGGGCGTTGCACCTAGGCGTCCAGAAGGCCCTCGGAGTGGTGCGATCCCACTACGAGGTCAGCTTCGAGGCGCTGGCGGAGGGCTACATCGTCCCTGAGGGCGTCGAGGACGAGGTGGCCATGGAAAGCGTAGACGCGCTTTGGTCGCCGACGCCGCCGGATCGCTCGCCGAGGCCTTCGAGGAGTTCCTCTTCCCTGACGTCGCGGACGCTGCCGCTCCTCCCGCCTGAAAGCAGTCTGGGCGCTAGGCCCGTTTTTTATGTGTATCAGTACTCTGGCCTCGTGGCCTTTTGTAAATAAACAAGTCGTTTTATGAACACGGGCATTTGATGTAAATGAAATCGTTTGTTTATCACGCTTTTTGTTTCTCCTTCTTCCTGAGTAGATTCTAGTTAGGGGAGTTCGATTTTCGCAGGGGGCCCGCTGGGTTGGAGGCGAGAGAGAAGGGCCATAGCCACGCGGCGTAGGCTATCTCTGGCTCGCACGCTCCTTCCGCTGTGCCACCTGCGCCCTGTTCGAATCATGGCTCGAGGTTGAAGTAGGAAACAAACTTAGCGCGTGTGAGTCGTTTTTTTATTTTTGTGCAAAAAATGGGACCATTTTTGGGGGGGGATGCCCCCCGTAGTAGCCCCCGAGGGTAACTTGGGTTTCAGGGGAAAGCCGAGTTGCCCTTTTATTAGACTTGGAGTATTTACATAGTTGACACCAACTGGGGTGTTGGCCATGCGATTTTACAACAGAAAGTACTTGGAAATCCTAGCTAAGGGTAGAAGCGACGTAGCTGTTGGATGTTCCAAGCGTTGGTGAGTTCTTCACCGTCCTCGTTGGCCAGCTTGTACGTGCCCGGCTTGAGCACCTTCACCACGACGTAGGGTCCCTCCCATGGGGGCGATAGCTTGTGGCGTCCTCGGTTGTCTTGGCGTAGCCTTAGGACCAAATCCCCCTCGCTGAAATCCCTCCGACGTATCTTGCGTGCTTGGTAACGTCGTAGGGACTGTTGATACCTTGCGGAGTGCATCAACGCCACGAGGCGTACTTCGTCTAGCTGGTCCAGCGAGTCCTCGCGGGCTCGCTGGTTAGCATCTTCGTCGTAGCCTCGAATCCTGGGCGACCCATATTCCAGGTCCGTGGGGAGGACGGCCTCCGCGCCATGGACTAGGAAAAAAGGGGTGAACCCGGTGGCTCTGCTTGGGGTGGTCCTTAGGCTCCACACGACTGCTGGTAGTTCTTGGAGCCATTTTCGGCCGGATTTGTTGAGCTGGTCGAAAATTCTGGGCTTGAGGCCCTGTAGAATCATGCCGTTGGCACGTTCCACTTGGCCGTTGGTCTGTGGGTGTGCCACAGCTGCCCAATCCACGCGTATGTGGAACTTGTCGCAGAACTCCAAGAACTTCCGGCCCGTGAACTGGGACCCATTGTCCGTGATGATGGAGTTTGGCACTCCGAAGCGGTAGACGATGTCGGTGAAGAACGTGACCGCCTGCTCAGCCCTCAAATTCGTGATGGGGCGCACCTCCACCCACTTGCAGAACTTGTCGATCGCGACAAGCAGATGGGTGCAGCCCCCGGGCGCCTTCCGCAGGGGCCTGACGATGTCCAACCCCCACACGGCGAACGGCCATGTTACGGGGATCGTTTGCAGGGCGTGAGTGGGCAAGTTGGACTTGCGGGCGTAGAACTGGCACCCTTCGCAGGTGCGTACGATTTCGCTGGCGTCCGCGACCGCGGTAGGCCAATAGAAGCCCTGGCGGAACGCGTTGCCAACGAGGGTGCGCGGCGCGGCGTGGTGGCCACAGATCCCTGCGTGGATGTCCCGTAGGAGCTCGCGCCCCTCGGGAATGGGTATACACCGCTGGAGGATGCCTGACGCGGCGCGCTTATACAGCTCGCCGTCGACGAGGGTGAAGGATTTGGCCATCCTGGCAATGCGCCTGGCTGCGGCCCGATCCGCGGGGAGTTCCCCTCGAGCGATCCAGGCGACATATTTTTCCCGCCAATCCACTTGGACAGGGGCCGGCTCTATGTCCATCGCATCGACCTCGTGGGAGCCGTACCCCTCGAGAAGGGAGAGCACGTACGCCTCGTTCGAGGGGTCCTCATCCATGGGTTCCGCACCCGCTGGATTCGAGGGAGCCCCCGAGGGTCCGCCGTCGCTCGAGGGGTAGGGCTCGAAGGCGACCGAGGGGCGCGCGATGTCGCGTGCGAAAATGTTCGGGGGGAACGGTGATCCGCCCGGACGCGATCTTCGCCAGCTCGTCTGCTTCCTCGTTGTACCGGCGGGGTACGTGATTAAGCTCGATGCCGTAGAACTTGTCTTCGAGGGCCCGCACGGCTTTACAGTAGGCCTCCATCTTGTCGTCGTGGCAGCTCGCGTTCTTCATGACTTGATCGATCACGAGCTGTGAGTCCCCTCGCACTTCGAGGCGCTTGACGCCCAACTCCATGGCGATTTTGAGGCCGCATAGAAGGGCCTCGTATTCTGCCATATTGTTGGACGTGGGGAAGTGGAGGCGTACTGCGTAGCGCATGTGCTCCCCGAGGGGTGACACGAAGAGCAGGCCCGCGCCCGCTCCTGTCTTCATCACTGAGCCGTCGAAGAACAGAGTCCAGCACTCTGCTTGGATTTGTGGGGGCGGCAGCTGCGTGTCCGTCCACTCAGCGACGAAATCGGCTAAGATTTGCGATTTGATGGCCTTACGCGGGGCATAGGCGAGCGTTTCGCCCATCAGCTCCACGGACCATTTGGCAATCCTGCCCGCCGCGTCGGGGTTGCGAATGATCTCTCCTAACGGGAAGAAGGAGACCACCGTGACCGGGTGGGCCTCGAAGTAGTGGCGGAGCTTGCGCCGCGCGAGGACTACCGCATACAGCAGCTTCTGGACCTGACGGTAGCGCGTCTTCGTGTCCGACAGGACCTCGCTGATGTAGTAGACCGGCCTCTGCACGGGCAAGGCGTGCCCTTCCTCCGTGCGCTCTACGATGATCACGGCGCTGATCACCTGGGTGGTTGCGGCTACGTAGAGCTGTAGGGGTTCGCCGTCTCGCGGCGGCGTAAGGATTGCGGCGTGCGTCAGAGACGCCTTCAGCTTGTCGAGCGCTTCCTGGGCCTCGACGGTCCAAGAGAAGCGCTCGTGCTTCTTGAGCAGCCGGTAGAGGGGCAGGCCCTTCTCACCGAGCCTCGAGATGAAGCGGCTTAAGGCGGCGAGGCACCCCAACACCTTCTGCACCCCTTTGAGGTCCCGAATTGGACCCATTCGCTCGAGGGCCGCGACCTTTTCGGGGGTTAGCCTCGATTCCCCGCCGGGAGACGATGTATCCTAGGAGCATGCTCCGCGGCACTCCAAAGACACATTTTTCGGGGTTTAGTTTGACCCCGTTGGCCCGTAGGCGACCGAACGCGATGCCAAGGTCGTTAACCAGGTCGTCCGCCTTCCTGGTCTTGACGACGATGTCGTCCACGTAGGCCTCGACCGTTCGCCCGATGTGGTCCCCAAAAACGTGCCGCATGCGGCGCGATATGTTGCGCCCGCGTTTCTGAGGCCAAAAGGCATCGTGACGTAACAGAACGTCCCGAACGGTGTGATGAACGAAGTCGCGAGCTGGTCGGACTCCTTCATTTTTATTTGGTGATATCCCGAATAGGCATCAAGGAAACAGAGTAGTTCGCACCCCGCCGTTGAATCAACGATTTGATCTATGCGTGGCAAAGGAAAAGGAACTTTTGGACATGCTTTATTGAGGCTCGGTGTAGTCTATACACATCCTCCACTTCCCATTTTTCTTTTTTACAAGCACGGGATTAGCTAGCCACGTAGGGTGGAACACTTCCTTGATGAATCCGGCCTCGAGGAGCTTCCGCAGCTCCGCTCCGATCGCCCGTCGCCGCTCCTCGTCGAAGCGGCGCGGCCCGCCGCCGCACGGCGCGGGCGTTTGGCGAGATATCAAGGGAGTGCTCGGCGACCTCCCTCGGGATGCCCGGCATGTCCGAGGGGCTCCACGCGAAGACGTCGGCGTTGGCGCGGAGGAAGTCGACGAGCACTGCTTCCTATTTAGGGTCGAGGGTCGAGCTGACCCTCAACGCCTTGCCCTCGGGGGCCGACGGGTCGAGGGGGACCCCTTTGGTTTGCTCGGCGGCCTCGAAGGTGCCGACGTGCTTGGCGGCGGAGCTGAGGTCGTCGTTGACCATCTTCTCCAGCGTGTTCACCAGCGCTTCATCTAGCGCTAGTGCCTCTGCATGTTCCACGCACTCGACGTCGCAGTCGAATGCGTGCTCGATAGACGACCCGACGGTGATGACGCCGTTAGGACCCGGCATCTTCATCTTCAGGTACGTGTAGTTGGGGACCGCCATGAATTTGGCATAGCATGGTCGCCCAAGTATGGCATGGTAGGCCCCTTTGAATCCCACCACCTCGAAGGTGAGGGTTTCCTTGCGGAAATTCTTGGGGGTCCCAAACCGCACGGCAGATCGATCTGCCCGAGGGGTTGAACCTGCTTGCCGGGCGCGATGCCGTGAAACGGCTTCGTGCTGGGCCGCAGCTGGTCCAGCCCGATCCCCATCAGGCGCAATGTATGCGCGAAGAGGATATTGAGGCTGCTGCCTCCGTCCATAAGGACCTTCGAAAACCGGGCGTTCCCAATGATGGGATCGACCACCAGCGGGTACTGGCCCGGGTTCGGGATGCGGTTTGGGTGGTCATTGTAACACCCTAAAAAAAATTCCATCACTAAAATATTATAGCAACAAATGGCTAGGTTTAAAATTTCCTTAAGGACATAAAATAAATCATTAAACGAATTGGCTTTTAAATAAATAAACATCACTAAAATAATTTAGAGAAAATAAGTGCTTGTGCATCATGATTTGAGTGCATGGATTTTTGTTTGATTTGAGTGTGAATGTTTGAAAAATGAATTTGAAAGAAATTTGAAAAAAAAAGAAGAAAACAAACAAACTCTCTCTCTCTCTCTCCCTTTCTAGCCCAGCCCGCAAAACCCCAGGCCGGTCGGCCTTTCTCCTCTCCCGCGCGAGCAATCTGGCCCAACGGCCCAACATCTTCACCCCGCCGGCCCAACACCCCACCCCTTCCCTTTTCTTTTTGCTTTAGCCGCTGACGGGTGGGACCCGGCCGTCAGGCCCGTCTCCCTCCTCCGGCCGGGTCAGCCACGCCGCATCCCGCGCGCCGCCGGCCGTTACCGGCCGGATCCATCAATTCCCCGCCATCAAAACCTGGTATTTGAGCGCAGTGATGCCCCACCTTCAATTCCCCTCTCTTAATTCGACCGTTATCGTTCTTTAACCCCCTCCCCCCTTAACTCCCATTCAAACCGTGGCCATCAATGGCCATGGCCGCCGGTGAACCGCCTCCCGGCGCCCCTCAGCCCTATATAAACCCCCCCAAGGCACCCCCGCTACCCCCCTTCGCTTCACACCGAGTCCCAACGCCCTCCCGTGCTTTAGCCACTTGCGCCACCGCCGTGCACCGAGCGCCGCCGCGCCATCGCCGCCGCCCGAGTCCGTCCGTCGCCGGTAAAGCCCCTGTACCCCCCTCAATCTTTTCCCCTTCGCACGTACAAGCTAACCGGCGCATCACATTGAACCCATAGGCCCTCAAGCACCCCAGGCGCAGCTCGCCGTCGCCGCCCGTGGAGTTCGGTCGCCGGAGCTGATTTGCGCCGTCGCCGCTTCTCCGTCCAATTCCCGTCCGCCAGAGCACCTACCCGCTGTAAGGATCCCATCCCCGCCCTAATCTTTGCTTGTGCCTGATCATAGCGCCGCCGCCGCTTGGCCGGCCGCCGGCCGTCCGCCCCCATGGATGCCCGCCTCGGCCGTTGCCTTATTCCACCCGTGCAAGCACGCGTTTGAGTTCGCGATGTTCTCAGCTTCACTTAGATGTCTTTTGCGCGCGTTTTCGTGGCCGGGAACCCCCTGTGTGGACGTCGCCGGCGACCTAAACCCCGCGCGCCGCCGCGCGCGCCGTCGCCGCCGGCGCGGGCGCCGCCCCCTGGCGCACGCGTGCGTGGATGGCCTTTGGATCGGCCATCCACGGCTCAGATCTCCTGGGCCCCCGCGGGTCAAACTTTAAGTAACGGTCAACCGAGACCTTTTTGCTAAAGAGACCCCCAATTCCTTTACAATCGCAAGCCGGTCCTCCCACCTTTAAAGACCCTTACATTTCAGTCCTGGATTTTGTATTTTAGCCCCTGTTTCTATTAAATCCTTGCTCAGAGGTCCTTAACAGCCCATTTAGAGTTTAAACCTTCTGTTTTTAATTTTATTTATGTTTTAGTCCCTGTTTTCTTGCTGTTAGGCCCCTGAATAGTTTAGTTTATCGCAGATTAGTCCTTAAACCTTGTTTTTAGCGTAACTTCTTCGTTATAGCTCCGTTTTTAGCGTTCTTGTAGTCCTTGCGATCGTCTCAGCGAGCCCGTCGTTTTAGTTGCATGTTTTTAGTCTTTAGGATTGTTTGGTGATCTGTTTTATTTATTGTATGCTTTATGTGTGCATCGTAGATATCGTGCCTGTTTCATCTGAGCCACCTCTCGGGGACGATCAGGAGCAGCTGTTTGAAGAAGAAGAAGTTTTTACTGTAGTTGAGGAAGGCAAGTGGTCTTCTCCCCCTGCATGCTCTCTTTTGTCCTATATAATTGCATTACAAATTAATGTTTACTTTATGTTACCAATGCATTAAATTGACGGGAAACCTTTTTAAGGACATACCTAGAATCTTTTACCCTGATCCTTGTCCTAGCCCCTTTTAAATAAAGTTTTGGGTAGAAAACGCTAGTTGCTTAACATGGGTTGGATAAATGGGTCTTTTATGGAAAAATGATACATGGCTTATAGATGATGTTTTGGGTAACGCAAGAGCACTTGAATTAATCGGAACATGGAGAACCACCCAAGAAAACATGCGCAACCACAGTGTTACATGGCTCTGACCTTAGCCGAATAATTAGGTGTGCGATCGTACTAGTGGCCCTTTTCCGAAAGGAGGGGCAGAGGGGGGATCCGGGTTGCGGGGGGTATAGCCCGGCCCTTTTGGGGTAGTAGCCTTTGCTAAGGTGCCGACCACTAGGGAGGGTTATGGTCCGCCCCGATCCGTAACTATGCGGGTCGTTAGTCTTTTGCATGCCTTTGTAAAGGCTTCGTAGCGTCCCTATGCAATCACACCTCGGAAGTGTGGTATGGTGCTTGGCCGCATCGCATGGTTGGGTTTAAAGTTCTTCGGAGCTTTTACGCGAGCCGTGGGTAAAGTGTGCAAACCTCTGCGAGTGTAAACCGATCGATCAGCCGTGCTCACGGTCATGAGCGGCTTGGACCCTCACATGATTAATAAACTTAAAGTCGAGATAAATCGTGGTTGGTGAAGCTCGTTGAGCTTGGGTTGTTTTGGCTCTCAAGTTTTTCTTAAGTGGGTTGGTACGAACTTACACTTAGTAATTAGGTGTTCTATAATTAAAACTTGACCAACATTAAAATGCTAACCGCTGCAAAACCTTAGCCTATCCTTGATAGCCTTGCATTTTTTCCCCCACTTGCTGAGCTCCAACCATAAGTGTGCTCGGCCCTTGCCTATCGCTGTTCAGAGGAGAACTTTGGAGGGGAGTTCTACGATGACTTCGATGAGTTGTGAGGCTTGCGGACCCCCAGTCAAGTGCCTGTGGGAGCGGAAGACGAGGACTCGACGAGTAGTTATCGTTTTCCGTTGTTAGAGACCTTCGAGTCTCCCCGCATGAGTGTAATAAGAGGTTAAACTTTGAAATACGTTTGTAAACTGTTTATGGTATTTCACTCATTTTTGTCTATCATATGTGTGTGAACTGATCCTGGCGCACATATGAGAGTGGTATCAGAGCAGTCTGACTGTAGGAACGCAGCCTAGTTAGAAATGGACGAAATTTAAGGATTCATGTTCTAGATCATTCCGTCATCCTTCAAAACCACTATATTTGCGCATAAAAATCTAATTTGTTCTTGTTCTTTTGTTGAAAATTTGCATCATTTTGATTTCCTCTATGCTGAGTTCAGTCTTTTCTTAACAGATGGCCAGGTCTCGTCTTACTGCTCGCAAGAGCACTGGTGGACGCCTTCCTTCGGGACGGTTAGCTCCACGCTACCCGTAGTCCCGGAGGAGGCACAACGGGGAGGAGGCACGGCGGGGAGGTTGGAGATTACCCGGTACGGTTACGGCCGGGAGCGGTTGAGCGGGGATACCGAGCGATACGGCCAGAAGAAAATGATGAAGAAGACCCGAGAGGAGATAGTGTTTGAGGAGGATGGGACCGAGGAACATCCACGGTTATACGACGGGTTGTTTACGGGAGGTTAATGAAGATGGAGATATAATATTCCCACCAGAGGTAGAAGCTGAACCAGAACCGAATGTGGCAGGAGGAGAAGAGCTCGATCAGAATGCGGCAGGTAATGATCCAGATGACTCCGGGGATAATTCAAGTAGCAGTGAAGAAAGTTCTAGCGAAGAAAATAATGAAAGTGAAGAAGAAGAGGAAGAGGTGGACATAGAAGGGTTAGAGGATGACAACAGTGCTGTGGGGAATGGAGGAGATAACAATGGTGATGAGAGCAACAACAACAATGAGAATGGAGAACAGCAAGGTGATGCGCACAGGTACCACAGGGCAGAGTATCATGAACACACATACCTCGGCCGGACGCTCCGTTCGTGAGCTATTGGAGGAGGCATTACGGGGAGATAGAATATGCGGTGAGACCATTGTACATCACCGGACACTATGTGGAGCGGGGATGAGAGATTATTACACCACGAGAGGTCCATGTCGGGGTTGCTACCGCACGAGCGGGGAAGATGGAGGACCCGTACCATTCACCCCCGCACAAGCACACTTTGCCTCGAAGCGGCCGCTATCAATGATGCCGCCGGAAGAGCACCGTGGTCCATCGGCAACACGTTCCGCGATCGCTTAGAAGGCACGGACTTCGATTCGTCCCCGGCGAGTCGGTGGTACGAGAGGACACCGTAATACCTATGGGGAACTTCCGAGATAGCCGTGTTGACATCCTCGCCGGAGTGACGGCAGCTCTTAACACGGACACGGAGGGAGCGACGGGCGGAATTGGATAGGACACATCGGGGAGCTACGAGAATGCACGAGCGAGGATAGCCCGCCCGGAGGCTCGGCTAGCGGGACAGCAGCCACCGACGGGGGCGAAGCATCTTGTCCTTCCCGTTCTCCTCCCCGCAAAAGGCTTCGATACGGCACTCCAGCAGCTACCACTAGTCTTCAGTGGAATAGGAATTAGGATATCCACCCTCTCTTTTTGTTGTTCCGGTAGACGTTCCTGCGAGGACGCACGTTTGTAATAAAGTTGTTGAGTGAACCATGTTTGATTTGGATCTTTGTTTGAGTGAGTTGTATTGTGGAGTGATGACCACAAATGCAACAAGAAAAGTCATGTTAAGTTAATGGTTAGTTGGGGTTCAATTCCAAGTTGTCTTCTACCTTACTTATCCAACCAAATCGATCGTGCAAAATCTGTTCGCGCAGTTCCTTGACAGCGCAGCAATGTTTTTATCATAACTCAAGTTACAGAACTCCGATTGACCTAAAACCAGTTGGGTTGGTTCACAAATTTTGTGGATCAACCTCTGTCCAAAATTCAGCATCAAAGGTTTAATACACAGCGAGTTATAAACAGAACAATGGGACTAACAGAATCTGTAAAGGTGTACTAACACAGCTGCGGTACCCGAATTTTAACTCAAGTTGTGGATCTCCAAACGGGGTAAAACCAGTGGGGTTAGTTGCATAAGTGGGTTCTGCATGGCCTAGCAAAAGTTCATAATTTTTGAAGGAGGATATCATGGGATACAACTATTTTATCAGAATCACCCAAATCTGTCACAGAATGGAAAATCTTGTCGTTGCCTTAATTCAAACTCACTTCTTTACACAACAGTTCGATAATCTTATCTGAAATATCTTCCTCTAACAATCAGATGGTAAACACCAGGTCAGGAGGAGGACAGGACGTCCCGCCAGTGGTTCGGGCACACATAGCCAATCAACAAAACCCAGTGCCACCTCCCCCACTCAACCCCGCAATGGATCCCGCTACTCAGCAATTCTTCGCTGCCCAGATGCAGCTAATTCAGAACCTAACTGCCGCGGTGCAAAACCTACAAGCCCAACAGAATCAGCCGCAGGCACCACCCCCGCCACCACCACCCGCTCCGAGGGATAAGCACAAGGAGTTTATGAGCCACCACCCTCCCACCTACTCTCACTCAACCGATCCGCTAGATGCTGATGATTGGTTGAAAACCATTACCAAGAAGTTGGAGAGGGCTCAATGCAATGACCGAGAAATGGTCCTTTATGCTTCCGGACGCTTGGAAGGGCAGGCCTCAGATTGGTGGGATGCCTACACAGTCGCCCATCCTGCACCTAACACCATCACATGGCAGCAGTTCCGAGATGCTTTTCGCGCTCACCACATCCCTGACGGGGTGTTAAAGCTTAAGCAGAGAGAGTTCCTTGCTCTGAAACAGGGCAATATGTCTGTAAATGAATACCTGGACAAGTTTACACAGTTGTCTCGCTATGCTCCCGACGAGGTCAACACAGACCCAAAAAGGCAGGAGCGTTTTCTTGATGGGTTGATTGGACCACTGAACTACCAGCTCCAGAGCCATACCTTCCCGGATTTCGCCACGCTGTTAAACAAGGCGATCGGCCTAGAGAACAAGCGCAGAGAGCTTGGGGAGCAGAAACGCAAGTTTCAATCCCAGGGTCAGTCCAGCAGCCATACTCGCCCCCGCTTCAGCTACCATCAAAATACACCATTCCGCTCTGGAGGGCAGGGTGGTAAGCACCCCCAGAATATGCAGCTGCAGCGTTCTTTCCAGCAGCCTCAACGGTTCAACCCGCAAACCCCACGCTCACCAAACTTCCAGCAGAACCGTCCAGCTCCTACCCCGGGTGCACCGGCAAGAAACACCACACCAGTGCAGCCCAACGGATGCTTCAAATGTGGCGAGTTGGGGCATTATGCTAATAACTGCCCTAAGCGTGGAATGCAGACTCCCCAGAGGAGTAACATTCAGAAAGTGGGACAGTCATCAACTCCAGCACGCCCTGGAAGTGCAGGCACTCCAGGCAACAAAGCTCAGCAAAATTATGTGCGTAGTAGGGTGCACAACATGACTGTGGAGCAGGCACAAGACGCATCTGGGGTTGTACTTGGTACGTTCCCTATCGATTCTGTACCTGCTACAGTATTATTTGATTCGGGAGCTACGCATTCATTCATTACCGATCAGTTCGTAGCAAGGCATAATATGCCTGTGAGTCCGATGAAGAAACCTTTGCTTGTTAGTTCACCTGGCGGTGATATGAAAGCCAGCCATCTGTGCCCCCAAGTAAACCTTAAAATCATGGGGATAGACTTTCCATCTAATCCGGTAGTCCTCAAATCCTGGGGCATAGATGTAATCCTAGGGATGGATTGGTTAAGAAAGTATGATGGGGTCATCCAGTGCCCGGGAGAAATCAGTCCATTTGACCAGCCCACAAGGGGACAGAATAGAATTTATCGCGACACCGTCACCTACCGGGAAGGAGTTAGTGAATTCAATGAAAGGAAAAGTGTTGGAAGATATAAAGGTGGTGAATGAGTATCCGGATGTATTCCCCGATGACCTGCCAGGTATGCCACCCGACCGAGACATTGAATTCAGTATCGAACTCTTACCTGGTACTGCTCCTATATCCAAAAGACCGTATAGAATGGATGTCAAAGATTTGGCTGAATTAAAGAAACAAATAGAGGAGTTGTTAAGTAAAGGATTTATCCGTCCTAGTTCGTCACCATGGGGAGCCCCCACACTCTTCGTAGATAAAAAGGATGGATCTAGGAGGATGTGTGTAGACTATCGATCTCTCAATGAGGTCACCATCAAAAATAAATATCCTTTACCCCGGATAGAAGATCGTTCGATCAAATGAGAGGAGCGAAAGTTTTCTCTAAGATAGATCCGCGATCCGGCTACCATCGCCTAAAGATCCGTATGGAGGACATTCCTAAAACAGCTTTTACATCAAGATATGGTCCGTACGAGTTCACGGTGATGTCCTTTGGATTGACCAACGCTCCAAAGATACTTCATGTATCTGATGAACAAGGTTTTCATGGAGTATCTTGATCGGTTTGTGGTAGTATTTATAGATGATATCTTAGTCTTCTCTCAGAACGAAGTAGAACATGAGGGACACTTGAGACTGGTATTGCAGAAACTTCGAGAGCATCAGTTATACGCCAAGTTCAGCAAGTGTGATTTTTGGCTGAAAGAGGTCTCATTTCTTGGGCACATCATCACAGACGGAGGAATCGCTGTAGACCCAAGTAAGGTTCAGGATGTGCTAAATTGGACTCCACCTAGAAATGTATCAGAAATCAGGAGTTTCCTCGGTTTGGCAGGGTACTACCGACGATTTATAGAGGGATTCTCGAGAATCGTAAAACCACTCACCTCTTTGTTGGAGAAAGGAAAGGAGTTTAAGTGGGATGACAAGTGTCAAGCTAGCTTTGAAGAACTAAAGAAGAAACTGACCACTGCACCAGTACTGATAATGCCTGATATACACAAAGGATTTGATGTGTATTGTGACGCGTCGAGGCAAGGACTAGGATGTGTTTTGATGCAGGAAGGAAAAGTGGTAGCATATGCTTCTAGGCAACTACGGAAGCATGAACAAAACTACCCTACGCATGATCCGGAGTTAGCGACTATAGTACACGCACCGAAGATCCGGAGACACTATATGATTGGGAACAAGTGTCGGATATTCACGGACCACAAAAGCTCGAAGTACATCTTCACCCGAGAGAGATCTCAATCTCGGACAACGAAGATGGTTAGAGCGATTAAGGATTACGATTTGGACATACGGTATCATCCGGGGAAAGGCCAATGTGGTGGCAGATGCCTTGAGCCGTAAGAGCCAAGCAAACATGTTAGTAGCCCGATTAATGCCTCAAGAACTGTGTTGGGAAATGGCACGACTCAATCTGGGGATAGCTGCACCGAGCGAAAGTATGACCTTGGAAATGGAGTCAACTCTCGAACAAGAGATTAGAAAAGGGCAACTGGACGATGAAAAGATTAAGGGGTATAAGAAATTGATTGAACAAGGCAAGGTTCCAGAATTCAGAGAGGATGCACAGGGAACCATTTGGTTTAAGGACAGGATCTGCGTACCAGAAATCAAACACCTCCGTGAATCCATATTGAAAGAAGCACACGATTCAGCTCTCTCTATACATCCAGGAAGTACCAAGATGTACCAAGACCTAAAGCAGAAATACTGGTGGTACGGTATGAAGAAAGATGTTGCAGCTCATGTAGCACTATGCGACATATGCCAAAGAGTAAAAGCAGAGCATCAAAGGCCAGCAGGGTTACTACAACCACTACAGGTACCTGAATGGAAGTGGGAAGAGATTAGTATGGACTTCATAGTAGGATTACCACGTACACGAGATGGATACGATTCGATATGGGTCATAGTGGACAGATTAACCAAAGTTGCACACTTCATACCGGTAAAGACCACATATTCAGGAACAAAGTTAGCAGAATTATACATATCAAAGATAGTCTGTCTACATGGGGTACCGAAGAAGATAGTATCAGATCGAGGCACTCAGTTCACGTCCCGATTCTGGCAGAAATTACATGAGTGCATGGATACAAAGTTAAATTTCAGCTCGGCATATCATCCACAGACAGATGGTCAAACAGAAAGGACGAATCAAATCCTAGAGGATATGTTAAGGGCATGTGCCTTGAAACATGGTGGAAGTTGGGATAAAAGCTTGCCATACGCAGAGTTCGCATACAACAATAGTTATCAGAGTAGTCTTAAGATGGCACCGTTTGAAGCCCTGTATGGAAGGAAGTGCAGAACGCCACTGTTCTGGAACCAGACAGGGGAAAGTCAGCTCTTTGGTCCAGAAATAATAAAAGAGGCAGAAAGACAAGTGGAGATAATTCGGGAAAATCTCAAGATTGCTCAATCCAGACAAAAGAGTTATGCAGACCCTAAGAGAAGAGAAGTGATATTTGAAGTCGGGGATTATGCATATCTGAGAGTGTCACCTATCCGAGGCCTTCGAAGGTTTAATATCAGAGGGAAATTATCGCCCCGCTTTATTGGACCTTTTCAAGTTTTGGAAAGACGAGGCGAAGTAGCTTATCGGTTGGAGTTACCGGAACGTTTGGCAGGAGTCCATGATGTGTTCCACGTCTCTCAATTGAAAAAGTGTACGAGTGAGGTCAGAGTAGAACATTTACCATTGGAAGAACTTTAGGTAAAGGATGACCTAACATACAAGGAACACCCAGTTAAAATCTTGGATACCTCCGAAAGGGCTACTCGTAGTAAGGTCATCAGGATGTGCAAAGTACAATGGAGTCACCACTCAGAGGATGAGGCTACCTGGGAAAGAGAGGACGAACTTAAGGAAGAATTCCCTCAGCTGTTCTCTAATCTTCCTGAATCTCGGGACGAGATTCTCTTTAAGGGGGTAGGATTTGTAACACCCTAAAAAAAAATTCCATCACTAAAATATTATAGCAACAAATGGCTAGGTTTAAAATTTCCTTAAGGACATAAAATAAATCATTAAACGAATTGGCTTTTAAATAAATAAACATCACTAAAATAATTTAGAGAAAATAAGTGCTTGTGCATCATGATTTGAGTGCATGGATTTTTGTTTGATTTGAGTGTGAACGTTTGAAAAATGATTTTGAAAGAAATTTGAAAAAAAAAGAAGAAAACAAACAAACTCTCTTTCTCTCTCTCCCTTTCTAGCCCAGCCCGCAAAACCCCAGGCCGGTCGGCCTTTCTCCTCTCCCGCGCGAGCAATCTGGCCCAACGGCCCAACATCTTCACCCCCGCCGGCCCAACACCCCACCCCTTCCCTTTTCTTTTTGCTTTAGCCGCCGACGGGTGGGACCCGGCCGTCGGGCCCGTCTCCCTCCTCCGGCCGGTCGGCCACGCCGCATCCGCGCGCCGCGGCCGTTACCGGCCGGATCCATCAATTCCCCGCCATCAAAACCTGGTATTTGAGCGCAGTGATGCCCCACCTTCAATTCCCCTCTCTTAATTCGACCGTTATCGTTCTTTAACCCCCTCCCCCCTTAACTCCCATTCAAACCGTGGCCATCAATGGCCATGGCCGCCGTGAACCGCCCTCCCGGCGCCCCTCGGCCCCTATATAAACCCCCCCCCCCAAGACACCCCCGCTACCCCCCTTCGCCGCACACCGAGTCCCAACGCCCTCCCGTGCTTTAGCCACTTGCGCCACCGCCGTGCACCGAGCGCCGCCGCGCCATCGCCACCGCCCGAGTCCGTCCGTCGCCGGTAAAGCCCCTGTACCCCCTCAATCTTTTCCCCTTCGCACGTACAAGCTAACCGGCGCATCACATTGAACCCATAGGCCCTCAAGCACCCCAGGCGCAGCTCGCCGTCGCCGCCCGTGGAGTTCGGTCGCCGGAGCTGATTTGCGCCGTCGCCGCTTCTCCGTCCAATTCCCGTCCGCCAGAGCACCTACCCGCTGTAAGGATCCCATCCCCGCCCTAATCTTTGCTTGTGCCTGATCATAGCGCCGCCGCCGCTTGGCCGGCCGCCGGCCGTCCGCCCCCATGGATGCCCGCCTCGGCCGTTGCCTTATTCCACCCGTGCAAGCACGCGTTTGAGTTCGCGATGTTCTCAGCTTCACTTAGATGTCTTTTGCGCGCGTTTTCGTGGCCGGGAACCCCCTGTGTGGACGTCGCCGGCGACCCTAAACCCCGCGCGCCGCCGCGCGCGCCGCCGCGCGGCGCGCGGCGCCGCCCCCGGCGCACGCGTGCGTGGATGGCCTTTGGATCGGCCATCCACGGCTCGGATCTCCCGGGCCCCCGCGGGTCAAACTTTAAGTAACGGTCAACCGAGACCTTTTTGCTAAAGAGACCCCCAATTCCTTTACAATCGCAAGCCGGTCCTCCCACCTTTAAAGACCCTTACATTTCAGTCCTGGATTTTGTATTTTAGCCCCTGTTTCTATTAAATCCTTGCTCGAGGTCCTTAACAGCCCATTTAGAGTTTAAACCTTCTGTTTTTAATTTTATTTATGTTTTAGTCCCTGTTTTCTTGCTGTTAGGCCCCCGAATAGTTTAGTTTATCGCGATTAGTCCTTAAACCTTGTTTTTAGCGTAACTTCTTCGTTATAGCTCCGTTTTTAGCGTTCTTGTAGTCCTTGCGACCGTCTCGGCGAGCCCGTCGTTTTAGTTGCATGTTTTTAGTCTTTAGGATTGTTTGGTGATCTGTTTTATTTATTGTATGCTTTATGTGTGCATCGTAGATATCGTGCCTGTTTCATCTGAGCCACCTCTCGGGGACGATCGGGGAGCAAATTTGTTTGAAGAAGAAGTTTTTACTGTAGTTGAGGAAGGCAAGTGGTCTTCTCCCCCTGCATGCTCTCTTTTTGTCCTATATAATTGCATTACAAATTAATGTTTACTTTATGTTACCAATGCATTAAATTGACGGGAAACCTTTTTAAGGACATACCTAGAATCTTTTACCCTGATCCTTGTCCTAGCCCCTTTTAAATAAAGTTTTGGGTAGAAAACGCTAGTTGCTTAACATGGGTTGGATAAATGGGTCTTTTATGGAAAAATGATACATGGCTTATAGATGATGTTTTGGGTAACGCAAGAGCACTTGAATTAATCGGAACATGGAGAACCACCCAAGAAAACATGCGCAACCACAGTGTTACATGGCTCTGACCTTAGCCGAATAATTAGGTGTGCGATCGTACTAGTGGCCCTTTTCCGAAAGGAGCGGGAGGGGGGATCCGGGTTGCGGGGGTATAGCCCGGCCCTTTTGGGGTAGTAGCCTTTGCTAAGGTGCCGACCACTAGGGAGGGTTATGGTCCGCCCCGATCCGTAACTATGCGGGTCGTTAGTCTTTTGCATGCCTTTGTAAAGGCTTCGTAGCGTCCCTATGCAATCACACCTCGGAAGTGTGGTATGGTGCTTGGCCGCATCGCATGGTTGGGTTTAAAGTTCTTCGGAGCTTTTACGCGAGCTGTGGGTAAAGTGTGCAAACCTCTGCAGAGTGTAAAACTGATCGATCAGCCGTGCTCACGGTCATGAGCGGCTTGGACCCTCACATGATTAATAAACTTAAAGTCGAGATAAATCGTGGTTGGTGAAGCTCGTTGAGCTTGGGTTGTTTTGGCTCTCAAGTTTTTCTTAAGTGGGTTGGTACGAACTTACACTTAGTAATTAGGTGTTCTATAATTAAAACTTGACCAACATTAAAATGCTAACCGCTGCAAAACCTTAGCCTATCCTTGATAGCCTTGCATTTTTTCCCCCACTTGCTGAGCTCCAACCATAAGTGTGCTCAGCCTTGCCTATCGCTGTTCAGAGGAGAACTTTGGAGGGGAGTTCTACGATGACTTCGATGAGTTGTGAGGCTTGCGGACCCCCAGTCAAGTGCCTGTGGGAGCGGAAGACGAGGACTCGACGAGTAGTTATCGTTTTCCGTTGTTAGAGACCTTCGAGTCTCCCCGCATGAGTGTAATAAGAGGTTAAACTTTGAAATACGTTTGTAAACTGTTTATGGTATTTCACTCATTTTTGTCTATCATATGTGTGTGAACTGATCCTGGCGCACATATGAGATGCACTTGGTTCCTCTTCGGAAATCAGGTGTGACAGTCATCCCGGCTAAAGGTGATGGCATCCTTCGACCAGTTAAGGAAGGCCGGAGGCGCCCTCTCTGCGGCGAGGACTTCGTGCTGCTCCTTCTTGCGTTGCCGGGTCGACATGTCGACGGTAGGTCCCCCAAAGATGAGGAACACATTTTCGACAGCAGGGAAGCCACCCGCGTCGCCATCGCCCCCATCTTTCTTGGCCTCTGCCTCCTTCGCGGCGGCACGGCCATAGAACTTCTTGAGCATGTCGCACTGCTCAAGAGTATGGTTCACGGGAGTCTTGTGGTAGGGGCATGGCTTCTTCATCATGTCGTCAAACACCCCCGGGCCTCGAGGAGCCGGTCGAGGGCCCCGTCGGGCCGGGTCAACGGCGATGGCCTCGGCGTCGCCGCCGTTGCGCCCCTGCTCGCGTGCCTCGCGGCGTGGCTTCTTCCCCTTCTTGCCCCGCTTGTCGTTGCGGCGCGGCTCTTTGGACCCGCTGCCCTCCGCGGGCGTGTCCTCGGAGCGCTTGCCCTTCTTGCCGTCGAAGATTGCCCCACGGTGGGCGCCAACTGTCGGTGCGGAATATGGTCCCGACACTAACCAGTAGATAGCGCCGAGGTCTATCCCTCAATGGTCGATGCCAAGCAACAAATGACACAAGGTTTTATCCTGGTTCCGGCCGATGAGGCCGTACGTCCAGCAGGGGCGTGCTCGTGGCACTATATTGCTCAGCACCGGGGGTGCTTGTAGTGGGGCAAGTACAAGCAAGGCGGGAGAGGAAGCGTGGCTTCCAAGTCCCTGGGAGAGTGGCTGAAGATGTTGTGGGAGAATAAGAGAGCGAGTGCACGGTGTGTTGTGTCGAACTGAACTCGTTTCCCCCCGCGGCTGGGGGCTCGCCTCCCCTTTTATAGGCCAAGGGGGCGGCGGGTTACATGCACGCCGCGCTACCTAGCTACGTGAGGGAGCACGTCGCGCTACGGTGTAGAGTTGGCGGCCGTCCGGACGATCTTCGCTGCGATCCGGCCATGATGGCCTACCCCGTACCCGAACAGTGGCGGTTCGAGGGTAGGAGGGCGGCAGATGGCGATGGCGTCCTCTGATAGGCTTCGAGGGAGGTGCTGATGATGGCTGGTACGGGGCACAGGAGCGGGCAGAACGGCGTTCCTTCCCAACGCGCTCCGCGGTAGCGGAGTGGTTGCTGCAGCCGCCCGGCGTGCGCCGCAAGTGCCGGGCGTGCGCCCGCACGCGTGGGTACGGCGGCCGCGCCGTCACAGTGACCGGGATGGCCATCCACCGGCCTAGCGCCCCTCACCTAACCTGCAGGGTCACGGGAAAGCGAGATCGAGGGTGCGCCCGGCCCCCCTTCGAGGGTCGGGCGCGTTAGCCGTACTGTAGTGGGCGCGCGGTGTCACGGGACTGACACCGGCCGTACCGCGCAGTCCATCCCCACAGTGGAGGGGATGGGCTCCTCCCTGGGGAGTTGGTGCGGCGGCACCGGGCGCGAGCCCCGGCGCATGATGGCGCCGTCCCGCGGCGTCGGGCGTTAAATGCCAAAGTACGGGGCCGGCGCACGCGTGCGGGGCGCCCGTGAGCGTGGCGGGCCCCGGCCGAGGGCGGAGCCAACCCTCGAGCGAGACGAGACCCGCTCGAGGGGGAGCGAGCCCTCGAGCGGGGCGGGACCGCTCGAGGGAAGAGTTGCCCCTCGAACGGGGCGGAGCCCGCTCGAGGAGGAGCGCGCCCTCGAGCGAGGCAGAGCCTGCTCGAGGGGTCTTCTAAGCGGGCCGGCTTGGTGGGCCGCCGGAGTCCCGCCGCGCAGGCCATGTCCTGCACGGTTAGTTACCTGCATGGTTAGGCTTAGCGTGTTTCGATGCCGGGATTTAAGTGAGGAATTCCCTGTTGCTTAAGGGGACCCCTAGGGCTGTCCCCGACACTACCGTCATGCAAAGGGATCATCATCACATTGTTTCCTTTGTTCATCCTTCAATATCCGCCCTTTGCCACGAGCCTTGATCCCGATTGTTTCTCATCTCATCTTCTCCTCCTTCCATGTTGTCCCTTACCGCTGGTTCATCTTCCACGAGTTTTTATTCTAAATCAAGAACTGAGTATGTACTCAACCATCACTCCATTGCAAAGTTATTGAAATTATCTTTCCAACGAGTAGTCATTCATCCCGATCGGACTCCGAACAAGAGAGTTACGCCTTTTTTACTTTGTTGGTGCAAGCTGTCCCAGGCTGATTTCAGAATGTGTGACGCCCAAAGATTTGGTTGTAACTTCTTGCACAGGTCTCTTAAAATATTGATTCTGTGATGCATTGGAAAGTAGACTAAATGGAGCACTTGAATATCCAATTTTCCCTTTTGTACATCTCTGAACATGTGCTTAATCTTGATGAAAACAGCAGTGCTCCTTTCGGGATTTTGGAGGTGTTGATGATCTTGATTTCAGCTTTTATCACGAACTCATGGGAGTGATTCACCATGCCTGCAAAATAACTATAAAGCACAAAGTACCCCCGAGGTGACGGTCGGGAATACTCACCCTATGCCAACAAACCATGACATCTCCACAATCTTCACTTGTGGCATAGTTAATCTAGCGAAAATCCTAATGGGTGTACGTGAGTGCAAGTGTGTATGCAAAAGAGAGGATGGTATAAAAACAAAACAATGTTTACACAAAATTCTAAGGTCCATGCTTACAAAGTGGATGCCAAACTTCTCCCTTGCCATAAAAATTTATTAACCATGGTCAAAGCATCATGCTTATCCCAAGATTAACAACTCTTCATGGTGTAAGATAAGTAGAGCGCATTGCAAAGTTTATAAACAATCCAATGCAATATGATAGCAAGGTATATATAAAATCGAATGATGTGGGTCTCTAATCATGTCTAAACACCATGTTTACACAAGATTACAAAAAGAAAAATGCCCATATCGTCATATGAAGCATTAACATAGGTACGAAAGCATTCATCACAAAGCTTCACAAGATCCCAAGCTAACATAAAGTGGATGATGACAAAGAGATGGATGCAAAATGAAAATGCAAGATGTTAGAACAAGCAAACATTAGCAAGGTTTTAAAAACACTTTTGATGTGGTCTACAGTAAGTAACCCATCGAAAAGAATCAATCCACCAAACTAATAAGGTTTAAGGGTAGGTTATAGGTATCCTATACTTTTGGCTCAAACAAGGATTTTGAAGAGAGGAAGTCAAGTGTAGAAATTCTAACTAAGGTGGCGCTACGAGTCATTTAATGAAAAACTAACCTATGGTTTTAGGATGGCTAAAGATGTTAAAGGTTTTCCTAAGGATTTTATGGGGAGGCTAGTCAAAGTTTTTAATTAGAAAAGAGGAAAGGGATAGACTTGTTCAACCCCGAGGGTGAGAGCCCTCGGTCAACTCAAAAAATCCTACCTCTATAGGCTATGGTTTTTGGTGGGGGTTATAGGAAGGCTTAGGTTGATTGGACAAAAAGTTAGATTAACACAACATGCAATGCAATATAACATGGATGAACAAAACAACATGATATGGAGGTTGTCTAAAGCAAAAACAAAAGTTATCCTAAATTAACTAGCCGCAAGTTTAGAATCAAAGGATGGTGCCAACTTCATATATCTCTCTAAAAAGACACAAAAGAAAAAGACTCTAAACTCTAATAGGCACACAAAAAGGTCTACAAGGTTTTGCAAGATCAAATAAGAAAGCGCTCCCCCAATAGCAATTAGATCATACAACATGGTGTTGTGGTTTTTATGAGAGCAATGATACAATGTTACTTGATGGTTTGATTAAAGAGCACAATGTAGACGGTCATGTATGTGTGTGTGTGTCTATATATATATATATATATATATATATATATATATATATATATATATATATATATATATATATATATATATATATATATATATATATATATATATATATACATACATACCTTCTTATTGTTCGGAGTCATGATCCTTCATGCAAGATTTGAAGGTGTTCATGCAGCCTTGATCCACTCTCCATGCTTGACGCGATCACTTATGCTCGATGAGAAGCTTGCCCAATCATCTCATTGCATCATCATCATCACCTTCTCCATCGCATTTTATCGCTGCTTCTTCTTTGACAAATTTTCCTCTCTGTCCAGATCAGACCATGTAGAGAACAATAGCTTTCATGCGTGGCGCATGAAATTAACTTTCCATCAAGTATTTATTCACCCCCAACGGACTCCAATCGAGTGAGTTATGCCCGTTCTACTCCGGCGCTGCAATCTGTCCAAGGCTGATTTCAGACTGCACATCGCTCAATGTTTTTGCCATATCTCCTTGTACGGGTCTTCAAATCCATCGATCTTGGATGCGTTGGAACCGGCACTTGATGGAGCTTCTGATTTTCAACTTTTTCTTCCTTGAACATGTCTGACCAGGTCCTCAAAATTGATGAAAATAGCGACGTCCGTTTTTGAGGTTGGGTGACGGTGATGCACGGGTTTGCAATCTTAGGGTATGACTTCTCTCTTCTTAATTTATGTTTAATGCCCTGCATGGTTAGTGAAACTTGGGATTTCGCCCACAATTTGCTCTTTTAAGGTCACTAGCTTGACCGAGCACAAAGCAAGTCCAAGATTTACAAATCATAGTGCAAACAAACGCTTCCATAACCACAATTTATGACAAAGTAAGTTGTGATTAATTATAGCATAAGTTTTCTTGCTCAGCACTAAACTCTCATTAGGAAAAGGTTCATTAGGCATGTAACAAATTTTAAGCACAACAAAGCTTCTTTATCACTCTCAAGAAATTCTAGCCTATCATGATTATCATAAGAACAAGGCATAGAATTGAATCAACCTCACTAATGGATATGAATCATAGATATATCAAAAGAATATTATCAGCTCCAAAAGTGTCTTGAGAGGTTAATTTGTACCTTGGCCTCCGAGCTTTTCATCGTGAGTGGTCTCTCGGAGTTGAAAGCAAACAATCTTCAATGATCGGTGGCTTGTATCGTCTTTTCGCAATTCCTTCGTTCGTGCCACACATCATCAAGGTTGCCTTGTGTTGACTCCCTCTTCTCATTCATTTGTGGGACTTCACACATATCTCAAATATCTTTATGTAACTCCATGATCCTTCGTGTGAGAGCGCAGAGTATCCGCGCCATTGGATGCCATCATTTGTGTGTAATCCATGGTGATTTGCTTCTAACATCTCCTAGCGTCTGATGTTGCAAACTTGTGCCTTCTTTTGCCAATGCTCTTGGAGTCTTTGTTTTGTTCCAAACTTCTGAATTTCATCTCGTGTGGTCTAATGGAAGCGTTGCCCAAGCTTCTCTTTGTTGTCGTCGTCCTCATCTCCACTATCTTGTTCTCATTGTGTGCTGCTTCCTCTTTTTCGTGGATTTTCACCTGTGTACATAACAGAACATATACAAAAATATTGTTCCATTGAAAACTTTATAAAATTACCTTTCCAACGGATACTCATTCATCTTAATCAGAGCCCAAATGAGGGAGCTATGGCCGTTTTGTTTCCGCTCTTGCATGCTGTCCAGAAATTTCAGAACGTGCAACCTTCGGCAATTCAGCCATACCCGCTTGTAGGAACCTCCGATTGACTTGATTCTTGATTCGTTGGAAGCGTAACTTCATGGGCCTTATAAATATCCAAAGATATCCTGTTGTTCTCCCTTGAGGTTGTGCAGAAATTGATGGGAACAGAAACTTCTTGTGAATTGATCCGAATATGTTGACGACCTTGATCTTGTGGTCTCCGGGGCGTTACATCGCGTCTCCTTTGGCTTTTAAGTCCTCACCATTGCTGGACCAGCGAGTAGCATGATGGCAATGGTGTGTATTCTTGATTTTTCTTTAGCCAAAGTGACGGGTGCTTCTCTCAACGTGATTGCTTCCAACACCTATTGCTTGGACAAACAAACCTCCACAAAACATTAGTCTTAAAACCTTAATTGACACATTGACATACCTTGTTTAACATCACTCGTGTAGGGTGTGCACTCAATAGCGGATGATAGGATACTAACAAAAGTTAGCACCTACCACTAAAGAGTGAATCTTGATGTAGTCATCATCTTGTCGGAGTGGATGTGAACGTCTTGTGTCTAGCTTTTCACCTACTTTCAAGGACACAGACAAGAAAGCAAGCATATATGCAATAATAAAAATTAGGGTTAGTCAAAGACATAGATAGATCACCCTAGGGTTTGAGTTGCCGATCCCCGGCAACGGCGCCAGAAAAAGGGGCTTGTTGACGGTGTAAAACCGTGCTCAAGTTCACCACAAGCCTACGGGTGACTTGGTGCCTTTTTCACCAAGGAGGGTTCTCCCTAGATTTGTCAATCCAAGGATCGGAAGCAAACTCCTAGGATTCTCCATCTAACCTACTGATCTATCCTAACATGAAGCATTGATTGCATAAGAAGACAAACCTTAAAGATGTATGAATTATAGCATAAGGTTGATCGCATCCATGAACGTTAGACAAGGTAAAGAGCAAACAAGGGAAACTAATGCCTATCATCTTCTAGTCGTAGTTCCAGCCAAAAGAGTAAGCGCGACATGCATCTCATCCAAAGCCATCTTTAAACTACTATCCTCCGGTCCGATTCCGAAAATGCCCGCCTTTCGGAACCCCTGTTCTGTCACAACGTATTCCTATTCATGCGGGTAGTCTAGGGCGAGTTCGAAGAACAAGTTGAAATCACTTGGTCGGTCCGGTATGCACCTCTAGCCACCACGGCTACAAGAGAACCCTATGTAATCTAGCTATAGACTAGATCGGGGAAGAAGCATAACCAAGAAGAAAACAAAATCATCGAGGGAGGAATCGAGTCGCTAGAAGATCAGATGACATGAAGTACTTTACTCACATAATAAATGTGTTTAGATCATCTCCACCGAGTACATACCATTGATGACCTCAACTAGCTTCGGAACTCCACCATGGCTCAACCGTGCAAGGCGGCCATGGCAACTAGGGTAGGTCTAGGCCATCACCTAGACTTCGAGGACTCGCGGCGACCGTCGTCGCTCTCCCCTCGGTTTCGCCAAGTTCCTGTGGCTGGATGGATGTGGCGGCCGGCGGAGGCAGAGACAATTTATAGACAAACACCTAGGGCAAAAAGGGAGCGCGAACCGGGCCCGGAGTCGGCTGGGCCGGTCGGCCCAGGCCGGCTAGCCCAGGCCCATTTCGACCCGGTTCGGCCCCGGTTTTCTCCCTGGTTGCTTCTCGCATGATCCCTTATTTGTGTGCACTTGCATGTGGGCCTTTGACGTCGTTTCCTTCACGGTTTAGGCTTGAATCCTTGCTATCCAAGCTTCGCCGTTTTCTGGTTGAGTCCCTGAAGACTTGTATGTTGACGCTTCGGTCCTTGGGTCATTTGGAGTCATGTTCATCGCATGTCTTGACTTGCGACGGGCTTCATGATCTTCTCTTGAAGTGCTTGATGAATTTATCCCGAAAGTCTCCTCTTTAATGTTAATTTCCTACGTAAACAACAAACTCCAAAATCGACATGTAAGTGTGAACTTGTTACATCATTAGTATGCCTAGTGGCGGGTTAGTTGCAAATCATAATCAAAACCAATGTATAACAAGTACTCTAGTTGACGGAAATTCACCATCAACATTTTCTCATTTCATACTTAAACAAGTTCAATACAACTCTGTTTATACAATTACTATTACAAGCTAACCCTACAAGACTACTGGAGGTTAAGCTTCTCGGCGACCTGCTCAGCAATTGGCGCCATCTACTCCAACAGCTCCGCGTACTGCTCATGTTGGTGTTTTAGACCGGCAACCTAGTAAGGGGAGTACCCGAAGTAGATGAATGTGGCCTCGCCGAGATAGGTAACTCGAAGGAAAAGACACGTGGCACACAATTTAGACAGGTTCAGGCCGCGAGGTGCGTAATACCCTACGTCCTGTATGCTGCGTAGCTCTGGATTGATTGGGTACGATTACAAGATGATGCAATCTTATGCCGTGAGGTGAGATGATGAGAGAGAGGTCCCTGCCTCGCTTTATATAGTCCGGGAGGCAGGGATACAAGTCAGAATAGGGAGAGAGTACTAGTCGAGTACGTCTAGGAGTCTTCTATACAGTGCGGGACATGTACAACTTCCTAACCGAGTACTTCTCCTCTGTAATCCTTGTGCTTCACGCCATCAGGTACCATGCAGCGCAAGTCATGTAGTCCCAAGGGCCCACCGAGTAGTTGGTCCTGGTACCCACCGAGGTAGTGGGCCCAGGGAGGTCCATACGACAAGCCCCCGAGTACTTTGTAGTCGAGAAGGATAGCTTCAAGTAGTCTTGACGGCCTCAACGAGTAGTCCTCAAGCGTCCCCGAGTACTACAAGTCGAAAGTCCTCAAGAGTAGTCGAAGCATCCCGAGGCTGGAATGTACTCCAGCTGATGTTTGAGCAATCCTGAAGTCTTCTCGAGTAGTCCCAAGTGTCCTCGAGTGCTGCCCTTGAAGGTCTTCAACAATGCCCGTGTTGTCTTGAAGCCGAAGCTGATATGCAAGTGTGATTGCAAAATCGCACTCCATATGGAGTAGCCCCCGAGCCTTAGGTTGAGTTGTAGACTCTAGCTGAGGGTCCATCTGAAGTTTTGGCAAGAATATCCCGAAAAATCTGGAGAAAAAACCAAAGGACACGTGGCACAGAGCCCCCGAGCCTTGAGTCGAGTACTTCCTCTCGAATTGAAGGGTCATCTTGTAGAATGTGTCCTGAGATGCTCTTAAATCTTGCCGCTTCCCAGGAAGTCGAGTAGAAGTAGCCGAGCCCCCGAAGTGAGGCGCGTCGACTAGTTGAAGTTGAAGGGTCACGCGCGGCCGCTGAGTCAGCCGAGCGCAGACTTATCCATCCGGCCGTTGGAGGGCCGCGTTGACTTATAAATAGAAGCCAAAACCCTTAGGGTTTTTCACCCTACGTAGCTGTAGCCATTCCCAACAGATCTTGGCCAGAAATCGCCACCAGTGCACACCACCACCGCTGAGTGAAGCGTAGATCTGAGTGCGCCGCCGTAAAGAGCCACCACAGTAGCCCCCGAGTGGATGCGCGTGAAGACACCGTGCACTTGGAGGATGAAGCCGTCTCCGTCGAAGACTGCAAAGGCCGCCGGCGGAAAGAAGAGGGGCCGTGAAGAGGCCGCCGGATCTGCCGTAGGGACATCACCGCCGGTGTCCCCGCCGCGGCCAGATCCAAACCGTGAGTGGAAGAAGTCCAAGGCGAAGACCGAAGACCTGCTCGCCCTTCTCAACAGTGGATTCTTGCACGAGAAAGAGGTGGACATGTGGAGGGCCGCCGCCGGGGATCCGTACCCCATGGAGAAAAATCCAGATGAGATCCCGATGTTCGCGCGGTTCGCGGAGCGTGGACTATCTCTTCCGGCGAGCGACTTCTTCAAGGGGCTCATGGGGTACTACGGCATCGAGTACCTCAACCTCAACCCCAACGGTATCTTCCACACCGCTGTCTTCGTACATTTCTGCGAAGCCTTTCTGGGGATCAAGCCCCATTGGATTTTGTTCGGAAGTTCTTCTGGGTGAAGCCGCAACCCAGCGCCAGCAACCCGCGAGTAGTTGGAGGAGCGGGGATCCAGATGAGGGAGGACGCCGCCGAGCAGTACCTCTTGTACAAGCTGATAGACTCCAATCAGGATTGGAAGGCCAAGTGGTTCTACGTCACGAACCACCACCCGGAGCTGCCGAAGACCATCGGGAAGCAGGCCAAGCATCGCCCGTGGTGGAACTCGGAGCTGACGATGCAGGAAGGGATACAGCTGCCCGAGTTGTTGGCGCGGATCAAGGCGCTAAGGGAAGCCGGGCTGAGGGCCGAGCACGTGGCATTCAGCTTCATGAAGCGCAGGGTGCAGCCGCTGATGGCTCGTGACACCCTGGGGTACGAGTACACCGGGGACGACGATACGTCGCGGATGCCTGGAGACGAAGTCGACGACGACGACATTGTCGACAGGCTGGCCCGGATCTTCAAGTATATGCCACCGTACACGGCGTGCCCCGTACCAGAGTACTCCACCGCTCGCCCACCAAAGGAGGTTAGTAGCCGCATCCATAGTCGAGTACCCATTGCATGTGAGTAGTCGCACTGATGAGTTGTTTCTTGCAGGATGACTTGAAGAAGTTTGTCTCCCAGCCGCCACCGCCTCCTCAGCTAGTCGACGTCCCAGAGGAGGGGAAAGCCAAGGCCAAGGAGCAGCGTGAAGTCGGCGAAGGAGATGACACCGTTATCGTGGAAGACACGTCCAAGGAGGACGACGACAAGGAGACATTACAGGACCGCTTTCAGCTGCGGTCGAGGTTCAGCCGTCCTGGCTTACCTCACATTCCTCTCGTTCAGGATCAGCCGGCTGGCCTGGAGGCTAGTCTGCCCGCACCGCCGAGGAGGCCACGCAATGTGGCCCGGAAGCGTGTGGCGAAGAAATTGAAGGTCACAGAGACCACATCCCAGGAGGTAAGCCGTCTTGAGTAGTATAGTCGAGTACTGATGTCTCGAGTTCACGTGTTGACGATGAAGTTTCCTTGCTTGCAGGAGATGCCGCCTTCCGAGCCCGTTGAGCAGGGCGACGAAGGCGAGTGGGACACGGTGGGGGAGGCAGCTGGAAGTGGTAGCCCAGCCCCCACTGTCGAAGAACTCTTGGCGCAGATGGAGCGCCAGCCCCCTGCTGCTCAGGGGAGCACGGAACCCGCCGCTGCTGGTGCGGAGGAGGCAGCGGCCGTAGAGGTGCAGGAGGAGGTGCCTGCTGAGGCAGGTCTGGTTGATATCGCCAGCATCCTCGGTGCCCCAACCGTGACAGTAGTCCGGTCGAGCTTGTAAGTGTTGAATCTTCCCGAGTAGTACTTGATGTGGTAGTCGTACTTGGTTGACAACCGGCTTGTGTACTCTGCAGGAAATCGACGGACTTGTCCTGGGAGGGGGGTGGAACTGCTGCAGCGGTGGCGGGAGAAGAAGCCGCGCCGCCCGCTGAGGAGTCCGCTCCCGCACCTCAAGCGGAGCCCGAAGTGCCGACCGCTGAGGCTACATTGCCCGAGGCTAGCTGTTGACGGTGAATTTCCGTCAACCTAGAGTACTTGTTATACATTGGTTTCGATTATGATTTGCAACTAACCCACCACTAGGCATACTAATGATATAACAAGTTCACACTTGCATGTCGATTTTGGAGTTTGTTGTTTACGCAGGAAATCTACGCTAATGAGGAGACTTTCGGGATAAGTTCACCAAGCACTTTGGAAGAAGATCATGAAGCCCGACAAGAGTCAAGACACGCGATGAACATGACTCCAAATGACCCGAGGACCGAAGCGTCAACGTGCAAGTCTTCGGGGACTCAACCGGAAAACGGCGAAGCTTGCATAGCAAGGATTCAAGCCTAAACCGTGAAGGAAACGACGTCAAAGGCCCACATGCAAGTGCACACGAATAAGGGATCACGCGAGAAGCAACCGGGGGAGAAAACCGGGGCCGAACCGGGCCGAAGTGGGCACGGGCCGGCCGGCCCGTCCGACCGGCCCCGGCCCACTCCGGGGTCGGTTCGGTCCCCCCTTTGCCCTAGGTGTTCATCTATTTATTCCCTCCGCCGCCGTCGACCGACCTATCGAACAAATCATCCTACCGACGCCAATCACCGAGAGAAAACCGCCGCCGCAAGATGAGGGAGAGAGTTAGATGAGCTCGTCGCAAGGATCAACGCCGGCGGAGAGAAGGAAGCAAGAGGAGGACTCCAAGCCGCGGCCTAGGGGTGTTCCCAAGCTCCATCGCCGCCATCTTCATCGACGACGTTCTCCGAGTCTCCATCACCCCTATGTGCTTCAATCCGTGTAAGATGATGGGGTAATGTCTCCGTTCATCCCTAGGATTAGATGGATACATGCTATGTGATCGCTACTCGATTTGTGGTTTCAATCTATTATTTTCATGTTGATGATGCTTTGATGATTAAGGTTAGCTACCATGTTTTTCGGGCGTATGATATCCGCTACTCCCATAGATTCCATCAACATACCGTGTCCATCATAGGTCTAGTCACGAATACCTTCGCGTAGTGACAGTACGAGAGGAGGGAAAGGGCGAAACCGTGGTCACAACCCCCGGTAGATTGGTTTACCGCTTTCGTGTAGTAGATGCATACCATGTTATCCTAGATCCTAGGGAGGGAACGCTTATCTTTCTTGCTCACTCTCTTGTGTTCACCCCTTTATTATCTAATTTAACCCTATATTTGTTTGATCAACTTAACTTAGGTTAACTTAGGTTAGATTGTTTTACCTTTAGATCGGTACTCTCTTTCAAAGGTTTTCCATTCAACTAGATTAGTACTTGGTTAAGCGCTAGTAATCCCCTTGCTCCGCGGATTGACAAGAACCTTGGGAATCCCGTGGTGAAAAAGGTGTGGGGTCCGTACGCTTGCGGATCGTAGAGGGATACGTCTTTTATCCGTCAACAAGCCCCTTTTTCGGCGCCGTTGCGCGGGGAGCAAGCCGGTTTGCTACGTTTAATCTAGTATTAATTTTGTCGATTACTAACACCTAACCCTTATTTTCTAAAAAAAGAAAAAAAATCTTTTTTTGTTTTTCTTTCTACTTTTCTTGTGCCTAGATGGATTTGTTCACCTCACCATTGGTAGACGAAGAGATGTCGCTAAGGGAGCTAGCAATGCCGTCAATGGAAGACATTGAGATGCAAAAATCAGATTTGACGTTTGCTACAACCCACTACGAACTGAAGCCTGGAATCATCAAGTTAGTGGCGACAAAACCATTTAGAGGATTGGAGGATGACAACCCATATAGACACATTAAGGAATTCACGATGTTATGCAACACGGTGCAACAAAAAGGTGTTCCGGCCGCTTGGTTTAAGTGGAATCTTTTTCCATTCTCTCTCAAAGATGAAGCGCGAAGATGGTACACACTTGCGTCCGTTGAAGCAAAAGGAAATTGGGATGAGCTAGTGAAGAAGTTTCTTTTGATGTTCTTTCCCATACGCAAGGTCCAAGACTTAAGGAGGCAAGTGCTCACTTTCAAGCAAGGAGAGGATGAAGGAATTGATGAAGCATGGGACCGTTTTAATGAACTACTTGAGCGAGGCCCGAACTTGGGATTTTCCGGTGACTTGATGTTGCATACCTTTTATTTTTCACTAACCCCTAACTCATCTCGTTTTGTAAGCATGTGTGCAGGCGGTGATATATTGGGTAAAACAATTAGTGAAGCCGCACAAATCTTACAAAGGATAAGCAATGGACAAAGAACAATACGATATTGGCAAAGATGTTGTCGAGAGGAGCAAAATGACAAAATCAAGCCCAAGGTGCTTGCTGAAATTTCTGAAAAAGATGAACCAAAGGTCAAGGAAGATGAACCGACCATACAAGAAAGTGAAGATCCACTTCCCAAGGTAAGAGAAGTCATTTCGGATGTTAAAAATGTTGAAACTAACATGAATGTAGGCCGAAGTATGTGGAATGCTAGACCATTGGCGGAGTTCATTCAATCCGATTGGGTTCAAGTTGATTTCGCCCCACTAATTAACTACCAAAGGAAGGAGGAACGCCGACACATTGCCAAACTAGTTGAAGATATATTTGATCAAGAGATGAGTGGAGAGTCGATCCAAAAGATGTTTGAAGAAGAAAGAGAAGAAGGAGATGAAGGATGGATCGACCGGTTTGACAACTCAAAGATTTATGATGAAGAAAGAGAAGAGAACAACCGTGATGAGCCTAGTGACTCAAAGGATAAATGGGAGGAGATAGGACTCAAGCTAGATGATAGCTTGTGTGCTATTGAAGCCTACACACTAGCAAATCAAGACATGGAAGTACTCAAGGATGAAGAAAAGAGTGAATCAATGATGAGCGATCTTGACGACATGTGGTACATGGAAGATAAAGAAAGAAACATACAAGTCTTTGAAGATGAAGATCTGGTTGATAAAGAAGACTTCAAAGAAGAGATGAATACGTACATAGTTGAAGGATTACATGTTCCACATGATGAGTTGAAGAAATTGCAAGATGGTGATGAAGAGGCAACTACACTTGTTGAGATCGATTCGCCTTCAACACCGCTTGATGAACCAAATATCACTCTTGTTGAAAAATCTCTAAGGCCAAGGTACGCGCTGAAATCTCAAGATATTATTGGTATTGATGTTGATAAATTCAAATACTTATGCTCGACCAATAGTATGAATGATAGTTTAATGTCTATTCCTTGTTCCAATAGTGATCATGTTGATAGGCTAGATTTTCTTGAGAATGAAAAAGAGGAAACATTTATTTTTGATCCAATTAATGTCACACCTAAACAACCTTTTCCTAATGATGAGCTAAGTGCTATGCATGAAACATATGCTTCTTTTATTTACACCTTGACTTGTTGCTACAATTCACATGTGGTGTTAATTATGGACGCGTATGTTTACAATAAGTTTTGTAAATCTCGATCATGCTTTGCGCTTGGTCAAGCTAATGACCTTAAAGAATCATATGTTGGGAAAGGCCCGATTTTCACTAACCATGTAGACATGCTTGAATAATGAAAAAAAAGAAGTCATGCCTAAAAGAGTTGCAAGATAAATCATCAACCTCTCCGAATCCCGCGATGGATGCTGCTGTCTTCATCAATTTGAGAGCTTGTTCAGAGGTGTACAAATGAAGAAAATGAGATATTCAGAAGCTCCATCAAATTACCATTCCAACGCATCAAGAACCAACAAGTTTGAAGACCCGTGCAAGGAGTTATGGAGGAAACATTGAGCGTTGCGCGTTCTGAAATTTCAGGACAGATTTCATCGCCGAAGTAAAACGGACGTAACTCTCTTGTCCGGAGTCCGATTTGAGCAAATAAAGACTCGTTGGAAAGGAAATTTTGTGCACTGTGCAATGGAGTAGAGCTTGAGTATACTCTCTGTTCTGGACATTAAAAAAATTCATAGAGTGAAGGCAGCACCGAAGGATGATAAAGAAGGAGATAATGATGAAACAAAAGGATGCTTTGGGCAAGTCTTCTATAAGTGATCAAGCACAACATGGGAATTAAATTAAAGCTGCATTGGTACCTTTTCTTCTTGCATGAAGGGCCATGGCTATGCAACGAAAAGAAGGTATGTGAGAAAGTCCAGCTCTATGACTTTAAATGAAGCGCTTTTCGGGAGGCAACCCGTTTCTTTATATTTTTACTATTTTCTTAGAGAGAATAAAGAATGGCACCATCTTATGATGATCAAATTGTGGTTATTAATCTAAGTTCAGTTTTCCTTTTTAGAACCACCATCATGTTCATGATCTTATTTATTTGCATGCATTGCATTTTGTTGTCCTCGTGATGTTTCTTTGTGTATACATGTTTTGCACATAGTTGGCTTGGTTGTTTTATATACTTAATGATGTATGCTTCTTTTTCCATGTTAATACTTCATAAGGCATTATGAGTATTTTCCTTTTGTGATCTTGTGTAAACGTGGTGTTTAAACATGATTGCGGACCATCATCATTAAGTTCGATAAACCTTGCTAGCTTTTCATATGTTTTCATGTTGCATTGGTTAGTTTATAAGCTCTGCAATGCGCTTAATTTTCCTTGTGCTATAAGGGTTATTGATTTAGGGATAGACATGGTGTTTTAACCTATAAATAAACCTTTATGGCTATGGAAAAATTCGGCAACCTAGTTGTAAACATGGTGTTTAGAACTAGGTGAAAACATTGTCTTTGTTTATATGCTTTCATATCATGTGCATACGCACCTTGCACCACGTACACTCATTAGGTTTTTATTCCTCATTAAACTAATTATGCCACAAGTTAAGAATCTTAGGAGACATTGTTGGATTGTTGGCAATTCTATCTACTCCCAACCGTCACCTTGGGGGTAGAATGTGCTTAAAACGTCTTGCAGGCAAGATAAAGACTCTCACTACAAGGAAATTGAAGGATGGCTAAGATAAAAATTCTTTGTCTTCTTCTTCCATGACTAGCAAAATGCTAAGCATGGGGGAGACCCTGAATCTTCAACACGGAAGTGCAACATGACACTCTAGAAGATAGAATGATAAAGATCGTTAACATCTCCGGATCAATGCGCAAGAAGCCACCAATCTCATCAAAATTCTGCATGGTCTCGAAGGGAAAACACTGGATATTTTTGGATATTTAGAAGCCCCATGAAGTTACGATTCCAACAAATCAAGAATCAAGACAGTCGGAGGTTCCTACAAGCAGTTATGCCCGAATCACCGAGTGCAACACGTCCTGAAATCAGTTTTGGACAGCACACAGCGCTGAAGTAAAATGGACATAGCTCCCTTGTTTGAACTCCGTTTTCAATGAATGACCACACGTTGGAAAGGTAATTTCATAAACTTTTCAATAGAGCTATATTTCGATATATGTTCTGTTCTGGACAGAGGGGGAAATCCATGAAAAAGAGACAGCAAGGAGATGATGAGAACAAGAAAGAGGAGATGGTGATGACAACATTGAAGAGAAGGGTGACCAATGACTCCATTAAGCATACAAGATCAAATTCAGAAGTTTAGGAGCATTAATAAATCAAGACAAAAGCAAAAGCCACATCGATACATGGAGATGCTGGAAGAAGGCAATGAAGGATTACAAAAGATGGTAACATCTCCATGGACCTTCTCTTTTCCAAACACAAATGCTTGTAAGTATGCCTTCAACATCAACTAGGTGCAACCTTTTGTTTTTCTCTTCAAACAATAACATGGCTACTAGGAGGACAACCTAGGTTTCTTTTTACTTTCAATAGATAAGCATGACCATGTGTTCACCTCGATGTTCTATATTGCCTATGCTTACGGAAAGATGATGAAAGTTGCCGCTTTGTTTTACATACATGAAGTTATACATGTCTTGGCTAATTGCTCTATATAATATGATCTGAAATTAATTTAAATACCGGCTCTTTTATTTGTGGAGGTGAAATGACTATGCTCTAGACCCACATACATATCTTTGCTCTTTGATTTAAGTTTATGGATAGCCGGATAACTTGTTGTTTTTATGAAAACTTAACTTTTATGCTATCTACATATTTGTGATGCTCTTGCAAAGTTCTACCTACCAAAGCCATATACATATATGTTTTATGATAACAAAACCCGTAAATTGCAAACATATGTTTTGATGAGTTGGATTAGGATTGATTTCTATGGTTCGAGACTAAGAAGCTGGTCATTCCTTTGTGTAACTTTTTCATGCTAGCCTTTTTGTCCATGCATTGTGGGTTTTCACATCGAAAATTTCACAAACTTCGCTGGGCATCCACCCTAAACCAAAAACATCTTTTTGTGATCACCTCCTTGTCCACAACCCAATGAGAAAAATTCTTCCGCAAGATGGAGTAAAATTCTCGATGGAGATTCAAATATTCCGCAAGATTATGGAATTTATACTTACTTTAGCAGTCATTTCCCCTCTCTTTTATGCTCGAGGACGAGCATCGTTCAAGCATGGGGGAGGAGTCATTCTCTGACACAAATGCTATGTAAGTATTATGTTGCAAAAAGTTTTGAGGAGCAAAAGGAAAAAAGAGAATAAAATAGAAAATAAAAAAATATATATGATAAGAAGAAAAGAAAAGTAAGAAAAATAGGAAGAATAAAGTGAAACAAAAGAAAGAGAGAAAAATGAGAAGGAAATAAAATAAAGAAAAAATAAAGATGCTCCTCGGTTCTTTTTGCTTCATAAGTTCTCAAGTGACTTGATTGCACATCCATACTCAAATCTTCCAACCATGTGCAATCCGATAACGAGGACTTCACTCGTGCCTCGGGATCATCCATTTGCCACTTGCACATGTCCACTTATCTAAATGTGTGTGTTTCATCCTTCTCTCTTTCCAACATTTATTTTCCATGGCCTTTTTGACGAGTCTCGGTAATTCCAATAGACCTCTCTCTTAATTTGACAATATTTCGGATGTATGTTTTGCTAGGATTGTTTTTAACCTTCCAAGCTCCACATAAGCCTTCCACTATCACATATGAGTAGAGTAGGTTGAAAATAATCTAGTATAGGCTTGAGTGACTTGATGAGATGAGTGTTCCATGAGCTCTTGCAAGAGATTTTCACTTATGTTGGATATGCATCTTTTTGAAAATCTTCCATGTGACAAGGTAATGGTTTGAAGTTCACTCAAGTTTGAGAGCATTGTGTTAAATGTGGCTTGTTCTTTATTGTTAGTCTATCTTCCATAATGAAAAAGAAGCCAGTCACAACTTGAACTTTAAAAATAAATTCTTAAGAGAGAGCAATTTGCCTCGTCATGAATAACTAAGTGCAGGGACAACATTGGAAGGCAACACTGATTTCCCTTTTAAGCAAGGATTACTTACTCGAGGACGAGCAAGGTTTTAGCATGGGGGAGATGTTGACGGTGAATTTCCGTCAACCTAGAGTACTTGTTATACATTGGTTTCGATTATGATTTGCAACTAACCCGCCACTAGGCATACTAATGATATAACAAGTTCACACTTGCATGTCGATTTTTGAGTTTGTTGTTTACGCAGGAAATCTACGCTAATGAGGAGACTTTCGGGATAAGTTCACCAAGCACTTTGGAAGAAGATCATGAAGACCGACAAGAGTCAAGACACGCGATGAACATGACTCCAAATGACCCGAGGACCGAAGCGTCAACGTGCAAGTCTTCGGGGACTCAACCGGAAAACGGCGAAGCTTGCATAGCAAGGATTCAAGCCTAAACCGTGAAGGAAACGACGTCAAAGGCCCACATGCAAGTGCACACGAATAAGGGATCACGCGAGAAGCAAGGCGGGGAGAAAACCGGGGCCGAACCGGGCCGAAGTGGGCTGGGCCGGCCGGCCCGGTCCGACCGGCCTAGCCCACTCCGGGGTCGGTTCGGTCCCCCCTTTGCCCTAGGTGTTCATCTATTTATTCCCTCCGCCGCCGTCGGCCGACCCATCGAACAAATCATCCTACCGACGCCAATCACCGAAAACCGCCGCCGCAAGATGAGGGAGAGAGTTAGATGAGCTCGTCGCAAGGATCAACGCCGGCGGAGAGAAGGAAGCAAGAGGAGGACTCCAAGCCGGCGGCCTAGGGGTGTTCCCAAGCTCCATCGCCGCCATCTTCATCGACGACGTTCTCCGGAGTCTCCGGGACCCCTATGTGCTTCAATCCGTGTAAGATGATGGGGTAATGTCTCCGTTCATCCCTAGGATTAGATGGATACATGCTATGTGATCGCTACTCGATTTGTGGTTTCAATCTATTATTTTCATGTTGATGATGCTTTGATGATTAAGGTTAGCTACCATGTTTTTCGGGCGTATGATATCCGCTACTCCCATAGATTCCATCAACATACCGTGTCCATCATAGGTCTAGTCACGAATACCTTCGCGTAGTGACGATACGAGAGGAGGGAAAGGGCGAAACCGTGGTCACAACCCCCGGTAGATTGGTTTACCGCTTTCGTGTAGTAGATGCATACCATGTTATCCTAGATCCTAGGGAGGGAACGCTTATCTTTCTTGCTCACTCTCTTGTGTTCACCCCTTTATTATCTAATTTAACCCTATATTTGTTTGATCAACTTAACTTAGGTTAACTTAGGTTAGATTGTTTTACCTTTAGATCAGTACTCTCTTTCAAAGGTTTTCCATTCAACTAGATTAGTACTTGGTTAAGCGCTAGTAATCCCCTTGCTCCGCGGATTGACAAGAACCTTGGGAATCCCGTGGTGAAAAAGGTGTGGGGTCCGTACGCTTGCGGATCGTAGAGGGATACGTCTTTTATCCGTCAACACTAGCGTAGTTGAAGGTGAGTACTCTACTGTGGTTGAGGTGCCTTCGTAGAGTAGTCGTAGTCGCCATATTGACTGATACACTTGTCTTCTTGTCGACAGGTGCTGAGGTCGAAAGGAGCGATATCCCGTCGGCGGTGCCCGTAGAGGACGTGGCACCGGAGACTCAGGAGGCAGCCGTAGAAGCCTCCGAGCCGATGGAGGTGGGCGCCAGGGAAGCCGACGCGATGACTGGACGAGAGGAGGCCGCCACGCTACTAGAACCCACTCTGGAGGTGGTCGTCCGCTCGCCGGAGATCCAAGACGCGGAGCCAATTCGCTTGGTGCCGATGACCGAAGCCGCTACGAGTAGTCGTGGCGGGATCAAGTTGTTGGCGGACGACCTGGTCGATCCGGTAATGGTGGCTCAACATCTGGAGGCAGTCCGCCAAGCCAAGCAATAGATGAAGGTGAGTAGCTATAACCCTTGAGTAGTCAATCCTTTAGCGTTGAGTACCCATTTGATGCAAGTTGTCTGTGTAGGACATCGCTGAGAGGTCCCGCCTGAAGTCGGAGATGCTTCGGGGGTACGGCGACACGGTGCTTCGGGCCGAGACGCTGGAGGATCAACTCTTGAAGTCCCAGAAGCACGCCGCCGCCATGCAGTCAAAGCTGGATACCGCCTTCGCCAAGTACCATAATGACATCCAGGAGATGCAGGCGAAGAGCGACGACTTGGCACGGAAGAACAAGTCGCTCCGCAGCAAGAACAAAGGTACACCACTGTTGAGTAGTTGTTGGAGGTCGAGAGGTAGTCTAACCCGCTGTGCCTTGTTGTTTGCAGAGCTTGAGACCCGGGTAGATCAGCTGAAGACTTCAGAGACTGATCTGAAGAATCTTTTCTACCGGGAGCAGAAGACCCGCCAGGTACTGGAGTTAGATTATAAGGAGCTTGCTTACGAGTGCGACAAGCACATGGAGCTCCGTATTGCATCAGACCGTGACCTCGTCAACTGCTACAAATCATTGCAGAAGCTGAATGAGGATTGCGAGAAGCTGCGGGCCCAGCTCAAGGAACTTGAAGAAGCCGCGCTCCCCATCGCGATGCTGCTGGTGCCTCATCCTGGTGGTCCCAAGATAGCGCCGCTGGTGGATCGGTTGAAGGAAGCCCCCAGCCGGCGGGTGGCCTACGTGAAGCACTTGGCGAAGTCGATCCCGAACCAAGTGCTGGCCTTCATGAGGTCGTACTTCCCGAAGGCTCCCGTAGACGTAGTCGCTGGTGGACTAGCCGCCAACTGTACCGACGAGCAGTATGCAGAGCTGCTGGAGCAGATGGCGCCCATTGCAGATCAAGTCGCCGAGAAACTTAATCTCCAATAGACCTGTAATAGTTAGCTCGTAGAAGTAGTTGTACAAAAACAATTGTAATTGTTTAAGTATGAATGAAGAAAAGTTTCCATCAATGAGTACACGTTGCCGCGATCTCTGAGTGCGGAGTCCCATTGTGGAGTTGTCGCGAGTAGTCATACTCGGTAGTAGTCCCACAGAGGGAAGAAGACAGTAAAGCAGTTGATGAACAATCAAACTTTATTACTGTAGAAGTACACCTGGATAGCCAGGGCCGTAATTACAGAGTAGTCACTAGGACCCGGAGGCCGCCTACGGCTAAGTATTGCTAGGGCGAGTAGCCGCTTACAACAGTAGATCCATAAGTAGCCGTATAGGCTGGATCTAGGAGTACATGGTCTCTCAGTAGACCGCTGCTAGAGTCCTTTGTCACTCGTCACAGGCCAGGATCCGTAGGTAGCCGCATGGGCTGGATTCTGGAGAGGAGTAGTCCGGAGACTAGTGCCTGGACCTGGAGGACGCTTACAACGAAGAAGTAGTCCGGAGACTAGTGCCTGGACCCGGAGGCCGCTTACGGCGGAGGGGTCTTGATGTAGTCGCATAAACTTGAGCCCCCCAGGGTAGTCGTGTAGACTAGGCGTAGAACCGACAGAGCTGGTCGACGTTCCACGAGTTGTTGACGTCTTTGCCTTCAAGTGTCTGGAGGCGGTAGGAGCCCGACCCAGTCACCTTTGCCACTGTGAAGGGACCTTCCTAGGGGGAGCTGAGCTTGTGTAGTCCTTCCGTGTTCTGGATGCGACGGAGGACGAGATCGCCAACGTTGAAGGAGTGTTCCTTGACATTGCGATCGTGGTGACGTCGGATACCCTCCAGGTACCTTGCTGATTGGACGAGGGCGGCGCAGCGAGCTTCTTCGAGCCCGTCGATGTCAACTCATCTGCTATCTTCAGAGACGCCTTCGTTGTAGTGCTCCACTGCTGGTGAATCCCATATGACATCAGCAGGGAGGATTGCTTCGGATCCATAGACCAGGAAGTAAGGGGATTGCCCCGTTGGCTTGGAGGGCTGAGTACGTAGCCCCCAAAGTGCATTGGGTAGTTCCTTGATCCACTTGCCTCCTTTAGAGTTAGCAGCGTCGTGTAGCCGCTTCTTGAGAGCGTTCAGCACCATCCCGTTGGCGTGCTCGACTTGTCCGTTGGCCCGAGGATGGGCAACTGAGACGTATCGGACGTCGATCCCGCTGTTCTCACAGTACTCCCAGAACTGGTGGTTGTTGAAGTTGGAGCCCAGGTCTATGATGATGCGGTGGGGTAGTCCGTAGCGATGCACGAGTTCATCCAGGAAGTCGAGTACTCGGTTAGCCTTGGGGCATGTGACCAGCTTGACCTCGATCCACTTGGTGAACTTGTCGATGGCCACCAATACTCTGTTGAATCCACCTGGCGCAGTTGGTAGTTGAAACGACCCGAATTTCCGCGTACGGAAACCCGACTCTCTGCACCTCCGTGATAGTCCCAGGAAGAGGCTATCACGTGCAATCCCTGTCTCAAGTGGTACAAATCCATACAACACGGGAATAAAAGAAGGATTACATAATATTATTATTACAACATCAGAGTACAACTCTTCGGCACAAGCGGGTACAAGTCCGGCGGAGGCCGAATCAAGAAAGGTAAAACACCTACGCAGCGGATCTACATAAGCGAAGCGTCTCCAGCTCCACAGGCAAACTCGAGCAAAGGACCAGCTCTAATCTTCACACCTTCGTCACAGAAGTTGTAGTCGTAGGCGGTCACCGAGTCTGAAATGCCAGCATCTACCTGATAAGTGGGTAGGTCATGTCAGCTTCCCAACAAAGAGAAAAAGCGGTGGTTGAATCTAGTATGCATGGATAAAACCTATATTGGGCTGTAGAAAGTTATGCATGCAGCAACGCGGTAGCAACAATCAAGGTATGCAGAATATGCAGCGAGGTCCACACCTCCGGGAGGTCTACACCCTCGAGATCCACACCTCTGAGGTCCACACCTCACGGGGTCCGCACCCCTCAACAAGGATGTCCACACCAAAGCACGCGAATCACAACCACGATCCGGCTCCCAACTCTCATACGCGATGTGGGGCTCACCTGCTCCTATCCCCACATCTCAACGGCCTCAGGCCGGGCTCACTCACTCGGGGGAGAGAAGAAGCACAAGAAAAGAGTCTAGCCAGGTGAGAGATCAGAGGACTGTCCATAACCAGTGGACACGGACTATAGCTATAGGTTTAAACACTCTGCAGAGGTTGTACAACTGTACCCGCTCGGGTAGAGCCGGAAACGGTGGCCGCCGTCCCAAACCCTACCATACGGCTGGAGTCCAAGTAAGTGGATAGTACCCTCCTGCGTCTCCGAGTACGGCGCGACCTCCGGCCGTAGAGCTCACTGCGCCGGCGAGAGGTCCCTCGAAGGCCGTGGGAACCCTTCCCCGGCCTCGCCGGGCGAAGTCTTCTAAGGAGGAAAGAGCCGTCTCCCGACACGATCACACCGATCCGCCTACAGGAGGGGTGCTATCCACTACGAGTCTCACCCCGCACCCCCGCCCAATACAAGGCGGGCGGTTTGTACGGTAAAAGTCCACTGAAGCAAGGTCATCTGACGATCGGTCCTTAAGGGCCGAGAGCAAGCACTCACCATCTCCATCCCGTCCGACACGCCGCTCGGGCGAGAGGCCAGATCGCATCTCCCCGAGGTAGGCGTTCACAAGTAACCAAACGGCTCGCTCCCGCCAGAAACACGACAAGGAAGAACACACCCAGAACTCACGCTAGAACACGCCGAGATCTCCCACATCTCAGTCCAAACCCAGAGAACCATCCATAATCAAGCAACAAAAGTATGGATAGTAAGCATATGGGACTAGCTAGGGGTCTGTAGCTAGCCCCGAGGTAGGTAAAGCAAGGAATCAGGATATATCAAATAACAAGGCAAGGCTAATCAAAAGGCTATGCAATCCATCAAATCAAGTAACATAAATATAGCACTAGCAACTAATAGCATGCATGGGTTCTACATGGTTGGGAGTGACATGACACCTGCGCGGTAGTCGTCGTAGAGTAGTAGAGGTTGAGCGTCCTCTCGGGCAATGTCGGGGTAGTCGTGTCTCCTCAGACGTCGCAGCTCGGGTCTTCAACAAGAACACAAGCCTACACGAGATGCGACGTGGAAATAAATAACGAGCATTCATCTAATGCAAAAACATCAATAAGAACCAATTTAGAAGATCCAAATAAACTCCAGAGTAAATGCAAGCAGCACTGGTTTAATTAATGAATATAAAGCAATTGGTTTTAAAACAAAAGTAGTTTAAGCAACTAGTTTTATATACTAGTAAACAGGGTAAGATCAAGAGTTAGCTTACGGGTCTTACGGCTAAGATCTTAGGTAGCCAAGCCTGCAAGCAGGAAAGCGGAGAGGCTGAGATCAAGCTCTTGCTAGGTTTTAGCTCACAGAGGATTGAAGCGGTAGCGCGAAGGGTGATGAAAGTAGAGCGAAGCAAAGATAACTAGAAAAGGCATTATCATGCCAAGATATGTGGCGACAGCTCAAACGGGATGAAAGGATCATCTTGTGACCGACATCGGGTAGCGATGAGGTAAAGTGTGTTCAAGAGCGCTACGAGGTATGTACTGATGATGCGGCAACGTCCATGGCAAGGCAGCTAGGTTGCGGCTTGGGGTTGCCGTTCGTGAAGCAGTGGCCACTGCTCACGACACGGCCATCCATCACGGGCGACATCCTGTCTTCAAGCACATGGCACGGTACACGCTTCACAACACATAGCTTCGTAGAGCAGAAGCGGGTTAAGCGCGAAGCAGCAAAAAGGGAAGGCAGTGGTGTCGGAAAGGTAAGTGATGCGAACATGGGGTAGGGTTCCTGTACGCGGCACGCCATTGGTTAATTGCGGGGCTCCGGCGTCCCAGACCCACATTAGCTCAGTGGCGGGTTGCGGCCACGAATCCTACACCAAGAACGCGGGGCAAAAAGGGGTTCGGTTCAAGGACAAGAGCAGAGAAGGACAAGTTAGCGGCGAGCGCCTCGATATTATGAAACCAACGCAAGTGGTTTCATAATTTTCGGAGCTCCGGAAAATTAGTTATGAATTTTTGAAGGAAAGGGGAGTTATGAAACATTTATTAAAACCTTTTTCAAGTCAGAAAATAATTTTATCAACATATTGCTGACGTCAGCATGACGTCAGCGGTCAGCAGGTTTAGTGGGCCGAAGTTGGGCCCAAAATGTGGGTGGCCCAATGGGCCGACCCAGCTTGGCCCAAAGTTCCAAGGTCCAGAAAAAGTCCTCGGACTACGTTTGCTTTGGCCTGGTTAGTCTTTGGACCAAGATGGGCTCTGTTGGGTCATAGCCCAAACAAGAGCCTGGTGGTTATGATGAAGTCCGGATCTGCTCCCTGAACTCTTCTGGGGTTCGCTCGTCCTGGCGGCCGCGGGATCCTTTGTGTCTCAAGTGATCCTGCGCGCATGAGCTCCGGGGTGTGGCACCACTCAAGATCAGAGGAAAGGGGGTCCCGCCCAAGGTGCTCGGCAAAATGCCAGACAGGGGCGGTGGCGCGGCAAGGGCCTGCCGGCGTCGGGATTTGGCTGTCGTGGCTGCGCGGGCACCTGCAGGGAGAGAACATCACAGCGTGAAGGCTGAGCCACAGATTGACGGCACGTGCGGGCTCAACGTCGACGCCCGGTCACAGTGCGGCGTGAGTGGTGGTGCGAAGCGAGAGCGGCGGAACGGGTTCGGGTGAGGTAGTGGCTGCGGCATGCCGACGCGTGCTGGGGTGCACGACGGCGGAACGAGAGACGGGATCCGCGGGGAAAACAGCGGCGCGAAGGCCGGACAGGGGTCGGTGCAAGAAAGAGGAAGAAACGTGTGCTGCACTCATTTGTGCAAAACATCGAACACGTGGCGGGCATGCCACGGTGAGGCTACAGAAAATGCACCCAAGTCACTAATGTTCACAGGGAGCAGGCGCAACATGAAGGTTGGCGACACAGGCATGCATCGGAGGGTTAGAAGGAGTTGGCTTGGTCGGATGGCTCACCAACGGGCTCGTTGACACTCATGTCATTTTGTCGAACACGTTGTGGGCGAGGTGGACGGATGTCATGTTGGGGAAGAAAGAGGGGCAGCAGCTTGTCCTCACTGCAAGCCCGCGGTTCTCTTGGCGTAGACGTTCCCGCCGACGACGTCGTGGATCGGTAGTCACGGCGTCCTCGGTGTGGGCGGCTTCCGGCTTCCTTCGACCCTTCCCCTCGACGCCGATGGTCTCATACAGGCAAACAGGGTGTTAGTTTGGGTAGGAAAGGATTGGACAGTAGCAAGTGAAAGGAAAGGAAAAACGAGGTTCTGATGTGTGCAACTCTCACCCTTCAGGCAAAACATCGAGCACGTTGCGGGCGAGGTGGACGCCATGGGTCTGGCAAGGTGTTCTGCGTCCTCATGCTCAGCTTGCACGAGGCTTCTCTGGCGCGGCTTCTCCAGACGGCGACCTCCATGGGCACGCGGGCTCCAAGGGCAGCAACAGGCCCAGCGGGGAGGCGTCGAGTCGGCGCGTTCCCGAACCCCAGCGCGGCGCCGACCTCCAGGACGACGTCTTGGCGCTCCGGGTCGGTGACGGCGCGGTCTCCTGCTCGGCGTGTTGTGTGCTCACGCAAGGCTTTGTGTCTCGTGGTGAGGTGGAGCAGGCGTTGAGTGCGGTGGCACGACGAAGACGTCCCTGGTTCCTCCCAGCGGTGAGGGCGTCCACGGCGTGCCATGTCCTTGGCACGCACAACGGCGTCTCCGGTTCCTCCCCTGGCGTCGGCTTCCTTCTTCTGTGTGCGCCGGCGTGAAGGTTGCAGGACGGCGAGGGCTCGGTGCGTGCGACTCCTTGGGCCGGCGGCGAGGCATCGGCTCGGCGCGCTCCGAGCATTAGAGCGGCGCGGAGCTCCTCAAGTGGGCCACAGCGCAGGTCTTCGAGCAGCTTGGTGGCGGCGGCTTGGGAAGGTGGAGCGGGTGCGGGCCTTGGGCATTTATATGCCGCGCAGCAGCCTAGGGTTAGGGCACTGGCAGCGAACGACCGAGATGGCGCCGCGGCTTGGCGAGGCGACGCGGAGGGCATCCAACAGGGCCAGCGCATCGGCAAGGGATCAGGGTGAGGCCTTGGGTGCGCGCGCGGCCGCAGGAGTGTGGGCCGGCGGGGGCGCCGGTCGAGCCCGTCCCATCGATGTGCACACGCGCCGCGCGTGCCTGTCCGGCCAGAGGAGCAAGGAAGAGGAACAACGCAGGATGACAGGCGGGCCCTGTGCGTCAGAGAAAGAAGGGAGAGAAGAAGGCTGGTGGCTTGGGCCAGATCGGTCGGCCGGTTAGCTGGGCCTTGCGCAGGGTTGCTCCGAGGACGATTGGGCTTCGGTCCGGTCTGGAAAAGGTTGAGGGGCATCTAGTAGACTTCGGGTACAGAATTAGGGCCCAAGTTAGCAGTCACCTTTTGAGATAGGTTTTGAAAATAGTTTGATTTATATTTTGAATATAGTTTGAATTTGAATTACTTCCAAATTCAAACTCCACACCATTGAACTCCAAATACAATCCAAGAAATCCAACTCACATTTATACCATAATTTGAAAATAATTTTTACATGGTTTTATTTTATATGGAATTTTAAGGTGAGTGGCTAGCAAATTGGGATTAAAATTTGGAAGCACACATCTTCAAACAAAAAGTTTTAAATTTTTCGAAAATTCACGCATTTTCACATATGCAAAATCCTGGGATGTTACAGTAGTGGCCCAATCATGTCGAACCCCCAGCAGGCGGAAGGCCAAGTTGGTGGTATGGTGACTAGCTTGTAGGCTGGGGCGTGTTGCTACTTGGCGAAGTACTGGCACCCTTGGCACCTTCTGACGAGTTCTCCGGTGTCGCCCAAAGCTGTGGGCCAGTAGAAAGCTCGTCGGAAGGCCTTGCTCACCAGCGTGCGAGAGGACGCGTGGTTGCCGCAGATGCCCTTGTGGATCTCCTCCAAGATGTCCTTGCCTTCTTGTCTGGGAACGCACTTCATGAGAACTCCGGAAGATGCGCCCCGTCTGTAGAGCTTGTCTCCAACGAGGACGTAGAACTGGCGTGGCGGATGAGCTGCTCGACCAAGTTCTTGTCCGAGGGAACCTTCTCCTCGCTGAGGTAGTCGATGAAGGGTTGTCTCTAGTCCACGTCGATCATCATGACCTCCTGGCCAGCTGGGGGATGCGCTGGGGCAGTGGTCGGTGGCGCCGGCTCCGGGATGGATGCCGCGTGAAGCTCGTGGACGAAGACACCCGTTGGTACTTGAGCGCGGGTATAGCCAAGCTTCGACAGCATGTCCGCTGCAACGTTGTTGTCGCGGACGATGTGGTGGAACTCGAGACCGTAGAACTTGTTCTTGAGCTTGCGGACTTCTAGGCAGTAGCCGTCCATGTTCTCCTTGTTGCGGTCCCAGGACTTGTTGACTTGGTTGATGACCACTGCAGAGTCGCCATAGACTAGTAGCCGCTTGATGCCCAGTGAAGCCGCGAGGCGGAGCCCGTGTAGGAGAGCTTCGTACTCAGCTTTGTTGTTTGAGACCTTCCAAAAGATCTGCAGGACGTACTTGAGTTGTTCGCCCGTTGGGGAGATCAAGAGTACTCCTGCACCTGCGCCCTGGAGATTGAGTGAGCCATCGAAGTACATCACCCAGTGCTCTGGTCGCATGGTTGGAGTAGGTAGCTGATTCTCCCGCCACTCTGCCATGAAGTCGACTAGTGCCTGCGACTTGATGGCTGTGCGTGGCTTGAATCGATGGTGGGGGCACCTAGCTCGACTGCCCACTTGGAGATTCTTCCAGTAGCATCTTGGTTCCGCAGGATGTCGCCGAGCGGGTAGTCGGTGATGACGGAGATCGAGTACTCCTGGAAGTAGTGTTGTAGCTTCTGCGAGGTGATGAGCACTGCGTACAGAAGCTTCTGCATGGGCTGGTAGCGTGTCTTTGATTATGACAGGACCTCGCTGACGAAGTGGACTGGTCGCTGGACTGGGTAGGCGTGGCCGTCTTCCTGCCGCTCGACGATGATGGCAGTACTGACCACATGAGTAGTCGCGGTGAGGTAGAGCAGTAACTGCTCACCTTTGCGAGGAACCGTGAGGACTGGTGGCTTCGATAGGAAGTCCTTGAGATGGGCAAGGGCTTGGTCCGCCTCTGGGGTCCACACGAACTTCTCTTGGTGCTTGAGTAGTTTGAAGAAGGGGAGCCCCCGTTCTCCAAGCTTCGAGATAAATGTGTTCAGGGCCGCCATGCATCCGGTCAGCTTCTGGATGTCTTTGATGGACGTGGGAGCTTTCATGCTGGTAATGGCAGAGATCTTCTCGGGGTTGGCTTCGATGCCGCGGTGGCTGATGATGAAGCCGAGTAGTTTGCCTAAAGGTACGCCGAAGACGCACTTGTTCGGGTTGAGCTTCCAGCAGTACTCGCGCAGGGATGCGAAAGTCTCTTCAAGATCGTCGATGAGGGTACTGGAGTTTCTAGTCTTGATGACCACGTCGTCCACGTAGGCTTCGACGTTCTTGTTGAGTTGCCTCTTGAAGCATTTCTGGATAGCTCGTTGATATGTGGCGCCGGCGTTCTTCAACCCGAAGGACATGGTCGTGTAGCAGTACGTGCCAAACGGGGTGATGAATGCGGTCTTCTCCTGATCTTCTTCCTTGATCGCGATCTGGTGGTACCCGGAGTAGCAGTCGAGGAAGCGAGAAGCGAGTCGCAGCCCACCATGGAGTCGATGACTTGATCAATCCGCGGCAACCCGAAGGGGTCCTTGGGGGCGGTGCTTGTTGAGGTCGGTGTAGTCGACGCACATCCTCCACTCATTCGAGTTCTTCTTGCGGACGAGGACGGGGTTGGCGAGCCACTCAGGATGGAAGACTTCTCTGATGAAGCCAGCCGCGAGTAGTTTGGCGAGTTCCTTCTTGATGGCGTCCCGTCTGTCGTCGGCGAAGCGGCGGCGGTGTTGTCGCTTCGGGGTAGCTTTAGGATAGACGTTGAGGGAATGCTCGATCAACTCCCTGGGCACCCCTGGCATGTCCGCTGACTTCCACGCGAAGATGTCGCGGTTAGCCCGGAGGAAGTTGACGAGCACGTCTTCCTATTTGGGGTCGAGAGGGGCCCCGATGGTAGTAGTCTTGCTGCTGTCGCCTGTCCCGAGGTCAATTGTTTTGACAAGAACCTCCTCAGCTGGCTGAGGCTTGTTAGCTTTGTCTGACTTCTCCGGGATGTCGAGTTCACTTGGGGCAAGCTTCTTCGATGCGGCGTAGATCTCCATCATAGCATTGGGTACTTGATTTGTGGAGGCGATCTCCACAGCTTCCGTGTCGCAGTCGTGTGAGATCCTCAAGCCCCCTTGGAGTGAGAGTACACCTGCTGGGCTTGGCATCTTGAGTACCACGTAGGTGTAGTGGGGCACCGCCATGAACTTGGCGATAGCCGGTCTGCCGAGGATGGCATGTTAGGACGTCTCAAAGTCCGCGACCTCGAACTTGACGTATTCGGTACGGTAGTTGTCCCGAGATTCCCCAAAGGTAACTGGCAGGACCACTGAGCCCAGTGGAATAGCCGCGTTCCTGGGGACGATGCCGTAGAAGGCCGAGGAGCCCCTGGTGAGCATGTGCGTGATGTCGAGGCCCATCTTCTTCAAGGTCTTGGTGAAAAGGACATTGAGCCCGCTTCCGCCGTCGATGAGGACCTTGTTGAGCCTGGAGCCCGCGACCACTGGCTTCAGGACGAGGGGGAAACGCCCTGGTTCGGAGAAGCTGGTCCATTGATCCGCGCGGGAGAAGGTAATGGATACCTCCGACCACCTGAGAGGGGTCGGAACCGCTAGTTCAATGCTCATGACTTCTCGGCGGGTAGCCTTCTGCTCCCGTCTGCTAGGTAGTCCGCCGAAGAGGACATTGACAGTCTTGTCGGGTTCCTGGAAGTCGTCGTTGCCTCCGTCATTCTTTTTCTTGCCTTTCTTGTCATGAGGGTGCGGTGGCTCTGGAGTACTCTTGAGTGCTCGCCTGAGTTGGTAGCACTACTCGGTGGTGTGGTTGTCGTCCAGATGCCACGGGCACTTCTCCTTCAGCAAGTCTTTGAAGCCACCAGAGGTCCTCTTCGAGTTCTCCTTCGCAGGGCGCTGGATAGCCACGACAGTATTTTCTGGCTTGCGCTTGCGGTTGGGATCCGAGTAGTAGTTGTTGTTGCGACTGCCTTGGTTCCCGTTGTTGCCGCCGCCGCCGCCCGTGTTCTGCTTGCTCTTGCCACGGATGGCATCGTACTTGGCATTGGCCTTGTCTTCTTCATCCGCCCAGGACGTGATCATGTCCTTGAGGTGGGGGATTGACTTGGGGCGGCGGCGACTGAAGTCTTCAAAGGTGCGGCGGTGGTAGAGGCCATCTTGGAAGAGGTCGATGACCTCCTTGTCGGTGACGTCGACTACGGTGGCGCGCTTGTCGAAGAAGCGGCGCATGTACTTGCGGAGGGTCTCGCCTTGCTCCTGCTTGACCATGGCCAGGTCCATGCGAGTACCCGACCGGCCCATGGCGCCAGCGAAGTGGCTGGTGAACTGCTCCTTCAGCTGGTCCCACTTGTCGATCGAGTGCTTGTCCAGTGACTCGAGCCATGTGAGTGGTCCAGGCAGAAGGGTAAGTAGAGGCACTTGGTCTCGTTGTTGCCGCCAGCGTTCTCGATGGAGAGGGCGTAGCACCTGAGCCACTGGATGGGATTCTGCTTCGCATCGTACTTGGTGATCCCCAAAGGTTTGAACTTATCGGGGAGGAGCAAGTTGCGAAGCCGTGGAGAGAAGGCGGGGAAGCCATCATTGTCGCCTGCGGTGGCGGACTTCTCCCGCCGCAACTCTTCAATCTTCTGGCGGGCGTCGTAGCCGCCCTGTGAGGCTCCGGAGGCGTGGCTGTTCGCGTGGTCACGACCGCCGCGACTGCCCCCGCCACCGGCCCTCCTGTTGGCCCCGTGGTTGGAGCTTCCGCCGTCGCTACCGCCGTCGCCAGGGTCACGGCCACCGCCGCCAGGGCCGCGGTGAGGGATGATCTCCCGGTTGCTGTTGCCACCCTGTGAGGGTCCGCCGGCGTTTGCACGAGTACGGTTGGGCTGAGCCGGCAGCTCGGCTCGAGTACGGTTGCGGCCGTGGTCTGCGCTATGACTTGTAGCTTCGTTGTCGCGGTTCCTGACGGGAGGAGGCTGGTTGACCCTGTTGTCGACCCGCATGAAGTAGGCGTCTTCAGCGAACTTGGTGATGACTTCTCCAATGCGTATCCCCTGAGCTTGGCGTGCGATCGCTGTGATCGACATGAGGCATTGCTCAGGGGTGGTGTGTACCCTGCTCTCGACTTGCTCGAGGGCCTCCGCAAGGTTGCGGATGGGTAAGCTGTCCCGGAGGCGCCGGCGCCGTTCGTTCCGTCTTCGGTTGCGCTCACGTCGAGCGTCCCTGCTGGCGTCGGTCTCATCCGCGGGTGCTTCCGCAGACAGCTTGTCTGCGGAGATGTCTTCAAGGTACTTGTCCGTTTCCGTCGCTGAAGGTCTTGGCGTGTCGCCGGCAGCCATGAAGACTTGGTGATCGGGGTTGCCAAGACTGGAGTCGGAGCTCGCCACCTCGGTTGGAGTGTACTCCTCAGCTCGAGTGAGTGGTGTTCCCTCCTGGAACGGGAGCGAGTCGAGGTAGGCGACGTAGCGTGAGTCCCCGCTTATCAGGTCGGCGAGCTTGCGGTCTGGCCAGTAGACAAATCTTCCGGCCAGTCTCGACGTTATAACCAGCCCGGAAGCCGGCCTTGATAAGGGTTGTTCAGTAGTGTTGTCTTCGGACTCGGGATCCTCAGGGTCCGACCCGAAGTCGAACTTGTACACGGAGTTCGAGTAGAAGCCGGAGAGGGGGTTGGAGTCCGAAGCGTGGCCGGGGGCGGTGTCGGAGTCCGAGTCGTGCTCGGGTACGAGTTCCTTGCCGGCCCGGCGCGTAGAGGGAGCCTCTGTGCGGGCCCTGCAGAGGTTGCGGGGGCCACGCGTGGATCGCTCGCGGGATGGGGGACCACATGCGATGGCTGAGCAGCCGGCTCGCACATGGTAGCCCATGGGGGACGTCGAGTTCGAGTTGGAAGCGGATCCGAGCTCGAAGTCGGCGTGTTGGTCGAAAAGCGAAATTTCGCCGAACTTGCCGGCGAGTTCGCCCGTGACTACTTCGGGAAGCATCACAAAGCCAGTCTCCGGGTTGGGCGGCATGGTGAGGCGGCGTTGGAAGGATCCAGCGCCATCAGCAGTGTAGACCCAGGCACCGAGGACGAAGGTGTCGCCGCGGTTGAAGGCGACGGTTGGGTTGATGTAGACAGGAGCCGTCGAGTTCGCCATGTGATCACGGGCGAGGGCCCCTACCTGGCGCGCCAGCTGTTGGTGTTTTAGACCGGCAACCTACTAAGGGGAGTACCCGAAGTAGATGAATGTGGCCTTGCCGAGATCGGTAACTCGAAGGAAGAGACACGTGGCACACAATTTAGACAGGTTCGGGCCGCGAGGTGCGTAATACCCTACGTCCTGTATGCTGCGTAGCTCTGGATTGATTGGGTACGATTACAAGATGATGCAATCTTACGCCGTGAGGTGAGGTGATGAGAGAGGGGTCCCTTCCTCGCCTTATATAGTCCGGGAGGCAGGGTTACAAGTCAGAATAGGGAGAGAGTACTAGTTGAGTACGTCTAGGAGTCTTCTATACAGTGCGGGACATGTACAGCTTCCTAACCGAGTACTTCTCCTCTGTAATCCTTGTGCTTCACGGCATTAGGTACCGTGCAGCGCAAGTCAGGTAGTCCCAGGGGCCCACCGAGTAGTCGGTCCTGGTACCCACCGAGGTAGTGGGCCCAGGGAGGTCCATACGACAGCTCGTCCGTGCAGTTGGCGGCTAGCCCACCGACGACTACATCAACTGGAGCCTTTGGGAAGTACGACTTCATATAGGCCAATATCTGGTTGGGGATCTATCGTATGGACCTCCCTGGGCCCACTACCTCGGTGGGTGCCAGGACCGACTACTCGGTGGGCCCCTGGGACTACTCGACTTGCGCTACACGGTACCTGATGGCGTGAAGCACAAGGACTACGGAGGAGAAGTACTCGGTTAGGAATCTGTACATGTCCCGCACTGTATGGAAGACTCCTAGACGTACTCGACTAGTAGTCTCTCCCTACTCCGACTTGTAACCCTGCCTCCTGGACTATATAAGGCGAGGCAGGGACCCCCCTCTCATGATCTCATCTCACGGCGTACAATTGCATCATCTTGTAATCGTACCCAATCAATCTAGAGCTACGCATCATACAAGACGTAGGGTATTACGCACCTCGCGGCCCGAACCTGTCTAAATTGTGTGCCACGTGTCTCTTCATTCGAGTTACCGATCTCGGCGAGGCCACATTCATCTACTTCGGGTACTCCCCTTAGTAGGTTGCCGGTCTAAAACACCAACAGCTGGCGCGCCAGGTAGGGGATCTCGCCCGAGATCACATGGCGACCTCGACGGCTCCTGTCTACTTCAAGCCAATCGTCGCTTTCAACTGCGGCGACACCTTCCTTTTCGGCGCTTGGGTCTGCGCTACTGACGGCGCGGGATCCTTCCACCGCCGCCTGACCATGCAGCCGAACCCGGAGACCGGCTTCGTGACGCTTCCTGAAGTTGTCACTGGCGAACTCGCTGGCAAGTTCGGTGAAATTTCGCTTTTGAACCATCACACCGACTTCGAGCTCGAGTCCGCTTCCAACTCGAACTCGACGTCTCCATGGGCTATCGCATGCGAGCCGGCTGCTCAGCCATCGCATGTGGTCCCCCCATCCCGCGAGCGCTCCACGCATGGCCCCCGCAACCCCCGCAGGGCCCGCACAGGGGCTCCTTCTCCGCGCCGGGCCGGCAAGGAGCCCGTACCCGAGTACAACTCGGACTCCGACACCGCCCCCGGCCACGCTTCGGACTCCAATCCCCTCTCAGGGTTCTACTCGCATTCCGCATACAAGTTCGGCTTCGGGTCAGACCCAGAGGATCCCGAGTCTGAGGACAATACCGCTGAGCATCCCTTATCAGGCCCGGCCTCTGGGCTGGTTATAACGTCCACGCCCACCAGAAGATTCATCTAGTGGCCAGACTGCAAGCCTGCAGACTTCATAAGTGGAGACTCACGCTACGTCGCCTACCTCAACTCGCTCCCGTTCCAGGAGGGAACACCGCTTGCCCGGGCTGACTCGTACACTCCAACTGAGGTGGCGAGCTCTGAGTCTAGCCTTGGCAACCCTGATCGCCAAGTCTTCATGGCTGCCGGCGACACCCTCGGTCCATCTGGGACGGCTACAGACAAGTACCTTGAAGACATCTCCGCAGACGAGCTGTCTGCCAACGCACCTGTAGACGAGACCGCCGCCAACAGGGATGCTCGACGTGAGCAAAACAGGAAGCGCAACGAACGGCGCCGGCGGCTCAGAGACAACCTCCCCATCCGCAACCTTGCGGGAGCTCTCAAAGCAGTCGAGAGCAGAGTACACACTACCCCTGAGCAATGCCTTATGTCGATCACAGCGATCACACGCCAGGCTCAGGGTATACGCGCTGGAGAAGTCATCGCCAAGCTCGCTAAAGACGCCTACTTCATGCGGGTCGACAACAGGGTCAACCAGCCTCCTCCCACTAGGAACCGCGACAACGAAGCTACAAGTCGCAGTGCTGACCTCGGTCGCAACCGTACTCGAGCTGAGCTCCCGGCTCAGCCCAACCGTACTCGCGCGAACGCCGGCGGACCCTCAAAGGGTGGCAACAGCAACCGTGAGGTCGTTCCTCACCACAATCCAGACGGCGGCGGCCGTGACCCTGACGGCAGCGGCAGCGACGACGGAAGCTCCAACCACAGAGCCAACAGGAGGGCCGGCGGCGGCGGCAATCGCGGCGGTCGTGACCACGCGAACAGCCCACGCCTCCGGTGCCTCACGGGCGCCTACGACGCCCGCCAGAAGATTGAGGAGCGCGGCGGAAGAAGTCGCCGGCTGCGCGGTGACAACGACGGCTTCCCCGCCTTCTCACCTCGACTTCGCAACTTGCTCCTCCCCGAAAAGTTCAAGCCTTTGGGGATCACCAAGTACGACGCGAAGCAGGACCCCATCCAGTGGATCAGGTGCTACGCCCTCTCCATCGAGAACGCTGGTGGCAACAATGACACCAAGTGCCTCTACTTCCCCTTCTGCCTGGACCAAGATCCACTCACATGGCTCGAGTCGCTGGACAAGCACTCGATCGACAAGTGGGACCAGCTGAAGGAGCAGTTCACCAGCAACTTCGCGGGCGCCATGGGCCGATCGGGTACTCACATGGAACTGGCCATGGTCAAGAAGGAACAAGGTGAGACCCTCCGCAAGTACATGCGCCGCTTCTTTGACAAGTGCGCTACCGTAGTCGACGTCACCGACAAGGAGGTCATTGACCTCTTCCAAGACGGCCTCTACCACCGCCGCACATTTGAAGACTTCGGTCATCGCCGCCCCAAGTCCATCCCCCACCTCAAAGACATGATCACGTCCTGGGTGGATGAAGAAGACAAGGCCAATGCCAAGTACGACGCCATCCGTGGCAAGAACAAGCAAAACGCGGGCTGTGCAGCGGCAACAACGGGAACCAAGGCGGTCGCAGCAACAGTAACAACTACTCGGGTCCCAACCGCAAGCGCAAGCCAGACAACACTGTCGCGGCTATCCAGCGCCCTGCGAAGGAGAACTCGAAGAAGAACTCCGGCGGCTTCAAAGACTTGCTGAAGGAGAAGTGCCCGTGGCATCTGGACGGCAACCACACTACTGAGCTGTGCTACCAACTCAGGAGAGCACTCAAGAGTACTCCAGAGCCACCACACCCTCACGCAAGAACGGCAAGAAGAAGAACGGCGGAGACAACGGCGAGTTCCAGGAACCCGACAAGACTATCAACGTCCTCTTCGGTGGACTACCCAGTAGGCGGGAGCAAAAGGCTACCCGTTGAGAAGTCATGAGCATTTAACTAGCGGTCCCGACCCCTCTCAGGTGGTCGGAGGTACCCATTACCTTCTCCCGCGCGGATCAATGGACCAGCTTCTCCGAACCAGGGCGGTTCCCTCTCGTCCTAAAGCCGGTGGTCGCGGGCTCCAAGCTCAACAAGGTCCTCATCAACGGTGGAAGCGGGCTCAACGTCCTTTTCACCAAGACCTTGAAGAAGATGAAGCTCGACATCACCCACATGCTCACCAAGAGCAACACGCCTTTCTACGGCATCATCCCCGGTAACGCGGCTATCCCACTGGGCTCAGTGGTCATGGCAGTTACCTTCGGGGAATCTCTGGACAACTATCGTACCGAGTACATCAAGTTCGAGGTCGCGGACTTCGAGACATCCTACCATGCCATCCTCGGCAGACCGGCCATCGACAAGTTCATGGCGGTGCCTCACTACACCTACTTGGTACTCAAGATGCCAAGCCCAGCAGGTGTACTCTCTCTCCAAGGGGACTTGAAGATCTCTCACGACTGCGACATCGAAGACGTGGAGATCGCCTCTACAAATCAAGTACCCAACGCAATGATGGAGGTCTACGCTGCGTCGAAGAAGTTCACAACAAGTGAACTCGACATCCCTGAGAAGTCTGACAAAGGCAACAAGCCTCAGCCAGCTGAGGAGGTTCTAGTCAAGACGATCGACCTCGGGACAGGCGACAGCAGCAAGACCACCACCATCAGGGCCGGCCTCGACCCCAAATAGGAAGACACGCTCATCAGCTTCCTTTGGGCTAACCGCGACATCTTCGCATGGAAGCCAGCGGACATGCCAGGAGTGCCCAGGGAGTTGATCGAGCACTGCCTCAACGTCGATCCTAAGGCCACCCCAAGCGACAACACTTCCGCCGTTTCGCCGACGACAGACGGGATGCCATTAAGAAGGAACTCGTCAAACTACTCGCGGCTGGCTTCATCAGAGAAGTCTTCCATCCCGAGTGGCTCGCCAACCCCGTCCTCGTCCGCAAAAAGAACTCGAACGAGTGGAGGATGTGCGTCGACTACACCGACCTCAACAAGCACTGCCCCAAGGACCCCTTCGGGTTGCCGTGGATTGATCAAGTCATCGACTCCACGGCGGGCTGCGACCTGCTCTGCTTCCTCGACTGCTACTCCGGGTACCACTAGATCGCGATCAAGGAAGAAGACCAGGAGAAGACCGCGTTCATCACCCCATTTGGCGCGTACTGCTACACGACCATGTCCTTCGGGTTGAAGAAAGCCGGCGCCACCTATCAACGAGCTATCCAGGCCTGCTTCAAGAGGCAACTCAACAAGAACGTCGAAAGCCTACGTGGATGACGTGGTCGTCAAGACCAGAAACTCCAGTACCCTCATCGACGATCTTGAAGAGACTTTCGCATCCCTGCGCGAGTACCGCTGGAAGCTCAACCCGAACAAGTGCATCTTCAGCGTACCTTCGGGCAAACTACTCGACTTCATCATCAGCCAACGCGGCATCGAAGCCAACCCTGAAAAGATCTCCGCCATCACCAGCATGAAAGCTCCCACGTGCATCAAAGATGTCCAAAAGCTGACCGGGTGCATGGCGGCCTTGAACAGATTCATCTCGAAGCTTGCAGAACAGGGACTCCCCTTCTTCAAACTACTCAAACACCAAGAGAAGTTCGTGTGGATTCCAGAGGCGGACCAAGCCCTTGCTCATCTCAAGGACTTCCTATCGAAGCCACCAGTCCTCACGGCTCCTCGCAAAGGCGAGCAGCTACTGCTCTACCTCGCTGCGACTACTCACGTGGTCAGTACTGCCATCGTCGTCGAGCGGCAGGAAGACGGCCACGCCTACCCAGTCCAGCGCCCAGTCTACTTTGTCAGTGAGGTCCTGTCAGAGTCCAAGGCACGCTATCAGCCGGTACAGAAGCTTCTGTACGCAATACTCATCACCTCGCGGAAGCTACGACACTACTTCCAAGAGTACTCGATCTCCGTCGTCACCGACTACCCGCTCGGCGACATCCTGCGGAACCAAGATGCTACTGGAAGGATCTCCAAGTGGGCAGTCGAACTCGGTGCCCTCACCATCGACTTCAAGCCACGTACATCCATCAAGTCGCAGGCACTAGTCGACTTCATGGAGGAGTGGCGGGAGAATCAGCTACCTACTCCAACCGTGCGACCAGAGACGGTTCACTCAACCTCAAGGGCGCAGGTGCAGGGGTACTCCTGATCTCTCCAACGGGCGAAAAACTCAAGTACGTCCTGCAGATCTTCTGGAAGGTCTCAAACAACGAAGCCGAGTACGAAGCCCTCCTACACGGGCTCCGCCTCGCGGCTTCACTGGGCATCAAGCGGCTACTAGTCTACAGCGACTCCGCAGTGGTCATCAACCAAGTCAACAAATCCTGGGACCGCAACAAGGAGAACATGGACGCCTACTGCCTAGAAGTCCGCAAGCTTGAGAACAAGTTCTATGGTCTCGAGTTCCACCACATCATCCGCGACAACAACATTGCAGCGGACGTCTTGTCAAAGCTTGGTTCTACTCGCGCCCAAGTACCAGCGGGTGTCTTCGTCCACGAGCTTCACGCGCCATCCATCCCAGAGCCGGCACCACCGACCACTGTCCCACCGCATCCGCCAGCTGGCCAGGAGGTCATGATGATCGACGCGGACTGGAGGCAACCCTTCATCGACTACCTCAGCGAGCAGAAGGTTCCCTCAGACAAGAACTTGGCTGAGTAGCTCATCCGCCGCGCCAAGTCCTACGTCCTCGTCGGAGACAAGCTTTACAAGCGGGGCGCATCTTCTGGAGTACTCATGAAGTGCGTCCCCAGGCAAGAAGGCAAGAACATCTTGGAGGAGATCCACAAGGGCGTCTGCGGCAACCACACGTCTTCTCGTACGCTGGTCAGCAAGGCCTTCTAGCGAGCTTTCTACTGGCCCACAGCTCTGGGCGACGCTGAGAAACTTGTCAGAAGATGCCAAGGATGCCAATACTTCGCAAAGCAGCAACACGTCCCAACCTACAAGCTAGTCACCATACCGCCAACATGGCCCTTCGCTTGCTGGGGGCTCGACATGATTGGGCCACTGCCAACTGCGCCAGGTGGTTTCAACAGAGTATTGGTGGCCATCGACAAGTTCACCAAGTGGATCGAGGTCAAGCCGGTCACATGCCCCAAGGATGACAGAGTACTCGACTTCCTGGATGAACTCGTGCATCGCTACGGACTACCCCACCGCATCATCACAGACCTGGGCTCCAACTTCAACAACCACCAGTTCTGGGAGTACTGCGAGAACAGCGGGATCGACATCCGATATGTCTCGATCGCCCATCCTCGGGCCAACGGACAAGTCGAGCGCGCCAACGGGATGGTGCTCCACGCCCTCAATATGCGGCTACACGACGCTGCTAACTCCATAGGAGGCAAGTGGATCAAGGAACTGCCCAATGCACTCTGGGGGCTACGTACTCAGCCTTCCAAGCCAACAGGGCAATCCCCTTACTTCTTGGTCTACGGCTCCGAAGCAATCCTCCCTGTTGATTTCATATGAAACTCACCAGCAGTGGAGCACTACGACGAAGGCGTCTCCGAAGACAGCAGATGAGTTGACATCAATGGACTCGAAGAAGCTCGCTGCGCTGCCCTCGTCCAATCAGCAAGGTACCTGGAGGGTATCCGACGCTACCACGACCGCAACGTCAAGGAACACTCCTTCAACGTTGGCGATCTCGTCCTTCGTCGTATTCAGAACACGGAAGGACTGCACAAGCTCAGCTCCCCCTGGGAAGGTCCCTTCACCGTGGCAAAGATGACCGGGCTGGGCTCCTACCGCCTCCAAACACTTGAAGGTGAAGATGTCAACAACTCGTGGAACGTCAACCAGCTCTGTCGGTTCTATTCCTAAGTCTACACGACTACCCTGGGGCTCAAGTCTACTAGACTACATCAAGACCCCTCCGCCGTAAGCGGCCTCCGGTCCCCGGCTCCGGTCTGGGACTACTCTTTCGCTGTAAGCGGCCTCCGGGTCCAGGCACCAGTCTCCGGACTACCCTTCTCTAGAATCCAGCCCATGCGGCTACCTACGGATCCTGGGCTGCGACGAGCGACAAAGGACTCTAGTAGCGGTCTACTGAGAGACCATGTACTTCTAGATCCAGCCTACACGGCTACCTACGGATCTACTGCTGTAAGCGGCTACTCGCCCTAGCACCACTTAGCCGTAGGCGGCCTCCGGGTCCTGGCGACTACTCTGTAACTACGGCCCTGGCCATCCAGGTGTACTTCTTCGGTAATAAAGTTTGATCGTTCATCAACTTCTTTACTGTCTACTTCCCTCAATGGGACTACTGCCGAGTACGACTACTCGCCACAACTCCACGATGGGACTCCGCACTCTGAGATCGCGACTACGAGTACTCATTGATGGAACTTTTCTTCATTAACACTTAAACAATTTCATTACAATTGTTTTTGTACATCATTTTCTACGAGCTAACTATTACAGGACTACTGGAGATTAAGCTTGTCGGCAACTTGCTCCGCAATGGGCGCCATCGCTCTGCGGCTCCGCATCTTGCTCGTACGTACGATTGGCGGCTAGCCCGCCAGCGACTACATCCACGGGCGCCTTCGGGAAGTAGGACTTCATGAAGGCCAACACCTGGTTCGGGATCGACTTCGCCAGATGCTTCACGTAGGCCGCCAGCCGGCTGGGGGCTTCCTTCAGTCGATCCACGAGTGGTGCTATCTTGGGGCCGCCAGGATGAGGCAACAGGAGTCTTGCGATGGGGAGCGCAGCTTTTTCAAGCTCCTTCAGCTGGGCCCGCAGCCCCTCGCAGTCCTCGTTCAGCTTCTGCAACGATTTGTAGCAGTTGACGAGGTCACGATCGGAGGCAATATGAAGCTCCATGTGCTTGTTGCACTCGTAGGCAAGCTCCTTATAATCTAACTCGAGTACCTGGCGGGCCTCCTGCTCTCGGTAGAAGAGATTCTTCAGATCCGTCTCTGAAGTCTTCAACTGTTCAACCCGGGTCTCAAGCTCTGCAAACAACAAGGCACAGAGGGTTAGACTACCTCTCGACCTCCAACAAGTACTCAACAAGACAAGTGGTGTACCTTTGTTCTTGTTGCGGAGCGACTTGTTCTTCCGCACCAAGTCATCGCTCTTCGCCTGCATCTCCTGGATGTCGTTGTGGTACTTGGCGAAGGCGGTATCAAGCTTGGACTGCATGGCGGCCGCGTGCTTCCGGGACTTCACAAGTTGGTCCTCTAGCACCTCCGCCTGAAGCACCACGTCGCCGAAGCCTTGGAGTATATTGGACTTCTCGCGGGACCTCTCCACGACGTCCTGCACAGACAACATATGTCAGATGAGTACTCAACGCTAAAGGATTGACTACTCAGGAGTTACGACTACTCACCTTCATCCACTGCTCGGCTTGGCGGACTGCCTCCTAGTGCCGAGCCACCGTTGCTGGGTTGACCAAGTCGTCCGCCAGCAACTCTACCCCGCCATGACTACTTGTGACGGCTTCGGTCATTGGTGCAAATCGGATGGGCTCCGCGTCTTGGATCTCCGGGGAGCGAACGACCACATCTAGAGCGGGTTCTGGCCGTGTGGTGGTCTCCTCTCCCTCGGTCGTCGCGGCGGCTTCTTCGGCGGCCACCTCCATCAGCTCGGGGGCTCCTTCAGTAGCCTCCAGAGTTCCTGGTGTCAACCTCTCCATGGGCACCGCCGCGGGGATTTCGCTCCCTTTGGCCTCAGCGCCTGTCAACGAGAAGACAAGTGCATCAGCGTCATTTGATGACTACGACTACTCTTCGGGGATACTACAGCCTCAGCAGAGTACTCACCTTCGACAACGCTGGCTTCAGGCAACGAAGCCTCAGCAGCTGGCGCTTCGGGCTCCGCCTGGGGGGCGGGAGCGGACTCCTCAGCGGGTGGCGCGGCTTCTTCTTCCACCACCGTCACAGAGGGTTCATCCCCTTCCCAGGACAGATCTGTCGACTTCCTGCAGAGTACACAAGTCGGTCGTCAGTCAGGCACGACCACTTCTTCAAGTACTACTCGGGGAGATTAAACACTTACAAGCTTGACCGGACTACCGTCACGGTCGGGGCGCCGAGGATGCTGGCGATGTCCACCAGTCCAGCCTCAGCGGGCACCTCCCCTTGCACCTCTGCGGCCGCTGCCCTTTCTGCAGTAACAGCAGCCGGTGCAGTGCTCTCCTGCGCTTCTGTGGCCACCACTTCTTCTGCGGCAACAGCAGCGGGCTCCGTGCTCCCCTGAGGAGCAGGGGGCTGGCGCTCCATCTGCGCCAAGAGCTCTTCGACAGTGGGGGCTGGGCTACGACCCCTAGTGGCTTCCCCCACCGTGTCCCACTCGCCTTCGTCGCCCTGCTCGACGGGCTCCATAGGCGGCAACTCCTGCAAGCAATGAAACTTCTTTATCAACAAGTGGACTCGAGACACGAGTACTCAACTACACTACTCAAGATGGCTTACCTCTGGGGATGTGGTCTCAGTGACCTTCAGCTTCTTCGACATGCGCTTGCGGGACGCATTGCGCGGCTTCCGCGGCGGCGCGGCCAGGCTAGCCTCTAGGCTAGTCGGTGGATCCTGCACGAGGGGAACGTGAGGCAAGCCAGGACGGCTGAACCTCGACCGCAGCTGGAAGCGGTCCTACAGCGTCGCCTCGTCGTCGTCCTCGTTGGACATGTCTTCCACGACAACGGTGTCGTCTCCTTCGCCGACCTCCCGCCGCTCCTTGGCCTTGGTCTTCCCCTCCTCCGGGATCTCGACTTCCTGAGGGGGCGGCGGCGGCTCGGAGACAAACTTCTTCAAGTCGTCCTGCAAGACACAACTCATCAACGCGACTACTAACACGAAATGGGTACTCGACACGGGGGTACGGCTACTTACCTCCTTCGGCGGGCGCGCTGTGGAGTACTCCGGGACGGGGCACGCCGTGTACGGTGGCATGTCCTTGAAGATCCGCGCCAGCCTCTCGACAATGTCGTCGTCGTCGACTTCATCTCCAGGCATCCGCGACGTGTCGTCGTCGCCGGTGTACTCGAATCCAAGGGTGTCGCAAGCCATCAGTGGCTGCACCCTACGCTTCATGAAGCTGAAGGCCACGTGCTCGGCCCTCAGCCCGGCTTCCCTCAGCGCCTTGATCTGCGCCAACAACTCCGGGAGCTGGATCCCCTCCTGCATCGTCGGCTCCGTGTTCCACCACGGGCGGTGCTTGGGCTGCTTCCCGCTAGGCTTCGGCAACCCTGGGTGGTGGTTCGTGATGTAGAACCACTTCGCTTTCCAATCTTGGTTGGAGTCGATGAGCTTGTACGAGAGGTACTGCTTGGCGGCGTCCTCCCGCATCTGGATTCCTGCTCCTCCGACTACCCGCGGGTTGCTGGTGCTCGGTTGCGGCTTCACCCGGAAGAACTTCCGGAACAGGATCCAATGAGGCTTGATCCCCAGAAACGCTTCATAGAAGTGGACGAAGACGGCGGTGTGGAAAATACTGTTGGGGTTGAGGTTGAGGTACTCGATGCCGTAGTACCCCATGAGCCCCTTGAAGAAGTTGCTCACCGGGAGCGCAAGCCCGCGCTCCGCGAAGCGCGCGAACATCGAGATCTCGTCTTCGCTCTTCTCCATCGGGTACGGATCCCCGGCGGCGGCCCTCCACATGTCCACATCCTTCTCCCGGATGAATCCGCTGTTGAGGAGGGCTAGCAAGTCTTCGGTCTTCGCCTTCGACTTCTTCCACTCGCGGTTCGGATCTGGCCGCGGTGGAGACATCGGCGATGCTGCCCATGCGGCAGATCCGGCGGCTTCGTCGCGGCTCCTCTTCTTCCCGCCGGTGGTCTTCGTGGTCTTGGATCGCGACGGCTTCATCCTCCAAGTGCACGGCGTCTTCACGCGCATTCGCTCGGGGGCTACTCCGGTGGCTCTGGACGGCGGCGCACTTAGATCTACAGCGGCGGCGGCGTGCGCTGGCGGCGATTCTAGCCAAGATCTATTTGAAATGGCTACAGCTGCGTAGGTTGAAAAACCCTAAGGGATTTGGCTTCTATTTATAAGTCAACGCAGCCCTCCAACGGCCGGATGGATAAGTTTGCGCTCGGCTGACTCAGCGGCCGCGCGTGACTTTTCAACTTCAACTAGTCGACGCGCCTCACCTCGGGGGCTCGACTACTTCTACTCGACTACCTGGGAAGCGACAAGGCTCAGGAGCATCTCAGGACACATTCTACAAGATGACCCTTCAATTCGAGAGGAAGTACTTGACTCAAGGCTCGGGGGCTCCGTGCCACGTGTCCTTCAGTTTTTTCTCCGGATTTTTCGGGATATTCTTGCCAAAACTTCAGATGGACCCTCAGCTAGAGCCTACGACTCAACCTAAGGCTCGGGGGCTACTCCATATGGAGTGCGATTTTGCAATCGCACTTCCATATCAGCTTCGGCTTCAAGACAACACGGGCATTGTTGAAGACCTTCAAGGGCAGCACTCGAGGACGCTTGGGACTACTCGAGAAGACTTCAGGATTGCTCAAACATCAGCTGGAGTACATTCCAGCCTCGGGATGCTTCGACTACTCTTGAGGACTTTTGACTTGTAGTACTCGGGGATGCTTGAGGACTACTCGTTAAGGCCGTCAAGGCTACTTGAAGCTATCCTTCTCGACTACAAAGTACTCGGGGGCTTGTCGTATGGACCTCCCTGGGCCCACTACCTCGGTGGGTGCCAGGACCGACTACTCGGTGGGCCCCTGGGACTACCCGACTTGCGCTGCACGGTACCTGATGGCGTGAAGCACAAGGACTATGGAGGAGAAGTACTCGGTTAAGAAGCTGTACATGTCCCGCACTGTATGGAAGACTCCTAGACGTACTCAACTAGTACTCTCTCCCTACTCCGACTTGTAACGCTACCTCCCGGACTATATAAGGCGAGCCAGGGACCCCTCTCTCATGATCTCATCTCATGGTGTACAATTGCATCATCTTGTAATCGTACCCAATCAATCCAGAGCTACGCAGCATACAGGACGTAGGGTATTACGCACCTCGCGGCCCGAACCTGTCTAAATTGTGTGCCACGTGTCTCTTCCTTCGAGTTACCGATCTCGGCGAGGCCACATTCATCTACTTCGGGTACTCCCCTTAGTAGGTTGCCGGTCTAAAACACAGACAGGATCGACCTCGCCAAGTGCTTGACGTACGTCGCCAGACGACTGGGAGCTTCTCTCAGCCGGTCCACCAAGGGAGCTATCTTCGGTCCGCCCGAATGAGGCACCAGTAGCCTCGCAATGGGAAGTGCGGCTTCCTCAAGTTCCTTCAGCTGGGCCTGCAACTTCTCGCAGTCCTCGTTCAGCTTCTGCAGAGATTTGTAGTAGTTGATGAGGTCATGATCCGAGGCAATTCGAAGCTACATGTGCTTATCGCACTCGTAAGCCAACTGCTTATAGTCATATTCAAGTACCTCACGGGCCTCCTTCCCCCAGTAGAAGAGGTTCTTCATGTCGATTTCCGAAGCTCTCCGCTGCTCGACACGAGTCTCAAGCTCTGCAATCAACAAGCAAGGCGGGTCAGACTACTGCAAGGTACTTCCAATGGGTACTCGACAAGACAACACGTACCTTTGTTCTTGTTGCAGAGCGACTTGTTCTTCCGCACCAGCTCATCGCTCTTCGCCTGCATATCTTGGACTTCGTTGTGATATTGGGCGAAGGCGCCATCCAGCTTCGACTGGAGCATAGCGGAGTGCTTCCGGGCCTACACGAGTTGTTCCTCCAAGGCGTCCGCCCAGAGCACTGTGTCGCCGTACCCCTGGAGCATGCTAGACTTCTGTCGGGATGTCTCCGCGACATCCTGTAGCAAACAACAACTGTCAATTGGGTACTTAGCATTCTACGGCAGATTGACTACTCAAGGGTATCAACAACTCACCTTCATCCACTGCTCGGCCTGGCGCATCGCTTCCAAGTGCCGTGCTACCGCCGCCGGGTCGACAAGGTCGTCTACCAGGAGCTCAACCCCACCACGACTACTTGTAGCGGCTCCAGACATTGGCGCCGAGCGGATTGGCTCCGCATCCTGAATCTCCAGTGAACGGACGACTACTTCCAGAGTTGATTCTGGCAGTACATCGTCGTGTTCTTCTCCGGCCATCGCGAGGGCTTCTCCGCTAGCTACCTCCATCAGCTCGGGGGCTCCTCCGGCAGCTCCCTGGGTCTCCAGCGCTTGACGTTCAATGGGCACTGCCTCGGGAATAGTGCTTCCTTCGGCTTCGGCCCCTGTCAACAAGAAGACAACTCGATTAGTCACTCTTGGCGGTTACGACTACTCCTTGAGGATAACTGCGCTCGTGCAGTGTACTCACCTTCTATGATGCTGGCCTCCGGCAATTTAGCCTCCACGGCTGGCGCCTCGGACTCTGCTGGGGCGGGAGCAGACTCCTCAGCGGCTGGCGCGGATTCCTCTTCAGCCACCGCCGCGTTGGGTTCATCCCCATCCCAGGTCAAGTCCGTGGATTTCCTGCAGAGTACGCAATTGGTTGGCAACCAAGTACGACTACCAAACCAAATGTACTACTGGGGAAAGATCTTCACTTACAGGCTTGACCGGACTACTGTCACGGTTGGGGCACCGAGGATGCTGGCGATGTTGACCAGTCCAGCCTCAGCAGGCGCCTCCTCTTGGGCCTCAGTAGCCGTTGGCTCTTCAGCAACAGCCACGGCCGGTGCAGCACTCCCCTCAGCAACTGGGGGCTGGCGCGTCAGTTGCGCCACGAGTTCTTCCACGGTGGGGGCTGGGCTGCGGCTGGCTCCAGCCGGCTCTCCCACCGTATCCCAGTCACCTTCGTTCCCTTGTTCCACGGGGTCGGAAGGCGGAATCTCCTGCAAGCAACGGAATTTCGTCATCAGCATACACAACATCGAGACTTAAGTACTCGACTACCCTACTCATGGAGCTTACCTCTTGGGATGTGGTCTCCGTGACCTTAAGCTTCTTGGCCACGCGCTTGCAGGCCACGTTGCGCAGCTTCCTTGGCGGCGCAGGCAAACTAGCCTCCAAGCATGTTGGAGGATCCTGGATGAGAGGGACGTTGGGCAGTCCAGGGCGGCTGAATCTTGACCGCAGTTGGAACCGCTCTTGCAGCGTCTCCTCGTCATCCTCGTCCGATGTGTCTTCGACGACTACTGTGTCGTCTCCTTCACTGACTTCGCGACGCTCCTTGTCCTTGCCCTTCCCCTCATCTGGGATTTCGACAAGTCGAGGAGGTGACGCCGGCTCGGAGACAAACTTCACTATGTCATCCTGCAAGAAGCACATTGGGTGAGCACGACTACTAATACATAATCAGTACTCGACATTGAGTACGGCTACTGACCTCATTTGGCAGACGCGCGGCGGAGTACTCGGGCACGGGGCATGGCGTGTACGCCGGCATGTCCTTGAAGATTCTCCCCAGCCTGTCGATGATGTCGTCGTTGTCGATTTCATCCCCGGGCATCCGTGACGTGTCGTCGTCGCTGGTGTACTGGTAGCCCAGGGTGTCGCGAGCCATCAGCGGCTGCACCCTCCTCTTCATGAAGCTGAAGGCCACATGCTCAGCCCTCAGCCTAGCTTCTCTCAAAGACTTGATCTTCGCCAGCAGCTCGGGTAGCTGGATACCCTCCTGCATCGTCGGCTCGGAGTTCCACCAGGGCCGGTGCTTCGACTGCTTCCCGCTGGGCTTCGGCAGCTCCGGGTGGTGGTTGGTGATTAGAACCATTTGGACTTCCAATCTTGGTTGAAGTCGATCAACTTGTAAGCAAGGTATTGCTCCGCGGCGTCCTCACGCATTTGGATGCCTGCTCCTCCAACTACTCGGGGGTTGTTGGCACTCGGCTGGGGCTTCACTCGGAAAAATTTTTGGAAGAGTACCAGTGGGGTTTGATCCCCAAAAAGGCTTCGCAAAAGTGGACGAAGACAGAGGTATGGAAGATACCGTTGGGGTTGAGGTTGAGTTACTCGATGCCGTAGTACTCCAAGAGCCCCTTGAAGAAATCGCTCGCTGGGAGAGCCAACCCGCGCTCCGCGAACCGCGTGAACATCGGGATCTCATCCGGATTCTTGTCCATGGGGTACGGATCTCCCGCGGCGGCGCGCCACATGTCGACTTCCTTCTCTCGAAGAAATCCACTATTCAGCAGCGCCAGCAGATCTTCAGTCTTCGCCTTCGACTTCTTCCACTCTTGGTTGGGATTGGGGCGCGGCGGAGACACTGGCGGCGTTGACCCTGCGGCGGATCCGGCGACTTCCTCTCGGGATCTCTTCTTCCCGCCGGCAGTCTTCAAGCTCTTGGACGGTGAGGGCTTCATTCTCCAAGTGCACCGGGTTTTCACTCGCATTCGCTCGGGGGCTACGGCAGTGGCTTCCGGCGGCGGCGCGCTTGGATCTACAATCTCCTCTGAGGTGACAGTGCGCACTGGCGGTGGATTCTAGGCACGCTCTGCTCAGAATGGCTGCAAGTGTGTGGGGTGAAAAACCCTATAGGTTTCGGCTTCTATTTATAAGTCAACGGGTGGCTCCTCAATGGCCGGACGGATAAATCTCCAGACGACTGACTCAGCGGCAGCGCCTGACCCTTGAACTTCTAGTAGTCGACGTGCCTCATCTCGGGGGCTCGTCTACATCTAATCCATTGCCTAGGAAGCGACAAGATTCAAGAGCAACTCAGGACACATTCTACATACAAGATGACCCTTCAATTTGAGAGGAAGTACTCGACTCAAGGCTCGGGGGCTCCGTGCCACGTGTCCTTCGGTTTTTTCTCCGGATTTTTTGGGATAATCTTGTTAGAACTTCATATGGACCCTCAGCCAGAGTCTACGACACAACCTAAGGCTCGGGGGCTACTCCATATGGAGTGCAATTTTGCAATCGCACTTCCATATCAACTTCGGCTTCAAGACAACACGGGTATTGTTGAAGACCTTCAAGAGTAGCACTCGACGACGCTTGGGACTACTCGAGAAGACTTCAGGATGACTCAATTATCAGCTGGAGTACCTTCTAGCCTCGGGATGCTTCAAATATTCTTGAAGACTTTTGGCTTGTAGTACTCGGGGACGCTTGGGGACTACTCGTCAAGGCCTTCAAGATTACTCGAAGCTATCCTGCTCGACTGCAAAGTACTCGGGGGCTTGTCGTATGGACCTCCCTGGGCCACTACCTCGGTGGGTACCAGGACCGACTACTCGGTGGGCCCCTGGGACTACCCGACTTGTGCCGCACGGTACCTGATGGCGTGAGGCGCAAGGACTACGGTGGAGAAGTACTCGGATAGGAAGCTATACATACCATGTACTGTGTAGAGGACTCCTAGACATACACGACTAGTACTCTCTCCCTAAACCGACTTGTAACCCTGCCTCCCGGGCTATATAAGGCGAGACAGGGACCCTTCTCTCTCAGGAGATTACGCATCATCTTGTAATCACATCCAATCAATCTAGAGCTACGCAGCATATAAGACGTAGGGTATTACGCACCTCGCGGCCCGAACCTGTCTAAATTATGTGCCACGTGTCTCTTCCTTCGAGTTACCGATCTCGGTGAGGCCACATTCATCTACCTCGGGTACTCCCCTTGGTAGGTTGCCGGTCTAAAATACCGACATCTGTACCTTGGGTCTGAAATACATGGCCCAGGTACACAAGTTGACTCCGGTCGCACCTTCAAGTCCACTACGGTGGCAACCGTACCTTGGGTATGAAATCCATGGCCTAGGTACACAAGTCGACTTCGGTCGCACTTTCAAGCCTGCTCCGGCGGCAACTGTACCTTGGGTCTGAAATCCATGGCTCAGGTACTTAAGCCCACTCTGGTGGCACAAGTCGACGCTAACGGTGGCACCCGAGCCCACTCCGGTGGCACAAGCCGACTTTGGTCGCAATCTTAAGCTCGCTCCGGCGGCAAAACTATTTGTTTTCTCTGATTTTTTATTTGCTTTGGCTTGCCGGAAAGTGCTTTTCGTTTTTTGCATCTTAAATCCACCCCGTGTGGTGCAAAGTCGACTATTGTAGTCGCATCTAAAGTCTGTTTCACACGGCAATCTAAAGTCAACTTCCAAAGTCGCATATCAAAGTCCGCTTCGCGCGGCAATCTAAAGTCGACTTCTTCAGTCGCAACTCAAAGTCCGCTCCACGCGGCATCCTAAAGTTGACTTCGGTTTTCAAGTCACATCTCAAAGTTCGCTCCGCGCGGCCCAAAGTCGACTTCGGTTTTTAAGTCACATTCTAAAGTCCGCACTGTTGGCATCTAAAGTCGACTTCGGTCGCATCTAAAGTGCGCTCTGACGACATGGCTACTTTCTAAGCTACATGGCTCGACGCCAAACTACTATTTGGAATCTCTCCAGCTCGGGGGCTGCACTCAAATTACTACTTGAGGATAACTTCAGTAGGCTTTACTCGCTCTCAAGCTTGGGGGCTCCGCACTAACAACTACTCAACGTGGCTCATACGGCTCTTTTATCTCGGGGGCTACATGGTGCAAGAGTACTCGGATGATGGCTTTCGTGAACACTGAAGACCCTTGGATTGATTACCTAATCATTTCAAGGCTCGAGGGTTGCTATGCTACACCCATCATTCAAATTTTTCAAGACAGAAGATTCGGAATCAAGATTGACCCTCAGCTAGAGTCTGCAACTCAACCTAAGGCTCGGGGGCTACTCCATATGGAGTGCGATTTTGCAATCGCACTTCCATATAATCTCGACTTCAAGACTAATGAGCTGGACCACCTTCCAGCCTCGTGGCAGTTCAAGTACTATTGAAGACTTCTCCAAGCAGTACTCAAGGACGCTCAAGAACCACTCGCAGAGGCTTCAAGACTACTCTAACTACTACACTCGACTACAATGTGCTCGGGGGCTTGTCGGGCATACTCCCCGGGTACCCATGCAAGGAAGGATAAAGACGAACTCCCACTAGAATTCCCCTGTAATCCTACTAGGACTTGTACCGTGTAATCCTATTAGGACTCCTGCCTTGTAACCGACTAGGAACCCGCCCCCTGGACTATATAAAGGAGGGCCGGGTACCTAGCCGGGCACCGGATCTCAACCAAGACCAAGCGCAGGGCGCCATACTTGATCCCCCCAAATAGGACGTAGGGTTCGCCACCTTGGCAGCCCGAACTTGTATAAATCTTGTGTCCCGTGTCCTTGCGCATACCTTCGAGTTCTCGGTCTCCTGATCACGATCCTCACCGCACAATCTACAACCTCGGGTACCCCCTTGGTAGGTTTGCCGGTCTAAAACACCGACACCCGTGCCACTGCCGCGCCGTAGTCTGCAGATCCACGAGCGCCGCTCCTACTTGCCATCAGTGAAGCCCTCGAGCGGATGTGAGTGAAAACCCGATGCACTTGGAGGATGAAGTCTTCCCTGTCCAAGAGCATGAAGACTGGTGCCGGCGCCGGGAAGAAGAGATCCTGTGATGAGGCGTCTGGATCTGCCCAGGGGTCAACACCACCAACATCTCCCCCGCGCCCAAATCCGAACAAGGAGTGGAAGAAATCCAAAGCGAAGACCGAAGATTTGCTAGCGCTGGTGAACAGCGGGTTCCTCCGGGAGAAGATGGACATGTGGCGCGCCACCGCGGGCGACTAGTACCCGATGGAGAAGAACCCCGACGAGATCCCGATGTTCGCCTGGTTCGTGGAGCGTGGGCTGGCACTCCCGGAGAGCGACTTCTTCAAAGGTCTCTTCAAGTACTACGGTATCAAGTACTTGAACTTGAACCCTAATGGGATTTTTCACGTCTCCATCTTCGTTCACTTCCGCGAAGCTTTCGTGGGGATCAAACCCCACTGGATATTGTTCCGGAAATTCTTCCGTGTGAAGCCGCAGCCGAGTGCTAATGATCCATGGGTAGTCGGAGGAGCCAGCATCCAGATGCGTGAAGACGCCGCCGAGCAGTACTTGTCGTACAAACTTACCGACTCCAATTAAGACTGGAAGGCGAAATGGTTTTATATCACAAACCACCACTCAGAGCTACCAAAGCCCAGCGGGAAGCAACTGAGGCATCGGGCATGGTGGAACACAGAGCCGACGATGCAGGAGGGTATTCAAATACCCGAACTGCTGTAGAAGATCAAGGCTTTAAGAGAAGCCAGACTGAGGGCCGAACACGTGGCCTTCAGCTTCATGAAGAGGAGGGTGCGGCCGTTGATGGCACGCGACACCCTCGGGTACCAGTATACGGGTGACGACGACACGTCGAGGATGCTCGGCAATGAAGTCGACGATGAAGACATTGTCGAGAGGCTGGGCAGGATATTCAAGGATATGCCGCCGTACACACCATGCCTAGTCCCCGAGTACTCCGCGGCTCGTCCACCAAATGAGGTTAGTAGCCGACGTCCTCTATCTTCGAGTACTGATTAGAGTGAAGTAGTCGCACTAACCCAAGTCATTTGATGTAGGGTGACATTGCGAAGTTTGTATTCGAGCTAGCTCCCCCTCCTCGACTTGTAGATGTTCCAAAAGAGGGCAAGGGCAAGGTCAAGAAACGCCGTGAAGTCGGCGAGGGTGACGACACTGTCACCATTGAAGATATGTCCGTCGAGGAGGACGAGGAGACGCTGCAGGAGTGATTTCAGCTGTGGTTCAGGTTCAGCCGACCTGGGCTGCCCAATGCCCCCTTATCGACGATCCACCGACTAGCCTAGAGGCTAGTCTCCCTGCGCCGCCGAGGAGGCCACATAATGTGGCGCGTAAACTTGTCTCCAAGAAGTTGAAGGTCACCGAAACTACGTCTCAAGAGGTAAGCTCCTCGAGTAGAGTAGTCGAGTACTTGTCTTGAAGTATTATGTATGGTGTTAATTGAATTCTGCATTGTTACAGGAGATTCCTTCATCCGACCCAATTGATCAAGGGGAAGGAGATGATTGGGATATGGTGGGCGAGCCGACCGAGAGGAGCCGCAGTCCAACCCCCACCATAGAAGAGCTTGTGGCGCAAATGACACAGCGGACGACTAGAGATGTCAAGCCACAAGCGCCAGCCATGGAGAGCAGGCCAAAATCGAGCGCGACTACTGGGGCCGAAGAACCAGTAGCAGCTCAGGTTGAAGAAGAGGCGCCCACAGAAGCCGGGCTCGTCGACATTGCCAGCATACTTAGTGCCCCGACCGTGACTGTTGTCTGGTCTAGCCTGTAAGTGAAGTCCATCCTTGTGGAGTTCATGTTTTTGAGTAGTCGTGCTTGGCTGACCACTATGTGTGTACTGTACACGAAATAGACCGATCTGTCCTGGGATGGAGATGAACCCAGCACGGCAGCAGCTGAACAAAATCCAACGCTCGCTGTCGAGGAGTCAGCTCCCCTCTCCCAGGCCGAGACCGTGGCGCCGGGCGCAGAGGCTACGCTGCCGGAAGCCAGCGTAGTAGAAGGTAAGTAGACTGCAGTGATGCAGCCTACCTTGAGTAGTAGTCATAGCCCCCGGGTACTAATACCATATGTTTTGTGTTGACAGGAACACAAGTCGAGGGAAGCACAATCCCCGAAGTGTGACAACCTGCCCAAAAAGATACCGTACTATCGCCTAAAACCAATCCACTTTGGTCATTAAGCAATAGTAAAGTATCATCCTATCGTTAGTTGTCGGGTTAACGCCCGGTAAATCACTTGAAATTCATACAGAGGATCGACATATGCATTAAAACTCACACACAGGTGAGTCTAGAGTACAACGCGGATTAAATCCAAATTATTACAAACCATTTTTCATGACAGGAAGTAAAGATTCAAAGTTCGAAAACAACAGAAATAAATAAACTAGCGCAACGATACACATCAAAGGAGGCCATCCGTGATGCCATCACTCGTCCTCTTCCACCCATTCCAGCTCATAGCTAGGTGGAATCTCACAAGGCCAAACAACACCTGCAACAACATTTTTAAAGCAAGGTTGAGTATACTAATACTCAGCAAGACTTAACCGTTGGGTGATAACTACATCACCAAACTCTAGACATGAGAGGCTTTTTGGCCGGTGGAGTTCTTTTGCTGAAAAGCAACAAAGAGTATGTCCTTACTTTCATTATTTTAGCACAAGTCTAGTTGATTACCATTTCTAAGTGTGCCAACTAATTCAATCAGAATTGTACAATACAATTAATTCAAGAAGAAGTATTCACCAAGTTCCATCATTAAGGGGTATCATGGCCAGTTGATTAAGCAATCTCAGATAACGGTGAGAGGCCGACAATCGATTGATTCAAACCTTGCAAGGTGGACCTAAACACACGAAAGAATGCACACCCCAAAAAGGTCCAACAAAAACGAAACGGGGTATACACCGACCAGGCGGTTCCCGTCGATCTTCAGCTCGGGAGCGGAACCTACATTCGTTGGTACAAGGCTTACTGGCTCGCCCACACACGAACGTCCAGACTCACGCGGGTACCACCTTCGTTGCGAGCGAGGGGGACACATCTCTGTGCCCCAGGTGTAGTAGGGAAAGGTTCCCTTGCCGCGTCAATCGGGTACTAGGCTTACTGGTCCCATTCCCGGCAAGTGTTTAGTACGTTCAAAAGCTTAGCCCACGAAAGCCACTGGACCGGAGCCCAAATCCCATGCTCTTACCACATGAGCAATCCATTTATAAAGAACTTATGATTCCAACATAAGAACCTATTCTTGCGAGTGACGAACATCACCCGACTTCTACCGGGTCCTATAGCATAGCAGCTATCGACCTAGCATACTAGTAAAAGAACATAGGTACCTAGGGATCATGCATCTAGGGTTTCAAATCAATTCCTGAAACGTAAATGCACAATCATAGCATCGATAATTGCATAATTTTTAAAAAACAAGGTTAATGATCCGGGGCTTGCCTTCGATGGCAAGGTTGGCCTTGGGCCCTTCTGGACATTAGTCCAGGTCTTGCTCTACAACGACGTGGTGCACGTCTTCGTTAGCTCCTCCGTCTCCTCCTTCCGGCACACGCGTACAGCTACCGCTCGGGAGATCTACACGAGGATGCAAATGCAAGATTTAATTGACGATCTTTAATTTAATTAATTACAAACAACATATGACAACCATGAAGAGTATGGTTGGCCATATTCATTTTAACAAACACACCTTGGTATAAACTTTCTACTAAAGTAATTTCCTACGGTGTTTTATTATTTATTCTTTTTGATAATGATTGTGTACATTTTTTATATAATTAAAATAATTTAGCTTTCGCAAACAGCAAGGGGTTGATCTTTATCATTTTAAAATGATTTACATCCCACGCATAGGGTCTTTATATGTGTAGTTGATGATTTTTCCAATTCATTTTAATATTAAGCTTTTAAAAGGCTTCCATAGCTTTTATTCATAAAATAATTTAATAAAATTCAGTGGGATGTGTTATGAAGCATTTCCAAACCTATACAAGCCATTGCACCCACATGCACACTTAGGAGAGCTATGAATTTAAATATACCGAAAATAACAAAAGCTCGTCACCCAAACATGAGAAATGCATACAAAAATAAATACACAACAAAATGATCTTAACTTTCTCACACAAGTGATATGGTCGAAAACTAACCTAGGGATGCAGCATATACACCTAGAACTATTATGAAACTTGACTTATGCAGTTACAAAGAAAAACAAGCATATTTCAAGAATAAGTATTTCTCACAATTATAAATTTGTGGTTAATTCACTAGAGGTGCATTTTGGCATCAAAAGACAGCATGCAGAAGTTGGACACAAAAAATTAATTATTTTTAGCTACAAAAATCATTTGGACAGATTCTGCATAAATGGAAAACAATTTTTATAAAAAGTTTTACAACATAACTTTGTGCAATTTTTGGTACAGGAGCTTGTAATGGCATGACACACAACATATCCAAATATTAGATATAGAGGACTTTTGGATTTTGAGATATAGCAGATATAGGGTTTTCACATTTCTATTTTTCTTGCCAAAAATGTTAGCAAACAGCTCATGCAAGAATAACAAAAGTTGTAGGATTTTTCACGACGAATCCAAAAAAATTGGGATTGAATTTTTCTGATCTTTATACAATTTTCTACGAGTTTTACTAGATTCAGCACCTTCACCTAGATCTAGAAGAGACAGATTTACGAACAGACCCTCGAATTTCGCAGACAGGCCCTCGGGACGAAAATTTAGATTGCAATTGGGTCCCCGGCGTCATGGTCGGTGGTGGGAGCTCAATTCCGGCAAGGGGAAGGCTCGGCTCGGCCGGGAAAGGGTGGGGGAGTGCTCAAGGGCTCACCTACGACCGATTCCGGGGTTTGGACATCTCCGAGGGCGTGCCGGTGAGGGGGCTCGGCGGCACCAGCCTCCGGTGGCCGCTGCGAGCTCGCCTCCGGCAAAGCCGCGGTGAGGCTGGGCCAAGACGTGGCACTGGAGGCTCCAGGGGATCCTAGTGAAGGCGGCTAGGGTGCCACACGGCTGCGGAAAAGAGTAGGAGGGCGAGCTCGCCGTGGAGGCGCCAATGGCGGACGACGACGTCGGCCTGTGCGTGGGGCAGTGGGCGGCTTTTATAGCCGGTCGGCTCCATGGCTTGCGCGTCGAAGTAAGAGCTCGGTGTTACTCCGCAGTACAGCGACGAGCCTTGGTGGACGCGCTCGGCAGTGGCACGCACAACGGACCGCGGGACACTTAGGGCGGATACAGCGCGGTAGAAGATGCGGTACGCGTTCCCAGGGTGTCGGTGCGAAGGGGAACAGGTGGCTCGTACCTCGAGGCGGTGGGAATCGGGCCAACACGGACGCCGAGGTGGCGTGGTGCCCTGCATGTGGCGCGCGGCGCAGCCAAACCGGCAGGACGCCCGGCGCGCCGTCGGCGCTCTAGAGCGTGACCTACCTGTTTTTCAGCCGGTCAACCCTACTTTGACTGCATGTTTCTCCAAAAATTTGAACTGTGCGACAAAAACGGTAGATACAAAAGTTGTAGATGCGACATCCCTCTACAACATTTGCAAAGGCCGTCCTATATTTTTCTCGACGGTTCGAGCAGGAACGCCAAGCAAAGTTCGGGTTTTGCAGAGCGCTGATGAATAATTAAAACTGCAGTTGACCAAGTCTTTCACCCTTTTTCGCTCAAAATTTGAAATGCCATCCAACATGAAAGTTGTGTTCCTCGAAAAACTGAACAACTTTTATATTGGTAGAATTTGAAGTGTTTAGGTGAAATTTGGAGAACGCGGCAAAAGTTCCAAAATGACAAGGAGTGACAAGGGGTTTCACTAGGGTGCAAGCTAGTGTTTGACCAAGCTTTGACCACAAAGGTGTTTTGACTTAATTAAGAGAGTCATTAGCACTAAATAATGGTATTTAAACACCTGAGGTGTTACACGAAGCCGTGCCGGTTGAAGGCGTCGTGCCTGAAGCTGAGGTGATCACAGGAGCAGTGACCGAGACAGCGGAGACAACAGCCCCCGGGGTGACAGAAGACGTGCATGACGATGCACTGCCGGAGACGAGCCTAGACGTAGTCGTCCGCTCGCCGGAAATCCAAGACGTGGAGTCGTTTTGTTCGGCGCCGATGTCCGAGGCTGCAGCGACTAGTCGTGATGGGCTCGAACTTCTGGTAGATGACCTTATCAACCCGGCGATGGTAGCCCGCAACTTGGAGTCGATGCGCTGAGCAGAGCAATGGATGAAAGTACGTAAGAGGACCCTTGAGTAGTTGAATTCCGCCAGACTTGAGTACTCAAATAATAATTATTGCCTTCTGTAGGATGTCATGGAGAGATCTCAAGAGAAATCCGATATGCTCCACGGGTATGGCGATACAGTGCTCCGGGCAGAAACGTTGGAGAAAGAACTCAATAAGGCCAGGAAGTACTCGGCCATGATGCAGTCCAAGCTTGATGGCGCCTTCGTTCAGTACCACAACGAGGTACAAGACATGCAAGTGAAGAGCGATGAATTGGTCCGCAAGAACAAGTCGCTGCGCCAAAAGAACAAAGGTATGCCGATATCAGCCTGTCGAGTACTTATTGTGGGTACCCTATAGTAGTCTGACATCTCCCCTTGAGTTTGTTTGCAGATCTTGAGGCCCGAGTGGAACAACTGAAGGCATCAGAGGTCGATATGAAGAACCTCTTCTACCGAGAGAAGGATGCCGCGAGGTACTTGAGTACGATTATAAGCAGCTGGCCCATGAGTGTATGAGGATCATGTGTGGTTCGAGGACCGGTGGAAGGTCGCTTCCTTGTGTGATGAGTGATTGACAACGTTGTGTGGACTGATTCTTGGCTAAGTATTGCAGGTGCAGGTTGCGGCTTGACTCGTGTTGGTGCAGGTGAAGAACAAGCGCGAAAGGTCGTTGCCGGTGAGGCCTCCAGGTGTGGAGAAGACAAGTAGGCTTCGTTCGAGGGACCCGGTGGCCAGTGGGGTCAAGTGCGGGCCGCATGGTGGCATGAACAGCAAGATGAAGTCGTGGACGATTTCTTGGTAGAGCCTCAAAACCAAGGTCGAGCCGGGACTACGTGGGAGCCGAGTCATGAGTGGAGATTGGCGGAGGCTACACCGAGTTCACGGGGGTTTGCAAGTGGTTCACCGAGAAAACCACTAGGTTACTCGGTTGAGCCACAAAAGCGAGGTCGAAGACTCGACGCTATGGGGTTGTAGAAGAATTTAAAATGCGATTTAATAAATAAATTTTATTATGAAAAATTCAATTAAACAATATGGTATGTACTATATGTACCATGAAAAAAGAGAGGATTTGTTTAGATGAAAAAATTGTGTTATGGGGATGGGCTAACCTGCACCACCATATGCTCAACCGGCGAGCGTAAAGCCCAAATGAGCGGAGCCCGAGTGGACCGGCTACCCCATTAAGCCCCATAGCGCAAGTAGCAAGCATTAGTTGATGATGGTAATGGCTTCGAGTTCGAAAGCGTTATGCACGCCTCTCCTTTTAAGCCGGGATACCTCCTTACCGCCTTACGGGTGGCACTAAAGGTACCGGAGACTAGGCGGAAAGTGTCAAATGGGTCAAGGAGAGTAATAAACAAGGATATGCCGGCCTAAATCGTCCATAACTTTTAGCTCTCCCACCCCCAATACACTTTTGCTCCCAACCATCCCCCTCGCTTCGCCTCCGACCCTTCGCGTCCACATCGAGATTCCCCGCACGCGGCCGCGTGCGGGCGCGCCGGGGCAGAGTGGCCGCACGAGCCTTCCTGCACGCGGGCGGCGCGGGACGGCGGGGCCGCATCGAGGGGATCCCCCGAGAGCGGCGGCGCGGACGGCGGGGCCCACTCAAGGGTTTTCGGGGGCGAGCGGCGCGCGCACGCGGAGGTGCCACTACACCACGCTAAGCGCGATGCACGCGGCGGTTCAAGTGTTCCACACCACCTACCTCGTCGTCCTCCCATGGCCGGCCGGCACCCCAACCCCGTCGTCCTCCTGGCACGGACGACACCGCCACCTCCTCGTCGTCATCCGACGGCCCGCATCGCCAAGTCGATCCATCCAAAGCAAGGGTAAGCAGCCCTAGTCGGATGCAAGCGTTCTAGAAGAGAAGTGAGGTACACCGCCTACCCTTGATTTTCCAGGAATCGGTGACTCCTTTTTTGCAATTAGAAAATGTTAGTAGTTCATAGTAATCAAAATTTCATACTAGATAATGATAATTGTGTTTTTTCTCGTGGATCCATCTCACCCCATGTTTTCGATAATGATAATGATAATTGGCTTGATTTCTTGCCATCTTTGCCGTGAATCCGACCGTGTACATTTGATCACAATCCCGAAAACAAAGCCGCCAAATGAATGCAGTCGTCCCATTTAGTAGGTTAGGTCTTTCTCTCGGCGTATAGTCGTGGGATCATGGGTAAATTGGTATACATTATGAGTCATATAGATTGAATCTGGTCGTTTTAAACCGAAAAATAGCAAATTGTTTTGTTTGGTCGTGCTAGTGAACACCGGCTAATCGTGCGAGGATCATCATTCCAGACGGATGATGAGCAGGACAATAGCAAGAAACCGTCTCCATCGAAAGCTTCTCGGATCATCGAAAAGAAAGGTGCATTTTTTTGACTATTTTGCCGCATTGGCCACAACGTTGTAACACATTTCATGTTAGTAACTTGTGCTTGTTAAGACCGCCACAAAGAAATGCCCTTGCGCCAAATGGTTCAATGTACCGAAGGAGCGCTATGATGATTTGCGGGAGCGTATTGAGAACCTAAGCGTCGACATTGCCGGTACGCAGAAGACATGGAGATGACCCCGAAGGAATTCATGGAGATTGTTGCCGACAAGTTAGAAGTGATGGCGAAGAAGATCCGTGCTTCAGGATAAAGTCAATCGCAAGTAGTAGTAATCTAGCTTAGTACGTAACATAACCAGGTCCTAGGTGAATGTTGCGTATGCCGGTGGAATGGCCCAAGAATGGATGTGTATGTGGCAACATCTAAGTATGCCAACATCTAAGTAATAACTTTGAACCTTTATATATGCATCTTCGTATGTCTATGTGTTTGGATCCTGATGAGCCCTTGCAAAATATTTGAACTTATGAGTGACACAAATTGAAACTGCTGGGTCCCGTCATGCATATTTGGACTAACCATCTCATTCTGTTTTTAGAATTGCGACATGCTATTGTTTATGCTATTCATGTGTATATTCACAAAGCATTGTGATCAACACTGGGAGACTCTTCACTAGAACTCCCGAATTTTGTGTATTATTGTTAGCCTCTATAGTAGCCGATCGTAAAAGAAAAATAATGAATTACGCATATGTTGAAACTCCCGAGAAAGGTCATACTACGTACAACCCCTTTAAATATTGAAACGAGGTAATAGCTTGGTTGTACTAAAATTTTGTCTATCATGTATGTATTGCCAATGATCGTATAGGGGCTCTTCCGATGTGGACCATTCCAAAATTCCGTTCGACAACCTCGGTTCTTGTTGCGTAGATCTCCACGAGGGCCTCTAGATCGGACTCACTCGGCGATCTCCACGTGATTCTTGTTGCGGAGATCCGAGTGCGCTTGCCGCCATCACGTACGTACCGATGTCTTGATCTCGTATATTCAATCGTTCGCTCGCATATATATGCATATTGGTATATATATCGTGATCAAGCAAGTCGATTGAAACATGAACAATGCAGATTAACTAATGGCATCGACGAAGATCGAAAGGATGCGTCGGTTTCGACACTCACGATTAGCGAACAATTTTTGAATTTTTTTGCAAAAATTTACGACCTCAATGTAAATGCGAGGTGGATCTATTGCGTGTCCATGTAATTTGTGTCAATGCATGACTCCACATTCCACCGTGCTTCCCATTCAAATCTATTTACCTGGCCGTAGGGTTTGCTGATTGTTTCATCGATGCCGTAATATTCAAGACCAAACTACTTCATCTCGTGTCCCGTGAATCAAGATGTTACCGCCGATCTCACAATCATGATGCAAACACTCATGTTTCAATGATACAACACATTTATTTGTAGAAGACGATGAAGAAGATGGCTTGGATGATAATCCTCGTCGCCACCAATACTCATTAGAAACATTATCATGGCACTATACATCATGGACAAACCAGAGATGAGGCAGGCATATAAGTGAAAGTAGATCTTTTTGAAACTATTAGGAGCAGTAAAGAAGGAATTGTATCCAGGATGCAAAAATGCAACGAAGGTCTCTTTTATTGTGGAGCTTTTCGTACAAAGCATGTATGGCTTAAGTAACGCGTCATCTAGAGGCCACATTTAAGCTCTTTTGGAAAGTACCTCCACCGGCATTGTATTCCAAACTCCTTGGATAAAGTGCAAAGGGTGATTCGAGACTGGCTTGGACTATGTCAAGATACACGCATGCCAAAATGATTGTGTGTTATTTTTTGATAAATACGCGAACTGGAAACATGTCCCATTTGTAAGGAGTCAAGGTGGAAAGTTGTAGATAAAACTCGATAATAATTGGCAATAAGTGCTGGGTGCTACTTCCGTTAAGAAGTGGTTACCGCTAAGATCCTACGCTACTTTCCTCTTATTCCTCGCTGCAAAGAATGTATATGTCAAAGCAAATGTCAAAGGATATGCAAAGCAAGTACAAGAATGAATTGGTGAATGATGAGAAAATGCGTCACCCCGCTCGACTCAAAGGCATGGAAGCACGTGGATTTAGAACGAAATGGTTTTCGAAGGAGGAGGTTGTAACGTTAGGGTCAGTCTTGCTTCGATGGGTTCAATCCCTTTGGCATGCAAAGTCTTACGTATTCCATTTGGTCACATCCTAGTTCCTTACAATTGCCTCCATGGATGTGTCGTAAACAATCTAATCAATTTTGTCAATGTTGTTTCCTCGGTCCAAAATCTCCTAGAGCTGATATTGGATGTATATTTGAGGCCCTACACTGGAGCTCATGAGTTTTGAAATAATGGTGTTAAACAAGAGATGCAGTGGACTCAAGAAGAATTTTAGATTACGTGCTATACTTCTTTGGACAATTAATGACTTCCCACCTATGCTATGCCGGTCGTTTTGAGCACTAAAGGAAAGTTTGCATGTCCATACTCGCCACAAACATACCGAGTATTTGTGGTTGAAACATGGGCGGAAGTAACGGCTACATTGTACATCGACGTTGTTTGGCCCCCGACCATCCATGGCGCAACAATGCGTCAAGCCTTCAACAACAAGGTCGAAATCTCGTTGGAGGTACCGTAACCACTATCCGGTGCATAGGTACTTGAGCAACATTCTACTTTGAACAAGTAGAATTTGGAAAGACATTGTTATCAAAAGGAAGCGTGACGAAGACAACAGATGGCACAACCGGAGGAAGAAGAGTATTTTTTCTGAGCTCCTTTACCGGTATTCTTTTGCTCATCGTGCATAATTTGGACGTGATGCACATTGAGAAAATATATGCGAGAGCATACTAGGCACTCGCTTAAATTGGATGGCAAATGTAAGGACAGTGGGAGAATGCTCGGCTTGACGGTACTACACATTGTTCGTTAATCCTAGGTTCACTCTCATTTTTTAAGAAACTTGGTTGGAGACATGTCATTTTTGTTCTACGTGATCGTACCTCTTCAAATGAGAATCCAACCAATATAAAGATTGTTCATCTCGACTAGCCATGAAACTTTGGTATTCATCTCATTTAAAATTGACGTCGTCTACCGATTGAAAATCTTGAATCTAGTTATGAAATGTTCTATTTCTTAAATTATGATTGCTCGTACGATTTTGCTTTAAGCTATTTTCATTGATTGATTCTACCTTAGTAATTTCTTCGATGCACTATGTTCAAAGGAGTTGGTGGAATCGTAATTGGACAGTTTAGTCGTTCAATTAGGGAGGCCGTTTGTCGACTTGAGATGATATTCTACCGCATTTTTTGATATCATGATCCATTTGCCCGTTCATCTAGCCGAAGAAGCTAAACTTGGGGGGCCACAAGTAGCATGGATGTACCCAAAGGGAACTTACATCTCCACGTATCATGGAAAGGATATGTGTGGAACAAGGCTCACCCCGAAGGTTCAATCGCTCGAGGGATATATACTCGAGGAGGTTTTACATTCTCGCTCAAGATTCTTGAGCGTGGACACCAAAGACAATCGTGTTGATCGACATGAACCATCGTTAATGAGCCACCATCCGGGCCTGAAAGCATTTTTTCAAAAATGGATTACAAGAGGAGAGGACAAGACGGTTGAAGAAATACCACCAAATGAGTTTTAAGATGAGGCACTACATAATTTGCAATTGTGATGAAGCTAGACCATATGTCGAGTAAGATGCACTACTCAACATCATTATTGCTTTTAATTTTAAATATCAAACTAACGGTAATATTCTTTTGTGTGCGCCGAGCATTTGGAAGAACCGAGGGCACATGGATCCAGAAATCTTGGATAAGCGATGAGGCTCAACTCGTAAGATGGTTTGAAAGCAAGATCACAGGGATACATGCTAGAGGGGAAGTAAGTTCGCATTTGTTTGCACTTGCTCAAGGACCGGATCCCGACCGTACATTGAATATGTCATATCAACAATTGGTCGTTTTCTGCATCGTTAACATCGAGAGAACCCTTGTGACACAAAACAAAGGTGTGCTTGTCAAGGGTGAGGCAAGGCACAAATTGGTATGGGGTGATTAAAAGAATGATCTCACCGGAATTCCCGGGACAAAAGAAGTTATTCCCCGTTTCCTCAAAGAGGATCGGTTTGATGTGCCTCTTGTCACAAGTACCAACAGAGGCAAAGGATACAAGAAAAATAAATATGGGGTCATTGACATCGATACTACTCGACACAAGTTTAGTAGCAATGAACCCTATATTCTCGGCAACACAGCAGAATCGGTGTTTTATGTGAATTTGGTGAACAAACCTCGTCGTATGTTGTTATTTCAATGAAACCAAGGAACTTGTTTGCCATGCCCGAATTAGATCTCGAGGACTCACTTGTCAGGTATCGAAGGTATTAATTTGCTCGGTGAACACCAGGTTTTGACAAATTGGTCTAGATTCTGGACAAGGAAGGTACAACCCGCGATGTCTCGCTTATTAATCGTAGTTCCCAAGCGAGGCGGTTGATGAACTAGACGATGATGTATTTGATGTTGATGATGAACATGATGCAGATGACACGCATATCTCTCGATGATGGAATTGCTGTACCAATAGTTCAAGATGCCCAAGATGATGAGTTTTTCAATTGATACTTACCACCGTAGTCATGACTTCTATGTTGCCAATATTTACTACTTCTGGAAGACATTTGCATAAAGCTTGGAGATCTTCTTCTCCATCGCATCTAACTTGCCACCTACATCCTCCATGCATTGCCGATTAACTGATTTTTTATTATTTTTTAATAACATTTGATTGTATGTTATTTTTAAACAGAAAAAATATAATGAAATGTAGAATGTGATTTATTATGGTAAATGTTAATATTAAAAATATGAATCTAAAAATTGGTATTGGTATGACAAACAAAAATAGGGGCCGTAGGGCAAAGCCAGGTCACAACAAAGCTCTACCTGGGCGAGCGTGAAGCCCAACAGCGGGAGCCCGATGGGCCGGCTAGCCCAACAAGCCCGAGGTTAGTAGAGGAGAAGCAAAGTGTTCGAGGAGTTCCGGATGGCAAGCACGCTCCCTTTAAGTTGTGGTGCGCCCACTTATGTAGCGGTGTGGCACTAAAGATTATGGCCGATGTGCCGTTGTGCGCCGCTTCCTACACACCCCCCGGAAGTAATAAGTGACAAATGGGCCGCCCCACTTTCGGATCGCAATCCTTTTCTAACAAAAGTGCATGCCGTTGATAATTTGCATATGTGTCGTTCCTTTTAATATGTTGATATAGAAAATAAAAATTTAACTCACAAATGATAAAAATTAATCTTTAGTAAATCAACAAATAATTAGTGTAATATGGAAATTATTCCGTCAAAATTCGCTCAAATAAACAAGGCCTCTTAGTTTCAATCCATCACCGAATTACTAGAAATATGTACAAATCCTTGTGTCATTTGTTGCTTAGCATCGACCATCGAGGGATAGACCTAGGCGTTATCTACCGGTTAGTGTCGGGACCATATTCCGCACCGACACCGCCCCCCGAATTCTAGGCGGAGTGGTTTTCGAGGTGGTGAGTCGAGAGGTTTCGTGTCCGGGAGGTGGAATTGTTGGTGGTTGGTCCGGAGAGACAAGGGTGGTCGGTTGCTAGGCATTCTCCCCCTCGAGTTCACTACGGGGATGGGAGGAGTCGTAGCTTTGAGAAGGAGAGGAGGGACGGTCCACGGGTTGTCTTTCGTGGTTTTGGGCCTCCTCCAGGCAGTGAGGGGTGGTTTCCTCGGAGTGGTTACCGAGGTGGTTTTCGTGGTGGTAGTTATGGTAGGAAAGATGGATTGATGTGTGCTAACCCCACTTTCGAGCAAATGGCTCGGCACTGGTTTTACTCTTTTGGTACTAACCCCAGTGCTGAGTCGTTTGTTTGCTCACGTGCTCAGTTTTGAATTTCAGGTGGGAGACTTGGAGAACATTTGGTTGATTGACTCCGGTTGCTCGAGGCATATGACCGGAGACAGGGGGTGGTTCTCAAGTCTCGTCCCGGTGGTGACGAAGAGGTACATCACTTTTGGGGACAATGGGCGTGGGCGTGTGCTTTCAGAAGGTGAGAGAAAAGTGAGTGACAAGATCACTCTGAGGCGTGTTGCTCTTGTTCAATCACCGGGTACAATTTGCTTTCTGTGTCCCAGTTGTTGGATGAGGGCTTTGAGGTGTTGTTTCGGCCAGGTGGTTCTCGGATTTTGGACTCTCGAGGGGACCTTGTTTGTATGGTCGTTCCCAAGGGTCAGGTGTTTCGTGCTGATTTTTCTCAGTCTTCGGGTGTGGAGCGTTGTTTCTTGGCTGGTTCTTCGAGTGAGTTGTGGAAATGGCATAGGAAGTTGGGTCACTTGAGCTTTGACCTTTTGTCTCGCTTGAGTAAACTCAATTTGGTCCGAGGATTGCCACGGTTGAGGCTTGAGAAAGAGTTGGTTTGTGCGCCATCTAGGCATGCCAAGATGGTAGCCTCTTCTCACCCGCCTCTCACCGATGTGATGACTGAGCATCCATGCGAGCTGCTCCATATGGACCTTGTTGGCCCAGCTCGTGTGCGATCTGCGGGTGGGAAGTGGTATGTCCTTGTTGTGGTGGACGACTATTCTCGGTATGCGTGGGTGTTCTTTCTTGAGGATAAGGGGGAGACGTTTGGTTTTGTTCGAGATCTAGTCTTGAGGTTGAGGAACGAGAGGCACAGAGATGCCATACGAGCTATCCGCAGTGATAATGGCTCGGAATTTAGAAACTCTCGTTTTGAGACCTTTTGCCATGACTTGGGTCTGGAGCACCAGTTTTCGAGTTCGTATACACCTCCCCAGAATGGTGTTGTGGAGAGGAAGAATAGGACCTTGCGCGAGATGGCTCGAACGATGCTTGATGAGCATAGGACTCCGAGGAGGTATTGGGCTGAGGCGGTGAATACCGCGTGCTATGTGTCGAACAGGATATACCTCAGAGTGCACAAGAAGAAAACATGCTATGAGTTGATGCATGGTCGCACACCCAAGGTGAGTCACTTCCATGTCTTTGGTTGCAAGTGTTTCATTCGAAGAAAGGCGGGGAAGTTGGATAAGTTTGAGGCTAGGTCTGTCGATGGCATTTTCTTTAGTTATGCATCTCATTCTAGAGCATATCGTGTGCTCAATCTTGAAACTAACCAAATCGTGGAGACTTGCGAGGTAACCTTCAACGAGACAGAGCCACGTAGTCAGCTTGTCTTTGAGTGTGCAGGTGATGATGAGCTTGGCGAGGAGATCTTTCAGGAGGTGGAGCATGAACATGGAGATGATGAGGATGGCGGTGCGGTGCCCCCGGCTGAACATGTACCCACTACTTCGACTCGGTGATGAACGGACCCTCTACTACACCTATGACGACGAATCAAGAACGAGGAGAAGCTGATGTTGAGGGGGAGGTAGCATCTAGGCGAGAACCTCCCCGGCGAGTACAAATGGATCACCCAGCTTCGAGGATCATTGGCGACATGAATGAACGCACTACACGGTCGAGGTTTCGAAACAATTCCCATTTCGCTCATGCTGCGTTTGTTGCTTCTTTTGAGCCCAAAGACATTGGACACGCACTATCTGATCACAATTGGGTTAATTCGATGCATGAGGAGTTGGAGAACTTTGAGAGGAATCAGGTGTGGGAGTTGGTTGACCCTCCCCCAGGGTGTAAGCCGATTGGTACAAATTGGGTGTGGAAAAACAAAGAGGGAGAGAAAGGTGAAGTTGTGAGGAACAAGTCGAGGCTTGTTGCTCAGGGGTTCAGTCAGAAGGAGGGGATCAACTACGAGGAGACCTTTGCTCCCGTAGCCCGTTTGGAGGCGATTAGGATCCTTCTAGCCTTTTCCGTGGCTAAAGGGTTCAAGTTGCACCAAATGGATGTGAAGAGTGCTTTTCTGAATGGTGTGTTGGAGGAAGAAGTGTATGTGAGGCAGCCTCCGGGGTTTGAGAGTGAGAAGTACCCCCAGGGTGTACAAGTTGAGGAAGGCGCTGTATGGGTTGAAGCAGGCGCCTAGAGCTTGGTATGGTAGGTTGAGGGGGTTCTTGTTTGAGAGAGGTTTTGAGATGGGGAAGGTCGATCAGACCTTGTTTTTGCTGAGGCAAGGCAGAGATATCCTGATTGTGCAGGTGTACGTGGATGATATTGTCTTTGGTGGCTCGTCTAACTCTCTTGTTGCAAGGTTTGCAGATGATATGAGCAGGGAATTTGAGATGAGCATGATGGGCGAGTTGCAGTTCTTCCTCGGGCTACAAATCAAGCAATCAAAGGAAGGAACATTTGTGCACCAGGCTAAGTACACTAAGGACATTGTGCGAAAGTTCAAGATGGAGGACTCCAAGGCTATTACGACGCCGATGAGTACGACTACAACTCTTGATGCGGATGAGGAAGGAGAACACGTGGACCAGAAGGAGTACCGAAGCATGATCGGGTCACTCCTCTACTTGACGGCGACGAGGCCAGACATACAGTTCTCGGTGTGTCTGTGCGCTCGTTTTGAAGCGTCTCCGAGGACTTCGCATCGGCAAGCGGTGAAGCGAATTTTCAGGTACTTGCATCACACTCCCGACTTCGGCCTTTGGTACTCCGCGTCCTCTTCTTTGGCGCTTCATGGTTTTTCAGACGCGGATTTTGCCGGGTGTCGGTTGGATAGGAAGTCCACTTCTGGGACTTGCCAGTTTTTGGGTTCTTCTTTGGTGTCTTGGTCTTCTCGCAAACAGTCGAGTGTTGCTCAATCCACTACCGAGGCCGAGTATGTTGCCACTGCTAGTTGTTGCTCTCAGCTCCTTTGGATTTCATACACCATGAGTGACTTTGGTGAGGAGTATACCCATGTCCCACTTCAATGTGATAGCACCAGTGCCATAAGCGTTGCAAAGAACCTAGTGCTCCATTCCAAAACCAAGCACATAGAAGTGAGGTATCATTTTCTGAGAGACAACGTAGAGAAAGGGAAGATAGCTTTGATCCATGTACCCACACATGACCAACTAGCCGATATTTTCACCAAACCCCTAGATCAAGCAACTTTCACTCGTTTGCGAGGAGAACTTGGTGTGTGTTTGATTTCTTGAGTTGGATGTGTGGGAGATCCTTTGTAGCATATGTATAGTTTCCTTTGTGCATTTCTTGCATTTGGCATGGCATTTGTAACATGATGTATAGGCATCCTTGTATCTTAGATTGCATGCATTTTGTATCATATGCATTGGATAGGAAAGGCTTCTCCTATATACATTGTTCACCATGGGTTGCTATATATGTTTTTGTGAGCTTGGTTGGTATGCTATGGTTAGTTTGGCTTAGCTCTTGATGATCTTGATGAATGATCCATGGTTGATGGCTATTTTTTTTAAAAAAAATGTCACATATATGCTCTCTCATGTGTAAATGCCTTTATATGATCTTGACATGTTTTGGTGGCTTTGCTATGCTTAATTTGTTGTTGGATAGCTAGTTTATTGATCATATGGGGCCAAAGGCTCATTTGCCATCATGAATGTTTAGCCCCTTTGATTTATCTTATGGAGGGGCATAAGTTCCTTTTTGTCGCAAAGACATTTCATGTACCATCTATAAATCTGAAAATGAAATGAAAAATGCTTGGAAAATATGTTCCCATGTCATATGTGCTGAATTTAATTTGCTTTGGGTGCTAAACCGTTGCATGATGCCTACCAATGAGAAGTCTCATACATAGAAGTAGGCACATGTCTCAGTGGCTTTGACATGACATGAGGTGCTTGTGGGTGTTTGTGATGGTCTTATGATTAGAATGGCTGTCCTAGCATGAAGTTTGTGTGGCTTTGCCATTTTGACATGTTTTGCTCATGTTTAGGTTTTTGCTTGTGAGAGAGTAACTTTTCGCAAAATTACTCTAATCCTTTTTAGCCTTGTCCAATGGTTGTGAAACTTGGTGATCACGTAGTTAAGGTCATTACGAACCTGTAGAGTATCTAACTTGCTCATTTGGACTTGTGTAGCTCCTTGTGATGAATTTTGTATATTCGAGAAGCTATATGTTGAAAGTTTTCGCATTTTGCCTTGATTCATGCATTGTCAACAAGGGGGAGAAGTTTGTGCATGCTTTGGGCACCTGGTAGTGTTTGGAAGGTGTTCCATTTGGTTCGGGCAATTTTGAGCAGTTTGGTGCAGGGCCGGTCACATGGGGCGGTCTAACCGCCCCCAGGCGGTCAAATAGGGTGCAGGCGGTCTAACCGCCCTGAACAGGCGGTCTAACCGCCCTGGGCAGAGTGAGTAGGTTTTTGCTCTTGGTTGCATTCCCGTTTTGCATTGCTGCATTTGTTCAGGTGGAGTGTGCTTTGGCTCAGGGGGAGCTTGCATATGTGCAGGGGGAGCTCTTTGTGGTGTTCGAGTTTCGCTTTGGTGGTTTGCGCTCGTTGCTTGAGTTTTGGTTTTATCTCGGATGTGTCGAGCCGTTGCCCTTGCCTAAGGGGTCCGAGACCTGTCTTTTTCAAGTGATCTTGCTCTTTGCCTTTCTTTGGCTTTCGATCGCTTGTTGATGTTTCTTTTTATTTGTTTCTTTTCTTTTTCCTTTTCTCTTGTGTTACTTCATGTGAGTTTGTTGTCAATGCACTCATCAAGGGGGAGATTGAGGATCATGTGTGGTTCGAGGACCGGTGGATGGTCGCTTCCTTGTGTGATGAGTGATTGACAACGTTGTGTGGACTGATTCTTGGCTAAGTATTGCAGGTGCAGGTTGCGGCTTGACTCGTGTTGGTGCAGGTGAAGAACAAGCGCGAAAGGTCGTTGCCGGTGAGGCCTCTAGGTGTGGAGAAGACAAGTAGGCTTCGTTCGAGGGACCCGGTGGCCAGTGGGGTCAAGTGCAGGCCGCATGGTGGCATGAACAGCAAGATGAAGTCGTGGACGGTTTCTTGGTAGAGCCTCAAAACCAAGGTTGAGCCGGGACTATGTGGGAGTCGAGTCATGAGTGGAGATTGGCGGAGGCTACACCGAGTTCGCGGGGTTTGCAGTGGTTCACCAGAAAACCACTGGGTTACTCGGTTGAGCCACAAAACCGAGGCCGAAGACTCGACGAGGAGGTGCGGCCACCTAGGCCGGTTCAACCGCCCAGGAGGGGCGGTCAGACCGCCTGGGGCCGGTCAGATCTCCCGGGCCGGTCTAACCGCCCAGGGGGCGGTCTGACCGCCCTGGCCGCCGGCGGCGAGATGCTTCGAAGCGGACGACACGCGTCGGGATTGCAAGGCTTGCGTCGAGGCAAAGCAGGTTGCGGTCCCCGGGCATCCGTCCGATGGTGAAGACATGAAGACTTCCAAATCCGCCCTCGAGGGGCATGTATCCCTAGTTATTAGTGAAGGGTAGTTTAGTCTTTTGGGTGCCTCCATATATACTCATTGAATGGGTGGATGGCAGCCAACTCTTGGAACCCTAGCTCATTTGTTTTTCCATTTTTCGTTTTCTATTTTTTCCTTAGGTTTTTAGAGGGCTAGCTTGAGAGCTTCATGTGAGATCTAGAGAGAGGGATGGATGTTTGGGTGGCAAGCTAGACCTTGTACGAACCTTTCATGGCATGTATAGATGGTTCGGCGTTGCTCATCATGGTGGTTTTCCCGTCTCTTTTGTGGTGATATTCGGAGCTCTTTGTTGGCGGTGTTTTGAGGACGATTTCTTGGGGTTTTTGGTGGGTGTCACGTATGAGGTTCTTGTGCCTCTTTGGCTGGTGACTTTGCCCCCAAATCTCCTTTGAATCGGACTCGATTTTGTGGTTTCTCGAGTTGGACGAGTTCTTGACCTAGAGAAGCGATTTCTTCGATTCCTCTTGATTGTGAGCGTTTCGGGTCGATTTCTTTAAGGTAGAGGTTGCCCAGGAGGTAACCCAGCTATTCCCGAAGTTTTGCTGCAATCCGTGGAGTGATTCGGGAGATCAGGCGCGAGGAAGTTGAGGTTTGACCCGCGAGTTCGTTTTCTGGAAGGGGCGGTCTAACCGCTTGTAGGGGTGGTCTAACCGCCCTGGGTGTTTCCAGGTCGAAGTTTTGTTTTGCCGGATTTTCCTCGGTGAGTTTGTTCGCCTTGATCAGAGGAGTGTCTGGGTGAAATTTGGGGTCGTTCTCGTGATGTTTGCTAGGTGTTCTGGGTTGGAGTTCGTTGCTGGGTACAGGAGGTTAGACCGCCCCTGGTAGCCGGTCTAACCGCCCCTAGGCCCCCGGGTGGAGTTTTGGTTTTCTCCAAGATTTTCTGATAGCTAGCATGGCCTTGACCAGAGATCTTTGTTGGTGAAATCGTGGTGAGTTTTGGTGCTCGGAAGAGGCGTTTCGGAGGATTTCTTGGTTACCAGGTGGAGGCGGTCTAACCGCCCCCTATACCCTGTCTAACCGCCCCCCTCTGGTTAGCTGGCTTTCGAGTTGTTTCCGCTGTCGTTGCTGCGTGTGTGTTGTGGTTGCTAGTAGAGTTTGTTCCTAGGACCAGTAGCACTCTAGTGGCTACGTGGTTTTGGCAAACGGAAGGTAGAAGTGCGGAGCGTGTGATTTCGAGGGTTCGACCGAACTAGTTCGTCTTGTCGGAGTTTCAATCTCCCTCGAGAAGAATTTTTATCGGCTCCCATTCACTCCCCCCTCTCTGGTCGCCTAATCAGTCCTTCAGTGTAATACGCACATGGAGCTTCGGATCGCCTCGGATCGTGACCTTGTCAACTGCTATAAATCTCTGCAGAAGCTCAACGAAGACTGCGAGAAGTTGCGGGGGCAGCTCAAGGAACTTGAAGAAGCCGCACTTCCCATCGCAAGGCTGCTGGTGCCACACTCGGGCGGGCCAAAGATAGCTCCTCTGGTTGACCGACTAAAGGAAGCTCCCGGGTGCCTGGCTACTTATGTTAAGCATCTGGTGAAGTCCATCCCGAACCAAGTCTTGGCGTACATGAAGTCGAACTTCCCCAAGGCTCCGGTAGATGTAGTCGCGGGTTGACTAGTCGCCAATTGTACAGATGAGCAGTATAAGGAGCTTCTGGAGCAGATGGCGCTGATCACGGAACAAGTCACGGAGAAGCTGAACCTCCAGTAGTTATCCTGTAGGGTTAGCTTGTAGCAGGAATTGTAATATAAACAAAGTTGTAATGAACTTGTTTAATTTTTAATGAAAAGACTTCCATGGAATGAGTACTCATTGTCGCGATGTGTGTATGCGGAGTGCCCATCCGGAGTTGTCGCGAGTAGTAGTACTTAGTAGTAGACCCGTGGAGGGAGATACAGTAAATGAGTTGATCAAGAGTCGAACTTTATTACTTCAAGAGTACACCTGGATGGCCAGGGCCATTTACAAGTGTAGTCGCCAGGATCCGGAGGCCGCCTATGGCTAGAGTAGTGCTAGGGCGCATGGCCGCTTACAGTTGTAGATCCGTTAGTAGTCATATAGACTGGATCTTGAAGTACATGATCTCTTGATAGACTGCTGTTAGAGTCCTTGACGCCCTGAGCAGCCCGAGATCCGTTAGTAGCCGTTAGCACTGGATCTTGTAGTAGAGTAGTCCGGAGACTAGTGCCTGGACTCGGAGGCCACTTACAGCGAAAGGCTATGTGTAGAATCGACAGAGTAGACTTGAGCCCCCAGAGTAGTCGAAAGACTATGCGTAGAATCGACAGAGCTGGTCGACATTCCACGAGTTGCTGATGTCGTCGCCTTCAAGTGTTGTGAGGCGATATGAGCCTGGTCCGGTCACCTTTGCAACTGTGAAGGGACCTTCCCATGGCGAGCTGAGCTTGTGTAGTCCTTCCGTGTTTTGGATGCGGCGAAGGACTAGATCACCAATGTTGAAGGAACGTTCCTTGACGTTGCGATCATGGTAGCGTTGGATACCCTCGAGGTACCTTGCTGATTGGACGAGGGCAGCGCAGCGGGCTTCTTCGAGTCCATCGATGTCGACTCGTCTGCTATCTTCAGATATGCCTTCGTCGTATTGCTCTACTACCGGCGACTCCCACATGACGTCGGAAGGTAGAATAGCTTCGGAGCCGTAGACCAGGAAATAGGGTGACTGTGCCGTTGGCTTGGTGGGTTGAGTACGCAGCCCCCAGAGTGCATTGTGCAGTTCCTTGATCCACTTGCCTCCTTTTGTGTTAGAAGCATCATGCAGTCGCTTCTTAAGAGCGTCGAGTACCATCCCATTGGCGCGCTCGACTTGTCCGTTGGCCCGTGGATGGGCGACTGAGACATACCGGACGTCGATCCCGCTGTTCTCGCAGTCCTCCCAAAACTGGTGATTGTTGAAGTTGGAGCCCAGGTCTGTGATGATGCGATGGGGTAGTCCGTAGCGGTGCACGAGTTCATCCAAGAAGTCGAGTACCCTGTCGGCCTTAGCACAGGTGACCGGCTTGACTTCGATCCACTTGGTGAACTTGTCAATGGCCACCAGAACTCTATTGAATCCTCCTGGCATAGTCGGAAGAGGCCCAATCATGTCGAGCCCCCAGCAGGCGAAAGGCCAGGTTGGTGGTATGGTGACTAGCTTGTAGGCCGGAACGTGTTGTTGCTTGGTGAAGTATTGGCACCCTTGGCATCTTCTGACGAGTTCCTCAGCATCGCCCAGAGCTGTGGGCCAATAGAAAGCTCGTCGGAAGGCCTTGCTGACCAGCGTACGTGAAGACGCGTGGTTGCCACAGTGTTGACGGTGAAAATCCGTCAACCTAGCCATGAGTTTACCTTCGGTGTTGGCATAAGTTTTATACCTTATACATTGGTACTAACCCCTGTGGTATAACAAGTTCACTTGTGCATGTCAGTTTTGGAGTTTAGTGTTTACGCAGGGTTTTACCGTTGAATGCAAGACTTTCGGGATAAGTTCATCAAGCACCTTGTGACAAGACCTTGAAGCCCGTACAAGTCATGCAATGAAGCAAACTTGACTCCAAGAAGCCAGGGACTCAACCCGAGAAGATGACAAACTCCGAGGACATAACCAGAAAAGTGCCGAATCTTGCGAGACAAGGAGCTACGTCCAACTCGGAGAGAAACTGACGACAAGGGCCTACATGCAGAAGGGGGAAGCATCTAGAAGACTCGGGAACCGACACCACGCGAAGGAGGCCGGGAACTGGGCCTCGATGGGCCCCGGCCGGCTGGCCCAGGCCGGCTAGCCCAGCCCAGCCCAGGGCCCAATTCCCCCCTCCTTTGACCTAGCCGCCATTCGGGCTATTTATAGTCCCGGGGTCGAGAGCCACGCATCATCCAATTCGTCATCGGCCGCCGAGGAGCAGAGAAGAGAGGGACACCATCCCGGAGAGGAGAGGGTCGAGCTAGTTGACTAGGGTCTCCCTAGCCGATGTGGGAACCTTGCAAGGAAGACCACGTCGGAGTTCCCGGAGCTAGAAGCAAGATCAAGGTAGGATCCCAGTGGTGATCTTGTTTATGTATCATTGTATTAGTTGAATTATCAAGTCGAATCTATTTCTAGCGATCAAGAGTTTCTTCGATGATTTCGCTTTTCGATCGGCTTTGCTTATTCTAGATCTATTCTCAAGATAGATCACATAGGGTGTTCTTGTAGCCGCGGTGGCTAGAGGTACACGCCGGATCTTCCGAAAGAACTCGACTTGCCCTTGGACTCGCCATAGACTACCCGCATGAGTAGGGATACGTTGTGACAGAACGAGGGTTCCGATAGGCGGGCGTTTTCGGAGTCGGACGGGAAACCACGATTTAAAGAGGCTTCTAATAAGATTCGATTTGCTACTTCTTATCTTGCTTGGAACTTCAACAAAAGGCTTAACCCGATCTCTCTAGATCGGTTTATCTACCCTATCTATCTTTGTTACCTCTGGTCTTTAGTAGATTAGATTAGTTTCGTGTTCTTTATCTAGATGCATTAGGGTTTCTCTTTATCGAAGATTGAAGTTGCTTGGCTTTACTTGATCATCTTTTGCGTCATACATTTGTTCCACGGATTCGATACCTTGGGTTCATCACTCGAGGCAAGAAGGGTCCCTTGACTGCGACGGGAGACTTGTTGTTGACGGTGAAAATCCGTCAACCTAGCCATGAGTTTACCTTCGGTGTTGGCATGAGTTTTATACCTTATCCATTGGTACTAACCCCCGTGGTATAACAAGTTCACGTGTGCATGTCGGTTTTGGAGTTTAATGTTTATGCAGGGTTTTAGTGTTGAATGCAAGACTTTTGGGATAAGTTCATCAAGCACCTCATGACAAGACCTTGAAGCCCCGTACAAGTCATGCAATGAAGCAAACATAACTCCAAAAAGCCAGGGACTAGATCCGAGAAGACGACAGACTCCGAGGACCTGACCAGAAAAGTGCTGAATCTTGCAAGACAAGGAGTTGAGTCCAATTCGGAGAGAAACCGACGACATGGACCTACATGCAGAAGGGGGAAACATCCGAGAAGCAAGGGAACCGACGTGGAGCGAAGGAGCCCTCGGGGCCGGGGCCTAAATGGGCCCGGGCCGGCCGGCCCGGTCCGGTCGGCCCGGTGCCCATTTAGGGCCCAAATGCCCCCTCCTTTGCCCTAGCCGCCAATCGGGCTATTTATAGCCCCCTGACCGAGAGCCTCGCAGAGAAGAATTCGTTATCGACCGCCGAGGAGCAGAGAAGAGAGGGACACCATCTCGGAGAGGAGAGGGTCGAGCTAGTTGACTAGGGTTTCCCTAGCCGACGTGGGAACCTTGCACGGAAGACCACGTCGGAGTTCCCGGAGCTAGAAGCAAGATCAAGGAAGGATCCCGGTGGTGGTCTTGTGTATGAATCATTGTTATAGTTGAATTATCAAGTTGAATCTTTTCCTAGCGATCAAGTGTTTCCTCGAAGATTTCGTTTTTCGATCGGTTTTGCTTATTCCAATTCTATTCTCGAGATAGATTACATAGGGTGTTCTTGTAGCCGCGGTGGCTAGAAGTACACGCCGGATCTTCCGAAAGAATCTCGACTTGTCTTTTGACTCGCCCTAAACTCCCCGCATGAATAGGGATACGTTGTGACAGAACGGGGGTCTCGAAAGGTGGATGTTTTCAGATTTGGACGGGAAACCACGATTTAAAGAAGCTTCTATTAAGATTCGATTTGCTACTTCTTCTCTTGCTTGGAACTTCAACAAAAGGCTTACCCCGATCCTTCTAGATCGGTTTATCTACGCAATCTTACTTTGTTTTCTCCGGTCTTTAGTAGATTAGATTCGTTTCATGTCTTTTACTTAGATGCATTAGGGTTTTATCGAAGATTGAAGTTACTTGGCTTTAATAGATTAAGTTTTGCGTCACACATTTGTTCCACGGATTCGATACCTTGGCTTCACCACTCGAGGGAAGAAGGGTCCCTTGACTACGACGGGAGACTTGTACGCTTGCGAGTCACAAACGAACTTTGATACAATTATTAACCGTCAACACTTGTCCGCTTGCAAGTCTAAACGAACTTTGATACAACTATTAACCATCAACAAGCCCCTTTTTCTGGCGCCGTTGCCGGGGAACAAGTGATCAAGATTTGATCTTTTATTGCTTTTTTGTGATTTTCAGTTTTATTTTAGTCTTTCTTTTTGCATCTACTAAACTTTGATCATCCTCAAAATAAATCTAATCTAGTTTGTCTAACCCTAGTTTTCATAGATTTATTTTTACTTTCTAGTTTTTGCATATTTTGTTTATTGCTAACCCTAACAGGAGATGGACGTCTACCTCTCCAACAAACCCAATAATTTTGTGGATGATCCAGAAAAATTTTACAGGCTAAGGAGACGCGAAGCACATCAAGCTAAAAAGCTGGATTTTGTAGATTCGAAGTCGGAAGACAAAGGATCGAAGGAATCTCCGAAGAATTCACCACCTCAAAGTCCTCGGGAGAATCGACATCCACCGATGGGTGACCAACCGCAAGAGCGCAAGATTGGGGAGCTATGCACCCCGGACATCATCGACCTACCAATATTGAACCTTGAGGAGATCGGAAGACCGTTCGAGATCAAGACCTCAACAATCCGCATGGTGCAACATTCACCCTTCACTGGTAAAGAGGATCCGAACCTTCACCTCCAAGCATTCATTCAATTATGTCAGACTTTCAACATGGATGGGGTGACTCAAGATCAAATGAGGGCAAGGCTTTTTCCGTTCTCACTACTCGGGAAGGCTTTGCAATGGTTCCACTCTCAACCGGCGGAGACGGTGCAAAATTGGAACACGTTGATGAAGGCTTTCATGAAGGAATACTACTCGCCTGGTAAAACTCAAAGTTTGCGTAATAAGATTGCCACCTTTGTTCAATATCCTACGGAAACTATCTTGGATGCATTCGAGGGCTTCAATGAGTACACTCGGGCGGTTCCACATCACAAGTTCCCGAAGGAAGACCTCGTGCAAAAGTTCTATCAAGGACTCACCATGGCGTCAAGGACAATCATCGATGCATCGGCGGGGGGATCTATCATCGAGCTTACACCGATGGAAGCTTTCACTCTATTCAAGAAGGTCGCAGATAATGACACATGGGCGTCATCGGGGCGCCTACATCTGGTCCAACCCACGGGGAACGTCAAAGGAGTCTTGCAAGTGGAGAAGGAGAACATACTTGAAGGCAAGATTGATTCACACATGAGGAGGTTGGAGAAGATGGAGATAGAAAAGAAAGAGGCACAAGACTTGAAGGCCGCCGAAGCAAGATCCACATGCGAAGAATGCGGAGAGTATGGCCATGTCCACAAAGATTGTCTGGAGGAAGCCAAAGTGCTCGACTAAATGAGGAAGGGAGAATTGCCGAACTTCCGCTACGGGCAAGGTAGACCTCAATTTAATGCAAGCTCCTCCATTCCGAATTTGGATCCGCTTCGTATACAATTGAAGGAATTCATGGACAAGCAAGCCAAGATCAACAAGGACACCGTCACCAAGTTCAAAGCCATAGACAAGGTGTTGGAGAACATCGTTAGCAAAGTGACGGAGGTCGGAAGCTCCAACCATCAAGTGCTCAACATGATGAAGATGCTCGAGACGCAAGTTGGACAACTTGCCGGGCGCCTCACTAATGATGAAGGGAAGCTTCTGGGACAACCTAAAGGTCCCGAATCGGCGAAGGACATTCAAACATGTTCGGGAAAGGAGACCGAAGATCTGGACGTTCCGCGGGAGCAAGGAAGCCTAAACCATCCGCCGAGACGGAAGGAATTGCTAAGGAGAAGGTTACGGGGATCGTTACCGAAGAGCCAGAATTTGAGATGCCGGAAGAAGACACGAGGATACCACAACTCAAGCCACGCTACTTCCGAGGTAAACTTGACAACCACTTTGAGAAGTTTGTGGAGGTTGTGCGTAGACTTAGCATCAACATGCCATTATTAGATGCCCTACAAGTACCTACATATTCTCGTTACTTTAAATACATACTTGCAAATAAAAATGAGATAGCAATACTCGTGGTAGATCATGTCAAGATGTCCGAGGAGTGTAGTGCCGCTATTGCTAATGGACTAGAGAAGCAAAAGGACCCCAGATGCCCTACAATTCCATGTTCCGTTGGTTCATTCAATTTCGAGAAGGCGTTATGTGACCTTGGAGCAAGTGTGAGCGTCATGCCAAGGGATGTGTTCGAGAAGCTACGCCTACCATTGGAGCCTACGGGTATGTGTTTGGAGTTGGGAGATAACTCCATTCGCTATCCCTTGGGCATTGCCGAAGATGTACCCGTGAAGGTCGGACACCACTTCATCCCCGTCGACTTCGTGGTGCTCGAGATGGGAGAGAGGGAGAAGCCGCCGCTCATCCTTGGGAGGCCCTTCCTCAAGACCGTGGGAGACACTATTAATGTTGGAAAGGGGGAGATCATGTTCGACATTAACGGAGAAAGGAGTTCCTTCATGTTCCGACCACGACTTGAGGCATGCAATATGATTGAAGTTAAAAACATTCCACCTCATCGTCGCGTTGTTAAGGAAGAACCAAGGAAGAAGGAAGGGCTGAAAAAGAAGAAAGAGCCAAAGAAGAAGGACGTAAAGAAAATCAAGGAAGGTGTTGCATCCGTCAAGACAAAGGAAGAAAAGCCACCTGTGAAGACCAAAAAAAATGACTAAGCCGGAAGATAAGCCCGTGCCCAAGATGGTGCGGAAGTGGGTACCCAAGATTGCAACGCCCGCAAAGAGCGTTGATCCGAAGTAATCTAGTGAAGAAGTCTAGCCATGGACTATAAACGAAGCGCTAGGCGGGAGGCAACCCATTTCGTCGAGTCAAGAATAAGCTACCGGGAGGACAACCCGATTCCAGGTTTTTCGAGTCTTTTTAATAAGTTTTGAATTTTATTACGCAAAGACATTAGACTTAGAAGTGGTTGAACAATATTAGAGACATAATTCTTGATTGAATATTTTGCTTGATCATAAACCCTTTACTTGAACCCTCCTATGTGTTTGCTTGTTTCTTTTCGAGAAACCACAACCAAATAAATTCAGAACCTAACTCAACCCTTCATCCTTATTATGGTGTTGTGGTTGACTTATTTTTCATGCTAAAAACACATGAGTAGAGCCACGACTTATACCTAGGTGTTAATTAAATTTCAGCACGTGGTAGGACTCGCGTAAACCTAGAAACTAAACTTTTGGTTGGTTTACAAATCTATATCCTTGGTTTCTCTAAGATTAGAATTTTTCTAAGCCTCATTTAATTTTGTTTTATTCAAAATCTCTCTCATTTAGCCAAAATTAGAACCTAAACCTATGCCCCCATGATCAAGCCGGGAAAAGTTTGCTCTCAACCAATGAAGGCAAACTATACCGGTGAGACCGATATCAACGTAGTCGGAAAACATTTTCGACTTACATTTGTTTTTAATGGTTTAAAAACTTCTGTAAATTTATGCTTGAGCTCTTCCATAGCTCTGGAATTTTTTTAATTTTTGAATTAGAGGAGTGCTTAGCCTTAAACATACTTATAGGGAGGCAATCTAGTTTAAGTTAATCATGCATGCACCATTGGATGCCCTTTCATCAACTTTCATCAAGACCACATGCAAAGGACAAGCATGGGTGGGCAGCAAGCATGACTTTGCAGGAATTTCATGGTGGCATGTGAAGCAAGTGGAGCAAGGGAGCATGGACATAACTCAAAGCATGAAGCATCAAGTGGAAGGATCAATAATGCAAGAAAAGGAGTGGACGAGAGCGTTTGGGCGGTGCAACTCGTGGAGCACGCAGGCAAGAAAGTCACGGAGGAGAAATGATCGTGCTGGAGGAAAACGGAGCCCTGGGGAGGCACGCAGCCACCCAGGCCGGTCGGCCCAGGCCGGCCGGCCTCCCCTACAAAAGAAGCCCCCGGCTCCCGTCTTCTGCAGGCAAGCATCCCTCTCCTTCCTCAGTTTGTGTGCTCAAGTTCTTGTGCCCAGAACCACCGTAGACATAGCCAACCTTCCCAAGCTTGATAGCTCAAACAATACACACCCTTAATCCACTCAAAGTCCACATTCCAAAGTAAGTTTTTAAGTGCCTAGTTACCGGTTGCAACCCGGAATTTTAGTGGAGAGAAGAGTGTTGCAATCATGTGGAAGAAAACCACAAGTCTCTTCACCAAGAAGAAGGGGTCATCGTCATCCAAGCCGTCTTCGACGACATCTTCGAGGAGGCACTCGGTTTCCGAGTCTCCTCGGAGCATGGAGGACACGGCACCGCCAAGGAGGAATGACGCTCTCCTCCTCGGTGGCATGAGGGCAACAAGGAGCACGTCCATGAGGTTTACCAAACCTCAAGGGCGTACAGAGGAGCCGCCTGTCCCACCTCGATGATCGACCCGTTCATCCGCGCCACCTCCATACACTCCGCGGTATTCCACATATGGCTTCATCATATTGTCGGAGGAGGAGGAGAAGAAACTCTCTCGTCTTGAGAAGAGGCTTGTGGCCAATGTCTACTTCTACGATCAAGCACTCAACTACTTGGGTTTCGGCACGGACATATATTATATGTTGGGGCACCTTGGATGGGTGCAATTCTGCAACGGGGTGTCGGCAAACACCCACAAGGAGTTTGCCTTGGAAATCTTGATGACTATTGCGCCTATCCTTGATGATGGGGTGTAAAGTTTATCATTCAGTTTGGAGGGAATCCAACCAGTGGTTCCCTACGAGTATGTTAAGGAGCTACTTGGGTTCCAAAAGGGAGCTCCGGAGAAAGTTGACGTGCCGCCTGGCATGTTAGATGGATTTTGGAATTTGATCTCTGGAGAAGCCCACCAACAACGCAATTGCATCCGTAACCCCATTATCCAAGTATTCCACTCTTGGACGAGCAAGAGGATATTGGGGAGGATGAGGGAGACGAAGGTGACTGACACGGAGTTGAATTGGCTCTACTCGGCTTTAATTGCCAAGCAGCCAATAGACTCCTCATACCTTATGATCAACCGATGGTGTTGCGAGGCAACATCGGGGGCGGGAGATATTGGTTCGGGGTGCTACCTCTCTATGTTGGCCATCTCCCTACGGCCGGGGATCACAAGAAACCCCGAATATCTTTTACGTGGGACCTCTCTCGGCCTTGAGTATTTGAAACAAGGTAAATATATTAGTGGAGATGAGAGAGGAGGCTTTCATGTGGCCAAGGTGAACTTACCCCTTCCGGACGCAAGGCTTAGGCTTTTCATTCAAGGGAGGGAAGATTGGTTGGAAGAGGGACTCCTTGTCCCGGCAAAGAAAAATAAAAGAGGAAGAATCGTAGAGGAGGGATCCTCCTCTGCACAAGCGGGTGGTGCACAACCCAACTATGTACTACCATTTGGCGGGATTCCTCCTCCGCCAAGTTATTACGGAGGGCCACAAACGCAAGCATGGGGGGGTGGTGCACCACTACCCCCACCAAATTATGTGGTGCCCAATGTAACCTTCGCGGAGCCCTACACACAATATCCCCAACCACAACAAAGCATGGCCATAATTGGAGGGTATGTTGCGAGAAATATGCAAAACGTCGCAGCCATCCAAACCAATGCGGCTCAACTTGGTGAGGGCAATGCAAATATTGCCTATGAGCTTGGACGCCTTCACCTAGTGCAGCCGGATCAATTCGTTGGAGGGGATGTCCAACCCTACTATGAGCAAGGGTACAACTATCAAGATTATCAACACCAACCACCGGCGGAGGATTAGGAAGAAGGAGGAACCTTAGTTTTCTTTTCTTTTCCCTTTCTCTGTAATTTTCAGCTTTTGTTTGCTTGTGTTTGCGTAATATTTTCAGTTTTTATTTAAATTTCAGAAAGTGTGTTAGTTTATTTTCAGCTTGTTTTCACCGTTAATAAAGACACCACCTTGTTTACACCATTGGAAAAGTTACAAAGTTTGTGCCATGATGATATATGATTATAACTGCCGCTTTGTTTATCTTTGTAATTGATTTATGCATGTTAAAACTAGTGCTCTCTTAAAACATGAATCTGAATTTATCTAAATGCTAGCTTAATCTTTAGCGGAGGTTATGATTAAAATAAAGACCCATAGTGTTTTATGTGCTCTCAAGTTATAGATAGATTAAAGATGGTTTTTATGCCCAAAAATATCGCTAACCTTGTCATGAATATCACTTGTGTGTTGCTCAACCTATCCAGAGCATAATATATATTTAGTGCATAAACCTTAGTGTACAAGATTTATTTTTGAGTGAGTTATTGCAGGCCATGATTTCTCTGGCCCGAGACTAAGAAGCTGGTCATTCCGTTTTTGCGTATCTATCTTCTTGCTAGCCTTTTATCCGTGCATTGTGTATCCCCGCATCGGAGATCTCACAAACCTTGACGGATATCCACCCTTAAAACCAAATATCATCTTTTGTGATTACCTCCTTGACCACAACCCATCGTTGAGAATGGATCATCAATTCAAGGAAGATTGCAAGACGGTGCCAACATTGAAGAATTCAAGTATCTCTCCAAGGAAAAATATTTCCGGTACCTACCTTATTTATCGCCTCTTTGCTCGAGGACGAGCAACGTATAAGCATGGGGGAGGAGGTAGGTACGATGCAGTTTTAGAGTTCAAAGGGGAGCAAATAAAAAAATTTATGAGAAAGAAAAAAGAAAAAAATGATGAAAAAAGAAAGAAAGAAAGAAGGAGAAATTTGAGAAAAAGAAAAAAAATATGAGTATGTGTAAAAAAATAAAGTGAACTCCCCGGTTCTCTAAAGTGCATTAGGAATTTCAAGGCTTCAAGATTAAAAGATCCATACTCATTTTCCAACCATGTGCAATCCAATAACGAGGACTTCCTTTGTGCCTCGGGATCACTCTTTGCCATTTGCACATGTCCACCTATCTCAAGTGTGTGTATTTTTCTCTTTCCCCTCCTTGATATAATATTATTTTCCAATGACCTTTTTGACGAGTCTCGGTAAGACCATGAGAAGCTTGTCTTGTTTTGACAACATCTCATTTATAATATCTTGTTAGGACTAAACTTTCCCAAAAGCTCCATATAAAGCCTACCACACATATATGTTATGAGAGGGAAAGGAGTAGAATATATAGGCTTGAGAGACAAAGCGAGATGAGAGTTCATGAGCAATATGCAAGATGATTTAAATTTGTGAACTTGGTTTAGCTTTTCTTCATCTCGTTCTTTATTTCAAAAATTTTGAGATCTATTTAAATTTTGGGAGCATGTTAATACTTGTGGGGTAAGCTTAATTAAGAATCTACCTTCCATAGAGGTGAAGGCTAGTACATTATGGAACTTTAACGAATTAAAATTTCGAGAGCATTATGTTTTCTCATGTATGATCAAGTGCAAGGTTTAAATATTGATGGACAACAATGATATCCATCGAAGGCTTACTCGAGGACGAGCAAGGTTTAAGCATGGGGGAGATGTTGACGGTGAAAATCCGTCAACCTAGCCATGAGTTTACCTTCGGTGTTGGCATAAGTTTTATACCTTATCCATTGGTACTAACCCCCGTGGTATAACAAGTTCACATGTGCATGTCGGCTTTGGAGTTTAGTGTTTATGCAGGGTTTTAGCGTTGAATGCAAGACTTTCGGGATAAGTTCATCAAGCACCTTGTGACAAGACCTTGAAGCCCATACAAGTCATGCAATGAAGCAAACTTGACTCCAAGAAGCCAGGGACTCAACCCGAGAAGATGACAAACTCCGAGGACCTAACCAGAAAAGTGTCGAATCTTGCGAGACAAGGAGCTACGTCCAACTCGGAGAGAAACTAACGACAAGGGCCTACATGTAGAAGGGGGAAGCATCTAGAAGACTCGGAAACCGACACCACGCGAAGGAGGTCAGGAACTGGGCCTGGATGGGCCCAGGCCGGCCGGCCCGGAGCCGGCCGGCCCAGCCCAGCCCAGCCCAGGGCCCAATTCCCACTCCTTTGACCTAGCCGCCATTCGGGCTATTTATAGCCCCGGGGTCGAGAGCCACGCATCATCCAATTCGTCATCGGCCGCCGAGGAACAGAGAAGAGAGCGACACCATCCCGGAGAGGAGAGGGTCGAGCTAGTTGACTAGGGTCTCCCTAGCCGACGTGGGAACCTTGCAAGGAAGACCACGTCGGAGTTCCCGGAGCTAGAAGCAAGATCAAGGTAGGATCCCGGTGGTGATCTTGTTTATGTATCATTGTATTAGTTGAATTATCAAGTTGAATCTATTTCTAGCGATCAAGAGTTTCTTCGATGATTTTGTTTCTCGATCGGCTTTGCTTATTCTAGATCTATTCTCGAGATAGATCACATAGGGTGTTCTTGTAGCCGCGGTGGCTAGAGGTAGACGCCGGATCTTCCGAAAGAACTCGACTTGTCCTTGGACTCCCCCTAGACTACCCGCATGAGTAGGGATACGTTGTGACAGAATGGGGGTTCCGAAAGGCGGGCGTTTTCGGAGTCGGACGGGAAACCACAATTTAAAGAGGCTTCTAATAAGATTCGATTTGCTACTTCTTCTCTTGCTTGGAACTTCAACAAAAGGCTTAACCCGATCTCTCTAGATCGGTTTATCTACCCTATCTATCTTTGTTACCTCCGGTCTTTAGTAGATTAGATTAGTTTCGTGTTCTTTATCTAGATGCATTAGGGTTTCTCTTTATCAAAGATTGAAGTTGCTTGGCTTTACTAAATCGTCTTTTGCGTCACACATTTGTTCCACGGATTCGATACCTTGGGTTCATCACTCGAGGGAAGAAGGGTCCCTTGACTACGACGGGAGACTTGTCCGCTTGCAAGTCTAAACGAACTTTTATACAACTATTAACCGTCATCACACAGATGCCTTTATGGATCTCCTCCAAAATGTCCTTGCCTTCTTCTCGGGGAACACACTTCATGAGTACTCCAGTAGTGGCGCCCCGCCTGTAGAGCTTGTCCCCGACTAGGACGTAGGACTTGGCCCGGCGGATGAGCTGCTCGGCCAAGTTTTTGTCCGTGGGGACCTTCTGCTCGCGGATGTAGTCGATGAAGGGTTGTCGCCAGTCCACGTCGATCATCATGTCGGGGACAGCCCTAGGGGTCCCCTTAAACAGCTGGGAAATCCCCACTTAAAACCCGCAACAAAGCCAAATACACCTTACTTAACCATGCAGGACATGGCCCACGCCGCGAAGGCCCCGGTGGCCCACCAGGCGGCCCACTCGAAGACTCCCTTGAATAAGATATCGCCTCGCTCGAGGGTGCGCGCCTCCCTCGGGCGGATTCCGCCCCGATCGAGGGGGTGCGCCTCCCTCGAGCGAGGTCCGCCTCACTCGAGGGTCCGCCCCCGCCCTCGAACGGGGTCCGCCTCGCTCGAGGGCGCCCCACGCGCATGCCTGCTCCCGCGCGTAGGCATTAAATGCCCTGACATCGGCGGGACGGCGCCATCATGCGCCTGGGGCACGCGCCCCGGTGCCGCCGCACCAACTCCCCAGGAGGGAGCCCATCCCCATCACTGTGTGGGGGGGACTGTGCGGCGCGGCTGGTGCTAGTCCCGTGACGCCGTGCACCTGCTCTGGTACGGCTAACGCGCTGAACCCTCGAAGGGGGGCCGGCTGCACCCTCGATTTGCTTTCTTGTGATTTTGTAGGGTTAGGTGGAGACGCTAGGCCGGTGGGACGCCATCCCTGCCACTGTTAACGGTATGGCTGCCGCCCCCGCCAGTACGGGCGCACGCCAGGCGCTGTGGCAACGACTCCAGCACTGTGGAGCGCGTGGGAACGGGATGCCACCTTACCTGCCGCTGTACCCCGTACGGACCGACGTCAGCGACTCCCTCGAGCCTATCTGAAGACATCACCGCCGTTCGCCGCCCTTCTACCCTCGAGGACGCCACTGTTCGGGTACAAGATACGCCATGATGGCCGGATCGCTGCAAGGATCGCCAGGGCGGCCGCCTACTCTACAGCGTAGCACATCACACTCCCACACGTAGCTAAATAGCACGGCGCGCATGTGATTCTCTCCTTCCTTGGTCTATAAAAGGAGGACGAACCCCCTTGCCGCAGGGGGGAGACAGACGACGGACTCAACACACAACACACGAACAACAGAACCCAACACGAGGCAAGTCGCACCACGCACTTGCTCTCCAATTCTCCCACAACATCTTCAGCCACTACACCAGGGACTTGGAAGCCACGCTTCCTCTCCCGCCTTGCTTGTAGCGGCCCCACTACGAGCACCCCGGTCTGCCGAGCAATACGGTGCCTTGAGCACGCCCGCCGGCCGGACGTACGGCCCCCCGGCCGAAACCAGGATAAACTCTGTGTCTTTTATTGCTTAGCATCGACCATTGAGGGATAGACCTCGGCGCTTATTACTGGTTAGTGTCGGGACCACATTCCGCACCGACAGTTGGCGCCCACCGTGGGGCAATCTGAGCGCCTAAGGTCAATCCACCAACTCCCTCCATGGTGATCCGCACTGAGTACCACGCTACTCGCTATTGCATGGGCAGCTCGGACCCCCTCCCCGCCGGGTTCGAAATCGGGTTCGGGGGCCTGAACTTTCAGGCCACGGGGAACGGCTACCTCATGCGCCTCACCAACCGCGAGGAGCTCCGCGCGCGCGGCGCCGGGCCGGGTCCGCTCCGGTCCCCGGCCGCGCGCACCGCCACAACGCGGACGCCCGCCGGCACGGATGCCGCGGGTCCGTCGGCGCCACGACGCCGCCGCCGCTCCGGCCGGCATTCACGCCAAGCGTGATCCGAGCGACGGCAAGCTGAGCGCGCCGCCTCTCAGCGCGACGTGCCTGCCGCCACGACAACTGCCACCCCAGCGGGACAGCGCACGGTCTCTGGACCGCGCTTTCCCATTGGGCTGCGTGGTGCCACGACGGCCTTCAACGCCAACGTCAACACCACGATGCGCAGGGTTCCGCCTGGCCGTCACGTCTTCGTCGCCAGGGATCCCAGCGCCTCAGCGAGTGACGAATCGTCCCTAGGTTCCCTCGACGCGCTGCCGCCCGCCAACCTCCATGGGTACGCGGAGTGAGACTTCTCCGGCGTACCGGACTCAGTCATGTTCAGGGGTTTCCTTGACGCTACGGACTACTGGTTCGGCTGCTCCGATGACTCCAGCACCAGGAGCTACGACCCCGCGCGGGAGTGCTGTGTCATCATTGCTAACGACCCAGCAAATGCCACCAGCGCCGTGGGCGTAGGCGACGGGGAGGTTACGCCTGCCCCAGGGGTTGCTCCACGCCTGGCCGCGGGGCCGAGCACTCCTGCTGGGGCCGACGCCGACGCGCAGTTAGCCCAAGCCCGTGAGCTCGAGGCTAAGTTGGCGGAGGAATACCGAACGGTGCGGCTGCTCCGCGCCTCGATGGCTGGAGAAGCCTCCGCTCGCGGCGAACGCGTGCGGGAGCTGGGCAGGCAGGCCCGCGACCGCATCAACGCTGACAACCCTGACGTGCCTCCACGGGCAAGTCAGAAGCTCGTTGCCGCCGCGACGCTGCTGCGGGCTATGCCGGCACCCTCGACCCCTGAGGCGCGGAACCTGCAACGCGAAGTGCAGGCTCTCATAGAGCAAGCGGCCGTCCAGCAGGCCAAAAGCTCAGCCTCACGTATCCGCCAGCAGGGGGATGCACGAGGGGACGGGGCTGCACAGGGAGGTGAACCCTCGGTCCACGCAGGTGAAGCTGCGGAGCGTCCCGCCAACTCCGGACGCGCGACGGCCAAGGAGCGGCTCATTGACACGCGCAGGGCGCTGGACGGTGACGCCCGCAACGTCATCAACGCCCGCTGCACAAGTAGGGCGGACGCCCGAGCAGCGGTGGGCTACCACCCTCAACGGGGCGGACGCTACGACAGCGGCGAGGACCGCTCCCCGACGCCGGAGCCCCCAGGGACCCATGTGTTCAGCCGGGAGATCCGCGCGGTGGCCTTCCCCTAGCGCTTCCGCCAACCCTCGACCATCGTCAAGTACAACGGGGAGACCGATCCCCGCGTGTGGCTCAATGACTACCGCTTGGCGTGCCAGCTGGGCGGGGCCACCAGCGACGAGGTCATCATCCGCAACTTGCCCCTGCACCTCGGGGATTCAGCTCGGACATGGCTCGAGCACCTGCCCGCTAGCCAGATCCTCAACTGGGACGATCTGGTCCGCACGTTCGTGGGCAACTTCCAGGGCACGTACGTGCGCCCTGGAAATTCCTGGGACCTGCGCTCCTGCACTCAGAAGCCCGGCGAGTCGCTGTGGGACTTCATACGGCGCTTCTCCAAACGCTGCACGGAGCTCCCGAGCATGGCGCAATCTGAAATTGTGCACGCCTTCCTCGAGGGTACCACGTGCCGGGACCTCGTGCGCGAGCTGGGACGGAGCCCGCCCGCGGACTCCAATGAGCTGTTCGACATCACCACCAGCTTCGCCTCAGGAGAAGAGGCCGTGGGGGCGATCTTTGACGGCAAGAAGGGCAGGCGCCCGGACGATGCGCCCGCGGAGGGCAGCAAGTCCAGGGAGGCCCACCGCAAGGACAAGCGGGGCAAGAAGGGAAAGAAGCCGCGCCGCGAGGCGCGCGAGCAGGGGCACGACGACGATGAGGCCGAGGCCCTTGCTGTCGACCCGGCTCGACGGGGCCCTCGACCGGCCCCTCGAGGCCCGGGGGTGTTTGATGACATGCTAAAGAAGCCATGTCCTTACCACAAGACCCCAGTAAACCACACCCTTGAGCAGTGCGACATGCTCAAGAAGTTCTATGGCCGCGCCGCCGCGAAGGAGGCGGAGGCCAAGAAAGACGGAGGAGATGGCGACGCCGGCGGCTTCCCCGCCGTGGAGAACGTGTTCCTCATCTTCGGGGGACCCACCGTCGACATGTCGACCTGCCAGCGCAAGAGGGAGCGGCACGAGGTCCTCGCCGCGGAGAAGGCGCCTCTCTCCTTCCTCAATTGATCGGAGGACGCCATCACCTTCAGCTGGGAGGACCATCTGAACCGCATCCCCAACCCGGGCCAGTACCCGCTGGTGGTCAACCCAATCATTGGGAACGCACGGTTCTCAAAAGTCCTGATGGACGAAGGCAGCAGCCTCAACATCCTCTACGCGCATACGCTGCCTTGATGGGGATCGGGTTGGACCAGCTGCGGCCCAGCACGAAGCCGTTCCATAGCATCGCGCCCGGCAAGCAGGTCCAGCCCCTCGGGCATATCGACCTGCCGGTTTGGTTTGGCACCGCGAAGAATTTCCGCAAGGAAATGCTCACCTTCGAGGTGGTGGGGTTCAAGGGCGCCTACCACGCTATACTTGGGCGACCCTACTACGCCAAATTCATAGCGGTCCCCAACTACACCTACTTGAAGATGAAGATGCCAGGACCGAACGACGTCATCACCGTGGGCTCGTCCATCGAGCACGCATTCAACTGTGACGTCGAGTGCATAGAGCACGCAGAAGCGCTGGAGCTGGATGAAGCGCTGGTGACCACTTTGGAGAAGATGGTCAACGAGGACCTCGACTCCGCCTCCAAGCACACCGTGAGGACCATGTGTGGTTCGAAGACCGGTGGATGGTCGCTTCCTTGTGTGATGAGTGATTGACAACGTTGTGTGGACTGATTCTTGGCTAAGTATTACAGGTGCAGGTTGCGGCTTGACTGGTGTTGGTGCAGGTGAAGAACAAGTGCGAAAGGTCGTCGCCGGTGAGGCCTCCAGGTGTGGAGAAGACAAGTAGGCTTCGTTCGAGGGACCCGGTGGCCAGCGGGGTCAAGTGCGGGCCGCATGGTGGCATGAACAGCAAGATGAAGTCGTGGACGGTTTCTTGGTTGAGCCTCAAAACCAAGGTCGAGCCGGGACTACGTGGGAGCCGAGTCATGAGTGGTGATTGGCGGAGGCTACACCGAGTTCGCGGGGTTTCCGGTGGTTCACCGAAAACCACCGGGTTCCTTGGTTGATCCACAAAGCCAAGACCGGGAGAACCGAAGACGGAGGTGCAGGCGGCGCGGACCGGTCGGACCGGTGGGGACCGGTCTGACCGGTGAGGAGCACCGGTCTGACCGGTGTGCGACGATGCAGTCCGGAATCTTCGAAGCGGAGGACACGCGTCGGGATCACATGGCTTGTGTCGAGGCTACGCAGGGTGCGGTTGCCGGGCATCCGTCCGATGGTGAAGACATCAAGAATTCCAAATCCGCCCTTGAGGGGCTTGTATCCCTAGTTAGTAGAGAAGGGCATTTTAGACATTCGGTTGCCTCCATATAACCCAAGAGGTGAGAGGATGGCAGCCAACTCTTGGAACCCTAGCTCATTAGTTTTCCTTTTTTTTCCACCTATTTTCCTTAGGTTTTCTCTAGGACTAACAAGAGAGCTTCACGGAGAGATCTTGTAGAGAGGGATGGATGATCGGGCGGCTTGCTAGACCTTGTACGAACCTTTGTTTCATGTATAGATGATTCGGCGTGGTTCCTCAAGGTTTGGATGTGTTTTCCCCGGTTGTTCTTGGTGGTGATTTTCGGAGCCCTCTCTCGGTGATTTCTTTGGGTTGTTTTCGGGACTTTTCTCTTGGGAATTTGATGGGGGAAATTTGTGGGAACCCTTCGTGGTTCTTTGGGCTGTGATTTCCCTCCACGAAGGGGGAATCGAGGTTGGCAAGAAGAGCATGAAAGCCATTGATGAAGTCGTTCCTCCAACCAACCTCAAGGAGTTGCAATCATTGCTCGGCAAGATCAACTTCGTGAGAAGGTTCATCTCAAATTTATCACAGAAGGTGTTGCCATTCTCTCCATTGCTGAAGCTAAAGAAGGATCAGAAATTCACATGGGGCGACGAACAACAAAAGGCTTTCGATGAAATCAAGCAATACATGAAGGAGCCGCCGGTCTTTGGTTCCTCCTCGGTGAACAAGCCTTTCAAGTTGTACGTGGCGGCCGATACCCAAACTATTGGATCGGCCCTTATTCAAGAATTCGAAGGCAAGGAGCGGGTAGTAGCTTATCTTAGCCGAAAACTACTTGATCCTGAAACCAGGTATTCGGCTATAGAGAAACTGTGTCTTTGCGTATACTACTCGTGTACAAAGTTTCGGCACTACTTGTTGAATGCCGAATGCACTGTATACTCGAAGTTTGATGTGATAAAACATATGTTATCTATGCCAATTTTGAATGGTCGGGTTAGCAAATGGATTTTAGCTTTATCAGAATTCGAGTTGAAGTTCGAATCGGCAAAAGCCATCAAAGGTCAGGTCATTGCCGATTTTATAACTGAACATCGTGACCCTTCAATTGATCTGCTTGAAATTACCCCTTGGGCTTTATTCTTTGACGGGTCATCATGTGGCAAAGGTGGGGGAGTAGGGATCCTGCTAATTTCGCCCAGAGGTGAGATGTTTGAATTCGCCATTCCTATACAACCCACTGTCACAAATAACCCGGGCCGAATACGAAGCACTACTTCGAGGGCTTCAATATTTGAGAGAAGTCGGGGCCGTCTCGGTTGAGGTCTATGGAGATTCGAAGCGGTAATCAAGCAATTGAACGGCCAATACGAGTGCGGGAGCGAAGCGCGAGGAGTTACTACGAAGAGTGCGGGGAGATCTTGAAGAGCTTCCCATTAGTAACCCTGCGAGCACATTCCTAGAGAGAATAACGAAGAAGCAAACAAAGCTAGCTCGGAGCGCCTGCGGTTACAAGGAGAGTCAAGAAGCATTTTTTGCAGAGAGGTGTGTGCACTAGGGGCGGATCTTGCGAGAAGATGATTGGAGGAAAGAAATCATTGATTACTTGAAAGATCCATCCCGAAAAGTCTCCGGGAAACTCGGTACAAGGCAATCAAGTTCGTTCTTCCGGATGATAATTTGTTCTATAAATCATTAGACGGGGTATTGCTACGGTGCACGGGTCCCGGAAGAGGCCAAGAACATGATGAGCGAGGTGCATGATGGGATATGTGGAGCGCACCAATCGGCCTATCGAATGAAATGGGTTATTAGACAAGCCGGATGCTTTTGGCAGACGATATTAGAGGATTGCTTTGAGTATTACAAGGGATGTCAAGACCGCCGGAGGTTCGGGAATATTCAAAGAGTCCCCGCATCGCATTAAACCCCATCATCAAACCATGGCCATTCAGGGGCTGGGGTATAGACTTGATTGGCCAAATCAATCCGCCGTCCAGCAAGGGGCATAAGTTCGTGCTTTTGGCTACAGATTACTTCACCAAATGGGTCGAGGCGATCCCACTGAAGAAAGTGACATCAGAAAACATGATCGAGTTCGTCAAGGAACACATCATCTATCGATTTGGGATCCCTCAGACGATTACTACTGACCAGGGGGCACAATTCGTGTCACTGGAATTCAGAGACTTTGCCGAAAGCATGGGAATCAGATTGTTTAATTCCTCTCCATATTATGCCCAAGCTAATGGTCAAGCAGAGGCTTCTAACAAGATCATGATCAAGCTGATACAGAAGAAGATCGATCAGAAGCCAAGGAGGTGGCATTCAGTACTCAGTGAAGCGCTGTGGGCTTACCGAATGGCCCCCCATGGAGCTACAAAGACTTCTCCTTACGAGTTGGTTTACGGGCATCATGCAATCCTGCCTTGGGAAATACAGTCAGAGTCAAGGAGGGTTGTGCTGCAAAACGAGTTGAGCTCCAAGGATTACAGTGGCCTAATGATGGATGAGTTAGAAGATTTGCATATGATCCGTCTCAGGGCCCTGGAGAACATCGAGAAAAACAAGCTGCGGGTCGCCAAGTACTATAACAAGAAAGTAAAAGTAAGGCAATTTGCAGAAGGCGACCTGGTGTGGAAAGCACTATTGCCGATTGGAACTAAATACGGTGAATTCGGCAAATGGTCCCCTAACTGGGAGGGGCCTTTTCGTGTGGTCAGATGCGTTCCTGGTAATGCATACATATTGAAAACTTTGCTAGGAGAGGAATTTTCCGCCGCAATAAATGGAAGATATCTGAAGAAGTATTATCCTAGCATTGAAATCGATCGATGATTGCACACATCTGACACAAAAATAGCCGGCGCTCAGGGATGAGGCCGCCTTTAGAGCAAAATCCATGAACAAGAGAAAATGGCCAGTGCCTAGATGCATTGCCCTTAGCTCAATACTACATCACAACTGCTCCTTGCAGGATCACATCTAACAACCCTGATGGTCGAGTCCCCAAGGAGGCGGGAAGCAGAAGGCGTGGCGGAAGAAGCGAAAGTATGATACAATCTTTTCTTTACTTCTTCGGCTGCTCCCCCCTCTTCAGTTGTTCCAGGACCACCGTGACGGCAACTTGGAACGCACGAGGATGACCATGATTGGCGGCCTCTACCAAGCTATCCCAGGCCGCCTTCAGGTTGCTGTACCTGTCAGAGACATCTGGAGCAAAAGAATCAAGGTTAGGGGCAAGAAATCCAGATGCGAACATGAAGGAGTCAGAGGCATTTACCCCCTACTAGTGCTTCCAGCGCCATGCGACGCTCGCGCTCGGCTTGGCAACGGACGGACATGTCCCTGAGGCCACGCTCCAGGTGCCGGACACGGCGGCGCAGCTGATGAATGGCCCTCTGCTCAGGCGTGGCATCCTCGCGCAGAGAGGAATCGGAGGAGATGTACTCAGGAACATCTTCGGTCCCGATGACCTCTTCGGGAAGCAAATCAAGGCTGAAAGGGGCAAAAGGAAAACATGAAGCGCAAGATCAAGCGGGAGGACAAAGAGCGGATCAAGAAAGAACTCACTTCCGAATCGTACGCTTCCTTGATGAGCCGCTCCCCTGAGAGCACCCCACGGGCTATTTTATTGACCAAGGAGGCGCATTGGGAGTGATGATTTGGCCAGTACACACTGTTGGAATACCAAGCGGCAGGGATTTCCACCAGGTGCGAAGGGTTTTCTCTTGAACAGTGTTCACGGATTGCCGAATTGGGATCCTCTGTGGATTTCACGCCAAGGGGCAGTTGTTCTCACGCGTTCGGCTAAAGATAGTTCCCGGATGCATTCAAAGAAGAAGTCGCAGATGCAAAATGCAAAGGGAAGTCATCACAGAACAGGTGCAGAATTCAAAAGTTCTTCATCTAATTGCCGATATTTACACATCCCTAGTACAATCTAGTCGAAGAGCCTATTCAACACAGATTGGGGATGGGTAATTTCGGCAATGGCGTCGCCGTGGCCGTCAAGGCGCTCCAGGATGAGCTCGATCTCGTCAATGTCCTCCGCGCGCGCCGCCCGGAAGCCACGCGGCCGGTGGAATAGTCGACGTCCGTATGCGTCGCCATCGCAGCCTGGGCCCAAGGTGGTGCCCAAACGAACGCCATGGATGGCCACCTCGTAGATGCGGCGCTCCGCCGCGGCGCGCGCTCCGCCGGCGTGTCGCCGTGGGCATTCACCTTCTCGGCCGGTTGCTCTACCGGGCGCCTTTAGCTGGTTGAGCTCAGCATCACGGGCTGCAAAAGACAAACAAGACAGGATTAGCATCAAAGGCCGGGCTGAATCAAGAATCAATCCCAGAGCCATACCGTCGATGGCTTCCAGCAGCTGTTTACGCTGGTCCTCCCATTCTAGTTCGGCCACGCCCGCTTTCTTGGAGACGTCCTCCAGCTCGAGACGGGACGCCTCTAGCTCCTCTTTGAAGCGAATGGCATCTGCTTCCCCGTACGGTACCGGGGAGTGGCCATCGGACTCCGAAGAGTCATCTGGGAGTGGCTGATTGGCCGGCGCGCGAGGCGGATTCCACTGAATCAACCTGAAAAAGGGGGATGATCGTCAAGGCAAAAGAAGATCAAGAGAAGGATCGAAGAGGAGAAATTGATGATCATCACCGCCTGCGCGCATTAGCGCTGCTCCCCTCGGCCTCGTCGGAGGCGCGGCGGCGGTTGAGGCGGCGCACCATTGCGGTTTGGGGATGTGCACTGTTTGCAAGAAGACCAAGGATTGGCAAAGATTCGAGAGCTAGAAGGCCTGGTGGAGAGCTAGAGGCACCTATCTTAACATTTATAGGCCTGGCAGGATGAATCGTGGCTTCGAGTCGTGGCTGTGGATCGTGGCGCACGTCCCAATAAAATCGGAAGGTGGAAAGATTTCCTTGACCAACCCGCCGGCGGGTCGTTTGGAGTTCTAGGCTGAAACGCGTGCGGATCAATTGTTTCGGCTAAAGGGAATCAAAGTGACGTTCGGGAGTTGGCGTTTCACTACGGAATGGGTCGTTCAGCATTACATCTCAAAGTACGCAAGAGAAAGGAAACAAGTCATAGGAAAGTATCACGGGAACAACCAGTTCAATTATACATCAATGAGGATTCAGGCATTCAGGAGTTTTGCAAGTACATGACGAACATTAGATATTATCAAATGGGAATTGTCCAGCATCTCCTGGCAGTCTTTTTGGGCACCAGATAAGTCAGTGAGCTCTGCATCGCATTGCTTTACTCTGGTGACAGCCGATTCTACTTCCGCTTGGGTCTTTGCTATCAATCCAGGAAGTTCGGCTATTTTCTTTTGGTCAATCTCCATCTCCGCTGACAGGCTTCTCAATTCTGCCTCTAGAGCAGCCTTCCTGGCGACTTTCAGATCGTAAGAAGCTTGCAGGTTAGCCAATGCATCTTTATGGCTCTCTGCTTGGGATTGTGCCCCGTTCATGGCATGTTCAGCGTCAGTTTTCTTCTTTTCAATGGCCGGACGGGAGCGCAATTTCCTCCAAGTGCGCCTCAAGGGAACATAAAAGGGCTCTAAGTCGTAGACGGATGATAGGGAAGCTCTGATGTCCTCGGGGAGTTCTTGACTAATGGGTTCAAACATCTCTTCAAAATGATGAAGATCATTGAGCTGATCCTGAACATCTTTTTCTAGCCAGGCTGCAATTTCTTTGAGTTTGGGCAACACTTCATCTGGCAGCGGCTGGTTTATTTCTTTCATCACCTCGGCAGTTGATGGGCCCTCTGATGGCAAGCTCGATGACGGCGGGGCATGACCCTGAAAAGTAACATTGCCGAGGTGAGAATGCTAACATCGAAGTACCGAAATTAAGCGCGGAATTGGGTACCTCATGAATGGTTTCTTGAGCGGGGGCGATCGCAGACGGAAGAGGTGCCCGGGTAGAGCCGAAACTCCCAAGTCGGGGGGATGCTGATGCGGCCATCAGCGACTCGTGAGTTTCTGGCTGATGAAGAATTGGTGCCTCCTCTGTTGGGTTGGTCGTTGCTGCTTGACTGATAGGCGATGGCATCCTGGGGGAATTTGGTGGCTCCAGTTGAGTTGGGAGATTCATCTCTGGAGAGTGTATTGCTTCTGCAGAAGGTGATGAAGATGAGATCTCCACTGGGATGGGCAATTCAACCCTGGATGGACTCGCTTGTTGAACCACTGGAACATCTACAAGCGGTTCTCCCACGGCTTCTTCTGCAAATGTCCAATTGAAGGGATAAGTGCCAGTGCTCATCCTTGAGAAAGAACAGTAAAGGTCATACCAGTGGATGGAGCATCGGCAGGTACTGGCTCTGAAGGCTGCTGGGCTCTGGTCTGAAAATACACAATGATATGATCCATCAAGAACAGAGTGACCCAGTAATCAAGAAGGTAAAGGGGTTTACCTCAATCAGCACTTTCTTGACAGTTCTCCTCCTTTTAGCACTTGGAGGGGCAATCAGATGCAGACCTTGCCTCCTGTCGACAGCAAGGCTAGAAAGGCTGGGATCGGTGGTAGCATACCTGGCCATTAGTTGATGCAGGGTTGTGGATTTAAACCCCAGTGCTGAAATTGGGCCTTCGGCATTATAAGTAATTACCCTGGCTCGAGGGGCAGGCACTGTGTTCTGTGGACAGAAAATGAAGGTCAGGACCATGAATAAAAGAGGAAAAAGTCTGATCAAGGGGCTCATTGTATTACCTCTGAAGTTGGCAGAAAGTCAGATACCAACTCTGCACAGAATACATGAACAGGTTCACTGAAGATGTGGTCATGAAATTCTTGCCACCAGGAGCTGAAGGTAGGGTGAACTATGGTTGTGGGCACAAAAGGACATGTGTAGACAGTGGGACTGCACACATAGTTGAAAACTCTGCTGCACTGCATCAGTTCTTTGATTTCCTCCCTGGGTTTGAGGAATTCATGCAGAAACAATCTTGGGGGCATCTGGCCGCATCCAAGTTGCCTGGCCATTACATTAGGCTGGTAGTACTCATAAGTGCTGACATTCTGCCTCCCTCCATTGAACTCGGCCGGTAATATGCATGGGCGGATTATGATGTTAAAGATCTCCAAGAATCCCCTATCTTGATGGCCGGGCTCAAAGGAGAATTCGACAGGAAAGGTCAAAGTGTCATTGCCTAGATAAGGAAGCCACAGAGGATTGGAGAAACCTTTGAAGAACAATTCGAAGAGCTGGCTGATGTCCTGCTGGATGAGAACAGTTGAAGCCGCTTCTCCGTAGTTTTGGCATCCTCTGGTAGCTTGAGGCTCTCCTTCGGGGTGATTGGACAAAGGGAAGAACCTGGAGTTCAAATCAACGCCGACAATCTGATGCATGTGGAGTTGCAGCCACATTTGAACAAACCACCAAGGGCCATTGACACATGTTATCCTCTGGCTGGTGTACATTTGGGTAACAGTCCGATGAAGCATATGATACACACTGCCCAAGAAGAATTTTCCTAGAGGGAGGCGATTACCACTAGCCAGATGAATCGCCATTGCGATATGGTTCAAAGTGGGCTCATTGGCCTTGCCACAGAAGACGAATCTGCATAGCCACATGTTCAGAAAAGCTCTGTGTTCAATATCACCCAGGGGATTGTCTTTCATGTGCTTCAGGATATAATTCTTGTAGCCGTTCCCTGGCTTTACCCCCGTCCGGCGTGAAGAATTTTTGAAATTCCAAGGCTGAACGGATCCGCAATGTCAAGGCCGGTGATCATATATACGTCGGCCAAGGTTGGAGACATTGGGCCATGCCCAAAAAGGAAGGCGTTGACGCCATTTGACCAGAAGTGGCATGCGGCTATCAGGAGATCTTCATTCTTGGGGGTCTCAGCCACGGATAACTCCAGACATTGAGCGATACGGAGAGCATCCAGATTGGTCAATCCACTCTTATCCGCAAGAATCCTCCGATACCAAGTCTTCCACCGCAATTGGGGGCAAAGGCCGGTTCTTGAACGCATCTTGCCACCGAGGAGGTGGAGATAAAGGCGACTTGAAAGGGATTCTGCGAGATTCGGCGGCAATAAAATCTCAAGGGTCGGGAGTTCCCTTCGGGACCAAGGTAATAAGACCGGCGAATTGGCCTCAATAGGAATCGGAAGAGCAGTAGAAGGCTCCTGGAGGAGAGCGGAAGAGGCAAAATCTCAGGTAAAATTGAAAACCTAATGCCGAACAAAGGTTTGGAGGGGTGAATTTACCTGAGCAGCTTGGTTCTGAGTTGCCATTGGAAGTTCGAGCTCAGAGCGAGGAGATCTAGGGTTATATATGGATGAAGATTCCTGGGGATTGCGAAGAGCAGGTGTTGACAGATTTGACTCAAGGATTCGTGGCTGGAGTCAATTGTGGAACAAAATTACTTTTATCCCACAATTGAAGGGGCATGTGTTAACACCAAAATTTGGTAAGGAGTCTGACCTGTGGGTCCGGGTCGAAAAGGAGTCCGTCTGGTGGAAGGAAGGATATTTCTAGAGATTTTCGGCAAAGAGATCCACGGTCGGCTATCTGCTCCAGTTCGGCAAAGGAAAAGTAGAGCTGATTTTGCGGGATTGCACAGTGACGTGGCTCAATCAGAGGAAGCGAATGGATGGATAGGCGATCAGGTTTAGTTAGGCAATGAATCCATTCGCAGTTGTAATCAACAGGGTATAAATACGATCCCTGGATGTATGTAAAAAAAAGACATTCATTCCTCAATACACACCGGCCTTACGCCAAACCCTAGAGTCCTTGTCGTGTCGTCGAGTTCTTCGAGAGGGCCAATCGATCCGTCGACCTCCGTGAGTACCGGCAACCTTGTATCATGTCTAGTATCATGCGGTGGATTTAGATCTGATGCAAGTAGTCTTGTTACCATGCTTCGTGTCATGCGGTAGATTCAAGCTTGGTTCAAGAGGGTTTCTGGTTAGATCATGAGCCATGCGGTAGGCTAAGATGCGGCTTGAAGCTAGCTATCGGCTCTATTGGATTTTGGCAAGATCCAATAGATTCATTAAGTTATCCCGTGTTATCATGAGTTTTACTTTATGTTTTAATTCATGTAACGCACCCTTGCCCAATCTAGATGGGTTTGGATCGGCTATATTTCTTTTAAGATCCTTGTACGAGCGGTTTCGTGTTTTGATGCGTGGATCTTGTGCTCTCCGATAGCCGAAACCGAATCGATCTAGGTTGTTACGTGTTGCGGGTTCAAGCTTGCTTTGTTAGTATAAATCTTGAAAGAGCGGGTATCATGCGGTAGATGCGGGTTTTGGGTTGCTTTGGAGCTAGTCATCGGTGGATTAGATTTCCAATTCGGCCGATAGATTTATTCACGTGGTAATGTTTGTTCCTTCTTCATGGACCACGAATCGGTGCATTTCACCGTATTCGGTTATGTTTTTCACGAGTAGATCACGTGCATTATTTATGTTTTAAATGATGTATGCTCTTAGCTTTCCATATTTAGATTGTGTCATGCGGTGGATAGATCTATTTGTGGAAAGTGGTGCGTTTTTCATGCAAGTTGTATCATGCGGTGGATAGATTTGCTTGATATCGTGCCCGATGGATCTTAGAGTGATTAGACATGTGGTAGACTAATGCTTTGGATCTGTGCATGCTTATTTAATACATGATCATGTTCGTGCTTTACCTTATTTGTTTAATGTTAATTTTCATGACGATCGGTCACAACTTTGCACATGCATCTATGTTTATCCAAAGACCGATCGTTGTCACGCTTACGTCATCCATTCGGCAATGTTCTTTTTCCCTTTGCGGTTTCCCGAATGGTCGTGGTTCTTTGACAGGTAGCTTTACATAGCTACATGTCATCTTACTTGGCTTCTTAGCCGTAAATATGGAAGCGTCCGGTACCACCCGGCAAGTTCCAAGCTTTGGTATCTAACTGCTTTATCTTTTGTTAATTTTCAGGAAAAATTGACTGGCACGTCATTCGCTCTCTGCGCGTGCGAAGCCAGCTTTTCGGCTTGCTGTGTGATTGGCGCTGAGTGCACTTTCTGCGTCAACACACTTTTTTGGCACGCCCAGTGGGACCACAGCCGAATTGGTTCAAGATGCCTGAGATCACAGACCTCCTGGATGTCAACATCGAAGAGCTTTCTCCAGAGCAGCATCAGCAGCTCCTAGACGCCGTGAACCAGTTTCAGCAAAAGTGTCTCATGTCGTTTAAGAAGAATCGAAGTGGTGTACCGTATCTGAAGAATGGCCTGCCCAGAGTGCTGCTGCCGGGAGAGAGCGACGCCACAACCCAACAAGAAAAGGAGGAATGCGCGCGGATCTTCCAAGAGTCGGTAGACAACATGCTCACCAAGCACAACCAGGCTTTCCTCGGGTCGCTCCAGCAGATGATGGTGGCCCTCTTTGGCCCGGGCGCGGGGCAAGCGTTCGGGAAGGCGCACCCCGGAAAGAGCACCGTGGAGTTGGGTGAATCAAGCTCTCAGCCGCCGCTACGGGGCCAGGTGCAGCAGCCTCCTCCTCAAAGCTCCGGAAGCCAGACGTTCCAACCTCCTCCACAGAGCGCTGGGGGACAGCCAGTTCAACCTCCGTTGCAAGCTTCAGGAAGTCAACCAATCCTGCCGTCACCACAGAGCAGCATGGGTCAGCCTGTGCAACAGCCGAATCCGTACCAGCCTACGTACGGAGACCTAGCGTTCGGCTCACCTGGGGCCCCACTTGACCCCAGTCGAAGAATAGCTCCGTCGACCAGCGGCTCCCGGAAGAATTTGTACGGCGGTGGTTATCATGAAGTGGGAAAGTACGGGGCGTTCGACGCCTTCCCGCACCCGGGGGTACGCGCCGGCTGCGGGGGCGCGCAAGAAGATGACGCCCTAGCGCGCAAGATGGCCGAATTGATGCAGAATCAGTTCGGCCTCAAGCCAAAGATGCAGGGCCCCACTTATAGGCCGCCGTTCCCAGAGTGGTACTATAACGTGCTCCTGCCGCCGAGGGTGAAGGCGCCGACGGAATTCACGAAGTTCTGCGGGCGAGGACGAGACAAGCACGGTCGAGCACATCGCCGTTACCTCATGCGGCTTGGGGGAATGCTCGGCCGAGGAGGCGTTCGGGGTTCGCTACTTCCCCGCCTCACCGACGGGTCCGGCTTTTCGGTGGTTCTCATCCCCGCCTCCGAATCGGTGGCCGGATGGAAGGACTTGGAGCGTAAATTCCACGCTCATTATTTCGGCGGCGACTCCGAAAAGAAGGCCGATTGATCTCGCCACCCCGAAGCAAAGGCACGGCGAAACACCACCGGAGTTTCTCGAAGGTTCGGGGAAGTCAAAGGCATGTGCTTCTCGGCCCGAACTTGCCGGACGATCGGCTAGGCGATATGGCCGTCGCCGGGATGTTGCCGGCCGTGCGTGAAAAGCTATTTGGGATGGAGTTCGAGAACCTGGGCCGGTTTGTCGCAAAAGTTATCCACGATGAGCAATCGAGCATATGGCCTCAAGAAGGACCCCAAGTTTGGCAAGCAGCACGACGTCGCTGACATCTACAATCAATTCTTGGACAAAGCTGATTTGTTCGAGGATTCTGACGACGATTGGAGATAGGCGCAGCGAGAGATCATGTGGGGTAAAGAGCCCTTAACAATGAATCAGCGTTGGGTCAGGCAGACCAAAGGAACTTACGACTTCGACATCACAAAGGCTGATAAGTTGTTTGAGCTCTTGGTAAAGGAAGGCCGAATCAAGGCTCGAAGGGCATTCTATGCTTCGGCTTTGATGGAGTCAAAGCGAAATGTTCTTGCGGCTTCCATGACGGAGACTCGCACTCCATCAACGATTGCAGGGTCTTCAGGATGAGGATCCAGAAGGCTATCCAGGAGGGACACCTCAAGTTCGATAACAAGATGAAGCCCGGATGGCCACCCCTTTCCTCAAAACATGCTCGGCTTTTCGTCCAATGCGATAACAGCCGAGGAGAAGGGGAAGGTCAAGGTCCTGACCTCAGCCAGGTCCAAGCAAGGTGGATCGGTGGACCCGGAGCGCCAGGTGACCCTAGAGCAAGTGCGGGGCGACGCCCCCGCGTTCTCAAAAGCCACATCGAGATTGGGGAATCGTCCAGGCCTAAACCCAAGGTGACGTCACGTATTCTTCTCAACAAGTGGTAGCGCCAGATGGAAAAGGAGCGCTACCAGAGGCGTCGTCACGAGGAGGAGCGACGCGGGGGCGAAGATGAAGCGCGCGAAGGGACCGAGAGCGTGACACGCGCGAGCGGGGGCGCGCCCCGCGGGGGTGCGCCTTCTTCGGGGCACCGCTGTGGAACGAGGGCCTAAAGCCGCCCACATTGAAGAGCGTCCCGAGTGCGGCGACGGATACGTTGAGCACGGGCGAGAAGCGCAATCGCCGATCCGTCCACGAAAGACTTGGAAGGATTCACCCGAATGGGGATCGGCGTCAAAAAATTGAAGTCATAGATCACCCCAGGAAGCGCCAAGCTGATCTCAGGTGGGCTGATCAGGAAGAGGACGAGGATGTCTACGTCTGGCAGAAGGGGCAGTGGTGCCCACCCGGTCTACGCAAGAGCCAGAAGAGGCGGGTCCAACGCTTGAGGAACCGCGAGATGAAACAAGCCGGGATCCAGACGAGGCAGAAGTGGCGCCCCAAGGATCAGCCAGAAGGATCGAAGCGTTCGGCTCCTGCGTGCATGGTATACTTCTGCCGAACGAGTTCATGGCTCCTGCTAACCAGATTATGCAGGAGGAAGCTTCCTTTGACGACGAGCAACCCGAGGAGATGATGGCACAAGCTGGTGCTTGCCAAGCAGGCCATCTTCGACAAGCCGGCCAAGAACCGCCATATGAGGCCGCCGTACTTGGAGGGGGTACGTCAATGGCAAGCCATTGACCAAGATGTTCGTCGACGGCGGGGCGGCGGTCAACGTGATGCCGTACACCACCTTCGGGAAGCTTGGCATGGGCCCGAGTGATCCGACACCGACAAGCATCATCCCGAACGACTTCGCCGGAACCCCTCGGACACCAAAGGATGCGCTCACGTGGACTTGATGATCGGGTCCAAGACGCCGCTCACCACCTTCTTTGTCATCGAAGGCAAGGGAGCCTACGGCCGCTTGCTTGGGCGGGCCCGGATCCACGCCAAGCCGCCGCGTCCCATCCACTATGCATCAACGGCTTATCCGAGTGGGTGGATGATGAGATCGAGGTCGTCCGGGCGGATGACTCCGTAAGCGTGGCTAACATGGAACCGGCCTTTGCGGGAGTACCAAGGCATCGATTGCTTCTCGGGGAAGGACGCGGGGAGAAGGTCTGTTGAACTGTCGGCGGTGACCAACGGCCGATTCAAGCGATCGGCTCTTACGGTAATTTTTAATGGAGAACCCCGTGGATGGCAACGATGGCAAGTTAGGACGAGGATTTATGTCGGCCGATAAAGCCGGAAGAAGTTGACATTGGGAGCGGTGATAAACCAAGGCCGACGTTCATCGGTGCAAATTTGCAACCGGACTTCGGGGGGAACTTAATTGAGCTTCTCGGGAGAATATAAAGATTGCTTCGCACAGGGATTACTCGGAGATGCCGGATTGGATCGATCCATCGTCGAGCACCGGTTGCCAATCAAGCCTGGTTTCAAGCCATATAAGCAACCGCCCCGGAAAATCTACAAGGATGAAGTATTGGCCGATGTGAAGAAAGAAATCGAAAGATTACTTGACGCAAACTTCGTTCGGCCATGCAGATATGCGGAGTGGATTTCTAACATCGTCCCGTGTATAAGAAGAATGGGAAAATGAGAGTTTGCATAGACTTCAGGGACCTGAACAGAGCTACTCCCATGGACGGATACCCGATGCCTATTGCCGATTTGTTAATTGACGCCGCTGCTGGGCACAAGGTGATTAGCTTCATGGATGGCAACGCGGGATATAATCAGATCTTCATGGCAATAGAAGACATCTCGAAGACGGCCTTCAGATGTCCTGGACATATAGGCCTATTTGAATGGATAGTCATGACATTTGGGTTGAAAAATGCCGGCGCAACCTATCAACGGGCCATGAACTACATTTTTCATGAGTTAATCGGCAAAACTGTGGAAATCTACATCGATGACGTGGTGATCAAGTCCTTAAGTCATGACACCCATCTAGAAGATGTGAAGAAGACCATGGAATGCACCCGGAAGCATGGTCTAAAGATGAATCCAAACAAGTGTGCATTTGGGGTGTCAGCTGGAGAGTTCTTGGGGTTTTTAGTCCACGAAGGGGGAATCGAGGTTGGCAAGAAGTGCATGAAAGCCATTGATGAAGTCGTTCCTCCAACCAACCTCAAGGAGTTGCAATCTTTGCTCGGCAAGATCAACTTCGTGAGAAGGTTCATCTCAAATTTATCACAGAAGGTGTTGCCATTCTCTCCATTGCTGAAGCTAAAGAAGGATCAGAAATTCACATGGGGCGACGAACAACAAAAGGCTTTCGATGAAATCAAGCAATACATGAAGGAGCCGCCGGTCTTTGGTTCCTCCTCACCTGAACAAGCCTTTCAAGTTGTACGTGGCGGCCGATACCCAAACTATTGGATCGGCCCTTATTCAAGAATTCGAAGGCAAGGAGCGGGTAGTAGCTTATCTTAGCCGAAAACTACTTGATCCGAAACCGAGGTATTCGGCTATAGAGAACTGTGTCTTTGCGTATACTACTCGTGTACAAAGTTTCGGCACTACTTGTTGAATGCCGAATGCACTGTATACTCGAAGTTTGATGTGATAAAACATATGTTATCTATGCCAATTTTGAATGGTCGGGTTGGCAAATGGATTTTAGCTTTATCAGAATTCGAGTTGAAGTTCGAATCGGCAAAAGCCATCAAAGGTCAGGTCATTGTCGATTTTATAACTGAACATCGTGACCCTTCAATTGATCTGCTTGAAATTACCCCTTGGGCTTTATTCTTTGACGGGTCATCATGTGGCAAAGGTGGGGGAGTAGGGATCCTGCTAATTTCGCCCAGAGGTGAGATGTTTGAATTCGCCATTCCTATACAACCCACTGTCACAAATAACCAGGCTGAATACGAAGCACTACTTCGAGGGCTTCAATATTTGAGAGAAGCTGGGGCCGTCTCAGTTGAGGTCTATGGAGATTCAGAACTGGTAATCAAGCAATTGAACGGCCAATACGAGTGCAGGAGCGAAGCGCTGAGGAGTTACTACGAAGAGTGCAGGGAGATCTTGAAGAGCTTCCCATTAGTAACCCTGCAGCACATTCCTAGAGAGCATAACGAAGAAGCAAACAGGCTAGCTCAGAGCGCCTCTGGTTACAAGGAGAGTCAAGAAGCATTTGCTGCAGAGGTGTGTGCACTAGGGGCGGATCTTGCAGAAGATGATTGGAGGAAAGAAATCATTGATTACTTGAAAGATCCATCCCGAAAAGTCTCCAGGAAACTCAGGTACAAGGCAATCAAGTTCGTTCTTCTGGATGATAATTTGTTCTATAAATCATTAGACGGGGTATTGCTACGGTGCCTGGGTCCAGAAGAGGCCAAGAACATGATGAGCGAGGTGCATGATGGGATATGTGGAGCGCACCAATCGGCCTATCGAATGAAATGGGTTATTAGACAAGCTGGATGCTTTTGGCCGACGATATTAGAGGATTGCTTTGAGTATTACAAGGGATGTCAAGACTGCCAGAGGTTCGGGAATATTCAAAGAGTCCCTGCATCAGCATTAAACCCCATCATCAAACCATGGCCATTCAGGGGCTGGGGTATAGACTTGATTGGCCAAATCAATCCGCCGTCTAGCAAGGGGCATAAGTTCGTGCTTTTGGCTACAGATTACTTCACCAAATGGGTCGAGGCGATCCCACTGAAGAAAGTGACATCAGAAAACATGATCGAGTTCGTCAAGGAACACATCATCTATCGATTTGGGATCCCTCGACGATTACCTCACCGACCAGGGGGCACAATTTGTGTCACCGGAATTCGAGACTTTGCCGAAAGCATGGGAATCGATTGTTTAATTCCTCTCCATATTATGCCCAAGCTAATGGTCAAGCGAGAGGCTTCTAACAAGATCATGATCAAGCCGATACGAGAAGAAGATCGATCGAAGCCAAGGAGGTGGCATTCGGTACTCGGTGAAGCGCCGTGGGCTTACCGAATGGCCCCCCATGGAGCTACAAAGACTTCTCCTTACGAGTTGGTTTACGGGCATCATGCAATCCCGCCTTGGGAAATACGGTCGAGTCAAGGAGGGTTGTCTTTGCAAAACGAGTTGAGCTCCAAGGATTACGGTGGCCTAATGATGGATGAGTTAGAAGATTTGCATATGATCCGTCTCGGGGCCCCGGAGAACATCGAGAAAAACAAGCCGCGGGTCGCCAAGTACTATAACAAGAAAGTAAAAGTAAGGTAATTTGCGAAGGCGACTCGGTGTGGAAAGCACTATTGCCGATTGGAACTAAATACAAGTGAATTCGGCAAATGGTCCCCCTAACCGGGGAGGGGCCTTTTCGTGTGGTCGGATGCGTTCTCGGTAATGCATACATATTGAAAACTTTGCTAGGAGAGGAATTTTCCGCCGCAATAAATGGAAGATATCTCGAAGAAGTATTATCCTAGCATTGAAATCGATCGATGATTGCACACATCCGACACAAAAATAGCAGCGCTCAGGGATGAGGCCGCCTTTAGAGCAAAATCCATGAACAAGAGAAAATGGCCAGTGCCTAGATGCATTGCCCTTAGCTCAATACTACATCACAACTGCTCCTTGCATGATCACATCTAACAACCCTGATGGTCGAGTCCCCAAGGAGGCGGGAAGCAGAAGGCGTGGCGGAAGAAGCGAAAGTATGATACAATCTTTTCTTTACTTCTTCGGCTGCTCCCCCCTCTTCAGTTGTTCCAGGACCACCGTGACGGCAACTTGGAACGCACGAGGATGACCATGATTGGCGGCCTCTACCAAGCTATCCCAGGCCGCCTTCAGGGTTCTTTCGTACCCGTCGAGACATCCGGAGCAAAAGAATCAAGGTTAGGGGCAAGAAATCCAGATGCGAACATGAAGGAGTCAGAGGCATTTACCCCCTACTAGTGCTTCCAGCGCCATGCGACGCTCGCGCTCGGCTTGGCAACGGACGGACATGTCCCTGAGGCCACGCTCCAGGTGCCGGACACGGCGGCGCAGCTGATGAATGGCCCTCTGCTCAGGCGTGGCATCCTCTGCTTCAGGAGAGGAATCGGAGGAGATGTACTCAGGAACATCTTCGGTCCCGATGACCTCTTCGGGAAGCAAATCAAGGCTGAAAGGGGCAAAAGGAAAACATGAAGCGCAAGATCAAGCGGGAGGACAAAGAGAGGATCAAGAAAGAACTCACTTCCGAATCGTACGCTTCCTTGATGAGCCGCTCCCCTGAGAGCACCCCACGGGCTATTTTATTGACCAAGGAGGCGCATTGGGAGTGATGATTTGGCCAGTACACACTGTTGGAATACCAAGCGGCAGGGATTTCCACCAGGTGCGAAGGGTTTTCTCTTGAACAGTGTTCACGGATTGCCGAATTGGGATCCTCTGTGGATTTCACGCCAAGGGGCAGTTGTTCTCACGCGTTCGGCTAAAGATAGTTCCCGGATGCATTCAAAGAAGAAGTCGCAGATGCAAAATGCAAAGGGAAGTCATCACAGAACAGGTGCAGAATTCAAAAGTTCTTCATCTAATTGCCGATATTTACACATCCCTAGTACAATCTAGTCGAGGAGCCTATTCAACACAGATTGGGGATGGGTAATTTCGGCAATGGCGTCGCCGTGGCCGTCAAGGCGCTCCAGGATGAGCTCGATCTCGTCAATGTCCTCCGGCGCGCCGCCCTGGAAGCCACGCGGCCTGGTGGAATAGTCGACGTCCGTATGCGTCGCCATCGCAGCCAGGCCCAAGGTGGTGCCCAAACGAACGCCATGGACGGCCACCTCGTAGATGCGGCGCTCCGCCGCGGCCAGGCGCTCCGCCGGCGTGTCGCCGTGGGCATTCACCTTCTCGGCCAGTTGCTCTACCAGCGCCTTTAGCTGGTTGAGCTCAGCATCACGGGCTGCAAAAGACAAACAAGACAGGATTAGCATCAAAGGCCGGGCTGAATCAAGAATCAATCCCAGAGCCATACCGTCGATGGCTTCCAGCAGCTGTTTACGCTGGTCCTCCCATTCTAGTTCGGCCACGCCCGCTTTCTTGGAGACGTCCTCCAGCTCGAGACGGGATGCCTCTAGCTCCTCTTTGAAGCGAATGGCATCTGCTTCCCCGTACGATACCGGGGAGTGGCCATCGGACTCCGAAGAGTCATCTGGGAGGGGCTGATTGGCCGGCGCGCGAGGCGGATTCCACCGAATCAACCCCGAAAAAGGGGGATGATCGTCAAGGCAAAAGAAGATCAAGAGAAGGATCGAAGAGGAGAAATTGATGATCATCACCGCCTGCGCGCATTAGCGCCGCTCCCCCTCGGCCTCGTCGGAGGCGCGGCGGCGGTTGAGGCGGCGCACCATTGCGGTTTGGGGATGTGCACTGTTTGCAAGAAGACCAAGGATTGGCAAAGATTCGAGAGCTAGAAGGCCTGGTGGAGAGCTAGAGGCACCTATCTTAACATTTATAGGCCCGGCGCAGATGAATCGTGGCTTCGAGTCGTGGGCGTGGATCGTGGCGCACGTCCCAATAAAATCGGAAGGTGGAAAGATTTCCTTGACCAACCCGCCGGCGGGTCGTTTGGAGTTCTAGGCTGAAACGCGTGCGGATCAATTGTTTCGGCTAAAGGGAATCAAAGTGACGTTCGGGAGTTGGCGTTTCACTACCGAATGGGTCGTTCAGCATTACATCTCAAAGTACGCAAGAGAAAGGAAACAAGTCGTAGGAAAGTATCACGGGAACGACCAGTTCAATTATACATCAATGAGGATTCAGGCATTCAGGAGTTTTGCAAGTACATGACGAACATTAGATATTATCAAATGGGAATTGTCCAGCATCTCCTGGCAGTCTTTTTGGGCACCAGATAAGTCAGTGAGCTCTGCATCGCATTGCTTTACTCTGGTGACAGCCGATTCTACTTCCGCTTGGGTCTTTGCTATCAATCCAGGAAGTTCGGCTATTTTCTTTTGGTCAATCTCCATCTCCGCCGACGAGCTTCTCAATTCGCGCCTCTAGAGCAGCCTTCCGGCGACTTTCGGATCGTAAGAAGCTTGCGGGTTAGCCAATGCATCTTTATGGCTCTCTCGCTTGGATTTGTGCCCCGTTCATGGCATGTTCAGCGTCGGTTTTCTTCTTTTCAATGGCCGGACGGGAGCGCAATTTCCTCCAAGTGCGCCTCAAGGGAACATAAAAGGGCTCTAAGTCGTAGACGGATGATAGGGAAGCTCGATGTCCTCGGGGAGTTCTTGACTAATGGGTTCAAACATCTCTTCAAAATGATGAAGATCATTGAGCCGATCCCGAACATCTTTTTCTAGCCGAGCCGCAATTTCTTTGAGTTTGGGCAACACTTCATCCGGCGGCGGTGGTTTATTTCTTTCATCACCTCGGCGAGTTGATGGGCCCTCTGATGGCAAGCTCGATGACGGCGGGGCATGACCCTGAAAAGTAACATTGCCGAGGTGAGAATGCTGACATCGAAGTACCGAAATTAAGCGCGGAATTGGGTACCTCATGAATGGTTTCTTGAGCGGGGGCGATCGCAGACGGAAGAGGTGCCCCGGGTAGAGCCGAAACTCCCAAGTCAGGGGATGCTGATGCGGCCATCAGCGACTCGTGAGTTTCTGGCTGATGAAGAATTGGTGCCTCCTCTGTTGGGTTGGTCGTTGCTGCTTGACTGATAGGCGATGGCATCCTGGGGGAATTTGGTGGCTCCAGTTGAGTTGGGAGATTCATCTCTGGAGAGTGTATTGCCTCTGCAGAAGGTGATGAAGATGAGATCTCCACTGGGATGGGCAATTCAACCCTGGATGGACTCGCTTGTTGAACCACTGGAACATCTACAAGCGGTTCTCCCACGGCTTCTTCTGCAAATGTCCAATTGAAGGGATAAGTGCCGGTGCTCATCCTTGAGAAAGAACGAGAAAGGTCATACCGGTGGATGGAGCATCGGCGAGTGCGGCTCGAAGGCTGCGGGCTCGGTCCGAAAATACACAATGATATGATCCATCAAGAACGAGTGACCCGGTAATCAAGAAGGTAAAGGGGTTTACCTCAATCGGCACTTTCTTGACAGTTCTCCTCCTTTTAGCACTTGGAGGGGCAATCGGATGCGGACCTTGCCTCCGTCGACAGCAAGGCTAGAAAGGCCGGGATCGGTGGTAGCATACCCGGCCATTAGTTGATGCGGGGTTGTGGATTTAAACCCCGATGTGCGAAATTGGGCCTTCGGCATTATAAGTAATTACCCCGGCTCGAGGGGCAGTCACCGTGTTCGTGGACGGAAAATGAAGGTCAAGACCATGAATAAAAGAGGAAAAAGTCCGATCGAGGGGCTCATTGTATTACCTCCGAAGTTGGCGAAAGTCGGATACCAACTCGCACGGAATACATGAACGGGTTCACCGAAGATGTGGTCATGAAATTCTTGCCACCGGGGAGCCGAAGGTAGGGTGAACTATGGTTGTGGGCACAAAAGGACATGTGTAGACGGTGGGACCGCACACATAGTTGAAAACTTCTGCCGCATCGCATCGAGTTCTTTGATTTCCTCCCCGGGTTTGAGGAATTCATGCGGAAACAATCTTGGGGGCATGCGGCCGCATCCAAGTTGCTCGGCCATTATATTAGGTCGGTAGTACTCATAAGTGCGACATTCCGCCTCCCTCCATTGAACTCGGCCGTAATATGCATGGGCGGATTATGATGTTAAAGATCTCCAAGAATCCCCTATCTTGATGGCCGGGCTCAAAGGAGAATTCGACGGAGAAAGGTCAAAGTGTTATTGCCTAGATAAGGAAGCCACGAGAGGATTGGAGAAACCTTTGAAGAACAATTCGAAGAGGCCGGTCGATGTCCTTTGGATGAGAACAGTTGAAGCCGCTTCTCCGTAGTTTTGGCATCCTCTGGTAGCTTGAGGCTCTCCTTCAGGGTGATTGGACAAAGGGAAGAACCTGGAGTTCAAATCAACGCCGACAATCTGATGCATGTGGAGTTGCAGCCACATTTGAACAAACCACCAAGGGCCATTGACGCATGTTATCCTCTGGCTGGTGTACATTTGGGTAACAGTCTGATGAAGCATATGATACACACTGCCCAAGAAGAATTTTCCCAGAGGGAGGCGATTACCACTAGCCAGATGAATCGCCATTGCGATATGGTTCAAAGTGGGCTCGTTGGCCTTGCCACAGAAGACGAATCTGCATAGCCACATGTTCAGAAAAGCTCTGTATTCAATATCACCCAGGGGATTGTCTTTCATGTGCTTCAGGATATGATTCTTGTAGCCGTTCCCTGGCTTTACCCCTGTCTGGCGTGAAGAATTTTTGAAATTCCAAGGCCGAACGGATCCCGCAATGTCAAGGCCGGTGATCATATATACGTCGGCCAAGGTTGGAGACATTGGGCCATGCCCAAAAAGGAAGGCGTTGACGCCATTTGACCAGAAGTGGCATGCGGCTATCAGGAGATCTTCATTCTTGGGGGTCTCAGCCACGGATAACTCCAGACATTGAGCGATACGGAGAGCATCCAAATTGGTCAATCCACTCTTATCCGCAAGAATCCTCCGATACCAAGTCTTCCAGCCTGCAATTGGGGGCAAAGGCCAGTTCTTGAACGCATCTTGCCACTGAGGAGGTGGAGATAAAGCTGCCTTGAAAGGGATTCTCTGAGATTCAGCGGCAATAAAATCTCGAGGGTCAGGATTCCCTTCGGGACCAAGGTAATAAGACTGCGAATTGGCCTCAATAGGAATCAGAAGAGCAGTAGAAGGCTCCTGGAGGAGAGCGGAAGAGGCAAAATCTCAGGTAAAATTGAAAACCTAATGCCGAACAAAGGTTTGGAGGGGTGAATTTACCTGAGCAGCTTGGTTCTGAGTTGCCATTGGAAGTTCGAGCTCAGAGCGAGGAGATCTAGGGTTAGATATGGATGAAGATTCCGGCGGATTGCGAAGAGTAGGTGTTGACAGATTTGACTCAAGGATTCGTGGCTGGAGTCAATTGTGGAACAAAATTACTTTTATCCCACAATTGAAGGGGCATGTGTTAACACCAAAATTTGGTAAGGAGTCTGACCTGTGGGTCCAGGTCGAAAAGGAGTCCGTCTGGTGGAAGGAAGGATATTTCTAGAGATTTTCGGCAAAGAGATCCGTGGTCGGCTATCTGCTCCAGTTCGGCAAAGGAACAGTAGAGCTGATTTTGCGGGATTGGACGGTGACGTGGCTCAATCAGAGGAAGCGAATGGATGGATAGGCGATCAGGTTTAGTTAGGCAATGAATCCATTCGCAGTTGTAATCAACAGGGTATAAATACGATCCCTGGATGTATGTAAAAAAAAGACATTCATTCCTCAATACACACCGGCCTTACGCCAAACCCTAGAGTCCTTGTCGTGTCGTCGAGTTCTTCGAGAGGGCCAATCGATCCGTCGACCTCCGTGAGTACCGCAACCTTGTATCATGTCTAGTATCATGCGGTGGATTTAGATCTGATGCAAGTAGTCTTGTTACCATGCTTCGTGTCATGCGGTAGATTCAAGCTTGGTTCAAGAGGGTTTCTGGTTAGATCATGAGCCATGCGGTAGGCTAAGATCTGGCTTGAAGCTAGCTATCGGCTCTATTGGATTTTGGCAAGATCCAATAGATTCATTAAGTTATCCCGTGTTATCATGAGTTTTACTTTATGTTTTAATTCATGTAACGCACCCTTGCCCAATCTAGATGGGTTTGGATCGGCTATATTTCTTTTAAGATCCTTGTACGAGCAGGTTTCGTGTTTTGATGCGTGGATCTTGTGCTCTCCGATAGCCGAAACCGAATCGATCTAGGTTGTTACGTGTTGCGGGTTCAAGCTTGCTTTGTTAGTATAAATCTTGAAAGAGCCGGGTATCATGCGGTAGATGCAGGTTTTTGGGTTGCTTTGGAGCTAGTCATCCGGTGGATTAGATTTCCAATTCAGCCTGATAGATTTATTCACGTGGTAATGTTTGTTCCTTCTTCATGGACCCTGAATCGACTGTTCAGCCGTATTCGGTTATGTTTTTCACGAGTAGATCACGTGCATTATTTATGTTTTAAATGATGTATGCTCTTAGCTTTCCATATTTAGATTGTGTCATGCGGTGGATAGATCTATTTGTGGAAAGTGGTGCGTTTTTCATGCAAGTTGTATCATGCGGTGGATAGATTTGCTTGATATCGTGCCCGATGGATCTTAGAGTGATTAGACATGTGGTAGACTAATGCTTTGGATCTGTGCATGCTTATTTAATACATGATCATGTTCGTGCTTTACCTTATTTGTTTAATGTTAATTTTCATGACGATCGGTCACGACTTTGCACATGCATCTATGTTTATCCAAAGACCGATCGTTGTCACGCTTACGTCATCCATTCGGCAATGTTCTTTTTCCCTTTGCGGTTACCCGAATGGTCGTGGTTCTTTGACAGGTAGCTTTACATAGCTACATGTCATCTTACTTGGCTTCTTAGCCGTAAATATGGAACTGTCTGGTACCACCCGGCAAGTTCCAAGCTTTGGTATCTAACTGCTTTATCTTTTGTTAATTTTCAGGAAATATTGACTGGCACGTCATTCGCTCTCTGCGCGTGCGAAGCCAGCTTTTCGGCTTGCTGTGTGATTGGCGCTGAGTGCACTTTCTGCGTCAACACGGTGTAGAGCCACTTAGTGGAAGTTGCTCAGTTTCACCAGCAGGGACCGGTCTGACCGGTGGTGCTCACCGGTCTGACCGGTGTGGGTCTGTAGACTCGAGGTTTGGTTTTTCCGCTGCGTTTCTCGGGTCTGAAGGTTGCGTGTTGGTTCCTAGGTCCAGTGGCACTCCAGTGGCTACGTGGTCTTGACCAACCTTGGTAGTGAGTCGGAGACGTGTGTTGGAAGCCGCGTTCGTCTTGTTGAAGTTCTCATCTCCTTCGAGAAGAATTTTTATCGGCTCCCATTCACTCCCCCCTCTCTGGTTCGCCGTATCGGTCCTTCAAGTGGTATCAGAGCCAGTTCGGGTCTTTGTTTACTCTAACCAGTCTAAGATCCAAGGATGGCGTACCAGGAACGGGGTTCGGGTCCTCCACACTTCGATGGCAAGAACTACCAGATGTGGAGCAAGCGGATGGGTGCGTTCCTCCGCGGAAAGGGTCAGCTTCTTTGGGATGTCACGGTGGACACGGGCTATGTCCGGTCGATGGATTTCCTTGCTCCGGGGTCGAGGGACGGATTCGACGCCAACAATAAGGCGGTCGACTACTTGTTTCGTGCTTTGTGTCGGCCGAGTTCGATCGGGTGCACACCGAGCACTTGGCTTGTAGGATTTGGGCGGTGTTGAAGGAGGCTCATGTTGGGAATGCCCGGTGTTCGAGGGCACGGATGTATGCGACCTACCGGAGAGAGTACGAGAACTTCACTCATCTCCCCGGTGAGTCCATCGATGCCTTGTTTCAGAGGTTCACGGTGGTGGTGAACAACATGAGGGCCAATGTGGACGTGCTCCCGTACGATGATCATGATAGAGCGGTCATGCTCTTACACTCTTTGGATCATACGATATGGGGCGAAAAGTTCGAGGCCATAGTCGAGTCGGAGAGGTATGATACTCTGACGGTGAACGAGCTGTTCTCGAAGCTCAAGTAGGCTGAGGTGGATAGGGGCATGACTGCCAAGCTCGAGGGACCGACTGATTCCCATAGTCTTGCCCTCGTTGGTGGTTCGAAAGGAAAGACTAACTCTAACCCATCCACCAGGATGTTCTCGTTTTCCTCTTTGATGTCTATGGCAGATGAGGAGTTTGATGACCTTGGAGAGGACGAGCTGGCGCTGTTGACGAGGCGGTTCGAGAGGCTCCACGAGAACCACGTGAACATGAGGAGGAACACGAGGACTTGCTTCCAGTGTGGCAAGCCGGGACACTTCGTCGCCGACTGCCCAGAGAAGGCCGAGAACAAGGACAGCTACAAGCAGAAGCCGAGGATGAACGATGGCAAGTACCGTTCGAGGCGCGACCACAAGAGCAAGCACAAGAACAAGTACAAGGACGAGCGACGATCAAGGAAGAAGGAGAGCCGAGGCAAGGCCCGAGCGATGGTTGGAGCGAGTGACGTCGACTCCAGTTCCGCGTACTCCACCTCGAGCTCGAGTAGCAGTGAAGACGAGGGAGATCGCCGCAAGAACAAGAAGTCGTCCAAGAACCTGAGCGGGCTGAGCTGCTTCGCACCATGGCGCTGAGCTCCGGCAGCAAGAAGAGCACACAGAGCGACTCGGACTCTGAGTCCGACGAAGAGGTGCGTGATGAACTTCCCTTCTTGCGCCAGGAGAATGAGAGGCTTGGCTCTTTGCTTGATAACCGTGATGACATGCTTAGAGAGGCCAAGAAAATGAGGAAAGAGCTTAGGGCTTCACTCGAGGATGCTAGGACTAGAGTGGCCGAGCTAGAGACACGGGTGCTTGATAGCAAGCTTGAGATTGATTCGCTTAAGGCTAGCCCCGTTGTTTCGATGAGAATGATTGTGCTTGATTGCTCCATATTCCTTGCCGATCTTGCTTTGTTTAAGGAGAAGCATGCCTCCAAGTGTGAGGAACTAGATGTGCTTAGGGTTGAAGTGGCCGAGCTTAAGTCTAGACTGCTTTGCTAAGTACTTGCACTTCTTGCCCCGTTTTGCATGCTAAGATTGATGAGATGCATGCTTACACTAGTTCGCTCGAGGCTAAATTGAAGGAACCCATGCCTACATCTTGCTCTACCCGTGAATTGCATGCATTGAAAAATTTGGAGCTTGCACATTATGTTGATCGTTTGCGGGATGAGAATGATGACTTGAGGAAGTTGATGGGTTGGTTGTCCGGTCATGTGCCTCAGTTGAGGATGATGATCGAGGCCTTTAAGAGGCAAGATGGTGAGGGGCTTGGGGCAAACAAGGTTGGTGAGGGAAGTGGAGAGAATATCCCGGAGCCACCAAAAACCCACCACAAAAATGATTTCCCTCCAAAACCTAACCATCTAAGGAATCGACTAGACACAACCCCAGCTCCACCCGTGTTTCCTACACCCACAAATGACCTACAAAAGCCTATCAAGTTTGTGAGCACTTCGGGGAAAGTGTTCTTTGGGAAGGAGAGTGAGAAGGCAAGTGGTGAGAAACCGGTGGAGGGTTTGAGTGGAGAGAAACCGAGTGAGCAGCCACATCCCAAGCCTAAGCTTAAGCTTGTGAGATTCCATTGTGGCTATTGTGGGAGAGATGGCCATAAGGAGGAGTTTTGCTTCAAGAGGAAGTGAGAGGAGAGAATGGTAAAGGAGTGGGCTAACAAGGACAAGTACCACCCTTCCGATGGTGTACTTGAGCCTCGTATGCAGATGCCCAGGGGCAAGGCGAGTGTGAGGACAGTTTGTGATTGGGGAGAGAAGAAGGCTGCTGGTGGTGCTGCTGTCCAGGTCACACCGGTCAGACCGGTGTGGAGCACCGGTCAGACCGGTGCAGGCCTGGACAGACAGCTGTTTGGGTTTCGAGCTCGTACAGGTGCGAGGGTTGTTTCTGGTGGTCGTGGTTCTGGTGGTTGGGCTGGAAAGGGTGCAGGTGGTCAGTTTGCTAGGCGTTCTCCTCCTCGTGCTCAATACGGGGATTGGAGGAGTCGTGGCTTTGAGTTGGAGAGGAAGGACGTTCCACGGGCTTTCTTGCGTGGATTTGGTCCTCCTCCAGGCAGAGAGGGGTGGTTCCCTCAGGGTGGTTACCGTGGTGGTGTTCGTGGAGGTACCTTTGGTAGGAGAGATGCTTTGGTTGGTGCTAACCCCACTTTTGAGCAAATGGCTCGGCACTGGTTTTCCTCCTTTGGTACTAACCCCAGTGCTGAGTCATTTGTTCGCTCACGTGCCTATTTTTGAATTTCAGGTGGGAGACTTGAAGAACATTTGGTTGATTGACTCCGGTTGCTCGAGGCATATGACCGGAGACAGGGGGTGGTTCTCAAGTCTCGTCCCGGTGGTGACGAAGAGGTACATCACTTTTGGGGACAATGGGCGTGGGCGTGTGCTTTCGAAGGTGAGATCAAAGTGAGTGACAAGATCACTCGAGGCGTGTTGCTCTTGTTCAATCGCCGGGGTACAATTTGCTTTACGTGTCCCGCTTGTTGGATGAGGGCTTTGAGGTGTTGTTTCGGCCAGGTGGTTCTCGAATTGTGGACTCTCAAGGGGACCTTGTCTGTATGGTCGTTCCCGAGGGTCAGGTGTTTCGTGCTGATTTTTCTCAGTCTTCGGGTGTTGAGCGTTGTTTCTTGGCTGGTTCTTTGAGTGAGTTGTGGAAGTGGCATAGGAAGTTGGGTCACTTGAGCTTTGACCTTTTGTCACGCTTGAGTAAACTCAATTTGGTCCGAGGATTGCCACGGTTGAGGCTTGAGAAAGAGTTGGTTTGTGCTCCGTGTAGGCATGTCAAGATGGTGGCCTCTTCTCACCCGCCTCTCACCGATGTGATGACTGAGCGTCCATGCGAGCTGCTCCATATGGACCTTGTTGGCCCGGCTCGTGTGCGATCCTCGGCAGTGGGAAGTGGTATGTCCTTGTTGTGGTGGACGCCTATTCTCGGTATGCGTGGGTGTTCTTTCTGGAGGATAAGGGGGAGACGTTTGGTTTTGTTCGAGATTGTTTGGAGAGAAAAATCACAAAGGTTCCTCTCTTTGAGAAAAAGAATGCGGGCGTGCCAGTGTACTAAATACACAGAAGAAAGAAGGAACATGTTTCTTTATTAATCTTTACAGAAAAATAAATACAAGTCCCTGTATGTGTATGCGCTCCATAGCCTGCTGACGGCGATCTGATCTCGGGCGATGTGGTCTTCTGGTTCCTAGGGCCTCGCAAGGCTCCTAGTTAATTATCTCCGCAAGTGTGTCTTGCTGGAGTACCTCCGATTCCGCCGCCGTGGTCGTCTTCTCGTCTTCGCTACCTGTTCTCCATGCATGTGTGGTGTAGGTGTGTGGCATCGACGTCATCCATGGCCTCGTCAGTCCATGAGCCTAGCGCGGTCGGGACATCGGCTCCGCCCGCCTGCGTCGTCCGTCCTCGTCGGCATCGAATGACGCGTAGTCGTAGTAGCGGTTGATCGCGGATGTATATGGAGAACTGTAGCTGGAACTGAGAAGTCGCCATGTCGGGGACGGGCGTCGAGGCAGCGAGACGGCCTCTAAAACAATGATCTCCCGGGCCTTGATGTCTTTATGGCCTCTGATTATCTTCACGTAGAGCTGCATGCACATATGCACGTGCGTGCATGGCTCCATGGAGCAACCTTGCTTGCTTCCTACATGTGTATCGTACAAGAGCACAAGCACACATACATCATACGTGCACATACGTGGCTGCATGGCCCTGTAGATGGCAGTCCTTGCCTGCGTGGACCTGTACGTCGGTCTTGAGGTCGCCCGCATGAGCACCCTGCTGCCACCGGCGACACGTAGTTCACCACGGCCGTCACACTTCGTCTTCACGATTCTTCTCCTTGCGCTTGGGCGCGACCTCCGGCGACAGGACGGCGAGGCGGGCGGACAGTGTAGCCGGGCCATGCATATGCATCTGTGATATATAGAAGCATAAATAGAGAAACCGTATCAACCTGCAGCGCCGAAAGTGAAGAGCGTCGCCATGGCCTTCTCCCGCGTTCTTCTGCCTTCTTGTTGACTGTGCGTCGACTCTGGTGTGGTCGCCGGCCTAGCGTCGACTCCGAGGCGTAGCTGAGCCGGCGTCGTAGACGTGAGCGCTCAGAAGACGGTGATGCAGCTTCTTCTCGACGGAGTCTCGGGTCGCGAACGGCACCTCGGCGTTGAAGCTGCAGCTCCCCCTCTCGCGAAATCCCTGCAGGCTTTCGGTGGATTGTAAGCTATTAGCCTCTCTCGTGGGGAGGTTGGGGTTTATATAAGCAGGGATTAGGGTGCGGCAGCCTCATCCACTCGGCGCCGCCGTCGTTCGTTGGCGAGATGCCTGGAGTTTGTTGACTTACTTGGCAGCTAAGTTGATCAGTATACGTGTCTATCCAAAGCCTCGGCTCTATCCCTGGACGATTCGTTCATACAGGCAGCCATACGTGGTTACGACACGCGGCGAGAGTCCTGGGGTCTCTCCTCTCTCGGCCGGCGGAACCATCCGGACTCTTCTAGATGACGTCGGCTGCCGTGTGGTCCCGGCCGTATCTGGATATGGTTCCAGATTGGGAACTCAAATACGTGCACACGCTGGCTTCTTCGGTACACACACCTATACGAGTCTCAAGCTCATGCACGTATGTGTATACGTATTGTTACTTCTCCGGCCGGATATCCTCTCATGGGCTGAGGCAATTTGAACTCGCCCTGGCTTGCGACCGTGAAGGACTGCGCTCCTGGTTCGCCAGCTTGCGTACATACATGTGTACTCGGATACGGCCACAGCGAATACGTCGGACACCACGTCCTGGACGCCTCGTGTCACGGCAGTCCTAGCTCATCCTGTTCTGCATAGATGGCCCTCACATAAAGCTCTAACTAGCAGCATGTGGTCACGTACGTGGACAAAGACCATGCAGCCTATTAGCTTTTTATTTCCCCATTATTTTCTTATATATCTTTATGTGCTTGTATATATTTGGCTCAAAAATACTTTGCGCCAAAATCACATCGAACAGAGATCTAGTCTTGAGGTTGAGGAACGAGAGGCACGGAGATGCCATACGAGCTATCCGCAGTGATAATGGCTCGGAATTCAGGAACTCTCGTTTTGAAACCTTTTGCCATGACTTGGGTCTTGAGCACCAGTTTTCGAGTCCGTATACGCCTCCCCAGAATGGTGTTGTGGAAAGGAAGAACAGGACCTTGTGCGAGATGGCTTGGACGATGCTTGATGAGCATAGGACTCCGAGGAGGTATTGGGCTAAGGCGGTGAATACCGCGTGCTATATGTCGAACGGGATATACCTCAGAGTGCACAAGAAGAAGACATGCTATGAGTTGATGCATGGTCGCACACCCAAGGTGAGTCACTTCCATGTCTTTGGTTGCAAGTGTTTCATTCTGAAGAAAGGCAGGAAGTTGGATAAGTTTGAGGCTAGGTCTGTCGATGGCATTTTCTTTGGTTATGCATCTCATTCTAGAGCATATCGTGTGCTCAATCTTGAAACTAACCAAATCGTGGAGACTTGCGAGGTAACCTTCGATGAGACAGAGCCATGTAGTCAGCTTGTCTTTGAGTGTGCAGTTGATGATGAGCTTGGCGAGGAGATTTTTCAGGAGGAGGAGCATGAACACGGTGATGATGAAGATGGAGGTGTGGTGCCCCCGGCTGAACATGTACCCACTACTTCGACTACGATGATGGATGGACCCTCTGGTACACCTACGACGACAAATCAAGAACGAGGAGAAGCTGATGTTGAGGGGGATGTAGCTTCGAGGCGAGAACCTCCCCGGCGAGTTCAAATGGATCACCCAGCTTCGAGGATCATCGGCGACATGAATGAACGCACTACACGGTCGAGGGTTCGGAACAACTCTCATTTCTCTCATGCTGCATTTGTTGCTTCTTTCGAGCCCAAAGACATTGGACACGCACTATCTGATCACAATTGGGTTAACTCGATGCATGATGAGTTGGAGAACTTTGAGAGGAATCAGGTGTGGGAGTTTGTTGACCCTCCCCCAGGGTGTAAGCCGATTGGTACAAAGTGGGTGTGGAAAAACAAAGAGGGAGAGAAGGGTGAGGTTGTGAGGAACAAGTCGAGACTTGTTGCTCAAGGGTTCAGTCAGAAGGAGGGGATCGACTACGAGGAGACCTTTGCTCTCGTAGCCCGTTTGGAGGCGATTAGGATCCTTCTAGCCTTTTCCGTGGCTAAAGGGTTCAAGTTGCACCAAATGGATGTGAAGAGTGCTTTCCTGAATGGTGTGCTGGAGGAAGAAGTGTATGTGAGGCAGCCTCGGGGTTTGGAGAGTGAGAAGTACCCCCCACCGGTGTACAAGTTGAGGAAGGCGCCGTATGGGCGAAGCGGGCGCCTAGAGCTTGGTATGGGAGGTTGAGGGGGTTCTTGTTTAAGAGAGGCTTTGAGATGGGGAAGGTCGATCGACCTTGTTTTTGCCGAGGCGGGCGAGAGATATCCTGATTGTGCAGGTGTACGTGGATGATATTGTCTTTGGTGGCTCGTCTAACTCTCTTGTTGCAAGGTTTGCAGATGATATGAGCAGGGCGTTTGAGATGAGCATGATGGGCGAGTTGCAGTTCTTCCTCGGGCTACAAATCAAGCAATCAAAGGAAGGAACATTTGTGCACCGTGCTAAGTACACCAAGGACATTGTGCGGAAGTTCAAGATGGAGGACTCCAAGGCTATGACGACGCCGATGAGTACGACTACGGCTCTTGATGCGGACGAGGAAGGTGAACACGTGGATCGAAGGAGTACCGGAGCATGATCGGGTCACTCCTCTACTTGACGGCGACGAGGCCGGACATACGGTTCTCGGTGTGTCCGTGCGCTCGTTTTCAAGCGTCTCCGAGGACTTCGCATCGGCAAGCGGTGAAGAGAATTTTCGGGTACTTGCGTCACACTCCCGACTTCGGCCTTTGGTACTCCGCGTCCTCTTCTTTGGCGCTTCATGGCTTTTCGGACGCGGATTTTGCCGGTGTCGGTTGGATAGGAAGTCCACTTACGGGACTTGCCGCTTTTGGGTTCCTCTTTGGTCTCTTGGTCTTCCCGCAAGCGGTCGAGTGTTGCTCAATCCACGACCGAGGCCGAGTATGTTGCCGTCGCTAGTTGTTGCTCTCGGCTCCTTTGGATCACCTACACCATGAGTGACTTTGGTGAGGAGTATACCCATGTCCCACTTCAATGTGATAGCACCAAGTGCCATAAGCGTTGCAAAGAACCCAGTGCTCCATTCCAAAACCAAGCACATAGAAGTGAGGTACCATTTTCTGAGAGACAACGTAGAGAAAGGAAAGATAGCTTTGATCCATGTACCCACACATCACCAACTAGCCGATATTTTCACCAAACCCCTAGATCAAGCAACTTTCACTCGTTTGCGGGGGAACTTGGTGTGTGTTTGATTTCTTGAGTTGGGTGTGTGGGAGCTCTCTTTTGCCGGTGGTGTCGAGCCCGTTTTGCCTCCCCTCGAGGAGCCGGTGGTAGCATATGTATAGCTTTTCTTTGTGCATTTCTTGCATTTGGCATGGCATATGTTGCATGATGTATAGGCATCCTTGTATCTTAGATTGCATGCATTTTGTATCATATGCATTTGTTAGGAAAAGCTTCTCTCATATACATTGTTCACCATGGAATGAGTCTTTGTGAGCTTGTTTGGTATGCTACGGTTAGTTTGGCTTAGCTCTTGATGATCTTGATGAATAATCCATGGTTGATAGCTATGCTTTTGAAAAATGTCACATGTATGCTCTCTCATGTGTAAATGCCTTTACATGCTCTTGACATGTTTTTGTGGCCTTGCTATGCTTAATTTGTGGTTGGATGGCTAGTTTATTGATCATATGGTGCCAAAGGCTCATTTGCCATCATGAATGTTTAGCCCTCTTGATTTATCTTGTGGAGGAGCATAAGTTCCTTTTTGTCGCAAAGACATTTCATGTACCATTTACAAATCTGAAAATGAAATGAAAAATTCTTGGAAAACATGCTCCCATGTCATATGTGCTGAATTTAATTTGCTTTGGGTGCTAAACCGTTGCATGATGCCTACCAATGAGAAGTCTCATAAATAGAAGTAGGCACATGGCTCGGTAGCTTTGACATGACATGAGGTGCTTGTGGGTGTTTGTGATGGTCTTATGATTAGAATGGCTGTCCTAGCATGAAGTTTGTGTGGCTTTGCCATTTTGATATGCTTTGATCATGTTTAGGACTTTGCTCATGAGAGGCAAGTTTTTCGCAAAATTGCCAAAATCCATCTTAGCTTCGTCCAATGGTTGTGAAACTTGGTGATCATGTAGTTGAGATCGATACGAAGCCGTCGAGTATCTAACTTGGTCATTTGGACATGTGTAGCATTCTCTGTTGAATTTTGTCTATTTGAGAAGCTCTAGGTTGAAAGTTTTGCATTTTTGGCTTGATTCATGCATTGCCAACAAGGGGGAGAAGTTTGAGCTTGAAATGGCTTACCGGACGCATTTAGAAGGTTTTCAGGTGGTTTCGAGCCATTTCTGGGCTCTGTTGTACACCGGTCTGACCGGTGAAGAGCACCGGTCTGACCGGTGTGAGTGCTGGTCCTGTACACTTGTTAGGCACCGGTCTGACCGGTGGTGATGACCGGTCTGACCGGTGTGAGCTGAAATTGCTGCAGTTGCCCTGTTTTCAGCTGTTTTGCATGCATTCGTCCAGGGGGAGTTGCTTTGGTTCAGGGGGAGCTCTTTGTGGTTGTTCGAGCTTTGTTTCTGTGGTTTGCGCTCTTTGTTTGAGCTTTGCTTTGTCTCGGATGTGTCGAGCCATTGCCCTTGCCTAAGGGGTCCGAGACTTGTCTTCTTCAAGTGATTTTGCTCTTTGCCTTTGTTTGGCTTTCGATCGCTTGTTGGAGTTTCTTTTTGTTTGTTTCTTTTCTTTTTCTTTTCTCTCTTGTTACTTTCGTGTGGGTGTTGTCAATGCACTCATCAAGGGGGAGATTGAGGACCATGTGTGGTTCGAGGACCGGTGGATGGTCGCTTCCTTGTGTGATGAGTGATTGACAATGTTGTGTGGACTGATTCTTGGCTAAGTATTGCGGGTGCAGGGTTGCGGCTTGACCGGTGTTGGTGCGGGTGAAGAACAAGCGCGAAAGGTCGTCGCCGGTGAGGCCTCCGGGTGTGGAGAAGACAAGTAGGCTTCGTTCGAGGGACCGGTGGCCAACGGGGGTCAAGTGCGGGCCGCATGGTGGCATGAACAAGAAGATGAAGTCGTGGACGGTTTCTTGGTTGAGCCTCAAAACCAAGGTCGAGCCGGAGACTACGTAGGAGCCGAGTCATGAGTGGTGATTGGCGGAGGCTACACCGAGTTCGCGGGGTTTCCGGTGGTTCACCGAGAAAACCACCGGGTTCCTTGGTTGATCCACAAAGCCAAGACCGGAGAACCGAAGACGGAGGTGCAAGGCGGCGCGGACCGGTCCGACCGGTGGGACCCCGGCCGGTCGGCCGGTGGGGACCGGCTCGACGGGTGAGGAGCACCGGTCGACCGTGTGCGACGACGCAGTCCGGAATCTTCAAAGCGGAGGACACGCGTCGGGATCGCATGGCTTGCGTCGAGGCTACGCAGGGTGCGGTTGCCGGGCATCCGTCCGACATCAAGAATTCCAAATCCGCCCTTGAGGGGCTTGTATCCGTAGTTAGTAGAGAAGGGCATTTTAGACATTCGGTTGCCTCCATATAACCCAAGAGGTGAGAGGATGGCAGCCAACTCTTGGAACCCTAGCTCATTAGTTTTCCTTTTTTCCACCTATTTTCCTTAGGTTTTCTCTAGGACTAGCAAGAGAGCTTCACGGAGAGATCTTGTAGAGAGGGATGGATGATCGGGCGGCTTGCTAGACCTTGTACGAACCTTTGTTTCATGTATAGATGATTCGGCGTGGTTCCTCAAGGTTTGGATGTGTTTTCCCGGTTGTTCTTGGTGGTGATTTTCGGAGCCCTCTCTCGGTGATTTCTTTGGGTTGTTTTCGGGACTTTTCTCTTGGGGATTTGATGGGGGAAATTTGTGGGAACCCTTCGTGGTTCTTTGGGCTGTGATTCCCCTCCCAAATCCTTGAGTAAAAGTGCTCGATTTTGGGGTTTCTTGAGTTCTTGGGTTGGAAGTGCTTTCGGCGGGATTTCATCGATTCCTCCTTTTTGGACAAGATTTGGTGGGATTAAACTTGGCTATGGACTCCTCATGAGGTGTTCCTGATATCCCCAAAGTCTTGTTCAAGTCCGTGGAGTGATTCGGGAGATCGAGATTTGGATTTGGGGGAGTTGACCCGCGGGTCTTTGTTCATCCCGAGCTTCCCGAGCTACACCGGTCTGACCGGTGCTCTTGACCGGTCTGACCGGTGCGAGCCCTTGTGGGATTTTGCTCGGGTGAACGTCTTGGTGTGTTCGTTGTTGTCCCGTGTTGTCGCTTTTTCGAGTTTGGGTCCGTTTGGTGGTCGGTTGGCCTCGTTTGGTGCCTTGGGGGCTTTCGGGCGCCATCGGTCCGACCGGTGTGTCTCACCGGTCTGACCGGTGTAGAGACACTTAGTGGAAGTTGCTCGGTTTCACCCGGCGGGGACCGGTCCGACCGGTGGTGCTCACCGGTCTGACCGGTGTGGGTCTGTAGACTCGAGGTTTGGTTTTTCCGCTGCGTTTCTCGGGTCGGAAGGTTGCGTGTTGGTTCCTAGGTCCAGTGGCACTCCAGTGGCTACGTGGGCTTGACCAACCTTGGTAGTGAGTCGGAGATGTGTGTTGGAAGCCGCGTTCGTCTTGTTGAAGTTCTCATCTCCTTCGAGAAGAATTTTTATCGGCTCCCATTCACTCCCCCCCTCTCTGGTTCGTCGTATCGGTCCTTCACACCGGCACCTTCGAGGCCGCGGAGCAGACCAAGGAGGTACCCCTCGACCCCGCGGCCCCCGAGGGCAAGGCGTTGAGGGTCAGCTCCACCCTCGATCCTAAATAGGAAGTGGTGCTCGTCGACTTCCTCCGCGCCAACGCCGACATCTTCGCGTGGAGCCCCTCGGATATGCCAGGCATCCCGTGGGAGGTCGCCGAGCACTCCCTTGACATCCTGCCTCACGCCCGCGCCGTGCAACAACGGCTCCGCCGCTTCGACGAGGAGTGGCGACGGGCTATCGGAGCGGAGCTGCGGAAGCTTCTCGAGGCCAGTTTCATCAAGGAGGTGTTCCACCCAACGTGGCTAGCAAACCCTGTACTTGTAAATAAAAAGAATGGGTTGTGGCGGATGTGTATAGACTATACTAGTCTTAATAAAGCATGTCCTAAAGTTCCTTTTCCTTTGCCACGTATTGATCAAATCGTTGATTCAACGGCTGGGTGTGAATTACTTTGCTTCCTTGATGCCTACTCCGGGTATCATCAAATAAAGATGAAGGAGTCCGACCGGCTTGCGACTTCGTTCATCACGCTGTTTGGGATGTTCCGCTACGTCACGATGCCATTTGGCCTCCGAAACGTTGGGTGCAATGTATCAACGCTGCATGCAACACGTTTTCAGAGATCACATCGGGCGGACGGTCGAGGCGTATGTGGATGACATCGTCGTTAAAACCAGGAAGGCGGACGACCTGGTCGGCGACCTTGGCATCGCGTTCGGCTGCCTACAGGCCAATGGGGTCAAATTAAACCCCGAAAAATGTGTCTTTGGAGTGCCGCGAGGCATGCTCCTGGGGTACATCGTCTCCCAACGGGGAATCGAGGCCAACCCTGAGAAGGTTGCGGCCCTCAAGCGAATGGGCCCGATCCGGGACCTCAAAGGGGTGCAAAAGGTGCTGGGGTGCCTCGCCGCCTTGAGCCGCTTCATCTCGCGGCTCGGCGAGAAGGGCCTGCCCCTCTATCGCCTCCTCAAGAAACACGAGCGCTTCTCCTGGACCGCCGAGGCCCAGGATGCACTCGACAAGTTGAAGGCATCCTTAACGCACGCCCCGATCCTCACGCCGCCGCAGGATGGCGAACCCCTGCAGCTCTACGTGGCCGCAACCACCCAGGAGGTCAGTGCCGTGATCGTGGTGGAGCGCACAGAGGAAGGGCACGCCCCGCCTGGGTCCGGGGCCGGCCGGTCTACTACATCGCCGAGGTCCCGTCGACACCAAGACGCGCTACCCCCGGTGTCCGTAAGCCGCCGTATGCGGTAGTCCTCGCGCGGCGCAAGCTCCGCCACTACTTCGAGGCCCACCCCGTCACGGTGGTCTCCTCCTTCCCGCTAGGGGAGATCATCCGCAATCCCGACGCGGCGGGCAGGATCGCCAAGTGGTCCGTGGAGCTGATGGGCGAGACGCTCGCCTACGCCCCGCGCAAGGCCATCAAGTCCCAGATCCTGGCGGATTTCGTTGCTGAGTGGACGGATACGCTGTCGCCGCCTCCACAGATCCAAGCAGAGTGCTAGACTCTGTATTTCGATGGCTCGGTGATGAAAACAGGGGCGGGCGCGGGCCTGCTCTTCGTGTCACCCCTCGGAGAGCACATGCGGTACGCGGTGCGCCTCCACTTCCCCGCATCTAACAATATGGCTGAGTACGAGGCCCTCCTTTGCGGCCTCAAAATCACCATTGAGTTAGGCGTCAAGCGCCTTGACGTGCGGGGGGGACTCACAGCTCGTAATAGATCAAGTCATGAAGAACACGAGCTGCCATGACGACAAGATGGAGGCCTACTGCAAGGCCGTGCGAGCCCTCAAAGACAAGTTTTATGGCATCGAGCTCAACCACGTGCCCCGCCGGTACAACGAGGAGGCGGACGAGCTGGCCAAGATCGCGTCCGGGCGGATCACCGTCCCCCCGAACGTTTTTGCCCGCGATGTTGCCCAGCCCTCGGTCGTCCTCGAGCCTCACCCCTCGAGCCACGCAGAACCATCGGGGGCTCCCTCGAATCCAGCGGGTGCAGAACCCATGGATGAGGACCCCTCGAACGAGGCGTACGTGCTCTCCCTCCTCGAGGGGTATGGCTCTTACGAGGCCGACGTGATGGACATCGAGCCGGCTCCTGTCAAGACTGACTGGCGCGACAAATACATCGCTTGGATAGCTCGAGGAGAGCTCCCATCGGACCGGGCCACGACCAGGCGCATCGCCAGGATGGCCAAGTCCTTTGCCCTCGTCGACGGCGAGCTGTACAAGCACGCCGACTCCGGCATCTTACAGCGGTGCGTGCCCATCCCCGAGGGGTGCGAGCTCCTACGGGACATCCACGCCGGGATCTGTGGCCATCACGCCGCGCCTCGCACCCTAGTTGGCAACGCTTTCCGCCAAGGCTTTTACTGGCCTACCGCGGTCGCGGACGCCAGCGAGATCGTACGCACCTGCGAAGGGTGCCAGTTCTACGCTCGCAAGTCCAACCTACCGGCCCATGCCCTGCAGACCATCCCCATATCATGGCCGTTCGCCGTGTGGGGGCTGGACATCGTCGGGCCCTTGCGGAAGGCGCCCGGGGGCTTCACCCACCTGTTGGTTGCAATCGACAAGTTCTCCAAGTGGGTGGAGGTGCGCCCCATTACGAATCTCAGGGCGGAGCAAGCGGTAACATTCTTCACCGACATCGTTCACCGCTTCGGAGTGCCAAACTCCATCATCACCGACAACGGGTCCCAGTTCACGGGCAGGAAATTCTTGGAGTTCTGCGACAAGTTCCACATCCGTGTGGATTGGGCAGCTGTGGCACACCCACAGACCAACGGCCAAGTAGAGCGTGCCAACGGCATGATCTTACAAGGCCTTAAGCCTAGAATTTTCGACCAGCTAAACAAATCTGGCCGAAAATGGCTCCAAGAGTTACCAGCAGTCGTGTGGAGCCTAAGGACCACCCCGAGCAGAGCCACCGGGTTCACCCCGTTTTTCCTAGTCCATGGCGCGGAGGCCGTCCTCCCCACGGACTTAGAATACGGATCGCCCAGGGTTCGAGGCTACGACGAGGATGCCAACCAGCGAGCCCGCGAGGACTCGCTGGACCAGCTGGATGAGGCACGCCTCGTGGCCTTGATGCGCTCCGCGAGGTATCAGCGGTCCCTCAGGCGCTACTAAGCGCGCAAGATACGCCGGCGGGACTTCAGCGAAGGGGATCTGGTCCTAAGGCTACGCCAGGACAACCGAGGACGCCACAAGCTATCGCCTCCGTGGGAGGGACCCTACGTCGTGGTGAAGGTACTCAAGCCCGGCACGTACAAGCTAGCCAACGAGGACGGTGAAGAGCTCACCAACGCCTGGAACATCCAACAGCTACGTCGCTTCTACCCCTAGCTAGGATTTCCAAGCATTTTGTTGTAAAAACCACATGACCAACGCCCCAGTTGGTGATAACCATGTAAACACCATAAGTCTAATGAAAAGGGCAACTCGGTTTTCCCCCGAAACCCAAGTCACCCTCGGGGGCTACTACGGGGGCATCCCCCCCAAAATGGTCCCATTTTCGCGCAAAAACGAAATAACTCACGCGCGCTAAGTTTGTTTTCTACTTCGGCCTCGAGCAACGGTTCGAACAGGGCGTGGCCAGCCAAGCGGAAGGAGCGCGCGAGCCAGAGATAGCCTACGCCTCCGCGAGGATACGGCCCTTCTCTCTCGCCTCCAACCCAGCAAGCCACCCACGAAAATCGAACTCCCCTGACTAGAAGCTACTCAGGAAGAAGGAGAAACAAAAAGCGTAGTAAACTGTTGACAGATAAAAGACGTATCCCTCTACGATCCGCAAGCGTACGGACCCCACACCTTTTTCACCACGGGATTCCCAAGGTTCTTGTCAATCCGCGGAGCAAGGGGATTACAAGCGTTCGATCAACAACGACACACTAGCTACTAAAACCCTAACTACTATTGAACTAGAAAACACTAAACTACACTAGAGAGAATGATAAACGATCAAGGTAGAAGACACTCGCCCACGGGTCTACGATACTAGAGCATGCAATCACTTAAAGACATGAAAACCAATCTAATCTATCGGGGATGTGACCACGGTTTCGCCCTTTCCCTCCTCTCGTACTGTCACTACGCGAAGGTATTCATGACTAGACCTTTGATGGACACGGCGTATTGAATGGATCCAAGGAAGCATTGGAGCTCGTACTCCCTCTACGGCACGGTAGCTAACCTTAAGCATTAAAGTATATTCAACACAAGATGATAGATAGATAATCCGACAAAGTGCGATTACATCTCAAGATCGATTACAACCCATGGACGAATGAGAAGATTACCCCATCAAGGTGCTGATCATGGCACCGTTGATCATGGTTTCCCTTCCGCCGGTGTCTTCCTTCTTCTCCACGAGAGGGTGCTTCCTTCGAGGTGGTTGATCTCCCGCCGGAGATCCTCCTCCTCTCTCTCTAGCTTGTGGATGGCATTCTGGTGCGAATGACTCCTCCCCCCGGTGTTGGCGGCGCCTCGGGGGTTTTAGGGTTGAAGATCCTTCGAGGGCAAGGAAAACGGGACCGAACCGGCGCCGGAAGTGGGCTGGGCCGGCCGGCCCGGGCCCGTCGCCCGGGCCCAACCCGGCCCGGTTCGGTCGCCCCTTTTGCTCCGTGGGTCCTCGTGCACTTATGTACTTTGCCCCCTCCACTTGCACGATTTTGATGCTGTTATCCTCGCGTACAAGATGGAGGCTCTCTTTGCATGAAGTTTGATCTTTTTCGCTTCAATCCTCGGGGGTGTTCCTCGTAGCACTTCGGTCCTCGCCACCATTGGAAGTGATTTCAGCAAGCTCATGAACACGAACAAGACTCCATGAATGCTCCTTTGAACTTGTTGCGAATCCGTCCTTTATGTCCATGTTTTCCTACATAAACACAACACTTCCAAATGCATGCACAAAGATGAACTTGTTATATGATTAGTGTGCCTAGTGGCGGGTTAGTTCCATAATCAAATCCAAACCAAAGTGTAATGAACATGCTAGGTGCACCAAAATACACCGTCAACATCTCCCCCACACTTAGCTCTTGCTCGTCCTCGAGCAAGTACTCGTAAAAGAATTTCGTCCAAGGTGTGTAATCGTGTATCATTAATCCTCCTTCACAAGTTAGTCAATCCCTTCATCTTTAATACATAAACACAAAGTAATGATAATCAAACATAAACATGGGCGTTTAGAATTTTTACCACGTCAAGATTCACCCCACAACTCAAACCCTTCACTTGAAGTCTTCAATTTCAGCTATGCTTACTCCTTTGCTTCCATCGGAGGGTTTTTATGGTTTTCAAAACAAAAATTCCTGCAACAAGTATTAGACAAAAACCTTTCTCCAAGCTCTCTCAAGTCACTCATATGAAGTGGCTATCCTAACCAAATTTTATAAAACTCTCACCTCCCATTAATCTCTCATATATCATGTAAAAGTGGAGCTATAGGTAGGGCTAGCGCAATCAACACAAGTATTGTCAAACTAAGAACTTCCTCTAATGGTTGTCTACCTTTCAAAGCCAATGATCATGAGAATTAACCATATGTAGGGATATCAAGGATGAGAAGATTTAGAATGGTGGACATGTACAAGGGCAAAAGAAAATTGTGACTTCAAGGCACCAATGATGTCCTCGTTGTCGGATTGCACATGGTTGGAAATAGAGTAAAAGTTTCGTCTCACAATCAACGTGACATCCTTCCTTACACTTTATTTTTTTTCTTTTCTTTCACTTGATCCATCCCTCTCATATCTTCATTGCTAACTCATCTTTCTCTTTTTCTTTTTCTTCTTTCATTCACATATGATTTTTCTTTCTTTCTTACTTTTCCATACACATACTTTTTCTCTTTATTTTTCTCTCTCTTGACAACTTTTCAAAGCTTTCAATTCTCTCTTTCCTCGCATGCATACAATCTGAAATTTTAAATAAATCATGCTAGAGACGAGACGAAACTTTGAAAATAGGTTGTGTTCAAGGAATACGATGTACAAAAGAGATGTATAGGGTTGGGTATGGAATTCGGCGATATACGTGACTTCCGTTGTGAACGTCACGTTACCGAATATATGACGAGGCTAGCAACAAAAGATAAGCACAAGGACATGATCATTGCTCGAAATTAAAACTCACCAAGAGAGAAGGGTCCTAGACTAACTCATCGTGCTAATCACACTTATGGTGGAGCGAAAAAAATAAACTTGGCTTTGGATAGGAATTTTTTCTTACTCTCAACTTGGAAAAAGAGGTTTTGCTAACCTTTATTACAAGGGTTTTAATATAATTTTCAGAACTGAAATCCTCCAATTTTTAGCATCGAACATAGCACAACTAGCATGTGAAGCTCAAGATCGAAGTGCGGTATGGGTACTTTAAGTAGTAGCGATTCCACTAAGCACCACGGTAAACGATTTTCAAACCACATACTTGTGTTCATATATCAAGAATCGAAGATTAAACAAACAAGTAAATAAAGATAAACAATACATAAAACACAAAGATATATATAAAGACTCTTTTTATTTGATTTTCTTGACTCAACACTAATTTAAGACACTTGCAAAAATTTTAAAACAGACTCAAAAACTAAAGACTCATTAAAACACTAAGACTCTCACACGAAGATTAAACCGAACCTAAACTTGAAGTTTAAAAGCTAAGGCTAGCGAGCTAGCTCTCCCCCACACTTAAAACATACAACGTCCTCGTCGTATCTTACAAAATCCTAAGGGGAAAACTAGATCTAGTGGTACTTCAAGCAAGTTTTGCACCACTTGCCTCTCATGTTTCCAACCATGCCGAAAAGTTTGCGCACGTTACGGTTAAGGAACTTGTAGTCATCTTCAACTACGCGCTCCAAGTCCTCCATACGCCGCTTCATCGCTTCCATGGCTTGGAGACATTCGTCGGCCGACGTGTAGAGATCCGCGATGGATTGACGGCAAACTCGACAGCACACCGGATGCAATCCGAAGGGGTCGTCGTCGCCATAATCTCCACCGTTGTCACCACCGTCGTTGCCACCTCCATTGTCGTTGCCTTCACCACCGTTGTTGCCGTCGCCGTTGGGGCCTTCGGGAGTCCTTTCCTTGGGCTGCTCATCCCAATCATCATCATCTCTACCGGCGGCCGCCCACGAGCTCGGGCTACGATCGTCGGAGTAGTCGCTATCCCCATAATCCTTAGGCTCTGGCGACACCTCCTTGTAATCTTTGCGCTTGATGCCTTGGAGGCGTGCCGACCTTCGGACGGATGTAGGGGCCTTCTCTCCTTCGACGGGGTTGCGAGATGCAAGAGCTCCGGTCGGGACACGTCCTCCGCAACGGATGCGTGCGGTTCTCTTGACGGGTAGCTTGAGCTCGCATCGCATCGCCTCCTCCATCGATGGCTTCTTGTCTTCTAGCTTCAACTCTAAGCTCCTTGGGGGCACAATGGCTGCTACAAGGGTGCAACACATTGCTTGAAAGGTTTGATCCTCGAGCTCCCAATTCGGCCAAATAAATAGTCCTGAGGGAAAAGCCCTGGGAACCTTATTTTCCTTTTTTACACTTCCCTTAAAATTTTCCGACCAAACAAGGAAGTCAAAAAGGAGCAATTCGGGCGAAATTCGGCGTCATCGGGTGTCAGGCCCCTCTGGGCCGGTCCCGCTCGTGGGCCGGCCGGCCCACCCTGCCTCGGGGGCCGGGCCGGTCCGGGTTTTTGCACACCGCCATATTTTTTCTTCCTTAGCCCATGGGAAAAAGTTGGCCCAGTAAATCTTCGCGAAAAACTCCAGAAAACTAAAAGAAAAATTGTTTACAGAAGTTGATGCCTTGTTTTTCGTCCTAGGCGGGACGTTCGGGCTCTTCCTCCATGGTAAAGACGTCAACATGATGAAGGGGCACGACATCGGGTTCGTAGTAAACCTTAAGCCGCTGTCCATTCACCACAAATTGATCGCCGTTTATATCCATAATGGTTACCGCTCCGTTGGAGAACACCGAATGCACAACATAAGGTCCGTCCCACTTGCTTTGCAATTTCCCCTTTCCGAAGGTTTTAAACCTCTAATTGTAGAGGAGGACCTTATCTCCTTCTTTAAATTCTTTTTTCTTCAATCTTTTATCATACCACCTTTTGATTCTCTCCTTGTATATGCTTGCGTTTTCATATGCTTTCAACCTCAATTCCTCTAGCTCGCTTATTTGAATTCTTCGTTTCACCACCGCGGCATCGAGATCAAGGTTCATCTCTTTAATCGCCCAATAGGCTTTATGTTCCAACTCGACCGGAAGGTGGCAAGCTTTTCCATAGACGAATTGATAAGGGGTCATACCTATCGGTGTTTTAAACACCGTTCGATAAGCCCATAAAGCTCCGTCTAATTTCTTTGACCAATCCTTGCCTCCCTTCTCTATGGTTTTGTTGAGTATGCTTTTTAATTGCCTATTTGACGTCTCCGCTTGTCCGTTGGTTTGTGGGTGATAGGCCGTGGAGACCCTATGCTCAATTCCCAACTTGGACAAGCACTTTTTGAAGTTCTTCCGGTGAAATGAGTTCCTCCATCACTTATCAAGATTCTCGGTGTACCGAAACGGGGAAAAATCACGTTCTTGATCATAGTGATGGACTCCTCCGTGGAAGCTTTACGACATGGTATAGCCTCTACCCACTTGGATACATAATCAACCATAACAAGGATATACTCGAATCCAAATGAGTTTTTAAAAGGCCCCATGAAGTCTATGCCCCATACATCGAATATGTCAATTTGCAAGTTGTATTTCAAAGGCATAGAATTTCTTTGAGAGATGTTTCCGGTTCTTTGGCATTCGGGGCATGACGCAACATATCTTTTAGTATCTTCATGCATCTCCGGCCAATAGAATCCGCTCGACCATACTTTTGCTTCGGTTCGAAAATGGCTATAGTGCCCACCGTACTCCGCCGAGTGGCACTTCCTTAGAATCTCAACCCTCTCTTCTCTTGGCACGCATCTTCTCATCACTCCATCATTGCCAAGCTTGAAGAGGTATGGTGCATCCCAAAAATATTTCTTACTTTCGGAGATTATCTTCCTTTGAGTGTTTTTATCTAGATGATCGAGGGGCATCTTTCGAATTGCTCGAATGATGTCGATCATCCAAGTATCTTTATCAAGCACTCTATAGAGGTGGTCATCTCTCATCTTATCTTCTATGGGCTCTTTATCATCTTGTCCACGATTCATCCTAGACAAATGATCGGCCACAACATTTTCCACCCCCTTTTTATCACGAATTTCAACATCAAACTCTTGGAGAAGAAGGATCCAACGAATCAAACGTGGTTTAGCTTCCTTCTTAGCCAAGAGATACTTGATGGTTGCGTGATCGGTGTAAACAATGACCTTCGAGTTCACGATGTAGGATCTGAATTTTTCGAAAGCGAATACCACCGCTAGCAACTCTTTTTCCGTAGTGGCGTAATTTAATTGTGCCCCACTAAGAGTTTTGCTAGCGTAGTAAACGGCGTGAACTCGGCCTTCCTTTCTTTGTCCCAAGACCGCGCCTACGGCGTAGTCACTTGCGTCACACATGATCTCGAAAGGTTGGCTCCAATCCGGAGGTTGGATGATGGGAGCACTTGAGGACCATGTGTGGTTCGAGGACCGGTGGATGGTCGCTTCCTTGTGTGATGAGTGATTGACAACGTTGTGTGGACTGATTCTTGGCTAAGTATTGCAGGTGCAGGTTGCGGCTTGACTCGTGTTGGTGCAGGTGAAGAACAAGCGCGAAAGGTCGTTGCGGTGAGGCCTCCGAGTGTGGAGAAGACAAGTAGGCTTCGTTCGAGGGACCCGGTGGCCGGCGGGGGTCAAGTGCGGGCCGCATGGTGGCATGAACAGCAAGATGAAGTCGTGGACGGTTTCTTGGTTGAGCCTCAAAACCAAGGTCGAGCCGGGACTACGTGGGAGCCAAGTCATGAGTGGAGATTGGCGGAGGCTACACCGAGTTCGCGGGGTTTCCGGTGGTTCACGCGAAAACCACTGGGTTCCTTGGTTGATCTACAAAGCCAAGACCGGAAAACCGAAGACGGAGGTGCAGCAGCACCAGACCGGTCTGACCGGTGGGTCCGACCGGCTCGACCGGTGGGGACCGGTCCGACCGGTGAGGAGCACGGTCGGCCGACCGGTGTGCGACGATGCGGTCCGGAATCTTCGAAGCGGAGGACACGCGTCGGGATCGCATGGCTTGCGTCGAGGCTACGCAGGGTGCGGTCGCCGGGCATCCGTCCGATGGTGAAGACATCAAGAATTCCAAATCCGCCCTTGAGGGGCTTGTATCCCTAGTTGTTAGAGAAGGGCATTTTAGACATTCGGTTGCCGCCTATATAACCCAAGAGGTGAGAGGATGGCAGCCAACTCTTGAACCCTAGCTCATTAGTTTTCCTATTTTCCACCTATTTTCTCTAGGTTTTTCTTAGGACTAGCAAGAGAGCTTCACGGAGAGATCTTGTAGAGAGGGATGGATGATCGGGCGGCTTGCTAGACCTTGTACGAACCTTTGTTTCATGTATAGATGATTCGGCGTGGTTCCTCAAGGTTTGGATGTGTTTTCCCGGTTGTTCTTGGTGGTGATTTTCGGAGCCCTCTCTCGGTGATTTCTTTGGGGTGTTTTCGGGGCTTTTCTCTTGGTGATTTGATGGGGGAAATTTGTGGGAACCCTTCGTGGTTCTTTGGGCTGTGATTCCCCTCCCAAATCCGTGAGGAAAGGTGCTCGATTTTGGGGTTTCTTGAGTTCTTGGGTTGGAAGTGCTTTCGGCGGGATTTCTTCGATTCCTCCTTTTTGGACGAGATTTGGTGGGATTAAACTTGGCTATGGACTCCTCATGAGGTGCTCCTGATATCCCCAAAGTCTTGTTCAAGTCCGTGGAGCGATTCGGGAGATCAAGATATGGATTTGGGGGAGTTGACCCGCGGGTGCTGTTCATCCCGAGCTGCCCAGGCTACACCGGTCTGACCGGTGCTCTTGACCGGTCTGACCGGTGCGAGCCCCTGTGGGATTTTGCTCGGGTGAACGTCTTGGTGTGTTCGCTGTTGTCCCGTGGTGCTGTTGTTTCGAGTTTGGGTCCGTTTGGTGGTCGGTTGGCTCGTTTGGTGCCTTGGGGGCTTTCGAGGCCGCCATCGGTCCGACCGGTGTGTCTCCCGGTCCGACCGGTGTAGAGCCACTTAGTGAAAGTTGCTCAGTTTCACCAGCAGGGACCGGTCTGACCGGTGGTGCTCACCGGTCTGACCGGTGTGGGTCTGTAGACTCGAGGTTTGTTTTTCCGCCTGCGTTTCTCGGGTCGGAAGGTTGCGTGTTGGTTCCTAGGTCCAGTGGCACTCCAGTGGCTACGTGGGCTTGACCAACCTTGGTAGTGAGTCGGAGACGTGTGTTGGAAGCCGCGTTCGTCTTGTTGGAGTTTTCATCTCCTTCGAGAAGAATTTTTATCGGCTCCCATTCACTCCCCCCTCTCTCGGTTCGCCGTATCGGTCCTTCAAGTGGTATCGAGCCGGTTCGGGTCTTTGTTGACTCTAACCGCCTAAGATCCAAGGATGGCGTACCGGAGAACGGGGTTCGGGTCCTCCACACTTCGATGGCAAGAACTACCGGATGTGGAGCAAGCGGATGGGTGCGTTCCTCCGCGGAAAGGGTCGGTTTGCTTTGGGATGTCACGGTGGACACAGGCTATGTCCAGCCGATGGATTTCCTCGCTCCAGGATCGAGGGACAGCTTCGACGCCAACAATAAGGCGGTCGACTACTTGTTTCGTGCTTTGTGTCAGCCTGAGTTCGATCGGGTGCACACCGAGCACTTGGCTTGTAGGATTTGGGCGGTGTTGAAGGAAGCTCATGTTGGGAACGCCCAGGTTCAGGCACGGATGTATGCGACCTACCGGAGAGCGTACGAGAACTTCACTCATCTCCCCGGTGAGTCCATCGATGCCTTGTTTCAGAGGTTCACGGTGGTTGTGAACAACATGAGGGCCAATGTGGACGTGCTCCCGTACGATGATCATGATAGAGCGGTCAAGCTCTTACACTCTTTGGATCGTACGATTTGGGGCGGAAAGTTCGAGGCCATTGTGGAGTCGGAGAAGTATGACACTCGACCGTGAACGAGCCGTTCTCGAAGCTCAAGTCCGCCGAGGTGGATAGGGGCATGATCGCCAAGCTCGAGGGTCCGACTGACTCCCATAGTCTCGCCCTCGTTGGTGGTTCCAAAGGAAAGGCTAACTCTAACCCATCCACCAGGATGTTCTCTTTCTCCTCTTTGATGTCTATGCCAGATGAGGAGTTTGATGAGCTTGGAGAGGACGAACTGGCGCTCCTGACGAGGCGGTTCGAGAGGCTGCACGAGAACCGGGTGAACAAGAGGAGGAACACGAGGACATGCTTCAAGTGTGGCAAGGCTGGACACTATTTCGCCGAGTGTCCGAAGGTGAACAACCACGACAAGCACAAGTTCAAGGACAAGAAGAAGAAGTCCAAGACGAAGGATCATGGACATGGGAAGAAGACACGGTCTCGAGAGAAGATGAAGAGATCAAGCGACATCGAGTCTGATTCCGAGGACACGTCTTCAAGCTCGAGTGATGAAGACGAAGAGGATGAGAAGAAGAGGAGGAAGAAGAAGAACTTTGGCAAGTATCTCAACGGCCTTTGTGTGACGGGCCTAAGCCTCAAGGACGACTTCGCGGCATGGCTCGCGGTTCGAGCGACAAGAGAAGCCGGAGGGACGCCTCGGATTTGGATTCCGAGGATGAGGTATGTGATGAGCTCTCCTCTTTGCGCAAGGAGAATGAGGAGTTGGTTGACTTGCTTGATAATCGCGATCACATGCTTAGAGAGGCTAAGAAGCTTAGGAAGGAGCTTAGATCTTCACTCGAGGATGCTAGGACTAGAGTGGCCGAGCTAGAGACACGGGTGCTTGATAGCAAGCTTGAGATTGATTCCCTTAAGGCTAGCCCCGTTGTTTCGGATGAGAACGATTGTGCCGATTGCTCGTTTTCTGGGCCGACTTGATCGATCTTAGGGAGAAGTATGCCTCCAAGTGTGAGGAACTAGATGTGCTTAGGGTTGAGTTGGCCGAGCTACAATCTAGACCCACTTTGCTTGGTGCTTGCACTTCTTGCCCTAGTTTGCATGAGAAAATTGCCGAGCTCCGTTCTCGCATTGTTTCGCTTGAGGCTGATTTGAAAGTGCCTATTCCTACTTCTTGCTCTACATGTGAGTTGCATGCTATGAAGAATTTGGATCTTGCAAAATGTGTTGGTCGCTTGCAAGATGAGAATGATAAGTTGCGTGAAGCACTGAGTTGGTTGTCGAGTCAAGAACCTCAGCTTGGTATGATGATTGCTAGCCGTAAACGCTTTGACGGTTGGGCTTTGGGATTGGATAAGGTTGGTGAGGGCGGTGGTGAGAGAGAAAGGAAATTTGGGAATGTTTCAGTTCCACCACAACCCACACCCAAAGACAAGTTTGCATCCAAGCCAAACCAACCAAGAGAAAAACCAAGTGAGAAGGCAAGTGAAAAGCCTAGTGAGAAACCAAGTGAGAAGCCTTGTGAAGAGCCTCATCCCAAGCCTAAGCTCAGATCGATCCGTTTCCATTGTGAGTTTTGTGGGAAGGATGGTCACAAGAGAGCATTTTGCTTCAAGAGGAAGCGTGAGGAGAGAATGGCGAAGGAGTGGGCTAACAAGGACAAGTACCACCCTTTCGATGGTGTACTTGAGTCTCGTGTGCAGTTGCCCAGGGCCAAGGCGAGTGTGAGGTCAGTTCGGGCTTGGGGAGAGCGGAAGGTCGTTGGAGGTGCCGTCGCCCTGAGCTACACCCGGTCGGGCCGGTGTGGAGCACCGGTCGGACCGGTGCGGCCCGGACAGGGCGGCAGCTTAGGGTTTCGTGCTCGTACAGGTGCGAGGGTTGTTTCTGGAGGTCGTGGTTCTGGTGGTTGGTCTGGAAAGTTTGCAGGAGGCCAGTTTGCTAGGCATTCTCCCCCTCGAGCTCACTACGGGGATGGGAGGAGTCATGGCTTTGAGAATGAGAGGAGGGATGGTCCACGGGATTTCATTCGTGGTTTTGGTCCTCCTCCAGGCAGAGAGGGTTGGTTCCCTCATGGTGGTTACCGTGGTGGTGTTCGTGGAGGTAGCTTTGGTAGGAAAGATGGTTTGGTTTTTGCTAACCCCACTTTCGAGCAAATGGCTAGGCACTGGTTTTACACATTTGGAACTAACCCCAGTGTTGAGTCGGTTGCTCGCTCTCGCTCTTGGTTTTGAGTTGCAGGTGGATGGCCCGGAGAACATTTGGTTGATATCGGGGGGTGGTTCTTCGGCTTCATATCCCGGTGGTGATATGTAGGTGCATCACTTTCGGGAATGGTGGACAAGGATGAGTGAATTGTGAAGAAATGATAAAGGTAAGTGTATTTGTGACCTTCGAGTATGTGGCCTTGGTCAAGCCACTTGGTTTGTTTTGCTCCTTCTCTATCTCATGTGTGTAAGGTGAGCTTTGTACGCTCTTTGGCCTTAATGCATGAGTTTAGGGGGAGCTTGTGAGTTTGGTCCTCCTTTGCTCTTTTGCCGGTGGTGTCGAGCCCTTTTTGCCTCCCCTCGAGGAGCCGGTGGTTTGTGAGCTTTGTGTGTGGGAGCTCCTTTGTAGCATATGTATAGCTTTCCTTTGTGCATTTCTTGCATTTGGCATGGCATATGTAACATGATGTATAGGCATCCTTGTATCTTAGATTGCATGCATTTTGTATCATATGCATTGGTTAGGAAAAGCTTCTCTCATATACATTGTTCACCATGGAATGAGATATATGTCTTTGTGAGCTTGTTTGGTATGCTACGGTTAGTTTGGCTTAGCTCTTGATGATCTTGATGAATAATCCATGGTTGATGGCTATGCTTTTGAAAAATGTCACATATATGCTCTCTCGTGTGTAAATGCCTTTACATGCTCTTGACATGTTTTTGTGGCCTTGCTATGCTTAATTTGTGGTTGGATAGCTAGTTTACTGATCATATGGGGCCAAAGGCTCATTTGCCATCATGAATGTTTAGCCCTCTTGTTTTATCTCGTGGAGGGGCATAAGTTCCTTTTTGTCGCAAAGACATTTCATGTACCATTTACAAATCTGAAAATGAAATGAAAAATGCTTGGAAATGTGCTCCCATGTCATATGTGCTGAATTTAATTTGCTTTGGGTGCTAAACCGTTGCATGATGCCTACCAATGAGAAGTCTCATACATAGAAGTAGGCACATGGCTCGGTGGCTTTGACATGACATGAGGTGCTTGTGGGTGTTTGTGATGGTCTTATGGTTAGAATGGCTGTCCTAGCATGAAGTTTGTGTGGCTTTGCCATTTTGATATGCTTTGATCATGTTTAGGACTTTGCTCATGAGAGGCAAGTTTTTTTTGCAAAATTGCCAAAATCCATCTTAGCTTCGTCCAATGGTTGTGAAACTTGGTGATCATGTAGTTGAGATCGATACGAAGCCGTAGAGTATCTAACTTGCTCATTTGGACATGTGTAGCATCCTATGTTGAATTTTGTATTTTTGAGAAGCTCTAGGTTGAAAGTTTTGCATTTTTGGCTTGATTCATGCATTGCCAACAAGGGGGAGAAGTTTGAGCTTGAAATGGCTTGTTGGACGCGTTTGGAAGGTTTTCGAGTGGTTTCGAGCCATTTCGGGGTTTCGTTGTACACCGGTCCGACCGGTGATGGGCACCGGTCCGACCTGGGTGTGAGTGCTGGTCCTGTACATATGTTGGGCACCGGTCCGACCGGTGGTGATGACCGGTCCGACCGGTGTGGGCCGAAAGTGCTTTGCACTGTCCGTTTCATGTGGTTTCGTGCATGCATTCGTCCGGGGGGAGTTGCATTGGTTCGGTGGGAGTTTGCATGTGTGCAGGGGGAGCTCTTTGAGAGTTTTCGAGTTTTGTTTCGGTGGTTTGTGCTCTTTGCTTGAGCTTTGCTTTGTCTCGGATGTGTCGAGCCGTTGCCCTTGCCTAAGGGGTCCGAGACTTGTTTCCTTCAAGTGATCTTGCTCTTTGCCTTTGTTCGGCTTTCGATCGCTTGTTGGAGTTTCTTTTTATTCGTTTCTTTTCTTTTTCTTTTCTCACTTGTTACTTTCGTGTGGGTGTTGTCAATGCACTCATCAAGGGGGAGATTGAGGACCATGTGTGGTTCGAGGACCGGTGGATGGTCGCTTCCTTGTGTGATGAGTGATTGACAACGTTGTGTGGACTGATTCTTGGCTAAGTATTGCAGGTGCAGGTTGCGGCTTGACTCGTGTTGGTGCAGGTGAAGAACAAGCGCGAAAGGTCGTTGCGGTGAGGCCTCCGGGTGTGGAGAAGACAAGTAGGCTTCGTTCGAGGGACCCGGTGGCCGGCGGGGGTCAAGTGCGGGCCGCATGGTGGCATGAACAAGCAAGATGAAGTCGTGGACGGTTTCTTGGTTGAGCCTCAAAACCAAGGTCGAGCCGGGACTACGTGGGAGCCAAGTCATGAGTGGAGATTGGCGGAGGCTACACCGAGTTCGCGGGGTTTCCGGTGGTTCACCAGAAAACCACTGGGTTCCTTGGTTGATCCACAAAGCCAAGACCGGAAAACCGAAGACGGAGGTGCAGCAGCACCAGACCGGTCTGACCGGTGGGTCTGACCGGTCTGACCGGTAGGACTAGCAAGAGAGCTTCACGGAGAGATCTTGTAGAGAGGGATGGATGATCGGGCGGCTTGCTAGACCTTGTACGAACCTTTGTTTCATGTATAGATGATTCGGCGTGGTTCCTCAAGGTTTGGATGTGTTTTCCCCGGTTGTTCTTGGTGGTGATTTTCGGAGCCCTCTCTCGGTGATTTCTTTGGGGTGTTTTCGGGGCTTTTCTCTTGGTGATTTGATGGGGGAAATTTGTGGGAACCCTTCGTGGTTCTTTGGGCTGTGATTCCCCTCCCCAAATCCGTGAGGAAAGGTGCTCGATTTTGGGGTTTCTTGAGTTCTTGGGTTGGAAGTGCTTTCGGCGGGATTTCTTCAATTCCTCCTTTTTGGACGAGATTTGGTGGGATTAAACTTGGCTATGGACTCCTCATGAGGTGCTCCGATATCCCCAAAGTCTTGTTCAAGTCCGTGGAGCGATTCGGGAGATCAAGATATGGATTTGGGGGAGTTGACCCGCGGGTCTTGTTCATCCCGAGCCGCCCGAGCTACACCGGTTCCCCGACGGTGCTCTTGACCGGTCTGACCGGTGCGAGCCCCTGTGGGATTTTGCTCGGGTGAACGTCTTGGTGTGTTCGCTGTTGTCCCGTGGTGCTGTTGTTTCGAGTTTGGGTCCGTTTGGTGGTCGGTTGGCCTGTTTGGTGCCTTGGGGGCTTTCAGGCTGCCATCGGTCTGACCGGTGTGTCTCACCGGTCTGACCGGTGTAGAGCCACTTAGTGAAAGTTGCTCAGTTTCACCAGCAGGGACCGGTCTGACCGGTGGTGCTCACCGGTCTGACCGGTGTGGGTCCGTAGACTCGAGGTTTGTTTTTCCGCTTGCGTTTCTCGGGTCGGAAGGTTGCGTGTTGGTTCCTAGGTCCAGTGGCACTCCAGTGGCTACGTGGGCTTGACCAACCTTGGTAGTGAGTCGGAGACGTGTGTTGGAAGCCGCGTTCGTCTTGTTGGAGTTTTCATCTCCTTCGAGAAGAATTTTTATCGGCTCCCATTCACTCCCCCCCTCTCTGGTTCGCCGTATCGGTCCTTCAGCACTCACCAACGCATTTTTCAAGGTCCGGAATGCCGCTAGACACTTCTCATCAAAGTCGAAAGCCACATCCTTTTGAAGAAGGTGCGTTAAAGGCTTAGTGGTCTTCGAGAAGTCCTTTATAAATCTTCTATAGAATCCGGCATGGCCTAGAAAGCTCCTTAAGGACTTAACATCCGTAGGAGGTGGGAGTTGCTCAACCGTCTCTACCTTAGCCTTGTCCACTTCAATTCCTCTCTCGGATATAACATGTCCGAGCACTATGCCTTGCTTAACCATGAAGTGGCACTTTTCCCAATTTAAAACCAAATCTACCTCCGCACACCTTGTAAGGACCTTTTCTAAGTTTGCTAAGCAATCCATGAACGTCTTCCCGTAAATGGAAAAATCATCCATAAACACTTCAACAATTTCTTCGATGAATTCCGAGAACACGGCCATCATGCAACGTTGAAAAGAGGCGGAGCGTTGCATAGGCCGAAGGGCATCCTCCTATATGCAAACGTTCCGTAAGGACACGTAAACGTTGTCTTATGTTGATCTTCGGGTGAATGGGAATTTGCATGAACCCCGAGTATCCATCGAGAAAGCAAAAATAAGCGTGGTTTGCTAACCTCTCGAGCATCTCGTCTATGAACGGTAGGGGGAAGTGATCTTTCTTCGTCGCTTTGTTAAGCTTACGGTAATCGATACACATCCGCCACCCGGTCACGGTTCTTTGCGGTATCAACTCGTTCTTCTCATTCTTCACCACGGTCAAACCTCCTTTCTTCGGTACACAATGTACCGGGCTCACCCATTCGCTATGCGGAACCGGTAGATGATTCGGCATCAAGTAACTTGATAACCTCTTTCTTTACTACCTCTCGCATGGCATGGGTTAGCCTCCTTTGATGGTCCACTACAGGCTTACATTGATCGTCCATTGGTATACGATGAGTGCAAAAGGCTGGGCTAATACCTTTGAGATCATTAATTGAATATCCAATCACCTTCCTATGTTTTTTTAATAAAATCAGCAACGCTTCATTTTCTTCGGGGCTCAACTCGTCGCTCACAATGACTGGATAAGTTTTGTCTGGGCCCAAAAATTCATATTTTAATCCCTTGGGCAAAGGTTTAAGGTCTACCTCGGGCACTTGTGGCTCCTCGGGTTTGATTTCTCCGATATCTTCGAATTTCTCTTCCTCCATACTACCATTATGCGGCTCTAGGCCTTTTGTTGCTTCCTCTAGTTCTTCATCTTGTTGATTACTAATTTGATTTTCCATCGCTCTTTGCAGCGGGTCTCTAAGGGTTTCAACAAAACAAAGACTATCTATCTCTTCTACTTCTTCATCTTCGGGAGGAAAAGGTGTAAGGTGTTTAGAAGCACGAAGAAAGTTATATGTGTACTTTGTTCCATTAAGGTTCATTGTTACTTTGCCTTCTCCGGCATCTAACACGGCATCTACCAACTTAAGAAAAGGCCTACCTAAGATTATATGATCAGAATTACTATGGTAAGCATCAATAACAAAGAAATCGGTTGGTATATAGTTTCTAGAGATTTTTACTTTCATGTTGCAAGGAATACCTAGAGGTTTGATAGTTCTACCATCTCCCATAATTAATTTCGTTGATGTTGGAGCTAAGTCTAGGTTGTGGTATTGAACTTTATCGTAAATTTTAGAAGATAGAACACTTACTTGGGCTCCGATGTCGCATAAAGCTTTGCATTGAACTCCGTTGATCTCGCAACTCAAGTGCGGCGTCATCTTCTCTTCTTCTTCGGATCCTATCGAGTAAATTTCAGCAAGGCGAGCGTATGGTGATGCTTCGGGCTTGATCCCCATGATTCTCTTCACCTCGGCAATATGTTCCGGATCCACCACGTCATCTCCAAAGAGCTTTTCAAAAATCTCACCGGTGGTTTCGAGGTCGTATGAATTTTCAGCTTTCTTCTCCGGTGGGAAATCCACTTCCAATGCTCTTGCCATCCCCTTTTGATTAGGGAACGGTCTTCTCTTGTCGAATACTTCTCCGTAATCAATAGGAACCCAATCCATTGGTTCGAACTCCCTTAGTGGCTTCGCGCTTGACATGCTTCTCTTGTTCGTCTCATTTGGTGCGGCGAAGTCGACGTTTGGTGTAGTTCTTGACTTGATGTGTTCTTGTTCAAGCTTTTCCATGATTGGTTCCTCTTTTGTGACTTCCGGGGTTGCCTCTTTAGAAAAATCAGCAAGCTTCTTCTTCCTTGAATTGAATTCCGGCTCTTCCGCAAGTCTTGTTTCCCAATCTCTTCGCATGGCAGCCGCTTTACTAACTTTTTGTAGAAGTTGGGCAGCCTTCCGTGAGTGTTTTCTCCATGAGATCCCCACCTGCACACATTTCGACGTGTCGCATGCAACTAGGGGTTAGGGAAAAGAAAAATGTATGCAAGAGTACGTCACCGGTGAAGCCGAGTTTTGGTCCTTGTTCGATTAATTCATTAAACCTATCCCAGGCTTGGTCTATCCCTTCCTCTTCTCCTTGCATGAAAGTGATCACTTGCCTCCTTAGATGTTGAACCTTGCTAATTGGAAAGAACTTCTCGCAAAACTTCTTTGTCAACTTGTTCCAATTGCCTTCAACTTCAAAGGATGCAACCGAATACCATGTCTTTGCTTTGCCGGCAAGTGAGTAGGGAAAGAGATTCCATTTGAACCATTCATCGGGAACTCCTTCTTGACGCACCGTGTTGCATATTGTCGTGAAATCCCTTATGTGTCTATATGGGTTCTCCGTAACCATCCCTTCGAATGGGTTTTCCGCCACCATCTTGATGATCTTGGATTTAATTTCATACTTGGTCGCTTCGAGCTTCGAATCCGACTCTTGTACTTTTATGTCTTCACATCGAGGGCTAGCGTAATCCCTTAATGATTTCTCCGGTTCTTCCACGGGTTGATTAACGAACTCCATCTAGACAATAAGATAAAAACAAAAACAAAAACGAAACAAGTGTTTTTCTAGATGATATATGTTAGATATAGCAAATAAAAGATAAACTAAAATATAAAACTAAGTTAGATGCAGATCAAACGATGTAAACTAACTTGCTCCCCGGCAACGGCGCCAGAAAAAGGGGCTTGTTGACGGATAAAAGACGTATCCCTCTACGATCCGCAAGCGTACGGACCCCACACCTTTTTCACCACGGGATTCCCAAGATTCTTGTCAATCCGCGGAGCAAGGGGATTACAAGGGTTCGATCAACAACGACACACTAGCTACTAAAACCCTAACTACTATTAAACTAGAAAACACTAAACTACACTAGAGAGAATGATAAACGATCAAGGTAGAAGACACTCGCCCACGGGTCTACGATACTAGAGCATGCAATCGCTTAAAGACATGAAAACCAATCTAATCTATCGGGGATGTGACCACGGTTTCGCCCTTTCCCTCCTCTCGTACTGTCACTACGCGAAGGTATTCATGACTAGACCTTTGATGGACACGGCGTATTGAATGGATCCAAGGAAGCATTGGAGCTCGTACTCCCTCTACGGCACGGTAGCTAACCTTAAGCATTAAAGTATATTCAACACAAGATGATAGATAGATAATCCGACAAAGTGCGATTACATCTCAAGATCGATTACAACCCATGGACGAATGAGAAGATTACCCCATCAAGGTGCGATCATGGCACCGTTGATCATGGTTTCCCTTCCGCCGGTGTCTTCCTTCTTCTCCACGAGAGGGTGCTTCCTTCGAGGTGGTTGATCTCCCGCCGGAGATCCTCCTCCTCTCTCTCTAGCTTGTGGATGGCCTTCCGGTGCGAATGACTCCTCCCCGTGTTGGCGGCGCCTCGGGGGTTTTAGGGTTGAAGATCCTTCGAGGGCAAGGAAAACGGGACCGAACCGGCGCGGAAGTGGGCTGGGCCGGCCGGCCTGGGCCGGCCGACTCAGGCCCAATTCGGCCCGGTTCGGTCGCCCCTTTTGCTCCGTGGGTCCTCGTGCACTTATGTACTTTGCCCCCTCCACTTGCACGATTTTGATGTTGTTATCCTCGCGTACAAGATGGAGGCTCTCTTTGCATGAAGTTTGATCTTTTTCGCTTCAATCCTCGGGGGTGTTCCTCGTAGCAGTTCGGTCCTCGCCACCATTGGAAGTGATTTCAGCAAGCTCATGAACACGAACAAGACTCCATGAATGCTCCTTTGAACTTGTTGCGAATCCGTCCTTTATGTCCATGTTTCCTACATAAACACAACACTTCCAAATGCATGCACAAAGATGAACTTGTTATATGATTAGTGTGCCTAGTGGCGGGTTAGTTCCATAATCAAATCCAAACCAAAGTGTAATGAACATGCTAGGTGCACCAAAATACACCGTCAACATAAACGAAAGACTTCATTTCACATCGACAAATGTTCATGACCAAAACAACTTGTTCATTTACAAAGGCCGCGCGGCCAGAATACTGATACACAAACAAAAATGGGCCTAGCGCCCAGCTGTCTTCAGGAGGGAGGAGCGGCGGCGTCAGCAGCGTCGGGGAAGAGGAACTCCTCGAAGGCTTCAGCGAGCGACCCGGCGGCGTCGGCAGCGAGCGCGTCCACACGCTCCATCGCCACCTCGTCCTCGACACCCTCGGGGAAGACGTAGCCTTCTGCCAGCGCCTCGAAGTTAACCTCGTAGTGGGACTGTACCACTCCGAGGGCCTTCACGGACGCCAAGATGCGGCGCCGGCGCATGCGCTCGGTGACGTCGCCGCCGAGGGCGCGCAGGCGGCTGGCTAGCGAGCTTCCGGCCTGCGCCTCGCCCTCCTCCACGGATCGGCAGGTCTCGAGGGCCACATCGCGCAACTCCTGCAGCTCCTGCTCGGAGGAGTTGTAGGAGGCCTGCAGCGCCTCGGCCTGCTCAATCGCGTGCTCCAGTGCGGTGCGCAAGCCTGGGGTCGCCAAACGAGAAAGAAGTCAGAAAAAGAGTGCGAACCCTCTAAGAAAAATCCAACAACACAGGAGTCAAACAGCGGCTCACCTTCGACTTGCATCCTCTCCACCTCGAGGGCGCGGCGCTCGGCCTCGACCGTCTGCTCGAGGCCCCGGACGGTCTCGCCTTGCTCCTGGAGGGCCAGCTCCTGGTTCGCGTTCGTAATGCTGAGCACTATCAGCTCGCCCTCGACCCTGGAGAACTCGGTGTTCCGGTCCTCCAGAGACATCTGCGCCACCTCACGAGCAGCGCGCTCCCGCTCTAGGGCCGACCGGGCGTCGACGAGGGCGGCCTGTTCCTGCTGGAGCCGCCCCTCAGCTCCTTGACGGGCGGTGCGCTCCTGCAAGAGCTGGTCCTCAGCTACGGCGAGCGCCGCGGCCTTGGCGTCGAGGGGCGGCCTTCAAGTCGTCGGCCCCCTTGACCCTTTGCTCAAGCACGCGCGCCCGCTCCTCGGCCGGCGGCTGCCGCGCCGCGCCCCCTCGAGGGACGAGCGGAGCCCCCCGGTTCTCGGCCGCGGACGCTGGCCACCTCCGCCTCCCAGTTGGTCGCCAGCGTGCGCATCTTCTCCAGGTCCGAGCGCGCCTGCCACAGCGCCTCGTCACGGTCGATGAGGGCTGTGCAGACCCGCTCGAGGCTAGAGCGACACGCCGGGTCCTGCCTCGTGCTCTCGGGGAGTTCATCGCGCAAGGCCACGGCCCGGTAAGACAACCAGCCATCCGGAGTCCTGAGGGCGTCGGCGAGCGCGTCGAAGGCGCCGCATCGCTCCCGGAGCTGGTGGAGCTCGGCGTTCACCCGATCGAAGGCGCCGTATTTGTCGCGGGCGCGGCGCTCGAGCTCCTGGCACCCACAAATCAAAACCCGTAAACACCATGCCACAAAGACAAGCGCGCAGAAACAAGGAAAAAGGGAAGCAAGAAATGGCACCCTACCTGGAAGACACGCCATGCGGGGCCGCCATGAACCCTCAGCGCCTCGTTCAACGCACGGTCGAGCGTGGCGCCGTGGCTGCGGAGCTCTCCCCAGAGCTCCTGCTCCCCCTGGGCGTCGGCGAACGCAGGCGGGTCTCCGGCCGGCCCCCCGCACACGGGCGGAGTGGCCGGCGCGGGAAGACAAGGCCTCGGCGCCGCACCCTCGGCCCCCGGCCACCATGTGGCCCTCGCGCCGCCTCACGAGGCCCCCTCCCGGGACCCCGGGGAGAGCGTGGAGCTCGCCCACCGATCCCACCGGGCGGCGGGGAGTCATCATCCGGGATCTCCACCACCGCCGCCGGGAACCGCCGGCGAGCGCCGGCCCCCGCGCCACCTCCGCCGGCGCCCTCCGCTTCCGCCTCCGTAGCCGCGGGCGCCCGACGCGGCGCGCGGCTACCGCCTCCCGCCGCGCCTCCGCGACCACGGACGCCCGACCGCCCTCCTCAACCACCGCCGCCGCCCCCGCTACCTCCGCCGCGGCCGGCGCCACGGACCGCGCCACCATCAAGGCGGCCACCGTGGGCGCATCTCCACCACGCCGCCGCCGCGCGCGGCTGCGTCACCGCCGCGACCGGCGCCCGCCGCTCTTCGACGACCACCGGGCCGCGTCGCGGCGGGGGCTGATCCGCCGGCCGAGGCCTCGAGGCCTCATCCGGCCCCCGCGAGCTCTCACCCGCCGCCGCCGTGCTCGTCCCCGCCCGCGGCACCCTCGACGAGCGTCGCCGGGTGGGAACGGACGTGTCCGCCCTCAGCACCTTAACCGACGCGAGGGGAGGCACGGTTTGCACCACCCTGCACGAGCACAAGCAAAAAATCAAAACGCCTGGCCGCCAAAAAATCAAACCTCGCAGAAAGGCAAGTCCCTTACCTCGAAGAGAAGCAGGCGCGTTTCCTCTTCCTCGAGGCCTCGACGGATGAGGCCGGCACGGCCGGTGCGCCCGCCGCCGCAAATCCTTACGTCACCGCCGCGCGCGCGGCCCCGCCCCGCGCGCGCGCGCGCGCTTGCCGCACGCACGGGAGCGCTCGCCATGCGCGCCTCCGTAGCGCGCGCGCGGCGGCACCTCCGCGGCTCGCGCCGCTCCCGTTGTCGATTGCTCGGCGGCGGGCGCCGCCCCTTGCGGCCGGAGCCGGCTCCGGCGACGGGGCGCGGGGATCCCACCTATCGGAGGGGCCCCCCCCTCGGCCTCTTCCTCTTCGTCCTCCTCCGAGGACGAGTACTCCCTCGGTCCCCGGGGAGGAAAGCCCCGGCTCCTCGCGCCGCGGTACTCCTCGTTCGCCGCTCGCGCGCTCGCGGTGCCGCCTCGCGCGCTCCCTCTTGCGCGCCGCCCGCTCCTCGCTCCCCCCGCCGCCGCGCCGCCCGACCAAGCACGCGGGAGTCGGGGGGTGGGCGGAACGGACTTCGCGGCGTTGAAGTTCACCAACTGCATGCGAGAACGTCAAAAGCGCGTCAGGGGCCAGGGGCAACATTGAGAACAAAGACAGGGCCAAGAATCACACTCACCATCGGGCCGGTGGGGAGCATCTCGAGGTCCCACAGGGACCGATCCGGGCGCTGCAACATCCGGGTGTCGACGGCGTTCCGCGCCCGGGTGAGCGCATACACCCGCTCGAGGGGGGTCGGGAGCATCCGCGATCTCGCCAGCGCGATGGGGTCCGCCTCCTCTGTCATCTCGTAATGCAGAGCGGCCTCTCCATCAGAGGCACAACCCGCCGGTGGTGGAGGAAGGCGAGCACGCCCGCCGCGGTCAGCCCGCGCGTCGCCAGGACCTTCAGAGCGGCCAGGACTGAGTCCAGCCGCCTCCGGTGCTGGGCCATGGACACCCCGTGACCCCAGGAGTTGGGCTTCTCCCGGAGCACCAGACCAGTGTAGGCGGGGAGGCCGGGCTCGGCGTTGCGCAGGTAGAACCATCCCCGCTCCCAGCCGGCGTTGTTCGTCGTCATGGTGCAGGGGATGTAGTCGTCCTTGAACTGCGCTCGCAGGGCGAGCGACATCCCGCCGTCGCGCACCGCGCGCGGGTCCCCGCTCCGTCGTGGGGCTGCGTGAAGAGCTCCGCGCGGAAGAGGTGTATCCAGAGCTCCCAGTTGACTGGGATCCCTAGATACCCCTCGCAGACGCCCACGAACGTGGCCGCCTGCGAAATCGCGTTCGGCGCGAAATTGTGCAACTCCACGCCGTAGCGGTGGCACAACGCCCGCATGAAGCGGCTCGCCGGCACGGCGAAGCCGTGCTCATGGAAGCAGATGAAGCTCACCACGTAGCCCTCCGGTGGATTGGGCGCGTGGTCCCCCGCCGGCGGCACAATCCACTCCGCCGGCCGGCCCTCCTCGTTCCCCGCCAATTGGCCGGCGGAGACCAATTCGCCAAGGGCCAGCCGGTTGACCATCGACCGCTCCCAGGCATACGGGTCAAGGATCGTGAGGGGCGGAAGCGGCGCCATGAGAGAGAACAAGGAATGCGAGAGCGGAGGACAAGAAGAAGGAGAAGAGCTCTAATGGCGAAGGCGCACGGTGGCGAGAGCAAAACGAAGGCAAGAGCTCAAGGGGGAAGAACGGCGGAGCGCTAAGGTAAAAAACCGCCGTTTTCCCTCCCCCTCAGATTTATAAGCCGCGGGCGTGCTCTCCGGGGCGGACGTCCCGCGCGCATTAACTGCAGGGAATCTTCTCTTCTCGCTGACGGGCGGGCCCCACCACGACCGCGGCGGCCACATCACCGCGAACGGGCCATCATCACGGCGAAGAATAGCAGGGACCGTGGCAGGCGGTCACATCCGCCTGCCCACGCCGCCCACTACGCGCGCGCGCGACTGTAACGCCTAAAAAAGCGTGCCCACGACGCAAAACCGCAGCCTCTACTGTGGAGCATTTAATGGGCCGATTCCTTACGAAGTAAGGAGAACCCTCGAGCGGCACGGGCTCCAGGCTCAGGAAAAACTTCAACCCTCGAAAGGGTACAGGCGTGAGAAGGTCGCCTCGGGGCCAGTTTGAAACAAAACAGGCACCGCAAAGCACCCATGCCACGGCCGTATTGCGATCGGCGCCTCGAGGGCTGGCTCGCCCAGGCCCCTCGAAGGAGCGCAGATGCCAGGCCGGGAGCGCTTAGGCGCCACCCGGCACCACCTTACTGATCAGCGCCTCGAGGGCTGGCTTGCCCATGCCCCTCGATGGAGCGCAGATGCAAAGACGGGGCCGCCCAGGCGCCACCCCGCACGGCCCTACTGATCAGGGGTTCGAAGCCTGACCCTCGACGGGTTCGAACAGGCGCCCCAGATCACCAGAGCTAGGGACGACGAGGGCACGCGCATTCGAGCCGTTCCTCGAGCCTGCCAGCTCGAGGGTGCCCCACGTGTCGTGTTCGAGAGCCAGCGAGGGCAGCTAGCCGGGGGATCCCACCGAGGGAGAGCTTCCGCGCCCTCGGTCCCTAGCGAACGGGACCGAGGCCCACCTAGCAAACCCACGCAAGCGCTTCAATGGACGTGTCTCTGGACCGCGCAGCCTACCCCTATCGACCGGGGCATGGGCGTCCACTCGAACCACCCACTAACAGCTCGACGAGGAATCCGCAATTCGCGACCCGACCGATGGGGGTTACGGAAACCTCACCCTCCGTCCCGCGGAGGGACGGCGAGGGCGCGTTGAAATATAAGTCGTAAAGCTCTACCCGATCACCTTGATGGGCTAGGGCTCGAGGGCTTGACGCATGGCTACACCTCCTGGATTGCACCCGCCGGGGATAGTGCCAGCAGCGCGTGCGTCACCGAAGCCGGCTGAGACGTTGCCGACGCCGGTTGAAACATGTACCACGCCCTCTGTCCAAGTCTCGCGGTCAACCCCTACAGGAGCACCTATGCTCCTGCAGGGCTTCGGGGGCTAGACCTGCGGGTCTGCTGACGCGGCCCCACGGAAAGCATTCGCAAGGCCAGGAGGGAAGAACGTCCTATCAGTAGGTTCCAGCATCTGCGGGAGCCTCAATGGCAAACCCACGGATGCTCGGGGGCTGCGTCGGGGACAGCCCCTAGGGATCCCCTTAAACGGTACCGGGGAAATCCCCACTTAAAACCCGCAACAAAGCCAAATACACCTTACTTAACAATGCAGGACATGGCCCACGCCGCGAAGGCCCCGGCGGCCCACCAGGCGGCCCACTCGAAGACTCCCTCGAATAAGGTATCGCCTCGCTCGAGGGTGCGCGCCTCCCTCGGGCGGATTCCGCCCGATCGGGAGGGGGTGCGCCTCCCTCGAGCGAGGTCCGCCTCGCTCGAGGGTCTACCCCGCCCTCGAACGGGGTCCGCCTCGCTCGAGGGCGCCCGCACGCGCACGCCCGCTCCCCGCGCGCAGCATTAAATGCCCCGACATCGGCGGGACGGCGCCATCATGCGCCGGGGCACGCGCCCCGTGCCGCCGCACCAACTCCCCGGGGAGGGAGCCCATCCCCATCACGCGGGGGGGGGGGGGGGACTGTGCGGCGCGGCCGGTGCCAGTCCCGTGACGCCATGCACCTGCTCCGGTACGGCTAACACGCCGAACCCTCGAAGGGGGGCCGGCTGCACCCTCGATTTGCTTTCTTGTGACTTTGCAGGGTTAGGTGGAGACGCTAGGCCGGTGGGACGCCATCCCTGCCACTGTTAACGGTATGGCTGCCGCCCCCGCCAGTACGGGCGCACGCTAGGCGCTGTGGCAACGACTCCAGCACTGTGGAGCGCGTGGGAACCGGATGCCACCTTACCTGCCGCTGTACCCCGTACGGACCGACGTCAGCGACTCCCTCGAGCCTATCTGAAGACATCACCGCCGTTCGCCGCCCTTCTACCCTCGAGGACGCCACTGTTCGGGTACAAGATACGCCATGATGGCCGGATCGCTGCAAGGATCGCTAGGGCGTCCGCCTACTCTACAGCGTAGCACATCACACTCCCACACGTAGCTAAATAGCGCGGTGCGCATGTGATTCGCTCCTTCCTTGGTCTATAAAAGGAGAACGAACCCCCTTGCCGCAGGGGGAGACAGACAGCGGACTCAACACACAACACACGAACAACAGAACCCAACACGAGGCAAGTCGCACCACGCACTTGCTCTCCAATTCTCCCACAACATCTTCAGCCACTACACCAGGGACTTGGAAGCCACGCTTCCTCTCCCGCCTTGCTTGTAGTAGCCCCACTACGAGCACCCCGGTGCCGAGCAATACGAGTGCCTTGAGCACGCCACTGCTGGACGTACGGCCCCCCGGCCGGAACCAGGATAAACTCTGTGTCTTTTATTGCTTAGCATCGACCATTGAGGGATAGACCTCAGCGCTTATTACTGGTTAGTGTCGGGACCACATTCCGCACCGACACATCATGACCTCCTGGCCAGCTGGCAGAGGCGTTGGGTCAGTGGTCGTGGGCGCCGGCTCCGGGATGGATGGCGTGTGAAGCTCGTGGATGAAGACACCCGCTGGTACTTGAGTGTGAGTAGAACCAAGCTTCGACAGGACGTCTGCTGCAACGTTGTTGTCGCAGACGACGTGATGGAACTCGAGACCATAGAATTTGTTCTCGAGCTTGCGGACTTCTAGGTAGTAGGCGTCCATGTTCTCCTTGTTACGGTCCCAAGACTTCTTGACTTGGTTGATGACCACTGCGGAGTCGCCGTAGACTAGTAGTCGCTTGATGCCCAGAGAAGCTGCGAGGCGGAGCCCATGTAGCAAGGCTTCGTACTCAGCTTTGTTGTTTGAGACCTTCCAGAAGATCTGCAGGACGTACTTGAGTTGTTCGCCCTTTGGAGAAATCAGGAGTACTCCTGCGCCCATGCCTTCGAGCTTGAGCAAGCCGTCGAAGTACATCACCCAATGCTCTGGCCGCTCGGTTGGAGTTGGTAGCTGATTTTCCCGCCACTCTGCCATAAGGTCGACTAGTGCTTGCGACTTGATGGTTGTTTGTGGCTTGAAGTTGATGTTGAGGGCACTGAGTTCGACTGCCCATTTGGAGATTCTTCCAGTAGCATCTTGGTTCTGCAGGATATCACTGAGCGGGTAGTCGGTGATGATGGAGATCGAGTACTCCTGGAAGTAGTGTCGTAGCTTCCGCGAGGTAATGAGCACTGCATACAGTAGCTTTTGTACTGGTTGGTAGCGTGCCTTTGATTCCGAGAGGACCTCGCAGACGAAGTAGACTGGTCGCTAGACTGGGTAGGCGTGGCCGTCTTCTTGCCACTCGACAACGATGGCAGTACTGACCACGTGAGAAGTCGCAGCGAGGTAGAGCAGTAGCTGCTCCTTTTTGCGAGGAGCCGTGAGGATTGGCGGTTTGGATAGGAAATCCTTGAGCTGAGCGAGAGCCTGATCTGCCTCCGGAGTCCACACGAACTTCTCTTGATGCTTGAGTGGATTGAAGAAGGGTAGTCCCCGTTCTCCAAGCTTCGAGATGAATCTGTTCAAGGCCGCCATGCACCCGGTAAGCTTATGCACATCTTTGATGCAGGTGGGAGCTTCCATCTTGGTGATGGCTGAGATCTTCTCGGGGTTGGCTTCGATGGCACAGTGGCTGATGATGAAGCCAAGTAGTTTTCCCGATGGTACGCCGCAGTTGTTCGGGTTGAGCTTCCAGCGGTACTCTCACAGGAATGCGAAAGTCTCTTCAAGATCGGCGATGAGCGTGTCGGAGTTTCTGGTCTTGATGACCACGTCATCCACGTAGGCTTCGACGTTCTTGTTGAGCTATCTCTTGAAACAGGCCTGGATAGCTCGTTGGTAGGTAGCGCCGGTGTTCTTCAACCCGAACGACATGGTCATGTAGCAGTAGGTGCCAAACGGGTTGATGAACGCTGTCTTCTCCTGGTCTTCTTCCTTGATAGCAATCTGGTGGTACCCGGGTAGCAGTCGAGGAAGCAGAGCAGGTCGCAACCCATCGTGGAGTCGATGACTTGATCTATCCGCGGTAACCCGAAGGGGTCCTTGGGGCAGTGCTTGTTGAGGTCGGTGTAGTCGACGCACATCCTCCACTCATTGGTGTTTTTCTTGCATACGAGGACGGGGTTGGCGAGCCACTCAAGATGGAAGACTTCTCTGATGAAGCCAGCCGTGAGTAGTTGTTGACGGTGAAAATCCGTCAACCTAGCCATGAGTTTACCTTCGGTGTTGGCATGACTTTTGTATCTTATTCATTGGTACTAACCCCCGTGGTATAACAAGTTCACTTGTGCATGTTGGTTTTGGAGTTATGTGTTTACGCAGGGTTTTAACGTTGAAAGCAAGACTTCCGGGATAAGTTCATTAAGCACCTCATGACAAGACCTTGAAGCCCGATACAAGTCAAGCAATGAAGTGAACATGACTCCAAGAGCCCAAGGACCAAGCCCGAGAAGATGATAAACTCCGAGGACCGAACCGAAAAAGTGCGTCGAATCTTGCAAGACAAGGAGTTGAGTCCAATTCGGAGAGAAACCAACGTCAAGGGCCCACATGCAAAAGGGGAGAACATCTAGAAGACGTGGGAAGCAACAGGGCGAAGCGAGGGCCGCGGGATGGGCCGGGTGGGCCCGGGCCGGCCGGCCCAGGGGCCGGCCGGCCCGGCCCAATCCGGGGCCCAATCGGCCTCTCCTTTGACCTAATTGCTTCTCGGGCTATAAATAGCCCCCCGACCGAGAGCTACGGAGAACGGAAGTCGTAATCCGCCGCGGGGAGCGAGAGAAGCTTGAGGGACACCAACTTGAAGATGAGGGTCGTGCTAGTTGTCTAGGGTTTCCCCGGCCGACGTGGGAACCTTGCATGGAAGACCACGTCGGAGCTCGGAGGAGCGAGGATCAAGATCGAGGGAGGGCCCGGTGGTGATCTTGTTCATGTAGTCATTCATGGTGAAGTTTGTAAGTGAATCCGATTTCTAGCGATTAAGTGCCTTCTCGATGATTTTGTTTTCTTCTTGGTTTTGCTTCTTCTACGATCTAGTTTGCGGCTAGATTACATAGGGTGCTCTTGTAGCCGCGGTGGCTAGAGGTGCATACCGGACCGGCCAAGTGATTTCAACTTGTTCTATCGAACTCGCCCTAAGCTCCCCGCATGAATAGGGATACGTTGTGACAGAACGGGGGGGTCTCGAAAGGCGGATGTTTTCGGAGTCGGATGGGAAGGCCACGATTTAAAGATGCTTTTAATGAGATTCGCTTTGCTATCTTCATCTATCTTGTTTGGAGCTACAACATAAGCATGATCTAGATTCTCTAGATTGGTTATCTTTTGCTTTCTCTTGTTACCTCTTTAGTAGATTAGATTAGATTCGTTTTCTTTATGAGTTAGTAGATAGATGCAACTTGTCTTCATTAGATAGCTTTACCTTGCTTTACTAGATTGAATCCTTGCGTTGCACATTGTTCCACGGATTCGATACCTTGGGTTCACCACTCGAGGGAAGAAGGGTCCCTTGATTACGACGGGAGACTTGTCCGCTTGCAAGTCACAAACGAACTTTGATACAACTATTAACCGTCAATAGTAGTTTGGCGAGTTCCTTCTTGATGGCATCCCGTCGGTCGTCGGCGAAACGGCGGAGGTGTTGTCGTTTCGGGGTAGCATTACGGTCGAGTTGAGTGAGTGCTCGATCAGATTCCTGGGCACCCCTGGCATGTCCGCTGGTTTTGAAGCGAAGATGTCTCGGTTAGCCCGGAGGAAGCGGATGAGCTCATCTTCCTATTTCGGGTCAAGGCCCGCCTCGATCATTGTAGTCTTGCTGCTGTCGCCTGTCCCAAGGTCAATTGCCTTGACTTGCACTTCCTCAGATGGTTGACGCTTGTTGGCTTTGTCCGACTTCTCTGGGATGTCGAGTTCACTTGGGGCAAGCTTCTTTGATGCAGCATAGATCTCCATCATGGCATTGGGTACTTGATTGGTGGTTGCGAGTTCTACAGCTTCTATGTCGCAGTCGAAGGATATCTTCAAGTCCCCTTGTAGCGAGAGTACACCGGCCGGACTTGGCATCTTGAGTACCAAGTACGTGTAGTGGGGTACCGCCATGAACTTGGCGATAGCTGGTCTGCTGAGGATAACATGGTAGGAAGTCTCGAAGTCCGCAACCTCGAACTTGATGTACTCCGTGCGGTAGTTTTCTCTGGTTTCCCCGAAGGTAACTGGCAGGACCACTGAGCCTAGTGGAATAGCCGTGTTTCCGGGGACGATGCCGTAGAAAGGCGACGTGCTCTTGGTGAGCATGTGAGTGATGTCGAACTTCATCTTCTTCAAGGTCTTAGTGAAGAGGACATTGAGCCCGCTCCCACCATCGATGAGTACCTTGTTGAGTCTGGAGCCCGCGACTACCGGCTTCAGGACGAGTGGAAACCACCCTGGTTCTAAAAAGCTTCTCCATTGATCCGCGCGAGAGAAGGTGATGGGTACCTTTGACCACCTGAGAGGGATCGGAACCGCTGGTTCAATGTTCAAGACCTCCCGTTGAGTGGCCTTCTGAGACCTTTTGGTGGGTAGTCCGCCGAAGAGGACATTCACTGTCTTGTCGGGTTCTTGGAAGTTGCCGTTGCCTTCGTCAGCTTTTTTCTGCCTTTCTTGTCATGAGGAGGTTGTGGGTCTGGAGAGTCCTTGAGTTCTCGCCGAAGTTGGTAGCACTGCTCGGTAGTGTGGTTTCCCTCCAGATGCCATGGGCACTTCTCTTTCAGCAAGTCCTTGAAGCCGCCGGAGGTCTTCTTCGAGTTGTCTTTCGCAGGGCGCTGGATAGCCGCGACTGTGTTGTCTGTCTTGCGCTTGCGATTAGGACCCGAGTAGTTGTTGTTGAGACCGCCTTGATCCCGGTTGTTATTGTTGCTGCCGCCTGTGTTTTGCTTGCTCTTGCCGCGAATAGCGTCGTACTTAGCGTTCGCCTTGTCTTCTTCGTCGGCCCATGAAGTAATCATGTCTTTAAGCTTGGTGATGGAGCTCGGGCGGCGTCGACCGAAGTCTTCAAAAGTGCGACAATGGTAGAGACTGTCTTGGAAAAGGATGATGACCTCCTTGTCGGTGACATTTTTAACGGTGAATTTCTGTCAACCTAGAGTACTTGTTATACATTGGCTTCGATTATGATTTGCAACTAACCCGCCACTAGGCATACTAATGATGTAACAAGTTCACACTTGCATGTCGATTTTGGAGTTTGTTGTTTACGCAGGAAATCTACACTAAAGAGGAGACTTTCGGGATAAGTTCACCAAGTACTCTTAACTTAGATTTGTTTGATCAACTTAACTTAGATTAACTTAAGTTAGATAGTTTTACTTTTAGATTAATACTCTTTCAAAGGTTTTCCATTCAACTAGATTAGTAATCCCCTTGCTCCGCGGAATTGACAAGAACCTTGGGAATCCCGTGGTGAAAAAGGTGTAGGTACGTACGCTTGCGAATCGTAGGTGGATACGAATTTTATCCGTCAACAAGCCCCTTTTTCTAGCGCCGTTGCTGGGGAGCAAGCCAGTTTGCTACATTTAATCTAGTATTGATTTTGTTGATTACTAACATCTAACCCTCATTTTCTAGAAAAAAAAATCTTTTTTTTGTTTTTCTTTCAACTTTTTTTGTGCCTAGATGGATTTGTTCACCTCACCATTAGAAGACGAAGAGATGTCGCTAAGGGAGCTAGCAATGCCGTCAATGGAAGACATTGAGATACAAAAATCAGATTTGATGCTTTCTACAACTCACTACGAAGTGAAGCCTGGAATCATCAAGTTAGTGGTGACAAAACCATTTAGAGGATTGGAGGATGACAACCCATATAGACACATTAAGGAATTCATGATGATATGCAACACGGTGCAACAAAAAGGAGTTCCGGCCGCTTGGTTCAAGTGGAATCTTTTTCCGTTCTCTCTCGAAGATGAAGCGCGAAGATGGTACACACTTGCGTCCGTTGAAGCAAAAGGAAATTGGGATGAGCTAGTGAAGAAGTTTCTTTTGAAGTTCTTTGCCATAAGCAAGGTCCAAGACTTAAGGAGGCAAGTGCTCACTTTCAAGCAAGGAGAGGATGAAGGAATTGATGAAGCATGGGACCGTTTTAATGAACTACTTGAGCGAGGCCCGAACTTGGGATTTTCCGGTGACTTGATGTTGCATACCTTTTATTTTTCACTAACCCCTAACTCGTCTCGTTTTGTAAGCATGTGTGCAGGAGGTGATATAATGGATAAAACAGTTAGTGAAGCCGCACAAATCTTACAAAGGATAAGCAATGGACAAAGAACACAACGAGATTCGCAAAGATGTTGTCGAGAGGAGCAAAACAACAAAAGCAAGCCCAAGGTGCTTGCTGAAATTTCTGAAAAAGACGAACTGGAGGTCAAGAAAGATGAACCGACCGTACAAGAAATTAAGGATCCACTTCCCAAGGTAAGAGAAGTCATTTCGGATGTTAAATATGTTGAAACTAACATGAATGTAGGCCGAAGTATGTGGAATGCTAGACCATTGGCGGTGTTCATTCAATCCGGTTGGATTCAAGTCGATTTTGCCCCACTAATCAGCTACCGAAGGAAGGAGGAACGCCGACACGTTGCCAAACTAGTTGAAGATATTTTTGATCAAGAGATGAGTGGAGAGTCGATCCAACAGATATTTGAAGAAGAAAGAGAAGAAGATGATGAAGGATGGATCGATCAATTTGACAACTCAAAGATTTGCAATAAAGGAAGAGAAGAGTACAACCGTGATGAGCCTAGTGACTCAAAGGATAAATGGGAGGAGATAAGACTCAGGCTAGAAGACGAATGGGAAGGGGTTGACATAGATCAAGTACTCCAAGAAGGCCCCTCCCCACAAGGTGATAGCTTGTGTGCTATTGAAGCCTACACACTAGCAAATCAAGACATGGAAGTACTCAAGGATGAAGAAAAGAGTAAATCAACAATGAGCGATCTTGACGACATGTGGTACATGGAAGATAAAGAAAGCAACATACAAGACTTTGAAGACGAAGATTAGGATGACAATGAAGACTTCAAAGAAGAGACCAATGCAAATGTAGTTGATGGATTACACGTTCCACATGATGAGATGGAGGGGATGCAAAAAGGTAACAAAGAAACATCTTCACTCGTTGAGATTGATTCGCCTTCAACACCGCTAGATGAACCAAATATCACTCTTGTTGAAAAGGTTCTAAGGCCAAGGTACGCGCTGAAATCTCAAGATATTATTGGTATTGATGTTGATAAATTCAAATACTCATGCTCAACCAATAGTATGAATGATAGTTTAATGTCTATGCCTTGTTCCAATAGTGATCATGTTGATAGGCTAGATTTTCTTGAGAATGGAAAAGAGGAAACATTTATGTTTGATCCAATTAATCTCACCCTTAAAGAACCTTTGCCATGATGAGCTAAGTGCTTTGCATGAAACATATGCTTCTTTTATTTACACCTTGACTTGTTGCTACAATTCACATGTGGTGTTAATTATGGATGCATATGTTTACAATAAGTTTTGTAAATCTCGATCATGCTTTGCGCTTGGTCAAGCTAATTACCTTAAAGAAGAACATGTCGGGAGAAGGCCCAATCTTCACTAACCATGTAGACAAGGCTTGAATAATGAAAAGAGAAGTCATGCTTAAAGAGTTACAAGATAAATCATCAACCTCTCTAAATCCCGCAATGGACGCTGCTGTCTTCATAAATTTGAGAGCTTGTTCAGAGGTGTACAAATGGAGAAAATGAGATATCCAGAAGCTCCATCAAGTTACCATTCCAACGCATCAAGAACCAACAAGTTTGAAGACCCGTGCGAGGAGTTATGGAGAAAACATTGATCGTTGCGCGTTCTGAAATTTCAGGACAGATTTCATCACCGAAGTAAAACGGACGTAACTCTCTTGTCCGGAGTCCGATTTGGGCAAATGAAGACTCGTTGGAAAGGAAATTTTGTGCACTGTGCAATGGAGTAGAGCTTGAGTATACTTTCTGTTCTGGACATTAAAAAAACATGGAGTGAAGGCAGCACTGAAGGATGATAAAGAAGGAGATAACGATGAAACAAAAGGATGCTTTAGGCAAGTCTTCTATAAGTGTTCAAGCACAACATGGGAAGTAAATTAAATCTGCATTGGTACATTTTCTTCTTGCATGAAGGGCCATGGCGATGCGACGAAAAGAAGGTATGTGAGAAAGTCGAGCTTTATGAGTTTAAATGAAGCGCTTTTCGAGAGGCAACCCGTTTCTTTATATTTTTACTACTTTCTTAGAGAAAATAAAGAATGGCACTATATTATGATGATCAACTTGTGGTTATTAATCTAAGTTCAGTTTTCCTTTTTAGAACCACATCATGTTCATGATCATATTTATTTGCATGCATTGTATTTTGTTATCAATGTGATGTTTCTTTGTGTATACATGTTTTGCACATAGTTGGCTTGGTTGTTTTATATACTTAATGATGTATGCTTCTTTTTCCATGTTAATACTTAATAAGGCATTATGAGTATTTTCCTTTTGTGATCTTGTGTAAACGTGGTGTTTAAATAAGATTGCGGACCATCATCGTTAAGTTCGATAAACCTAACTAGCTGTTCATATGTTTTCATGTTGCTTTGGTTAGTTTATAAGCTTTGCAATGCGCTTAATTTTTCTTGTGCTATAAGAGTTATTGATTTAGGGATAGAAATGGTGTTTTAACCCTTGATAAATAAACCTTTATGGCTATGGAGAAATTCGGCAACCTAGTTGTAAACATGGTGTTTAGAACTAGGTGAAAACATTGTCTTTGTTCATATGCTTTCCTATCATGTGCATACACACCTTGCACAACGTACACTCATTAGGTTTTTATTCCTCATTAGGCTAATTATGCCACAAGTTAAGAATCTTAGGAGACATTGTTGGATTGTTGGCAATTCTATCTACTCCCAACAATCACCTTGGGGGTAGAATGTGCGTTTAAAACGTCTTGCAGGCAAGATAAAGACTCTCACTACAAGGAAATTGAAGGATGGCTAAGATAAAAATGCTTTGTCTTCTCCTTCCATGACTAGCAAAATGCTAAGCATGGGGGAGACCCTGAATCTTCAACACGAAAGTGCAACATGACGCTCTAGATCAAGATCATTAACGTCTCCGGATCAATGTGCAAGAAGCCACCGATCTCATCATAATTCTGCATGGTCTCAAAGGGAAAACACTGGATATTTTTGATATTTAGAAGCCCCATGAAGTTACGATAACAACAAATCAAGAATCAAGACAATCGGAGGTTCCTACAAGCGGTTATGCCCGAATCACCGAGTGCAACACGTCCTGAAATCAGTTTGGGACAGCACACAGCGCTGAAGTAAAATGGACATAGCTCCCTTGTTTGAACTCCGTTTTTGATGAATGACCACACGTTGGAAAGGTAATTTCATAAACTTTTCAATAGAGCTATATTTCGATATATGTCCTGTTCTGGACGGAGGGGGAAATCCATGAAAAAGAGACAGCAAGGAGATGATGAGAACAAGAAAGGGGAGATGGTGATGACAACATTGAAGAGAAGGGCGACCAATGACTCCATTAAGCATACAAAATTAAATTCAGAAGTTTAAGAGCATTGATAAATCAAGACAAAAGCAAGAGCCACATCGATACATGGAGATGTCGGAAGAAAGCAACGAAGAATTACAAAGGATGGTAACATCTCCATGGACCTTCTCTTTTCCAAACACAAATGCTTGTATGTATGCCTTCAACCTCAACTAGGTGAAACCTTTTGTTTTTCTCTTCCAACAATAACATGGCTACTAGGAGGACAACCTAGGTTTATTTTTACTTTCAATAGATAGGCATGACCATGTGTTCACCTCGATGTTTTATATTGCCTATGCTTACGGAAAGATGATGAAAGTTGCCGCTTTGTTTTGCCTACATGAAGTTATACATGTCTTGGATAATTGCTCTCTATAATATGATCTGAAATTAATTTAAATACTGGCTCTTTTATTTGTGGAGGTGAAATGAATATGCTCTAGACCCACATACATATCTTTGCTCTTCGATTTAAGTTTATGGATAGCCGGATAACTTGTTGTTTTTATGAAAACTTAACTTTTATGCTTGTCGGTGCGGAAAGTAGTCCCGACACTAACTAGTGATGAGCGCTGAGATCTGCCTCTCGATGGCCGGTGCTAAGCAACTAAAGACACTTGGATTATCCTGGTTCCGGCCGGTGCCGTACGTCCAGCAGAGGTGTGCTCGGGGCACTGTATTACTTGCACCGTGGTGCTCATAGAGGGGTGGCTACAAGCGAGTCGGGAGAGAAGGCGTGGCCTCCAAGTCCCAGAGGTTGTGATTGAGGCAAGTGCCAATATCGTGGGGAAGGCGGAGAGCATGAGCGCGATTGCTGCTCGTCATCCCGTGTCTGTCCCCTGCGGCTGGAAGGCTGCCCCTCCTTTTATAGTCCAAGGGGGGAGCAGCTTACATGCATGCAACACTATTTCGATACGTGTAACGGTATGGCGAACAGTGCGGTGGAACTGACGGCCGTCCTGGCAAATCCCGCTCCCGTTGAGGCATCGTGGTGCGTCCTGTGCCTGTATAGGAGCGGCTTCGAGGGTTGCGGCGTAGTAGTTGGTTGACCGGCCGCCGTGGTGGGCCAACACGAGGGTGCCATTGACGGGAAGCCCGTATGTGGTACAGTGGCCGTTGTGGTGAGGTCTTGTCCCCGTACATCCCAACAGCACCGGGATGTCGCCACAGCGTCTGGTATGGTGCGGTAGTGGCGGGGATGGCTGCACAGGGTTGACAGCGACGGGGACGCATGATCCCGCCGGCCTGACGTCACGGCGTGTCCTGCATAAGCACGTAGAAGATATTCGAGGGTCTCACCGGCCCCCCTTCGAGGGCGTGACGTGTTAGCCATATGAGGGCAGGCGGCACAGTGTCACGGAGCAGACACTGGCCTTGCCGCACAGTGCCAAACAGCAGGGATGGCCTCCCCCCGGGAGTTGGCGGAAGAGCGCCGGGGCGTGATTCCCAGGCGCGTCAGAGTAGTGGCGCGACCTACCGCGTCAGAGCATTAAATGTCCGTACACGCGTGCGGGAGCAGGTGCGTGTGGGGGCTCGGGAAAGGCTTGCGCGGGTGCCCTCGGGCGGAGCAGGCCCTGCCCGAGGGGGTGCTCAGCCCTCGAGCGAGGCAGACCTCGTTCGAGGGGCGTGATTGAGCCCTCGAGCGAGGCGGACCCCGCCCGAGAGGGTCTAAGGGCCTTGAGCGAGGTGGACTTCACTCGAGGGAGCGCCTACCGTGTCGTCCTGGCAGGCTGCGGGGGCCACCAAGGTTGTGTCTGTGCTGTGCATGCGTGTTAGGTGTACAAATTGATTTGTGTTTTGCGTTTTTTGCAGGTTTTAAGCGGGTTTCCCCTCGGTTATTTAGGGGACCCTTAGGGCTGTCCCCGACAGTAGCCCCTGAGCATCTGTGGGTGTTTCCGTTAGGATCCCGCAGATGTTGGAGCCTGCTGATAGGACGTTCTTCCCTCTTGGTTGCCAATGCTGTTCCGTGGGGCCGCGTCAGCGGACCCGCGGGTCTAGCCCCCGAAGCCCTGCAGGAGCGTGGGCGCTCCTGCAGGTGTTTTTTCGCGAGTTTTTGGCAAGTGTGCGTGGCATTTATTTCAACCGGCATCGGCGATGTTCCAGCCGGCCTCGGTCGCACGCGCATGACTGGTAACTCTCGCATTCGGTGCACCCCAGGAGGTGTAGCCGTGCGTCGAGCCCCCGAGCCTGGGCCCATTCGAGGCGATCAGGGCGAGCTCTCCATCTTGTTTCAAGCGCGTCCTCGCCGCCCCTCCGCGGGACGAAGGGTGAGGTTTCCGCAACCCCCATCGATCGGGTCGCGGATTGCGGATTCCTCGTTGAGCTGCTAGAGGGTGGTTCAAGTGGACGCCCATGCACCGTTCGATAAGGGTAGGCTCATGGTCCGGAGACTCGTCCATTAAAGAGCTTGTGTGGGTTTGCTAGGTGGGGCTCAGTCCCATTCTCTAGGGACCGAGGGTGCGAAAGCTCTCCCTCGGTGGGATCCCCCCGACTAGCTGCCCTCGCTGGCTCTTGAACACGACATGTGGGGCGCCTTCGAGCTGGAGGGCTCGAGGGAAGGCTTGAATGCGCGCTCCCTCTTCGTTCCTGACTCTGGCGATCTGGGGCACCTGTTCGAAGCCTTCGAGGGTCAGGTTTCAAACCCCTGATCAGTAGGGCCGTGCGGTGTGGCAGCTGAGTGACCCCGTTTTGTGGCATCTAGAGGTTTCGGGGGTTCCCAGGCGGGATGACCCTCGAACCTCTGATTAGTAATTTTCCCCAGATCGGGGGCACCTGTGGCGCTCGTCCATGCTGAGCGGGCTTCGAGGCCACTGGTGAGTAATCGCACTCTTCGAGAGTCAAGTTTTTCGAGCCTGGGGCTCGGGCCGCTCGAGGGTCATCCTTACTGGGTAAGGGACCGGGCCATTGAATGCGCGCAGTCGCGGCCGCAGTCTCGCACCGCGGCGCGCCTTTTCAGGCGCTGCGGCCGCGCGCGTAGTGGGCGACTTGGGCAGGCAGACGTGACCGCCTGCCGCGGCCGTTCAGTTACCGCGCTGTAATGATAGCGCACGTGCAGTCGTGCGGCCGCCTCGGTCGTGGTGGGACCCGCTCGTCAGTGACCGAGATTTTTACCTGCAGTTAATCTGTGCGGGGCGAGGCGCTCCGGAGAGCACGTCCCGTGGATCTATAAATCCAATGGAGGGAGGCGAGGCGAGTTTTTACATTTCACACTTAGCATCCGCCGCCCTCGCCCCTTGCGCTTCCACTTCCGAGCTGCACTCGCTCTCGCGCCGACGCAGCGTTCTTGCTCCACGCTTTTCGTTCCTTCGCCAGCTCGCATGGCTCCTCCCCAGCCCATCACCATCATCGACACGCTGCCGTGGCCGCGCTCGACGGCGACGCGGCTCTCCTTGAGTGAGCTGGTGACCGCCGGCCAACTCGCGGCGAACGAGGACGGGCGCCCAGCGGCGTGGATCGTGCCGCATCTGAACGAGCGGGAGCCCAACCCGCTGTTCGGGTACGTCGTCAGTTTCACCCGCTTCCACGAGCGGGGATTCGCGGCACCGGCGAGTCGCTTCATGCGAGCGCTGTGCTACCACTACGGCGGGAGTTGCACAACTTCACGCCGAACGCGATCTCGCAAGCGGTGACGTTCGTCAGCGTGTGCGAGGGTTTCCTGGGGATCCCCGTCAACTGGGATCTCTGGGTGCACCACTTCCGCGCGGAGCTGCACACGCTGGCCACGCCGGAGCCGAAGACCCGCCGCGCGGTGCGCGCCGGTGGCATGACGATCGCGCTGCGGAACACGCGCAGGGAGCTCTACATTCCCTGCACGATGACCTCCAATAACTCGGAGTGGCAGAGGGGATGGTTCTACCTCCACAACAACGGCGCCGGCCTCCCCTCATACTCCGGCAAGGTGCTCAAGGACAAGGCCAACTCCTGGCATCACGGGGTGTCACCGCCTTTGCACCAGACGCGGCTGGACTCGCTCCTGGACGCGTTGAAGGACCTGGCGGACGGCGGCTTGACGGCGGGGTGCGTCCTCGCGAACCTCCATCACCAGCGGATCGTCCCCTTGATGGAGAGGCCGCTCCGCATCTTCGAGATGCACGAGGACGTGGACCCCGTCGCATTGGCGCAATCACAGTTGCTATCGGGCCTCTTCCCGCGGGAGTACGTGGCCACCCGGGCGCGGCGCGCCATCGACCTCCGGACTGGCCTGAACGACGACGCGACGCTCTGAGCGTTCACCATGCTCTCCATCAGCCCGTTGGTAAGTGCATTCCCGCCTCCCCTTGTTCTGCTGGCTCGCGAGGCATCGGCGTGTCTTGAAATTTTGCCTGTTCCTTTGCAGATAAGGGTCGTGAACGCCGCGCTGTCCGACCCGTCCACCCTCCGGTCCCGAGCACACGCGCACGCTGCGCAGCGGCGGAAGCAGGAGCGAGCGGCGCGCAAGAGGGAGCGAAACCTCCAGCGGCGAGAGCGCCGAGAACGAAGGAGCGAGGAGTTCCGGCTGCGCGAGCAGCAAGGGCTCTCCTCTCCCGGGACCGAGGAGTACTCATCGCCAGGCGAGGAGGAGGAGGAGGAGAGCGATGGGTGTCGGGCCCCCCTGAGAGGTGGCAGCCTTCGCCCCCTCGCCTAGAGCCGTGGAGGCGGCGAAGGAGACGGTGCCTGGGGCGGGCGCAGGAGCGCCCGCCGCCAGGCAACCAATGAGAGAGGTGACGCGCACTGGTTGTCGTCTTTGTCGTAGCCCCAAATTCTGGGCGACCCATACTCCAGGTCTGTGGGGAGGATGGCCTCCGCGCCATGGACCAAGAAGAACGGGGTGAACCCAGTGGCCCTGCTTGGGGTGGTCCTGAGGCTCCACACAACCGCCGGCAGCTCCTGGAGCCATTTCCGACCAGACTTATTTAGCCGGTCGAAAATCCTAGGCTTGAGGCCTTGTAGGATCATGCCATTGGCGCGTTCCACCTGATCGTTGTTCTGTGGATGCGCCACAGCTGCCCAGTCCATGCGGATGTGGAACTTATCGCAAAATTCCAGGAACTTTCTGCCTGTGAATTGGGACCCGTTGTCGGTGATGATGGAGTTGGGTACTCCGAAGCGGTAGACGATGTTGGTGAAGAACGTCACCGCCTGCTCTGCCCTGAGATTTGTGTTGGGGCGTACCTCTACCCACTTGGAGAACTTGTCAATAGCGACCAAAAGGTGGGTGTAGCCCCGAGCACCTTTCTCAGGGGCCCGACGATATCCAGTCCCCACACGGCGAAAGGCCATGTAACGGGGATGGTCTGCAGGACGTGCGTAGGGAGATTGGACTTGCGGGCGTAGAATTGGCACCATTCGCAGGTGCGCACGATCTCGCTGGCGTCGGCGACCGCGGTGGGCCAGTAGAAGCCCTAGCGGAACGCGTTGCCCACAAGGGTGCGAGGTGCTGCGTGATGGCCGCACACGCCCGCATGTATATCCCGGAGGAGCTCGCGCCCCTGAGGGATGGGCACGCATCGTTGTAGGATACCGGAGGCGGCGCGCTTGTACATCTCACCGTCGACGAGAGTAAATGACTTGGCCATCCTGGCGACGCGCCTGGCCTCAGACCGGTCCGAGGGGAGCTCCCCTCGACCCATCCAGGCGATATACTTGTCGCGCTAGTCCACCTCGCTGGTGGCCGGCTCTATGTCCATGGCCTCGGCCTCGTCGGCGCCGTGCCCCTCGAGCAGGGAGAGCACGTACGCCTCGTTCGAGGGGTCCTCGTCCATGGGCTCCGCGCCTGTTGGACTCGAGGGAGCCCCCGAGGGTTCCTCGCGGCTCGAGGGGCAGGGCTCGAGGTTGACGGATGGCTGGGGGACGTCTCGCACAAAAACGTTCGGGGAAACGGTGATCCGCCCCGACGCGATCTTGGCGAGCTCGTCCGCCTCCTCGTTGTACTGGCGAGGCACATGGTTGAGCTCTATCCCGTAGAACTTGTCCTCGAGGGCGCGCACGGCCTTGCAGTACGCCTCCATCTTGTCGTCATGACAGCTCGCATTCTTCATGACCTGGTCGATCACGAGCTGCGAATCCCCCCGCACGTCAAGGCGCTTGATGCCTATTTCAATGGCGATCTTGAGGCCGCAAAGGAGGGCCTCGTATTCAGCCATGTTGTTCGACGTGGGGAAGTGGAGACACACTGCGTATCTCATGTGCTCCCCGAGGGGTGAGACGAAGAGCAGGCCCGCGCCAGCACCTGTCTTCATCACCGATCCGTCGAAGTACAGAGTCCAGCACTCAGCCTGGATCTGTGGCGGCGGTAACTACGTATCTGTCCACTCGGCAACAAAATCTGCCAAGATTTTGGACTTGATGGCCTTGCGCAGTGCATAGGCGAGCGTTTCGCCCATCAGCTCCACCGACCAGTTGGCAATCCTTCCTGCTGCATCCGGATTCCGGATGATTTCTCCTAGAGGGAAGGAGGAAACCACCATGACTGGATGAGCCTCGAAGTAGTGGCGGAGTTTGCGCCACGCGAGGACCACTGCGTAGAGCAGCTTCTGGACTTGTGGGTAGCGCGCCTTGGTTTCAGACAAGACATCGCTGATGTAGTACACCGGCTGCTGGACCGGCAGGGTGTGTCCCTCCTCTGTGCGCTCTACCACGATGACGGCGCTGACCACCTGGGTGGTCGCAGCAACGTAGAGGTACAGAGGTTCGTCGTCCCGAGGCGGTGTAAGAACTGGGGCGCTGGCGAGAGACGCCTTTAGCTTATCAAGCGCCTCCTGGGCCTCGACAGTCCAGGAGAACCGCTCGTGTTTCTTTAGGAGCCGGTAGAGGGGCAGGCCTTTCTCGCCGAGCCGCGAAATGAAGCGACTCAAGGAGGCAAGGCACCCCAACACCTTCTGGACCCCCTTGAGGTCCCGAACCGGTCCCATTCGTTTGAGGGCTGCAACATTTTTGGGGTTGGCCTCGATGCCTCGCTGGGAGACGATGTATCCTAGCAGCATGCCTCGCGGCACGCTGAAGACACATTTTTCGGGGTTCAATTTCACCCTGTTGGCCCGTAGGCAGCCGAACGCGATGTTAAGGTCGCTAACCAGGTCATCCGCCTTCCTGGTTTTCATGACTATGTCATCCACATATGCCTCAACGGTTCGCCCGATGTGATCTCCGAAGACGTGTTGCATACATCGCTGGTACGTTGCGCCCGCGTTTCAGAGACCGAACGGCATCGTCACGTAACAGAACATCTTGAACGGCGTGATGAACGAAGTCGCGAGCTGGTCGGACTCCTTCATCTTTATTTGGTGGTACCCGGAATAGGCGTCAAGGAAACACAAAAGTTCGCACCCGGCGGTCGAGTCAACGATTTGATCGATCCGTGGCAAAGGAAAAGGAACTTTAGGACATGCTTTATTAAGACTAGTATAGTCTACACACATCCGCCAATTCTCATTCTTTTTCTTCACTAATACACGATTAGCTAGCCACATGGGGTGGAACACTTCCTTGATGAACCCAGCCTCGAGGAGCTTCCGCAGCTCTACTCCGATCGCCCGGCGCCGCTCTTCGTCGAAGCAGCGCAGCCGTTGCTGGACGGCGTGGGAGTGAGGTAGGATGTCAAGGGAGTGCTCGGCGATCTCCCTCGGAATGTCTGGCATATCCGAGGGGCTCCATGCAAAGATATCAGCGTTGGCGCGGAGAAAGTCGACGAGCACCACTTCCTATTTCGGGTCGAGGGTGGAACTGACCCTCAACGCCTTGCCCTCGGGGGCAGCAGGGTCGAGGGGCACCTCTTTGGTCTGTTCGGCAGCCTCGAAGCTGCCGGCATGTTTGGCAGCCGCGGAGTCGAGGTCCTCGTTGACCAGCTTCTCCAGGTTGGCCACGAGCGCTTCGTCCAGCGCTAGCGCCTCGACGTGCTCCACGCACTCAACGTCGCAGTCGAATGCGTGCTCGATGGATGAGCGCACGGTGATGACACCGTTGGGCCCCGACATCTTCATCTTGAGGTAGGTGTAGTTGGGGACCGCCATGAACTTGGCGTAGCACGGCCGCCCAAGTATGGCGTGGTATGCACCCCTGAACCCCACCACCTCGAAGGTGAGCGTCTCCTTGCGGAAATTTTCTGGCATGCCGAACCAGACTGGCAGGTCGATCTGCCCGAGGGGCTGGACGCGCTTGCCCGGCGCGACGCCATGGAACGGCATCGTGCTGGGCCGCAGCTGGTCCAACCCGATCCCCAGCAGGCGCAGGGTGTGCGCGTAGAGGATGTTGAGGCTGCTGCCTCCGTCCATCAACACATTCGAGAACCGCGCGTTCCCGATGACCGGGTCAACCACCAGTGGGTATTGACCCGGGTTGGGGATGCGGTTCGGGTGATCCTCGCGGCTGAACGTAATGGCGTCCTCCGACCAGTCGAGGAAGGAGGGAGGCGCCTTCTCCGCGGCGAGGACCTCGTGCCGCTCTCGCTTGCGTTGGCGGCCGGACATGTCGATGGTCGGCCCCCCGAAAATGAGGAAAACGTTTTCCATGGCGGGGAAGCCACCGGCGTCGCCGTCACCCCCATCCTTCTTGGCTTCGCCATCCTTCGCGGTGGCGCGGCCGTAGAACCGCTTGAGCATGTCACATTGCTCGAGGGTGTGGTTGACCGGCGTCTTGTGGTAAGGACATGGCTTCTTTAGCATGTCGTCGAATACCCCAGGGCCTCAAGGGGCCGGTCGAGGGCCCCGTCGAGCTGGGTCAACAGCAAGAGCCTCATCGCCGTCGTTGTCGTGCCCCTGCTCGCGTGCCTCGCGGCACGGCTTCTTTCCCTTCTTGCCCCGCTTGCTCTTCTGGTGGGGCTCCTTGGACTTGCTGCCCCCTGTGGGCGCGTCGTCCACGCGCTTGCCCTTCTTGCCGTCAAAGATCGCCCCACCACCTCTTCGCCTGAGGCAAATCTGGTGGCGATGTCGAACAACTCGTTCGAATCGGCCGGCGGGCTGCACCCGAGCTCATGCATGAGGTCACGGCACGTGGTGCCCTCGAGGAAGGCGTGCACGATCTCGGACTGGGCCACGCTCGGGAGCTCCATGCAGCGCTTGGAAAAGTGCCTTATGAAGTCCCAAAGCGACTCGCCGGGCTTCTGAGTGCACGCGCGCAGGTTCCAGGAGTTCCCAGGGTGCACGTACGTGCCCTGGAAGTTCCCTATGAACGTGCGGACCAGATCGTCCCAGTTGTGGATCTGGCTGGCCGGCAGGTGCTCGAGCCACGTCCGTGCCGAGTCGGCGAGGTGCAAGGGGAGGTTACGGATGATAACCTCGTCGGTTGTGGCCCCGCCCAGCTGACACGCCAAGCGGTAGTCATTGAGCCATACGCGGGGGTCTGTCTCCCCGTTGTATTTGTCGATCGACGTGGGCTGGCGGAAGCGCTGGGGGAAGCTCGCCGTGCGGATCTCCCGGCTGAACACGCGGGTTCCCGGTGGCTCCGGCGTCGGCGAGCGGTCCTCCCGGCTGTCGTAGCGCCCACCCCGTCGAGGGTGGTAACCCGCCGCTGCACGTGCCTCCGCGTTGCCCGTCCGCCGGGCGTTGATAACGTTGCGGCGTCGCCGTCTTGGGCTTGCCCGCGCGTGTCGAGGAGCCGCTCCTTGGCCGGTGTGCGCCCCGGGTTGGTGGGACGCTCCGCTGCGCCGCCCGTGTGCACCGAGGGCTCGGGGCCTTGTGCACCCTCATCATCCCGTGCGCTCCCCTGCTGGCGGATGCGGGACGCCGAGCTTTCGGCCTACTGGACGGCTGCTTGCTCGATAAGCGCATGCGCCTCGCGGTGCAGGTTCTGCGCCTCGGGCGTTGAGGGGGCAGGCATGGCCTGCAGCAGCGTCGCGGCAGCAATGAGCTTCTGGCTCGCTCGCGGGGGCGTGCTGGGATCGTCGACGTTGAAGTCGGCGTTGATACGGTCACGGGCCTGTCGACCCAACTCGTGTGCGCGTTCGCCGTGTGCGGAGGCTTCCCCGACGATGGAGGCTCAAAGCAGCCGCACCGCGCGGTACTCCTCCGCAAGCTTGGCTTCAAGCTCGCGTGCTTGGGCCAAATGCGCGTTGACGTCGGTCCCCCTCGGCGGTGAGGGGGGAGGGGCGCTTGGCCCCGCAGCCATGCGCGGTCCAGTTCCCAGGCCAGGGGGAACCTCTCCGTCGCCGGCTTTTGTCGCGTAAGCGGCGTTCGCCTGATCAGTGGTGATTACGACGCAACACTCCCGCGCGGGGTCGTAGCTTCCGGCGCTGGAGTCATCGGAGTAGCCGAACCAGTAGTCCGTGGCGTCAAGGAACCCCCGGAACATCACTGGGTCGGGTACACCTGAGAAATTCCACTCCGCGTACCCGTGCGAAGTGGCAGGTAGCAGCTTGTCGGCGAAGCCTTGAGATGACTCGCAGCCGGCGGAGGCACTGGGATCCCTGGCGGTCGGGACGTAGTGGCCATGGCAGGCCCTGCGCACTGCTGCGTTGGTGTTGGCGGAGGCGACGTACACCGTCGTGGCGCCGCGCAGACCGATAGAGAAGCGCGCTCCTGAGACCGAGCGCTCCCCCCGCCGGTGCGGGGCCGTCGTCTCGCGGGAGGGCGCGTCGTGTTGCGAGGCGACGCGCGCAAGACGCCGGCGCTCCGACCGCGCCCGTCGCGAGCGCGGCCGGAGCGTCGACGGCGTCGTGGCGCCGAAGGACCCGCAACATCCGTCTTTGGCGGGTGTTGGTGTCGCGGCGACGCGCGTGGCGGCGACCGGGACGGACCCGGCTTGGCGCCGCGCACGGAGTTCCTCACGGTTGGTGAGGCGCATGAGGTAGCCGTTCCCCGTGGCCTGGAAGTTCAGGCTCCTGAACCAGATTTCGAATCCGGTCGGGAGGGGGTCCGATCTGCCCATGGAATACCTCTGTCCGTGGTACTCAGTGCGAATCACCATCGAGAGGGCTGGTGACGAGCCGATCTTCAGCGCGAGACCCCTACCTGGCGCGCCAACTGTCGGTGCGGAAAGTAGTCCCGACACTAACTAGTGATGAGCGCTGAGATCTGCCTCTCGATGGCCGGTGCTAAGCAACTAAAGACACTTGGTTTATCCTGGTTCCGGCCGGGGCCGTACGTCCAGCAGAGGTGTGCTCGGGGCACTGTATTACTTGCACCGTTGAAGGACCAATACGGCGAACCAGAGAGGGGGGGAGTGAATGGGAGCCGATAAAAATTCTTCTCGAAGGAGAAGGAAACTCCTACAAGATGAACATGGCTTCCAACACACGTCTCCGACTTACTACCCAAGTTGGCCAAGCCCACGTAGCCACTGGAGTGCCACTGGACCTAGGAACCAACACACACACCCTTCCGACCCGAGAACGCAGCGGAACACCAAACCTCGAGTCTTCAGACCCACACCGGTCAGACCGGTGAGCACCACCGGTCATACCGGTCCCTGCTAGTGAAACTGAGCAACTTTAACTAAGTGGCTCTACACCGGTCAGACCGGTGAGACACACCGGTCGGACCGGTGAGACACACCGGTCGGACCGATCACGACCGAAAGCCCCCAAGGCACCAAACAGGCCAACCGACCACCAAACTGACCCAAACTCGAAACAGCAGCAATACGGGACAACAACGAACACACCAAGACGTTCACCCGAGCAAAAACCCACCAGGGCTCTGTTGACGGTGAAAATCCGTCAACCTAGCCATGAGTTTACCTTCGGTGTTGGCATGAGTTTTATACCTTATCCATTGGTACTAACCCCCGTGGTATAACAAGTTCACGTGTGCATGTCGGTTTTGGAGTTTAATGTTTATGCAGGGATTTAGTGTTGAATGCAAGACTTTCGGGATAAGTTCATCAAGCACCTCATGACAAGACCTTGAAGTCCCGAACAAGTCATGCAATGAAGCAAAATTAACTCCAAGAAGCGGGGGACTTGATCCGAGAAGACGACGGACTCCGGGGACCGGACCGGAAAAGTGCTTCGAATCTTGCAAGACAAGGAGTTGAGTCCAATTCGGAGAGAAACCGACGACATGGACCTACATGCAGAAGGGGGAAGCATCCGGGAAGCAAGGGAACCGACCTCGGGCAAAGGAGCCCGCGGGCGCCGGGGCCAAAATGGGCCCGGGCCGGCCGGCCCGATCCGGTCGGCCCGAGCCCATTTTGGGCCCAAAACCGTCGCCCTTTGCCCTAGCCGCCAATCGGGCTATTTATAGTCCCCCGACCGAGAGCCACGCGAGAGAAGATTTCGTCTTCGGCCGCCGAGGAGCAGAGAAGAGAGGGACACCATGTCGGAGAGGAGAGGGTCGAGCTAGTTGACTAGGGTTTCCCTAGCCGACGTGGGAACCTTGCATGGAAGACCATGTCGGAGTTCCCGGAGCTAGAAGCAAGATCAAGGAAGGATCCCGGTGGTGATCTTGTGTATGTATCATTGTCATAGTTGAATTATCAAGTTGAATCTTTTCTCAGCGATCAAGTGTTTCCTCGAAGATTTCGTTTTTCGATCGGCTTTGCTTATTCCAATTCTATTCGTACGATAGATTACATAGGGTGTTCTTGTAGCCGCGGTGGCTAGAGGTACACGCGGATCTTCCGAAAGAATCTCGACTTGTCTTTTGACTCGCCCTAAGCTCCCCGCATGAATAGGGATACGTTGTGACGAACGGGGGTCTCGAAAGGCGGATGTTTTCGGATTTGGACGGGAAACCACGATTTAAAGAGGCTTCTATTAAGATTCGATTTGCTACTTCTTCTCTTGCTTGGAACTTCAACAAAAGGCTTACCCCGATCCCTCTAGATCGGTTTATCTACCCAATCTTACTTTGTTTTCTCCGGTTTTTAGTAGATTAGATCTGTTTTGTGTCTTTAACTTAGATGCATAGGGTTCTTTATTGAAGATTGCAGTTATTTGGCTTTAATATATTAAGTCTTGCGTCACACATTTGTTCCACGGATTCGATACCTTGGGTTCACCACTCGAGGGAAGAAGGGTCCCTTGACTACGACGGGAGACTTGTACGCTTGCGAGTCACAAACGAACTTTGATACAATTATTAACCGTCAACAAGCCCCTTTTTCTGGCGCCGTTGCCGGGGAACAAGTGATCAAGATTTGATTTTTTATTGCTTTTTTTTGTAATTTTCAGTACTGATTTTTTTTATTTTTGCATCTACTAAACTTTGATCATCCTCAAAATACATCTAATCTAGTTTGTCTAACCCTAGTTTTCATAGATTTATTTTTCCCTTCTAGTTTTGCATACTTTGCTTATTGCTAACTCTAACAGGAGATGGTTGGCTACCTCTCCAAGAAACCCAAACCTTTTTGTGGATGATCCAGGAAAACTTTACAGGCAAAGGTGACATGCAACACAAGCTAAAGGGGTGGAAACCCTAGATTCAAAAGTTGAAGTCGAAGGACCGTCGAAATCTCCAAGGGAATCACCACCTCCAAGTCCAAAGGAAGATCAACCTCAACCACCGGAGCGCTGCGCACCCCGGACATCGTTGATCTACCTATCATAAACCTTCAAGACACCGGGAGGCCGTTCAAGATCAAAGTCTCAACTATCCGCATGACGATTGCGAGAGCTGAATGCATACGAGTCGGATTCCGTGAGTGGCATATCGGTTTACTTAAGAGGAGGATGGAGAAGATGGAGATGGAGAAAGAAGCTCAACACCTAAAGGCCGCCGAAGCAAGATCCTCATGCAAGGAGTGTGTGGAGTATGACCATGTCCAAGGTAACCCCGATTTAATGCAAGTTCGTCGATTCAAGTTTTGGTTTCTCTTTGTGCACAATTCAAGGACTTGATGGACGAGCAAGCTAAGATCAACAAGGACGCCGTCACTAAGTTCGAGGCTATGAAAAAAATATTGAAGAATTTAGATGGCAAGGTGACGGAGGTCGGAAGCTCTATACGTGAAGTGTTCATCGTGATGAAGATGCTAGACGCAAGTGGGACAACTTGCCGGGCGCCCGATGGGTAACGAAGAAGAATATCCGAGACAACTCCAAGGTCCCAAGACGGCGAAGGCTACTCAAGCTCATTCGGGAGAGATGAAGGATCACACTAGAGACCATGAAGATCACGACCGAAGGACCGGAGTTCGAGATGCCGAGCCACAAGGAAGTTGTTGCATCCGTCAAGACCAAAGGACAAAGCCGACTCGTGAAGACCAAAAAAATTGACTAAGCCAAAGCGGGTACCCAAGATTGCAACGCCCACAAAGAGCGTTGATCCGAAGTAATCAAGTGAAGAAGTCTAGCCATGGACTATAAACGAAGCGCTAGGCGGGAGGCAACCCGTTTCGTCAAGTCAAGAATAAGCTACCGGGAGGACAACCCGATTCCAGGTTTTTCGAGTATTTTTAATAATTTAGTTTTTGAGTTTTATTACGCAAAGACATTAGACTTAGAAGTGGTTGAACAATATTAGAGACATAATTCTTGATTGAATGTTTGCTTTATCATAAACCCTTTGCATGAGCCCTCCTATGTGCTTGTTTGATTCTTTTCTTTTCGAGAAACCTCAACCAAATAATTTCAGAACCTTAACTCAACCTTTAACCCTCATTATGGTGCTGAGGTTGACTTATTTTTCATGCTAAAACCACACGAGTAGAGCCACGATTTATGTTTAAGTGTTAATAAAATTCAGCACGTGGCAGGACTCGCGTGAACCTAGAAATCAAAGCTTTTGGTTGGTTTTAAAAATCTTTATCCTTGGTTTCTCTAGGATTAGTATTTTTCTAAGCCTATTCTAATTTTGTTTTATTCAAAATCTTTCTTATTTAGCCAAAATTAGAACCTAAACCTATGCCCCCATGATCAAGCCGGGAAAATGTCTGCTCTCAACCAATGAAGGCAAACTATACCGGTGAGACCGAAATCGACGTAAAAAGAAAATATTTTCGACTTGCATTTGTTTTTAATGGTTTAAAAACTTCTCTAAGATTATGTTCGAGCTCTTGCATGGCTCTGAAAAATATTTTAAATTCCGAATTAGAGGAGTGCTTAACCTTAAACACACCTAAATGGAGGCAATCTAGTAATCACGCATGCACCATTGGATTCCCTTTCATCAACTTTCACCAACTCCACATGCAAAGGACAAGCATGGTGGGCAGCAAGCATCAACTTTGTAGGAATTTCATGGTGGCATGTGAAGCAAGTGGAGCTAGGGAGCATGGACACGACCCAAAACATGAAGCATCAAGTGGAAGGACCAAGGAGTGGACGTGAGCATTTGGGCGGTGCAACTCGTGGAGCACGCGGGCAGGAAAGTTGCAGAGGTGAAATGATCGTGCTGGAAGAAAGACGAGACGGGGAAGAGCACCGAGGCCGGCCTCACCTACATAAGGAGCCCCCCGACTCCCGTTTTCTGCAAGCAAGCTTCCCTCTCCTTCCTTTGTTTGTGTGTTCAAGTTTGTGTGCTCAAAGCCTCCGTAGACATAGCCAACCTTCCCAAGCTTGATAGCTCAAAAAAAAAATCCACATCCTTAATCCACTCAAAGTCCACATCCGAAGCAAAAAGTTTAAGTGCCTAGTTACCGGTTGCAACCCGGAGTTTTAGTTGAAGAAAAGAGTGCAGCAACCATGTGGAAGAAAACCACAAGTCTCTTATCTAAGAAGAAGAGTTCATCGTCATCCAAGCCGTCATCAACCACGTCTTCGAGAAGGCACTCGGTTTCCGAGACTCCCCGGAGCATGGAGACGGATACGGCACCACCGAGGAGGAACGATGCTCTCCTCCTTGGTGGTATGAGGGCTGCAAGAAGCACTTCCATGAGGTTTACCGAACCTCGTGGGCACACGGAGGAGCAGCCCGCGCCACCACGACGATCGACTCACTCAACCGCACCACCTCCTTACACCCCGACACACTCTTCGTACGGCTTCATCATCTTGTCGGCGGCGGAGGAGGAGAGGCTCGCCAATCTTGAGAAGAGGCTTGTGCCGAACGTCGAGTTCGACGACCAAGCACTCTACACCTTGGGTTTTTGCACCGACATATACTATATGTTGGGGCACCTCGGATGGGGTGCAGTTCTCCAACGGAATATCGGTGGACACCCATTTGGGTTACGCCTTGGAAATTTTGATGACTATTGCACCCATCGTTGATGATGATGGGGCGCAAAGCTTGTCATTCCGTTTGGAGGGAGTCCAACAAGTGGTTCCCTACGAGCACGTTAGGGAGCTACTTGGATTCCACAAGGGAGCTCCGGAGAAAGTTGACGTGCCACCTGGCATGTTAGCGGGATTTTGGAATATGATCTCCGGAGAAGCCCATCAACAACGCAATTGCATCCGCAACCCCATTATCCGGATATTTCACTCTTGGATGTGCAAGAGGGTATTGGGGAGGATGAAGGAGACAAAGGTGACCAACACGGAGTTGAATTGGCTATACTCGGCTTTATTGTCAGGCAGCCAATAGACCCCTCTTACCTCATGGTTCGGGGTGTTACCTCTCCATGTTGGCCTTTTCCTTGCGGCCGGGGATCGCAAGAAACCCCGCTCACCTTTTGCGTGGTACCTCTCTCGGCATTGAGTATTTGCAAGGCAAGTACATTAGTGGAGATGAGAGAGGAGGTTATCGGTTGGCCATTGTGAACCTACCTCTTCCCAACGAGAGGCTTAGGCTTTTCAATAAAGGGAGAGAAGATTGGTTGGAAGAGGGACTACTTGTCCCTGCAAGGAAGAACAAAAGAGGAAGAATCGTAGAAGAGGGAACATCCTCCGCACAAGCGAGTGGAGCACAACCCAATGTGCAACCATTCGGCGGAGTTCCTCCTCCGCCAAGTTATTACGGAGGGCCACAAGAGCAAGCATGGGGGGTGGTGCACCGGTACCCCCACAAAATTATGTTGTGCCCAACGCTAACTTCGCGGAGTCCTACGCTCATCATCCCCAACCACAACAAAGCATGGCCATTATTGGAGGGTTTGCTGCAAGTAACGCTCAAAACATCGCAGCCATCCAAGCTAACGCAGCTCAACTTGGTGAAGGCAACGCAAATATTGCCTTTGAACTTGGACGCCTTCACCTTGTGGAGCCAAATCAATTCGTCGGAGGAAGTGTCCAACCATATTATGAGCAAGGGTATTATTATCAAGATCATCAACATCAACCACCGGCGGAGGACTAGAAGATTTAGGAACTTTAGTTTTCTTTTCTTTTCTTTTTCTCTGTAATTTTCAGCTTTTTCTTATGTGTGTTTGCGTAGTATTTTCTGTTTTTATTTAAATTTCAGCAAGCATGTTTGTTTATTTTCAGTATGTATTTCAACTTGATGTCATCATTAATAAAGACACCACCTTGATTATATCATTGGAAAAGTTACAAAATTCGTGCCATGATGATATATGATTATAATTGCAGCTTTGTTCATCTTTGTAGTTGATTTATGCATGTTTAAGCTAGTGCTCTCTTAAAAATACAGATCTGAATTTATTTAAATACTAGCTTAATTTTCAGCGGAGGTTATGATTAAAATAAAGACCCATAGTGTTTTATGTGCTCTCAAGTTATGAATAGATTAAAGATGTCTTTTATGCTCAAAAATATTGCTAACCTTGTCACAAATATCACTTGTGTGTTGCTCAACCTATCCAAAGCCTTATATATATTTGAGTGCATAAACCTTAGTGTACAAGATTTATTTTTGAGTGAGTTATTGCAGGCCATGATTTCTCTGGCCCGGGACTAAGAAGCTGGTCATTCCGTTTTTGCGTATCTATCTTTTTGCTAGCCTTTTATCCGTGCATTGTGTATCCCCGCATCGGTGGTCTCACAAACTTCGCCGGATATCCACCCTTAAACCAAATATCATTTTTTGTGATTACCTCCTTGACCACAACCTATCGTTGAGAATGGATCATCAATTCAAGGAAGATCGCAAGACGGTGCCAACATTGAAGATTTCAAGTATCTCTCCAAGGAAAAATATCTCCGGTACCTACCTTATTTTTCGCCTCTTTGCTCGAGGACGAGCAACGTCTAAGCATGGGTGAGGAGGTACGATGCAATTTTTAGAGTTCAAAGGGGAGCAATTTAAAAAAAAAAGAAGTTCAAAAGAGGAGCAAGCAAATAAAAAAAATCAAAACTCCGTTGTAAAAGTCACGTTACCGAATGTATGACGAGGAAAAAATGAATGAATGAAAGAAAGAAAAGAATGAGAAATATGAGAAAGAAAAAAAAATGTGCGTAAAGTAAATTCCCTAAGCTCTCTAAAAGTGCATTCAAGGCTTCAAGTTAAAAAGATCCATTCTCATTTTCCAACCATGTGCAATCCGATAACGAGGACTTCCTTTGTGCCTCGGGATCACTCTTTGCCATTTGCACATGTCCACTCATCTAAAAGTGTGTGTATTTTTCTCTTTCCCCTCCTTGATTAACATTATTTTCCAATGACCTTTTTGACGAGTCTCGGTAAGACCATGAGAAGCTTGTCTTGTTTTGACAACACCTCATTTATAAAATCTTGTTAGGACTAAACTTTCCCAAAGCTCCATATAAAGCCTACCACATATATATGAGAGGGAAAGGAGTAGAATATATAGGCTTGAGAGACAAGTGAGATGAGAGTTTATGAGCAATACATGAGATGATTTAAATTTGTGAATTTGGTTTAGCTTTTCTTTATCTCGTTCTTCATTTCAAAAATTCTGAGATCTATTTAAAACTTTGTGAGCATGTTAATACTTGTGGGATAAGCTTAATGAGAATCTACCCTCCGTAGAGATGAAGGCTAGTACATTATGGAACTTTAATGAATTAAAATTTTGGGAGCATTATGTTTTCTCATGTGTGATCAAATGCAAAGTTTAAACATTGTTTAGCAATGATGATATCCATCGAAGGCTTACTCGAGGACGAGCAAGGTTTAAGCATGGGGGAGATGTTGACGGTGAAAATCCGTCAACCTAGCCATGAGTTTACCTTCGGTGTTGGCATGAGTTTTATACCTTATCCATTGGTACTAACCCCCGTGGTATAACAAGTTCACGTGTGCATGTCGGTTTTGGAGTTTAATGTTTATGCGGGGATTTAGTGTTGAATGCAAGACTTTCGGGATAAGTTCATCAAGCACCTCATGACAAGACCTTGAAGTCTGAACAAGTCATGCAATGAAGCAAAATTAACTCCAAGAAGCCGGGGACTTGATCCGAGAAGACGACGAGACTCCGGGGACCGGACCGGAAAAGTGCTCGAATCTTGCAAGACAAGGAGTTGAGTCCAATTCGGAGAGAAACCGACGACATGGACCTACATGCGAAGGGGGAAGCATCCGGGAAGCAAGGGAACCGACCTCGGGCAAAGGAGCCCGCGGGGCCGGGCCAAAATGGGCCCGGGCCGGCCGGCCCGATCCGGTCGGCCCGAGCCCATTTTGGGCCCAAAACCGTCGCCCTTTGCCCTAGCCGCCAATCGGGCTATTTATAGTCCCCCGACCGAGAGCCACGCGAGAGAAGATTTCGTCTTCGGCCGCCGAGGAGCAGAGAAGAGAGGGACACCATGTCGGAGAGGAGAGGGTCGAGCTAGTTGACTAGGGTTTCCCTAGCCGACGTGGGAACCTTGCATGGAAGACCATGTCGGAGTTCCCGGAGCTAGAAGCAAGATCAAGGAAGGATCCCGGTGGTGATCTTGTGTATGTATCATTGTCATAGTTGAATTATCAAGTTGAATCTTTTCTCAGCGATCAAGTGTTTCCTCGAAGATTTCGTTTTTCGATCGGCTTTGCTTATTCCAATTCTATTCGTACGATAGATTACATAGGGTGTTCTTGTAGCCGCGGTGGCTAGAGGTACACGCCGGATCTTCCGAAAGAATCTCGACTTGTCTTTTGACTCGCCCTAAGCTCCCCGCATGAATAGGGATACGTTGTGACAGAACGGGGGTCTCGAAAGGCGGATGTTTTCGGATTTGGACGGGAAACCACGATTTAAAGAGGCTTCTATTAAGATTCGATTTGCTACTTCTTCTCTTGCTTGGAACTTCAACAAAAGGCTTACCCCGATCCCTCTAGATCGGTTTATCTACCCAATCTTACTTTGTTTTCTCCGGTTTTTAGTAGATTAGATCTGTTTTGTGTCTTTAACTTAGATGCATAGGGTTCTTTATTGAAGATTGCAGTTATTTGGCTTTAATATATTAAGTCTTGCGTCACACATTTGTTCCACGGATTCGATACCTTGGGTTCACCACTCGAGGGAAGAAGGGTCCCTTGACTACGACGGGAGACTTGTACGCTTGCGAGTCACAAACGAACTTTGATACAATTATTAACCGTCAACAGGCTCGCACTGGTCAGACCGGTCAAGAGCACCGGTCAGACCGGTGTAGCCTGGGCAGCTCGGGATGAACAGCACCCGCGGGTCAACTCCCCCAAATCCAAAACTCGATCTCCCGAATCGCTCCACGGACTTGAACAAGACTTTGGGGATATTGGGAACACCTCATGAGGAGTCCATAGCCAAGTTTAATCCCATCAAAACTCCTCCAAAAAGGAGGAATCAAGGAAATCCCGCCAAGAGCACTTCCAACCCAAGAACTCAAGAAACCCCAAAATCGAGCACCTTTACTCACGGATTTGGGAGGGGAATCACAGCCCAAAGAACCACGAAGGGTTCCCACAAATTTCCCCCATCAAATCCCCAAGAGAAAGGTCCCGAAAACAACCCAAACAAATCACCAAGAGAGGGCTCCGAAAATCACCACCAAGAACAATCGGGGAAAACACATCCAAACCTTGAGGAACCACGCCGAATCATCTATACATGAAACAAAGGTCCATACAAGGTCTAGCAAGCTGCCCGATCATCCATCCCTCTCAACAAGATCTCTCCATGAAGCTCTCTTGCTAGTCCTATAGAAAACCTAAGGAAAATAGGAAGGAAAAAGGGAAAACAAATGAGCTAGGGTTCCAAGAGTTGGCTGCCATCCTCTCACCTCTTGGGTTATATGGAGGCAACCAAAAGTCTAAAATACCCTTCTCTAACAACTAGGGATACAAGCCCCTCAAGGGCGGTTTTGGAAGACTTGAAGCTTTCTCCATCGGACGGATGCCTGGCGACCGCAACCTGCTTAGCCTCGACGCAAGCCTTGCGATCCCGACGCGTGTCCTTCGCTTCGAAGATTCCGGTCTGTGTCGTCGCACACCGGTCAAACTGGTGCTCCTCACCGGTCAGACTGGTCCCCACCGGTCAGACCGGTCAGACCTACTGGTCAGACCGGTCTGGCGCTGCTGCAGCTCCGTCTTCGGTTCTTCGGTCTTGGCTTTGTGGATCAACCAAGGAACCCAGTGGTTTTCTGGTGAACCACCGGAAACCCCGCGAACTCGGTGTAGCCTCCGCCAATCTCCACTCATGACTCGGCTCCCACGTAGACCCGGCTCGACCTTGGTTTTGAAGCTCAACCAAGAAACCGTCCATGACTTCATCTTGCTGTTCATGCCACCATGCGGCCCGCACTTGACCCTGCTGGCCACCGGGATCCTCGAACGAAGCCTACTTGTCTTCTCCACACCTGGAGGCCTCACCGGCGACGACCTTTCGCGCTTGTTCTTCACCTGCACCAACACCAGTCAAGCCGCAACCTGCACCTGCAATACTTAGCCAAGAATCAGTCCACACAACGTGGTCAATCACTCATCACACAAGGAAGCGACCATCCACCAGTTCTCGAACCACACATGATCCTCAATCTCCCCCTTGATGAGTGCATTGACAACAGCCACATAAAAGTAACAAGAGGGAAAAGAAAAGAAAAAGAAACGAACAAAAGAGAAACTTCAACAAGCGATCGAAAGCCAAACAAAGGCAAAAAGCAAGATCACTTGAAGAAGACAAGTCTCGGACCCCTTAGGCAAGGGCAACGGCTCGACACATCCGAGACAAAACAAAGCTCAAGCAAAGAGCGCAAACCACCGAAAACAAAGCTCCCCCTGCACAGATGCAAGCTCCCCCTGAACCAATGCACCTCCCCCTGGACGAATGCATGCAAACTAGCTGAAAACAGGGCAGCTGCAGCAACTTCAGCTCAGACCGGTCAGACCGGTCATCACCACCGGTCAGACCGGTGCCTGAGATGTGCACAGGAACAGCACTCACACCGGTCAGACCGGTGACCTTGACCGGTCAGACCGGTGCACAACAGAGCCCAGAAATGGCTCGAAACCACCTAAAAACCTTCTAAATGCGTCCAACAAGCCATTTCAAGCTCAAACTTCTCCCCCTTGTTGGCAATGCATGAATCAAGCCAAAAATGCAAAAATTACAACCTAGAGCTTCTCAAATAGACAAAATTTAACAAAGAATGCTACACATGTCCAAATGAGCAAGTTAGATACTCTACGGCTTCGTATCGATCTCAACTACATGATCACCAAGTTTCACAACCATTGGACGAAGCTAAGATGGATTTTGACAATTTTGCGAAAAACTTGCCTCTCATGAGCAAAGTCCTAATCATGATCAAAGAATATCAAGATGGCAAAGCCACACAAACTTCATGCTAGGACAGCCATTCTAATCATAAGACCATCACAAACACCCACAAGCACCTCATGTCATGTCAAAGCCACCGAGCCATGTGCCTACTTCTATGTATGAGACTTCTCAGTGGTAGGCATCATGCAACGGTTTAGCACCCAAAGCAAATTAAATTCAGCACATATGACATGGGATCATGTTTTCCAAGCATTTTTCATTTCATTTTCAGATTTGTAAATGGTACATGAAATGTCTTTGCGACAAAAAGGAACTTATGCCCCTCCACAAGATAAAACAAGAGGGCTAAACATTCATGATGGAAAATGAGCCTTTGGCCCCATATGATCAATAAACTAGCTATCCAACCACAAATTAAGCATAGCCACGCCACTAAAACATGTCAAGATCATATAAAGGCATTTACACATGAGAGAGTATACATGTGACAATTTTTCAAAAGCATAGCAATCAACCATGGATTATTCATCAAGATCATCAAGAGCTAAGCCAAACTAACCATAGCATACCAAACAAGCTCACAAAGACATATATTTCATTCCATGGTGAACAATGTAAATGAGAGAAGCTTTTCCTAACCAATGCATATGATACAAAATGCATGCAAACTAAGATACAAGGATGCCTATACATCATGTTACATATGTCATGCCAAATGCAAGAAATGCACAAAGTAAACTATACATATGCTACAAGGGAGCTCCCACACACCCAACTCAAGAAATCAAACACACACCAAGTTCCCCCCGCAAACGAGTGAAAGTTGCTTGATCTAGGGGTTTGGTGAAAATATCGGCTAGTTGGTCATGTGTGGGTACATGGATCAAGGCTATCTTTCCTTTCTCTACGTTGTCTCTCAGGAAATGATACCTCACTTCTATGTGCTTGGTTTTGGAATGGAGCACTGGGTTCTTTGCAACGCTTATGGCACTGGTGCTATCACATTGAAGTGGGACATGGGTATACTCCTCACCAAAGTCACTCATGGTGTATGAAATCCAAAGGAGCTGAGAGCAACAACTAGCAGCGGCAACATACTCGGCCTCGGTAGTGGATTGAGCGACACTCGATTGTTTGCGGGAAGACCAAGACACCAAAGAAGAACCCAAAAACTGGCAAGTCCCAGAAGTGGACTTCCTATCCAACCGACACCCGGAAAAATCCGCGTCTGAAAAACCATGAAGCGCCAAAGAAGAGGACGCGGAGTACCAAAGGCCGAAGTCAGGAGTGTGATGCAAGTACCTGAAAATTTGCTTCACCGCTTGCCAATGCGAAGTTCCTTGAGACGCTTGAAAACGAGCGCACAGACACACCGAGAACTGTATGTCCGGCCTCGTCGCCGTCAAGTAGAGGAGTGACCCAATCAAGAGCTGTAGTCGTACTCATCGGCGTCGTCATAGCCTTGGAGTCCTCCATCTTGAACTTCCGCACAATGTCCTTGGTGTACTTAGCCTGGTGCACAAATGTTCCTTCCTTTGATTGTTTGATTTGTAGCCCGAGGAAGAAGCGCAACTCACCCATCATGCTCATCTCAAATTCCCTCGCTCATATCATCTCGCAAACCTTGCAACAAGAGAGTTAGACGAGCCACCAAAGACAATATCATCCACGTACACCGCACAATCGGGATATCTACGCCCCCCGCCTCGGCAAAAACAAGGTCCGATCGACCTTCCCCATCTCAAAACCTCTCTCAAACAAGAACCCTCTCAACCTGCCATACCAAGCTCTAGGCGCCTGCTTCAGCCCATACAACGCCTTCCTCAACTTGTACACCCGGTGGGGGTACTTCTCGCTCTCAAACCCCGGAGGCTGCCTCACATACACTTCTTCCTCCAACACACCATTCAGAAAAGCACTCTTCACATCCATCCGGAGGCTAGAAGGATCCTAATCGCCTCCAAACGGGCTACGGGAGCAAAGGTCTCCTCGTAGTCGATTCCCTCCTTCTGACTGAACCCTTGAGCAACAAGTCTCGACTTGTTCCTCACAACCTCACCCTTCTCTCCCTCTTTGTTCTTCCACACCCACTTTGTACCAATCGGCTTACACGCTGGGGGAGGGTCAACCAACTCCCACACATGATTCCTCTCAAAGTTCTCCAACTCCTCATGCATCGAGTTAACCCAATTGTGATCAGATAGTGCGTGTCCAATGTCTTTGGGCTCAAAAGTAGCAACAAACGCAGTATGAGAGAAATGGGAATTGTTTCGAACCCTCGACCGTGTAGTGCGTTCATTCATGTCGCCGATGATCCTCGAAGCTGGGTGATCCACTTGTACTCGCCGGGGAGGTTCTCGCCTCGATGCTACCTCCCCCTCAACATCAGCTTCTCCTCGTTCTTGATTTGTCGTCGTAGGTGTAGTAGAGGGTCGCGTCCATCATCGTAGTCGAAGTAGTGGGTACATGTTCGCGGGGGGCACCACACCGCCATCTTCATCATCACCATGTTCATGCTCCTCCTCCCGAAAGATCTCCTCGCCAAGCTCATCATCACCCGCACACTCAAAGACAAGGCGACTACGTGGCTCTATCTCGTCAAAGGTTACCTCGCAAGTCTCCACGATTTGGTTAGTTTCAAGATTGAGCACACGATATGCTCTAGAATGAGATGCAAAACCAAAGAAAATGCCATCGACGAGACCTAGCCTCAAACTTATCCAACTTCCTGCCTTTCTTCGAATGAAACACTTGCAACCAAAGACATGGAAGTGACTCACCTTGGGTGTGCGACCATGCATCAACTCATAGCATGTCTTCTTCTTGTGCACTGCGAGGTATATCTGTTCGACACATAGCACGCGGTATTCACCGCCTCGCCCCAATACCTCCTCGGAGTCCTATGCTCATCAAGCATCGTCCGAGCCATCTCGCACAAGGTCCTGTTCTTCCTTTCCACAACACCATTCGGGGAGGCGTATACGGACTCGAAAGCGGTGCTCAAGACCCAAGTCATGGCAAAAGGTTTCAAAACGAGAGTTTCGAATTCCGAGCCATTATCACTTGCGGATAGCTCGTATGGCATCTCCGTGCCTCTCGTTCCTCAACCTCAAGACTAGATCTCGAACAAAACCAAACGTCTCCCCCTTATCCTCAAGAAAGAACACCCACGCATACCGAGAATAGTCATCCACCACAACAAGGACATACCACTTCCCACCGCGAGATCGCACACGAGCTGGGCCAACAAGGTCCATATGGAGCAGCTCGCATGGACGCACAGTCATCACATCGGTGAGAGGCGGGTGAGAAGAGGCTACCATCTTGGCATGCCTACACGGCGCACAAACCAACTCTTTCTCAAGCCTCAACCGTGGCAATCCTCGGACCAAATTGAGTTTACTCAAGCGAGACAAAAGGTCAAAGCTCAAGTGACCCAACTTCCTATGCCCCTTCCACAACTCACTCGAATAACCAGCCAAGAAACAACGCTCCACACCCGAAGACTAAGAAAAATCAGCACGAAACACCTGACCCTCGGGAACAACCATGCAGACAAGGTCCCCTCGAGAGTCCAAAATCCAAGAACCACCTGGCTGAAACAACACCTCAAAGCCCTCATCCAACAACTGGGACACAGAAAGCAAATTGTACCCCAGCGATTGAACAAGAGCAACACGCCTCAGAGTGATCTTGTCACTCACTTTGATCTCACCTTCTGAAAACACACGCCCACACCCATTGTCCCCAAAAGTGATGTACCTCTTCGTCACCACTGGGACGAGACTTGAGAACCACCCCCTGTCTCCGGTCATATGCCTCGAGCAACCAGAGTCAATCAACCAAATGTTCTTCAAGTCTCCCACCTGAAATTCAAAAACGAGCACGTGAGCGAACAAACGACTCAGCACTGGGGTTAGTTCCAAACGAGTAAAACCAGTGCCGAGCCATTTGCTCGAAAGTGGGGTTAGCACCAACCAAAGCATCTCTCCTACCAAAGCTACCTCCACGATCACCACCACGGTAACCACCCTGAGGGAACCACCCCTCTCTGCCTGGAGGAGGACCAAACCCACGAAAGAGAACCCGTGGATCGTCCCTTCTCTCCTTCTCAAAGCTATGACTCCTCCCATCCCCGTAGTGAACTCGAGGGGAAAAACGCCTAGCAACCTGACCACCTGCAAACTCTCCAGCCCAACCACCAGAACCACGACCTCCAGAAACAACCCTCGCACCTGTACGAGCACGAAACCCAAAACGCTGCCTATCCAGGCCTGCACCGGTCTGACCGGTGCTCCACACCGGTCTGACCGGTGTGACCTGGGCAGCAGCGCCTCCAACAGCTTTCCGCTCTCCCCAAGCCCGAACTGTCCTCACATTCGCCTTGGCCCCGGGCATCTGCACACGAGGCTCAAGTACACCATCGGAAGGGTGGTACTTGTCCTTATTAGCCCACTCCTTTGCCATTCTCTCCTCACGCTTCCTCTTGAAGCAAAACTCCTCCTTATGGCCATCTCTCCCACAATAGCTACAATGGAACCTCACAAGCTTAGGCTTAGGCTTGGGATGTGGCTGCTCACTTGGTTTCTCTCCACTCAAATCCTCCACCGGTTTCCCCTCACTAGCCTTCTCACTTTCTTTCCCAAAGAACACTTTCCCCGAAGTGCTCACAAACTTGATAGGCTTTTGTAGATCATTTGTGGGTGTAGGAAACACGGGTGGAGCTGGAGTTGTGTCTAGTCGGTTACTAAGATGGTTAGGTTTTGGGGGGAAATCATTTTTGTGGTGGGTTTTTGGTGGCTCCGGGATATTCTCTCCACTTCCCTCACCAACCTTGTTTGCCCCAAGTCCGTCACCATCTTGCCTCTTAAACGCCTCGATCATCATCCTCAACTGAGGCTCATGACCAGACAACCAACCCATCAACTTCCTCAAGTCATCATTCTCATCCTGCAAACGATCAACATAATGTGCAAGTTCCAAAATTTTCAAAGCATGCATTTCACAGGTAGAGCACGATGTAGGCATGGGTTCCTTCAATTTAGCCTCAAGAGAACTAGTGTATGCATGCATCTCATCAATCTTAGCATGCAAAACAGGGCAAGAAGTGCAAGCACCTAGCAAAGTAGGTCTAGACTTAAGCTCAGCCACTTCAACCCTAAGCACATCTAGTTCCTCACACTTGGAGGCATGCTTCTCCTTAAACAAAGCAAGATCAGCAAGGAATATGGAGCAATCAGCACAATCATTCTCATCCGAAACAACAGGGCTAGCCTTAAGGGAATCAATCTCAAGCTTGCTATCAAGCACCTATGTCTCTAGCTCAGCCACTCTAGTCCTAGCATCCTCGAGTGAAGCCCTAAGGTCTTTTCTCATTTTCTTGGCCTCCTAAGCATGTCATCACGGTTATCAAGCAAAGTGCCAAGCCTCTCATTCTCCTAGCGCAAGAAGGGAAGTTCATCACGCACCTCGTCGTCGGACTCAGAGTCCGAGTCGCTCTGTGTGCTCTTCTTGCTGCCGGAGCTCAGCGCCATGGTGCAAAAGCCGTCTCTCGCGAAGCAGCTCAGCCCGCTCAGGTTCTTGGACGACTTCTTGTTCTTGCGGCGATCACCTTCGTCTTCACTGCTGCTCGAGCTCGAGGTGGAGTACGCGGAACTGGAGTCGACGTCGCTCGCTCCAACCATTGCTCGGGCCTTGCCTCGGCTCTCCTTCTTCCTCGATCATCGCTCATCCTTGTACTTGTTCTTGTGCTTGCTCTTGTGGTCGCGCCTCGAACGGTACTTGCCGTCCATCCTTGGCTTGTGCTTGTAGCCGTCCTTGTTCTCGGCCTTCTCCAGGCAGTCGACGACGAAGTGTCCCGGCTTGCCGCACTGGAAGCATGTTCTCGTGTTCCTCCTCATGTTCACGCGGTTCTCGTGCAGCCTCTCAAACCGCCTCGTCAGGAGCGCCAGCTCGTCCTCTCCAAGCTCGTCGAACTCCTCATCTGGCATAGACATCAAAGAGGAGAAAGAGAACATCCTGGTGGATGGGTTAGAGTTAGCCTTTCCTTTGGAACCACCAACGAGGGCAAGACTATGGGAATCAGTCGGACCCTCGAGCTTGGAGGTCATGCCCCTATCCACCTCAGCCGACTTGAGCTTCGAGAATAGCTCGTTCACCGTCAGAGTGTCATACTTCTCCGACTCCACAATGGCCTCGAACTTTCCGCCCCAAATCGTACGATCCAAAGAGTGTAAGAGCTTGACCGCTCTATCATGATCATCGTACGAGAGCACGTCCGCATTGGCCCTCATGTTGTTCACAACCACCGTGAACCTCTGAAACAAGGCATCGATGGACTCACCAGGGAGATGAGTGAAGTTCTCGTACTCTCTTCGGTAGGTCGCATACATCCGTGCCTGAACCTGGGCGTTCCCAACATGAGCCTCCTTCAACACCGCCCAAATCCTACAAGCCAAGTGCTCGGTGTGCACCCGATCGAACTCAGGCTGACACAAAGCACGAAACAAGTAGTCGACCGCCTTATTGTTGGCGTCGAATCTGTCCCTCGATCCTGGAGCGAGGAAGTCGATCGACTGGACATAGCCTGTGTCCACCGTGACATCCCAAAGGATCTGACCCTTTCCGCGGAGGAACACACCCATCCGCTTGCTCCACATCTGGTAGTTTTTGCCATCGAAGTGTGGAGGACCTGAACCCCATTCCTGGTACACCATCCTTGGATCTTAGACTGGTCAGAGTCAATAAAGACCCAAACCGGCTCTGATACTACTTGAAGGACCGATACGGCGAACCAGAGAGGGGGGAGTGAATGTGAGCCGATAAAAATTTTTCTCGAAGGAGATGGAAACTCCTACAAGATGAACACAGCTTCCAACACACGTCTCCGACTTACTACCCAAGTTGGCCAAGCCCACGTAGCCACTGGAGTGCCACTGGACCTAGGAACCAACACACACACCCTTCCGACCCGAGAACGCAGCGGAACACCAAACCTCGAGTCTTCAGACCCACACCGGTCAGACCGGTGAGCACCACCGGTCAGACCGGACCCTGCTGGTGAAACTGAGCAACTTTTACTAAGTGGCTCTACACCGGTCAGACCGATCACAGCCTGAAAGCCCCCAAGGCAGCAAACAGGCCAACCGACCACCAAACTGACCCAAACTCGAAACAGTAGCAACACGGGACAACAACAAACACACCAAGACGTTCACCCAAGCAAAAACCCACCAGGGCTCGCACTGGTCAGACCGGTCAAGAGCACCTGTCAGACCGGTGTAGCCTGGGCAGCTCGGGATGAACAGCGCCCGCGGGTCAACTCCCCCAAATCCAAAACTCGATCTCCCGAATCGCTCCACGGACTTGAACAAGACTTTGGGGATATTAGGAACACCTCATGAGGAGTCCATAACCAAGTTTAATCCCATCTAAACTCGTCCAAAAAGGAGGAATCAAGGAAATCCCGCCAAGAGCACTTCCAACCCAAGAACTCAAGAAACCCCAAAATCGAGCACCTTTACTCACGAATTTAGGAGGGGAATCACAGCCCAAAGAACCACGAAGGGTTCCCACAAATTTCCCCCATCAAATCCCCAAGAGAAAGGTCCCGAAAACAACCCAAACAAATTACCAATAGAGGGCTCCGAAAATCACCACCAAGAACAACCGGGGAAAACACATCCAAACCATGAGGAACCACGCCGAATCATCTATACATGAAACAAAGGTCCATACAAGGTCTAGCAAGCCGCCCGATCATCCATCCCTCTCAACAAGATATCTCCATGAAGCTCTCTTGCTAGTCCTATAGAAAACCTAAGGAAAATAGGAAGGAAAAAGGGAAAACAAATGAGCTAGGGTTCCAAGAGTTGGCTGCCATCCTCTCACCTCTTGGGTTATATGGAGGCAACCGAAAGTCTAAAATACCCTTCTCTAACAACTAGGGATACAAGCCCCTCAAGGGCGGTTTTGGAAGACTTGAAGCTTTCTCCATCGGACGGATGCCCGGCGACCGCAACCTGCTTAGCCTCGACGCAAGCCTTGCGATCCCGACGCGTGTCCTCCGCTTCGAAGATTCCGGTCTGCGTCGTCGCACACCGGTCAGACCGGTCCTCCTCACCGGTCAGACTGGTCCCCACCGGTCAGACCGGTCTGGCGCTGTTGCAGCTCCGTCTTCGGTTCTTCGGTCTTGGCTTTGTGGATCAACCAAGGAACCCAGTGGTTTTCTGGTGAACCACCAGAAACCCCGCGAACTCGGTGTAGCCTCTGCCAATCTCCACTCATGACTCGGCTCCCACGTAGTCCCGGCTCGACCTTGGTTTTGAGGCTCAACCAAGAAACCGTCCATGACTTCATCTTGCTGTTCATGCCACCATGCGGCCCGCACTTGACCCCGCTGGCCACTGGGTTCCTCAAACGAAGCCTACTTGTCTTCTCCACACCTGGAGGCCTCACCAACGACGACCTTTCGCGCTTGTTCTTTACCTGCACCAACACCAGTCAAGCCGCAACCTGCACCTGCAATACTTATTCAAGAATCAGTCCACACAACGTTGTCAATCACTCATCACACAAGGAAGCGACCATCCACCGGTCCTCGAACCACACATGATCCTCAACCGTGGTGCTCGTAGAGGGGTGGCTACAAGTGAGTCGGGAGAGAAGGCGTGGCCTCCAAGTCCCAGAAGTGGTGATTGAGGCAAGTGCCAATATCATGGGAAAGGCGGAGAGCGTGAGCGCGATTGCTGCCCGTCGTCTCGTGTCTGTCCCCTGCGGCTGGGGGGCTGCCCCTCCTTTTGTAGTCCAAGGGGGGAGCAGCTTACATGCATGCAACACTATTTCGATACGTGTAACGGTATGGCGAACAGTGCGGTGGAGCTGACGGCTGTCCTGGCGAATCCCGCTCCTGTTGAGGCGTCGTGGTGTGTCCTGTGCCTATATAGGAGCGGCTTCGAGGGTTGCGGCGTAGTAGTTGGTTTACTGGCCGCCGTGGTGGGCCAACTCGAGGGTGCCGTTGACGGGAAGCCCGTACGTGGTACAGTGGCCATTGTGGCGAGGTCTTGTCCCCGTACAACCCAACAGCACTGCGATGTCGCCACAGCGTCTGGGTTTAGGGTTTAGGGTTTAGGGTTAGCACAGGGCTGATAGCGACGGGGACGCACGATCCCGCCGGCCTGACGTCACGGTGTGTCCTGCATAAGCACGTAGAAGATATTCGAGGGTCTCACCGGCCCCCCTTCGAGGGCGCGACGTGTTAGCCATATGGGGGCAGGCGGCACAGTGTCACGGAGCTGACACTGGCCTTGCCGCACAGTGCCAAACAGCAGCAGGGATGGCCTCCCCCCGGGAGTTGGCGGAACAGCGCCGGGGCGTGATTCCCAAGCGCGTCAGAGTAGTGGCGCGACCTACCGCGTCAGAGCATTAAATGCCCGTACACGCGTGCGGGGGCAGGTGCGCGCGGGGGCGGGGGAAAGGCGTGCGCGGGTGCCCTCGGGAAGAGCGGGCCCTACCCGACGGGGTGCTCAGCCCTTGAGCGAGGCGGACCTCGTTCGAGGGGCGTGATTGAGCCCTCGAGCGAGGCGGACCCCGCCCGAGGGGGCGTAAGGGCCTCGAGCGAGGCGGACTTCGCCCGAGGGAGCATCTACCCCTCGAGCGAGGCGGACTTCACTCGAGGGAGCGTCTATCGTGTCGTCCTGGCGGGCCGCGGGGGCCACCAAGGTTGTGTCTGTGCTGTGCATGCGTGTTAGGTGTACAAATTGATTTGTGTTTTGCGTTTTTTTGTAGGTTTTAAGAGGATTTCCCCTCTGTTATTTAGGGGACCCTTAGGGCGTCCCCGACAATGCTATCTACATGTTTGTGATTCTCTTGCAATGTTCTACCTACCAAAGCCATATACATATATGTTTTATGATAACAAAACCCTTAGATTGCAAACATATGTTTTGATGAGTTGGATTAGGATTGATATCTATGGTTCGAGACTAAGAAGCTGGCCATTCCTTTGTGTAACTTTTTCAAGCTAGCCTTTTTGTCCATGCATTGTGGGTTTTCACATCGAAAATTTCACAAACTTCGCTGGGCCTCCACCCTAAACCAAAAGCATCTTTTTGTGATCACCTCCTTGTCCACAACCCAATTTGAGTATGGAGTAAAATTCTCGATGGAGATTCAAATATTCCGCAAGATTATGGAATTTATACTTACTTTAGCAGTCATTTCCCCTCTCTTTTATACTCGAGGACGAGCATCGTTCAAGCATGGGGGAGGAGTCATTCTCTGACACAAATGCTATGTAACTATTATGTTGCAAAAAGTTTTGAGGAGCAAAAGAGAAAAAAAAGAAAAAAGAAAAAAATTATGATGAGAAGAAAAGAAAAATAAGGAAAATAGGAAGAATAAAGTGAAAAAAAAGAAAGAGAAAAAAATGAAAAGGAAATAAAATAAAATTAAGAAAAAAATAAAATGCTCCTCAGTTCTTTTTGCTTCATAAGTTCTCAAGTGCCTTGATGACACATCCATACTCAAATCTTCCAACCATGTGCAATCCGATAACGAGGACTTCACTCGTGCCTCGGGATCATCCATTTGCCACTTGCACATGTCCACTTATCTAAATGTGTGTTTTCATCCCTCTCTCTTTCCAACATTTATTTTCTATGGCCTTTTTGACGAGTCTCGGTAATTCCAATAGATCTTTCTCTTAATTTGACAATATTTCGGATGTATGTTTTGCTAGGATTGTTTCTAACCTTCCAAGCTCCACATAAGCCTTCCACTATCACATATGAGTAGAGTAGGTTGAAAATAATCTAGTATAGGCTTGAGTGACTTTATGAGATGAGTGTTTCCATGAGCTTTTGCAAGAGATTTTCACTTATGTTGGATATGCATATTTTTGAAAATCTTCTATGTGACAAGGTAATGGTTTGAAGTTCACTCAAGTTTGAGAGCATCGTGTTTCTTGTGGCTTGTTCTTTATTGTTAGTCTATCTTCCATAATGAAAAAGAAGTCGGTCACAACTTGAACTTTAAAAATAAATTGTTAAGAGAGAGCAATTTGTCTCGTCATGAATGACTAAGTGCAGGGATAACATTGGAAGGCAATGCTGATTTCCCTTTTAAGTGAGGATCACTTACTCGAGGACGAGCAAGGTTTAAGCATGGGGGAGATGTTGACGGTGAATTTCCGTCAACCTAGAGTACTTGTTATACATTGGTTTCGATTATGATTTGCAACTAACCCGCCACTAGGCATACTAATGATGTAACAAGTTCACACTTGCATGTCGATTTTGGAGTTTGTTGTTTACGCAAGAAATCTACACTAAAGAGGAGACTTTCGGGATAAGTTCACCAAGCACTTTGGAAGAAGATCATGAAGCCCGACAAGAGTCAAGACATGCGATGAACATGACTCCAAATGACCCGACGACCGAAGAGTCAACGTGCAAGTCTTCAGGGACTCAACCAGAAAATAGCGAAGCTTGCATAGCAAGGATTCAAGCCTTAATTGTGAAGGAAACGACGTCAAAGGCCCACATGCAAGTGCACGCAAATAAGGGATCGCGCGAGAAGCAACCAGGGAGGAAACCGGGGCCGAACCGGGCCGAAATGGGCCCGGGCCGGCCGGCTGGGCCGGCTTGGGCCGACCGGCCCAGCCCACTCCGGGGTCGGTTTGGTGCCCCCTTTGCCCTAGGTGTTTGTCTATTTATTGCCTCCGCCGCCGTCGGCCGCCACATCGAACAAATCATCCTACCGACGTCATTGACCAGAACACCGCCGCCGCAAGATGAGGGAGAGAGTTAGATGAGCTCGTCGCAAGGATCAACGCCGGCAGAGAGAAGGAAGCAAGAGGAGGACTCCAAGCCACAGGCCTAGGGGTGTTCCCAAGCTCCATCACCACCATCTTCATCGACGACGTTCTCCAGAGTCTCCATCACCCCTATGTGCTTCAATCCGTGTAAGATGATGGGGTAATGTCTCTGTTCATCCCTAGGGTTATATGGATGCATGCTATGTGATTGCTACTTGATTCGTGGTTTCAATCTATTACTTTCATGTTGATGATGCTTTGATGATTAAGGTTAGCTATCGTGTTTTTCGGGCGTATGATATCTGCTACTCCCATAGATTCCATCAACATACCGTGTCCATCATAGGTCTAGTCACGATTACCTTCGTGTAGTGACAGTACGAGAGGAGGGAAAGGGCGAAACCGTGGTCACAACCCCCGGTAGATTGGTTTACCACTCTCGTGTAGTAGATGCATACCATGTTATCCTAGATCCTAGGGAGGGAACGCTTATCTTTCTTAATCACTCTCTTGTGTTCACCCTTTACCATCTAGTTTAACCCTAGATTTGTTTGATCAACGTAACTTAGATTAACTTAGGTTAGATTGTTTTACCTTTAGATTAATACTCTTTCAAAGGTTTTCCATTCAACTAGATTAGTACTTGGTTAAGCGCTAGTAATCCCCTTGCTCCGCGGATTGATAAGAACCTTGGGAGTCCCATGGTGAAAAAGGTGTTGGTCCGTACACTTGCGGATCGTAGGTGGATACGAGTTTTATCCGTCAACAGACATCGACTACAGTGGCGCGCTTGTCGAAGAAGCACCGCATGTACTTGTGCAAGGTCTCGCCCTATTCCTGCTTCACCATAGCCAGGTCCATGCGAGTACCCGAACGTCCCATGGCGCCCGTGAAGTTGCTGGTAAACTATTCCTTGAGCTGGTCCCACTTGTCGATCGAGTACTTCTCGAGAGACTCGAGCCATGTAAGTGGAGCTTGGTCCAGATAGAAGGGGAAGTAGAGGCACTTCGTGTCGTTGTTGCCACCAGCATTTTCGATGGAGAGGGCATAGCATCTAAGCCATTGGACAGGATCTTGCTTCGCATCGTACTTGGTGATCCCCAGAGGCTTGAATTTCTCTGGGAGAAGCAGATTGCGAAGTCGAGCAGAGAAGGCGGGGAAGCCGTCGTTCTCGCCTGCCGTGGAGGATTTCTTGCGTAGAATTTCTTCAATTTTGCTGCGGGCATTGTAGCCGCCGCGTGAAACACCGGTGGCGTGGTTGTCTGCGTGGCCTTGGCCTCCGCGATCGCCTCCACCACCGGCTCTCCTGCCAGCCCCATGTGAGGAGCTCCCACCGCCGCTGCCTCCGCCGCCAGCATCACCATTAGCCGCCGTGCTGCGACTACCACCAGCGCCGCCGGCGCTGTTGCTGCCCTGAGAAGGTCCACCAGCAGATGCCCTAGTGCGGTTGGGTTTCTGTGGTAGTTCTCGAGTACAGTTGCGTCCGTTGTCAGCTGGACTGCGACTTGTGGCTTCATGGTTGGCTTCGCGATTTCTGAGGGGAGGCACTTGAGTGACTCTGTTGTCGACTCTCATGAAGTAGGTGTCCTCCGCGAGCTTGGCGATGACTTCTCCCTCGCGCATCCCCTGAGCCTGACGTGCTATCGTGGTGATAGACACGAGGAAGTGCCTCTGTGAGGTTCCGTATGGGGAGACTCTCACTGAGACGTCTACGCCGTTCTTTACGCTTCTTGTTGCGCTCATGTCGGGCGTTCTTGTCATCGCTGGTTTCGTCTGCGGGTGCATTGGCAGACAACTCGTCTGCTAAGATATCTTCGAGGTAGCGGTCAGGGCGTGTCCCTGAGGGTCCCGGCGTCTCGTTGGTAGTCATGAAGACTTGGCGATCAGGAGAGCCGAGACTGGAGTCAGTAGTCGCCACCTATGTTGGAGTGTGCTCCTCTGCTGGAGCTAGTGGTGTTCCCTCCTAGAAGGGAAGCGGGTCGAGGTAGGCGACGCAGCGTGAGTTCCCGTCTGTAAGGTCTGCAGCCTTGCGGTCTGGCCAGTAGATGAATCTGCCGGCGGGTGTAGATGTTATGACCAGGCCGGTAGTTGGTCCTGACAGAGGTTGCTCGGTTGTGGAATTCTCGGACTCAGGCTCATCGGGGTCCGATCCGAAGTCGAACTCGTAGGAGGAGTCGGAGTAGTAGTCGGAGACGGGGTTGGAGTCCGAGGTGTAGTCGGAGACAACCTCCTTGTCGGCCCGGCGCGCGGTGAGAGCCTTCGCATGGGCCTTGCTAGCGTTGTAGAGGCCTTATGGGAAGTGCTCGTGGAGTGGGAAATCCGCACACGATGGCTCAGTAGCCGGCTCACATGCGATGGCCCACAGGGACGTCGAGTTCGAGTTGGAGTCGGATCCAAGCTCGAAGTCGGCGTGTTGGTTGAAGAGCGAAATTTCGCCGAATTTTCCGACGAGTTCGCCCGTGACCACTTTAGGAAGCGTCACGAGCCCAGTGCTCGGGTTGGGAGTCATGGTGAGGTGGCGTTGGAAGGATCCTGCGCCATCAGCAGTGCACACCCAGGACCCGAAGACGAAGGTGTCGCCGCGGTTGAAAGCGACGGTTGGCTTGATGGAGATTGAAGCCATCGAGTTCGCCATGAGATCTTTGGTGAGAACCCCTACCTGGCGCGCCAGCTGTCGGTGTTTTAGACCGGCAACCTACCAAGGGGAGTATTCGAGGTAGATGAATGTGGCCTCGCCGAGATCGGTAACTCGAGGGAAGAGACATGTGGCACACAATTTAGACAAGTTCGGGCCGCGAACTGCATAATACCCTACGTCTTGTATGCTGCGTAGCTCTGAATTGATTGGATGTGTTTACAAGATGATGCGTATGAGAGAGAGAGGGGTCCCTGCCTCAGCTTATATAGCCCGGGAGGCAGGGTTACAAGTCGGTTTGAGGAGAGAGTACTAGTCGGGTACGTCTAGGAGTTCTCTACATAGTACATGACATGTATAGCTTCCTAACCGAGTACTTCTCCACCATAGTCCTTGCGCCCCACGCCATCAGGTGTCGTGTGGCACAAGCCGAGTAGTCCCGAGGGCCCACCGAGTAGTCGGTCCTGGTACCCACCAAGGTAGTGGGCCCAGGGAGGTCCATACGACACAAACCCTTTGTTTCGCCAGATAATGTTCCATGTGACAGATGTTATCTTCCAAGGCAAGTATACATGTAAACATTCTGAAGTTGTAGCAGCTTTAAGGTAGCACAAGTTTCCAGATTTGAAACTGAATAGTTCAAAAATTATTTTATAAATTGTGATGCATCTGTCTCACAAGACCAAGGAAATTTATGGCAAATCACTCAACAGCCAAGGCATCTAGAGGAATTACTACTGCTTATGTAGAGGAAGAGACAGCGTCCAGAGGCCAAAGCGCAGTGCCAGCAGCAATGCCGAGATAGGCTGACACCATTGAAGAAGACTTCACTACTGGCTGCAACGGGTTGGTGGGCAAGAGCTCCATGCATCAGTCAACAACCTGCAAACCAAGTATCATGATACTGAAGATCAACATCTGTTCGAATGGAGTGTATCCTTGCCTCGCATGATCGACATGCGGAATGCACACGTATGAAACACGTGGCGACAACACAACTCATAAACAGACGCGAAGATGGGATCCGTGGAATGGATCACTCCATCAACCCTCGCAATTCCCGTGATGCGGTACAGCACACGTATAAAACACGTGGCTCATCTAGTTTGGTTGTGCAAGAAAGTAGGTCTGACATAAAGTAATGTGCTGTAAGTTAGCAAAATAAACCATAGGTTAGTTAAGCCACCTGAAAGAACCCAAAAATTCCCTCAAGGGCCTCTCGGTCTAGTTTATCCTTAGCGGACCAACGTGTTTTTGGAAAATCAGACACTCTTGGCAAATTTTATTCAAAAACCAGTGATTAAGGTAATTAATTAATCTCTGGTGCATATAATTGCTCTGATGCCAACTGTGACAACCCGCCCAGGAAAATACCATACTATCGCCTAAACCAATCCACTTTGGTCATTAAGCGATAATAAAGTATCGTCCTGTCGTTAATCGACGGGTTAACGCCGGTAAATCACTTGAATAGCAACAAGGATCGACATATATGCATTAAACTCACTCGAAGGTGAGTCCAGAGATACAACATCATTAATATCCAAATTTGTACCCCAAAGGGTTTAATTATTACAAACCGAAGTTTTTGCCATAAAGAAATAGTTCAGAGTTTTGAAACAGCGGAAATAAACTAGCGGGAACCGAGAACACCATGGGAGGCCAGCCATGATGCCTTCAGTCGTCATCCTCCACCCACTCCAGCTCCCAGCCGGGCGGGATCTCTCCGGGCCACACATCACCGAAAGCATTACCTGGATCAACAGATTATAGCAAGGCTGAGTATACTAATACTCAGCAAGACTTACCCGTCGGTGATATCTACTTCACCAACTCTAGACATGAAAGGCTTTCTGGCCACTCGGTTGCTTTTGCTAAAAAGTAACAAAGAGTATGTCCTTACTTTCAAGATTTTAGCACAAGTTCTAGTGGGTTTAATCTTTACTAAATTAGCCATATAGTACAGACAAGGTTGTACAATACAATTAATCAAACATAGTATTCAACAACTTCTATCATTAGGGATCTCATAGCTAGTGGAGTAAGTAGTCTCAGATAACGGTGAGAGGCCGACAATCGATTGATTCAAACCTTGCAAGGTAGACCTAAACACACGGTGGGATGCCCCTCGCGAGGACAACCACCAAACGGTTCCCAAAAATCCTCAGGTCGGGATAAAAGGCCACAGTCTTTGGTGCAGGCTATCGAAATACCCCGCGAAGTACCCGGACTCACCATACACCACCGGTAGCTAGCCGTGAGACAAACCCCAAGAGTAGTGATAGTTAAATCCCTAGCCGTCTCATTAAGGTACTAGGCTTACCGGTCCCATTCCCGACAAGTGCTTAGTACGTTCAAACACTTAACCCAGAATAGCCATTGGACCGGAGCCCAAATCCCATGCTCTTACCACATGAGCAATCCAATTAAGGATATCTTGTGATTCCTATCTAGGAACCTATTCTCGCGAGTGAGGTCATCACCCGACTTGTAACGGTCCTGTAGCTTAGTAGCTATCGACCTATCATCATAGTAAGGACAAGGGTTCCATACAACTCCTGAACTTAAATGCACAAGCATCCATAGATAATTGAATAATCAAAAATTTGAAAACTAGGTCAGATGCACCGGGGCTTGCCTTCGTCAGCTAGGTTAGCCTGAGCACCCTCGGTGTCGTCGAGCACTTCCACGTACTGCAGCGAAGCTTCTGCTACCCCTTCCTCAGATTCCGGGACGAGTGAGTAGTCGCCGTCGGGAAGATCTACACGGAATGAAATGCAAGGTTCAGAAGTGTTTGTTAAGCATAACAACACCCATACTGAACCACTGTACCCACATGCAAGGCTTGGAAGCTAGAGAATAAAATACTTTGGAAAATAACAAAGACTAGCTAGTGATTCAAATTAAATGCATACAAAAATAAATAAGCATCAAAATGATCCAATCTTTCTCATGCATGCTCTCTGGTCCCAAACAAGTCTAAAGAACCAGCAAGCATACCTAGAATCTCTGCTGAACTTGCTTCACTAATTTACAAAGGAAAACATGCACAAATTAAGAATAAATATTTATGATAAACCAAAAATCATAATTAATTCACCAGAAGTGTGCTTTGACATAAAAAGATAACATGCAGAAGTTGGGCACAAAAACTAAATTATTTTTATCTACAAAAATCATTTGGACAGATTCTGCAGAAATGGAAAACAATTTTTATAAACAGATTTACAACATAACTTTGTGCAAATTTTGGTACAGGAGCTAGGCATGACATAATACACAACATATCCAAAATTTGGATGCAGAGGATCTATAGTTTTTGAGTTATGGCAGATCAGTTTTTCACATTTCTATTTCTATGTTAAAAATATACAAAATCAGACCAAGTGAGAATAACAAAAGTTGTAGTATTCTACACCACAAATACAAAAAATTGGTTTTGCAATTTTCTGAATTTTCTACGATTTTCTAGAGATTTTCTAATGCGCTGGACTAATTGGTAAAGAAACTTAGATAACTTTCGTTGCAATCGAGTCCCTAGTTTACACATAGGCCCCTAGACTTCACAACCATGCCCCTGCGGCGGTGGGGAAGATCGCCGGCGGCGAGGTTGGGCCGGGCCAGGGCAACAAGCGGCACGGTAGGGCAATTGCGCTCACCCCTAGCCGTTTGGTGGCGGTGGCATGGTCGGGGAGAGCTCGGCGAGCGGCGGCGACGAGACCGCGGCGGCGCGCCCGCGGTCAAGCGGACTCCGGCGAGGCCCGCGGCGGTGAAGCACAATGCGCGGCCCGGGAAGCTCAAGGGATGTCTAGGGAAGGTCTAGGAAGGTTTGGTCGGTGGCGAGAGCGAGCGGAGTAGGGAGCACACCGGCGGCGGCGGCAATGGCGCGGCGTGGAGAGGACTGCGGCTCGGGATGGCGTGGGGGAGGAGAGAATATGGCGGCCTTATATACGCGCGAGCTCGGGTGACGGCGGGGTGACGACGGGAGGCATCTGCCGTGCTATGGCACCTCGGCCGACGCACGTACGGCCGGCGCCGCGGACGGACGGGGGTCCGTCGCGCGCACGGCGCCCGGCGGCGCGGTTCGGCGTCTTGGGCAGAGGCGAGCGTCGGGAGGTGTGGGCCTTGGGTGGCGCACGACCTCGCGCAGAGGAGTCGTCAAGAAGGTGCGCGGGGCACGGCCATCAAGGGTCGGCCGTCGCGCTTCCGGTGCTCGGCCTGAAACTGTGTTGCTGAGCCTTTCTTTGAATTTGAAATACTCCAAAAATTTGAATACAACTCGACCCAACTTTGAATATGAAAGTTACAGATCTAGCTACCCTCTACCATTTTCAAAAAGGCTCTATGGGGTTTTTCTCCACATATTTTGCAATAAACAGTTGCCAACTTTGAATGTCAGCCTGTTCTCTTGAACAGTAGATGCTGCCTTTGGAACAAGTTTTTCAAGCTTTTCCACTCAAAATTTGAAATGCCAATCTACATGAAAGTTGTGTCCCTCAACAAGATGGACAACTTTCCTAAAGGTAGAATTCTAAGTGTTTAGGTGAATTTTGGAGAACGCGGCAAAAGTTCCGACAGACAGCTATGGACACTAGGGGTGAAGGGGGTTTGACCAAGTCTTTGACCATGGGTTGGCCCCACAAGTGTGTCTACTAGCCAAAAGGGTTCCATAGAGTAGGTTAGTGAGTTTTTCGAGGTGAGGGCCCAGGTTGACCTTGATTTGACCACTGCCAGCTGGGTTGACCGGCTGTTAGGGTTAATTAAAAACCCGGGGCGTCACAGCCTACCCCCCTTAAACGGAATCTCGTCCCGAGATTCGATTTGAGCACAATGGAACGGGAAGAAGAACTCACGATTTCGAGATTGCAGGAAGCCCGGATACTTAGTGTTGAGGTAGTCTTCCGTCTCCCAAGTTGCTTCTTCTTCCGTGTGATGACTCCATTGGATTTTGTACATTCGTACTGTTTGTCTTCAAGTCTTTCGCTCTTTTTGGTCTAGTACTCTCAATGGGTGCTCGATGAGCGAGAAATCTGGCTCAATCCAAGCATTAGCTTCTGTGATGACTTCGTTCTCCGGCACAGGCATTCCCTTCTTCAACTGAGTTACAAGAAACACATTGTGGACTGCGGAAAACCGTTCTGGCAACTGGATACGATAAGCCACTGGCGCACATACTTCTATGACTTCATAGGGTCCAATGTAGCGCGGAGCTAACTTTCCTTTGACACTGAACCTCTGCACACCTTTGGTGGGGGACACCTTCAAATACACGTAATCTCCCACTTCCAAGTGTCGGGGTGTGGTTCCCTTGTCGTGTTAACTCTTTTGTCTCATCTGAGCCATCTTCAAATTCTCTCTTATTACTTGCAATTTTTCTTCGGTGTCCTTAACTATATCTGGACCAAAACGTGTCCTTTCTCCAGCTTCTGACCAATTCAATGGAGTGCGGCATCTTCGTCCGTAAAGAGCATCGAACGGTGCCATCTTCAAACTGGCTTGATAACTATTATTGTAGGAGAATTCTGCCAAGGACAAACACTTGTCCCAAATCTTGTCAAAGTGCAAGATGCTTGCTCGCAGCATATCTTCCAAAATTTGATTTATCCTTTCCGTTTGACCATCTGTCTACGGATGATAACTAGAACTATGAATTAACTTGGTTCCTTAGCACTCATGCAATTGCTCCCAGAAGCGAGCTACAAACTGAGTTCCTCGGTCAGAGATTATAGTCTTCGGAATTCCATGCAAACGAACTATGTGGTCCATGTACAACTCTGCATATTGTTGCACTGAATAAGTGGTATGTACGGCAACGAAGTGAGCGGTCTTTGTGAGTCTGTCTACAATTACCCAAATAGAATCTTCCTTTCTAGCTGTCAGAGGTAAACCCACAATGAAATCCATACTAATGTCATCCCACTTCCACATGGGTACCGACAGGGGTTGGAGTACACCTGCCGATTTCAAATGGCTTGCTTTCATTCGGTGGCAAGTATCGCACTCGGCTACATACTTGGCTATATCCACCTTCATATTGGACCACCAAAAATTCTGTTTCAGATCTTGGTACATCTTGGTACTGCCGGGATGAATAGAAAATTGGGACTGGTGAGCCTCATCTAGGATGATCTTCTTAATTTCCGGATCAACGGGGACCACAAGGCGTTTTCCAAACCAGACCACATCCTGGTGATCTTTCTAGAAACAACTATACTTGGGATCTCCCTCTGCTAGTTTTTGTTTTATGGTTTGTATGTATTCATCATTGCGTTGTGTAGTGACAATTCTATCATAAAGATTGGATTCTGCCGTTAAGGCATAAAGGCTTCCTTGCTGCACCACTTCTAAGTTGAGCCTTCTCATTTCCTCAAATAAGGGGTCACTAACTGGCTCTAACTCTAGATGGTTGCAATGAGCTTTGCGGCTAAGAGCATCCGCAACAACATTCGCCTTGCCGGGGTGGTAGTGCACTTCTAGGTCATAATCCTTAATCAACTCAAGCCACCTTCTTTGCCTCATATTCAACTCTGACTGGGTAAAGATGTATTTGAGACTCTTGTGATCAGTGAAGATGTTACAATGATTACCCATCAGATAATGCCTCCATATCTTGAGAGTGTGGACAACAGCAGCTAGCTCAAGATCGTGGGTAGGATAATTGATCTCATGAGGTCGAAGTGCCCGTGAAGCATAGGCAATGACTCGTCCTTCTTGCATAAGAACACAGCCGAGACCCGTGCCTGATACGTCACAGAAGACTTCAAAAGGTTTGGAATTATCCGGTTGCACTAGCACTGGGGCTGAGGTTAAATGTTGCCTCAAGGTGTGGAAGGCTTTCTCACATGCTTCGCTCCACACGAACTTCACTCCTTTCTTGAGTAGTTCGGTCATAGGTTTTGTGATTCTAGAGACGTCAGGAATGAACTAACGGTAGTATCCCGCCAATCCTAAGAAACTGCGGATCTGGTGTACGGACTTGGGTGGTTTCCAATCCATCACCTCTTGAACTTTGCTAGGATCTACGGAGATACCATCTTGGGAAATGGTGTGCCCCAAGAATTTCACACTTTTCAACCAGAATTCACATTTGGAGAACTTAGCATAAAGCTTATGATCTCGCAAACTCTGAAGGACAACTCGGAGGTGTTTGGCATGTTCCTTCTCGTTTTTGGAGTAGATGAGGATATCATCGTTAAAGACCACTATGAATTTGTCGAGCTCGGCCATAAACACAAAGTTCATGAAGTACATGAAGTAGGCTGGGGCATTCGTGAGACCGAAGGACATCACCAAGAACTCTGTTGACGGTGAAAATCCGTCAACCTAGCCATGAGTTTACCTTAGGTGTTGGCATGAGTTTTATACCTTATCCATTGGTACTAACCCCCGTGGTATAACAAGTTCACGTGTGCATGTCGATTTTGGAGTTTAGTGTTTATACAGGATTTTAGCGTTGAATGCAAGACTTTCGGGATGAGTTCATCAAGCACCTCATGACAAGACCTTGAAGCCCCGTACAAGTCATGCAATGAGGCAAACTTAACTCCAATAAGCCAGGGACTTGATCCGAGAAGACGACAAACTCCGAGGACCTGACCAGAAAAGTGCTGAATCTTGCAAGACAAGGAGTTATGCCCAATCCGGAGAGAAACTGACAACATGGACCTACATGCAGAAGGGGGAAACATCCAAGAAGCAAGGGAACCGACGTAGAGCAAAGGAGGCCTCGGGGGCGGGCTGGATGGGCCCGGGCCGTCCGGCCCGAGCCGGTCGGCCCGGCCTGTCCGGGGCCCGGTGAGGCTCCCCTTTGCCCTAGCCGCTAATCGGGCTATTTATAGCCCCCACGACCGAGAGCCACGCGGGATACAATTCGTCATCGGCCGCCGAGGAGCGAGAGAAGAGAGGGACACCATCTCGGAGAGGAGAGGGTCGAGCTAGTTGACTAGGGTTTCCCTAGCCGACGTGGGAACCTTGCACGGAAGACCACGTCGGAGTTCCCGGAGCTAGAAGCAAGATCAAGGAAGGATCCCGGTGGTGATCTTGTGTATGTATCATTGTTATAGTTGAATAATCAAGTTGAATCTTTTCCTAGCGATCAAGTGTTTCCTCGAAGATTTCGTTTTTCGATCGGCTTTGCTTATTCCAATTCTATTCTCGAGATAGATTACATAGGGTGTTCTTGTAGCCGCGATGGCTAGAGGTACACGCCGGATCTTCCGAAAGAATCTCGACTTGTCTTTTGACTTGCCCTAGACTCCCCGCATGAGTAGGGACACGTTGTGACAAAACGGGGGTTCCGAAAGGCGGATGTTTTCGGATTTGGACAGGAAACCACGGTTTAAAGAGGCTTCTAATAAGATTCGATTTGCTACTTCTTCTCTTGCTTGGAACTTCAACAAAAGGCTTATCCCGATCTCTCTAGATTGGTTTATCTACCCAATCTTACTTTGTTATCTCCGGTCTTTAGTAGATTAGATTAGTTTCGTGTCTTTTACCTAGATGCATTGGGGTTTCTCTTTTACCGAAGATTGAAGTTACTTGGCTTTACTAGATCAACTTTTGCGTCACACATTTGTTCCACGGATTCGATACCATGGGTTCACCACTCGAGGGAAGAAGGGTCCCTTGACTACGACGGGAGACTTGTCCGCTTGCAAGTCATAAACGAACTTTGATATAACTATTAACCGTCAACAAGCCCCTTTTTCTGGCGCCGTTGCCGGGGAACAAGTGATCAAGATTTGATTTTTTATTGCCTTTTTGTAATTTTCAGTTTTCTTTTAGTTTTCTTTTTGCATCTACTAAATTTTGATCATCCTCAAAATACATCTAATCTAGTTTGTCTAACCCTAGTTTCTATAGATTTGTTTTTACTTTTTAGTTTTTGCATACTTTGTTTATTGCTAACCCTAACAGGAGATGGACGGCTACCTCTCCAACAAACCTGATAATTTTGTGGATGATCCAGAAAAACTTTACAGGCTAAGGAGATGCGAAGCACATCAAGCTAAAAAGCTGGATTTTGTAGATTCGGAGTCGGAAGACAAAGGATCGCAGGAATCTCCGAAGAATTCACCACCTCAAAGTCATCGGGAGAATCGACTTCCACCGATGGGTGACCAACCACCGCAAGAACGCAAGATTGGGGAGCTATGCACCCCAGACATCATCGACCTACCAATCTTGAACCTTGAGGAGATCGGAAGACCGTTCGAGATCAAGACCTCAATCCGCATGGTGCAACTATGTCAGACTTTCAACATGGATGGGGTGGCTCAAGATCAAATGAGGGCAAGGCTTTTTCCGTTTTCACTTCTCGGGAAGGCTTTGCAATGGTTCCACTCTCAACCGGCGGAGACGGTGCAAAATTGGAACACGTTGATGAAGGCTTTCATGAAGGAATACTACTCACCGGGTAAAACTCAAAGCTTGCGTAATAAGATTGCCACCTTTGTTCAATATCCTACGGAAACTATCTCGGAGGCATTCGAGCGCTTCAACGAGTACACCGGGCGGTTCCACATCACAAGTTCCCGAAGGAAGACCTCGTGCAAAAGTTCTATCAAGGACTCACCATGGCGTCAAGGACGATCATCGATGCATCGGCGGGAGGATCCATCATCGAACTTACACCGACGGAAGCTTTCACTCTATTCAAGAAGGTCGCGGATAATGACACATGGGCGTCATCGGGCGCCTACATCCGGTTCAACCCACGGGGAACGTCAAAGGAGTCTTGCAAGTGGAGAAGGAGAACATACTTGAAGGCAAGATCGACTCGCTCACGAGGAGGTTGGAGAAGATGGAGATGGAAAAGAAAGAGGCTCAAGACTTGAAGGCCGCCGAAGCAAGGTCCACATGCGAAGAATGTGGAGAGTATGGCCATGTCCGCAAAGATTGTCCGGAGGAAGCCAAAGTGCTCGACTACATGAGGAAGGGAGAATTGCCGAACTTCCGCTACGGGCAAGGTAGGCCTCAATTTAATGCAAGCTCATCTATTCCTAACGCGGTTCCGCTTCGTATACCATTGAAGGAGTTCATGGATGTGCAAGCTAAGATCAAAAAGGACACCGTCACCAAGTTCAAGACCATAGACAAGGTGTTGGAGAACATCGATAGCAAAGTGACGGAGGTCGGAAGTTCCAATCATCAAGTGCTCAACATGATGAAGATGCTCGAGACGCAAGTTGGATAACTTGCGGGGCACCTCACTAATGATGAAGTGAAGGACCGATACGGCGAACCAGAGAGGGGGGAGTGAATGGGAGCCGATAAAAATTCTTCTCGAAGGAGATGGAAACTCCAACAAGATGAACACGGCTTCCAACACATGTCTCCGACTCACTACCAAGGTTGGTCAAGCCCACGTAGCCACTAGAGTGCCACTGGACCTAGGAACCAACACACCACCTTCCGACCCGAGAAACGCAGCGGAAAAACCAAACCTCGAGCCTACAGAACCACACCGGTCAGACCGGTGAGCACCACCGGTCAGACCAGTCCCTGCTGGTGAAACTAAGCAACTTTCACTAAGTGGCTCTACACCGGTCAGACCGGTGAGACACACCGGTCAGACCGATGGCGACACCGAAAGCCCCCAAGGCACCAAACAGGCCAACCGACCACCAAACAGACCCAAACTTGAAACAGCAGCAACACAGGACAACAACGAACACACCAAGACGTTCACCCGAGCAAAATCCCACAAGGGCTCGCACCGGTCCGACCGGTCAAGAGCACCGATCAGACCGGTGTAGCCTGGGCAGCTCGGGATGAACAGCACCCGCGGGTCAACTCCTCCAAACCCAAATCTCGATCTCCCGAATCACTCCACGGACTTGAGCAAGACTTTGGGGATATCAGGAACACCTCATGAGGAGTCCATAGCCAAGTTTATTCCCACTAAATCTCGTCCAAAAAGGAGGAATCGAAGAAATCCCGCCGAAAGCACTTCCAACCCAAGAACTCAAGAAACCCCAAAATCGAGCACCTTTTCTCACGGATTTGGGAGGGGAATCACAGCCCAAAGAACCACGAAGGGTTCCCACAAATTTCCCCCATCAAATCCCCGAGAGAAAAGTCCCGAAAACAACCCAAAGAAATCACCGAGAGAGGGCTCCGAAAATCACCACCAAGAACAACCGGGGAAAACACATCCAAACCTTGAGGAACCACGCCGAATCATCTATACATGAAACAAAGGTTCGTACAGGTCTAGCAAGCCGCCCGATCATCCATCCCTCTCTACAAAATCTCTCCGTGAAGCTCTCTTGCTAGTCCTAGAAAAAACCTAAGGAAAATAGGTGGAATATAGGAAAACTAATGAGCTAGGGTTCCAAGAGTTGGCTGCCATCCTCTCACCTCTTGGGTTATATGGAGGCAACCGAATGTCTAAAACGCCGTTCTCTACTAACTAGGGATACAAGCCCCTCAAGGGCGGATTTGGAATTATTGATGTCTTCACCATCGGACGGATGCCCGGCGACCGCACCCTGCGTAGCCTCGACGCAAGCCATGCGATCCCGACGCGTGTCCTCCGCTTCGAAGATTCGGATCGCGTCGTCGCACACCGGTCGGGACCGGTGCTCCTCACCGGTCGGACCGGTCCCCCACCGTCGGGCCGGCCCGGTGCCGCTTTGCACCTCCATCTTCGGTTCACCGGTCTAGGCTTTGTGGATCAACCAAGGAACCCAGTGGTTTTCTGGTGAACCACCGGAAACCCCGCGAACTCGGTGTAGCCTCCGCCAATCTCCACTCATGACTCGGCTCCCACGTAGTCCCGGCTCGACCTTGGTTTTGAGGCTCAACCAAGAAACCGTCCACGACTTCATCTTCCTGTTCATGCCACCATGCGGCCCGCACTTGACCCCGCTGGCCACCGGGTCCCTCGAACGAAGCCTACTTGTCTTCTCCACACCTGGAGGCCTCACCGGCGACGACCTTTCGCGCTTGTTCTTCACCTGCACCAACACGAGTCAAGCCGCAACCTGCACCTGCAATACTTAGCCAAAAATCAGTCCACACAACGTTGTCAATCACTCATCACACAAGGAAGCGACCATCCACCGGTCCTCGAACCACACATGGTGCTCAATCTCCCCCTTGATGAGTGCATTGACAACACCCACACTAAAGTAACAAGAGAGAAAAGAAAAGAAAAAGAAACGAACAAAAAGAAACTCCAACAAGCGATCGAAAGCCAAACAAAGGCAAAGAGCAAGATCACTTGAAGGAAACAAGTCTCGGACCCCTTAGGCAAGGGCAACGGCTCGACACATCCGAGACAAAGCAAAGCTCAAGCAAAGAGCGAAAACCACCAAAACAAAGCTCGAACACCACAAAGAGCTCCCCCTGCACACATGCAAGCCCCCCTGAACCAATGCACCTCCCCCTGGACGAATGCATGCAAGACACCACTTGAAACAGGGCAGCTGCAACAAAACAGCCCTGACCGGTCAGACCGGTCCACACCACCGGTCAGACCGGTGTGCAACATGTGTACAGAACCAGCACTCACACCGGTCAGACGGTGACCCGCGCCGGTCAGACCGGTGCACAACAGAGCCCAGAAATGGCTCGAAACCACCTGAAAACCTTCTAAACACGTCCAGCAAGCCATTTCAAGCTCAAACTTCTCCCCCTTGTTGGCAATGCATGAATCAAGCCAAAAATGCAAAACTTTCAACCTAGAGCTTCTCAAATAGACAAAATTCAACAAAGAATGCTACACATGTCCAAATGAGCAAGTTAGATACTCTACGGCTTCGTATCGATCTCAACTACATGATCACCAAGTTTCACAACCATTGGACGAAGCTAAGATGGATTTTGGCAATTTTGCGAAAAACTTGCCTCTCATGAGCAAAATCCTAAACATGATCAAAGCATATCAAAATGGCAAAGCCACACAAACTTCATGCTAGGACAGCCATTCTAATCATAAGACCATCACAAACACCCACAAGCACCTCATGTCATGTCAAAGCCACCGAGCCATGTGCCTACTTCTATGTATGAGACTTCTCATTGGTAGGCATCATGCAACGGTTTAGCACCCAAAGCAAATTAAATTCAGCACATATGACATGGGAGCATATTTTCCAAGCATTTTTCATTTCATTTTCAGATTTGTAAATGGTACATGAAATGTCTTTGCAACAAAAAGGAACTTATGCTCCTCCACAAGATAAATCAAGAGGGCTAAACATTCATGATGGCAAATGAGCCTTTGGCCCCTTATGATCAATAAACTAGCTATCAAACCACAAATTAAGCATAGCAAGGCCACACAAACATGTCAAGAGCATGTAAAGGCATTTACACATGAGAGAGCATACATGTGACATTTTCAAAAGCATAGCTATCAACCATGGATTATTCATCAAGATCATCAAGAGCTAAGCCAAACTAACCGTAGCATACCAAACAAGCTCACAAAGACATATATCTCATTCCATGGTGAACAATGTATATGAGAGAAGCTTTTTCTAACCAATGCCTATGATACAAAATGCATGCAATCTAAGATACAAGGATGCCTATACATCATGTTACATATGCCATGCCAAATGCAAGGAATGCACAAAGGAAAGCTATACATATGCTACAAACCGGCTCCTCGAGGGGAGGCAAAACGGGCTCGACACCACCGGCAAAAGAGAGCTCCCACACACCCAACTCAGGAAATCAAACACACACCAAGTTCCCCCCGCAAACGAGTGAAAGTTGCTTGATCTAGGGGTTTGGTGAAAATATCGGCTAGTTGGTCATGTGTGGGTACATGGATCAAAGCTATCTTCCCTTTCTCTACGTTGTCTCTCCGAAAATGGTACCTCACTTTTATGTGCTTGGTTTTGGAATGGAGCACTGGATTCTTTGCAACGCTTATGGCACTGGTGCTATCACATTGAAGTGGGACATGGGTATACTCCTCACCAAAGTCACTCATGGTGTAGGTGATCCAAAGGAGCTGAGAGCAACAACTAGCAGCGGCAACATACTCGGCCTCGGTCGTGGATTGAGCAACACTCGACTGCTTGCGGGAAGACCAAGACACCAAAGACGAACCCAAAAACTGGCAAGTCCCAGAAGTGGACTTCCTATCCAACCGGCACCCGGCAAACTCCACGTCTGAAAAACCATGAAGCGTCAAAGAAGAGGACGCGGAGTACCAAAGGCCGAAGTCAGGAGTGTGACGCAAGTACCTGAAAATTCGCTTCACTGCTTGCCGATGCGAAGTCCTCGGAGACACTTGAAAACGAGCGCACAGACACACCGAGAACTGTATGTCCGGCCTTGTCGCCGTCAAGTAGAGGAGTGACCCGATCATGCTCCGGTACTCCTTCTAGTCCACGTGTTCACCTTCCTCGTCCGCATCAAGAGCTGTAGTCGTACTCATCGGCGTCGTCATAGCCTTGGAGTCCTCCATCTTGAACTTCCTCATAATGTCCTTGGTGTACTTAGCCTGGTGCACAAATGTTCCTTCCTTTGATTGCTTGATTTGTAGCCCGAGGAAGAACTGCAACTCACCCATCATGCTCATCTCGAACTCCCTGCTCATATCATCTGCAAACCTTGCAACAAGAGAGTTAGACGAGCCACCAAAGACAATATCATCCACATACACCGCACAATCGGGATATCTCGCCCCCGCCTCGGCAAAAACAAGGTCCGATCGACCTTCCCCATCCGAAAGCCTCTCTCAAACAAGAACCCCCTCAACCTCGCCATACCAAGCTCTAGGCGCCGCTTCCAACCCATACGGCGCCTTCCTCAACTTGTACACCCGGTGGGGGTACTTCTCACTCTCAAACCCCGGAGGCTGCCTCACATACACTTCTTCCTCCAACACACCATTCAGAAAAGCACTCTTCACATCCATTTGGTGCAACTTGAACCCTTTAGCCACGGAACAGGCTAGAAGGATCCTAATTGCCTCCAAACGGGCTACGGGAGCAAAGGTCTCCTCGTAGTCGATCCCCTCCTTCTGACTGAACCCTTGAGCAACAAGCCTCGACTTGTTCCTCACAACCTCACCCTTCTCTCCCTCTTTGTTTTTCCACACCCACTTTGTACCAATCGGCTTACACCCTGGGGGAGGGTCAACCAACTCTCACACCTGATTCCTCTCAAAGTTCTCCAACTCCTCATGCATCGAATTAACCCAATTGTGATCAGATAGTGCATGTCCAATGTCTTTGGGCTCAAAAGAAGCAACAAACGCAGCATGAGCAAAGTGAGAATTGTTCCGAACCCTCGACCGTGTAGTGCGTTCATCCATGTCGCCGATGATCCTCGAAGCCGGGTGATCCACCGAACTCGTCGGGGGAGGTTCTCGCCTCGAAGCTACCTCCCCCTCAACATCGGCTTCTCCTCGTTCTTAATTTGTCGTCGTAGGTGTAGCGAGAGGGTCCATCCATCATCGTAGTCGAAGTAGTGGGTACATGTTCGGCGGGGGCACCGCACCGCCATCTTCATCATCACCATGTTCATGCTCCTCCTCCTGAAAGATCTCCTCGCCAAGCTCATCATCACCTGCACACTCAAAGACAAGCTGACTACGTGGCTCTGTCTCGTCGAAGGTTACCTCGCAAGTCTCCATGATTTGGTTAGTTTCAAGATTGAGCACACGATATGCTCTAGAATGAGATGCATAACCAAAGAAAATGCCATCGACAGACCTAGCCTCAAACTTATCCAACTTCCTGCCTTTCTTCAGAGTGAAACACTTGCAACCAAAGACTTGGAAGTGACTCACCTTGGGTGTGCGACCATGCATCAGCTCATAGCATGTCTTCTTCTTGTGCACTCTGAGGTATATCCTGTTCGACACATAGCACGCGGTATTCACCGCCTCAGCCCAATACCTCCTCGGAGTCCTATGCTCATCAAGCATCGTCCGAGCCATCTCGCACAAGGTCCTGTTCTTCCTTTCCACAACACCATTCGGGGAGGCGTATATGGACTCGAAAGCGGTGCTCAAGACCCAAGTCATGGCAAAAGGTTTCAAAACGAGAGTTCCCTGAATTCCGAGCCATTATCACCGCGGATAGCTCGTATGGCATCTCCGTGCCTCTCGTTCCTCAACCTCAAGACTAGATCTCGAACAAAACCAAACGTCTCCCCCTTATCCTCCGGAAAAGAACACCCACGCATACCGAGAATAGTCGTCCACCACAACAAGGACATACCACTTCCCACCCGCAGATCGCACACGAGCTGGGCCAACAAGGTCCATATGTAGCAGCTCGCATGGACGCTCAGTCATCACATCGGTGAGAGGCGGGTGAGAAGAGGCCACCATCTTGGCATACCTACACGGAGCACAAACCAACTCTTTCTCAAGCCTCAACCGTGGCAATCCTCGGACCAAATTGAGTTTACTCAAGCGTGACAAAAGGTCAAAGCTCAAGTGACCCAACTTCCTATGCCACTTCCACAACTGACTCGAATAACCTGCCAAGAAACAACGCTCCACACCCGAAGACTGAGAAAAATCAGCACGAAACACCTGACCCTCGGGAACAACCATAAAGACAAGGTCCCCTCGAGAGTCCACAATCCGAGAACCACCTGGCCGAAACAACACCTCAAAGCCCTCATCCAACAACTGGGACACAGAAAGCAAATTGTACCCCAGCGATTGAACAAGAGCAACACGCCTCAGAGTGATCTTGTCACTCACTTTGATCTCACCTTCTGAAAGCACACGCCCACGCCCATTGTCCCCAAAGGTGATGTACCTCTTCGTCACCACCGGGACGAGACTTGAGAACCACCCCCTGTCTCCGGTCATATGCCTCGAGCAACCGTAGTCAATCAACCAAATGTTCTTCAAGTCTCCCACCTGAAATTCAAAAATAGGCACGTGAGCGAACAAACGACTCAGCACTAGGGTTAGTCCCAAAGGAGGAAAACCAGTGCCGAGCCATGTGCTTGAAAGTGGGGTTAGCACCAACCAAAACATCTCTCCTACCAAAGCTACCTCTACGAACACCACCACGGTAACCACCCTGAGGGAACCACCCCTCTCTGCCTGGAGGAGGACCAAATCCACACAAGAAAGCCTGTGGAACGTCCTTCCTCTCCAACTCAAAGCCACGACTCCTCCAATCCCCGTATTGAGCACGAGGAGGAGAACGCCTAGCAAACTGACCACCTGCACCCTTTCTAGCCCAACCACCAGAACCACGACCACCTGAAACAACCCTCGCACCTGTACGAGCTCGAAACCCAAACGGCACTGCCTCCGTCGGTGCCCGCACCGGTCGGCCGGTGCCCCACACCGGTCCGACCGGTGTGACCTGGACAGCAGCACCACCTGCAGCCTTCTTCTCTCCCCAAGCACGAACTGTCCTCACATTCGCCTTGCCCCTGGGCATCTGCATACGAGGCTCAAGTACACCATCGGAAGGGTGGTACTTGTCCTTGTTAGCCCACTCCTTTGCCATTCTCTCCTCACGCTTCCTTTTGAAGCAAAATTCCTCCTTATGGCCATCTCTCCCACAATAGCCACAATGGAACCTCACAAGCTTAGGCTTAGGCTTGAGATGTGGCTGCTCACTTGGTTTCTCTCCACTCAAACCCTCCACCAGTTTCTCACCACTAGCCTTCTCACTCTCCTTCCCAAAGAACACTTTCCCCGAAGTGCTCACAAACTTGATAGGCTTTCGGAGATCGTTTGTGGGTGTAGGAAACACGGGTGGAGCTGGGGTTGTGTCTAGTCGGTTCCTAAGATGGTTAGGTTTTGGAGGGAAATCATTTTTGTGGTGGGTTTTTGGTGGCTCTGGGATATTCTCTCCACTTCCCTCACCAACCTTGTTTGCCCCAAGTCCCTCACCATCTTGCCTCTTAAAGGCCTCGATCATCATCCTCAACTGAGGCTCATGATCGGACAACCAACCCATCAACTTCCTCAAGTCATCATTCTCATCCTACAAACGATCAACATAATGTGCAAGCCCCAAATTTTTCAATGCATGCATTTCACAGGTAGAGCAAGATGTAGGCATGGGTTCCTTCAATTTAGCCTCGAGCGAACTAGTGTAAGCATGCATCTCATCAATCTTAGCATGCAAAACAGGGCAAGAAGTGCAAGCACCTAGCAAAGCGAGTCTAGACTTAAGCTCAGCCACTTCAACCCTAAGCACATCTAGTTCCTCACACTTGGAGGCATGCTTTTCCTTAAACAAAGCATGATCGGCAAGGAATATGGAGCAATCAAGACAATCATTCTCATCGAAACAACGGGGCTAGCCTTAAGGGAATCAATCTCAAGCTTGCTATCAAGCACCCGTGTCTCTAGCTCACCCACTCTAGTCCTAGCATCCTCGAGTGAAGCCCTAAGCTCTTTTCTCATTTTACTGGCCTCTCTAAGCATGTCATCACGGTTATCAAGCAAAGAGCCAAGCCTCTCATTCTCCGGCGCAAGAAGGGAAGTTCATCATGCACCTCGTCGTCGGACTCAGAGTCCGAGTCGCTCTGTGTGCTCTTCTTGCTGCCGGAGCTCAACGCCATGGTGCAGAAGCCATCTCTCGCGAAGCAGCTCAGCCCGCTCAGGTTCTTGGACAACTTCTTGTTCTTGCCGCGATCTCCCTCGTCTTCACTGCTGCTCGAGCTCGAGGTGGAGTACTCGGAACTGGAGTCGACATCGCTCGCTCCAACCATCGCTCGGGCCTTGCCTCGGCTCTCCTTCTTCCTCGATCGTCGCTCGTCCTTGTACTTGTTCTTGTGCTTGTTCTTGTGGTCGCGCCTCGAACGGTACTTTCCGTCCATCCTCGGCTTGTGCTTGTAGCTGTCCTTGTTCTCGGCCTTCTCCGGGCAGTCGGCAACGAAGTGTCCCGGCTTGCCGCACTGGAAGCAAGTCCTCGTGTTCCTCCTCATGTTCACGTGGTTCTCGTGCAGCCTCTCGAACCGCCTCGTCAACAGCGCCAGCTCGTCCTCTCCAAGGTCATCAAACTCCTCATCTGGCATAGACATCAAAGAGGAAAACGAGAACATCCTGATGGATAGGTTAGAGTTAGTCTTTCCTTTGGAACCACCAACAAGGGCAAGACTATGGGAATCAGTCGGTCCCTCGAGCTTGGCAGTCATGCCCCTATCCACCTCAGCCGACTTTAGCTTAGAGAACAGCTCGTTCACCATCAGAGTATCATACCTCTCCGACTCGACTATGGCCTCGAACTTTCCGCCCCATATCGTACGATCCAAAGAGTGTAAGAGCTTGACCGCTCTATCATGATCATCGTACGAGAGCACGTCCACATTGGCCCTCATGTTGTTCACCACCACCGTGAACCTCTGAAACAAGGCATTGATGGACTCACCGGGCAGATGAATGAAGTTCTCGTACTCTCTTCGGTAGGTCGCATACATCCGTGCCTGAACCTGGGCATTCCCAACATGAGCCTCCTTCAACACCCCCCAAATCATACAAGCCAAGTGCTCGGTGTGCACCCGATCGAACTCAGGCTGACACAAAGCACGAAACAAGTAGTCGACCGCCTTATTGTTGGCATCGAATCTGTCCCTCAACCCTGGAGCAAGGAAATCCATCGGCTGGACATAGCCTGTGTCCACCGTGACATCCCAAAGAAGCTGACCCTTTCCGCGGAGGAACGCACCCATCCGCTTGCTCCACATCTGGTAGTTCTTGCCATCGAAGTGTGGAGGACCCGAACCCCGTTCTCGGTACGCCATCCTTGGATCTTAGAGCGGTTAGAGTCAACAAAGACCCGAACCGGCTCTGATACCACTTGAAGGACCGATACGGCGAACCAGAGAGGGGGGAGTGAATGGGAGCCGATAAAAATTCTTCTCGAAGGAGATGGAAACTCCAACAAGATGAACACGGCTTCCAACACACGTCTCCAACTCACTACCAAGGTTGGTCAAGCCCACGTAGCCACTGGAGTGCCACTGGACCTAGGAACCAACACACCACCTTCCGACCCGAGAAACGCAGTAGAAAAACCAAACCTCGAGCCTACAGACCCACACCGGTCAGACCGGCGAGCACCACCGGTCAGACCGGTCCCTGCTGGTGAAACTGAGCAACTTTCACTAAGTGACTCTACACCGGTCAGACCGGTGAGACACACCGGTCAGACCGATGGCAGCCTGAAAGCCCCCAAGGCACCAAACAGGCCAACCGACCACCAAACAGACCCAAACTCGAAACAGCAGCAACACAGGACAACAACGAACACACCAAGATGTTCACCCGAGAAAAATCCCACAAGGGCTCACACCGGTCAGACCGGTCAAGAGCACCAGTCAGACCGGTGTAGCCTGGGCAGCTCGGGATGAACAGCACCCGCGGGTCAACTCCTCGAAACCCAAATCTCGATCTCCCGAATCACTCCACGGACTTGAGCAAGACTTTGGGGATATCAGGAACACCTCATGAGGAGTCCATAGCCAAGTTTAATCCCACCAAATCTCGTCCAAAAAGGAGGAATCGAAGAAATCCCGCCGAAAGCACTTCCAACCCAAGAACTCAAGAAACCCCAAAATCGAGCACCTGTTCTCACGGATTTGGGAGGGGAATCACAGCCCAAAGAGCCACGAAGGGTTCCCACAAATTTCCCCCATCAAATCCCCAAGAGAAAAGTCCCGAAAACAACCCAAAGAAATCACCGAGAGAGGGCTCCGAAAATCACCACCAAGAACAACCGGGGAAAACACATCCAAATCTTGAGGAACCATGCCGAATCATCTATACATGAAACAAAGGTTCGTACAAGGTCTAGCAAGCCGCCCGATCATCCATCCCTCTCTACAAGATCTCTCCGTGAAGCTCTCTTGCTAGTCCTAGAGAAAACCTAAGGAAAATAGGTGGAAAATAGGAAAACTAATGAGCTAGGGTTCCAAGAGTTGGCTGCCATCCTCTCACCTCTTGGGTTATATGGAGGCAACCGAATGTCTAAAACGCCCTTCTCTACTAACTAGGGATACAAGCCCCTCAAGGGCGGATTTGGAATTATTGATGTCTTCACCATCGGACGGATGCCGGCGACCGCACCCTCGCGTAGCCTCGACGCAAGCCATGCGATCCCGACGCGTGTCCTCCGCTTCGAAGATTCCGGACTGCGTCGTCGCACACCGGTCAGACCGGTGCTCCTCACCGGTCGACCGGTCCCCACGGCCGACCGGCCCGACGCCACCGGTCGAGGCCGGTGCGGGTGCCGTCGCACCTCCATCTTCGGTTCACCGGTCTTGGCTTTGTGGATCAACCAAGGAACCCAGTGGTTTACTGTTGAACCACCGGAAACCCCGCGAACTCGGTGTAGCCTCCGCCAATCTCCACTCATTACTCGGCTCCCACGTAGTCCCGGCTCGACCTTGGTTTTGAGGCTCAACCAAGAAACCGTCCACGACTTCATCTTGCTGTTCATGCCACCATGCGTCCCGCACTTGACCCCGCTGGCCACCGGGTCCCTCGAACGAAGCCTACTTGTCTTCTCCACACCTGGAGGCCTCACCGGCGACGACCTTTCGCGCTTGTTCTTCACCTGCACCAACACGAGTCAAGCCGCAACCTGCACCTGCAATACTTGGCCAAGAATCAGTCCACACAACGTTGTCAATCACTCATCACACAAGGAAGCGACCATCCACCGGTCCTCGAACCACACATGGTCCTCATGATGGGAAGCTTCCGGGACAACCCAAAAGTCCCGAATCGGCGAAGGCCATTCAAACACGTTCGGGGAAGGAGACCGAAGATCCGGAACATTCTGCGGGAGCAAGGAAGCTTAAACCATCCACCGATGTGGAATGAGTTGCTAAAGAGAAGGTTACGGGGATCGTCACCGAGGAACCCGAATTTGAGATGCCGGAGGAAGACACGAGGATACCGCAACTCAAGCCACGCTACTTCTGAGGTAAACTTGACAACCACTTTGAGAAGTTTGTGGAAGTTGTGCGTAGACTTAGCATCAACATGCCATTACTAGATTCCCTACAAGTACCTACATATTCTCGTTACTTTAAAGAAATACTTGCAAATAAATATGAGATAGCAACACTCGGGGTAGATCATGTCAAGATGTCCAAGGAGTGTAGTGCCGCTATTGCTAATGGGCTAGAGAAGCAAAAGGACCCTGGGTGCCCTACTATTCCATGTTCGGTTGGTTCTTTCAACTTCGAGAAGGCGTTATGCGACCTTGGAGCAAGTGTGAGACTCATGCCGAGGGATGTGTTCGAGAAGCTACGCCTACCAATGGAGCCTACGGGTATATGTTTGGAGTTGGGAGATAACTCCATTCGCTATCCCTTGGGCATTGCTGAAGATGTACCCGTGAAGGTCGGACACCACTTCATCCCTGTCGACTTCGTTGTGCTCGAGATGGGAGAAAGGGAAAAGCCGCCTCTCATCCTTGGGAGGCCTTTCCTCAAGACCGTTGGAGCTACTATTGATGTTGGCAAGGGGGAGATCATGTTCGATATCAACGGAGAAAGGAGTTCCTTCAAGTTCCGTCCAAGAATCGAGGCATGCAACATGATTGGAGTGAAGGGAGAACCAAAGCAAAAGGAGGGGCTGAAAAAGAAGAAGGAGCCGAAAAAATGAACGTAAAGAAAATCAAAGAAGGTGTTGCATCCGTCAAGACAAAGGAAGAAAAGCCGCCTGTGAAGACCAAAAAAATGACTAAGCCGGAAGACAAGCCCGTGCCCAAGATGGTGCGGAAGTGGGTACCCAAGATTGCAACGCCCGCAAAGAGCGTTGATCCGAAGTAATCAAGTGAAGAAGTCTAGCTATAGACTATAAACAAAGCGCTAGGCGGGAGGCAACCCGTTTCGTCGAGTCAGGAATAAGCTACCGGGAGGACAACCCGATTCCAGGTTTTTCGAGTATTTTTAATAATTTAGTTTTGAGTTTTATTATGCAAAGACATTAGACTTAGAAGTGGTTGAACAATATTAGAGACATATTTCTTGATTGAATGTTTTGCTTTATCATAAACCCTTTGCATGAACCATCCTATGTGCTTGTTTGTTCTTTTCTTTTCGAGAAACCACAACCAAATAATTTCAGGACCTAACTCAACCTTTCACCCTCATTATGGTGCTGAGGTTGACTTATTTTTCATGCTAAAACACACGAGTAGAGCCACGACTTATATCTAGGTGTTAATAAAATTCAGCACGTGGTAGAACTCACGTGAACCTAGAAATCAAAACTTTTGGTTGGTTTAAAAATCTATATCCTTGGTTTCTCTAGGATTAGAATTTTTCTAAGCCTCATCTAATTTTGTTTTCTTCAAAATCTCTCTTATTTAGCTAAAATTAGAACCTAAACCTATGCCCCCATGATCAAGCCGGGAAAAGTTTGCTCCCAACCGATGAAGGCAAACTATACCGGTGAGACTGAAATCAACGTAGTCGGAAAATATTTTCGACTTACATTTGTTTTTAATGGTTTAAAAACTTCTCTAAAATTATGTTTGAGCTCTTGCATGGCTCTGAAAAATATTTTAAATTTCGAATAAGAGGAGTGCTTAACCTTAAACATACCTAAATGGAGGCAATCTAGTTTGAATTAATCATGCATGCACCATTGGATTCCCTTTCATCAACTTTCACCAAATCCACATGCAAAGGACAAGCATGGTGGGCAGCAAGCATCAACTTTGCAGGAATTTCATGGTGGCATGTGAAGCAAGTGGAGCTAGGGAGCATGGACATGACCCAAAGCATGAAGCATCAAGTGGAAGGACCAATAATGCAAGAAAAGGAGTGGACGAGAGCGTTTGGGCGGTGCAATTCGTGGAGCACGCGGGCAGGAAAGTTGCAGAGGCGAAATGATCGTGCTGGAAGAAAGACGAGGCGGGGAGGTGCACAGAGGCCCCCGGCCGGTCGGCCCAGGCCGGCCGGCCTACCCTATTTAAGGAGCCCCCCCGACTCCTGTTTTCTGCAGGCAAGCTTCCCTCTCCTTCCTTTGTTTGTGTGTTCAAGTTTGTGTGCCCAAAACATCCGTAGACATAGCCAACCTTCCCAAGCTTGATAGCTCAAAAAAATCCACATCCTTAATCCACTCAAAGTCCACATCCGAAGTAAGAGTTTTAGTGCCTAGTTACTGGTTGTAACCCGGAGTTTTAGTAGAAGAAAAGAGTGCAGCAACCATGTGGAAGAAAACCACAAGTCTCTTCTCCAAGAAGAAGGGTTCGTCGTCATCCAAGCCGTCATCAACGACGTCTTCGAGGAGGCACTCGGTTTCCGAGTCTCCCCGGAGCATGGAGACGGATACGGCACCACCGAGGAGGAACGATGCTCTCCTCCTTGGTGGTATGAGGGCTGCAAGGAGCACGTCCATGAGGTTTACCGAACTTCTAGGGCACACGGAGGAGCAGCCCGCGCCACCACGTCGATCGACCCGTTCGACCGCGCCACCTCCTTAAACTCTGATATATTCTTCGTACGGCTTCATCATCTTGTCATCGGAGGAGGAGGAGAGGCTCTCTCGTCTTGAGAAGAGGCTTGTGCCCAACGTCGAGTTCGACGACCAAGCACTATACACCTTGGGTTTTGGCACCGACATATACTACATGTTGGGGCACCTTGGATGGGTGCAATTCTCCAACAGAGTATCGGAGGACACCCACAAGGGGTTCGCCTTGGAAATTTTGATGACCATTGCACCTATCTTTGATGATGGGGTGCAAAGCTTATCATTCCGTTTGGAGGGAGTCCAACAAGTGGTTCCCTACGAGCATGTTAGGGAGCTGCTTCGCTTCCATAAGGGAGCTCCGGAGAAAGTTGACGTGCCACCCAGCATGTTAGCGGGATTTTGGAATTTAATCTCCGGAGAAGCCCATCAACAACGCAATTGCATCCGCAACCCCATTATCCGGATATTTCACTCTTGGATGTGCAAGAGGGTATTGGGGAGGATGAAGGAGACGAAGGTGACCGACACGGAGTTGAATTGGCTCTACTCGGCTTTAATTGCTAGGCAGCCAATAGACCCCTCTTACCTCATGATCAACCGTTGGTGTTGTGAAGCAACATCTGGGGCAGGACATATCGGTTCGGGGTGTTACCTCTCCATGTTGGCCTTCTCCTTACGGCCGGGGATCGCAAGGAACCCCGACCATCTTTTGCGTGGTACCTCTCTCGGCATTGAGTATTTGCGGCAAGGCAAATACATTAGTGGAAATGAGAGAGGAGGTTATCGTTTGGCCATAGTGAACCTACCCCTTCCCGATGAGAGGCTTAGGCTTTTCACCGAAGGGAGGGAAGATTGGTTGGAAGAGGGACTCCTTGTCCCTGCAAGGAAGAACAAAAGAGGAAGAATCATAGAGGAGGGAACATCCTCCGCACAAGCGAGTGGAGCACAACCCAATGTGCCACCATTCGGCGGGATCCCTCCTCCGCCAAGTTATTACGGAGGGCCACAAGAGCAAGCATGGGGGGTGGTGCACCGGTACCCCCACCAAATTATGTGGTGCCCAACGCTAACTTCGCGGAGCCCTACGCACAATATCCCCAACCACAACAATGCATGGCCAGAATTGGAGGGTATGTTGCAAGAAACGCCCAAAATGTCGCAGCCATCCAAGCCAACACAGCTCAACTTGGTGAGGGCAATGCAAATATTGCCTATGAGCTTGGACGCCTTCACCTAGTGGAGCCAAATCAATTCGTCGGAGGGAATGTCCAATCGTATTATGAGCAAGGGTATTACTATCAAGATCATCAACACCAACCACCGGCGGAGAACTAGAAGATTTAGGAACTTTAGTTTTCTTTTCTTTTCTTTTTCTCTGTAATTTTCAGCTTTTGTTTATGTGTGTTTGCGTAATATTTTCTGTTTTTATTTAAATTTCAGAAAGCGTGTTTGTTTATTTTCAGTTTGTATTTCAACTTGATATCATCATTAATAAAGACACCACCTTGATTATATCATTGGAAAAGTTACAAAAATTTGTGCCATAATGATATATGATTATAATTGCCGCTTTGGTTATCTTTGTAATTGATTTATGCATGTTTAAGCTAGTGCTCTCTTAAAATACGAATCTGAATTTATTTTAATGCTAGCTTATTCTTTAGCGGAGGTTATGATTAAAATAAAGACCCATAGTGTTTTATGTTCTCTCAAGTTATGAATAGATTAAAGATGTCTTTTATGCTCAAAAATATTGCTAACTGTCGGTGCGGAATATGGTCCCGACACTAACCAGTAGATAGCGCCTAGGTCTATCCCTCAATGGTCGATGCCAAGCAACAAATGACACAAGGTTTTATCCTGGTTCCGGCCAAGGGGGCCGTACGTCCAGCAGGGGCGTGCTCGTGGCACTATATTGCTCAGCACCGGGGGTGCTTGTAGTGGGGCAAGTACAAGCAAGGCGGGAGAGGAAGCGTGGCTTCCAAGTCCCTGTGAGAGTGGCTGAAGATGTTGTGGGAGAATAAGAGAGTGAGTGCACGGTGTGATGTGCTCGACTGAACTTGTTCCGTCCCCCCTCTCCTCCCCGCGGCTGGGGGCTCGCCTTCCCTTTTATAGGCCAAGGTGGCGGCGAGTTACATGCACGCCGCGCTGCCTAGCTACGTGAGGGAGCACGTCGCGCTACGGTGTAGAGTGGGCGGCCGTCCGGACGATCTTCGCTGCGATCCGGCCATGATGGCCTACCCCGTACCCGAACAGTGGCGGTTCGAGGGTAGGAGGGCGGCAGATGGTGATGATATCCTCTGATAGGCTTCGAGGGAGGTGCTGATGATGGCTGGTACGGGGTACAGGAGCGGGCAGAACGGCGTTCCTTCCCAATGCGCTCCGCGGTGGCGGAGTGGTTGCTACAGCGCCTGGGCGTGCGCCTGTACGCGTGGGTACGGCGGCCGCGCCGTTACAGTGACCGGGATGGCCATCCACCGGCCTAGCGCCCCCTTCCTAACCTGTAGGGTCACGGGAAAGTGAAATCGAGGGTGCGCCCGGCCCGCTTTCGAGGGTCGGGCGCGTTAGTCGACCGTAGTGGGGCGCACGGTGTCACGGACCGACACCGGCCGTACCGCACGCTCCATCCCACGCGGGCGGGGATGGGCTCCTCCCCGGGGGAGTTGGTGCGGCGGCACGGGCGTGAGCCCCGGCGCATGATGGCGCCGTCCCGCGGCGTCGGGCGTTAAATGCCCAAGTACGGGGCCGGCGCACGCGTGCGGGGCGCCCGTGAGCGTGGCGGGCCCCCGGCCCGAGGGCGGAGCGGACCCTCGAGCGAGGCGAGACCCGCTCGAGGGGGGAGCGAGCCCTCGAGCGGGGCGGGACCGCTCGAGGGAAGGGTTGCCCCTCGAACGGGGCGGAGCCAGCCCGAGGAGGGGTGCGCCCTCGAGCGAGGCGGAGCCCGCTCGAGGGGTCTTCCAGGCGGGCCGTCTTGGTGGGCCGTCGGAGTCCTGCCGCATAGTCCGTGTCCTGCACGGTTAGTTTCCTGCATGGTTAGGCTTAGCGTGTTTCGATGCAGGGATTTAAGTGAGGGTTCCCCCATTGTTTATGGGGACCCCTAGGGCGGTCCCCGAGAGTAGCCCCCGAGCATCTGCGGGTTTGCCATTGAGGCTCCCGCAGATGCTGGATCCTACTGATAGGACGTTCTTCCCTCCTTGTTTGCGAACGCTTTCCGTGGGGCCGCGTCGGCGGACCCGCGGGTCTAGCCCCGAAGCCCCGCAGAGTGTGGGTTCTCCCGGGGGGTTAACCGCGAGAACTTTGGTCAGAAAGGCGTGGCACATATGCCAACCGGCATCGGCGGTGTTTCAGCCGGCTTCGGGGGTGCACGCTCCCCGTCCGTGTCTCCCGGCGGGTGCAATTTCAAGGAGGTGTAGCCGTGCGTCAAGCCCCCGATCCTTGGCCCATTCGAGGCGATCGGGTCGAGCCTGACGACTTGTTTTTTAACGCGCCCTCGCCGTCCCTCCGCGGGACGGAGGGTGAGGTTTCCGCGACTCCCATCGAGCGGGTCGCGAATCGCGGATTCCTCGTCGAGCTGCTAGCGGGTGGTTCAAGTGGACGTCCATGCCCCGTTCGATAAGGGTAGGCTGCGCGGTCCGGAGACACGTCCATGGAAGCGCTTGCGTGGGTTTGCTAGGTGGGGCTCGGTCCCGTTCGCCGAGGGGACCGAGGGCGCGGAAGCTCTCCCTCGGTGGGATCCCCCGGCTAGCTTCCCTCGCTGGCTCTCGAACACGACATGTGGGGCACCCTCGAGCCGACGGGCTCGAGGAACGGCTCGAATGCGCGTGCCCTCGTCGTCCCTAACTCTGCGATCTGAGGCGCCTGTTCGAACCCGTCGAGGGTCAGGCTTCGAACCTCTGATCAGTAAGGCCGTGCGGGGCCGTGCCTGGGCAGCCCCGTCTTTTCGCGTTTGCGGCCGTCGAGGGGTCTGGGCGAGCCAGCTCTCGGGGCGCTCGTTGGCAGCACGGCGCGGCATGAGTTCTTTCGGTGCCGCTCTATTTCAAGCATGACCTGGGCGATCCTCTTACGCGCGTGCCTTCTTTTAGAGGGTTGACATTGTCTCGAGCCGGAGGGTCATGCCGCTCGAGGGTTCTACATGGCAAGGGTGCCCGCGGTCGCCTGCTCTACGTCGAGCAGGTCCCGGGCGACCTTCTCACGCGGATATCCCATCGAGGGTCGCCTTTGTTTCGAGTCGAGGGTCGTGCCGCTCGAGGGTTCTACGTGGCATGGGTGCCCGCGGTTGCCTGCTCTACGCCGAGCAGGTCCCGGGCGACCTTCTCACGCGGATATCCCATCGAGGGTCGCCTTTGTTTTGAGTCGAGGGTCATGCCGCTCGAGGGTTCTACGTGGCATGGGTGCCCGCGGTTGCCTGCTCTACGCCGAGCAGGTCCCGGGCGACCTTCTCACGCGGATATCCCATTGAGGGTCGCCTTTGTTTCGAGCCGAGGGTTCGCCTCGCTCGAGGGCTCTCCTTGCTTGGCAAGGGACCCGGGCATTTAATTGCCTTGCGGTCGTGGCCGCGGTTTTGCAGCGCGGGCGCGCCTTTTTAGGCGCTGCGGCCGCGCGCGCGCGCGTAGTGGGCGGCGCGACCGGCGGACGTGACGGTTTCGCCTCGGCCGCGGCCGGTCCTCGCCGTAATGATGACCCGCCCCGCGGTGTTAGAGCCGCCGCGGTCGTGGTGGGGCCCACCCATCGACGCGATGGAAAGATTCCCGCAAGTTAATGTCGGGCGGGCGTCCGCTCCGGGAGAGCTCGCCCGTCGCCTATAAACCGGCGGGGAGGAGTGGACCGGCGGTTTTTTACCTTGGCACCTTACCACTTTCGGTCCCCCGTCCCTTCGCCTTCGCCTCGCTCTCGCCACCGCGCGGTCTCGCCGTTAGAGCTCTTTTCCCCCGTTTCCTCGTCCTCCGCCTTCGCGTTCGTTCGTCCCCCCTCATGGCGCCCCTCAGCTTCCCGTTAGGATCCTGGAGCCGTACGCCTGGGAGAAGTCGACGGTGACCCGGCTCGCCCTTGGCGGCCGGTCGCCGCCGGGCCGGCCGTCGGCCAACGAAGAAGGGCGCCGGCGGAGGGATCGTGCCGCCGGCGACGCACCACGAGCCCAACCCGCCGGAGGGCTACGTGGTGAGCTTCCTCCGCTACCACGAGCGCGGCTTCAACGCGCCGGCGAGCACCTTCATGCGGGCGATGTGCTACTACTACGGGGTGGAGCTGCACAACTTCGCCCCCAACGCGATCTCGCAGGCGGCCACGTTCGTGGGCGTCCGCGAAGGGTGCCCCGGGGATCCCGCTCAACCGGGATCTGCGGGTTCACCTATTCCGCGGGGAGCTCATCACGCAGCCCACGTCGGAGCCGGGGACCCGCCGCGCGGTGCGCGCCGGCGGGATGTCGGCCCCCCGGCGGGGGCAGCTCAAGGATTTCTACATCCCCCGCACCATGACGACGAACAACGCCGGGCCGGGGAGCGGGGATGGTTTTACCTGCGCAACGCCGAGCCCGGCCTCCCTCCCTACACCGGCCGGGTGTTCAAGAAGAGGCCGGACTCCTGGGGCTACGGGGTTCCTACGGCCCAGCATCGGGCGCGGCAAGAGTCCGTCCTCGCCGCCCTGCAACGGCCGGGCGAAGCACCGGGGCTGAACGCGATGAGCGTCCTCGCCTTCCTCCACCACCGGCGGGTCGTGCCTCTGATGCAGAGGCCACTCTGCATCTTCGAGATGACGGAGGCGGCCAACCCCGTCGACCTGGCGAGGTCGCGGATGCTCCCGACGCCCCTTGAGCGGCCGTACGCGCTCACCCGGCGCGGAGCGCCGTCGACACCCGGACGCCGGCGCCTGCGGGTCGGACCCCGTGGGACATCGAGATGCTCCCCACGGGCCCGCGGGTGAGCTGGGTTCCTGATTTCATTTTAGTTCTTGGTATTGCTTTCGTTTCTTGATTCGCCATTGTCGCTCTTGTGCGCAGCTGGTGGAGTTCAACATCGCCAAGTCCGTTCCACCCACCCCCGACTCCCGTGCGCTTGGCCGGGCGGCGCGGCGGGAGCCAGCGGGGAGCGGGCGGCGCGCAAGAGGGAGCACGCCGGGCGTCGCCAAGCGCGCCGCGACCAACGGTCCGCGGAGTACCGGCGGCGCGAGGAGCCGGGGCTCTCCTCCCCGGGATATCGAGGAGCCCTCGTCCTCGGAGCGGGACGAGGAGGAAGAGTCCGAGGGGGAGGGCCCCTCGGATGGGTGGCGGCCGCGCCCCGTCGCCGGGACCCGCGCGGCGTCGGGGGCGGCTTCGCCGGGGCGGGCGCACCGGCGCCGTCGCCGAGCAATCGTCATCGGGGGCAGCACGCGCCGCGAGGTGCCGGCGCGTGCCGCGGAGGCACGCGCGGCGGACGCGCCGTGCGCGCGTCGAGCGTGCCGCGCGCGGAGGGAGCGTGTCGCGCGCGCGCGCGTCGCCGTCAAGGGCGCGTCGGCGGGCGCGCCGCGCGCGGGGGCGAGCGTGCCCCCGCGCGCGGTGGCGTCTTCGGGGGTGCGGCATCGGGGGCGCGCCCGCGCACGGGGCGGGCTCGCCCGTGCGTGCGGCGGCGGCCGTCGGGAGGCGCCGCGGGCGAGCGCGGCCGCTGCGCCGGCCTCGTCCGCAGAGGCCTCGAGGAAAAGGAAGCGGGCCTTTTCCTCCGCGAGGTAAGGAGCCTGTCCTCCTTCGTTTGGTTTTAGTTTGCTGGTGATTAGATGCTCTAACCCTCCGTTCGTGTCTGCGCAGGGCGGTGCCAACCGTTCCTCCTCTTGCACCGGCCAAGGTGCTGAGGACGGACGCGTCGATCCCCACCCGGCGGCGTTCGTCGAGGGGGTCGCGCCCGGGGACAAGCGCGGCGGCGGGCACGAGCTCGCAAGGCCGGGGGGCGGGGCCTCGAGGCCCGGGCCGGCAGATCGGCCCGCCGCGGCGCGCCCGGAGGTCGCCGGGGGCGGCCGGCGCCGGCCGCCGCGGAGACGCGGGCCGCGGCGGCGGCCACGGTGGAGGTGCCGCCGCGGTGGCGGCCACTTGCGGAGGGAGGTGGAGCGGGTGCAACTCGCGGGAGCGCCCGTGGATGCGGCGGTACGGCCGGAGGTGGCGGCCACGGCGCCACGACGGCGCGCCGTGGCCGCGGAGGCGCGAGTGGAGGTGCCGGCGGCGGCGGCGCAAGCGGCCGCGCCCGCCGGCGATCTACGGGCGCAGGTGGTGGAGCTCTCGGATGACTCCCCGCCGCCCGGGTGGAACCGGTGGGCCGCCCGGCCCACAAACTCCCCCCGAGCCCCGGGGAGGGGGCCCTCGTGAGGCGGCGCGAGGGTCACATGGTGGTGGGGGGCGAGGACATGGCGCCGAGGCCTCGTCCTCCCACGCCGGCCGCCCGCCTGCGGGAGGGGGCCGTCGGTGATCCCCCCGCTGTTTGCCGACGCCCGGGGGGGAGCAGGAGCTCTGGGGCGAGCTCGGAGCCACGGCGCCACGCTCAACCGCGCGTTGAACGAGGCGCTGCAAGTCCACGGCGGCCCGGCCTGGCTTGTCTTCCAGGTGAGCCACGGTTGCTCGTCCCTCTTCCTTTTTCGTTTTCGTGTGCTGCATTCAAGCCTTGACACTTACGAGATTTGATGTGTGGATGCCAGGAGCTCGAGCGCCGCGCCCACGACAAATACGACGCGTTCGACCGGGTGAACGCCGAGGCCCGCCAGCTCCGGGAGCGATGCAGCGCTTTCGACGCGCTTGCGGACGCTCTCAGGACGCCAGACAGCTGGCTGGCGTACCGGGCGATGGCGTGGTGCGACGAGCTCCCCGAGAGCTCGAGGCAGGACCCGGCACGTCGCTCGAGCCTCGAGCGGATCCGCGCAGCCCTTGTCGATCGCGACGAGGCGCCGTGGAACGCGCGCGAGGACCCGGACAAGACGCGGACGGCGGCCGCCAACCGGGAGGCGGAGGTGGCCACCGCTCGCGCCGAGACCCGGGAGCTCCGCACGTCGCTCGAGGGGGCGCGGGTGCGGCGGCCGCCGGGGGGCCGAGGAGCGGGCGCGCGGGTTGGAGCGGCGCGCCAAGGAGGCCGACGACCACGAGGGCCGCCCTCGACGCCAAGGCCGCGGCCCTCGTCGCCGGCCGAGGAGCAGCCTCCGGCAGAGCGCATTGCCCGCCGGGGGCCGAGGGGCGGCTGCAGCAGGAGCAGGCTGCCCTTGGCGATGCCCAAACGGCGCTGGAGCGGGAGCGAGTCGCGCGCGAGGCGGCGGAGGAGTCGCTGGAGGAGCGGAACGCCGCATTCTCCAAAGTTGAGGATGATGCGCTCGCGCTCAGCATCAGCAACGCCAACCAGGAGCTGGCTCTCCGCGAGCAAGGCGAGACCGTCCAGCGTCTCGAGTTGGCACTTGAGTCCGCGCGCCGCGACCTCGATTTGGAGAGGAAGCAAGTCGAGGGTGAGTCACTTTTTGACTCTGTTTGTTGGTTTTTTGCTTTAGAGGGTTCGTTTTTCCCTTTCTGATTTCTTGTCGTCTTGTTGATTCCAGGCTTGCGCACTGCCTTGGGGCACGCTGCTGGGCGGGCTGAGGCGCTGCATGCCTCCTACAACTCCCTCGAACGAGAGCTGCGGGGGGCGCGTGATGCGGCCCTCGGGACCGCCGCGTCGTCGAGGAAGGCGAGGCCCGGGCGGCGGCTCGGCCGGCCGGCCGCCGCCGCGCGCCCTCGGCGGCCACGTCACGGAGCGGATGCGCCGGGCGTTGCACCTAGGCGTCCAGAAGGCCCTCGGAGTGGTGCGATCCCACTACGAGGTCAACTTCGAGGCGCTGGCGGAGGGCTACATCGTGCCCGAGGGCGTCGAGGACGAGGTGGCCATGGAGCGCGCGGACGCGCTTGCTGCTGACGCCGCCGGGTCGCTCGCCGAGGCCTTCGAAGAATTCCTCTTCCCGGACGCCGCCGATGCTGCTGCTCCTCCTGCCTGAAAGCAGTTGGGCGCTAGGCCCGTTTTTTGTTTACGTGTATCAGAATTCTGGCCTCGTGGCCTTTTGTAAATAAACAAGTTGTCTTGTGAACATGAGCAGTTGCTGTAAATGAAGTTGCTTGTTTATTACGCTTTTTGTTTCTCCTTCTTCCCGAGTAGATTCTAGTTAGGGGAGTTCGTTTTTCGCAGGGGGCCCGCGGGGCCGGAGGCGAGAGAGACGGGCCATAGCCACGCGGCGTAGGCTGTCTCTGGCTCGCACGCTCCTTCCGCTGTGCCGCCTACGCCCTGTTCGAATCGTGGCTCGAGGTTGAAGTAGGAAACAAACTTAGCGCGTGTGAGTCGTTTTTTATTTTTGCGCAAAAAATGGGACCATTTTGGGGGGGGGTGCCCCCCCGCAGTAGCCCCCGAGGGTAACTTGGGTTTCAGGGGAAAGCCGAGTTGCCCTTTTATTAGACTTGGAGTATTTACATAGGTGACACCAACTGGGGTGTTGGCCATGCGTTTTTACAACAGAAAATACTTGGAAATCCTAGCTAAGGGTAGAAGCGACGTAGCCGTTGGATGTTCCAAGCGTTGGTGAGTTCTTCGCCGTCCTCGTTGGCCGCTTGTACGTGCCGGTTTGAGCACCTTCACCACGACGTAGGGTCCCTCCCATGGGGGCGATAGCTTGTGGCGCCCTCGGTTGTCTTGGCGTAGCCTTAGGACCAAGTCCCCCTTGCCGAAATCCCTCCGACGTATCTTGCGTGCTTGGTAGCGTCGTAGGGGCTCGTTGATACCTTGCGGAGTGCATCAACGCCATGAGGCGTACTTCGTCTAGCCGATCCGGCCCGAGTCCTCGCGGGCTCGGCCGGTTAGCATCCTCGTTGTAGCCTCGAACCTTGGGCGACCCGTATTCCGCATCCGTGGGGAGGACGGCCTCCGCGCCATGAACTAGGAAAAACGGGGTGAACCCGGTGGCTCGCTGGGGGTGGTCCTTAGGCTCCACACGACTGCCGGGTAGTTCTTGGAGCCATTTTCGCCGCATTTGTTGAGCTGGTCGAAAATGCGGGCTTGAGGACCTCGTAGAATCATGCCGTTGGCATGTTCCACTTGGCCGTTGGTCCGTGGGTGTGCCACGGTACCGCCCAATCCACGCGGATGTGGAACTTGTCGCATAACTCCAAGAACTTCCGCCCGTGAACGGGACCCTTGTTCGTGATGATGGAGTTTGGCACTCCAAAGCGGTAGACGATGTCGGTGAAGAACGTGACCGCCTGCTCAGCCCTCAAATTCGTGATGGGGCGCGCCTCCACCCACTTGGAGAACTTGTCGATCGCGACAAGCGGGGTGAGTGAAGCCCCGGGCGCCTTCCGCAGGGGCCCGACGATGTCCAACCCCCACACGGCGAACGGCCATGTTACGGGGATCGTTTGCAGAGCGTGAGCGGGCAAGTTGGTCTTGCGGGCGTAGAACTGGCACCCTTCGCAGGTGCGTACGATTTCGCTGTCATCTGCGACCGCGGTAGGCCAATAGAAGCCCTGGCGGAACGCGTTGCCAACGAGGGTGCGCGGTGCGGCGTGGTGGCCACAGATCCCCGTGTGGATGTCCCGTAGGAGTTCGCGCCCCTCGGGAATGGGTATACACCGCTGGAGGATGCCTGACGCGGCGCGCTTGTACAGCTCGCCGTCGACGAGGGTGAAGGATTTGGCCATCCTGGCGATGCGCCAGGCTGTGGCCCGGTCTGCGGGGAGTTCCCCTCGAGCAATCCAGGCGGTGTACTTTTCCCGCCAATCCGCTTGGACAGGAGGTGGCTCTATGTCCATTGCATCGACCTCGTGGGAGCCGTACCCCTCGAGAAGGGAGAGCACGTATGCCTCGTTCGAGGGGTCCTCTTCCATGGGTTCCGCACCCGCTGGATTCGGGGGAGCCCCCGAGGGTCCGCCGTCGCTCGAGGGGTAGGGCTCGAAGGTGACCAAGGGCTGCGCGATGTCGCGCGCGAAAACGTTCGGGGGAACGGTGATCCGCCCGGACGCTATTTTTGCCAGCTCGTCTGCTTCCTCGTTGTACCGGCGGGGTACATGATTAAGCTCGATGCCGTAGAACTTGTCATCGAGGGCCCGCACGACTTTACAGTAGGCCTCCATCTTGTCGTCGTGGCAGCTCGCGTTCTTCATGACTTGATCGATCACGAGCTGCGAGTCCCCTCGTACGTTGAGGCGCTTGATGCCCAACTCAATGGCGATTTTGAGGCCGCAGAGAAGGGCCTCGTATTCCGCCATATTGTTGGACGCGGGGAAGTGGAGGCGCACTGCGTAGCGCATGTGCTCCCCGAGGGGTGACACGAAGAGCGAGCCCGCGCCCGCTCCCTGTCTTCATCACCGAGCCGTCGAAGAACGAGTCCGGAAGACTCGCTTGAATCCGAGGGGGGCGGCGGTGCATGTCCGTCCACTCGCCGACGAAATCGGCTAAGATTTGCGATTTGATGGCCTTGCGCGGAGCGTAGGCGAGCGTCTCGCCCATCAACTCCACGGACCACTTGGCAGTGCGCCGCCGCGTCGGGGTTGCGAATGATCTCTCCTAGCGGGAAGGAAGAGACCACCGTAACTGGGTGGGCCTCGAAGTAGTGGCGGAGCTTGCGCCGCGCGAGGACTACCGCGTACAACAGCTTCTGGACCTGGGGGTAGCGCGTCTTCGTGTCCGACAGGACTTCACTGATGTAGTAGACTGGCCTCCGCACGGGCAAGGCATGCCCTTCCTCCGTGCGCTCCACGACGATCATGGCGCTGACCACCTGGGTGGTTGCGGCCACGTAGAGTTGGAGGGGTTCGCCGTCTCGCGGCGGCGTGAGGATTGGGGCGTGCGTCAGAGACGCCTTCAGCTTGTCGAGCGCTTCCGGGCCTCGGCGGTCCAAGAGAAGCGCTCGTGCTTCTTGAGCAGCCGGTAGAGGGACAGGCCCTTCTCACCGAGCCTCGAGATGAAGCGGCTTAAGGCGGCGAGGCACCCCAACACCTTCGCACCCCTTTGAGGTCCCGAATTGGACCCATTCGCTCGAGGGCCGCGACCTTTTCGGGGGTTGGCCTCGATTCCCCGCCGGGAGACGATGTACCCTAGGAGCATGCCCCGCGGCACTCCAAAGACACATTTTTCGGGGTTGAGCTTGACCCCCGTTGGCCGGAGACGGTACCGAACGCGATGCCAAGATCGCTAACCAGGTCGTCCGCCTTCCTGGTTTTGACGACGATGTCGTCCACATAAGCCTCGACCGTTCGCCCGATATGGTCCCCAAAAACGTGCTGCATGCAGCGCTGATATGTTGCACCTGCGTTTCTGAGGCCAAAAGGCATCGTGACGTAACAGAACGTCCCGATCGGCGTGATGAACGAAGTCGCGAGCTGGTCGGACTCCTTCATTTTTATTTGGTGATATCCCGAATAGGCATCAAGGAAACAGAGTAGTTCACACCCGGCTGTGGAATCAACGATTTGATCTATGCGTGGCAAAGGAAAAGGAACTTTTGGACATGCTTTATTGAGACTGGTGTAGTCTATACACATCCTCCACTTCCCATTTTTCTATTTTACAAGCACAGGATTAGCTAGCCACGTAGGGTGGAACACTTCCTTGATGAATCCGGCCTCGAGGAGCTTCCGCAGCTCCGCTCCGATCGCCCGTCGCCGCTCCTCGTCGAAGCGGCGCAGCCGCTGCTGCACAGCGCGAGCATTAGGCAGGATATCAAGGGAGTGCTCGGCGACCTCCCTCGGGATGCCTGGCATGTCCGAGGGGCTCCACGCGAAGACGTCGGCGTTGGCGCGGAGGAAGTCGACGAGCACTGCTTCCTATTTAGGATCGAGGGTCGAGCTGACCCTCAACGCCTTGCCCTCGGGGGCCGACGGGTCGAGGGGGACCCCTTTGGTTTGCTCGGCGGCCTCGAAGGTGCTGACGTGCTTGGCGGCGGAGCTGAGGTCGACGTTGACCATCTTCTCCAGTGTGTTCACCAGCGCTTCATCCAGCGCTAGTGCCTCTGCATGTTCCATGCACTCGACGTCGCAGTCGAATGCGTGCTCGATCGACGACCCGACGGTGATGACGCCGTTTGGACCCGGCATCTTCATCTTCAGGTACGTGTAGTTGGGGACCGCCATGAACTTGGCATAGCAAGGTCGCCCAAGGATGGCATGGTAGGCCCCTTTGAATCCCACCACCTCGAAGGTGAGGGTTTCCTTGCGGAAATTCTTGGGGGTCCCAAACCAGACGGGCAGATCGATCTGCCCGAGGGGTTGAACCTGCTTGCCGGGCGCGATGCCGTGAAACGGCTTCCCGTGCCGGGCCGCACTCGGTCCAGCCCAATCCCCATCAGGTGCAATGTATGCGCGAAGAGGATATTGAGGCTACTGCCTCCGTCCATAAGGACCTTTGAAAACCGGGCGTTCCCAATGATGGGATCGACCACCAGTGGGCGTCCGGCCCGGTTCGGGATGCGGTTTGGGTGATCATCCCGGCTAAAGGTGATGGCGTCCTTCGACCAGTTGAGGAAGGCCGGAGGTGCCCTCTCTCGCGGCGAGGACTTCGTGCCGCTCCTTCTTGCGTTGCCGGGTCGACATGTCGACGTAGGTCCCCCAAAGATGAGGAACACATTTTCGACGCGGGAAACCACCCGCGCCGCCATCGCCCCCATCTTTCTTGGCCTCCCGCCTCCTTCGCGGCGGCACGGCCATAGAACTTCTTGAGCATGTCGCACTTTGCTCAAGAGTGTGGTTCACGGGGGTCTTGTGGTAGGGGCATGGCTTCTTCATCATGTCGTCGAACACCCCCGGGCCTCGAGGAGCCGGTCGAGGGCCCCGTCGGGCGGGGCCAACGGCGAGGGCCTCGGCGTTGCCACCGTTGCGCCCCCGCTCGCGCGCCCGCGGCGCGGCTTCCTTCCCCTTCTTGCCCCGCTTGTCGCTGCGGCGCGGCTCCTTGGACCCGCCGCCCTCCGCGGGCGTGTCCTCGGAGCGCTTGCCCTTCTTGCTGTCGAAGATTGCCCCCACGGCCTCCTCTCCGGAGGCGAAGCCGGTGGCAATGTCGAACCGGCTCGTTCGAGTCCGTGGGCGGGCCGCGTCCCGGCTCGCGCACAAGGTCCCGGCACGTGGTGCCCTCGAGGAACGCGTGCACGATCTCGGACCGTGGCCGGGAGCTCTCGTGCGGCGCTTGGAGAAGCACCGTATGAAGTCCCGTAGCGATTCGCCCCGCCGCGTGCGGGGAGCGCGGCATCCTGTGAGTCCCCGGGGCGCACGTATGTGCCACGGAAGCTGCCCACGAAGGTGTGGACTAGATCGTCCCGGTTATGGATCCGGTGGCGCAGGTGCTCGAGCCATGTCGGGCCGCGTCGCCCAAATGCGGGGGCAAGTTGCGGATGATCACTTCGTCGTTGGTGGCCCCGCCCGGTTGACGGGCCGGGCGGTAATCGTTGAGCCGGACACGAGGGTCCGTCTCCCCGTTGTATTTGACGATCGTCGAGGGCCGACGGAAGCGGCGGGGGGAACGCCGCCGTGCGGATCTCCCGCCGAACACACGGGTGCCGGGGGCTCCGGCGTTGGGGGAGCGGTCCTCACCCCTTGGGCCGTAGCGTCCACCCCTTCGAGGGTGGTAGCCCCCGGCCGCTCGTGCGTCCGCCTTGCCGGTGCGCCCGGCGTTGATGACGTTGCGGGCGTCTCCATCCCGGCGCCCGCGTGTGTCAAGGAGCCGCTCCTTGGCCGGTGTGCGTCCCTCGGTCGCGAGGTTGACCCACGTGCACCGAGGGTTCGCCTCCCGGGTGCGAGATCATCACCCCGCGCGTCCCCCCGTTGGCGGATGCGTGAGGCCGAGCTCTCGGCCTGCTGGACGGCCGCTTGCTCAAGGAGGGTCTGCACCTCGCGGTGCATGTCTCGAGCCTCGGGGGTCGAGGGTGCCGGCATGGCGCGCAGCAGTGTCGCGGCGGCGATGAGCTTTTGGCTCGCCGCGGCGGAGTATCCGCGTTGTCGACGTTGGGGACGGGGTTGAGGCGGTCACGGACTTGTCGGCCCGGCTCCCGTGCGCGTTCGCCGCGCGCGGAGGCCTCCCCCGCCATCGAGGCGCGGAGCCGCCGTACGGTCCGGTATTCCTCCGCCGGCTTGGCCTCGAGCTCGCGGGCTTGGGCCGTTGCGCGTCGACGTCGGCCCCGGCGGGGAGCGCTTGGCCCCGCGGCCGGGCGCGTGGCGATCCCCAGGGCCGAGCGTGACTTCCCCGTCTCCGGCGCCGCCGCACCGGCGGCGTTGGCCGGGTCGTTGGTGATGACGGCGCAAAAAATTCCCGCGTGGGGTCGTAGCTCCCGGGGCGGAGTCGTCGGAGCGGCCAAACCGTAGTCCGTGGCGTCGAGGAAGCGCCCGAACGCGGCGGGTCCGCGCACGGAGAAGTCCCACTCCGCGTACCCGTGGCGATTGGCGGGTGGCATCGTGTCGACGGAGCCCGGGGACGACTCGTCCGCCGCCGGAAAGGCGGGGGTCCGGCGACGAAGACGTGGCGACCGGGTGGAACCTCGCGCATTGTCGTGTTGACGTTGGCGTTGTAGGCCGTAGTGGCGCCACGCGGCCCGATGGGAATGCGTGGTCCGAGACCGCACGCGGTCCCGCCGGGGCGGTGGCGGCCGTCGTGACGGTGGGCGCACCGCGTTGGGCGGCGGCGCGCGCCGCCGCCGCTCGGACCGCGCCCGGCGCGAGCGTAGCCCGGAGCGACGACGGCGGCGCGGCATCGACGGGCCCGCGGCATCGGTGCCTGCGGGCGCTCGCGCCGGTGTCGTGCGTGCGGCGGAGACCGCAGCGGACCTCGGCCTCGCGCCTGCGCGCGAAGCTCCTCACGATTGGTGAGGCGCATGAGATAGACGTTCCCCGTGGCCTGGAAGTTCAAGTCCCCGAAGCGGATCTCGAACCCGGCCGGGAGAGGGTCCGAGCTACCCATGTTGTAGCGGGTACCACGGTACTCAGTGCGGATCACCATGGAGGGAGTTGGCAAAATGACCTTAAGCGCTCGTTTGCCCCACGGTGGGCGCCAACTGTCGGTGCGGAATATGGTCCCGACACTAACCAGTAGATAGCGCCTAGGTCTATCCCTCAATGGTCGATGCCAAGCAACAAATGCAAGGTTTTATCCTGGTTCGTAGGAGGGGGCCGTACGTCCAGCAGTGGTGTGCTCGTGGCACTATATTGCTCGGCACCGGGGGTGCTTGTAGTGGGGCAAGTACAAGCAAGGCGGGAGAGGAAGCGTGGCTTCCAAGTCCCTGGTGAGTGGCTGAAGATGTCGTGGGAGAATAAGAGAGTGAGTGCACGGTGCGTTGTGTTCAACTGAACTCGTTCTCCCCCCGCGGCTGGGGGCTCGCCTCCCCTTTTATAGGCCAAGGGGGCGGCGAGTTACATGCACGCCGCGCTACCTATACTCGTGTGGGAGCACGTCGTGCTACGGTGTAGAGCGGGCGGCCATCCAGGATGATCTTCGCTGCGATCCGGCCATGATGGCCTACCTCGTACCGAACGGTGGCGGTTCGAGGTAGGGGAGCGGCAGATGGCGATGGCGTCCTCGATAGGCTTCGAGGGAGGTGCTGATGGCTGAGTACGGGGTACGGGAGCGGGCGAACGGCGTTCCTTCCCAATGAGCTGCGGTAGTGGAGTGGTTATGGCTGGGGTGCCGGACGTGCGCGGAGTCGGGCGTGCGCACACGCGTGGGTACGGCGGCCGCGCCGTTACGGTGGCGGGATGGCCATCCCCGGCCTAGCGCCCTCACCTAACCTGCAGGGTCACGGGAAAAAGTGGAATCTCGTGGGTGCGCCGGCCTTTCGGGTCGGGCGCGTTAGTCGTACGGCGGTGGGGCGCACGGTGTCACGGGAGCGACCGGCCGTACCGCCTTGTCCATCCCACGATGGCGGGGATGGGCTCCTCACGGGGTGGTGCGGCGGCACCGGGGCGTGAGCCCCGGGCGCATGATGGCGCCGTCTGCGGCGTCGGGCGTTAAATGCCCAAGTACGCGGGGGCCGGCGCACGCGTGCGGAGCGCCGTGAGCGTGGCGGGCCCCGGCCAGAGGGCGGGGCGGACCCTCGAGCAAGACGGGACTTGCTCGAGGGGGGCAACCCTCGGCGAGGGCGGGACCGCTCGAGGAAGGAGTCGCCCCTCGAGCCGGGGCGGAGTCCGGTCGGAGGGGGTTGCCCCTCGAACGGGCGGAGCCCGCTCGAGGAGGGGTTGCCCTGGGAACGGGGCGGAGCCGCTCGGGGAAAGGAGCGTGCCCTCGAGCGAGGCGGAGTCGCTCGAGGTCTTACGGACGGGCCGTCTTGGTGGGCCTCCGGAGTCCTGCCGCATAGGCCAAGTCCTGCATGGTTAGTTTCCTGCATGGTTAGGCTTAGCGTGTTTTGATGCAGGGATTTAAGTGAGGGTTCCCCCGTTGTTTAAGGGGACCCCTAGGGCGGTCCCCGACACATATAAAACACTATGGGTCTTTATTTTAATCATAACCTCCGCTAAAGATTAAGCTAGCATTTAAATAAATTCAGATTTGTATTGTAAGAGAGCATTAGCTTAATCATGCATAAAACAAATACAAAGATAAACAAAGTGACAATTATAATCATCTATCATCATGGCATAAATTTTGTAACTTTGCCAAAGGTAAAAACAAGGTGGTGACTTTATTCATGATGAAAACAAACTAACACACTTGCTGGAATTCGAATAAAAAATGAAAACACTACGCATACATAAGCAAACACAAGCTGAAAATTAAAGAAAAAGGGAAAAGAAAAGAAAACTAAAGCTCCTCCTTCTAATCTTCCACTGGCGGTTGGTATTGATAATCTTGATAGTTGTACCCTTGCTCATAATAGGTTTGGGCATCCCTTCCAACGAATTGATCCGGTGGTACTAGGTGAAGACGCCCAAGCTCATAGGAAATATTTGCATTGCCTTCACCTAATTGAGCCGAAGTTGGATTGGATGGGCTCGCGACGTTTTGCATGTTTCTCGTAGCATATCTTCCAATTATGGCCACACTTTGTTGTGGTTGGGGGAGGTGTGCATAGGGTTCCGCAAAGGTTACGTTGGAGCTTACATAATTTTTGTGGAGACATGGTAACACCCCCATGTTTGCATTGGTGGCCCTCCGTAATAACTTGGCGGTGTAGGAATTCCTCCATACGGTGGCACATAGTTTTGTCGTGTACCTCCCTCTTGTGCCAAGGAGGATTCTTCTTCTACAATTCTTCCTCTTTTATTCTTCCTTGCCGGCACAAGGAGTCCTTCCTCCAACCAATCTTCCTTCCCTTGAATGAAGAGTCTAAATCTTGGATCCGGAAGGGGTAAGTTCACTTTGGCCACATTAAAGACTCCTCTCTTATCTCCACTTATATATTTTCCTCGCTTCAAGTATTCAAATCCGAGAGAGGTCCCGGGTAGAAGATGTTCGGGATTTCTTGGAATTCCCGGTCTTAAGGAGATGGCCAACATGGAGAGGTAGCACCCCGAACCAATATCTCCTGATCCCGATGTTGCCTCGCAACACCATCGGTTGATCATGAGGTATGAGGGGTCTATTGGCTGCCTGGAAATTAAAGCCAGAGTAAAGCCAATTCAACTCCGTATCGGTCACCTTCGTCTCCCTCATCCTCCCCAAAATCCTTTTACACATCCATGAGTGGAATACTTGGATGATGGGGTTCCGGATGGAATTCCTTTGTCGGTGGGCCTCCCCGGAGATTAAATTCCAAAATCCATCCAACATGCCTTCCGACATGTCAACCTTCTCTAGAGCGCCCTTTTGGAAACCAAGTAGCTCCCTGATATGTTCATAGGGAACCACTTGCTGAATCCCCTCCAACCGGAATGATAAGCTTGGCACCCCCTCATCAAGGATAGGCGCCATAGTCATCAAAATTTCCAAGGCAAATTCCTTGTGGGTGTTGCCGACACCTGCGTTGGAGAATTGCACCCATCAAGGTGCCCCAACATATAATAAATGTCCATGCCAAAACCCAATGAGTTGAGATCGTGATCGTCGAAATCGACGATTGCTACAAGCCTCGTCTCAAGACGAGAAAGTTTCTTCTCCTCCTCTTCCGACATGATGATGAAGCCATATGCGGAGTACCGCAGAGTGTATGGAGGTGGAGCGGATGATCGAGTTGATCGTCGAGGTGGGACGGGCGGCTCCTCCGTACGCCCTTGAGGTTCGGTAAACCTCATGGACGAGCTCCTTGTGGCCCTCATACCACCAAGGAGGAGAGTGTCGTTCCTCCTCGGTGGTGTCGTGTCCTCCTCCATGCTCCGAGGAGACTCGGAAACAGAGTGCCTCCTCGAAGACGTCGTCGAAGATGGCTTGGATGACGACAACGACCTCTTTTTCTTGGTGAAGAGACTTGTGGTTTTTTCCCACATGATTGCAGCACTCTTCTCTCTAATATAATCCCGGGGTTTGAACCGATGGCAATAAAGCACTCAAGAATTATTTAGAGAGTATGGACTTTGAGTGGATTAAAGGGTGTGATTTGTTGAGCAAACAAACTTGGGAAGGATGGCTAAGTCTAAGGTGGTTTTGGACTACTTTGAGCACACAAATAGAGAAAGGGAAGAGTTGCTTGCCTGCTGAAGACGAGCACGGGGTGCCTTTTATAGGGGAGGCCGGCCGGCCTGGGTGGCCTCGTGTCTTCCCTAGCTCAGGAATTTCACCGTCAACAGTGGTGTAAGCGGCCCCGCGCCACCTGGGACGTGCAAGAGCAGCAGGGCAGGCAGATCTGTGCTGTCAGACGGCCAGGCCACGATAAGATTTCCCCCGGCATGGGAAGTGGACTGCCCTAGCGTCCCATCACTTGGATAATGAACAGTAGTGAAGGACAGGAAAATCCTTCACCTGTAAGACATCGAACGGCGAGACCCGACCCAGCGGGCATCAGAAGGAAGGTCGGGGCTTGCACGAGAAGCCTCGACCTAGCAAGACCTGCACAGCCCTAAGTCGAGAGAAGCCACCTTGGAACGGGAGCCGTAGCTATGCCGCCCTACAGGGGCTACTGCAGCTAGCACAGCGTACGATGCCAACCGGAGACGAAGGCCCACGGTGTGACATTGTTCCAGCACTGTTACTACACTATAGTAGGACGTCATTCTACCATCTTAACCCTTGTACACCAGCCCTCCTTAGACTATAAAAGGAGAGGCTGGCACCATAAACAACATAGGCAACAGAACCAAGAAAGACACACAACAAGGGATCAACGATCACAACACGATGAGCCCACCTGCTCACATCGAACGTGCATGTCACCACCACATCCAGAGGCTTGGGACATCCTCCCTCTCTCGACCTAAGATTGTACCCCTACTACAAACCCCTGTGGGCATATAGAACACTCCTTCGATCTGGACGTAGGGCACCCCTGTGCCTGAACCAGTATAATCTCGGTGTCTCTAAGCGGGCACCCTACGGCGCGGCCGCTGCCCCCGCCATAATGGGCGACACACGTCCGATTTCAAGGAAACATCCTAGAGCGGGCTGCGCGAGGACGAGCAAGCCACCTCTTTGGAGACGGCGGCGATGCCTCACGGTAAAGTGCGAATGCTTCGTCCTCGATGTGTTGACGGTAGATTATCGTATCAAAGTTCATATGGATTTGCAAGCGGACAAATCCCCCGTCGTAGTCAAGGGACCCTTCTTCCCTCGAGTGGTGAACCCAAGGTATCGAATCCGTGGAACAATGTGCAACGCAAGGATTCAATCTAGTAAAGCAAACTATCTTATGAAGAACCAAATTGCATCTAATCTACTAACTCATAAAAACACATCTAATCTTACTAAAGAGGTAGCAAGAGAAAGCAAGAGATAACCGATCTAGAGAGTCTAGATCATGCTTATGTTGTAGCTCCAAACAAGATAGATGAAGATAGAAAAGCGAATCTCATTAAAAGCTTCTTTAAATCATGGCCTCCGGTTTGATTCCGAAAACACCCGCCTTTCAGAGCCCCCGTTCTGTCACAACGTACTCCTATTCATGCGGGTAGTCTAGGGCGAGTTCGATAAGAACAAGTTGAAATCACTTGGTCGGTCCGGTATGCACCTCTAGCCACCGCGGCTACAAGAGCACCCTATGCAATCTAGCTATAGACTAGATTGGGGAAGAAACAAAAACCAAGAGGAAAACAAAATCATCGAAGGCACTTGATCGCTAGAAATCGGATTCACTATAAAAACTTCACCATGAATGATTACATGAACAAGATCACCACCGGGATCCTACCTCGATCTTGATCCTTGCTCCGGAGCTCCGACGTGGTCTTCCATGCAAGGTTCCCACGTCGGCTAGGGAGACCTATCGGTGTTTTAGACCGGCAACCTACTAAGGGGAGTACCCGAAGTAGATGAATGTGGCCTCGCCGAGATCGGTAACTCGAAGGAAGAGACCGTGGCACACGAATTTAGGCTTGGTTCGGGCCATGAGGTGCGTAATACCCTACGTCACAATATCTTGCATAGCTGGATTGATTGGGTATGATTACAAGATGATGCAATCTTACGCCGTGAGATGAGATGATGAGAGAGGGTCATATATAGTACGGGAGGCGGGGTTACAAGTTAGTTTAGGGAGAGAGTACTAGTCGAGTACGTCCCAAGGTCTTCCATACGTGCGTGGACATGTACAACTTCCTAACCGAGTACTTCTCCTCTGTAGTCCTTGTGCTTCACGCCATTAGGTACCGTGCAGCGCAAGTCGGGTAGTCAGGGCCCACGAGTAGTCGGTCCTAGTACTTAGAGGTAGTGGGCCCGGGGAGGTCCATACGACAAGCCCACAGAGTACTTTGTAGTCGAGAAGGATAGCTTCAAGTAGTCTTGGCCCGGCCTTAACGAGTAGTCCTCAAGCGTCCCCGAGTACTGCCAGTTAAAGTCCTCAAGTGTAGTGGAGAGCATCCCGAGGGCTGGGGTGTACCATCGATGTTGGCTTGAAATCAAGATTCTTCCTCGAGTAGTCCCAAGCGTCCTCGAGTGCGCCTTGAAGGTCTTCAACAATGCCATTGTCTTTAAGCCATAACTGATATGGAAGTGCGATTGCAAAAATTGCACTCCATATGGAGTAGCCCCCGAGCCTTAGGTTGAGTTGTAGACTACGGGCGAGGTCCATATGAAGTTTTGGCAAGAATATCCCGAAAAATCCGGAGAAAAAACCGAAGGACACGTGGCACGGAGCCCCCGAGCCTTGAGTCGAGTACTTCCTCTCGAATTGAAGGGTCATCTTGTAGAATGTGTCCTGAGATGCTCTTGAATCTTGCCGCTTCCCCGGGAAGTGGTTGGGTAAGTAGGAGCCCCCGAGGTGAGGCGCGTCGACTAGTAGAATTCGAAAGGTCACGCGCGGCCGCTGAGTCAGCCGAGCGCAAACTTATCCATCCGGCCGTTGAGGGGCCGCGTTGACTTATAAATAGAAGCCAAAACCCTTAGGGTTTTTCACCCCACGCAGCTGCAGTCATTCCCAGTAGATCTAGCCAAGAATCACCACTAGTGCGCACTGCCGCCGCTGAGTAGAGCTTAGATCCAAGTGCGCCGCCGTAGGAAGCCACCACTGCAGCCCCCGAATGCGCGTGAGGGACACCGTGCCTGGAGGATGAAGCCGTGTTGTCGAAGACCACGAAGGCCGGCGGAGGAAAGAAGAGGGCGAGTGAAGGCGCGGATCTCTTCGCCGGGACATCACCGGCCCCCGGGTGTCCCCGCCGCGGCCAGATCCAAACCGTGAGTGGAAGAAGTCCAAGGCGAAGACTGAAGACTTGCTGGCCCTCCTCAACAGTGGATTCCTGCGGGAGAAGGAGGTGGACATGTGGAGAGCCGCCGCCGGGGATCCGTACCCCATGGAGAAAATCCAGACGAGATCCCAATGTTCGCGCGCGGTTCGCCAGGTACCGGATTATCTCCCAGCGAGCGACTTCTTCAAGGGGCTCATGGGGTACTACGGCATCGAGTACCTCAACCTCAACCCCAACGGTATCTTCTACACCGTCGTCTTTGTACATTTACGAAGCCTTTACGGGGATCAAGCCCCATTGGATCTTGTTAGGAGTTCTTAGGGGTGAAGCCGCCAACCCGGCGCCGGCAACCCGCGAGGTAGTCGGAGGAGCGGGGGATCCAGATGAGGAGGGATGCCGCCAAGCATTACCTCTCGTACAAGGCTGATGAGCTCAAAGCCCGGGACTGGAAGGCCAGTGGTTCTACGTCACGAACCACCACCGGAGAAGTACAGAAGCCGGCGGGGGAAGTAGCCCAAACATCGTCCATGGGGGAACTCGGGCCGACGATGCAGAGGATCCAAGCGCCGAGTTGTTGGCGCGGATCAAGGCGCTGAGGGAAGCCGGGCTGCGGGCCAAGCATCAGCGCCTTCGGCTTCCGTGAACGCAGGGTGCGGCCGTTGATGGCTCGCGAAACACGGGGTACGGTATACGGCGACGACGACACATCGCGGATGCACGGAGACGAAGTCGATGACGACGACATTGTTGACGGGCGGCCAGGATCTTTCAAGGACTGTCTTATTTTACTTATTTGTAACACCCTGAAATTTGGAAATTTCAGGATGTTAATAGGAGGAACAATTAATCAACGGTTTTCTCATAATTTAAAATTTTGCCTAGTTTTTATTTTCTTTGCAGGAAATTTAGCATAAGAAAATTGATTGATTTTATAAATTAAATAAATTGGCTCTTTATGTATGTTGCATCCATTCTCGTTGCATGGTTTTTTTGATTGATGTGTGTTGAAGTTTTCAAATTCAAATAAAAGATCAAAAGTTCAAAAATACCGAAAACCACCCTCAATCTCCACTCCTTATCTCTCTTCCCTCCTCTTCTTCTTTAGCCAAGCCGCGGCCACTTTTCCTCTTCTCCTCCTTTTCTTTCTCCCTACGGCCCAAACCGCCACCCCGCGGCCCAACCCTTCCCTTCTCTCCTCACTGCCGCAGCCCGCACCACTTTCGGCCCACGCGGCCCGCCGGTGCCCGCCTCCCTCTCCTCTCGCCGACAGGTGGGGCCCACCTGTCGGGAGCTTCTTCTTCCTCCGGCCGCCGCCCCCCCTTCTTCCTCCCGCGGCCGCCGGCGTCCGCCGTCCCCGGCCGCCCGCGCCCGTCCGCCTCCACCACTCAGCCATTCGCAGGCACGCGCATTCCGCCGCCCACTCACCGCCTCGGCCCTTCCCCTCCCGGAACCGTGCTGCGCGGGGCCCCTTGCCATTAATGGCCGGCCCACCGTCGAGCACCGCTTGCCGCGCCTCCTCCTTCCCCTCTCCACCTATAAAGGCTAGCCCGAGCCTCCCTGCCTCCCGTGCCTTCCTCCCGCCCGCTCCCCGCTCGCGCCTGGCACCGCGCCACCGGGCCGGAGCTCGCCGTCCGCCGGAGCCGTCGCCCCGATCTCCTTCGCCGGTGCCTCTCCCTCCCTTCCGAGATCCCAGGTGAGTCCTCCTTGGATTCCTCTTCATTTTTGTGTCTTCCCCGTCGTGATTGGTGGCCGGAAGAGCCTGTTTGGCATCGCCGGCGAGGCTTCTTGGCGAGCCGCCGCCGCACGAAGGCGGCCGCGGGTGCCAATCGCTGCGGGGCGTCCTCAGCCGCCCATCCGTGAGCCAACGACTCAGATTAGTCCAAGCCGCCTCGGTCAAAAGAGGCATACCGGTCAACCCTAGGTCTTCACTGCCATCTTGCAAAAACACCCCTAATGTTTCCAGAATCACAAGTCGGTCCTCCCACCTTTGAAAACCCTTTCAGTTCAGTCCTATTTTCTTCGTTTAGACTTTTAGGCTTTCTAGTTTTACGTCGCGATCCTTAGTTGCTTTTAGCATGTTAGCCCTTTTGTTTGTATAGGTAATTACTAATTAGGTTTAGCCCCGGTTTTCTTCGTTTAGCCCCTGGTGGTACGTTCTTAGCAGTTTAGCCCTTATAACCTTGTTTAGTGCGTAGTTTTAAATTTAGCTCGGTTTCAAGTGTTTTCAAATTGCGTTAGGTTCGTAACTCACTCAAAGAACGTGTTAGAGATAGTGTTGGCCCTGCTCTTTGCTTTATAATTTATTTAATATTAAAATATGATTAAATACTAATATACATGCTTTTCTAATTAAAATTTAATTAGAGATCAACACGTGTTTTTATAAGAAATATAATTTGGTTAATTCTTATTTAAATAATCTTTCCAATTAAAAGCTAATTAGAGTTATATCTCGGTTTTTCATAATCAAACTTAAATTAATTATTATATATTCAATTTGCTTTCTAAATAAAAGTAATGGTTTATCTCGAGTCTTCATAATTAAATATTAAATTGATTAATATGAACATAAATATGTTTCTAAACTATAATTTACTTAGTACAATTTGAAATGTAAAGATATTCGTTTAGATGCTTCACATCTTCTTTTCTAAACTTAAATGTTTAATTTACATAAATCATACTTGAATATTTATCAATAAAATTGGAATAAGTTATGCATCGTTCTTTTTATATAAATATAACTTGCTTAATTATTAAGGGTATTTCTCTGAAATAACCTATGCACCTTCTTTTGAATTAAAATTTACCAAGCACATAACCTTATGTGATATAATCCAAATCTTCCGATAGTTCCGAGTCTTTTGTGTTCGCGGTCCTAGAACCAAACCTTGTCCTCTTTTAAAAGCTTTTCATGCTTGGTGTATTGTTGTTGACGGTGTATTTTGGTGCACCTAGCATGTTCATTACACTTTGGTTTGGATTTGATTATGGAACTAACCCGCCACTAGGCACACTAATCATATAACAAGTTCATCTTTGTGCATGCATTTGGAAGTGTTATGTTTATGTAGGAAAACATGGACATAAAGGACAGATTCCGCAACAGTTCAAAGGAGCATTCATGGAGTCTTGTTCGTGTTCATGAGCTTCTTTGAAATCACTTCTAATGGTGACGAGGACCGAAGTGCTACGGAGACACCCCCAAGGATTGAAGAGCGTAAAAGATCAAACTTCATGCAAGAGAGCCCCCATCTTGGACGAGGATAACAGCATCAAAATCGTGCAAGTGGAGGGCAAAGTACATAAGTGCGCGAGGACCCACGGAGCAAAAGAGAGCGGCACGACCGAGCCGGAATTGGGCACAGGCCGGCCGGCCCGAGGCCGGCGGCCACTTCCGGCACCGGTTCGGTCTGTCTTCCTTGCCCTCGAAGGATCTTCAACCCTAAAACCCCCGACGCGCCGCCAACACCGAGAGAGAGGAGTCATTCGCACCAGAAGGCCATCCACAAGCTAGAGAGAGAGGAGGAGGATCTCCGGCGGGAGATCAACCACCTCGAAGGAAGCACCCTCTCGTGGAGAAGAAGGAAGACACCGGCGGAAGGGAAACCATGATCAACGGTGCCATGATCAGCACCTTGATGGGGTAATCTTCTCATTCGTCCATGGATTATAATCGATCTTGAGATGTAATCGCACTTTGTCGGATTATCTATCTATCATCTTGTGTTGAATATACTTTAATGCTTAAGGCTTGCAGGTGCCGTAGAGGGTACGGCTCCAATGCTTCCTTGGATCCATTCAATACGCGTGGCCAATCAAAGGTCTAGTCATGAATACCTTCGCGTAGTGACGGTACAGAGAGGAGGGAAAGGGCGAAACCGTGGTCACAACCCCGATAGATTAGATTGGTTTTTCATGTCTTTAAGCGATTGCATGCTCTAGTATCGTAGACCCGTGGGCGAGTGTCTTCTATCTTGATTGTTTATCATTCTCTGGGATGAGATTTCTTTTAAGGGGGGTAAATGAACATCCCGGATGTTTTGTTGCGCTAATGACATTAATTACATGAATTAATCGAGGTTAAATCACGTCTAAGCATGTTTGACATGATTGGGCTCACTTTTGCACAAAAGACCCCGGTCAACATCTCAAACCACGGTCAAACCCTAGATCTACTTTAAAGGCTGAAATGGTTTTCTTGCGCGTTCTCCAAATTTCACTATAGAAGTTCAAAATCGGCCAACATGAAAGTTGTTCGTTATTTCCGGGAACACATTTTTCGTAATTGGCGGACATTCCAATTTTGAGCGCCAATTGGCCAAAAATCGAGTTTATCGTGCCGTGAACGATGAACCGAGCCGTGGAAAATCTGCAACTTCGATTGGCATTCCTGGGCAAACCATTGATCAAAACATATGTCGCCCTTCGGGAAAGTTGTAGATCTACAGCTCCTCTACAACTTTGCTTTTGGGAGATTTTTCACTTAGTTGACGATTTTTGGAGTTTTGCAATTTCGAAGAGGGCTAAACGGAATAAATTTGAGCTGGGCGTCGTGTCCTCGCGCTCTAGAGCGCCGCGCGCGCCCCTGTCCGCCGGCCGCCCACGTGGCGAGGGGCGGCCGGTCCGGCGTACGGACGCACGGGCGACGTCGGCGTGGACCCGGAGCACCGCGGTGGACCCCCCTCCTCGCCTCTTTTACGTGCGCGAGCCCACCCCCGCGGACACGGCCGGCCACGCGCCGCGTGCCGCGGCGCGCGGGCGCATGCGGCGGAGGCCGTGGCCGTTCGTGGGTGCCATGCGCTTGTGCCTCGACCCGTCGCGCCTCGCGTCCATCGTTAACTCGCGCCAATTTTTCTCCCCGCGCGCGCGCCACGGCCGAAACCGCCATCGCGCCCGCTCGCGCGGGCGTCCTCGCCGCAAGCAGGCCGCGCGACGCCGAGCCGGCCTCTCCCGCGCCCATTCAACGCCGGCCGACCCTTCTACTCTCTTTCTTAGCCCGCCGCTGCCGCTCCCCTACCCCGCCGCGCCGCCAATCGAGCCGCCGCCGCCGGCCGCGGACCGCGGCGGCCGGCCGCCCCCGCACGCCGCCGGGGTGCCGCCGGCGCCGCCTCGGCCGGGCCGCGCGCACCCGGCCCGGCACCGGGCGGGCACCGCCGGTGCCGCCCGTGCCCTCGGCCGCGACCCTCCGCCCCTCCTCCGGCCGCCGGCGGCGAGCCCGCGCGGCCGGGGGCCACATTGCGAGGGGGAAATTAATCGCGAGGAGATTTTTGTAAAGTTCCGGGGACCGGCTTGTAAAGGTGAAATTTAGGGATTCAAGCAGTACCTTCGAAAAATCATTAAAAATCGTAGAAAAATCATAAAAATGCAAAACCAATTTTGTTGGGTTCGTGGTGAAGAAATCTACCTTTTCTAGAAAGCATGTATTGGGTTTTTCTGCACAGTTTTTGAATTAAAAATTCAAACTCAGTTTGGAGTGTTTTTAGTGTGATTTAAAAACTACACATGCTATGAACTTGAATTTTGGATATGTTGTTCTTTATATCATGTCTAGATCTGTAGCAAAAGTTTGCATGGTTTTGATGTATATATTTTCAGTTATGATTTTTGTAAGCTTTATGCTAGAATAAGTTTGATGCTTTTTATAGCACCTTTAATGAACTTTACTTTGAGCACAAGTGCACCCTAGTGCTTTGACTTGATGATTAGTACCCCTGGTGTGAGGGATGTGATTTTAGGGAATTGTTTGCTTGGTGTTTTGGATTTAATCTTGGGTAGGAGCTTAAATTCAAAATCTGAAAAATAAATTGAATTTGCAACCATGCCTTGGTCAGAAATTCATTTTTGGCATGCTTGACCTGTAGGAGAAAGTTGAGATCAAAAAGTTTATTAAATCTTTTTATATGAATTAATGTTGACTTACTAGGCTGAAATTTGTCTTTTTCGTATAAATTAATTTATAAATGATCTTAGGCCAACTTTTGGCGTGAGAGCTCAAACTAATCATATGTTGCTGTGTGCAAAAGATTAGGTTCATTGGAAGTGTTCTTGATTTAATTTGATTTATGGTTGAAAGGTTTGTTTTAGATAATTAAAGAAAGCAATGGAAATTAAATGTGCTAAATGGTAAAATCATGTTTGGTTCTGTTTTTAATATTTAAACACAACACCCTTGCTGTTTAGTGAAGTTAGGTAACTTAAATTGCTTAGATGTGCACACAATCACCATCAAGTTTAACTTTAATTAATGCATATGCATGTATACGTGTAGATCTCCCCGACGGTACGTACACACTCGCCCAGGAGGGAGACGGGACTGTTGATGGTGAGCTGAACCAGATTGGTGTGCAGCAAGACCTGGACCAAAGTCCAGAAGAGCCAAAGGCTTGTTTGGGTGCTGAGTCTGAGGAAGGCAAGCACCGGTTTCATCTAACCCATGTTTTAAATTAAACTCATGTCCTTTACTTTTCAGTACTTTATTGCTTTACCTGTGCATTTAAGTTTCAGGAGTTGCTTTGAAACCTAGATGCATGATCCTTAGGACTCCTATGCTCTTTTACTAGTATGTTAGGAACGCTAGTGCCATGCTCTAGGATCACGGTAGAAGTCGAGTATGACTCATTGCTCGCGAGATATAGGATGCTTATGTCGGAATCATAAGTTGGTTAAATTGACTCGCTCATGTGGTAAGAGCAATGGGTTTGGTCTCGACCGAGTAGCATGGTGCTGGTCCTAAGCTATTGAACGTACCAAGTACTTGCCGGGAATGGGACCGGTAAGCCTAGTACCTTCTGAACCGGGGCGGGATCTTTCTCTAGCTACCCGCTTGGGATGTGTCTCCGGCTAGCTACCCGTGGTATAGTGTGTGAGTCCGGACCGGTCGGGTTAGACCCTCCGGATAACCGTGTACCGCAGTTTGTAGCGTCTGATCCCAAACTGTGGGATGTTGGGAACCGCCTGGTCGGGGTAGACCCTGCATTTGCTTTTATTTGAATTCTTGGGGTCTACTTCTTCCGTGTATCTTGGGTTTACCTTGCAAGGATATAAATCGATCGATCGTCGGTCACTCGCCATTATCTGAGTCGGCTTGACCACTGGCTACCCCATGTTTAATTATGGAATATTTTGGATTAATATTGTTACTTGTTTAATATTGTTTGCACAACATGCTTGTTTAGTACAGGTGCTCACCTAGACTGATTAACATACTAGAATCTGAGCTAAAACTTGAAAATAAGGATCCACTTTTAGTTGCTTTTGGCAAAACAAACCCACAAGCCAAAAAGCCTTGCATGTCTAGTTTTGCTTTATTTTTGTCGGGTAAGTCTTGCTGAGTATTAGTACTCAGCCTTGCTTAATTTGTTGTTTTCAGGTAATCCCATCTGGCCTGGTTCTATTCCAGATGGTTGGGAGCTTGAATGGGAGAACGATGATGAGGAGTGATATGCATGGATGGCCTCCCGTGTGTATCATGCGCTAGTTTTTATTTTCCGCTGTTTAAACTCTGAACCATGTTTACTTTTATGTACCAAAACCCTGGTTTGTAATATTGTTAAACTTGTGAACCTTTTATGTAATGTAATGTTGTACTCTGGTCCCGCCTTCGTGTGGGCTTAGCGCATATCAACGATCCTGTTGTATGTGATTTACCGGGCTTTACCCGGCGGAAGCGACTTAATAATTCTTTATTATTGCTTAATGGCCATGTGGACCGGCTTAGGCGATAATACGGAATTATTTTGGGCGGTTCTGTCACACCAATGTAAGCCTGTAGTGGACCACCAAAGGAGGCTAACCCGTGCCATGCGAGAGGTAGTAAAGAAAGAGGTTATCAAGTTACTTGATGCCGGAATCATCTACCCGGTTCCGCATAGCGAATGGGTGAGCCCGGTACATTGTGTACCGAAGAAAGGAGGTTTGACCGTGGTGAAGAATGAGAAGAACGAGTTGATACCGCAAAGAACCGTGACCGGGTGGCGGATGTGTATCGATTATCGTAAGCTTAACAAAGCGACGGAGAAAGATCACTTCCCCCTACCGTTCATAGACGAGATGCTCGAGAGGTTAGCAAACCACGCTTATTTTTGCTTTCTTGATGGATACTCGGGGTTCATGCAAATTCCTATTCACCCGGAAGATCAACATAAGACAACGTTTACGTGTCCTTACGGAACGTTTGCATATAGGAGGATGCCCTTCGGCCTATGCAACGCTCCGGCCTCTTTTCAACGTTGCATGATGGCCGTGTTTTCGGAATTCATCGAAGAAATTGTTGAAGTGTTTATGGATGATTTTTCCGTTTACGGAAGACGTTCATGGATTGCTTAGCAAACTTAGAAAAGGTCCTTACAAGGTGTGCGGAGGTAGATTTGGTTTTAAATTGGGAAAAGTGCCACTTCATGGTTAAGCAAGGCATAGTGCTCGGACATGTTATATCCGAGAGAGGAATCGAAGTGGACAAGGCTAAGGTAGAGACGGTTGAGCAACTCCCACCTCCTACGGATATTAAGTCCTTAAGGAGCTTTCTAGGTCATGTCGGATTTTATAGGAGATTTATAAAGGACTTCTCGAAGATCACTAAGCCTTTAACGCACCTTCTTCAAAAGGATGTGGCTTTCGACTTTGACGAGAAGTGCCTAGCGGCATTCCGGACCTTGAAAAATGCATTGGTGAGTGCTCCCATCATCCAACCTCCGGATTGGAGCCAACCTTTCGAGATCATGTGTGACGCAAGTGACTACGCCGTAGGCGCGGTCTTGGGACAAAGAAAGGAAGGCCGAGTTCACGCCGTTTACTACGCTAGCAAAACTCTTAGTGGGGCACAATTAAATTACGCCACTACGGAAAAAGAGTTGCTAGCGGTGGTATTCTCTTTCGAAAAATTCAGATCTTACATCGTGAACTCGAAAGTCATTGTTTACACCGATCATGCAGCCATCAAGTATCTCTTGGCTAAGAAGGAAGCTAGACCACGTTTGATTCGTTGGATCCTTCTTCTCCAAGAGTTTGATGTTGAAATTCGTGATAAAAAGGGGGTGGAGAATGTTGTGGCCGATCATTTGTCTAGGATGAATCGTGGACAAGATGATAAAGAGCCCATAGAAGATAAGATGAGAGATGACCACCTCTATAGACTGCTCGATAAAGATACTTGGATGATCGACATCATTCGAGCAATTCGAAAGATGCCCCTCGATCATCTAGATAAAAACACTCAAAGGAAGATAATCTCCGAAAGTAAGAAATATTTTTGGGATGCACCATACCTCTTCAAACTTGGCAATGATGGAGTAATGAGAAGATGTGTGCCAAGGGAAGAGAGGGTTGAGATTCTAAGGAAGTGCCACTCGGCAGAGTACGGTGGACACTATAGCCATTTTCGAACCGAAGCAAAAGTATGGTCGAGCGGATTCTATTGGCCGGAGATGTATGAAGATACTAAAAGATATGTAGCGTCATGCCCCGAATGCCAAAGAACCGGAAACATCTCTCAAAGAAATTCTATGCCTTTGAAATACAACTTGCAAATCGACATATTCGATGTATGGGGCATAGACTTCATGGGGCCTTTTAAAAACTCATTTGGATTCGAGTATATCCTAGTCATGGTTGATTATGTATCCAAGTGGGTGGAGGCAATACCATGTCGTAAGGCTTCCACGGAGGAGTCCATCACTATGATCAAGAACGTGATTTTTCCCCGTTTCGGTACACCGAGAATCTTGATAAGTGATGGAGGAACTCATTTCACCGGGAAGAACTTCAAAAAGTGCTTGTCCAAGTTGGGAATTGAGCATAGGGTCTCCACGGCCTATCACCCACAAACCAACGGACAAGCGGAGACGTCAAATAGGCAATTAAAAAGCATACTCAACAAAACCATAGAGAAGGGAGGCAAGGATTGGTCAAAAAAATTAGACGGAGCTTTATGGGCTTATCGAACGGCGTTTAAAACACCGATAGGTATGACCCCTTATCAATTCGTCTATGGAAAAGCTTGCCACCTTCCGGTTGAGTTGGAACATAAAGCCTATTGGGCGATTAAAGAGATGAACCTTGATCTCGATGCCGCGGTGGTGAAACGAAGAATTCAAATAAGCGAGCTAGAGGAGTTGAGGTTGAAAGCTTATGAAAACGCAAGCATATACAAGGAGAGAATCAAAAGGTGGTATGATAAAAGATTGAAGAAAAAAGAATTTAAAGAAGGAGATAAGGTCCTCCTCTACAATTCGAGGTTTAAAACCTTCGGAAAGGGGAAGTTGCAAAGCAAGTGGGATGGACCTTATGTTGTGCATTCGGTGTTCTCCAACGGAGCGGTAACCACTATGGATATAAACGGCGATCAATTTGTGGTGAATGGACAGCGGCTTAAGGTTTACTACGAACCCGATGTCGTCCCCCTTCACCATGTTGACGTCTTCACCATGGAGGAAGAGCCCGAACGTCCCGCCTAGGACGAAAAACAAGGCATCAACTTCGTAAATAATTTTTCTTTTAGTTTTCGGAGTTTTTCGCGAAGATTTACCGGGCCAACTTTTTCCCATGGGCTAAGGAAGAAAGAATAGGGCGGTGTGCAAAAACCGGACCGGCCCGCCCCCGAGGCAGGGGCGGCCGGCCCAGCGGACCGACCCGGAGGGGCCCGACGCCCGATGACGCCGAATTTCGCCCGAATTGCTCCTTTTTGACTTCCTTGTTTGGTCGGAAAATTTTAAGGGAAGTGTAAAAAAGGAAAATAAGGTTTCCAGAGCTTTCCTCTCAGGACTATTTATTTGGCCGAATTGGGAGCTCGAGAATCAAACCTTTCAAGCAATGTGTTGCACCCTTGTAGCAGCTATTGTGCCTCCAAGAAGCTTAGAGTTGAAGCTAGAAGGCAAGAAGCCATCGATGGAGGAGGCGATGCGATGCGAGCTCAAGCTACCCATCAAGAGGACCGCACGCATCCATTGTGGAGGACGTGTCCCGACCGGAGCTCTTGCATCTCGCAACCCCGTCGAAGGAGAGAAGGGCCCTACATCCGTCCGAAGGTCGGCACGCCTCCAAGGCATCAAGCGCAAAGATTACAAGGAGGTGTCGCCAGAGCCTAAGGATTATGGGGATAGCGACTACTCCGACGATCGTAGCCCGAGCTCGTGGGCGGCTGCCGGTAGAGATGATGATGATTGGGATGAGCAGCCCAAGGAAAGGACTCCCGAAGGCCCTAACGGCGACGGCAACGACGGTGGCGAAGGCAACGACAATGGAGGTGGCAACGACGGTGGTGACAACGGTGGAGATTATGGCGACGACGACCCCTTCGGATTGCATCCGGTGTGTTGTCGAGTTTGCCGTCAATCCATCGCGGATCTCTACACGTTGGCCGACGAATGTCTCCAAGCCATGGAAGCGATGAAGCAGCGTATGGAGGACTTGGAGCGCGTAGTTGAAGATGACTACAAGTTCCTTAACAGCAACGTGCGCAAACTTTTCGGCATGGTTGGAAACATGAGAGGCAAGTGGTGCAAAACTTGCTTGAAGTACCACTAGATCTAGTTTTCCCCTTAGGATTTTGTAAGATACGACGAGGACGTCGTATGTTTTAAGTGTGGGGGAGAGCTAGCTCGCTAGCCTTAGCTTTTGAACTTCAAATTTAGGTTCGGTTTAATCTTCGTGTGAGAGTCTTAGTGTTTTAATGAGTCTTTAGTTTTTGAGTCTCGTTTTAAAATTTTTGCAAGTGTCTTAAATTAGTGTTGAGTCAAAGAAAATCAAATAAAAAGAGTCTTTATATATATCTTTGTGTTTTATGTATTGTTTATCTTTATTTACTTGTTTGTTTAATCTTCGATTCTTGATATATGAACACAAGTATGTGGTTTGAAAATCGTTTACCGTGGTGCTTAGTGGAATCGCTACTACTTAAAGTACCCATACCGCACTTCGATCTTGAGCTTCACATGTTAGTTGTGCTATGTTCGATGCTAAAAATTGGAGGATTTCAGTTCTGAAAATTATTTTAAAACCCTTGTAATAAAGGTTAGCAAAACCTCTTTTTCCAAGTTGAGAGTAAGAAAAAATTCCTATCCAAAGCCAAGTTTATTTTTTTTCGCTCCACCATAAGTGTGATTAGCACGATGAGTTAGGCTAGGACCCTTCTCTCTTGGTGAGTTTTAATTTCAAGCAATGATCATGTCCTTGTGCTTATCTTTTGTTGCTAGCCTCGTCATATATTCAGCACATGACTTTCACAACGAAAGTCATGATTATCGCTGGATTCCATACCCAACCCTATACATCTCTTTTGTACATCGTATTCCTTGAACACAACCTATTTTCAACGTTTCGTCTCGTCTCTAGCATGGTTTATTTAAAAATTCAGATTGTATGCATGCAAGGAAAGAGAGAATTGAAAGCTTTGAAAAGTTGTCAAGAGAGAGAAAAATAAAGAGAAAAAGTATGTGTATGGAAAAGAAAGAAAGAAAGAAAGAAAAATCATATGTGAATGAAAGAAGAAAGAGGAAAAGATGAGGTAGCAATGAAGATATGAGAGGGATGGATCAAGTGAAAGAAAAGAAAAGAAAAAAATAAAGTGTAAGGAAGGGTGTCACGTTGATTGTGAGACGAAACTTTTACTCTATTTCCAACCATGTGCAATCCGACAACGAGGACATCATTGGTGCCTTGTAGTCACAATTTTCTTTTGCCCTTGCACATGTCCACCATTCTAAATCTTCTCATCCTTGATATCCTTACATATGGTTAATTCTCATGATCATTGGCTTTGAAAGGTAGACGACCATTAGAGGAAGTTCTTAGTTTGACAATACTTGTGTTGATTGCGCTAGCCCTACCTATAGCTCCACTTTACATGATATATGAGAGATTAATGGGAGGTGAGAGTTTTATAAAATTTGGTTAGGATAGCCACTTCATATGAGTGACTTGAGAGAGCTTGGAGAAAGGTTTTTGTCTAATACTTGTTGCAGGAATTTTTGTTTTGAAAACCATAAAAACCCTCCGAAGGAAGCAAAGGAGTAAGCATGGCTGAAATTGAAGACTTCGAGTGAAGGGTTTGAGTTGTGGGGTAAATCTTGACGTGGTAAAAATTCTAAACGCCCATGTTTATGTTTGATTATCATTACTTTGTGTTTATGTATTAAAGATGAAGGGATTGACTAACTTGTGAAGAAGGATAAGTGGTACATGATTACAACACCTTAGATGAAATTCTTTTACGAGTACTTGCTCGAGGACGAGCAAGAGCTAAGTGTGGGGGAGATGTTGACGGTGTATTTTGGTGCACCTAGCATGTTCATTACACTTTGGTTTGGATTTGATTATGGAACTAACCCGCCACTAGGCACACTAATCATATAACAAGTTCATCTTTGTGCATGCATTTGGAAGTGTTGTGTTTATGTAGGAAAACATGGACATAAAGGACGGATTCGCAACAAGTTCAAAGGAGCATTCATGGAGTCTTGTTCGTGTTCATGAGCTTGCTGAAATCACTTCCAATGGTGGCGAGGACCGAAGTGCTACGAGGAACACCCCCAAGGATTGAAGCGTAAAAGATCAAACTTCATGCAAAGAGAGCCTCTATCTTGGACGCGAGGATAACAGCATCAAAATCATGCAAGTGGAGGGGGCAAAGTACATAAGTACGCGAGGACCCACGGAGCAAAAGGGGCGACCGAACTGGGCCGAATTGGGCCTGGGCCAGCCGGCCCAGGCCGGCCGGCCCAGCCCACTTCCGGCACCGGTTCGGTCCCGTTTTCCTTGCCCTCGAAGGATCTTCGACCCTAAAACCCCCGAGGCGCCGCCAACACCGAGGGGAGGAGTCATTCGCACCAGAAGGCTATCCACAAGCTAGAGAGAGAGGAGGAGGATCTCCGGCGGGAGATCAACCACCTCGAAGGAAGCACCCTCTCGTGGAGAAGAAGGAAGACACCGGCGGAGGGGAAACCATGATCAACGGTGCCATGATCAGCACCTTGATGGGGTAATCTTCTCATTCGTCCATGGGTTGTAATCGATATTGAGATGTAATCGCACTTTGTCGGATTATCTATCTATCATCTTGTGTTGAATATACTTTCATGCTTAAGGTTTTCTACCATGCCGTAAAGGGAGTATAGGCCTCAATGCTTCCTTGGATCCATTCAATACGCCGTGTCCATCAAAGGTCTAGTCATGAATACCTTCGCGTAGCGACAGTACGAGAGGAGGGAAAGGGCGAAACCGTGGTCACAACCCCGATAGATTAGATTGGTTTTCATGTCTTTAAGCGATTGCATGCTCTAGTATCGTAGACCCGTGGGCGAGTGTCTTCTATCTTGATCGTTTATCATTCTCTCTAGTGTAGTTTAGTGTTTTCTAGTATAATAGTAGTTAGGGTTTTAGTAGCTAGTGTGTCGTTGTTGATAGAACGCTTGTAATCCCCTTGCTCCGCGGATTGACAAGAACCTTGGGAATCCCGTGGTGAAAAAGGTGTGGGGTCCGTACGCTTGCAGATCGTAGAGGGATACGTCTTTTATCCGTCAACAACAGGTAAATTAAAAAGTGCTCAATTGCATTTCTATGCTCCATACCATGTCATTACGATTCAGGTGACAAAGGCTCTCTGCGGTCGTGGTCACACTTTCTCCCTCCTCGAGTGCCTTAATTAGAAAATAAGAGTAAGCTGGTACAAAATACCCATTAGCGCTAAGTTGTTCTAAGCACTTTTGAACGGTGGTCCTCTCATAAGTCCTCCTAAATGGTGAAGGGCTACCCAACTCAACAATCGATAGAATTGGAGTGGGGGGTTCTGATGACATTGAGGAGCGAAATGGTCCTCGAACAGGTATGTCAAAAGAGATTTTTAATTGGATGGCGTTGTTTGGACCGACACTCGCACATTGTACAATAGGAGGGGTACCACCAATATTATCGACAACATGTCGGAACCACTTGATATGATCCAAATTCTGCATGTTATGAAATGAATATTAATATTCTTGTAATAAAATTCCTATTTGCCGAGGAAAGAATATTACCATGTTTGGATCAGATCCTTGACGTCGATCACCGACAGGCAAATTAATGACTTCATGAGTGAAGTGTATCCCTAGAGGATGAGGACCAAGGCCACCTCTACAGCTGCCACCTCGATGACGGCCACCACGACCAAAAAAGTGACTTTCCATTGTTTTACCTAAAATATGCATTTGGGAATGTAATTAAATACTCTAAGTAGAAAGCATATTACTTAAAATTGCACGGCTGGTACGGTCCTCCACGGACCACAATCGCTCTCACGTGCAGCGATAGCGCTAGCGCTCGTGGAGGAGGAGGGCCGGGGGCCGGCAGGGGCGGCAAGTCAGGGAGGAGATGCGCATCGTGGGAGAGGACGGCGAGTCGGGGAGGGGCGTCGGGTCGGGTAGATGCGCGTCGGTGAGGTGCGCGCGGGAGACGACGATGCGCGCGTGTCAGGGAGGAGCGGCGCGTCGGGGAGGGGGCGCGTCGGGGAGATGCGCGTCGTGGAGGGGCACAGAGAGGAGGGGCGGTAGCGATGATGGAGGAAGAGAGGCGAGAGGCGGCGATTTGGGGGAAATGGCTAAGTGCCGATCTGGAAGGCGACGGGGCTTAAATAGATTATAGAAACCCCCATCTTTTGTCATGGGTCGAGTTCCCAGGGATATTTAATTATGAGGGTCAGTGGTGGGGATGCGAGGGGACGGATGTGGGAGGCGAGGAGGTGGCGGTGGTCTTTGAGGCGCCGCGGGGATGCGAGTGGGCGGCGTCGGGTGGAGAAGGAAAGGGCTATGCGTCCCACGGGTGGAGGAGGGGATGACGTCAGCAAATGACGTGGATGAGCTGTGGGTTAAACATCAAAGATTGTTCATGACAAACATAACATTGTTCAACATCACAGATTGTTCATAAACACAACCAATTCAACATCACACCAACACAGATTAGCCTACAACCACATGCATTCCCTACTAACATAGATTCAACATCACAAACATTTCTGAGATCCCAACCTTTGTACTACTTCTTCAACATGTAACCTAACAGAACACCCATGAGCCCTACAACCACCACACCCAAGAACACCATGCCATACATCATCTTCTCCACTTTGGCCTCCAAATGCTGCTTCTGCTGCAGGTTCCTTGTTGCAGACTGGACCTCTCCTTCATCTCTTCCGTCCTCGATGGGCACAGCTGAATCTGGTCGGCTTCAATCAACTCCAAGAAATATGCCTTTTGCCACCTATAGTAGTCACACTGTTCTGGCAGTTGAACAACAAGAGGGAAAAATCAATCTTTGCCAAATCAAATAATCGAAACCGAAAGACCAAAGTCAAACTCACCCATTTTTCATTCCTTGCACACTTCATGTAAATCTGACCGTAGTTTGTGGCCGAATCTTGCTGCATGCGCCGCTCAATCACCCGTGCCCTCTTGCAGTACAGGCTCACGATCAAAGGCAAACCCGATTCCTCACCAAAATGGGGGTAATGGGGGTAGGGATCTGCTACCTGCCTCCTTGGAGCTGATGACCCGGATCCCGGCAACCTTCCACCTAACGAAACCCCTTGCTGCGCCATTGCTTGCTTGCGGTGGGGAACAGCGACGAAGATGGCGTCCACCGGGGCCGGGCGTGCGGAGACGAACTAGCAAGGGAGCAAGAGGACGGAGTAGATGGAGAGGACGAGGCACTGTGGGATCCAAGCCGCGGGATTTAGGGTTATGGCAAGGGTAATGGAGTCATTTCCTCGGCAGAATCCACGCTGGAGGGGGGATGTGGGCGTGTGGCATGTCACCTCGTCAATGGTGGCAAATCCGTTGACTTAAAATCTGCACGATGGCAAAAACGTAGGAGCCACTGTAAAGGTCCCATATGAAGGAGTGGATTTTCTTACGATGGCAAATAATTAAGTATCCCAAGGGCCCAACCGAGACTAAAGGCCCTGTAGTCCCGGGAGGTCTTACCACCCCAGGCTACTGGCCGCCCTTTTGTCACGGGTGGTCTCAAGACCCGTGACAAAAGGGGTATTTTACGTGGGATCCCTCTACAGGAGAATTTTCGCCCTTTAGTCCCGGGTGGTGACACCAACCGAGACAAAATGGGGTCCTTTTGTCTCGAGTGGTAACACCACCTGGGACTAAAGGGCAATTTTGCGTAGGAAGTTATCATTTCTCTTTTCCTTGCTCATTTATCTCATCCACTAGCTAATTAATACTAGTTCATATAAAATTCAAATTTATGAAAAACAAGTAAATAAGAGAATACTTATTAATACAGGGAGGAAGAAGGAGGTACGGTGCTCATATGGATGCCGGCCATTAGTCCCGGGTGGTGTTAGTCTCGGCTCGTAACACCACCCGGGACTAAAGACCGGTGGCAATTTTTGCCGGATGGAGCCGTTTGGAGAGCCCCCTTTTGTCACGGTTGGTAATACGAACCAAGACTAAAAGGGGTCCCGGCTATAGCAGCCATTTCGGTCCATGTCGATGAAACCCTAGTCCCGGCTCCAAAGTTGAACCGGTACTACATTGCTACACGTCAGCTGTCCTATAGGTCATCCCATGCAATACCACATACGACTTTTGATGATGCGGAGGAGAGAGAGCGAGGAGATAGAAAGAGGTCGTTGCTTCGCGAACAACCACCTCAGGGCAAGTACATTGGTGTGGTCTGATAGATTGTCCCATCCATTTACACGTAATCTTGGGTCGACTCGACAGACAACCTATACAATGAGTTGTATGGTAGATCTATATAATTCCTTAACTAGTGCACATATAAAGGAATATTATGAGTTGCATGGCAACAACAACTCATACAATGGTTGTGGAGTTGTCTCATGAGGTAGTCGTTTCGTTCATGAGGTGTCTTGACGGTGAAAATCTGTCAACCTAGCCATGAGTTTGCCTTCGGTGTTGGCATGAGTTTTATACCTTATCCATTGGTACTAACCCCCGTGGTATAACAAGTTCATGTGCATGTCGGTTTTGGAGTTTAGTGTTTATGCAGGGTTTTAGCGTTGAATGCAAGACTTTAGGGATAAGTTCATCAAGCACCTCATGACAAGACCTTGAAGCCCCGTACAAGTCATGCAATGAAGCAAACTTAACTCCAAGAAGCCAGGGACTTGATCCGAGAAGACGACAAACTCCGAGGACCTGACCAGAAAAGTGCTGAATCTTGCAAGACAAGGAGTTGTGTCCAATTCGGAGAGAAACTGACGACATGGACCTACATGCAGAAGGGGGAAACATCCAGGAAGCAAAGGAACCGATGTAGAGCAAAGGAGGCCTCGGGCTGGGCCTGGATGGGCCCGAGCCGGCCGGCCCGGCCGGCCGGCCCAGTGAGGCTCCCCTTTGCCCTAGCCGCCAATCAGGCTATTTATAGCCCCCTGACCGAGAGCCACGCATCATACAATTCGTCATCGGCCGCCGAGGAGCAGAGAAGAGAGGGACACCATCTCGGAGAGGAGAGGGTCGAGCTAGTTGACTAGGGTTCCCCTAGCCGACGTGGGAACCTTGCACGGAAGACCACGTCGGAGTTCCCGGAGCTAGAAGCAAGATCAAGGAAGGATCCCGGTGGTGATCTTGTGTATGTATCATTGTTATAGTTGAATTATCAAGTTGAATCTTTTCCTAGCGATCAAGTGTTTCCTCGAAGATTTCGTTTTTCGATCGGCTTTGCTTATTCCAATTCTATTCTCAAGATAGATTACATAGGGTGTTCTTGTAGCCGCGGTGGCTAGAGGTACACGCCGGATCTTCCGAAAGAATCTCGACTTGTCTTTTGACTCGCCCTAAGCTCCCCGCATGAGTAGGGATACGTTGTGACAGAACGGGGGTTCCGAAAGGCGGATGTTTTCGGATTTGGATGGGAAACCACGATTTAAAGAGGCTTCTAATAAAATTCGATTTGCTACTTCTTCTCTTTCTTGGAACTTCAACAAAAGGCTTACCCCGATCCCTCTAGATCAGTTTATCTACCCAATCGTACTTTGTTTTCTCCGGTCTTTAGTAGATTAGATTAGTTTTGTGTCTTTTACTTAGATGCATTAGGGTTTCTTTTATCGAAGATTGAAGTTACTTGGATTTATTAGATTAAGTTTTGCGTCACACATTTGTTCCACGGATTCGGTACCTTGGGTTCACCACTCGAGGGAAGAAGGGTCCCTTGACTACGACGGGAGACCTGTCCGCTTGCAAGTCATAAACGAACTTTGATACAACTATTAACCGTCAACAAGCCCCTTTTTCTGGCGCCGTCCCCGGGGAACAAGTGATCAAGATTTGATTTTTTTATTGCCTTTTTGTAATTTTCAGTTTTCTTTTTGTTTTTCTTTTTGCATCTACTAAATTTTGATCATCCTCAAAATACATCTAATCTAGTTTGTCTAACCCTAGTTTCTATAGATTTGTTTTTACTTTCTAGTTTTTGCATACTTTGTTTATTGCTAACCCTAACAGGAGATGGACGGCTACCTCTCCAACGAACCCGATAATTTTGTGGATGATCCAGAAAAACTTTACAGGCTAAGGAGACGCGAAGCACATCAAGCTAAAAAGCTGGATTTTGTAGTTTTGGTGTCGGAAGACAAAGGATCGCAGGAATCTCCGAAGAATTCACGACCTCAAAGTCCTCGGGAGAATCGACTTCCACCGATGGGTGACCAACCACCGCAAGAACGCAAGATTGGGGAGCTATGCACCCCAGACATCATCGACCTACCAATCTTGAACCTCGAGGAGATCGGAAGACCGTTCGAGATCAAGACCTCAACAATCCGCATGGTGCAACATTCACCCTTCACCGGTGAAGAGGATCCGAACCTTCACCTCCAAGCATTCATTCAACTATGTCAGACTTTCAACATGGATGGGGTGACTCAAGACCAAATGAGGGCAAGGCTTTTTCCGTTTTCACTTCTCGGGAAGGCTTTGCAATGGTTCCACTCTCAACCGGCGGAGACGGTGCAAAATTGGAACACGTTGATGAAGGCTTTCATGAAGGAATACTACTCACCGGTAAAACTCAAAGCTTGCATAATAAGATTGCCACCTTTGTTCAATATCCTACAGAAACTATCTCGGAGGCATTTGAGCGCTTCAACGAGTACACCCGGCGGTTCCACATCACAAGTTCCCGAAGGAAGACCTCGTGCAAAAGTTCGATCAAGGACTCACCATGGCGTCAAGGACGATCATCGATGCATCGGCGGGAGGATCTATCATCGAGCTTACACCGACGGAAGCTTTCACGCTATTCAAGAAGGTCGCGGATAATGACACATGGGCGTCATCCGGGTGCCTACATCCGGTTCAACCCACGGGGAACGTCAAAGGAGTCTTGCAAGTGGAGAAGGAGAACATACTTGAAGGCAAGATCGACTCGCTCATGAGGAGGTTGGAGAAGATGGAGATGGAAAAGAAAGAGGCTCGAGACTTGAAGGCCGCCGAAGCAAGGTCCACATGCGAAGAATGTGGAGAGTATGGCCATGTCCGCAAAGATTGTCCGGAGGAAGCCAAAGTGCTCGACTACATGAGGAAGGGAGAATTGCCGAACTTCCGCTACGGGCAAGGTAGGCCTCAATTTAATGCAAGCTCATCTATTCCTAACGCGGTTCCGCTTCGTATACAATTGAAGGAGTTCATGGATGAGCAAGCTAAGATCAACAAGGACACCGTCACCAAGTTCAAGACCATAGACAAGGTGTTGGAGAACATCGATAGCAAAGTGACGGAGGTCGGAAGTTCCAATCATCAAGTGCTCAACATGATGAAGATGCTCGAGACGCAAGTTGGACAACTTGCGGGGCGCCTCACTAATGATGAAGGGAAGCTTCCGGGACAACCCAAAAGTCCCGAATCGGCGAAGGCCATTCAAACACGTTCGGGGAAGGAGACCGAAGATTCGGAACGTTCCACGGGAGCAAGGAAGCTTAAACCATCCACCGAGGTGGAAGGAGTTGCTAAAGAGAAGATTACGGGGATCATCACCGAGGAACCCGAATTTGAGATGCCGAAGGAAGACACGAGGATACCGCAACTCAAGCCACGCTTCTTCCGAGGTAAACTTGACAACCACTTTGAGAAGTTTGTGGAAGTTGTGCGTAGACTTAGCATCAACATGCCATTACTAGATGCCCTACAAGTACCTACATATTCTCGTTACTTTAAAGACATACTTGCAAATAAATATGAGATAGCAACACTCGGGGTAGATCATGTCAAGATGTCCGAGGAGTGTAGTGCTGCTATTGCTAATGGGCTAGAGAAGCAAAAGGACCCCGGGTGCCCTACTATTCCATGTTCGGTTGGTTCTTTCAACTTCGAGAAGGCGTTATGCGACCTTGGAGCAAGTGTGAGCGTCATGCCGAGGGATGTGTTCGAGAAGCTACGCCTACCAATGGAGCCTATGGGTATATGTTTGGAGTTGGGAGACAACTCCATTCGTTATCCCTTGGGCGTTGCTGAAGATGTACCCGTGAAGGTCGGACACTACTTCATCCCCGTCGACTTCGTTGTGCTCGAGATGGGAGAGAGGGAGAAGCCGCCGCTCATCCTAGGGAGGCCTTTCCTTAAGACCGTGGGAGCTACTATTGATATTGGCAAGGGGGAGATCATGTTCGATATCAACGGAGAAAGGAGTTCCTTCAAGTTCCGTCCAAGAATCGAGGCATGCAACATGATTGGAGTGAAGGGAGAACCAAAACAAATGGAGGGGCTGAAAAAGAAGAAGGAGCCGAAAAAATGAACGTAAAGAAAATCAAAGAAGGTGTTGCATCCGTCAAGACAAAGGAAGAGAAGCCGCCTGTGAAGACCAAAAAATGATTAAGCCGGAAGAAAAGCCCGCGCCCAAGATGGTGCGGAAGTGGGTACCCAAGATTGCAACGCCCGCAAAGAGCGTTGATCCGGAGTAATCAAGTGAAGAAGTCTAGCTATAGACTATAAACGAAGTGCTATGCAGGAGGCAACCCGTTTCGTCAAGTCAAGAATAAGCTACCGGGAGGACAACCCGATTCCAGGTTTTTCGAGTATTTTCAATAATTTAGTTTTGAGTTTTATTACGCAAAGACATTAGACTTAGAAGTGGTTGAACAATATTAGAGACATAATTCTTGATTGAATGTTTTGCTTTATCATAAACCTTTTGCATGAACCCTCCTATGTGCTTGTATGTTCTTTTCTTTTCGAGAAACCTCAACTAAATAATTTCAGAACCTAACTCAACCTTTCACCCTCATTATGGTGCTGAGGTTGACTTATTTTTCACGCTAAAACCACACGAGTAGAGCCACGATTTATATTTAGGTGTTAATAAATTTCAGCACGTGGTAGAACTCCCGTGAACCTAGAAATCAAAACTTTTGGTTGGTTTAAAAATCTATATCCTTGGTTTCTATAGGATTAGAATTTTTCTAAGCCTCATCTAATTTTGTTTTATTCAAAATCTTTCTTATTTAGCCAAAATTAGAACCTAAACCTATGCCCCCATGATCAAGCCGGGAAAAGTTTGCTCTCAACTGATGAAGGTAAACTATACCGGTGTCGTATGGACCTCCCTGGGCCCACTACCTCGGTGGGTACCAGGACCGACTACTCGGTGGGCCCCTGGGACTACCCGGCTTGCGCTGCACGGCATCTGAAGGCGTGGAGCACAAGGACTACACAGGAGTAGTACTCGGTTAGGGATCTGTACATGTTCCGCACTGTATAGAGGACTCCTAGACGTACTCGACTAGTACTCTTTCCCTACTCCGACTTGTAACCCTGCCTCCCGGACTATATAAGGCGAGGCAGGGACCGATCTCAGGATCACCTCATCTCATACAATCCCCTACAACCCACGGCGCACTATTGCACCATCTTGTAATCGTGCCCTATCAATCCAGAGCTACGCAGCATACAGGACGTAGGGTATTACGCACCTCGCGGCCCGAACCTGTCTAAATTGTGTGCCACGTGTCTCTTCCTTCGAGTTACCGATCTCGGCGAGTCACAATCATCTACTTCGGGTACTCCCCGTAGTAGGTTGCCGGTCTAAAACACCGACAGCTGGCGTGCCAGGTAGGGGCTCTCGCTCGAGATCACATGGCGAACTCGACGGCTTCCGTCCACATCAAGCCAACTGTCGCCTTCAACCGCGGCGATGCCTTCGTCTTCGGCGCCTGGGTCTGCACTGCTGACGGCGCGGGCTCCTTCCGCCGCCGCGACCATGCAGCCCAACCCGAGGACAGGCCTCGTGACGCTTCCCGAAGTCGTCACAGGCGAACTCACCGGCAAGTTCGGCGAAATTTCGCTCTTCAACCACCACCCTGACTTCGAGCTCGAGTCCGTCTCCAACTCGAACCCGATGTCGCCATGGGCCATCGCATGCGAGCCGGCTGCTCAGCCATCGCAGACGGCCCCCTCATCACGCAAGCGCTCCGCGTGCGGCCCGCGCACCCCCAGCCGGGCCCGCACGGGGGCTCCCACTTCGCGCCGGGCCGGCAAGGAGCCCGTACCCGAGTACAACTCGGACTCCGACGCCGTCCCCGACCACGTCTCGGACTCCAACCCTCTCTCCGAGTTCTACTCGAACCCGGACTACGAGTTCGACTTCGGGTCGGACCCTGAGGAGCCCGAGTCCGAAGACGACTCCACTGAGCTTCCCTTGTCAGGGCCAGCCTCTGGGCTGGTTATAAAATCAACACCGACCGGCAGATACGTCCCATCGGCCGGACCGCAAGCCCGCCTGACCTGGCAAAGGGAGACTCACGATACGTCGCCTACATCGACTCACTACCGTTCCAGGAGGGAACACCACTAACCCGGGCTGACTCAAACACACCAACTGAGGTGGCACCCTCTGAGTCCAGCCTTGGCACCCCTGATCGCCAAGTCTTCATGGCTGCTGGCGACACCCCAGGACCCTCAGGCACAGCTGAAGACAAGTACCTGGAGGACATCTCCGTAGACGAGCTCGTCTCGTCGATGCACCCGGGCGAGACTGCCGCCAACAGGGACGCTCGACGCGAACGTAACAAGAAGCGCAGCGAACGACACCGGCGGCTCAGAGACAACCTCCCCATCCGCAACCTTGCGGAAGCTCTCGAGGCGGTCGAGAGCGAGTCCACACCACTCCCGAGCAATGCCTCATGTCGATCACAACGATCGCACGCCGGGCTCGGGGCATACGCGCCGGGAGAGGTCATCGCCAAGCTCGCCGAAGAAGCCTACTTTATGCGGGTCGACAACGAGTCGGCCAACCTCCTCCGGCTAAACCTCGCGACAACGAAGCTACTAGTCGCAGCGCCAACGCTGGCCCCAATCGTACTCGAGGCGACATCCCAGCTGAGCCAAACCGCCGCCGCTCCCACGCCGGCGGACCTTCACGACGAGGACCAAGGCAACCGAGAGGTTGTCCCCCACTGCGCTCCGGTCGGTGGTGGCGGCAACGACCCTGACGGTGGCGGCAGCCGACGGCGGCGGCTCCAACCACGGGGCCAACAGAGGGCCGGAGGCGGCGGCGCTCGCGGCGGCCGAGGCCATGCGAACAGCCACGCCTACGGCGCCTCGCACGGCGGGTACGACGCTCGCCAGAAGATCGAGGAGCTACGGCGGAAGAAGTCGACCACTGCTGCTGAGGGCGACGGCTTCCCCGCCTTCTCACCACGACTTCGCAACCTACTCCTCCCCGACAAGTTCGAACCTTTGGGGATCACCAAGTACGATGCGAAGCAGGATCCTATCCAGTGGCTCCGATGCTACGCCCTCTCCATCGAGAACGGCGGCGGCAACGGCGACACCAAATGCCTCTACTTCCCCTTCGTCCGGGACCGGGCACCACTCACATGGCTCGAGTCGCTCGACAAGCACTCGATCGACAAGTGGGACCGGTCGAAGGAGCAAGCTTCACAAGCAACTTCGCGGACGCCATGGGCCGTTCGAGTACTCACATGGACCTTGCCATGATCAAGCAGGAACAAGGCGAGACCCTCCGCAAGTACATGCGCCGCTTTTTCGACAAGCGCGCTACCGTCGTTGACGTCACCGACAAGGAGGTCATCGACCTCTTCCAGGACGGCCTCTACCATCGCCGCACCTTCGAGGACTTCGGTCGTCGCCGCCCCAGGTCCATTCCCCACCTCAAGGACATGATCACGTCCTGGGCGGATGAAGAGGACAAGGCCAACGCCAAGTACGACGCCATCCGCGGCAAGTCCAAACAAAACCAGGGCGGCGGCGGCGCAAGCAATGCAAACCGGGGCGGCCGCAACAACAACAACAACAACGGAACTACTCGGGTCCCAACCGCAAGCGCAAGCCAGACAACACCGTCGCGGCTATCCAGCGCCCTGCGAAAGGGAACTCGAAGAAGAACTCAGGCGGGTTCAAAGACCTGCTGAAGGAGAAGTGCCCATGGCATCCGAACGGCAATCACACTACCGAGCAGTGCTACCAGCTCAGGCACGCACTCAAGGATACGCCGGAGCCACCGCACCCTCATGACCAAAAGGGCAAGAAGAAGGACGGCGACAACAACGACTTCCAAGAACCCGAGAAGACCGTCAACGTCCTCTTCGGCGGATCGCTCCGGCGGGCGGGAGCAGAAGGCTACCCGTCGTGAAGTAATGTCCATCGAGCCAGCGGTCCCGACCCCTCTCAGGTGGTCAGAGGTACCCATCACCTTCTCCCGCGTGGACCAGTGGACTAGCTTCTCTGAACCAGGACGGTTCCCTCTCGTCCTGAAGCCAACGGTGGCGGGCTCCAAGCTCAACAAGGTGCTCATCGACGGTGGAAGCGGGCTCAACGTCCTCTTCACCAAAACCTTGAAGAAGATGAACCTCGACGTCACCCCCATGCTCACCAAGAGCAGCACGCCTTTCTACGGCATCGTCCCAGGCAACGCGGCTATCCCACTAGGCTCAGTGGTACTGCCAGTTCCTTCGGGGCGTCTCGGGACAACTACCGCACCGAGTACATCAAGTTCGAAGTCGCTGACTTCGAGACCTCTTACCACGCCATCCTCGGAAGACCGGCCATCGCCAAGTTCATGGCGGTGCCCCACTACACCTACTTGGTACTCAAGATGCCAAGTCCAGCCGGTGTACTCTCCCTCCAGGGGGACTTGAAGATCTCCCACGACTGCGATACAGAGGCCGTGGTGATCGCTTCAACAAACCAAGTACCCAACGCAATGATGGAGGTCTACGCCGCGTCGAAGAAGCTCGCCACGAGCGAACTCGACATCCCAGAGAAGTCTGACAGCGCCAACAAGCCTCAGCCACCTGAGGAGGTACTCGTCAGGACGGTCGACCTCGGAACAGGCGACCCCAGCAAGACCACCACCATCGGGGCCGGCCTCGACCCCAAATAGGAAGACGCGCTCATCAGCTTTCTTCGGGCTAACCGCGACATCTTCGCGTGGAAGCCAGCGGACATGCCAGGAGTGCCTAGGGAGCTGATTGAGCATTGCCTCAACGTCGATCCAAAGGCCACCCCCAAGCGACAACACCTCCGACGTTTTGCCGACGACAGACGGGACGCCATCAAGAAGGAGCTCGCCAAGCTACTCGCAGCAGGCTTCATCAGAGAAGTCTTCCATCCTGAGTGGCTCGCCAACCCCGTCCTCGTCCGCAAGAAGAACTCGAACGAGTGGAGGATGTGCGTCGACTACACCGACCTCAACAAGCACTGCCCCAAGGACCCCTTCGGGTTGCCGCGGATTGATCAAGTCATCGACTCCACGGCGGGGGCGCGACCTGCTCTGCTTCCTCGGCGCTACTCCGGTACCACCGGATCGCAATCAAGGAGGAAGACCGGGGAAAGACCGCGTTCATCACCCCGTTTGGTGCGTCTTGCTACACGACCATGTCATTCGGGTTGAAGAACGCCGGCGCTACCTATCAACGGGCCATCCCGGCCTCGCTTCAAGCGGCAACTCAACAAGAACGTCGAGGCTTACGTGGATGACGTGGTTGTCAAAACCGGGGACTCCGGTACCCTCATCGACGACCTTGAAGAGACCTTCGCATCGCTACGCGAGTACCGCCGGAAGCTCAACCCGAACAAGTGCGTCTTCGGCGTCCCTTCGGGCAAACTACTCGGCTTCATCATCGGCCCGGCGCGGCATTGAAGCCAACCCCGAGAAGATCTCCGCCATCACCAGCATGAAAGCCCCCACGAGCATCAAGGACGTCCGAAGCTGACGGGGTGCATGGCGGCGCCGAACAGATTCATCTCGAGGCTAGGAGAACGGGGCCTCCCCTTCTTCAAACTACTCAAGCATCACGAGAAGTTCGTGTGGACTCCCGGGAGGCGGATCAAGCCCTTGCCCGGCTCAAGGACTTCCCGTCGAAGCCGCCAATCCTCACGGCTCCTCACAAGGGCGAGCGACATCTTGCTCTACCTAGCCGCGACTACTCACGTGGTCGGCATCTGCCATCGTTGTCGAGCGGCGGGGAAGACGGCCACGCCTACCCGGTCCGGCGCCGGTCTACTTCGTCGGCGAGGTTCTATCGAGTCCAAGGCTCGCTACCGGCCCGTGCGAAGCTCTCCGTACGCTCTACTCATCACCTCGCGGAAGCTACGACACTACTTCCGGGAGTACTCGGTCTCCGTCGTCACCGACTACCCGCTCGGCGACATCCTGAGGAACCAAGACGCCACTGGGAGAATCTCCAAGTGGGGCTGTCGAGCTCGGCGCCCTCACCATCGACTTCAAGCCACGCACGGCCATCAAGTCGCAAGCACTAGTCGACTTCATGGCGGAGTGGCGGGAGAACCCGGCTACCTACTCCCACCGCGCGACCGAGCATTGGGTGATGTACTTTGACGGCTCACTCAACCTCGAGGGCGCGCGCGCGGAGTACTCCCCGATCTCTCCAACGGGCGAACAACTCAAGTACGTCCTGCAGATCTTCTGGAAGGTCTCAAACAACAAAGCCGAGTACGAAGCTCTCCTACACGGGCTCCGCCTCGCGGCTTCACTGGGCATCAAGCGGCTACTAGTCTACGGCGACTCCGCAGTGGTCATTAACCAAGTTAACAAATCCTGGGACCGCAACAAGGAGAACATGGACGCCTACTGCCTAGAAGTCCGCAAGCTCGAGAACAAATTCTATGGTCTCGAGTTCCATCACATCGTCCGCGACAACAATGTCGCCGCGGACGTCCTCTCGAAGCTTGGATCCACCCGCGCTCAAGTACCAGCGGGCGTCTTCGTCCATGAGCTTCACGCGCTATCCATCCCGGAGCCGGCGCCACCGACCACCGCCCCGCCCCCATCCACCGGCCTGGGCGGGAGGTCATGATGATCGACGTGGACCGGAGGCAACCCTTCATCGACTACCTCGGCGAGCGAAGGTCCCCCTCCGACAAGAACGCGGCCGAACAACTCGTCCGCCGCGCCAAGTCTTACGTCCTCGTCGGAGACAAGCTTTACAAGCGGGGCGCATCTTCTGGAGTGCTCATGAAGTGCGTCCCTCGTGAAGAAGGCAAGGACATCTTGGAGGAGATCCACAAGGGCGTCTGCGGCAACCACGCGTCTTCACGCACGCTGGTCAGCAAGGCCTTCCGGCGAGCTTTCTACTGGCCCACAGCCCTGGGCGATGCCGAAGAACTCGTCAGAAGGTGCCAAGGATGTTAGTACTTCGCCAAGCAGCAACACGTCCCAGCCTACAAGCTAGTCACCATACCGCCAACCTGGCCCTTTGCCTGCTGGGGGCTCGACATGATTGGGCCACCGCCAACCGCGCCGGGGAGGATTCAACGTGGTACGGTGGCTATCGACAAGTTCACCAAGTGGATCGAGGTCAAGCCGGTCACATGCCCCAAGGCTGACAGAGTACTCGACTTCCTGGATGAACTCGTACACCGCTATGGGCTACCCCACCGCATCATCACAGACCTGGGGTCCAATTTCAACAACCATCAGTTCTGGGAGTACTGCAAGAACAGCGGGATTGACGTTCGATACGTCTCAGTCGCCCATCCACGGGCCAACGGACAAGTCGAGCGCGCCAATGGGATGGTGCTCGACGCCCTCAAGAAGCGGCTACACGACGCTGCTAACTCCAAAGGGGGCAAGTGGATCAAGGAACTACCCAATGCACTCTGGGGGCTGCGGACTCAACCATCCAAGCCAACGGGGCAAACCCCCGTACTTCTCGGTCTATGGCTGCGAAGCCATCCTCCCCGCCGACGTCATATGGAACTCGCCGGCGGTGGAGCACTACGACGAAGGTGTCTCGGAAGACGAGCGAGACGAGTTGACATCGACGGCCTCGAAGAAGCTCGCCGCGCCGCCCTCGTCCAATCGGCAAGGTACCCGGAGGGTATCCGACGCTACCATGATCGCAACGTCAAGGAACGCTCCTTCAACGTTGAAGATCTTGTCCTCCGCCGTATCCGGAACACGGAAGGACTCCACAAGCTCAGCTCCCCCTGGGAAGGCCCCTTCACCGTGGCCAAGGTGACCGGCCGGGGCTCATACTTGCCTCCAAACACTTGAAGGCGAAGACGTCAACAACTCGTGGAACGTCGACCAACTCGTCGATTCTACGCCTAGTCTACACGACTACTCCGGGGTTCAAGTCTACACGACTACATCAGCACCCCTCGCCGCAAGCGACCCACCGGGTCCTGGCCCCAGTCTCCGGACTACTCCCCTCCAGGGTCCAGCCCGCGCGGCTACCTACGGACCCTGGGCTGCGACGAGCGTCAAGGACTCTAGCAGCGGTCTACCAAGAGACCACACTCCAAGATCCAGCCCCGCGCGGCTACCTACGGATCTGCGATCCAGCCCACACGGCTACCTACGGATCACCTGCTGCAAGCGGCTACCCGCTCCAGCGCCACTTAGCTGTAAGCGGCCTCCGGGTCCAGGCGACTACCTTGTAACTACGGCCCTGGCCACCCAGGTGTACTTCTTCAGTAATAAAGTTTGATTGCTCATCAACTTATTTACTGTCTACTCCCTACGACGGGACTACTAAAGCCGAGTACTACTACTCGCACTCACTCCACGATGGGTGCTCCGCACTCTGAGATCGTGGTTACGAGTACTCATTGCTGGAAAAACTTCTTTCATTGATACTTGATGCAATTCTTTACAATTGTTTTCTGTACAACTATGGCTACTAGCTACTTATTACAGGGCTACTGGAGGTTCAGCTTCTTGGCTACCTGCTCCGCGATGGGAGCCATCTGCTCCGCCAGGCTCCGCATCTTGCTCATCGGAGCAGTTGGCGGCTACTCCGCCGGCGACCACCTCCACCGGAGCCTTCGGGAAGTACGACTTCATGAAGGCCAAGACTTGTCTTGGGATCGACTTGGCCATATGCTTGACGTAGGCGGCCGGCCGCTTGGTGCTTCACGAAGTCGATCCACCGGGGGAGCGATCTTGGGGCCGCCCGGGGTGCGGCACCGGGAGCCTCGCGATCGGGAGAGCGGCTTCCTCCAACTCCCTCAACCGGGCCCTCAACGCCTCGCGAGTCCTCGTTCAATTTCCGCAAAGATTTGTAGCGCTTGATGAGATCCCCCGTCGAAGCAATTCGCAGCTCCATGTGCTTCTCGCACTCGAAGGCGAGTTCCTTGTAGTCGAGCTCGAGTACCTGGCGGGCTTCCTGCTCCCGGTAGAAGAGGTTCTTCATGCTCACCTCCGAGGCCTTCAGCTGCTCCACCTGGCCTTCGAGCTCTGCAACACAGCAACGCAACAGCGGGTCAGATGCTTCACGACTTCCAACAAGTACCCGACAAGTCGAAGGACATACCTTTATTCTTGTTGCGGAGGCCTTTGTTCTTCCGCACCAACTCGTCGCCCTTCGCCTGCAACTCCGTGATGTCGTTGTGGTACTTGGCGAAGGCGGCGTCGAGCTTCGACTGCATAGCAGCCGCGTGCTTCCGCGACTTCACGAGCTGCTCCTCCAGGGCCTCGGCTCGGAGCACGGTGTCGCCGTAACCCTGCAGCAGGTTCGACTTCTCACGGGATCGCTCCGCGACGTCCTGCACAAGACAACTCAAGTCACGAAGAGTACTCAACGACAAAGGATTGACTACTCTAAGGCTACCGTCACGTACCTTCATCCATTGTTCGGCTTGACGGATCGCCTCCATGTGCTTGGCTACCGTCGCCGGCTCGACGAGATCGTCCGCCAGAAGTTCTATCCCGCCGCGGCTACCCGAGGTAGCCTCCGTCATCGGCGCAGAGCGGATGGGCTCCGCGTCTTGGATCTCAGGGGATCGGATAGCCACCTCCAGGGCAATCCCTGGCGACGTGGTGGCCGCCTCCCCCCCGGCGGACTTCTCGACGACCTCTCCCACGGGCTCGGGGGCTCCTCCTGCAGCCTCTGGGGCTTCTGGTGTCAACTCCTGCATCGGCACCCCCGCAGGGATGTCACCACCTTCAGCACCTGTCAACAAAAGACACGTGCATCAGCGTCTCGACTACTCTTCTGGAGCTCCGCAGCTTCACGAAGGGTACTCACCTTCGACTACACTGGCCTCCGGCAGCGGCGCTTCGGTAGCCGGGGGCTCGGTCGCGGCTTGGGCATCGGGAGCGGCTTCCTCGACGGGCGGCGCAAGTTCTTCCGCCACCGCTGATGAGGGCTCATCCCCGTCCCAGCTCAGATCCGTGGACTTTCTGCAGAAATATTCACGGAAGATCGTCAGACAAGATCGACTACTTCAGTAAGTACTACCCGTGGGGATGTGGTACTTACAAGCTTGACCTGACAATGGTTACGGCCGGAGCACCGAGGATGCTGGCAATATCCACCAGTCCACCCTCGGTGGGCGTCTCCTCCTCCGCCCCTGCGGCTTCTGACTCCTCCACGACGGCGGCGGTCGGCGCAGATGTCTCCTGCGCTCCCGCGGCCTCCATCTCTCCAACAGCGGCGGCCGTGGGTACTCTGCTCTCCTCTGGAGCAGGGGGCTGGCGCTCCAGTTGCGCCAGGAGTTCTTCAACAGTGGGGGCTGGACTTCGGCTTTCAGCCGGTTCCCCCACCGGGTCCCACACGCCCTCGTCGCCCTCTTCGACGGGCTCCGCTGGCGGCACCTCCTGCACACAAAGGAAGATTTCTCGTCAGCAATGTACTCGAATAACGGGTACTCGACTACTCTGCTCAAGATAACTTACCTCCGGAGGCGTGGTCTCTGAGACCTTCATCTTCTTCGCCACTCGCTTCTTGGCGGGGTTGCGCGGCTTCCGTGGCGGCGCAGCAAGGCTAGCCTCCAAGCTAGCCGGAGGGTCTTGAACAAGTGGAACATGAGGCAAGCCCGGGCGGCTAAACCTCGACCGCAGCTGGAAGCGGTCTTGAAGCGTCTCTTCGTCTTCTTCGTCGTCATCGGAGGAATCCTCCACGATGACAGGATCGTCGCCTTCATTGACTTCGCGGCGCTCCTTCGACTTCACCTCCGCCGGGATCTCGATCCCGCTCGGTGGCGGCTGCGGCTCGGAGACGAACCGCTTCACATCATCCTGCGCAAAGATACAAGGTTTCAGCAACTCTACTACAAGTACTCGCTACTCGACGAGGGGAGTATGACTACTCACCTCCTTGGGCGGGCGCGCGGCGGAGTACTCCTCGACCGGGCACGCCGTGTACGGCGGCATGTCCTTGAAGATGCGTGACAACCTTTCGACGATGTCGTTGTCGTCCAGCTCGCCCCCCGGCATCTGCGACGAGTCGTCGTCGCCAGTGTACTCGAAGCCCAGCGTATCCCGTGCCATCAGCGGGCCGGATCCTGCGCTTCATGAAACTGAAGGCCACATGCTCGGCCCTCAGTCCAGCCTCTCTGAGCACCTTGATGCGTGCTAGCAGCTCCGGGAGCTGGATCCCCTCTTGCATGGTGGGTTCTGTGTTCCACCACTCACGATGCCTGGGCTACCGTCCGCTTGGCTTCGGCAGGCCAGGGTGGTGGTTCGTGATGTAGAACCACCTCGTCTTCCAGTCCGTGTTGGAGTCGACGAGCTTGTACGCCAGGTACTGCTCCGCGGCATCCTCCCTTAGCTGGATGCCGGCCCCTCCGACTACTCTGGGGTTGGAGGCGCTGGGCTGCGGCTTGACGCGGAAGAACTTCCGGAAGAGCACCCAGTGCGGCTTGATTCCGAGGAAGGCTTCGCAGAAGTGGACGAAGACCGACGTGTGGAAGATGCCGTTGGGGTTCAAGTTGAGGTACTCGATGCCGTAGTACCCGAGCAGTCCTTTGAAGAAGTCGCCGGCCGGGGAGAGCCGACCGCGCTCCACGAACCGCGAGAACATCGGGATCTCGTCCTCGGCCTTCTCCATTGGATATGGATCTCCGGCGGCGGATCTCCACATGTCCACTTCCTTCTCCCCGATGAACCCACCTGTTCGGCGGGGGTCGACGAGTCCTCCATCTTCACCTTGGATCTCTTCCACTCGCGGCTCGGATCGGCGCGCGGTGGAGACACGAGCGGCGCCGCTCCGGTGGCGGCCGCGGCGGCCTCTGCGCAGCCCCTCTTCTTCCCGCCGGCCTTGGACGTCTTGGGCGGCGACGGCTTCATTCTCCAAGTGCAAGGAGTTTTCGCTCGCATCCGCTCGGGGGCTACCGTAAAGGCTTCGGGTGGCGGCGCGCTCGGATCTACTACAGCGGCAGCAGGCGCTGGGAGTGGATTTGCTTCAAGATTCAAATGGAATTGCTGTGGCTCGAATGGGTGAAAAACCCTAAGGGTTTTGGTTTCTATTTATAAGCCAAATCGCCTCCGTAACGGGCGGCTGGATAAGTCCACGCGCGGCTGACTCAGCGGCTGCGCGTGACTCTTCGAATTCTACTAGTCGACGCGCCTCACCTCGGGGGCTCGGCTACTTCTACTCGACCACCTGGGAAGCGGCTAGTCTCAAGAGCATCTCAGGACACATTTCTTCAAGAAGACCCTTCAATTCGAGAGGAAGTACTCGACTCAAGGCTCGGGGGCTCCGTGCCACGTGTCCTTCGGTTTTTTCTCTCCGGATTTTTCGGGATTTTCTTGCCAAGATTTCAGATGGACCCTCAGCTGAAGCCCGCGGCTTGTGGCTCGGGGGCTACTCCATGTGAAGCGCGGTTCTTGCGAACTGCACCTCCATAGCAGCTTCGGCTTCAAGACAAGACAGGCAGTTTTGGAAGATCTTCGAAGGCATTTTTCGAGGACGCTCGGAACTACTCGAGAAGACTTCAAGATTGCTCAAACATCGTCTGGAGTACATTCCAGCCTCGGGATGCTTCGACTACTCTTGAAGACTTTTGACTTGTAGCACTCAGGGACGCTTGAGGACTACTCGTTAAGGCCGTCAAGACTACTTGAAGCTATCCTTCTCGACTACAAAGTACTCGGGGGCTTGTCGTATGGACCTCCCTGGGCCCACTACCTCGGTGGGTACCAGGACCGACTACTCGGTGGGCCCCTGGGACTACCCGGCTTGCGCTGCACGGCACCTGAAGGCGTGGAGCACAAGGACTACACAGGAGTAGTACTCGGTTAGGGATCTGTACATGTTCCGCACTGTATAGAGGACTCCTAGACGTACTCGACTAGTACTCTTTCCCTACTCCGACTTGTAACCCTGCCTCCCGGACTATATAAGGCGAGGCAGGGACCGATCTCAGGATCACCTCATCTCATACAATCCCCTACAACCCACGGCGCACTATTTTACCATCTTGTAATCGTGCCCTATCAATCCAGAGCTACGCAGCATACAGGACGTAGGGTATTACGCACCTCGCGGCCCGAACCTGTCTAAATTGTGTGCCACGTGCCTCTTCCTTCGAGTTACCGATCTCGGCGAGTCACAATCATCTACTTCGGGTACTCCCCGTAGTAGGTTGCCGGTCTAAAACACCGACAACCGGTGAGACCGAAATCGACGTAGTTGAAAAATATTTTTGACTTACATTTGTTTTTAATGGTTTAAAAACTTCTCTAAAATTATGTTTTGAGCTCTTGCATGGCTCTGAAAATTATTTTAAATTTCGAATTAGAGGAGTGCTTAACCTTAAACATACCTAAATGGAGGCAATCTAGTCTGAATTAATCATGCATGCACCATTGGATTCCCTTTTATCAACTTTCACCAAATCCACATGCAAAGGACAAGCATGGTGGGCAGCAAGCATCAACTTTGCAGGAATTTCATGGTGGCATGTGAAGCAAGTGGAGCTAGGGAGCATGGACATGACCCAAAGCATGAAGCATCAAGTGGAAGGACCAATAATGCAAGAAAAGGAGTGGACGAGAGCGTTTGGGCGGTGCAACTCATGGAGCACGCGGGCGGGGAAAGTTGCAGAGGCGAAATGATCGTCTTTGGAAGAAAGACGAGGCGGGGAGGTGCACCGAGGCCCCCAGGCCGGTCGGCCCAGGCCGGCCGGCCTACCCTATTTAAGGAGCCCCCCCGACTCCTGTTTTCTGCAGGCAAGCCTCCCTCTCCTTCCTTTGTTTGTGTGTTCAAGTTTGTGTGCCCAAAATGTCCGTAGACATAGCCAACATTCCCAAGCTTGATAGCTCAAAAAAATCCACATCCTTAATCCACTCAAAGTCCACATCCGAAGTAAGAGTTTTAGTGCCTAGTTACTAGTTGTAACCCAGAGTTTTAGTAGAAGAAAAGAGTGCAGCATCCATGTGGAAGAAAACCACAAGTCTCTTCTCCAAGAAGAAGGGTTCGTCGTCATCCAAGCCATCATCAACCACGTCTTCGAGGAGGCACTCGGTTTCCAAGTCTCCCCGGAGCATGGAGACGGATACGGCACCACCGAGGAGGAACGATGCTCTCCTCATTGGTGGTATGAGGGCTGCAAGAAGCACGTCCATGAGGTTTACCGAACCTCGAGGGCACACGGAGGAGCAGCCCGCGCCACCACGACGATCGACCCGTTCAACCGCGCCACCTCCTTACACTCCGAGATATTCTTCGTACGGCTTCATCATCTTGTCGTCGTCGGAGGAGGAGAGGCTCTCTCAACTTGAGAAGAGGCTTGTGCCCAACGTCGAATTCGACGACCAAGCACTCTACACCTTGGGTTTTGGCACCGACATATACTACATGTTGGGGCACCTTGGATGGGTGCAATTCTCCAATGGAGTATCGGCGGACACCCACATGGGGTTCTCCTTGAAAATTTTAATGACTATTGCACCTATCCTTGATGATGGGGTGCAAAGCTTGTCATTCCATTTGGAGGGAGTCCAACAAGTGGTTCCCTACGAGCACGTTAGGGAGCTACTTGGATTCCACAAGGGAGCTCCGGAGAAAGTTGACGTGCCACCCGGCATGTTAGCGGGATTTTGGAATAAGATCTCCGGAGAAGCCCATCAACAACGCAATTGCATCCGCAACCCAATTATCCGGATATTTCACTCTTGGATGTGCAAGAGGGTATTGGGGAGGATGAAGGAGACGAAGGTGACCGACACGGAGTTGAATTGGCTCTACTCGGCTTTAATTGCCAGGCAGCCAATAGACCCCTCTTACCTTATGATCAACCGTTGGTTTTGTGAAGCAACATCGTGGGCGGCAAATATTGGTTCGGGTGCTACCTCTCCATGTTGGCCTTCTCCTTACGGCCGGGGATCGCAAGAAACCCCGACCATCTTTTGCGTGGTACCTCTCTCGGCATTGAGTATTTGCGGCAAGGCAAATACATTAGTGGAGATGAGAGAGGAGGTTATTGTTTGGCCATAGTGAACCTACCCCTTCCCAATGAGAGGCTTAGGCTTTTCACCGAAGGGAGAGAAGATTGGTTGGAAGAGGGACTCCTTGTCCCTGCAAGGAAGAACAAAAGAGGAAGAATCGTAGAGGAGGGAACATCCTCCGCACAAGCGAGTGGAGCACAACCCAATGTGCAACCATTCGGCGGGATCCCTCCTCCGCCAAGTTATTACGGAGGGCCACAAGAGCAAGCATGGGGGGGTGCACCGGTACCCCCACCAAATTATGTGGTGCCCAACGCTAACTGCGGAGTCCTACGCACATCATCCCCAACCACAACAAAGCATGGCCATAATTGGGGGGTATGCTGCAAGGAACGCCCAAAACATCGAAGCCATCCAAGCTAACGCAGCTCAACTTGGTGAAGGCAATGCAAATATTGCCTTTGAGCTTGGACGCCTTCACCTTGTGGAGCCAAATCAATTCGTCGTAGGGAATGTCCAATCATATTATGAGCAAGGGTATTACTATCAAGATCATCAACATCAACCACCGGTGGAGGACTAGAAGATTTAGGAACTTTAGTTTTCTTTTCTTTTCTTTTTCTCTGTAATTTTCAGCTTTTGCTTATGTGTGTTTGCGTAATATTTGCTGTTTTTATTTAAATTTCAGCAAGCATGTTTGTTTATTTTCAGTTTGTATTTCAACTTGATATCATCATTAATAAAGACACCACCTTGATTATATCATTGGAAAAGTTACAAAAATTTGTGCCATGATGATATATGATTATAATTGCAGCTTTGTTCATCTTTGTAATTGATCTATGCATGTTTAAGCTTGTGCTCTCTTAAAAATACAAATCTGAATTTATTTAAATGCTAGCTTAATCTTCAGCAGAGGTTATGATTAAAATAGAGACCCATGGTGTTTTATGTGCTCTCAAGTTATGGATAGATTAAAGATGTCTTTTATGCTCAAAAATATCGCTAACCTTGTCACAAATATCACTTGTGTGTTGCTCAACCTATCCAAAGCCTTATATATATTTGAGTGCATAAACCTTAGTGTACAAGATTTATTTTTGAGTGAGTTATTGCAGGCCATGATTTCTCTGGCCCGAGACTAAGAAGCTGGTCATTCCGTTTTTGCGTATCTATCTTTTTGCTAGCCTTTTATCCGTGCATTGTGTATCCCCGCATCGAAGATCTCACAAACCTCGCCGGATATCCACCCTTAAACCAAATATCATCTTTTGTGATTACCTCCTTGACCACTTCCTATCATTGAGAATGGATCATCAATTCAAGGAAGATCGCAAGACGGTGCCAACATTGAAGATTTCAAGTATCTCTCCAAGGAAAAATATTTCCGGTACCTACCTTATTTTTCGCCTCTTTGCTCGAGGACGAGCAACGTGTAAGCATGGGGGGGAGGTAGGTACGGTGCAGTTTTAGATTTCAAAAGGGGAGTATTTTAAAAAAATAATATAATCAATGAAAGAAAAATTCAAAGGCGATGTACGTGACTTCCAAGGTGAAAGTCTCACAAGAAAAAAATGAAATGAATGAAAGAAAGAAAGAAAGAAAGAAAGAAAAGAATGAGAAATATGAGAAAGAGAAAAAAATATGAGTATGTGTAAAGTGAACTCCCCGGTTCTCTAAGAGTGCATTCAAGGCTTCAAGTTTAAAAGATCCATTCTCATTTTCCAACCATGTGCAATCCGATAACGAGGACTTCCTTTGTGCCTCGGGATCACTCTTTGCCATTTGCACATGTCCACTCATCTAAAGTGTGTGTATTTTTCTCTTTCCCCTCCTTGATTTAACATTATTTTCCAATGACCTTTTTGACGAGTCTCGGTAAGACCATGAGAAGCTTGTCTTGTTTTGACAACACCTCATTTATAAAATCTTGTTAGGACTAAACTTTCCCAAAGCTCCATATAAAGCCTACCACACATATATGTTATGAGACGGAAAGGAGTATAATATATAGGCTTGAGGGACAAGCGAGTTGAGAGTTCATGAGCAATGTACAAGATGATTTAAATTTGTGAACTTGGTTTAGCTTTTCTTTATCTCGTTCTTTATTTCAAAAAATTCTGAGATCTATTTAAACTTTGTGAGCATGTTAATACTTATGGGATAAGCTTAATAAGAATCTACCCTTCGTAGAGATGAAGGCTAGTACATTATGGAACTTTAATGAATTAAAATTTTGAGAGCATTATGTTTTCTCATGTGTGATCAAGTGCAAGGTTTAAACATTGTTTGGCAATGATGATATCCATCGAAGGCTTACTCGAGGACGAGCAAGGTTTAAGCATGGGGGAGATGTTGACGGTGAAAATCCGTCAACCTAGACATGAGTTTACCTTCAGTGTTGGCATGAGTTTTATACCTTATCCATTGGTACTAACCCCCGTGGTATAACAAGTTCATGTGTGCATGTCGGTTTTGGAGTTTAGTGTTTATGCATGGTTTTAGCGTTGAATGCAAGACTTTAGGGATAAGTTCATCAAGCACCTCATGACAAGACCTTGAAGCCCCGTACAAGTCATGCAATGAAGCAAACTTAACTCCAAGAAGCCAGGGACTTGATCCGAGAAGACGACAAACTCCGAGGACCTGACCAGAAAAGTGCTGAATCTTGCATGACAAGGAGTTGTGTCCAATTCGGAGAGAAACTGACGACATGGACCTACATGAAGAAGGGGGAAACATCCAGGAAGGAAGGGAACCGACGTAGAGCAAAGGACGCCTCGGGGCCGGGCTCCGGATGGGCCCGAGGCCGGCCGGCCCCGGCCGGTCGGCCCGGCCCCCCCGGGGCCCAGTGAGGCTCCCCTTTTCCCTAGCCGCCAATCAGGCAATTTATAGCCCCGTGACCGAGAGCCACGCATCATACAATTCGTCATCGGCCGCCGAGGAGCAGAGAAGAGAGGGACACCATCTCGGAGAGGAGAGGGTCGAGCTAGTTGACTAGGGTTCCCCGAGCCGACGTGGGAACCTTGCACGGAAGACTACGTCGGAGTTCCCGGAGCTAGAAGCAAGATCAAGGAAGGATCCCGGTGGTGATGTTGTGTATGTATCATTGTTATAGTTGAATTATAAAGTTGAATCTTTTCCTAGCGATCAAGTGTTTCCTCGAAGATTTCGTTTTTTGATCGGCTTTGCTTATTCCAATTCTATTCTCGAGATAGATTACATAGGGTGTTCTTGTAGCCGCGGTGGCTAGAGGTACACGCCGGATCTTCCGAAAGAATCTCAACTTGTCTTTCGACTCGTCCTAAGCTCCCCGCATGAGTAGGGATACGTTGTGACAGAACGGGGGTTCCGAAAGGCGGATGTTTTCGGATTTGGACGGGAAACCACGATTTAAAGAGGCTTCTAATAAGATTCGATTTGCTACTTCTTCTCTTGCTTGGAACTTCAACAAAAGGCTTACCCCGATCCCTCTAGATCGGTTTATCTACCCAATCTTACTTTGTTTTCTCCGGTCTTTAGTCGATTAGATTAGTTTCGTGTCTTTTACTTAGATGCATTAGGGTTTCTTTTATCGAAGATTGAAGTTACTTGGCTTTATTAGATTAAGTTTTGCGTCACACATTTTTTCCACGGATTCGATACCTTGGGTTCACCAGTCGAGGGAAGAAGGGTCCCTTGACTACGACGGGAGACTTGTCCGCTTGCAAGTCATAAACGAACTTTGATACAACTATTAACCGTCAACAAGGTGGTTGCTTCGCAAGGCAACGACCTCTTTCTCTCTCCTTGCGCTCTCTCCTCCACATCATCAAAAATCCTATGTGGCACTGCATGGGTGTTGACGGTGTATTTTGGTACACCAAGCATGTTCATTACACTTTGGTTTGGATTTGATTATCGAACTAACCCGCCACTAGGCACACTAATCAAATAACAAGTTCATCTATGTGCATGCATTTGGAAGTGTTATGTTTATGTAGGAAAACATGGACATAAAGGACGGATTCACAACAAATTCAAAGGAGCATTTACGGAGTCTTGTTTGTGTTCATGAGCTTGATGAAATCACTTCCAATGGTGGCAAGGACCGAAGTGCTAGGAAGGAACACCCCTGGGGATTGAAGCGTAAAAGACCGAACTTCATGCACGGAGAACTTCCATCTTGGACGCGAGGATGACATCGTCAAAATCATGTAAGTGGAGGGGGCAAAGTGCATAATCACCTGAGGACCCACGGGAGCGAAGGGGTGACCGAACCGGACCGAGATGGGCCTAGGCCGGTCGGCCCAGACCGGCCGGCCCAGCCCACTCCGGGGGTCGGTTCGGTCCCCCTTTCCTTGCACCCGAAGGATCTTCAACCGTAAAACCCTGAAGGCGCCGCCATTCGACAGGGAGAGATCCATTCGCACTAGGAGGCCATCCACAAGCTAGAGAAAGAGGAGGGAGATCTCCGGAAGGAGATCAACCACCTCGAAGGAAGCACCCACAAGTGGAGAAGAAGGAAGACACCGTCGGAAGGGAAACCATGATCAACGGTGCTATGTCTAGCACCTTGATGGGGTAATATCCTTATTCGTCCATGGGTTGTAATCGATCTTGAGATGTAATCGCACTTTGTCAGATTATCTATCTATCATCTTGTGTTGAATATACTTTAATGCTTAAGGTTAGCTACCATGCCATAAAGGGAGTAAGAGCCCCAATGCTTCCTTGGATCCATTCAATACGCCGTGTCCATCATAGGTCTAGTCATGAATACCTTCGCGTAGTGACAGTACAAGAGGAGGGAAAGGGCGAAACCGTGGTCACAACCACCGATAGATTAGATTGGTTTTCATATCTTTAAGCGATTGCATGTTCTAGTATCGTAGACCCATGGGCGAGTGTCTTTTATCTTGATAGCTTGATCATTCTCTCTAGTGTAGTTTAGTTGTTTTCTAGTTTAATAGTAGTTAGAGGTTTGAGTAGCTAGAGTGTGAAGGTAGATCGAACGCTTGTAATCCCCTTGCTCCACAGATTGAAAAGAACCTTGGGAATCCTGTGGTGAAAAAGGTGTGGGGTCCGTACGCTTGCGGATCGTAGAGGGATACGTCTTTTATCCGTCAACAAGCCCCTTTTTCTAGCGCCGTTGCCGGGGAGCAAGCTAGTTTACATCGTTTGGTTTGCATCTAAGTTAGTTTGTATTTAGTTTATCTTTTGTTTGTTATATCTAACATATATTATCTAGAAAACCACTTGTTTTGTTTTTGTTTTTGTTTTTATCTTATTGTCTAGATGGCGTTCATCAATCAACCCGTGGAAGAACCGGAGAAATCACTAAGGGATTACGCTAGCCCTCGATGTGAAGACATAAAAGTGCAAGAGTCGGATTCGAAGCTCGAAGCGACCAAGTATGAGATTAAATCCAAGATCATCGAGATGGTGGCGGCAAACCCATTTGAAGGGATGGTTACGGAGAACCCATATAGACACATAAGGCATTTCACGACGCTATGCAATACGGTGCGTCAAGGAGTTCCCGATGAATGGTTCAAATGGAATCTCTTTCCCTACTCACTTGCCGGCAATGCAAAGACATGGTACTCGTTTGCGCCCTTTGAAGTTGAAGGAAATTGGAACAAGTTGAAAAAAAAAGTTTTGCGAGAAGTTCTTTCCAATTAGCAAGGTTCAACATCTAAGGAGGCAAGTGATCACTTTCATGCAAGGAGAAGAGGAAGGGATAGACCAAGCTTGGGATAGGTTTAGTGAGTTAATCGAACAAGGACCAAGACTCGGCTTCTCCGGTGACGTACTCTTGCATACATTTTTCTTTTCCCTAACCCCTAGTTGCATGCAACAGGTCCAAATGTGTGCAGGTGGGGATCTCATGGAGAAAACACTCACGGAAGCCGCCCAACTTCTACAAAAATTAGTAAAGCGGCTGCCATGCGAAGAGATTGGGAAACAAGACTTGCGGAAGAGCCTGAATATAATTCAAGGAAGAAGAAGTGTGCTGAATTTTCTAAAGAGGCAATCCCGAAAGTCACAAAAGAGGAGACAATCCCGGAAAAGCTTGTAGAAGAACACATCAAGTCAAGAACTACCCCGAGCATTGACTTCGCCGTATCAAATGAAACAAACAAGAGAAGCATGTCAAGCGCGAAGCCACTAAGGGAGTTCGAACCAATGGATTGAGTTCCTATCTATTACAGAGAAGTATTTGACAAGAGAAGACCGTTCCCTAATCAAAAGGGGATGGCGAGAGCATTGGAAGTGGATTTCCCACCGGAAAAGAAAGCGGAAGATTCATACAACCTTGAAACCACCGGTGAGATCTTTCAAAAACTCTTTGGAGATGATGAAGTGGATCCGGAACACATAGCCGAGGTGAAGAAAATCTTGGGAATCAAGCCCGAAGCGTCACCATACGCTCGCCTTGCCGAGATTTACGCGATAGGATCCGAAGAAGAAGAGAAGATGGCACCACGCTTGAGTTGCGAGATCAACGGAATTCAATGCAAAGCTTTATGCGACATCGGAGCCCAAGTAAGTGTCCTATCTTCTAAAATTTACGATAATGTTCAAGAACACAACCTAGACTTAGCTCCAACATCAACGAAATTAATTATGGGAGATGGTAGAACTATTAAACCTCTAGGTATTGCTTGCAACATGAAAGTAAAAATCTCTGGAAAATGTATACCAATCGATTTCTTTGTTCTTGATTCTTACCATAGTAATCATGATCACATAATCCTAGGTAGGCCCTTTCTTAAGTTGGTTGATGCCGTGTTGGATGCCGGAGAAGGCAAAGTAACAATGAACCTTAATGGAACAAAGTACACATATAATTTTCTTCGTGTTTCTAAACACCCTACACCCTTTCCTCCCGAAGACGAAGTAGAGGAGATAGATAGTCTTTGTTTTGTTGAAACCCTTAGAGGCCTGCTGCAAAGAGCGATGGAAAATCAAATTAATGATCAACAAGATGAAGAGCTAGAAGAAGCAACAAAAGGCTTAGAACCACATGATGGAAGCGTGGAGGAAGAAAGATTCGAGGACATAGGAGAGATTAAACCCGAGGAGCCACAAGTGCCCGAGGTAGACCTTAAACCTTTGCCCAAAGGATTAAAGTATGAATTTTTGGGCCCAGACAAGACTTATCCAGTCATTGTGAGCAACGAGTTGAGTCCCGAAGAAAACGAGAAGTTGCTGATTTTATTGAAAAAACATAGGAAGGTGATTGGATATTCGATTAATGATCTCAAAGGTATTAGCCCAGCCTTTTGCACTCATCGTATACCAATGGAAGACCAGTGTAAGCCCGTAGTGGACCACCAAAGGAGGCTAACTCATGCCATGCGAGAGGTAGTAAAGAAGGAAGTCATACTTGATGCCGGAATCATCTACCCGGTTCCGCATAGCGAGTGGGTGAGCCGAGTACATTGTGTACCAAAGAAAGGAGGTTTAACCGTGGTGAAGAATGAGAAGAACGAATTGATACCGCAAAGAACCGTGACCGGGTGGCGGATGTGTATTGATTATCATAAGCTTAACAAAGCAATGAAGAAATGTCACTTCCCCCTACCGTTCATCGACGAGATGCTCGAGAGATTAGCAAACCACGCTTATTTTTGCTTTCTCGATGTGTACTCGGGGTTCATGCAAATTCCCATTCACCCGGACGATCAACACAAAACCACGTTTACATGCCCTTATGGAACATTTGCATATAGAAGGATGCCCTTCGGTCTATGCAACGCTCCGGCCTCTTTTCAATGTTGCATGATGGACGTATTTTCGGAATTCATCGAAGAAATTGTCGAGGTGTTCATGGATGATTTTTCCGTTTATGGGAAGATGTTCATGGATTGCTTGGCAAACTTGGAAAAGGTCCTCACGAGGTGTGCGGAGGTAGACTTGGTGTTAAATTGGGAAAAGTGCCACTTCATGGTTAAGCAAGGCATAGTGCTCGGACACGTTATATCCGAGAGAGGCATTGAAGTGGACAAGGCTAAGGTAGAGACGGTTGAGCAACTCCCACCTCTGACGGACATTAAGTCCTTAAGGAGCTTTCTAGGACATGCCGGATTTTATGAAGATTTATTAAGGACTTCTCAAAGATCACTAAGCCTTTAACGCATCTTCTTCAAAAGGATGTGGCTTTCGACTTTGATGAGAAGTGCCTAGCGGCATTCCGGACCTTGAAAAGTGCGTTGGTGAGTGCTCCCATTATTAAACATCCGGATTGGAGCCAACCTTTCGAGATTATGTGTGACGCAAGTGACTACACCATAGGCGTGGTTTTGGGTCAAAGAAAGGAAGGCTGAGTTCACGTCGTTTACTACGCTAGCAAAACTCTTAATGGGGCACAATTAAATTATGCCAATACGGAAAAGGAGTTGCTAGCGGTGGTATTCGCTTTCGAAAAATTCAGATCTTACATCGTGAACTCGAAGGTCATTGTTTACACCGATCACGCAGCCATCAAGTATCTCTTGGCTAAGAAGGAAGCTAAACCACGTTTGATTCGTTGGATCCTTCTTCTCCAAGAATTTGATGTTGAAATTCGTGACAAAAAGGGGGTGGAGAATGTTGTGGCCAATCATTTGTCTAGGATTAATCGTGGACAAGATGATAAAGAGCCCATAGAAGATAAGATGAGAGATAACCACTTCTATCAAGTGCTCGATAAAGACACTTGGATGATTGATATCATTCGAGCAATTCGGAAGATGCCTCTCGATCATCTAGATAAAAACTCCCAAAAGAAGATAATCTCCGAAAGTAGAAAGTACTTTTGGGATGCACCATAAGTCTTCAAACTTGGCAATGATGGAGTTATGAGAAGATGTGTGCCAAGAGAAGAGAGGGTAGAAATTCTAAGGAAGTGCCACTCGGCTGAGTACGGTGGACACTATAGCCATTTTCGAACCCAAGCAAAAGTATGGTCGAGCGGATTCTATTTGCCGGAGATGCATGAAGATACTAAAAGATATGTTGCATCATGCCCCAAATAGCAAAGAACTGGAAACATCTCTCAAAGAAATTCTATGCCCTTGAATTACAATCTACAAATCGATTTATTCGATGTATGGGGTATAGACTTCATGGGGCCTTTCAAAAACTCATGCGGATATGAGTATATTCTAGTCATGGTTGATTATGTATCCAAATGGGTAGAGGCTATGCCATGTCGTAAAGCTTCCACGGAAGAGTCAATTACTATGATCAAGAACATGATTTTTCCTCGTTTCGGTACACCGAGAATCTTGATAAGTGATGGAGGAACTCACTTCACCGGGAAGAATTTCAAAAAGTGCTTGTCCAAGTTGGGGGTTGAACATAGGGTCTCGACGGCCTATCACCCACAAACCAACGGACAAGCGGAAACGTCAAATAGGCAATTAAAAAGCATCCTCAACAAAACCATAGAGAAGGGAGGCAAGGATTGGTCAAAGAAATTAGACGGAGCATTGTGGGCTTATCGAACGGCGTTCAAGACACCGATAGGTATGACCCCTTATCAATTCGTCTATGGAAAAGCTTGCCACCTTCCGGTTGAGTTGGAACATAAAGCCTATTGGGCGATTAAAGAGATGAACCTTGATCTCGATGCCGCGGTGGTGAAACGAAGAATTCAAATAAGCGAGCTAGAATAGATGAGGTTGAAAGCATATGAGAATGCAAGCATATACAAGGAGAGAATCAAAAGGTGTTATGATAAAAGATTGAAAAAGAAAGAGTTTAAAGAAGGAGATAAGGTCCTCCTCTATAATTCGAGGTTTAAAACTTCGGAAAGGGGAAATTGCAAAGCAAATGGGACGGACCTTATGTTGTGCATTCGGTGCTCTCCAATGGAGCGGTAACCATTATGGATATAAAAGGCGATCAATTTATGGTGAATGGTCAACGACTTAAGGTTTACTACGAACCCGACGTTGTGCCCCATCACCATGTTGATGTCTTCACCATGGAAGAAGAGCCCAAACATCCCGCCTAGGACGAAAAACAAGGCATGGATTTTTGTAAACAGTTTTTCTTTGAATTTTCTGGAGTTTCTCGCGAAGATTTACTGGTCCAACTTTTTCCCATGGGCTAAGGAGGCGAAAAAGGGCGGTGCACCAAAAACCGGACCGTCCCGGCCCCCGAGACAGGGTGGGCCGGCCGGCCCAGTCCGACCGTCCCAAGTGGGTCCCGGCGGCGGTCGATCTCGGTTTTTGCCTGAATTGCTCCTTTTCGACTTCCTTCTTCGGTCAGAAAATTTTAAGGGAAGTTTGAATAAGGAAAATGAGGTTCCTAAGGTTTTTCACTTCGGACTATTTATTTGGCCGAATTGGGAGCTCGAGAATCAATCCCATCAAGCAATATTTTGCACCCACCAAGCAGCCATTGTGTCCCCGAGGAGGTTAGAGTTGAAGCAAGAAGCCAAGGAGCCATCGATGGAGGAGGCGAAGCGATGCGAGCTCAAGCTACCCGTCGAGATCAAGAGGACCGCCCGCATCCGTTGCGGAGGGCGTGTCCCGATCGGAGCTATTGCATCTCGCAACCCCGTCGAAGGAGAGAAGGTCCCTACGCCTGTTTGAAGGTCGGCGCGCATCCAAGGCATGAAGCGGAAGGACTACAAGGAGGTGTCGCCCGAGCCTAAGGACTATGGGGGTAGCGACTACTCCGACGATCGTAGCCCGAGCTCGTGGGCGGCCGCCGGAAGAGACGATAACGATCTTTACATTTGGGATGAGGTGCCCAAGGAGAAGACTCCCGAAGGCCCCAACGGCGGCGACGGCGGCGACAGCGGAGACGACAATGGTGGTGGCGACGACAGCGGCGATGATGGTGGAGACGATGGCAATGACGACCCGTTCGGATTGCATCCGATGTGTTGTGCGGCTTGCCGTCACTCCATCGCGGATCTCTACGCATCGGTCGACGAATGTCTCCAAGCCATGGAGGCGATGAGGCAGCGTTTGGAGGATTTGGAGCGCGTAGTTGAAGACGACTACAAGTTCCTTAACCGCAATGTGCGCAAACTTTTTGGCATGGTCGGGAACATGAGAGGCAAGTGGTGCAATAATTGCGGAAAGTACCACTAGGTCTAGTTTTTCCCCTTAGGAATTTTGTAAGATACGACGAGGACGTCGTATGTTTTTAGCGTGGGGGAGAGCTAGCTACCTAGCCTTAGCTTTTGAGCTTCAAGTTTAGGTTCGGTTTGATCTTCGTTAGAGTCTTAGAGTTTAAAGAGTCTTAGTTTTCGAGTGTGTTTTTAAATATTTGCAAGTTTGAAGTGTCTTAAATTAGTGTTGAGTCAAAGAAAATCAAATAAAAAGAGTCTTTATATATTTTGTGTTTTGTGTGATGCTTATCTTTATTCACTTGTTTGTTTATCTTTGATTCTTGATATATGAACATAAGTGTGTGGTTTGAAAAACGTTTACCGTGGTGCTTAGTGGAATTGCTACTACTAAGAGTATCCATACCGCACTTCGATCTTGAGCTTCACTTGTTAGTTGTGTTATGTTCAATGCTAAAAGTTGGAGGATTTCAGTTCTGAAAATTATCTAAAAAACCTTGTAATAAAGGTTAGCAAAACCTCTTTTTCCAAGTTGAGGTAAGAAAAAAATCCTATACAAAGCCAATTTATTTTTTGCTCCACCATAAGTGTGATTAGCACGATGAGTTAGGCTAGGATCCTTCTCTCTTGTGAGTTTTAATTTCGAGCAATGATCATGTTCTTGTGCTTATCTTTTGTTGCTAGCCTCGTCATGCATTCGGTAACGTGACATTCACATTGGAAGTCCCATACATCGCCGAATTCCATACCCAACCCTATACATCTCTTTTGTACATCGCATAACTTGAACACAACCTACTTTCAAAAGTTTCGTCTCGTCTCTAGCATGATTTAGTTAAAATTTCATTTTGTATGCATGCAAGAAGGAGAGGAGTTGAGAGCTTTGAAAAGTTGTCAAGAGAGGGAAAAATAAAGAGAAAAGTATGAGTATGGAAAAGAAAGAAAGAAAGAAAGAAAAAATATAGAAAAGTAAAGAAAGAGAAAAATATGAGAATGAAATAATGAAAGATAAAGAAGAGAAAGAGAAAAGAGGAGTGGCAATAAAGATATGAGAGGGATGAATCAAGTAAAAGAAAAAAATAAAAGTGCAAGGAAGGATGTCACGTTGTTGAGAGACGAAACTTTCACTCTTTTTCCAACCATGTGCAATCCGACAACGAGGACGTCATCGGTTCCTCGTAGTCATAATTTTCTTTTGCCCTTGCACATGTCCACCATTCTAAATCTTCTCATCCTTGATATCCCTACATATGGTTAATTCTCATGATCATTGGCTTTGAAAGGTAAACAACCATTAGAGGAAGTTCTTAGTTTGACGATACTTGTGTTGATTGCGCTAGCCCTACCTATAGCTCCACTTTACATGTTATATGAGAGACTTATGGGAGGTGTGTTGGGGATTCGGAATCAATCCTCTAGGAATTGACGCGCCAGTTTCGATCAGTTGTTTTGGCTAGACTGAATTCAGGTTCATAGAATTGATGAGGGGGGTTTCGACTCCTACCCTTTGGAGTGTATCCTTTCTAGTGAAAGCATTCATTCAGAATCTTTAGTTATGATCAGTTATTTGTATGCTTGCGACCATTTTTCAGTTATTTGTATGCTTGCGACCATTTTTTTAGTTTGCACGCAGGGTGAAAGGATTGGAAGTAGAAAAGGGGCTCAAAGGAATTGATCAGTACCCTTCGCCTGGTGGTTTTTGTTGACGCAAAATCTGCACCTTACGCCAAGCACACAGCAAGCCGAACAAGCTAGCTTCACACGCGAAAAGATTCCAAGACGTGCCAGTCAATTTTCCCTGAAAATTAACAAAAGACAAAGTAGTTAAATTCCAAAGCTTGGAACTTGCCGGGTGGTACCAGACAGTTCCATATTTACGGCCAAAAAGCCAAGTGAGATGACACATAGCTATAATAAGCTATCTGCCAGCAAACTCGAAACCATTCGGGAGATTCAGAGTACGAAACAGAACATAGCCGAATGAATGATATAAGCATGACGAAAAATCGATCTTTATTTAAATAAAATGGCACGTGCATGAAGCCATGACCGATCCTCCATAACAAATAACAATAAACAATAAATGAAGTAAAGCATGATCATAAATATGTAATAAACAAGCATGCATAGGCCCAAAGCACTAGTCTACTGCGTGTCTAGGTACTTTAAAACCCGTCAAGCATGATGTCAAACAAATCTATCCACCGCATGATACAACTTGTTTGGAAATCATACCACTAACCACAAATAGATCTATCCACCGCATGATACGATCTAAATATGGAGAGCTAAAAACATACAATATTTAAATCATAACTTATAAACACGCTTCACTCGTGAAAGCATAACCGAAATACAGCTGAACAGCCGAATCGGGGTCCATGAAGAAGGAACAAACGTCGCCAAAGATGATAAATCTATCAGATTGAATTAAAGATCTAATCCACCGGATGACTAGCTTTAAAACAACCCTAAAACCTGCATCTACCGCATGATACCCGGTTCTTTCAAGATTTACGCAAAATCAACAAGATTGAACCCGCAACACGTAACAACCTAGATCAGTTCGGTTTCGGCTATTTGATAAACATGTGATCCACGTGCCTTTTGAAGCAATATATGAACGTGCAATGTAAAGACCACGAAACAAGATAAAGCCGATCCAAATCAATCTAAACTGGGCAAAAGAGTGTTACATGAATTTAAACATAAAGTAAACTCAAAGCAACACAGGATAACTTAATGAATCTATTGGATCTTGCCAAAACCCAATAGAGCCGATAACTAGCTCCAAGCTAGATATTAGCCTACCGCATGGCTCACGATCTAACAAGAAACCTTCTTGAACCAAGCTTAAATCTACCGCATGATACTAAGCATGGTAACAAGACTACTTGCATCACAATCTAAATCCACCGCATGATACTAGACATGATACAAGGTTGCCGATACTTACGGAGGTCGACGGATCGATGAACCCTCTCGCAAAACTCGACGACACGACAAGGACTCAAGGGTTTGGCGTAAAGACGGTTTGTTATGAAAATGTTTTGAATACAATTACATACATCCAGGGTCTATATTTATACCCTGTCATGGCACGACTCCGAATGGACTACGAGCACAATATTTGATACCTAATTTATCTCTAAATGCGATTGCTCATCCATCCATTCGTCCCTTCCGCTCGGGCCACGTCATCACGCAATCTCGCAAAATCAGCGCAAACAGTTTCCTTGCCGAACGGAAGCCAATTGCCGACTGTGAGCTCCTTTGCCGAATCTTTCTGGAGAAACCTTCCTTCTTCCGGACGGATTTTTTCACCAAGTTAGGCCCACAAATCAGACTCCTTCATGTACCAAATTTTGGTGTTAACATATGCCCCTTCAATTACGGGATAAAAGTGATTTTATTCCGAAATTGACTCCAGCTGCCAACGTCTTCAAATTGAGCCTGTTCAACACCTATTCTCTCTCCTTGCAATCCATCGGAGCCTCCGTCCAGATCCAAACCCTAGGTCATCTTTTCCCCAAGATCAAATCCCCAATGGCAGGTCGAAATCAAGCTGCTCAGGTAAATTCCATCCCCGTAAGCTTCATTCGGCACTAAGTTTTTGATTTTTACCTGAGATTTCTTCTCCGCCTTCTCTCAATAGGAGCTTTCCACCGAGCTTTTAATCCCCACTGAGGCCAATTCGACGTCTTACTTCCTTGGTCCTGTGGGAATTTCCGATCCTCGCGAGTTTATCACAGCCGAATCCCAAAGAATCCCCTTCAAAGCAGCTTTATCTAAGCCTTCCCTGTGGCAGGACACCTTCAAGAACTGGCCTTTGCCCCCAATTGCGGACTGGAGAAAATGGTACAAAAGGGTGCTTGCGGATAACAGTGCCAAGACCCAAACTTGGGACAGCCTCCGCATTGCTCAATGCTTGGAGCTTTCTTTAGCCGAGACCCCGAAAAACGAAGACCTTTTGATAGCAGCTTGTCATTTTTGGTCAAATGGCGTCAATGTCTTCCTCTTTGGTCACGGCCCAATGTCCCCAACTCTGGCCGACGTTTACATGATTACCGGCCTTGATGTTTCAGAATCCGTGTACCCCTGGGACTACAAAGGCTCCACAAGACAAACAGGGGTGAAACCAGGAAGTGGATATAAATTATATATCCAAAATCACATGAAGGACGGACCCCTGGGTGAAGTTGAATATAGAGCATTCCTGAACATGTGGTTGTGCAGATTTATTTTCTGTGGTAAAGCCAATGAACCCACTCTGAATCACATTGTAATGGCTACCCATTTGGCTAGTGGCAAACGCATCCCTCTTGGAAAATACCTCTTGGGTAGTGTATATCATATGCTTCATCAGACTGTCACCCAAATGCATACTGGCCAGAAGATACTATGTGTCAACGGCCCTTAGTGGTTTGTACAGATGTGGCTGCAACTGCATATGCACCAGATTGTTGGCATTGACCTCAACAACCAGCTTTTCCCTGCATCCAGCTATCATGAAGGGGAAACTTAGATCACTAGAGGATGCCAAACTTATGGGGAGGCTGCTTCAACTGTTTCCATCAATCAGAATGTCAGCCAGCTTTTCGAGCTCTTTTTCAAAGGCTTCCCTAACCCTCTTTGGCTTCCTTATCTTGATAATGACAATTTAACTCTCCCCTGTGAATTCTCCTTTGAGACTAGACGCCAAGATAGAAGGTTTGTAGAGATCATTAACATCTTGATCCATCCATGTCCTTTGCCAGCTGAATTTTGTGGAGGGAGGTTAAATCACAGCACTTATGAATACTATCAGCCAAATATGGTGGCTCGACAGCTTGGATGTGGCCAGATGCCTCCAAGACTATTTCTTCATGAATTCCTCAAACCCAGAGAAGAAATCAAAGAAAATGCGCAATCCAGAAGGGTTTTTCAGTATGAATGTAGTCCAACTATTTACACCTGGCCTTTCACACCCACAACAATAGCTCATCCCACCTTCAACTTTTGGTGGCAAGAATTTCATGACCATATTTTCAGTGAGCCAGTACACTCATTTTGTTTGGAGCTGATGCCTGATTTTCAGCCAACTTTAGAGGTAACATAATTGCTTTTCTCTTCAGGTTAGACATTTCTTTTACTAACCATGATCTTGACCATTCCCTGCAACAACACGAGTCTCGCCCCTCAAGCGTAACAATCATTTATAATGCAAGTATATCCAGTCTCTTCTCTGGGATTTAAATCTCCAACTTTGGCTCAACCGATGGCCGGTACGCCACAATGGACCCAATTCTGCGTCCAAAGGTGCCACCGCCGACAACGAAAAAGGCATGTCTCCGATTGCACCTCCAGTGCCAAGAGGAAAAGAACCACCAAGAAAGTCCCCGTTGAGGTAAGATTTCCTCTTTCTCGATCACAAGACTACTCTCATCCTGACAAATTTCACCTTGTGCAATTTCAGGCTAGAATCCAGCAACCTTCGACTTCGAACCCGCCAATGCTCCATCTACTGGTATGAGCTTTATTACCTTTTCCTCAAAGATCAACACTGGCATTTACCCTTAATCTGATATTCGCAGAAGAAACACTGGTGAATCATCCTGTGGATATCCCTGTTCCTCACCATGCAAGCCCACCAAGGGCTGAACCATCTGCTCAAGTAGAGATCTCATCCTCATCAGGGACCCAGTCACCCCTCGCCCAAACAGAGGCACCAGCTTCACCAGAGATGAACCCTTCAATCCAATCAGAGGCTTCCAGTCCTTTAAGGGTTCAATCCCCTATTGGCCAGGCAGAAAACCCAACCATAACAGAGGTAAATCCACCTCCTCCTCAGCCAGAAGCTTCAGATATGCCAGAGACTGCACCAGCACCCTTTCAAACAGAAGCCTCAGCTTTGCCAAGAGCTCCTCAGACTCCTCTTTCACCAGTGGCCCAAGAAATCCCCGCTGAAACTGAACAAAACCTTGCCCCAGCTCAGGAAGTCACGCATGAGGTAAGCACATGCACTTAACTCTATTATCTTCTTTCTTTTCAATAACCCACCCCTGATTCGGCAATATTACCCTTTTAGGATCAGACTCCATCATCATCAAGCCCATTAGTGGAGAGTAATCCAGCTACCGAAACAAGAGAAGGAGGAACTCAAGCCCTATCAGAGGAAATCCAAGCAAGGCTCAAAGAAATATTTGCCTGGCTGCAGAAGGATGCTTGAGACCAAATCAGAGATGTCGATTATTTCGAAGGAATGCTATGGCCCATCAGCCAAAAACTCCCTGTGGACATCAAGACTTCATTGGAACCCATCTCTGGTCTAGATATTCACTATGTGGCCATAAGGCGAGCCTTGAGGAATGTGTCTACCCGACCAGCTGTTGAGCAAAAGAAAGCCAAAGCTGAACAAGCTGCGAAAGGAGCAGAATCCCAAACTGAGACTCACAAGGGAATGCTGGCCAATCTGCAAGCTGCTCGCGACTTGAAGGTCGCCAGAAAGGTTGCATTGGAGGCAGAGCTGAAGAGCTTATCATCTGAAATAGAAGCTGATGACAAGAGAATAGCCGAACTTCCTGGACTGATAGAGAAAACCCAAGAAGAAGCATCATCGGCCATAACTGAAGTGAATCAGTGTGATGCGGAACTCACCGTCCTGTCCAATGCCCAAAAAGATTACCAGGAATGGATGGAGAATATCTGCCAAACAATATCAAATGCCTCCAATGTAATCACAAAATATTTAAACATTTAGCTGTACTGATCGATGTGTAACTAAACTGATCGTTCTCGCAACATCTGCCTTTTATGAGTTCGCTTTCCTTTTCCTTGCATGATTTTGACTGCAACTCTGAACGATCCATTCGGTAATTAGTAGTCAAACAGTGCCATACCCGAACGGCACCCCAACTGCAACTTAGCCAAGCCAGTCAACCGAATACGACTCAGCTTTGAATCCCAAACGACCCGACGGTGAATCGGTCAAGGAAACCTCTCCACCTTCCAATTTTTTCGGGATACGCGCCACGATCTGAGGCCACGATCTTTTTCACCAGGCCTATAAATAAAACTGTAGGTGCCCCCAGCTCTTTACCAAGCCTTTAGCCTTCAAATCTTCGCCAACCTCAAGCTTTTCTTCCCAATCACCAGCGCAGCCCCAAAAACCAATGGTGGGGAGCAACAACAGGCGCCGTGCCGCCGAGAGGCGGAAGGGAGCCATGCCAGCTCGCGTCGGAGGTAATGATCGCCATCTTCTCTTCATTACTTGTCTGAAATTTCCCTTTGTTTCTGACGATCCTGTTTGTTTCAGGCTTGTTCAATGGAACCCGCCTTCCGCGCCGGCCAATCAACCTCTGCCGGACGACTCCTCGGAATCGGACCACTACTCCCCCGTGCCCTACGGGGAACTTGACGCTCTCCGCTTTAAGGCGGAACTTGAGGTGGCCCAGTGCGAGCTGGAAGACGTCTCCAAGAAGGCTGGCATAGCCGAACTGGAGTGGGAGGACTAGCGCAAGCAGCTGCTGGCAACCATCGACGGTACGGCTCTAGAACTGCTCCTGAATCCAACCTGGCTTCTGATACTAATCACCATTACCTTGTACTTTGCAGCCCGTGACGCCGAGCTCAACCAGCTGAAAATGCTGGTGGAGCAATTGGCTGACAAGGTGAATGCCCGTGGAGACACGCCGGTGGAGCGCCTTGCCGTGGTGGAAAACCGCGTGGACGAGGTGGCCACCCATGGCATCCGCCTGGGCACCACTTTGGGCTTGGCCGCCACGGCGACGCACATCAGCGTCGACTACTCCACCCGACCGCGCGGCTTCCAGGGCGGCACGCCGGAAGACATCGACGAGATCGAGGTCATCTTGGAGCGCCTCGACGGCCACGACGACGCTATTGCCGAACTCACTCATCCCCAGTCTGTGCTAAACAGGCTCTTTGATTAGATTGTACTAGGGATGTTTGATTATCGGCAATAAATAAAGAACTTTCGATCCCATGCTTGTATTGTGATGATTCCTCTGTGTTTGCAACTGCGAGCCTTATTTTTCCTTAAACGCATTCGGGGACTTGCTCAAGCCGAACACGCGAGAACAGGTGCCCCTTGGCGCAAAGACCGCAGAAAATCCCCGATTCGGTAATCCATAAGCACTGTTCAATGAAAACCCTTCGCATTCGGGAGGAAAACCCTGCCGCTTGGTATTCCAATAACGCACGCCAGCCAGTCATCACTCCCAATGCACTCTCTCAGTCAATAAAATAGCCTGCTGAGATGCCCTGCAAATCCACTCGCACACTCATCCATCACTTCTCATCTTCTCCCCTGCTCCAGAAGAGAAAACCCCAAGGCCATGGACAAAGGAAAGCAACCTAAGGCGGACAGCACCCCAAAGAAACGCACCATTCGAGAGTGAGTTTTCCTTTAACTTGCTTCTTGCTTTCTTGCGTGATCTCGTGTTTTACCTCCTCTTCGTTTTCTTTTAGCCTTGATCTGCTTCCTGAGGAAATCATTGGGACCGAAGAAACGCCTGAATACATCTCCTCTGACTCCTCCCTCGAAGCAGAGGATGCCACGCCAGAGCAGAAGATCAACCACCAGTTACGCCGCCGCGTTCGGCATCTGGAGCATGACCTCCGGAACATCACCGCTCACTACCAAGCCGAACGCGAGCGTCGCATGGCTTTGGAGACACTGGGAGGAGGTAAATATCTCCATCTTCATCTTGATTCCGCGCTTGCACCTGGATCTCTGTCTCTAACAACCGTTCCTTCTGTTCCAGATGTCTCTGACAGGTACAGTAACCTGAAAGCGGCTTGGGACAGCTTGGTGGAGGCCGCAAACCATGGTCATCCCCACAGCTTCCAAGTTGCCGTCACGGTGGTCCTGGAACAACTGAAGAGGGAGGAGCTGAAGAAGCAAAGAAAAAAGGATTGAAGCATACTTTCGCTTCTTACGCCAGGCCTTCTGCTTTCCACCCCCTTGTAGTCCTAATCAACTGGGTTATTATATGTAAACCTGCAAGAAGCATCTGCAATGTAGTTTTGTGCTAAGGGCAATACATCTAAGTATTGGCCATTCCCTCTGTTTAGGAATTTTTTGTTCTAAAGGCGGCTTCGTTCTTGAACGCCGTCTATTTTCTGTATCAGATGCATGTAATCCTAATGCTTGTGATCAACGACGATTTCAATACTAGGATAATATTTCTTCAAATATCTTCCATTTATTGCAGCAGAAAATTCCCCTCCTAGCAAAGTTTTCAACATGTAGGCATTACCGGGCACGCATCTGACCACCGAAAGGGTCCTTCCCAGTTAGGGGACCATTTGCCGAATTCATTGTATTTGGTTCCAATCGGCAATAAAGCTTTCCAAACCAAATCCCCTTCTGCAAATTGCCTAACCTTTACTTTCTTGTTGTAATTTTTAGCAACTCGCAGCTTATTCTTTTCGATATTTTCCAAGGCTCTAAGACGAATCATGTGCAAGTCCTCTAGTTCATCCATCATTAGGCCATTGTAATCTTTGGAGCTTAAATCCTTTTGCAAAACCACCCTCCTAGAATCTGATTGTATTTCCCAAGGTAAAACTGCATGGTTCCCGTAAACCAATTCATAAGGAGATGTCTTTGTAGCTCCATGAGGGGCCATTCGGTAAGCCCATAAAGCTTCATTGAGTACCGAATGCCACCTACTTGGCTTCTGGTCGATCTTCTTTTGTATAAGCTTGATCATGATCTTATTAGAAGCCTCTGCCTGACCATTAGCTTGGGCATAATAGAGAGAAGAATTGAACAATTTGATCCCCATGCTTTCGGCAAACTCCCTAAACTCCAAGGACACAAACTGAGCTCCCTGATCAGTTGTGATCGTTTGAGGAATTCCAAACTAATAGATGATGTGTTCCTTGACAAATTCAACCATGTTCTCTGATGTTACCTTCTTCAGTGGAATTGCCTCAACCCATTTGGTAAAGTAGTCTGTCGCTAAAAGCACAAACTTGTGCCCCTTGCTAGATGGCGGCTTAATCTGGCCAATCAAGTCTATACCCCAGCCCCTGAATGGCCATGGCTTGATAATGGGATTTAGCGCTGATGCAGGTTATCTTTGAATATTTCCAAACTTCTGACAGTCTTGGCATCCCTTGTAATACTCAAAGTAATCCTCCAACATCGTCGGCCAAAAGCACCCAGCTTGCCTGATGACCCATTTCATACGGTAAGCCGATTGATGTGCTCCACATATCCCATCATGCACCTCACTCATCATCTTTTTTGCTTCTTCTGGACCCAGGCATCGCAGCAATACCCCATCCAATGATTTGTAGAATAGACTTCCATCCAGAAGAACAAATTTTATGGCTTTGTACCTGAGTTTCCTAGAGACCTTTCGGGATGGATCCTCCAAATAATCAACGATCTCCTTTCTCCAATCATCCTCTGCAAGATCCATTCCCAGCACACATACCTCCATGGCAAACGCTTCTTGATTTTCTCTATAGCCTGAAGCGCTTTGAGCCAACCTGTTTGCCTCTTCATTGTGTTCTCTAGGAATATGCTGTAGAATTACTAACTGAAAGCTCTTTAAAATCTCTCTGCATTCCTCGTAGTAACTCCTCAGGGCATCACTTTTAACTTGTATTGACCGTTCAATTGCTTGATAACCAGCTCTGAATCTCCATAAACCTCAACTGAAACAGCCTCGGCTTCTCTTAAATACTGAATCCCCCGAAGCAATGCCTCGTACTCAGCCTGATTGTTTGTAACAGTGGGCTGGATAGGGATAGCAAACTCAAACATCTCACCCCTGGGTGAAATTAATAGAATCCCTACTCCCCCACCTTTACCACATGATGATCCATCAAAGAACAAAGCCCAAGGAGTAATTTCAAGCAAATCAATCGATGGATCACGATGTTCAGTTATAAAATCGGCAATGATCTGACCTTTTATAGCTTTTGTCGATTCGAACTTCAACTCAAACTCAGATAAGGCTAAGATCCACTTGCCAATCCTGCCATTCAAAATTGGCATAGATAACATATGTTTTATTAGATCAAACTTGGAATATACAACGCATTCGGCATTCAACAAGTAGTGCCGAAATTTTGTACATGAGTAGTACACACATAGGCACAGGTTCTCTGCAGCCAAATACCTGGTCTCAGGATCAAGTAATTTTCGGCTAAGATATGCTACTACCCGCTCCTTTCCTTCAAATTCTTGAATAAGGGCCGATCCAATGGTTTGGGTATCGGCCGCCACGTACAATTTGAAAGGCTTATTTAACTATGGAGGGACCAATACTGGTGGTTCCTTCATATATCGCTTGATCTCATCAAAAGCCTTTTGTTGTTCGTCACCCCATATGAACTTTTGATCCTTCTTAAGCTTCAGCAATGGAGAAAAGGGCAAAACCTTTTGCGACAGATTTGAAATGAACCTTCTCACAAAATTGATCTTGCCGAGCAGTGATTGCAACTCCTTGAGATTGGTTGGAGGGACAACTTCATCAATAGCTTTCATGCTTTTCTTACCAACTTCAATCCCCCCTTCGTGTACTAGGAATCCCAAGAATTCTCCAGCTGATACCCCAAAAGCGCATTTGTTTGGATTCATCTTTAAATCATGCTTTCGGGTGCATTCCAAAGTTCTCTTCACATCCTCCAGGTGTCTGTCATGATTTAAAGACTTGATCACGACATCATCAATGTAAATTTCAACAATTTTGCCGATCAACTCGTGAAAGATGTAATTCATGGCTCTCTGATAAGTTGCACCGGCATTCTTTAACCCAAATGTCATGACTATCCATTCAAATAGGCCTATATGACCAGGACATCTGAAGGTTGTCTTTGATATATCCTCTATTGCCATGAAAATCTGGTTGTACCCTGCATTGCCATCCATGAAACTGATAACTTTGTGCCCAGCAGCGGCATCAACCAATAAATCGGCAACAGGCATTGGGTACCCATCCATAGGAGTAGCTCTGTTCAAGTCCCTGAAATCTATGCAAACCCACATCTTTCCATTCTTCTTGTAGACAGGGACAATGTTAGAAATCCACTCCGCGTATCTACATGGCCGAACGAAGTTTGCATCAAGTAGTCTTTCAACTTCTTTCTTCACATCGGCCAATACTTCGTCCTTGTAGATTTTCTGGGGAGGTTGCTTATATGGTTTAAAACCAGATTTGATTGGCAACCGATGCTCGACAATGGAACGATCCAAACCAGGCATCTCCGAATAATCCCAAGCGAAGCAATCTTTATATTCCTTGAGCAACTTGATCAATTCCCCTCTGAAATCTGATTCCATGTTTGCGCTGATAAATGTCGGCCTCGGCTTGTCACCGTTTCCAATGTCAACTTCCTCCAATTTGTCGGCCGACATGAATCCTCGCCCCAACTTACCATCAGTTCCGTCAACGGGATTGTCCATTCAAAATTGCTATAAGAGCCGACTGCTTGAATCGGCTGTTGATCACTGCTGACAGCAGGCTCAACAGGACCTTCTCCCCAGTCTCTCCCTGAGAAACAGTCAATGCCTTGGTATTCCTAGAAAGCTTGTTCCACGTTCGCGACGCTCACTGAGTCATCTGCTTGGACCACCTCAATATCGTCATCTACCCATTGAATGAGCTGCTGATGCATGGTAGATGGGATGCAGCAATTGGCGTGAATCCAGTCCCGCCCAAGCAGTAGGCTGTAGGCTCCTTTGCCTTCGATGACAAAGAAGGTTGTGAGCAATGTCTTGGACCCAATCATCAGATCCACGTGGACGCACCCCTTGGTATCTGAAGGATTCCCAGCGAAATCGTTCAGAATTATGCTCGTAGGCGTTAAGTCTCCAGGGCCCATGCCAAGCTTCCTAAAGGTGGTGTATGGCATCACGTTGACTGCAGCCCCACCATCGACAAACATCTTGGTCAATGGCTTGCCATTGACGTATCCCTTCAAGTACAGCGGCCTCATGTGTCGATTCTTGTCCGGTTTGTCGAAGGTAGCTTGCTTAGCTAGTACTAGTTGTGCCATCAATCCTCCCAGATGTTCATCATCATTGGCATCCAGAGACGTTTCTTCCTGCACAACTTGATTAGCGGGAGCCATAAACTCATTCGGCAGAAAGTATACCATACACGCCGGAGCCGAACGACTTGATCCCTCAGGTTTGTTCTTTGGACGCCACACCTGTTTCTTCTGGATTCCCGCCTGCCTCAATTCACGGTTCCTTAGGCACTGAACCCTTCTTTTCTGGCTCTTCCTCAGGCCAGGCGGGCACCACTGTCCTTCTTGCCAGATATATTCGTCTTCTTCTTGATCAGCCCACCTTTGATCTGCCTGCCTCTTTCTGGGGTGATCAATGACCTCAATTATTTTTTGACGCCGATCGTCACTAGGATGTATCCTTCCAATTCTTTCATGGACGGATCGGCGACTGGCAGTTTCCTGCCTATACTCAAAGTATTTGTCACTGCACTCAGGGCAGTTCTTCAACGTAGGAAGCTTCAAGCCTTCATTCCAGCAGTGCCTGAAGAATGCGCACCCCCAATGTGCGCGCTCCTGCTCACGCGTGTACTGCTCCAAATCTCTCCTGCGCGCTTCTTCCTCGGCCCTGCGTCTCTCCTCCTCATGCTTCCGCTTCTGGTAGCGTTCTTTCTCTAGCTGACACTGCCACTTGTTGAGGAGGATGCGCGTAGTGACTCTGGGTTTGGCCCTGGATGACTCCCCAACTTCGATATGGCTTTTGAGAACACGAGGGGCTTCACCATGAACCTGCTCCAACATCACTTGCCGCGTTGGATCTACTGCTCCATCTTGCCTTGCCCTAGCTGAAGTCAAGACCTTAACCTTTCCCTTTTCCTCGGCAGTCACCATGTTGACAGAAAAGCTTATCATATTCTGGGGAAAAGGGTGGCCATCCAGTTTCATCTTGTTGTCAAACTTGAGGTGACCCTCCTGGATAGCTTTCTGGATCCTCATCCTGAAGACCCTGCAGTCGTTGATGGAGTGAGAATTCCTGTCATGGAAGCCACAGTATCGTTTCTCTTTTACTCAATCGGGCCGAAGCATAGAATGCCCCTAAGGCAACTTGATTCGACCTTCCTTCACCAGGAAATCAAACAGCTTATCAGCCTTGGTGACGTCGAAGTCGTATGTGCCCTTAGTCTGCTTGATCCAACGCTGGTTCATGGTCAACGGCTCCTTGCCCCACATGATCTCAGTGGCAGCTATTTCCTGATCATCGTCGGAGTCTTCCATCTGGTCGGCCTTTTCTAGGAACTGATTATAAATGTCAGCTATATCGTGTTGCTTGTTGAACCTGGTGTCCTTCTTAAACCCGTAGGCCTGGTTGCTCATCAATGACAGCTTTTGAGACAATTGGCCCAGATTATCAAACTCCATACCGAACAATTTTTCTCGTATGGCCGGCAACATCCCTGCAACGGCCATGTCGGCCAACTGATCATCTGGCAGATTTAACGAGAAACACATGCCTTTGACCTCCCCTAACCTCCTGAGGAACTCCAAGGGCGTCTCATTGTGCCTCTGCTTCAAAGTGGTGAGATCGATGAGCTTCTTTTCCGTGCTACCACTGAAGTAGTGAGCGTGAAACTTTTACTCCAGCTCTCTCCATGTGCCAACTGATTGGGGAGGCAAAGATGTGAACCACTGAAACGCTGGGCCCGTCAGTGACATGGGAAAATACCTGACCCTGAACGCCTCCTCAGATGAGGCCTCTCCAAGCTGCATCAGATAGCGAGCAATGTGCTCAACCGTGCTCGTGTCATCCTGCCCGGAAAACTTTGTAAATTCCGTCGGAGGTTTTACCCTTGGTGGCAGGATCACTTTGTAGTACCACTCCGGGAAAGGAGGCGTGTAGGCTGGTCCTTGCATTTTAGGCTTGAGGCCGAATTGATTCTGCATCATATCGGCCATCTTCTGAACCAGGATATCGTCCTCTTGTACTCCTGCAGCTGCACCGTACCCCAGATTCGGGAGGGCGTCAATAGCACCATAGTCCATAACTTCGTGGTAGCCTCCACCGTACAAGTTCTTCTGTAATCTGTTGCTAGCTGGGGCAATCTTGTAGGTGGAAGTGAGTGGAACTCCAGACGAGCCAAACGCCAACTCCCCATACGTGGGCTGATATGGGTTTGGCTGTTGAATCGGTTGACTCGTGCGCCCGCGGGGGTGGCCGGATCGGCCGTCCCCCTACAGCCCGCGCAGAGGAGGTTGAATCGGGCGACTTCCGGCACCTTGTGGAGGTGGCCGGATGGGGGCTGGCTCCCAACGCTCTGCGGAGGAGGCTGAACTGGCTGGCTTCGCAATGGTGGCTGCGTTCCTGGTTGGGCAGAGCTGGACTCTCCAATCTCCATAGAATATCCTTGAGGGGATACTCAACTGAATACTTGCTCCATCCCTGGGCCAAAGATACTCACCATCATCTGTTTGAATACGCCCAGGAAAGCCCTGTGATGCTTACCCAACACGTTCCGCAGCATCCCGAAACGCTTGCATTGCCTCTTCTTTCTCTTGCAGAGTTGTGGCGTCAGTCTCTCCTGACAGTAGAACCCTGGGCATCTCATTTTTGAGATACGGAACGCCACTTCTGTTCTTTTTGAATGACATCAAACATTTTTGCTGAAACTGATCCGTGGCATCTTTCAACTGTTGTAGCTGCTCTGGAGAGAGATCCTCGATGGCGACATCCAGAATGTCACTGATGTCAGGCATCTTGATTTCGGCTATTGGTCCCACCAGGCGTGCCAAAAAAGTGTGTTGACGCAAAATCTGCACCTTACGCCAAGCACACAGCAAGCCGAACAAGCTAGCTTCACACGCGAAAAGATTCCAAGACGTGCTAGTCAATTTTCCCTGAAAATTAACAAAAGACAAAGTAGTTAAATTCCAAAGCTTGGAACTTGCCGGGTGGTACCAGACAGTTCCATATTTACGGCCAAAAAGCCAAGTGAGATGACATATAGCTATAAGAAGCTATCTGCCAGCAAACTAGAAACCATTCGGGAGCTTCAGAGTACGAAACAGAACATAGCCGAATGAATGATATAAGCATGACGAAAAATCGATCTTTATTTAAATAAAATGGCACGTGCATGAAGCCATGACCGATCCTCCATAACAAATAACAATAAACAATAAATGAAGTAAATCATGATCATAAATATGTAATAAACAAGCATGCATAGGCCCAAAGCACTAGTCTACCGCGTGTCTAGGTACTTTAAAACCCGTCAAGCATGATGTCAAACAAATCTATCCACCGCATGATACAATTTGTTTGGAAATCATACCACTAACCACAAATAGATCTATCCACCGCATGATACGATCTAAATATGGAAAGCTAAAAGCATACAATATTTAAAGCATAACTTATAAACACGCTTCACTCGTGAAAGCATAACCGAATACAGCTGAACAGCCGAATCGGGGTCCATGAAGAAGGAACAAACGTCGCCAAAGATGATAAATCTATCAGATTGAATTAAAGATCTAATCCACCATATGACTAGCTTTAAAACAACCCTAAAACCTGCATCTACCGCATGATACCCGGTTCTTTCAAGATCTACGCAAAATAAACAAGATTGAACCCGCAACACGTAACAACCTAGATCAGTTCGGTTTCGGCTATTTGATAAACACGTGATCCACGTGCCTTTTGAAGCAAGATATGAACATGCAATGTAAAGACCACGAAACAAGATAAAGCCGATCCAAATCAATCTAAATTGGGCAAAAGAGTGTTACATGAATTTAAACATAAAGTAAACTCAAAGCAATACAGGATAACTTAATGAATCTATTGGATCTTGCCAAAACCCAATAGAGCCGATAACTAGCTCCAAGCTAGATCTTAGCCTACCGCATGGCTCACGATCTAACAAGAAACCTTCTTGAACGAAGCTTAAATCTACCGCATGATACTAAGCATGGTAACAAGACTACTTGCATCACAATCTAAATCCACCGCATGATACTAGACATGATACAAGGTTGCCGATACTTACGGAGGTCGACGGATCGATGAACCCTCTCGCAAAACTCGACGACACGACAAGGACTCAAGGGTTTGGCGTAAAGCCGGTTTGTTATGAAAATGTTTCAAATACAATTACATCCATCCAGGGTCTGTATTTATACCCTGTCATGGCACGACTCCGAATGGACTACGAGCACAATATTTGATACCTAATTTATCTCTAAATGCGATGGCTCATCCATCCATTCGTCCCTTCCGCTCGGGCCACGTCATCACACAATCCCGCAAAATCAGCGCAAACAGTTTCCTGGCCGAATGGAAGCCAATTGCCGACCGCGAGCTCCTTTGCCGAATCTTTCTGGAGAAACCTTCCTTCTTCCGGACGGATTTTTTCACCAAGTTAGGCCCACACATCAGACTCCTTCCTGTACCAAATTTTGGTGTTAACAGTTTTGGCAGCTAACGTTTCGTCAGTATGTGTGGCAATTATCTTTCAGCGACCAGCTGGATTGGGTGGCCGGATCATAGGATCGACGGCAACACAGGAAACTTTTCCGATCAAAGGAAGGTCGACAACTGCACGTGATTCTTCCAGGAAACATGGCGCGTTCGATGGTGAGATGTTCAAGATAGCGTGAAGACAAAGATGTGAAATTACAATCTAAGCATAGTACATTCTAGGATAATTCTTTTCACACTAAGGGTATTCTCGGAATGTAAAAAGTCGGTCCGGCTCCCTATAAAAAGGGGCAACCCGCACTTGTAAGGGGGTTCGAAATCTTGTGAAATAATAAGAGAGCATTGGTTTTCCCATCTTAAGCTTCGTTCCTTTATTGTTCGTGACTGGTTTTACCGGTCATAACAATTAGCGCCCACCGTTTGTGTTTGGCTCGAAATCATAGCTCGCGATTACCACTTTTTTACGATCGAAAGTGCTAGCCAAGATCACAGACATCATCATTACCATAATATCACCATCGATCAATGAACTTTAATCCGAGATTATCCGGTACCGATCACTTGCATAGTGGCATGATGTGTGCCTGACTACGGGATTGCGCTGTCACCTTTCGTTGTCCCATCTAACAGTTTCGGCTCCTAGTGCAGCGCATGCGGCGAAACCAAAATGCATGCATGCATATACGCACCTCCCCTGCATCGAGGGCTCGAGGCACAACAAAGCTGCCGGCTGCAATCATTTCACTCCATCGATTTTCCCGGGCGTCAATGGATCGTAGCATTCTTCTTTTCTGATCTTGTGGCATTCATTAGTGGTCGTCGAATCACCTTGGCAGGACTATGACAAATGCATTGTTTTAGCACTTTCGTTCCTCAAATAGGTTACCTGAGCACCTTTCCTCGCTCCGGGGTTGCCCAAGCAGCTTTCGTCGCTCGGGGATTGCCCGAGCAGCCCGAGTACCTTTCTTCGCTCGGGGGTTGCCAGAGCAGCTTTCGTCGCTCGGGGTTGCCCGAGAAGAATCCCCGAGCAGCTTTCGTCGCTCGGGGATTGCCCGAGCAGCTTTTTTCGCTCTTGGGATTGCCCGAGCAGCCTTCGTCGCTCGGGGATTGCCCGAATATCTTTCGTCGCTCGGGGATTGCCCGAATATCTTTCGTCGCTCGGGGATTGCACGAGCAGCTTTCGTCGCTCCGGGCTGGCTCGAGCAATTTCTTCAGTGGATATTTCTTGTTGCCATCGGATTATCTTATTCTACCAGGATTCATATCTATTGTTATTCATCAAATGGTTTCAACCTGGGCCAAAAGATGCAACCACTTAGTAGATTGTCAATTCCATAACAAGAGCAACAACTTTCGCCTTCCGCGGGCTATAAAAATATATTTAACTATGTGCATGATCTAACACTTGAAAAAAAAAATTCTAGAGGCAATTTTCTCTTTTCGAGATCTCACCTATCGGCATGTCTTTTTAATTGTGGCCTTTTCATTCAGGCACATCATAAGGATGCATCAAAGCTTTTCATTTTATGAATTAATTATTTCCATGCGCAAGCACATTTAAAATTCTTGCGAAGAAGATTTGCAATGAATCGAAATTTAAGAGCTACTCAGAGTGTAGCCCACCTTCAAAAAGGTGCTTTGGAAGCGATTCACATGAATTGAAATTTAAGAGCTGCCAGAGCGTAGCCCACCTTCAAAAAAGGTGCTTTGAAAGCGATTCACAGGAATCGAAATTTAAGAGCTGCTCAAAATGCAGCCCACCTTCGAAAAGGTGCTTTGAAAGCGATTCACACGAATCGAAATTTAAGATCTGCTCAAAATGCAGCCCACCTTCAAAAAAGTGCTTTGAAAGCGATTCACACGGATCGAAATTTAAGAGCTGCTCAGAGCGCAGACCACCTTCAAAAAGGTGCTTCGAAAGCTGTCCACATGAATCAAAACTCAAAGAGATGCTCAAATGAGCGGTCCTTCTCAGAAAAGGTGCATCGAAAATAAATCCATTTTAATTCAGAAGCTAAATAGATTGCAAATCACGTCGAAAAGCAGCCTCAAAAGGGCTGCAATATTCGACAATTCTCAAAGACTTAGACACGTGAAGCCTTAAAATGTCAATGCATTACTTCACAGGCTAAAATTTCAAATAATTAGAAAAGAATTGGACACAACAAGAGGTTTCGTCATTCTAGTCATTCTAACTTTATTTGTCAAAAATGTTTCAATGCTTTGGCGATGGCCTTGTGGCCAAAAGTTCTTGTGGAACGCTAGAACAAGAAAAGCTCTCAACTTTCGTATGCCCCATTTGGGAGAGGAACTTTTCGTCACCAAAAATTGGTCGAGGCCTCTGCCTGTTCATTTGGCTGGTGGCTGATGACTAGTGTTGATTTTTTCTGAGAGAAAAATACTGCCACTGATTCTTTGGTGACTAGGTTTGTTCCGAGAGAAAGATCTTGCTACTGGTGGTGATAAGCCAAACGAACACGGTGCCTTTCGTGTATCCTCTCACAGTCGCATGATTCCTTGGCAAGTTTTGCGATCTCTCCATTTCTTTTCACCGATCGAGAGCATCCTGGTGAAAAGTACCCATGTCCAGAATTGATTAATATATTTCGACTGCCGACTCATAACCCAGACGTTTTCTTTCAGCTATGAACTTTCGACCCTGGAATTTTTCAGTCGAGACTCGCGTCATCATTCTAATCCTCGTCAGTAAAATGGATTGCTTGACCGCCTTTATCAGTCAAACGCAGTACACGAACATAGAAGGCGCTGCGCCATGTGAAAGGAGACGGGCTGCAAAGTCAAGTCCTTGTGCAGTGCATGCAGGCATGCAGAGCAATTTTACATGCATAGTACATCATTTCTACATGCAGGCGCATAATGCGCATGGTGACCTGGAGAAAAGTATTCATAGCGCAGGAGTCACCTCGGAAGTGATAAAACTTGTTGCAGCGAAGCAATCTCTGAAAAAGTTCAAGGCGAATGACGAAGGTCATTATCTTATTATTAGTCTATCTCTTTTGGCCTAGAAAAAAAAGGGGGGGGGGGTCCAAAATAAATTCCAAGGGTTACGACGCTAGTCGTTGATTTCTCAGTTTTCCATCCCTAGTAATATTCCCAAAACGTAATTTGGGAATCCATTTTTCGTCTGAGCACTTTCATAAGCTCACACATTGCATGAGCACTGTCGCAGCTCAAAAGGAATGCCCGAGCACTTCCATCACTGAAGCAAATCATCAGTATCTTAAATGGATTGCAGAAAGATGCTTCGATCCTTTTGGTTTCGATTGGCGACGTCGTCTCAGGAAATTGTTCTGTAACTTTCGCTCGAAACCAAAAAGATCGGTGTTCACAGAAATTCTGGCGCGTGCATAAAACCAAAAAGATTGGTACAGGCCGCCGGCCAAAAAAAAAATCCTTGCTCAATGGGTGCTTTTCACTATCTTGTGTTTTGGCCTTTTGTAGCTAAAACAATTGGAGATTTCTAGCAAACCAATCTCAGGTAATCAAAAAGGTTCAGCTCCCGAAAATAAAAAAATAATAAAAGAAAAGTTTTCGCTCATTTGAAGCCTACTAGAAAAGGAGTTAATTTTTTAATCAAAGACATTCCGATTTGCATATGTCAATTAATGACCCAGCTCAATAATCGAAAGTGATGATTCCAAATTATTTCTTCGCTAAAATCCGATCCACACTTCCGATCTGCTCAAAAAGATTATGGAGATCCAGAAAAATGATTCGTAAGTCAATTCCCCAAACCGAATCAAAAGTGACCATCCCAAAGTCTTTTCGTTAGGGGTGATGCTCTTCCCACCTCTTGATCCTGAAAAGCAATAAATAATTGTTGCGAAAAGAAAAGTTTAGCTACTCCGTATCACACAATAGAAAGACGAAAGGCGAAAGTTTTTGATCACGAGACAGAATGACGAAAAGCTTTTAGCTTTTAAGGCAGGTTGACAAAAACTTTTGGCTTTCCAAAACTTCAAAAGTGATTGGCTGATTCTAGCAGTTCGGAAAGCATTCTGGCCCAAAACGAAACTGGACTCCCAATAGTGTGTTTCGGGGGCGCTTAATCTCCACACCTCAAGCCAAGGCCATATGCAGAGCTCAATTCTTGAGGCAATGTGTACGAAGCGGAGGTGATAGTAAATCACTTCAAGAGAACTCGAAACTAGTTCTGCAATTTTCTTTCACCTCCACAACTTTGAAGCCTGTTGGCTTTTCAAAATTTTGAAAGCGATTGGCTGATTCCAGTAGGTGGGAAAAACCCCCGAGTGCCTTGTCAGGCGCCGAACTGGTGTCATCAGGGCAAAGCTCACCTGTCTCGTGGAAGCGATGATAATATTCTTCCCCCACCTCTCGTTTGGTTTCTGTTTGTTTAATCATATTTTTCTGTTTAGCATTGTCTTTTCGACTAAACAGTCTCGTCGGCAGTTTTTTTTTCTTTCTTTGCGTCGCCGATTCCGAACTCTAGGGCTTCGGCGTGTCAACCTTGGGCGGACCAGTTTCCAATGTTGTCACCTTTTCGGAGGGATCTTCCGGTTCCAGCTCAACTCCATTTATTGTCACAGCCAAAACTTTTGCACTAATTGCTTTTGTTGAAGCCGATTTACCCCGGTGAGCTTTAAAAGAGGCGCAGCTTCTCCCACTCTTCTCTTCTTGTCCTCGGAAGACACTTCCGTCTTGCATTTTTTAATCTGGAGAGTCTTTGGATTCGTCGGGGGCTCTCGTTGCTGTCCTTTTCGAAATATACTTTTCGCCTTGATCGTCAGCAACTAGCACAGCTTGTTTGTATTTTTCCTTCCTCTGCGACCTGCACTTTGGCAATTTCAGATTAGCATTGTGCAAGGGCATCAACGGTTCGAGAAAGTTTTGAGGTGTTTTTCTAGGCCAGCTCTCGGCAACTCCAAGAGACTCACTAAAATTCACTACCTAAAATCCTGATTTAGCTAGTATGTAAAATGAAATAGCTAGCAAAAAGTTGATGAAATCCAACAGACTAGCTAAAATCAACTCTACATGTACTCCACCGCTATTGGGTCCCGCCTGCCATACTCATGTATGAGGGGATAGCTAGCGGGATTGGCCAGCCAAAGATGGCTAGCGAAGCACCCGGTTCAGCTAGCGGAGGATAGTGAGGGTAAGTTTAGCTAGTTTGTTGGATTGAGTTTTTGAACAAATTTTCTATTTTTTAGCTAGTTAAGTCAAGATAGCTAGTCTCTTGGAGTTGCTCTAAGAGCAACTCCAAGAGTCTCTCTAAAAATTACTAGCTAAAATCATGATTTGGCTAATATGTAAAATGAAATAGCTAGCAAAAAGTTGATGAAATCCAAGAAACTAGCTAAAATCAACTCTCTATATGCTCCACTACTAGTGGGTCCCGTCTGTCATACTCATGTATGAGGGGATAGCTAGCGGAATTGGTTAGCAAAAGATGGCTAGCGAAGCCCCCGGTTTAGCTAACGGAGGATAGAGATGGCAGGTTTAGCTAGTCTGTTGGATTGAGTTTTTGAACAAATTTTCCATTTTTTTAGCTAGTTAAGCCAAGATAGCTAGTCTCTTGGAGTTGCTCTAAGAGCAACTCCAAGAGACTCACTAAAATTCACTACCTAAAATCCTGATTTAGCTAGTATGTAAAATGAAATAGCTAGCAAAAAGTTGATGAAATCCAACAGACTAGCTAAAATCAACTCTACATGTACTCCACCGCTATTGGGTCCCGCCTGCCATACTCATGTATGAGGGGATAGCTAGCGGGATTGGCCAGCCAAAGATGGCTAGCGAAGCACCCGGTTCAGCTAGCGGAGGATAGTGAGGGTAAGTTCAGCTAGTTTGTTGGATTGAGTTTTTGAACAAATTTTCTATTTTTTAGCTAGTTAAGTCAAGATAGCTAGTCTCTTGGAGTTGCTCTAAGGGTGCTATTTTCCCTTTCTTGCCTTTCTTGTTTTCGAGGTCTCAGCACTAAGGGCACCATTAACGGGCCCGATAGGAGCATGCTATAGTGGTTTCACGTCACACTTCGTCTTACGTGGAGGTGAGAGAAATTACGAAAGAGTAAACCCTGTTGAGTCTGGTGAGATGCGATAGCACGCCTTTTCACGCCAAGTGGGCCCCAGCATGCCTTGGTCTATCTACTTCTGCGTGATGGGAAAAAACAGTGGGCCCATGATACCTAGGAGAACGGGGCATTGTAGATAACCGTTGAGTGCGCTATCTTTTACATAAATCTACAGCTGAGATGGAAGTGCTAAATAAGCATTATAGAGAGCAAGTATCTATAATCACTGCGGGTGCCCTTAGCGGGTTCCAACCCAACGTTACGTAGGATTTGCATTTTATTGCCTGGGCCTGCGGGTCTCGGTCAAGGCGAATATTCGTAGTCGACAACCGTCTCATCAAAGACTCGATTCACACACCCTTTGTGGTGTAGAATTTTTTGTGCAACTTCGTACTGCTTGTGAGTGTTATGAAATATTGATTAGTGATCAATTAGCATAAATATGTAATTAGGGGAATCATTAGAGATGTAATTAGGAAGTTACAACCGTCTTGTCGAAGGGTCATCCCGAAGGGGTGCGACACTCCCGAAGGGGTGCCTACACACCCTTTCCCTGTGTATATATTCAGGGGTCCACCCCCTCATCAATCAATCAATTCATTTGCTTCCATTCCATTACATTCCATTGCTTTTACTCTTTAACACGTTATCAGCACTGTCTCTACCCACACACACACTTGCTCTTCCTGGGAGCGCGCAAGGCACGGACAGAGGCCTCACCACCGGCATAGGGTACGCCATGGACTCCCTCCTATATTTTCATCCCTTTGCAAGATTGTTTTCTTGTCATTCCTCTCCATGGAGGCCCACGTTTCCTCCCTGAAAGACAACCCACAGTTTGCTTCTGAACCAAACGACATCACATCTTGCACGACGAGGCTGCCGTCCTGCAGGATGTCATAGTCGACGGGATCACCGCTTCTGTGGTGGCCATGGATGTAGAAATTTTCCTGCATGGCATCGCTAGATGATTCACCGTCAAACTCCGTACCGGCGGCACCCCCGCCATACTCCAGCACAGAACCAGGCCAGCAGCCTGGACAATCCATGAAATTTTTCTTCACCGCCGGCATTCCTGCAACTTAAAATCGATGCTGGCGTTATGCAATATAGAAGATGTGAAACTTAGTGTCAACAGACACATTCTCTTGCAAGCATATGTATCAATGGAGTATATCAGACATAAGCATCGAAGAACTTTCTTTAATTGAGATGCATTACCTTGCTGTTGCCGGCACCACGTCACGGTGGCCAAAAAGCAATATCACAAGCAGCCATCAGACAACTACATCTGCAGTAGTGACAACGGCAGTGGACCAAGAGGTGCCCACGACACCGAGCACTAGTTTAGGCCCTGCGGTCAAACCTCCACGCAATCATCCCCTTCACTGTCGTCGTGTATGAACACTGAAAGCTCCTCCAAGACCGCGTCGTCGATAACAGAACCATGGCCACAGCGGCGGCGCTCACAGCACCCTGCCTCTACGGCCACGTCGTGGCTGACGACTTGTGTCCCGGCATCCGCCGTGGGACATCGAGTCAAGTCGAGTCTCGTTGGGGCTCCCCTCCTCCGACCACTGAAGGCCGGCCAACGGCCGGCGGCCGGCGCAAGCTGGCGTCATGGGGGCGGCGGGCAAAGCAAGGAAGGAGGAGAAGTGGGCAAGCACGAGAGGCGAGCGGATCTGCATCTACGGCCCTCGGCCGACCGACCATCGCCGGTGGCGCACGCGGCCGGGCGGCGCCGCGCCTTCGGCTGCGGCGGCGGCAAGCGGTTCCGGGGAAGGGGATTAGGGTTCCCGCCCCCTCCCTCCTTTATACGCGGGCCGCCCATGGTGGGCTAAACCGGGCCGCGCCCGTGTCTCCGCCGCGGGCCGTCCCGCGCCGCGCCGCCCACGGGCCAGGGACAAGCCCCGCGAGCCATAGCCGGGCCGTATGGCTTCTCCATGCTCAATAGTCCTTCGGACCACCCTCAACTTTCGAAAAGTTTAGAAACCCTCCTGAACTTTAAATTGGCCCTCAGGCTTTTATCTATTTACATATAAACTTATTAGTGTTGTATATTTACATTTTAGACCCTGAATTGTTCTACAATAGTGTATTGTCAAGCACATTGTGATTAGTACCCTTCGGTATTTACACCTATGTGATTTGGATGCTAATATTACCGCAGTAATTATGCATTTTATGATCCGGAGATCATCTTATTGGTGTTAGAACAATTCTTACATATGCAATTTAATTTCATTTGCATGATTAATGCTTAATCAAATTTTCTACATCAAGTAGAATATAAAGCACAATTAAAATTAAGGCTTATATATTTGGAATAACACAAGGTGATGTGACCTAGGCGCTGGCTGTGATAAGTTCTTTATATGAATTTATTGGCCTTGAGATCCGTGCTTTTAGCCCGCTTTTGCTCATCACTGAGATGCCTACATCTTTATGATAAATACCTTCAAAGAGTATATCCAAATTTCATATATATGGACAAACTATTAATGACTATCAAGTCAAATTATTCCTACAGGAATTAAAATGTCCTATGTCTTGATTTTGTAAGAATCATCTTACATTCATTGTTTTGCTTGTGTTACAACACAAATTTACCTCGGTAAATTAACATTTTGGTGCAAGAATCATCTTGCCTTCACTATTTTTGCATAATCATAACACAGGGTGTAAAACATGAATAACACTAAATGACCTCCTAGTATTACTAGTGTAACACAAATACGTGGATCTAGGTATTTATTGCAATCATACAATTTATGCCTATAGCAACGAGTTCCTCGTCCACCATTTCAAATTTTACACCATACTAGTGATTATATTTTGATGTGTTAATTCACTAGTATGTGATGATCCAGTCACACTCGATAGTAACGATTTCATCGTATATCAAAAATGAGGTTCACACTAAATGTAATTCAAATCACAATTTGAATATACATGATTTTATATAGGATTATTCAAGACTCATCTTGGAACCAAAATTCAATCATAAATTTTGGCTTCAATAATAGCATAAAAAGTGCAACGTATTTTATTGATAATACTCTATCATATATAAAAAGAGTATGTTTTGGTAATGATCATCATATCATTTATTCTCACAAGAATAGAATCCAAAAGCATATGCAACGACTTCTGTCGTTTGTCAATTATAAGAATAGTCTACTTATAATCAAGTATCAACTTGATTTAAATAATTTTTGCACTACAATATATTTCATGCTATATAATTTACTCATCGAGTAAATTCATTCAAATACATGATTAACTCATGTAGGACATGACTAATGTTTCCAAAATGGAAATTTTTGAATTTGCATTGGATTGAGTTCACTATCCAATATGGGTACATGATATCAACGATATCATTGCAAGATTCATGGCATCCAAGCCACCATAGTTCTACTTTAAAGAAGTACCCAATACCATTCATAATTGAATTACCACACATACACCTTTGGTGCTACTAAATTTCCTTTTCAGATTTTACAAATCTGAGTAACCATAAGAACAAGATCCATTTATTTCTTTGAACTCCACGTAGAGTTATCAACAAAGAACAGAACTTTTCGTTCATAGTATTTACAACACAATGGATCTCATCTATAAAATGTCACTTTCCTTCAAATCAAGTGACCATAATGACTAATTTCAAGTTTGTCTAAAGTGTGGTTGTACATTCATGTACACATGATTTCCAAATCAAATATTTGGTTCAAGCAAATACTTCCACATCATTGGAGAAAAGCGAATTCAAGGAGATCAATTTGAAGCGCACTTCAACAAATTAATAAATTAGATCTCTATATGTTTCCATATAAATTCATGAAATTATCATTAGTTCAATATTATACTACAAGTGTAGTATATTGTCCATCACCAATATCATGTACTTCATACATGATATTTACTCGGGATACACCCAGAAAGAAAAGGAATTCCATTTAGTGGATCACCACTATCACAATTATGAGAAATTTACTCTCCTCACGGGTATTCAATTATTTATTATAGATGCACTCATGTATTCTACAAATACCCTCAATTTTGTGACATCCATTTCTATATGGTTCATACTGAAACCCATTACCAAGGATAATGATGAAAAATCAGCACTCAACTTGGTCAAACGGATATGAAAATTCAATATCCACATTGTTCCTTTCATATCATCTGGGACATGTTATATTTACATACATAAATCCCGTATGACATGTTGCGTATCAAATAATTTTTCAGTCTTGATTATATCAAGAATTGTCATTATAGCTTTGGTCATCCTAACTCATGGATGATAAGAAAAATTATTATCAATTCTATTGGTCATAGCATACATTCTCAAAATCCTCAGATTTTGTGCACCGCATGTGTCACTTGAGAATTAATTTTAAGGCCCTCTTACCTTAAAATTCTAAACAATAAGCCACACAAATCCTTGAATGCATTCAAGATAAGTTGGCATATTCAACCATTTATGGATTATCTAAGCACTATCAAGTGCTCATAGAGTCAATTATGAATAGTTCCATTTGTGTTCCTTACTGATGATAAGGCATTGCAAATTACCAAATTAATTGCTCTAGTTTTCAACTTTGAGCAAAACTTTCCTGGACGCAGGATTACATCCATTCATATGGAATTATTTGGTTTTGGGAACTATATCACTAAGTACCATATGTCCATACCAACTATGGCTTAACTAAATCTCTTATCGAGATAACTCATTTGCATGACCATCACAATAGAATTCAACATATCAACAGCAAGTTGGTAATATGTGGATTTGCATACCACATATTTTACATTCATCAAGATGCAATCATATGGCTCCCTCCGTTGCAGTTAGTACGTGAAAGCTTGGCCACAGCCAAATATTTCCCATCTGCGTGTCGGTTATGTCCACATACCGATATCACCACCTCACAACATACATCATGGTCATTAGGGACCTACATAAAAGGTATTATCTGTCATTTATATAATGCCTTAGGTATCTATGGGGATTTACACAAAAAGCCCGTATGTTGATCACACCTTGAGGATAATTCCAGGCATTAGGGGAGATTAATACCACATATAGAATGCCAGAAATACAAAATGAATGTTACGCATCACATTCAATCCTCACATTCACGTACATACAAAAGAATATTTGAACTATCAGTTCAGAACATCTTATATATTTGTAACATATTACAAATATTCTGCCAAATGCATTTACTTATCAAAAGTGTCATCTTATTCAATCCCTACAATTTAATGTACCGAAAAAAGAGTGGAAATCTAACAAGATCACTCAACTCCCAAATTAAAATAAGAGGGGGAGAAGTATGGTCAGTAGGGATGTAGCTTGTTAATAAGCATCCGCGGAAACAGGGGGAGATATCCTCCAAAATAGTCAATGCAAATCAACATCATGCATGTTGTTAGACACTTTATGGATAATTGAAAATCCAAAGCCTATGAATGTTTAACATTCTAAAGCCCAGTACATGTGCACATAAATTTAGGCACTAAGGCATCATTGGAACATCATAACTCTATCATCTTGGGAAATGAGATAAGAGTTCTAAAGTATTAATATTTCACATGCTATATTGGTTCTATAGAATCAATAATACAAAGACTACATAAATGTCGACATGTACTCCTGAAAATTGCTATACACCTTAAACTGGATCCAGACCAAAAGTCCTAGGCAGAGTGTATCAACACTCAAAATTGGGTCAAATAAGAAGGTGGCAATTATGGAGAATTTATCTCATTCACTAGTGAGAGGTATTTACCACAGTAATACCATCTCCTCGCAAATGCATTCTTTATGAAAGCAAGGTGGTGATATAATGAGATATTGTAGCAATGGTTTCACGCAGAGACCGGGCAACATACCCCCGTGGTATATGTGAAAAATTATGTTCCTATACTTTATCATTGGCGATCAAATAACAATAAAAATCGCGACATATATTGTGTAACACTCAAGTCACTCCATGACTTGAAATAGTCAAGTTGATTGTGGTACAACCGACTAAGCAAGTATCTTCCACGAAGAATTACTTCAATCACTATGGTTGCATGTGTGTTAATAAACAAATCCAACTTGGATTTTCCATCATCATTTTTAAACACACATTATCAAACAAGCAACAGTTTAATGACGAAATTTAAGATGGAAATTTTGGTAAAACCAAACTATACTCAAGTTTACAACTTGTGCAAATATATATCAGTTTATCAATATTCAATTGATAGCATGTACCAATATTCAAAAAAAAAATATTGGACAAACATATCCATCAACACTTATGATCATTCTATCCCTAAAAATGATCAATATCCATTTAGACCCTGGGATGATAAATTTTAGTACCAAGAAAGTTCCTTTGTATCATACAAATTACAACATGCTTAATATTGCAGTTGTAGATACCTTGCTATGATTCAACACCAACAACACCATGCTGGTGGGAGTGAAAAAATGATATATATAGATATCAAATGGTACTAAAAAGTCTTGATTAATATTTCAAGACTTGACCAAATAGGATATCAAGATGCTGGCTAATTGATCCCCATGTATATTGCCAGATCATAGACTGATACAAATAATAAAGTTTTCATGGTAGTCATCATAATGGACTCCAGATCATTCTAAAGCATCATATTCTTATGATTGACTTTAATGGATGATAAAATGTAATTCCATATAATCACTAGCATTATCCATAAATGATAATGCATCTTGTATTGATCAAAATATTTATCCTCATTTTTAGAAAATGAGAGAATAAATATCTTGCAAAAGGCACTCACTAATGTGCTTATCCACCACTACATCGTAGAATGGTATTCGTGGTAAGTGATGAGAGATAACTTAAACTTTTGCAAGGTTCAAGAGGAGATATTCTCATCAATTACAAAAGAAAGGTGAGATAGAAATCTTGCGTACCAAATCATGTGATAATCTTACAGATTGATTCACAAAGTCCTTACAAACAATATTATTCCAGAAATATGTTTTTGGAATAGGCATGAGACATCTCAAAGATTTGCAAGAATCAGGGGGAGACATTCCTTTAATATAACCTACACATAATCATCTGATTATGAATATTGTAATCTTTTTCCTATATGAGTTTTCCCTACAAGGTTTCTCATAAAAGGTTTTAATGAGGCAATATCAATACAAGAACATATCACATATCACCTAATTTTTCCACACAAAGGTTTTAAGGGTGGTATTCAAGACATATTCTATGTCATATCTTCTGTTTTCTCTACATGAGTTTTTGAGAAGCTATAGAATCCCTACTCATATTTTTCCCATTGGGTTTAGAGAAGGTTATTCAAACATGATCCCCAGATCATAACATTATTAATCTCTAAACTTATTTATGAGTTTTTCCTTTTCAAGGTTTCTCATATAAGTCATCAATGAGACAATATTCTATAACGCCATATCATTTTCTCCTTATATTTTCCCACTGGGTTATAAAGGAGTTTTAATGGCATATTGGTTTCTCCTCAAGATTTTCCCCATAGGGTTTTTGGAGGAGTTTTACAAGACAATATCCAAAGATGATTGAAGAAGAATTACATCAAGATCCCAAGAAGCAATTGATCAAGGGGGAGTGTTATGAAATATTGATTAGTGATCAATTAGCATAAATATGTAATTAGGGGAATCATTAGAGATGTAATTAGGAAGTTACAACCGTCTTGTCGAAGGGTCATCCCGAAGGGGTGCGACACTCCCGAAGGGGTGCCTACACACCCTTTCCCTGTGTATATATTCAGGGGTCCACCCCCTCATCAATCAATCAATTCATTTGCTTCCATTCCATTACATTCCATTGCTTTTACTCTTTAACAGTGAGCATAATTAGCTTTTGAAAACAATTAATGAAACCTTTTCATATGCCACATGAATCGAGTCTGCTCATAATCAAAACGTCTTATGCCCCAGAGACGAAAGACTTCTTGTATTTGTATCTCCCAACCAAAGAGACGAAAGCAGCCGTCTCAATCGCAACGTGTCTTTGAATAACAATATAGCAAGAAATGTTATCAAAAAATTCTAGCTTTAATTCCCCAGTTTTCGAAGTGGGGAGACGTTTTCTTTAAGAAAAGGAACTCGAAAACCTGCGGAAAACTCAAGCAGAATCCTTTTCATAAAAGGGAAGCTCTACTACGCTTCTTTCACCAAACAACTCACCATTTGAACTGGGGCTTGTCATAAACTAAACATGCAATGGCACGTTTTTTCATCACACGACGGCTCTTCTTTTATCAGCAAGGAACTGATCATTTCCTCCTAGGCATGTCAGCGGCTAAGTTTTGGCCCCTCAGTAATGCTCGTCAAACATTGAAGCCTATATATAGTTGTTCAATGTATAATGTGAGCATCACATTTCCTAAAATTCGTCGGAAGTTTCCATGGGAAACTTCTCCTGGTAAATTGCCCATGAAGGACTGCTTACGCAAAGATCGCCTCAATTAAATGTCAGCAGCCATTGCATCAATTATTATATCACCAAAAGTTTTCTGCGAAAACAACAAAATTTGTCTTGCATTAACACTCTTTTCAAGCTGGTCCTTCCTTCCCCTAAAAAGTTCAGCAAGGGATTTACACATCTGGTGCCGGACTGGTCCTGGGGCTGGGAACGAAGCCCTCGTGTCGTGGTGGACGCAGGGGCTCCCTGATATTGGGATCGCGGGTTTCCTCGTCGGCGACGGCCTCTCGCGTGAGCAAGCCTGGGGCTGCGGAAGACTCAGTTTTGGTAGAATCCTTCGGAGTCCAATCCCTGGGAGGTCCTTACGAGCCAAGCTCGCATTCGGCCCGCGAATCGCCTAGAACTTCCAAAATTCCAAAACTTGTTTCACTTGACCTAGGTAGAACTGTGAAACATAGGACAAATCAAAAACCAAAGGTAAGCATGAGCAAACCAAAGTTACCTGAGCTAATCTACCAGCCGCTTCTTTTCAGAAAAATTCACATCTGTTTTCCTTCCAAAACTCGTGAAAAATTTCAGAAAAATTTTGTCAGTTTGTTCATACCCTTTTCGGCCGGCCGTCAAGCCCTCTGCAATCAGAGATTTTTGAACGCTTTGATGACATCATGCTAAACAGCCCTCGCGTCCAGGTCCGGATAGTTTCCGCCAAAATCTGAGCACAAAAATTAAGAGCAGTTAGTCGTTAAAAAGGGATAATCACAATAACAGTCTAAGAAGACAAATTGTCATTTACCGGAGTCGACAGCGAAAGGCTCAAATAGGGGCTTAATAAAAGCCATTTTGCGCGCCGTTGTTCTGTCACGCGGAGGCATAGGTAGTATTTCTTCCCCCCGCCTTCCGTTCGGTTCCCGATTCTTCCATCGGGTTCTCTCTAGCCAATTTCTCTTAATCTAGGTATAGCTAGGGGTGTTTAATTTTCCGCCTTGCCTCCGTTTCAATTTTAATAGCATACGAGAACCATAGAGGCTACCAAACGCTTCAAGAGGGGTCGTGTACCAAAGAGTTTTCAAAGTTGGATTTGTGAGTGAAACGACCGAGTCGAAAGTCACAACCGGGGTCTCTATTTAGGAAGGTGAAAGCAACACCTCAATTCTCGGGTCCAGCGGTAAAAAAATAAAAAAATAAAAATGAAATGAGGGCAAAAGTGTAATTCGCTTAACGGGCAAAGAGACTCCGGCGGCGAAGGAGACGTTTTCTTTTGGATTGATTCCCGAATCATCTTTAGTCAAGGGCTCAACCTTTTTGTTCCAAAAACTTCGCCACCGAGGGGCTTCTGTTGGGGATTCGGAATCAATCATCTAGGAATTGATGCGCTAGTTTCGATCAGTTGTTTTGGTTAGACTAAATTCAGGTCCATAGAATTGATGAGGGGGGTTTTGACTCCTACCCTTTGGAGTGTATCCTTTCTAACGAAAGCATTCATTCAAAATCTTTAGTTATGATCAGTTATTTGTATGCTTGCGACCATTTTTTTAGTTTGCACGCAGGGTGAAAGGATTGGAAGTAGCAAAGGGGCTCAAAGGAATTGATCAGTACCCTTCGCCTGGTGGTTTTGGCAGCTAACGTTTTGTCAGTATGTCTGGCAATTATCTCTCAGCGACCAGCTGGATTGGGTGGCCGGATCATAGGATCGACGACAACACAGGAAACTTTTCCGATCAAAGGAAGGTCGACAACTGCACGTGATTCTTCCACGAAACATGGCGCGTTCGACGGTGAGAAGTTTGGGATAGCGTGAAGACAAAGATGTGAAATTACAATCTAAGCATAGTACATTCTAGGATAATTCTTTTCACACTAAGGTTATTCTTGGAATGTAAAAAGTCGGTCCGGCTCCCTATAAAAGGTGGCAACCCGCACTTGTAAGGGGGTTCAAAATCTTGTGAAATAATAAGAGAGCATTGGTTTTCCCATCTTAGGCTTCGTTCCTTTATTGTTCGTGACTGGTTTTACCGGTCACAACAAGGTGAGAGCTTTATAAAATTGGTTTAGGACAGCCACCTCATATGAGTGACTTGAGAGAGCTTGGAGAAAGGTTTTTGTCTAATACTTGTTGCAGGAATTTTCTTTTTGAAAAATCATAAAAACCCTTCGATGGAAGCAAAGAAGTAAGCATGACTGAGATTGAAGGCTTCGAGTGAAGAGTTTGAGTTGTGGGATAAATCTTGACGTGGTAAAGATTCTAAATGCCCATGTTTATGTTTGATGATCATTACTTTATGTTTATGTATTAAAGACGAAAGGATTGACTAACTTGTGAAGAAGGATTAGCGGTACATGATTATAACGCTTTGGACAAAGTTCTTTTACGAGTACTTTCTCGAGGACGAGCAAGAGCTAAGCGTGGGGTAGATGTTGACGGTGTATTTTGGTACACCAAGCATGTTCATTACACTTTGGTTTGGATTTGATTATGGAACTAACCCGCCACTAGGCACACTAATCATATAACAAGTTCATCTATGTGCATGCATTTGGAAGTGTTATGTTTATGTAGGAAAACATGGACATATAGGACAGATTCACAACAAGTTCAAAGGAGCATTTACGGAGTCTTGTTTGCGTTCATGAGCTTGATGAAATCACTTCCAATGATGGCAAGGACCGAAGTGCTAGGAAGGAACACCCCCGGGGATTGAAGCGTAAAAGACCGAACTTCATGCGCGGAGAACCTCCATCTTGGACGCGAGGATGACATCGTCAAAATCATGCAAGCAGAGGGGCAAAGTGCATAATCACCTGAGGACCCACGGGAGCGAAGGGGCGACCGAACCGGGCCGAGATGGGCCTAGGCCGGTCAGCCCAGGCCGGCCGACCCAGCCCACTCCGGGGGTCGGTTCGGCCCCCTTTCCTTGCACTCGAAGGATCTTCAACCCTAAAACCCTGGAGGCACTGCCATTCGACAGGGAGAGAGCCATTCACACCAGGAGGCCATCCCACAAGCTAGAGAGAGAGGAGGGAGATCTCCAGAGGGAGATCAACCACCTCGAAGGAAGCACCCACAAGTGGAGAAGAAGGAAGACACCGTCGGAAGGGAAACCATGATCAACGGTGCTATGTCTAGCACCTTGATGGGGTAATCTCCTTATTCGTCCATGGGTTGTAATCGATCTTGAGATGTAATCGCACTTTGTCAGATTATCTATCTATCATCTTGTGTTGAATATACTTTAATGCTTAAGGTTAGCTACCATGCCGTAAAGGGTGTAAGAGCCCCAATGCTTCCTTGGATCCATTCAATACGCTGTGTCCGTCATAGGTTTAGTCATGAATACCTTCGCATAGTGACAGTACGAGAGGAGGGAAAGGGCGAAACCGTGGTCACAACCCCCGATAGATTAGATTGGTTTTCATGTCTTTAAGCGATTGCATGTTCTAGTATCGTAGACCCATGGGCGAGTGTCTTTTATCTTGATGGCTTGATCATTCTCTCTAGTGTAGTTTAGTTGTTTTCTAGTTTAATAGTAGTTAGAGGTTTGAGTAGCTAGAGTGTTGTCGGGGACAGCCACGAGGTCCCCTAAAAAACCGGGGGAATCCTGCTTAAAACCTACAAAAAACACAAAACACAAACACTCCTCAAACATAACACGAAACATACGCACACAGCACAACCCATGCCGCGATGGCCCCCGCGGCCCACCAGAGCGGCCCAACAAGGCACCCCCTCGAGCAAGGTCCGCCTCGCTCGAGGGCTCACGCTCCCTCGAGCAAGGTCCGACTCGCTCGAGGGCTCACGCTCCCTCGAGCAAGGTCCACCTCGCTTGAGGGCTCACGCTCCCTCGAGCAAGGTCCGCCTCGCTCGAGGGTTCACACTCCCTCGGGCGGGCTCCGCCTCGCTCGAGGGTCTTCCCCGCTCCCTCGAGCGGGCTCCGCCTCGCTCGAGGCACCCTCACGAGCGCACCTTCTCCCGCACGCGGGTACGAGCATTTAATGCTCTGACACCGCAGAGCCGCGCCATCACGCGCCTGGGAATCACGCCCGACGCTGTTCCGCCAACTCCCTAGGGGGAGCCCATCCCCGCCATTGTGGGGGACTGTGCGACGAGGCTGGTGTCAGCTCCGTGACACTGTGCCGCCCACTCTGGTACGGCTAACGAACCGCGCCCTCGAAGAGGGGCCGGTCGCACCCTCGAACCCTCCTCTCGTGACTCTGCAGGGTAAAACCGTGACGTCAGGCCGGCGGGAGCGCCATCCCCGTCGCTGTTAGCCCTGTGCGCCCATCCCCACCCCTGCAGCGCCACGTCGTGCACTGCTACAACTACTCCGACGCTGTTGAGCACGCGGGGACGGGACGCCGCCACGCCTGACACTGTACCCCGTACGGATCACCGTCGACGACTCCCTCGAGTCCGCATGGAGATGCCCCAGTCAACCACTACGCCTTCACCCTCGAAGCCGCCCCTGTTCAAGTACAGGGCACGCCGCGACGCCGTAATTGGAGCAAGATTCGCCAGGACGGTCGTCAGCTCATCGGCACTGTACACCACACCTCTACACGTAGCTAAATAGTGCGGCATGCCTGTAAATCGCCCTCTCCTTGGTCTATAAAAGGAAGGTGATCCCCCTCGCCGTAGGGGGACAGGACACCAGACACGGGACTACGGGTTGCGATCGTTCACACGCTCACCGTCTTGCCCACGATATTGGCACTCGCCTCAATCACTCCACTTGGGACTTGGAGGCCACGCCTCCTCTCCCGCCTCGCTTGTAGCCGCCCCACTACAGGCACCCCGGTGCGAAGCAATATAGTGCCTCGAGCACACCCCTGCTGGACGTACGGCCCCGGCCGGAACCAGGATAAACCAAGCGTCCTTAGTTACTTAGCACCGACCATCGAGAGACAGATCTCAGTGCTTATTACTAGTTAGTGTCGGGACTACATTCCGCACCGACAGTTGGCGCCCACCGTGGGGCTCGGCGCGCTGAAGGTCAAATCGTCACCAGCTCTCTCGATGGTGATTCGCACCGAGTACCACGGTCAGCGTTACTCCATGGGTATCTCGGACACCCTCCCGGCCGGATTCGAAATCCGGTTCGGGGGCTTGAACTTTCAGGCCACGGGGAATGGCTACCTGATACGCCTCACCAACCGTGAGGAACTCCGCGCGCGGCGCCAAGCCGGTCCGCCCCGGTTCTGCCGCGCGCGCGTCGCCACGACACCAACACCCGCCAACACGGACGCCGCGGGTCCATCGGCGCCACGGAGCCGCCGTCGCTCCGGCCGGCGTTCGCGACGGGCGCGGTCGGAGCGCCGGCATGCCGCGCGCGTCGCCTCGCAACGCGACGCGTCCACCGGCGTGATGGTCGCCGCCCCGGAGGGGGAGCGCTCGGTCTCCAGACCACGCTTCCCCATCGGTCTGCGCGGCGCCACGGCGGCCTACGTCGCCAACGCCAACGCCAACAGAACGATGCGCAGGGTTCCCCCTGGCCGCCACATCTTGGTTGCCAGGGACCCTAGCGCCTCCGTCGGCGACGAGTCATCCCTAGGCTCCATCGACGCGCTGCCACCCGCCACCTCGCATGGATACGCGGAGTGGGACTTCTCTGGTGTGCCGGACCCAGTAATGTTCAGGCGGTTCCTCGACGCCGCGGACTACTGGTTCGGCTACTCCGACGACTCTAGCACCGGGAGCTACGACCCCGCGCAGGAGTGCTGCGTCGTAATCGCAAACAACCCAGCGAACGCCGCCGACGCGGCGGTTGCCGGCGACGGAGAAGTTCCTCCTGCTCTGGGAGCTGGACCGCGCCTGGCTGCGGGGCCAAGCGCCCCTCCCCCCTCACCGCCGAGGGGGCCGACATCAACGCACAGCTAGCCCAAGAACGCGAGCTCGAGGCCAAGCTGGCGGAAGAGTACCGCACGGTGCGGTTGCTTCACGCCTCTATCGCGGGGGAAGCCTCCGCGCGAGGCGAACACGCGCGTGAGCTGGGCAGACAAGCCCGCGATCGCATCAACGCTGACTTCAACATCGACAATCCGGATACGCCCCCGCGAGCGAGCCAAAAGCTCATTGCCGCCGCAACACTGCTACGGGCCATGCCTGCCCCTTCGACGCCCGAGGTGCGGAACCTGCACCGTGAGGCGTAGGCACTCATTGAGCAAGCGGCCGTCTAACAGGCCGAAAGCTCGGCGTCCCACATCCGCCAACAGGGGAGCGCGTGGGATGATGGGGGTGCGCAAGGCCCCGAGCCCTCGGTACACGTGGGCGGCGCGGCGCGAGCGCCCCCACCAACCCGGGGCGCACGCCGGCCAAGGAACGGCTCCTCGACACACGCGGGCAAGCGCCGAGATGGACGCTCGCAACGTCATCAACGCCTGACGAACGAGCAAAGCAGAGGCGCGGGCGGCAGCAGGCTACCACCCTCGACGGGGTGGACGTTACGACAGCGATGAGGACCGCTCACCGACGCCGGAGCCCCCGGGAACCCGCGTGTTCAGCCGGGAGATCCGCACGGCGACCTTTCCCCAGCGCTTCCGCCAGCCCACGACGATCGTCAAGTACAACGAGGAGACGGACCCCCGTGTGTGACTCAACGACTACCGCCTGGCGTGTCAGCTGGGCGGAGCCACCAGCGACGAGGTTATCATCTGCAACCTCCCCCTGCACCTCACCGACTCGGCGCGGACGTGGCTCGAGCACCTGCCGGCCAGCCAGATCCACAATTGGGACGACCTGGTCTGCACGTTCGTGGGAAATTTCCAGGGCACGTACGTGCGCCCTGGGAACTCCTGGGACCTGCGCTCTTGCACCCAGAAGCCCGGCGAATCGCTTCGGGACTTCATACAGCGCTTCTCCAAGCGATGTATGGAGCTTCCGAGTGTGGCACATTCAAAGATCGTGCACGCCTTCCTCGAAGGCACCACATGCCGGGACCTCGTGCGCGAGCTTGGGCGCAGCCCGCCGGTCGACTCGAACGAGCTGTTCGACATCGCCACCAGCTTTGCCTCGGGCAAAGAGGCGGTGGGGGCGATCTTTGATGGCAAGAAGGGCAAACGCATGGATGACACGCCCGCGGAGGGCAGCAAGTCCAAGGAGCCCCGCCAGAAGAACAAGCGGGGCAAGAAGGGAAAGAAGCCGCGCCGCGAGGCGCGCGAGCAGGGGCACGACGACGACGACGGCGAAGCTCTTGCTGTTGACTTGGCTCGGCGAGGCCCTCGAGCGGCCCCTCGAGGCCCGGGAGTGTTCGACGACATGCTGAAGAAGCCATGTCCCTACCACAAAACGCCGGTCAACCACACCCTCGAGCAGTGCGACATGCTCAAGCGGTTCTACGGCCGCGCCGCCGCGAAGGACGACGAGGCCAAGAAGGACGGGGGTGATGGCGACGCCGGCGGCTTCCCCGCCGTGGAGAACGTCTTCCTCATCTTCGGGGGGCCGACCATCGACATGTCCAGCCGCCAGCGCAAGCGGGAGCGGCACGAGGTTCTCGCCGCAGAGAAGGCGCCTCCTTCCTTCCTCGACTGGTCGGAGGACGCCATCACGTTCAGCCGCGAGGATCACCCGAACCGCATCTCCAAACCGGCTCAATACCCGCTGGTGGTCGACCCAGTCATCGGGAACGCGCGGTTCTCGAAGGTCCTGATGGATGGAGGCAGCAGCCTCAACATCCTCTACGCGCACACGCTGCGCCTGCTGGGGATCGGGTTGGATCAGCTGCGGCCCAGCACGACGCCGTTCCATGGCGTCGCGCCGGGCAAGCGCGTCCAGCCCCTCGGGCAGATCGACCTGCCTGTCTGGTTCGGCACGCCGGACAACTACCGCAAGGAGACACTCACCTTCGAGGTGGTGGGGTTCAGGGGCGCGTACCACGCCATACTTGGGGGGCCCTGCTACGCCAAGTTCATGTCGGTCCCCAACTACACCTACCTCAAGATGAAGATGCCGGGGCCCAACAGCGTCATCACCATGGGCTCATCCATCGAGCACGCCATCGACTGCGACGTCGAGTGCGTGGAACACGCCGAGGCCCTAGCGCTAGACGAAGCGCTGGTGGCCAACATGGAGAAGATGGTCAACGAGGACCTCGACTACACCGCCAAGCATGCCGACAGCTTCGAGGCTGCTGAGCAGACCAAGGAGGTGCCCCTCGACCCTGCTGCCCCTGAGGGCAAGGCGTTGAGGGTCAGTTCTACCCTCGACCCGAAATAGGAAGTGGTGCTCGTCGACTTTCTCCGCGCCAACGCCGACATCTTCGCGTGGAGCCCGTCGGACATGCCAGGCATCCCGAGGGAGGTCGCCGAGCACTCCCTTGACATCCTACCTCCCTCCCACGCCGTGCAGCAACGGCTCCGCCGCTTCGACGAGGAGTGGCGCCAGGCAATCGGAGCGGAGCTGCGGAAGCTCCTCGAGGCTGGGTTCATCAAGGAAGTGTTCCACCCTACTTGGCTAGCTAATCCTGTATTAGTGAAGAAAAGGAATGGGAAGTGGCGGATGTGTGTAGACTACACTAGTCTTAATAAAGCATGTCCTAAAGTTCCTTTTCCTTTGCCGTGTATCAATCGGATCGTTGATTCAACCGCTGGGTGCGAACTACTCTGTTTCCTTGATGCCTATTTCGGGTACCACCAGATAAAAATGAAGGAGTCCGACCAGCTCGCGACTTCGTTCATCACGCCGTTTGGAATGTACTACTACGTCACAATGTCGTTCGGCCTCCGAATGCGGGCGCGACGTACCAGCGATGTATGCAGCACGTCTTCGGAGACCACATCGGGCGAACCGTTGAGGCGTACATAGATGATATAGTCGTAAAAACCAGGAAGGCGGATGACCTGGTTAGCGACCTTCGCATCATGTTCGGCTGCCTACGGGCCAACGGGGTCAAGTTAAACCCCGAAAAATGTGTCTTTGGCGTGCCGCGGGGCATGCTTTTAGGATACATCGTCTCCCAGCGAGGCATCGAGGCCAACCCCGAAAAGGTTGCAGCCCTCGAGCGGATGGGTCCGATTCGAGACCTTAAGGGGGTCCAAAGGGTGTTGGGGTGCCTTGCCGCCTTGAGCCGCTTCATCTCGCGGCTCGGCGAGAAGGGCTTGCCCCTCTACCGGCTCCTCAAGAAGCACGAGTGTTTCTCCTGGACCGTCGAGGCCCAGGAGGCGCTTGATAAGCTCAAGGCGTCCCTTACCCACGCCCCGATCCTCACACCGCCGCAAGACAGCGAACCTCTGTACCTCTATGTGGCCGCGACCACCCAGGTGGTCAGCGCCGTCATCGTGGTGGAGCGCACGGAGGAGGGACACGCCTTGCCGGTTCAGCGGCCGGTGTACTACATCAGCGAAGTCTTGTCCGACACCAAGACGCGCTACCCACAAGTCCAGAAGCTGCTCTACGCAGTGGTTCTCGCGCGGCGCAAACTCCGCCACTACTTCGAGGCTCACCCTGTCACGGTGGTTTCCTCCTTTCCATTAGGAGAAATCATCTGTAATCCGGATGCGACGGGCAGGATTGCCAAGTGGTCGGTGGAGCTGATGGGTGAAACGCTCGCCTACGCCCCGCGCAAGGCTATCAAGTCCCAGATCTTGGCAGATTTTGTAGCCGAGTGGACGGACACTGTTGACTGTTAATAATTGTATCAAAGTTCGTTCGTGACTTGCAAGCGGACAAGTCTCCCGTCGTAGTCAAGGGACCCTTCTTCCCTCGAGTGGTGAACCCAAGGTATCGAATCCGTGGAACAAATGTGTGACGCAAGAGTTGATCTAGTAAAGCCAAGTAACTTCAATCTTTGGTAAAAGAGAAACCCTAATGCATCTAGATAAGAACACAAAACAAAGATAAATCTAATCTACTAAAGACCGGAGAAAACAAAGTAAGATTGGGTAGATAAACCGATCTAGAGGGATCGGGGTAAGCCTTTTGTTGAAGTTCCAAGCAAGAGAAGAAGTAGCAAATCGAATCTTAATAGAAGCCTCTTTAAATCGTGGTTTCCCTTCCAAATCCGAAAACATCCGCCTTTCGAGACCCCCGTTCTGTCACAACGTATCCCTATTCATGCGGGGAGCTTAGGGCGAGTCAAAAGACAAGTCGAGATTCTTTCGGAAGATCCGGTGTGTACCTCTAGCCACCGCGGCTACAAGAAAACCCTATGTAATCTATCACGCGAATAGAATTGGAATAAGCAAAGCCGATCGAAAAACGAAATCTTCGAGGAAACACTTGATCGCTAAGAAAAGATTCAACTTGATAATTCAACTATGACAATGATACATACACAAGATCACCACCGGGATCCTTCCTTGATCTTGCTTCTAGCTCCGGGAACTCCGACGTGGTCTTCCATGCAAGGTTCCCACGTCGGCTAGGGAAACCCTAGTCAACTAGCTCGACCCTCTCCTCTCCGAGATGGTGTCCCTCTCTTCTCTGCTTCTCGGTGGCCGAAGACGAATTCTTCTCCCCGTGGCTCTCGGTCAGGGGACTATAAATAGCCCGATTGGCGGCTAGGGCAAAGGAGAGCGTGTTTGGGCCCAAAATGGGCCTGGGCCGACCGGACTGGGCCGGCCGGCCTGAGCCCATTTAGGCCCAGCCCGTGGGCTCCTTTGCCCCATGTCGGTTCCCTTGCTTCCTGGATGTTTCCCCCTTCGCATGTAGGTCCATGTCGTCGGTTTCTCTCCGAATTGGACTCAACTCCTTGTCTTGCAAGATTCAAGCACTTTTCCGGTCGGTCCCCGGAGTCCGTCGTCTTCTCGGATCAAGTCCCCGGCTTCTTGGAGTTAAGTTTGCTTCATTGCATGACTTGTACGGGGCTTCAAGGTCTTGTCATGAGGTGCTTGATGAACTTATCCCGAAAGTCTTGCATTCAACACTAAAACCCTGCATAAACATTAAACTCCAAAACCGACATGCACACGTGAACTTGTTATACCACGGGGGTTAGTACCAATGGATAAGGTATAAAACTCATGCCAACACCAAAGGTAAACTCATGGCTAGGTTGACGGATTTTCGCCGTCAACATCTCCCCCATGCTTAAACCTTGCTCGTCCTCGAGTAAGCCTTCGATGGATATCATCATTGCCAAACAATGTTTAAACCTTGCATTTGATCACACATGAGAAAACATAATGCTCTCAAAAAATTTTAATTCATTAAAGTTCCATATTGTACTAGCCTTCATCTCTACGGAGGGTAGATTCTTATTAAGCTTATCCCACAAGTATTAACATGCTCACAAAGTTTTAAATAGACCTCAGAATTTTTGAAATAAAGAACGAGATAAAGAAAAGCTAAACCAAATTCACAAATTTAAATCATCTCGTGTATTGCTCATGAACTCTCATCTTACTTGTCTCTCAAGCCTATATATTCTACTCCTTTCCCTCTCATATATATATGTGTGGTAGGCTTTATATGGAGCTTTGGGAAAGTTTAGTCCTAACAAGATTTTATAAATGAGGTGTTGTCAAAACAAGACAAGCTTCTCATGGTCTTACCGAGACTCGTCAAAAAGGTCATTGGAAAATAATGTTAAATCAAGGAGGGGAAAGGGAAAAATACACACACTTTTAGATGAGTGGACATGTGCAAATGGCAAAAAGTGATCCCGAGGCACAAAGGAAGTCCTCGTTATCGGATTGCACATGGTTGGAAAATGAGAATGGATCTTTTTAACTTGAAGCCTTGAATGCACTCTTAGAGAACCGGGGAGTTCACTTTACGCACATATATATTTTTTTCTCTTTCTCATATTTCTCATTCTTTTCTTTCTTTCTTTCTTTCTTGCTCATATATATATATGTTTTTTTTCTTTCTTCACCTTGGAAGTCACGTACATCGCCGAATTTTTTTTCTTTCATCATTATATATTTTAAAAATACTCCCTTTTGAACTCTAAAACTGCACCGTACCTACCTCCTCCCCCATGCTTAGGCGATGCTCGTCCTCGAGCAAAGAGGCGAAAAAATATGGTAGGTACCGAAAATAATTTTCCTTGGAGAGATACTTGAAATCTTCAACGTTGGCACCATCTTGCGATCTTCCTTGAATTGATGATCCATTCTCAACGATAGGTTGTGGTCAAGGAGGTAATCACAAAAGATGATATTTGGTTTAAGGGTGGATATCCGGCGAAGTTTGTGAGATCACCGATGCGGGGATACACAATGCACGGATAAAAGGCTAGCAAAAAGATAGATACGCAAAAACGGAATGACCAACTTTTCTAGTCTCGAGCCGCAGAAATCATGGCCTGCAATAACTCACTCAAAAATAAATCTTGTACACTAAGGTTTATGCACTCAAATATATATAAGGCTTTGGATAGGTTGAGCAATACACAAGCGATATTTGTGACAAGGTTAGCAATATTTTTGAGCATAAAAGACATCTTTAATCTATTCATAACTTGAGAGCACATAAAACACTATGGGTCTTTATTTTAATCATAACCTCCGCTGAAAATTAAGCTAGCATTTAAATAAATTCAGATTTGTATTTTTAAGAGAGCACTAGCTTAAACATGCATAAATCAATTACAAAGATAAACAAAGCTGCAATTATAATCATATATCATCATGGCACGAATTTTGTAACTTTTCCAATGATATAATCAAGGTGGTGTCTTTATTAATGATGACATCAAGTTGAAATACAAACTGAAAATAAACAAACATGCTTGCTGAAATTTAAATAAAAACAGAAAATACTACGCAAACACACATAAGCAAAAGCTGAAAATTACAGAGAAAAAGAAAAGAAAAGAAAACTAAAGTTCCTAAATCTTCTAGTCCTCCGCCGGTGGGTGATGTTGATGATCTTGATAATAATACCCTTGCTCATAATACGATTGGACATTTCCTCTGACGAATTGATTTGGCTCCACAAGGTGAAGGCGTCCAAGTTCAAAGGCAATATTTGCGTTGCCTTCACCAAGTTGAGCTGCGTTAGCTTGGATGGCTGCGATGTTTTGAGCATTTCTTGCAGCATACCCTCCAATAATGGCCATGCTTTGTTGTGGTTGGGGATGATGAGCGTAGGACTCCGCGAAGTTAGCGTTGGGCACAACATAATTTTGTGGGGGTACCGGTGCACCACCCCCCATGCTTGCTCTTGTGGCCCTCCGTAATAACTTGGCGGAGGAGGGACCCCGCCGAACGGTTGCACATTGGGTTGTGCTCCACTCGCTTGTGCGGAGGATGTTCCCTCCTCTACGATTCTTCCTCTCTTGTTCTTCCTTGCAGGGACAAGTAGTCCCTCTTCCAACCAATCTTCTCTCCCTTCATTGAAAAGCCTAAGCCTCTCGTTGGGAAGGGGTAGGTTCACTATGGCCAACCGATAACCTCCTCTCTCATCTCCACTAATGTATTTGCCTTGCCGCAAATATTCAATGCCGAGAGAGGTACCTCGCAAAAGGTGGTCGGGGTTTCTTGCGATCCCCGGCCGCAAGGAAAAGGCCAACATGGAGAGGTAACACCCCGAACCAATATTACCCGCCCCCGATGTTGCTTCACAACACCAACGGTTGATCATGAGGTAAGAGGGGTCTATTGGCTGCCTGGCAATTAAAGCCGAGTATAGCCAATTCAACTCCGTGTCGGTCACCTTTGTTTCCTTCATCCTCCCCAATACCCTCTTGCACATCCAAGAGTGAAATATCCGGATAATGGGATTGCAGATGCAATTGCATTGTTGATGGGCTTCTCCGGAGATCATGTTCCAAAATCCCGCTAACATGCCGGGTGGCACGTCAACTTTCTCCGGAGCTCCCTTGTGGAATCCAAGCAGCTCCCTAACGTGCTCGTAGGGAACCTCTTGTAGGACTCCCTCCAAACAGAATGACAAGCTTTGCACCCCATCATCATCAACGATGGGTGCAATAGTCATCAAAATTTCCAAGGCGTACCCCAAATGGGTGTCCACCGATATTCCGTTGGAGAACTGCACCCATCCGAGGTGCCCCAACATATAGTATATGTCGGTGCAAAAACCCAAGGTGTAGAGTGCTTGGTCGTCGAACTCGACGTTGGGCACAAGCCTCTTCTCAAGATTAGAGAGCCTCCCCTCCTCCTCCGCCAACAAGATGATGAAGCCGTACGAAGAGTATGTCGGGGTGTAAGGAGGTGGCGCGGTTGAGCGAGTCGATCGTCGTGGTGGCGCGGGCTGCTCCTCCGTGTGCCCACGAGGTTCGGTAAACCTCATGGAAGTGCCTTGCAGCCCTCATACCACCAAGGAGGAGAGCATCGTTCCTCCTCGGTGGTGCCGTATCCGTCTCCATGCTCCGGGGAGACTCGGAAACCGAGTGCCTCCTCGAAGACGTGGTTGATGACGGCTTGGACGACGACGAACTCTTCTTCTTGGAGAAGAGACTTGTGGTCTTCTTCCACATGGTTGCTGCACTCTTTTCTTCAACTAAAACTCCGGGTTGCAACCGGTGACTAGGCACTTAAACTCTATGATTCGGATGTGGACTTTGAGTGGATTAAGGATGTGGATTTTTTTCTTGAGCTATCAAGCTTGGGAAGGTTGGCTATGTCTACGGAGGTTTTGAGCACACAAACATGAACACACAAACAAAGGAGAGGGAAGCTTGCCTGCAGAAAACGGGAGCCGGGGGGGCTCCTTATGTAGGGGAGGCCGGCCTCGGTGCTCTTCCCCGCCTCGTCTTTCTTCCAGCACGATCATTTCACCTCTGCAACTTTCTTGCCCGCGTGCTTGTTGACGGTTAATAATTGTATCAAAGTTCGTTTGTGACTTGCAAGCGGACAAGTCTCCCGTCGTAATCAAGGGACCCTTCTTCCCTCGAGTGGTGAACCCAAGGTATCGAATCCGTGGAACAATGTGCAACGCAAGGATTCAATCTAGTAAAGCAAGGTAAAGCTATCTTATGAAGATAAGTTGCATCTAATCTACTAACTCATAAAGAAAACACATCTAATCTAATCTACTAAAGAGGTAACAAGAGAAAACAAGAGATAACCAATCTAGAGAATCTAGATCATGCTTATGTTGTAGCTCCAAACAAGATAGATGAAGATAGAAAAGCGAATCTCATTAAAAGCATCTTTAAATCGTGGCCTTCCCATCCGACTCCGAAAATGCCCGCCTTTCGAACCCCCCGTTCGTCACAACGTATCCCTATTCATGCGGGGAGCTTAGGGCGAGTTCGATAGAACAAGTTGAAATCACTTGGCCGGTCCGTATGCACCTCTAGCCACCGCGGCTACAAGAGCACCCTATGTAATCTAGCTATAGACTAGATCGTAGAAGAAGCAAAACCAAGAAGAAATCAAAATCATCGAGAAGGCACTTGATCGCTAGAAATCGAATTCACTTACAAACTTCACCATGAATGATTACATGAACAAGATCACCACCGGGGCCCTCCCTCGATCTTGATCCTCGCTCCGGAGCTCCGACGTGGTCTTCCATGCAAGGTTCCCACGTCGGCTAGGGAAACCCTAGACAACTAGCAAGACCCTCATCTCCGAGATGGTGTCCCTCAAGCTTCTCTGCTCCTCGGCGGCGGAATACGACTTCTTGTCTGCGTGGCTCTCGGTCAGGGGACTATAAATAGCCCGATTGGCGGCTAGGGCAAAGGAGAGCGTGTTTGGGCCCAAAATGGGCCTGGGCCGACCGGACTGGGCCGGCCGGCCTGGGCCCATTTAGGCCCGGCCCCGTGGGCTCCTTTGCCCCACGTCGGTTCCCTTGCTTCCCGGATGTTTCCCCCTTCGCATGTAGGTCCATGTCGTCGGTTTCTCTCCGAATTGGACTCAACTCCTTGTCTTTCAAGATTCAAAGCACTTTTCCGGTCGTGTCCCCGGAGTCCGTCGTCTTCTCGGATCAAGTCCCCCGGCTTCTTGGAGTTAAGTTTGCTTCATTGCATGACTTGTACGGGGCTTCAAGGTCTTGTCATGAGGTGCTTGATGAACTTATCCCGAAAGTCTTGCATTCAACACTAAAACCCTGCATAAACATTAAACTCCAAAACCGACATGCACACGTGAACTTGTTATACCACGGGGGTTAGTACCAATGGATAAGGTATAAAACTCATGCCAACACCGAAGGTAAACTCATGGCTAGGTTGACGGATTTTCACCGTCAACAGTGCTCCACGAGTTGCACCGCCCAAACGCTCTCGTCCACTCCTTTTATTGGTCCTTCCACTTGATGCTTCATGTTTTGGGTTATGTCCATACTCCCTAGCTCCACTTGCTTCACATGCCACCATGAAATTCCTGCAAAGTTGATGCTTGCTGCCCACCATGCTTGTCCTTTGCGTGTGGAATTGGTGAAAGTTGATGAAAGGGAATCCAATGGTGCATGCATGATTACTAGATTGCCTCCATTAAGGTGTGTTTAAGGTTAAGCACTCCTCTAATTCGAAATTTAAAATATTTTTCAGAGCCATGCAAGAGCTCGAACATAATTTTAGAGAAGTTTTTAAACCATTAAAAACAAATGCAAGTCGAAAATATTTTTTTATTACGTCGATTTCGGTCTCACCGGTATAGTTTGCCTTCATTGGTTGAGAGCGGACATTTTCCCGCTTGATCATGGGGGCATAGGTTTAGGTTCTAATTTTGGCTAAATAAGAAAGATTTTGAATAAAACAAAATTAGAATAGGCTTAGAAAAATTCTAATCCTAGAGAAACCGAGGATATAGATTTTTAAAACCAACCAATAGTTTTGATTTCTAGGTTCACGCGAGTCCTACCACGTGCTGAATTTTATTAACACTTAAGCATAAATCGTGGCTCTACTCGTGTGGTTTTAGCATGAAAAATAAGTCAACCTCAGCACCATAATGAGGGTGAAAGGTTGAGTTAAGGTTCTGAAATTATTTGGTTGAGGTTTCTCGAAAAGAAAAGAACAAACAAGCACATAGGAGGGTTCATGCAAAGGGTTTATGATAAAGCAAACATTCAATCAAGAATTATGTCTCTAATATTGTTCAACCACTTCTAAGTCTAATGCCTTTGCGTAATAAAACTCAAAACTAAATTATTAAAAAGACTCGAAAAACCTGGAATCGGGTTGTCCTCCCGGTAGCTTATTCTTGACTCGACGAAACGGGTTGCCTCCCGCCTAGCGCTTCGTTTATAGTCCATGGCTAGACTTCTTCACTTGATTACTCCGGATCAACGCTCTTTGCGGGCGTTGCAATCTTGGGTACCCACTTTGGCTTAGTCAATTTTTTTGGTCTTCACAGGCTGGCTTTGTCATTGGTCTTGACGGATGCAACAACTTCCTTGTGGCTCGGCATCTCGAACTCCGGTCCATCGGTCGTGATCTTCATGGTCTCTAGTGTGATCCTTCATCTCTCCCGAATGAGCTTGAGTAGCCTTCGCCGTCTTGGGACCTCGGAGTTGTCTCCGAAATTCTTCTTTGTTACCCATCGGACGCCCGGCAAGTTGTCCCACTTGCGTCTAGCATCTTCATCACGATGAACACTTCACATGTGGATCTTGCCTTGGCAGCCTTTAGGTGTTGAGCTTCTTTCTCCATCCCCATCTTCTCCATCCTCCTCTTAAGTAAACCGATATGCCACTCAAGGAATCTGACTCGTATGCATTCAGCTCTCGCAATCGTCATGCGGATAGTTGAGACTTTGATCTTGAACGGCCTCCCGGCGTCTCGACTTGGAGGTGGTGATTCCCTTGGAGATTTCGACGGTCCTTCGACTTCAACTTTTGAATCTAGGGTTTCCACCCCTTTAGCTTGTGTTGCATGTCACCTTTGCCCGTAAAGTTTTCCTGGATCATCCACAAAAAAGCTTGGGTTTCTTGGAGAGGTAGCCAACCATCTCCGGTTAGGGTTAGCAATAAACAAAGTATGCAAAAACTAGAAAGTAAAAATAAATTTATGTAAACTAGGGTTAGACAAACTAGATTAGATGTATTTTGAGGATGATCAAAGTTTAGTAGATGCAAAAATAAAAACAAAAAGAAAACTGAAAATTACAAAAAGGCAATAAAAAACCAAATCTTGATCACTTGTTCCCCGGCAACGGCGCCAGAAAAAGGGGCTTGTTGACGGTTAATAATTGTATCAAAGTTCGTTCGTGACTTGCAAGCGGACAAGTCTCCCGTCGTAGTCAAGGGACCCTTCTTCCCTCGAGTGGTGAACCCAAGGTATCGAATCCGTGGAACAAATGTGTGACGCAAGAGTTGATCTAGTAAAGCCAAGTAACTTCAATCTTTGGTAAAAGAGAAACCCTAATGCATCTAGATAAGAACACAAAACAAAGATAAATCTAATCTACTAAAGACCAGAGAAAACAAAGTAAGATTGGGTAGATAAACCGATCTAGAGGGATCGGGGTAAGCCTTTTGTTGAAGTTCCAAGCAAGAGAAGAAGTAGCAAATCGAATCTTAATAGAAGCCTCTTTAAATCGTGGTTTCCCTTCCAAATCCGAAAACATCCGCCTTTCGAGACCCCCGTTCTGTCACAATGTATCCCTATTCATGCGGGGAGCTTAGGGCGAGTCAAAAGACAAGTCGAGATTCTTTCGGAAGATCCGGCGTGTACCTCTAGCCACCGCGGCTACAAGAACACCCTATGTAATCTATCGTGCGAATAGAATTGGAATAAGCAAAGCCGATCGAAAAACGAAATCTTCGAGGAAACACTTGATCGCTAAGAAAAGATTCAACTTGATAATTCAACTATGACAATGATACATACACAAGATCACCACCGGGATCCTTCCTTGATCTTGCTTCTAGCTCCGGAACTCCGACGTGGTCTTCCATGCAAGGTTCCCACGTCGGCTAGGGAAACCCTAGTCAACTAGCTCGACCCTCTCCTCTCCGAGATGGTGTCCCTCTCTTCTCTCGCTTCTCGGCGGCCGAAGACGAATTCTTCTCCCCGTGGCTCTCGGCCGTGGGACTATAAATAGCCCGATTGGCGGCTAGGGCAAAGGAGAGCGTGTTTGGGCCCAAAATGGGCACCGGGCCGACCGGACCGGGCCGGCGGCCGGGCCCATTTAGGCCCAGCCCCGTGGGCTCCTTTGCCCCACGTCGGTTACCTTGCTTCCCGGATGTTTCCCCTTCCGCATGTAGGTCCATGTCGTCGGTTTCTCTCCGAATTGGACTCAACTCCTTGTCTTGCAAGATTCAAGACTTTTCCGGTCGTGTCCCCGGAGTCCGTCGTCTTCTCGGATCAAGTCCCCGCTTCTTGGAGTTAAGTTTGCTTCATTGCATGACTTGTACGGGGCTTCAAGGTCTTGTCATGAGGTGCTTGATGAACTTATCCCGAAAGTCTTGCATTCAACACTAAAACCCTGCATAAACATTAAACTCCAAAACCGACATGCACACGTGAACTTGTTATACCACGGGGGTTAGTACCAATGGATAAGGTATAAAACTCATGCCAACACCGAAGGTAAACTCATGGCTAGGTTGACGGATTTTCACCGTCAACAGACACGCAATTGCCGCCGCCACAGATCCAAGCGGAGTGTTGGACCCTGTACTTCGACGGCTCGGTGATGAAGACAGGGGCGGGCGCGGGCCTGCTCTTCGTCTCACCCCTCGGGGAACACATGCGGTACGCCGTGCGCCTTCACTTCCTCGCGTCAAACAAAATGGCTGAGTACGAGGCCCTGCTTTGCGGCCTCAAGATCACCATCGAGATAGGCATCAAACACCTCGATGTGCGGGGAGATTCGCAGCTCGTGATCGACCAGGTCATGAAAAACGAGAGCTGCCACGTCGATAAGATGGAGGCATATTGCAAGGCCGTGCGGGCCCTCGAGGACAAGTTCTACAGCATCGAGCTCAATCACGTGCCCCGCAGGTACAACGAGGAGGCGGACGAGCTCGCCAAGATCGCGTCGGGACGGATCACCGTCCCCCCGAACGTCTTCGCTCGGGACGTCGCCCAACCGTCCGTCACCCTCGAGCCGCACCCCTCGAACTGCCCGGAACCCTCGGAGGCTGCCTCGAGTCCAGCGGGCGCAGGGCCCATGGACGAGGACCCCTCGAACGAGGCGTACGTGCTCTCCCTCCTCGCGGGGTACGGCGCCGGTGAGGCCGAAGCCATGGACGTCGAACCAGCCCCCAGCAAGGTGGACTGGCGCGACAAGTACATCGCCTGGATGGACCGAGGGGAACTCCCCTCGGACTGGTCCGAGGCCAGGCGCATCGCCAGGATGGCCAAGTCCTTCACCCTCGTCGACGGCGAGCTGTACAAGCGCGCCGCCTCCGGCATCCTGCAGCGATGCGTGCCTATCCCCCAGGGGCGTGAGCTCCTCCGGGACATACACGCGGGCGTGTGCGGCCACCATGCCGCACCCCGCACCCTCGTGGGCAACGCGTTCCGCCAGGGCTTTTACTAGCCCAAAGCGGTCGCTGACGCCAGCGAGATCGTGCGCACCTGCGAAGGGTGCCAGTTCTATGCTCGCAAGTCTAATCTCCCCGCGCACGTCCTGCAGACCATCCCCATCACGTGGCCTTTCGCCGTGTGGGGGCTGGACATCGTTGGGCCCTTGTGGAAGGCGCCCGGGGGCTACACCCACCTGTCGGTCGCAATCGACAAGTTCTCCAAGTGGGTGGAGGTGTGCCCCATTACGAATCTCAGGGCGGAGCATGTCGGGGACAGCCCTAGGGGTCCCCTTAAACAACGGGGAAATCCTCACTTAAATCCCGCGACCACATCGAAACACGCTAAGCCTAACCATGCAGGTAACTAGCCATGCAGGACACGGCCCACGCCGCGGGACTCCGACGGCCCACCAAGACGAGGTCGTTGTCGCCAAGAGGATATTTCAATGGCGAGCCATTGACTAAGATGTTTGTTGATGGTGGAGGTAACGATCAACGTGATGCCCTACACCACCTTCGGGAAGCTTGGCATGGACCTCGGAGATTTGACACGGAAACCAAGCATAATTCGAATGATTTTGCGCTGGAAATCCTTCGGATACCCGAGGCAACGTGCCGTGGACTTGATGATCGGGTCCAAAACTTTGCTTACGACCTTCTTTGTCATTGAAGGCAAAGGGGCTTGCTAGTTTGTTGCTTGAATGGGGCCCGGATCCATGCCAAGTTCTTTGCATCCCATCTACCATGCACCAACGACTTGTTCAATGGGTAGATGATGACATAGAAGTGGTACGGCGATGATTCAATAAGCGTGGCCAATGTGGAACCGATAACCACGGGAGTATCAAGGCATAGATTGCTTCTCGAACGGGAGGCGGGGTGAAGGTCTGTTGAACCGGTCAACGAGCGATCAACGGCGATTCAAGCACTCGGCTCTCACGCGATACAATGGAGAATCGATAGATGGAACGGATGGAAAATTGGGGCGTGGATTTATGTCGGGTGACAAATTAGAAGAAATTGATGTGTGGAGATGGTGATAAGCCAAGGCGAGCATTTATCCCAGCCTTTAGATCCAAGTTTCGGAGAAAAATTAGTCAAGCTGCGAAAGAATATAAGATTGCTTCTCTTGGGATTATTCGGAGATGCCTAGTTTGCAAACCAGTTCTATTGTTGAGCATCGGTTGCCAATCAAACCTGGTTTCGGACCATACAAGCAACCTTCCCGGAAATCTACAAGGATGAAGTACGCTTAGATGTGAAAAAGGAAGTTGAAAGATTAATTGAAGCAAATTTTATTCAGCCATGTAGATATGCAGATTGGATCTCTAACATCGTCCCTGTTTACAAGAAGAATGGAAAAATGAGGGTTTGCATCGATTTTAGAGATTTAAACAGAGCTACCCCCATGGATGGGCCAATGCCGGAATTCTTTGATTTATTGGTTGATCTTTCTTCTTGGACCTGAGAGTAATCGATTTCATGGATAGTAATGCGAGGTACAATCAAATTTTTATGGCGATGGAAGATGTATCGAAGACAGCCTTCGGATGTCTGGGAACATAGGTCTTTTTGAGTGGATTGTTATGACGTTCGGGTTGAAAAATCTTGGTGCAACTGTCGAAGAGCTATGAACTATATCTTTCATGAGTTGATTGGCAAAGTTGTTGAGATATACATTGATGATGTTGTGATCAAGTCTTTAGACCATCATGCACATTTGAAGGATGTGAAAGAAAACTGCAGGTGCACTCGAAAGCACGGGTTGAAGATGAATCCAAACAAGTGTGCCTTTGAGTCTCATACGGAGAATTCTTGGGTTTTTACGGTACATGAAGGAGGAATAGAAGTTGGCAAGAAAAACATGAAAGCTATTGATGAAGTTGTTCCTCAGACCAATCTCAAGAAGTTGCAATCAACTTTGCTTGGCAAGATCAATTTTGACGAAGGTTCATTTCAAATTTATCACAAAAGGTTTTGCCTTTTTCTCCAACTATTTGAGATCAAGAAAGATCAAAAGTTTGTATGGGGTGACAAACAACAAAAGGCTTTCGATGATATCAAACGGTACATGAAGGAACCACCAGTATTGGTGCCTCCACAGTTGAACAAGCCTTTTAAGTTGTACGTGGTGGCCGATACCCAAACCATTGGATCGGCCCTTATACAAGAATTTGAAGGAAAGGAGCGGATAGTAGCATATCTTAGCCGAAAATTACTTGATCCTGAGACCAGGTATTCGGGTGCGGAGAAGCTATGTCTGTGTGTTTACTATTCACAAAGTTTTGGCAGTACTTGTTGAATGCGAATGCGTTGTATATTCGAAGTTTGAGTAATTAAACATATGTTATCTATGCCAATTTTGAATGGAAGGGCTGGCAAATGGATTTTGGCTTTATACGAGTTTGAGCTTAAGTTTGAATCGGCAAAAGCTATTTAAGGTCGGGTTATAGCGATTTTGATAGGAACATCGTGATCTAGTCGATTGATTTTACTTGAAATTACTCCTTGGGCTTTATTCTTTGATGGATCCTCATGTGTCGAAAAGGTGGTGGAGTAGGAATCTTATTGATTTCACCCGGAGGTGAGTTGTTTGAATTTGCTATCCCTATTCGGCCCTCTTTGTCACAAATAATTAAGCGAGTATGAAGCGTTGCTTAGAGGGCTTTAATATTTGAAAGAAGCGAGCCGTTTCGGTTAAGTATATGGAGACTCGGAAGCTGGTGTATAAAACAATTGAATGGCCAATACGAATGCAGAAGTGATATCCTAAGGAATTACTACGAAGAATGCAGGGAAATCTTGAAGAGCTTTCAGTTGGTAATTCTACAACACATTCCTAGAACACAATGAATAGGCAAACAGATTGGCTCAAAGTGCATCGGCATATAGAGAAAATCAAGAGGTGTTTGCCATGGAGGTATGTGCTTTCGGGAGTGAATTAGCCGAAGATGATTGGAGAAGAAAAGAGATTGTTGATTATGCGGAAAATCCTTCTGAAAGGTCTCTAGGAAAGCTCGAATTACAAAGTATAAAATTTGTTCTTCTTGATGGACGTCTATTTTACAAATCATTAGATGGGGTATTCTTTGCAATGCTGGAGTCGAGAAGAAGCGAACATGATGAGCGAGGTGCACGATGGGGCTGTGTGGAGCATCGATCGGCTTATCGCATGAAATGGGTTATGGGAGCCACCTTTGGATGTTATTGGCCAACGATATTAGAAGATTGCTTTGAATATTACAAGGTTGTCAAGGCATCGGGGATTTGGGAACATCCCGAGAGAGTTCCGGCCATCGGCCTTGAACCTATTATCAAGCCATGGCCATTCGAGAGGATGGGGTATAGATTTGATTGGCCAAAATAAATCCACCATCTGTAGGGGCATAAGTTTGTGCTTTTGTATGATTATTTCACCGAATGGGTTGAGACGATTCCATTAAAGAAGGTGACATTAGAAAATATGATTGAGTTTGCTAAAGAACATATCATTTACGAGTTTGGAATTCCTCGGACAATTACAGGCGATCGAGGCACGAGTTTGTGTCCTTGGAGTTCGGGGAGTTTCTTTGAGAAAGCATGGGGATCGGAGTTATTGAATTCTTCTCCTTATTATGCTCAAGCTAATGGTCAAGCGGAGAAGCCACAAAGATCATGATAAAGATTATTCAAAAGAAGATTGATCAGAAGCCTAAGAGGTGGCATTCGGTTCTCAGTGAGGCTTTATGGGCTTACTGAATGGCTCCTCATGGAGCTACAAAAACATCTCCTTATGAGTTGGTTTATGGATATCGTGCTGTTTTGCCCTGGGAAATGCAATCAGATTCGAGGGGAGTGGTTTTGCAAAAGGATTTAAGTTCCAAGATTACGATGAGCCCAATGATGGACAAATTGGAGGATTTGCATATGATTCGTCTTAAGGCCCTGGAAAATATTAGAAAGAACAAGATGCGGGTTGCTAAATATTACAATAAGAAAGTAAGGTCAAGCAATTTGCAAGAAGGGAGATTTGGTTTGGGAAAGCATTATTGTAGATTGGGACCAAATACGGTGCATTCGGCAAATGGTCCACGAATTGGGAGGAGCCCTTTTCGAGTAGTCGGATGTACACCTGGTAATGCTTACATATTGAAAACTGCGGGAAGAGTTCTTTACTTGTATAAATGGTAGATATTTGAAGAAATATTATCCTAGTATTGAAGTTGATCGTTGATACTTAAGCACCGAGGATACAAGCATTTGATACACGGGGATAGCGGCGTTCAAGAGAAGCTAGCCTTTAGAACAAAAAATCCTAAACGAAGGAAATGGCAATACTAAGATGTATTGCCCTTAGCACAAAATATTCGACATTGCCAACGTTTCTTGCGGGTTTATTTGGCAATCCGGCTACTCGAATTACGAAAATTGGGGGAAGTAGAGGCACGAGAGGAGAGAAGCGAAAGTATGCTTCATTCATTTTTCTTGTTTTGCTTCCTCGGCTCCTCCCTCTTCAGCTATTCAAGGACCACGTAACAACGAGCACGGATGCTTCGGGATTGCCATGACTTGCGGCTTCCATTAGAATTTTGTCCCAAGAAGCCTTTACGTTGTACTGTCGAGATATACGAAGAATGGAACAGTTGTCAGAAGAAGATTTGAGATTGAGTACGGGAGTCAAATAAAGATGATGGCCTTACCTCCGACCAACACCTCCAAGTTCATGCGACGTTCGCGTTCGGCATTGCAGCGAGCGGTGATGTCTCGCAAATTGTGCTCCGGATGCGAATGCGGCGCGCGGTGGTGGTTGATCCTCTGTTCGGCGTGGCGTCCTCTTCTTCGAGAGGAGGAGTCGAGGAGAGGATGTACTCGGGGACCTCTTTAGTTCCAAAGATTTCTTCGGAAGCGGTCAGAAATTTCCCGGAAGAACGAGAGAAAGGTAAGCGAGTGGGATTGCAAACAAGAGCATGAAACAAATTGAAAGAAAACTCACTCTCGAATGGTACGCTTCTTTGGTGGAGTCTTGTCCTCCTTGATAGGTTGCCTTTCCCTTATGCACGCCATAGCCTTGGGGATTTTCTCCTCTGGAGCGAGGGGGAAGAAGATGTGAAGTGATGGAAGAGTATGCGAAGTGGAGTTGCGGGGTACCCGAGGGGGGCTATTTTATTGACTATGAGAGCGCATTGGGAGTGATGGTGGTTGGCGTACGTTGTTGGAATACTGACGGCGGGGTTTTCTTCACGAATGCGAGGGTTTCATTGAACAGTGTTTATGGCAGGGTTCACCATTTCGCGATATCACAAGTAGGTATACGCGATTTTGGGGTTACGGGCCAGAGCTCGGTAGCTAAACCGGTTGGTATACCACTCGCCAACCGAACCCGCTAATAGCTTCATATCGGTATACGGTCGGTTTGAGCGGTATCTTGGGGTCATTTTCGGTTCAAAAAGCCAGCCAGGTTTACGGTTTGGTGAACCCTGGTTTATGGTTCCGGAGTGAGATTTTTGCGGAATTTGCGCCCGAGGGCGATTGTTTTCGCGTATTCGGCTCCCAGTAAAGTTCCGGTCGTTTGAGAAGCAGTGAAGTTCGCATCTACAAACAAGAGAGATCATCACAATACAAGCACGGAAATTAAAATTCCGGTCTGATCTAATAATCAAGAGCTTTGTTTAGCACAGACTGGGATGGATGGCATCGGCAACGGCATTGCCATGGCCGTCAAGGCGCTCTAGGATGACCTCGATCTCGTCGACGTCCTGCGGTGCCTGCTCTGGCAGCGCGGGCGGGTGGGTAGTCGCGCGGTGTGCGTCGCCATGGCGGCCAAGCCTAAGGTGGTACTGGGCGGACACCATGAGAGGCCACTTCATCAACGGTTTTCCACGCGGCGAGGCTGATCACCCAGCGTGTCTCGGCGGCATTGCGCCCTTTCGACCAATTGCTTCACCAGCATTTTCGGTGGTCCAGCTCGCGTCGCGGGGACGCGGGGGTTACGGAGCCGGTGACGGTTGAACGTGTCAAAAAGTTGGATTGGATTGGAGATCAATCGGAGAGGGATGTACGAGTCGATAGTTGCCGACGCGGTTTGCGGCCCGGTCCTCCCATTCGAGCTCGATGTGCGAGCTTTCTTGGAGATTTCTCCCCGACTCGCGCGGGACTCGTCACGCTCGCGGCGGAGGCGTCGCGCTCGCGCGGGAGCACGGGGAATAGTTATGCGACTCGGGGAGTGGGTGCGGCGAAGGCCGGATTGGCGGCGCGAGGGCCGGTTCGATGGATGAGCCTTGAACGATGAGGATCATCGAAGCGGAAAAGAAAAATCTTGGGAGAAAAATCGCAAAGGGAGTTGACGATCACCACCTCAGAACGGGGAGCGGCGCGGCTTCCTTCTGCTTCATTCTTTGAGCGCGGCGCCCGGTTTCACTACACCGCCATTGGTTTGGAGGTGCGGCGGTGAAAAAGAAGCCAGATTGGCGAAGGTTTGAAGGCAAAAGGCTTGGTGAAGAACGGGGGGGCACCTACGGTTTTATTTATAGGGATAGCAAGGTCAGTAGCCCTGGATCGTAGTGCATATTTCGAGAAAACTTGGGAAAGTGGAGGTTTCCTTAACGAATCACCCAGGCGGGTGATTTTGGAATTCAAGGTGAGTCATGTACGATTGGTAGCTCGGGCGGGTTGCGGTCGGAGTGCTATTCGGGTATGGTGCGTTTTGGCGTAGTTGCGAATGAATCGTCCAAAGAATCGCGAACAAGGTAATGCGGGGAAAAGAAAAATGAAATTTATAAAGGCAAGGTTACAAGGACGATTAATTCGATTACACATTGCTTAGTACAATCAAATGTTCAAGTACTTTGCAATTTTAGAGGCATTTGATGTTGTACGGTTGATATTCTCCGGTACATTCTGATAATCTTTTTGAGTATCGGACGGGCGGAGAGTTTGTCTCGGTACAGTTTACCTCCAATCATGGTATCGATGCTTCCTTTTGGATTTCTCTTTGTTAATCTGGAGAGCTCGGCTATCTTTCTTTCATCGGCTTCAATTTCGGTGACAAATTCCTCGATTCGATCTCTAATGCGGCTTTTACGGCGATTTTCAACTCCAAGAGCGGGCTGCGGTTTGTGGCTTGTTCCTTGTTGCTCTCGATTTGAGCTTGTGATCCTTCCAAAACTTGTTCGGCTACGGCTTTTTTCTTGTTCCGGAGGTGGTCGGGAGGGATTGGCTTTTCAGAGCTCGCTTTATTGCTACATAATGAGTATCCGGATACGAGATAGGTTCAAGGAAAGGTAAGGATGTCTTTAGGAGCTCTTGATTGATGTAGTTAAGTATTTCATAGTGATCAATATCTACGACTTGTTCTCGAGCATCTCTTTGCAGCCGGAAAAGATTTATGAGCTTATGCACGGTTTTTCCTCAGGGTGGGACTCTTGATTTAAGGATGCTTCATCCTTTTTGGCCCATTGGATCACTCATAATGAGTGAAGGCTTGATGGTGATATGGCAGTGCGAGAAAAGAAGGATTGCTGAATTAGGGATGATTTATTGGAGAAAAAGATAACAAGGATTGGGTGCTTGAGCTTACCTCATGCACGATCACTCTGAGTTGAAGCGAGGGTTTGTTTCGGGTTCGAGAGGAATTTCTGGGTAACCGAGGTGAAGAAGAGTTCGAGAGTTCTTGGCAAAGCTAAAACACGCGAGGGAAGGCCGGGTACGATCCTGGCAGTTGAGGTTTACGTTGAAGTGAAGGTGGAGTCATCTACGGTGAAGCCCCCCCGGAACTTCAACTTGAGGAAGGGGTGATTGAATCCTTGGAGAGCTTGAAATTTCTGCTTGAGGAGAAGATGGTTGAGCCATTGGTGAGTACGAAGCATGGGTTGGTTCACCGAGTGTTTCTTCTACAAACGAGTAGAAGTAAAATGCAGGTGTAGTACAGATGCAGCAGGAGGGGAATAAAGTATGAGAACCATACCCAATGAGATGAGACATTGGCAAGTTGGGTTGTGGATGGTTGTTGAATTAGGTACGAAATTGCATAGGAAAATTTATGCGAATGAAGAATGGTTTATGTTCAAGAAAGGAAATATTACCTCCATGAGAACTTTTTTAGTAGTTCTTTTCTTCTTAGCGGTGGAGGAGAAACTGCAAATTGGAGCTTTTCTCTTAATAGAAGTTGAGCGGTAGTTGGATACGATGTAGCATATCTTGACATCGAGTTTGGGCCGGAGTTGTGAGTGGAATCCCAAAGCGAGAAATTGGGCAGTAATGTTGGCAGGAGAAAGTCACGGCTTGAAGACGAACCTTTGTGTTACGCAAGGACTGGCAAAGAATTACAAATTGAAGGATATGCTTGGGAAAAAAGTAAATGAGTGCATTACCTCGAAGTTGGTGAAAATCGAGGCATTAGCTCAATGCAAAAGGTGGTAGTTCACGAAGATATGATCATAGAAACTCTTGCCACCGAGGAGGTAAAAAAGAGGATGAGCTATTGTTGGTGTAAAAGGCCGGTATAAATGGTTGGGCTACATTTATACTCAAAGACCCTTTCTGTCTTGTATGCTATCTACGGTTCCTCTACTGGGTTTGAGGAATTCATGGAGGAATAGCCTTGGGGGTATTTGGCCACATCAGAAGCTGTCGGGCCATTATATTTGGGCGATAATACTCATAGGTGCTATGATTTAACCTTCACTCCACAAAATTCTGCGGCAGGCGCATGGATGGATAAAGATATTGAAGATTTCTATAGATCTTGCATCATGGCATCTAGTTTCAAGGAGAATTCAAAGGGGAGGGTCCAAATTATCATTGTTCGAGATAAGAAGCCAAAGGGGATCGGTGAAACCTGCGAAGAAGAGCTCGAAAAGGTAAACGGCCCGACATTTGGTCGATGGATATTATTGAACGACTTCTCCATGGGTTTGGCATCCTCTTGTGTCCCGGGCTTCTCCTTCCTTGTGGGTGGATGAAGGGCAATGCGGAATTGTTGAGATTGATGCCAGCAATCGGGTGCATGTACGGTTGCGGCCACATACGCACAAACACGAGAGTACATTGACACATGGTATCTTAAAACGTGTCATTTGAGAAATGGTCGATGGAGCATATGATACACACTCCCTAGGAGATACTTTCCAAGGGGGACACGATGACTGGTAGCCAAATCTGTGGCCATTGCAGTGATTCCGAGATTGGCTCATTGGCTTTACCACGAGAAGATGAATCTACACGGCCACATGTTCGGGAATGCCTGTCATTTAACTTCACCCGAGCGCGTCTTTCATGTGATTACAAGGATATATGACTTGTATCCACTTCTGTCTTCACTCCTTCTTGCCTAGTGGAGCCTTTGTATTGGAAGGATACATAGGTCCTGAGATGTCAAAGTAGGTAATCATGTATACATCGGCCAAAGTAGGAGACATTGGGTCGTGACCGAAAGGAAAGCGTTGACACCATTTGACCGAAATAGCGGTGATGTCAAAGATTTTCATTCTTGGGGGTTTCGGCCGGGGATAACTCCAAGCCTTTGGGCGATGCGGGCTTGTCCCAATTCTTGGTTTTGGCGTTATTTATCTGCAAGTATCCTCTTGTACCAATTTCTCAGCTTTACGATTGGGGCAAAGGCCGATTCTTGAAAGCATCTTACTACAAAGGAGGCCACGATAAAGCCGCTTTGGAAGGGATTCTCCTGGATTCGACTTCAATGAACTTGCGGGATCGAAGTTCCACGGGAGAAGTAGAAAAAATAGGATGTTGAGTTGGCCTCGGTGTGAATCAAAAGCTCGGTGGAAAGCTCCTGTCAGAAAAAGGCGGAAAGAGGAAATCTAAGGTAGAAGTCGAAAAGAATAATGCGAATGGACCTTGAGGGGATGAGATTTGCACGAGCGACGATTTTGATGCGCCATTGAAGATTTGAGCTTGGGGGAAAAGATGACTCGGGAGTTTGGATGCGAACGGAGACTAGATGGATTGGGAGAGAGAATAGGTGTTGAACGATTTGGATTGAAGACATTGGTGTTGGGTCAATTTCGGAATAAAATCACTTTTTTATCCGTAAATTGAAGGGGCATATGTTAACACAGATTAGTACGAAGGAGGCTGATTTGTGGGGCGAGACTTGGTAACAAATTTCGTTCGGCGGGGAAAGATTTCTTCGGAGGATTCGCTTAAAAATGCTGCGGTCGGCGGTGTGTTTTAGTTCGGCAAAATTTGTTTGCGGCCGGATTCGCGGGATCGCATGGTGACGTGGCCGAGAACGCGGAAGGAAGGGACGAATGGATGGATAGGCATTCGCCAGGCATTAATTTAGGTATTAAATATTGTGCTCGTAGTCACGGGAGTCATGTTAGGACGGGGGGTATAATGTCGAACCCTGGATGTATGTAATGGTAATCGAACATTCTCATAACAAACGAAGCTTTACGCCAAACTTTCGAGTCCTCTAGTCGTGTCGTCGAGTTCTTCGAGAGGATTCATCGTCCGTCGACCTCCCGTCGTCTGCATGACCTTGTATCGTGTCTAGTATCATGCGAGGCGGATTTAGATCGTGATGCAAGTAGTCTTGTTACCATGCTTAGTATCATGCGGTGGATTTAAGCTTGGTTCAAAGTTTCTTGTTAGATCATGAGTCATGCGGTAGGCTAAGATCTAGCTTGAGGCTAGTTATCGGCTACAGTAGATTTGGCAAGATCGATAGATTCATTAAGTTCTTGTTGACGGTGAAAATCCGTCAACCTAGCCATGAGTTTACCTTCGGTGTTGGCATAGGTTTATACCTTATCCATTGGTACTAACCCTAGTGGTATAACAAGTTCACGTGTGCATGTCGATTTTGGAGTTTAATGTTTATGCGGGGTTTTAGTGTTGGATACGAAGACTTTCGGGATAAGTTCATCAAGCACCTCATGACAAGACCTTGAAGCCCTAGTACAAGTCATGCAATGAAGCAAACTTAACTCCAAGAGCGGGGACTTGATCGAGAAGATGACGGACTCCGGGGACTTTGACCGGAAAAGTGCTGAATCTTGCAAGACAAGGAGTTGAGTCCAATTCGGAGAGAAACGAAAGCGACATGGACCTACATGCGAAGAAACATCCGGGAGACGAGGCAGGCATGGGGCAAGGAGCCCACGGAGGTGGGCCTAAATGGGCCGGAGCCGGCCCCGGCCCGATCCCAGGTCGGCCCGGGCCCATTTGGGCCCAAACTCGCTCCTCCTTGCCTAAACGCATGTCAGACTGTTATAGTCCCACGGCGAGAGCCACGGAGAGAAAGATTTCGTCTTCGGCCGTCGAGAAAGCGAGAGAAAGAGAGGACACCATCTCGGAGAGGAGAGGGTCGAGCTAGTTGACTAGGGTTCCCCTAGCGAAAGCGTGGGAACCTTGCAGAAGACACGTCGGGTTCTGAGCTAGAAGCAAGATCCAAGGAAGGATCCCGGTGGTGATCCTTTGTATGTGTCCAGTGGCCCTTGAATTGAATTATCAAGTTGAATCTTTCCCGGCGATCGAAGTGTTTCCTCGAAGATTTCATTTTTCGATCGGCTTGCTTATTCCAATTCTATTCTCGAGATAAGATTACATAGGGTGTTCTTTGCTTGCTTAACGGTGGCTAGAGGTACACGGCGGATGTCGAAAGAATACGAACGTAAACGACTCGCCACTAGCTCCCGCATGAATAGGGATGCGTTGTGACGAACGGGGGTCTCGAAAGGTTTTGGATTTGGACGGGAAACCACGATTTAAAGAGGCTTCTATTAAGATTCGATATGCTACTTCTTCTCTTGCTTGGAACTTCAACAAAAGGCTTACCCCGATCCCTCTAGATCGGTTTATCTACCCAATCTTACTTTGTTTTCTCCGGTTTTTAGTAGATTAGATCTGTTTTGTGTCTTTTACTTAGATGCATTAGGTCTTTTATCGAAGGTTGAAGTTACTTGGCTTTAATAGATTAAGTCTTGCGTCACACATTTGTTCCATGGATTCGATACCTTGGGTTCACCACTCGAGGGAAGAAGGGTCCCTTGACTACGACGGGAGACTTGTACGCTTGCGAGTCACGAACGAACTTTGATACAATTATTAACCGTCAACAAGCCCCTTTTTCTGGCGCCGTTGCCGGGGAACAAGTGATCAAGATTTGATTTTTTATTGCCTTTTTTTGTAATTTTCAGTATTCTCTTTGTTTTTATTTTTGCATCTACTAAATTTTGATCATCCTCAAAATACATCTAATCTAGTTTGTCTAACTCTAGTCTTTATAGATTTGTTTTGTTTTCTAGTTTTTGCATACTTTGTTTATTGCTAACCCTAACAGGAGATGGATGGCTACCTCTCCAACAAACCCAATAATTTTGTGGATGATCCGAAAAACTTTACAGGCTAAGGAGACGCGAAGCACATCAAGCTAAAAAGCTGGATTTTGTAGATTCGGAGTCGGAAGACAAAGGATCGCAGGAATCTCCGAAGAATTCACCACCTCAAAGTCCGCGGGAGAATCGACCTCCACCAATGGGTGACCAACCACCGAAAGAACGCAAGATCGGGGAGCTATGCACCCCAGACATCATCGACCTACCAATCTTGAACCTCGAGGAGATCGGAAGACCGTTCGAGATCAAGACCTCAACAATCCGCATGGTGCAACATTCACCCTTCACCGGCAAAGAGGATCCGAACCTTCACCTCCAAGCATTCATTCAACTATGTCAGACTTTCAACATGGATGGGGTGACTCAAGATCAAATGAGGGCAAGGCTTTTTCCGTTTTCACTACTCGGGAAGGCTTTGCAATGGTTCCACTCTCAACCGGCGGAGACGGTGCAAAATTGGAACACGTTGATGAAGGCTTTCATGAAGGAATACTACTCACCGGGTAAAACTCAAAGCTTGCGTAATAAGATTGCCACCTTTGTTCAATATCCTACGAAACTATCTCGGAGGCATTCGAGCGCTTCAACGAGTACACCGGGCGGTTCCACATCACAAGTTCCCGAAAGAAGACCTCGTGCAAAAGTTCTATCAAGGACTCACCATGGCGTCAAGGACGATCATCGATGCATCGGCGGGAGGATCTATCATCGAGCTTACATCGACGAAGCTTTCACGCTATTCAAGAAGGTCGCGGATAATGACACGTGGGCGTCATCCGGCGCCTACATCCGCTCAACCCATGGGGAACGTCAAAGGAGTCTTGCAAGTGGAGAAGGAAGACATACTTGAGGGCAAGATCGACTCGCTCATGAGGAGGTTGGAGAAGATGGAGATGGAAAAGAAAGAGGCTCAAGACTTGAAGGTCGCCGAAGCAAGGTCCACATGCGAAGAATGTGGAGAGTATGGCCATGTCCGCAAAGATTGTCCGGAGGAAGCCAAAGTGCTCGACTACATGAGGAAGGGAGAATTGCCGAACTTCCGCTACGGGCAAGGTAGGCCTCAATTTAATGCAAGCTCATCTATTCCTAACGCGGTTCCGCTTCGTATACAATTGAAGGAGTTCATGGATGAGCAAGCTAAGATCAACAAGGACACCGTCACCAAGTTCAAGACCATAGACAAGGTGTTGGAGAACATCGATAGCAAAGTGACGGAGGTCGGAAGTTCCAATCATCAAGTGCTCAACATGATGAAGATGCTCAAGACGCAAGTTGGACAACTTGCGGGGCGCCTCACTAATGATGAAGGGAAGCTTCCGGGACAACCCAAATGTCCCGAATCGGCGAAGGCCATTCAAACGCGTTCGGGGAAGGAGACCGAAGATCCGGAACGTTCCGCGGGAGCAAGGAAGCTTAAACCATCCACCGAGGTGGAAGGAGCTGCTAAAGAGAAGGTTACGGGGATCGTCACCGAGGAACCCGAATTCGAGATGCCGGAGGAAGACACGAGGATACCGCAACTCAAGCCACGCTACTTCCGAGGTAAACTTGACAACCACTTTGAGAAGTTTGTGGAAGTTGTGCGTAGACTTAGCATCAACATGCCGTTACTAGATGCCCTACAAGTACCTACATATTCTCGTTACTTTAAAGACATACTTGCAAATAAATATGAGATAGCAACACTCGGGGTAGATCATGTCAAGATGTCCGAGGAGTGTAGTGCGGCTATTGCTAATGGGCTAGAGAAGCAAAAAGACCCCGGGTGCCCTACAATTCCATGTTCAGTTGGTTCTTTCAACTTCGAGAAGGCGTTATGCGACCTTGGAGCTAGTGTGAGCGTCATGCCCAGGGATGTGTTCGAGAAGCTGCGCCTACCGATGGAGCCTACGGGAATATGTTTGGAGTTGGGAGACAACTCCATTCGCTATCCCTTGGGCATTGCTGAAGATGTACCCGTGAAGATTGGACACCACTTCATCCCCGTCGACTTCGTTGTGCTCGAGATGGGAGAGAGGGAGAAGCCGCCGCTCATCCTAGGGAGGCCGTTCCTCAAGACCGTGGGAGCTACTATTGATGTTGGCAAGGGGGAGATCATGTTCGATATCAACGGAGAAAAGAGTTCCTTCAAGTTCCGTCCAAGGATTGAGGCATGCAACATGATTGGAGTGAAGGGAGAACCAAAAAAACGAAGGGGCTGAAAAAGAAGAAGGAGCCGAAAAAAATGAACGTAACGAAAATCAAGGAAGGTGTTCCATCCGTCAAGACAAAGGAAGAGAAGCCGCCTGTGAAGACCAAAAAAATGACTAAGCCAACTAAGCCGGAAGACAAGCCCGCGCCCAAGATGGTGCGGAAGTGGGTACCCAAGATTGCAACGCCCGCAAAGAGCGTTGATCCAGAGTAATCAAGTGAAGAAGTCTAGCTATAGACTATAAACGAAGCGCTAGGCGGGAGGCAACCCGTTTCGTCGAGTCAAGAATAAGCTACCGGGAGGACAACCCGATTCCAGGTTTTTCGAGTATTTTTAATAATTTAGTTTTTGAGTTTTACTATGCAAAGACATTAGACTTAGAAGTGGTTGAATAATATTAGAGACATAATTCTTGATTGAATGTTTGCTTTATCATAAACCCTTTGCATGAACCCTCCTATGTGCTTGTTTGATTCTTTTCTTTTCGAGAAACCCTCAACCAAATAATTTCAGAACCTTAACTCAACCTTTCACCCTCATTATGGTGCTGAGGTTGACTTATTTTTCATGCTAAAACCACACGAGTAGAGCCACGATTTATGTTTAAGTGTTAATAAAATTCAGCACGTGGTAGGACTCGCGTGAACCTAGAAATCAAAGCTTTTGGTTGGTTTTAAAAATCTTTATCCTTGGTTTCTCTAGGATTAGAATTTTTCTAAGCCTATTCTAATTTTGTTTTATTCAAAATCTTTCTTATTTAGCCAAAATTAGAACCTAAACCTATGACCCCATGATCAAGCCGGGAAAATGTTCGCTCTCAACCGATGAAAGCAAACTATACCGGTGAGACCGAAACCGACGTAGTCGAAAAATATTTTCGACTTACATTTGTTTTTAATGGTTTAAAAACTTCTCTAAAATTATGCTTGAGCTCTTGCATGGCTCTGAAAAATATTTTAAATTTCAAATTAGAGGAGTGCTTAACCTTAAACACACCTAAATGGAAGCAATCTAGTTTGAATTAATCATGCATGCACCATTGGATTCCCTTTTATCAACTTTCACCAATTCCACATGCAAAGGACAAGCATGGTGGGCAGCAAGCATCAACTTTGCAGGATTTTCATGGTGGCATGTGAAGCAAGTGGAGCTAGGGAGCATGGACATGACCCAAAGCATGGAGCATCAAGTGGGAGGACCAATAATTCAAGAAAAGGAGTGGACGAGAGCGTTTGGGCGGTGCAACTCGTGGAGCACGCGGGCGGGGAAAGTTGCGAGAGGCGAAATGATCGTGCTGGGAGAAAGACGCGGCGGGGAGGAACCGAGAGGACCCCGGGCCGCCCGGCCCGTGCCGGCCGCCCGACCTACTTAAGGAGCCCCCCGGCTCCCGTTTTACGCAGCAAGCTTCCCTCTCCTTCCCTTGTTTGTGTGTTCAAGTTTGTGTGCTCAGAACCTCCGTAGACATAGCCAACCATCCCAAGCTTGATAGCTCAAGAAAAAATCCACACCCTTAATCCACTCAAAGTCCACATCCGAAGCAAAGAGTTTTAGTGCCTAGTTTACCGGTTGCAACCCGGAATTTTAGTTGAAGAAAGAGTGCAGCAACCATGTGGAAGAAGACCACAAGTCTCTTCTCCAAGAAGAAGAGTTCGTCGTCGTCCAAGCCGTCATCAACCACGTCTTCGAGGAGGCACTCGGTTTCCGAGTCTCCCCGGAGCATGGAGACGGATACGGCACCACCGAGGAGGAACGATGCTCTCCTCCTTGGTGGTATGAGGGCTGCAAGAAGCACTTCCATGAGGTTCACCGAACCTCGTGGGCACACGGAGGAGCAGCCCGCGCCACCACGACGATCGACTCGCTCAACCGCACCACCTCCTTACACCCCGACACACTCTTCGTACGGCTTCATCATCTTGTCGGCGGAAGAGGAGGAGAGGCTCGCCAATCTTGAGAAGAGGCTTGTGCCGAACGTCGAGTTCGACGACCAAGCACTCTACACCTTGGGTTTTTGCACCGACATATACTATATGTTGGGGCACCTCGGATGGGTGCGGTTCTCCAACGGAATATCGGTGGACACCCATTTGGGTTACGCCTTGGAAATTTTGATGACTATTGCACCCATCGTTGATGATGATGGGGTGCAAAGCTTGTCATTCCGTTTGGAGGGAATCGAACAAGTGGTTCCCTACGAGCACGTTAGGGAGCTGCTTGGATTCCACAAGGGAGCTCCGGAGAAAGTTGACGTGCCACCGGCATGTTGGCGGGATTTTGGAACATGATCTCCCGGAGAAGCCCATCAACAACGCAATTGCATCCGCAACCCCATTATCCGGATATTTCACTCTTGGATGTGCAAGAGGGTATTGGGGAGGATGAAGGAAACAAAGGTGACCGACACGGAGTTGAATTGGCTATACTCGGCTTTAATTGCCAGGCAGCCAATAGACCCCTCTTACCTCATGATCAACCGTTGGTGTTGTGAAGCAACATCGGGGGCGGGTAATATTGGTTCGGGGTGTTACCTCTCCATGTTGTCCTTTTCCTTGCGGCCGGGGATCGCAAGAAACCCCGCTCACCTTTTGCGTGGTACCTCTCTCGGTTTTGAGTATTTGCGGCAAGGCAAATACATTAGTGGAGATGAGAGAGGAAGTTATCGGTTGGCCATAGTGAACCTACCCCTTCCGAATGAGAGGCTTAGGCTTTTCACCGAAGGAAGGGAAGATTGGTTGGAAGAGGGATTACTTGTCCCTGCAAGGAAGAACAAAAGAGGAAGAATCGTAGAGGAGGGAACATCCTCCGCACAAGCGAGTGGAGCACAACCCAATGTGCAACCATTCGGCGGGGTCCCCTCCTCCGCCAAGTTATTACGGAGGGTCACAAGGACAAGCATGGGGGGGGGTGGTGCACCGGTACCCCCCACAAAATTATGTTGTGCCCAACGCTAACTTCGCGGAGTCCTACGCTCATCATCCCCAACCACAACAAAGCATGGCCATTATTGGAGGGTATGCTGCAAGAAATGCTCAAAACATCGCGATCATCCAAGCTAACGCAGCTCAACTTGGTGAAGGCAATGCAAATATTGCCTTTGAACTTGGACGCCTTCACCTTGTGGAGCCAAATCAATTCGTCGGAGGAAGCGTCCAATCGTATTATGAGCAAGGGTATTATTATCAAGATTATCAACATCAACCACCGGCGGAGGACTAGAAGATTTAGGAACTTTAGTTTTCTTTTCTTTTCTTTTTCTCTCGTAATTTTCAGCTTTTGCTTATGTGTGTTTGCGTAGTATTTTCTGTTTTTATTTAAATTTCAGCAAGCATGTTTGTTTATTTTCAGTTTGTATTTCAACTTGATGTCACCATTAATAAAGACACCACCTTGATTATATCATTGGAAAAGTTACAAAATTCGTGCCATGATGATATATGATTAAAATTGCAGCTTTGTTCATCTTTGTAATTGATTTATGCATGTTTAAGCTAGTGCTCTCTTAAAAATACAGATCTGAATTTATTTAAATACTAGCTTAATTTTCAGCGGAGGTTATGATTAAAATAAAGACCCATAGTGTTTTATGTGCTCTCAAGTTATGAATAGATTAAAGATGTCTTTTATGCTCAAAAATATTGCTAACCTTGTCACAAATATCGCTTGTGTGTTGCTCAACCTATCGAGAGCCTTATATATATTTGAGTGCATAAACCTTAGTGTACAAGATTTATTTTTGAGTGAGTTATTGCAGGCCATGATTTCTCTGGCCCGAGACTAAGAAGCTGGTCATTCCATTTTTGCATATCTATCTTTTTGCTAGCCTTTTATCCGTGCATTGTGTATCCCCGCATCGGTGATCTCACAAACTTCGCCGGATATCCACCCTTAAACCAAATATCATCTTTTGTGATTACCTCCTTGACCACAACCTATCGTTGAGAATGGATCATCAATTCAAGGAAGATCGCAAGACGGTGCCAACGTTGAAGATTTCAAGTATCTCTCCAAGGAAGAATATTTCCGGTACCTACCTTATTTTTCGCCTCTTTGCTCGAGGACGAGCATCGTCTAAGCATGGGGGAGGAGGTAGGTACGGTGCAGTTTTAGAGTTCAAAAGGGAGTATTTTAAAAAAATATATATATAATGATGAAAGAAAAAATTCGGCGATGTACGTGACTTCCAAGGTGAAGAAAGAAAGAAAATATATATATATATAAGAAAGAAAGAAAGAAAGAAAAGAATGAGAAATATGAGAAAGAGAAAAAATATATATATATGTGCGTAAAGTGAACTCCCCGGTTCTCCAAGAGTGCATTCAAGGCTTCAAGTTAAAAAGATCCATTCTCATTTTCCAACCATGTGCAATCCGATAACGAGGACTTCTTTTGTGCCTCGGGATCACTCTTTGCCATTTGCACATGTCCACTTATCTAAAGTGTGTGTATTTTTCTCTTTCCCCTCCTTGATTTAACATTATTTTCCAATGACCTTTTTGACGAGTCTCGGTAAGACCATGAGAAGCTTGTCTTGTTTTGACAACACCTCATTTATAAAATCTTGTTAGGACTAAACTTTCCCAAAGCTCCTTATAAAGCCTACCACATATATATGAGAGGGAAAGGAGTAGAATATATAGGCTTGAGAGACAAGTGAGATGAGAGTTCATGAGCATTACACGAGATGATTTAAATTTGTGAACTTGGTTTAGCTTTTCTTTATCTCGTTCTTTATTTCAAAAATTCTGAGATCTATTTAAAACTTTGTGAGCATGTTAATACTTGTGGGATAAGCTTAATAAGAATCTACCCTCCGTAGAGATGAAGGCTAGTACATTATGGAACTTTAATGAATTAAAATTTTGAGAGCATTATGTTTCTCATGTGTAATCAAGTGCAAAGTTTAAACATTGTTTAGCAATGATGATATCCATCGAAGGCTTACTCGAGGACGAGCAAGGTTTAAGCATGGGGGAGATGTTGACGGTGAAAATCCGTCAACCTAGCCATGAGTTTACCTTCGGTGTTGGCATGAGTTTTATACCTTATCCATTGGTACTAACCCCCGTGGTATAACAAGTTCACGTGTGCATGTCGGTTTTGGAGTTTAATGTTTATGCGGGGTTTTAGTGTTGAATGCAAGACTTTCGGGATAAGTTCATCAAGCACCTCATGACAAGACCTTGAAGCCCCGTACAAGTCATGCAATGAAGCAAACTTAACTCCAAGAAGCCGGGGACTTGATCCGAGAAGACGACGGACTCCGGGGACCCGACCGGAAAAGTGCGTCGAATCTTGCAAGACAAGGAGTTGAGTCCAATTCGGAGAGAAACCGACGACATGGACCTACATGCGAAGGGGGAAACATCCAGGAAGCAAGGGAACCGACGTGGGGCAAAGGAGCCCACGGGGCCGGGCCTAAATGGGCCCGGGCCGGCCGGCCCGGTCGGTCGCCGGCCCAGGCCCATTTTGGGCCCAAACACGCTCTCCTTTGCCCTAGCCGCCAATCGGGCTATTTATAGTCCCCTGACCGAGAGCCAAGAGAAGATTTCGTCTTCGGCCGCCGAGAAGCAGAGAAGAGAGGGACACCATCTCGGAGAGGAGAGGGTCGAGCTAGTTGACTAGGGTTTCCCTAGCCGACGTGGGAACCTTGCACGGAAGACCACGTCGGAGTTCCCGGAGCTAGAAGCAAGATCAAGGAAGGATCCCGGTGGTGATCTTGTGTATGTATCATTGTTATAGTTGAATTATCAAGTTGAATCTTTTCCCAGCGATCAAGTGTTTCCTCGAAGATTTCGTTTTTCGATCGGCTTTGCTTATTCCAATTCTATTCTCGAGATAGATTACATAGGGTGTTCTTGTAGCCGCGGTAGCTAGAGGTACACGCCGAATCTTCCGAAAGAATCTCGACTTGTCTTTTGACTCGCCCTAAGCTCCCCGCATGAATAGGGATACGTTGTGACAGAACGGGGGTCTCGAAAGGCGGATGTTTTCGGATTTGGACGGGAAACCACGATTTAAAGAGGCTTCTATTAAGATTCGATTTGCTACTTCTTCTCTTGCTTGGAACTTCAACAAAAGGCTTACCCCGATCCCTCTAGATCGGTTTATCTACCCAATCTTACTTTGTTTTCTCCGATTTTTAGTAGATTAGATCTGTTTTGTGTCTTTTACTTAGATGCATTAGGTCTTTTATCGAAGATTGAAGTTACTTGGCTTTAATAGATTAAGTCTTGCGTCACACATTTGTTCCACGGATTCGATACCTTGGGTTCACCACTCGAGGGAAGAAGGGTCCCTTGACTACGACGGGAGACTTGTACGCTTGCGAGTCACGAACGAACTTTGATACAATTATTAACCATCAACACTCGCCCAAAGACATCAAACTCCTCATCCGGAATAGACATAAGAGAAGACAAGGAAAGCGTCGACGGGAAGGGTTAGATTTGCCCTTTGATCCGCCCACACGAGCAAGACTATGGTCAGTCGAGCCCTCATGCTTGGATTGCAACTTCCTGTCAACCTCGGCCGACTTGAGCTTAGAAAAGAGGTCATCCAACTCAATAGTCAAATAATGCCCGGACTCCTTGATGGCCTCAACCTTAGCACCCCAAACATTTGGGTCCAAGACATGCAAGAGCTTCAAAGCTTTGATCATGCTCGGTGTAAGGAAAATCCTCAACATTAGCTTTCATGTTGTTCACGATGGTGGTGAACCTGCGAAACATCGCATCGGTTGTCCTCACCGGGAAGTGGAGTGAAGTTCTCATATTGCATCCGGTAAGAGACAAAGAGGCGAGCCTTCACATGGTTATCACCACCGTGAGCAACCAACAACTTCTCCCAAATTTGCCAAGCAAGATTCAAATGGCGAACATGCTCAAACTCAGGATCACACAAGCTCCGGACCAAGTGATCAACGGCTTTTGCATTAGCCTCATACTTGGCCTTAGCACCGGCATCGGTCACCATAAGAGTATGGATGTGGACCGGAATAGCATAGGTCTTGTCAAGCACAATGAAATCCAACAGCTTCCCACGAAGAAAGATCATCATTCGGGCCGCCCACTTGTGGTAACCCTTGCCATCGAAGTGCGGCGGACCGCCCCGCTCAACGTACGCCATCTTAGGATTCGAGACTTGTCAAAGTCGCAAAGAATCCGGCACCAAGCTCTGATACCAATTGAAGGATCAGATGGCGACTAGAGAAGGGGGGAGTGAATAGGAGCCGGTAAAAAATTCTTCCCAAAGAACCCGGCCTATGCCCTAGTCAAATCCCGGTCACACACAAGCGATGGATCGAATCACACACCAATCGCAAAGACAACGAGGTTATGGATCAACCTCTAGCCTTAGGAATGATTCCTTGAAGCACACGCGGAAGCACGAGAAAGGAAGGGAGGAATCAAAACAAGAAGCAAAGCTCACAGGCTCTGGCGGACCGTCCGGCCAGGAGGGGCGGACCGTCCGCACAGCCTCGCGGACCGTCCGGCCCGCGCGTCGCGGACCGTCCGCGCCAACACCGCGGACCGTCCGGCCCTACGCCGCGGACTGTCCGTTAAATCACATAGAACCAACGAAGCACACCACGAACCACGGACCGTCCGCGGGGGAGCACGCGGACCGTCCGCCGTGCACCCGCGGACCGTCCGCCCCTCTCGCTCGGCGGACCGTCCGAAACTCCGTCCAACCGAAACTCAAAATCACGACGGATCGAAACGAAAGGCGAGCAAGAACACGAAGAACACGAGACGAACACGAGCGGCGCAGACCGTCCGCCAGGAGGGCGCGGACTGTCCGCGAGGCTCGGACAGAGCAGAAAAACGCCCGACCTCGAAAGTCAACTCCCCCAAATCATCATCGGATTTGCCAAACGGTTGAAGCTGTGGAGACAAGGGTTTGGGGACTTGAAAAGCGTCACACAAGGATGCTATAGCCCAAAAATCTTGCCTCTTAACTCCCTAAATCACCGGGAATCGCGAATCCTTTGAGCCCCACCAAAAGCTTGAGAACCGAACGAAAACTCTCAAATCGAAGTGGTTTCCCGGCGTTTGAGGTCACAAGATCAATCACAAAGATGCGCGAGACATCTATCCATGTTGAGGACCATGTGTGGTTCGAGGACCGGTGGATGGTCGCTTCCTTGTGTGATGAGTGATTGACAACGTTGTGTGGACTGATTCTTGGCTAAGTATTGCAGGTGCAGGTTGCGGCTTGACTCGTGTTGGTGCAGGTGAAGAACAAGCGCGAAAGGTCGTCGCCGGTGAGGCCTCCAGGTGTGGAGAAGACAAGTAGGCTTCGTTCGAGGGACCCGGTGGCCAGCGGGGTCAAGTGCGGACCGCATGGTGGCATGAACAGCAAGATGAAGTCGTGGACGGTTTCTTGGTTGAGCCTCAAAACCAAGGTCGAGCCGGGACTACGTGGGAGCCAAGTCATGAGTGGAGATTGGCGGAGGCTACACCGAGTTCGCGGGGTTTCCGGTGGTTCACCGTAAAAACCACCGGGTTCCTTGGTTGATCCACAAAGCCAAGACCGGAGAACCGAAGACGGAGGTGCGGCGGCACGAGACCGGTCCGCGGCGGTGGGTCCCGACCGGTCGGCCGGTGGGGACCGGTCCGGCCGGTGAGGAGCACCGGTCGACCGGTGTGCGACGACGCGGTCCGGAATCTTCGAAGCGGAGGACACGCGTCGGGATCGCATGGCTTGCGTCGAGGCTACGCGAGGTGCGGTCGCCGGGCATCCGTCCGATGGTGAAGACATCAAGAATTCCAAATCCGCCCTTGAGGGGCTTGTATCCCTAGTTAGTAGAGAGGGGCATTTTAGACATTCGGTTGCCGCCTATATAACCCAAGAGGTGAGAGGATGGCAGCCAACTCTTGGAACCCTAGCTCATTAGTTTTCCTATTTTCCACCTATTTTCCTTAGGTTTTCCTTAGGGCTAGCAAGAGAGCTTCACGGAGAGATCTTGTAGAGAGGGATGGATGATCGGGCGGCTTGCTAGACCTTGTACGAACCTTTGTTTCATGTATAGATGATTCGGCGTGGTTCCTCAAGGTTTGGATGTGTTTTCCCCGGTTGTTCTTGGTGGTGATTTTCGGAGCCCTTTCTCGGTGATTTCTTTGGGTTGTTTTCGAGGCTTTTCTCTTGGGGATTTGATGGGGGAAATTTGTGGGAACCCTTCGTGGTTCTTTGGTCTGTGATTCCCCTCCCAAATCCGTGAGTAAAAGTGCTCGATTTTGGGGGTTTCTTGAGTTCTTGGGTTGGAGGTGCTTTCGGCGGGATTTCTTCGATTCCTCCTTTTTGGACGAGTTTTGGTGGGATTAAACTTGGCTATGAACTCCTCATGAGGTGTTCATGATATTCCCAAAGTCTTGTTCAAGTCCGTGGAGCGATTCGGGAGATCGAGATTTGGATTTGGGGGAGTTGACCCGCGGTGCCTTGTTCATCCCGAGTCGCCCGGTGCCACACCGGTCGACCGGTGCTCTTGACCGGTCCCGACCGGTGTAGAGCCACTTAGTGGAAGTTGCTCGGGTTCACCTACGGGGACCGGTCTGACCGGTGGTGCTCACCGGTCTGACCGGTGTGGGTCTGTAGTCTCGAGGTTTGGTTTTTTTTCCGCTGCGTTTTTCCGGTCGGAAGGTGGTGTGTTGGTTCCTAGGTCCAGTGGCACTCCAGTGGCTACGTGGGCTTGACCAACCTTGGTAGTGAGTCGGAGACGTGTGCTCGGAAGCCGCGTTCGTCTTGTTGGAGTTTCGATCTCCTTCGAGAAGAATTTTTATCGGCTCCCATTCACTCCCCCCCCTCTCCGGTTCGCCATATCGGTCCTTCAAGTGGTATCGAGCCGGTTCGGGTCTTTGTTGACTCTAACCGAGTCTAAGATCCAAGGATGGCGTACCGGGGAACGGGGTTCGGGTCCTCCACACTTCGATGGCAAGAACTACCGGATGTGGAGCAAGCGGATGGGTGCGTTTCTTCGCGGAAAAGGTCGGCTTCTTTGGGATGTCACGGTGGACACAAAGCTATGTCCGGCCCGGTTGATTTCCTCGCTCCGAGATCGAGGGATAGCTTCGACGCCAACAATAAGGCGGTCGACTACTTGTTTCGTGCTTTGTGTCGACCGAGTTCGATCGGGTGCACACCGAGCACTTGGCTTGCGAGGATTTGGGCGGTGTTGAAGGAGGCTCATGTTGGGAACGCCCGAGGTTCCAGGCACGGATGTATGCGACCTACCGGAGAGAGTACGAGAACTTCACTCATCTCCCCGGTGAGTCCATCGATGCCTTGTTTCAGAGGTTCACGGTGGTTGTGAACAACATGAGGGCCAATGTGGACGTGCTCCCGTACGATGATCATGATAGAGCGGTCAAGCTCTTACACTCTTTGGATCGTACGATATGGGGCGGAAAGTTCGAGGCCATTGTCGAGTCGGAGAAGTATGACACTCTGACGGTGAACGAGCTGTTCTCGAAGCTCAAGTCGGCTGAGGTGGATAGGGGCATGACTGCCAAGCTCGAGGGACCGACTGATTCCCATAGTCTTGCCCTCGTTGGTGGTTCGAAAGGAAAGGCTAACACTAATCCATCCACCAGGATGTTCTCTTTCTCCTCTTTGATGTCTATGCCAGATGAGGAGTTCGACGAGCTTGGAGAGGACGAGCTGGCGCTCCTGACGAGGCGGTTCGAGAGGCTGCACGAGAACCGGGTGAACAAGAGGAGGAACACGAGGACATGCTTCAAGTGTGGCAAGGCTGGACACTATTTCGCCGAGTGTCCGAAGGTGAACAACCACGACAAGCACAAGTTCATGGACAAGAGGAAGAAGTCCAAGAAGAAGGATCATGAACATGGGAAGAAGGCTCGGTCTCGAGAGAAGATGAAGAGATCGAGCGACATCGAGTCCGATTCCGAGGACACGTCTTCAAGCTCGAGTGATGAAGACGAAGAGGATGAGAAGAAGAGGAGGAAGAAGAAGAACTTTGGCAAGTATCTCAACGGCCTTTGTGTGACGGGCCTAAGCCTCAAGGACGACTTCGCGGCATGGCTCGTAGTTCGAGCGCAAAGAGAAGCGCAGAGGGACGCCTCGGACTTGGATTCCGAGGATGAGGTATGTGATGAGCTCTCCTCTTTGCGCAAGGAGAATGAGGAGTTGGTTGACTTGCTTGATAATCGCGATCACATGCTTAGAGAGGCTAAGAAGCTTAGGAAGGAGCTTAGATCTTTGCTCGAGGATGCTAGGACTAGAGTGGGCCGAGCTAGAGACACGGGTACTTGATAGCAAGCTTGAGATTGATTCCCTTAAGGCTAGCCCTGTTGTTTCGGATGAGAACGATTGTGCTGATTGCTCGTTTTCCTGGCTGACTTGACTGATCTTAGGGAGAAGTATGCCTCCAAGTGTGAGGAACTAGATGTGCTTAGGGTTGAGTTGGCTGAGCTACAATCTAGACCCACTTTGCTTGGTGCTTGCACTTCTTGCCCTAGTTTGCATGAGAAAATTGCTGAGCTCCGTTCTCGCATTGTTTCGCTTGAGGCTGATTTGAAAGTGCCTATTCCTACTTCTTGCTCTACATGTGAGTTGCATGCTATGAAGAATTTGGATCTTGCAAAATGTGTTGGTCGCTTGCAAGATGAGAATGATAAGTTGCGTGAAGCACTGAGTTGGTTGTCGAGTCAAGAACCTCAGCTTGGTATGATAATTGCTAGCCGTAAACGCTTTGACGGTTGGGCTTTGGGATTGGATAAGGTTGGTGAGGGCGGTGGTGAGAGAGAAAGGAAATTTGGGAATGTTTCGGTTCCATCACAACCCACACCCAAAGATAAGTTTGCATCCAAGCCAAACCAACCAAGAGAAAAACCGAGTGAGAAGGCAAGTGAAACGCCTAGTGAGAAACCAAGTGAGAAGCCTTGTGAAGAGCCTCATCCCAAGCCTAAGCCCAGATCGATCCGTTTCCATTGTGAGTTTTGTGGGAAGGATGGTCATAAGAGAGCGTTTTGTTTCAAGAGGAAGCGTGAGGAGAGAATGGCGAAGGAGTGGGCTAACAAGGACAAGTACCACCCTTCCGATGGTGTACTTGAGCCTTGTATGCAGATGCCCAGGGGCAAGGCGATTGTGAGGACAGTTCGGGCTTGGGGAGAGAAGAAGGCTGCAGGTGGTGTTGCTGCCCAGAGTCACACCGGTCAGACCGGTGTGGAGCACCGTCGGACCGGTGCGAGGCACGGACGAGCGGCTGTTCGGGTTTCGAGCTCGTACAGGTGCGAGGGTTGTTTCTGGTGGTCGTGGTTCTGGTGGTTGGGCTGGAAAAGGTGCGGGTGGTCGGTTGCTAGGCATTCTCCCCCTCGAGCTCATTACGGGGATGGGAGGAGTCATGGCTTTGAGAAGGAGAGGAGGGATGGTCCACGGGCTTTCTTTCGTGGTTTTGGTCCTCCTCCGAGCGAGAGAGGGTTGGTTCCCTCATGGTGGTTACCGTGGTGGTGTTCGTGGAGGTAGCTTTGGTAGGAAAGATGGTTTGGTTTTTGCTAACCCCACTTTCGAGCAAATGGCTAGGCACCGGTTTTACACATTTGGAACTAACCCCGGTGTTGAGTCGGTTGCTCGCTCTCGCTCTTGGTTTTGAGTTGCGGGTGGATGGCCCGGAGAACATTTGGTTGATATCGGGGTGGTTCTTCGGCCTCATATCCCGATGGTGACATAGAGGTACATCACTTTCGGGGATGGTGGACAAGGATGAGTGACTTGTGAAGAAATGATAAAGGTAAGTGAATTTGTGACCTTCAAGTGTGTGGCCTTGGTCAAGCAACTTGGTTCTTTTGCTCTTTGCCTTATCTCATGTGTGTAAGGTGAGCTTTGTATGCTCTTTGGCCTTAATGCATGAGTTTAGGGGGAGCTTGTGAGTTTGGTGCTCCTTTGCTCTTTTGCCGGTGGTGTCGAGCCCTTTTTGCCTCCCCTCGAGGAGCGGTGGTTTGTGAGCTTTGTGTGTGGGAGCTCCTTTGTAGCATATGTATAGCTTTCCTTTGTGCATTTCTTGCATTTGGCATGGCATATGTATCATGATGTATAGGCATCCTTGTATCTTAGATTCCATGCATTTTGTATCATATGCATTGGTTAGTAAAAGCTTCTCTCATATACATTGTTCACCATGGAATGAGATATATGCCTTTGTGAGCTTGTTTGGTATGCTACGGTTAGTTTGGCTTAGCTCTTGATGACCTTGATGAATAATCCATGGTTGATAGCTATGCTTTTGAAAAATGTCACATGTATGCTCTCTCATGTGTAAATGCCTTTACATGCTCTTGACATGTTTCTGTGGCTTTGCTATGCTTAATTTGTGGTTGGATGGCTAGTTTATTGATCATATGGGGCCAAAGGCTCATTTGCCATCATGAATGTTTAGCCCTCTTGACTTATCTTGTGGAGGAGCATAAGTTCCTTTTTGTCGCAAAGACATTTCATGTACCATTTACAAATCTGAAAATGAAATGACAAATGCTTGGAAAATATGCTCCCATGTCATATGTGCTGAATTTAATTTGCTTTGGGTGCTAAACCGTTGCATGATGCCTACCAATGAGAAGTCTCATACATAGAAGTAGGCACATGGCTCGGTGGCTTTGACATGACATGAGGTGCTTGTGGGTGTTTGTGATGGTCTTATGGTTAGAATAGCTGTCCTAGCATGAAGTTTGTGTGGCTTTGCCATTTTGATATGCTTTGATCATGTTTAGGACTTTGCTCGTGAGAGGCAAGTTTTTCGCAAAATTGCCAAAATCCATCTTAGCTTCGTCCAATGGTTGTGAAACTTGGTGATCATGTAGTTGAGATCGATACGAAGCCGTAGAGTACCTAACTTGCTCATTTGGACGTGTGTAGCATTCTTTGTTGAATTTTGTATCTTTGAGAAGCTCTAGGTTGAAAGTTTTGCATTTTTGGCTTGATTCATGCATTGCCAACAAGGGGGAGAAGTTTGAGCTTGAAATGGCTTAGTGGATGCATTTAGAAGGTTTTCAGGTGGTTTCGAGCCATTTTACGGGCTCTCGTTTTACACCGGTCGACCGGTGAAGAGCACGGTCCGACCGGTGTGAGTGCTGGTCCTGTACACATGTTGGGCACCGGTCGACCGGTGGTGATGACCGGTCCGACCGGTGTGAGCCGAAAGTGATGTACTGTCTGTTTCATGTGGTTTCTTGCATGCATTCGTCCGGGGGAGTTGCATTGGTTCGGGGGGAGCTTGCATGTGTGCGGGGGGGAGCTCTTTGTGAGTTTTCGAGTTTTGTTTCGGTGGTTTGTGCTCTTTGCTTGAGCTTTGCTTTGTCTCGGATGTGTCGAGCCGTTGCCCTTGCCTAAGGGGTCCGAGACTTGTCTTCTTCAAGTGATCTTGCTCTTTGCCTTTGTTTGGCTTTCGATCGCTTGTTGGAGTTTCTTTTTGTTCGTTTCTTTTCTTTTTCTTTTCTCTCTTGTTACTTTCATGTGGGTGTTGTCAATGCACTCATCAAGGGGGAGATTGAGGACCATGTGTGGTTCGAGGACCGGTGGATGGTCGCTTCCTTGTGTGATGAGTGATTGACAACGTTGTGTGGACCGATTCTTGGCTAAGTATTGCGGGTGCGGGTTGCGGCTTGACTCATGTTGGTGCGGGTGAAGAACAAGCGCGAAAGGTCGTCGCGGTGAGGCCTCCGGGGTGTGGAGAAGACAAGTAGGCTTCGTTCGAGGGACCGGTGGCCGGCGGGGTCAAGTGCGGACCGCATGGTGGCATGAACAAGCAAGATGAAGTCGTGGACGGTTTCTTGGTTGAGCCTCAAAACCAAGGTCGAGCCGGGACTACGTGGGAGCCAAGTCATGAGTGGAGATTGGCGGAGGCTACACCGAGTTCGCGGGGTTTCCGGTGGTTCACCGAGAAAACCACCGGGTTCCTTGGTTGATCCACAAAGCCAAGACCGGAGAACCGAAGACGGAGGTGCGGCGGCACCGGACCGGTCCGACCGGTGGGTCCGGCCGGTCGGCCGGTGGGGACCGGTCGGCCGGTGAGGAGCACCGGTCGACCGGTGTGCGACGACGCGGTCCGGAATCTTCGAAGCGGAGGACACGCGTCGGGATCGCATGGCTTGCGTCGAGGCTACGCAGGGGTGCGGTCGCCGGGCATCCGTCCGATGGTGAAGACATCAAGAATTCCAAATCCGCCCTTGAGGGGCTTGTATCCCTAGTTAGTAGAGAGGGGCATTTTAGACATTCGGTTGCCGCCTATATAACCCAAGAGGTGAGAGGATGGCAGCCAACTCTTGGAACCCTAGCTCATTAGTTTTCCTATTTTCCACCTATTTTCCTTAGGTTTTCCTTAGGGCTAGCAAGAGAGCTTCACGGAGAGATCTTGTAGAGAGGGATGGATGATCGGGCGGCTTGCTAGACCTTGTACGAACCTTTGTTTCATGTATAGATGATTCGGCGTGGTTCCTCAAGGTTTGGATGTGTTTTCCCGGTTGTTCTTGGTGGTGATTTTCGGAGCCCTTTCTCGGTGATTTCTTTGGGTTGTTTTCGAGGCTTTTCTCTTGGGGATTTGATGGGGGAAATTTGTGGGAACCCTTCGTGGTTCTTTGGTCTGTGATTCCCCTCCCAAATCCGTGAGTAAAAGTGCTCGATTTTGGGGGTTTCTTGAGTTCTTGGGTTGGAGGTGCTTTCGGCGGGATTTCTTCGATTCCTCCTTTTTGGACGAGTTTTGGTGGGATTAAACTTGGCTATGAACTCCTCATGAGGTGTTCATGATATTCCCAAAGTCTTGTTCAAGTCCGTGGAGCGATTCGGGAGATCGAGATTTGGATTTGGGGGAGTTGACCCGCGGGTCTTGTTCATCCCGAGTCGCCCGAGCCACACCGGGCTCGACCGGTGCTCTTGGCCGGTCGACCGGTGTAGAGCCACTTAGTGGAAGTTGCTCGGGTTCACCTACGGGGACCGGTCGACCGGTGGTGCTCACCGGTCCGACCGGTGTGGGTCCGTAGACTCGAGGTTTGGTTTTTCCGTTGCGTTTCTCGGGTCGGAAGGTGGTGTGTTGGTTCCTAGGTCCGGTGGCACTCCGGTGGCTACGTGGGCTTGACCAACCTTGGTAGTGAGTCGGAGACGTGTCTTTGGAAGCCGCGTTCGTCTTGTTGGAGTTTCGATCTCCTTCGAGAAGAATTTTTATCGGCTCCCATTCACTCCCCCCCCCTCTGCGGTTCGCCGTATCGGTCCTTCACATGTTTCCCTCAAAGAAATCTGGGGAGAAACCCACTCAAATCCGCGGAATCACACCGAGAACAAAAGCACGAAAACAAGCACAGAAAGACCACGAAAAACACAACTCCGAATCTTCTATACAAACCAGGAAAGATTCACATGGTCTAGCATGCCGCCCTAGCATCCATCCCTCTCAACAAATCTCTCATGAAGCTCTCATGCTAGCCTAGAGAAAATGGAAGAAAAGTAGCTACGAAAATGAGAAATGGGAGGGAGGAAATGAAACCCTAAGCCGCGGAGGGAGTGAGCCACTCACACACCCTCATGGCTTATATATCGGGTCCCGCCGGAGTGGTAAATGACTCGACTACCCCTAACTTAACTACTGGCGATACAACCCACGCAGGGGCATTTAGGTAATGTTTGTGGGTCTTGCCATCGGACGGCCACGCCTTTGCCGCACCCCGCGTCCTCCCGACGCAAGCCATGCGATCCCGCCGCGTGTCCTCCGCCTCGAAGCTTCCCGACACGCCCGGATCCCGTCTCCGTCGTGTTGGGCCCTCGGACTTGGTTTTGAGGCCCAAACCAAGAAACCGTCCGCCAATGGTTTTGTGGGCAAACCACCAAACCCCGCGTGCTCGGTCCGACCTCCCGCCAAACCACTTGACTCGTCCGCCACTGTGCACCGGCTCGATTGTCCATGACTTCGTCTTGCTCGTGTCGCCACCATGTGGCCCGCACCTAGTCCCGCCGTCCACCGGGTCCCTCGAACCGAGCCTACTTGTCTCTCCATCTCTCGGAGGCCCCTCAAGGCTGAAGACCTTTCGCGCCCGTTCTTCACCTGCAACAACACGAACTAGGCCGCAGCCTACACCTGCGCACTAAGCCAAGAGTCAGTCCAACACCCATTGTCAATCACTCATCACTGAGGAGCGGTCATCCATCGACCACTGGAACGCTCCTGGTCCTCAAGGGCACGGCGTGTACGCCGGCATGTCCTTGAAGATCCTGCCGAGTCTATCAACGATCTCGTCATCGTCGACTTCATCCCCGGGCATTCGCGATGAGTCGCCGTCGTCGGTGTACTGATAGACCAAGGTGTCGCGGGCCATCAGCGGCTGCACCCTTCGCTTCATGAAGCTGAAGGCCACATGTTCGGCCCTCAGCCCGGCTTCTTTCAAAGCCTTGATCTTTGCAAGAAGCTCGGGTAGCTGGATACCCTCCTGCATCGACGGCTCGGAGTTCCACCACGGCCGGTGCTTCGGCTGCTTCCCACTCGGCTTCGGCAGCTCCGGGTGGTGATTGGTGATGTAGAACCACTTTGACTTCCAATCTTGATTGGAGTCGATCAGCTTGTACGCGAGGTACTGCTCCGCAGCATCCTCGCACATCTGGATGCCGGCTCCGCCAACTACTCGGGGGTTGTTGGCGCTCGGCTGGGGTTTCACTCAGAAAGACTTCCGGAAAAGTACCCAGTGGGGCTTGATCCCCAAGAAGGCTTCGCAGAAATGCACGAAGACAGAAGTGTGGAAGATACCGTTGGGGTTGAGGTTGAGGTACTCGATGTCATAGTACTCCAGCAGCCCCTTGAAGAAATCGCTGGCCGGGAGAGACAACCCTCGCTCCGCGAATCGCGTGAACATGGGGATCTCGTCCGGGTTCTTCTCCATGGGATACGGATCTCCCGCAGTGGCACGCCACATATCGACTTCCTTCTTCCGCAGAAATCCACTATTGAGGAGCGCCAGCAGATCTTCGGTCTTTTCCTTGGACTTCTTCCACTCTTGGTTAGGATTTGGCCGCGGCGGAGACACCGGCGGTGATGTCCCCGAGGCGGATCCGGTGGCTTCCTCGCTATCCAACCACAAATAAAGCATAGCAAAGCCACTAAAACATGTCAAGATCATATAAAGGCATTTACACATGAGAGAGCATATATGTGACATTTTCAAAAACATAGCTATCTGTCGGGCATACTTCCCGGGTACTCATGCAAGGAAGGAAGAAGACGGACTCCTATTAGAATTCCCCTGTAATCCTACTAGGACTCGTTCCGTGTAATCCTACTAGGACTCCTGCCTTGTAACCGACTAGGAACCCGCCCCCTGGACTATATAAAGGAGGGTCGGGTACCTAGCCGGGCATCTGATCTCAACCAACACCAAGCGCAGGGCGCCATACTTGATACCCCAAACAGGACGTAGGGCTCGCCACCTTGGCGGCCGAACCTGTATAAATCTTGTGTCCCGTGTCCTTGTGCATACCTTCGAGTTCTCGGTCTCCCGATCACGATCCTCACCGCACAATCTACTACCTCGGGCACCCTCTTGGTAGGTTTGCTGGTCTAAAACACCGACAGCTGGCGTGCCAGGTAGGGGTGATCATCACCACTGAGCGAATTCGAAGGACCCTCGTCAACAAGATCAATCTACTCGTCGGTTAAGCTCCGGACGGATCAAGTTCGATTGCTTCACAACTCACGACCACATGTCGTCCTTGTCAGTATCAAATCCAACGCGAATGCAGATCAGGGAAAAAATCTGCCCAACTCTGCGGTCGAATCTTAGACGGCATTGTCAAGGCGTCACGCAAGCTGGAGTACAAAACGGAGTCAAGCAAACCGTGCTCTGCTCCCTCTCCGTCACCGAGTAGTACTCGCCTCCAGCAAATCCAAGCCATAGGCAATGATTACTACATGCACATGGAACAGAGCGGCCACGATTATCCAAGTTCTTTGCTCCATGCACCTCGAAGCCGTACGCGAGTACAACTACATCAACTCTCAGCTGCATGAACCCGTGTACAACTACATCACCTTCGCTGTGCACCACGACTACTCGTCACCCAGTCGCACAGGCTATGTCAACCTCGCCGTGCGCCGCGAGTACTTGTCTCCCGGCCGCAGCGGCTCTACCTCAACTACGTCGTGCGTGCGGATGCCTCAGCACATCGCGCCGCTCGTCGTCGACTACTCCGCCTCGTGCAGGCTCGTCGTCGACTCGCCGCTACTCGCCGCGCGTCCGGGTGCCTCGGCACGTCGCGCGGCCGGTCACGCGGCTCGTCGCGCCGCTCGTCGTCGACTACTCCACCTCGCGCGGGCTCGTCATCGACTACTTCGCCTCCGCCTCGTGTCCGAGTGCCTCGGCTCGTCGTGCGGCTCATCACGCGGCTCGTCGCGCCGCTCGTCGTCGACTACTCCGCCTCACGCGGGCTCGTCGTCGACTACTTCGCCTCCGCCGCGCGTCCGGGGTGCCTCGGCACGTCGCGCGGCTCATCACATGGATCGTCGCGCCGCTCGTCGTCGACTACTCCGCCTCGCACAGGCTCGTCGTCGACTACTTCGCCTCCGCCGCGCATCCGGTGCCTCGGCACGTCGCGTGGCTCGTCACGCGGCTCGTCGCGCCGCTTGTCGTCGACTACTCCGCCTCGCGCGCGAGCTCGTCGTCGACTACTTCGCCTCGCCGCGCGTCGGGGTGCCTTGGCACGTCGTGCGGCTCGTCATGCGGATCGTCGCGCCGCTCATCGTCGACTACTCCGCCTCGCGTAGGCTCGTCGTCGACTACTTTGACTCCGCCGCGCGTCCGGGTGCCTCGGCTCGTCACGCGGCTTGTCGCGCCACTCGTCGTCGACTACTTCGCCTACGCCGCGCGTCCGGGGTGCCTCGGCACGTCGCGCGGCCCGTCACGCGGCTCGTTGCGCCACTCGTCGTCGACTACTTCGCCTACGCCGCGCGTCGCGGGTGCCTCGCCACGTCGCACGGCTCGTCACGCGGCTTGTCGCGGCGCTCGTCGTCGACTACTCCGCCTCGCCCCGGCTCGTCGTCGACTACTCCGCCTCACGCAGGCTTGTCGTCGACTACTTCGTCTTCGCCGCGCGTCCGGGTGCCTCGGCATGTCGCGCGGCTCGTCATGCGGCTCATCGCGCTGCTCGTCGTCGACTACTCCGCCTCGCGCAGGCTCGTCGTCGACTACTTCGTCTTCGCCGCGCGTCCGGGGTGCCTCGGCACATCGCGCGGCTCGTCATGCGGCTCGTCGCGCCGCTCGTCGTCGTCGACTACTTTGTCTTCGCCGCGCGTCCCGGGGTGCCTCGGCACGTCGCGCGGCTCGTCATGCGGCTCATCGCGCCGCTCGTTGTTGACTACTCCGCCTCGCGCAAGCTCGTCATCGACTACTTCGTCTTCGCCGCGCGTCCGGGGTGCCTCGGCACGTCGCGCGGCTCATCATGCGGCTCGTCGCGCCGCTCATCGTCGTCGACTACTTTGTCTTCGCCGCGCGTCCGGGTGCCTCAGCATGTCGCGCGGCTCGTCATGCGGCACGTCGCGCTGCTCGTCGTTGACCACTCCGCCTCGCGCAGGCTCGTCATCGACTACTTCGTCTTCGCCTCGCGTCCGGGTGCCTCGGCACGTCGCGCGGCTCCTCATGCGGCTCGTCGCGCCGCTCGTCGTCGTCGACTACTTTGTCTTCGCCATGCATCCGGGTGCCTCGGCACGTCGCGCGACTCATCATGCGGCTCGTCGCGCCGCTCGTCGCCGTCGACTACTTTGTCTTCGCCGCGCGTTTGGGTGCCTCGGCACGTCGCGCGGCTCATCATGCGGCTCGTCGTGCCGCTCGTCGTCGACTACTTCGCCTCGCGCAGGCTCATCGTCAACTACTTCGCCTCCGCCGCGCGTTCGGAGTGCCTCGGCACGTCGCGCGGCTCGTCACACGGCTCGTCGCGCCGCTCGTCGTCGACTACTCCGCCTCGCGCAGGCTCGTCGTCGACTACTCCGCCTCGCCCAGGCTCGTCGTCGACTACTCCGTGCGTCGCGACTTCGTCTTGCGGCCACGCTGGCTCTACTTCATCCACGCCGTGCGTCATGACTACTCGTCTCGCGGCAACACTGGCTCTACTTCGAGTATGTCGCGCGCCGCCACGACGTCGTCTTACGGTCGCATCGCGTTGACCATTCATCTTGACTAGTTTTCCAAACTAGTCGAGAACGGCAGTCACACCCCCAACAACTAGTCGGAATCAACTCTGACTAGTCAACTTTAACAACAACCGTCGCGGCTCCATCGCCGACCGCCACGGCTTCATCATCAGTCTTCCCAGGCAGCAACAGCTAAGTCATTTATTTAAATGATTACTGTTCTCTTGGCTTGTTCTCCTCATCATGTAGGACTACTTGCCGACTACTCATTTATGTATGCTTCTCGGCGGGTTTTCACGGGAGCTACACTCTGCTGACTACTCTTGGGGCATATCAATCAAGTCGCCACGAGTCTACTTCATCAACTCGGGGGCTATCTCTAGGAGGCAGTTTCTAAAGTCCGATACGCGCGGCAATCTAAAGTCGACTTCTAAAGTCGCATTCTAAAGTCCGCTCCGTGCGGCAACTTAAAGTCGACTCCGGTCGCATCTTTGCCTGCTGTGATGGCATACTACGTGTGTAAGCTCTGATGGAACCTAGCTGTAAGTGGCTCTCGGGTCCTGGCGATGATGGAACCTAGCTGCACGTGGTCTTCACGCTCTGTACCATGGGTCCAAGTACCCTAAGTACTCGCGCTCCGTACCTTGGGTCTAAAATCCATGGCCCAGGTACGCAAGCCGACTCCGGTCGCACCCTCAAGCCCGCTCTGGCGGCAACTGTACCTTGGGTCTGAAATCCATGGCTCATGTACTCAAGCCCACTCCGGTAGCACAAGTCGACGCTAACGGTCGCATCCAAGCCCACTCCAGTGGCACAAGCCGACTTCGGTCGCAACCTTAAGCCCGCTCCGGCGGCAAAACTATTCATTTTCTCTGATTTTTCATTCGCTTTGGCTTTCCAGAAAGTGCTTTTCGTTTTTTGCATCTTAAGTCCACCCCGCGTGGCACAAAGTCGACTTCTTCAGTCGCAACTCAAAGTCCGCTCCGCACGGCATCCTAAAGTCGACTTCTAAAGTCGCATATCAAAGTCCGCTTTACGCGGCAATCTAAAGTCGACTTCGGTTTTTAAGTCGCATATCAAAGTCCGCTTTACGCGGCAATCTAAAGTCGACTTCGGTTTTTAAGTCGCATCTCAAAGTCCGCTCCGCGCGGCACAAAGTCGACTTCGGTTTTCAAGTCGCATTCTAAAGTCCGCACTGCCGGCATCTAAACTCGACTTTGGTCGCACCTAAAGTCCGCTTTGACGGTACGACTACTTCTCAAGCTCCATGGCTCGATGCCAAATTACTACTCGGAATCTCTCCAGCTCGGGGGCTACACTTAAAATACTACTCGAGGATAACTTCAGCATACTTCGCTCGCTCTCAAGCTCGGGGGCTCCGCATCAACAACTACTCGACGTGGCTCATATGGCTCTCTTATCTCGAGGGCTACTCGCTGCAAGAGTACTCAGATGATGGCTTTCGCGAACACTGAAGACCCTTGGATTGATTACCTAATCATTTCAAGGCTCGGGGGCTACTATGCTACACCCATCGTTCAATTTTTTCAAGACGGAAGATTCAGAAACACGACTGACCCTCAGCTAGAGTCTGCAACTCAACCTAAGGCTCGGGGGCTACTCCATATGGAGTGCGATTTTGCAATCGCACTTCCATATAATCTCGAGTTCAAGACTGATGAGCTGGACCACCTTCCAGCCTCGCGGCAGTTCAAGTACTATTGAAGACTTCTCCAAGCAGTACTCGAGGACGCTCAAGAACTACTCGAAGAGGCTTCAAGACTACTCGAACTACTACTCTCGACTACAACGTGCTCGGGGGCTTGTCGGGCATACTCCCCGGGTACTCATGCAAGGAAGGAAGAAGACGGACTCCTATTAGAATTCCCCTGTAATCCTACTAGGACTCGTTCCGTGTAATCCTACTAGGACTCCTGCCTTGTAACCGACTAGGAACCCGCCCCCTGGACTATATAAAGGAGGGCCGGGTACCTAGCCGGGCATCTGATCTCAACCAACACCAAGCGCAGGGCGCCATACTTGATACCCCAAACAGGACGTAGGGCTCGCCACCTTGGCGGCCGAACCTGTATAAATCTTGTGTCCCGTGTCCTTGCGCATACCTTCGAGTTCTCGGTCTCCCGATCATGATCCTCACTGCACAATCTACTACCTCGGGTACCCCTTGGTAGGTTTGCCGGTCTAAAACACCGACACTATCAACCATGGATTATTCATCAAGATCATCAAGAGCTAAGCCAAACTAACCATAGCATACCAAACAAGCTCGCAAAGACATATATCTCATTCCATGGTGAACAATGTATATGAGAAAAGCTTTTCCTAACCAATGCATATGATACAAAATTCATGCAAACTAAGATACAAGGATGCCTATACATCATGTTACATATGCCATGCCAAATGCAAGAAATGCACAAAGGAAAGCTATACATATGCTACAAAGAGAGCTCCCACACACCCAACTCAAGAAATCAAACACACACCAAGTTCCCCCACAAACGAGTGAAAGTTGCTTGATCTAGGGGTTTGGTGAAAATATCGGCTAGTTGGTCATGTGTGGGTACATGGATCAAAGCTCTCTTTCCTTTCTCTACGTTGTCTCTCGGAAAATGATACCTCACTTCTATGTGCTTGGTTTTGGAATGGAGCACTGGGTTCTTTGCAACGCTGTTGACGGTTAATAATTGTATCAAAGTTCGTTTGTGACTCGCAAGCGTACAAGTCTCCCGTCGTAGTCAAGGGACCCTTCTTCCCTCGAGTGGTGAACCCAAGGTATCGAATCCGTGGAACAAATGTGTGACGCAAGAGTTGATCTAGTAAAGCCAAGTAACTTCAATCTTTGGTAAAAGAGAAACCCTAATGCATCTAGATAAGAACACAAAACAAAGATAAATCTAATCTACTAAAGACCGGAGAAAACAAAGTAAGATTGGGTAGATAAACCGATCTAGAGGGATCGGGGTAAGCCTTTTGTTGAAGTTCCAAGCAAGAGAAGAAGTAGCAAATCGAATCTTAATAGAAGCCTCTTTAAATCGTGGTTTCCGTCCAAATCCGAAAACATCCGCCTTTCGAGACCCCCGTTCTGTCACAACGTATCCCTATTCATGCGGGGAGCTTAGGGCGAGTCAAAAGACAAGTCGAGATTCTTTCGGAGGATCCGGCGTGTACCTCTAGCCACCGCGGCTACAAGAACACCCTATGTAATCTACCGCGCGAATAGAATTGGAATAAGCAAAGCCGATCGAAAAACGAAATCTTCGAGGAAACACTTGATCGCTAAGAAAAGATTCAACTTGATAATTCAACTATGACAATGATACATACACAAGATCACCACCGGGATCCTTCCTTAATCTTGCTTCTAGCTCCGGGAACTCCGACGTGGTCTTCCATGCAAGGTTCCCACGTCGGCTAGGGAAACCCTAGTCAACTAGCTCGACCCTCTCCTCTCCGACATGGTGTCCCTCTCTTCTCTTGCTCCTCGGCGGCCGAAGACGAAATCTTCTGCGTGGCTCTCGGTCGGGGGACTATAAATAGCCCGATTGGCGGCTAGGGCAAAGGAGAGCAAATTTGGGCCCAAAATGGGCACGGGCCGACCGGACTGGGCCGGCCGGCCCGGGCCCATTTAGGCCCGCCCCCGTGGGCTCCTTTGCCCCACGTCGGTTCCCTTGCTTCCGGATGTTTCCCCCTTCGCATGTAGGTCCATGTCGTCGGTTTCTCTCCGAAGTGGACTCAACTCCTTGTCTTGCAAGATTCGCGCACTTTTCGGTCGGGTCCCCGGAGTCCGTCGTCTTCTCGGATCAAGTCCCCGGCTTCTTGGAGTTAAGTTTGCTTCATTGCATGACTTGTTCAGGGCTTCAAGGTCTTGTCATGAGGTGCTTGATGAACTTAACCCGAAAGTCTTGCATTCAACACTAAATCCCTGCATAAACATTAAACTCCAAAACCGACATGCACACGTGAACTTGTTATACCACGGGGGTTAGTACCAATGGATAAGGTATAAAACTCATGCCAACACCGAAGGTAAACTCATGGCTAGGTTGACGGATTTTCACCGTCAACATCTCCCCCATGCTTAAACCTTGCTCGTCCTCGAGTAAGCCTTCGATGGATATCATCATTGCTAAACAATGTTTAAACTTTGCACTTGATTACACATGAGAAAACATAATGCTCTCAAAATTTTAATTCATTAAAGTTCCATAATGTACTAGCCTTCATCTCTACGGAGGGTAGATTCTTATTAAGCTTATCCCACAAGTATTAACATGCTCACAAAGTTTTAAATAGATCTCGAATTTTTGAAACGAAGAACGAGATAAAGAAAAACTAAACCAAATTCACAAATTTAAATCATCTCATGTATTGCTCAAGAACTCTCATCTCACTTGTCTCTCAAGCCTATATATTCTACTCCTTTCCCTCTCGTATATATGTGGTAGGCTTTATATGGAGCTTTGGGAAAGTTTAGTCCTAACAAGATTTTATAAATGAGGTGTTGTCAAAACAAGACAAGCTTCTCATGGTCTTACCGAGACTCGTCAAAAAGGTCATTAGAAAATAATGTTAAATCAAGGAGGGGAAAGAGAAAAATACACACACTTTTAGATGAGTGGACATGTGCAAATGGCAAAGAGTGATCCCGAGGCACAAAGGAAGTCCTCGTTATCGGATTGCACATGGTTGGAAAAATAAGAATGGATCTTTTTAACTTGAAGCCTTGAATGCACTTTTAGAGAGCTAGGGAATTTACTTTACGCACATTTTTTCTTTCTCATATTTCTCATTCTTTTCTTTCTTTCATTCATTCATTTTTTTTTCCTCGTCATATATTCAGTCCATGACTTTCACAACGAAGTTTTGATTTTTTATACCTTGAAAGTCATGAATATCACTGGATTTTTTTTTCTTTCTTCATTTTTTTTAAAATATTCCCCTTTTGAACTCTAAAACTGCACCGTACCTACCTCCTCCCCCATGCTTAGACGTTGCTCGTCCTCGAGCAAAGAGGCGAAAAATAAGGTAGGTACCGGAGATATTTTTCCTTGGAGAGATACTTGAAATCTTCAACGTTGGCACCGTCTTGCGATCTTCCTTGAATTGATGATCCATTCTCAATGATAGGTTGTGGTCAAGGAGGTAATCACAAAAGATGATATTTGGTTTAAGGGTGGATATCCGGCGAAGTTTGTGAGATCACCGATGCGGGGATACACAATGCACGGATAAAAGGCTAGCAAAAAGATAGATACGCAAAAACGGAATGACCAGCTTCTTAGTCTCGGGCCAGAGAAATCATGGCCTGCAATAACTCACTCAAAAATAAATCTTGTACACTAAGGTTTATGCACTCAAATATATATAAGGCTTTGGATAGGTTGAGCAACACACAAGTGATATTTGTGACAAGGTTAGCAATATTTTTGAGCATAAAAGACATCTTTAATCTATTCATAACTTGAGAGCACGTAAAACACTATGGGTCTTTGTTTTAATCATAACCTCCGCTGAAAATTAAGCTAGCATTTAAATAAATTCAGATCTGTATTTTTAAGAGAGCACTAGCTTAAACATGCATAAATCAATTACAAAGATGAACAAAGCTGCAATTTTAATCATATATCATCATGGCACAAATTTTGTAGCTTTTCCAAAGATATAATCAAGGTGGTGTCTTTATTAATGATGACATCAAGTTGAAATACAAACTGAAAATAAACTAACATGCTTGCTGAAATTTAAATAAAAACAGAAAATACTACGCAAACACACATAAGCAAAAGCTGAAAATTACAGAGAAAAAGAAAAGAAAAGAAAACTAAAGTTCCTAAATCTTCTAGTCCTCCGCCGGTGGTCGATGTTGATGATCTTGATAATAATACCCTTGCTCATAATATGGTTGGACACTTCCTCCGACGAATTGATTTGGCTCCACAAGGTGAAGGCGTCCAAGTTCAAAGGCAATATTTGCGTTGCCTTCACCAAGTTGAGCTGCGTTAGCTTGGATGGCTGCGATGTTTTGAGCGTTACTTGCAGCAAACCCTCCAATAATGGCCATGCTTTGTTGTGGTTGGGGATGATGGGCGTAGGACTCCGCGAAGTTAGCGTTGGGTGTTAACACCAAAATTTGGTAAGGAGTCTGACCTGTGGGTCCGGTTCGAAAAAGAGTCCGTCTGGTGGAAGGAAGGATATTTCCAGAGATTTTCGGCAAAGAGATCTGCGGTCGGCTATCTGCTCCAGTTCGGCAAAGGAACAAGTAGAGCTGATTTTGCGGGATTGGACGGTGACGTGGCTCAAATCAGGGGAGACGAATGGAGGGACAGGCGATCGAGCTTAGTTAGGCAATGAATCCATTCGCAGTTGTAATCGCGGGGGTATAAATACGATCCCCGGATGTATGTAAAAAAACAATCATTCCTCAATACACACACCGGCCTTACGCCAAACCCTAGAGTCCTTGTCGTGTCGTCGAGTTCTTCGAGAGGGCCAATCGATCCGTCGACCTCCGTGAGTACCGGCAACCTTGTATCATGTCTAGTATCATGCGGTGGATTTAGATCGATGCAAGTAGTCTTGTTACCATGCTTCGTGTCATGCGGTAGATTCAAGCTTGGTTCAAGAGGGTTTCTTGTTAGATCATGAGCCATGCGGTAGGCTAAGATCTAGCTCGAAGCTAGTTATCGGCTCTATTGGGTTTTGGCAAGATCCAATAGATTCATTAAGTTATCCCGTGTTTACTTGAGTTTTTACTTTACGTTTTAATTCATGTAACACATTTCTGCCCAATCTAGATGGGTTTGGATCGGCTATATCCCTTTTATGATACTTGTTCGAGTAGGTTTCATGTTTCAACACGTGGATCTTACGCTTTCCGATAGCCGAAACCGAATCGATCTAGGTTGTTACGTGTTGCGGGTTCAAGTTTACTGCGTTCGTATAAATCTTGAAAGAGCCGGGTATCATGCGGTAGATGCAGGTTTTTGGGTTGCTTTGGAGCTAGTCATCCGGTGGATTAGATTTCCAAATCAGCCTGATAGACTTATTCACGCGGTAATATTTGTTCCTTCTTCATGGACCCTGGATCGGCTGTTCAGCCGTATTCGGTTATATTCTCACGAGTAGATCATGCGCATTATTTATGTTTTAAATGATGTATGCTTTTAGCTTTCCATATTTAGATTGTATCATGCGGTGGATAGATCTATTTGTGGAAAGTGGTACGTTTTTCATGCAAGTCGTATCATGCGGTGGATAGATTTGTTTGACATCGTACCCGACGGATCTTAAAGTAACTAGACATGCGGTAGACTAGTGCTTTGGATCTATGCGTGATTATTTAATACATGATCATGTCCGTGCTTTACTTTATTTGTTTAATGTTAATTTTCATGAAGATCGGTCATAACTTTGCACATGCATCTATGTTTATCCAAAGACCGATCGTTGTCATGCTTACGTCATCCATTCGGCAATGTTCTTTTTCCCTTTGCGGTTACCCGAATGGTCGTGGTTCTTTGACAGATAGCTTTACATAGCTATGTGTCATCTTGCTTGGCTTTTTAGCCGTAAATATGGAACTGTCCGGTACCACCGCAAGTTCCAAGCTTTGGTATTTAATCGCTTTATCTTTTGTTAATTTTCGGGAAAAATTGATCGGCACGTCATTTGCTCTCTCGCGCGTGTGAAGCCGGCTTTCCGCTTGCTGTGTGATTGGCGCCGAGTGCACTTTCGCGTCAACACACTTTTTGGCACGCCCGGTGGGACCACGGTCGAATTGGTTCAAGATGCCCGAAATCTCGGACCTCCCGGATGTCAACATCGAAGAGCTTTCTCCCAGCGCATCGGCGGCTCCTAGACGCCGTGAACCGGTTTCAAAGCAAAAGTGTCTCATGTCGTTTAAGAAGAATCGAAGTGGTGTACCGTATCTAAAGAATGATCGCGCCCAGTGTGCGCTCGCCGGGAGAGAGCGATGCCACATCCCAACAAGAGAAGGAGGAATGCGCGCGGATGTTCCAAGAGTCGGTAGACGACATGCTCACCAAGCACAACAAGGCTTTCCTCGGGTCGCTCCAGCAGATGATGGTGGCCCTCTTTGGCCCGGGCGCGGGGCAAGCGTTCGGGAAGGCGCCCGCCGGAAACAGCACCGTGGAGCTGGGTGAATCAAGCTCTCAGCCGCCGCTACGGAGCCAGTTGCAGCAGCCTCCTCCTCAAAGCTCCGGAAGCCAAGCATTCCAACCTCCTCCGCAGGGCGCTGGGGGGCAGCCGGTTCAGCCCCCGTTGCAAGCTTCAGGAAGTCAACCAATCTTGCCGCCACCACGGAGCAAAGACGGGTCGGCCGTGCAACGCGGCCGAATCCGTACCCGGCCTACGTACGGAGACCTAGCGTTCGGCTCATGCGGGGACCCACTTGACCCCCGGTCGAAGAATAGCTCCGTCGACCAGCGGCTCCCGAGAAGAATTTGTACGGCGGTGGTTATCATGAAGTGGGAAATTACGGAGCGTTCGACGCCTTCCCGCACCCAGGGTACGCGCCAGCTGCAGGCGCGCAAGAAGATGACGCCCTAGCGCGCAAGATGGCCGAATTGATGCAGAATCAGTTCGGCCTCAAGAGAAAGATGCAGGGCCCCACCTATAGGCCGCCGTTCCCAGAGTGGTACTATAACGTGCTCCCCGCCGCCGAGGGTGAAGCCGCCGACGGAATTCACAAAGTCTCTGCGGGCGAGGACGAGACAAGCACGGTCGAGCACATCGCCCGTTACCTCATGCGGCTTGGGGAATGCTCGGCCGAGGAGGCGTTCGGGGGTTCGCTACTTCCCCGCCTCGGCCGACGGGTCCCGGCTTTCGGTGGTTCTCGTCCCCGCCGCCCGAATCGGTGGCCGGATGGAAGGATTTGGAGCGTAAATTCCACGCTCATTACTTCGGCGGCGGTTCCGAGAAAAAGTTGATTGATCTCGCCACCCCGAAGCAAAGGCACCGCGAAACACCGTTGGAGTTTCTTAGAAGATTCGGGGAAGTCAAAGGCATGTGCTTCTCGGCCGAACTTGCCGGACGATCGGTGGGCGATATGGCCGTCGCCGGGATGTTACCGCCGTGCGCGAGAAGCTATTTGGGATGGAGTTTGAGAACCCGGGCCGCCTTTCACAAAAGTTATCTGCGATGAGCAATCAGGCATATGGCCTCAAGAAAGACCCCAAGTTTGGCAAGCAGCACGACGTCGCTGACATCTACAACCAGTTCCTGAACAAAGCCGATCTGTTCGAGGATTCTGATGATGAATTGGAGGTAGCTGCAGCGGAAATCATATGGGGTAAAGAGCCCTTGACAATGAATCAGTGTTGGGTCAGGCAGACCAAAGGGACTTACGACTTTGACATCACGAAGGCTGATAAGTTGTTCGAGCTCTTGGTGAAGGAAGGCCGAATTAAGCTGCCTGAGGGGCATTCTATGCTTCGGCTTGATGGAGTTAAAGCGAAGCGTTACTGCGGCTTCCATGACAGGGACTCGCACTCCATCAACGATTGCGGGGTCTTCGGGATGAGGATCCGAAGGCTATCCGGGAGGGACACCTCAAGTTCGATAACAAGATGAAGCCGGATGGCCACCCCTTTCCTCGAGCATGCTCGGCTTTTCCGTCAATGCGATAACGGCCGAAGAGAAGGGGAAGGTCAAGGTCCCGACCTCGGCCGAGGTCCAAGCAAGGTGGATCAGTGGACCCAGAGCGCCAGGTGACCCTAGAGCAAGTGCAGGGCGACGCCCCCCGCGTTCTCAAGAGCCACATCGAGATTGGGGAATCGTCCAGGCCTAAACCCAAGGTGACGTCACGCATTCTCCTCAACAAATGGCGGCACCAGATGGAGAAGGAGCACTACCAGAAGCGTCGTCACGAGGAGGAGCAGCGCAGGGCTGAAGAGGAAGCGCGCAGAAGGGACCGAGAACAGTACACGCGCGAGCGGAGCGCGCGCCCGCGGGGGGGGTGCGCCTTCTTCGAGCACCGCCGGAATGAGGGCCTAAAGCGCCCACATTGAAGAAGCGTCCCGAATGCGGCGACGGATATGTTGAGTACGAGCGGAGAAGCGCAATCGCCGATCCGTCCACGAAAGACTTGGAAGGATTCACCCGAATGGGGATCGGCGTCAAAAAATTGAAGTCATAGATCACCCCGGGGAAGCGCCAAGCTGATCTCAAGTGGGCCGATCGGGGAAGAGGACGAGGACGTCTACGTCCGGCGAGAAGGGGCGGTGGTGCCCGCCCGTGCCGCGCGGGGAGCCGAAGAGGCGGGTCCGGTGCTTGAGGAACCGCGAGATGAAACAAGCGGGATCCGGACGAGGCGAAGTGGCGCCCCAAGGACCGGCCCGGAAGGATCGAAGCGTTCGGCTCCTACTTGCATGGTATACTTCCCGCCGAACGAGTTCATGGCTCCCGCTAACCGGGTTATGCGAGAGGAAGCTTCCTTTGATGACGAGCGGCCGAGGAGATGATGGCACAACTGGTGCTTGCCAAGCAGGCCGTCTTCGACAAGCCGGCCAAGAATCGCCATATGAGGCCACTGTACTTGAGGGGATACGTCAATGGCAAGCCATTGACCAAGATGTTCGTCGACGGCGGGGCGGCAGTCAACGTGATGCCGTACACCACCTTCAGGAAGCTTGGCATGGGCCCAAGCGATCTGACACCTACAAGCATCATCCTGAACGACTTCGCCGGGAACCCCTCAGACACCAAAGGATGCGCTCACGTGGACTTGATGATCGGGTCCAAGACGCTGCTCACCACCTTCTTTGTCATCGAGGGCAAGGGAGCCTACAGCCTGCTGCTTGGGCGGGGCGGATTCACGCCAAGCTGCGCGTCCCATCCACCATGCATCAACAGCTTATCCGGTGGGTGGATGATGAGATCGAGGTCGTCCGGGCGAGATGACTCCGTGAGCGTGGCCAACATGGAACCGGCCTTTCCGGGAGTACCAAGGCATCGATTGCTTCTCGGGGAAGGAGCGGGGAGAAGGTCCTGTTGAACCCGTCGGCGGTGACCAACGGCCCGATTCAAGCAGTCGGCTCTTATAGTAATTTTTAATGGAGAACCCCGTGGATGGCACTGATGGCAAATTGGGGCGAGGATTCATGTCGGCCGATAAGCTGGAAGAAGTTGACATTGGAAGCGGTGATAAGCCAAGGCCAACGTTCATCAGTGCAAATTTGCAACCAGATTTCAGGGGGAACCTAATTGAGCTTCTCAGAGAATATAAGGATTGCTTCGCCTGGGATTACTCGGAGATGCCTGGATTGGATCGTTCCATCGTCGAGCACCGGTTGCCAATCAAGCCTGGTTTCAAACCATATAAGCAACCGCCCCGGAAAATCTACAAGGATGTGGTATTGGCCGATGTGAAGAAGGAAATCGAGAGATTACTTGACGCAAACTTCGTTCGGCTGTGCAGATATGCGGAGTGAATTTCTAACATCGTCCCTGTGTATAAGAAGAATGGGAAAATGAGGGTTTGCATAGACTTCAGGGACCTGAACAGAGCTACTCCCATGGACGGATACCCGATGCCTATTGCCGATTTGTTAATTGACGCCGCTGCTGGACACAAGGTGATTAGCTTCATGGATGGCAACGCGGGATACAACCAGATCTTCATGGCAATAGAAGACATATCGAAGACGGCCTTTAGATGTCCTGGACATATAGGCCTATTTGAATGGATAGTCATGACATTTGGGTTGAAAAATGCCGGTGCAACCTATCAACGGGCCATGAATTACATTTTTCATGAGTTGATCGGCAAAACTGTGGAAATCTACATCGATGACGTGGTGATCAAGTCCTTAAGTCATGACACCCATCTGGAAGATGTGAAGAAGTGAAGGACCGATACGGCGAACCAGAGAGGGGGGGGAGTGAATGGGAGCCGATAAAAATTCTTCTCGAAGGAGATCGAAACTCCAACAAGATGAACACGGCTTCCAACACACGTCTCCGACTCACTACCAAGGTTGGTCAAGCCCACGTAGCCACTGGAGTGCCACTGGACCTAGGAACCAACACACCACCTTCCGACCCGAGAAACGCGGCGGAAAAACCAAGCCTCGAGTCTACAGACCCACACCGGTCAGACCGGTGAGCACCACCGGTCAGACCGGTCCCCGCCGGTGAAACCGAGCAACTTTCACTAAGTGGCTCTACACCGGTCGGACCGGTGAGACACACCGGTCGGACCGGTGGCGACCGAAAGCCCCCAAGGCACCAAACGAGTCAACCAACCACCAAACGGACCCAAACTCGAAACAGGCGGCAACACGGGACAACAACGAACACACCAAGACGTTCACACGAGCAAAAACCCACAAGGGCTTGCACCGGTCGGACCGGTCAAGAGCACCGGTCGGACCGGTGTAGCACGGGCGACTCGGGATGAACAACACCCGCGGGTCAACTCCCCCAAATCCAAATCTCGATCTCCCGAATCGCTCCACGGACTTGAACAAGACTTTGGGGATATCAAGAACACCTCATGAGGAGTTCATAGCCAAGTTTAATCCCACAAAAACTCGTCCAAAAAGGAGGAATCGAAGAAATCCCGCCGAGAGCACCTCCAACCCAAGAACTCAAGAAACCCCCAAAATCGAGCACCTTTACTCATGGATTTGGGAGGGGAATCACAGCCCAAAGAACCACGAAGGGTTCCCACAAATTTCCCCCATCAAATCCCCAAGAGAAAAGCCCCGAAAACAACCCAAAGAAATCACCGAGAGAGGGCTCCGAAAATCACCACCAAGAACAACCGGGGAAAACACATCCAAACCTTGAGGAACCACGCCGAATCATCTATACATGAAACAAAGGTTCGTACAAGGTCTAGCAAGCCGCCCGATCATCCATCCCTCTCTACAAGATCTCTCCGTGAAGCTCTCTTGCTAGTCCTAAGGAAAATCTAGAGAAAATAGGTAGAAAATAGGAAAACTAATGAGCTAGGGTTCCAAGAGTTGGCTGCCATCCTCTCACCTCTTGGGTTATATAGGCGGCAACCGAAAGTCTAAAATGCCCCTCTCTACTAACTAGGGATACAAGCCCCTCAAGGGCGGATTTGGAATTCTTGATGTCTTCACCATCGGACGGATGCCGGCGACCGCACCCTGCGTAGCCTCGACGCAAGCCATGCGATCCCGACGCGTGTCCTCCGCTTCGAAGATTCGGACCGCGTCGTCGCACACCGGTCGACCGGTGCTCCTCACCGGTCGAGCCGGTCCCCACCGGTTAGGCCGGGTCGGACCCACCGGTCGGAGGCCGGTCCGGTGCCGCTTGCACCTCCGTCTTCGGTTCTCCGGTCTTGGCTTTGTGGATCAACCAAGGAACCCGGTGGTTTTACGGTGAACCGCCGGAAACCCCGCGAACTCGGTGTAGCCTCCGCCAATCTCCACTCATGACTTGGCTCCCACGTAGTCCCGGCTCGACCTTGGTTTTGAGGCTCAACCAAGAAACCGTCCACGACTTCATCTTCTTGTTCATGCCACCATGCGGCCCGCACTTGACTCCGCCGGCCACCGGGTCCCTCGAACAAAGCCTACTTGTCTTCTCCACACCGGAGGCCTCACCGGCGACGACCTTTCGCGCTTGTTCTTCACCCGCACCAACACGAGTCAAGCCGCAACCTGCACCCGCAATACTTAGCCAAGAATCGGTCCACACAACGTTGTCAATCACTCATCACACAAGGAAGCGACCATCCACCGGTCCTCGAACCACACATGGTCCTCAATCTCCCCCTTGATGAGTGCATTGACAACACCCACACGAAAGTAACAAGAGAGAAAAGAAAAAGAAAAGAAACGAACAAAAAGAAACTCCAACAAGCGATCGAAAGCCAAACAAAGGCAAAGAGCAAGATCACTTGAAGAAGACAAGTCTCGGACCCCTTAGACAAGGGCAACGGCTCGACACATTCGAGACAAAGCGAAACTCAAGCAAAGAGCGCAAACCACCGAAACAAGGCTCGAAAACTCACAAAGAGCTCCCCCTGCACACATGCAAGCTCCCCCTGAACCAATGCAACTCCCCCTGGACGAATGCATGCAAAACACTTGAAAACAGGGCAGCTGCAGCAATTTCAGCTCACACCGGTCGGACGGTCATCACCACCGGTCGGACCGGTGCCTAACATATGTACGGGACCAGCCCTCACACCACGGTCGGACGGTGCTCATCACCGGTCGGACCGGTGTACAACGAAGCCGGAAATGGCTCGAAACCACCTGAAAACCTTCCAAACGCGTCCAACAAGCCATTTCAAGCTCAAACTTCTCCCCCTTGTTGACAATGCATGAATCAAGCCAAAAATGCAAAAAATGCAACCTAGAGCTTCTCAAATAGACAAAATTCAACAAAGAGTGCTACACATGTCCAAATGAGCAAGTTAGGTACTCTACGGCTTCGTATCGATCTCAACTACATGATCACCAAGTTTCACAACCATTGGACGAAGCTAAAAAGGATTTTGGCAATTTTGCGAAAAACTTGCCTCTCATGAGCAAAGTCCTAAACATGATCAAAGCATATCACAATGGCAAAGCCACACAAACGTCATGCTAGGACAGCCATTCTAATCATAAGACCATCACAAACACCCACAAGCACCTCATGTCATGTCAAAGCCACCGAGCCATGTGCCTACTTCTATTTATGAGACTTCTCATTGGTAGGCATCATGCAACGGTTTAGCACCCAAAGCAAATTAAATTCAGCACATATGACATGGGAGCATATTTTCCAAGCATTTTTCATTTCATTTTCAGATTTGTAAATGGTACATGAAATGTCTTTGCGACAAAAAGGAACTTATGCTCCTCCACAAGATAAATCTAGAGGGCTAAACATTCATGATGGCAAATGAGCCTTTGGCCCCATATGATCAATAAACTAGCTATCCAACCACAAATTAAGCATAGCAAAGCCACAAAAACATGTCAAGAGCATGTAAAGGCATTTACACATGAGAGAGCATACATGTGACATTTTTCAAAAGCATAGCTATCAACCATGGATTATTCATCAAGATCATCAAGAGCTAAGCCAAACTAACCATAGCATACCAAACAAGCTCACAAAGACATATATCTCATTCCATGGTGAACAATGTATATAAGAGAAGCTTTTCCTAACCAATGCATATGATACAAAATGCATGCAATCTAAGATACAAGGATGCCTATACATCATGTTACATATGCCATGCCAAATGCAAGAAATGCACAAAGGAAAGCTATACATATGCTACAAACCGGCTCCTCGAGGGGAGGCAAAACGGGCTCGACACCACCGGCAAAAGAAAGCTCCTACACACCCAACTCAGGAAATCAAACACACACCAAGTTCTCCCCGCAGACGAGTGAAAGTTGCTTGATCTAGGGGTTTGGTGAAAATATCGGCTAGTTGGTGATGTGTGGGTACATGGATCAACGCTATCTTCCCTTTCTCGACATTGTCTCTCAGAAAATGGTATCTCACTTCTATGTGCTTGGTTTTGGAATGGAGCACTGGGTTCTTTGCAACGCTTATGGCACTGGTGCTATCACATTGAAGTGGGACATGGGTATACTCCTCACCAAAGTCACTCATGGTGTAGGTGATCCAAAGGAGCTGAGAGCAACAACTAGCGGCGGCAACATACTCGGCTTCGGTCGTGGATTGAGCAACACTCGGCCGCTTACGAGAAGACCAAGACACCAACGAAGAACCCAAAAGCGGCAAGTCCCGGAAGTGGACTTCCTATCCAACCGACACCCGGCAAAATCCGCGTGCGAAAAGCCATGAAGCGCCAAAGAAGAGGACGCGGAGTACCAAAGGCCGAAGTCGGGAGTGTGACGCAAGTACCCGAAAATTCTTTTCACCGCTTGCCGATGCGAAGTCCTCGGAGACGCTTGAAAACGAGCGCACGGACACACCGAGAAGCCGTATGTCCGGCCTCGTCGCCGTCAAATAGAGGAGTGACCCGATCATGCTCGGTACTCCTTCGATCCACGTGTTCACCTTCCTCGTCCGCATCAAGAGCGTAGTCGTACTCATCGGCGTCGTCATAGCCTTGGAGTCCTCCATCTTGAACTTCCTCACAATGTCCTTGGTGTACTTAGCTTCGGTGCACAAATGTTCCTTCCTTTGATTGCTTGATTTGTAGCCCGAGGAAGAAGCGCAACTCACCCATCATGCTCATCTCAAACTCCCCGCTCATATCATCCGCAAACCTCGCAACAAGAGAGTTAGACGAGCCACCAAAGACAATATCATCCACATACACCCGCACAATCGGGATATCTACGCCTGCGCTCTCTCGCAAAAACAAGGTCCGATCGACCTTCCCCATCTCAAAACCTCTCTCAAACAAGAACCCCCTCAACCTCGCCATACCAAGCTCTAGGCGCCTGCTTCAACCCATACAGCGCCTTCCTCAACTTGTACACCCGATGGGGGTACCTCTCACTCTCAAACCCCGGAGGCTGTCTCACATACACTTCTTCCTCCAACACTCCATTCAGAAAAGCACTCTTCACATCCATTTGGTGCAACTTGAACCCTTTAGCCACAGAAAAAGCTAGAAGGATCCTAATCGCCTCCAAACGGGCTACGGGAGCAAAGGTCTCCTCGTAGTCGATCCCCTCCTTCTGACTGAACCCCTTGGCAACAAGTCTCGACTTGTTCCTCACAACCTCACCCTTCTCTCCCTCTTTGTTTTTCCACACCCACTTGGTACCAATCGGCTTACACCCTGGAGGAGGGTCAACTAACTCCCACACCTGATTCCTCTCAAAGTTCTCCAATTCCTCATGCATCGAGTTAACCCAATTGTGATCAGATAGTGCGTGTCCAATGTCTTTGGGCTCGAAAGAAGCAACAAACGCAGCATGAGCAAAATGGGAATTGTTTCGAACCCTCGACCGTGTAGTGCGTTCATTCATGTCGCCGATGATCCTTGAAGCTGGGTGATCCACTTGAACTCGCCGGGAGGTTCTCGCCTCGAAGCTACCTCCCCCTCAACATCGCCTTCTCCTCGTTCTTGATTTGTCGTCGTAGGTGTAGCAGAGGGTCCATCCATCATCGTCGTCGAAGTAGTGGGTACATGTTCGGCGGGGGCACCGCATCGCCATCCTCATCATCTCCATGTTCATGCTCCTCCTCCCGAAAGATCTCCTCGCCAAGCTCATCATCACCGCACACTCAAAGACAAGGCGACTACGTGGCTCGTCTCGTCGAAGGTTACCTCGCAAGTCTCCACGATTTGGTTAGTTTCAAGATTGAGCACGCGATATGCTCTAGAATGAGATGCATAACCAAGGAAAATTCCATCGACAGACCTAGCCTCAAACTTATCCAACTTCCTGCCTTTCTTCAGAATGAAACACTTGCAACCAAAGACATGGAAGTGACTCACCTTGGGTGTGCGACCATGCATCAACTCATAGCATGTCTTCTTCTTGTGCACTCTGAGGTATATCCTGTTCGACACATAGCATGCAGTATTCACCGCCTCAGCCCAATACCTCCTCGGAGTCCTATGCTCATCAAGCATCGTCCGAGCCATCTCGCACAAGGTCCTGTTCTTCCTTTCCACAACACCATTCTGGGGAGGCGTATACGGACTCGAAAAGCTCGGTGCTCAAGACCCAAGTCATGACAAAAGGTTTCAAAACGAGAGTTCCTGAATTCCGAGCCATTATCACTACGGATAGCTCGTATGGCATCTCCGTGCCTCTCGTTCCTCAACCTCAAGACTAGATCTCGAACAAAACCAAACGTCTCCCCCTTATCCTCGAGAAAGAACACCCACGCATACCGAGAATAGTTGTCCACCACAACAAGGACATACCACTTCCCACCCGCGAGATCGCACACGAGCTGGGCCAACAAGGTCCATATGGAGCGGCTCGCATGGACGCTCAGTCATCACATCGGTGAGAGGCGGGTGAGAAGAGGCCACCATCTTGGCATGCCTACACGGAGCACAAACCAACTCTTTCTCAAGCTTCAACCGTGGCAATCCTCGGACCAAATTGAGTTTACTCAAGCGAGACAAAAGGTCAAAGCTCAAGTGACCCAACTTCCTATGCCACTTCCACAACTCACTCGAAGAACCAGCCAAGAAACAACGCTCAACACCCGAAGACTGAGAAAAATCAGCACGAAACACCTGACCCTCGGGAACGACCATACAAACAAGGTCCCCTCGAGAGTCCACAATCCGAGAACCACCAGGCCGAAACAACACCTCAAAACCCTCATCCAACAACTGAGACACAGAAAGCAAATTGTACCCCAGCGATTGAACAAGAGCAACACGCCTCAGAGTGATCTTGTCACTCACTTTTATCTCACCTTCCGAAAGCACACGCCCACGCCCATTGTCCCCAAAAGTGATGTACCTCTTCGTCACCACGGGACGAGACTTGAGAACCACCCCCGTCTCCGGTCATATGCCTCGAGCAACCGGAGTCAATCAACCAAATGTTCTTCAAGTCTCCCACCGAAACTCAAAAATAGGCACGTGAGCGAACAAACGACTCAAAGACTGGGGTTAGTACCAAAAGAGGAAAACCAGTGCTGAGCCATTTGCTCGAAAGTGGGGTTAGCACCAACCAAAGCATCTCTCCTACCAAAACTACCTCCACGAACACCACCACGGTAACCACCCTGAGGGAACCACCCCTCTCTGCCTGGAGGAGGACCAAAACCACGCAAGAAGGCCCGTGGCACGTCCTTCCTCTCCATCACACCACCACGACTCCTCCAATCCCCGTATTGAGCACGAGGAGGAGAACGCCTAGCAAACTGACCACCTGCACCCTTTCCAGCCCAACCACCAGAACCACGACCACCAGAAACAACCCTCGCACCCGTACGCGCTCGAAACCCGAACGGTACCGTCCGTCCGAGCCCGCACCGGTCGGCCGGGTGCCCCACACCGGTCCGACCGGTGTGGTGCGGGCGGCAGCACCACCTACGACCTTCTTCTCTCCCCAAGCCCGAACCGTCCGCACAATCGCCTTGCCCCCGGGCATCCGCATACGAGGCTCAAGTACACCATCGGAAGGGTGGTACTTGTCCTTGTTAGCCCACTCCTTCTCCATTCTCTCCTCTCGCTTCCTCCCGAAGCAAAACTCCTCCTTATGGCCATCTCTCCCACAATAGCCACAATGGAACCTCACAAGCTTAGGCTTTGGCTTGGGATGTGGTCGCTCATTTGGTTTCTCTCCACTCAAACCCTCCACCGGTTTCTCACCACTAGCCTTCTCACTCTCCTTCCCAAAGAACACCTTTCCCGAAGTGCTCACAAACTTGATAGGCTTTTGTAGATCATTTGTGGGTGTAGGAAACACGGGTGGAGCTGGGGTTGTATCTAGTCGGTTCCTTAGATGGTTAGGTTTTGGTGGGAAGTCATTTTTGTGGTGGGTTTTTGGTGGCTCAGGAATATTCTCTCCACTTCCCTCACCAACCTTGTTTGCTCCAAGCCCCTCACCATCTTGCCTCTTAAAGGCCTCGATCATCATCCTCAACTGAGGCTCGTGACCGGACAACCACCCCATCAACTTCCTCAAATCATCATTCTCATCCTGCAAACGGTCAACATAATGTGCAAGCTCCAAATTTTTCAATGCATGCATTTCACAGGTTGAGCAAGATGTAGGCATGGGTTCCTTCAATTTAGCCTCGAGCGAACTAGTGTAAGCATGCATCTCATCAATCTTAGCATGCAAAAAAACGGGGCAAGAAGTGCAAGCACCTAGCAAAGCGAGGTCTAGACTTAAGCTCGGCCACTTCAACCCTAAGCACATCTAGTTCCTCACACTTGGAGGCATGCTTCTCCTTGAACAAAGCAAGATCGGCAAGGAAAATGGAGCAATCAGCACAATCATTCTCATCGAGACAACGAGGGCTAGCCTTAAGCGAATCAATCTCAAGCTTGCTATCAAGCACCTGTGTCTCTAGCTCAGCCACTCTAGTCCTAGCATCCTCGAGTGAAGCCCTAAGCTCTTTCCTCATTTTCTTGGCCTCTCTAAGCATGTCATCACGATTATCAAGCAAAGAGCCAAGCCTCTCATTCTCCTGGCGCAAGAAGGGAAGCTCATCACGCACCTCGTCGTCGGACTCAGAGTCCGAGTCGCTCTGTGTGCTCTTCTTGCTGCCGGAGCTCAACGCCATGGTGCAGAAGCCGTCTCTCGCGAAGCAGCTCAGCCCGCTCAGGTTCTTGGACGACCTCTTGTTCTTGCGGCGATCTCCCTCGTCGTCGGCGGCCTGCTCGAGCTCGAGGTGGAGTACGCGGACCCGGAGTCGACGTCGCTCGCTCCAACCATCGCTCGGGCCTTGCCTCGGCCCTCCTTCTTCCTCGATCGTCGCTCGTCCTTGTACTTGTTCTTGTGCTTGCTCTTGTGGTCGCGCCTCGAACGGTACTTGTCGTCGTTCTTCCTCGGCTTGTGCTTGTAGCGGTCCTTGTTCTCGGCCTTCTCCGGGCAGTCGGCGACGAAGTGTCCCGGCTTGCCGCACTGGAAGCAAGTCCTCGTGTTCCTCCTCATGTTCACGCGGTTCTCGTGCAGCCTCTCGAACCGCCTCGTCAACAGCGCCAGCTCGTCCTCTCCAAGGTCATCAAACTCCTCATCTGGCATAGACATCAAAGAGGAAAACGAGAACATCCTGGTGGATGGGTTAGAGTTAGTCTTTCCTTTGGACCCACCAACGAGGGCAAGACTATGGGAATCAGTCGGTCCCTCGAGCTTGGCAGTCATGCCCCTATCCACCTCAGCCGACTTGAGCTTCGAGAACAGCTCGTTCACCGTCAGAGTATCATACCGCTCCGACTCGACTATGGCCTCGAACTTTCCGCCCCATATCGTACGATCCAAAGAGTGTAAGAGCTTGACCGCTCTATCATGATCATCGTACGGGAGCACGTCCACATTGGCCCTCATGTTGTTCACCACCACCGTGAACCTGCGAAACAAGGCATCGATGGACTCACCGGGGAGATGAGTGAAGTTCTCGTACTCTCTCCGTAGGTCGCATACAACCGTGCCTCGAACACGGGCGTTCCCAACATGAGCCTCCTTCAACACCGCCCAAATCCTACAAGCCAAGTGCTCGGTGTGCACCCGATCGAACTCAGGGCCGACACAAAGCACGAAACAAGTAGTCGACCGCCTTATTGTTGGCGTCGAATCCGTCCCCTCGACCCCGGAGCAAGGAAATCCATCGGTGGACATAGCCCGTGTCCACCGTGACATCCCAAAGCGGTCGACCCTTTCCGCGGAGGAACGCACCCATCCGCTTGCTCCACATCCGGTAGTTCTTGCCATCGAAATGTGGAGGACCCGAACCCCGTTCTCGGTACGCCATCCTTGGATCTTAGATCGGTTAGAGTCAACAAAGACCCGAACCGGCTCGGTACCACTTGAAGGACCGATACGGCGAACCGAGGAGGGGGGGAGGGGGGAGTGAATGGGAGCAGATAAAAATTCTTCTCGAAGGAGATCGAAACTCCAACAAGATGAACACGGCTTCCAACACACGTCTCCGACTCACTACCAAGGTTGGTCAAGCCCACGTAGCCACCGGAGTGCCACCGGACCTAGGAACCAACACACCACCTTCCGACCCGAGAAACGCGGCGGAAAAACCAAGCCTCGAGTCTACGGACCCACACCGGTCGGACCGGTGAGCACCACCGGTCGGACCGGTCCCCGCCGGTGAAACCGAGCAACTTTCACTAAGTGGCTCTACACCGGTCGACCGGTGAGACACACCGGTCGACCGGTGGCGACCGAAAGCCCCCAAGGCACCAAACGAGTCAACCAACCACCAAACGGACCCAAACTCGAAACAAGGCAGCAACACGGGACAACAACGAACACACCAAGACGTTCACCCGAGCAAAAACCCACAAGGGCTTGCACCGGTCGACCGGTCAAGAGCACCGGTCGAGCCGGTGTAGCACGGGCACTCGGGATGAACAAGACCCGCGGGTCAACTCCCCCAAATCCAAATCTCGATCCGCCGAATCGCTCCACGGACTTGAACAAGACTTTGGGGATATCAAGAACACCTCATGAGGAGTTCATAGCCAAGTTTAATCCCACAAAAACTCGTCCAAAAAGGAGGAATCGAAGAAATCCCGCCGAGAGCACCTCCAACCCAAGAACTCAAGAAACCCCCAAAATCGAGCACCTTTACTCACGGATTTGGGAGGGGAATCACTGCCCAAAGAACCACGAAGGGTTCCCACAAATTTCCCCCATCAAATCCCCAAGAGAAAAGCCCCGAAAACAACCCAAAGAAATCACCGAGAGAGGGCTCCGAAAATCACCACCAAGAACAACCGGGGAAAACACATCCAAACCTTGAGGAACCACGCCGAATCATCTATACATGAAACAAAGGTTCGTACAAGGTCTAGCAAGCCGCCCGATCATCCATCCCTCTCTACAAGATCTCTCCGTGAAGCTCTCTTGCTAGTCCTAAGGAAAACCTAGAGAAAATAGGTAGAAAATAGGAAAACTAATGAGCTAGGGTTCCAAGAGTTGGCTGCCATCCTCTCACCTCTTGGGTTATATAGGCGGCAACCGAAAGTCTAAAATGCCCCTCTCTACTAACTAGGGATACAAGCCCCTCAAGGGCGGATTTGGAATTCTTGATGTCTTCACCATCGGACGGATGCCCGGCGACCGCACCCTGCGTAGCCTCGACGCAAGCCATGCGATCCCGACGCGTGTCCTCCGCTTCGAAGATTCCGGACGCGTCGTCGCACACCGGTCGAGCCGGTGCTCCTCACTGGCGGTCAGACCGGTCCCCACCGGTCAGACCGGTCAGACCCACCGGTCAGACCGGTCTGGTGCTGCTGCACCTCCATCTTCGGTTCTCCGGTCTTGGCTTTGTGGATCAACCAAGGAACCCAGTGGTTTTCTGGTGAACCGCCGGAAACCCCGCGAACTCGGTGTAGCCTCCGCCAATCTCCACTCATGACTTGGCTCCCACGTAGTCCCGGCTCGACCTTGGTTTTGAGGCTCAACCAAGAAACCGTCCACGACTTCATCTTGCTGTTCATGCCACCATGCGGCCCGCACTTGACTCCGCTGGCCACCGGGTCCCTCGAACAAAGCCTACTTGTCTTCTCCACACCTGGAGGCCTCACCGGCGACGACCTTTCGCGCTTGTTCTTCACCTGCACCAACACGAGTCAAGCCGCAACCTGCACCTGCAATACTTAGCCAAGAATCAGTCCACACAACGTTGTCAATCACTCATCACACAAGGAAGCGACCATCCACCGGTCCTCGAACCACACATGGTCCTCAAGAAGACCTTGGAATGCACCCGGAAGCATGGTCTGAAGATGAATCCAAACAAGTGTGCATTCGGGGTATCAGCTGGAGAGTTCTTGGGGTTTTTTGGTCCACGAAGGGGGAATCGAAGTTGGCAAAAAGAGCATGAAAGCCATTGATGAAGTCGTTCCTCCAACCAACCTCAAGGAATTGCAATCACTGCTCGGCAAGATCAACTTTGTGAGAAGATTCATCTCAAATTTATCACAGAAGGTGTTGCCATTCTCTCCACTCGCCGAAGCTAAAGAAAGATCGAAATTCACATGGGGCGACGAACAACAAAAGGCTTTTGATGAGATCAAGCAAGACATGAAGGAGCCGCCGTGTCTTGGTTCCTCCCCCGCCTAAACAAGCCTTTCAAGTTGTACGTGGCGGCCGATACCCAAACTATTGGATCGGCCCTTATTCAAGAATTCGAAGGAAAGGAGCGGGTAGTAGCTTATCTTAGCCGAAAACTACTTGATCCAGAAACCAGGTATTCGGCTATAGAGAAACTGTGTCTTTGCGTATACTACTCGTGTACAAAGTTTCGGCACTACTTGTTGAATGCCGAATGCACTGTATACTCGAAGTTTGATGTGATAAAACATATGTTATCTATGCCGATTTTGAATGGTCGGATTGGCAAATGGATTTTAGCTTTATCAGAATTCGAGTTGAAGTTCGAATCGGCAAAGGCCATCAAAGGTCAGGTTATTGCCGATTTTATAAGCGAACATCGTGACCCGTCAATTGATCTCGTTTGAAATTACCCCTCGGGCTCTATTTTTTGATGGGTCATCGTGTGGAAAAGGTGGGGGAGTAGGGATCCTACCGATTTCGCCCGAGAGGTGAGATGTTTGAATTCGCCATTCCTATACAACCCACCGTCACAAATAACCAGCCGAGTACGAGGCACTACTTCGAGGGCTTCAATATTTGAGAGAAGCGGGGCCGTTTGTCTCGGTTGAGATCTATGGAGATTCAGAATTGGTAATCAAACAATTGAACGGCCAATACGAGTGCAGAAGCGAAGCACTGAGGAGTTACTACGAGGAGTGCAGGGAGATCTTGAAGAGCTTCCCATTAGTAATCCTACAGCACATTCCTAGGGAGCATAATGAAGAAGCAAACAGGCTAGCTCAGAGCGCCTCTGGTTACAAGGAGAGTCAAGAAGCGTTTGCTGCAGAAGTGTGTGCACTGAGGGCGGATCTTGGAGGAAAGAAATCGTTGATTACTTGAAAGATCCATCCCGAAAAGTCTCTAGGAAACTCAGGATCACATCTAACAACCCTGATGGTCAAGTCCCCGAGGAGGTGAGAAGCAGAAGGCGTGGCGGAAGAAGCGAAAGTATGATACAATCTTTTCTTTACTTCTTCGGCTGCTGCCCCCTCTTCAGTTGTTCCAGGACCACCGTGACGGCAACTTGGAACGCACGAGGATGGCCATGATTGGCGGCCTCTACCAAGCTATCCCAGGTCGCCTTCGAGGTTGCCGTGCACCGTCGAGAGACATCCGGAGCGGGGAGAAATCAAGGTCGGAGGCAAGAAATCCGGAGAGGGGCATGAAAGAGTCGGGGAGCATTTACCCCCTACTAGTGCTTCCCGAGCCATGCGACGCTCGCGCTCGGCTTGGCAACGGGCGGACATGTCCCCGAGGCCATGCTCCGAGGTGCGGACGCGGCGGCGCGGTCGATGGTTGGTCCTCTGCTCAGGCGTGGCATCCTCTGCTTCGAGAGAGGAATCGGAGGAGATGTACTCAGGCACATCTTCGGTCCCGATGACTTCTTCGGGGAGCAAATCAAGGCTGAAGAGGACGAGAGGAAAACATGAAGCGCAAGATCAAGCGGGAAAACAAAGAGCAGATCAAGAAAGAACTCACTTCCGAATCGTACGCTTCCTTGATGAACCGCTCCCCTGAGGTTGTTTACCCTTGTCCATGGCGTTGGGGTTTTTTTCCTCTAGCGACGGGGGAAGAGACGAGAAATGATGGAGGAGTGTGCGAGTGGATTTGCAGAGCACCCCACGGGCTATTTTATTGACCAAGGAGGCGCATTGGGAGTGATGATTTGGCCAGTACACACTGTTGGAATACCAAGCGGCAGGGTTTTCCACCAGATGCGAAGGGTTTTCTCTTGAACAGTGTTCACGGATTGCCGAATTGGGATCCTCTGTGGATTTTACACCATGGGGCAGTTGTTCTCACGCGTTCGGCTAAAGATAGTTCCCGGATGCGTTCAAAGAAAAATTCGCAGATGCAAAATGCAAAAGGGAGTCATCGCAGAACAAGTGCAGAATTCAAAAGTTCCTCATATATTGCCGACATTTACACGCCCCTAGTACAATCTAGTCGAAGAGCCTATTCAACACAGATTGGGGATGGGTAATTTCGGCAATGGCATCGCCGTGGCCATCAAGGCGCTCCAGGATAAGCTCGATCTCGTCGATGTCCTCCGGCGCGCCACCCTGAAAGCCACGCGGCCTGGTGGAATAGTCGACGTCTGTATGCGTCGCCATCGCAGCCGGTGCCCAAGGTGGTGCCCAAACGAACGCCATGGACGGCCACCTCGTCGACACGGCGCTCCACCGCGGCCAGGCGCTCCGCCGGCGTGTCGCCATGGGCGTTCACCTTCTCGGCCAATTGCTCTACCAGCGCCTTCAGCTGGTTGAGCTCAGCATCACGGGCTGCAAAGGATAAACAGAAAGGATTAGCATCAAAGGCGGGCCGGGTCAAGAATCAATCTCGAGCCATACCGTTGATAGCCTCCGGCCGCTTGCGCCGGTCCTCCCATTCTAGCTCGGCCACGCCCGCTTTCTTGGAGACGTCCTCCCGGCTCGCGACGGGACGCCTCTAGCTCCTCCTTGAAGCGAATGGCGTCGCGCTTCCCCGTACGGTGCACGGGGAGTGGCCATCGGACTCGAAGAGTCATCTGGGAGGGGCTGATTGGCCGGCGCGCGAGGCGGATTCCACCGAATCAACTCCGAAAAAGGGGGATGATCGTCAAGGCAAAAGAAGATCAAGAAAAGAATCAAAGAGGAGAAATTGATGATCATCACCGCCTGCGCGCATTAGCGCTGCTCCCCTCGGCCTCGTCGGAGGCGCGGCGGCGGTTGAGGCGGCGCACCATCGTGGTTTGGGGATGTGCACTGTTTGCAAGAAGGCCAAAGATTGGCAAAGATTCGAGAGCTAGAAGACCTGGTGGAGAGCTAGGGGCACCTATGTTAACATTTATAGGCCTGGCGGGGATGAATCGTGGCTTCGAGTCGTGGCTGTAGATCGTGGCGCGTATCCCAAGAAAATCGGAAGGTGGAAAGGTTTCCTTGGCCGGCCCCCGGCGGGTCGTTTGGAGTTCTAAGCCGAGCCGCGTGCGCATCGATTGGTTCGGCTAAAGGAAATCAAAGTGTCGTTCGGGAGTTGGTATTTCACTACCGAATGGGTCGTTCAGCATTACATCTAAAAATGCGCAAAAGAAAGGAAACGAATCACAAAGGAGATATTACAAGAACGACCAGTTCAGGTATACATCAATAAGGACATTCAAGCATTCAGAAGTTTGGCAAGTACATAACGAACATTGGATATTATCAAATGGGAATTGTCTAGCATCTCTTGGCAGTCCTTTTGGGCACCGGATAAGTCACCGAGTTCCGCATCGCAGTGCTCTATTTTGGTGATAGCCGATTTTACTTCCTCTTGGGTCTTTGCTATTAATCCAGGAAGTTCGGCTATTTTCTCTTTGTCAATCTCCATCTCCGCTGACAGGCTTCTCAGTTCGGCTTCTAGAGCAGCCTTCCTAGCAGCTTTCAGATCATAAGAAGCTTGCAGGTTAGCCAATGCATCTTTATGGTTCTCTGCTTGGGATTGTGCCCGTTCATGGCATGTTCAGCATCGGTTTTCCTCTTTTCGATGGCCGGAAGGGAGCGCAATTTCCTCCAAGCGCGCCTTAAGGGTACATAAAGGGGCTCCAAGTCATAGACGGATGATAGAGAAGCTCTGATGTCTTCAGGGAGTTTTTGGCTAATGGATTCAAACATCTCTTCGAAGTGATGGAGATCATTGAACTGATCCTGAGCATCCTTTTCTAGCCAGGCAGCAATTTCTTTGAGCTTGGACAACACTTCATCTGGCAGCAGCTGGGATACTCCTTCCATCACCTCGGCAGCTGGATTGCTCTCTGATGGCAGGCTTGGTAATGATGGAACCTGATCCTGATGAACAACATTGCCGAATTAGGGATGCTGAACATCGAGGTACCAAAATTAAGTGCGGATGGTTACCTCATGGCTGGTTTCTTGAGTATGGGCGATCACAGGTGAAGAAGACGCTCCAAGCAGAACCGAAACTTCCGAGCTAGGAGGTGCCGATGCGGCCACTGGCAGCTCGTGGGTCTCTGGCTGAAGAGGAGTCGGGTCTGCTGTCTCTGTTGGGTTGGTTATCTCTACTTGAACAATAGGTGATGGCACCCTAGGAGAACTTGTTGGCTCCAGTTGAGTTGGGAGATTCATCTCGGGAGAGTTTATTGCTTCTGCAGAAGGTGATGAAGATGAGATCTCCACTGGGATGGGTAATTCAACCCTGGATGGGCTCGCTTGTTGAACCACTGGAACATCTACAAGCTGTTCTTCCACGGCTTCTTCTGCAAATGTCCAATTGAAGGGATAAGTGCCAGTGCTCATCCTTGAGAAAGAACAGTAAAGGTCATACCAGTGGATGGGGCATCGGCAGGTACTGGCTCTGAAGGCTGCTGGGCTCTGGTCTGAAAATGCACAATGATATGATCCATCAAGAACAGAGTGACCCAGTAATCAAGAAGGTAAAGGGGTTTACCTCAACAAGCACTTTCTTGACAGTTCTTCTCCTTTTAGCACTTGGAGGGGCAATCAGATGCAGACCTTGCCTCCTGTCTACAGCAAGGCTAGAAAGGCTGGGATCTGTGGTAGCATACCTGGCCATTAGTTGATGCAGGGTTGTGGATTTAAACCCGATCTTTGAAATTGGGCCTTCGGCATTATAAGCAATTGCCCCGACTCGAGGGGCGAGTACAGCGTATTCGTGAACGGGAAGATGAAGGTCGAACTATGAATAAAGAGGAAGCGTCCGGTCCAAAGGCTCATTGTATTACCTCCGAAGTCGGCGGGAAGTCGGTACCGGCTCCGCACGTAATACATGAACGAGGCTCACCGAAGATATGGTCGTGAAATTCTTGCCACCGGGGAGTTGAAGGTGGGGTGAGCTATGGTTGTGGGCACAAAAGGACATGTGTAGACCGTGGGACCGCACACATAGTTGAAAACTCTGCCGCCTCGCATCGGTTCTTTGATTTCCTCCCCGGGTTTGAGGAATTCATGCGGGAACAATCTTGGGGGCATCCGGCCGCATCCAAGTTGTCCGGCCATTACGTTAGGGCCGGTAGTATTCATAAGTGCTGACATTCTGTCTCCCTCCATTGAACTCGGCCGGTAGTATGCATGGGCGGATTATGATATTAAAGATCTCCAAGAATCCCCTATCTTGATGGCCGGGCTCAAAGGAGAATTCGACAGGGAAGGTCAAAGTGTCATTGTCTAGATAAGGAAGCCACAGAGGATTAGAGAAACCTTTGAAGAACAACTCGAAGAGTTGGCTGATGTCCTGCTGGATGAGAACAGTTGAAGCCGCCTCTCCATAGTTTTGGCATCCTCTGGTAGCTTGAGGCTCTCCTTCGGGGGGATTGGACAGAGGGAAGAACCTGGAGTTCAAATCGACGCCGACAATCTGGTGCATGTGGAGCTGCAGCCATATTTGAACAAACCACTAAGGGCCATTGACACATGTTATCCTCTGGCTAGTGTACATTTGGGTAACAGTCTGATGAAGCATATGATATACACTGCCCAAAAAGAATTTTCCCAGAGGGAGGCGATTGCCACTAGCCAGATGAATCGCCATTGCGATATGGTTCAAGGTGGGCTCGTTGGCCTTGCCACAGAAGACGAATCTGCATAGCCACATGTTCAGAAAGGCTCTGTATTCAACATCGCCAAGGGGATTGTCTTTCATGTGCTTCAGGATATAATGCTTGTAGCCATTCCCTGGCTTTACCCCTGTCTGGCGTGAAGAATTTTTGAAATTCCAAGGCTGAACAGATCCTGTAATGTCAAGGCCGGTGATCATATATACATCGGCCAAGGTGGGAGACATTGGGCCATGCCCAAAAAGGAAGGCGTTGACTCCATTTGACCAGAAGTGGCATGCGGCTATCAGAAGGTCTTCATTCTTGGGGGTCTCAGCCACGGATAACTCCGAGGATTGAGCGATGCGGAGAGCATCCAGGTTGGTCAATCCACTTTTATCTGCAAGGATCCTCCGGTACCAAGTCTTCCAACCTGCAATTGGAGGTAAAGGCCAGTTCTTGAACGCATCTTGCCACTGAGGAGGTGGAGACAAAGCTGCTTTGAAGGGGATTCTCTAAGATTCAGCAGCAATAAGATCTCGAGGGTCAGGATTCCCCACAGGATCAAGGTAATAAGACTGCGAATTGGCCTCGATAGGAATCAAAAGAGCAGTAGAAGGTTCCTAGAAAAAGGCGGAAAAGGAAAATCTCAGGTAAAATTGAAAACCTAATGCCGAACAAGGTTTGCGAGGGATGAATTTACCTGAGCAGCTTGGTTCTGAGTTGCCATTGGAGGTTCGAGCTCGGAACGAAGGGGATCTAGGGTTGGATCTGAACGAAGATTCCGGCGGATTGCGAAGAGCAGGTGTTGACAGAGTTAACTTAAGGATTCGTGGCTGGAGTCAATAGTGGAACAAAATTACTTTTATCCCACAATTGAAGGGGCATGTGTTAACACCAAAATTTGGTAAGGAGTCTGACCTGTGGGTCCGGTTCGAAAAAGAGTCCGTCTGGTGGAAGGAAGGATATTTCCAGAGATTTTCGGCAAAGAGATCTGCGGTCGGCTATCTGCTCCAGTTCGGCAAAGGAACAAGTAGAGCTGATTTTGCGGGATTGGACGGTGACGTGGCTCAAATCAGGGGAGACGAATGGAGGGACAGGCGATCGAGCTTAGTTAGGCAATGAATCCATTCGCAGTTGTAATCAGTAGGGTATAAATACGATCCCTGGATGTATGTAAAAAAACAATCATTCCTCAATACACACCGGCCTTACGCCAAACCCTAGAGTCCTTGTCGTGTCGTCGAGTTCTTCGAGAGGGCCAATCGATCCGTCGACCTCCGTGAGTACCGGCAACCTTGTATCATGTCTAGTATCATGCGGTGGATTTAGATCTGATGCAAGTAGTCTTGTTACCATGCTTCATGTCATGCGGTAGATTCAAGCTTGGTTCAAGAGGGTTTCTTGTTAGATCATGATCCATGCGGTAGGCTAAGATCTAGCTCGAAGCTAGTTATCGGCTCTATTGGGTTTTGGCAAGATCCAATAGATTCATTAAGTTATCCCGTGTTTACTTGAGTTTTTACTTTACGTTTTAATTCATGTAACACATTTCTGCCCAATCTAGATGGGTTTGGATCGGCTATATCCCTTTTATGATACTTGTTCGAGTAGGTTTCATGTTTCAACACGTGGATCTTACGCTTTCCGATAGCCGAAACCGAATCGATCTAGGTTGTTACGTGTTGCGGGTTCAAGTTTACTGCGTTCGTATAAATCTTGAAAGAGCCGGGTATCATGCGGTAGATGCAGGTTTTTGGGTTGCTTTGGAGCTAGTCATCCGGTGGATTAGATTTCCAAATCGGCTTGATAGACTTATTCATGCGGTAATATTTGTTCCTTCTTCATGGACCCTGGATCGGCTGTTCAGCCGTATTCGGTTATATTCTCACGAGTAGATCATGCGCATTATTTATGTTTTAAATGATGTATGCTTTTAGCTTTCCATATTTAGATTGTATCATGCGGTGGATAGATCTATTTGTGGAAAGTGGTACGTTTTTCATGCAAGTCGTATCATGCGGTGGATAGATTTGTTTGACATCGTACCCGACGGATCTTAGAGTAACTAGACATGCGGTAGACTAGTGCTTTGGATCTATGCGTGCTTATTTAATACATGATCATGTCCGTGCTTTACTTTATTTGTTTAATGTTATTTTTCATGAAGATCGGTCATAACTTTGCACATGCATCTATGTTTATCCAAAGACCGATCGTTGTCATGCTTACGTCATCCATTCGGCAATGTTCTTTTTCCCTTTGCGGTTACCCGAATGGTCGTGGTTCTTTGACAGATAGCTTTACATAGCTATGTGTCATCTTGCTTGGCTTTTTTAGCCGTAAATATGGAACTGTCTGGTACCACCCGGCAAGTTCCAAGCTTTGGTATTTAACTGCTTTATCTTTTGTTAATTTTCAGGAAAAATTGACTGGCACGTCATTTGCTCTCTGCGCGTGTGAAGCCAGCTTTCCGGCTTGCTGTGTGATTGGCGCTGAGTGCACTTTCTGCGTCAACATTGGGCACAACATAATTTTGTGGGGGTACCGGTGCACCACCCCCCCCCCATGCTTGTTGTTGTGACCCTCCGTAATAACTTGGCGGAGGAGGGACTCCGCCGAATGGTTGCACATTGGGTTGTGCTTCACTCGCTTGTGCGGAGGATGTTCCCTCCTCTACGATCCTTCCTCTTTTGTTCTTCCTTGCGGGGACAAGTAGTCCCTCTTCCAACCAATCTTCCCTTCCTTCGGTGAAAAGCCTAAGCCTCTCATTTGGAAGGGGTAGGTTCACTATGGCCAACCGATAACCTCCTCTCTCATCTCCACTAATGTATTTGCCTTGCCGCAAATACTCAATGCCGAGAGAGGTACCACGCAAAAGGTGGTCGGGGGTTCTTGCGATCCCCGGCCGCAAGGAAAAGGCCAACATGGAGAGGTAACACCCCGAACCAATATTACCCGCCCCCGATGTTGCTTCACAACACCAACGGTTGATCATGAGGTAGGAGGGGTCTATTGGCCTGCCCGGCAATTAAAGCCGAGTATAGCCAATTCAACTCCGTGTCGGTCACCTTTGTTTCCTTCATCCTCCCCAATACCCTCTTGCACATCCAAGAGTGAAATATCCGGATAATGGGGTTGCGGATGCAATTGCGTTGTTGATGGGCTTCTCCGGAGATCATGTTCCAAAATCCCGCCAACATGCCGGGTGGCACGTCAACTTTCTCCGGAGCTCCCTTGTGGAATCCAAGCAGCTCCCTCACGTGCTCGTAAGGAACCACTTGTTGGACTCCCTCCAAATGGAATGACAAGCTTTGCACCCCTTCATCATCAATGATGGGTGCAATAGTCATTAAAATTTCCAAGGCGTAACCCAAATGGGTGAGAATTGCACCCATCCGAGGTGCCCCAACATATAGTATATGTCGGTGCAAAAACCCAAGGTGTAGAGTGCTTGGTCGTCGAACTCGACGTTCGGCACAAGTCTCTTCTCAAGATTGGCGAGCCTCTCCTCCTCCTCCGTCGACAAGATGATGAAGCCGTATGAAGAGTGTGTCGGGGTGTAAGGAGGTGGTGCGGTTGAGCGAGTCGATCGTCGTGGTGGCGCGGGCTGCTCCTCCGTGTGCCCACGAGGTTCGGTGAACCTCATGGAAGTGCTTCTTGCAGCCCTCATACCACCAAGGAGGAGAGCAACGTTCCTTCTCGGTGGTGCCGTATCCGTCTCCATGCTCCAGGGAGACTCGGAAACCGAGTGCCTCCTCGAAGACGTGGTTGATGACGGCTTGGACGACGACGAACTCTTCTTCTTGGAGAAGAGACTTGTGGTCTTCTTCCACATGGTTGCTGCACTCTTTTTTCAACTAAAATTCCGGGTTGCAACCGGTAACTAGGCACTTAAACTTTTTGCTTCGGATGTGGACTTTGAGTGGATTAAGGATGTGGATTTTTTTTTGAGCTATCAAGCTTGGGAAGGTTGGCTATGTCTACGGAGGTTTTGGGCACACAAACTTGAACGCACAAACAAAGGAAGGAGAGGGAAGCTTGCCTGCAAAAAAAAACGGGAGTCGGGGGGCTCCTTATGTAGGTGAGGCCGGCCTCGGTGCTCTTCCCCGCCTCGTCTTTCTTCCAGCACGATCATTTCACCTCTGCAACTTTCCTGCCCGCGTGCTCCACGAGTTGCACCGCCCAAATGCTCTCGTACACTCCTTTTATTGGTCCTTCCACTTGATGCTTCATGTTTTGGGTCATGTCCATGCTCCCTAGCTCCACTTGCTTCACATGCCACCATGAAATTCCTACAAAGTTGATGCTTGCTGCCCACCATGCTTGTCCTTTGCATGTGAAATTGGTGAAAGTTGATGAAAGGGAATCCAATGGTGCATGCATGATTACTAGATTGCCTCCATTTAGGTGTGTTTAAGGTTAAGCACTCCTCTAATTCGAAATTTAAAATATTTTTCAGAGCCATGCAAGAGCTCGAACATAATTTTAGAGAAGTTTTTAAACCATTAAAAACAAATGCAAGTCGAAAATATTTTCTTTTTACGTCGATTTCGGTCTCACCGGTATAGTTTGCCTTCATCGGTTGAGAGCAGACTTTTCCCGGCTTGATCATGGGGGCATAGGTTTAGGTTCTAATTTTGGCTAAATAAGAAAGATTTTGAATAAAACAAAATTAGAATAGGCTTAGAAAAATTCTAATCCTAGAGAAACCAAGGATAAAGATTTTTAAAACCAACCAAAAGCTTTGATTTCTAAGTTCACGCGAGTCCTACCACGTGCTGAATTTTATTAACACTTAAACATAAATCGTGGCTCTACTCGTGTGGTTTTAGCATGAAAAATAAGTCAACCTCAGCACCATAATGAGGGTGAAAGGTTGAGTTAAGGTTCTGAAATTATTTGGTTGAGGGTTTCTCGAAAAGAAAAGAACAAACAAGCACATAGGAGGGTTCATGCAAAGGGTTTATGATAAAGCAATCATTCAATCAAGAATTATGTCTCTAATATTGTTCAACCACTTCTAAGTCTAATGTCTTTGCGTAATAAAACTCAAAAACTAAATTATTAAAAAGACTCGAAAAACCTGGAATCGGGTTGTCCTCCCGGTAGCTTATTCTTGACTTGACGAAACGGGTTGCCTCCCGCATAGCGCTTCGTTTATAGTCCATGGCTAGACTTCTTCACTTGATTACTTCGGATCAACGCTCTTTGTGGGCGTTGCAATCTTGGGTCCCCGCTTTGGCTTAGTCAATTTTTTTTGGTCTTCACAGGCTGGCTTTGTCCTTTGGTCTTGACGGATGCAACAACTTCCTTGTGGCTCGGCATCTCGAACTCCGGTCCTTCGGTCGTGATCTTCATGGTCTCTAGTGTGATCCTTCATCTCTCCCGAATGAGCTTGAGTAGCCTTCGCCGTCTTGGGACCTTGGAGTTGTCTCGGATATTCTTCTTCGTTACCCATCGGGCGCCCGGCAAGTTGTCCCACTTGCGTCTCTAGCATCTTCATCACGATGAACACTTCACACTCCTTGCATGTGGATCTTGCTTCGGCGGCCTTTAGGTGTTGAGCTTCTTTCTCCATCTCCATCTTCTCCATCCTCCTCTTAAGTGAACCGATATGCCACTCAAGGAATCCGGCTCGTATGCATTCAGCTCTCGCAATCGTCATGCGGATAGTTGAGACCTTGATCTCGAACGGCCTCCCGGCGTATTGAAGGTTTATGATAGGTAGATCAACGATGTCCGGGGTGCGTAGCGCTCCGGTGGTTGAGGTTGATCTTCCTTTGGACTTGGAGGTGGTGATTCCCTTGGAGATTTCGACGGTCCTTCGACTTCAACTTTTGAATCTAGGGTTTCCACCCCTTTAGCTTGTGTTGCATGTCACCTTTGCCTGTAAAGTTTTCTTGGATCATCCACAAAAAAGCTTGGGTTTCTTGGAGAGGTAGCCAACCATCTCCGGTTAGGGTTAGCAATAAACAAAGTATGCAAAAAAAACTAGAAAACAAAACAAATCTATAAAGACTAGAGTTAGACAAACTAGATTAGATGTATTTTGAGGATGATCAAAATTTAGTAGATGCAAAAATAAAACAAAATCAGTACTGAAAATTACAAAAAAAAGCAATAAAAATCAAATCTTGATCACTTGTTCCCCGGCAACGGCGCCAGAAAAAGGGGCTTGTTGACGGTTAATAATTGTATCAAAGTTCGTTTGTGACTCGCAAGCGTACAAGTCTCCCGTCGTAGTCAAGGGACCCTTCTTCCCTCGAGTGGTGAACCCAAGGTATCGAATCCGTGGAACAAATGTGTGACGCAAGAGTTGATCTAGTAAAGCCAAGTAACTTCAATCTTTGGTAAAAGAGAAACCCTAATGCATCTAGATAAGAACACAAAACAAAGATAAATCTAATCTACTAAAGACCGGAGAAAACAAAGTAAGATTGGGTAGATAAACCGATCTAGAGGGATCGGGGTAAGCCTTTTGTTGAAGTTCCAAGCAAGAGAAGAAGTAGCAAATCGAATCTTAATAGAAGCCTCTTTAAATCGTGGTTTCCCGTCCAAATCCGAAAACATCCGCCTTTCGAGACCCCCGTTCGTCACAACGTATCCCTATTCATGCGGGGAGCTTAGGGCGAGTCAAAAGACAAGTCGAGATTCTTTCGGAGGATCCGGCGTGTACCTCTAGCCACCGCGGCTACAAGAACACCCTATGTAATCTACCGCGCGAATAGAATTGGAATAAGCAAAGCCGATCGAAAAACGAAATCTTCGAGGAAACACTTGATCGCTAAAAAAAGATTCAACTTGATAATTCAACTATGACAATGATACATACACAAGATCACCACCGGGATCCTTCCTTGATCTTGCTTCTAGCTCCGGGAACTCCGACGTGGTCTTCCATGCAAGGTTCCCACGTCGGCTAGGGAAACCCTAGTCAACTAGCTCGACCCTCTCCTCTCCGACATGGTGTCCCTCTCTTCTCTGCTCCTCGGCGGCCGAAGACGAAATCTTCTCTCGCGTGGCTCTCGGTCGGGGGACTATAAATAGCCCGATTGGCGGCTAGGGCAAAGGAGAGCAAATTTGGGCCCAAAATGGGCCACGGGCCGACCGGACCGGGCCGACCGGCCCGGGCCCATTTAGGCCCGGCCCCGTGGGCTCCTTTGCCCCACGTCGGTTCCCTTGCTTCCCGGATGTTTCCCCCTTCGCATGTAGGTCCATGTCGTCGGTTTCTCTCCGAATTGGACTCAACTCCTTGTCTTGCAAGATTCGGCAAGACTTTTCCGGTCGGGTCCCCGGAGTCCGTCGTCTTCTTGGATCAAGTCCCCCGCTTCTTGGAGTTAAGTTTGCTTCATTGCATGACTTGTTCGGGGCTTCAAGGTCTTGTCATGAGGTGCTTGATGAACTTATCCCGAAAGTCTTGCATTCAACACTAAATCCCTGCATAAACATTAAACTCCAAAACCGACATGCACACGTGAACTTGTTATACCACGGGGGTTAGTACCAATGGATAAGGTATAAAACTCATGCCAACACCGAAGGTAAACTCATGGCTAGGTTGACGGATTTTCACCGTCAACAAACGCTTATGGCACTGATGCTATCACATTGAAGTGGGACATGGGTATACTCCTCACCAAAGTCACTCATGGTGTAAGAAATCCAAAGGAGCTGAGAGCAACAACTAGCAGCGGCAACATACTCGGCCTCGGTAGTGGATTGAGCAACACTCGATTGTTTGCAGGAAGACCAAGACACCAAAGAAGAACCCAAAAACTGGCAAGTCCCAGAAGTGGACTTCCTATCCAACCGACACCCGGCAAAATCCGCGTCTGAAAACCATAAAGCGCCAAAGAAGAAGACGCGGAGTACCAAAGGCCGAAGTCGGGAGTGTGACGCAAGTACCTAAAAATTCGCTTCACCGCTTGTCGATGCGAAGTCCTCGGAGACGCTTGAAAACGAGCGCACAGACACACCGAGAACTGGATGTCCGGCCTCGTCGCCGTCAAGTAGAGGAGTGACCCGATCATGCTCCGGTACTCCTTCTGGTCCACGTGTTCACCTTCCTCGTCCGCATCAAGAGCTGTAGCCGTACTCATCAGCGTCGTCATAGCCTTGGAATCCTCCATCTTGAACTTCTGCACAATGTCCTTGGTGTACTTAGCCTGGTGCACAAATGTTCCTTCCTTTGATTGCTTGATTTGTAGCCCGAGGAAGAACTGCAACTCGCCCATCATGCTCATCTCAAATTCCCTGCTCATATCATATGCAAACTTGCAACAAGAGAGTTAGACGAGCCACCAAAGACAATATCATCCATGTACACCTGCACAATCAGGATATCTCTGCCCTGCCTCAGCAAAAACAAGGTCTGATCGACATTCCCCATCTCAAAACCTCTCTCAAACAAGAACCCCCTCAACCTACCATACCAAGCTCTAGGCGCCTACTTCAACCCATACAGCGCCTTCCTCAACTTGTACACCCGGTGGGGGAACTTCTCACTCTCAAACCCTGGAGGCTGCCTCACATACACTTCTTCCTCCAACACACCATTCAGGAAAGCACTCTTCACATTCATTTGGTGCAACTTGAACCCTTTAGCCACGAAAAAGGCTAGAAGGATCCTAATCGCCTCCAAACGGGCTACGGGAGCAAAGGTCTCCTCGTAGTCAATCCCATCCTTCTGACTGAACCCCTGAGCAACAAGCCTCGACTTGTTTCTCACGACCTCACCTTTCTCTCCCTCTTTGTTCTTCCACACCCACTTTGTACCAATCGGCTTACACCCTGGGGGAGGGTCAACCAACTCCCAAACTTGGTTCCTCTCAAAGTTCTCCAACTCCTCATGCATCGAATTAACCTAATTGTGATCAGATAGTGCGTGTCCAATGTCTTTGGGCTCAAAAGTAGCAACAAATGCAGCATGAGTGAAATGAGAATTGTTTCGAACCCTCGACCGTGTAGTGCGTTCATCCATGTCGCCGATGATCCTCGAGGTTGGGTGATCCACTTGTACCCGCCGGGGAGGTTCTCACCTCGATGCTACCTCCCCCTCAACATCAGCTTCTCCTCGTTCTAGATTTGTCGTCGTAGGTGTAGTAGAGGGTCCATCCATCATCGTAGTCGAAGTAGTGGGTACATGTTCAGCCGGGGGCACCGCACCGCCATCCTCATCGTCTCCATGTTCATGCTCCTCCTCCTGAAAGATCTCCTCGCCAAGCTCATCATCACCTGCACACTCAAAGACAAGCTGACTACGTGGCTCTGTCTCGTCGAAGGTTACCTCGTAAGTCTCCACGATTTGGTTAGTTTCAAAATTGAGCACACGATATGCTCTAGAGTGAGATGCATAACCAAAGAAAATGCCATCGACAGACCTAGCCTCAAACTTATCTAACTTCCTGCCTTTCTTCAGAATGAAACACTTGCAACCAAAGACATGGAAGTGACTCACCTTGGGTGTGCGACCGTGCATCAACTCATAGCATGTCTTCTTCTTGTGCACTCTGAGGTATATCCTGTTCGACACATAGCACGCGGTATTCACTGCCTCAGCCCAATACCTCCTTGGAGTCCTATGCTCATCAAGCATCGTCCGAGCCATCTCGCACAAGGTCCTGTTCTTCCTTTCCACAACACCATTCTGGGGAGGCGTATACGGAGAGTTTCAAAACTGGTGCTCAAGACCCAAGTCATGGCAAAAGGTTTCAAAACGAGAGTTTCTGAATTCCGAGCCATTATCACTGCGGATAGCTCGTATGGCATCTCCGTACCTCTCGTTTCTCAACCTCAAGACTAGATCTCGAACAAAACCAAATGTCTCCCCCTTATCCTCAAGAAAGAACACCCACGCATACCGAGAATAGTCGTCCACCACAACAAGGACATACCACTTCCCACCCGCAGATCGCACACGAGCTGGGCCAACAAGGTCCATATGGAGCAGCTCGCATGGACGCTCAGTCATCACAGCGGTGAGAGGCGGGTGTGAAGAGGCTACCATCTTGGCATGCCTACATGGCGCACAAACCAACTCTTTCTCAAGCCACAACCGTGGCAATCCTCGGACCAAATTGAGCTTACTCAAGCGAGACAAAAGGTCAAAGCTCAAGTGACCTAACTTCCTATGCCACTTCCACAACTCACTCGAAGAACCAGCCAAGAAACAACGCTCCACACCCGAAGACTGAGAAAAATCAGCACGAAACACCTGACCCTCGGGAACGACCATACAGACAAGGTCCCCTCGAGAGACCAAAATCCGAGAACCACCTGGCCGAAACAACACCTCAAAGCCCTCATTCAACAACTGGGACACAAAAAGCAAATTGTACCCCAGCGATTGAACAAGAGCAACACGCCTCAGAGTGATCTTGTCACTCACTTTGATCTCACCATCTGAAAGCACACGCCCACGCCCATTGTCCCCAAAGGTGATGTACCTCTTCGTCACCACGGGACGAGACTTGAGAACCACCCCCCGTCTCGGTCATATGCCTCGAGCAACCGGAGTCAATCAACTAAATGTTCTTCAAGTCTCCCACCCCGAAATTCAAAAACGAGCACGTGAGCGAACAAACGACTCAAAGACCGGGTTAGTACCAAAAGAGTAAAACCAAAGTGCCGAGCCATTTGCTCGAAAGTGGGGTTAGCACCAACCAAAGCATCTCTCCTACCAAAGCTACCTCCACGAACACCACCACGGTAACCACCCTGAGGGAACCACCCCTCTCTGCCTAGAGGAGGACCAAAACCACGAAAGAGAACCCGTGGACCATCCCTCCTCTCCTTCTCAAAGCTACGACTCCTCCCATCCCCGTAGTGAACTCGTGGGGGAGAACGCCTAGCAACCTGACCACCTGCAAACTCTCCAGCCCAACCACCAGAACCACGACCTCCAGAAACAATCCTCGCACCCGTACGAGCACGAAACCCAAAACGTTGCCTGTCCAGGCCTGCACCGGTCTGACCGGTGTGACCTGGGCAGCAGCACCTCCAACAGCCTTCCGCTCTCCCCAAGCCCGAACTGTCTTCACACTCGCCTTGGCTCTGGGCATCTGCACACGAGGCTCAGTACACCATCAGAAGGGTGGTACTTGTCCTTGTTAGCCTACTCCTTCGCCATTCTCTCCTCTCGCTTCCTTTTGAAGCAAAACTCCTCCTTATGGCCGTCTCTCCAACAATAGCCACAATGGAACCTCACAAGCTTAGGCTTAGGCTTGGGATGTGGCTGCTCACTTGGTTTCTCTCCACTCAAATCCTCCACTGGTTTCCCCTCACTAGCCTTCTCACTTTCTTTCCCAAAGAACACTTTCCCCGAAGTGCTCACAAACTTGATAGGATTTTGTAGATCATTTGTGGGTGTAGGAAACACGGGTGGAGCTGGAGTTGTGTCTAGTCGGTTCCTAAGATGGTTAGGTTTTGGGGGGAAATCATTCTTGTGGTGGGTTTTTGGTGGCTCTGGGATATTCTCTCCACTTCCCTCACCAACCTTGTTTGCCCCAAGTCCCTCACCATCCTGCCTCTTAAACGCCTCGATCATCATCCTCAACTGAGGCTCATGACCAGACAACCAACCCATCAACTTTCTCAAGTCATCATTCTCATCCTGCAAACGATCAACATAATGTGCAAGTTCCAAATTTTTCAAAGCATGCATTTCACAGGTAGAGCATGATGTATGCATGGGTTCCTTCAATTTAGCCTCAAGTGAACTAGTGTAAGCATGCATCTCATCAATCTTAGCATGCAAGACAGGGCAAGAAGTGCAAGCACCTAGCAAAGCAGGTCTAGACTTAAGCTCAGCCACTTCAACCCGAAGCACATCTAGTTCCTCACACTTGGAGGCATTCTTCTCCTTAAACAAAGAAAGATCAGCAAGAAAGATGGAGCAATCAGCACAATCAACCTCATCCGAAACAATAGGGCTAGCCTTAAGGGAATCAATCTCAAGCTTGCTATCAAGCACCTGTGTCTCTAGCTCAGCCACTCTAGTCCTAGCATCCTCGAGTGAAGCCCTAAGCTCTTTTCTCATTTTCTTGGCCTCTCTAAGCATGTCATCACGGTTATCAAGCAAAGAGCCAAGCCTCTCATTCTCCCGGCGCAAGAAGGGAAGTTCATCACGCACCTCGTCGTCGGAATCGGAGTCCGAGTCGCTCCGTGTGCTCTTCTTGCCGCCGGAGCTCGGCGCCATGGTGCGAAGCCGTCCCTCGCGGGCGGCTCGGCCCGCTCAGGTTCTTGGACGACTTCTTGTTCTTGCGACGATCACCTTCATCCTCACTGCTGCTCGAGCTCGAGGTGGAGTACGCGGAACTGGAGTCGACGTCGCTCGCTCCAACCATCGCTCGGGCCTTGCCTCGGCTCTCCTTCTTCCTCGATCGTCGCTCGTCCTTGTTCTTGTTTTTGTGCTTGCTCTTGTGGTCGCGCCTCGAACGGTACTTGCCTTCCATCCTCGGCTTGTGCTTGTAGCCGTCCTTGTTCTCGGCCTTCTCCGGGCAGTCGGCGACGAAGTGTCCCGGCTTGCCGCACTGGAAGCAAGTCCTTGTGTTCCTCCTCATGTTCACGCGGTTCTCGTGCAGCCTCTCGAACCGCCTCGTCGGGAGCGCCGCCTCGTCCTCTCCAAGCTCGTCGAACTCCTCATCTGGCATAGACATCAAAGAGGAGAAAGAGAACATCCCGGTGGATGGGTTAGAGTTAGCCTTTCCTTTGGAACCACCAACGAGGGCGAGACTATGGGAGTCGGTCGGACCCTCGAGCTTGGCGGTCATGCCCCTATCCACCTCGGCCGACTTGAGCTTCGAGAACGGCTCGTTCACCGTCGCAGTGTCATACTTCTCTGACTCCACAATGGCCTCGAACTTTCCGCCCCAAATCGTACGATCCAAAGAGTGTAAGAGCTTGACGGCTCTATCATGATCATCGTACGGGAGCACGTCCACATTGGCCCTCATGTTGTTCACAACCACCGTGAACCTCTGAAACAAGGCATCGATGGACTCACCGGGGAGATGAGTGAAATTCTCGTACTCTCTCCGGTAGGTCGCATCCATCCGTGCCTGAACCTGGGCATTCCCAACATGAGCCTCCTTCAACACCGCCCAAATCCTACAAGCCAAGTGCTCGGTGTGCACCCGATCGAACTCAGGCTGACACAAAGCACGAAACAAGTAGTCGACCGCCTTATTGTTGGTGTGAAATCTGTCCCTCGATCCTGGAGCGAGGAAGTCCATTGGCTGGACATAGCCTGTGTCCACCGTGACATCCCAAAGAGTCTGACCCTTTCCGCGGAGAAACGCACCCATCCGCTTGCTCCACATCTGGTAGTTCTTGCCATCGAAGTGTGGAGGACCCGAACCCCGTTCCTGGTACGCCATCCTTGGATCTTAGACTGGTTAGAGTCAATAAAGACCCGAACCGACTTTGACACCACTTGAAGGACCGATACGGCGAACCAGAGAGGGGGGAGTGAATGGGAGCCGATAAAAATTCTTCTTGAAGGAGATGGAAACTCCTACAAGATGAACACGGCTTCCAACACACGTCTCCGACTCACTACCCAAGTTGGCCAAGCCCACGTAGCCACTGGAGTGCCACTGGACCTAGGAACCAACACACAACCTTCCGACCCGAGAACGCAGCGGAACACCAAACCTCGAGTCTACAGACCCACACCGGTCAGACCGGTGAGCACCACCGGTCAGACCGATCCCCGTTGGTGAAACTGAGCAACTTTCACTAAGTGGATCTACACCGGTCAGACCGGTGAGACACACCAGTCAGACCGATCACAGCCTGAAATCCCCCAAGGCACCAAACAGGCCAACCGACCACCAAACTGACCCAAACTCGAAACAGCAGCAACACGGGACAACAACGAACACGCCCAGACGTTCACCCTAGCAAAATCCCACCGAGGGTTGCACCGGTCAGACCGGTCAAGAGCACCGGTCAGACCGGTGTAGCCTGGGCAACTCGGGATGAAGCACCCGCGGGTCAACTCCCCCAAATCCAAACCTCAATCTCCCGAATCGCTCCACGGACTTGAACAATGCTTTGGGGATATTAGGAACACCTCATGAGGAATCCATGGCCAAGTTTAATCCCACCAAAATGAGTCCAAAAAGGAGGAATCAAGGAAATCCCGCCAAGAGCACTTCCAACCCAAGAACTCAAGAAACCCCAAAATCGAGCACCTTTACTCACGAATTTGGGAGGGGAATCACAGCCCAAATTACCACGAAGGGTTCTCACAAATTTCCCCCATCAAATCCCCAAGAGAAAGGTCCCGAAAACAACCCAAAGAAATCACTAAGGGAGGGCTCCGAAAATCACCACCAAGAACAACCGGGGAAAACACATCCAAACCTTGAGGAACTACGCCGAATCATCTATACATGAAACAAAGGTTCATACAAGGTCTAGCAAGCCACCCGATCATCCATCCCTCTCAACAAGATCTCACCATGAAGCTCTCTTGCTAGTCCTATGGAAAACCTAAGGAAAATAGGAAGGAAAATGGGAAAACAAATGAGCTAGGGTTCCAAGAGTTGGCTGCCATCCTCTCACCTCTTTGGTTATATGGAGGCAACCGAAAGTCTAAAATACCCTTTCCTAACAACTAGGGATACAAGCCCCTCAAGGGCGGTTTTGGAAGTCTTCATGTCTTCACCATCGGACGGATGCCCGGCGACCGCACCCTGCGTAGCCTCGACGCAAGCCATGCGATCCCGACGCGTGTCCTCCGCTTCGAAGTCTCCGGACTGCGTCGTCGCACACCGGTCAGACCGGTGCTCCCCACCGGTCAGACCGGTACCCACCGGTCGACCGGCCGGTGCATCGCCGCAAAGACCGTCTTCGGTTCTTCGGTCTTGGCTTTGTGGATCAACCAAGGAACCCAATGGTTTTCTGGTGAACCATCGGAAACCCCGCGAACTCGGTGTAGCCTCCGCCAATCTCCACTCATGACTTGGCTCACACGTAGTCCCGGCTCGACCTTGGTTTTAAGGCTCAACCAAGAAATCGTCCATGACTTCATCTTGCTGTTCATGCCACCATGCGGCCTGCACTTGACCCCGCTGGCCACCGGGTCCCTCGAACGAAGCCTACTTGTCTTCTCTACACCTGGAGGCCTCACAGGCGACGACCTTTCGCACTTGTTCTTCACCTGCACCAACACCAGTCAAGCCGCAACCTGCACCTGCAATACTTAGCCAAGAATCAGTCCACACAACGTTGTCAATCACTCATCACACAAGGAAGCAACCATCCACCGGTCCTCGAACCACACATGGTCCTCACTACTCGACTACAAAGTACTCGGGGGCTTGTCGTATGGACCTCCCTGGGCCCACTACCTCGGTGGGTACCAGGACCGACTACTCGGTGGGCCCCTGGGACTACCCGACTTGTGCCGCACGGTAGCTGTTGGCGTGAGGCGCAAGGACCACGGTGGAGAAGTACTCAAATAGGAAGCTACGCATACCATGTATTGTGTAGAGGACTCCTAGACGTACATGACTACTACTCTCTCCCTAAACCGACTTGTAACCCTACCTCCCGGACTATATAAGGCGAGGCAGGGGCCCTTCTCTCTCATACGCATCAGATTATGCCATCTTGTAATCTCACCCAATCAATCCAGAGCTACGCAGCATACAGGACGTAGGGTATTACGCACCTCGCGGCCCACCTATCTAAATTGTGTGCCACGTGTCTCTTCCTTCGAGTTACCGATCTCGGCGAGGCCACATTCATCTACTTCGGGTACTCCCCTTAGTAGGTTGCCTGTCTAAAACACCGACAGTCGCCCCTGACTCTTTTGATCTGGGGCGCTTGTTTCGAACCCATCGAGGGTCAAGCTCCGAACCCCTGATCAGTAGGGCCATTGCGGGGTGGCAGCTGGGTGCCCCCGACTTTTTGCATCTGCAGGTTTCGAGGGTTCGCAGCCGGGCCGGCCCTCGAATCGCTAATCAGTAGTCTTTGTAGGTCGAGGGCACTTGTGGCACCCGTTCACATTGAGCAGGCTTCGAGACCACTGGTCGGTAATCGCACCCTTCGAGGGTCGGGTTCTTTCGAGCTTTGTGCTCAAGCCATTCGAGGGTCATCCTTACTAGGTAAGGGACCGGACCATTTAATGCCCACAGTCGCGTACATAGTCATGCGCTGCGGGCGTGCCTTTTCAGGCGTTGCGGCCGCGCGCGTAGTGGGCGGGTGGACGTGACGGCCCGCCACGGCTCTTCGGTTGTCGTGCCGTAATGATCGCGTGTGTGTGCGCGCCTGGCCACTCTGGTCGTGGTGGGTCCCGCCCGTCAGTGACCGGGCCGTTCGCCCGCAGTTAATGCACGCAAAGCGAGCGATTCGGGGAGCGTGGCTCCATAGATCTATAAATCCGAGGGGAGGGCGAGGTGAATCTTTACCTCAGTACTTAGCGCCCGTTGCTCCCGCTTTCTTCGCCTTTGTCCCAGAGCAGCGCGCTCCCCTTCGTCTTCGCCTAGCACTTGCTTCGCGCCCCGCGCTCCTTCGCCGATCTGCATGGCTCCCCCACAGTCCATCGCCGTCATCGACCTGCTGTCGTGGCCGCGTTCGACGGCAACGAGGCTGGCCCTGAGCGAGTTGGTGACCGCCGGCCAGCTGGCGGCGAACGAGGACAGGCGGCCCCCGGCGTGGATTGACCCGCCAGCGAGGGACCGGGAGGCTAACCCGTCGTTCGGGTATGTCGTCAGCTTCATTCGCTTTCACGAGCGCGGCTTCGCGACGCCGACGAGCCGCTTCTTGCGCAGGTTGTGCTTCCACTACGGCGTGGAGCTGCACAACTTCGCGTCGAACACCATCTCGCAGGCGGCCACGTTCGTCGGCGTCTGCGAGGGATTCCTGGGGATCCCAGTAAACTGGGATCTCTGGGTGCACCTCTTCCGCGCGAAGCTGCACACCGTCACCACGCCGGAGCCGAAGACGCGCCGCGCGGTGCGCGCCAGCGGCGTGACGATCGCGCTGTGGGAGACGCGCAGGGAGCTCTACATCCCCTACACGATGACCTCCAATAACGCCGAGTGGGAGCGGGGGTGGTTCTACCTCCGCAACGACAAGCCCGGCCTGCCACCCTGGACCGGTAAGGTCGTGAGGGAGAAGGCCGATTCCTGGTGGCATGGCGTGTCGCCTTCCTCGCGTCAAGACCAGGTGGACTCGGCCTTGAAGGTGCTGAAGGCTCTGGCAGATGCCGGGCTGACCGCGGCCTCAGTTCTTGCCAACCTCCACCACCGGCGGATCATTCCTCTCATGGAGAGGCGGCTCTGCATCTTCGAGATGGAGGAGACGGCCGATCCTGTGGTGCTGGCACAGTCACGGCTGCTGCCTGATCTCCTCCCGCAGGAGTATGCGGCCATGAGGGCGAGGCACACCGTCAACCTCAAGGTCATCAGGAACGATGACGACGTGCTCTGGTCGTTCGCCATGCTCCCCGAGGGCCCGCTGGTGAGTAGGATTCCCGCCCTTCTCCGGTCTATTGTCTCATGGAGCATTGTCGTGATCGGGAGTTTCACTCGCCCTCTGCAGGTGATGGCCGTGAATGCCGCGCGGTCCGAGCCGCCCACGCCCCGAGCCCGAGCGCGCGCGCAGCGCAGCGGCGGGAGCAAGAGCGGGAGGCGCGCAAGAAGGAGAAGAGGATCCGGCGACGGGAGCGCCGGGAACAGAGAAGTGAGGAGTTCCGGCTGCGCAAGCAGCTGGGACTCTCCTCCCCGGCGACTTCGGAGTACTCGTCGTCGGACGAAGAGGAGGAGGAGAGCGACGGGGGACGGGCTCCCCCCGAGAGGTGGGAGCCTTCGCCCCCCTCGCCTAGAGCCGCGGAGGCAGAAGAGGAGACAAGCCGCGCCGGGCGGGCGCGGGAGCGCCCGCCGCCAGGCAGCCTACAAGAGAGGGGACGCGCGCCACGGAGGTGCCAGCGCACGCCGAGGGGTCGACTGGGGGCAGGGCGGTTGCCACATCGGTGGCGGCCACAACGTCCGCCGAGCCCCCGAGGAAGAGGAAGCGGGGATTCTCCACCCTGAGGTAGGCGACCGCTGCCCCACACGCCGCGTCTTCGAGATGAGCGAGGGTTCAACTTTATTGTTTTCACGTTCGCAGGGTAGCACCCACCGTGCCCCCCTCGCACCTGCCAAGGTGCTGAGGTCGGACGCGGCCGTCCCTACTAGGTGGCACTCGTCGAGGGTGTCGTGGGCGGCCGGGAGCACGGCGACGGCGGCGAGCGAGGGCTCGCGTGGCACCGGCCGCATCCTTGGAGCCGCGGCCGGCGGTGGCGGCTATGGAGCCGCCGCAAGCGGCGACGGCCGCGGAGACACGACAGCGGCGGCGACGGCCGCGGAGCCGCGGCGGGCGGCGACGGTCACGACGGCAACTACCGCCACGGTGGTCGCCGTGCCGTCAACTCCGCCGGCGCCCGCCGCCGCCGCAACCCTCGAGCGGTGGTGGTGGAGGTCCCGGATGACGACGTCCCACCGCCCGGGCCGGGACCGGGGGGCGAGCTCGCCGCGTCGCCCCCGAGGCCTCGACGGGGGCGCTCGTGGTGATGGATGATGGAGGCGTGGCGGCCTCGTCGTCGCACGACGCTCTCCCTTCTTCGGGCAGCCCCACGGTACGTCCGGAGCAGGAGCGGGAGCGTGCCGGCGCGCCGCCGGACCATTTCGTCGAGGCTCAGGCGGAGCAGGGGCTGTGGTGGGAGCTTCGTGATCACGGCGCTTCGCTCAACCGGGCGTTGAATGAGGCGGTGCGAATTCACAGCGGTCCTGTGTGGCGCATCTTCCAGGTTAGTTGGATTTCGTTAAGTCTCGCAGTTCCTCCTCCCGCTCTCTTTCGCGTTCGTGCCTTTCCTGACTCCTTCTCCTCTCGCCTTGATTGTTGGCGGCAGGATCTGGAGCGCCAGGCCCGGGAGAGATACGATGCCCTTGACCGCCTCGACGCCGACCTCCACTAGTATTGGGGGCAGTACGGCGCCCTTGACGCCCTCGTCGATGCCCTAAGATCGCCAGACCGGTGGCTGGCGTACAGGGCTGAGGCCCTGCTGGACCTGCCTCCGGAGCAAGATGCCCAGGCCGCGACAGACACCTCCGCAGCCGAGAGGGTGAGGGTAGCGCTGGTGGAGCGAGATGACGCGCTGCGCAGGGCTCGCGAGGACCTGGCGGGGGCGCGCTCCGTCACGGCGGCGTGGGAGGCCGAGGTCGCCGCCGCTCGCACCCGCGCTCCAACAGACCGCGCGGCCCTTGAGGGGGCGCGGGCCTGGCAAAGTCAGGCCGAGGAGAAGGCCCAGGAGGCGGGGGGGTTGAGGACGACCCCCGGCGAGCAAGGCCGCCACGCTCGCCGTGGCGGAGGAGCAGCTTCATCAGGAAGGGGCTGCGGCGGAGACCCGGCTCCGGCCGAGAGCAAGTCGCTCTCGCCGAGGCCCGGGCCGCGCTCGAGCGGGAGCGCTTGGCGCGGGAGGAGGTGCTGGGCCAACTCCAGCAGGAGCGTACTGCACTCGAGGGGGCGCAGGCCGCCCTCAAGCAGCGGGATGACGAGGTGTCGAGGCTCAACGGGAAGCTGGTCCAGATCAGCATTTTGCACAAATATCTGTGCCAGTCCCTCGAGGAGCAGGAGGCCACGGTCCTTGACCTGTAGCGCCAGGCTGAGGAGGCGCGCAAATCCCTCTAGGGGGAGAAGAAGCAGGTTGAAGGTGAGTTTTATTTCGTCCGCTTTTTCGCTTGTTGATTCGTCTTTTGCGGATTCGCTCCCAACTTTGTTTTTCTTCGTTTGTGGCTTTCAGGTCTGCGGACTGCCCTGGGGAACATGACCACCCAGGCCAAGGTAGTGCGGACGGCCTACAACTCCTCTCAATAGGAGTTGGAGGAGCTGTGGGCCGCCGCCCTCGAGACCTGCCAAGGGATCGAGGAGGGCGAGGCACAAGCCGGGAGCTCGCTGGCAAGCCGCCTGCGCGCCCTCGGGGGGCATGTCTCCCACCGCATGTGTCGTGCCCTCCATCTTGGCGTCAAGAAGGCCCTCGACGTGGTGGGGTCCCACTACCATGTGGACTTCAACACCGTGTCCTCCGGCTACGTCGTCCCGGTCGGCGTCGAGGATGAGGAGGCGATGAATCGTGCGGACGCGCTCGCCGCCCCTACTGCCAATGCGCTTGCCGAGGACTTCATGGACTTCTTATTCTCGGACGCTCCCGGCGCCGACGACCCTCAAGCCTGAAGACCACCGGGTGTCGAGCCCTTTTTTTGTTTAAATGTTAGCATTCGGGCCTTGTAGCCATGTAATGTACAGTTGTTTACTTTGAGAAATTTCTGTAAATATAAGTAAGGTTTTTTGTTTCGCTTGTCGTGCCGTTCCGCTGCTCTTTTCCTTGACTTAGGCAAATCTGAGGTAGAGAGTTTTGATTACACGAGCGGCCCGCTGGTCCAGAGGCGAGGGAGAAGGGCCGTATCCTGCTGGAGGCGTAGGCTATCTCCGACTCGCGTGTCTTTCCCGCTTGGCTACTCGCGCTCTACCTGAATTTGCCTAAGGCTTAGGTGTCGAGGCGTAGTTGGCGCACTTGTGAATTTTTGCAAAAAAATGGAACCATTTTTTCGGGGGGGGGTGCCCCCCGTAGTAGCCCCCGAGGGTGACTTGGTTTTCTCGGGAGAGCCAAGTTGCCCTTTAGCTTTATTAACTTGCTGATATTTACGTTTAAACTGCCAATTGGGGTGTTGGGCATGTAATTTACAACAAATAACTTGGAAATCCCTGCTAAGGGTAGAAGCGACGTAGCTGCTGGATGTTCCAAGCGTTGGTGAGTTCTTCTCCATCTTCGTTGGCAAGCTTGTATGTGCCGGGCTTGAGCACCTTCACAATGATGTAGGGTCCTTCCCACGGGGGCGACAGCTTGTGGCGGCCTCGATTGTCCTAGCGCAGCCTCAGGACCAGGTCCCCCTCGCTGAAGTCTCGGCGTCGTACCTTTCGAGCTTGGTAGCGCCTTAGAGCTTGCTGGTATCTCGCGGAGTGCATCAGTGCCACGATACGGGCCTCGTCCAATTGGTCCAGCGAGTCCTCGCGGGCTCCCTGGTTGGCACCCTCGTCGTAGTCACGAACCCTGGGCGACCCGTATTCCAAGTCTGTGGGGAGGATAGCCTCCGCGCCGTAGACCAGGAAGAACGGGGTGAATCCAGTGGCCCTACTTGGGGTGGTCCTGAGGCTCCACACAACCGCTGGCAACTCTTAGAGCCACTTTCAACCGGACTTGTTCAGTTGGTCAAAAATTCTGGGCTTGAGGCCTTGTAGGATCATGCCGTTGGCGCGATCCACTTGGTCGTTGGTCTGCGGATGTGCCACGGCTGCCCAGTCCACGCGGATGTGGAATTTGTCGCAGAACTCTAGGAACTTTCTGTCCGTAAAATGGGACCCGTTGTCAGTGATGATGGAGTTGGGAACTCCGAAGCGGTAGACGATGTCGGTGAAGAATGTCATGGCCTGCTCCGCCCTGAGATTCGTGATGGGGCGCACCTCTACCCACTTGGAAAACTTGTCGATGGCGAACAGTAGGTGTGTGTAGCCCCCGGGCCCTTTTCGCAAAGGCCCGACGATATCCAGCCCCCACACGGCGAAGGGCCATGTGACGGGGATGGTCTGCAGGACGTGTGCAGGTAGGTTGGATTTCCGGGCGTAGAACTGGCACCCTTCGCAGGTGCGCACGATCTCGCTGACATCAGCGACCCCGGTGGGCCAGTAGAAGCCTTGGCGGAACGCGTTGCCCACGAGGGTGCGTGGCGCCGCGTGGTGACTGCATACGCCTGCGTGGATGTCACAGAGGAGCTCGCGCCCCTAAGGGATGTGGATGCATCACTGCAGGACACCTGACGCGGCGCGCTTGTACAGCTCGCCGTCGACAAGGGCGAACGACTTGGCCATCCTGGCGATGCGTCTCGCCTCAGATCGGTCTGAGGGTAGCTCCCCTCGATCCATCCAGGTGATGTATTTGTCGCGCCAGTCCCCCTCACTGGGGGTTGGTTCCGTATCCATGGCCTCGACCTCGGCGGCGCCATACCCTTTGAGCAGGGAGAGTACATACGCCTCGTTCCAGGGGTCCTCATCCATAGGTTCCGCGCCTGTTGGACTCGAGGGAGCCCCCGAGGGTTCTTCTTGGCTCGAGGGGCATGGCTCGAGGTTGACGGACGTTTGGGCGACGTCCCGCACAAAAACGTTTGGGGGAATGGTAATTCATCCCGACGCAATTTTGGCGAGCTTGTCCGCCTCCTCGTTGTACCGGCGAGGCACGTGGTTGAGCTCTATGTCGTAGAACTTGTCCTCGAGGGCCCGCACGGCCTTGCAGTATGCCTCCATCTTGTCGTCGTGACAGCTCGCGTTCTTCATGACCTGATCGATCACGAGCTGCGAGTCTCCCCTCATGTCTAGGCGCTTGATGCCCGTCTCAATGGCGATCTTGAGGCCGCAAAGGAGGGCCTCGTACTCAGCCATGTTGTTTGACACAGGGAAGTGGAGACGCACTGTGTATCTCATGTGCTCCCAGAGAGGTGAGACAAAAAGTAGGCCCGCGCCCGCTCCTGTCTTCATCACCGACCCGTCGAAGTAGAGGGTCCAGCACTCGGCCTGGATTTGTGGCGGCGGCAACTGTGTATCCGTCCACTCGGCGACGAAGTCTGCCAAGATCTGGGACTTGATCGCTTTGCACGGCGCGTAAGCGAGTGTCTCGCCCATCAGCTCTACCGACCACTTGGCGATCCTGCCTGTTGCATCCGGGTTCCGGATAATCTCTCCCAGCGGGAAGGAGGAGACCGCCGTGATCAGGTGAGCCTCAAATAGTGGCAGAGCTTGCGCTGTGCGAGGACCACTGCATAGAGCAGCTTTTGGACCTGCGGATAACGCGCCTTTGTCTCGGACAGAACCTCGCTAATGTAATATATCGGCCACTGGACTGGCAGGGCGTGCCCCTCCTCTATGCGCTCTACAACGATGACAGCGCTGACCACCTGAGTGGTCGCGGCGACGTAGAGGTACAGAGGCTCGCCTTCCCGAGGCAGCGTGAGAATCGGGGCGTGGGCGAGCGTCGCCTTCAACTTCTCAAGCGCCTCCTGGGCCTCGACGGTCCAGGAGAAACGCTCGTGTTTCTTTATGAGCCGGTAGAGGGGTAGGCCTTTTTCGCTGAGCCTCGAAATGAAGCGGCTCAAGGCGGCAAGGCACCCCAACACCTTCTGGACCCCCTTGAGGTCTCGAATTGGACCCATTCGCTCGAGGGTGGCAACCTTCTCAGGGTTGGCCTCGATGCCTCACTGGGAGACAATGTATCCTAACAACATGCCTCGCAGCATGCTGAAGACACATTTTTTGGGGTTCAACTTCAACCCGTTGGCCCGCAGGCAGCTGTGACAACCCGCCCAAGAAAATACCGTACTATCGCCTAAGACCGATCCACTTTGGTCATTAAGCAATAATAAAGTATCATCATGTCGTTAGTTGCCGGGTTAACGCCCGGTAAATCACTTGAAAAGCAACAAGGATTGAATATATGCCTTAAAACTCACTCGAAGGCGAGTCTAGAGATACAACAAAATTACTATCCAAATTCGTACCCCGAAAGGTTTAATTATTACAAACCATAGTTTTTGCCATGATGAAATAGTGCAGAGTTTTTCGAAAGCAGCGGAAATAAACTAACGGAAGCGAAGACACCACGGGAGGAGCTGTGGGCCGCCGCCCTCGAGACCTGCCAAGGGATCGAGGAGGGCGAGGCACAAGCCAGGAGCTCGCTGGCAAGCCGCCTGCGCGCCCTCGGGGGGCATGTCTCCCACCGCATGTGCCGTGCCCTCCATCTTGGCGTCAGGAAGGCCCTCGACGTGGTGGGGTCCCACTACCATGTGGACTTCAACACCGTGTCCTCCGGCTACGTCGTCCCGGTCGGCGTCGAGGATGAGGAAGCGATGAATCATGCGAACGCGCTCGCCGCCCCTACTGCCAATGCGCTTGCCGAGGACTTCATGGACTTCTTATTCCCGGACGCTCCCGGTGCCGACGACCCTCAAGCCTGAAGACCACCGGGCGTCGAGCCCTTTTTTTGTTTAAATGTTAGCATTCGGGCCTTGTAGCCATGTAATGTACAGTTGTTTACTTTGAGACATTTCTGTAAATATAAGTAAGGTTTTTTGTTTCGCTTGTCGTGCCGTTCCGCTGCTCTTTTCCTTGACTTAGGCAAATCTGAGGTAGAGAGTTTTGATTACACGAGCGGCCCGCTGGTCCAGAGGCGAGGGAGAAGGGCCGTATCCTGCTGGAGGCGTAGGCTATCTCCGACTCGCGTGTCTTTCCCGCTTGGCTACTCGAGCTCTACCTGAATTTGCCTAAGGCTTAGCTGTCGAGGCGTAGTTGGCGCACTTGTGAATTTTTGCAAAAAAATGGAACCATTTTTTCGGGGGGGGTGCCCCCCGTAGTAGCCCCCGAGGGTGACTTGGTTTTCTCGGGAGAGCCAAGTTGCCCTTTAACTTTATTAACTTGCTGATATTTACATTTAAACTTCCAACTGGGGTGTTGGGCATGTAATTTACAACAAATAACTTGGAAATCCTCGCTAAGGGTAAGAGCGACGTAGCTGCTGGATGTTCCAATCGTTGGTGAGTTCTTCTCCATCTTCGTTGGCCAGCTTGTATGTGCCGGGCTTGAGCACCTTCACCACGATGTAGGGTCCTTCCCACAGGGGCGACAACTTGTGGCGGCCTCGATTGTCCTGGCGCAGCCTCAGGACCAGGTCCCCCTCGGTGAAGTCTCGGCGTCGTACCTTTCGAGCTTGGTAGCGCCTTAGAGCTTGCTGGTATCTCGCGGAGTGCATCAGTGCCACGATACGGGCCTCGTCCAATTGGTCCAGCGAGTCCTCGCGGGCTCCCTGGTTGGCACCCTCGTCGTAGTCACGAACCCTGGGCGACCCGTATTCCAAGTCTGTGGGGAGGATAGCCTCCGCGCCGTAGACCAGGAAGAACGGGGTGAATCCAGTGGCCCTACTTGGGGTGGTCCTGAGGCTCCACACAACCGCTGGCAACTCTTAGAGCCACTTTCAACCGGACTTGTTCAGTTGGTCAAAAATCCTGGGCTTGAGGCCTTGTAGGATCATGCCGTTGGCGCGATCCACTTGGTCGTTGGTCTGCGGATGTGCCACGGCTGCCCAGTCCACGCGGATGTGGAATTTGTCGCAGAACTCTAGGAACTTTCTGCCCGTAAAATGGGACCCGTTGTCAGTGATGATGGAGTTGGGAACTCCGAAGCGGTAGACGATGTCGGTGAAGAATGTCACGGCCTGCTCCACCCTGAGATTCGTGATGGGGCGCACCTCTACCCACTTGGAAAACTTGTCGATGGCGACCAGTAGGTGTGTGTAGCCCCCGGGCCCTTTTCGCAAAGGCCCGACGATATCCAGCCCCCACACGGCGAAGGGCCATGTGACGGGGATGGTCTGCAGGACGTGTGCAGGTAGGTTGGATTTGCGGGCGTAGAACTGGCACCCTTCGCAGGTGCGCACGATCTCGCTGACATCAGCGACCCCGGTGGGCCAGTAGAAGCCTTGGCGGAACGCGTTGCCCACGTGGGTGCGTGGCGCCGCGTGGTGACCGCATACGCCTGCGTGGATGTCACGGAGGAGCTCGCGCCCCTATGGGATGTGGATGCATCACTGCAGGACGCCTAACGCGGCGCGCTTGTACAGCTCGCCGTCGACAAGGGCGAACGACTTGGCCATCCTGGCGATGCGTCTCGCCTCAGATCGGTCTGAGGGTAGCTCCCCTCGATCCATCCAGGCGATGTATTTGTCGCGCCAGTCCCCCTCACTGGGGGTTGGTTCCGTATCCATGGCCTCGACCTCGGCGGCGCCATACCCTTTGAGCAGGGAGAGTACATACGCCTCGTTCCAGGGGTCCTCATCCATAGGTTCCGCGTCTATTGGACTCGAGGGAGCCCCCGAGGGTTCTTCTTGGCTCGAGGGGCATGGCTCGAGGTTGACAGACGTTTGGGTGACGTCCCGCACAAAAACGTTTGGGGGAACGGTAATTCATCCCGACGCAATTTTGGCGAGCTCGTCCGCCTCCTCGTTGTACCGGCGAGGCACGTGGTTGAGCTCTATGTCATAGAACTTGTCCTCGAGGGCCCGCACGGCCTTGCAGTATGCCTCCATCTTGTCGTCGTGACAGCTCGCGTTCTTCATGACCTGATCGATCACGAGCTGCGAGTCTCCCCTCATGTCTAGGCGCTTGATGCCCGTCTCAATGGCGATCTTGAGGCCGCAAAGGAGGGCCTCGTACTCAGCCATGTTGTTTGACACAGGGAAGTGGAGACGCATTGTGTATCTCATGTGCTCCCAGAGGGGTGAGACGAAAAGTAGGCCCGCGCCCGCTCCTGTCTTCATCACTGACCCGTCGAAGTAGAGGGTCCAGCACTCGGCCTGGATTTGTGGCGGCGGCAACTGTGTATCCATCCACTCGGCGACGAAGTCTGCCAAGATCTGGGACTTGATCGCTTTGCACGGCGCGTAAGCGAGTGTCTCGCCCATCAGCTCTACCGACCACTTGGCGATCCTGCCTGTTGCATCCGGGTTCCGGATAATCTCTCCCAGCGGGAAGGAGGAGACCGCCGTGATCAGGTGAGCCTCGAAATAGTGGCGGAGCTTGCGCTGTGCGAGGACCACTGCGTAGAGCAGCTTTTGGACCTGCGGATAACGCGCCTTTGTCTCGGACAGAACCTCGCTAATGTAATATATCGGCCGCTGGACTGGCAGGGCGTGCCCCTCCTCTATGCGCTCTACAACGATGACAGCGCTGACCACCTGAGTGGTCGCGGCGACGTAGAGGTACAGAGGCTCGCCGTCCCGAGGCAGCGTGAGAATCGGGGCGTGGGCGAGCGTCGCCTTCAACTTCTCAAGCGCCTCCTGGGCCTCGACGGTCCAGGAGAAACGCTCGTGTTTCTTTAGGAGCCGGTAGAGGGGTAGGCCTTTTTCGCCGAGCCTCGAAATGAAGCGGCTCAAGGCGGCAAGGCACCCCAACACCTTCTGGACCCCCTTGAGGTCTCGAATTGGACCCATTCGCTCGAGGGTGGCAACCTTCTCAGGGTTGGCCTCGATGCCTCGCTGGGAGACAATGTATCCTAACAACATGCCTCGCAGCATGCCGAAGACACATTTTTTGGGGTTCAACTTCAACCCGTTGGCCCGCAGGCAGCTGTGACAACCCGCCCAGGAAAATACCGTACTATCGCCTAAGACCGATCCACTTTGGTCATTAAGCAATAATAAAGTATCATCATGTCGTTAGTTGCCGGGTTAACGCCCGGTAAATCACTTGAAAAGCAACAAGGATTGAATATATGCCTTAAAACTCACTCGAAGGCGAGTCTAGAGATACAACAAAATTACTATCCAAATTCGTACCCCGAAGGGTTTAATTATTACAAACCATAGTTTTTGCCATGATGAAATAGTGCAGAGTTTTTCGAAAGCAGCGGAAATAAACTAACGGAAGCGAAGACACCACGGGAGGCCATCCATGATGCTTTCAGTAGTCGTCCTCCACCCACTCCAGCTCCCAGCCGGGCGGGATCTCTCCGGGCCACACATCACTGAAGGCATTACCTGGATCAACATATTATAGCAAGGCTGAGTATACTAATACTCAGCAAGACTTACCCGTGGGTGATAACTACTTCACCAAATCTAGACCATGAAAGGCTTTTTGGCTACTGGGTTGCTTTTGCTAAAAAGTAACAAAGAGTAGGTCCTTACTTTCAAGATTTTAGCACAAGTTCTAGTAGGTTTAATCTTTACTACATTAGCCAACTAGTACAAACAAAGTTGTACAATACAATTAATCAAGCATAATATTCATCGACTTCCATCATTAGGGATCTCATGACTAGTGGAGTAAGCAGTCTCGGATAACGGTGAGAGGCCGACCATCGATTGATTTAAACCTTGCAAGGTAAACCCAAACACACTGTAGGCTGCCCACAAAGGGACAACTTTCCCAGGCCGTTTCCAAAAATCCTTGGGTCGGGATCGAATCTTACAGTCTTTGGTGCAGGCTATCCGGCATACCCCGCGAGATACCCGGAGTCACCATACACCACCGGTAGCTAGCCGTGAGAGCGAATCCCAAGAGTAGTAATGGTAGGATCCCTTGCCGCCTCATTAAGGTACTAGGCTTACCGGTCCCATACCCGACATGTGCTTAGTACGTTCAAAAACTTAACCCACATAACCACTGGACCGGAGCCCAGATCCCATGCTCTTACCACGTGAGCAATCCATTTAGGATATATTATGATTCCTATCTAGGAACCTATTCTCGCGAGTGAGGTCATCACCTGACTTGTAACGGTCCTATAGCTTAGCAGCTGTCGACCTATCATACTAGTAAGGACAAGGTACCTATGGATCATGCATCTAGGGTTTCATTCAACTCCTGAACGTAAATGCACAATCATTCATAGATAATTGAATAAAGAATTTTAAAACTAGGTTAGATGCACCGGAGCTTGCCTTCGTCAGCTAGGTTAGCATTGGCACCCTCGGTGTCGAGCACTTCCACGTACTGCAGCGAAGCTTCCGCTCCTCCTTCCTCGGTTTCTGGGACAAGGGAGTAATCTCCGTCCGGAAGATCTACACGGAATGCAATGCAAGTTTAGGTGATGTGATAGTTTGCTGTCTTATCCAACTCTTGGTTGGTCATATTCACCTTAACAAGCATCTAGATAGTGTTTCTCTTTTAGGAAGGTTATTGGTTGTACATGGGTTATTCTTTTATTGCACAATTGAATAAAGGTTTCTTTGTACTTGTTATTTCATGTGAATATATAGCCCTTTTCCTTTCACAAGCAAGGTGTGCATAATATTTTTATTCATGAATTAATTCCTTATCAGCGAGGATAATTAATTATCTTTTAATTAAAATAGATAATATTTTCAAAAAGGAAAAAAAATTAAATAAGGGCTTTTCTTTATTTAATTTCTCTTTAATATTAAAATGGCTTTTAAGCTTTTTATTAAGCAATTAAATTACCAAAAATTAAAGGAGTGTTTCTTAAGCATACTAGCACCTATCCTGGTCCATTGGACCCACATGTAAGTGTTGGACGTTAGAAAATTAAATACTGTTGAAAATAACAAAGGCTAGCTAGTGATTCAATTTAAATGCATACAAAAATAAATAAGCCTCAAAATGATCCAATCTTTCGCATGCATGCTCTCTGGTCCTAAACAAGCTTAAAGAACCAGCATGTTCACCTAGGAACTTCACCGATCTTAGCTTATTAATTTACAAAGGAATTCATGCGTAAATGGAGAATAATTATTTATGGTAAGCCAAAAATCATGATTAATTCACAAGATGTGTATTTTGACATCACAAGACAGTGTGCACAAGTTGAGCTCAAAAAACATAATATATTTAGCAAGAAAAATCCTCTAGGCAGTTTCTGCAGGAATGGAAAAGAATTTATTTAACAAGATCCACAGCATAACTTTGTGCAACTTTTGGCACAACATCTAGTCATGACCTAACACACAACATATCCAAAATTGGGATACAGAGGAGTTATGGATTTAAAGTTATACCAGATCTAGGTTTTCACATTTGTATTTTTCAAGCTAAAACTATTTAGAATCCAGCCATGTGCAAATAATAAAAGTGGTGAGATTTGTCTTCCTGAACCCAACAAAATTGGTTTGGTATTTTTCTATTCTTTCTACGAATTTCTAGGAATTTTCTAAGGCGCTGGACTGAACTGTAAAGAAACTTAGATAGGGTTCTTAACAACTAGGCCCTGGACTTTTACGTGAAACAACCTAGACAAAACTTGATGCTAGCAATTGGGTCCCTGGCCGAGGAGGGCGGCGCGGCTCCGGCCAAATCCGGCGAGCCGGCGGAGATCCCGGCCGGGCAAGTAGCCAGGCTGGACCACACGCTCACCTAGGAGTGGTAGGGGGCCGGAGTGGAGGCAGAAAGGTGGCCGGCGACGATGTTCAGCGGCGGCCGGCGACAGTGGCCGTGGCGGCTCGGGGAATTCCGGCGAGGGGGCGAAATGGGTGGCAACAAGCGAACGCGTGAGCTTCACTAGGGCCTAGGGGAGCCAACAGGGCAGTTGGACGACGGCGAGCACGGGCGGTGAGCTCCAGCACCGGGCGAAGGCGGCAATGGCTGTGGGCGGCTCGGGCTGGCGCGCGGAGGGGCGATGGGGGCGCTTTTATACGAGGCTTGGCGCGTCCGGGGTGACGAGGGGGTGATGGCGAAGATGCCTCGCCGTGCTACGGTGCTCGGGCGGCGCGCGTACGGTGGCGACGCGGCCGACGGACCGGCGGTCCGCGGCGTGCGCGCGCGTACGGCGGCGCGGACTCGAGGCGCCTCGGGTGGTGGTGCGTCGGGGCGCGGGACCTCGGGCGGCGCGTGCCTCGGGCGGCGCTTGGCCTCGGGCAGCGCGGGCGCGACGCCGGGGCGGCCGGCGGCGGCCGGCCGCGGGCGGCGCGCGGGCGCGCGACGTCGCGGCGCGCCGGCGTTCTGCCTGTTTTGGTTTTGCTGGGACTGTTTTGGAAATTGCAAAACTCAAAATTTTTGTACAGAAGTCGACCAAGTGATGAATACCAAAGTTGTAGATCTAGTTACCCTTAACATTTTCTACAAAGGCTATATAGGGTTTTTCTGCCCAGATTTGAAGTTATTTGAATGCCAAAAGTGAATGTCAGCCTGTTTTGGCAAACAGTAAAATCTGCCTTGCAACTTATTTTCCAAGCTTTTCCCCTCAAAATTTGAAATGCCAATCTACATGAAAGTTGTGTCCCTCATCAAGATGGACAACTTTCATAAAGGTAGAATTTTAAGTGTTTAGGTGAAATTTGGAGAACGCGGCAAAAGTTCCGGCAGACATCGGTGGACACTAGAGTGGCAAGGGGGCTTGACCATCCTTTGACCATGGGTTGGCCTCACAAGTGTGTTTACTAGTCAAATAGGGTCACTAGGGTGGGTTAGTGAGTTTTTCTAGGTGAGGGCCCAGGTTGACCGTGGTTTGACCACTGTTGACCATTTGACCGGCTATTATGGCTAATTAAAAACCTGGGGCGTCACAGCAGCCGAACGCGATGCCGAGGTCGCCAACCAGGTCGTCTGCCTTCCTGGTTTTCACGACTATATCGTCTACGTACGCCTCAACGGTTCGCCCGATGTGATCCCCGAAAACGTGCTGCATACATCGCTGGTATGTAGCGCCCGCATTTTGGAGACCGAACGGCATTGTTACGTAGCAATACATCCCGAACAGTATGATGAACAAAGTCACGAGCTGGTCGGACTCCTTCATTTTTATTTGGTGGTACCCGGAATAGGCGTCAAGGAAGCATAAAAGCTCACACTCGACGGTCGAGTCAACGATTTGATCGATTCGTGGCAAAGGAAAAGGAACTTTAGGACATGCTTTATTTAAACTAGTATAGTCTACACACATCCGCCACTTCTCATTCGTTTTCTTCACTAATACAGGGTTAGCTAGCCACGTAGGGTGGAACACTTCCTTGATGAACCCATCCACGAGGAGCTTCCGCAGCTCTACTCCGATCGCTCGGCGCCGCTCTTCGTCAAAGAGGCGCAGCCGTTGTTGCACGGCGCGGGAGTGAGGTAGGATGTCAAGGGAGTGCTCGGTGACCTCCCTCGAAATGCCTGGCATATCCGAGGGACTCCACGCAAAGATGTCGGCGTTGGCGCGGAGGAAGTCGACGAGCACCACTTCCTATTTCGGATCGAGGGTGGAACTGACCCTCAACGCCTTGCCCTCGGGGGCAGAAGGGTCGAAGCTGCCGGCGTGTTTGGCAGTGGAGTCGAGGTCCTCGTTGACCAGCTTCTCCAAGTTCTCCACGAGCGCTTCATCCAGTGCTAGAGCCTCCACGTGCTCCACGCACTCGACGTCGCAGTCGAATGCGTGCTCGATCGACGAGCCCACGGTGATGACACCCTTGGGCCCCGGCATCTTCATCTTGAGGTAGGTGTAGTTGGGGACTGCCATGAACTTGGCGTAGCACGGCCGCCCAAGGATGGCGTGGTACGCGCCCCTGAACCCCACCACCTCGAAGGTGAGCATTTCCTTGCGGAAATTGTCTGGTGTGCCTGTGACGCCTCAGGGTTTTCGGCCGGGTTAATTAACCCTAATGATCTGGTCAACAGTGTTGACTTTTGTCAAACGACGGTCAACCTGGGCCATCACCTCGAAAACATCACCGACAATCCCTAATGACACCCCTTGGTCAACCCATAGTCGAGGTTGGGTCAAAACCCTAGCCAAACCCCTTGAACCCCTTTTGACCCACCAGTGTCAGCCGGTACTTTTGCCGCGTTCTCCAAATTTTACCTAAACACTTCAAATTCTCCCAATACAAAAGTTGTGTATTTTGTCGAGGGACACAACTTTCATGTTGAGTGGCATTGCTGGTTTGGAGTGGAAAGGTGTGAAAAACTCAAGTCAACGCCCTGGGTTACTATTCATCGGCGCCCAGAAAACAGCCAACTTGGCATCAAATTTGCGCATAAATGGTTGAGAAAAAGGCCATACGCCCTTCATAAAAGTGTAGAGGGTTGATTGGTCTACAACTTTCCTATGTATCGCTTGGACCACTTCAGTGCAAAAATTTGTAGAAAAACTGTTTCAAACCGAGCCTAACAAAATTCAAACGGGCCGACACGCGCCACACGCACGGCGCGCCGAACCGCCCGCCAGGTGCGCGCACGCCGAGGCCCACCTCCGACCGCCGGTCCGAGCACAGTGCTTAAGCCACTGTGTCAAGGTACAGTCGACGTGGCCTAAAGCCTTAGGTCGGTGCCACGTGCCCCGCCCTCATGCGCTGGACGGCGGTGCCGCCTCGCACCACAGGTCTGACGGCCGCCGTACGTCGCCGCCCATCCCGTCGTACCCCGGCCATACCACGACCCTGCCACGACTACTCGCCTTGGTGTGCAAGGAATCCACACCAACGCCTCGCGCCCGGATAGAAAAGCCCAGTCGTCTTTCCTCGCGCGAGCACCCGAGCCCCGCCACGGTCGCCATTGCCGCCGCCGGTGAGCACCTCGCTCCGCTTGCGCCTGTGGCTAGTTGAGCACGCCTAAAGCTTCCTCTCGCACCCAGTAAGCTTGCACGCCTGCGTGTGGTCCTAGCCAAGCCACCAGCTCGCCGGAACCCGAGTTCCCGCAGCCGCCGACGAGCAGCCGCCGACGGTCCCAAGCTCTGCTTGCTCCCCGGGCAAACCAACCCTTCCAAGACCTCCATTAGGTCGTTGGGGAGCTAATCGAGCCACGCATTGTGCAGCCCCGTCCCTATCTTCGCCGGAGTCCGAGCAGCCGCGGCCGCCGTCGTCGGTCTCCGTCGTGCCCGCTCGCCGGAGCAACCCCTACCCTCCCGTCCGTGTCCAGCAGACCCTAGGTAAGTGGAATCGAGCATCTGGGTTATTTGTTTGCCAGCCCCGGCCCTACCTCGCCGCCGGCGAGCCTCCCTCCGCCGCCGACGGTACCCCTGTGGGGATTTGTGGACTCGAGGGTCTAAGTGCTAAAGGCGAGGGCAGTCTTGTGAAGGTTCAAAACTTCTAGGGGGCGCGATGAAAGATGATTCTTACCCTTTTGTGTCTTTCAGCTGAAACTTGTAAAATCAATTTAAAATCATAGAAAAACCCCAAAAATAGTAAACTCAATTTTGCTGTGCTCAGAGTAACAAGAACTACAACTTTCTCCCAATATGTATATACTTTTGAGCTACAGTTTTTGCTTGAAAAATTGAAATGTGCAATCCCTAGATCTGTGTTTCTGCAAAATCTATACAAGATCTTGAGCTGGATTTTGGATACGTTGTGGGTACTAGTATGTGAAGTTCCTATGCCAAAAATTGCACAAAGTTACTGAAGGGATCTTTTTATATAAATTATTTTGTGAAATTGACAAATCTGCCTAGATGATTTTTGTAGCTTAAAATATAATTATTTTTGAGCTCAACTTCTGGATATAATCTTGTAATGTTGAAATTCACCTCTGGCGAATTTATCATGATTTTATCTCTATTAGAAATATTTATTCCTGATTTATGTTTGTTTTTAATCATAAATGTGTAGATCAAGATCTACAAAGGTTATGGGTGTGTTCATAGGTTCTCTAGGCTTGTTTTGGACCAAAGCATGTGTAGGAGAGAGTTTGGGTTCACTACTGTTCTGTTTATTTTTGTATGCATTAATTCCTTATATGCTAGCTAGAAATGCCTTTATTTAGGTGCATTTAAATTTCATTGGTGCAAACCAATTGCTTGATGTCCAGAGGTGTACCTCTTCGTCATTAGAGCCAGTGGGCACTGTTGGGCAAGTTTTGAATGTGTTTGGTTGAGTAAGAGAATGCAAACTAGATTAATCTAGTAAAGGAAAAATAGGGAAAAATACATCCTTTGTGCATAAGTTAAATAAATGAGTTAGGAAGGTAAATTGGTGGCACAAAAGTAAATTTCCTTGTTGTTTGTAATTAAATAAATATTCTTTATAGATGTGTACACAACCACCATCATGAAAGTGTTGTATAGTCTTTTTGTGTTACTTTAAACGAGTACTTAAATGTTTAAATACATTTCTTAAGGTGAATATGACCAACCCTATACAACTTGTAGTTGTTGCTACTGTTTATTATGTGAATTACATTTATATATATATGTGTGTGTGCACAGTCACTATTAAAAAGTCTAGATAATAAAGCATTGCATATTGTCCCTTTATAGGAAGAGTATGCTGAATGTATTTATTATCTAGGTGAATGTGTTCGAACATGCACCCCATGGTTGTCATAAGTTGTTTTGGGATTAATTAAATCAATTGGTCACTCAAGTCTTGCATTTGCATCCTCCGTGTAGAAGTTCCCGACGGTAGTTACATGCTCGTGTCAGAGGACGTGAACGAGGGAGCTGGAGGAGGCGTGCACTACGTCACCGTAGAGCAAGACCCGGGCCAAAGTCCGGAAGATTGTTTAACTACTTGTGCCAACCAAGGCAAGCCCCGGTTTTATCATTAACCTTTGTTTCATTAAATTATGCAACTACCTTTGTTATTCTATGTGCATTTACGTTCAGGAATTGAATGAAACCCTAGTTGCAGGATCCCTAGGCGCCTATGTTCTTTTACTAGTATGCTAGGTCGTTAGATGCTATGCTCTAAGGACATGGTAAAAGTCGAGTGATGTTCGTCACTCGCGAGAATAGGATTTTCCTTTTTGGAATCACCCCTGTTATAAATGGATTGCTCATGTGCTAAGAGCATGGGATTTGGGCTCCGGTCCAGTGGCTTCGTGGGCTAAGCTTTTGAACGTACTAAGCACTTGTCGGGAATGGGACCGGTAAGCCTAGTACCTTAAGGAGACGGCACGGGATTTTACTACTACTACTCTCGATTCGTCTCCTGCCCGGCTTGCAACCGGGAGGAGGGTACTTGTGTGAGGCTGGGTGTACTAGGTGGGGCACGCTAGATAGCCTTGTACCTGGGACTGTAGGCTATCATACCAAACCGAGGATTTTTGGGAACCGTTTGGTCGGTGTCAGCTCCGTGGGGCACCGCTCCGTGTGTTTAGGTTTACATTGCAAGGGTTATGAACCAATCGATTGTAGGACCCTCACCGTTATCCGAGACTGCTTAATCAGCTGGCCATGATATCCCTTAATGATGGAACTATGTGAAAGCTCCTGCGTGAATTAATTGTAATGTACAATCCTTGATTGTATTAGTTGTTCATCATAGTATGATAATCTCACTAGAATCTGAGCTAAAATATTGAAAGTAAGGATCCATGAACCTAGTTGCTTTTTGGCAAAACAAACCCACTAGCCAAAAGCCTACATGTCTAGAGGTAACTTTTGTCGGGTAAGCCTTGCTGAGTATTAGTATACTCAGCCTTGCTTAAATTGTTGTTTTCAGGTGAAGTTGTTTGGCCTGGTGAGATTCCACCAGGCTGGGAGCTGGAATGGGTGGATGATGACGCCGAGTAATGACATCACGGATGGCCTCCAATGATGTCATTCGTATCGCTATTAGTACTTCCGCTGTTTTTAATAAAACTTTGAACCTTACTTTCATGTCAAAGAACCATGTTTGTAATAATGGACCCTACGGGGATTTGATGTTAAATTGTAAGGCACTCTGGACTCTCCTTCGTGGGAGTTTTATGCATACGTTCGACCCTCTCTGTATTCCCAAGTGATTTACCGGGTGTACCCGGCAATACTCAATGGGATGGTTCTTTATTATCGCTTAATGACCAAATGGAGTGGTTTAGGCGATAGTACAGAATTATCCCGGATGGGATTGTCACAGTGCCGAACCAGACTGGCAGGTCAATCTACCTGAGGGGCTGGACGCGCTTGCCTGGCGCGACGCCATGGAACGGCGTCGTGTTGGGCCGCAGCTGGTCCAACCTGATCCCCAACAGGCGCAGAGTGTGCGCGTAGAGGATGTTGAGGCTGCTGCCTCCGTCCATCAGCACCTTCGAGAACCGCGCGTTCCCGATGACCGGGTCGACCACCAGCGGGTACTGACCCGGGTTGGGGATGCGGTTCGGATGATCCTCGCGGCTGAAGGTGATGGCGTCCTCCGACTAGTTGAGGAAGGAGGGAGGCGTCTTCTCCGCGGTGAGGACCTCGTGCCGCTCCCGCTTGCGCTGGCTGTTGGACATGTCCACGGTCGGTCCCCCGAAGATGAGGAAGACGTTCTCCACCGCTGGGAAGCCACCGGCATCGCCATCACCCCCGTCCTTCTTGGCCTCGCCCTCCTTCGCGGCGGCGCGGCTGTAGTACTTCTTGAGCATATCGCACTGCTCGAGGGAGTGGTTAACCGGTGTCTTCTGGTATGGACATGGCTTTTTCAGCATGTCGTCTAATACCCCAGGGCCTCGAGGGGCCACTCGAGGGCCCCGTCGAGCTGGGTCAACAGCAACGGCTTCGTCGGCATTGTCGTCGCGCCCCTGCTCGCGCGCCTCGTGGTGCGGCTTCTTCCCTTTCTTGCCTCGCTTGTGCTTCTGCTGGGGGTCCTTGGATTTGCTACCCTCCGCGGGCGCGTCGTCCACGTGCTTGCCTTTCTTCCCGTCGAAGATCGCCCCCACCGCTTCCTCGCCAGAGGCGAAGCTGGTGACGATGTCGAACAGCTCGTTCGAGTCAACGGGCGGGCTGCGTCCAAGTTCACGCACGAGGTCCCGGTAGGTGGTGCCCTCGAGGAAGGCGTGCACGATCTCAGACTGAGCCACACTCGGGAGCTCCATGCAGCGCTTGGAGAAACGCCGTATGAAGTACCGGAGCGACTCACCGGGCTTCTGGGTGCACGCGCGCAGGTCCCAGGAGTTTCCAGGGCGCACGTAAGTGCCCTGGAAGTTCCCCACGAAGGTACGAACCAGATCATCCCAGTTGTGGATCTGGCTGGCCGGTAGGTGCTCAAGCCACGTCCGCGCCGAGTCGGCGAGGTGCAACGGCAGGTTGCGGATGATGACTTCGTCGGTGGTGGCCCCGCCCAGCTGGCACGCCAGGAGGTAGTCGTTGAGCCATACGCGGGGGTCCGTCTCCCTGTTGTATTTGTCGATCACGTGGGCTGGCGGAAGCGCTGAGGGAAACTCACTGTGCGGATCTCCCGGCTGAACACACGGGTTCCCGGGGGCTCCAGCGTCAGCGAGCGGTCCTCTCGGCTGTCATAGCGCCCACCCTGCTGGGGGTGGTAGCCTGCCGTCGCCCGCATCTCCGCGTTGCCCGTCCGCCGGGCGTTGATGACGTTGCGAACGTCACCGTCCTGGGCCTGCCCGCGCGTGTCAAGGATCCGCTCCCCGACCGGCGTGCGCCCGGGTTGGCAGGGCGTTCCGTCACGCCTCCCGCGTGTACCGACGGTTCGGGGCCTTGCGCGCCCCCGTCGTCCCACGCGCTCCCCCGCCGGCGGATGTGGGACGCCGAGGTTTTGGCCAGCTGAACGGCCGCCTGCTCGATGAGCGCCTGCGCCTCGTGGTGCAGGTTTCGCGCCTCGGGCGTTGAGGGGGCGGGCATGGCCCGCAGCAATGTCGCAGCGGCAACGAGCTTCTGGCTTGCTCGCGGGCTTTCTTGCCAAGCTCACGCGCGCGTTCGCCACGCGCGGAGGCTTCTCCGGCGATGGAGGCTCGAAGCAGCCGCACCGCACGGTACTCCTCCACGAGCTTGGCTTCAAGCTCGCGTGCTTGAGCCAGTTGCGCGTTGATGTCGGCCCCCCTCGGCGGTGAGGAGGGGAGCGCTTGGCCCCGCACCCTGGTGCGGTCCAGTTCCCGGGCCGGGGGGAACATCTCCGTCGCCAGCTTCTGCCGCTTTCGCGGCGTTTGCTTAGTCGTTGGCGAGCACGACGAAGCACTCCCGCGCGGGATCGTAGCTTCCGGCACTGGAGTTGTTGGAGTAGCCAAACCAGTAGTCCGTGGCGTCAAGGAACCGTCGGAACATCACTGGGTCAGGCACGCCGGAGAAGTCCCACTCCGCGTACCCGTGCGAGGTGGCGGGTGGAAGCTCGCTGGCGGAGCCGTGGGACGATTCATCGTCGGCAGAGCCACTGGGATCCCTGACGGCCGGGACATGGTGGTCAGGGCGAACCCCGCGCGTCGCCGCGTCGGTGTTGGTGGAGGCGACGTACGCCATCGTGGCGCCGCGCGGCCCCGATGGGGAAGCGCGGCCCCGACACCGAGCGCTCCCCCGTCGGAGTGGCGGCCGTCTCGCCGGTGGTCGCGTCGCGTTGTGAGGTGACTCACGCAGCGCGTCGGCGCTCCGTCCGCGCCCGTCGCGAGCGCCGGTCGAAGCGTCGGCGACACCGAGGCGGCCGAAGGGCCCGCGCGCATCCACGTGGGCGGACGCCGGGGCGTGAGTGGCGGGTGCGATGGAGGCCGGGTCGGCCCCGGTCTCCCGCCGCGCGCGGAGTTCATCGCGGTTGGTGATGCGCATGAGGAAGCCGTTCCCCGTGGCCTGGAAGTTCAGGCTCCTGTTGGGGGATTCGGAATCAAGCCTTTCGTATACCAAAAATAAAAAGAGTGTCTTTAGCTGCCCAAGTCTCTTTGCGAAAGGCCCAGCAGCGAAACCCTAGGAGCCATTGACTCCTTTTCCAACTTTCAGAACTCATCTTTCGACTAGTACCCTTCATCGCCAGCGGAGTTGCAAAATAAGCTCAGAACAATTCGAGGCGTTGGGGTCTTGGCCAGGCTGATTGATTTTTTCCACGACGAAACCCCAGGAGAGAATCTTATTCACCCAGGCAATCTTGACCTGGGATTCGCTCGGGGGGTTTCGTCGCCCCTAACCCCTAACGGCTTCAAGTTTGAATGTGGTTTCCTTGTTTCAGGTGACGAAAGGTGCCAGGCGAAAGGGGAATCTCCAAAAGAATGAAGGTTTCCTCCCGACAGGCGCACGTGATGAGTGCAAGAAAGGCGCCGCGATTTGCGGCGTGACATCATGAAGCGCCGATTACGTGGAGACCTAATTGCAGATTTCCCGGAAATAGCCTAGCACATTCTGTTTTGATCCGTTTTACACAAGGGTGTTATCAGAATGTAAAAAGTCTATTCGCCTCCCTATAAAAGGAGACGAACGGCACTTGTAAAGGGGATCGACTTTTGAGAAATCAACTGTTGAGCAAAGAGCTTTTGGCTGTCCTTTGTTCTGTGTTTTGGTTTTGGTCCTTGAGCTTCAGTTTTCCCTCACTGTTTGTGTGCGATAGCTTCGGCCGTCCTCACAACAGCTCCCGAACCAGATTTCGAACCCCGCTGGGAGGGGGTCCGAGCTGCCCATGGAATACCTCTGGCCGCGGTACTCGGTGCGAATCACCATCAAGAGGGCTGGTGATGAGCCGATCTTCAGCGCGACCCCCCTACCTGCCGCGCCAACTGTCGATGCGGAATGTAGTCCCGACACTAACTAGTAATAAGCGCTGAGATCTGCCTCTTGATAGGCCGGTGCTAGCAACTAATGACACTGGGTTTATCCTGGTTCCGGCCGGGGCCGTACGTCCAGCAGTGGTGTGCTCAGGGCACTGTATTGCGTTGCACCGTGGTGCTCGTAGAGGGGGCTACAAGCATGGTGGGAGAGGAGGTCTGGCCTCCAAGTCCCAGAGGTTTTGATTGAGGCAAGGGCCAATATCGTGGAGAGGGCGGAGAGCGTGTGGGTGATCGTTGTCCATCATCTCGTGTCCCCTGCGGCTGGGGGACTGCCCGTCCTTTTATAGGCCAAGGAGGGAGTAGTTTACATGTGTGCCGCACTATTCTCCTACGTGTGGAGGCATCGCGAGCAGTGCCACGGAGCTGACGGGCGTCCTGGCGAATCCTGCTCCAGTCGAGGCGTCGTGGCGCGTCTTGTGCTCGTACAGGAGCGGTTTCGAGGGCGGTGGCGTAGTGGTTGGTCGTCCGGCCGCCGCTGCGGGCTGATTCGAGGGTGTCGTCAACGGGGGGCCCATACGAGGCACAGTGGCAGTCGTGGCGACGTCTTGTCCCCGTGCACTCCAACAGCATCGGGATGTCGTCACAGTGCCCAGCGTGGTGCGGCAGTGGCGGGGATGGCCGCGCAGGGTTGACAGCAACAGAAAAACCGCTCCCGCCGGCCTGACGTCACGGCGTGGCCCTGCATAGTCACGAAAAACGCATTCGAGGGTGCCGCCGGCCCCCCTTCGAGGGCTCAGCACGTTAGCCGTACGGGGGTAGGCGGCACAGTGTCACACGGCTGACACCGGCCTCACCGCACAGTGCCACACAGTGGCGGGGATGGCCTTCCCTAGGGAGTTGGTGAAACAGCGCCGGGACGCGATTCTCGGGCGCGTCAGGGTCGTGGTGCGCGTCCCGCGGTGTCAGAGCATTAAATGCCCGTACACAGGGGCAGGAGCATGGACGATGTGCGTGTAGGTGGCCTCGAGCGAGGCGGACCTCGCCCGAGGGGGCGTTCAGCCCTCGAGCGAGGCGGACCTCGCCGAGGGGGTGTTGAGCCCTCGAGCGAGGCGGACCTCGCCCGAGGGGGCGTTTAAGGCCTCGAGCGAGGCGGACCTCGCCTGAGGGAGCGTCAAGGCCTCGAACGAGGCGGACTCCGCTCGTGGGAGCGTCTAACCCTCGAGCGAGGCGAACCCCGCCCGAGGGGGCATTCGTCGTGCCACCCTGGCGGGCTGCGGGGGCCACCAGGGTCGTGATCGTGTCGTGTGTGTGCTTTAGGTTCATGGGTTAGCCCGTGTTTTGCGTTTTTTGCGGGTTTTAAGCGGGTTTCCCCTAGTTATTTAGGGACCCTTATGGTTGTCCCCGACAAATGATATTAGGTCAACTGGTTAGGGTTACTTTGGATGATGTGCACCATATAATGGGACTCGAGACTGGAGGCAATGATGTAACAGAACATATAAACAGAACACCGAATAGTGAAAATGAAACTGTGGACAATGAACTTTTCAAAAGGTTTGCATGCAGTGATAACCACAAGCTCGATCTAGCAGGGCTAGAAGACATGCTTCGGAAAGATCTATCTCCGAACGAAGATTTTCTGAGTGCCTTCGTCTTGTTCATGATTGGTCCCATCATAGCATCACCCACATGATCCTACATCAGTGCGAAGTATATAAAACTGGTTAGAGATGTACGACAAATTCGACATTTCAATTGGGGCCAATATACTTTGAATTATCTATTAGAAGCACTGGTTACTTTCAAGCATACTGGGGGAAAACCCTGAAGGGTAATTTGGTTCTTCTACACGTGAGTTCTTTACTGTACATCATACTCTTTAAACAATGTTTATTTTTTGACTTACTTATGTGCTTATTTTTTAAAATAGTTATGGTTATATGAGCGACTTAGAGTGGACGACTGTTATTACATAAACTATGCTGATGAAAGGAGAAGGCAACCACCAGTTATGGTCTTCTGGGATGAAGAAAATGCCAAGCGTAGATCAATTGCTTGGGAGCATGGAAAGTTGGGGAAAGGAACGGTAAGTTTGCAAACACAACACATATATTTAGGCGGTTCTGTGTTTGAGCACATCTTTAACTAGTTCAATTGTTTATAGCTTCATTTGGCTGCCGCTTCACAAACCAACGAAAAATGAGAAACAACTGTGCCAGGAGCAAAAAAAAGCAAATTATGCACACGAGGTTCAAAGGAGCAACCTAGAAGTAAGTATGACATATGTTTAAGTGTCATATTTCATTTGTGCGGTTAATTCGCAATTTAGTAAATTGGTAGGTGCAAAGCCTTCAACATTGGATGAAAGCGACGAAATTTGAGCTTAAACTAGAAGTGGAGCAGATGCTTCTTGAATTGGAACACAAACAGGATAAGAATATTCTGGAACAGAAGAAGGAATTTGCTTTGTTTAGAAATGACAACATCCTGGAAGACAGGTTCAATAAGCTAGAAGCTAAGGTACAAGCAGAACAGGAACACACACGAACGGAGTTGCAGGTATCCAGGGTGATCTTATTCAATTTAATGTACTATAATGGTTTAACCTTCAACATTGTCTCAACTAATAGGAACTCTGTGACCTGGTGGGCAAACTTATAGAGCAAACTTCATCTCAAACTGCCCATGCTCGACAACAGATGCCTTCATCTACATATGTTGAGGTATTGTATGTGAACTTGTTTGATCATTGTTCGTGTTTCACGATAGAAATGATACTTTGTAATCGAAAAAAACATTACCAATTGCAGGTAACACCACGCACACATTTCAAAGTGGTGCGGGATAAAATATACGTTGAACCAGGCATTTCCAAAAATGATACGACCATGAAGCAGCACGACAACCCCCATAAAATGGGACTCAAACGAAGAGAGCCAATTATCGACAACGATTTTAATATATGACCAGTTGACAAAGAAGCTGCCAAGTTCTTAGTTCAGAGTTACGAGGACGCTTTCGTTGTGGACATAGACGACCACTCGCTTAAAGCGGGAGAATTGGTCGGAAATGTCTCAGAGCAGTTTATATTTGGAGAGGTAATATTCTTTCACATCCATGTCGTTAGTAAACACATGCGCACCTAATATTTACTTTTTCCACATTTTGCAGGTAATAAATACATATGTCCATTTTAGAAACGTTGAGAATGAATCAACGTCATTCATACATACGCTTGATGTTCAAAAGTTGATGCAACCAGAACGGGGGATATGCGAAAAGTATATGAAACGTATAGTGGAAAAATGTGTGGGAAAACATTTGGTATGCAATATTGATTTTGTTTTGTGTATTGATCTGTGTTAGTGTTTACGGTTAATAATTGTATCAAAGTTCGTTTGTGACTTGCAAGCGTACAAGTCTCCCGTCGTAGTCAAGGGACCCTTCTTCCCTCGAGTGGTGAACCCAGGGTATCGAATCCGTGGAACAAATGTGTGACGCAAAACTTAATCTAATAAAGCCAAGTAACTCCAATCTTCGATAAAAGAAACCCTAATGCATCTATGTAAAAGACACAAAACAAATCTAATCTACTAAAGACCAGAGAAAACAAAGTAAGATTGGGTAGATAAACCGATCTAGAGGGATCGGGGTAAGCCTTTTGTTGAAGTTCCAAGCAAGAGAAGAAGTAGCAAATTGAATCTTAATAGAAGCCTCTTTAAATCGTGGTTTCCTGTCCAAATCCGAAAACATCCGCCTTTCGGAACCCCCGTTCTGTCACAACGTATCCCTATTCATGCGGGGAGCTTAGGGCAAGTCAAAAGACAAGTCGAGATTCTTTCGGAAGATCCGGCGTGTACCTCTAGCCACCGCGGCTACAAGAACACCCTATGTAATCTATCTCGAGAATAGAATTGGAATAAGCAAAGCCGATCGAAAAACGAAATCTTCGAGGAAACACTTGATCGCTAGGAAAAGATTCAACTTGATAATTCAACTATAACAATGATACATACACAAGATCACCACCGGGATCCTTCCTTGATCTTGCTTCTAGCTCCGGGAACTCTGACGTGGTCTTCCGTGCAAGATTCCCACGTCGGCTAGGGAAACCCTAGTCAACTAGCTCGACCCTCTCCTCTCCGAGATGGTGTCCCTCTCTTCTCTGCTCCTCGGTGGCCGATGACGAATTCTTCTCCTCGTGGCTCTCGGTCAGGGGGCTATAAATAGCCCGATTGGCGGCTAGGGCAAAGGAGGGGGCAAATGGGCCCCGGATGGGCTCGGGCCGACCGGACCGGGGCCGGCCGGCCCGGGGCCCATCCGGGCCCAGCTCGAGGGCTCCTTTGCTCTACGTCGGTTCCCTTGCTTCTTGGATGTTTCCCCCTTCGCATGTAGGTCCATGTCGTCAGTTTCTCTCCGAATTGGACTCAACTCCTTGTCTTGCAAGATTCAAGACTTTTTCGGTCGTGTCCTCGGAGTCTGTCGTCTTCTCGGATCAAGTCCCTGGCTTCTTGGAGTTAAGTTTGCTTCGTTGCATGACTTGTAGGGGGCTTCAAGGTCTTCTCATGAGGTGCTTGATGAACTTATCCCGAAAGTCTTGCATTCAACACTAAAACCCTGCATAAACATTAAACTCCAAAACCGACATGCACACGTGAACTTGTTATACCACGGGGGTTAGTACCAATGGATAAGGTATAAAACTCATGCCAACACCGAAGGTAAACTCATGGCTAGGTTGACGGATTTTCACCGTCAACATCTCCCCCATGCTTAAACCTTGCTCGTCCTCGAGTAAGCCTTCGATGGATATCATCATTGCCAAACAATGTTAAACCTTGCACTTGATCATACATGAGAAAACATAATGCTCTCAAAATTTTAATTCATTAAAGTTCCATAATGTACTAGCCTTCATCTCTACGGAGGGTAGATCCTTATTAAGCTTATCCCACAAGTATTAACATGCTCACAAAGTTTAAATAGATCTCAGAATTTTTGAAATAAAGAACGAGATAAAGAAAAGCTAAACCAAGTTCACAAATTTAAATCATCTTGTATATTGCTCATGAACTCTCATCTCACTTGTCTCTCAAGCCTGTATATTCTACTCCTTTCCCTCTCATAACATATATGTGTGGTAGGCTTTATATGGAGCTTTGGGAAAGTTTAGTCCTAACAAGGTTTTATAAATGAGGTGTTGTCAAAACAAGACAAGCTTCTCATGGTCTTACCGAGACTCGTCAAAAAGGTCATTGGAAAATAATGTTAAATCAAGGAGGGGAAAGAGAAAAATACACACACTTTTAGATGAGTGGACATGTGCAAATGGCAAAGAGTGATCCCGAGGCACAAAGGAAGTCCTCGTTATCGGATTGCACATGGTTGGAAAATGAGAATGGATCTTTTTAACTTGAAGCCTTGAATGCACTCTTAGAGAACCGGGGAGTTCACTTTACGCATATATTTTTTCTCTTTCTCATATTTCTCATTCTTTTCTTTCTTTCTTTCTTTCTTTCTTTCTTTCTTTCATTCATTATATATATTTTTTTCTGTCTTCTTGTGAGACCTTCACCTTGGAAGTCACGTATATCGCCGAATTTTTTTTCTTTCATCATTATATTATTATTATTATTTAAAAAATACTCCCTTTTGAACTCTAAAACTGCACTGTACCTACCTCCTCCCCCATGCTTAGACGTTGCTCGTCTCGAGCAAAGAGGCGAAAAATAAGGTAGGTACCGGAAATAAATTTCCTTTGGAGAGATACTTGAAATCTTCAATGTCGGCACCGTCTTGCGATCTTCCTTGAATTGATGATCCATTCTCAACGATAGGTTGTGGTCAAGGAGGTAATCACAAAAGATGATATTTGGTTTAAGGGTGGATATCCGGTGAAGTTTGTGAGATCTCCGATGCGGGGATACAAAATGCACGGATAAAAGGCTAGCAAAAAGATAGATACGCAAAAATGGAATGACCAGCTTCTTAGTCTCGGGCCAGAGAAATCATGGCCTGCAATAACTCACTCAAAAATAAATCTTGTACACTAAGGTTTATGCACTCAAATATATATTAGGCTTTGGATAGGTTGAGCAACACACAAGTGATATTTGTGACAAGGTTAGCGATATTTTTGAGCATAAAAGACATCTTTAATCTATTCATAACTTGAGAGCACATAAAACACTATGGGTCTTTATTTTAATCATAACCTCCGCTGAAAATTAAGCTAGCATTTAAATAAATTCAGATTTGTATTTTTAAGAGAGCACTAGCTTAATCATGCGTAGATCAATTACAAAGATGAACAAAGCTGCAATTATAATCATATATCATCATGGCACAAATTTTTGTATCTTTTCCAATGATATAATCAAGGTGGTGTCTTTATTAATGATGACATCAAGTTGAAATACAAACTGAAAATAAACAAACACGCTTGCTGAAATTTAAATAAAAACAGAAAATACTACACAAACACACATAAGCAAAAGCTGAAAATTACAGAGAAAAAGAAAAGAAAAGAAAACTAAAGTTCCTAAATCTTCTAGTCCTCCGCCGGTGGTTGATGTTGATGATCTTGATAGTAATACCCTTGCTCATAATATGATTGGACATTCCCTCCGATGAATTGATTTGGCTCCACAAGGTGAAGGCGTCCAAGCTCAAAGGAAATATTTGCATTTCCTTCACCAAGTTGAGCTGCATTAGCTTGGATGGCTGCGATGTTTTGGACGTTTCTTGTAGCATACCCTCCAATTATGGCCATGCTTTGTTGTGGTTGGGGATGATGAGCGTAGGACTCCGTGAAGTTAGCATTGGGCACAACATAATTTGGTGGGGGTACCGGTGCACCACCCCCCCCCCATGCTTGCTCTTGTAGCCCTCCGTAATAACTTGGCGGAGGAGGGATCCCGCCGAATGGTTGCACATTGGGTTGTGCTCCACTCGCTTGTGCGGAGGATGTTCCCTCCTCTACGATTCTTCCTCTTTTGTTTTTCCTTGCAGGGACAAGTAGTCCCTCTTCCAACCAATCTTCTCTCCCTTCATTGAAAAGCCTAAGCCTCTCATTGGGAAGGGGTAGGTTCACTATGGCCAACCGATAACCTCCTCTCCCATCTCCACTAATGTATTTGCCTTGCCGCAAATACTCAATGCTGAGAGAGGTACCACGCAAAAGATGGTCGGGGTTTCTTGCGATCCCCGGCCGCAAGGAGAAGGCCAACATGGAGAGGTAGCACCCCGAACCAATATTACCCGCCCCCGATGTTGCTTCACAACACCAACGGTTGATCATAAGGTAAGAGGGGTCTATTGGCTGCCTGGCAATTAAAGCCAAGTATAGCCAATTCAACTCCGTGTCGGTCACCTTTGTCTCCTTCATCCTCCCCAATACCCTCTTGCACATCCAAGAGTGAAATATCCGGATAATGGGGTTGCGGATGCAATTGCGTTGTTGATGGGCTTCTCCGGAGATCATATTCCAAAATCCCGCTAACATGCCGGGTGGCACGTCAACTTTCTCCGGAGCTCCCTTGTGGAATCCAAGCAGCTCCCTAACGTGCTCGTAGGGAACCACTTGTTGGACTCCCTCCAAACGGAATGACAAGCTTTGCACCCCATCATCATCAAGGATGGGTGCAATAGTCATCAAAATTTCCAAGGCGAACCCCAAGTGGGTTTCCACCGATACTCCGTTGGAGAACTGGACCCATCCAAGGTGCCCCAACATATAGTATATGTCGGTGCCAAAACCCAAGGTGTAGAGTGCTTGGTCGTCGAACTCGACGTTGGGCACAAGCCTCTTCTCAAGATTAGAGAGCCTCTCCTCCTCCTCCGCCGACAAGATGATGAAGTCGTACGAAGAGTATGTCGGGGTGTAAGGAGGTGGCGCGGTTGAACGGGTCGATCGTCGTGGTGGTGCGGGCTGCTCCTCCGTGTGCCCACGAGGTTCGGTAAACCTCATGGAAGTGCTTCTTGCAGCCCTCATACCACCAAGGAGGAGAGCATCGTTCCTCCTCGGTGGTGCCGTATCCGTCTCCATGCTCCGGGGAGACTTGGAAACCGAGTGCCTCCTCGAAGACGTGGTTGATGACGGCTTGGACGACGACGAACTCTTCTTCTTGGAGAAGAGACTTGTGGTTTTCTTCCACATGGTTGTTGCACTCTTTTCTTCAACTAAAACTCCGGGTTGCGACCGGTAACTAGGTACTTAAACTCTTTGCTTCGGATGTGGACTTTGAGTGGATTAAGGATGTGGATTTTTTTTCTTGAGCTATCAAGCTTGGGAAGGTTGGCTATGTCTACGGAGGTTTTGAGCACACAAACTTGAACACACAAACAAAGGAAGGAGAGGGAAGCTTGCCTGCAGAAAACGGGAGCCGGGGGGCTCCTTAAGTAGGTGAGGCCGGCCGGCCTGGGGTCCTTCTGGCTCCTCCCCGCCTCGTCTTTCTTCCAGCACGATCATTTCGCCTCTGCAACTTTCCTGCCCGCGTGCTCCACGAGTTGCACCGCCCAAACGCTCTCGCCCATTCCTTTTCTTGCATTATTGGTCCTTCCACTTGATGCTCATGCTTTGGGTCATGTCCATGCTCCCTAGCTCCACTTGCTTCACATGCCACCATGAAATTCCTGCAAAGTTGATGCTTGCTGCCCACCATGCTTGTCCTTTGCATGTGGAATTGGTGAAAGTTGATAAAAGGGAATCCAATGGTGCATGCATGATTAATTCAAACTAGATTGCCTCCATTAAGGTGTGTTTAAGGTTAAGCACTCCCCTAATTCGAAATTTAAAATATTTTTCAGAGCCATGCAAGAGCTCAAACATAATTTTAGAGAAGTTTTTAAACCATTAAAAACAAATGTAAGTCGAAAATATTTTTCGACTACGTTGATTTCGGTCTCACCGGTATAGTTTGCCTTCATCGGTTGAGAGCAAAACATTTCCCGGCTTGATCATGGGGGCATAGGTTTAGGTTCTAATTTTGGCTAAATAAGAAAGATTTTGAATAAAACAAAATTAGAATAGGCTTAGAAAAATTCTAATCCTAGAGAAACCAAGGATAAAGATTTTTAAAACCAACCAAAAGTTTTGATTTCTAGGTTCACGCGAGTTCTACCACGTGCTGAATTTTATTAACACTTAAATATAAATCGTGGCTCTACTCGTGTGGTTTTAGCATGAAAAATAAGTCAACCTCAGCACCATAATGAGGGTGAAAGGTTGAGTTAGGTTCTGAAATTATTTGGTTGAGGTTTCTCAAAAAGAAAAGAACAAACAAGCACATAGGAGGGTTCATGCAAAGGGTTTATGATAAAGCAAACATTCAATCAAGAATTATGTCTCTAATATTGTTCAACCACTTCTAAGTCTAATGCCTTTGCGTAATAAAACTCAAAAACTAAATTATTAAAAATACTCGAAAAACCTGGAATCGGGTTGTCCTCCCGGTAGCTTATTCTTGACTCGACGAAACGGGTTGCCTCCCGCCTAGCGCTTCGTTTATAGTCTATAGCTAGACTTCTTCACTTGTTTACTCCGGATCAACGCTCTTTGTGGGCATTGCAATCTTGGGTACCCACTTCCACACCATCTTGGGCGCGGGCTTGTCTTCCGGCTTAGTCGGCTTAGTCATTTTTTTGGTCTTCACAGGCGGCTTCTCTTCCTTTGTCTTGACGGAAGCAACACCTTCTTTGATTTTCCTTACGTTCATTTTTTCGGCTCCTTCTTCTTTTTCAGCCCCTCCGTTTGTTTTGGTTCTCCCTTCACTCCAATCATGTTGCATGCCTCAATTCTTCGACGGAACTTGAAGGAACTCCTTTCTCCGTTGATATCGAACATCATCTCCCCCTTGCCAACATCAATAGTAGCTCCCACGGTCTTGAGGAAAGGCCTCCCTAGGATGAGCGGCGGCTTCTCCCTTTCTCCCATCTTGAGCACAACGAAGTCGACGGGGATGAAGTGGTGTCCGACCTTCACGGGTACATCTTCAGCAATGCCCAAGGGATAGCGAATGGAGTTGTCTCCCAACTCCAAACATATTCCCGTAGGCTCCATTGGTAGGCGTAGCTTCTCGAACACATCCCTCGGCATGACGCTCACACTAGCTCCAAGGTCGCATAACGCCTTCTCGAAGTTGAAAGAACCAACCGAACATGGAATTGTGGGGCCCCGGGGTCTTTTTGCTTCTCTAGCCCATTAGCAATAGCGGCACTACACTCCTCGGACATCTTAACATGATCTACCCCGAGTGTTGCTATCTCATATTTATTTGCAAGTATGTCTTTAAAGTAACGAGAATATGTAGGTACTTGTAGGGCATCTAGTAATGGCATGTTGATGCTAAGTCTACGCACAACTTCCACAAACTTCTCAAAGTGGTTGTCAAGTTTACCTCGGAAGAAGCGTGGCTTGAGTTGCGGTATCCTCGTGTCTTCCTCCGGCATCTCGAATTCGGGTTCCTCGGTGACGATCCCCGTAACCTTCTCTTTAGCAACTCCTTCCACCTCGGTGGATGGTTTAAGCTTCCTTGCTCCTGCGGAACGTTCCGGATCTTCGGTCTCCTTCCCCGAACGTGTTTGAATGGCCTTCGCCGATTCGGGACATTTGGGTTGTCCCGGAAGCTTCCCTTCATCATTAGTGAGGCGCCCCGCAAGTTGTCTAACTTGCGTCTCGAGCATCTTCATCATGTTGAGCACTTGATGATTGGAACTTCCGACCTCCGTCACTTTGCTATCGATGTTCTCCAACACCTTGTCTATGGTCTTGAACTTGGTTATGGTGTCCTTGTTGATCTTAGCTTGCTCATCCATGAACTCCTTCAATTGTATACGAAGCGGAACCGCGTTAGGAATAGATGAGCTTGCATTAAATTGAGACCTACCTTGCCCGTAGCGGAAGTTTGGCAATTCTCCCTTCCTCATGTAGTCGAGCACTTTGGCTTCCTCCGGACAATCTTTGCGGACATGGCCATACTCTCCACATTCTTCACATGTGGACCTTGCTTCGGCGGCCTTCAAGTCTTGAGCCTCTTTCTTTTCCATCTCCATCTTCTCCAACCTCCTCATGAGTGAGTCGATCTTGCCTTCAAGTATGTTCTCCTTCTCCACTTGCAAGACTCCTTTGACGTTTCCCGTGGGTTGAACCGGATGTAGGCGCCGGACGACGCCCACGTGTCATTATCCGCGACCTTCTTGAATAGAGTGAAAGCTTCCGTCGGTGTAAGTTCGATGATGGATCCTCCCGCCGATGCATCGATGATCGTCCTTGACGCCATGGTGAGTCCTTGATAGAACTTTTGCACGAGGTCTTCTTTCGGGAACTTGTGATGTGGAACCGCCCGGGTGTACTCGTTGAAGCGCTCGAATGCCTCCGAGATAGTTTCTGTAGGATATTGAACAAAGGTGGCAATCTTATTACGCAAGCTTTGAGTTTTACCGGTGAGTAGTATTCCTTCATGAAAGCCTTCATCAACGTGTTCCAATTTTGCACCGTCTCCGCGGTTGAGAGTGGAACCATTGCAAAGCCTTCCCGAGTAGTGAGAACGGAAAAAGCCTTGCCCTCATTTGGTCTTGAGTCACCCCATCCATGTTGAAAGTCTGACATAGTTGAATGAATGCTTGGAGGTGAAGGTTCGGATCCTCTTTACCGGTGAAGGGTGAATGTTGCACCATGCGGATTGTTGAGGTCTTGATCTCGAACGGTCTTCCGATCTCCTCGAGGTTCAAGATTGGTAGGTCGATGATGTCTGGGGTGCATAGCTCCCCAATCTTGCGTTCTTGCGGTGGTTGGTCACCCATTGGTGGAAGTCGATTCTCCCGAGGACTTTGAGGTGGTGAATTCTTCGGAGATTCCTGCGATCCTTTGTCTTCCGACTCCGAATCTACAAAATCCAGCTTTTTAGCTTGATGTGCTTCACGTCTCCTTAGCCTGTAAAGTTTTTCTGGATCATCCACAAAATTATTGGGTTTGTTGGAGAGGTAGCCGTCCATCTCCTGTTAGGGTTAGCAATAAACAAAGTATGCAAAAACTAGAAAGTAAAACAAATCTATAAGAACTAGGGTTAGACAAACTAGATTAGATGTATTTTGAGGATGATCAAAATTTAGTAGATGCAAAAAGAAAAACAAAAAGAAAACTGAAAATTACGAAAAGGCAATAAAAAATCAAATCTTGATCACTTGTTCCCCGGCGACGGCGCCAGAAAAAGGGGCTTGTTGACGGTTAATAATTGTATCAAAGTTCGTTTGTGACTTGCAAGCGTACAAGTCTCCCGTCGTAGTCAAGGGACCCTTCTTCCCTCGAGTGGTGAACCCAAGGTGTCGAATCCGTGGAACAAATGTGTGACGCAAAACTTAATCTAATAAAGCCAAGTAACTCCAATCTTCGATAAAAGAAACCCTAATGCATCTATGTAAAAGACACAAAACAAATCTAATCTACTAAAGACCGGAGAAAACAAAGTAAGATTGGGTAGATAAACCGATCTAGAGGGATCGGGGTAAGCCTTTTGTTGAAGTTCTAAGCAAGAGAAGAAGTAGCAAATCGAATCTTAATAGAAGCCTCTTTAAATCGTGGTTTCCCGTCCAAATCCGAAAACATCCGCCTTTCGGAACCCCGTTCGTCACAACGTATCCCTATTCATGCGGGGAGCTTAAGGCGAGTCAAAAGACAAGTCGAGATTCTTTCGGAAGATCCGGCGTGTACCTCTAGCCACCGCGGCTACAAGAACACCCTATGTAATCTATCTCGAGAATAGAATTGGAATAATCAAAGCCGATCGAAAAACGAAATCTTCGAGGAAACATTTGATCGCTAGGAAAAGATTCAACTTGATAATTCAACTATAACAATGATACATACACAAGATCACCACCGGGATCCTTTCTTGATCTTGCTTCTAGCTCCGGGAACTCCGACATGGTCTTCCGTGCAAGATTCCCACGTCGGCTAGGGAAACCCTAGTCAACTAGCTCGACCCTCTCCTCTCCGAGATGGTGTCCCTCTCTTCTCGGCTCCTCGGCGGCCGATGACGAATTCTTCTCCTCGTGGCTCTCGGTCAGGGGGCTATAAATAGCCCGATTGGCGGCTAGGGCAAAGGAGGGGGAAAATGGGCCCTGGATGGGCCTGGGCCGACCGGACTGGGCCGGCCGGCCCGGGCCCATCCGGGCCCGGCCCCGAGGGCTCCTTTGCTCTACGTCGGTTCCCTTGCTTCCTGGATGTTTCCCCCTTCTGCATGTAGGTCCATGTCGTCAGTTTCTCTCCGAATTGGACTCAACTCCTTGTTTTGCAAGATTCAGCACTTTTCTGGTCAGGTCCTCAGAGTCTGTCGTCTTCTCGGATCAAGTCCCTGGCTTCTTGGAGTTAAGTTTGCTTTGTTGCATGACTTGTATGGAGCTTCAAGGTCTTGTCATGAGGTGCTTGATGAACTTATCCCGAAAGTCTTGCATTCAACACTAAAACCCTGCATAAACATTAAACTCCAAAATCGACATGCACACGTGAACTTGTTATACCACGGGGGTTAGTACCAATGGATAAGGTATAAAACTCATGCCAACACCGAAGGTAAACTCATGGCTAGGTTGACGGATTTTCACCGTCAACAGTTAGTATCTCATGATATCCTTTTTGGTTTGAAGCCATGCATTCATACATCTTTCAACAGGTCTTCGCACCAATGAACATTATTGGCAACCACTGGGGTCTCCTGGTCCTAAACTTTGAAAAGGAACAGGTACAGATTCTTGAATCTTTTGGTATGCGAGATGAAGAAAAAGAGAATACATTGGTAAGTATATGTAGCAGCTTTTATGTACTCACGAACGAGCACAAGATCAAACTTCACATGTATATACCCATTCACTGTAGGTGGAAAGCATACAGTCTTGCGTTGACTATTCGTCCACGAAAGGCTGGGCTAAATTTGAGATTCCATTTGACATTTGCGACTGACGAATACTACCATATCTACAAATCCCGAGACAAGGCAATGGGTAATCTTTTCATTTTGTATATGAACGATGTAATTCAGTTACTCATGTTATGGTACAACGTTGCAGTTTTACATGTGCGGCTTTCGTAATACAATATATTCTGGCATGGGATGGAGAGAAACTGGCTCATCATTTTACAAGTGTGAGTCTTAGAGTTTGTTTTTTCAATTCAAAAATTTATACAAATTGCAATGAAAGGTTCTATGTCACTATGTGCACTACATTTCTCATGTACAGCAAGAAATGGAAAGTTTTTGCCACAGGATATGCACGAAGCTGCTACATTTTGATTGCAATAGACGTCGTTTGGAATCATACGCAAAACCTATCACGGTATGTTCATTTACTACAATTGTACAAACAATGTTTACGCAGCTTCTTCCATGCGTCATTAAGAAATCTTGTTTAACATGTTGTGTTCATGATTACATAGAAGGAAGCCTACTTGTTGGAATATCCGGAAGAAGGAGTGGGGCATCGAGAGGATAGTGATGTAGACGATGTTGTGGTAACGGTAACTCAAAGCAAAGAAGAAGCAGATGTAGCCTCAGAAAAATCTAAGCCGAAAATACCACGAGGACAGCCGCGAAAGACTATGGTTGACGATGGAGCCGCAACAGTTACAGGAGTTGCTCAAGAAACTTCAAATGGTGCAGGACCTGCATCTAGAAAAAGAGCAAAACCCTTGAGGAGAACAGTTGACAGTGCTTCTCGTACTGTCAGGGATGATTTCACTCCGGAAGCTATCTCTGCTCGCGTCAGCAAACAGATGGTTTCAAAAGGAAAACTCCTAAAAAGCCCTTATCAGCCTATGTAGGTCATAATTCGCACACAATTAGTGGCGTCATGACTGCATTATTTTTATGTGATGAACTTCTGGCGAACAATCACAACATGTGTTCACACGACGAGAATGTTGTTTTCTTGAGAGTGATATGAGTGCTTTTAGTTCGATCCGAGTGCCTTTAGCTCGGTCCGAGTGCTTTTATGGAGTACTATCTGGTTTTGCAGTGCAGCCGAGTGGTTTGGTCCTTGTCTCGCGGTTGCTGGGAGGTTGAGAGATCCCCCCTTGATTAGACCCGTGATTTACACCGACGAGGCTCGCCTGCCGTTGGGTGCCTGCGTTTGGGACACTAACATGTCAGGCCAGGCCCACGTGACAGGGACCCAATGGCAGAGGTGGGAGGATAGCTCTACAAGTTTAAATCCTTGATCTCCAGTAACTTGAGTAATTTCTTTTGCAAGTTTAAACCAGCCATTGCTTTTGTAGCAAAGGGAGAAAAGTCATTTTAGCTAGCCTCATCAAGTCTAATGGTGTCTCAGGGTGATGGGATCCGTTGGGAGACTACAGTACTGTCGGGGACCGCCCTAGGGGTCCCCTCAAACGATGGGGGAACCCTCACTTAAATTCCTGCATCAAATGAACTGGGCCTAACCATGCAGGGAACTAACCATGCAGGACGTGGCCCACGCAGCAGACTTCGGAGGCCCCGCCAAGATAGCCCGACCGCGAGGCCCCTCGAGCGAGCCCCGCCTCGCTCGAGGGTACGCTCCTCCTCGAACGGGCTCCGCCCCGCTCGAGGGGCAACCCCCTCCTCGAACGAGTTCCGCCCCGTTCGAGGGGCGACCCCTTCTCTCGAGCGGTCCCGCCCCGCTCGAGGGCCCGCTCCCCCTCGAGCGGGCCTCGCCTCGCTCGAGGGTTCGCTCCACCCTCGGCGGGGCCCGCCACGCTCACGGGCGCCCCGCACGCGTGCGCCGGCCCCGTACTTGGGCATTTAACGCCCGACGCCGCGGGACGGCGCCATCATGCGCCCGGGGCTCACGCCCCGTGCCGCCGCACCAACTCCCCGGGGAGGAGCCCATCCCCGCCACCGTGGGGTGGACCGTGCGGTACGGCGGTGTCGGTCCCCATAACACCGCGCGCACGCTACCGTACGACTAACGCGCCCAACCCTCGAAAGGGGCCGGGCGCACCCTCGATCCCACTTTCCCGTGACCCCGCGAGTTGGGTGAAGGGCGCTAGGCCGGTGGGCGGCCATCCCGGCCACCGTGCGCGGCGCGCGCCGCCGTACCCACGCGCGCGGCGCACGCCCTCGACTCCGCAGCGCACGCCCGAACACCGGCAGAACCACTCCACCACCGCGAGCTCATTAGGAAGGAACGCCGTTCGCCCGCTCCCGTACCCCGTACCGCCCATCATCGCATCTCCCTCGAAGCCTATCGGGGGGCGCCATCGCCATCCGCCGCCTCCTACCCTCGAACCGCCACCGTTCGGGTACAAGGTAGGCCATCATGGCCGGATCGCGGCGAAGATCGACGGGACGGCCGCCCACTCTACACCATAGCGCGACGTGCTCCCTCACGAGCTAGGCAAGCCGCGCGTGCATGTAACTCGCCGCCCCTTGGCCTATAAAAAGGGAGGCGAGCCCCGCCCGGCGGGGAGAGGTGCAGGGGGACGAGTTCGAACGACCGAAGAACACAAACGCCGCACCGCACTCACTCTCTTATTCTCCCACAATATCTTCACTACTCACCAGGACTTGGGAGCCAGTGCTTCCTCTCCGCCTTGCTTGTATTTGCCCCACTACAAGCACCCCCGTGCCGAGGCACATAGTGCCACGAGCACACCACTCGCCGGGACGTACGCCCTCGCCGAACCAGATAAATCCTTGTGTCATTTGTTGCTTAGCATCGACCATCGAGGGACAGACCTAGGCGTTATCTACCGGTTAGTGCTGACCATTCCGCACCGACAACCGGCGCCCCACCGTGGGGGCTCACGAGCGCCTAAGGTCATTTCGCCGACTCCCTTCATGGTGATTCGCACTGAGTACCGTAGCACCCGCTACAACATGGGTAGCTCAGACCCCCTTCCGGCCGGGCTCGAGATCCGCTTCGGGGGACTTGAACTTCCGGTGCCACGGGGAATGGCTATCTCATGCGCCTCACCAACCGTGAGGAGCTACGCGCGCAGCGGGAGGCCGTGTCCGCTCGGTCTCCGCCGCGCGCACGTCCCCGGCGCGAGGCACCGCAGCACGGATGCGCGGGTCCGTCGACGCCGCGACGCCGCCGCCGCTCCGGCTACGTTCGCGCCGAGGCGCGGTCCGAGCGGCGGCAGGCCGAGCGTGCCGCCGCCCGCCGCGGTGCGCCCAACGTCACGACGGCCGCCACCGCCCCAGCGGGACCGCGCGCGGTCTCCCGACCACGCGTCCCCATCGGCCGCGTGGCGCCGCTACCGCCCACAACGCCAACGTCAACACGACAATGCGCGCAGGGTTCCGCCCGGTCCGCACATCTTCGTCGCCGGGGGATCCCGCACTCCGGCCCGCAGCGGACGAGTCGTCCCCGGGCTCCGTCGACACGATGCCACCCGCCGGCCACCGCCATGGGTACGCGGAGTGGGACTTCTCTCGGTGTGCGCGACCCGGCCGCGTTCGGCGCTTCCTCGACGCCACGGACCACCGGGTTCGGCTCGCTCCGACGACTCCAAAGCACCGGGAGCTACGACCCCACGCGGGAATGCTGCGCCGTCATCACCAACGACCCGGCCAACGCCGCCGGTGCGGCGGGCGCCGGAGATGGGGAGGTCACGCCGGCCCCCGGATCGCCACGCGCCCGGCCGCGGGGCCAAGCGCTCCCGCCGGGGCCGACGTCGATGCGCAGCCGGCCCAAGCTCGCGAGCTCGAGGCCAAGGCGTAGGAGTACGGACCGCGCGGCATCGACCATCGAGGGATAGACCTAGGCGTTATCTACTGGTTAGTGTCGGGACCATATTCCGCACCGACAAGTACTACACCAGAATGGCTGAGGTGGGAGAGCCTCTGTACATGGGGAAAACACAAAAAGGCTTGAAAAGCGCGTGGAGGCCAGTCAATGCGCAAGTCCATCTCTTGAGAACAGAACCGCACCGTCGACGAACGTGGCGGGGTGATTGGACGGGCCGGGCCCGCCACTTTCCCCTTTCCGTCATTCGCATTTAAGGCGTGAGCAGGCCAGCGACGCGAACTGCTTCGCATTCCATAGGAAACCGCGCACACTCCTCCATTGCCGCTCTTGCTAGCTCCGCTCGTGCTCTTCAATCTCGCTCGCTCCACCGACGATTCTTCAGTTCCGACCAGGGGAAACCCTAGCTCCAGATCCACCTCCGCCGCTATGTAGCTAGGGAGTGCGTCGCTGTGTTGGCACGTAGCCCGCGACAGCGATGAGTCTGCCAAGTGGGCAACGGAGGAAGTCGAGGCGCGGAGCTAAGCCGGCGAGGTCACCATCTCCCATGTCATCACCTTCTCAGCAGCCGTCGGTGCCCCTCCGCAACAAGGAGTGGGGGCCTCCATCTCCACCGCGGAGCGCCTCAACCGTCTCGTCTGGGAGGGAGTCCTCCCAAAACAGGAGGTCGGAAGGTGGCAGCCTGCGGCCGGGGAGGAGTTCCCGACGCCGGAGATGATGTAGGCAGTCATCTTCGAGTGGGCTTTCCTGCGGGGGCTCGGCCTCCCTACTCATCCCTTCATTCACGGCATCCTCTACTACTTCGGGTTACAGTTATGCAATCTCAACCCTAACTCCTTTATTCACATCGCCATCTTCATCAATCTTTGCGAGGCATACCTCGGCATCGCTCCCCATTTCGACCTCTTTTGCTACTTCTTCTGCCTGAAGAGTTACCCGAACGACACGACCCCAAAGGTGGTCGGGGGGCGGATTTCAGCTCAAGCAAAAACATTCTGCGGAGTACATTTATGTGCCCCTTAAGTCCTCCAACAAGGGATGGCATCACGAGTGGTTCTACATGGACAACCATGAGCCGGGGGTCCAGCGCGACGTCGACTCCCGCCCCGTTCCAGGCAAGCACTGGGATCAAGATCCATACGAGCAGGCGATGTCGCAAGTGCGGGAACTATTGGCGTGACCGGCGTGGCGGTGATGATCAACTACGCCAGCCGTCGCCTGCAGCCGCTGAAGGAACGTGCGCACTTCGCGTACGAGTACACCGGTCCGGACTTCGACACGACGCGTGAGGTGCCGGAGCCGGCTCCGGCTGAGGATCTACTGGATCGGATCCGCTCGTGCTTCGTGCCTGGAACGCACATTACCTCCCTGTGGGGCGTCGCCGCCGTTCAACCTTGCAAACCCGCGGCCAGAGGTGAGTTTCCTTTTAGGATTCCTGGATTCGCCCATAGGGGCATTGGACATTATGCCTACTAGATGTTTGATAAAAATGTATCTTGTTTGAAAGCCCCGTCAGGCGTTCACCTCGGAGGCTCCGTTACCGCACACCGTCCAGGGGAAGGACACTAGGACCGGGAGGCTGCGGGAGCTCGCGGAGATGGAGCGCGCAAAGGCGACCGAGCGGCAGAGTAGTGATAAAGGAGGCGGCAGCGAGACCACGGCGAAGGGGAAGGAGCCCAAGACCACCAAGAGGCAGGAGGCGCGACGGGCGCCACCCGGCTCATGCAAGCTGAGGCCAGTGAAACGGCGTTAGGTGGTGTTCCAGGATGACTCAGATGAGGAGGACTAGGACCACCTACCGCACACAGATCCGCTGTGGAAGGAGACCGCGGTGCACTCGCCGGTCAGGGAGGAGGCAGCGCCTGAGGAAGTGCTGGGTGAGCCTCTTCTTCATTCCCTGCGACCTTCTCTTCAATCTTCTCCAACTTCACAGACGCTAGTCCACCAATCTTCGCCCTCTATGTCGTCTGGACGCACTACTTCACCTACTATTCTGCCGCGAGACGCCATCGTTGCTGGGGTGGCCACCCAGACGCTGCCGCCGCCGCTGGGGCGATCTGCGCCGAGTCCTGTGAAAACGGCGGCGGACGCGGAGAGCGTGGGGAGTGGCGCAGGCAGCAGAAAGCGGCAGGCGCCACTTGGTGGCTTGTTCCGACAGAGCATCAAGATCCGCGTCTCAACCCAGTAAGTAAAATTGCACGATCCAGCTGCCTTGTTCTTGTGTATATATTGTGATGAAATGTTGTGCTCTGTGCGAATCCTTTTGCACAGGGAACCATCTGATGATCCTATTCCTGAGGGGGATATGTCTGCGCCATCCATCACCCCAGTCTTGCCTCTACTGAGTGCTTCGGAGCCATCCATCTCCCCGGCCATGCCTCAGCCGAGTGTTGCGGAGCACTCGGGGACTATGCAGATAGAGGACATCCCTCAGGCGGCGAGGCAGCAGGAGCAATCTCCGCCGCGACAGATGCGCATAGTATACATCTATAATGATGTGGTAGAGGAGTTCCTTGACGACGCAGAGACCGACACCAACGAGAGCCAAAAACCGCTGGAGGCATTGTCGGAGGCCTCTCGTATCGCCAAGGTGAGTACCAAAGCTTGATTTTTGGGTCATTTTTGTGGACAGAAAGTGTTTTAGCATGTTGTATGTTGCAGAGTGTGGCTTCCCCTTCCATTCGAAAGACTGATGTGCTGGACAAGATGGCCTCCAGCTATGAGCAGAACAAAAACCTGCGGGCTCGGGTGCGACGTCTGGAGGAGCAGGCGAGCCAGAAGGGGGAAGCGTCAAGCAAGAAGGTCGAGGAACTGCGTCAGGACGCCGCTGCGGCCAGGCTAGCTGCTGCTACAGCACGCGAAGAGGCGGAATCCCTCAGGAAAGGTGAGTACGTGATCTGTCGAGTTTTCTCAACCATCCCGAGTGGTTCCTGTGGTTGACTTGTCATGCAATTTAGCACAAGAGATGGAGGTCACAGCTCGAAAGGAGGAGCGTGCTAAGGCTGCTGAGGAGGCAAAGGCTCTGGTGGACAAGGCCAAGGTGCTCGCGGACAAGGTCGAGGAGTACTCCGCTGAGGCTTCCATGGTGAAGAAGATGTTCGCTAGTGAGTGCATCGCCATGGGTCGGTCCTTAATTGCCTGATTGTATGTACTGCTGACCTGAAAACAGCATATCGGCACAAAATCCTTGCCCAATTTGCAGATCCTGAGGCGCGTGTGCAGTCCAAGCGCGCCCGAGCTGATGCGCTTGAGGACGCTATTCGTCCACTGGTCGACGAGCTAGTGCCACTGACGGAGCCTGAGCCTCGCCAGTTTGGAGATCCCAGACATTCTGAACATCCCAGCTTGATGGAGCGGCTGCAGCAGGTCCTGGACCGGCTTCATGAGTACATCCGGACGATCAGCTTGGCGAGCACCACCCATGTACTGGCCATCTTCAGGTCCCTCTACCCGACCATGAACCTGAATAGGTTAATGGGCGGCTACGTGCATGGCACTACCACGACGCGCATCAGCGAACTGCACGTGGAGGTCAAGGATGTGGCGACCAAGCTGGCCGACGACATCATGTCTTCAGACGACAACAACGACAATGATGATGATGGTGCCCCTGCGACTGCTGCTTTGACCATGTGATGAGTGGTTGCTAGGTGATGTGGTGGAAAAACAATTAGTATTTGTCTGCACTTAAGGGCCAGTAGGTCCGAGTACTTTCGTGTTAATCCGCTTTGGAGATGCTTTTGTGTTAACTCTTCTTGCTACTTTTCATTTTGCATCTTACGATTAATTGCGGATAGTGCTAAGTTTCTCACGCGCGGTTTCCGCGCCTGTTTTGCAAACATTCCAAAAATGTTCACCCGTGTTGCCCCCCCTGATTTGTTTCCGAGATTAATTGCACCCCTCACCCCCCCCCGGTTATCTCGGTGTAGTTTCTCAAGCGCATTTTCCGCGCCCCTATCCCCGCACTCATAACCAAGATGGTTCCTGAACATTATTAAGGTCGCCATCAGTAGCCCTTGACCTAGCCCGTGCACCACCCTAGCCGACGCACTTGGAAGTCGACCTCCAAGCCACTGCCGCCGCCTCCGCCTCTGCCTCTCATCTCCGCTTCGACGACATTGACGGCCACGAGACCTATTCCACCTCATACATTGCGAGGTGAGCAATCCTCCGTATAGTTTACATCTGGGATCTAATTATTTTCAAAGTCTTCAAGTTCGAATCTACAATAGGAGAAACAGTAATGTTACCTGTGATGTTTAACCAATGCAAAAACTATGCTTGGGTTAATTTTTAATCCTAAAAATTTTGCACTCAGTGGGGTTACCAGTGGCCTTTCCAATGATTGATTCCCGTGCGTAGTAGAGCAACGTAAGATCACCCTACTGCTTGGATCAAGAACATTATTAAATAAGTACATACTTGTTTTCAAGTAAAATCTTCTATTTAGAAAACACAGTTATACTGACTTGTTTTAGATTATGGCACTAGGCACTGGATGTGCGTTGCTAAGGTTGTACATGATTTTTTTTATTTTTGATTTTATTTTTTTCCATATAACTAATTCTATGTTGTAAATTTCTAGGTGTCATGGATCAAGTTAAGAGGTCCCTCCAAGAGATTGAGGAGAAGGCAACCACACGCAAGAAGGAATTTGAGGATGAGTATTCGAAGGTCATGCTTCAACTTTCCAGATCGTACGTCCAGAAGATGAAGGAAGAAGAAAAATCTAAGCAAGACATGAGTGATGAGTGTGACCAGTTGGAAAAAGAACAAGACAAAGAGCTTTCTGAAGTAGCCAGAAGAATTGAAAAAGAACATGCTTCCCAGTTGAAGAAAGCGCTACATGAACACCGTGTTGTCTTTGACGGATTGAAAGAACGTCAACGTGCTATTGCACATAATGTCTTTCAGAAGACCAGTAAAGAAAAAAATTAGATCATACAAAAAGTATCGATACCTTCACCTACCAAGCTAAGATGCATTTCAAAGAGTTGGAGAATGACATGTCAATGTTGAAGGGTATGATTGAGAACTTGATCCCCTTGTTCGAACAACAGGAGGTCCCTAGCAATAACGCAGTTGAGGTACCCACCAGAGTATTTTATTTATAATATTAATTTTCTGTATTGTTTAGGTAGCCACCTCAACATTTGCCTTTTTAGGAAGATGAGATCCGCATATTGAAAAGGAACCTGCATATGTTAATGGACAACGAATGCCGTTCGGTATGTGTAAATTTGTTTATAGTATACTATTTTTTACAAACTCTTTCAACCAAATGATATTTGTTTGTGTAATCTATATACATCTAGGATGTTGTAATTCGATTCAAGGTGCACACAGTGATGGAACTTTATTCGGATCTGAACAGGTACAATGACAATAGGGAAGAAGCTGACATTAGCATGTTTAACATTGTACATCCAGCCACTACTATTGAGTGGGTCATGATGTCAGATGCTTTGAGGCCTTTTGGATACAACGAAGCTGCAGAGTTGTACTACATGAATCCCGCTGCAGGACGGAATGAGCTATCAATTGGGTATGGGTTAATAAAGATTGTAGATCGACAAGAAGAGGTGAATGAAATGGTGCGCGCTCATGGTGGTACCAAGATTTGTCATCTCTACATAGTGAGACTTGAAGAAGTGAGTATTGTTTTCTATTCACAAATATTCCCCTTAATACAATCGATAACATGTCAACAACTTAATGCAGGACATGACGTGCATGGAGTACTAAGATGACAGAGAAGTGGGGATAGTGGTGACGGCATCTAAGTAGGCTTTCGTTATTAATTTAGTTGTTGGTTACAAACTTGTTAGGTTGCATTATCTATTTGTTCGAAATTGGAAAAAGTGTGTTATGACTTTACTCCAAGTTCGGTTGAAGTTTGATTGTCTTATATTTATTTAAGATGTGTGTGTTTGAACAAAGATTTTGTGTTCTTTACCAATCATTCATCCTTATATGTTTGGGTATCAAGCAATGTGTGAAAGTGGAAGTAATTGCGGCGGTGCAGCGCATTTGATGAATCACCAGCCGGCTGTAACACCAAAAAACACCAGACGACTCATTAGCTGAATCACCAGCCGGCAGCCAAGCCCAAAAAATGTCTCCCGAACACTGCTTCCTCGGCTACCCTACTCGATAGAATACAGCCCAGCCAAAAAAAGGCCTCCTGAACCATTTGGTGTCACAAAGTTGTCAGAGAAGGGTTGTGCCTGACCCCATGCTAGAGCCCAGGCCATCTCGGCCTTACTCCCCATTCACAGCATGGTCGGCCCATCTCCGCCGTGCGCGCACTGTCCGGGTGATAAGGGCAAAAAGGTAATTGAAGATGGACCCTCAGATGCGCCTGTGCATGCCCTAGACAAAGATATTTATAATCCCCTCTCGTATAATGGGCCCACAAATACTCTTATGTTGCAGTTGAGCGAGGATGCAGCGCAAGCACCATTCTAATAGCGAAACTCTCGGAAGGCTCCCAATATGTTGTAGTTGAGCGAGGATGCAGCGCAATCACCATTCCAATGGCGAAACTCTCAGAAGGCTCCCAAATATCCATCACCTCTCCTCGCCGCCGAGATTTCTTCATGTGGCAACTCTCACTCATCCCTTCTCTCCACTTCTTCCTTCCGCACCATCGCAGCTCACCCATCTCAATCCCCTTCCTCCGCGGCCTGCAGCTCCACCTCCTTCCCGTCCTCCTTCATCTCATCGTCTCAATCTTCCTCCACTGCATCGTTGTATCCATGGCAGAACCCGACCTGCAGGCAGTGCTCCCGCATCAGGTCGCCCCCGTGCCGCTACTCCCAGAGCTCCCCCCACCTCGGCCTTCTGAACCCCCATGTCCTGTGCACTCCTCCACGGGTTGACCACCATCTCACGGCAGATCTGCGCCCTCAGTTCCCCCCGGGATCCCCCCTCCTCAGATCCGCGCCATCGACGTTGACTGACTGCCAGGTCAACGAGGAGGAGACGATGGCGGTCGCATCGATGTTGGGCCCCGCATCTAGGGGCGCCGACGCCGGCTCCAGTGCGAGGAGCCTCGCCGGGACCTCACTGCTGCTTGACGAGTCTCCTCCGTCGCCGCTGCCGCCGTCGACTCATCAGTCTCCGCCACAGTCAGGGATAGATCCCCTACCCCGCATCACAGAGGTCACTTTCGGTATTCTCTCTAGGAGATGGAGCACAGCTCATGCGGTTGAGATATCCGCTCCCTTTCTGGGACTTGGGTTACGCTGGGCCGCAGCATTGAGGTAAAAGATTTTGTCAGGAGTCCTCTCCAAACAGCCTTTGTCATTGCATTCGCCTCTATCCTGGTGATTAAATGGGAGAGGTTTTTGGCACCCATTCGTCGGCGATGGGTCCGACGCAACATGGCCCCCGAGCTGCCCATCTCTACTTCTCGGCCGGCACAGTCACGGCTGAACCGGTGCTTGCGCCAGATCATGATGGTGTTGCTGCTTAGCGTAACCTCGACCGGGTTTCTTTAGGTCTTGCTGTACTCCCTCTTGACCCTTTCCCCCAAGCCGACCTTGGTCATCAGAGTGCAGGTGGTGTTCTTCATCAAGACCTACATGGTGCTAGGGTCCCTGTTGTGGGACTTGATTGATGGACCAGGTTCGGGTCAGGGTCAGGATCAGGCTGGAACTGCCGAGGCGCCTGGAACTGTCTGAGGCTCAGGCGGCACAAGTTCGACACTGAAGCATCTTCCACACCTGTTACTATTTAGGAATTATCAGGTATGCTATCTTCAATCTCAAGGCCAATCAGGAGGACTTTGCTAGTTGTGTACAAATTAAACAAGTAATGAGCAGTATGGACTAGTATGTATATATGGTGATCTTCATCACCAATCCACTAATGTAATATTGGGACCATGTGTTGAACTCTGTCACACTTAATCGCTTTATGCATATGTTTTGTACGGGTGATCACAATTCAATTGTGCATGTCAATGAAAAGCTTGATCGTTCTTTGCATATTACCCATGGTACTGATCTGAGTATGAGACAAACCTAAAAATAAGCTTTCTGGGTGCTTCTGATCATCTAGTATTTTGTCTGAATTCCTAATATGTTCCCCCCATCTCATTATATTTGCATGCCTGCTTGAACACCAGAATAACACACAATGTGAAGGGTACTTTTTCCTATGTAAAGTAAGTTGGATTATAGGGTGTACCTTCATTGCTATTTCCCCAGAATTAGGTATGCTAAGTTTTTGTACTGCTCTACCCGGGCCAGGCTATATGTTTCTCTTTGTAAGCCCCATCCATTCCCAGGGGTATTCATTGAATTTCTCTCCCATTTCTTGCATCTCCAGCTGATCTCTCAGGGATTCTATACACTGTACAAGTAACTAAAACAAAAAGTTCAACCAGATACAAGTATAAGTTCTAGTTTCAACTAAAAAACAGTAAATAATGAGGTTTTATGGTCCAACATTGGAATGGACTTCAATGTTATCTAGTCTCCAATAATACACCCAATTCTTCACTGACAATCAGTTTGCCAACTCTAACAATGCAGCTAATCCCTCTGATGCACCGGATTGGAGGACCAAACCCTTTTCCCAGTCTGTTGTTGCCTTGTTAACAGGTTCCTCTAGGGTCCAGAACATACCCAGAGCTCAAAACCAGATGGCAGACTCAGTTGCTACAAGTGTCTTCCTTAATTATGCAGTAATCTGAGACATTATCATGTGTGCCCTCTTTTGTGTGCACTCCAACTCGTAACCTTCAACAGTGTAATGGTTTTAACAGCTTCATGCTATTAGTTATGAATGAAGAGTCAGCTTGTGACCACTAACAGTGTCATGAAATGTTTTTTTAAACCATGGATAGGCTACTTGGGACATGCTAACATGGTATGTTAACTTGACGTGGTATGGTAACTCGACGGCACACCGCCTCTCTGTGACATGGCAATCTAAACAATGATATGTTAACTTGCCATGTTAACTTGACATGGTATGTTGGTAACTCGATGTCACGCCGCCTCTCTGTGACATGGCAATCTAAACAATGATATGTTAACTTGCCATGTTAACTTGACGTGGTATGTTGACATGGCAATTTACACAATGATATGTTAACTTACCATGTTATGTTAACCAATGTTTTGACATGTTAACTTAGATGCTATGTTAACTTGTGGTGCGATAGCTACAACGTGGTGCCTATCAGTGATGTTAACTTAGATGTTATGTTAGGTCATGTTATGTTGCGTCATTTTATGATGCGTTAGCTTATCCACACATTACATGTTAACGTAACGACGGTATGTTAACGTTCCTTTGCACTCTCAATCAACATAAAATGCAGCGACCGAAACGAAAACATGATCCACATGTCAAATGATAAATTCCTCATTGCAAAGGTTACATAGACTGATTGAGAGAACCACCTAGTTACATTTTTAGCGTCACCCGAGTGCTTATAGCTTCATCCGAGTGCTTATAGCTTCATCCATTTAGCTTTGTCTGGGTGCTTTTAGCTTCATCCGAGTGCTTTTAATGAGTACAATGATGCATCCTAATGCTTCAGTAAGAGTTGAACACATCCTTTGCCGAATCATTTATCCAACACATCCTCAGGGAGCATTTTATCCTACAAATGAAGAGGGAGATTACCAAAAACTACACATGGCTCACAGACAATAAATTAAACAGTTTGATCACAATTACTCTTAGCTTACCTCATCTCTCAAGTAGCATGTTCGCCGATTGTGACCCCGATCTTTACATAGGGTACAATGTTTGTCAGATCTATCTGAACTTGACTTCAACTTTTTCTTCGGGGCCCCTCTGCCAGGCATGCGTATGGGATCTAATACATTGCAGCACTCCACAGAATCAACATCCAGGGCTTGTGGGAGCACAGGACCAAACGTCTTGCGTCCACCCTCTCCTATATTTACAGGAATCGTAGCAGCTTCCTCTTCAAGAACGTGTTTGAGCCGTTCAAATGCTTCTTGTGATTGAGCTGCTGCGAAGGCTGCCGTTCGACCAATATTGTGTAGATCATTATACCTATGTACGCTATCAGAGTAGTGATACATTGTGCTCTTCCTTGTAGGAGGAAATCCACACTTGGCACCCATCGCCCACCTTTCCAATACACAGCAGTCTGGAAGCTTATTTTCTCCGTGATAGCGCAACACAAAGAAGATGTGTGAGCATGGGGTTCCAAGGGACTGTAACTTTAGACAAGAACATGAAATTTCATTGACCTTATCCACATCAACATGTATGTCACATCTCACATAGTATCGTTTTTCTTCTTTGTCAACCCTTCCAACTTCATGCACAACAGTTTCATAGCTATCCAATTCCTCAATCAAATAGCACTTCTCAGCTGCTTTCAGACTGTACAACACATCATCATAAAAAACACTTGTTGTGAACCTTTTTGCAGCCTCATGCACAAAAAATGAAGCATCTAGTTCCAAGCATGGCGTGTAATTGGATACAAAATCCAGAGTCGCTTCTCTAGTTCGCAGCTTTTCAAGACAGTTGTGAAAGTGTTGAAACAGCTCTACCAGTGTCATTTTCCGATCTAGGTTAAACTGGATCCTAGAGTGTAGGCTCTCACTACGTTGGTTGCTCCTCAATCCCAAATAGCGCTTACCAACATGATACACAGCGCACCAGGATTCCCTCCTCTCATACATCTGATATAGCCACAAGTTCTCATCTGTGACCTCATGCTTATTCAAGAAAACCTTCCATTTCAACTCAATCTCTTCTATAAAACAGCGATCATAAAGAAAGCACCTAATCCCTTCCTTCACATCATCGTCCTTAATATTACTCACAATGTTATTCTCAATATGCCATCCGCATAGCCGATGCGATGCATTCAGCCACACAATACTGATTGCATTCTGCATAGCAAGGTCTCCGTCGGTGATCACAGATACTGGATGTTTCTGAGACATGGCTTTAGTGAATGCCCTAAGCGACCACACATAGGATCGAGTATCCTCATGAGCAACAATTCCACAAGCGAAAAGAACTGTGCTTTTATGATGATTCACCCCAACAAAAGGAACAAGAGGCAGGTTGTATTTATTGGTTTTGTAAGTGCCATCAAATACGATGACATCACCAAATGCTCTATAATCCATCTGAGATTGGAAGTCGCACCAAAGCACTCCCGTTATATGCCCTCCTCCATCTCCCTTGTGGTTGAAATAGAAATCTGGATCTCTATGTTTCTGAGCTATCAAGTAATTCATGATTGTTTGGGCATCACCGGCGGAGAGCATCTGCAACTTATTGTGATGGCAAAAATTGTAAAGGTCCCTTGCTGTAAATCCAACCTTATCATAACCACCATGCCGCTTCAGCATACTGTCCATTATCTGGTGTTTGCGGATTCCAGAAACCTGCATATGCACAATCTCTGCTTTCTGCTCATCAGTAATTTTTTTGTGAGAACGCAAGAAACAAGATAGGTCTGGTGGAATCATCAGATGGTTGTGTTCGTTGATAAAATCCTTCACATACCACTGCTCTGTCTCATAATCCAGTGCAATCACAAATTTAGCACGGCAACCAAAGCGAGTGACATTGCGCGACCTCCGCAACTTGTTCTCCCTCCTAAGGTGCTTCTGTGCGCAGAAACCTTCACTGCTGCAAACAAATTTGCGAAGGTTCCTCTCATGCCGCTGTCCCACTCGTAATAATCCTTCCTCACACTAAATCCCTTCTCATAAGCGTAGTTGTTATAAAAGTGAAATCCTTCATCCTCACTGTTTAACATCTTCATAACTATTTCATTGTACTCCAGCAAAGAATCAACATCGGACATTGCCTGAAAAGAAAAGAATTCAATGAGCAAGTGTTGCTGCCTGCAACATCTAGTAATTTGGAGTATGACTTGCACAACTAATTTGTCACCTACATCTATAAGATCCAGAAAATGAATCAAGAACTACTGCATCTATCTACAGGGCGGTGCCTACACTAGATCAATAACTTGTAAATGACTCAAGAAATACTACATCTACAAGGTTCTTATTCATGATTGAAGAAACCCTAAAAAGCACGGGAGAGATTAGAAGGAAGGCGTGGTTGCTTGACTCACCGGCGAGAAGAATAGGGTCCGATGGGGATGGGTGCTTGAGGCAAGAAGACTGTGTCGGCCGGCCTTGCCGCCCGGTCTCGACGTCCGGTGAGGTAGGGAGATGTCGACGTCCTGAGGCGGTGGCACGGCAGGCCACCGGTGCGATGCCTTGCGAGGGCACCGGCGGGAGCAGGAGGGAGCGAGAGATGAGGGTTGTGTTGGCCACGGAGCACTGAGGCGTCAGGGATTGCCGTCGTTCGGATCCTCGCCGGAGGAGCCGTCGCCGCAGTGCGTCGCCTCTCGTTTCGCGTGATGCGTGCACGTCGTCTGAGGGGCCTGGACGTGGGTCAGGCCGCGGGGGCGTGCGGGTTAGGGACGACCCACAAACGCGAAATGACCAAATTACCCTTTGCGGGAGGAAAATACTTTGGGTGGAGGAAATGGGAAGAAATTTCAAGCACCATAACATCACTCTAAGATGAATGGTCAAAGTTGCAGAAAAAAGTCAATGGCGACAGATATTTTGAAACAGAGGGAGTACGTTCAAGATGATCCGGTAATATTGACGGAAAAATATGCATGGGAAGAAAGGAAGGATAACATCGATCAGTGAGCAGATAGAAAAAAGAGGGGAGCGATAGGTTGCTCTTTGGGGAAAGGTTGTCTCCACTCTCTAGCATTCTTCATTTACAATCTATAGTGGTCGAGCGTCTCTATCTTCTTTAATCATCATTCTTTTACTACTCTGCAATGATGGAAAATCTCCCCTATCACAACCTCTGCTCCTCCGTCGACCTAGAGAGGGAGAGAGGCTACTCCTCCGTCGACATGGAGAGGGAGGGAGGCGGCGGGAGGAGGGGCCGGTAGGGAAGCTTGATCAGCCGGCCAACCCATCCTCAATGGCGAGGAAGTCCTGAGCGATCGCGCGCGTCACCCTCCTCGGCGCGCGCGGGAACCACGGGCGTGGTGCTGCCGACGCGCTCCTCGACATATCCATCTCCGCGAGGGACCATCTCGTGTCTGCGTTGGGGCCCAGCGGTCGCTCCTCGCCGCCTCCTCCGCGCGTCACCCGACACAAGTGCCACCAAGGACGCGCTCAAGGCGCTCTTCGCCAGCATCAATGGAGAAGCTCAGAGAGGGGCAGAGTAGGACATCAGTGGAGAAGCTCTCCGCCGACATCCTTCTTCCTCTAGAGGCGGAGCATGGCATCAGTGGAGAAGCTCTTCATCGACATCCTTCTTCCTCTAGCGGTGGCGGAGGCCATGACGGCTCGAAGGTGGAGGAGCGGCGGCGCGGAGCTCTGCCTCCCTGCGTCGGCCGCTTGAGCCCTCCTTCCACTCTCCTCCTGCGGATCTCCGTCGGTCGCACGCGCTCGAAGCTCCCTCTTTCCCCGTCCGGCGGCAAGGGGGCGCCAACGGTCCGCTGCGGGGAGCGGGACTCGCAACAGCCTACCGTCGTGGGCCACGATGGTAAGGGCTGTGTCGGTGCGGAATATGGTCCCGACACTAACCAGTAGATAACGCCTAGGTCTATCCCTCGATGGTCGATGCTAAGCAACAAATGACACAAGGATTTATCCTGGTTCCGGCCGAGGGGGCCGTACGTCCAGCAGTGTTGTGCTCGTGGCACTATATTGCTCAGCACCGGGGGTGCTTGTAGTGGGGCAAGTACAAGCAAGGCGGGAGAGGAAGCGTGGCTCCCGTGTCCCCGGTGAGTGGCCGGAGATGTTGTGGGAGAATAAGAGAGTGAGTGCACAACGCGCTGTGTTCCTCTGGATTCGTCCGAACTCGTCCCCCTCCACCTCCCTCCGCGGCTGGGGGCTCGCCTCCCCTTTTATAGGCCAAGGGGGCGGCGAGTTACATGCACGCCGCGCTGCCTAGCTACGTGAGGGAGCACGTCGCGCTATGGTGTAGAGTGGGCGGCCGTCCGGTCGATCTTCGCTGCGATCCGGCCATGATGGCCTACCTTGTACCCGAACAGTGGCGGTTCGAGGGTAGGAGGCGGCAGATGGCGATGGCGCCCCCTGATAGGCTTCGAGGGAGATGCTGATGATGGCTGGTACGGGGTACGGGGAGCGGGCGACCCGGCGTTCCTTCCCAATGAGCTCGCGGTGGTGGAGTGGTTGCCGCGGTGTTCGGGCGTGCGCTGCGGAGTCGGGCGTGCGCCTCGCGCGCGTGGGTACGGCGGCCGCGCCGTTACGCGGGGCGGGATGGCCGCCCACCGCCTAGCGCCCTTCACCCTAACTCCGCGAGGTCACGGGAAAGTGGGATCGAGGGTGCGCCCGCCCCCTTTCGAGGGTCGGGCGCGTTAGTCGTACGGTAGCGTGCGCGCGGTGTTATGGGACCGACACCGGCCGTGCGCACGTCCACCCCACGGGGGCGGGGATGGGCTCCTCCCCGGGGAGTTGGTGCGGCGGCACGGGCGTGAGCCCCGGCGCATGATGGCGCCGTCCCGCGGCGTCGGGGCGTTAAATGCCCAGGTACGGGGCCGGCGCACGCGTGCGGGGCGCCCGTGAGCGTGGCGGGCCCCGCCGAGGGTGGAGCGAACCCTCGAGCGAGGCGAGGCCTCGCTCGAGGGGGAGCGGGCCCTCGAGCCGGGGCGGGACCGCTCGAGGGAAGGGTCGCCCCTCGAACGGGGCGGAACCCGTTCGAGGAGGGGGTTGCCCCTCGAGCGGGGGCGGAGCCCGTTCGAGGAGGAGCGTACCCTCGGGCGGGCGGGGCCTCGCTCGAGGGGTCTCGCGGTCGGGCTATCTTGGCGGGGCCTCCGAAGTCCCGCCGCGTGGGCCACGTCCCCGCATGGTTAGTTCCCCGCATGGTTAGGCCCGGGTTCATTTGATGCGAGAATTTAAGTGAGGGTTCCCCCATCGTTTGAGGGGACCCCTAGGGCGGTCCCCGACGCAGCCCCCGAGCATCCGCGGGTTTGCCATTGAGGCTCCCGCGGATGCCGGAACCCACTGATAGGACGTTCTTCCCTCCTTGTTTGCGAACGCTTTCCGTGGGGCCGCGCTAGCGGACCCGCGGGTCTAGCCCCCGAAGCCCCCCGCAGAGTGTGGGCTCTCCTGCAGGGGTTAACCGCGAGCAATTCGGTCAGAAAGGCGTGGCACATATGCCAACCGGCATCGGCGGTGTTTCGCCCGGCATCGGGGGTGCACGCTCCCCCCGTCACCGTTGTCTCGGGCGGGTGCAATTCCAAGGAGGTGTAGCCGTGCGTCAAGCCCCCGAGCCTTGGCCCGTTCGAGGCGATCGGGTCGAGCCTGACGACTTGTTTTTTATCGCGCCCTCGCCGTCCCTCCGCGGGTCGGGAGGTGAGGTTTCCACGACTCCCATCGAGCGGGTCGCGAATCGCGGATTCCTCTTCGAGCCGCTAGCGGGTAGTTCAAGTGGACGTCCATGCCCCGTTCGATAAGGGTAGGCCGCGCGGTCCGGAGACACGTCCATGGAAGCGCTTGCGTGGGTTTGCTAGGTGGGGCTCGGTCCCGTTCGCTAGGGACCGAGGGCGCGGAAGCTCTCCCTCGGTGGGATCCCCCCCGAGGCCGCCCTCGCCGGCTCTCGAACACGACATGTGGGGCACCCTCGAGCCGACGGGCTCGAGGTACGGCTCGAATGCGCGTGCCCTCGTCGTCCCTAACTCGAGATCCGGGGCGCCCGTTCGAACCCGTCGAGGGTCGGCTTCGAACCCCCGATCGCAAGGCCGTGCGGGGCCGTGCATGGGCGGCCCCGTCTTTTCACGTTTGCGGCCGTCGAGGGGTCCGGGCGTACCGGGCCCTCGAGGTGCTTGTTGGCGGCGTGGCGCGGTACGAGTGCTTTCGGTGTCGCTCTATTTCAAGCGTGACTCGGGCGATCCTCTTACGCGCGTGCCTCGCTTTAGGGGGTTGACGTCGTCTCGAGTTGGGGGTCATGCCGCTCGAGGGTCCCATGTGGCATGGGTGCCCGCGGTGGCCTCGCTCTACATCGAGCAGGTCCCGGCGACCTTCTCACGCCGATATCCCGTCGAGGGTCGCCCGTTTCGAGTTGGGGGTCATGCCGCTCGAGGGTCCCACGTGGCATGGGTGCCCGCGGTGGCCTCGCTCTACGTCGAGCAGGTCCCGGCGACCTTCTCACGCCGATATCCCATCGAGGGTCGCCCGTTTCGAGTTGGGGGTCATGCCGCTCGAGGGTACTACGTGGCATGGGTGCCCGCGTGGCCTCGCTCTACATCGAGCGAGTCCCGGCGACCTTCTCACGCCGATATCCCATCGAGGGTCACCCTTGTCTCGAGCCGAGGATTCGCCTCGCTCGAGGGCTCTCCTTGCTTGGCAAGGGGCCCGGCATTTAATTGCCTTGCGGTCGTGGCCGCAGCTTTGCAGCCGCCGGCGCGCTTTTTTAGGCGTCGCGGCCGCGCGCGCGCGCGTAGTGGGCGGCGCCGGCCGGCGCATGTGACGGTTTCACCTCGGCTGTCGCCGGTCTCGCCGTAATGATGTCCCGCCCGCGGTGTTAGAGCCGCCGCGGTCGTGGTGGGGCCCGCTTGCCGACGCGACGGAAAGATTCCCGGCAGCTAAATGTCGGCGGGGCGTCCGCTCCGAGAACTCGCCCGTTGCCTATAAACCGGGGGAAGGAGTAGGCGGCGGTTTTTTACCTTGGCTCCTCACCGTTTTAGTCCTCCGCCTCTTCGCCTTCGTCTCACCCTTGCCGTCGCGCGCGGCTCGCTTGCTTAGAGCTTTCTCCTCGTTTCCTCGTCCTCCACCTTCGTACTCGTTCGTCCTCCCTCATGGCGCCGCCTCGCCCTCCGATCGGGGTCCCGGAGCCGTACGCCCGGGAGAAGTCGACCGTGACCCGCTCGCCCGGGCGAACTGGTCGCCGCCGGCCAGCTCTCGGCCAACGAAGAAGGGCGCCCGGCGGAGTGGATCGTGCCGCCGGCGTCGCACCACGAGCCCAATCCGCCCGGAGGGTTACGTGGTGAGCTTTCTCCGCTACCACGAGCGCGGCTTCAACGCGCCGGCGAGCACGTTCATGCGGGCGTTGTGCTACCACTACGGGGTGGAGCTGCACAACTTCGCCCCCAACGCTATCTCGCAGGCGGCCACATTCGTGGGCGTCTGCGAAGGGTACCTGGGGATCCCGCCAATTGGGAGCTCTGGGTACACCTCTTCCGCGGGGAGCCGATCACGCGGCCCCACGTCGGAGCCGAGGGACCCGCGCGCGGTGCGCGCCGGCGGGATGTCGCTTGCCCTGCGGGGGCAGCTCAAGAACTTCTACGTCCCCCGCACCATGACGACGAACAACGCCGGCCGGGGAGCGGGGATGGTTTTATCCGCGCAACGCCGAGCCCGCCTCCCTCCCTACACCGGCGGGTGTTCAAGGAGAGGCCGACCGCCGGGGCTACGGGTTGCCTACGGCCAACCACCGGCGCGCCGAGAGTCCGTCCTCGCCGCCCGCGGCCGGCCGGCGAGGGAAGGGCTCAACGCGATGGGCGTCCTCGCCTTCCTTCATCACCGCGAATCGTGCCGTTGACGGAGAGGCCGCTCCGCATCTTCGAGATGACGGAGGCGGCCAACCCCGTCGACCCGGCGAGGTCGCGGATGCTCCCGACGCCGCCGGAGCGGCCGTACGCGCTCACCCGGCGCGGAGCGCCGTCGACACCGGACGCCGGCGCCGCGGGTCGGACCCCGTGGGATATCGAGATGCTTCCCACCGCCCGTTGGTGAGTGTGGTTTTCTACTCGTTTTGGTCCTCGTTCTCGTTTATGTTTCTTGACGCGCCATTGTCACTCTTGCGCGCGCTGGTGCGGTTCGCATCGCCAAGTCCGTTCCACCCACCCCCGACTCCCGTGCGCTCGGCCGGCGGCGGCCGGGGAGAGCGAGGAGCGGGCGGCGCGCCGGGAGGGAGCACGCAAGGCGGCGCCGGGGCGCGTCGCGACGCACGGTCCGCCGAGTACCGGCGGCGGGAGGAGCCGGGGGCTCTCCTCCCCCGACATCGAGGAGCCCTCGTCCTCGGATCGGGGACGAAGAGGAAGAGTCCGAGGGGGAGGGCCCCTCGGACGAGTGGTGGCCCCGCGCCCCCGTCGCCGGATCTCGCGCCGGCGTCGGGGGGCGGCTTCGTCCGGGGCGGGCGCGTCGGCGTCCGCCGCGGCGTCGTCGTCGTCGGGGCGGCACGCGCCGCGGGGTGCCGGGCGCGCGCCGCGGAGGGGCGCGCGCGCGCGGACGTGCTCGCGCGCGCGCGTCGAGCGTGCCCGCACGCGGCGGGGAGTGCGTCCGCGCGCGCGCGTCGTCGTCGAGGGGCGCGTCGGGGAGGCGTGCCCGCGCGCGGACAAGCGTGCCCCCGCGCACCGTGGCGCCGCCGGGGGGTGCGGCGTCGGGTGCGCCCGCGCACGGGGCGTGCGTGCCCGCGCGTGCGGCGGCGCCATCGGGGAGGCGCCGCGCGGGCGCGACCGCTACGCCGGCCCCCGTCCGAGGCCTCGAGGAAAAGGAAGCGGGCCTTTTCCTCCGCGAGGTACGTAGCCTTGCCTTCCTCCGTGTGGCTTTGGTGTGCCGGTGGTTAGATGTTCTAACTCTCCGTTCGTGATTGCGCAGGGCGGTGCCGACCGTTCCTCCTCTTGCACCGGCCAAGGTGCCGAGGACCCGACGCGCCGATCCCCACCCGGCGGCGCTCGTCGAGGGGGTCGCGCCGGGGAACGAGCGCGGCGGCGGGCACGAGCTCGCAAGGCCGGCGCCGAGGCCTCGGGGGCCCGGCCGGCGGATCAACCCGCCTCGGCGCGGCCGCAGGTTGCTTCGGGGGGCGACCGGCGCCGGCCGCCACGGAGGCGCAGCCGCGGCGGTGGCTACGGTGGAGGTGCCGCCCGCGGTGGCGGCCACTACGGAGGAGGCGGAGCGGGCGCGGCTCGCGGGAGCGCCCGCGGATGTGGCGGCGCGGACGGTGGTGGCGGCCACGGCGCCACGACGGGCGCCCGTGGTCGCGGAGGCGCGAGTGGAGGCGCCGGGGCGGAGGGCGCGCGGTGGCTCCGCCCGCCGGCGGTCCCCGGGCGGAGGTGGTGGAGCTCTCGGATGACTCCCCGCCGCCCGGGTGGAACCGCGGGGCCGGGCCCGCGAACTCCCCCCGAGCCCCGGGGAGGGGGCCCTCGTGAGGCGGCACGAGGGTCGCATGACCGGCGGGGGGCCGAGGGCACGATGCCGAGGCCTCGTCCTCCCGCGCCGGCCGCCCCGCCCGGTGGGGGGGGGCCGTGGAGGATCCCCCGGCGTTTGCCGACGCTCGGGGGAGCGAGAGCCCGGGGCGAGCTCTGGGCCATGGCGCCACGCTCAACCGCGCGTTGAACGAAGCGCCGCGGGTCCACGGCGGCCCGGCCCCGGACCGTCTTCCGTGTGAGCCACGGTTGCTCGTTTCCCTTCCTTTTTCGTTTTCGCGTGCCGCACTCAAACTTTGGCGCTTACGGGATTCGATGTGTGTTATGCCGGGAGCTCGAGCGCCGCGCTCGCGAAAAGTACGCCGCGTTCGACCGGGTGAACGCCGAGGCCCGCCGCCTCGGGAGCGATGCGCCGCTTACGACGCGCTTGCAGATGCCCTCGGGACGCCGGGACACCGGGCCGGGTGTACGGGCGATGGCGTGGTGCGACGTGCTTCCCGAGAGTTCGGGCGGGGACGCGGCGCGTGACCCGAGCCTCGGCGGATCCGCGCAGCCCCTCGTCGATCGTGACGAGGCGCCGTGGAACGCGCGCGAGGACCCGGAGAAGACGCGGACGTTGGCCGCCACCGGGAGGCGGAGGTGGCCACCGCTCGCGCCGAGGCCCGGGAGCTCCGCACGTCGCTCGAGGGAGCGCAGCGCGCAGCCGCCAGCCGAGGAGCCGGCGCGCGGCCGGGAGCAAGCCGCGCCAAGGAGGCCGATGACTCGAAGGCCGCCTTCGACGTGAAGGCCGTGGCTCTCGTCGCCGCCGAGGGCGGCTCCGGCGAGAGCGCATCGCCCGTCGTGGGGCCGAGGGGCGGCCCGGGCAGAGCGAAGCCGCCCTTCGCGACGCCCGGACGCGCGCCGGGAGCGGAGCGCGCCGCGCGCGAGACGGCGGGAGAGGTCGCCGGAGGAGCGGAACGCCGCATTCTCCGAGGTTGAGGATGAGGCGTTGGCGCTCCGCATCGCAATGCCGCCCAAGAGATGGCCCTCGTCGAGCAAGGCGAGACCGTCCGACATCTCGAGCTTGCGCCGAGTCCGCGCGCCGCGACCTCGATCCGGGAGAAGAGGCAAGTCGAGGGTAAGTTACTCGTCCGACCCTCGCTTGTTAGTTTTTGCTTTAGAGGGTTCGTTTCCCCCTTTCGATTTCTTGTCGTCTTGTCGCTTCCGTGCCCGCGCACGCCTTTGGGGCACGCTCGTTGGGCGGGCCGAGGCCCCGCAGCCTCCTACAACTCCTCTCGAGCGAGAGCCGGCAGGAGCCGGCGGGACGCGGCCCTCGAGACCCGTCACGTCGTCGAGGAAGGCGATGTCCGTGCCGGCAGCTCGGCCGGCCGCCCGCGCGCGCGCGCTCGGTGGCCACGTCACGGAGCGGGTGCGCCGGCGTTGCACCCGGGCGGCGTGCGAAGGCCCCTCGGAGTGGTGCGATCCCACTACGAGGTCAACCTCGAGGCGGTGGCGGAAGGCTACATCGTGCCCGTGGGCGTCGAGGACGAGGTGGCCATGGAGCGCGCGGACGCGCTTGTTGCCGACGCCGCCGAACGCTCGCCGAGGCCTTCGAGGAATTCCTCTTCCCGACGCCGCCGACGCCGCCGCTCCCTCTACCTCGAAAGCATCCGGGCGCTAGGCCCGTTTTTTTGTTTGTGTGTATCGAACTCGGCCTCGTGGCCTCTTGTAAATAAACAAGTAGTTTCGTGAACATGGTCGGCTTGTAAATGAAATCGCTTGCTTATTGCGCTTTTTGCTTCTTCTTCTTCCCCGAGTAGATTCTAGTTAGGGAAGTCCGCCTTTCGGGCAGGGGCCCGCCGGGTTGGAGGCGAGAGAGACGGGCCGTAGCCACGCGGCGTAGGCCGGCCCTCGGCTCGCGCGCTCCTTCCGCCGTGCCGCCTACGCCCCGTTCAAATCGTGGCTCGTGGTTGAAGTAGGAAACAAACTTAGCGCGTGTTATTACGTTTTTTGCACGAAAAAATGGGGACCATTTGGGGGGGGGTGCCCCCCCCGCAAGTAGCCCCCGAGGGTAACTTGGGTTTCAGGGGAAAGCCGAGTTGCCCTTTTATTAGATTCGGAGTATTTACATAGGTGACGCCAACTGGGGCGTTGGCCGTGCGTTTTTACAACGGAAAATACTTGGAAATCCTAGCTAAGGGTAGAAGCGACGTAGCCGTTGGATGTTCCAAGCGTTGGTGAGTTCTTCGCCGTCCTCGTTGGCAAGCTTGTACGTGCCCGGTTTGAGCACCTTCACCACGACGTAGGGTCCCTCCCATGGGGGCGATAGCTTGTGGCGCCCTCGGTTGTCTTGGCGTAGCCTTAGGACCAAATCCCCCTCGCCGAAATCCCCGCGACGTATCTTGCGCGCTTGGTAGCGTCGTAGGGGACCGTTGATACCTTGCGGAGTGCATCAACGCCACGAGGCGTACTTCGTCTAGCCGATCCAAGTGAGTCCTCGCGGGCTCGCCGGTTAGCGTCCTCGTTGTAGCCCCGAACTTTGGGTGAACCGTATTCCGCATCCGTGGGGAGGATGGCCTCCGCGCCATGGACTAGGAAAAACGGGGTGAACCCGGTGGCTCGCTTGGGGTAGTCCTTAGGCTCCACACGACCGCCGGGCGTTCTTGGAGCCATTTCCGCCGCATTTGTTGAGCCGGTCGAAAATTACTGGGTTTGAGGCCTTGTAGAATCATGCCGTTGGCACGTTCCACTTGGCCGTTAGTCCGCGGGTGCGCCACGGTACCGCCCGGCCCACTCGGATGTGGAACTTGTCGCGAACTCCAAGAACTTCCGCCCGTGAACCGGGACCCGTTGTCCGTGATGATGGAGTTTGGCACTCCGAAGCGGTAGACGATGTCGGTGAAGAACGAATCGGCTGCTCGGCCCTCAAATTCGTAATGGGGCGCACCTCCACCCACTTGGAGAACTTGTCGATTGCGACGAGCAGGTGGGTGAAGCCCCCGGGCGCCTTCCGCAGGGGCCCGACGATGTCCAACCCCCACACGGCGAACGGCCATGTGACGGGGATTGTTTGTAAGGCGTGAGCGGGCAGGTTGGTCTTGCGGGCGTAGAACTGGCACCCTTCGCGGTGCGCACGATTTCGTTGGCGTCCGCGACCGCGGTAGGCCAATAGAAGCCCTGGCGGAACGCGTTGCCAACGAGAGTGCGTGGCGCGGCGTGGTGGCCGCGCATTCCCGCGTGTATGTCCCGCAGGAGCTCGCGCCCCTCGGGGATTGGTATACACCGCTGGAGGATGCCCGACGCGGCGCGCTTGTACAGCTCGCCGTCGACCAGGGTGAACGACTTGGCCATCCTGGCGATGCGCCTGGCTGCGGCCCGGTCCGCGGGGAGCTCCCCTCGATCAATCCGGGCGATGTACTTCTCCCCGCCGTCCGCCGGGCGGGAGCCGGCTCGATGTTCATCGCGACGGCCCTCGTGGGAGCCGTACCCCTCGAGAAGGGAGAGCACGTACGCCTCGTTCGAGGGGTCCTCCTCCATGGGTTCCGCACGGTCCGGCACTCCGCGCCGGGCTTGGCCTCGAGCTCGCGAGCTTGGGCCGCCGCGCGTCGACGTCGGCCCCGGCCGGGAGCGCTTGGCCCCGCGGCCGGGCGCGTGGCGATCCCGGGGGCCGGCGTGACCTCCCCATCTCCGGCGCCCGCCGCACCGGCGGCGTTGGCCGGGTCGTTGGTGATGACGGCGCAAGCATTCCCGCGTGGGGTCGTAGCTCCCGCGCCGGAGTCGTCGGAGCACCGAACCCGCAGTCCGTGGCGTCGAGGAAACGCTCGAACGCGACCGGGTCCCGCACACCGCAGAAGTCCCACTCCGCGTACCCATGGCGGCCGGCGGGTGGCATCGTGTCGACGGAGCCCGGGGACGACTCGTCCGCCGTCGAAGTGCGGGGTTCCCGGCGACGAAGACGTGACGACCGGGCGGAACCCCGCGCATTGTAGTGTTGACGTTGGCGTTGTAGGCCGTAGTTGCGCCACGCGCCCCGATGGGGACGCGTGGTCCGAGACCGCACGCGGTCCCGCCGGGGCGGTGGCGGTCGTCGTGACGGTGGACGCACCGCGTTGGGCGGCGGTGCGCTCGGCCCGCCGCCGCTCGGACCGTGCCCGACGCGAGCGCGGCCCGGAGCGACGACGGCGTCGCGGTGTCGACGGTCCCCGCGGCATCCGTGCCCGCAGGTGCCTCGCGCCGTGTCGTGCGTGCGGCGGTGACCGCAGCGGACTCCGGCCTCCCGCGCGCGCGCGTAGCTCCTCACGGTTGGTGAGGCGCATGAGATAGCCATTCCCCGTGGCCCGGAAGTTCAAGTCCCCGAAGCGGATCTCGAACCCGACGGAAGGGGGTCCGAGCTACCCATGTTGTAGCGGGTGCTACGGTACTCAGGGCGAATCACCATGGAGGGAGTTAGCGAAATGACCTTAGGCGCTCGTTTGCCCCACGGTGGGCGCCAACGTCGGTGCGGAATATGGTCCCGACACTAACCAAGAGATAACGCCTAGGTCTATCCCTCGATGGTCGATGCTAAGCAACAAATGACACAAGGATTTATCCCGGGTTCCCGCCGAGGGGGCCGTACGTCCAGCAGGTGTTGTGCTCGTGGCACTATATTGCTCGGACCGGGGTGCTTGTAGTGGGGCAAGTACAAGCAAGGCGGGAGAGGAAGCGTGGCTCCCGTGTCCCCGGTGAGTGGCCGGAGATGTTGTGGGAGAATAAGAGAGTGAGTGCACAACGCGCTGTGTTCCTCTGGATTCGTCCGAACTCGTCCCCCCTCCACCTCCCCCCGCGGCCGGGGGGGCTCGCCTCCCCTTTTATAGGCCAAGGGGGCGGCGAGTTACATGCACGCCGCGCTGCCTAGCTACGTGAGGGAGCACGTCGCGCTATGGTGTAGAGTGGGCGGCCGTCCGGTCGATCTTCGCCGCGATCCGCCATGATGGCCTACCTTGTACCCGAACAGGTGGCGGTTCGAGGGTAGGAGGCGGCAGATGGCGATGGCGCCCCCGATAGGCTTCGAGGGAGATGTCGATGATGGCCGGTACGGGGTACGGGAGCGGGGCGAACGGCGTTCCTTCCCAATGAGCTCGCGGTGGTGGAGTGGTTGCTTGGGGTGTTCGGGCGTGCGCCGCGGAGTCGGGCGTGCGCCGCGCGCGTGGGTACGGCGGCCGCGCGCCGCGTGGCCGGGATGGCCGCCCACCGCCTAGCGCCCTTCACCCAACCTGCAGGTCACGGGAAAGTGGGATCGAGGGTGCGCCCGCCCCCTTTCGAGGGTCGGGCGCGTTAGTCGTGCGCAGCGTGCGCGCGGTGTTATGGGACCGACACCGGCCGTACCGCACGGTCCACCCCACGGTGGCGGGGATGGGCTCCTCCCCGGGGAGTTGGTGCGGCGGCACCGGGCGTGAGCCCCGGCGCATGATGGCGCCGTCCCGCGGCGTCGGGCGTTAAATGCCCAAGTACGGGGCCGGCGCACGCGTGCGGGCGCCCGTGAGCGTGGCGGGCCCCGCCGAGGGTGGAGCGAACCCTCGAGCGAGGCGAGGCCTCGCTCGAGGGGGGAGCGGGCCCTCGAGCGGGGCGGGACCGCTCGAGGGAAGGGTCGCCCCTCGAACGGGCGGAACCCGTTCGAGGAGGGGGTTGCCCCTCGAGCGGGCGGAGCCCGTTCGAGGAGGAGCGTACCCTCGGGCGAGGCGGGGCCTCGCTCGAGGGGTCTCGCGGTCGGGCTATCTTGGCGGGGCCTCCGAAGTCCCCGCCGCGTGGGCCACGTCCCGCATGGTTAGTTCCCCGCATGGTTAGGCCCAGCTCATTTGATGCGGGAATTTAAGTGAGGGTTCCCCCCATCGTTTGAGGGGACCCCTAGGGCGGTCCCCGACAGTCGCGCCCGCCATGGGGGACGGCGGCGGCCGCGCCTATATAAGGGGCGCGGCGGCCGCCGCCCCTCCCAGGCGCTAGCGAAGGGAAGCCAGGTTCGTCCCACGAGGTTACAAGGTCGACGACGGCGGTGGAGACACCGTAGGCGACGGGTGATGCTAGGTGTTGGCAGATCCACCCTCCTGACCCGTTGACGTACCCTCGCGACCAGACGCATGCTGCAGCCCGAGCTGTGAAGCTGCACAAGAAGCCCAGACGATGCTAGATTAGGTCGAGTATTGTTTGTACAAGAGTACTGTTATATGTGATCATGACTATTTTTTAAGTATGTCACTTTGTTTTTCTTTTCTACATGGTAGTGTTTTTTCCTTAAATTAAAAACAAAAACAACCGCAGTACGGTAGGTATTAGGTTGGAGAAGATCGTGTCATGAATTTCCCTTAGATTTATTAAAATCAAAAAAAATTAAATCATTCTAGCCGCCGTGGGCCACGACGGTAGGACCTAGCCGCCGTGGCCCACAACGTTTTACACTTGCCACCGTGGCCCACGACGGTTAGGCCCTACCGTCGTGAGCCGCCGCAAAACGCTGTGGCCGGCCTCCGACCGCCGTGCGCTACGGCGGTTAGTCCCTAAACACCGTGGCGCACGGCGGTTGGTTGCCAAATCTGCAAAAATTTCAAACGGTCGTATAGTTTTGCAAAATAATTTTTTAAAAAAATATAAAAAATCCAAAACTTGACACTTTCAAATTGGGGGGCTATCTTCCCAAATAAAATTGGGGGCCTATAGGTCAGAGAGCCCATTGGACACACCGACTACTACGGCCCAATCTAATTCCAGATCATCTGGGCCATGGTGGGCCAAGTGCCGAACCCGCGAACCGCGGTCGTCTCTTACCTCGCGCGGCCGTCCACCTCCACTCGCAGCCCCTGCATTTCCGCGCGTCCGCTCCACCGCAACGCCCCGCGAGCTCGTCCCCTTCAAAGCGGCCACCTCCTCCCCCGACCCCTCGCTAGCGTCGCCTCCCCCACCCTGCCCTCCGCCACCTCCCGTAGCCCCCTCCTCTCCTCCTCCCCGCAATCCCGGCTCACATGACTGTCGCCTGGGCCGCGGCCGTGCTGGTGGCCGCCGCCGCGCTCACGATCCTCCTTCCGGGATGGGCGGAGGCGGAGTGGAGCCTCACGAAGAATGGAAGCATCGTCACCTACGACGGGCGCTCGCTCATGATCGACGGCAAGAGGGACCTCTTCTTCTCCGGCGCCATCCACTACCCCAGGAGCCCGCCTGAGGTACGCCCCCGCGCGCGTGAACCTCCTCCCGATGAGCCGAACCAAATGCTGTAGCCTGTAGCGGCGCCGCCGCTGCTACTAGCGCCAGTCCTTGTCCGGGTTGGCGGGTTGTGGTTGATCCTGGGAATGTGTTGTTGTAACGCAGATGTGGCCGAAGCTGATCGAGCGGGCCAAGGAGGGTGGGCTCAACACGATCGAGACGTACGTATTCTGGAATGCGCACGAGCCAGAGCCCGGCAAGGTAAAAGGACAAATGTTCATATGGACTCGTTGGCAATAGCCGCAGCTAAATTAAGGAGCTGCATGCCGTCCTAATTTTGGTGGTGGTGTATATGTGTATATTAGACAGACAGTCAGATGCTCATCTGTTGCTCGTCTTGCAGTACAATTTCGAAGGCAGGCTCGACTTGATCAAGTTTATCAAGTTGATCCAGGACCACGACATGTATGCAATTGTGCGCATCGGGCCTTTCATCCAGGCAGAATGGAACCACGGGTCAGTGCATTCAACTATTTGTCACGCTGCTGTCCAGTATGCTCATATCATCTGATTGTTCCGTGTGTCTTCTATTTTCTCTACTCTCTCCTAGTGGTTTGCCTTATTGGCTTAGAGAGATAGGCCACATAATATTCCGAGCAAACAACGAACCGTTCAAGGTAATCAAAGAATCTAATGGTTGTAACAATGCACTCAGTAGATTGGGACTGATGGATTCGAACTTTTTCATGCAGAAAGAAATGGAGAAATTCGTGAGATTCATAGTGCAAAAGTTGAAGGATGCTGAGCTATTTGCATCTCAAGGAGGACCCATCATTCTAGCACAGGTCCGCTAATTTCCAATTTAGTCGCGTCATTTGCTGAACATGTTTATTGCATTGATACCCTATTCACATAACTAATTTTATGGTCTATCAGATAGACACCACTAGCTATAGCATAGGAGGTATCAGTTTTTGGTACCGAGGTGCCGTTTTTTTGGTATCTAGGTACCAAAATCATAATTATATTCTGATAGCTCTTGTTACCTTCTGATGGACTGTAAAAAGGCTCTATTTACATGTGTTCAACATGTGCCATGATTCACTCTTTGCATGTATGCATCAGATCGAGAATGAGTATGGGAACATAAAAAAAGATCATCAAATAGAGGGTGACAAATACCTTGAATGGGCGGCTCAAATGGCCCTTAGCACACAAACCGGAGTTCCATGGATAATGTGCAAGCAGTCTTCAGCTCCTGGTGAAGTGGTAACTTTCTGATTAGTGGTGAATATCTGTACATAAACTTTAAATGGCTCAGAAGACTTTTACTGCAAGTCTATCTTGAAATTATTACTAAATGCTATTCAGATTTCAGAATCGGAAGAACATTATATCACTTTCTTTTTGAAAGAAACATTATATCACTTTCCTGAAAAAAAATTAAATCGCTTAGAAGTGGCATGCTCTTTTCTATTGAAAGAGTTGAATTAGTTCAGTTCAACCTTTTAATTTGTTTCTCGCTCTCACTAGATCCCTACTTGCAACGGAAGGCATTGTGGAGACACATGGACACTACATGACAAAGATAAGCCTATGCTTTGGACTGAGAACTGGACAGCACAGTAAGTTCAAGTAATTCACACTCAACATTCTTTTTTCACCAATTGTGTAAGTAATATTTGAGCCAACACTATGAACAATTGTAGTACACAATGGGAAGAATGGAGTGGGATGGAATATGTCGCACTGCTAATAAAAAATTCTAACGCTGTAATGAAATGATTTATGACCATCCATTCATAACACACTTTTCATCTGTGTGGTTACTGCTAGGTTCTTGCAGCATCCTATCCTAGTATCCTTGAGCCATGTTCCCTTTTTGTCTAAGAACTGGCCACTCTGACACGCTGTATTTAATTCCGAGTCAGAAGTTCCATCCCCTATTTCATTGAGCAAACCATTGTACGCATACTTATATATTAGAATATAGAAAGTAAGAAAGATATAATTGAATAGTGAAGCACCATCGCACCACCAGTTAGCAGATAAAGACTGCATAGAAACAACAAAGTAAACTGCCTGATGCACCAACTAAAGCAAAACTAATACTCTAAACTGTAAAACCTTTGCTTCTCTCCACACTCTCCCCCTGTAATTCCCCCTGGTATGCCAGGTAATCCTTTGTACTGTGCTAAACGATTTTCAATCAATGAAATTTGAGTAGGTGTTGCTAATTGTAGTACATTTTCCTTTCAATCTTCATAAAAGGTCCTCTTAACTGGTGCAAAAAAAGTGCATTCTAAATTGCAAAAAAAATAAGTGCTTTGCAATGTGTAAAATAAAAGGGCTATTCTATATTCTGTAAACAATTGGTCCCCCATCACTGCACATACGAAAGCTACATACATAAAGAAGTAATATCTTCTTCTGTTTTTCCTTGGCATACACAGATTCAGAGCATTTGGCGATCAAGTAGCTATGCGTTCAGCTGAGGACATTGCATATTCTGTATTACGGTTTTTTGCAAAGGGTGGGTCCTTGGTTAACTACTACATGGTACGTACATTCATTTACCTTTTGAATACATCTACAAAATATTTACAGGGGAAGCATGCAGATTTATTATGGAATTTCATTTTAATTTGTCAACAGTATCATGGTGGAACAAATTTTGGAAGGACTGGTGCTTCTTATGTGCTGACCGGCTACTATGACGAAGCTCCCATGGATGAATATGGTTAGATCATCTCACCATAACATTTCTGTATTAATTTTTGTATTCTTCTTTTATGGTCCTCTTAAGAAATATCTAATATGGTCCATGTACTTTCACAGGTATGTGCAAGGAGCCCAAATTTGGGCATCTTAGGGACTTGCACAATGTAATAAGGTCATACCAGAAAGCATTCCTCGAGGGTGAACATTCATCTGAGAAGTTGGGTCAGGGGTATGAGGTTGGGAATAACATCTTCTGTCATCTCGGAACCCAAAAACTTAGATTATTGTTTGCCACTGTTTTATGGCCTGTAAATCGATAATCTTCCATGTTGTGATTATTGCAGGCACACACTTTCGAGCTGCCTGAAGATAACATGTGCCTCTCTTTCCTCTCCAACAATAACACAGGCGAAGATGGAACGGTGATCTTCCGAGGGGAGAAGCACTATGTGCCTAGCCGTTCTGTCTCCATTCTTGCAGGGTGCAAGAACGTAGTTTACAATACCAAGAGAGTATGTTCGCTTACACTTTAGCTGCAACTGAATTAGGACCTAGGTTTGAGGTGAATGTATGGCTTGAATTCATTCTATGTATGTTTGGCAGGTGTTTGTACAACACAGTGAAAGGTCATTCCATACCTCAGAGGTGACGAGCAAGAACAAATCGTGGGAAATGTACTCAGAACAGATTCCGAAGTTTTACAAGACTAAAGTCAGGACAAAGGAACCTCTGGAGCAATATAACCAAACAAAGGATGCTAGTGACTACTTGTGGTACACCACAAGGTATCACCCCGTCTGTTGTGCTTAGAGTTATAGCTCAACGTGCAGAAAATTCACTTCGCTGTATTTTCTTTTTATTATTATGTGCAGCTTCCGTTTGGAGTCAGACGATTTGCCCTTTAGAGGTGATATCCGGCCTGTGCTTCAGGTCAGAAGTACTGCACACTCAATGGTTGGGTTTGCCAATGATGCCTTCGTAGGTAACTTGGACCAACTCTGTAACAATCTTGTTCCTCCAAAGACACTTGCCTGTTGCAAGTACAAATTATTGTATCGATCAAAATCACTGTCTTCGTAGGAAGTGGGCGTGGAAGCAAGCAGGTAAAGGGTTTCATGTTTGAAAAACCTGTTGATCTGAAAGTAGGTGTGAACCATATCTCATTGCTGTCGTCAGCGATGGGAATGAAGGTAAGAATCTGTCGAAACTATGAAATATGTTCGCAGACAAATTCCATAGTTTTGGATTTTTTGTCACAGTTTGCAACATGAAATGGCTGATTCGGTTGTAATGGTCTAACGGAGGTAGATACATACACTTTTCTTTAAAGGCGGGTGTATATAGTTTATATCATGGTAGGGGATGGGTATGCTCTGTTAATTCAATAATCCTTATTCATCAGCTACAAATTTGCATGTTTTTGCTATCTTCTGCAGGACAGTGGTGGTGAACTTGCAGAAGTGAAGGGAGGCATTCAGGAGTGCCTAATCCAAGGTCTCAACACTGGGACGTTGGATTTACAGGTCAATGGCTGGGGCCATAAGGTAAGCCTATTTGGCTATTTCCTTTGAAGTTGAAAAGATACTCATTTCCTTGGAAGGACAATGCGACCGTGTGGTAAGACCTGAAATCCTCCTCACACTTGGTTCCAAATAGGCTGCTTTGGAAGGTGAGGAAAAGAAGATCTTTTCAGAAAAAGGTATGGGCAAATTTCAGTGGAAACCAGCCCAGAATGACCAGCCAGCCACTTGGTATAAGGTAAGTCGAATCATGAATAGGAATACCTCAGATTTTGGAAGCATCAAACATCCATTTCGATTTTTGTTGCAATCCTCAGTGTTACTATCTTCACTGCCATGCTAGAGATACTTTGATAAGCCAGATGGAGATGACCCTGTTGTTCTTGATATGAGTTCAATGAGCAAGGGCATGATTTATGTGAATGGTGAAGGCATAGGTCGATACTGGGTCTCCTACAAAACTCTTGATGGAACTCCTTCCCAAGCACTGTAAGTCTGTAAGCAAGTTCATCTTCAGTTGAAGCAGGCCTAAGGATCTTGGCTTACAAACCTTGCTCAAACAAAACTCGGTTCATTTTCCTCTCCTACCCTCCCTTCAGGTACCATGTTCCTCGTCCTTTCTTGAAATCCAAGGACAACCTCTTGGTTGTGTTCGAGGAGGAGTTAGGCAAGCCGGATGGCATCCTTGTCCAGACGGTGACGAGAGACGACATCTGTTTGGTGCTCTCAGAGCACAACCCAGCGCAGATCAAGACGTGGGACACGGATGGTGACAAAATCAAGCTCATTGCAGAAGATCACAGCACGCGGGGCACATTATCGTGCCCCGCGGAGAAGACAATCCAGGAGGTCGTTTTTGCCAGCTTTGGCAACCCGGGGGGCATGTGCGGCAACTTCACAGTAGGCACTTGCCACACTCCTGATGCAAAGCAGGTCGTTGAGAAGGTACACACTTCTTGGTGCTGATGCATGTTTATGTTACCATCTGTAGTGTTTGCTAAACCTACTCCATCGCACTCACAACCACAAACAACGATTTTCGACCCGTTGACTGATACTGGCCTGTGGAATGGAATGGACAGGAATGCCTCGGCAAGCCGTCTTGCGTGTTGCAGGTGGAGCACACATTGTACGGAGCAGACATCAACTGCCCATCAACGACCGCGACACTGGGAGTGCAGGTGAGATGCGGTCGGGAGAAGAAGGGTGCTTGAGAATAAAGAGATGGATGCTGCCAGAGCCAGTTGATGCCTCAGCATATTTGTTTGTTAATCCCCTTAGGTTCGTTCGACACTGACGCTTATGCCCCATTGGTCTGGGGTTGAAATGTGATTGGAACATGCTTGATCTGGGAACTAAAATGATTGGTAGATACTGACCGGACCGAAGATGTGTGTTCCCCCTCTTTCCTTCCGCGTCATGTTGTTTCATGTAATGTAACCATCACAATATATAGATGATTGAATAACTATGATTGATAGTATAGATCTTTTTAGAACATTCCAACTTTGGAGCAGAAGACCGTTTGAGATTGACTGACAGCCTGTTTGTTCAGGGAAAAGAAAAACAGAGATAGTTAGGGGGTGTTTGGGACTGCTCTGCTCCCGTTTTTTCAGCTCCGCTGCACGAACTCCACCACGATTTGTATCAGTACATACATTAAGTTATTGGACAATGAATGAAGGGGGGAAATGATTTTATCAGCACATATATTATAAAAAATGGGGCGTTGCGAGAATCGAACTCGCGACCTCTCGCACCCAAAGCGAGAATCATACCACTAGACCAAACGCCCTCAGATAGTATTTAATCGTTGGACGTATCTTTATATTCATAAATGAATTCTATATTTTCCCTCCAAAAATCCCCCCTTCCCCTCACGAATTGTCGTTTCCCTCCTCGCTTTACCCCATCTACATCCCCCTTTCCCTCCCCTCACGATTTCTCGTTTCCCTTTCCACCTCGCCGACGCAGATTCCCCCAGTTCCCCGCTGCCCCCACCCGCCAACCATGGCGAGCGCTGCCGACGACCTGGACCTCCTGCTCTCCCTGGGCGAGGCCGTCCCGGAGACCCCTCCCTCTTCCCCGCGCGCCGCCGATGGCGCCGAGCCTGGCGGCGCCTTCACACCTCCAAGGACGGCGCGACCCGGCGACACCGACATGTCCGTCTTCCGCGACGCCGTCAAGGATTACCTCGAGGCGGCCCCCGAATCCACCTCCCCGCTCCCGGAGCGCCCCAAGCGGCCCAAATCTTCCGAAACCCTCGTCGACAAGTACTCCGGCCTCCGCATCAAGCACCTGACGCTCTCGCCCCTCGAGATCAGCAACCGCTTCGCCGACATCCGGTTCGTGCGCATCACCGCGATAAAGTGAGGTTCCTTTTCCCGATTCAGTACGCTGCTTGGTTATTCAGTTTTTAGCTCATCGATTTATTGGGCATTTTTCTTCTCCATCTTGTGTGTATGCAGGAACTCTGTTGGGAGTGACAGGTTCTCGGGCTGCTGGGCGACGGCGGGGGTGTTGCTAGACAAAGGCGTGCCGCGGGTGAGCGCGAAGGGGACCGGCTACAGCATCTGGAAGATGGGCGCGCTGGACGATACCGAGGTATCGCTGTTCCTGTTTGGGGATGCGCATGTCCACTACTCCGGTGCTGCCGTTGGCTCCGTGTTCGCGCTGTTGAATGGAAATGTTCGCATGGACAATGGGGTACTTCTCGGCTGGCATTTTAATGTTTTTGGTTGCTCTGAGTGGTTTGTGCTCAGCAGTTCTGTTGCTGATTTCAATGTGCTGGTGATGTTGCTGGGCAGGGCAGAGGGTTCTCTGTGAGTGTTGCTTCAGTGGGGCAGATGTTCAAGATGGGAGTTGCAGCGGACTTTGGTCTCTGCAAAGGGAAGAGGAAAGATGGGGTGGCTTGCACCATGGCGATAAATAAGTAAGTGTCTTCAAACCCATGGAATGCTTGTCATTTCAGTGGTTTCCTATAAGTAAACTTAGGAAATTCCGAAACAACGATGTACACATAAGGAATGAGAAGCTTTTGTGATCAGTGATTGACACAGCTTTTCACAGATATCAGCAGAAAGTACAATGCACTAATGTGGCATGTTTTCAAGTATGTGGCTATGTGATTGCCTTCTTGCTCTCGGACTCAGATCCTTAGCAAGATGGGCTTTTACTGTTTTTGATTACGTAAAGCATCTCCTGCATATTATGTATTTATGTCTCAACTACAAGAATGTGTCGAAGATGCCATTATGTGACTAAATTCTCTTCTCTTTTCCAGGAGCAAAGGAGCATATTGCAAGTTTCATTCGACGGTAAGGATATAACCAACATTTTTGGACATGAATGCGACATGAATGCGACATGATTCATCATGCTTCTTTCATTTTTGCAGAAGACATCCCAGAAGTACACTACTGGCAGAGTGGAGCTTAAAGGCGGGTAAGGAAAAACCTTAAAGTGTAGTATTAGGACTTAATAGCTCCACATCTTATGTTTGTCCTGATATAATTCCACAATAGCATTTTGGGCCATGCTTATACGATGATTTTTTTCCTTCCAGAAACTTTCAATTTGCTTCCAAGCTTCGATCTGAAGGGATTTATATGGTCAACCGGTCTTCAGAACAACCCAACCCAAGAAAGCCATTCCAACCAGTGAAAGTAATGTCCATTGATGGGCTAAAAAGGGCTTTAAGGTATGTAAAGGGCTATTTGATGGCCCTGTTTGCATACTCTAACAGGGTTGGAGTTAGAGTTAGTTTGTAACTCTAGCTATAACCCTAAACTAACTCTAGCTCTAGAGGTGTTTGGATGGAAGGGTTAGAATGACATTAAAGGTACCTTTTCAATCATTAGGTGTGGGTGGAGGGAGAGAGAAAAGTCAATTTTTGGTGGACCCAACATGAACTAGCTCCGATAAGCACCTCTTGGGTGGGATAGTTTTTTGGGGTGGGTTAGATGCAAACGAGCCCAATCTAGCCCTCATGTTTGGATACTTTGTGGCTAGTTGAGCACTTGAGCTCCAACTAGCTAAAACTAACTCTAGTGCATGGATCCAAACAGGACCGATATTAGCTTCTCTGCTTACCTAATCTACTGGTTGTTCAATTGCACATGATATTTGACCACACTGTATTTACTGTTCTTTTCAATTATGTTTGGTGATGACTAAAAAAATGTTAACGTGTTTTCTTCAAGAACCATTTACCATTGTCCCATCATGTTTATTGCACTAGTTGTTTGCATCAGGATTGTCATTCAAGAAGTATAAACACAACCCAATTCTGTAGTGTCGTATAATTGTGACAAATGTTTTCCTTAAATTTGTGACTGTACGTGATTCTTTAATGAACGTAATCTAGCTTCTTATTGAAGTATGAAGGATTGCAGTAGCCTTCCGAAGTCTGTAATGATTGATGTTCTCATGCTTAAGCTCTGATTTTCCTGTGCAGCAATGCGGATAGAGTAACCACCAAGACCCAGTCTCAGGGTATAAGATTTCTTTCCCATGTTACAGGTAACCTATTCCCCCCCTTCACAAGTAATTAGAGTTGAATTTATCACCAAATTCATGAAAGAAACGGTGATCAGATTGACGCCTTTTACTGACTGATAAACTCCCATCTGCATAATAAATCAGCTAATATGGACGATAAGAGACCAACTGTCCAAATCAATGGTTCTACAAGCCAACATCAACAGAAATCAAAGTTCAGCTTGAACAAAAGGTTAGTCACAATATGCTGTGCTTTGCTTAAAATGGTCTTCAGTTTTGTATTAATCGTCAGTGACATCAAAATAAACAAGCTTGTGATTTGTAGTTCGTCATCATCTGGCGCCAAAGGACCACCCAAGCAGGGATTGGGTAAGGCAGAACAAGATTTCAAGAGACGAAAAGTGGATAATCCGCCAAAGAATATCATTGAGCTTGATGCAGTCAGCTCAGACGATGATGAGATTAGTATAGTACCGCGACACTGACTATTGAGTGATGTCTTAGGAACACCTATGTACTGGAAATGGAGTAAACAGGATTTTTCTGGAATATTTCATCTAGGTATAATTTTTTGTGGCCAAACCTGTCACATGCTGTACCTGATCAACAGAAAGATTATCATATAACCGTCATTTTCTGTATATTGTGTACAATATTCATCAGTTTTGCTCATGGGCAGGTGAGCCTGCATTTCACTTTCACCTGCCTGGTTCATTGGTGAATGCAGAAAAGAGTAGTATCTTCTATTTCATGGTGGGACCCACTATTATTTTTTTTACGAGTAGGTAAGGCCTGTCTCAATGGGAGCCACTATAATTATTTTTAAAAATTGTGTCAACTTGTTTCAGTGGGAGAGTCATGGGGGTGTCATTCTTAGGACTCCGCGCCGACCCAGGGTCATGAGGATGACCCTAGTTTCCTCTCCTATTAAATACCATGTCATGTCATCTTATTTGCATACCTGACATCTTATTTTTAAATTGACCAACCAATATGCAGCAAATAAATATGCACAAGAACTTATGAAACTGTGTTATGACCTTGTGCATTGAGAGGGTAGGTCATCCCGCAAACCAATACAGTAAAGATGATGTGTCATTCTTGAAAACTCCATGATGACCCCTTCCACTGAGACTAGCCAAAGAGAAATAACGCTGGAGTGTTTTTTCTGATTTGCTATGTGTGTGACCTAGCTTCCGTTAGCTTGGGGGCAAAGACTAGTATGCTGTTGCTGGCCCACTTGCGTAGCATCGCTAGCTCGATGCCCCTGGCCCTTCTGGCCGCATCGGCACCGCGACCGCCGCCGTAGCTGCTCAGACCAACCGCACCCCGCAGCGGTCTCCTCCAGGAGAATGAGGAAATCCTGTCGCCCGCGCATCTCCTTCATACCCCCGGGAGAAACGGACTCACGGGAAAGGACGATCCGCGAGACCCACGGGAGGCCGTTCTTGCTCCGCGCCAACAGCAGGAAGGGGGAAAAGAAGATGAGCGGCTGCCGCCGGCCGAGGAAGGGAGAGGAGAGGGCGCTCCAGGCCCAGCGCGGGAGGAGAAGCCAGGCTCGAGCTCACCATCGCCCCAAGATCCACGTCGGCACGGACCTCCGCAGGCGGTTGACGGAGTAGGCAAGCATGCCGCGATACAGAGGGAGGGACGCCTGCAGGCCCGCGGTGGCATGCGCCCGCGCCGTGGCCTCCGCCGGCGGTGGCCGGCGCCCGCGCGTCGTGGCCCCTTTGCGCCGACCACCTCGCCTCACGCCCGGCCCTCCCTCTGCCTCCCGGTCCCGGGCTGCATGACCCCGCCACCGCCTCTGCTCCACGGGAGGGGGAGGTCGCCCGGGTGGTCCGCCGCCGGGAGGGAGAGGCCGGCCGAGGTCGACGGCGACACCGCCGCAGCTCGCAGCTCCGACCGCCGGGTAGGAGCTCCAGCGCCCATGTCACCGCGCGGAGACGAATGGCGCGCCGCCGGGACGGTGGGCCGGAGGCACGCGCGGCTGAAGGAGGTGGTCCCCTGCTCCGCCTCCCGCCGGTGGGGTGGGGTGGATGTGAGTGGAGATAATGTTGGGAAAAAAGAATAATAAAAAGTGGGCCCCACAATTTGTTTGGTGGTTGGGATGAAAGAGAAAATATGAAGGAAGATGGATGCGGGAGAAATGGATATGAATGAGAGAATCTCGATGGTGGAGAAGTAATATGCTGTTTTAAAGGAGGATACAAAGTTAGATGAGTGTAGACGGTCTCAACGCTTTGTCCCGGACAGCTCGCTCCGCTGGAGGTCAAACTCAGTGTAGATGGTCTCAACGCTTTGTCCCGGACAGCTCGCTCCGCTGGAGGTCAAACTCGACTTTGCTCGCCCGTCGCCTCTGCGTGCCTCCTCGGTCCCCACACAATCCCGGCCTCCGCGCCGCTGCCGCCCAATCTCCCCGCACAGCCGTGGCCTCCACGGGATTGATCCCGTGTTTCTTCCGCCGGAGATGGAGGACGCGACGGTGTCGGCAGCCGGTGTATCTGCCAGTTCCCCTCACTCTCTCTTGGCTACGCTTATCGCGGAATCACGGCGCGCCGGCGGCGTCGATTCGTTCGGTTCTGATTGCCTGGGTGTTGGATGGTGCTGCTGCCAAGGCAAAGGCAGAAACCAAACAGTGCCCGCGAGGTACATCTGAAGCAACGCCAACCCCAATGGTCACAGAAATTCACGAGCTGTGCAAGCCCAAGCATGTGCAGCAAGGGACACCAAACCAAAAGAATTGACCAAACAGCCAGCAAACGACAGGGAAAATGGAGAATAACCAGCAATGCTTGATAACCATCAAGCCTCTTCAAGATCCAGAGAGCATCCACCGGTGCACCAAAAAACTGGAGTCAGAAAAATAGTCTAATCACAACCAACAACCAACCGAACCTACATACACCTTCTAAGCGTTTTGTTAAATCCGTGACAGTCTATAGCTGCTCCAAACTCATGACATCCTGAGTTCCTGACGACGTTCCTGCTCAGCCTCAGCCTCATTCGAAGGCCCACTGGTTCTCCCTCCTCACTTCCTCCTCTTCCTCAGGTGTGAAGTCGTTCTTAATGTTGAAGGTCTTGCGGATCTCCTCCGGAGTCTTCCCCTTGATCATGTCCGCGACAGTCTGGCAGGTCAGGTCCAGCAGCCCCTTGACGTCCAAGTAGTTTGCAGCCTGTCAAGACCAAAGTAAGTTAGGGGCTCTTGTCAAACATTCATGAATGCAGCAATACGGGCAAGCCAGACAAAAAATTCTAAAATGAAACAATGAAATTAACAAATACATCTAGAAGTACACAATACATTCGGACAATGCATCAAATTGTGCCAGTTAAATATATCATTCAAAAGCAAAACTTGTATTATCCCAACCGGCAGTATCTAAGTTCATCCATGCATTCTACTGTGCACTAGTATAGCAATCATGGCAGAATCATACTTCTTACAGTTCACAGTTAAGTAGCCAAACCCATTTTACCAACTGAACAATATCACATAATAAGATATCTAATAAAAAATACCAACTCAAGCTAAGACAACCTAAACATCTGAAATAGCAGAACATATCTAAAAAAACAAACATCTCAAGGAAAACAATTAACAATGAAGAACAAACATATTCACTTATCTACTTGCAATATGGTGCATGGTGACATCAAGAATGGATCATACACTGTACAGAAACATGAATGACCAACAGTAAGTTTAAACAACCAAGTTTCCATGACGCCAGTCCTACTATGTACACCCATTCAACAAGCACAGCAGAGGCATCAAGCAATAAGCTAAACTATCTTAAGCACCAATCCAATAATTTCAAACATGCTGTAGCATCCATAAAAGTATTACCAATTTCCAAAATTTAACTAAACGGCACAGAAACCAATTCGACAAGGAGACAACTTAGGACAATCATATTAAACATTGGCTTGGAGTAACATAACATATGCTGTTAGAAAAGAAACAATAAAAAAACTAAATAGAACAGACAAACAATTTCCACCAAATCCCCCACAATGCCCCTTGCAATCTCTAATAAACTTATCACAACCCATGATAGCAATTGGAACAGATGATATCTACTCATTCTGGACAGTTCAAGAACCTCAAATAGGCACTAATGCACAACTTCTTCCCATGTCTGCATAATAGTGATCGATGCAATTTGACCTAACATAGAAAACTAACTTGAAAGATGATACAGCCATAGAAGGAGCATATTAACAAAAAACTTCTTATATGTAGTAACTTGATACAAATTTAACAAATTCAGAGAAATGTAACACAAACTTGACCTAACCATGCCCGAAACATATGACAGGCTTACCATCACTAGAGATAAAATTGGGTCAGCCAACAAACTCACACATATTGGCTTCATTAAGCAGGTTCCTGAGTCCACTTGCGTCCCTAGTCATCACCACTACACTAGTCATTAGCGCACATAAACCCCAAAGGCAACAGTAGCAACACAAGCACATAGCAATAATTTCAAGTATTCGCCAATCTCCGCACAAAATAACCCTACTCACAACAAGGAGGCAACAACATAATCATCAACCTTTCAGTAGAGAGCACAAACGGATCTGAACAATTTAAACAAAGGTCTAAGTGGTGGGGACGGGAGGAGAACAGGGGGGGGGGGGGGGGGGGGTCCTCACCAGGATGAGGTCAAAGAGAGTGCCTTGGTCGACCTTGACGAAGTCGGCATCGAAGGTCTTCAGCTCCTCCTCGGAGGCCTTGTCGGTCGGAGCAGTCGGCTCGCCGGCGTCCCCATCGCCATCGGCGCCGCGGCGCGCCTCCACGTGCTTCTTGCAGTACTCGATGACCTTGGCGAGGATCTTGCCGCTGACGTTGGGGACCGGGATGCCGTTGTCGGTGCAGCCGTCCTCGATCATGTGCAGGATGGTGCGCGACTCCCTCGCCACCGACTCCTCCACCTCGAAGTTCTCCTTGTCGCAGCTGACCAGCACCAGCATCTTGTCCTTCCCCGCCGCCGCCATCGCCGCGTCCGCCGCCATCGATCCGATCGCCGGGTGGAAGAGGGGTTGGGGGACGATTGGTGTGGCGTGGAAGCTGCAAGGCGAAACCCTAGGCGGCGGAAGCGAAGCGAACACGATGCGGGAATAGGGACGGGTTGCGGCTTTATTGCCGCTGCGGAGGCGAAGACGATTACGGCACCTGTTTCCTGGGCCGGGCTGTTATGTTTGTTTGGGCCTCGAACGGGCTGGAGTGCTAGGCTTTTTGGTTTTGCGTAGGCTTAGTAAGACTGTCTCGAGCAGCTGCTGGAGCAGCGTCTGCATCTCACCCTGGGCGTTCGGTATTACCGAACCGATCGGTTCGGTACTTCGGTACTGGGGTAAATTCGGTTCCAGACGAAATAGGTACCGATCGGTTCCAAAAAATATTCGGTACCGAGGTGATTCGGTATCGGTATTTTCGGTTCGGTATCGGTAAATACCGAAAATACCGAACAGGCAAAACAGCATGTAATATCAAGTTGAATAGCAAATTTTGACAGAAGTTTGACATGATTTCAACAATACAAAATGGTCCAAATCATACGCTGATACACATTGATAAATGATAAGTCTGATACTACTCAAATCCAAATTGGGCCAGCCGGCCAGCAACAATGGACAGGAAGTCTGAACTCTGAACAACCGAACAAGAAAATAAAAACAGCAGCCAGCAGGGCTGTGCAGCTGCAGCCTACAATATAACAACAATGTGACAGCATGTAGATGATAGGCATAGGCACTAGGCAGATTGCAAATGATAAATAGCACACCAGACAAAGACAAAGCAAAAGTAGAGTGGCAAGCAGCCAAGCATCACTCATCACTCCCCTTCATGGTGCTGGAGGTTTTTGTTCTTGCTTGCATTATGCTTGACTTGGTCTTGGAGGCTTGGAGGACCGCTCGTTCTTGCTTGCTTTGGTGCTTTGGAGGTTTTTGTTTCTTTGTGACTTGATGTTGGTGGCAGTAACCATCCGCTTTTTTTGCCGCCTTCAATCGATGACTTGGCAAAGCATGGCCATCAATAATGGCCAAGTCCTTGAACTCTCGAATTAACTCGCAAAACAATAAAAAGAAGAAGCAATGAATATTTTTTAAGTGATGAAAACAATAAGCAAAATAAATTACGGTGATATAGAGATAGAGATATAAAGTTTTCACCTTCTTGATAGTTAGTTAATTCTTCGTATTCTCTCGAAAGATTGATTGGAGTTGACCTTCTTAGCCAATCTTGAGTACAAACAAGAGCTTCAACCATAAATGGAGTGAGTGAAGTCCTAAAATCATCAAGTACACGGCCACCGGTGCTAAAGGCGGATTCACTAGCAACAAGAGAGATTTGGATGGCAAGCACATCACGAGCTAATTTGGAAAGTATGGGAAACCTTGAGGACTCGCCCCTTCCACCAAGCAAGAATTTCAAATCTCTTGTCATCTTCTTCACACTCCTCGGCCAAGTACCTATCCAATTCGGACCTGCTTTGCCCCTACTTGCATCGCTAGTGCCCATTCCAGTATTCAGCTTCATTCTCTTCACAATGTTACTCCTCGCCTTTCTAGGACTGTCTCCATCTTGATTAGATTCGGGCTCATCATTTGTTGTGGAGTTGACATTACTTGGGGGTGTATTCTTGGCCCTATATTCTTCGAAAAGATCATGCAAGCACTTGGTAATAGCAGCCCAAATTTTTTGCCCAACACCCACACCATACAATTCCTCTATTGCAAGTTCTGTATATTGATGGGTCTTGTACCTAGGATCAAGTATAGCAGCAACAAAGATCAGCAAGTTAATATTTTTCTTCTCCTTCTCCTTTCCCTTTCCCTTCTCATTTTGCAAGCCCAAATTCTCATGCCATCGCCCCCAATATTTGTCGTACTTCTCTTTCATTCTCAACCCCATGTCTTGCCGCACGGGAATCAAGCACTACTCGGCCACTCTTTCACCAAAGCATTCACCTCTAAAATCTCATGAAAGTAAGTGTGAGCAAATCACACTTAAGGACGCCGAAACACGTGTTGTTATCTTGGCAAAATGTTTCGTAAAGTCGGCTAGTTTCCTTGCCGCATAAAAATCGTGCTCATCGGGAACTCCGGACTCCGGAACACCGGCTTAATCTCACTAAGCAATTCAATTGTGTAGTATGGATCTTCTTCTGGATATCTAGAAAACACCTTTTCATATGAGCAGGCAGCTGCTAGCATTTCATATGTCGAGTTCCACCTTGTGCACACATCAAGGTTCAAGAATGCCTTGCTGTCCACTTTCTCCAATTGAGCAATCTCTTTAAACTTGGCAATCCTAGATGAACTAGCCCTGACGAATCTAATGGCAGCCCTTATACGCTTGCTAGATTGGTCTATTTCTTTCAAACCATCTTGCACAATCAAGTTAATTATATGTGCAGCACATCTCATGTGAATATACTTGCCATCTGCTATGCTAGTTTTCAAGCTATTCATTTGTCTTCTCAAATAACTAACACCACTATCATTTGCACTAGCATTATCAACCGTTACTGTCATGACTTGATCCAATCCCCAATCAAGCAAGACTTTCTGCAGATGCTTCCCAATATCATCCCCCCTTTTCCCTTTTACCTTAAAAAAGCTAATTATCTTTTTATGCAAGCACCAATTATTGTCAATGAAATGAGCTGTTACAGTCATGTAGCTATCTTGCTGTTGTGATGTCCAGCCATCGGTAGTGAGGCAAACTCTATTGCAATGTTTTTGAAAAAACATTTTTTGTCTAGCCTTTTGCTCAAAGTATAATTGAACAACATCCCTAGCACATGTCCTTCTAGATGGTATTTCAAAACGAGGGCAAGCAATAGACATAAACTTCCTAAATCCAGGTTTCTCACCATATCCAAATGGCTCCTCATCCTCAATTACCATTTCAGCAAAGGCAGACCTAAGCAAATCAGGATCAAATTTCCAAGTGCTTGCAGTACTTCCTGCACTAACTTGCAAAACACCTTGTGTTGCATCATCACTACATCTATGAGGATTACGCTTGCAAACACTAAAATGCTTACGCATACCAGACGTACCATTAAAAACAGCATGTGCTTTGATCTCAGCATTGCAATACTTACATTGTCCCTTGACCACCACATCATTTTCTTTAATTTTGTTGAAGTGATCCCAAATTGACGATCTGGTAGACATCTCCCTTGTCTTCTTCCCCTCCTCAGCATCTACATCAATGACTTCCTTCTCCTTCTCCTTCCCCTTCCCAGCAGCAGCAGGGGCATCCTTATCCTTCCCCTTCCCAGAAGCAGCAGGGGCATCCTTCTCCATCCCAGCAGCATCATCCTTCTCCTTCCCAGGAGAAGCAGCACTCAAGCCATCTTCATTCGTTTCATGGTCGAGTGACCAATCAATGACTTGTCGATCAATGTCTTCGTCAGACATCTGTTGAACGAAATTGCTTCATCAAAACTAAAATCTAGGGTCGGTTGAACTTGCACGATCAAATACGAATATACTAGCCATGGGGGAGGAAGTACTCCTTAGTCCTTACCTTGGGGGAGGAAGCGATGGAAGTAGCCGTGATGGAAGTAGTCGGGACGACGACGAAGCGACGAGGGGACCGGCCGGCCTCGAACCGACAACGGCGAGGGTCGTGGCGGCCGGGGCTAGGGGAGACGGCGAAGCGCAGCAGCGGGTGGGCGGCGCGCCGGGCGAGGCGACGACGAAGCGGCGGCGGCAGCACGTGGCGGGGCGGGGCGGCACGCCGGGCGAGGCGACGGCGAGGGACGCGTCGCGCCGAGCGCCGTCGTGGGGCCGGGGTGCCGTCGGTCGGCGGTCGCGGTCGCCGGCCTCCGTGGTCCTCGTGGCCTCACCGGCGGTCGGGATCCCGGCCCGGCGGGCGGCGGCCGCCGATGGGGACGGGACAGAACGGGGGAGGACCGGAGGTCCGGAGCGGTGGAGCACGGAGCACGGAGGAGTCGCCGAGTCGGGGGCGCCGCCGCCCGGCGCGTCGTGGCCTGGGTGGCCGCGCTCGCGGGTCCGCGTGCGGCGGCGAGTGGCGCGCGCGCCGCCGCCCGGGGAGACGGGGACGGGGAGAGGGCGACTCGCGAGTGGCCGAGTGAGGGACCGAGGGGGATGAGGCTAGGGTTTTTTTGGTGGGCTTTTGATGGGTCGTTCTTCGGACTGCTTCGTATCATGGGCTAATTCGGTACCAAAACAGGTACTTCGGTAAACCGAGGTAAAAAACCGAATTTACCTCGGTAAATTCGGTTCCCCAGACCCTGAAACCGAATAGGAACCGAACTATTCGGTTTCGGTACTATTCGGTTCGGTTCTCGGTTTTTTTCGGTTCGGTTTCGGTTTTCGGTTTTTCGTGCCCAGAGTGATCTGCATCTCCATTTTGCAGACCCGTGGCGCACTGTTACGGCTCCGGTAGTTGCTGCAACACGAGCTGCATTTTGCAGCTGGGCGGTAGCGGTGCTGCATTCCCAGGGGCTCTTGGGGCTTTCCCCGTCCCAATCGCGCGGGCCCCACCATCTCGGCCTCATCTTGCTCCGCCGCTCGCTCGCCGCCCGCGCCTTCGCCCGCCGCTTGCTCCACCACCCTCGGCCTCCGCCTACTCAGCCACCCCTGCTCCGCCTCCCTCGGCCTCCGCTGGTGGAGGCCGCCTCGCCGCCCGCCCGCTCGCCCCGCCCCCTCTCCATCGTCGCTCGATTCGGGAGAGCACCGACGAGGAGGTCAAAGACAAAGGGGGGGTCGGCGGCCCGCCTCGATCTGGAGTAGGAGCGCGGTGCGGTCTCAGGAGCACAGGTGCAGACCTCGATTCGGGAGGTCGAAGACGAAGGGCTCGAGGTCGCCGCACGGCCGCTGGAAGGAGACTGCACCAACGCAATACGGTGTGAGGCGGAGCAGGAGTGGTTGCGACGACGACAGCGGTCAAGCTCGTTGCACGCCCCCGCGAGGAAGAGCTCACGGTGGCCGGATCCGACCCCTGAGCAGAGGCATACATTCGGCCGCCTGCAACGCTCGATCTGCTAGATTCGGCGACGAACAATTCCTCCCCGCGCCTCCGTGTCTTGATTCGGGGGACAACGCAGATCGAGTCCGCTTGGAGGCGCCCCCACCTCCCTTCCCCTCGGACGCGATGATTGGTTGGAGCACGGAGGGGTCGACGCGCGTGACCTCGCCGACAAAGCCGAGGGAGGCCGCGTCGCGGGACTGCCGCGCGGTAAGGAGGCGTGTGTCCTTGCCGCAGAGGCCGGTGGCGGTGGCCCTCGCGAGGCTGATGAGGGAGACGAGCTGCTTGTTGACCTTGCCGACCAGCACCATCTCCACGACCTCCATGGTGATGGCGTCCGTTGAAGGACCGATACGGCGAACCAGAGAGGGGGGGAGTGAATGAGAGCCGATAAAAATTCTTCTTGAAGGAGATGAAAACTCCAACAAGATGAACACGGCTTCCAACACACGTCTCCGACTCACTACCCAAGTTGGCCAAGCCCACGTAGCCACTGGAGTGCCACTGGACCTAGGAACCAACACACAACCTTCCGACCCGAGAACGCAGCGGAACACCAAACCTCGAGTCTACAGACCAACACCGGTCAGACCGGTGAGCACCACCGGTCAGACCGGTCCCTGCTGGTGAAACTGGGCAACTTTCACCAAGTGGCTCCACATCGGTCAGACCGGTGAGGCACACCGGTTAGACCGGTCACAGCCTGAAAACCCCCAAAGCACCAAACATGTCAACCGACCACCAAACTGACCCAAACTCGAAACAACAGCAACACAGGACAACAGCGAACACACCCAGACGTTCACCCGAGCAAAAACCCACCGAGGGTGGCACCGGTCAGACCGGTGTAGCCTGAGAAGCTCGGGATGAACAGCACCCGCGGGTCAACTCCCCCAAATTCAAACCTCGATCTCCCGAATCGCTCCACGGACTTGAACAAGACTTTGGGGATATTAGGAACACCTCATGAGGAGTCCATAGCCAAGTTTAATCCCATCAAAACTCGTCCAAAAAGGAGGAATAGAAGAAATCCCGCCAAGAGCACCACAAACCCTAGAACTTGGAAAACCTCAAAATCGAGCCCCTTTACTCACGGATTTGGGAGGGGAATCACAGCCCAAATAACCACAAAGGGTTCCCACAAATTTCCCCCATCAAATCCCCAAGAGAAAGGTCCCGAAAACAACCGAAAGAAATCACCAAGAGAGGGCTCCGAAAATCACCACCAAGAACAACCGGGAACAACACATCCAAACCTTGAGGAACCACGCCGAATCATTTATACATGTAACAAAGGTTCATACAAGGTCTAGCTTGCCGCCCGATCATCCAACCCTCTCACAAGATCTCACCATGAAGCTCTCAAGCTAGTCCTATGGAAATCCTAAGGAAAATAGGAAGGGAAAATAGGAAAACAAATGAGCTAGGGTTCCAAGAGTTGGCTGCCATCCTCTCACCTCTTGGGTTATATGGAGGCAACCAAATGTCTAAAATACCCTTTCCTAACAACTAGGGATACAAGCCCCTCAAGGGCGGTTTTGGAAGTCTTCATGTCTTCACCATCGGACGGATGCCCGGCGACCGCACCCTGCGTAGCCTCGACGCAAGCCATGCGATCCCAACGCGTGTCCTCCGCTTCGAAGTCTCCGGACTGCGTCGTCGCACACCGGTCAGACCGGTGCTCCCCACCGGTCTGACCGGTCACCGGTCAGACCGGTCTGGCGCTGCTGCAGCTCCGTCTTCGGTTTTTCGGTCTTGGCTTTGTGGATCAACCAAGGAACCCAGTGGTTTTCTGGTGAACCACCGGAAACCCCACGAACTCGGTGTAGCCTCCGCCAATCTCCACTCAAGACTCGGCTCCCACATAGTCCCGACTCGACCTTGGTTTTGAGGCTCAACCAAGAAACCGTCCACGACTTCATCTTGCTGTTCATGCCACCATGCGGCCCGCACTTGACCCCGCTGGCCACCGGGTCCCTCGAACGAAGCCTACTTGTCTTCTCCACACCTGGAGGCCTCACCGGCGACGACCTTTCGCGCTTGTTCTTCACCTGCACCAACACCAGTCAAGCCGCAACCTGCACCTGCAATACTTAGCCAAGAATCAGTCCACACAACGTTGTCAATCACTCATCATACAAGGAAGCGACCATCCACCGGTCCTCGAACCACACATGGTCCTCATCCGTGACGCGGAGCTCGTTGCAGAACTGCGGCTCCACGCTGACGCGCGCCAGTCAGGAGTTGATCTTGGGCCCGCCGCTGTGGATGACCTCCCGGATCACCGACGCCTGCAGCTCCGGTGACCTCGCTCCGCGGCAGTGCTGCAGTCGCTCCCAGTCATAAGGCGGCGGAGGGCGCGGGAGCCAACTGCCGCACCTCGATGCGCGACCGGGTGTGGGTCTTTGCTGGAGCACCTCCTCTTTTGCAGCACCGATTGCTTCTCTCTCCTTTTGTGCAGACCAAGTTTTTGCAGATGGAGACCGGCAGGCTGCTGGAGACGGTCTAAAGAAAGCGAAAAAAGTGCCTGATATTTTTTGCAAATTAAAAAACTTGTTCTGACGATGGTTCTTAAAAAACTTGTTCTGACCAACTTTAGTTTTTAAACTAGAAAGGCCGGCGCGCCGTTGCCGCGCCAGGACCTGTGGTCCAGTGATTAGTAGGTTGGTTGAGAATATTTTACAGGATTTAAAGCTGTTGTTTAATTTTTTAAACCTTTATGTATTTTAAGTAAAAATGTAGGGACGTGGATTGATTGTGACGAAGTTAGGTGGTTTTTCCGCAATGTTGTGAACTGTGTAATCAGATTTACAAAAAGTTTGAGGTTTTTCACAAAAGTTTGTAAACCCGTGTTAATTTCTCTAAAGTTCGGTTTGTGAAAGATGCATACGGAGTAGGTCGTAGGTAGATTATTATAAATTATGCATGAATAGCAGGAATAGAAATTCTGCCGCGGCATTGCGGCACTCAGATTGATGGACCAGGCTAGATTTTTACCATGTGAGTTGCATATTGAAATTAGGCCTTGTTTAGTTGGCAAAATTTTAGGAAAAGTTTTGCTACTTTTCAACTCTCTCTATCACATCACATTAAATACACCAAAAGACATACGTTCGGAGTAGTAAATGTAGGTAAAAAAATCACTAATTACACAGTTTTGATGTTCTTTGCAACATGAATCTTTTGAGGCCATGGTAGAATAATATTTACCACAAACAAACGAAACATGCTACAGTGTGCTACAGGAGTTCAAAATGTTGAAAAGACAAAATTTTCACCAACTAAACGACGCCTATTTATTTTAGCAAAAGTTGATCATGTGATTTCTGTCAGTATGTTTGATCGGTGAAGTCCGTTGTTTTTTTTCGGAAATGGTTCGAGGCGTCCAGAACTCCGAACGGAGCAGTAAAAATTGGATGGACTCATGGACCAGTGCTACTGCCACCTCCACACGTATGTCAGCATGTGCTACACACTGAGTCTTCTGGCTCTTTTTTTCTCCACGGGAGGGGGCGATACATGAAGCTTATCCTTTCGCTTCCATTCTTCTGCAACCACACAGGAGCATCTCTGGCGCTTTTGCCGTGCGGCCCCGCTGGCCGTTCACTCGAGCGCCGCCGGGGTGAGAAGAGGACGGGAATCTCTCCGCAGAGCGGGCCTGACCGGGAGGCGCAGCAGCGGTGGCCTTGGGCGTAGTGGGGCCGGCGGGGAGGAGCGGCGTCGCCGGCCCGGGGCTTGCCGCCGCCCGGAGGCGCGGCCGACCTCGGTCGGGAGGCGCGGCAACCGGGACCGGAGGTGTGGCGGCGCGGGCTGAGGCCCGGCCAGGAGGAGCGGCGACGGCTAGTCATCCTCGAGCTCGCCGCCGCGTAGCATCCCCCTCACCCGCGCTGGCATCGAGATCCGTCACCGCACCCTTTGATTGCCTGCCATCATGCCCCTGCCTTCCTGGGTGGCTGCCTTCCCGGACTAGCGGCGCGCGGGGAACACGACCTTCCCGTTCGGAGGCGGCGGCGCAGTGCTGTTGGGCGGCCTCCCGGCGGCGGTGAGGTGGCCTCCGGCGGTGACGGCGGCGTACTCCGGCTCCACCGCGCGCGGGGGCCGGTCCCTCGCCTTTCTCTTGCCGGCGGCGAAGCTTGGGCGGCGGGGTCCGGAGGAAGGGGCGGCGCACGACGGGTGTACGCCCGGTCCGCGTGTGGATGACGGGCGGCGTCGTGGCGGCGCATCTTTGGAGGACCTCACGCGGGGGCCGCGTCCGATGCCCCCCTCTCCCAACGGTCGTGTCCTCCTTCCGCGCGCGCCCTCGTTCCCCCGCGGCGGCGCTCCGCATCGAGGTCAAGCGGGAGGTACGGGTCCGCCTCGTCGGCGGCCACGGCGACCTCCCCGGCCGTTGTTCTCCGGTGACGTTCTGGTGCCGGCTGAGATGTTTCGAGAGATGACGCGAAATCACAGGAACTCTCACAGTGCCATTGAAAGCGACGGGGGAGTGCTTGGAGTCGTTCGATCTAGTTCTGACGGTCGAGATTTTACGGGTGACGTGGCACGATGTGTGGCCATGGAATGAAGCCGGCTTTCGTTTGGTAAAGATAACTTGGGTTTTCAAGATAGTAGTGTTGCCGACAAAATTCAAAATGGATTTTGCAAAAGTTTAGCAACAAATTATAGAGATATATGCTAAGAAACTGTGGTATATTGCAACTTTGGAATGAACAAAATAATAGTAAAAAAATTTTGAGTTTCTAATGGTGTGGCCATATTTGGCACAATGCAAACATCCTGAAATTTTAATAATTGGTCAATTCAATCTTGGGAATGTATTGGGAATGTATCAAGTGAAAACCGACTCTTTCGTGCAAACTATGGAAACTTCAATCTGAGTCAAACGATGTTGATCAAAGGAAGGCTCATGGAAGGTGGGAGGGGTGATTTGCAAAAGTGCATTTGCAAATCATCCCTCCCACCTCTCATGAGCTCCCTCCCATCTCTCGTGAGTTTTGCACATCACCCCTCCCATCTTCCATAAATCTTCACTTGAATAAACATCATGTGGTTCAAATTGAAGTTTCCACAGTTTACACGGAGAGGTTGGTTTCCACCTGATATTTTCCCTTCAATCTTCTCACCTAGTCAGCACATCTGGTGACACTTCTCTCTCTCTTCGCGATAGACACTTGTGCTCTAAACAAGGAAGATAATAACGGGTAATTCGACCTCTTCCATTTCACTCTAATACTTCTCTACCAAACAAGTCCTTCTCTACCAAACAAGTCCTGGGGTCCAGTGACGAAACTAAGTGAGCCATTTTCAAGAGAGTAACTACAGCTCAAATGAAAACGAAAAAGAAATCCTGGAATAGGAAAAAGTTCTTAAGAACCGAGATGGATGCAATTCGCTCCATTCAAAGGCATGATTCCATTCTAGCGTTGCTTTTCCGGGCGTTTCCGGACGAGAAGGAGTCGACCCTGAGGTGGTGCCGGAACGCCGAGATGAACTCCTCCGCCCGCTTGTTCACCTCCTCCGCGTTGCCAGCCCCTTCTTCATCCGCCGCCGTCAGCTCCTCTACCACCTTCACCGCCGCCGGCGCCTCTACCGCCCCGTCGGTGGCCACCAGCGCCATGCAGCGGCCATCCACAACGGCTGCCTCGGCCGCTGTCCGCTTCTTGCTCTTCCTCCTCTTCAGCCTCTTCGCGCCGTCTCCCGGCCGCGCCGCCGCCGCCTCCTCCTCCTGGCTGTGGACGGCGCCCGCCGAAGCCGCCGCCGCGCCCCGCCGCGGCTGCACGGACGCCACGACGATGGACGCGATGACGACGTTGAGGAGCAGGAACAGCGCGGGCGACGGCACCGAGAGCGGCGCGGGCCACCACCACGGCGCCGCGAGCGCGGCCGCCGGCGCCACCACCAGCCTCTTCACGCCCGATACGAGCAGCGCCGCCGCCGCCGCGGCCAGCGCGGCCTCCACGAGCTCCTCTTCCCTCGGCCTCGCCTTCTTCTTCCCCTCCGCCATATCCTCAGCACAGCTCTCTCGCTTTTTCTTTCGCTTCCTCTGCTAGCTCTCGCTCCTGCTCGGCTTTGCTTGCGGTGGAGCTAGGCAGCTACTAGTAGCTGCTTTTCTACTGCGCTTGCAACCAGTAGTTGAGGGCGCGGAAAGGTCTCGGGGCCATGGGCGCAGGGTGTGTCGCGCGCCTGCGCCTGCGCCTGCCGAGCCGACAGCCACGCAGGCATGCAGCCCGTGGTGATGGCTGTCGGGAATTCGCTCCGACAAGGGCAGAATATTCTCGTTCCTGCAGAGCCACCACTACTCGGCGTCTAGTCTCGGCCTCAGACGACGCCCACGCGGACACGGCAAGCGGACGGCACCAGCAGGCCGCAGCAGCACTGCAGGACCACTCATGGTGGTGTGCTCTGAATCTATGATGAGTGATAACAGTCCAGTTGGAGGAACAGGAGTGGCTCGGATTGGATATGCACGAATACGAATCCGGATGTCACTATTTACAACATTTTATTTCGAATTCAGATACGAATACGAATATTATCGAATACGAATACAAAACGAATATTTCGAAATCGAATTCGCATTCGAATACTTACTCGATTTATAGTATAGAGCCATAATGAGTATCAATTTCATTTGTGATGGTTTTATAATTGATTAAATCATGTTACAAGTAGAGAATAAATTATGATCATTATACATAATAGATATCTTGTTGCAAATAACATATTAACTAATTAAATAAGTAATATATCACAATAAATATAAAAAGTAATTTTGTAAATATAAAAACATATTTTATTAGTAAAACTAAGTACATAAATACATTTAAATATAATAATGTAATGTATTTAAAATTACTATGATCGAACACATCAAAATTAATTAAAAATATCATTATATAATTTAGTAATATTAGGTTAGCATAATTAGTTAGTTGTCATATATATATATATATAATAATTAAAATGGTGTAAATTATTATTTTACTAGCAATATTAAAATCAACATCATTTGTAAGTATTTAGTAATATAAATAAATTTTAGATGGTTTGTATGGGTACTTTAATTTTTTCGGATACGAATAGTGTCGGATATGTTGGATTTTTGTCGGATGTTTCGGATAATGTCGAATGCGGATAATATTGAAAATCAGATTCGAATACATCCATCTAACATCCATATTAAAAACGAATACGAATACAGATATCCATATTGACGTTTTTAGCGGATATGAATAAGGATAATTCGGATTTCCAGACATCCGAATCCATCCTTAATGTTTTGTATAGTGGGCACCAATTTGATTTGATTACTTGTATGGCTGTAATTTTTAATGTATCCTTAATGTTTTGTATAGTGGGCACCAATTTGATTTGATTACTTGTATGGCTGTAATTTTTAATGTAATGAATGAGTTAACCATGTCATCTGCCATAAGTAAAGCTGGATAGGGAAGCACGTCTGAGGCTCGTGCGTTTTCGTTTGTCCCGTGCGCGTGCTTGACCGCGCTGCAACCAGAATGATGGCCTTTTCCCTCGGTTTGCAGGCTCGCCATGAGCAAGCTAATCATGCCATCAAAAAGCAGAGCATACCATTTCAAAGAGCGAAAAAAACAGAGCATGAGCCCACTGAATGACTGGGGTTTATGAGTTCCCCCGATGCCTTAGATACTCCTATTGTTTAATGCTACCTTAGGTACTTCAAAATGATGTTGTCAAATACAAATGAAATGTTTGAATTTGAATTCTACCGATACCACTACCGGAAACAGAGTCTTCACCGTGAGTCAGGAGCTTCGCCGAGAGCCAAACCTCCAGCTCTCGGTGAAGCCTCTCTTCGCCGAGAGCAAATGTTTTGGCTCTCGGCGAAGGGCTGGCCCACGGTGAAGAGCCGCTTCGCCGAGAGCTTTTTGCTCTCAGCTCTCGGCGAAGGGTTCGGCTGACGGCTCCGCAGCCACAGACATAACGGCCGCCTACGTCCGTTAAATTCGCTGAGAGCCTGAAGTACGTGGCTCTCGGCGAAGAAAATACACACGGCGCAGGTCTGACTTTCATCGAGAGCATTACACCTTCGGTGAGTGTTTTGTTTCTGCTCACGGCGAATTTTCCAAAAAAAAACTTCACATTTTCGAGTCCAAATTTTTTCCTTGATCCACATACACTCATACAATGTACATGTTCAAAATTGGCACCATTTTGTCTTTGTTTGCTATATTTAACAATTTCACTTCTTTCTTTGTATTTGTTTCTTATACGTCCGATATGAACTGCAAGTGCATAAAATCATAGAGCAAAATTGTTCGAAAAATGGTATTCATGTTCATGAGACATCTCTAATACCATGTACATGAAATGAAGCTCAATTTTCTTGCATTTGATTCTCGTATAAGGATGAAGATCGTGTGGTAGAAAGGTAAAAAATTATATAAAATTCAAATGAAGTTGAAAAATCACGATTTTTGTCGAGTGATCGTGATATCATACATAGAGATTGTGATAAATAGTAGAGAGCGTTTTGAACAAGTTGACACGTACACTCTTTAGAAACCGGAACATCTCACGAGAAGTTTCAGAGAATTTGAACTGATATCACTTGGTTTGGTCTCTTGGTGAAATTTCATTTTGAATTTGAGTACAACCACTTTTTTATTAAGTAAGACACAACATATATAGTGACATATTAAGTTTTGGCAAAATTTTGAATTCGGTTGCTATTTTTAAATAAAATTTGATAAAAATAACCTTCGGTGAGAGCAAAGCTCTCGGCGAAGAGGGACTCTTCGCCGAGAGCCGACCCTAGTGGCTCTCGACGTAGAGGTAATTTTTTAAAATATTGGTCTCCAGTTTTTTTGAATTTAGATTTACTCCACGTGGGGCCCTCTCCAGAGCTTCGCCGAGAGCCCGGGGACTGCGCTCTCGACGATGAGAGATTTTTTTGAAATTTTGGTCTGTTACATAGTGGGGCCCGCTCGTCAGCTTAGCCGAGGGCAGTGGATCTGAGCTCTCGGCGAATGTTCAATTTTTTTTATTTTGGCCCGGTACGTTGTGGGGGCCGCTCTGCAGCTTCGCCGAGAGCCCTGGATCTAGGCTCTCGGCGAAGGGTTTTTTTTAATACACCACTACTCACACACGCCACACACACAGAACACCACAACACACACCGCGCCGCCGCACCCCCGTCGCGCCACCCCCACCCCCGCTCCGCCGCCCCCCGCCACGCCGCCGCCACCGCCCCCCTCGCCGCCTCGCCCGCCATCGGCCGCTCGCCGCCGCCCCGCCCCCGCCCGGCCCCCGCCGGGCGCCCGGCGGCGCGCGCCCTCGCCACGCCCTCCGCCCACCTCGCCCGGCCGCCCCACACCGCCTCGCCCCCCCGCCCCCGCCCCCCACCCCACCCCACCCCCACCCCGCCCCCCGCCCCCCCCCCGCCGCCTCGCCCACCGCCCCTCCCTCGGCAGCCCCCTCTCTCGGCTGCCCTCTCTTGAGGAGAAGAGTGGCCCGAGGAGGAAGGAGAGGGGACCCGCCACCCCTAGCCCCGGTCGGGCCTCGTCGGCTGCCAAGGAGAAGGAGGAGGGAGGAGGGGGAGAAGGAGGAGATGGAGAAGGCCGGCGAGGAGGAGGGTTAGGAGACGTCGAAGGATCCATTTCCACAGACACATCCAGCATCAGTGCTTCACCCCTTGTGAGTGCTCTCTCGACTTCAGTAATTTAGTTACAAATTAGTGATGTTGGATATCTAATTATAGATGCATATAGACATGTATGTATAGAAATGTATAGTTAGAATTTTTGATATAGAATTATAGATAAGTATAGAAACTTAATTTGGATTTAGAAATTAAGATATAGAATTTGAACTTGTCGGGCCTCTCAATTTGAATTGTAATACTTGTCATGTGTCCGGCAATCGAGGAGCCATGTGAAGAAGTTTTTTGTGTGGCCCGACCTTCGTGTTGTGGCTTTTCTTGCAGGTTTTGAAAACCTCTCGGAGAGGGGAGGTGCTGCCAAAATTTTTAATTGAAACTATTATGTTCATCTTTTCAGGAGTTGAGCACTGAGCCACCGGTCTCCGCCATCGACTTCCTGCTACCTTCTTCCATCTTCTTCAAGTCAGCAAGGTGAGACATCGTCTACAAGGCACATGTGATTTGTCCGGCCATCGAGCCGTTGGAAGAAAACACGTCTGTAGCCCGGCCTTCGTGTTGTGGCTTTTGTTGCAAGTTTTGGAAACCTCACCTTACAGTGGAGGTGCTGTCGAAATTTATATTTGACACTATTATGATCATTTATTTCAGGTTCCCGGTGCCTTCCTCTCGCAGGGGTCCGTAGCGCGCAACTCGCCCTTGTCTTCACCAGCAAGGTGAGGAAAATTTCATTCTCTTTACATATGACGTTGTAGATCGCGAAACCTAGTTAGGCGTCTCCCGTTCGAAAGAGATACAGTTTGAAATATGCAAATCTTTGCATATTTATGGCTATATCTCTTTCGAATTGTCCACGTTTTTTGTACAGTCCGTGGATGCGTAGATGGGGTTAGTTTCTATGGTCTACTCCGATCCGAGATAGAGTTTCGACAGCGCCTCCCCGTTGTTCTCCGAATACACGATCTCCCTAATGGGACTTGTATTTGGAGAACAGCGGGGAGGTGCTGCCAAAATTTTGTCTCGGATCGGAGTAGACCATAGGAACTAACCCCATCTACGCATTGACGGGTGGGATTAGTACCTATCTTTACCTATTAGAATGTGTAGACATCGTGTAGATGATGCAATGTATTTCATATGACTTGCTGATATGATAGAGAATGGGTGACCGTGAGTGGATGTACAAAGGATGGGCACCAAATGGTCATGTGACACAAGAATGGATTGACAATGCTCAAGCTTTCATGGATTAAGCATTTAGAAAGGTTAAAGGGCCTAAATACAGTAAAACGATATGGTGTCCCTGCCGCAAGTGCGGAAACTCACGCAAAAGGACAAAGGAGGTCACGGCAGCTCATCTCCACAACTTTGGTTTTACGAGAGACTACTCCAAGTGGACCTTTCACAGTGAAACCTGTCGTATGAGATCTGAGGCCGTGAAACAACGCATTGGAAAACTTGATGGTGATGCTGGAGTAGCAGACATGCTAGATGACTTTCATGAAGCACATTTTCAAGGAGAACGTCCAGAGGAGGAGCCAGAGCCAAGCGCGAGGGCGTATTATGACATGTTGGCTGCAGCACAAAAAACCCTTCACAAGCACACCAAACAATCTCAACTAGACTCCATCGGCCGCCTCATGGCCGTAAAGTCCCAGCATAACCTGAGTCGAGAATGCTTCGATGCTTTGGTGATCGTGATTAGCGACATGCTTCCCGAAGATCACATTTTGCCAAAGAACATGTATGAAGCCCAAAAAGTCCTTCGTGCACTTAAGATGCCATACGAGAAGATACATGCTTGTCCGAATGGATGTGTCTTATTCAGGAAAGATCATGAGAAAGCCACGCACTGTCCGAAATGTAAAACATCTCGGTACATTGAGGTAGACTCTGGTGAGGGTCGTCCAAAGACGCAGCTCACGACCCCAGTAAGTGTCCTGCGGTACCTCTCGCCCATACAGCGGATCCAACGAATGCACATGACCGAGGAATCTGCGAAGAAAATGACTTGGCACAAAACGGGTCGCCGATACAGTGATAACCTTACACATCCATCCGATGCTGAAGCATGGACAAAGTTTGATGAGAAGCATGCTGACAAAGTGGGAGAGGCTCGCAATGTACGTGTTGCGTTGGCGACAGATGGGTTCAATCCTTATGGAATGTTAGCTGCCCCATACACTTGTTGGCCCGTGTTTGTAATCCCCCTCAATCTACCCCCTGGAATCGTCTTTCAACGGCAGTACGTATTCGTGTTGTTGATAATTCCTGGATACCCGGGAGATAATATGTGTGTGTACATGGAGCCTCTTATTGATGATTTGCTCAAGGCTTGGAATGAAGGGGTGGTGACATACGACCGAGCTACGAAGACAAACTTCAAAATGCACGTGTGGTACATGTACTCCTTGCACGACATCCTGGCTTATGGGATATTTTGCGGCTGGCGTGTCCATGGGAAGTTCCCTTGCCTAGTATGCAAGGCAGCTCCGATGTTCATTTGGTTGAAGAACAGTGGGAAGTATTCTTCATTCGACAAACATCGACAATTCCTCCCTCTTGACCATCAATTCAGACGAGACACAAAGAATTTTATAAAAGGTGTCGTAGTTAAAGATCCACCCCCGCACATAATGACTGGTATCGAGGCTCAAGCTCAGGTAGACGCTCTCGTGCTCAAAGAAGGAGAGCATCGTTTTGTGGGATATGGTGTGCAACATGCCTGGACGCAGAAGTCGGGCTTGTGGAGGCTACCCTACATGAAAGATCTTCATCTTCCACATAAAATTGATGTGATGCATACTGAAAAGAATGTTGTAGAGGCACTGTGGGGTACAATCATGGACATACCGGAGAAGAGAGGACAATGTTAAGGCTAGAGTCGATATAGAAATGTTATGTGATAGGCCAAAACAAGTCATCCCAAAGCCTATACCAGGCAATAAATGGAAAAGGTCTAAGGCTGATTTTGTCCTTAGTAGGGAACAAAGAATAGATGTTCTAGAATGGATCCAAAATTTAATGTTCTCTGATGGGTATGCTGCGAATCTGAGGAGGGGAGTCAATTTAACTAATCTAAAATTAAAAGGGTTGAAAAGTCATGACTACCACATTTGGATCGAGCGACTTCTTCCCGTGATGGTTCGAGGCTATGTGCCTGAGCATGTGTGGCAAGTGCCGGCAGAGTTGAGCTATTTCTTCCGTCAGCTTTGCGCTAAGGAGTTATCTCGTGCTGTGATTGACAAACTAGAACAAATTGCACCTATGTTTCTCTGTAAGCTAGAGAAGATCTTTCCACCCGGCTTCTTCAACCCGATGGAACATATGATTTTGCACCTCCCGCGTGAGGCACGATTGGGGGGGGGGGCGTGCAGAACCGTTGGTGCTATCCAATTGAGAGGGTTTGCAAGGTTCTTCGAAGCACATGTAAAAATAAAAATAAAATTGAAGCTTGCATGGCAGAGGCACAAATTCTGCACGAGGTGTCAAACTTCACAACTAAATACTATGCGGAGCACCTTCCCAGCGTGCATAATCACCCTCCTCGATACAATACTAGAGAAAATGAATCGAACCTCAGCCTTTTCCGAGGACAACTTGGAAGTGCAAGTGTTCGGACGTGAAAGACCTTATCTCTTGAAGAGTGACGCACTATCACGATATATATTTTGCGCAACCTTGAGGAAGTACGACCATACATAAAGTAAGTTGTCGTTAAATCTCATCATTACCTTTCTTGTATGTTGCCTCATCTGCATCCAACCTCATTTGATTTGCTGTAGTGAATTTATTGGGCAATTCTAGGGTCATTCAAGGCCACCTAACGACCACGAGGAAGAAACCCTTCTTCGCCATGGTGCGGTTGATAGGATTTCGCCGAACATACCACCGGGAACCAGAAATATCGATTTCATTGCATGGTTCAAACAGAAGGTAATTTACCTCGTACTCAATACATTAAAAGTATTTTAGCTCATACTCAGTATCGCATTAACCACTATCCTCCCTGAAATTGCAGGGTCTAACCGATCCGTTGATGAATCCTGAGGTGAGGCAGGTTTCGGGAGGTCTCACCTTCAGGGTGAACTCATATAATGTTTATGATGTGAATGGGTATTGCTTTCACACGACAAAATACGAGGAGGAAAGGCCCAATCGAAGAACCACAAATAATGGAGTTTGTATGCGTAGCTCATCCGATGGGGTAGATTACTTTGGAAGACTTCAAGAAATATACGAACTCGAGTATCATGATTGCAAACCTCTTAAACCTGTCATATTTAAGTGCCTTTGGTTTGATCCAAGCGCTCGCGGTATGAGACAAAATAAGAATCTTAGGCTCGTCGAAATTAAGCAGTCATCTGTGTACCCAGGGCACGATGTCTATATTGTGGCCCAATAGACCACACAAGTATATTACCTCTCATACCCTTGTAAAACTGACAAGCGTCTCCAGGGTTGGAGTGTTGTGTACAAAGTATCGCCACACGGTAAACTACCTGCCCCAGGCAATAAAGATTACCACCTACTAGACCCAAACACATATGACGAAGATTTCTTCCAAGAGGATGGGCTAGAGGGGAGCTTTGAGATAGACTTAACCCAAACGATCGAAATGGAAGTAGACAATGAAATGGGTGTCGATGACGATGATGCAGAAGAGGTTCAAAATGATGACGACCTAAGATTACTTGAGCGATTACGTTTAGGCAATGACAATGATGATGATGACACCGTTCCGCCTTTGGAGCATGGTGTTGAGTCTATGGACATGCGAGATAGTGATGATGACTATGATCCAAATATTCCGGATTATGATGATTATTTCTAAAACATGTAAGATCCGTGTCGTATGGACCTCCCTGGGCCCACTACCTCGGTGGGTACCAGGACCGACTACTCGGTGGGCCCCTGGGACTACCTGACTTGCGCTGCACGGTACCTGATGTCGTGAAGCACAAGGACTACAGAAGAGAAGTACTCGGTTAGGAAGCTGTACATGTCCCGCACTGTATGGAAGACTCCTAGACGTACTCGACTAGTACTCTCTCCCTAAACCGACTTGTAACCCTGCCTCTCGGACTATATAAGGTGAGGCAGGGACCCCTCTCTGATCATCTCATCTCACGGCATAAGATTGCATCATCTTGTAATCGTACCCAATCAATCCAGAGCTACGCAGCATACAGGACGTAGGGTATTACGCACCTCGCGGCCCGAACCTGTCTAAATTGTGTGCCACGTGTCTCTTCCTTCGAGTTACCGATCTCGGCGAGGCCACATTCATCTACTTCGGGTACTCCCCTTAGTAGGTTGCCGGTCTAAAACATCGACAGCTGGCGCGCCAGGTAGGGGCTCTCGCCCGAGATCACATGGCGAACTCGACGGCTCCTGCCTACATCAAGCCAACCGTCGCCTTCAACCGCGGCGACACCTTCGTCTTTGGCGCCTGGGTCTACACTGCTGACGGCGCAGGATCCTTCCAACACCGCCTCACCATGCAGCCCAACCCGGAGACCGGCTTCGTGACACTTCCCCAAGTAGTCACGAGCGAACTCGCGGCAAGTTCGGCGAAATTTTGCTTTTCGACCAACACGCCGACTTCGAGCTCAGATCCGCTTCCAACTCGAACTCGACGTCCCCGTGGGCCACTGTGTGCGAGCCGGCTGCTGAGCCATCGCATGTGGTCCCCCCACCCCGCGAGCGCTCCACGCGTGGCCCCCGCAACCTCTGCAGGGCCCGCACAGAAGCTCCCTCCACGCGCCGGGCCGGCAAGGAGCCCGTACCCTAGTACAACTCGGACTCTGACGTCGCCCCCAGCCACGCCTCGGACTCCAACCCCCTCTACGGCTTCTACTCGGACTCCGCGTACGAGTTCGACTTCGGGTCGGACCCTGAGGACCCCGAGTCCGAAGACAACACCACTGAGCAACCCTTATCAGGGTCGGCTTCCGGGCTGGTTATAACGTCCACACCGGCCGGGAGATTCGTCTACTGGCCAGACCGCAAGCCCGCCGACCTGATAAGCGGGGACCCACGCTACGTCGCCTACCTCGACTCGCTCCCGTTCCAGGAGGGAACACCACTCACTCGAGCTGAGGAGTACACTCCCACCGAGGTGGCGAGCTCCGACTCCAGTCTTGGCAAACCCGATCGCCAAGTCTTCATGGCTGCCAGCGACACGCCAGGACCTTCAGGGACGGCAACTGACAAGTACCTTGAAGACATCTCCGCAGACGAGCTATCTGCGGAAGCACCCGCGGATGAGACTGACGCCAGCAGGGACGCTCGACGTGAGCGCAACCGAAGACGGAACGAACGGCGCCGGCGTCTCCGGGACAGCCTACCCATCCGCAACCTTGCGGAGGCCCTCGAGAAAGTCGAGAGCAGGGTACACACCACCCCTGAGTAATGCCTCATGTCGATCACAGCGATCACACGCCAAGCTCAGGGGATACGCGCTGGAGAAGTCATCGCCAACCTCGCTGAAGACGCCTACTTCATGCGGGTCGACAACAGGGTCAACCAGCCTCCTCCCGTCAGGAACCGCGACAACGAAGCTACAAGTCGTAGTGCAGACCTCGGCCGCAACTGTACTCGAGCCGAGCTGCCGGCTCAGCCCAACCGTACTCGTGCGAATGCCGGCGGACCCTCACAGGGTGGCAACAGCAACCGTGAGATCATCCCTCACCGCGGCCCCAGCGGCGGCGGCCGTGACCCTGGCGGCAGCGGCAGCGACGACGGAAGCTCCAACCATGGGGCCAACAGGAGGGCCGGCGGTGGGGGCAGTCGCGGTGGTTGAGACCACGCGAACAGTCACGCCTCCGGAGCCTCACAGGGCGGCTACGACGCCCGTCAGAAGATTGAAGAGCTGCGGCGGAAGAAGTCCGCCACCGCAGGTCACAACGACGGCTTCCCCGCCTTCTCACCTCGGCTTCGCAACTTGCTCCTCCCCGACAAGTTCAAACCTTTGGGGATCACCAAGTACGACGTGAAGCAGGATCCCATCCAGTGGCTCAGGTGCTACGCCCTCTCCATCGAGAACGCTGGCGACAACAACGACACCAAATGCCTCTACTTCCCCTTCTGCCTGGACCAAGCTCCACTCACATGGCTCAAGTCGCTGGACAAGCACTCGATCGACAAGTGGGACCAGCTGAAGGAGCAGTTCACCAGCAACTTCGCGGGCGCCATGGGCCGATCGGGTACTCGCATGGACCTAGCCATGGTCAAGCAGGAACAAGGCGAGACCCTCCGCAAGTACATGCGCCGCTTCTTCGACAAGCGCGCCACCGTAGTCGACGTCACCGACAAGGAGGTCATCGACCTCTTCCAAGACGGCCTCTACCACCGTCGCACCTTTGAAGACTTCGGTCGCCGCCGCCCCAAGTCAATCCCACAATTCAAGGACATGATCACGTCCTGGGCGGATGAAGAAGACAAAGCCAACGCTAAGTATGACGCCATCCGTGGCAAGAGCAAGCAGAACACGGGCGGCGGCAGCGACAACAACGGGAACCAAGGCGGTCGCAACAACAACAACTGCTTGGGTCCCAACCGCAAGCGCAAGCCAGACAACACTGTCGCAGCTATCCGGCGCCCTGCGAAGGAGAACTCGAAGAAGACCTCTGGCGGCTTCAAAGACTTGCTGAAGGAGAAGTGCCCGTGGCATCTGGATGGTAACCACACCACCGAGCAGTGCTACCAACTCAGGCGAGCACTCAAGAGTACTCCAGAGCCACGGCACCCTCATGACAAGAAAGGCAAGAAGAAGAACGACGGAGGCAATGACGACTTCCAGGAACCCGACAAGACTGTCAACGTCCTCTTCAGCGGACTACCCAGCAGACGGGAACAAAAGGCTACCCGTCGAGAAGTCATGAGCATTGAACCAGCGGTTCCGATGCCTCTCAGGTGGTCGGAGGTACCCATTACCTTCTCCCGCGCGGATCAATGGACCAGCTTCTCCGAACCAGGGCGTTTCCCTCTTGTCCTGAAGCTAGTGGTCGTAGGCTCCAGGCTCAACAAGGTCCTCATCGACGGTGGAAGCGGGCTCAACGTCCTTTTCACTAAGACCTTGAAGAAGATGGGGCTCGACATCACACACATGCTCACCAAGGGCTCCTCGCCCTTCTACGGTATCGTCCCCGGGAACGCGGCTATCCCACTGGGCTCAGTGGTCCTGCGAGTTACCTTTGGGGAATCTCGGGACAACTACCGTACCGAGTACGTCAAGTTCGAAGTCGCGGACTTCGAGATGGCCTACCATGCCATCCTCGGCAGACCGGCTATCGCCAAGTTCATAGCGGTACCCCACTACACCTACTTGGTACTGAAGATGCCAAGCCCAGCAGGTGTGCTCTCACTCCAAGGGAACTTGAAGATCTCGCACGACTGCGACATGGAAGCTGTGGAGATCGCCTCCACAAATCAAGTACCCAATGCTATGATGGAGATCTACTCTGCGTCGAAGAAGCTTGCCCCAAGTGAACTCGACATCCCAGAGAAGTCAGACAAAGCTTACAAGCCTCAGCCACTTGAGGAGGTTCCGATCAAAACAATTGACCTCGGGACAGGCGACAGCAGCAAGACCACCACCATCGGGGCGGGTCTCGACCCCAAATAGGAAGACGCGCTCATCAACTTCCTCCGGGCTAACCACGACATCTTCGCGTGGAAGACAACGGACATTCCAGGGGTGCCCATGGAGTTGATTGAGCATTCCCTCAACGTCGATCCTAAAGCTACCCCGAAGCGACAACACCTCTGCCACTTCGCCGACAACAGACGAGATGCCATCAAGAAGGAACTCGCCAAACTACTCGCGTCTGGCTTCATCAAAGAAGTCTTCCATCCTGAGTGGCTTGCTAACCCCGTCCTCGTCCACAAGAAGAACTCGAACGAGTGGAGGATGTGCGTTGACTACACCGACCTCAACAAGCACTGCCCCAAGGACCCTTTCGGGTTGCCGCGGATTGACCAAGTCATCGACTCCACGGCGGGCTGCGACCTGCTCTGCTTCCTCGACTGCTACTCCGGGTACCACCAGATCGCGATCAAGGAGGAAGACCAGGAGAAGACCGCGTTCATCACCCTGTTTGGCGCGTACTGCTACACGACCATGTCCTTCGGGTTGAAGAACGCTGGCACCACATATCAACGAGCTATTCAGGCCTGCTTCAAGAGGCAACTCAACAAGAACGTCGAAGCCTACGTGGATGACGTGGTCGTCAAGACCAGAAACTCCAGTACCCTCATCGACGATCTTGAAGAGACTTTCGCATCCCAGCGCGAGTACCGTTGGAAGCTCAACCCGAACAAGTGCGTCTTCGGCGTACCTTCGGGCAAACTACTCGGCTGCATCATCAGCCACCGCGGCATCGAAGCCAACCCCGGGAAGATCTCCGCCATCACCAGCATGAAGGCTCCCACGTCCGTCAAAGACGTCCAGAAGCTGACCGGATGCATGGCGGCACGGAACAGATTTATCTCGAAGCTTGGAGAACGGGGGCTCCCCTTCTTCAAACTACTCAAGCACCAAGAGAAGTTCATGTGGACTCCAGAGGCGGACCAAGCCCTTGCCCAGCTCAAGGACTTTCTTTCGAAGCCATCAGTCCTCACGGCTCCTCGCAAGGGCGAGCAGCTACTGCTCTACCTCGCTGCGACTACTCACATGGTCAGTACTGCCATCGTCGTCGAGCGGCAGGAAGACAGCCACGCCTACCCAGTCTACTTCGTCAGCGAGGTCTTGCCAGAGTCCAAGGCACGCTACCAGCCTGTACAGAAGCTTCTATATGCAGTACTCATCACATCGCGGAAGCTACGACACTACTTCCAGGAGTACTCGATCTCCGTCGTCACCGACTACCCGCTCGGCGACATCCTGCGGAACTAAGATGCTACTGGAAGAATCTCCAAGTGGGCAGTCGAGCTCGGTGCCCTCACCATCGACTTCAAGCCACACACAGCCATCAATCGCAGGCACTAGTCGACTTCATGGCAGAGTGGCGGGAGAATCAGCTACCTACTCCAACCGTGCGACCAGAGCACTGGGTGATGTACTTTGATGGCTCACTCAACCTCGAGGGCGCAGGTGCAGGAGTACTCTTGATCTCCCCAATGGGTGAACAACTCAAGTACGTCCTGCAGATCTTCTGGAAGGTCTCAAACAATAAAGCCGAGTACGAAGCTCTCCTACATGGGCTCCGCCTCGCGGCTTCACTGGGCATCAAGCGGCTACTAGTCTACGGCGACTCCGCAATGGTCATCAACCAAGTCAACAAGTCCTAGGACAGCAACAAGGGGAACATGGACGCCTACTGCCTAGAAGTCCGCAAGCTCGAGAACAAGTTCTACGGTCTCGAGTTCCACCACATCGTCGCCGACAACAATGTTGCAGCGGACGTCTAGTCAAAGCTTGGCTCTACTCGCGCTCAAGTATCAGCGGGTGTCTTCGTCCACGAGCTTCACGCGCCATCCATCCCGGAGCCGGCGCCACCGACCACTGCCCCAGCGCATCCCCCAGCTGGCCAGGAGGTCATGATGATCGACGTGGACTGGAGGCAACCCTTCATCGACTACCTCAGCGAGCAGAAGGTTCCCTCGGACAAGAACTTGGCTGAGCAGCTCATCCGCCGCGCCAAGTCCTACGTCCTCGTCGGAGACAAGCTTTACAGGCGAGGCACATCTTCCAGAGTACTCATGAAGTGCGTTCCCAGACAAGAAGGCAAGGACATCTTGGAGGAGATCCACAAGGGCGTCTGCGGCAACCACGCGTCCTCTCGTACGCTGGTCAGCAAGGTCTTCCGACGAGCTTTCTACTGGCCCACAGCTTTGGGCGACGCCGAAGAACTCGTCAGAAGGTGCCAAGGGTGCCGCATTTCGCCAAGCAAAGAACACGTCCCAGCCTACAAGCTAGTCACCATACCGCCAACCTGGCCTTTCGCTTGCTGGGGGCTCGACATGATTGGGCCACTGCCAACTGCTCCAGGTGGATTTAACAGAGTATTGGTGGCCATCGACAAGTTCACCAAGTGAATCGAGGTCAAGTCGGTCACATGCCCCAAGGCTGATAGAGTACTCGACTTCCTGGATGAACTCGTGCATCGCTACGGACTACCCCACCGCATCATCACGGAGTGGGCTCCAACTTCAACAACCACCAGTTCTGGGAGTACTGCGAGAACAGCGGGATCGACGTCCGATACGTCTCAGTTGCCCATCCTCGGGCCAACGGACAAGTCGAGCGTGCCAACGGGATGGTGCTCGACGCTCTCAAGAAGCGACTACACGACGCTGCTAACTCTAAGGGAGGTAAGTGGATCAAGGAACTACCCAATGCACTCTGGGGGCTACGTACTCAGCCTTCCAAACCAACGGGGCAATCCCCTTACTTCCTGGTCTACGGCTCCGAAGCAATCCTCCCTGCTGATGTCATATGGGATTCACTAGCAGTGGAGCACTACGACGAAGGCGTCTCTGAAGACAGCAGACGAGTTGACATCGACGGGCTCGAAGAAGCTCGCTGCACCGCCCTCGTCCAATCAGCAAGGTACCTGGAGGGTATCCGACGCTACCATGATCGCAACCTCAAGGAATGCTCCTTCAACGTTGGCGATCTCGTCCTTCGTCGTATCCAGAACACGGAAGGACTACACAAGCTCAGCTCCCCTGGGAAGGTCCCTTCACAGTCGCAAAGGTGACCGGGCCGGTCTCCTACCGCCTCCAGACACTTGAAGGCGAAGACGTCAACAACTCGTGGAACGTCGACCAACTCTGTCGGTTCTACGCCTAGTCTACACGACTACCCTGGGGGCTCAAGTCTACGCGACTACTTCAAGACCCCTCCGCCGTAAGTGGCCTCCGGGTCCAGGAACTAGTCTCCGGACTACTTCTTTGCTGTAAGCGGCCTCCGGGTCCAGGCACCAGTCTCCGGACTACTCCTCTCCAGAATCCAGCCCATGCGGCTACCTACGGATCCTGGCCTGCGACAAGCGACAAAGGACTCTAGCAGCGGTCTACTGAGAGACCATGTACTCCTAGATCCAGCCTATATGGCTACTTACGGATCTACTGCTGTAAGCGGCTACTCGCCCTAGCACTACTTAGCCGTAGGCGGCCTCCGGGTCCTGGCGACTACTCTGTAACTACGACCCTGGCCATCCTGGTGTACTTCTTCAGTAATAAAGTTTGATTGTTCATCAACGGCTTTACTATCTTCTTCCCTCTGCGGGACTACTGCCGAGTACGACTACTCGCGACAACTCCACGATGGGACTCCGCACTCTAAGATCGCAACTACGAGTACTCATTGATGGAAGTTTTTCTTCATTCATACTTAAACAATTTCATTACAATTGTTTTTGTACAATTACTGCTACGAGCTAACTATTACAGGACTACTGGAGATTAAGTTTCTCGGTGACTTGATCTGCAATGGGCGCCATCTGCTCCAGCAGCTCCGCATACTGCTCGTCGGTACAGTTGGCGGCTAGTCCACCAGCGACTACGTCTACGGGAGCCTTCGGGAAGTACGACTTCATGAAGGCCAGCACTTGGTTCGGGATCGACTTCGCCAAGTGCTTCACGTAGGCTGCCAGCTGGCTGGGGGCTTCCTTCAACCAATCCACCAACGACGCTATCTTGGGACCGCCAGGATGAGGCACCAGCAGCCTCGCGATGGGGAGCGCGGCTTCTTCAAGTTCCTTGAGCTGGGACCGCAGCTTCTCGCAATCCTCGTTCAGCTTCTGCAATGATTTGTAGCAGTTGACGAGGTCACGGTCTAATGCAATATGGATCTCCATGTGCTTGTCGCACTCGTAAGCAAGCTCCTTATAATCTAACTCCAGTACCTGGCGGGTCTCCTGCTCCCGGTAGAAAAGATTCTTCAGATCAGTGTCCGAAGTCTTCAGCTGATCTACCCGAGTCTCAAGCTCTGCAAACGACAAGGCACAGCGGGTCAGACTACCTCTCGACCTCCAACAAGTACTCAAGAAGACAAGCGGTTTACCTTTGTTCTTGTTGCGGAGAGACTTGTTCTTCCGCACCAAGTCGTCGCTCTTCGCCCGCATCTCCTGGATGTCATTGTGGTACTTGGCGAAGGCGGTGTCCAGCTTCGACTGCATGGCGGCGGCGTGCTTCCGGGACTTCAAGAGTTGATCCTCCAGTGTCTCAGCCCGAAGCACCGCATCGCCGTACCCTTGAAGCATCTCCGACTTCAAGTGGTACCTCTCAGCGACGTCCTGCGCAGACAAGACACATCAGATGGGTACTCAACGCTAAAGGATTGACTACTCAAGGGTGATGACTACTCACCTTCATCCACTATTCGGCTTGTCGCACCGCTTCCAGGTGCCGAGCCACCATTGCTGGATCGACCAGATCGTCCACCAACAACTCGATCCCGCCATGACTACTCGTAGCGGCTTCGGTCATCGGCGCCTAGCGGATGGGCTCCGCGTCCTGGATCTCCGGTGAGCGGACGACCACCTCCAGAGCGGGTTCTGGCAGTGCGTCGTCCCCTCCTCCTCCTGTCGTCGCAGTGGCTTCTCCGGCGGCCACCTCCATCAGCTCGGGGGCTTCTACGGCTGCCTCCTGAGTACCCGGTGCCACGTCTTCTACGGGCACCGCCGACGGGATCTCGCTCCCTTCAGCCTCAGCACCTGTCGATAAGAAGACAAGTGTATCAGTCAACATGGCAACTACGACTACTCTACGAAGGCACCTCAACCACAGTAGAGTGCTCACCTTCAACTACGCTGGCCTCAGGCAATGAAGCCTTAGCGTCCGGCGCTTCGGGCTCCGCCTGAGGGGCGGGAGTGGACTCCTCAGCGGGCGGTGTGGCTTCTTCCTCTGCCACCGCTGAGGCGGTTTCATCCCCCTCCCAAGACAAGTCCGTCGATTTCCTGCAGAGTACACAAGCCGGTTGTCAATACAAGTGTGACTACCACATCAAGTACTACTCGGGAAGAATCAACACTTACAAGCTTGACCGGACCACCGTCACGGTTGGGGCACCGAGGATACTGGCGATGTCGACCAGTCCCGCCTCGGCAGGCGCCTCCTCCTGCGCCTCTGCGGGCGCTGCCTCTTCCGCAGCAGCAGCAGCGGGTTCCGTGCTCCCCTGAGCAGCAGGGGGCTGGCGCTCCATCTGCGCCAAGAGCTCTTCGACAGTGGGGGCTGGGCTGCGACTACCAGCTGCCTCCCCCACCGTGTCCCACTCGCCTTCGTCGCCCTGCTCAACGGGCTCGGTAGGCGGTATCTCCTGCAAGCAAGGAAACTTCATCGTCAACACATGTACTCGAGACACCGGAACTCGACTACACTACTCAAGACGGCTTACCTCTTGGGACGTGGTCTCCGTGACTTTCAACTTCTTGGCCACGCGCTTGCGGGCCGCATTGCGCGGCCTCCTCGGCGGCGCGGGCAGACTAGCCTCCAGGCTAGCCGCTTGATCCTGAACGAGAAGGATGTGAGGTAAGCCAGGACGGCTGAACCTCGACCGCAGCTGGAAGCGGTCCTGCAACGTCTCCTCGTCGTCGTCCTCCTCGGACGTGTCTTCTACGACAATGGTGTCGTCTCCCTCGCCCACTTCATGCTGTTCCTTGGCCTTGGCTTTCCCCTCCTCTGGGACCTCGACTAGCTGAGGAGGTGCCGGCGGCTCGGAGACGAACTTCTTCAAGTCATCCTGCAAGAGCAACTCATCAGTGCGATTACTCTCATGCAATGGGTACTCGACTATGGATGCGGCTACTAACCTCCTTTGGTGGGCGCGCGGTGGAGTACTCCGGTACGGGGCACGTCGTGTACGGCGGCATATCCTTGAAGATCCGGGCCAGCCTGTCGACAATATCGTCGTCGTCGACTTCGTCTCCAGGCATCCGCGACGTATCGTCGTCGGCGGTGTACTCGTACCCCAGGGTGTCGCGAGCCATCAGCGGCTGCACCCTGCGCTTCATGAAGCTGAAGGCCACGTGCTCGGCCCTCAGCCTGGCTTCCCTCAGTGCCTTGATCCGCGCCAGCAACTCGGGTAGCTGGATCCCTTCCTGCATCGTTGGCTCCGAGTTCCACCACGGGTGATGCTTGGGCTGCTTCCCGCTGGGCTTCGGCAGCCCCGGGTGGTGGTTCGTGACGTAGAACCACTTGGCCTTCCAATCCTGATTGGAGTCTATCAGCTTGTACGAGAGGTACTGCTCGGCGGTGTCCTCCCTCATCTGGATCCCCGCTCCTCCGACTACTCGCGGGTTGCTGGCGTTGGGTTGCGGCTTCACCCGGAAGAACTTCCGGAACAATATCCAATGGGGCTTGATCCCTAGAAAAGCTTCGCAGAAATGTATGAAGACGGCGGTGTGGAAGATACCGTTGGGGTTGAGGTTGAGGTACTCGATGCCGTAGTACCCCATGAGCCCCTTGAAGAAGTCGCTCGCCGGGAGAGGAAGTCCGCGCTCCGCGAACCGCGCGAACATCGGGATCTCATCTGGATTCTTCTCCATAGGGTACGGATCCCCGGCGGCGGCCCTCCACATGTCCACCTCCTTCTCCGTAGGAATGCGCTGTTGAGAAGGGCCAGCAAGTCTTCGGTCTTCGTCTTGGACTTCTTCCATTCGCGGTTTGGATCTGGCCGCGGCGGGGACACCGGCGGTGATGTCCCTGCGGCAGATCCGGCCTCCTCCTCATGGCCCCTCTTCTTCCCACCGGCGGCCTTCGTGGTCTTCGATGGAGACAACTTCATCCTCCAAGTGCACGGTGTCTTCACGCGCATTCACTCGGGGGCTACTGTGGTGGCTTCCTACGGTGGCGCACTCGGATCTGCGCTCTACTCAATGGCGGTGGTGCGCACCAGTGGCTATTCTTGGCTAGATCTGCTGGGAATGACTGCAGCTGCGCAGGGTAAAAAACCCTAAGGGGTTTGTCTTCTATTTATAAGTCAACGCGGCCCCTCAACATCCGGATGGATAGGTCTGCGCTCGGCTGACTCAGCGGCCACGCGTGACCCTTCAACTTCAACTAGTCGACGCGCCTCACCTCGGGGGCTCGGCTACTTCAACTCGACTTCCCGAGAAGAGGCAAGACTCAAGAGCATCTAAGGACACATTCTACGATGACTCTTCAATTCGAGAGGAAGTACTCGACTCAAGGCTCAGTGGCTCCGTGCCACGTGTCCTTCGGTTTTTTCTCCGGATTTTTCGGGATATTCTTGCCAAAACTTCAGATGGACCCTCAGCCAGAGTCTACAACTCAACCTAAGGCTTGGGAGCTACTCCATATGGAGTGCGATTTTGCAATCACACTTCCATATCAGCTTCGGCTTCAAGACAACACGGGCATTGCTGAAGACCTTCAAGGGCAGCACTCGAGGACGCTTGGGACTACTCGAGAAGACTTCAGGATTGCTCAAACATCAGCTGGAGTACATTCCAGCCTCGGGATGCTTCGACTACTCTTGAAGACTTTTGACTTGTAGTACTCGGGGATGCCTGAGAACTACTCGTTAAGGCCGTCAAGACTACTTGAAGCTATCCTTCTCGACTACAAAGTACTCGGGGGCTTGTCGTATGGACCTCCCTGGGCCCACTACCTCAGTGGGTACCAGGACCGACTACTCGGTGGGCCCCTGAGACTACCTGACTTGCGCTGCACTGTACCTGATGGCGTGAAGCACAAGGACTACAGAGGAGAAGTACTCGGTTAGGAAGTTGTACATGTCCTGCACTGTATGGAAGACTCCTAGACGTACTCGACTAGTACTCTCTCCCTAAACCGACTTGTAACCCTGCCTCCCGGACTATATAAGGCGAGGCAGGGACCCATCTCTGATCATCTCATGGCGTAAGATTGCATCATCTTGTAATCGTACCCAATCAATCCAGAGCTACGCAGCATACAGGACGTAGGGTATTACGCACCTCGCGGCCCGAACCTGTCTAAATTGTGTGCCACGTGTCTCTTCCTTCGAGTTACCGATCTCGGCGAGGCCACATTCATCTACTTCGGGTACTCCCCTTAGTAGGTTGCCGGTCTAAAACACCGACAATCCGTACTAATTGTAAATATGTCTATAATTTACTAGGATATTTTGTTTCATGCACTAGTATAATTTGTTTCTTATTTATTACTAATTTATATTCAAATGTAATTATGTACTAATTGATTTACTCTTGTTTATTTCAGGTGTTTGATCCACGATGCCGCCAAAGAAGAAGGTGCCGAAGCAGCGCGACCGCTTGGTGAGGAACCTCAATGACTTGTACCAGGACGAGGCTCTGGGCTCCGGGATGATGAGGAGGGTGTTGAGGTCCCCCTCCGTGGTACCCTTCGGTTTGTCTGGAGCCACGGGTCACAAGAGTGCACCCTCTCTAGTTGCGACGGAGTCGTCGGAGGAGGAGGAGCACGAGGTGCAGCAGCAGGATGATGAGGTGTAGTGAAGGGAGGAGGCGGAGGAGGCGGTGGTGGAGGCGAGGCCGAAGGTCTATGTGCGAGGCCATTCGACACTTCCAGAACGACCCATACTACCTGCGAACCGCCCGATTATTAGACCCGAGGGAACACGGTAACTTATTTTAATCTTTTCATTGGTTCTCTTCAAACTCACATTCAAACTAATACATTTTGTGAATCATTTTGGCAGGGGGTGGAAGATCGAGAGTCCAGGTGGTCATAACCGTTTCCCAATGGCATCTTGGGTGTTCTGACCAGGCTTCACTACCCCGGGTTCGTGTGGGTTGGTGAGGGAGATGCTCGCCGAGAGGTGCTGGTGACGTCGTTTGACCACTACGCCCTCATGCCCGATGTCCAGGATCCGACTGGGCGGGTGTTCCCGAATAAGGCCGTCCGGGTGGTTTCCGAGTTTTGGGTGTGTCTTCCTATCAATAAATTATGTTTTCTAACTTAATTGGATTTGGCTCGTGTATTGACAACACTTTTATATGCAGGATTTCTACAGAGTTTTTCCGGGATATGAGGCGGCGGCGAACGACAACGCCATGTTCATTTGTCGGAAACTTGTGTCAGATATGATTTACGAGTCCCGCGTCTCGCAAAACATGGTCTGGAAGGCTCAACGACATGAGAAAGTCCGAAAATCGGACATGCGAAACCTCTGGCTCACTCCAGAACAATACATGGATGTAAATATGCTCAATTCATTTTTCTTAGATTACATTTGCTCAATTTGATGTTTTTGTACGGTATGCACTTGGTGACTTGCAGGTGCCTCCGTGGTGGTGTGCCGACCGGCCTCACGTGTGGAGGGCAATTGTGAACAAGTGGTTTGAGCCGGATTGGGAGGCAAAGCACCTCGAGCGCCGGGAGCGGCGTTTGAAGATGGCAGGTCCGGCACACCACCAAGGCCCCATTAACCTTCGCGAGTTCAGTCGTAGATGGGTACGTTTATTTATTTCTTTATTTCGATTTGTTGTTGTCTAACTCTCAATTATTCTAACACCCACTTTGTTGTTTTCTAACACCCACTTTGTTGTTTTCTTGCAGTCTCAGGCACATGAGAATCAGCCTTGCAGCGAGCTCCAGGCATATGGCATAGCACACAAGGGCAAGGCCAAGGCCGACGTCACCTTCCACATGGATGACTCACCCGAGGCGTACAGTAACCAGACAATCCAGTCCTGCATCACAAGGTACGTCACGACGACAAGGGAGGTTCATGGGCCAGACATCGATCCAGTGACAGAGCCTCTTGATGGAGAAAGTGTCGTGAGGAGCGGAGAAGGCAGGATGCATGGACGGTACCATGTGGGTGATAGTCTCCTGGTTCCGTCCGCCGTTCCGACGCTCGCGGCAGTTCGATCTCGAGATAGGGGCACGAGCTCAGCCCCGCCCATACATAGGCGGCCCACTGCTATGCAGACATTGAACGAGCAGTTCCAGGTTATTTCTGTTGTCTTTGTCGTCCATTGATATTTACATATGATTACTTTATATTCTAATTTTTGGATCAAATATTGTAGGCCCAACTTGCAGTAAAGAAGGCCGAGCGGGAGAGGCAGGTAGAAGAGACGCAAAGGCAATCCAATGAGGAGCTGCGGCAGATGGCCGAGGTCCACCAGAAGCAGATGGAGGCGTTACAGTCGGCCCACAATCAGCAGTTTGCCTCCGTGCTTCAGTACTTGGAAAACCTTGGTCACGCGGTGGCGCCACAGGTGCAACTCCCTCCACTACCGCAGGTGCAACTCCCTCCACTACCACAGGCGTTCTTTCCTCCACTCGCTCGACCGACCACTATTTCTCCGGTGAGTTACTTTGAACCCTGCTATTTTTTCTAGTAGTGACCTAGATTGACTTCATACAAAATGCTAAAAACCTTGTGCATTCATTTATGTCAATTTGACCACGTGTCGTACGACACCACATGACATGTGACCGGCCATCGAGCCGTGAGAAGACATTTATTGTGTGGCCCGACCTTTGTGTTGTGGCTTTTCTTGTAGGTTCTAAATACCTCACAGTGCAGGGGAGGTGTTGTCGAAATTTCTAATTGACACTTTAAATTATACGCAAGATCTATCGGCGGCATCAAATGATGGGCCTGTAGCATTCGACGGTCCTCGCCATCTCAGCAGACTCCTCGGGGTGGGATGCAGTGGGTGCCACCTGGCCCGTGGCCGAGACCTGGCCTTCATCAGCAGCCTCACAGTTCGCAGGGGATGCCACAGGCGTCTGGGTTGGTCCCGTGGCCACAGCAGCCGCCCAGGGGGGGGGGTGTCGGGGTCTCAGTCGCCACATGATCAGTAGGCAGACGAGTGAGTTCGTGGACTTAGCTACTTTTATTTGCATTTGGACATTTGTGACTTGCACTGGACCATTGTGACTTGCACTTCGTGACTATGTGATGAATTTGTCGATTATGTGATCGTTGGTGGACTATGTGATGAATATATATGCCTGTGATGAATATATATGCATCTGATGAATATTATATGCTTGTGATTAATACTATATATGCCTGCGATGATATATGTGATTTGTGTGAATATTTGAGGCTGCTGGAAAAAAAGAAAAAAAGAAAAAAATTCTTCACCGAGAGCAGAAGCCACTGCTCTCGGCGAAGGGGGCGCCCAACACTGTGGGGGGTACAGTCCTTCGCCGAGAGCAGAAGGCACGATTCTCGGCGAAGAGCCCTCCCTCAACGAGAGCCAAATATTTGGCTCTCGACGAAGAGCCCCCCTTCAACGAGAGCCAAATATTTGGCTCTCGGCAAAGGGCCCTTCTTCAACGAGAGCCAAATATTTGGCTGTTGGCGAAGGTGTGCCCCCCACTTCTAACTGAGGGGCGTGCCGTGACGGTAAGAGGGCCTTTGGCGAGAGCCAAGGACGCCTCTCGGCGCATGTCCGCCGAGAGGTTCCAGTAAAGCTCTCGGCGAAGCCCGTTTCACCGGTGGGGCTTCAACGTGTGGCCTTCGCCGAGAGCTTCCTCTCGGCGAAGCCTTCAACGAGTGGGAAAGGGCCTTCGCCGAGAGGATCCCCGCTCTCGGCGAAGACCCTGAATCTAGTAGTGTACCTTGGGACTTGGGTTTCCCGAATTGAGCTAGGTGATATCGCATGTTGAGAAATCAAGCAGTTTCAAGTTTAATCATATTTTCAAATAAAATAACTAACATTCACGACTCCAAATAAATTAAATATGAAAATATATTACATGATTTATCTAATAATATGTATTTTGCATTGTAAATATCTCTTGTTAGTATTATTTGCTAATAAGGAGGCCAACCAAGCTAGCTGTCAGCAAATCCCGACCGTAGGGTCGGGCGTGCAGACGGCTCGGATCGGCCAAGCAACGATCATTTTGCAGAAAAGTCCTTTCATTTAGTAAAAAGCATGTCTGTGGTCCATGGATTTTTACATATGAACCGTAAACTTTCGAAAAAATATGTTTGCAGTCTATGATTTCATATATGAACCCCTAAGCTTTCGGAAATATGTTTGCAGTACATGATTTCTCAAAAATGAATCTCGAACTTCGTAAAAATCCACCTGAAAACCCCTGTCGGGGTTCTCTACCGCCGGCAGTAAATTTGTATCGATCGTGCGTCGGGCTCGGATGGTTAGCACAAGAGACAACGAGATTTAGACTGGTTCAGGCCTCCGAGGAGTAATACCCTACGTCCAGTGTGGTGCTGTCGTGTTCCCGAGCTAGGAGTGCTTGTAGTAGGGGTAACCAGCTGGTCGGGAGAGGGTGATGAGCCCAAGTCCCTTGAGATGGTGTTCGATCCTATGAAGATCTAACCCTTGTAACCGTTGCCCTCCTCTCCCTTTCATAGTCACAAGGGGAGGGGCACAAGGGGAAGCAAAAAAGAGTTACGGTGCTTGGCAGCTGGCACGTCCCGTCGTACGTCGCTGTCCGTCGGGGCGCATTGAAGCTGAGCCGTGATGCCTTGTCGGGGGAGCCACCGCGTGGCCGGGTTGGACTGTTCACTCCGGGATGCTTGGACTCCTCCCTGAGTAGTTTGGGCTTGTCTTGGTCTGCCTGAGTACTTGCCTAGCTTGCCACGCCGGAGCCTAAGTCTAGGCTCATGCGCGTCGTAGAGGGTGCTTGAGTGCCTCGGGCTGAGCTTGCGTGTGGCAGAGTGGGAGATGATGGCGATGTGATGGCCGCGCAGCCGGTCAGACCAGCATTAAGGCCCTTGTCGGGGCGAGCTGCTTCATGGCTGCCAGCTGTTGTACTTGCTTGGCGTGGGGAACCGTTCCTCCACGCGCGTCGGTGGTGGCGCTCGTGCTGTGCGTCTTTGCCCACGGGCCAGCCGGGGCCGGACTTCTCGTGCGAGGCGGAGACTTGTAGTGCGAGGTAGAGACTTGTCGTGGGGGTCCCGCTAGTGGGGAACTGGTCAGAGATGCAGCCAACTGGCCGAAGACCGGACGTCTTGCTAGTGTGGATCTTGACCAGGGTCCTTTCTCCTCCTTGGCCTGAATCTGTGCCTTGACGTTGTTAATCTTGGCCTTCACATTGTCAATGGTGTTGGAGTGTCTTGCTATTTTAGGGGAGATAATCTCGCCGTCAAGGGGGGGGGGGCCTAATCCGGGCCCTTGTCAGTAGCCCCCGAGCGTGAGAGGGAGTCAAGGAGTCACGCTCAGCCTTAGTCGGATGATCTTGGTGTTGTTGGTGTTCTTCACGTTCTCGGTGGGTGCGCGCGAGCGCATCCGCCGGATGTAGCCCCTGTGCTCGTGAGTGAGTTGGAGACTCGCTCGCAAGCTTTTATTCATAATTGTAGCCATTGTAGCTTGGGGATGTTTTGTCGGGGCAGTTATGGCCGTCGTGGTGAATGTGGGCGCAGTTTTGGGCGCGGTCATCTTGGCTGACGTGACGGACGTGACCGTTCCATCATGACCGCGCGCAGTATCTGCAGGTATATATTCTACAGGAACTGAGGCATCGTGCGAGTGGGCAGTTGTTTTGCTGGGGCACGCGCGTGGGTGGGCGAAAGTACCGCTGACACGGCGGGCCCGACGTCGAAGGTGAGGGGTCGCGTCTGCCCCCTTTAAAATCGCGCGTCGGGCGCTGGTTCGGGACTTTGCCTTCCCATCTTCTTCCTCTCGCACTTGCCCTCTGCGCTCCGAGTTCTTCTGCATCCGCCACGCCGCTGCTGCTTTTGCTTCCAGCCTGCCCAAGACTTCGCCGTCCCGATGTCGAAATGGACGCGCTCCAACGTTTCCCGCGAGCAGCTCCTCCTTGTTGAGGCGGGACAACTTCCTCCGCTCACCGCCACCGTCAAGTGCAGGGTTCCCAGCGACAAGTCCGTGTCGCACCCCCAAGGGGTATGTGGTGTCGTTCGTGGCCTTCCATGAGCGCAGCTTCTCCGTCTCCGCTGGTCGGTTCATCCGCGGGGTGCTGTTCGAGTATGGGCGCGGCGACGATCGGCTGCGCCAATCTCCGGATGAAGGAGGGATGCGGCGACGACTACATCCCGGTGTCGCTGACCAGCTCGAACAGTGGCTCGCACAAGGGGTGGTTCTACCCGCGGCCCTGAGTTCGCGCTCTCGTCATACACCGAAAACTCCATCGCGGAGTGACGGAGGAGCTGGGTGGATGGCTGTTGACGGATAAAAGACGTATCCCTCTACGATCCGCAAGCATACGGACCCCACACCTTTTTCACCACGGGATTCCCAAGGTTCTTGTCAATCCGCGGAGCAAGGGGATTACAAGCGTTCGATCAACAACGACACACTAGCTACTAAAACCCTAACTACTATTATACTAGAAAACACTAAACTACACTAGAGAGAATGATTAAGATATCAAGATAGAAGACACTCGCCCACGGGTCTACGATACTAGAGCATGCAATCGCTTAAAGACATGAAAACCAATCTAATCTATCGGGGATGTGACCACGGTTTCGCCCTTTCCCTCCTCTCGTACTGTCACTACGCGAAGGTATTCATGACTAGACCTTTGATGGCCACGGCGTATTGAATGGATCCAAGGAAGCATTGGAGCTCTACTCCCTCTACGGCACGGTTGCAAGCCTTAAGCATTAAAGTATATTCAACACAAGATGATAGACAGATAATCCGACAAAGTGCGATTACATCTCACGATCGATTACAACCCATGGACGAATGAGAAGATTACCCCATCAAAGTGCTGATCATAGCACCGTTGATCATGGTTTCCCTTCCGCCGGTGTCTTCCTTCTTCTCCACGAGAGGGTGCTTCCTTCGAGGTGGTTGATGTCCCGCCGGAGATCCTCCTCCTCTCTCTCTAGCTTGTGGATGGCCTTCTGGTGCGAATGACTCCTCTCCCGGTGTTGGTGGCGCCTCGGGGGTTTTAGGGTTGAAGATCCTTCGAGGGCAAGGAAGACGGGACCGAACCGGTGCCCGAAGTGGGCTGGGCGGCCGCGCTCGGGGCCGCCGGCCCAGCCCAATTTCGGCCCGGTTCGGTCGCCCTTTTTGCTCCGTGGGTCCTCGTGCACTTATCTACTTTGCCCCCTCCACTTGCATGATTTTGACGCCGTTATCCTCGCGATCAAGATGGAGGCTCTCTTTGCATGAAGTTTGATCTTTTACGCTTCAATCCCCGGGGGTGTTCCTCGTAGCACTTCGGTCCTCGCCACCATTGGAAGTGATTTCAGCAAGCTCATGAACACGAACAAGACTCCATGAATGCTCCTTTGAACTTGTTGCGAATCCGTCCTTTATGTCCATGTTTTCCTACATAAACATAACACTTCCAAATGCATGCACAAAGATGAACTTGTTATATGATTAGTGTGCCTAGTGGCGGGTTAGTTCCATAATCAAATCCAAACCAAAGTGTAATGAACATGCTAGGTGCACCAAAATACACCGTCAACATCTCCCCCACACTTAGCTCTTGCTCGTCCTCGAGCAAGTACTCGTAAAAGAACTTCGTCCACGGAGTGTAATCGTGTACCACTTATCCTTCTTCACAAGTTAGTCAATCCCTTCATCTTTAATACATAAACACAAAGTAATGATAATCAAACATAAACATGGGCGTTTAGAATTTTTACCACATCAAGATTCACCCCACAACTCAAACCTTTCACTTGAAGTCTTCAATTTCAGCCATGCTTACTCCTTTGCTTCCATCGGAGGGTTTTTATGGTTTTCAAAACAAAAAATTCCTGCAACAAGTATTAGACAAAAACCTTTCTCCAAGCTCTCTCAAGTCACTCATATGAAGTGGCTATCCTAACCAAATTTTATAAAACTCTCACCTCCCATTAATCTCTCATATATCATGTAAAAGTGGAGCTATAGGTAGGGCTAGCGCAATCAACACAAGTATTGTCAAACTAAGAACTTCCTCTAATGGTTGTCTACCTTTCAAAGCCAATGATCATGAGAATTAACCATATGTAGGGATATCAAGGATGAGAAGATTTAGAATGGTGGACATGTGCAAGGGCAAAAGAAAATTGTGACTTCAAGGCACCAATGATGTCCTCGTTGTCGGATTGCACATGGTTGGAAATAGAGTAAAAGTTTCGTCTCACAATCAACGTGACATCCTTCCTTACACTTTATTATTTTTTTCTTTTCTTTCACTTAATCCATCCCTCTCATACCTTTATTGCTAACTCATCTTTCTCTTTTTCTCTTTTTTTTCTTTCATTCACATATGATTTTTCTTTCTTTCTTTCTTTTCCATACACATACTTTTTTTCTTTATTTTTCTCTCTCTTGACAACTTTTCAAAGCTTTCAATTCTCTCTTTCCTCGCATGCATACAATCTGAAATTTTTAAATAAATCATGCTAGAGACGAGACGAAACTTTGAAAATAGGTTGTGTTCAAGGAATACGATGTACAAAAGAGATGTATAGGGTTGGGTATGGAATCCAACGATACTCATGACTTTCGTTGTGAAAGTCATGGACTGAATATATGACGAGGCTAGCAACAAAAGATAAGCACAAGGACATGATCATTGCTCGAAATTAAAACTCACCAAGAGAGAAGGGTCCTAGCCTAACTCATCGTGCTAATCACACTTATGGTGGAGCGAAAAAAATAAACTTGGCTTTGGATAGGAATTTTTTCTTACTCTCAACTTGGAAAAAGAGGTTTTGCTAACCTTTATTACAAGGGTTTTAAAATAATTTTCAGAACTGAAATCTTCCAATTTTTAGCATCGAACATAGCACAACTAGCATGTGAAGCTCAAGATCGAAGTGCGGTATGGGTACTTTAAGTAGTAGCGATTCCACTAAGCACCACGGTAAACGTTTTTCAAACCACATACTTGTGTTCATATATCAAGAATCGAAGATTAAACAAACAAGTAAATAAAGATAAACAATACATAAAACACAAAGATATATATAAAGACTCTTTTTATTTGGTTTTCTCGACTCAACACTAATTTAAGACACTTGCAAAAATTTTAAAACAGACTCAAAAACTAAAGACTCATTAAAACACTAAGACTCTCACACGAAGATTAAACCGAACCTAAACTTGAAGTTCAAAAGCTAAGGCTAGCGAGCTCTCCCCCACACTTAAAACATACGACGTCCTCGTCGTATCTTACAAAAATCCTAAGGGGAAAACTAGATCTAGTGGTACTTCAAGCAAGTTTTGCACCACTTGCCTCTCATGTTTCCAACCATGCCGAAAAGTTTGCGCACGTTGCGGTTAAGGAACTTGTAGTCATCTTCAACTACGCGCTCCAAGTCCTCCATATGCTGCTTCATGGCTTCCATGGCTTGGAGACATTCGTCGGCCGACGTGTATAGATCCGCGATGGATTGACGGCAAACCCGACAGCACACCGGATGCAATCTGAAGGGGTCGTCGTCGCCATAATCTCCACCGTTGTCACCACCGTCGTCGCCACCTCCATTGTCGTTGCCTTCGCCACCGCTGTTGCCGTCGCCGTTGGGGCCTTCGAGAGTCCATTCATTGGGCTGCTCATCCCAATCGTCATCGTCTCTACCGGCAGCCGCCCACGAGCTCGGGCTACAATCGTCGGAGTAGTCGCTATCCCCGTAATCCTTAGGCTCCGGCGACACCTCCTTGTAATCCTTGCGCTTGATGCCTTGGAGGCGTGCCGAGCCTTCGAACGGGTGTAGGGACCTTCTCTCCTTCGACGGGGTTGCGAGATGCAAGAGCTCCGGTCGGGACACGTCCTCCGCAACGGATACGTGCGGTCCTCTTGACGGGTAGCTTGACCTCGCATCGCATCGCCTCCTCCATCGATGGCTTCTCGGCTTCTAGCTTCAACTCTAAGCTTTTTGGAGGCTCAATGGCTGCTACAAGGGTGCAACACATTGCTTGAAAGGTTTGATTCTCGAGCTCCCAATTCGGCCAAATATATAGTCCCGAGAGAAAAGCCCACGGGAACCTTATTTTCCTTTTTTACACTTCCCTTAAAATTTTCCGACCAAACAAGGAAGTCGAAAAGGAGCAATTCGGGGCGAAATTCGGGGTCATCGGGCGTCGGGCCCCCCCCCGGGCCGGTCCGCACGGGCCGGCCGGCCCACCCTGCCTCGGGGGCCGGGCCGGTCCGGTTTTTTGCACACCCCCCTATTTTTTTCTTCCTCAGCCCATGGGAAAAAAGTTGGCCCAGTAAATCTTCGCGAAAAACTCCAGAAAACTAAAAGAAAAATTATTTACAGAAGTTGATGCCTTGTTTTTCGTCCTAGGCGGGACGTTCGGGCTCTTCCTCCATGGTAAAGGCGTCAACATGATGAATGGGCACGACATCGGGTTCGTAGTAAACCTTTAGCCGCTGTCCATTCACCACAAATTGATCGCCGTTTATATCCATAATGGTTACCGCTCCGTTGGAGAACACCGAATGCACAACATAAGGTCCGTCCCACTTGCTTTGCAATTTCCCCTTTCCGAAGGTTTTAAACCTCGAATTGTAGAGGAGGACCTTATCTCCTTCTTTGAATTCTTTTTTCTTCAATCTTTTATCATACCACCTTTTGATTCTCTCCTTGTATATGCTTGCGTTTTCATATGCTTTCAACCTCAACTCCTCTAGCTCGCTTATTTGAATTCTTCGTTTCACTACCGCGGCATCGAGATCAAGGTTCATCTCTTTAATCGCCCAATAGGCTTTATGTTCCAACTCAACCGGAAGGTGGCAAGCTTTTCCATAGACAAATTGATAAGGGGTCATACCTATCGGTGTTTTAAACGCCGTTCGATAAGCCCATAAAGCTCCGTCTAATTTCTTTGACCAATCCTTGCCTCCCTTCTCTATGGTTTTGTTGAGTATGCTTTTTAATTGCCTATTTGACGTCTCCGCTTGTCCGTTAGTTTGTGGGTGATAGGCCGTGAAGACCCTATGCTCAATTCCCAACTTGGACAAGCACTTTTTGAAGTTCTTCCCGGTGAAATGAATTCCTCCATCACTTATCAAGATTCTCGGTGTACCGAAACGGGGAAAAATCACGTTCTTGATCATAGTGATGGACTCCTCCGTGGAAGCTTTACGACATGGTATAGCCTCTACCCACTTGGATACATAATCAACCATAACAAGTATATACTCGAATCCAAATGAGTTTTTAAAAGGCCCCATGAAGTCTATGCCCCATACATCGAATATGTCGATTTGCAAGTTGTATTTCAAAGGCATAGAATTTCTTTGAGAAATGTTTCCGGTTCTTTGGCATTCGGGGCATGACGCAACATATCTTTTAGTATCTTCATGCATCTCCGGCCAATAGAATCCGCTTGACCATACTTTTGCTTTGGTTCGAAAATGGCTATAGTGTCCACCGTACTCCGCCGAGTGGCACTTCCTCAGAATCTCAAGCCTCTCTTCTCTTGGCACACATCTTCTCATCACTCCATCATTGCCAAGCTTGAAGAGGTATGGCGCATCCCAAAAATATTTCTTACTTTCAGAAATTATCTTCCTTTGAGTGTTTTTGTCTAGATGATCGAGGGGCATTTTTCGAATTGCTTGAATGATGTCGATCATCCAAGTATCTTTATCAAGCACTCTATAGAGGTGGTCATCTCTCATCTTATCTTCTATGGGCTCTTTATCATCTTGTCCACGATTCATCCTAGACAAATGATCGGCCACAACATTTTCCACCCCCTTTTTATCACGAATTTCAACATCGAACTCTTGGAGAAGAAGGATCCAACGAATCAAACGTGGTTTAGCTTCCTTCTTAGCCAAGAGATACTTTATGGCTGCGTGATCGGTGTAAACAATGACTTTCGAGTTCACGATGTAAGATCTGAATTTTTCGAAAGCGAATACCACCGCTAGCAACTCTTTTTCCGTAGTGGCGTAATTTAATTGTGCCCCACTAAGAGTTTTGCTAGCGTAGTAAACGGCGTGAACTCGGCCTTCCTTTCTTTGTCCCAAGACCGCGCCTACGGCGTAGTCACTTGCGTCACACATGATCTCGAAAGGTTGGCTCCAATCCGGAGGTTGGATGATGGGAGCACTCACCAACGCATTTTTCAAGGTCCGAATGCCGCTAGACACTTCTCATCAAAGTCGAAAGCCACATCCTTTTGAAGAAGGTGCGTTAAAGGCTTAGTGATCTTCGAGAAGTCCTTTATAAATCTTCTATAGAATCCGGCATGGCCTAGAAAGCTCCTTAAGGACTTAACATCCGTAGGAGGTGGGAGTTGCTCAACCGTCTCTACCTTAGCCTTGTCCACTTCAATTCCTCTCTCGGATATAAAATGTCCGAGCACTATGCCTTGCTTAACCATGAAGTGGCACTTTTCCCAATTTAAAACCAAATCTACCTCCGCACACCTTGTAAGGACCTTTTCTAAGTTTGCTAAGCAATCCATGAACGTCTTCCCATAAACGGAAAAATCATCCATAAACACTTCAACAATTTCTTCGATGAATTCCGAGAACACGGCCATCATGCAACGTTGAAAAGAGGCCGGAGCGTTGCATAGGCCGAAGGGCATCCTCCTATATGCAAACGTTCCGTAAGGACACGTAAATGTTGTCTTATGTTGATCTTCCGGGTGAATGGGAATTTGCATGAACCCCGAGTATCCATCGAGAAAGCAAAAATAAGCGTGGTTTGCTAACCTCTCGAGCATCTCGTCTATGAACGGTAGGGGGAAGTGATCTTTCTTCGTCGCTTTGTTAAGCTTACGATAATCGATACACATCCACCACCCGGTCACGGTTCTTTGCGGTATCAACTCGTTCTTCTCATTCTTCACCACGGTCAAACCTCCTTTCTTCGGTACACAATGTACCGGGCTCACCCATTCGCTATGCGGAACCGGGTAGATGATTCCGGCATCAAGTAACTTGATAACCTCTTTCTTTACTACCTCTCGCATGGCATGGGTTAGCCTCCTTTGATGGTCCACTACAGGCTTACATTGGTCTTCCATTGGTATACGATGAGTGCAAAAGGCTGGGCTAATACCTTTGAGATCATTAATTGAATATCCAATCACTTTCCTATGTTTTTTTAATAAAATCAGCAACGCTTCATTTTCTTCGGGGCTCAACTCGTCGCTCACGATGACTGGATAAGTTTTGTCTGGGCCCAAAAATTCATATTTTAATCCCTTGGGCAAAGGTTTAAGGTCTACTTCGGGCACTTGTGGCTCCTCGGGTTTGATTTCTCCTATGTCTTCGAACTTCTCTTCCTCCACGCTACCATCATGCGGCTCTAAGCCTTTTGTCGCTTCCTCTAGTTCTTCATCTTGTTGATTACTAATTTGATTTTCCATCGCTCTTTGCAGCGGGTCTCTAAGGGTTTCAACAAAACAAAGACTATCTATCTCTTCTATTTCTTCATCTTCGGGAGGAAAAGGTGTAAGGTGTTTAGAAGCACGAAGAAAGTTATATGTGTACTTTGTTCCATTAAGGTTCATTGTTACTTTGCCTTCTCCGGCATCTAACACGGCATCAACCAACTTAAGAAAAGGCCTACCTAAGATTATATGATCAGAATTATCATGGTAGGCATCAATAACAAAGAAATCGGTTGGTATATAGTTTCTAGAAATTTTTACTTTCATGTTGCAAGCAATACCTAGAGTTTTGATAGTTCTACCATCTCCCATAATTAATTTCGTTGATGTTGGAGCTAAGTCTAGGTTGTGGTATTGAACTTTATCGTAAATTTTAGAAGATAGAACACTTACTTGGGCTCCGATGTCGCATAAAGTTTTGCATTGAACTCCGTTGATCTCGCAAGTCAAGTGCGGCGTCATCTTCTCTTCTTCTTCGGATCCGATCGAATAAATTTCAGCAAGGAGAGCGTATGGTGATGCTTCGGGCTTGATCCCCATGATCCTCTTCACCTCGGCAATATGTTCCGGATCCACCACGTCATCTCCAAAGAGCTTTTCAAAAATCTCACCGGTGGTTTCGAGGTCGTACGAATTTTCAGCTTTCTTCTCCGGTGGGAAATCGACTTCCAATGCTCTTGCCATTCCCTTTTGATTAGGGAACGGTCTTCTCTTATCGAATAATTCTCCGTAATCAATAGGAACCCAATCCATTGGTTCGAACTCCCTTAGTGGCTTCGCGCTTGACATGCTTCTCTTGTTCGTCTCATTTGGTGCGGCGAAGTCGACGTTCGGTGTAGTTCTTGACTTGATGTGCTCTTGTTCAAGCTTTTCCATGATTGGCTCCTCTTTTGTGACTTCCGGGGTTGCCTCTTTAGAAAAATCAGCAAGCTTTTTCTTCCTTGAATTGAATTCCGGCTCTTCCGCAAGTCTTGTTTCCCAATCTCTTCGCATGGCAGCCGCTTTGCTAACTTTTTGTAGAAGTTGGGCGGCTTCCATGAGTGTTTTCTCCATGAGGTCCCCACCTGCACACATTTCGACGTGTCGCATGCAACTAGGGTTTAGGGAAAAGAAAAATGTATGCAAGAGTACGTCACCGGTGAAGCCGAGTTTTGGTCCTTGTTCGATTAATTCATTAAACCTATCCCAGGCTTGGTCTATCCCTTCCTCTTCTCCTTGCATGAAAGTGATCACTTGCCTCCTTAGATGTTGAACCTTGCTAATTGGAAAGAATTTCTCGCAAAACTTCCTTGTCAACTTGTTCCAATTGCCTTCAACTTCAAAGGACGCAACCGAATACCATGTCTTTGCTTTGCCGGCAAGTGAGTAGGGAAAGAGATTCCATTTGAACCATTCATCGGGGACTCCTTCTTGACGCACCGTGTTGCATATTGTCGTGAAATCCCTTATGTGTCTATATGGGTTCTCCGTAACCATCCCTTCAAATGGGTTTTCCGCCACCATCTTGATGATCTTGGATTTAATTTCATACTTGGTCGCTTCGAGCTTCGAATCCGACTCTTGTACTTTTATGTCTTCACATCGAGGGCTAGCGTAATCCCTTAATGATTTCTCCGGTTCTTCCACGGGTTGATTAACGAACTCCATCTAGACAATAAGATAAAAACAAAAACAAAAAGAAACAAGTGTTTTTCTAGATGATATATGTTAGATATAGCAAATAAAAGATAAACTAAAATATAAAACTAAGTTAGATGCAAATCAAACGATGTAAACTAACTTGCTCCTCGGCAACGGCGCCAGAAAAAGGGGCTTGTTGACGGATAAAAGACGTATCCCTCTACGATCCGCAAGCGTACGGACCCCACACCTTTTTCACCACGGGATTCCCAAGGTTCTTGTCAATCCGCGGAGCAAGGGGATTACAAGCGTTCGATCAACAACGACACACTAGCTACTAAAACCCTAACTACTATTATACTAGAAAAACACTAAACTACACTAGAGAGAATGATAAACGATCAAGATAGAAGACACTCGCCCACGGGTCTACGATACTAGAGCATGCAATCGCTTAAAGACATGAAAACCAATCTAATCTATCGGGGATGTGACCACGGTTTCGCCCTTTCCCTCCTCTCGTATCGTCACTACGCGAAGGTATTCATGACTAGACCTTTGATGGCCACGGCGTATTGAATGGATCCAAGGAAGCATTGGAGCTCTACTCCCTCTACGGCACGGTTGCAAGCCTTAAGCATTAAAGTATATTCAACACAAGATGATAGACGAGATAATCCAACAAAGTGCGATTACATCTCAATATCGATTACAACCCATGGACGAATGAGAAGATTACCCCATCAAGGTGCTGATCATGGCACCGTTGATCATGGTTTCCCTTCCGCCGGTGTCTTCCTCCTTCTCCACGAGAGGGTGCTTCCTTCGAGGTGGTTGATCTCCCGCCGGGAGATCCTCCTCCTCTCTCTCTAGCTTGTGGATGGCCTTCGGTGCGAATAACTCCTCCTCTCTCGTGTTGGCGGCGCGTCGGGGGTTTTAGGGTCGAAGATCCTTCGAGGGCAAGGAAGACGGGACCGAACCGGTGCCCGAAGTGGGCCGGGCCGGCCCGCCTGGGCCGGCCGGCCCGAGCCCAATTTCGGCCCGGTTCGGTCGCCCTTTTTGCTCCGTGGGTCCTCGTGCACTTATCTACTTTGCCCCCTCCACTTGCATGATTTTGACGCTGTTATCCTCGCGATCAAGATGGAGGCTCTCTTTGCATGAAGTTCAATCTTTTACGCTTCAATCCCGGGGGTGTTCCTCGTAGCACTTCGGTCCTCGCCACCATTGGAAGTGATTTCAGCAAGCTCATGAACACGAACAAGACTCCATGAATGCTCCTTTGAACTTGTTGCGAATCCGTCCTTTATGTCCATGTTTTCCTACATAAACATAACACTTCCAAATGCATGCACAAAGATGAACTTGTTATATGATTAGTGTGCCTAGTGGCGGGTTAGTTCCATAATCAAATCCAAACCAAAGTGTAATGAACATGCTAGGTGCACCAAAATACACCGTCAACATCTCCCCCACACTTAGCTCTTGCTCGTCCTCGAGCAAGTACTCGTAAAAGAACTTCGTCCAAGGAGTGTAATCGTGTACCACTTATCCTTCTTCACAAGTTAGTCAATCCCTTCATCTTTAATACATAAACACAAAGTAATGATAATCAAACATAAACATGGGCGTTTAGAATTTTTACCACATCAAGATTCACCCCACAACTCAAACCTTTCACTTGAAGTCTTCAATTTCAGCCATGCTTACTCCTTTGCTTCCATCGGAGGGTTTTTATGGTTTTCAAAACAAAAAATTCCTGCAACAAGTATTAGACAAAAACCTTTCTCCAAGCTCTCTCAAGTCACTCATATGAAGTGGCTATCCTAACCAAATTTTATAAAACTCTCACCTCCCATTAATCTCTCATATATCATGTAAAAGTGGAGCTATAGGTAGGGCTAGCGCAATCAACACAAGTATTGTCAAACTAAGAACTTCCTCTAATGGTTGTCTACCTTTCAAAGCCAATGATCATGAGAATTAACCATATGTAGGGATATCAAGGATGAGAAGATTTAGAATGGTGGACATGTGCAAGGGCAAAAGAAAATTGTGACTTCAAGGCACCAATGATGTCCTCGTTGTCGGATTTCACATGGTTGGAAATAGAGTAAAAGTTTCGTCTCACAATCAACGTGACATCCTTCCTTACACTTTATTATTTTTTTTCTTTTCTTTCACTTGATCCATCCCTCTCATACCTTTATTGCTAACTCATCTTTCTCTTTTTCTCTTTTTTTTTCATTCACATATGATTTTTCTTTCTTTCTTTCTTTTCCATACACATACTTTTTCTCTTTATTTTTCTCTCTCTTGACAACTTTTCAAAGCTTTCAATTCTCTCTTTCCTCGCATGCATACAATCTGAAATTTTTAAATAAATTATGCTAGAGACGAGACGAAACTTTGAAAATAGGTTGTGTTCAAGGAATACGATGTACAAAAGAGATGTATAGGGTTGGGTATGGAATCCAGCGATACTCATGACTTTCGTTGTGAAAGTCATGGACCTGAATATATGACGAGGCTAGCAACAAAAGATAAGCACAAGGACATGATCATTGCTCGAAATTAAAACTCACCAAGAGAGAAGGGTCCTAGCCTAACTCATCGTGCTAATCACACTTATGGTGGAGCGAAAAAAATAAACTTGGCTTTGGATAGGAATTTTTTCTTACTCTCAACTTGGAAAAAGAGGTTTTGCTAACCTTTATTACAAGGGTTTTAAAATAATTTTCAGAACTGAAATCCTCCAATTTTTAGCATCAAACATAGCACAACTAGCATGTGAAGCTCAAGATCGAAGTGCGGTATGGGTACTTTAAGTAGTAGCGATTCCACTAAGCACCACGGTAAACGTTTTTCAAACCACATACTTGTGTTCATATATCAAGAATCGAAGATTAAACAAACAAGTAAATAAAGATAAACAATACATAAAACACAAAGATATATATAAAGACTCTTTTTATTTGATTTTCTCGACTCAACACTAATTTAAGACACTTGCAAAAATTTTAAAACAGACTCAAAAACTAAAGACTCATTAAAACACTAAGACTCTCACACGAAGATTAAACCGAACCTAAACTTGAAGTTCAAAAGCTAAGGCTAGCGAGCTCTCCCCCACACTTAAAACATACGACGTCCTCGTCGTATCTTACAAAAATCCTAAGGGGAAAACTAGATCTAGTGGTACTTCAAGCAAGTTTTGCACCACTTGCCTCTCATGTTTCCAACCATGCCGAAAAGTTTGCGCACGTTGCGGTTAAGGAACTTGTAGTCATCTTCAACTACGCGCTCCAAGTCCTCCATACGCTGCTTCATCGCTTCCATGGCTTGGAGACATTCGTCGGCCGACGTGTAGAGATCCGCGATGGATTGACGGCAAACTCGACAGCACACCGGATGCAATCCGAAGGGGTCGTCGTCGCCATAATCTCCACCGTTGTCACCACCGTCGTCGCCACCTCCATTGTTGTTGCCTTCACCACCGTCGTTGCCATCGCCGTTGGGGCCTTCGGGAGTCCATTCATTGGGCTGTTCATCCCAATCGTCATCGTCTCTACCGGCAGCCGCCCACGAGCTCGGGCTACGATCGTCGGAGTAGTCGCTATCCCCATAATCCTTAGGCTCTGGCGACACCTCCTTGTAATCCTTGCGCTTGATGCCTTGGAGGCGTGCCGACCTTCGGACGGGTGTAGGGACCTTCTCTCCTTCGACGGGGTTGCGAGATGCAAGAGCTCCGGTCGGGACACGTCCTCCGCAACGGATACGTGCGGTCCTCTTGACGGGTAGCTTGAGCTCGCATCGCATCGCCTCCTCCATCGATGGCTTCTTGGCTTCTAGCTTCAACTCTAAGCTTTTTGGAGGCTCAATGGTCGCTACAAGGGTGCAACACATTGCTTGAAAGGTTTGATTCTCGTGCTCCCAATTCGGCCAAATATATAGTCCCGAGAGAAAAGCCACGGGAACCTTATTTTCCTTTTTTACACTTCCCTTAAAATTTTCCGACCAAACAAGGAAGTCAAAAAGGAGCAATTCGGGCGAAATTCGGGGTCATCGGGCGTCGGGCCACCCCCGGGCCGGTCCGCCCGGGCCGGCCGGCCCACCCCGCCTCGGGGGCCGGCCGGGTTTTTGCACACCGCCCTATTTTTTTCTTCCTCGGCCCATGGGAAAAAGTTGGCCCGGTAAATCTTCGCGAAAAACTCCGGAAAGCTAAAAGAAAAATTATTTACGAAGTTGGTGCCTTGTTTTTCGTCCTAGGCGGGACGTTCGGGCTCTTCCTCCATGGTAAAGACGTCAACATGATGAATGGGCACGACATCGGGTTCGTAGTAAACCTTAAGCCGCCTGTCCATTCACCACAAATTGATCGCCGTTTATATCCATAATGGTTACCGCTCCGTTGGAGAACACCGAATGCACAACATAAGGTCCGTCCCACTTGCTTTGCAATTTCCCCTTTCCGAAGGTTTTAAACCTCGAATTGTAGAGGAGGACCTTATCTCCTTCTTTAAATTCTTTTTTCTTCAATCTTTTATCATACCACCTTTTGATTCTCTCCTTGTATATGCTTGCGTTTTCATATGCTTTCAACCTCAACTCCTCTAGCTCGCTTATTTGAATTCTTCGTTTCACCACCGCGGCATCGAGATCAAGGTTCATCTCTTTAATCGCCCAATAGGCTTTATGTTCCAACTCAACCGGAAGGTGGCAAGCTTTTCCATAGACGAATTGATACGGGGTCATACCTATCGGTGTTTTAAACGCCGTTCGGTAAGCCCATAAAGCTCCGTCTAATTTCTTTGACCAATCCTTGCCTCCCTTCTCTATGGTTTTGTTGAGTATGCTTTTTAATTGCCTATTTGACGTCTCCGCTTGTCCGTTGGTTTGTGGGTGATAGGCCGTGGAGACCCTATGCTCAATTCCCAACTTGGACAAGCACCTTTTGAAGTTCTTCCCAGTGAAATGAGTCCCTCCATCACTTATCAAGATTCTCGTTGTACCAAAACGGGGAAAAATCACGTTCTTGATCATAGTGATGGACTCCTCCGTGGAAGCTTTACGACATGGTATAGCCTCTACCCACTTGGATACATAATCGACCATAACAAGTATATACTCGAATCCAAATGAGTTTTTAAAGGGCCCCATGAAGTCTATGCCCCATACATCGAATATGTCGATTTGCAAGTTGTATTTCAAAGGCATAGAATTTCTTTGAGAGATGTTACCGGTTCTTTGGCATTCGGGGCATGACGCAACATATCTTTTAGTATCTTCATGCATCTCCGGCCAATAGAATCCGCTCGACCATACTTTTGCTTCGGTTCGAAAATGGCTATAGTGGCCACCGTACTCCGCCGAGTGGCACTTCCTTAGAATCTCAAGCCTCTCTTCTCTTGGCACACATCTTCTCATCACTCCATCATTGCCAAGCTTGAAGAGGTATGGCGCATCCCAAAAATATTTCTTACTTTCGGAGATTATCTTCCTTTGAGTGTTTTTGTCTAGATGATCGAGGGGCATCTTTCGAATTGCTCGAATGATGTCGATCATCCAAGTATCTTTATCAAGCACTCTATAGAGGTGGTCATCTCTCATCTTATCTTCTATGGGCTCTTTATCATCTTGTCCACGATTCATCCTAGACAAATGATCGGCCACAACATTTTCCACCCCCTTTTTATCACGAATTTAAACATCAAACTCTTGGAGAAGAAGGATCCAACGAATCAAACGTGGTTTAGCTTCCTTCTTAGCCAAGAGATACTTGATAGCTGCGTGATCGGTGTAAACAATGACTTTCGAGTTCACGATGTAAGATCTGAATTTTTCGAAAGCGAATACCACCGCTAGCAACTCTTTTTCCGTAGTGGCGTAATTTAATTGTGCCCCACTAAGAGTTTTGCTAGCGTAGTAAACGGCGTGAACTCGGCCTTCCTTTCTTTGTCCCAAGACCGCGCCTACGGCGTAGTCACTTGCGTCACACATGATCTCGAAAGGTTGGCTCCAATCCGGAGGTTGGATGATGGGAGCACTCACCAACGCATTTTTCAAGGTCCGAATGCCGCTAGACACTTCTCATCAAAGTCGAAAGCCACATCCTTTTGAAGAAGGTGCGTTAAAGGCTTAGTGATCTTCGAGAAGTCCTTTATAAATCTTCTATAGAATCCGGCATGGCCTAGAAAGCTCCTTAAGGACTTAACATCCGTAGGAGGTGGGAGTTGCTCAACCGTCTCTACCTTAGCCTTGTCCACTTCAATTCCTCTCTCGGATATAAAATGTCCGAGCACTATGCCTTGCTTAACCATGAAGTGGCACTTTTCCCAATTTAAAACCAAATCTACCTCCGCACACCTTGTAAGGACCTTTTCTAAGTTTGCTAAGCAATCCATGAACGTCTTCCCATAAACGGAAAAATCATCCATAAACACTTCAACAATTTCTTCGATGAATTCCGAGAACACGGCCATCATGCAACGTTGAAAAGAGGCCGGAGCGTTGCATAGGCCGAAGGGCATCCTCCTATATGCAAACGTTCCGTAAGGACACGTAAATGTTGTCTTATGTTGATCTTCCGGGTGAATGGGAATTTGCATGAACCCCGAGTATCCATCGAGAAAGCAAAAATAAGCGTGGTTTGCTAACCTCTCGAGCATCTCGTCTATGAACGGTAGGGGGAAGTGATCTTTCTTCGTCGCTTTGTTAAGCTTACGATAATCGATACACATCCACCACCCGGTCACGGTTCTTTGCGGTATCAACTCGTTCTTCTCATTCTTCACCACGGTCAAACCTCCTTTCTTCGGTACACAATGTACGGGCTCACCCATTCGCTATGCGGAACCGGTAGATGATTCCGGCATCAAGTAACTTGATAACCTCTTTCTTTACTACCTCTCGCATGGCATGGGTTAGCCTCCTTTGATGGTCCACTACGGGCTTACATTGGTCTTCCATTGGTATACGATGAGTGCAAAAGGCCGGGCTAATACCTTTGAGATCATTAATTGAATATCCAATCACTTTCCTATGTTTTTTTAATAAAATCAGCAACGCTTCATTTTCTTCGGGGCTCAACTCGTCGCTCACGATGATTGGATAAGTTTTGTCCGGGCCCAAAAATTCATATTTTAATCCCTTGGGCAAAGGTTTAAGGTCTACTTCGGGCACTTGTGGCTCCTCGGGTTTGATTTCTCCTATGTCTTCGAACTTCTCTTCCTCCACGCTACCATCATGCGGCTCTAAGCCTTTTGTCGCTTCCTCTAGTTCTTCATCTTGTTGATTACTAATTTGATTTTCCATCGCTCTTTGCAGCGGGTCTCTAAGGGTTTCAACAAAACAAAGACTATCTATCTCTTCTATTTCTTCATCTTCGGGAGGAAAAGGTGTAAGGTGTTTAGAAGCACGAAGAAAGTTATATGTGTACTTTGTTCCATTAAGGTTCATTGTTACTTTGCCTTCTCCGGCATCTAACACGGCATCAACCAACTTAAGAAAAGGCCTACCTAAGATTATATGATCAGAATTATCATGGTAGGCATCAATAACAAAGAAATCGGTTGGTATATAGTTTCTAGAAATTTTTACTTTCATGTTGCAAGCAATACCTAGAGGTTTGATAGTTCTACCATCTCCCATAATTAATTTCGTTGATGTTGGAGCTAAGTCTAGGTTGTGGTATTGAACTTTATCATAAATTTTGGAAGATAGAACACTTACTTGGGCTCCGATGTCGCATAAAGCTTTGCATTGAACTCCGTTGATCTCGCAACTCAAGTGCGGCGTCATCTTCTCTTCTTCTTCGGATCCTATCGAGTAAATTTCAGCGAGGCGAGCGTATGGTGATGCTTCGGGCTTGATCCCCATGATTCTCTTCACCTCGGCAATATGTTCTGGATCCACCACGTCATCTCCAAAGAGCTTTTCAAAAATCTCACCGGTGGTTTCTAGGTCGTATGAATTTTCAGCTTTCTTCTCCGGTGGGAAATCCACTTCCAATGCTCTTGCCATTCCCTTTTGATTAGGGAACGGTCTTCTCTTGTCGAATACTTCTCCGTAATCAATAGGAACCCAATCCATTGACTCGAACTCCCTTAGTGGCTTCGCGCTTGACATGCTTCTCTTGTTCGTCTCATTTGGTGCGGCGAAGTCGACGTTTGGTGTAGTTCTTGACTTGATGTGTTCTTGTTCAAGCTTTTCCATGATTGGCTCCTCTTTTGTGACTTCCGGGGTTGCCTCTTTAGAAAAATCAGCAAGCTTCTTCTTCCTTGATTTGAATTCCGGCTCTTCCGCAAGTCTTGTTTCCCAATCTCTTCGCATGGCAGCCGCTTTACTAACTTTTTGTAGAAGTTGGGCGGCTTCCGTGAGTGTTTTCTCCATGAGATCCCCACCTGCACACATTTCGACGTGTCGCATGCAACTAGGGGTTAGGGAAAAGAAAAATGTATGCAAGAGTACATCACCGGTGAAGCCGAGTTTTGGTCCTTGTTCGATTAATTCATTAAACCTATCCCGGGCTTGGTCTATCCCTTCCTCTTCTCCTTGCATGAAAGTGATCACTTGCCTCCTTAGATGTTGAACCTTGCTAATTGGAAAGAACTTCTCGCAAAACTTCTTTGTCAACTTGTTCCAATTGCCTTCAACTTCAAAGGACGCAACCGAATACCATGTCTTTGCTTTGCCGGCAAGTGAGTAGGGAAAGAGATTCCATTTGAACCATTCATCGGGAACTCCTTCTTGACGCACCGTGTTGCATATTGTCGTGAAATCCCTTATGTGTCTATATGGGTTCTCCGTAACCATCCCTTCAAATGGGTTTTCCGCCACCATCTTGATGATCTTGGATTTAATTTCATACTTGGTCGCTTCGAGCTTCGAATCCGACTCTTGTACTTTTATGTCTTCACATCGAGGGCTAGCGTAATCCCTTAATGATTTCTCCGGTTCTTCCACGGGTTGATTAACGAACTCCATCTAGACAATAAGATAAAAACAAAAACAAAAAGAAACAAGTGTTTTCTGGATGATATATGTTAGATATAGCAAATAAAAGATAAACTAAAATATAAAACTAAGTTAGATGCAAATCAAACGATGTAAACTAACTTGCTCCCCGGCAACGGCGCCAGAAAAAGGGGCTTGTTGACGGATAAAAGACGTATCCCTCTACGATCCGCAAGCGTACGGACCCCACACCTTTTTCACCACGGGATTCCCAAGGTTCTTGTCAATCCGCGGAGCAAGGGGATTACAAGCGTTCGATCAACAACGACACACTAGCTACTAAAACCCTAACTACTATTATACTAGAAAACACTAAACTACACTAGAGAGAATGATTAAGATATCAAGATAGAAGACACTCGCCCACGGGTCTACGATACTAGAGCATGCAATCGCTTAAAGACATGAAAACCAATCTAATCTATCGGGGATGTGACCACGGTTTCGCCCTTTCCCTCCTCTCGTACTCGTCACTACGCGAAGGTATTCATGACTAGACCTTTGATGGCCACGGCGTATTGAATGGATCCAAGGAAGCATTGGAGCTCTACTCCCTCTACGGCACGGTTGCAAGCCTTAAGCATTAAAGTATATTCAACACAAGATGATAGACAGATAATCCGACAAAGTGCGATTACATCTCACGATCGATTACAACCCATGGACGAATGAGAAGATTATCCCATCAAAGTGCTGATCATAGCACCGTTGATCATGGTTTCCCTTCCGCCGGTGTCTTCCTTCTTCTCCACGAGAGGGTGCTTCCTTCGAGGTGGTTGATCTCCCGCCGGAGATCCTCCTCCTCTCTCTCTAGTTGTGGATGGCCTTCTGGTGCGAATAACTCCTCCTTTCTGTGTTGGCGGCGCGTCGGGGGTTTTAGGGTTGAAGATCCTTCGAGGGCAAGGAAGACGGGACCGAACCGGTGCCCGAAGTGGGTGGGCCGGGCCGGCCCGCCGGGCCGGCCGGCCCGGCCCAATTTCGGCCCGGTTCGGTCGCCCTTTTTGCTCCGTGGGTCCTCGTGCACTTATCTACTTTGCCCCCTCCACTTGCATGATTTTGACGCTGTTATCCTCGCGATCAAGATGGAGGCTCTCTTTGCATGAAGTTTGATCTTTTACGCTTCAATCCTCGGGGGTGTTCCTCGTAGCACTTCGGTCCTCACCACCATTGGAAGTAATTTCAGCAAGCTCATGAACACGAACAAGACTCCATGAATGCTCCTTTGAACTTGTTGCGAATCCGTCCTTTATGTCCATGTTTTCCTACATAAACATAACACTTCCAAATGCATGCACAAAGATGAACTCGTTATATGATTAGTGTGCCTAGTGGCGGGTTAGTTCCATAATCAAATCCAAACCAAAGTGTAATGAACATGCTAGGTGCACCAAAATACACCGTCAAGAATGGCCCCGCCAAGAAGGAGTGGGAGAAAATCCTCAAGCACCACTGGGCCGTGCTGGGGCGTCTCCGAGGAGCCGGAGTCACCTTGGTGGAAGTGATCGGGCAATATCACGCCCGAGGAGTCGTGCTGCTCCGGAGGCGGCCACTTCGCCTCTGCGAGACGACGGCCGACAGGCCCCCTGGGAGGGGACCGTGACCGCGCCATCGCTTCCGTCGGCTCTCGAGGTCCAGCGCCGCGTGGCGCAGGCGATCGGGAGATCGACCCAATCGTGGCTGTCGTCGCGGCTGCTCCTGATGCTCCCCAACGCGTGGACAGAACAAGTTGTGAGTTGTTCGTCTTCTTGATGTATCTTATTTGCCTTTATCGTGGCATTGATCTTCTCGAAGCTTGTCTTCCCCAGCTAACCTTCACGCCTTCTTGCCGTTGTAGTTGAAGTGCGCCTCTTCCGGAGGAGGCGATTTTTAACCAGAATAAGGCTGCAGCGAAGAAGAGGCACGCCACGCGCAAGGCGCAACACAAGAAGCGCCAGATCGCCAAGCGCGATCGTAACGAAAAGCGCATTAAGAGGCGGAAGGCGGGGGATCTTGGCGTCTCCTCCGGTGAAGACCCGTCACCCAAGCCGTCGTGGAGTGGCGATGTTGCCAGCGCGGTGGTCGACTGGAGCGACATGTCTGGGTCGTCCTCGTCGTCGCCTCCCTGTGGTGCAGAAGTGTCATCGTCGCGACAGCCGCAGGTGGCCGCGCGTGACAAGACGGTGGGCTCGTGCTCACGTCAAGCAGCTCGCCCTGCCCGAGAGGACTAGCGGATAGTCCGCCCTCGCGTGGCGCCCACCGATGGAAAAGAAAGAGGCTCAAGACTTGGAGAAGATGGAGATGGAAAAGAAAGAGGCTCAAGACTTGAAGGCCGCCGAAGCAAGGTCCACATGCGAAGAATGTGGAGAGTATGGCCATGTCCGCAAAGATTGTCCGGAGGAAGCCAAAGTGCTCGACTACATGAGGAAGGGAGAATTGCCGAACTTCCGCTACGGGCAAGGTAGGCCTCAATTTAATGCAAGCTCATCTATTCCTAACGCGGTTCCGCTTCGTATACAATTGAAGGAGTTCATGGATGAGCAAGCTAAGATCAACAAGGACACCGTCACCAAGTTCAAGACCATAGACAAGGTGTTGGAGAACATCGATAGCAAAGTGACGGAGGTCGGAAGTTCCAATCATTAAGTGCTCAACATGATGAAGATTCTCGAGACGCAAGTTGGACAACTTGCGGGGCACCTCACTAATGATGAAGGGAAGCTTCCGGGACAACCCAAAAGTCCCGAATCGGCGAAGGCCATTCAAACACGTTCGGGGAAGGAGACCGAAGATCCGGAACGTTCCGCGGGAGCAAGGAAGCTTAAACCATCCACCGAGGTGGAAGGAGTTGCTAAAGAAAAGGTTACGGGGATCGTCACCGAGGAACCCGAATTTGAGATGCCGGAGGAAGACACGAGGATACCGCAACTCAAGCCACGCTTCTTCCGAGGTAAACTTGACAACCACTTTGAGAAGTTTGTGGAAGTTGTGCGTAGACTTAGCATCAACATGCCATTACTAGATGCCCTACAAGTACCTACATATTCTCGTTACTTTAAAGACATACTTGCAAATAAATATGAGATAGCAACACTCGGGGTAGATCATGTCAAGATGTCCGAGGAGTGTAGTGCCGCTATTGCTAATGGGCTAGAGAAGCAAAAAGACCCCGGGTGCCCTACAATTCCATGTTCAGTTGGTTCTTTCAACTTCGAGAAGGCGTTATGCGACCTTGGAGCTAGTGTGAGCGTCATGCCGAGGGATGTGTTCGAGAAGCTACGCCTACCAATGGAGCCTACGGGAATATGTTTGGAGTTGGGAGACAACTCCATTCGCTATCCCTTGGGCATTGCTGAAGATGTACCCGTGAAGGTCGGACACCACTTCATCCCCGTCGACTTCGTTGTGCTTGAGATGGGAGAGTGGGAGAAGCCGCCGCTCATCCTAGGGAGGCCTTTCCTCAAGACCGTGGGAGCTACTATTGATGTTGGCAAGGGGGAGATCACATTCGACATCAACGAAGAAAGGAGTTCCTTCAAGTTCCGTCCAAGAATCGAGGCATGCAACATGATTGGAGTGAAGGGAGAACCAAAACAAACGGAGGGGCTGAAAAAGAAGAAGGAGCCGAAAATAATGAACGTAAAGAAAATCAAAGAAGGTGTTACATCCGTCAAGACAAAGGAAGAGAAGCCGCCTGTGAAGACCAAAAAAATGACTAAGCCGGAAGACAAGCCCGTGCCCAAGATGGTGCGGAAGTGGGTACCCAAGATTGCAACGCCCGCAAAGAGCGTTGATCCGGAGTAAACAAGTGAAGAAGTCTAGCTATAGACTATAAACGAAGCGCTAGGCGGGAGGCAACCCGTTTCGTCGAGTCAAGAATAAGCTACCGGGAGGACAACCCGATTCCAGGTTTTTCGAGTATTTTTAATAATTTAGTTTTTGAGTTTTATTACGCAAAGACATTAGACTTAGAAGTGGTTGAACAATATTAGAGACATAATTCTTGATTGAATATTTTGCTTTATCATAAACCCTTTGCATGAACCCTCCTATGTGCTTGTTTGTTCTTTTCTTTTCGAGAAACCTCAACCAAATAATTTCAGAACCTAACTCAACCTTTCACCCTCATTATGGTGCTGAGGTTGACTTATTTTTCATGATAAAATCACACGAGTAGAGCCACGATTTATATTTAGGTGTTAATAAAATTCAGCACGTGGTAGGACTCGCGTGAACCTAGAAATCAAAACTTTTGGTTGGTTTTAAAATCTATATCCTTGGTTTCTCTAGGATTAGAATTTTTCTAAGCCTATTCTAATTTTGTTTTATTCAAAATCTTTCTTATTTAGCCAAAATTAGAACCTAAACCTATGCCCCCATGATCAAGTCGGGAAAAGTTTGCTCTCAACCGATGAAGGCAAACTATACCGGTGAGACCGAAATCGACGTAGTCGAAAAATATTTTCGACTTACATTTGTTTTTAATGGTTTAAAAACTTCTCTAAAATTGTGTTTGAGCTCTTGCATGGCTCTGAAAAATATTTTAAATTTCGAATTAGAGGAGTGCTTAACCTTAAACACCTTAATGGAGGCAATCTAGTTTGAATTAATCATGCATGCACCATTGGATTCCCTTTTATCAACTTTCACCAATTCCACATGCAAAGGACAAGTATGGTGGGCAGCAAGCATCAACTTTGCAGGAATTTCATGGTGGCATGTGAAGTAAGTGGAGCTAGGGAGCATGGACATGACCCAAAGCATGAAGCATCAAGTGGAAGGACCAATAATGCAAGTAAAGGAGTGGACGAGAGCGTTTGGGCGGTGCAACTCGTGGAGCACGCGGGCAGGAAAGTTGCAAAGGCGAAATGATCGTGCTAGAAGAAAGACGAGGTGGGGAGGTGCACCGAGGACCCCGAGCCGCCGCCGGCCCGGTGCCGGCCGGCCTCACCTACTTAAGGAGCCCCCCGGCTCCCGTTTTCTGCAGGCAAGCTTCCCTCTCCTTCCTTTGTTTGTGTGTTCAAGTTTGTGTGCTCAAAACCTCCGTAGACATAGCCAACCTTCCCAAGCTTGATAGCTCAAGAAAAATCCACATCCTTAATCCACTCAAAGTCCACATCCGAAGCAAAGAGTTTAAGTGCCTAGTTACCGGTTGCAACCCGGAGTTTTAGTTGAAGAAAAGAGTGCAGCAACCATGTAGAAGAAAACCTCAAGTCTCTTCTCCAAGAAGAAGAGTTCGTCGTCGTCCAAGCCGTCATCAACCACGTCTTCGAGGAGGCACTCGGTTTCCGAGTCTCCCCGGAGCATGGAGACGGATACGGCACCACCGAGGAGGAACAATGCTCTCCTCCTTGGTGGTATGAGGGCTGCAAGAAGCACGTCCATGAGGTTTACCGAACCTCGTGGGCACACGGAGGAGCAGCCCGCGCCACCACGACGATCGACCCGTTCAACCGCGCCACCTCCTTACACTCCGACATACTCTTCGTACGGCTTCATCATCTTGTCATCGGAGGAGGAGGAGAGGCTCTCTAATCTTGAGAAGAGGCTTGTGCCCAACGTCGAGTTCGACGACCAAGCACTCTACACCTTGGGTTTTGGCACCGACATTCACTATATGTTGGGGCACCTTGGATGGGTGCAGTTCTCCAACGGAGTATCGGTGGACACCCACTTGGGGTTCGCCTTGGAAATTTTAATGACTATTGCACCTATCCTTGATGATGATGGGGTGCAAAGCTTGTCATTCCATTTGGAGGGAGTCCAACAAGTGGTTCCCTACGAGCATGTTAGGGAGCTGCTTGGATTCCACAAGGGAGCTCCGGAGAAAGTTGACGTGCCACCCGGCATGTTAGCGGGATTTTGGAATATGATCTCCGGAGAAGCCCATCAACAACGCAATTGCATCCGCAACCCCATTATCTGGATATTTCACTCTTGGATGTGCAAGAGGGTAATGGGGACGTGGGTTCCCGATCTTCCGTCAGGTGGAGATAGCTATCGATTTGGTGGAGATGTCACACAAACGATCCGGCTTCCTATCAACACGACTAGAACCCCGCAATCGCAGCACCACTTCTCCTCTGGTTATCAACCATGCACTGCACGATTGACCTCGCCACGAGGGCTAATCCTTGCCTGAGAATCGAAAGACACAAGCAAGAACAAGAAAGAAACACAATCTGGAAAATTGCAGATGAATGATTAAGCTCACAAGTTGGGGTCTCACAAACCGATCGAGCGGCGAACTGTTCTTGACAGAATGACTTAAGCAAAACCCGAAACCCTAATGAGGGTGGCGGCTACGAATAAATAGAGGTTAGGGGCGTGACCCCCTTTCTGGACGCACCCCTAATGGGCTCAACAAAGATACACGGCCCAAAGGCCAAAATATGGTGTCGCAGCACCGAGGCAGATTTTGGACATCAACTTGTTTTGACGATTCCCGTTGACTCAGGACGAATTTTTGTATGAGACCGGTGCCATTGGAAGCTCTATGAAATTCTGCTTCCAACCATATATAGAAAGTCCAAATCCAACTCCGTATGCGACCTGGGCGTCCGTTTTACGACGGGCTGTTCCTGGAGTCCGAAACTGAAACGAAGTCGAATTGGTTTAGGCCTCCACCTTGATCCGGACGTCCTTGCTGGTCTTCCACGCCTCCAAGTCCTTCCTCATGTCCATGCTGGTCCCCTCCTTCATTCCTAAGTACAATTAAATCATTAGGTAGCACACCATTCTCAAATGCACAAGAATACATACATAGGAACGAGCTCACCTGTAAATTCAATTGTCTTGCGCGTGAGCGAGTAATGGGACCTTGAACATCAACTAGAGGAGTATTGTTTGTATCCATGGGAGTGATGTCCTCATCATCCTCCCCCTCTTGAAGTGGAGTCGTCCTCGACTCAAGCTCATCTTCTTCTCCCAAATACGGTTTCAAATCTGCAATGTTAAAGGTAGGACTAACCCGGAATTCGGGAGGCAACTCAAGTTTATATGCATTATCATTTATTTTCTCCAAAATCTTATATGGACCAGCAACACGTGGCATCAATTTAGACTTTCTCAACTCTGGAAATCTATCTTTTCTCAAGTGCAACCACACTAAATCACCTGCCTCAAGCTTAACTTGTTTTCTACCTTTTTCTCAAGTGCAACCACACTAAATCACCTGCCTCAAGCTTAACTTGTTTTCTACCTTGACTACCAGCAATTCTATATTTTTCGGTCATCTTTTCAATGTTTTCTTTAGTTGAAGCATGAAGTTTCAAAATAAATTCAGCACGCTCCTTAGCATCACTATGCACTAGCTCAGTAGTAGGGAGAGGCAAAAGATCAATGGGAGCACGGGGGTTAAAGCCATACACTACCTGAAAAGGACTTACCTTGGTGGTGGAGTGTTCCGCCCGATTATATGCAAACTCCACATGCGGCAAACACTCTTCCCACATCTTCAAGTTTTTCTTCAATATTGCTCGCAGCATTGTAGACAATGTTCTATTCACAACCTCCGTTTGTCCATCAGTTTGGGGATGACAAGTAGTAGAAAATAGCAAATTTGTCCCCAGTTTGTTCCATAGAGTACACCAAAAATGACTCAAGAATTTCACATCACGATCGGAAACAATAGTAGAAGGCATACCATGCAAACGAACAATCTCTTTGAAAAAGAGGTTAGCAATATGAACGACATCATCCGTTTTGTGACAAGGAATAAAATGTGCCATCTTAGAAAAATGATCAACCACCACAAAAACAATATCGCTCCCCCTCTTTGTCCTAGGCAATCCCAAAACAAAATCCATAGAAATATCCGCCCATGGAACAGAAGGAATAGGAAGAGGCATGTATAAACCATGTGGGTTCAATCGTGACTTAGCTTTTTGACACGTCGTGCATCTTGCAACAAAGCGCTCAACATCATGGCGCATTCGAGGCCAAAAGAAGTGTGTGGACAGCACAGCCTCCGTCTTCTTGGCACCGAAATTGCCCATCAAACCACCACCATGTGCTTCCTGCAACAACAAGAGACGAACCGAACCAACTGGAATGCATAGGCGGTTAGCTCTAAACAAGTATCCATCATTTAGCACAAATTTATTCCATGTACGGTCCTCTTTACAATTTAAAATAACCTCTTGAAAATCATCATCTAAAGCATATTGTCCCTTAATTGTTTCAAGCCCAAAAATACGACAATCAAGTTAAGACAACATAGCATATCGTCTAGACAAAGCATCGGCAATCACATTATCATTCCCTTTTTTATGTTTAATGATGTAAGGGAAAGTTTCAAGAAATTCTACCCACTTAGCATGTCGACGGTTCAGATTTGTTTGGCTACGAAGATGCTTAAGTGACTCATGATCAGAGTGAATAACAAATTCCTTAGACCACAAATAGTGTTTCCACGTTTGCAAAGATCGTATGAGAGCATATAATTCTTTATCGTACGTGGAATAATTAAGAACAGGACCATGCAATTTCTCACTAAAATATGCAACGGGTTTACCTCCTTGCATCAAAACAACACCAATGCCAACTCCACTTGCATCACATTCGAGTTCAAAAGTCTTACCAAAGTCAGGAAGTTGGAGTAGTGGTGCGTGAGTAAGCTTCTCTTTCAAAGGAGCAAAAGAATCCTCTTGTGACTGCCCCCAAGTAAAAGAAACACCGTTCTTGGTTAGCTCATGTAATGGGGCAGCGATGGTGCTGAAATCCTTCACGAAACGCCGATAAAATCCTGCAAGTCCAAGAAAACTCCGCACTTGTGTCATCGTCGATGGTGTTGGCCAACTCTGAATAGCATGCACCTTGGCCTCATCAACCTCAATACCCTGTGGAGTCACAACATAGCCAAGAAACGATACTCGTTCGATGCAAAAGGTGCACTTCTCGAGGTTAGCAAATAAGCGCGCGGCTCGCAAAGCATAAAAAACAACACGTAGATGGTCAAGATGTTCAGATAAACAAGTGCTGTAGATCAAGATATCATCAAAATAAACCACCACAAATTTGCCAATAAATGGGCGCAAAACCTCGTTCATCAAACGCATAAAAGTACTAGGTGCATTAGTTAATCCAAAAGGCATCACTAACCACTCATACAAGCCGAACTTGGTTTTAAAAGCAGTTTTCCATTCATCACCCAATTTCATTCTAATTTGGTGGTACCACCTACGCAAATCAACCTTAGAAAATATTTTAGAACCACTTAACTCATCAAGCATATCATCTAATCGAGGAATAGGATGACGGTACCGGATAGTGATGTTGTTAATGGCTCTACAATCTACACACATGCGCCAACTGCCATCTTTCTTTGGAACCAAAATGACAGGAACAGAACAAGGACTAAGGCTCTCTCGTACGTACCCGCGGTCCAAAAGGTCTTGGACTTGGCGCTGAATCTCCTTAGTCTCCTCAGGATTTGCTTTATATGCAGCACGGTTGGGCAAGCTCGCTCCAGGAATCAAATCAATCTGGTGCTCAATCCCACGAACGGGAGGAAGTCCTGGAGGTATCTCAGAGGGAAAAACATCTCTGAACTCCTGCAAAAGGTTAGTCACAGACGCAGGCAAAGTGCTAGGAATATCATCAATAGAAAAGAAAGCATCTTTGATACCACTTAATGGGGACGTGGGTTCCCGATCTTCCGTCAGGTGGAGATAGCTATCGATTTGGTGGAGATGTCACACAAACGATCCGGCTTCCAATCAACACGACTAGAACCCCGCAATCGCAGCACCACTTCTCCTCTGGTTATCAACCATGCACTGCACGATTGACCTCGCCACGAGGGCTAATCCTTGCCTGAGAATCGAAAGACACAAGCAAGAACAAGAAAGAAACACAATCTGGAAAATTGCAGATGAATGATTAAGCTCACAAGTTGGGGTCTCACAAACTGATCGAGCGGCGAACTGTTCTTGACAGAATGACTTAAGCAAAACTCGAAACCCTAATGAGGGTGGCGGCTACGAATAAATAGAGGTTAGGGGCGTGACCCCCTCTCTGGACGCACCCCTAATGGGCTCAACAAAGATACACGGCCCAAAGGCCAAAATATGGTGTCGCAGCACCGAGGCAGATTTTGGACGTCAACTTGTTTCGACGATTCCCGTTGACTCAGGACGAATTTTGGTATGAGACCAGTGCCATTGGAAGCTCTATGAAATTCTTCTTCCAACCATATATAGAACGTCCAAATCCAACTCCGTATGCGACCTGGGCGTCCGTTTTACGACGGGCTGTTCCTGGAGTCCGAAACTGAAACGAAGTCGAATTGGTTTAGGCCTCCACCTTGATCCGGACGTCCTTGCTGGTCTTCCACGCCTCCAAGTCCTTCCTCATGTCCATGCTGGTCCCCTCCTTCATTCCTAAGTACAATTAAATCATTAGGTAGCACACTATTCTCAAATGCACAAGAATACATACATAGGAACGAGCTCACCTGTAAATTCAATTGTCTTGCGCATGAGCGAGTAATGGGACCTTGAACATCAACTAGAGGAGTATTGTTTGTATCCATGGGAGTGATGTCCTCATCAGAGGGTATTGGGGAGGATGAAGGAGACGAAGGTGACCGACACGGAGTTGAATTGGCTCTACTCGGCTTTAATTGCCAGGCAGCCAATAGACCCCTCTTACCTTATGATCAACCGTTGGTGTTGTGAAGCAACATCGAGGGTGGGTAATATTGGTTCGGGGTGCTACCTCTCCATGTTGGCCTTCTTCTTACGGCCGGGGATCGCAAGAAACCCCGACCATCTTTTGCGTGGTACCTCTCTCGACATTGAGTATTTGCGGCAAGGCAAATACATTAGTGGAGATGAGAGAGGAGGTTATCGGTTGGCCATAGTGAACCTACCCCTTCCCAATGAGAGGCTTAGGCTTTTCATCGAAGGGAGAGAAGATTGGTTGGAAGAGGGACTCCTTGTCACTGCAAGGAAGAACAAAAGAGGAAGAATTGTAGAGGAGGGAACATCCTCCGCACAAGCGAGTGGAGCACAACCCAATGTGCAACCATTCGGCGGGATCCCTCCTCCGCCAAGTTATTACGGAGGGCCACAAAAGCAAGCATGGGGGGGTGGTGCACCGGTACCCCCACCAAATTATGTGGTGCCCAACGCTAACTTCACGGAGTCCTACGCACATCATCCCCAACCACAACAAAGCATGGCCATAATTGGAGGGTATGCTGCAAGAAACGCTCAAAACATCGCAGCCATCCAAGCTAACGCAGCTCAACTTGGTGAAGGCAATGCAAATATTGCCTTTGAGCTTGGACGCCTTCACCTTGTGGAGCCAAATCAATTCGTCGGAGGAAATGTCCAATCATATTATGAGCAAGGGTATTATTATCAAGATCATCAACATCAACCACCGGCGGAGGACTAGAAGATTTAGGAACTTTAGTTTTCTTTTCTTTTCTTTTTCTCTGTAATTTTCAGCTTTTGCTTATGTTTGTTTGCGTAGTATTTTCTGTTTTTATTTAAATTTCAGCAAGCATGTTTGTTTATTTTCAGTTTGTATTTCAACTTGATATCATCATTAATAAAGACACCACCTTGATTATATCATTGGAAAAGTTACAAAAATTTGTGCCATAATGATATATGATTAAAATTGCAGCTTTGTTCATCTTTGTAATTGATTTATGCATGTTTAAGCTAGTGCTCTCTTAAAAATACAAATCTGAATTTATTTAAATGCTAGCTTAATTTTCAGCGGAGGTTATGATTAAAATAAAAGACCCATAGTGTTTTATGTGCTCTCGAGTTATGAATAGATTAAAGATGTCTTTTATGCTCAAAAATATCGCTAACCTTGTCATAAATATCACTTGTGTGTTGCTCAACCTATCCAAAGCCTTATATATATTTGAGTGCATAAACCTTAGTGTACAAGATTTATTTTTGAGTGAGTTATTGCAGGCCATGATTTCTCTGGCCCGAGACTAAGAAGTTGGTCATTCCATTTTTGTGTATCTATCTTTTTGCTAGCCTTTTATCCGTGCATTGTGTATCCCCGCATTGGAGATCTCACAAACCTCGCCGGATATCCACCCTTAAAACCAAATATCATCTTTTGAGATTACCTCCTTGACCACAACCTATCGTTGAGAATGGATCATCAATTCAAGGAAGATCGCAAGACGGTGCCGACATTGAAGATTTCAAGTATCTCTCCAAGGAAAAATATTTCCGGTACCTACCTTATTTTTAGCCTCTTTGCTCGAGGACGAGCAACGTCTAAGCATGGGGGAGGAGGTAGGTACGGTGCAGTTTTAGAGTTCAAAGGGGAGTATTTTAAAAAAATGATGATTAAAAAAATTCGGCGATGAACGTGACTTCCAAGGTGAAGGTCTTACAAGAAGAAAGAAAAAAATATATATATAATGAATGAAAGAAAGAATGAAAGAAAGGAATGAGAAATATGAGAAAGAGAAAAAAATATATGCGTAAAGTGAACTCCCCGGTTCTTTAAGAGTGCATTCAAGGCTTCAAGTTAAAAAGATCCATTCTCATTTTCCAACCATGTGCAATCCGATAACGAGGACTTCCTTTGTGCCTCGGGATCACTCCTTGCCATTTGCACATGTCCACTCATCTAAAGTGTGTGTATTTTTCTCTTTCCCCTCCTTGATTTAACATTATTTTCCAATGACCTTTTTGACGAGTCTCAGTAAGACCATGAGAAGCTTGTCTTGTTTTGACAACACCTCATTTATAAAATCTTGTTAGGACTAAACTTTCCCAAAGCTCCATATAAAGCCTACCACACGTATATGTTATGAGAGGGAAAGGAGTAGAATATATAGGCTTGAGGGACAAGAGAGTTGAGAGTTCATGAGCAATATACAAGATGATTTAAATTTGTGAACTTGGTTTAGTTTTTCTTTATCTCGTTCTTTATTTCAAACATTCTGAGATTTATTTAAACTTTGTGAGCATGTTAATACTTGTGGGATAAGCTTAATAAGAATCTACCCTCCTTAGAGATGAAGGCTAGTACATTATGGAACTTTAATGAATTAAAATTTTGAGAGCATTATGTTTTTTCGTGTATGATCAAGTGCAAGGTTTAAACACTGTTTGGCAATGATGATATCCATCGAAGGCTTACTCGAGGACGAGCAAGGTTTAAGCATGGGGGAGATGTTGACGGTGAAATTCCGTCAACCTAGCCATGAGTTTACCTTCGGTGTTGGCATGAGTTTTATACCTTATCCATTGGTACTAACCCCCGTGTTATAACAAGTTCACGTGTGTATGTCGGTTTTGGAGTTTAATGTTTATGCAGGGTTTTAGTGTTGAATGCAAGACTTTCGGGATAAGTTCATCAAGCACCTCATGACAAGACCTTGAAGCCCTGTACAAGTCATGCAACGAAGCAAACTTAACTCCAAGAAGCCAGGGACTTGATCCGAGAAGACGACAGACTCCGAGGACCCGACCGAAAAGTGTTGAATCTTGCAAGACAAGGAGTTGAGTCCAATTCGGAGAGAAACTGACGACATGGACCTACATGCAGAAGGGGGAAACATCTTGGAAGCAAGGGAACCGACGTAGAGCAAAGGAGGCCTCGGGCCGGGCTCCGGATGGGCCCCGGGCCGGCCGGCCCAGTCCGGTCGGCCCAGGCCCATCCAGGGCCCATTTGCCCCCTCCTTTGCCCTAGCCGCTAATCGGGCTATTTATAGCCCCCTGTCCGAGAGCCACGCAGAGAAGAATTCGTCATCGGCCACCGAGGAGCAGAGAAGAGAGGGACACCATCTCGGAGAGGAGAGGGTCGAGCTAGTTGACTAGGGTTCCCCTAGCCGACGTGGGAACCTTGCACGGAAGACCACGTCGGAGTTCCCGGAGCTAGAAGCAAGATCAAGGAAGGATCCCGGTGGTGATCTTGTGTATGTATCATTGTTATAGTTGAATTATCAAGTTGAATCTTTTCCTAGCAATCAAGTGTTTCCTCGAAGATTTCGTTTTTCGATCGGCTTTGCTTATTTCAATTCTATTCTTGATATAGATTACATAGGGTGTTCTTGTAGCCGCGGTGGCTAGAGGTACACGCCGGATCTTCCGAAAGAATCTCAACTTGTCTTTTGACTCGCCCTAAGCTCCCCGCATGAGTAGGGATACGTTGTGACAGAACGGGGGTTCCGAAAGGCGGATGTTTTCGGATTTGGACGGGAAACCACGATTTAAAGAGGCTTATATTAAGATTCGATTTGCTACTTCTTCTCTTGCTTGGAACTTCAACAAAAGGCTTACCCCGACCCCTCTATATTGGTTTATCTACCCAATCTTACTTTGTTTTCTCCGGTCTTTAGTAGATTAGACTAGTTTCGTGTCTTTTACTTAGATGCATTAGGGTTTCTTTTATCGAAGATTGAAGTTACTTGGCTTTATTAGATTAAGTTTTGCGTCACACATTTGTTCCACGGATTCGATACCTTGGGTTCACCACTCGAGGGAAGAAGGGTCCCTTGACTACGACGGGAGACTTGTACGCTTGCAAGTCACAAACGAACTTTGATATAACTATTAACCGTCAACACTCATCCACCAGTCCATGCCACCACCGTCGAGGAGTGATAGACGGCCGTGGGGGTGGCTACCCCTCAAGTGGCCCTGGAGCCGCCGACCGAGGCCGACCAGGGTGGCAGAGACGTGGTGGTTGTCTTGGACGTGGATTCGGTGCCTCCCCCATCATCGAGGGTGCTGATGTCGTGATGATCCCAGTGTCAGAGCCTACACCAGCGGCGATGATGGTGGATCCTTCTCCGGTCATAGAGGTACCAGAGCCTTCCCCGACGACTAAGGTGTCGGGTCCTTCCCCGACCGCGGAGGCGGTGAAGACTTCTTCGGCCGTGGGCGCCATCACCGTCGAGGAGGTGATGGAGCTGGCGACGAGCCGGTACATAGACTTCCCCAGCATCGGGGTTATCGACCTTGAAGCCCCCCAGCTCCCGAAGAAGGTGCTGGACTTGGCAACGGAGCTGATGTTCGCCGAACCGTCGATCATGGAGATGATCGCGTCGGTCTCGCAGGCGCTACAATAGTACGAGCACGCCGGTGGCTTCACTCGTTCCGCTGCACCGGAGGCGACAGAAACGGTCCCCGAGAAGTCCGCGGCTGGCACAGAGCCAGTTACGGATGCATCTGCGCGCGCCGCCGACCAGTGAGGGGTGGGAAGCGTCCCTCTCTCAGCCGGCAGGAGTAACCGGAACCACGGCCGCCGCCGCAGTGACAGGTGCGACAGAGGGTGTTGTCGGAGAGGCGGGATCATCGCCGTCCCGCCCAGTCGCCACTGGTGCCGACGAGGTTCGCGCGTCGGATGAGCCTGCCACAGTCCTTTAGGAGCGAGTCACTCCCGAGGACACGACAGGGCCCGCTTCCCCGGAGATCCGAAAGGTCGTGGAGGCGGCAGCGGCGGCTTTGCTGCAGGGCGCGGCAAGTAGCGAAGCCCAGGTCCTCAAGCTCGCCTGCACCTCGTGGGCAGCTACTTCCGGGTCTGGCGACGACACTGAGGATGACAAGGAGGTGGCGGCGTGCAACACCTTGGAGCGCGGGCTGAATTGGGCATGTCGCGCCTTCGATGAGCTGATCCTCCCCACGACCTTGGTGAGTTTCCTTGTTTGAAGGTTGTGTCTTCAATTCTCTGGTCTTCTCGAGGAGCGCCACTTATCTTTGCTTTGCCGGAGGTAGGCCCTCGCGTCATCAGGTCGGAGACGAGATCGTGCTTCGCGCCAGCTCCGTGCGGAACAGACCCAGCTAGAGATGCAGCTCATCGTAGCTCGGGTGGCGGCGGCCGCTGCCGTGGTGAGCGAGGCATCCGCGCGGACATGCCTTGAAGTCGCCCGCCAGTCGGCGGAGGATCGCGCCATCACCGCCGAGGCCGCCACCACCACGGCCGTCACCGAGCGGGACTCGGCGGCTTCGAGGCCGGCGCTCGCCGAGGCCGAGGTCGAGAAGCTCTACGCGGCCGCGGCGTCTGCTGAGGAGGCCGCTGAGAGGACCAAGACCGCCGCAGCCGCAACCGAAACCACTGCCCAGGCCGCTGCCAAGGCCGCCGCCGCGAGAAGGCGGTGCTTGAAGCGAGGGTGTCGGAGATGGAGCGTGATCTGGGGATGGCCACGACGGACTTGGCAACGGCGGGCCGCCAATTCTCCTACGTTACGAACCAACTTCAGGTGGCCACCGAGGAGGCGGCGCAGCTGCGCGACAACAATGCAAAGTTGTCGCAGGATCTTGATGGTAAGTTGCATGGTCCCTTCGTCTCCTTACTCGGTTCGCCTCTTGCTCCACATCGGATCCTAATTCATTGGGCGTGGTTGCAGGGGTGCATGTGATCTGTGCCGGGATGGTTGCGAAGCTAGCGGCGGTCAAGCAGGAGCGGAACGCTGCTGTCCTCAAGGTCATTGAGAAGGAGGGCGCCATCAGGTGCTTGTCGGAGCAGCTTCAGAGTGAGTGTCAAGCTTTGGTTTCGTATTCCCATCTTTTTCACGAGCCAATCGTGACTTCTCGTCCGTGACCGTTTTCAGAGGTTCAGACGGAGCTGGAGCGATCTCGAGTGTCCTGGGAGTAGGACGCAGCCGCCTTGAACCAGGCCCGGGACGCTCAGCTCAAGTCGGAGGCCATCAGCGAGATGGTCATTGGAAACATCACTAAGCTCGGGAGGGCGATGAGCTCGGCCATGGGCGAGCTCAGCATGTCGCTTGGACCAAGGACGCCTGAGACGCTGATCGAAGAGGTCGGGTGCCTTCCTGGTGTGGTGCGGGAGCTTGAGTTGTCGACGGCCCGTCGTGCGGTGCACCGGGTTCTCGACATGCTCGAGTCGCATTACCAGGGGTTGGACCGCACGGCGCTGAGCGGCGGCTAGGCCTCGGGTATCTCCGATGACCAATGCGATGAACTGGAGGAAGATTGCGCCGCCTTCGCTCACGACATGGCTGACGTCACTCTGGAGGACCTGGAGCTGCTGCCACGAGATGAACCAGAGGACCCAGAAGTTCCCGGGCCTTCAAATTAAATGTGCCATGAACTTTTATTGTAATAATTCGAACAAGTTGTATGGCTACCAAGCGTGTAGCTAAGCATTTTTTCTTGTGTTATCCCCCGATTGCTGCCGAGTGCTCGAGGATGACTGCAACAACGCGCAGTCGGACTTAGGGAACCGAAATGGTCAAGCCGTACGCTGGAGCCGCGGAGGCGTAGGAGTCGGAAGGCCTGGTCTCTTCAATCCGCTAAGCGCAACTGTTCGTTCGCAGCCCCCGAGAACTCAAAAGGTTCGGGAGATAACTTGTCAAGATTTTGTTCGTGAATGCATTTTTTCAGACCGGAGTCCTGGCAGTCACTCGAGCACTTTTGAAAAGAGATCTGATGAAGATTGGGAACTAGAGGAGGACTCGCAAGTCTTCGTGCTGTAGTCGCGGGGCGTAAGCACTACGAGCTTTGAACGAATAGCAACCCATCATTCCATGCAAGCCGTCATCTTTACTTTTCGCGAGATTGAGTTTCTATAAAAAAACCTTTCGCTCGTGCGATCGGTCTCGACACAGTTGTCGGGATTTTTTTGAAAAATTTCGTAAAAAGTGAGGAGGGCATCGTGCCCTTGGTAGCGCCCGAGCAGGGAGCGTCTTTGCCTTGGTGCAAAGATGCTCTTTGCTCAGCCTCAATCGTTGTTGCTAACATGTGAACACAGCCAAAGATAAGTTCGGAACTCAGAGACATGTGAACAAGGCATGCAACATTTATTTATTGATGTACGAGTTTTGAACATTTACTCAGGAATAAAACGGGTGCAGGTGCTCGATGTTCCACGCGTTGGTGACGACCCTTCCGTCCTCGTACTGGATCTTGTAAGTCCCTGGTCGGAGCACCTCATGGATGATGAATGGCCCCTCCCAAGGTGGCGATAGCTTGTGCCTGTCCTTGATGCCTTGAACTCGTCGGAGCACGAGGTCCCCGACGTGGAACTCGCGTGGGCGCATGCTGCGCTCGTGGTAGCGCCGCAGCGCTTGCTGGTACTTGGCGCTCCGCAGTAGTGCCACATCGCGCGCCTCGTCGAGTTGGTCGATCGCGTCCTCGAGCGCGACTTGATTCCCTTCTTCGGTGTAAGCCCGTACTCGCGGGCTGCCGTAGTCGATGTCCGTGGGCAGGACTGCCTCGGAGCCATGCACCATGAAGAAAGGTGTGAACCCCGTGGCCCGACACGGCGTGGTGCGCAGACTCCACAACACGAACGGCAGCTCGGCTACCCATCTTGCTCGAAACTTGTCGAGCGGCTTGAAGATTTTTGGCTTCAAACCTTGCAGGATCATACCATTTGCCCTCTCGACTTTCCTGTTCATCTTTGGGTGGGCAACAGCGGACCAATCTACATGGATGTGGTTGTCGTCGCAGAATTTGAGGAATTTCTTCACCGTGAACTGGGTGTCGTTGTCGGTGATGATCGTGTTGGGTATGCCGAAGCGATAGATGATGTCAGTGAAGAATGAGACCGCCTCCTCGGAGTGGACGTTGACGATGGGTTGGGCCTTGATCCACTTCGAGAACTTGTCAACTGCTACGAGAAGGTGAGTGAAGCCCCCGGGTGCCTGTAGGAGTGGACCCACCATGTCGAGGTTCCAGACTGCGAAGGGCCACGTGATGGGGATTGTCTGCAACGCTTGCGCCAGGAGATGAGTTTGTCGGGCGTAGAACTAGCACCCTTCACACAGCCGCACGATGTCCTTCGAGTCGGTGACCTCCGTGGGCCAGTAGAAACCTTGTCGGAAAGCTTTCCCGACAAGTGTTCTCGGATCGACGTGGTGACCACAGGTTCCGGCATGTATTTCCTGCAACAACTCGCGGCCTTGATCCCTGAGGATGCACCGCATGAGTATGCCGGCAGCCTCACGCTTGTAGAGTTCGCCGTCGATGAGGACGAAAGCTTTTGCTCGGCGGGCGATTCACCGGGCTTCCGTCTGGTCGGAGGGGAGCTTCCCCTCGACAAGCCACTTGAGGATGGGGAATCGCCAGTCAGGATCTTCGAGGTTCACTTATGGTGGCTGATCAATCGCCATGACCTCGGGCTCTGGCTCCTCGAGTGGCTTCTCCCCTTCTTCTCGTACGGATGGCTGGTGCTGATCACTTGAAAAGACCCCGTGAGGAAACGGGCTTCGACTGGACGTGGCCTTTGCAAGTACATCAGCTGCTTTGTTGTAGTCGCGCAGCACGTGGTGCAGCTCGAGGCCGTGGAGCTTGCCCTCCAGATCTCGTACGGCTTGACAGTAGGCCACCATCTTTTGGTCAACACAATTCTTGTCCTTCATGACTTGATCCATGACTACCTCTGCGTAAATGATCTCGAGACGCTTGACCCCGAGCTCGATAGCGATCCGGAGACCGTTGATCAGGGCTTCGTACTCGGCGGCGTTGTTTGATGCCGGGAAATGCAGTCGCACCATGTACTCCATACGCACGCCCAGGGGCGAGATGAAGACAAGGCCTACACCGGCCCTCTCCTTCATGACCGAGCCGTCAAAATAAATGGTCCAAGTCTCGTGCTCGATCGACACTGGGGGAGTTTGAATCTCCGTCCACTCGGACACAAAGTCCGTGAGTACTTGGGATTTGATTGTGCTGCGCGGAGCGTACGTGATGTTCTGCCCCATCAACTCAAGTGCCCACTTGGCGATCCTTCCCTCGACCTCGGGGTTCTGAATGACCTCCTCGAGTGGATACTTGGACACCACAGTGATGGGATGCGCGTCATAGTAATGCCGGAGCTTGCGCTTGGTCATCAAGATCGCATACACAAGTTTCTGCATTTGTGAGTAGCACGTCTTGGAGTTGGAGAGTACCTCACTGACAAAGTATGCTGGTCCTTGCACCTTTTGGGACCTCCCGGGCTCTTCCCGCTCGACCACCAATGCTGCGCTGACCACCTGGGTTGTCGCTGAGATATACAGTAGCATTGGCTCTTTTGTGGTCGGAGCGGTCAATATCAGAGGACTCTTGAGCATATTCTTGAGAAAATCGAGTGCCTCTTGCGCCTCGGGAGTCCACATGAAGTGGTCAGATTTCTTCATCAGCTTGTACAGCGGCAGGCTGCGCTCCCCGAGTCATGCTATGAAGCGACTCAGAGCCGCAAGACAGCCCGTGACACGCTGTACACCCTTCAGGTTCTTGATTGGCTCTATGTCCATGATGGCCGAGATCTTGTCGGGATTAGCTTCAATGCCGCACTCTGACACGACAAAGCCGAGAAGCATACCCCTCGAACCCTGAAAACACACTTCTCGGGGTTTAGCTTCACCCCGTATTGTTGTAGATTTGCGAAGACCTCAGTGAGGTCAGGGACCAGATCCCCTGTCTTTTTCAACTTGACTACAATGTCGTCGATGTATGCTTTTACGATGCGGCCTATCAACTCCCCGAAGACGCGTCACATGCATCGTTGGAAAGTAACGCCCACATTTTTTATCCCAAAGGGCATCGTTTAATAGCATTACGCGCCGAACGGAGTAATGAACGAGGTTGCGAGTTGGTCTGATATGCACATCAATATCTGGTGGTACCCAGAGTACGCATTAAGAAATAGAGGGTTTTGCACCCTGCCGTTGAATCACCGACCTCATCTATGTGAGGCAAAGGAAACGAATCCTTGGGACATGCCTTTTTAAGGCTCGTATAGTCAACACACATCCTCCATTTGTTATTCTTCTTCTTTACAAGTACAGGGTTTGCTAACCACTCGGGGTGGAAGACTTCTCGGATGAACCCTACACTAAGGAGCTTCAGGACCTCCTCACCAATCACCTTGCACTTCTCTCGTCGTTGAAGCGACGAAGGCGCTGTTTCACCGATTTTGATCCTGGCTTCATGTTTAACTTGTGCTCGGCAACCTCTCTCGGGATCCCCTTCATGTCGGAGGGTTTCCATGCAAACACATCGAGGTTCGCTTTGAGGAAGTCGACGAGCGCGCTTTCCTATTTAGGATCGAGCGCTGTCCCGATACAGAGCGTACAACCGTCGTCGGAGACGACCGCATCCTTGACGGCCTTGGCGGGCTCGAAAGAGCAGGCCGCACGTGATGAGGACACGACCTACATCACACGTACATCTACACCTGCAGCACCAGAAGCACCATGTACATCTACACCAGCAGCACCGGAAGCACCTCAGGCGCCATCTACACCACTAGGCTCACCTCCAGCCCAGACGTCATTCCCTCCACCTGGGCCAATTACTCGGGCTCGTGCAAGGGAATTGAACTACATCATGCTATTGAAGAACGAAGGTCCAGAAGCATAGAAGATGGCCCAACAGGCGGCCCGGGTTGGGGCGTCTAGGGTTGGGCGCCGCCACCCTCCTCCTGGCCGCACGCCCTTCCTTATCCGCCAGGAGCTGCGCCCCCTATTTTAGATAGACTCCTCTTTAATTTTCAGACTTGAGTTTTGTTTTACATCTAGCTTTAGCTACACCAGAACACGCACAAATACGTGCTGTCCTCTGTGATTCAGAACTCCACTTTCGAGTGATATTAAGATTGCTCGCCTCGGATTCTTGTTCGTTCTTCGATTGCGCACAGGAATTGATCTTCGTGATCAGGCTGATCTTGCGCCGGCAAGGTCGGTAACCATCGGGAGTTGGTTCAGCGATTGCATTGGCGCTTCGAGTCTCGCTCGTCGTAGTCGGATCATGAGGGTCGTCTCCCACCAGATCGAAGCTATCTCCACTCACCGAAAGATCGGGCACTGCGCCTCTATCAGCACGCTTGGACGACTCGGGGACATCCGGGTCCTCGGATCGAGGCTCGGTGTTGAGCCTCTCGGACCGGATGGTTGCTTCGGCGAACCGAAAGCATTCAGCATCGCATTCATACGCGCGCTGATACGTTGGCCCTACTGTGATTATCCCCTTCGGTCCGGGAATCTTCAGTTTTAGGTACGTATAGTTGGGCACGGCCATAAACTTCGCGTACGCCGGCCTCCCGAGGATCACATGGCACGTCCCCGAGAACCCCACCACTTCTAAGGTGAGGGTTTCTTTGCGGAAATTCCGCACGTCCCCGAACGTAACGGACAGATCGATCTGCACGAGGGGGAGCGCCTCGATTCCAGGTACGACCCCGTGGAATGGCGCCGTCGATGGCCTTAGTGCGGATCGCGGGCTGCCCATCTCGTCAAGCGTTGACGCGTAGAGCACGTTGATCCCGCTTCCCCCATCCATCAGGACCTTGTGGATTCTTCTAGATTTGAATAGGGGAGCTACCACTAGTGGGTAGGATCCGAGCTGAGGCACATTGTCAGGATGGTCCTTGCGGTCGAAGGTTATCAGAACCTCCGACCACTTTAGGTAGGACGGCTTCGCAACTTCGGCGTTGTGGACTTCTCGCTGGATGAGCTTCTCGCGCCGCCTTGAGGGTCTTGCCGTAGATCCCCAAAGATCATGTGCACCGTGTCGTCTTCTCCGGGGAACACAACCCCCACACCATCATCGTTGTCGTGGGAGGGGCCTTGCTTCTTGGGTTGGTCCGCCGCTCTTGGCTTGAGGGTGCCCTTGATGTAGTTCTTCATGAGCCGACACTCTCTGAGCGTGTGCTTGACGGGGACCTCGTGGTGCGGGCACGACGCGTTCAAGAGCTTCTCGAAGTGGTCCCTAGTCGGCTTTGTTTTGTAGGAATATCATGGATGCATGTGAGGCAAGGGAGTATGGAAGTGAGTCAAAGCGAAAACATCAAGTGGAAGGAGCAATAATGCAAGCGAAGGAGTGGACGAGAACGTTTGGAAGGTGTACGCGATCACGAAGCAACATGAATGCACTAGAGAAGAACCGAGCCAAGAGGAGGAGAGAGGTAAGTCTTTCATCCAACTCTTTGTTCGTGTGCTCTAGTTTGTAGGCCGGAATCACCTTAGACTTAGCCATCCACCGCGTTTGTTTCGTGCAACAAATCACATCCTTAATCCACACAAAGTCCAGACTCCAAAATAATATTTGTGTACCTTGTTACCGGGTGAAAACCCCGGATATATATTTGTGAGGGAGAGTGCTGCAATCATGGAGGAAAACTACAAGCCTTTTCACTGAAGAAGAAGGGATCATCGTCGTTTAAGCCATCAACCTCTTCGAGGAGGCACTCGGTTTCCGAGTTTCCTCGGAGTATGGAGGAGGACACGGCACCACCGAGGAGGAACCACACTCTTCTCCTTGGTGGCATGAGGGCCACACGAAACTCGTTTATTAGGTTTACCAAACTTCAATAACATATGGAGGAGCCGCTCGTCCAACCTCGCCACTTGACACGAGCATCCGCTCCACCTCCATGCGCTCCGTGGCATTCCAATGGGTTTATCATCACGACAGAGGAGGAGGAGAAGAAGCTCGCTCGCCTTGGGTAGAGGCTTGTAGCGAACGTCGACATCGACGACCAAGCTCTCCACATATTGGGTTTCACACGGGACACCGGTGCAATTCTCTAACGGAGTGTCGGCAAACACCCACAAGGAATTCGCCTAGGAAATTTTCATGACCATGGCGCATACCCTTGATGAAGGAGTGCTGAGTCTCTCATTCCGTTGGAGGGAGCCCACAAGAGGAGAAGAAGGAAGACACCGTCGGAAGGGTAACCTTGATCAATGATGCTATTTCTAGCACCTTGATGGGGTAATCTCCTTTCATCCATGGGTTGCAATCGATCTTGAGATGTAATCGAACTTTGTTGGATTATCTATCTATCATCTTGTGTTGGTGATACTTTAATGCTTAAGGTTAGCTACCATGTCGTAAAGGGAGTATAGGCCTCAATGCTTCCTTGGATCCATTCAACACAATCCCCGATAGATTAGATTGGTTTTCATGTTCGAAACGATTACATGTTCTAGTATCATAGTCCCATGGGCGAGTGTCCCCTATTTTCAAAAGGGAGCTCCGGAACAAGTGAATGTGCATGAAGGCACATGGGAAGGTTTTTGGAGTATGATCACGGGAAGAGACCATCAACGAAGAAATACTATCCGGAACCCCATCATCCAAGTGTGTCACTTTTGTGCAAGTGGATTTTTGGGAGAACAAGAGAGACAAAGATAACCAACACGGAGTTGAATTGGCTTTACTCGGCTTTGATTGCCAAGTGGCCAATAGACCCCACTCACCTTTGATCAACCGGTGGTGTTGTTAGCAACATCGAGTTCGGAAGATATTGGTTCGGGGTGTTGCCTCTCCATATTGGCTATCTCTTTAAAACCGGGTATTACAAGGAACCCGAATCATCTCCTACCCGGGACTTCCCCAGGAATATATGAAGAAAGGAAAATATAAGAGTGAAGATGAGAGAGGAGGCTTCCAAGTGACCTAGGTGAATTTGCCCCTTCCGGATTGAAGATTAAGACTTTTCTTGAGGGGAAGAAGATCGGCTAGAGGAAGGACTTCTTGTGCCGGCGAAGAGAAAAAAAATAATAGAGAAGGATTAGGAGAAGGTTTTTCCACGACCCAAGAAGGAGGTGCACAACAAAAATTATGTCCCACCATTGGGAGGAACCCCGACGCCGCCGAGTTACTACGGTGGTGTACCAATGCAAGCATGGGGGAGTGGTGCAGCCATACCCCCACCATTTTTGCGGTGCCCAACGTAGCCTTTGCGGAGCCATTTGCACACCTTCCTCAACCACAACAAAATGGAGCCACCATTGGAGGATACGCTGCAAGGAACATGCAAATTATTGCAGCCATCCAAACCAATGCAAACCAAATGGGTGAAGGAAATGCAAACGTCGCTTATGTGCTTGGACACTTTCACCTAGCACCATCAGACAATTCATAGGAGGAGTGGTGCATTCCTATTACAAGTAAGGGTACAACAACCAAGACTATCAATATCAACCATCGGCGGAAGATTAGAGAGAGGAGGAGCTTTAGTTATCTTTCCTTTACCCCTCTTCTTTAGTTTTCAGCTTGTTTGCGCCTATGTATGCGTAGTATTTTCAGTTTTACTTTAATTTTTAGTGTTAGTTTAATTTTTCAGCGTGTGTCTTAGTGTTTATTTTCATCATGAATAATGTCGCCACCAAGTTTTTACCTTTGGTAAAGTTACAAGGTTTGTGCCATGATGATATATGATTATAATTGCCGCTTTGTTTATCTTTGTAATTGATTTATGCATGTTTAACCTAGTGCTCTCTTAAAAATACAAATCTGAAATTATCTAAATGCTAGCTTAATCTTTAGCGGAGGTTATGATTAAAATAAAGACCCATAGTGTTTTATGTGCTCTCAAGTTATGAATAGATTAAAGATGTCTTTTATGCTCAAAAATATTGCTAACCATGTCGCAAATATCACTTGTGTGTTGCTCAACCTATCCAGAGCCTTATATATATATTTGAGTGCAAAAACTTAGTATACAAGATTTATTTTTGAGTGAGTTATTGCAGGCCATGATTTCTCTGGCCCGAGACTAAGAAGCTGGTCATTCCGTTTTTGCGTATCTATCTTTTTGCTAGCCTTTTATCCGTGCATTGTGTATCCCCGCATCGGAGATCTCACAAACCTCGCCGGATATCCACCCTTAAAACCAAATATCATCTTTTGTGTTTACCTCCTTGACCACAACCTATCGTTGAGAATGGATCATCAATTCAAGGAAGATCGCAAGACGGTGCCAACATTGAAGATTTCAAGTATCTCTCCAAGGAAAAATATTTCCGGTACCTACCTTATTTTTCGCCTCTTTGCTCGAGGACGAGCAACGTCTAAGCATGGGGGAGGAGGTAGGTACGGTGCAGTTTTAGAGTTCAAAAGGGAGTATTTAAAAAAATAATATAATGATGAAAGAAAAAAATCCGGCGATGATCATGACTTTCAAAGAAAAAAAAATATATAATGAAAGAAAGAAAGAAAGAAAGAAAGAAAGAAAAGAATGAGAAATATGAGAAAGAGAAAAAAAAATATGAGTATGCGTAAAGTGAACTCCCCGGTTCTCTAAAAGTGCATTCAAGGCTTCAAGTTTAAAAGATCCATTCTCATTTTCCAACCATGTGCAATCCGATAACGAGGACTTCCTTTGTGCCTCGGGATCACTCTTTGCCATTTGCACATGTCCACTCATCTAAAAGTGTGTGTATTTTTCTCTTTCCCCTCCTTGATTTAACATTATTTTCCAATGACCTTTTTGACGAGTCTCGGTAAGACCATGAGAAGCTTGTCTTGTTTTGACAACACCTCATTTATAAAATCTTGTTAGGACTAAACTTTCCCAAAGCTCCATATAAAGCCTACCACACATATATGTTATGAGAGGGAAAGGAGTAGAATATTAGGCTTGAGAGACAAGTGAGATGAGAGTTCATGAGCAACATGCAAGGTGATTTAAATTTGTGAACTTGGTTTAGCTCTTTTCTTTATCTCGTTCTTTATTTCAAAAATTCTGAGATTTATTTAAACTTTGTGAGCATGTTAATACTTGTGGAATAAGCTTAATTAAATATCTACCCTCCGTAGGGACGAAGGCTAGTACATTATGGAACTTTAACGAATTAAACTTTTGAGAGCATTATGTTTTTTTTCATGTATGATCAAGTGCAAGGTTTAAACATTGATGGGCAACGATGATATCCATCGAAGGCTTACTCGAGGACGAGCAAGGTTTAAGCATGGGGGAGATGTTGACGGTGAAAATCCGTCAACCTAGCCATGAGTTTACCTTTGGTGTTGGCATGACTTTCGTATCTTATTCATTGGTACTAACCCCCATGGTATAACAAGTTCACTTGTGCATGTCGGTTTTGGAGTTAAGTGTTTACGCAGGGTTTTAACGTTGAAAGCAAGACTTCCGGGATAAGTTCATTAAGCACCTCATGACAAGACCTTGAAGCCCGATACAAGTCAAGCAATGAAGTGAACATGACTCCAAGAGCCCAAGGACCAAGCCCGAGAAGATGATAAACTCCGAGGACTGAACCAGAAAAGTGTTGAATCTTGCAAGACAAGGAATTGAGTCCAATTCGGAGAGAAACCGACGTCAAGGGCCCACATGCAAAAGGGGAGAACATCTAGAAGACGTGGGAAGCAACACCGGGCGAAGCAGGCCGCGGGATGGGCCGAATTGGGCCCAGGCCGGCCGGCCCAGGCCAGCCGGCCTAGCCCAATTCGGGGCCCAATCGGCCTCCCCTTTGACCTAATTGCTTCTCAGGCTATAAATAGCCCCCTGACCGAGAGCCAGGTAGAACCGAAGTCGTAATCCGCCGCCGAGGAGCAGAGAAGCTTGAGGGACACCATCTCGGAGATGAGGGTCGTGCTAGTTGTCTAGGGTTTCCCTAGCCGACGTGGGAACCTTGCATGGAAGACCACGTCGGAGCTCCGGAGCGAGGATCAAGATCGAGGGAGGGCCCCGGTGGTGATCTTGTTCATGTAATCATTCATGGTGAAGTTTGTAAGTGAATCCGATTTCTAGCGATCAAGTGCCTTCTCGATGATTTTGTTTTCTTCTTGGTTTTGCTTCTTCTACGATCTAGTTTGCAGCTAGATTACATAGGGTGCTCTTGTAGCCGCGGTGGCTAGAGGTGCATACCGGACCGGCCAAGTGATTTCAACTTGTTCTATCGAACTCGCCCTAGACTACCCGCATGAATAGGGATACGTTGTGACAGAACGGGGGTTCCGAAAGGCGGGCATTTTCGGAGTCGGATGGAAGGCCACGATTTAAAGATGCTTTTAATGAGATTCGCTTTTCTATCTTCATCTATCTTGTTTGGAGCTACAACATAAGCATGATCTAGATTCTCTAGATTGGTTATCTCTTGCTTTCTCTTGTTACCTCTTTAGTAGATTAGATTAGATTCGTTTACTTGATCATATCTTAGATTAGATGCATCTTTGTTCTTCAATAGATAGCTTTACCTTGCTTTACTAGATTGAATCCTTGCGTTGCACATTGTTCCACGGATTCGATACCTTGGGTTCACCACTCGAGGGAAGAAGGGTCCCTTGACTACGACGGGAAACTTGTCCGCTTGCAAGTCATAAACGAACTTTGATACAACTATTAACCGTCAACACCGATAGGTACGAGAGTCTTGTTGTGCAGCGTGTTCTTAGTACATAGGTCGCCCCAGTCGAGAAGAATCAGCGACACACTCTGTTCCATACGAAGGGTGTTGTGCAGGAGCGGTCGATTCGCATCATCATCGACAGCGGCAGCTGCAACAATTTGGCGAGTACTATGTTGGTCGAGAAGTTGTCATTACCCACTCGTAAGCATGCAAACCCATATCACATTCAATGGCTTAATGATGGTGGCAAACTTAGAGTATCACGCTCGGTGCGTGTTCCTTTTTCTATAGGTGCTTACTCTGATTATGTTGATTGTGATGTTGTTCCTATGGAAGCATGTTCTTTGTTACTTGGTAGACCTTGGCAATATGATACCGATAGCTTGCATCATGGTCGTTCGAATCATTATTCTCTCATGTTTAAGGGTCAAAAAATAATTATACATCCTATGACTCCCGAACAAACCGTTAAAGATGATCTTGCTAGAGCTGTTAAAATGGCTAAACAACAGGAACCATCACCCTCCACTTCTGATAAATCTGAAATTAAGTTGAATGCTCCTGTTTTACTTGCTACACGTGCTGATTTTGATGATATTCGAGATGCTCCTTTGCCATGCTATGCACTTGTATGCTCTAGTGTGCTTGCTTCCCTTGATGATGCACCATCTGTGGATATTCCGCCTGCGGTTGCTAACCTTTTGCAGGAGTATGCTGATGTCTTTCCCAAAGACTTGCCACCGGGTCTCCCACCGCTTCGTGGCATTGAGCACCAGATCGACCTCATTCCCGGTGCCCAGCTTCCAAACCGCACCCCGTATCGTACAAACCCGGATGAGACAAAAGAGATTCAGCGCCAGGTGCAGGCGTTACTTGATAAGGGTTACATTCGTGAGTCTCTTTACAACGCGCTCAACATCTTTGTGCATTCGGGGCCAAAAGAAGTGGGCAGCCAGCACCTCATGCGTCTTGTAAATGCCAAAATGGCTCATTTCATACCCTGTCATAAGACTGATGATGCTAGTCGTGTTGCTGATTTGTTCTTTAGAGAGATTATTCGTTTGCATGGTATTCCAAATACAATAGTCTCTGATCGTGATGCTAAGTTTCTCAGTCATTTTTGGAGATCACTTTGGAATAAATTGGGAACTAAATTGCTGTTTAGTACAACTTGTCACCCTCGGATCGATGGGCAACTGAGGTGGTTAATAGGACTTTGTCAACCATGCTTAGGGCTGTTCTAGATAAAAATTTGAAATGTTGGGAAGATTGTTTGCCTCATGTTGAGTTTGCTTATAATCATGCAACACATTCTTCTACAAAGATGAGTCCTTTTCAGATTGTGTATGGTTACATTCCGCGGGCACCTATTGATTTATTTTCGCTTGATGCCGAGGACGTAACGCACATAGATCTTCGTTGCACATGTTGAACAAATGATTAATCCGCATGAACAAACTCACCAAAACATTGCTGCTCGCTAATGCTAAGTATCAAGTTCTTTGGTAGTAAAGGTAGAAAACTTGTTACTTTTGAGCCTGGTGATATGGTTTGGTTGCATTTACGAAAGGATCATTTCTCGCTTTGCGCCGTTCTAAATTAATGCCTCGTCTTCGTTGGTCCTTTTAAAGTGCTAACCAAGATTAATGAAAATGCTTATGTTCTTGACCTGCCTGCGGAGTTTGGTGTTTCCACTAGTTTTAATGTTGCAGATTTGAAACCATACGCGAGCGAAGATGACGAATTGCCGTCGAGGACGACTTCAGTTCAAGAAGGGGAGGATGATGAGGACACGACCTACATCACACGTACATCTACACCTGCAGCACCAGAAGCACCACGTACATCTACACCAGCAGCACCGGAAGCACCTCAGGCGCCATCTACACCACTAGGCGCACCTCCAGTCCGGACGTCATTCCCTCCACCTGGGCCAATTACTCGGGCTCGTGCAAGGGAATTGAACTACATCATGCTATTGAAGAACGAAGGTCCGGAAGCATAGAAGATGGCCCAACGGGCGGCCGGGTTGGGGCGTCTAGGGTTGGGCGCCGCCACCCTCCCTCCCGGCCGCACGCCCTTCCTTATCCGCCGGAGCCGCGCCCCCTATTTTAGATAGACTCCTCTTTAATTTTCGGACTTGAGTTTTGTTTTACATCTAGCTTTAGCTACACCGAACACGCACAAATACGTGCGTCCTCTCGTGATTCGAACTCCACTTTCGAGTGATATTAAGATTGCTCGCCTCGGATTCTTGTTCGTTCTTCGATTGCGCACAGGAATTGATCTTCGTGATCAGGCTGATCTTGCGCCGGCAAGGTCGGTAACCATCGGGAGTTGGTTCAGCGATTGCATTGGCGCTTCGAGTCTCGCTCGTCGTAGTCGGATCGTGAGAGTCGTCTCCCACCAGATCGAAGCTATCTCCACTCACCGAAAGATCGGGCACTCTGCCTCTATCAGCACGCTTGGACGACTCGGGGACATCCTGGTCCTCGGATCGAGGCTCGGTGTTGAGCCTCTCAGACCAGATGGTTGCTTCAGCGAACTGAAAGCATTCAGCATCGCATTCATACGCGCGCTGATACGTTGGCCCTACTGTGATTATCCCCTTCGGTCCGGGAATCTTCAGTTTTAGGTACGTATAGTTGGGCACGGCCATAAACTTCGCGTACGCCGGCCTCCCGAGGATCACATGGCACGTCCCCGAGAACCCCACCACTTCTAAGGTGAGGGTTTCTTTGCGGAAATTCCGCACGTCCCCGAACATGACGGGCAGATCGATCTGCCCGAGGGGGAGCGCCTCGATTCCAGGTACGACCCCGTGGAATGGCGCCGTCGATGGCCTTAGTGCGGATCGCGGGCTGCCCATCTCGTCAAGCGTTGACGCGTAGAGCACGTTGATCCCGCTTCCCCCATCCATCAGGACCTTGTGGATTCTTCTAGATTTGAATAGGGGAGCTACCACTAGTGGGTAGGATCCGAGCTGAGGCACATTGTCAGGATGGTCCTTGCGGTCGAAGGTTATCAGAACCTCCGACCACTTTAGGTAGGACGGCTTCGCAACTTCGGCGTTGTGGACTTCTCGCTGGATGAGCTTCTCGCGCCGCCTTGAGGGTCTTGCCGTAGATCCCCCAAAGATCATGTGCACCGTGTCGTCTTCTCCGGGGAACACAACCCCCACACCATCATCGTTGTCGTGGGAGGGGCCTTGCTTCTTGGGTTGGTCCGCCGCTCTTGGCTTGAGGGTGCCCTTGATGTAGTTCTTCATGAGCCGACACTCTCTGAGTGTGTGCTTGACGGGGACCTCGTGGTGCGGGCACGGCGCGTCCAAGAGCTTCTCGAAGTGGTCCCTAGTTGGTGCGGGCTTGGCCAGGTTGCCCTTGGGGTGCGACGCCTTGTGCTCTACCGCCGCAAAAAAGTTGTCGCCGCGGCGGCGCTTGTCGTTCTTCTTCTTCTTTTTGAAACGTGAGGACGTCCCCTCGCCGTGGTCCATGACTTGATTCCCCTTGTCGTTCAGCGTCACAACGACCGCTTCCTTGTCGTCGGTGTTGTTGCTCGCGATGTCGAGGAGCTCGCGAGTCGTGCGAGGCATGCGGCGGCCGAGCCGGTGGATGAGGGAGGTGCATGTCGTGCCGTTCTGGAACGCCGAGATGGCGTCGTTGTCGGTCGCGCCGGGGAGCTTGGTGCAGCGCTTGGAGAAGCGTCGTATGTACTCGCGGAGACTCCCCTGCTGCTGCTTGAAGTTGTGCGGCTCCCATTGCTTGCTTGGACGCATGTAGGTGCCCTGAAAGTTGCCGACGAAGACTCGACGCAGGTCAGACCAGTCATGAATCTTGTCCTTTGGAAGGTGCTCGAGCCACATGCGCACGGAATCGAGGTATAGCGGCAGGTTCTTGATGACGAAAAGGTCGTCAGTCGCTCCCCCGGTGTGGCATGCGAGCCGGTAGTCCTCGAGCCACACGCTAGGGTTGGTGTCCCCATCGTATCTTGGCACATTGATCGGAGCCCAGAAGCGCTAAGGAAACTTTGCGTCACGGATGCTCTAGCCAAAGGCTCGCGAACCTCGCTGGTTCGGTGATCAGCTGCGGTCGCAGTCGTCGTCGCTGTCGTGGCGCCGTCCGTGCCCACGGTCGTCGTGGTGGCGCGAGCGGTTGTCACGGTTGTTGTCGACGCTCTCAGCTCGTCGTCGGGCCACGATGGTGTTCCGAGCGTCGCGGTTGGGCCCAAGACGAGGATCGCCGATGCCGCGACTCTGACTTCGTCCCCACGCTCTCGATGCTGTGATGGATGCGGATTGGGGTCGTGGGCGGATGGCACTCCAACCCGCCCGCGCTCCAAGAGCTGGTGTGAGGCGGAGCTCTCCGCTTGTTGTGCTACCGCAACCTCGAGTAGAGCCTTCAGCTACTGGCGCACTCGTCGCTCCTTAGAGGTCGCGGGCTCCGGGCAGCCGCGCAGCAGCATGGCCGCAACGGCAAGGTTCTGGGATGCCCGTCGGAAAAGTGGTGGAGCATCAGCGTCAGTGTTGGCATTAGCATCGACGTTCACGCCCTCGTTGGCGCGTCGGTTGTTGTCGCGCGCCGGTCCACGCGCCGGCGGTGTAGGTGTGCGGCCGTGCGGCTGATTGGCAGCCGAACGACGCTCACGCCTGTCGTCGTTCCCCTCGCTGGGCTCTCCCTGCACAGGAACGTCTTGCGTCGGGTGTCGATCGCCGTTCCCCTCTCGGGGCTTCCCCTGCACAGGCACGCCCTGCGCAGGCCGTCGATCGTGAGGATCGACATCCATGCCAAGCTCTTGGTGTAGAAGGGCCTGCTCCTCGTCGAGTTGGTGTCTCGCCTCCGCGAGTTCGTCGAGCCGCGCCCACCGCTAGGCATCGGCACCGCGGTGGCGCGGGGTTGGCTCCGGTTCAGAGCTGCTTGATGAAGAGGGCACGCAGACGTTACACTCCCGTGTGGGGTCGTGACGTCGCGTGGTCCGTGCCCTTTGAGTCATCGTAGACCCAGAGACAGTGTCGATCGCGCGGAGGTTGTTGACGTAAGCCGTCACCGGGTCGTCCGGGAGGCCGGGTTGTCCACGGGGGTACATTGCAGTGTACCGCTCCATGAACTCCCCCAGCCCAGTGGTTCGTCTCCGTTGGCCTGGAAGGTGAGGTCGGTGAGGTAGTAGGCGGTGAGCTTAAAGCGCTCCTGCATTGGGTTTGGACCCAACATGCTGATGATGACGTCGTCCGAGAAGCCTCGGACGAAAGCCTCGCGTCCCGCAGCCCCCGTGAGGGCATTGGGATGAGGCGGCCGGGTGAAGGTGCGCCCGACGACAGACTCCACCGGCCCGGTGTAGACAAAGCCGAGAGAGCCGAAGCGTAGGGTGGCCCCAGGAGTCAGCGTGACCCTACGAATGTCCATCCGATCCACTAGAGTTCGTCGAGACACACGATGTGCCCCTACCTGGCGCGCCAACTGTCGGGGTTCTCTACCGCCAACAGTAAATTTGTATCGATCGTGCGTCGGGCTCGGATGGTTAGCACAGGAGACAACGGGATTTAGACTGGTTCGGGTCTCTGAGGAGTAATACCCTACGTCCAGTGTGGTGCTGCCGTGTTCCCGAGCTAGGAGTGCTTGTAGTAGGGGTTACAAGTTGGTCGGGAGAGGGTGACGAGCCCAAGTCCCTTGAGATGGTATTCGATCCTATGAAGGTCTAACCCTTGTAACCATTGCCCTCCTCTCCCTTTTATAGTCACAAGGGGAGGGGCACAAGGGGAAGTAAAAAAGAGTTATAGTGCTTGGCAGCTAGCACGTCCCGTCGTACGTCGCTGTCCGCCGGGGCGCATTGAAGCTGAGCCATGATGCCTTGTCGGGGGAGCCGCCGCATGGCCGGGCTGGACTGTTCATTCCGGGACGCTTGGCCTCCTCCCCGAGTAGTTTGGGCTTGTCTTGGTCCGCCCGAGTACTTGCCTAGCTTGCCACCCCCGAGCCTAAGTCTAGACTTGTGTGCGTCGTAGAGGGTGCAGTGCCTCGGGCTGAGCTTGCGTGTGGCAGAGTGGGAGATGATGGCGATGTGATGGACGCGCAGCCGGTCAGACCACCATTAAGGCCCTTGTCGGGGAGAGATGCTTGCATGGCCGCCAGCTGTTGTACTTGCATGGTGTGGGGAACCGTTCCTCCACACGCGTCGGTGGTGGCGCTCGTGCTGTGCGTCTGGGCCCACGGGCCAGCCGGGGCCGGACTTCTTGTGCGAGGCGGAGACTTGTTGTGCGAGGCGGAGACTTGTCGTGGGGGTCCCTCTAGTGGGGAACTAGTCGGAGATGCAGCCAACTGGCCGAAGACCGGACGTCTTGCCAGTGTGGGTCTTGACCAGGGTCCTTTCTCCTCCTTGTCCTGAATCTTTGCCTTGACGTTGTCAATCTTGGTCTTCCAATTGTCAATGGTGTTGGAATGTCTTGCTGTTTTAGGGGAGATAGTGTTGCCGTCAGGGGGGGGGGCTAATCCGGGCCCTCGTCAACCCACATATCTCAAACTTCGACGCAACCCATCGTAGACCTAGACTTTAAAAGGAAGTCTTCAATTTCCCACAAATTTATTGAACACACAAACGTGATTGTTGGCCTCTCCCAACCGTCGGATCGGCCGCACGGACAGCTCAGAATGGCCGAGCAACAGTCATTTTGCAAAAAAAAACTTTCCACTTAGCAAAAATCATGATCGTGGTCCACGGATTTTTACATATTAACCCCTAACCTTTCATGAAAATATGTCTGTAGTCTATGATTTTACATATGAACCCCTAATTTCGTAACAATCCACCCGAAAACCCCGTTGTCTATGAATTTTTACGTATGGGTCTCTAAAATTTTGGAAAAAAGATTTGCAGTCCGTCATTTTCCAAAAAAACTCAAACTTTGATACAACCGACCCGTAGACCCTAGACTTTTAAAAAAATTGCCTTCAACTTCCCATAAATTAACAAAACACCCAAACATAATCAAATAACCTCAAACTTTACAACCACCACTCCATACTCCACACGGTGAGAAAGAAGATTTTGCCCAATCAATGAAGGACACTGGAGTGCGCGAGAAAGTCGCATTCCATTTTCTAGTTAATACTATTTTGTGTAAATTCAATAAATTTGAAATTGGTTGACTTCTTTTTTACGTAGTAGATAAATGTTTCCTCGTCCACCTAGCACATTGCATCTCGCTCGGATCAGATCACTGGACTCTTAGCATTGAAACAAAAGTAACAGAAGCAGAATCCTTGATGAAACTAGGCGCGGTCAAGAAGGTATTTGGATTGAGAAATGAGGTCGTCCATCGTCTTCTTACTCTTCACTTTTTTTGTTTGGTTTATAAAATGGAATGGATTTGTTTGATTTATGGAATGATCTCCCACCATTACGGTTGCAAGTGGGGCGGTTGAGGGTGACCCGCCCCACGTCCGCACAGACCGCAGTGTATTAAGCGGGCTTCAGCGGCCGCCTGCAGTCCACCGCAAATTTTATGCCGGATTAGCGGTAATCCGCATATGCCCACAACGCTTTGGTAGTTAGTTGTCGCTTACATACACAGCAAGCACCAACACACAAAGCTCGCGCTGGCTTATGTCCTCGCTGCCGTGTCGATGGCTTGATGATGCCCACAGCAATACGGCATGGGAGGACAAGCACATGTACTTCTCGAGTCTGTCGACGTATGCCTTCCGCCAATGACGGACCCGACTGCCATCAGCCTTCCAAGAGGTGTTGCAACCTTTGGAGCTCTGCGTCGCAGCGGGCATAAGCTAGAGTACCTTGTAGGTCGTGCTGAGCGCATCTACTACTGCCATCTATCTTCGCAGATTGCAGTGCCACTATTGCCAGTGCGGGTATTTCGTCCGCCGGCAGCGAGCGAGGAGCCCAGCCTCGTCCATGGTTGGCGCGGCGACCAAAGCGGGATCAGTGGACGCGTCGATCGGCAATTGTGTCGTGCACGCGCAGAGTCCGGAGCCCAAGGGCACTGACACATACACAGAGTTGTGTGGGGGAACTGAGAAGGCCATCGTGCCGCCGCGCTCGACCATGCTGCCGAGGTGTGGCAGTGGTTGCGTGAGCTCAGCCACCGGAACACATGCCCTGACTACGATGACCGTCGGCCACATGGCCAACTCGTTCCATCACCCGTCCCAGGGCTGGAAAGCATGAGCCATTGTGTCCCCTGAATTACGCGCGCGTACTATCTGGGTGCAGATCATGGCGTCGTCCACAATGCGCAGGATTCGCCACACTCTTGTTCTCGAGTTCGTCGACGAGCAACTCCATCAACCTGAGTGCGGGCGTGGCGCTAGCGTGGGAGAAGAACGAACGACTGAGGTGGATGCGGGTTGTGCGGTGCCGATGGGTTTGTGCGGGTTACCCACATACGCCGTTTCAGATAATTGGGTTGATGCGGGAGTTTTTGTGGGTTAGCTGCGGGAACTGGCCCGGCGGGTTTGCGGCGTGACCCGCATCGCTTGCATTCCTACCCACCATGTCATCCCTCACAAACTAATAATTAGTACAGACAATCTAATATATATATATATATATATCCAAACGGCCCATGGGCGGCGGCACGGCCCACGGCACGACGGCACGGCACGGCCCATGGGCGGCACGACACGACGGGCGGCGTCCCCGTGCGGCACGGCACGAAGGCCGGTGCGGTGCATGGGCCGCCACCACGGCCCATGACACGACACGGCACGGCACGGCCAAGTGCGCGGCACGGTGGCCGGCACGGTCCCATTGCCCCAACGGCTCTTTTGGTCATTAGCCGGCCCACCCCACCGCGCAGTAGGCCCATATAAAGCCGCCGACCGTCCGGCCCATCCCTAACCCTAAATCACTCCCCCCACCGTGCAGCCGCAGCTCTCTGCCTCTCTCGCTCTCATCCGATCCGCCGCCGCCGACCGTCGTTCGCTTTGAGCTTGCCGTCCCTGCTCCGATGACCTCGACACCTTGTCAGCCACTCCTTCTCCCTTAGTCCCTCTCCTACCTCCTTTCTGCCCTCCCCTCCTCCGGTGTACCATGTGAGTCGTGCCATGGGCCGACACGACACAGCGAAAATGGCCATGGCCCATGGGCGGCACGGCACAGGTAAACAGCCCATGTGCCGTGTCGTGGGCCGAAGGCCTGGCCCATAGCACGAGTCGGCACAGCACGGTGCCGCATGTCATGCCGGCACGACACGGTGGCCAACTATAATCTAATAATTAGTATAGAAATGAGAAATTAGATCATCTCACCAAATTTTATAGAATCAACTCATGATGAATCATTTCATTTAGGATGAAATCGTTTCTCACACCAAACAGCTCACAAGCACATTTTTTGACGCTTCACATCTTAACCAAAAGACGGTTGAAGTCTCAAGAATGTCAAGGTAATTCCAAATTGCCGGGACCCTCACCCCTATCCTCCAATCACTTTAATTATATAGACACAACAACATTTTGCTTGAACAAGTGCAAACGCTTCAATACAATATTATCGCAGAAGCCACAGTGATAGTCATGACAAAGAAACAACTCTCCAGGGAATGCCCTGGTACAGGGCCAGTATATGCACCCAAATCATTATGACCATGAGTTTAGGATGACTTTGCATCAGCAGCAACAAGGTCATCGATGAGATTAGCAGCATCTTCCACGGTTGTGATTGACTGCGCGCTGGACTCCTCCACACTGATCCCGAAAGCCTCCTCAAGGCCCATAACAATCTCAACCTAGAAAACATGGACACTAAAAGCTTTAGTCTATTTTGAAAAATGAGCGAACTGAAGGAAATACAAAATAAGATGCATATCCAATTTATACTTAGAAACACAAGTGAAATATAAGTTTGTATAAACTTCAATCCAGAAGTACTGGTATAACAAGAGCATGGCACATCTGCACATGAGGTTATATCTACAGCTAGCAGGTTAGAGAACTTGAAGACTGAGTAGAGAGCCAGATGATCTTACAAGTTATTCGGGGTGGTAATGGATCATGGCCCCTGATGCCTCCTCCACAATCCAACTCAGCTCTATCTATTTTTAGTTTAAAATCATATATATTTATTATTATCCGTCTTTTATTGAGCCCGTGTCTTAAATTTGCTAGGCTAAATTAGAGAGCCTTTTACCAACCCTTATTATCAATTTATGATTTGTACAAGTACAAACTACAACAAAATGATAGCCAACTATTGTTCTGCCAACCAAGATCATACCCAAAAAATTAAAGAGATAAATATGATGGTTACAAACTTAAAAGTGTTACAAACTTAAAAGTGTGACATATATAGTTCACTTACAGTGTCCAACGAGTCAGCACCAAGATCTTGGAACTTGGAGGAGCCAGAAACTTCAGTGCCATCAGCGAGTGCGAGCTGCTTCTTGACAATATCACAAACCTGATCCACCGTCTCCTTTTTAGCCTGGTCAAGTGCATATTGTACAGCACCAATAGGAAGATCATTAGCAACAAAACTATGACCGCGACAATTTCAAAAGAAGGTATCACCAGTCTAATCTACCGGGTCACCGGGTCAAATCACAAGCCACACAATGGTTACAGAACATTCTACAGCTTAACAAAAGGTTCACATGTCAGAGACGAATATCCAGGGATGCCAAAATAAAAGAATAAACTTTTTACTATTTTTCATGAAATCTCGAGTATTGCTTTTATCAGAGATATGTCTGTACAGTAACACAAACAATGTCCAAAATGGAAGCTCTGTCAGGCACAATGCACACAATATCTGCTAGAAGACAAATAAAGTTGTAATCTGTTGAATTGAAACAATTGCCCGACGGCATTACAGAAATTAAATGGAGATGCATAGCTGCATCATCATGCAAATCCAGAGCACAATACTTAGTTACTTACAGGACAGCAGACAGCAAATCTTTGTGGCACTGGTTGCTGGCGGAAGGCTACATTATCCTTCTTTAAACCAGAGAAAAAGACTGACTTGATGTTAATTGCCTGCGAAACACAAAAGGTAACATTGTAAGGTAAGTGAAGTAAAGGTCAGACTGCATAAACCAAATTAAACTCAAGCTATGGAGTACTGTACATCAAAAGTCTTGAGTTTAATTTGGTTTATGCAGTCTGAAGTTTAACATTATTCTTCTGCCAAATTGTCTATTTGGCTATACATCAAAAGTCAAAGAATCAAAGACCTCTATCAACATTACATGGAAAAATAGGGGACAAGGATACACCACCGCTCAAAAGATTGTGATAGTAGCATCCTCCATTACACAGAATAAAATGGATATCTCTGTGTTTATCATCACAAACACCAAAATGTTTACTTTCTTTTAACCTCAAAAAGGTAACTCAAAATTACACAAGAAAAGGTTTACCGGACCACATATGGCAACTAATTTTCCTGTTTGTTTATAGTTTTATATTTTGAAAAGAAAATAGCACTTGTAGTTGATATTGATCTACTGGCAGTTAGAAGGATAGTGTTTCTATTTTTATGCAAAAAAAAAAGAGAACATAATTGATTCTGTGTTGAATGTGCTACATGACATCAGTGTTATCATTACAATAGGATGGAGTTACAGTATCAAGTATCAGCCTCATTGTCTGAAACCCAGGCTAATATACTATTTGCACTTAATTTACCATGTTCAGACATGCAGCTTAAAGTCCTTCACATCAACTGAGGCATGCTAACAGCCACACCTCATGGATGTCACTTATGTGGGGAAAAAACAATAAACTTTTCAATTTTCCGACTCCATCTACTTGAATTCCTAAAATATGGCATACTAGAACCAAGGAAGTAGACATCAGTCCAAACAAAAGAAACACGCCTTAAATCATGAATGAACCAAGGATTGCGTAATTATATGAATGTATTGCCTCCTATGGTACAATTTCTAGGATTATTTTTACTGGTCAAGGGCATACTCATCAATAAGCAGGGGATGAAATGAAAGGGCTCACTATATTTGTCATAAATATACCCTATAATAATTGAGCCATGTTAGACAATCTTAGAGTTGATCCCAAGCTCAAAGTAGAAAATCCCAAACATCTCATGGCCCCAGCACAGAGCTTCTGACTCCACGCACCAAGTATAGATCTATGGATTGCAACTCTACCGCCCTCCCTCACCGCAAATGGCTCACAAATCCGCACCAAAAGAAGGGCATCTCAAACGCGTCCCAACTCCCAACGCGTGAACGACCAGACCCCTTCAGATCAACACCAAGGAAGCACGCAACCATTCACCAGCGAAATCGCGCCCAAGGCCCCCCCCCCCCCCCCCCCCCCCCCGCGCCGCAAAAGCTAAACCCCTACCCGTACCCCCGGATTATATATCTCACATATCAGACAACGCGAGAGGCGATCCGGCGCCATACCTTGACGGGCCTCGCGAAGGAGAGGGCGGGTCCGGCGAGGGAAGCCATCGGGGGCCGAGCTGGAGTGGCGGCGGCGACGAGGGTGCAGGACGCGTCGGGGCTCGGGAGAAATGGGTCTGCAGAATTGCAGTTGCAGGCGACGGGTGGGTGACGGGGCGTGGTTTATACTCGGCTGGGCGCATCGGGCGTGTCGAAGAGAATGGGCGGAGCTCACGAGGCCCGGCCCGTGACGTGCACGGGCCAGACGTACAGGTTCTACCTCCGCCGCCGCCTCGCGAGCAAGTCCAAGCTGACAGCTGCTAGGAGGTAGGAGCTCGCCCACTGATTGCGAATGCCGTGTGCAGTGAAAAAATTGCATCTACAAAACCCTTCGGTCTTCACTAGTACCTCAATGAAGTGCAGCATGTGCAGTGTTCTTTCTGCTCCGAGCAAACAGCCTTGCTTGGTACCCTTTGGGGATGGGAATTTGCATATTAGTTCGGAAAAAAGAAATTAAACTCGTAGAGATCGTCGCTTTTTTTTTAACTTTGAAGATGAGAGACTACCCGTAGCATTCAACAAAAGTTGCTTCTTTGTTTACGCAGTGTTTCTGTCTTTTTAATTTTCCTCTCATAACAAATCAACATAAACTGTTTTAAGATCTACCTTGACCAGCACTAGCACATATCACATCACCTGATGTCCTGATCCCTTTCAATATAGAGTTCCACATGGAGCATGCAACATTAGAGTTGAGTTCGTTGATAAGTACAATTTTACATGTTTGCGATGTATAAGCATCTTCAGCAAATTGCTCATCCTCCACTACAAAAGCATATTCTTTCTTCATCTCTAATAGTTACTTTTGTATTTTTGATAATCACTGTTGTGGTAGACTACCAAAACTAATATTCAGTACCTCATAGGCCCTCACATAAGCCGATAGAGAAGAAGCTTGCATTCCCATGTACTCCGTATGAAGGAAGAGGAAGCGAGTTATAAGCAGTTGTTCGAAAAAAAATTGGTGTTGAAGATCTGATTGGTAGTATACTCAAATTCTATTCCATCTTTTAAATCCCCAAAAAGATTTTTTTTATTGGAGATGAATATTAACGATCTGCTGAAGATGCTCTAAACAAGATCATCATGTGCCTTTAGGAGGTAGAGCCTAAATTAGGCCTTTGGCTGATGATCTCCCTCTCAGCTATTAAAGAAAAAAAATATTGGCATTGACCGCATTATCCTCGAAAAAAATAAAAGCTCACTGACACTGTCTAGCCGGCAGCCCAAAACCTTGTGGCACCGGGCCATATCATGCTCTAGTTTGGATTCCATCAGGTCCGGGTTGAGATGGTAACGGAAGTGATCGATTTAGTATCTTTTTCAGTTCTTCTAAACAGTGAGTGTTTGGAGAAATTTACACCTACAAGGGGTATAAGGCAGGGAGATCCTATCTCCCCCTATCTGTTCTTGCTAGTAGCAGAGGGCCTTTTGTGCCTTTTAAAAGCTAGAAGAGAGTCATTACACTTAATGGTATTAGGGTGGCACCCACGGCTCGATGATAAACCACCTACTCTTTGCATATGACAGCTTGTTGTTTTTCAAAGTAGATAGCATGAATGCTCATGTGGTGAAGGAGACTCTAAATATTTGTTGTAAAGATTCTGGACAACAAATTAATGCGGATAAATCTTGATCTATTTTGTCAAGGGGTGTTTTCAGAGTGTACAAGATGAAATTAAAAATATCCTTGATGTGCATAGTCAAGATCTCAATGAAAAGTATCTAGGTTTGTCATGAGATGTTGGGAATGAGCCAAGTGGTGCTTTCAAAAATTTGAAGGACCGGGTATGGAACAAGATACAAGGATGGATGGAACAATGTTTATCGACTAATGGTAAGGAGGTTCTCATAAAATCAGTTGATCGGGCGATACCCACATTCTCAATGTCATGCTTCGGATTGTTGTGAGGCTTGTGCCAACACATTGATGGTCTTCTTCGCGGTTTTTGGTGGAGCGACGATGAGGGAAAAAGAAGAACCTACTGGGTTGCTTGGGACACCATGGTGCAGCCCATATATCTAGGAGGGCTCGGGTTCAAGGATCTTGAAATGTTTTACGTAGCTCTCCTTGAGAAACAATCACGACGAATTCTTGTTGATAGATCATCTTTGAGTGCAAGAATATTTTTTTAGAAAAAGGGTATTCCCTGCTTTTATAGAAAGCATAAAAGATGTTTTGATACAGACCACTGGGGCCATATGCTGGGGTTACCGGCTTAACTTGAAGGAAACCAGTCTAACACAAGTCTACCCAAACCTTTAGCCGAAAACACGTGACGAAAGATAAGAACAACTAAAACAACTACAACCCAAAAGACTTAGACTGCTACATGAACGACTCCACAGGAGCGTTATCTTTGATCTTGTTCTCCAAGCTATCCACCCATCCTCGCACCTGAACCGTCCACAGGTCGGGTTGCTCTTGTTCGCCATGCTTCAGCCTCAAGCGCCACTTCTGCATACATGCAAGAATTTTATGGATCAGCTGGCCTCCAAAGAAACTCCCCCTCAATAACCATTTTGTTGCGAGTAGCCCATAAGGTCCAGAGCACCATCACAAAAGGAAAGAGTATTCTGTTGTATCTATCACACCCCAGTGACATACAGTTATCAAAAAATCTTGCAGCTCGTTCGGTTGTCTGTTCCATCCTAGCGCCTCTTGATCCCCCAAGCTAATTTGCTTTTATTGGCATGGGCAATTTGCTTTTTCAGAGATGTTTCATACATTTGTTCACCACCCCCTATGTAGTAGTCGTCTGTAAATGGATTTAGTGGTGACACCCCCGATTTTTCCAGAGCCCATTTCACACCATACTCAGGCTCAGTCAGTTGAATGTCCTAAAGCATCTCCATCACTGAGTCCCATTGACGAGCCTCATCTTGGGATAAAGGCCTCTGGAAATCCATCACTCACTCTCCGTTGTCCCAACAATCACTAATGGAACAAGTTTTCTCTCTCTACAGTACTCATATAGTTTCGGGAAGGCAGTTGTCAGGGTTCTCTAACCGCCGGTAAATTTGTGTCGATCGTGTGTCGGGCTCGGATGGTTAGCGCAGGAGACAACGGGTTTTATACTGGTTCGGGACTTCGAGGAGTAATACCCTACGTCCAGTGTTGAGCAGTCATGTTCCCGTGCTAGGGTTGTTTGTAGTAGGGGTTACAAACTGATCGAGAGAGGGTGTCAGACCCAAGTCCCTTGGAATAGGTGTTCGGTCCATAGGATGTCTAACCTTTTGTAATGGTTGCCCTCCTCTCCCTTTTATAGATGCAAGGGGAGGGGTACAAGGGGAAAGAAAATACGAGTTACAGTGCTCAGTTACTGAGACGTCCCTTCGCGCGTCGCTGTTCGTCAGGACACATTGAAGTGGAGTTGTGCCGCTTTCTCGTGGAAATTGCCGTGTGGCTGGGCAAGGCTATTCGTACCTAGATGCTTGGCGCCCCTTCCGAGTAGTTCGTTGGTGTTTAGGTCCGCCCGAGTACTTGACTAGACCACCATGCTAAGGTCTAACCGTAGGCCTGAGCTCGTCGTAGGGGGTGCTTGAGTGCCTTGGGCGGAGCTTGCGTGCAGCAGAGTTGGAGATGATGGTGATGGGATGGCTGTGCAGCTGAGCAGACCCACATTAAGGCCCCTGTCAGGACCGGCTGCTCGCACCGGCCGCCAGCCGGTGTGCTTGCATGGCGCGGGGAATCGGTCCCCCACGCGTCACGGTGAAGACGTTCGTGTCTCGGGGTCACACTGCGTGTCGTGGCCCACACCTCAGTCGGAGTCGAGAACTGCTCGTGCGAGGCGGAGACTTCTCGTGCGAGGCAGAGACTTCTCGGAGGGGGTCCCTCTAGTAGGGAACTGGTCGGAGGTGCTCCCAACTGGTCGGGAACAGGCCGTCTTGCCAGTGAGGGTCTTGACAGGGGTCCTCAATCCTCCTTGTCCTGAGTCTTGGCCGGCCTTCGTGTTGTCAATCTTGGCCTTCACATTATCAATGGTGTCAGAAAACCTTGTCCTCGTGAGAGATTATCTCGCCGTCAAAGGGGACCCTAATCCAGGCCCTCGTCAGCAGTTTTAGTGGCACTTCTCCTATCCAGACATCCTCCTAGGAATTGATGTTACCCCCTATTTACTGAGAAAACTGCCCCCACTTATACTTGTGTTTCACTTTATTAACACACTGCCAACATTGCGAGCACCCCCTGGTCTTGCGGTTTGCAAGAGATCCGCTTTTCCAATATTTATTCTTTAGCAGCTCACAACATATATCATCCTTTTCGCTATTGTGCAGTTGTCGGGCATACACCTCGGGTACTCATACAAGGAAGGATGAAGATGGACTCCTACTAGAATTCCCCTGTAATCCAACTAGGACTCGTTCCGTGTAAACCTACTAAGACTCCTACCTTGTAACCGACTAGTCACCTGGCCCCCAGACTATATAAAGGAGGGTCGGGTACCTAGGAGGACATCTCAACCAACCCAACACCAAGCGCGGGACGCCATACATGATTCTCCAAATAGGACGTAGGGTTCACCACCTCGGCGGTCCGAACCTGTATAAATCTGTGTTCCACATCTCTGCCTTCACCTTCGAGTTCCAGGTCTGGCGATCCCTACCTCGGGTAACCCCCTTTGTAGGTTACCGGGCTAAAACACCGACAATAGTCGCCAAACCCATTTGAGAATCAAGGCCTCATTTAATAGCCTTTTGTATTTGAATTTATCCCTATCATACTCCCCAAGAAGAGTGCAAGAATATTGAAGGCAGTATATTATCCTAGTGGAGATTTCTTGGATGCGAATAAGGTAAACTCACCATCCCGCATCTGGAGATCCATTGTTGATGGTTGGGATGTTTTGAAACAAGGTCTTATAAGAAGAATTGGGACCGGAGAAACTACGAACATATGGTCGATAGATTGGCTACCCACCGCAAGATTGAGGAGACCCATTAGGTGCAACACGGCAAATCCTCCTCAACTTGTGAGTGAGCTTATTGATGGGTCATCTGTGTGTTGGGACATGAGCAAATTGCAAACTTTCTTTACACTTGCGGATATAGAGGTAATTTCAAATATACCTTTGTGTCATGGACGTCAAGAAGATTTTTGGGCATGGCATCATGAGAAGAATGGATTTCTCTTTGTGAGATCAGCTTATAGAATACTGGCATCGATGAAAGCATCAAGTATTGCTGGGAGATCTAACAGAAAAGAGGAAGAGAAAGAATGGATCAATCAGTGGGGAGTTAAAGTACCATCAAAGGTTAGATTATTCTTGCGGCGGCTTGCTAGAAGCTCATTGCCTTCTAAAGTTGTTTTGCACTACAGGAAGATGGCATATAGCAGTTCTTGTTCGATTTTGTGGGCAATGACTCGTAGAAGCATTCTCTTATGAAGTACAACATGTCTAGGAGTGTGTGGGCACTAGAAGATGATGACATCTCAGAACTTCTAGGTGAGACATGTGAAGTGGACGCAAAGGGATGGCTACTATCACTAATGAAAGGTTTGTCACGTGATGATTTTGTACGAGTGACTGTAGGATCAAGTCACATAGAAGGGGGGGTTGAATATGGGACTTCTTTTGCAAGCTCTAGAGAAAACCGAAAACCTTAGCCTATCAACTAGTGTTGCCCATTCTAAAAAGGTTCTTCCCTACTACTAGAGCACACTATCACAAGTTTCCTTAGAAATTAACACACTAGGAGGCAAGATAATAACCTAGACAAGATATGAAGCACACAAGCAAAAACAAGAGCGAAGACAAAGAAACTTGCGAGCGGAAATAAGGTGCTGAAAGTAAATGCTAGAAGTAAATGAGAGCGACAAGAGGCGACCGAATTTTTTCCCGTGGTATCGAGAAGTTGACGCTTCCTCCTTTTTGATCTTCTCTTCATATGTTCACATTCCCCCCTTTAATCTCATATCCTTGAAATCACTAGCATGCTTTGGTCTCACATTCTCCCCCTTTGGAATAAAATCTCCAAAAAGTTCAAAACAAAGGGGCTCCAAGGCAACTAGCAAGTCCACTTGTAGACATCACTTGTAGTCTTTTAATCATTGCATACCTCCGGGGTTGATCCTCTTCACCTTGTTAGCATTTTTTCCACATTGAGATGAGCCACTTGGAAATGATATCACTAGGTGACTGTCGGTGTTTTAGACCGGCAAACCTACCAAGGGGATACCCGAGGTAGTAGATTATGCAGTGGAGGATCGTGATCGGGAGACCGAGAACTCAAAGGTGTGCGCGAGGACACGGGACACAAGATTTATACAAGTTCGGGTCGCTAAGGTGGCAAACCCTACGTCCTGTTTGCGGTATCAATTATGGCGCCCTGCGCTTGGTGTTGGGTTGAGATCAGGTGCCCCGCTAGGTACCCGGCCCTCCTTTATATAGTCCAGGGGGCGGGTTCCTAGTCGGTTACAAGGCAGGAGTCCTGGTAGGATTACACGGTACAAGTCCTAGTAGGATTACAGGGCAATTCTAGTAGGAGTCCTTCTTCATCCTTCCTTGCATGGGTACCCGGGGAGTATGCCCGACAAGCCCCCGAGCACATTGTAGTCGAGTGTAGTAGTTCGAGTAGTCTTGAAGCCTCTTTGAGTAGTTTTTGAGCGGCCTCGAGTACTGCTTGGAGAAGTCTTCAACAGTACTTGAACTGCCACGAGGCTGGAAGGTGGTCCAGCTCATCTGTCTTGAAGTCGAGATTATATGGAAGTGCGACTGCAAAATCGCACTCCATATGGAGTAGCCCCCGAGCCTTAGGTTGAGTTGCAGACTCTAGCTGAGGGTCAATCTTGATTCCGAATCTTGTCTTGAAAAAATTGAACGATGGGTGTAGCATAGTAGCCCCCGAGCCTTGAAATGATTAGGTAATCAATCCAAGGGTCTTCAGTGTTCGCGAAAGCCATCATCCGAGTACTCTTGCAGCGTGTAGCCCCCGGGATAAGAGAGCCATATGAGCCACGTCGAGTAGTTGTTGGTACGGAGCCCTGAGCTTGAGAGCGAGCGAAGCATGCTGAAGTTATCCTTGAGTAGTATGTTGAGTGCAGCCCCCGAGCTGGAGAGATTCCGAGTAGTAATTTCGGCATCGAGTCGTGGAGCTTGAAAAGTAGCCATGCCGTAAGAGCGGACTTTAGATGCGACCGAAGTCGACTTTAGATGCCGGCAGAGCGGACTTTAGAATGCGACTTGAAAACCGAAGTCGACTTTGTGCCGCACGGAGCGGACTTTGAAATGCAACTTGAAAACCGAAGTCAACTTTAGGATGCCGCGTGGAGCGGACTTTGAGTTGCGACTGAAGAAGTGGACTTTAGATTGCCGAGTAAAGCGGACTTTTGATGCGACTGCAGTAGTCGACTTTGTGCCACGCGGGGTGGACTTAAGATTCAAAAAATGAAAAGCACTTTCCGGAAAGCAAAAGCAAAAAATCAGACAAAACGAGTAGTTTTGCCGCCGGAGCGGGCTTAAGATTGTGACCAAAGTCGGCTTGTGCCACCGGAGTGGGCTTGGATGCGACCGTTAGCGTCGACTTGTGCCACCGGAGTGGGCTTGGGTGCGACTATTAGCGTCGACTTGTGCCACCGGAGTGGGCTTGGGTGCGACCGTTAGCGTCGACTTGTCCCACCGGAGTGGGCTTGAGTACCTGAGCCATGGATTTCAGACCCAAGGTACGATTGCCGCCAGAGCGGGCTTGAAGGTGCGACCAAAGTCAACTTGTGTATCTGGGCCATGGATTTCAGACCCAAGGTACGGGTGCCACCGTAGTGGACTTGAAGGTGCGACCGGAGTCTACTTGTGTACCTCGGCCATGGATTTCAGACCCAAGGTATGGAGCGCGAGTACTTAGGGTACTTGGACCCATGGTACAGAGCGTGAAGACCACGTGCAGCTAGGTTCCATCATCGCCAGGACCGGAGGGCCACTTACAGCTAGGTTCCATCGAAGGTTACACACGTTGTATGCCATCAAAGCAGGCGAAGATGCAACCGGAGTCGACTTTAAGTTGCCGCATGGAGCGGACTTTAGAATGCGACTTTAGAAGTCGACTTTTGATTGCCGCGCGTAGCGGACTTTTAGAAGCTGCCTCCAAGGGATAGCCCCCGAGTTGATGAAGTAGACTCGTGGTGACTTGATTGATATACCCCAAGAGTAGTCAGCAGAGTGTAGCTCCCGTGAAAACCCGTTGAGAAGCGTACACAAATGAGTAGTCGGCAAGTAGTCCTACATGATGTGGAGAACAAGCCAAGAAAAGAAAACAGTAATCTTTTAAATAAATGACTTAGCTGTTGCTGCCTGGGCAGACTGTTGATGAAGTCGTGGTGGTCGGCGATGGAGCCGCGACGGTTGTTGCTGAAGTTGACTAGTCAGAGTTGATTCCGACCAGTTGTTAGGAGCGTGACTGCCGTTCTCGACTAGTTTGGAAAACTAGTCGACATGAATGGTCGACGCGATGCGACTAGAAAACGACGTCGTGGCGGCGCGCGACGTACTCGAAGTAGAGCCAATATTGCCGTGAGACAAGTAGTCACGACGCACGGCGTGGCTGAAGTAGAGCCGGCGTGGCTGAAGTAGAGCCAGCGTGGCCGCAAGACGAAGTCGCGGCGCACGGAGTAGTTGTCGATGAGCCGCGTGACGGGCCGCGCAACGTGCTGAGACACCCGGACGCACGGCGTAGGCGAAGTAGTCGACGACTAGCGGCGCAACGAGCCGCGCGACGTGCCAAGGCACCCCGGTCGCGCGGCGAGGCACCCGGTCGCGTGGCGTAGGCGAAGTAGTCGACGGCGAGCCGCGTGACGAGCCGCGAGACGTGCCGAGGCGCCCAGACGCGCAGCGGAGGCGAAGTAGTCGACGACGAGCCTGCGCGAGGCGAAGTTGTCAACGACGAGTCTGTGCGAGGCCAAGTAGTTGATGACGAGCGGCGCGACGAGACACGTGACGAGCCACGCGACGTGCCGAGGCACCCGGACGCGCGGCGTATGCGAAGTAGTCGATGACGAGCCTGCGCAAGGCAGAGTAGTCGACGACGAGCAGCACGACGAGCTGCGTGACGAGCCGAGCGATGTGCCGAGGCACCTGAACGCGCGGCGTTGTCGAAGTAGTCGACGACGGCGGCGCGACGAGCCGCGCGACGTGCCGATGCACCCGGACGAGCGGCGGAGGCGAAGTAGTTGACGACGAGCTTGCGCGAGGCGGAGTTGTCGACGACGAGCGGCACGACGAGCCGCATGACGAGCCGCGCGACGTGCCGAGGCACCCCGGGACGCGCGCGTTGTCAAAGTAGTCGACGACGGGCGGCGCGACGAGCCGCGTGACGTGCCGAGGCACCGGACGCACGGAGGAAGCGAAGTAGTCGACGACGAGCCTGCGCGAGGCGGAGTAGTCGACGACGAGCGGCGCGACAAGCCGCGTGACGTGGAGTAGTCGACGATGAGCCTGCGCGAGGCGGAGTAGTCGACGACAAGCAGCTCGACGAGCCGCGTGATGAGCCGCGCGACGTGCCGAAGCACCCGGACGCGCGACGTTGTCGAAGTAGTCGACGACGGGCGGCGCGACGAGCCGCGTGATGAGTTGCGCGATGTGCCAATGCACCCGGACGTGCGGCGGAGGCGAAGTAGTCGACGACGAGTGGCGCGACGAGCCGCGTGACGAGCCGCGCGAGGTGGAGTAGTCGATGACGAGCCTGCGCGAGGCGGAGTAGTCGACGATGAGCGGCACGACGTGCCGCATGACGAGCCGCGCGACGTGCCGAGGCACCGCCGGACGCGCGGCGTTGTCGGGTAGTCGACGACGGGGCGGCGCGACGAGCCGCGTGACGAGCCGCGCTACGTGCCGAGGCACCCGAATGCGCGGCGGAGGCGAAGTAGTTGACGACGAGCCCGCGTGAGGCGAGTAGTCGATGACGAGCGGCGCGGCGGGCCGCGTGACGAGCCGCGCGACGTGCCGAGGCACCCGGACGCGCGGCGGAGGCAAAGTAGTCGACGACGAGCCTGCGCGAGACGGAGTAGTCGACGACGAGCGGCGCGACGAGCCGCGTGACGAGCGGCACGACGTGCCGAGGCACCCGGACGCACGGCGGAGGCGAGTAGTCGGCGACGAGGCCGCGCGAGGCGGAGTAGTCGACGACGAGCGACGCGACGAGCCGCGTGACGAAACGCGCGACGTGCCGAGGCACCCCCGGACGCGCGGCGGAGGCGAAGTAGTCGACGGCGAGCTCGCGCGAGGCGGAGTAGTCGACGTCGAGCCCGCGCGAGGCGGACCAGTCGACGACGAGCGGCGCGGACCGGCCGCGCGACGAGCCGCGCGACGTGCCGAGGCACCCGGACGCGCGGCGGAGGCGAAGTAGTCGACGACGAGCTTGCGCGAGGCGGAGTAGTCGACTACGAGCGGCGCGACGAGCCGCACGACGTGCCGAGGCACCCAGACGCACGGCGGAGGCGAAGTAGTCGACGACGAGCCTGCGCGAGGTGTAGTAGTCGACGACGAGAGGCGCGATGAGCCGCGTGACGAGCCGCGCGACGTGCCGAGGCACCCGGACGCGCGGCGGAGGCGAAGTAGTCGACGACAAGCCTGCGCGAGGCGGAGTAGTCGACGACGAGCCTGCGCGAGGCTTAGTAGTTGATGACGAGCGGCGCGACATGCCGCATGATGAGCCGCGCGACGTGCCGAGGCACTCGGACGCGCGGCGGAGGTGAATTAGACGACGAGGATCCTGCGCGAGGCGGAGTAGTCGACGACGAGCGGCGCGACAAGCCGCGTGACGAGCCGCGCGACGTGCCGAGGCACCCGGACGCACGGCGGAGTCGGAAGTAGTCGACGATGAGCGCACGCACGAGGCGGGGGCCGACGACGCGCGCGCGACGTGCCGCATGACGAGCCGCGCGACGTGCCGAGGCACCCGGACATGCGGCGGAGGCGAAGTAGTCGACGACGAGCCTGGGCGAGGCGGAGTAGTCGACGACGAGCCTGCGTGATGCAGAGTAGTCGACGACAAGCGGCGCGACGAGCCGCATGATGAGCCACGCGACGTGCCGAGGCACCCGGACGCGCGGCGGAGGCGAAGTAGTCGACGAGGATCATGCGCGAGGCGGAGTAGTCGACGACGAGCCTGCGTGAGGCGGAGTAGTCGACGACGAGCGACGCGACGAGCCGCGTGACGAGCCGCGCGATGTGCCGAGGCACCCGGACGCGCGCGCAGTCGAAGTTGTCGAGGGACGAGCTCGCGCGAGGCGGAGTAGTCGACGACGAGCGGTGCGATGTGCCGCATGACGAGTCGCGTGACGTGCCGAGGCAGCCGGACGCGGACGGAGGCGAAGTAGTCGACGACGAGCCCGCACGAGGCAGAGTTGTCGACGACGAGCCTGCGCGAGGCGGAGTAGTCGACGACGAGCGGCGCGACGTGCCACATGACGAGCCGCGCAACGAGCCGCGTGACGTGCCGAAGCAACCGGAAGCGCGGCGTAGGAAAATTGATTCCGCTTTGATGAGATCAAGGCGACTTGCTTCAATGGATCTCGGCGAGTCGACGAGTAGATTGATCTTGTTGACGAGGGTCCTTCGAATTCGCCCGGTGGTGATGATCACCCCTACCTGGCACGCCAGCTGTCGGTGTTTTAGACCGGCAAAACCTACCAAGGGGGTACCCGAGGTAGTAGATTATGCGGTGGAGGATCGTGATCGGGAGACCGAGAACTTGAAGGTGTGCGCGAGGACACGGGACACAAGATTTATACAGGTTCGGGTCGCCAAGGTGGCGAACCCTACGTCCTATTTGGGGTATCAAGTATGGCGCCCTGTGCTTGGTGTTGGGTTGAGATCAGGTGCCCGGCTAGGTACCCGGCCCTCCTTTATATAGTCTAGGGGGCGGGTTCCTAGTCAGTTACAAGGCAGGAGTCCTGGTAGGATTACACGGTACAAGTCCTAGTAGGATTACAGGGCAATTCTAGTAGGAGTCCGTCTTCATCCTTCCTTGCATGGGTACCCGGGGAGTATGCCCGACAGTGACACCACTTGAAAGAAGCTTACATAGAAGACACTTGGGGTACCACAAGGATTAGGAATGTATGAGTGCATTGCCTTTGAACTTATATAGAGACATAAGCTCGCAAGGACATGACTCAATAGCATGAAGCTCATATTGCTATATTCACTCTTTTAGAGATGTTAGATCACATTGAGAGTGAAATAGCATTCTCTTAGAATGAAGCACCGCACCGGAACACGTCGCCAAGGGACTACATAAGATAAGCTTGAGACAATATTAGTCCCATAACCAAACCATAGGATGAGCTCCCCATAAATGTGTGCATTTAGTGTTTGAATCACCAACCAAATGTATGCGCATTGTTTATGACAACAAAAGGGAATCTAACCCTATAGCTTGCTCATGATGCAAAAAGATATATATGAAAACATGCACCATGAAAGAACAAGTGTAGCTTTCCTACACACTAATTAAACCATGTAGGTTGCTCATGGGTTAGCACATGACACAAGCAACCTACCATATGTAAATATTGCAAAAAATGCAATCTAAACAAGGCAATAGAGCTACAATGATACAAGAGATAGGCACTAGTTTCCATTACCTCAACCGGGGAACTTGGGCAACATATGTCCAACTTGCAAGCTTGGCTTCTAGGCTTGAGCCTTCACATCTTCTTTGTGCTAAGCCTCCCAAGTCCCCACTCTCATGGCCTTCAAGTGGCCTTTGGAACCCAAACCATTTGAGGCCCCTTCATGTTGATGATGACTTCCTTGGGCACCCAAATGGGTTGGTTCCAACCCCGCTCCTCCTTCATCTTCCCAACCTTGTGTGCAACCACCTTGCCATTAGCCTTCTTCTTGATGACGTAGGTGTTGCTCTTGGTCTTGTTCTTGCGGTTGGGCTTGGTGTAGATGAGTGAGCTCTTGATGGTGGGCTTTAACTTCTTCTCGGCCTTGTCCATCTTCTTGACAAATTGAGGGCATTTGTAGAACTTATGCCCTTCTCCATGACACTTGTAGCAAGTCACGGTTGCACCCTTCTCAAGCTTCTTCACCATGGGATCACGGTTATCTTGAGAAGGTTGGACTTTGCTCTTTATGTCTTGAGAGATGTCCACTTGTTCCTCATCGTTCTTGCCCTTTCCCATCAAGCTTGCCAACCTCTCTCGGAGCCATTTTACTTCTTGCTTGAGCTCATCATTTTTCTTGCCTATGAGACAATCACATGTTTCTACAACAACATTCTCATTGCAAGGTGGTGAGCAAGATTCATCAATTAAATCAATGCAAGAAGTTGAAGCATCTACCTTGGAGATAGGAATAGCACAAGGGATAGATGATTCATCAAGCTCAAAGGAATTACTTGTTTTAGTCTCATTGCTCTCAAGCTTAGATTTTAGCTCATCACACTCCTTGTTAAGCAATTTGAAATTGCACAACAAATGTTCATAATTTGTAGCAAGGGTTGCACTAAGATCATTGAGAGCATTGAGTTCTTTAATTTCATTAGCTTGTTTCTTAAGCATTCCTTTTTGATTATGGACTAGCTCAACAAGATCATTGAGAGAGGTGGTTTCGGATTCATCATCACTTACATTGCTCTCCATACCTTGGGCCATAAGGCACATGTGTAGTGATGATGAAGGACCTTGCATGAAGCAGGTGGTGAAGTTCTTTCTTGATTCATCACTTGAGCTAAAAGAACTTGATTCTCCACCACTTGTCCACTCACGGACGGCGATAGTTGCTTCTTGCCTTGGTCTCCTCTCCTTGACCACCTTCTTCTTGGGCTTGTGCTCGATCTTGGTGAACTTGATGTGTTGATGATGACACCCTTCTCTCAAGTGGACGTTGTAGCCGTACATGTTGATTTTCTTCACATACTTGAAGATCTTCTTCACGTACTCGGCCATCATGGATTCAACCTCTTCATCACTTGAGGAATCTCCATCGTCACCATCATCACCATCATCCTCGCTTGAGCTTCCATGAGTAGCCATCCTACTCAACATCTTCTCTTGTTGGCTTGAGAGAGCATGACTTGTAGTTGGAGAGGATGGTTCTTGGGGCTTTTCTTGGGGCACCTTCTTTGACTTGGGCATGAGTTGAAGCTCATGTGCCATGATCTTGCTCAAGATATGAGATGGCTTCAAATCTTCGAGCTTCTTCTCGTAGATGATTGCCTTCACCAAGTCATAATCGGGCTTCCAGAGACTTTGAAGGATCTTGTCGTTGATGTTCAAGTCCGTGATGTCCTTCACACCTAAAGCATTGATCTCATTGACAAGCACATTTAGGCGTGAGTACATAGATTCGGCATTTTCATTTGCATGTTGCTTAAAGCTATTGAATTCCTCAAGGTGACAACCGTAGCGTTCATTAGCAACTTCTTTTGAACCCTCATTTTGCTCCTTGATGGTTTTCCATAGCTCATGAGCATTTTCACAAGTAAAAACTCTATTGAAAACACCTACATCTAGTGAGGACAAAATGATACTCTTAGCAATCACATCAAATTGCTTTTCCTTCTTAGTACCATTTTCATGCCCTCATCGGTGACTCTCCAAACATCAAGGTCCTTTGCTTGGAGATAGGCCTCCATGAGAACCTTCCACCGAGGATAGCCCGTGCCATCGAAATGTGGAGCCAAACCTAAGGCATCCACCCCTTTCATTCCTCTATAGAGCAACTCACTAGGCGGTGAAGCCTAACCGTTCCAATGAGCCGGTTTTCACAATTTACCAATCGAATTGGCGTATCCTTGTGAAGGAAGTGAGTCCCGGCTATGATACCACTTGTAGGATCAAGTCACATAGAAGGGGGAAGATTGATCTAGGGGGAGTTTGGATGATGGTAAGCATCCAAGCAAGTGTAAGTGGTTCTAATTTTGTCAATTTTTGCAAATTTATGCTTGCTTTGCTTGTGTTGTCATAAATCACCAAAAAGGGGGAGATTGTAGCGACACATGGCCCCATTTGCCATTTGTTCGAGTTGATTTTGGTGATTCATGCTAACACAAGTAATGGGACTAACCACATTGTCTAGCATGTCTTTGTAGGCATTCCTAGGTCCCATGGATGGTACCGCATGTTAACATACCATGCCCAAGCTAACATGTCATACCACAAGTTAACATACCATGGACATGTTAGGTTACTTACAACAAATTTGAGGACTTAGTATATATTTTGAGGCTATAAGTAATGGCATGTTAAGTATGTTGAGTATGTTAAGTTGAAGCAAAGATCCAAGTTGAAGACGCGAAGAAAAGGAAGGAAATTGATACCGTCGGATGAACCGACGGTACCTAAAAAACAAGCGTCGGTGAAATCGTCAGACGAGTTGGTTCACTGGGCGAAACCCTAGGAACCGTCGGATGAACCGACGATCCATTTCCTAGTAGCGTCGGATGAGTTGCAGAGGAAGAACAGCGAAGACAGTAGCACCGGATGATCCGACGGTCTGAGTGAGGACACCGTCGGTCTATCCGACGCTCAGTTTGAATCATGACAGAGATGCGCCAAGATGAAGTCTTCAGCACAGGATGATCCGACGCATTGGTCAAAGGGAAGTGTTGGTCTATCCGACGGTCGTATGAAAGCTAACAGAGACGACTTGGTCGCGGGGTCTTCAGCACCGGATGATCCGACGCACCGTCAGTGTGTTGACGGTGAATTTACGTCAACCTAGAGTACTTGTTATACATTGGTTTCGATTATGATTTGCAACTAACCCGCCACTAGGCATACTAATGATGTAACAAGTTCACACTTGCATGTCGATTTTGGTGTTTGTTGTTTACGCAGGAAATTAATGTTAAAGAGGAGACTTTCGGGATAAGTTCATCAAGCATTTCAAGAGAAGATCATGAAGCCCATCACAAGTCAAGACACGAACTGAACTAGACTACAAACAACCCAAGGACCGAAGCATCAACACGCAAAACTCCGGGGACTTGGATGTTTACCAATGAGATCAACTCAGCCCGAGAGATACTCTCGCAGCTCAGGACAGCATGATCTTTCGGTACAGATTCGGAGACTTAAACGGTCTTTAATGGCAAAAGTTTGACTACCAAAGTTGTGGGCCTCGACGATACCTTTGATTTGGACATGTGGAAGGCCCAATTCGGATAAGGGAGCTAGGAGATATAGCCCCCGAAATCCCTGCTGCGCAGTCAGTCCGAACTCAGAACAAATTATCTTCCAAGGCCGATTTGGAGATCTTATCTTCGCTTTTTAAGGAAAGAAATGAGTACCAAAGTTGAAGATAATTTCGTGGCGCACAACCTGGACACCGAATTTGCATTATTTGGAGTCCGGATGATATGGCGCTGTTGACGGTGTATTTTGGTGCACCTAGCATGTTCATTACACTTTGGTTTGGATTTGATTATGGAACTAACCCGCCACTAGGCACACTAATCATATAACAAGTTCATCTTTGTGCATGCATTTGGAAGTGTTGTGTTTATGTAGGAAAACATGGACATAAAGGACGTATTCGCAACAAGTTCAAAGGAGCATTCATGGAGTCTTGTTCGTGTTCATGAGCTTGCTGAAATCACTTCTAATGGTGGCGAGGACCGAAGTGCTACGAGGAACACCCCCGAGGATTGAAGCGAAAAAGATCAAACTTCATGCAAAGAGAGCCTCCATCTTGTACGCGAGGATAACAGCATCAAAATCGTGCAAGTGGAGGGGGCAAAGTACATAAGTACACGAGGACCCACGGAGCAAAAGGGGCGACCGAACCGGGCCGGGTGGGCACGGGCCGGCGGCCCGGCCCCCACTTCCGGCGCCGGTTCGGTCCCGTTTTCCTTGCCCTCGAAGGATCTTCAACCCTAAAACCCCCGAGGCGCCGCCAACACCGGGGAGAGGAGTCATTCGCACCAGAAGGCCATCCACAAGCTAGAGAGAGAGGAGGAGGATCTCCGGCGGGAGATCAACCACCTCGAAGGAAGCACCCTCTCGTGGAGAAGAAGGAAGACACGGCGGAAGGGAAACCATGATCAACGGTGCCATGATCGGCACCTTGATGGGGTAATCTTCTCATTCGTCCATGGGTTGTAATCGATCTTGAGATGTAATCGCACTTTGTCGGATTATCTATCTATCATCTTGTGTTGAATATACTTTAATGCTTAAGGTTAGCTACCGTGCCGTAGAGGGAGTACGAGCTCCAATGCTTCCTTGGATCCATTCAATACGCCGTGTCCATCAAAGGTCTAGTCATGAATACCTTCGCGTAGTGACAGTACGAGAGGAGGAAAAGGGGCGAAACCGTGGTCACATCCCCGATAGATTAGATTGGTTTTCATGTCTTTAAGCGATTGCATGCTCTAGTATCGTAGACCCGTGGGCGAGTGTCTTCTACCTTGATCGTTTATCATTCTCTCTAGTGTAGTTTAGTGTTTTCTAGTTTAATAGTAGTTAGGGTTTTAGTAGCTAGTGTGTCGTTGTTGATCGAACGCTTGTAATCCCCTTGCTCGCGGATTGACAAGAACCTTGGGAATCCCGTGGTGAAAAAGGTGTGGGGTCCGTACGCTTGCGGATCGTAGAGGGATACGTCTTTTATCCGTCAACAAGCCCCTTTTTACGGCGCCGTTGCGGGGAGCAAGTTAGTTTACATCGTTTGATTTGCATCTAACTTAGTTTTATATTTTAGTTTATCTTTTATTTGCTATATCTAACATATATTGTCCAGAAAAACACTTGTTTCTTTTTTTGTTTTTGTTTTTATCTTATTGTCTAGATGGAGTTCGTTAATCAACCCGTGGAAGAACCGGAGAAATCATTAAGGGATTACGCTAGCCCTCGATGTGAAGACATAAAAGTACAAGAGTCGGATTCGAAGCTCAAAGCGACCAAGTATGAAATTAAATCCAAGATCATCAAGATGGTGGCGGAAAACCCATTCGAAGGGATGGTTACGGAGAACCCATATAGACACATAAGGGATTTCACGACAATATCCAACACGGTGCGTCAAGAAGGAGTTCCCGATGAATGGTTCAAATGGAATCTCTTTCCCTACTCACTTGCGGCAAAGCAAAGACATGGTATTCGGTTGCGTCCTTTGAAGTTGAAGGCAATTGGAACAAGTTGACAAAGAAGTTTTGCGAGAAGTTCTTTCCAATTAGCAAGGTTCAACATCTAAGGAGGCAAGTGATCACTTTCATGCAAGGAGAAGAGGAAGGGATAGACCAAGCCTGGGATAGGTTTAATGAATTAATCGAACAAGGACCAAAACTCGGCTTCACCGGTGACGTACTCTTACATACATTTTTCTTTTCCCTAACCCCTAGTTGCATGCGACACGTCGAAATGTGTGCAGGTGGGGATCTCATGGAGAAAACACTCACGGAAGCCGCCCAACTTCTACAAAAAGTTAGTAAAGCGGCTGCCATGCGAAGAGATTGGGAAACAAGACTTGCAGAAGAGCCGGAATTCAATTCAAGGAAGAAGAAGCTTGCTGATTTTTCTAAAGAGGCAACCCCGGAAGTCACAAAAGAGGAACCAATCATAGAAAAGCTTGAACAAGAACACGTCAAGTCAAGAACTACACCAAACATTGACTTCGCCGCACCAAATGAGACGAACAAGAGAAGCATGTCAAGCGCGAAGCCACTAAGGGAGTTCGAACCAATGGATTGGGTTCCTATTGATTACGGAGAAGTATTCGACAAGAGAAGACCGTTCCCTAATCAAAAGGGGATGGCAAGAGCATTGGAAGTGGATTTCCCACCGGAGAAGAAAGCTGAAAATTCATACGACCTCGAAACCACCGGTGAGATTTTTGAAAAGCTCTTTGGAGATGACGTGGTGGATCCGGAACATATTGCCGAGGTGAAGAGAATCATGGGGATCAAGCCCGAAGCATCACCATACGCTCGCCTCGCTGAAATTTACTCGATAGGATCCGAAGAAGAAGAGAAGATGACGCCGCACTTGAGTTGCGAGATCAACGGAGTTCAATGCAAAGCTTTATGCGACATCGGAGCCCAAGTAAGTGTTCTATCTTCTAAAATTTACGATAAAGTTCAATACCACAACCTAGACTTAGCTCCAACATCAACGAAATTAATTATGGGAGATGGTAGAACTATCAAACCTCTAGGTATTGCTTGCAACATGAAAGTAAAAATCTCTAGAAACTATATACCAACCGATTTCTTTGTTATTGATGCTTACCATAGTAATTCTGATCATATAATCTTAGGTAGGCCTTTTCTTAAGTTGGTAGATGCCGTGTTAGATGCGGAGAAGGCAAAGTAACAATGAACCTTAATGGAACAAAGTACACATATAACTTTCTTCGTGCTTCTAAACACCTTACACCTTTTCCTCCCGAAGATGAAGAAGTAGAAGAGATAGATAGTCTTTGTTTTGTTGAAACCCTTAGAGACCCGCTGCAAAGAGCGATGGAAAATCAAATTAGTAATCAACAAGATGAAGAACTAGAGGAAGCAACAAAAGGCCTAGAGCCGCATGATGGTAGTATGGAGGAAGAGAAATTCGAAGATATCGGAGAAATCAAACCTGAGGAGCCACAAGTGCCCGAGGTAGACCTTAAACCTTTGCCCAAGGGATTAAAATATGAATTTTTGGGCCCAGACAAAACTTATCCAGTCATTGTGAGCGACGAGTTGAGCCCCGAAGAAAATGAAGCATTGCTGATTTTATTAAAAAAACATAGGAAGGTGATTGGATATTCAATTAATGATCTCAAAGGTATTAGCCCAGCCTTTTGCACTCATCGTATACCAATGGAAGACCAATGTAAGCCTGTAGTGGACCATCAAAGGAGGCTAACCCATGCCATGCGAGAGGTAGTAAAGAAAGAGGTTATCAAGTTACTTGATGCGGAATCATCTACCGGTTACGCATAGCGAATGGGTGAGCCGGTACATTGTGTACCGAAGAAAGGAGGTTTGACCGTGGTGAAGAATGAGAAGAACGAGTTGATACCGCAAAGAACCGTGACCGGGTGGCGGATGTGTATCGATTACCGTAAGCTTAACAAAGCGACGAAGAAAGATCACTTCCCCCTACCGTTCATAGACGAGATGCTCGAGAGGTTAGCAAACCACGCTTATTTTTGCTTTCTCGATGGATACTCGGGGTTCATGCAAATTCCCATTCACCGGAAGATCAACATAAGACAACGTTTACGTGTCCTTACGGAACGTTTGCATATAGGAGGATGCCCTTCGTCCTATGCAACGCTCCGCCTCTTTTCAACGTTGCATGATGGCCGTGTTCTCGGAATTCATCGAAGAAATTGTTGAAGTGTTTATGGATGATTTTTCCGTTTACGGGAAGACGTTCATGGATTGCTTAGCAAACTTAGAAAAGGTCCTTACAAGGTGTGCGAGAGGTAGATTTGGTTTTAAATTGGGAAAAGTGCCACTTCATGGTTAAGCAAGGCATAGTGCTCGGACATGTTATATCCGAGAGAGGAATTGAAGTGGACAAGGCTAAGGTAGAGACGGTTGAGCAACTCCCACCTCCTACGGATGTTAAGTCCTTAATGAGCTTTCTAGGCCATGCCGGATTCTATAGAAGATTTATAAAGGACTTCTCGAAGATCACTAAGCCTTTAACGCACCTTCTTCAAAAGGATGTGGCTTTCGACTTTGATGAGAAGTGTCTAGCGGCATTCTGGACCTTGAAAAATGCGTTGGTGAGTGCTCCCATCATCCAACCTCCGGATTGGAGCCAACCTTTCGAGATCATGTGTGACGCAAGTGACTACGCCGTAGGCGCGGTCTTGGGACAAAGAAAGGAAGGCCGAGTTCACGCCGTTTACTACGCTAGCAAAACTCTTAGTGGGGCACAATTAAATTACGCCACTACGGAAAAGAGTGCTAGCGGTGGTATTCGCTTTCGAAAAATTCAGATCTTACATCGTGAACTCGAAAGTCATTGTTTACACCGATCACGCAGCCATCAAGTATCTCTTGGCTAAGAAGGAAACTAAACCACGTTTGATTCGTTGGATCCTTCTTCTCCAAGAGTTTGATGTTGAAATTCGTGATAAAAAGGGGGTGGAAAATGTTGTGGCCGATCATTTGTCTAGGATGAATCGTGGACAAGATGATAAAGAGCCCATGGAAGATAAGATGAGAGACGACCACCTCTATAGAGTGATTGATAAAGATACTTGGATGATCGACATCATTCGAGCAATTCGAAAGATGCCCCTCGATCATCTAGATAAAAACACTCAAAGGAAGATAATCTCTGAAAGTAAGAAATATTTTTGGGATGCACCATACCTCTTCAAGCTTGGCAATGATGGAGTGATGAGAAGATGTGTGCCAAGAGAAGAGAGGCTTGAGACTCTAAGGAAGTGCCACTCGGCGGAGTACGGTGGGCACTATAGCCATTTTCGAATCGAAGCAAAAGTTTGGTCGAGCGGATTCTATTGGCCGGAGATGCATGAAGATACTAAAAGATATGTTGCGTCATGCCCCGAATGCCAAAGAACCAGAAACATCTCTCAAAGAAATTCTTTGCCTTTGAAATACAACTTGCAAATTGACATATTCGATGTATGGGGCATAGACTTCATGGGGCCTTTTAAAAACTCATTTGGATTCGAGTATATCCTTGTTATGGTTGATTATGTATCCAAGTGGGTAGAGGCTATACCATGTCGTAAAGCTTCCACGGAGGAGTCCATCACTATGATCAAGAACGTGATTTTTCCCCGTTTCGGTACACCGAGAATCTTGATAAGTGATGGAGGAACTCATTTCACCGGGAAGAACTTCAAAACGTGCTTGTCCAAGTTGGGAATTGAGCATACGGTCTCCACGGCCTATCACCCACAAACCAACGGACAAGCGGAGACGTCAAATAGGCAATTAAAAAGCATACTCAACAAAACCATAGAGAAGGGAGGCAAGGATTGGTCAAAGAAATTAGACGGAGCTTTATGGGCTTATCGAACGGCGTTTAAAACACCGATAGGTATGACCCCTTATCAATTCGTCTATGGAAAAGCTTGTCACCTTCCGGTCGAGTTGGAACATAAAGCCTATTGGGCGATTAAAGAGATGAACCTTGATCTCGATGCCGCGGTGGTGAAACGAAGAATTCAAATAAGCGAGCTAGAGGAATTGAGGTTGAAAGCATATGAAAACACAAGCATATACAAGGAGAGAATCAAAAGGTGGTATGATAAAAGATTGAAGAAAAAAGAATTTAAAGAAGGAGATAAGGTCCTCCTCTACAATTCGAGGTTTAAAACCTTCGGAAAGGGGAAATTGCAAAGCAAGTGGGACGGACCTTATGTTGTGCATTCGGTGTTCTCCAACGGAGCGGTAACCATTATGGATATAAACGGCGATCAATTTGTGGTGAATGGACAGCGGCTTAAGGTTTACTACGAACCCGATGTCGTGCCCCTTCATCATGTTGACGTCTTTACCATGGAGGACGAGCCCGAACGTCTCGCCTAGGACAAAAAACAAGGCATCAACTTCTGTAAATAATTTTTCTTTTAGTTTTCTGGAGTTTTTCGTGAAGATTTACTGGGCCAACTTTTTCCCATGGGCTAAGGAAGAAAAAAATAGGGCGGTGTGCAAAAACCCGGACCGGCCCGGCCCCCGAGGCAGGGTGGGCCGGCCGGCCCGGGCGGACCGGCCTAGGAGGGCCCGACGCCCGATGACGCCGAATTTCGCCCGAATTGCTCCTTTTTGACTTCCTTGTTTGGTCGGAAAAATTTAAGGGAAGTGTAAAAAAGGAAAATAAGGTTCCCGGGGCTTTTCTCTCGGGACTATTTATTTGGCCGAATTGGGAGCTCGAGAATCAAACCTTTCAAGCAATGTGTTGCACCCTTGTAGCGACCATTGAGCCTCCAAAAAGCTTAGAGTTGAAGCTAGAAGCCAAGAAGCCATCGATGGAGGAGGCGATGCGATGCGAGCTCAAGCTACCCGTCAAGAGGACCGCACGTATCCGTTGCGGAGGACGTGTCCCGCCGGGAGCTCTTGCATCTCGCAACCCCGTCGAAGGAGAGAAGGTCCCTACACCCGTCCGAAGGTCGGCACGCCTCCAAGGCATCAAGCGTAAAGATTACAAGGAGGTGTCGTCGGAGCCTAAGTATTATGGGGATAGCGACTACTCCGACGATCGTAGCCCGAGCTCGTGGGCGGCCGCCGGTAGAGATGATGATGATTGGGATGAGCAGCCCAATGAAAGGACTCCCGAAGGCCCCAACGGCGATGGCAACGACGGTGGCGAAGGCAACGACAATGGAGGTGGCGACGACGGTGGTGACAACGGTGGAGATTATGGCGACGACGACCCCTTCGGATTGCATCCGGTGTGCTATCGAGTTTGCCGTCAATCCATCGCGGATCTCTACATGTCGGCCGACGAATGTCTCCAAGCCATGGAAGCGATGAAGCGGCGTATGGAGGACTTGGAGCGCGTAGTTGAAGATGACTACAAGTTCCTTAACCGTAACGTGCGCAAACTTTTCGGCATGGTTGGAAACATGAGAGGCAAGTGGTGCAAAACTTGCTTGAAGTACCACTAGATCTAGTTTTCCCCTTAGGATTTTGTAAGATACGACGAGGACGTCGTATGTTTTAAGTGTGGGGGAGAGCTAGCTCGCTAGCCTTAGCTTTTAAACTTCAAGTTTAGGTTCGGTTTAATCTTCGTGTGAGAGTCTTAGTGTTTTAATGAGTCTTTAGTTTTTGAGTCTGTTTTAAAATTTTTGCAAGTGTCTTAAATTAGTGTTGAGTCAAGAAAATCAAATAAAAAGAGTCTTTATATATATCTTTGTGTTTTATGTATTGTTTATCTTTATTTACTTGTTTGTTTAATCTTCAATTCTTGATATATGAACACAAGTATGTGGTTTGAAAATCGTTTACCGTGGTGCTTAGTGAAATCGCTACTACTTAAAGTACCCATACCGCACTTCGATCTTGAGCTTCACATGCTAGTTGTGCTATGTTCGATGCTAAAAATTGGAGGATTTCAGTTCTGAAAATTATTTTAAAACCCTTGTAATAAAGGTTAGCAAAACCTCTTTTTCCAAGTTGAGAGTAAGAAAAAATTCCTATCCAAAGCCAAGTTTATTTTTTTTCGCTCCACCATAAGTGTGATTAGCACGATGAGTTAGGCTAGGACCCTTCTCTCTTGGTGAGTTTTAATTTCGAGCAATGATCATGTCCTTGTGCTTATCTTTTGTTGCTAGCCTCGTCATATATTCGGTAACGTGACGTTCACAACGGAAGTCACGTATATCGCCGAATTCCATACCCAACCCTATACATCTCTTTTGTACATCGTATTCCTTGAACACAACCTATTTTCAAAGTTTCGTCTCGTCTCTAGCATGATTTATTTAAAATTTCAGATTGTATGCATGCGAGGAAAGAGAGAATTGAAAGCTTTGAAAAGTTGTCAAGAGAAAGAAAAATAAAGAGAAAAAGTATGTGTATGGAAAAGTAAGAAAGAAAGAAAAATCATATGTGAATGAAAGAAGAAAAAGAAAAAGAGAAAGATGAGTTAGCAATGAAGATATGAGAGGGATGGATCAAGTGAAAGAAAAGAAAAAAAATAAAGTGTAAGGAAGGATGTCACATTGATTGTGAGACGAAACTTTTACTCTATTTCCAACCATGTGCAATCCGACAACGAGGACATCATTGGTGCCTTGAAGTCACAATTTTCTTTTGCCCTTGCACATGTCCACCATTCTAAATCTTCTCATCCTTGATATCCCTACATATGGTTAATTCTCATGATCATTGGCTTTGAAAGGTAGACAACCATTAGAGGAAGTTCTTAGTTTGACAATACTTGTGTTGATTGCGCTAGCCCTACCTATAGCTCCACTTTTACATGATATATGAGAGATTAATGGGAGGTGAGAGTTTTATAAAATTTGGTTAGGATAGCCACTTCATATGAGTGACTTGAGAGAGCTTGGAGAAAGGTTTTTGTCTAATACTTGTTGCAGGAATTTTTGTTTTGAAAACCATAAAAACCCTCCGATGGAAGCAAAGGAGTAAGCATAGCTGAAATTGAAGACTTCAAGTGAAGGGTTTGAGTTGTGGGGTGAATCTTGACGTGGTAAAAATTCTAAACGCCCATGTTTATGTTTGATTATCATTACTTTGTGTTTATGTATTAAAGATGAAGGGATTGACTAACTTGTGAAGAAGGATAAGTGGTACACGATTACACACCTTGGACGAAATTCTTTTACGAGTACTTGCTCGAGGACGAGCAAGAGCTAAGTGTGGGGGAGATGTTGACGGTGTATTTTGGTGCACCTAGCATGTTCATTACACTTTGGTTTGGATTTGATTATGGAACTAACCCGCCACTAGGCACACTAATCATATAACAAGTTCATCTTTGTGCATGCATTTGGAAGTGTTGTGTTTATGTAGGAAAACATGGACATAAAGGACGGATTCGCAACAAGTTCAAAGGAGCATTCATGGAGTCTTGTTCGTGTTCATGAGCTTGCTGAAATCACTTCCAATGGTGGCGAGGACCGAAGTGCTACGAGGAACACCCCCGAGGATTGAAGCAAAAAAGATCAAACTTCATGCAAAGAGAGCCTCCATCTTGTACGCGAGTAACAGCATCAAAATCATGCAAGTGGAGGGGGCAAAGTACATAAATGCACGAGGACCCACGGAGCAAAAGGGGCGACCGAACCGGGCCGAATTGGGCCTGGGCCGGCCGGCCCAGGCTCTGCCGCCTGGGCCCACTTCCTAAGCCCACGGCCCCGTTTTCTCCTTGCCCTCGAAGGATCTTCAACCCTAAAACCCCCGACGCGCCGCCAACACCAGGGAGAGGAGCTTCGTCTGCACCAGAAGGCCATCCACAAGCTAGAGAGAGAGGAGGAGGATCTCCGGCGGGAGATCAAACACCTCGAAGGAAGCACCCTCTCGTGGAGAAGAAGGAAGACACCGGGCGGAAGGGAAACCATGATCAACGGTGCCATGATCAGCACCTTGGATGGGGTAATCTTCTCATTCGTCCATGGGTTGCACTCGGATTCGGAGATGTAACTGCACTTTGTCGGATTATCTATCTATCATCTTGTGTTGAATATACTTTAATGCTTAAGGTTAGCTATCGTGTCAGAGGGGATACTTAGCTCCAATGCTTCCTCGATCCATTCAATACGCCGTGTCATCAAAGGTCTAGTCATGAATACCTTCGCGTAGTGACAGTACGAGAGGAGGGAAAGGGCGAAACCGTGGTCACAACTCCGATAGATTAGATTGGTTTTCTTCATGTCTTTAAGTGATTGCATGCTCTAGTATCGTAATTCGTGCCAGTGTCTTCTACCTTGATCGTTTATCATTCTCTCTAGTGTAGTTTAGTGTTTTCTAGTATAATAGTAGTTGGGGTTTTAGTAGCTAGTGTGTCGTTGTTGATCGAATGCTTGTAATCCCCTTGCTCCGCGGATTGACAAGAACCTTGGGAATCCCGTGGTGAAAAAGGTGTGGGGTCCGTACGCTTGCGGATCGTAGAGGGATACGTCTTTTATCCGTCAACACTCCCTCCAAACGGAATGATAAGCTTTGCACCCCATCATCAAGGATAGGTGCAATGGTCATCAAGATTTCCAAGGCGAACCCTTCTGGGTGTCCACCGATACCCGTTGAGAATTGCACCCATCCAAGGTGCCCCAACATGTAGCATATGCTCAAGTGCTAAACCCAAGGTGAAGAGTGCTTGGTCGTCGAACTCGACGTTGGGCACAAGTCTCTTCCTCAAGACGAGAGAGCCTCTCCTCCTCCGACGACGACAAAATGAAGCCGTACGAGGAATATATCGGAGGTAAGGAGGTGGCGCGGTCGAACGGGCCGGATCGTCGTGTGGCGCGGGCCGCACCTCCCAGGCTCCTTGGAGGTTCCCAGAAACCTTATGGACGCGTGTCTTTGCAGTTCCCACACACCAAGGAGGAGAGCATCGTTCCTCCTTTGTGGCGTCGTATCCGTCTCCACGCTCCGGGGAGACTCGGAAACCGAGTGCCTCCTCGAAGACGTCGTTGACGACGGCTTGGATGACGACGAACCCTTCTTCTTGGAGAAGAGACTTGTGGTTTTCTTCCACATGGTTGTCGACTTTTCTTCTACTAAAACTCCGTGTTGCAACTGGTAACTAGCACTAAAAATCTTACTTCGGATGTGGACTTTGAGTCATTAAGGTGGTGGATTTTTTGAGCTATCAAGCTTGGGAAGGTTGGCTAGGTTTTACCGGAGGTTTTGGGCACAAACTCGAACACACAAACAAAGGAAGGAGAGGGAAGCTTGCATGCGTAAAACGGGAGCCGGGGCTCCCAAGTAGGGGAGGCCGGCCGGCCCTCGGGCTGACCGGCCTGGGGTGCCCGGCGTCCTCTCCCTTTTCACCCCCGGCTTTCTTTCCAGCACGATCATTTCGCCTCTGCAACTTTCCCCGCCTGCGTGCTCCACGAGTTGGCACCGCCTAACGCTCTTGTCCAATTTCTTTTCTTGCATTATTGGTCCTTCCACTTGATGCTTCATGCTTTGGGTCATGTCCATGCTCCCTAGCTCCACTTGCTTCACCATGAAATTCCTGCAAAGTTGATGCTTTCTGCCCACCATGCTTGTCCTTTGCATGTGGACTTGGTGAAAGTTGATGAAAGTCCAATGGTGCATGCATGATTAATTCAAACTAGATTGCCTCCGTTTAGGTATATTTAAGGTTAAGCACTCCTCTCATTCGAAATTTAAAATATTTTTCAGAGCCATGCAAGAGCTCAAGTGTGATTTTAGAGAAGCTTTAAACCATTAAAACAAAATGTAAGTCGAAAATATTTTTCGACTACGTTGATACCTGCCTCACCCCAGATAGTTTGCCTTCATCGGTTGAGAGCGAACTTTTCCCGGCTTGATCATGGGGGCATAGGTTTAGGTTCTAATTTTGGATAAATAAGAGAGATTTTGAATAAAACAAAATTAAATAAGGCTTAGAAAAATTCTAATCTTAGAGAAACCAAGGATATAGATTTTTAAACCGACAAAAAGTTTTAATTTCTAGGTTCATGCGAGTCCTACCACGTGCTGAATTTTAATTAATCACCTAGGTATAGTCGTGCCTACTCATATGTGTTTTTAGCATGAAAAATAATTCAACCTCAGCACCATAATGAGGGTGAAAGGTTGATTTAGGTTCTGAAATTATTTGGTTGAGGTTTCTCGAAAAGAATCGAACAAACACATAGGAGGGTTCATGCAAAGGGTTTATGATAAAGCAAAATATTCAATCAAGAATTATGTCTCTAATATTGTTCAACCACTTCTAAGTCTAATGTTCTTGCGTAATAAAATCCAAAACTAAATTATTAAAAAGACTCAAAAACCCGAAATCGGCTGTCCTCCAGCTTGTTCTTGACTCGACGAAACGGGTTATTGCCTCCCGCCTAGCGCTTCGTTTATAGTCTATAGCTAGACTTCTTCACTTGATTACTTCGGATCAATGCCTTTTGCGGCGTTGCAATCTTGGGTACCCACTTCCGCACCATCTTGGGCACGTTTGTCTTCCTACTTTTGGTCATTTTGTCTTCACAGTCGCTTTCTCTTCCTTTGTCTTGACGGATGCAACACCTTTCTTTGATTTTCTTTACGTTCATTTTTTCGGCTCCTTCTTTTTCAGCCCTCCTTTTGCTTTGTTCTCCCTTCACTCCAATCATGTTGCATGCCTCGAGCCTCTGGACTAACTTGAAGGAACTCCTTTCTCCGTTGGATATCGAACATGATCTCCCTTGCCAACATCAATAGTAGCTCCTGCTGTCTTTGAGGAAAGGCCTCCCAAGGATGAGTGGCGGCTTCTCCCTCTCTCCCCATCTCGAGCACAACGAAGTCGACGGGATGAAGTGGTGTCCGACCACGGTACATTCCAAGAATACCCAAGGATAGCGAATGGAGTTATCTCCCAACTCCAAACATATACCCGTATCCACAAAGTGTAGCTTCTCGAACACATCCCTCGGCATGACGCTCACACTAGCTCCAAGGTCGCATAACGCCTTCTCGAAGTTGAAAGAACCAACCGAACATGGAATAGTAGGGCACCGGGGTCCTTTTGCTTCTCTAGCCCATTAGCAATAGCGGCATCTACACTCCTCGTACATCTTGACATGATCTACCCCGAGGTTATTTCATATTTATTTGCAAGTATATCTTAAAGTAACGAGAATATGGAAATTTTTGTAGGGCATCTAGTAATGGCATGTTGATGCTAAGTCTACGCACAACTTCCACAAACTTCTCAAAGTGGTTGTCAAGTTTACCTCGGAAGTAGCGTGCTTGAGTTGGGTAAACGCATCCTCGTGTCTTCCTCCGGCATCTCAAATTCGGGCTTTTCGGTGACGATCCCTGTAACCTTCTTTTTAGCAACTCCTTCCACCTCGGTGGATGACGGGGTTTTCTCCTTGCTCCCGCGGAACGTTCCGGATCTCTGCCTCCTTCCCCGAATGTGTTTGAATGGCCTTCGCCGATTCGGACTTTTAGGTTGTCTCGGAAGCTTCCTTCATCATTATGGAGAAATCCGTGTTGTCCAACTTGCGTCTCGAGCATCTTCATCATGTTGAGCACTTGATGATTTAACCTCCACCACCTTGCTATCGATGTTCTCCAACACCTTGTCTATGGTCTTGAACTCGTGATCGTGTCCTTGTTGGATCTTAGCTTGCTCATCCATGAACTCCTTCAATTGCATACGAAGTGGAACCGCATTAGGAATAGATGAGCTTGCATTAAATTGAGGTCTACCTTGCCCGTAGCGGAAGTTCGGCAATTCTCCCTTCCTCATGTAGTCGAGCGTTTTTGGCTTCCTCCGGACAATCTTTGCAAACATGGCCATACTCTCCACATTCTTCACATGTGGACCTTGCTTCGGCGGCCTTCAAGTCTTGAGCCTCTTCTTTCTATCTCCATCTTCTCCAACCTCCTCGAAGGAGCTGAACAGACTCTGCTTCTCGCTAAGGCTCTCCTTCAATTGCAAGACTCCTTTGACATTCCCCGTGGGTTGAACTGGGATGTGAGCTGCCCCATGATTTCATGTGTCATTATCCGCAACCTTCTTTAATAGAGTGAAAGCCTGGTCGGTGTAAGTTCGAGGATGGATTCTGCCGATGCATCGATGATCGTCCTTTACGCCATGGTGAGTCCTTGATAGAACTTTTGCACAAGGTCTTCCTTCGGGAACTTGTGATGTGGAACCGCGCGGGTGTACTCGTTGAAGCGCTCGAATGCCTCTGAGATAGTTTCCGTAGGATATTGAACAAAGGGTAACTTTATTACGCAAGCTTTGAGTTTTACCTGGTGAGTAGTATTCCTTCATGAAAGCTCTCATCAACGTTGTTCCACTTTGCACCGTCTCCGCCGGTTGAGAGTGGAACCATTGCAAAGCCTTCCCGAGTAGTGAGAACGGAAAGTTTCGGTCTCCCTTTATCTTTTCTGATCTTTGAGTCACCCCATCCATGATGAAAGTCTGACATAGTTGAATGAATGCTTGGAGGTGAAGGTTCGGATCCTCTTTATCGGTGAAGGGTGAATGTTGTACCATGCGTATTATTGAGGTCTTGATCTCGAACGGTCTTCCAATCTCCTCAAGGTTCAAGATTGGTAGGTCGATGATGTTTGGGGTGGTCTTCCAATCCCCAATCTTGCGTTCTTGCTGTGGTTGGTCACCCATCTATGGAAGTGCTGATTCTCCCGAGGACTTTAAGGTGGTGAATTCTTCGGAGATCTCGCGATCCTTTGTCTTCCGGACTCCGGAATCTACAAAATCCAACTTTTTAGCTTGATGTGCTTCGCGTCTCCTTAGCTCCGTAAAGTTTTTCCGGATCATCCACAAAATTATCTGGGTTTGTTGGAGAGGTAGCCGTCCATCTCCCGTTAGGGTTAGCAATAAACAAAGTATGCAAAAACCAGAAAGTAAAAACAAATCTTATAAAAACTAGGGTAAGACAAACTAGATTAGATGTATTTTGAGGATGATCAAAGTTTAGTATATGCAAAAGAAAACAAAAGAAAACCTAAAATTACAAAAAGGCAATAAAAAATCAAATCTTGATCACTTGTTCCCCGCAACGGTGCCGTAAAAGGGGCTTGTTGACGGTTAATAGTTGTATCAAATTTTTTATGACTTGCAAGCGGACAAGTCTCCCGTCGTAGTCAAGAGACCCTTCTTCCCTCGAGTGGTGAACCCAAGGTATCGAATCCGTGGAACAAATGTGTGACGCAAAGTTGATTCAGGAAGCCAAGTAACTTCAATCTTCGATAAAACCCTAATGCATCTAAGTAAAAGACACGAAACTAATCTAATCTACTAAAGACCGGAGATAACAAAGTAAGATTGGGTAGATAAACCGATCTAAAGGGATCGGGATAAGCCTTTTGTTGAAGTTCCAAGCAATAGAAGAAGTAGCAAATCGAATCTTATAAGAAGCCTCTTTAAATCGTGGTTTTTCGTCCAAATCCGAAAACATCCGCCTTTCGGAGCCCCCGTTCTGTCACAATGTAGACCTACCTGCACAGGGAGTCTAGGTGAGTCAAAAGACAAGTCGAGATTTTCAAGATCCGTTGTACTTCTAGCTATCGCTTACAAGAACACCCTATGTAATCTATCTCGAGAATAGAATTGGAATAAGAAAAGCCGATCGAGAAACGAAATCTTCGAGGAAACACTTGATTGCTAAGAATAGATTCAACTTGATAATTCAACTATAACAATGATACATACGCAAGATCACCACTGGGATCCTTCCTTGATCTTGCTTCTAGCTCCGAGAACTCTGACGTGGTCTTTCGTGCAAGGTTCCCACGTCGGCTAGGGAAACCCTAGTCAACTAGCTTGACCCTCTCCTCTCCGAGATGGTGTCCCTCTCTTCTCTGCTCCTCGGCGGCCGATGACGAATTAGTGATGCGGCTCGGTCAGGGGCTATAATAGCCCGAATGGCGGCGGAAAGGAGGGGGCAAACGGCCCCGGACCGGCTGAGCCGATCGCCCAGCCGGCCGGGCCTCGGGCCCATCCAGGCCCAGCCCGAGGCCTCCTTTGCTCTACGTCGGTTCCCTTGCTTCCTGGATGTTTCCCCCTTCTGCATGTAGGTCCATGTCGTCAGTTTATCTCCGAATTGGGCATAACTCCTTGTCTTGCAAGATCTTGAAGACTTTCCTCGGTCGTGTCCCTCGGAGTTTGTCGTCTTCTGATCAAGTCCCTAACTCTTGGAGTTAAGTTTGCTTCATTACATGACTTGTACGGGGCTTCAAGGTCTTGTCATAAGGTGCTTGATGAACTTATCCCGAAAGTCTTGCTTTCAACGCTAAACCCCGCATAAACACTAAACTCCAAAACCGACATGACACGGAACTTGTTATACCACTGGGGTTAGTGCCAATGGATAAGTGAGGACCATGTGTGTGCTCCGATAATCGGTGGATGGTCGTGCTTCCTGTGTGATGAGTGATTGACAACGTTGTGTGGACTGATTCTTGGCAAAGTATTGCAGTGCAGGTTGCGGCTTGGACTCGTGTTGGTGCGTGTGAAGAACAAGCCGGAAGGTCGCTGTTTGGTGAGGCCTCCTGTGTGGAGAAGACAAGTAGGCTTCGTTCGAGGGACCCGGTGGATAGTGGGGTCAAGTGCGGGCTGCATGGTGGCATGAACAGCAAGATGAAGTCGCGGACGGTTTCTTGGTAGAGCCTCAAAACCAAGGGCGAGCCGGGACTATGTGGGAGCCGAGTCATGAGTGGAGATTGGCGTGAGGGGCTACACCGAGTTCGCGGGTTTGCAAAGTGTTCACAGGAACCACCGGGTTACTCGGTTGAGCCACAAAACCGAGGCCGAAGACTCGACGAGGGGTGCGGCCACCCAGGCCGGTTCAACCGCCCAGGAGGGGCGGCCGCATCCGCCTGGGGCCGGTCAGATCTCCCCAGCTCTGCCTAACCGCCCAGGGGGCGGTCCGACCGCCCCGGCCGCCGGCGCCGAGAAGCTCGAAGCGGAGGACACGTCGGGATCGCAAGGCTTGCGTCGAGGCTAAGCAGGTTGCGGTCGCCGGGCGTCCGTCCGATGGTGAAGACATGAAGACACTTCCAAATCCGCCCCTGGGGCATGTATCCCTAGTTATTAGTGAAGGGTGTTTTAGTCTTTTGGGTGCCTCCATATATACTCATTGGATGTGGGTGACAAGTGTTTCAACTTTGGAACCCTAGCTCATTTGTTTTTCCATTTTCGTTCTCCCTTTTTCCTTAGGTTTTTAGAGGAGTAGCTTGAGAGCTTTCCTTATGAGATCTAGAGAGAAGGATGGATGTTTGGGTGGCAAGCTAGACCATGCATCAACCTTTCATGGCATGTATAGATGGTTTGGTTGTTCATCATGGTGGTTTTCCTCTTTGTGTTGATTTTCGGAGCTCTTTGTTGGCGGTGTTTTGAGGACGATTTCTCGGGGCTTTTGGTGGTGTCACGTATGAGGTTCTTGTGCCTCTTTGGCTGGTGACTTTGCCTCAAATCTCCTTTGAATCGGACTCGACGGTGGTTTCTCGAGTTGGGTGAGTTCTTGACCTAGAGAAGCGATTTCTTCGCTTCCCTCTGATTGTGAGCGTTTCAGGTCGATTCCTTTCGAGGTAGAGGTTGCTCAGGAGGTAACCCAGCTATTCCAGTTTTGCTGCAATCCGTGGAGTGATTCGGGAGATCGGGCGCGAGGAAGTTGAGGCTCTGGACCCGCGGGTTCGTTTTCTCTCGGGAAGGGCGTCTAACCGCCCACAGGGGGGCTGGCCTAACCGCCCTGGGTGTTTCCAGGTCGAAGTTTTGTTTCGCCGGATTTTCCTCTATGAATTTGTTTGCCTTGATCAGAGGAGCGTCTGGGTGAAATTTGGGGTCTTTCTCGTGCAGTTTGCTAGGTGTTCTTGGTTGGAGTTCGTTGCTGGGTACAGGAGGTTAGACCGCCCCGGGTAGCCGGTCTAACCGCCCCTAGGCCCCTGGGTGAAGTTTTGGTTTTCACCAAGATTTTCTGGTAGCTAGCATGGCCTTGACCAGAGATCTCTGTTGGTGAAACCGTGGTGAGTTTTGGTGCTCGGAAGAGGCGTTTCAGAGGATTTCTTGGTTACCAGGTGGAGGCGGTCTAACCGCCCCCTATACCCGGTCTAACCGCCCTCTCAAGGTTAGCCGGCTTTCGAGTTGTTTCCGCTGTCGTTGCTGCGTGTGTGTTGTGGTTGCTTGTAAAGTTTGTTCCTAGGACTGCAGCACTCCAGTGGCTACGTGGTTTTGGCAAACGGAAGGTTGAAGTGAGCGTGTGATTTCGGGGTTCTAGCTAGTTCATCTTGCTTCCGGGGTTTCAATCTCCTCGAGAAGATTTTTTTATCGGTTCCCATTCACCTCCTCTCTGGTGGCCTAATCGGTCCTTCAAGTGGTATCAGAGCAGGTTTGGGTCTTTGCTGACTCTAACCAAGCCTAAGATCCAAGGATGGCGTACCAGAACGGGTTCGGGTCCCTCCACACCGATGGCAAGAACTACTGTGATGTGGAGCAAGCGGATGGGTGCGTTCCTCCGCGGAAAGGGTCAGATTCTCTGGGATGTCACGGTGGACATAGGCTATGTCCAGCCGATGGATTTCCTCGCTCCAGGGTCGAGGGGATTGCATTCGACGCCAACAACAAGGCGGCCGATTACTTGTTTCGTGCTTTGTGTCGACTTCGAGTTCGATCGGTGCACACCGAGCACTTGGCTTGTAGGATTTGGGCGGTGTTGAAGGAGGCTCATGTTGGGAACGCCCAGGTTCAGGCACGGTTGTATGCGACCTACCTACGGTGAGAGAGTACGAGAACTTCACTCATCTCCCCGGTGAGTCCATCGATGCCTTGTTTCGAGGTTCACGGTGGTGGAACAACATGAGGGCCAATGTGGACGTGCCCTGCACGATGATCATGATAGAGCGGTCCAGCTCTTACACTCTTTGGATCGTACAATATGTTCAGTTACGTATTGAGGCCATAGTCGAGTCGGAGAGGTATGATACTCGACGGTGAACGAGCTATTCTCGAAGCTCAAGTCGGGCCGAGGTGGATAGGGGCATGATTGCCAAGCTCGAGGGACCGATCGATTCCCATAGTCTTGCCCTCGTTGGTGGTTCCAAAGGAAAGACTAAGCGTAACCCATCCACCGGGATGTTCTCGGTTTCCTCTTTGATGTCTATGCCGGATGAGGAGTTTGATGACCTTGGAGAGGACGAGTCATGGCGCTGTTGACGAGGCGGTTCGAGAGGCTGCACGAGAACCGCGTGAACATGAGGAGGAACACGAGGACTTGCTTCCAGTGCGGCAAGCCGGGACACTTCGTCGCCGACTGCCCGGAGAAGGCCGAGAATAAGGACAGCTACAAGCACAAGCCGAGGAAGAACGATGGCAAGTACCGTTCGAGGCGCGACCACAAGAGCAAGCACAAGAACAAGTACAAGGACGAGCGACGATCGAGGAAGAAGGAGGGTCGAGGCAAGGCCCGAGCGATGGTTGGAGCGAGCGACGTCGACTCCCGATTCCGCGTACTCCACCTCGAGCTCGAGCAGCAGCGAAGACGAGGGGAGATCGCCGCAAGAACAAGAAGTCGTCCCAAGAACACGAGCGGGGGGAGGCCGCCGCGAGAGATGGCTTCCGCACCATGGCGTTGAGCTCCGGCGGCAAGAAGAGCACACGGAGCGACTCGGACTGCGAGTCCGACGACGAGGTGCGTGATGAACTTCCCTTCTTGCGCCGGAGAATGAGAGGCTTGGCTCTTTGCTTGATAACAGTGATGACATGCTTAGAGAGGCCAAGAAAATGAGGAAAGAGCTTAGGGCTTCACTCGAGGATGCTAGGACTAGAGTGGCCGAGCTAGAGACACGAGGTGCTTGATAGCAAGCTTGAGATTGATTCGCTTAAGGCTAGTCCTATTGTTTCGATGAGAATGATTGTGTCGATTGCTCCATATTCCTTGCCGATCTTGCTTTGTTTAAGGAGAAGCATGCCTCCAAGTGTGAGGAACTAGATTTGCTTAGGGTTGAAGTGGGTGAGCTTAAGTCTAGACCTCGCTTTGCTAGGTGCTTGCACTTCTTGCCCCGTTTTGCATGCTAAGATTGATGAGATGCATGCTTACACTAGTTCGCTCGAGGCTAAATTGAAGGAACCCATGCCTACATCTTGCTCTACTCCGTGAAATGCATGCATTGAAAAATTTGGAGCTTGCACATTATGTTGATCGTTTGCGGGATGAGAATGATGATTTGAGGAAGTTGATGGGTTGGTTGTCCAGGTCATGAGCCTCAGTTGAGGATGATGATCGAGGCCTTTAAGAGGCAAGATGGTGAGGGGCTTGGGGCAAACAAGGTTGGTGAGGGAAGTGGAGAGAATATCCCGGAGCCACCAAAAACCCACCACAAAAATGATTTCCCTCCAAAACCTAACCATCTAAGGAACCGACTAGACACAACCCCAGCTCCACCCGTGTTTCCTACACCCACAAATGATCTACAAAAGCCTATCAAGTTTGTGAGCACTTCGGGGAAAGTGTTCTTTGGGAAGGAGAGTGAGAAGGCAAGTGGTGAGAAAGCGGTGGAGGGTTTGAGTGGAGAGAAAGCCGAGTGAGCGGACCACATCCCAAGCCAAAGCCTAAGCTTGTGAGGTTCCATTGTGGCTATTGTGGGAAAGATGGCCATAAGGAGGAGTTTTGCTTCAAGAAGAAGCGAGAGGAGAGAATGGAGAAGGAGTGGGCTAACAAGGACAAGTACCACCCTTCCGATGGTGTACTTGAGCCTCGTATGCGGATGCCGGGGGCAAGGCGGTTGTGAGGACGGTTCGGGCTTGGGGAGAGAAGAAGGCCGCAGGTGGTGTTGCGCCTGGTCTCCCGGTCGGCCGGTGGGGAGCACCGGTCGGCAGACCCCGGTGCGACAGACGGACGCGTTCGGGTTTCGAGCTCGTACGGGTGCGAGGGTTGTTTACGGTGGTCGTGGTTCTGGTGGTTGGGCTGGAAAGGGTGCAGGTGGTCAGTTTGCTAGGCGTTCTCCTCCTCGTGCTCAATACGAGGATTGGAGGAGTCGTGGCGTTGGGTTGGAGAGGAAGGACGTTCCACGGGCTTTCTTGCGTGGATTTGGTCCTCCTCCAGGCAGAGAGGGTTGGTTCCCTCAGGGTGGTTACCGTGGTTGTGTTCGTGGAGGCAGTTTTGGTAGGAGAGATGCTTTGGTTGGTGCTAACCCCACTTTCGAGCAAATGGCTCGGCACTGGTTTTCCTCCTTTGGTACTAACCCCGGTCTTTGAGTCGTTTGTTCGCTCACGTGCTTATTTTTGATTTTCGGGTGGGAGACTTGAAGAACATTTGGTTGATTGACTCCGGTTGCTCGAGGCATATGACCGGAGACGAGGGGTGGTTCTCAAGTCTCGTCCGGTGGTGACGAAGAGGTACATCACCTTTGGGGACAATGGGCGTGGGCGTGTGCTTTCGAAGGTGAGATCAAAGTGAGTGACAAGATCACTGCGAGGCGTGTTGCTCTTGTTCAATCGGCGGGGTACAATTTGCTTTCTGTGTCCCCGGTTGTTGGATGAGGGTTTTGAGGTGTTGTTTCGGCTTACGGTGGTTCTCGGATTGTGGACTCTCGAGGGGACCTTGTCCGTATGGTCGTTCCCGAGGGTCGGTGTTTCGTGCTGATTTTTCTCGGTCTTCGGGTGTGGAGCGTTGTTTCTTGGGCGGTTCTTCGAGTGAGTTGTGGAAGTGGCATAGGAAGTTGGGTCACTTGAGCTTTGACCTTTTGTCTCGCTTGAGTAAACTCAATTTGGTCCGAGGATTGCCACGTTTGAGGCTTGAGAAGGAGTTGGTTTGTGCGCCGTGTAGGCATGCCAAGATGGTAGCCTCTTCTCACCGCCTCTCACCGATGTGATGACTGAGCGTCCATGCGAGCTGCTCCATATGGACCTTGTTGGCCCAGCTCGTGTGCGATCTGCGGGTGGGAAGTGGTATGTCCTTGTTGTGGTGGACGACTATTCTCGGTATGCGTGGGTGTTCTTTCTCGAGGATAAGGGGGAGACGTTTGGTTTTGTTCGAGATCTAGTCTTGAGGTTGAGGAACAAGAGGCACGGAGATGCCATACGAGCTATCCGCAGTGATAATGGCACGGAATTCAGGAACTCTCGTTTTGAAACCTTTTGCCATGACTTGGGTCTTGAGCACCAGTTTTCGAGTCCGTATACGCCTCCCCAGAATGGTGTTGTGGAAAGAAAGAACAGGACATTGTGCGAGATGGCTCGGACGATGCTTGATGAGCATAGGACTCCGAGGAGGTATTGGGCTGAGGCGGTGAATACCGCATGCTATGTGTCGAACGGGATATACCTCGAGTGCACAAGAAGAAGACATGCTATGAGTTGATGCATGGTCGCACACCCAAGGTGAGTCACTTCCATGTCTTTGGTTGCAAGTGTTTCATTCGAAGAAAGGCGGGGAAGTTGGATAAGTTTGAGGCTAGGTCCGTCGATGGCATTTTCTTTGGTTATGCATCTCATTCTAGAGCATATCGTGTGCTCAATCTTGAAACTAACCAAATCGTGGAGACTTGCGAGGTAACCTTCGACGAGACAGAGCCACGTAGTCAGCTTGTCTTTGAGTGTGCAGGTGATGATGAGCTCGGCGAGGAGATTTTTCAGGAGGAGGAGCATGAACATGGTGATGATGAAGATGGCGGTGCGGTGCCCCCGGCTGAACATGTACCCACTACTTCGACTACGATGATGGATGGACCCTCTGCTACACCTACGACGACAAATCAAGAACAAGGAGAAGCTGATGTTGAGGGAGAGGTAGCTTCGAGGCGAGAACCTCCCCGGCGAGTTCAAGTGGATCACCCAGCTTCGAGGATCATTGGCGACATGAATGAACGCACTACACGGTCGAGGGTTCGAAACAATTCCCATTTTGCTCATGCTGCATTTGTTGCTTCTTTCGAGCCCAAAGACATTGGACACGCACTATCTGATCACAATTGGGTTAACTCGATGCATGAGAAGTTGGAGAACTTTGAGAGGAATCAGGTGTGGGAGTTGGTTGACCCTCCCCCAGGGTGTAAGCCGATTGGTACCAAGTGGGTGTGGAAAAACAAAGAGGGAGAGAAGGGTGAGGTTGTGAGGAACAAGTCGAGACTTGTTGCCCAGGGGTTCGGCCGAAGGAGGGGATCGACTACGAGGAGACCTTTGCTCCCGTAGCCCGTTTGGAGGCGATTAGGATCCTTCTAGCCTTTTCCGTGGCTAAAGGGTTCAAGTTGCACCAAATGGATGTGAAGAGTGCTTTTCCGAATAGAGTGTTGGAGGAAGAAGTGTATGTGAGGCGGCCTCCGGGGTTTGAGAGTGAGAAGTACCCCCCACCGGGTGTACAAGTTGAGGAAGGCGCCGTATGGGTTGAAGCAGGCGCCTAGAGCTTGGTATGGCGAGGTTGAGGGGGTTCTTGTTTGAGAGAGAGGTTTTGAGATGGGGAAGGTCGATCGGACCTTGTTTTTTCGAGGGCGAGGCGGAGATATCCCGATTGTGCGGGTGTACGTGGATGATATTGTCTTTGGTGGCTCGTCTAACTCTCTTGTTGCAAGGTTTGCGAGATGATATGAGCGGGGAGTTTGAGATGAGCATGATGGGTGAGTTGCAGTTCTTCCTCGCCACAAATCAAGCAATCAAAGGAAGGAACATTTGTGCACCGAGGCTAAGTACACCAAGGACATTGTGAGGAAGTTCAAGATGGAGGACTCCAAGGCTATGACGACGCCGATGAGTACGACTACGGCTCTTGATGCGGACGAGGAAGGTGAACACGTGGACCGAAGGAGTACCCGAGCATGATCGGGTCACTCCTCTACTAGACCGGCGACGAGGCCGACATATAGTTCTCGGTGTGTCCGTGCGCTCGTTTTCAAGCGTCTCCGAGGACTTCGCATCGGCAAGCGGTGAAGCGAATTTTCGGTACTTGCGTCACACTCCCGACTTCGGCCTTTGGTACTCCGCGTCCTCTTCTTTGGCGCTTCATGGCTTTTCGGATGCGGATTTTGCCGGTGTCGGTTGGATAGGAAGTCCACTTCGGGACTTGCCGTTTTGGGTTCCTCTTTGGTGTCTTGGTCTTCCCGCAAGCAGTCGAGTGTTGCTCAATCCACGACCGAGGCCGAGTATGTTGCCGCTGCTAGTTGTTGCTCTCAGCTCCTTTGGATCACCTACACCATGAGTGACTTTGGTGAGGAGTATACCCATGTCCCACTTCAGTGTGATAGCACCAGTGCCATAAGCGTTGCAAAGAACCCAGTTCTCCATTCCAAAACCAAGCACATAGAAGTGAGGTACCATTTTCTGAGAGACAACGTCGAGAAAGGAAAGATAGCCTTGATCCATGTACCCACACATGACCAACTAGCCGATATTTTCACCAAACCCCTAGATCAAGCAACTTTCACTCGTTTGCGGGGGAACTTGGTGTGTGTTTGATTTTGTGAGTTGGGTGTGTGGGAGCTCTCTTTTGCCGGCGGTGTCGAGCCCGTTTTGCCTCCCCTCGAGGAGCCGGTGGTAGCTTATGTATAGCTTTTCTTTGTGCATTTCTTGCATTTGGCATGGCATATGTAACATGATGTATAAGCATCCTTGTATCTTAGATTGCATGCATTTTGTATCATATGCATTGGTTAGGAAAGCTTCTCTCATATACATTGTTCACCATGGAATGAGATATATGTCTTTGTGAGCTTGTTTGGTATTATATGGTTAGTTTGGCTTAGCTCTTGATGATCTTGATGAATAATCCATGGTTGATAGCTATGCTTTTGAAAAATGTCACATGTATGCTCTCTCATGTGTAAATGCCTTTACATGCTCTTGACATGTTTTTGTGGCCTTGCTATGCTTAATTTGTGGTTGGATAGCTAGTTTATTGATCATATGGGGCCAAAGGCTCATTTGCCATCATGAATGTTTAGCCCTCTTGATTTATCTTGTGGAGGAGCATAAGTTCCTTTTTGTCGCAAAGACATTTCATGTACCATTTACAAATCTGAAAATGAAATGAAAAATGCTTGGAAAATATGCTCCCATGTCATATGTGCTGAATTTAATTTGCTTTGGGTGCTAAACCGTTGCATGATGCCTACCAATGAGAAGTCTCATACATAGAAGTAGGCACATGGCTCGGTGGCTTTGACATGACATGAGGTGCTTGTGGGTGTTTGTGATGGTCTTATGATTAGAATGGCTGTCCTAGCATGAAGTTTGTGTGGCTTTGCCATTTTGATATGCTTTGATCATTTTTAGGACTTTGCTCATGAGAGGCAAGTTTTTCGCAAAATTGCCAAAATCCATCTTAGCATCGTCCAATGGTTGTGAAACTTGGTGATCATGTAGTTGAGATCGATACGAAGCCGTAGAGTATCTAACTTGCTCATTTGGACGTGTGTAGCATCCTATGTTGAATTTTGTATATTTGAGAAGCTCTAGGTTGAAAGTTTTGCATTTTTGGCTTGATTCATGCATTGCCAACAAGGGGGAGAAGTTTGAGCTTGAAATGGCTTACCTGGCGCATTTAGAAGGTTTTCAGGTGGTTTCGAGCCATTTCTGGGCTCTGTTGTACACCGGTCGACCGGTGAAGAGCACCGGTCCGGCCCGACCGGTGTGAGTGCTGGTCCCGTACATATGTTAGGCACCGGTCCGACGTGGTGGTGATGACCGGTCCGACCGGTGAGCCGAAAGTGCCTGCGATTGGTCCCGTTTCATGTGGTTTCTTGCATGCATTCGTCCAGGGGGAGTTGCATTGGTTCAGGGGGAGCTTGCATGTGTGCAGGGGGAGCTCTTTGTGAGTTTTCGAGTTTTGTTTCAGTGGTTTGTGCTCTTTGCTTGAGCTTTGCTTTGTCTCGGATGTGTCGAGCCATTGCCCTTGCCTAAGGGGTCCGAGACTTGTTTCCTTCAAGTGATCTTGATCTTTGCCTTTGTTTGGCTTTCGATCGCTTGTTGGAGTTTCTTTTTGTTCGTTTCTTTTCTTTTTCTTTTCTCTCTTGTTTCTTTCATGTGGGTGTTGTCAATGCACTCATCAAGGGGGAGATTGAGGACCATGTGTGGTTCGAGGACCGGTGGATGGTCGCTTCCTTGTGTGATGAGTGATTGACAACGTTGTGTGGATCGATTCTTAGCTAAGTATTGCAGGTGCGGGTTGCGGCTTGAGCGGTGTTGGTGCGGTGTGAAGAACAAGCGCGAAAGGTCGTCGCCGGTGAGGCCTCCGAGTGTGGAGAAGACAAGTAGGCTTCGTTCGAGGGACCCGGTGGCCGGCGGGGTCAAGTGCGGGCCGCATGGTGGCATGAACAAGAAGATGAAGTCGTGGACGGTTTCTTGGTTGAGCCTCAAAACCAAGGTCGAGCCGGGACTACGTGGGAGCCAAGTCATGAGTGGAGATTGGCGGAGGCTACACCGAGTTCGCGGGGTTTCGGTGGTTCACCAGAAAACCACTGGGTTCCTTGGTTGATCCACAAAGCCAAGACCGGAGAACCGAAGACGGAGGTGCAAGGCACGCACCGGCCTCGACCGGTGGGGACCGGCTCGACCGGCGGAGGAGCACCGGCTCGACCGGTGTGCGACGACGCAGTCCGGAATCTTCGAAGCGGAGGACACACGTCGGGATCGCATGGCTTGCGTCGAGGCTACGCAGGGTGCGGTCGCCGGGCATCCGTCCGATGGTGAAGACATCAAGAATTCCAAATCCGCCCTTGAGGGGCTTGTATCCCTAGTTAGTAGAGAAGGGCATTTTAGACATTCGGTTGCCTCCATATAACCCAAGAGGTGAGAGGATGGCAGGCAACTCTTGGAACCCTAGCTCATTAGTTTTCCTATTTTTCCACCTATTTTCCTTAGGTTTTCTCTAGGACTAGCAAGAGAGCTTCACGGAGAGATCTTGTAGAGAGGGATGGATGATCGGGCGGCTTGCTAGACCTTGTACGAACCTTTGCTTCATGTATAGATGATTCGGCGTGGTTCCTCAAGGTTTGGATGTGTTTTCCCCGGTTGTTCTTGGTGGTGATTTTCGGAGCCCTCTTTCGGTGATTTCTTTGGGTTGTTTTCGGGACTTTTCTCTTGGGGTTTTGATGGGGGAAATTTGTGGGAACCCTTCGTGGTTCTTTGGGCTGTGATTCCTCTCCCAAATCCGTGAGTAAAAGTGCTCGATTTTGGGGTTTCTTGAGTTCTTGGGTTGGAAGTGCTTTCGGCGGGATTTCTTCGATTCCTCCTTTTTTGAACGAGATTTGGTGGGATTAAACTTGGCTATGGACTCCTCATGAGGTGTTCCTAATATCCCCAAAGTCTTGTTCAAGTCCGTGGAGCGATTCAGGAGATCGAGATTTGGATTTGGGGGAGTTGACCCGCGGGTGCTGTTCATCCCGAGCTGCCCAGGCTACATCGGTCGACCGGTGCTCTTGACCGGTCCGGCCCGGTGCGAGCCCTTGTGGGTTTTTGCTCGGGTGAACGTCTTGGTGAGTTTCTTTGTTGTCCCGTGTTGCTGCTTGTTTCGAGTTTGGGTCCGTTTGGTGGTCGGTTGGCCTGTTTGGTGCCTTGGGGGCTTTCGGGGCTGCCATCGGTCCGACCGGTGTGTCTCATCGGTCCGACCGGTGTAGAGCCACTTAGTGAAAGTTGCTCAGTTTCACCAGCAGGGACCGGTCTGACCGGGGGTGCTCACCGGTCCGACCGGTGTGTGTCCGTAGGCTCGAGGTTTGGTTTTTCCGCCGCGTTTCTCGGGTCGGAAGGTGGTGTGTTGGTTCCTAGGTCCAGTGGCACTCCAGTGGCTACGTGGGCTTGACCAACCTTGGTAGTGAGTCGGAGACGTGTGTTGGAAGCCGTGTTCATCTTGTTGGAGTTTCTATCTCCTTCGAGAAGAATTTTTATCGGCTCCCATTCACTCCCCCCCTCTCTGGTTCGCCGTATCGGTCCTTCACCTAGTATCATCAAGTTAGTGGCGACAAAACTATTTAGAGGATTGGAGGATGACAACCCATGTAGACACATTAAGGAATTCACGATGATATGCAACACAGTGCAACAAGAAGGAGTTCTGGCCGCTTGGTTCAAGTGGAATCTTTTTCCGTTCTCTCTCGGAGATGAAGCACGAAGATGGTACACACTTGCGTCCGTTGAAGCAAATGGAAATTGGGATGAGCTAGTGAAGAAGTTTCTTTTGAAGTTCTTTCCCATAAGTAAGGTCCAAGACTTAAGGAGGCAAGTGCTTACTTTCAAGCAAGGAGAGGATGAAGGAATTGATGCATGAGACCGTTTTAATGAACTACTTGAGTGAGGCCCGAACTTGGGATTTTCCGGTGACTTGATGTTGCATACCTTTTATTTTTCACTAACCCCTAACTCGTCTCGTTTTGTAAGCATGCATGCAGATGGTGATATAATGGATAAAACAATTAGTGAAGCTGCACAAATCTTATTAAGGATAAGCAATGGACAAAGAACGCAACGAGATTGGCAAAGACGTTGTCGAGAGGAGCAAAACGAAAAGCAAGCATAAGGTGCTTGCTGAATTTTTTAAAAAAGATGAACCGGAGGTCAAGGAAGATGAACCGGCCATACAAGAAATTGAAGATCCACTTCCCAAGTTAAGAGAAGTCATTTCAGATGTTAAAAATGTTGAAACTAACATGAAAGTAGGCTGAAGTATGTGGAATGCTAGACCATTGGCGGAGTTCAATCAATCCGGATGGATTCAAGTTGATTTTGCCCCACTAATCAACTACCGAAGGAAGGAGGAACGCCGACACGTTTCCAAATTAGTTGAAGATATATATTTGATCAAGAGATGAGTGGAGAGTCGATCCAAAAGATGTTTGAAGAAGAAAGAGAAGAAGGAGATGAAGGATGGATCGACTAGTTTGACAACTCAAGGATCTATGATGAAGAAAGAGAAGAGTACAACCGTGACGAGCCTAGTGACTCAAAGGATAAATGGGAGGAGAAAGGACTCAAGTTAGAAGGTTATAGCTTATGTTCTATTGAAGCCCACACATTAGCAAGGAAAGACATGGAAGTACTCAAGGATGAAGAAAAGAGTGAGTCAACGATGAGGGATCTTGACGACATGTGGTACACGGGAGATAAAGAAAGTAACATACAAGACTTTGAAGACGAAGATTGGGATGACAATGAAGACTTCAAAGAAGAGACAAATGCAAATGAAGTTGATGGATTACACGTTCCACATGATGAGATGGAGGGGGTGCAAAAAGGTAACTGTTGACGGATAAAAGACGTATCCCTTTACGATCCGCAAGCGTACGGACCCCACACCTTTTTCACCACGGGATTCCCAAAGTTCTTGTCAATCCGCGGAGCAAGGGGATTACAAGCGTTCAATCTACTACCACACACTAGCTACTAAAACCCTAACTCTTATTAAACTAGAAAACAACTAAATTACACTAGAGAGAACGATTAAGATATCAAGATAAAAGACACTCGCCCATGGGTCTACGATCATGCAATCAATTAAAAGACATTAAACCAATCTAATCTATCGGGGGTTGTGACCACGGTTTCGCCCTTTCCCTCCTCTCGTACTGTCACTACACGAAGGTATTCATGACTAGACCTATGATGGACACGAAGTATTGAATTGATCCAAGGAAGCATTGGGACCCTACTCCCTTTACGGTAAGGTAGCTAATCCTTAAACATTAAAGTATATTCAACACAAGATGATAGGTAGATAATCCGACAAAGTATGATTACATCTTACGATCGATTACAACCCATGGACGAACAAGGAGATTACCCCATCAAGGTGCTGGTCATGGCACCGTTGATCATGGTTTCCCTTCCGACGGTGTCTTCCTTCTTCTCCACGAGAGGGTGCTTCCTTCGAGGTGGTTGGTCTCCCTCCAGAGATCCTCCTCCTCTCTCTCTAGCTTGTGGATGGCCTCCTGGTGCGAATGGCTCTCCCCTTTGTTGAATGGCGGCGCCCAGGCTTTTAGGGTTCAAGATCCTTCGGGTGCAAGGAAAACGGAACCGAACCGGCCACCGAAGTGGGGCCGGGCCGGCCGGCTCGGGCCGACCGGCCTGGGCCCACCTCGGCCCGGTTCGGTCGCCCCTTTGCTCCCGTGGGTCCTCATGAGATTATGCACTTTGCCCCCTCCACTTGCATGATTTTGACGATGTCATCCTTGCGTCCAAGATGGAGGTTCTCTTCGCATGAAGTTCGGTCTTTTACGCTTCAATCCCCTAGGGTGTTCCTCGTAGCACTTCGGTCCTTGCCACCATTGGAAGTGATTTCATCAAGCTCATGAACACGAACAAGACTCCGTAAATGCTCCTTTGAACTTGTTGCGAATCCGTCCTTTATGTCCATGTTTTCCTACATAAACACAACACTTCCAAATGCATGCACATAGATGAACTTGTTATATGATTAGTGCGCCTAGTGGCGGGTTAGTTCCGTAATCAATCCAAACCAAAGTGTAATGAACATGCTAGGTGTACCAAAATACACCGTCAACATCTCCCCCACGCTTAGCTCTTGCTCGTCCTCGAGCAAGTACTCGTAAAAGAACTTCGTCCAAGGTGTTGTAATCGTGTACCACTTGTCCTTCTTCACAAGTTAGTCAATCCTTTCATCTTTAATACATAAACATAATGTAATGATCATCAAACATAAACATGGGCATTTAGAATTTTTACCACGTCAAGATTTACCCCACAACTCAAACTCTTCACTCAAAGTCTTCAAATTCAGCCATGCTTACTTCTTTGCTTCCATCGGAGGGTTTTTATGATTTTTCAAACAAAATCCCTGCAACAAGTATTAGACAAAAACCTTTCTCCAAGCTCTCGCAAGTCACTCATATGAGGTGGCTATCCTAAACCAATTTTATAAAACTCTCACCTCCCATAAATCTCTCATACAACATGTAAAGTGGAGCTATAGGTAGGGCTAGCGCAACCAACACAAGTATTGTCAAACTAAGAACTTCCTCTAATGGTTGTTTACCTTTCAAAGCCAATGATCATGAGAATTAACCATATGTAGGGACATCAAGGATGAGAAGATTTAGAATGGTGGACATGTGCAAGGGCAAAAGAAAATTATGACTACAAGGCACCGATGACGTCCTCGTTGTCGGATTGCACATGGTTGGAAAAAGAGTGAAAGTTCCGTCTCTCAACAACGTGACATCCTTCCTTACACTTTATTTTTCTTTTCTTTCACTTGATCCATCTGTTGACGCAAAATCTGCACCCTACATCAAGCACACAGCAAGCCGAACAAGCTGGCTTCACACACGAGCAGATTCCAAAGCGTGCCAGTCAATTTTCCCTAAAAATTAACAAAAGACAAAGTAGTTAAATATCAAAGCTTGGAACTTGCCGGGTGGTACCAGACAGTTCCATATTTACGGCTAGAAAGCCATGTAAGATGACATATAGCTATGAGAAGCTATCTGCCAGCAGATCAGAAGCCATTCGGGAGCTTTAAAGCGTAAAATAGAACATAGCCGAACGGATGACGCAAGCATGACGATAGATCGGTCTTTATTTGGATGAAATTGCACGTGCACAAGACCATGACCGATCCTTGGGAATAAATAACAATAAACAATAAATGAAGTAAAGCATGATTACAAACATGTAATGAACAAGCATGCATAAGCCCAAAGCACTAGTCTACCGCATGTCTAGATACTTCGAAACCCGTCAAGCATGAGACCAAACAAGTTTATCTACCGCATGATACAGCTTGTTTGAAAAATCACACAACTAACGACAAATAGATCTATCCACCGCATGATACAACCTAAATATGGAAAGCTAAAAGCACACGTTGTTTAAAACATAACTTATAAACACGTTTTACTCGTAAAAGCATAACCGAATACGGCTGAACAGCCGAATCGGGGTCCATGGAGAAGGAACAAACATTGCGAAAGATGAGAAACCTATCGGATTGAATTAAAAATCTAATCCACCGGATGATTAGATCTAAGACAACCCAAAAACCTGCATCTACCGCATGATACCCGGTTCTGTCAAGATTTACGCAAGATTAACAAGCTTGAACCCGCAACATGTAACAACCTAGATTGGTTCGGTTTCGGCTATTTGGGAAACATGTGATCCACGTGCCTTATTGAGCCAAAGCGGGAACGTACGATGTGGAGATCACTAAACAAGATAAAGCCGATCCAAATCAATCTAAATTGGGCAAAGGAGTGTTATATGAATTTAAACATAAAGTAAAAACTCAAAACAACACGAGGTAACTTAATGAATCTATTAGATCTTGCCAAAATCTAATAGAGCCGATAACTAGCTCCAAGCTAGATCTTAGCCCACCGCATGGCTCATGACCTAACAAGAAACCCTCTTGAACCAAGCTTAAATCCACCGCATGATACTAAGCATGGTAACAAGACTACTTGAATCACGATCTAAATCCACCGCATGATACTAGACATGATACAAGGTTGCCAGTACTTACGGAGGTCGACGGATCGATGAATGCTCTCGAAGAACTCGACGACACGACTAAAGGACTCGAGAGTTTGGCGTAAAGCCTGTTTGTTATTTGAATGTTTCGATTACAATTACATACATCCAGGGTCTATATTTATACCCTGTCGTGGCATGACCCCTGATGGACTACGAGCACAATATTTGATACCTAATTTATCTCCAAGTGCGAATGCTTATCCATCCATTCGTCCCTTCCGCTCGGGCCATGTCACCATGCAATCCCGCGAAATCAACACAAACAGTCCCTTTGCCGAATGGAAGCAAACTGCCGACCGCAAGTTCCTCTGCCGAATCCTTTTGAAGAAGCCTTCCTTCTCTGGACGGATTTTTTCACCAAGCTGGGCCCACAAATCAGACTGCTTCCTGTACCAAATTTCGGTGTTAACATATGCCCCTTCAATTACGGGATAAAAGTTATTTTATTCCGAAATTGACTCCAATTGCCAACGTCTTCAGGTTAAATCTGTTCAACACCTATTCTCTCTCCTCGCAATCCATCGGAGCCTCCGTCCAGATCCAAACCCTAGGTCATCCTTCCCCAAAGCTCAAATCTTCAATGGCGGGTCAAAATCAAGCTGCCCAGGTAAATTTTGTCCCTGTAAGCTTCATTCGGCATTACCCCTTTTCGATCTTCACTTCAGATTTCTCTCCCCGCCTTTTCTTGACAGGAGCTTTCCACCGAGCTTTTGATTCGTACTGAGACCAATTCGACATCTTATTTCCTCGGTCCTGTGGGAACTTTCGATCCCCGCGAGTTCATTGCAGCTGAATCCCAAAGAATCCCTTTCAAGGCGGCTTTATCAGGACCTTCCCTGTGGCAAGATACTTTCAAGAACTGGCCTTTGCCCCCAATCGCCGGCTGGAGAAATTGATATAAAAGAATACTTGCAGATAATAGCGCCAAGACCACCAATTGGGACAGCCTCCGCATCGCTCAATGTTTGGAGTTATCCTTGGCCGAGACCCCAAAGAATGAAAATCTTTTGATAGCGGCTTGCCATTTTTAGTCAAACGGCGTCAACGCCTTTCTTTTTGGTCATGGCCCAATGTTCCCAACTCTGGCCGATGTGTATATGATCACCGGCCTCGACATTTCAAGATCCGTGTACCCCTGGGAATTCAAAGGCTCCACAAGGCAAACTGGAGTGAAGTCAGAAAGTGGATATAAATCATATATCTAGAATCACATGAAAGATGGCCCTCTGAGTGAAGTCGAATACAGGGCGTTCTTGAACATGTGGCTGTGCAGGTTCATTTTCTGTGGTAAAGCCAATGAGCCAACTTTGAATCATATTGCAATGGCTACACGTTTGGCTGCTGGTAACCGCGTTCCTCTTGGAAAATACCTCCTGAGGAGTGTGTATCATATGCTTCATCAGACTATCTCTCAAATGCACACTGGCCAGAAAATACTATGTGTCAACGGCCCTTGGTGGTTTGTGCAGATGTGGCTGCAACTGTACATGCACCAGATTGTCAACATTGACCTCAACAATAGGCTGTTCCCTTCATCCAGCTACAAAGAAGGAGAAGTTCAAAGCACCAGGGGATGCCAAACTCACGGAGAAGCTGCTTCAACTGTCTCCATTGACCAAAATGTCAGTCAGCTTTTCGAGCTCTTTTTTAAAGGCTTCCCTGATCCTCTTTGGCTCCCTTATCTGAACAATGACAATTTAACTCTTTCCTGTGAATTCTGCTTTGAAACTGGACGCCATGATGCAAGATTTATAGAAATCTTTAATATCTTCATCCATACATGTGCTTTGCCAGCAGAATTTTGTGGAGGAAGGTTGAATCATAGCACTTATGAATATTATCAGCCAAATATGATGGCCCGACAACTTGGATGTGGCCAAATGCCCCCAAGATTAGTCCTTCATGAGTTCCTCAAGCCCAGAGAGGAAATCAAGGATAGCATACAAGCCAGAAGGGTCTTCGAGTATGAATGCAGCCCAACTCTTTATACATGGCCTTTCACACCCATAACAATAGCTCATCCCACCTTCATCCCCTGGTGGCAAGAATTTCATGATCATATCTTCAGTGAGCCAGTGCACTCATTCTGCTTGGAGTTGATGCCTGATTTTCAGCCAACTTCAGAGGTAACACCCTTGTCTCTTTTTCCCTTTGATCAAACATATCTTTTACCACTAACCATGATTTTAATCACTCCCTGCAGAACACAGTACCTGCCCCCAAAGCCAGGACAATTGCTTATAATATGGTATATCCAGTTTCAGCCCTGGGATTTAAATCCCCAACCTTAGCCCAGCTGATGGCCAGATATGCTACAATGGACCCAATTCTCTTCAGCTCTACTGCTGATAAGAGAAAAGGCCTATCACTGGTTGCACCTCCAGCTGCCAAGAGGAAAAGAACCACCAAAAAGGTTCCTGTTGAGGTAAGATTCCCTCTTTCTTGGACACAAGATCATTCTTATTCTGACAAATTTCATCTTGTGCAATTTCAGACCAGAACCCAGCAACCATCAGTTTCAGAACCTGCCAATGCTTCCTCTATTGGTATGACCTTTATTACCTTACTTTTTCTTCAAAGATCAATACCCAAACTGACATTTACCCTTCATCTGGTATTTGCAGAAGAAGTATTGGTGAATCATCCTGTGGAAACCTCTCCCCCTCAGCATACAAGTTCACCAAGGGCTGAACCATCTCTTGCTAAAGTGGAGATCTTATCTTCATCAGGGACCCAGTTACCCCCTTCTCAAACAGAAGTGCCAGCTTCACCAGAGATGAATCCATCAATTCAACCAGAAGCTTCAAGTCCCTCAAGGGCTCAATCTCCTCTTGGCCAAGCAGAGATTCCAGTCTTAACAGAGGTAAATCCACCTTCACCTCAGCCAGAAGCTCCAAATTCGCCAGAGACTGTATCAGCCTCCCTTCAAGCAGAAGCTTCAGCTTTGCCAAGAGCTCCTCAAACTCCTCTTCCACCAGTGGCCCAAGAAACCCCCCCTGAACCTGAACAAGTCTCTGCCCCAGTTCAGGGAATCAGGCATGAGGCAAGCACATGCACCCTACTCTGTTACCTCTTTTTAACAAACCATTCCTAACCCGGCAATCTTTCCTTTTTCAGGATCAAACTGTGTCATCATCGAATTCATTTGTGGTGAATGATCCAGTTGCCGAAACAGGAGATGGAGGAACTCAAAATCAGGCTCTACCAGAGGAAATTCAGACAAGGCTCAAAGAAATCTTTGCCTGGCTGCAAAAGGATGCTCGAGATCAAATTAGAGATGTTGATCATTTCGAGGAAATGCTTGAACCCATCAGTCAAAAGCTCCCTGAAGACGTCAAGGCTTCACTGGAACCCATCTCTGGTTTGGACATTCATTATGTGGCAATAAGGCGAGCTTTGAAGAGTCAATCTACCTGACCAGCTATTGAGCAAAAGAAAGCCAAGGCTGAACAAGCTGCGAAGGGAGCACAAACCCAAACCGAGAGCCACAAGGAAATGTTGACCAATCTGCAATCTGCTCGTGCATTAAAAATTGCCAGAAAGACTGCACTGGAAACAGTGCTGACTAATTTGTCAGCTGAAATAGAAACTGACGACAAGAAAATAGCCGAACTTCCTGGACTGATAGAGAAAACCCAAGAGGAAGCATCATCGGCCATAACTGAAGCAAATCAGTGCGAGGCAGAGCTCGCCGTCCTGTCCAACACTCAAAAAGATTATCAGGAACGGATGAGGAACATTAATTAGACAATATCAAATGCCTCCAATGTAATTGCAAAATATTTGAACATTTAGTTATACTGAGCAATGTGTAACCGAATTAACCGTCCTTGTAATATTTGCCTTCTATAAATTTGTTTTCCTTTTCTCTTCATGACTTCGATTGCAACTCTGAACGACCCATTCGGTAACTAGTGGTCAAATAGTGCCACACCCGAACGGCACTTCGACCGCAATTCAGCCGAGCCAATCAACCGAATATGACTCAGCTTTGAATTCCAAACGACCCGACGGCGAATCAGTTAAGGAAACCTCTCCACCTTCCAAGTTTCTCGAGATATGCACCACGATCTAAGGCCACGATCCTTTTCACCAGCCCTATAAATAAAACCGTAGGTGCCCCCAGCTCTTTACCAAGCCTTTAGCCTTCAAATCTTTGCCAACTCAAGCTTTCTTTTCCAATCACCAGCGCAGCCCCAAGAACCATGGCGGGTAGTAACAACAGGCGCCGCGCCGCCGACGAGGTGGAGGGAAGCCGCGCCGGCGCGCGTCGGAGGCAGTGACCGTCATCTCTTCTTAGATCCCCTCTAATTTTTTCTCTATTTCTGACGATCTCCTCTGTTTCAGGCTCATTCAATGGCACCCGTCCCCTGCGCCGGTCATGAATCAACCTCTGCCGGACGACTCCTCGGAGTCGGACCACTACTCCCCCATGCCCTACGGGGAACTTGACACCCTCCGCTTCAAGGCGGAGCTTGAGGTGGCCCAGTGCGAGCTGGAAGATGTCTCCAAGAAGGCCGGCATCGCCGAACTTGAGTGGGAGGACCGGTGCAAACAGTTGTTGGCAACCATCAACGGTAGACTCCTTAGATTGCTCCTCAATCCAATCCGGCTTCCGTTACTAATCATCATGACCTTGCATTTTGCAGCCCACGACGCCGAACTCGACCAGCTGAAAATGTTGGTGGAGCAATTAGCTGACAAGGTGAACGCCCGTGGAGACACACTGGCGGAGCGCCTTGCCGCGGTGGAAAACCACGTGGACGAGGTGGCTACCCACGGCATCCGCCTGGGCACTACTTTGGGCTTGGCCGCCATGGCGACGCACACCAGCGTCGACTACTCCATCCGCCCGCGCGGCTTCCAGGGCAGCACACCAGAAGACATCGACGAGGTCGAGGTTATCCTGGAGCGCCTTGATGGCCACGACGACGCCATTGCCGAACTCACTCATCCCCAGTCTGTGCTAAACAGGCTTTTCGATTAGATTGTACTAGGGATGTATGATCTTTGGCAATAAATAAAGAATTTCAATTTCCATGCTTGTATTGTGATGATTCCTTTGTGTTTGCGACTGCGAGCCTTATTCTTCTTAAACGCATTCGGGAACTTTGTTTGAGCCGAACACGCGAAAATAAATGCCCCTTGGCACAAAACCCGCAGAAAATCCTCAATTCGGGAATCCATAAGCACTGTTCAATGAAAACCCCTCGCATTCGGGAGAAAAACCCTGCCGCTTGGTATTCCAATAACGCACGCCAACCAGTCATCACTCCCAATGCGCTCTCTCAGTCAATAAAATAGCCCCCTGGGATGCCCTGCAAATCCACTCGCACACTCATCCATCACTTCACATCTTCTCCCCTGCTCCAAAAGAAAAAACCCCAAGGCCATGGACAAAGGCAAGCAACCCGTCAGGGAGGATAGCACCCCAAAGAAGCGCACCATTCGAGAGTGAGTTTTCCTTTAACTTGCTTCTTGCTTTCGTGTGCGACCTCGTGTTTTACCCCCTCTTTGTTTTTCCCAGCCTTGATCTGCTTCCTGAAGAAATCTTTGGGACCGAAGAAACGCCTGAGTACATCTCCTCTGACTCCTCCCTCGAAGCAGAGGGCGCCACGCCAGAACAGAGGATCAACCACCAGTTACGCCGCCGCGTTCGGCATCTGGAGCATGATCTTCGAGACATCACCGCTCGCTGCCAGGCCGAACGCGAACGTCGCATGGCCCTGGAGGCATTGGTAGGAGGTAAAAATTTCCATCTTTACTTTGACTCCATGCTCAGATCTCTGTCTCTAACAATTGTTCCTTTGCCTTAGATGTTTCCGACGATTGGTACAGGAACACCGAAAGTCGCTTGGGACGACGATGGAGGCTGCGAGCCATGGTCATCCCCAAAGCTTCCAAGTTGATGTCACGGTGGTCCTGGAACAATTGAAGAGGGAGGAGCTGAAGAAGCAAAGAAAAAAGGATTGAAGCATACTTTCGCTTCTTACGCCATGCCTTCTGCTTCCCACCCCTTTGTGATTCTGAGCAACTAGGTTGTTAAATAAAAACCTGCAAGAAGCATCTGTAATGTAGTTTTGTGCTAAGGGCAATACATCTGAGTATTGGCCATTTCCCCTGTTTAGGATTTTTTTGTTCTAAAGGCGGCTTCTTTCTTGAACGCCGGCTGTCTCTGTGTCAAATGTTTGTGATCCTGGTACTTGTGATCAACGATCAATTTCAATACTAGGATAATATTTCTTCAAATATCTTCCATTTGTTGCAGTAGAAAATTCTTCTCCTAGTAAAGTTTTCAACATGTAAGCATCACCAGGCACGCATCTGACCACCCGAAAAGGTCCTTCCCAGTTTGGGGACCATTTGCCGAATGCACTGTATTTGGTTCCAATCGGCAATAATGCTTTCCAAACCAAATCCCCTTCTGCAAATTGCCTGACCTTTACTTTCTTGTTGTAATATCTAGCAACTCGCAGCTTGTTCTTTTCAATGTTTTCCAGGGCTCTAAGACGAATCATGTGCAAATCTTCCAACTCATCCATCATTAAGCCGTTGTAATCTTTGGAGCTCAAATCTTTTTGTAAAACTACTCTCCTAGAATCTGATTGCATCTCCCAAGGCAAAACAGCATGGTGCCCATAAACCAATTCATAAGGAGAAGTCTTCGTAGCTCCATGAGGAGCCATTCGGTAAGCCCACAAAGCTTCATTGAGTACCGAACGCCACCTCTTTGGCTTCTGGTCGATCTTCTTTTGTATAAGCTTGACCATGATCTTGTTAGAAGCCTCTGCCTGACCATTAGCTTGGGCATAATAGGGGGAAGAATTAAACAATTTGATCCCCATGCTTTCGGCAAACTCCCTGAACTCCAAAGACATAAACTGGGCTCCTTGATCAGTTGTGATTGTTTGAGGAATTCCAAACCTATAGATGATGTGTTCCTTGACAAACTCAACCATGTTCTCTGATGTTACTTTTTTCAATGGAATTGCCTCAACCTATTTGGTAAAATAATCCGTTGCTAAAAGCACAAATTTATACCCCTTGCTAGATGGTGGGTCAATCTGGCCAATCAAGTCTATACCCCAGCCTCTGAATGGCCATGGCTTGATAATGGGATTCGGTGCGATCTTTGGAACCCTTTGAATATTTCCAAACTTCTGACAATCTTGACATCCCTTGTAATACTCAAAGCAATCCTCCAACATCGTCGGCCAAAAACATCCAGCTTGCCTAATAACCCATTTCATACGATAGGCCGACTGATGTGCTCCACATATCCCATCATGCACCTCACTCACCATCTTCTTTGCTTCTTCTGGATCCAGGCATCGCAGCAACACTCCATCCAGTGATTTGTAGAATAAACTTTCATCCAGAAGAACAAATTTTATTACTTTGTACCTGAGCTTCCTATAAACCCTTCGGGATGGATCTTCCAAATAATCAACAATTTCCTTTCTCCAATCATCCTATGTGAGATCCACTCCCAAAGCACACACCTCCATGGCAAATGCTTCTTGATTTTCTCTATAGCCTGAAGCACTTTGAGCCAACCTATTTGCCTCTTCATTGTGTTCTCTAGGAATATGCTGTAGAATTACTAACTGAAAACTCTTTAAGATTTCTCTGCATTCCTCGTAGTAATTCCTCAGGGCATCACTCTTGCATTCATATTATCCGTTCAATTGTTTTATAACCAGCTCTGAATCTCCATAAATCTCAACTAAAACAGCCCTGGCCTCTTTCAGATATTGAAGCCCTCTAAGCAATGCCTCGTACTCAGCTTGATTGTTTGTAACAGTGGGCTGAATAGGGATAGCGAACTCAAACATCTCGCCCCTGGGTAAAATTAATAGAATCCCTACTCCCCCACCTTTACCACATGATGATCCATCAAAGAACAAAGCCCAAGGAGTAATTTCAAGCAAATCAATCGATGGATCACGATGCTCAGGTATAAAATCGGCAATAATCTGACCTTTTATAGCTTTTGCCGATTCGAATTTCAACTCAAACTCAGATAAAGCTAAGATCCACTTGCCAATCATTCAAAATTGGCATAGATAACATATGTTTTATTACATCAAACTTGGAGTATACAACGCATTCGGCATTCAGCAAGTAGTGCTGAAATTTTGTACACGAGTAGTACACACATAGGCACAGTTTCTCTGCAGCCGAATACCTGGTCTCAGGATCAAGTAATTTTCGGCTAAGATACGCTGCTACCCGCTCCTTTCCCTCAAATTCTTGTATAAGGGTCGATCCAATGGTTTGGGTATCGGCCGCCACGTACAACTTGAAAGGCTTGTTCAACTGCGGAGGCACCAGCACCGGTGGTTCCTTCATATATTGCTTGATTTCATCAAAAGCCTTTTGTTGTTCGTCACCCCATATGAACTTCTGATCCTTCTTGAGCTTCAGTAGCGGATAAAAGGGCAAAACCTTTTGTGACAAATTTGAAATGAACCTTCTCACAAAATTAATCTTGCCCAGCAGTGATTGCAACTCCTTGAGATTGGTTGGAGGGACAACTTCATCGATAGCTTTCATGCTTTTCTTGCCAACCTCGATCCCCCCTTCGTGTACCAGAAATCCCAAGAATTATCCAGCTGATACTCCAAAAGCACACATGTTTGGATTCATCTTCAACCCATGCTTTCGGGTACATTCCAGGGTTCTTTTTACATCCTCCAAGTGTGAGTCATGATTCAAGGATTTGATCACGACATCATCAATGTAAATTTCAACAATTTTGCCGATCAACTCATGAAAGATATAATTCATGGCTCGCTGATAAGTTGCACCGGCATTTTTCAACCCAAATGTCATGACTATCCACTCGAACAGGCCTATGTGACCAGGACATCTGAAGGCTGTCTTCGATATATCCTCGATTGCCATGAAAATTTGGTTGTACCCTGCATTACCATCCATGAAACTGATAACTTTATGTCCAGCAGCAGCGTCAACCAGTAAATCAGCAACAGGCATCGGGTACCCATACATAGGAGTAGCTCTGTTTAAATCTCTGAAATCTATACAAACCCTCATTTTTCCATTTTTCTTGTAGACAGGGACGATGTTAGAGATCCACTCCGCATACCTGCATGGCCGAATGAAGTTTGCATCAAGTAATCTCTCAACTTCCTTCTTCATGTCGGCCAATACTTCGTCCTTGTAGATTTTCCAGGGAGGTTGCTTATAGGGTCTAAAACCAGGCTTGATTGGCAACTGATGCTCAACAATGGAACGATCCAAACCAGGCATCTCCGGATAATCCCAAGCGAAGTAATCTTTATACTCTTTTAACAGCTTGATTAACTCCTCTCTGAAACCTGACTCCAAGTCAGCACTGATAAATGTCGGCCTTGGCTTGTCACCGTTTCCAATATCAACTTCCTCCAGTTTGTCAGCTGACATGAATCCTCGCCCCAACTTGCCATCGGTTCCATCGACAGGATTGTCCATTAAAAATTACTGTAAGAGACGACTGCTTGAATCGGCTGTTGATCACTGCTGACAGGTTCAACAGGACCTTCACCCCAGTCTTTTCCTGAGAAACAATCGATGCCTTGATATTCCCAGAAAGCTGGTTCAACATTCGCGACACTCACTGAATCATCTGCTTGGACCACCTCAATATCGTCATCTACCCACTGAACGAGCTTTTGATGCATGGTAGATGGGATGCAGCAGTTGGCATGGATCTAGTCCCGCCCAAGCAGCAAGCTATAGGCTCCTTTGCCTTCGATGACAAAGAAGGTCGTGAGCAATGTCTTGGACCCAATCATCAAGTCCACGTGCATGCAGCCCTTGGTATCTGAAGGATTTCCAGCAAAATCATTCAGAATTATGCTCGTTGGCGTCAAATCCTCGGGGCCCATGCCAAGCTTCCTGAAGGTAGTGTACGGCATCACGTTGACCGCAGCCCTGCCATCAACAAACATCTTGGTCAATGGCTTGCCATTGACGTATCCCTTTAAGTATAACGGCCTCATGTGTCGATTCTTGGCATGTTTGTCGAAGGTGGCCTGCTTGGCTAATACCAGTTGCGCCATCAATCCCCCAAGCTGTTCATCATCATTGATATCCAGGGACATTTCCTCCCGCACAACTTGGTTAGCGGGAGCCATGAATTCATTCGGCAAAAAGTATACCATGCACGCTGGAGCCAAACGACCCAATCCTTCAGGCTTGTCCTTTGGGCGCCACACTTGTTTTCTCTGGATCCCCGCCTGCTTCAATTCCCGTTTCCTCAATCGCTGAACCCTTCTCTTTTGGCTTTTCCTCAAGCCAGGCGGGCACCACTGTCCTTCTTGCCAGATATACTCGTGTTCTTCTTCTTCTTGATCAGCCCAACTCTGATCAGCTTGCCTTTTCCTGGGGTGATCAATGACCTCAATTATTTTTTGACGCCGATCGTCATTAGGGTGCATCCTTCCAATTATCTCATGGACGGATCGGTGATTGACAGTCTCCTGCCTATACTCAAAGTACTTGTCACTGCATCGCAGTTCCTCAATGTGGGGAGTTTCAAACCCTCATTCCAGCAGTGTCTGAAGAATGCACACCCCCAATGTGCACGCTCTTGTTCCCGTGTGTACTGCTCCAATTCTTTCCTGTGTGCTTCTTCCTCAAACCTGCGCTTCTCCTCCTCGTGTATTTGCCTCTGGTAGCGTTCTTTCTCCAGCTGACGCTGCCATTTGTTGAGGAGGATGCGCGTGGTGACCCTGGGTTTGGTCCTGGACGATTCCCCAACTTCGACATGACTTTTGAGGACACGAGGGGCTTCTCCGTGGACCTGTTCCAACGTCACTCGCCGTGCTAGATCCACTGCTCCACCTTGTTTTGCCCTAGCTGACGTCAGGACCTTGACCTTCCCCTTCTCTTCAGCAGTCACCATACTGACAGAAAAGCCAATCATATTTTGAGGGAAGGGATGGCCATCCAGTTTCATCCTATTGTCAAACTTCAAGTGTCCCTCTTGGATAGCTTTTTGGATCCTCATCCTGAAGACTCTGCAGTCGTTGATGGAGTGAGAGTTTCTATCATGGAAGCCGCAGTAACGTTTCTCTTTAACCCCATCGGGCCGAAGCATAGAATGCCCTTCAGGCAGCTTGATTCGGCCTTCTTTCACCAAGAATTCAAAAAGCTTGTCAGCTTTGGTGACATCGAAGTCATATGTGCCCTTGGTTTGCTTGATCCACCGCTGATTCATAGTAAAAGGTTCCTTGCCCCACATAATTTCAGCGGCGGCCACTTCCTCATCATCGTCAGAATCTCCCATCTGGTCGGCCCTCTCGAGGAACTGATTGTAAATGTCAGCTATGTCGTTGTGCTTGGCAAATCTGGTATCCTTCTTAAACCCGTAGGCCTGGTTGCTCATCAGTGACAGCTTTTGAGACAATTGACCCAGGTTGTCAAATTCCATACCAAACAACTTCTCCCGTACAGCCGGCAGCATCCCTGCGACGGCCATATCGACCCCTACCGATCATCGGTAGAGTCAAAGAGAAGCACATGCCCTTGACCTCCCTGAATCTCCTGAGGAACTCCAAAGGCGTCTCATTGTGCCTCTGTTTTAAGGTGGTCAGGTCGATCAGCTTCTTCTCTGTGCTACCACTGAAGTAATGGGCGTGGAACTTTTGCTCCAGCTCCCTCCATGTGCCAACTGACTGGGGAGGCAACGAAGTAAACCACTGGAACGCCGGGCCCATCAATGACAGAGGGAAATATCTAACCCTGAACGCCTCATCAGCTGAGGCCTCTCCAAGATGCATCAAATAACGAGCAATGTGCTCCACCGTGCTTGTATCATCCTACCCAGAGAACTTCGTAAACTCCGTAGGAGGCTTCACCCTTGGCGGCAGGATCACTCTGTAGTACCATTCCGGGAAGGGAGGCGTGTAAGCTGGTCCTTGCATTTTAGCCTTGAGGCCGAATTGATTTTGCATCAGATCGGCCATCTTCTGAACCAGAATATCATCTTCCTGCACTCCTGCAGCTGCGCCGTACCCAGGATTCGGGAGGGCGTCAATAGCGCCATAATCCATGATCTCGTGGTAACCCCCACCGTACATGTTTCTCTGCAACCTGTTGTTGGCTGGAGCTATCTTGTAAGTGGAATTGGGCGGTACTCCAGACGAACCGAACGCCATTTCCCCATAGGTAGGCTGATATGGTTGAACTGGTTGACCTGCATTGCCTTGTAGAGGTGGCTGGACTGGCTGTCCCCCGCGACTCGTAGAGGAGGTTGCATTGGCTGACTTCCAGCGCTGTGTGGAGGAGGCTGGATTGGCTGGCTCCCAACGCTTTGTGGAGGCGGCTGAATCGGCTGTCCCCCAACGCTTTGTGGAGGAGGCTGGATTGGCTGGCTCTGCAATGGCGGTTGAGCTCCTGTTGGTTGAGCAGAACTGGTTTCCCCGACTTCTGCAGAATATGCGTGAGGGGATACTCGACTAAAAACCTGTTCCATGCCTGGGCCAAACACACCCACCATCATTTGCTTGAACATGCTCAAGAAAGCCTTGTGATGCCTACCCAGCACAGCTTCTGCAGAATCCCGAAACGCCTGTAGAGCCTCTTCCTTCTCTTGAAGAGATGTGGCGTCAGTCTCCCCTGACAGCAGGACCCTGGGCATCTCAGTTTTAAGATATGGAACGCCACTTCTGTTCTTCTTGAACGACATCAAGCACTTCATCTGGAATTGGTCTGTAGCGTCTTTCAACTGTTGCAGTTGCTCTGGGGTTAGTTCATCAATGGTGACGTCCAGAATGTCGCCGATTTCAGGCATCTTGATTTCAGCTATGCGTCCCACTAGGCGTGCCAAAAAGTGTGTTGACGCAAAATCCGCACCCTACGTCAAGCACACAGCAAGCCGAACAAGCTGGCTTCACACACGAGCAGATTCCAAAGCGTGCCAGTCATTTTTCCCTGAAAATTAACAAAAGACAAAGTAGTTAAATATCAAAGCTTGGAACTTGCCGGGTGGTACCAGACACTTCTATATTTACGGCTAGAAAGCCATGTAAGATGACATATAGCTATGAGAAGCTATCTACCAGCAGATCAGAAGCCATTCGGGAGCTTTAAAGCGTAAAACAGAACATAGCCGAACGGATGACGCAAGCATGACGATAGATCGGTCTTTATTTGGATGAAATTGCACGTGCACAAGACCATGACCGATCCTCGGAAATAAATAACAATAAACAATAAATGAAGTAAAGCATGATTACAAACATGTAATGAACAAGCATGCATAAGCCCAAAGCACTAGTCTACTGCATGTCTAGATACTTCGAAACCCGTCAAGCATGAGACCAAACAAGTTTATCTACCGCATGATACAGCTTGTTTGAAAAATCACACCACTAACCACAAATAGATCTATCCACCGCATGATACAACCTAAATATGGAAAGCTAAAAGCACACGTTGTTTAAAACATAACTTATAAACACATTTTACTCGTAAAAGCATAACCGAATACGGCTGAACAACCGAATCGGGGTCCATGGAGAAGGAACAAACATTGCCAAAGATGAGGAACCTATCGGATTGAATTAAAAATCTAATCCACCAGATGATTAGCTCTAAGACAACCCAAAAACCTGCATCTACCGCATGATACCCAGTTCTGTCAAGATTTACGCAAGATTAACAAGCTTGAACCCGCAACATGTAACAACCTAGATTGGTTCGGTTTCGGCTATTTGGGAAACATGTGATCCACGTGCCTTATTGAGCCAAAGCGGGGACGTACGATGTGGAGATCACTAAACAAGATAAAGCCGATCCAAATCAATCTAAATTGGGCAAAGGAGTGTTATATGAATTTAAACATAAAGTAAAAACTCAAAACAACACGAGGTAACTTAATGAATCTATTAGATCTTGCCAAAATCTAATAGAGCTGATAACTAGCTCCAAGCTAGATTTTGGCCCACCGCATGGCTCATGACCTAACAAGAAACCCTCTTGAACCAAGCTTAAATCCACCGCATGATACTAAGCATGGTAACAAGACTACTTGCATCACGATCTAAATCCACTGCATGATACTAGACATGATACAAGATTGTTGGTACTTACGGAGGTCGACGGATCGATGAACCCTCTCGAAGAACTCGACGACACGACTAAAGGACTCGAGAGTTTGGCGTAAAGCCGGTTTGTTATGAGAATGTTTCGATTACAATTACATACATCCAGGGTCTATATTTATACCCTGTCGTGGCATGACTCTTGATGGACTACGAGCACAATATTTGATACCTAATTTATCTCCAAGTGCGAATGCTTATCCATCCATTCGTCCCTTCCGCTCGGGCCACGTCACCACGCAATCCCGCAAAATCAGCGCAAACAGTCCCTTTGCCGAACGGAAGCAAACTGCCGACCGCAAGTTCCTCTGCCGAATCCTTTTGAAGAAGCCTTCCTTCTCTGGACAGATTTTTTCACCAAGCTGGGCCCACAAATCAGACTCCTTCCTGTACCAAATTTCGGTGTTAACACCATCCCCCTCATATCTTTATTGCTACCTCATCTTTCTCTTTTTCTTTTCCTTCTTTCATTCTCATATTTTTTTCTTTCACATATTTTTTTCTTTCTTTCTTTCTTTCTTTCTTTCTTTTCCATACTCATACTTTTCTCTTTATTTTTCTCTCTCTTGACAACTTTTCGAAGCTCTCAACTCCTCTCTTTCTTGCATGCATACTATCTGAAATTTTAAATAAATCATGCTAGAGATGAGACGAAACTTTGAGAATAGGTTGTGTTCAAGGAATGCGATGTACAAAAGAGATGTATAGGGTTGGGTATGGAATTCGGCGATGTACGAGACTTCCAAGGTGAAAGTCTCATGACCGAATGTATGACGAGGCTAGCAATAAAAGATAAGCACAAGAACATGATCATTGCTCGAAATTAAAACTCCCAAGAGAGAAGGATCCTAGCCTAACTCATCATGCTAATCACACTTATGGTGGAGCAAAAAATAAATTGGCTTTGTATAGGATTTTTTTTCTTACTCTCAATTTGGAAAAAGAGGTTTTGCTAACCTTTATTACAAGGGTTTTTAGATAATTTTCAGAACTGAAATCCTCCAACTTTTAGCATTGAACATAGCACAAGTGTGGTATGGGTACTTTAAGTAGTAGCAACTCCACTAAGCACCACGGTAAACGTTTTTCAAACCACACACTTGTGTTCATATATCAAGAATCGAGGATTAAACAAACAAGTGAATAAAGATAAGCATCACACAAGACACAAAAATAATATATAAAGACTCTTTTTATTTGGTTTTCTTTGACTCAACACTAATTTAAGACACTTTCAAACTTGCAAAAAAATTAAGAACACACTCGAAAACTAAGACTCATTAAACTCTAAGACTCTCGCTCGAAGATCAAACCGAACCTAAACTTTGAAACTCAAAAGCTAAGGCTAGCTAGCTAGCTCTCCCCCACGCTAAAAACATACGACGTCCTCGTCGTATCTTACAAAATTCCTAAGGGGAAAACTAGATCTAGTGGTACTTCAAGCAAGTTTTGCACCACTTGCCTCTCATGTTTCCAACCATGCCAAAAAGTTTGCGCACATTGCGGTTAAGGAACTTGTAGTCATCTTCAACTACGTGCTCCAAAGCCTCCATACGATGCTTCATCGCTTCCATGGCTTGGAGACATTCATCGACCGACGTGTAGAGATCCCCGATGGATTGACGGCAAGTTCGACAACACATCAGATGCAATCCGAAGGGGTCTTCATCGCCATTGTCTCCACCGTCATCACCGCCGTCGTTGCCACCACCATTGTAGTCACCGCCGTTGCCGTCGTTGCCGTCGCCGTTGGGGCCTTCGGGCGTCCTCTCCTCGAGCTGCTCGTCCCAAATGTAGAGGTCGTTATCTTCGACGGGATTGCGAGATGCAAGAGCTCCGGTCGGGACACGCCCTCCGCAACGGATGCGGGCGGTCCTCTCGACAGGTAGCTTGAGCTCGCATCGCATTGCCTCCTCCATCGATGGCTCCTTGGCTTCTAGCTTCAACTCTAACCTTCTTGGGGACACAATGGCTGCTGCAAGGGTGCAAAATATTGCTTGAAGGGGTTGATTCCCGAGCTCCAAATTCGGCCAAATAAATAGTTCGAAGAGAAAAACCCTGAGAACCTCATTTCCTTTTTTAAACTTCCCTTAAAATTTTCTGACCGAAGAAGGAAGTCGAAAAGGAGCAATTCGGGCAAAAATCGGGGACGACTGCCGCCGGGACCCACCCAGGCCGGGCCCGGGCCGGCCGGCCCACCCTGTCTCGGGGGCCGGGCCGGTCCGATTTTTTGCGCACCGCCCTTTTTTCACCTCCTTAGCCCATGGGAAAAAGTTGGCCTAGTAAATCTTCGCGAGAAACTCCAGAAAACTAAAAGAAAAACTATTTACAAAAATTCATGCCTTTTTTTCATCCTAGGCGGGACGTTCGGGCTCTTCCTCCATGGTGAAGACATCAACATGGTGAAGGGGCACAACGCTGGGTTCATAGTAAACCTTAAGCCGCTGACCATTCACCACAAATTGATCACCGTTTATATCCATAATGGTTACCGCTCCGTTGGAGAGCACCGAATGCACAACATAAGGTCCGTCCCACTTGCTTTGCAATTTCCCCTTTCCGAAGGTTTTAAACCTCGAATTGTAGAGGAGGACCTTATCTCCTTCTTTAAATTCTTTCTTTTTCAACCTTTTATCATACCACCTTTTGATTCTCTCCTTGTATATGCTTGCATTTTCATATGCTTTCAACCTCAACTCCTCTAGCTCACTTATTTGGATCCTTCGTTTTACCACCACGGCATCGAGATCGAGGTTCATCTCTTTAATCACCCAATAGGCTTTATGTTCCAACTCAACCGGAAGGTGGCAAGCTTTTCCATAGACGAATTGATAAGGGGTCATACCTATCGGTGTCTTAAATGCCGTTCGATAAGCCTATAAAGCTCCGTCTAATTTCTTCGACCAATCTTTGCCTCCATTCTCTATGGTTTTGTTGAGGATGCTTTTTAATTGCCTATTTGACATTTCCGCTTGTCCGTTGGTTTGTGGGTGATAGGCCGTAGAGACCCTATGCTCGATTCCCAACTTGGACAAGCACTTTTTGAAATTCTTCCCGGTGAAGTGAGTTCCTCCATCACTTATCAAGATTCTCGGTGTACCGAAACGAGGAAAAATCATGTTCTTGATCATAGTAATGGACTCCTCCGTGGAAGATTTACGACATGGTATAGCCTCTACCCACTTGGATACATAATCAACCATGACTAGGATATACTCAAATCCAAATGAGTTTTTATAAGGCCCCATGAAATCTATACCCCATACATCGAATATGTCGATTTGTAGGTTGTATTTCAAAGGCATAGAATTTCTTTGAGAGATGTTTCCGGTTCTTTGGCATTCGGGGCATGATGCAACATATCTTTTAGTATCTTCATGCATCTCCGGCCTAGTTCGTGTTGTTGCAGGTGAAGAACGGGCGCGGAAGGTCTTCAGCCTTGAGGGGCCTCCGGGAGATGGAGAGACAAGTAGGCTCGGTTCGAGGGACCGGTGGACGGCGGGGCCCGGGTGCGGGCCACATGGTGGCGACACGAGCAAGACGAAGTCATGGACAATCGAGCCGGTGCACGGTGGCGGTCGAGTCAAGTGGTTTGGCGGGAGGCCGGACCGAGCACGCGGGGTTTGGTGGTTTGCCCACAAAACCATCGGCGGACGGTTTCTTGGTTTGGGCCTCAAAACCAAGTCCGAGGGCCCAACACGACGGAGACGGGATCCGGGCGTGTCGGGAAGCTTCGAGGCGGAGGACACGCGGCGGGATCGCATGGCTTGCGTCGGGAGGACGCGGGGTGCGGCAAAGGCGTGGCCGTCCGATGGCAAGACCCACAAACATTACTTAAATGCCCCTGCGTGAGTTGTATCGCCAGTAGTTAAGTTAGGGGTAGTCGAGTCATTTACCACTCCGGCGGGACCCGATATATAAGCCATGAGGGTGTGTGAGTGGCTCTCTCTCTTCGCAACTTAGGGTTTCATTTCCTCCCTCCCATTTCTCATTTTCGTAGCTATTTTTCTTCCATTTTTCTCTAGGCTAGCATGAGAGCTTCATGAGAGATTTGTTGAGAGGGATGGATGCTAGGGCAGCATGCTAGACCTTGTGAATCTTTCCTGGTTTGTATAGAAGATTCGGAGTTGTGTTTTTCGTGGTCTTTTTGTGCTTGTTTTCGTGCTTTTGTTCTCGGTGCGATTCCGCGGATTTGAGTGGGTTTCTACCCGGATTTCTTTGAGGGAAACATGGATAGATGTCTCGCGCATCTTTGTGATTGATCTTGTGCCCTCAAACGCCGGGAAACCACTTCGATTCGAGAGTTTTCGTTCGGTGCTCAAAGGATTAGCGATTCCCGGTGATTTAGGGAGTTAGCAGGCAAGATTTTTGGGCTATAGCATCCTTGTGTGACGCTTTTCAAGTCTCCAAACCCTTGTCTCCACAGCTTCAACCGTTTGGGAAATCCGATGATGATTTGGGGGAGTTGACTTTCGAGGTCGGGGCGTTTTTCGCGCTCCGTCCGAGCCTCGCGGACGGTCGCGCCCTCCGGCGGACGGTCCGCGCCGCTCGTGTTCGTCCCGTGTTCTTCGTGTTCTTGCTCGCTTTTTGTTTCGATCCGTCGCGATTTTGAGTTTCGGTTGGACGGAGTTTAGGACGGTCCGCAGTAGAGGGAGGACGGTCCGCGGGTGCCTGGCGGACAGTCCGCGTGCTCCCCGCGGACGGTCCGTGGTTCGTGGTGTGCTTCTGTTGGTTCTGTGTGATTTAACGGACGGTCCGCGGTGTAGGGCCGGACGGTCCGCAGTGGTGGTGCGGACGGTCCGTGGTTCGTGGTGTGCTTCTGTTGGTTCTATGTGATTTAACGGACGGTCCGCGGTGTAGGGCCAGACGGTCCGCAGTGGTGGTGCGGACGGTCCGCGGCAGCGGCGGACGGTCCGCGAGGTCGGTGCGGACGGTTCGCCCCCTCTGGCCGGGACGGTCCGCCGAGCCTCGTGAGCTTTGCTTCTTGGTTCGATTCCTCCCTTCCTTTCTCGTGCTTCCGCGTGTGCTTCAAGGAATCGTTCCTAAGGCTAGAGGTTGATCCATAACCTCGTTGTCTTGGCGATTGGTGTGTGATTCGATCCATCGCTTGTGTGTGCCAGGGATTTGACTAGGGCATAGGTCGGGTTCTTTGGGAAGAATTTTTACCGGCTCCTATTCACTCCCCCCTCTCTAGTCGCCATCGATCCTTCAATTGGTATCATAGCTTGGTGCCGGATTCTTTGCGACTTTGACAAGTCTCGAATCCTAAGATGGCGTACGTTGAGCGGGGCGGTCCGCCGCACTTCGATGGCAAGGGTTACCACAAGTGGGCGGCTCGTATGATGATCTTTCTTCGTGGAAAGTTGTTGGATTTCATTGTGCTTGACAAGACCTATGCTATTCCGGTCAACATCCATACTCTTATGGTGACCGATGCCGGTGCTAAGGCCAAGTATGAGGCTAATGCAAAAGCCGTTGATCACTTGATCCGGAGCTTGTGTGATCCAGAGTTTGAGCGTGTTCGCCATTTGAATCTTGCTTGGCAAATTTGGGAGAAGTTGTTGGTTGCTCACGGTGGTGATAACCATGTGAAGGCTTGCCTCTTTGTCTCTTACGGATGCAATATGAGAACTTCACTCCACTTCCGGTGAGGACATTGATGCGATGTTTCGAGAGGTTCACCGCCATCGTGAACAACATGAAAGCTAATGTTGAGGATTTTCCTTACACCGAGCATGATCAGGCTTTGAAGCTCTTGCATGTCTTGGACCCAAATGTTTGGGGTGCTAAGGCTGAGGCCATCAAGGAGTCTGGGCATTATTTGACTATTGAGTTGGATGACCTCTTTTCTAAGCTCAAGTCGGCTGAGGTTGACAGGAAGTTGCAATCCAAGCATGAGGGCTCGACTGACCATAGTCTTGCTCTTGTGGGAGGATCAAAGGGCAAATCTAACCCTTCCTGTCGACAATTTTCCTTGTCTTCTCTTATGTCCATTCCAGATGAGGAGTTTGATGTGCTGGGCGAGGAGGAGCTGGCCTTGCTCTCAAGGAGGTTTGATCGACTACACGAGAGTCGAAGGAATGCAAGGCGGAGCTCAGGGACGTGCTACAAGTGTGGCAAGCGTGGCCACTTCATCGCCGAGTGCCCGGAAGCGGAGGAGAACAAGTACAAGGTGAACGAGTACAAGGCGCACCCGAGGCGTGAAGACAAGTACTCCTCCAAGGGCAAGCACTTCAACAAGTCCAAGAGCAAGGACAAGGACAAGCGGCGACCGAGCAAGAGCGGCTACAAGAAGAACAAGGCAAGAGCGATGGTGGCCGGTGCGAGCGACGTCGACTCTAGCTCAAGCGACGAGCAGTCAAGCTCAAGCAGCGAAGATGAAGACGCCGGGAGGCGCAAGGGCAAGAAGAGTGCAAGTCGGAACCTCAGCGGGTTGAGCTGTGTGGCGCTTGAGGGCTTTTGTGGCATGGCCCATAGCTCAAGCAGCAAGAAGAGCGACAAGGAAGACAGCGACTCCGACTCGGAGGATGAGGTAAATCGTGACTCCGACTAGTGAGAAAGTAGGAGAGTTAGAGTCCAAATTGCTTGAATTGAAACTTGAGAATGACTCTTTGAAACTTGCTCCTACTACTCCTGATGATGTTGAATGTCTTGAGTGTGATGCATGGTTGAATGATATCAAGCTGCTTAATGAGAAGAATGCTTCTACTTTGGCTAAACTAGATGCTCTTAGGACTGAGTATGATGAGCTTAAGGCTAGACCTACTTTGCTTGGTGCTTGTAAATCATGTCCTACTATGCATGCTAAGCTTGTTGATGCTCGTTCTACCATTAGTTCTTTGGAAGCATCTTTGAAATCTCCTGTTGTAAATGCATGCTCTAGTTGTGATGAAGTTACTTTGCGCAATCTTGAACTTACTTCCCGTTTGGATGTCATCTATGAGGAGAATGACTATTTGAGGAAGGTGTTGGGTTGGTTGTACGGGCGGGAACCTCAATTGAAAATCATGATTGAGGAGTTCAAGAGAGCTGATGGTCGTGGTTTGGGTTTTGAGAAGTTGGGTGAGAAAGTGGGAGAGAATAGTGGGGAGAGTGTGTATGAGAAGTGTGTTGAGTCTAACCCCGAGTTTGAGGTGATCGGAGAGATCCAAGTCCCACTTCCAAAAGAACCCAAGAACTCTTTCACACCAAAGCCCAACCACCTCTGCAACAAGCTTGACACAACCCAAGATCCACCAAAATTCCCACCTAAGACAAATGACTTCCAGAAACCAGTGAGGTTTGTTAGTGAGAAGGGTGAGAAGCCTAGAGAGAAGCCAGAGCCAAAACCAAAACCCATCCCCTTCAGGTGTGAGTATTGTGGCAAGGAGAGGCATCTTGCAGAGTTTTGCTACAAGAGGAAGAGGGATGAGAGGCTCGCTAGGGAGCAAGCGAACCAGGACAGGTATCGCCAGTCTCATGGTATTCCTGAGCCTAGAGTACCACTTCCACGGGGTGTGGGAAGTGTGAAGAGTGTTGGTAGAGTTGGAGCTCAGAGTGGTAGGTTTGTGAGGAGAGATGATGGTGTGCGTGCTGGTGAGAGGTTTGGTCGGGCTCGTGGTGGTTTTGCTGGACGTCCTCCTACTCGTCCTCAATACGGGTTTAGGGGAGATGATCGCAGCTTTGGGCTCCAGAGGAACTACGGACCACGTTTTCCCCCTCGTGGTGCTCGTACTCCTTCCATGGGACATGGGAAGTTTGGTGGCAAGGGAATGATGTTTGCTAACCCCTCTTTTGAGCAGATGGCTCGACACTGGTTTAACTTTCTTTGTGCTAACCCCAGTGTCGAGTCGCTAGCTCACTCTCGTTCTTGTTTCTGACTACAGGCAGGAGGCCTAGAGAACATTTGGTTGATTGACTCCGGATGTTCCCGACACATGACCGGAGATAAGAAGTGGTTCTCCAGCCTCACCCCAGTGAAGGAAAAGTTGTACATCACATTTGGGGACAATGGACGAGGAAGGGTGCTTTCGGAGGGTGTTGTGCATGTGAGTGACAAGGTAACGCTAAAGAGAGTGGCTCTTGTGAAGTCTTTGGGTTTCAATTTGCTTTCGGTTTCTCAGTTGCTTGATGAGGGTTTTGAGGTGCGTTTCAAGTCTGGCGAGTCTCGTTTGCTGGATTCTCGAGGTGATCTTGTCTGTATGATCATCCCCGAGGGTCAGATTTTCAGGGCTGATTTCTCTCGTTCCTTGGGTCCTGCTCGTTGTTTGATGGCTGGTCCTTCTTTTGATTTGTGGAAATGGCATAGGTGGTTGGGACACTTGAGCTTTGATTTGGTTTCCCGCTTGAGTGGTCTTGACCTTGTCCGAGGATTGCCGAGGTTGAAGCTTGAGAAGGATTTGGTTTGTGCTCCGTGTAGGCATGGCAAGATGGTAGCCACTCCCCATCCACCCCTGACCGATGTCATGACCGAGCGTCCGACAGAGCTGTTGCATATGGACCTTGTTGGGCCAGCTCGAGTTCGCTCGGTGGGTGGGAAGTGGTATGTCCTTGTTGTGGTGGACGATTACTCTTGCTATGCTTGGGTGTTTTTCTTGGAAGACAAGAGTGAGACATTTGGATTTGTTCGAGATCCGATCGTGAGGTTGAAAAACGAGAGGCATGGGAATGCTATTCGAGTTATCCGCAGTGATAATGGCTCAGAGTTCAAGAACTCTCGTTTTGATGCCTTTTGTCGTGATCTAGGTCTTGAGCATCAGTATTCGACCCCTTATGTGCCCCCTCAAAATGGAGTTGTGGAAAGGAAAAATCGGACTCTTTGTGAGATAGCTAGGACGATGCTCGATGAGCACAGGACTCCTAGGAGGTATTGGGCTGAGGCGGTCAATACGGCTTGTCATGTTTCCAACAGGATATTATTGCGAGCTTTCAAGAAGAAGACCTGTTATGAGCTGATGCATGGTCGGGCACCCAAGGTGAGTCATTTCTGAGTCTTTGGCTGCAAGTGCTTTATTCTTAAGAAGGGAAAACTCGACAAGTTTGAGGCTAGGTCTAGTGATGGTATTTTCTTTGCATATTCTAACCACTCTAGAGCCTATAGGGTGCTTAACCTTGAGACTAACAAAATCATGGAGACTTGCGAGGTAACCTTCGACGAGACAATGCCATGTACCTCTCTTGGCTTTGAATGTGCAGGTGATGAAGAGATGGCCGAGGACCTGTTTGAAGAGAAGGATGAAGCTGAAGATGATGATGGGGAGAACCATGCGCCTGAAGCTGAATGTGTACCCACTACTTCCCCTACGACCACTACGGAGCGTGGACCGTCTACTTCATGGACAACGACGGTGCAACAAGAGGACCAGGCGAGAGAAGCTGAAGTTGAGGGGGAGGTAGTCTCGAGGCGTGAGGCTCCCCGGCGGATTCAAGAAGTGCATCCCCTGTCGAAGATCATTGGGAACATCGACGAACGCACTACACGGTCAAGGTCCAGGAATTCCTCTCATTTTGCTCATGCTGCTTTTGTTGCCACCTTTGAGCCCAAGGACATTGGACATGCTTTATCTGATGCAAATTGGGTCAATTCTATGCATGAGGAGTTGGAAAAATTTGAGAGGAACCAGGTGTGGGAGTTAGTTGAACCACTTCCAAATTGCCATCCCATAGGAACCAAGTGGGTTTAGAAGAACAAAGAGGGAGAGAATGGGATGGTTGTGAGGAACAAGTCCAGACTTGTTGCTCAGGGGTTTAGTCAGAAGGAGGGGATCGACTATGAGGAGACCTTTGCTCCTGTGGCTCGTCTTGAGGCAATTCGGATCCTTCTAGCCTTTGCTGTGGCTAAAGGGTTCAAGTTGTTTCAGATGGACGTGAAGAGTGCTTTTCGAATGGGGTCATACGGGGAGGAGGTGTATGTGAAGCGACCACCTAGGTTTGAGAGCGAGTTGTACCCACACGGGGTGTACGGGTTGAAAAGGGCTCGTATGGGTTGAAACGGGCGCCCGTGCTTGGTATGGGAGATTGAGAGGTTTTCTGTTGAGCAGAGGGTTTGTGATGGGTACAGTGGATAGAACCTTGTTTCTCCTCAAGCATGGAAATGACTTCTTGATTGTTCAGATATACGTGGATGATACTGTCTTTGGTGGCTCGTCACATAACCTTGTTGCCAAGTTTGCAGATGAGATGAGCAGGGAGTTCGAGATGAGCATGATGGGCGAGTTGCGGTATTTTCTCGAGCCGCGGATCAAGCAAGTGAAGGATGGAACATTCGTGCACCGGACCAAGTACACGAAAGACATGTCGAAGAAGTTCCGGATGCAAGATGTGAAGCCGATGTCGACTCCCATGGGGAGTACGGCCACTTTGGATGCGGACGAGGACGGAGAACCGGTGGACCGGCGGGAGTACGGGAGCATGATCGGCTCCCTCCTCTACTTGACGGCGACGAGGCCGGACATACGGTTCGGCGTGTGTCCGTGCGCTCGTTTTCGAGCTTCGCCGAGGACATCACATCGACGAGCCGTCAAGAGGATTTTCGGGTATCTACGGTCCGCCCTCGGTCTTGGCCTTTGGTATTCTTCCTCCTCGACTCTTTCTCTTAATGGTTTTTCCGATGCGGATTTTTTTGGTTGTCGAGTCGAGAGGAAGTCTACTTCGGTACTGCCGGTTTCTTGGGTCTTCGTTGGTCTCATGGTCTTCCCGCAAGCAGTCTAGTGTAGCTCAGTCTACCACCGAGGCGGAGTATGTTGCAGCCGCGAGTTGTTGTTCCCAGCTGTTGTGGATTTCATATACTTTGAGAGACTTTGGTGAGGAGTGCACCCAGATCCCACTCCTTTGTGATAGCACCAGTGCCATAAGCGTAGCCAAAAACCCAGTGCTTCACTCCAGAACCAAACACATAGAAGTGAGGTATCATTTCTTGAGGGACAATGTGGAAAAAGGAACCATTGTGTTGAGCCATGTCCCTACCCAAGATCAGCTTGCAGACATTTTCACAAAGCCTCTCGACCAAGCTACATTTGTGCGCTTGCGGGGGGAACTTGGGGTTTGTTGCCCTTTCTAGTTGAGCCTTGGGGGATTTCCTTTTTGTATCATATGTATCATACCATGTTTACTTTGATGTATATACATGCTTTGCTTGATGTATAAACCATGGTAGGAAAGCCATCTTGTCATATATCATGTTGCATTTGTATCATATTGCATTTTAGAATGATGAGCTTCTTTCATATGCCTTATTTGAGTTTCTTTGGCTATTTGTGAGATATTGGTCATATGTGTGGAGAAATGGTGATGTGAGGCTATGCTCTTGGAATATTTGAGATATATGTGTGGTGAGATAGCCCTTTTGCAATAAATGCTAATCTTGACTAATTTTTGATGAAATATGCTCCACTCGTGTGTAGTTGTGTATCCATGTCACAGTTTGGTCTAAATGTGCTTTTCATACTTAGATTGTGCTTGGATGCCTTTTTCTTGCATTTGGGCCAAAGGCCGAATATCATTGTGAATGTTTAGCCTATGTTGCATTCATGGGGGAGCATAAGCTTCTTTTTGCCGCAAAGGTACTTCATGTACCATGAAATGATTTAATCTTGAAAAGAAGTGTATAATGCTTGAAAAATGCTCCATCCATCATGTATAAGCTTAAAATGTCTTATCGTTCACATATGGGTGCAAAACATGTTGCATGATGTTCACCAGTGGAGAAGTCTCCCGAAGTGGACACATGGCTCATGAGCTTTGACATGACATGCTTTGCTTTATGGGTGTTTGCCATGATCTTTTGCTGAGAATTTGATATCCTTGTATGATCTTTGGATGGTATGCATGTTTGTGGCTCAAGTGTGACATGGATAGGCTTTTACATGTGAAGCGAGCCTTCTTTTGGTAAAACTGCTTAAATCTGAAACTTTTGCTTTGTCACATGTTTGTATTTTCATATATTACTTGTGGCAATGCTTTGACTATGCTATGATTCATATGTGTGATCTTTGTCTCGTTTTTAGCCTTTGACATTAAATTTGGCCTATTTGAGAAGCTCATGTAGATGTTTATATGCTTTGTTTTGCATTTCTGCATTTTCACCTTGATTCATACATTGTCAACAAGGGGGAGATGAGGTGAGCTTAATGAAAATTCAGAAGAGGTGAGCTGAAATTTGGAAGTTTGCATCCACATGTTCAGGGGGAGCTTTCTTGCTGAAAGTTTGCATCCACATGTTCAGGGGGAGCTTGCATTTGTTCAGGGGGAGCTTTCTTGCTGATTTCGGTGTGGAGTTTGTGCTTTGCTTGGCTTGTGACCTTTCTTCGCCTTTCTCCGGCTTTGGTCATGAGTTGAGTTTCTTTGTTTTTCTTTCTTCTTCCTTTCTTTCTTTCTCTGAATTTCATTTCGCGTTGTGTGTTGTCAATGCACTCATCAAGGGGGAGATTGAGGACCAGGAGCGTCCCGGTGGTCGATGGATGACCGCTCCTCAGTGATGAGTGATTGACAACGGGTGTTGGACTGACTCTTGGCTTAGTGCGCAGGTGTAGGCTTCGACCTAGTTCGTGTTGTTGTAGGTGAAGAACGGGCGCGAAAGGTCTTCAGCCTTGAGGGGCCTCCGGGAGATGGAGAGACAAGTAGGCTCGGTTCGAGGGACCGGTGGACGGCGGGGCCCGGGTGCGGGCCACATGGTGGCGACACGAGCAAGACGAAGTCATGGACAATCGAGTCGGTGCACGGTGGCGGTCGAGTCAAGTGGTTTGGCGGGAGGCCGGACCGAGCACGCGGGGTTTGGTGGTTTGCCCACAAAACCATCGACGGACGGTTTCTTGGTTTGGGCCTCAAAACCAAGTCCGAGGGCCCAACACGACGGAGACGGGATCCGAGCGTGTCGGGAAGCTTCGAGGCGGAGGACACACGGCGGGATCGCATGGCTTGCGTCGGGAGGACGCGGGGTGCGGCAAAGGCGTGGCCGTCCGATGGCAAGACCCACAAACATTACTTAAATTTCCCTGCATGAGTTGTATCACCAGTAGTTAAGTTAGGGGTAGTCGAGTCATTTACCACTCCGGCGGGACCCGATATATAAGCCATGAGGGTGTGTGAGTGGCTCTCTCTCTCCGCGACTTAGGGTTTCATTTCCTCCCTCCCATTTCTCATTTTCGTAGCTATTTTTCTTCCATTTTTCTCTAGGCTAGCATGAGAGCTTCATGAGAGATTTGTTGAGAGGGATGGATGCTAGGGCGGCATGCTAGACCTTGTGAATCTTTCCTGGTTTGTATAGAAGATTCGGAGTTGTGTTTTTCGTGGACTTTTTGTGCTTGTTTTCGTGCTTTTGTTCTCAGTGCGATTCCGCGGATTAGAGTGGGTTTCTCCCCGGATTTCTTTGAGGGAAACATGGATAGATGTCTCGCGCATCTTTGTGATTGATCTTGTGCCCTCAAACGCCGGGAAACCACTTCGATTCGAGAGTTTTCGTTCGGCGCTCAAGCTTTTGGTGGTGCTCAAAGGATTCGCGATTCCCGGTGATTTAGGGAGTTAGGAGGCAAAATTTTTGGGCTATAGCATCCTTGTGTGACACTTTTCAAGTCCCCAAACCCTTGTCTCCACAGCTTCAACCGTTTGGGAAATCCGATGATGATTTGGGGGAGTTGACTTTCGAGGTCAGGCGTTTTTCGCTCTCGTCCGAGCCTCGCGGACGGTCCGCGCCCTCCTGGCGGACGGTCCGCGCCGCTCGTGTTCGTCCCGTGTTCTTCGTGTTCTTGCTCGCCTTTTGTTTCGATCCGTCGCGATTTTGAGTTTCGGTTGGACGGAGTTTCGGACGGTCCGCAGCAGAGGGCGGACGGTCCGCGGGTGCCTGGCGGACAGTCCGCGTGCTCCCCGCGGACGGTCCGTGGTTCGTGGTGTGCATCTGTTGGTTCTGTGTGATTTAATGGACGGTCTGCGGTGTAGGGCCGGACGGTCCGCAGTGGTGGTGCGGACGGTCCGTGGCAGCAGGCCGGACGGTCCGCGAGGTCAGTGCGGACGGTCCGCCAGAGCCTGTGAGCTTTGCTTCTTGGTTCGATTCCTCCCTTCCTTTCTCGTGCTTCCGCGTGTGCTTCAAGGAATCATTCCTAAGGCTAGAGGTTGATCCATAACCTCGTTGTCTTGGCGATTGGTGTGTGATTCGATCCATCGCTTGTGTGTGACCGGGATTTGACTAGGGCATAGGCCGGGTTCTTTGGGAAGAATTTTTACCGGCTCCTATTCACTCCCCCCCTCTCTAGTCGCCATCTGATCCTTCATTGCTTGGGTTCGAAAATGAGTATAGTGCCCACCGTACTCCGTCGAGTGGCACTTCCTTAGAATTTCTACCCTCTCTTCTCTTGGCACACATCTTCTCATCACTCCATCATTGCCAAGTTTGAAGAGGTATGGCGCATCCCAAAAGTATTTCCTACATTCGAAGATTATCTTCTTTTGAGAGTTTTTATCTAGATGATCGAGAGGCATCTTTCGAATTGCTCGAATGATATTGATCATCCAAGTATCTTTGTCAAGCACTCTATAGAGGTGGTCATCTCTCATCTTATCTTCGATGGGCTCCTTATCATCTTGTCCACGATTCATCCTAGACAAATGATTGGCCACAACATTTTCCACCCCCTTTTTATCACGAATTTCAACATCAAACTCTTGGAGAAGAAGGATCCAACGAATCAAACGTGGTTTATGAAGGATCAGATGGCGACTAGAGAGGGGGGGAGTGAATAGGAGCCGGTAAAAATTCTTCTCAAAGAACCCATCGAATCCCGGTCACACACAAGTGATGAATCGAATCACACAGCAATCGCCAAGACAACGAGGTTATGGATCAACCTCTAGCCTTAGGAACGATTCCTTGAAGCACACACGGAAGCACGAGAAAAGAAGGGAGGAATCGAACCAAGAAGCAAAGCTCATAGGCTCTGGCGGACCGTCCGGCCAGGAGGGGCGGACCGTCCGCACTGGCCTCGCGGACTGTCCGGCCTACTACCGCGGACCGTCCGCGCCAACACCGCGGACCGTCCGGCCTACTCCGTGGACCGTCCGTTAAATCACACAGAACCAACAGAAGCACACCACGAACCACGGACCGTCCGCGGGGAGCACGCGGACCGTCCCGCCAGCCCCCGCGGACCGTCCGCCCTCTGCTGCGGACCGTCCGAAACTCCGTCCAACCGAAACTCAAAATCGCGACGGATCGAAACGAAAGGCGAGCAAGAACACGAAGAACATGGGACGAACTGGAGCGGCGCGGACCGTCCGCCTGGTCCTCGCGGACCGTCCGCCAGGAGCGGACGGAGCAGAAAACACCCGACCCCGAAAGTCAACTCCCCCAAATCATCATCGGATTTCCCAAACGGTTGAAGATGTGGAGACAAGGTTTCGGGACTTGAAAAGTATCACACAAGGATGCTATAGCCCAAAAATCTTGCCTCCTAAGTCCCTAAATCACCGGGAATCGCGAATCCTTTGAGCACCACCAAAAGCTTGAGCACCGAACGAAAACACTCGAATCGAAGTGGTTTCCCGGCGTTTGAGGGCACAAGATCAATCACAAAGATGCGCGAGACATCTATCCATGTTTTCCTCAAAGAAATCCGGGGAGAAACCCACTCAAATCCGCGTAATCGCACCGAGAGCAAAGGCACGAAAACAAGCACAAAAAGACCACGAAAAACACAACTCCGAATCTTCTATACAAACCAGGAAAGATTCACAAGGTCTAGCATGCCGCCCTAGCATCCATCCCTCTCAACAAATCTCTCATAAAGCTCTCATGCTAGCCTAGAGAAATTGGAAGAAAAATAGCTACGAAAATGAGAAATGGGAGGGAGGAAAATCAAACCCTAAGTCCCGAAGAGAGAGAGCCATCCACACACACTCATGGCTTATATATGAGGTCCCGCCGGAGTGGTAAATGACTCGACTACCCCTAACTTAACTACTGGCGATACAACCCACGCAGGGGCATTTAGGTAATGTTTGTGGGTCTTGCCATCAGACGGCCACGCCTTTGCCGCACCCCGCGTCCTCCCAACGCAAGCCATGCGATCCCGCCGCGTGTCCTCCGCCTCGAAGCTTCCCGACACGCCTGGATCCTGTCTCCGTCGTGTTGGGCCCTCGGACTTGGTTTTGAGGCCCAAACCAAGAAACCGTCCGCCGATGGTTTTGTGGGCAAACTACCAAACCCCACGTGCTTGGTCCGGCCTCCCGCCAAACCATTTGACTCGACCGCCACCGTGCACCGGCTCGATTGTCCATGACTTCGTCTTGCTTGTGTCGCCACCATGTGGCCCGCACCCAGTCCCGCTGTCCACCGGGTCCCTCGAACTGAGCCTACTTGTCTCTCCATCTCCCGGAGGCCCCTCAAGGTCGAAGACCTTTCGCGCCCGTTCTTCACCTGCAACAACACGAACTAGGCCGCGGCCTACACCGCGCACTAAGCCAAGAGTCGGTCCAACACCCGTTGTCAATCACTCATCACCGAGGAGCGGTCATCCATCGACCACCGGACGCTCCCGGTCCTCAATCTCCCCCTTGATGAGTGCATTGACAACACACAACGCGAAATGAAATTCAGAGAAAGAAAGAAAGGAAGAAGAAAGAAAAACAAAGAAGCTCAACTCATGACCAAAACCGAAGAAAGGCGATGAAAGGTCACAAGCCAAGAAAAGCACAAACTCCACACCGAAAACAGCAAGAAAGCTCCCCCTAAACAAAAGCAAGCTCCCCCTGAACATGTGGATGCAAACTTCCAAATTTCAGCTCACCTCTTCTGAATTTTCATTAAGCTCACCTCTTCTCCCCCTTGTTGACAATGTATGAATCAAGGTGAAAATGCAGAAATGCAAAACAAAGCATATAAACATCTACATGAGCTTCTCAAATAGGCCAAATCTAGTGTCAAAGGCTAAAAATGAGACAAAGATCACACATATGAATCATAGCATAGTCAAAGCATTGCCACAAGTAATATATGAAAATACAAGCATGTGACAAAGCAAAATTTTCAGATTTAAGCAGTTTTACCAAAAGAAGGCTCGCTTCACATGTAAAAGCCTATCCATGTCACACTTGAGCCACAAACATGCATACCATTCAAAGATCATACAAGGATATCAAATTCTCAGCAAAAGATCATGGCAAACACCCATAAAGCAAAGCATGTCATGTCAAAGCTCATGAGCCATGTGTCCACTTCGGGGAGACTTCTCCACTGGTGAGCATCATGCAACATGTTTTGCACCCATATGTGAAAGATAAGACATTTTAAGCATAGACATGATGGATGGAGCATTTTTCAAGCATTATACACTTCTTTTCAAGATTAAATCCTTTCATGGTACATGAAGTGCCTTTGCGGCAAAAAGAAGCTTATGCTCCCCCATGAATGCAACATAGGCTAAACATTCACAATGATATTCGGCCTTTGGCCCAAATGCAAGAAAAAGGCATCCAAGCACAATCTAAGCATAGAAAGCACATTTAGACCAAAACGTGAGATGGATACACTACTACACATGAGTGGAGCACATTTCACCAAAAATTAGTCAAGATTAGCATTTATTTCAAAAGGGGCTATCTCACCACACATATATTTCAAATATTCCAAGAGCATAGCCTCACATCACCATTTCTCCACACATACGACCAATATCTCACAAATAGCCAAAGAAACTCAAATATGGCATATGAAAGAAGCTCATCATCCTAAAATGCAATATGATACAAATGCAACATGATATATGACAAGATGGCTATGGTTTGTACATCAAGCAAAGCATGTATATACATCAAAGTAAAACATGGTATGATACATATGATACACAAGGAAAATCCCCCAAGAATCAACTAGAAAGGGCAACAAACCCCAAGTTCCCCCCGCAAGCGCACAAATGTAGCTTGGTCGAGAGGCTTTGTAAATATGTCAGCTAGCTGATCTTGGGTAGGGACATGACTCAACACAATGGTTCCTTTCTCCACATTGTCCCTCAAGAAATGATACCTCACTTCTATGTGTTTGGTTCTGGAGTGAAACACTGGGTTTTTAGCTACGCTTATGGCACTGGTGCTATCACAAAGAAGTGGGATGCGGGTGCACTCCTCACCAAAGTCTCTCAAAGTGTATGAAATCCACAACGGTCGGGAACAACAACTCGCGTACGCAACATACTCCGCCTCGGTGGTAGACCGAGCTACACTAGGCGCTTGCGGGAAGACCATGAGACCAACGAAGACCCAAGAAACCGGCAAGTACCGGAAGTAGACTTCCTCTCGACTCGACAACCGGCAAAATCCGCATCGGAAAAACCATGAAGAGAAAGAGTCGAGGAGGACGAATACCAAAGGCCAAGACCGGGGGCGGATCGTAGGTACCGAAAATCCTCTTGACGGCTTGTCGATGTGATGTCCTCGGCGAAGCCTAAACGAGCGCACGGACACACGCCGAAGCGTATGTCCGGCCTCGTCGCCGTCAAGTAGAGGAGGGAGCCGATCATGCTCCTGTACTCCCGCTGGTCCACTGGTTCTCCGTCCTCATCCGCATCCAAAGTGGCCGTACTCCCCATGGGAGTCGACATCGGCTTCACATCTTGCATCTGGAACTTCTTCAGCATGTCTTTCGTGTACTTGGTCTGGTGCACGAATGTTCCATCTTTCACTTGCTTGATCTGCAGCCCGAGAAAATACTGCAACTCGCCCATCATGCTCATCTCATCTGCAAACATGGCAACAAGGTTTTGTGACGAGCCACCAAAGACAATATCATCCACGTATATCTGCACAATCAACAAGTCATTTCCATGCTTGAGGAGAAACAAGGTCCTATCCACGGTACCCATCACAAACCCTCTGCTCAACAGAAAACCTCTCAATCTCCCATACCAAGCACGGGGCGCCTGTTTCAACCCATACAGAGCCCTTTTCAACTTGTATATCTTGTGTGGGTACAACTCGCTCTCAAACCCAGGTGGCTGCTTCACATACACCTCCTCCTGTATGACCCCATTCAGAAAAGCACTCTTCACGTCCATCTGAAACAACTTGAACCCTTTAGCCACAGCAAAGGCTAGAAGAATCCGAATTGCCTCAAGACGAGCCACATGAGCAAAGGTCTCCTCATAGTCGATCCCCTCCTTCTGACTAAACCCCTGAGCAACAAGTCTGGACTTGTTCCTCACAACCAGCCCATTCTCTCCCTCTTTGTTCTTCCAAACCCACTTGGTTCTTATGGGATGGCAATTTGGAGGTGGTTCAACTAACTCCCACACCTGGTTCCTCTCAAAGTTTTCCAACTCCTCATGCATAGAATTGACCCAATTTGCATCAGATAAAGCATGTCCAATGTCCTTGGGCTCAAAGGTGGCAACAAAAGCAGCATGAGCAAAATGAGAGGAATTCCTGGACTTTGACCGTGTAGTGCGTTCGTCGATGTTCCCAATGATCTTCGACAGGGGATGCACTTCTTGAATCCGCCGGGGAGCCTCACGCCTCGAGACTACCTCCCCCTCAACTTCAGCTTCTCTCGCCTGGTCCTCTTGTTGCACCATCGTTGTCCATGAAGTAGACGGTCCACGCTCTGTAGTGGTCGTAGGGGAAGTAGTGGGTACACATTCAGCTTCGGCGCATGGTTCTCCCCATCATCATCTCCAGCTTCATTCTTCTCCTCTTCAAAGAGGTCCTCGGCCATCTCTTCATCACCTGCACATTCAAAGCCAAGAGAGGTACATGGCATTGTCTCGTCGAAGGTTACCTCGCAAGTCTCCATGATTTTGTTAGTCTCAAGGTTAAGCACCCTATAGGCTCTAGAGTGGTTAGCATATCCAAAGAAAATACCATCACTAGACCTAGCCTCAAACTTGTCGAGTTTTCCCTTCTTAAGAATAAAGCACTTGCGCCAAAGACTCGGAAGTGACTCACCTTGGGTGCCCGACCATGCATAAGCTCATAACGGGTCTTCTTCTTGAAAGCTCGCAATAAAATCCTGTTGGAAACATGACAAGCTGTATTGACCGCCTCAGCCCAATACCTCCTAGGAGTCCTGTGCTCATCGAGCATCGTCCTAGCCATCTCACAAAGAGTCCGATTTTTCCTTTCCACAACTCCATTTTGAGGGGGCACATAAGGGGTCGAATACTAATGTTTTGAAGACCTAGATCACGACAAAAGGCATCAAAACGAGAGTTCTTGAACTCTGAGCCATTATCACTGCAGATAGCTCGAATAGCATTCCCGTGCCTCTCGTTTTTCAACCTCACGATCAGTTCTCGAACAAAACCAAATGTCTCACTCTTATCTTCCAAGAAAAACACCAAAGCATAGCGAGAGTAATCGTCCACCACAACAAGGACATACCACTTCCCACCCACCGAGCGAACTCGAGCTGGCCCAACAAGGTCCATATGCAACAGCTCTGTCGGACGCTCGGTCATGACATCGGTCAGGGGTGGATGGGGAGTGGCTACCATCTTGCCATGCCTACACGGAGCACAAACCAAATCCATCTCAAGCTTCAACCTTGGCAGTCCTCGGACAAGGTCAAGACCACTCAAGCGGGAAACCAAATCAAAGCTCAAGTGTCCCAACCGCCTATGCCATTTCCACAAATCAGAAGAAGGACCAGCCATCAAACGGCGAGCGGGACCCAAGGAACGAGAGAAAACGGCCACGAAAATCGACCCTCGGGGATGATCATACAGACAAGATCACCTCGAGAATCAAGCAAACGAGACTCGCCAGACTTGAAACGCACCTCAAAACCCTCATCAAGCAACTGAGAAACCGAAAGCAAATTGAAACCCAAAGACTTCACAAGAGCCACTCTCTTCAACGTTACCTTGTCACTCACATGCACAACACCCTCAGACATCACCCTTCCTCGTCCATTGTCCCCGAATGTGATGTACATCTTTTCCTTCACTGGGGTGAGGCTGGAGAACCACTTCTTATCTCCGGTCATGTGTCGAGGACATCTAGAGTCGATCAACCAAATGTCCTCCAAGCCTCCTGCCTGCAGTCAGAAACAAGAACGAGAATGAGCTAGCGACTCGACACTGGGGTTAGCACAATAAAAGTTAAACCAGTGTCGAGCCATTTGCTCAAAAGAGGGGTTAGCAAACATTATTCCCTTGCCACCAAACTTCCCATGTCCCATGGAAGGAGTACGAGCACCACGAGGGGGAAAACGTGGTCCGTAGTTCCTCTGGAACCCAAAGCTGCGATCATCTCCCCTAAACCTGTATTGAGGATGAGTAGGAGGACGTCTAGCAAAACCACCACGAGCCCGACCAAACCTCTCACCAGCACGCACACCTTCATCTCTCCTAACAAACCTACCACCCTGAGCTCCAACTCTACCAACACTCTTCACACTTCCCACACCCCGTGGAAATGGCACTCTAGGCTCAGGAATACCATGAGATTGGCGATACCTGTCCTGGTTTGCTTGCTCCCTAGCAAGCCTCTCATCCCTCTTCCTCTTGTAGCAAAACTCCGCAAGATGCCTCTCCTTGCCACAATACTCACACCTGAAGGGGATGGGTTTTGGTTTTGGCTTGGCTTCTCTCTAGGCTTCTCACCCTTCTCACTCACAAACCTCACCGGTTTCTGGAAGTCATTTGTCTTAGGTGAGAATTTGGGTGGATCTTGGGTTGTGTCAAGCTTGTTGCAAAGGTGGTTGGGCTTTGGTGTGAAAGAGTTCTTGGGTGCTTTTGGAAGTGGGACTTGGATGTCTCCGATCACCTCAAACTCGGGGTTAGACTCAACGCACTTCTCATACACACTCTCCCCACTGTTCTCTCCCACTTTCTCACCCAACTTCTCAAACCCCAAACCACGACCATCAGCTCTCTTGAACTCCTCAATCATGATTTTTAATTGAGGTTCCTGCCCAGACAACCAACCCAACACCTTCCTCAAATAGTCATTCTCCTCATAGATGACATCCAAACGGGAAGTAAATTCAAGATTGCGCAAAGTAACTTCATCACAGCTAGTGCATGCATTGACAACAGGAGATTTCAAAGAAGCTTCCAAAGAGCTAATAGTAGAGCGAGCATCAACAAGCTTAGCATGCATAGTAGGACATGATTTACAAGCACCAAGCAAAGTAAGTCTAGCCTTAAGCTCATCATACTCAGTCCTAAGAGCATCTAGTTTAGCCAAAGTAGAAGCATTCTTCTCATTAAGCAACTTGATCTCATTCAACCATGCATCACACTCAAGACATTCAACATCATCAGGAGTAGTAGGAGCAAGTTTCAAAGAGTCATTCTCAAGTTTCAATTCAAGCAATTTTGACTCTAACTCTCCTACTTTCTCACTAGCATTCTCAAGTTGAGCCCTAAGATCTTTCCTCATCTTTTTGGCATCTCTTAGCACACTATCACGGTTGTCAATCAAGCCATTCAACCTAGCGATCTCAGCAAGCAAAGAGTCGAGGTCACGATTTACCTCATCCTCCGAGTCGGAGTCGCTGTCTTCCTTCTCGCTCTTCTTGCTGCTTGAGCTATGGGCCATGCCACAAAAACCCTCAAGCGCCACACAGCTCAACCCGCTGAGGTTCCGACTTGCACTCTTCTTGCCCTTGCGCCTCTCGGCGTCTTCATCTTCGCTGCTTGAGCTTGACTGCTCGTCGCTTGAGCTTGAGTCGACGTCACTCGCACCGGCCACCATCGCTCTTGCCTTGTTCTTCTTGTAGCCGCTCTTGCTCGGTCGCCGCTTGTCCTTGTCCTTGCTCTTGGACTTGTTGAAGTGTTTGCCCTTGGAGGAGTACTTGTCTTCACGCCTCGGGTGCGCCTTGTACTTGTTCACCTTGTACTTGTTCTCCTCCGCTTCCGGGAACTCGGCGATGAAGTGGCCACGCTTGCCACACTTGTAGCACGTGCCTGAGCTCTGCCTTGCATTCCTCCGACTCTCGTGTAGTCGATCAAACCTCCTTGAGAGCAAGGCCAGCTCCACCTCGCCCAGCACATCAAACTCCTCATCTGGAATGGACATAAGAGAAGACAAGGAAAACTGTCGACAGGAAGGGTTAGATTTGCCCTTTGATCCGCCCACAAGAGCAAGACTATGGTCAGTCGAGCCCTCATGCTTGGATTGCAACTTCCTGTCAACCTCGACCGACTTGAGCTTAGAAAAGAGGTCATCCAACTCAATAGTCAAATAATGCCCGGACTCCTTGATGGCCTCAACCTTAGCACCCCAAACATTTGGATCCAAGACATGCAAGAGCTTCAAAGCCTGATCATGCTCGGTGTAAGGAAAATCCTCAACATTAGCTTTCATGTTGTTCACGATGGCGGTGAACCTCTGAAACATCGCATCAATGTCCTCACCGGGAAGTGGAGTGAAATTCTCATATTGCATCCGATAAGAGACAAAGAGACGAGCCTTCACATGGTTATCACCACCGTGAGCAACCAACAACTTCTCCCAAATTTGCCAAGCAAGATTCAAATGGCGAACACGCTCAAACTCAGGATCACACAAGCTCCGAACCAAGTGATCAACGACTTTTGCATTGGCCTCATACTTGGCCTTAGCACCGGCATCGGTCACCATAAGAGTATGGATGTTGACCGGAATAACATAGGTCTTGTCAAGCACAATGAAATCCAACAGCTTTCCACGAAGAAAGATCATCATACGAGTTGCCCACTTGTGGTAACCCTTGCCATCGAAGTGCGGCGGACCGCCCCGCTCAACGTACGCCATCTTAGGATTCAAGACTTGTCAAAGTCGCAAAGAATCCGGCACCAAGCTCTGATACCAATTGAAGGATCAGATGGCGACTAGAGAGGGGGAGTGAATAGGAGCCGGTAAAAATTCTTCTCAAAGAACTCGGCCTATGCCCTAGTCAAATCCCAGTCACACACAAGCGATGAATCAAATCACACATCAATCGCCAAGACAACGAGGTTATGGATCAACCTCTAGCCTTAGGAACGATTCCTTGAAGCACACGCGGAAGCACGAGAAAAGAAGGGAGGAATCGAACCAAGAAGCAAAGCTCACAGGCTCTGGCGGACCCTCCGGCCAGGAGGGGCGGACCGTCCGCACTGGCCTCGCGGACCGTCGGGCTCGCTACCGCGGACCGTCCGCGCCAACACCGCGGACCGTCCGGCCTACTCCGCGGACCGTCCGTTAAATCACACAGAACCAACAGAAGCACACCACGAACCACGGACCGTCCGCGGGGAGCACGCGGACTGTCCGCCAGGCACCCGCGGACCGTCCGCCCTCTGCTGCGGACCATCCGAAACTCCGTCCAACCGAAACTCAAAATTGCGACGGATCGAAACGAAAGGCGAGCAAGAACACGAAGAACACGGGACGAACTAGAGCGGAGCGGACCGTCCGCGTGGTCCTCGCGGACCGTCCGCCAGGAGCGGACAGAGCAGAAAACACCCGACCCCGAAAGTCAACTCCCCCAAATCATCATCGGATTTCCCAAACGGTTGAAGTTGTGGAGACAAGGGTTTGGGGACTTGAAAAGCGTCACACAAAAGGATGCTATAGCCCAAAAATCTTGCCTCCTAACTCCCTAAATCACCGGGAATCGCGAATCCTTTGAGCACCACCAAAAGCTTGAGCACCGAACGAAAACACTCGAATCGAAGTGGTTTCCCGGCGTTTGAGGGCACAAGATCAATCACAAAGATGCGCGAGACATCTATCCATGTTTTCCTCAAAGAAATCCGGGGAGAAACCCACTCAAATCCGCGGAATCGCACCGAGAGCAAAGGCACGAAAACAAGCACAAAAAGACCACGAAAAACACAACTCCGAATCTTCTATACAAACCAGGAAAGATTCACAAGGTCTAGCATGCCGCCCTAGCATCCATCCCTCTCAACAAATCTCTCATGAAGCTCTCATGCTAGCCTAGAGAAATTGGAAGAAAAATAGCTACGAAAATGAGAAATGGGAGCGAGGAAAATGAAACCCTAAGTCCCGAAGAGAGAGAGCCATCCACACACACTCATGGCTTATATATCAGGTCCCGCCGGAGTGGTAAATGACTCGACTACCCCTAACTTAACTACTGGCGATACAACCCACGCAGGGGCATTTAGGTAATGTTTGTGGGTCTTGCCATCGACGGCCACGCCTTTGCCGCACCCCCGCGTCCTCCCGACGCAAGCCATGCGATCCCGCCGCGTGTCCTCCGCCTCGAAGCTTCCCGACACGCCCGGATCCCGTCTCTGTCGTGTTGGGCCCTCGGACTTGGTTTTGAGGCCTAAACCAAGAAACCGTCCGCCGATGGTTTTGTGGGCAAACCACCAAACCCCGCGTGCTTGGTCCGGCCTCCCGCCAAACCATTTGACTCGACCGCCACCGTGCACCGGCTCGATTGTCCATGACTTCGTCTAGCTTGTGTCGCCACCATGTGGCCCGCACCCAGTCCCGCTGTCCACCGGGTCCCTCGAACTGAGCCTACTTGTCTCTCCATCTCCCGGAGGCCCCTCAAGGCTGAAGACCTTTCGCGCCCGTTCTTCACCTGCAACAACACGAACTAGGCCGCAGCCTACACCTGCGCACTAAGCCAAGAGTCAGTCCAACACCTGTTGTCAATCACTCATCACTAAGGAGCGCTCATCCATCGACCACCGGGACGCTCCTGGTCCTCAGTTTAGCTTCCTTCTTAGCCAAGAGATACTTGATGGCTGCGTGATCGGTGTAAACAATGACCTTTGAGTTCGCGATGTAAGATCTGAATTTTTCAAAAGCGAATACCACGGCTAGCAACTCTTTTTCCGTAGTGGCATAATTTAATTGCGCCCCACTAAGAATTTTGCTAGCATAGTAAACGGTGTGAACTCGGCCTTCCTTTCTTTGACCCAAAACCGCGCCTACGGCGTAGTCACTTGCGTCACACTTGATCTCGAAAGGTTGGCTCCAATCCGGAGGTTGAATAATGGGAGCACTCACCAACGCACTTTTCAAAGTCCGGAATGCCGCTAGGCACTTCTCATCAAAGTCGAAAGCCACATCCTTTTGAAGAAGATGCGTTAAAGGCTTAGTGATCTTCGAGAAGTCCTTTATAAATCTTCTATAAAATCCGGCATGGCCTAGAAAGCTCCTTAAGGACTTAACATCCGTATGAGGTGCGAGTTGCTCAATCGTCTCTACCTTAGCCTTGTCCACTTCAATTCCTCTCTCGGATATAACATGTCCGAGCACTATGCCTTGCTTAACCATGAAGTGGCACTTTTCCCAATTTAATACCAAGTCTACCTCCGCACACCTCGTGAGGACCTTTTCCAAGTTTGCCAAGCAATCCATGAACGTTTTCCCATAAACGGAAAAATCATCTATGAACACCTCGACAATTTCCTCGATGAATTCCGAAAATACGGTCATCATGCAACGTTGAAAAGAGGCCGGAGCGTTGCATAGACCGAAGGGCATCCTTCTATATGCAAACGTTCCATAAGGCAAGTAAACGTTGTCTTGTGTTGATCGTCCGGGTGAATGGGAATTTGCATGAACCCCGAGTACCCATCGAGAAAGCAAAAATAAGCATGGTTTGCTAACCTCTCGAGCATCTCATCAATGAACGGTAGGGGGAAGTGATCTTTCTTCGTCGCTTTGTTAAGCTTACGATAATCGATACACATTCGCCACCCGGTCACGGTTCTTTGCGGTATCAATTCGTTCTTCTCATTCTTCACCACGATCAAACCTCCTTTCTTTGGTACACAATGTACCGGGCTCACCCATTCGCTATGCGGAACCGGGTAGATGATTCCGGCATCAAGTAACTTGATGACCTCTTTCTTTACTACCTCTCGCATGGCATGGGTTAGTGTTGACGGTTAATAGTTATATCAAAGTTCGTTTATGACTTGCAAGCGGACAAGTCTCCCGTCGTAGTCAAGGGACCCTTCTTCCCTCGAGTGGTGAACCCAAGGTATCGAATCTGTGGAACAAATGTGTGACACAAGAGTTGATCTAGTAAAGCCAAATAACTTCAATCTTCGATAAAAGTGAAACCCTAATGCATCTAAGTAAAAGACACGAAACTAATCTAATCTACTAAAGACCGGAGGTAACAAAGTAAGATTGGGTAGATAAACCGATCTAGAGAGATCGGGACAAGCCTTTTGTTGAAGTTCCAAGCAAGAGAAGAAGTAGCAAATCGAATCTTATAAGAAGCCTCTTTAAATCGTGGTTTCCCGTCCAAATCCGAAAACATCCGCCTTTCGGAACCCCCGTTCTGTCACAACATATCCCTACTCATGCGGGGAGTCTAGGGCGAGTCAAAAGACAAGTCGAGATTCTTTCGGAAGATCCGGCGTGTACCTCTAGCCACCGCGGCTACAAGAACACCCTATGTAATCTATCACGCGAATAGAATTGGAATAAGCAAACCGATCGAAAAACGAAATCTTCGAGAAAACACTTGATCGCTAAGAATTGATTCAACTTGATAATTCAACTATGACAATGATACATACACAAGATCACCACCGGGATCCTTCCTTGATCTTGCTTCTAGCTCCGGGAACTCCGACGTGGTCTTCCATGCAAGGTTCCCACGTCGGCTAGGGAAACCCTAGTCAACTAGCTCGACCCTCTCCTCTCCGAGATGGTGTCCCTCTCTTCTCTGCTCCTCGGCGGCCGATGACGAATTAGATTCTCCATGGCTCTCAGTCAGGGGGCTATAAATAGCCCGATTGGCGGCGAGGGCAAAGGAGGGGGCAAACGGGCCCTGGAATGGGCTGGGCCGACCGGCCTGGGCCGGCCGGCCGGGCCCATCCGAGGCCCGCCCCGAGGCCTCCTTTGCTCTACGTCGGTTCCCTTGCTTCCTGGATGTTTCCCCCTTCTGCATGTAGGTCCATGTCGTCAGTTTCTCTCCGAATTGGGCATAACTCCTTGTCTTGCAAGATTCAACACTTTTCTGGTCAGGTCCTCAGAGTTTGTCGTCTTCTCGGATCAAGTCCCTGGCTTCTTGGAGTTAAGTTTGCTTCATTGCATGACTTGTACGGGGCTTCAAGGTCTTGTCATAAGGTGTTTGATGAACTTATCCCGAAAGTCTTGCTTTCAACGCTAAAACCCTGCATAAACACTAAACTCCAAAACTGACATGCACACGTGAACTTGTTATACCACGGGGGTTAGTACCAATGGATAAGGTATAAAACTTATGCCAACACCGAAGGTAAACTCATGGCTAGGTTGACGGATTTTCACCGTCAACAGTTTAGCCTCCTTTGGTGGTCCACTACAGGCTTACATTGGTCTTCCATTGGTATACGATGAGTGCAAAAGGCTGGGCTAATACCCTTGAGATCATTAATCGAATATCCAATCACCTTCCTATGTTTTTTCAATAAAATCAGCAACGCCTCATTTTCTTCGGGACTCAACTCGTCGCTCATGATGACTGGATAGGTTGTCGAGGCCCAAAAAATCATACTTCAATCCTTTGGGCAAAGGTTTAAGGTCTACCTCGGGCGCTTGTGGCTCCTCGGGTTTAATTTCTCCTATGTCTTCGAATTTTCCTTCCTCCACGCTTCCATCATGTGGTTCCAAACCTTTTGTTGCTTCTTCTAGATCTTCATCTTGTTGATCACTAATTTGATTTTCCATTGCTCTTTGCAGCGGGTCTCTAAGAGTTTCAACAAAACAAAGACTATCTCTTCTACTTCTTCATCTTCGGGAGGAAAGGGTGTAAGGTGTTTAGAAGCACGAAGAAAGTTATATGTGTTTTTTGTTCCATTAAGGTTCATTGTTACTTTGCCTTCTCCGGCATCTAACACGGCATCAACCAACATAAGAAAAGTCATACCTAAGATTATGTGATCATGATTACTATGGTAAGCATCAATAACAAAGAAATCGGTTGGTATATAATTTCTAGAGATTTTTACTTTTATGTTGCAAGCAATACCTAGAGGTTTGATAGTTCTACCATCTCCCATAATTAATTTCGTTGATGTTGGAGCTAAGTCTAGGTTGTGGTCTTGAACTTTATCGTACATTTTAGAAGATAGGACACTTACTTGGGCTCCGATGTCGCATAAAGCTTTGCATTGAACTCCGTTGATCTCGCAACTCAAGTGTGGTGTCATCTTCTCTTCTTCTTCGGATCCTATCGCGTAGATTTCGGCGAGGCGAGTGTATGGTGATTCTTCGGGCTTGATCCCCCATGATTCTCTTCACCTCGGCTATGTGTTCCGGATCCACTATGTCATCTCCAAAGAGCTTATGAAAGATCTCACCGGTGGTTTCAAGGTCGTATGAATTTTCCGCTTTCTTCTCCGGTGGGAAATCCACTTCCAATGCTCTCGCCATTCCCTTTTGATTAGGGAACGGTATTCTCTTGTCGAATACTTCTCCGTAATCGATAGGAACCCAATCCATTGGTTCGAACTCCCTTAGTGGATTCGTGCTTGACATACTTCTCTTGTTCGTCTCATTTGGTACGGCGAAGTCAACGCTCGGTGTAGTTCTTGACTTGATGTGTTCTTGTTCAAGATTTTCCGTGATTGGTTCCTCTTTTGTGACTTCCGGGGTTGCCTCCTTAGAAAATTCAGCACACTTCTTCTTCCTCGAGTTGTATTCCGGCTCTTCCGCAAGTCTTGTTTCCCAATCTCTTCGCATGGCAGCCGCTTTACTAACTTTTTGTAGAAGTTGGGCGGCTTCCGTGAGTGTTTTATCCATGAGATCCCCACCTGCACACATTTCGACGTGTTGCATGCAACTAGGGGTTAGGGAAAAGAAAAATGTATGCAAGAGTACGTCACCGGTGAAGCCGAGTTTTGGTCCTTGTTCGATCAACCCATTAAACCTATCCCAGGCTTGGTCTATCCCTTCCTCTTCTCCTTGCATGAAATTGATCACTTGCCTCCTTAGAAGTTGAACCTTGCTAATTGGAAAGAACTTCTCACAAAACTTCTTTATCAACTTGTTCCAATTGCCTTCAACTTCAAAGGACACAAACAAATACCATGTCTTTGCATTGCCGGCAAGTGAGTAGGGAAAGAGATTCCATTTGAACCATTCATCGGGGACTCCTTCTTGACGCACCGTGTTGCATATCGTCGTGAAATCCCTTATGTGTCTATATGGGTTCTCCGTAACCATCCCTTCAAACGGGTTTGCCGCCACCATTTCGATGATCTTGGATTTAATCTCATACTTGGTCGCTTCGAGCTTCGAATCCAAATCTTGTACTTTTATGTCTTCACATCGAGGGCTAGCGTAATCCCTTAATGATTTCTCCGGTTCTTTCACGGGTTGATTAACGAACGCCATCTAGACAATAAGATAAAAACAAAAACAAAAACGAAACAAGTGGTTTTCTAGATAATATATGTTAGATATAGCAAACGAAAGACAAACTAAAATATAAAACTAAGTTAGATGCAAATCAAACGATGTAAACTAGCTTGCTCCCCGGCAACGGCGCCAGAAAAAGGGGTTTGTTGATGGATAAAAGACGTATCCCTCTACGATCCGCAAGCGTACGGACCCCACACCTTTTTCACCACAGGATTCCCAAGGTTCTTGTCAATCCGTGGAGCAAGGGGATTACAAGCGTTCAATCTACTACCACGCACTAGCTACTAAAACCCTAACTATTATTAAACTAGAAAACAACTAAATACACTAGAGAGAACGATTAAGATATCAAGATAAAAGACACTCACCCATGGGTCTACGATCATGCAATCAATTAAAGACATCAAACCAATCTAATCTATCGGGGGTTGTGACCACGGTTTCGCCCTTTCCCTCCTCTCGTACTGTCACTACGCGAAGGTATTCATGACTAGACCTATGATGGACACGGCGTATTGAATTGATCCAAGGAAGCATTGGGACCCTACTCCCTTTACGGTAAGGTAGCTAATCCTTAAGCATTAAAGTATATTCAACACAAGATGATAGATAGATAATCTGACAAAGTATGATTACATCTTACGATTGATTACAACCCCATGGACGAACAAGGAGATTACCCCATCAAGGTGCTGGTCATGGCACCGTTGATCATGGTTTCCCTTCCGACGGTGTCTTCCTTCTTCTCCACGAGAGGGTGCTTCCTTCGAGGTGGTTGATCTCCCTCCAGAGATCCTCCTCCTCTCTCTCTAGCTTGTGCATGGCCTCCTGGTGCGAATGGCTCTCCCCTCTGTCGAATGGCGGCGCCCAGGCTTTTAGGGTTCAAGATCCTTCGGGTGCAAGGAAAACGGGACCGAACCGGCCACCGAAGTGGGCTGGGCCGGCCGGCCTGGGCCCACCTCGGCCCGGTTCGGTCGCCCCTTTGCTCCCGTGGGTCCTCATGAGATTATGCACTTTGCTCCCTCCACTTGCATGATTTTGACGATGTCATCCTTGCGTCCAAGATGGAGGTTCTCTTCGCATGAAGTTCGGTCTTTTACGCTTCAATCCCCGGGGGTGTTCCTCGTAGCACTTCGGTCCTTGCCACCATTGGAAGTGATTTCATCAAGCTCATGAACACGAACAAGACTCCGTAAATGCTCCTTTGAACGTGTTGCGAATCCGTCCTTTATGTCCATGTTTTCCTACATAAACACAACACTTCCAAATGCATGCACATAGATGAACTTGTTATATGATTAGTGCGCCTAGTGGCGGGTTAGTTCCATAATCAAGTCCAAACCAAAGTGTAATGAACATGCTAGGTGTACCAAAATACACCGTCAACAGTAACAAAGAGACACATTCACTCGTTGAGATTGATTCGCCTTCAACACCGCTAGATGAACCAAATATCACTCTTGTTGAAAAAGCTCTAAGGCCAAGGTACGCGCTGAAATCTCAGGATATTATTGGTATTGATGTTGATAAATTCAAATACTCATGCTCAACCAATAGTATGAATGATAGTTTAAATTCTATGCCTTGTCCCAATAATGATCATGTTGATAGGCTAGATTTTCTTGAGAATGAAAAAGAGAAAACATTTATGTTTGATCCAATTAATCTCACACCTAAAGAACCTTTGCCTAATGATGAGCTAAGTGCTATGCATGAAACATATGCTTCTTTTATTTACACCTTGACTTGTTGCTACAATTCACATGTGGTGTTAATTATGGACGCGTATGTTTACAATAAGTTTTGTAAATCTCGATCATGCTTTGCATTTGGTCAAGCTAATCACCTTAAATAAGCACATGTCGGGAGAAGGCCCAATTTTCACTAACCATGTAGATAAGGCTCGAATAATTAAAAAAAAGAAGTCATGCCTAGAGAGTTGCAAGATAAATCCTCAACCTATCCAAATCCCGCAATGGATGCTGCTGTCTTCATCAATTTGAGAGCTTGTTCAGAGGTGTACAAATGGAGAAAATGAGGTATCCAGAAGCTCCATTAAGTTACCATTCCAACGCATCAAGAACCAACGTGTTTGAAGACCCGTGCAAGGAGTTACGGACAAAACATTGAGCGTTGCGCGTTCTGAAATTTCAGGACAGATTTCATCGCCGAAGTAAAACGGACGTAACTCTCTTGTCCGGAGTACGATTTGGGCAAATAAAGACTCATTGGAAAGGAAATTTTGTGCACTGTCCAATGGAGTAGAGCTTGAGTATACATTCTGTTATGGACATTAAAGAAAAAAATTCATGGAGTGAAGGCAGCACCGAAGGATGATAAAGAAGGAGATAGCGATGAAACAAAAGGATGCTTTGGGCAAGTCTTCTATAAGTGATCAAGCACAACATGGGAAGTAAATTAAAGCTGCATTGATATCTTTTCTTCTTGCATGAAGGGCCATGGCTATGCGACGAAAAGAAGGTATGTGAGAAAGTCGAGCTCTATGACTTTAAATGAAGCGCTTTTCGGGAGGCAACCCGTTTCTTTATGTTTTTATTCCTTTCTTAGAGAAAATAAAGAATAGCACTATCTTATGATGACCAACTTGTGGTTATTAATCTAAGTTTAGTTTTCCTTTTTAGAAACACCATCATGTTCATGATCATATCTATTTATTTGCAAGCATTGCATTTTGTTATCAATGTGATGTTTCTTTGTGTATACATGTTTTGTACATAGTTGGCTTGGTTGTTTTATATACTTAATGATGTATGCTTCATTTTCCATTTTAATACTTCATAAGGCCTTATGAGTATTTTCCTTTTGTGATCTTGAGTAAACGTGGTGTTTAAACATGATTGCGGACTATCATCGTTAAGTTCGATAAACCTAACTAGCTTTTCATATGTTTTCATGTTGCTTTGGTTAGTTTATAAGCTCTGCAATGCGCTTAATTTTTCTTGTGCTATAAGAGTTATTCATTTAGGGATAGACATGGTGTTTTAACCCTAGATTTATTAACCTTTGTGGCTATGGAGAAATTTGGCAACCTAGTTGTAAACATGGTGTTTAGAACTAGGTGAAAACATTGTCTTTGTTTATATGCTTTCCTATCATGTGCATACACACCTTGCACCACGTACACTCATTAGGTTTTTATTCCTCATTAGACTAATTATGCCACAAGTTGAGAGTCCTAGGAAACATTGTTGGATTGTTGGCAATTCTATCTACTCCCAACCGTCACCTTGGGGGTAGAATGTGCGTTTAAAACGTCTTACAGGCAAGATAAAGACTATCACTACGAGGAAATTGAAGGATGGCTAAGAAATGCTTTGTCTTCTTCTTCCATGACTAGCAAAATGCTAAGCATGGGGGAGACCCTGAATCTTCAACACGGAAGTGCAACATGACATTCTAGAAGATAGAATGGTCAAGATCGTTAACATCACCGGATCAATGCGCAAGAAGCCACCGATCTCATCAAAATTCTGCGTGCTCTCGGAGGAAAAACACTGGACATTTTTGGATATTTAGAATCCCCATGAAGTTACAATTCCAACAAATCAAGAATCAAAACAATCGGAGGTTTCTACAAGAAGTTATGCCCGAATCACCGAGTGCAACACGTCCTGAAATCAGTTTTGGACAGCACACAGCGCTGAAGTAAAACGGATATAACTCCCTTGTTTGAACTCCGTTTTTGATGAATGACCACACCTTGGAAAGCTAATTTCATAAAATTTTCAATAAAGCTATATTTCGATATATGTTCTGTTCTGGACAGAGGGGGAAATCCATGAAAAAGTGACAGCAAGGAGATGATGAGAACAAGAAAGAGGAGATGGTGATGACAACATTGAAGAGAAGGGCGACCAATGACTCCATTAAGCATACAAGATCAAATTCAGAAGTTTAGGAGCATTGATAAATCAAGACAAAAGCAAAAGCCACATCGATACATGGAGATGTTGGAAGAAGGCAACGAAGAACTACAAAGGATGGTAACACCTCCATAGACCTTCTCTTTTCCAAACACAAATGCTTGTAAGTATGCCTTCAACCTCAACTAGGTGCAACCTTTTGTTTTTCTCTTCCAACAATAATATGGATACTAGGAGGACAAAGGTTTTCTTTTTACTTTCAATAGATAGGCATGACCATGTGTTCACCTCGATGTTTTATATTGCCTATGCTTACGGAAAGATGATGAAAGTTGCCGCTTTGTTTTACCTACATGAAGTTATACATGTCTTGGTAATTGCTCTCTATAATATGATCTGAAATTAATTTAAATACCGGCTCTTTTATTTGTGGAGGTGAAACGACTATGCTCTAGACCCACATATATATCTTTGCTCTTTGATTTAAGTTTATGGATAGCCGAATAACTTGTTGTTTTTATGAAAACTTAGCTTTTATGCTATCTACATATTTGTGATGCTCTTGCAAAGTTCTACCTACCAAAGCCGTATACATATATGTTTTATGATAACAAAACCCGTAGATTGCAAACATATGTTTTGATGAGTTGGATTAGGATTGATTTCTATGGTTCGAGACTAAGAAGTTGGTCATTCCTTTGTGTAACTTTTTCATGCTAGCCTTTTTGTCCATGCATTGTGGGTTTTCACATCGAAAATTTCACAAACTTCGCTGGGCATCCACCCTAAACCAAAAAACATCTTTTGTGATCACCTCCTTGACCACAACCCAATTTGAGTATGGAGTAAAATTCGCGATGGAGATTCAAATATTTTGCAAGATTATGGAATTTATACTTACTTTAGCAGTTATTTCCCTCTCTTTTATGCTCGAGGACGAGCATCGTTCAAGCATGGGGGAGGAGTCATCACATCATCTCTGACAAACGATATGTAAGTATTATGTTGCAAAAGTTCTGAGGAGCAAAAAGAAAAAATGAAAAAAAAATATGATGAGAAGAAAAGAAAAGTAAGAAAAAAAGGAAGAAGAAAGAAAAAAAGAAAGAGACAAAAATGAGAAGGAAATAAAATAAAATTAATATATATATATATATATATGTATATATATATGTGTGTGTGTGTGTGTGTGTGTGTGTATATGTTCCTCGGTTCTTTTTGCTTCATAAGTTCTCAAGTGCCTTGATGACAAATCCGTACTCCAATCTTCCAACCATGTGCAATCCGATAACGAGGATTTCACTCGTGCCTCGGGATCATCCATTTGCCACTTGCACATGTCCACCTATCTAAATGTGTGTGTTTCATCCATCTCTCTTTCCAACATTTATTTTCCATGGCCTTTTTTATGAGTCTCGGTAATTCCAATAGACCTCTCTCTTTATTTGACAATATTTCGGATGTATGTTTTGCTAGGATTGTTTTTAACCTTCCAAGCTCCACATAAGCCTTCCACTATCACATATGAGTAGAGTAGGTTGAAAATAATCTAGTATAGGCTTGAGTCACTTGATGAGATGAGTGTTCATGAGCTTTTGCAAGAGATTTTCACTTATGTTGGATATGCATCTTTTTTAAAATTCTTCCATGTAGCAAGGTAATGGTTTGAAGTTTGCTTAAGTTTGAGAGCATCGTGTTTATTAAATGTGGCTTGTTCTTTATTGTTAGTCTATCTTCCATAATGAAAAAGAAGTCGGTCACAACTTGAACTTTAAAAATAAATTTTGGAGAGAGCAATTTGTCTCGTCATGAATGACTAAGTGCAGGGACAACATTGGAAGGCAACACTGATTTCCCTTTTTAGCAAGGATTACTTACTCGAGGACGAGCAAGGTTTAAGCATGGGGGAGATGTTGACGGTGAATTTCCGTCAACCTAGAGTACTTGTTATACATTGGTTTCGATTATGATTTGCAACTAACCCACCACTAGGCATACTAATGATGTAACAAGTTCACACTTGCATGTCGATTTTGGTGTTTGTTGTTTACGCAGGAAATTAACGTTAAAGATGAGACTTTCGGGATAAGTTCATCAAGCACTTCAAGAGAAGATCATGAAGCCCGTCACAAGTCAAAACACGAAGTGAAAAAGACTCCAAACAACCCAAGGACCGAAGCATCAACACGCAAAACTCCGGGGACTTGGATGTTTACCAACGAGATCAACTCGGCCGAGAGATACTCTCGACTCAGGACAGCATGATCTTTCGGTACAGATTCGGAGACTTAAACGGTCTTTAATGGCAAAAGTTTTACTACCAAAGTTGTGGGCCTCGACGATACCTTCGATTTGGACATGTGGAAGGCCCAATTCGGATAAGGGAGCTAGGAGATATAGCCCCCGAAATCTCTGCTGCGCAGTCAGTCCGAAATCAAAACAGATTATCTTCCAAGGCCAATTTGGAGATCTTATCTTCGTTTTCAAGGAAAGAAATGAGTACCAAAGTTGAAGATAATTTCGTGGCACAGAACCTGGACACCGAATTTGCATTATTTGGAGTCCGGACGTGGGTTAGATGGATGCATGCTATGTGATCGATACTTGATTCGTGGTTTCAATTTATTACTTTCATGTTGATGATGCTTTGATGATTAAGGTTAGCTACCGTGTTTTTCGGGCGTATGATATCCGCTACTCCCATAGATTCCATCAGCATACTGTGTCCATCATAGGTCTAGTCATGATTACCTCCGCGTAGTGACAGTACGAGGGGAGGGAAAGGGCGAAACCGTGGTCACAACCCCCGGTAGATTGGTTTACCACTCTCGTGTAGTGATGCATATCCATATTATCCTAGATCCTAGGGAGGGAACGCTTATCTTTCTTAATCACTCTCTTGTGTCTACCCTTTACCATCTGGTTTAACCTTAGATTTGTTTGATCAACTTAGGTTAGATTGTCTTTACCTTTAGATTAATACTCTTTCAAAGGTTTTCCATTCAACTAGATTAGTACTAGGTTAAGTGCTAGCAATCCCCTTGCTCCACGGATTGATAAGAACCTAGGGAATCCCCGTGGTGAAAAAGGTGTAGGTCCGTACGCTTGCGGGTCGTAGGTGGATACGAGTTTTATCCGTCAACACGGTGCATAGCGTCGGAGCAGTTGTGTCAAAGAACTTCAACAGTCATGTGCGGTGGAGGCAACGGCTAGTAGCACCGGATGGACAGACGCCCGGAAAAAGATAGCGTCGGATCATCCGACGGTACTACTTTCAGCAGCTTTTAGCCAACAACTAGTTTGATGTCTTGGGCTATTTATACCTCCTCCACCCGCCCATTTGAGGTTGATGGATTGTGTGGAAGTGCAGAGGAGTTCAAGACACCTAGAAGATCATATCCAATCCATCCAAGTGCATGCTCATCCTTTGACTCACATATGCTTTGTGTATGTGCTTAGTGCTAGGCTTAGCTTAGAGCTGAGTGAGTGCAAGGTTGTGCCAACCTTGTGAGGTGATTCTTGAGTGAATCAAGTTGTACAAGGTTCGCCGGAAGCCTTGGGGCCTAAGTGGCTCACCGGCAATCGTCATCGACCCTCCGGCTTGGTGTGGAGCGGCGAAGACACTTTGTGCGGGGGACGTGGAGACCCCCTTCCTTGGCGGAGAAGCTCCTTAGTGGAGGCGACATCAAGGTGACCAAGGGAGCTTGGCAAGTGCCTAAGTGGCTAGCCTTTGTGGCAAGTCAAGTGGTGCTCTTGGGAGAGACTTGGTGACCGGGAAGCAATACTCTTGTGTGAGTGCTTCAACAACGTGGACTAGGGGTGGCTTAGTGCCTACTGATACCACGGGATAAATCACGTGTCAAGAGTTTGCTTCCTCTCACCCCCTTTACGTTTCCGCATTTACTCTATTGCAATCTTTGCTTGCCTTTACTTTCCTAAAGTAGTATCATGCTAGGAATGACTATAGGTTGCAAACTTTGTTTTTGGATGGGAGTTTCACAGTAGAACAACCCTAGTTGCACATCTAGATAGTATGTTCTAGTTTATCTTTGTGTAAAATTAGTGAAGCCATAGTTTAAGTTTTTAAGTTGCCTAATTCACCCCCTCTCTCTCTTAGGCTAACGAGCACCTGATTCCTTACAGTGACAATGACATTATGGGCAATCTGGTAAGCGAGGAGGAAAGCGATACATGAGAATACTTTCCAAAGTCCTTTATCCACGCATTGTGTTTGTTACCAGATCTATGGCGGATATACAGAACACAAAATTAAACAAGATGGAAAATGTAGTTTTGCAGGCTAACCCTTGGTGGATTCCTCCACCGGCAGGATTGATGAAAATCAATGTGGATGCAACTCTATCTAAGAGTTCGGGTGTTGCATCATCTGCTGCAGTTGCAAGAGATGTAGAGGGTAATTTCCTGTCGATTGTGGTATTGTCTGGCTTAACGGACCCAGAAACTATGTAAGCGATTGTATGTAGGGAAGGCATGGCGCTGGTCAGTGATCTAGCTTTCCAAAACTTCATGATAAGTGAGTGACAATCTTCAGTCATTCGGCAGATAGGACAAGGAACGGGTATGGGTCCCTACAAATACATTGTTCTTGAGATTTTGGCTAGAACTAGAGAATTCAGGAGAACGAAGCTTGTCCATGAGTATCGAGAGTTGAACAAAGATGTTTATATACTCGCTAGAATTCTATTTATAGTAATGTTGGTCGTCATGTATGGTTTTTTTTAGCGCCACCAGATGGCGTTTGGATCACCCAAATTTGTTGAATAAAGTGCGGTGAGAAAAGCACATTCGCAGCTCTTGAGGCTAACCTACGAGCAAAGATGCAATCACGCAAGCTTGATCACATTTACAAAAAAAGACTCGATCATCACAATCTCAATTTGGTCTTTGAAAATCCAATCTGTGTTTTCTGAATTTCCTAGAAGATTTAATCATCCACGCAACCGTTGAATGGAGCAGTGTAATATCGTTCTCCACTGACTCCCCTCTCGCAGAATAATCATACTTGCCGGAGCCGGATTGATGATACAACAAATAACAAACGAACTCCCTGCAATCGAGATTTTCCTTTAGGACGCATACAGAAATAGCTAGCGAAGTAGCGAGGAGAAGAAGACGCAGCAATTGGGCCAGTTCAGTTCATAGTAGTAGCCATGATAAAAGCAGCAACAGCAGCAATCACAGTAGCTTCTCTACGTATCTCGGGAACAGGTAGTCCACGATGATCTCGTACGCTCTCTCGGTCGGGTGGAAGCTGTCCCAGAACACGTACTTCCGGTCGTCGGGGCACGTCGCCGCCGTCAGCCGGTTGCACAGGAGAGACACCTCGAATTTCCCGGTGCCGCAGCACCCTCTCGCCGAGACGTCGAACCCGTACCTGCAGGGGTCCGCGACCATGTCGTGCAGGACGTCGTAGATGTCCACGTAGCCAATCCGCTGGCACCGTAGCTCCCCCTGCAGCCGCGCGACCGCCCTCCACAGCCGGGAGTTGAACATCCGCGCGGCGCGGTTGCGCACCGCGTCGCAGTCCCCGGCGAGCGTCCGCTGCGACGGCAGGCACCCGATCGGCGGGAGCCCCAGGATCGCGATCCTCCTGGCCCCCTGCTCGTACAGTTGCTGCAGCGACAAACACCCGAGATTACCAAGCGTGAGCAGACATCATGTACTGTTGTTTCTTTTCAGGAGCCTGAATGAAACTTTCATTCAGCGTCGACAGTGACAGACTGACAGATCCAAGAAACGCAAATCGATGAACAGTAGAACAGCGAAACTCACCCTCATGAAGTCGGAGGCCTGCTGGACAAGGAAATCGACGTATGCCGAGATGTCGTACTGCAGGGGTCTGACGGGGGCCAGGTAGTAGTTGTTGGCGATGTCGTCTGACCCAGCGCAGACAAGGAAGAGGCTCTCGGCCACGATCCCCGCGGCGGCGGCGTCTCCGACGACCCCCGCGAGCTTCTCCTTGTACTCGGCGAACATGTTGAGCTCTTCCTGCATCGGCAGGACAGCCTGAAACGAGCAACGATCAGCGCAGCATTCGGAACGCAAAGCTTCAGCATCTCGACGTCGTGGAGCGTGCAGCACATGAGGCGGCAGCTATCAGAGTGAGATGAGTTCCGCTTTGGACTTGTGGCTGCTTACCACTAGAGCGGAGGTGAGGGGGTCGTAGCCGGTGCCCGCTGACGCGAAGCTGACGCCGGTGCGGAGGTCGTCGTCGGTGAGGTCAGTGCCAAGGTACGCCGGAACCAGGTCCTTCAGGCCCAGACGTGACGCTGTATGAAAGTTATTGCAGGATTTGATCGAAGCGAATCGCAGGAAAATTTCTCGTCTGTTCGATCGTTAGCCGGGTGATTAAGTTTTGAGCGGATATGTAGGAAGCAACGGCGACGAACCTAGCAAGTCGCTGGGGATCCGGCCGTTGGAGAAGCGGCCGGTGGGGACGCCGCCGTTGAGGTCCTGGCCGTACGGCCTGAAGTTGGACTTGGTGAGCGTGAGGACGGCGTTGTTGTTGCCCGTGTCGACGATGGAGTCGCCGAACACCAGGACGGCCGGCACCCGCGGCCACCTGCCGCCGCCCGCCGCCGTGACGTTGCCCGCCGCGACCTGCCATGGCGACACGGCGAGGACGAGCAGCGGCAACAGCGACATGGCGGCACCGGCGCGACCCATGAGCTGTATCCTAACCACTGCGGTTTGTTTCCTTCGATCGCTTCCACTCTCGCCACCGTGGCACCATGATTGGAATAAGAAGCCTTTGGTTTGTTGGGCTCTCGAGAGTTGAGAAGCTAGCTGCACAGGTGGGGCGTCGGCAGCAGGGCAAGACAGGTATCTGGTCGCGCCAGTCACTCGATGAACTCCAGCCACTTACCTGTCCGGGGCTTCTGACCATCTTTGCTTCGACCTGGAATGGCTACATATGCACGTACCTCGTAACATTTGGGCACGCACGCTCGACGCCTGCCCATGGGACCATATACTATTTGCAGGGCAAACGTGACAACTTCGTTTGGCTCGCATGCATCCATGAGACCTAGTAAAATGCACATTCATATAAAAATTACGAACATCCAGTTACACGACGAAACACAATCGATCGTTAAACATGTCTGAAGCCAATTTGACAAGGAGGAGGAGCAGCGGCAGCACAGTAACTGGGGTGGAAGACACAACACACAAGTCATCAGAAGTTGTATTGGGATTCAGTAGCGCAGAAACGATCCCGGAAGGCTTGAGATTGACAGGCATGTACATTTCACAGATACGTGCAGATATGCTCAATCAGGAATGGTGGGCACATGCGAGGTTGGCGCCTATAAGCTCGCTCCAATCCTGTTTGCATATAGTGATACAAGGACATGAAAATCAATCATGTTCAAGTCACGGGCCAGATGTGTTTTTTGTTGTATCTATATGTCCAATGCCAATATTGCAAAGAAGAACCACCCATTCCAGTAATAGATGAATCTATCCTGAGCAGAAGCTAACCATGTCTTAACATTAAATCACTACTCCCTCCGTTTCACATTATTTGTCATTATGATTTTTCGAGATACATTCATTTTGTTATGTATGTAGACATAATTATATATCTAGGTGCATAATAAAAGAGATGTATCTGCAAAAGACAAATAATATGAAACGGAACGGAGGGCATAGCAAGCTACAGCACGGCAAGACCACGAACCCAAGATGATTATGGTTTCACAGATCTTTATGCTGAGACAAATACTTTCAGTACATGCTGCCTAATGCTTATATGTGAATTTTGTGATATTACAATGCTGAAAATTGGCATGAAAACATGGCAACATCACTGGAAAATGTCAGAATAATAAATTTAGGCAAGTCCTGCCGGACCACTGACAACACTACCTGAACATGTACACTCTGAAAGAAATACATAGACGTCAGCCTGTTCGTTTGGCTGGTGGCTGGTGCTGATTTGTTCTAAGAGAAAAGTACAGCTGGCTGATTGCTGGTGGCTGGTTTGTTCTGAGAGAGAAGTACTGCTGGCTGGTGGCTGATAAGCCAAACGAACAGGCTGCTCTTTTCTTTGGCAACATATCAGGTGCAAATTACAAGTTTGCACAGTTGCACGGAGAGGTTAGTTTGCACCAGATATGTCCCTATGTCCCCTTTTCTTCACATGTAAGGTCTAACACATCATTTCCAGCATCAAAAGACACTTTGTAGGTCTTAGAACATCTAGATCCACTTTTTGCTGGTGGCTCGTATTGGGTTTCATCTCTACCCAACCTCAACTTGCTTGGCACTAAAAGGCTTTGCAACTGTTGATATAAGCATACATTTAATGTCATCAATGAACTATATGATAAATTAAGCAAATGGAGGCCTGGTGTTGACGTGTCGCTCCAACGATATGGAATAGCATAAACATCACACAAAAGGTTAAGTCCCAGGATGTTCTTTTCCTGGTGAAGATGGTGAAACTAGGTCGCAATTTACAGCTACATTCCCAAGATTAAACATGCAATCGGGGGCACAAATCATGTGTCAAAGAAAGAAACTCAGATTGATTATCCAGCATTCCCTAGGCTAATCTTCAACATATTATAATCAATAACAAAGAATAGTCAGATATCTCTTAAAAACCCTTTCCCAGGTACGATGCACACCCTATAAAGAAAATTAATGTATCAGTGATGGAATCATTTCAGTGATTTCCCAGGTTATTCCAATGTAGCAGAGTCTATGCATAGTTTACAATGTGAATGATAAGCAGATATTGAGATATAAGAAAAGAATCTGAAGTAATGTCTGTAAAACAAAGGTCACATAATGCTTCCAGGATAAAGAAAAACAACTGTAACACACATCCCAAATGCAAACTTATGAGTTCAGAACATATCAGCTCGACATATCACATGCAAGTAAAAGATTCTTCTCAGCTATCACTATTCGCTAAGAATTCAAACAATTTGAAACTAATGGTACAATCTACTGGGTTACAGAAATATAATGTGAAATAAGGTAAATGATTGACATTCGCCATATTGTAAGTAAAGCAAATGGTACAATACATTGGTTTATGATGTTTTGGAAAAAGCACTATCACATTGATCTGAGAATCAGCTCCAAAGTTCACAAGTAGTCAGGACGACACAAGCAGATGGAAGATCCAAATTGAAAAGCCCAAGCATATGATAGCAGGCAATAACAACTGAATCCCTACAAAGGGGTGCAGGAAGCACAAACTCATTTTCATCATCCATAGAAGAAGCCATGGTTCGGATTTCATCATTCACGCATACTGAACTACAAATGCCCAGGCAACAGAACTGATGATGAACCATTTATAAGAACAACAAATAGGAATAGCGATCTAGCAACTAAACCAGTACAGATTTCAACCATCAACAGATCAAACCAATATGCTAGATTTTGTGCTGGAACAGTCAGAGCAGACAGGAAGGAACAACATCAAGCTAAGGATTATGATATATGTCTTTGCTATTGCATGGTTACAATGACTTTAAAACACATTAATGATGAAATGATGGAGCTTACCAAGCACTAATCCTCATCATCTTCTTCTGAGCTCCCAACATCACTACTGTATTCATCACTGCTACTGCTCCCAAAATCAAGCTGAACAGCCGGGACGACATGTATTGGGGCCGCGGGCACCATTGGTGCCAATGGACGCACTGAGACAGGTGCCTGTGGCATAGTGGCCTTTGGTTCTTCAACCTTGACACCAGGTAGAATGTCATCCAGTGGCAGCGTGATTGGGTCGCCAGGCTTCCATCCTGGTGGTGGCTTAAGCTCCTTCCGGAACATGGGTGGCAGGGTGTTTGGTAGCCTTGGCACCTCTTCCTGAGGCGGCGGCTCATACAGCGGCATGGCCTCCACTTCTGCTGTGATCCCCTCCTCCGCTTCCAATGGCTTCTTGGGGACCCCTACATCCATATCAGCAAACTGATACAGCTTCGATGCCCGCATCTCACTTTCTTGTGGTGCAGGTGGCATCGCCCCACGGAGAGGCAGCCCAGCGCCATGCTCCGGCGGAGCGAAGGTCGTGTAACTAATGTGGTGCGCGTAGACCAGTATGTCCTCCAGCTTGATCCTGGAATGGAGGGACGCGCCGAAGTCGCCGCCCGACACGGGCTCGGGGTCGTCAGCAGCAGCAGCGCCACGCGGGCGCTTGGGGTCGCGGCGGTAGTCGGCGTAGTCGTCGACGAGGCGGTCAAGCACGTGGTGGGCCTCGTGCAGCTTCTTCGCGAAGGCCATCAGCGCAGCGTCCTTGGCACGCGCCTCGCGGGCTAGCCGCACTCGGGCGTCCTGCAGGTCGAGAGTCTCTTGCAGCTCGGCGACGGCCTCAAAGATCTGCGTCTGGAGGGTGGTGAGGAGCGACAGCGCGTCCTTGGTGGAGGAGATCTGGGTCGGGAGCGGCGGCGATGGCGAGGACGACGCCGAGGGAAGGAAGGTGGGGAGCGACCCCCGGTACGCCGAGATCCACGCGGCCCGGTTGGGCGAGAGCTCGAAGAGGTTGGACGCGAGCGACGATATAAGCTGGAGCAGCGACTGCGCGCGGGGGAGCGGCGGCAGGAGCGGGAGCAGCGACGGCGAGGTGGTTAGGGTTGGGGCCGCACCGGTGCCTGCGGTCGCGCTAGCGGGCAGGTTGCCCTGTGGAGGAGAGGAAGTGGGGTTCAAGAGGGACGGGTTGGGCGGGAGCGATGGCGACGAGGCGGTGAGCCCCAACCTCGCCGGGGAAGGCATGTGTGACTGCATCATCACGGCGGCGGCGGAGGGCGCAGGCGCAGGAATCGGACGCGAAACGACCAGATCGTGCTTGAGAACGACATTAAGCCAGCAATCCACTTCGTGGGCTCATCACCTGGGCCGGCCGTTCTGTTACATTATTGGGCCTGTGTCCGGTGGCCCAATGTACCCGCGTTAAAAGCCCTTGCCCACCGGCCCCACACGCCCGCCGCCGCTTCGTCCCCAAAACTTTGGCGGGAGACGAGCAGCACGCCGCCACCACTTCCCGCGCAAAGCAGCGGATCGGAGCAAGCCATGGACGGCGGGTCCTCCTCGCCCGCGAGCCCCCCACCGACGGCGGGTCCGTCCGCCGCGGAGATGGAGGAGTACCAGAACTGGAAGAAGAACGCCGCGGTGCTCTACGACGTCGTCCTCTCCCACCCGCTCGAGTGGCCGTCGCTCACCGTGCAGTGGCTTCCCTCCGAGTCCTCGACCCGCAGCCACCGGCTCGTCGTGGGCACTCACACCTCCGACGAGGCCCCCAATAACCTCATGGTCTTGGACGCGGTGCTCCCGCTCCCGCCCCGCCTCGCAGCGACCGTAGCTGCCTCAGGCGGCACCCTCCCGGCCCCGTCCGTGTCCGTCTCCCGCGTGGCGCCGCATCGGGGCGAGGTCAACCGCGCGCGCTGCATGCCGCAGCGGCCCTTTACGGTGGCTACCAAAACGTGCCTGGACGAGGTGCACGTGTACCATCTCGGCGACGGTGACGGCAGCGGGAAAAGCGGCGCCGATGTTGTGCTAAGGGGGCATGACGCGGAGGGTTATGGTTTGGCGTGGAGCCCGATGAAGGAGGGGTGGCTGCTGAGCGGCTCGTATGATAAGAAGATTTGCCTGTGGGATCTTGCCTCTGGGAATGGAGCTCCTATTCTGGATGCACAACAGGTGTTTGAGGTAATGCCCCATTTGACACTCCTGTTTCTTTTTCTTCAATTCATGTGCCACTTTATTCAGCACCACTGCATTTTCGGGTCAGATACTTGCAATCATTTTATTACTGTGCGACTTGATGAATGGATCAATTTGATTTGTACGACTGATACAGGTTCATTTGTTTGTATTATATTGGCTTTGGAACAGTAGGTGCAGTAAATATGTAGGTTTAGAAAAAAGTAGCAAGCTTAGGCACATGCTGAGGGCAATTAGAGCATACGGCTCCATACTTTTGATGTACATGCTGTAAACCGATTTATTTTGTTTGCACTTTTGCATTAAGATAATAGTTCTCTTTGTGCTGTCCAGCAATTTGAATTGGCCTTCCGTGACACTTAATCTACCAATTGTTCAATTCCTCCATTTTGCTAGTGATTCACTGCGATGCACTTTTCCATAACATGCTGAAGATTCCCTGTTTTTCTTACTCCATAAGTTAGCTGGGGTCTCTGAGCTGCAGATGGAAGGGCCTTTACCCATAATCAAGCCCACAGAGTAATTTCTGTGTCCCCATTTCTCCAATAGAAGCAGGAGTTCTCTGTTCCTAAATTCAAAGCCCTGTTTGAAACAACAATAATGACCATCTTGTGGCCATGTCCATTTGCCTCTGGTTTCTGTAAATCCATGGAGAACTTGCATCCTTTTTTATAGATAAGCTGATGGAACACCGGAGGAGGTAAGCTTTATTAAGTAGCAATGGCAGGGGATACAGGTAGGATTCGCCCTCCCTAGGAGGCTCTGAATCTAAACAACCTAAATCTCTGCCTCAAACCTCAATCTAATCTCTAAGCCATCTTATATAATGGTGGCACCAAAACTAATCTCCTAATAATATGCTAACATCCAAACTAATGCTTATCCCCTCACTAATGGAACCAGGTGCCTAACTGGTCGGGGCCTGATCCTGGCTGACGCCTGCTCCTGGGCCTTTCTCTTGCACCGGCTGAACTGCTTCCCATAGGAGTTCATAACATAAGGGTAGTTCTGTTTTCACTTATATACTTTGCAACCAGCATAGTTCTAAGTAGCTTAGCTTGCTTCTTTTGAAATCAAGGAAGCAAGGAGTTCTTGCTCATAATATCAGGCTTTGCCACAGAAAATTTTGAACCCTCCTCTTCTTCAGACATCCTTTAGTTGTTCTGAAGTGAAGTTTATTATTTCCTTATCAATGTTGTGCAACCTTAGACTTCATGTCGTTATTCATGTGGTACCCATACCTACAGTTCGATATGAAAAAAGGTAATGAGGGAAAGTTTAGCTTTTTGCTATAAATCTATAACTGTCTCTTTTTTCTAGCATCTGATTATCTATTACTTTGTTATTGCAATAATTGTTTACTCGTCATGTAAAAAAGAAATTTTGTGAACATCAGGGCCTGTGGAAATGTGACTATGTCTGTTGTGCACTGCGTTGCTTCCAATATTTGTAGAGGTCAGGACATTGTTGTTAGTATTATATAGGCCATGGCACATTTGTGCTTTCATTCTTATCTCACCTATCTAATAAGTACTACTGTCTGATCGCATTCATTTAAAGTATGTTAGAAATATCAGGAACTGTCTCAGCATTATTTGGTATATATTGAATTCCAATGTAAACAAGTCCCTCAGCTGTCCCTTCAACTAAATGTCAACCATCTTATGGTTGCCAGTGTAATATTGTTTATATTCTGAGGATCTGATGGATATTTGCTTATGCAGGCTCATGAGGATCTTGTTGAAGATGTTGCTTGGCACCTTAAGGATGAAAATATATTTGGATCTGTTGGGGATGACTGCAAGTTAATGATGTGGGACCTGCGTACAAACAAACCAGAACAATATGTTGCTGCACACGAAACGGAGGTAAGCATGGTTTAACCAACGATTATCAAACTGTATGTTCATGTCTTGATGATCACATAATTGCATGTGCACAATACCTTTATATGTTTATTAACCAACAGGCAACAGCTCACAGTTTTTGCTTTGGTGCATAGGAGCAGTATGTGAGGCAAACTCTAAAAAGCTATAAGCTAACGCTGAATCCATCTGCATCAGTTAATGTTTGCTGTTTTCAGTTTATAATGGGACATTATGCATTTGGCCTTGTTACATCCGGTGCCATATTTTGCCTAAGATAATTTCAATTTTTGTGGGTTTTGAGCTGAATGATAATATGAAATTATGCACATGATTTACTTATATCTGTCCCTCCCTTGTGATTGGCAATGGTGATGCATTGGACATCATACTGACCTTTTGTTTGCTTTTGTATTCACTTCTGTAAAAAGGAAATATTAAATGCTCACTATTTCATTCCTGCCCTAGTTCATGGATTGATTTCTATTCATAATTGTGTGTGATTCACATCTTTTAGGTCAACTCTCTGTCGTTCAATCCATTTAATGAATGGATCTTGGCTACAGCATCTGGAGATGCGACTGTTAAACTATTTGACATGCGAAAATTATCAAGAAGCTTGCACACTTTCGACAGCCATGAGTACGTAATTTTGTCTATGCCCTTTGTGCTTCACAGCTTCAGTCTTGACGTCTTCTGTTGCCAGAAAATGTGCCATAGCCAATTTAACGGCTGCATAAATATAACCCCTTTTACATTATGCTATGGTTTGATATTATATTTGATACGCACTGGAAACCTATATTATGTTGGAAAAGAACCAGTATATTAATGGGCCAGTGGCAGATTTCAGTTGCAAAAGAGGTCGGTGATTTATGGCACTATAGTTCATAATAAAGATGATACTAGAGAATTGCTGCACTGTTTATATTTTAAAGAACCAGCCCTAATCTTGCGCAAGGATTGTTCTAAGGCAGGGGCAGTCTGTTGTTCCCACTACTTAAATAGTTAAGGGCTTGTGGCAATTCTGAATGTTTATTGGTTACTGTGTGAAAATATTCAAATTTCAAGTGATAATATCCTTCCACTAGATAATTAGCTAAAGTAATCTCCACCTTTGATTTGCTTAAAAAATTCTTGCATGGTTTTTTTTTTGCGATGTTTAATACCACCGGAGCACATCTTTTTCTTTATGTGCAAACCTATCAGTTTGAAAGGTTCCTTTCAGAAAGTAATTGGCCTATTAACTTGGTCTACTTTGAAGCAGTGAAGCACTCTGTATTAGTTAGCCTATCCTTTGTTATTAATCAGTCCATCTGTTTCTCCAACCTACCTGGTTTGTGTAGCTTATCTTTCGTTTTCGTTGGTATCTGAAATGTTATGCTGCACAATTTGCACATGCAGGGGGGAGGTGTTTCAGGTTGAATGGAATCCAAATTTGGCTACTGTATTAGCTTCATCTGCGGCAGACAAAAGAGTGATGATATGGGATGTCAACAGGTACATTGAGTCAAACCAACTCCAAAGCTGTATTGTATTTGTGGTAGATGTAGCACAGTAAATGGAGTAGTTGTTAGGCATTACCATGGAGAGCTTTTAGGTGCAAAAGCTTGTGCATAAATTTTCACATTCAGCAAGTCAAATACTTGGGGGTGTTTTTATGCTGATTACATTCCGTCTTCCATCCATCGGCGGCATGACAATTGAAGCAGCCTCCATGGCTTATTGGGGTCAATTTCATTTGACCATTGCCCCCCTTCCTTCTTTCTGGTTCTGATGATTGTCTTGCGCCTGTCAGGATTGGAGATGAGCAATCGGAGGAGGATGCAGACGACGGGCCACCGGAGCTGCTGTTCGTCCACGGAGGCCACACAGCGAAGATATCCGAGCTGTCGTGGAACCCCAGCGAGAAATGGGTCGTTGCCAGCGTGGCTGAAGATAACTCCCTCCAGATCTGGGAGATGGCAGAGAGCATCTACTGTGACGACTACTACTCTCTGCAGGATAACTGACTGCCTCAGTCGGGCCTCTCAACGATAAAGATGAGTTGCCTTACCCTTGCCTGTCCAATGGTGATCGTGTGATGTTAACGTGTACTACTAGTACTTTGCTTTGATACGGTTTGGCCCCTGCAACTGCAAGGATGGATGGATATCATTAAGCGGTGACTCTCAATTAAATCCGTAATGACGGGTCTTGTCTGGATCTTGTCTTATTGAGCCTTCTGTCGGTCGTAGATCCTGATAGGTTGTTGATCACTTGGTACATTTGTGGTTGCTGGGGGTCCTGCCATCCTGGCACGCATCAGCATCTGATCAGCACGTGATCTGAGGTTCATGGGAAAATGCTGTGGGCATGAATGGATCCATGTGTTAGTGTTAGTTTGTGGCAAACTAACACAAAACTAACACAAAAGATCCATGCATAAGTGTTATTTTGGTGTTAGTTTGGACTAACACCCCTAAAAAAACTAACACCTCCAAGAGGTGGTAATTGGTGTTAGTTCTAGTGGACCCCACACCTTTTTACTCTTTCTCTCTCCCTCTAGATCCTCCAATGATTGCAAAAGTAGCACTATATGCAAAAGTAACACATGTATCCATGCATCTAAGGTGTTAGTTTGAGGTGCAAGATACTAACACTAACACCAATCATCCATTCATGGCCTGTGTGTGCTGCTGCTCGACTCGTCGTGGTTCAGCATCGCAATCATTCGTTGCGCCTGGGAAAGAAAGGCCTCCACGATGCGGCCCGACCCGTCCCGTCGCTGAACGACGGAGCCCAGCATCGTCCAGTTGTGGGTACCGAGAACGTGGAAGCGGTCTGGGAACGAATCCGTCGGCCAGCCAACGCGGCGCCGGTCCAGGGGGAGGAAGGAGGATGGCATTGTCACCCGCTCATTTCCGGCGTCCGGCTCTTTTACCAAAAGGAGGATCGATACCGCCAGCCCAGTGGCCAGGGCAACGGCCAATGCCGACCCGGAACATGACGATGAGGATCCCGTCGCCCGGGGGCCGCGGCTCTGCCAGTGCTTGCAAGTTGCCTGTACTGCTACTCTGAACGGACCAAACCATTCCGGCGCCCGCACCGCGGGCACGTCAAGCCGACGAGGCAAAGGAAACGCCACCGCCCACCGCCGTAAGCAACACGCCTTGTTGGCCGGCAGACGGTCAACACGCAACAGCCACGTCACGCCACGCCTCCTCCCGCCGTACGCACCGTGGCGGATCGGATGCCAAAGGGATCGGAAAAGGGCGCAGAAAAGGCATCAGGAAACGCGCGCTCTCGCGGCACGACCGCTGTGCGGGCCGCGGACGAACCGGTCCGCCAGGGGGGGCGCCGCGCCTCCTCGCTGCCGCGGTCTGCAAAAAAAGAGCCTCGGCGGCCACGCAGGGCACGACACGAGCAACCCCGAGGACCACGGATAGCTACGGCTTCCGCGGCAGAAGCGCCTTGCTTGCTCCCCAGTCACCGAGCACCGAGGCGGGCGGACGCGGAGGCGCGCGGCGGGGAGCAGCTGAGCTCAGCTGCCCAGACCTCCCCCCCCAAAACCCACCCAGGGGAGTAGTCACGCTCGTGGTCGCGCTCAGTCAGTCCCGGTCGCGGCCCCGTGCCCGTGTCCTCCTCCCCGCCACGCTGCTGCTGCGGTGCTGCCTGACTGCCTCGATGATGCTTGCTGTTGGGAGGACGCGAAGGCTAGCGTCTAGCAGAGGCCCAAGCTACCAGCGGCTGGCTCCCCGTGGGCCGCCTCGGCAGTCGGCACAGCGCGGCGGCACTCCGTACGTGCTCCACCTCCACTAGTAGCAGGAAGCATCTGCCGCCATTGTTTTTCTGCATGCCTCCTGTCGCGTCAATCAGTCGCTGGGGCCTGGTGCTGGTGGTGGGTACGTATCCTGCCGCTCTTTAATTGGCAGTGTACCAGGCGGCAGCGCGACGCCCAAATCGATGGAAGCAGGCGTGCGCCGGCTCCGGCAAGGTGCGACGAGGCCAGGCTCGTGCCACGGGCGGCCGGCCACCGCGCCAGCTCCGGCGGCCGGGCTGGCCGCTTCACATGCCCGGGGTCGGGGATCCTGCGCCCTCTGCGCCTGTGCTGTGTTGTTGAACGTTGCTGCCGGAGCACTCCTAGAGGTGCATGGTTTTGCTGGTATTCTGTTTCTGTTTTCCGGTCAGCCTCAAATACTGGCCGTACGTACCAGCGTAGCCATTTCGTTCATGCTACGTACTCCAACGTACAGTTGTACGCACTATACCTACAAATGACATGCAAGGCAGGGTTCCATGTTTGTCTATACCTCCGACGCCCTGTTGTTGGGGGGGGGGGGGGGGGGGGGGTCGAGGACGGCTCTCCCACGTGACGCCTTTTGTACCCCACGCATCGGCATCGGCACCAACACCCGCCGAAGAAATGCTGCTCGTACACTGTGCGCACACAGCGTCGTCCTCTGAGAAAAAGAATCGTGATGAGCGAAGAGCGGACTGACGAAGCGCTGCCATTGGTGGGTGTGGGTCTGCTGCTGCCGAGATGTGGATCCTGTGCGCGCAGTCACCAATGCGCTTTGGTCTCCCCGCGAGGATGCAGTCTTGCTCCGTTCCTCGCGACAGTCGACAGCCCCCGATGACCAGTTACAGATTCCAATGCGAAAATACCATTGCGGTTTGCAGGTTGCTTGCTTGCTTGCCGTGCCTCGTCCTCGGAGACATCAGACAAGTTGGTGAAACAGCTGGGAGATGGGAGTCCGGCACTCCGGCGGTCTATTCTGCGGTTATGCACACCATAATAAAAAGGAAAATATCGAACCATGTAGAATGGTCTTATTTGTTGATTTAGCTTCATAGACCCCCTCTGAATCTTGGCTTTGTCTCCAACACATCACATAACATAAAAGGCCTACTTTGCTCTGGCAAAAGCTCACCTGTTATCTCTCTTCCTCTCCTCCTTACGACCTTACCTTTCCAACTTCAATGGCTGACTCCGAGGGACTTTCCTCATCTGAGCTGCCCGCTCACCCCTCCCTCTCCGTAACCGCCGTCAAGGAACGCGTCGCCCTTTGTGGCCGCCACTAAGGGCACGCTATGGAGTTTGAATCGGAGGAGCTCCTATGCGGCCAGGCGCGAAGGCAACACCTACCCGAGTCTGTCGTTCTAGTCCTCTGTCGCCTTTCGGGCTAGAACTACCTTGCACATTGTGACGATATCGCAGGGCGACGACGCATAGAGGGGTGTGGGATGTGGCCCGCGTTGTCGGTGGAGTGTGGATGCGAAGAGAAAAGAGGAAGTAAAAGAGGGTTGAACTGACAGGTTGGCCAATTCTCCAAGGGCAAAGAAGCCATTTTATGTGTTGCGGTGTGCTGGAGACTAAAGCATAAAATTAGAATGTCCATGGCAAAATCAACAAATATAATGTGCCCTTTTGTATTTCTCTCGAACTGGTCCTTTTGCGCTCCTCTATGGCTCATGGATTTGTTCTCCACTTTGCCCTCCATGACCTCGGCAAACCCTAGTCCTCATGTGCAGCCGGCCAGCTGCCATGGGAAGTGTCAGTCTGCCGGTTCCTTTCAAAATGACGGAGAATAGAGGTGCGACGGGTCAATGAGTTAAAATAACAGAAGGGCAAACATGTCATTTTGAGAGAAATAGAACCCTATCTGACTAGGCGTTGACGCGACATGTCAACGTGGATCGCCACATCAGATGAAGGACGAAAATGACCATACTCAGAAACTTCATAGACGAAAACAGACTTGGTAGTTTAGGACGAAACTGAGCCTCAAACAATATTTCAAGAACATAAATGACTATATCTAGTCAAAAAATGATGGGATACTACGATGATTAACTACAAACAACATAAAGCAAAAGTTTGATGCAGACTGTGGACTATACGAAATACTCCATATGATCCAAAAAAATGTATGGAACTGTGAAAGGACCTTGTGATCAGTGGGCGAAGCCAGGAATTGAGTGGGGGGGGGGGGCGAAATATGTTCGACAAGTCTTAAAGCGGTTTTTGCTGGTATGTACGGTAGATTTGTTGGAGAGAAAAATATTGTGTAAGAAGTCGAAACAATGTACAAGAAGGGGCTTAGGTAAGAAACCGAAAAGACTTGTGTCAAGAATCACAAGATTGAAAATTATCGTATTGTCATCGACTTTTAACTTTGTATATACATGTATGAAGTTTTTGTACCACAAAGATTAACATAGTTTGATCTACAAAAGGAAAAAATCCTATTAAAAATGATATGACAAAATAGATGTTTTTAAATAGTGAAGATACTCTCGTCTTCATTTTGGGTGATTTCAAAATAAACACCAACAATTATTGTTTCATGAACTAATTTTAACTTAGACTATGAATGCATTGGAAGCTAAACAAGTATATTAGTATATTTTAATATAAGTTTTGATCGTGTCGACGATTGATATTGCGCTACTTCCAATCTGTTGTTGCATGCTAATTTCTTTGAATTACTACTCGGTAGTGAAAATTTGGCACATAGTAGGGGGGCATGGCCCCTGTTGACCAATGCTTGGCTCCGCTAGTGCTTGTGATGCCTAGAGAGGGGTGAATAGGATCACTTCAAATTGTTGAAACAAATCAGCGGTTAAATAAAGGTTGGAACTTCCGGCACAGGGGGCGAACTTCCGACCTGGCAGAGATGACTAAAACAAAATTTAAAAACTCGAGCGAAACTGCTAATTCTATATGAATCAAAAGTTGAGTATAGAGCCTAAGAACCACCTGCAACCAAAGATATGTATAGGAACACAACCAATATGTAGGTCTAGACAAAACAAGCTTCTAGGGTCAGTAAACTAGGAGATGAACTCAAACAAGCAAGATACAAGAGATTTAATCCGAAGTTCACTTCCACCAAGGAAGCTACGTCTCTGTTGAGGATCCCACAAAGGGAGGCTATAACCGAGAGCCTCTTGCCTCACCCAATTCTAACAAAGGAAGATTGATGCTCACTAAGAACACTCCATAAAGGAGAGAGTAATACAAATGATCTCGGGCGCTCCACGCGAAGAGGGCACTCAACGGGCAACGCCTAACCGTCTAGTAACAAACGCGAATCGATGTCGGAGATGCTTCAAGTGCTCTTGAGATTGAGGAAATGCACCGGTCACTCGAAGCTTCTCAATCTCACACCTCAAATCACTCAAGAATTAGCTCTAGGAGGGAGTGGGAGAGAGTAGTGAATGCTCTTGGGTGTGTTTGTCCCGTGGTAGATCAGCAACAAATGAAGGGAGAGGTGAGGGGTATAAATACCCACCACAAAAAACTAGTCGTTACTATGCAGAAGAAGTGATTATCGGAACATCCGGCGTCAGGTCAGAACTTCCGATAACCCCTGGAAATTGTGACAGAGGAGGCGTATCGGTACTTCTGGCCTAGGGCCGGAACTTCCGATGGTTGCTGGAAATTCAACCCGAGTAACTGTATCGGTACTTCTGGCGTAGGTCCGGAACTTCTGATGAATGCTTATCTTTTCCCAAAAGGATCAACTTGTGTACGTGAAGGCTATGTGTCTCTCTAGGTTTCTTTGGGCATCTCAATAAGCACTTTTACCACCGCAAGACGGTCAATTCGCATCCCCCTTTATAGTACGGTGTTTCCTATACTGAATTTCGAAATGGAAATAAATTTAAATCTCCAGTGAGCCTTAACACCGAATTGGCGAGTTGGGGTCTTCTTTTGGTCAAAGCATATTTTTCTTTTGCTTTAGTCCTGCACACATCTTAATTTAAACCATTAAATACCTCAAATTGTGTTTGTTATTATCACCAAAGCAATTAGAGGCCAAGATGCACTTTTAAACTGATGTAAAACATTAGGACGATTAACTATAAACAACATATATAAAACAATCATGGCATGACTAAATTGTGGTGTAGAAACATTTAACAAACCCCAAATGACAAGGGTCAACGTATGATGATGCACGTAAAGGATATATTCCACAACTTGCCACACACCTTGGTGATTGTGTGGCTTGCTTAGTTCCGTAAATTTTCATAAATGAAATGTCCACTGGAGTGTAAAGTTGCACAAAATTGTGCATTGGGATGTGTGCTGTGAGAGAATATGTGACTCGATGTTATGCGTGAATAACAAAGAAACATATTTTGACATATATTGACCAAACTGCTAAAAAGAGCGTACGTCAGCTGATAGCCCAAATGACCAAAGCCGAGATAGGATGCCAACTAGTTCTTGCCTCCATGATGAGGTAAGTTAAACAACTTACACATTAAGAGTCCTTATTTGGCTAAAGCAGCATAAGCTTGTAGATTGGTGATAAAAATTTACTTTAAAAACAATATTGCTCAAAAATTTTAGACACCGTTTGGATCACATTATGTATTTTGAAAATCTAGATTTTGGATAGATTTGCAAAATCTTGATTCTGAGCAAAATCTGTACGGATATGTTTGGATTTATAGGTTCCAAAGTCTAATCTTATGGTTGTTTGTTCGGTACATCCTTTTTTTCCTTACTAATATTGTTGCCCAACATGCTGCGAAAAGATTTTTGCATGCAGAATCTGACGGTCAGATTCAGAGAATATGAGAATCTAGATTTTGGAATCTAGCCTTGTTTACACTATGTAAGCCACCAAGATCGGAGACGCGTTTTATGTCTCATTAGAGGCGCATAAAAAATGCGTCTCCCGCCTTGCGTCTCAATGACTCGAGATTGGAGACACGTTGTTTACGCGTCTCTAATGAAGCAACAAGGGAGACACATTTTTTACGTGTCTCCTTTGATCAAATAAATGGAGACACGCATAATACACGTCTCGTTTCTCGAGAAGAAGCGAGACACGTATTGTACGCGTCTCGGACCTATTCCTCCAGTGTCTTCTTTGAATTATTCCACAAACGCGTTTGTGTAGAAGCGTCTCCTTTGTTGTAAGCATCGAAGACGCTTCTATTCGGGGCGTGTCTCATTTGGTGCAAGCATCTAAGACGTGTCTCCTTTGTAGGAAGCATAGGAGACGCGTCTCCTTTTCTGGAAGCATAGGAGACACGTCTCACTAAGACACATCTCCTTTTTTGGAAGCATAGGAGATGCGTCTCTGCGAGTCACGTCTCGTTTGTTACAAGCATATGTAGCACTCCTCACCAAGGCACGTCTCCTATTAGTAAAAAGAAAGGCGCATATTAACACGCGTCTCCTATGTTACCTATGTGAGATAATATTTAGCTCCATCCAATATTTAGCCCCCTCATCACAGGCATAAACCTCACAAAAAATTCACATCATCAACAACAAAACAGACAGAATATATATCACAGGCATAAATCTCACAAAATCACAGGAAAATCAACAAATTCATCATCTGCAGTACACACATGTTCATCTGCACTACACCAACAAGTTCATCACCAGTACGCCAAAAAGTTCACCAGTACACCAAGTTCATGGGCACACCAACAAGTTCATCACCTCCACTACTTCCAGACAACATCACACAACAACATCACAGTGGAATTCTACCTTCTTAGGGATCACCTGGCTCATGATGAAAGATGCTATCTTTTCTTGAATGTGGTTCAACTCGTATGTGTCCAGAGGTCTTAGCGAGACCTCAAAATCCTGAAGGAACAACACAAGAAAGTCAGAAAACAAGCTGCAACAGTTTCTATCTGATATAGATTTAGAGAAGGCTACAAAAATGATCACTGAAAAGAACTAAACCAAATGGTATTTGCTACTGCAACCTGCTCTAAATATTACAACAAGCTATAAATAGGCTGATCTGAAGCAAAACACAATCAGACAGCAAGCAGCTATTGATCAAACACAAAAACACAATAGGAGGACATCCCTTAGCTAAATTGATGAAACCAGCTGAGATGACCCTAAGCACAAACACAAACATGACAGTTGAAACTAATGACATAGCAGAAAAATGTAATGGAATAGTGCTAATCGACAGGATGTTGGCTAGTTTTAGCACGTACAAAGCATCAAGCTGAGCACATAAATGCACATAGTACCATTTCTAGCCTCAATTTGAAACCGATCAAAACATTATCCACTGGCATGAATTCCTAGTGCCTAATTCTCAAATGAACACAAATTGACATGGAAAGCACAAAATCACAGGAAATTCAACAAGTTCACAGGAAGAAGGATGATGGAAGTACCTCAAGATCAGCTTTCCAATCCAGTAAACCCGTTGCTACCTCTATGTGATAGCAGGTATTGAAGACAAAAGTGCTTCCTAGTTGCTGGTGGCACTACAAAAATACATAAAAAATTGAGAATACAAACTATGCTGCAAAAATATAAAAAAAGCGGAAGCAGAAGCTTTCACAGAAGGGTACCATATCGGAAACTGGACCACATGTGTTAGGTCCGTGCTGGTGGCTATCCTCTTATTCTTGCAATAACAAATAAATGCCCTAAAACAGAGGATGCACCAACTGTTAGACAAACTAAGCTGCTAATTGGCGTGTTTGGAGTAGTTACTCCCGGGAGTTTGTAGAAGTAACTTACTCATTTATCACAACTTTCAACTTGGTATGATCACACCCTCTGGACCTCAAGGAGTTAAAATACAAGACTTTGGAATGATTGCCACTGTAATAAAGTGTCCACCAACGTCATGCGCAAACGCGACCAGTCTCTTCTTAGCATAGTGTTGGAAGGCATTTGTATGATATTCCACCACAAAAGAAGCAGAAGAAGATATAGAGGAAATGGTCATCACTTCAGGATCAAGGAAGCCCATAAAGGCCTTCCCCTTAGCTTCTACAATCATGAACCTGAGAAACAACAAAAATTATTGGTTGCAGCTCATAAGCACAAGGTGAAGCTACAAAGCACTAAAAGTAGTTCAGAGCAAAAGAAAGTTACAATGTGAAGCAGCGGACAAGTGGCAGACTCAAACCATCCATCTTGAAGAGGTCATACAAGTCATTCAAACCCATAGAGAAACTATTTTTTCCCTCTTTTATCAAAAAATGGGAACGCTTGAACATGACCATTACCTCATTCTCGTTGTTTTCCTTGCAACATTTCATGTAATGCGCATGGAGAGCCCTGGTTGCAGGTCCAACACTCCTGAGTTCAGAAGCACTGAGCATTGGCTGTCCAAATTTGAATTTTGGATTCGACTTATTCCCTCTAGACACTTCTATGGGCTTCTCCTTGGAGCTCATGGTAGGTTGCTTCTTACTGGCAGCCTTCTTTGTGTGCTTCTTCGAGGTTGTTGCAGTAGTTTCCCCCTCAAAAACACTCTTGAACACCTTTGCAAGTTCTTCTACGGGAATGGCAGTTCCTTTCTTGTCTACACTCTTTGTTGTTGCTGGTGATGAAGAGGAGCACTTTGAGTGGACACTGTCACCACTCTTGGTTGGCGCTGCTGTTCCTTGCCACTTGGAAGGAGCAATCTTGGTTGCTGCTTGCTGTTTGGAAGGAGCACTATTGGCTGCTGCTTTTGTTCCTTGTTGCTTGGGAGTAGGACTCTTGTAAGGACTCTTGTGTGCTACAGCTGCAGGTTGACCATCCCTTGAAGACATAAATAGGGGACCTCATCGATCCAGATGTAACATTTTGGTTGTCACTTGCCCTTGTTTAGGATGGAAGAATCTGTGCCATTTGTGTAGGAGATCTCCCCTTTGGTGCAAACTGGACAGCAAGGTCAACCCTCTTCCATTGTATCCTCTGGTTCACAGCTTGCCCAAGAGTAGTTATCTCGTCATTAGGAGCTGTTGACGGTGAAAATCCGTCAACCTAGCCATGAGTTTACCTTCGGTGTTGGCATGAGTTTTATACCTTATCCATTAGTACTAACCCCTGTGGTATAACAAGTTCACGTGTGCATGTCGGTTTTGGAGTTTAATGTTTATGCAGGGTTTTAGTGTTGAATGCAAGACTTTCGGGGTAAGTTCATCAAGCACCTCATGACAAGACCTTGAAGTCTGAACAAGTCATGCAATGAAGCAAAATTAACTCCAAGAAGCGGGGGACTTGATCCGAGAAGACGACGGACTCCGGGGACACGACCGGAAAAGTCTTGCGCCGAATCTTGCAAGACAAGGAGTTGAGTCCAATTCGGAGAGAAACCGACGACATGGACCTACATGCGAAGGGGGAAGCATCCGGGAAGCAAGGGAACCGACCTCGGGCAAAGGAGCCGCGGGGCTGGGCCTAAATGGGCCCGGGCGGCCGGCCCGGTCCGGTCGGCCCGAGCCCATTTAGGGCCCAAATTCGTCGTCCTTTGACCTAGTTGCTTCTCGGGCTATAAATAGCCCCCGACCGAGAGCCACGCGAGAGAAAGAAGTCGTAATCCGCCGCCGAGGAGCGAGAGAAGCTTGAGGGACACCAACTTGAAGATGAGGGTCGTGCTAGTTGTCTAGGGTTTCCACGGCCGACGTGGGAACCTTGCATGGAAGACCACGTCGGAGCTCGGAGCGAGGATCAAGATCGAGGGAGGGCCCGGTGGTGATCTTGTTCATGTAATCATTCATGGTGAAGTTTGTAAGTGAATCCGATTTCTAGCGATTAAGTGCCTTCTCGATGATTTTGATTTCTTCTTGGTTTTGCTTCTTCTACGATCTAGTCTATAGCTAGATTACATAGGGTGCTCTTGTAGCCGCGGTGGCTAGAGGTGCATACCGGACCGGCCAAGTGATTTCAACTTGTTCTATCGAACTCGCCCTAAGCTCCCCGCATGAATAGGGATACGTTGTGACGAACGGGGGGTCTCGAAAGGCGGATGTTTTCGGAGTCGGATGGGAAGGCCACGATTTAAAGATGCTTTTAATGAGATTCGCTCTTCTATCTTCATCTATCTTGTTTGGAGCTACAACATAAGCATGATCTAGATTCTCTAGATTGGTTATCTCTTGTTTTCTCTTGTTACCTCTTTAGTAGATTAGATTAGATTCGTTTTCTTTACGAGTTAGTAGATTAGATGCAACTTACCTTCATAAGATAGCTTACCTTGCTTTACTAGATTGAATCTTTGCGTTGCACATTGTTCCACGGATTCGATACCTTGGGTTCACCACTCGAGGGAAGAAGGGTCCCTTGACTACGACGGGAGACTTGTCCGCTTGCAAGTCACAAACGAACTTTGATACAACTATTAACCGTCAACAAGCCCCTTTTTCGGCGCGCCGTTGCCGGGGAACAAGCAATCAAGATCGATCTAGTATCGCTTATCTTTCGAGTTTTTCTTTTGATTTTCTTTTGCATCTCTTATGTTTGATCATCCTCAAAAAAAAAGAGTCAATCTAATCTAGTTTTGATTAACCCTAATTTTTTTCTTTTCTATATAGATTTTTGTTTTATTACTAACCCTAACTGGAGATGGTTGGCTACCTCTCCAAGAAACCCAAAACTTTTTTGTGGATGATCCGGGAAAACTTTACGAGGCAAAGGTGACGTGCAACACAAGCTCGAAGGACCATCAAAATCTCCAAGGGAATCACCACCTCCAAGTCAAGACGCCGGAAGGCCGTTCAAGATCAACGAGGATGGAGAAGATGGAGATGGAGAAAGAAGCTCAACACCTAAAGGCTGCCAAGGCAAGATCCACATGCGGGGTGTTCATCGTGATGAAGATGTTAGAGACGCAAGTGGGACAACTTGCCGGACAACCGATTGGTAACAAAGAAGAATATCCGAGAAACTCCAAGGTCCCAAGACGGCGAAAGGCTACTCAAACTCATTCGGGAGAGATGGAGGATCACACTAAGACCATGAAGATCACAACCGAAGACCGGAGTTCGAGATGCCCGGCCACTACATGGAGAAAGTTGTTGCATCCGTCAAGACCAAAGGACAAAGCCGCACTGTGAAGACCAAAAAAATTGACTAAGCCAAAGTGGGTACCCAAGATTGCAACGCCCACAAAGAGCGTTGATCCGGAGTAATCAAGTGAAGAAGTCTAGCCATGGACTATAAACGAAGCGCTAGGCGGGAGGCAACCCGTTTCGTCTAGTCAAGAATAAGCTACCGGGAGGACAACCCGATTCCAGGTTTTTCAAGTCTTTTTAAATTTAATTCAGTTCTGAATTTTACTACGCAAAACCTTAGACTTAGAATGGTTGAACAATATTAGAGACATAATTCTTGGTTGAACATGTTGCTTGATCATAAACCCTTTACATGAACCATCCTATGTGATTGTTTGCTTCTTTTTCGAGAAACCACAACCAAAAAAAAAAATTTCAGAACCAAACTCAACCTTTCATCCTCTTTATGATGTTGTGGTTGACTTGTTTTTCATGCTAAAAACACACGAGTAGAGCCACGACTTGTATCTAGATGTTGTTTAAATTTCAGCATGTGGTAGGACTCGCGTGAACCTAGAAACTTGATTTTTGGTTGGTTCAAAAATCCATATCCTTGGTTTCTCTAAGATTAGAATTTTTCTAAGCCTCACTTAATTTTATTTCATTCAAAATCTCTCTCATCTAATCAAAATTAGGACCTAAACCTATGCCCCCGTGATCAAGCCGGGAAAAGCTTGCTCTCAACCAATGAAGGCAAACTATACCGGTGAGACCGAAATCGACGTAAAAATAAAATATTTTCGACTTGCATTTGTTTTTAATGGTTTAAAAACTTCTCTAAAATTATGTTCGAGCTCTTGCATGGCTCTGAAAAATATTTTAAATTTCGAATTAGAGGAGTGCTTAACCTTAAACACACCTTAATGGAGGCAGTCTAGTAATCATGCATGCACCATTGGATTCCCTTTCATCAACTTTCACCAATTCCACACGCAAAGGACAAGCATGGTGGGCAGCAAGCATCAACTTTTTAGGAATTTCATGGTGGCATGTGAAGCAAGTGGAGCTAGGGAGCATGGACATGACCCAAAACATGAAGCATCAAGTGGAAGGACCAATAGTGGACGAGAGCGTTTGGGCGGTGCAACTCGTGGAGCACGCGGGCGGGGAAAGTTGCGAGAGGTGAAATGATCGTGCCGGAAGAAAGACGAGACGGGGAGGAGCACCGAGGCCGGCCTCACGTACATAAGGAGCCCCCCGGCTCCCGTTTTTTGCGAGGCAAGCTTCCCTCTCCTTCCTTTGTTTGTGTGTTCAAGTTTGTGTGCTCAAAACCTCCGTAGACATAGCCAACCTTCCCAAGCTTGATAGCTCAAAAAAAAAATCCACATCCTTAATCCACTCAAAGTCCGGACTCCAAAATAATATTTGTGTACCTTGTTGCCGGGTGAAAACCCCGGATATATATTTGTGAGGGAGAGTGCTGCAATCATGGAAGAAAACTACAAGTCTTTTCACCGAAGAAGAAGGGATCATCGTCGTCTAAGCCATCATCGACAACCTCTTCGAGGAGGCGCTCGGTTTCCGAGCATCCTCGGAGTATGGAGGAGGACACGGCACCGCCGAGGAGGAACCACACTCTTCTCCTTGGTGGCATGAGGGCCACACAAAACTCGTTTATTAGGTTTACCAAACTTCAATAACATATGGAGGAGCCGCTGTCCAACCTCGCCACTTGACACGATCATCCGCTCCACCTCCATACGCTCCGCGGTATTCCGAGGGGTATGTCATCATGACGGAGGAGGAGAAGAAGCTCGCTCGCCTTAAGTAGAGGCTTGTAGCGAACGTCGACATCGACGACCAAGCTCTCCACATATTGGGTTTCACACGGGACACCGGTGCAATTCTCTAGCGGAATGTCGGCAAACACCCACAAGGAATTCGCCTAGGAAATTTTCATGACCATGGCGCATACCCTTGATGAAGGAGTGTTGAGTCTCTCATTCCGTTGGAGGGAGCCCACAAGAGGAGAAGAAGGAAGACACCGTCGGAAGGGTAACCTTGATCAATGATGCTATTTCTAGCACTTTGATGGGGTAATCTCCTTTCATCCATAGGTTGCAATCGATCTTGAAATGTAATCATACTTTGTTGGATTATCTATCTATCACCTTGTGCTGAAAATACTTTAATGCTTAAGGCTAGCAACCATGCCATAAAGGGAGTAGGGCTCCAATGCTTCCTTGGATCCATTCAACACAATCCCCGATAGATCAGATTGGTTTTCATGTTCGAAACGATTGCATGTCTAGTATCGTAGACCCATGGGCGAGTGTCTCCTACTTTCAAAAGGGAGCTCCAGAACAAGTATGTGCATGAAGGCACATGGGAAGGCTTTTGGAGTATGATCACGGGAAGAGACCATCAACGAAGATATACTATCCGGAACCCCATCATCCAAGTGTGTCACTTTTGTGCAAGTGGATTTTTGGGGAGAATAAGAGAGACATAGATAACCAACACGGAGTTGAATTGGATTTACTCGCAGCCAATCAACCCTACTCACCTATGATCAACCGGTGGTGTTGTGGCAACATCGGATTCGGGAGATCGGGTTGTTACCTCTCCATGTTGACTATCTCTTTAAAACCAGGTATTGCAAGGAACCCAAATCATCTCCTACCCGGGACTTCCCTAGGAATATATGAAGAAAGGAAATAAGAGTGAAGATGAGAGAGGAGGCTTCCAAGTGGCCTAGGTAAATTTACCCCTTCCGGATTGAAGATTAAGACTTTTCTTGAGGGGAAGAAGATCGGTTAGAGGAAGGACTTCTTGTGCCGGCGAAGAAAAATAAAAGAGAAGGATTATAGGAGAAGGATCTTCTATGGCCCAAGAATAAGGTGCACAACAAAATTATGTCCCACCATTGGGAGGAACCCGAGGCGCCGCTGAGTTACTACGGTGGTGTACCAATGCAAGCATGGGGGAGTGGTGCAGCCATACCCCCACCATTTTTTGCGGTGCCCAACGTAGCCTTTGCGGAGCCCTATGCACACCTTCCTCAACCACAACAAAATGTGGCCACCATTGGAGGATACGCTGCAAGGAACATGCAAATTATTGCAGCCATCCAAACCAATGCAAACCAAATGGGTGAAGGAATTGCAAACGTCGCTTATGTGCTTGGACACCTTCACCTAGCACCGTCAGACAATTCATAGGAGGAGAGGCGCATTCCTATTACAAGTAAGGGTACAACAACCAAGACTATCAATATCAACCATCGGCGGAAGATTAGAGAGAGGAGGAGCTTTAGTTATCTTTCCTTTACCCCTTTTCTTTAATTTTCAGCTTGTTTGCACCTATGTATGCGTAGTGTTTTCAGTTTTTTATTTAAATTTCAGAAAGTGTGTTAGTTTAATTTTTTTTTTTTCTTTTTTTTCAGCATGTATCTTAGTGTTTATTTTCATCATGAATAATGTCGCCACCAAGTTTTTACCTTTGGTAAAGTTACAAAGTTTGTGCCATGATGATATATGATTATAATTGCCGCTTTGTTTATCTTTATAATTGATTTATGCATGTTTAACCTAGTGCTCTCTTAAAAATACAAATCTGAAATTATCTAAATGCTAGCTTAATCTTCAGCGGAGGTTATGATTAAAATAAAGACCCATAGTGTTTTATGTGCTCTCAAGTTATGAATAGATTAAAGATGTCTTTTATGCTCAAAAATATTGCTAACCTTGTCACAAATATCACTTGTGTGTTGCTCAACCTATCCGAGCCTTATATATATTTGAGTGCATAAACCTTAGTGTACAAGATTTATTTTTGAGTGAGTTATTGCAGGCCATGATTTCTCTGGCCCGAGACTAAGAAGTTGGTCATTCCGTTTTTGCGTATCTATCTTTTTGCTAGCCTTTTATCCGTGCATTGTGTATCCCCGCATCGGTGATCTCACAAACTTCGCCGGATATCCACCCTTAAACCAAATATCATCTTTTGTGATTACCTCCTTGACCACAACCTATTGTTGAGAATGGATCATCAATTCAAGGAAGATCGCAAGACGGTGCCAACATTGAAGATTTCAAGTATCTCTCCAAGGAAAAATATTCCGGTACCTACCTTATTTTTCGCCTCTTTGCTCGAGGACGAGCAACGTCTAAGCATGGGGGAGGAGGTAGGTACGGTGCAGTTTTAGATTTCAAAAGGGAGTATTTTTAAAAAAAATATATATAATGATGAAAGAAAAAATTCGGCGATGTACGTGACTTCCAAGTTGAAGAAAGAAAAAAAAAATATATATATATAAGAAAGAAAGAAAGAAAGAAAGAAAGAAAGAAAAGAATGAGAAATATGAGAAAGAAAAAAAAATATATATGAGCGTAAAGTGAACTCCCCGGTTCTCTAAGAGTGCATTCAAGGCTTCAAGTTAAAAAGATCCATTCTCATTTTCCAACCATGTGCAATCCGATAACGAGGACTTCTTTTGCCTTGGGATCACTTTTTGCCATTTGCACATGTCCACTCATCTAAAAGTGTGTGTATTTTTCTCTTTCCCCTCCTTGACTTAACATTATTTTCCAATGACCTTTTTGACGAGTCTCGGTAAGACCATGAGAAGCTTGTCTTGTTTTGACAACACCTCATTTATAAAATCTTGTTAGGACTAAACTTTCCCAAAGCTCCATATAAAGCCTACCACACATATATGTTATGAGAGGGAAAGGAGTAGAATATATAGGCTTGAGAGACAAGTGAGATGAGAGTTTATGAGCAATATACAAGATGATATAAATTTGTGAACTTGGTTTAGCTTTTCTTTATCTCCTTCTTTATTTCAAAAATTCTGAGGTCTATTATACTTTGTGAGCATGTTAATACTTGTGGGATAAGCTTAATAAGAATCTACCCTCCGTAGAGGTGAAGGCTAGTACATTATGGAACTTTAACGAATTAAACTTTTGAGAGCATTATGTTTTTTTTCATGTATGATCAAGTGCAAGGTTTAAACATTGATGGGCAACGATGATATCCATCGAAGGCTTACTCGAGGACGAGCAAGGTTTAAGCATGGGGGAGATGTTGACGGTGAAAATCCGTCAACCTAGCCATGAGTTTACCTTCGGTGTTGGCATGAGTTTTATACCTTATCCATTAGTACTAACCCCCGTGGTATAACAAGTTCACGTGTGCATGTCGGTTTTGGAGTTTAATGTTTATGCAGGGTTTTAGTGTTGAATGCAAGACTTTCGGGATAAGTTCATCAAGCACCTCATGACAAGACCTTGAAGTCCTGAACAAGTCATGCAATGAAGCAAAATTAACTCCAAGAAGCCGGGGACTTGATCCGAGAAGACGACAGACTCCGGGGACACGACCGGAAAAGTCTTGAATCTTGCAAGACAAGGAGTTGAGTCCAATTCGGAGAGAAACCGACGACATGGACCTACATGCGAAGGGGGAAGCATCCGGGAAGCAAGGGAACCGACCTCGGGCAAAGGAGCCCGCGGGGGCCGGGCCTAAATGGGCCCGGGCCGGCCGGCCCCGATCCGGTCGGCCCAGGCCCATTTAGGGCCCAAATTCGTCGTCCTTTGACCTAGTTGCTTCTCAGGCTATAAATAGCCCCCCGACCGAGAGCCACGCGAGAAAAGAAGTCGTAATCCGCCGCCGAGGAGCGAGAGAAGCTTGAGGGACACCAACTTGAAGATGAGGGTCGTGCTAGTTGTCTAGGGTTTCCCCGGCCGACGTGGGAACCTTGCATGGAAGACCACGTCGGAGCTCGGAGCGAGGATCAAGATCGAGGGAGGGCCCGGTGGTGATCTTGTTCATGTAATCATTCATGGTGAAGTTTGTAAGTGAATCCGATTTCTAGCGATTAAGTGCCTTCTCGATGATTTTGATTTCTTCTTGGTTTTGCTTCTTCTACGATCTAGTCTATAGCTAGATTACATAGGGTGCTCTTGTAGCCGCGGTGGCTAGAGGTGCATACCGGACCGGCCAAGTGATTTCAACTTGTTCTATCGAACTCGCCCTAAGCTCCCCGCATGAATAGGGATACGTTGTGACGAACGGGGGTCTCGAAAGGCGGATGTTTTCGGAGTCGGATGGGAAGGCCACGATTTAAAGATGCTTTTAATGAGATTCGCTCTTCTATCTTCATCTATCTTGTTTGGAGCTACAACATAAGCATGATCTAGATTCTCTAGATTGGTTATCTCTTGTTTTCTCTTGTTACCTCTTTAGTAGATTAGATTAGATTCGTTTTCTTTACGAGTTAGTAGATTAGATGCAACTTACCTTCATAAGATAGCTTACCTTGCTTTACTAGATTGAATCTTTGCGTTGCACATTGTTCCACGGATTCGATACCTTGGGTTCACCACTCGAGGGAAGAAGGGTCCCTTGACTACGACGGGAGACTTGTCCGCTTGCAAGTCACAAACGAACTTTGATACAACTATTAACCGTCAACGAGGAGCCAATTCAAGCATCAAGGTCATATATGCAGGATGTACTAGCTCCACTTTGACCACTACACAGTTTGCATGAATAGGGATTGTATGTAGCTCAGTTTTCTCTGGATAAACCTGACCCCATGCGCCCTCAACTTAGTGGCCATCGATCCTGACTAGTAGGCCACACTGTGTGGGCTCGGCCAATCGGTCTATAGTATCATCCCCAGTCAATGGGTCTTCATATAACTCTATTGGCTCAAATTTTAGTCGACCCTCACAAACTGCGGCATCCTTCTCCTCACGACCTCCAGGCTAAGAGGTAGAAGCACAACTGCTCCTCCGTCCGAGTGCAGGGCTTGGGTTCCTGCAACTTGGTACAATGACTCCTTCGGATGCTAGCATGGACATTACATCCATTTTCACCTCAGCTCTGAGGTCATCCTTCAGCTGTTGTATATTTACCGGTGTTCTCTTCCTCTTCTTGTACATGCCTAGGTGGTGAGGCTATGCATGCTTCCAGCCGTTGTAGCAGGAGACACCACAGACACGCCCTGGCTGTTCGCGGGTGCCCAAGCACTGACTTAACATTGTTCTCCCTTTCCCACTCTACTCCTAAAGCTTATGCTTGCTTTGCTTTGACATCTTCAGTCACTTGCTTAGCTGAATCTTTGTTCCACAGGATCTCGGCAACACCGTCTTTCACCTGTAGCCTACTCCTTGCTTGCAGCCATGTCCTAGACCGTTCATCAGGGTATTCATCCCATGGGTTGGGTATTCCAGCTTCAGCTAATCGTATGTCCTCTTGATCCCATTGTTCTTCTTTCCTAGCATAACCACCTGGACCTAAGCAGTGCTCGTGTGTCATCAAACTTCGAAGCTCCGTGTATCTGCTACTGTCTGCTTTAGCCTCTTCACTTTCCAGCATCATCAAAAACTCTTTCCAATCTTTCGGCTCAAGATACGGGTGCCTTGCAAATGGCTCCAGTCCTTTACTGACAGAATCTAGTTTCAGACTACTTTTGAATGTTCACCGTGCCTTGGCTGTCATCTTCAGGAAAAGCTTGAAGACTTTCGGCTTCATCTCTGGTTGAAACTCCAATTGTTTTTGCACATGGTCATCGAACAAGCTCCATTTCTGCTGACGGCTTAGAGACTTGATTCCTGGCATGACTAAAGAGAGCTTCTGTCTTGCAATGAGACCACAGAGCATCATGAACCTACACTTTTGTTTCCTAGGTGCGGGCATCCCCCCATCCTCAACCTCAGTCACTACCATCTTGTCCCATGGCCACTTTGTGAATGCCCTTAGCCTTTTGACTCAACGTGCAGAACCATCCTGCTGCAGCTCTTCTTCTTGATCAATATCAGGGTTGGTATCATAATCACCTTCCTCTTGTCCAGAGGCTCCATTTTCGTCCCAGTCCCTGTCCTCGCTGGATGACACCTGTCAATTGACAAGCATATGGTTCAGATGATGCACATAGTTCAGATCTTAGCCAAATAAGCCATGTGATGGACATAACTTATTTCAAAATTAGAGACAAGAAATAAGACATGCAACCTTACCATTTTAAAGACTTGCGAGGGGTTGGCTAGCAGTACAATTGCGGAAGTGAATCAACCTCTGACCTCCTATGCCAAGCTCCTCCTTGTGCAGTCCATGTGTATATGTGACACAATCAATTAGTATAAGATTATAACGGTAAAAAACTATGCAATAAAAAAAGCTACAAATAACCCTTGGCCTGATGATTGAGTGAACCATGTAGTGCCACCACACCGGGCATTACAAGGCACAAGCGATATGGGAAAAAATCGCCCATTCCCATTCCCATCGGTGGATTTTTATTGGCTATGCTTACATGGTTCAAATGTTTTCCATAATAAAATGAGCCCGTCGGTATAAATTCACGTCAGGGTTGAATGTTTTCTCTCCAAGAAACCCTGACCCTGCTAACCTTCTGTCATGGTGAGACCTTGCAACTCCAATTGGATTTTCAGGGTTGATGAAGTCGAGGCACCAATCAACAACCTCCTCACAAGAGTACCCCTTAGACATGCTTCCCTCAGGATGAATGTGACTCTTTGAATACTTGTTTAAGGTGCTCATGAATGTCTCGTAAGGGTACATGTGATGGAGGAACAATGGCCCAAGGTACATGATCTCCTTAATCAGGTGAGCAACAAAATGCACTGACACATCGAAAAATGATGGTGGGAAATATGCCTCAAAGAGGCACATTGTCTCGAATATTTTTTCCATAACATCAAGTTTTGTCTCATCAACCACCTTTTGAGAGGTCGCATTGAAGAAGTGTTGACGCTCCTTAGGCTCACTACTAAGTTTGCACTTATGGTGACGGCGCTAGGAATGATTGAGGCACTCACAAGCGTCGCTACCGGGTTTAGACCCCTAGTAACGGGGCTAGGGAACGTCTTTGGTAAAACACACGATCACAGAAGGGTCCGCAAGTGCACGAATTACCGTTGTAGCACTTCACCCGGTGGTATTCGGGTTATTGTATTTATATTTTCCCAAGGGAGGCACTACGGCAAAGATGACCGAATAAACGGTGGAGAATAACAAGACTTGGTAAAGAGCTATAGTGGGGGTAACGAATAAAGATATTCGGGGGATAACTTGACACACACAAGGAGATCTTGATAAAGGACTAGAGAGGACCTAGTGAAATGGGAGGACAACGAGACGAGAAAGGATCCTAACACAATCTATCTATTCTTGTCAACTCTAGGCAAAGAGCTAAGGCAAAGGATAACCAAAGCAAGCTAAACTCGACAAGCTCTTCTAGTGCTGCAAGGGCATGCAAAGCCGCGTACTCAGACTGGGATGAGAAGGGAGAATGATGACGCGCTGAATCCTACCGGCCCAAATTAACGTGGTGGACTACAAAGCCCGTCCGGAGCTGTCACCTCCTTACGGTACCACAACTATTCCGTTGAATGGGACACCAATCTAAGACTAAGGTAAGCTCTGAGCACCGCGCTCACAATGAACCAAAGAACCTTTCCCCGGATATCACAAAGGAAGGTCTCTCTCTCCCGTGAAACACCAGAGATCAAGCGAAGAACGACCACAACACTATAGGGTTCAAGAGAGCTATGCTAACCAAGATTAAACTAGCTTTAGTCTGAATCAAGAATAAAGCTTCTAGAGCAAAGTGAAAGCTAAATGTAATTGACTCGAAAGGTAAGATAGAAAGATAACTTGAATTGTACTTGAGTCTAAACAAAGAAAGGATACAAGAGTAGTACCAGAACTCTGAAGAAGACTCAAAACTTTTTGCAACATAATACTTACATAGCATTGTGTCAGAGAATGACTCCTCCCCCATGCTTGAACGATGCTCGTCCTCGAGCATAAAAGAGAGGGGAAATGACTGCTAAAGTAAGTATAAATTCCATAATCTTGCGGAATATTTGAATCTCCATCGAGAATTTTACTCCATACTCAAATTGGGTTGTGGACAAGGAGGTGATCACAAAAAGACGTTTTTGGTTTAGGGTGGATGCCCAGCGAAGCTTGTGGAATTTTCGATGTGAAAACCCACAATGCATGGACAAAAAGGCTAGCATGAAAAACTTAGACAAAGGAATGACCAGCTTCTTAGTCTCGAACCATAGAAATCAATCCTAATCCAACTCATCAAAACATATGTTTGCAATCTAACATATATGTATATGGCATTGGTAGGTAGAACTTTGCAAGAGCATCACAAATATGTAGATAGCATAAAAGTTAAATTTTCATAAAAACAACAAGTTATCCGGCTATCCATAAACTTAAATCAAAGAGCAAAGATATGTATGTGGGTCTAGAGCATAGTCATTTCACCTCCACAAATAAAAGAGCTGGTATTTAAATTAATTTCAGATCATATTATAGAGAGCAATTAGCCAAGACATGTATAACTTCATGTAGGTAAAACAAAGCGGCAACTTTCATCATCTTTCCGTAAGCATAGGCAATATAGAACATCGAGGTGAACACATGGTCATGCTTATCTATTGAAAGTAAAAGAAACCTAGGTTGTCCTCCTAGTAGCCATGTTATTGTTTGAAGAGAAAACAAAAGGTTGCACCTAGTTGATGTTGAAGGCATACTTACAAGCATTTGTGTTTGGAAAAGAAAAGATCCATGGAGATGTTACCATCCTTTGTAATTCTTCGTTGCCTTCTTCCGACATCTCCATGTATCGATGTGGCTTTTGCTTTTGTCTTGATTTATTAATGCTCCTAAACTTCTGAATTTGATCTTGTATGCTTAATGGAGTCATTGGTCACCCTTCTCTTCAATGTTGTCATCACCATCTCCTCTTTCTTGTTCTCATCATCTCCTTGTTGTCTCTTTTTCATGGATTTCCCCCTATGTACAGAACAGAACATGTATCGAAATATAGCTCTATTGAAAAGTTTATGAAATTACCTTTCCAACGTGTCGTCATTCATTGAAAACGGAGTTCAAACAAGGGAGCTATGTTCATTTTACTTCAGCGCTGTGTGCTGCCAAAACTGATTTCAGGACGTGTTGCACTCGGTGATTCGGGCATAACCGCTTGTAGGAACCTCCGATTGTCTTGATTCTTGATTTGTTGGAATCGTAACTTCATGGGTCTTCTAAATATCCAAAAATATCTAGTGTTTTCCCTTCGAGACCACACAGAAGTTTGATGAGATTGGTGGCTTCTTGCGCATTGATCCGGAGATGTTAACGATCTTTATCATTCTATCTTCTAGAGTGTCATGTTGCACTTCCGTGTTGAAGATTCAGGGTCTCCCCCATGCTTAGCATTTTGCTAGTCATGGAAGAAGAAGACAAAGCACTTCTTAGCCGTCCTTCAATTTCCTTGTAGTGAGAGTCTTTATCTTGCCTGTAAGACGTTTTAAACGCACATTCTACCCCCAAGGTGACGGTTGGGAGTAGATAGAATTGCCAACAATCCAACAATGTCTCCTAAGATTCTTAACTTGTGGCATAATTAGTTTAATAAGGAATAAAAACCTAATGAGTCTACGTGGTGCAAGGTGTGTATGCACATGATAGGAAAGCATATAAACAAAGACAATGTTTTCACCTAGTTCTAAACACCATGTTTACAACTAGGTTGCCGAATTTTTCCATAGCCATAAAGGTTTATTTATCAAGGGTTAAAACACCATGTCTATCCCTAAATCAATAAGTCTTATAGCACAAGAAAAATTAAGCGCATTGCAAAGCTTATAAACTGACCAAAGCAAATGAAAAGCTAGCTAGGTTTATCGAACTTAACGATGATGGTCCGCAATCATGTTTAAACACCACGTTTACACAAGATCACAAAAGGAAAATACCCATAGGGCCCTATGAAGCATTAACATGGAAACTGAAGCATACATCATTAAGTATATAAAACAACCAAGCCAACTATGTGCAAAACATGTATACACAAAGAAACATCATGAGGACCACAAAATGCAATGCATGCAAATAAATAAATATGAGCATGAACATGATGGTGGTTCTAAAAAGAAAACTAAACATAGATTAATAACCACAAGTTGATCATCATAAGATAGTGCCATGCTTTATTCTCTCTAAGGAAGGAATAAAAACATAAAGAAACGGGTTGCCTCCCGAAAAACGCTTCATTTAAAGTCATAGAGCTCAACTTTCTCACATACCTTCTTTTCGTTTGAGGACCAGGAGCGTCCCAGTGGTCGGTGGATGACCGCTCCTTAGTGATGAGTGATTGACAACGGGTGTTGGACTGACTCTTGGCTTAGTGCGCAGGTGTAGGCTGCGGCCTAGTTCGTGTTGTTGCAGGTGAAGAACGGGCGCGAAAGGTCTTCAGCCTTGAGGGGCCTCCGGGAGATGGAGAGACAAGTAGGCTCGGTTCGAGGGACCCGGTGGACGGCGGGGCCGGGTGCGAGCCACATGGTGGCGACACAAGCAAGACGAAGTCATGGACGAGACGAGCCGGTGCACGGTGGCGGTCAAGTCAAGTGGTTTGGCGGGAGGCCGGACCGGGCACGCGGGGTTTGGTGGTTTGCCCACAAAACCATCGGCGGACGGTTTCTTGGTTTGGGCCTCAAAACCAAGTCCGAGGGCCCAACACGACGGAGACGGGATCCGGGCGTGTCGGGAAGCTTCGAAGCGGAGGACACGCGGCGGGATCGCATGGCTTGCGTCGGGAGGACGCGGGGTGCGGCAAAGGCGTGGCCGTCCGATGGCAAGACCCACAAACATTACCAAAATGCCCCTACGTGGGTTGTATCGCCGGTAGTGTAGTTAGGGGTAGTCGAGTCATTTACCACTCCGGCGGGACTCGATATATAAGCCTGGAGTGTGTGTTGATGGTTCTCTCTCTCGCGACTTAGGGTTTCATTTGCTCCCTCCTCTTTCTCATTTTCGTAGCCATTTTTCTTCCATTTTTCTCTAGGCTAGCATGAGAGCTTCATGAGAGATTTGTTGAGAGGGATGGATGCTAGGGCGGCATGCTAGACCTTATGAATCTTTCCTGGTTTGTATAGAAGATTCGGGGTTGTTTTTCGTGGCTTTTTGTGCTTATTTTCGTGCCTTTGTTCCCGGTGTGATTCCGCGGATTTGAGTGAGTTTCTTCCGGATTTCTTTGAGGGAAACATGGATAGATGTCTTGTGCATCTTTGTGCTTGATCTTGTGCCCTCAAACGCCGGAAATCACTTCGATTCGTGAGTTTTCGTTCGGTGCTCTAGTTTTTGGTGGTGCTCAAAGGATTCGCGATTCCCGGTGATTTAGGGAGTTTGGAGGCAAGATTTTTGGGCTATAGCATCCTTGTGTGACGCTTTTCAAGTCCCCAAATCCTTGTCTCCTTTGCTTCAACCATTTGGGAAATCCGATGATGATTTGGGGGTGTTGACTTTCGAGGTCGGGCATTTTTCTGTTCTGTCCGAGCCTCGCGGACGGTCCGCGCCCTCCTGGCGGACGGTCCGTGCCGCTCGAGTTCGTCCCGAGTTCTTCGCGTTCTTGCTCGTCCTTTGTTTCGATCCGTCGTGATTTTGGCTTTTGGTTGGACGAAGTTTCGGACAGTCCGCGGTGTCGGGCCGACGGTCCGCGGGTGCTAGGCGGACGGTCCGCGTGCTCCCCGCGGACGGTCCGTGGCACGGGGGGTGTCTTTGGGTCGTTCTGTGTAAATTAACGGACGGTCCGCGGCTAAGGCCGGACGGTCCGCGGCTTGGGTGCGGACGGTCCGCGATACCCGGCCGGACGGTCCACGCGGCTCTTGCGGACGGTCCGCCCCTCTGCGCGGACGGTCCGCCGAGCTGTGTGATTGCTTCTTGGCTCGATTCCTTCCTCCCCTTTCTAGTGCTTCCGCGTGTGCTTCGAGGAATCGTTCCTAAGGCTAGAGGTTGATCCATAACCTCGTGGTCTTGGCGATTGGTGCGTGATTCGATCCATCGCTTGTGTGTGACTGGGATTTGAGTAGGACATAGGCCGGGTTCTTTGGGACGAATTTTTACCGGCTCCTATTCACTCCCCCCCTCTCTAGTCGCCATCTGATCCTTCAATTGGTATCAGAGCTTGGTGCCGGATTCTTTGCGACTTTGACAAGTCTCGAATCCTAAGATGGCGTACGTTGAGCGGGGCGGTCCGCCGCACTTCGATGGCAAGGGTTACCACAAGTGGGCGGCTCGTATGATGATCTTTCTTCGAGGAAAGCTGTTGGATTTTATTGTGCTTGACAAGACCTATGCTATTCCGGTCAACATCCATACTCTTATGGTGGCCGATGCCGATGCCAAGGCCAAGTATGAGGCTAATGCAAAAGCCGTTGATCACTTGTGCGGAGCTTGTGTGATCCAGAGTTTGAGCGTGTTCGCCATTTGAATCTTGCTTGGCAAATTTGGGATAAGTTGGAGGTTGCTCACGGTGGTGATAACCATGTGAAGGCTCGCCTCTTTGTCTCTTACCGGATGCAATATGAGAATTTCACTCCACTTCCCGGTGAGGACATTGATGCGATGTTTCAGAGGTTCACCGCCATCGTGAACAACATGAAGGCAAATGTTGAGGATTTTCCGTATTCCGAGCATGATCAGGCTTTGAAGCTCTTGCATGTCTTGGATCCAAGTGTTTGGGGTGCTAAGGTTGAGGCCATCAAGGAGTCTGGGAATTATTTGACTATTGAGTTGGATGACCTCTTTTCTAAGCTCAAGTCGGCTGAGGTTGACAGGAAGTTGCTATCCAAGCATGAGGGCTCGACTGACCATAGTCTTGCTCTTGTGGGAGGATCAAAGGGCAAATCTAACCCTTCCTGTCGACAGTTTTCTTTGTCCTCTCTTATGTCCATTCCAGATGAGGAGTTTGATGTCTTTGGGCGAGGAGGAGGCGGCCTTTCTCTCAAGAAGGTTTGAACGACTACACGAGAGTCGGAGGAACGCAAGGCGGAGCTCGGGGGACGTGCTACAAGTGTGGCAAGCGTGGCCACTTCATCGCCGAGTGCCGGAAGCGGAGGAGAACAAGTACAAGGTGAACGAGTACAAGGCGCACCCGAGGCGTGAAGACAAGTACTCCTCCAAGGGCAAGCACTTCAACAAGTCCAAGAGCAAGGACAAGGACAAGCGGCGACCAGAGCAAGAGCACCTACAAGAAGAACAAGGCAAGAGCGATGGTGGCCGGTGCGAGCGACGTCGACTCAAGCTCAAGCGAGGAGCGATCAAGCTCAAGCGGTGAAGATGAAGACGCCGGGAGGCGCGGTGGCAAAAAGAGTGCAAGCGGGAACCTCGGCGGGGCCGAGCCGTGTGGCGCTTGAGGGCTTTTGTGGCATGGCTCATAGCTCGAGCGACAAGAAGAGTGTGAAGGAAGACGGCGACTCCGACTCGGAGGATGAGGTAAATCGTGACCACGACTCTTTGCTTGCTTGAGATTGCTAGGTTGAATGGTTTGCTTGATAACCGTGATAGTGTCTTTGAGAGATGCCAAAAAGATGAGGAAAGATCTTAGGGCTCGGCTTGAGAATGCTAGTGAGAAAGTAGGAGAGTTAGAGTCAAAATTGCTTGAATTGAAACTTGAGAATGATTCTTTGAAACTTGCTCCTACTTCTCCGATGATGTTGAATGTGTTGAATGTGATGCTTGGTTGAATGAGATCAAAGCTGCTTAATGAGAAGAATGCTTCCATTTTGGCTCAACTAGATGCTCTTAGGGTGAACATGATGAGCTTAAGGCTAGACCTACTTTGCTTGGTGCTTGCAAATCATGTCCTACTATGCATGCTAAGCTTGTTGATGCTCGCTCTACTATCGGTTCTTTGGAAGCATCTTTGAAATCTCCTGTTGCAAATGCATGTTCTAGGTTTGTGATGAAGTCACTTTGCGTAATCTTGAACTTACTTCCCGTTTGGATGTCATCTATGAGGAGAATGACTATTTGAGGAAGGTGTTGGGTTGGTTGTACGGGCGGGAACCTCAATTGAAAATCATGATTGAGGAGTTCAAGAGAGGCGATGGTCGTGGTTTGGGGTTTGAGAAGTTGGGTGAGAAAGTGGGAGAGAACAGTGGGGAGAGTGTGTACGAGAAGTGTGTTGAGTCTAACCCCGCGTTTGAGGTGATCGGAGAGATCCAAGTCCCACTCCCAAAAGCACCCAAGAACTCTTTCACACCAAAACCCAACCACCTTTGCAACAAGCTTGACACAACCCAAGATCCACCCAAATTCCCACCTAAGACAAATGATTTCCGAAACCGGTGAAGTTTGTGGGTGAGAAGGGTGAGAAGCCTAGAGAGAAGCCGAGCCAAAACCAAAACCCATCCCCTTCGGGTGTGAGTATTGTGGCAAGGAGAGGCATCTTGCGAGTTTTGCTACAAGAGGAAGAGGGATGAGAGGCTTGCTAGGGAGCAAGCAAACCGGGACGGTATCGCCGGCCTCGCGGTATTCCCGAGCCTAGAGTGCCACTTCCACGGGGTGTGGGAAGTGTGAGGAGTGTTGGCAGGTTCCCACAGAGAGGTGGTGGTGAGAGGTTTGGCGGGGAGAGATGATGGTGTGCGTCTTTGGTGAGAGGTTTGGTCGGGCTCGTGGTGGTTTTCTTGGACGTCCTCCTACTCGTCCTCAGTACGGGTTTAGGGGAGATGATCGCAGTTTTGGGTTCCGGAGGAACTACGGACCACGTTTTCCCCCTCGTGGTGCTCGTACTCCTCCCATGGGACATGGGAAGTTTGGTGGCAAGGGAGTGATGTTTGCTAACCCCTCTTTTGAGCGAGATGGCTCGACAACTCGGTTTAACTTTCTCCGTGCTAACCCCGGTGTCGAGTCGCTAGCTCATTCTCGTTCTTGTTTCATGGCGGGCGGGGAGGCTTGGAGAACATTTGGTTGATCGACTCCGGGTGTTCTCGACACATGACCGGAGATAAGAAGTGGTTCTCCGGACCTCACCCCGGTGAAGGAAAAGATGTACATTACATTTGGGGACAATGGACGAGGTAGGGTCTTTGTACGAGGGTGTTGTGCATGTGAGTGACAAGGTAACGGCGAAGAGAGTGGCTCTTGTGAAGTCTTTGGGTTTCAATTTGCTTTCGGTTTCTCAGTTGCTTGATGAGGGTTTTGAGGTGCGTTTCAAGTCTGGCGAGTCTCGTTTGCTTGATTCTCGAGGTGATCTTGTTTGTATGATCATCCCCGAGGGTCAGATTTTCAGGGCTGATTTCTCTCGTTCTTTGGGTCTGCTCAGTTTGTTTGATGGCCGGTCCTTCTTCGATTTGTGGAAATGGCATAGGCGGTTGGGACACTTGAGCTTTGATTTGGTTTCCCGCTTGAGTGGTCTTGACCTTGTCCGAGGATTGCCGAAGTTGAAGTTTGAGAAGGATTTGGTTTGTGCTCCTTGTAGGCATGGTAAGATGGTAGCCACTCCCCATCCACCCCTGACCGATGTCATGACCGAGCGTCCGACGGAGGCTGTTGCATATGGACCTTGTTGGGCCGGCTCGAGTTCGCTCGGTGGGTGGGAAGTGGTATGTCCTTGTTGTGGTGGACGATTACTCTCGCTATGCACGGGTGTTCTTCTTGGAGGATAAGAGTGAGACTTTTGGTTTTGTTCGAGATGCGATCGTGAGGTTGAAAAACGAGAGGCATGGAAATGCTATTCGAGCTATCCGCGGTGATAATGGCTGCGAGTTCAAGAACTCTCGTTTTGATGCCTTTTGTCGTGATCTAGGTCTTGAACATCAGTATTCGACCCCTTATGTGCCCCCTCAAAATGGAGTTGTGGAAAGGAAAAATCGGACTCTTTGTGAGATGGCTAGGACGATGCTCGATGAGCACAGGACTCCTAGGAGGTTTTGAGCTGAGGCGGTCAATACAGCTTGTCATGTTTCCAATCGGATTTTATTGAGAGCTTTCAAGAAGAAGACCTGTTTTGAGCTTATGCATGGTCGGGCACCCAAAGTGAGTCATTTCCGAGTTTTTGGCTGCAAGTGCTTTATTTTGAAAAAGGGAAAACTCGACAAGTTTGAGGCTAGGTCTAGTGATGGTATTTTCTTTGGATATGCTAACCACTCTAGATCCTATAGGGTGCTTAACCTTGAGACTAACAAAATCATGGAGACTTGCGAGGTGACCTTCGACGAGACAATGCCATGTACCTCTCTTGGCTTTGAATGTGCGGGTGATGAAGAGATGGCCGAGGACCTCTTTGAAGAGGAGAAAGATGAAGCCGGAGATGATGATGGGGAGAACCATGCGCTGAAGCCGAGCATGTACCCACTACTTCCCCTACGACTACTTTGGAGCATGGACCGTCTACTTCATGGACAACGACGGTGCAAAAAGAGGACCGGGCGAGAGAAGGCGGAGTTGAGGGGGAGGTAGTCTCGAGGCGTGAGGCTCCCCAGACGGATTCAAGAAGTGCATCCCCTGTCAAAGATCATTGGAGACATCAATGAACGCACTACACGGTCGAGGTCCGGGGAATTCCTCTCATTTTGCTCATCTTTGCTTTTGTTGCTACTTTTGAGCCCAAGGACATTGGACATGCTTTATCCGATGCAAACTGGGTCAATTCTATGCATGAGGAGTTGGAAAACTTTGAGAGGAACCGGGGTGTGGGAGTTAGTTGAACCACCTCCAAATTGCCATCCCATAGGAACCAAGTGGGTTTGGAAGAACAAAGAGGGAGAGAATGGGATGGTTGTGAGGAACAAGTCCAGACTTGTTGCTCAGGGGTTTAGTCAGAAGGAGGGGATCGACTATGAGGAGACCTTTGCTCCTGTGGCCCGTCTTGAGGCAATTCGGATCCTTCTAGCCTTTGCCGTGGCTAAAGGGTTCAAGTTGTTTCAGATGGACGTGAAGAGTGCTTTTTTGAATGGGGTCATAGAGGAGGAGGTGTATGTGAAGCGACCACACGGGTTTGAGAGCGAGTTGTACCCACACGGGGTATACGGGTTGAAAAGGGCTGCGTATGGGTTGAAACGGGCGCCTCGTGCTTGGTATGGGAGATTGAGAGGTTTTCTTTTGAGCGAGAGGGTTTGTGATGGGTACGGTGGATAGAACCTTGTTTCTCCTCAAGCATAGGAATGACTTGCCGATTGTTCGGATATACGTGGATGATATTGTCTTTGGTGGCTCGTCACATAACCTTGTTGCCAAGTTTGCGGATGAGATGAGCGGGGAGTTCGAGATGAGCATGATGGGCGAGTTGCAGTATTTTCTCGGGCTGCAGATCAAGCAAGTGAAGGACGGTACATTTGTGCACCAGACCAAGTACACGAAAGACATGCGAGGAAGTTCCAGATGCAAGATGTGAAGCCGATGTCGACTCCCATGGGGAGTACGGCCACTTTGGATGCGGATGAGGACGGAGAGCCGGTGGACCGGCGGGAGTACGGGAGCATGATCGGCTCCCTCCTCTACTTGACGGCGACGAGGCCGGACATACGGTTCGGCGTGTGTCCGTGCGCTCGTTTTCGAGCTTCGCGAGGACATCACATCGACAGGGCCGTCAAGAGGATTTTCGGTACCTACGATCGCCCCTGGTCTTGGCCTTTGGTATTCTTCCTCCTCGACCCTTTCTCTACATGGTTTTTCGATGCGGATTTTTTTGGTTGTCGAGTCGAGAGGAAGTCTACTTCACGGCACTTGTCGGTTTCTTGGTTCTTCGTTGGTCTCATGGTCTTCCCGCAAGCGGTCTAGTGTAGCTCGGTCTACCACGGAGGCGGAGTATGTTGCTGCCGCGAGTTGTTGTTCCCATTGTTGTGGATTTCATACACTTTGAGAGACTTTGGTGAGGAGTGCACCCGAGATCCCACTTCTTTGTGATAGCACCGGTGCCATAAGCGTCGCCAAAAACCCGAGTGCTTCACTCCAGAACCAAACACATAGAGGTGAGGTATCATTTTCTGAGGGACAATGTGGAGAAAGGAACCATTGTTTTGAGCCATGTCCCTACCCAAGATCAGCTAGCCGACATCTTTACAAAGCCTCTCGACCAAGCTACATTTGTGCGCTTGCGGGGGGAACTTGGGGTTTGTTGCCCTTTCTAGTTGATTCTTGGGGGATTTCCTTTGTGTATCATATGTATCATACCATGTTTACCTTGATGTATATACATGCTCTGCTTGATGTATAAACCATGGTAGGATAGCCATCTTGTCATATATCATGTTGCATTTGTATCATATTGCATTTTAGGATGATGAGCTTCTTTCATATGCCATATTTGAGTCTCTTTGGCTATTTGTGAGATATTGGTTATATGTGTGGAGAAATGGTGATGTGAGGCTATGCTCTTGGAATATTTGAGATATATGTGTGGTGAGATAGCCCCCTTTTTAGATAAATGCTTAACTTGACTAATTTTTGATGAAATATGCTCCACTCGTGTGTAGTTGTGTATCCATGTCACAGTTTGGTCTAAATATGCTTTTCATGCTTAGATTGTGCTTGGATGCCCTGTTCTTGCATTTGGGCCAAAGGCCGGATATCATTGTGAATGTTTAGCCTATGTTGCATTCATGGGGGAGCATAAGCTTCGTTTTGCCGCAAAGGCACTTCATGTACCATGAAATGAATTAATCTTGAAAAGAAGTGCATAATGCTTGAAAAATGCTCCATCCATCATGTCTATGTTTAAAATGTCTTATCTTTCACATATGGGTGCAAAACATGTTGCATGATGTTCACCGGTGGAGAAGTCTCCCCGAAGTGGACACATGGCTCATGAGCTTTGACATGACATGCTTTGCTTTATGGGTGTTTGCCATGATCTTTTGCTTTGAGAATTTGATATCCTTGTATGATCTTTGAATGGTATGCATGTTTGTGGCTCAAGTGTGACATGGATAGGCTTTTACATGTGAAGCGAGCCTTCTTTTGATAAAACTGCTTAAATCTGAAAATTTTGCTTTGTCACATGCTTGTATTTTCATATATTACTTGTGGCAATGCTTTGACTATGCTATGATTCATGTGTGTGATCTTTGTCTCATTTTTTAGCCTTTGACACTAGATTTGGCCTATTTGAGAAGCTCATGTAGATGTTTATATGCTTTGCTTTGCATTTCTGCATTTTCACCTTGATTCATACATTGTCAACAAGGGGGAGAAAAGGTGAGCTTAATGAAAATTCAGAAAAAGGTGAGCTGAAATTTGGAAGTGTGAATCCACATGTTCAGGGGGAGGCATTTGTTCAGGGGGAGCTTTCTTGCTGTTTTCGGTGTGGATTTTGTGCTTTGCTTGGCTTGTGACCTTTCTTTGCCTTTCTTCGGTTTTGGTCATGAGTTGATGTTGACGGATAAAACTCGTATCCACCTACGATCCGCAAGCGTACGGACCCCACACCTTTTTCACCACGGGATTCCCAAGGTTCTTGTCAATCCGCGGAGCAAGGGGATTACTAGCGCTTAACCAAGTACTAATCTAGTTGAATGGAAAACCTTTGAAAGAGTATTAATCTAAAGGTAAAACAATCTAACCTAAGTTAATCTAAGTTAAGTTGATCAAACAAATCTAGGGTTAAACTAGATGATAAAGGGGTGAACACAAGAGAGTGAGCAAGAAAGATAAGCGTTCCCTCCCTAGGATCTAGGATAACATGGTATGCATCTACTACACGAAAGCGGTAAACCAATCTACGGGGGTTGTGACCACGGTTTCGCCCTTTCCCTCCTCTCGTCTTGTCACTACGCGAAGGTATTCGTGACTAGACCTATGATGGACACGGTATGTTGATGGAATCTATGGGAGTAGCGGATATCATACGCCCGAAAAACACGGTAGCTAACCTTAATCATTAAAGCATCATCAACATGAAAACAATAGATTGAAACCACAAATCGAGTAGCGATCACATAGCATGTATCCATATAATCCTAGGGATGAACGGAGACATTACCCCATCATCTTACACGGATTGAAGCACATAGGGGTGATGGAGACTCCGGAGAACGTCGTCGATGAAGATGGCGGCGATGGAGATTGGGAACACCCCTAGGCCAGCGGCTTGGAGTCCTCCTCTTGCTTCCTTCTCTCCGCCGGCGTTGATCCTTGCGACGAGCTCATCTAACTCTCTCCCTCATCTTGCGGTGGCGGTTTTCGGTGATTGGCGTTGGTAGGATGATTTGTTCGATGGGTCACCACCTTGGGGCGCCTAGGGGGTTGTATTTATGTCCTTGAGGTGACTTTGGGCGTGCTCCACCTTGCCTTGCACGAAATCCTCCTTGGGAGAGAAGCAACCTTGGTTTCCATAAAATCAGCCAGATTTTCCTGATTCATGAGTCCTTCCTTGCCAGGGCCATATCTCCCACGTCTGGACTCCAAATAATGCAAATTCGGTGTCCAGGTTGTGTGCCACGAAATTATCTTCAACTTTGGTATTCATTTCTTTCCTTAAAAACGAAGATAAGATCTCCAAATCGGCCTTGGAAGATAATCTGTTCTGATTTCGGACTGACTGCGCAGCAGGGATTTCGGGGGCTATATCTCCTAGCTCCTATATCCGAATTGGGCCTTCCACATGTCCAAATCGAAGGTATCGTCGAGGCCCACAACTTTGGTAGTCAAACGTTTGCCATTTAAGACCGTTTAAGTCTCCGAATCTGTACCGAAAGATCATGCTGTCCTGAGCTGCGAGAATATCTCTCGGGCTGAGTTGATCTCGTTGGTAAACATCCAAGTCCCCGGAGTTTTGCGTGTTGATGCTTCGGTCCTCGGGTCATTTGGAGTCTTGTTCACTTCGTGTATTGACTTGTGACGGGCTTCATGATCTTCTCTAGAAGTGCTTGATGAACTTATCCCGAAAGTCTCCTCTTTAGCGTAGATTTCCTGCGTAAACAATGAACTCCAAAATCGACATGCAAGTGTGAACTTGTTATATCATTAGTATGCCTAGTGGCGGGTTAGTTGCAAATCATAATTGAAACCAATGAATAACAAGTACTCTAGGTTGACGGAAATTCACCGTCAACATCTCCCCCATGCTTAAACCTTGCTCGTCCTCGAGTAAGTGGTCCTCGCTTAAAAGGGAAATCAGCGTTGCCTTCCAATGTTATCCCTGCACTTAGTCATTCATGACGAGACAAATTGCTCTCTCTTAAGAATTTATTTTTAAAGTTCAAGTTGTGACCGGCTTCTTTTTCATTATGGAAGATAGACTAACAATAAAGAACAAGCCACATGTAACACGATGCTCTCAAACTTGAGTGAACTTCAAACCATTACCTTGTCACATGGAAGATTTTCAAAAAGATGCATATCCAACATAAGTGAAAATCTCTTGCAAAAGCTCATGGAACACTCATCTCATCAAGTCACTCAAGCCTATACTAGATTATTTTCAACCTACTCTACTCATATGTGATAGTGGAAGGCTTAGGTGGAGCTTGGAAGGTTAAAAACAATCCTAGCAAAACATATATCCGAAATATTGTCAAATTAAGAGAGAGGTCTATTGGAATTACCGAGACTTGTCAAAAAGGACATGGAAAATAAATGTTCGAAAGAGAGAGAGATGAAACACACACATTTAGATAAGTGGACATGTGCAAGTGGCAAATGGATGATCCCGAGGCACGAGTGAAGTCCTCGTTATCGGATTGCACATGGTTGGAAGATTTGAGTATGGATTTGTCATCAAGGCACTTGAGAACTTATGAAGCAAAAAGATCCGAGGAGCATCTTTATTATTTTTTTTACTTTTATTCTATTTCCTTATCATTTTTCTCTCTTTCTTTCTTTCTCTTTTTTCTTTATTCTTCCTTTTTTCCTTACTTTTCGTTTCTTCTCATCATAATAATTTTTTTCTTCTTTCATTTTTTTCTTCTTTCATTTTTTCTTCTTTCTTTTCTTTTGCTCCTCAAAACTTTTTGCAACATAATACTTATATAGCATTTGTGTCAGAGAATGACTCCCCCCCCATGCTTGAACGATGCTCGTCCTCGAGCATAAAAGAGAGGGGAAATGACTGCTAAAGTAAGTATAAATTCCATAATGTTGCGGAATATTTGAATCTCCATCGAGAATTTTACTCCATACTCAAATTGGGTTGTGGACAAGGAGGTGATCACAAAAAGATGTTTTTGGTTTAGGGTGGATGCCCAGCGAAGTTTGTGAAATTTTCGACGTGAAAACCCACAATGCATGGACAAAAAGGCTAGCATGAAAAGTTACACTAAGGAATGACCAGCTTCTTAGTTTTGAACCATAGAAATCAATCCTAATCCAACTCATCAAAACATATGTTTGCAATCTACGGGTTTTGTTATCATAAAAGATATATGTATATGGCTTTGGTAGGTAGAACTTTGCAAGAGCATCACAAATATGTAGGTAGCATAAAAGTTAAGTTTTCATAAAAACAACAAGTTATCCGGCTATCCATAAACTTAAATCAAAGAGCAAAGATATGTATGTGGGTCTAGAGCATAGTCATTTCACCTCCACAAATAAAAGAGCCGGTATTTAAATTAATTTCAGATCATATTATAGAGAGCATTTAGCCAAGACATGTATAACTTCATGTAGGTAAAACAAAGCGGCAACTTTCATCATCTTTCCGTAAGCATAGGCAATATAGAACATCGAGGTGAACACATGGTCATGCTTATCTATTGAAAGTAAAAAGAAACCTAGGTTGTCCTCCTAGTAGCCATGTTATTGTTTGAATAGAAAAACAAAAGGTTGCACCTAGTTGAGGTTGAAGGCATACTTACAAGCATTTGTGTTTGGAAAAGAGAAGGTCCATGTAGATGTTACCATCCTTTGTAATTCTTCGTTGCCTTCTTCCGACATCTCCATGTATCGATGTGGCTTTTGCTTTTGTCTTGATTTATTAATGCTCCTAAACTTATGAATTTGATCTTGTATGCTTAATGGAGTCATTGGTCACCCTTCTCTTCAATGTTGTCATCACCATCTCCTCTTTCTTGTTCTCATCATCTCCTTGCTGTCTCTTTTTCATGGATTTCCCCCTCTGTCCAGAACAGAAAATATATCGAAATATAGCTCTATTGAAAAGTTTATGAAATTACCTTTCCAACGTGTGGTCATTCATCGAAAACGGAGTTCAGACAAGGGGGCTATGTCCGTTTTACTTCAGCGCTGCGTGCTGTCCAAAACTGATTTCAGGACGTGTTGCACTCGGTGATTCGGGCATAACCGCTTGTAGGAACCTTCGATTGTCTTGATTCTTGATTTGTTGGAATCGTAATTTCATGGGGCTTCTAAATATCCAAAAATATCCAGTGTTTTCCCTTTGAGATCATGCAGAATTTTGATGAGATTGGTGACTTCTTGCGCATTGATCCGGAGATGTTAACGATCTTTATAATTCTATCTTCTAGAGTGTCATGTTGCACTTCCGTGTTGAAGATACAGGGTCTCCCCCATGCTTAGAATTTTGCTAGTCATGGAAGAAGAAGACAAAGCACTTCTTAGCCATCCTTCAATTTCCTTGTAGTGAGAGTCTTTATCTTGCCTGTAAAACGTTTTAAACGCACATTCTACCCCCAAGGTGACGGTTGGGAGTAGATAGAATTGCCAATAATCCAACAATGTCTCATAAGATTCTTAACTTGTGGCATATATGAGGAATAAAAACCTAATGAGTGTACGTGGTGCAAGGTGTGTATGCACATGATAGGAAAGCATATAAACAAAGACAATGTCTTCACCTAGTTCTAAACACCATGTTTACAACTAGGTTGCCGAATTTCTCCATAGCCATAAAGGTTTATTTATCAAGGGTTAAAACACCATGTCTATCCTTAAATCAATAACTCTTAGAGCACAAGAAAAATTAAGCGCATTGCAAAGCTTATAAACTAACCAAAGCAACATGAAAACATATGAAAAGCTAGCTAGGTTTATCGAACTTAACGATGATGGTCCGCAATCATGTTTAAACACCACGTTTACACAAGATCACAAAAGGAAAATACCCATAGGGCCCTATGAAGCATTAACATGGAAACTGAAGCATACATCATTAAGTATATAAAACAATCAAGCCAACTATGTGCAAAACATGTATACACAAAGAAACATCACGAGGACAACAAAATGCAATGCATGCAAATAAATAAATATGAGCATGAACATGATGGTGGTTCTAAAAAGGAAATCTAAACTTAGATTAATAACCACAAGTTGATCATCATAAGATAGTGCCATTCTTTATTTTCTCTAAGAAAGTAGTAAAAATATAAAGAAACGGGTTGCCTCCCGAAAAGCGCTTCATTTAAAGTCATAGAGCTCGACTTTCTCACATACCTTCTTTTCGTTGCATAGCCATGGCCCTTCATGCAAGAATAAAAGGTACCAATGCAGCTTTAATTTACTTCCCATGTTGTGCTTGATCACTTATAGAAGACTTGCCCAAAGCATCCTTTTGTTTCATCGTTATCTCCTTCTCTATCATCCTTCGGTGCTGCCTTCACTCCATGATTTTTTTAATGTCCAGAACAGAAACTATACTCAAGCTCTACTCCATTGTACAGTGCACAAAATTTCCTTTCCAACGAGTCTTTATATGCTCAAATCGGACTCCGGACAAGAGAGTTACGTCCGTTTTAATTTCAGAACTCGCAACGCTCAATGTTTTCTCCATAAATCCTTGCACGGGTCTTCAAACTTGTTGGTTCTTGATGCGTTGGAATGGTAATTTGATGGAGCTTCTGAATATCTCATTTTCTTCATTTGTACACCTCTGAACAAGCTCTCAAATTGATGAAGATAGCAGCATCCATCGCGGGATTCGGAGAGGTTGATGATTTATCTTGCAACTCTTTTAGGCATGGCTTCTTTTTTCATTATTCAAGCCTTGTCTACATGGTTAGAGAAAATCGGGCCTTTCCCGACATATGATTCTTTAAGGTCATTAGCTTGACCAAGCGCAAAGCATGATCGAGATTTACAAAACTTATTGTAAACATACGCGTCCATAATTAACACCACATGTGAATTGTAGCAACAAGTCAAGGTGTAAATAAAAGAAGCATATGTTTCATGCATAGCACTTAGCTCATCATTAGGAAAAGGTTGTTTAGGTGTGACATTAATTGGATCAAAAATAAATGTTTCCTCTTTTTCATTCTCAAGAAAATCTAGCCTATCAACATTATCACTATTGGAACAAGGCGTAGAATTTAAACTATCATTCATACTATTGGTTGAGCATGAGTATTTGAATTTATCAACATCAATACCAATAATATCTTGAGATTTCAGCGTGTACCTTGGCCTTAGAGATTTTTCAACAAGAGTGATATTTGGTTCATCAAGCGGTGTTGAAGGCGAATCTATCTCAACAAGTGTAGTTGCCTCTTCATCACCATCTTGCAATTTCTTCAACTCATCATGTGGAACATGTAATCCTTCAACTATGTACGCATTCATCTCTTCTTTGAAGTCTTCTTTATCAACCAGATCTTCATCTTCAAAGACTTGTATGTTGCTTTCTTTATCTTCCATGTACCACATGTCGTCAAGATCGCTCATTGTTGATTCACTCTTTCCTTCATCCTTGAGTACTTCCATGTCTTGATTTGCTAGTGTGTAGGCTTCAATAGCACACAAGCTATCATCTAGCTTGAGTCCTATCTTCTCCCATTTATCCTTTGAGTCACTAGGCTCATCACGGTTGTACTCTTCTCTTCCTTCATCATAAATCTTTGAGTTGTCAAACCGGTCGATCCATCCTTCATCTCCTTCTTCTCTTTCTTCTTCAAACATCTTTTGGATCGACTCTCCACTCATCTCTTGATCAAATATATCTTCAACTAGTTTGGCAATGTGTCGGCGTTCCTCCTTCCTTCGGTAGTTAATTAGTGGGGCGAAATCAACTTGAACCCAACCGGATTGCTTGAACTCCGCCAATGGTCTAGCATTCCACATACTTCGGCCTACATTCATGTTAGTTTCAACATTTTTAACATCCGAAATGACTTCTCTTACCTTGGGAAGTGGATCTTCACTTTCTTGAATGGTCGGTTCATCTTCCTTGACCTTCGGTTCATCTTTTTCAGAAATTTCAGCAAGCACCTTGGGCTTGCTTTTGTCATTTTGCTCCTCTCGACAACATCTTTGCCAATCTCGTATTGTTCTTTGTCCATTGCTTATCCTTTGTAAGATTTGTGCGGCTTCACTAATTGTTTTATCCATTATATCACCGCCTGCACACATGCTTACAAAACGAGACGAGTTAGGGGTTAGTGAAAAATAAAAGGTATGCAACATCAAGTCACCGGAAAATCCCAAGTTCGGGCCTCGCTCAAGTAGTTCATTAAAACGGTCCCATGCTTCATCGATTCCTTCATCCTCTCCTTGCTTGAAAGTGAGCACTTGCCTCCTTAAGTCTTGGACCTTACTTATGGGAAAGAACTTCAAAAGAAATTTCTGCACTAGCTCATCCCAATTTCCTTTTGCTTCAACGGACGCAAGTCTGTACCATCTTCGCGCTTCATCTTCGAGAGAGAACGGAAAAGATTCCACTTGAACCAAGCGGCCGGAACTCCTTTTTGTTGCACCGTGTTGCATAACATCGTGAATTCCTTAATGTGTCTATATGGGTTGTCATCCTCCAATCCTCTAAATGGTTTTGTCGCCACTAACTTGATGATTCCAGGCTTCACTTCATAGTGGGTTGTAGCAAACGTCAAATCTGATTTTTGCATCTCAATGTCTTCCATTGACGGCATTGCTAGCTCCCTTAGCGACATCTCTTCGTCTTCCAATGGTGAGGTGAACAAATCCATCTAGGCACAAGAAAAGTAGAAAGAAAAACAAAAAATATTTTTTTCTTTTTTTAGAAAATAAAGGTTAGGTGTTAGCAATCAACAAAATTAATACTAGATTAAACGTAGCAAACTGGCTTGCTCCCCGGCAACGGCGCCAGAAAAAGGGGCTTGTTGACGGATAAAACTCGTATCCACCTACGATCCGCAAGCGTACGGACCCCACACCTTTTTCACCACGGGATTCCCAAGGTTCTTGTCAATCCGCGGAGCAAGGGGATTACTAGCGCTTAACCAAGTACTAATCTAGTTGAATGGAAAACCTTTGAAAGAGTATTAATCTAAAGGTAAAACAATCTAACCTAAGTTAATCTAAGTTAAGTTGATCAAACAAATCTAGGGTTAAACTAGATGATAAAGGGGTGAACACAAGAGAGTGAGCAAGAAAGATAAGCGTTCCCTCCCTAGGATCTAGGATAACATGGTATGCATCTACTACACGAAAGCGGTAAACCAATCTACCGGGGGGTTGTGACCACGGTTTCGCCCTTTCCCTCCTCTCGTATCGTCACTACGCGAAGGTATTCGTGACTAGACCTATGATGGACACGGTATGTTGATGGAATCTATGGGAGTAGCGGATATCATACGCCCGAAAAACACGGTAGCTAACCTTAATCATTAAAGCATCATCAACATGAAAACAATAGATTGAAACCACAAATCGAGTAGCGATCACATAGCATGTATCCATATAATCCTAGGGATGAACGGAGACATTACCCCATCATCTTACACGGATTGAAGCACATAGGGGTGATGGAGACTCCGGAGAACGTCGTCGATGAAGATGGCGGCGATGGAGATTGGGAACACCCCTAGGCCAGCGGCTTGGAGTCCTCCTCTTGCTTCCTTCTCTCCGCCGGCGTTGATCCTTGCGACGAGCTCATCTAACTCTCTCCCTCATCTTGCGGTGGCGGTTTTCTGGTGATTGGCGTTGGTAGGATGATTTGTTCGATGGGTCACCACCTTGGGGCGCCTAGGGGGTTGTATTTATGTCCTTGAGGTGACTTTGGGCGTGCTCCACCTTGCCTTGCACGAAATCCTCCTTGGGAGAGAAGCAACCTTGGTTTCCATAAAATCAGCCAGATTTTCCTGATTCGCAGTCCTTCCTTGCCAGGGCCATATCTCCCACGTCTGTACTCCAAATAATGCAAATTCGGTGTCCAGGTTGTGTGCCACGAAATTATCTTCAACTTTGGTATTCATTTCTTTCCTTAAAAACGAAGATAAGATCTCCAAATCGGCCTTGGAAGATAATCTGTTCTGATTTCGGACTGACTGCGCAGCAGGGATTTCGGGGGCTATATCTCCTAGCTCCTATATCCGAATTGGGCCTTCCACATGTCCAAATCGAAGGTATCGTCGAGGCCCACAACTTTGGTAGTCAAACGTTTGCCATTTAAGACCGTTTAAGTCTCCGAATCTGTACCGAAAGATCATGCTGTCCGAGTCATGAGAATATCTCTCGGGCTGAGTTGATCTCGTTGGTAAACATCCAAGTCCCCGGAGTTTTGCGTGTTGATGCTTCGGTCCTCGGGTCATTTGGAGTCTTGTTCACTTCGTGTATTGACTTGTGACGGGCTTCATGATCTTCTCTAGAAGTGCTTGATGAACTTATCCCGAAAGTCTCCTCTTTAGCGTAGATTTCCTGCGTAAACAATGAACTCCAAAATCGACATGCAAGTGTGAACTTGTTATATCATTAGTATGCCTAGTGGCGGGTTAGTTGCAAATCATAATTGAAACCAATGAATAACAAGTACTCTAGGTTGACGGAAATTCACCGTCAACAGTTGAGTTTCTTTGTTTTTCTTTCTTCTTCTTTTCTCTCTTAATCTGAATTTCATTTCACGTTGTGTGTTGTCAATGCACTCATCAAGGGGGAGATTGAGGACCAGGAGCGTCCCAGTGGTCGGTGGATGACCGCTCCTTAGTGATGAGTGATTGACAACGGGTGTTGGACTGACTCTTGGCTTAGTGCGCAGGTGTAGGCTGCGGCCTAGTTCGTGTTGTTGCAGGTGAAGAACGGGCGCGAAAGGTCTTCGGCCTTGAGGGGCCTCCGAGAGATGGAGAGACAAGTAGGCTCGGTTCGAGGGACCCGGTGGACGGCGGGGCCCGGGTGCGGGCCACATGGTGGCGACACAAGCAAGACGAAGTCATGGACGACGAGCCGGTGCACGGTGGCGGTCAAGTCAAGTGGTTTGGCGGGAGGCCGGGCCCGGGCACGCGGGGGTTTGGTGGTTTGCCCACAAAACCATCGGCGGACGGTTTCTTGGTTTGGGCCTCAAAACCAAGTCCGAGGGCCCAACACGACGGAGACGGGATCCGGGCGTGTCGGGAAGCTTCGAAGCGGAGGACACGCGGCGGGATCGCATGGCTTGCGTCGGGAGGACGCGGGGGTGCGGCAAAGGCGTGGCCGTCCGATGGCAAGACCCACAAACATTACCAAAATGCCCCTACGTGGGTTGTATCGCCAGTAGTGTAGTTAGGGGTAGTCGAGTCATTTACCACTCCGGCGGGACCTGATATATAAGCCTGGAGTGTGTGTTGATGGTTCTCTCTCTCCGCGACTTAGGGTTTCATTTGCTCCCTCCTCTTTCTCATTTTCGTAGCCATTTTTCTTCCATTTTTCTCTAGGCTAGCATGAGAGCTTCATGAGAGATTTGTTGAGAGGGATGGATGCTAGGGCGGCATGCTAGACCTTATGAATCTTTCCTGGTTTGTATAGAAGATTCGGGGTTGTTTTTCGTGGCTTTTTGTGCTTATTTTCGTGCCTTTGTTCCCGGTGTGATTCCGCGGATTTGAGTGAGTTTCTTCCCGGATTTCTTTGAGGGAAACATGGATAGATGTCTTGTGCATCTTTGTGCTTGATCTTGTGCCCTCAAACGCCGGGAAATCACTTCGATTCGTGAGTTTTCGTTCGGTGCTCTAGTTTTTGGTGGTGCTCAAAGGATTCGCGATTCCCGGTGATTTAGGGAGTTTGGAGGCAAGATTTTTGGGCTATAGCATCCTTGTGTGACGCTTTTCAAGTCCCCAAATCCTTGTCTCCACTGCTTCAACCATTTGGGAAATCCGATGATGATTTGGGGGTGTTGACTTTCGAGGTCGGGCATTTTTCTGTTCTGTCCGAGCCTCGCGGACGGTCCGCGCCCTCCTGGCGGACGGTCCGTGCCGCTCGAGTTCGTCCCGAGTTCTTCGCGTTCTTGCTCGTCCTTTGTTTCGATCCATCGTGATTTTGGCTTTTGGTTGGACGAAGTTTCGGACAGTCCGCGGTGTCGGGCGGACGGTCCGCGGGTGCTAGGCGGACGGTCCGCGTGCTCCCCGCGGACGGTCCGTGGCACGGGGGGTGTCTTTGGGTCGTTCGTGTGTAAATTAACGGACGGTCCGCGGCTAAGGCCGGACGGTCCGCGGCTCGGGTGCGGACGGTCCGCGATACCCGGCCGGCCGGACGGTCCGCGCGGCTCTTGCGGACGGTCCGCCCCTCCTGCGCGGACGGTCCGCCAGAGCCTGTGTGATTTGCTTCTTGGCTCGATTCCTTCCTCCCCTTTCTAGTGCTTCCGCGTGTGCTTCGAGGAATCGTTCCTAAGGCTAGAGGTTGATCCATAACCTCGTGGTCTTGGCGATTGGTGCGTGATTTGATCCATCGCTTGTGTGTGACTGGGATTTGAGTAGGACATAGGCCGGGTTCTTTGGGACGAATTTTTACCGGCTCCTATTCACTCCCCCCCTCTCTAGTCGCCATCTGATCCTTCATCGTTGCATAGCCATGGCCCTTCATGCAAGAATAAAAGGTACCAATGCACCTTTAATTTACTTCCCATGTTGTGCTTGATCACTTATAGAAGACTTGCCCAAAGCATCCTTTTGTTTCATCGTTATCTCCTTCTTTATCATCCTTCGGTGCTGCCTTCACTCCATGAATTTTTTCTAATGTCCAGAACAGAAAGTATACTCAAGCTCTACTCGATTGCACAGTGCACAAAATTTCCTTTCCAACGAGTCTTCATTTGCTCAAATCGGACTCCGGACAAGAAAGTTACGTCCGTTTTACTTCGGCGATGAAATCTGTCCTGAAATTTCAGAACGCGCAACGCTCAATGTTTTCTCCATAACTCCTTGCACGGGTCTTCAAACTTGTTGGTTCTTGATGCGTTGGAATGATAATTTGATGGAGCTTCTGAATATCTCATTTTCTTCATTTGTACACCTCTGAACAAGCTCTCAAATTGATGAAGACAACAACATCCATCGGGGGATTCGGAGAGGTTGATGATTTATCTTGCAACTCTTTTAGGCATGACTTCTTTTTTTTCATTATTCAAGACTTGTCTACATGGTTAGTGAAAATCGGGCCTTTCCCGACATATGATTCTTTAAGGTCATTAGCTTGACCAAGCGCAAAGCATGATCGAGATTTACAAAACTTATTGTAAACATACGCGTCCATAATTAACACCACATGTGAATTGTAGCAACAAGTCAAGGTGTAAATAAAAGAAGCATATGTTTCATGCATAGCACTTAGCTCATAATTAGGCAAAGGTTGTTTAGGTGTGAGATTAATTGAATCAAAAATAATTGTTTTCTCTTTTTCATTCTCAAGAAAATCTAGCCTATCAACATGATCACTATTGGAACAAGGCATAGACATTAAACTATCATTCATACTATTGGTTGAGCATGAGTATTTGAATTTATCAACATCAATACCAATAATATCTTGAGATTTCAGCGCATACCTTGGCCTTAGAGATTTTTCAACAAGAGTGATATTTGGTTCATCAAGCGGTGTTGAAGGCGAATCGATCTCAACAAGTGTAGTTGCCTCTTCATCACCATCTTGCAATTTCTTCAACTCATCATGTGGAACATGTAATCCTTCAACTATGTACGCATTCATCTCTTCTTTGAAGTCTTCTTTATCAACCAGATCTTCATCTTCAAAGACTTGTATGTTGCTTTCTTTATCTTCCATGTACCACACGTCATCAAGATCGCTCATTGTTGATTCACTCTTTCCTTCATCCTTGAGTACTTCCATGTCTTGATTTGCTAGTGTGTAGGCTTCAATAGCACACAAGCTATCATCTAGCTTGAGTCCTATCTCCTCCCATTTATCCTTTGAGTCACTAGGCTCATCACGGTTGTACTCTTCTCTTCCTTCATCATAAATCTTTGAGTTGTCAAACCGGTCGATCCATCCTTCATCTCCTTCTTCTCTTTCTTCTTCAAACATCTTTTGGATCGACTCTCCACTCATCTCTTGATCAAATATATCTTCAATTAGTTTGGCAACGTGTTGGCGTTCCTCCTTCCTTCGGTAGTTAATTAGTGGGGCGAAATCAACTTGAACCCAATCGGATTGAATGAACTCCGCCAATGGTCTAGCATTCCACATACTTCGGCCTACATTCATGTTAGTTTCAACATTTTTAACATCCGAAATGACTTCTCTTACCTTGGGAAGTGGATCTTCAATTTCTTGTATGGTCAGTTCATCTTCCTTGACCTCCGGTTCATCTTTTTCAGAAATTTCAGCAAGCACCTTGGGCTTGCTTTTGTCATTTTGCTCCTCTCGACAACATCTTTGCCAATCTCGTAGTGTTCTTTGTCCATTGCTTATCCTTTGTAAGATTTGTGCGGCTTCACTAATTGTTTTATCCATTATATAACCGCCTGCACACATGCTTACAAAACGAGACGAGTTAGGGGTTAGTGAAAAATAAAAGGTATGCAACATCAAGTCACCAGAAAAATCCCAAGTTCGGGCCTCGCTCAAGTAGTTCATTAAATCGGTCCCATGCTTCATCAATTCCTTCATCCTCTCCTTGCTTGAAAGTGAGCACTTGCCTCCTTAAGTCTTGGACGTTGCTTATGGGAAAGAACTTCAAAAGAAACTTCTTTACTAGCTCATCCCAATTTCCTTTTGTTTCAACGGACGCAAGTGTGTACCATATTCGCGCTTCATCTTCGAGGGAGAATGGAAACAGATTCCACTTGAACCAAGCGGCCGGAACTCCTTTTTGTTGCACAGTGTTGCATAACATCGTGAATTCCTTAATGTGTCTATATGGGTTGTCATCCTCCAATCTTCTAAATGGTTTTGTCGCCACTAACTTGATGATTCCAGGCTTCACTTCATAGTGGGTTGTAGCAAACGTCAAATCTGATTTTTGCATCTCAATGTCTTCCATTGACGGCATTGCTAGCTCCCTTAGCGACATCTCTTCGTCTTCCAATGGTGAGGTGAACAAATCCATCTTGGCACAAGAAAAGTAGAAAGAAAAACAAAAAAGATTTTTTTCCTTTTTTTAGAAAATAAGTGTTAGGTGTTAGTAATCAACAAAATTAATACTAGATTAAACGTAGCAAACTGGCTTGCTCCCCGGCAACGGCGCCAGAAAAAGGGGGCTTGTTGACGGATAAAACTCGTATCCACCTACGATCCGCAAGCGTACGGACCTACACCTTTTTCACCACGGGATTCCCAAGGTTCTTGTCAATCCGCGGAGCAAGGGGATTACTAGCGCTTAACCAAGTACTAATCTAGTTGACTAAGGAAACCTTTAAAGAGAGTATTAATCTAAAAGTAAAGACAATCTAACCTAAGTTAATCTAAGTTAAGTTGATCAAACAAATCTAGAGTTAAACTAGATGGTAAAGGGTGGACACAAGAGAGTGATTAAGAAAGATAAGCGTTCCCTCCCTAGGATCTAGGATAACATGGTATGCATCTACTACACGAGAGTGGTAAACCAATCTACCGGGGGTTGTGACCACGGTTTCGCCCTTTCCCTCCTCTCGTACTGTCACTACGCGAAGGTATTCGTGACTAGACCTATGATGGACACGGTATGTTGATGGAATCTATGAGAGTAGCGGATATCATACGCCCGAAAAACATGGTAGCTAACCTTAATCATCAAAGCATCATCAACATGAAAATAATAGATTGAAACCACGAATCAAGTAGCGGTCACATAGCATGTATCCATCTAATCCTAGGGATGAACGGAGACATTACCCCATCATCTTACACGGATTGAAGCACATAGGGGTGATGGAGACTTCGGAGAACGTCGTCGATGAAGATGGCGGCGATGGAGCTTGGGAACACCCCTAGGCCAGCGGCTTGGAGTCCTCCTCTTGCTTCCTTCTCTCCGCCGGCGTTGATCCTTGCGACGAGCTCATCTAACTCTCTCCCTCATCTTGCGGCGGCGGTTTTCTGGTGATTGGCGTCGGTAGGATGATTTGTTCGATGTGGCGGCCGACGGCGGCGGAGGCAATAAATAGACGAACACCTAGGGCAAAGGGGGGACCGAACCGACCCCGGAGTGGGCTGGGCCGGTCGGCCTAGGCCGGCCGGCCCAGGCCCACTTCGGCCCGGTTCGGCCCCGGTTTCCTCCCCGGTTGCTTCTCGCGTGATCCCTTATTCGTGTGCACTTGCATGTGGGCCTTTGACGTCGTTTCCTTCACGGTTAAGGCTTGAATCCTTGTTATGCAAGCTTCGCTGTTTTCTGGTTGAGTCCCTGAAGATTTGCATGTTGACGCTTCGGTCCTCGGGTCATTTGGAGTCATGTTGATCGCGTGTCTTGACTCTTATCGGGCTTCATGATCTTCTTCCAAAGTGCTTGGTGAACTTATCCCGAAAGTCTCCTCATTAGCATCGATTTCCTGCGTAAACAACAAACTCCAAAATCGACATGCAAGTGTGAACTTGTTATATCATTAGTATGCCTAGTGGCCGGTTAGTTGCAAATCATAATCGAAACCAATGTATAACAAGTACTCTAGGTTGACGGAAATTCACTGTCAACAGCCCGCAGCACCTCACCTGCTCCCCCGACCGGAGCATTAAATGCCCTGACACGCCGCGGGCGCCCGGGTCAAAGAGTGAATCCCCACCACGCCGATCCCCTGATGCCGCCTGGGAATCAGGCACCGGCGCTGTGCGGACAGCCCTCTGCTGTGCGGCCATCACCGGCATTATGCGTGTATTGTGCGGAGTGGTGGGCGACATTTTTTGACACTGTGCTACCCGCTCCCGTCCTTCCTCCGTGTTGCACCCCTCGAAAAGGGATGACGACGCCCTCGTGGAGTGTACGCCCACCGACCCGATGCTCGCCCAGGACAGTGTCGTGATGTGGGGTGAGCAGAGCACATCCTCTCTGTCACCTCCAACCCTGTGCATCCACCCCCAGCCCTGTGCTACCATCCCGGGCATTGTGGAACCATCCCCGGTGCTATAGAGCCCTGTTCCGATGGGGCACCGCCACGCCAGGCCCTGTGTAGCACAAACGCCTCCATTAGCAAGACCCTCGAAGCTACCCTCCCTGGTGAATACAAAAGACGTCACGACACCTGCGAGGGTCAGGACACCATCAAATTGCAAGCACTGCACGCCGATACTACAATACTGTACGAAAATCCAAGCGGCACGTCTGTAAGCCGCCTCCCCTTAGCTTATAAAAGGAGGCGGCGGTCGCCCGGCTGCAGGGGGTATCACTTTTCATTCGCGCTCATCCGCAAGCTCATTCCCTTTATATTGGCACTTCGCCTCAATCATCTAGCAGGGACTTGGAGGCTTTTCCTTCTCTCCCACGCAGCTTGTAGCCCCCCTCTACAGGCACCACTGTGCATTGCAATAAAGCGCACAATCGCAACCTGCTGGACGTACGTCCCCGTGGCCGGAACCAGGATAATTTTGTCCTCGCATTTCTTAGCACTGGCCATTGATACATTGATCACAGAGCATTTCACTATTTAGTGTTAGGACTAATCTCAACACCGACAATTCTTGAGCACACAAGGATCCCGTGATGACTCTTGTTGCTTGCACATTGCAGTGGAGGTCTTGCTCATGGTCAATTGTTGGGACTTCTCCTTCGGTGGAGATTGTTACACCTACACACACAATCTTCCAAACAGATGGATGAAGCCCATAAAGGTGCATTTGCATATCATCAGCCCATTTGGAATAGTCTTTCCCATCAAAATGGGGAGGCTTTCCCAAATGCACGGAATAGAATTTTTCGTTAGGATGATTGCCCGGAAATTGTGCGTAGTTGTGGGGCACTTCATTGAAGTCGGAGTGGGTGTACTTGGCTTGCTCCTGCTTGATCATCTTCTTGAGGAGCTTCTTGGCCATCTTCTTAGCCTTCTTCTTCTTCTTAGCCTTTCTTCTCTTCTTTGCTGCTTTACTTGTCGTATCATCACCATCCTTGACGTCTTCATCGCTTGAGTGGCAGTCCGAGTCAGAATCGGATGAAGAGTCATCGGAGCTCTCGATGTTGGATGGTGTGCGACTTGGAGCCTTCCCAGTGATGTCGCCGACTTGGGCTTCCTTGAGCTCTCTTTCTTGAGATTTCTTGGCGTCGATCTCTTCGGCGGTTGGGTTGCTTCCGCCACCCGGCATCTTGATTACTTAGCGGTTAAGCCTAAATCAAGGGATTAGGATCTGATACCAATTGAAAGGACCTTATGATGCCTAGAGGGGGTGAATAGGATCACTTCAAATTTCTGAAACAAATGCAGCGGTTAGAACTATTGTCGATACTACTGGCGCTGTGCCGGAACTACCGAGGGGGCTTGGTACTTCCGGTATAGGGTTAGTACTACCGACAATGCAGAGTGACTTAAAAACAAAATTTGAAATGCAAGAAGAATCTAGCAATTCTATTTGAATCAATAGTTAAGTTTGGATCCTATGAACCTCCTGCAACCACAGATCTGAGCTAGAACATAAACAAGAGATAGATCGGGCACAAACAAGCTTTAGGGTTAGTAGATTGCAAAGAACTCAAGAAAGCAAAGGGGACACAAGATTTAATCCAAAGTTCACTCCCAAAAAGGAAGCTACGTCTCCGTTGAGGATCCCACAAAGGGAGGGCTATCACCAAGAGCCTCTTTGCCACACGCAATCCCCATGCCTAACCGTCTAGAAGCAAGCTTCAAGAGTAACAAACATGAATCGATGCTCGGAGATGCTTCAAGTGCTCTTGAAATGAGGGAATTTGAAGTGGCTCTCAAAGCTTCTCTATCTCACACTAGAAATCACTCCTCCAACCAAACCCTAGGTCAAAGGAATCAAGTCTTGCCTCTAGGAGGGAGGGGATAAGTGGAGTGAATGCTCAAGTGTGTTTTTGTGCCATGGTTGGTCAGCAATGAGTGAGGGAAAAGAGAGGGGGTATAAGTACTTAACCCTGAAAACTAGCTGTTACTGTGCACAACTCGGGACCCTTGGTATTTTTGACCCTGGGTCGATACTACCTGTTGACACTCCTTAGCCTCACCACTAAGGTTGCACTTACGGTGACGGCGCCAGGAATGCTTGTTGGCACTCGCTACCGTCGCTACCGGGTTCGCACCTCTAGTAACGGGGCTAAGGAACGTCTGGGCTAAAACACATGATCATAGAAAGGTCCGCAAGCGCATGGATTACCGTTGTAGCACTTCACCCGATGGTATTCGGGTTATCGTATTTATATTTTCCCAAGGGAGGCACTACGACAAATATGATCAAATAAACAGTTAAGAATAAACAAGACTTGGTAAAGAGCTATAGCAGGGGATAACGAATAAAGATATTTGGGGATAACTTGACACACACAAGGAGATCTTGATAAAGGACTAGAGAGGATCTAGCGAGCTGGGAGGACAACGAGACGAGAAAAGATGCTAACACAATCTATCTATTCTTGTCAACTCTCGGCAAAGAACTAAGGCAAAGCATAACCAAGGCAAGCTAAACCCGACAAGCTCATCTAGTGCTGCAGGGGCATGCAAAGTCCTGCCCTCAGACTGGGATGAGAAGGGAGGACAACGACGCGTTGAATCCTACCGGCCCGAACTAACGTGGTGGACTACAAAGCCCGTCTGGAGCTGTGACCTCCTTAGGGTACCACAACTATTCCATTGAACGGGACACCAATCTAAGACTAAGGTAAGCTCTGAGAACCGCGCTCACAACGAACCAAAGAACCTTTTCCCGGATATCATGAAGGAAGGTCTCTCTCTCCCGTGAAACACCGGAGATCAAGCGAAGAACAACCACAACACTATAGGGTTCAAGAGAGCTATGCTAACCAAGACTAAACTAACTTTAGTCTAAACCAAGAATAAAGATTCTAGAGCAAAGTAAAAGCTGAATGTAATTGACTCGAAAAGTAAGATAGAAAAATAACTTGAATTGTACTTGAGTCTAAACAAAGAAAGGATACCAGAGTAGTATCGGAACTCTGAAAAAGACTCCTCCGGAATCCCGAGATTATCTGGACTCGACTCTAACTCCCAAGCTACACTAATCGTACTCTAAGTGAACAAAAGAGGGAAATGGAGATGCTCCAGCGTTGTGTGTCCATTCTAGCGAGTGTGAGGTGCCTTTTATAGGCAAGGGAGGTCGGTTGAACGCATGGGACCAATATCATAGGTGCGGCTGGATCAAGGGGTGCGACCGGCCCTATGATTCACCACCTCTCGCCTTGGACGCTCCTAATCACTGCTCCTAAGGTGGTTAGGGGTCGGTTTCACCTGGCATGATGATTGGGAGGTGCGGCCGGCCCTACTCTGTGCCGTGTGATGAACCGCCTTTGCTCAGGGACACCTAGGATTGCCTTGGAATGAAGGTTGTGGCGGTTGATCGGCCGAACAAGTGGACTCATTGATCCAAGTGATCCTAACCACATCCATTCTATCAAACTGACGTTTCCTCGGTGGATCTCGTTCATCCAAGTTGTGCCCGCGGGAGAGGAAGTGCATTGGACCAGGCATGAGCCACGGGGCAGGGTCGGCTGCACCTGCAGGGCCGGTCGTGCTTGGTGGTTCGGCCTGCCTCGCCCGTGTGGCACGTTGGTTCCAATTTCTCCCAAAATGTGTACCTGCCCATGAAAATCAAAACACAACTCGTGGAACTTTATTAGCACTAAAAATGTGCATGAACTTGTCATATACTCCTCTCGAACCCGAGGCTTTGACGGTCAAATCTTTGTTGTAAGGATCGTCAACAAACTCCCCCAAGCTAAATGTTTGCTCGTCCTCAAGCAAAGTTGTTGACGGATAAAACTCGTATCCACCTACGATCCGCAAGCATATGGACCTACACCTTTTTCACTACGGGGATTCCCTAGGTTCTTATCAATCTGCGGAGCAAGGGGATTGCTAGCGCTTAACCAAGTACTAATCTAGTTGATGGAAATCCTTTGATCGGGGTATTAATATAAAGGTAAAGACAATCTAACCTATGTTAATCTAAGAAGTCTAAGGTTAAACTAGATGGCAAAGGGTGGACACAAGAGAAAGATTAAGATAGATAATCGTTCCCTCTCTAGGGTTTAGGAACACATGAACATGCATCAACGACATGAAAAGGGTGTTGCCTACACTAGCTTCATGGCGGTTATGCGGCCGCGCGCTAAGGCTTTTCCCTCCACCGTACTGTCACTATGCAAGGTAATCAAACACTTTCACGTATAACCGCATCTATACCTAAACATCCATAGGGTTAAGCTTATCACAACGATTACCACAAACCCTACTAAGACCACATGTTTGCGCAAACATATGTAAACAAAGCATACGTGAAGACATAGACCATAAAGCATCGATTGGCATAAGATTCATGTATAGATTACATATCATGCATCCATCTAACCCTAGGGACAAACGGAGACATTACCCCATCATCTTGCACAGATTAAAGCACATAGGGGTGATGGAGACTCCGGAGAACATTGTCGATGAAGATGGAGGCGCTGAAGCTTAGGAACACACTTAGGCCAGCGGCTTGGAGCCCTCCTCTTGCTTCCTTCCCTCCGCTGGCGTTGATCCTTGCGACGAGCTCATCAAACTCTCTCCATCATCTTATGGTGGCGGTTTTCTGGTGAATGGCGTCGGTAGAATGATTGGATCGATGTGGCGACCGACGGAGGCAGAGGCAATTTATAGAGAAACACCTAGGTCAAAGGGCGTTGTGAACCGGGCCAGAAAGCTTTTGGGCTGATCCGACTGGGTTGGCCGACCCAGGCCCTTTTGGGGACGATTCGGGCCCGTCTTCCTTCCTGCGGCTCATCTTCACATTTTGGACTTAGCCCCCTTGATTTGTATCATTTCGAGGTCATCATCCCCGCGATCAAGATAGGGGGTCTTCTCGCATGAAGTCCGAACTTTACATTTTAGTCCTCGGGGATGATCCGTCGTACCACCTTGATCCTTGCCACCTTTGGAAGTGATTTCTCCTTGCACTCGAACACGAACGAAACTCCTCATTTGCTCTTTTGAACTTGTTGTGACTTCGTGCCTTTTGTCCATGTTTTCCTGCAAAAACACAACACTTCCAAATGCACATACGAAGTTGAACTTGTTATGTCATTAGTGTGCCTAGTGGAGGGTTAGTTGTAAATCATAATCGAAACCAATGCATAACAAGTACTCTAGGTTGACGAAAATTCACCATCAACATCTCCCCCATACTTAAACCTTGCTCGTCCTCGATAAGTAATCCTTGCTTAAAAGGGAAATCAGTGTTGCCTTCCAATGTTGTCCCTGCACTTAGTCATTCATGATGAGGCAAATTGCTCTCTCTCTTAAGAATTTATTTTTAAAGTTCAAGTTGTGATCGACTTATTTTTCATTATATAAGATAGACTAATAATAAAGAACAAACCACATTTAATAAACACGATGCTATCAAACTTAAGCAAACTTCAAACCGTTACCTTGTTCCATGGAAGAATTTACAAAAAGATGCATAAGTGAAAATCTCTTGCAAAAGCTCATGGAAACACTCATCTCATCATGTCACTCAAGCCTATACTAGATTATTTTCAACCTATTCTACTCATATGTGATAGTGGAAGGCTCTTGTGGAGCTTGGAAGGATAAAAACAATCCTAGCAAAACATACATCCGAAATATTGTCAAATTAAGAGAGAGATCTATTGGAATTACCGAGACTCGTCAAAAAGGCCATGGAAAATAAATGTTGGAAATAGAGAGGGATGAAACACACACATTTAGATAGGTGGACATCTGCAAGTGGCAAATGGATGATCCCGAGGCACGAGTGATGTCCTCGTTATTGGATTGCACATGGTTGGAAGATTTGAGTATGGATTTGTCATCAAGGCACTTGAGAACTTATGAAGCAAAAAGAATCAAGGAGCATCTTTATTATTTTTTACTTTTATTTTATTTCCTTCTCATTTTTCTCTCCTTCTTTTTTTCTTTCTTCTTCCTTTTTTCCTTACTTTTCTTTTCTTCTCATCAAAATAATTTTTTTCATTTTTCATTTTTTTCTTTTGCTCCTCAGAACTTTTGCAACATAATACTTACATAGCATTTGTCAAAGGTGATGTAATGACTCCTCCCCCATGCTTGAACGATGCTTGAGGTGATGTAATGACTCCTCCCCCATGCTTGAACGATGCTCGTCCTCGAGCATAATAGAGGGGGGAAATGATTGCTAAAGTAAGTATAAATTCCATAATCTTGCGGAATATTTGAATCTCCATCGAGAATTTTACTCCATACTCAAATTGGGTAGTGGACAAGGAGATGATCACAAAAAGATGTTTTTGGTTCAGGGTGGATGCCCAGCGAGGTTTGTAAAATTTTCGATGTGAAAACCCACAATGCATGGACAAAAAGGCTAGCATAAAAAGTTACACAAAGGAATGACCAACTTCTTAGTCTCGAACCATAAAAATCAATCCTAATCCAACTCATCAAAATATATGTTTGCAATCTACGGGTTTTGTTATCATAGAACATATATGTATATGGCTTTGGTAGGTAGAACTTTGCAAGAGCATCACAAATATGTAGATAGCGTAGAAGTTAAGTTTTCATAAAAACAACAAGTTATCCGGCTATCCATAAACTTAAATCGAAGAGCAAAGATATGTATGTGGGTCTAGAGCATAGCCATTTCACCTCCAAAAATAAAAGAGTCAGTATTTAAATTAATTTCAGATCATATTATAGAGAGCAATTAGCCAAGACATGTATAACTTCATGTAGGTACAACAAAGCGGCAACTTTCATCATCTTTCCGTAAGCATAGGCAATATAAAAACATCGATGTGAACACATGGTCGTGCCTATTTATTGAAAATAAAAAGAAACCTAGGTTGTCATCCTATTAGCCATGTTATTGTTAGAAGTGAAAAACAAAAGGTTGCACCTAGTTGAAATTGAAGGTATACTTACAAGCATTTGTGTTCGGAAAAGAGAAGGTCCATGGAGGTGTTACCATCTTTTGTAGTTCTTCGTTGCCTTCCTCCGACATCTCCATGTATCGATGTGGCTTTGCTTTTGTCTTGATTTATCAATGCTCCTAAACTTCTAAATTTGATCTTTTATGCTTAACGGAGTCATTGGTCACCCTTCTCTTCAATGTTGTCATCACCATCTCCTCTTTCTTATTCCCATCATCTCCTTGCTGTCACTTTTTCATGGATTTCCCCTCTGTCCAGAACAGAACCTATAGAAAAATATAGCTCTATTGAAAATTTTATGAAATTACCTTTCCAACGTGTGATCATTCATCGAAAACGGAGTTCAAACAAGGGAGCTTTGTCCGTTTTACTTCAGCGTTGCGTGTTGTCCAAAACTGATTTCAGGCGTGTTGTACTCGGTGATTCGGCCATAGCCGCTTGTAGGAACCTCCGATTGTCTTGATTCTTGATTTGTTGGAATCATAACTTCATGGGGCTTCTAAATATCCAAAAATATTTAGTGTTTCACTTTGAGACCACGCAGAATTCTGATGAGATCGGTGGCTTCTTGCGCATTGATCCGGAGACGTTAATGATCTTGATCATTCTATCTTCTAGAGCGTCATGTTGCACTTCTGTGTTGAAGATTCGGGGTCTCCCCCATTCTTAGCATTTTGCTAGGCATGGAAGAAGAAGACAAAACATTTTTATCTTAGACATCCTTCAGTTTCCTTGTAGTGAGAGTCTTTATATTACCTGCAAGACGTTTTAAGCGCACATTCTACCTCCAAGGTGACGGTTGGGAGTAGATAAAATTGCCAACAATCCAACAATATTTCCTAGGACTCTCAACTTGTAGCATAACTAGTCTAATGAGAAATAAAAACCTAATGAGTGTACGTAGTGCAAAGTGTGTATGCTCATGATAGGAAAACATATAAACAAAGACAATGTTTTCACCTAGTTCTAAACACCATGTTTACAACTGGTTACCGAATTTCTCCATAGCCATAAAGGTTGATAAATCTAGGGTTAAAACATCATGTCTATCCCTAGATCAATAACTCTTATAACACAAGAAAAATTAAGCACATCGCAAAGCTTATAAACTAACCAATGCAACATGAAAACATATGAAAATCTAGTAAGGTTTATCGAACTTAATGATGATGGTCCGCAATCATGTTTAAACACCACGTTTACACAAGATCACAAAAGGAAAATGTCCTCTAAGAATTAACATGGCAACTGAAGCATATATCATTAAGTATATAAAACAACTGTGCCAACTATGTGCAAAACATGTATATGCAAAGAAACATCACGTTGATAACAAAATGCAATGCATGCAAATAAATAAATATGATCATGAACATGATGGTGCTTCTAAAGAGAAAATTAAAGTTATATTAATTAGCCACAAGTTGATCATCATGAGATGGTTCCATTCTTTGATCTCTCTAAGAAAGTTATAAAAACATAAAGAAATGGGTTGCCTCTCAAAAAGCACTTCATTTAAAGTCATAGAGCTCGACTTTCTCACATACCTTCTTTTCATCGCATAGCCATGACCCTTCATGCAAGGAGAAAAGGTACCAATGCATCTTTAATTTACTTCCCATGTTGTGCTTGATCACTTATAGAAGACTTGCCCAAGGCATCCTTTTGCTTCATCGCTGTCTCCTTTTTTATCACCCTTCGGTGCTGCCTTCACTCCATGAATTTTTATTTAATGTCCAGAACAGAAAGTATACCCAAGATCTACTCCATTGCATAGTGCACAAAATTTCCTTTCCAACGAATCTTTATTTGCCAAATCATAGTCCAGACAAGAGAGTTACGTCCGTTTTACTTCGGCGATGAAATTTGTCCTGAAATTTCAGAACACGTAACGCTCAATGTTTTCTCCATAACTCCCTGCACGGGTCTTCAAATTCGTTGGGGTTCTTGATGCGTTGGAATGACAACTTGATGGAGCTTCTGAATATCTCATTTTCTTCATGTGTACACCTTTGAACAAGCTCTCAAATTGATGAAGACAGCAACGTCCATCGCGGGATTTGGAGAGGTTGATGATTTATCTTGCAACTCTTTAGACATGACTTCTCTTTTCATTATTCGAGCCTTGTCTACATGGTTAGTGAAAATCGGGCCTTTCCCGACATGTGTATCTTTAAGGTCATTAGCTTGACCAAGCGCAAAGCATGATCGAGATTTACAAAACTTATTGTAATCGTACGCGTCGATAATTAACACTACATGCGAATGTTTCATGCATAACGTTTAGCTCATCATTAGGAAAAGGTTCTTTAGGTGTGATATTAATTCGTTCAAACATAAACATTGCCTCATCATCATTCTCAAGAAAATCTGACCTATCAATATGATCACTATTGGAACAAGGCATATGATTTAAACTATTATTCATACTAATTGTCCAACATGAATATTTGAATATATCATCATTAATACCAATAATATTTTGAGATTTCAGCGTGTACCTTTCCCTCAGAGCTTCCTTGAAAAGAGTGATAGTTGGTTCATCCAGTGGTGTTGAAGGCGAAGCAATCTTAACGGGTGGATGTGTCTCCTTGTTACCTTTTTGCATCCCCTTCATCTCATCATGTGGAATATTTAATCCATCAACTATGTACGCATTCATCTCTTCTTTGAAGCCTTCATTATCAACCAAATCTTCATCTTCAAAGTCTTGTATGTTGCTTTCTTTATCTCCGGTGTACCACATGTCGTCAAGATCGTTCATCGTTGATTCACTCTTTTCTTCATCCTTGAGTGTTTCCAAGTCTTGATTTGCTAGTGTGTAGGCTTCAATAGCACACAAGATATAACCTTGTGGGGAGGGGCCTTCTTGGAGTACTTACTCTATGTCAACTGCTTCCCATTCATCTTCTAGCTTGAGTCCTATCTTCTCCCATGTATCCTTCGAGGCACTAGGCTCGCCACAGTTGTACTCTTGTCTTTTTTCATCATAAATCTTTGAGTTGTCAAATCGGTTGATCCATCCTTCATCATCTTCTTCTCTTTCTTCTTCAAATATCTTTTGGATTGATTCTCCACTCATCTCTTGATCAAAAATGTCCTCAACTTGTTTGGCAACGTTTCGGCATTCCTCCTTCCTTCGGTACTTGATTATTGGGGCAAAATCAACTTGAATCCAACCAGATTGATTGAATTCTGCCAATGGTCTAGCATTCCCCATACTTTGGCCCACATTCGAGTTAGTTTCAATATTTTTAATATCTGAAATGACTTCTCTTACCTTGGGAAGTGAATCTTCAATTTCTTGTATGGTCGGTTCATCTTTCTTGACTGTAACATACTAGAAAAGTAGGTGTGAAAAATTTGTGAAAATTTAAAACTTTTTGGTTGAATTGGAGTGCTACCAAATTTTAAACCAAACTTGCTAGCCCTCATAGACTCTCCACAAATTAAACCCATTTATAAAAATATAAATTCAAATTATGGTAAAATATGTGAGTTGGATTTTTTATTTGGATTTTATTTGGAGTTAACTGGGTGAGGTTTGAATTTGAATGTGATTCAAATTCAAACACTAACTCAAATTTAATTTCCAAATTATTTGCAAAACTCTAACTACTAACTCAGGCCGGCTCTCTTCCTAAGCAAACCCGCTGGCCCAACTAGCCCAGCATGCCGACCTAGCCAAGCAGCCAACAACTGGAGCCTTTTCTTTTTCCTCTCTCTCTGACGAGTGGGACCCGCTCATCGGCCTACCTTCTTTCATCTTCTTCACCTTTTCCCCAGCGCAGCACCGCACCGTGCCGCGCCGCACCAGCGCACGCGATGGGACGGCCTGGTCGCCGGCTGACACGCACGACGAGCCAGGGTGCGCCCGTGTGCTCGCCTCGGGGTCTCCCCAGGGGGAAAAGACCCCTCTACCCCTCCACCGCCATGCCTAAAGCGACGGCGCCATCCACTGCCACACCGCCACGTCGGAGCCCCCGCCACACCAACCAACCGGAGCCCGCACCGTGTCTTTGCCCCTGCGCCGCTTTGATCGAGCACCAATAACCCAGAGGTCGAGCCCCTCGCGCAAGCCAAGGCTCACTTGGGGATTTTCCCCTTTCCTAAGTGCGCCGCCGCGGGGGAAAGAGAAGAGGGGGAGCGGGAGGAGTGGAGTCGGGGAAGGAGAAGCTAAGCGTCGCGTCGCCGCCGATGCGCCGCTGCTGGGGACTGCCCGTGGCCGAGAGGAGCCGGACCGGCCGCCGCGGGAGGAGAAGGACGTCGCGTCGGGCGGGGAGGCCGAAGCAGAGCAAGGAGCTTGGCGTCGCCGCGTACGCCCACGCCGCGCCACCATCTTCGTCAAGCCAGCGACAACTACACCTCTGCCCCGCTGTGAGCACCGTAGCCTTCCCTTCTCTTGCACCGTTAGCTTTCCTTGCCCATGCCTGAGAGCGAGCCTTCGAGCCTCCGTGCGCCGGAGCGTCGTCATTTCCGCATGAACGGAGCTCGCACCGCACTGCCCATGTGGTGACCCCGCACCGTAGCCACCCCAGGCCACAGCGCAGGGCGCTCTCGGGAACAAGTCGTCGTGCTGCATCCTTTGCTCGCTGAACCGAGGACCACCCCGCAGCGTGCCGCCGTGCCATGTGCCGTGCGCGCACCGTGCCTTGAGTTCCTGTGTTCCGGCCTTCACATTGTGGCCTTCGCCTGTGGATCGCTGGCGCCACCGTGCGTCGGGTCGCCTTGTGCCGCCGTATCTCGGGGCCAAGCGCCACCCGCCGCGCCTATCATTTCTGAGGGCCAGTCTTCATGCCGTGCAACCCTTTTGCCTTGCAGGGATTTGCACACGTCGTGGCGGCTTGCCCAGGAGCACCCCCGCGCAACGGAAAGCGCCGCGCGCTTGCACCCCGCATGTCGAAGCAGTGTCGTGCGCCGTTGCGTGCTGTTGTCCAAGCGCCTGTGCTCCTGTGTGCTCGCGCTATGGTAGGGGATCTTCACCTCTGCCCATCCCTCGCTTGAGCCAACCCTAACGCCTTTCCTTGGTCAGCCCCGCCGTCGCCGCCGGGGGGCTCGCCGGCGTAGGTGCGCGCCGCGCGCCTGGAGAGCTGAGCAGCGACCGAAGTGTATTCGTGAGCGGATAGATCTAAACCGAGGCTAATAGGCCATAAGTGGTGCTCCAGCCCAACGGAGCCCGACAGGAGCCTAGCTTGCCTGAATGACTGTTGGGTCAAGTCCAGGGAGGTTCGGTTGACTTCGACCCACTGGGCCGATCCCATTGGGCCACTTTTGGCCCAGTGGCACTTTCGGCCCAATAACGGCCCATCAACCACTGATCGCTGACGTCATGCTGACGTCAGCACCTTTTAAAATAAAAATCCTTTCCTATTTTTCTAAATGATTTCAGAAATGTTTTATAAATGGTTTTAACCTTTGAAAAATCATAACTAATTATAGGAAGCTCAGAAAAATGTAAAACTAATTCCTATAATTTCGTAATTTCAAAACCTTGTTGTTTGTAGGTAGTTTGCACTCTTTTGAGTTTTCTAAAAAGAGGTTTCTATTTGGAGTTACTGCTTAGTTGTGTACCATTTTCTTACGCTCGCGTCGAATCTCGTGCCACAGACCCGAGCTTCGACTAGGAGGTCGCGGAGGACCCAGAGTACGCTGTCCCGGGCAACAAGTGCTCCAACAACAATGAAGGTGTCATGTCACTCCCAACCATGTAGATCCCATGTTGATAATTAGATGCTAGTGCTTTACTTTTAATGCATTGCTTGGATGAATTGCATAGCCATTTGAATAGCCTTGCCTTGATAATTTGATATATCCTGATTCCTTGTTGAACCTACTTCAGGACTAGCTACAGACCCCTAGCTAGTCCCATATATCAACTATCCATACTTTTGTTTCTTGATTATGGATGGTATTCTGGGCTTGGACTGAGATGTGGGAGATCTCGGTGTGTTCTATCGTGTGTTATGGGTGCGTTCCTCCTTGACGTGTTTTGGTGGGAGCGAGCCATTTGGTTACTTGTGAATGCTTGCCTCAGAAAGATGCGATCTGGCCTCTTACCCGAGCGGTGTGTCGGACGGGAAGGAGTTGGGGAGAGCTCGCTCTCGGACCTTAAGGACCGATCATCAGTGTAACCATGCTTCTTTGGACTCTTACCGTACAAACCGCCCGCCTTGTTATGGGTGGGGGTGCGGGGTGAGACTCGTAGTGGATAGCACCCCTCCTGTAGGTGGATCGGTGTGATCGTGTTGGGAGATGGCTTTCCTCCTTAGAAGACTTCGCCCCGGTGAGGCCAGGGAAGGGTTCCACAGCTTCGAGGGACCTCTCGCTGGCAGTACGAGCTCTACAGCAGGGGCTGTGCCAGACTCGGAGACGCATGAGGGTACTATCCACTTACTTGGGCTTCAGCCATATGATAGGGCCTGGAACCGGTGACGACCGGTTTCGGTCCTATTCGGGCGGGTACAGTTGTACAACCTCTGCAGAGTGTTTAAGCCTATAGCTATAGTCCGTGTCCACCGGTTATGGACAGTCCTGAGATCTATTATTCTAGCTAGACATACTCTTCTTGTGCTTCTTCTCTCCCCTGAGTGTGTGAGCCCGGCTAAGGCCGTTGAGATGTGGGGATAGGAGCAGGTGGGCCCCACATCGCAGATGAGAGTTGGGAGCTGGATCGTGGTTGCGATTCGGTGCTTTGGTGTGGTATCCTTAAGCGGGGTGTGGACCCCAGAGGTGTGGACCTCGGAGGCGTGAGCCTCTCCGAGGTGTTGACCTCGCTGCATATTCTGCTTACCTTGACTGTTGCTTCGCTGCTTTGCTTAAGCCTTCTACAGCCAGAGTATGATTATATCCTGCATAGTAGAATATACACCACTTTCACCTCTTTGTTGGGAAGCTAACATGACCTACCTGCTTATCGTGTAGATACTGGTGTCTCTGACACAGAGCCGGACTACGACTTCAACAATGACGGATGGGATGACTAGAGCTCTTCCTACGCTTGAGTTGCCTGCGGATATGGAGTTTCCCGCGCTTGCATGGAGCCGCTGCAAGACGTTTTCTTTCTGCTTGATTCAGTCATGTTGGACTTGTACCTGGCATGTGGCGAAGAGATGTACTCTAATTAATGTAATAAATAAATGTTGTACTCATTTTGCTCTGTTTCTATATGGATTTTTGGTATTGCTGAGACAGGGGATTGCACGTGGTAGCCCTTCTGGGACTACCACCGAGGTGCAGAGAGTCGGGTTTCCGTTTGAGGAAAACCGGTTCGTTTCAGTTGGTACCAAACCCATGCTTGACCGTAGAACGAGCCCTAGGAATGGTCGATAGCATAGGAAGCCGTTTCTGAACTTTGAAACTCTATATAAACCCCTTGACTTCCGTATGTATATATCTATACGTATATATATATGCATTCCTTATTTAACTTTAACTAACTCCTTACTAACTACCCTCTAACAATGTTGGGCAGATGGCGGAACGACCGTGGATCCCACTCAAGTCGGACGGAGAGTGGGTTGGAGATTTCTGCCTCATCCTGCGGGAGTGTCTGGAGACGGCAGAAGTGGAGGTTGACCAGGTGTGCTACGAGGGGAGAACCATGGGACAATAGGACCAGTCCTCCACGTTCTTGACGATCACCATACCGGAGGATCCACGAGTTCCAGAGTTCAAGGGAGTAAAGGTGCACTGCTTCGAGAGTTCCACCATGTAGGCGCACCAGGTCTGCGCACATCGGGCATTCAAGGAGGTTTGCAACTAGCTTGGAGAGAGACTCAAGGACACCCCGTTCAGTGTTCTAATGACGACGGTCTACGACCCTAGTCGCAGGGACACCTTCAACCACGCCAATTACTTTGAGGTGACCACGGAGGTGGAGGACAAGAAGCTGCACATGGCTAACAAGTGCATCCTAGCACAGGACCAGGCGCTCTACTGGGCTAACAGTGTGTAGTTCATTTCGACTTGCAAGCGGACAAGTCTCCCGTCGTAGTCAAGGGACCCTTCTTCCCTCGAGTGGTGAACCCAAGGTATCGAATCCGTGGAACAATGTGCAACGCAAGGATTCAATCTAATAAAGCAAGGAAAGTTATCTAATGAAGAACCAAATTGCATCTAATCTACTAACTCATAAAGAAAACTAATCTAATCTAATCTAATCTACTAAAGGGGTAGCAAGAGAAAGTAAAGAGATAACCAATCTAGAGAATCTAGATCATGCTTATGTTGTAGCTCCAAACAAGATAGATGAAGATAGAAAAGCGAATCTCATTAAAAGCATCTTTAAATCCTGGCCTCCGGTACGACTCCGAAAACGTCCGCCTTTCGGAACCCCCGTTCTGTCACAACGTATCCCTACTCATGCGGGTAGTCTAGGGCGAGTTCGATAAGAACAAGTTGAAATCACTTGGTCGGTCCGGTATGCAGTTCTAGCCACCGCGGCCACAAGAGCACCCTAAGCAATCTATCTTAAGTATAGATTGAGGAAGAAGCAAAACCAAGAAGAAAAACAAAATCATCGAGAAGGCACTTGATCGCTAGAAATCGGATTCACTATAAAAACTTCACCATGAATGATTACATGAACAAGATCACCACCGGGATCCTACCTCGATTTTGATCCTTGCTCCGGAGCTCCGACGTGGTCTTGCATGCAAGGTTCCCACGTCGGCTAGGGAGACCCTAGACAACTAGCACGACCCTCATCTCTGAGATGGTGTCCCTCAAGCTTCTCTGCTCCTCGGCGGCGGATGACGAATTAGTTCATGCGTGGCTCTCGGTCAGGGGGGCTATAAATAGCCCGAGATGCATCTAGGTCAAAGGGGGGGCCGACTGGGCCTCGAAATGGGCTGGGCCGGCCGGCCTGGGCCGACCGGCCTAGGCCCATCTCGGCCCAGCCCGTGGCCTCCTTCGCCCGGTGTTGCTTCCCGAGTCTTCTAGATCCTCTCCCCTTTTGCATGTGGGCCCTTGTCGTCAGTTTCTCTCCGAATTGGACGAAGATCCTTGTCTCGCAAGATTCAGCACTTTTCTGGCTAGGTCCTCGGAGTTTGTCGTCTTCTCGGGCTTGGTCCTTGGGCTCTTGGAGTCATGTTCACTTCATTGCTTGACTTGTACCGGGCTTCAAGGTCTTGTCATGAGGTGCTTATTGAACTTATCCCGGAAGTCTTGCTTTCAACGTTAAAACCCTGCGTAAACACTAAACTCCAAAACCGACATGCACAAGTGAACTTGTTATACCACAGGGGTTAGTACCAATGGATAAGGTATAAAACTCATGCCAACACCGAAGGTAAACTCATGGCTAGGTTGACGGAATTTCACCGTCAACATCTCCCCCATGCTTAAACCTTGCTCGTCCTCGAGTAAGCCTTCGATGGATATCATCATTGCCCTTCATTGCTTAAACCTTGCACTTGATCATACATGAGAAAACATAATGCTCTCAAAAGTTTAATTCGTTAAAGTTCCATAATGTACTAGCCTTCATCCCTATGGAGGGTAGATTAATAATTAAGCTTATCCCACAAGTATTAACATGCTCCCAAAATTCAAATGGATCTCAGAAATTTTGAAATAAAGAACGAGATGAAAAAGAGCTAAACCAAGTTCACAAATTTAAACCACCTTGCATCTTGCTCATGAACTCTCATCTCAACTTGTCTCTCAAGCCTATTTATTCTACTCCTTTCCCTCTCATAACATTCATATGTGGTAGGCTTTATATGGAGCTTTTGGGAAAGTTTAGTCCTACCAAGATTTTATAAATGAGATGTTGTCAAAACAAGACAAGCTTCTCATGGTCTTACCGAGACTCATCAAAAAGGTCATTGGAAAATGATGTTATATCAAGGAGGGAAAAGAGAAAAATACACACACTTGAGATGGGTGGACATGTGCAAATAGCAAAGGGTGATCCCGAGGCACAAAGGAAGTCCTCGTTATCGGATTGCACATGGTTGGAAAATGAGTATGGATCTTTTAATCTTGAAGCCTTGAAATTCCTAATGCATTTAAGAGAACCGGGGAGTTCACTTTATTTTTATTTTTACACATACTCATATTTTTTCTTTTCTTTTTTTCCTCATACATATACTTTTTCTTCTTTATTTCTTTTTCTTTCTCATTTTTTCTTTCTCGTCAATTTTTTTTATTTGCTCCCCTTTGAACTCTAAAATTGCATTGTACCTACCTCCTCCCCCATGCTTAGACATTTGCTCGTCCTCGGGCAAAGAGGTGATAAAGATAAGGTAGGTACCAGAAATACTTTTCCTTTGGAGAGATACTTGAAGTCTTCAATCTTGGCACCATCGATCTTCCTTGAATTGATGATCCATTCTCAACGATAGGTTGTGGTCAAGGAGGTAATCACAAAAGATGATATTTGGTTTTAAGGATGGATATCCGGCGAGAGGTTTGTGAGATCTCCGATGTGGGGATACACAATGCACGGATAAGAGGCTAGCGATAAGATAGATACGCAAAAACGGAATGACCAGCTTCTTAGTCTCGGGCCAGAGAAATCAAGGCCTGAAATAACTCACCCAAAAATAAACCTTGTATGCTAAGTTTTTGCACTCAAATATTTATATGGCTCTGGATAGGTAGAGCAACACACAAGTGGTATTTATGACAAGGTTAGCATTACTTTTAAGAACAAAAATAAATTATCTTTAATCCATCTAAAACTTGAGAGCACATAAAACACTATGAGTCTTTATTTTTATCATAACCTCAGCTAAAGATTAAGCTAGCATTTTGATAAATTCAGATCTGTATTTTAAGAGAGCACTAGCTTAACCATGCATAAAACAATTACAAAGATAAACAAAGCGGCAATTATAATCATATATCATCATGGCACAAACTTTGTAACTTTACTAATGGTAAAACCTTAGTGGTGACTTTATTCATGATGAAAATAAAAACTAACACACATGCCGAAAATTAAAGTAAAAATTGAAGTAAAAGCTGAAAATACTACGCATACATAGGCGCAAACAAGCTGAAAATTAAAGGGGTAAAGGAAAGAACTAAAGCTCCTCCTCTCTCTAATCTTCCGCCGGTGGTTGATATTGATAGTCTTGGTTGTTGCACCCTTGCTCATAATAGGATTGCACCGCTCCTCCTATGAATTGTCCGACGGTGCTAGGTGAAGGTGTCAAAGCTCATAAGTGGTGTTTGCATTACCTTCACCCATTTGGTTTGCATTGGTTTGGATGGCTGCAATAATTTGCATGTTTCTTGCAGCGTATCCTCCAATGGTGGCCACATTTTGTTGTGGTTAAGGAAGTGTTGACGCAAAATGTGCACCTAGCGCCAAACACACAGCAAGCCGAACAAGCTGGCTTCACACGTGCAAAGAATCACAAGACGTGCCAGTCAATTTTCCCTGAAAATTAACAAAAGACAAAGTAGTTAAATACCAAAGCTTGGAACTTGCCGGGTGGTACCAGACAGTTCCATATTTACGGCTACAAAGCCAGATGGGATGACACATAGCTATAGAAAGCTATCTGCCAATAAACTGAAACCATTCGGGAGCTTTAAAAAGGAAAAAGTAACATAGCCGAATGGATGATGTAAGCATAACGACGATCGGTCTTTGTTTGGACAAAGATGCACGTGCACAAGATCACAACCGATCCCCGTGGTGATCAATCGTTAAATAAATAAATAAATAAAGTAAAACGCGAGTATAAACATGTAATAAACAAGCATGCATAGATCCAAAGCACTAGTCTACCGCATGTCTAAGTGCTTTAAAACCCGTCAGGTACGATGCCAAACAAATCTATCCACCGCATGATACAACTTGCATGGGGAGCGTACCACTTTCCACAAATAGATCTATCCACCGCATGATACGATCTAAATATGGAAAGCTAAAAGCATACATTATTTAAAGCATAGATTATGCACGTGTTCTACTCATGAGAAACATAACCGAATGCGGCTGAACAACCGATTCGGGGTCCATGAAGAAGGAACGAACATTACCAAGTGAGATAAATTTATCAGATCGATTTGAAATCTAATCCACCGGATGACTAGCTCCAAAACAACCCCAAAACCTGCATCTACCGCGTGATACTCAGTTCTTTCAAGATTTATGCAAACGTTGGCAAGCTTGAACCCACAACACGTAACAACCTAGATCGATTCGGTTTCGGCTATCATAGAGCACGTGATCCATATGTTAAATTAGCCACAATCACGAACTTGACTCGCACAAGGATCATCAAAAGGTATAAAGCCGATCCAAACCCATCTAGATTGGGCAAAGGGTGTTACATGAATTTAAACATAAAGCAAAAACTCAAAGCAACACGGGGTAACTTAATGAATCTATTGGATCTTGCCAAAATCCAATAGAGCCGATAACTAGCTTCAAGCTAGATCTTAGCCTACCGCATGGCTCATGATCTAACAAGAAACCCTCTTGAACCAAGCTTGAATCTACCGCATGACACTAAGCTTGGTAACAAGACTACTTGCATCAGATCTAAATCCACCGCATGATACTAGATATGATACAAGGTTGCCGGTACTCACGGAGGTCGACGGATTGATGAACCCTCTCGAAGAACTCGATGACACGACAAATGGACTCTAGGGTTTGGCGTAAAGCCGGTTTGTATTGAGAATGATTATGTATATCTGTTACATACATTCAGGGCTCATATTTATACCCTGCCAAGCACAACCTCGAATGGATTTGATACCTAATTTATCTCTAAGCTTGATCGCTTATCCATCCATTCGTCCTTCCTGCTTGAGCCACGTCACCGTATAATCCCGCAAAATCAGCTCAACTGTTCTCTTGCCGAACGGAAGCAGATAGCCGACCGCGGATTTTTCTGCCGAATGCATCTGAAGAAACCTTCCTTCCGCCAGACGGACTCCTCATCGAGCTGGACCCACAAGTCAGACTCCTTACCAAATTTTGGTGTTAACACATGCCCCTTCAATTGCGGGATAAAAGTGATTTTATTCCGGAATTGACTCCAGCCACCAACGTCTTCAAATCGAATCTGTTCAACACCTTATTCTCTCTCTTCGCGATCCGCCGGAATCTTCGTCTAGATCCAAACCCTAGATCCCCTTGTTCTGAGCTCGAATCCAATGGCGGCTCAAAATCAAGCTGCTCAGGTAAATTCCCCTTCCATAAGCTTCATTCGGCATTTGGGTTTTCAATTTTTACCTGAGATTTCTTTTCCGCTTTCCTTCAGGAGCCTTCTACCGAGCTTTTGATTCGTACCGAGGCCAATTCGAGATCCTACTACCTTGGTCCTGTGGGAAACTCTGATCCCCGAGATTTTATCACAGCCGAATCTCGAAGGATCCCCTTCAAAGCGGCTCTGACCACACCTCCTCAGTGGTAGGATGCTTTCAAGAACTGGCCCTTGCCCCCAATCGCAGGCTGGAAAAATTGGTACCAGAGGATTCTTGCAGACAAGAGTGCCAGGACCCAGAATTGGGATACCCTCCGCATTGCTCAATGCCTTGAGTTATCTTTGGCCGAGACCCCCAAGAACGAAGACCTCTTGATAGCAGCTTGCCACTTCTGGTCAAATGGCGTCAACGCCTTCCTCTTTGGTCACGGCCCGATGTCTCCAACTCTGGCCGATGTGTATATGATCACCGGCCTTGACATTACAGGATCTGTTCTCCCCTGGGATTTCAAAGGTTCCTCAAGGCAAACAGGGGTGAAACCAGGGAGCGGATACAAAAACTATATCCTGAACCATATGAAGGACGGCCCCCTTGGTGAAATTGAATACAGGGTGTTTCTGAACATGTGGCTATGCAGGTTCATCTTCTGTGGTAAAGCCAATGAGCCTACCCTGAATCATATTGCAATGGCTTCACACCTAGTCAATGGCAATCGCTTCCCTCTTGGGATATACCTCCTAGGCAGTGTGTACCATATGCTTCATCAAACTGTCACCCAGATGTACACCAGCCAGAGGATAGCATGTGTCAACGGTCCCTGGTGGTTTGTTCAAATGTGGCTGCAGCTGCACATGCATCAGATTGTTGGTGTTGACTTGAACACCCGGCTCTTCCCTTCATCCAATCATCATGAAGGGGAACCCCAAGCCACCAGAGGATGCCAGACTTATGGAGAAGCTGCTTCAACTGTTCTTATCTAGCAAAATGTCAGCCAGCTCTTCGAGCTCTTCTTCAAAGGTTTCCAAAATCCTTTCTGGCTCCCTTATTTGGATAATGACAATTTGACTCTCCCTTGTGAGTTCTCCTTTGAAACTGAACGTCAAGACGCAAGATTCCTGGAGATCCTCAATATCATCATCCGCCCATGCATTCTACCGGCTGAATTCAGTGGAGGAAGGTTGAACCACAACACTTATGAATATTATCAGCCCAACCTGATGGATCGGCAACTAGGATGTGGCCAGATGCCCCCAAGACTGTTTCTGCATGAATTCCTCAAGCCCAGAGAGGAAATCAAAGAACTTATGCAAAGTAGCAGTGTCGGTGCGGAATGTGGTCCCGACACTAACCAGTAATAAGCGCCGTGGTCTATCCCTCAATGGTCGATGCTAAGCAACAATAGACACAGAGTTTATCCTGGTTCCGGCCGGGGGGGCCGTACGTCCAGCAGTGGCGTGCTCAAGGCACTTTATTGCTCAGCACCGGGGGTGCCTGTAGTGGGGCTGCTACAAGCAAGGTGGGAGAGGAAGCGTGGCTTCCAAGTCCCTGGTGTAGTGGCTGAAGATGTTGTGGGAGAATTGGAGAGCAAGTGCGTGGCGCAGCCTGTCTCCTCTTGTGTTGTCTCTGTCTCCCCCCGCGGCAGGGGGGGTTCGTCCTCCTTTTATAGATCAAGGAGGGAGCGAATCACATGCGCGCCGCGCTATTCAGCTACGTGAAGGGGCGTGGCGTGCTATGCTGTAGAGTGGGCGGCCGTCCGGACGATCCTTGCAGCGATCCGGCCATCATGGCCTATCTTGTACCCGAACAGTGGCGGCTTCGAGGGTAGAGGGGCGGCGGATGGCTGTGATGTCTTCTGATAGGCTCGAGGGAGCTGCTGACGTCGGCCCGTACGGAGCACAGTGGTAAGTAAGGTGGCGTCCCGTTCCCACACGCTCCACAGTGCCGGAGCCGTTGCCACAGCGCTTGGCGTGCGCCCGTACGCGCGGGGGCGGCAGCCATACTGTAACAGTGGTAGGGATGGCGTCCCACCGGTCTAGCGCCTCCACCTAACCCTGTAAGGTCACAAGAAAGCAAATCGAGGGTGCAGCCGGCCCCCCTTCGAGGGCTCGGTGTGTTAGCCGTACTGGAGCAGGCGGCCGGCGTCACGGGACTGGCACCGGCCGCGCCGCACCGCCCCCCCCCACAGTGATGGGGATGGGCTCCCTCCTGGGGAGTTGGTGCGGCGGCACCGGGCGCGAGCCCCGGCGCATGATGGCGCCGTCCCGCCGGTGTCGGGGCGTTAAATGCCCGCGTACGGGGGGGGGCGCACGCGTGCGGGCGCCCTCGAGCGGGGGCGGACCCCGGTCGAGGGCGGGCGGAACCTCGAGCGAGGCGGAGCCTGCTCGAGGGGGAGCGATCCCCTCGAGCGAGGCGGAGCCTGCTCGAGGGGATCTTCAAGAGGGCCGCCTTGGTGGGCCGTTGAGGTCCCCGCGGCATGGGCCGCATCCTGCATGGTTAGGCAAAGTGTGTTTGGCTTTGTTGCGGGTTTTAAGTGGGGATTTCCCAGTTGTTAAAGGGGACCCCTAGGGCTGTCCCCGACAGTAGCCCCCGAGCATCTGTGGGTTTGCCATTGAGGCTCCCGCAGATGCTGGAACCTACTGATAGAACGTTCTTCCCTTCTTGTCTTGCGAACGCTTTCCGTGGGGCCGCGTCAGCGGACTCGCGGGTCTAGCCCCCGAAGCCTGCGGGGAGCGTGGATGCTCCCCGTAGGGGTTAACCGCGAGAGCTGGTCAGAGGGCGTGGTACATGTTTCAACCGGCGTCGGCAATATCTCGGCCGGCTTCGGTGACGCACGCGCCGCCGGCGCATTGTCTCCCGGCGGGTGCAATTCAAGAAGGTGTAGCCGTGCGTCAAGCCCCCGAGCCTGGGCCCATTCGAGGCGATCGGGTAGAGCTTTATGACTTGTTTCTTAACGCGCCCTCGCCGTCCCTCCGCGGGACGGAGGGTGAGGTTTCCGCAACCCCCATCGAGCGGGTCGCGAATTGCGGATTCCTCGTTGAGCTGCTAGTGAGTGGTTCGAGTGGACGCCCATGCCCCGTTCGATAAGGGTAGGCTGCGTGGTCCAGAGACACGTCCATTGAAGTGCTTGCGTGGGTTTGCTAGGTGGGGCTCGGTCCCGTTCGATAGGGACCGAGGGCGCGAAAGCTCTCCCTCGGTGGGATCCCCCAGCTAGTTGCCTTCGCTGGCTCTCGAACACGACATATGGGGCACCCTCGAGCCGACGGGCTCGAGGAACGGCTCGAATGCGTGTGCCTTCGTCGTCCCTGACTCTGCGATCTGGGGCGCCTGTTCGAACCCGTCGAGGGTCAGGCTTCGAACATCTGATCAGTAGGGCCGTGCGGGGTGGCGCCTGGGCGGCCCCGTCTTTGCGTTTGCGACCGTCGAGGGGTCCGGGCGAGCCGGCCCTCGGGGGCGATTAATAAAAATGGTGCGGGGCGGCGACTAAGCGCCCCCGGCTTGGCATCTGCGACCATCGAGGGGCCTGGGCGAGCCAGCCTCTGAGGCGCTGATCAGTAATACAGCGTGGCATGGGTGCTCGCGGTGCCCGCTTTGTTTCAAAACGGGCCTCGAGGCGACCTTCTGACGCCTGTGCTCTTTAGGGGGTCGAAATTATCTTGAGCCAGGGGCTCGTGCCGCTCGAGGGTCCTACGTGGCATGGGTGCTCGCGGGGCCTATTTGTAACAAACGGGCCCCGAGGCGACCTTCTCACGCCTATACCCTTTCGAGGGGTGAAGTTTTCCCGAGCCAGGAGTCCGTGCCGCTCGAGGGTTCTCCTTACTTTGTAAGGAACCGGGCCATTAAATGCTCCACAGTAGAGGTTGCGGTTTTGCGTCGCGGGCGTGCTTTTTTAGGCGTTACAGCCGCGCGCGCGCGTAGTGGGCGGCGTGGGCAGGCGGATGTGACCGCCTGCCATGGTCCCTGCTAGTCTTCGCCGTGATGATGGCCCGTTCGCGGTGATGTGGCCGCTGCGGTCGTGGTGGGGCCAGCTCGTCAGCGAGAAGAGAAGATTCCCTGCAGTTAATGCGCGCGGGACGTCCGCCCCGGAGAGCACGCCCGCGGCTTATAAATCTGAGGGGGAGGGGAAGCAGCAGTTTTTTACCTTAGCGCTCCGCCATTTTAGCCCCCTGTGCTTTTGTCTTCACTTTGCTTTCGCCACCGTGCGGCTTCGCCATTAGAGCTCTTCTTCCTCTTCTTGTCCTTCGTTCTTCGCATCCCTTGTCCTTCCTCATGGCGCCGCCTCCGCCCCTCACGATCCTTGACCCGTACGCCTGGGAGCGGTCGACGGTGACCCAGCTGGCCCTTGGCGAGCTGGTCACCGCCGCCGCCTGGCGGCAAACGAGGAGGGCCGCCCGGCGGAGTGGATAGTGCCGCCGGCGGGGGACCGCGCGCCCAACTCGCCGGAAGGCTACGTGGTGAGCTTCGTCCGCTTCCACGAGCGCGGCTTCGCCGCGCCGGCGAGCCGCTTCATGCGAGCGCTGTGCTACTACTGCGGCGTGGAGTTGCATAACTTCGCGCCGAACGCGATTTCACAGGCGGCCACGTTCGTGGGCGTCTACGAGGGATATCTAGGGATCCCAGTCAACTGGGAGCTTTGGATACACCTCTTCCGCGCGGAGCTCTTCACGCAACCCCCGACGGAGCAGAGGACCCGCCGCGCGGTGCGCGCCGGCGGGATGTCACTCACCCTGTGGGGGCAGTTCAAGAACGACTACATCCCCTGCACCATGACGACGAACAACGCCGGCTGGGAGCGGGGATGGTTCTACCTGCGCAACGCCGAGCCCGGCCTCCCCCCTACACCGGTCGGGTGTTCAAGGAGAAGCCCGACTCCTGGGGCTACGGGGTGTCCACGCCCCAGCATCGGAGGCGGCGGGACTCGGTCCCGGCCGCCTTGAGGAACTCGGCGACGCGCGGCCCGACCGCGGCGGGCGTCCTCGCCTTCCTCCACCACCGCGGGTCGTGCCTCGATGGAGAGGCCGCTCCGCATCTACGAGATGACGAGAGGAGGCGGACCCCGTCGCGCCGGCGAGGTCGCGGATGCTCCCGACCCCCTCGGGCGGGCGTACGCGCTCACGCGGGCGCGGAACGCCGTCGACACCCGGATCTTTGCGCCGGGACCGGTCCCCGTGGGACCTTGAGATGCTCCCCACCGGCCCGCCGGGTGAGTACGGTTCTTGGCTGCGTTTCGTTCTTGGTGATGCTCCCCGCCCCTTGACGCGCCTTTGACGTTCTCGCATGCGGTTGGTGAACTTCACCGCCGCGAAGTCCGTTCCGCCCACCCCCGACTCCCCGCGCGCTCGGTCGGGCGGCGCGGCAGAACGGGAGCGAGGAGCGGGCGGCGCGCAAGAGGGGAGCGCGCGGCGGCACCGCGAGCGCCGCGAGCGACGGAGCGTGGAGTACCGGCGACGTGAGGAGGCGGGGCTTTCCTCCCCGGGGACCGAGGGAGTACTCGTCCTCGGAGGAGGACGAAGAGGAAGAGGGCGAGGGGCGGGGCCCCTCCCGATAGGTGGGAGCCTCGCGCCCCCGTCGGCCGGGAGCCGGCTCCGGCGGCAAGGGCGGCGTCGCTCGGGGTGGGCGCGGCGGCGCGCCGCCGCCGGCAATCGACAACGGGGGCGGCGCGCGCGCGCGGCGCGCGCGCGCGCGCGCGCTGCGTGCGGGGCGGGGCCCGCGCGCGTGGTGGCGACCTCGGGGAGGCGCGGCGGCGGGCGCGCCGGCCGCGCCGGCCTCATCCGCTGAGGCCTCGAGGAAAAGGAAGCGCGCCTTTTCCTCTTCGAGGTAAGGGGCTCGCTCTCCTGCTCGGTTCGGTTTTTTGACAATCAGGCATTCCAACTTTCTGTTGTGCTTGTGCAGGGTGGTGCCAACTGTGCCTCCCCTCGCACCGGCCAAGGTGCTGAGGGCGTCGCGGGCGGGGGCAAGCACGGCGGCGGCGGGCGAGAGCTCGCCAAGCCCGGCGAGGCCCCCGAGGCCCCTCGGCCGGCGGATCGACCGCCGCGGCGCGGCGGCGGCCGTCGAAGAGCGGGCGGGCGCCGGTCGTGGCGGAGACGCGGCCGCGGCGGCGGCGGCCGTGATGGAGACGCGGCCCGCGGCGGGCCGTCGCGACGGAGGCGCGGTCGCGCGGCGCCGGCCGCGGCGGGGGCGCAGCCGCGGCGGCGGTCGAGGAGGGCGGCCGGCGCGCCGTGGTGGCGGAGGCACGGCGGAGGGCGGTGGCCGCGGCGCGCGTCGGCGCCCGCGGCCGCGGAGGCGCAAATGGAGGCGCCGGCGGAGGTGGCACGGGGGCCGGCGCCCGCTGGCGGCCCCGGGCGGAGGTGGTGGAGGTCCCGGACGACGACTTCCCGCCGCCCGGGTGGGACCGGTGGGCGAGCTTCCCCACACCCTCTCCCCGAGCCCCGGGGAGGGGGCCATTTTGAGGCGGCGCGAGGGCCACATGGTGGCGGGGGGCCGAGGACGCGGCGCCGAGGCCTCGTCCTCCCGCGCCGGCCACTCCGCCTGGGTAGAGGGGCCGGCGGCGATGCGCTGCGTTCGCCGACGCCCGGGGGAGCGAGGGAGCTGCGGGGGGAGCTCCGCAACCACGGCGCCACGCTCAACCATGCGCTGAACGAGGCGCTGAGGGTCCACGGCGGCCCCGCGTGGCGCGTTTTCCAGGTGAGGCGTCGTCGCCTGTTTCCCTTGTTCCTTGTTTCTGCGCGCTTGTCTTCGCGGCATGGTGCTTACGGGTTTTAATTTGTGGGTGCCAGGAGCTCGAGCGCCGCGCCCGCGATAAGTACGGTGCCTTCGATCGGGTGAACGCCGAGCTTCACCAGGTCCAGGAGCGATGCGACGCCTTCGACGCGCTTGCCGACGCCCTCAGGACTCCGGACGGCTGGTTGGCGTACTGGGCCGTGGTCTTGCGCGATGAACTCCCCGAGAACACGAGGCAAGACCCGGCGTGTCGCTCTAGCCTCGAGCGGATCTGCATGGCCCTCATCGACCGTGATGAGGCGCTGTGGCGGCGCGCTCGGACTCCGGAGAAGATGCGCACGCCGGTGACCGGACCGGGGAGGCGGAGGTGGCCGGCGTCCGCGGCGAGAACCGGGAGCTCCGCTCGTCGCTCGAGGGGGCGCGGGCGCGGCAGCGCCGGGTGTCAAGAGCGTGCGCGCGCGCTTGAGAAGAGGGCCAAGGAGGCCGACGACTTGAAGGCCGCCCCTCGACGCCAAGGCCGCGGCGCTCGCCGCCTGCGAGGACCGCTCGCGGGAACGCACCGCCCGCCAAGGGGCCGAGGGGCGGCTCCGGCGAGAGCAAGCCGCCCTCGCTGATGCCTGGTCGGCGCTAGATCAGGAGCGCGTGGCGCGCGAAGCGGCGCAGAAGTCGCTGGAGGAGCGGAACACCGCGTTCTCCAAGGTCGAAGGCGAGCTGATAGTGCTCAGCATCGCGAGCGCGAACCGAGGGCCGGCCCTCCGGGAGCGGGGGCGAGACCGTCAAGGGCCTCGAGCTGGCGGTCGAGGCCGAGCGCCGTGCCCTCGAGGTGGAGAAGAAGCAAGTCGAAGGTGAGCCGCTGCTTGACTCCTGTTTAGTTGATTTTCTGTTTGGGAATTCGCACCCCTTTTTCTGATTTCTTTCTTGTCTTGGTGACTCCAGGCTTGCGCACCGCTTTGGGGCACGCGGCCGAGCGGGCTGAGGCGCTGCAGGCCTCCTACAACTCCTCCGAGCAGGAGCTGCGGGAGTTGCGCACCACGGCCCTCGAGACCTGCCAGGTCGTGGAGGAGGGCGAGGCGCGGGCCGGGAGCTCGGCCCCGGCCGGCCGCTGCGCGCCCTCGGCGGCCACGTCACCGAACGGATGCGCCGGGCGCTGCACCTTGGCGTCCAGAAGGCCCTCGGAGTGGTACGGTCCCACTACGAGGTCAACTTCGAGGCGCTGGCGGAAGGCTACGTCGTCCCCGAGGGTGTCGAGGACGAGGTGGCGATGGAGCGCGTGGACGCGCTCGCCGCTGACGCCGCCGGGTCGCTCGCTGAAGCCTTCGAGGAGTTCCTCTTCCCGGACGCTGCCGATGCCGCCGCTCCTCCCTCCTGAAGACAGCTGGGCGCTTGGCCCGTTTTGTTTGTGTGTCAGTATTCCGGTCATGCGGCCTTTGTAAATAAACAAGTTGTTTTTATCATGAACACATGTTGATGGTGGAATGAAGTCTTTTGTTTACTACGCTTTTTGTTTCTCCTTCTTCCTGAGTAGATTCTAGTTAGGGGAGTTCGGTTTTCGTGGGTGGCCTGCTGGGCTGGAGGCGAGAGAGAAGGGCCGTATCCTCGCGGAGGCGTAGGCTATCTCTGGCTCGCGCGCTCCTTCCGCTAGGCTGTCCACGCCCTGTTCGAACCGTTGCTCGAGGCCGAAGTAGAAAACAAACTTAGCGCGCGTGAGTTATTTCGTTTTTACGCGAAAATGGGACCATTTTTGGAGGGGGGATGCCCCCCGTAGTAGCCCCCGAGGGTAACTTGGGTTTCAGGGGAAAGCCGAGTTGCCCTTTTTATTAGACTTATGGTGTTTACATGATCGTCACCACCTGGGGCGTTGGTCATATAGTTTTTTACAACAAAAAATGCTTGGAAATCCTAGCTAGGGGTAGAAGCGACGTAGCTGTTGGATGTTCCAAGCGTTCGTGAGCTCTTCACCGTCTTCGTTGGCCAACTTGTATGTGCCAGGCTTGAGCACCTTCACCACGACGTAGGGCCCCTCCCATGGAGGCGATAGCTTGTGGCATCCCCGGTTGTCTTGCCGCAGCCTTAGGACCAGATCCCCTTCGCTGAAGTCTCGTCTGCGTATCTTGCGTGCTTGGTAGTGCCTGAGGGATTGCTGATACCTCGCGGAGTGCATCAAGGCCACGAGGCGTGCCTCATCCAGTTGGTCCAGCGAGTCCTCGCGGGCTCGCTGGTTGGCATCCTCGTCGTAGCCTCGAACCATGGGCGACCCGTATTCTAAGTCCGTGGGGAGGACGGCCTCCGCGCCATGAACTAGGAAAAACGGGGTGAACCCAGTGGCTCTGCTCGAGGTGGTCCTTAGGCTCCATATGACTGCTGGTAACTCTTGGAGCCATTTTCGCCCAGATTTGTTTAGCTGGTCGAAAATTCTAGGCTTGAGGCCTTGTAAGATCATGCCGTTGGCACGCTCTACTTGGCCGTTGGTCTGTGGGTTTGCCACAGCTGCCCAATCGACACGGATGTGGAACTTATCGCAGAACTCCAAGAATTTCCTGCCCGTGAACTGGGACCCGTTGTCGGTGATGATGGAGTTTGGCACTCCAAAGCGATGGACGATGTCGGTGAAGAATGTTACCGCTTGCTCCGCCCTGAGATTCGTAATGGGGCGCACCTCCACCCACTTGGAGAACTTGTCGATCGCAACCAACAAGTGGGTGAAGCCCCCGGCGCCTTCCGCAAGGGCCCGACGATGTCCAACCCCCACACGGCGAACGGCCATGTTATGGGGATGGTTTGCAAGGCGTGAGCGGGCAGGTTGGACTTGCGGGCGTAGAACTGGCACCCTTCGCAGGTGCGTACGATCTCGCTGGCGTCCGCAACCGCGGTAGGCCAGTAAAAGCCCTGGCGGAACGCGTTGCCGACGAGGGTGCGAGGCGCGGCGTGACGGCCACAGATTCCAGCGTGGATGTCCCGTAGGAGCTCGCGCCCCTCGGGGATGGGCACGCATCGCTGTAAGATGCCGGAGGCGGCGCGCTTGTACAGCTCGCCGTCGACGAGGGAAAAGGACTTGGCCATCCTGGCGATGCGCCTGGCCGTGGCCCGGTCCGAGGGGAGCTCTCCTCGAGCCATCCAAGCGATGTATTTGTCGTGCCAGTCAGCCTTGACAGGAGCGGGCTCGATGTCCATCACGTCGGCCTCGTAGGAGCCATACCCCTCGAGGAGGGAGAGTACGTACACCTCATTCGAGGGGTCCTCATCCATGGGTTCCGCACCCGCTGGATTCGAGGGAGCCCCCGAGGGTTCTGCGTGGCTCGAGGGGTGAGGCTCGAGGACGACCGAGGGCTGGGCAACATCGCGGGCAAAAACGTTCGGGGGGACGGTGATCCGCCCGGACGCGATTTTGGCCAGCTCGTCCGCCTCCTCGTTGTACCGGCGAGGCACGTGGTTGAGCTCGATGCCGTAAAACTTGTCTTCGAGAGCTCGCACGGCCTTGCAGTAGGCCTCCATCTTGTCGTCATGGCAGCTCGCGTTCTTCATGACTTGATCGATGACGAGCCGTGAGTCCTCCCGCACGTCGAGGCGCTTGACGCCTAACTCAATGGCGATTTTGAGGCCATAGAGGAGGGCCTTGTATTCAGCCATATTGTTAGACGCGGGGAAGTGGAGACGCACCGCGTACCGCATGTGCTCTCCGAGGGGTGATACGAAGAGCAGGCCCGCGCCCGCCCCCGTTTTCATCACCGAGCCATCGAAATACAGAGTCCAACACTCTGCTTGGATCTGTGGCGGCGGCAGCTGTGTATCCGTCCACTCAGCGACGAAATCCGCCAGGATCTGGGACTTGATGGCCTTGCGCGGGGCGTAGGCGAGCGTTTCGCCCATCAGCTCCACGGACCAATAAGCGATCCTGCCCGCCGCGTCAGGATTGCGGATGATCTCCCCTAGCGGGAAGGAGGAGACCACCGTGACGGGGTGGGCCTCGAAGTAATGGCGGAGCTTGCGCTGCGCAAGGACTACCGCGTGCCGGCGGCTTCTCGGACCCGAGGGGTAGCGCGTCTTGGCGTCTGACAGGACCTCGCTGATGTAGTAGACCGGCCGCTGGACCGGCAGGGCGTGCCCTTCCTTCGTGCGTTCCACCACGATCACGGCGCTGACCACCTGGGTGGTTGCGGCCACGTAGAGCTGCAGGGGTTCGCCATCCTGCGGCGGCGTGAGGATCGGGGCATGCATTAAGGACGCCTTCAGCTTGTCGAGCGCATCCTGGGCCTCGGCGGTCCAGGAGAAGCGCTCGTGTTTCTTGAGGAGGCGATAGAGGGGTAGGCCCTTCTCGCCGAGCCGCGAGATGAAGCGGCTCAAGGCGGCAAGGCACCCCAGCACCTTTTGTACCCCTTTGAGGTCCCGGATCGGGCCCATTCGTTCGAGGGCCGCAACCTTTTCAGGGTTGGCCTCGATTCCTCGTTGGGAGACAATGTATCCCAGGAGCATGCCTCGCGACACTCCAAAGACACATTTTTCGGGGTTTAACTTGACCCCATTGGCCCGTAGGCAGCCGAACGCGATGCCCAAGTCGCCAACCAGGTCGTCCGCCTTCCTGGTTTTTACGACGATGTCGTCCACGTACGCCTCGACCATCCGCCCGATGTGATCTCCGAAAACGTGTTGCATGCAGCGTTGATACGTTGCACCTGCGTTTCGGAGGCCAAACGGCATCGTAACGTAGCAGAACATCCCAAACGGCGTGATGAACGAAGTCGCGAGCTGGCCGGACTCCTTCATCTTTATTTGATGGTACCCGGAGTAGGCATCAAGGAAACAAAGTAATTCACACCCAGCCGTTGAATCAACGATTTGATCAATACGTGGCAAAGGAAAAGGAACTTTAGGACATGCTTTATTAAGACTGGTATAGTCTATACACATCCGCCACTTCCCATTCTTTTTCTTTACAAGCACGGGGTTTGCTAGCCACGTTGGGTGGAAAACCTCTTTGATGAACCTGGCCTCGAGGAGCTTCCGTAGCTCTGCTCCGATTGCCCGTCTCCGCTCCTCGTCGAAGTGGCGGCGCCATTGTTGCACGGCGCGGGCGTGAGGCAGGATGTCAAGTGAGTGCTCGGGGACTTCCCTCGGGATGCCTGGCATATCCGAGGGGCTCCACGCGAAGATGTCGGCGTTGGCGCGGAGGAAGTCGACGAGCACCACTTCCTATTTAGGATCGAGGGTGGAGCTGACCCTCAACGCCCTGCCCTCGGGGACCGCGGGGTCGAGGGGTACCCCCTTTGTCTGCTCCGCGGCCTCGAAGGTGCCGGCGTGCTTGGAGGTGGAGTCGAGGTCCTCGTTGACCATCTTCTCCAAAGTGGTCACCAGCGCTTCATCCAGCGCCAGTGCTTCTGCATGCTCTACGCACTCGACGTCACAGTCGAATGCGTGCTCGATGGACGAGCCGACGGTGATGACGCCGTTTGGTCCTGACATCTTCATCTTCAAGTAGGTGTAGTTGGGGACCGCCATGAATTTGGCGTAGCAGGGCCGCCCAAGTATAGCGTGGTAGGCGCCCTTGAACCCCACCACCTCGAAGGTGAGCATTTCCTTGCGGAAATTCTTCGCGGTGCCAAACCAAACCGGCGGGTCGATCTCGCCCGAGGGGCCGGACACGCTTGCCGGCGCGATGCCATGGAATGGCTTCGTGTGCCGGGCCGCGGCTCGGTCCGGCCCCGATCCCCATCAAGCGCGGCGTATGCGCGTAAAGGATGTTGAGGCCGCTGCCTCCGTCCATCAAGACTTTTGAGAACCGCGCGTTCCCAATGATTGGGTCGACCACCAGTGGGTACTGGCCCGGGTTGGGGATGCGGTTCGGGTGGTCTTCCCGGCTGAATGTGATGGCGTCCTCCGACCAATTGAGGAAGGAAGGAGGCGCCATCTCCGCGGCGAGGACCTCGTGCTGCTCCCGCTTGCGCTGGCGGGTCGACATGTCGACGGTGGGTCCCCCGAAGATGAGGAACACGTTCTCCACGGCGGGGAAGCCGCCGGCGTTACCGTCTCCTCCTTCCTTCTTGGCCTCCGCCTCCTTCGCGGCGGCGCGGCCATAGAACTTCTTGAGCATGTCACACTGCTCAAGGGTGTGGTTTACTGGGGTCTTGTGGTAAGGACATGGCTTCTTCAGCATGTCATCAAACACCCCCGGGCCTCGAGGGGCCGGTCGAGGGCCCCGTCGAGACGGGTCGACAGCAAGGGCCTCGGCCTCATCGCCATCGCGCCCCTGCTCGCGCGCCTCGCGGCGCGGCTTCATTCCTTTCTTGCCCTGCTTGTCCTTGCGGTGGGGCTCCCTGGACTTGCTTCCCTCCGCGGGCGCATCGTCCGGGCACCTGCCCTTCTTGCCGTCAAAGATTGCCCCGACGGCCTCCTCTCCTGAGGCGAAGCTGGTGGCGATGTCGAACAGCTCGTTAGAATCCGCGGGCGGGCTGCGTCCCAGCTCCCGCACGAGGTCCCGGCATGTGGTACCCTCGAGGAAGGCGTGCACAATCTCAGATTGCGCCACGCTGTGGAGCTCTGTACAACGCTTGGAGAAGCGTCGTATGAAGTCCCGCAGCGACTCGCCGGGCTTCTGGGTGCAGGAGCGCAGGTCCCAGGAATTTCCAGGGCGCACGTACGTGCCCTGGAAGTTACCCACGAACGTGCGAACCAGATCGTCCCAGTTGTGGATCTGGCTGACGGGCAAGTGCTCGAGCCACGTCCGGGCCACGTCGCCGAGGTGTAGGGGCAAGTTGCGGATGATGACCTCGTCGCTGGTGGCCTCGCCCAGCTGGCATGCCAAGCGGTAGTCGTTGAGCCACACGCGGGGATCCGTCTCCCTGTTGTACTTGACGATGGTCGAGGGTTGGCGGAAGCGTTGGGGGAAGTCCGCCGCGCGGATCTCCCGGCTGAACACACGGGTCCCTAGGGGCTCTAGCGTCGGGGAGCGGTCCTCGCCGCTGTCGTAGCGTCCGCCTCGTCGAGGGTGGTAGCCCACCGCCGCTCGGGCGTCCGCCCCGCTCGTGCGGCGGGCGTTGATGACATTGCGGGCGTCACCATCCGGCGCCCCCGCGCGTGTCGAGGAGCCGCTCCTTGGCCGTCGCGCGTCCCGAGTTGGCGGGGCGCCCCGCGCCTTCACCCGCGTGGACCGAGGGTTCGCCCCCCTGAGCGGCCCCGTCGCCTCGCGCATCCCCCTGCTGGCGGATACGTGAGGCTGAGCTTTCGGCCTGCTGGACGACCGCTTGCTCGATGAGAGCTCGCACCTCGCGCCGGCAGTTCCGCGCCTCAGGGGTCGAGGGTGCCGGCATAGCCCGTAGTAGCGTCGTGGCGGCAACGAGCTTCGACTTGCCCGTGGAGGCACGTCGGGGGTTGTCGGCGTTGATGCGGTCGCGGGCTCGGCCGCCCGGCCTCCCGCACGCGTTCACCGCGAGCGGAGGCTTCTCCAGCCATCGAGGCGCGGAGCGCCCGCACCGTGCGGTACTCCCCCTCCGCCCCTAGCGCCTTGAGCTCGCGGGCTTGGGCTAGCCGCGCGTCGGCGTCGGCTCCAAGGCAGGGGTGCTTGGCCCCACGGCCCGGCGCGGTGCGATCCCCGGCGGGGGGGCGTGATCTCCCCCGTCCCCCGCGCCCGCCGCGCCGGCTGGCGTTCGCCGGGTCGTTGGCGACGACGACGCAGCACTCCCCGCGCAGATCGTAACTCCCGTGTCGGGAGTCATCGGAAGCAACCGAACCGCAGTCCGTAGCGTCAAGGAAACGCCCGAACATGACCGGGTCCAGCACGCCGGGAGAAGTCCCACTCCGCATACCCGTGGCGGTTGGCGGGCGGCAACGCGTCGAGGGAACCCAAGGACGACTCGTCACCCGCTGAGGCGCCGGGATCCCTGGCGACGAAGACGTGATGGCCAGGTGGAGCCCTACGCATCGTGGTGTTTACGTTGGCGTGGTGGGCCGTCGTGGCACCACGCAGCCCAATGGGAAAGCGCGGTCCGGAGACCGTGCGCTGTCCCGCCGGGGTGGTGGTTATCGTGGCGACAGGCGCGTCATGCTGAGAGGCCGCGCGCTCGGCTTGCCGTCGCGCGGACCGCGCTTGGCGTGAACGCCGGCCGGAGCGGCGGCGGCGTCGTGGCGCCGACGGACCCGCGCATCCGCGCCGGCGGGCATCCGCGCGTGACGGTGCGCGCAGCGGGGACCGGAGCGGACCCGGCCTAGCGCCGCGCGTGGAGCTCCTCACGGTTGGTGAGGCGCATGAGGTAGCCGTTCCCTGTGGCCTGAAAGTTCAAGCCTCCGAACCGGATTTCGAACCCGGCGGGGAGGGGGTCCGAGCTGCCCATGCAGTAGCGCGTACCGCGGTACTCAGTGCGGACTACCATGGAGGGAGTTGATGTTCGACCTTAGGCGCTCGATTGCCCCACGGTGGGCGCCAACTGTCGATACGGAATGTGGTCCCGACACTAACCAGTAATAAGCGCCGTGGTCTATCCCTCAATGGTCGATGCTAAGCAACAAGAGACACAGAGTTTATCCCGGTTCCGGGGGGGGGGGGGGGGCGTACGTCCAGCAGTGGCGTGCTCAAGGCACTTTATTGCTCGAGCACCGGGGGTGCCTCGTAGTGGGGCGCTACAAGCAAGGCGGGAGAGGAAGCGTGGCTTCCAAGTCCCTGGTGTAGTGGCTGAAGATGTTGTGGGAGAATTGGAGAGCAAGTGCGTGGCGCAGCCTGTCTCCTCTTGTGTTGTCTCTGTCTCCCCCGCGGCAGGGGGGGGGGGGTTCGTCCTCCTTTTATAGATCAAGGAGGGAGCGAATCACATGCGTGCCGCGCTATTTAGCTACGTGAAGGGGCGTGGCGTGCTATGCTGTAGAGTGGGCGGCCGTCCGGACGATCCTTGCAGCGATCCGGCCATCATGGCCTATCTTGTACCCGAACAGTGGCGGCTTCGAGGGTAGAAGGGCGGCGGATGGCTGTGATGTCTTCTGATAGGCTCGAGGGAGCTGCTGACGTCGGCCCGTACGGAGCACAGTGGTAAGTAAGGTGGCGTCCCGTTCCCACACGCTCCACAGTGCCGGAGCCGTTGCCACAGCGCCTGGCGTGCGCCCGTACGCGCAGGGGCGGCAGCCATACCGTAACAGTGGCAGGGATGGCGTCCCACCGGCCTAGCGCCTCCACCTAACCCTGTAAGGTCACAAGAAAGCAAATCGAGGGTGCAGCCGGCCCCCCTTCGAGGGCTCGGTGCGTTAGCCGTATTGGAGCAGGCGGCCGGCGTCACGGGACTGGCACCGGCCGCGCTGCACAGTCCCCCCCACAGTGATGGGGATGGGCTCCCTTCTAGGGAGTTGGTGCGGCGGCACCGGGGCGCAAGCCCCGGCGCATGATGGCGCCGTCCCGCCGGTGTCGGGCGTTAAATGCCCGCGCACGGGGGCAGGTGCACGCGTGCGGGCGCCCTCGAGCGGGGCGGACCCCGGTCGAGGGCGGGGCAGACCCTCGAGCGAGGCGGAGCATGCTCGAGGGGGAGCGATCCCCTCGAGCGAGGCGGAGCCTGCTCGAGGGGATCTTCAAGAGGGCCGCCTTGGTGGGCCGTTGAGGTCCCCGCGGCATGGGCCGTATCCTGCATGGTTAGGCAAAGTGTGTTTGGCTTTGTTGCGGGTTTTAAGTGGGGATTTCCCAGTTGTTAAAGGGGACCCCTAGGGCTGTCCCCGACAAGCAGAGTCTTCCAGTATGTGTGCAGTCCTTCTGTTTACACCTGGCCTTTCGTACCCACAACAACAGCTCACCCCACCTTCACCTCTTGGTGGAAAGAATTCCACGATCATATCTTCAGTGAGCCTGTACACTTGTTTTGTACAGAGTTGATGCCTGATTTCCAGCCAACTTCAGAGGTAATATGATTAATCCTTGAATCAGACATTTCCTCTTTCAATCATGATTCTGATCTTATTTCCTTTGCCAACAGAACACAATGCCTGCCCCTCTGGCCAGGGAGATCGTTTGTAATGTAGTAGGCCCAATCTCAGCATTGGGATTCAGATCACCAACCCTGGCTCAGTTAATGGCTAGGTATGCCACAACAGACCCAACTCTGTCCAGCCTTGCTGTTGACAGGAGGCAAGGCTTGTCTCTGATTGCTCCTCCAAATGCCAAAAGGAGAAGAACTATCAAGAAAGTCCTTGTTGAGGTAAAATTTTCCTTTCTTGATCACAGGATTACTCTGTTTCTAATAAATCATATCTTGTGCATTTTCAGACTAGAACTCAGCAATCTTCAGCTTCAGAACCTGCCAATGCTCCATCCACTGGTATGACTTTTACTATCTTTTCTTGAGGATGAACACTGGCATTCATTCCTAATTTGGCATTTGCAGAAGAAGCAATGGAGGATCAACTTGTGGACGTCCCAGTGTCTCAACAAGCAAGTCCACCCAGGGTTGAGCCACCTGTCCAAGTGGAAATCTCATCTTCATCAGGGACTCAATCACCCCCTGTCCAGACAGGAGCACCAAACTCGCCAGAGATGAGTTTCCCAATCCAACCAGAGCCATCAAGTCCTCCAAGGGCTCAATCACCCACTGGTCAAGCAGAAACATCAACCCCAGCAGAGGTGAACCCATCTCCTCCTCAGCCAGAAGCTCCTGAGTTGCCAGAAACTGCATCAGCGCCCTCTCACACAGAAGCTTCAGCTTTGCCTGGAACACCTCCTTCACCAGTGGCCGCCCCTGAACAAAATCCTGCTCCAGTTCAGGAAATCAGACATGAGGTACTTATTTGCACTTAACCCTGCTACCTTTTACTTCCAACACTCCTGACTCGGCAATATTGCTTTCTTAGGATCAGGCCCTATCAAGTCCATCAATGGGGAACAATCCAGTTGCCGAGGCAGGGGAAGGAGTGCCTCAAACTCTGTCAGAGAAAGTGCTAGAAAAGCTCAAGGAGATTTTTGCCTGGCTGCAAAAAGATGCGCGAGATCAGGTCAAAGATCTCGATCACTTTGAAGAAATGCTTGAATCCATCAGCCAAGAACTCCCTGAGGACATCAATGCCTCACTTGCATCCATCTCCGGTCTGGAAATTCATTATGTGCCCATAAGACAAGCTCAGAGAAAGATGTCCTCCCGCCCAGCTGTTGAAAAGAAGAGGGCCAGTGCTGAACAAGCCGTAAAAGGGCGCAATCTCAGACCGAGAGCCACAAAGATACATTGGCCAATCTGCAAGCTTCTCGCGAATTGAAGATCGCCAGAAAAGCCGCTTTGGAAGAAGAACTGAGAAGCCTGTCAGCTGAAATAGAGGCCGATGACAAGAAAATAGCCGAGCTCCCTGGATTGATAGAGAAGACCCAAGAGGAAGCAATATCGGCTATAGCTAAGGTGAAACAATGTGATGCAGAACTTACCACCCTGTCCAGCGCTCAGAAAGATTATCAAGAGCGGATGGAAAGTTTTCGCCAAGCAACATCGAATGTCCGTGGTGTAATTGCGAAATATTTGAACATCTAGATGTTTCAATCGATGTATAACCGAATTGGTCACTCTTGTAACATTTGTTCTTGCAATTTTATTTCCTTTTTCTTCTGTGCATTCTTAAATGCAATGCTGAATGACTCATTCGGCAAAGAAATGCCAATACCCGAATGGCACTTTGACTCCTCTCAGCCGAGCCAGTCAACCGAATATGACTCAGCCTAGAACTCCAAACGACCCATTGGCGGACTGGTCAAGGAAACCTTTCCACCTTCCGATTTTCTTGGGATATGCGCCACGATCCAGAGCCACGACTTGATGCCACGATCTGTCTTGCCAGGCCTATGAATGAAACCGTAGGTGCCCCTAGCTCTCCACCAAGCCTTTAGCTCTCGAATCTTTGCCAATCTCAGGTCTCCTTCTTCTTCTTCTCCAAACAGTCCACATCCCAGAGAAGCATGGTGCGCAGCCTCAACCGACGCCGCGCCTCTGATGAGGCGGAGGGGAGCCGCGCAGTGCGCGCCGGAGGCAATGATCGTCAACTCCTCTTCTCTGATTCATCTTTGATCTCCTTTTGTTTTGACGATCATCCTTTTTTCAGGTTGATTCAATGGAATCCATCTCCCGCGCCGGCCGGTCAGCCCCTACCGGACGACTCCTCGGAGTCTGACGGCCACTCCCCCATGCCCTACGGGGAACTCGACGCTCTTCGCTTCAAGGCGGAACTGGAGGCGGCCCAGCGCGAGCTGGAGGACGTCTCCAAAAAGGCTGGCATAGCCGAGTTGCAGTGGGAAGACCAGCGCACGCAGCTGCTGGAGACCATTGACGGTACGGCCCTGACACCGCTCTCTGATCCAATCTGGCCTTTGATGCTAATCTCCCTTTTTCTTGCACTTTGCAGCCCGTGATGCTGAGCTCAACCAGCTAAAGATGCTGGTGGAGCAACTGGCCGACAAGGTGAACGCCCGCGGAGACACGCCGGAGGAGCGCCTTGCTGCGGTGGAGCACCGCGTGGACGAAGTGGCCACCCATGGCGTCCGCTTGGGCACCACCCTGGGCCTGGCTGCCATGACGACGCACACTGACGTCGACTACTCCACCAGGCCGCGCGGCTTCCGGGGCAGCGCGCCAGAAGACATCGAGGAGATCGAGCTCATCTTGGAGCGCCTCGATGGCCACGGCGACGCCATTGCCGAACTCACTCATCCCCAATCTGTGCTGAACAGGCTCTTTGACTAGATTGTATTAGGGATGTTTGAATATCGGCAATAAATAAAGAACTTTCGAATTATGTGCTTGCACTGCGATGATTTTCTTCATGTCTGCATCCGTGAATCTTGTTTTTCCTTAAACGTATTCGGGAACTGTCTTGAGCGGAACACGCGAGAACAGATGCCCCTTGGCGCAAAATCCACAGAAGATCCCTGAATCGGCAATCCGTAAGCACTGTTCAAGCGAAAACCCTTCGCATTCGGGAAGAAAACCCTGTCGTTTGGTATTCCAATAGTGCACGCCGGCCAGTCATCACTCCCAATGCACCCCTTCGGTCAATAAAATAGTCTGCTGAGATGCCCTGCAAATCCACTCGCACACTCATCCATCACTTCTCATTTCTTCCCCTGTCCTCAGAGGAAAAAACCCCAAGGCCATGGACAAAGGCAAGCAGCCCCAGGAGAGCAGCACTCCGAAGAAACGCACGATTCAAGAGTGAGTCTTCTCTTGATTTACTCCTTGTTTTCCCTTATGATCTTGCGCTTTACCTCCTCTCTTCCTTACCTTTTTCAGCCTTGATTTACTTCCTGAAGAAATCCCTGGGACCGAAGACATGCCTGAGTACATCTCCTCTGATTCTTCCCTCGAAGCAGAGGACGCTACGCCTGAACAGAGGACCAGCCATCAACTGCGCCGCCGCATTCGGCACCTGTTGCATGACCTCAGGGACATCACCGCTCGTTGCCAGGCCGAATGCGAGCGTCGCATGGATCTGGAGGCATTAGTGGGATGTAAATGTTTCTGACTCCTTGACTTCGCGCTCACATCTGGATTTCTTGCCCCTAACACCCACTCCTCTATTTCAGATGTCTCTGATAGATACAACAACCTGAAAGCAGCTTGGGACAGCTTGGTGGAGGCCGCAAATCATGGTCACCCCCGTGCATTCCAAGTTGCCGTCACGGTGGTCCTGGAGCAACTGAAGAGGGAGCAGCCGAAGAAGCAAAGAAAAGATTGAATCATACTTCCGCTTCTTCCTCCAGGCCTTCTGCTTCCCACCTCCTCGACGTCCTGATCACCAGGGTTGTTGGATGTAAACCTGCAAGAGGCAGTTGTAATGTAGTTTTGTGCTAAGGGCAATGCGTCTAGGCACTGGCCATTTCTTCTGTTTGTGAATTTTTTGTTCTAAAGGCGGCCTCGTTCTTGAGCGCCGGCTATTCTTGTGTCAGATGCATGTAATCCCATTGCTGGTGATCACCGATCGATTTTCAATACTAGGATAATATTTCTTCAAATATCTCCCGTTTATTGCAGCGGAAAATTCTTCTCCCAGTAAAGTTTTCAATATGTATGCATTACCAGGGATGCATCTGACTACGCGAAAGGGTCCTTCCCAGTTAGGGGACCATTTGCCGAATTCGCTGTATTTAGTTCCAATCGGCAATAGCACTTTCCAAACCAAACCCCCTTCTGCAAATTGCCTGACTTTTACTTTCTTGTTATAATACTTGGCAACCCGCAGCTTGTTCTTCTCGATGTTTTCCAGGGCCCTAAGACGGATCATGTGCAAATCCTCTAGCTCATCCATCATTAGGCCACTGTAATCTTTGGAGCTTAAATCTTTCTGTAACACGATTCTCCTGGAATCTGATTGCATCTCCCAAGGTAGAACCGCATGATGCCCATAAACCAATTCGTAAGGAGAAGTCTTTGTAGCTCCATGGGGGGCCATTCGGTAAGCCCACAGTGCCTCACTGAGTACCGAATGCCACCTCCTTGGCTTCTGGTCGATCTTCTTTTGTATAAGCTTGATCATGATCTTATTAGAAGCCTCTGCCTGACCATTAGCTTGGGCATAATAAGGAGAAGAATTAAACAATTTGATTCCCATGCTTTCGGAAAATTCACTGAACTCCAGGGACACGAATTGGGCCCCTTGATCAGTTGTGATTGTCTGAGGGATCCCAAACCGATAGATGATGTGCTCCTTGACAAATTCAACCATGTTTTCTGACGTCACCTTCTTCAGTGGGATCGCCTCAACCCATTTAGTAAAATAGTCTGTAGCCAAAAGCACAAACTTATGCCCCTTGCTAGATGGTGGGTTAATCTGGCCAATCAAGTCTATACCCCAGCCCCTGAATGGCCATGGCTTGATAATGGGATTTAATGCTGATGCAGGGACCCTTTGAATATTTCCAAACCTCTGGCAGTCTTGACATCCCTTGTAATACTTAAAGCAATCCTCTAATATCTTCGGCCAAAAGCACCCAGCTTGCCTGATAACCCATTTCATGCGGTAGGCCGATTGGTGTGCTCCATATATCCCATCATGCACTTCACTCATCATCTTCTTGGCTTCTTCTGGACCCAGGCATCGTAACAATACCCCATCTAATGATTTGTAAAACAAATTGTCATCCAGAAGAACGAATTTTATGGCCTTGTACCTGAGCTTCCTAGAGACTTTTCGGGATGGATCTTTCAAATAGTCAACGATCTCTTTTCTCCAATCATCCTCCGCAAGATCCGTTCCCAGTGCACATATATCTGCAGCAGACGCTTCTTGACTTTCTTTGTAACCAGAAGCGCTCTGAGCCAACCTGTTCGCTTCTTCGTTATGTTCCCTAGGAATATGATGTAGAGTTACCAACGGAAAGCTCTTCAAGATCTCCCTGCATTCTTCGTAGTAACTCCTTAGTGCTTCACTTTTGCATTCGTATTGGCCGTTCAATTGCTTGATCACCAACTCTGAATCTCCATAAACCTCAACCGAAACGGCCCCGGCTTCTCTCAAATATTGAAGCCCCCGAAGCAATGCCTCGTACTCAGCCTGATTGTTTGTAACAGTGGGCTGTATAGGGATGGCAAATTCAAACATCTCACCTCTAGGCGAAATTAGTAGAATCCCTACTCCCCCACCTTTACCACATGATGATCCATCAAAAAATAAAGCCCAAGGAGTAATTTCAAGCAAATCAATTGACGGGTCACGATGTTCAGTTATAAAATCGGCAATGATCTGACCTTTAATAGCTTTTGCCGATTCGAACTTTAACTCAAACTCTGATAAAGCCAAGATCCATTTGCCAATCCTGCCATTCAAAATTGGCATAGATAACATATGTTTTATTACATCGAACTTGGAATACACAGTGCATTCGGCATTCAACAAGTAGTGCCGAAACTTTGTACACGAGTAGTACACGCATAGGCACAGCTTCTCTACAGCCGAATACCTGGTCTCAGGATCAAGTAGTTTTCGGCTAAGATATGCTACTACCCACTCCTTCCCTTCGAATTCTTGAATAAGGGCCGATCTAATGGTTTGGGTATCGGCCGCCATGTACAACTTGAAAGGCTTGTCCAACTGAGGAGGGACCAGCACTGGTGGCTCCTTCATGTATTGCTTGATTTCGTCAAAAGCCTTTTGTTGTTCGTCGCCCCATGTGAACTTCTGATCTTTCTTTAATTTCAGCAATGGAGAGAACGGCAAAACCTTCTGTGACAAATTTGAAATGAATCTCCTTACAAAATTGATTTTGCCGAGCAGTGATAGCAATTCCTTGAGATTGGTTAGAGGGACAACTTCATCAATGGCCTTCATGCTCTTCTTGCCAACTTCAATCCCCCCTTCGTGGACCAAAAATCCCAAGAACTCTCCAGCTGATAACCCAAAAGCGCACTTGTTTGGATTCATCTTTAAACCATGCTTTCGGGTGCACTCTAAGGTCCTTTTCACATCTTCCAAATGTGTGTCATGACATAGGGACTTGATCACGACATCATCAATGTAAATTTCAACAACTTTGCCGATCAACTCGTGAAAGATGTAATTCATGGCTCGCTGATAAGTTGCACCGGCATTTTTCAACCCAAATGTCATGACTATCCATTCAAACAGGCCTATATGACCAGGACTGAAGGATCGGATGGCGACTAGAGAGGGGGGAGTGAATAGGAGCCGGTAAAAATTCTTCCCAAAGAACCCGGCCTATGCCCTACTCAAATCCCGGTCACACACAAGCGATGGATCGAATCACGCACCAATCGCCAAGACCACGAGGTTATGGATCAACCTCTAGTCCTAGGAACGATTCCTTGAAGCACACACGATAGCACGAAAGAAGGGGGAAAGGAATCGAACCAAGAAGCAAAGCGCTCAGCCTCAGGCGGACCGTCCGGCCAGACAGGGCGGACCGTCCGCAAAGGGCCGCGCGGACCGTCCGGCCGGTACCGCGGATTGTCCGCACCCGAGCCGCGGACCGTCCGCCCGAGCCGCGGACCGTCCGTTAAAGCCAACGGAACCACCCGTGGCACACCACGAACCACGGACCGTCCGCGGGGAGCACGCGGACCGTCCGCCAAGCACCCGCGGACCGTCCGCCCAACACCGCGGACCGTCCGAAACTCCGTCCAACCGAAAACCAAAAACGCGACGGATTGAAACGAAAGACGAGCAAGAACACGAAGAACACGGGACGAACCCTAGCCGCGCGGACCGTCCGCCTGGTCCTCGCGGACCGTCCGCCAGGTGCGGACAGAGCTGAAAACGCCCGACCCCGAAAGTCAACTCCCCCAAATCATCATCGGATTTCCCAAACGGTTGAAGCTGCAGAGACAAGGGTTTGGGTACTTGAAAAGCGTCACACAAGGATGCTATAGCCCAAAAATCTTGCCTCCTAACTCCCTAAATCACCGGGAATCGCGAATCCTTTGAGCACCACCAAAAGCTAGAGCACCGAACGAAAACTCACGAATCGAAGTGGTTTCCCGGCGTTTGAGGGCACGAGATCAAGCACAAAGATGCACAAAACATCTATCCATGTTTCCCTCAAAGAAATCCGGGGAGAAACCCACTCAAATCCGCGGAAACACACCGGGAACAAAGGCACGAAAACAAGCACGAAAAGCCACGAAAAACAACCCCGAATCTTCTATACAAACCAGGAAAGATTCACAAGGTCTAGCATGCCGCCCTAGCATCCATCCCTCTCAACAAATCTCTCATGAAGCTCTCATGCTAGCCTAGAGAAAAATGGAAGAAAAATAGCTACGAAAATGAGAAAGAGGAGGGAGCAAATGAAACCCTAAGTCGCGGAGAGAGAGAGCCATCCACACACACTCATGGCTTATATATCGTGTCCCGCCGGAGTGGTAAATGACTCGACTACCCCTAACTACACTACTGGCGATACAACCCACGTATGGGCATTTTGGTAACATTTGTGGGTCTTGCCATCGGACGGCCACGCCTTTGCCGCACCCCGCGTCCTCCCGACGCAAGCCATGCGATCCCGCCGCGTGTCCTCCGCCTCGAAGCTTCCCGACACGCCCGGATCCCGTCTCCGTCGTGTTGGGCCCTCGGACTTGGTTTTGAGGCCCAAACCAAGAAACCGTCCACCGGTGGTTTTGTGGGCAAACCATTAAACCCCGCGTGCGCGGTCCGGCCTCCTGCCAAACCACTTGACTCGACCGCCACCGTGCACCGGCTCGTCTGTCCATGACTTCGTCTTGCTCGTGTCGCCACCATGTGGCCCGCACCCGCCCCGCCGTCCACCGGTCCCTCGAACCGAGCCTACTTGTCTCTCCATCTCCCGGAGGCCCCTCAAGGTCGAAGACCTTTCGCGCCCGTTCTTCACCTCGCAACAACACGAACTAGGCCGCAGCCCCTACACCTCGCGCACCAAGCCAAGAGTCGGTCCAACACCCGTTGTCAATCACTCATCACTGAGGAGCGGTCATCCATCGACCACTGGGACGCTCCTGGTCCTCAATCTCCCCCTTGATGAGTGCATTGACAACACACAACGCGAAATGAAATTCAGAGAAAAAGAGAAAAGAAGAAGAAAGAAAAACAAAGAAGCTCAACTCATGACCAAAACCGAAGAAAGGCGAAGAAAGGTCCCAAGCCAAGCAAAGCACAAACTCCACACCGAAAACAGCAAGAAGGCTCCCCCTGAACAAATGCAAGCTCCCCCTGAACATGTGGATGCAAACTTCCAAATTTCAGCTCACCTCTTCTGAATTTTCATTAAGCTCACCTCTTCTCCCCCTTGTTGTCAATTTATGAGTCAAGGTGAAAATGCAGAAATGCAAAACAAAGCATATAAACAACTACATGAGCTTCTCAAATAGGCCAAATCTAGTGTCAAAGGCTAAAAATGAGACAAAGATCACACATATGAATCATAGCATAGTCAAAGCATTGCCACAAGTAATAGATGAAAATACAAGCATGTGACAAAGCAAAATTTTCAGATTTAAGCAGTTTTACCAAAAAGAAGGCTCGCTTCACATGTAAAAGCCTATCCATGTCACACTTGAGCCACAAACATGCATACCATTCAAAGATCATACAAGGATATCAAATTCTCAGCAAAAGATCATGGCAAACACCCATAAAGCAAAGCATGTCATGTCAAAGCTCATGAGCCATGTGTCCACTTCGGGGAGACTTCTCCACTGGTGAACATCATGCAACATGTTTAGCACCCATCTGTGAAAGATAATATATTTTAAGCATAGACATGATGGATGGAGCATTTTGCAAGCATTCACACTTCTGTTCAAGATTAATTCATTTCATGGTACATGAAGTGCCTTTGCGGCAAAAAGAAGCTTATGCTCCCCCATGAATGCAACATAGGCTAAACATTCACAATGATATTCGGCCTTTGGCCCAAATGCAAGAACAAGGCATCCAAGCACAATCTAAGCATGAAAAGCACATTTAGACCAAACTGTGACATGGATACACAACTACACACAAGTGGAGCATATTTCATCAAAAATTAGTCAAGTTAAGCATTTATTTCAAAAGGGGCTATCTCACCACACATATATCTCAAGTATTCCAAGAGCATAGCCTCACATCACCATTTCTCCACACATATAACCAATATCTCACAAATAGCCAAAGAGACTCAAATATGGCATATGAAAGAAGCTCATCATCCTAAAATGCAATATGACACAAATGCAACATGATATATGACAAGATGGCTATCCTACCATGGTTTGTACATCAAGCAAAGCATGTATATACATCAAAGTAAAACATGGTATGATACATATGATACAAAAAGAAAGTCCCCCAAGAATCAACTAGAAAGGGAAACAAACCCCAAGTTCCCCCGCAAGCGCACAAATGTAGCTTGGTCGAGAGGCTTTGTAAAGATGTCGGCTAGCCGATCTTGGGTAGGGACATGGCTCAAAACAATGGTTCCTTTCTCCACATTGTCCCTCAAGAAATGATACCTCACTTCTATATGTTTGGTTCGGGAGTGAAGCACTGGGTTTTTGGCTACGCTTATGGCACCGGTGCTATCACAAAGAAGTGGGATCTCGGGTGCACTCCTCACCAAAGTCTCTCAAAGTGTATGAAATCCACAAAGAATCGGGAGCAACAACTCGCGGTAGCAACATACTCGCCTCCGTGGTAGACCGAGCTACACTAGATCGCTTGCGGGAAGACCATGAGACCAACGAAGACCCAAGAAACCGGCAAGTACCGAAGTAGACTTCCTCTCGACTCGACAACCAAAGCAAAATCCGCATCGGAAAAACCATGAAGAGAAAGAGTCGAGGAGGAAGAATACCAAAGGCCAAGACCGAGGCGATTGTAGGTACTCGAAAATCCTCTTGACGGCATGTCAATGTGATGTCCTCGGCGAAGCCTGAAAACGAGCGCACAGACACACGCTGAACTGTATGTCTGGCCTCGTCGCCGTCAAGTAGAGGAGGGAGCCGATCATGCTCCTGTACTCCCGCTGGTCCACTGGTTCTCCGTCCTCATCCGCATCCAAAGTGGCCGTACTCCCCATGGGAGTCGACATCGGCTTCACATCTTGCATTTGGAACTTCCTTAGCATGTCTTTCGTGTACTTGGTCTGGTGCACAAATGTTCCATCCTTCACTTGCTTGATCTGCAGCCCGAGAAAATACTGCAACTCTCCCATCATGCTCATCTCGAACTCCCTGCTCATCTCATCTGCAAACTTGGCAACGAGGTTATGTGACGAGCCACCAAAGACAATATCATCCACGTATATCTGAACAATCAACAAGTCATTTCCATGCTTGAGGAGAAACAAAGTCCTATCCACGGTACCCATCACAAACCCTCTGCTCAAAAGAAAACCTCTCAATCTCCCATACCAAGCACGGGGCGCCCGTTTCAACCCATACGAGCCCTTTTCAACCTCGTATACCCTGTGTGGGTACAGCTCGCTCTCAAACCCAGGTGGCTGCTTCACATACACCTCCTCCTCTATGACCCCATTTAGAAAAGCACTTTTCACGTCCATCTGAAACAACTTGAACCCTTTAGCCATGGCAAAGGCTAGAAGGATCCGAATTGCCTCAAGACGGGCCACAGGAGCAAAGGTCTCCTCATAGTCGATCCCCTCCTTCTGACTAAACCCCTGAGCAACAAGTCTGGACTTGTTCCTCACAACCATCCCATTCTCTCCCTCTTTGTTCTTCCAAACCCACTTGGTTCCTATGGGATGGCAATTTGGAGGTGGTTCAACTAACTCCCACACCCGGTTCCTCTCAAAGTTTTCCAACTCCTCATGCATAGAATTGACCCAGTTTGCATCAGATAAAGCATGTCCAATGTCCTTGGGCTCAAAAGTAGCAACAAAAGCAGCATGAGCAAAATGAGAGGAATTCCTGGACCTCGACCGTGTAGTGCGTTCATCGATGTTCCCAATGATCTTCGACAGGGGATGCACTTCTTGAATCCGCCGGGGAGCCTCACGCCTCGAGACTACCTCCCCCTCAACTTCAGCTTCTCTCGCCTGGTCCTCTTGTTGCACCGTCGTTGTCCATGATGTAGACGGTCCATGCTCCAAAGTGGTCGTAGGGGAAGTAGTGGGTACATGCTCGGCTTCGGCGCATGGTTCTCCCCATCATCATCTCCGCCTTCATCTTTCTCCTCCTCAAAGAGGTCCTCGGCCATCTCTTCATCACCCGCACATTCAAAGCCAAGAGAGGTACATGGCATTGTCTCGTCGAAGGTCACCTCGCAAGTCTCCATGATTTTGTTAGTCTCAAGGTTAAGCACCCTATAGGCTCTAGAATGGTTAGCATATCCAAAGAAAATACCATCACTAGACCTAGCCTCAAACTTGTCGAGTTTTCCCTTCTTCAAAATAAAGCACTTGCAGCCAAAAACTCGGAAGTGACTCACCTTGGGTGCCCGACCATGCATAAGCTCATAACAGGTCTTCTTCTTAAAAGCTCGCAATAAAATCCTGTTGGAAACATGACAAGTTGTATTGACCGCCTCAGCCCAATACCTCCTAGGAGTTTTGTGCTCATCGAGCATCGTCCTAGCCATCTCACAAAGAGTCCGATTTTTCCTTTCCACGACTCCATTTTGAGGGGGCACATAAGGGGTCGAATACTGATGTTCAAGACCTAGATCACGACAAAAGGCATCAAAACGAGAGTTCTTGAACTCAGAGCCATTATCACTGCGGATAGCTCGAATAGCATTCCCATGCCTCTCGTTTTTCAACCTCACGATCAGATCTCGAACAAAACCAAATGTCTCACTCTTATCCTCCAAGAAGAACACCCGGTGCATAGCGAGAGTAATCGTCCACCACAACAAGGACATACCACTTCCCACCCACCGAGCGAACTCGAGCTGGCCCAACAAGATCCATATGCAACAGCTCCGTCGGGACGCTCGGTCATGACATCGGTCAGGGGTGGATGGGGAGTGGCTACCATCTTACCATGCCTACAAGGAGCACAAACCAAATCCTTCTCAAGCTTCAACCTCGGCAATCCTCGGACAAGATCAAGACCACTCAAGCGGGAAACCAAATCAAAGCTCAAGTGTCCCAACCGCCTATGCCATTTCCACAAATCAGAAGAAGGACCGGCCATCAAACGGCGAAAGCAGACCCAAAAAACGAGAGAAATCAGCCCTGAAAATCTGACCCTCGGGGATGATCATACAAACAAGATCACCTCGAGAACCAAGCAAACGAGACTCGCCAGACTTGAAACGCACCTCAAAACCCTCATCAAGAAATTGAGAAACCGAAAGCAAATTGAAACCCAAAGACTTCACAAGAGCCACTCTCTTCAACGTTACCTTGTCACTCACATGCACAACACCCTCAGACAGCACCCTTCCTCATCCATTGTCCCCAAATGTGATGTACTGCTTTTCCTTCACTGGGGTGAGGCTGGAGAACCACTTCTTATCTCCGGTCATGTGTCGAGAACATCCGGAGTCGATCAACCAAATGTTCTCCAAGCCTCCCCGCCCGTAGTCGAAACAAGAACGAGAATGAGCTAGCGACTCGACACCGGGGTTAGCACAAAGAAAGTTAAACCGGTTGTCGAGCCATCTGCTCAAAGGAGGGGTTAGCAAACATCATTCCCTTGCCACCAAACTTCCCATGTCCCATGGGAGGAGTACGAGCACCACGAGGGGGAAAACGTGGTCTGTAGTTCCTCTGGAACCCAACGCTGCGATCATCTCTCCTGAACCCGTACTGAGGGCGAGTAGGAGGACGTCCAGCAAAGCCACCACGAGCCCGACCAAACCTCTCACCAGCACGCACACCATCCTCTCTCCCCGACAAACCTCTCACCACCACCTCTCGTGGGAACCTCGCCAACACTCCTCACACTTCCCACACCCCCGTGGAAGTGGCACTCTAGGCTCGGGAATACCATGAGACCGGCGATACTCGTCCCGGTTCGCTTGCTCCATAGCAAGCCTCTCATCCCTCTTCCTCTTGTAGCAAAACTCGCAAGATGCCTCTCCTTTCCACAATACTCACACCCGAAGGGGATGGGTTTTGGTTTTGGCTCGGCTTCTCTCTAGGCTTCTCACCCTTCTCACCCACAAACTTCATCGGTTTTCGGAAATCATTTGTCTTAGGTGGGAATTTGGGTGGATCTTGGGTTGTGTCAAGCTTGTTGCAAAGGTGGTTAGGCTTTGGTGTGAAAGAGTTCTTGGGTGCTTTTGGAAGTGGAACTTGGATCTCTCCGATCACCTCAAACTCGGGGTTAGACTCAACACACTTCTCATACACACTCTCCCCATCGTTCTCTCCCACTTTCTCACCCAACTTCTCAAAACCCAAACCACGACCATCGCCTCTCTTGAACTCCTCAATCATGATTTTCAATTGAGGTTCCCCGCCCGTACAACCAACCCAACACCTTCCTCAAATAGTCATTCTCCTCATAGATGACATCCAAACGGGAAGTAAGTTCAAGATTGCGCAAAGTAACTTCATCACACCTAGAACATGCATTTGCAACAGGAGATTTCAAAGATGCTTCCAAAGAACTAATGGTAGAACGAGCATCGACAAGCTTAGCATGCATAGTAGGACATGATTTGCAAGCACCAAGCAAAGTGGGTCTAGCCTTAAGCTCATCATATTCGGTCGTAAGAGCATCTAGTTGAGCCAAAGTAGAAGCATTCTTCTCATTAAGCAGCTTTGATCTCATTCAACCAAGCATCACATTCAACACATTCAACATCATCGGGAGTAGTAGGAGCAAGTTTCAAAGAGTCATTCTCAAGTTTCAATTCAAGCAATTTTGACTCTAACTCTCCTACTTTCTCGCTAGCATTCTCAAGCTGAGCCCTAAGATCTTTCCTCATCTTTTTGGCATCTCTCAGCACACTATCACGGTTGTCAAGCAAGCCATTCAATCTAGCAATCTCAGCAAGCAAAGAGTCGGGATCACGGTTTACCTCATCCTCCGAGTCGGAGTCGCTGTCCTCCTTCTCGCTCTTCTTGCTGCTTGAGCTATGGGCCATGCCACAAAAGCCCTCAAGCGCCACACGGCTCACCCCGCCGAGGTTCCGCTTGCACTCTTCTTGTCCTTGCGCCTCCCGGCGTCTTCTTCTTCACCGCTTGAGCTTGATCGCTCCTCGCTTGAGCTTGAGTCGACGTCGCTCGCACCGGCCACCATCGCTCTTGCCTTGTTCTTCTTGTAGCCGCTCTTGCTCGGTCGCCGCTTGTCCTTGTCCTTGCTCTTGGACTTGTTGAAGTGCTTGCCCTTGGAGGAGTACTTGTCTTCACGCCTCGGGTGCGCCTTGTACTCGTTCACCTTGTACTTGTTCTCCTCCGCTTCCGGCACTCGGCGATGAAGTGGCCACGCTTGCCACACTTGTAGCACGTCCCTGAGCTCCGCCTTGCGTTCCTCCGACTCTCGTGTAGTCGTTCAAACCTTCTTGAGAGCAAGGCCGGCTCCTCCTCGCCCAAGACATCAAACTCCTCATCCGGAATGGACATAAGAGAAGACAAGGAAAAGCGTCGACAGGAAGGGTTAGATTTGCCCTTTGATCCGCCCACAAGAGCAAGACTATGGTTAGCCGAGCCCTCATGCTTGGATTGCAACTTCCTGTCAACCTCAGCCGACTTGAGCTTAGAAAAGAGATCATCCAACTCAATAGTCAAGTAATGCCCAGACTCCTTGATGGCCTCAACCTTAGCACCCCAAACATTTGGGTCCAAGACATGCAAGAGCTTCAAAGCTCGATCATGCTCGGTGTAGGGAAAATCCTCAACATTAGCTTTCATGTTGTTCACGATGGCGGTGAACCTCTGAAACATCGCATCAATGTCCTCACCGGGAAGTGGAGTGAAATTCTCATATTGCATCCGGTAAGAGACAAAGAGGCGAGCCTTCACATGGTTATCACCACCGTGAGCAACCAACAACTTCTCCCAAATTTGCCAAGCAAGATTCAAATGGCGAACACGCTCAAACTCCGGATCACACAAGCTCCGGGACCAAGTGATCAACGGCTTTTGCATTAGCCTCATACTTGGCCTTGGCACGGCAGATCGGCCACCATAAGAGTATGGATGTTGACCGGAATAGCATAGGTCTTGTCAAGCACAATGAAATCCAATAGCTTCCCACGAAGAAAGATCATCATACGAGCCGCCCACTTGTGGTAACCCTTGCCATCGAAGTGCGGCGGACCGCCCCGCTCAACGTACGCCATCTTAGGATTCGAGACTTGTCAAAGTCGCAAAGAATCCGGCACCAGGCTCTAATACCAATTGAAGGATCGGATGGCGACTAGAGAGGGGGGGAGTGAATAGGAGCCGGTAAAAATTCTTCCCAAAGAACCCGGCCTATGCCCTACTCAAATCCCGGTCACACACAAGCGATGGATCGAATCATGCACCAATCGCCAAGACCACGAGGTTATGGATCAACCTCTAGTCCTAAGAACGATTCCTTGAAGCACACGTGGAAGCACGAAAGAAGGGGGGAAGGAATCGAACCAAGAAGCAAAGCGCTCGGCCCTCGGGCGGACCGTCCGCCGGACAGGCGGACCGTCCGCAAAGGGGCCGCGCGGACCGTCCGGCCGGGTACCGCGGACCGTCCGCACCCGAGTCGCGGACCGTCCGCCCGAGCCGCGGACCATCCGTTAAAGCCAACGGAACCACCCGTGGCACACCACGAACCACGGACCGTCCGCGGGGAGCACGCGGACCGTCCGCCAGCACCCGCGGACCGTCCGCCCAACACCGCGGACCGTCCGAAACTCCGTCCAACCGAAAACCAAAAACGCGACGGATCAAAACGAAAGACGAGCAAGAACACGAAGAACACGGGACGAACCCTAGCCGCGCGGACCGTCCGCCCCGGTCCTCGCGGACCGTCCGCCGGGGTGCGGACAGAGCTGAAAACGCCCGACCCCGAAAGTCAACTCCCCCAAATCATCATCGGATTTCCCAAACGGTTGAAGCTGCAGAGACAAGGGTTTGGGTACTTGAAAAGCGTCACACAAGGATGCTATAGCCCAAAAATCTTGCCTCCTAACTCCCTAAATCACCGGGAATCGCGAATCCTTTGAGCACCACCAAAAGCTAGAGCACCGAACGAAAACTCACGAATCGAAGTGGTTTCCCGGCGTTTGAGGGCACAAGATCAAGCACAAAGATGCACAAGACATCTATCCATGTTTCCCTCAAAGAAATCCGGGGAGAAACCCACTCAAATCCGCGGAAACACACCGGGAACAAAGGCACGAAAACAAGCACGAAAAGCCACGAAAAACAACCCCGAATCTTCTATACAAACCAGGAAAGATTCACAAGGTCTAGCATGCCGCCCTAGCATCCATCCCTCTCAACAAATCTCTCATGAAGCTCTCATGCTAGCCTAGAGAAAAATGGAAGAAAAATAGCTACGAAAATGAGAAAGAGGAGGGAGCAAATGAAACCCTAAGTCGCGGAGAGAGAGAGCCATCCACACACACTCATGGCTTATATATCAGGTCCCGCCGGAGTGGTAAATGACTCGACTACCCCTAACTACACTACTGGCGATACAACCCACGTAGGGGCATTTTGGTAACATTTGTGGGTCTTGCCATCGGACGGCCACGCCTTTGCCGTACCCCGCGTCCTCCCGACGCAAGCCATGCGATCCCGTCGCGTGTCCTCCGCCTCGAAGCTTCCCGACACGCCCGGATCCCGTCTCCGTCGTGTTGGGCCCTCGGACTTGGTTTTGAGGCCCAAACCAAGAAACCGTCCACCGGTGGTTTTGTGGGCAAACCACCAAACCCCGCGTGCGCAGTCCGGCCTCCCACCAAACCACTTGACTCGACCGCCACGCGTGCAGAAGGCTCGTCTGTCCATGACTTCGTCTTGCTCGTGTCGCTACCATGTGGTCCGCACCCGATGCGGCTGTCACGGGTCCCTGGGCAGAACCTCCTTGTCTCTCCATCCCCCGGAGGCCCTCAAGGCTCGAAGACCTTTCGCGCCGTTCTTCACACATTGCAACAACACGAACTAGGCCGCGGCCTACACACAACGCACCAAGCCAAGAGTCGGTCCAACACCGGGTTGTCAATCACTCATCGCCCGAGGAGCGGTCATCCTCGACCCTTTGGGGCTCTGGTCCTCAAGGACATCTGAAGGCCATCTTTTATATATCTTCTATTGCCATAAAATTTGGTTGTACCCGCATTGCCATCCACGGCGATAACTTTGTGTCAGCCGGCGGCGTCAACCAACAAATCGGCAACGGGCATGGGGTAACCATCCATCGGAGTAGCTGTTCAAATCCCTGGAAATCTATGCGAGACCCTCATCTTTCCATTCTTCTTGTAAATAGGGACAATGTTAGAAATCCACTCCGCATATCTGCATGGCCGAAGACGAAGTTTGCATCAGTAATCTTTCAACTTCTTTCTTCACATCGGCCAATACCTCATCCTTGTAGATTTTCGGGGTCGTTGCTTGTATGGTTTGAAACCGAGATTTGATTGGCAACCGATGCTCAATGATGGAACGATCCAGTCCAGGCATTTCCGAATAATCCCAGGGTGATATGACCTTATATTCCTTGAGTAGCTTGATTAATTCCTCCTGGTCTGGTTGCAAGTTTGCGATGAACGTCGGCCTTGGCTTATCACCGCTTCCAATGTCAACTTCTTCAATTTATCGGCGGACATGAATCCTCGCCCCAACTTGCCATCGGTACCATCGACGGGGTTCTCCATTAAAATTACTATAAGAGCCGGCGCGCAGATCGAGTTTGTTGATCGGCAGCCGGAGTTCAACGGGACCTTCTCCAGTCTTTCCACGAGAAATAGTCAATGCCTTGATACTCCCGGAAAGGACTGGTTCCATGTTTACACGCTACGGAGTCATACGCTTGGACTACCTCAATATCATCATCCACCCATTGGATGAGCTGGCGATGCATGGTGGATGGGACGCGACAATGTGAATCCGGAGTCCCGCCCAAGTAGTAGAACGTAGGCTCCTTTACCTTCGATAACAAAGAAGGTCGTGAGCAGCGTCTTGGACCCAATCATCAGATCCACGTGAGCGCACGCCTTGGTGTCTGAAGGATTCCCGGCGAAAGCATTCGATGTGCTCTTGTAAGTCGGATCGCTAGGGCCCATGCCAAGTTCTTCTGGAGTGGTGTACGGCATTACATTGGCCGTAAGCTCCATGATGCGACAAACATTTTGGTCAATGGCTTGCCATTGACATATCCCTTCAAGTAGAGCGGCCTCATGTGTCGATTTTAGACCGGTTTGTCGAAGACGGCTTGCTTGGCTAGCACCAGCTACGCCATCAGCCCCTCAACCTGCTCATCATCCAAGGACGCCTCTTCTGCACAGCACGATTCGCCGGGAGCCATAAATTCGTCGGCGGAAAATATACCATGCATGACGGAGCCGAACATTTTGACCCTTCGGGTTGATCCTTTGGACGCCACACTGCCTTGTCTAGATCCCGGCTTTGCCTCGGTTCACGGTTCCTCAAGCGTTGAACCCTTCGCTTCGACTCTTCCTTAGGCCGGGCGGGCACCATTGCCCCTTACGCCGGACGTACTCGTCCTGCGTCTTCCTCTTGATCGACCCACCTTAAATCCGCTTGCCTTTTCCTGGGATGATCAATGATTTCAATTTTTTGGCGCCGATCCTCGCTAGGATGTACCCTTCCAATTCTTTCGTGGACGGATCGGCGATTGGCGATCCCCACTGTGCTCGAAATACCTATCCAACGCCGAGGCAGGTTCCTCGCGTGGGCGGCTTCAAACCTTCGTTCCAACGGTGCACGAAGAACGCACATCACCGGTGCGCGCGCTCCTTGCTCGCGCGTGTATTGCTCCGGATCTCTTGCGTGCTTCCTCTTCGGCTACGCGCCTCTCCTCCTCGTATTTTCGCTTGGTAGCGCTCTTTTCCGGGCGGCGGCGCCGCGGCGGGAGGATACGCGTGGTCACCACGGGGTTGGCTCTGGATGATTCCCGATTTCGACGTGGCTCTTGAACGCGGGGGGCTTCACCATGCACCTCTCCAAAGTTACTTGACGCTCGGGTCCCTTTGCTCCATCTGCCTTGCCTGGGCGAGGTCAAGACTTTGACCTTGCCCTTCTCCTGTTGTCGCCATGTTGACGGAAAAACCCACCATGTTACGAGGGAAGGGGTGGCCATCCGGCTTCATCTTGTCATCAAATTTGAGGTGTCCCTCCTGGATGGCTTTACGGGATCCCTCATTACGAGAAGACCACTGCGGTCGTTCATGGAGTGCCGAGTTCTGTCGTGGAAGCCACGGTAACGTTTCTCCTTTACTCCATCGGGCCGAAGCATGGAATGCCCTTCGGGGCAATGCGATTCGGCCTTCCTTCACGGGGAGCTCAAACGAGCTTGTCGGCTTTTGTGATGTCGAAATCATAGGTGCCTTTGTTCGTTTGACCCGGCGATTCATAGTCAATGGCTCTTTCCCCACATGATTTCGGCGCGTAGCCACGTCATTCATCATCAGAATCTTCCATCGGGTCGGCCTTGTCCGAGCTGGTTGTAGATATCCGCCACGTCGTCTTTGTTTGCCGAACACAGCATCCTTCTTGAAAGCCGTATGCTTGGTTGCTCATTAACGACGGCTTTTGGGATAGGCTGGCCCGGATTCTCGAACTCCATGCCAAACGGCTTCTCACGCACGGCGGCGGCATCCGACAGCGGCCATGTCGACCCAGCGGTCGCTACGGTAGGTTGAGCGAAAAGCACATGCCCTTAACTTCTACGAACCTCTGAGAAATTCCCGAGAAATCTCTGTGCCTACGCCCCCCGGGGTAGCGGGTCGATTAGCTTCTTTTACGAAGTGCCGTTGAAATAGTGGGCGTGGAATTTACATTCCGGCTCCTTCCATGTGCTAAGCGATTTAGGGGGCAAAGATGAAAACCCGCGACCGCGCGCCGTCGGTGACGCGGGGAAGTATACGACTGCGAACGCTTCTTCGTAGGAGCACTCTCCAAGGCGTTGCATCGGGTAGCGAGCAATGTGCTCCCGCAGGTGCTCGTGTCGTCTGCCCCTGAGGAAGAAACTTTGTGAATTCCGTCGGAGGTTTTACCCTTGGCGGAAGGATCACGTTGTAGTACCACTCCGGGAACGACGGCGTGTAGGTAGGTCCTTGCATTTCGGTTTGAGACGGCGGTGCATTAAATCAGCCATCTTTGCGCCGGGCGTCGTCCTCTGCGCGCTGCGAGCACAGTGCGTAACCCGGATTCGGGAAAGCGTCGATGGCTCAGTAGTTCCCCACCTCGTGGTAGCCTCCGCTAGTATAGATTCCTCTGTAGCCGGTTGCTTCTTCTTGGAGCAATCTGTGGCGGAAGCGGGCGGGGCCCCGAGCCGAGCCGAATCACCCAGCTCCGTACGTGTGAAGGACCGATACGGCGAACCCGGAGAGGGGAGTGAATGGGAGCCGGCGGTGACGGTGAAAATCGGAGTCAACCTAGCCATGAGTTTACCTTCGGTGTTGGCATGAGTTTTATACCTTATCCATTGGTACTAGCCCCGTGGTATAACAAGTTCACGTAGTATGTCGGTTTTGGAGTTTAATGTTTATGCGGGGATTTAGTGTTGAATGCAAGACTTTCGGGATAAGTTCATCAAGCACTCCTTGACAAGACCTTGAAGCCCTGAACAAGTCATGCAATGAAGCAAAATTAACTCAAAGAGCGGGACTTGATCGAGAAGACGGCAGACTCCGGGGACTCGACCGGGGAAAAGTCTTCAGATCTTTCGAAGACAAGGAGTTGAGTCCAATTCGGAGAGAAACGACGACATGGACCTACATGCGGAAAGGGGGAAACATCCGGGAACGGGAACCGACCTCGGGCAAAAGGAGCCGTGGGGGCGAGGGCCTAAATGGGCCCAGAGGCAGAGCTCCGGCCCCGGTCCGGTCGGCCCGGAGCCCATTTAGGGCCCAAATGATCCTCCTTTGCCCTAGCCGCCAATCGGGCTATTTATAGTCCCACGACCGAGAGCCACGCGAGAGAAGATTTCGTCTTCGACGCCCAGGAAACGGAGAGAGAGGGACACCATGTCGGAGAGGAGAGGGTCGAGCTAGTTGACTAGGGTTTCCCTAGCCGACGTGGGAACCTTGCATGGAAGACCACGTCGGAGTTCCCGAGCTAGAAGCAAGATCAAGGAAGGATCCCGGTGGTGATCTTGTGTATGTATCATTGTCATAGTTGAATTATCAAGTTGAATCTTTTTCTTAGCGATCAAGTGTTTCCTCGAAGATTTCGTTTTTGATCGGCCTGCTTATTCCAATTCTATTCGCGCGATAGATTACATAGGGTGTTCTTGTAGCCGCGGTGGCTAGAGGTACACGCCGGATCTTCCGAAGAATCTCGACTTGTCTTTTGACTCGCCCTAAGCTCCGCATGAATAGGGATACGTTGTGACGAACGGGGTCTCGAAAGGGCGGATGTTTTCGGATTTGGACGGGAAACCACGATTTAAAGAGGCTTCTATTAAGATTCGATTTGCTACTTCTTCTCTTGCTTGGAACTTCAACAAAAGGCTTACCCCGATCCCTCTAAATCGGTTTATCTACCCAATCTTACTTTGTTTTCTCCGGTCTTTAGTAGATTAGATTTAGATTCGTTTTGTGTTCTTATCTAGATGCATTAGGGTTTCTCTTTTACCATAGATTGAGGTTACTTGGCTTTACTAGATCAATTCTTGCGTCACACATTTGTTCCACGGATTCGATACCTTGGGTTCACCACTCGAGGGAAGAAGGGTCCCTTGACTACGACGGGAGACTTGTACGCTTGCGAGTCACAAACGAACTTTGATACAATTATTAACCGTCAACAAGCCCCTTTTTACGGCGCCGTTGCCGTGACAGTGATCAGATTTGATTTTTTTTATTGCTTTTGTAATTTTCAGTACTGATTTTGTTTTATTTTTGCATCTACTAAAATTTGATCATCCTCGAAATACATCTAATCTAGTTTGTCTAACTCTAGTCTTTATAGATTTGTTTTGTTTTCTAGTTTTTTACGCACCTTGTGCTAACCCTAACGGAGATGGTTGGCTACACTCTCCAAGAAACCAAACTTTTTTTGTGGATGATCCGGGAAACTGGGGCAAAGGTGACATGCAACACGAAGCTAAAGGGGTGAAACCTGGATTCAAAAGTTGAAGTCGAAGGACGTCGAAATCTCCAAGGGAATCACCACCTCCAAGTCCAAAGGAAGATCAACCTCAACCACGGACGCTGCGCACCTCGGACATCGTTGATCTACCTATCATAAACCTTCAAGACGCCGGGAGGGCCGTTCAAGATCAAAGTCTCAACTATCCGCATGACGATTGCGGGCGAATGCATACGAGTCGGATTCCTTGAGTGGCATAACGGTTTACTTAGGAGGATGGAGAAGATGGAGATGGAGAAAGAGAAGCTCAACACCTAAAGGCCGCCGAAGCAAGATCCTCATGCAAGGAGTGTGTGGAGTACGACCATGTCAGGACGCCGTCACTTGGATTCGAGCTATGGAGAAAATATTGAAGAATTTAGATGGCAAGGTGACGGAGGTCGGAAGCTCTATACGTGAAGTGTTCATCGTGATGAAGATGCTAGAGACGCAAGTAGGACAACTGCTTGGGCGCCGATGGTAACGAAGAAGAATATACGAGACAACTCCAAAGTCCCAAGACGGCAAAGAACACTCAAGCTCATTCGGGAGAGATGAAGGATCACATTAGAGACCATGAAGATCACGACCGAAGGGGAATGGGAGTTCGAGATGCCGAGCCACAAGGAAGTTGTTGCATCCGTCAAGACCAAGGACAAAGCCAGCACAGCGGGCAAAAAAATTGACTAAGCCAAAGTGGGTACCCAAGGTGCAACGCCCGCAAAGAGCGTTGATCCGGAGAAATCAAGTGAAGAAGTCTAGCCATGGACTATAAACGAAGCGCTAGGCGGGAGGCAGCCGTTTCGTCAAGTCCAAGAATAAGCTACGGGAGGACAACCCGATTCCGGGTTTTCGAGTCTTTTTAATAATTTAGTTTTTTTTTGAGTTTTATTACGCAAAGACATTAGACTTAGAAGTGGTTGAACAATATTAGAGACATAGTTCTTGATTGAATGATTGCTTTATCATAAACCTTACATGAACCCTCCTATGTACTTGTTTGATTCTTTTCTTTTCGAGAAACCCCCCAACAAATAATTTCAGAACCTTAACTCAAACTTTCACCCTCATTATGGTGCTGAGGTTGACTTATTTTTCATGCTAAACCCACACGAGTAGAGCCACGACTTATATCTATGTGTTAATAAAAAAAATTTCAGCACGTGGTAGGACTCGCGTGAACCTAGAAATCAAAACTTTTGGTTGGTTTTAAAAATCGATATCCTTGGTTTCTCTAGGATTAGAATTTTCTAAGCCTATTCTAATTTTGTTTTTATTCAAAATCTTTCTTATTTAGCCAAAATTAGAACCTAAACCTATGCCCCCATGATCAAGCGGGAAAATGTCTGCTCTCAACCAATGAAGGCAAACTATACCGGTGAGACCGAAATCGACGTAAAAAAAGAAAATATTTTCGACTTGCATTTGTTTTTAATGGTTTAAAAACTTCTCTAAATTATGTTCGAGCTCTTGCATGGCTCACGAGAAAAATATTTTAAATTTCGAATTAGAGGTGTAACAAACACACACCTTAATGGAGGCAATCTAGTAATAATGCATGCACCATTGGATTTCCCTTTGATCAACTTTCACCAATTCCACATGCAAAGGACAAGCATAGTGGGCCTTGAAAGCATCGACTTTGTAGGAATTTCAGGGTGGCATGTGAAGCAAGTGGAGCTAGGGAGCATGGACATGACCCAAAACATGAAGCATCAAGTGGAAGGACCAAGGAGTGGACGAGAGCGTTTGGGCGGTGCAACTCGTGGAGCACGCGGCGGGGAAAGTTGCGAGGTGAAATGATCGTCTTTGGAAGAAGACGAGGCGGGGAGGAGCAGGAGCCGGCCTCACCTACATAAGGAGCCCCCTAGGCTCCCGTTTTACTGCAGGCAAGCTTCCCTCTCCCTCCTTTGTTAGTGTGTTCAAGTTTGTGTGCTCAAAACCTCCCCGTGAACATAGCCAACCTTCCCAAGCTTGATAGCTCAAGAAAAAAAAATCCACATCCTTAATCCACTCAAAGTCCACATCCGAAGGAAAAACCCAAAAAGTTTAGAAGTGCTAGTTACGGTTGCAACCCGGAATTTTAGTTGAAGAAAAGAGAGTACGGCAACCATGTGGAAGAAGACCACAAGTCTCTTCTCCAAGAAGAAGGAGTTCGTCGTCATCACCACGACGATCGACTCGCTCAACCGCACCACCTCCTTTCACCCGACACACTCTTCGTACGGCTTCATCATCTTGTCGGCCCCGGAGGAGGAGGAAGACTCGCCAATCTTGAGGAAGAGGCTTGTGCCGAGCGTCGGGGAGTTCGACGACCCAAGCACTCTACACCTTGGGTTTTTGCACCGACATATACTATATGTTGGGGCACCTCGAATGGGTGCGGTTCTCAACGGAATATCGGTGGATACCCATTTGGGGTTCGCCCTGGAAATTTTAATGACTATTGCACCCATCGTTGATGATGATGGGGTGCAAAGCAGTCATTCCGTTTGGAGGAGTCCAACAAGTGGTTCCCTACGAGCACGTTAGAGATGTTTGCTTGGATTCCACAAGGGAGCTCCGGAGAAAGTTGACGTGCCACCCAGCATGTTGGCGGGATTTTGGAATATGATCTCCGAAGAAGCCCATCAACAACGCAATTGCATCCGCAACCCCATTATCCGGATATTTCACTATTGGATGTGCAAGAGGGTATTGGGGAGGATGAGGGAAACAAAGGTGACCGACACGGAGTTGAATTGGCTATACTCGGCTTTAATTGCCGGGCGACCCAATTGACCCCTCTTACCTCATGATCAACGTTGGTGTTGTGAAGCAACATCGGGGGCAGTAATATTGGTTCGGGGTGTTACCTCTCCATGTTGGCCTTTTCCTTGCGGCGGGGATCGCAGAAACCCGGAGCCACCTTTTGCGTGGTACCTCTCTCGGCATTGAATATTTGCGGCAAGGCAAATACATTAGTGGAGATGAGAGAGGAGGTTATCGGTTGGCCATAGTGAACCTACCCCTTCCCAACGAGAGGCTTAGGCTTTTCAATGAAGGGAGAGAAGATTGGTTGGAAGAGGGACACTGTCCACAGGAAGAACAAGAGAGGAAGAATCGTAGAGGAGGAACATCCTCCGCACAAGCGGAAGTGGAGCACAACCCAATGTGCAACGTTCGGCGGGGTCCCTCCTCCGCCAAGTTACGGAGGGCCACAAGAGCAAGCATGGGGGTGGTGCACGGGTACCCCCACAAAATTATGTTGCCCAACGCTAACTTCGCGGAGTCCTACGCTCATCATCCCCAACCACAACAAAGCATGGCCATAATTGGAGGGTATGCTGCAAGTAACGCTCAAAACATCGCAGCCATCCAAGCTAACGCAGCTCAACTTGGTGAAGGCAATGCAAATATTGCCTTTGAACTTGGACGCCTTCACCTTGTGGAGCCAAATCAATTCGTCGGAGGAAGTGTCCAACCATATTACGAGCAAGGGTATTATTATCAAGATCATCAACATCAACCACCGGCGGAGGACTAGAAGATTTAGGAACTTTAGTTTTCTTTTCTTTTCTTTTTCTCTGTAATTTTCAGCTTTTGCTTATGTGTGTTTGCGTAGTATTTTCTGTTTTTATTTAAATTTCAGCAAGCATGTTTGTTTATTTTCAGTTTATATTTCAACTTGATATCACCATTAATAAAGACACCACCTCGATTATATCATTGGAAAAGTTACAAAATTCGTGCCATGATGATATATGATTAAAATTGCAGCTTTGTTCATCTTTGTAATTGATTTATGCATGTTTAAGCTAGTGCTCTCTTAAAAATACAGATCTGAATTTATTTAAATACTAGCTTAATTTTCAGCGGAGGTTATGATTAAAATAAAGACCCATAGTGTTTTATGTGCTCTCAAGTTATGAATAGATTAAAGATGTCTTTTATGCTCAAAAATATTGCTAACCTTGTCACAAATATCGCTTGTGTGTTGCTCAACCTATCCAAAGCCTTATATATATTTGAGTGCATAAACCTTAGTGTACAAGATTTATTTTTGAGTGAGTCATTGCAGGCCATGATTTCTCTGGCCCGAGACTAAGAAAGCTGGTCATTCCATTTTTGCGTATCTATCTTTTTGCTAGCCTTTTATCCGTGCATTGTGTATCCCCGCATCGGTGATCTCACAAACTTCGCCGGATATCCACCCTTAAACCAAATATCATCTTTTGTGATTACCTCCTTGACCACAACCTATCGTTGAGAATGGATCATCAATTCAAGGAAGATCGCAAGACGGTGCCAACGTTGAAGATTTCAAGTATCTCTCCAAGGAAAAATATCTCCGGTACCTACCTTATTTTTCGCCTCTTTGCTCGAGGACGAGCAACGTCTAAGCATGGGGGAGGAGGTAGGTACGGTGCAGTTTTAGAGTTCAAAGGGGAATATTTTAAAAAAAATGATGAAAGAAAAAAATCCAGTGATATTCATGACTTTCAAGGTATAAAAAATCAAAACTTCATTGTGAAAGTCATGGACTGAATATATGACGAGAAAAAAAATGAATGAATGAAAGAAAGAAAAGAATGAGAAATATGAGAAAGAAAAAAATGTGCGTAAAGTAAATCCCCTAGCTCTCTAAGAGTGCATTCAAGGCTTCAAGTTAAAAAGATCCATTCTCTTTTTCCAACCATGTGCAATCCGATAACGAGGACTTCCTTTGTGCCTCGGGATCACTCTTTGCCATTTGCACATGTCCACTCATCTAAAGTGTGTGTATTTTTCTCTTTCCCCTCCTTGATTTAACATTATTTTCCAATGACCTTTTTGACGAGTCTCGGTAAGACCATGAGAAGCTTGTCTTGTTTTGACAACACCTCATTTATAAAATCTTGTTAGGACTAAACTTTCCCAAAGCTCCATATAAAGCCTACCACATATATATGAGAGGGAAAGGAGTAGAATATATAGGCTTGAGAGACAAGTGAGATGAGAGTTTATGAGCAATACACGAGATGATTTAAATTTGTGAATTGGTTTAGCTTTTCTTTATCTCGTTCTTCATTTCAAAAATTCTGAGATCTATTTAAAACTTTGTGAGCATGTTAATACTTGTGGGATAAGCTTAATAAGAATCTACCCTCCGTAGAGATGAAGGCTAGTACATTATGGAACTTTAATGAATTAAAATTTTGAGAGCATTATGTTTTCTCATGTGTAATCAAGTGCAAAGTTTAGACATTGTTTAGCAATGATGATATCCATCGAAGGCTTACTCGAGGACGAGCAAGGTTTAAGCATGGGGGAGATGTTGACGGTGAAAATCCGTAAACCTAGCCATGAGTTTACCTTCGGTGTTGGCATGAGTTTTATACCTTATCCATTGGTACTAACCCCCGTGGTATAACAAGTTCACGTGTGCATGTCGGTTTTGGAGTTTAATGTTTATGCGGGGATTTAGTGTTGAATGCAAGACTTTCGGGATAAGTTCATCAAGCACCTCATGACAAGACCTTGAAGCCCCGAACAAGTCATGCAATGAAGCAAAATTAACTCCAAGAAGCCGGGGGACTTGATCCGAGAAGACGACGGACTCCGGGGACTCGACCGGAAAAGTGCCGAATCTTGCAAGACAAGGAGTTGAGTCCAATTCGGAGAGAAACCGACGACATGGACCTACATGCAGAAGGGGGAAACATCCAGGAAGCAAGGGAACCGACCTCGGGCAAAGGAGCCCGTGGGCCGGGCCTAAATGGGCCCGGGCCGGCCGGCCCCGGTCGGCCCGGGGCCCATTTAGGGCCCAAATTCGTCCTCCTTTGCCCTAGCCGCCAATCGGGCTATTTATAGTCCCCCGACCGAGAGCCACGCGAGAGAAGATTTTGTCTTCGGCCGCCGAGAAGCGAGAGAAGAGAGGGACACCATGTCGGAGAGGAGAGGGTCGAGCTAGTTGACTAGGGTTTCCCTAGCCGACGTGGGAACCTTGCATGGAAGACCACGTCGGAGTTCCGGAGCTAGAAGCAAGATCAAGGAAGGATCCCGGTGGTGATCTTGTGTATGTATCATTGTCATAGTTGAATTATCAAGTTGAATCTTTTCTTAGCGATCAAGTGTTTCCTCGAAGATTTCGTTTTTCGATCGGCTTTGCTTATTCCAATTCTATTCGCGCGATAGATTACATAGGGTGTTCTTGTAGCCGCGGTGGCTAGAGGTACACGCCGGATCTTCCGAAAGAATCTCGACTTGTCTTTTGACTCGCCCTAAGCTCCCCGCATGAATAGGGATACGTTGTGACAGAACGGGGGTCTCGAAAGGTGGATGTTTTCGGATTTGGACGGGAAACCACGATTTAAAGAGGCTTCTATTAAGATTCGATTTGCTACTTCTTCTCTTGCTTGGAACTTCAACAAAAGGCTTACCCCGATCCCTCTAAATCGGTTTATCTACCCAATCTTACTTTGTTTTCTCCGGTCTTTAGTAGATTAGATTTAGATTCGTTTTGTGTTCTTATCTAGATGCATTAGGGTTTCTCTTTTACCATAGATTGAGGTTACTTGGCTTTACTAGATCAATTCTTGCGTCACACATTTGTTCCACGGATTCGATACCTTGGGTTCACCACTCGAGGGAAGAAGGGTCCCTTGACTACGACGGGAGACTTGTACGCTTGCGAGTCACAAACGAACTTTGATACAATTATTAACCGTCAACAAGCCCCTTTTTCTGGCGCCGTTGCCGGGGAGCAAGTGATCAAGATTTGATTTTTTATTGCTTTTTTTGTAATTTTCAGTACTGATTTTGTTTTATTTTTGCATCTACTAAAATTTGATCATCCTCGAAATACATCTAATCTAGTTTGTCTAACTCTAGTCTTTATAGATTTGTTTTGTTTTCTAGTTTTTTCTGCATACTTTGCTTATTGCTAACCCTAACCGGAGATGGTTGGCTACCTCTCCAAGAAACCCAAACTTTTTTTGTGGATGATCCAGGAAAACTTTACAGGCAAAGGTGACATGCAACACAAGCTAAAGGGGTGGAAACCCTGGATTCAAAAGTTGAAGTCGAAGGACCGTCGAAATCTCCAAGGGAATCACCACCTCCAAGTCCAAAGGAAGATCAACCTCAACCACCGGAGCGCTGCGCACCTCGGACATCGTTGATCTACCTATCATAAACCTTCAAGACGCCGGGAGGCCGTTCAAGATCAAAGTCTCAACTATCCGCATGACGATTGCGAGAGCTGAATGCATACGAGTCGGATTCCTTGAGTGGCATAACGGTTTACTTAAGAGGAGGATGGAGAAGATGGAGATGGAGAAAGAAGCTCAACACCTAAAGGCCGCCGAAGCAAGATCCTCATGCAAGGAGTGTGTGGAGTACGACCATGTCCAAGGACGCCGTCACTTAGTTCGAGGCTATGGAGAAAATATTGAAGAATTTAGATGGCAAGGTGACGGAGGTCGGAAGCTCTATACGTGAAGTGTTCATCGTGATGAAGATGCTAGAGACGCAAGTAGGACAACTTGCCGGGCGCCCGATGGTAACGAAGAAGAATATCCGAGACAACTCCAAAGTCCCAAGACGGCAAAGGCTACTCAAGCTCATTCGGGAGAGATGAAGGATCACATTAGAGACCATGAAGATCACGACCGAAGGACCGGAGTTCGAGATGCCGAGCCACAAGGAAGTTGTTGCATCCGTCAAGACCAAGGACAAAGCCAGCCTGTGAAGACCAAAAAAATTGACTAAGCCAAAGTGGGTACCCAAGATTGCAACGCCCGCAAAGAGCGTTGATCCGGAGAAATCAAGTGAAGAAGTCTAGCCATGGACTATAAACGAAGCGCTAGGCGGGAGGCAACCCGTTTCGTCAAGTCAAGAATAAGCTACCGGGAGGACAACCCGATTCCAGGTTTTTCGAGTCTTTTTAATAATTTAGTTTTTGAGTTTTATTACGCAAAGACATTAGACTTAGAAGTGGTTGAACAATATTAGAGACATAGTTCTTGATTGAATGATTGCTTTATCATAAACCCTTTGCATGAACCCTCCTATGTGCTTGTTTGATTCTTTTCTTTTCGAGAAACCCCCCCCCAACCAAATAATTTCAGAACCTTAACTCAACCTTTCACCCTCATTATGGTGCTGAGGTTGACTTATTTTTCATGCTAAACCCACACGAGTAGAGCCACGACTTATATCTATGTGTTAATAAAAAAAATTTCAGCACGTGGTAGGACTCGCGTGAACCTAGAAATCAAAACTTTTGGTTGGTTTTAAAAATCTATATCCTTGGTTTCTCTAGGATTAGAATTTTTCTAAGCCTATTCTAATTTTGTTTTATTCAAAATCTTTCTTATTTAGCCAAAATTAGAACCTAAACCTATGCCCCCATGATCAAGCCGGGAAAATGTCCGCTCTCAACCAATGAAGGCAAACTATACCGGTGAGACCGAAATCGACGTAAAAAGAAAATATTTTCGACTTGCATTTGTTTTTAATGGTTTAAAAACTTCTCTAAAATTATGTTCGAGCTCTTGCATGGCTCTGAAAAATATTTTAAATTTCGAATTAGAGGAGTGCTTAACCTTAAACACACCTTAATGGAGGCAATCTAGTAATAATGCATGCACCATTGGATTCCCTTTCGTCAACTTTCACCAATTCCACATGCAAAGGACAAGCATAGTGGGCAGCAAGCATCGACTTTGTAGGAATTTCAGGGTGGCATGTGAAGCAAGTGGAGCTAGGGAGCATGGACATGACCCAAAACATGAAGCATCAAGTGGAAGGACCAAGGAGTGGACGAGAGCGTTTGGGCGGTGCAACTCGTGGAGCACGCGGGCAGGAAAGTTGCAGAGGTGAAATGATCGTGCTGGAAGAAAGACGAGGCGGGGAGGAGCACCGAGGCCGGCCTCACCTACATAAGGAGCCCCCCCGGCTCCCGTTTTCTGCAGGCAAGCTTCCCTCTCCTTCCTTTGTTAGTATGTTCAAGTTTGTGTGCTCAAAACCTCCGTAGACATAGCCAACCTTCCCAAGCTTGATAGCTCAAGAAAAAAAATCCACATCCTTAATCCACTCAAAGTCCACATCCGAAGCAAAAAGTTTAAGTGCCTAGTTACCGGTTGCAACCCGGAATTTTAGTTGAAGAAAAGAGTGCAGCAACCATGTGGAAGAAGACCACAAGTCTCTTCTCCAAGAAGAAGAGTTCGTCGTCATCACCACGACGATCGACTCGCTCAACCGCACCACCTCCTTTCACCCCGACACACTCTTCGTACGGCTTCATCATCTTGTCGGCGGAGGAGGAGGAGAGGCTCGCCAATCTTGAGAAGAGGCTTGTGCCGAACGTCGAGTTCGACGACCAAGCACTCTACACCTTGGGTTTTTGCACCGACATATACTATATGTTGGGGCACCTCGGATGGGTGCAGTTCTCCAACAGAATATCGGTGGATACCCATTTGGGGTTCGCCCTGGAAATTTTAATGACTATTGCACCCATCGTTGATGATGATGGGGTGCAAAGCTTGTCATTCCGTTTGGAGGGAGTCCAACAAGTGGTTCCCTACGAGCACGTTAGGGAGCTGCTTGGATTCCACAAGGGAGCTCCGGAGAAAGTTGACGTGCCACCCAGCATGTTGGCGGGATTTTGGAATATGATCTCCGAAGAAGCCCATCAACAACGCAATTGCATCCGCAACCCCATTATCCGGATATTTCACTATTGGATGTGCAAGAGGGTATTGGGGAGGATGAGGGAAACAAAGGTGACCGACACGGAGTTGAATTGGCTATACTCGGCTTTAATTGCCAGGCAGCCAATTGACCCCTCTTACCTCATGATCAACCGTTGGTGTTGTGAAGCAACATCGGGGCTGGTAATATTGGTTCGGGGTGTTACCTCTCCATGTTGGCCTTTTCCTTGCGGCCGGGGATCGCAAGAAACCCCGACCACCTTTTGCGTGGTACCTCTCTCGGCATTGAATATTTGCGGCAAGGCAAATACATTAGTGGAGATGAGAGAGGAGGTTATCGGTTGGCCATAGTGAACCTACCCCTTCCCAACGAGAGGCTTAGGCTTTTCAATGAAGGGAGAGAAGATTGGTTGGAAGAGGGACTACTTGTCCCTGCAAGGAAGAACAAGAGAGGAAGAATCGTAGAGGAGGGAACATCCTCCGCACAAGCGAGTGGAGCACAACCCAATGTGCAACCGTTCGGCGGGGTCCCTCCTCCGCCAAGTTATTACGGAGGGCCACAAGAGCAAGCATGGGGGGGTGGTGCACCGGTACCCCCACAAAATTATGTTGTGCCCAACGCTAACTTCGCGGAGTCCTACGCTCATCATCCCCAACCACAACAAAGCATGGCCATAATTGGAGGGTATGCTGCAAGTAACGCTCAAAACATCGCAGCCATCCAAGCTAACGCAGCTCAACTTGGTGAAGGCAATGCAAATATTGCCTTTGAACTTGGACGCCTTCACCTTGTGGAGCCAAATCAATTCGTCGGAGGAAGTGTCCAACCATATTACGAGCAAGGGTATTATTATCAAGATCATCAACATCAACCACCGGCGGAGGACTAGAAGATTTAGGAACTTTAGTTTTCTTTTCTTTTCTTTTTCTCTGTAATTTTCAGCTTTTGCTTATGTGTGTTTGCGTAGTATTTTCTGTTTTTATTTAAATTTCAGCAAGCATGTTTGTTTATTTTCAGTTTATATTTCAACTTGATATCACCATTAATAAAGACACCACCTTGATTATATCATTGGAAAAGTTACAAAATTCGTGCCATGATGATATATGATTAAAATTGCAGCTTTGTTCATCTTTGTAATTGATTTATGCATGTTTAAGCTAGTGCTCTCTTAAAAATACAAATCTGAATTTATTTAAATACTAGCTTAATTTTCAGCGGAGGTTATGATTAAAATAAAGACCCATAGTGTTTTATGTGCTCTCAAGTTATGAATAGATTAAAGATCTTTTATGCTCAAAAATATTGCTAACCTTGTCACAAATATCGCTTGTGTGTTGCTCAACCTATCCCAAGCCTTATATATATTTGAGTGCATAAACCTTAGTGTACAAGATTTATTTTTGAGTGAGTCATTGCAGGCCATGATTTCTCTGGCCCGAGACTAAGAAGCTGGTCATTCCATTTTTGCGTATCTATCTTTTTGCTAGCCTTTTATCCGTGCATTGTGTATCCCCGCATCGGTGATCTCACAAACTTCGCCGGATATCCACCCTTAAACCAAATATCATCTTTTGTGATTACCTCCTTGACCACAACCTATCGTTGAGAATGGATCATCAATTCAAGGAAGATCGCAAGACGGTGCCAACGTTGAAGATTTCAAGTATCTCTCCAAGGAAAAATATCTCCGGTACCTACCTTATTTTTTCGCCTCTTTGCTCGAGGACGAGCAACGTCTAAGCATGGGGGAGGAGGTAGGTACGGTGCAGTTTTAGAGTTCAAAGGGGAATATCTTAAAAAAAATGATGAAAGAAAAAAAATCCAGTGATATTCATGACTTTCAAGGTATAAAAAATCAAAACTTCATTGTGAAAGTCATGGACTGAATATATGACGAGAAAAAAAAATGAATGAATGAAAGAAAGAAAAGAATGAGAAATATGAGAAAGAAAAAAATGTGCGTAAAGTAAATCCCCTAGCTCTCTAAGAGTGCATTCAAGGCTTCAAGTTAAAAAGATCCATTCTCTTTTTCCAACCATGTGCAATCCGATAACGAGGACTTCCTTTGTGCCTCGGGATCACTCTTTGCCATTTGCACATGTCCACTCATCTAAAGTGTGTGTATTTTTCTCTTTCCCCTCCTTGATTTAACATTATTTTCCAATGACCTTTTTGACGAGTCTCGGTAAGACCATGAGAAGCTTGTCTTGTTTTGACAACACCTCATTTATAAAATCTTGTTAGGACTAAACTTTCCCAAAGCTCCATATAAAGCCTACCACATATATATGAGAGGGAAAGGAGTAGAATATATAGGCTTGAGAGACAAGTGAGATGAGAGTTTATGAGCAATACACGAGATGATTTAAATTTGTGAATTGGTTTAGCTTTTCTTTATCTCGTTCTTCATTTCAAAAATTTCGAGATCTATTTAAAACTTTGTGAGCATGTTAATACTTGTGGGATAAGCTTAATAAGAATCTACCCTCCGTAGAGATGAAGGCTAGTACATTATGGAACTTTAATGAATTAAAATTTTGAGAGCATTATGTTTTCTCATGTGTAATCAAGTGCAAAGTTTAGACATTGTTTAGCAATGATGATATCCATCGAAGGCTTACTCGAGGACGAGCAAGGTTTAAGCATGGGGGAGATGTTGACGGTGAAAATCCGTAAACCTAGCCATGAGTTTACCTTCGGTGTTGGCATGAGTTTTATACCTTATCCATTGGTACTAACCCCCGTGGTATAACAAGTTCACGTGTGCATGTCGGTTTTGGAGTTTAATGTTTATGCGAGGGATTTAGTGTTGAATGCAAGACTTTCGGGATAAGTTCATCAAGCACCTCATGACAAGACCTTGAAGCCCCGAACAAGTCATGCAATGAAGCAAAATTAACTCCAAGAAGCCGGGGACTTGATCCGAGAAGACGACGGACTCCGGGGACCCGACCGGAAAAGTGCTCGAATCTTGCAAGACAAGGAGTTGAGTCCAATTCGGAGAGAAACCGACGACATGGACCTACATGCGAAGGGGGAAACATCCGGGAAGCAAGGGAACCGACCTCGGGCAAAGGAGCCCGTGGGGCCGGGCCTAAATGGGCCCGGGCCGGCCGGCCCGGGTCCGGTCGGCCCGGCCCGAGCCCATTTAGGGCCCAAATTCGTCCTCCTTTGCCCTAGCCGCCAATCGGGCTATTTATAGTCCCCACGACCGAGAGCCACGCGAGAGAAGATTTCGTCTTCGGCCGCCGAGAAGCAGAGAAGAGAGGGACACCATGTCGGAGAGGAGAGGGTCGAGCTAGTTGACTAGGGTTTCCCTAGCCGACGTGGGAACCTTGCATGGAAGACCACGTCGGAGTTCCCGGAGCTAGAAGCAAGATCAAGGAAGGATCCCGGTGGTGATCTTGTGTATGTATCATTGTCATAGTTGAATTATCAAGTTGAATCTTTTCTTAGCGATCAAGTGTTTCCTCGAAGATTTCGTTTTTCGATCGGCTTTGCTTATTCCAATTCTATTCGCGCGATAGATTACATAGGGTGTTCTTGTAGCCGCGGTGGCTAGAGGTACACGCCGGATCTTCCGAAAGAATCTCGACTTGTCTTTTGACTCGCCCCTAAGCTCCCCGCATGAATAGAGATACGTTGTGACGAACGGGGGTCTCGAAAGGCGGATGTTTTCGGATTTGGACGGGAAACCACGATTTAAAGAGGCTTCTCTTAAGATTCGATTTGCTACTTCTTCTCTTGCTTGGAACTTCAACAAAAGGCGTACCCCGATCCCTCTAAATCGGTTTATCTACCCAATCTTACTTTGTTTTCTCCGGTCTTTAGTAGATTAGATTTAGATTCGTTTTGTGTTCTTATCTAGATGCATTAGGGTTTCTCTTTTACCATAGATTGAGGTTACTTGGCTTTACTAGATCAATTCTTGCGTCACACATTTGTTCCACGGATTCGATACCTTGGGTTCACCACTCGAGGGAAGAAGGGTCCCTTGACTACGACGGGAGACTTGTACGCTTGCGAGTCACAAACGAACTTTGATACAATTATTAACCGTCAACAACCGCTAAAAATTCTTTCTCAGAAGAACTCGGCCTATATCCCAATCGCAACTCCGAGTCGCACACAAACAAGCGGAAGCACACACAAACCTCCCTTGATCCCTTAGGAACAAAGCTTGAAAGGCTAGGAAGCAAGGCGGAAGCAAACGCGAAAGAACATGAGCAATCAACGAAGAAGGCTGAGACCTACCGGGTCAACCGGCACAAGTGACCGGGTCACCCTGAGCCTTACAGAGCCGCACCGGGTCACCCGAGCACAAGTGACCGGATCAACCTACCACCTTCGGGTCACCGGCACGGAGTGACGGATCACCGGGAGCGGCGCCGAAAACCGCCCCGCGAAATCGCCCCCAAACTTTAGATCAAAGGATCTCCCAAACCACTTGGAGTCTTGAGACGAAATTTTGGGGAGATGATGAATACCCCAAGGAGAGGTTATGCCCCAAAAATTACGGTCTCAAACTTCCTACAACTCCCGAAATCGCAAATCCTTGCCAAGAGCACTTCCAACCCAAGAACTCAAGAAACCCCAAAATCGAGCACCTTTACTCACGGATTTGGGAGGGGAATCACAGCCCAAAGAACCATGAAGGGTTCCCACAAATTTCCCCCATCAAATCCCCAAGAGAAAAGTCCCGAAAACAACCCAAAGAAATCACCGAGAGAGGGCTCCGAAAATCACCACCAAGAACAACGGGAAAACACATCCAAACCTTGAGGAACCACGCCGAATCATCTATACATGAAACAAAGGTTCGTACAAGGTCTAGCAAGCCGCCCGATCATCCATCCCTCTCAACATGATCTCTCCGTGAAGCTCTCTTGCTAGTCCTAAAGAAAACCTAGGGAAAATAGGTGGAAAATAGGAAAACTAATGAGCTAGGGTTCCAAGAGTTGGCTGCCATCCTCTCACCTCTTGGGTTATATGGAGGCAACCGAATGTCTAAAATACCCTTCTCTAACAACTAGGGATACAAGCCCCTCAAGGGCGGATTTGGAATTCTTGATGTCTTCACCATCGGACGGATGCCCGGCGACCGCACCCTGCGTAGCCTCGACGCAAGCCATGCGATCCCGACGCGTGTCCTCCGCTTCGAAGATTCCGGACTGCGTCGTCGCACACTGGCGGTCGGACCGGTGCTCCTCACCGTCGGAGACCGGTCCCCACCGGTCAGACCGGTCAGACCCACCGATCAGACCGGTCTGGTGCTGCTGCACCTCCGTCTTCGGTTCTCCGGTCTTGGCTTTGTGGATCAACCAAGGAACCTAGTGGTTTTCTGGTGAACCATCGGAAACCCCGCGAACTCGGTGTAGACTCCGCCAATCTCCACTCATGACTCGGCTCCCACGTAGTCCCGGCTCAACCTTGGTTTTGAGGCTCAACCAAGAAACCGTCCACGACTTCATCTTGCTGTTCATGCCACCATGCGGCCCGCACTTGACCCCGCTGGCCACCGGGTCCCTCGAACGAAGCCTACTTGTCTTCTTCACACCTGGAGGCCTCACCGGCGACGACCTTTCGCGCTTGTTCTTCACCTGCACCAACACGAGTCAAGCCGCAACCCGCACCCGCAATACTTAGCCAAGAATCGGTCCACACAACGTTGTCAATCACTCATCACACAAGGAAGCGACCATCCACCGGTCCTCGAACCACACATGGTCCTCAATCTCCCCCTTGATGAGTGCATTGACAACACCCACACGAAAGTAACAAGAGAGAAAAGAAAAAGAAAAGAAACGAACAAAAAGAAACTCCAACAAGCGATCGAAAGCCAAACAAAGGCAAAGATCAAGATCACTTGAAGGAAACAAGTCTCGGACCCCTTAGGCAAGGGCAACGGCTCGACACATCCGAGACAAAACAAAGCTCAAGCAAAGAGCACAAACCACCGAAACAAAACTCGAAAACTCACAAAGAGCTCCCCTACACACATGCAAGCTCCCCCTGAACCAATGCAACTCCCCCGGACGAATGCATGCAAGAAACCACATGAAACGAGACGGTTGCAGCACTTTCAGCTCACACCGGTCAGACCGGTCATCACCACCGGTCAGACCGGTGCCTAACATATGTACAGGACCAGCACTCACACCGGTCAGACCGGTGCTCTTCACCAGTCAGAGCGGTGTACAACAGAGCCCAGAAATGGCTCGAAACCACCTGAAAACCTTCTAAATGCATCCACTAAGCCATTTCAAGCTCAAACTTGTCCCCCTTGTTGTCAATGCATGAATCAAGCCAAAAATGCAAAACTTTCAACCTAGAGCTTCTCAAATATACAAAATTCAACATAGGATGCTACACACGTCCAAATGAGCAAGTTAGATACTCTACGGCTTCGTATCGATCTCAACTACATGATCACCAAGTTTCACAACCATTTGACGAAGCTAAGATGGATTTTGGCAATTTTGCGAAAAACTTGCCTCTCATGAGCAAAGTCCTAAACATGATCAAAGCATATCAAAATGGCAAAGCCACACAAACTTCATGCTAGGACAGCCATTCTAATCATAAGACCATCACAAACACCCACAAGCACCTCATGTCATGTCAAAGCCACCGAGCCATGTGCCTACTTCTATGTATGAGACTTCTCATTGGTAGGCATCATGCAACGGTTTAGCACCCAAAGAAAATTAAATTCAGCACATATGACAGGGGAGCATATTTTCCAAGCATTTTTCATTTCATTTTCAGATTTGTAAATGGTACATGAAATGTCTTTGCGACAAAAAGGAACTTATGCTCCTCCACAAGATAAATCAAGAGGGCTAAACATTCATGATGGCAAATGAGCCTTTGGCCCCATATGATCAATAAACTAGCTATCCAACCACAAATTAAGCATAGCAAGGCCACACAAACATGTCAAGAGCATGTAAAGGCATTTACACATGAGAGAGCATACATGTAACATTTTTCAAAAGCATAGCTATCAACCATGGATTATTCATCAAGATCATCAAGAGCTAAGCCAAAACTAACCGTAGCATACCAAACAAGCTCACAAAGACATATATCTCATTCCATGGTGAACAATGTATATGAGAGAAGCTTTTCCTAACCAATGCATATGATACAAAATGCATGCAATCTAAGGTACAAGGATGCCTATACATCATGTTACATATGTCATGTCAAATGCAAGAAATGCACAATGGAAAGCTATACATATGCTACAAACCGGCTCCTCGAGGGGAGGCAAAACGGGCTCGACACCACCGGCAAAAGAGAGCTCCCACACACCCAACTCAAGAAATCAAACACACACCAAGTTCCCCCCGCAAACGAGTGAAAGTTGCTTGATCTAGGGGTTTGGTGAAAATATCGGCTAGTTGGTCATGTGTGGGTACATGGATCAAAGCTATCTTTCCTTTCTCAACATTGTCTCTCAGAAAATGATACCTCACTTCTATGTGCTTGGTTTTGGAATGGAGCACTGGGTTCTTTGCAACGCTTATGGCACTGGTGCTATCACATTGAAGTGGGACATGGGTATACTCCTCACCAAAATCACTCATGGTGTAGGTGATCCAAAGGAGCTGAGAGCAACAACTAGCAGCGGCAACATACTCGGCTTCGGTCGTGGATTGAGCAACACTCGGCGCTTGCGGGAAGACCAAGACACCAAAGAAGAACCCAAAAGCGGCAAGTCCCGAAGTGGACTTCCTATCCAACCGACACCCGGCAAAATCCGCGTCTGAAAAACCATGAAGCGCCAAAGAAGAGGACGCGGAGTACCAAAGGCGAGAAGTCGGGAGTGTGACGCAAGTACCCGAAAATTCGCTTCACCGCTTGCCGATGCGAAGTCCTCGGAGACGCTTGAAAACGAGCGCACAGACACACCGAGAACTGTATGTCCGGCCTCGTCGCCGTCAAGTAGAGGAGTGACCCGATCATGCTCCGGTACTCCTTCTGGTCCACGTGTTCACCTTCCTCGTCCGCATCAAGAGCTGCAGTCGTACTCATAGGCGTCGTCATAGCCTTGGAGTCCTCCATCTTGAACTTCCGCACAATGTCCTTGGTGTACTTTGCCTGGTGCACAAATGTTCCTTTGATTGATTGATTTGTAGCCCGAGGAAGAACTGCAACTCGCCCATCATGCTCATCTCAAACTCCCTGCTCATATCATCTGCAAACCTTGCAACAAGAGAGTTAGACGAGCCACCAAAGACAATATCATCCACGTACACTCGCACAATCGGGATATCTCCCGCCCTGCCTCAAGCAAAAACAAGGTCCGATCGACCTTCCCCATCTCAAAACCTCTCTCAAACAAGAACCCCCTCAACCTCGCCATACCAAGCTCTAGGCGCCTGCTTTAACCCATACGGCGCCTTCCTCAACTTGTACACCGGTGGGGGTACTTCTCGCTCTCAAACCCCGAGGTTGCCTCACATACACTTCTTCCTCCAAGCACACCATTCAGAAAAGCACTCTTCACATCCATTTGGTGCAACTTGAACCCTTTAGCCACAGAAAAGGCTAGAAGGATCCTAATCGCCTCCAAATGGGCTACGGGAGCAAAGGTCTCCTCGTAGTCGATCCCCTCCTTCTGACTGAACCCCTGGGCAACAAGTCTCGACTTGTTCCTCACAACCTCACCCTTCTCTCCCTCTTTGTTTTTCCACACCCACTTTGTACCAATCGGCTTACACCCTGGGGGAGGGTCAACCAACTCCCACACCTGATTCCTCTCAAAGTTCTCCAACTCCTCATGCATCGAGTTAACCCAATTGTGATCAGTAGTGCGTGTCCAATGTCTTTGGGCTCGAAAGAAGCAACAAATGCAGCATGAGCAAAATGGGAATTGTTTCGAACCCTCGACCGTGTAGTGCGTTCATTCATGTCGCCGATGATCCTCGAAGCCGGGTGATCCACTTGAACTCGCCGGGGAGGTTCTCGCCTCGAAGCTACCTCCCCCTCAACATCGCCTTCTCCTCGTTCTTGATTTGTCGTCGTAGGTGTAGCGAGAGGGTCCATCCATCATTGTAGTCGAAGTAGTGGGTACATGTTCGGCGGGGGCACCGCACCACCATCCTCATCATCACCATGTTCATGCTCCTCCTCCCGAAAGATCTCCTCGCCAAGCTCATCATCACCGCACACTCAAAGACAAGCCGACTACGTGGCTCTGTCTCGTCGAAGGTTACCTCGCAAGTCTCCACGATTTGGTTAGTTTCAAGATTGAGCACACGATATGCTCTAGAATGAGATGCATAACCAAAGAAAATGCCATCGACAGACCTAGCCTCAAACTTATCCAACTTCCTGCCTTTCTTCAGAATGAAACACTTGCAACCAAAGACATGGAAGTGACTCACCTTGGGTGTGCGACCATGCATCAACTCATAGCATGTCTTCTTCTTGTGCACTCTGAGGTATATCCTGTTCGACACATAGCATGCCGTATTCACCGCCTCAGCCCAATACCTCTTCGGAGTCCTATGCTCATCAAGCATCGTCCGAGCCATCTCGCACAAGGTCCTGTTCTTCCTTTCCACAACACCATTCTGGGGAGGCGTATACGGACTCGAAAACTGGTGCTCAAGACCCAAGTCATGGCAAAAGGTTTCAAAACGAGAGTTCCTGAATTCCGAGCCATTATCACTGCGGATAGCTCGTATGGCATCTCCGTGCCTCTCGTTCCTCAACCTCAAGACTAGATCTCGAACAAAACCAAACGTCTCCCCTTATCCTCGAGAAAGAACACCCACGCATACCGAGAATAGTCGTCCACCACAACAAGGACATACCACTTCCCACCCGCAGATCGCACACGAGCTGGGCCAACAAGGTCCATATGGAGCAGCTCGCATGGACGCTCAGTCATCACATCGGTGAGAGGCGGGTGAGAAGAGGCCACCATCTTGGCATGCCTACACGGAGCACAAACCAACTCTTTCTCAAGCCTCAACCGTGGCAATCCTCGGACCAAATTGAGTTTACTCAAGCGAGACAAAAGGTCAAAGCTCAAGTGACCCAACTTCCTATGCCACTTCCACAACTCACTTGAAGAACCGACCAAGAAACAACGCTCCACACCCGAAGACTGAGAAAAATCAGCACGAAACACCTGACCCTCGGGAACGACCATACAGACAAGGTCCCCTTGAGAGTCCACAATCCGAGAACCACCGAGGCCGAAACAACACCTCAAAACCCTCATCCAACAACCGGGACACGAAAGCAAATTGTACCCCAACGATTGAACAAGAGCAACACGCCTCGAGTGATCTTGTCACTCACTTTTATCTCACCTTCGAAAGCACACGCCCACGCCCATTGTCCCCAAAGGTGATGTACCTTTTCGTCACCACCGGGACGAGACTTGAGAACCACCCCCTGTCTCCGGTCATATGCCTCGAGCAACCGGAGTCAATCAACCAAATGTTCTTCAAGTCTCCCGCCTGAAATTCAAAAATAGGCACGTGAGCGAACAAACGACTCAAAGATCGGGGTTAGTACCAAAAGAGGAAAACCAAAGGCCGAGCCATTTGCTCGAAAGTGGGGTTAGCACCAACCAAAGCATCTCTCCTACCAAAACTGCCTCCACGAACACCACCACGGTAACCACCCTGAGGGAACCACCCCTCTCTGCCTGGAGAAGGACCAAAACCACGCAAAAAAGCCCGCGGAACGTCCTTCCTCTCCAACTCAACGCCACGACTCCTCCAATCCCCGTATTGAGCACGAGGAGGAGAACGCCTAGCAAACTGACCACCCGCACCCTTTCCCGGCCCAACCACCGAACCACGACCACCGAAACAACCCTCGCACCCGTACGAGCTCGAAACCCAAACACCGTCCGTCCTGGGCCCGCACCGGTCCGACCGGTGTGACACCGGGCAGCAACACCACCTGCAGCCTTCTTCTCTCCCCAAGCCCGAACTGTCCTCACAATCGCCTTGCCCCTGGGCATCTGCATACGAGGCTCAAGTACACCATCGGAAGGGTGGTATTTGTCCTTGTTAGCCCACTCCTTGTCCATTCTCTCCTCTCGAGCAAAACTCCTCCTTATGGCCATCTCTCCCACAATAGCCACAATGGAACCTCACAAGCTTAGGCTTAGGCTTGGGATGTGGCTGCTCACTTGGTTTCTCCCCACTCAAACCCTCCACCGGTTTCTCACCACTAGCCTTCTCACTCTCCTTCCCAAAGAACACTTTCCTCGAAGTGCTCACAAACTTGATAGGCTTTTGTAGGTCATTTGTGGGTGTAGGAAACACGGGTGGAGCTGGGGTTGTGTCTAGTCGGTTCCTTAGATGGTTAGGTTTTGGGGGGAAATCATTTTTGTGGTGGGTTTTTGGTGGCTCCGGGATATTCTCTCCACTTCCCTCGCCAACCTTGTTTGCCCCAAGCCCCTCACCATCTTGCCTCTTAAAGGCCTCGATCATCATCCTCAACTGAGGCTCATGACCGGACAACCAACCCATCAACTTCCTCAAATCATCATTCTCATCCTGCAAACGATCAACATAAAGTGCAAGCTCCAAATTTTTCAATGCATGCATTTCACAGGTAGAGCAAGATGTAGGCATGGGTTCCTTCAATTTAGCCTCGAGCGAACTAGTGTAAGCATGCATCTCATCAATCTTAGCATGCAAAACGGGGCAAGAAGTGCAAGCACCTAGCAAAGCAGTCTAGACTTAAGCTCGACCCACTTCAACCCTAAGCACATCTAGTTCCTCACACTTGGAGGCATGCTTCTCCTTAAACAAAGCAAGATCGGCAAGGAATATGGAGCAATCAAGCACAATCATTCTCATCGAAACAACGGGACTAGCCTTAAGTGAATCAATCTCAAGCTTGCTATCAAGCACCCGTGTCTCTAGCTCGGCCACTCTAGTCCTAGCATCCTCGAGTGAAGCCCTAAGCTCTTTCCTCATTTTCTTGGCCTCTCTAAGCATGTCATCCCGGTTATCAAGCAAAGAGCCAAGCCTCTCATTCTCCTTGCGCAAGAAGGGAAGTTCATCACGCACCTCGTCGTCGGACTCAGAGTCCGAGTCGCTCCGTGTGCTCTTCTTTGCCGCCGGAGCTCAACGCCATGGTGCAGAAGCCATCTCTCGCGAAGCAGCTCAGCCCGCTCAGGTTCTTGGACGACTTCTTGTTCTTGCGGCGATCTCCCTCGTCTTCGCCGGCCGCTCGAGCTCGAGGTGGAGTACGCGGAACTGGAGTCGACGTCGCTCGCTCCAACCATCGCTCGGGCCTTGCCTCGGCCCTCCTTCTTCCTCGACCGTCGCTCGTCCTTGTACTTGTTCTTGTGCTTGCTCTTGTGGTCGCGCCTCGAATGGTACTTGCCATCGTTCATCCTCGGCTTGTGCTTGTAGGCGTCCTTGTTCTCGGCCTTCTCGGGCGGTCGGCGACGAAGTGTCCCGGCTTGCCGCACTGGAAGCAAGTCCTCGTGTTCCTCCTCATGTTCACGCGGTTCTCGTGCAGCCTCTCGAACCGCCTCGTCAACAGCGCCAGCTCGTCCTCTCCAAGGTCATCAAACTCCTCATCTGGCATAGACATCAAAGAGGAAAACGAGAACATCCTGGTGGATGGGTTAAAGTTAGTCTTTCCTTTGGAACCACCAACGAGGGCAAGACTATGGGAATCAGTCGGTCCCTCGAGCTTGGCAGTCATGCCCCTATCCACCTCAGCCGACTTGAGCTTTGAGAACAGCTCGTTCACCGTCAGAGTATCATACCTCTCCGACTCAACTATGGCCTCGAACTTTCCGCCCCATATCGTACGATCCAAAGAGTGTAAGAGCTTGACCGCTCTATCATGATCATCGTACGGGAGCACGTCCACATTGGCCCTCATGTTGTTCACCACCACCGTGAACCTCTGAAACAAGGCATCGATGGACTCACCGGGGAGATGAGTGAAGTTCTCGTACTCTCTCCGGTAGGTCGCATACAACCGTGCATGAACCTGGGCGTTCCCAACATGAGCCTCCTTCAACACCGCCCAAATCCTACAAGCCAAGTGCTCGGTGTGCACCCGATCGAACTCAGGCTGACACAAAGCACGAAACAAGTAGTCGACCGCCTTATTGTTGGTGTCGAATGCGTCCCTCGACCCTGGAGCAAGGAAATCCATCGGGTGGACATAGCCTCGTGTCCACCGTGACATCCCAAACGGTACCGACCCTTTCCGCGGAGGAACGCACCCATCCGCTTGCTCCACGTCTGGTAGTTCTTGCCATCGAAGTGTGGAGGACCCAAACCCCGTTCCTGGTACGCCATCCTTGGATCCTAGACTGGTTAGAGTCAACAAAGACCCGAACCGGCTCTGATACCACTTGAAGGACCGATACGGTGAACCGGAGAGGGGGGGAGTGAATGGGAGCCGCTAAAAATTCTTTCTCAGAAGAACTCGGCCTATATCCCAATCGCAACTCCGAGTCGCACACAAACACGCGGAAGCACACACAAACCTCCCTTGATCCCTTAGGAACAAAGCTTGAAAGGCTAGGAAGCAAGGCGGAAGCAAACGCGAAAGAACATGAGCAATCAACGAAGAAGGCTGAGACCTACGGGTCAACCAGGCACAAGTGACCGGGTCACCCCGAGCCTTACGAGCCGCACTCGGGTCACCCGAGCACAAGTGACCGGATCAACCTACCACCTTCGGGTCACCGGCACGAGTGACCGGATCACCGGGACGCCCCCGGAAAACTGCCCGCGAAATCGCCCCAAACTTTAGATCAAAGGATCTCCAAAACCACTTGGAGTCTTGAGACGAAATTTTGGGGAGATGATGAATACCCCAAGGAGAGGTTATGCCCCAAAAATTACGGTCTCAGACTTCCTACAACTCCCGAAATCGCAAATCCTTGCCAAGAGCACTTCCAACCCAAGAACTCAAGAAACCCCAAAATCGAGCACCTTTACTCACGGATTTGGGAGGGGAATCACAGCCCAAAGAACCATGAAGGGTTCCCACAAATTTCCCCCATCAAATCCCCAAGAGAAAAGTCCCGAAAACAACCCAAAGAAATCACCGAGAGAGGGCTCCGAAATCACCACCAAGAACAACCGGGGAAAACACATCCAAACCTTGAGGAACCACGCCGAATCATCTATACATGAAACAAAGGTTCGTACAAGGTCTAGCAAGCCGCCCGATCATCCATCCCTCTCAACATGATCTCTCCGTGAAGCTCTCTTGCTAGTCCTAAAGAAAACCTAGGGAAAATAGGTGGAAAATAGGAAAACTAATGAGCTAGGGTTCCAAGAGTTGGCTGCCATCCTCTCACCTCTTGGGTTATATGGAGGCAACCGAATGTCTAAAATGCCCTTCTCTAACAACTAGGGATACAAGCCCCTCAAGGGCGGATTTGGAATTCTTGATGTCTTCACCATCGGACAGATGCCCGGCGACCGCACCGTGCGTAGCCTCGACGCAAGCCATGCGATCCCGACGCGTGTCCTCCGCTTCAAAGATTCCGAACTGCGTCGTCGCACACGGTCGACCGGTGCTCCTCACCGGCCGACCGGTCCCCACCGGTCGACCGGTCAGACCCACCGGTCAGACCGGTCTGGTGCTGCTGCACCTCCGTCTTCGGTTCTCCGGTCTTGGCTTTGTGGATCAACCAAGGAACCTAGTGGTTTTCTGGTGAACCACCGGAAACCCCGCGAACTCGGTGTAGCCTCCGCCAATCTCCACTCATGACTCGGCTCCCACGTAGTCCCGGCTCAACCTTGGTTTTGAGGCTCAACCAAGAAACCGTCCACGACTTCATCTTGCTGTTCATGCCACCATGCGGCCCGCACTTGACCCCGCCGGCCACCGGTCCCTCGAACGAAGCCTACTTGTCTTCTCCACACCGGAGGCCTCACCGGCGACGACCTTTCGCGCTTGTTCTTCACCTGCACCAACACGAGTCAAGCCGCAACCTGCACCTGCAATACTTAGCCAAGAATCAGTCCACACAACGTTGTCAATCACTCATCACACAAGGAAGCGACCATCCACCGGTCCTCGAACCACACATGGTCTTCAACGTGGGCTGGTACGGGTTTCCGCCGTTGCACGGTGTTGACCCGTGCCGCCCGCGGTGGTGGCCGGACCGGTCGCCCCCTCCCGCGGCTGCGGTGGGGGGGCTGAACCGGCTGACCCCCAGCACCTTGTGGAGGAGGCTGGAAAGCTTGACTCCCAGCGCTCTGAGGAGGAGGCCGGGCCGGGCCGGCTCGCAATGGCGGTTGAGAACTGGACTCGCCCAACTCCATGGTGCCTCCTTGAACGGGTGTCTTGCTGAATGCCTGCTCCATGCCTGGACCGAAGACAGCCACCATCATTTGTTTGAATGCACCAAGGAAAGCCCTGTGGTGCCTGCTCAAGACGTGGTCCGCGGCATCTCGGAACGCTTGTATGCATTCCTCCCTCTCCTGTTGGGTCGTGGCGTCGCTCTCCCCTGGTAACAATACCCTGGGCATCTCATTCTTCAAGTACGGGATGCCACTCCTGTTCTTCTTGAAGGACAGCATACACTTCTGTTGGAACTGGTCCACAGCGTCCTGGAGCTCCTGCCGTTGTTCAGGAGAGAGGTCTTCAATATTGACATCCATGATATCCCCGATGTCAGGCATCTTGATTTTCGGCTGTGGTCCCACTGGGCGTGCCAAAAAGTGTGTTGATGCAAAATGTGCACCTAGCGCCAAACACACAGCAAGCCGAACAAGCTGGCTTCACACGTGCAAAGAATCACAAGACGTGCCAGTCAATGTTTCCTGAAAATTAACAAAAGACAAAGTAGTTAAATACCAAAGCTTGGAACTTGCCGAGTGGTACCAAACAGTTCCATATTTACGGCTACAAAGCCAGATGGGATGACACATAGCTATAGAAAGCTATCTACCAATAAACTGAAACCATTCGGGAGCTTTAAAAAGGAAAAAGTAACATAGCCGAATGGATGATGTAAGCATAACGACGATCGGTCTTTGTTTGGACAAAGATGCACATGCACAAGACCACAACCGATCCCCATGGTGATCAATCGTTAAATAAATAAATAAAGTAAAATGCGAGCATAAACATGTAATAAACAAGCATGCATAGATCCAAAGCACTAGTCTACCGCATGTCTAAGTGCTTTAAAACCCGTCAGGTACGATGCCAAACAAATCTATCCACCGCATGATACAACTTGCATGGGGATCGTACCACTTTCCACAAATAGATCTATCCACCGCATGATACGATCTAAATATGGAAAGCTAAAAGCATACATTATTTAAAGCATAGATTATGCACGTGTTCTACTCATGAGAAACATAACCGAATGCGGCTGAACAACCGATTCGGGGTCCATGAAGAAGGAACGAACATTACCAAGTGAGATAAATCTATCAGATCGATTTGAAATCTAATCCACCGGATGACTAGCTCCAAAACAACCCCAAAACCTGCATCTACCGCGTGATACTCAGTTCTTTCAAGATTTATACAAACGTTGGCAATCTTGAACCCACAACACGTAACAACCTAGATCGATTTGGTTTCGGCTATCATAGAGCACGTGATCCATATGTTAAATTAGCCACAATCACGAACTTGACTCGCACAAGGATCATCAAAAGGTATAAAGCCGATCCAAACCCATCTAGATTGGGCAAAGGGTGTTACATGAATTTAAACATAAAGCAAAAACTCAAAGCAACACGGGGTAACTTAATGAATCTATTGGATCTTGCCAAAATCCAATAGAGCCAATAACTAGCTTCAAGCTAGATCTTAGCCTACCGCATGGCTCATGATCTAACAAGAAACCCTCTTGAACCAAGTTTGAATCTACCGCATGACACTAAGCATGGTAACAAGACTACTTGGATCAGATCTAAATCCACCGCATGATACTAGATATGATACAAGGTTGCCGGTACTCACGGAGGTTGACGGATCGATGAACCCTCTCGAAGAACTCGACGACACGACAAATGGACTCTAGGGTTTGGCGTAAAGCCGGTTTGTATTGAGAATGATTACGTATATCTGTTACATACATTCAGGGCTCATATTTATACCCTGCCAAGCACAACCTCGAATGGATTTGATACCTAATTTATCTCTAAGCTTGATCGCTTATCCATCCATTCGTCCTTCCTGCTTGAGCCACGTCACCGTATAATCTCGCAAAATCAGCTCAACTGTTCTCTTGCCGAACGGAAGCAGATAGCCGACAGCGGATTTCTCTGCCGAATGCATCTGAAGAAACCTTCCTTCCGCCAGACGGACTCCTCATCGGGCTGGACCCACAAGTCAGACTCCTTACCAAATTTTGGTGTTAACAGGAAGATGTGCATATGGCTCCGCAAAGGCTACGTTGGGCACCGGAAAATTTGGTGGGGACATGGCTGCACCACTCCCCCATGCTTGCATTGGTACACCACCGTAGTAACTCGGCGGCGCCGGGGTTCCTCCAAATGGTGGGACATAATTTAGTTGTGCACCTCCTTCTTGGGCCGTGGAAGAACCTTCTTTTATTTTCCTTCTCTTTTATTTTTCTCTTCGCCGGCACAAGAAGTCCTTCCTCTAACCAATCTTCATTCCCCTCAAGAGAAAGTATTAATCTTTCATCCGGAAGAGGTAAGTTTACTTTGGCCATTTTGAAGCCTCCTCTCTCATCTCCACTTATATTCTTGCCTTGCTTCATATATTCAATCTAGGGAAGTCCCGAGTCGGAGATGATTCGGGTTCCTTGTAATACCCGGTCTCAAAGAGATAGCCAACATAGAGAGGTAACACCCCGAACCAATATCTCCCGAACTCGATGTTTCTCACAACACCACCGGTTGATCATAGGTGAGTGGGGTCGATTGGTTGCTTGGCAATCAAAGCCGAGTAAAGCCAACTCAACTCCGTGTCGGTTACCTTTGTTTCTCTCATTCTCCCCAAATCCTTTTGCACATCCATGAGTGAAACACTTAGATGATGGGGTTCTGGATAGTATTTCTTCGTTGATGGTCTCCTCTCGTGATCATACTCCAAAAACCTTCCATGTGCCTTCATGCACATCCACTTGTTCTGTGGCTCCCTTTTTGAAAACCGGGTTATTCCATAATACATAGGGAACCGTTTGTTCAATCAAGATAGGAGACACTCGCCCATGGGTCTATGATACTAGAACATGCAATCGTTTCGAATATGAAAACCAATCTAATCTATCGGGGGTTGTGACCATAGTTTCGCCCTTTCCCTCCTCTCGTACTCACTACACGAAGGTATTCATGACTAGACCTATGATGGACACAGCGTATTGAATGGATCCAAGGAAGCATTGAGGCCTTACTCCCTTTACGGCATGGTAGCTAACCTTAAGCGTTAAAGTATATTCAACACAAGATGATAGATAGATAATCCAACAAAGCATGATTACATCTCAAGATCGATTGCAACCCATGGATGAAAGGAGATTAACCCATCAAGGTGCTAGACATAGCACCGTTGATCACGGTTACCCTTCTGACAGTGTCTTCCTTCTTCTCCACTTGTGGGTGCTTCCTTCGAGGTGGTCGATCCCCCTCTGAATGAAATGAGAAACTCGGCACTCCTTCATCAAGAATATGTGCCATGTTCATGATTTCCCAGACGAATCCCTTGTGGGTGTTTGCCGACACTCCTTTAGAGAATTGCCCCCATCCTCAGTGTCCCGTATGAAAACCCAATATGTGGAGAGCTTGGTCGACGAAGTCGACGTTCGCCACAAGCCTCTCTCAAGGCGAGCGAGCTTCTCCTCCTCCTCCTCCTCCTCCGTCATGATGATAAACCCATTGGAATACCACGGAGTGTGTGGAGGTGGAGCGGATGATCGTGTCGAGCGGTGAGGTCGGACGAGCGGCTCCTCCTTACATCCATGAGGTTCGGTGAACCTCATAGACGAGCTTCGTGTGGCCCTCATGCCACCGAGGAGAAGAGTGTGGTTACTCCTCAGCGGTGCTGTGTCCTCCTCAATACTCCGAGGACACTTGGAAACCGAGCGCCTCCTCGAAGAGGTTGTCGATGATGGCTTAGACGACGATGATCCCTTCTTCTTGGTGCAAAGACTTGTAGTTTTCTTCCATGATTGCAGCACTCTCCCTCACAAATAAATATCCGGAGTTTTCAACCGGTAACAAGGTACACAAATATTATTTTGGAGTCTGGACTTTGAGTGGATTATGGATGTGATTTGTTGCACGAAACAAGTGAGGTGGATGGCTAAGTCTAAGGTGGTTCCGGCCTACAAACTAGAGCACACTAACAAAGGGCTGGATGGGAGACTTACCTCTCTCCTCTTCTTGGCTCGGTTCTTCTCTAGCGCACTTGTTGCTTCTTGACCGCGTGCACCTTCCCAACGTTCTCGTCCACTCCTTTGCTTGCTTTATTGCTCCTTCCACTTGATGTTTTCGCTTTGAGTCACTTCCATACTCCCTTGCCTCACATGCCTCCATGATATTCCTACAAAACAAAGCCTTGGCTGCCCCCCATGCTTGTCCTTTGCATGTGGTTTGATAAAAAATGTTGCAGGGGCATCCCATGACGTATCATGGTGCATGTATGGTTAGGTTAACTAGATTGCCTCCCTCTACGCATGCTTTAATGCTAAGCACTCCTCTAATTTCGAAAATAAAAAATAAAATCAGAGATATTAATGAGTTTAAATATAAATTTAGAGGAGTTTTTAAAGCATTAAAAACAAATGTAAGTCGAAAATATTTTCCGACTACTTTTATGTTGGTCTCACCGGTATTGTTTGCCTTCATTAGTTGAGAGCAAGCTTTTCCCGGCTTGATCATAGGGGCATAGGTTTAGGTTCTAATTTTGATTAGATGAGAGAGATTTTGAATAAAATAAAATTAAATGAGGCTTAGAAAAATTCTAATCTTAGAGAAACCAAGGATATGGATTTTTAAATCAACCAAAAATCAAGTTTCTAGTTTCACGCGAGTCCTACCACGTGCTGAAATTTAAATAACATCTAGATACAAGTTGTGGCTCTACTCGTGTGTTTTTAGAATGTAAAATAAGTCAACCACAACATCATAAAGAGGATGAATGGTTGAGTTAGGTTCTGAATTTATTCTTTTTTTGGTTGCGGTTTCTCGAAAAGAAGCAAACAATCACATAGGATGGTTCATGTAAAGGGTTTATGATCAAGCAAAATATTCAACCAAGAATTATGTCTCTAATATTATTCAACCACTTCTAAGTCTAATGTTTTGCGTAGTAAAATTCAAAACTGAATTATTAAAAAGACTCGAAAAACCTGGAATCGGGTTGTCCTCCCGGTAGCTTATTCTTGACTCGACGAAACGGGTTGCCTCCCGCCTAGCGCTTCGTTTATAGTCCATGGCTAGACTTCTTCACTTGATTATTCCGGATCAACGCTCTTTCCGGGCGTTGAAATATTGGGTACCCACTTCCGCACCATCTTGGGCACGGGCTTATTCTTCGGCTTAGTCATTTTTTTGGTCTTCACATGCTGGCTTTGTCCTTTGGTCTTGACGGATGCAACACCTTCCTTCATGTAGTGGCTCGGCATCTCAAACTCCAGTCCTTCGGTCGTGATCTTCATGGTCTCCTTAGTGTGATCCTCCATCGCTCCCGAATGAGTTTGAGTAGCCTTCGCCGTCTCGGGACCTTGGGGTTGTCTCGGATATTCTCCTTTGCTACCCATCGGGCGCCCGACAATTTGTCCCACTTGCGTCTCTAGCATCTTCATCACGATGAACACTTCACGCATAGAGTTTCTGACCTCCGTCACCTTGTCATCTAAATTCTCCAATATTTTCTCCATGGCTTCAAACTTAGTGGCGACGTCCTTGTTGATCTCAGCTTGCTCGTCCATCAAGTTCTTCAATTGTGCACAAAGAGGAACCAAATCTTGAATGGACGAACTTGCATTAAATCGGGGTTTACCTTGGACATGGTCGTACTCCTCACACTCCTTGCATGTGGATCTTGCTTTGGCAGCCTTTAGGTGTTGAGCTTCTTTCTCTATCTCCATCTTCTCCATCCTCCTCTTAAGTAAACCGATATGCCACTCAAGGAATCCGGCTCGTATGTATTCATTGAAACGCTCCAACGCCTCGCAATCATCATGCGGATAGTTGAGACCTTGATCTTGAACGGCCTTCCGGCATCTTGAAGGTTTATGATAGGTATATCAACGATGTCCGAGGTGCATAGCTCGATCTTGCGCTCCGGTTGTGATTGTTCTCCCATGGGTGGCGGTTGAGGTTGATCTTCCTTTGGACTTGGAGGTGGTGATTCCCTTGGAGATTTTGACGGTCCTTCGACGTTGGCTATTGAATCTAGGGTTTCCAACCCTTTAGCTTATGTTGCATGTCTCCTTTGCCTATAAAGTTTTCCTGGATCATCCACAAAAAATATTTGGGTTTCTTGGAGAGGTAGCCAACCATCTCCGGTTAGGGTTAGCAAAAACAAAAATCTAACAAAAGAAAAATTAGGGTTAATCAAAACTAGATTAGATTGATTTTTTTCTTTTTGAGGATGATCAAAGTTAAGAGATGCAAAAGAAAATCAAAAGAAAAACTGAAAAATAAGCGTTACTAGATTGGATCTTGATTGCTTGTTCCCCAGCAACGGCGCCAGAAAAAGGGGCTTGTTGACGGTTAATAGTTGTATCAAAGTTCATTTAGACTTGCAAGCGGACAAGTCTCCCGTCGTAGTCAAGGGACCCTTCTTCCCTCGAGTGGTGAACCCAAGGTATCGAATCTGTGGAACAATGTGCAACGCAAGGATTCAATCTAATAAAGCAAGGAAAGCTATCTAATGAAGAACCAAATTGCATCTAATCTACTAACTCATAAAGAAAACTAATCTAATCTAATCTAATAAAGGGGTAGAAAGAGAAAGTAAAGAGATAACCGATCTAGAGAATCTAGATCATGCTTATGTTGTAGCTCCAAACAAGATAGATGAAGATAGAAAATCGAATCTCATTAAAAGCATCTTTAAATTGTGGCCTCCGGTCCGACTCCGAAAATGCCCGCCTTTTGGAACCCCCGTTCTATCACAACGTATCCCTACTCATGCGGGTAGTCTAGGGCGAGTTCGATAAGAACAAGTTGAAATCACTTGGTCGGTCCGGCATGCACTTCTAGCCACCGCGACTACAAGAGAACCCGAAGCAATCTATCTTAAGTATAGATTGAGGAAGAAGCAAAACCAAGAAGAAAACAAAATCATCGAGAAGGCACTTGATCGCTAGAAATTGGATTCACTATAAAAACTTCACCATGAATGATTACATGAACAAGATCACCACCGGGATCCTACCTCGATCTTGATCCTTGCTTCGGAGCTCCGACGTGGTCTTCCATGCAAGGTTCCCACGTCGGCTAGGGAGACCCTAGACAACTAGCACGACCCTCATCTCCGAGATGGTGTCCCTCAAGCTTCTCCGCTCCTCGGCGGCAGATGACGAATTAGTTCATGCGTGGCTCTCGGTCAGGGAGCTATAAATAGCCCAAGATGCATCTAGGTCAAAGGGGGGCGACTGGGCCTCGAAATAGGCTGGGCCGGTCGGCTTGGGCCGACCGGCCTGGGCCCATCTCGGCCCAGCCCGTGGCCTCCTTCGCCCGGTGTTGCTTCCCGAGTCTTCTAGATCCTCTCCCCTTTTGCATGTGGGCCCTTGTCGTCAGTTTCTCTCCGAATTGGACGAAGCTCCTTGTCTCGCAAGATTCAGCACTTTTCTGGCTAGGTCCTCGGAGTTTGTCATCTTCTCGGGCTTGGTCCTTGGGCTCTTGGAGTCATGTTCACTTCATTGCTTGACTTGTACCGGGCTTCAAGGTCTTGTCATGAGGTGCTTAATGAACTTATCCCGGCAGTCTTCCTTTCAACGTTAAAACCCTGCGTAAACACTAAACTCCAAAACCGACATGCACAAGTGAACTTGTTATACCACGGGGGTTAGTCCCAATGGATAAGGTATAAAACTCATGCCTATACCGAAGGTAAACTCATGGCTAGGTTGACGGAATTTCACCATCAACACAGTGAGATCACTTTCCTGAGGTGGAGGTGGGACAAGACCTTGCAGCTCGCCCAGGAGCTGGAGAGAGAGAAGCTAGACTTGGAGAATCGACTGGAGCAGGCCCACCTGAAGAATGGCGAGTTGGTGCAGCTCGGACTAGCAGTCACTAGGGCTAGCTCAGAGCACGACGCTGTGGAGATCGCAATCTTGGAGGCACGGTTGAGGACCGTTGAGGAGAGGCACCGGGTCACGGTGGACACCACCCACGCAGACAGGGAGCGGTTGGCAGAGGCCGAGTACTTGATCGAGTCTCTCAGAGCTGCAGCGGTGGACTACTTGGAGAGGGTGTGGGACCTAGAGGAGAGGAGCTGTCACAACTACTACCACCTTTGCTACCTGGGAGGCTGAGTGTACGAGGAGCAAGACCGTGCTACTAGGACCCGCATGGCCTGGGAGCGTTCCGACTAGCGGAGATTGGAGGAGTTGGAGGAGATCTCAGCACTGCTACCACCGAAGAAGAGGCCACAGCTGCGAGAAGAGACCTTCGAGCTGCCTCAGATGCTTCTTCCACAGCTACGCCCATGCCCGAGAGGCTCTCAAGACACGACTGAGATGGACCGCGCTCTCGAGGACGTCTGAGACTACTATGGAGGGCCAGTGATCAGGTTGCCGGGTTATCCAGGTGTCAACTCGCTATCATTCTACTCCGTACCTCCAGACTCCAGCCCCAAGGCACCCCAGTGCACCCCGTGACTAAGAGTAGAGTTCTAGCAGTAGATCCAGAGATGTCTTGATGATCTAGTTGTACTTGCTACCACCCATGTTGTTATGTCAGTAGTAGCTACCCCATGATGTACCATGCATTAGCGTGATATGTTGTCGTGTAATCTCGAAGGTCGTTGGAGTAAAGCTCGAGATACACCTCTTTTGTATGGTGGCATTGATTGAGTGTCATGGATCTTCATGGATTTACTTCGGATTTCATGCTTCTTACATGTCTCATTGAAATTGTCTGATTGTTAGCAGGATTACTCCTTTATAATTAATAACCCTATAATTTTTCTCCCTACCGTTGCTGACTCTTGAACATGGAACATATGTCGGGAGCAAGGAGGTCCGGACGACTCCTGGCCTGCTTCGAGAAGGTCGCCGAAGACAACGAAGGGGAGGATGCCCCTAACCTAGTCGGAGTGAGAGCATGCAGGCGCCGTGGAGTTCACGCGCCGCGAAGAGGACACCGTGGAGGTTGAGGAGTCCGAGGAGGCCGAGGTGGGCAAGGAGGGCGTGGACCCGCGAATGACGCCAAGGGAGGTCAGGAGCAAGAGCCTGAGCCCGAGCAAGAACCCGAGCCTGAGGGACGAGCAGGCCAAGAGCAAGGACAGAAGGTGTCGTCGCTGCCACCTCACCCGAACTTGGCCGACGTGATGGCAGTACATACCCAGCTGATGCAGACAATCACCCACATGCTAGCTCAGAACAACAACCACAGGACACAACACCGCAACGTACCAGAGGGCTTCTAGAAGAAGGTTGAGAACTTCAACAAGCTGGGACCGCCGACCTTCGACCACTCAGCGGATCCTATGGATGCGGACAACTGGCTGTGAGAGATAGAGAAGAAGCTGGAGTTGACTGAGCTTACAGAGGAGGAGTGTGTGACCATGGTAGCGCACCAGCTGATCAGCACAGCTAGTGCATGGTGGGACAGTTACTGCGACTCGCACCCAGACCCATTGCATATCGGGTGGGACGACTTTGTGGAGGCTTTCAGGGACCACCACATCCCTGAGGCCGTGATGGACAGGAAGGCTAACGAGTTTCGGCACCTCAAGATGGGAGGAATGTCCATGCAGGAGTATGCTAAGCGCTTCCAGGAACTGATGAGGAACGTGCCAGACGACACCAACACTGAGAAGAAGAAGGTGTACTATTTCTGGAAGGGACTACACAGAGGGATGGCTCACCACTTGGCCGTGCACGACTGCCCGACACTTCGCTCCATCATCGACAAGGCACTGATCATTGAGAGGTCGAGGCTTGAGTACGTGGAGGTCCGCGGGAGCAAGAAGAAGCGCATTGACCAGGCAAGACGCTCAAGTCCACCCCGGAGGTAGAGGACAGGTTTTCCACAGGGTCACCAGTCACAGCCGAGGCACTACTCTACCCAGCCGGGGCAGCAGAACAGGGCCAACCCAGGAGGGAGTGGAGGACCAAGCAACTGGAGGCCGAGACTGCCACCGCAAGCAGCAGAAAGGGCTAAGGTGACCTGCTTCAACTGCCGTCAGGTGGGACACAAGTCGTTCGAGTGCCCGCAGCAGGTGCAACCAGGAGGTCAGAACTGCAGCTCGCAGTACCAGACACCGGCAAAGGCACCAACACCAGGGGGGACAACCACTGTGACAACCCGCCCAGGAAAATACCGTACAATCGCCTAAGACCGATCCACTTTGGTCATTAAGCCATAGTAAAGTATCATCCTGTCGTTGGTTGCCGGGTTAACGCCCGGTAAATCACTTGGACATCGAAAAGAGGATCGACACATGCATTAAAACTCACACGAAGGCGAGTCCAGAGTACAACATAGATTAGGATATTTTATTACAAACCATTGTTCCTGGCATGGGGTAAAGGTTCAGAGTTCGAAAATACAGCGGAAATATTGTAAACTAGCGCAATGGTAGACATCACAGGAGGCCATCCGTGATGTCATCACTTGTCGTCACCCTTTCGATCAAGCACACCTGCAACAACAGTTTTAAAGCAAGGCTGAGTATACTAATACTCAGCAAGACTTAACCGTCGGAGGATGACCACATCACCAAACTCTAGACATGAAAGGGTTTTGGCCGGTGGAGTTTCTTTTGCTGAACAGCTGCTAAGAGTAGGTCCTTACTTTCAATCTTTTAGCACAAGTTCTAGTTGATTACCGTTTCTAAATGTGCCATCTAATTCAATCAAGAATTGGACAAGTAGTTAATTCATACAACCAGATTCCTCGAGTTCCATCATTATGGGATATTATGGCCAGTTGATTAAGCAGTCTCGGATAACGGTGAGAGGCCGACAATCGATTGATTTAAACCTTGCAAGGTAAACCCAAACACATGGTAGGCTGCCCCCGAAGGACAACTTTCCCAGGCTGTCCCCAAAAATCCTCGGGTTGGGATCGAATATTACAGTCCTTGGTGCAGGCTATCCGGCATACCCCGCGAGATACCCGGAGTCACCATACACCACCCTTCCCGGTAGCTAGCCGGTTAGGAGATTTCTCAAGAGTAGTAACGGTAGGATCTCGTGCCGCCTCATTAAGGTACTAGGCTTACCGGTCCCATTCCCGGCGAATGTTTAGTACGTTCAAAAGCTTAGCCCACATGACCACTAGACCGGAGCCCAATCCCATGTTCTTACCACATGAGCAATCCAATTAAGGATATCTTATGATTCCTATCTAGGAACCTATTCTCGCGAGTGACGAACATCACTCGACTTCTGTCGGGTCCTATAGCATGGCAGCTATCGACCTAGCATACTAGTGATAGAGCATAGGTACCTGAATATCATGCATCTAGGGTTTCAAATCAACTCCTGAAACGTAAATGCACAATCATAGCAAGCATAATTGCATAATTTTAAAAGACGGGGTTAATGATCCGGGGCTTGCCTTCGCTGGCAAGGTTGGCCTTGGGCCCTTCTGGACTTGGGTCCAGGTCTCGAGCTACGTCCACGCACGACAGCTTTTTGTCGGCACCTTCGTTCCCTCCTTCCGGCACGAACGTCCGTCTACTGTCGGTAGAATCTACACGAAGATGCAATGCAGGATTTATGTGATGATTTTTAATTTAATTAACCATGAACCTTAAATGACAATCAGGGGTGTATTTGTTGGGCACATTCAACTAGATAAGAAATACATTTAGCATACTCTTCCAAAAAGGAACAATATGCAATTCTTTATTACATATTCTTTGTGATGGTGACTGTGTACATATATATGTAAATAATTTAATTCAAATTCACCAACAGTAGTGGGTGGGTGCAATTAGCCTTTTAAAGACTTACAACCACACACAAGTTAGCAAGGGCGGTTTGGTGATTTTTTTCCATTTAATGACTATTAAGCCTTTAATCGCTTCCATAGCTTTTATTCATGAAATTAATTAAGAAAATTCATTGGATGGGTGTGTTACACTCTAAACACCTATAACAAGCCACTGGGCACACATGCGTGCTTTGGGCAGCTAGAAATTAATTACTTTCGAAAATAACAAAAGCTAACTAGATGGACAAGGTAAATGCACACAAAAATAATTACTCAACAAAATGATCCTAACTTTCTCACACATGTTATGTGGCTCAAATCCAGCCTAGTGGTGCAGCATATACACCTAGAACTATTGTGGAACTTGAGTTTTGCAATTTTAAAAAAAACAAGCATAATTCAAGAATAATTATTTCTGGTATCTATAAAATTGTGAACAATTCACCAGGGGTGTGTTTTGGCATTAAAAGACAGTGTGCAAAAGTTGGTGGCAAAAACCTAATTATTTTTAGCTAGAAAGATCATTTATGCAGATCTGGCAGAAATGGAAAAACATTTTTATAAAAAGATTTACAGCATAACTTTGTGCAAGTTTTGGTATAGGAGCTAGTCATGATCTAACACACAACATACCCAAAAATTAGCTACAGAGGATTTATGGTTTTTGAGATATTGCAGATCTATGTTTTTCACATTTGTAGTTTTCATGCTAAAACTAACAGGAATTAGCTCATGCCAGAATAACAAAAGTTGTGGGATATTTCACCATGAATCCAACAAAATTAGTTTGGCATTTTTCTGATTTTTCTGTGATTTGCTACGCAATTTACAAGAATCAGGAAATCAATTTAACTATTGGAGTTCACCTTTTGCAATGAGGACCCTGGAAAGATTTTTGTGTTTGCAATGTAGCCCCTAGGGGTGCTGCCGGCGCGGCTCCGGTGAAATTCCGGTGAGCACGCCGCCGGACTTGGCCGGGGAAGGATGGGGTGGCGGCTCCACTGTGGCGGCGCCATGGCGGGATGGAGAGCTCTGCTACCTACGCGGGACGAGCCGACGGCCGCTTAAATAGCAGGGGGGCGGTTCCGCGCCGTCGCGTCGAAGCAAGGACGGCGTTTATCTCCTCTGTACGGCGCGTAGGGACAGCACACCGCGGCGACCGGCGGTCCGACGGAGGTCTGTCCGGCCGTCAGACGCTGCGCATGGCTGGCACATGGTGCGAGGAAAGGGGAGGACTTCGAGGGGTCTTTGGGGCGCGTGACGCCTTGGGAAGGCACGCGGCCTCGGCCGCGCGCAGCCCGAAGCCGAGGGCGGCGGCCGGCCGCGGCACGGCGGGCGCGGCGCTCCGACGTGCCGACGTCGCGGCGCACCCGGCTCTGGCGCTTGCAGCTTCAGGCTGGACTACTTCGAGCGATGTTCTCCCAAAAATTGAATAGAAGTGCACAAAGAGATGAATAGGAAAGTTGTAGATCTAACTACCCTCTACAACTTTCGTGAAGGTCGTCTAGTGTTTTTCTCGACGGATTTGGCAGGAACGTCGTGCCAACATTGAATGTCGGCCTGTTCTGGAAAACAGGAGGTACTGTCAGTCGATCAAGTTTTTCACCAATTTCCTCCCAAAATTTGAAATGCTAATCTACATGAAAGTTGTGTCCCTCAACAAGATGGACAACTTTCATAAAGGTAGAATTTTAAGTGTTTAGATGAATTTTGGAGAACGCGGCAAAAGTTCCGGACGACATTCGCTGACGTCAACGGTTAAGCCGGTTTTGACCGTGTCTTTGACCAAGGGTCCATTACGGGTGTGTGTAGGCTTGGTCAAGGGGTTCATTAGGGTTCATTGGCGAGGTTTTTGGGTGATGACCCAGGTTGACCTAGGTTTGACCGGGGTTTGACTGGTTTGACTCGGCTGATCCGGTCATTAGCGTTAATGACGGTAATTAAAAACCTGGGGCGTCACAGCCACCTCGTACTCAGCAGAGGTCCGCTCAGTCGCCAGCTGCCCGAGGACGCGTGAACCACCTCACCGCTGAGGAGGCTGCAGCCGCACCTGACGTCGCACTCGGTGAGTTCCTTGTTGACTCAGTTTTGGCAATAGTTTTGTTCGATACTGGAGCTCAGTTTTCGTATATCTCTACCAAGTTCATTAAAGAAAGGTCGTTACCAACTAAGCCTCGACCAAGGTCTATCTTAACTAGCTCTCCGCTAGGAGACAAGAGGAGTACGTTAGAGTGCAGAGGGGTGAAGTTGGTTTTTGAGGGACAGTTGTTCACGACAGATTGACAATTTTGGAGTCAACAGGCATAGACGTGATCCTAGGAATGGATTGGTTGGCGAAGCACAAGGGAATTGTTTCATGCAACCCTAGGTTCATACAGCTAGAACACCCTAGTGGAACAAAAGTGTGGATTGAACCTCAGAGTCCGAAAACTGCAACGATGTTGTGCAACATGAGTGGGAAAGAAATTGGGGAAATTCCAGTGGTCTGTGAGTTTCCGGACGTGTTTCCAGAGGAGCTTACGGAGTTACCCCCAGACCGAGACGTGGAGTATGTGATTGAGCTGATGTCGGGAGCCAAACCCATTGCAAAGAGTCCGTACCGGATGTCATCCGAGGAGCTGGATGAGTTGAAGAAACAGCTCAAGAAGTTGTTAGAGCAAGGGTTTGTTCGACCGAGTGCCTCACTGTGGGGTTCACCAGTGCTCTTCCTGGAGAAGAAAGATGGCACCAAGAGGATGTGCATAGACTACCGCACGCTCAACTCGATGACAATCAAGAACAAATACCCACTACCAAGGATCGAGGACCTGTTGGATAGGCTCAAGAAAGCAAAGTTCCTTTCCAAGATCGATCTGAGGTTAGGTTACCACCAAATGAAGATCCGAGAGCAGGATATTCCCAAGATGGCTTTTGCCACACGATATGGTTTGTACGAGTTTGTGGTGGTTTCTTTCGAGCTGACCAACACCCCTACCTATTTCATGAACTTGATGAACAAAGTCTTTATGGAGGAGTTAGACAGGTTCATGGTGGTGTTTATCGACGATATCTTGATTTACTCTGAAACAGCGGAGGAGCACGAGGAGCACTTGAGAATCGTGCTAGAGAGGCTGAGGCAGAAGAAGCTCTACGCCAAGTTCAGCAAGTGCAAGTTCTGGATGGAGAAGGTCGCGTTCCTGGGGCACGTGTTGTCAGCAGAAGGGATTGTTGTGGATCCGTCCAAGGTGGAGTCAGTTACCAAGTGGGAGCAGCCGTTGAACGTGACTGACATGAGAAGTTTCCTTGGAATGGTAGGATACTATCGATGGTTCATTGAAAACTTCTCCAAGATTGCAAATCCGATGACAGAGTTGCTAAAAAACAACACCAAGTTCGAGTGGTCAGAAGCGTGTGAGAGGAGTTTCCAGGAGCTGAAAAGGAGACTCACCACAGCTCCAGTGCTTACCTTGCCAAATATTAAGAAGGATTTCGTGGTCTACTATGACGCTTCAAGGCTAGGACTCGGATGCGTCCTGATGCAAGAAGGGAAGGTTGTGGCTTATGCTTCAAGGCAGTTGAAGAAAAACGAGGAAAACTACCCGACACACGACTTCGAGTTGGCAGCGGTCGTGCACGCACTCAAGATTTGGAGGCACTACCTGATGGGAAACAAGTGTGAGCTGTACACTGACCACAAAAGCTTGAAGTAATTCTTCACCCAAATGGAGTTAAACATGAGGCAAAGGAGGTGGATAGAACTGATCAAAGGACTACGACGTGGAGATCAACTACCACCCGGCAAATCTAACGTCGTGGCCGACGCACTGAGCCGAAAGACGTACTGCAACAACCTCATGGTGAGAGAAGAGCAACCTGCCTTACACGAGGAGCCAGAAAAGCTAAGGATCGAGATCGTGGACTGAGGTCAAGCCAACGAACTACGGGTGACCTACGACCTGGAAGATCGAATCCGAAAAGCTCTGAAGTCGTGTGCAGAAATCAAAGCTCTGCGGGAACTGATGAAAGAAGGAGAAGCAGAGGACTACCGCTTGGATGAAAAAGGCACAGTGTGGCTGAAGGAACGGATTTGTGTACCGCAAAACAAGGCACTCCTAGAGAAGATCATGAGAAAAGCCCACGACTCGAGGTACTCGATCCACCCTGGAAGCACAAAGATGTACAAAGACCTGAAGACAAGGTACTGGTGGAAGGACATGAGGAGAGATATAGCTCACTACGTGGTCTGTTGCGATACTTGTAGTAGAGTGAAGATCGAGCACCAGAAACCCGCGGGTTTGCTTAAGCCATTGGAAATTCCGGTTTGGAAGTGGGAGGACATCTCCATGGACTTCGTAGTGGGACTACCCCAGACACCAAAGGGAAACGATTTGATTTGGGTCATAGTGGATCGACTGACCAAGGTGGCGCACTTCGTACCAGTGAAGGTGACCTTTGGTATAGAACGCTTGGCAAACCTGTACGTGGAACACATACTTAGGTTACATGGGGAACCAAAGAGCATAGTGTCCGATCGATAATCGCCGTTTGTCGCCAAGTTCTGGCGGAGTTTTCACAAGCTACTGGGCACTACTCTTAGCTACAACACAGCTTTCCACCCACAAACAGACGGGCAAATTGAGAGGGTCAACCAAGTTCTGGAGGATATGGTACAAGCTTGTGCGCTTACTTATGGCACAGATTGGGAGAGCAACCTACCATTTGCAGAGTTCTCTTACAACAACAGCTTTCAAGCAAGTCTCCGAATGGCACCCTTTGAGGCCCTTTTACGGTAGGAAGTGCAGGACCCCGCTAGCGTGGTCAGAAGTGGGAGAAAGAACACTCTTTTGGCCAGCGATCATAGAAAAGGCAGAGGAGAAAGTGGAGAAAGTTCGTGAGAACCTAAGGATTGCTCAGAGCCGTCAGAAGAGCTATGCCGACAAAAGAAGAAGCGAGTTGACCTTTGCAGTTGGAGACCGTGTGTACCTGAAGGTCTCACCACTTCGAGGAACTAAGAGGTTCTTAGTGAAAGGAAAGCTTGCTCTGAGGTACGTAGGACCATATCAAATCACCAAGAGGATTGGAAGTCTCACTTACCAGCTCACGTTACCCGAGACAATGACTGGAGTGCACCCTGTGTTTCACGTGTCACAACTGAAGAAGAGTGAGAAGGAGGTGGAAGAAAAGCAACTGTCCATGGAGTTGCCTGACCTGCAAGATACCCATGAGTATGCTAAGTACCCAGAGAAGATCTTGGATCGAGCAGTCCAAGAGACGAGAAGGACCACCATTCCTTTCTGCAAGGTGTTGTGGAGTAACCACACTGAGCGGGAAGCGACTTGGGAGAAGGAAGCCGATCTCAGGAAGGAGTACCCTCACTTGTTTGAGGAGGAAGTTGGAGCTTAAATCTCGAGGATGAGATTCTTGGTGGTGGGGGAGAATGTAACACCAAAAAAGTAGTGTGCAAAATTTGCAAAAATTTCAAACTTTTTGGTTAAATTGGAGTGCTACCAAATTTTAAACCAAACTTGCTAGCCCTCTCCTAGACTCTCCACAAATTAAACCCATTTATAAAAATATAAATTCAAATTATGGTAAAATTATCGGTGTTTTAGACCGGCAACCTACCAAGGGGAGTACCCGAGGTATATGAATGTGGCCTCGTCGAGATCGGTAGCTCGAAGGAAGAGACACGTGGCACACAACTTAGACAGGTTCAGGCCGCGAGGTGCGTAATACCCTACGTCCTATATGCTGTGTAGCTCTGGATTGATTGGGTGTGATTACAAGATTATGCGTATGAGAGAGATAGGGGTCCCTGCTTCGCCTTATATAGTCCGTGAGGCAGGGTTACATGTCGGTTTGAGGAGAAAGTACAAGTCGTGTATGTCTAGGAGTTCTCTACACAATACATGACATGTATAGCTTCCTATTCGAGTACTCCTCCACCGAAGTCCTTGCGCCCCACGCCATGTAGTGCCGTGTGTCACAAGCCAAGTAGTCCCAAGGGCCCACCGAGTAGTCTGTCCTGGTACCCACCGAGGTAGTGGGCCCAGGGAGGTCCATACGACAAGCCCCCGAGTACTTTGTAGTCGAGCGGGATAGTTTCGAGTAGTCTTGATGGCCTTGACGAGTAGGCGTCAGGCATCCCCGAGTACTACAAGCCAAAAGTCATCAAGAGTACATGAAGCATCCCGAGGCTGGAAGGTACTCCAGCTGATCCTTGAGTAGTCTTGAAGTCTTCTCGAGTAGTTCCCAAGCGTCCTCGAGTTCTTCTCTTGAAGGTCTTCAATGGTACTCGCCTTGTCTTGAAGAAGAAACCATATGGAAAATGCAATTCGAAGAATCGCATTCCATATGAAATGTAGCCCCCGAGCCTTAGGTCGAATCGTAGATTCAAGCTGAGGGTCAATCTGAAGTTCTGCTAAGATTATCCCGTAAAATCCGGAGAAAAAACCGAAGGACACGTGGCACGGAGCCCCCGAGCCTTGAGTCGAGTACTTCCTCTCGAATTGAAGGGTCATCTTGATTGTAGAATGTGTCCTGAGTTGCTCTTGAGTCTTGTCGCTACCTAGGAAATCTAGCAGATGTAGCCAAGCCCTCGAGATGGAGTGCATCGAGTACTGGAAGTCGAAGAGTCAAGCAGCCGCCGCTGAGTCAGCCACCGATACTTATCCATCCGGTCGTTGCAGCGCCGCCGGTAGGTTTATAAATAGAGGCCGAAACCCTTAGGGTTTTTCATTCCCCACAGTAGCAGCCGCTGGAGTAGATCTAGCCAACCACCCACTCGTGCTGCCGCGCTGTAGTTATCAAATCCGCGCGTGCCGCCGCTGCCCGCCACCAGTGAAGCCCCCGAGTGAATGCGAGTGAAAACTCCGTGTACTTGGAGGATGAAGTATTCTCCGTCCAAGGGCGCAAAGGCTGGTGCTAGTGCCGGGAAGAAGAGATCCCACAGCGAGGCGGGGGGATCTACCCAGGGGTCAACGCCGCCGACATCTCCCCCGCGCCCCAATCCGAACAAGGAGTGGAAGAAGTCCAAGACGAAGAATGAAGATCTGCTGGCACTGGTGAACAGCAGGTTCCTCTGGGAGAAGGAGATGGACAGGTGGCGTGCCACCGCGGGCGACCCGTACCCGATGGAGAAGAACCCTGACGAGGTCCCCATGTTCGCCCGGTTCGTGGAGCGCGGACTAGCACTCCCGGCGAGTGACTTCTTCAAGGGTCTCCTCAAGTACTATGGTATTGAGTACTTGAACCTGAACCCTAATGGCATTTTTCACGTCTCCGTCTTTGTCCACTTCTGCGAAGCCTTCGTGGGGATCAAACCTCACTAGATCTTGTTCCGGAAATTCTTCCATGTGAAGACGCAGCCGAGCGCCAACGACCCAAGAGTAGTCGGAGGAGCCGGCATTCAGATGCGTGAAGATGCCGCCGACCAGTACTTGTCGTACAAGCTCATCAACTCGAACCAAGACTGGAAGGCCAAGTGGTTTTATGTCACGAACCACCACCCGGAGCTGTCGAAGCCCAGTGGGAAGCAGCCGAAGCATCGGGCGTGGTGGAACACTGAACCGGCGATGCAGGAGGGTATTCAACTACCCGAGCTGTTGCAGAAGATCAAGGCTTTGAGAGAAGCCGGGCTGAGGGCCGAACACGTGGCCTTCAGCTTCATGAAGAGGAGGGTGCAACCACTGATGGCACGCGACACCCTCGGGTACCAGTACACGGGCGACGAGGACACATCAAGGATGCCCGGCAACGAAGTCGACGATGAAAACATTATCGAGAGACTAGGTAGAATTTTCAAGGATATGCCACCGTACACACCCCTGCCCAGTCCCTGAGTACTCCGCGGCTCGTCCGCCAAACTAGGTAAGTAGCCGATGACTGCTGCCTCCGAGTACTGATTGAATTGGAGTACTCACGCTCACCCTAGTTGCTTTGCTGCAGGATGACATTGCGAAGTTTGTCTCCGACTCAACTCCCCCTCCTCAACATGTAGATATTCCAGCGGAGGGCAAGGGCAAGGCCAAAGAACGCCGTGAAGTCGGCGAAGGTGACGACACCGTCACTATTGAAGATACATCCGACGAGGAGGATGGGGAGACGCTTCAAGAGCGGTTTCAGCTGCGGTCCAGGTTCAGCCGACCTGGGCTGCTCAATATCCCCCTCATTGAGGATCCACCGACTAGCCTGGAGGCTAGTCTCCCTGCACCGCCGAGGAGGCTGTGCAATGTAGCGCGCAAACGTGTCGCCAAGAAGTTCAAGGTGACAGAGACTACGTCCCAAGAGGTGAGTTCCTCGAGTAGAGTAGTCGAGTACTTGTCTTAGGGTATTGTATGCTGACAATGGAATTCTGAGTTGTCGCAGGAAATTCCATCATCTGACCCGGTTGATCAGGGGGAGATGACTGGGACACGGTGGGCGAGCCGACTGAAAGAAGCCGCGGTCCAGCCCCCACCGTAGAAGAGCTTGTGTCGCAGATGACACAACGAACAACTAGAGTTGTCGAGCCGCAGGTGCCGACAGAGGAGAGCAAGCCAGAGCCAAGCATGGCCATTAGGGCCGGAGAACCAGTAGCAGCTCAGGCTGAAGAGGAGGCGCCCGCTGAAGCCGGGCTCGTCGACATTGCCAGCATACTTGGCGCTCCGACCGTGACTGTTGTCTGGTCTAGCTTGTAAGTGAGAACCATTCCCGAGTAGTACTTGTAACTTGGTAATCGTACTTGGTTGACCGCTAATTTTGTACTATGCAGGAAGTTGACCGATCTGTCCTGGGAAGGAGAAGAACCCAACACGGCGGCTACTGAGGAAAACCCGTCACCGGCTGTCGAGGAGTCCACTTCTCTTCCCCAGGGCGAGACCGTGGCGCCAGGCGCGGAGGTTACGTCGCCGGAGGCCACCATAGTAGAAGGTACGTAGACTACAGTGAAGCCGCCTACCCCGAGTAGTAGTCGTAGCCCCCAGTACTGACGTCGTATGCCTTGTGTTGACAGAGACACAGGTCGAAGGGACCATGATCCCTGAAGCCGTACCAGTTGAAGGTGCTGCGCCGGAAACGGTTGTGCTGGAGGGAGCGACTACTGACCCAGAGGTTCTAGTAGCCCCCGAGCCCACGGAAGAGGTGCACAATGACCGGCTCCTAGAGGCCAGCATGGATGTTGTCGTGAGGTCGCCAGAGATCCAAGACGCGGAGTCGATTCGTTCGGCGCCGATGTCAGAGGGTGCGCTGACTAGTCGTGGCGGGCTGGAGCTTCTGTCAGATGACCTCATCGACCCGGCGACAATTGCTTGGAACTTGGAGACAATGCACCGGGCTGAGTTGTGGATGAAGGTACGTGACGGTACCCTTGAGTAGTCGGATTCCGCAAGAATTGAGTACCCGAGTAATGGTTGTTGTCTTCTGTAGGATGTCATGGAGAGATCCCGTCAGAAATCTGATTTGCTCCAGGGGTATGGCGACACAGTGCTCCAGGTGGAGTCTTTGGATAAGGAACTCAACAAGGCCAGGAAGCACTCCGCCATGCTGCAGTCAAAACTAGATGGAGCCTTCGCCCAGTACCATAACGAGATACAAGAGATGCAGGCGAAGAGCGATGACTTGATCCGCAAAAACAAGTCGTTGCGCCAGAAGAACAAAGGTATACCGCGGCTAGCCTGTTGAGTATTTATTGAGAGTACCTTTGTATTAGCCTAACTTATTTCTCTAGACTTTTGCAGATCTCGAGGTTTGGGTAGACCAGCTAAAGGCATCGGAGACTGATCTGAAGAACATCGTCTACCGAGAGAAGGATGCCCGAGAGGTACTTGAGTATGAATATAAGCAGCTGTCTTATGAGTGCGTCAAGCGCATGGAGCTCTGAGAAGCCTCGGACCATGACCTTGTCAACTGCTATAAATCTCTGCAGAAGCTCAACGAAGACTACGAGAAGCTACGGGGATAACTCAAGGAACTTGAAGAAGCCGCACTTCCCATCGCAAGTCTGCTGGTGCCACACCCGGGCGGGCCGAAGATTGCTCCGTTGGTTGACCGGTTGAAGGAAGCTCCCGGGTGTCTGGCAGCATATGTGAAGCATTTGGCGAAGTCCATCCCCAACAAAGTCTTGGCGTACATGAAGTCATCCTTCCCCAAGGCTCCGGTTGATGTAGTCGCGGGTGGACTAGCCGCCAATTGCTCAGATGATCAATACAAAGAGCTTCTGGAGCAGATGGCGCCAATCGCCGAACAAGTCGCAGAGAAGCTGGACCTCCAGTAGTTGTCCTGTAGGGTTATCTTATGGCGACATATGTAATATAATCTTGTTTGAGTTTTAATAAAAAGACTTCCATGAAATGAGTACTCGTTGTCGCTATGTATGTGCAGAGTGCCCATCTATGGAGTTCTGAGCGAGTAGTAGTGCTCGGCAGTAGACCCATTGAGGGAGACACAGTAAATGAGTTGATCGAGAATCAAGCTTTATTACTGAGAGAATACACCTGGATGGCCAGGGTGGTTTACAAGTGTAGTCGCCAGGACCTGGAGGCCGCCTACGGCTAGAGTAGTGCTAGGGCGCGTGGCCGCTTAACTGTAGATCCGTTAGTAGCCATATAGGCTGGATCTAGAAGTACATGGTCTCTTGATAGACCGCTGCTAGAGTCCTTGACGCCCTGAGCAGCCCGAGATCCGTTAGTAGCCGTTAGCGCTGGATCTTGGAGTAGAGTAGTCCGGAGACTAGTGCCTGGACCCGGAGGCCGCTTACAACGAAGGGCCCGGGAGTAGTCGTGTAGACTTGACCCCTAGACTAGTCGAGAGACTACGCGTAGAATCGACAGAGCTGGTCGACGTTCCAGGAATTGCTGATGTCGTCGCCTTCAAGTGTCTGGAGGCGATACGAGCCTGGTCCGGTCACCTTTGCAACCGTGAAGGGACCTTCCCATGTGAGAACCATGTGTGGTTTGAAGACCAGTGGATGGTCGCTTCCTTGTGTGATGAGTGATTGACAACGTTGTGTGGACTGATTCTTGGCTAAGTATTGCAGGTGCAGGTTGCGGCTTGACTCGTGTTGGTGCAGGTGAAGAACAAGCGCGAAAGGTTGTTGCCGGTGAGGCCTCCAGGTGTGGAGAAGACAAGTAGGCTTCGTTTGAGGGACCCGGTGGCCAGCAGGGTCGAGTGCGGGCCGCATGGTGGCAAGAACAGCAAGATGAAGTCGGTGGACGGTTTCTTGGTTGAGCCACAAAACCAAGGTCGAGCCGGGACTTCATGGGAGCCAAGTCATGAGTGGTGATTAGCGGAGGCTACATCAAGTTTGCGGGGTTTGCGGTGGTTCACCAGAAAATCACCGAGTTACTCGGCTGAGCCACAAAGCCGAGGCTGAAGATCGGGCGTGGCTGTCTGGCCAAAACCGGCCTGACCGGTTTGGAGAACCGGTCTGACCGGTTTGGGGTCGCAGGGTGCCGAAAGCTTCGAGGCGGAGGACACGCGTCGGGATCGCAAGGCTTGCGTTGAGGCTACGCAGGGTGCGGTCGCTGGGCATCCGTCCGATGGTGAAGACATGAAGACTTCCAAATCCGCCCTTGAGGGGCTTGTATCCCTAGTTATTAGGAAAGGGCATTTTAGACATTCGGTTGCCTCCATATAACCCAAGAGGTGAGAGGATGGCAGCCAACTCTTGGAACCCTAGCTCATTTGTTTTCCCATTTTCCTTCCTATTTTCCTTAGGTTTTCCATAGGGATAGCAAGAGAGCTTCATGGTGAGATCTTGTTGAGAGGGATGGATGATCGGGCGGCTTGCTAGACCTTGTATGAACCTTTGTTTCATGTATAGATGATTCGGCGTGGTTCCTCAAGGTTTGGATGTGTTTTTCCCGGTTGTTCTTGGTGGTGATTTTCGGAGCCCTCTCTTGTTGATTTCTTTGGGTTGTTTTCGGGACCTTTTTCTTGGGGATTTGATGGGGAAATTTGTGGGAACCCTTCGTGGTTCTTTGGGCTGTGATTCCCCTCCCAAATTCGTGAGTAAAGGTGCTCGATTTTGGGGTTTCTTGAGTTCTTGGGTTGGAAGTGCTCTTGGCGGGATTTCCTTGATTCCTCCTTTTTGGACGAGTTTTGGTGGGATTAAACTTGGCTATGGACTCCTCATGAGGTGTTCCTAATATCCCCAAAGTCTTGTTCAAGTCCGTGGAGCGATTCGGGAGATCGAGGTTTGGTTTTGGGGAAGTTGACCCGCGGGCTGTGTTCTTCCCGACTGTCCAGGCTAAAACCGGCCTGACCGGTTTCCCTAACCGGTCTGACCGGTTTCGCCCTGTGGGCTGTCGAGGAAGGTCTTTGAGCAAGGAAGTCTTTGCTGCTCCATGGCTTCGTTTATTCAGATGTGGAAAGGCTTTTGAGGTGTCTGGGGTCTTTGGGGAGTTTCTAGACAGAATCGGTCTGACCGGTTTCCCCTGCCTACGTGAGGCTAAGTCCAACAGAAGCGGTCTGACTGGTTTCAGAAACCGGCCTGACCGGTTTAGGCTGCCAGCAGCCGTGTCGTGTGTGGTTCCGCTGCGTGTGTGTTGAGGCTGTTGGTTGGGTCTTGCTCCTAGGTTCAGTAGCACTCCAGTGGCTACGTGAACTTGGCAAGAGAAGCTTGCGGAGGTGCACGAGTGAATTTGGGTTCATAGGCCGAATTCTTTAATAGAATTTTTATCGGCTCCCATTCACTCCCCCCCTCTCTGGTTCGCCGTTTCGGTCGTTCAAGTGGTATCAGAGCCGGTTCGGGTCTTTATTGACTCTAACCAATCTAAGATCCAAGGATGGCGTACCAGGAACGGGGTTCGGGTCCTCCACACTTCGATGGAAAGAACTACCAGATGTGGACTAAGCGGATGGGTGCGTTCCTCCGCGGAAAGGGTCAGATCCTTTGGGATGTCACGGTGGACACAGGCTATGTCCAGCCGATGGACTTCCTCGCTCCAGGATCGAGGGACAGATTCGACGCCAACAATAAGGCAGTCGACTACTTGTTTCGTGGTTTGTGTCACCCTGAGTTCGATCGGGTGCACACCGAGCACTTGGCTTGTAGAATTTGGTCGGTGTTGAAGGAGGCTCATGTTGGGAATGCCCAGGTTCAAGCACGGATGTATGCGACCTACCGGAGAGAGTACGAGAACTTCAGTCATCTCCCCGGTGAGTCCATCGATGCCTTGTTTCAGAGGTTCACGGTGTTTGTGAACAACATGAGGGCCAATGTGGACGTGCTCCCGTACGATGATCATGATAGAGCGGTCAAGCTCTTACACTCTTTGGATCGTACGATTTGGGGCGGAAAGTTCGAGGCTATTGTGGAGTCGGAGAAGTATGACACTCTGACGGTGAACGAGCTGTTCTCGAAGCTCAAGTCGGCTGAGGTGGATAGGGGCATGACTGCCAAGCTCAAGGGACCGACTGATTCCCATAGTCTTGCCCTCGTTGGTGGTTCCAAAGGAAAGGCTAACTCTAACCTATCCACCAGGATGTCCTCTTTCTCCTCCTTGATGTCTATGGCAGATGAAGAGTTCGACGAGCTTGGAGAGGACGAGCTGGCACTCCTGACGAGGCGGTTCGAGAGGCTGCACGAGAACCGCGTGAACATGAGGAGGAACACGAGGACTTGCTTCCAGTGCGGCGCCGGGACACTTCGTCGCCGACTGCCCGGAGAAGGCCGAGAACAAGGACAGCTACAAGCACAAGTCGAGGACGGATGGCAAGTACCGGTCGAGGCGCGACCACACGAGCAAGCACAAGAACAAGTACAAGGACGAGCGACGATCAAGGAAGAAGGAGAGCCGAGGCAAGGCCCGAGCGATGGTTGGAGCGAGCGACGTCGACTCCAGTTCCGCGTACTCCACCTCGAGCTCGAGCAGCGGTGAAGATGAAGGTGGTCGTCGCAATAAGAAGAAGTCGTCCAAGAACCTGAGCGGGCTGAGCTGCTTCACGAGAGACGGCTTCTGCACCATGGCGCTGAGCTCCGGCAGCAAGAAGAGCACACAGAGCGACTCGGACTTTGAGTCCGACAACGAGGTGCGTGATGAACTTCCCTTCTTGCGTCAGGAGAATGAGAGACTTGGCACTTTGCTTGATAACCGTGATGACATGCTTAGAGAGGCCAACAAAATGAGGAAAGAGCTTAGGGCTTCACTCGAGGATGCTAGGACTAGAGTGGCTGAGCTAGAGACACAGGTGCTTGATGGCAAGCTTGAGATTGATTCCCTTAAGGCTAGTCCTGTTGTTTCGGATGAGAATGATTGTGCCGATTGCTCCATATTCCTTACTGATCTTGCTTTGTTTAAGGAGAAGCATGCCTCCAAGTGTGAGGAACTAGATGTGCTTAGGGTTGAAGTGGCTGAGCTCAAGTCTAGACCAGCTTTGCTAGGTGCTTGCACTTCTTGCCCCGTTTTGCATGCTAAGATTGATGAGATGCATGCATACACTAGTTCTCTTGAGGCCAAATTGAAGGAACCCATGCCTACATCATGCTCTACCTGTGAAATGCATGCTTTGAAAAATTTGGAACTTGCACATTATGTTGATCATTTGCAGGATGAGAATGATGATTTGAGGAAGTTGATGGGTTGGTTGTCCGGTCATGAGCCTCAGTTGAGGATGATGATAGAAGCGTTTAAGAGGCAGGATGGTGAGGGTGTTGACGGTGAATTTCCGTCAACCTAGAGTACTTGTTATACATTGGTTTGGATTATGATTTGCAACTAACCCGCCACTAGGCATACTAATGATGTAACAAGTTCACACTTGCATGTCGATTTTGGAGTTTGTTGTTTACGCAGGAAATTAACGTTAAAGAGTAGACTTTCGGGATAAGTTCATCAAGCACTTCAAGAGAAGATCATGAAGCCCGTCACAAGTCAAGACACGAAGTGAACAAGACCCCAAACAACCCAAGGACCGAAGCATCAACACACAAAACTCCGGGACTTGGATGTTTACCAACGAGATCAACTCAGCCCGAGAGATATTCTCGCAGCTCAGGACAGCATGATCTTTCGGTACAGATTCGGAGACTTAAACGGTCTTTAATGGCAAAAGTTTGACTACGAAAGTTGTGGGCCTCGACGATACCTTCGATTTGGACATGTGGAAGGCCCAATTCGGATAAGGGAGCTAGGAGATATAGCCCCCGAAATCCCTGCTGCACAGTCAGTCCGAAATCAGAATAGATTATCTTCCAAGGCCTATTTGGAGATCTTATCTTCGTTTTTAAGGAAAGAAATGAATACCAAAGTTGAAGATAATTTCGTGGCACACAACCTGGACATCGAATTTGCATTATTTGGAGTCCGGACATGGGAGATATGGCGTTGGTAAGGAAGGACTGCGAATCAGGAAAATCTGGTTGATTTTATGGAAACCAAGTTTGCTTCTCTCCCAAGGAGGATCTCGTGCAAGGCAAGGTGGAGCACACCCAAAGGCACCCCAAGGACATAAATACAACCCCCTAGGCTCCCCAAGATGGTTACCCATCGAACAAATCATCCTACCGACGCCAATCACCAGAAAACCGCCGCCGCAAGATGAGGGAGAGAGTTAGATGAGCTCGTCGCAAGGATCAATGCCGGCGGAGAGAAGGAAGCAAGAGGAGGACTCCAAGCCGCTGGCCTAGGGGTATTCCCAAGCTCCATCGCTGCCATCTTCATCGACGACGTTCTCCGGAGTCTCCATCACCCCTATGTGCTTCAATCCGTGTGAGATGATGGGGTAATGTCTCCGTTCATCCCTAGGATTAGATGGATACATGCTATGTGATCGCTACTTGATTCGTGGTTTCAATCTATTGTTTTCATGTTGATGATGCGTTGATGATTAAGGTATGCCACCGTGTTTTTCAGGCGTATGATATCCGCTACTCCTATAGATTCCATCAACATACCGTGTCCATCATAGGTCTAGTCACGAATACCTTCGCGTAGTGACAGTACGAGAGGAGGGAAAGGGCGAAACCGTGGTCACAACCCTCGGTAGTTTGGTTTACCGCTTTCGTGTAGTAGATGCATACCATGTTATCCTAGATCATAGGGAGGGAACGCTTATCTTTCTTACTCACTCTCTTGTGTTCACCCCTTTATCATCTAGTTTAACCCTAGATTTGTTTGATCAACTTAACTTAGATTAACTTAGGTTAGATTTTCTTTACTTTTAGATTAATACTCTCTTTAAAGGTTTCCTTAGTCAACTAGATTAGTACTTGGTTAAGCGCTAGTAATCCCCTTGCTCCGCGGATTGACAAGAACCTTGTGAATCCTGTGGTGAAAAAGGTGTAGGTCCGTACGCTTGCGGATCGTAGGTGGATACGAGTTTTATCCGTCAACAGAGGGACTTGGGGCAAACAAGGTTGGTGAGGGAAGTGGAGAGAATATTCCAGAGCCACAAAAAACCCACCACAAAAATGATTTCCCTCTAAAACCCAACCATCTTAGAAACTAACTAGACACAACCCCAGCTCCACCCATATTCCCTACACCCACAAATGATCTCCAAAAGCCTACCAAGTTTGTGAGCACTACCGGGAAAGTGTTCTTTGGGAAAGTGAGTGAGAAGGCTAGTGGGGAGAAATCGGTAGAGGAGTTGAGTGGAGAGAAACCATGTGAGCAGCCCCAATCCAAGCCCAAAACTAAGCTTGTGAGGTTCCATTGTGGCTATTGTGGAAGAGATGGCCATAAAGATGAGTTTTGCTTCAAGAGGAAGCGAGAGGAGCGAATGGCGAAGGAGTGGGCTAACGGGGACAAGTATCACCCCTCCAGTGGTGTACTTAAGTCTCGTGTGCAGATGCCCAGGGCCAAGGCGAGTGTGAGGATAGTTCCGGCTTGGGGTGAGCGAAAGAGTGCAGGAGGTGCTGCTGGAGGAGTGAAACCGGTCAGACCGGTTTTCGAACCGGTCGACCGGTTTGGGGTCGCGTGAATGACAAGTTTGGTTTTCGTGCTCGTACAGGTGCGAGGGTTGTTTCTGGAGGTCGTGGTTCTGGTGGTTGGGCTGGAGAGTTTGCGGGTGGTCAGGTTGCTAGGCGTTCTCCTCCTCAAGTTCACTACGGGGATGGGAGGATTCGTAGCTTTGAGAAGGAGAGGAGGGACGGTCCAAGGGTTCTCTTTCGTGGTTTTGGTCCTCCTCCAGGCAGAGAGGGGTGGTTCCCTCAGGGTGGTTACCGTGGTGGTGTTCGTGGAGGTAGCTTTGGTAGGAGAGATGCTTTGGTTGGTGCTAACCCCACTTTCGAGCAAATGGCTCGGCACTGGTTTTTCTCTTTTGGTACTAACCCTAGTGCTGAGTCGTTTGTTCGCTCACGAGCTCGTTTTTGAATTTCAGGTGGGAGACTTGAAGAACATTTGGTTGATTGACTCCGGTTGCTCGAGGCATATGACCGGAGACACGGGGTGGTTCTCAAGTCTCGTCCCGGTGGTGACAAGGAGGTACATCACTTTTGGGGACAATGGGCGTGGGCGTGTGCTTTCAGAAGGTGAGATCAAAGTGAGTGACATGATCACTCTGAGGCGTGTTGCTCTTGTTCAATCGCTGGGGTACAATTTGCTTTCTGTGTCCCAATTGTTGGATGAGGGCTTTGAGGTGTTGTTTCGGCCAGGTGGTTCTCGGATTGTGGACTCTCGAGGGGACCTTGTCTGTATGGTCGTTCCCGAGGGTCAGGTGTTTCGTGCTAATTTTTCTCAGTCTTCGGGTGTGGAGCGTTGTTTCTTGGCTGGTTCTTCAAGTCAGTTGTGGAAGTGGCATAGGAAGTTGGGTCACTTGAGCTTTGACCTTTTGTCTCGCTTGAGTAAACTCAATTTGGTCCGAGGATTGCCACGGTTGAGGCTTGAGAAAGAGTTGGTTTGTGCGCCGTGTAGGCATGCCAAGATGGTAGCCTCTTCTCACCCACCTCTCACCGATGTGATGACTGAGCGTCCATGCGAGCTGCTCCATATGGACCTTGTTGGCCCAGCTCATGTGCGATCTGCGGGTGGGAAGTGGTATGTCCTGGTTGTGGTGGACGACTATTCTCGGTATGTGTGGGTGTTCTTTCTCGAGAATAAGGGGGAGACGTTTGGTTTTGTTCGAGATCTAGTCTTGAGGTTGAGGAACGAGAGGCACGGAGATGCCATACGAGCTATCCGCAGTGATAATGGCTCAGAATTCAGACACTCTCGTTTTGAAACCTTTTGCCATGACTTGGGTCTTGAGCACCAGTTTTCGAGTCTGTATACGCCTCCCCAGAATGGTGTTGTGGAAAGGAAGAACAGGACCTTGTGCGAGATGGCTCGGACGATGCTTGATGAGCATAGGACTCCGAGGAGGTATTGGGCTGAGGCGGTGAATACCACGTGCTATGTGTCAAACAGGATATACCTCGAGTGCACAAGAAGAAGACATGCTATGAGTTGATGCATGGTCGCACACCCAAGGTGAGTCACTTCCATGTCTTTGGTTGCAAGTGTTTCATTCGAAGAAAGGCGGGAAGTTGGATAAGTTCGAGGCTAGGTCTGTCGATGGCATTTTCTTTGGTTATGCATCTCATTCTAGAGCATATTGTGTGCTCAATCTTGAAACTAACCAAATCGTGGAGACTTGCGAGGTAACCTTCGACGAGACAGAGCCACGTAGTCAGCTTGTCTTTGAGTGTGCAGGTGATGATGAGCTTGGCGAGGAGATCTTTCAGGAGGAGGAGCATGAACATGGTGATGATGAAGATGGCGGTGTGGTGCCCCCGGATGAACATGTACCCACTACTTCGACTACGATGATGGATGGACCCTCTACTACACCTACGACGACGAATCAAGAACGAGGAGAAGCTGATGTTGAGGGGGAGGTAGCATCGAGGCGAGAACCTCCCTGGTGAGTTCAAGTGGATCACCCAGCTTCGAGGATCATCGGCGACATGAATGAACGCACTACACAGTCGAGGGTTCGGAACAATTCTCATTTCGCTCATGCTGCGTTTGTTGCTACTTTTGTGCCCAAAGACATTGGACACGCACTATCTGATCACAATTGGGTTAATTCGATGCATGAGGAGTTGGGGAACTTTGAGAGGAATCAGGTGTGGGAGTTGATTGACCCTCCCCCAGGGTGTAAGCCGATTGGTACAAAGTGGGTGTGGAAGAACAAGGAGGGAGAGAAGGGTGAGGTTGTGAGAAACAAGTCGAGACTTGTTGCTCAGGGGTTCAGTCAGAAGGAGGGGATCGACTACGAGGAGACCTTTGCTCCCGTAGCCCGTTTGGAGGCGATTAGGATCCTTCTAGCCTTCTCTGTGGCTAAAGGGTTCAAGTTGCACCAAATGGATGTGAAGAGTGCTTTTCTGAATGGTGTGTTGGAGGAAGAAGTGTATGTGAGGCAGCCTCCGGGGTTTGAGAGTGAGAGGTACCCCCACCGGTGTACAAGTTGAGGAAGGCGGCGTATGGGCGGGAAGCGGGCGCCTAGAGCTTGTTATGGTAGGTTGAGGGGGTTCTTGTTTGAGAGAGGTTTTGAGATGGGGAAGGTCGATCGGACCTTGTTTTTGCCGAGGGCGGGCGAGGAGATATCCTGATTGTGCAGGTGTACGTGGATGATATTGTCTTTGGTGGCTCGTCTAACTCTCTTGTTGCAAGATTTGCAGATGATATGAGCGGGGAATTTGAGATGAGCATGATGGGCGAGTTGCAGTTCTTCCTCGGGCTAAAAATCAAACAATCAAAGGAAGGAACATTTGTGCACCAGGCTAAGTACACCAAGGACATTGTGCGGAAGTTCAAGATGGAGGACTCCAAGGCTATGACGACGCCGATGAGTACGACTACAGCTCTTGATGCGGACGAGGAAGGTGAACACGTGGACCCGGAAGGAGTACCGGAGCATGATCGGGTCACTCCTCTACTTGACGGCGACGAGGCCGGACATACAGTTCTCGGTGTGTCTGTGCGCTCGTTTTCAAGCGTCTCCGAGGACTTCGCATCGGCAAGCGGTGAAGCGAATTTTCAGGTACTTGCGTCACACTCCCGACTTCGGCCTTTGGTATTCCGCATCCTCTTCTTTGGCGCTTCATGGTTTTTCAGACGCGGATTTTGCCGGGTGTCGGTTGGATAGGAAGTCCACTTCTGGGACTTGCCAGTTTTTGGGATCTTCTTTGGTGTCTTGGTCTTCCCGCAAACAGTCGAGTGTTGCTCAATCCACTACCGAGGCCGAGTACGTTGCCGCTGTAGTTGTTGCTCTCAGCTCCTTTGGATTTCATACACCATGAGTAACTTTGGTGAGGAGTATACCCATGTCCCACTTCAATGTGATAGCACCAGTGCCATAAGCGTCGCAAAGAACCCAGTGCTCCATTCCAAAACCAAGCACATAGAAGTGAGGTATCATTTTCTGAGAGACAACGTAGAGAAAGGAAAGATAGCTTTGATCCATGTACCCACACATGACCAACTAGCCAATATCTTCACCAAACCCCTAGATCAAGCAACTTTCACTTGTTTGCGGGGGTAACTTGGTGTGTGTTTGATTTCTTGAGTTGGGTGTGTGGGAGCTCCTTTGTAGCATATGTATAGCTTTTCTTTGTGCATTTCTTGCATTTGGCATGGCATATGTAACATTGTGTATAGGCATCCTTGTATCTTAGATTGCATGCATTTTGTATCATATGCATTGGTTAGGAAAAGCTTCTCTCATATACATTGTTCACCATGGAATGAGATATATGTCTTTGTGAGCTTGTTTGGTATGCTATGGTTAGTTTGACTTAGCTCTTGATGATCTTGATGAATAATCCATGGTTGATGGCTGTGTTTTGAAAAATTGTCACATGTATGCTCTCTCATGTGTAAATGCCTTTATATGAACTTGACATGTTTTAGTGGCTTGGTTATGCTTAATTTGTGGTTGGATACCTAGTTTATTGATCATATGGGGCCAAAGGCTCATTTGCCATCATGAATGTTTAGCCCTCTTGCCTTATCTTGTGGAGGGGCATAAGTTCCTTTTTGTCGCAAAGACATTTCATATACCATTTACAAATCTGAAAATGAAATGAAAAATGCTTGGAAATGTGCTCCCATGTCATATGTGCTGAATTTAATTTGCTATGGGTGCTAAACCGTTGCATGATGCCTACCAATGAGAAGTCTCATACATAGAAGTAGGCACATGGCTCGGTGGCTTTGACATGACATGAGGTGCTTGTGGGTGTTTATGATGGTCTTATGATTAGAATGGTTGTCCTAGCATGAAGTTTGTGTGGCTTTGCCATTTTGACATGTTTTGCTCATGTTTAGGTTTTTGCGTGTGAGAGAGTAACTTTTCGCAAAATTACTCAAATCCTTGTTAGCCTTGTCCAATGGTTGTGAAACTTGGTGATCATGTAGTTGAAGTCCATACGAACCTGTAGAGTATCTAACTTGCTCATTTGGACATGTGTAGCATCTTGTGATGAATTTTGTATACTTGAGAAGCTCTAGGTTGCATTTGTGCCTTGATTCATGCATTGGCAACAAGGGGGAGAAAGGAAGCCGGGAGAAAAGTTGCTTTGTACCCCCGGAACCTATCCCAAGTGTCAAGGGGGAGTTTGTGCATTTCGTTTGCATTTTTGGCTTTTGGGGGTATGGTCTGCTGTGTGAAATCGGCCTGACCGGTTGTAGAAACCGGTCTGACCGGTTTTGGTGGAACCGGCCTGACCGGTTATGGGAACCGGTCTGACCGGTTTGTGCCCAGAGTTGGCACTTGACCAGGGGGAGCTTGCATATGTGCAGGGGGAGCTCTTGTGTGCTTTGGTGGTTTGTGTTTTTTGCTTGAGCATGGTTTTTGTCTCGGATGTGTCGAGCCGTTGCCCTTGCCTAAGGGGTCCGAGACTTGTCTTCTTCAAGTGATCTCGTTCTTTGCCTTTCTCGGCTTTCGATCGCTTGTTGGAGTTTTTCTTGTCGTTTCTTTTCTGTTTTCCTTTTCTCTTCAATTACCAAATGTGTGTGTTGTCAATGCACTCATCAAGGGGGATATTGAGGACCATGTGTGGTTCGAGGACCAGTGGATGGTCGCTTCCTTGTGTGATGAGTGATTCACAACGTTGTGTGGACTGATTCTTGGCTAAGTATTGCAGGTGTAGGTTGCGGCTGGACTGGTGTTTGTGCAGGTGAAGAACAAGCGCGAAAGGTCGTCGCTGGTGAGGCCTCCAGGTGTGGAGAAGACAAGTAGGCTTCGTTCGAGGGACCCGGTGGCTAGCGGGGTCAAGTGCGGGCCGCATGGTGGCATGAACAGCAAGATGAAGTCATGGACGGTTTTTTGGTTGAGCCTCAAAACCAAGGTCGAGCCGGGACTACGTGGGAGCCGAGTCATGAGTGGAGATTGGCGAAGGCTGCACCGAGTTCGCGGGGTTTTCGGTGGTTCACCAGAAAACCACTGGGTTCCTTGGTTGATCCACAAAGCCAAGACCGAAGAACCGAAGACGGTGCTGCAGCAGTGCCAAACCGGTCTGACCGGTCTGACTGGTGGGTACCGGTCTGACCGGTGAGGAGTACCGGTCTGACCGGTGTGCGACGACGCAGTCCGAAATCTTTGAAGTGGAGGACACGCCTCGGGATCGCAAGGCTTGCGTCGAGGCTAAGCAGGTTGCGGTCGTCGGGCATCCGTATGATGGAGAAAGCTTGAAGACTTCCAAAACCGCCCTTGAGGGGCTTGTATCCCTAGTTGTTAGGAAAGGATATTTTAGACTTTCGGTTGCCTCCATATAACCGATGAGGTGAGAGGATGGCAGCCACTCTCTTGGAACCCTAGTTCATTTGCTTTCCTATTTTCTCTTCCTATTTTCTTAGGATTTCCATAGGACTAGCTTGAGAGCTTCATGGTGAGATCTTGTTGAGAGGGTTGGATGATCGGGCGGCAAGCTAGACCTTGTATGAACCTTTGTGGCATCTATAGATGATTCGGCGTGGTTCCTCAAGGTTTGGATGTGTTGTTCCCGGTTGTTCTTGGTGGTGATTTTCAGAGCCCCCTCTTGTTGATTCTCTTGGGGTGTTTTCGGGACTTTGCTCTTGGGGATTTGATGGGGGAAATTTGTGGGAACCCTTCGTGGTTCTTTGGACTGTGATTCCCCTCCCAAATCCGTGAGTAAAGGGGCTCGATTTTGGGGTTTTCCGTGTTCTAGGGTTAGAGGTGCTTTTGGCGGGATTTCTTCGATTCCTCTTGTTTGGACAAGTTTTTGTGGGATTAAACTTTGCTATGGACTCCTCATGAGGTGTTCCGATTGTCCCCAAAGTGTTGTTCAAGCCTGTGGAGCGATTCAGGAGATCAAGGCTTGGATTTGGAGGTGTTGACCCGCGGGTGCTGTTCATCCCGAGAAGCCCAGGTCACACCGGTCTGACCGGTGCTCTTGACCGGTCTGACCGGTGCAACCCTTGGTGGGTTTTTGCTCGGGTGAACATCTAGGTGTGTTTGCTGTTGTCCTGTGTTGGGGCTGTTTCGAGTTTGGGTCTGTTTTGAGGTCGGTAGGCCTGTTTGGTGCTTTGGGGCTTTCTGGCTGTGACCGGTCTGACCGGTGTTGGTCAGTGGACTCGAGGTTTGGTGTTCCGCTGTGTTCTCAAGTCGGAAGGTTGTGTGTTGGTTCCTGGGTCCAGTGGCACTCTAGTGGCTACATGGGCTTGGCCAACTTGGGTAGTGAGTCGGAGATGTGTGTTGGAAGCCGTGTTCGTCTTGTTGGAGTCTCCATCTCCTTCGAGAAAAATTTTTATCGGCTCCCATTCACTCCCCCCTCTCTGGTTCGCCGTATCGGTCCTTCAAGTAGTATCAGAGCCGGTTCGGGTCTTTATTGAATCTAACCAGTCTAAGATCCAAGGATGGTGTACCAGGAACGGGGTTTGGGTCCTCCACACTTCGATGGCAAGAACTACCAGATGTGGAGTAAGCGGATGGCTGCGTTTCTCCGAGGAAAGGGTCAAATCCTTTGGGATGTCACGGTGGACACAGGCTATGTCCAGCCGATGAGCTTCCTCGCTCCAGGATCGAGGGACATGTTCGACGGCAACAATAAGGCGGTCGACTACTTGTTTCATGCTTCGTGTCAGCCTGAGTTCGATCGGGTGCACACCGAGCACTTGGCTTGTAGAATTTGGTTGGTGTTGAAGGAGGCTAATGTTGGGAATGCCCAGGTTCAGGCTCGGATGTATGCGACCTACCGGAGAGAGTACGAGAACTTCACTCATCTCCCAGTGAGTCCATCGATGCCTTGTTTCAGAGGTTCACGGTGGTTGTGAACAACATGAGGGCCAATGTGGACATGCTCCCGTACGATGATCATGATAGAGCTGTCAAGCTCTTACACTCTTTGGATCGTACCATTTGGGGTGGAAAGTTCGAGGCCATTGTCGAGTCGGAGAAGTATGAAACTCTGACGGTGAACGAGCTGTTCTCGAAGCTCAAGTCGGCTAAGGTGGATAGGGGCATGACCGCCAAGCTCGAGTGCCCGACTGACTCTCATAGTCTTGCCCTCGTTGGTGGTTCGAAAGGAAAGGCTAACACTAACCCATCCACCAGGATGTTCTCTTTGTCCTCTTTGATGTCTATGCCAGATGAGGAGTTCGACGTGCTTGGAGAGGACGAGCTGGCGTTGCTGACGAGGAGGTTCGAGAGGCTGCACGAGAACCGGGTGAACATGAGGAGGAACACGAGGACATGCTTCCAGTGCGGCAAGCCGGGACACTTCGTCGCCGACTGCCCGGAGAAGGTCGAGAACAAGGATGGCTACAAGCACAAGTCAAGGATGGATGGCAAGTACCAGTCGAGGCACGACCACAAGAGCAAGCACAAGAACAAGCACAAGGACGAGCGACGATCGAGGAAGAAGGAGAGCCGAGGCAAGGCCCGAGCGATGGTGGGAGCAAGCGACGTCGACTCTAGTTCCGCATACTTCACCTGGAGCTCGAGCAGCAGTGAAGACGAAGGTGATCGTCGCAAGAGTAGGAAGTCGTCTAAGAACCTGAGCGGGCTGAGCTGCTTTGCTAGAGACGGCTTCTGCACCATGGCGCTGAGCTCCGGCAGTAAGAAGAGCACACAGAGCGACTCGGACTCTAATTTCGACGACGAGGTGCGTGATGAGCTTCGTGCCACCATGCGGCTTGGCTCATTGCTTGATAACCGTGATGACATGCTTAGAGAGGCCAAGAAAATGAGAAAAGAGCTTAGGGCTTCACTCAAGGATGCTAGGACTAGAGTGGCTGAGCTAGAGACACAGGTTCTTGATAGCAAGCTTGAGATTTATTCCCTTAAGGCTAGCCCTGTTGTTTCTGATGAGGTTGATTGTGCTGATTGCTTCATCTTTCTTGCTGATCTTGCTTTGTTTAAGGAGAAGCATGCCTCCAAGTGTGAGGAACTAGATGTGCTTAGGGTTGAAGTGGCTGAGCTTAAATCTAGACCTGCTTTGCTAGGTGCTTGCACTTCTTGCCCTGTTTTGCATGCTAAGATTGATGAGATGCATGCTTACACTGCTTCCGCTGAGGCTAAGCTGAAAGAACCAATTCCTACATCTTTCTCTACCTGTGAAATGCATGCTTTGAAGAATTTGGAACTTGCGCATTATGTTGATCGCTTGCAGGATGAGAATGATGAGCTGAGAAAGTTGATGGGTTGGTTGTCTGGTCATGAGCCTCAGTTGAGGATGATGATCGAGGCATTTAAGAGGCAGGATGGTGAGGGACTTGGGGCAACCAAGGTTGGTGAGGGAAGTGGAGAGAATATCCCAGAGCCACCAAAAACCCACCACAAAAATGATTTCCCTCCTAAACCTAACCATCTTAGGAACCGACTAGACTCAACCCCAGCTCCACCCGTGTTTCCTATACCAACAAATGATCTCCAAAACCCTATCAAGTTTGTGAGCACTTTGAAGGACCGATTAGGCGACCAGAGAGGGGGGAGTGAATGGGAGCCAATAAAAATTCTTCTCAAGAACTTGGCCTATGCCCCCAAATCACTTCTGAAGAATCTCGCACACACTTGCCAAGATCACGTAGTCACAACGGACCTACTGACCCTAGGAACAAGTTAGATCAAGCCTAAGAACAAAGCGGAAGCAAGCGCCAACCGAACTGAGAGAAAAAGCTAGCGCGAGGCAAACTGCAGCAGAAAATGTCGGTACTACCGGCCCCAGGTCGGTACTACCGATATGGGCTTACTGGCACCTAAAAACCAGGTTATCGGTACTACCGGCACTGGGTCGGTACTTCCGACAATCGGTACTACCGACCTTGTTTTGGTTCTACCGATAAGGACTCTCTGGCAGCTGAAAATTAGGTCATCGGTACTACCTGCACTGTGTCGGTAGTACCGCCCCCCCTAAAAATCAGCCCGCGAAATAGCCCCAAACTTTCGATCGATGGATCTCCCAAACCACTTGGAGTCTTGAGACGAAATTTGGAGGAGATGTTAAGCACCCCTAGGTGAGATTATGCCCCAAAAATTTTGTCTCCAAACCCACCAAAACACCGGGAATCGCGGATCACACGAGCTCAAGTTCTACTCACGAGTTCATCCAAAGAATCACGAATCTAGGACGATTTGAGGAGTTTGGGGGCAAGAGATCACTGGGAAAAGAGGCACAAGGCACTCATGGATGAATCCCCCAAACAAATCCGAGCCAAAACCATCTAGAAAACGAGAATCAAGACGAGCACGAAAATAGCACAAAAATGACTCCGAAAATCATCATGGGAACCACAACGCCGAATCTTCTATACAAACCAGGAAAGATTCACAAGGTCTAGCATGCCGCCCTAGCATCCATCCCTCTCAACAAATTTCTCATGAAGCTCTCATGCTAGCCTAGAGAAAAATGGAGAAGAAAATAGTCTAGGAAAAAGAGAAAGAGGAAGGGGGGAATGAAACCCTAAGTCGCTGAGAGAGAGAGAGCCATCCACACACACTCATGGCTTATATATTGGGTCCCGCCGGTGTGGGAAATGACTCGACTACCCCTAACTCAACTACTGGCGATACAACCCACACAGGGGCATTTATGTAATGTTTGTGGGTCTTGCCATCGGACGGCCACGCCTTCGCCGCACCTCGCGTCCTCCTAACGCAAGCCATGTGATCCCACCGCGTGTCCTCCGCTTTGAAGCTTCTCGACACGCCCAGATCCCGTCTCTGTCGTGTTGGGCCTTCGGACTTGGTTTTGAGGCCCAAACCAAGAAACTGTCCTCAGATGGTTTTGTGGGCAAACCACCAAACCCCGCGTGCTCGGCCCGGCCTCCCGCCAAGCCTCTTGACTCGACCGCCACCGTGCACCGGCTCGATCGTCCACGACTTTGTCTTGCTCGTCTCGCCACCATGTGGCCCGCACCTAGTCCCGCCGTCCGGGTCCCTCGAACCGAGCCTACTTGTCTCTACATCTCCCGGAGGCCCCTCAAGGCTGAAGACCTTTCGCGCCCGTTCTTCACCTGCAACAACACGAACTAGGCCACAGCCTACACCTGCGCACTGAGCCAAGAGTCAGTCCAACACCCGTTTTCAATCACTCATCACTGAGGAGCGGTCATCCATCTACCACCGGGACGCTCCTGGTCCTCACACTTTGCGGAAAGTGTTCTTTGGGAAAGAAAGTGAGAAGGCTAGTGAGGAGAAACCGGTGGAGAAGTTGAGTGGAGAGAAACCAAGTGAGCAGCCACAGCCCAAGCCTAAGCCTAAGCTTCTGAGGTTCCATTGTGGCTATTATGGGAGAGATGGCCATAAGGATGAGTTTTGCTTCAAGAGGAAGCGAGAGGAGAGAATGGCGAAGGAGTGGGCTAACAAGGACAAGTACCACCCTTCCGATGGTGTACTTGAGCCTCGTGTGCAGATGCCCAGGGCCAAGGCGAGTGTGAGGACAGTTCGGGCTTGGGGAGTGCGGAAGGCTGTTGGAGGTGCTGCTGCCCAGACTACCGGTCAGACCGGTGTGGGGCACCGGTTAGACCGGTGCAGGCCTGGACAGGTAGCAGTTTGGGTTTTGTGCTCGTACAGGTGCAAGGGTTGTTTCTGGAGGTCGTGGTTCTGGTGGTTGGGCTGGAGAGTTTGCAGGAGGTCAGGTTGCTAGGCATTCTCCCCCTCGAGTTCACTATGGGGATGGGAGGAGTCGTAGCATTGAGAAGGAGAAGAGGGACGGTCCACAGGCTTTCTTTCGTGGTTTTGGTCCTCCTCCAGGCAGAGAGGGTTGGTTCCCTCATGGTGATTACTGTGGTGGTGTTCGTGGAGGTAGCTTTGGTAGGAAAGATGGTTTGGTTTGTGCTAACCCCACTTTCGAGCAAATGGCTCGGCACTGGTTTTGCTCTTTTGGTACTAACCCAGTGCTGAGTCGTTTGTTCGCTCACGTACTCGTATTTGAATTTCAGGTGGGAGACTTGAAGAACATTTGGTTGATTGACTCCGGTTGCTCGAGGCATATGACTGGAGACAGGGGGTGGTTCTCAAGTCTCGTCCCGGTGGTGACAAGGAGGTACATCACTTTTGGGGACAATGGGCGTGGGCATGTGCTTTCAGAAGGTGAGATTAAGGTGAGTGACAAGATCAGTCTCAGGCGTGTTGCTCTTGTTCAATCGCTGGGGTACAATTTGCTTTCTGTGTCCCAGCTGCTGGATGAGGGTTTTGAGGTGTTGTTTCGGCCTGGTGGTTCTCGGATTTTGGACTCTCGAGGGGACCTTGTCTATATGGTCGTTCCCGAGGGTCAGGTGTTTCGTGCTGACTATTCTCAATCTTCAGGTGTGGATCGTTGTTTCTTGGCTGGTTCTTCGAGTGAGTTGTGGAGGTGGCATAGGAAGTTGGGTCACTTGAGCTTTGACCTTTTGTCTCGCTTGAGTAAACTCAATTTGGTCCAAGGATTGCCAAGGTTGAAACTTGAGAAAGAGTTAGTTTGTGCGCCGTGTAGGCATGCCAAGATGGTAGCCTCTTCTCACCCGCTCTCACCGATGTGATGACTGAGCGTCCATGCGAGCTGCTCCATATGGACCTTGTTGGCCCAGCTCGTGTGCGATCTGCGGGTGGGAAGTGGTATGTCCTTGTTGTGGTGGATGACTATTCTCGGTATGCGTGGGTGTTCTTTCTCGAGGATAAGGGGGAGACGTTTGGTTTTGTTCGAGATCTAGTCTTTAGGTTGAGGAACGAGAGGCATGGAGATGCCATACGAGAAATCCGCAGTGACACTGGCTCAGAATTCAGAAACTCCCGTTTTGAAACCTTTTGCCATGACTTGGGTCTTGAACACCAGTTTTCGAGTCCGTATACGCCTCCCTAGAATGGTGTTGTGGAAAGGAAGAACAGGACTTTGTGCGAGATGGCTCGGACGATGCTTGATGAGCATAGGACTCCGAGAAGGTACTGGGCTGAGGCGGTGAATACCGCGTGCTGTGTGTCGAACAGGATCTACCTCAGAGTGCATAAGAAGAAAACATGCTATGAGTTGATGCATGGTCGCACACCCAAGGTGAGTCACTTCCATGTCTTTGGCTGTAAGTGTTTCATTTTGAAGAAAGGGAAGAAGCTGGATAAGTTTGAGGCTAGGTCTGTCGATGGTATTTTCTTTGGTTATGCATCTCATTCTAGAGCATATCGTGTGCTCAATCTTGAAACTAACCATATCGTCGAGACTTGCGAGGTAACCTTCGACGAGACACAGCCACGTAATCAGCTTGTCTTTGAGTGTGCAGGTGATGATGAGCTTGGCGAGGAGATCTATCAGGAGGAGGAGCATGAACATGGAGACGATGAAGATGGCGGTGTGGTGCCCCGGCTGAACATGTACCCACTACTTCGACTATGGTGGTGGACGGACCCTCTCCTACACCGACGACGACAAATCAAGATCGAGGAGAAGCTGTTGTTGAGGGGGAGGTAGCATCGAGGCGAGAACCTCCCCGGCGAGTACAAGTGGATCATCCAGCTTCAAGGATCATCGGCGACATAAATGAACGCACTACACGGTCGAGGGTTCGAAACAATTCTCATTTTGCTCATGCTGCATTTGTTGCTACTTTGAGCCCAAAGACATTGGACACGCACTATCTGATCACAATTGGGTTAATTCGATACATGAGGAGTTGGAGAACTTTGAGAGGAATCAGGTTTGGGAGTTGGTTGACCCTCCCCCAGGTGTAAACCGATTGGTACAAAGTGGGTGTGGAAGAACAAAGAGGGAGAGAAAGGTGAAGTGGTGAGAAATAAGTCAAGGCTTGTTGCTCAGGGGTTCAGTAAGAAGGAGGGGATCGACTACGAGGAGACCTTTGCTCCTGTAGCCCATTTGGAGGCGATTAGGATCCTTCTAGCCTTTTCCGTGGCTAAATGATTCATGTTGCACCAAATGGATGTGAAGAGTGCTTTCCTGAACGGTGTGTTGGAGGAAGAAGTGTATGTGAGGCAACCACCGGGGTTTGAGAGTGAGAAGTACCCCCACCGGGTGTACAAGTTGAGGAAGGCGTTGTATGGGTTGAAGCAGGCGCCTAGAGCTTGGTATGGTAGGTTGAGGGGATTCTTGTTCGAGAGAGGTTTTGAGATGGGGAAGGTCGATCAGACCTTGTTTCTACTGAGGCAGGGCAGAGATATCCTGATTGGGCAGGTGTACGTGGATGATATTGTCTTTGGTGGCTCATCTAACTCTCTTGTTGCAAGGTTTGCAAAGGATATGAGCAGGGAATTTGAGATGAGCATGATGGGCGAGTTGCAGTTTTTCCTCGGGCTTCAAATCAAACAATCATAGGAAGGAACATTTGTGCACCAAGCTAAGTACACCAAGGATATTGTGCGGAAGTTCAAGATGGAGGAATCCAAGGCTATGACGACGCCGATGAGTACGAATACGGCTCTTGATGCGGACGAGGAAGGTGAACACGTGGACCAGAAGGAGTACCGAAGCATGATCGGGTCACTCCTCTACTTGACGGCGACGAGGCCGGACACCCAGTTCTCAGTATGTCTGTGCGCTCGTTTTCAAGCGTCTCCGAGGACTTCGCATCGGCAAGTGGTGAAGCGAATTTTCAGGTACTTGCGTCACACTCCCGACTTCGTCCTTTGGTACTCCGCGTCCTCTTCTTTGGCGCTTCATGGTTTTTCAGACGCGGATTTTGCCGGGTGTCGGTTGGATAGGAAGTCCACTTTTGGGACTTACCAGTTTTTGGGTTCTTCTTTGGTGTCTTGGTCTTCCCACAAACAGTCGAGTGTTGCTCAATTCACTACCGAGGCCGAGTACGTTGCCGCTGCTAGTTGTTGCTCTCAGCTCTTTTGGATTTCATACACCATGAGTGACTTTGGTGAGGAGTATACCCATGTCCCACTTCAATGTGATAGCACCAGTGCCATAAGCGTTGCAAAGAACCCAGTGCTCCATTCCAAAACCAAGCACATAGAAGTGAGGTATAATTTTCTGAGAGACAACGTAGAGAAAGGAAAGATAGCTTTGATCCATGTACCCACACATGACCAACTAGCCGATATTTTCACCAAACCCCTAGATCAAGCAACTTTCACTCGTTTGCGGGGGAGCTCAGTGTGTGTTTGATTTCTTGAGTTGGGTGTGTGGGAGCTCCTTTGTAGCATATGTATAGCTTTTCTTTGTGCATTTCTTGCATTTGGCATGGCATATGTAACATGATGTATAGGCATCCTTGTATCTTAGATTGCATGCATTTTGTATCATATGCATTGGATAGGAAAAGCTTCTCCTATATACATTGTTCGCCATGGAATGCTATATATGTCTTAGTGAGCTTGTTTAGTATGCTATGGTTAGTTTGGCTTAGCTCTTGATGATCTTGTTTAATAATCCATGGTTGATGACTATGTTTTTGAAGAATGTCACATGTATGCTCTCTATGTGTAAATGCCTTTATATGATCTTGACATGTTTTAGTGGCTTTGCTATGCTTAATTTGTGGTTGGATAGATAGTTTATTGATCATATGGGGCCAAAGGCTCATTTGCCATCATGAATATTTAGCCCTCTTGCTTCATCTTGTGGAGGGGCATAAGTTCCTTTTTGTCGCAAAGACATTTCATGTACCAATTATGAATCTGAAAATGAAATATAAAATGCTTGGAAATGTGCTCCCATGTCATATGTGCTGAATTTAATTTACTTTGGGTGCTAAACCATTGCATGATGCCTAGCAATGAGCAGTCTCATACATAGAAGTAGGCACATGGCTCGGTGGCTTTGACATGACATGTGGTGCTTGTGGGTGTTTGTGATGGTCTTATGATTAGAATGGCTGTCCTAGCATGAAGTTTGTGTGGCTTTGCCATTTTGATATGCTTCTATCGTGTTTAGGTCTTTGCTCATGAGAGGCAAGTTTTTCGCAAAATTGCCCAAATCCATCTTAGCTTCGTCCAATGGTTGTGAAACTTGGTGATCTTGTAGTTGATGTTGATACGAAGCTATATAATATCTAACTTGCTTATTTGGACATGTGTAGCATCCTATGTTGAATTTTGTCTATTTGAGAAGCTCTAGGTTGAAAGTTTTGCATTTTTGGCTTGATTCATGCATTGCCAACAAGGGGGAGAAGTTTGAGCTTGAAATGGCTTGCTGGATGCATTTAGAAGGTTTTCAGGTGGTTTCTAGCCATTTCTGGGCTCTGGTGAGCACCGGTCTGACCGGTCGAGGTCACCGGTCTGACCGGTCAGAGTGTTGGTCCTGTGCACATGTTGGGCACCGGTCTGACCGGTGGTGGTGGCCGGTCTGACCGGTGTGAGCTAAAGTTGTTGCAGCTGCCCTGTTTTCAAGTGGTTTGCATGCATTCGTCCAGGGGAGGTGCATTGGTTCAGGGGGAGCTTGCATGTGTGCAGGGGGAGCTCTTTGTGGTTGTTCGAGATTTGGTTTGGTGGTTTGCGCTCTTTGCTTGAGCTTGGTTTTGTCTCGGATGTGTCGAGCCGTTGCCCTTGCCTAAGGGGTCCGAGACTTGTCTTCTTCAAGTGATCTTGCTCTTTTGCCTTTGTTTGGCTTTCGATCGCTTGTTGGAGTTTCTTTTTGTTCGTTTATTTTCTTTTTCTTTTCTCTCTTCTTACTTTATGTGGGTGTTGTCAATGCACTCATCAAGGGGGACATTGAGGACCATGTGTGGTTCGAAGACCGGTGAATGGTCGCTTCCTTGTGTGATGAGTGATTGATAACGTTGTGTGGACTGATTCTTGGCTAAGTATTGCAGGTGCAGGTTGCGGCTTGACTGGTGTTGGTGCAGGTGAAGAACAAGCGCGAAAGGTCGTCGCCGGTGAGGCCTCCAGGTGTGGAGAAGACAAGTAGGCTTCGTTCGAGGGACCCGGTGTCCAGCGGGGTCAAGTGCGGGCCGCATGGTGGCATGAACAGCAACATGAAGTCAAGGATGATTTCGTGGTTGAGCCTCAAAACCAAGGTCGAGCTGGGACTACGTGGGAGCCGAGTCATGAGTGGCAATTGGCGGAGGCTACACCGAGTTCGTGGGGTTTCCAGTGGTTCAGCAGAAAACCATTGGGTTCCTTGGTTGATCCACAAAGCCAAGACCGAAGAACCAAAGACGGTGCTGCAGCAGTGCCAGACCGGTCTGACCGTGGGTCTGACCGGTCTGACCGGTGTGCGACAACGCAGTCCGGAATCTTCGAAGCGGAGGACACGCGTCGGGATCGCAAGGCTTGCGTCGAGGCTAAGCAGGTTGCGGTCGCCGGGCATCCGTCCGATGGAGAAAGCTTGAACACTTCCAAAACCGCCCTTGAGGGGCTTGTATCCCTAGTTGTTAGGAAAGGGTATTTTAGACTTTCAGTTGCCTCCGTATAACCCATGAGGTGAGAGGATGGCAGCACTCTCTTGGAACCCTAGTTCATTTTCTTTCCTATTTTCCCTTCCTATTTTCTTAGGATTTCCATAGGACTAGCTTGAGAGCTTCATGGTGAGATCTTGTTCAGAGGGTTGGATGATCGGGTGGCAAGCTAGACCTTGTATGAACCTTTATGGCATGTATAGATGATTCGGCGTGGTTCCTCAAGGTTTGGATGTGTTGTTCCCGGTTGTTCTTGGTGGTGATTTTTGGAGCCCTCTCTTGTTGATTCTCTTGGGGTGTTGTCGGGACTTTGCTCTTGGGGATTTGATGGGGGAAATTTGTGGGAACCCTTCGTGGTTCTTTGGACTGTGATTCCCCTCCCAAATCCGTGAGTAAAGGGGCTCGATTTTGGGGTTTTCCGTGTTCTAGGGTTAGAGGTGCTTTCGGTGGGATTTTTTCGATTCCTCTTGTTTGGACAAGTTTTGGTGGGATTAAACTTGGCTATGGACTCCTCATGAGGTGTTCCTATTGTCCCCAAAGTCTTGTTCAAGCCTGTGGAGCGATTTGGGAGATCAAGGCTTGGATTTGGAGGTGTTGACCCGCGGGTGTTGTTCATCCCGAGAAGCCCAGGTCACACTGGTCTGACCGGTGCAACCCTTGGTGGGTTTTTGCTCGGGTGAACGTCTGGGTGTGTTTGCTGTTGTCCTGTGTTGGGGCTGTTTCGAGTTTGGGTCTATTTGGAGGTCGGTAGGCCTGTTTGGTGCTTTGGGGCTTTCGGGCTGTGACCGGTCTGACCGGCGTTGGTCAGTGGACTCGAGCTTTGGTGTTCCGCTGTGTTCTCGGGTCGGAAGGTTGTGTGTTGGTTGCTAGGTCCAGTGGCACTCCAGTGGCTACGTGGGCTTGGCCAACTTGGGTAGTGAGTCGGAGACGTGTGTTGGAAGCCGTGTTCGTCTTGTTGGAGTCTCCATCTCCTTCGAAAAGAATTTTTATCAGCTCCCATTCACTCCCCCCCTCTTTGGTTCGCCATATCGGTCCTTCAGTGGCGCAGCGAGCTTCTTCGAGTCCGTTGTTGACGGTTGAAACATGTAACAACCTTCGATCCGCAAGCGTACGGACCTACACCTTTTACACCTCGGGGTGACCCCAAGGTTCTTGTCAATCTGCGGAGCAAGGGGATTGCTAGCGCTTAACCAAGTATGATGGGAAACCTTTGAAAGGGGTATTAATCTAAAGGTAAATACAATCTAACCTATGTTAATCTAAGAAGTCTAAGGTTGAACTAGATGGCAAAGGGTGGACACAAGAGAGAGAGAGGGGTTAAGATAGATAAGCGTTCCCTCCCTAGGGTTTAGGAACACATGAAGATGCAGCTACTACATGAAAAGGGTGTTGCCTACACTACCTTCATGGTGATTATGCGGCCGCTAAGCCTTTTCCCTCCACCGTACTGTCACTACGCAAGGTAATCAAACACTTTCACGTATAACCGCATCTATACCTAAGCATCCATAGGGTTAAGCTAATCACCACGACTACCACAAACCCTACTAAGACCACATGTTGCGCAAACATATGTAAGCAAAGCATACGCGAAGACATAGACCATAAAGCATTGGTTGGCATAAGGTTCATGTATAGATTACATATCATCCATCCATCGAACCCTAGGGACGAACAATGACATTACCCCATCATCTTACACGGATTGAAGCACGTAGGGGTGATGGAGACTCCGGAGAACATCGTCGATGAAGATGGCGGTGATGAAGCTTGGGAACACCCCTAGGCCAGCGGCTTGGAGTCCTCCTCTTGCTTCCTTCCCTCCGCCAGTGTTGATCCTTGCGACGAACTCATCTAGTCTCATCCCTCATCTTGTGGCGACTCTCCGATGAATGGATGTCAATCGGTAACCCTCTTGGGGTGCCTAAGGGGTTGTATTTATGTCCTTGGGGTGCTTTGGGGCGTGCTCCACCTTGCCTTGCACGAGATCCTCCTTGGGAGAGAACCAAACTTGGTTTCCATAAAAAAAAAGTCTCGTCCAGATTTTCCTGATTCGCAGCCCTTCCTTGCCGGTGCCATATCTCCCACGTCCGGACTCCAAATAATGCAAATTCGGTGTCCAGGTTGTGTGTCGCGAAATTATGTTCAACTTTGGTACTCATTTCGTTCCTTGGAAACGAAGATAAGATCTCCAAATTGGCCTTGGAAGATAATTTGTTCTGATTTCGAGCTGATTGCGTAGCAGGGATTTCGGGGGGCATATCTCCTAGCACCCTTATCCAAATTGGGCCTTCCACATGTCCAAATCGAAGGTATCGTCGAGGCCCACAACTTTGGTAGTCAAACTTTTTCCATTAAAGGCCGTTTAAGTCTCCGAATATGTACCGAAAGATCATGTTGTCCTGGGCTGCGAGAATATCTCTCGGGCTGAGTTGATCTCGTTGGTAAACATCCAAGTCCCCAGAGTTTTGCGTGTTGATGCTTCGGTCCTTGGGTTGTTTGGAGTCTTGTTCACTTCGTGTCTTGACTTGTGACAGGCTTCATGATCTTCTCTTGAAGTGCTTGATGAACTTATCCCGAAAGTCTCCTCTTTAATGTTAATTTCCTGCGTAAACAACAAACTCCAAAATCGACATGCAAGTGTGAACTTGTTACATCATTATTGGAATTAGCGAGACTCGTCAAAAGGGCCATGGAAAATAAAAGTTGGAAAGAGAGAGATGAAACACACAGTTAGATAAGTGGACATGTGCAAGTGGCAAATGGATGATCCCGAGGCACGAGGGAAGTCCTCGTTATCGGATTGCACATGGTTGGAAGATTTGAGTATGGATTTATCATCAAGGCACTTGAGAACTTATGAAGAAAAAGAACCGAGGAGCATTTTTATTATTTTTCTTAATTTTATTTTATTTCCTTCTCATTTTTTTCTCTTTCTTTTTTCTTTCTTCTTCCTTTTTTCTTTTCTTTTCTTCTCATCATATTTTTTTCATTTTTCATTTTTTTTCTTTTGCTCCTCAGAACTTTTCCAACATAATACTTACATAGAATTTGTCAGAGATGATGTAATGACTCCTCCCCCATGCTTGAACGATGCTCGTCCTCGAGCATTAAAAAGAGGGGAAATGACTGCTAAAGTAAGTATAAATTCCATAATCTTGCGGAATATTTGAATCTCCATCGAGAATTTACTCCATACTCAAATTGGGTTGTGGACAAGGAGGTGATCACAACAAGATGTTTTTGGTTTAAGTGGATTTCCAGCGAAGTTTGTCAAATTTTTGATGTGAAAACCCATAATGCATGGACAAAAAGGCTAGCATGAAAAAGTTACACAAAGGAATGACCAGATTCTTAGTCTCGAACCATAGAAATCAATCCTAATCCAACTCATCAAAACATATGTTTGCAATCTACGGGTTTTTATTATTGAACATATATGTATAAGGCTTTGGTAGGTAGAACTTTGCAAGAGCATCACAAATATGTAGATAGCATAAAAGTTAAGTTTTCATAAAAACAACAAGTTATCCGACTATTCATAAACTTAAATTAAAGAGCAAAGATATGTATGTGGGTTTAGAGCATAGTCATTTCACCTCACAAATAAAAGAGCTGGTATTTAAATTAATTTCAGATCATATTATAGAGAGAAATTAACCAAGACATGTATAACTTCATGTAGGTAAAACAAAGCGGCAACTTTCATCATCTTTCCGTAAGCATAGGCAATATAAAACATCGAGGTGAACACATGGTCATGCCTATCTATTGAAAGTAAAAAGAAACCTAGGTTCTCCTCCTAGTAGCCATGTTATTGTTGGAAGAGAAAAACAAAAGGTTGCACCTAGTTGAGGTTGAAAGAATACTTACAAGCATTTGTGTTTGGAAAAGAGAAGGTCTATGGAGGTGTTACCATCCTTTGTAGTTCTTCGTTGCCTTCTCCCGACATCTCCATGTATCGATGTGGATTTTGCTTTTGTCTTGATTTATCAATGCTCCTAAACTCCTAAATTTGATCTTGTATGCTTAATGGAGTCATTGGTCGCCCTTCTCTTCAATGTTGTCATCACCATCTCCTCTTTCTTGTTCTCATCATCTTCTTGCTGTCTCTTTTTCATAGATTTACCCCTCTGTACAAAACAGAACATATATCGAAATATAGCTCTATTGAAAAGTTTATGAAATTACCTTTCCAACGTGTGGTCATTCATCGAAAACGGAGTTCAAACAAGGGAGCTATGTCCGTTTTACTTCAACGCTGTGTGCTGTCCAAAACTGAATTCAGGACGTGTTGCACTCGGTGATTCGGGCTTAACCGCTTATAGGAACCTCCGATTGTCTTGATTCTTGATTTGTTGGAATCGTAACTTCATAGGGCTTCTAATATCCAAAAATATCCAATGTTTTCCCTTCGAGACCATGCAGCATTTTGATTAGATCGATGGCTTCTTGCGCATTGATCCGGAGACGTTAATGATCTTGATCATTCTATCTTCTAGAGCGTCATGTTGCACTTCCGTGTTGAAGATTCAGGGTCTCCCCCATGCTTAGCATTTTGCTAGTCATGGAAAAAGAAGACAAAGCATTTTTATCTTAGCCATCCTTCAATTTCCTTGTAGTGAGATTCTTCATCTTGCCTCAAGACATTTTAAGCGCACATTCTACCCCCAAGGTGACGGTTGGGAGTAGATAGAATTGCCAATAATCAAACAATGTCTCCTAAGATTATTAACTTGTGGAATAATTAGTCTAATGAGAAATAAAAACCTAATGAGTGTACGTGGTGCAAGGTGTGTATGCACATGATAGGAAAACATATAAACAAAGACAATGTTTTCACCTAGTTCTAAACAGCATGTTTACAACTAGGTTGCCGAATTTCTCCATAGCCATAAAGATTTATTTATCAAGGGTTAAAACACCATGTATATCCCTAAATCAATAACTCTTATAGCACAAGAAAAATTAAGAGCATTGCAGAGCATATAAACTAACCAATGCAACATGAAAACATATGAAAAGCTAGCAAGGTTTATCAAACTTAATGATGATGGTACGCAATCATGTTTAAACATCACATTTACACCAGATCACAAAAGGAAAATGCCCAGCTGGAGCATTAACATGGATATGAAAGCATACATCATTGAGCCTTAAAACAACCAAGCCAACTATATGCAACACATGTACATGCAAAGAAACATCATGTTGATAACAAAATGCAATGCACGCAAATAAATAAATATGAGCATGAACATGATGATGGTTCTAAAAAGAAAACTAAACTTATATTAATAACCACAAGTTGATCATCATAAGATAGTGCCATTGTTTATTTTCTCTGAGAAAGTAGTAAAAATATAAAGAAACGGATCGCCTCCCGAAAAGCGCTTCATTTAAAGTCATAGAGCTCGACTTTCTCACATACCTTATTTTCGTCGCATAGCCATGACCCTTCATGCAAGAATAAAAGGTGTTAATGCAGCTTTAATTTACTTCCCATGTTGTGCTTGATCACTTATAGAAGACTTGCCCAAGGCATCCTTTTGTTTCATCGCTATCTCCTTCTTTATCATCCTTCGGTGCTGCCTTCACTCCATGAATTTTTTCTTTAATGTACAGAACAGAAAGTATACCCAAGCTCTACTCCATTGCACAGTGCACAACATTTCCTTTCCAACGAGTCTTTATTTGCCCAAATCGGAGTCCGGACAAGAGAGTTGCGTCCGTTTTACTTCAGCGATGAAATCTGTCCTGAAATTTCAGAACGCGCAACGCTCAATGTTTTCTCCATAACTCCTTGCACAGGTCTTCAATTTCGTTGGTTCTTGATGCGATGGAATGCCAACTTGATGGAGCTTCTAGATATCTCATTTTCTTCACTTTTACACCTCTGAACAAGCTCTCAAATTGATGAATACAGCAACATCCATTGCGGGATTTGGAGAGGTTGATGTTTTATATTGCAACTCTTTTAGGCATGACTTCTTTTTTAATTATTCGAGCCTTGTCTACATGATTAGTGAAAATCGGGCCTTCTCCCAACATGCGCTTTTTTTAAGGTCATTATCTTGACCAAGCGCAAAGCATGATCAAAATTTACAAAACTTATTGTAAACATACGCGTCCATAATTAACACCACATGCGAATTGTAGCAACAAGTCTAGGTGTAAACAAAAGAAGCATATGTTTCATGCATAGAACTTAGCTCATCATTAGGCAAAGGTTGTTTAGGTGTGAGATTAATTGGTTCAAACATAAATGTTTCCTCTTTTTCATTCTCAAGAAAATCTAGCCTATCAACATGATCATTATTGGAACAAGGCACATAATTTAAACTATCATTCATACTATTGGTTGAGCATGAGTATTTGATTTTATCAACATCAATACCAATAATATCCTGAGATTTCAATGCGTGCCTTGGCCTTAGAGCTTTTTCAACAAGAGTGATATTTGGTTCATCTAGCGGTGTTGAAGGCGAGTCAATCTCAACGAGTGAAGGTGTCTCTTTGTTACCTTTTTGCACCCCCTCCATATCATCATGTTGAATGTGTAATCCATCAACTACATTTGCATTTGTCTCTTCTTTGAAGTCTTCATTGTCATCCCAATCTTCATCTTCAATCTCCCGTGTACTACATGTCGTCAAGATCGCTCATCGTTGATTCACTCTTTTCTTCATCCTTGAGTGCTTCCATGTATTGATTTGCTAGTGTGTAGGCTTCAATAGCACACAAGCTATCACCTTGTGGGAAGGGGCCTTCTTGGAGTACTTGCTCTATGTCAACTCCTTCCCATTCATCTTCTAGCTTGAGTCCTATCTCCTCCCATTTATCCTTTGAGTCACTAGGTTCGTCACAGTTGTACTCTTATCTTTCTTCATCATAAATCCTTGAGTTGTCAAACCGGTCAATCCATCCTTCATCTCCTTCTTCTCTTTCTTTGTTCAAATATCTTTTGGATCGACTCTCCACTCATCTCTTGATCAAATATATCTTCAACTAGTTTGGCAACGTGTCGGCGTTCCTCCTTCCTTCGGTAGTTGATTAGTCGGGCAAAATCAACTTGAATCCAACTAGATTGATCGAACTCCGCCAATGGTCTAGCATTCCACATACTTAGGCCTACATTCATGTTAGTTTCAACATTTTTAACATCAGAAATGACTTCTCTTACCTTGGGAAGTGGATCTTCAATTTCTTGTATGGTCGGTTCATCTTCCTTGACCTCCGGTTCATCTTTTTCAGAAATTTCAGCAAGCACCTTGGGCTTGCTTTTGTCATTTTGCTCCTCTCGGCAACGTCTTTGCCAGTCTCATTGCATTCTTTGTCTATTGCTTATCCTTTTTAAGATTTGCGCGGCTTCTCTGTCGTTGCCGGAGAGTTCTTGGCGAAGAGACCTTAGGATAAGTTGCTAAAACAAACGGAGGGGGGAGGATCGACCCGTTCAGTAGAATTTCGAAGAAAGACTGTTGGCAGCAGGTGGAGACATTTCTTCAGCCGCTATTCCCAGGTCTGTCTGAAACAAGATCTGTAAGGCTTCAAATCTTCAATTTATCGGCTTTTCTGGATTTCCATTGCCAGTTTCCGGTGCCTTTTCTTATTTTCCTTGCCAATCCTATAATTTTAGAGGTGACCAAAGGCACCACTAAAATAAATAATCATAGTATCTGACCTTGTTTTATCCATTATATCACCGCCTGCACACATGCTTACAAAACGAGATGAGTTAGGGGTTAGTGAAAAATAAAATGTATGCAACATCAAGTCACTGGAAAATCCCAAGTTCGGGCCTCGCACAAGTAGTTCATTAAAACGGTCCCATGCTTCATCAATTCCTTCATCCTCTCCTTGCATGAAAGTGAGCACTTGCCTCCTTAAGTCTTGGTCCTTGCGTATGGGAAAGAACTTCAAAAGAAACTTCTTCACTAGCTCATCCCAATTTCCTTTTGCTTCAATGGACGCAAGTGTGTACCATCTTCGTGCTTCATCTTCGAGAGAAAATGGAAAAAGATTCCACTTGAACCAAGCGGCTGGAACTCCTTCTTGTTGCACCGTGTTGCATATCATCGTGAATTCCTTAGTGTGTCTATATGGGTTGTCATCCTCCAATCCTCTAAATGGTTTTGTCGCCACTAACTTGATGATTCTAGGCTTCGATTCATATTGGGTTGTAGCAAGCCCCAAATCTGATTTTTGCATCTCAATGTCCATCGACGGCATTGCTAGATCCCTTAGCGACATCTCTTCGTCTTCCAATGGTGAGGTGAACAAATCCATCTAGGAACAAGAAAAGTAGAAAGAAAAACAAAAAAAGATTTTTTTTCTAGAAAATAAGGGTTAGATGTTAGTAATCAACAAAATTAATAGTAGATTAAATGTAGCAAACTGGCTTGCTCCCCGGTAACAGTGCCAGAAAAAGGGGCTTGTTGACAGTTGAAACACGTAACAACCTTCGATCCGCAAGCGTACGGACCTACACCTTTTTCACCACGGGGTGACCCCCAAGGTTCTTGTCAATCCGCGGAGCAAGGAGATTGCTAGCGCTTAACCACGTACTAATCTAGTTGATGGGAAACCTTTGAAAGGGGTATTATTCTAAAGGTAAAGACAATCTAACCTGTGTTAATCTAAGAAGTCTAAGGCTAAACTAGATGGCAAAGGGTGGACACAAGAGAGAGAGAGAGAGAGGTTAAGATAGATAAGCGTTCCCTCCCTAGGGTTTAGGAACACATGAAGATGCATCTACTACATGAAAAGGGTGTTGCCTATACTAGCTTCATGGTGATTATGCGGCCGCTAAGCCTTTTCCCTCCACCGTACTGTCACTACGCAAGGTAATCAAACACTTTCATGTATAACCGTATCTATTCCTAAGCATCCATAGGGTTAAGCTAATCACCACGACTACCACAAACCCTACTAAGACCACATGTTGCGCAAACATATGTAAACAAAGCATACGCGAAGACATAGACCATAAAGCATTGATTGGCATAAGGTTCATGTATAGATTACATATCATCCATCCATCTAACCCTAGGGACGAACGGAGACATTACCCCATCATCTTACACGGATTGAAGCACATAGGGGTGATGGAGACTCCAGAGAACATCGTCGATGAAGATGGCGGCGATGAAGCTTGGGAACACCCCTAGGCCAGCGGCTTGGAGTCCTCCTCTTGCTTCCTTCCCTCCGCTGGCGTTGATCCTTGCGACGAACTCATCTAGTCTCATCCCTCATCTTGTGGCGACTCTCCGATGAATGGATGTCAATCGGTAACCCTCTTGGGGCGCCTAGGGGGTTGTATTTATATCCTTGGGGTGCTTTGGGGAGTCCTCCACCTTGCCTTGCACGAGATCCTCCTTGGGAGAGAAGCAAACTTGGTTTCCATAAAATCAGACTCGTCCAGATTTTCCTGATTCGCAGCCCTTCCTTGCCGGTGCCATATATCCCACGTCCTGACTCCAAATACTGCAAATTCGGTGTCAAGGTTGTGTTCCACGAAATTATCTTCAACTTTGGTATTCATTTCGTTCCTTCGAAACGAAGATAAGATCTTCAAATTGGCCTTGGAAGATAATCTGTTCTGATTTCAGACTGACTGCGCAACAGGGATTTCGGGGGCCATATCTCCTATCTCTCTTATCCGAATTGGGCCTTACACATGTCCAAATCGTAGGTATCGTCGAGGCCCACAACTTTGGTAGTCAAACGTTTGCCATTAATGGCCGTTTAAGTCTCTGAATCTGTACCGAAAGATCATGTTGTTCTGGGTTGCGAGAATATCTCTTGGGCTAAGTTGATCTCGTTGGTAAACATCCAAGTCCCCGGAGTTTTGCGTGTTGATGCTTCGGTCCTTGGGTTGTTTGGAGTCTTGTTCACTTCGTGTCTTCACTTGTGACGGGCTTCATGATCTTCTCTTGAAGTGCTTGATGAACTTATCCCGAAAGTCTCCTCTTTAACGTTAATTTTCTGCGTAAACAACAAAATTCAAAATCGACATGCAAGTGTGAACTTGTTACATCATTAGTATGCCTAGTGGCGGGTTAGTTGCAAATCATAATCGAAACCAATGTATAACATGTACTCTAGGTTGACGGAAATTCACCGTCAACATCCGTCGATGTCAACTCGTCTGCTGTCTTCAGATATGCCTTCGTCATATTGCTCTACTGCCAGCGAGTCCCACATGATGTCGGCAGGTAGAATAGCTTCGGAGTCATAGACTAGGAAATGGGGTGACTGTCCCATTGGCTTGGTGGGTTGAGTACGCAGCCCCCAGAGTGCATTGGGTAGTTCCTTGATCCACTTTCCTCCTTTTGTGTTAGCAGCATCGTGCAGTCTCTTCTTGAGGGCGTCGAGTACCATCCCATTAGCACGCTTTACTTGTCCATTGGCCCGTGGATGGGCAACTAAGACATACCGGACGTCAATCCTGCCGTTCTCACAGTACTCCTAGAACTGGTGATTGTTGAAGTTGGAACCCAGGTCTGTGATGATGCGATGGGGTAGTCCGTAGCAGTGCACGAGTTCATCCAAGAAGTCGAGTACCTTGTCGGCCTTGGGGCAGGTAACCGGCTTGACTTCGATCCACTTGGTGAACTTGTCGATGGCCACCAGAACTCTGTTGAATCCTCCTAGCGCAGTCGGAAGAGGCCCAATCATGTCGAGCCCCCAGCAGGCGAAAGGCCAAGTTGGTGGTATAGTGACTAGCTTGTAGGTCGGGATGTGTTGTTGCTTGTCGAAGTATTGGCACCCTTGGCACCTTCTGACGAGTTCCTCGGCATCGCCTAGAGCTGTGGGCCAGTAGAAAGCTCGTCGGAAGGCCTTGCTGACCAGCGTGCGTGAAGACGCGTGGTTGCCACAGACGCCTTTGTGGATCTCCTCCAAGATGTCCTTGCCTTCTTATCGGAGGACACACTTCATGAGTACTCCAGAAGTGGCGCCCCGCCTGTAGAGCTTGTCCCCGACTAGTACGTAGGACTTGGCCTGGCGGATGAGTTGCTTGGCCAAGTTTTTGTCTGTGGGAACCTTCTGCTCGCGGATGTAGACGATGAAGGTTTGTCGCCAGTCCACATCTATCATCATGACCTCCTGGCCAGTGGGATGAGGCGCTGGGTCAGTGGTCGTGGGCGCCGGCTCCGGGATGGATGGCGCGTGAAGCTCGTGGACGGAGACACCCGCTGGTACTTGAGCGCGAGTAGAACCAGCTTCGACAGGACGTCCGCTACAACGTTGTTGTCGCGGACGACGTGATGGAACTCGAGACCATAGAATTTGTTCTCGAGCTTGCGGACTTCTAGGCAGTAAGCGTCCATGTTCTCCTTGTTGCGATCCCAAGACTTGTTGACTTGGTTGATGACCACTGCGGAGTCACCGTAGACTAGTAGTCGCTTGATGCCCAGAGATGCTATGAGGCGGAGCCCATGTAGCAGGGCTTGGTACTCAGCTTCGTTGTTTGAGACCTTCCAGAACATCTGTAGGACGTACTTGAGTTGTTCGCCTGTTGGAGAAATCAGGAGTACCCCTGCACCCGCACCTTCGAGCTTGAGCGAGCCGTCGAAGTACATCACCCAATGCTCTGGTCGCTCGGTTGGAGTTGGTAGCTGATTTTCCCGCAATTCTGCCATGAAGTCGACTAGTGCCTGCAACTTGATGGCCGTTCGTGGCTTGAAGTCGATGTTGAGGGCGCCGAGTTCGACTGCCCACTTGGAGATTCTTCTAGTAGCATCTTGGTTCCGCAGGATGTCACCGAGGGGATAGTCAGTGACGACGGAGATCGAGTACTCCTGGAAGTAGTGTCGTAGATTCCTTAAGGTGATGAGCACTGCATATAGTAGCTTCTGTACTGGTTGGTAGCATGCCTTGGATTCCGACAGGACCTCGCTAACGAAGTAGACTGGTCGCTGGACTGGGTAGGCGTGGCCGTTTTCCTACCGCTCGACAATGATGGCAGTACTGACCACGTGAGTAGTCGCAGCGAGGTCGAGTGGTAGCTGCTCATTTTTGCAAGGAGCTATGAAGACTGGTGGTGTGGACATGAAGTCCTTGAGCTGAGCCAGATCTTGATCCGCCTCTGGGGTCCACACGAACTTCTCTTGGTGCTTGAGTAGTTTGAAGAAGGGTAGGCCTCGTTCTCCAAGCTTCGAGATGAATCTGTTCAAGGCCGCCATGCATCCAATAAGCTTCTGCACGTCTTTGATGCAGGTGGGAGCTTTCATCTTGGTGATGGCGGAGATCTTCTCAGGGTTGGCTTCGATGCCACGATGCCTGATGATGAAGCCGAGTAGTATTCCCGAAGGTACGCCGAAGACGCACTTGTTCGAGTTGAGCTTCCAGTGGTACTCTCGCAGGGATGAGAAAGTTTCTTCAAGATCGGCGATGAGCGTGTCGGAGTTTCTGGTCTTGACGACCACGTCATCCACGTAGGCTTCGACGTTCTTGTTGAGTTGTCTCTTGAAACAGGCCTGGATAACTCGCTGGTAGGTGGCACCGGTGTTCTTCAACCCGAACAACATGGTCGTGTAGCAGTAGGCGCCGAACGGGGTGATGAACACGGTCTTCTCCTGGTCTTCTTTTTTGATAGAGATCTGGTGGTACCCGGAGTAGCAGTCGAGGAAGCAGAGTAGGTCGCAGCCCGCCGTGGAATCGATGACTTGATCTATCCGCGGCAACCCGAAGGGATCCTTGGGGCAGTGCTTGTTGAGGTCGGTGTAGTCGGCGCACATCCTCCACTCGTTCGTGTTCTTCTTGCGGACGAGGACGGGGTTGGAGAGCCACTCAGGATGGAAGACTTCTCTGATGAAGCCGGCCGCGAGTAGTTTGGCGAGTTCCTTTTTGATGGCATCCCATCGGTCATCAGCGAAACGGCGGAGGTGTTGCCGTTTCGAGATAGCTTTAGGATCGATGTTAAGTGAATGCTCGATCAGATTCCTGGGCACCCCTGGCATGTCCGCTGGTTTCCAAGCGAAGATGTCTCGGTTAGCCCGAAGGAAGCTGACGAGCGTGTCTTCCTATTTCGGGTCAAGGCCCGCCCCGATCATGGTAGTCTTGCTGCTGTCGTCTGTCCCAAGATCGATCGCCTTGACTTGCACTTCCTCGGATGGTTGAGGCTTGTTGGTTGTGTCCGACTTCTCTGGGATGTTGAGTTCACTTGTGTCAAGCTTCTTCGATGCAACATAGATCTCCATCATGGCATTGGGTACTTGATTGGTGGCTACGAGTTCCACAGCTTCTGTGTCGCAGTCGAAGGATATCTTCAAGTCCCCCTGTAGCGAGAGTACACTGGCCGGACTTGGCATTTTGAGTACCAAGTACGTGTAGTGGGGCACCGCCATGAACTTGGAGATGGCTAGTCTACCGAGGATGGCATGGTAGGAAGTCTCGAAGTCGCGACTTTGAACTTGACGTACTCGGTACGGTAGTTCTCCCTGGTTTCCCCGAAGGTAAATGGCAGGTCCACTGAACCCAGTAGGATAGCCGCATTCACGGGGACGATGCCGTAGAAAGGCGATGTGCTCTTGGTGAGCATGTGAGTGATGTCGAGCTTCATCTTCTTCAAGGTCTTGGTGAAAAGGACATTGAGCCCGCTCCCACCGTCGATGAGTACCTTGTTGAGTCTGGAGCCCACGACTACTAGTTTCAGGACGAGTGGAAACCGTCCTAGCTCAGAGAAGCTTGTCCATTGATCCACGCAGGAGAAGGTGATGGGTACCTCCGACCACCTGAGCGGGGTCAGGACCGCTGGTTCAATGTTCAGGACTTCCCATCTGGTGGCCTTCTGAGACCGCTTGGTGGGTAGTCCGCCGAAGAGGACGTTCACTGTCTTGTCGGGTTCTTGGAAGTCGCCGTTGTCGTCATCAGCTTTTTTCTTGCCCTTCTTGTCGTGAGGAGGCCGTGGGTCTGGAGAGTCCTTGAGTGCTCGCCGGAGTTGGTAGCACTGCTCGGTGGTGTGGTTGCCCTCCAGGTGCCACGGGCAGTTCTCTTTAAGCAAGTCTTTGAAGCCGCCTGAGGTCTTCTTCGAGTTGTCTTTCGTACGGCGCTGGATAGCCGTGACTGTGTTGTCTGGCTTGCGCTTGCGATTAGGACATGAGTAGTTGTTGTTGCGACCGCCTTGATCCCTGTTGTTGTTGTTGCTGCCGCCCGCATTTTGCTTGCTCTTGCCGCGAATAGCATCTTACTTAGCGTTCGCCTTGTCTTCTTTGTCGGCCCATGAAGTGATCATGTCCTTGAGCTTGGTGATGGAGCTCGGGCGGCGGCGACCGAAGTCTTCGAAGGTGCGACGATGGTGGAGACCGTCTTGGAAAAGGTCGATGACCTCCTTGTCGGTGACATCGACTACAATGGCGCGCTTGTCAAAGAAGAGCCGCATGTACTTGCGTAGGGTCTCGCCCTGTTCCTGCTTCACCATATCCAGGTCCATGCGAGTACCCGAGCACCCCATGGCGCCCGTGAAGTTGCTGGTGAACTGTTCCTTGAGCTGGTCCCACTTGTCGATCGAGTACTTCTCGAGTGACTCGAGCCATGTAAGTGGAGCTTGGTCCAGACAGAAAGGGAAGTAGAGGCACTTTGTGTCGTTGTTGCCACCAGCATTTTCGATGGAGAGAGCGTAACATCTGAGCCATTGGACTGGATCTTGCTTCGCATCGTACTTGGTGATCTCCAGAGGCTTGAATTTCTTTGGGAGAAGCAGATTATGAAGTCTAGCAGAGAAGGCGGGTAAGCCGTCGTTCTCGCCTGCCGTGGAGGACTTCTTGCGTCGTATTTCTTCAATTCTGCGGTGGGCGTCGTAGCCGCCGCGTGAGACACCAGTGATGTGGTTGTCTATGTGGCCTCGACCTCCGCGATCGCCTCCACCACCAGCTCTCCTACCAGCCCCGTGTGAGGAGCTCCCGCCACCGCTGCCTCCGTCGCCAGCATCGCCATGAGACGCAGCACCGCGACTACCACCAGCGCTGCTGGCACTGTCGCCACCCTAAGAAGGTCCACCGGCTGATGCCCGAGTACGGTTGGGATTCTGCGGTAGTTCTCCTCGAGTACGGTTGCGTCCATTGTCCGCTGGACTGCGACTTGTGGCTTCTTGGTCGGGTTCACGAGTTCTGAGGGGAGGCACTTGAGCGACTCTGTTGTCGACTCTCATGAAGTAGTGTCCTCCACGAGCTTGGCGATGACTTCTCCTGTGTGCATCCCCTAAGCCTGACGTGCTATCGTAGTGATAGACATGAGGCACTGTTCTGGGGTTGTGTGCACCTAGCTTTCGACTTGGTCAAGGGCCTCTGTGAGATTCCGTATGGGAAGGTTCTCACGGAGATGTCTACGCCGTTTGTTCCGCTTCCTGTTGCGCTCACATCAGGCGTTCTTGTCGTCGTTGGTTTCATCGGCAGGTGCATTGGCAGACAACTCTTCTGGTGAGATATCTTCAAAGTAACGGTCAGGACGGGTCCCTGAGGGTCTCGGCGTCTCGTAGGTAGCCATGAAGACTTGGCAATCAGGAGTGCCGAGACCGGAGTCGGTAGTCGCCACCTCTGTTGGAGTGTGCTCCTCTGCTGGAGCTAGTGGTGTTCCCCCCTGCAAGGGAAGCGAGTCGAGGTAGGCGACGCAACATGAGTTCCCATTTGTCAGCTCTGTAGGCTTGCGGTCTGGCCAGTAGATGAATCTCCCGGTGGGTGTAGATGTTATAACCAGGCCGGTAGCTGGTCCTGACAGTGGTTGCTCGGTCGTGGAGTTCTCCGACTCGGGCTCGTCAGGGTCCGATCCAAAGTCGAACTTGTAGGAAGAGTCCGAGTAGTAGTCGGAGGTGGGGTTGGAGTCCAAGGTGTAGTCGGAGACGATCTCCTTGCCAGCCCGGCGCACAGTGAGAGCCTTCGCATGACTCTACTAGCATTGCAGAGGCCGTATGGGAAGTGCTCATGGAGTGGGAAGTCCGCACACGATGGCTCAGTAGCCGGCTCGCATGCGATGGCCCACGGGGATGTCGAGTTCGAGTTGGAGGCGGATCCAAACTCGAAGTCGGCGTGTTGGTTGTAGAGCGAAATTTCACCAAATTTTCCGGCGAGTTCGCCCGTGATCACTTCAGGAAGAGTCACGAGCCCAGTGCTCGGGTTGGGAGCCATGGTGAGGTAGTGTTGGAAAGATCCGGCGCCGTCAGCATTGCAAACCCAAGACCCGAAGACGAAGGTATCGCCGCGGTTGAAGGCGACAGTTGGCTTGATGGAGTTTGAAACCATCGAGTTCACCATGAGATCTTCGGCGAGATCCCCTACCTAGTGCGCCAGCTGTCGGTGTTTTAGACCGACAACCTACCAAGGAGAGTACCCGAGGTAGATGAATGTGGCCTCGCCGAGATCGGTAACTCGAAGGAAGAGACACGTGGCACACAATTTAGACAGTTTTGGGCCGCGAGGTGCGTAATACCCCGCGTCATGTATGTTGCGTAGCTCTGGATTGATTGGGTGTGATTACAAGATGATGCGTATGAGAGAAATAGTGGTCCCTGCCTCGCCGTATATAGTCCGGGAGGCAGGGTTACAAGTCGGTTTGAGGAGAGAGTACAAGTCGGGTACGTCTAGGAGTTCTCTACACAGTACAGGACATGTATAGCTTCCTATTCGAGTACTCCTCCACCGCAGTCCTTGCGCCCCACACCATCAGGTGTCGTGTGGCACAAGTCGAGTAGTCCCAGGGGCCCACCGAGTAGTCGGTCCTGGTACCCACCGAGGTAGTGGGCCCAGGGAAATCTCGGTGTGTTCTAGCATGTGTTATCGGTGCGTTCCTCCTTGATGTGTTTTGGTGGGAGCGAGCCATTTGATTACTTGTGAACACCTGCCTCGGAAAGATGCGATCTAGCCTCTTACCCGAGCGGCGTGTCGGACGGGAAGGAGTTCGGGAGTGCTCGCTCTCGGCCCTTAAGGACCGATCGTCAGTCTAACCATGCTTCTTTGGAATCTTACCATACAAACCGCCAACCTTGTTATGGGTGGGCGTGCGGGATGAGACTCATAGTGGATAGCACCCCTCCTGTAGGCGGATCAGTGTGATCATGTCGGGAGACGGCTTTCCTCCTTAGAAGACTTCGCCCCGGCGAGGCCGGGGAAGGGTTTCACAGCTTCGAGGGACCTCTCGCTGGTAGGACGAGCTCTACAGCAGGGGCTGCGCCAGACTCGGAGACGCGGGAGGGTACTATCCACTTACTTGGGCTTCAGCCGTATGATAGGGCCTCGAACCGGTGACGGCCGGATTCGGTCCTATTCGGGCGGGTACAGTTGTACAACCTTTGCAGAGTGTGTAAACCTATAGCTATAGTCTGTGTCCACGGGTTATGGACAGTCCTGAGATCTGTTATTCTGGCTAGACATACTCTTCTGATGCTTCTTCTCTCCCCCGAGTGTGTGAGCCCGGCTAAGGTCGTTGAGATGTGGGGATAGGAACAGGCGGGCCCCACATCACATATGAGAGTTGGGAGCTGGATCTTAGTTGCGATTCATTGCTTTGGTGTGGTATCCTTGAGCGGGGTGTGGACCCAAAGGTGTGGACCTCGGAGGCGTGAGCCTCCCCGAGGTGTTGACCTCACTGCATATTCTGCTTACCTTGATTGTTGCTTCGCTGCTTTGCTTAAGCCTTCTACAGCCAGAGTAGGATATACATCGCTTTCGCCTCTTTGATGGGAAGCTGACATGACCCACCCGCTTATCGAGAAGATACTGGTGTCTCTGACACAGAGCCGGACTACGACTTCGACAACGACAGATGGGATGACTTGAGCTCTTCCTACGCTCGAGTTGCCTGCGGATATGGAGTTTCCCGCGCTTGCATGGTGCCGCTGCTAGACGTTTTCTTTCTGCTTGATTCAGTCCTGTTGGACTTGTACCCGGCATGTGCCGAAGAGATGTACTCTGATTAATGTAATAAATAAATGATGTACTCTTTTTGCTCTCTTTCTGTATAGATTTTGGTATTGCTGAGACAGGGGATTGCACATGGTAGCCCTCCTGAGACTACCACCGAGGTGTAGAGAGTCGGGTTTTCGTTCGAGGAAAACCGGTTCGTTTCATTGACCTCCGGTTCATCTTTTTCAGAAATTTCAGCAAGCACCTCGGGCTTGCTTTTGTCGTTTTGCTCCTCCCGACAACGTCTTTGCCAATCTCGTTGCGTTCTTTTTCCATTGCTTATACTTTGTAAAATTTGTGTGGCTTCGCTAATTGTTTTATCCATTATATCACCACCTGCACACATGCTTACAAAACAAGAAGAGTTAGGAGTTAGTGAAAAATAAAATGTATGCAACATCAAGTCACCAGAAAATCCCAAGTTCAGGCCTTGCTCGAGTAGTTCATTGAAACGGTTCCATGCTTCATCAATTTATTCATCTTCTCCTTGCTTGAAAGTGAGCACTTGCCTCCTTAAGTCTTGGACCTTGCTTATGGGAAAGAACATCAAAAGAAACTTCTTCACTAGTTCATCCCAATTTACTTTTGCTTCAATGGATGCAAGTGTGTACCATCTTCACGCTTCATCTTTGAGAGAGAACGGAAAAAGATTCCACTTGAACCAAGTGACCGGAATTCCTTTTTGTTGCACCGTGTTGCATATCATCGTGAATTCCTTAATTTGTCTATATGGGTTGTCATCCTCAAATCCTCTAAAGGGCTTTGTCGCCACTAACTTGATAATTATAGACTTCACTTCATAGTGGGTTGTAGCAAGCCCCAAATCTAATTTTTGCATCTCAATGTCCTCCATTGACACCATTGCTAGCTCCCTTAGTGACATCTCTTCGTCTATCAATGATGAGGTGAACAAATCCATCTAGGCACTAAAAATAAAAAAGAAAAACACAAAGGGGTTTTTTCTGAAAAACGTTGGTTAGATGTTAGTAAACAACAAAACTAATACAAGATTAAACGTAGCAAACTGGCTTGCTCCCCGGCAACAGCGCCAGAAAAAGGGCTTGTTGACGGATAAAACTCGTATCCACCTACGATTCGCAAGTGTACGGACCTACACCTTTTTCACCAGAGGGATTCCCTAGGTTTTATCAATCCGCGGAGCAAGGGGATTGCTAGTGCTTAACCAAGTACTAATCTAGTTGATGGAAAACCTTTGATAGGGGTATTAATCTAAAGATAAGGACAATCTAACCTATGTTAATCCAAGAAGTCTAAGGTTAACTAGATGGCAAAGGGTGGACACAAGAGAGAGATTAAGATAGATAATCATTCCCTCCCTAGGGTTTAGGAACGCATGAACATGCATCTACTATATGAAAAGGGTGTTGCTTACACTAGCTTCATGGCGGTTATGCGGCCGCTAAGTCTTTTCCCTCCACCGTACTGTCACTACACAAGGTAATCAAACACTTTCACGTATAACCGCATCTATACCTAAGCATCCATAAGGTTAAGCTAATCACCACGATTACTACAAACCCTACTAAGACCACATGTTGCATAAACATATGTAAACAAAGCATACGCGAAGACAGACCATAAAGCATCGATTGGCATAAGATTCATGTATAGATTACATATCATGCATCCATCTAACCCTAGGGACAAACGGATACATTACCCCATCATCTTACACAGATTAAAGCACATAGGGGTGATGGAGACTCCAGAGAACGTCGTCGATGAAGATGGTGGTGATGAAGCTTAGGAACACACCTAGGCCAGCGGCTTGGAGTCCTCCTCTTGCTTCCTTCCCTCCGCCGGTGTTGATCCTTGCGACGAGCTCATCCAACTCTCTCCCTCATCTTATGGCGGCAGTTTTCCGGTGAATGGCGTCGGTAGAATGATTGGATCGATGTGGCAGCTGACGAAGGCGGAGGCAATTTATAGAGAAACACCTAGGTCAAAGGGCGTCGTGAACTGGGCCAGAAAGCTCCTGGGCCGATCCGACTGGGCCGGCTGGCCCAGGCCCTTTCTGGGCCGGTTCCGGCCCGTCTTCCTTCCTACGGCTGATCTTCACATTTTGGACTTAGCCCCCTTGATTATTGTCATTTCGAGGTCGTCATCCCCGCGATCAAGATAGGGGGTCTTCTCGCATGAATTTCGAACTTTACGTCTTAGTCCTCGAGGATGATCTGTCGTACCACCTTGGTCCTTGCCACCTTTGGAAGTGATTTCGCCTTGCACTCGAACATGAATGGAACTCCTCATTTGCCCCTTTGAACTTGTTGTGACTCCGTCTCTTTTGTCCATGTTTTCCTGCAAAAACACAACACTTCCAAATGCAGATATGAAGTTGAACTTGTTATATCATTAGTGTGCCTGGTGGCGGGTTAGTTGTAAATCATAATCAAAATCAATGCATAACAAGTACTCTAGGTTGACGGAAATTCATCGTCAACAAAAGTCAAAGCTCGGCCTCGGCGAATCAGGAGTTGCATGATGTTATCACCCAGTAAGTACATGCGCACAAACTCCATGCTCTTCCTGATATTTTGAAAAGGACGGTATTCGAGAAGCTTAGCCTTACTTTACCTGTGGGGCTTGTATCTTTCCACCTTACCTTCGGAAGTTGAAAAGTAGAATGGGTTTTGACTTTGCATCGCTCAATCTTCTTCTTTTGGATCCTATCTCAGAGTTTTTGAAAATTTTTGCAAAGAAAGACAAGGTTCCTCGGATGGTTCTCTCGATCGCTCAAGTGGTGTTTGTTACCTCACCAAAGGCTTTAAGCGAGCCTCAACTTCCTACTCTATGGCTTGTATGTGGAGCTTAGGGTAGGATAAGCATGAGACTCACTTGTGCCACATGATGTTGTTAAGCCAAAGACCGAATCCAAGAAGAAACTAGTCATGCAACTTGATCGACATGTGCAAGTGTGTGGAATATTTGTTTGTTTTTCTAAGTACTCCTTGCTTTGAGATTCTCCTCTTGCCTTTATTTTGGAGGGGGTCATGCTTTCTTTCTCTCTTTTTCTCTATGCTCTTTGATTGGAGCACATTTTTTCTATGCTTCTTGAGCATAAACTTTTTTTCAATGACCCTTCTCTCCTTTTGCAAGGTACAAGAAGAGGAATCTCTTTGGACTTTGGAGTATTTATTTTTGGTGGATGGATGGCATGTTTTGTGTAACTCCTGGTGTAGGAGTTATCTAATAGATGTGGGTGTACGTGATCTCGATCATGGAAGCATGGAAAGATTATAACAAGGGTCACAACAATTTGGCAAAACTCAATGGGTCACAAGCAAGCATATGTAGAAGGTTTATGCATTGATATCGACATATGGCTTTGGTAGGTAATATGACCATTGAGGAACTTGTCTTGTTTTATTTTCAAAAAGAAATCATCCGAGATTTCACCATACTTTGAGATAGAGCAGATCAACATTGTCTCACAATATCATACTAGTCAACACCCTAGATTTGGTCATAAGCATTTGCCACCCACAAAGTTTTATTTCAAGATCTTGTCTCAAAATATACCAACAAATTCAAAAAGGTATAGAGCACAAAGATATGCACTAGGTTCTTGCAAAGTTTTAACATAGCAACCATTCATCATTTCCAAAGTGAGGGTATATAAACAAGATTTCAAGCACATGGTTGAAGCAAATATGTTTGTTGTTTTTTCTTTTATTTAAAAGAGATAAACAAGATGTTGAAAGGTAATTTGGATGGACATACCTCCCTTGATTGAACATGGGGTCTCCCCCAAGCTAATTTTTGGCTACCTGGTCGGTGTGTCTTCATTTTGGTGATGAGTTGAGCACCTGCAAGCTTGTAGTGGTTGTCTTTATGGATTTGTGAAAAATCGTAGGTACGATCGTATCACTTGGTATGGCCGGCCCTACTATATTTTCCCCAGGCACTCGTATCCCCTTGTGTAAACATCCTGCACAAAAATTTTGTCGAGGGGAGGTACGGTCGTACCTCTAGGTTCGGCCGTATCACCAAAAATCTCCAAAACTACTTTCCTAAGTCTTGTTTATTTACTAATCAATGGTGAAAACAAATTTGAAATCTAAACATGCTTGATGCATGAAATAAAATGTTGAAAGGGAAATATGAGATAAATACCAGTTTACCTCTTAGTGAGGGCTCGTAGTTTAGAGTCTGTAAGCGGGACTGTGACGCCCCAGGTTTTTATTTAGTCGGGCAACTCTGCTGACAGTGGTCAAATCACGGTCAACCGGGGTCCTCACCTCGAAAGTCTCACAAACTAACCCTAATGACCTCTTTGATCAAGTTGACACTCATTGTGTGGTCAACCCTTGGTCAAAGTCTTGGTCAAACCCTACCTAAACCCTAGTGACCCTGGATGTCTTCCGGAACTTTGGCCGCGTTCTCCAAAATTCACCTAAACACTTAAAAATCTACCTTTATGAAAGTTGTCTAGCTTGTTGAGGGACACAACTTTCATGTAGATTGGCATTTCAAATTTTGAGTGGAAAAAGGTGAAAAACTTGTCCAAACGACACTATCTCCTGTTCATTGACACAGATTGACATTCAAAGTTGGCAAGCTTCTTTTGCAAAATCTGCTGAGAACAACCCCATATGGCCTTTGTGAAAGTTGTAGGGAGTAATGAGATCTACAACTTTTGTATTCAAAGTTTTGAGCACTTCTATTCAAAATTTTGGAGTTAATTGTGATCAAACAGACGCTCAGCAAAACCAAAATGGGCTGGTCGCGCTCTGCGCCGCGACGTCGTGTCGCGACGCCGCGCCCGCGCCTCGGCGTCCGCGCCGTGCACCGCCCCGAGGTCCCGCCGACCGAGGCCGCCGCTTCCCTAGGCGTCCGTGCCCCCGATGCACCTCGTTTTTAGCCGCACACGTGTCGTCCTCGTCGTCGCGCCGTACACACGTCGCGCACGGGGGGGACCGCCGGTCCGACCCGCACAGCCACCGTACGCGCGCAGGTCGAGACGCCGCCGTACCACGGCGGCATCTTCGCCGTTAGCACCCCGTCACCGCCGAGCACCTATTTAAGGTCGCCTCTTTTCCTTGTGCGCACTGTGCTGAGCCGCCCCACCATTGCCACGCCGCCCGCCATGGACGCCGCCACCGCCGAGCACTAATCCCGCGGCGTTCTAGTCACCCAATCACTCGGGCGCTGTCCATAGGACCTCTTGGTGCCCCTAGCTTCGCTTGTTGTCCAACCCATGCGTTGCACTCGCCGGAGTTGCGGCCACCGCGGCCGTCACCACTGTGCGCCGCCGTAGGTTGCCTCCCCACCCAAACTCCGAGCACCAACGACCCCTTGGTGAGCATGCCCTCATCCCCGCGCCTTGCACGACCGAGAGCACCGCCGGACTCGCCGGAATTGGCCTAGTCACGCTGCCCCATGGCCAAGGGCCACATTGCAGGCCCCCATCTCTTTTTGAGGGTTTTTCTGTAAACCAGGGGCATGGTTGTAACGTTTCCGATCTTTGTAGGGTCCTCGGCGCAAAAGGGTATCTTCACTAGTATATTCAATTTGCTGAAACTTGTAAATTCTCTAGAAAATCATAGAAAATTCGAAAAATTGCAATCTCTATTTTGCTAGATTGCTGGTGAGGAGCACTACAACTTTTGTTATACTCACCTAGGCTGTTTCTTGATATTTTTGGCATGAAAATAGAATTGTGGAAAACCTAGATCTGTGATATCTAAAATCCTTAAGTCCCCTGTATCTAATTTTTGGATATGTTGTGTGTTATGTTATGACTAGCTCCTGTACCAAAAATTGCACAAAGTTATGATGTAAATCTTATTATATGAATTGTTTGTCTATATGATTTTTGTAGCTAAAAAAATTTATGTTTTTGTGTCCAACTTCTGCATGCTGTTTTCTTGTGCCAAGTTGCACCTCTGGTGAATTAATCAAAATTTTTGCATGATCAGAAGTGTTTATTCTTAATATATGCATGTTTTCTTTTGTAAATTGATAATGCAAGATCAGTAGTAGTTCTAGGTGTGCTTGCTGCTTTCCTAGGATGGTTTAGGACCAGAGAACATGTTTGAGGAAGTTTGGAGCAATTGGATGCTTATTTATTTTTATATGCTTTTACCTTGTTTATGTGTTAACCCTTTGTTATTAGTGGTATAATTAATTTTCTAGCATTTCTAAGCATGCATGTGTGTTCAATGGCTTAGTATAAGTGTTTCGGTGTTTAAGAAACCCTCCACTGAAATTTTGAATGATTTATTGTTTAAATAAAAGCGTTGGAGGCCCTTATAGGTGTAATGTGTTGTAAATAGGAAATGCCCCTTTTTATTCTTTACACCCCTTTTGTAAAATGGTTGACAAGCTTAGTTAAGATCTAATAATACACCTTTGTTGTTTGAAGAATCAAATGTAATTGATTATCTTTTGTGCACACCTTTACTAGTGAAAGGTGAAGCATTAAATCTTCACATGAAATAACATTTATAAAAAGAAACATTAATTAAGTGTTTAATTAAAAGAATAAAACAAATACCAATAGTAACCTTCATGAAAATAAATTAATAATTAATTAATTGTTAAGGTGAATATGGCCCACGAGAGTTGGATAAGATAAATAATCATGTTGGGGGATTCGAAATCAAACCTTTCGTATACCAAAATAAAAGAGTGTTTTCAGTTGTTCAAAGTTTGATGTGAAAGGCTCGGCGGCGAAACCCCAGGAGCTTTCAAAACCATTTTCATCTCTCAGAACCCATCTTTCGACCATTGCCCTTCGTCACCTGTGGAGCAGCCCAATAAACCCAGCAACCCAGGGTGTTAGGGTCTCGGTCAGGCCACTTGGTTTCCCCCACGACGAAACCCCAGAGATGAATCTTACTCACCCAGCTAGTCTTAGCCTGGGTTTCGCTCAGGGGGTTTCGTCGTCTCTGACATCTAATGTTTTCAAGTTTGAATGTGACCCGTGTTTCAGGTGATGAGAGGTGCCAGGCAAAAGGGAAGTCTCCAAAAGATTGAAGGTCTTCTCCCGACAGGCGCACGTGATGACAACAAGAAAGGCGCCGCGATTTGCGGCGTGATGTCATGAAGGGCCAATTACGTGGAGACCTAATTGGAGACTTCCCAAAAATAGCCTAGCATCTTCTGTCTCGATCCTTTTCATACGAGGGCATCCTCGGAATGAAAAAAGTCTGCTCGCCTCCCTATAAAAGGAGACAGACCGGCACTTGTAAAGGGGATTGTCTTTTGAGAAATCTAATGTTTAGAAAAGAACTTTTGGTTGTCTTTTGTTTTGTGTTCTGGTTTTGGTTCTTGAGCTTTAGTTACTCTTCACTGTTTGTGCTCAGTAGCTTCGGCTATCCCATAACAAATCAATTCATCACATCACATGAACCCTGCATTGCATTCCGTGTAGATCTTCCTGATGGTGACTACTCGCTCGTGCCAGAAGGCGAGGAGGGAGAAGCGGAGGCTGCACTACAGTACGTGGAAGTACTCGAAGACACCGATGGTGCTCAGGCTAACACCGCTGACGAAGGCAAGCCCCGGTGCATTTAACCCAGTGTTTCAAAATTACATTGCAACTATCTATGGATGATTGTGCTTTTACGTTTAGGAGTTGTTATGGAACCTTAGATGCATGATCCCTAGGTACCTTGTCTTTACTAGCATGATAGGTCGCTAGCTGCTATGCTATAGGACCGTTACAACTCGGGTGATGATGTCACTCGCAAGAGTAGGCTTATGTTGGAATCATAAGATCTCCTTAACTTCCAGGGTTTCCAGCGTCCAGAACTTACAGAGAGCAACCTTTTCTCGTGTAAGCAGAAGGACAAGGAGCCTCTCCAAAACTATCTCAGGAGATTCATTCATCTTAGAGCCCAGGCGTTGAATGTCTTGGACGTCGTCGCCATTAACACTGCAATCGTGGGTTTGAGAGCCGGCCACTTTCGCTCGCACCTCATGCGCGAAAGGCCCAGGACGATCCAGCGTCTATACGAAGAGTTCGAGAAGTACTTTCGCTCAGACAATGACTTCAGGATGTGCATGGAAGAGCAATCTCAGCAAAAAAAGTACGCAAAAGCTAACAAATCTAGGGAGAGGGAATGGTCCAATCCAGAAATGCCTCGCACGCCAATCCTCGGAGCGTGTTCGGCCTGGACGGCGAAAACGCCTAGGAAAACCCCAATCCACAGGCTAACTCACAGAGCCTGGTCCCTAACCCGCCTAGTCCACCACACTTGAATCAAGGGGGAGGCCGCAGAGGCGGGAGAGGCGGTGGCAGAAGCAGAGGTCGCGGCAGGGGTCGAGGCCACCATGAAAAAAGAAAATGGTACTGCATTTTCCATAAGGAAAACGATGACCATAGATCGAATTACTGTCCAGACAAGAAAAGATTCGAGGCCATCCTCGAGGAGGAGAGGAAGGAAAAGGAGAGAGCTAGCGTCGTAAGCCATTCTGCTCCGGCGTGGCAAAACCCCAGCTTTGGGAGAAACTCTTTCGCAAATCCCTTCTTGCCACCTCAATTCCAACCACCTCCTTCCACTTATCCCCAACCTCCACCCTGGCAATCACAAACTTTCCAAGCTCAGAATATTGAGCGCAGGCCCATCGAGCAACACCCCATTGCTCCTCCGCCTCCTCCTTTCAAAGGCCCCTTAGCTCCGCCGCTGCCAGCCAAGCTTGAGGGTCAGAGCGATCCCCTGCCATCCGTCGGAACCATAATGCCAATTTCAGGGAGCTCCGCATTGGAGTTCGAAACCAAAAAGGAACGGAAGCACTACTTCCGCGAGGTGTGGAACATTTGTGTGGAGGGAAGAGTCGAAAAAACAAGATGGTCTCACATCCCAATCACCTTCTCAGAGGAAGATGTAAGGCTACAAGGTTTCCCCCACAATGACGTTCTAGTGATAGAAGCGAACATAGCGAGTTGGACTCTGGGGAAGCTTCTGGTCGACAATGGTTCGTCAACCGACATTATCTTCACCGATGCTTTCGACAAGATGGGGCTCAGCAAAGATCTACTGCAACCCCCAGACACACCTTTGTATGGATTCGGAGGGCGCATCATCCATGCGCTGGGCAAAGTGGTACTCCCGGTGTCTTTCGGAACAGTCCAAAACGCCAGAACAGAATATTTATCCTTCGATATCGTGGAGATGTATTATCCCTACAATGGCATCTTGGGCAGAGGATTCCTCAACTAGTTTGAGGCAATCATTCACCAAGCTTACTTGTGCATGAAAGTCCCAGCAACGTTAGGGATCATCACAATCTGGGGTCACCAAAACGATGGCCGTAATCTAGAGAGGCTGCACCCCAGGACAGCGAAATGTGCACGCCCTCGACAAAGCGGTCGAGAGAAATGAGGTGGATAAGCAGCCGAAAGCAGACAGAGAGAAAGTTAACATGCAGCCGGACTGCGACACCAAAAGGGTCTTACTAGATGCAATGGTTCTGGATCAGACCGTCGTCATTGGCTCCGATCTTTCGCTTACGAGGAAGGAAACCTAGTTCAATTCCTCCAGAAGAGCAAAGATGTGTTCGCCTGGTCTGCAAAAGATCTCACAGGTCTGGATCAAAACTTCATCGAACACAAATTGAATATCGACCCATCGGTCAAGCCGCGAAAGCAGAAACTAAGAAAGATGTTCGACGACAAGGTAATAGTTGTCAAGTCGGAAGTTCAGAGGCTGCTTCACGCCACTGTCATCCGCGAGGTCATGTACTCCAAGTGGCTGGCCAACACGGTGCCGGTCAAGAAAAAGAATGGCAAGTGGCGAATGTGTATCGATTTCACCGACCTCAGCAAGGCTATGCCAAAAGACAACTATCCATTGCCACGAATGGATCAGGTTGTGGACTCTGCGGCCATCGTCGCGGTCATGTCCCTGTTGGATTGCTTCTCTGGGTATCATTAGTGTTCGATGGCGAAGGAGGATGAGGAAAAAACCAGTTTCATCACACCCTTTGGAACCTTCTGCTTCGTACGAATGCCAGGGGGTTTGAAAAATGTGAAGGACCGATACGGCGAACCAGAGAGGGGGGAGTGAATGGGAGCCGATAAAAATTCTTCTCGAAGGAGATGGACACTCCAACAAGATGAACACGGCTTCCAACACACGTCTCCGACTCACTACCCAAGTTGGCCAAGCCCACGTAGCCACTGGAGTGCCACTGGACCTAGGAACCAACACACAACCTTCCGACCCGAGAAACGCAGCGGAAAACCAAACCTCGAGCCTACAGACTCACACCGGTCAGACCGGTGAGCACCACCGGTCAGACCGGTCCCTGCCGGTGAAACTGAGCAACTTTCACTAAGTGGCTCTACACCGGTCAGACCGGTGAGACACACCGGTCAGACCGATCGCAATCTGAAAGCCCCCAAGGCACCAAACAGGCTAACCGACCACCAAACGGACCCAAACTCGAAACGGCAGCAACACGGGACAACAACGAACACACCAAGACGTTCACCCAAGCAAACACCCACCAGGGCTCGCACCGGTCAGACCGGTCAAGAGCACCGGTCAGACCGGTGTAGCCTGGGCAGCTCGGGATGAACCGCACCCGCGGGTCAACTCCCCAAATCCAAAACTCGATCTCCCGAATCGCTCCACGGACTTGAACAAGACTTTGGGGATATTATGAACACCTCATGAGGAGTCCATAGCCAAGTTTAATTCCACCAAAACTCGTCAAAAAAGGAGGAATCAAGGAAATCCCGCCAAGAGCACTTCCAACCCAAGAACTCAAGAAACCCCCAAAATCGAGCACCTCTACTCACGGATTTGGGAGGGGAATCACAGCCCAAAGAACCACGAAGGGTTCCCACAAATTTCCCCCATCAAATCCCCAAGAGAAAGGTCCTGAAAACAACCAAAAGAAATCACCAAGAGAGGGCTCCGAAAATCACCACCAAGAACAACCGGGGAAAACACATCCAAACCTTGAGGAACCACGCCGAATCATCTATACATGAAACAAAGGTTCATACAAGGTCTAGCAAGCCGCCCGATCATCCATCCCTCTCAACAAGATCTTTCCGTGAAGCTCTCTTGCTAGTCCTAAAGAAAACCTAAGGAAAATAGGTGGAAAATAGGAAAACTAATGAGCTAGGGTTCCAAGAGTTGGCTGCCATCCTCTCACCTCTTGGGTTATATGGAGGCAACCGAATGTCTAAAATGCCCTTCTCTAACAACTAGGGATACAAGCCCCTCAAGGGCGAATTTGGAAGTCTTCATGTCTTCACCATCGGACGGATGCCTGGCGACCGCACCCTGCGTAGCCTCGACGCAAGCCATGCGGTCCCGACGCGTGTCCTCCGCTTCGAAGATTCCGCATCGCGCGTCGTTGCACACGGGCCGACCGGTGCTCCTCACCGGTCGGGGACCGGTCCCCACCGGCCGACCGGTCGACCCACCGGTCGAGCCGGTCTAGCGCCGCCGCAGCCTCCGTCTTCGGTTCTTCTCGTCTTGGCTTCGTGGATCAACCAAGGAACCCAGTGGTTTTTTGGTGAACCACCGGAAACCCCGCGAACTCGGTGTAGCCTCCGCCAATCTCCACTCATGACTCGGCTCCCACGTAGTCCCGGCTCGACCTTGGTTTTGAGGCTCAACCAAGAAACCGTACACGACTTCATCTTGCTTGTTCATGCCACCATGCGGCCCGCACTTGACCCCCGCCGGCCACCGGGTCCCTCGAACGAAGCCTACTTGTCTTCTCCACACCTGGAGGCCTCACCGGCGACGACCTTTCGCGCTTGTTCTTCACCTGCACCAACACCAGTCAAGCCGCAACCTGCACCTGCAATACTTAGCCAAGAATCAGTCCACACAACGTTGTCAATCACTCATCACACAAGGAAGCGACCATCCACTGGTCCTCGAACCACACATGGTCCTCAAAATGTCGGCTCGACTTTCACCAGAATGACTGGGACAGTGTTCAAGCCGCAAATTGGCAGGAACATCCAGGCCTATGTCGATGACCTCATCGTCAAGAGCACCAACCGGGCCAGTCACGTGAGCGATTTGGCGGAAACTTTCACCAACATGAGACGGGCTGGTTTGAAATTAAACCCAGAGAAGTGTGTGTTCGGGGTTACGAAAGGAAAAATTTTGGGATGCCTCATCTCCGCCAAAAGGATCGAGGCCATCCCCGACAAGATAAGAGCAATCAGAGAAATGGAAGAGCCTAAGACAAAGAAGGACATTCAGAAATTGAATGGCCGGGTAGCAGCTTTAAACAGATTCATCTCAAGATCTGTTGAGCGAAGCCTCCCATTTTTCAAAGCACTAAAGGGCAAGGGCACGATCGAGTGGGGCCCCGAGCAAATCAGAGCCTTCGCCGAGCTCAAGGAGTACATCGAGAAGATGGCAATACTCTCGCCACCCTCGCCATCGGAGCCACTTCTCTTGTACGTGGCCGCTTCAAAAGCCGCGGTCAGCCCCGCTCTAGTGCGAGAGGTGGAGGCTGAAAAGGAAAGCTTCAATGTCCTGGCTATTTCGTCTCCGAAGCCTTGTTAGGCTCCAAACTTCTATATTCTGAGCTGGAGAAAATTTCTTATGCGGTGGTCATGGCCACGCGAAAGCTCAGGCACTATTTCGAGGCACACAAGGTCACCGTGCTCACGGACCAACCCTTAAATGATTTGTTCGTCAACAAGGAGACCTCGTCTAGAATTGCCAAGTGGGCAACTGAGTTGTCCAAGCATACAATTGACTTTGGAAAGAGGTCGGCAATCAAGTCGCAGGTCTTAGCGGACTTCATTGTAGATTGGACCTCACCAAGCAGCGTTACTGCTGACGAAGAATTGGACCTCACCAAGCAGCGTTTGGGAGATCAGATGTGAGAGAGCCTGGGGCGCAAAGGTGCTGGCATCGCAGCCATCATCACCTCACCAACGGGTATCAAGCTAAGATACGCCGCAAGGCTAGACTACAAAGACCCATCTAATAGATGCGCCAATAACACTACCGAGTACGAAGCTTTACTGCTGGGCCTTCGGAAGGTGAGAGCCCTAGGGGCCAGCAATTTCTTGGTCAAGTGTGACGCCAAGGTCATCAAGGACCACGTGGAAGAGGAAAGCGAGGCCAGAGAGCCGGAGCTAGTCAAGTATCTTGTGGAGGTGCACAAAATGGAAAGGCATTTCCGGGGGTTCACCATCGAGCACCTGCCTAGAAAAAACAATGGCGAAGCCGACGAGCTCGCAAAGAAAGCTGCGAGGGGGGAGGCGATGCCTCCAGACGTATTCTTTGAGATCCTGATTGCCCCATCCACAAGGCCGAACAAACAGCCGCTCAGCACAGTCAACGCAATTGCCAGCTTGGACTGGAAAGCTCCCATAATCGCTTTTCTTCGCGGACACTATGAGCCGGTTGAAACCCATGATCTCAAAAGGATGCAGGCTCGGGCCAAGGGTTACATCCTCAAGGACAACATTTTGTTCAAGTTGGGAGTATGTGCACCATTGTTAAAGTGCATTTCTCAGGACCAACGCATCGAACTCATGAAGGAAATTCACGGAGGAATGTGTGGCTCACACATAGCAGCGAGAGCCCTGGTCGGAAAAGCTTTTAGGCACGGTTTCTATTGGCCAATGGCAATAAAAGATGTTGAGCACATCATCGGGACTTGCAAAGCTTGCCAGTTCGCAGCAAAGCATCAGCGAAGGCTTGGGGCTCCATCGCAGCTCATCACGCCCACCTGGCCGTTACAACGCTGGGGAATGGATATCATTGGGCCGCTCCCAACAGCCCAGAGCAACTTCAAGTTCGTTGTGGTCGCGATCGAATATTTCACCAAGTGGATTGAGGCGAGACCTCTCGCTACCATCACCTCAACCACCATTAGAAAATTCTTTTGGCAGCAAATCATCTATAGATTTGGAGTGCCCAGAGAGCTCACTGTTAACAATGGGAAGCAATTCGATTGCCAGGATTTCAGGGAGTATTGTCATTCAATCAGAACAAAGCTCTGTTTCGCATCTGTGTACCACCCTCAGTCCAACGGCACAGTAGAAAGAGCCAATGGGCAAATCTTCTCAGCCATAAAAAAAGTGTCTTTTTGAGTGGAAGAAAGGAAAATGGGCGGATAAGTTATCAAGGGTCATTTGGTCGCATAACACCACAGAGTCAAGAACTACCAAGTTCACTCCTTTCAGACTGTTATACGGGGCCGAAGCAATGTGCCCTGAAGAGCTCGCCAACGAAAGCACCAGAGTTTTGGTGGGAAGCTCTCGTGAGAACGAAGAAGTCAACAAGGACTTAGTGGAAATTGACAGGCTAGACGCAGTCCAGAACCTACAAAAATACCAAGAAGAAACCAGGAGGTGGAGAGACAAGAAGGTATCCCTCAAAAACATTCAGGTGGGAGACTTCATCTTGAAGAGAAAGAAGAATGCCGACGCGGTAGGCAAGTTCCAGTTTGCTTGGGAAGGACCATACGTGGTGTCAAGCTCTGTTTGAGATGGGGACTTTCGTCTCAAGGATGAGACGGGTGTGGAGTTGCCACATTCGTGGAATGTGGACAACTTATGCAAATTTTTCTCGTAGTTTGCTGCAGTAGGAGTCCGTCGCACGGAACTATAAGTGCGGAGGACTCAGCTAGTTTTACATTTTTCAGTCTTTACTTTCGCGCATTTTAAATTCAATAACTAGGCGGGTACTCTTTTCCTCACATAGGGAGGACTCCACCATGGAGCGTGAGGTTTTTAACGAGGTAGCCTTGATGTAAAATTTCTTTTCCAATGAATGAAATAGTTTCTCCCTACGATTCGTTGTTTTTCGTTTTCGATCGCATAATTTAAAGTGCTATCTTAAGATAGCCCATCCAAAAAGAGGATGAATTGAAGTGCTATCCTCGAATAGCCCACTCCAAAAGCGAGTGCATCAAAGTGCTACCCAAGGGTAGCCCACTCACAAGTGGTGCAGTCAAAATGATTCACAACAAACAATCCATCAAAGAGCTGCCTTCACGGCAGCCCGTCCGAAAAGGGTGTGTGAAAGCGATTCGGTCTCGAATCGAAGAATCCCGAACAAGGCACCGCAATCGTCGATTTTTTACAAAACCATCGTCGCAAGCGACACTTAGCGGTGCAACGAGAAACCTATTCTAAAGCCAAAAAAAGAGCATACATTGTCAAAAAAATAGCCCAAAAGCTGTAAAATTTGACAGGTGCACACAGCTTCTAGTCCTGCAATGCGTTTCACGCCTAGGCGTCGCATTGCAGGCTAGCTCGTCCATAATGAGAGATTGCAATCGTAAAGCAAACAGCTTCATTTCATCACATCGTACAAATTAAACGATATTACACAAACTTGAGGGGTACAAGTAAACATGAGTGGGATCTAGCTCTCCCCGCTTCTGAAGGGGGGAAGACGTTTTTTTTCCAAAAACTCTGAGTCGAAAGCGGTGAGAACTTTACCTTAAAACATTCAAAAGTGTTGGTGCGGTCAAAAGTTTCAGGTAGCACCTCCAGCACCACGCCTTCGTACGGCGTCTGTCAAAACAACATATACAAACTTACACTTCGATCACCAAAAATTTAAATGGCCGCTATGCCAATTCCCTAAAGAGTTCGGGTTCATCCTAGAACTACGCGGCTGGATCAGGGGCGGAGTCATGGGGCAATCCTTCATGATGAAGAGGAGCCAGAGCTTTGCCAGTTACAGGATCCACAAAGCCACCTTCGGCATTAGACGCTTCACGGACAGGGGCTCCGGGGATTCCTTGGTCGATAGCATCATCACTCATCTTCGGCGGCCAGTCTCGGTAGGGTCCGAAGGGCCCAAGGGTCGCCTCAAGTCCATGGGTCGCCTGTTGCTCACGAAGCACCAAGGCTTGTTTCGGCTGTCCAAAATAGAACTATGAGAAGGAAGAAAACATTAAACATTAGCGTAAAGATTGCTCAATAAATATGATTGTAGTCAAAGCAAGTCGAAAGGTCTTACTTTCGCCAACCGGTCCACAACTTTCTTCTGAGAATGCGCTCGCCCACTTTTAGCCCAAAAGTTGCGAAGAATGATCTTGTTAATCAGCTCAACTATCTTGCTTGGGGCTGGCACATCGTCGAGGGAAGGGAATTCGAAGTCTCGACTTCCAAAAGCTCTGAAATGGTCGCAGCCCTGTTGCTCGAGAAGATGCAGCAGCATTTCAGAACAGGTCGCCGCTCCATAATCTCCGATTTTGCTCATAGTGTCAGGCAGAAGCTTCAGCTCGTTGTGCAACCACTCCACAAAGCTCGAGATGTTGTCAGTAATTTTGAAGTCCTAGGCTTCGGCACCAAAGTTCTCTAGTGCACGATGATACGCCGTCGCTAAATATGCCCTCCATTGATGACAATAAGCTTCGTTTTTCTCTAAGGTGTCTTCAAGCTCGCCTTTCACCCTTTACAATTCTGCAATGAGGTTAGCATTGGCTTCCAAAAGGATCTTCTACGCATTGTACTGGGTGACCATATCCTTCAATTCGGTGCGGCACTCCTCATAGCATTTCAAGCTCTATTCCAGTTCTTTCTTCAAAGCATCCATGCCATCTCGCTGCTTTGCGCATTGGTCCGCCAGCTAGCGAGAGTCCTGTTTCAATTTCTCGTTCTCTTCCCTCAGGTGTCGGTTCTCGTTTTCCAAAAGTCTTTTTTCTTCAAGGGACGTCTTGGCCTCCGCAGCCGCTCTCTCGAACCCTTTCTGGCAAGCGACGACGCCTTTCGAAAGAAAGGCTCGCATCGTTTTCATCAAGTCCTCCGCACTCAAACCCTCCAGGGATTGCTCAAAATATGCAAACAAAAAACAATTAGGAGACACATTATTCATTTAGACATCTTCGTTCAGTTCCAATAGCTGAAGCAGCAAGTCAAGACGCTATAAGTAAAACAGTCGGTGTGATATCGTACCGGGTTCCACCAACATAGGGTCAAGGCCTGTTCTGGGTGCCGAAGGGCCAGCTTCAAGTTGCAGCAATTCTTTTTCTTTGTCCTTCCCGCTCAAAGTGACCAAAGTCTTGGCCGCTGAAATCAACACAGAATCGAAAGATATTAGTAGACGGGAAATATGTTCCCTAGGGAAGACACGAAAAATCATCCTCAAGTAAAAGTATCGCACCGGCGTCTTCAAGTTGGAAAACGCTGGATGTCATCACTGACATCGGTGCGATTTCCTCGGCAGTTTTTGCAGCAGCCTCGTTAAGATCATCCGACACCGGCGGTGGCGAACGAGACGCGTGCGCCACAGATCTCAATTTTCGGAGGGTCCAAATCGATTGGATCCTAGGCCTTCAGACCCGAGCTTTTGCTTTTATCCATCGCAGTCTCCTCCGGGTCGCTTTGGGGCTGCAAAACAGGAATTTCTTGATCTCTGGTCGCCAAAGTAGCATCATCATCGATATACACAGATCCTCGGTTTCGTCCACGACGTCCACAAGGCCGGCCACGCGCTCCTTCGGGGCTGTGCTGGCCATGGCAATCTACTCCTTCTGAATCATTTCAGCCATGCGCTTGGCCCTGGCATCGCGTGCCTCCAGTTCTTCAGGATCGGCCAGAGCTACCGTCGGTGGTTCCTCAGCCATTTTCTGCGCAGTCCCCCTCAGAGGATAAGATGTACAAGGCTGAATCTGAGGCATCGATAGAATGTCAACGTCTTCATCTGTTTCCGCGACCGGATTGGCCCGCGCATTTTTCCCGGAGGGCTCATCATCGTCGGGACCCTTCTCCTTAATTGTAACGCGTCTTCCCCTTTCTGAGGCATCCACAGGCCTCTTCTTCGAAATCACCCTCTTTTCAAGGTCAGCGGCGGGGGAAGAGTCGTGAACTTTCTTCTTCTCTCTTTCGGCCGCAGCCACTTTCGCTGCATCAGTCTTGCGCCGAGCCAAGGTTTCATTAACCTTCAATAACTTGGAAGATTTTTCTGCAAGCGGGGGAAAGGTAGCTTTGGCAGCATCCGCTTTCTGCTTGGCCAAGACATCTTGGGCTTTGGTGTTCTTCGCCACATTCTCCGATGTTATAGTAGTTTTACTCAACTTGCCTTTCCGCGAGGTTTCGGCGGGCTCCGATCCAATGTTACCCGGTGGCTGCATCTTCTTGCCGGCAGCCGGGGGCAACGGTCGAGGGGAATAGGTGACACCCATCTCGTCAAAAACGCGGTTAACCCGGCCCTGGTGTTTCAAAATCCTTTGGGAGCGCTCCCACTCTTTGTGGGTGAAGTTGCCAATCATCTGGACAACTCTCTTTTCAACTTCAGCCACGACCTCTTCGTCAGTTTTATCCGTTGTTGACGGTGTATTTTAGTACACCTAGCATGTTCATTACACTTTGGTTTGGATTTGATTATGTAACTAACCCGCCACTAGGCACACTAATCATATAACAAGTTCATCTTTGTGCATGCATTTGGAAGTGTTGTGTTTATGTAGGAAAACATGGACATAAAGGACGGATTCGCAACAAGTTCAACGGAGCATTTACGGAGTCTTGTTTGTGTTCATGAGCTTGATGAAATCACTTCCAATGGTGGCAAGGACCGAAGTGCTACGAGGAACACCCCCGAGGATTGAAGCGTAAAAGACCGAACTTCATGCGAAGAAAACCTCCTTCTTGGACGCGAGGATGACATCGTCAAAATCGTGCAAGTGGAGGGGGCAAAGTGCATAATCTTATGAGGACCCACGGGAGTGAAGGGGCGACCGAACCGGGCTGAGGTGGGCCCAAGCTGGCCGGCCCAGCCCACTTCGGTGGCCGGTTCGGTCCCGTTTTCCTTGCACCCGAAGGATCTTTAACCCTAAAAGCTTGGAGGCGCCGCCATCACGAGGGAGAGAGCCATTCGCACCAGGAGGCCATCCACAAACTAGAGAGAGAGAGGAGGAGGATCTCCGGAGGGAGATCATCCACCTCGAAGAAAGCACCCACACGTGGAGAAGAAGGAAGACACCGACGGAAGGGAAACCATGATCAACGGTGCCATGATCAGCACCTTGATGGGGTAATCTCCTTGTTCGTCCATGGGTTGTAATCGATCTTAAGATGTAATCATACTTTGTCGGATTATCTATCTATCATCTTGTGTTGAATATACTTTAATGCTTAAGGTTAGCTACCATGCCGTAAAGGGAGTATGAGCTCCAATGCTTCCTTGGATCCATTCAATACGCCGTGTCCATCATAGGTCTAGTCATGAATACCTTCGCGTAGTGACAGTACGAGAGGAGGGAAAGGGCGAAACCGTGGTCACAACCCCCGATATATTAGATTGGTTTAATGTCTTTAATTGATTGCATGATCGTAAACCCATGGGCGAGTGTCTCCTATCTTGATTGCTTATCGTTCTCTCTAGTGTAGTTTAGTTGTTTTCTAGCATAATAGTAAGTTAGGGTTTTAGTATCTAGTGCGTAGAAGTAGATTGAATGCTTGTAATCCCCTTGCTCCGTGGATTGACAAGAACCTTGGGAATCCCGTGGTGAAAAAGGTGTGTGGTCCGTACGCTTGCGGATCGTAGAGGGATACGTCTTTTATCCGTCAACAAGCCCCTTTTTCTGGCACCGTTGCCAGGGAGCAAGCTAGTTTACATCATTTGATTTGCATTTAACTTAGTTTTATACTTTAGTTTATCTTTTATTTGCTATATCTAACATATATTATCTAGAAAAACACTTGTTTCGTTTTTGTTTTTGTTTTTATCTTATTGTCTAGATGGCGTTCATTAATCAACCCGTGGAAGAACCGGAGAAATCACTAAGGGATTACGCTAGCCCTTGATGTGAAGACATAAAAGTACAAGAGTCGGATTCGAAGCTCGAAGCGACCAAGTATGAGATTAAATCCAAGATCATCGAGATGGTGGCAGCAAACCCGTTTGAAGGGATGGTTACGGAGAACCCATATAGACACATAAGGAACTTCACAACGATATGCAACATGGTGAGCCAAGAAGGAGTCCCCGATGAATGGTTCAAATGGAATCTCTTTCCCTACTCACTTGCCGGCAATGCAAAGACATGGTACTCGTTTGCGTCCTTTGAAGTTGAAGGCAATTGGAACAAGTTGACAAAGAAGTTTTGCGAGAAATTCTTTCCAATTAGCAAGGTTCAACATCTAAGGAGGCAAGTGATCAATTTCATGCAAGGAGAAGAGGAAGGGATAGACCAAGCCTGGGATAGGTTTAATGGGTTGATCGAACAAGGACCAAGATTTGACTTCTTCGGTGACGTACATTTGCATACATTTTTCTTTTCCCTAACCCCTAGTTGCATGCAACACATCGAAATGTGTGCAGGTGGGGATCTCATGGAGAAACCACTCACGGAAGCCGCTCAACTTGTACAAAAAGTTAGTAAAGCGGCTGCTATGCGAAGAGATTGGGAAACTAGACTTGCGGAAGAGCCAGAATATCATTCGAGGAAGAGGAAGTGTGCTGAATTTTCTAAATAGGAAACCCCGGAAGTCACAAAAGAGGAACCAATCATGGAAAATCTTGAACAAGAACACATCAAGTCAAGAACTACCCCAAGCATCGACTTCGTCGTACCAAATGAGACAAACAAGAGAAGCATGTCAAGCGCGAAGCCACTAAGGGAGTTCGAACTAATGGATTGGGTTCCTATCGATTACGGAGAAGTATTCGACAAGAGAAGACCGTTCCCTAATCAAAAGAGAATGGCGAGAGCATTGGAAGTGGATTTCCCATTGGAGAAGAAAGCGGAAAATTCATACGACCTTGAAACCACCGGTGAGATCTTTCAAAAGCTCTTTGGAGATTACATAGTGGATCCGGAACACATAGCCGAGGTGAAGAGAATCATGGGGATCAAGCCCGAAGCATCGCCATACGCTCGCCTCGCCAAAATCTACGCGATAGGATCCGAAGAAGAAGAGAAGATGACACCACATTTGAGTTGCGAGATCAACGGAGTTCAATGTAAAGCTTTATGCGACATCGGAGCCCAAGTAAGTGTTCTATCTTCTAAAATTTACGATAAAGTTCAAGACCACAACATAGACTTAGCTCCAACATCAACGAAATTAATTATGAGAGATGGTGGAACTATTAAACCTCTAGGTATTGCTTGCAACATGAAAGTCAAAATCTCTAGAAATTGTATACCAACCGATTTCTTTGTTATTGATGCTTACCATAGTAATCATGATCACATAATCTTAGGTAGTCCTTTTCTTAAGTTGGTTGATGCCGTGTTAGATGCCGGAGAAGGCAAAGTAACAATGAACCTTAATGGAACTGAAGGACCGATACGGCGAACCAGAGAGGGGGGGAGTGAATGGGAGCCGATAAAAATTCTTCTCGAAGGAGATCGAAACTCCAACAAGACGAACGCGGCTTCCAACACACGTCTCCGACTCACTACCAAGGTTGGTCAAGCCCACGTAGCCACTGGAGTGCCACTGGACCTAGGAACCAACACACACAGCCTTCCGACTCGAGAACGCAGCGGAACAACAAACCCCGAGTCTACAGACCCACACCGGTCAGACCGGTGAGCACCACCGGTCAGACCGGTCCCTGCTGGTGAAACTGAGCAACTTTCACTAAGTGGCTCTTCACCGGTCAGACCGGTGAGACACACCGGTCAGACCGATGGCAGCCTGAAAGCCCCCAAGGCACCAAACAGGCCAACCGACCACCAAACGGACCCAAACTCGAAACAGCAGCACCACGGGACAACAACGAACTCACCAAGACGTTCACCCGAGCAAAATCCCACAAGGGCTTGCACCGGTCAGACCGGTCAAGAGCACCGGTCAGACCGGTGTGGCACAGGCGGCTCGGGATGAACAAGCACCCGCGGGTCAACTCCCCCAAATCCAAATCTCGATCTCCCGAATCGCTCCACGGACTTGAACAAGACTTTGGGGATATCAGGAACACCTCATGAGGAGTCCATAGCCAAGTTTAATCCCACCAAATCTCGTCCAAAAAGGAGGAATCGAAGAAATCCCGCCGAAAGCACCTTCAACCCAAGAACTCAAGAAACCCCCAAAATCGAGCACTTTTACTCACGGATTTGGGAGGGGAATCACAGCCCAAAGAACCACGAAGGGTTCCCACAAATTTCCCCCATCAAATCCCCAAGAGAAAAGCCTCGAAACCAACCCAAAGAAATCACCGAGAAAGGGCTCCGAAAATCACCACCAAGAACAACCGGGAAAAACACATCCAAACCTTGAGGAACCACGCCGAATCATCTATACATGAGATAAAGGTTCGTACAAGGTCTAGCAAGCCGCCCGATCATCCATCCCTCTCTACAAGATCTCTCCGTGAAGCTCTCTTGCTAGTCCTAAGAAAAACCTTGAGAAAATAGGTGGAAAATAGGAAAACTAATGAGCTAGGGTTCCAAGAGTTGGCTGCCATCCTCTCACCTCTTGGGTTATATAGGCGGCAACCGAATGTCTAAAATGCCCCTCTCTACCAACTAGGGATACAAGCCCCTCAAGGGCGGATTTGGAATTCTTGATGTCTTCACCATCGGACGGATGCCGGCGACCGCACCCGCGTAGCCTCGACGCAAGCCATGCGATCCCGACGCGTGTCCTCCGCTTCGAAGATTCGGACCGCGTCGTCGCACACCGGCCGACCGGTGCTCCTCACCGGTCGAGACCGGTCCCCACCGGTCAGACCGGTCAGACCCACCGGTCGACCGGTCCGGTGCCGCCGCACCTCCGTCTTCGGTTCTCCGGTCTTGGCTTTGTGGATCAACCAAGGAACCCGGTGGTTTTCTCGGTGAACCACCGGAAACCCCGCGAACTCGGTGTAGCCTCCGCCAATCTCCACTCATGACTTGGCTCCCACGTAGTCCCGGCTCGACCTTGGTTTTGAGGCTCAACCAAGAAACCGTCCACGACTTCATCTTGCTCGTTCATGCCACCATGCGGTCCGCACTTGACCCCGCCGGTCACCGGTCCCTCGAACGAAGCCTACTTGTCTTCTCCACACCCGGAGGCCTCACCGGCGACGACCTTTCGCGCTTGTTCTTCACCCGCACCAACACGAGTCAAGCCGCAACCCGCACCTGCAATACTTAGCCAAGAATCGGTCCACACAACGTTGTCAATCACTCATCACACAAGGAAGCGACCATCCACCGGTCCTCGAACCACACATGGTCCTCAATCTCCCCCTTGATGAGTGCATTGACAACACCCACACGAAAGTAACAAGAGAGAAAAGAAAAAGAAAAGAAACGAACAAAAAGAAACTCCAACAAGCGATCGAAAGCCAAACAAAGGCAAAGAGCAAGATCACTTGAAGAAGACAAGTCTCGGACCCCTTAGGCAAGGGCAACGGCTCGACACATCCGAGACAAAGCAAAGCTCAAGCAAAGAGCACAAACCACCGAAACAAAGCTCGAAAAATCTCAAAGAGCTCCCCTTGAACACAAGCAAACTCCCACCGAACCAAAGCAACTCCCCCGGACGAAAGCATGCACGAAACCACATGAAACGAGACGGTACCGCAAGACTTTCGGCTCACACCGGTCGGACCGGTCATCACCACCGGTCGACCGGTGCCTAACATATGTACGAGACCAGCACTCACACCGGTCGGACCGGTGCTCTTCACCGGTCGGACCGGTGTACAACAGAAGCCCGAAATGGCTCGAAACCACCTGAAAACCTTCTAAATGCATCCACTAAGCCATTTCAAGCTCAAACTTCTCCCCCTTGTTGGCAATGCATGAATCAAGCCAAAAATGCAAAACTTTCAACCTAGAGCTTCTCAAATATACAAAATTCAACAAAGAATGCTACATATGTCCAAATGAGCAAGTTAGGTACTCTACGGCTTCGTATCGATCTCAACTACATGATCACCAAGTTTCACAACCATTGGACGAAGCTAAGATGGATTTTGGCAATTTTGCGAAAAACTTGCCTCTCATGAGCAAAGTCCTAAACATGATCAAAGCATATCAAAATGGCAAAGCCACACAAACTTCATGCTAGGACAGCCATTCTAATCATAAGACCATCACAAACACCCACAAGCACCTCATGTCATGTCAAAGCCACCGAGCCATGTGCCTACTTCTATGTATGAGACTTCTCATTGGTAGGCATCATGCAACGGTTTAGCACCCAAAGCAAATTAAATTCAGCGCATATGACATGGGAGCACATTTCCAAGCATTTTTCATTTCATTTTCAGATTTGTAAATGGTACATGAAATGTCTTTGCGACAAAAAGGAACTTATGCTCCTCCACAAGATAAGTCAAGAGGGCTAAACATTCATGATGGCAAATGAGCCTTTGGCCCCATATGATCAATAAACTAGCTATCCAACCACAAATTAAGCATAGCAAAGCCACAAAAACATGTCAAGAGCATGTAAAGGCATTTACACATGAGAGAGCATACATGTAACATTTTTCAAAAGTATAGCTATCAACCATGGATTATTCATCAAGATCATCAAGAGCTAAGCCAAAACTAACCGTAGCATACCAAACGAGCTCACAAAGACATATATCTCATTCCATGGTGAACTATGTATATGAGAGAAGCTTTTCCTAACCAATGCATATGATACAAAATGCATGCAATCTAAGATGCAAGGATGCCTATACATCATGTTACATATGCCATGCCAAATGCAAGAAATGCACAAAGGAAAACTATACATATGCTACAAAACCGGCTCCTCGAGGGGAGGCAAAACGGGCTCGACACCACCGGCAAAAGAAAGCCCCCACACACCCAACTCAAGAAATCAAACACACACCAAGTTCCCCCCGCAAACGAGTGAAAGTTGCTTGATCTAGGGGTTTGGTGAAAATATCGGCTAGTTGGTCATGTGTGGGTACATGGATCAAAGCTATCTTTCCTTTCTCGACGTTGTCTCTCAGAAAATGATACCTCACTTCTATGTGCTTGGTTTTGGAATGGAGCACTGGGTTCTTTGCAACGCTTATGGCACTAGTGCTATCACATTGAAGTGGGACGTGGGTATACTCCTCACCAAAGTCACTCATGGTGTAGGTGATCCAAAGGAGCTGAGAACAACAACTAGCAGCGGCAACATACTCGGCCTCGGTCGTGGATTGAGCAACACTCGACCGCTTGCGGGAAGACCAAGACACCAAAGAAGAACCCAAAAGCGGCAAGTCCCGAAGTGGACTTCCTATCCAACCGACACCGGCAAAATCCGCGTCTGAAAAGCCATGAAGCGCCAAAGAAGAGGACGCGGAGTACCAAAGGCCGAAGTCGGGAGTGTAACGCAAGTACCTGAAAATTCGCTTCACCGCTTGCCGATGCGAAGTCCTCGGAGACGCTTGAAAACGAGCGCACGGACACACCGAGAACTGTATGTCCGGCCTCGTCGCCGTCAAGTAGAGGAGTGACCCGATCATGCTCCGTACTCCTTCCGGTCCACGTGTTCACCTTCCTCATCCGCATCAAGAGCCGTAGTCGTACTCATCGGCGTCGTCATAGCCTTGGAGTCCTCCATCTTGAACTTCCTCACAATGTCCTTGGTGTACTTAGCACGGTGCACAAATGTTCCTTCCTTTGATTGCTTGATTTGTAGCCCGAGGAAGAAGCGCAACTCACCCATCATGCTCATCTCGAACTCCCCGCTCATATCATCCGCAAACCTCGCAACAAGAGAGTTAGACGAGCCACCAAAGACAATATCATCCACGTACACCCGCACAATCGGATATATCTCGCCCTCGCCTCGGCAAAAACAAGGTCCGATCGACCTTCCCCATCTCAAAGCCTTTCTCAAACAAGAACCCCCTCAACCTCGCCATACCACGCTCTAGGCGCCGCTTCAACCCATACGGCGCCTTCCTCAACTTGTACACCCGGTGGGGGTACTTCTCACTCTCAAACCCCGGAGGTCTGCCTCACATACACTTCTTCCTCCAACACTCCATTCGGGAAAGCACTCTTCACATCCATTTGGTGCAACTTGAACCCTTTAGCCACGAGAAAAGGCTAGAAGAATCCTAATCGCCTCCAAACGGGCTACGGGAGCAAAGGTCTCCTCGTAGTCGATCCCCTCCTTCCGACCGAACCCCCCGGGCAACAAGTCTCGACTTGTTCCTCACAACCTCACCCTTCTCTCCCTCTTTGTTTTTCCACACCCACTTGGTACCAATCGGCTTACACCCCGGGGGAGGGTCAACCAACTCCCACACCTGATTCCTCTCAAAGTTCTCCAACTCCTCATGCATCGAGTTAACCCAATTGTGATCAGATAGTGCGTGTCCAATGTCTTTGGGCTCGAAAGAAGCAACAAATGCAGCATGAGCGAAATGGGAATTGTTTCGAACCCTCGACCGCGTAGTGCGTTCATTCATGTCGCCGATGATCCTCGAAGCTGGGTGATCCACTTGAACTCGCCGGGGAGGTTCTCGCCTCGAAGCTACCTCCCCCTCAGCATCAGCTTCTCCTTGTTCTTGATTTGTCGTCGTAGGTGTAGCGAGAGGGTCCATCCATCATCGTCGTCGAAGTAGTGGGTACATGTTCGGCCGGGGGCACCGCACCACCATCCTCATCATCACCATGTTCATGCTCCTTCTCCCGAAAGATCTCCTCGCCAAGCTCATCATCACCGCACACTCAAAGACAAGCCGACTACGTGGCTCGTCTCGTCGAAGGTTACCTCGCAAGTCTCCACGATTTGGTTAGTTTCAAGATTGAGCACACGATATGCTCTAGAATGAGATGCATAACCAAAGAAAATGCCATCGACAGACCTAGCCTCAAACTTATCCAACTTCCCGCCTTTCTTCAGAATGAAACACTTGCAACCAAAGACATGGAAGTGACTCACCTTGGGTGTGCGGCCATGCATCAACTCATAGCATGTCTTCTTCTTGTGCACTCTGAGGTATATCCTGTTCGACACATAGCATGCGGTGTTCACCGCCCTCGGCCCAATACCTCCTCGGAGTCCTATGCTCATCAAGCATCGTCCGAGCCATCTCGCACAAGGTCCCGTTCTTTCTTTCCACAACACCATTCCGGGGAGGCGTATACGGACTCGAAAACCGGTGCTCAAGACCCAAGTCATGACAAAAGGTTTCAAAACGAGAGTTCCGAATTCCGAGCCATTATCACCGCGGATAGCTCGTATGGCATCTCCGTGCCTCTCGTTCCTCAACCTCAAGACTAGATCTCGAACAAAACCAAACGTCTCCCCCTTATCCTCCGTAAAGAACACCCACGCATACCGAGAATAGTCGTCCACCACAACAAGGACATACCACTTCCCACCCGCGAGATCGCACACGAGCCGGGCCAACAAGGTCCATATGGAGCAGCTCGCATGGACGCTCAGTCATCACATCGGTGAGAGGCGGGTGAGAAGAGGCCACCATCTTGGCATGCCTACACGGAGCACAAACCAACTCTTTCTCAAGCCTCAACCGTGGCAATCCTCGGACCAAGTTGAGTTTACTCAAGCGTGACAAAAGGTCAAAGCTCAAGTGACCCAACTTCCTATGCCACTTCCACAACTCACTCGAAGAACCAGCCAAGAAACAACGCTCCACACCCGAAGACTGAGAAAAATCAGCACGAAACACCTGACCCTCGGGAACGACCATACAGACAAGGTCCCCTCGAGAGTCCACAATCCGAGAACCACCAGGCCGAAACAACACCTCAAAGCCCTCATCCAACAACCGGGACACGGAAAGCAAATTGTACCCCGGCGATTGAACAAGAGCAACACGCCTCGCAGTGATCTTGTCACTCACTTTTATCTCACCTTCGACAAGACACGCCCACGCCCATTGTCCCCAAAGGTGATGTACCTCTTCGTCACCACGGGACGAGACTTGAGAACCACCCCCCTGTCTCCGGTCATATGCCTCGAGCAACCGGAGTCAATCGCCCAAATGTTCTTCAAGTCTCCCACCGCACATCAAAAATAGGCACGTGAGCGAACAAACGACTCAGCACTGGGGTTAGAACCAAAGGAGGAAAACCAGTGCCGAGCCATTTGCTCGAAAGTGGGGTTAGCACCAACCAAAGCATCTCTCCTACCAAAGCTACCTCCACGAACACCACCACGGTAACCACCCTGAGGGAACCACCCCTCTCTGCCTGGAGGAGGACCAAAACCACGCAAGAAAGCCCGTGGCACGTCCTTCCTCTCCAACTCACCGCCACGACTCCTCCAATCCCCGTATTGAGCACGAGGTGGAGAACGCCTAGCAAACTGACCACCTGCACCCTTTCCAGCCCAACCACCAGAACCACGACCACCAGAAACAACCCTCGCACCTGTACGCGCTCGAAACCCGAACAGCTGTCTGTCCAGGCCTGCACCGGTCTGACCGGTGCCCCACACCGGTCTGACCGGTGTGGCTCCGGGCAAAGCACCACCTCCGCAAAGCCTTCTTTTCTCCCCAAGCCCGGACTGTCCTCACAATCGCCTTGCCCCTGGGCATCTGCATACGAGGCTCAAGTACACCATCGGAAGGGTGGTACTTGTCCTTGTTAGCCCACTCCTTCTCCATTCTCTCCTCTCGCTTCCTCTTGAAGCAAAACTCCTCCTTATGGCCATCTCTCCCACAATAGCCACAATGGAACCTCACAAGCTTAGGCTTTGTCTTGGGATGTTGCTGTTCACTCGGTTTCTCTCCACTCAAACCCTCCACCGGTTTCTCACCACTAGCCTTCTCACTCTCCTTCCCAAAGAACACTTTCCCCGAAGTGCTCACAAACTTGATAGGCTTTTGTAGGTCATTTGTGGGTGTAGGAAACACGGGTGGAGCTGGGGTTGTGTCTAGTCGGTTCCTTAGATGGTTAGGTTTTGGTGGGAAATCATTCTTGTGGTGGGTTTTTGGTGGCTCCGGGATATTCTCTCCACTTCCCTCACCAACCTTGTTTGCCCCAAGCCCCTCACCATCTTGCCTCTTAAAGGCCTCGATCATCATCCTCAACTGAGGCTCGTGACCGGACAACCAACCCATCAACTTCCTCAAATCATCATTCTCATCCTGCAAACGATCAACATAATGTGCAAGCTCCAAATTTTTCAATGCATGCATTTCACGGGTAGAGCAAGATGTAGGCATGGGTTCCTTCAATTTAGTCTCGAGCGAACTAGTGTAAGCATGCATCTCATCAATCTTAGCATGCAAAACGGGGCAAGAAGTGCAAGCACCTAGCAAAGCAGGTCTAGACTTAAGCTCGCCCACTTCAACCCTAAGCACATCTAGTTCCTCACACTTGGAGGCATGCTTCTCCTTGAACAAAGCAAGATCAAGCAAGGAAAATAGAGCAATCAAGCACAATCATTCTCATCGAAACAACGGGGCTAGCCTTAAGCGAATCAATCTCAAGCTTGCTATCAAGCACCCGTGTCTCTAGCTCGGCCCACTCTAGTCCTAGCATCCTCGAGTGAAGCCCTAAGCTCTTTCCTCATTTTCTTGGCCTCTCTAAGCATGTCATCACGGTTATCAAGCAAAGAGCCAAGCCTCTCATTCTCCTGGCGCAAGAAGGGAAGCTCATCACGCACCTCGTCGTCGGACTCGCAGTCCGAGTCGCTCCGTGTGCTCTTCTTGCCGCCGGAGCTCAACGCCATGGTGCGAGAAGCCGTCTCTCGCGAGCGGCTCGGCCCCGCTCGGGTTCTTGGACGACCTCTTGTTCTTGCGGCGATCTCCCTCGTCGTCGGCGGCCGCTCGAGCTCGAGGTGGAGTACGCGGAACTGGAGTCGACGTCGCTCGCTCCAACCATCGCTCGGGCCTTGCCTCGACCCTCCTTCTTCCTCGATCGTCGCTCGTCCTTGTACTTGTTCTTGTGCTTGCTCTTGTGGTCGCGCCTCGAACGGTACTTGTCATCGTTCTTCCTCGGCTTGTGCTTGTAGCCGTCCTTGTTCTCGGCCTTCTCGGGCGGTCGGCGATGAAGTGTCCCGCTTGCCGCACCGGAAGCAAGTCCTCGTGTTCCTCCTCATGTTCACGCGGTTCTCGTGCAGCCTCTCGAACCGCCTCGTCAACAGCGCCAGCTCGTCCTCTCCAAGGTCATCAAACTCCTCATCTGGCATAGACATCAAAGAGGAAAACGAGAACATCCTGGTGGATGGGTTAGAGTTAGTCTTTCCTTTAGAACCACCAACGAGGGCAAGACTATGGGAATCAGTCGGTCCCTCGAGCTTGGCGGTCATGCCCCTATCCACCTCGGCCGACTTGAGCTTCGAGAACGGCTCGTTCACCGTCGAGTATCATATCGCTCCGACTCGACTATGGCCTCGAACTTTCCGCCCCATATCGTACGATCCAAAGAGTGTAAGAGCTTGACCGCTCTATCATGATCATCGTACGGGAGCACGTCCACATTGGCCCTCATGTTGTTCACCACCACCGTGAACCTCTCGAAACAAGGCATCGATGGACTCACCGGGGAGATGAGTGAAGTTCTCGTACTCTCTCCGTAGGTCGCATACAACCGTGCTCGAACACGGGCGTTCCCAACATGAGCCTCCTTCAACACCGCCCAAATCCTACAAGCCAAGTGCTCGGTGTGCACCCGATCGAACTCAGGCTGACACAAAGCACGAAACAAGTAGTCGACCGCCTTATTGTTGGCGTCGAAGCTGTCCCTCGATCCTGGAGCGAGGAAATCAACCGGCTGGACATAGCCTGTGTCCACCGTGACATCCCAAAGGATCTGACCCTTTCCGCGGAGAAACGCACCCATCCGCTTGCTCCACATCTGGTAGTTCTTGCCATCGAAGTGTGGAGGACCCGAACCCCGTTCCTGGTACGCCATCCTTGGATCTTAGGCGGTTAGAGTCAATAAAGACCCGAACCCGCTCCGATACCACTTGAAGGACCGATACGGCGAACCGAGAGGGGGGGGAGTGAATGGGAGCCGATAAAAATTCTTCTCGAAGGAGATCGAAACTCCAACAAGACGAACGCGGCTTCCAACACACGTCTCCGACTCACTACCAAGGTTGGTCAAGCCCACGTAGCCACCGGAGTGCCACCGGACCTAGGAACCAACACACACGGCCTTCCGACTCGAGAACGCGGCGGAACAACAAACCCCGAGTCTACGGACCCACACGGTCGGACCGGTGAGCACCACCGGTCAGACCGGTCCCTGCTGGTGAAACTGAGCAACTTTCACTAAGTGGCTCTTCACCGGGCCGACCGGTGAGACACACCGGTCGGACCGATGGCGACTCGAAAGCCCCCAAGGCACCAAACGGGCCAACCGACCACCAAACGGACCCAAACTCGAAACAAGCAGCACCACGGGACAACAACGAACTCACCAAGACGTTCACCCGAGCAAAATCCCACAAGGGCTTGCACCGGTCGGACCGGTCAAGAGCACGGCCGGTCGACCGGTGTGGCACGGGCGACTCGGGATGAACAGCACCCGCGGGTCAACTCCCCCAAATCCAAATCTCGATCTCCCGAATCGCTCCACGGACTTGAACAAGACTTTGGGGATATCGGGAACACCTCATGAGGAGTCCATAGCCAAGTTTAATCCCACCAAATCTCGTCCAAAAAGGAGGAATCGAAGAAATCCCGCCGAAAGCACCTTCAACCCAAGAACTCAAGAAACCCCCAAAATCGAGCACTTTTACTCACGGATTTGGGAGGGGAATCACGGCCCAAAGAACCACGAAGGGTTCCCACAAATTTCCCCCATCAAATCCCCAAGAGAAAAGCCTCGAAACCAACCCAAAGAAATCACCGAGAAAGGGCTCCGAAAATCACCACCAAGAACAACCGGGAAAAACACATCCAAACCTTGAGGAACCACGCCGAATCATCTATACATGAGATAAAGGTTCGTACAAGGTCTAGCAAGCCGCCCGATCATCCATCCCTCTCTACAAGATCTCTCCGTGAAGCTCTCTTGCTAGTCCTAAGAAAAACCTTGAGAAAATAGGTGGAAAATAGGAAAACTAATGAGCTAGGGTTCCAAGAGTTGGCTGCCATCCTCTCACCTCTTGGGTTATATAGGCGGCAACCGAATGTCTAAAATGCCCCTCTCTACCAACTAGGGATACAAGCCCCTCAAGGGCGGATTTGGAATTCTTGATGTCTTCACCATCGGACGGATGCCCGCGACCGCACCCTGCGTAGCCTCGACGCAAGCCATGCGATCCCGACGCGTGTCCTCCGCTTTGAAGATTCGGACCGCGTCGTCGCACACCGGTCGACCGGTGCTCCTCACCGGTCGGACCGGTCCCCACGGCCGGTCCGACCGGTCGGACCCACCGGTCGGACCGGTGCGGGTGTGCTCGCACCTCCGTCTTCGGTTCTCCGGTCTTGGCTTTGTGGATCAACCAAGGAACCCGGTGGTTTTCTCGGTGAACCACCGAAACCCCGCGAACTCGGTGTAGCCTCCGCCAATCTCCACTCATGACTTGGCTCCCACGTAGTCCCGGCTCGACCTTGGTTTTGAGGCTCAACCAAGAAACCGTCCACGACTTCATCTTGCTGTTCATGCCACCATGCGGTCCGCACTTGACCCCCGCCGGTCACCGGTCCCTCGAACGAAGCCTACTTGTCTTCTCCACACACGGAGGCCTCACCGCGACGACCTTTCGCGCTTGTTCTTCACCTGCACCAACACGAGTCAAGCCGCAACCTGCACCTGCAATACTTAGCCAAGAATCAGTCCACACAACGTTGTCAATCACTCATCACACAAGGAAGCGACCATCCACCGGTCCTCGAACCACACATGGTCCTCAGGAACAAAGTACACATATAACTTTCTTCGTGCTTCTAAACACCTTACACCCTTTCCTCCCGAAGATGAAGAAGTAGAAGAGATAGATAGCCTTTGTTTTGTTGAAACCCTTAGAGACCCGCTGCAAAGAGCGATGGAAAATCAAATTAGTAATCAACAAGATGAAGAACTAGAAGAAGCAACGAAAGGCTTGGAGCCACATGATGGAAGCGTGGAGGAAGGAAAATTCGAAAACATAGGAGAGATTAAACCCGAGGAGCCACAAGCGCCCGAGGTAGACCTTAAACCTTTGCCCAAAGGATTAAAGTATGAATTTTTGGGCCCAGACAAGACTTATCCAGTCATCGTGAGCGACGAGTTGAGTCCCGAAGAAAATGAGAAGTTGCTTATTTTATTGAAAAAACATAGGAAGGTGATTGGATATTCGATTAATGATCTCATAAGGTATTAGCCCAGCCTTTTGCACTCATCGTATACCAATGGAAAACCAATGTAAGCCCGTAGTGGACCACCAAAGGAGGCTAACCCATGCCATGCGAGAGGTAGTAAAGAAAGAGGTCATCAAGTTACTTGATGCCGGAATCATCTACCCGGTTCCGCATAGCGAGTGGGTGAGCCCGGTACATTGTGTACCAAAGAAAGGAGGTTTGACCGTGGTGAAGAATGAGAAGAACGAATTGATACCGCAAAGAACCGTGACCGGGTGGCGGATGTGTATCGATTATCGTAAGCTTAACAAAGCGACGAAGAAAGATCACTTCCCCCTATAGTTCATCGACAAGATGCTCGAGAGATTAGCAAACCACGCTTATTTTTACTTTCTCGATGGGTACTCGGGGTTCATGCAAATTCCCATTCACCAAAACGATCAACACAAGACAACTTTACGTGCCCTTACAGAACGTTTGCATATAGAAGGATGCCCTTCGGTCTATGCAACGCTCCGGCCTCTTTTCAACGTTGCATGATGGCCGTATTTTCGGAATTCATCAAAGAAATTGTCGAGGTGTTCATGGATGATTTTTCTGTTTATGGAAAACATTCAAGGATTGCTTGGCAAACTTGGAAAAGGACCTCACGAGGTGTGCGGAGGTAGACTTGGTATTAAATTGGGAAAAGTGCCACTTCATGGTTAAGCAAGGCATAGTGCTCGGACATGTTATATCCGAGAGAGGAATTGAAGTGGACAAGGCTAAGGTAGAGACGGTTGAGCAACTCCCACCTCCGACGGATGTTAAGTCCTTAAGGAGCTTTCTAGGCCATGCCGGATTTTATAGAAGATTTATTAAGGACTTCTCTAAGATCACTAAGCCTTTAACGCATCTTCTTTAAAAAGATGTGGCTTTCGACTTCGATGAGAAGTGCCTAGCGGCATTCCGGACCTTGAAAAGTGCGTTGGTGAGTGCTCCCATCATCCAACCTCCTGATTGGAGCCAACCTTTCGAGATCATGTGTGACGCAAGTGACTACGCCGTAGGCGCGGTTTTGGGTCAAAGAAAGGAAGGCCGAGTTCACACCATTTACTACGCTAGCAAAACTCTTAGTAAAGAGCAATTAAATTATGCCACTACGAAAAAAGAGTTGCTGGCGGTGGTATTCGCTTTCGAAAAATTCAGATCTTACATCGTGAACTCGAAAGTCATTGTTTACACCGATCACGCAGCCATCAAGTATCTCTTGGCTAAGAATGAAGCTAAACCACGTTTGATTCGTTGGATCCTTCTCCTCCAAGAGTTTGATGTTGACATTCGTGATAAAAAGGGGGTCGAAAATGTTGTGGCCGATCATTTGTCTAGGATGAATCGTGGACAAGACGATAAAGAGCCCATCGAAGATAAGATGAGAGATGACCACCTCTATCGAGTGCTTGATAAAGACACTTGGATGATCGATATCATTCGAGCAATTCGAAAGATGCCTCTCGATCATCTAGACAAAAACTCTCAAAAGAAGATAATCTCCGAAAGTAGGAAATACTTTTGGGATGCACCATACCTCTTCAAACTTGGCAATGATGGAGTCATGAGAAGATGTGTTCCAAGAGAAGAGAGGGTAGAAATTCTAAGGAAGTGCCACTCGGCGGAATACGGTGGGCACTATAGCCATTTTCGAACCCAAGCAAAAGTATGGTCGAGTGGATTCTTTTGGCCGGAGATGCATGAAGATACTAAAATATATGTTGCGTCATGCCCCGAATGCCAAAGAACCGGAAACATCTCTCAAAGAAATTCTATGCCTTTGAAATACAACCTACAAATCGACATATTCGATGTATGGGGTATAGACTTCATGGGGCCTTTTAAAAACTCATTTGGATTTGAGTACATCCTAGTCATGGTTGATTTTGTATCCAAGTGGGTAGAGGCTATACCATGTCGTAAAGCTTCCACAGAGGAGTCCATTACTATGATCAAGAACGTGATTTTTCCTCGTTTCGGTACACCGAGAATCTTGATAAGTGATGGAGGAACTCACTTCACCGGGAAGAATTTCAAAAAGTGCTTGTCCAAGTTGGGAATAGAGCATAGGGTCTCTACGGCCTATCACCCACAAACCAACGGAAAAGCGGAAACGTCAAATAGGCAATTAAAAAGCATCCTCAACAAAACCATAGAGAAGGGAGGTAAAGATTGGTCAAAGAAATTAGACGGAGCTTTATGGGCTTATCGAACGGCGTTCAAGACACTGATAGGTATGACCCCTTATCAATTCGTCTATGGAAAAGCTTGCCACCTTCCGGTTGAGTTGGAACATAAAGCCTATTGGGCGATTAAAGAGATGAACCTCGATCTCGATGCCGCGGTGGTGAAACGAAGGATCCAAATAAGCGAGCTAGAGGAGATGAGGTTGAAAGCATACGAAAATGCAAGCATATACAAAGAGAGAATCAAAAGGTGGTATGATAAAATATTGAAAAAGAAAGAGTTTAAAGAAGGAGATAAGGTCCTCCTCTACAATTCGAGGTTTAAAACCTTCGGAAAGGGGAAATTGCAAAGCAAGTGGGACGGACCTTATGTTGTGCATTCGGTGCTCTCCAACGGAGCGGTAACCATTATGGATATAAAAGGCGATCAATTTATGGTGAATGGTCAATGGCTTAAGGTTTACTACGAACTTGACGTTGTGCCCCTTCACCATGTTGATGTTTTCACCATGGAAGAAGAGCTCGAACGTCCCGCCTAGGACGAAGAACAAGGCATGAATTTCTGTAAATAATTTTTCTTTTAATTTTGTGGAGTTTCTCGCAAAGATTTACTGGGCCAACTTTTTCCCATGGGCTAAGGAGGTGAAATAAGGGCGGTACGTGAAAAACCGGACCAGCCCGGCCCCCGAGACAGGGTGGGCCGGCCGGCCCAGGCCGACCGGCCCAGCTGGGTCTCGGCGGCGGTCGTCTCCGATTTTGCCCCAATTGCTCCTTTTTGACTTCCTTCTTTGGTCAGAAAATTTTAAGGGAAGTTTAAAAAAGGAAAATGAGGTTCCCAGGGCTTCCCTCTCTGGACTATTTATTTGGCCGAATTGGGAGCTCGGGAATCAACCCCTTCAAGCAATATTTTGCACCCTTGCAGCAGCCATTGAGTCCCCAAGAAGCTTAGAGTTGAAGCAAGAAGCCAAGGAGCCATCGATGGAGGAGGCGATGCGATGCGAGCTCAAGCTACCCGTCAAGAGGACCGCCCGCATCTGTTGCGGAGGGCGTGTCCCGACCGGAGCTCTTGCATCTCGCAATCTCGTCGAAGGAGAGAAGGTCCCTACGCCCGTTCGAAGGTCGGCACGCATCCAAGGCATGAAGCGCAAAGATTACAAGGAGGTGTCGCCCGAGCCTAAGGATTATGGGGGTAGCGACTACTCCGACGATCGTAGCCCGAGCTCGTGGGCGGCCGCCGGAAGAGATGATAACGACCTCTACATTTGGGATGAGCAGCCCAAGGAGAGGACTCCCGAAGGCCCCAACGGTGACGGCAACGACGGCGACGGCGGCGACGACAATGGTGGTGGATACGACGGCGGGGATGATGGTGGAGATAGTGGCGATGACGACCCCTTCGGATTGCATCTGATGTGTTGTCGTGCTTGTCGTCAATCCATCGCGGATCTCTACGCGTCGGTCGACGAATGTCTCCAAGCCATGGAAGCGATGAAGCAGCGTATGGAGGACTTGGAGCGCGTAGTCGAAGACGACTACAAGTTCCTTGACCGTAACATGCGCAAACTTTTTGGCATGGTTGGAAACATGAGAGGCAAGTGGTGCAATACTTGCTTGAAGTACCACTAGGTCTAGTCTTCCCCTTAGGAATTTTGTAAGATACGACGAGGACGTCATATGTTTTTAGAGTGGGGGAGAGCTAGCCAGCTAGACTTAGCTTTTGAGTTTCAAAATTTAGGTTCGGTTTAATCTTCGAGCGAGAGTCTTAGAGTTTAATGTGTCTTTAGTTTTCGAGTGTGTTTTTAAATTTTTGCAAGTGTCTTAAATTAGTGTTGAGTCAAAGAAAATCAAAAAAAAAAAAGAGTCTTTATATATTTTTGCGTCTTGCGTGATGCTTATCTTTATTCGCTTGTTTGTTTATCTTTGATTCTTGATATATGAACACAAGTGTGTGGTTTGAAAAACGTTTACCGTGGTTGTTGACAGATAAAAGACGTATCCCTCTACGATCCGCAAGCGTACGGACCCCACGCCTTTTTCACCATGGGATTCCCAAGGTTCTTGTCAATCCGCGGAGCAAGGGGATTACAAGCGTTCGATCTACAACGACACACTAACTACTAAAACCCTAACTATTATTATACTAGAAAACAACTAAACTACACTAGAGAGAATGATTAAGATATCAAGATAAAAGACACTCACCCAAAGGTCTACGATACTATAGCATGCAATCGCTTAAAGACATGAAAACCAATCTAATCTATCGGGGGTTGTGACCACGGTTTCGCCCTTTCCCTCCTCTCGTACTGTCACTACGCGAAGGTATTCATGACTAGACCTTTGGTGGACACGGTGTATTGAATGGATCCAAGGAAGAATTGGAGCTCTACTCCCTTTACGGCATGGTAGCTAACCTTAAGCATTAAAGTATATTCAACACAAGATGATAGATAGATAATCCGACAAAGTGCGATTACATCTCAAGATCGATTACAACCCATGGACGAATAAGAAGATTACCCCATCAAGGTGCTGATCATGGCACCGTTGATCATGGTTTCCCTTCTGACGGTGTCTTCCTTCTTCTCCACGAGAGGGTGCTTCCTTCGAGGTGGTTGATCTCCCTCCGGAGATCGTCCTCCTCTCTCTCTAGCTTGTGGATGGCCTCCTGGTGCGAATGACTCCCCTCTCTGTCGAATGGCGGCGCCCAGGCTTTTAGGGTTCAAGATCCTTCGGGTGCAAGGAAAACGGGGCCGAACCGGCCACCGGGTGGGGGCGGGGTGGCCGGCTTTGGGCCCACCTCGGCCGGTTCGGTCGCCCTTTTGCTCCGTGGGTCCTTATGCATTTATGTACTTTGCCCCCTCCACTTGCATGATTTTGATGATGTTATCCTCGCGTCCAAGATGGAGGTTCTCTTTGCATGAAGTTCGGTCTTTTACGCTTCAATCCTCGGGGGTGTTCCTCGTAGCACTTCGGTCCATGCCACCATTGGAAGTGATTTCATCAAGCTCATGAACACGAACAAGACTCCGTAAATGCTCCTTTGAACTTGTTGCGAATCCGTCCTTTATGTCCATGTTTTCCTACATAAACACAACACTTCCAAATTCATGCACATAGATGAACTTGTTATATGATTAGTGTGCCTAGTGGCGGGTTAGTTCCATAATCAAATCCAAACCAAAGTGTAATGAACATGCTAGGTGCACCAAAATACACTGGGGAGATGTTGACGGTGTATTTTGGTACACCTAGCATGTTCATTACACTTTGGTTTGGATTTGATTATGTAACTAACCCGCCACTAGGCACACTAATCATATAACAAGTTCATCTATGTGCATGCATTTGGAAGTGTTGTGTTTATGTAGGAAAACATGGACATAAAAGAAGGATTCGCAACAAGTTCAAAGGAGCATTTACAGAGTCGTGTTCGTGTTCATGAGCTTGATGAAATCACTTCCAATGGTGGCAAGGACCGAAGTGCTACGAGGAACACCCCCGAGGATTGAAGCGTAAAAGACCGAACATCATGCAAAGAGAACCTCCATCTTGGACGCGAGCATGACATCGTCAAAATCATGCAAGTGGAGGGGGCAAAGTACATAAATGCATAAGGACCCACGGAGCGAAGGGGCGACCGAACCGGGCCGAGGTGGGCCCAGGGCCGGCCGGCCCAGGCCGGCCGGTCGGCCGGCCGGCCCGTACCCACTTAGGTGGCCGGTTCGGTCCCGTTTTCCTTGCACCCGAAGGATCTTTAACCCTAAAAGCCTAGAGGCGCCGCCATCATGAGGGAGAGAGCCATTCGCACCAGGAGGCCATCCACAAGCTAGAGAGAGAGGAGGAGGATCTCCGGAGGGAGATCGTCCACCTCGAAGGAAGCACCCTCACGTGGAGAAGAAGGAAGACACCGTTGGAAGGGAAACCATGATCAGCACCTTGATGGGGTAATCTCCTTGTTCGTCCATGGGTTGTAATCGATCTTAAGATGTAATCATACTTTGTCGGATTATCTATCTATCATCTTGTGTTGAATATACTTTAATGCTTAAGGTTAGCTACCATGCCGTAAAGGGAGTATGAGCTCCAATGCTTCCTTGGATCCATTCAATACGCCGTGTCCATCATAGGTCTAGTCATAAATACCTTCGCGTAGTGACAGTACGAGAGGAGGGAAAGGGCGAAACCGTGGTCACAACCCCCGATAGATTAGATTGGTTTAATGTCTTTAATTGATTGCATGATCGTAAACCCATGGGTGAGTGTCTCCTATCTTGATTGCTTATCATTCTCTCTAGTGTAGTTTAGTTGTTTTCTAGCATAATAGTAAGTTAGGGTTTTAGTAGCTAGTGCGTAGAAGTAGATTGAACGCTTGTAATCCCCTTGCTCCGCGGATTGACAAGAACCTTGGGAATATCGTGGTGAAAAAGGTGTGGGGTCCGTACGCTTGCGGATCGTAGAGGGATACGTCTTTTATCCGTCAACATCTGCAGGCCGTTTAACATTGAATATGGGGCTTCACACATCATGATCCAGCCCGGGCAGCCATTGCACTTTAAATACCCATGATCCCCATCGGGGCTGGCACGGCCAAATGTCGGCAGACACAAACTCGTCGAGGGCGTCCCGCGTAGTAATCACGCGAGTCGCCTGGTAAAATGCACTTGTGTTGGCTGATGTGCGGCTTGCCTTCGTCAGTTCCGGTGATAGCTCGACCTCCAAATCAACCATACGACTTGCCAAGTCATACGATGTCACCTCCTCTTGCTTCGAGTTTCACCCCACCCCTGCAATAGGGGTGTAAAACCAATAGGAGGTCCATTGGTTAGCCCACTTGTTCTTGTATGCTGGGGCTCATTCCACCGGAGCTTGATTTTTACCAGGACGTTGCGTCTGAAAGGTACAACAGCCATACTGAGCCTCTTTCTCTTCGTCATCGATTGTTATAATCTTCCTCGCCCAGTGGATCTCGAAATGGCGAACGAAAGTCTCCACGTCGTTATCACCGTCAAAGGTCCGACAGGCCCACAGAAATTTTAGCACTTGCGGAATGGAATTGGGCGTCAGCTGGTGGATCTGAACGTTGTAAGCTGCCAAGATATCAGCAAACCTCTTGGAGACTGGCAGACGAAGCCCCACAGTAAAGAAATCCCAAAGGACCACGCTCTCATTTTTTCGAGGTTTCGGCGTGGTCTCTTTCCCAGGTAACCGACAAATTCCGGGCTCGAAGCAACCTTCTAGTCGCAGAGCATCCAGGTCCGCTTGTGTCATCAAAGATCGGCCTATAAAACATGTTCGGGCCTTCACTAGGTCGCGGAGGTCAGCTTTCACCCCAACTAGGTTTTCTCCGGACCCTTCTGCAGCTTCTTCAATGGCTGCATCAGCATCCTCTCCTATTTCGCCCTCCTCCACGTCGGCATCATGTTTCCCAGCATCTGTGCCGCTCAGCATTATTTTGACATAACTCCCACCACCCGAACTTTTACTTTCATTGCTACTAGAGGTGGATGAAGTATTGCCACTCTCGCAAGAGCTAGCAGACCAATCTAGGCCAGAGATCTTACCAGACTCCGAGCTGGATGATGAAGTGGAAGATGTCGCGATGGCCTCCCTAGCTTCCGGCGGTGCTGCCTGTTCCCCACGGTTTGATGATGACCCTTCGTCCTCCATGACCATATCAGGGTGCCTGACGTGAGCCGTATAAAAATCATAAAAACCCGGACTCGAGCGTGTAGCTCCGAAAACTAAAAAAATGAAAACATGAACTCAGACCAGGGAGAAAACTAACCTCTCGAGTCGACCGAGGCTTCCGCAGGAGAGACTCACGGGAGGCGAAGGCAAGAGGGACAATCGAAAAAGTTAAACGAGAAAAGAGGGGGTGAAAATGGCAGCATGTTCACAGCAGCGTCGGCCCCGTCTATTTATAGGGGGTGAAACGCAACGGTCAAAAATTTTGAACCCAACGGTAAAAATCGAGGGCATTTAGGTAATTCAAGCGAGACTCTCGGGAATCGACGCCAGGAAAGACGTTTTCTTCTGCCTCGATCCTCAATCCCCGGATTTCGCTGATTCAGGGTTGCATCGAGGGGCTTCTGTTGGGGGGATTCGGAATCAAGCCTTTCGTATACCAAAATAAAAGAGTGTTTTCAGTTGTTCAAAGTTTGATGCGAAAGGCTCGGCGGCGAAACCCCAGGAGCTTTCAAAACCATTTTCATCTCTCAGAACCCATCTTTCGACCATTGCCCTTCGTCACCTGCGGAGCAGCCAAATAAACCCAGCAACCCAGGGTGTTAGGGTCTTGGTCAGGCCACTTGGTTTTCCCCACGACGAAACCCCAGAGATGAATCTTACTAACCCAGCTAATCTTAGCTTGGGTTTCGCTCAGGGGGTTTCATCGTCTCTGACATCTAATGTTTTCAAGTTTGAATGTGACTCGTGTTTCAGGTGACGAGAGGTGCCAGGAGAAAGGGAAGTCTCCAAAAGATTGAAGGTCTTCTCCCGACAGGCGCACGTGATGACAACAAGAAAGGCACCGCGATTTGCGGCGTGACATCATGAAGCGCCAATTACGTGGAGACCTAATTGGAGACCTCCCAAAAATAGCCTAGCATCTTCTGTCTTGATCCTTTTCATACGAGGGCATCCTCGGAATGTAAAAACTCCGCTCGCCTCCCTATAAAAGGAGACGGACCAGCACTTGTAAAGGAGGTCGTTTTTTGACAAATCTACTATTGAGAAAAGAACTTTTGGTTGTCTTTTGTTTTGTGTTCTAGTTTTGGTTCTTGAGCTTTAGTTACTCTTCATTGTTTGTGCTCAGTAGCTTCGGCTATCCCACAACAAATCAATTCATCACATCACCTGAACTCTACATTGCATTCCGTGTAGATCTTCCTTACGGTGACTACTCGCTCGTGCTGGAAGCCGAGGAGGGAGAAGCGGAGGCTGCACTGCAGTACGTGGAAGTACTCGAAGACACCGAGGGTGCCCAGGCTAACACCGCTGACGAAGGCAAGCCCCGGTGCATTTAACCCAGTGTTTCAAAATTATATTGCAACTATCTATGGATGATTGTGTATTTACGTTCAGGAGTTGTTATGGAACCTTAGATGCATGATCCCTAAGTACCTTGTCTTTACTAGTATGATAGGTCGATAGCTGCTATGCTATAGGACCGTTACAAGTCGGGTGATGATGTCACTCGCGAGAGTAGGCTTATGTTGGAATCATAAGATCTCCTTAAATGGGTTGCTCATGTGGTAAGAGCATGGGATATGGGCTCCGATCCAACGGCTTACGTGGGTTGAGTATTTGAACGTACTAAGCACTTGTCGGGAATGGGACCGGTAAGCCTAGTACCTTAATGAGGAGGTGAGGGATCTTACTATTACTCATCTTGGGATGCGTCTCACGGCTAGCTACCGGTGGCGCATGGTGAGTCCGGATGCCTCGCGGGCTATACCGGATAGCCTGTACCAAAGACCGTAAGATTCGATCCGGATGCATGAAGAGTTTTGGGAACCGCTTGGTCGTTGTCCTCACGGGGGCATCCCACCGTGTGTTTAGGTCTACCTCGCAAGGTTTGAATCAATCGATTGTCGGCCTCTCACCGTTATCTGAGACTACTTACTCCACTAGCCATGAGATCCCTAATTATGGAAGTTGATGAATATTATGCTTGATTAATTGTATTGGGCAACCTTGTCTATACTAGATGGCTAATTTAGAGAAGAATAAACCCACTAGAACTTGTGCTAAAATCTTGAAAGTAAGGACATACTCTTTGTTACTTTTCAGCGAAAGAAACCCAGTGGCCCAAAAAGCCTTCCATATCTAAAGTTGGTGAAGTAGTTATCACCGACGGGTAAGTCTTGCTGAGTATTAGTATACTCAGCCTTGCTATAATCTGTTGCTCCAGGTAATGCCTTTGGTGACGTGTGTCCCGGAGAGATCCCGCCCGACTGGGAGCTGGAGTGGGTGGAGGACGACGAATGAAGGCATCATGGCTGGCCTCCCGTGGTGTTCTCGTTTTCCGCTTAGTTTAATTCCACTGTTTTAAAAACTCTGAACTACGTTGTTATGTCAAAAACTTCGGTTTGTAATAATTAAACCCTTCGGGGTAAATTTCTGTTGTTAATTATGTTGGATCTCTGGACTCACCTTCGCGTGAGTTTTAATGCATATATGTCGATCCTTGTTGCTATTTAAGTGATTTACAGGGCGTTAACCCGGCGACTAACGACAGGATGATACTTTATTATTGCTTAATGACCAAAGTGGATTGGTTTAGGCGATAGTACGGTATTTTCCTGGGCGGGTTGTCACAGTTGGCATCAGAGCAATTATATGCACCAGAGATTAATTAATAACCTTAATCACTGGTTTTTGAATAAAATTTGCCAAGATTGTTTGGATTTGCAAAACACGTTGGTCCGTTAAGGATAAACTAGACCGAGAGGCCCTAGAAGGAATTTTGGGTTCTTTCAGGTGGCTTATTAACCTATGGTTTATTTTGCTAACTTCCAGCACATTTACTTTATGTCAGACTTACTTTCTTGCACAACCAAACTAGATGAGCCACGTGTTTTATACGTGTGATGTGTCGCATCACGGGAATTGCGAGGGTTGATGAAGTGATCCATTCCACGGATCCCATCTTCGCGTCAGGTTATAAGTTGGGTTGTCGCCACGTGTTTCATACGTGAGCATTCCGCATGTCGAAAATGCGAGGCAAGGATACACTCCATTCAAACGGAGGGTGTCCGAGGTTGGACGCTGTCCATGCAGCGGCTTAACGCATGGATGTCGTTTCTATAGTGAACGGTAATGTATGTGGACACTTCCGTGACGTGCTGGCATGGAAGGTTCGTTTTCTGCAGGTACATAACAGCGCTTCGTTAGTTGCTAAGTGAGTACCGTATAGCTCTCGACTAGATATTGTAGGGAGAGACGAATAAAAGCCTTGCCACCGGCACTAACTTCGATTTTTGGCTCGTTTGTCATGTGAGGTCGAATAGGACGTCTTGCATGCATGATAAAAATCGAAACAACAAAAATGGACCCAAAAAAAACCTTGTATGCTCTCTAAGGAAGATTTGCTAGTGTGTGTTCTCTAAACTAGAGTACCTCTCATGCATAGGTGTTGTGTTGCCCAAATTTTGTAAAAGTTTGTTCGTCTTGCCTTTGCACCATGTTCTAGGAGTAATTAAAATCGGTGGGTTAAACAAAAGTTGCTTCGTACCCAACCCAGTTTTTGCTCGCAAAATTTCGATCGTAGCTTCTCTCAACCTTGAGTTGTACCTTTCTAAGGGAACCTAGGCCTTGCTGTTTTTACGAATCATCACCTAGACTTTGCATCCTTCCACCTTGTTTCTTTTTGATCTAGCTGAACCCTTGAATATCAAAAGTGTGTAGAAGAACCATACGAAGTAGCCTGAAAATTTGGGACTTTATGGGGTTCTGAATTTTTAGTTACGAATTTTTATTCACAACTGTCAGAACTTCACCATTTGACATGTGGTTCTCTTTGAAACCTGACATGTGTTACACCTTTTGTACAGATGGCGTTCCCCGTGTTTCACGAGTTTGACGTGTTAACACCAAAATTTGGTAAGGAGTCTGACTTGTGGGTCCAGCTCGGTGGAGAGTCCGTCTGGTGGAAGGAAAGGTTTTCTTAGATGTATTCGGCAGAAGGATCCGCGGTCGGCTATCTGCTCCCGTTCGGCAAAGGAACAGTTGAGCTGATTTTGCGGGATTGGACGGTGACGTGGCTCAAGCAGGAAGGACGAATGGATGGATAGGCGATCAAGCTTAGAGATAAGTTAGGCAGCGAATCCATTCGAGATTGTACTTGGTAGGGTATAAATATGAGTCCTGAATGTATGTAATGCAGACAACCATTCCTCAATACGAACCGGACTTACGCCAAACCCTAGAGTCCTTTTGTCGTGTCGTCGAGTTCTTCGAGAGGGTTCATCGATCCATCGACCTCCGTGAGTACCGGCAACCTTGTATCATGTCTAGTATCATGCGGTGGATTTAGATCTAATGCAAGTAGTCTTGTTACCATGCTTCGTGTCATGCGGTAGATTTAAGCTTGGTTCAAGAAGGTTTCTTGTTAGGTCATGAGCCATGCGGTAGGCTAAGATCTAGCTTGAAGCTAGTTATCGGCTCTATTGGATTTTGGCAAGATCCAATAGATTCATTAAGTTACCCCGTGTTGCTTTGAGTTTTTACTTTATGTTTAGATTCATGTAACACACTTTTGCCCAATCTAGATAGATTTGGATCGGCTTTACCCCTCTCGTGATCCTTGTACGAGTCGATTTCGTGTTTTAACACGTGGATCTTGTGCTTTCCGATAGCCGAAACCGAATCGATCTAGGTTGTTACGTGTTGCGGGTTCAAGCTTGCCGACGTTGGTATAAATCTTGAAAGAACTGAGTATCATGCGGTAGATGCAGGTTTTTGGGTTGTTTTGGAGCTAGTCATCCGGTGGATTAGATTCCAAACCAATCTGATAGATTTAATCGCTTGGTGATGTTCGTTCCTTCTTCATGGACCCCGCATCGGCTGTTCAGCCGTATTCGGTTATGTTTCTTCATGAGTAAAACACGTGCGTAATTCATGCTTTAAATAATGTATGCTTTTAGCTTTCCATATTTAGATTGTATCATGCGGTGGATAGATCTATTTGTGGAAAGTGGTACGGTTTTCATGCAAGTTGTATCATGCGGTGGATAGATTTGCTTGATATCGTACCCAACGGGATTTAAAGTACCTAGACATGCGGTAGACTAGTGCTTTGGATCTATGCATACTTGTTCATTACATGTTTATGTTCGTGCTTTACTTTATTCATTTATTTAATGTTAATTATCGTGGGGATCGGTCACGGCCTCGTGCATGTGCATCTTTGTTCAAACAAAGACCGATCGCTATCATGCTTACGTCATCCGTTTGGCAATGTTACTTTTCCCTTTTTACAAGTTCCCGAATGGTTTCAGTTTATTGGCAGATAGCTCTTTATAGCTATGTGTCATCCCATCTGGCTTCCTAGCCGTAAATATGGAACTGTCTGGTACCACCCGGCAAGTTCCAAACTTTGGTATCTAACTCTTTTATCTTTTGTTAATTTTCAGGAAAAATTGACTGGCACATCTCGTGACTCTCTGCGCGTGTAAAGCCAGCTTGTTCGGCTTGCTGTGTGTTTGGCACTAGGTGCACGTTTTGCGTCAACACACTTTTTGGCACGCCCGGTGGGACAACAAACCGAAAAGATCAAGATGCCCGAAATCGGGGACATCATGGACGTCAACATTGAGGACCTCTCTCCCGAACAACGGCAGCAGCCTCCGGACGCCATGGACCCGTTCCGGCGAGAAATGTCCGATGTCATTCAAGAAAGAATAGAAGTGGCGTCCCGTACTCGAAGAACGAGATGCCCAGTGGTATTGCTTGCCAGGGGAGAGCGACGCCACGACACGGCAAGAGAGAGAGAGGAGTGCATGCAAGCATTCCGGGATTCTCGCGGACTATGTCTTGAGCAAGCACCACAAAGCTTTCCTTGGTGCGTTCAAGCAAATGATGGTGGCTATCTTTGGCCGGGGGATGGAGCAAGGCATTCGGCAAGGCACCCATCCAAGGGGGCACCGTGGAGTCGGGCGAGTCAAGCTCTCAACCACCACTACGCGACGCCCTATTCAACCTCCTCCTCGAGCTGCGGAAGTCAAGCTTTCCCAGCCTCCTCCACAAGGCGCCGGGGGTCAACCCGGATCCCGCCCCCACTACGAGGGCCTCGGGAGGGCAACCAATCCGGCCGCCACCGCGGGGCAGCACTGGTCAACCCGTGCAACAGCCGAATCCGTACCAGCCCACGTACGGAGAACTAGCGTTCGGCTCGCCTGGGGCCCCGCTTGCTTCCGGCCACAGGATCGCTCCGGCGAGCAATTGGCTACAAAGAAATCTCTACGGCGGAGGCTACCACGAGGTGGGAAACTATGGAGCATTTGACGCTTTCCCGCATCCAGGTTACGGGCCAGCTGCAGGCGCACAAGACGACGACGCCCTGGCGCGGAAGATGGCCAAGTTGATGCAAAATCAGTTCGGCCTCAAGCCAAAAATGCAAGGACCTGCCTACAAGCCGCCGTTCCCCGAGTGGTACTTCAACGTGCTCCTTCCGCCAAGGGTGAAGCCGCCGACGGAGTTCACGAAATGTTCAGGGCAAAACGACACGAGCACAGTGGAGCACATCGCTCGTTACCTGATGCAGCTCGGGGAATGCTCAGCTGAGGAAACCTTTAGGGTCCGCTACTTCCCCGCGTCACTGACCGGCCCGGCGTTCCAGTGGTTTTCGTCCTTGCCCCCTGAGTCAGTTAGACGATGGAAAGACCTGGAAAGGAAATTCCATGCCCACTATTTCAGCGGCAGCTCAGAGAAGAAGCTGATCGACCTTGCCACCCTAAAGCAGAGACACAGTGAGACACCGTTGGAATTTCTCAGGAGATTCAGGGAGGTTAAAGGCATGTGCTTTTCACTCAACTTGCCGGATGACCGCTGGCCGACATGGCCGTCGCCGGGATGCCGCCGCCGTGCGTGAGAAACTCGTTCGGCATGGAGTTTGAAAACCCGGGCCGCTTGTCTCAGAAGCTTTCATTGATGAGCAACCAGGCGTATGGCTTCAAGAAGGATGCCAGGTTTGGCAAGCAGCATGACGTGGCGGACATCTACAACTAGTTCTTGGACAAGGCTGATCTGATCGAGGATTCGGATGATGAACTGGATGTGGCCGCAGCTGAAATCATGTGGGGGAAAGAGCCTCTAACGATGAATCAGCGCTGGGTCAAACAGACCAAGGGAACCTATGATTTCGATATCACGAAGGCTGACAAGCTGTTTGAGCTCCTAGTGAAGGAAGGCCGAATCAGACTACTTGAAGGGCATTCCATGCTTCGGCCCGATGGAGTTAAGGGGAAACGTTACTGTGGCTTCCACGACAGGGATTCACACTCCATCAACGACTGCAGGGTCTTCAGGATGAGGATCCAGAAAGCCATCGAGGAGGGACACCTCAAATTCGATAACAAGGTGAAGCTGGATGGCCACCCCTTCCCTCAGAACATGGTGGGATTCTCTGTCAACATGGTGACGGCTGAGGAGAAGGGAAAGGTCAAGGTCTTGACCTCAGCCAGGGCTAGACAGAACGGAACAGTGGACCCAGAGCGCCAAGTAACTCTGGAACAAGTGCATGGTGAAGCCCCCCGCATTCTCAAGAGCCACATCGAAATCGGGGAATCATCCAGAGCCAAGCCCAGGGTGACCACGCGCATCCTCCTCAACAAGTGGCAGCGCCAGATGGAAAAAGAGCGCTACCAGAAGCGAAGATACGAGGAGGAGAAGCGCAGAGCCGAAGAGGAAGCACACAGAAGGGACCTGGAGCAATACACGCGCGAGCAGGAGCGCGCGCACTGGGGATGTGCGTTCTTCAGGCACTGTTGGAACGAGGGTTTGAAGCTGCCCACGCTGAGGAACTGCCCTGAGTGCAGTGACAGATATTTTGAGTACAGGCAGGAGACTGCCAATCGCCGATCCGTCCATGAGAGAATTGGAAGGATCCACCCTAACGAGGATCGGCGCCAAAAAATTGAAATCATTGATCATCCCAGGAAGCGGCAAGCTGATTTAAGGTGGGCTGATCAAGAAGAGGATGAGGACGAGTACATCTGGCAGAAGGGGCAATGGTGCCCGCCTGGCCTACGCAAAAGTCAGAAGAGACGGGTCCAACGCTTGAGGAACCGTGAACTGAGGCAGGCCGGGATCCAAACAAAGCAGGTGTGGCGTCCAAAGGACCAACCGGAAGGATCAAGGCGTTCGGCTCCAACATGCATGGTATATTTTCTGCCGAACGAATTCATGGCTCCTGCTAACCAGGTTGTGCAGGAAGAGGCGTCCCTAGATGATGAGCAGGTCGAGGGGATGATGGCACAACTGGTGCTGGCCAAGCAGGCAATCTTCGACAAACCGGCCAAAAATCGACATATGAGGCCGCTGTACTTGAGAGGATACGTCAATGGCAAGCCATTGACCAAGATGTTTGTCGACGGTGGAGCGGCAGTCAACGTAATGCCGTACACCACCTTCAGGAAACTTGGCATGGGCCCGAGCGATCTGACGCCTACAAGCATAATACTGAATGATTTCGCTGGGAATCCTTCGTATACCAAGGGATGCGCTCACGTGGATTTGATGATCGGGTCCAAGACATCGCTCACTACCTTCTTTGTTATCGAAGGTAAAGGAGCCTACGACCTACTACGCTTGGGCGGGACCGGATTCATGCCAATTGTTGTGTCCCATCCACCATGCACCGGGTCGCCTTATCCGGTGGGTGGATGATGAGATTGAGGTCGTCCAGCGAGATGACTCCGTGAGCGTTGCGAACATGGAACCAGCCTTTCCGGGAATACCAAGGCATTGATTGTTTCTCGGGGAAAGATCGGGGAGAAGGTCCCGTTGAACTTCGGCGGTGATCAACGGCCGATTCAAGCGGTCGGCTCTTATAGTAATTTTTAATGGAGAACCCCGTAGATGGCACCGATGGCAAGTTGGGGCGAGGATTCATGTCGGCCGATAAATTAGAAGAGGTTGACATTGGAAGCGGTGATAAGCCAAGGCCGACGTTCATCGCCGCAAACTTGCAACCGGACTTCGGGGTGGAGGAATTAATTAAGCTTCTCGGGGAAATATAAAGATTGCCAAAAATTGCTTCGCTGCGGGATTATTCGGAGATGCCTGGATTGGATCGTTCCATCGTTGAGCATCGGTTGCCAATCAAATCGGTTTCAAACCATACAAGCAACCACCCCGGAAGATCTACAAGGATGAGGTATTGGCCGATGTGAAGAAAGAAGTTGAAAGATTACTTGATGCAAACTTCGTTCGGCCATGCGGATATGCGGAGTGGATTTCTAACATTGTCCCCGTTGTACAAGAAGAATGGAAAGATGAGGGTCCGCATAGATTTCGGGGATCCGAACGGAGCTACTCCGATGGATGGTTACCCCATGCCCGTTGCCGATTTGTTGATTGACGCCGCGTCGGACACAAAGTCATCGGTTCATGGACGGCAATGCGGGCTACAACCAAATCTTCATGGCAATAGAGGACATATCAAAGACGGCCTTTAGATGTCCTGGTCATATAGGCCTGTTTGAATGGATAGTCATGACATTTGGGTTGAAGAATGCCGGTGCAACTTATCAGCGGGCCATGAATTACATTTTTCACGAGTTGATCGGCAAAGTTGTGGAAATCTACATTTATGATGTGGTAATCAAGTCTCTAAGTCATGACACACATTTGGAAGATGTGAAGAGGACCTTGGAGTGCACCCGGAAGCATGGTCTGAAGATGAACCCAAACAAGTGCGCTTTTGGGGTATCGGTGGAGAGTTCTTGGGATTTTCGGTCCACGAAGGGGGAATTGAAGTTGGCGGGAAGAGCATGAAGGCCATCGATGAAGTTGTTCCTCCAACTAATCTCAAGGAGTTACAATCACTGCTCGGCAAAATTAATTTCGTGAGAAGATTCATTTCAAATTTGTCACAGAAGGTTTTGCCATTCTCTCCACTGTTGAAGCTAAAGAAAGATCAGAAGTTCACATGGGGCGACGAACAACAAAAGGCTTTCGATGAGATCAAGCAGTACATGAAGGAGCCACCAGTGTTGGTTCCTCCTCAACTGGATAAGCCTTTCAAGTTGTACGTGGCGGCCGATACCCAAACCATTGGATCGGCCCTTATTCAAGAATTCGAAGGAAAGGAGCGGGTAGTAGCATATCTTAGCCGAAAACTACTTGATCCCGAGACCAGGTATTCGGCTACAGAAAAGCTGTGCTTGTGCGTGTACTACTCGTGTACAAAGTTTCGGCACTACTTGTTAAATGCCGAATGCACTGTGTATTCCAAGTTCGATGTAATAAAACATATGTTATCTATGCCAATTTTGAACGGCAGGATTGGCAAATGGATCTTGGCCTTATCAAAGTTCGAGTTAAAGTTCGAATCGGCAAAGGCTATCAAGGGACAGATCATTACCGATTTTATAACTGAACATCGCGATCCGTCAATTGATTTGCTTGAAATTACCCCTTGGGATTTATTTTTTGATGGATCATCATGTGGTAAAGGTGGGGGAGTAGGGATCCTACTGATTTCGCCTAAAGGTGAGATGTTTGAATTTGCCATCCCTATACGTACACCGTCACAAATAACGGCCGAATACGAAGCATTACTTCGAGGGCTTCAATATTTGAGAGAAGCCGGGGCCGTTTCAGTTGAAGTTTATGGAGATTCAGAGCTGGTGATCAAGCAATTGAACGGCCAATACGAGTGCAAAAGTGAAGCGCTGAGGAGTTACTACGAAGAATGCAGGGAAATCTTGAAGAGCTTCCCGTTGGTAACTCTACAGCATATTCCTAGGGAACATAATGAAGAAGCAAACAGGCCGCTCAAAGTGCCTCTCGGTTACAAAGAGAGTCAAGAAGGGTTTGCGCAGGTGCGGACTGGGGACGGATCTTGCAGAAAATGATTGGAGGAAAGAGATCGTTGATTACTTACAGGATCCATCCCGAAAGGTCTCTAGGAAGCTCAGGTACAAGGCCATAAAATTCGTTCTTCTGGATGACAATTTGTTCTATAAATCATTAGATGGGGTATTGTTACGATGCCTGGGTCCAGAAGAAGCCAAGAACATGATGAGCGAAGTGCATGATGGGATATGTGGAGCGCACCAATCGGCCTACCGTATGAAATGGGTTATTAGACAGGCTGGGTGCTTTTGGCCGACGATATTAGAGGATTGCTTTGAGTATTACAAGGGATGTCAGGATTGCCAGAGGTTTGGAAATATTCAAAGGGTCCCCGCGTCAGCATTGAATCCCATCATCAAGCCATGCCCATTCAGGGGCTGGGGTATAGACTTGATTGGCCAAATTAATCCACCATCTAGCAAGGGGCATAAGTTCGTGCTTTTGGCTACGGATTATTTTACTAAATGGGTTGAGGCGATCCCGCCGAAGAAGGTGACATCGTAAAACATGGTTGAATTTGTCAAGGAGCACATCATCTATCGGTTTGGAATCCCTCGTACAATCACCACCGATCAAGGGGCACAATTCGTGTCACTAGAGTTCGAGAGTTTGCCGAAAGCATGGGGATCAAATTGTTTAACTCTTCTCCCTATTATGCCCAAGCTAATGGTCAAGCAGAGGCTTCTAATAAGATCATGATCAAGCTGATACAAAAGAAGATCGACCAGAAGCCAAGAAAGTGGCATTCGGTACTCGGTGAGGCACTGTGGGCTTACCGAATGGCCCCCCATGGAGCTACAAAGACCTCTCCTTATGAATTGGTTTATGGACACCACGCGGTTCTACCTTGGGAGATGCAATCAGATTCAAGGAGGGTTGTGTTACAGAAAGATTTGAGCTCCAAAGATTACAATGGCCTAATGATAGATGAGCTAGAGGATTTACATATGATCCGTCTTAGAGCCCTGGAAAACATCGAGAAAAACAAGCTGCGGGTTGCCAAGTACTATAACAGGAAAGTAAAAGTCAGGCAATTCGCAGAGGGAGATTTGGTTTGGAAAGCGCTATTGCCGATTGGAACTAAATATAGCGAATTCGGCAAATGGTCCCCTAACTGGGAAGGACCTTTTCGTGTGGTCAGATGCGTCCCCGGTAATGCATATATACGAAAACTTTACCGGGAGAAGAATTTTCCGTTTTCCGCGCAATAAATGGAAGATATCTCGAAGAAATATTATCCTAGCATTGAGATCGATCGATGATCACCGGCAACGGGATTACACACATCGACACGGGGACGAGGCGCTCAAGAACGAGGCCGCCTTCAGAACAAAAATTCACAAACAGGAGAAATGGCCAGTGCCTAGACGCATTGCCCTTAGCACAAAAACTACATTACAACTGCTTCTTGCGGGTTTACATCTAACAACCTTGGTAATCAGGACCTCAAGGAGGTGGGAAGCAGAAGGCGTGGAGGAAGAAGCGAAAGTATGATTCAATCTTTTCTTTGCTTCTTCTCCGGCTGCTCCCTCTTCAGTTGTTCCAAGACCACCGTGACGGCAACTTGGAAGGCACGAGGGTGACCATGGTTCGCGGCCTCCACCAAGGTGTCCCGGGCGCGGCTTTGGTTGTAGGTTGTTTTGACCGTCGGGAGACATCCGAAGTAGAGGAATGGATGTTAGGGGCAAGAGCTCCGGATGTGGGCACAAAGTCAAGAAGAAGTCGAAGCATTTACCCCCCACTAGTGCCTCCGAGCCATACGGCACTCGCGTTCGGCTTGGCAAGCGTGATGTCCCCGAGGCCGTGCTCCAAGTGCCGAACGCGGCAAGCAGCTTGATGGCCGGTCCTCTCGGTCGGGCGTGGCGTCCCTCGCCGAGGGAGGAATCGGAGGAGATGTACTCAGGCACATCTTCGGTCCCGATGATTTCTTCAGGGAGCAAATCAAGTCTGAAAGAGGAAAAGAAGGGGAGGTGAAGCGCAAGATCATGTGGGGAACAGGAAGTAAATCAAGGGAAAACTCACCTTCGAATCATGCGTTTCTTTGGAGGGCTGCTCTCCTGGGGCTGCTTGCCCTTGTCCATGGCCTTGGGGTTTTTTCCTCTGGAGACGAGGGAAGAGATGAGAAGTGATGGATGAGTGTGCGAGTGGATTTGCAGGGCATCTCAGCAGGGTATTTTATTGACCGAAGGAACGCATTGGGAGTGATGACCGGCCAGTACACACTGTTGGAATACCAAATGGCAGGGTTTTTTCCCGGATGCGAAGGGTTTTTGCTTGAACAGTACTTACGGATTGCCGATTCGGGGATCTTCTGTGGATTTTACGCCAAGGGGCATCTGTTCGTGCGTATTCGGCTTAAGACAGCTCCCGGACGCGTTTGAGGAAAAATAAGATTTACGGATGCAAATGTAAAGAAAAATCATCACAGAGCAAGCATGGAATTCAAAAGTCCTTCATTTATTGCCGATATTCAAACATCCCTAATACAATCTAGTCAAAGAGCACGTTCGGCGGTCAGTTGGGAATGAGTGATTTCGGCAATGGCGTCGCCGTGGCCATCGAGGCGTTCCAAGATGAGCTCGATCTCCTCAATGTCCTCTGGCGCGCCGCCCGGCCGCGCGGCCTGGTGGAGTAGTCGACGTTCGTGTGCGTCGCCATGGCCGCCAAGCCCAGGGTAGTGCCCAAGCGAACGCCATGGGTGGCCACCTCGTCGACGCGGTGCTCCACGCAGCAAGGCGCGCTCCGCCGCGTGTCACCGTGGGCGTTCACCTTGTCGCGCCGCTCCACCCGCGTCTTCAATCGGTTGAGCTCTGGGTCGGGGACCGCCCCCGGGGCCCCCTCAAACAATGGGGGAACCCCTACTTAAATTCCCGCATCAATATAAGCTAAGCCTAACCATGCAGAAACTAACCCCGCAGACACGGCCCACGCTAGCAGACTTCGGGAGGCCCACCAAGGCGGCCCGCCCAGGAAAACCCCTCGAGCAGGCTCCGCCTCGCCCGAGGGCATGCTCCTCCTCGAACAGGCTCCGCCCCGTTCGAGGGGCAACTCCCTCCTCGAACAGGTTCCGCCCCGCTCGAGGGGCGACCCTTCCCTCGAGCGGCCCCGCCCCCGCTCGAGGGCGCGCCCCCCCGCCCGCCGCCCCGCCCCGCCGAGGGCGCGCTCCCCTCGAGCGAGTCCCGCCTCGCTCGAGGGTCCGCTCCGCCCTCGGCCGGGGCCCGCCACGATCACGGGCGCCCCGCACGCGTGCGCCGGCCCCGTACTTGGGCATTTAACGCCCTGACGCCGCGGGACGGCGCCATCATGCGCCCGGGGCTCACGCCCGTGCCGCCGCACCAACTCCCCATGGAAGGAGCCCATCCCCGCCACTGTGGGATGGACTGTGCGGTACGGCCGGTGTCGTCCCGTGACACCGTGCGCACGCCGCCGTACGACTAACGCGCCCCGACCCTCGAAAGGGGGCCGGCGCACCCTCGATTCCACTTTCCCGTGACCTTGGGCAGGGTTGGTGAGGGGGCGCTAGGCCGGTGGGAGGCCATCCCGGCCACCGTACCCGCGCGGCCGCCGTACCCACGCGTGCGGGCGCACGTCCGACTCCACGGAGCGCACGCCCAAGCACCGCAAAGCAACCACTCCGCCACCACGGAGCTCATTGGGAAGGAACGCCGTTCGCCCGCTCCCGTACCCCCGTACCGGCCATCATCGCGCACCTCCCTCGAAGCCTATCGAGAGCGCCATCGCCATCCGCCGCCTCCTACCCTCGAACCGCCACCGTTCGGGCACAAGGTAGGCCATCATGGCCGGATCGCAGCGTGGATCGACCGGACGACCGCCCACTCTACACCGTAGCACGACGAGCTCCCACACGTAGCTAGGTAGCGCGGCGTGCATGTAACTCGCCGCCCCCTTGGCCTATAAAAGGGGGAGCGAGCCCCCGCCCGCGGGGGACGAGTTCGGAGGAGTTCGGACGAACGGAAGAACCGCACTCACTGTGCACTCACTCTCTTATTCTCCCACAACATCTTCAACCACCCACCAGGGACTTGGAAGCCACGCTTCCTCTCCCACCTTGCTTGTACTTGCCCCACTACAAGCACCCCCGTGCCGAGCAATATAGTGCCACGAGCACGCCACGCCGGACGTACGGCCCCCTCGACGGGAACCGGGATAAACCTTGTGTCATTTGTTGCTTTGCATCGACCATAGAGGGATAAACTTAGGCGCTATCTACCGGTTAGTGTCGGGACCATATTCCGCACCGACGCTGGCGCCCACCGTGGGGCATCCGAGCGCCTAAAGTCATTTCGCTAACTCCCTCCATGGTGATTCGCACCGAGTACCGTAGCACTCGCTACAACATGGGTAGCTCGGACCCCCTTCCGCACGGCTCGAGATCCGCTTCGGGGACTTGAACTTCCGGTGCCACGGGGAATGGCTATCTCATGCGCCTCACCAACCGCGAGGAGCTACGCGCGCGCGGGAGGCCGTGTCCGCTCCGGTCTCCGCCGCGCGCACGACACCGCGCGGTGCACCGCAGCACGGATGCCGCGGGTCCGTCGACGCCACGACGCCGTCGCCGCTCCGGGCCGCGCGCGCGCCGGGCGCGGTCCGAGCGGCGGCGGAGCCGAGCGCGCCGCCGCCCGGCGCGGTGCGCCCACCGTCACGACGGCCGCCACCGCCCCCAACGGGACCGCGCGCGGTCTCCGACCACGCGTCCCCATCGGGCCGCGTGGCGCCACTACGGCCTACAACGCCAACGTCAACACGACGATGCGCCGGGTTCCCTCCCGGTCGCCACGTCTTCGTCGCCGGGGATCCCGGCGCCGGCGGCCGGGGACGAGTCGTCCCCGGGCTCCGTCGACACGATGCCACCCGCCAACCGCCATGGGTACGCGGAGTGGGGACTTCTCCCGGTGTGCCGGACCCGGCCGCGTTCGTGCGCTTCCTCGACGCCACGGACTACCGGTTCGGCCGCTCCGACGACTCAAAGACCGGGAGCTACGACCCCACGCGGGAATGCCGCGCCGTCATCACCAACGACCCGCCAACGCCGCCGGTGCGGCGGGCGCCGGAGATGGGGAAGTCACGCCGGCCCCGGGGGTTGCCACGCGCCCGGCGCGGGGCCAAGCGCACCCGCCGGGGCCGACGTCGACGCGCGCACCGGCCCAAGCTCGTGAGCTCGAGGCCAAGCGGCGCAGGAGTACGGACTGTGCGGCTACTCCGCGCCTCGATGGCAGGAGAGGCCTCCGCGCGCGGCGAACGCGCGCGGGAGCTAGGCCGACAAGTCCGCGACCGCCTCAACCCCGTCCCCAACGCCGACAACACGGATACTCCACCGCGAGCGAGCCAAAAGCTCATCGCCGCCGCGACACTGCTGCGCGCCATGCCGGCACCCTCGACCCCCGAGGCTCGAGAAATGCACCGCGAGGTGCAAACCCTCCTTGAGCAAGCGGCCGTCCAGCAGGCCGAGAGCTCGGCCTCACGCATCCGTCAACAGGGGGACGCGCGGGGTGATGATCCGGCACTGTGGGGGCGAACCCTCGGTGCATGCGGGTCGACCCGCCGACCGGGACGCACGCCGGCCAAGGAACGCCTCCTCGACACACGCAGGCGCTAGATGGCGACGCCCGCAACGTCATCAACGCCAGGCGCACTAGCAAGGCGGACGCGCGAGCGGCCAGGGGCTACCACCCTCGAAGGGGTGGACGCTACGACAGCGGTGAGGATCGCTCCCCAACGCCGGAGCCCCCGGGCACCCGCGTGTTCAGCCGGGAGATCCGCACGGCAGCGTTCCCCCAGCGCTTCCGTCAACCCTCGACGATCATCAAATACAACGGGGAGACGGACCCTCGTGTCTGGCTAAACGACTACCGCCTGGCCTGTCAGCTGGGCGGGGCCACCAACGACGAGGTGATCATCCGCAACTTGCCCCTGCATCTGGGCGACGCGGCCCGGACATGGCTCGAGCATTTGCCCGCCGGGCCCGCATCCACAACTGGGACGATCTGGTCCACACTTTCGTGGGCAACTTCCAGGGCACATACGTGCGCCCCGGAACTCCCGGGATCTACGCGCTCCCGCACGCGAAGCCGGGGCGAGTCGCCGCGGGACTTCATACGGCGCTTCTCCAAGCGCCGCACGTAGCTCCCCGCCGTGGCGCAATCCGAGATCGTGCACGCGTTCCTCGAGGGCACCACGTGCCGGGACCTTGTGCGCGAGCCGGGACGCCGCCCGCCCACGGACTCGAACGAGTCGTTCGACATTGCCACCGCCCTCGCCTCGGGAGAGGAGGCCGTGGGGGCAATTTTCGATGGCAAGAAGGGCAAGCGCTCCGAGGACACGCTCGCGGAGGGCGGCGGGTCCAAGGAGCCGCGCCGCAACGACAAGCGGGGCAAGAAGGGGGGAAGAAGCCGCGCCGCGAGGCGCGCGAGCGAGGGCGCAACGGCGGCAACGCCGAGGCCCTCGCCGTCGACCCGGCCCGACGGGCCCTCGAGCGGCTCCTCGAGGCCCGGGGGTTTTCGATGACATGATGAAGAAGCCATGCCCCTACCACAAGACCCCCGTGAATCACACTCTTGAGCAGTGCGACATGCTCAAGAAGTTCTACGGCCGTGCCGCCGCGAAGGAGGCAGAGGCCAAGAAGGATGGGGGCGACGGCGACGCGGGTGGCTTTCCCCGCCGTCGAAAATGTGTTCCTCATTTTTGGGGGACCCACTGTCGACATGTCAACCCGGCAGCGCAAGAAGGAGCGGCACGAAGTCCTCGCCGGAGAGGGCACCTCCGGCCTTTCTCAATTGGTCGAAGGATGCCATCACCTTTAGCCGGGATGATCACCCAAACCGCATCCCGAACCCGGCCAAGACCCTCGGTGGTCGATCCCATCATTGGGAACGCCCGGTTTTCGAAGGTCCTTATGGACGGAGGCGTGAGCCTCAATATCCTCTTCGCGCATACGTTGCGCCCGATGGGGATTGGCCGGGACCGCGCCGCGGCCCAAGACAAAGCCGTTTCACGGCATCGCGCCCGGAAAGCGGTGTTCAACCCCTCGGGCATCGATCCGCCCGTCCGGTTCGGGACCCCCAAGAATTTCCGCAAGGAAACCCTCACATTCGAAGTGGTGGGATTCAAAGGGGCCTACCACGCCATCCTTGGGCGACCATGCTATGCCAAGTTCATGGCGGTCCCCAACTACACGTACCCTCGAAGATGAAGATGCCGGGCCCAAACGGCGTCATCACCGTCGGGTCGTCGATCGAGCATGCATTCGATCGCGATGTCGAGTGCGTGGAGCATGCGGAGGCGCTAGCGCCGGATGAAGCGCCGGTAAACACACCGGAGAAGATGGTCAACGGCGACCTCGCCTCCGCCACCAAGCACGTCGGCACGTTCGAGGCCGCCGAGCAAACCAAAGGGGTCCCTCTCGACCCGTCGGCCCCCGAGGGCAAGGCTTTGAGGGTCGGCTCGACCCTCGATCCTAAATAGGAAGCAAGCGCTCGTCGACTTCCTCCGCGCCAACGCCGACGTTTTTGCGTGGAGCCCCTCGGACATGCCGGCATCCCGAGGGAGGTCGCCGAGCACTCCCTTGATATCCCGCCTAACGCTCGCGCCGTTCGGGCCAGCCGGCTGCGCCGCTTCGACGAGGAACGGCGACGGGCGATCGGAGTGGAGCTGCGGAAGCTCCTCGAGGCCGGATTCATCAAGGAAGTATTCCACCCGACATGGTTAGCTAATCCTGTGCTTGTGAAAAAGAAAAATGGGAAGTGGAGGATGTGTATTGACTACACCAGTCTCAATAAAGCATGTCCAAAAGTTCCTTTTCCTTTACCGCGCATAGATCAGATCGTTGATTCCACTGCTGGGTGTGAACTACTCTGTTTCCTTGATGCCTATTCGGGTTATCATCAAATAAAAATGAAGGAGTCCGACCAGCTCGCGACTTCGTTCATCACACCGTTCGGGACGTTCGTTACGTCACGATGCCTTTTGGCCTCGTAAACGCGGCGCAACATATCGGCGCCGCATGCGCACGTTTTTGGGGACCATATCGGCGAACGGTCGAGGCTTACGTAGACGACATCGTCGTCAAAACCGAGAAGGCCGACGACCCGGTCGGCGATCTTGGCATCGCATTCGCCTGCTCGCGGCCAACGGGGGTCAAGCTCAACCCCGAAAAATGTGTCTTTGGAGTGCCGCGGGGCATGCTCCCGGGATACATCGTCTCCCGGACGGGGAATCGAGGCCAACCCCCGAAAAGGTCGCGGCCCTCGAGCGAATGGGTCCACTCGGGACCTCAAAGGGGTGCGAAGGTGTTGGGGTGCCTTGCCGCCCCGAGCCGCTTCGTCTCGAGGCTCGGTGAGAAGGGCCTCGCCCTCTACCGCCGCTCAAGAAGCACGAGCGCTTCTTCTTGGACCGCCGAGGCCCAGAAGCGCTCGACAAGCTAAAAGCATCTCCCGACGCACGCCCCAATCCTTACGCCGCCACGAGACGGCGAACCCCTCCAACTCTACGTGGCCGCAACCACCCGGGTGGTCGCCGCCGTGATCGTCGTGGAGCGCACGGAGGAAGGGCATGCCCCCGCCCGTGCGAGAGGCCGCCCATTACATCGGCGAAGTCCCGTCGGACACAAAGACGCGCTACCCTCGTGTCCGTAAGCCATTGTACGCGGTGGTCCTCGCGCGGCGCAAGCTCCGCCACTACTTCGAGGCCCACCCGGCTACGCGTGGTCTCTTCCTTCCCCGCTAGGAGAGATCATTCGCAACCCCGACGCGGCGAGTAACTGCCAAGTGGTCCGTGGAGCCGATGGGCGAGACGCTCGCCTATGCTCCGCGCAAGGCCATCAAATCGCAAATCTTAGCCGACTTCGTCGCCGAGTGGACGGACACACACCGCCGCCGCCCTCAAATTCAAGCAGAGGCCGGACTCTCGTTCTTCGACGGCTCGGTGATGAAGACGGAGCGGGCGCGGGCCTCGCTCTTCGTGTCACCCCTCGGGGAGCACATGCGCTACGCAAAGGCGCCCTCCACTTCCCCGCGTCCAACAATATGGCGGAATACGAGGCCCTCCTATGCGGCCTCAAAATCGCCATTGAGTTGGGCATCAAGCGCCTCGACGTGCGAGGGGACTCGCAGCTCGTGATCGACCAAGTCATGAAGAACGCGAGCTGCCACGACGACAAGATGGAGGCCTACTGCAAAGCTGTGCGGGCCCTCGAAGACAGATTCTACGGCATCGAGCTCAATCATGTACCCCGCCGAGACAACGAGGAGGCAGATGAACTTGCCAAGATCGCGTCCGGCGGATCACCATTCCCCCCGAACGCTTTCGCGCGCGACATCGCGCAGCCCATCGGCCGCCTTCGAGCCCTACCCCTCGAGCGACAGCGGACCCTCGGGGGCTCCCTCGAATCCGCCGGGTGCGGAACCCATGGAAGAGGACCCCTCGAACGAGGCGTACGTGCTCTCCCTTCTCGAGGGGTACGGCTCCCACGAGGCGGCCGCGATGGACATCGAGCCGCCCCCGCCCGGGCGGACCGCGGGAGAAGTACATTGCCTCGGATTGCTCGAGGGGAGCTCCCCGCACCGGCCGCAGCCCGGGCGCATCGCCAGATGGCCAAGTCATTCACCCCGGTCGACGGTGAGCCGTACAAGCGCGCCGCGTCGGGCATCCTCCGCCGATGCATACCCATTCCCGAGGGGCGCGAGCTCCCGCGGGACATCCACGCGGGGATCCGTGGTCACCACGCCGCGCCGCGCACCCTCGTCGGCAACGCGTTCCGCCAAGGCTTCTATTGGCCCGCCGCGGTCGCGGACGCCAACGAAATCGTGCGCACTTGCGAAGGGTGCCGGGCTCTACGCCCGCAAGACCAACTTGCCACCCACACTCGCAAACAATCCCCGTGACATGGCCATTCGCCGTGTGGGGGTTGGACATCGTCGGCCCCCTACGGAAGGCGCCGGGGGCTTCACCCACCTCGCCGGTCGCAATTGACAAGTTCTCCAAGTGGGTGGAGGTGCGCCCCATTACGAACTTGAGGGCCGAGCGAGCGGTCACGTTCTTCACCGACATCGTCCACCGCTTTGGAGTGCCAAACTCCATCATCACGTACAACGGGTCCCGGCTCACGGGCCGGAAGTTCTTGGAGTTCTCGTGACAAGTTCCACATCCGCGTGGATTGGGCACCGTGGCGCACCCACGGACCAACGGCCAAGTAGAACGCGCCAACGGCATGATCCTACGAGGCCTCAAGCCTGAATTTTCGACCACTCAACAACCTGGGCCGAAATGGCTCCAAGAACTACCTGCGTGAGCCGTGTGGAGCCTAAGGACCACCCCTGCGTAGCCACGGGTTCACCCCGTTCTTCCTAGTCCATGGCGCGGAGGCCGTCCTCCCCACGGATCCGGGAATACGGCCGCCCAAGGTTCGAGGTTACAACGAGGATGCTAACCCGCCGAGCCCGCGAGGACTCGCCGGACCCACTCGGACGAAGTGCGCCTCGTGGCGTTGATGCACTCCGCAAGGTATCAACAGTCCCTACGGCGCTACCAAGCACGCAAGATACGTCGAAGGGATTTCAGCGAGGGGGACCTGGTCCTAAGGCTACGCCAAGACAACCGAGGGCGCCACAAGCTATCGCCCCCATGGGAGGGACCCTACGTCGTGGTGAAGGTGCTCAAACCAGGCACGTACAAGCTCGCCAACGAGGACGGCGAAGAACTCACCAACGCTTGGAACATCCAACAGCTACGTCGCTTCTACCCTTAGCTAGGATTTCCAAGTATTTTCCGTTGTAAAAACGTACGGCCAACGCCCCAGTTGGTGTCACCTATGTAAATACTCCAAGTATAATAAAAGGGCAACTCGGCTTTCCCCCGAAACCCAAGTTACCCTCGGGGCTACCGCGGGGGGCACCCCCCCCCCCCAAATGGTCCCATTTTTTCGCGCAAAAAACGTAATAACACGCGCTAAGTTTGTTTCCTATTTCAACCTCGAGCCATGATTTGAAAAGGGCGTAGGCGGCACGGGGGAAGGAGCGCGCGAGCCGAGGACGACCCCCACGCCGCGCGGCTATGGCCCGTCTCTCTCGCCTCCAACCCAGCGGGCCCCTGCGAAAGGCGGACTCCCCTAACTAGAATCTACTCAGGAAGAAGAAGAAGCAAAAAGCGCAATAAGCAAGTGATTTCATTTACAAACTGACCATGTTCACGAAATGGCTTGTTTATTTACAAAGAGGCCACGAGGCCAGAATTCTGATACATATAAACAAAAAACGGGCCTAGCGCCCGTGTGCTTTCGGGGGGGCGGGAGCGCGCAGCCGCGCGGCGTCCGGAAGAGGAATTCTTCGAAGGCCCCGCGCGAGCGACTCCCGGCGCGCGCAGCAGCAAGCGCGTCCGCACGCCCTCCATGGCCACCTCGTCCTCGACGCCCTCGGCACGATGTAGCCTTCCGCTACCGCCTCGAGGTTGACCTCGTAGTGGGATCGCACCACTCCGAGGGCCTTCTCGCACGCCCGCATGCGCCGCCCGACGCACCCGCCCCGTGACGTGGCCGCCAAGGGCGCGTAGGCGGCCGGCCGCCGAGCCGCCGCCCCGGGCATCGCCTTCCTCGACGACGCGACAGTCTCGAGGGCCGCGTCCCGCGGCCTCTTGCGCCCTCCCGCTCGCAGGAGTTGTAGGAGGCCCGCAGGCCTCGGCCCGCCCGCCAGCCGTGTCCCGGGGCGTGCGCAAGCCCGGAAGCGACAAGACGACAAGAAATCGAAAAAGGGAAACGAACCCTCTAAAGCAAGAACTAACAAGCGGAATCGACAAGTAGCTTACCTTCGATTTGTCTCCTCCCCGATCGAGGTCGCGGCGCGCGGACTCGCGCCGCCGCCGAGGCTCGGGACGGCCTCGCCCTTGCTCGACGAGGGCCATCTCTTGGGCGGCATTGCCGATGCCGAGCGCCGCCGCCTCATCCTCAACCTCGGAGAATGCGGCGTTCCGCTCCTCCCCCGACTTCTCCGCCGCCTCGCGAGCAACGCGCTCCCCGCTCCGCCGCCGTCCCGGGCGTCGCGAAGGGCGGCCCTCGCTCCCCGCCGGAGCCGCCCCTCGCCCCTTGGCGGCGATGCGCTCCCGCCGGAGCCGCCCCTCGGGCCGGCGACGAGAGCCGCAGCTTTGACGTCGAGGGCGGCCTTCGTGTCACCGGCCTCCTTGGCGCGCCGCTCCAGCCCGCGCGCCCGCTCCTCGCCCCGGCGCCGCCGCGCCTCGCGCTCCTTCGAGCGACGTGCGGAGTCTCCCTGCCTCGGCGCGAGCGGTGGCCACCTCCGCCCTCCCGGGTGGCGGCCAACGTCCGCGTTTTCTCCGTGTCCTCGCGCGCGTTCCACGCCGCCTCGTCACGATCGACGAGGGCCGCGCGGATCCGCCCGAGGCTCGAGTCACGCGCCGCGTCCCGCCGCCCGAGCTCTCGGGGAGCACATCGCACCACGCCATCGCCCGCAGACCAGCCCGCCCGTCCGGCGTCCTAAGAGCCCTCCGCAAGCGCGTCGAAAGCGCCGCATTGCTCCCGAGGCCGGCGGGCCCCGCGCGTCACCCGGTCGAACGCGCCGTACTTCTCGCGGCGCGGCGCTCAAGCTCCCGGCATCCACACATCGAGCCTCGCCGCCACCAAGTCTTGAATACCGCGCGCGAAAGCGAAAAAGAGAAAGAAGAAGAGCAACCATGGCTCACCCGGAAGACGATCCGGGCCGGCCGCCGTGAACCCGCGCCGCCTCGTTCAACGCGCGGCTGAGCGTGGCGCCGTGGCTCGGAGAGCTCGCCCCGCAGCTCCTCGCTCCCTCCGGGCGTCGCCGAACGCCGGGGATCCTCCGCGGCCCCCCCCACCCGGGCGGGGCGACCGCATGGGAGGACGAGGCCTCCGCGTGCCGTGCCCTCGGCCCCCCACTATCATACGACCCTCGTGACGCCTCACGAGGGCCCTCCCCTCGGGGCTCGGAGAGAGTTCGTGGGCCGCCCGGCCCACCGGTTCCACCCGGGGCGGCGAGGAGTCATCCGAGAGCTCCACCACCTCCGCCTCGGGGACCGCCGGCGGCGGAGCCGCCCGCTCCGCCTCCGCCGGCGCCTCCACCTCGCGCCTCCGCGGCCGCGGCGCCCGTTGTGGCGCTCGCCGCCGCCACCTCCGCCCGCGCCGCCACGTCCGCGGCGCTCCCGCAGGTTGCGCCCGCCCGCCTCCTCCGCAAGGGCCGCCACCGCGGCGGCACCTCCACCGTAGCCGCCGCCGCGGCCCGCGCCTCCATGGCGACCGCGCCGCCCGCCCCCGCGACCTCCCGGCCGCGCGCGCGGCGGGTTGATCCACCCGGCCGGGCCTCGAAGCCCCGGGGCCCGGCCTTGCGCGCTCGTGCCCGCCGCCGCGCCCGTCCCCGGGCGCGACCCCCTCGACGAACGCCGCCGGTGGGGATCGACGCGATCGTCCCCGCACCTTGGCCTGTGCAAGAGGAGGGATTCGGTGGGCACCGCCCCGCGGAAACGCGAACGGAGGATTAGAGCGTCTAATAACCAAGCAAATTAAGACCAAGCAAAGGAAGAACAGATCCCTACCTCGCGGAGGAAAAGGCCCGCTTCCTTTTTCCTCGAGGCCTCCGACGAGGCCGGCGCGGCAGGGGCCGCGCCCGCCGCGGCGCCCCGACGGCGCCGCCGCACGTGCGGGCACGCCCGCCTCACGCGTAGGCACGCCCGACGCCGCCACCGCGTGCGCGGGGCACGCTAGCCCCGCGCGGGCGCGCCCACCGACGCGCCCCTCGACGAGGACGCCGCGCGCGCGGACGCGCCTCCCGCCACGCGCGGGCACGCTTGACGCGCGCGCAGCACGTCCGCCGCGCGCGCCTCCGGGCGCGCGCCGGCACCTCGCCGCGCGCGGCCGCCCCGACGATGATCTGCCCGGCGGCGGGCGCCGCGCGCCCGCCCTGGCAAAGCCGCCCCCGACGCCGCGCGAGATCCGGCGACGGGGCGCGGCCGCCACCTATCCGAGGGGGCCCTCCCCCTCGGACTCTTCCTCCTCGTCCCGGTCCGAAGACGAGGGCTCCTCGATGTCGGGGAAGAGAGCCCCGCCTCCTCCCGCCGCCGCACTCGGCGGCCGCGCGCGCGCGCGCTTGGCGCCGCCTTGCGTGCTCCCCTCCGCGCGCCGCCCGCTCCCCGCCGCTCCCGCCGCGCCGCCCGCCGAGCGCACGGGAGTCGGGGGTGGGTGGAACGGACTTGGCGGCATTGAACCGCACCCGCCGCACGCAAGAGTAACAATGGCACGTCGAAGTCAAAAAACAAGACCAAGGATGGAAAAAAAAAAGGGACCACACTCACCAGCGGGCCCGTGGGGAGCATCTCGATATCCCACGGGTCCGACCCGCAGCGGTGGCGCCCCGGTGTCGACGCGCACTCCGCGCCCGGTGAGCGCGTACGGCCGCTCCGGCGGCCGCCGGGAGCATCCGCGACCTCGCCAAGTCGACGGGTTGGCCGCCTCCGTCATCTCGAAGACGCAGAGGGGCCTCTCCATCAACCGCACGATCCGCCGTGGAGGAGGAAGGCGAGGACGCCCATCGCGTTGAGCCCCTCCCTTGCCGCCCGCCGCAGGCGCGAAGGACCCGACTCCTTGCCGCGCCCGATGATTGGCCGTGGGCAACCCGTAGCCCCAGGCAGTCCGCCTCCTTGAACACCCGCCCGTGTAGGGAGGAAGGCCGGGTTCGGCGTTGCGCAGTAAAACCATCCCCGCTCCCGGGCCCGGCATTGTTCGTCGTCATGGTGCAGGGGGATGTAGGAGTTCTTGAGCCGCCCCCGCACAGCCAGCGACATCCCGCCGGGCGCGCACCGCGCGGCGGTCCCTCGCCCCGTCGTAGGCTCGCGTGATGAGCTCCGCGCGGAAGAGGTGTACCCGCAGCTCCCGCTGACTCCGGGATCCCTGTGTACCTTCGCGGACGCCCACGAATGTGGCCGCCCGCGAGATCGCGTTGGGGGCGAAGTTGTGCGGCCCACCCCCGTAGTGGAAACACAACGCCCGCATAAATGTGCTCGCCGGCGCGTGGAAGCCGCGCTCGTGGTAGCGGAGGAAGCTCACCACGTATCCCTCCGGCGGATTGGGCTCGAGGTGCGACGATGGCGCACGATCCACCCGCCGGCGCCCTTCTTCGTTGGCCGAGAGCTGGCCGGCGGCGACCAGCTCGCCCAGTGGCGAGCCGGTCACGGCCGACCTCTCCCCAAGCGTACGGCTCCAGGACCCGGACGGGAAGCCGAGGCGCGCCATAAGGAAGGACGAACGAGCGCGGGGGCGGAGGACAAGGAAGCGAGAAGAAAAGCTCTAAGCAACGAAACCGCGCGGTGGCAAGAGCAGAACGAAGGCGAAGGGCTCCGAGGACCGAGAAACGGTGAGGAACCAAGGTAAAAACCACCGTCCCTTCCACACCGCAGCGCTTTATAGGCACCGGCGAGTTCTCCGAGCGCACGCCCCGCCAACAAGAATCGGCAGGAATCTTTCCATCGCGTCGACGGCGGGCCCCACCACGACCGCGCGCCGACTCTAACACCGCAGCGGCCATCATTACGGCGAGACCGGCGGCGACCGAGGCGAAACCGTCACATCCGCCGCCACGTCGCCCACTACGCGCGCGCGCGGCCGCGCGCCGCCTAAAAAGGCGCGCCCGCGCCGCAAAACCCGCGGCCACGCCCCCGCGGGCACCAATGCCCGGCCCCTTGCCAAGCAAGGAGAGCCCTCGAGCGAGGCGAATCCCCGCCGAGACAAAGGTGACCCTCGATGGGTGACAGCCGTGAGAAGGTCGCCCCGGACCCCGCTCGATGTAGAGTGGGCACCACCGCGGCACCCATGCCACGTAGGAGCCCTCGAGCCGCATGACCCTCAACTCGAAACAAGGCGACCCTCGATGGGATATCGCCGAGAGAAGGTCGCCCCGGACCTACTCGATGTAGAGCGTACCACCGCGGGCACCCATGCCACGTGGGACCCTCGAGCGGCATGACCCCCAACTCGAGACGATGTCAACCCTCCGAAAGAAGGCACGCGCGTAAGAGGATCGCCAGGTCACGCTTGAAATAGAGCGACACCGAAAGCACTCATACCGCGCCACGCCGCCAACAAGCACCTCGAGGATCGGCACGCCTGCACCCTCGACGGCCGCAAACGTGAAAAGACGGAGCCGTCCATGCACGCCCCCGCACGGCCTTACCGATCGTGGGTTCGAAGCCCGACCCCTCGACGGTCTCTCGAACTGAGCGCCCTGCATCTCGCAGTTAGGGACGACGAGGGCACGCGCATTCGAGCCGTTCCTCGAGCCCGCGTCGGCTCGAGGGTGCCCCACATGTCGTGTTCGAGAGCCGGCCGAGGCGCACTAGCCGGGGGATCCCACCGAGGGAGAGCTTCCGCGCCCCTGGCCCCTAGCGACCCGGACCGAGCCCCACCTAGCAAACCCACGCAAGCGCTTCCATGGACGTGTCTCCGACCGCGCAGCCCCTACCCTTATCGAACGGGGCATGGACGTCCACTTGAACTACCCGCTAGCGTTCGAAGAGGAATCCGCGATTCCGCGACCCGCTCGATGGGAGTCGTGGAAACCTCACCTCCCGACCCGCGGAGGACCGGCGAGGGCGCGATAAAAAAACAAGTCGTCGGGGGCTCGACCCGATCGCCTCGAACGGAGCCAAGGCTCCTGGGGCTTGACGCACGGCCACACCTCCTTGGAATTGCACCCGCCCGAGACAAAGGATGCACGGGGAGCGTGCCACCCCCGATGCCGCCCGAAACACCGCCGATGCCGTTGGCATATGTGCCACGCCTTCCCCGACCGAATTGCTGGCGCTAACCCCCGCAGGAGAGCCCACACCCCCGCAGGCTTCGGGGTTAGACCCCGCGGGAGCCCGCCGACGCGCCCCCGGGATAGCGTTCGCAAACAAGGAGGGAAGAACGGCCCTATCGCAGGCCCCGCACCGCGGGAGCCTCAATGGCAAACCCGCGTATGCTCGGGGGCCACCGTTGGGGACCGCCCCTAGGGGTCCCCCAAACAATGGGGGAACCCCTACTTAAATTCCCCGCATCAATATAAGCTAAGCCTAACCATGCAGAAACTAACCCCCGCAGACACGCCCCGCCTATATAGCAGACTTCCGGGAGGCCCACCAAGGCGGCCCGCCAGAAGACCCCTCGAGCATGTCCGCCGCCCGAGGGCATGCTCCTCCCCTCGAACGGCTCCGCCCCGTTCGAGGGGCAACCCCTCCCTCGAACAAGGTTCCGCCCCGCTCGAGGGGCGACCCTTCCCTCGGGGCCCCGCCCGCTCGAGGGCGCGCTCCCCCTCGAGCGAGTCCCGCCGCTCGAGGGTCCGCTCCGCCCCCGGCCGGGCCCGCCACGATCACGGCGCCCCGCACGCGTGCGCCGACCCCGTACTTGGGCATTTAACGCCCGACGCCGCGGACGCGGCGCCATCATGCGCCCCGGCTCACGCCCCGTGCCACCGCACCAACTCCCCATGGAAGGAGCCCATCCCCGCCACCGTGGGATGGACCGTGCGCACGCCGGTGCCGGGCCCCGTGACACCGTGCGCACGCCGCCGTACGACTAACGCGCCCGACCCTCGAAAGGGGGCCGGCGCACCCTCGATTCCACTTCCCCGTGACCCGTGAGTTAGGGGTGAGGGGCGCTAGGCCGTGGGAGGCCATCCCGCCACCGTGTGGGAACGCGCGGCCGCCGTACCCACGCGTGCGGCGCACGTCCGACTCACAGTGCGCACGCCCAAGCACCGCAACCACTCCGCCACCGCGAGCTCATTGGGAAGGAACGCCGTTCGCGCCCGCTCCCGTACCCCGCACCTGGGCCATCGCACCTCCCTCGAAGCCTATCGTGCAGAACGCCATCACCATCCGCCGCCTCCTACCCTCGAACCGCCACCGTTCGGCACGAAGTAGGCCATCATGGCCGGATCGCACCGAGGATCATCCTGGGGACGATCGCCCGCTCTACACCGTAGCACGACGTGCTCCTACACGTAGCTAGGTAGCGCGGCGTGCATGTAACTCGCCGCCCCCTTGGCCTATAAAAGGGGAGGCGAGCCCCCACCGGGGACGGTCGCGGGGGGACGAATCCGGAGGAACACAGCGCATTGTGCACTCACCCTCTTATTCTCCCATAACATCTCCAGCCACCCACCAGGGACTTGGAAGCCACGCTTCCTCTCCCACCTTGCTTGTACTTGCCCCACTACAAGCACCCCCGGTGCCGAGCAATATAGTGCCACGAGCACGCCACCGCCGGGACGTACGGCCCCCGCCGAACCAGGATAAACCTTGTGTCATTTGTTGCTTTGCATCGACCATGGTAGGGATAAACTTAGGGCGCTATCTACGGTGGGAAACTATGGGGCATTTGACGCTTTCCCGCATCCAGGATACGCGCCAGTTGCAGGCGCACAAGAGGATGACGCCCTGGCGCGGAAGATGGCCGAGTTGATGCAAAATCGGTTCGGCCTCAAGCCAAAAATGCAAGGACACCTACAAGCCGCCGTTCCCCGGGGAATGGTACTTCAACGTGCTCCTTCGCGGTGGAACCTCCGACGGAGTTCACGAAGTTTCAAGACAAGACGACACAAGCACGGTCGCGGAGCACATTGCTCGTTACACGATGCGGCTCGGGGAATGCTCGGGCGAGCATTCGGGGTCGGATACTTCCCCGCGTCAGCGACAGGCCCAACATTCCGGTGGTTCTCGTCCCTACCCCACAAGGTCGGTTTGCGGATGGAAGGACTGGAGCGGAAATTCCACGCCCACTATTTCGGTGGCGGCTCGGAGAAGAAGGTGATCGACCTTGCCACCTTGAAGCGAGAGGCACGGCGAGACGCCGTTGGAATTTCCTCGGGGAGATTCGGGGAGGTTAAAGGCATGTGCTTCTCGCTCAACTTGCCCGGATGATCGGTTGGTGATATGGTCGTCGGCCAGGGATGCTGGCGGTACTCGAGCGTTTGGGATGGAGTTTGAAAACCTAGGCCGAGTTTGTCTCAAAAGCTATCGTTGATGAGCAACCCGGGCGTATGGCTTCAAGAAGGACGCCGGAGTTTGGCAAGCGGCATGATGTTGCGGACATACACAACCGAGTTCTTAGACAAGGCCGATCGATCGGGGGATTCGATGATGGGCTGGATGTGGCCGCGACCGAAATCATGTGGGGAAAGAGCCTTTAACGATGAATCGACCTTGGGTCAAGCAGGACCAAGGGCACCTACGATTTCGATATCACGAAGGCCGACAAGCCCCCATTTTAGCTCCTAGTGAAGGAAGGCGAAGATCGGACGCACAGAAGACGTTCATGCTTCGGCTTGGAGTAGGTGAGGAGAAACGTTACTGTGGCTTCCACGATAGGGATTCGCACTCCATCAACGATTGCGGGGTCTTCGGGATGAGGATCCGAGCCATCCGGGAGGGGCACCTCAAATTCGACAACAAGATGAAGGCGAAAAGGATGGTCATCCCTTCCCCGAACATGGTGGGCTTCTCTGTTAACATGGTGACGGGCGAGGAGAAGGGGAAAGGTCCAAGTCTTGACCTCGGCCCGGGGATAGACGGGGATGGAGCCGGTGGACCGGAGCGTAAGTAACTGCGGAGCGGGTGCATAGTGGTCCCCGCATTCTCAAGAGCCACGTCGAAATCGGGGAGTCGTCCCGAGACGAGCCCGGGGTGACCACGCGCATCCTCCTCAACAAGTGGCGGCGCCGGATGGAAAAAGTTCGTTACCCGAGAAGCGAGATACGAGGAGAAGCGCGAGCTGAAGAAGAGGCGCACGAAGGGACACGGAGAAATACACACGCGAGCGAGGAGCGCGCGCAGGGATGTGCGTTCTTCGAGCCTTTGTTGGAACGAGGTTTGAAGCGCACGGCGGAGAGCGTCACAGATGCGATGACGGATATTTTGAGTACGGGCGAGGGCGCAATCGCCGATCCGTCCATGAGAGGTGGAAGGGATCCACTCCTAACGAGGATCGGCAAAATTGAAATCATCGATCCTAACGGGAAGCGCCAAGCTGATTTAAGGTGGATGATCAAGAAAGAAGGTCGGGGGCAAGTACATACGGCGAGAAGGGGCAATGGTGCCCGGCCGGCACACGCAAAAGTCAGAAGAGACGGGTCCAATGCTTGAGCCGAGGGGTGAGCGGGAGCAAGCGGGGATCCAAACAAAGCGGGTGTGGCGTCAGATAGCCGTAGGGGAAGGGTCAAGGCGTTCGGCTCCAACATGCATGGTATATTTTGGGCCGACGGGTGTTCATAGCTCCTGCTAACCGGGTTGTGCGGGAAGAGGCGTCCCCTAGACGATGAGCAGGTCGAGGGGGGGATGGCACAGGCGGGTACGGCCAAGCGAGCCGATCTTCGACAAGCCGGCCAAAAATCGACACATGAGGGGGACGTATGCTTGAGAAGATACGTCCCGATGGCAAGCCATTGACCAAGATGCTTGTCGACGGTGGAGCGGCGATCAACGTAATGGCGTACACCACCTTCGAGTACCTTTGGCATGGGCTCGAGCGATGCGCCGCCTACAAGCATAATGGCGAATGATTTCGGCGGGAATCCTTCGGATACCAAGGGATGCGCTCATGTGGATGCGATGATCGGGTCCAAGACAAACTCACGACCTTCTTTGTTTCGGAAGTAAAGGAGCCTACAGCCCTCTTGCTTGGACGGGCCGGATTCACGCAAGGTGCTGCGTCCACATCCACCATGCATCCCCGGCTCATCCAATGGGTGGATGATGATATTGAGGTGGTCCAAGCCGGATGACTCGGTGAGCGTTGCAAATGTGGAACCGGCTTGCAGGAGTATCAAGACATTAATTGCTTCTCGGCGAAAAGGCGGGGGGAAGGTCCTGTTGAGCCTTTCAAGCAGCGATGAACAACCGATTCAAGCAATCGGCTCTTATAGCAATTTTAATGGATAACCCGTCGGGGTAAATCTTGATGGCAAATTGGGGCAAGGATTCATGTCGTAGATAAATTAGAAAGAAGTTGACATTGGAAGCGGTGACAAACCAAAGGCTAACATTCATCGGCGCAAATTTGTCAGGGGGACTTGGAGGAGGAATTAAATCAAGCTACTCAAGGAATACAAAGATTGCTTCGCCTGGGATTATTCGGAGATGCCTGGATTGGATCGTTCTATCGTTGAGCATCGGTTGCCAATCAAGTATGGTTTTAAACCATACAAGCAACCACCCCAGGAAAATCTACAAGGATGAAGTATTGGCCGATGTGAAGAAGGAAGTTGAAAGATTACTTGATGCAAACCGTTCGGCCATGCGAGATCCATGTAGTGGATCTCTAATATGCCCCTGTCTACAAGAAGAATGGAAAGATGAGGGTTTGCATAGATTTCAAGAAGTTGAACGGAGCTACTCGATGGATGGTTACCCCATGCACATTCCTTAGATTTGTTGGTTGACACTTCTTCTTGGGCCTGAAAGTGATCAGTTTCATGGATGGCAATGCGGGATACAAGCAAATCTTCATGGCAATAGAGGATATATCAAAGACGGCCTTCGGATGTCTGGTCATATAGGCATTTGTTGAATGGATAGATCATGACATTTTGGGTTAAAAAATCCTTAGGTGCAACTTATCAAGTAAACCATGAATTACATTTTTCACGAGTTGATCGGCAAAGTGGTAAAAATCTACATTGATGATGTGGTAATCAAGTCCCTAAGTCATGACACACATTTTGGAGAAGATGTGAAGAAAACTAGCCAGGGTGCACCGGAAGCATGAGTTTAAAGATGAATCCAAACAAGTGCGCTTTTGGGGTATCGATTTGGAGAGTTCTTGGGATTTTTAGTCCACGAGGGGGGAATTGAAGTTGGCAAGAAGAGCATGAAGGCCATCGATGAAGTTGTTCCTCCAACTAATCTCGAGGAGTTGCGATATTTGCTCGGCAAAATTAATTTCGTGAGAAGATTCATTTCAAATTTGTCACGAAAGGTTTTGCCATTCTCTCCACTTCTTTGAAAATTTGAAGAAAGATCGAAGTTCACATGGGGCGACAAACAACAAAAGGCACTACCGATGAGATCAAGGGGTACATGGAAGGAGCCACCGGTGTTGCTCCCTCCTGGAGTGGATAAGCCTTTCAAGGACATGCCCGTGGCGGCCGATACCCAAACCATTGGATCGGCCCTTATTCAAGAGTTCGAAGGAAGGAGCAAGTGGTGCTTATCTTAGACGAAAACTACTTGATCCTGAGACCAGTGTGGAGCTACGGAAAAGCTGTGCTTGTGCGTGTACTACTCGAAGTATAAAGTTTCGGCACTGCCCCATTTGAATTCCAAGTTAGATGTAATAAAACATATGTTATCTATGCCAATTTTTAATGGCGGGATTGGCAAATGGATCCTGGCCTTATCGGGATAGAGTTGGAAGTTCGAATCGGCAAAGGCTATCAAGGGGCAGTCATTGCGGTTTTTGTGGCGGAGCGCGCGTGCGTCAGGTGAGTTGTTGAAATTACCCCTTGGGCTTTATTTTTTGATGGATCATCATGTGGTAAAGGTGGGGGAGTAGGGATCCTGCTAATTTCACCTAAAGGGAGATGTTTGAATTTGCCATCCCTATACATTGCTGTGTTACAAACAATGTCGAAGTCGAGTACGAGGCCTTTGCTTCGAGGGCTTCAATGTTGAAGAGAATTTTGGGGCCGTTTCGGTTGAAGTTTATGGAGATTCGGAAATTTGTTGATCAAGCGATTGAACAGCCGATACGAGTGCAAAAGTGAAGCACTAAGGAGTTACTACGAAAAGTGCAAAGAAATCTTGAAGAGCTTCCCGTTGGTGACTCTACGGCATATTCCTAGGGAACATAATGAAGAAGCAAACGGAGCGGGTTCAAAGCGCCTGCGGGTTACAAAGAGAGTCAAGAAGTGTTTGCGCGAGGTATGTGCAGGGGGGGACGAATCTTGCGGAAGATGATTGGATGAAAGAGATCGTTGATTACTTGAAGGATCCATCACGAAAGGTCCCTAGGAAGCTCGAGGTACAAAGCCATAAAATTCGTTCTTCCGGATGACAATTTGTTCTATAAATCATTAGATGGGGTATTGTTACGATGGACAGGTCCGGGAAGAAGCCAAGAACATGATGAGCGTAGTGCACGATGGGATATGTGGAGCACACCAATCGGCCTACCGGATGAAATGGGTTATTAGACAAGGCTGGTGCTTTTGGTAAGACGATATTAGAGGATTGCTTTGAGTATTACAAGGGATGTCAGGATTGCCAGAGGTTTGGAAATATTCAAAGGGTCCCCGCGTCAGCATTGAATCCCATCATCAAGCCATGGCCATTCAGGGGCTGGGGTATAGACTTGATTGGCCAAATTAATCCACCATCTAGTAAGGGGCATAAGTTCGTGCTTTTGGCTACGGATTATTTTACTAAATGGGTTGAGAGAGAGGCGATCTTTTGAAGAAGGTGACATCGAGAAAACATGGTTGAATTTGTCAAGGAGCACATCATCGATCGGTTTGGAATCCCACAGACAATCACCAGCCGATCCAAGGGGCACAATTCGTGTCAGGGGAGTTCGGAGAAAGTTTGCCGAAAGCATGGGAATCAAATTGTTTAACTCTTCTCCCTATTATGCCCAAGCTAATGGTCAAGCGAGAGGCTTCTAATAATATCATGATCCAAGCTGATACAAAAGAAGATCGACCGAAGCCAAGAAGGTGGCATTCGGTACTCGGTCGAAGGCAACGTAGACTTCTCGAATGGCCCCCTGGCCCCCAAAGACCTCTCCTTATGAATTGGTTTACATGGACACCACGCGGTTCTACCTTGGGAGATTTTATCAGATTCAAGGAGAGTTGGGTTACGAGAAAGACTTGAGCTCCAAAGATTACGGTGGCCTAATGATGGACGAGCTAGAAGATTTACACATGATCGAGATCTTAGAGCCCTAGAAAACATCGAGAAGAAAGAACAAGGCTGCGGGTTGCGAAATTACTATAAAAAGAAAGTAAAAGATCGGGCAATTCACGAAGGAGATTTGGTTTGGAAAGCGCTATTGCCGATTGGAACTAAATACGGGCGGGGTCGGCAAATGGTCCCCTAGCCGGGAGGGGCCTTTTCGTGTGGTCGGATGCGTCCCTGGTAATGCATACATATTGAAAACTTTGCTAGGAGAAGAATTTTCCGCGGAGATAAATGGAAGATACCCGAAGAAATATTATCCTAGCATTGAGATCGTCGATGATCAACGACGGGATTAAACACATCCGACACGAAACGTGCGGGCGCTCAAGAACGAGGCCGCCTTCGGAACAAAAATTCACAAACGGAAAAATGGCCGGTGCCTAGATGCATTGCCCTTAGCATAAAACTACATTATTTTTTGCTTCTTGCCGAGGTTTACATCCAACTAATACAGTGATCGGGACCTCAAGGGGGTGGGAAGCGGGAAGGCGTGGAGGAAGAAGCGAAAGTATGATTCAATCTTTTTTCTTTGCTTCTTCTCTGGGCGCGCTCCCTCTTCGGTTGTTCCCGGGACCACGCGTGACGGCAGCTTGCGGTGCACGAGGGTGACCATGGTTTGCGGCCTCCACCAAGCTGTCCCGGACGCTTTCGGGTTGTTGTACTGTCGAGACATACGGGAAATAGGGGAGTGGAGTGTTAGGGGCAAGAAATCCGGATGCGGGCACAAAGTCAAGAGAAGAAGTCGAGGAGAAACTACCCCCACTAGTGCCTCCGGAGCCATGCGGCGCTAGCGTTCGGCCGAAACGAGCGGTGAGTGTCCACCGGGGCGGGTGCTCCAGTGGCGAACGCGGCGGCGCAGGTTGATGGCTGGTCCGAAAATCGGGCGTGGCGTCCTGCGCGCGCCGAGGGAGGAATCGGAGGAGATGTACTCGAGCACATCTTCGGTCCGTCGAAGAAAACAACGGGGAGCAAATCAAAGTTTGAAGAGGAAAAGAAGAGGAGGTAAAAGCGCAAGATCATGTGGGAAATAGGAAGTAAATCAAGGGAAAACTCACCTTCGAATCGTGCGCATTTCTTTGGGGCTTGCTCTCTGGGGCTGCTTGCCCTTGTCCATGGCCTTGGGGTTTTTTCCTCTGGAGGCAGGGGAAGAGATGAGAAATGATGGATGAGTGTGCGAGTGGTTTTGTAAGGGCATCTCGGCGAGCTATTTGGGTGGCCAGAAGGGGCGCATTGGGAGTGATGACCGGCCGGTACACATTCTTGGGAATACCAAAACGGCAGGGGCGTTTCTCCGGGATGGGAAAAGGGTTTTTGCTCTAACGGTGCTTACGGATTGCCGATTCGGGGATCTTCTGTGGATTTTGCGCCAAGGGGCATTTGTTCTCGCGTGTTCGGCTCAAGGCGGTTCCCGGATACGTTTGAGGAAAACAAGATTTACGGATGCGAATGTAAAGAAAATCATCACGAGAGCAAGCACAAGATTCAAAAGTTCTTCATTTATTGCCGATATTCAAACATCCCCGATACAATCTAGTCAAAAAGCCCGTTCGGCCGCAGATTGGGGATGAGTGATTTCGGCAATAGCGTCGCCGTGGCCATCGAGAGGAGATTAGCATCAAAAGCGGGTTGAATCAAATATTTGATTTCGGTAGCCGTACCGTCGATGGTTTCCAGCAGCTGTTTGCGCTGGTCCTCCCACTCCAGCTCGGCTATGCCCGCCTTCTTGGAGACGTCCTCCAGCTTGCGCTGGGCCGTCTCCGGCTCCGCCTTGAAGCGGAGGGCGTCGAGCTCCCCGTAGGGCACGGGGGAGTGGCGTCGGACTCGAGGAGTCGCCGGAAGGGGCCGATTGGCGGCGCGAGAGAGACGGATTCCACTGAATCAACCTGAAAGGGAGATGATCGTCAAAACAAGAGAAGATCAAAGGTGAATCAAAGGAAAGGAATCGACGATCATTGCATCCGGCGCGCATTGGCGCTGCTCCCCTCTGCCTCATCAGAGGCACGGCGGCGGTTGAGGCGGCGCACCATGTTGCTTTGGGATGTGCACTGTTTGGAGAGAAGAAGAACTGAGATTGGCAAAGATTCGAGAGCTAAAAGGCTTGGTGGAGAACTAGGGGCACCTACGGTTTCATTTTATAGGCCTGGCAAGACAGATCGTGGCCTCGAGTCGTGGCTTTGGATCGTGGCGCATATCCCAAGAAAATCGGAAGGTGGAAAGGTTTCCTTGGCCAGCCCGCTAGCGGGTCGCTCGGAGTTCTAGGCCGAGTCGCATTCAGTTGACTGGCTCGGCTGAGAGGAGTCAAAGTGCCGTTCGGGTGTTGGCATTTATTTGCCGAATGGGTCGTTCAGCATTACACTTAAAGGTGTGCAGAAGAAAAAGGAAATAAAATTGCAAGAATGAATATTACAAGAGCGACCAATTCGGTTATACATCAATTGAAGCGTCTAAATGTTCAGGTATTTCGCAATCACACCACGGACATTCAATGTTGTTTGACGTAAATTGTCCAATCGCTCCTGGCAATCTTTCTGGGCACTAGACAAGGTGGTCAGTTCTGCGTCACATTGATCCATCTTGGCTATAGCCGATTTTGCTTCCTCTTGGGTCTTCTCTATCAACCCAGGGAGCTCGGCTATTTTCTTTTTATCAGCCTCTATCTCAGGACAACGGGCTTCTCGTTCCGCCTCCGGAGCGCCTTTCCCGGCAATTTTCGGATCACAAGAAGCTTGCGATTGGCCAATGTATCTTTGTGGCTCTGTTTGGGATTGCGCCCGTTCATGGCTTGTTCGACGATCGGCTTTCTTCTTTTCAATAGCCGGACGGGAGCGCAATTTCCTCAAAGCCTGCCTTATGGGCACATAATGGATTTCCAGGCCACAGATAGATGCCAGAGAAGCACTGATGTCCTCAGGGAGTTCTTGGCTAATGGATTCAAGCATCTCTTCAAAGTGATCGAGATCCTTGAACTGATCTTGTGCATCTCTTTCTAGCCAGGCAACGATTTCTCTGAGCTTCGCTAGCACCGCCTCTGACAGAATTTGATGCACTCCTTCCGTCGCTTCGGCAATTGGATTGTTCCCCGTCGACAGACTTGATGATGATGGGGCCTGATCCTAAGAAGCAGTATTGCCGAGTTAGGAGTGCTAAAAGTAAAGGTAGCAGAGTTAAGTGCAAATGAGTACCTCATGACTGATTTCTTGAACTGGGGCAGGATTTTGTTCAAGGGCAATCACAGGTGAAGAAGGTGCTCCAGGTAGAGCCGAAGCTTCCAAGTGAGAAGGTGTTGATGCAGATGCTGGTAACTCATGGGCTTCTGGCTGAAGAGGAGATGGGTCCACCTCTGTTGGGGTTGGTGTCTCTGCATGACCAGCAGGTGATTGTGCCCTTGGAGGACTTGATGGTTACGTCGGATCGGGAGATTCATCTGCTGGAGAATTCATTGCTTGGCACAGATGGTGATTGAGTCCCTGATGAAGATGAGATCTCCACTAGGATAGGTAATTCAACCCTAGGAGGACTTGCTTGTTGAGACACTGGGATGTCCACAAGTTGCTCTTCCATTGTTTCTTCTGCAAGTGTCAAATTAAAGGGTAAATGCCAGTGTTCATCCTTAAAAGAGGACAGTAAAGGTCATACCAGTGGATGGGACATTGGCGGGGTTCGAAGTGCGAAGGTTCTTTGGGCTACGGTACGAAAGTGCACAAGATATGATTTATCAGGAACAGAGTAATCTTATAATCAAGAAAGTAAAGGATTTTACCTCAACAAGAACTTTCTTGACGGTTCTCCTCCTCTTGGCATTTGGAGGAGCAATCGGGAGACAAACCTTGCCTCCTATCGGCGGCAAAGGCCGGGAAAGGCTTGGGTCTGTTGTAGCAAACCTGGCCATTAGCTGAGCCAGAGTTGGGGACCCGAATCCCAGTGCTGAGATTGGGCCCACAGCATTGTAGGTGATATTCCTGGCTCGAGGGGCAGGCACTGTGTTCTGTGAGTAAAAAGAAATAAGATCAGAATCATGATTGGAAGAGGAAGTGTCTGATCCAAAGGTTAATTATATTACCTCTGAAGTTGGTTGAAAGTCGGGCATCAACTCTGCACAGAACAAGTGCACAGGCTCACTGAAGATATGATCATGGAATTCTTGCCACCAAGAATTGAAGGTGGGGTGAGCTATGGTTGTGGGCACAAAAGGCCAGGTGTAGACAGTGGGACTGCACACATAATGGAAGACTCTGCTACTGTGCATAAGTTCTTTGATTTCCTCTCGCGGGCTTGAGGAATTCGTGCAGGAACAGTCTTGGGGGCATCTGGCCACACCCAAGTTGCCGAGCCATTACATTGGGCTGATAATATTCATAAGTGCTGCAGGTCAGCCTTCCCCCATTGAATTCGGCTGGCAGCATACATGGGCGGATTATGATGTTGAGGATCTCTAAGAATGTCCCATCTTGGCGTTCGGATTCAAAAGAGAACTCACAAGGGAAAATCAAAGTGTCATTGTCCAGATAAGGGAGACAGAGAGGATTCTGGAAACCTTTGAAGAATAACTCGAAAAGCTGGCTGATGTCCTGCTGAACGAGAACAGTTGAAGCCGCTTCTCCATAATTTTGGCATCCTCTGGTGGCTTGAGGTTCCCCTTCAGGGTGATTGGATAAAGGGAAGAGTCTGGTGTTCAAATCGACACCAACGATCTGGTGCATGTGAAGCTGCAGCCACATTTGAACAAACCACCAAGGGCCGTTGACACATGTTATCCTTTGGCTAGTGTACATCTAGGTGACAGTTTGGTGAAGCATATGGTACACACTGCCTAGGAGGAATTTCCCAAGGGGTAGGCGGTTGCCACTGACCAAATGAGAAGCCATTGCGATGTGATTCAAAGTGGGTTCATTGGCTTTACCACAGAAGACGAACCTGCATAGCCACATGTTCAGAAATGCCCTGTATTCAATTTCACCAAGGGGTTTGTCCTTCATGTGTTTCAAGATGTAGTTCTTGTATCTGCTCCCTGGCTTCACCCCTGTTTGCCGTGAAGAGTTTTTGAATTCCCAGGGTTGAACGGATCCTGTAATATCAAGGCCGGTGATCATATACACATCGGCCAGAGTTGGAGACATCAGGCCGTGGCCAAAGAGGAAGGCGTTGACGCCGTTTGACCAAAAATGGCAAGCTGCTATCAGAAGGTCTTCATTCTTGGGGGTATCGGCCAAAGATAACTCCAAGCACTGAGCAATGCGGAGGGTATCCCAGTTTTGGGTTAATGCACTCTTGTCTGCGAGAACCCTCCGGTACCAAGTTTTCCAGCCTGCGATTGGAGGCAAGGGCCAGTTCTTGAAAGCATCTTGCCACCGAGGAGGTAGGGACAGAGCCGCTTTGAAAGGGATCCTCTGAGACTTAGCCACAATGAAATCTCGAGGATCAGAGTTCCCTACGGGACCAAGGTAATAGGATCTTGAATTGGCCTCGGTGCGAATCAGAAGCTCAGTGGAAGGCTCCTGAAGAAAAAGCGGAAAAGAAATCTCAGGTAAAATTGAAAACCTAAATGCCGAATGAAGCTTACGGGAGGGGAATTTACCTGAGCATCTTGGTTTTGAGCCGCCATTGGGAATTTGAGCTTAGAACAAGGGATCTAGGGTTTGGATCTAGATGAGGATTCCAGCGGATTGCGAAGCAAGAAGAACAGGTGTTGACAGATTCGATTTGAAAGTGTTCGTGGCTGGAGTCAATTGCGGAACAAAATTACTTTTATCCCGCAATTGAAGGGGCATGTGTTAACACCAAAATTTGGTAAGGAGTCTGACTTGTGGGTCCGGCTCGGTGGAGAGTCCGTACGGGTGGAAGGAAAGGTTTTCTTAGATGTATTCGGCAGAAGGATCCGCGGTCGGCTATCTGCTCCCGTTCGGCAAAGGAACAGTTGAGCTGATTTTGCGAGATTGGACGGTGACGTGGCTCAAGCAGGAAGGACGAATGGATGGATAGGCGATCAAGCTTAGAGATAAGTTAGGCAGCGAATCCATTCGAGATTGTACTTGGTAGGGTATAAATATGAGCCCTGAATGTATGTAATGCAGACAATCATTCCTCAATACGAACCGGCCTTACGCCAAACCCTAGAGTCCTTTTGTCGTGTCGTCGAGTTCTTCGAGAGGGTTCATCGATCCGTCGACCTCCGTGAGTACCGGCAACCTTGTATCATGTCTAGTATCATGCGGTGGATTTAGATCTGATGCAAGTAGTCTTGTTACCATGCTTCGTGTCATGCGGTAGATTCAAGCTTGGTTCAAGAAGGTTTCTTGTTAGGTCATGAGCCATGCGGTAGGCTAAGATCTAGCTTGAAGCTAGTTATCGGCTCTATTGGATTTTGGCAAGATCCAATAGATTCATTAAGTTACCCCGTGTTGCTTTGAGTTTTTACTTTATGTTTAGATTCATGTAACACACTTTTGCCCAATCTAGATAGATTTGGATCGGCTTTACCCCTCTCGTGATCCTTGTACGAGTTGAATTCGTGTTTTAACACGTGGATCTTGTGCTTTCCGATAGCCGAAACCGAATCGATCTAGGTTGTTACATGTTGCGGGTTCAAGCTTGCCAACGTTGGTATAAATCTTGAAAGAACTGAGTATCATGCGGTAGATGCAGGTTTTGGGTTGCTTTGGAGCTAGTCATCCGGTGGATTAGATTCCAAACCAATCTGATAGATTTAATCGCTTGGTGATGTTCGTTCCTTCTTCATGGACCCCGAATCGGCTGTTCAGCCGTATTCGGTTATGTTTCTTCACGAGTAAAACACGTGCGTAATTCATGCTTTAAATAATGTATGCTTTTAGGTTTCCATATTTAGATTGTATCATGCGGTGGATAGATCTATTTGTGGAAAGTGGTACGGTTTTCATGCAAGTTGTATCATGCGGTGGATAGATTTGCTTGATATCGTACCCGACGGGTTTTAAAGTACCTAGACATGCGGTAGACTAGTGCTTTGGATCTATGCATACTTGTTTATTACATGTTTATGTTCGTGCTTTACTTTATTCATTTATTTAATGTTAATTATCGTGGGGCTCGGTCACGGCCTCGTGCATGTGCATCTTTGTTCAAACAAAGACCGATCGCTATCATGCTTACGTCATCCGTTCGGCAATGTTACTTTTCCCTTTTTACAAGTTCCCGAATGGTTTCAGTTTATTGGCAGATAGCTCTTTATAGCTATGTGTCATCCCATCTGGCTTCCTAGCCGTAAATATGGAACTGTCTGGTACCACCTGGCAAGTTCCAAACTTTGGTATCTAACTCTTTTATCTTTTGTTAATTTTCAGGAAAAATTGACTGGCACGTCTCGTGACTCTCTGCACGTGTAAAGCCAGCTTGTTCGGCTTGCTGTGTGTTTGGCGCTAGGTGCACGTTTTGCGTCAACACGACGCTAACGGCATGATTCATACCAACGGATTGCACTGGGAGGGTTTTCCACGCCTTGCGTGGGAAGCACTCAGCGCCGCTGGCTACACCACTCCACCGACTTACGAGGTGTCCGAGTTTGAGCGCTTAGGCGTTCCCTGTTGCATGGTGATCGTCACGGTGCTACCACACCCAGACCACACCGACTGGTTCGATTTGAGCTTTGTCTACTGGGGTTTTATTACCCACGAGATCGTCGAGTCAGCCGTGTTAACACCAAAAATTGGTACAGGAAGGAGGCTGATTTGTGGACCAAACTTGGTAACTAATTCCGTTCGGCAGGGAAAGATTTCTTCAGAGGATTCGGCAGAAATGCCTGCGGTCGGCAGTTTGTTTCCGTTTGGCAAAAGGACTGTTTGCGCTGGATTCGCGGGATCGCGTGGTGACGTGGCCCGAACGAAAGAAAAGGATGAATGGATAGGCATTCGCACTTGGGCATTAAAATAGGTATCAAATACTGTGCTTGTAGTGCACCAGGAGTCATGTTAGGACAGGGTATAAATATGAACCCTGGGCGTATGTAATTGTAATCGAACGTTCCCATAACAAACCGGCTTTACGCCAAACTTTCGAGTCCTCTAGTCATGTCGTCGAGTTCTTCGAGAGGGTTCGTCGAACCGTCGACCTCCGTAAGTACTGGCAACCTTGTATCATGTCTAGTATCATGCGGTGGATTTAGATCGTGATGCAAGTAGTCTTGTTACCATGCTTAGTATCATGCGGTGGATTTAGGCTTGGTTCAAGAGGGTTTCTTGTTAGATCATGAGCCACGCGGTTGGCTAAGATCTAGCTCGGAGCTAGTTATCAGCTCTATTAGATTTGGCAAGATCTAATAGATTCATTAAGTTACCACGTGTTCTTTGAGTTTTTACTTTATGTTTAAATTCATGTAACACTCTTTTGCCCAATTTAGATTGGTTTGAATCGGCTTTATCTTGTTCGGTGATCCTTATGCAATATGTTCATATCTTTGGCTCAATACGACACGTGGATCACGTTTTCTCTAATAGACGAAACCGAATCAATCTAAGTTGTCACGTGTTGCGGTTTCAAACTTGTTAATCTTGTGTAAATCTTGACAGAACCGGGTATCATGCGGTAGATGCAGGTTTTTGGGTTGTTTCAGAGCTAATCATTAGGTGGATTAGATTTTGACTCAATCTGATAGATTTATCATCCTTGGCAATGTTTGTTCCTTCTCCACGGATCCCGATTCGGCTGTACAGCTGTATTCGGTTGTGCTCCCATGAGTAAAACGTGCTTATAAGTCTTGTTTTAAATAATGTGTGCTTTTAGCCTTCCATATTTAGATTAAATCATGCGGTGGATTGATCTCTTTGTGGTTGGTGGCGTGATTTCAAACAAGTTGTATCATGCGGTGGATTAACTTGTTTGGTTTCATGCTTGACGGGTTCTAAAGTACCTAGACGTGCGGTAGACTAGTGCTTTGGGCCTATGCATGCTTGTTTATCACATATTTATAATCATGCTTTTTTACTTTATTTATTTTTATTGTTATTTATCCTCGAGGATCGGTCATGACCTTGTACAAGCAACTTTATTTAAACAAAGACCGATCTTTTGTCATGCTCACGTCATCCATTCGGTTATGCTCTGTTTTATATTATAACGATCCCGAATCCCTTTCAAATCTGTTGACAGATAGCTTCTCATAGCTATATGTCACTTTATATGGCTTTCTAGCCGCAAATATGGAACTGTCTGGTACCAGCCGGCAAGTTCCAAGCTTTGGTATTTAACTGCGTTATCCTTTGTTAATTTGAGGAAAATTGACTGGCACGCTTTGGAATCTGTTCGCGTGTTAAGCCAGCTTTGTTCGGCTTGCTGTGTGCTTGGCACAGGGTGCGGATTTTGCGTCAACACACTTTTTGGCACGCCCAGTGGGACCAATCTAGTCAAATCAAGATGCCTGAAATTGGCGACGTCATGGACGTCACCATTGATGACCTGTCTCCAGAACAACAAGCGCAGCTGAAGGACGCCATTGACCAATTCCAGCAGAAGTGCTTGATGTCATTCAGTAAAAACAGAAGTAGCGTCTCGTACCTTAAATCTGAAATGCACAGGGTTCTGTTGCCAGGGAGCCTGATACCACATCTTTTCAAGAAAAACAAGAGGCTCTGAATGCTTTTCGGGAGGCTATAGAAACTGTGATGGGTAGGCATCATACGGCTTTCTTAAACATGTTCAAGCAGATGATGATCGGCGTATTCGGCCCAGGCATGGAAAAGATGTTTAGTCGAGTATCCCCTCACACATCTTCTACAGAGGTTGGAGAAACCAGTTCTGCTCAGCCAGCAGGAGCTCAACTACCACTACAGAGCCAGCCGATCCAGCCTCCTCCACAAAGCATTGGGAGTCAGCCGATCCAACCTCCTCTACAAAGCATGGGGAGTCAGCCAGTCCAGCCGCCTCTACAAAACAATAGAGGTCAACCAGTTCAACAGCCGAACCCGTATCAGCCTACATATGGGGACTTGGCGTTCGGTTCGTCTGGGATGTCGCCTAACTCTACTTACAAGATAGCCCCGGCCAATAACAGGTTGCAGAAAAATATGTATGGTGGGGATATCATGAGGTTATGAACTATGGTGCTATAGACGCTCTCCCAAATCCTGGGTATGGTACAGCTGCAGTAATGCAAGACGATGATATTCTGGTACAGAAAATGGCCGATCTGATGCAAAATCAATTCGGCCTTAAACCTAAAATGCAAGGACCAGCTTATATGCCTCCTTTCCCAGAGTGGTACTATAGGGTGATCTTACCGCCAAGGGTAAAGCCTCCTACGGAATTCACAAAGTTCTCTGGGCAGGACGATACAAGCAATGTAGAGCATATTGCCCGATATCTAATGCAACTTGGAGAAGCTTCAGCTGATGAGGCATTCAGGGTTAGATATTTCCCTCTGTCATTAACAGGCTTAGCATTCCAATGGTTTACTTCTTTGCCTCCTCAGTCAATCGGCACATGGAAGGATCTGGAGCAAAAGTTCCATGCCCATTACTTTAGTGGTAGCACTGAGAAGAAGCTGATTGATCTCACTACCTTGAAACAGAGGCACAATGAAACGCCTCTGAATTCCTCAGAAGATTCAGGGAGGTCAAGGGCATGTGCTTCTCTTTGACTCTGCCGGATGATCAACTGGCTGACATGGCTGTTGCAGGGATGTTGCCGGCTATTTGGGAGAAGCTGTTTGGCATGGAATTTGACAACCTTGGTCGGTTGTCCCAAAAGCTGTCATTAATGAGTAATCAAGCTTACGGGTTCAAGAAGGATTCCAGATTTGCTAAGCATCATGACATAGCTGATATCTACGACCACTTCCTCGAAAAGGCTGATCAAGTGGAAGAATTTGATGATGATGAGGAAGTGATCATTGCTGAGATTATGTGGGGCAAGGAGCCTTTAACTGTGAACCAGCGGTGGATAAAGCAGACCAAGGGCATGTATGACTTTGATGTCACCAAGGCTGACAAGCTCTTCGAGTTTTTGGTAAAGAAGGCCGAATCAAGTTGCCTGAGGGGCATTCTATGCTTCGGCCCGATGGAGTTAAAGAGAAACGTTACTGTGGTTTTCATGATAGAAACTCTCACTCCATCAATCATTGCAGGGTCTTTAGGATGAGGATCCAAAAGGCTATCCAGGAAGGGCATTTGAAATTTGATAACAAGATGAAGCTGGATGGCCACCCTTTCCCTCAAAACATGGTTGGTTTTTCTGTCAATATGGTAACTGCCGAAGAGAAGGGGAAGGTGAAGGTCCTGACTTCGGCTAGAGCAAAACAGGATGGGTCAGTTGATCCTACGCGACAAGTGACGGTGGAGCAAGTCCACAGGGAAGCCCCTCGTGTCTTGAGGAGCCAGATTGAAGTTGGGGAGTCCTCTAGGACCAAGCCCAGGGTTACCACACGCATTCTCCTTAACAAATGGCAGCGTCAGCAGAAAAGGGAACGCTACCAGAAGCAAAAATATGAAGAGGAGAGGCGCAGGATTGAAGAAGAGGCGCGCAGGAGAGAACTAGAAGAGCACGCGCGGGAACAGGAGCGTGCACACTGGGGATGCGCATTATTTAGACACTGCTGGAACGAAGGCTTGAAGCTCCCCACATTGAAGAATTGCCCTGAATGCAGTGATAAATATTCTGAATACAGGTAGGAAACTGTCAATCGCCGATCCGTCCATGAAAGAATTGGAAGGATGCATCCTAATGACGGTCGGCGTCTAAAAATAAGTGAGGTCATTGATCACCCAAGGAAAAGACAAGCTGACCAAAGATGGGCTGATCAAGAAGGAGAGGAGCGCGAGTACATCTGGCAAGAAGGGCAGTGGTGCCCGCCTTGCTTAAGGAAAAGTCAAAAGAGAAGGGTTCAATGCTTGAGGAACCGAGAATTGAAGCAGGCGGGAATCCAGAAAAAACAAGTGTGGCGCCCAAAAGACAAGCCTGAAGGATCGGGTCGTTCGGCTCCAGCATGCATGGTCTACTTTATGTCGAATGAGTTCATGGCACCTGCTAACCAAGTTGTACAGGAGGAAACATCTCCAGATATCAATGAGGATGAGCAGCTTGGGGGGTTAATGGCACAACTGGTGTTGGCTAAGTAGTCCACCTTTGACAAACCGGCCAGGAATCGACATATGAGGCCGTTATTTTTGAAGGGATACGTCAATGGCAAGCCATTGACCAAGATGTTTGTTGATGGCGGAGCTGCGGTCAACGTGATGCCGTACACCACCTTCAGGAAGCTTGGCATGGGCCCCGGAGATTTGACGCCGACAAGCATAATTCTGAATGATTTTGTTGGGAATCCTTCAAATACCAAGGGCTGCGTGCACGTGGACCTGATGATTGGGTCCAAAACATTGCTCACGACCTTCTTTGTTATTGAAGGCAAAGGAGCCTATAGCTTGCTGCTTGGACGGGACTGGATCCATGCCAACTGCTGCATCCCATCTACCATGCACCAATAGCTCGTTCAGTGGGTAGATGACGACATTGAAGTGGTCCAAGCAGATGATTCAGTGAGCGTGGCAAACGTCGAACCAGCTTTCTGGGAATATCAAGGCATCAATTGCTTCTAAGGAAAAGACTGGGGTGAAGGTCCTGTTGAACCTGTCAGCAGTGATCAACAGCTGATTCAAGCAGTCGGCTCTTATAGTAATTTTTAAATGGATAATCCAGTTGATGGAACTGATGGAAAGTTAGGGCGTGGATTTATGTTGGCTAACAAATTAGAAGAAATTGACATTGGAGATGGTGACAAGCCAAGGCTGATATTTATCAGTGCTAACTTGGAGTCTAATTTCAGAGACAGGTTAATCAAACTGTTAAAAGAATATAAAGATTGCTTCTCTTGGGATTATTCGGAGATGCCTGGTTTGGATCGTTCTATTGTTGAGCATCGGTTGCCAATCAAGCCTGGTTTCAGACCTTATAAGCAACCTCCCCGAAAAATCTACAAGGATGAAGTATTGGCCGACGTGAAGAAGGAAATTGAAAGATTGCTTGATGCAAACTTTATTCGGCCATGCAGGTATGCGGAGTGGATCTCTAACATCGTCCCTGTCTACAAGAAAAATGGAAAGATGAGGGTTTGCATAGATTTCAGAGATTTGAACAGAGCTACTCCCATGGATGGATACCCAATACTTGTTGCTGATCTATTGGTTGATGCTGCTGCTGGACATAAGGTTATCAGTTTTATGGATGGTAATGCAGGGTACAACCAAATATTTATGGCAATAGAAGACATATCGAAGACAGCCTTCAGATGTCCTAGTCATATAGGCCTGTTTGAGTGGATAGTCATGACATTTGGGTTGAAAAATGCCGGTGCAACTTATCAACGGGCCATGAATTATATCTTTCATGAGTTGATCGGCAAAATTGTTGAAATTTAAATTGATGATGTCGTGATCAAATCTTTGAATCATGCCTCACACTTGAAGGATGTAAAGAGAACTCTAGAGTGCACCCGAAAGCATGGGTTGAAGATGAATCCAAACAAGTGTGCCTTTGGAGTGTCAGCAGGAGAATTCTTGGGATTCCTGGTACATGAAGGAGGGATTGAAGTTGGCAAGAAGAGCATGAAAGCTATCGAGGAAGTCGTTCCTCCAACCAATCTCAAGGAGTTGCAATCACTGCTCGGCAAGATCAATTTTGTGAGAAGGTACATTTCAAATTTGTCACAAAAGGTTTTGCCCTTTTCTCCGCTATTGAAGATCAAGAAGGATCAGAAGTTTATATGGGGTGACGAACAACAAAAGGCTTTTGATGAAATCAAGCGATACATGAAGGAACCACCAGTGCTGGTCCCTCTGCAGTTGAACAAGCCTTTCAAGTTGTACGTGGCTGCCGATACCCAAACCATTGGATCGGCCCTTATACAAGAGTTTGAAGGAAAGGAACGGGTAGTAGCGTACCTTAGCCGAAAATTACTTGATCCTGAGACCAGGTATTCGGCTGCGGAGAAGCTGTGCTTGTGTGTGTACTACTTGTGTACAAAGTTTCGGCACTACTTGTTGAATGTTGAATGCATTGTACATTCAAAGTTTGATGTAATAAAACATATGTTATCTATGCCAATTTTGAATGGAAGGATTGTCAAGTGGATTTTGGCCTTATCTGAGTTTGAGCTGAAGTTCGAATCGGCAAAAGCCATTAAAGGTCAGATTATTGCCGATTTAATTACTGAGCATCGTGATCTGTCAATTGATTTGCTTGATATTACCCCTTGGGCATTGTTCTTTGATGGATCATCATGTGGCAAAGGTGGTGGAGTTGGAATTTTGTTGATTTCGCCCAGAGGTGAGATGTTCGAGTTTGCTTTCCCTATTCAGCCTACTGTCACAAACAATCAAGCTGAATACGAGGCACTACTTAGAGGGCTTCAATATTTGAAAGAAGCCGGGGCTGTTTCAGTTGAAATTAATGGAGATTCAGAGCTGGTTATAAAACAATTGAACGGCCAATATGAATGTAGAAGTGATACCTGAGGAATTACTACGAAGGATGCAGGGAAATCTTAAAGAGTTTTCAGTTAGTAATTCTACAGCATATTCCTAGAGAACACAATGAAGAGGCAAACAGATTAGCTCAGAGTGCTTCAGGTTATAGGGAAAATCAAGAAGTGTTTGCCATGGAGGTATGTACTTTCGGGAGCGATCTAGCTGAGGATGATTGGAGAAAGGAGGTTGTTGATTATCTGGAGGATCCATCCCGAAAGGTTTCTAGGAAGCTCAGGTATAAAGCTATAAAATTTGTTCTTCTGGATGGACGTTTATTTTACAAATCATTGGATGGGGTGTTGCTGCAATGCATGGGTCCAGAAGAAGCAAATAAAATGATGAGTGAGGTGCATGATGGGCTATGTGGAGCGCATCAATCGGCCTATCGTATGAAATGGGTTATTAGGCAAGCTGGATGTTTTTGGCCGACGATGTTGGAAGGTTGCTTTGAGTACTACAAGGGTTTTCAAGATTGTCAGAGGTTTGGAAATATTCAAAGGGTTCCAGCGTCAGCATTGAATCCAATTTCAAGCCATGGCCATTCAGAGGATGGGGTATCGATTTGATTGGCCAAATAAATCCTCCATCTAGCAAGGGGCATAAATTCGTGCTTTTGGCAACAGATTCAAATGGGTTGAGGCAATTCCACTGAAGAAAGTAACATCAAAAAACATGGTTGAGTTTGTTAAAGAACACATCATCTACAGGTTTGGAATTCCTCAAACAATTACAACTGATCAAGGAGCTCAGTTTGTATCTTTGGAGTTCAAGGAGTTTGCCGAAAGCATGGGGATCAAATTGTTTAATTCTTCTCCTTATTATGCCCAAGATAATGGTCAGGCAGAGGCTTCTAACAAGATCATGATCAAGCTTATACAAAAGAAAATTGATCAGAAGCCAAAGAGGTGGCATTCGGTACTCAATGAGGCTTTTTGGGCTTACCGAATGGCTCCTCATGGAGCTACAAAAACCTCTCCTTATGAGTTGGTTTATGGGCATCATGCTGTTTTGCCCTGGGAAATACAATCAGATTCTAGGAGAGTAGTTTTGCAAAAGGACTTAAGCTCCAAAGATTATAGTGGCTTAATGATGGATGAGTTAGAAGATTTGCATATGATTCGTCTTAGAGCCCTGGAAAACATTGAAAAGAACAAGCCGCGAGTTGCTAAATATTACAACAAGAAAGTAAAGGTCAAGCAATTTGCAGAGGGGGATTTGGTTTGGAAAGCGTTACTGCCGATTGGAACTAAATATAGTGCGTTCGGCAAATGGTCCCCGAATTGGGAAGGACCTTTTTGGGTAGTCAGGTGTGTGCCTGGTAATGCTTACATATTAAAAACTTTACTAGGAGAAGAATTTTCTGCTGCAATAAATGGAAGATATTTGAAGAACTATTATCCTAGTATTGAGATTGATTGTTGATTACAAGCACCAGGATTACAAAACAGACAGAAACAGCCGGCGTTCAGGGAGGAAACCGCCTTTAGAACAAAAATCTTAACAGGAAACGGCCAATACTGATATGTATTGCCCTTAGCACAAAAATATTACACATTCCAAATGTTTCTTGCAGGCTTTTATTTGACAATCCAGCTACTCAAGATTACAAGGGGGTGGGAAGCAGAAGGCCTGGAGGAAGAAGCGAAAGTATGCTTCATTCCTTTTTCTTGTTTTGCTTCTTCAGCTCCTCCCTCTTCAACTGTTCCAGGACCACCGTGACAGCAACCTGGAAGCTTCGGGGGTGGCCATGACTCGCAGCCTCCATTAAGCTGTCCCAGGCGGCCTTCAGGTTACTGTACCTATCGGAGACATCTAAGGGAGAAGAACAGTTGTTAGAAAACGAAGATCTGAGCCTAAGCATGGAGTCAAGTAAATATGGAAGTTTTACCCCCTACTAATGCCTCCAAGCTCATGCGGCGTTCGCGTTCGGCATTGCAGCGAGCGGTGATGTCCCGCAAGTTGTGCTCCAGATGCCGAATGCGGCGGCGCAGCTGGTGGTTAGCCCTCTGTTCCGATGTGGCGTTCTCTTCTTCCTCAGAGGAGTCAGAGAGGATGTACTCAGGTACTTCTTCGGTCCCTAAGATTTCTTCAGGGAGCAAGTCAAGGCTGGAGAAAAAATAGTAAGGGGTGAACCATGTGATTGCGAATGAGAGCAAGAAACAGATTTGGAAGAAAACTCACTCTCGAATGGTACGCTTCTTTGGTGGAGTGCTGTCCTCCTTGATGGGTTGCTTTCCTTTGTCTGCCATGGCTTTGGGGTTTTCTCTTCTGGAGCGGGGGGAGAAGATGTGAAGTGATGGGGGAGTATGTGAGTGGATTTGCAGGGCATCCCAGAGGGCTATTTTATTGACTGAGAGAGCGCATTGGGAGTGATGACTGGTTGGCGTACGTTATTGGAATACCAAGCGGCAGGGTTTTCCTCCTGAATGCGAAGGGTTTTCATTAAACAGTGTTTATGGTTCCCGAACTGAGGATTTTCTGCGGATTTTGCGCCAAGGGCAGTTGTTTTCACGTATTCGACTCAAGTAAAGTTCCCGAATTCGTTTGAGAAAAGTAAAGTTCACAGCTGCAAGCAGGGGGGTCATCACAATACAAGCATGGAAATTAAAATTCTTTATTCATTGCCGAAGATCAAGCATCCCTAGTACAATCTAATCGAAAAGCCTGTTTAGCACAGACTGGGGATGAGTGAGTTCGGCAATGGCATCGCTGTGGCCATCGAGGCGCTCCAAGATGACTTCGATCTCGTCGATGTCTTCGGGTGCGCCGCCCTGGAAGCCGCGTGGCTGGATGGAGTAGTCGACGCCGGTGTGCGTCGCCATGGCGGCCAAGCCCAGGGTGGTGCCGAGGCGGATGCCGTGGACAGCCACCTCGTCCACGCGGTCTTCTACCGCGGCGAGGCGCTCCGCCGGCGTGTCTCTAGGAGCGTTCACCTTGTCGGCCAATTGCTTCACCAGCATTTTCAGCTAGTCAAGCTCGGCGTTGCGTGCTGCAAAGTGCAAGGCAGTGATGGTTAGTATCAAAGTCGAATTGGATTGGAGGTTAATCTAAGAAATATACCGTCGATGGTTGCCAGCAGCTGTTTGCGCCGGTCCTCCCACTCGAGTTCGGCAATGCAGGCTTTCTTGGAGATTTCTCCCAGCTCACACCGGGATTCGTCACGCTCCGCCTTGAAGCGAAGAGCGTCGCGCTCGTCGTAGGGCACCGGGGAGTAGTTATACGACTCCGAGGAGTCGCCGGCAGGGCCGGATTCGTGGCCGGCGCAGGGGCCGGGTTCCATTGGATGAGCCTGAAACAGAGAAGATCGTCAGAAACAGAAGGAGGTCTAGGAAGAATCATAAGGGAAGTTGACGATCACTGCCTCCGACGCGCGCCGGCGCGGCTTCCTTCCGCCTCGTCGGCGGCGCGGAGTCTGTTGCTGCTACCCGCCATTGGTTCTTGGAACTGCATTGGGGGTGGAAAAAGCAGGCTTCGATTGGCAAATGTTTGAAGGCTAAAGGCTTGGTGAAAGACTGGGGGCACCTACGGTTTTATTTATAGGGATGGTGAAGAGATCGTGGCCCTGGATCGTTGTTGACGGTTAATGTTTGTATCAAAGTTCGTTCGTGACTCGCAAGCGTACAAGTCTCCCGTCGTAGTCAAGGGACCCTTCTTCCCTCGAGTGGTGAACCCAAGGTATCGAATCCGTGGAACAAATGTGTGACGCAAGACTTAATCTATTAAAGCCAAGTAATCTTCAATATTCGATAAAAACCTAATGCATCTAAGTTAAAGACACAAAACAGATCTAATCTACTAAAAACCGGAGAAAACAAAGTAAGGTTGGGTAGATAAACCGATCTAGAGAGATCGGGGTAAGCCTTTTGTTGAAGTTCCAAGCAAGAGAAGAAGTAGCAAATCGAATCTTAATAAAAGCCTCTTTAAATCGTGGTTTCCCGTCCAAATCCGAAAACATCCGCCTTTCGAGACCCCCGTTCTGTCACAACGTATCCCTATTCATGCGGGGAGTTTAGGGCGAGTCAAAAGACAAGTCGAGATTCTCTCGGAGGATCCGGCCGTGTACCTCTAGCCACCGCGGCTACAAGAACACCCTATGTAATCTATCTCGAGAATAGAATTGGAATAAGCAAAGCCGATCGAAAAACGAAATCTTCGAGGAAACACTTGATCGCTGAGAAAAGATTCAACTTGATAATTCAACTATAACAATGATACATACACAAGATCACCACCGGGATCCTTCCTTGATCTTGCTTCTAGCTCCGGGAACTCCGACGTGGTCTTCCTTGCAAGGTTCCCACGTCGGCTAGGGAAACCCTAGTCAACTAGCTCGACCCTCTCCTCTCCTAGATGGTGTCCCTCTCTTCTCTGCTTCTCGGCGGCCGAAGACGAAATCTCCTCTCCGTGGCTCTCGGTCAGGGGACTATAAATAGCCCGATTGGCGGCTAGGGCAAAGGACGACGCGTTTGGGCCCTAAATGGGCTCGGGGCCGACCGGACCGGGCCGGCGGGCCGGGCCCATTTAGGCCCGGCCCCGCGGGCTCCTTTGCCCGAGGTCGGTTCCCTTGCTTCCCGGATGCTTCCCCCTTCGCATACGGGTCCATGTCGTCGGTTTCTCTCCGAATTGGACTCAACTCCTTGTCTTGGAAGATTCGAAGCACTTTTCCGGTCGTGTCCCCGGAGTATGTCGTCTTCTCGGATCAAGTCCCCGCTTCTTGGAGTTATGTTTGCTTCATTGCATGACTTGTTCGGGGCTTCAAGGTCTTGTCATGAGGTGCTTGATGAACTTATCCCGAAAGTCTTGCATTCAACACTAAATCCCCGCATAAACATTAAACTCCAAAAACGACATGCACACGTGAACTTGTTATACCACGGGGGTTAGTACCAATGGATAAAGTATAAAACTCATGCCAACACCGAAGGTAAACTCATGGCTAGGTTGACGGATTTTCACCGTCAACATCTCCCCCATGCTTAAACCTTGCTCGTCCTCGAGTAAGCCTTCGATGGATATCATCATTGCTAAACAATGTTTAAACTTTGCACTTGATCACACATGAGTAAACATAATGCTCTCAAAATTTAATTCATTCAAGTTCCATAATGCACTAGCCTTCATCTCTACGGAGGGTAGATTCTTATTAAGCTTATCCCACAAGTATTAACATGCTCACAAAGTTTTAAATAGATCTCAGAATTTTTGAAATGAAGAACGAGGTAAAGAAAAGCTAAACCAAATTCACAAATTTAAATCATCTCGTGTATTGCTCATAAACTCTCATCTCACTTGTCTCTCAAGCCTATATATTCTACTCCTTTCCCTCTCATATATATGTGGTAGGCTTTATATGGAGCTTTGGGAAAGTTTAGTCCTAACAAGAATTTATAAATGAGGTGTTGTCAAAACAAGACAAGCTTCTCATGGTCTTACCGAGACTCGTCAAAAAGGTCATTGGAAAATAATGTTAAATCAAGGAGGGGAAAGAGAAAAATACACACACTTTAGATGAGTGGACATGTGCAAATGTCAAAGAGTGATCCCGAGGCACAAAGAAAGTCCTCGTTATCGGATTGCACATGGTTGGAAAATTGAGAATGGATCTTTTTATCTTGAAGCCTTGAATGCACTCTTAGAGAACCGGGGAGTTCACTTTACGCACAAATATATTTTTTCTCTTTCTTATATTTCTCATTCTTTTCTTTCTTTCTTTCTTTCTTATATATATATATATTTTTTCTTTCTTCACCTTGGAAGTCACGTACATCGCCGAATTTTTTTTCTTTCATCATTATATATATTTTTTTAAAATACTCCCTTTTGAACTCTAAAACTGCACCGTACCTACCTCCTCCCCCATGCTTAGACGTTGCTCGTCCTCGAGCAAAGAGGCGAAAAATAAGGTAGGTACCGAAAATATTTTTCCTTGGAGAGATACTTGAAATCTTCAACGTTGGCACCGTCTTGCGATCTTCCTTGAATTGATGATCCATTCTCAACGGTAGGTTGTGGTCAAGGAGGTAATCACAAAAAGATGATATTTGGTTTAAGGGTGGATATCCGGCGAAGTTTGTGAAATCACCGATGCGGGGATACACAATGCACGGATAAAAGGCTAGCAAAAAGATAGATACGCAAAAGCGGAATGACCAGCTTCTTAGTCTCGGGCCAGAGAAATCATGGCCTGCAATAACTCACTCAAAAATAAATCTTGTACACTAAGGTTTATGCACTCAAATATATATAAGGCTTTGGATAGGTTGAGCAACACACAAGTGATATTTGTGACAAGGTTAGCAATATTTTTAATCATAAAAGACATCTTCAATCCATTCATAACTTGAGAGCACATAAAACACTATGGGTCTTTATTTTAATCATAACCTCCGCTGAGAATTAAGCTAGTATTTAAATAAATTCAGATCTGTATTTTTAAGAGAGCACTAGCTTAAACATGCATAAATCGACTACAAAGATGAACAAAGCTGCAATTTTAATCATATATCATCATGGCACGAATTTTGTAATTTTTCCAATGATATAATCAAGGTGGTGACTTTATTAATGGTGATATCAAGTTGAAATACACTCTGAAAATAAACATACATGCTTGCTGAAATTAAATAAAAACAGAAAAATACTACGCAAACACACATAAGCAAAAGCTGAAAATTACAGAGAAATAGAAAAGAAAAGAAAACTAAAGTTCCTAAATCTTCTAGTCCTCCGCCGGTGGTTGTTGTTGGTAGTCTTGATAATAATACCCTTGCTCATAATATGAATGAACGCTTCCTCCGTCGAATTGATTTGGCTCCACAAGGTGAAGGCGTCCAAGTTCAAAGGCAATATTTGCGTTGCCTTCACCGAGTTGAGCTGCGTTGGATTGGATGGCTGCGATATTTTGAGCATTTCTTGCAGCATACCCTCCAATAATAGCCATGCTTTGTTGTGGTTGGGGATGATGAGCGTAGGACTCCGCGAAGTTAGCGTTGGGCACAACAAAATTTTGTGGGGGTACCGGTGCACCACCCCCCCCCATGCTTGTTGTTGAGACCCTCCGTAATAACTTGGCGGAGGAGGAACCCCGCCGGATGGTTGCACATTGGGTTGTGCTCCACTCGCTTGTGCGGAGGATGTTCCCTCCTCTACGATTCTTCCTCTTTTGTTCTTCCTTGCAGGGACAAGTAGTCCCTCTTCCAACCAATCTTCCCTTCCTTCGGTGAAAAGCCTAAGCCTCTCATCCGGAAGGGGGAGGTTCACAATGGCCAATCAGTAACCTCTTCTCTCATCTCCACTAATGTACTTGCCTTGCCGCAAGTACTCAAAACCGAGAGAGGTACCGCGCAAAAGGTGAGCGGGGTTTCTTGCGATCCCCGGTTGCAAGGAAAAGGCTAACATGGAGAGGTAACACCCCGAACCAATATCACCAGCCCCCGATGTTGCTTCACAACACCAACGGTTGATCATGAGGTAAGAGGGGTCAATTGGCTGCCTGGCAATTAAAGCCGAATATAGCCAATTTAACTCCGTGTCGGTCACCTTTGTTTCCCTCATCCTCCCCAATACCCTCTTGCACATCCAAGAGTGAAATATCCGGATAATGGGGTTGCGGATGCTTTTGCGTTGTTGATGGGCATCTCCGGAGATCATGCCCCAAAATTCCGCCAACATGCCGGGAGGCACGTCAACTTTCTCCGGAGCGCCCTTGTGGAATCCAAGCAGCTCCCTTACGTGCTCGTAGGGAACCACTTGTTGGATTCCCTCCAAACGGAATGACAAGCATTGCACCCCATCATCATCAACGATGGGTGCCATAGTCATTAAAATTTCCAAGGTGTAACCCAAGTGGGTGTCCACCGAGATTCCGTTGGAGAACTGAACCCACCCGAGGTGCCCCAACATGTAGTATATGTCGGTGCGAAAACCCAAGGTGTGGAGTGCTTGGTCGTCGAGCTCGACGTTTGGCACAAGCCTCTTCTCAAGATTGACGAGCCTATCCTCCTCCTCTGCCGACAAGATGATGAAGCCGTATGAAGATTGTGTCGGGGTGTAAGGAGGTGGTGCGGTTGAGCGAGTCGATCGTCGTGGTGGCGCGGGCTGCTCCTCCGTGTGCCCACGAGGTTCGGTGAACCTCATGGAAGTGCTTCTAGCAGCCCTCATACCACCAAGGAGGAGAGCGTCGTTCCTCCTCGGTGGTGCCGTGTCCGTCTCCATGCTCCGGGGAGACTCGGAAACCGAGTGCCTCCTCGAAGACGTGGTTGATGACGGTTTGGACGACGACGAACTCTTCTTCTTAGAGAAGAGACTTGTGGTCTTCTTCCACATGTTTGCTGCACTCTCTCTTCAACTAAAAATCCGGGTTGCACCGGTAAACTAGGCACTTAAACTCTTTGCTTCGGATGTGGACTTTGAGTGGATTAGGGAGGTGGATTTTTTTTTCTTGAGCTCTCAAGCTTGGGTGGTTGGCTAAGTCTACGGAGGTTCTGAGCACACAAACTTGAACACACAAACAAGGGAAGGAGAGGGAAGCTTGCTGCGCAGAAGACGGGCGCCGGGGGACGCCATTTATAGGGCGGGCCGGCCGGCCTAGGCCGGCCGGCCCAGGGGTGCTCCGGCTCCTCCTCGGCGCGTCTTTCTCCCAGCACGATCATTTCGCCCGCAACTTTCCCCGCCCGCGTGCTCCACGAGTTGCACCGCCCAAACGCTCTCGTCCACTCCTTTTCTTGAATTATTGGTCCTCCCACTTGATGCTCCATGCTTTGGGTCATGTCCATGCTCCCTAGCTCCACTTGCTTCACATGCCACCATTGAAATCCTGCAAAGTTGATGCTTGCTGCCCACCATGCTTGTCCTTTGCATGTGGAATTGGTGAAAGTTGATAAAAGGGAATCCAATGGTGCATGCATGATTAATTCAAACTTGATTGCCTCCATTTAGGTGTGTTTAAGGTTAAGCACTCCTCTAATTCGAATTTTAAAATATTTTTCAGAGCCATGCAAGAGCTTGAGCATAATTTTAGAGAAGTTTTTGAACCATTAAAAACAAATGTAAGTCGAAAATATTTTTCGACTACGTCGATTTTGGTCTTACCGGTAAAGTCTGCTTTCATTGGTTGAGAGCGAACGTTTTCCCGGCTTGATCATGGGGGCATAGGTTTAGGTTCTAATTTTGGCTAAATAAGAAAGATTTTGATCAGAACAAAATTAGAATAGGTTTAGAAAAATTCTAATCCTAGAGAAACCAAGGATAAAAAATTTTTAAAACCAACCAAAAGCTGATTTCTAGGTTCACGCGAGTCCTACCACGTGCTGAATTTTTATAACACTTGAATATAAATCGTGGCTCTACTCGTGTGGTTTTAGCATGAAAAATAAGTCAACCTCAGCACCATAATGAGGGTGAAAGGTTGAGTTAAGGTTCTGAAATTATTTGGTTGGGGGGTTTCTCGAAAAGAAAAGAATCAAACAAGCACATAGGAGGGTTCATGCAAAGGGTTTATGATAAAGCAAACATTCAATCAAGAATTATGTCTCTAATATTGTTCAACCACTTCTAAGTCTAATGTCTTTGCGTAGTAAAACTCAAAAACTAAATTATTAAAAATACTCGAAAAACCCGGAATCGGGTTGTCCTCCCGTAGCTTATTCTTGACTCGACTTGACGAAACGGGTTGCCTCCCCGCCTAGCGCTTCGTTTATAGTCTATAGCTAGACTTCTTCACTTGATTACTCCGGATCAACGCTCTTTGCGGGCGTTGCAATCTTGGGTACCCACTTCCGCACCATCTTGGGAGCGGGCTTGTCTTTTGGCTTGGCCGGCTTAGTCATTTTTTTGGTCTTCACGAGCGGCTTCTCTTCCTTCGTCTTGACGGATGCAACACCTTCTTTAATTTTCGTTACGTTCACTTTTTTCGGCTCCTTCTTCTTTTTCAGCCCCTCCGTTTGTTTTGGTTCTATCTTCACTCCAATCATGTTGCATGCCTCAATCCTTGGACGGAACTTGAAGGAACTCCTTTCTCCGTTGATATCGAACATGATCTCCCCCTTGCCAACATCAATAGTTGCTCCCACGGTCTTGAGGAACGGCCTCCCTAGGATGAGCGGCGGCTTCTCCCTCTCTCCCATCTCGAGCACAACGAAGTCGACGGGGATGAAGTGGTGTCCAATCTTCACGGGTACATCTTCGGCAATGCCCAAGGGATAGCGAATGGAGTTGTCACCCAACTCCAAACATATTCCCGTAGGCTCCATCGGTAGGCGTAACTTCTCGAACACATCCCTCGGCATGACACTCACACTAGCTCCAAGGTCGCATAACGCCTTCTCGAAGTTGAAAGAACCAACCGAACATGGAATTGTAGGGCACCGGGGTCTTTTTGCTTCTCTAGCCCATAAGCAATAGCCGCACTACACTCCTCGGACATCTTGACATGATCTACCCCGAGTGTTGCTATCTCATATTTATTTGCAAGTATGTCTTTAAAGTAACGAGAATATGTAGGTACTTGTAGGGCATCTAGTAACGGCATGTTGATGCTAAGTCTACGCACAACTTCCACAAACTTCTCAAAGTGGTTGTCAAGTTTACCTCGGAAGTAGCGTGGCTTGAGTTGCGGTATCCTCGTGTCATCTTCCGGCATCTCGAATTCGGGTTCCTCGGTGACGATCCCCGTAACCTTCTCTTTAGCGGCTCCTTCCACCTCGGTGGACGGTTTCGGCTTCCTTGCTCCCGCGGTACGTTCCGGATCTTCGGTCTCCTTCCCCGAACGCGTTTGAATGGCCTTCGCCGATTCGGGACATTTGGGTTGTCCCGAAGCTTCCCTTCATCATTAGTGAGGCGCCCGCAAGTTGTCCAACTTGCGTCTCGAGCATCTTCATCATGTTGAGCACTTGATGATTGGAACTTCCGACCTCCGTCACCTTGCTATCGATGTTCTCCAACACCTTGTCTATGGTCTTGAACTTGGTGACGGTGTCCTTGTTGATCTTAGCTTGCTCATCCATGAAATCCTTCAATTGTATCCGAAGTGGAACCGCGTTAGGGATAGATGAGCTTGCATTAAATTGAGGCCTACCTTGCCCGTAGCGGAAGTTCGGCAATTCTCCCTTCCTCATGTAGTCGAGCACTTTGGCTTCCTCCGGACAATCTTTGCGGACATGGCCATACTCTCCACATTCTTCGCATGTGGACCTTGCTTCGGCGGCCTTCAAGTCTTGAGCCTCTTTCTTTTCTATCTCCATCTTCTCCAACCTCCTCATGAGCGAGTCGATCTTGCCTTCAAGTATGTCTTCCTTCTCCACTTGCAAGACTCCTTTGACGTTCCCCATAGGTTGAGCCGGGTGTAGGCGCCGGATGACGCCCACGTGTCATTATCCGCGACCTTCTTGAATAGCGTGAAAGCTTCCGTCGGTGTAAGCTCGATGATAGATCCTCCCGCCGATGCATCGATGATCGTCCTTGACGCCATGGTGAGTCCTTGATAGAACTTTTGCACGAGGTCTTCTTTCGGGAACTTGTGATGTGGAACCGCCCGGTATACTCGTTGAAGCGCTCGAATGCCTCCGAGATAGTTTCGTAGGATATTGAACAAAGGTGGCAATCTTATTACGCAAGCTTTGAGTTTTACCCGGTGAGTAGTATTCCTTCATGAAAGCCTTCATCAACGTGTTCCAATTTTGCACCGTCTCCGCCGGTTGAGAGTGGAACCATTGCAAAGCCTTCCCGAGTAGTGAAAACGGGAAAAGCCTTGCCCTCATTTGATCTTGAGTCACCCCATCCATGTTGAAAGTCGACATAGTTGAATGAATGCTTGGAGGTGAAGGTTCGGATCCTCTTTGCCGGTGAAGGGTGAATGTTGCACCATGCGGATTGTTGAGGTCTTGATCTCGAACGGTCTTCCGATCTCGTCGAGGTTCAAGATTGGTAGGTCGATGATGTCTGGGGTGCATAGCTCCCCAATCTTGCGTTCTTCCGGTGGTTGGTCACCCATCGGTGGACGTCGGTTCTCCCGCGGACTTTGAGGTGGTGAATTCTTCGGAGATTCCTGCGATCCTTTGTCTTCCGACTCCGAATCTACAAAATCCGGCTTTTTAGCTTGATGTGCTTCGCGTCTCCTTAGCCTCGTAAAGTTTTTTCGGATCATCCACAAAATTATTGGGTTTGTTGGAGAGGCAGCCGTCCATCTCCTGTTAGGGTTAGCAATAAACAAAGTATGCAGAAAAAACTAGAAAACAAAACAAATCTATAAAGACTAGAGTTAGACAAACTAGATTAGATGTATTTCGGGGATGATCGAAATTTATTAGATGCAAAAATAAAACAAAATCAGTACTGAAAATTACAAAAAAAAAGCAATAAAAAATCAAATCTTGATCACTTGTTCCCCGGCAACGGCGCCAGAAAAAGGGGCTTGTTGACGGTTAATGTTTGTATCAAAGTTCGTTCGTGACTCGCAAGCGTACAAGTCTCCCGTCGTAGTCAAGGGACCCTTCTTCCCTCGAGTGGTGAACCCAAGGTATCGAATCCGTGGAACAAATGTGTGACGCAAGACTTAATCTATTAAAGCCAAGTAATCTTCAATATTCGATAAAAACCTAATGCATCTAAGTTAAAGACACAAAACAGATCTAATCTACTAAAAACCGGAGAAAACAAAGTAAGGTTGGGTAGATAAACCGATCTAGAGAGATCGGGGTAAGCCTTTTGTTGAAGTTCCAAGCAAGAGAAGAAGTAGCAAATCGAATCTTAATAAAAGCCTCTTTAAATCGTGGTTTCCCGTCCAAATCCGAAAACATCCGCCTTTCGAGACCCCCGTTCGTCACAACGTATCCCTATTCATGCGGGGAGTTTAGGGCGAGTCAAAAGACAAGTCGAGATTCTCTCGGAGGATCCGGCGTGTACCTCTAGCCACCGCGGCTACAAGAACACCCTATGTAATCTATCTCGAGAATAGAATTGGAATAAGCAAAGCCGATCGAAAAACGAAATCTTCGAGGAAACACTTGATCGGCGAGAAAAGATTCAACTTGATAATTCAACTATAACAATGATACATACACAAGATCACCACCGGGATCCTTCCTTGATCTTGCTTCTAGCTCGGGGGAACTCCGACGTGGTCTTCCTTGCAAGGTTCCCACGTCGGCTAGGGAAACCCTAGTCAACTAGCTCGACCCTCTCCTCTCCTAGATGGTGTCCCTCTCTTCTCTCGCTTCTCGGCGGCCGAAGACGAAATCTCCTCTCCGTGGCTCTCGGTCGGGGGACTATAAATAGCCCGATTGGCGGCTAGGGCAAAGGACGACGCGTTTGGGCCCTAAATGGGCTCGGGCCGACCGGACTGGGCCGGCCGGCCCGGGCCCATTTAGGCCCGGCCCCGCGGGCTCCTTTGCCCGAGGTCGGTTCCCTTGCTTCTGGATGCTTCCCCCTTCTGCATACGGGTCCATGTCATCGGTTTCTCTCCGAATTGGACTCAACTCCTTGTCTTGGAAGATTCGAAGCACTTTTCCGGTCAGGTCCCTGGAGTATGTCGTCTTCTCGGATCAAGTCCCCGGCTTCTTGGAGTTATGTTTGCTTCATTGCATGACTTGTTCGGGGCTTCAAGGTCTTGTCATGAGGTGCTTGATGAACTTATCCCGAAAGTCTTGCATTCAACACTAAATCCCTGCATAAACATTAAACTCCAAAAACGACATGCACACGTGAACTTGTTATACCACGGGGGTTAGTACCAATGGATAAAGTATAAAACTCATGCCAACACCGAAGGTAAACTCATGGCTAGGTTGACGGATTTTCACCGTCAACAATCGTGGTGCATATCCCGAGAAATTTGGAAAGTGGAGAGGTTTCCTTAACCGAATCGCCGTCGGGTCGTTTGGAATTCAAGCTGAGTCATGTTCGGTTGACTGGCTCGGCTGAGTTGCAGTCGAAGTGTTGTTCGGGTATAGCACTGTTTGACCAAAGTTACTGAATAAATCGTCCAAAGTTGTGAACAAAGTCATGCGGAGAAAAGGAAAAATTAAGTCTATAAAAAGCACTGTTACAAGGTTGATTAATTCGGTTACACATTGCTTAGTACAATTAAATGTTCAAGTACTTTGCAATTACATTGGAGGCATTTGATATTATCTGATTGATGTTCTTCAGCCGTTCCTGATAATCTTTCTGAGTATTGTACAGGGCGGAGAGTTTTTCCTCCTCCTCGAGCAGGTTTGCTTCACTCATGGCTGCTAATGCTTCCTCTTGGGTTTTCTCTATTAATCCAGGGAGCTCGGCTATCTTTTTCTCGTCAACTTCAATTTCAGCTGACAAATTCCTCAGCTCAGTTTCTAGTGTAGTTTTTCTGGCAATTTTCGACTCAAGAGCGGACTGCAGTTTGGTCAACATCTCCTTGTTGCTCTCGATTTGAGCTTGTGACCATTTCACAGTTTGCTCAGCTCTGGCTTTCTTTTGCTCAAGAACTGGTTGGGAGGATTGGCTTTTCAAGGCTCGCCTTATTGCCACATAATGAATATCCAGATCTGAGATAGGCTCCAGGGAAGTTTTGATGTCTTCAGGGAGCTCTTGATCGATGGATTCAAGCATTTCCTCGAAGTGATCAACGTCTCTGACTTGATCTCGAGCATCTTTTTGCAGCCAGGAAAAGATTTCTTTGAGCTTTGCCTGATTTTCCTCTGACAGGACTTGATTTGAGGATGCTTCATCTTTTTTGGCAGCTGGATCACTCACAATGAGTGGAGAGCTTGATGGTGATGTAGCCTGGTCCTGAAGAGGAAAGATTGCCGAATTAGGAATGGTTAGTTGAAGGAGGATAACAGAGTTGGGTGCCTGCATTTACCTCATGCCTGGTTCCTTGAATTGGGACAGAAGCCTGTTCAGGTTTAGGGGAAATTTTCTGGGCGACCAGCTGAAAAGGAGTCTGAGGGGTTCTTGGCAAAGCTGAAGTTTCTACTTGAGGGGAAGCTGGCGCAGTCCCTGGTAAATTTGAAGCTTCTGGTTGGGCTGAAGATGGGTTCATTTCTGGTGAAGCTGGAACTTCTGCTTGAGGAGGGGGTGATTGGATCCCTGGTGAAGTTAAGGTTTCTGCTTGAACAGGGGATGGTTGAGCCCTTGGTGAACTTGGAGAAGGAGTCTCCATGGGTTGATTCACCAATGTTTCTTCTGCAGATACTAAATAAAGAGTAAATGCCAGTGTAAGTGATGATCTTTGAAGAGAAAGAAGCAATAAAGGTCATACCAACAGATGGAGCATTGGCAGATTCTAAAGCTGTTGATGGTTGCGGAGTTCTAGTCTGGAATTGCACAAGATGAAATATGTCAGATTAAGAATGGTCTTGTGTTCAGGAAAGAAAAGATGTTACCTCAATGGGAATCTTTTTAGTGGTTCTTTTCTTCTTGGCAGCTGGAGGTGCAACCAAGGGTGGAATTTTTCTCTTGTCAGAAGTTGAGCTGATGAGAATTGGGTCCATTGTGGCATATATGGACATCAGCTGAGCAAGAGTTGTGGATTTAAATCCCAGAGCTGAAATTGGACCCACTACATTATAAGCAATTGTCCTGGCTCGAGGGGCAGGCACTGTATTCTGCGAGAGGTGACCAAAATCATGATTAGTAGTGAAGGGCATGCCTGGTCAAAGAAAAAGATAGGTGTGATACCTCTGAAGTTGGCTGAAAGTCAGGCATCAGCTCAAGACAGAATAAGTGCACTGGTTCACTGAAGATGTAGTCATGGAATTCTTGCCACCAGGAGATGAAGAGAGGGTGAGATATTGTTATTGGTGTGAAAAGACAGGTATAAATAGTTGGGCTGCATTCATATTCAAAGACCCTTCTGGCTTGAATGCTCTCTGTGATTTCCTCTCTGGGTTTGAGGAATTCATGAAGAAATAGCCTTGGGGGCATTTGGCCACATCCTAGTCAGTTGTCGGGCCATTATATTTGGTCGGTAATATTCATAGGTGCTGTGATTTAACCTTCCTCCACAAAATTCTGCTGGTAAGGCACATGGATGGATAAAGATATTGAAGGTTTCTATAGATCTTGCATCATGGCATCCAGTTTCAAAGGAGAATTCAAAGGGGAGGGTCAAATTATCATTGTTCAGATAAAGGAGCCAAAGTGGATCGGTGAAACCTCTGAAGAAGAGTTCAAAAAGCTGACTGACATTTTGGTCGATGGAGATGGTTGAAGCAGCTTCTCCGTAGGTTTGGCATCCTCTAGTAATCTGGGCTTCTCCTTCCTTGTGGCTGGATGAGGGGAAATGCTGATTGTTGGGATTGATGTTAACAATCTGGTGCATGTACAGTTGCAGCCACATCTGCACAAACCACCAAGGGCCGTTGACACATAGTATCTTCTGGCCAGTGTGCATTTGAGAAATGGTCTGATGAAGCATATGATACACACTCCCTAGGAGATACTTTCCAAGGGGGATACGATGACCAGTAGCCAAGTCTGTAGCCATTGCAATATGATTCAAAGTTGGTTCATTGGCTTTACCACAGAAGATGAATCTACACAGCCACATGTTCAGGAATGCCCTGTATTCAACTTCACCCAGAGGGCCGTCTTTCATGTGATTCTGGATATATGACTTGTATCCACTTCCTGTCTTCACTCCTTTCTGCCTAGTGGAGCCTTTGTGTTGTAAGGGATACATGAGTCCTGAGATATCAAGGCTGGTAATCATGTATACATCGGCCAAAGTAGGAGACATTGGGTCGTGACCAAAGAGGAAAGCGTTGACACCATTTGACCAGAAGTGGCAGGCTGCTATCAAAAGATTTTCATTCTTTGGGGTTTCGGCCAGAGATAACTCCAGACACTGGGTGATGCGGAAGCTGTCCCAATTACTGGTTTTGGCGCTGTTATTTGCAAGTATCCTCTTGTACCAATTTCTCCAACCTGCGATTGGGGGCAAAGGCCAGTTCTTGAAGGCATCTTGCCACATAGGGGGCCCTGATAAAGCCTCTTTGAAGGGGATTCTTTTGGATTCGGCTTCAATGAACTCGCGGGGATCAGAAGTTCCCACAGGACCGAGAAAATAGGATGTTGAGTTGGCCTCGGTGCGAATCAAAAGCTCGATGGAAAGCTCCTATCAAGAAAAGACGGAAGAAGAAATCTGAGGTAGGAGCCGAAAAGAATAATGCCGAATGAACCTTAAGGGGATGAAATTTACCTGAGCAGCTTGATTTTGATCCGCCATTGAAGATTTGAGCTTGGGGAAAAGATGACCTAGGTTTTGGATCTGAACGGAGACTCCGATGGATTGCAGGGAGAGAGAATAGGTGTTGAACAGATTTGATTTGAAGACGTTGGCGTTTACAGTCAATTTCGGAACAAAATCACTTTTATCCCGTATTTGAAGGGGCATATGTTAACACCAAAAATTGGTACAGGAAGGAGGCTGATTTGTGGATCAAACTTGGAAACAAATTCCGTTCGGCGGGGAAAGATTTCTTCAGAGGATTCGGCAGAAATGCCTGCGGTCGGCAGTTTGTTTCCATTCGGCAAAAGGACTGTTTGCGCTGGATTCGCGGGATCGCGTGGTGACGTGGCCCAAACGGAAGAAAGGGACGAATGGATAGGCATTCACACTTGGGCATTAAATTAGGTATCAAATATTGTGCTCGTAGTGCACCAGGAGTCATGTTAGGACAGGGTATAAATATGAACCATGGGCGTATGTAATTGTAATTGAACATTCCCATAACAAACCGGCTTTACACAAAACTTTCGAGTCCTCTAGTCATGTCGTCGAGTTCTTCGAGAGGGTTCGTCGATCCATGGACCTCCGTAAGTACCGACAACCTTGTATCTTGTCTAGTATCATGTGGTGGATTTAGATCGTGATGCAAGTAGTCTTGTTACCATGCTTAGTATCATGCGGTGGATTTAGGCTTAGTTCAAGAGGGTTTCTTGTTAGATCATGAGCCACGCGGTAGGCTAAGATCTAGCTCGGAGCTAGTTATCGGATCTATTAGATTTGGCAAGATCTAATAGATTCATTAAGTTACCACGTGTTGCTTTGAGTTTTTACTTTATGTTAAAATTCATGTAACACTCTTTTGCCCAATTTAGATTGGTTTGAATCGGCTTTATCTTGTTCGGTGATCCTTATGCAATATGTTCATATCTTTGGCTCAATACGACACGTGGATCACGTTTTCTCTAATAGCCGAAACCGAATCAATCTAAGTTGTCACATGTTGCGGGTTCAAGCTTGTTAATCTTGTGTAAATCTTGACAGAACCGGGTATCATGCGGTAGATGCAGGTTTTTGGGTTGTTTCAGAGCTAATTATTAGGTGGATTAGATTTCGACTTAATCTGATAGATTTATCATCCTTGGCAATGTTTGTTCCTTCTCCACAGATCCCGATTCAGTTGTACAGCTGTATTTGGTTGTGCTCCCATGAGTAAAACGTGCTTATAAGTCTTGTTTTAAATAATGTGTGCTTTTAGCCTTCCATATTTAGATTAAATCATGCGGTGGATTGATCTCTTTGTGGTTGGTGGCGTGATTTCAAACAAGTTGTATCATGCGGTGGATTAACTTGTTTGGTTTCATGCTTGACGGGTTCTAAAGTACCTAGACATGCGGTAGACTAGTGCTTTGGGCCTATGCATGCTTGTTTATCACATATTTATAATCATGCTTTTTACTTTATTTATTTTTATTGTTATTTATCCTCGAGGATCGGTCATGACCTTGTACAAGCAACTTTATTTAAACAAAGACCGATCTTTTGTCATGCTCACGTCATCCATTCGGCTATGCTCTGTTTTATATTCTAACGATCCCGAATCCCTTTCAAATCTGTTGACAGATAGCTTCTCATAGCTATATGTCACTTTATATGGCTTTCTAGCCGCAAATATGGTACTGTCTGGTACCACCCGGCAAGTTCCAAGCTTTGGTATTTAACTGCGTTATCCTTTGTTAATTTGAGGAAAATTGACTGGCACGCTTTGGAATCTGTTCGCGTGTTAAGCCAGCTTTGTTCGGCTTGCTGTGTGCTTGGCGCAGGGTGCAGATTTTGCGTCAACAAGCCGCTTTTCGAGTGTTGACGGACTTCGGCGACCACAACCCTACTGTGGTGGCTCTCTCTCCGTTCGGGTTGTTTCCAGCTGTGAGTCCTCACGACCCGGCGTGGCTGGATCATATGGATCACCTTCGGGAGCTGTTGTTGTTAGACGAGCCACTGGATGTCACTCAGACGCTGGCACATTGTCTCAACATCGTGTTCACACTTCAGGGGCTGCGTTACAACACCATAGCAATAATCGGGCAGCGTTTGGAGGCGGCTAGGCGGGATTGGCAGCAACTTTCAGCAGCTCACCAGCAGCTAAACTTTACACTTACCCAGATGCAGCAGGAGAATGACTGGCTATGTGCCAGGAGATTCCATTTAGAGTTAGAGAGAGGTGACCGTCTTCAGAGGATCGTGGATCTCGAGGCGGAGATTCATAACCTCGAGGAGGGTGCTGATGCTCACGAGATTGAGAGACTAACGCTGTTACAGAACATTGCCGATATGCAGCAGCAGGTTGAGGAGGCCGAGGTGCAGGTTGCAGCCTTGCAGGACATAGTGGCCTTACAGCCACTACCTCCGATCCGAGCACTTCGGAGGAGCAAGGCGGGGGACGATGCGGTCTGGATCAGACGAGTCAGGCTGGACCACCATTACCGACCCCACCAGCTTCACCTGCTGGTAGTGGTGCTTCAGTTGGCAACTAGGTTGCCAGAGAGCGACAATAAGAAGAATTGTGATCCTAGGTGTCACCTTCGGGATGACTGTGATAGTCAGCTTAGGAGTATGCTTCGTGCAATGTGACTTCGGTCTTGTAGTGTCTTTGGACCCTTTTCCATCGTGTTGTAATAAAGAATGCTTAAGCATATTGTGATGTGAATTGAGTTCGATTTGTTCAACCAAGTTGTTGGAATCTTGTTACGTGTGGTATGCCCAAGTTGAGAAAAATGTTACAACAACCGCGCTCACCAAAATTCAACATTTCTGCAAAAGTAATGAGAGAACTACGGCATTTTCAGCGAGTGTCGGTCACTTGCCGAAACAGCTAGGTGACCATCCGCACATTGCCTTCTCTGGGCACGCGAAATAGAAAATTCGTCGAGAAGTGGAAAGCCAGCTCGAGGCACTTGAGTTATCGTATCATCTAACTGTGTTGAAGATTGATTTTGTGAATCTAATTTTGGCTACGTGTTACCTGACGACTGTTGCTGCCATCACCTGTGAATGCAAATGAGCTATTGTCATGCATGGTTGCACTTGTCATCATTTTCTAAGTAAGATTTTGGCTATGTGTCTAATAAAGGCTCGCATTTCAGATGGTGGGACCCATGCGCAGCTCTCCCAACGGGTTTGGAGCGACCGGTAGCAGCGACCTGCCGCCGCCACCGCCCATGACGCCGTCGGAGGCCTTCATGGCCACTCAAACTGAGGTGTTGCGCCAGATCCTGCAGACGCAGCAGCAGATCGCTCAGCAGATGAACCGAGGGCTGCCACATGGGGCCAATCACGAGGGGCCTAATCAGGTCACCACGTACGCTCAGTTCATCGGGATGAAGCCACCGACCTTTTCCAAGGCAGAAGACCCTCTGGAAGCTGAGGCTTGGATCAAGGCCATCGAGGCAAAGTTCTCTGTCTTTGTGATGCCTTGCTCTGAGGAGAACAAAGCCAACTTCGCAGCTCTGCAACTGCAAGGGGAGGCCTTGATCTGGTGGGATCACTTCAAGACTATCCAGCAAGGGTGTGCTATCAATTGGAATGATTTCAAGCAATCTTTCAAGAGCCATCACGTCCCTAAAGGATTAATGAACAGAAAGATGAGGGAGTTGTTGGCACTCCGGCAGGGATCTGTCACGGTGTACCGTTACGCCCAGAAGTTCAATAGCCTTTGCCAATATGGTGGACATCACGTGGATACCGATGCAAAGAAGATGGAAAGGTTCCGTGATGGGCTAGATGGCAAGTTGTATGAGCGACTTAACCTGCTTGAGCCCGAGAATTTCCATGAGCTCGTGAACAAGGTCATATCCCAGGAGGATGCCATGAAAAAGGCCCATAGGGACAAGAAGAGGCCGTCTGGTTTTGCTCCGGGCAGCGGGACTAACAAGAAGTTTCGCTTTGTGAAAAAGAATGTTCCAAACCCATCCCAGCAATCTTCAACTGGATGCTGGATGATGAAGCCATCCCAGGGCAAACCTTCAGGGAACTTCCAGTTCCGCAACGCTCAGCAGCAGGACCCAAATCCTAATGCACCCCCACGAAACATTGGTGATCGTCGTTGTTTCAATTGTGGTCAGCCGGGGCACTACATCAGTGATTGCCCCAATCCCAGGCAGAACAAGCCCAATCAGCAGAATCAAGGTGCGGGGAACAAGCCTACCACTCCAGCTAAGAAGCCGATGGTGCAAGTCTGCCAAGGCAAGCTGAACTTCACCACCATGAGTGACATTCCAGAGGGAGCTTCAGTGCTCACGGGTACATTCTCTATCAATGATACTCCTATTTAGAGTTTATTTGATTCTGGAGCTACCCACAGTTTCATAAGTGAAAATCTATTAGCCAAATTGGGTTTAATAGGATCCCATACCAAATCGACTTATAAAATTATCACACCAGGTGGAAACATCTCTTCTCACACCTTAGCCTTTGGAGTTCCTTTAAAGTTGGGAAGTAAAACTATTCAATCCAATCTTATAGCCATAAATTTGGCCGGCATGGATGTTATCTTGGGTATGGACTGGATGACCCAGCATAAAGTATTTCTAGATATAGCAGATAGAGTTGTAGAGATCAATTCACCTACGGTCTGGCACACCACCTTGTACCTACCTTTCAAGGACGGTACCGACTCTTGTGCCTATGTGACCATTACCTCCCATCTTGATGAAATTCCAGTAGTTTGTGAGTATCCAGATGTCTTCCGGGATGAATTGCCTGGTATGCCACCAGACAGAGATGTCGAGTTTGTAATCGAACTCCAACCGGGTACTGCACCCATTTCTAAACGACCTTACCGTATGCCTCCCAAAGAGCTAGCCAAACTGAAAAACCAACTCCAGGAGCTGTTAGATAAGAGTTATATTCGCTTGAGCTCTTCTCCTTGGGGTTATCCCGCTCTCTTTGTCAAAAAGAAGGATGGTAGCTTGAGGCTATGTGTGGATTACAGACCGCTCAATGCAGTAACCATCAAGAACAAATATCCTCTTCCCCAAATCGATGTTCTCTTTGATCAATTGGCTGGAGCCAAGGTTTTCTCCAAGATCGATCTTCATTCTGGTTACCACCAAATCAAAATTCGACCTTGTGACATTCCTAAAACTGCTTTCTCCACTCGTTATGGTCTTTATGAGTTCTTAGTGATGTCCTTTGGTATCACAAATGCCCCAGCCTACTTCATGTACCTCATGAACTCCGTGTTTATGACGGAGCTCGACAAATTCGTAGTGGTCTTTATTGATGATGTCTTTATCTATTCCAAAAAAGAGAAAGAGCATGCCAAACATCTCTGGATTGTCCTACAGCGTTTGCGAGATCATAAGCTTTATGCCAAGTTCTCCAAATGTGGATTCTGGTTGAATAGTGTGAAATTTTTGGGTCATACTATTTCCAAGCATGGTATCTCCGTAGATCCTAGCAAAGTTCAAGAGGTGATGGATTGGAAACCACCCAAGTCCGTACACCAGATCCGCAGTTTCTTAGGTTTGGCGGGTTACAACCGTCGATGCATTCCGGACTTCTCCAGAATCGCTAAACCTATGACTGAACTGCTCAAGAAAGAAGTAAAGTTCGTGTGGAGCGAAGCATGTGAGAAAGCCTTCCACACCCTGAGACAACACTTAACTTCAGCCCCAGTGCTAGTGCAACCAGATAATTCCAAACCTTTTGAAGTTTTCTGTGACGCGTCAGGAACGGGTCTCGGTTGTGTTCTTATGCAAGAAGGCTGAGTCATTGCCTATGCTTCACGGGCACTTCGACCTCATGAGATCAATCATCCCACCCACGATCTTGAGTTAGCAGCTGTTGTCCATGCTCTGAAGATATGGAGACATTATCTGATGGGTAATCGTTATAATATTTTCACTGACCACAAGAGTCTCAAATACATCTTTACTCAGTCAGAGCTGAATATGAGGCAAAGGAGATGGCTTGAGTTGATTAAGGATTATGACCTAGAAGTGCACCATCACCCCGAGAAAGCTAATGTTGTTGCGGATGCTCTTAGCCGCAAAGTTCACTGCAATCATCTAGAGTTGGAGCCAGTTAGTGACCCTTTATGTGAAGAAATGAGAAGGCTCAACTTGGAAGTAGTAGAGCAAGGAAATCTTTATGTCTTAGCTACTGAATCTAATCTTTATGATAGAATTGTCACTGCTCAACGCAATGACGAAGACATGCAAATCATCAAATAGAAACTAGCAGAGGGAGATCCTAAGTATACGTGTTTCCAGAGGGATCACAAGGATGTGATCTGGTTTGGGAAACGCCTTGTGGTTCCTGTCAATCCAGAAATTAGGAAGACAATCTTTGATGAGGCTCACATGTCCAAATTCTCTATTCACCCCGGCAGCACTAAGGTGTACCAAGATTTGAAACGGAATTTCAAGTGGTCCAATATGAAAGTTGATATAGCCAAGTATGCCGTCGAGTGCGATACTTGCCACCGGATGAAAGCAAGCCATTTGAAATCGGCAGGTGTACTCCAACCGTTGTCGATACCCATGTGGAAGTGGGATTACATTAGTATGTACTTCATTGTGGGTTTACCCCTGACAGCTAGAAAGAAAGATTCTACCTGGGTTATCGTGGACAGACTCACCAAGACCATCCATTTCATTGTAGTTCATACTACTTATTCAGTGCAGCAATATGCAGAGATATACATGGAGCAAATAGTTCATTTACATGGAATTCCGAAGACCATAATCTTTGATAGAGGAACTCAGTTTGTAGCTCGTTTCTGGGAGCAGTTACATGAGTGCTTAGGAACCAAGTTGATTCGTAGTTCCAGCTATCATCCGCAGACTGATGGTCAGACGGAAAGGATAAATCAAATTTTGGAAGACATGCTTCGAGCAAGCATCTTGCACTTTGATAAAAGTTGGGTTAAGTGTTTGTCCTTAGTAGAGTTCTCCTATAACAATAGCTATCAAGCCAGTTTGAAGATGGCACCGTTCGATGCTCTTTACAGACGAAGATGTCGCACCCCGTTGAACTGGTCGGAAGCCGGGGAAAGGACACTCTTGGGTCCAGATTTAGTTAAAGATGCCGAAGAAAAAGTGCAAGTGATAAGGGAGAATTTGAAGATGGCTCAAATGAGGCAAAAGAGTTATCATGATAAGAGAACGGCACCCCGACACTTTGAAGTGGGAGAGTATGTGTACCTAAAAGTTTCCCCCACCAAAGGTGTGCAAAGGTTCGGTGTTAAAGGGAAATTAGCTCCGCGCTACATTGGACCTTATGAAGTCATAGAAGTATGTGGGCCAGTGGCTTATCGTATTCAGCTACCGGAACTGTTTTCCGCAGTCCACAATGTATTTCATGTGACACAATTAAAGAAGGGAATGCCTGTGCTAGAGAACGAAGTAATCACAGAAGCTAATGCTTGGATTGAGCCGGATTTCTCACTCATCGAGCATCCACTGAGAGTGTTGGACCTAAAGGAGAAAAAGACCCAAAGACAAACCGTAAGAATGTACAAGATACAGTGGAGTCACCACACAGAAGAAGAAGCGACTTGGGAGACGGAAGAATACCTCAACACCAAGTATTCGGGCTTCCTGCAATCTCGAAACCATGAGTTTCTACTGTCGATCTTGTTTTTCTTAAATCGAATCTTGGGACAAGATTCCGTTTAAGGGGGGTAGGTTGTGATGCCCCAGGTTTTTATTTAACCCTAATTGTCTGTCAACTCTGCTGACAGTGGTCAAATCACGGTCAACCGGGGTCCTCACCTTGAAAGTCTCACCAACTAACCCTAATGACCTCTTTGACCAAGTTGACACTCATGTGTGGTCAACCCTTGGTCAAAGTCTTGGTCAAACCCTACCTAAACCCTAGTGACCCTGGATGTCTTCCGGAACTTTTGTCGTGTTCTCCAAAATTCACCTAATCACTTAAAAATCTACCTTTATGAAAGTTGTCTAGCTTGTTGAGGGACACAACTTTCATGTAGATTGGCATTTCAAATTTTCAGTGGAAAAAGGTGAAAAACTTGTCCCAACGATAGTATCTCCTGTTCATTGACACAGATTAACATTCAAAGTTGGCAAGCTTCTTTTGCAAAATCTGCTGAAAACCCCCCATATGGCCTTTGTGAAAGTTGTAGGGGGTAATGAGATCTACAACTTTCGTATTCAAAGTTTTGAGCACTTCTATTCAAAATTTTGGAGTTAATTGTGTTCAAACCGAGGCTCAGCAAAACCAAAACGGGCCAGTCGCGCTCTGCGCCGCGACGTCGCGTCGCGACGCCACGCCGCGCCCGCGCGTCCACACCGTGCGCCGCCCGAGGTCCCGCCGACCGAGGCCGCCGCTTCCCTAGGCGTCCGCGCCCCCGATGCGCCTCGTTTTTAGCCGCGCACGTGTCGTCCCTCGTCGTCACGCCGTACACGCGCCGCGCACCGGGGGCTGGTCCGACCCGCGCGCCCGCCATACGCGCGCCGGTCGCTACGCCACCGTACCACGGAGGCATTTTCGCCGTCAGCACCCCGTCACCGCCGAGCACCTATTGAAGGTTGCCTCCTTTCCTTGTGTGTTCCGTGCCGAGCCACCCCACCATTGTCGCGCCGCCCGCCATGGACGCCACCACCGCCGAGCACTAATCCCGCGGCGTTCTAGTCACCCAATCACTCAGGCGCCGTCCATAGGACCTCTTGGTGCCCCTAACGTCACTTGTTGTCCAACCCGTGTCTTGCACTCGCCGGAGTTGCGGCCACCGCGGCCGTCACCGTCGGTCACCGTCGTGTGCCGCCGTAGGGTGCCTCCCCACCCAAACTCCGAGCACCAATGACACCTTGGTGAGCATGCCCTCATCCCCGCGCCCCTGCACGGCCGGGAGCACCGCCGGCCTCGCCAGAATTGGCCGAGCCGCGCCGCCCCCATGGCCAAGGGCCACATTGCGAGCCCCCATCTCTTTTTGAGGGTTTTTCTGTAAACCAGGGGCATGGTTGTAATGTTTCCGATCTTTGTAGGGTCCTCGGTGCAAAAGGGTATCTTCACTAGTATATTCAACTTGCTGAAACTTGTAAATTCTCTAGAAAATCTTAGAAAATTCGGAAAAATGCAAACTCAACTTTGCTAGATTGTTGGTGAGGAGCACTACAACTTTTGTTATACTCACCTAGGTTGTTTATTGATATTTTTGGCATGAAAGATAGAAATGTGAAAAATCTAGATCTGTGATATCTCAAAATTCTTAAGTCTTCTGTATCTAATTTTTGGATATGTTGTGTGTTATGTTATGACTAGCTCCTGTACCAAAAATTGCACAAAGTTATGATGTAAATCTTATTATGTGAATTGTCTGTCTAGATGATTTTTGTAGCTAAAAATAATTATGTTTCGTGTCCAACTTCTGCATGCTGTCTTGTTGTGCCAAGTTGCACCTCTAGTGAATTAATCAAAATTTTTGCATGATCAAGGGTGTTTATTCTTAATATATGCATGTTTTCCTTTGTAAATTGATAATGCAAGATCAGTAGTAGTTTTAGGTGTGCTTGCTACTTTCCTAGGATGGTTTAGGACCAGAGAACATGTGTGAGGAAGTTTGGAGCAATGGGATGCTTATTTATTTTTATATGCTTTTATCTTGTTTATGTGTTAACCCTTTGTTATTAGTGGTATAATTAATTTTCTAGCTTTTCTAAGCATGCATGTGTGTTCTGTGGCTCAGTATAAGTGTTTTGGAGTTTAAGAAACCCTCCACTGTAATTTTGAATGATTTATTGTTTAAATAAAAGCGTTGGAGGCCCTTATAGGTGTAGTGTGTTGTAAGTAGGAAATGCCCCTTTTTATTCTTTACACCCCTTTTGCAAAATGGTTGACAAGCTTAGTTAAGATCTAAGAATACACCTTTGCTGTTTGAAGAATCAAATGTAATTAATTATCTTTTGTGCACACCTTTACTAGTGAAAGGTGAAGCATTAAATCTTCACGTGAAATAACATGTATAAAAAGAAACATTAATTAAGTGTTTAATTAAAAGAATATAACAAATATCAATAACAACCTTCATGAAAAGAAATTAATAATTAATTAATTGTTAAGGTGAATATGGCCAACGAGAGTTGGATAAGATAAATAATCAATCCATCACATCACCTGAACCCTGCATTGCATTCCGTGTAGATCTTCCTGACGATGACTACTCGCTCGTGCCGGAAGCCGAGGAGGGAGAAGCGGAGGCTGCACTGCAGTACGTGGAAGTACTCGAAGACACCGAGGGTGGTCAGGCTAACACCGCTAACGAAGGCAAGCCCCGGTGCATTTAACCCAGTGTTTCAAAATTATATTGCAACTATCTATGGATGATTGTGCATTTACGTTCAGGAGTTGTTATGGAACCTTAGATGCATGATCCCTAGGTACCTTGTCTTTACTAGTATGATAGGTCGATAGCTGCTATGCTATAGGACCGTTACAAGTCGGGTGATGATGTCACTCACGAGAGTAGGCTTATGTTGGAATCATAAGATCTCCTTAAATGGATTGCTCATGTGGTAAGAGCATGGGATATGGGTTCCGGTCCAAAGGCTTTCGTGGGTTAAGTGTTTGAACGTACTAAGCACTTGTCGGGAACGGGACCGGTAAGCCTAGTACCTTAATGAGGCGGCGAGGGATCTTACTATTACTCATCTTGGGATGCGTCTCATGGCTAGCTACCGGTGGTGCATGGTGAGTCCGGATGCCTCGCGGGGTATACCGAATAGCCTGTACCAAAGACTGTAAGATTCGATCCCGATCCGAAGAGTTTTGGGAATCGCTTGGTCGTTGTCCTCGCGGGGGCATCCCACCGTGTGTTTAGGTCTACCTTGCAAGGTTTGAATCAATCGATTGTCGGCCTCTCACCGTTATCTGAGACTACTTACTCTACTAGCCATGAGATCCCTAATGATAGAAGTTGATGAATATTATGCTTGATTAATTGTATTGGGAAACCTTATCTGTACTAGATGGCTAATTTAGAGAAGAATAAACCCACTAGAACTTGTGCTAAAATCTTGAAAGTAAGGACATACTCTTTGTTACTTTTCAGCAAAAGAAACCCAGTGGCCCAAAAAGCCTTCCATATCTAGAGTTGGTGAAGTAGTTATCACCGACGGGTAAGTCTTGCTGAGTATTAGTATACTCAGTCTTGCTATAATTTGTTGCTCCAGGTAATGCCTTTGGTGACGTGTGGCCCGGAGAGATCCCGCCAAGCTGGGAGCTGGAGTGGGTGGAGGACGACGAATGAAGGCATCATGGCTGGCCTCCCGTGGTGTTCTCGTTTTCCGCTTAGTTTAATTCCACTATTTTAAAAACTCGGAACTACGTTGTTATGTCAAAAACTTCGGTTTGTAATAATTAAACCCTTCGGGGTAAATTTCTGTGGTTAATTATGTTGGATCTCTGGACTCACCTCCGCGTGAGTTTTAATGCATATATGTCGATCCTTGTTGCTATTTAAGTGATTTACCGGGCATTAACCCAGCGACTAACGACAGGATGATACTTTATTATTGCTTAATGACCAAAGTGGATTGGTTTAGGCGATAGTACGGTATTTTCCTGGGCGGTTGTCACAGGGACTCCTCCAGTTGCTCAATTAATCTTGGGTCCGTCCAGTCCCGGAGTGGAAGACTCAAACTATACTCTCTTCATATGCCACACCTTTGTTTTCTTTGGTGGTGATGAAGTCAGTGTGGATTTGGCGGGAGTGTCCTTGATTTCCGTCTTTTTTTCCCCTTAGCCTTGTTAATTTCCTTTGACTTTTTGGGTTGATGGCGCCCGTTGGATGCGTTGTCCTTGGGTTTGATTGGGGCCACCTCGTCTCTCTTGTATTGGGGTCGTGGCTTCCTCCACCCCTAGCTTCCTTATCTTGCACTAGGTAACATTGCTCTTCCTTCACTTGGAACTTGAATGTCATGTTCCTTTGCCCTATGCGGAATTGGATCTTTCCGGCTCCGACATCAATCCTTGCATTGACATCCCTTAGGAATGTTCACCCGAGACTAAGCGGAATTTCTTCTTGTGTGTCGAGGACCACGAAATCTGCAAAGACATATGAGCCTCTGACATTCACCAAGAGATTTTCTACTATGCCCTCTGGATATTTGATCGATGAGTCGGCAAGTTGGACTGTCATCATTGTCGGAGAGATAGCTGGATATCCTAACTCCTCAAACATGGCTTTGGGCATGAGGTTGACACTTGCTTCAAGGTCACAAAGAGCATTCTTGATCTTTTGGTAGTAGATCGTACATGTGATGCCCGGATATCCATTGTCTTTTTTGTGCAAGACTGTTGATTCATCCCATGGGTCTTGGATTTGATGTATGAGCTTCCCTACATGGTTAGGGGCATATGTCCTCCTAGATGGCTTACCCCATCTGGTGGATATAATGCTAACATTCTCTCGGGTAGGCTCGGGTTGCCCTGGGATTCCACCCAACTCAGAAGAAGGTAAAGAAGCTGCAAGCTGAACAAGTTGAGTTTCGATCATTTTGTTAAAGCTTAGTTGATTCTTCATGGCAGAGGTGAAAAAATCTATGGTGGAATTTAAATTCTCAAGAACTTTCTCATTGGCGGCTAGCTTCTTGTTTAGATTTTCATTAATTCCAGCTTGGCCAAAGACAAGATCTTTAATGGAGGGTTGATTATTGAAAGTGTTAGAATAGTTACATCCATTTTGATTGTTGAACGGGAAGTTGGGCCTCGAGTTCCACCCTTGATTATTGTAGTTGTTGTTGTGGAACCCGTTATTGTTGCCATTATTGATGAAGCTGGCTTCTTCCCTTGTCTCGAGACAATTATTGCCCGAATGACCCACATTGTCGCAAACCTCGCACGTCATGTGCGCGTCCAAAATCTTAGCAGTTTTCTTGTTGCTCGATGCCTCCAATTTCTTCATGAGGAGGTCCATCTTAGCGGCAATCATGTCGATTCGATCGACTTTGTGAACACCACGGGTACGGGGTTGGAGACGGTCTCCATCCCAACCTTGATTTGCCACCATCTTCTCGATCAATTCCTTAGCGGCTGGTACTTGTAGCGAGAAGAAGGCTCCTCCAGCAGCTGCATCTAGGTGCTCATGGGAAGTACGCTTGAGCCCGTGATAGAAGGTTTGAATTAAGAACCACCCGTGCATGCTATGGTGTGGACACACGGAGATGTACTCCTGGAAGCATGGGAGCATTCCCATGCTTCCGGATACTCTCATCATTCTGCTGCTAGAAGCCCGAAATTCTTGTGCAAAGGGCATTGATTTTGCCCACCGGGAAGAACTTTGTGAGAAATGTCTTTGAGCACTTATCCCATGTGTTAATGGCATCTCGCTCCGCATAAAACCATTGCTTCGCCTTCCCGAGCAATGAGAACAGGAATAGGAGAAGATGGATTGCATCATCTGTCACTACACGGATAGTGAAAGTCCTACACAACTTCAGAAAGTGTTGGAGGTGTGCATTGGCATCTTCATTCGGCTTGCCGGAGAACGGATTTGCTTGTACCATGTTGATCAATGTCGGCTTGAGTTCAAAGTTTCCATCTCCCACCGTTGTGGTCGGTCCAGTAGGGACATTGGTGTTGGAGGGGGCGAAAAACTCGCGGATCGTCCTCTCGGCCATTGGTGTTGACGAGGTGTTGTCTACAGGATCGACGGTGTTTGTCTCTTGGTTCGTGAGAAACTTCTGAGGGATGAGGACACAGGGTCGCACTCTCCTCACAGTGACTCTGGATTGTCGTTAAAGTTGGGCGATAGGTCGAAATCGGTCATGCACTACTCTGCGTACACGAGAGTAGAGCAAGGGTAAACCCGCTTAAATAGCGGTTCACCGAACCTTGATAATTCTACCACAACGATATCTTATGCCTACTACCTCCCCGGCAGCGGCGCCAGAAATGATTGTTGGCGCTCCGCAGCCTCACCACTAAGGTTGCACTTACGGTGACGGCACCATGAATGCTTGTTGGCACTCGCTACTGTCGCTACCGGGTTCGCAATTCTAGCAATTGGGCTAAGGAACGTCTAGGGTGAAACACACGATCAAAGAAAGGTCCGCAAACACACGGATTACCGTTGTAGCACTTCACCCAGTGGTATTCGGGTTATCGTATTTATATCCCAAGGGAGGCACTGCAGCAAAGATGATCGAATAAACGGTGGAGAATAAACGAGACTTGGTAAAGAGTTATAGCGGGGGATAACGAATAAAGATATTCGGGGATAACTTTACACACGCAAGGAGATCTTAATAAAGGACTAGAGAGGATCTAGCGAGCTGGGAGGACCACGAGATGAGAATAGATCCTAACACAATCTATCTATTCTTGTCAACTCTCGGCAAAGAACTAAGGCAAAGGATAACCAAGGCAAGCTAAACTCGACAAGCTCTTCTAGTGTTGTAGGGGCATGCAAAGTCGTGCCCTCAGAATGGGATGAGAAGGGAGGACGACGACGCGTTGAATCCTACCGGCCCGAACTAACCTGGTGTACTACAAAGCCCATTCGGAGGTGCCACCTCCTTAGGGTACCACAACTATTCCGTTGAACGGGACGCCAATCTAAGACTAAGGTAAGCTCTGAGCACCGCACTCACAATGAACCAAAGAACCTTTCCCCCAGATATTACGAAGGAAGTCTCTCTCTCTCTCTCTCTCTCTCCCGTGAAACACCGGAGATCAAGCGAAGAACGACCACAACACTATAGGTTCAAGAGAGCTATGCTAACCAAGACAAACTAACTTTAGTCTAAACCAAGAATAAAGCTTCTAGAGCAAAGTAAAAGTTGAATGTAATTGACTCGAAAAGTAAGATAGAAAGATAACTTGAATTGTACTTGAGTCTAAACAAAGAAAGGATACAAGAGTAGTACCGGAATTCTGAAGAAGACTCCTCCGGAACCCCGAGACTAGCTCGACTCGACTCTAACTCCCAAGCTACACTAATCCTACTCTAAGTGAACAAAAGAGGGAAATGGAGATGCTCTAGTGCTGTGTGTCCATTCCAACGAGTGTGAGGTGCCTTTTATAGGCAAGGGAGGTCGGTTGAACGTGTGGGCCCAATATCACAGGTGCGGCCGGATCAAGGAGTCCGGCCGGCCATGTGATCCACTGCCCCTCGCCTTGGACGCTCCTTATCACTGCTCTTGAGGCGGTTGAGGGTCGGATCCTTGGGTCGGTTTCGCCCGGCACGACGGTTGGGAGGTGCGGCCGACCCTCTAGGTGCGGCCGGCCCTACTTCGTGTCTTGTGATGAACCGCCTTCACTCAGGGACGCCTAGGATTTCCTTGGAATGACGGTTGTGGTGGTTGATCGGCCGGACAAGTGGACCCATTGATCCAAGTGATCCAAACCTCATCCATTCGATCAAACTGACGTTTCCTCAGTGGATCTCGTTCGTCCAAGTTGTGCCCGCGGGAGAGGAGATGCATTAGACCAGCACGAGCCATGGGGCAGCGCCGGCCGCACTTGCAGGTCCGGTCGTGCCTGGTGGTTCGGCCGTGCCTGGCCCGTGTAGAACGTTGGTTCCAATTTCTCTCAAAATGTGTACCTGCCCATGAAAATCACAACACAACTCGTGGAACTTTATTACTATTAAAAATGTGCATGAAACTTGTCATATATTCCTCTCGAACCTTAGGTTTTGACGGTCGAATCTTTGTTGTAAGGACCGTCAACACTACCGAGGGGTGCCGAGAAACTCAACAGTGGAGCTTTATCGGTATTACGGACCCAGGGTCGGTAGTACTGAGGGTCTGGCTAAAACTACCAACAAAAGCTGAGAGAAGAGGGAAAGATAAGAAAATATGTTCGTGTCGACTTGGGTTTCCTCTCACTCACTTAGGTCATCTCATTAAGCACTTTTAGCCTCTATTGGCGGTCAAATCGCATCCCCCTTTATAGTATGGTGTTTCCTATACTCAAGTTCAAAATAAAATAAATTTAAGCCTTGACTCGAGTTGAAAACGTCGATTTGGAGTTGGGGCCTTCCTTTGGTCAAAACCATGATTTTCAATTAAGTAAATCATGCACGCATCTTATTCAATGATTAAATACAACAAATTGTGTTTGTCACCATCACCAAAACAATTAGGGCCAAGATGCACTTTCAAGGTCTTATGCCTAAATCTCCCAGGTCTGCTCGAGCATTTACATGGTCCTTGTTTTTGTTCTTCTCACTCATGAGTGTACCGAGTAAACTACCACAACAATTCTTCTTCACATGCAAGTCATTGATGTTGTGGCGAACATCCAAGTCTATCCAGTAAGGTAGTTCCCAAAGGTTTGATAGTTTTTTCCAGTACTTCAGATCTGGAGGAGTTGGTTATCTTCTTGATGTTCTTGATATCTTTTTCGCTTGTTGTTCCCTTTTTTTTCTTCCCAACATTCTTCCCATGGGCAGCTGGGAAATCCTTCACCTGCTTGTAGACATGTTTCCCATCAAAATGCCTTGGGGGGTCTCCTATCTCCCTTGTCCCATAAAATTGTCGTTTCATGTGTCGGTAAGGATGGGACTTTGGAAGGAAACGTTGATGCCTGATGTACACTCGCTTCTTGGAGTGGTTAAGCCAAATGGTCTTGGTGTCATCTAAGCAGTGCATTAGTCTTTTCCCCCTTTACATTGTCCACACACCGAACGACCACCAGGTATGTCAGTGACTATGCATAAGATCATGCCATGCAGTGTGAACGGTTTCTTCTCGATCGCATCATAGACCTGAATACTCGAGGACCACAGTTTTTCATATCATCTATCAATGGTCGTAGGTAGACATTGATGTTTATCCCGGGCTGTTGTGGACCTGAGATAAGCATTGGCATCATCATGTATTTTGTCTTGTCAGTGAGAATATTAACCTCGGCCACCTCACAAATCATCAATAAGATCCAAGTACCATATTGGAATACTTGTTTGCGGACACGGAGCACACAATGATTTCTTCCCAAATGAAGTCAAACACACTAAATGCCTCTCGATCTGGTTCCATCCTCACAAGAACATCCTGGCAATGTTGGAGATGTTGTAGCTATCGCCTACTTAGGAGTGAGAGTGTACCGGAAAAGTTGGTTCAACATCCTATAGACAGGATTCATGCCATGGGAAGTGCCAAACTCAATCTTGCCATAGGTGGTGTCATACATGAAAGCCATCTCACTATCAAGAGGGATCTCTCCACCATGAAGCTTTGGGCGACCAAGGTCTTCTTCACCAAACCCAAGAATTTGAGCGAACCTCTCATCACAGACCAAGAGGGGCTTTCCTTGCAAGAGCTAATGGAAAGTCTTGGCTTCACGTCGGACATAGAGATTAGCGTAGAACTGAGCCACCACCTTCTCATTCCAATCACAATTCATAGCTATAATGGAGGTCATTCCCTTAGCATGAAAAAAATCAATAGCCTCATTGATGGCCGGAATGCTGAAGGACCTCAAGTTTGCCTAATGAATGGATTTCATATCGACGGTAATGTTTGCCTTGGATAGGATGACAGAATCATACCAATCTGCATTGAACTTGAGCCAAAACCGAATGTTTGCATCAAACTCCTTTTGCCATTGAGCCGGATCGGAGTACCGTTGCTTTTACACATCATGCGTCCCGCTCTTGTAGTCCACCATCTTCATGATACCCATTTGTGTGGCTAGACAAGGAGGACGGGATGGCCTTAGCACAAACTAAGCAAGAGAAGCCAGGGAGATGTCTTCATTGTCATCATAGTGATCATCCGGTTCATGAGCTTGCTTGGTGCGTGCACGGTGACCTTGACTAGTGGAGCGACGAGGTGCAGCTGGAAGATTGGTGCGGCCATGACCACGTGGGCGTTGAGCACTTGTGTCCACCTTCCTTTTCCTTTGAGCGAGAGGGACATTGTGGTCATCGGAGCCTTCTTGGATCACTTGCTTGCCCGCTCGACCCATGTGAGAAGATGTGGAAAGAATGTATAAGAGGGTTGAAAAGATTAGAGAAGAATCAACCCCCACCAAGAACCACAACCCTGCAACAGGCACCCGTCGGTACTACCGACCTGGGGTCGGTATTACCGCCAGCGCGCGTGCTACAATGACTTTGATCCATGGAAGGAACGATTCAACCAACAAAAGTTCTCAAGATCATAAGCATAAGTTCTAGGATGGATAAGAAGATGATTCCCTAAAGCATTGCTCCTAGAAACTACTACATTTAGAGATCAAGCAACAGGGATTTGGAATGAGATACCTTAAGCTTTCCCGCGCGAATCGACGAACTCTCGGCGAGGATCGGATGTTTCGAGGGATGGAGAATCCAAAGGAATGACTAGCTTCAAGATTCCACGGTCCAAACTTGAGATCTCCAAGGGGGATTTAAGAGAGGAATCGGAGGGAAGGTGCAACGGTTGGGAAGAACTGACTAGGGTTCGGGCGCCCCCTGCAGGCTATATATACGACTGCGCACTTTAGCGGTAGTACCGGTCCTGGGTCGGTACTACTGAGATCCTCTAGAAAATCAGCCAGTGAGTCCTTATCGGCAGTACTGGCCCCGGCTCGGTACTATCGAGGTCCATGAAAAAATCTGCCAGTGAACGCTCATCGGTAGTACCAAGGGGGTCGGTACTACCGCTGATTTTCAAAACTCCAACAGTAAGCTCATATCGGTACTTCCGACCTTGTGTCGGTAGTATATAGGTTTTTCCAAAATCCAACAGTGAACTCAAGATGGTACTTCAGGCCTTGTGCCGGTAGTACCATGGGTTTCCTGATTTTAGAAAGATTTGAAGATATAGCTGAAAGGGATAGAGAGATATCGCTAGGGACATGTAGAACAACCTTAATATTTGGTGATCAGGCACAATCGATAAAGCAAAGCAATGATCACCAAAAATCATGGGAAGAACCAATTTTGTAAGACACACACAAAATTAAGAAAATAAAACATTTTTCTCTATCTAGGCATCAAACAATTTGTGTGCAACAAGTCAAGCCAAGTTACGAGAATCCAAGATGTTTAACTCATTTCTCAATGCACAAAACCTTTGCTCGTCTAGAGTCTTAGTGAAGATATTGGTAAGTTGTCTCTCGGTGCTCACATGACGTAGAGCAATATCTCCCTTAGCCTCATGATCCCATAAGAAATGATGTCGAATATCTATTTGCTTTGTTCTAGAGTGTTGGACCGGATTGTTTGCTAGCTTGATGCCACTCTCATTGTCACACAAGAGTGGAATCTTACTAAACTCACAACTATAATCACCCAACATTTGCTTCATCCACAAAAATTTTGCACACCAAGCACTGACCGCTACATACTCGACTTCGGTCGTGGATAAAGCAACCGAATTTTGCTTCTTTGAACTCCACGACACCAAAGACCTACCAAGAAATTGGCAAGTCCCGGTAGTGCTCTTTTGATCTACTTTGCAACTGGCATAGTCCGAATCGGAGTAGCCAAGTAAATCAAAAGTGAAACCCTTGGGATACCACAAGTTAAGGTTAGGAGTGTGTACCAAATATCTAAATATTCTCTTAATAGCCATTAGATGTCCTTAGGATTAGCTTGAAATCTTGCACACATGCACACACTAAGCATTATATCGGGCCTAGATGCACAAAGGTAAATGAGGGAGCCAATCATGGAGTGAAATACCTTTTGGTCGACTGACTTCCCTGCTTCATTGAGATCAAGATGTCCATTTAATGCCACAGGGGTCTTGATGGGCTTGGAATCGGCCATGTCAAACCTCTTGAGCATATCCTTCACATACTTGGTTTGACATAAGAAAGTCCCTTACTTCAATTGCTTGATTTGAAACCCAAGGAAGAAATTCAATTCACCCACCATAGACATCTCGAATCTCTTGGTCATGATCCTACTAAACTCTTCACAAAATTTATCATTAGTAGACCCAAAGACGCTGTGGGAGTTACTCATGTGACCAAATGGGTTCATCCCATCTGTGCTCAGTGCAAACTGAAGGTGTCTTGGATCTTGCATTTCTTCATACTTGTAATCAATGATATTCCATTGGATCCCATCTGCTGGGTGCCTTATGAAATCATCCTTCTTGCGCTCCTTGTCGTGCTAGCGCAATAGTTCTGCATCTTTTCTCGTGGCAAACAGACGCCTCATGCGTTGATATATTGGGAAATACCAAGCCACCTTGTAGGGAGCTCCATGTTTCCTCTTGTCATCACCACCATCAAACCTTCGTTTGTACTGAGGAAAGCCACACTCGGGGCATTCTGTCAAAGCTTCATAATCATCACCACGGAACATGACACAATCATTCTTACAAGCATGGATTCTTTCTACCTCTAGTCTGAAAGGGCAGACATTCTGCTTCACCTCGTAGGTGGTCATGGGTATCTGGTTCCCCTCCGGAAGCATGTCTTTTATAAGATCCAACATTGATTTGAAGCCGCGATTAGTCATATGATGAGTGGCCTTTAGCTGGAGGAGCTTGAGTGATGCAAATAGCTTTGTCCATTTTCCCTTGCAGTCTAGATAGAGCGGGGTCCTCATATCTGCCACTAGCTTCCTTAGTTTCTCCAATTCTTCACTATCATACCCAGCATAACCTAGTGCATCACGCACCATCTATTCCATCATGTCAGTAATGTTGTCATAATTGTCACCAAGATCAGCCAGCTCCTCTCAAACAGATCATCGGGGCCTGCAGTCTGACCGTCCAAGTTTGCTTCACGTCATTGAGAGTCAGTACGTCCTTCATCACCATCCCCACTATCACCATCCTCTCCAGTGTTCTGTTCATGCTCAAAGATGAGGTCTTCGGAGCTATGTGGATCCAAATGCCCGGCATGCAGGTCTCGGTCATTAAGTCCACCCTCTCCATGCATGTTCCAGCATCTGTAGTCACTCATGAACCCACAGATGATAAGATCAGCATAAACATCCATTGAGTTATCCCACTAGTGTTCTTGCAATCCACACATGGACAACAAATAGCAGACTTGCTCTTGTCTAACTTGTCCGCTTCAGCTACCTTGATGAATAACTTCAGATTATCCAAATATTTCTTGCAATTCCAGTTCTTGAGGTACATCCAACCTTGATCCTCCATCTACACAATCATGGAAGAAAATTTTAAATATATAAGAAAATACTTATCACATGATGACATGAAAGAAAATGGATCCAATTTGCATTGTCGGCCTCACCTTCACCGCACCTTGGATCGAATTGCCGCGTGCAAAGCAAGAGGGACCTTCAACAATCAGCACCTTGGATGGAATTGTCGTGTGCAATGCAAGAGTGACCTTCAACAAATCAACAATATACATGCAAGAAAATGGTAAAAATCCAAGCTTATAATCCTAAATGCCACACACATGATCTCATCAAGATACAAAATTACGAAGGAATATGGCTGACTGGAGGGGGCTTCATTAGCTTCTTCATCTTCTTCCACCTCTAGCTCCTCCTTTCTTCTTAATCCTGAGCTACTTCCTCTTCTTCCACCTCTGGCCCTCTTCTTCCACCTCTGGCCGACAGGAGGCAGAGCGCGGGTGTTGTAGACACAAGCCTCTCGTAAATCTCGGTAGAAGCTGTCAGTGATGAGATTAGTCCCGACACTAACTAGTGAGATGCAGTGAGAACAGTCTCTCGATGGCTGGTGCTAAGCAATGAGGAGACACGAGTTTTATCCTGGATCCGGCCGTGGGGCCGTACGTCCCGCAGGTTTGCGCTCGCGGCGCTGTATTGCAATGCACCGTGGTGCTCATAGAGGGGGCTACAATTGAGGCGGGAGAGGAGGATAAGCCTCCAGGTCCCTACTGGATGATTGAGGTGAGTGCCAATATCAGGGGAATGTGGACGTGGACGCGAATGAGTGTGTTGTCGTGGGATGCCTACAGCTGGGCGGCCACCTCCTTTTATAGACCAAGGGGAGGCGGCTTACAAATGTGTCGCGTGGCCTTTTGTGCAGCGTCGTGGTACCGGCATGCAATACTTGCAATTTGAAGGTTGTCTTGACTAATTCCGGTCCTTGCATGCGTCATGGCGACCCTTGTGCCTGTCTAGAGGCATCTTCGAGGGTGGTCCTACCGGCGCCCGTGTCTGATTGTTGTCCGTACACCGATTCGAGGGTCTAGCTGACGGGAGAGCTTGGGCTGCAAAGGGGCTGGCGTGGCAGCGTCCCGTCAGCACGGCCCCCCACAGTGTCGGGGATGGCTCCACAACGTCCCGGATGGCGGCACAGGGCCGGGGATGGCCGCACAAGGTCGAAGGTGACGGAGGGGACGTGTTCCGCTCATCCTGCATCACGGCGCTATCCTGGGCGGGCGTCAGCTCGGCGTCCGTACACTCTTCGAGGGTGTTTTTGTCTCCCTTCGAGGGGTGCGTTGTGGAGGAAGGATGGGAGAGAGTGGCACAGTGTCAAGAAATGATACCGGCCATCCCACACAACCCCCTGTACAGCGCTGGGGATGGCCGCACAATGGTGGGTTCCTCGAACAGCGCCAGGATCACATTCCCAGGCGGTGTCAGAAGATCGTCGTGGCGGGGATTCACTTTTGATCTGGGAACCCGCAGTGTGTCAGAGCACTTAATGTCCCGGTCGGGGGAGCAGGTAGGGTGCCGCGGGCTGAGGGAGTCCTCGAGCGAGGCCAAGACTCGCTCGAGGGGCTGAAACCCCCGAGCGAGGCGGAGACTCACCCGAGGGGTCGGGGCCCTCGAACGAGGCGGAGTTCTGCTCAAGGGGTGTCGTGCCCTCGAGCAGAAGGGAGTTTTTGCGATGCGGTGCCCAACCCTCGAGCGAGACTGAGGTTCGCTCGAGGGTTGCGGGGATGGTGTTTCGATGGGCCACTGAGGCTATTGGGTCGTGGGCTTTATTTGTAATGCGGTCGCGGCTGGTTTGGGGAGTGATTTCGTGGTTACGTGTTAATTCTTTTGGGAAAGGGTGATCTCCCCCATAGTTAGGGGACTCCTATGGCTGTCCCTGACAGAAGAGAAGCATCAACGAAACTATAAGGTCGCATCAGCCAAACCTAAAGAATTCTCCTATTCCACAAGGGGAAGCAGCAGACCTCCTATGCTGCTCGAGCTACTTTTTTGCAAGGGGAAGCAGCACCGCCAGCAACCGCCTACTGTTCGACGATCTGCGCCGGTCTGATCGCGCGCCTCCGATCCTCTGGGAGCTCCTCCACCTGCCACTGAGCCGCCCCTGTCTGCGCTGGCGCCTGCGCCTACGCGCGCTCGCTGCCTCGGTGTAGTGAGCATGCACCGACGAGATGTCAAGCAGTGCACCTTCGTGCGGGAGCTCCTCGACACACGCCGGCAACGAGCTCTGCCGCCTCTAGCTCCGCCACGTGTCGTGCAGGTCTGGTCACTCGCCTGTTGGGAGCTCCTCCACGCCGCATGCGCGCGCCGACATCGTGCGCAGCTCTGCACGCGGCGAGGATGACGATGATGGCGTGCGGCGACGATCGGAGTTAACTGTAGCGAGCACTGTAGCGTGTGTGTGACTGTGGTTGATGTGGCAAGTTGTTGGCCAAGTGTTGTATTTTCCATAAAAGGAGACACATCTAAAAGAAACGTGTCTCATTTGTGGTCAGACAATGGAGACACGTGTAATATAAAAGTGTCTCCGATGATGTCTACTTCATCTGAGACGTATTTTATAAGGACGTGTCTCCTATTCTGAGATATCAAGGAGACGTGTTTTTAAAAGGATGTGTCTCTGATGCTCTCTAGTATAACAAAGACGCGTTTTCTGGAAAAAGAGTCTCCTTTACTTAGCAAAATAGAGACGCATTTTGCGAATCACGTGTCTCTGATGCTCTCTACTAAATTAGAGACGCTTTTAATTATGAAAGTGTCTCCTTTGTGTAACCACAAAGGAGACACGTATTTCTCAAACCGCGTCTCCTATAGAGGTCAAAGTGAAAAGAGACGCGTGTAGGCAAAACGTGTCTCTTTTTTGTGCGCATAGGAGACGCATATTAGCCACCGACGCTTTTGGTAGTCTTCCCGAAGACGCGGGTCAGCAACCTGCGTTTCCAATGTGTCGTCTCCAATGATGGTGTCTTATTTCTTTGGTTTTTACGTAGTGTTAGATCGACAAGTTTCTAGTATTCACCCATGTAACATCAGATGTTTTCATGCTAATTAGAAGTATTAAATGTAGATTAATGACAAAATCCATTTCATAACTCTTGGTTAAATTCACCAGATGAATCTATTGAGACTAATAAGATCATGATTAGACAATGTGATGCTATAGTAACCATTTTCAAATGATGACTTAATTAGGCTTAATAATTTGTCTCGTAATTTTTAGTCTATTTGTGTAATTATTTATATAATTAAATCATATTTTGTACACCTTTTTATTGAGACAAAATATTTAGTACTCCTAATTAGCATCGGTAAAATTGTTGCGACGGTTTCGACAAGTTTCTTCATCCAACTAAATAAGACCTAGGGAACTCACAAAAGTAAAACACCTTCTGTCCTTGAACCGCAACAGCCTCCACCTCCAAGCCCCTCATCGCTGCCTCATCGTCCCCCCTCCTCCTCCGCTTTGGTGGCCTTGCCAATACGGTAGAGGAGCGGGGACTTGTCTCCTTCGTAGATCCGGTCTTTAATTGTTCTTCTAGATTTCATTTCTAGTGACATCGACAAGGTGATGGTTATGGGTAGTGTTCGACTTGTCTTATTTCGGCTTCTTGCATAATATTTTTCTCTCATAACAAATCTTTCATACAAATCAGCACACAATACTTTTCCCCTTGAATAAATCTGTCGTACAAATTAGCAAAAGATATGCCAAATGGAGCTACGGTGATGCTATGGAATAATGTTTCTCCGACCTCTCCCACCTCGATGACATCTTATCTGGCACCGACGAAGGGCCAGTGTGAGTTGGTTCAACCAAATCTGTAGGTTCTCTCTAGATGTTTGTAGTTGGTGTGTCAATCAGAAGATACATTTGCTTGTATTTTGTTGTGACGACTTTGATCTCTTTCTTCGATGTGCTCTGTAGAGTGAAATGAGAATAACCAGCGAGTTCTATTGATCATGATGGTATAGATTATATACACTTGTGATCTAACTAACTCAGCTAATCTACAGGAGCCGGAGCGCCAGCGAGGTGCGTGGACGCGTGCAGAGTGCGCGGATGCATGTGGAGCGTGGACGCACGAGAGTCCCGGTCGTTGAGGCCGTTGCAGCAAAGAGACATGTTCAACACCCCCCACGGTCTCAGCAATGGTCGTGGCCGACGCTAAGGCTGGATCGGAAATCTTCATGTAGAACTAATGGCAGTCCCTTTGTGAATATGTCCACGAATTGGTTGTCACTTGGAACGTGGAGCACTCGTATCTCACCGACGGCCACTTTCTCCCTGACAAAGTGGATGTCGAGCTCTACGTGCTTGGTGCGTCGGTGGTGAACAGGATTCTTGGACATGTAGACCACGGACACATTGTCACAGTAAATGATGGTGGTCTGCTTGACACCATGATGAAGCTCGGCGAGTAGGTGTCGTAGCCATGTACACTCGACGACGGTGTTGGTGACACCGCGATATTCCGCCTCGGCACTAGAACGCAAGACGGTGTTCTACCTCTTGGATGACCAAGACATGAGAGCATCCTCGATGTAGACACAGAACCCCGAAGTCGAATGCCTAATGTCCGAGCAGCCCGCCCAGTCGACATTGGTGTAGGCGGTGAGCGTCGTCGAGGCGGCGACATGCAAGTGAAGGCTGGGGTCAATCGTACCCTTGAGATACCACAGAACGCGCTTGAGCATTGCAGCATGATAGTCCTGCAGCGCGTGCATGTGCAGGCAAACTTGTTGCACGGTGTATGCTATGTTTGGGCGCGTCAGTGTGAGGTACTGTAGGGCACCGTCCATGCTGCAGTTCCAAGAAGCGTCGGAGAAGAGTGGCCCATCGGAGCTGGATGCCTTAGCCTTAGTGTCAGTAGGTGTTGACACTGGTTTGCAGTTGGTCATGCCCGCATGCTCGAGAACGTCGCAGGCATAGGCTGCATGAGAGAGTGGAACCCGTCCTAGAGACGGTGGACATCGACGCCGAGGAAGAAGTGGAGGGGACCCAAATCCTTGATGGTGAACTCCGACTTGAGCCGTGCTTTGAGATCTTGTAGTAGCGCTAGTGACGAGGCGGAAAGGATGATGTCGTCGACGTACAAGACCAGATAGGTGGTGTTGCCACCTTGCCAGAGCACAAATAGGGAGGGATCCGCCTGGGACTAAACAAAGACAAGCGTGAGGACGTAGCTGACGAAGCGGTTGAACCATGCATGTAGTGCTTGTCGGAGACCGCATAGCGAGCGGAGAGCAAGCACACTGCATCAGGGTAGGCGGCGTCGGCGGACCCCATTGGTTGCTGGCAGTATTCCTGCTCCTCGATGTTCCCATGCAAAAATGCATTGGAGACGTCTAGTTGATGTGCCGGCCAGCTGTGGGCACCGATGAGCACAAGCACCGTCCGGATTGTCGTCGACTTGATGACTAGTGAGAATGTCTCCGTGAAATCAATGCTGGCGCGCTGGTGGAAGCCGCAAACGACCCAGCGGGCCTTGTAGCGGTTGAGTGTGCCGTCAGAGTTGAGCTTGATCCAGAAGACCCACTTTCCGGTGATGATGCGGGCATTGGGTGGCCGGTCCACCAGGGACCAGGTGTTGTTGGCGAGCAGGGCATCGAATTCAGCTTGCATCACAGCGCGCCAATTTGGATCTTGCAATGCTTCACGAGCGGATTTTGGAATTGGCGACAGAGGCACCGTCGAGGCAGACATGGCGTACTTGGGGTTGGGCTTGAACACAACTGCCTTGCCGCGTGTGGCCATGTGATGATCAGGTGGAGGTGGCGTGGCTTGGGCCAGGGGCGCTGGATGCGGAATTGGCACGACGATTTCCTGGGGCACGGCGGTCGATGTGGGCGACGTTGTGACTGGAGTGGATGTCGACGGTGAACTAGGCCCAACAGGTGGAGTTGGCACGACGTTGTCCTGGGGCGTGCCGTCCGTTGTGGGCGACGTCGTGGCTGGAGTAGGCGCCGACGACGAACCAGATGAGGTGGTGTGACAACCCACCCAGGAAAATACCGTACTATCGCCTAAGACCGATCCACTTTGGTCATTAAGCAATAGTAAAGTATCATCCTGTCGTTAGTTGCCGGGTTAACGCCCGGTAAATCACTTGGACATCGAACAGAGGATCGATACATGCATTAAACTCACGCGAAGACGAGTCCATAGTACAACATGAATTAAACATTTTATTACAAACCATTATTCACGACACGGAGTAAAGGTTCAGAGTTCAAAAATACAGCGGAAATAAAATAAACTAGCGCAACGGTGGACATCACAGGAGGCCATCCGTGATGTCATCACTTGTCGTCACCCTTCTGGTCAATCACACCTGCAACAACAATTTTAAAGCAAGGCTGAGTATACTAATACTCAGCAAGACTTAACCGTCGGGTGATGACTACATCACCAACCTCTAGACATGAAAGGCTTTTGGCCGGTGGAGTTTCTTTTGCTAAACAGCTGCTAAGAGTAGATCCTTACTTTCAATCTTTTAGCACAAGTTCTATTTGATTACCATTTCTAAATGTGCCATCTGATTCAATCAAGAATTTGGGCAAGCAATTAATTCTTACAACAATATTCCTCGAGTTCCATCATTATGGGATATCATGGCCAGTTGATTAAGCAGTCTCGGATAACGGTGAGAGGCCGACAATCGATTGATTTAAACCTTGCAAGGTAAACCCAAACACACGGTAGGCTGCCCCCGCAAGGACAACTTTCCCAGGCCGTTTCCGTCGATCTTCGGCTCGGGAGCGGAACCTACATTCCTTGGTACAAGGTTTACTGGATCGCTCCCACATGAACGTCCAAACTCACTCGGGTACCACACTGTTGCAAGCAGGGGGACACAAGTGCCCCAGGTTTAGTAGGGAAAGGTTCCCTTACCGCGTCAATCGGGTACTAGGCTTACCGGTCCCATACCCGGCATATGCTTAGTACGTTCAAAAGCTTAGCCCACGAAAGCCACTGGACCGGAGCCCAAATCCCATGCTCTTACCACATGAGCAATCCATTTATAAAGATCTTATGATTCCAACATAAGAACCTATTCTCGCGAGTGACGAACATCACTCGACTTCTATCGGTCCTATAGCATAGCAGCTATCGACCTAGCATACTAGTGATAGAGCATAGGTACCTAGGGATCATGCATCTAGGGTTTCAAATCAACTCTTGAAACGTAAATGCACAATCGTAGCAAACATAATTGCACAATTTTAAAAGTCAGGGTTAGTGATCCGGGGCTTGCCTTCGATGGCAAGGTTGGCCTTGGGCCCTTCTGGACTTGGTCCAGGTCTTGCTCTACAACGACGTGGTGCATGTCTCCGTCAGCTCCTCTGTCTCCTCCGTCCGGCACACACGTACAGCTACCGCTTGGGAGATCTACACGAGGATGCAAATGCAAGATTTATTTGATGATTTTAATTTGATTAATCACAAACAATAAATGACAACCATAGGGTGCATTAGTTGGACACATTCACCTAGATAAGAATACATTTAGCATACTCTTCCCAAAAGGAACAATATGCAATTCTTTATTAAACATTTTGAATAAAGGTTCTTATTATACTTATCATTTCATGTGAAGGCTTTAATTCCTTTTATCTTCTCCAATAAAGGTGTAATTAATATTTTTATTTATGAATTAATTTCTTATTAGTGATGATAATTAATTATCTTTTAATTGTATTAAATAATACTTTTCAAAAAGGAAAAAGAATTAAATAAGGGTTTTTCTTTAATTAATTTCCCTTTAATATTAAAAGGGCTTTTAAGCTTTTTATTAAGCAATTAAATTATTAAAAATTAAAGGAGTGTTTCTTAAGCCTACTAGCATCTATCCTTGTTCATTGGACCCACATGCAAGTGTTGGAGGCTAGGAAACTAAATATTATTGAAAATAACAAAGGCTAGCTAGTGATTCCACTTTAAATGCATATAAAAATAAATAAGCCTCAAAATAATCCAAACTTTCTTGTGCATGCTCTCTGGTCCTAAACAAGCCTAGAGAACCAGCATGTTCACATGGAATCTCTACTGAACTTGGCTTATTAATTTACAAAGGAAAACATGCATAAATCAAGAATAATTATTTCTCTTAATCCAAAAATCATGATTAATTCACAAGATGTGTGTTTTGGTATTACAAGACAGTGTGCACAAGTTGGGCTCAAAAACATAAATATATTTAACAAGAAAAATCATTTATGCAGATCTTCCTGAAATAGAAAAACATTTTTGTAAAACGATTTACATAATAACTTTGTGAAATTTTTGTCTTAGGAGCTAGTCATGACCTAACACACAACATATCCAAAAATTAGCTACAGAGGATTTATAGTTTTTGAGTTATTGCAGATCTAGGGTTTTCACATTTGTATTTTTCATGCAAAAACTAAAAGGAATTAGCTCAGGCAAGAATAACAACAGCTGTAGAATAATTCACAATGGATCCAAAAAAATTGGTTTCACATTTTTCTGAATTTCTTGTGATTTTCTACGCAATTTACAAGAAACAGCAAAACAGTTTTACTATTGGAGTTGCACTTTTGCAAGAAAGACCCTGGGAAGATTGTTACTCTTGCAATGTCGCCCCTGGGGGCGGTGGCCGGCGCGGGATGGCCCAATTCCGGTGAGGTCTCGCCAGAGCCCGGCCGGGGAGGGTGGGGGAGCGGTCTAGGGGTCACGTGCTCTCGGTTTTGGGGGTTGGACGGGGGGCGGGGGCGGCGCGGGTGGCGGTGTGCGCGGCAGCCGGGGAGCGGCGGCCGCCGCGGCAGCCTTGCGGGTGCTGCTGGGCGGCGCCGGGGCGGGCGCAGGCGGGGCGGGGGAGGAAGGGGGGGGTATGCACGCGCGAGAGCGGGAGGGTCGGCCCTTATACGCGAGCTTGCGCGCCGTACGGCGACGGTCGGACCGCCGGGTCTGCGGGGGCGCCGTCCGTGGTACGACGTCGCGGGAAAAATCACGCCGCGGCACGGACTCCTAGGCGACTTGGGAGCGCGGGGACCTCGGGCGCGAGCGGCCTCGGGACGGGGCGGCCCTCGGGGCGTGGGCGGCGGCCGGCCGGCGCGCGCGCGCGCGCGCGCGCGCGCGCGCGCGCGCGGCGGCGGCGGCGCGGCCGGCGCGGCGTGGCCGGCGCGGCCAGCGCAGCCGGCGTGGCCGGCGCGGCCTGGCGCGCGCGCGGCGGCGCGCGGGAGCGCGCGAGGCTGCCAAAACGTGTCGGTGTAGCCTGCTTTGACCGAGATTTGCTCCAAAAACTTGAACTGAAGTGCACTGAGCAGTGAATACCAAAGTTGTAGATCTCACTACCCTCTACAACGTTCACAAAGGCTCTAGGGTGTTTTTCTCTACGGATTTTGCAAGAACGTCGTGCCAACTTTGAATGTCGGCCTGTTCTGGAAAACAGGAGGTACTGGCGGTTGACCAAGTTTTTCGCTAATTTCCACTCAAAATTTGAAATGCCAATCTACACGAAAGTTGTGTCCCTCAACAAGATGGACAACTTTCATAAAGGTAGATTTTGAAGTGTTTAGGTGAATTTTGGAGAACGCGGCAAAAGTTCCGGACGACATTCGCTGACGTCAACGGTTAAGCGGGGTTTGACCGTGTCTTTGACCACGGGTTGACCACGGATGTGTGCAGGCTCGGTCAAGGGGTTCAATAGGGTTCAATGGCGAGGTTTTCGGGGTGATGACCCAGGTTGACCTAGGTTTGACCATTGCCAGCGGGTTTGACTCGGCTGAACCGGTTGTTAGCGCTAATGACGTTAATTAGAAACCTGGGGCGTCACAGGTGGACTGTGCCCATGGTGACGTGCTTGGAGAGGATGTTGGCGGGGCCGATGGGAGCGGTGATGACGATGACAGTGGTGTTGTGACAAACGGTGGTACCGTTAGTGTAGATGTCGGTGATGGTGCCTGATGGTGGCAAGGACGATGTGTCGCAGCTTGTGTGATGTCGTCATTGTCAATCTCGGTGTGGACGATCGGCGGCGATGGCGCTGCAGTGTCCTGGAGAGGGAATTGTCCCTCATCGAAGACAACGTGGCGCGATATGATGACACGGCAGGAAGTGAGGTCGAAGCAGTGATACCCACGATGGTCAGAGGGATAGCCGAGGAAGACGCACGCTGTGGATCGGGGGCTGAGCTTGTGGGGTGTCGTGGCAGTAGTGTTGGGGAAGCAGAGGCAGCCGAACACCCTGAGATCATCATAACGCGTGTTGACGGTGTACATTCATATCAAACTTCATATGGATTTGCAAGCGGACAAATCCCCCGTCGTAGTCAAGGGACCCTTCTTCCCTCGAGTGGGCAACCCAAGGTATCGAATCCGTGGAACAATGTGCAACACAAGGATTCAATCTAGTAAAGCAAGGAAAGCTATCTTTTGAAGAACTAAGTTGCATCTAATCTAAGAGATCATCAAGAGAACACATCTAATCTAATCTAATCTACTAAAGAGGTAGCAAGAGAAAGCAAAGAGATAACCGATCTAGAGAGTCTAGATCAGGCTTATGTTGTAGCTCCAAACAAGATAGATGAAGATAGAAAAGCGAATCTCATTAAAAGCATCTTTAAACCGTGGCCTCCGGTCCAATTCTGAAGACGCCCACCTTTTGGAGCCACCGTTCTGTCACAACACACTCCTATTCGTGCGGGTTAGCCTAGGGCGAGTTCGATAAGAACAAGTTGAAATCACTTGGTCGGTCCAGTATGCACCTCTAGCCACCGCGGCTACAAGAGAACCCTATGCAATCTATCTTAAGTATAGATTGGGGAAGAAGCAAAGCCAAGGGAGAACAAAATCATCGAGAAGGCACCTGATCGCTAGAAATCGGATTCACTATAAAACTTCACCATGAATGATTACATTAACAAGATCACCACCGGGATCCTACCTCGATCTTGATCCTTGCTCCGGAGCTCCAACGTGGTCTTCCATGCAAGGTTCCCACGTCGGCTAGGGACACTCTAGACAACTAGCACGACCCTCCTCTCCGAGATGGTGTCCCTCAAGCTTCTCTGCTCCTCGGCGGTGGACGACGAATGAATTCATGCGTGGCTCTCGGCCAGGGGGCTATAAATAGCCCGAGAGGCATCTAGGTCAAAGGGGGGTGTGATTGGGCCCTGAAGTGGGCTGGGCCGGCCGTCCTGGGCCGACTGGCCTGGGCCCACTTCGGCCTAGTCCACACCCTCCTTTGCCCGGTGTTGCTTCCCGAGTCTTCTAGAGTCTTCCCCTTCTGCATGTGGGCCCTTGTCGCCAGTTTCTCTTCGGTTTGGACGAAGCTCCTTGTCCCGCAAGATTCAGCAGTTTTCTGGCTGGGTCCTCAGAGTTTTTCATCTTCTCGGGTTTCTTCCTTGGGCTTCTTGGAGTCATGTTTACTTCATTGTTTGACTTGTACCGGGCTTCAACGTCTTGTCATGAGGTGCCTAATGAACTTATCCCGGAAGTCTTGCTTTCAACACTAAAATCCTGCATAAACACTAAACTCCAAAACCGACATGCACAAGTGAACTTGTTATACCACAGGGATTAGTACCAATGGATAAGATATAAAACTCATGCCAACACCAAAGGTAAACTCATGGCTAGATTGACGGAATTTCACCGTCAACAGCGCGGAGGTGTGTCGAGGAGCAGTTCATGGGGCGTCAGTGTGCCGGTGGCGGGACACAGGTGGCAGTTCAGCAGGTACATCACCGTGTTCAAGGCCTAAGCCCAGAACGGTGGTGGAGCTGCACTATGAATCAACAATCTTCGCAAACAGTCGTTAATGGTGCGTAACACGCGTTTTGCTAACTTACAAGGGTCCTAACTAAAGGCATCCAGCCAGAAACAAAAGGATGACCGAAGGTCAGTCCTGAAACGTGCAGAGTGAAGCAAGCTTTAACTCTTGAAGTTACAAAACCAACGTGAAACTGTCGGCTCGTGCCTATTGAATATTTTATCATTTCTGACTTTCCAAAGTTGTCTGGACTCCTATTTTTCTTAATTAAAAGGTTTTTTGCTGTGGGGATCTCCCCCATAGTCTGTGTTCAAAAAATCACGCGTTCTGCTTTGCTGTTTTGTTGTGATGTGTATGGGCAAGACAGACGAAAGGAGATGTCGTGGGTGGAGAAGAATGCGCGGAGAGCATTTGAATCATACTCGCGGCCATTGCCAGTTTGTAGAGCGACGAGGGGCAGACGAAATTGGGTTTGAATGTAAGCATGAAAAGATCAAATGATAGGGAAAACTTCAGACTTAACGCGGATTGGAAACATCCAAATGTAATCATTCAGGAACACAACATAATATTTATAACTAGAATGACTAAGAACAGGGGACGTCCAGACATCCGAGTGAACAAGCTGAAAAGGAAATCTTGTTTGTGTTTCGGAGGAGATAAATGGGAGACGAACATGCTTGCCTAAATGACAGGATTGGCAAGAGTGATCCCCTATTTTATTGCAACTGAAATCAAATGATTTTAAGGCCTGAGACAGGGTATGGGTGCCAGGATGGCCGAGCCGCTGGTGCCACAGTTCAATCGACATCGCCTTGAAAGCATGAAAAGACTGATGTTGCGGTAGATGCAGTGGATAGAGGTCGACGGTGCTGTCACATCGGAGAGTCTCTGCTCGGGTATGAAGATCCTTGACAGAGGAACCATAATGATCAAATTCAATTGAAATGTTGTTATAACGGGTTAATTGACGGAGGGAGACAAGATTTTTGACAAGAGAGGGAGACACAAGAATGTTGTGAAGCTCACGTTGGGAAGAGGATGTGGGAATGTGTGACGCCCCAGGTTTTTATTTAACCCTAATTGTCGGTCAACTCTACTGACAGTGGTCAAATCACGGTCAACCTGGGTCCTCACCTCGAAAACCTCACCAATCAACCTTAATGACCATATTGATCAAGTCAACACACCCTTGTAGTCAACCCTTGGTCAAAGTCATGGTCAAACCCCACCTAAAACCTAGTGACCCTAAATGTCTTCCGGAACTTTTGCCATGTTCTCCAAATTTCACATAAACACTTAAAAATCTACCTTTATGAAAGTTGTCCAGTTTGTTGAGGGACACAACTTTCATGTAGATTGGCATTTCAAATTTTGAGGGGAAAAGGTGAAAAACTTGGTCAACTTACAGTACCTCCTGTTCACTGAAACTGAGTGGCATTTAAAGTTGGCAAGCCACCCCTGCAAAATCTGTTGAGAAAAACCCCTTATGGCCTTTGTGAAAGTTGTAGGGGGTAGTGAGATCTACAATTTTTGTATTCAAAGTTTTGTACACTTCTATTCAAATTTTTGGAGTTATTCATGTTCAAACGGAGGCTCAGAAAACAAAACGGGCTGGCCGCGCTCTGCGCTGCGACGTCACGCCGTGACGCCGCGCCCGTGCGCCGCCCGAGGCCGCGCGGCTTCCCTAGGCCGTCACGTGCCCCGCGCGACGCGCAGGAGTCCGCGCCGCGCCACACGCCGGCGCGTCACCCGCGTCGTGCGGCCGGACGCGCACCGCTCGTCCCGGCCGGTCCGTCCGCGGCCTCCCCTCCCTCGTGCGCCGTACTACGGCTGGAGCCATCACGCCGTCATCACCGCCGGTCGAATCCCGCCCTATTTAAGGCGCCCACCTTCTCCTCGTGCCCGCACCGCCGCTCCACCGCGCCGCCATGGCCGCCATCTAGGTAAACTCCTTCCCGTGCCCGTCCACAAAGCTATGCACGCACGCACATGCCTTCCTAGTGACCTACCGCACCTCCTCGAGCCACACCTTGCGATGCCCGCGTTGCCGTCTCGCCGGCATCCAGGCCGCAGCGGCCGCGCGCAGCCCAACGCCGCCGACTGAGCTCACCGGAGCCGCCTCCGCTCAAACCTCGGCCACCCCTACACCCTAGGTCAGCATGTGGTCATGCCCCACTGCCTCCTCGGCCGAGAGCGCAGCCAGCTCGCCGGAATCCGGCCGGCGTCGCCGCCTTCCCCATGTTAAGGGCCCAATTGCAAGGCCCTCTTTCTTTCTAGGGTGTTATCTGCAAACCGAGGGCATGGTTGTGATGCTTTAGATCTTTGTAGGGTCCTCAGTGTAGAAGTGTATCTTCAATAGTGTATTCAAATTGCTGAATCTTGTAAAATCTCTATAAAATCGTATAAAATTTGGAAAACTACAAACTCAATTTTGTTAGACTTCTCGTGAGGAGCACTACAACTTTTGTAATACTTGTCTAGGCTGTTTCCAAATATTTTTAGCATGAAAAATAGAAATATGAAAAACCTAGATCTGTGATATGTCAAAATGCATAAGTCCTCTGTATCTAATTTTTGGATATGTTGTGTGATATGTTATGTCTAGCTCTTGTACCAAAAATTGCACAAAGTTGTGTTGTAAATCTTTTTATATGATTTGTTTCTCATTTATGCATAATTTGTCTAGATGATTTTTGTAGCTACAACTAATTATGTTTTTGTGCCCAACTTCTGCATGTTGTCTTCTTATGCCAAAATACACCTCTGGTGAATTAATCACAATTTTGGATGATCAGAAGTATTTAATCTTAATATATGCATGTTTTTCTTTGTAATTTAATAATGCAAGATCAGTAGTAGTTCTAGGTGTGCTTGCTGCTTTCCTAGGATGGTTTTGGACCAGAGAACATGTGTGAGGAAGTTTGGAGCAATTGGATGCTTATTTATTTTTATATACTTTTATCCTGTTTATGTGTTTAACCTTTGTTATTAATTGGTATAATTAATTTTCTATCTTTTCCAAGCATGCATGTGTTCTCAGTGGCTTAATATAGGTGTGTGGGTGCTTGAGAAACACTCCACTGAATTTTTAGTGATTTATTATTTAAATAAAAGCTTTGGAGGCCTTTATAGATTTAAGGTTGTGTTAAATAAGAAAATGTACCTTTTTCCTTGTAAACCTTTATAAAATGGTTGCAAAGTTGATTTATCCAAGAATCACCCTTGCTATTTAAGAAGTTAAATGTAATTAATTACAATTTATGCACACTTTTGCTATTGAAAGATGGAATGATAAATCCTCACATGAAATAACAATTATAAAAGAAAACATTAATTAAGTGTTTATTAAAAGAATAAACACATAACAATAATAACCTTCATTAAAAAATATTTAATAATTAATTATTTGTTAAGGTGAATGTGGCCAACAAGAGTCAGATAAGATAAATAATCTATCACATCACCTGAACCCTGCATTGCATTCCGTGTAGACCTTCCCAACGGTGACTACTCGCTCATACGTGGAAGTACTCGAAGACACCGAGGGTGCTCAGGCTAACCCTACTGACGAAGGCAAGCCCCGGTGCATTTAACCTAGTATTTCAAAATTATAATGCAACTACATATGGATGCTTGTGCATTTAAGTTCAGGAGTTGTATGAAACCTTAGATGCATAATCCCTAGGTACCTGTGTCCTTACTAGTATGATAGGTCGATAGCTGCCGTGCTATAGGACCGTTACAAGTCGAGTGATGCTTGTCACTCGCGAGAATAGGTTCTTATGTTGGAATCACAAGATACCCTTAACTGGATTGCTCATGTGGTAAGAGCATGGGATGTGGGCTCCGGTCCAATGGCTATCGTGGGCTAAGTGTTTGAACGTACTAAGCACTTGTTGGGAATGGGACCGGTAAGCCTAGTACCTTAATGAGGCGGTTAGGGATTTAACTGTCACTACTCTTGGGATGCGTCTCACGGCTAGCTACCGGTGGTGCACGTGTGAGTCTGGTTAGCCTGCACCAAAGATTGTGGCCTTTCATCCCGACCCGAGGATTTTTGGAAACGGCCTGGGAAAGTTGTCCTTTCGGGGGCAGCCTACCGTGTGTTTGGGTCTACCTTGCAAGGTTTAAATCAATCGATTGTCGGCCTCTCACCGTTATTCGAGACTAGTTACTCCACTAGCCATGAGATCCCTAATGATGGAAGTTGATGAATATTATGCTTGATTAATTGTATTGTACAACCTTGTTTGTGCTAGATGGCTAATGTAGAAAAGAGTAAACCCACTAGAACTTGTGCTAAAATCTTGAAAGTAAGGACATACTCTTTGTAACTTTTCAGCAATAGAAACCCAGTGGCCAAAAAGCCTTTCATGTCTAGAGTTGGTGAAGTAGATATCACCGACGGGTAAGTCTTGCTGAGTATTAGTATACTCAGCCTTGCTATAATCTGTTGCTCCAGGTAATGCCTTTCGTGATGTGTGGCCCGGAGAGATCCCACCCGGCTTGGAGCTGGAGTGGGTGGAGGACGACGAATGAAGGCATCATGGCTGGCCTCCCGTGGTGTTCTCGCTTTCAACTTAATTTAATTCCACTATTTTAAAAACTCTGAACTGTGTTGTCATGTCAAAGATTTCGGTTTGTAATAATCAAACCCTTCGGGGTAAATATCGGATGTTAATTGTGTTTATCTCTGGACTCGCCTTCGCGTGAGTTTTAATGCATATATGTCGATCCTTGTTGCTATATAAGTGATTTACCAGGCATTAACCCGACAACTAACGACAGGATGATACTTATTATTGCTTAATGACCAAAGTGGATTGGTTTAGGCGATAGTACGGTATTTTCCTGGGCGGGTTGTCACAGAATGAAGGCGTCAGCGGCATGCGTGACAGGCAGTCGAGCACCGTTTTCGACGACAATGGAAGAGGAGAAGGGGCAGGAAGAATGAAGGTTACCGGAACCGGAAGTCATGTGATTAGTAGCCCCTGTGTCGAGGAACCACTCCGAAGCATTGGGCGGGTGTGTGGTGATGCCGACGGAGTTGAGCGCCGTGTACAGGGCCTGGTTATCCCAGGCATGGTTGGGCGGCGTTGACAGTGGAGGTGGGTGATGGTGGATCGCTGTCATGGCCTATTGGGGATGAAATGGTGGTCGTGGGCCGAGCACACCAGAGTCGGGGGGCCGAAGAGGCATGGACCAGGCCTGCACAAGCCTAGTCCACGGGTTATATCCCGCAGCCCACGGGACGGAGAGTGGGGCGGATAGCTGTTGACCACCGCCGCCGCCGGTGTGTGGAGTGCTGGAGGAGCCAGGGTGTTGGGCGATGGGCGTCGGCGAGCGGACATGGTCCTAGAGACCGAATTTGCCGAGCACGAGGTCGAAGCAGCACCGCCATTGACTGTAGTTAGTGGTGGTGTAGTCGAGGACGACAGGGATGTGGTTGCGGATGTTGATCGTTTGAACGACGGAGGCCGTGGCTGGTTGAGCAGCGGCGTCATCAAAATCGCCGTCGGAGGAAGATGAGTCATCGAAGTGAACGGAGGAGTTCACCATGGAGGCGGATGGAGAAAGAACAGAGGAGGCAGGGCAGGCGGTGGCAAAAGGATTGAGAAAGGTGGATCGGTCGGTGTCTGATTCCATGTAGAGTGAAATGAGAATAACCAGCGAGTTATATTGATCATGATGGTATAGATTATATGCACTTGTGATCTAACTAACTCAGCTAATCTACAGGAGTCGGAGCGCCAGCGAGGTGCGCAGACGCGTGCGGAATGCGTAGGCGCGTGTGGAGCGTGGGCGCCGGGCGAGCGAGAGTCTCGGCCGTTGAGACCGTTGCAGCAGAGAGTCATGTTCAACATGCTCTACATTAAGATCCGATTTCGTCAACCCTCTATTTTGGTGATGAAGGATTGCAAACCTGTGTTGCATGGGCTGTTGCCTCAGACGATGTTCTTTCAGCGGTTGCTTGATCTCATTGTAAGCAACTAGTGTTTTTTCGGTCTTCAAAGTCTTATGTGGCGATGGCGATTGGCGATGGTTTTGGTGCCTTTCTAAAAAACTAAATAGTGCCTAAAATCTGATCCGTTTGTAGTCATTCTAGAATTTCAGCTCCCCAATCCTCATAAGGCCTATCTCAGTGGGGGTTTCATAGACATTAAATAGGCTGTCATGTAAGCACTTTTGATGTGGCAGTGTGTTAATGAAGAGATAGTTAAAATGAGTTTCATGACCAAGAAACCCTCCCTACACAGTTACCTAGACAACTTGTGTCTTACATGCAACCTAGAAACAACAATAGATGCAACTATGCATTTGAGAGAGGTGATTCATTATAGCTTCAAATGTTTTTAGACAACCTCTCCAATGAGACTGGCCTAAGGTGCTGGCTCCTAACGGAATGCTCTTGTTCTGAGCCCTAGGAGTCACGCTTTGTGTGTGTGTGTTTTAAAACCATGTCTTACTTACTCCTGAAGAGTTTGGCATTCTACTATATTTCACCGTGCACAGTGTAATACGAGTACCTGCAAATAGAAACTGTCATTAGCAACTAGTAGTAGTTCCACGGACTCGTGGCGTGTAGGTGAGCAACTGGTTAATTTTATCGATCAATAATCCAGATTACAGAGTAGAAAAGGGGGGTCGGCCGCTGGCCAATCGCAGCGGAAACCCCGAGCGGGCCAATCGGGGACACGGGCGATCTGAGACTCGCGGTCGCGGGCGCCATTTGACCAGTGCCGGGTCTGCTTCACCAGTGGCACTGGCACAGTGAGCTGAACTGGGCTCCGCCCCGTTTGGAGGAAGGCCGCTGGCCGCGGCTACTAAAAGCCAGCCACCCAGTCGCCCTGTGTGGCCTGTGGGGGCGCCGTTGCGTGCCCAAAACTAGCAAGCGCAGAGGCGGCCACGCCAACGAGCAACGAGCGAGCGAGCGAGCAGCGAGCTAGCCAGGGGAGAATCGATGGCGGCCATGGACTTGGAGGACGACGAGGACATTTGGGGGAACACCGCCAGCAGCCCGAGCGCGTCCCCGCCACAACCCCTCAACGCGGCCGTGGTCGCCCCCTGCGGCGCCTTCATCTCCACGCAGCTCAGCCTCAACTCCCGCCTCCACCTTCTCTCCACCACCGCGGCCGCGGGAGGCTCCTCCCCTCCCCATTCCGTCGGCGCTGGCATCTTCGCCGCGGACGGCCTCCGGCACCACATGGGCCTCGACGACTGCGACGGCGGCTTCCGCAATGCTGCCGCGCCCCCGGCGCCCTTCTACTCCGCCTACGGCCTCGACGCCGGCTGCGCCGTCGCGCCCATCGACGCCGGCGCCGCCTGCAACGCGCTCGAGGACGAGATGTGCATAGGCCCCGGTACGGCCTGGGCCGGCTCCGGCGCCGGGGTCGGGGTCGGCGGATCCGATCGCCGCAAGAAGCGCATGATCAAGAACCGCGAGTCCGCGGCGCGCTCCCGCGCGCGCAAGCAGGCCTACGTCCGCGAGTTGGAGAGGGAGGTAAAGCTCCTGCAGCAGGAGAACGAGAGGCTCCGCGTCAAGTACGAGCAGGTAACCGATCGGAAGCTCCACTCCCCCGCACCTACCCATCCATCAAACCCATACATGGCACAAGTCAAAGCTCGCGCCTTTCATTGATTCTGCAGCCGAGTATGTCCGTGGAGGTGCCGCTGCCGCTGCCGCTGCCCGTGCCCGTGCCCGTGCCAGTGAAGAAGACCCTGCAGAGGGTGCCGTCCGCGCCATTTTGAGGACGTCGATCGATCCATCCAACTATCCAAGCAGGCGGTTGGGGTTGCTCTTATCCTTTTGATGCGGTAATCCACAGTGATTACAAGTAAGCGACTAATTAGTGAGTGCTGCTAGTACTAAGCTCGCAACCAGTAGTACTCCTACTACTCTGCTTAGCTCGCCGTCCATGTACAAACACCATGGTCGCGTTCGATTTCGTCTAGGGCATGTCCTAGCCTCGGATCGATCTGTACAGTGGCAGCTTGCCTAGCTAGAAGAGGGCTGCCTGTCAGCCATGACGGCGTGCTGCTGGCTGCTATATATATATACTTATGTCTATAGTATGTGTGTAGCTTGCATGTCGCATGGGATTAGGCGGAAAGATGGCGAGCCTGCTTGTACAAATGTGGGAAACATTGCTTCCTGGAACAATGACATTTCGGGCCGCAAGAAAGAACAATCCAGGAAGCTGGTCTCTCCTCTGTTTTTTCTCTTCCATGATACTACCTATCCTCTTGCCCCCCAACTTGGCGAATGTTGTTTTTTATCTCTTCCCCCCACTTGCTACCTATCCTCTTGTCATCGATGTTATCTCGGTGGACTCGTTTGTTCCCCTGTCAATTTTGGAATTCAGAAAGGGGGACTCGGCATTATTTCGGAATAGTCTTTTTGGGTTGATGAGTAAGTATTTTGCTGCAGGTGAGGTCGTTTTCTTCGACTCTGGTTTGGAGGTTCAGGGACCCTGAACCTGAAAGAGCATATGCAGTGTTTCCATTCTGGTCTCTGCTAAAACAGACGGGACCACTGTTAGTTTGATCTGCTCCTAGGTTAGTGATAACTTGCAATCGAAAGGGACGTTGCTGTTTTATAGTAGATTATAGTAGATGCCGTCTTCAATTTTGCTGCTCAACTTTGGCGAGGCCGTGAGGGAAAGGGGCGTTTCGTTTTCGACGAAATTCGGGGAAAATGGATCGTATTCTGCCACCCTTTGCTTTCCCGAAAGATTGAAGGAAAAGAAAAAGGTTGTGAAACTGGTCCCTGCTCCGAGGTTCACATCTCCTGATGTGGAGCTATGTTGACTACCTGTTGCCAATCGTGGTCGTTAGCGTCACACGGCGATTAACTGTTTGCAGATCGTGGTCACTCACTGATCAGTAGCGTGATGATTCTTCTTCTGTAGTACTGTAGTAATTGTCTTTTTTTAGATAAAGCTACCATTGCTTGCGTATCACGGCCAGGAGACCCCAGGCTAGCAGCAGAAGCCATCAGGATGCTAATCCATTCATATAAAGGTCCGAATAGTTTTTCCCCTTAAAGAATGAAAAGATAGCAGTATAAGCTAGAATAGGCAGCGTCACCACAATAACAATCATATACTCCTCCTGGGCAGGGGCGGAGCCAGGATTTGAGTATAGGAGGGCAATAGACAAAACTAAGTAGCATAACGGACAAAGAAAAGTAGGACCGATAGCAAAGTCATTTGGTTTTAATCATGGGTGGATCCATGCTCAATGTAAAAAGATGCGGTCGCTTCCACAAACAATCCAAAAAATGGTGATTATGTGCAATTTTGCATCATATATGCATGGTCAAGTTCGGCTTCCAGCGAGTCCGAGCAAGCGGAGAGGTTGAGAGCAGAGACACAATCGTGTGGAGGCAGACAGCTGGAAGAGACGCAAAGCTATGGAGGGTGGACCGCAACTGCGCAAGTCATAAATCGAAGAAGAACAAATCGGCGACGGTGCGAGATGAACAGACGATTGGCATTCCGTAATTCCTTTTGTGAGCAGCCGAACAGGGACACTTACAGGCTCGAAGCTAAATGTGCTGCATACACATACACGTAATAACTGGCCAACTAGGCCTCAAACATGATTGTTTGAGCTAGATTTGAAGCTAAGTAGCTATTGAATACATACATCATGAAGAATGCAATAGTAGAACAAGCAAAACATTGGGGGTGCCCCCCCCCCCCCCCCTCCGCGCCTCCGCCTGCAGGAGCACTCGTTTTACTGCACTTCCATCACAAAAGATTCTTATTACATGGAACTTGGAACCTTGGAGAATGGAGAAATGTGCCGACTCATAGGCCTTCATAGGCTAACAAATTACCATGAGCGTACGACATGAGGCATATAGCTCGCCAAGGTGACAGAGCCATAATTTTCTCTGGGCCTTCGTTCAATCATCCTCGCGATCATTATCATTTGAGCCGGCAAGATATCTGCGAAAAGATACGTGAGGCAGGTGATGGGCCCGTTCTCTTCCAAAAAGAGTTTAGTTCGCCGCATAAAACTTTTGGATCTCATCTAGATTATTTACAAAATAATTACACGAATGGATTGGAAATTACAAGACGAATTCATTAAGTCTAATTAATCTGTCATTAGATATTGTTTACTGTAGCATAACGTTGTATAATAACGACATGATTAGACTTGTTAGATTCGTCTCGAAAATTAAGGTAGGGGTAGTCGAATGAGTTTTGTCGTTAATCTACATTTAATATTCCGAATTAGTGGAAATAAGATTGATGTGACGGGTTGTTGATGAACACTTTACCTATCTAAATGTACTTGTATAATGTTCACAGTTGTACCCAAAGTACTGGTAAAGGTTATTTTCATAGAGCGAACTTTCCTTCTTCCTCAAAGTGACTACAAATTAGCGGCTGATCTGGCCACATACCTCAAAGAACAAAAATGTTGTGATCGGCTGATCGCTATTTTACATTTGTCATGCCACTGTTTGTTTGTACTACATATATTCTGAGAGAATTTTTACGGTGCATTTGTAGTATGGGAAGTATTGAGAAGTATTAGGTAGTATTGAGAAGTATCAAGCATTTTGATATTTCCACCATCTCACTAAATGTTGGTGTGGGTCCCACCAATTTGATACTTCCTAATACTTTCCCGTAGCAACTTCCTGATACTTCCACCGTTAGATTTCGTCGGATGGACAGCTCATAAAAAAGAAGCACCTTAAAATTTCTCATATTCTTAAATAAAATTTTCCAGCTATTTTCTCCTGCACTCTCAAAAGGGAGACAACCCGCGCAGTACATCTGGTAGCCCTCCGTAAAGAAAAATAATGAACTCTCGTAAGAAAAATTAAAAGTTTATAAATATGTTAAGTATGAAATATATTCTATGATTAATCTAATGATCCTAATTTTGTACCGTAAATTTAATATTATTTTATAAGAATGTAGTCAAAATTGAGAAGCAAGAGTAGCATTTCTTTTAGAACGGGTAGGAAACAAAATATCAAAATATTTACTGTTGAAAAAAGGTTTTCAAAATGTGACAACACAAAGTGGGCTAGCTAGCTCGAGCCTAAAGATGTTGGTCAGGTGCCAATTGGTCGAGAGAGGTAGAGTATCTTATAATTTAAGTAGTACATATATATGTACCCTTATGTCTTATTAAAGACGAGAATTAAACTAGTATGCCATAAAATCTTGTTTTGTGTAGTAGTGTCGGTTAAGTAGTGAGAGCTTTTGATCCATCTTGTTTGTGAAGCGTACGTACTAGTGCGGATGTACGTCTCCAGAAGAAAAATGTGGTTCATCATCTGGAAGTCGCGGTGGATTCAATTCAGATAGGAGATCATCTAGCCTCAGGCTGTCCGCACTGGGGCATGTAAAGCGACACCAAAATCGACTCAGGTCACTTTTGCAGTTTATTTCCCCGCAACGGGGGACGGTAAAAGGCACGGAATCGTTCCGTTCGTCTGCACCAGCGTCATTCCTAGCGCGAACCCGGACGAACGCCATCCCCTCCACATCGGATGAAAGCAACAACCTTGTGCCTCCCGCCCGCACTAGGAAGCTCGCTGAATCGCTGGAGATGGGGAGAGAGAGGAGCCGGTGCCGCCGCGCCGTTGCGGATCGAACCGGCACGCTTCGTCTCGCACCGCCACTCCTGCTCCACCTCGCCTCGCCACGCCAGTCTGGGCGCGCGACCCGCACGCGCCACCCAAGCCGCGGCGGAGGAAGCATGGGAGGGGCGGCGTGGGGAGGGAGGGGTAGATGGCCGGAGGCAGCACGACGGACAAGAGGACGTCGACACCGCCCCACGGCACCACGGTTGCCTCCCGCCTCTCACCGCACAGATCGATGCAAGGCGGCGGCGGCCGCCGCCCCACGACTTCATCTGCTCCGGCCATGGCCATGGCCACCTCCGCCCACCGCCAAATGCGCCTCACGCTCGGAGCCGACCGGCGGGCCTCGCCTTCGAGCTCCACTCCTCCACCTCGAGGCCCCCCACCGCACCCGCCGCGAGATCCGGCACGGGGCCGGCCGGGAGGGAGGCGTCGCGCCCCTCCTCCGTCGCCGCGGGGAGCAGAGGAGGGAGGAGGCCGCCGCCCTCTCTCTCTTCCCCGCCGGTCGCTTAGCTCAAACGCCGCCGCGCTCCTTGCCCGGAGAGAAGGGAGCCATGGACATGTCGCCGTGGGAGAGTGAGAAGGGTAGGAGAGAGAGGATGTGTGGGAGGGGAGGGAGCCGGGGGGGGGGGGGGGGTAAAAAAACAAGTGGGACCCGCAATAGTTGCTTGGTATGGGGTATGAAATATAGAGGACGACGGGTGTGAGAAAATTGAAACTGGACTGTAAATTATCGATGACTAGGTAGGAATATTCTTTTTAGAGGTTGAGTTTGGAGTTCCACGAGGGCGGACAGCCTAGTTCTCATGAAGCATTGTCTCTTCCAAATGTATTGCATTTATTTTATTTTTTGCCTATTTTTGTACAAGGTAACCTGAGTAATGTGACATAAACACCTAATAGATGGTACAACATGTCAATTCCTAGGAAGATTGTAAGTGGACACCTTCGCATACCACCATGCAAGTGGACACCTTTCGCATACCACCATGTGATACTTTGTATTTAGCTGCTATTTTTCAAAATATGAAAAAAAAACACCGTTTTCATGTTGATTTAATAATAAATTACATGAGTTGATTATTTTTAATTCGTTTACTGTCATGTTGAAGTACATGATTACACACGTACATGGTAAATACCGAACATGTTAACCACATGCAAACCACTACTACAAGTTGTATGCACATAGTTTTCCATGTCGTACACGAGATGTGCATTGGTCATGACATGCATATGAATTCAGTACTTATAATTCTGAAGTATAATTTTTTACACTACATATGAACATATAATGAACAATAACTATTTATTAAGAAAAAGCTAAAAAAATCTATACAGGAAAATCCGGTTGTAAAAGGAGGAAAAAATCTCTGACCAAGAAATGTTGAAAAACAATTGATGCATGCTCATGACTGAAGTCTCTGATCGATGTTTACCTAGGAAGATTGTAAGCAAAAAGAGATGAGCATGCCATCTTTGTACAAAACATGCAAATAATATGACTCGTGCAACAATTATCTCATCATCAACGAGATCAGACACACGAAAACGAATACAGAAACCGAGGAAAAGATAAAAGGAGCGGTCCTGACGCACACTGATCCTCACACTGTCATCAGGCCAATCTGCCCGGTTGTTGTGGTCGGGCTGTGGTGGCGCCCCGTAGCCGAGGTCAGAGCTCGCTCTCTAGCACTAGTGGGGTGGTGTCGCCTCAATGCCACGTCGGGTAGCAGCACTGGGAACAATGTGAGGGCGTTGCTCGACTGTCCTTCGAGCATTGCGAAGTAGATGAACCTTGTGGTCACAGATGAAAGTGGTACGGATATTATCTGTATACCGTTCGATCGAAAGGGTTAAGCACTCAAATGGTAAAGATCGTATTCGAATTCGAGCATTCAATATCCGTCATTATTTGTACCGTATTTGTATTTGGATATCATAGTTGGACTTCTAAGATCCAAATATGATCGATATCACTATTCGACACATCATTTACTATTCATATTCGAATTCGATTTGAGAGTTCAGCTCAAGAAAGAAAAAAATTTGTATCTGTATTGGTAGTATCCATTTGAATCCGATTAGTTTTCACCGCTACTTGTGGTGTACACTGGGTGCCACCGTGGCCGCACGGATCGGATCCGGTGGCCTCGAGATGTGCACCGAATCGATGCCAATCTTGTCGTTGGATTCGATCGACGTCACTCGTGCGCTCAGATCTGATCGTATCGTGCCTAAACGGGCTTAGAGTTGCAAGGATCCGAACGTTAGCTATCGCGCCTCGATGAATCTATGCAGGAGTCGCATCTATGCAGGAGTCGCATTGAGGCCCGCATCAGCCTAAGGAGAGAGCGAGACGAAGAAGAGGAGCAAGAAAGGGGCAGATTGGAATGGGTTTGAAATAGGTGGTATGGAGGACGAAAACATTTATTGTCGCGCACGCGCACGTACATCATGGAAATCTAGAATGTATTAACATATGATGTGACATAAAGTGTGGTTCGAAGGATATAATGGCATTCGGACCAAAGACATCTCGAGATGGTACGTGACTACATGTGCACAGTCCGATTGAAACCACTCCAGCTTCTAGGTTCTAATAATCTTGGTTCTAAAACTAATGGGTGTCCCATGTGATTTTAAGTGCCGTCCTCCAGTAGCCTTAGAAATTGCGTTCCGTCGCAAGATTTTCGGGGTTTGAACTGATCTACATATTTATATCAAAAGTGTTGCCTTAGTCAGGCAAAAATACAAAATTAGATTTAGTTGGTCTTGGATACCGTGCATAGCTAACTTTTAAAAATCAGTAATTACATTTCTAGAATAAATACTTTTGATATTTGTGAGCTTATTTTCACATTATTATTGTCATGTTTTATTCTTATTGCAATATAATAAGTGTTTTGAGCCCGTGGCAATCAGTTTATATGGAACTTGGGAACCCTAGATATAATGAGACGTGGCCATGACAAGGACCTATAGGCTAATAAATTAGGCCATGAGCGTACGAGATTGACGGGTTGGCTCAAAACGATAAAGCCTTATTTCCTCTGGGTTTTCGTCCAATCGTACTCGTGACCATTGATCATTTGAGCCGGCAAATATATATCTTGCGAAACTATAAAATAGATTTTTGGTGTAGCTAATGCATCTGTATATTGTTAAATACTTTCTCCGTTTCAAACTATGAGTTGTTTTGGCTTTTCAAAGTTCAAAGATATTATTACGCATATAGACATACATCATATCTAGGTGCATAATAATATTGATGAACCTAACAGCTAAAACGACTTGTAATTTAGAATTGAGGGAGATTTTTTCCCTTCCAATTGAAATAGAACTGCCGGCATTGTACATCCGGTAGCCCTCCGTAAAAAAAAGTACGCAACCCTCTCTTTCCGCAAGAGTGAAACAATTTCAAATTTAACAAATTTTGTAAAAAAAATTACAAAGATTTTACTATCTTCAACAGAAATTTTAGAGTGCTTAAAATGAATAAGAGTGATCCATCTGACGAAATCTAACAGTACAAGTACCAAGAAGTAGCATGAAGTATAAATAGATTGAAAAAATATTATTATTACCCTTTCAATTACATATAAATCTATTTCAATTTTTTAGAAGGATAAGAAAAGGAAAATACCACCACAGGTACTTCCAAGTACCTTCATGGTAAGAGGTTTAGGACGAGAAATAAAGTGGTACTAGGTCAGAGAATCTTGTTTTGTGTAGCATTGTCTCGGTAAAACAATCAGAACTTTTTTGATCATCTTATTTTTGCGAAGCGTAACGCGCTTGTACGTGCTCAAAAGAAGAAAACTAACGGGTGCGCGCAATTCAAATGTCGTCCTCGAGTAGCCTTGAAAATTTTCGAGTAGCGCGCGTCATTGGTCATTCAACGAGATGTATCAATGACGGACAGGAAAAAAGGTGCACGTGTACGAGCTTGAACGCCATATACCCTCCACCTCACCTCACCTCACCTCACCTCACCTCCTTTTCCTAAAAAGAAAAATACCCTCCACCTCACCATGAACAACACAGGAGGATGGTTGCTGCTGAGACCTGATGAGGTGTGGATGAGCTCGCATCGCATCGCATCGGCATGGGCAGGGTAGTAGTACGGCGTGGCAATATTGGCATGCATGCGCGCGTACCGGCGGACCCAGCCCCAGGCCAGGCGGCAATCACAAGAAAGCAGAATATTTGACGTGTCGGACACCCGCGGCGCGACGTACGCCGCTCCCCTGCCGCCCGCACGTACCCACCCGCGCGCGCACACGACCGCGCCGCACCCAGCTTTTGCCTCTGCCTCTCCACTGCAGGAGGCTGCAGCGATCTGCTGGTATTGTTGTGTGCTACTACACTGTGGTATTGTGCTGGAGTGCTGGTGGCGTGTCAAGGAGCGGCCGCGCCGAGGGAGGGCCGAGAGCACTGTCACTCTGCAGCCGTGCACGGCGAGTCGAAACAGGTGGCCCGGGACGCCGTTTCTTCGCGATGATAGCGGGGGTGAGTGGGGGCGAGAGAATATCTTATCGGGCAGTGTTTTGTTTTCTCCAGCACTGATGTGCCTGTCGGCCTTAAAAGTCGACGTTTTCGGTACTCTCTTTGTTGTTTCAGATCCAGGATATTTTGATGGTGCGCGTTAACAATATATAATAATATAATAATGGGTAGAATCCGACATTCACGTTTGAATACATTAATATTATAGGGGTTCTTAGACTTCAATTCTCAGCATTGAGAAACCCAACAAACAAGATGAATTCAAAATATTAAGAAAGAAATCTATAAAGACTAACATCAGACTTCTCCGACATCCTTGCTTCCAACTTGTTTTCTCCTCATGAAGTAGCACATCTTCACATCACTCGTCTACTTAGAAACTCTCCTGATGTTAGAGACGTCCTGCAGTCAATGATCACCTGCCGCTTGTTGGTCCATGTGCTTGCACCAATTGAGTCGATACCGACCATGATCACAATAAATATGACTACACCCACTGAACGATCTCAACAAACCACCAAGATCCCTGAGTTAGGAAGAAACCGACCCGCGTCGTCCTCTTGCCGAGGGCGCCGCGGGGCTCCCGCACCGCCGCCGCTACCTACCGCCGCCACGGCTCCCTCCGCCGCCGTCGCACCGCCTGTTGGCGACGGTGGCCGGTGCGGCCCCCTTCCTCCTCTCCCTCTCCCTCCTCCTCCCTCTCCACACCACCACCCCATGGTCGTCCTGAGGTCGCTGGAGCATACCTCTTCTCCCCTCCTTCCCAGCCAGCGCCTCTGCCCCCGCCGCCGCCCTCCCTCATCTCACTCCCTGTGTCGCCGCCCCGCCTAGGTCGCCCGGGCCCGGCGGCCGCGCGGTGCTCCGACGGGAGGCGTAGAGGATCCTCGGGCCCTCTCCTCCGCCGGGACGCCAAGCACCGCCCTCCGGATGGTGCTCGCCCTTCCCCTCGGCCACCCCGTCCTCCACCGTCGGCCCCCGGGCCTCTCCGGCCCGGGCTGCTGGGCTGCCGAACCTCTTCCCCCGACCGACGAGGCGCCTCGGCGTTGGTGCTCCTCGACTCCTCCTCGGCTCGCCGCACGACTACTCCTCCCCGTCCGTGCCCCGACGACTCCCCGACGCCGGCGCTCCCCCTCCGTGACGACGCCGCTACCTCGCCGCCGCGGGCGGGGCCTCCCCGCTACTCCTTGGTCGTGGGTGCGGCCCTTCCTCCTTCGCCGCCGTCGCTGCCGATGTGGGGAGGAGGCGTCGCCGCGGGGCTGCTCCCATGTGACTCCTCCGTTTCGGCCTTCTCGGCGGCCTCGGCTCCTCCTCGCCTTCGTCGGCCGTCTGCGCCCCCTCACTGTCGACCTCGTTGATCGTGCCTATTGATTATTCCTCGTCGTCACCTGCGGCTCCTCCCAAGTGGTCGGCTCCCCCTGTCGGCGTCCATCTTTGGGCTGGCGGCCACGGTCCCTCCCCCTATGTCGGCGGCCGTTGTACCCCCCCCCCCTCCTTCTGCTGGTGGCCGCTGCCCTTCCTCCCGTCGGCGGTCACCGCTCCTCCGTTTTCTCGGGGTCCACAGTTTGGCGGTTTGGACCCTTCGTCAGGTTGCAGTCAATGATTAGGCGGTAAGGTGGTTCAGACGACTCCGTTCAGTGCCGGGGGAGTTGTTGTTGTCGCCTTGGTTGCAACGGCTCCCTGCACCTATTCTCCTCTACCTGTGCCGAGGCTTCCTGCTGCTTTCTCCACCGCCTTGCCCTCTCCTTGTTTGTTGTGGTTGATCCTGGATTGCCGTACAAGGCTGGGGCGAAAGCCTTGTCTAGCTTCTGCTAGGCCGACAATGGACTTACCCTGTTGGGGGTATTGTCGCGGCCTCCAAACGCCTTGGTTTGCGGCCTCCAAACGCCTTGGTTTGCCAGGTGAAGACTTGGCCTGCCCCTTCACGGGTAGGCCGACGATGGCAGTGGTGGCGTCGCTCCCTTCCTGGAGGCATCGTCTTGCGGAATCTCCACTTCGGTCCACGCTGATGCAAGTTGTCTGGAGCGGTGATGTGCGGGTCTCCTCAGTGTTCATTTGTGCAGGTTCAGGGATGTCCTTGGGGGACTCTCTCTTGTACCCCTATCTGCTTCTTAGTGATAGTCTAGCTTGGGTTGGTTGTGTGGGATCTCTTTTCTTTTTCCTTTGTTCGTTTCTAGAGTAACCTTGTTGTTCCCTCGCTCTTTGGGGGTTTTCCCATCGTGACGTGTTGTAAAACTCTCTCTTCTTTTAATGAAAAACGTGATTTGCACGTCTTAAAAGATAAAGCACCAAAAAAAACGCCGGCAGTGCCAATGGCTACGGGCATAGCTGATAGCTCCCAAAACGACCCCTCCAATGAGGTCACGACACCATCTCACTGACGTTGCCCTTGAAAAATGGTTTCATTGCTGAGTGACTCGTACTCATGGGTGGCTAGTGACTCCGTAGTAGGAACTCCCCACCACTAATGGGAGGTCCTCTGCAGACTGCAGTAACACGTCTCCCTCCCTCTAGATACATACTGTACACCCTTACAAAGGACTCGTCTCGAACCTCCCTCTGCCTCCCACGTCGCACGCATCACGCTTGGGTGCGGCGCCATGGTCCGACCCAACCTGCAGGCGTGCCGGGCGCACTCTGAGGCACATGGCACGGCGCACATGCACGCCATGACCACGGCCAGGGCGCCGGATTGGCCGCGACGGAGACGGAGCACAGGAGACGGACGATCGATGAGGTCATCCACTGGCCGCCGCGTGCTTTCTGGCCGTGGCAACTGGCCGGGCGATGCAACGCAAGCTACAAGATACGGCAACATAGAGACGGTAGAGTGCATCAATATATGGACAGATGCTGCTCCATTTGGTCTCACCATTTTTCTTGCTAGTGCCTGGTGTTCAAATGAGGATCTGAGCCCGACAAGGGCCCACTTCACAAACCCTAATCAACCAAACATTATTCGCACCGTCACCTATCTAACATAGCCACCTATCAAACATAGCCACTTGGCCAGGATCGAGCTAAAGTTTTACACGACATGGTTCGATTCCTCATAAATTTCAACAGAACAACCTGATGCCTTAAGGGCAAGTACAATGGTTTAGACAGTTGTTGTCTATTTGTTGCACACAGACAGCTAAAAAGACAGCTTGTACAATGATCTGTCTATTTAGTTGTCTACAAGCTATTTAATTCATTAATAGATAAAATGATTCAATGCATATATGACCTTTGTAGTCATTTTGATGTTCAAGTTTTAGAGAATGTCATTATTTTCTTAAAAGATTGAAGTATAATTTTGTATTTTGTTCCATGCCCTTCTTACTTGCTTAAAGGATTTTCTTTTGCAAAGTTATCTTTTACATGGACGATAGTGCAAAAACTGCAAGGACCAAATCACAAAGAGGCAGCACTTCTGCAATCTTCGATGCTTCCTGTCGTCTTCCTCCTGTTTCTCGATTCCTCTCGCCCTCCCTCATCTGCAAGCTGTGGCGCACACTACACAAGGAGGGGGTGCAGGCATGCGGCATGGCAGCCGATGGCCGGAGCCCGGAGCAGCGCGCCTCCTCCCTCCCCTCCGGCCAGCACGCCTCCTGCTTCCTCACCAGCCAGCGCGACTCCTTCCTCCCCTCCGGCCAACCCCTCTCTATCTTCTGGTTTCCTCTGCTCGCGGCGACGGCGACAAGCCTCCCAGCTCCTTGGCGCGGCGGAGCTCGATTTGGAGCACGAAGGCCACCCTCCCTCCGCAGGCGCAAGGGCAAAGCTCAACGATGGGTGGATCCACGCTGGCACGGGGGGTCGATCCGGAGCGAGCCCCTCACCTGATTTTCCGCCGCCGGTGAGCCGTGGGAGCGCGCGGCTCCTCTACTGCTCCTCCATGGCGAGCGGCCCGTCCTCCCTCCTCGGAGCTGCGGGCGTCGTGGTCCCTCTGTTGCTGCCTCTGCGGGTGGCCTCCTCCCTCTTCCTCATGCGCTGGCTCAGATCCGGCGGCGCGGCGGCCCGCCGCCGGATCGAGCTTGGGCTCCCGTCGCGCCATGGAGGTTCTGACCCCTGCTCTCTCACGCGGTCGCGCCTGATCGATTCTTGGCGCCATATTTTCGTGCGTACGCGCCAAAGCTCCAGGCCTCTAGCGCCGCACGGGATCCACCTTCGTCGTCGGCAGGTCATACAACGGTGCTAGGCTCGGCGACAAAGCCTGGGAGCACGAGCCTCCGTCGTCCTTTCACGAGACGACGGTGGTGTCGTCGCTAGCGTGAGGCGAGGGGGTTTTTGTAAAAAGGTCGGCTCACAGACGGCTTGCAGCCGCGCGTTGTACGTGCCCTAAGAAGCTTGTAAATTCCAGAATGTTAGCTGGAGGACAATAGAAATGATCGCCTAGGATTCAACCAGAATGGAGTGCCAATCACATTCCATGCCTCCACCAGATCACCAACATACGATACGAAACAGTAACGTGATCGAATATTATTCTCGTAGCAACGGTAACAGCCTGAATCGTTCCCCACAATAACAGCAAAACCAGGTGCATGCTACCAAAAAATTAGGAGTGATTCCTCGAATAAGACCCCAGGTAACACCAAAATCGTTTGACATGACCTATCATCCATGATGAGAAGGCAGGATATATTTTTTTCCAACAAAACTATACAGACCAAAAAATGATTTATATTTTCTGGAATTTATTTCCTGTTATTGGTGTCTTCCCCTCAATAATGGCCTTTCAAATGCGCCTGCAGCCATTACGTCTGATCTAAACAAACAAAATCTTTCGGCTTTCAGTTGACCCGTCCGCTGTACATCAATTTATCACAGAACCAGTGCCTGTGATCTCCATCAAGACTTCCTATTGAGTTCCCCGAAGATAGCATGCAGTTGCTTTTCATCGTCCAAACCTGTGAAACATTGGAGCTAGTACATTCATCTAAAGGTGGCTTGAAGGAATAATGACAATTTGATCATGGAACGAAGTCAATCTAGCGAACTCTGGTAGAAGAAGCAACCTGATGCGCTAGTGGACAGCCTTAATGAAGTAACCACTCGAACCAATCATTGCGCCTTCTGACGTTATTTCCCTGTACAATAGATAAGGTGCAGTAGAAGTTTGAAAATGTGTAAAAACAATCCATGCGAGAGGTCATTACTTTTGCAGTCTAGAAAAAATTAAACATAAAGAAAATGTTGTACTAGTTTATAGCCCAACCTGCACTTCCAATATATCAGAACCTCGAATAGCATCTAGTATGTAGTTGGTGTCTACCAAGCCTGTAAACGCCCTCATCTAAGAAAGAACATAAAGCAACGTGAATGCAACGGTTAGAACATAGATGAATAGCATATGGCATGTAGCTGGTGTCTACCAAGCCTGTAAATGCCCTCATCTAAGAAGGAAAATAATAAAGCAACGGTGAATGTAACTGTTAGATGCTTAATCATTCCATAGTATGTATATGATCTAATCCGTGCCAAAGCAAAAAAAAATGAATTCGCATGACTTCAGAACAGTTGCAAAAATTAAATTCACACGACTTTATGAGCATGTGCGCAACATAATTGATACCAAAATTATCTGCAGACTATTTTTCAGACCCTGTTAGATATGATTTATTATAGTAGTCCCAAATCCACATGATGCATATTACCGAACATTATTGTGAAAATATTCTAGATTATTTATCTCCAATGTCTAGAATTTGAATTTTAGCAGACAGAAACTGTCTAATACAAGTTGAAGCAGAGCATACAAGTTTGCCATTCACACATTAATTTGCCAGCCGTTCCGGGAATCTCCAAATGTTTTTAAATATGCTGTATTGATATTACCCTCTTGGGATTCTTTCGATATCACGAAATCACTTAATACTTCTAGTTTGACATTATATGGAGATGAGATCTAGGCATTTGTTCCATACTAAAACTGATGTATAGTATTGTTAACTTCAAACATGCAACGATGCCTGGACACAAGATGAGGCCTCACAGTGTGCCATGATTTTACAATAAATAGAGCAGAAGACAAGCATAAACAACAGATTTCAGGACATGGACTTGTAGAGTGAAACTAAAAGCCAGAGTCTCAAGTCAATCACCTTACCTTCAATAATTCTCTCCCAGTTACCATTAGAAGTTTAAGTACAACAATTTGCAAATGGAAAAGGAATGAAAAAAAGGTATAATAGGCATAAGTTTAGCAGCGATAAATGGTGGATTGTATATCAGTGCAACAAGAAAATTAGAAATTATAACTTGTTCAAAAGTGAAAAGGGAGAAACTAGCCTAAATTATAATCAGCTTATTACCAAAGACAAAAATAAACACCAAAAAGAGAGGACTATGGCAAAAAAACAGAACAGACAAAAAATATTGCCTCTATACAAGCTCAAGTTGCATTGATCAATCCAATATCTTCATTCTCATGAGTTTTGTTGATTTTACTTGCTTAATCAGCTATATCATTCATATCTATAAAGAATTAGACATCAAACTTATGTCACTCTAAAAGATGAAGTCACTCTAGAAGATGAACAATGTCGTTAAGTTGGTACTTGGTAGTGCCCAGAAACAAATATGCAACCAGCAGACCTTTAGACTGCTGAGAGGGAGCAAGGAGACTACTTCAGGCTACAAATTTTTATTTGTGATATGTTTAATTGTCATAACACATGCTATTTCTGACCTTAAAGATCAAGGAAATACACTGCAATACTTGAAAGAAGCGCCTTTTGTTATCCGCATGCTTAATAAAAAAACGTACATCATCTTTAAAATTTGTATAAGGTGCAGCACATTTGTTAACATTGAGAATCATATGCCTTTTCCAACATAGAAAAATTAACTACAGTGGTAAACCACCCATTCATGAGCAAACTTATGTACGGGTCAAGTAGAACTTCATGTTCTGGGATGGAAAAGTATACAAATCAGCCTATCAACACTCAGCCTGAGATGGACATGGACAGATGTATGGAAATCACAAAAACGTAACATCCTATGTGAAATGAAAGCGACAACCAAGAAGCAAAAGAGAAAAATCAACTCACCCGATTGAACCCCAAGATTAGGTCAATAGGTACCCATCCTTGATCATTCATATGTCTCCTCAAGAATGTGTCATGGCATAGATTATTTGTGCTAGCAAGACAAGAGTAGAAACAAATATTAAGATCAAGAAACAGCAATAGCACGCCAAGAGAAACCAAGCAGATTCACTACCTAAAGTAGAACTCTATCTGATTCCTAATATCATCTTGGAGATTTGGCTGATCCTGAGGAGGAACCCATGCAGGCTGCATGAGCGGCCGAACAAGATGCATGTTGTGAAACTGTTCGACTGGTGGGAGATAGACAGGGTAAGGTTGCACATCAGCTGCACATCACCAGAATAGCCACATCACAACAAATAGACATGAAGTTATTCGTAGAAAATAGAAGGACGAGTTTTCAGGATCACCAGAGTAGGGAAATTGTGGAACATAAAAATGCTGTGGCACCATGAAATGGGCAGCGTGTGGTGGCGGTGGTCGGTGAAAGGGCCCAGGCTGGTAGGCACTAGGTGCCTGCTGCTGCTGCTGCTGTTGATATGGCATTAGTGGAACTCTGGGGAAGTTCCTTGGGGAGAAATTACCTCCTCTCTCGTGGTCACGACGACCCCGGTAGCCACCACGACCTCCAACACCATTGTTACTGCCACTGCTGTTTCGATGATTACTGGTCCAGTGGTTGCTGCTACCACCACTATTTCTATTGTTCCCATCACCACTACTAGTACCATTACTGCTGGTAGCACCAACACCTCTAAAATTGTTGTTCCAGTGGTTATTGCTAGGAGAATTTCTACTGCCTTCATTGACATTCCCACTGTCAGCACCACCAGGGACATTATCACTCAAGTTGCTCGCAACATTGCCATTGCTGCTGTTGCAACCGCTGCCAGTACTGAGGCTTCCATCATTCCAGTTGCCATCACCGCCACTGCCACTGCTCCCATCACCGCCGCTACTATTGGCAGCCCTGCGACCACCATTGTTACCGCTCCCACGGCTGCCACCTCCATTATTTCCACCATTGCTGCCACTGCGCCGAACTGGATTTGGCTGGGTAGTGGAGCCGTTCCGCTGTGAAGAGGCCACAGCAGTTGCATTGGGAGGAAGCGTGGAGGTAGGGTTTGAGCCAGTGGGGATCGGATTAACCTCCACAACTGGATCAGCAAAGGGTGCCAATGAAGCGGTGGAATCCTCCTGGTAGGATTAGTAGATTCATCAAACACATATGAGCAATCATCTTCTCTAACACGATCAGTAGATTCATCAAACACATATGAGCAATCATCTTCTCTAACACGATTACCAAAACATGATAAATTTGCGTTATAAATTTACGTAGATGTAAACATATTGACTTGATCGCGAGATTCAGTACCTGTTGCGTCGGTACGGAGCCATCGGAGAGGGACTTGAGGGAGTCGGAGGAGGCCGACTTGGGCCACGCGCGCGCCGACTCCACGAGCGCCGGCCACGAGGCATCCCCGCCGATGATGCCGCCGCCACCGCCGGGGATCACCCCAGCCGCCACAGCGGCGGCAGCTGGGGGTGGCGCCGGCACGTTCCACGCCGTCTTCCTCGCCGCCGCATTGGAGGGATCGGCCCCCTCCGGCTGTCCCGGCGGATCCCGGCGGAGCGCCGCGCGGCCGGGCTCCGGCGGCGTCGCGATCGCCGGCGGGGCGATGGCCGCCGCCGGCGCCGATTGCGCGGGCGCGGCACCACCAGCTGCCGGCGACATTGGGAGGCGATGCGACGGGGGATTCGAGGTGGGGGTTTTGGGGGGGGGGGGGGGGGCGCGGATGAATCGGCTGGGTGGAATGGGGGAGGCGAGGAGGCAGGAGGAGATACCAGAGGAGACGAGCGAGGGGAGGGGAGGGGAGGGGAGGGGAAGGGGAGGGGGGCGGAGGGCCGCGGGTGAGGAGGGAGCAGTGCGGCGGTGGGAGGTTAGGTGGGGAATTCGCGGAAGTGGCACGGGTATTTCTGAGAAATTGTGGCGAGAACGCCGAGGACAGGGGTGGGTGATTCCAGGATTTACCCGGGCGATCGGCGAGCTTGACAGGCTCACAGAAATTCTCTCAAAAAAGAAACAGAAATCGAATGGACTCTGAAATCAGAAAATTTAAGGAACGAATTACCAAATTCGGGGGAAATACGAATGGATTCTATAAGAGAATTACAAAAGGAGAAAGAAACCAAACATTTGAAAATAGTGCGTTTTTTAGTAGATGAAAATTGTGCGCTGTGACAAGTCGTTGGAGTCGAAACCAAACTCAACGCACGGCCGCGGTGGAACACGTGGAAGTGCTGTCATCCAGCGCGTGAACTCGACCAGTGTATTTGTGTTTTTTTAGCAAGATTTGTTTTCCGGTAATGCTTGTCATCGGGCGCACGATCCGTCGGACTGGACGCGGTCCATTCCCAGCGCTGCCTCACGCATCAGGCACCACTCAACCTTATCCTTCACAGACGCCCCCACCACTCGTTCCTTCCCCCACCCACCCGTCGCCGCCTATGGGCTCGAGCTGCGTCGACGGAGCCGACGAAGGTGCTCGTGGAGCTCAAAGGGGCGCTCCGCGTCATGCCTTCGCCCACGCAGGTGCTCGTGGAGCTCGAAGGGGCGCTCCGCGTCATGCCCAACAAGGACGGCGGCCGGATCTTGCTCGACACCGGGGAGGTCGCTGGGTGGTACGACCTGGTGCGGCAGACGGTGTACTCACTGCGTTCCATTTTTTCACACATCCTGTGCTCCCTCTGCCCTGCTCGACTGCTCCACCATACTCGTCGCCGGCGCCCGAGCGCTCGTAACCTTGAGCCCACGCGAGGAGCATGCGGCGCGCGCCGCGAGAGGAGCTCGCGACCTCGAACCCGCACCGCCGCTCCCCGTGGCTAGCCGCTCGGCGGGTTCTACGCGCACGCGGGGAGGACCGCACCGCCGCGGGATGGACGTTGCTTCCGCGGGCCGCACGCTCGGTGACCACACCGCCTGCGCTCCCTCCCCGGCGTGCGGAGGGGCTCGGGGCGGCGGCGGTGTTGCAAGTGTATTACCGAATGTCGCAAGCAAGCGCCCCGTGAAGACGAGAGCCGGCTAGAAGACGGGCCGGGCGATCAAGAAGCATGTTTTCCCCCATGTTGCAATCGAACGTTCCATGCGTTTCAGATCTTTGTGAAGGATGTTTCAAGTGTTTCGTGCGGATGTTGAAAACGTAGATCTAGATGTTTCAATATTGTGGGACGTTGCGAATATGTTTTTGGATGTTCCCTGATGTTTTGGCATCAACATGGGATTTCGCAACATTCAAAACAACATCCGCAACATTCAAAAAACAACATCTGAAACATCCAAAAACATATTCGCAACGTCCCACAATATTGAAACATCTAGATCTACGTTTTCAACATCCGCACGAAACACTTGAAACATCCTTCACAAAGATCTGAAACGCATGGAACGTTCGATTGCAACATGGGGGAAAACATGCTTGTTGACTGCCCAGCCTGTCTGCTTCAAGCTGGCTCTCGTCTTCACGGGGCAGTTGCTTGCGACATTCAGGTAATACACTTGCAACACCGCCGCCGCCCCGGAGCTCCTCCGCACGCCGGGGAGGGAGCAGCAGGCAGTGTAGTCACCGGAGCGCGCGGCCCGCGGAAGCAACGTCCACCCCGCGGCGGCGCGGCCCTCCCTCGGCGTGCGCGTAGAGCCGCAAGCGGCTAGCCACGGGGGAGCGGCGGTGCGGGTTCGAGGTCGCGAGCTCCTCTGCGGGCGCCGCCGCATGCTCCTCGCGTGGGCTCGAGGTTACGAGCGCTCGGGCGGCGGGTATGGTGGAGCAGTCGAGCAGGGCAGAGGGAGCACATGATGTGTGAAAAAATGGAACGCAGTGAGTACACCGTCTGCCGCACCAGGTCATACCACCCCAGCGACCTCCTCGATGTCGAGCAAGATCCGGCCGCCGTCCTTGTTGGGCATGACGCGGAGCGCCCCTTCAAGTTCCATGAGCACCTGCGTCGGCGGAGGCATGACGCGGAGCACCCCTTCGAGCTCCACGAGCACCTTCGTCAGCTCCGCCGACGCAGCTCGAGCCCATAGGCGGCGACGGGTGGGTGGGGGAAGGAACGAGTGATGGGGGCGTCTGTGAAGGATAAGGTTGAGGGGTGACTGGTTGCGTGAGGCAGCGCTGGGAATGGACCGCGTCCGTCCGATGGATTCAGACGCTCGATGGCAAAGATTACCGTTTTTTAATAATGTCTGCGTTAATTCTAAAAAAAATAATGTCTGCGTTCCGCTCGTCAAACTGACGTACATTGCACTTAACCTGATGCACGAGTCCACTACATCATTGCACCAACCAACTCGGGGTCTCGGGGTCTCGGCCGCCACGGGCCCACGGTCGACACGACCGAGTTCGTTGTCCGCTCGCGCGTAGAGGCGCCGAGGCAGGCACGCAGGCCGCGTAGCGGTTGCCGGCCAGCCAGAGCCAGGCAGCAGGGTAGCCGACGGGCTGCCATTGCTACGCCCACTACTATACGCTGTTCCCTCACCATACGTCCATACGTTTGTGAATCGCGAGACGTGAGTCCGTGACGCACGCTGCCGTTGGCCTGCCCGCCGGGCGCATTCACTCGTTGGGCATCGATACGATCGGGTGCGGCGGCGCTGCCACAGATCGAGAGGGGTTTGTCTCCGTCGCTCGCTCGATTCGGAGGTCACACGTCTCGCGCCAGGACATGCCGCCCGGGAACAACGAGGGAGCAGCAGCACATCAGGCAGGATTAGCGGTCCGGCTGCGTTCCGTGCACGAAGTCATACGCAACGTACGTTACGTGCACACGTCGTCGTGCGGGGCACGCCCGACCGGCCGACCGGATGCGCGCGGCGCCCCCCCCCCCCCCCCCCTCTCGGTTGGACGGACGTGCATGTGCCGAAAGGGACCCCCGGCGAGAGAGCTACTGGTAGCTAGCGTTGGTGGTGGAAGCGTGGAAGACCGGCCGGACGGCCGGGGCGGGGGCGCCGGTCAAAAGCTTCTTCCGATCGATCCGATTCCGATTCTTTACCGGTGCTCAGCGGAGTGCGAGGGCGTGGGGCCGGCGCCGCGTACGGCCCTCGTCTCTCCGACTCTCCCCACGAACCTACAAAAGCGGGCAAGGCACTGGGCAGGCGGGGTCGTCGTCTTCCCCGCATGGGCAGTTATACGGTACGGTCTCGGTTTGTCTGGACGGCGTCAGTCGGGCGAGGAATACGTAGTATTCAGGAACTGGAGTAGCCCACTCGTGTCAGTGTCACCACGCCGTAGCTCGAGCACACTACTACGCTACGGAGGGCAATCAGGGCATCCGATCCGATTCGCTGCAGGCTTTATTCGGAAGTCGTCGATCGCTTTGCTCGATTCGGTCCTCTTCGCTGGTCACCGGCCGGCCCCGGGTGGGCTCTGACAAATTATCAACCGATCAGTCCATGCGTGCACGAGGCCTGGAGAAGCAGCAGGGATACGATGCCCAAAGGCCACAGGGCTCGTAGACGCACGCACTCCCGGAGGGAGGTGAGTGGCAAACCGGCGACAAAAGTCAGAAGTGAGATGGTGCTTTATCACCTTATTTTACATCATGCCCTACTATCTAATAACGAAGAAGCTCGGAATATCTAGCTTAGATTAGCAGGGGCATCATCTCGACTATCAACGATTGTCAAATGTAGATCAGCATCAGTGTCGAGTCAAAGGGCAGCCCACTGCGGCGGCACAGCCGACGGATCCACATGCAGCTAGCCATGCAGGCATGCAGGCAAAGCCAGGAAAGCAAAAGCCCCGCCATCGTTTCGAACTTTTCAATTCCTCGCTTAGGTTTTAAATGGGCGGACACGCGCATCGAAAAGTTCCCTTTGGAGAAGAACCGATCCGGTCCCGGGCCGGGTCGTCGAATTGTTTTTTTTTATATTTATTTTATCGTGATTTTGCAAAAATATATGATCCGCCACAAATTTTGCAAAAATATACATCTGCCGTGTTGGCTCACGGCGTCAGGGACATAACGCCATGGGTCACGACGTTAGGGGCCTAACGCCAGGCGGCAGCGTCGTGGCCCACGGCGGTATCTGTTCCTTGCTGCCGTGGGCTGCGGCGGTAGAAATTTTTTTATTTTTTAAAATTTGAATTGTTGAAGGATTGATAAAACGACGAAGCATTAATACTTAACGACGAATTTAGATAAATGATTACAACATTTGCAATGGCACGTGCGACACAATTACCCTAACTTTGTGCCGCTCTTGCTAGTCCTAACATGCCTTAGGGAATTTAAATAAACGATTACAATAATTGTAGCCTAGTTGTACGAATAGTACCCAAAGAACCTGGACATCATAGACCCGCCAGAGTGCTGGGAGGGCATGTAGTACCCCGGCGGGGGTGGAGTTGGATCAGATGGTGGCCGGGTGGAGTTGCTAGTGGAGTCTTGTCCTTCTTTTCGTGGCACGGACAACAGCAGTACTCGTCCTCACAGCCGGTGTTCGTCTTCACCACCATTGGTCCGATCACCGGTCTGTCGTCGCCGTTGGTAGATGTCGGATCTGGAGAAGCCAATGCCGACGCGAGTTCTTGCCTCAGGTTGAAGATGACAACATCCTCGAGGTAGTTGATGTACTCTTGATACGGGTCAATAGCTGGGGGTCCACTCATTGCACAAAACCGCGATTATCTGGTTGTTCGAAGTACTGCAGAAACCGTGATTATATTAGTAAATCATAAAATGATGAAGGATGGAGGTCATGGAGTTTTGCCTACCCATGCTCGTGAGCAATGCTAGAAGCGGCGACCAGAGTTGTCCCATCCCTGATAAACCTGCATCACACAGAACTCATCGTGTGCACACCTTGGCCAGTTCATCGTTTGATTTGGTGTGTACTTTCTAACATCACGCATGGATTTGAAAACTTTCTTGTCTAAGACTGGAAAATTGGTGTTGAACTCTGGATCTTGCTGGCTCCACAGTGCTGGACCAATGGAGTCATCATCATCAGCCCCAGTCCAGGAACTCATTGTTGCTTGTTGTGTTGTGAAGTAAGACCGGAGAAGAGTGCTCACATATATGTAGGCGCAGACTGGATGGTGGGCCATTCGATCCGAGGCAAGAAAACGGCCAGTGACTCAGAGGAAACACACTCTAGTACTAGGTACACTGTTTGGTGCAGTGACTCACAAAAAACACACCTTATGTGTTCAATATTTGGAGCAGTTCACAGAACACACAACCTAGTATGAGTTTTACTGTTCGCATCTGAAATTCATCTTAAATCAAGTTCTTAAAGATACAACCCGACTCTAGAGAATGATGAAATGAAATCATAATTTTTTATGGATACAGTAGCACTCGGCGTCGAGTACTCTACGTCTACTGGGTACAACGGGGGTATTTCCCCTTCCTAATAGCATCCGGCCCAGCTTCTTTAGCTCGGCGAGCTCTCTCCCTCTTCCTCTCTCTATCTGCTTCACGTACCGCAGCCGCTTCACGTTCTTTGATCTCCCGGCGAATGCGAATTTCCTCCTGCTGCTCCTTACGTTTTTGTTCTTGTTTTTCTGCCTCAACCATCCTTTGCTACCTCTCACGTGCTGAACGACCCGTCTCCTCGACGTAATGCTTGTCTTGTTTGGACTGCTCACAATCTAGCCACTGCATAAAATCACAGAGAGGAGGTGAAGTCTTTTTTCAAAGACAAGTTAGCACATAATAAAACGGCACTTAAAGGCTTCTTAGCTATCTCTTCTGATGCTTTCTTCGTCATATCATCTAATTTTTGTCATAGATCAAAGAATTTTTTCTCCTAATTGGTCGAACATGAGCGCTTGAACAATTTTGTAAGTTCTTTGTTCTTGAACTGGCTATGAAAGTTTGCTCTCATATGCCTCATGCACCACCTGCTATGCACATCTGGCCATTGTGCTGCTCTGTAACACTCTCATTACCTTCTTTGATGTCACTAATGACCTGCAAAATACATTTGTGTCTATCGTGTATCACACACATGTCTGACACATCTCTCACCACCATCTGCTTCAATCTCTCCAGAAACCAATACCAACGGTCACCATTCTATCCCTCTGCAAAAGCAATTGCCAATGGCAACGACTGATTGTTGCCATCTGCAGCCACAACTGTAAGGATTGTGCCCTTCTATTTTCCTGTTAGGAATGTGCCATCTATGCAAATAACTGGTCGATTGAATGCAGCAATAGTAGGATCCAATGCTAAGAATGCCCGCTGCAAGACTTGCTTCCCTGGCCTTGATACAAGATTATAAGTCTTGATATCATAATAACTAACAGGATTTAGCGTGGCAATTGTGTTAAGCAATCGAGGTAGATTGTCATAGGATGCTTCATAAGTTCCCCACCTCATCTCTATTACCTTCTTTTTTGCCATGTATGACTTACCATAACTTATCTGATACCTAAATTTTTCCTCAATTGCCAAGATAATGGACTTAGACTCAAAAGCAAGATTTTCCACAATCTTAGCAAACATCTGGCTAGCCACAAAATCGGATGACAAATTATGATGGCTTGCCTTCAGTTGCTCAAGTGTGACGCCCCAGGTTTATAATTAACCCTAATCGTCGGTCAACTCGGCTGACAGTGATCAAACCATAGTCAACCTGGGTCCTCACCTCGAAAAACTCACCAACCAATTCTAATGACCCCTTTGATCTAGTGGACACACATGTGGGGCCAACCCATGGTCAAAGACTTGGTCAAACCCCACTTAAACCCTAGTGTCCATAGATGTCTTTCGGAACTTTTGCCGCGTTCTCCAAAATTCACCTAAACACTTAAAAATCTACCTTTATGAAAGTTGTCCAACTTGTTGAGGGACACAACTTTCATGTAGATTGGCATTTTAAATTTTGAGTGGAAAAGCATGAAAAACTTGCTCAAAGGGCGGTATCTCCTGTTCATGAACACAGACTGACATTCAATGCTGGCAAGCCTCTCTTGCAAATTCTGTTGAGAAAAATCCTATATAGCCTTTTTGAAAGTGATAGAGGGTTGCTAGATCTACAATTTTCATATTCAAAGTTTGGTCAACTTCTATTCAAATTTTTGGAGTAAATAGTGTTCAAACATAGGGTCAGCAAAACAAAATGGGCCGGCCGCGCCGTGCGCCGCGACGCCGCGCACGCACCCTCGGCGTCCGCGCCCGCGCGCCGCCCGACGTCCCTCCGCCCGAGGCCGGCCGCAACCCCCGGGCCGTGCGGCTTCCGAGGCCGCCCGCGCCCCGCGACGCGCCGAGTCCGCGCCCGCGCCACACGCCGGCGCACCTCGCGCGCGCCGTGTTGGCCGGACGCGCCCCCTTTGGTCCGGCGGTCCGTCCGCGACCTCCCACCCTCGTGCGCCGTACCACGGCCGAAACATCACGTCGTCGTCACCTCCGGCCGGGCCAGTCCCCTATTTAAACGCCGCCACTCCCCTCTGTGCACCACCCGAGCCGCAGACCCGCCATCGCCGCCGCCGCCGCCGGTGAGCTCGCCGCTCCCCTTGCTCTCGTCGCTGGCCAAACTCTCCTAGCCCTTCCTTAGGTCACCCTCGAGCTCCTATGGCCGCACATTGAGCTTCCCCGCCCCGAATTTCGCCGGAGCCCGAGCCGCCGCGGCCGTCGCCGTACGCCGCCGTCGGTGACTTCTCCGCCCACACACCGAGCACCAACGCATCCTAGGTGAGCATGTGGTCCGCCCCGACCCTTTCCCCGGTCGAGAGCGCCGTCGGTTCGCCGGTGTTGGCCGGAGCCGCGCCGCCCCGACGACCCAGGGACCCAATTGCGTAGCCCCAAATCTTTCTAGGGTTTAATCCGTGAACCAGGGGCATAGCTGTGAGAATCTAATTCTTTCCAGGGGCCTAGGCGCAAAATGATTCCTCAACAGTACATCCTCTTTGCTGAAACTTGTAAAATGCGTAGAAAATCGTAGAAAATTCAGAAAATGCAAACTCAAATTTGTTGGATTCCTGGGTACTACAACTTTTATTATATTCACATGGTCTGATTCTTGATATTTTTAGCATGAAAAATAGGAATGTGAAAACCTAGATCTGTCATATCTAAAAATCCATAAATCCTCTGTGTCCAATTTTTGGATATGTTGTGTTTTACGTCATGACTAGCTCCTGTGCCAAAAATTGCACAAAGTTACGTCATGACTAGCTTCTGATCTTGCTTTATTAAACTACAATTGTTTTTTGTCCTAGATGATTTTTGTAGCTAAAAATATTTATGTTTCGGTGCCCAACTTGTGCATGCTGTCTTGTTATGCCAAGACACACCTCTAGGGAATTAATCACAATTTTTGGATGATCAGAAGTATTTATTCTTAATAAATGCATGTTTTCCTTTGTAATTTAATAAAGCAAGATCAATAGTGGTTCTAGTTGTGCTTGCTGGTTTTCTAGGATGGTTTAGGACCAGAGAACATGCATAAGGAAGATTGGAGCATGTTGATGCTTATTTATTTTGTATGCATTTAAATTGTTATGCTAGCTAGTCTTTGTTATTTTCCAAAGTATTTTATTTTCTAGCTTTCAAACTTTGCATTGAGTCCAGTGTCTCAGTATGGATGTGGTGATGCTTGAGAAACCTTCTTTTAAATTTTTGGTGAATAGTGTTTGGTTAAAAGCTTTAAAGGTCTTTTATAGATTAAAGATTGATTAAATTAGGAGAATGCCTTTTACATTCTTTTACCCCTTTTTGTGAAATGTTGTCAAACTTGGTTAAGGGCTAAAAACACACCCTTGCTGTTAAAGGATTAAATTGTGAATAACTATCCTTGTACACACCTTTACTAGTGAGAAGTAAAAGTGTTAAACCTTCACATGAAATAACAAGTGTAAAGGAAAACATTAATTCAAGTGTGTAATAAAAGAAAGAAACACATATCAATAATAACCTTCATAAAAAGAAATTAATAAATAATTACTTGTTAAGGTGAATATGACCAACAAGAGTTGGATAAGATAAATAATCTATCACATCACCTGAACCCTGCATTGCATTCCGTGTAGATCTTCGTGACGGTGACTACTCGCTCGTCCCGGAAGCCGTGGAAGGAGAAGCGGAAGCTGCGCTGCAGTACGTGGAAGTACTCGACGACACCGAGGGTGCTCAGGCTAACTTAGCTGACGAAGGTAAGCCCCGGTGCATCTGACCCAGTTTTTAAATTTTATTGCAATTATCTATGGATGCTTGTGCATTTAAGTTCAAAAGTTGTATGGAACCTTAAATGCATGATCCCTAGGTACCTGTGTCCTTACTAGTATGATAGGTCGATAGCTGATAAGCTATAGGACCGTTACAAGTCGGGTGATGATGTCACTCACGAGAATAGGTTCCTAGATAGGAATCACAAGATCTCTTTTAACGGATTGCTCATGTGGTAAGAGCATGGGATGTGGGCTCCGGTCCAATGGCTATTGTGGGTTAAGTGTTTGAACGTACTAAGCACTTGTCGGGAATGGGACCGGTAAGCCTAGTACCTTATTGAGGCGGCGAGGGATCTTACTATTACTCATCTTGGGATGCGTCTCACGGCTAGCTACCGGTGGTGTACGGTGAGTCCGGGTGCCTCGCGGGGTATACCGGATAGCCTGCACCAAAGACTGTAAGATTCGATCCCGACCCGAAGAGTTTTGGGAACCGCTTGGTGGTTGTCCTCGCGGGGGCATCCCACCGTGTGTTTAGGTCTACCTTGCAAGGTTTGAATCAATCGATTGTCGGCCTCTCACTGTTATCTGAGACTACTTACTCCACTAGCCATGAGATCCCTAATGATGGAAGTTGATGAATCTTTATGTTTGAATAATTGTATGGTACAACCTTGTCTGTATTAGACGGCTAATTTAGTAAAGAATAAACCCACTAGAACTTGTGTTAAAATCTTGAAAGTAAGGACATACTCTTTGTTACTTTTCAGCAAAAGAAACCCAGTGGCCAAAAGCCTTACATGTCTAGAGTTGGTGAAGTAGTTATCACCAACAGGTAAGTCTTGCTGAGTATTAGTATACTCAGCCTTGCTATAATATGTTGATCCAGGTAATACTTTCGGTGATGTGTGGCCCGGAGAGATCCCGCCCGGCTGGGAGCTGGAGTGGGTGGAGGATGACGACTGAAGGCATCATGGCTGGCCTCCCGTGGTGTTCTCGCTTTCCACTTAGTTAATTCCGCTGTTTCGAAAACTCTGAACTATGTCGTTATGACAAAAACTTCGGTTTGTAATAATTAAACCCTTCGGGGTAAATTTCGGATGTTAAATATGTTGTATCTCTGGACTCGCCTTCGAGTGAGTTTTAGTGCATATATATCGATCCTTGTTGCTATATAAGTGATTTACCAGGTGTTAACCTGGCGACTAACGACAGGATGATACTTTATTACTGCTTAATGACCAAAGTGGATTGGTTTAGGTGGTAGTACGGTATTTTCCTGGGCGGGTTGTCACATCAAGTACACAAGTGTGATCCACAACAGATTTGATCTCCCAATAATTTTTCCACTTGCCCTTGGAAGCATACACTCGAAAAAGACAGTTGGGCTTCACACATTGTACATCATATATATGTGGAGAACTCTTCACTACCCTGAACTCTCTCTACAGAGTAAGGGTGGACCACCTCTTCACTGCATCCTTCACCTCTACCGCACTCTTATACATGGTGCCAACAGAAACTGCATTTCTCTATACTCCCAGGCCACATTCTCACAAGGATTGACAGATAGTTGTGAGAAATTGTAACTGTCCCGGCCCCTTGGAACTAGCGGGTCATCCTCATCATTTGAGGAGTCCTCTTTCAACCCACGTTCATCCCCATTGGCCTCCATTTCGTACCGCCTGAGTAGTTCTTCATTAACCCCCCTCATATACACCCTCAAAGTGTGTGTCACCACCTCCTTCTTCTTTCTCACTGGAACCACCATCTCTTTCTTCTTGTGGCTCAGTTGCAGGACCATCTCCTGCTTGTAGTTCAGCCTGACCCTGGTGAGCATCACTCACAGACACTTGACTACTAGACCCAGCCTTATGAATAACTTTGATAAACAACATCACAGGCAAACCAATATCACATGCTGTTTTGACATAACTCCTCCAATGTTCAGTGCCTTGAAGTGGCATAAGCTCCCAATATAATGACTCACTCCTGTTGATTAGAGCCATAATGGACAAGTCATGTTGCTCTGCATCTACATGAAATGCCCTAAAAAACTCGGTAATGGACCCCCAAGTTCTTGAGGCTGCTCTTCTAATCACATGGTCAACCGAATCAAATTCTGACAAGTCAACTCCATATTCACCATATCTAATCTGCCCATTACTGAAATACAACTTGACACTGAGATCATCTGACATGTCTGACAACATGAAAAAAATAAAACGCTATTAATAAGTGGATCTGCAACTACAAAATATATCTACTCAGAGCTACACTAAAACTATAATTTTACTAAGCAGATCTACACTACAACTATAATTTTTCTAAGCTGATCTACACTATAACTATAATTTTATTAAGCAAATCTACACTACAACTATAATTTTTCTAAGCAGATCTACACTACAACTATAATTTTATTAAACAGATCTACACTAAACTATGTATTTACTAAGCAGATCTACACTAAAACTATGTATTTATTGAGCAGATCTACACTAAAACTATACAGATTTGCTAGACCTCAGATGACTGGTTTTGTCTTCCTCTCAGTCACTTTCCTGTGAACCATCAAATCCCAAACGGATAGCTGGATGCGTCTGGGTATTGTTTTCTCTTTATCGGGCTCGTTGCAAACCCATGCACAGCCCTGGACCATCCGTTTGTGAAGGAAGCCGAATTGCGCTGTGTCCAGCTGACCACCTCCTCCCTCTCATTTCGTTTTCCCTTTCCTTGTTCCTTCTCTCCCGGCGGCGAGCGTGGGAGCTTGTATCGGCGGCGGTCCTGGAGAGCATCCGGCAGGTGAGGCGAGCTGCGGGCGGGGTACAGCGGTGGGCTCGGTGAGCGTCTGTGCTAGGCTGCAGCGGGCCATGCGAGCTGGGATACAGGCCCAACTGTGTGGCGGCAGCGGGCTTGAGGAGGTGCAACGCTTCGCTCGAAGCGTGGCTCCCCTGGGCAAGCTCCGTCGCCAGGAGTGCCGACGCGGATCCGAGGTGAGCTCCCACCACATAGGTGCGCTTGCCTTTTTTTCCCTTTTTTCTTTTCTCCCACTAGTGTAGACGGATCCCACCATTAGGTACCATCTCATAAGTAAGTTTGTGGTAGTATCGAGTTTCACGACATGGAGATTATTTTAGCTTGCTCTGATTTTTGGTTCCGTACGATTTTGAGATGTTGATTTGTCCTTTGTCTGATTCATGGGTTAATTGGGCTGATTGTGGCTTGATTAGTCGATTCTGCCTCACTTGCGATCTATTAAGGTTTCGATTTTGTTAGTGCGATCTATTAGGATTTTGACGGTCAGTGTGATCTATTAATGCTATACAAAACTTTATATGCTACATTTTGTCTATTCTGAGATAGTTTGCTACATTCAGGGGGGCGTGAGAAAGGATGGAGGCGGAGAGGATGCAAATCGACAACTTCATCCAGACAACAGGTATGTTTTGCTCCTCTCTGTTACTTCTGCCCATTAGAGTCGCTACATGTAGTTTATTTTTCTTTTAAGGAACTGCTGTAGGTTTGTGAAGATGGGAATTTCACTGTGTTTATAGTCACAAAAGAGCAGTGAAATGTGCTTTTGTTTGTAGAAAAATAACATCCTTGAATTTCCTGCTTATTAATACCTTGTCATGTAGAAAATAAGATATTTTTTGGTTAAGTAGTTGGCCACTCCTGATAGCTTGCTATGGTATGCACAGTATGAAATTGGATACTGCAGGTAGCCACTTGTTTTTATAGTACTGATATTTGATCTTATTTTTTCTTTGGCAGTCGATTTTTTCCTAGTACTTTATTGTATTATCTCTATGTGGATTGAACAGGCAGCCAGTTTCGTTTATTGAGCAATTTCTGGAGTGCCTTATTTCTTTAGTGCTTCTACTTTATCTAGGAGTCCGATTTTCAGTTCATTGTGTTTTATATTCTCTATGACTAATTGTCTCAGTTTTTTTGTTTTAAATGATGAAGAGTAGTCCAAAACCCTCTTGGTTTCCAATAGAACTTTCAACTTTGTTTCTTTTTGGTGTAGATGCATATATGCATACCTAGTGTGTTCTGTTACATGCTTCGAGGGAGCCCATGTCTACCTGATGTCTACCTAGTGTGGGCGAGTGCAGCTTCCTCTTCGACGGGCTGACGTTGAGTGCCTTTTTCACTTTTCTCCATGTTTCCTCCCTACTCTTTGGGGTTTCCCTTCTCCTTGTTGATTTTTTCATTTCCAATGTGATGTTGCTCAGGTCAGGCCTCATGTTTTCACCTTCTGCATGGTGGTGGTGCGGCATTTGCAGATCCCCTGGTGGTGATAGGTGAGAAAATGACTTATCCATATTAATGTTCAGGGGGTGTTTGTTGCATATGTTGCAAATTCTTATGTTAGGAGATGTGATTTGCTAGATTCGTGGGGGAGGTGGGGATTGAAGTGTGTTTCTTAGCCAAATTTGCTTTTGCTCTATTTTTCTAGAAAAAACACTTAACATGAGCACACACAGAGATGCATGTTTGGTTGTAACTATGTTAAATCTTTGTGTATGTGGCTTTGGATGAAATTCCCATCCTATTATGCAGTAATCATGCTTGTGCATGTGTGATTGTAACAAGCGTTGACTTTTAGTGTTTGTGACCTAGGTGGAATTCCTCTCCTTGCTTTGCAGTTCATAGAAAGAACATCTTGTCTAATTATGCTCGTTTTTATTGTAATTGATAGCACATTTTGTGCCTGTCACTTGGATGGAATTTCTCATCTAGCATTCAGTTCTGGTTTTTTTGGGGTCTTATCATGCATGCGTGTGCAATTGTAATTGGTATGACTCTTCCTTCGTCTGTCCCAAATGTTTCACATGATTGTGTCTTTTTTCAAACTTTCTGCCTCATGCAACATTGATACAAGACAATATGCTCTGGCTTTTTAAATATTCTTTGGTGCTTCTGGCCTTCTGCAGCTACTCGTAACCACCTCAATCACGATAGTTTCTGCAATATGTAAAGCTCTTTAGCTGTGTCTTATACTTTGTGATGGTGAATCATTTTTTACTCTGATTCATGTTTTTAGTGTGTGGATGCATATGTATGACAGTAATAGATGGGTAGCCAGGATATATTATAAATTGAATGATTAGCTTGCTTGAAGGATAAACTAGTTATTTCTTCATGCGAAATGAAACGAGGCACAACTACAATGCACAAAGCATATGCCAACATGCTTGATGGCTTATTGTTCATTAGTAAATCTGTCTGGTTGGTGGGTGTGTAGATGGTAGCTAAGATATTAATCTGTTTCACTATACACTAGCTAAAACTACTGTAGTTTTTTAGCAAGTTTGTTTCCAACAACTTGAGTATACGAGTAGTATCTGAAATCACATCAGGTGCGTGAATCTGATGTTTATTTTATATCCTTTATGTTTCTTTATTTTTTATGAATGGGGAATCAAGCCAACTTTGTTTGCCTTTGGAGACATATCACTTGTTTGTTTGCTTCTTTTTGTTTGTGTGCAGCAAACTTGGTCAAAGAGAGGTTTAGTAAAGGTGTGCATACATAAAGAAAGATCCTTAGTATAGGCTCCCTTGGTGTTGGTAGATAGTAGTAAGTTTCTAGCATATTCAGGTTACTAAATTTAATTAGAAGAAGCTGTGGGAATAGCCAGAACAGAAACACCAGCCTTCTCGCCTTGTAGCTTTTTTCACATAATTTTCTACAGAGATAAAAAAGAACCAAAGGTCTGAGAAAAGAGTAACATGCTTTTCTCTCCAACCAATATTTTCTATTCCACATTAATTTAAATTTATTTTCAGTGACCGACACTCAAATCTAACTTCATGCTAGCTAGTTGGGACTTCCTAAATTAGAATGTATTTTGACTGCTTGCATTGTACTTTGAACTACATTGTGAGGAATCAAGACCCCTTCACCAAAGGGCATGAAGAACAAGAGCTAATAAAAGCTGGTGTAGAATCCAGCAAGCCAACTTGCTTTGTAATATGTTTTTCCCAAAGATTTTTGTTGTTTGCTGTTCTTCAAAATATGTTTGCCATGTGTGATAATTTACAAAACTATAACATAATTTTCTAGCAGTGTAAGACATGATTTAATTTTCAGCTCTCTTCATTTCCCCTCTACACCTCTAGGTTCAAGATATCATGCTTCATTTAGTTTGTTTGACCTAATCAAGTATCAAATAGATCATTTTATACACAACTTATTTGGTATAGTGTGGCAATGTCCATATTGTCCATATCATATTCACAGGTATGTAATCAAACGACAGTTTTGAACCTTTTCTGGACCCTCTTATGTATGAAGTAATTTTGCAAAACATAATGCATTTTTATGTTTTCTCATGCTTATTCAGACTTAGAAATCACAATATCTTGTTTCAACAGCTTTGGACCATCGCATTTGCTCCCCGTATCATACTCGTGGGTGTAGTTTTTTCCTTCTAGTTTTCGCAGGATATATTTGTGTTCATCCTATTTATTTTTCACAGGATATATTTATTAGCTCAGCCTATAACTTATGGATCTCATATTCATTACTTTTGTATAATCTTATTTACACTTTCTATTTTCAAACCTTTGCAGTCACACTAGTATAGAGTAAATAACACCATTTGTTCTGAAATTCTTCAGACCAGGGTTTTTCCGAGCTTTTCACTACACAATATTTCTATATATATACGTTTTTTCTGTAATATCCCCATAGTGCTCTTTTGTATTATCTAATTTACACTTTCTGTTTTCAAACCTTTCCAATCACACTAGTATAGAGTAAATAACACCACTTGTTCTGAAATTCTTCAGACCAGGTTTCTTTCCTGAGCTTTTCACTATAGTATTTCTGTATATACATCTTTTTCTGCAATAGTCCCATAGTGCTCTTTTTTGCTACAAAGTTGCTATTTAAAATAGCAGGAAAGGAAAATAGAACAACAAGAAAATTCTTTTGTACTTGTATAGTTTTCTAAAGAGAAAATTATGTTGTTTCCTATCATCAACTTACCCACATCACCACAATTGTTCTTTTCAACAGCAAATGTGAGAATTGGATCTCAAACTCAAAAAGGAACCAAGTGGATCTACAAAAGAAGCAGAGCATCTGATATTTATTATGGTGAACACTTGTACCTGTGCAACAAAATTTGTTTGTTTAATATTGCTTTCTTACAATTTTTTTCCTCATCTAGACATGTGAATTTTCCATTTCAACATGATAATTTGAGAGAATTGGATCTCAAACTCAGAAGTATTCAACTGTATCTAAAAGTTGTAGAGCATCTAGTCTTTTCTGGTGAATGGAGGTGGAAACAAGATAAAACTGGCTTTGGGGAAGCATTTGGATCCCATCGGCACCATGCTGCTCCCTCTAGGTCGCCTCCAGCCTCTCCCTCCGCTTCGTTTTTCACAACTTCTTCATTCATAATTTTATTATGCTCGTACAAGTGTTCCCCAAGTCAGTTTTATCTTACCCTGACTTCCTGTTAAATCTTTGTTTTCATTATATATTTATCCATGCTATGTGCTTTTCAAATACAAATACTTAGAAATGAACCATATAATATATAATTTTGCGTGGAAGCTCATTTTTCCATTTCTCTAAAATGGACTACGTAAGATTTGTTTGATTCAGATTTGTTTGATTCGGAATACTAGTGGATTTACTGGTTTTCTTTTGTGCTTTTCTTTTTTGGGTGCATTTTTTCTATATTTCACGTTAGTGCACTATCTTTTTAATTTTGATTTGTTTTCATTATGTACCCAATAATTCACTATTTTGACAGGATCTTTGGATGATCCATCAATATTGACAAACACGAGAAGGTTTTGCAATTCATAAAAAGTTTACATAAGCCAAGTTTTTTGTGTTCCATCCTACCTTTTTTTATTTTTGCTTCATGCTTGCAAAAGGCACATGGTAGTTGTTAATTTTTTGAGATAACCATTTTTAAAAATCCGAAATAATAAAGATGATTAATATCCACACTCTTTTTTCATATTTATGTTCCACAAGCACACAAGCTACATCTATGTATGTGCTAACAAAAACTAAACATCTGTGTGTGTTTTTGCACACTTTGTTGACACTGGTTCGCACAGTTTTCTGTTTCACATAATCAAGCCTTGTAGCTTTTTCCAGAAAAAAGTTTTCTATTTCACATAATCAAGCCTTGCAGCTTTTCCAGAAAAAAATTGATGTACTTGTGTTTATTTTTCAACAGGGAATCTGGAGAGAATGGATAACAATTAACAAAGGACAAATCTAACATAGCACAACAGTAACACATGTTGATTGGTACCTTGCTGCCCACCTAGAGCGTTTCCAAGATCTGCGTTCTCTTGAATTTCGTGATATACTCCATACCCCTTTTGATGGGGGAGAAACCAAATATCAAATGTGTTTTCATGGGTGAGGGGTTGCTTTGTGCACTGGAAAAATGCATATGTAAATTTTTCATTTATTTTTTGGTGGGTACAACTTGTTAAGTCCGGCCAGTCAGTGTTCCCAATGTTTCCTGTATGTAAAAAAAGAATAAAAAGACAAATAAAGGCATGTGTATAGGCTTATTTGGTGGGCTCTTCTTTTTGTCATCACTATGATAACGGGCGTTTTTAGCTAGGCTATCAACATTAGGTCCAAAAAATGTTCTTGTGGAATTGAAAAAAGTGAAGTGTAAAAGGCCCAGTTGGAGTGGCATGTTCGGTCCAACCTCTTAACGGGTATAAGAGGCACGGCTTGTGGACCTGGTTAAAAAAATATGCTGCCCCCTGGTCCTGCCAGCCGCCAAGTCCATTATCCGTGGCCAGGAAAAAAGTGATTGAGCTGTAGCTAAATCTCAAGCGATTGTCACCTTTTATGTGTAGTATAACGTTAGATCTAAGATCTACGGCAGACAAAAAAGTGATTGAGAGAAACCTTAATCTCAAGCATTTGACATCTAGGCACACCCAAAACTATATATCTACTAAGCACATTGAAACAATTAAGTATCAGAGTATTACCTCTAACCAGACGAAAAACCGGCATAGCTTCGCACCTTCACCACCTCGTCCTCACTCCCTTCTCCTCTCCCCCTCTCTTTTCTTTTTTTTGAATTATTATGACATTTTTGGCTGAATTTCGGTGTTATATAGGCAGTCAGACCCTAGCGTCGTGGCCCACGACGCTAGCAGGCCTGCTGCCGCCGTGGCCCACGGCGCTAGGACCTAACGGCGCGGCCCACGACGCTAGGCTCTTAACGCTGTGGCGGTGCTATGTCTGGCCCACGCTAAGGGCCCACTCCTGGTGGCTCCTACCGCCGTGGGTCACGGCGTTATATCCCTGACGCCGTAGGCTACGGCGGCAGATGTATATTTTTGCAAAATTTGTGGCGGATCATATATTTTTGCAAAATCACGATAAAATAAATATAAAAAAAATCCGGGTCGTCCCTAAAGTTTTTCCACCGATTTCCTTGTTTATCTGTACTGTACAGGAGGAGATCGGAGGAAGGGTGAACAATACTATGCGATGTGATGCGTACTCCTCCGTAGGTTCTTTTTGACCACCACCAACAGGCAGCAGGGTTCTGCGATCTGGGTCATGACTCCCCGGGTGCAGTAGTTTCGGCAAGCTCTGTTCGGTGTTCGCGCGCGCGCGCCCAGAGGGCAGAGAGTACGGCCGTTTAAGCTTTGGCAGTTGGCACCGCGAGAACCGAGAAGCACGCGTTTCTCGTTCGCTAGGGATATATAGCCAGCCCCCAACGGTCCAACGCGTCACGCATGGTTGCACCGACCTACCTGAGGTGCGTGCAGGAGGTCATGCGTGCGAGTGCGGCACTGATTTTTTTCGATTCATTCATCCTCCCCTTTTCCAGCTCTAGTATCGTACCCCAAGTCTGTCAGTCTGTAGCTCACGTCCACAACCTCCGGCCTTTGCAGTTTGCACCTTGGTGTAGAGAGCTCGTGTAGCCCTAGCCCCCAGTACAAACGTTGCGCCTTCTTTTGCATCTCTCTCCTTTTTTTCGAAAACAAATGTGGTGATAGCGTTGTATTTATTGGGCCGACAATCGATGAACTTATTGGGCCGGCGATCTAACATGTCTCGGTGGCCAAGTCGGATTGGGCTGCAAAGCCCAGCAAAGCACAAAACACAGCCCCAACTCCTTTCTGTAACGGCATAGTCGCATAGAACCTGAACCTTTATATTTGGATGTGTACTGCCCTCCGTCTCCAAAACACTCGCATGATGTTTGAATCTAATTTTTAGTAAGATTATTTATAAATTTAAATGTTGCTTATATTTTTTACAAATTTTATCAAATTTGTGACACGAACACTGACTACAATCACATTCTAAGACGGAGGGAGTAGGTTAGGCTGCCGTTGATGGCGAATTCGGAAGTGTGGAGATATTTTTCTTTCACCTCCACATCCGTACAACGTTATCTTTTCTTTTTCTTGTATGCATCAGCAGACCGTAGTCCAGCACAGAAACGAAAGCGATGGCACCTTTTTCTATCACATCGCGGAGGCGCAGCTCGGGTTCTGCTCTTCCGGAGCATGTGCGCTAGCTAGCTAGTGCCCGGCTCCAGTGCAATATGTGGCCTCAGCATTATTCACGTGGCGCCATCTAGTTTTGGCCACTACCGCTACTACCCCACAAAACAGTATAAATCGTAGGAAGAAATTGAGCTCGCACGTAGTAGTCGCGCTAGCTGTGTATGACCGTTTATATGCACGCTCGTGCTCATCTCATCACCAGCTCTATCCGCACGGCACGGCACGGCACGGCGCAGCCACCCACGTTGGCCGCGGCCACCGGATCGGATAGGCTAGGCGCTGAGCGCGCGCGCTGGACCCGATCCCAGGCCGGAGTGCGCGCACGTGTTATTCCGGGCGGGGATGCGAACGACGGACGGATCGGCGTCGCGTGGGTGTGCTCGCGATCGCCGACGGCGACGGCGGCGCGGGACCGGAGCGCGAGGCGCGAGCGGAACAAAAAATATCGGAGGCGCGGTCGCGGTTGCCCCGTCGTATCTCGTCACCGGGGAAACACCAAGGGGGCAAGGGCGCGGTTGACGTAGGGCGCAAGGGTAGCTCGACCCATCAGCCAGGCCCTGACCAGCCATGGCCTGGTCCGATGGCCACCCGATCTTGTTTGATTTCATTTTGCAAATGAGACATGCATTACGGAGGATTGTGTTTTGATTTGTTTGTACCACCTTTGAGTCTAGGAGCTGGTAGCCTTGCCACCCATCTTCACTACATTATTCCTTTTGGTGATTTTGTCGAACACATTGTCGTATGGACCTCCCTGGGCCCGCTACCTCGGTGGGTACCAGGACCGACTACTCGGTGGGCGCAGGGACTACCGGCTGGCTTGCGCCGCACGGCACCCGAAGGCGTGGAGCACAAGGACAACACGGGAGTAGTACTCGGTTAGGACTCGTACACGTTCCGCACCGTATAGAGGTGCCTCCAGACGTACTTTCGGCTAGTACTCCTTCCCCTACTCCGACTTGTAACCCCCGCCTCCCGACTATATAAGGCGAGGCGAGGGACCGATCTCAGGATCACCTCACCTCATCCAATCTCATACAATCCACGGCGCACTATTGCACCATCCTGTAATCGTGCCCTATCAATCCGAGCTACGCAAGGCATACGGGACGTAGGGTATTACGCACCTCGCGGCCCGAACCTGTCTAAATTGTGTGTCGCGTGTCTCTTCCTTCGAGTTACCGATCTCGGCGAGTCACATTCATCTACTTCGGGTACTCCCCGTAGTAGGTTGCCGGTCCAAAACACCGACAGCTGGCGCGCCAGGTAGGGGATCTCGCTCGAGATCACATGGCGAACTCGACGGCTTCCGTCCACATCAAGCCAACTGTTGCCTTCAACCGCGGCGACACCTTTGTTTTCGGCGCTTGGGTCTGCACCGCTGATGGCGCGGGCTCCTTCCCGGCGCCGCGGCCATGCGGCCCAACCCTAAGACGAGCCTCGTGACGCTTCCCGAAGTTGTCACGGGCGAACTCGCCGCAGGGTCGGCGAAGTTTCGCTCTTCGACCATCACGCCGACTTCGAGCTCGAGTCCGTCTCCAACTCGAACCCGACGTCGCCATGGGCCATCGCATGCGAGCCGGCTCCTCGGCCATCGCGGCGGTCCCCTCTCCATGCCGGGCGCTCCGCGCGTGGCCCCGCGTTCCCGGCCGGGCCCGCACGGAGGCTTCTACACCACGCCGGGCGGCAAGGAGCCCGTAACCGAGTACAACTCGGACTCCGACGCCGCCCCCGACCACATCTCGGACTCCGGCCCTCTCTCTCCGAGTTCTACTCGAACCCGGACTACGAGTTCGACTTTGGGTCGGACCCACGAGTAGCCCGAGTCCGAAGATGACTCCTCCGAGCTTCCCTTGTCGGGGCCGGCCTGCGGGCCGGTTATAAGATCGACGCCGGCCGGAAGATACGTCTGCGGCCGGACCGCAAGCCCGCCGAGCCGACAAAGGAGGACTCACGCTACGTCGCCTACATCGACTCGCTACCGTTCCGGGAGGGAACACCACTAGCCAGGGGGCCGACTCAAACACACCAGCCGAGGTGGCACCTTCGAGTCAAGCTTGGGTACCCCCGATCGTCAAGTCTTCATGGGCCTGCCGGCGACACCCGGGAACCTCGGGCACGGCCGCGGACAAGTACTTGGAGGACATCTCCGCGGACGAGGCGTCCGCCGATGCCCCCGCGGACGAGACCGACGCCAACGGGGACGCCCGGCGCGAACGTAACGGAGAAGCACAACGAACGACGCCGGCGGCTCGGGAGACAACCTTCCCATCCGCAACCTTGCGGAAGCTTTCGAAGCAGTTGAGAGCGAGTCCACACCACTCCCGAGCAATGCCTCATGTCGATCACAACGATCGCACGCCGGAGCTCGAGGTCATACGAGCCGGGGAGGTCATCGCCAAGCTCGCCGAAGAAGCCTACTTCATGCGGGTCGACAAGAGAGTCAGCCAACCTCCCCCGGCTAAGCCTCGCGACAACGAAGCTACTAGTCGCGGCGGCCGACCCCGGTCCTAACCGTACTCGGGGCGACATCCCGGCCGACCCAAGCCGTCGACGCTTCACCGCCGGCGGACCCTCACGGCAAGACAACGGCAACCGAGAAGTCGTCCCCCACGGGTGCCCCGGCCGGTGGCGGCGGCAACGACCCCGACGGCGGCGGCGGCGGCGGCGGCGGCTCCAACCACGGGGCCAACAAGAAAGGCCGGAGGCGGCGGCGGCCGCGGCGGCCGCGGCCACGCGCATAGCCACGCCTCGGGTGCCTCTCATGGTGGGTACGATGCTCGCCGAGGATCGAGGAGTTGCGGCGAGAAGAAGTCGACCACCGCCGGCCGAGGGCGACGGCTTCCCCCGCCTTCTCACCACGGCTTCGCAACTTTGCTCCTCCCCGACAAGTTCAAGCCTTTGGGGATCACCAAATACGACGCGAAGCGGATCCCATCCGGTGGCTCCGATGCTACGCTCTCTCCATCGAGAACGGCGGCGGCAACGGCGACACCAAGTGCCTCTACTTCCCCTTGCTCGGACCAAGCCCCACTTACATGGCTCGAGTCGGCCCGGACAAGCACTCGATCGACAAGTGGGACCACCGAAGGAACGATTCACAAGCAACTTCGCGGGCGCCATGGGCCGTTCGGGTACTCGCATGGACCTTGCCATGATCAAGCAGGAACAAGGCGAGACCCTCCGCAAGTACATGCGCCGCTTTTTCGACAAGCGCGCTACCGTCGTGGACGTCACCGACAAGGAGGTCATCGACCTCTTCCAAGACGGGCTCTACCATCGCCGCACCTTCGAGGACTTCGGCCGACGCCGCCCCAAGTCCATTCCCCACCTCAAGGACATGATCACGTCCTGGGTGGACGAAGAGGACAAGGCTAACGCCAAGTACGACGCCATCCGCGGCAAGTCCAAGCAGAACCAGGGCGGCGGCAGCGGCAGCAATCCAAACCAAGGCGGCCGCAACAACAACAACAACAACAACTACTACTACTCGGGTCCCAACCGCAAGCGCAAGCCAGACAACACTGTCGCGGCTATCCAGCGCCCCCCGAAAGGGAACTCGAAGAAGAATTCCGGCGGGTTCAAAGACCTGCTGAAGGAGAAGTGCCCGTGGCACCCGAACGGCAACCACACCACCGAGCAGTGCTACCAGCTCAGGCATGCACTCAAGGATACGCCGGAGCCACCGCACCCTCACGATCAAAAGAACAAGAAGAAGGACGGCGACGACAACGACTTCCAAGGACCCGAGAAGACCGTCAACGTCCTCTTCGGCGGACTACCCAGCAGGCGGGAGCAGAAGGCTACTCGCCGTGAAGTGATGTCCATCGAGCCAGCGGTCATGACCCCTCTCAGGTGGTCAGAAGTACCCATCACTTTCTCCCGCGCGGACCAGTGGACTAGCTTCTCCGAGCCAGGACGGTTCCCTCTCGTCCTGAAACCAACAGTGGCGGGTTCCAAGCTCAACAAGGTGCTCATCGACGGTGGAAGCGGGCTCAACGTCCTTTTCACCAAGACCTTGAAGAAGATGAACCTCGACGTCACCCCCATGCTCGACAAGAGCAAGATGCCGTTCTACGGCATCGTCCCCGAGCAACGCGGCTATCCCACTAGGCTCGGTGGTGCGCCGGTTACCTTCGGGGCGTCTCGGGATAACTACCGCACCGAGTACATCAAGTTCGAGGTTGCGGATTTCGAGACTTCCTACCATGCCATCCTCGGCGGACCGGCCATCGCCAAGTTCATGGCGGTGCCCCACTACACCTACTTGGTACTCAAGATGCCAAGTCCGGCCGGCGTACTCTCCCTCCGGGGGGGACTTGAAGATCTCTCACGACCGCGATACGAGAGGCCGTGGTGATCGCTTCAACAAACCAAGTACCCAACTCCGATGATGGAGGTCTACGTTGCGTCGAAGAAGCTTGCCACAAGCGAACTCGACATCCCGGAGAAGTACGACGGCGCCAACAAACCTCGGCCACCGAGGAGGTACTCGTCAAGTCGGTCGACCTCGGAACGGGCGACCCCGCAAGAAGACCACCACCATTGGGGCTGGCCTCGACCCCAAATAGGAAGACGCGCTCATCAGCTTCCTTCGGGTTAACCGCGACATCTTCGCGTGGAAGCCGACGGACATGCCGGGAGTGCCCGGGGAGCCGATCGAGCACTGCCTCAACGTCGACCCAAAGGCCACCCCCAAGCGACAACACCTCCGACGCTTTGCCGACGACAGAAGGGACGCCATCAAGAAGGAGCTTGCCAAATTACTCGCGGCCGGCTTCATCGGAGAAGTCTTCCATCCGAGTGGCTCGCCAACCCCGTCCTCGTCCGCAAGAAGAACTCGAACGAGTGGAGGATGTGCGTCGACTACACCGACCTCAACAAGCACGCCCCAAGGACCCCTTCGGGTTGCCGCGGATTGATCAAGTCATCGACTCCACGGCGGGCTGCGACTGCTCTGCTTCCTCGGCCGCTACTCCGGTACCACCGGATCGCAATCAAGGAAGAGGACCGGGGAGAAGACCGCGTTCATCACCCCGTTTGGCGCGTGCTTGCTACACGACCATGTCATTCGGGCCGAAGAACGCCGGCGCCACCTATCAACGGGCCATCCGGGCACCGCTTCAAGCGGCAACTCAACAAGAACGTCGAGGCCTACGTGGATGACGTGGTTGTCAAAACCAGGGACTCCAGTACCCTCATCGACGACTTTGAAGAGACCTTCGCATCACTACGCGAGTACCGCTGGAAGCTCAACCCGAACAAGTGCGTCTTCGGCGTACCATCGGGCAAACTACTCGGCTTCATCATCAGCCAGCGCGGCATTGAAGCCAACCCCGAGAAGATCTCCGCCATCACCAGCATGAAAGCTCCCACGAGCATCAAGGACATCCAGAAGCTGACGGGGTGCATGACAGCATTGAACAGATTCATCTCGAGGCTAGGAGAACGGGGTCTCCCCTTCTTCAAACTACTCAAGCACCACGAGAAGTTCGTGTGGACTGCAGAGGCGGACCAAGCCCTTGCCCAGCTCAAGGACTTTCTGTCGAAGCCGCCAGTCCTCACGGCTCCCTACAAGGGCGAGCAGCTACTGCTCTACCTTGCTGCGACTACTCACGTGGTCAGTACTGCCATCGTTGTCGAGCGGCAGGAAGACGGCCACGCCTACCCGGTCCAGCGCCCAGTCTACTTCGTCAGCGAGGTTCTATCAGAGTCCAAGGCTCGCTACCGGCCGTGCAGAAGCTTCTGTACGCTCTACTCATCACCTCGCGGAAGCTACGACACTACTTCCAGGAGTACTCGGTTTCCGTCGTCACCGACTACCCGCTCGGCGACATCCTGAGGAACCCAGACGCCACCGGAAGGATCTCCAAGTGGGCTGTCGAGCTCGGCGCCCTCACCATCGACTTCAAGCCACGCACCGCCATCAAGTCGCAGGCGCTAGTCGACTTCATGGCGGAATGGCGGGAGAATCAGCTACCTGCTCCCACTGTGCGACCAGAGCATTGGGTGATGTACTTTGACGGCTCACTCAACCTCGAAGGCGCAGGCGCGGGAGTGCTCCTGATCTCTCCAACGGGCGAACAACTAAAGTACGTCCTGCAGATCTTCTGGAAGGTCTCGAACAATGAAGCCGAGTATGAAGCCCTCCTACACGGGCTCCGCCTCGCGGCTTCACTTGGCATCAAGCGGCTACTAGTCTACGGCGACTCCGCAGTGGTCATCAACCAAGTCAACAAGTCCTGGGACCGCAACAAGGAGAACATGGACGCCTACTGCCTAGAAGTCCGCAAGCTCGAGAACAAATTCTATGGTCTCGAGTTCCATCACATCGTCCGCGACAACAACGTTGCGGCGGACGTCCTCTCGAAGCTCGGATCCACCCGCGCCCAAGTACCCGCGGGCGTCTTCGTCCATGAGCTTCACGCGCCATCCATCCCGGAGCGGCGCCCGACCACCTTGTCCCGGCTAACCACCCGGTGGACGGGGAGGTCATGATGATCGACGTGGACTGGAGGCAACCCTTCATCGACTACCTCAGCGAGCAGAAGGTTCCCTCCGACAAGAACGCAGCCGAACAACTCGTCCGCCGCGCCAAGTCTTACGTCCTCGTCGGCGACAAACTTTACAAGCGAGGCGCATCTTCTGGAGTACTCATGAAGTGCGTCCCCCGCGAAGAAGGCAAGGACATCTTGGAGGAGATCCACAAGGGCGTCTGCGGTAACCACGCGTCCTCACGCACGCTGGTCAGCAAGGCCTTCCGGCGAGCTTTCTGCGGCCCCACGGCCACGGGCGATGCCGAAGAACTCGTCGAGGAAGGTGCCAAGGATGTCGGTTCTTCGCCAAGCGGCAACACGTCCCGGCCTACAAGCTAGTCACCATACCGCCAACCGGCCCTTTGCCGCCGGGGGCTCGACATGATTGGGCCTGCGCAAGCTGCGCCGGGAGGATTCAACGGGGGTGCTGGTGGCTATCGACAAGTTCACCAAGTGGATCGAGGTCAAGCCGGTCACATGCCCCAAGGGCCGACGAGTACTCGACTTCTGGATGAACTCGTACACCGCTACGGGCTACCCCACCGCATCATCACGGACACGGGGTCTAACTTCAACAACCACCGATTGCGGGAGTGCTGCGAGAACGGCGGAATCGACGTCGGATACGTCTCCGTCGCCCATCCACGGGCCAACGGACAAGTCGAGCGCGCCAATGGGATGGTGCTCGACGCCCTCAAGAAGCGGCTACACGACGCGCGCTAACTCAAAAGGGGGCAAGTGGATCAAGGAACTACCCAACGCACTGCGGGGGCGCGGACTCGGCCATCCAAGCCAACGGGGCAATCCCCCTACTTCCGGTCTACGGCTGCGAAGCCATCCTCCCTGCCGATGTCATATGGAACTCGCCGGCGGTGGAACACTACGACGAAGGCGTCTCGGAAGACAACGGAGACGAGTTGATATCGACGGCCTCGAAGAAGCTCGGCGTGCCGCCCTCGTCCAATCGGCAAGGTACACGGAGGGTATCCGACGCTACCACGATCGCAACGTCAAGGAACGCTCCCTCAACGTTGGAGATCTTGTCCTCCGCCGTATCCGAACACGAGAAGGACTTCACAAGCTCGGCTCCCCTTGGGAAGGCCCCTTCACCGTGGCTAAGGTGACTGGGCCAGGCTCCTACCGTCTCCAAACACTAGAAGGCGAAGAAGTCAACAACTCGTGGAACGTCGACCAACTCTGTCGATTCTACGCCTAGTCTATACGACTACTCAGGGGTACAAGTCTACACGACTACATCAACACCCCTTGCCGCGGGCGACCCTGCGGGTCCTGGCTCCAAGTCTCGGACTACTCTCCTCCGAGTCCCGGCCGTGCGGCTACCTACGGACCACGGGCTGCGCGACGAGCGTCAAGGACTCTAGCAGCGGTCTACCAAGAGACCACACCCCAAGATCCAGCCCGTGCGGCTACCTACGGATCTGCGATCCAGCCTCCGCGGCTACCTACGGATCTCTTGCTGCAAGCGGCTACCCGCTCCAGCGCTACTTGGCTGTAAGCGGCCTCCGGGTCCAGGCGACTACTTGTAACTACGGCCCTGGCCACCCAGGTGTACTTCTTCAGTAATAAAGCCTGATTGTTTATCAACTTCTTTACTGTCTACTCCCCGCGACGGGATTACTAAGCCGAGTACTACTACTCGCAACTACTCCACGATGGGCGCTCCGCACTCTGAGATCGCGGTTACGAGTACTCATTGCTGGAACAACTTCATTTCATTGATACATGATTAGTTCATTACAAGTTGTTTCTGTACAACTACGGCTACTAGCTATCTATGCGGGGCTACGGAGGTTCAACTTCTCGGCTACTTGCTCGCGATGGGAGCCATGCGCTCCGGCGGCTACGCGTCTTGCTCTTCGAGCGGTCGGCGGCCACCCCGCCGGCGACTACCTCCTTTGGAGCCTTCGGGAAGTACGACTTCATGAAGGCCGGCACACCTTCGGGATCGACCGGCCATGTGCTTGACGTAGGCGGCCAGCCGGCTTGGCGCCTCACGAAGCCGATTCGCCGGCGGAGCGATCTTGGGGCCGCCGGGTGCGGCACCGGGAGCCTCGCGATCGGGAGAGCGGCCTCTTCGAGATCCTTCGGTGGGCCGGAGCGCCTCGCAATCCTCGTTCAACACGCAAAGATTTGTAGCGGTTGACGAGGTCTCTGTCGGATGCAATCGCGCGGCTCCATGTGCTTCTCGCACTCGAAGGCCGGCTCCTTGTAGTCGAGTTCAAGTACACGGCGGGCTTCCTGCTCCGGTAGAAGAGGTTCTTCATGCTAACCTCCGAGGCCTTCGGTGCTCCACGGCCCTCGAGCTGCGCAAACACGACAGCGGGTCGAGCCTCGGCGACTTCCAACAAGTACCCGAGCAAGTCAAGAGGCAAACCTTTGTTCTTGTTGCGGAGGCCCTTGTTCTTCCGCACCGAGTCATCACCTTTCGCCTGCGACTCCATCACATCGTTGTGATACTTGGCGAAAGGCGGCGTCGAGCTTCGGCGCATCGCGGCCGCGTGCTTCCGCGACTTCACGAGCTGCTCCTCCAAGGCTTCGGCTCGGAGCACGGTGTCGCCGTAGCCTTGCAGCATGTTCGACTTCTCGCGGGATCGCTCCGCGACGTCCTGCACAAGACAAGATCAAGTCAAGCAGAGTACTCTACGCGAAGGACGGACTACTCGGGAAGCTACGACTACGTACCTTCATCCACTGCTCGGCTCGTCGCATCGCCTCCGTGTGCTTTGCGCCAACATTGCGGCTCGACGAGATCGTCGGCCAGCAGCTCAATCCCGCCACGGCTACTCGAAGTAACCTCCGTCATTGGCGCCGAGCGGATCGGCTTCGCGTCTTGGATTTCGGGGGATCGGATTGCCACCTCCAGGGCAACCCCTGGCGACGTGGTAGCCGCCTCCCCCTCGGCGGACTTCTCGACGGTCTCCCTCTCGGGCTCGGGGGCTCCTGCTGCGGCCTCCGGGGCCTCTGGTGTCAGCTCCTGCATGGGTACCCCTGCAGGGATGTCACCTCCTTCAGCGCCTGTCAACAAGGAACACGCGCATCAGTGCCTACAACTACTCGTCCTGGAGTTCTACAGCTTCAAGAAGGGTACTTACCTTCAACTACGACCGCCTCTGGCAGCGGCGCTTCGGCAGCCGGGGGCTCGGTCGCAACTTGGGCCTCCGGAGCGGGCTCCTCGACGGACGGCGTGGCCTCTTCTGCCTCCACTGTCGCGGGCTCCTCCCCGTCCCAGCTCAAGTCTGTGGATTTTCTGCAGAAGTATCCACAAAGGGTCGTCAGACAAAAATCGACTACTACAACGAGTACTACTCATAAAGGCGTGGTACTTACAAGTTCGGCCAGGACGATAGTCACGGCGGAGCACGAGGATGCGGCGATATCAACCAGTCCACCCTCGGCGGGCGTCTCTTCCTCCGCTTCTTCGACTACGCGCCTCCTCCACGGTGGCGGCGGCCGCGCGGGGGTCTCCTGCGTCCCTGCGGTTTCCACCTCTTCAACGGCGGCGGCCGCGGGTACTGCTGCTCCCCTCCGGAGCGAGGGGGCGCGCTTCGGTTGCGCCGAAGTTCTTCGACAGTGGGGGCTGGACTTCGGCTTCCGCTGGTTCCCCCACTTGTGGGCCACATGCCCTCATCGCCTTCCTCCACGGGCTCCGTGCCGGCGGCCTCTCCCGCACACAAGGACGACTACTCGTCGGCACCGTACTCGATCCTTGGGTACTCGACTACTTCCTGCTCAAGATGACTTACCTGCGGAGGCGTGGTCTACGAGACCTTCATCTTCTTTGCCACCCGCTTCTTGGCGGGGGTTGCGCGGCTTCCTTGGCGGCGCGGCAAGGCTAGCCTCCCGGGCTAGCCGGGGGGGTCTTGTACAAGTGGCACATGAGGCAAGCCGGGACGGCTAAACCTCGACGCAGGCGGAAGCGGTCTGTAGCGTCTCCTCGTCTTCTTCGTCATCGGAGGTATCCTCCACGATGACGGGATCGTCGTCGTCTCCGACTACTCGGCGCTCCTTCACCTTCTCCACCGTTGGGATCTCGATTCCACTCGGTGGTGGCTGCGGCTCGGAGACAAACCGCTTCACATCATCCTGCGCAAAAAAGACACAAGGCGTCAGCAACTCTGCTACAAGTGCCTACTACTCGATGAGGGGGGTACGGCTACTCACCTCGTTGGGCGGGCGCGCGGCGGAGTACTCCTCGACAGGGCACGCCGTGTACTCCGGCATGTCCTTGAAGATCCTCGACAACCTCTCGATGATATCGTTGTCGTCCAGCTCGCCCCCTGGCATCCGCGACGTGTCATCGTCGCCGGTGTACTCGAAGCCCATCGTATCCCTCGCCATCAGCGGCTGGATCCCGGCGCTTCATGAAGGCGAAGGCCACGTGTTCGGCCCTCAATCCCGCATCCGCGAGTCTTGATGCGCGCTAGCAACTCCGGGGGCTGGATTCCCTCTGCATGGTGGGCTCCGTGTTCCACCACTCTTGATGCACGGGGCTGCCGTCCGCTCGGCCCGGCGGCTCGGGATGGTGGTTCGTGATGTAGAACCACCTCGTCTTCCGATCGGTGTTGGAGTCTACGAGCTTGTACGACGAGTGCGCTCCGCGGCATCCTCCCTCGGTGGATCCCGGCCCCTCAGACTACTGCGGGGTTGGAGGGCGGGGGCTGCGGCTTCACGCGGAAGAACTTCGGAAGAGAACCCGGTGCGGCTTGATTCCCGGGGAAGGCTTCGCAGAAGTGGATGAAGACAGAAGTATGGAAGATGCCATTTGGGTTCAGGTTGAGGTACTCGATGCCATAGTACCTGAGCAGCCCTTTGAAGAAGTCGCTCGCTGGGAGCGCAAGCCCGCGCTCCACGAAGCGCGAGAACATCGGGATCTCGTCTTCAGCCTTCTCCATTGGATAGGGATCTCCTGCGGCGGATCTCCACATGTCAATCTCCTTCTCCCTGATGAACCCGCTGTTCAACAGGGTTAGCAGGTCCTCCGTCTTGACCTTCGACTTTTTCCACTCGCGGCTCGGGTCAGCGCGCGGTGGAGATGTGGGTCTTTGCTCTCGGTGCGGCCGCGGCAGCCTCCGCACGGCTCCTCTTCTTCCCGCCGGCCTTCGACGTCTTCGACGGGGACGGCTTCATTCTCCAAGTGCAAGGAGTCTTTACTCGCATTCGCTCGGGGGCTAACCTAAAGCTTTCGGGTGGCGATGCGTTCGGATCTACTACGGCGACAGCGCTCGCTGGAGTGGATCTACTTCAAGATTCAAGTGGCAAATGACTGCGGCTCACTTGGGTGAAAACCCTAAGGGTTTCGGCTTGTATTTATAAGCCAAATCGCCTCGCAACGGGCGGCGGATAAGTCCACGCGCGGGCGACTCGGCGGGCGTGCGTGACTCTTCGTATTCTACTAGTCGACGCGCCTCACCTCGGGGGCTCGGCTACTTCTACTTGACTACCGGGACGCGGCTAGTCTCAAGAGCATCTCGGGACACATTCTCCAAGAAGACCCTTCAATTCGAGAGGAAGTACTCGACTCAAGGCTCGGGGGCTCCGTGCCACGTGTCCTTCGGTTTTTTCTCGGATTTTTCGGGATTCTCTTGCGAGACTTCGGATAGATCCTCGCCGAGCACGCGGCTCGAGGCTCGGGGGCTACTCCATGTGGATTGCGGTTCTGCAAATCGCGTCTCCATGACGGCTTCGGCTTCAAGACAAGACAGGCATTTTTTGAAGACCTTCGAAGGCAGATTTCAAGGACGCTTGGGACTACTCGAGAAGACTTCAAGATTGCTCAAATATCAGCTGGAGTACATTCCAGCCTCGGGATGCTTCGACTACTCTTGAGAGCTCTTGACTTGTAGCACTCAGGGACGCTTGAGGACTACTCGTTAAGGCCATCAAGACTACTTGAAGCTATCCTTCTCGACTACAAAGTACTCGGGGGCTTGTCGTATGGACCTCCCTGGGCCCGCTACCTCGGTGGGTACCAGGACCGACTACTCGGTGGGCCCCGGGACTACCGGCTTGCGGCGCACGGCACTCGAAGGCGTGGAGCACAAGGACAACACGGGAGTAGTACTCGGTTGGGACTGCGTACACGTTCCGCCTTTGTATGGGGTCTCCTAGACGTACTCGGCTAGTACTCCTTCCCTACTCCGACTTGTAACCACCCTCCGGGACTATATAAGGCGAGGCGAGGGACCGATCTCGGGATCACCTCACCTCATCCAATCTCATACAATCCACGGCGCACTATTGCACCATCCTGTAGTCGTGCCCTATCAATCCAGCTACGCGGCATACGGGACGTAGGGTATTACGCACCTCGCGGCCGAACTGTCTAAATTGTGTGAAATTGTGTGTCGCGTGTCTCTTCCTTCGAGTTACCGATCTCGGCGAGTCACATTCATCTACTTCGGGTACTCCCCGTAGTAGGTTGCCGGTCCAAAACACCGACACACATACTACCAGGTACCACCACCACCATGGGCGTGAGTGGCTCGTCCTCCTCGAGCATGACCAGCGGCAGCAGCCGCCTGTCGGTGACGACCCAAGCATAGGCCGTCGCGTCCCTCTCTCCTCCTCCCTTCCCTCATTTTCCTCCGCTCGTTCGTTTGGTTGTGGCGATGGGCCGACGCTGGTTTGTTCTGAGAGAAAAGTACTACTGGCTGATTGCTGGTGGCTGGTTTGTTTTGAGAGAAAAGTACTGCTGACTGGTGACTGATAAGCCAAGCGAACATGACGAGTCTCCTCCCCTCACCTCGTCTCCGGCGATGGCTGACCCTTCGTGTGCTCAGACCCAGATGAGAGCTGTAAAGGCACTGGCAGGACATATACGTGCTGCGTGCATCCTCCTGTAGTCGGTACGATTTGAGACGAGGATGTATATATGAAATAATGCCAAGACATTAAATTTAATTCGTACACGTATGACGATGAAGGTTTTGGCCTTATTTGGCAAGTATACGAAATATCTACTGCACGCAGGCATGTCTGTCGCCTCGCCTGTTACACGACGTGGATCTAGGTGAAACGTACATACTATACACGCAGCGCAACATGCGTGTTTGTTTTCATCGTGCCAGTCGTTTTTACTTTTTTTTTTGCTTTAGAAAAAGAGAGATCGACGGCGTCGCGCGACCTGTCGCTGTGTGTGCGTTCGTTCGTTCGTTCGTTCGTGTGGACGATGGTGCATGTGCACTGTTGGGAACTGAGTAGTACTACTCCGTAGCTTTTTTCGGGGCTTGTTCCCCACACAGCTTGCTTGATGCCTGAGCCCTCCGATCCGATCCGATCCCCGGCTAGCCGGCTTTATAATAAATTTCCCGAGCCTTGCGGAGAAAGGATATGCTTTGTAGCAGCATTGAGATCTTACTTTGCTGGGCAAGTGTTCTCGCACAAGCAAAGAGGATCCTTGCCAAATCAATCCGTCCTACCCGGCCCTCCTACTCGATCGGGCAAGGCAAGCAGGTGAAGCGGGGAAAAGCGTCTGCCGGAACGGGACGCTGCTGGCCGCCTGCCTGACGCCTGCGCGCACACTGCTGCTGCTGCTGCTGGGGTCTTGGAGCACCGAGAGGTGCTGAGGAAGAAGCTTTGTCACCGGCCACGGCCAGTCTCAACTCTCACCTAAAACAACCGGACACGCAAACTGGCCTTTAATTTCAACTAAGTTGTAAAAAGAAGCGACGGTATCTAGTACTTTTAACATATGGAAGGGGTTTCTCTCTTCCTTTTTTAAGGAACGGCAAGAGATTTGCCGTAATTTTTATTAGAAGAAGTTTTAACAACACAACTGAAAAGAGGCGGGTTTCGGTGGAGCAGCACTAACAGCTCCAAACCCAAGACCAGCCTTCCAACTCAAAAAAGGGGGAAAAACGACTACAGGAAGAGAGACGCTATTGAAGAAGCAACTACAAAAATACTATCCCTGGCCAGTATACACAAGATTCGCTGGAGGCACCGTTATTGCTGCTTTCTTGGTTTCTTGATAGAATTCGACGTCGTTATAGACCAGTGAGGTCACTTCTGCTACTCCCTTGGCGATATGTTGAAAAGTTCTTCTGTTTCTTTCCTTCCAAATATTCCACAAAAAATACAGTAACATCCCGTCAAATTTTGATCTCTGTTTTTTTATCAAAGTTCCTATGCAAGTGTTTCCACCAACCATTGATGGTGCTTGGGAGGGGTATGTGTAAGTCATGTCTCCCAAATTGTGTTGTCAGGTGTGTCCAAACGTTTTGTGTGAACGGGCACTCGTGGCATAAATGCGTGGGTGTTTCAGGCGCGGCATTGCATAATTTGCAGATCGGGTCATGCGGCCACCCTCTTTTAGCAAGATTGTTAGCGGTGAGTATTTTGTGTTGAAGGAGAATCCAAGCGAAGGTCCTACATTTAGGCTCTGCCCACGCTTTCCAGATTGGGTTGAGGTGTGCCCACTCTTCTCTATCAACGAGAAAGAAGCATTTGGTGGAAAGACTCTGATCGATTGCAATGCCGTAATTAATTTTAGTTTATTTGCAGCGACACCTTACCAAATTAAATCTCAACGTGCACACCAAAAAACCTGTGCGAGATCGTTGTGGTTTTCACGCCAGCCCATACATTTGTATGTGTGTGTCTGTGTAAATAAAGCAACTTATCGAACTTCACCATCTTTGTTTTGAAATTCTAGCGAGGTACCGAAAAGGATGGATATGATGAATTCACGGCAAACGGTGGGTCGCAAGGAAGGAATAATATCATCTTTTGAAATATCTTCTTCGACCGTATTGGGAGCTCTCTTCCGGTCACTGGCCCTCCCTATTTAAACCACGGCCATTTGCCTTCCCCTCCGCGCGGCGCGTCCGAAGAAGTAGCAACCCTGGTAAGTAACACAGTAGTCGAAGATAGCTAGCTACCGACCGAGAGGGTCGCCATGTCGTCGTCGAAGGAGGTGAGCATCGAGACGGCGGAGGCGGCGGGCCCCAAGAAGGCGCCGTACTGGGACCCGCCGCCAGCGCCGCTCCTGGAGACGAGCGAGCTGATGAGGTGGTCGCTGTACCGCGCGCTCATCGCCGAGTTCGTGGCCACCCTCATCTTCCTCTACGTGAGCATCGCCACCGTCATCGGGTACAAGGACCAGTCCAAGGCCGTGGCGTGCAACGGCGTCGGCTTCCTCGGCGTCGCCTGGTCCTTTGGCGCCACCATCTTCATCCTCGTCTACTGCACCGGCGGCATCTCAGGTAAGCATGCAGCGAGCGTGCAGCAGGACACTGCTGGTGCAGTGAACTGAGACGACTGCGCACCTGCAGGTGGGCACATCAACCCGGCCGTGACGTTCGGGCTGTTCGTGGGGCGGAAGCTGTCGCTGGTGCGCACCGTGCTGTACATCGTGGCGCAGTGCCTGGGCGCCGTCTGCGGCGTGGCCATCGTGAAGGGCGTCACGGGGGGGCAGTACAGCGTCCTCGGCGGCGGCGCCAACTCGGTGTCCGACGGCTTCTCCGTCGTGGCCGGCCTCGGCGCCGAGATCATGGGCACGTTCGTCCTCGTGTACACCGTCTTCTCCGCCACCGACCCCAAGCGCACCGCGCGAGACTCATTCATCCCGGTACGAGGAGCGCATATGCATCTCTCGCCATCTGTAAATTCAATAAATCTAGCATGCTGATGACCTGTAAGGAGTGGCCGTAACGTACAGGTGCTGGTGCCGCTGCCGATCGGGTTCGCGGTGTTCGTGGTGCACCTGGCGACCATTCCCATCACCGGCACGGGCATCAACCCGGCCAGGAGCCTTGGCGCCGCCGTCATCTACGGCGAGGCATGGAAAAACCACGTAAGATATGATTATATTCTTGGTCGTACGTAAAAATCAAACCCACTGCGTGCACGCGTATGTGCATGCTGCTATTAATTTATCTTCTCCCACTGGCCACTGCGCACAAAAATTAAAGATATCCGAATAAGCTAATAATCGTGCATGCAGTGGATCTTCTGGGTTGGGCCTGCGATCGGGGCGACGGCGGCGGCGCTGTACCACAAGCTCGTGCTGCGCGGCGAGGCCGCCAAGGCGCTCGGCTCCTTCAGGAGCACCGGCGCCACGGTGTGAGCTAGCACACATGCCTGCGAACGGCGAAAGAATGCGCTCTCGGAGATTGGGCAATAACCTCTGCTTCCTGCAACTGATTTCTCTGCTCATCGATTATTATTCGTTCTCGTCTCGTTTAATTGAACCACCACACTATACTATACCCCAGCTAGCAGATCCTTGTGTGTACGTGTGCCTTTTTTGTTTGGTTTTGGGATTGAGAGGTCCTCGTCCATGTGTAAACGTTCGTGTGTTCCCCTTTATAAGTTGCTCCCTCAGGTCCAGATTACTAGTCGTTTAGATTTTTCTAAATACATTCTTCTTATTATGTATACATAAATATATATTTAGGTGCACAAAAAATGTATTTGAAAAAGACAAAGCGATAAATAATTTAAGACGGGAGAAATATATATACTGCTAAGTACTTTGTTAAGAAAAATACAGGACATACCTTAATAACCAAATTAATAGTACGTACGTCTGGAAGACGGCCTATTAGTAGTAGTACTGTAGTTTCTCCCGAAAGGAAATACGTGTACTAGCACTATTGCGTAGTACGTTCTTGGCGAGGTAGATTTTTTTTTGAATAACAGAGGTAGATATTCCGATGTGATAAATAATTGACGCCACTGAATAACAGTCGAACGACGACCGTTTGCACGCAGATAATAAATAAATTAAGGTTGTGTTTGGTAGGGTTCCAGCTCCACGAAACTCACTGTGGAGCTGCAACTCCACTAATTTCCAGCTCCACTGTGGAATTGGACTCTTCCTCCACGGGTCCAAGGGCTCCTCCATGAACGCAACCTCAGCCCTGTTTTCCTCCTCAATTCCGGCGGCCTCCATGCCATTGCTGTCGGAGCCGTCTAGGGTTACAGACGGAGGACGAGAAAGCCCAACTCGGTGTGCACAAGTGAGAGGAGGAGGGAGGAGGGGGAGGCGGCCGGCTCATCTCCAGTGAAGTCCGTCCGGCCAAGTGCAGGCGGCGGCGGCGGTCCGTCTGCCTGCGTCCGTGACGACGGGTCGCGGCCGGCCGCGTGAAGAGGAGGGGTCGCGAGGGGGCGGCTTCTGTTCGGGAAAAAAATAGATGAACCGGTATGTTGTGTAACCGGTGGCAGTGGTGGGTAATTACCCCCCAACTGCACAAGTTGTTATGAAAAACGTGTTCGCAGAGTACCCCTTGAGGGACTCCATGAAATTGGTGGAGTTGGGAGCTAGATCCATGGATTTCGTGGATCTGGAGTTTTTGGAGCTAGGGTGTTTGGCAGGAAAAAATAGAGTGGAGCCGTTTTTTTTAATCTGAAGCTGTTCGGAGCTCTCCCAAACACCCCCAAAGACAAAAAAAATAACGCATTGCCACGTTCCGCTCCAGTACGGACGCCCTGTTCACTTGGCTTATCAACCATCAGCCAACAGTACTTTTCTCTCAGAACAAATCAGCCACCAACAACCAGCCAACAGTATTTTTCTCTCAGAACAAATCAGCATCAACCACCAGCAACCAGGGTCATCGCTCTCCATCAACCGTAGCCACTCAACACGTCACTGTACTACTACCTCAATTCCAACTAACGCCAAGAAACGGTCCAGGTCAACCATCACAAAAAATAAAAATAAAATTAAATAGGCACACCAACCCTACCAATCAATCAAGCGAGAACCAGCAGCAGGCCGATCACGGCGAGGCATGGGAGGATCCGCACCGCCGCCGCTTCCGGCCACGCGGGCCACCGCCGTGCTGTCCACGACACACCGGCAGAGCTCGCGGGAGGCGGCGGCGGTGGCAGCGGTAAGGCTGGCGGGGGAGGCGACGCCGGCGGAGGAGGGGGCGGCGCGGCCACCGCGACGGCGAACTTCATCCCCCCGAGGCAGTGCCCCGCGACGTTGCAGATGAAGTAGTAGTCCCCCGGCACGGGGAGGTCGACGCGGTCGCGGCCCGTCTCCCACTTCCCCATCGTCTGGTTCGCCGCCGGCGTCTCGCACGTCCGGAACGCGTCCTGCGTCACCCGGTACACGTTGTGCTGCGCCGCCACGTAGTTGAACACTGCGGCCATGCCATCATCCATTGTTTTTGCATCATCAGGTCACGATATCATCATCACACAGCCACGCAGCAGCAGAGGTAGCAGGCGGGCTAGCAGGTGACGATTTTCCGTCGGCAGAAATGTGCGTGCGGCGGCGCGACGTACGTACCGAGCGTGTCGCCGGCGGTGAAGTTGTACTTCTGCGACCAGGTGAGGTAGTTGGGGCCGATGGTCCACCCGGCGGAGTCGCCGACGGTGTAGTCCGTCGCGGCGGCGCCACCACGAGCTGCCGCAAGGAGGACGAGGAGGAGGATGGCTGCTGCCCCGGTGGATGAAAGCGAGGTGCCTCCCATGATTGGACGGGGCCGGGGAGACCAAGCACGTAGCGTTGGGGGACAAGAAGCGACTTTAGGCGGAATGATTTTGCGCTGCATATAACTGGCGCTTAACGGGAGCTCTGCGGTTGTTGCATTTGGGGGCAATTTGTCTAGTACGCTTGCTTTGAGTTTGCAGCATGTTCGCGGCATTTATCACCACCAAAAGTGATAATTTTCTCTCAAAACAAATCGCCCACCACTAAAGAATCACCAATAACAAGATTTTTTCTCTCGAGAATAAATCAAGACTACAAGTCATACCACTAGCCAAACGAACAGGTTGGTTTCGAGGTTGGCCTGGTCGTGGTTAATTATAAGCTGCCACTAGCATACTTGTGGAGTATTTTTATGGTTATTATAAATATTTACACCTACTGTTCCATGGGATGTTGGATTATATATGTTCGTGCGCAAGTAGTACGCGTATTTGGTCAAAGCATATACTGCTTCCTACATTGTATGTAGATACGTGGTTGCCGTTTTCTTCACCTACCCTCATTTTGTGTTAACACTCCTAAATTTTCATCTTGTAGCAGTTATTTGAACGAGACTGCTTAATCGACAAGTATGGGCTGAAGCCGTTAGTTTTGTTATGAATTTGACTCTGGATCTCAATCGACTAAACGAGCTACTCCCTCAAACGACTAAACGAGCTACTCGTTCCGTCCAAAAAAAAAATAACGTTTTATCATTCAAAATTTGTCCCAAAAGAATGTCATTTTACTTAATTTGGCATTTTTGCATGTGCATGTAGCCATGCAACAATCAATTAGCATATAATATGGCAAATAAATAAGGGCAATCGAGATCATTTGACCTCCTTAATTGTCGGGGACAGCCATAAGGGTCCCCTAAACAACCGGGGAAAACCCACGTCATTCTCGTAAAAAACGCAAAACGCGAACTAATTCACGAGCCTAAAAACGCACACACTAAAAGACCACACCCCTGGTGGCCCCCGCAGCCCGCCAGAGTGGCACGGCTGAACGCCCCCTCGGGCGAGGTCCGCCTCGCTCGAGGGCCCCCGCCCACGCGACGCCCCCGTTCCTGCTGGCACGTCCGAGCATTTAATGCTCTGACACCGCAGGACTGCGCCACGACCTTGACACGCCTGGGAATCACGCCCCGGCGCTGTTCCACCGACTCCCTGGGGAAGACCATCCCCGCCACCATACAACACTGTGCGGAGAGGCCGGTGTCAGCCCAGTGGCACTGTGCCGCCTACTTTCGTACGGCTAACACGTCGAGCCCTCGAAGGGGGGGCCGGCGGAACCCTCGAATGGGGGCGAATGTTTTTTCTATGACTACACAGGACTGCACCGTGACGTCAGGCCAGCGGGAACGATCTTCTCCATCGCTGTCAGCCCTGTGCGGCCATCCCCGCCACTGCAGCGCCACGCCGGGTACTGCGACGACATCGCCAATGCTGTTGGAGCGCATGGGGACAGGACGTCGCCACGCCCGCGACTGTACCTCGTACGGACCCCCGTTGACGGCACCCTCGAGCCGGCCCACGGGCGGCGGCCGGACAGCCAACCTCTACACCACCACCCTCGAAGTCACCCCTGTACGGGCACAGGACTAGCCATGGCGCCCCAACAGGAGCGAGATTCGCTAGGACGGTCGTCAACTCCGCGGCACTGCTCGCCATGCCTTCACACGTAGGAGAACAGTGCGGCACGCCTGTAAACTGCTCCCTCCTTGGCCTATAAAAGGAGGGGCAGTCCCCCAGCCGCGGGAGAGGGACGGACGGACGACGGATAGCGATCACACGCACGCTTTCCACCTTCACCACGATATTGACGCTTGCCTCAATCAATACCTCTGGGACCTGGAGGACCGACCTCCTCTCCCACCACGCCTGTAGCCCCCCTCTACGAGCACCACGGTGTAACACAATATAGTGCCCCGAGCACACCACTGCTGGACGTACGACCCCCGGCCGGAACCAGGATAAAAACCAGTGTCACTAGTTGCTTAGCACCGGCCATCGAGAGATAGATCTCAGAGCTTCTTACTAGTTAGTGTCGGGACTACATTCCGCACCGACTTTAATAATCTGTGCTAAAATTCCTAAAATGACATTCCTTTTGGGACAGAGGGAGTAGTTCCGCACTTCCGCAGAATCCAACACACGTACAAGGAATAAGATAAAGATATTATTGGCAGCTGACAGTTGTAACCTTATAGTTTCCAACATTGTAACCAACAAAAGAGCTTGATAGAAATCATAACGTAATATCCCACCTCAAAGAGAACGTAAGGACCAGTTTGGAAGTCTATATGAGTGTTCAGTCAAATCAATGTGGGTTGATTCTCAAAAAAAAAAAATTCATGTGGGATGTGGCACATGTGGTCTTGATGCGATGCGGGGCTCTTTTAGATAAACGCTCGTGTCAAAAAGAATAAACGCTCGAACGCGTTCGTCACTTTCGTCGGTCAACCCGTATCCGTCCCCGTCTCTTCCCGTCTCGCCTCTCCCTCCGTTCTGCCGTTCTCTCGTGCACATCTCCTCTCGGGCTCTCGACCCGCAGCCCCTCCCGCGCCGCCTCCTCAGCGAACGAGCCCTTTCCAGACGCGGCGCGGCCGCCGCCGTGCTCTGCTACAGCTGGGCAGCTCCTGCTGGACATATCTACCTGCCCCCCCCCCCCCCCCCCCCCCAACCTGTTTTTGTGGTTTTTCTTCTCTCTTTTCGGGCGAGTTCGCAAGAACAATCAGCAAGGGACCTGCAGATCCTGCACAGATCTACCTTGAGGATCTGCTCGATCCGTCTGGGAACTTCTTGTTGTTTTTGTTGGATCTAGATTTCTAGAGAAAATGTTCAAGACGATGCCACCCAGCGAGCGGTCATACACGCCGTGTCCGTCGGAGCCCGTCATGCACTATAGAACTTTTAACTCAACAACTGAGGCTAGTTATAGAAGGACAGAAAAGAGGAAATCTTTAGAATTGATCAATCAGCCACTGGATGTCCTAACGACATGCATTGGTTTTTTTGGAATCCAGACACAAGTCTGATGAAATGTGAGAAATTGGCATTCGTGGACTTTGCACCATTGAATCTGAATTTTGAACCTTTTAATTCCTTGTCGTTGCAGACCGCAGTTGTTCCTCTAGGAGATGAAGAATTGCACTTAGTTGCGGTGACGTCCAGAAGAAACTTGACAAATCATGCATGTTTTTGGGGCTATAAATTGTCATTTGGTTTGTAGAATTCATGCTTGACCATGTTAAATCTTCGGTGCCTAGGTATTGTGTTTGACTTTGATGAGACATTGATTGTCGCCAATACATCACGTCATTTGAGGATAGAATTGATGCGCCTCAAAGAAAGCAGAGTAATGAGACTGATCCACAGCGTAGGAATGGTACAATCAGAGATCAAGAGGTACCAAGATGATAAGTCCATCCTAAAGCAATATATAGAAGGTGACCAGGTCTTTGATGATGGTAAAGTGTATAAAGCGCAACCTGAGGTTGTTCCCCTATTGTCTGATAACCAGCAACCAATGACACGTCCAGTTATAAGATTACAAGATAAAAACATTACCTTGACAAGAATAATCCTCTGGTATGTGGTAAATTGCTTGAACTTAATTTGGGGCTGTCCATGGCAGCATATCTTTGTCAGCGCATAGATACATTATAACTGCATTGTATGTTGCCCTTTCTATTTGGCTTTTCCTTGCAAATCCGTGAGCGCAAACGAGCTTGGACAATCAAATCCGTAAGATACTGAACAATTTAGGGGGGTGGATCCGTCCCTGACTGCACGGATCCACCCTCCCTAAATTGTTCAGTATCTTACGGATTTGATTGTCCAAGCTCGTTTGCGCTCACGGATTTTGAGCAAAAGTTGCCAAACGGCCAGACTGATCTGTACTGCTTTCTGTAGATATACGAGCGTTCTCGTCCGTTTGAAGCCATTCTGGGAGGATCTTCGAAGTTACTTAATTGCGAGAGGTCGCAGACGTTTTGAGGTCTATGTGTGTACGATGACAGAAAGAGATTATGCTTTAGAAATGTGGAGATTGCTAGATCCAGATTCAAGATTGATTAACTCTGTTCAACTTCACGGTCGAATGGTGTGTGTAAAATCTGGTATGCAATTCCTTGTATTTCTGAAAAAACACAAAAGTAGCTGATTATAATTTGATCTATATGTTATAATATGAGAAGCTGACAAACTGTCAAAATTGCAGCTCAAGTTTTAAATTTATGCACGTTTTCTTGGGGTTTTTTCTAGTTCCATCATACTGATGTTAATACCAAAATTACCACTTATAGGTTTGAAAATGTCCCTCCTAAATGTTTTCCATGATGGGTCTTGCCATCCTGGAATGACATTAGTAATTGATGATCGCCTAAAAGTTTGGGACGAGGAAGATCAACCTAGAGTTCATGTGGTTCCTGCATTCACTCCGTATTATGCTCCTCAAGCAGAGGTGAAGTTCATAGCCTGCTGCTCTGTACCACTACGAATATATCATATGGTCACTAACAGTATTTCATCTTCTAGGCAAACTGTCATATCCCTGTTCTGTGTGTCGCCAGAAATGTTGCATGCAATGTTAGGGGTGATTTCTTCAAGTAAGATTACCTTATTTTTCAATATGATCCCAGTATCCATAAGTTCTCTCTCTCTCTCTCTCTCTCTCTCTCTCTCTCTCTCTAGACTGCTGTGTGTATTTGTTCTCTGAAACTTACACCACAGTAACCCCAGTAAACTTTTTGACAAAGAATTTCATGGCTCAATTGACAGAGACTTCGACGAAGGTCTCTTACCGAGGACCAGTAAAATTCATTACGAGGATGAGGCAAATGGTATCTTATCTGCTCCAGATGTCGGCAACTATTTGGTAACAGAGGTACGTTTGGAAGGTTTGTTGCTTCTGCGTTCACTTTTCAGTAAGTAACAGTTCTTTTCATCTTTGTAGGATGAGAATGCTGCAGCAGTGAACGGAAATGAGACGCATTGCCCTTTGATGGTATCGCAGATGCTGAGGTTGAACGAAGAATGAAGGTTTTTGCTTTTCATGACTTTATTTTGGTTCTTTTCCATGAATTCACTGAATTCTGTAAAAAAAAGACATCTAATAGTAATCCATGGTAGCTATCAGCACAATTTCTGAAAAAAAAACATTTGATGGATCCAGTTGCCATCTTAATTATCATTTATATCCATAAGAGAATTGAAACTAAAGTTTTAGACTTTTAGTTTGCGGAACATCTTATTTTAGCAGCATGTACTACGTATGTCCATAGCAAATAGATTTCTAATTTTTCCCACTTTCAGTTCAACGAAGATTCTAACAGTACCTGAAAACACAGAACAGTTCATAACTAAGCTGTATTTGTTCCATACCTAAGCATAGATGTCATTTTGTCAAAATTATGATTTGATGTCTATTTCGAGCAAATTTGTTTATTCGAAATGTATGACATCATGAAGAAATTTTATAGCGAGATGCTGAGTTGCAGACTATTTGAGGAGGCATTTTGTATTGTACAAAATTAACTCTTCATATCTTTATGTTCCCAATTTTTTTTACTTCTTTATGTGTCCATTTATTTTTTCTATATCCATCTTAACCACTTCCAGGAAGCATCCAGCAATGCTCAAGCATTCCATCCAACAGTGGTGAGCTTTGTCCTGCCAGTCGCCCCTGCCCAGAATTTTGTTTCATCTTCAGTCGCACCAGCAGCCCCACCCCTTGGCATGATGCCACCCAGTGGCGAATCTAGAATTTCAACTTAGGGTGGTCCAAAAAAAATTTTGTGCTCAATCCTACATTCTTAACGTGGCTATGAATCTGCATGATAGCAAATTGCAACGTGAAATACTAAATCACTCTTGCTTTCTTGTTGTTTGGCGTTCACAAATAAGCAAATTGCAAAGTTGCAATGTAGATGGTATGAAATGGAGAAGACATTAGGTAGTTTGGGCTGAATCTTAGGGTGGGCCGTGGCCCATCCGGCCCACCCCCTAGATTCGCCACTGATGCCACCTACATTCAACCAACCAGTTGCTCAACCAGATTTTTCAGATCCAATGCAAGGTTCCCCAGCCAGAGAAGAGGGTGAAGTTCCTGAATCCGAGTTGGATCCGGACACAAGGAGAAGGCTTCTCATATTACAGCATGGTCAAGACACAAGAGATCCTACGCCACCAGTGCCAGTCCCAGTTCCAACAGTGCAACCTCATGGGAATTGGTTTCCCACGGACAACCATGTAATATGAATAGAGGTTCAGCAGGTTCCACTGTAGAATCTGATTTTATGCTCTATGAGAAAAAACAACCACCCCATCCTTCATTGTTTCATAGTGGGGAGAGTCCTCTGTCCTCTGATAGATTTAGCTATCAGAACCAAAGGTTTCCCACTCAGGCAAGGAATTTGAGTACATTTTTTGAATTTGTGTTTGCTTTGAGTGTAGACACTTGGTGACAGCATTTGCTTGATGCAGCTACCAAATACTGAGGATCAACACATGCTTCAGAACCACGTACCTCCAAAACACAGAACCTTTTCTGGTATGTTTTATCAATTTACACTCCATCCCCTTTCAGTTTTAGGGCTCATGTTGAGGGGACACTATTCTTGTCCTCCTTTGCCGTGTGTCACCTTTGCTATGTAAAAATGTCAGGTATGACGGATGGGTTTGGTCAGTAGCAGTTTTTAATTGGTTTGATCTGGTTGATAGTTTTGGACTTATCTCTACTACTTAATGTGATGACACAACATGTATTTCATATACTGGAACATACTATATAGTATGGCCGAATGTCAGCAATTCTTTTTCTTTATTCTTTTCCTCGTCGTCACTGCCAGTCTGCCACTACGTGCAACTGAGCAGTGGGCACAGCTCAATACTTCCCATGGTACCATCTCGACAACACATAGCTTACTAGACCTTTCTTTTTTTAAATAAAAGGCAGGAGCACTGCCGCATCATTTATGAAGAAGAAACAATTTTACATAACACGCCGAAGCGAACACCACCACACAAACAACACACACCAACAACTCACACAACAAAACACTACACCACCACCACAAACTGGGAGAGGAGCCGAATAAACTCACTCGAGAACTGCGACGTCGTCACCAACAATGAGCCACGCCAAAAGTCGCGGCCCGCTGCAAGCACGAGAAACAAAACCAACTCCTCCGCCAAGGGTCCGTCCCCCTCAAGCCGCACACACACGGTTGGCGATCCATCAGACCCAACAAAACTTCAGCGTAAAGCTCTCGTCGCAGCGCCGAAGAAACCCACTGATCCTGGCCTCACTCCTCTGCCAAGGACTCAGACAACTGAAGTTGCTAATAGAGCAACACCTCCGCCCAACCGATGCCGGAGAAACCACCGGACCAAGCGCACCGCCTCGAGACCTTCAACACCCAAGGGCCCTCTGCACCATCCTGCCAACATGGGCCAAGCGCCCCTCCAGCCGCCGTGCGCAAACAACACTGGCCCACCACCACCACTGCCAGACCAAGGCGGGTCTCGATATGCGGCGCCTCCAAGGAGGGCACGACGCCAGGCGCCGTCGTCGCACATCCCTATAGAACTGGGTTTTCACCCCGAGAACCCTGTGAAGCAGAAACATGATGACCCTCAATGGTGCCCCAACAGGAAAAAGCAACGCCCCCAAGAGCGCTGCCACCATTGCCACCGACCGGTGAAGGCTTTCGCCTGGTAGTACCATGTCCGTCTCGCAATCTTAACTCTGGCAGTAGTCCGCACCTCACCGCCTCCGCAACACTTCACCGGGAGAAGCCCGACACAGCTCGAAGCACCACCACGGCACCACCAGCACGCACCTGACGGCCCCCAGCCCCACCACCAAGGCGGCGTCGGACCGGAGTCGTTGTAGAGGAGGACAACAGGAGCACCACCGCAGTTCCAGTTGCCACGCACAAGAGGCCCCTGGCCCCACCATCTCCGGGCCATCAGGGCCAAGAGGGGCGGGGACCGGCGGCACCGGTGCCGGCCCCGCCCACGCGCCGAACGCCGGCCGCAGCCGCCTCCCTAGCGCCCCTTCACACCGGACGCCGTCGCAAGACGTCGCCGCCGTCGGTCGCCCCGTGCCGGTCATGGCCGCCACCGCCCGGCGGCGGCCGCCTCCCCCACACACGACTGTGCGCCCCGGACGCGCGGACCCGAGATCCGGCCGGGGCACCCCCGGATCCGGGCCACCAACCACTCGCCGCCGCGAAAGGCGACCGCACCGGCGAGGTCCCTCCGGAGAGCCACGGCGGCCGCGCCCGACCAAGGCAACCGGAGAGAAGGGGAGATGGCCCCGCCGCCGCCATCCCCCGCGAGCCGCGCGAGAAGCCGGCGGCTCGCTCGGGAGGCGACGCGGCGGGATGGTGCTGTGGTGGGCTGCGACGGCGGCTAGGGTTTGGGGCCCTCGGTCGCCCGCGCGGGGGGCGACGTGAGGGGGTCTTTCCACTGTCTTCACCTTTGGACATCATAAAAATATGGTAGCACAGACTGCTGTTGGTAAACAAGGCCTTGTTTTGTAATGTTCAACTGAAGGTGTTTATTTTTAGCCATTGCTGTAATCACCCTGCTTCTAGATACTATGACCAGTAATATGCAGATGATTTTGTGACAAGTTACTGCATGAATGTTGAATAATTAATTATTTAGCTATAGGATACACTATTATGGTATAATTAAGAAAGGTGGTAATTTTATAGACCGATAGTGTTGTGTACACATATGCACGGCGGAACCGCGAGCCAAGAACCTGATGAACCTGAACGACCAGAACAAGGACAATTCACACAAGAACGTGGGAAACATGACTGTTGGATTCGAATTAGTTTGAATTGTGATGTGTATCGTGTGTGTGTGTGTGTGTGTCAGTTGTGAGTATGTAGTATAAGTCTAGAGCATCAAGTGTTGTGGAGGACAACTGGAGATCGATTTGAGCTCTCTGGTTCCTGAACTTAAGAAACTGCTGTCTTCATTCAGTTGCGACTCCCTCATTCAGTTACTGTTCCCTACCGTGCTCATCTATCTTGACACCGGCCGCCAGGACGGCGTCCGCTCGCCGCCGCCGTGAACCATCGCCCCGTCCTCCACACATATGCCCTACGCAGGTCAGCCAACTCTAACAATCTGGTATCAGACTTCCACGCTGATCCCATGGCCAACACCTCCCCCCCCATCAACCTCTGTTCCGCCGCCGCCGCACCCGTCCTCCGGGGCATCCTCAGTGCCGCTGCCAGTCACCACCACGCATCCTGCAACATCCTCTGCCTCCGGGTCATCATCTGGAGCCCCGCCTGACACCCTCACCGCCGCAATCGCGGGTCTGCAACGGCAGTTGGGATCCATGGCAGCGCGCCTCTCCTCCATGGAGGAGCGCCTGCCCCCACCGATGCCAACAGGGCCACCGCTGACTCTTCCCCTCTACGGCACGCTGGGCTACGACGGCATCCCATCCGCGCCGCTCACCACCTCCACCATCATCCACACCGCACAGTCCACACGCCCGCTGCCGATCCATTCGATCCAATTTCCGCACTAGCCTTCTCCTCTGCCCTTCCAGACCTCCTCACCTCAACAGCACGAGCAGCATGGCAACTACGAGGAGGGTGCCACGGTACCATGCTACTACAAGCTCTTGTTCCCCATGTTTGATGGGAAGGAAGACCCCCTCGGATGGCTCAACTGTTGCGAGCAATTCTTCCACGCACAACACACTCGCGAAGCAGACAAGATGTGGTTGGTGTTGACGGATAAAAGATGTATCCCTCTACGATCTGCAAGCGTACGGACCTACACCCTTTTCACCACGGGATTCCTAAGGTTCTTGTCAATCCACGGAGCAAGGGGATTACAAGCGTTCGATCTACCTCTACACACTAGTTACTCAAACCCTAACTATGATCAAACTAGAAAACGACTAAACTACACTAGAGAGAATGATTAAGCAATCAAGATAAAAGACACTCGCCCATGGGTCTTCGATACTCGAGCATGCAATCGCTTTAAACAAGAAAACCAATCTAATCTATCGGGGGTTGTGACCACGGTTTCGCCCTTTCCCTCCTCTCGTACTGTCACTACGCGAAGGTATTCATGACTAGACCTATGATGGACACGGCGTATTGAATGGATCCAAGGAAGCATTGGAGCTCTACTCCCTTTATGGCATGGTAGCTAACCTTAAGCAATAAAGTATGTTCAACACAAGATGATAGATAGATAATCCAACAAAGTACGATTACATCTCAAGATCGATAACAACCCATGGACGAATAAGGAGATTACCCCATCAAGGTGCTAGACATAGCACCGTTGATCATGGTCACCCTTCCGACGGTGTCTTCTTTCTTCTCCACTTGTGGGTGCTTCCTTCGAGGTGGTTGATCCCCCTCCGGAGATCTCCCTCCTCTCTCTCTAGCTTGTGGATGGCCTCCTGGTGCGAATGGCTCTCTCCCTTTTCGAATGGCGGCACCTCCAGGGTTTTAGGGTTGAAGATCCTTCAGGTGCAAGGAAAGGGGGGCCGAACCGACGCCGGAAGTGGGCTGGGCCGGCCGGCCTGGGCCAACCGGTCCAGGCCCATTTCACCCCGATTCGGTCGCCCCTTCGCTCCCGTGGGTCCTCAGGTGATTATGCACTTTGCCCCTTCCACTTGCATGATTTTGAGATGTCATCCTCGCGTCCAAGATGGAGGTTCTTCGTGCATGAAGTTCGATCTTTTATGCTTCAATCCCCGGGGGTGTTCCTACGTAGCACTTCGGTCCTTCCCACCATTGGAAGTGATTTCATCAAGCTCATGAACACGAACACGACTCTGTAAATGCTCCTTTGAACTTGTTGCGAATCCTTCCTTTATGTCCATGTTTTCCTACATAAACACAACACTTCCAAATGCATGCACATAGATGAACTTGTTATATGATTAGTGTGCCTAGTGCCAGGTTAGTTCCATAAACAAATCCAAACCAAAGTGTAATGAACATGTTTGGTGCACCAAAATACACCGTCAACATCTCCCCCACACTTAGCTCTTGCTCATCCTCGAGCAAGTACTCGTAAAAGAACTTCGTCCAAAGTGTTGTAATCGTGTACCGCTAATCCTTCTTCACAAGTTAGTCAATCTTTTTGTCTTTAATACATAAACATAAAGTAATGACCATCAAACATAAAAATGGGCGTTTAGAATTTTTACCACATCAAGATTTACCCCACAGCTCAAACTCTTCACTCGAAGCCTTCAATCTCAGCCATGCTTACTTCTTTGCTTCCATCAGAGGGTTTTTATGATTTTCAAAAACAAAATTCCTGCAACAAGTATTAGACAAAAACCTTTCTCCAAGCTCTCTCAAGTCGCTCATATAAAAGTGGCTATCCTAAACAAATTTTATAAAAATCTCACCTCCCATAAATCTCTGTCTCTTTCTTTCTTTCTTTCTTTTCCATACTCATACTTTTCTCTTTATTTTCCCCTCTCTTGACAACTTTTCAAAACTCTCAACTCCTCTCTTTCTTGCATGCGTACAATCTGAAATTTTAAATAAACCATGCTAGAGACGAGACGAAACTTTGAGAGTAGGTTGTGTTCAAGGTATGCGATGTACAAAAGAGATGTGTAGGGTTGGGTATGGAATTCGGCGATGTACGGGATTTCCAATGTGAAAGTCACGTTACCGAATGCATGACGAGGCTAGCAACAAAAGATAAGCACAAGGACATGATCATTGCTCGAAATTAAAACTCCCAAGAGAGAAGGGTCCTAGCCCAACTCATCGTGCTAATCACACTTATGGTGGAGCAAAAAATAAACTTTGCTTTGTATATGATTTTTTTACTCTCAACTTGGAAAAAGAGGTTTTGCTAACCCTTATTACAAGGTTTTTTAGATAATTTTCAGAACTGAAATCCTCCAACTTTTAGCTTTGAACATAGCACAACCAACATGTGAAGCTCAAGATCGAAGTGTGGTATGTGTACTTTTAGAAGTAGCAATTCCACTAAGCACCACGGTAAACGTTTTTCAAACCACACACTTATGTTCATATATCAAGAATTAAAGATAAACAAACGAGTGAATAAAGATAAGCATCACACAAGATGCAAAATTTAAAGGACTCTTTTTATTTGATTTTCTTTGACTCAACGCTAAATTAAGACACTTCAAACTTGCAAAACATTAAAAACACACTCAAAAACTAAAGACTCTTACTTAAAAACTAAAGACTCTTAAACTCTCTCGAAAACTAAACTGAACCAAACTAAACTTGAAGCTCAAAAGCTAAAAGGCTAGCTAGCTAGCTCTCCCCCACGCTTAAATCATACGACGTCCTCGTCGTATCTTACAAAAATCCTAAGGGGGAAAACTAAACCTAGTGGTACTTTCCGCAACTATTGCACCACTTGCCTCTAATGTTCCCAACCATGCCAAAAAGTTTGCGCACGTTGCGGTTTAGGAACTTGTAGTCGTCTTCGACCATGCGCTCCAAATCCTCCATATGCTGCCTCATCGCCTCCATGGCCTGGAAACATTCGTCGACCGTTGCGTAGAGCTCCGAGATGAAGTGACGACAAGCCGCACAACACATCGGATGCATCCCGAAAGGGTCATCATCGCCAGGGTCTGAAGCGTCCCCTCATCAGAGGTGACTAAATGTGACACAAATACCAGTCCCAGGAGGCTGGTAACACATTTATTACAACAGGTGGATCAGTCTTTTACATCACGGCGACACAGAGGGCACGAAAGTGTCAACGCTACAAGGAACAACACAAATGCTAATGACAACACTACGATAGCAAAGGCTTCCAAAGCCTCATCAGAGTACCACACCATGGAAGCTCTCTGTGCAGGCCCTGGGTACACAAGCACGGTTGGGTGTAGGGCAGCGACCTACTCGACGTCCGCGGGAACGAAATCGGGATCCTCCTCTGAAAAACAGTTAGTGAAACAAGGGTGAGCACATACGTACTCAACAAGTTCAACCCCACCCACGGAGGGGCTTATAAGCAGATCATGCACATGATATATATATCAAGGAACAAGTTAAGGTTTATTTGCAAACTCATTCACTCATGCAGGGGTTCATTTTCAAAAAGGTTTTTGCAAACCAGTTTTATAACCAAAGTGACTCAGTTGTTTCAAGAAAACCACTGTGGAACTACCGGACTCCCCGTCCTCAGTAGCCCAGGCACACAGCCACACACTTCACCCGAAAAACAACTCACACCAGAAAACATCCCAAACCAAACACTAGTTTTTGTGACCACACCGTGACTTGTCCAATACCGTGGACACGGCTATTCGAATAGGTTTGACACTCTGTAGAGGTCGTACATCTTTACCCACAAGTAGGGTACCATCACACGGACACCTTAGTGCCGGTGCGGATCCTATCAAAGCCATTACCCACCTTAGCTAACCCTACGAGCCATCACGGAAGCAACCAAGGGGTTATCCCACATAACTATGGCGTACCTCACACAGAGCGTACCCCTACTCCTTGGTCTCCCGCCACTCACCCGCACACCAGATGGCAAGTAGATTAACTAGTGGGGTTTATGCTAAGCCGTTGCCACATACAACGGTCGAGTGGTTGTACGATGATTTGGGTAAGGTGAGATGTCACGCAACCCGGTCCTTAATTGAAAAGATGGACAACTCCCAACACGCTCAACCACACAGGTACGAGCTCACCCATACTCCTGACACACACGTCCATCCCGTCTACCCAGTTCTTTACTCATTTTCCAAACATATCCCATTCCCATTTTCAAAACACTCACACATTTTGAAAGCACTCACACTTTTTTAAAAGCAATCATTTAGGCCAAAACAAGGTTCAATTATAGCAATCAAGGATGGCTATCCTACCATGTTTTTGTAGTAAAACAATATGAAATTTATAAAACGGGTATAGGGTTATATTTATAAAACTAGGACCAAAGCATGCATCAAAGGATGATATTGAACTTGCCGTCTTCGAAGTCTTCGGGGAGTTCCGGCTCGACGTTCGGGATCTCGGGCTCCTGCTCGCAGTAGTCGGCTCCAAACTCCGACTCGGGGTACCTTCCTTCGTTTACTTCGTCGGCTATAGTGCACACACAGGCAAGCATGCAATCAATATAAGCACACACAATTTCTCCAGCTGAGCTCGAGGAAGGTAATTAGATAAAATTGGGAAATAAATATTAGGTAGGGTGTTTTGGGTGAAGGATGGGTGGCGGTATACCCGGTACGGGTGTGAGGAAGTTTGGGCGCGATTTGGTTTAAAATCGCGCATGAAATGACGAGTTAAAGGAGGTGTTTAGGGTTAATTAGGGGCCTGTTAGTATTTTATTTTAAAAGAAAAGGACCTAATTATAATATTTAAACCTAGCGGGGGTTTAATTATAATAGGCTAGGGGTTTAATTAAAAAGGACAGGGTTGTTTTGGTGAAATATCCTAAGGTTGGGGTCTGATTTGAAAGAAAGAGAGAGAGGAAAAGAGGGGGGGGGTCGGTTTTGGAGAAGTGGAAAAAGGGCATGGGGGTATGGGCAAAACAACCATCTTCTTCCTCCCCTCCCTCACGATACAGAACGGGACAGACAGGGAGGTCGACCGGTGAAGGAGGGAGGGGCGCCGGCGACCTGGTGCACGACGACGGCTGGGAAGTGGGGCAAAATGAAGAGGAGGTCGAGGGCAACTCATTACGCTCCTCACCTTGGTCGGGGACGGACCGTGGAGGGAGATCGACGGCGGCGGGCGGTCTGCAACCCGGAACGGCACAGGCGGCACTGGTGGTGGCGATGGAGAGCTCGGGGAGGAGGGGGAATTGGTCGTGTAGGTGCGGGACGAGGTGGGGAGCCAGTACAGCTCTTTTATAGGCGCGGGAAGGTCGGTTCGGTGAAGATATTTGAGCTCCAGGAGCTTCGATGGCCGTTAATGGCGATGGGGAGAAAAATATCTTGGCATTGACCTTGGGCCGGCGAGCTTCCGGGCGGCGAGGCGCTGTGGATGGGACTCTTCGTGCAGGCGGCCGCTGTGGCTGTGGGGGAGGAGACCGACCAGAGGGGAGAAGGATTAATGGCGGAGGTGACAGGCTGGTCGTCGTTTGTCAGAGCCAGGGAGGGGAAGGCGCGGGGCCGCCCCTGGCGTGCTGCCTTGGAGAGCCGGTCGGCCGGGAGGTGGCCGAGAAGGGGGGGGGGTTGGAGGAGGGGGGCGCCGGTCCGGGAGGAGGGGGGGCGGTTGGAGGAGGGGGGCGCCGGTCCGGGAGGGGGGGGGGGCGCGCGAGGGGCCTCGGCCTGGAGGCCGAATGAAGGAGAAAGGGGGGAAAAGAAGGAGAAAAAGAAAAAAAGAGAAAAGAGAAAAAGAAAAGGAGAAAAGGAAAAAGGAAATAAGAAAAAGGAAAATAAGAGAAGAAAAATAGAAAAGAGATTTAGAAAATTAGGAGAAATTTCTAGGAAAATAGGAGAAGGGTTTTTGCGGATTTTTCTGGGTTTCTCAGATACCGACGTAAATTCCGGGACGGCGGTGATGGCGAGGCGGACCGGCCGGCGGGACCGCGGCATGCGCGGGATTCCCGGCGTGGTGGCCGACCGCGGCGCGCCGGGCGGCACGCGTGGGTGATGGCCCGGGTGCGGGCGGTGCCGGCGGGATTCGCGGCATGCGCGCCGAGGGAAAGGAATCGGCCGGGGTTTCGAAAAGGGGTTAAAGGAGCTCAGCGGGAAAGTTTTGAAAACATGTGTGATTTATTAGGTGATTTATTAGGAGCTAAAAACGCGGGCGTTACAAACCTACCCCACTTAAAATGAATCTCGCCCTCGAGATTCGGCTAGGTTTCGAACAGGTGGGGAAACTCTTTCTTCAACGCGTCCTCTCGTTCCCACGTGGCTTCTTCTACTCCGTGTCTGCTCCATTGAACTCTGCACACCCGTACTTCTGATGTTCTTGTTCTTTTGACCACTATGTCCAAAATCTTGACGGGCACTTCTTGGTACCTAAGGTCTGGCTGTAGATCGATGGTCTCTACCGGTACTCGCTTTTCTTCGAGGACCTTCAAACATCTGCATAGCTGGGAGACATGAAACACTGGGTGTATATCTGACATCTCTTCTGGTAGCTCCAACCGGTATGCTACTGCTCCGACCCTCTTCAGTACTTTATATGGTCCAATGTACCTAGGGGCCAACTTTCCGTGCACCTGAAACCTCCGAGTCTCTCGGATAGGTGAAACCTTGAGGTAAGCGAAATCTCCAGGATTGAAGCTTGCTTCTCACCTTTTCTTGTCTGCGTAGCTCTTTTGTCGGGATTGAGCGGCTTTCAAATTTTCTCGGATGTCGGCTACTTGCTCTTCGACTTCCTTTATAAGCGCGGGCCCAACCAGGGCACGCTCTCCTACTTATGACCACATCAAGGGTGTCCTACATTTCTTCCCGTATAATGCTTCGAACGATGACATTCCTAGGCTTGCTTGATAGCCGTTGTTATAGGAGAACTCTACATATGGTAGACTCTGCTCCCAGTCTTTGCCATAGGTGAGGACACATGCTCTCAACATGTCTTCTAGAATTTGGTTTACCCTCTCGGTCTGTCCATCTGTCTGCGGGTGATACGCTGAGCTGAAATCCAGCTTGGTACCCATGGCTTTGTGCAAGCTTTTCCAAAACCTAGAGGTAAACTGGGTCCCTCTATCTGAGACTATCCTGCTAGGCACTCCATGCAGTTTCACTATGTTCTCTATGTAGAGTTTTGCCAACTTCTCTCCTCCATAAGTGGTCTGTACGGGTAGAAAGTGAGCTACTTTAGTAAATCGGTCCACTATTACCCATATGGAATCATGTCCTTTCTAAGTCTTTGGCAAACCTACTACAAAGTCCATGCCTATTTCGTCCCATTTCCATACCGGGATTGGTAAAGGCTGCAATAGTCCTGCGGGTTTCTGGTGCTCAGCTTTAATCCTCTGACAAGTATCACAGTGGGCGACGAACCGGGCAATGTCTGCTTTCATTCCATTCCACCAATACTTCTATTTTAAGTCCATGTACATCTTGGTGGATCCCGGGTGAATGGAATATGCTGAGTTGTGGCCTCATCCATGATGGTCTGTCGGAAATATCCGCCTTCAGGCACGCATATCCTATTCTTATGCCACAGTGTGCCTTGATCATCCACTCTAAAGTCTGGGGCCTTATTCTCTCCCGTGTGTTTGCGGATTTTCATCAGATTTTCATCGGATTCTTGGGCCTTCCGGATTTTCTCCTCTAGGGTAGGCTGAACACTCAGTTGGCGGACGTAGCCTTGGGGGACAATGTGCACGTTGAGCCGCGCCATCTCTTCTTGTAACTGGGCACTCTTGGGTGCTGCCTTCTCGTAGGATTTTCGGCTAAGGGCATCTGCTACTACATTGGCTTTCCCTGGGTGGTAGTGAATCTCTAGGTTATAATCTTTGACTAACTCTAGCCACCTTCTTTGCCTTAGGTTCAGGTCGGGCTGGGTGAAGATGTACTATAGGCTCTTGTGGTCGGTATAGATCTCGCACTTATTCCCAATCAGGTAGTGTCTCCAAATCTTAAGTGCATGCACTACGGTTGCAAACTCCAAATTATGGGTGGGATAATTCTTCTCATGGGGTTTGAGCTGGTGGGAAGCATATGCCACTACTTTCCCATCTTGCATAAGAACACATCCCAACCCTTGTCGGGACGCGTCGCAATATACGACAAAATCCCATTGAATGTGTGGCAAGGTCAGGACTGGGGCTGTGGTCAATCTTTTCTTCAACTCTTGGAAACTTCTCTCACACGACTCAGTCCAGTTGAACTTCTTCTCCTTCTTGAGCAACTCCGTCATGGGTCGGGCAATCTTGGAAAATCCTTCAATAAACCTCCGGTAGTACCCTGCTAAACCAAGAAAGCTTCTGATCTCGCTCACATTGGTCGGTTGTTGCCAGTTGGTGACTATTTCAACTTTCCCAGGGTCTATTGCTACTCCTTCCGCAGTCAGAATATGCCCAAGGAAAGATATTTTCTCCAGCCAGAACTCACACTTGCTGAACTTAGCGTACAACTTGTGTGCCCTTAGTTTCCCCAGCACTACTCGAAGATGCTGCTCATGTTCCTCCACACTCTTGGAGTAAACAAGTATGTCATCAATGAAGACCACGACAAACTTGTCTAGCTCTTCCATGAACACCTTATTCATGAGGTTCATAAAATATGCTGGTGCGTTGGTGAGTCCAAAGGACATCACTGTGAACTCATACTGCCCGTAACGGTGACAAAGGCGGTCTTAGGGATGTCACTTTCCCTAATCTTGAGTTGGTGGTACCCTGACCTTAGATCCACCTTTGAAAAATACTTGGCCCCTTTCAGCTGGTCAAACAGACCATCTATTCTAGGGAGAGGGTACTTGTTTTTGATAGTAACCTCGTTTAGCGAGCGGTAGTCCACGCACATCCTCATGCTCTTATCCTTCTTTTCCACGAAAAGCACTGGGGCTCCCCATGGTGATGAGCTTGGTCTAAACCCACTTCGCTGGAGTTCTCCTAGCTGCTTCTTCAATTCTGCCAACTCAGGGGCTGCCATCCTATAGGGTCTCTTGGCTATGGGAGAGGTTCCGGGAATAAGGTCGATGACGAACTCTATATCCCTATCTGGTGGCATCCCGGGGAGTTCTTCGAGGAACACATCTGGGTATTCTCGCACTACTGGGACATCCTCTATGGACTTGGCTTCCATGTTGAAAACCATTATGTCTGGCCTGTGTCCTCGGGTGTGGCAGGTCACTTGTATCCCGTCTGGGTTGGTTAGGTGCACTACTTTATCAGCGCAACTTATAAGGCCATGGTGTTGGATTAACCAATCCATCCCAAGGATCGCATCTATTCCCTTGGACTTCAGTACTACCAGATCCGCTAGGAACTCTACCCCACTTAAAATGATCCTTACCTGGGGGCATCCCAGTTGACACTTGATGTCACCTCCGGGCGTTCGAGTTAATAGGGGTGCTTTTAGTAGTACTGTAGGTATGCTATGCTTTTCCACAAAACTTGAGGATATGAATGAGTGTGATGCTCCTGAATCAAATAATATGGTTGCCAAGACTGAGCTGACCAGGAACTCACCGAGCACTACGCCTTGTGCTTCCTGAGCCTCCTGTGCGTTGATGTGGTTGACGCGGGCTCGTCCATAAGACTGCTGGGGCTGCCTCATCTGCTGGTTGTTGTTGTTGTTGTTGCCGAAGTTGTTGTTGCTGCGCACCGGCATGCGGTTGGCTCCAGACACGAGTGGCCTTGGCCCATTCACCGAGTTGGAGTAGGTGGAAGCGGTTGGCTTCTTGGCATATGGGCAGTTGGCAATGAAGTGTCCGGTCTCGCGGCAGTTGAAACACACCCGGGAGTTGTTGTTGTTGTTGGCGGTGACCTGGCTGGTGTTGCTCTGTGGGGGCTTCATGGTGTTCTGGTTGTTGTAAGGTTTGAACTGGGTTCTGGGGCCTTGCGAGTCTGTGGCTTGGGACTGGGTTCTGTACTGCATGGGAGCATGGAATCTGGACACGGGGTGTCCGAAGCTTCTCTGCCTCTGGGAGCGCTCTTGCTGTTTGGCCTTGTGCTCCATGAAATTGCGCTTGTTCTCTTTCTTTTCTTCTGCCCTCACTCTCTCTGTGAGTATGGCCATGTTCATGAGGGTGTTGAAATCCGGGTAGATCTGAGGGGTAAGCAGGGTCCTCAGTTCTGGAGTCAATCCCATCTTGAACAGCTCCTGTTTCTTGGAGTCCTTGTCCACCTCTTCTGGGGCATAACGAGCCAGCTCTATGAACTGGTAAGTGTACTCCTCCACGGACATGTTGCCCTGGCGGAGTTCACGGAACTCATCTGCCTTTCGCTTCAGTGTGGCCTCTGGGATGTGGTAGCGGCAAAACTCTTCCACGAACTCATTCTAGGTGTTGGCGGAGGGATCCTTGGCTGCTGCACAGTAGTTCTCCCACCAGGCTAGGGCTGTCCCGGTGAGCTGGTGAGCTGCCAGGAGAACCTTGTCGCGGTCCTCACCGTTGAAGGGCTCCAGTTCCCTCAGAATGGCTCTCAGCCAGTCATCGGCATCCAAGGGATTCACCGACCCGCCAAAAGTGGGCAGCTTTGTCCTGAGGAACTCTATCAGCTTCTCATTCATGCTCAGAACTCGGTGTTAACACCAAAATTTGGTAAGGAGTCTGACTTGTGGGTCCGGTTCGAAAAAGAGTCCGTCTGGTGGAAGGAAAGATATTTCCAGAGATTTTCGGCAAAGAGATCTGCGGTCGGCTATACGCTCCGGTTCGGCAAAGGAACGAGAGAGCTGATTTTGCGGGATTGGACGGTGACGTGGCTCAAATCGGGGAGACGAATGGATGGACGGACGATCGAGTTTAGTTAGGCAATGAATCCATTCGCAGTTGTACTCAACAGGGTATAAATACGATCCCTGGATGTATGTAACAAACACGATCATTATTCAATACACACCGGCCTTACGCCAAACCCTAGAGTCCTTGTCGTGTCGTCGAGTTCTTCGAGAGGGCCAATCGATCCGTCGACCTCCGTGAGTACCGGCAACCTTGTATCATGTCTAGTATCATGCGGTGGATTTAGATCGATGCAAGTAGTCTTGTTACCATGCTTCGTGTCATGCGGTAGATTCAAGCTTGGTTCAAGAAGGTTTCTTGTTAGATCATGAGCCATGCGGTAGGCTAAGATCTGGCTTGAAGCTAGTTATCGGCTCTATTGGATTTTGGCAAGATCCAATAGATTCATTAAGTTATCCCGTGTTATCTTGAGTTTTACTTTATGTACTAATTCATGTAACACATCCTTGCCCAATCTAGATGGGTTCGGATCGGCTATATCTTTTTTATGATCCTTGTGCGAGCAGGTTTCGTGTTTTGACGCGTGGATCTCGTGCTCTCCGATAGCCGAAACCGAATCGATCTAGGTTGTTACGTGTTGCGGGTTCGAGCTTGCTATGTTCGTATAAATCTTGAAAGAACCGGGTATCATGCGGTAGATGCAGGTTTTTGGGTTGCTTTGGAGCTAGTCATTCGGTGGATTAGATTCCCAGATCAGTCTGATAGATTTATTCACGTGGTAATGTTTGTTCCTTCTTCATGGACCCTGGATCGGCTGTTCAGCCGTATTCGGTTGTATTTTCACGAGTAGATCACGAGCATTATTTATGTTTTAAATGATGTATGCTTTTAGCTTTCCATATTTAGATTGTATCATGCGGTGGATAGATCTATTTGTGGAGAGTGGTACGTTTTTCATGCAAGTCGTATCATGCGGTGGATAGATTTGTTTGATATCGTGCTCGACGGATTTTAAAGTATCTAGACATGCGGTAGACTAGTGCTTTGGATCTATGCATGCTTATTTAATACATGATTACGTCCGTGCTTTACTTCATTTATTTAATTTTAATCTTCATGGAGATCGGTCATAACCTTGCACGTACATCTTTGCTTATACGAAGACCGGTTGTTGTCATGCTTACGTCATCCATTCGGCAGTGTTCTTAGACCTTTGTGGTTACCCGAATGGTTGTGGTTCTTTGACAGATAGCTTTACATAGCTATGTGTCATCCTGCTTGGCTTTTTTCAGCCGTAAATATGGAACTGTCTGGTACCACCCGGCAAGTTCCAAGCTTTGGTATTTAACTGCTTTATCTTTTGTTAATTTTCAGGAAAAATTGACTGGCACGTCATTTGCTCTCTGCGCGTGCGAAGCCAGCTTTGTTCGGCTTGCTGTGTGATTGGCGTTGAGTGCACGCCTGGTGGGACTAACAGCCGAACTGATTCAAGATGCCTGAGATTGCAGACCTTATGGATGTCAACTTGGAAGATCTTTCTCCGGAGAGCAGCAGCGCTCCAAGACGTCGTAGATCAATTTCGGCGAAGTGCTCCGCCGTCGTTTAAGAAAAACGAAGCGGCGTCCCATACCCGAAGAATGAGATGCCTAGAGTGCGCTACGGGAGAAGTCGATGCTACGTCTCGGCAAGAAAAGGAGGAATGCGCGCGGGTGTTCCAAGAGTCGGCCAGATTACATGCTCACCAAGCACAACAAGGCCTTTCTCGGATCGCTCCAGGAGATGATGGTGGCCATCTTTGGCCCCGGCATGGAGCAAGCGTTCGGGAAGACGCCCTTCCGGAAGAGCACCATAGAGCCGGGTGAGTCAAGCTCTCGGCCGCCGCTACGGAGCCGATCCACGGCAGCCTCCTCCTCGAGCGCCGGGAAGCCAAGCGTTCCAACCTCCTCCACAGGCGCGCGGGGGCGGCCGGTTCGGCCCCCGTTGCAAGCTTCGGAAGTCAACCAATCCTCGCCGCCACCACGAGAAAGACAGGGTCGGCTCGTGCAACGCGGCCGAATCCGTACCGGCCCTACGTATGGAGACCTAGCGTTCGGCTCATCTGGGGCCCCACTTGACCCCGGTCGGAGAATTGCTCCGTCGACCAACTGGCTCCAGAAGAATTTGTACGGCGGTGGTTATCATGAAGTGGGAAATTACGGAGCGTTCGACGCCTTCCCGCACCCAGGGTACGCGCCAGCTGCAGGCGCGCAAGAAGATGACGCCCTAGCGCGTAAGATGGCCGAATTGATGCAGAATCAGTTCGGCCTCAAGCCGAAGATGCAGGGCCCCGCTTATAGGCCGCCGTTCCCAGAATGGTACTATAACGTGCTCTTGCCGCCAAGGGTGAAGCCGCCGACGGAATTCACAAAGTTCTCGGGGCAGGATGAAACAAGCACGGTCGAGCACATCGCCCGTTACCTCATGCGGCCTTGGGGAATGCTCGGCCGAGGAGACGTTCGGGGTTCGCTACTTCCCCGCCTCACCGACGGGTCCCGAGCCTTTTCGGTGGTTCTCGTCCCCGCCTCTGAATCGCGTGGCCGGATGGAAGGATTTGGAGCGTAAATTCCACGCCCATTATTTCGCGGCGGCTTTGAGAAGAAGCCGATTGATCTCGCCACCCCGAAGCAAAGGCACGGCGAAACACCGCCGGAGTTTCTTAGAAGATTCGGGGAAGTCAAAGGCATGTGCTTCTCGCCGAACTTGCCGGACGATCGGTGGCGATATGGCCGTCGCCGGGATGTTGCCGGCCGTGCGCGAGAAGCTATTTGGGATGGAGTTTGAGAACCTGGGCCAGCTGTCGCAAAAGTTATCTCTGATGAGCAATCAGGCATATGGTCTCAAGAAGGACCCCAGATTTGGCAAGCAGCACGACGTCGCTGACATCTACAACCAATTCTTGGACAAGGCTGATTTGTTCGAGGATTCTGATGACGAATTGGAGGTAGCTGCAGCGGAGATCATGTGGGGTAAAGAGCCCTTGACAATGAATCAGCGTTGGGTCAAGCAGACCAAAGGGACTTACGACTTTGACATCACGAAGGCTGATAAGTTGTTTGAGCTCTTGGTAAAGGAAGGCCGAATTAAGTTGCCTGAGGGCATTCTATGCTTCGGCCTGATGGAGTCAAAGCGAAACGTTACTGTGGCTTCCATGACAGGGATTCACACTCCATCAATGATTGCAGGGTCTTCAGGATGAGGATCCAGAAGGTTATCCAGGAGGGACACCTCAAGTTCGATAACAAGATGAAGCTGGATGGCCACCCCTTTCCTCAGAACATGCTCGGCTTTTCTGTCAACGCGATAACAGCCGAGGAAAAAGGAAAAGTCAAGGTCCTGACTTCAGCCAGGTCCAAGCAAGGTGGAGCAGTGGACCCAGAGCGCCAGGTGACCCTGGAGCAAGTACAAGGCGACGCCCCCCGCGTTCTCAAGAGCCACATCGAGATTGGGGAATCATCCAGGCCTAAGCCCAAGGTGATGTCGCGCATTCTCCTCAACAAATGGCAGCGCCAGATAGAGAAGGAGCGCTACCAGAAGCGTCGTCACGAGGAAGAGCAGCGCAGAGCTGAAGAGGAAGCGCGCCGAAGGGACCAAGAACAGTACACGCGCGAGCAGGAGCGCGCCCACTGGGGATGCGCCTTCTTCAGGCACCGCCTGGAATGAGGGCCTAAAGCTGCCCACATTGAAGAACCGTCCCGAATGCGGCGACGGATATGTTGAGTACGGGCGGAAAGCGCCAATCGCCGATCCGTCCACGAGAGACTTGGAAGGATCCACCCGAATGGGGATCGGCGTCAAAAAATTGAGGTCATCGATCATCCCGAGAAGCGCCAAGCCGATCTCGGGTGGGCCGATCGAGAAGAGGACGAGGATGTCCACGTCCGGCGAAGGGGCGGTGGTGCCCGCCCGGTCTACGCGGGGAGCCGAAGAGGCGGGTCCGGCCGCTTGAGGAACCGCGAGATGAAACAAGCCGTGATCCGGACGAGGGCGAAGTGGCGCCCCAAAGACCGACGGAAGGATCGAAGCGTTCGGCTCCTACATGCATGGTATACTTCCCGCCGAACGAGTTCATGGCTCCCGCTAACCAGGTTATGCGGGGAGGAAGCTTCCTTTGATGACGAGCACCGAGGGGATGATGGCACAACCGGTGCCGCCAAGCGGTGCCATCTTCGACAAGCCGGCCAAGAATCGCCATATGAGGCCGCTGTACTTGAGGGGGTACGTCAATGGCAAGCCATTGACCAAGATGTTCGTCGACGGTGGAGCGGCAGTCAACGTGATGCCGTACACCACCTTCAGGAAGCTTGGCATGGGCCCGAGCGATTTGACACCTACAAGCATCATCTTGAACGACTTCGCCGGAACCCCTCGGACACCAAAGGATGCGCTCACATGGACTTGATGATCGGGTCCAAGACGCCGCTCACCACCTTCTTTGTCATCGAAGGCAAAGGAGCCTACGGCCCGCTCGCTTGGGCGGGACCGGATTCATGCTAATCGCTGCGTCCCATCCACCATGCATCAACGGACTTATCCGGTGGGTGGATGATGAGATCGAGGTCGTCCCGAGCGGATGACTCCGTGAGCGTGGCCAACATGGAACCGGCCTTTCCGGGAGTACCAAGGCATCGATTGCTTCTCGGGGAGAGAGCGGGGAGAAGGTCCCGTTGAACCCGTCGGCGGTGACCAACATGTACCGATTCAAGCGGTCGGCTCTTATAGTAATTTTTAATGGAGAACCCCGTGGATGGCACTGATGGCAAATTAGGGCGAGGGTTCATGTCGGCCGATAAACTGGAAGAAGTTGACATTGGAAGCGGTGATAAGCCAAGGCCGACGTTCATCAGTGCAAATTTGCAACCAGACTTCAGGGGGAACTTAATTGAGCTTCTCAAAGAATATAAAGATTGCTCCGCCTGGGATTACTCGGAGATGCCTGGATTGGATCGTTCCATCGTCGAGCACCGGTTGCCGATCAAGCCTGGCTTCAAACCATATAAGCAACCGCCCCGAAAAATCTACAAGGATGAAGTATTGGCCGATGTGAAGAAGGAAATCGAAAGATTACTTGACGCAAACTTCGTTCGGCCGTGCAGATATGCGGAGTGGATTTCTAACATCGTCCCTGTGTATAAGAAGAATGGGAAAATGAGGGTTTGCATAGACTTCGGGGACCTAAACGGAGCTACTCCCATGGATGGATACCCGATGCCTATTGCCGATTTGTTGATTGACGCCGCCGCCGGACACAAGGTGATTAGTTTCATGGATGGCAACGCGGGGTACAATCAGATCTTCATGGCAATAGAAGACATATCAAAGACGGCCTTTAGATGTCCTGGTCATATAGGCCTATTTGAGTGGATAGTCATGACATTTGGGTTGAAGAATGCCGGTGCAACCTATCAACGGGCCATGAATTACATTTTTCATGAGTTGATCGGCAAAACTGTGGAGATCTACATCGATGACGTGGTGATCAAGTCCTTAAGTCATGGCACCCATCTGGAAGATGTGAAGAAGACCTTGGAGTGCACCCGGAAGCATGGTCTGAAGATGAATCCAAACAAGTGTGCTTTTGGGGTATCAGCTGGGGAGTTCTTGGGGTTCTTGGTCCACGAAGGGGGAATCAAAGTTGGCAAAAAGAGCATGAAAGCCATTGATGAAGTCGTTCCTCCAACCAACCTCAAGGAATTGCAATCAACTGCTCGGCAAGATCAACTTCGTGAGAAGATTCATCTCAAATTTATCACGAGAAGGTGTTGCCATTCTCTCCATTGCTGAAGCTAAAGAAAGATCAGAAATTCACATGGGGCGACGAACAACAAAAGGCTTTTGATGAGATCAAGCAATACATGAAGGAGCCGCCGGTGCTGGTTCCTCCTCAGCTGGACAAGCCTTTCAAGTTGTACGTGGTGGCCGATACCCAAACTATTGGATCGGCCCTCATTCAAGAATTCGAAGGAAAGGAGCGTGTAGTAGCTTACCTTAGCCGAAAACTACTTGATCCTGAAACCAGGTATTCGGCTATAGAGAAACTGTGTCTTTGCGTGTACTACTCGTGTACAAAGTTTCGGCACTACTTGTTGAATGCCGAATGCACCGTATACTCAAAGTTTGATGTGATAAAACATATGTTATCTATGCCAATTTTGAATGGTCGGATTGGCAAATGGATTTTAGCTTTATCATAATTCGAGTTGAAGTTCGAATCGGCAAAAGCCATCAAAGGTCAGGTCATTGCCGATTTTATAACTGAACATCGTGACCCTTCAATTGATCTGCTTGAAATTACCCCTTGGGCTTTATTTTTTGATGGGTCATCGTGTGGCAAAGGTGGGGGAGTAGGGATCCTACTAATTTCGCCCAGAGGTGAGATGTTTGAATTCGCCATTCCTATACAACCCACTGTCACAAATAACCAGGCCGAGTACGAGGCACTACTTCGAGGGCTTCAATATTTGAGAGAAGCTGGGGCCATCTCAGTTGAGATCTATGGAGATTCAGAACTGGTAATCAAGCAATTGAACGGCCAATACGAGTGCAGGAGCGAAACGCCGAGGAGTTACTCGAAGGGTGCAAGGAGATCTTGAAGAGCTTCCCATTGGTAACCCTACAGCACATTCCTAGAGAGCATAACGAAGAAGCAAACAGGCTAGCTCAGAGCGCCTCTGGTTACAAGGAGAGTCAAGAAGCGTTTCTTTGCGAAGTGTGTGCACTAAGGGCGGATCTTGCGAGAAGATGATTGGAGGAAAGAAATCGTTGATTACTTGAAAGATCCATCCCGAAAAGTCTCCAGGAAACTCGGTACAAGGCAATTAAGTTCGTTCTTTCCGGATGATAATTTATTCTATAAATCATTAGATGGGGTATTGCTACGATGCCTGGGTCCAGAAGAAGCCAAGAACATGATGAGCGAGGTGCACGATGGGATATGTGGAGCGCACCAATCGGCCTATCGGATGAAATGGGTTATTAGACAAGCTGGATGCTTTTGGCCGACGATATTAGAGGATTGCTTTGAGTATTACAAGGGATGTCAAGATTGCCAGAGGTTTGGGAATATTCAAAGAGTCCCTGCATCAGCATTGAATCCCATCATCAAGCCATGGCCATTCAGGGGCTGGGGTATAGACTTGATTGGCCAAATTAATCCGCCGTCTAGCAAGGGGCATAAGTTCGTGCTTTTGGCTACAGATTACTTCACCCAATGGGTCGAGGCAATCCCACTGAAGAAAGTGACGTCAGAAAACATGATCGAGTTCGTCAAGGAACACATCATCTATCGATTTGGGATCCCTCGTACGATTACCACCGACCGGGGGGCACAATTCGTGTCATTGGAATTCGGTAGATTTTGCCGAAAGCATGGGAATCAAATTGTTTAATTCTTCTCCATATTATGCCCAAGCTAATGGTCAAGCAGAGGCTTCTAATAAGATCATGATCAAGCTGATACAGAAGAAGATCGATCAGAAGCCAAGGAGATGGCATTCGGTACTCAGTGAAGCGCTGTGGGCTTACCGAATGGCCCCCCATGGAGCTACAAAGACCTCTCCTTACGAGTTGGTTTACGGGCATCATGCAATCTCGCCTTGGGAGATACAATCGGATTCAAGGAGAGTAGTGCCGCAAAACGAGTTGAGCTCCAAGGATTACAGTGGCCTAATGATGGATGAGTTAGAAGATTTACATATGATCCGTCTCAGGGCCCTGGAGAACATCGAGAAAAACAAGCTGCGAGTCGCCAAATACTATAACAAGAAAGTAAAAGTAAAGCAATTCGCAGAAGGTGATCTAGTTTGGAAAGCGCTATTGCCGATTGGAACTAAATACAGTGAATTCGGCAAATGGTCCCCTAACTGGGAGGGGCCTTTTCGTGTGGTCAGATGCGTTCCCGGTAATGCATACATACTGAAAACTTTGCTAGGAGAAGAATTTTCCGCTGCGATGTTGACGGTGAAAATCCGTCAACCTAGCCATGAGTTTACCTTCGGTGTTGGCATGAGTTTTATACTTTATCCATTGGTACTAACCCCCGTGGTATAACAAGTTCACGTGTGCATGTCGTTTTTGGAGTTTAATGTTTATGCAGGGATTTAGTGTTGAATGCAAGACTTTCGGGGTAAGTTCATCAAGCACCTCATGACAAGACCTTGAAGCCCTGAACAAGTCATGCAATGAAGCAAAACTAACTTCAAGAAGCCGGGGACTTGATCCGAGAAGACGACATACTCCAGGGACCTGACCAGAAAAGTGCTGAATCTTCCAAGACAAGGAGTTGAGTCCAATTCGGAGAGAAACCGACGACATGGACCCGTATGCGAAGGGGGAAGCATCCAGAAGCAAGGGAACCGACCTCGGGCAAAGGAGCCCGCGGGCTGGGCCTAAATGGGCCCAGGCCGGCCGGCCCAGTCCGGTCGGCCCAGGCCCATTTAGGGCCCAAATGCGTCGTCCTTTGCCCTAGCCGCTAATCGGGCTATTTATAGTCCCCTGACCGAGAGCCACGGGGAGAGGATTTCGTCTTCGGCCGCCGAGAAGCAGAGAAGAGAGGGACACCATCTAGGAGAGGAGAGGGTCGAGCTAGTTGACTAGGGTTTCCCTAGCCGACGTGGGAACCTTGCAAGGAAGACCACGTCGGAGTTCCCGGAGCTAGAAGCAAGATCAAGGAAGGATCCCGGTGGTGATCTTGTGTATGTATCATTGTTATAGTTGAATTATCAAGTTGAATCTTTTCTCGCCGATCAAGTGTTTCCTCGAAGATTTCGTTTTTCGATCGGTTTTGCTTATTCCAATTCTATTCTCGAGATAGATTACATAGGGTGTTCTTGTAGCCGCGGTGGCTAGAGGTACACGCCGGATCTTCCGAAAGAATCTCGACTTGTCTTTTGACTCGCCCTAAGCTCCCCGCATGAATAGGGATACGTTGTGACAGAACGGGGGTCTCGAAAGGCGGATGTTTTCGGATTTGGACGGGAAACCACGATTTAAAGAGGCTTCTATTAAGATTCGATTTGCTACTTCTTCTTTTGCTTGGAACTTCAACGAAAGGCTTACCCCGATCCCTCTAGATCGGTTTATCTACCTAATCTTACTTTGTTTTCTCCGGTTTTTAGTAAGATTAGATTCGTTTTGTGTCTTTAATTTAGATGCATTTGGTTCTTTATTGAAGATTGCAGTTATTTGGCTTTAATAGATTAAGTCTTGCGTCACACATTTGTTCCACGGATTCGATACCTTGGGTTCACCACTCGAGGGAAGAAGGGTCCCTTGACTACGACGGGAGACTTGTACGCTTGCGAGTCACGAACGAACTTTGATACAATTATTAACCGTCAACAAGCCCCTTTTTCTGGCGCCGTTGCCGGGGAACAAGTGATCAAGATTTGATTTTTTTATTGCTTTTTTTTGTAATTTTCAGTACTGATTTTGTTTTATTTTTGCATCTAATAAGCTTCAATCATCCTCAAAATACATCCAATCTAGTTTGTCTAACTCTAGTCTTTATAGATTTGTTTTGTTTTCTAGTTTCTTTTGCATATTTTGTTTATTGCTAACCCTAACAGAGATGGACGGCTACCTCTCCAACAAACCCAATAATTTTGTGGATGATCCGAGAAAAACTTTACGAAGCTAAGGAGACGCGAAGCACATCAAGCTAAAAAGCCGGATTTTGTAGATTCGGAGTCGGAAGACGAAGGATCGCAGGAATCTCCGGAGAATTCACCACCTCAAAGTCCGCGGGAGAACCGACGTCCACCGATGGGTGACCAACCACCGGAAGAACGCAAGATTGGGGAGCTATGCACCCCAGACATCATCGACCTACCAATCTTGAACGTCGACGAGATCGGAAGACCGTTCGAGATCAAGACCTCAACAATCCGCATGGTGCAACATTCACCCTTCACCGGCAAAGAGGATCCGAACCTTCACCTCCAAGCATTCATTCAACTATGTCAGACTTTCAATATGGAGGGGGTGACTCAAGATCAAATGAGGGCAAGGCTTTTTCCGTTTTCACTACTCGGGAAGGCGTTGCAATGGTTCCACTCTCAACCGGCGGAGACGGTGCAAAATTGGAACACGTTGATGAAGGCTTTCATGAAGGAATACTACTCACCGGGTAAAACTCAAAGCTTGCGTAATAAGATTGCCACCTTTGTTCAATATCCTACAGAAACTATCTCGGAGGCATTCGAGCGCTTCAACGAGTACACCCGGCGGTTCCACATCACAAGTTCCCGAAAGAAGACCTCGTGCAAAAGTTCTATCAAGGACTCACCATGGCGTCAAGGACGATCATCGATGCATCGGCGGGAGGATCTATCATCGAGCTTACACCGACGGAAGCTTTCACGCTATTCAAGAAGGTCGCGGATAATGACACGTGGGCGTCATCCGGCGCCTACACCCGGCTCAACCTATGGGGAACGTCAAAGGAGTCTTGCAAGTGGAGAAGGAAGACATACTTGAAGGCAAGATCGACTCGCTCATGAGGAGGTTGGAGAAGATGGAGATAGAAAAGAAAGAGGCTCAAGACTTGAAGGCCGCCGAAGCAAGGTCCACATGCGAAGAATGTGGAGAGTATGGCCATGTCCGCAAAGATTGTCCGGAGGAAGCCAAAGTGCTCGACTACATGAGGAAGGGAGAATTGCCGAACTTCCGCTACGGGCAAGGTAGGCCTCAATTTAATGCAAGCTCATCTATTCCTAACGCGGTTCCACTTCGGATACAATTGAAGGAGTTCATGGATGAGCAAGCTAAGATCAACAAGGACACCGTCACCAAGTTCAAGACCATAGACAAGGTGTTGGAGAAATCGATAGCAAAGTGACGGAGGTCGGAAGTTCCAATCATCAAGTGCTCAACATGATGAAGATGCTCGAGACGCAAGTTGGACAACTTGCGGGGCGCCTCACTAATGATGAAGGGAAGCTTCCGGGACAACCCAAATGTCCCGAATCGGCGAAGGCCATTCAAACACGTTCGGGGAAGGAGACCGAAGATCCGGAACGTACCGCGGGAGCAAGAAAGCCGAAACCGTCCACCGAGGTGGAAGGAGTCGCTAAAGAGAAGGTTACGGGGATCGTCACCGAGGAACCCGAATTTGAGATGCCGGAAGATGACACGAGGATACCGCAACTCAAGCCACGCTACTTCCGAGGTAAACTTGACAACCACTTTGAGAAGTTTGTGGAAGTTGTGCGTAGACTTAGCATCAACATGCCGTTACTAGATGCCCTACAAGTACCTACATATTCTCGTTACTTTAAAGACATACTTGCAAATAAATATGAGATAGCAACACTCGGGGTAGATCATGTCAAGATGTCCGAGGAGTGTAGTGCAGCTATTGCTTATGGGCTGGAGAAGCAAAAAGACCCCGGGTGCCCTACAATTCCATGTTCAGTTGGTTCTTTCAACTTCGAGAAGGCGTTATGCGACCTTGGAGCTAGTGTGAGTGTCATGCCGAGGGATGTGTTCGAGAAGTTACGCCTACCGATGGAGCCTACGGGAATATGTTTGGAGCTGGGTGACAACTCCATTCGCTATCCCTTGGGCATTGCTGAAGATGTACCCGTGAAGATTGGACACCACTTCATCCCCGTCGACTTCGTTGTGCTCGAGATGGGAGAGAGGGAGAAGCCGCCGCTCATCCTAGGGAGGCCGTTCCTCAAGACCGTGGGAGCAACTATTGATGTTGGCAAGGGGGAGATCATGTTCGATATCAACGGAGAAAGGAGTTCCTTCAAGTTCCGTCCAAGGATTGAGGCATGCAACATGATTGGAGTGAAGATAGAACCAAAACAAACGGAGGGGCTGAAAAAGAAGAAGGAGCCGAAAAAAGTGAACGTAACGAAAATTAAAGAAGGTGTTGCATCCGTCAAGACAAAGGAAGAGAAGCCGCCCGTGAAGACCAAAAAAATGACTAAGCCGGCCCAAGCCAAAAGACAAGCCCGCGCCCAAGATGGTGCGGAAGTGGGTACCCAAGATTGCAACGCCCGCAAAGAGCGTTGATCCGGAGTAATCAAGTGAAGAAGTCTAGCTATAGACTATAAACGAAGCGCTAGGCGGGAGGCAACCCGTTTCGTCAAGTCAAGTCAAGAATAAGCTACGGGAGGACAACCCGATTCCAGGTTTTTCGAGTATTTTTAATAATTTAGTTTTTGAGTTTTACTACGCAAAGACATTAGACTTAGAAGTGGTTGAACAATATTAGAGACATAATTCTTGATTGAATGTTTGCTTTATCATAAACCCTTTGCATGAACCCTCCTACGTGCTTGTTTGATTCTTTTCTTTTCGAGAAACCCCTCAACCAAATAATTTCAGAACCTTAGCTCAACCTTTCACCCTCATTATGGTGCTGAGGTTGGCTTATTTTTCATGCTAAAACCACACGAGTAGAGCCACGATTTATATTCATGTTATAAAAATTCAGCACGTGGTAGGACTCGCGTGAACCTAGAAATCAGCTTTTGGTTGGTCTTAAAAATCTTTATCCTTGGTTTCTCTAGGATTAGAATTTTTCTAAGCCCATTCTAATTTTGTTTTATTCAAAATCTTTCTTATTTAGCCAAAATTAGAACCTAAACCTATGCCCCCATGATCAAGCCGGGAAAACGTTCGCTCTCAACCGATGAAAGCAAACTTTACCGGTAAGACCAAAATCGACGTAGTCGAAAAATATTTTCGACTTACATCTGTTTTTAATGGTTTAAAAACTTCTCTAAAATTATGCTTGAGCTCTTGCATGGCTCTGAAAAATATTTTAAATTTTGAATTAGAGGAGTGCTTAACCTTAACCACACCTAAATGGAGGCAATCAAGTTTGAATTAATCATGCATGCACCATTGGATTCCCTTTTATCAACTTTCACCAATTCCACATGCAAAGGACAAGCATGGTGGGCAGCAAGCATCAACTTTGCAGGATTTCAATGGTGGCATGTGAAGCAAGTGGAGCTAGGGAGCATGGACATGACCCAAAGCATGGAGCATCAAGTGGGAGGACCAATAATTCAAGAAAAGGAGTGGACGAGAGCGTTTGGGCGGTGCAACTCGTGGAGCACGCGGGCGAGGAAAGTTGCGGAGGCGAAATGATCGTGCCGGGAGAAAGACGCGCCGAGGAGGAGCCGGAGCACCCCGGGCCGGCCGGCCTAGGCCGGCCGGCCCGCCCTATAAATGGCGTCCCCCGCGCCCGTCTTCTGCGGGCAAGCTTCCCTCTCCTTCCCTTGTTTGTGTGTTCAAGTTTGTGTGCTCAGAACCTCCGTAGACTTAGCCAACCACCCAAGCTTGAGAGCTCAAGAAAAAAAATCCACCTCCCTAATCCACTCAAAGTCCACATCCGAAGCAAAGAGTTTAAGTGCCTAGTTTACCGGTTGCAACCCGGATTTTTAGTTGAAGAGAGAGTGCAGCAAGCATGTGGAAGAAGACCACAAGTCTCTTCTCTAAGAAGAAGAGTTCGTCGTCGTCCAAGCCGTCATCAACCACGTCTTCGAGGAGGCACTCGGCTTCCGAGTCTCCCGAGCATGGAGACGGACACGGCACCACCGAGGAGGAACGACGCTCTCCTCCTTGGTGGGATGAGGGCTGCGAGGAGCACTTCCATGAGGTTCACCGAACCTCGTGGGCACACGGAGGAGCAACCCGCGCCACCACGACGATCGACTCGCTCAACCGCACCACCTCCTTACACCCCGACACAATCTTCGTACGGCTTCATCATCATGTCGGCGGAGGAGGAGGATAGGCTCGCCAATCTTGAGAAGAGGCTTGTGCCAAACGTCGAGATCGACGACCAAGCACTCCACACCTTGGGTTTTCGCACCGACATAAACTACATGTTGGGGCACCTCGGGTGGATTCAGTTCTCCAACGGAATCTCGGTGGACACCCACTTGGGTTACACCTTGGAAATTTTAATGACTATGGCACCCATCGTTGATGATGATGGGGTGCAATGCTTGTCATTCCGTTTGGAGGGAATCCAACAAGTGGTTCCCTACGAGCACGTAAGGGAGCTGCTTGGATTCCACAAGGGCGCTCCGGAGAAAGTCGACGTGCCTCCCGCATGTTGGCGGAATTTTGGGGCATGATCTCCGGAGATGCCCATCAACAACGCAAAAGCATCCGCAACCCCATTATCCGGATATTTCACTCTTGGATGTGCAAGAGGGTATTGGGGAGGATGAGGGAAACAAAGGTGACCGACACGGAGTTAAATTGGCTATACTCGGCTTTGATTGCCGTGCAGCCAATTGACCCCTCTTACCTCATGATCAACCGTTGGTGTTGTGAAGCAACATCGGGGGCTAGTGATATTGGTTCGGGGTGTTACCTCTCCATGTTGGCCTTTTCCTTGCGACCGGGGATCGCAAGAAACCCCGCTCACCTTTTGCGCGGTACCTCTCTCGGTTTTGAGTACTTGCGGCAAGGCAAGTACATTAGTGGAGATGAGAGAAGAGGTTACCGATTGGCCATTGTGAACCTCCCTCTTCCGGATGAGAGGCTTAGGCTTTTCACCGAAGGAAGGGAAGATTGGTTGGAAGAGGGAATACTTGTCCCCGCAAGGAAGAACAAAAGAGGAAGGATCGTAGAAGAGGGAACATCCTCCGCACAAGAGGGTGGAGCACAACCCAATGTGCAACCATCCGGCGGGGTTCCTCCTCCGCCAAGTTATTACGGAGGGTCTCAACAACAAGCATGGGGGGGTGGTGCACCGGTACCCCCACAAAATTATGTTGTGCCCAACGCTAACTTCGCGGAGTCCTACGCTCATCATCCCCAACCACAACAAAGCATGGCTATTATTGGAGGATATGCTGCAAGAAATGCTCAAAATATAGCAGCCATCCAATCCAACGCAGCTCAACTCGGTGAAGGCAACGCAAATATTGCCTTTGAACTTGGACGCCTTCACCTTGTGGAGCCAAATCAATTCGACGGAGGAAGTGTTCATTCATATTATGAGCAGGGGTATTATTATCAAGACTATCAACATCAACCACCGGCGGAGGACTAGAAGATTAAGGAACTTTAGTTTTCTTTTCTTTTCTATTTCTCTCGTAATTTTCAGCTTTTTCTTATGTGTGTTTGCGTAGTATTTTTCTGTTTTTATTTAATTTTCAGCAAGTATGTTTCTTTATTTTCAGTGTGTATTTCAACTTGCTATCACCATTAATAAAGTCACCACCTTGATTATATTATTGGAAAAGTTACAAAATTCGTGCTATGATGATATATGATTAAAATTGCAGCTTTGTTCATCTTTGTAGTTGATTTATGCATGTTTAAGCTAGTGCTCTCTTAAAAATACAGATCTGAATTTATTTAAATGCTAGCTTAATTTTCAGCGGAGGTTATGATTAAAATAAAGACCCATAGTGTTTTATGTGCTCTCAAGTTATGAATGGATTGAAGATGTCTTTTATGCTCAAAAAAAATTGCTAACCTTGTCACAAATATCACTTGTGTGTTGCTCAACCTATCCAAAGCCTTATATATATTTGAGTGCATAAACCTTAGTGTACAAGATTTATTTTTGAGTGAGTTATTGCAGGCCATGATTTCTCTGGCCCGAGACTAAGAAGCTGGTCATTCCGTTTTTGCGTATCTATCTTTTTGCTAGCCTTTTATCCGTGCATTGTGTATTCCCGCATCGGTGATCTCACAAACTTCGCCGGATATCCACCCTTAAACCAAATATCATCTTTTTGTGACTACCTCCTTGACCACAACCTATCATTGAGGATGGATCATCAATTCAAGGAAGATCGCAAGACGGTGCCAACGTTGAAGATTTCAAGTATCTCTCCAAGGAAAAATATCCGGTACCTACCTTATTTTTCGCCTCTTTGCTCGAGGACGAGCAACGTCTAAGCATGGGGGAGGAGGTAGGTACGGTGCAGTTTTAGAGTTCAAAAGGGAGTATTTAAAAAAAAATATATATATAATGATGAAAGAAAAAAAACCAGTGATATGCATGACTTTCAAGGTATCAAAAAATCAAAACTTCATTGTGAAAGTCATGGACTGAATATATGACGAGGCAAGAAAAAAATGAATGAATGAAAGAAAGAAAAGAATGAGAAAGAAAAAAATATATTTGTGCGTAAAGTGAACTCCCCGGTTCTCTAAGAGTGCATTCAAGGCTTCAAGATAAAAAGATCCATTCTCAATTTTCCAACCATGTGCAATCCGATAACGAGGACTTTCTTTGTGCCTCGGGATCACTCTTTGCCATTTGCACATGTCCACTCATCTAAAGTGTGTGTATTTTTCTCTTTCCCCGCCTTGATTTAACATTATTTTCCAATGACCTTTTTGACGAGTCTCGGTAAGACCATGAGAAGCTTGTCTTGTTTTGACAACACCTCATTTATAAATTCTTGTTAGGACTAAACTTTCCCAAAAGCTCCATATAAAGCCTACCACATATATATGAGAGGGAAAGGAGTAGAATATATAGGCTTGAGAGACAAGTGAGATGAGAGTTTATGAGCAATACATGAGATGATTTAAATTTGTGAATTTGGTCTAGTTTTTTTTCTCTATCTCGTTCTTTATTTCAAAAATTCTGAGATCTATTTAAAACTTTGTGAGCATGTTAATACTTGTGGGATAAGCTTAATAAGAATCTACCCTCCGTAGAGATGAAGGCTAGCACATTATGGAACTTTAATGAATTAAATTTTGAGAGCATTATGTTTTCTCATGTATGATCAAATGCAAAGTTTAAACATCGTTTAGCAATGATGATATTCATCGAAGGCTTACTCGAGGACGAGCAAGGTTTAAGCATGGGGGAGATGTTGACGGTGAAAATCCGTCAACCTAGCCATGAGTTTACCTTCGGTGTTGGCATGAGTTTTATACTTTATCCATTGGTACTAACCCCCGTGGTATAACAAGTTCACGTGTGCATGTCGTTTTTGGAGTTTAATGTTTATGCAGGGATTTAGTGTTGAATGCAAGACTTTCGGGGTAAGTTCATCAAGCACCTCATGACAAGACCTTGAAGCCCTGAACAAGTCATGCAATGAAGCAAAACTAACTTCAAGAAGCCGGGGACTTGATCCGAGAAGACGACATACTCCGGGGGACCCGACCGTAAAAGTGCTTCGAATCTTCCAAGACAAGGAGTTGAGTCCAATTCGGAGAGAAACCGACGACATGGACCCGTATGCGAAGGGGGAAGCATCCGAGAAGCAAGGGAACCGACCTCGGGCAAAGGAGCCCGCGGGCCGGGCCTAAATGGGCCCGGCCGGCCGGCCCGATCCGGTCGGCCCGTGCCCATTTAGGGCCCAAATGCGTCGTCCTTTGCCCTAGCCGCTAATCGGGCTATTTATAGTCCCCTGACCGAGAGCCACGGGGAGAGGATTTCGTCTTCGGCCGCCGAGAAGCAGAGAAGAGAGGGACACCATCTAGGAGAGGAGAGGGTCGAGCTAGTTGACTAGGGTTTCCCTAGCCGACGTGGGAACCTTGCAAGGAAGACCACGTCGGAGTTCCCGGAGCTAGAAGCAAGATCAAGGAAGGATCCCGGTGGTGATCTTGTGTATGTATCATTGTTATAGTTGAATTATCAAGTTGAATCTTTTCTCGCCGATCAAGTGTTTCCTCGAAGATTTCGTTTTTCGATCGGTTTTGCTTATTCCAATTCTATTCTCGAGATAGATTACATAGGGTGTTCTTGTAGCCGCGGTGGCTAGAGGTACACGCCGGATCTTCCGAAAGAATCTCGACTTGTCTTTTGACTCGCCCTAAGCTCCCCGCATGAATAGGGATACGTTGTGACAGAACGGGGGTCTCGAAAGGCGGATGTTTTCGGATTTGGACGGGAAACCACGATTTAAAGAGGCTTCTATTAAGATTCGATTTGCTACTTCTTCTTTTGCTTGGAACTTCAACGAAAGGCTTACCCCGATCCCTCTAGATCGGTTTATCTACCTAATCTTACTTTGTTTTCTCCGGTTTTTAGTAAGATTAGATTCGTTTTGTGTCTTTAATTTAGATGCATTTGGTTCTTTATTGAAGATTGCAGTTATTTGGCTTTAATAGATTAAGTCTTGCGTCACACATTTGTTCCACGGATTCGATACCTTGGGTTCACCACTCGAGGGAAGAAGGGTCCCTTGACTACGACGGGAGACTTGTACGCTTGCGAGTCACGAACGAACTTTGATACAATTATTAACCGTCAACATGCGATAAATGGAAGATATCTGAAGAAATATTATCCTAGCATTGAGATCGATCGATGATTACACACATCTGACACAAAAAATAGCCGGCGCTCGAGAATGAGGCCGCCTTCAGAACAAAATCCACGAACAAGAGAAAATGGCCAGTGCCTGGATGCATTGCCCTTAGCTCGATACTACATTACAACTGCTTCTTGCAGGATCACATCTAACAACCCTGATGGTCAGGTCCCCAAAGAGGTGGGAAGCAGAAGGCGTGGAGGAAGAAGCGAAAGTATGATTCAATCTTTTCTTTACTTCTTCGGCTGCTGCTCCCTCTTCAGTTGTTCCAGGACCACCGTGACGGCAACTTGGAACGCACGAGGATGACCATGATTGGCGGCCTCTACCAAGCTATCCCAGGTCGCCTTCAGGTTGCTGTACCTGTCAGAGACATCTGGAGCAGGAGAATCAAGGTTAGAGGCAAGAAATCCAGAGGCAAGCATGAGGGAGTCAGGAGCATTTACCCCCTACTAGTGCTTCCAGAGCCATACGACGCTCGCGCTCGGCTTGGCAACGGGCGAACATGTCCCTGAAGCCATGCTCCAGGTGCCGGACGCGGCGGCGCAGCTGATGGTTGGTCCTCTGTTCAGGCGTGGCATCCTCTGCTTCGAGAGAGGAATCAGAGGAGATGTACTCAGGCGCATCTTCGGTTCCGATGACTTCTTCGGGAAGCAAATCAAGGCTTTAAAAGACGAGAGGAAAACATGAAGCGCAAGATCAAGCGGGAGAACAAGGAGCAGATAAAAAAGAACTCACTTCCGAATCGTACGCTTCTTTGATGAGCCGCTCTCCTGAGGTTGTTGACCCTTGTCCATGGCGTTGGGGTTTTTTCCTCTAGAGGCAGGGGAGGAGACGAGAAATGATGGAGGAGTGTGCGAGTGGATTTGCAGAGCACCCCGCAGGCTATTTTATTGACCGGAGAGGCGCATCGGGAGTGATGACTGGCCAGTACACGCTGTTGGAATACCAAGCGGCAGGGTTTTCTATTAAGTGCGAAGGGTTTTCTCTTGAACAGTGTCTACGGATTGCCGAATTGGGATCCTCTGTGGATTTTGCGCCAAGGGGCAGTTGTTCTCACGCGTTCGGCTAAAGATAGTTCCCGGATGCATTCAAAGAAAAATTCGCAGATGCAAAATGCAAAGGGAAGTCAACACAGAACAGGTGCGGAATTCAGAAGTTCTTCATCTATTGCCGATATTTACACATCCCTAGTACAATCTAGTCGAAGAGCCTATTCAACAAAGATTGGGGATGGGTAATTTCGGCAATGGCGTCGCCGTGGCCGTCAAGGCGCTCCAAGATGAGCTCGATCTCGTCGATGTCCTCCGGCGCGCCGCCCTGAAAGCCACGTGGCCTGGTGGAATAGTCGACATCCGTATGCGTCGCCATCGCAGCCAGGCCCAAGGTGGTGCCCAAACGAACGCCATGGACGGCCACCTCGTCGACACGGCGCTCCACCGCGGCCAGGCGCTCCGCCGGCGTGTCGCCGCGGGCATTCACTTTCTCGGCCAATTGCTCTACCAGCGCCTTTAGCTGGTTGAGCTCAGCATCGCGGGCTGCAAAGAGCAAACAGAAAGGATTAGCATCAAAGGCCGGGCTGGATCAAGAATCAATCTCAGAGCCATACCGTCGATGGCCTCCAGCAGCTGTTTGCGCTGGTCCTCCCATTCTAGCTCGGCCACGCCCGCTTTCTTGGAGACGTCCTCCAGCTCGCGACGGGACGCCTCTAGCTCCTCCTTGAAGCGGATGGCGTCTTCTTCCCCGTACGGTACCGGGGAGTGGCCATCGGACTTCGAGGAGTCATCTGGGAGGGGCTGATTGGCCGGCGCACGAGGCGGATTCCACTGAATCAGTCTGAAAAAGGGAGATGATCATCAAGGCAAAAGAAGATCAAGAACAGAATCAAAGAGGAGAGATTGACGATCATCACCGCCTGCGCGCATTGGCGCTGCTCCCCTCGGCCTCGTCGGAGGCACGACGTCGGTTGAGGCGGCGCACCATTGTGGTTTGGGATGTGCACTGTTTGCGAAAGGGCTAAAGATTGACAAAGATTCGAGATCTAGAAGGCCTGGTGGAGAGCTAGGGGCACCTATGGTAACATTTATAGGCCTGGCAGGATGAATCGTGGCTTCGAGTCGTGGCTGTGGATCGTGGCGCATATCCCAAGAAAATCGGAAGGTGGAAAGGTTTCCTTGGCCGCCCCCGCCGGCGGGTCGCTTGGAGTTCTAGGGCCGAGCCGCGTGCGCATCGATTGGTTCGGCTAAAGGAAATCAAAGTGTCGTTCGGGAGTTGGCGTTTCACTACCGAATGGGTCGTTCAAAGATTACATCTGAAAGTGCGCAAAAGAAAGGAAACAAATCACAAGAAGATATTACGAGAACGACCAATTCAGTTATACATCAATAAGGATATTCGAGCATTCGAGAGTTTGGCAAGTACACGACGAACATTGGATATTATCAAATGGGAATTGTCCCAAGAACTCCCGGGCAGTCCTTTTGGGCACCGGATAAGTCGGTTGAGTTCCGCATCGCATTGCTCTATTTTGGTGATAGCCGATTTTACTTCCGCTTGGGTCTTTGCTATCAATCCGGGAAGTTCGGCTATTTTCTCTTTGTCAATCTCTATCTCCGCCGACAGCTTCTCGCTGCTTCTAGAGCAGCCTTCCTAGCAACTTTCGGATCATAGGAAGCTTGCGGGTTAGCCAATGCATCTTTATGGTTCTCTGCTTGGGATTGTGCCCCGTTCATGGCACGTTCAGCATCGGTTCTCCTCTTTTCAATGGCCGGACGGGAGCGCAATTTCCTCCAAGCGCGCCTTAAGGGTACATAAAGGGGCTCTAAGTCATAGACGGATGATAGAGAAGCTCTGATGTCTTCAGGGAGTTCTTGACTAATAGATTCAAACATCTCTTCGAAATGATGAAGATCATTGAACTGATCCTGAGCATCTTTTTCTAGCCAGGCTGCAATTTCTTTAAGTTTGGGCAACACTTCATCTGGCAGTGGCTGATATGTTTCTTTCATCACCTCGGCAGTTGAATTGCTCTCTAACGGCAGAGCTTGATGATGATGGAGCCTGATCCTGAGAAACGACGTTGCCGAGTTAAGAATGCTAAACATCGAGGTACCAAAATTAAGCGCAGGTGGATACCTCATGGCCGGGTTTCTTGAGCAGGGGCGATCACAGGCGAAGGAGATGCTCCAGGCAGAGCCGAAACTTCCAAGCTAGGAGGTGCCGATGCGGCTATCGCAGCCTCGTGAGTTTCGGGCCGATGAGGAGTCGGATCCGCCTCTCGTTGGGTTGGTTATCTCTGCTTGACCAACAGGTGATGGCACCCTTGGGGAACTTGGTGGCTCCGGTTGAATTGGGAGATTCATCTCCGGAGAGTTTGTCGCTTCGCAGAAGGTGATGAGGATGAGATCTCCACTAGGATAGGTAATTCAGCCCCGGGTGGACTTGCTTGCTGGACCACTGGAACATTTACAAGCTGCCCTTCTGTTGTTTCTTCTGCAAATGCCAAATTGGGAGGGTAAATGCCAGTGTACATCCTCAAGAAAAAGCAAGAGAAGTCATACCAAAGGATGGAGCATTGGCGAGTACCGGGTCCGAAGGCCGCCGGGCTCGGTCCGAAATACACAAGAATATGATTCATCAAGAACAAGAGTGACTCGGTAATCAAGAAAGTAAAAGGGTTTACCTCAACAAGCACTTTCTTGACAGTCCTTCTCCTTTTAGCACTTGGAGGGGCAATCGGATGCGGACCTTGCCTCCGTCCTGCAGCAAGGCTAGAAAGGCTGGGATCTGTGGTAGCGTATCTGGCCATTAGTTGATGCAGAGTTGTGGATTTGAATCCTAGTGCTGAAATTGGGCCTTCAGCGTTGTAAGCAATTGCCCTGGCTCGAGGGGCAGGCACTGTGTTCTGTGGACAGAAAAATGAAGGTCAGGACCACGAACAAAGAGGGAAGGTCTGATCTAAGGGCTCATTGTATTACCTCTGAAATTGGCAGAAAATCAGGTACCAACTCTGCACAGAATACATGAACAGGCTCACTGAAGATATGGTCATGAAATTCTTGCCACCAGGAGTTGAAGGTGGGGTGAGCTATGGTTGTGGGCACAAAAGGACATGTGTAGACAGTGGGACTGCACACATAGTTGAAAACTCTGCTGCCCTGCATCAGTTCTTTGATTTCCTCCCTGGGTTTGAGAAATTCATGAAGGAACAATCTTGGGGGCATCTGGCCGCATCCAAGTTGTCTGGCCATTACATTAGGCTGATAGTATTCATAAGTGCTGACATTCAGCCTTCCTCCATTGAACTCGGCCGGCAGTATGCATGGGCGGATTATGATATTAAGAATCTCCAAGAATCTCCCATCTTGATGGCCGGGCTCAAAGGAAAACTCAACAGGGAAGGTCAAGGTGTCGTTGCCTAGATAAGGAAGCCAAAGAGGATTGGGGAAACCTTTGAAGAACAACTCGAAGAGCTGACTGATATCCTGCTGGATGGAAACAGTTGAAGCTGCTTCTCCGTAGTTTTGGCATCCTCTGGTAGCTTGAGGCTCTCCTTCGGGGTGATTGGACAGAGGGAAGAACCTGAAGTTCAAATCGACACCGACAATTTGATGCATGTGGAGCTGCAGCCACATTTGAACAAACCACCAAGGGCCATTGACGCATGTTATCCTCTGACTGGTGTACATTTGGGTAACAGTCTGATGAAGCATATGATATACGCTGCCCAAGAAGAATTTTCCCAGAGGGAGGCGATTGCCACCAGCCAGATGAATCGCCATCGCGATATGGTTCAAAGTGGGTTCGTTGGCCTTGCCACAGAAAACGAATCTGCACAGCCACATGTTCAGGAAGGCTCGTATTCAATATCGCCAAGGGGATTGTCTTTCATGTGCTTCAAGATATAATTCTTGTAACCATTCCCCGGCTTTACCCCCGTCCGGCGTGAAGAGTTTTTGAAGTCCCGTGGTGGGCGCATCCGGTGATGTCAAGGCCGTTGATCATATATACATCGGCCAAGGTTGGAGACATTGGGCCATGCCCAAAAAGGAAGGCGTTGACTCCATTTGACCGAAGTGGCATGCGGCTATCGAAGATCTTCATTCTTGGGGGTCTCGGCCACGGATAACTCCAAGCATTGAGCGATACGGAGAGCATCCGGGTTGGTCAATCCACTCTTATCCGCAAGAATCCTCCGTACCAAGTCTTCCGGCCCGCAATTGGGGGCAAAGGCCGGTTCTTGAACGCATCTTGCCACCGAGGAGGTGGAGACAAAGCCGCCTTAAAGGGGATTCTCCGAGATTCGGCGGCAATAAGATCTCGAGGGTCAGGATTCCCCACAGGACCAAGGTAATAAGACTGCGAATTGGCCTCGATAGGAATCAAAAGAGCAGTAGAAGGTTCCTGGAAGAAAGCGGAAAAGGAAAATCTCAGGTAAAATTGAAAACCTAATGCCGAACAAGGTTTGCGGGGGATGAATTTACCTGAGCAGCTTGGTTCTGAGTTGCCATTGGAGGATTCGAGCTCGGAACGAGGGGATCTAGGGTTGGATCTGAACGAAGATTCCGGCGGATTGCGAAGAACAGGTGTTGACAGATTTGATTCAAGGATTCGTGGCTGGAGTCAATTGTGGAACAAAATTACTTTTATCCCACAATTGAAGGGGCATGTGTTAACACCAAAATTTGGTAAGGAGTCTGACTTGTGGGTCCGGTTCGAAAAAGAGTCCGTCTGGTGGAAGGAAAGATATTTCCAGAGATTTTCGGCAAAGAGATCTGCGGTCGTCTATCTGCTCCGGTTCGGCAAAAGAACAGTAGAGCTGATTTTGCGGGATTGGACGGTGAAGTGGCTCAAATCAGGGGAGACGAATGGATAGACAGACGATCGAGTTTAGTTAGGCAATGAATCCATTCGCAGTTGTACTCAACAGGGTATAAATACGATCCCTGGATGTATGTAACAAACACGATCATTCTTCAATACACACCGGCCTTACGCCAAACCCTAGAGTCCTTGTCGTGTCGTCGAGTTCTTCGAGAGGGCCAATCGATCCGTCGACCTCCGTGAGTACCGGCAACCTTGTATCATGTCTAGTATCATGCGGTGGATTTAGATCTGATGCAAGTAGTCTTGTTACCATGCTTCGTGTCATGCGGTAGATTCAAGATTGGTTCAAGAAGGTTTCTTGTTAGATCATGAGCCATGCGGTAGGCTAAGATCTGGCTTGAAGCTAGTTATCGGCTCTATTGGATTTTGGCAAGATCCAATAGATTCATTAAGTTATCCCGTGTTATCTTGAGTTTTACTTTATGTACTAATTCATGTAACACATCCTTGCCCAATCTAGATGGGTTCGGATCGGCTATATCTTTTTTATGATCCTTGTGCGAGCGAGGGTTTCGTGTTTTGACGCGTGGATCTCGTGCTCTCCGATAGCCGAAACCGAATCGATCTAGGTTGTTACGTGTTGCGGGTTCGAGCTTGCTATGTTCGTATAAATCTTGAAAGAACCGGGTATCATGCGGTAGATGCGAGTGTTTTGGGTTGCTTTGGAGCTAGTCATCCGGTGGATTAGATTCCCGGATCGGTCGATAGATTTATTCACGTGGTAATGTTTGTTCCTTCTTCATGGACCCTGGATCGGTACTGTCAGCCGTATTCGGTTGTATTTTCACGAGTAGATCACGAGCATTATTTATGTTTTAAATGATGTATGCTTTTAGCTTTCCATATTTAGATTGTATCATGCGGTGGATAGATCTATTTGTGGAGAGTGGTACGTTTTTCATGCAAGTCGTATCATGCGGTGGATAGATTTGTTTGATATCGTGCTCGACGGATTTTAAAGTAACTAGACATGCGGTAGACTAGTGTTTTGGATCTATGCATGCTTATTTAATACATGATTACGTCCGTGCTTTACTTCATTTATTTAATTTTAATCTTCATGGAGATCGGTCATAACCTTGCACGTACATCTTTGCTTATATGAAGACCGGTTGTTGTCATGCTTACGTCATCCATTCGGCAGTGTTCTTTTTCCCTTTGTGGTTACCCGAATGGTTGTGGTTCTTTGACAGATAGCTTTACATAGCTATGTGTCATCCTGCTTGGCTTTTTTCAGCCGTAAATATGGAACTGTCTGGTACCACCCGGCAAGTTCCAAGCTTTGGTATTTAACTGCTTTATCTTTTGTTAATTTTCAGGAAAAATTGACTGGCACGTCATTTGCTCTCTGCGCGTGCGAAGCCAGCTTTGTTCGGCTTGCTGTGTGATTGGCGTTGAGTGCACTTTTTGCGCCAACACTCGGGGCCTTGGGCGGTTGACGGCGTTGAAAATGGCCTCCATCAGTACAGTCTGATGGGCCAAAACTTGTGCCAGTTCAATGGGAGGGGGTGGCGGTGGCAGGACAACATTCTCTCCTCCATCTTCGCCTTGGTTCACTTCCTGATCGTTAAGACGCTCCCTTCGATCGTCTTGCGATACTTCAACGTCCATCCGACCGGAGCCTTGGTGGGTCCTAACAGGGCGCCTGGAAACCATCTGTAAAGGGGCGGGTTTTCTAGGGGTTGTAGCTTTTATGTGATGTTTAAGTGTATTATAACGAATTTCTTTTTGAAAAGGGCAGGGTCTACTCCTGCCGGCAAGCACACAACAAGCACATAGCAAACAAGCAAGAACAGACAAGTTTTTATTACAAACCAGTGAGGATGATACATCCCGACTATGCGACTGACACTACGCGGACACACTACATGACTCAGTAAGACAAGAGCTAAGGGTACGACTCTAAACTCGGACCAGTCACGACTTCAAACCCTGGGTCAAGGCAATAGGGGTATGCTACTCGCGGGGAGAGCCTTCTTCCGGGGTTGAGTGCACTTCCAGCGGAATGAGCAGCTCGTCGTCGTCCTCGCCCTCGGGGTTTCCATTCCCTTGGGGCTGAGCTGCAACTTCCGCGGTTGTTGATGGTGGTTCGGTGACTACCGATGGTGCTGGCGGGGCTTCAATAGTTTCTCCCCATCCTACAAGGGGTGTTCCAAGCAGGACTTGTGCTTCTCCAATGGCCGGAACGGGTGTTCCGCTGTTGGTCCATTCTTGCATGCGTTGGTTTAGGATCCGCCTGAGGCTTTCATGGGTAACAACTTCACTGCTTATGGCGGCTGCGGTCCTTGCTTCAGCTTGAGCCACTCGGACTTAGTGCATCCTTAGTGTGACTTCCGCTTGCTCGACCCGACTGATTTGCTCACTCAAGAGTTTGGCTTGGTCATCGAAGAGTTTGTCCAGGGAGACGAGGTAGGCAACTATGTGGTACAACAAGTCTTCTTGGTGGCGGCGTCGTTACAGGTTTCTCATGCGGGCCTGCCAAACTGGGGTTCTGATGGCGGGAGGAAAATACCTCATCGGTGTGGGGACGAGGTGTTCCTCGTAGATCCGGCACAGGTAGCGGAGGGCTTTTCTGAGGCCAAAGGATAGGTGTCTCGGTGTCGAAACCCTGTGGCGGTCACGCGCCATGGCTCGATGTTGGTGTGGCGGTTGCTTCTAGGGACGGAGAGGACCACCCTACAACGAAGAGTGCTGAGTTGCTCGTACTCTCTACTGTAGTACCTAGGACGCTCAGTGATACCGAGACGCTCCAGGGAGTTGATAAGAAGGCGAGCAAAACCAGGCTCCTCCTGGCACACGCCTTGGGTCCATCCATCTTCTGCCATCTGAAAACAAGGGTAGAGTTGAACAGGTTGTGGTAGGGTACAAAAAGATAGGTAGCTTTATTTAGTAACAAGGTTGGGGTACACTCCTCAGGGTACACTTATTATTACTAGGACACAGCTCTAGCCTAGACATTCTAGCCTTATCCTCATGGTGATCCTTCCTCCATCTGAATGCGACGCTTCTTCGGTGGGAGGTCTTGCTCCAGTATCTCGTCCTTGGTCTGGGTCCCTTTGTCCCAATGAGTTTCTTCGGGTTCATCTTCATCCACATCAGCTTCTTCTCCTCTCCTTGTACGTTCCCTGTGGAGCTCATCCCATAGGTTTTTGTGGAACATCTCAGAACGTTCCCTTTCCCTAAGGTAATCTTGCTCCAGGTTGTGTCGTTCAACTTCCACCATTGTTGTCTTTATCCTTTCCAGTTCTACCCATTGCTCCGCTCTTTCCGCTCTGTCAATCTGTTGCTTCAGTTGCTGGGCTTGCTCCTGGTAGAGGTGGTCTAGGCCATTGAGGTAGATAGACAGGCGGGAAACTGCCTCTTCTAGGTCTTCTTCCTCTCGTTCTAGTCCTCTCATGCGGTCAATCCACGAGCGTCCTCTACCTCTGGAGGGTGGGAAAAATCCCATTGGAGTCCTTCTGAGATGCTGCCTATAAACCACTCGTAGACGTCGCAGGGCCTTCCGAGCAGCCTTTGGGTAGGTGTCGGCGAAGCGAAACCCAGTGGCGGAGATGAACCAAGGTTCTATGTCGGGGTAGAGCGTGCTTCTTCCCACGAAGATCAGCACTTTACACCGAAGGGTGCCGTAGTGTTCGTACTCTCGATAGACGAACTCCGGTGGGTCCCTTACTCCGACACGCTCTAAGCTGAGTAGCAGCAGGTTGGGGAGGCCAGGATGGATGGGGCAGACTCCTCCATTCCATTCTGGGTTAGCCATCTGGAATCAGGAAAGGATCAAGGTAAGGATTGGGAAAAGATGAGCTCAGCAAAGGAAAGGTTAAACAGGGGCCAGAGGAGGTCTCGTATCCTAGGGGTCGCGTCCTACGGCCAACCTACGACTCTGATACCACCTGAAGCGTCCCCTCATCAGAGGTGACTAAATGTGACACAAATACCAGTCCCAGGAGGCTGGTAACACATTTATTACAACAGGTGGATCAGTCATTTACGTCACGGCGACACAGAGGGCACGGAAGTGCCAACGCTACAAGGAACAACACAAATGCTAACGACCACACTACGATAGCAAAGGCTTCCAAAGCCTCATCATAGTACCACACCATGGAAGCTCTCTGTGGAGGCCCTAGGTACACAGGCACAGTTGGGTGTAGGGCAGCGACCTACTCGACGTCTTCGGGAACAAAATCAGGATCCTCCTCTGAAAAACAGTTAGTTAAACAAGGGTGAGCACATACGTACTCAACAAGTTCAACCCCACCCACGGAGGGGCTTATAAGCAAATCATGCACATGATATATATATCAAGGAACTAGGTTAAGGTTTATTTGCAAACTCATTCACTCATGCAGGGGTTCATTTTCAAAAAGGTTTTCGCAAACCAGTTTTATAATGAAAGTGACTCAGTTGTTTCAAGAAAACCACTGTGGAACTACCGGACTCCCCGTCCGCAGTAGCCCAGGCACACAGCCACGCACTTCACCCGGAAAACAACTCACACCAGAAAACATCCCAAACCAAACACTAGTTTTTGTGACCACACCGTGACTCGTCCAATACCGTGGACATGGCTATTCGAATAGGTTTGACACTCTGTAGAGGTTGTACATCTTTACCCACAAGTAGGGTACTGTCACACGGACACCTTAGTGCCGGTACGGATCCTATCAAAGCCATTACCCACCTTAGCTAACCCTACGAGCCATCACAGAAGCAACTAAGGGGTTATCCCACATAACCAAGGCGTACCTCACATAGAGCGTACCCCTACTCCTTGGTCTCCCCCTCACCCGCACACCAGATGGAAAGTAGATTAACTAGTGGGGTTTATGCTAAGCCGTTGCCACATACAACGATCGAGTGGTTGTACGATGATTTGGGTCAGGTGAGATGTCATGCAACTCGGTCCTTAATTGACAAGATGGACAACTCCCAACACGCTCAACCACACAGGTACGAGCTCACCCATACTCCTAACACACACGTCAATCCCGTCTACCCAGTTCTTTACTCATTTTCCAAACATATCCCATTCCCATTTTCAAAACACTCACACATTTTGAAAGCACTCACATTTTTTTAAAGCAATCATTTAGGCCAAAAAAGGTTCAATCATAGCAATCAAGGGTGGCTATCCTACCATGTTTTTGCAATAAAACAATATGCAATTTATAAAACGGGTATAGGGTTATATTTATAAAACTAGGACCAAAGCATGCATCAAAGGATGAGATTGAACTTGCCGTCTTCGAAGTCTTCGGGGAGTTCCGGCTCGGTGTTCGGGATCTCGGGCTCCTGCTCGCAGTAGTCGGCTCCAAACTCCGGCTCGGGGTACCTTCCTTCGTTTACTTCGTCGGCTATAGTGCACACACAGGAAAGCATGCAATCAATATAAGCACACCCAATTTCTCCGGCTGAGCTCGAGGAAGGTAATTAGATAAAATAGGGAAATAAATATTAGGTAGGGGTTTTTGGGTGAAGGATGGGTGGCGGTATACCCGGTACGGGTGTGAGGAAGTTTGAGCGCGATTTGGATTAAAATCGCGCATGAAATGACGGGTTAAAGGAGGTGTTTAGGGTTAATTAGGGGCATGTTAGTATTTTATTTTAAAAGAAAAGTACCTAATTATAATATTTAAACCTAGCAGGGGTTTAATTATAATAGTCTACGGGTTTAATTAAAAAGGACAGGGTTGTTTTGGTGAAATATCCTAAGGGTTAGGGTCTGATTTGAAAGAAAGAGAGAAAGGAAAAGAGGGGGGGTCGGTTTTGGAGAAGTGGAAAAAGGGCAGGGGTATGGGCAAAACAACCATCTTCTTCCTTCCCTCCCTCACGATACAGAACGGGACAGACAGGGAGGTCGACCGGTGAAGGAGGGAGGGGCGCCGGCGACCTGGTGCACGGCGACGATCGAGAAGTGGGGCAAAACGAAGAGGAGTTCGAGGGAAACTCATTCCGCTCCTCACCTTGGTCGGGGACGAACTGTGGAGGGAGATCGACGGTAGCGGGCGGTCTGCAACCCGGAACGACACGGGCGGCGCTAGTGGTGGCGATGGAGAGCTCGGGGAGGAGGGGGAATTGGTCGTGGAGGTGAGGAACGAGGTGGGGAGCCGGTCCGGCCCTTTGATAGGCGCGGGAAGGTCGGTTCGGTGATGATATTTGAGCTCCAGGAGCTTCGATGGTCGTCAATGGCGGTGGGAGAAAAATATCCTGGCATTGACCTTGGGCCGGCGAGCTTCCGGGCAGCGAGGCGCTGTGGATGGGACTCTTCGTGCAGGCGGCCGCTGTGGCTGTGGGGGAGGAGACCAGCTGGAGGGGAGAAGGATTAAAGGCGGAGGTGACAGGCTGGTCGTCGTTTGTCAGAGCCAGGGAGGGGGAGGCGTAGGCACTGCCGGCCTGCTGTAGGCGCGGGGTCGCCCTTGGCGTGCTGCCTTGGAGAGCTCGGTCGGCCGGGAGGTGGCCAGAAGGGGGGGGGGCGCGAGGGGCCTCGGCCTGGAGGCCGAAGGAAGGAGAAAGGGGGGACAAGAAGGAGAAAAAGAAAAAAAAGAGAAAAGAGAAAAAGAAAAGGAAAAAGGAAATAAGAAAAAGGAAAATAAGAGAAGAAAAATAGAAAAGAGATTTAGAAAATTAGGAGAAATTTCTAGGAAAATAGGAGAAGGGTTTTTGCGGATTTTTCTGGGTTTCTCAGATACCGACGTCAATTCTGGGACGACGGTGATGGCGAGACGGACCGGCCTGCGGGACCGCGGCGTGCGCGGGATTCCCGGCGTGGTGGCCGACCGCGGCGCCGGGGCGGCACGCTTGGGTGATGGCCGGTGCGGGCGGTGCCGGCGGGATTCGCGGCACGCGCGCCGAGGGAAAGGAATCGACCAGGGTTTCAAAAAGGGGTTAAAGGAGCTCAGCGGGAAAGTTTTGAAAACACGTGTGATTTATTAGGTGATTTATTAGGAGCTAAAAACGCGGGCGTTAAAGGGTCTCCACCGTCGTTGCCGCCGTCGCCGCCATTACTGTTGTCATCGCCGCCGTCGTCGTTGCCGCCGCCGTTGGGGCCTTCGGGAGTCTTAAACATTTGTCGATCGTTGTGTAGAGCTCCGAGATGGAGTGACGACAAGCCGCACAACACATCGGATGCATCCTGAAAGGATCATCATCGCCAGGGTTTCCACCGTCGTTGCCGCCGCCGTCGCCATTACCGTTGTCATCGCCGCCGTCGTCGTTGCTGCCGCCGTTGGGGCCTTCAGGAGTCTTCTCCTTGGGCACCTCTTCCCAAATGTAAAGATCGTTATCATCTCTTCCGACGGCCACCCACGAGCTCGGGCTACGATCGTCGGAGTAGTCTCTATCCCCGTAGTCCTTAGGCTCGGGCGACACCTCCTTGTAGTCCTTCCGCTTCATGCCTCGGATGCGCGCCGACCTTCGAACGGGCGTAGGGACCTTCTCTTCTTCGACGGAGTTGCGAGATGCAATAGCTCCGGTCGGGACACACCCTCCGCAACGGATGCGGGCGGTCCTCTTGATCTCGACGGGTAGCTTGAGCTCGCATCGCTTCACCTCCTCCATCGATGGCTCCTTGGCACCTTGCTTCAACTCTAAGCTCCTCGGGGACGCCATGGATGCTGTGTGGATGCAAAAGTATGCTTGATGGGATGGATTCCCGAGCTCCCAATTCGGCCAAATAAATAGTCTGAAGAGGAAAACCCTAGGAACCTCAATTTCCTTATTCAAACTTCCCTTAAAATTTTCTGACCAAAGAAGGAAGTCGAAAAGGAGCAATTCAGGCAAAAACCGGGACGAACCGCCGCCGGGACCCACCTGGGCCGGTCGGACTGGGCCGTCCGGCCCACCCTGTCTTGGGGGCCAGGCCGGTCCGGTTTTCCGTGTACCGCCCTTTTTTCGCCTTCTTAGCCCATGGGAAAAAGTTGTCCCAGAAAATCTTCGCGAGAAACTCCGGAAAATTAAAAGAAAAACTATTTACAAAAATCCATGCCTTGTTTTTCGTCCTAGGCGGGACGTCCGGGCTCTTCTTCCATGGTGAAGACATCAACATGGTGAAGGGGCACAACGCCGGGTTCGTAGTAAACCTTAAGCCGTTGACCATTCACCATAAATTGATCGCCTTTCACATCCATAATGGTTACCGTTCCGTTGGAGAGCACCGAATGTACAACATAAGGTCCGTCCCACTTGCTTTGCAATTTCCCTTTTCCGAAGGTTTTAAACCTCGAATTGTAGAGGGGACCTTATCTCCTTCTTTAAACTCTTTCTTTTGCAACCTTTTATCATACCACCTTTTGATTCTCTCTTTGTATATGCTTGCATTTTCATATGCTTTCAACCTCATCTCCTCTAGCTCGCTTATGTGACCTTCGTTTCACCACCGCGGCATCGAGATCAAGGTTCATCTCTTTAATCGCCCAATAGGCTTTGTGTTCCAACTCAACCGGAAGGTGGCAAGCTTTTCCATAGACGAATTGATAAGGGGTCGTACCTATCGGTGTCTTGAACGCCGTTCGATAAGCCCACAAATCTCCGTTTAATTTCTTTGACCAATCTTTGCCTCCCTTCTCTATGGTTTTGTTGAGGATGCTTTTTAATTGCTTATTTGATGTTTCAGCTTGTCCGTTTGTTTGTGGGTGATAGGCCGTAGAGACCCTATGTTCAATTCCCAATTTGGACAAGCACTTTTAGAAATTCTTCCCGGTGAAGTGAGTTCCTCCATCGCTTATCAAGATTCTTGGTGTACCGAAACGAGGAAAAATCACGTTCTTGATCATAGTAATGGACTCCTCTGTGGAAGCTTTACGACATGGCATGGCCTCTACCCACTTGGATACATAATCAACCATGACTAGAATATACTCATATCCGTGTGAGTTTTTGAAAGGCCCCATGAAGTCTATACCCCACACATCGAATAAATCGATTTGTAGATTGTATTTCAAAGGCATAGAATTTCTTTGAGAGATGTTTCCGGTTCTTTGGCATTCGGGGCATGATGCAACATATCTTTTAGTATCTTCATGCATCTCCTGCCAATAGAATCCGCTTGACCATACTTTTGCTTGGGTTCAAAAATGCCTGTAGTGTCCACCGTACTCCGCCGAGTGGCACTTTCTCAGAATTTCTACCCTCTCTTATCTTGGCACACATAGTCTCATGACCCCATTATTGCCAAGTTTGAAGAGGTATGGTGCATCCCAAAAGTACTACTTACTTTCGGAGGTTATCTTCTTTTGAGAGTTTTTATATAAATGATCGAGAGGCATCTTCCGAATCGCTCGAATGATATCAATCATCCAAGTGTCTTTATCGAGCACTCTATTGACTGTGAAAATCCGTCAACCTAGCCATGAGTTTACCTTCGGTGTTGGCATAAGTTTTATACCTTATCCATTGGTACTAACCCCCATGGTATAACAAGTTCACTTGTGCATGTCGGTTTTGGAGTTTAGTGTTTATGCAGGGTTTTAGCGATGAAAGCAAGACTTCCGGGATAAGTTCATCAAGCACCTTGTGACAAGACCTTGAAGCCCGTACAAGTCATGCAATGAAGCAAACTTGACTCCAAGAAGCCAGGGACTCAACCCGAGAAGATGACAAACTCCGAGGACCTAACCAGAAAAGTGTCGAATCTTGTGAGACAAGGAGCTACGTCCAACTCGGAGAGAAACCGACGACAAGGGCCTACATGCAGAAGGGGGAAGCATCTAGAAGACTCGGGAACCGACACCACGCGAAGGAGGCCAGGAACTGGGCCTGGATGGGACCAGGCCGGCCGGCCCAGCCCAGTCCAGGGCCCAATTACCCCCTCTTTTGACCTAGCCGCCATTCAGGCTATTTATAGCCCCGGGGTCGAGAGCCACGCATCATCCAATTCGTCATCGGCCGCCGAGGAGCAGAGAAGAGAGGGACACCATCCCGGAGAGGAGAGGGTCGAGCTAGTTGACTAGGGTCTCCCTAGCCGACGTGGGAACCTTGCACGGAAGACCACGTTGGAGTTCTTGGAACTAGAAGAAACATCAAGGTAGGATCCCGGTGGTGATCTTGTTTATGTATCATTGTCATAGTTGAATTATCAAGTTGAATCTATTTCTAGCGATCAAGTGTTTCTTCGATGATTTCGTTTTTCGATCGGCTTTGCTTATTCTAGATCTATTCTCAAGATAGATTACATAGGGTGTTCTTGTAGCCGCGGTGGCTAGAGGTACACGCCGGATCTTCTGAAAGAACTCGACTTGTCCTCGGACTCGCCCTAGATTACCCGGATGAGTAGGGATACGTTGTGACACAACGGGGGTTTCGAAAGGCAGATGTTTTCGGAGTCGGACGAGAAACCACGATTTAAAGAGGCTTCTTATAAGATTCGATTTGCTACTTCTTCTCTTGCTTGGAACTTCAACAAAAGGCTTAATCTGATCTCTCTAGATCGGTTTATCTACCCTATCTTTCTTTTTTATCTCTGGTCTTTAGTAGATTAGATTAGTTTTGTGTTCTTTATCTAGATGCATTAGGGTTTCTCTTTTATCGAAGATTGAAGTTACTTGGCTTTACTAGATCATCTTTTGCGTCACACATTTGTTCCACGGATTCGATACCTTGGGCTCACCACTCGAGGGAAGAAGGGTCCCTTGACTACGACGGGAGACTTGTCCGCTTGCAAGTCTAAACGAACTTTGATACAACTATTAACTGTCAACAAACCCCTTTTTCTGGTGTCGTTGCCGGGGAACAAGTGATCAAGATTTGATCTTTTATTGCTTTTTTGTGATTTTCAGTTTTCTTTTAGTTTTTCTTTTTGCATCTACTAAACTTTGATCATCATCAAAATAAATCTAATCTAGTTTGTCTAACCCTAATTTTCATAAATTTATTTTTACTTTCTAGTTTTTGCATATTTTGTTTATTGCTAACCCTAACAGGAGATGGATGGCTACCTCTCCAACAAACCCGATAATTTTGGGGATGATCTAGAAAAACTTTACAGGCTAAGGAGATGCGAAGCACATCAAGCTAAAAAGCTGGATTTTGTAGATTCGAAGTCGGAAGACAAAGGATCGAAGGAATCTCCGAAGAATTCACCACCTCAAAGTCCTCGGGAGAATCGACTTCCACCGATGGGTGACCAACCGCAAGAGCGCAAGATTGGGGAGCTATGCACCCCGGACATCATCGACCTACCAATCCTGAACCTTGAGGAGATCGAAAGACCGTTCGAGATCAAGACCTCAACAATCCGCATGGTGCAACATTCACCCTTCACAGGTAAAGAGGATCCGAACCTTCACCTCCAAGCGTTTATTCAACTATGTCAAACTTTCAACATGGATGGGGTGTCTCAAGATTAAATGAGGGCAAGGCTTTTTTCGTTCTCGCTTCTCGGGAAGGCTTTGCAATGGTTCCACTCTCAACCGGCGGAGACGGTGCAAAATTGGAACACGTTGATGAAGGCTCTCATGAAGGAATACTACGGAAACCATCTCGGAGGCATTCAAGCGCTTCAACGAGTACACTCGGGCGGTTACACATCACAAGTTCTCGAAGGAAGACCTCGTGCAAAAGTTCTATCAAGGACTCACCATGGCGTCAAGGATGATCATCGATGCATCGGCGGGGGGGATCTATCATCGAGCTTACACCGACGGAAGCTTTCACTCTATTCAAGAAGGTCGCGGATAATGACACGTGGGCGTCGCCCAGGCGCCTACATCCGGTCCAACCCACGGGGAACGTCAAAGGAGTCTTGCAAGTGGAGAAGGAGAACATACTTGAAGGCAAGATTGATTCGCTCATGAGGAGATTGGAGAATATGGAGATAGAAAAGAAAGAGGCTCAAGACCTGAAGGCCGCCGACGCAAGATCCACATGCGAAGAATGTGGAGAGTATGGCCATGTCCGCAAAGATTGTCCGGAGGAAGCCAAAGTGCTCGACTACATGAGGAAGGGAGAATTGTGGAACTTCCGCTACGGGCAAGGTAGACCTCAATTTAATGCAAGCTCATCCATTCCGAATTCGGTTCCGCTTTGTATACAATTGAAGGAATTCATGGACGAGCAAGCCAAGATTAACAAGGACACCGTCACCAAGTTCAAGACCATAAACAAGGTGTTGGAGAACATCGATAGCAAAGTGACGGGGTCGGGAGCTCCAACCATCAAGTGCTCAACATGATGAAGATGCTCGAGACGCAAGTGGGACAACTTGCCGGGCGCCTCACTAATGATGAAGGGAAGCTTCCGGGACAACCTAAAAGTCCCGTATCGGCGAAGGCCATTCAAACACGTTCGGGAAAGGAGACCGAAGATCCGGAATGTTCCACGGGAGCAAGGAAGCCTAAACCATCCACCGAGACGGAAGGAATTGCTAAGGAGAATGTTACGGGGATCGTCACCGAAGAGCTCGAATTTGAGATGCCAGAGGAAGACACGAGGATACCACAACTCAAGCCATGCTACTTCCGAGGTAAACTTGACAACCACTTTGAGAAGCTTGTGGAGGTTGTGCGTAGACTTAGCATCAACATGCCATTATTAGATGCCCTACAAGTACCTACATATTCTCGTTACTTTAAAGACATACTTGCAAATAAATATGAGATAGCAACACTCGGGGTAGATCATGTTAAGATGTCCGAGGAGTGTAGTGCCGCTATTGCTAATGGGCTAGAGAAGCAAAAGGACCCCGGATGCCTGTTGACGGTGAAAATCCGTCAACCTAGCCATGAGTTTACCTTCGGTGTTGGCATAAGTTTTATACCTTATCCATTGGTACTAACCCCCGTGGTATAACAAGTTCACGTGTGCATGTCGATTTTGGAGTTTAGTGTTTATGCAGGGTTTTAGCGTTGAAAGCAAGACTTTCGGGATAAGTTCATCAAGCACCTTATGACAAGACCTTGAAGCCCGTACAAGTCATGCAATGAAGCAAACTTAACTCCAAGAAGTCAGGGACTTGATCCGAGAAGACGACAAACTCCGAGGACCTAACCAGAAAAGTGCTGAATCTTGCAAGACAAGGAGTTATGCCCAATTCGGAGAGAAAATGATGACATGGACCTACATGCAGAAGGGGGAAACATCTAGAAGACACGGGAACCGACGTAGAGCAAAGGAGGCCGCGGGGCGGGCTCGGATGGGCCCGGGCGGCCCGGCCGCCCCGTGCCGGCCCCAGCCCAGTCCAGGGCCCGTTCGTCCCCTCCTTTTCCCTAGCCGCCATTCAGGCTATTTAGAGCCCCCTGACCGAGAGCCACGCATGAGGCAATTCGTCATCGGCCGCCGAGGAGCAGAGAAGAGAGGGACACCATCTCGAAGGGAGAGGGTCGAGCTAGTTGACTAGGGTCTGCCTAGCCGACGTGGGAACCTTGCACGGAAGACCACATCAGAGTTCCCGGAACTAGAAGCAAGATAAAGGAAGGATCCCGGTGGTGATCTTGTGTATGTATCATTACCATAGTTGAATTATCAAGTTGAATCTATTCTTAGCGATCAAGTGTTTCTTCGAAGATTTCGTTTTTCGACCGCTTTGCTTATTCCAATTCTATTCTCAAGATATATTACATAGGGTGTTCTTGTAGCCGCGGTGGCTAGAGGTACACGCCGGATCTTCCAAAAGAATCTCGACTTGTCTTTTGACTCGCCCTAAGCTCCCCGCATGAGTAGGGATACGTTGTGATAGAACGGGGGTTCCAAAAGGCGGATGTTTTCGGATTTGGACGGGAAACCACGATTTAAAGAGGCTTTTAATAAGATTCAATTTGCTACTTCTTCTCTTGCTTGGAACTTCAACAAAAGGCTTAACCCGATCTCTCTAGATCGGTTTATCTACCTAATCTTACTTTGTTATCTTCGGTCTTTAGTAGATTAGATTAGTTTCGTGTCTTTTATCTAGATGCATTAGGGTTTCTCTTTTACCAAAGATTGATGTTACTTGGCTTTACTAGATCATCTTTTGTGTCACACATTTGTTCCACGGATTCGATACCTTGGGTTCACCACTCAAGGGAAGAAGGGTCCCTTGACTATGACGGGAGACTTTTCCGCTTGCAAGTCTAAACGAACTTTGATATAACTATTAACCGTCAACAAGCCCCTTTTTCTGGCGCCGTTGCCGGGGAACAAGTGATCAAGATTTGATTTTTATTGCCTTTTTGTAATTTTCTGTTTTCTTTTTGTTTTTCTTTTTGCATCTACTAAACTTTGATCATCCTAAGAATACATGTAATCTAGTTTGTCTAACCCTAGTTCTTATAGATTTGTTTTTACTTTCTAGTTTTTGCATATCTTGTTTATTGCTAACCCTAACAGGAGATGGACGACTACCTCTCCAACAAACCCGATAATTTTGTGGATGATCCAGAAAAACTTTACAGGCTAAGGAGACGCGAAGCACATCAAGCTAAAAGCTAGATTTTGTAGATTCGAAGTCGGAAGACGAAGAATCGAAGGAATCTCCGAAGAATTCACGACCTCAAAGTCCTCGGGAGAATTGACTTCCACTGATGGGTGACCAACCGCAAGAGCGCAAGATTGGGGAGCTATGCACCCTGGACATCATCGACCTACCAATCTTGAACCTCGAGGAGATCGGAAGACCGTTCGAGATCAAGACCTCAACAATCCGCATGGTGCAACATTCACTCTTCACCGTTAAAGAGGATCCGAACCTTCACCTCCAAGCGTTCATTCAACTATGTCAGACTTTCAACATGGATGGGGTGACTCAAGATCAAATGAGGGCAAGGCTTTTTCCGTTCTCACTACTCGGGAAGGCTTTGCAATGGTTCCACTCTCAACCGGCGGAGACGGTGCAAAATTGGAACACGTTGATGAAGGCTTTGATGAAGGAATACTACTCACCGGGTAAAACACAAAGCTTGCGTAATAAGATTGCCACCTTTGTTCAATATCCTACGGAAACTATCTAGGAGGCATTCAAGCGCTTCAACGAGTACACTCGGGCGGTTCCACATCACAAGTTCCCGAAGGAAGACCTCGTGCAAAAGTTCTATCAAGGACTCACCATGGCGTCAAGGACGATCATCGATGCATCGGCGGGAGGATCGATCATCGAACTTACACCGATGGAAGCTTTCACTCTATTCAAGAAGGTCGCGGATAATGACACATGAGCGTCATCCGGGCGCCTACATCCTGTTCAACCCACGGGGAACATCAAAGGAGTCTTGCAAGTGGAGAAGGAGAACATACTTGAAGGCAAGATCGACTCGCTCATGAGGAGGTTGGAGAAGATGGAGATAGAAAAGAAAGAGGTCAAGACTTGAAGGCCGCTGAAGCAAGATCCACATGCGAAGAATGTGGAGAGTATGGCCATGTCCGCAAAGATTGTCCGGAGGAAGCCAAAATGCTCGACTACATGAGGAAGGGAGAATTGCCGAACTTCCGCTACGGGCAAGGTAGACCTCAATTTAATGCAAGCTCATCCATTCCGAATTCGATTCCGGTTTGTATACAATTGAAGGAATTCATGGACGAGCAAGCCAAGATCAACAAGGACACCATCACCAAGTTCAAGACCATAGACAAGGTGTTGGAGAACATCGATAGCAAGGTGACGGAGGTCGGAAGTTCCAACCATCAAGTGCTCAACATGATGAAGATGCTCGAGATGGAAGTTGGACAACTTGCGGGGCGCCTCACTAATGATGAAGGGAAGCTTCCGGGACAACCTAAAAGTCCCAAATCGGCGAAGGCCATTCAAAAACGTTCGGGAAAGGAGACCGAAGATCCGGAACATTCCGCGGGAGCAAGGAAGCCTAAACCATCCACCGAGACGGAAGGAGTTGTTAAAGAGAAGGTTACGGGGATCGTCACCAAAGAACCCGAATTTGAGATGCCGGAGGAAGACACGAGGATACCGCAACTCAAGCCACGCTACTTCCGAGGTAAACTTGACAACCACTTTGAGAAGTTTGTGGAGGTTGTGCGTAGACTTAGCATCAACATGCCATTACTAGATGCCCTACAAGTACCTACATATTCTCGTTACTTTAAAGACATACTTGCCAATAAATATGAGATAGCAACACTCGGGGTAGATCATGTTAAGATGTCCGAGGAGTGTTGTGCCGTTATTGCTAATGGGCTAGAGAAGCAAAAGGACCCCGGATGCCCTACTATTCCATGTTCTGTTGGTTCTTTCAACTTCGAGAAGGCGTTATGCGACCTTGGAGCTAGTGTGAGCGTCATGCCAAGGGATGTGTTCGAGAAGCTACGCCTACCAATGGAGCCTACGGGTATTTGTTTGGAGTTGGGAGATAACTCCATTCGCTATCCCTTGGGCATCGCCGAAGATGTACCCGTGAAGGTCGGACACCACTTCATCCCCGTCGACTTCGTGGTGCTTGAGACGGGAGAGAGGGAGAAGCCGCCGCTCATCCTTGGGAGGCCTTTCCTCAAGACTGTGGGAGCTACTATTGATGTTGGCAAGGGGGAGATCATGTTCGATATCAACGGAGAAAGGAGTTCCTTCAAGTTTCGACCACGAATCGAGGCATGCAACATGATTGGAGTGAAGGAAGAACCAAAGAAAAGGAGGGGCTGAAAAAGAAGAAGGAGCCAAAAAAATGAACGTAAAGAAAATCAAAGAAGGTGTTGCATCCATCAAGACAAAGGAAGAAAAGCCGCCTGTGAAGACCAAAAAAATGACTAAGCCGGAAGACAAGCCCGTGCCCAAGATGGTGCGGAAGTGGGTACCCAAGATTGCAATGCCCGCAAAGAGCGTTGATCCGAAGTAATCAAGTGAAGAAGTCTAGCCATGGACTATAAACGAAGCGCTAGGTGGGAGGCAACCCGTTTCGTCGAGTCAAGAATAAGCTGCCGGGAGGACAACCCGATTTCAGGTTTTTCGAGTCTTTTTAATAATTTAGTTTTGAGTTTTATTACGCAAAGACATTAGACTTAGAAGTGGTTGAACAATATTAGAGACATAATTCTTGATTGAATATTTTGCTTTATCATAAACCCTTTGCATGAACCCTCCTATGTGTTTGTTTGATTCTTTTCGAGAAACCACAACCAAATAATTTCAGAACCTAACTCAACTTTTCACCCTTATTATGGTGCTGTGGTTGACTTATTTTTAACGCTAAAACCACACGAGTAAAGCCACGACTTATACCTAGGATTTAATTAAATTTCAGCACGTGGTAGGACTCGCGTGAACCTAGAACTAAACCTTTGGTTGGTTTAAAAATCTATATCCTTGGTTTCTCTAAGATTAGAATTTTTCTAAGCCTCATCTAATTTTGTTTTATTCAAAATCTCTCTCATTTAGCCAAAATTAGAACCTAAACCTATACCCCCATGATGAAGCCGGGAAAAGTTTGCTCTCAACCAATGAAGGCGAACTATACCGGTGAGACCGATATCAACGTAGTCGGAAAATATTTTCGACTTACATTTGTTTTTAATGGTTTAAAAACTTCTCTAAATTTATGCTTGAGCTCTTGCATGGCTCTGAAAATATTTTTAATTTTCGAATTAGAGGAGTGCTTAACCTTAAACACACTTAAAGGGAGGCAATCTAGTTTAAATTAATCATGCATGCACCATTGGATACTCTTTCATCAACTTTCACCAAGTCCACATGCAAAGGACAAGCATGGTGGGCAGCAAGCATGAACTTTGCAGGAATTTCATGGTGGCATGTGAAGCAAGTGGAGCAAGGGAGCATGGACATGACTCAAAGCATGAAGCATCAAGTGGAAGGACAAATAATGCAAGAAAAGGAGTGGACTAGAGCATTTGGGCAGTGCAACTCGTGGAGCACGCAGGCAGGAAAGTTGCAGAGGAGAAATGATCGTGCTGGAAGAAAGCCGAGGCGGGGAGGAGCCAGAGGCCACCCAGGCCGGTCGGCCCAGGCCGGCCGGCCTCCCCTACTTAAGGAGCCCCCCGACTCCGTTTTCTGCAGGCAAGCTTCCCTCTCCTTAGTTTGTGTGTTCAAGTTTGTGTGCCCAGAACCTCCGTAGACATAGCCAACCTTCCCAAGCTTGATAGCTCAAAAAAATCCACCACCTTAATCCACTCAAAGTCCACATCCTGAAGTAAGATTTTAAGTGCCTAGTTACCGGTTGCAACCCAGAGTTTTAGTGGAGAGAAGAGTGCAGCAACCATGTGGAAGAAAACCACAAGTCTCTTCTCCAAGAAGAAGGGTTCATCGTCATCGAAGCCGTCGTCGACGACGTCTTCGAGGAGGCACTCGATTTCCGAGTCTCCTCGGAGCATGGAGACGGATATGGCACCACCAAGGAGGAACGATGCTCTCCTCCTCGGTGGCAAGAGGGCAACAAGGAGCACGTCCATGAGGTTTACCGAACCTCAAGGGCACACGGAGGAGCCACCCGTTCCACCACGACGATCGACCTGTTCAACCGCGCCACCTCCATACACTCCGATATATTCCTCATATGGCTTCATCATTTTGTCAGAGGAGGAGGAGAAGAGGCTCTCTCATCTTGAGAAGAGGCTTGTGCCCAACGTCGAGTTCGACGACCAAGCACTCTACTACTTGGGTTTCAGCACCGACATATACTACATGTTGGGGCACCTTGGATGGGTGCAATTCTCCAACGGAGTGTCGGCGGACACCCACAAGGAGTTTGCCTTGGAAATCTTGATGACCATTGCACCTATCCTTGATGATGGGGTGCAAAGCTTATCATTCCGTTTGGAGGGAGTCCAACAAGTGGTTCCCTACGAGCATGTTAGGGAGCTACTTGGGTTCCATAAGGGAGCTCCGGAGAAAGTTGACGTGCCACCCGGCATGTTAGATGGATTTTGGAATTTGATCTCCGGAGAAGCCCACCAACAACGCAATTGCATCCGCAACCCCATTATCCGAGTATTCCACTCTTGGATGTGCAAGAGGGTATTGGGGAGGATGAGGGAGACGAAGGTGACTGACACAAAGTTGAATTGTCTCTACTCGGCCTTAATTGCCAAGCAGCCAATAGACCCCTCATACCTTATGATCAACTGTTGGTGTTGCGAGGCAACATCGGGAGCGGGATATATTGGTTCGGGGTGCTACCTCTCTATGTTGGCCATCTCCCTACGGCCGGGGATCACAAGAAACCCCGAACATCTTTTGCGTGGGACCTCTCTCGGCATTAAGTATTTGCGACAAGGCAAATATATTAGTGGAGATGAGAGAGGAGGTTTTTATTTGGCCACGGTGAACCTACCCCTTCCGGATGCGAGGCTTAGGCTTTTCATCCAAGGGAGGGAAGATTGGTTGGAAGAGGGACTCCTTGTCCTGGCAAGGAAAAATAAAAGAGGAAGAATCGTAGAGGAGGGATCCACCTCCGCTCAAGTGGGTAGTGCACAACCCAATGTTGCGCCACCTTTCGGCGGGATTCCTCCTCTGCCAAGTTATTACGGAGGGCCACAAGAGCAAGCATGGGGGGGTGGTGCACCGGTACCCCCACCAAATTATGTGGTGCCCAACGTAAACTTCGCGGAGCCCTACACACAATATCCCCAACCGCAACAAAGCGTGGCCATAATTGGAGGGTATGTTGCGAGAAACACGCAAAACGTCGCAGCCATCCAAGCCAACGCGGCTCAACTTGGTGAGGGCAATGCAAATATTGCCTATGAGCTTGGACGCCTTCACCTAGTGGAGTCGGATCAATTCGTTGGAGGGGATGTCCAACCTTACTACGAGCAAGGGTACTACTATCAAGATTATCAACACCAACCACCGGCGGAGGACTAGGAAGATTAAGGAACTTTAGTTTTCTTTTCTTTTCTCTTTCTCTGTAATTTTCAGCTTTTGTTTGTGTGTGTTTGCGTAATATTTTCTGTTTTTATTTAAATTTCAGCAAGTGTGTTTGTTTATTTTTAGCATGTATTTCAGTTTGTTTTCACCATTAATAAAGACACCACCTTGATTATATCATTGGAAAAGTTACAAAAATTTGTGCCATGATGATATATGATTATAATTGCCGCTTTGTTTATCTTTGTAATTGATTTATGCATGTTAAAGCTAGTGCTCTCTTAAAATACGAATCTGAATTTATCTAAATGCTAGCTTAATTTTTAGCGGAGGTTATGATTAAAATAAAGACCCATAGTGTTTTATGTGCTCTCAAGTTATGAATAGATTGAGGATGGTTTTTATGCCCAAAAATATCGCTAACCTTGTCATGAATATCACTTGTGTGTTGCTCAACCTATCCAGAGCCTAATATATATTTGGGTGCATAAACCTTAGTGTACAAGATTTATTTTTGAGTGAGTTATTGCAGGCCATGATTTCTCTGGCCCGAGACTAAGAAGTTGGTCATTACGTTTTTGTGTATCTATCTTTTTGCTAGCCTTTTATCCGTGCATTGTGTATCCCCACATTGGAGATCTCACAAACCTCGCTGGATATCCACCCCTAAAACCAAATATCATCTTTTGTGATTACCTCCTTGACCACAACCTATCATTGAGAATGGATCATCAATTCAAGGAAGATTGCAAGACGGTGCCAACATTGAAGAATTCAAGTATCTCTCCAAGGAAAAATATTTCCGGTACCTACCTTATTTATCACCTCTTTGCCCGAGGACGAGCAAACGTCTAAGCATGGGGGAGGAGGTAGGTACGATGCAATTTTAGAGTTCAAAGGGGAGCAAATAATAAATTTTTATGAGAAAGAAAAAAGAGAAAAAAAAAGAAATGAGAAAAAGAAAGAAAGAAAGAAAGAAAGAAAGAAAGAGAAATATGAGAAAAAGAAAAAAATATGAGTATGTGTAAAAATAAAAATAAAGTGAACTCCCCGGTTCTCTAAAGTGCATTAGGAATTTCAAGGCTTCAAGATTAAATGATCCATACTCACTTTCCAAACATGTGCAATCCGATAACGAGGACTTCCTTTGTGCCTCGGGATCACTCTTTGCCATTTGCACATGTCCACCTATCTCAAGTGTGTGTATTTTTCTCTTTCCCCTCCTTGATATAACATTATTTTCCAATGACCTTTTTGACGAGTCTCGGTAAGACCATGAGAACCTTGTCTTGTTTTTGACAACATCTCATTTATAATATCTTGGTAGGACTAAACTTTCCCAAATCTCCATATAAAGACCATACCACACATATATGTTATGAGAGGGAAAGGAGTAAAATATATAGGCTTGAGAGACAAAGCGAGATGAGAGTTCATGAGCAATATGCAAGATGATTTAAATTTGTGAACTTGGTTTAGATTTTCTTCATCTCGTTCTTTATTTCAAAAATTCTGAGATCTATTCAAATTTTGGGAGCACGTTAATACTTGTGGGGTAAGCTTAATTAAGAATCTACCCTCTGTAGAGATGAAGGTTAGTACATTATGGAACTTTAATAAATTAAAATTTTGAGAGCATTATGTTTTCTCATGTATGATCAAGAGCAAGGTTTAAACATTGATGGGCAATGATGATATCCATCAAAGGCTTACTCGAGGACGAGCAAGGTTTAAGCATGGGGGAGATGTTGACGGTGAAAATTGGTCAACCTAGCCATGAGTTTACCTTCGATATTGGCATAAGTTTTATACCTTATCCATTGGTACTAACCCCCATGGTATAACAAGTTCACTTGTGCATGTCAGTTTTGGAGTTTAGTGTTTATGCAGGGTTTTAGCATTGAAAGCAAGACTTCCGGGATAAGTTCATCAAGCACCTTGTGACAAGACCTTGAATCCCGTACAAGTCATGCAATGAAACAAACTTGACTCCTAGAAGCCAGGGACTCAACCCGAGAAGATGACAAACTCCGAGGACCTAACCAGAAAAGTGTCGAATCTTGTGAGACAAGGAGCTACGTCCAACTCGGAGAGAAACTGATGACAAGGGCCTACATTCAGAAGGGGGAAGCATCTAGAAGACTCGGGAACCGACACCATGCGAAGGAGGCCAGGAACTGGGCCTGGATGGGCCCAGGCCGGCCGGCCCAGGCCGGCCGGCCTAGCCCAGTCCAGGGCCCAATTCCCCCTCCTTTGACCTAGCCACCATTCGGGCTATTTATAGCCCCGGGGTCGAGAGCCACGCATCATCCAATTCGTCATCGGCCGCCGAGAAGCAGAGAAGAGAGGGACACCATCCCGAAGAGGAGAGGGTCGAGCTAGTTGACTAGGGTCTCCCTAGCCGACGTGGGAACCTTGCACGGAAGACCACGTCGGAGTTCTCGGAGCTAGAAGCAAGATCAAGGTAGGATCACGGTGGTGATCTTGTTTATGTATCATTGTCATAGTTGAATTATCAAGTTGAATCTATTTCTAGCGATCAAGTGTTTCTTCGATGATTTCGTTTTTCGATCGGCTTTGCTTATTCTAGATCTATTCTCGAGATAGATTACATAGGGTGTTCTTGTAGCCGTGGTGGCTAGAGGTACACACCGGATCTTCCGAAAGAACTCGACTTGTCCTTGGACTCGCACTAGACTACCCGCATGAGTAGGGATACGTTGTGACAGAATGGGGGTTCCGAAAGGCGGATGTTTTCAGAGTCGGACGGGAAACCACGATTTAAAGGGGCTTCTAATAAGATTCGATTTGCTACTTCTTCTCTTACTTAAAACTTCAACAAAAGGCTTAATCCAATCTCTCTAGATCGGTTTATCTACCCTATTTTTCTTTGTTATCTCCGGTCTTTAGTAGATTAGATTAGTTTCGTGTTCTTTATCTAGATGCATTAGGGTTTCTCTTTTATCGAAGATTGAAGTTACTTGGCTTTACTAGATCATCTTTTGCGTCACACTTTTGTTCCACAGATTCGATACCTTGGGTTCACCACTCGAGGGAAGAAGGGTCCCTTGACTACGACGGGAGACTTGTCCGCTTGCAAGTCTAAACGAACTTTGATACAACTATTAAACGTCAACACACTCGATAGAGGTGGTCATCTCTCATCTTATCTTCTATGGGCTCTTTATCATCTTGTCCACGATTCATCCTAGACAAATGATCAGCCACAACATTCTCCACCCCCTTCTTGTCACGAATTTCAACATCAAATTCTTGGAGAAGAAGGATCCAACAAATCAATCGTGGTTTAGCATCCTTCTTAGCCAAGAGATACTTGATGGCAGCGTGATCGGTGTAAACAATGACCTTCGAGTTCACGATGTAAGATCTGAATTTTTCGAAAGCGAACACCACCGCTAGCAACTCCTTTTCTATAGTGGCATAGTTTAATTGTGCCCCATTAAGAGTTTTGCTAGCGTAGTAAACGGCGTGAACTCGGCCTTGCTTTTTTTGACCCAAAACCGCGCCTACGGCGTAGGAACTTGCATCACACATGATCTCGAAAGGTTGGCTCCAATCCGGAGGTTGAATAATGGGAGCACTCACAAACGCACTTTTCAAGGTCCGGAATGCCGCTAGGCACTTCTCATCAAAGTCAAAAGCCACATCCTTTTGAAGGAGATGTGTTAAAGGCTTAGTGATCTTTGAGAAGTCCTTAATAAATCTTCTATAAAATCCGACATGGCCTAGAAAGCTCCTTAAGGACTTAACATCCGTCGGAGGTGGGAGTTGCTCAACCGTCTCTACCTTAGCCTTGTCCACTTCAATGCCTCTCTCGGATATAACATGTCCGAGCACTATGCCTTGCTTAACCATGAAGTGGCACTTTTCCCAATTTAACACCAAATCTACCTCCGCGCACCTCACTAGGACCTTATCCAAGTTTGCCAAGCAATCCATAAACGTTTTCCCGTAAACGGAAAAATCATCCATGAACACCTCGACAATTTCTTCGATGAATTCCGAGAATACGGCCATCATGCAACGTTGAAAAGAGGCCGGAGCGTTGCATAGACCGAAGGGCATCCTTCTATATGCAAACGTTCCATAAGGGCATGTAAACGTTGTTTTGTGTTGATCGTCCGGGTGAATGGGAATTTGCATGAACCCCGAGTACCCATCGAGAAAGCAAAAATAAGCGTGGTTCGCTAATCTCTCAAGCATCTCGTCAATGAACAGTAGGGGGAAGTGATCTTTCTTTGTCGCTTTGTTAAGCTTACGATAATCGATACACATCCGCCACCCGGTCACGGTTCTTTGCAGTATCAACTTGTTCTTCTCATTCTTCATCACGGTTAAACCTCCTTTCTTTGGTACACAATCTACCGGGCTCACCCACTCTCTATGCGGAACCGGGTAGATGATTCCGGCATCAAGTAACTTGATGACCTCTTTCTTTACTACCTCTCGCATGGCATGAGTTAGCCTCCTTTGGTGGTCCACTACGGGCTTACATTGGTTTTCCATTGGTATACAATGAGTGCAAAAGGCTGGGCTAAGACCTTTGAGATCATTGATTAAATATCCAATCACCTTCCTATATTTTTTCAATAAAATCAGCAACTTCTCATTTTCTTGGGGACTCAACTCGTCGTTCACAATGACTGGATAAGTCTTGTCTGGGCCCAAAAATTCATACTTTAATCCTTTGGGTAAAGGTTTAAGGTCTACCTCGGGCACTTGTGGCTCCTCGGGTTTAATCTCTCCTATGTCTTCGAATTTTCTTCCTCCACGCTTCCATCATGCGGTTCTAAGCCTTTTGTTGCTTCTTCTAGTTCTTCATCTTGTTAATTACTAATTTGATTTTCCATCGCTCTTTGCAGAGTGTCTCTAAGGGTTTCAACAAAACAAAGACTATCTACCTCCTCTACTTCTTCATCTTTGGGAGGAAAGGGTGTAAGGTGTTTAGAAACGCGAAGAAAGTTATATGTGTACTTCTTTCCATTAAGGTTCATTGTTACTTTGCCTTTTCCGGCATCCAACACGGCATCAACCAACTTAAGAAAGGGCCTACCTAGGATTATGTGATCATGATTACTATGGTAAGCATCAATAACAAAGAAATCGGTTGGTATACATTTTCCAGAGATTTTTACTTTCATGTTGCAAGAAATACCTAGAGGTCTAATAGTTCTACCATCTCCCATAATTAATTTTGTTGATGTTGGAGCTAAGTCTAGGTTGTGGTCTTGAACTTTATCGTAAATTTTAGAAGATATGACACTTACTTGGGCTCCGATGTCGCATAAAGCTTTGCATTGAACTCCGTTGATATCGCAACTCAAGTGTGGTGCCATCTTCTCTTCCTCATCGGATCCTATCGCGTAAACTTCGGCGAGGTGAGCGTATGGTGAAGATCGGTTAGAGGAAGGACTTCTTGATGTGCCGGCGAAGAAAAAAATAAAAGAGAAGGATTGTAGGAGAAGGTTTTTCCACGGCCCAAGAAGGAGGTGCACAACAAAATTATGTGCCACCATTTGGAGGAATTCCGGCGCCGCCAAGTTACTACGGTGGTGTACCAATGCAAGCATGGGGGAGTGGTGCAGCCATACCCCCACCAATTTTTGCGGTGCCCAACGTAGCCTTTGCGGAGACATATGCACATCTTCCTTGACCACAACAAAATGTGGCCACCATTGGAGGATACGCTGCAAGAAACATTCAAATAATTGCAGCCATCCAAACCAATGCAAACCAAATGGGTGAAGGAATTGCAAACATCGCTTATGAGCTTTGACACCTTCACCTAGCACCGTCGGACAATTCATAGGAGGAGTAGTGCATTCCTATTATGAGTAAGGGGTACAACAACCAAGACTATCAATATCAACCACCGGCGGAAGATTAGAGAGAGGAGGAGCTTTAGCTATCTTTCCTTTACCCCCTTTTCTTTAATTTTCAGCTTGTATGCGCCTATGTATGCGTAGTGTTTTCAGTTTTATTTTAATTTTCAGCATGTGTGTTAGTTTATTTTCAGCATGTGTGTTAGTGTTTATTTTCATCATGAATAAAGTCACCACTAAGTTTTTACCTTTGGTAAAGTTACAAAGTTTGTGCCATGATGATATATGATTATAATTGCCGCTTTGTTTATCTTTGTAATTGATTTATGCATGTTTAACCTAGTGCTCTCTTAAAAATACAAATCTGAAATTATCTAAATGCTAGCTTAATATTTAGCGGAGGTTATGATAAAATGTCACACCCTGAAATTTCCCAATTTCAGGATGTGAATAGAAAGAATAATTAAATAACGATTTTCTCATAATTTTAAAATTTTTCCAACATTTATTTTTCTTTACAGGAAATATAGTATAGGAAAAATACTTTGTTTGATTTTCCGAATTAAAACAAAGTTGAGAGTGTTGTATTCATGTCGATGCATCTTGGTGTTTCATGAGTGCAAAAGGTTTCAAAAATGCGTTTAGGTGTCGACAAATCCTTCCGAGAATTTTCCGGCTTTTTTTTTTCACGGAATTTATTCTCACTTTTCTTGAGCTTGTTCTACTTATTAGAAGGCTCTAATTTTTTTCATGAGCTCCAAACATTTTATTTGGATTGTTCGTGTCTCATTCTATCTCCTGGAATTTTGAGAATTTTTTCGAGTACTTTTCGTGCCTTAAAAACATTTTCTAGTCTTTACTGGAATTGTCTTCGTATAGAAAAGTAATTTCGGAAAATAAAAGGAAATCTTATCCCTTCAGTTTGGGCCGAGCCCGAGGGCCCGACCTATCTCCGCCGTCCCAGCCCTAGGCCCGCCTATGCCCATCTGGGCCCAGAACTTGCCAGTGTCCACGGCGGACACACGACGGTGTGCCGCCGCCAGGCCTCCAGCCTTGGCATGCGTGCCATGTCGCCCGCGCCTATAAAGGGCGTGGCCCCGTCCTCCCGCGTGCCCTAGCCGCCGCCTCCACCCCGCGCCTCGCTTTGCTCGCGCCGCGCCGCCGCCTTGAGAGTTCGCCGGCCAAGCCGTGCACCGCCGCCGGCCGTCGTCGATTCGATGCAAGGAAGCGCCGGTGAACTAAGCCAAGACCACCGGGGGGATCCGCGAGGCCGAGCCGCACCCATCATGCCGGTTCCCATCACCGGAAGAGCACCGGAGGGTCGCCGCCGTCGCGAAGTCCGGCTCCCCCGAGCTCGACGTGCGGCCGCTCTCCTCCGAATCCGGCGTTTCCCGTCGTCCTCCACCGTTGGTGAGCACACCTAGGCGATCCTCCCTCCTCTCTCCGTTCCGCGACTCGGGCGAGCCCCTATTTCCGCCATGCCCGAAATACCGTGATCTTCCCAAATTTTAGTTGAGCTCTTCACCTTCATCGTCGCTCTCCGTCTGCGACGGTGAGGACATGCATGCATGAACTCCTCCGTCATCTTTTTGTCACCGTATCATCTTAACATTTTGACAAGCTACTTTATCTTTTATCCCCCCCTTGCGACTCCGGGAAGCTGAACTAGAGGCACACACGGATTGCCTCCGTGCAAAGCTGATCCCACACATCAGCATCTTGTTTCTCCTAGTTGCATGCGAACTCGAGTTACACATTGTTTTCCTCACAAAACCGGTTCGTGCAACGTCCGCATGCACCGGGATGGATCGAGCCGGACGCACAAACCACACCAAGCCGCATCTACCGGGTCTCTCTTTTCTATATCCTATCACGAGCCCTTATATACCCTAGCGACATGCGCCGCCTTTGCCGAGCATGAAACCGCCGCCGCCGCTTGTCGCCCTGCGCATCCTGCTGCTACTCTCGCCCATCGTTGATCAGTCTGCATCGCCGCCGGGAATCGGAGTCGAGGGAGCTACACGGCCTGCTGCCTCCTAGCGTCCCCGTATCCTTGCGGTGCACGAAGCCGCCGCTGCTCATGACCTAGCGATGTTGCAGTGCGCCATTCAGATCAAGATGAAAGCTGGGGTCGTCGTCGATCCCATCAGCACCAGCAGCGCCGTCGTCGTCGGCCACCAGGAGCAACCTCGTGGCACCAGGAAGAAGCCGTCCACAGCACGCACATCACTGCAGCAAGCCGTCCACCGTCCATGACTCCATCAAGACTCCAGAAGGTCATCATGTCGCCCGCTGCCCATCGGCCGTCTATCGGACTATCGATCGAGGAGCATCTACCACGTGAAAGATCAAACCGCGCCGCCGTCCACATCAACTTCAATCTCCGCCTCCATCGTTTATGTCGTTCAGCTTTTGTGTAGGTGAAGATACATATATAATTAATCTATCTTGCCTTGCTCCTAATTCAGCCTACGTTCTATTTTTTTTCTGCCCATCTGTGTTCCTCATGCGTCGATCGATCTCTTGTTCCTCCCCTCCAGGGCGGCAAGCACCGGGAATAACTCTGCGACCGGCACCTCTGCGCCGCCATGGCGATCCACTTTTGCCGCCTCGCGTCCAAGGCCGGAGCAAGCTAGCATCTCCTAAAGTCTTGGGACGACGACGAGCCACGCCTTCCATCTAGTCGCCGCCGAGAAGCCCGTCCGCCGGACACCATCGTCGTTTCATCTTTGGAACACCTCATTTGCGATGAAGCCGATCTACACATCCCGGCGGTGCCGCTCCGTTAGTTCCGTCCTAGCGGACGCACTCATCGTCACCGCCGGTCTCGTGTCTTGCATTGGCGACGACACCGCCGGTGAGAAGCTCCTTATGCACCTTCGATTCCGTCCTCTATCACACTAATCCGAGCAAGCCTTCATGCACGTGTGTATCACCGGCGACGTGCTTGTTAGCTACTCATGCATGCACATTCACATTTAATTTGTCTCTAATTCATGCATGTGCTATTTGAAACTCATGCCGCCTACGGCCGTACGCCTCCTGCTCGATGCATGCCAACTCGGTCGAGTTCAATTCGTCGTGTCTCTTTGCGGCCGTCGCTAACCATCATCACCACCCGTTATTAAGTCCATGCAAGATCATAGCTATAGAAAGAGAAGCATGCGCGTGGGTGCCGATGAGCAAGACATGCATTTTCATACGTCTTCCTCTTGCCGGTGCTGACATCACGGTGACATCATGCTTACGTGGTAATTAGAACTTTTCCTATCCCACATATTCAACATTCTTCTTCCTACACTTCTTTTCTTCGGTAATGTGAAACTTCATTGATCACTAGGCCTTGCAAATCTTTGATCTATGGGATAATTATTTATTCATCTGTAAAATCCTTGCTCACGTCAATCAATTTATCTATCATTTAATTTCTTTTCTTGATTATTTCTCATGGAGACATCATCTTTATGTCATATTCAATCAGTTGTCTTTTTCTTGTTATTAAAATTCATATCTTATTCTATCTAATTTCAATCTCGGTAATTCTTTCACTAACGGGTTCGTCCTAATGCGTAGACTAGTTTTGTACCGTTGTAGTACGTTTGTGCCGTTCTCGTTCGTTTCACCATAACTTGTACGTTAGCATGTGTATCACCTATTACTTTTGTTTTAACCCCAAAGTTGCATGATTAATTTTGACTAATACTTATTCCATAGCTTTTCTAAATAAAAGTGATTAGGTTATAATCCGGTTTTCTTTAATTAATATTAACTTGATTAATTCTTATTTATAACTAGCTTTTGTTAAATAAAAGATGCTTAGTATTAAACATCCGTTTTCATAATAAATTTAATATGCTTAATGGTATTATAATTATCTTTTCAATATTAATATGCTTAGTTGAACACGAAATATAAAGTTATTCGATTAGATTCTTTCACATGCTTTGTCTTTTAATATTAATTGTTAATTGGATATAACTTGTACTTAAAAATTTGCAAATAAATATGATTAGGCTTATCGTGTTTTCTTAATTAAATATAACTTGCTTTGAATTATTCTTGCCACATGATTTTCTAATTAAAACATATGAAGCACGTAGTCTTTTGTTGTTTGATAATAATCTTTCGAAAGCTTCGACCTTAGTTTTGTTTTCAACGTTCTTTCGTCGTTGCGTAAGCATAGAATCAAACCTATCCTTTAGTGCGCTCTTTTAAAGTTTTCTTTTGATTGGTGCTTTGTTCTTAGTATGCTTGTTTGTTTGCTCTGTGTATGGTTGTGCCCGATGATTGATGCGCTTAGAGTGAACGCCGTTCGAGAAGCTTTGAAGAGCAAGAAGTTGAAGATTACGAGCAACGACATTACTTTGGTTAAAGGCAAGTGTGTCCTTGATCTTTTGTCCTAAGAATTATGTTTAATCACTCATTGCATATGCTTGCATTAATATGATGGGACCCATGTTTAAGGTTTGACTAGTGTTATTTATCCTGTGCCTTGATCAAACGGGTTTATCTTTATGTTGGGTAGTTATGCTTAGTTGCTATACCTTGGGATATGGTGGTTTTAATGAACAACAATGATGAACATGCTTTACTTTGATGCTATATATCTCTGTTTAATACAAGATCAACGTGCAATAATCGGAACATGGAGAACCACCCGGGGAAAACGGTGCTACCACAAGACATATGGCTCTGTCTTGGCTTATTAATTAGTGAACTAGGTGTTAGGTATGCTTTACCTGATAAGGGTTGGGGGCTGGCGGGTAGTGGCGTATGGACTGCTCGGGCGTAGGTGTGGGCTTGGCTAAGACACGGTACTCGTCCGGGAGCTTTATACGTTGCACCGACCGAGGTAACCTAGCGGGCGACCTACATCCGGGGATCTTTGTAACGGCCTCGTAGCGTCCCTATGCAATCACACCTCGGTAGTGTGGTATGATGCCTAGCTAGCATCGCATGGTTGGGTTTAAAGTTCTTCGGGACTTTTACGCGACTTGTGGGTAAAGATGTACGACCTCCGCAGAGTGTAAAACTAATCGATTAGCCGTGCCCACGGTCACGGGCGGCCCGGACCCTCACATGATAATTGAACTTGAAGATGGACTTAAATCGTGTTCTCTCGGTTATGCTTGCCATATGCTTATGGCGTATTCTTACCTTATGCTTAATGTGGGTTGGTATAAACTTATACTTTATTAGTAATCGAGTGCTAATAAAACTTGACCAACTAAAATTGCTTAAATGCTTATAGCCCGACCCAGTATAAAGCCTTTGCATTCATATCTTTTTCCACACTTGCCGAGTACGACAAGTGCTCACCCTTGCTATAAACATTGTTGCTCGAAGGAGGAAGCTGCTCTAAAGTCTTGTGAAGACGTTGTTGGTGCTAGGCGTACGCAACCCCCGTCGGCCCGTGATGTTTGGAGCCTTCGTTTCCAGGATTAAGCGTAAATCTCTGATAATCTTTTCTTTTTCTTACGTGATACTGTTTCTGTATTCACTTTTATGTCACTATATGCATGAAACTTGATCCTGGCATGCATATAGGCTTGCACTTGGTTTTCTTCGGAAAGTCGGGTGTGACAGAGTGGTATCAGAGCTGTATCGACTGTAGGCCGTAAGCCTAGCTAGTATTGGTCGTTTCCTAATGCCTCTTTTGTTCTACAATCCCTCCTTACCTTATCCTTGACCTCTCTGATGAATGATCTCACGTCTTAACCATCTTCTTATCTTCATACCATGAATTCTTGTATATTTATCTTCACTCTCCTTGAACAATTCTTCGACCTCGCCTATTCATTCCCTCAAGCAATAAACACCCCCTTGATGTATTGGTGGAATTGTTACCCTAAACATTCCATCTATTCGCGCAGCTCTCTGACACATCAGCGTTGTTTTAATTTTATCTCGAGCTACAGAACTCCGATTGGCATGAAACCAGTTGGGTTAGTTCCTAAATTTCATAAGTGAAATTCTACAAAAATTCAGCCCTATCCTGTACATGTTCCAGAAGCTATGCCCGAAACATTGAAGCTATCGGAATCTGTAAACTCTGCTGACCTAGTTATCTTCAATATTCTATATCTCGGGCTATGGACCTCCGATTGAGGTAAATCCAATTGGAGTAGTTCAGGAATTTCATCAGCTTCGCCCTGTACAAAATTCAGCAGTATTCGTTTTGTATCCATGGATATACATACGAATTATTGGAGCATTCAGAATCTGCCAACACTGCTGACATAGCCATCTTGTTTAACTCATATCTCGAGTTCTAAACCTCCGATTGAGGTGATTCCAGTTGGGATGAACTCATAATTTCGACCTCCTTGATCTGGGAAAAATCCATTATCTATGGATATCCTTGCTGGAAGCCACATCTGATCTATTAGAAGGATACCCCCGACTATATTAACAACGTGTAGTATCGTTCCCTTAGCTATGTCTTGATTGGTGAAATTCACTGTTTGCATGATGTTGCTTGATTTTATGACATTGCTTGTGTTGGTTCTTTGTGGTGAGTGTTGGTGTATTGTGAGTCTTACATCTGCAATAACATCAGTTGCCTAGTTGGGTTTCTCTTTTGTACCTCCCACATCCTTGCCATCTTTCTTTCTTTCGACTCACTAGAGGTGTTACCGGGAGGAAATCAAAGGTAGATGCAAGATGAAAAAAAAGAAGACATCACTCTACCTTCATTCCCACCTTCTGCTTGCTTTTGTCCCACCTAGCTCACTCTGATGAAGACCCCAACAATCATTGAAGAAAAAGATTGAAGGTTTCACACCGATCGACAAAAGCGGATGACCGCCTACCTACTTGGGAGCAATGTTTTTGTTTATCTCCCTCCTCCTTGCTTCTTCTTTCTTCGAATCTCGGGACGAGATTCCGTTTAAGGGGGGTAGGTTTGTCACACCCGAAATTTCCCAATTTCAGGATGTGAATAGAAAGAATAATTAAATAACGATTTTCTCATAATTTTAAAATTTTTCCAACATTTATTTTTCTTTACAGGAAATATAGTATAGGAAAAATACTTTGTTTGATTTTCCGAATTAAAACAAAGTTGAGAGTGTTGTATTCATGTCGATGCATCTTGGTGTTTCATGAGTGCAAAAGGTTTCAAAAATGCGTTTAGGTGCCGACAAATCCTTCCGAGAATTTTCCGCTTTTTTTTTTCGGAATTTATTCTCACTTTTCTTGAGCTTGTTCTACTTATTAGAAGGCTCTAATTTTTTTCATGAGCTCCAAACATTTTATTTGGATTGTTCGTGTCTCATTCTATCTCCTGGAATTTTGAGAATTTTTCGAGTACTTTTCGTGCCTTAAAAACATTTTCTAGTCTTTACCGGAATTGTCTTCGTATAGAAAAGTAATTTCGGAAAATAAAAGGAAATCTTATCCCTTCGGTTTGGGCCGAGCCCGAGGGCCCGACCTATCTCCGCCGTCCCAGCCCTAGGCCCGCCTATGCCCATCTGGGCCCAGAACTTGCCAGTGTCCACGGCGGACACGACAGTGTGCCGCCGCCAGGCCTCCAGCCTTGGCATGCGTGCCATGTCGCCCGCGCCTATAAAGGGCGTGGCCCCGTCCTCCCGCGTGCCCTAGCCGCCGCCTCCACCCCGCGCCTCGCCTGCTCGCGCCGCGCCGCCGCCTTGAGAGTTCGCCGGCCAAGCCGAGCACCGCCGCCGGCCGTCGTCGATTCGATGCAAGGAAGCGCGGTGAACTAAGCCAAGACCACCGGGGGGATCCGCGAGGCCGAGCCGCACCCATCATGCTGGTTCCCATCACCGGAGGAGCACCGGAGGGTCGCCGCCGTCGCGAAGTCCGGCTCCCCCGAGCTCGACGTGCGGCCGCTCTCCTCGGAATCCGGCGTTTCCCGTCGTCCTCCACCGTTGGTGAGCACACCTAGGCGATCCTCCCTCCTCTCTCCGTTCCGCGACTCAGGCGAGCCCCTATTTCCGCCATGCCCGAAATACTGTGATCTTCCCAAATTTTAGTTGAGCTCTTCACCTTCATCGTCCGCTCTCCGTCTGCGACGGTGAGGACATGCATGCATGAACTCCTCCGTCATCTTTTTGTCACCGTATCATCTTAACATTTTGACAAGCTACTTTATCTTTTATCCCCCCCCTTGCGACTCGGGAAGCTGAACTAGAGGCACACACGGATTGCCTCCGTGCAAAGCTGATCCCACACATCAGCATCTTGTTTCTCCTAGTTGCATGCGAACTCGAGTTACACATTGTTTTCCTCACAAAACCGGTTCGTGCAACGTCCGCATGCACCAGGATGGATCGAGCTGGACGCACAAACCACACCAAGCCGCATCTACCGGGTCTCTCTTTTCTATATCCTATCACAGAGCCCTTATATACCCTAGCGACATGCGCCGCCTTTGCCGAGCATGAAACCGCCGCCGCCGCTTGTCGCCCGCGCATCCTGCCGCTACTCTCGCCCATCGTTGATCAGTCTGCATCGCCGCCGGGAATCGGAGTCGAGGGAGCTACACGGCCGCGCCTCCTAGCGTCCCCGTATCCTTGCGGTGCACGAAGCCGCCGCCGCTCATGACCTAGCGATGTTGCGGTGCGCCATTCGGATCAAGATGAAAGCCGGGGTCGTCGTCGATCCCATCGGCACCGGCCGCCGCCGTCGTCGTCGGCCACCAGGAGCAACCTCGTGGCACCAGGAAGAAGCCGTCCACAGCACGCACATCACTGCAGCAAGCCGTCCACCGTCCATGACTCCATCAAGACTCCAGAAGGTCATCATGTCGCCCGCTGCCCATCGGCTGTCTATCAGACTATCGATCAGAGGAGCATCTACCACGTGAAAGATCAAACCGCGCCGCCGTCCACATCAACTTCAATCTCCGCCTCCATCGTTTATGTCGTTCAGCTTTTGTGTAGGTGAAGATACATATATAATTAATCTATCTTGCCTTGCTCCTAATTCAGCCTACGTTCTATTTTTTTTCTGCCCATCTGTGTTCCTCATGCGTCGATCGATCTCTTGTTCCTCCCCTCCAGGGCGGCAAGCACCGGGAATAACTCTGCGACCGGCACCTCTGCGCCGCCATGGCGATCCACTTTTGCCGCCTCCGTCCAGTGCCGGAGCAAGCTAGCATCTCCTAAAGTCTTGGGACGACGACGAGCCACGCCTTCCATCTAGTCGCCGCTGAGAAGCCCGTCCGCCCGGACACCATCGTCGTTTCATCTTTGGAACACCTCATTTGCGATGAAGCCGATCTACACATCCCGGCGGTCTGCTCCGTTAGTTCCGTCCTAGCGGACGCACTCATCGTCACCGCCGGTCTCGTGTCTTGCATTGGCGACGACACTGCTGGTGAGAAGCTCCTTATGCACCTTCTGATTCCGTCCTCTATCACACTAATCCGAGCAAGCCTTCATGCACGTGTGTATCACCAGCGACGTGCTTGTTAGCTACTCATGCATGCACATTCACATTTAATTTGTCTCTAATTCATGCATGTGCTATTTGAAACTCATGCGCCTACGGCCGTACGCCTCCCTGGCCGATGCATGCCAACTCAGCTGAGTTCAATTCGTCGTGTCTCTTTGCAGCCGTCGCTAACCATCATCACCACCTGTTATTAAGTCCATGCAAGATCATAGCTATAGAAAGAGAAGCATGCGCGTGGGTGCTGATGAGCAAGACATGCATTTTCATACGTCTTCCTCTTGCGGTGCCGACATCACGGTGACATCATGCTTACGTGGTAATTAGAACTTTTCCTATCCCACATATTCAACATTCTTCTTCCTACACTTCTTTTCTTCGGTAATGTGAAACTTCATTGATCACCGGGCCTTGCAAATCTTTGATCTATGGGATAATTATTTATTCATCCGTAAAATCCTTGCTCACGTCAATCAATTTATCTATCATTTAATTTCTTTTCTTGATTATTTCTCATGGAGACATCATCTTTATGTCATATTCAATCGGTTGTCTTTTTCTTGTTATTAAAATTCATATCTTATTCTATCTAATTTCAATCTCGGTAATTCTTTCACTAACGGGTTCGTCCTAATGCGTAGACTAGTTTTGTACCGTTGTAGTACGTTTGTGCCGTTCTCGTTCGTTTCACCATAACTTGTACGTTAGCATGTGTATCACCTATTACTTTTGTTTTAACCCCAAAGTTGCATGATTAATTTTGACTAATACTTATTCCATAGCTTTTCTAAATAAAAGTGATTAGGTTATAATCCGGTTTTCTTTAATTAATATTAACTTGATTAATTCTTATTTATAACTAGCTTTTGTTAAATAAAAGATGCTTAGTATTAAACATCCGTTTTCATAATAAATTTAATATGCTTAATGGTATTATAATTATCTTTTCAATATTAATATGCTTAGTTGAACACGAAATATAAAGTTATTCGATTAGATTCTTTCACATGCTTTGTCTTTTAATATTAATTGTTAATTGGATATAACTTGTACTTAAAAATTTGCAAATAAATATGATTAGGCTTATCGTGTTTTCTTAATTAAATATAACTTGCTTTGAATTATTCTTGCCACATGATTTTCTAATTAAAACATATGAAGCACGTAGTCTTTTGTTGTTTGATAATAATCTTTCGAAAGCTTCGACCTTAGTTTTGTTTTCAACGTTCTTTCGTCGTTGCGTAAGCATAGAATCAAACCTATCCTTTAGTGCGCTCTTTTAAAGTTTTCTTTTGATTGGTGCTTTGTTCTTAGTATGCTTGTTTGTTTGCTCTGTGTATGGTTGTGCCCGATGATTGATGCGCTTAGAGTGAACGCCGTTCGAGAAGCTTTGAAGAGCAAGAAGTTGAAGATTCTGAGCAACGACATTACTTTGGTTAAAGGCAAGTGTGTCCTTGATCTTTTGTCCTAAGAATTATGTTTAATCACTCATTGCATATGCTTGCATTAATATGATGGGACCCATGTTTAAGGTTTGACTAGTGTTATTTATCCTGTGCCTTGATCAAACGGGTTTATCTTTATGTTGGGTAGTTATGCTTAGTTGCTATACCTTGGGATATGGTGGTTTTAATGAACAACAATGATGAACATGCTTTACTTTGATGCTATATATCTCTGTTTAATACAAGATCACTGTGCATTAATCGGAACATGGAGAACCACCCGGGAAAACAGTGCTACCACAAGACATATGGCTCTGTCTTGGCTTATTAATTAGTGAACTAGGTGTTAGGTATGCTTTACCTGATAAGGGTTGGGGGCTGGCGGGTAGTGGCGTATGGACCTGCTCGGGCGTAGGTGTGGGCTTGGCTAAGACACGGTACTCGTCCGGGAGCTTTATACGTTGCACTGACCAGGTAACCTAGCGGGCAGCCTACATCTGGGGATCTTTGTAACGGCCTCGTAGCGTCCCTATGCAATCACACCTCGGTAGTGTGGTATGATGCCTAGCTAGCATCGCATGGTTGGGTTTAAAGTTCTTCGGGACTTTTACGCGACTTGTGGGTAAAGATGTACGACCTCTGCGAGTGTAAAACTAATCGATTAGCCGTGCCCACGGTCACGGGCGGCCCGGACCCTCACATGATAATTGAACTTGAAGATGGACTTAAATCGTGTTCTCTGGTTATGCTTGCCATATGCTTATGGCGTATTCTTACCTTATGCTTAATGTGGGTTGGTATAAACTTATACTTTATTAGTAATCGGGTGCTAATAAAACTTGACCAACTAAAATTGCTTAAATGCTTATAGCCCGATCCGATATAAAGCCTTTGCATTCATATCTTTTTCCACACTTGCCGAGTACGACAAGTGCTCACCCTTGCTATAAACATTGTTGCTCGAAGGAGGAAGCTGCTCTAAAGTCTTGTGAAGACGTTGTTGGTGCTAGGCGTACGCAACCCCCAGTCGACTGCCTGTGATGTTTGGAGCCTTCGTTTCCAGGATTAAGCGTAAATCTCTGATAATCTTTTCTTTTTCTTACGTGATACTGTTTCTGTATTCACTTTTATGTCACTATATGCATGAAACTTGATCCTGGCATGCATATAGGCTTGCACTTGGTTTTCTTCGGAAAGTCGGGTGTGACAGAGTGGTATCAGAGTTGTATCGACTGTAGGCCGTAAGCCTAGTTAGTATTGGTCGTTTCCTAATGCCTCTTTTGTTCTACAATCCCTCCTTACCTTATCCTTGACCTCTCTGATGAATGATCTCACGTCTTAACCATCTTCTTATCTTCATACCATGAATTCTTGTATATTTATCTTCACTCTCCTTGAACAATTCTTCGACCTCGCCTATTCATTCCCTCAAGCAATAAACACCCCCTTGATGTATTGGTGGAATTGTTACCCTAAACATTCCATCTATTCGCGCAGCTCTCTGACACATCAGCGTTGTTTTAATTTTATCTCGAGCTACAGAACTCCGATTGGCATGAAACCAGTTGGGTTAGTTCCTAAATTTCATAAGTGAAATTCTACAAAAATTCAGCCCTATCCTGTACATGTTCCAGAAGCTATGCCCGAAACATTGAAGCTATCAGAATCTGTAAACTCTGCTGACCTAGTTATCTTCAATATTCTATATCTCGGGCTATGGACCTCCGATTGAGGTAAATCCAATTGGAGTAGTTCAGGAATTTCATCAGCTTCGCCCTGTACAAAATTCAGCAGTATTCGTTTTGTATCCATGGATATACATACGAATTATTGGAGCATTCAGAATCTGCCAACACTGCTGACATAGCCATCTTGTTTAACTCATATCTCGAGTTCTAAACCTCCGATTGAGGTGATTCCAGTTGGGATGAACTCATAATTTCGACCTCCTTGATCTGGGAAAAATCCATTATCTATGGATATCCTTGCTGGAAGCCACATCTGATCTATTAGAAGGATACCCCCTGACTATATTAACAACGTGTAGTATCGTTCCCTTAGCTATGTCTTGATTGGTGAAATTCACTGTTTGCATGATGTTGCTTGATTTTATGACATTGCTTGTGTTGGTTCTTTGTGGTGAGTGTTGGTGTATTGTGGGTCTTACATCTGCAATAACATCAGTTGCCTAGTTGGGTTTCTCTTTTGTACCTCCCACATCCTTGCCATCTTTCTTTCTTTCGACACACTAGAGGTGTTACCGGGAGGAAATCAAAGGTAGATGCAAGATGAAAAAAGAAGACATCACTCTACCTTCCTTCCCACCTTGTGCTTGCTTTTGTCCCACCTAGCTCATTCTGATGAAGACTCCAACAATCATTGAAGAAAAAGATTGAAGGTTTCACACCGATCGACAAAAGCGGATGACCGCCTACCTACTTGGGAGCAATGTTTTTGTTTATCTCCCTCCTCCTTGCTTCTTCTTTCTTCGAATCTCGGGACGAGATTCCGTTTAAGGGGGGTAGATTTGTCACACCCTGAAATTTCCAATTTCAGGATGTGAATAGAAAGAATAATTAAATAACGATTTTCTCATAATTTTAAAATTTTTCCAACATTTATTTTTCTTTACGGAAATATAGTATAGGAAAAATACTTTGTTTGATTTTCCGAATTAAAACAAAGTTGAGAGTGTTGTATTCATGTCGATGCATCTTGGTGTTTCATGAGTGCAAAAGGTTTCAAAAATGCGTTTAGGTGCTGACAAATCCTTCCGAGAATTTTCCAGCTTTTTTTTTTTACGGAATTTATTCTCACTTTTCTTGAGCTTGTTCTACTTATTAGAAGGCTCTAATTTTTTTCATGAGCTCCAAACATTTTATTTGGATTGTTCGTGTCTCATTCTATCTCCCGGAATTTTGAGAATTTTTTCGAGTACTTTTCGTGCCTTAAAAACATTTTCTAGTCTTTCCGGAATTGTCTTCGTATAGAAAAGTAATTTCGGAAAATAAAAGGAAATCTTATCCCTTCGGTTTGGGCCGAGCCCGAGGGCCCGACCTATCTCCGCCGTCCCAGCCCTAGGCCCGCCTATGCCCATCCGGGCCCCGGAACTTGCCGGTGTCCACGGCGGACACGACGGTGTGCCGCCGCCAGGCCTCCGGCCTTGGCATGCGTGCCATGTCGCCCGCGCCTATAAAGGGCGTGGCCCCGTCCTCCCGCGTGCCCTAGCCGCCGCCTCCACCCCCGCGCCTCGCCCGCTCGCGCCGCGCCGCCGCCTTGAGAGTTCGCCGGCCAAGCCAGGCACCGCTGCTGGCCGTCGTCGATTCGATGCAAGGAAGCGCCGGTGAACTAAGCCAAGACCACCAGGGGATCCGCGAGGCCGAGCTGCACCCATCATGCTGGTTCCCATCACCGGAGGAGCACCGGAGGGTCGCCGCCGTCGCGAAGTCCGGCTCCCCCGAGCTCGACGTGCGGCCGCTCTCCTCCGGAATCCGGCGTTTCCCGTCGTCCTCCACCGTTGGTGAGCACACCTAGGCGATCCTCCCTCCTCTCTCCGTTCCGCGACTCAGGCGAGCCCCTATTTCCGCCATGCCCGAAATACTGTGATCTTCCCAAATTTTAGTTGAGCTCTTCACCTTCATCGTCTGCTCTCCGTCTACTGACGGTGAGGACATGCATGCATGAACTCCTCCGTCATCTTTTTGTCACTGTATCATCTTAACATTTTGACAAGCTACTTTATCTTTTATCCCCCCCTTGCGACTCCGGGAAGCTGAACTAGAGGCACACACGGATTGCCTCCGTGCAAAGCTGATCCCACACATCAGCATCTTGTTTCTCCTAGTTGCATGCGAACTCGAGTTACACATTGTTTTCCTCACAAAACCGGTTCGTGCAACGTCCGCATGCACCAGGATGGATCGAGCTGGACGCACAAACCACACCAAGCCGCATCTACCGGGTCTCTCTTTTCTATATCCTATCACAGAGCCCTTATATACCCTAGCGACATGCGCCGCCTTTGCCGAGCATGAAACCGCCGCCGCCGCTTGTCGCCCTGCGCATCCTGCTGCTACTCTCGCCCATCGTTGATCAGTCTGCATCGCCGCCGGGAATCGGAGTCGAGGGAGCTACACGGCCTGCTGCCTCCTAGCGTCCCCGTATCCTTGCGGTGCACGAAGCCGCCGCTGCTCATGACCTAGCGATGTTGCGGTGCGCCATTCGGATCAAGATGAAAGGCCGGGGTCGTCGTCGATCCCATCGGCACCGGCCAGCCGCCGTCGTCGTCGGCCACCGGGGAGCAACCTCGTGGCACCGGGGAAGAAGCCGTCCACGGCACGCACATCACCGCAAAGCAAGCCGTCCACCGTCCATGACTCCATCAAGACTCCGAGAAGGTCATCATGTCGCCCGCGGCCCATCGGCCGTCTATCGGACTATCGATCGAGAGGAGCATCTACCACGTGAAAGATCAAACCGCGCCGCCGTCCACATCAACTTCAATCTCCGCCTCCATCGTTTATGTCGTTCGGCCTTTTGTGTAGGTGAAGATACATATATAATTAATCTATCTTGCCTTGCTCCTAATTCAGCCTACGTTCTATTTTTTTTTTCTCGCCCATCCGTGTTCCTCATGCGTCGATCGATCTCTTGTTCCTCCCCTCCGGGCGGCAAGCACCGGGAATAACTCGCGACCGGCACCTCGCGCCGCCATGGCGATCCACTTTTGCCGCCTCCGTCCAGGTGCGGAGCAAGCTAGCATCTCCTAAAGTCTTGGGACGACGACGAGCCACGCCTTCCATCTAGTCGCCGCCGAGAAGCCCGTCCGCCGGACACCATCGTCGTTTCATCTTTGGAACACCTCATTTGCGATGAAGCCGATCTACACATCCCGGCGGTCTCGCTCCGTTAGTTCCGTCCTAGCGGACGCACTCATCGTCACCGCCGGTCTCGTGTCTTGCATTGGCGACGACACCGCCGGTGAGAAGCTCCTTATGCACCTTCGATTCCGTCCTCTATCACACTAATCCGAGCAAGCCTTCATGCACGTGTGTATCACCGGCGACGTGCTTGTTAGCTACTCATGCATGCACATTCACATTTAATTTGTCTCTAATTCATGCATGTGCTATTTGAAACTCATGCTGCCTACGGCCGTACGCCTCCTGCTGATGCATGCCAACTCAGCTGAGTTCAATTCGTCGTGTCTCTTTGCAGCCGTCGCTAACCATCATCACCACCTGTTATTAAGTCCATGCAAGATCATAGCTATAGAAAGAGAAGCATGCGCGTGGGTGCTGATGAGCAAGACATGCATTTTCATACGTCTTCCTCTTGCCGGTGCTGACATCACGGTGACATCATGCTTACGTGGTAATTAGAACTTTTCCTATCCCACATATTCAACATTCTTCTTCCTACACTTCTTTTCTTCGGTAATGTGAAACTTCATTGATCACCAGGCCTTGCAAATCTTTGATCTATGGGATAATTATTTATTCATCTGTAAAATCCTTGCTCACGTCAATCAATTTATCTATCATTTAATTTCTTTTCTTGATTATTTCTCATGGAGACATCATCTTTATGTCATATTCAATCAGTTGTCTTTTTCTTGTTATTAAAATTCATATCTTATTCTATCTAATTTCAATCTCGGTAATTCTTTCACTAACGTGTTCGTCCTAATGCGTAGACTAGTTTTGTACCGTTGTAGTACGTTTGTGCCGTTCTCGTTCGTTTCACCATAACTTGTACGTTAGCATGTGTATCACCTATCACTTTTGTTTTACCCCCAAAGTTGCATGATTAATTTTGACTAATACTTATTCCATAGCTTTTCTAAATAAAAGTGATTAGGTTATAATCCGGTTTTCTTTAATTAATATTAACTTGATTAATTCTTATTTATAACTAGCTTTTGTTAAATAAAAGATGCTTAGTATTAAACATCCGTTTTCATAATAAATTTAATATGCTTAATGGTATTATAATTATCTTTTCAATATTAATATGCTTAGTTGAACACGAAATATAAAGTTATTCGATTAGATTCTTTCACATGCTTTGTCTTTTAATATTAATTGTTAATTGGATATAACTTGTACTTAAAAATTTGCAAATAAATATGATTAGGCTTATCGTGTTTTCTTAATTAAATATAACTTGCTTTGAATTATTCTTGCCACATGATTTTCTAATTAAAACATATGAAGCACGTAGTCTTTTGTTGTTTGATAATAATCTTTCGAAAGCTTCGACCTTAGTTTTGTTTTCAACGTTCTTTCGTCGTTGCGTAAGCATAGAATCAAACCTATCCTTTAGTGCGCTCTTTTAAAGTTTTCTTTTGATTGGTGCTTTGTTCTTAGTATGCTTGTTTGTTTGCTCGTGTATGGTTGTGCCCGATGATTGATGCGCTTAGAGTGAACGCCGTTCGAGAAGCTTTGAAGAGCAAGAAGTTGAAGATTCTGAGCAACGACATTACTTTGGTTAAAGGCAAGTGTGTCCTTGATCTTTTGTCCTAAGAATTATGTTTAATCACTCATTGCATATGCTTGCATTAATATGATGGGACCCATGTTTAAGGTTTGACTAGTGTTATTTATCCTGTGCCTTGATCAAACGGGTTTATCTTTATGTTGGGTAGTTATGCTTAGTTGCTATACCTTGGGATATGGTGGTTTTAATGAACAACAATGATGAACATGCTTTACTTTGATGCTATATATCTCTGTTTAATACAAGATCACTGTGCATTAATCGGAACATGGAGAACCACCCAGGAAAACAGTGCTACCACAAGACATATGGCTCTGTCTTGGCTTATTAATTAGTGAACTAGGTGTTAGGTATGCTTTACCTGATAAGGGTTGGGGGCTGGCGGGTAGTGGCGTATGGACCTGCTCGGGCGTAGGTGTGGGCTTGGCTAAGACACGGTACTCGTCCGGGAGCTTTATACGTTGCACTGACCAGGTAACCTAGCGGGCAGCCTACATTTGGGGATCTTTGTAACGGCCTCGTAGCGTCCCTATGCAATCACACCTCGGTAGTGTGGTATGATGCCTAGCTAGCATCGCATGGTTGGGTTTAAAGTTCTTCGGGACTTTTACGCGACTTGTGGGTAAAGATGTACGACCTCTGCAGAGTGTAAAACTAATCGATTAGCCGTGCCCACGGTCACGGGCGGCCTGGACCCTCACATGATAATTGAACTTGAAGATGGACTTAAATCGTGTTCTCTGGTTATGCTTGCCATATGCTTATGGCGTATTCTTACCTTATGCTTAATGTGGGTTGGTATAAACTTATACTTTATTAGTAATCAGGTGCTAATAAAACTTGACCAACTAAAATTGCTTAAATGCTTATAGCCCAGTCCAGTATAAAGCCTTTGCATTCATATCTTTTTCCACACTTGCTGAGTACGACAAGTGCTCACCCTTGCTATAAACATTGTTGCTCAGAAGGAGGAAGCTGCTCTAAAGTCTTGTGAAGACGTTGTTGGTGCTAGGCGTACGCAACCCCCAGTCGACTGCCTGTGATGTTTGGAGCCTTCGTTTCCAGGATTAAGCGTAAATCTCTGATAATCTTTTCTTTTTCTTACGTGATACTGTTTCTGTATTCACTTTTATGTCACTATATGCATGAAACTTGATCCTGGCATGCATATAGGCTTGCACTTGGTTTTCTTCGGAAAGTCGGGTGTGACAGAGTGGTATCAGAGCTGTATCGACTGTAGGCCGTAAGCCTAGCTAGTATTGGTCGTTTCCTAATGCCTCTTTTGTTCTACAATCCCTCCTTACCTTATCCTTGACCTCTCTGATGAATGATCTCACGTCTTAACCATCTTCTTATCTTCATACCATGAATTCTTGTATATTTATCTTCACTCTCCTTGAACAATTCTTCGACCTCGCCTATTCATTCCCTCAAGCAATAAACACCCCCTTGATGTATTGGTGGAATTGTTACCCTAAACATTCCATCTATTCGCGCGGCTCTCGACACATCAGCGTTGTTTTAATTTTATCTCGAGCTACAGAACTCCGATTGGCATGAAACCAGTTGGGTTAGTTCCTAAATTTCATAAGTGAAATTCTACAAAAATTCAGCCCTATCCTGTACATGTTCCGGAAGCTATGCCCGAAACATTGAAGCTATCGAATCTGTAAACTCTGCTGACCTAGTTATCTTCAATATTCTATATCTCGGGCTATGGACCTCCGATTGAGGTAAATCCAATTGGAGTAGTTCAGGAATTTCATCAGCTTCGCCCTGTACAAAATTCAGCAGTATTCGTTTTGTATCCATGGATATACATACGAATTATTGGAGCATTCAGAATCTGCCAACACTGCTGACATAGCCATCTTGTTTAACTCATATCTCGAGTTCTAAACCTCCGATTGAGGTGATTCCAGTTGGGATGAACTCATAATTTCGACCTCCTTGATCTGGGAAAAATCCATTATCTATGGATATCCTTGCTGGAAGCCACATCTGATCTATTAGAAGGATACCCCCGACTATATTAACAACGTGTAGTATCGTTCCCTTAGCTATGTCTTGATTGGTGAAATTCACTTGTTTGCATGATGTTGCTTGATTTTATGACATTGCTTGTGTTGGTTCTTTGTGGTGAGTGTTGGTGTATTGTGAGTCTTACATCTGCAATAACATCGGTTGCCTAGTTGGGTTTCTCTTTTGTACCTCCCACATCCTTGCCATCTTTCTTTCTTTCGACTCACTAGAGGTGTTACGGGAGGAAATCAAAGGTAGATGCAAGATGAAAAAAAAAGAAGACATCACTCTACCTTCATTCCCACCTTCTCGCTTGCTTTTGTCCCACCTAGCTCATTCTGATGAAGACCCCAACAATCATTGAAGAAAAAGATTGAAGGTTTCACACCGATCGACAAAAGCGGATGACCGCCTACCTACTTGGGAGCAATGTTTTTGTTTATCTCCCTCCTCCTTGCTTCTTCTTTCTTCGAATCTCGGGACGAGATTCCGTTTAGGGGGGTAGGTTTGTCACACCCTGAAATTTCCCAATTTCAGGATGTGAATAGAAAGAATAATTAAATAACGATTTTCTCATAATTTTAAAATTTTTCCAACATTTATTTTTCTTTACAGGAAATATAGTATAGGAAAAATACTTTGTTTGATTTTCCGAATTAAAACAAAGTTGAGAGTGTTGTATTCATGTCGATGCATCTTGGTGTTTCATGAGTGCAAAAGGTTTCAAAAATGCGTTTAGGTGTCGACAAATCCTTCCGAGAATTTTCCGAGCTTTTTTTTTCCGGAATTTATTCTCACTTTTCTTGAGCTTGTTCTACTTATTAGAAGGCTCTAATTTTTTTCATGAGCTCCAAACATTTTATTTGGATTGTTCGTGTCTCATTCTATCTCCTGGAATTTTGAGAATTTTCGAGTACTTTTCGTGCCTTAAAAACATTTTCTAGTCTTTACCGGAATTGTCTTCGTATAGAAAAGTAATTTCGGAAAATAAAAGGAAATCTTATCCCTTCGGTTTGGGCCGAGCCCGAGGGCCCGACCTATCTCCGCCGTCCCGGCCCTAGGCCCGCCTATGCCCATGCGGGGCCCCGGAACTTGCCGGTGTCCACGGCGGACACGACGGTGTGCCGCCGCCGGGCCTCCGGCCTTGGCATGCGTGCCATGTCGCCCGCGCCTATAAAGGGCGTGGCCCCGTCCTCCCGCGTGCCCTAGCCGCCGCCTCCACCCCGCGCCTCGCCGCTCGCGCCGCGCCGCCGCCTTGAGAGTTCGCCGGCCAAGCCAGGCACCGCTGCTGGCCGTCGTCGATTCGATGCAAGGAAGCGCCGGTGAACTAAGCCAAGACCACCAGGGGATCCGCGAGGCCGAGCTGCACCCATCATGCTGGTTCCCATCACCGGAGGAGCACCGGAGGGTCGCCGCCGTCGCGAAGTCCGGCTCCCCCGGAGCTCGACGTGCGGCCGCTCTCCTCCGGAATCCGGCGTTTCCCGTCGTCCTCCACCGTTGGTGAGCACACCTAGGCGATCCTCCCTCCTCTCTCCGTTCCGCGACTCAGGCGAGCCCCTATTTCCGCCATGCCCGAAATACTGTGATCTTCCCAAATTTTAGTTGAGCTCTTCACCTTCATCGTCTGCTCTCCGTCTACTGACGGTGAGGACATGCATGCATGAACTCCTCCGTCATCTTTTTGTCACCGTATCATCTTAACATTTTGACAAGCTACTTTATCTTTTATCCCCCCCTTGCGACTCCGGGAAGCTGAACTAGAGGCACACACGGATTGCCTCCGTGCAAAGGCGATCCCACACATCGGCATCTTGTTTCTCCTAGTTGCATGCGAACTCGAGTTACACATTGTTTTCCTCACAAAACCGGTTCGTGCAACGTCCGCATGCACCAGGATGGATCGAGCTGGACGCACAAACCACACCAAGCCGCATCTACCGGGTCTCTCTTTTCTATATCCTATCACAGAGCCCTTATATACCCTAGCGACATGCGCCGCCTTTGCCGAGCATGAAACCGCCGCCGCCGCTTGTCGCCCTGCGCATCCTGCTGCTACTCTCGCCCATCGTTGATCAGTCTGCATCGCCGCCGGGAATCGGAGTCGAGGGAGCTACACGGCCTGCTGCCTCCTAGCGTCCCCGTATCCTTGCGGTGCACGAAGCCGCCGCTGCTCATGACCTAGCGATGTTGCAGTGCGCCATTCAGATCAAGATGAAAGCTGGGGTCGTCGTCGATCCCATCGGCACCCGGCCAGCCGCCGTCGTCGTCGGCCACCGGGAGCAACCTCGTGGCACCGGGGAAGAAGCCGTCCACGGCACGCACATCACCGCAGCAAGCCGTCCACCGTCCATGACTCCATCAAGACTCCGAGAAGGTCATCATGTCGCCCGCCGCCCATCGGCTGTCTATCAGACTATCGATCAGAGGAGCATCTACCACGTGAAAGATCAAACCGCGCCGCCGTCCACATCAACTTCAATCTCCGCCTCCATCGTTTATGTCGTTCAGCTTTTGTGTAGGTGAAGATACATATATAATTAATCTATCTTGCCTTGCTCCTAATTCAGCCTACGTTCTATTTTTTTTTACGCCCATCTGTGTTCCTCATGCGTCGATCGATCTCTTGTTCCTCCCCTCCAGGGCGGCAAGCACCGGGAATAACTCGCGACCGGCACCTCGCGCCGCCATGGCGATCCACTTTTGCCGCCTCCGTCCAGTGCCGGAGCAAGCTAGCATCTCCTAAAGTCTTGGGACGACGACGAGCCACGCCTTCCATCTAGTCGCCGCCGAGAAGCCCGTCCGCCGGACACCATTGTCGTTTCATCTTTGGAACACCTCATTTGCGATGAAGCCGATCTACACATCCCGGCGGTCCGCTCCGTTAGTTCCGTCCTAGCGGACGCACTCATCGTCACCGCCGGTCTCGTGTCTTGCATTGGCGACGACACCGCCGGTGAGAAGCTCCTTATGCACCTTCGATTCCGTCCTCTATCACACTAATCCGAGCAAGCCTTCATGCACGTGTGTATCACCGGCGACGTGCTTGTTAGCTACTCATGCATGCACATTCACATTTAATTTGTCTCTAATTCATGCATGTGCTATTTGAAACTCATGCGCCTACGGCCGTACGCCTCCTGCTCGATGCATGCCAACTCGACTGAGTTCAATTCGTCGTGTCTCTTTGCGGCCGTCGCTAACCATCATCACCACCGTTATTAAGTCCATGCAAGATCATAGCTATAGAAAGAGAAGCATGCGCGTGGGTGCCGATGAGCAAGACATGCATTTTCATACGTCTTCCTCTTGCCGGTGCGACATCACGGTGACATCATGCTTACGTGGTAATTAGAACTTTTCCTATCCCACATATTCAACATTCTTCTTCCTACACTTCTTTTCTTCGGTAATGTGAAACTTCATTGATCACCGGGCCTTGCAAATCTTTGATCTATGGGATAATTATTTATTCATCTGTAAAATCCTTGCTCACGTCAATCAATTTATCTATCATTTAATTTCTTTTCTTGATTATTTCTCATGGAGACATCATCTTTATGTCATATTCAATCAGTTGTCTTTTTCTTGTTATTAAAATTCATATCTTATTCTATCTAATTTCAATCTCGGTAATTCTTTCACTAACGGGTTCGTCCTAATGCGTAGACTAGTTTTGTACCGTTGTAGTACGTTTGTGCCGTTCTCGTTCGTTTCACCATAACTTGTACGTTAGCATGTGTATCACCTATTACTTTTGTTTTAACCCCAAAGTTGCATGATTAATTTTGACTAATACTTATTCCATAGCTTTTCTAAATAAAAGTGATTAGGTTATAATCCGATTTTCTTTAATTAATATTAACTTGATTAATTCTTATTTATAACTAGCTTTTGTTAAATAAAAGATGCTTAGTATTAAACATCCGTTTTCATAATAAATTTAATATGCTTAATGGTATTATAATTATCTTTTCAATATTAATATGCTTAGTTGAACACGAAATATAAAGTTATTCGATTAGATTCTTTCACATGCTTTGTCTTTTAATATTAATTGTTAATTGGATATAACTTGTACTTAAAAATTTGCAAATAAATATGATTAGGCTTATCGTGTTTTCTTAATTAAATATAACTTGCTTTGAATTATTCTTGCCACATGATTTTCTAATTAAAACATATGAAGCACGTAGTCTTTTGTTGTTTGATAATAATCTTTCGAAAGCTTCGACCTTAGTTTTGTTTTCAACGTTCTTTCGTCGTTGCGTAAGCATAGAATCAAACCTATCCTTTAGTGCGCTCTTTTAAAGTTTTCTTTTGATTGGTGCTTTGTTCTTAGTATGCTTGTTTGTTTGCTCTGTGTATGGTTGTGCCCGATGATTGATGCGCTTAGAGTGAACGCCGTTCGAGAAGCTTTGAAGAGCAAGAAGTTGAAGATTCTGAGCAACGACATTACTTTGGTTAAAGGCAAGTGTGTCCTTGATCTTTTGTCCTAAGAATTATGTTTAATCACTCATTGCATATGCTTGCATTAATATGATGGGACCCATGTTTAAGGTTTGACTAGTGTTATTTATCCCGTGCCTTGATCAAACGGGTTTATCTTTATGTTGGGTAGTTATGCTTAGTTGCTATACCTTGGGATATGGTGGTTTTAATGAACAACAATGATGAACATGCTTTACTTTGATGCTATATATCTCTGTTTAATACAAGATCACCGTGCAATAATCGGAACATGGAGAACCACCCGGGAAAACGAGTGCTACCACAAGACATATGGCTCTGTCTTGGCTTATTAATTAGTGAACTAGGTGTTAGGTATGCTTTACCGATAAGGGTTGGGGGCTGGCGGGTAGTGGCGTATGGACTGCTCGGGCGTAGGTGTGGGCTTGGCTAAGACACGGTACTCGTCGGGAGCTTTATACGTTGCACCGACCGGGTAACCTAGCGGGCGACCTACATGCGGGGATCTTTGTAACGGCCTCGTAGCGTCCCTATGCAATCACACCTCGGTAGTGTGGTATGATGCCTAGCTAGCATCGCATGGTTGGGTTTAAAGTTCTTCGGGACTTTTACGCGACTTGTGGGTAAAGATGTACGACCTCGCGGAGTGTAAAACTAATCGATTAGCCGTGCCCACGGTCACGGGCGGCCCGGACCCTCACATGATAATTGAACTTGAAGATGGACTTAAATCGTGTTCTCTGGTTATGCTTGCCATATGCTTATGGCGTATTCTTACCTTATGCTTAATGTGGGTTGGTATAAACTTATACTTTATTAGTAATCGGGTGCTAATAAAACTTGACCAACTAAAATTGCTTAAATGCTTATAGCCCGGTCCAAAGTATAAAGCCTTTGCATTCATATCTTTTTCCACACTTGCCGAGTACGACAAGTGCTCACCCTTGCTATAAACATTGTTGCTCGAAGGAGGAAGCTGCTCTAAAGTCTTGTGAAGACGTTGTTGGTGCTAGGCGTACGCAACCCCCGCCGACCGCTCGTGATGTTTGGAGCCTTCGTTTCCAGGATTAAGCGTAAATCTCTGATAATCTTTTCTTTTTCTTACGTGATACTGTTTCTGTATTCACTTTTATGTCACTATATGCATGAAACTTGATCCTGGCATGCATATAGGCTTGCACTTGGTTTTCTTCGGAAAGTCGGGTGTGACATAAAAATAAAGACCCATAGTGTTTTATGTGCTCTCAAGTTTTAGATGGATTAAAGATGATTTATTTTTGTTCTTAAATGTAAAGCTAACCTTGTCATAAATACCACTTGCGTGTTGCTCTACCTATCCAGAGCCATATAAATATTTGAGTGCAAAAACTTAGTATACAAGATTTATTTTTGGGTGAGTTATCTCAGGCCTTGATTTCTCTGGACCGAGACTAAGAAGCTGGTCGTTCCGTTTTTGCGTATCTATCTTTTTGCTAGCCTTTTTATCCGTGCATTGTGTATCCCCACATCGGAGATCTTACAAACCTCACCGGATATCCACCCTTAAAACCAAATATCATCTTTTGTGTTTACCTCCTTGACCACAACCTATCGTTGAGTATGGATCATCAATTCAAGGAAGATCGATGGTGCCAAGATTGAAGATTTCAAGCATCTCTCCAAAGGAAAAGTATTTCTGGTACCTACCTTATTTATCGCCTCTTTGCTCAAGGACGAGCAACGTCTAAACATGGGGGAGGAGGTAGGTACGGTGCAATTTTAGAGTTCAAAGGGGAGTAAATAAAAAAAATTCAAAGGGCTGCAAATGAAAAAAAATCAAAACTCCGATGTGAAAGTCTCGTGACCGAATGTATGACAAGAAAAAAATGAATGAATGAGAAAAAGAAAGAAAGAAAGAAAGAAAAGAAGGAGATATATGAGAAGAAGAAGGAAAAATATGAGTATGCGCAAAGAGAACTTCCCGGTTCTCTAAAGTGCATTAGGAAATTCAAGGCTTCAAGATTAAAAGATCCATACTCAATTTTCCAACCATGTGCAATCCGATAACGAGGACTTCCTTTGTGCCTCGGGATCACTCTTTGCCATTTGCACATGTCCACCTATCTCAAGCGTGTGTATTTTTCTCTTTCCCCTCCTTGATTTAACATTGTTTTCCAATGACCTTTTTGACGAGTCTCGATAAGACCATGAGAAGCTTGTCTTGTTTTGACAACATCTCATTTATAATATCTTGGTAGGACTAAACTTTCCCAAAAAGCTCCATATAAAGCCTACCACATATATATGTGTTATGAGAGGGAAAGGAGTAGAATAAATAGGCTTGAGAGACATGATGAGATGAGAGTTCATGAGCAAGATGCAATGCAGTTTAAATTTGTGAACTTGGTTTAGCTCTTTTTCATCTTGTTTTTTATTTCAAAATTTCTGAGATCCATTTGAATTTTGGGAGCATGTTAATACTTGTGGGATAAGCTTAATTAAATATCTACCCTCCGTAGGGATGAAGGGTAGTACATTATGGAACTTTAACAAATTAAACTTTTGAGAGCATTATGTTTTTTTCATGTATGATCAAGTGCAAGGTTTAAACAATGAAGGGCAACGATGATATCCATCGAAGGCTTACTCGAGGACGAGCAAGGTTTAAGCATGGGGGAGCTGTTGACGGTGAAAATCCGTCAACCTAGCCATGAGTTTACCTTCGGTGTTGGCATGACTTTTGTATCTTATCCATTGGTACTAACCCCCGTGGTATAACAAGTTCACTTGTGCATGTCGGTTGTGGAGTTAAGTGTTTACGCAGGGTTTTAACGCTGAAAGCAAGACTTCCGGGATAAGTTCATTAAGCACCTCATGACAAGACCTTGAAGCCCGGTACAAGTCAAGCAATGAAGTGAACATGACTCCAAGAGCCCAAGGACCAAGCCCGATAAGATGACAAACTCCGAGGACCTAGCCAGAAAAGTGCTGAATCTTGCAAGACAAGGAGCTTTGTCCAATTCGGAGAGAAACCGATGACAAGGGCCCACATGCAAAAGGGGAGAGGATCTAGAAGACACGGGAAGCAACACCGGGCGAAGGAGGACACGAACTGGGCCGAAACGGGCCTAGGCCGGTCGGCCCAGGCCGGTCGGCCCAGCCTGTTTCGGGGCCCAGTCGGCCTCCCCTTTGACCTAGTTGCATCTCTGGCTATTTATAGCCCCCTGACCGAGAGCCACACATCATCCAATTCGTCATCCGCCGCCGAGGAGCAGAAAAGCTTGAGGGACACCATCTCGGAGATGAGGGTCGTGCTAGTTGTCTAGGGTCTCCCTAGCCGATGTGGGAACCTTGCATGGAAGACCACGTCGGAGCTCCGGAGCGAGGATCAAGATCGAGGTAGGGCCCCAGTGGTGATCTTGTTCATGTAATCATTCATGGTGAAGTCTTTAAGTGAATCCGATTTCTAGCGATCAAGTGCCTTCTCGATGATTTTGTTTTCTTCTTGGTTTTGCTTCTTCTACGATCTATAGTTAAGATAGATTACATAGGGTGCTCTTGTAGCCGCGGTGGCTAGAGGTGCATACCGGACCGGCCAAGTGTTTTCAACTTGTTCTTTCGAACTTGCCCTAGACTACCCGCATGAGTAGGGATACGTTGTGACAGAACGGGGGTTCCGAAAGGCGGACGTTTTCGGAGTCGGATGGAAGGCCACGATTTAAAGATGCTTTTAATGAGATTCGCTTTTCTATCTTCATCTATCTTGTTTGGAGCTACAACATAAGCATGATCTAGACTTTCTAGATCGGTTATCTCTTTCTTTCTCTTGTTACCTCTTTAGTAGATTAGATTAGATTCATTTTCTTTATGAGTTAGTAGTTTAGATGCAACTTGTCTTCACAAGATAGCTTACCTTGCTTTACTAGATTGAATCCTTGCGTTGCACATTGTTCCACGGATTCGATACCTTGGGTTCACCACTCGAGGGAAGAAGGGTCCCTTGACTACGACGGGAGACTTGTCCGCTTGCAAGTCTAAACGAACTTTGATACAACTATTAACCGTCAACAAGCCCCTTTTTCTGGCGCCGTTGCCGGGGAACAAGCAATCAAGATCCGATCTAGTATCGCTTATTTGTCAGTTTTTCTTTCGATTTTTCTTTTGCATCTCTTAAGTTTGATCATCCTCAAAAAGAAAAAAAACCAATCTAATCTAGTTCTTGATTAACCTTAATTTTTCTTTTCTTTTTAGATTTTTGTTTTATTACTAACCCTAACCGGAGATGGTTGGCTACCTCTCCAAGAAACCCAAACTTTTTTTGTGGATGATCCAGGAAAACTTTACAGGCAAAGGTGACGTGCAACACAAGCTAAAGGGTTGGAAACCCTAGATTCAAAAGTCAAACTCGAAGGACCATCAAAATCTCCAAGGGAATCACCACCTCCAAGTCAAGACGCCGGAAGGCCTTCAAATCAAGAGGAGGATGGAGAAGATGGAGATAGAGAAAGTTGTTGCATCCGTCAAGACCAAAGGACAAAGCCAGCCTGTGAAGACAAAAAAAAATGACTAAGCCGAAGTGGGTACCCAAGATTGCAACGCCTGCAAAGAGCGTTGATCCGGAGTAATCAAGTGAAGAAGTCTAGCCATGGACTATAAACGAAGCGCTAGGCGGGAGGCAACCCGTTTCGTCGAGTCAAGAATAAGCTACCGGGAGGACAACCCGATTCCAGGTTGTTCAAGTCTTTTTAAATATAATACAGTTTTGAATTTTACTACGCAAAACATTAGACTTAGAATGGTTGAACAATATTAGAGACATAATTCTTGGTTGAATATTTTGCTTGATCATAAACCCTTTACATGAACCATCCTATGTTGTTTACTTCTTTTTCGAGAAACCACAACCAAAAAGATTTCAGAACCTAACTCAACCATTCATCCTCTTTATGATGTTGTGGTTGACTTGCTTTTCATGCTAAAAACACACGAGTAGAGCCACGACTTGTATCTAGATGTTATTTAAATTTCAGCACGTGGTAGGACTCGCGTGAACCTAGAAACTTTTGGTTGGTTTAAAAATCCATATCCTTGGTTTCTCTAGAGTTAGAATTTTTCTAACCTCATTTAATTTTATTTTATTCAAAGTCTCTCTCATCTAATCAAAATTAGAACCTAAACCTATGCCCCCATGATCAAGCTGGGAAAAGTTCGCTCTCAACCAATGAAGGCAAACTATACCGGTGAGACCGATATCAACGTAGTCGGAAAATATTTTCAACTTGCATTTGTTTTTAATGGTTTAAAAAATTCTCTAAATTTATGCTTGAGCTCTTGCATGGCTCTGAAAAATATTTTTAAATTTTGAAATTAGAGGTGTGCTTAATCTTAAACACACTTAAAGGGGGGCAATCTAGTTTGAATTAATCATGCATGCACCAAGTCCACCAAGTCCACATGCAAAGGACAAGCATGGGGGGGGGGCAGCCAAGGTCTTGTTTTGTAGGAATACAATGGACGCATGTGAGGCAAGGGAGTATGGAAGTGAGATAAGCGAAAACATCAAGTGGAAGGAGTAATAATGCAAGCGAAGGAGTGGACGGGAACGTTTGGAAGGTGTACGCGGTCACGAAGCAACATGAATGCACTAGAGAAGAACCGAGCCAAGAGGAGGAGAGAGGTAAGTCTCCCATCCAGCTCTTTGTTCGTGTGCTCTAGTTTGTAGGCTGGAACCACCTTAGACTTAGCCATCCACCGCGGTTGTTTCATGCAACAAATCACATCCTTAATCCACTCAAAGTCCAGACTCCAAAATAATATTTGTGTACCTTGTTACCGGGTGAAAACCCCGGATATATATTTGTGAGGGAGAGTGCTGCAATCATGGAAGAAAACTACAAGCCTTTTCACCGAAGAAGAAGGGATCATCGTCGTCTAAGCCATCAACCTCTTCGAGGAGGCACTCGGTTTCCGAGTTTCCTCGGAGTATGGAGGAGGACACGGCACCGCCGAGGAGGAACCACACTCTTCCCCTCAGTGGCATGAAGGGTAGTACATTATGGAACTTTAACGAATTAAACTTTTGAGAGCATTATGTTTTTTTCATGTATGATCAAGTTCAAGGTTTAAACAATGAAGGGCAACGATGATATCCATCGAAGGCTTACTCGAGGATGAGCAATGTTTAAGCATGGGGGAGCTGTTGACGGTGAAAATCCGTCAACCTAGCCATGAGTTTACCTTCGGTGTTGGCATGACTTTTGTATCTTATCCATTGGTACTAACCATCGTGGTATAACAAGTTCACTTGTGCATGTCGGTTGTGGAGTTAAGTGTTTACGCAGGGTTTTAACGTTGAAAGCAAGACTTCCGGGATAAGTTCATTAAGCACCTCATGACAAGACCTTGAAGCCCGGTACAAGTCAAGTAATGAAGTGAACATGACTCCAAGAGCCCAAGGACCAAGCCCGAGAAGATGACAAACTCCGAGGACCTAGCCAGAAAAGTGCTGAATCTTGCAAGACAACGAGCTTCGTCCAATTCGGAGAGAACCCGACGACAAGGGCCCACATGCAAAAGGGGAGAGGATCTAGAAGACACAGGAAGCAACACCAGACGAAGGAGGACACGGGCTGGGCCGAAACGGGCCCAGGCCGGTCGGCCCATGCCGGTCGGCCCAGCCTGATCCAGGGCCCAGTCGGCCTCCCCTTTGACCTAGTTGCATCTCTGGCTATTTATTGCCCCCTGACCGAAAGCCACGCATCATCCAATTCGTCATCTGCTGCCGAGGAGCAGAGAAGCTTGAGGGACACCATCTCGGAGATGAGGGTCGTGCTAGTTGTCTAGGGTCTCCCTAGCCGACGTGGGAACCTTGCATGGAAGACCACGTCGGAGCTCCGGAGCGAGGATCAAGATCGAGGTAGGGCCCCAGTGGTGATCTTGTTCATGTAATCATTCATGGTGAAGTCTTTAAGTGAATCCGATTTCTAGCGATCAAGTGCCTTCTCGATGATTTTGTTTTCGTTTTGGTTTTGCTTCTTCTATGATCTATACTTAAGATAGATTACATAGGGTGCTCTTGTAGCCGCGGTGGCTAGAGGTGCATACCGGACCGGCCAAGTGTTTTCAACTTGTTCTTATCGAACTCGCCCTAGACTACCCGCATGAGTAGGGATACGTTGTGACAGAACGGGGGTTCCGAAAGGCGGGCGTTTTCGGAGTCGGATGGAAGGCCACGATTTAAAGATGCTTTTAATGAGATTCGCCTTTCTATCTTCATCTATCTTGTTTGGACCTACAACATAAGCATGATCTAGACTCTTTAGATCAGTTATCTCTTGCTTTCTCTTGCTACCTCTTTAGTAGATTAGATTAGATTCGTTTTCTTTATGAGTTAGTAGATTAGATGCAACTTAGTTCATCATAAGATAGCTTTCCTTGCTTTACTAGATTGAATCCTTGCGTTGCACATTGTTCCATGGATTCGACACCTTGGGTTCACCACTCGAGGGAAGAAGGGTCCCTTGACTACGATGCAGGATTTGTCTGCTTGCAAATCCATATGAACTTTGATACAACTATTAACCGTCAACAATCGTCCGCCAGAAGCTCGATTCCACCACGACTACTCGTGGCGGCCTCGGACATTGGCACCGAACGGATCGGCTCTGCATCCTGAATCTCTGGCGAACGGACGACTACCTCCAGGCTTGACTCCGGCAGCACATCGTCACGCACCTCTTCGGCCACCCTGGGGGCTTCCCCACCGGCTATGTCTGCCGGCTCGGTTGCTGCTCCGGCGGCTTCTTGGGTCTCCGGCATCATGCCTTCAACGTGCACAGCCTCGGGGATGGTGCTTCCCTCGACTTCGGCTCCTGTCAACAGAAGACACACGGGATTAGTTTCCCGGGGGCTACGACTACTTCTCGAGGAAGGCTGTGTCTGTGCAGTATACTTACCTTCTACTATGCTAGCCTCCGACAGTGTAGCCTCTACGGCCGGCGTCACGACCTCAGCTCGGGGGAGGGGAGCGGACTCCTCAGCAGCGGTGTGGAATCTTCTTCAGCCACTGCTGCACTGGGTTCATCTCCCTCCCAGGACAAGTCTGTTGATTTCCTGCAAAGTACATCACTGGTGGTCAACCAAGTAAGACTACCTGGCTACACGTACTACTCGGGAAAGATCTTCACTTACAAGCTCGACCGGACAACAGTCGGTCGGGGCGCCAAGTATGCTGGCAATGTCGACAAGCCCAGCTTCAGTGGGCGCCTCTTCTTCGGCTTGAGTTACTGCTGGTTCTGCAGTAGCAGTGGTCGCGGCCGGTTCCCTCCTGCTTTCGACGACCAGCGCCTGCAACTCGACTACTGTAGTCGACCGCTGTGTCAACTGTGACACGAGCTCTTCTATGGTGGGGGATGGGCTGCGGCTTCTTTCAGCCGGCTCTCCCACCGTCTCCCAGTCACTTTCGTCCCCTTGGTATATGGGGTCGGAAGGAGGAATCTCCTGCAAGCACTCGGAATTCAGTTGTCAGCATACACAAACATCGCAAGACAAGTACTCGACTACTCTACTCGAGGAGTTTACATCTTGAGACGTAGTCTCAGTGACCTTCAACTTCTTGGCGACGCGCTTGCGTGCCATGTTGTGCGGCCTCCTCAGCGGTGCTGGCAGACTAGCCTCCCAGCTGGTCGGAGGATCATTGATGAGGGGCATGTTGGGCAGTCCAGGGCGACTAAACCTGGACCACAGCTGGAACCGCTCTTGAAGCGTCTCCTCGTCTTCCTCATCGGACGTGTCTTCGACGATAACGGTGTCGTCACCTTCGCCGACTTCGCAGTGCTCCTTGGCCTTGCCTTTCCCCTCCTCTGGGATATTCACAAGTCGAGGAGGCGAAGCCGGCTCAGAGACAAACTTTACAATGTCATCCTGCAACAAGTACATCGGGTGAGCACGACTACTACCACATAATTAGTACTCGGACAGTGAGTGCGGCTATTGACCTCGTTTGGCAGATGAGCGGCAGAGTACTCGGGGACCGGACAGGGCGTGTACGACGGCATGTCCTTGAAGATCCTGCCCAGCCTCTCGACGATGTCGTCATCATCGATTTCATCACCGGGCATCCGCGACGTGTCGTCCTCGCCAGTGTACTGGTAGCCGAGGGTGTCGCGAGCCATCAGTGGCTGCACCCTCCTCTTCATGAAGCTGAAGGCCACATGTTCGGCCCTCAGCCCAGCTTCTCTCAAAGCCTTGATCTTCAGCAGCAGTTCGGGTAGCTGGATACCCTCCTGCATCGTCAGCTCCGTATTCCACCAGGGCCGGTGCTTCGGCTGCTTCCTGCTGGGCTTCGGCAGCTCCGGGTGGTGGTTGGTGATGTAAAACCACTTTGATTTCCAATCTTGGTTGGAGTCGATCAACTTGTACGCCAAGTACTACTCAGCGGCATCTTCGCGCATCTGGATCTCGGCCTCTCCGACTACTCTTGGGTCGTTGGCGCTTGGCTGGGCCTTCATGCGGAAGAACTTTCTAAAAAGTACCCAGTGGGGCTTGATCCCCAAGAACGCTTCGCAGAAGTAGACGAAGACAGATACATGGAAGATCCCATTAGGGTTCAAGTTGAGGTACTCGATACCGTAATAGTTGAGAAGACCTTTGAAGAAGTCGCTCGTCGGAAGAGCCAATCCACGCTCCACGAATCAGGTGAACATCGGGATCTCGTCGGGGTTCTTCTCCATCGGATACGGATCCCCGGCGGCGGCACGCCACATGTCCACCTCCTTTTCCCAAAGGAAACCACTGTTAAGCAGCACCAGCAAATCCTCTGTCTTGGCCTTGGATTTCTTCCATTCCTTATTTGGATTCGGGCGCGGGGGAGATACCGGCGGCGTTGACCCTCCGGCAGATCCAGCAATTTCTTCACGGGATCCCTTTTTTCCGGCGCTGGTCTTCATGCTTTTTGATGGGGATGGCTTCATTCTCCAAAGGCAACGGGTTTTCACTCGCATTCACTCGCGGGCTGCAGCAGAGGCAGACAGCGGTGGTGCACGTGGATTCGCAGTCTACAGTGCGGTGGTAGCATACACTGGCGGCGCACTCTTGGCTCGATCTTCTTCGAGTGACTACGAATGTGGGGGATGAAAAACCCTAACAGTTTTGGCTTCTATTTATAAGTCAACTGGCGGCTCCGCAACGATCGGATGGATATGTATCGGCAGCTGACTCAGCGGCGACCGCCTGACCTTTCAACTTCCAGTAGTCGATGCGCCCTATCTTGGGGGCTTGGCTACATCTACTCAACTCCTTGCGTGGCGAAAAGATTCAAGAGAAACTCAGGACACATTCTACATTCAAGATGACCCTTCAATTCGAGCGGAAGTACTCGACTCTAGGCTCGGGGGCGCCGTGCCACGTGTATTTGGGTTTTTCTCTCGATTTTGCGGGATAATCTTGCCAGAACTTCATATTGACCCTCAGCCAGAGTCTATGACTCAACCTAAGGCTCGGGGGCTACTCCATATGGAGTGCGATTTTGCAATCACACTTCCATATAAATATCGGCTTCAAGACAACGCGAGTATTGTTGAAGACCTTCAAGGGTGGAACTCGAGGATGCTTGGGAACTACTCGAGAAGACTTCAAGACTACTCAAGGATCAGCTGGAGTACCTTCCAGCCTCGGGATGCTTCAAGTATTCTTGAGGACTTTCGGCTTGTAGTACTCAGGGACGCTTGAGGACTACTCGTCAAGGCCATCAAGACTACTCGAAACTATCTTGCTCGACTGCAAAGTACTCAGGGGCTTGTCGTATGGACCTCTCTAGGCCCACTACCTCGGTGAGTACCAGGACCGACTACTCGGTGGGCCCCTGGGACTACCCGGCTTGTGCCACACGGCACCTGATGGCGTGAGGCGCAAGGACTACGGTGGAGAAGTACTCGAATAGGAAGCTATACATGTCCTGTACTGTGTAGAGAACTCCTAGATGTACTCGACTAGAACTCTCTCCCTGAACCGACCTGTAACCCTGCCTCCCGGACCATATAAGACGAGGCAGGGACCCTTCTCTCTCATACGCATCATCTTGTAATCACACCCAATCAATCCAGAGCTATGCAGCATACAGGACGTAGGGTATTACGCACCTCGCGGCCCGAACCTGTCTAAATTGTGTGCCACGTGTCTCTTCCTTCGAGTTACCAATCTCGGCGAGGCCACATTCATCTACCTCGGGTACTCCCCTTGGTAGGTTGCCGGTCTAAAACACCGACACCCACCGAGGTAGTGGGCCCAGGGAGGTCCATACGACAAGCCCCCGAGTACTTTGTAGTCGAGTAGGATAGTTTCGAGTAGTCTTGATGGCCTTGATGAGTAGTCCTCAGGCGTCCCCGAGCACTACAAGCCAAAAGTCCTCAAGAGTACTTGAAGCATCCCGAGGATGGAAGGTACTCCAGCTAATCCTTGAGTAGTCTTGAAGTCTTCTCGAGTAGTCCCCAAGCGTCCTCGAGTTCTTCTCTTGAAGGTCTTCAATAATACTCGCTTTGCTTGAAGAAGAAACCATATGGAAAATGCGATTCGAAGAATCGCATTCCATATGGAATGTAGCCCCGAGCCTTAGATCGAATTGTAGATTCAAGCAGAGGGTCAATCTGAAGTTCTGGCAAGGTTATCCCGCAAAATCCGGAGAAAAAACCAAAGGACACATGGCACGGAGCCCCCGAGCCTTGAGTTGAGTACTTCCTCTCGAATTGAAGCGTCATCTTGATTGTAGAATGTGTCCTGAGCTTCTCTTGAATCTTGTCGCCACCCAGGAAGTTGAGTAGACGTAGCCGAGCCCCTGAGGTGGAGTGCGTCGACTACTGGAAGATGAAAGGTCAGGCGGCCACCGCTGAGTCAGCTGCCGATACTTATCCATCTGACCTTTCCAACGCCGCCGGTAGGTTATAAATAGAGGCCGAAACCCTTAGGGTTTTCCATTCCCCATATTTGTAGTTGTGGAAATAGATCTAGCATGGAGGCTAGCCACCCGAGCCACTGCTGCCACTTCGTAGCCTGTAGATCCACGCGCGCCACCGCTGGTTGCCACCGGTAAAGCCTCCGAGCGAATGCGAGTGAAGACCCAGTGTACTTGGAGGATGAAGCCTTCCCCATCCAAGAGCATGAAGACCGACGCTGGAAAGAAGAGATCCCGTAGCGAGGCGAAAGGATCTTCCCGAGATTCATCGCCGCCGACATCTCCTCTGCGCCCCAATCCGGCAAAGGAGTGGAAGAAATCCAAGGCGAAGACCGAAGATTTGCTGGCACTGGTCAACAGTGGGTTCCTCCGGGAGAAGGAGATGGATATGTGGTGCGCCGCCGCGGGTGACCCATACCCGATGGAGAAGAACCCCGACGAGGTCCCCATGTTCGCCCGGTTCGTGGAGCGCGGACTATCATTCTCGGCGAGCGACTTCTTCAAGGGTCTCCTCAAGTACTACAGTATTGAGTACTTGAACTTGAACCCTAATGGAATTTTTCACATCTCCATCTTCGTCCACTTCTGTGAAGCCTTCGTGGGGATCAAACCCCACTGGGTGTTGTTCCGGAAGTTCTTCCGCGTGAAGCCACAGCCGAGCGCCAACGACCCACGAGTAGTTGGAGGAGCCGGCATTCAGATGCGGGAAGACGCCACCGACCAGTACTTGTCGTACAAACTCATCGACTCGAACCAAGACTGGAAGGCGAAGTGGTTCTACATCACGAACCACCACCCAGAGCTGTCGAAGCCCAGCGGGAAGCAGCCGAAGCATCGGCCGTGGTGGAACACTGAGCCAACAATGCAGGAGGGTATCCAGCTACCCGAGCTGCTGCAGAAGATCAAGGCCTTAAGAGAGGCCGGGCTGAGGGCTGAACATGTAGCCTTCAGCTTCATGAAGAGGAGGGTGCAGCCGCTGATGGCTCGCGACACCCTGGGCTACCAGTACACCGGCGATGAAGATACGTCCCGGATGCCCGGCAATGAAGTCGACGATGAAGACATTGTCGAGAGACTGGGCAGGATCTTCAAGGATATGCCACCATACACACCCTGCCCAGTCCCCGAGTACTCCGCGGCTCATTTGCCAAACGAGGTTAGTGGTTGAACTCTGTCTTTGAGTACTGATTGTATTGTAGTAGTCGTACTCACCCAAGACATTTGCTGCAGGATGACATTGCTAAGTTTGTCTCTGATCCAACTTCTCCTCCATAACTTGTAAATATTCCAGAGGAGGGCAAGGGCAAGGCAAAAGAGCGCCGTGAAGTCGGCGAGGGTAACGACACCGTCACCATTGAAGACACATCCGACGAGGAGGATGGGGGACGCTGTAGGAGCGGTTTCAGCTGCGGTCTAGGTTTAGTCGACCTGGGCTGCCCCACATCCCCCTTGTCGAGGATCCACCGACTAGCCTGGAGGCTAGTCTCCCTTTGCCGCCAAGAAAGCCGCGCAATGTGGCGCGCAAATGTGTCGCCAAGAAGTTGAAGGTGACCGAGACCACATCTCAAGAGGTAAGCTCCTCGAGTAGAGTAGTCGAGTACTTGTCTTGAAGTATTATGTATGCTGACAATTGAATTCTGAGTTGTCACAGGAGATTCCATCATCCGACCCCGTTGATCAAGGGGAAGGAGACGACTGGGACACAGTGGGTGGGCCGACTGAGAGGAGTCGCAGTCCAGCCCCCACCGTAGAAGAACTTGTGACACAGATGACACAGCGGACGACTGCAGTTGTCGAGCCGCAGGCACCGACCGTGGAGAGCGGGCCAGAGTCGAGCGCGACTACTGGGGCCGAAGAACCAGTAGCATCTCAGACTGAAGAAGAGGCACCTGCAAAAGCCGGGCTTGTAGACATCGCCAGCATACTTGGCGCTCTGACCGTGACTGTCGTCCGGTCTAGCTTGTAAGTGAAGTCCATCCCTGAGTATTACATGGATTTGAGTAGTTGTGCTTCGCTGATTACTCCATGTGTACTGTAGGAAATTGACTGATCTCTCCTGGGAAGAAGATGAACCCAGCGCGGCAGCAGCTGAAGATAATCCAACACTCGCTGTCGAGGAGTCCACTCCCCTCCCTCAGGCCAAGATCGTGGCGCCGGGCGCAGAGGCTACGCTGCCGGAAGCCACTGTTGTTGAAGGTAAGTAGACTGCGATGATGCGGCCTACCCCAAGTAGTAGTCATAGCCCCCAGGAACTAATACCATGTGTCTTGTCTTGTCAGGAGCACAAGTCGAGGGAACTGCAATCCCTAAAGTCATGTCGGTTGAAGGCGTCGTGCCTGAAGCCGAAGTGACCACAGGAGTAGCATCCGAGCCTGCGGGAACAGCAGCCCCCGGGGTGACAGAAGAAGTGCATGATGATGCACTGCCGGAGATGAGCATGGACGTAGTCGTCCGCTCGTCGGAGATCCAAGATGCGGAGCCGATCCGTTCGGCACCGATGTCGGAGGCCGCAACGACTAGTCGTGACGGGCTCGAACTTCTAGCAGATGATCTTATCACCCCGACGACAGTAGCACGCAACTTGGAGTCGATGTGCCGAGCTGAGCAATGGATGAAGGTATGTGACAGTACCCATTGAGTAGTTGATTTCCCACAAGAGCTGAGTACCCAAGCAACAGATGTTGTCTGTTGCAGGATGTCGTGGAGAGATCCCGACAGAAGTCTGATATGCTCCAGGGGTATGGAGACACAGTGCTCCGGGCCGAATCACTGGAGAAGGAACTCAATAAGGCCAGGAAGCACTCCGCTATGCTGCAGTCCAGGCTCGATGGCGCCTTCGCCCAGTACCACAACGAGGTGCAAGACATGCAGGCGAAGAGCGATGAGTTGGTCCGCAAGAACAAGTCACTGCGCCAGAAGAAAAAAAGGTATGCCGATGTCAGCCTATCGAGTACTTATTGGAGGTACCTTATAGTAGTTTGACATCTCCCTTGAGTTGTTTGCAAATCTTGAGGCCCGAGTGGAACAGCTGAAAGCATCGGAGGTCGATATGAAGAACCTCTTCTACCGAGAGAAGGATGCCCGCGAGGTACTTGAGTACAATTATAAGCAGCTGGCCCATGAGTGCAATATGCACGTGGAGCTTCGGATTGCCTCAGATTGTGACCTTGTCAACTGCTATAAATCTCTGCAAAAGCTCAATGAAGACTGCGTGAAGTGGTGGGAACAGCTCAAGGAACTCGAAGAAGCTGCACTTCCCATCCCGAGGCTGCTGCCACACCCGGGCGGGCCAAAGATAGCTCTGTTGGTAGACCGGCTGAAAGAGGCTCCCGGTCGTCTGGCTACTTATGTCAAGCATCTGGTGAAGTCCATCCCGAACCAAGTCTTGGCGTTCATGAAGTCATAATTCCCCAAGGCTTCGGTTGATGTAGTCGCGGGAGGACTAGCCGCTAATTGTACAGACGAGCAGTACAAGGAGCTTCTGGAGCAGATGGCGTCAATCGCCGAACAAGTCACCGAGAAGCTGAACCTCCAGTAGTTATCCTGTAGGGTTAGCATGTAGCAGTAGTTTTAATATAAACAAAGTTGTAATGAACTTGTTTAAGTTTTAATGAAAAAACTTCCACAAAAATGAGTACTCGTTGTCGCGATGCATATGCGCGAAGTGCCCATCTGTGGAGTTGTAAGCGAGTAGTAGTACTCGGCAATAGGCGGGAGACACAGTAAATGAGTTGATCGGGAATCAAACTTTATTACTGAAAGAGTACACCTGGATGGCCAGGGCTATTTACAGGTGTGGTCGCCAGGACCCCGAGGCCACCTACGGCTAGAGTAGTGCTAGGGCGCGTGGCCGTTTACAGCTGTAGATCCGTTAGTAGCCGTATAGGCTGGATCTAGAAGTACATGGTCTCTTTGATAGACTGCTGCTAGAGTCCTTGGCGCCCTGAGCAGCCCGAGATCCGTTAGTAGCCATTAGCGATGGATCTTGGAGACGGGTAGTCCGGAGACTAGTGCCTGGACCCGTAGGCCGCTCACAGCGAAAGGCCCGGGAGTAGTCATGTAGGTTTGAGCCCCCGGAGTAGTCGAGTGACTATGCGTAGAATCGACAGAGCTGGTCGACATTCCATGAGTTGCTGATGTCTTCGCCTTCAAGTGTCTGGAGGCGATATGAGCCTGGTCCGGTCACCTTTGTGACTGTGAAGGGATCTTCCCATGGCGAACTGAGCTTGTGTAGTCCTTCCGTGTTCTGGATGCGACGGAGGATGAGATCACCAACGTTGAAGGAGCCTTCCTTGATGTTGCGATCGTGGTAGTGTTGGATACCCTTGAGGTACCTTGCTGATTGGACGAGGGCGGCACAGCGAGCTTCTTTGAGTCCATCGATGTCAACTCGTCTACTATCTTCAGATATGCCTTCGTCGTATTGTTCTACTGCCGGGGAGTCCCACATGATGTCGGCAGGTAGAATAGTTTTGGAGCCATAGAACAGGAAATAGGGTGACTGTCCTGTCGGCTTGGTAGGTTGAGTACGTAGCCCCCCCAGAGTGCATTGGGAAGTTCCTTGATCCACTTGCCCCCTTTGGTGTTAGCAGCGTCGTGTAGTCGCTTCTTGAGAGCGTCGAGTACCATCCCATTGGCACGCTCGACTTATCCGTTGGCCCGTGGATGGGTGACGGAGACATACCGGACGTCGATCCCACTGTTCTCGTAGTACTCCCAGAACTGGTGGTTGTTGAAATTGGAACCCAGGTCTGTGATAATGCGATGGGGTAGTCCGTAGCGGTGTACGAGTTCATCCAAGAAGTCAAGTACTCTGTCGGCCTTGGGGCATTGTTGACGGTGTATTTTGGTACACCAAACATGTTCATTACACTTTGGTTTGGATTTGATTATGGAACTAACCCGCCACTAGGCACACTAATCATATAACAAGTTCATCTATGTGCATGCATTTGGAAGTGTTATGTTTATGTAGGAAAACATGAACATAAAGGACGGATTCACAACAAGTTCAAAGGAGCATTTACGGAGTCTTGTTCGTGTTCATGAACTTGATGAAATCACTTCCAATGGTGGCAAGGACCGAAGTGCTAGGAAGAACACCCCCGGGGATTGAAGCGTAAAAGACCGAACTTCATGCGCGGAGAACCTCCATCTTGGACGCAAGGATGACATCGTCAAAATCATGCAAGTGAAGGGGGCAAAGTGCATAATCACCTGAGGACCCACGGGAGTGAAGGGGCGACCGAACCGGGCTGAGATGGGCCTGGGCCGGTCGGCCGGCCGGCCCAGCCCACTCCAGGGGTCAGTTCGGCCCCCTTTCATTGCACTCGAAGGATCTTCAACCCTAAAACCCTGGAGGCGCCGCCATTCGACAGGGAGAGAACCATTCGCACCAGGAGGCCATCCACAAGCTAGAGAGAAAGGAGGGAGATCTCCGAAGGGAGATCAACCACCTCGAAGGAAGCACCCACAAGTGGAGAAGAAGGAAGACACCGTCGGAAGGGAAACCATGATCAATGGTGCTATGTCTAGCACCTTGATGGGGTAATCTCCTTATTCATCCATGGGTTGTAATCGATCTTGAGATGTAATCGCACTTTGTCGGATTATCTATCTATCATCTTGTGTTGAATATACTTTAATGCTAAAGGTTAGCTACCATGCCGTAAAGGGAGTAAGAGCTCCAATGCTTCCTTGGATCCATTCAATACGCCATGTCCATCATAGGTCTAGTCATGAATACCTTCGCGTAGTGATAGTACGAGAGGAGGGAAAGGGCGAAACCGTGGTCACAACCCCCGATAGCTTAGATTGGTTTTCATGTCTTTAAGCGATTGCATGTTCTAGTATCATAGACCCATGGGCGAGTGTCTTTTATCTTGATAGCTTGATCATTCTCTCTAGTGTAGTTTAGTTGTTTTCTAGTTTAATAGTAGTTAGAGGTTTGAGTAGCTAGAGTGTTAAGGTAGATCGAACGCTTGTAATCCCCTTGCTCCGCGGATTGACAAGAACCTTGGGAATCCCGTGGTGAAAAAGGTGTGGGGTCCATACGCTTGCAGATCGTAGAGGGATATGTCTTTTATCCGTCAACAAGCCCCTTTTTCTGGCACCGTTGCCGGGAAGCAAGCTAGTTTACATCGTTTGGATTGCATCTAACTTAGTTTTATATTTAGTTTATCTTTCGTTTGATATATCTAACATATATTATCTACCAAAACCACTTGTTTTGTTTTTGTTTTTATCTTATTGTCTTGATGGCGTTCGTCAATCAACCCGTGGAAGAACCGGAGAAATCACTAAGGGATTACGCTAGCCCTCGATGTGAAGACATAAAAGTGCAAGAGTCGGATTCGAAGCTCGAAGCGACCAAGTATGAGATTAAATCCAAGATCATCGAGATGGTGGCGGCAAACCCATTTGAAGGGATGGTTACGGAGAACCCATATAGACACATAAGACATTTCACAACGCTATGCAACACAGTGCGTCAAGAAGGAGTTCTCGATGAATTGTTCAAATGGAATCTCTTTCCCTACTCACTTGCCGGCAATGCAAAGACATGGTACTCGTTTGCGTCCTTTGAAGTTGAAGGCAATTGGAACAAGTTGACAAAGAAGTTTTGCGAGAAGTTCTTTCCAATTAGCAAGGTTCAACATATAAGGAGGCAAGTTGACAAAGAAGAGGAAGGGTAGACCAAGCTTGGGATAGGTTTAATGAGTTAACTGAACAAGGACCAAGACTCGGCTTCTCCGGTGACGTACTCTTGCATACATTTTTCTTTTCCCTAACCCCTAGTTGCATGCAACACGTCCAAATGTGTGCAGGCGGGGATCTCATGGAGAAAACACTCACGGAAGCTGCCCAACTTCTACAAAAAAATTAGTAAAGCGGCTGCCATGCGAAGAGATTGGGAAACAAGACTTGCGAAAGAGCCGGAATATAATTCAAGGAAGAAGAAGTGTGCTGAATTTTCTAAGGAGGCAACCCCGGAAGTCACAAAAGAGGAGCCAATCCCGGAAAAGCTTGAAGAAGAACACATCAAGTCAAGAACTACCCCGAGCGTTGACTTCGCCGCACCGAATGAAACAAACAAGAGAAGCATGTCAAGCGCGAAGCCACTAAGGGAGTTCGAACCAATGGATTGGGTTCCTATCGATTACGGAGAAGTATTCCACAAGAGAAGACCGTTCCCTAATCAAAAGGGGATGGCGAGAGCATTGGAAATGGATTTCCCACCGGAAAAGAAAGCGGAAGATTCATACAACCTTGAAACCACCGGTGAGATCTTTCAAAAGCTCTTTGGAGATGATGAAGTGGATCCGGATCACATAGCCGAGGTGAAGAAAATCATGGGGATCAAGCCCGAAGCATCACCATACGCTCGCCTCGCCGAGATTTACGCGATAGGATCCGAAGAAGAAGAGAAGATGGCACCATGCTTGAGTTGCGAGATCAATGGAATTCAATGCAAAGCTTTATGCGACATCGGAGCCCAAGTAAGTGTCCTATCTTCTAAAATTTACGATAAAGTTCAAGACCACAACCTAGACTTAGCTCCAACATCACGAAATTAATTATGGGAGATGGTAGAACTATTAAACCGTATTGCTTGCAACATGAAAGTAAAAATCTCTGGAAAATGTATACCAACCGATTTCTTTGTTATTGATGCTTATCATAGTAATCATGATCACATAATCCTAGGTAGGCCCTTTCTTAAGTTGGTTGATGGCGTGTTGGATGCCGGAGAAGGCAAAGTAACAATGAACCTTAATAGAACAAAGTACACATATAATTTTCTTCGCGTATCTAAACACCCTACACCCTTTCCTCCCGAAGAAGAAGTAGAGGAGGTAGATAGTCTTTGTTTTGTTGAAAGCCTTAGAGACCCGCTGCAAAGAGCAATGGAAAATCAAATTAGTAATCAACAAGATGAAGAACTGGAAGAAGCAACAAAAGGCTTAGAACCACATGATGGAAGCGTGGAGGAAGGAAAATTCGAGGACATAGGAGAAATTAAACCCGAGGAGCCACAAGTGCACTATATACAGTAACTTCTGTACTGGTTGGTAGCGTGCCTTGGATTCCGATAGGACTTCACTGATGAAGTAGACTGGTCGCTGGACTGGGTAGGCGTGGCCGTCTTCTTGCCGCTCCACAATGATGGCAGTATTGACCACATGGGTAGTCGCAGCGAGGTAGAGCAGTAGCTGCTTCATTTTGCGAGGAGCCGTGAGGACTGGTGGTTTGGATAAAAAATCCTTGAGTTGAGCGAAAGCATGATCCGTCTCTGGAGTCCACACGAACTTCTCTTGATGTTTGAGTAGTTTGAAGAAGGGTAGCCCCCGTTCTCCAAGGTTCGAGATGAATCTGTTCAGAGCCACCATGCATCCAGTAAGCTTCTGCACGTCTTTGATGCAGGTGGGAGCTTTCATCGTGGTGATGTCGGAGATCTTCTCGGGGTTGGCTTCGATGCCGCGATGGCTGATGATGAAGCCGAGTAGTTTTCCCGACGGTACGCCGAAGATGCACTTGTTCGGGTTGAGCTTCCAGCGGTACTCTCGCAAGGATGCGAAGTCTCTTCAAGATTGGCGATGCGCGTGTCAGAGTTTCTGGTCTTGACGACCATGTCATCCATGTAGGCTTTGATGTTCTTGTTAAGCTGTCTTTTGAAATAGGCCTGGATAGCTCGCTGGTAAGTAGCGACGGCGTTCTTCAACCCGAAAGACATGGTCATGTAGCAGTAGGCGCCAAACGGGGTGATGAACGCGGTCTTCTCCTGGTCTTCTTCCTTGATAGCAATCTGGTGGTACCCGGAGTAGCAGTCGAGGAAGCAGAGCAGGTCACATCCCGCCATGGAATCGATGACTTGATCTATCCGTGGCAACCCGAAGGGGTCCTTGGGGCAGTGCTTGTTGAGGTCGGTGTAGTCGACGCACATCCTCCACTCGTTCGTGTTCTTCTTGCGGACGAGGATGAGGTTGGCGAGCCACTTAGGATGGAAGACTTCTCTGATGAAGCCAGCCGCGAGTAGTTTGGCGAGTTCCTTCTTGATGGCATCCCGTCGGTTGTCGGCGAAATGGCGGAGGTGTTGTCGTTTCGGGGTAGCTTTAGGGTCGATGTCGAGTGAGTGTTTGATCAGATTCCTGGGCACCCCTGGCATGTCCGCTGGTTTCCAACCGAAGATGTCTCGGTTAGCCCGAAGGAAGCTGATGAGCATGTCTTCCTATTTCGGGTCAAGGCCCGCCCCGATCATGGTAGTCTTGCTGCTGTCGCCTGTCCCAAGATCAATCGCTTTGACTTGCACTTCCTCATATGGATGAGGCTTGCTGGCTTTGTCTGACTTCTCTGGGATCTCGAGTTCACTTGGGGCAAGCTTCTTCGACTCACCTTCGACTTGTTTCTTCTTCGACTCGAGGGCCACACGCGTAGTCTTAGCCACCTGCTGTAGGCCAAGGATCGTAGCCTCCTGTTCCTCGACGGCCTGGCGCTGATTCGCGAGGGAGACGCTAAGCTGGGTCAGCTCCCCATTGAGCCGCGAAACTTCCTTGTTCCGCTGCTTGAGGGTTGCCTGCGCCCCCTCGAGTGCGGCGCGCTCCCGCTGATGGAGGCCCTGGGCCTCTTCTCGTGCCAGGCGCTCGCGCTCGAGGGCGGCCCGAGCCTCAGCAAGTGCGGCCCGCTCTTGCTGAAGCCATCTGGGCCCCTAATTTGTGTTTTGGTAATTAATGACAAACATTATGGACTAACATTTTTATTTGAGTTATAAGAATAGGTTAGTCCGGTGAACTGATGAGATCATGCGGTCCAAATGAGAAAGTCTTGTATGGCATGTGTTGGAAAGAGCCAAGGCAAAGGTAAAAGATAGGGTTTTATTTTTGCCGGTCATAAGGTGATTAGAGGATGTTAAATGACCGGGTTGATAGGATAGATAGCCGTACTATCAAGAGGGATCAATTTCATTGGCTTGACTTTCCATAGTGCCACTTGGATCAAAAATTTGCATGCATTGCATTTAGATGAGTGGCGGTTTCTCTTGATAAAAGGGTTTCATTGAAAATCTTAAGAAATATCAGTTTTCAGGTGTTGGGCGGACAGTCCGGGCCCTTGGGGCAGACGGTCCGTGGGTTTTTGATATTTATTTAATATCTGAGATTTTTGGCAAAAGTTTTCGAGAAAATGCGCTTCCAGGCGGACAGTCCGCGGACCCCAGGCGGACGGTCCGTTATTCTTAACAGAACAGGGTGCAGCTCGGTGGACCGGGCGGACGGTCCGTGGCTCCCCCGCGGACAGTTCGTGGGGCCCAAGCGGACGGTCCGTGGGGTCCTGGCGGACGGTCTGCCCAGCCCAATGGTCAGTCTCGCCAGCCGTTGACTTCAAGTTTTTACCGTTGGAATTCAAACGCGGACAGTCCGCGAAGGCATCGCGGACAGTCCGCGAGGTACGCGTTTTGCCCATAATGGCTAGTAACGGGGAGGGGGAGTATATATACTCCAAGCCCCGGGTTGGAGAGTCTCTCTTGGCACTTTGAAAGGTCCATACTCCCTTGTAGAGCTCTCCCTCTCCTCTCTCTCACTCACTTGGCTTAGTGGTTGTATTCTTTGTGAGATTGAGAGCTTCTAGTGCATTGCATTAAGGTTTTGATCTTTGTGGCACTAGGAAATCATCAAGCAAGTGGTTGATTTGTTACTCTTGGAAGTTGTCGCTTCCTAAACGGCTTGGTGGTGGAAGAATCCGTTGAAGCTCGCAAGAATATTGTGTGTGGCTCCAGATTTCGTGTTGTGAGAGGTATTGTGCTCACCTCACCAGAGCGGTAAAGAGCAACTCTAGTGGAATCGGGGTGTGGAGTGGCTCTTTGGTTCTAACCGGCTCAAGATCAAGCGGTGTCTTGATAGAGGAGCGGTCGAACATTGAATCCACCTCAATGTGGATTAGGGTGACCGGCAAGTCGTCGATACCATGGGATAAAATTCGTCTCTTGTGCTTGGTTATTTCTTTGCTCAATTTCCTTTCAAGTACTTTAATTTGAGCATTCAATTTCTAGAGATTGTTTTATATTTTGTCACCCTAGGCTGCAAACCCCCAACATAGGAATAGAATAGGTAGAGATTTAATTCTCCTTGTGGTTCTAATTAAATTTCTCTAGTGTTGGGCTTTTAGATTTTAAACCGCCTATTCACCCCCCTCTAGTCGGTATCCTAGATTCTACAAGTGGTATCAGAGCTAAGGACTCCTTATTTGAGAGATTTAACCATCTCAGAGTAGGGTAAATGGCTGAGGAAGATAAGTTTCTGGGAAGCCACCGGTCTTTGATGGGAACAATTATGACTATTGGAAGAAAAGAATGGAGGTTCACTTCAAGGCCTTGGTAAGAGAATTATGGAGAATTGTAATGGAAGGATATGTTATTTTGGATCCTAAGAATAGGTCGGATCAAGATGATAAAAATGAAAAACTCAATGATAGAGTCTTGAGTGTACTTTACAATGCTTTTGCTCTTAGTGAATTCAATAGAGTGAAGGGACTTGAGAAGGCAAATGAGATATGGGAGAAGCTTATGGAAATCTACGAGGGAACATCCACCGTTAAAGAAGCAAAGCTCTATGTGTACAAGGGAAAGTTCAATGAGTTCACCATGAAGAAGGATGAAGATGTTTCAACCATGTTCAACCGGTTGAATGATATAGTGAATGAACTCAAGTGTCTTGATTTTGATGTCTCAAACAAAGACTTCTCTCACAAGTTCCTTAGATGCCTTCCGGAAAAATATGAGACAATTGTGACTTTGCTTGTGAGAAGTGACTTGAGTAAGATGACTCCTACGGAGGTGCTTGGTGAAGTGCAAACTCATGACTTATTCAAGCAATCACAAAAGGAAGTTCAAGGCCAATCAATGAATGAAGAGAAGAAAAATATTGCTCTCAAGGCCAAGGCCACTCAAGAAGAAAATGATGATGATCACCAAGACATTGACTCCGATGAGGAAATGGCTCTTATTGTAAAAGGGCTTAGAAGAATTATGAAGAAGAAGAAGTTTGGCAAGATGGGGCAATCTTCAAAGAAGAATCCTTTTGAAGGCAAAGATTGCTTCAATTGTGGTGAAATTGGACATATTTCAATTAATTGTCCAAACAAGAAAGAAGACACATATGGCAAGAAGAAAGACAATAAGAATATACCTAAGAGGAAGAAATATTACAAGAAGGAGAAAAATGGCCAAGCATACTTTGTTGAGTGGGATTCTGATGCAAGCTCCGATGAAGATGATGATGACAAGCCTTCAAGAGGTCTTGCCGGGGTTGCTATCAAGGAAGCTCCTTCACTCTTCTCCAAGCCATATTGTCTTATGGCAAAAGGTGAATCAAAGGTAATAATCGACGATGATGATGATGATTGTGATAGTGATAATGATGATAATGCTTTATCTTATGATGATCTTGTTGCCACGGTCATTAAGTCTGATGACAAATTGCGCATGGAGAGATCAAAGTTGAGGGATTTGGAGTTGAAAAATATTTCACTTCAAATTTCCTTTGAGGAGCTAAAGACTACTCATGAAAATCTTAAGACTTCTCATGAAACACTTAACATTTCTTGGGAAACTCTTAAAGATAAGCATGAGGAGCTTAAGGAAGCTCACAACTCTCTCCTAGCACAAGAAGTCAAAGGAAAAATGAGCATGGGTATTGAATGTAATATATTGAATACTTCTCCATGTTCATATAACCCATCTTGTAGCACAAGCACTAGCTCTTGCATTAGTGAGGATATGTCTTATGACCCTCTATTATTGGAAAATGAATCTTTGAAGAAGAAGATTGAGTGCTTGTCTAAGGATCTTGCACAATATTTTGGAATCATGTTCGGTTTAATCATATTTGGACAGATCAAAAATTCACCTTAGATAAAGATGCACTTGGTTACTTGCCCAAGAAAGGAAAAGAGGCCTTCATTCCTAAGACAAGTATCTTTGTAAATTCAAATGTTTCCTTTGAGGAAGAAGAAAAGATGAAGATGTGTCATAAGTGCAAGACAAGGGTTGATGTGGATCACCAATGCAAGAGCAAGAAGACCGTATCCTTGGATTCTTCCTATATTCTTAAGAAAGATTCTAAGGTTGTTGTTTTTGCTCAATATGTTGGTCGCTCTCTTGGTAGTAGTAAAAAGAAATCTATTTGGGTGCCTAAAATTTTGGTCACTAACGTTGAAGGACCCAAGAAAATTTTGGTACCTAAAACAAAGTAATTTCTTTTGTAGGTGAACTATAAAACCGGAGGAAGACATTGGGTAATTGATAGTGGTTGTACAAACCACATGACCGGCGAAAGAAAAATATTCTCTCATCTTGATGAAGACATTTCCGATTTTGATAACATCACTTTTGGAGATGATAGCAAGGGAGGTGTAAAAGGCATTGGTGAAGTACCCATCTCTAAAGATTATAATCTCTCTAATGTCTTGCTAGTTGATTCTCTCAATTTCAATTTGCTATCTATTGCTCAACTTTGTGACAATGGTTATAAATGTACATTCACTAGCAATGATTTTGAGGTTACCTCACTTGATGGGAAAGAGTCTATTTTTAAGGGCTTTCGTCATGAGAGCTTATATCTAGTGGATTTCTCATCTAAGAAGGCTAATTTGACTACTTGCTTATTCTCAAAAGCCTCTATGGGTTGGTTATGGCATAGAAGACTTGGTCATGTTGGTATGAACAACTCAACCGGTTGATGAAGAATGACTTAGTTCTTGGCTTGAAAGATGTAAAATTTGAGAAGGATAAATTGTGTAGTGCTTGTCAAGCTGGAAAACAAGTTGCCAATCCACATCCTAACAAGAGCACTATGTCAACCACAAGACCATTGGAATTACTACATATGGATTTATTTGGTCCTACTACCTATAGAAGCATTGGTGGCAATACCTATTGTCTTGTAATTGTGGATGATTATTCAAGATACACATGGGTATTCTTTCTTCATGACAAAGCTATTACTTGTGACATTTTCATGTCATTTGTGAGAAGAGCCAAAAATGAATTTGAGCTAAAGTTGAAGAAAGTTAGAAGTGACAATGGTAGTGAATTCAGGAACACAAATGTTGAAGAGTTTTGTGATGAGAAAGGAATCAAGCATGAGTTTTCAACTACATATACACTCGAACAAAATGGTGTAGTTGAGAGGAAAAATAGGACCTTGATTGAGATGGCAAGATCAATGCTAGATGAGTACAAAGTTTCGGATTCTTTTTGGGCCGAAGCTATCAAAACCGCTTGCCATGCCTCTAATAGGCTATATTGTCATAGATTCTTCAACAAAACACCATATGAACTTCTAAATGGAAGGAAGCCCAATATTTCATATTTTCAGGTTTTTGGTTGCAAGTTCTCTATCTTGAGGAAAGATCTCGGTTGTCTAAATTTCAAAGCAAGTGTGATGAGGGATTTCTTCTTAGATATTCTTCAAATTCCAAAGCTTATAGAGTATACAACAAGTCCAAGGGTTTTGTTGAGGAAGCATATGATGTGCAGTTTGATGAAACATTGGGATCTCAAGATGAGAAAGAGAATTTAGATGATGTAAGAGGTGAAGAATTTAGCAAAGCAATGAAGACCATGGCTATCGGGGATATCATGCCTAGAGAAGAAGATGATGATGAAGGTCCATCAATATCTATTCAAGCAAATCCATCTACTTCCACAACAAATGATCATGATCAACAAGAGGGTAACTCAAGCAACAATGACTCACCCCAAGAAGATGATCAAATGGTCCATATGACTACACCTTCTCCATAAACTCAAGAACCAATTGATCAACCAAGAACTCATCATCAAGTCGCCAAAGATCACCCCATTGATCAAATCATGGGTGACATTAGTAAGGGTGTTCAAACTCGATCTCGTGTTGCTTCCTTTTGTCAACATTATTCTTTTGTTTCTTTTCATGAGCCTAAGCGTGTAGATGAAGCACTTAATGATTCAGATTGGGTTATTTCCGTGCAAGAAGAATTAAATAATTTTACTAGAAATGAAGTTTGGGAGTTGGTTGAAAAACCCAAGAATCACAATGTCATTGGTACTAAATGGGTCTTCCGAAACAAAGAAAATGAAGATGGTATTGTTGTGAAGAACAAGTCTAGATTAGTTGCTCAAGGCTATACTCAAGTGGAGGGATTGGATTTTGATGAAACCTTTGCTCCCGTAGCTAGACTTGAAGCCATAAGGATCTTGCTTGCTTATGCTTGTTCTCGCAATATCAAGTTATATCAAATGGATGTCAAAAGTGCTTTCTTGAATGGGAAAATTAGTGAACTAGTATATGTTGAGCAACCTCCCGGTTTTGAAGACCCCACAAAGCCTAATCATGTATACAAGCTCTCTAAGGCGTTATATGGATTAAAGCAAGCTCCTTGTGCTTGGTATGAAAGGCTTAGAGATTTTCTTCTTTCAAAGGGCTTCAAAATTGGAAAAGTTGATACTACTTTGTTCACCAAGAAAATTGGAAATGACATCTTTATTTGTCAAATTTATGTGGATGATATCATCTTCGGTTCAACAAATGAAGATTTTTGTAAAGAGTTTGGAGAAATCATGTATAGGGAATTTGAAATGTCTATGATTGGTTAATTAAGTTTCTTTCTTGGTCTTCAAATCAAACAATTTAAGGAAGGCACTTTTGTTTGACAATCAAAATATGTGAGGGTTATCTTAAAGAAATTTTGCATGGAATATGCAAAACCCATCAAAACTCCTATGGCTACTAATGGACATCTTGATCTTGATAAGGGAGGTAAACCGGTTGACCTTAAGCTTTATAGGTCCATGATTGGTAGTTTGCTTTATCTTACCGCATCTAGGCCCGATATCATGTTTAGTGTGTGCATGTGTGCTAGATTTCAAGCCGCACCTAAAGAATGTCATTTGACCGCCGTAAAGCGGATTATGAGATATTTGAAGTATTCACCTAACATTGGTCTTTGGTATCCAAAGGGTGCTCAATTTGAGTTAGTAGGCTTTTCGGACTCGGACTACGCCGGCTACAAGGTTGATAGGAAGAGCACTTCCGGAGGTTGTCAATTGTTTGGGCGGTCACTTGTTTCTTGGTCATCTAAGAAGCAAAATTCAGTGGCTCTTTCTACCGCCGAAGCGGAATATATCTCGGCGGGAAGTTATTGTGCTCAATTGCTATGGATGAAGCAAACACTTCTTGATTATGGTGTGAAATTCAAGGAAAATCCTCTCTTATGTGACAATGAAAGTGCCATCAAGATTGCCAACAATCCGGTTCAACACTCTAGAACCAAGCATATTGATATTCGACACCATTTTTTAGATATCATGTGAGCAAAGGGGATATCAAGATTGATGGAGTGAGCACATATGTGACGCCCCAGGTTTTTAATTACCGTCATTAACGCTAATGACCGGATTAGCCGGTCAAATGGTCAACCGTGGTCAAACCTAGGTCAACTTGGGCCCTCACCCCGGAAAACTCAATAACACACCCTAGTGACCCTAAATGAATAGTAAACACACTTGTGGGGCCAACCCATGGTCAAAGGTTGGGTCAAACCCCTTGCCACCCCAGTGTCCACAGGTGTCTGCCGGAACTTTTGTCGCGTTCTCCAAAATTCACCTAAACACTTAAAATTCTACCTTTAGGGAAGTTGTAGATCTTGTTGAGGGACACAACTTTCATGTAGATTGGCATTTCAAATTTTGAGGGGAAAATCTTGAAAAACCCCTTGCAAGGCAGAAAGCACTGTTGGTCAAAACAGGCTGACATTCAAAGTTGGCACTCAAATAATTTCAAATCTAGGCAGAAAAACCCTATATAGCCTTTGTAGAAAATGTTGCTGGTACCTAGATCTACAACTTTGGTATTCATCACTTGGTTGACTTTTATTCAAATTTTTGGAGAAAAATTAGCTGGAACAGGGCACCAGCAAAACACCGAGGCCGAGCGCGCGCGCGCGCGACGCCGCGCGCGCGCCGTGCGCGCGCGCCGTCGCCGGCCGCGCGCCGCCGGCCTCGGCGTCCGCGCCCTCACCGATGCGCTCCATCCCGAGGTCCCGCGCGCCCCAATGCGTCCCCGCCCCGAGGCACGCCGCGTCCGCGCCGGCCACCGCGCGCCGTATGCGCGCGCGCCACGGATCGGCGGTCCGTCGGCAACGCGCGCCGCCGTACGCGCTCGCCTCGAGCCGCGTGGCACGGCCGCATCTTGCGCCGTCACCCTTCATCACCCGGTGCTCACGCGCCTACTTAAACCCCCCCCCCCCCCCCCTCGCGCCCTCCGCGCGCCACCCCCGAGCTCTACCCCCGCCATGCCCGCCGCCGCTCGGTGCTAGCCCCCTCCGCTCGCGTTCACCGCCGTCCGGACCGCCCTCGCTAGCTTCTCTAGCTCCCGGTGTAGCTAGCGCGCTTGCCAAGTGCCCGGACCGCGCCTCCTTGCCACCTTTCCCCGAGCCGCCGTGGGTGCCGCCGCCGGCCGCCGCCGTGCGCCCTCGCCGGAGCTCGCCCGACCCCCGCCACCACCGCCCATCGACCCGTGGTGAGGCCAATTGCACCTCCGTGCCACATGTTGTCCCGGCCCGGCCCCACATCGCCGCCGGCGAGCCCTCCCGCCGCCGCGAGGGCACGGTTGTAAAATCCAGGGACTTAGTTGTGAAGAAACCTAACTAGCTTTTTTTGCAGTTTGGTCAAGTGACTTGAAAAATCCCTAGAAATTCACAGAAAAATTAGAAAAATCCCAAACCAATTTTGTAGGGTTCAGGATGATAAACCCCACCTCTTTTGTTATATACTCATGGCTAGATTGTAAACAGCTTTAGCAGGAAAAATATAAATGTGCACACTGTCTTGTAATGCCAAGATACACATCTTGTGAATTAATCATGAATTTTGGATTAACAGAAATAATTATTCTTGATTTATGCATGTATTCCTTTGTAAATTAATAAACCAAGTTCAGTAGAGTTTCCATGTGAATGTGCTGGTCCTTTAGGCTTGTTTAGGACCAGAGAGCATGCATGGGAAAACTGGGATCATTTTGATGCTTATTTATTTTTATATGCATTTAAATGGAATCACTAGCTAGCTTTGTTATTTTCCATAATATTTAATTTCCTAGCATCCAACACTTACATGTGGGTCCAATGGACCAGGATAGGTGCTAGTAGGCTTAAGAAACACTCATTTAATTTTTGGTAATTTAATTGTTTAATAAAAGGCTTAAATACCCTTTTAATATTAAAGGGAAATTAAATAAAGAAAAATCCCTAATTAATTCTTTTTCCTTTTTGAGACGTATTATTTAATATAATTACAAGATAATTAATTATCATCACTGACAAGGAATGAATTCATAAATAAAAATATTAATTACACTTTTGTTGGTGAAGATAAAAAGAATTAAAGCTTTCACATGAAATGACAGGTACAATAAAAACCTTTATTCAAATGTGGAATAAAAGATGTAACCCATGAACAACCAATAACCTTCCTAAAAGAGAAACATTAGATGAATGCTTGTTAAGGTGAATATGACCAACTAGAGTTGGATAAGACAACAAACTATCACATCACCTAAAGTGCATTGCATTCCGTGTAGATCTTCCGGACGGAGATTACTCCCTTGTCCCGGAAACCGAGGAAGGAGGAGCGGAAGGTTCGCTGCAGTACGTGGAAGTACTGGACACCGAGGGTGCCCAAGCTAACCTAGCTGACGAAGGCAAGCTCCCGTGCATCTAACCCAGTTTTAAAGTTCTTTATTCAATTATCTATGAATGATTGTGCATTTACGTACAGGAGTTGAATGAAATCCTAGATGCATGATCCATAGGTACCTTTGGTCCCTACTAGTATGATAGGTCGATAGCTGCTATGCTATAGGACCGTTACAAGTCGGATGATGACCTCACTCGCGAGAATAGGTTCCTAGATAGGAATCACAAGGTATCCTTAAATGGATTGCTCACGTGGTAAGAGCATGAAATCTGGGCTCCGGTCCAGTGGTTATGTGGGTTAAGTCTTTGAACGTACCAAACATTTGCCGGGAATGGGACCGGTAAGCCTAGTACCTTAATGAGGCGGCGAGGGATTCTACCATTACTACTCTTGGGATTCGCTCTCACGGCTCGCCACCGGTGGTGTATGTTGACTCCGGGTATCTCGCGGGGTATGCCGGATAGCCTGCACCAAAGACTGTAAGATTCGATCCCGACCCGAGGATTTATGGGGACGGCCTGGGAAAGTTGTCCTCGCGGGGGCAGCCTACCAAGTGTTTGGGTCTGCCTTGCAAGGTTTAAATCAATCGATTGTCGGCCTCTCACCGTTATCCGAGACTACTTACTCCACTAGTCATGTGATCCCTAATGATGGAAGTTGATGAACTTTATGCTTGATTAATTGCCTTGTACAACTTTGTTTGTACTAGTTGGCTAATGTAGTAAAAATTAAACCTACTAGAACTTGTGCTAAAATCTTGAAAGTAAGGACCTACTCTTTGTTACTTTTTGGCAAAGGCAACCCAGTAGCCAAAAAGCCTTTCATGGTCTAGATTTGGTAAAGTAGATATCACCGACGGGTAAGTCTTGCTGAGTATTAGTATACTCAGCCTTGCTATAATGTGTTGATCCAGGTAATGCCTTCAGTGATGTGTGGCCCGGTGAGATCCCGCCCGTCTGGGAGCTGGAGTGGGTGGAGGACGACTACTGAAAGCATCATGGATGGCCTCCCGTGGTGTCTTCGCTTCCGCTAGTTTATTTCCGCTGCTTTCGAAAACTCTGAACTATTTCATCGTGACAAAAACTATGCTTTGTAATTGAAGAGTATCTTGGCCCCCTAAGTGGGTTTTGGTGATATAATGACACACACCTAAGTGGCTAATGAGTTTATCTAGTCCATGAGCAGGTCTTAAAATTATGCATGGCATCAAGCACAGCTCGTTGACTACACAAAAAGAAAGTGGTGCTCTAAAAGGATTCCAAAGACGGCTTATTTATTTTTACTTTTGAATTTGAGTCCTAGGAATGTCGTACTATTAAGAGGGACAGGAATTATATCTTCCAAGGGTCGAACAGGTGCTCTAGTTGCTAAAACAAAACCTATGAGAGACACCTTTGCACCAACACATTCACGGGGATCTTATCTTGGGTGCTGGCCTTGGAAGGCTGGAGTGTCCGGGTTTTGGCCCGGAGACTCCGGACTTCCCGGAGAGTCCGGGTTCAACCCGGATACTCCGGGTCATAAAGCCTCAACGGCTATATTCTGGGTGAGGGGGTATAAAAGCCCCCTCCACCCCTTCATTTACTCCTCTCCCTGTCATTTTCGTCCCGAAAGTACCGCAACCCTCATTTACTCCCCCTCTCTCCCCCTTTGGCTCAAAGTTGGTGAGATTTGTAGAGGGAGTTAAGAGGATTTGAGAGCAAGGGCTTGGAGAGTGCTAGTGAGCTGATTTCCCATCTCTAGAGCACCTAGTTCTTCGCTTGGTTGGCAAAATTCGTGTTTGTTACTCTTGGAGCTTTGAGCTCCTAGCCGGCTAGGCGTTGCCTTGGAGCATTCAAAGGTTGTGGCTGCCCAAGGAGGTTTGTATTACCCTGAAATTGAGTAAGTAACTCTAGCTTGATCTTTGTGGTCGCTAGAGGGAGGAAAGTGACCTAGGTGTAAAGGTCCACCCTTTGTGGGTACCTCAACGGAGACGTAGACCTCAAGGTGTGAGGTTGAACTCCGGTAACAAATCTCGTGTTTCTTGTGCTTGTTCATCTTGTTGCATGCTTGTATCTTGCTTGAACACTTATCTAGGGTTTGGTGCCGATCTACTTCGTGTTGAGGTTCCTACGGGTTTTGAGTGGATAAACGGGCTTGTATCACTTCGGTGCATAACCTATTTTCACGCATTTACTTTTGAGAAAGTTTAAATCCCGTCGTTTTAATTCTCCCCTAGCGGTGCCGGACTATCCGGACATTTTCCCGGATTCTCCGGATTTCCCGGAGTATCCGGAAAAATATCCGGAGTCTCCGGACCTGGGTCTAACAGCCTCGAAAAAGTTTGTGATTTTCAGGTTCGACTATTCACCCCCCCCTCTAGTCGACATCTAGATCCTTTCAATTGGTATCAGAGCGAGGTGCTCCGTGTTTGAAGCCTAACCGCTTGGAGTCAAGTAGATGTCGAATCCAAATGATCAAGCCACGCCTCTCACCGAAGGTGATCCCGTCAACAATGTTGTTGGCATGCCTCCTCCACCTCGAGGAAACAACACGCGTGGTGCAAGCACTAGTCATCAAGCGCCCGGAAGAGGTGATGAGTCCTCCGATAGTGAGGACGAAGAATTCGATGATGCAAGATCCACCCGCTCCGCTCGTCGACCATCAAGGGATTACACTCGAACCTCTTTCGATTATTCTCGTTTATCTTTTAACCATCCATCGGGTTCTAGCCACATTGGGAAGATACCCCAATTTGATGGAACCGGCTATTCCAAGTGGAAGAACTCGATGGAGGAGTATTTGATGGCGATAAATCCCGCACTTTGGACTATTGTGAACAGGGGAATTACATTTCCAAGTGGTGATGCGACGCTAACTCAAGATCAAGCAAATGAGATACAAAGAAACTATCAAGCTATCCGCATCATCAAGAGTTCACTCACGGCCGAAGAATATGACAAGGTAGATGGATTGAAGTCCGCCAAAGAAGTGTGGGACACCTTGTTCATCAATCATGAAGGGACAAAGCAAGTAAGAGAAGGAAGGATTCGAGCCTTAGAAAGTGAGCTCAACCGGTTTGTCATCAAGGACGATGAATCACCACAAGACATGTACAACCGATTGAACAAGATCATCAACAAGATCAAATCTCTTGGAAGTACAAGATGGGGAAGAAGAGAAGTGGTTGACAAGATCCTCTCCGCATACATGGCAAGGGATGTTCAACTCCCCACTCTCATAAGGGAGAAGAGAGGATTCAACAAGTTCACTTCGGCGGATGTGATTGGAAGAATGGAAGAACACCTCATCACCGTCAAGGAGTCCAAGCTTTCACAAGAAATGTCAAAGATGCATGAACAACTTGAGAAGAACAAGGGAGTGGCCCTCAAGGCATCTAGCAAGGAGAAAAGGTCAAGCTCATCAACCTCAAGAATCATGGCCGATGAAGATGATGAAGATAGTGACATGGACATGACCCCCGAACAAATGGCTCTCTTTGTAAGGAGGTTCAACAAAATGTTCAAGAAGAGTGGCTTCCTCAACAAGAACAAGGACAAGGACAAAATCAAGACCAAGAGAACCTCAAAGAGACCATGCTTTGGATGTGGCAAGGAGGGACATTTCATTGCGGAATGCCCTAACATAAAGGTGAGAAGAAGAGACACCAACAAGTTTGACAAGAACAAGAGAAAGGAAGTTGGTGAAGCTCATTTGGGTGAAGAATGGGATTCAAATGATGATAGCTCCGACTCCGACATAGAAGCCGGTCTTGCTACCATAACCATCAAGGAACCAATCAACAAGTCATCATTATTTGAAGATCTCACCGATGATGAAGATGACTTCACCCACACTTGCCTCATGGCTAGGGGCTCCAAGGTTGACACTCCTACCCCTCCTCTAGATAATGATGGTGAAAATGATTTCGACTTTGAAAAAATGATCACTAGCTTTGGTAAAAAGGCAACTAAGAAAATTATGTTTTTAATGAAAGAAATTGAGAATAGAGATGGGACTCTTGAGGTGCAAGAAGAACTCTTTAGACTTGAGCGGGAGAAAACCATTGCCCTTGAGGATGCCCTTGTAATTGAAAAGAAGGGTTTCAAGGTGCAAGAGGACTCGCTCAAGGAAAAGGAGAAAGAAATTCTTAGCCTCAAGAAATCCCTAGCTAAAGATAAGTTGTTGGTAGATGAATTAACTAGGGAATCTTTCCTAGCTAAGGATGCTTGCAAGAAAATTGAGGATGAAAAGCTTGAACTTCAAAAGAGCATTGATAGCTTAAAAACTAGTCACATAGCATTAGAAGTTCAACTTGACAACCTCAAGAACAATGCTACAACTTTATCTAATGATGCTCTCTCAAACTCTCAAACATCAACAAGCAAAGGTTGTTCTAGATGCTATAAATTTGATGTAAATGCTTGTGCTACTAATGTTGCCGAGATGAATGCCATGAGAAAGGAAATTGCTAGGTTGTCAAACTCACTTATAGTTGAAAAGAAGAAAGAACCCAAAAGAGGTGAGTTTGAAAACCACACCAAAGGCTTTGGGTCAAGCTACATGAAGAAGTTTGGCTTTGAGGATGGGAAGGGGCTTGGTAAGCAAGAACAAGGTACAAAAGACCCCATCCCATTCATCAAGAATCACCACACCAAAGGTATGGGAACAAGGAATGTGGTGCACGAGATGAAGCAAATGGGTGTCAAGAAGCATGACAATCAAGTGAGATACAACACTCCAATCAAGTTCAAGAGCACCCAAGTAACCTCACAAGCATCACATTCAAAGCCAAACAAGTCAATCAAGAAGCCCAAACCTCATGCATCACAAGATAGCTTTTATGCCGATTATGTGTTGACTTGGAACCACAAGGGTAAGGTGGTTGCCAAGTATGTAGGGCCTCGCACAAAAGGAACAATGATAAAAAGGAGTGTGTGGGTGCCCAAGATTCTTGTGACTAACACTCTAGGACCCAAATCCACTTGGGTACCTAAAACACAAGCATAATTTGTTTTGTAGGCATACTCCTCCGGTGGAACAAAATGGGTGATTGATAGTGGATGCACAAATCATATGACCGGGGAGAAGAAAATGTTTACATCTTGTGATATGATTGAATATCCTACGGAAAGCATTGCCTTTGGAGGCAATGGTGGAGGAACGGTTGTTGGTCTTGATAAAATTGCTATCTCAATCAATCATTCAATTTCCGATGTTTATTTGGTTTAATCTTTGGACTACAACTTGTTGTCCGTCTCACAACTTTGTGAGATGGGCTACAATTGTTTGTTCACTAATGAGGGTGTGACCGTCTTTAGAAGGGGCGATGACTCCGTTGCCTTTAAGGGTGAACTCAAGGGAAGGCTTTACTTGGTAGATTTTTCATCAGATAAAGCCCAACTTGATACATGCTTATTGGCAAAGTCTAGCTTGAGTTGGCTATGGCATCGCCGACTAGCTCACGTTGGGATGAACAATCTCAATAAGCTTCTAAAGGGGGAACACATCCTAGGACTAACAAACATTCATTTTGAGAAAAATAGAATTTGTAGTGCTTGTCAAGCCGGAAAGCAAGTTGGTGCCCCTCATCCCGCCAAGAATATTGTGTCAACCACAAGAGCATTGGAACTACTTCACATGGATATCTTTGGTCCGGTAGCCTATGTTAGCATTGGGGGAAACAAGTATGGATTTGTCATTGTTGATGATTACTCTCGGTACACTTGGGTGTTCTTTATGAAAGACAAGAGCAAAGTTCATGAAATATTCAAGAAATTTGCAACAAGAGCCCAAAATGAGTTTGATGTGAAGATCAAAAGAGTGAGAAGCGACAATGGCACCGAGTTCAAAAACACCAACATTGAAGAGTATCTTGATGAAGAAGGCATTGGTCATGAGCTCTCCGTCCCATACACTCCACAACAAAATGGGATAGTAGAGAGGAAGAATAGAACTCTTATTGAAGCTGCAAGGACCATGCTTGATGAGTACAAGACTTCGGATAGTTTTTAGGCGGAAGCAATCAACACGGCGTGTCATGCTATCAACCGTTTGTATCTTCACAAGCTTCGCCACAAGACCGCCTATGAGCTCCTAATTGGTAAAAAGCCTAATGTCTCTTACTTTAGAATTTTTGGTTGTAAGTGCTTCATTCTCAACAAGAAGCCCAAAAGCTCTAAGTTTGCATCTAAAGTTGATGAAGGTATCTTTCTTGGTTACGCCTCAAACGCTCATGGCTATCGTGTCCTCAACAAAACCACCGGTTGTGTTGAAGTCACGTGTGACTTGACGTTTGATGAATCTAATGGCTCTCAGGAGGAGCAAGTTGATGAATTGTGTGTAGACAAGGAAGTACCCGCAGAAAAGGCTATAAGGAGGATGGCCATTGGAGAAATCAAGCCTCAAGAAGATGATGATGAGGACTGCATAATTGAGGATGCTGCAGATCTGCCCCCAGCTACGCAACCCAGAGTATCCGGGCTAAAACCCGGAGACTCCGGATTTTCCGGAGAATCCGAAGAAAAACCCGGAGACTCCGGACCTGCTTCTGAAATGTCATAGTACAGTCAAGAAGATGAGGACTTGATTCAACAAGAAGTGTCTGACCCACATCCTAGAGTTCAACAAAGTGTTCAACAGGATCACCCCGTTGATAACATACTTGGAAGCATTCGTAGAGGGGTAACAACTCGTTCAAGATTAGCAAATTTTTGTGAACATTACTCGTTTGTTTCCATGTTGGAACCTCTTAGGGTCGAAGATGCTCTTGGAGATGCTGATTGGGTGATGGAAATGCAAGAAGAGCTCAACAACTTCACTAGGAATGAAGTCTGGTCCTTAGTGGAACGCCCCATACAAAATGTGATTGGAACCAAGTGGGTGTTTCGCAACAAGCAAGATGAAGATGGCGTGGTGACCAAGAACAAAGCTAGATTGGTTGCAAAGGGTTATACTCAAGTAGAAGGCTTAGACTTTGGAGAAACTTATGCACCGGTGGCAAGACTTGAAGCAATTCGTATACTCCTAGCCTTTGCCACTCATCACAACTTCAAGCTACATCAAATGGATGTCAAGAGTGCCTTCTTGAATGGTCCAATCTCCGAAGAAGTCTATGTTGAGCAACCACCGGGCTTTGAAGATCCACAACTCCCAAACCACGTCTACAAGCTCCATAAGGCGCTCTATGGGCTCAAGCAAGCTCCTAGAGCATGGTATGAATGCCTTAAGGATTTTCTCTTAAAGAAAGGCTTTGAAATAGGCAAAGCCGATCCTACTCTCTTCACTCGTAAACAAGGCAATGATTTGTTTGTTTGTCAAATATATGTTGATGATATCATATTTGGCTCTACTAATCAAATTTGGGTTGATGAGTTTAGTAGGATCATGACTAAAAGATTCGAGATGTCTATGATGGGAGAGTTGAAGTTCTTTCTCGGTTTTCAAATCAAGCAACTCAATGATGGCACCTTCATAAGTCAAACCAAGTACACCCACGACATGCTTAAGAAGTTTGACATGAACAACGCCAAGCCCATCAAAACACCTATGCCATCAAATGGACATCTTGATCTAAATGAAGAAGGCAAAAGCATCGATCAAAAGGTATATCGTTCCATGATTGGTTCTTTGCTTTACCTTTGTGCATCTAGGCCCGATATTATGCTTAGTGTGTGCATGTGTGCAAGGTTTCAAGCTAATCCTAAGGAGTGCCATCTAATGGCCGTTAAGAGAATTTTTAGATACTTGGTTTATACTCCTAACCTTGGTTTATGGTATCCTAAGGGCTCCACTTTCGATCTACTTGGCTACTCCGATTCGGACTATGCCGGTTGCAAAGTAAATAGGAAGAGTACATCCGGGACTTGCCAATTCCTTGGAAGGTCCTTGGTATCGTGGAGTTCCAAGAAACAAAACTCCGTTACCCTTTCCACCGCCGAGGCCGAGTACGTTGCAGCCGGCGCTTGTTGTGCTCAACTACTTTGGATGAGGCTCACTTTGAGAGACTTTGGTTGCAAGTTTAGCAAGGTGCCACTCTTGTGTGACAACGAGAGTGCCACTAAGCTAGCAAACAACCCCGTAAACCACTCTAGAACAAAGCACATAGACATAAGACACCATTTCTTGAGAGACCACGAAGCCAAAGGAGATATCGCTTTAAGTCATGTGAGCACCGATAAGCAACTAGCCGATATCTTCACAAAGCCTCTTGATGAACTAAGGTTTTGTGCTTTGAGGAGTGAGCTAAATATCTTGGATTCTCGTAACTTGGCTTGAGATCATGCACATATTTGAGTGACCTAGTACAGGACTTTTAAAACAAAAGATTTGTGAAAAGGCTTGTATTGCATTTGTTTTTGAAAAATTTGGATATTTAGGTACAACACTTGGACTATTGTTCTCTTTGCTTGTTTGTGGCTAGTCCAAGGTGTTGATACTGCTCAAGCTCACATTTATCACATAAGCAACCTTCCAAATCCATTCTAAATCAAATTCCTTGAAAATCTGCTCGCTGAGTTCAGGGGGAGCGGAGTATCCGGGGTCAAGGCCGGACACTCCGGGTTTCCCGGATAGTCCGGACCTGACCCGGAGACTCCGGGTTTTAAAGGTATATAAGGGTTTTGACCGCGGTGAAAATTTCTTTTTCACCCACACTTCATCTCCTAACCGTGGCCTTGCTCCCCCGTCGCCCCCTCTCACCCCTTTAGGCGATTTTGCCTTCCAACCACCAAAATCGTGTGAGAGTAAGGATTTGGAGTCTCCAAGGCGTGGAGAACAAGGATCTACTCAAGTTTCAAAGATCCAAGCCCTTTCCCCTCTCTTCCCAAGGTATTCTCAAAAGGAACTTTCCCGATCTACTTACCTAGCGTAGTACTTGCAGTATCCTAGTAGGGAATAGGTAGGAAACACTCTTTAGGCTCTAGATCTGCGTTTCCTCTCAGTTTGGCTGGACGAACGTCTCTGCATTGTGATTTAGGGTTTCGGCCTGCGAAACCCGGACTCTCCGGGGTCGAAGGACCCGGAGTCTCCGGAAAATCCGAAGTCTCCGGACTTTTATCGGAGTATCCGGGGTTCGCACTGCAACCCTAAAACACTAATGCAGCATGTCTTCACCCTTGACAATCTCTCACTTCCTTACTTTTTATCCATTCAGATGGTCAGAGTGAAGGTCAGCCGTGGAAATGAGGAGCCCTCCACCCAAAGGAGGACCAAGGCTAGGCATGACCCTGCCGCTTTTCGGGCCGTGCAAGAAGCCTTGGGGCAAGAGAATTCTCAGCGCAGCTCAAGACCCAGACAGGGTGACCCTCCTCCCTCCTATGCCGAAGGGAGTGAAGAAGATGTTGTAGAGGAGGAGGAGGAGGAGGAGGAGGAGGAGGAGGAGCAAACGGAAAGTGATGATGACGAAGTTGAGGATGAAACATATAAGCAATCCCCTGAGCCTCCTCGTCGTCATGGAAAGGGGCCAGCCAAAGGAAGCTCCCGCCACAAGCCTCATCCCAAAAAGAGCCATCAAGCCCCCTACATCCACCAAAGCCGCCCAGCTACTTGAGTTCCTCCTAAGCACAAGCAAGGAGTAGCTGCTCACATCTGTCCTAAAACCCCTCCTAGACTCATCCCTACCCTTCCACCTAATGTCCGAGTGGTTGAGACACCTATCAAGCTAAGGGACCCAGGCTCAGTCCTTGGATTTGCTGAGCACATGATCAGGGACTACTCGAGGAACTCCCTAGCAGTCAGGGAGCAAAGGGAGGAAAATGTCTATCGCTATCTCAAGGGAGAGGGACTTGAGGCTAGGTTTTGGTGTGACTTCCACCGGGACTTCTATCAATCAGTGATCCGCAATCCCAAGTTGGCCTCCAAGAACATGGCACCCATTGTGCCAATGAAGTACATTGATTGGAAGTATTACGAAGAGCTCAACAACACAGTGTTCAACTCAGTGATTGACAAGTGCAAGGAGGTCGGGCTCTACGACATCATGGGCTTTAGGTATAATTGGAACAAAGAAATCTTGGCTCAATTCCATTGTTCCTACTACTTCAATCCCCATGACAACACCATCACATGGACAACTCAAGGCCAAAAATGCACAATTGACTACATGACCTTCTCTCGGCTCTTGGGTCTTGGTTCTAAGGATGAAAGGCGCACCCCCGTGCACAATGAGAACAAATACAAGCCCAAGGAGCTCCCCTTCATGTTTCCTAGCCGAGATGCGGCCATTGAGGGCAAAGTGGACCAACTCAATCCTTACTACTACAATCTCAATCAATTCTTCCGTGCCACTATCGACCCTAAGATTGGAGATGTGACAGCTTTGAGGTACTTTGCTCCCAATCTTCTCAATAGAATGGCACGGATGAAGAAGGCTTTTGTGTCTTCGACTTCATTTGGAATGAGTTGAGGAGGGCCATGAATGATCCAATGAAACATCTTCCATATGCCCCCTATCTCATGTATATGATTGAGAGAGTGACCAATGTCCGCTACCCCAAGGATGTTGTCCATGAGCCCCTTCGCCACCTCCGTGATCGTGCCAAGAGGCCTCCCAAAGGCCGTAAATATGTTGGATCGTCGAGTGCAACTCCGTCCCATGATGATGTGCCCGCTGCTCGTTCCCCTTCACCACCTCCTCGTCGTCACCGTGGCTCCATGATCAAGAGAGTGCTCAAGAGCATTTTCAGCATGTGCAAGACCACCACCACGGAGACCAATGAGAACCGGCGCGACATCATCGAGATCAAGTCTCACCTTGGCCTCCCCACCGACCCCTACCGTGAGCTTCCCGAGTTCGATGACCCATTTGCGGAGTGGGACGCCCAAGGTTCCCAAGAGGAAGAAGAGGAGGAGGGCAATGAAGAAGAAGAAGAAGAGGAGGAGGAGGACGACGACTCGGAGTGACTCCGCTGCTCTCCACTTCCTTTTTGGCGCTTGATGCCAAAGGGGGAGTGATATTATCTATTTGTGTCGTCGAAACAATGAACTTGGCTTCTAATAATTTGCATTTGGAACTCGGTTTGTAATAACTATAATATTCGCTCGTGTGAGACTATGTGAGTTTGAGACATTTGCTTGTGTGCTTGGTGTGTTTTATCTGCTTTACATCTGCTAAGGACAGCTTATGCTAGATTGAAAACTGTATGTTATCTATTTTTCTCGTCGCTTTGTCGAAGCCCGAGACTCGGACTTTTTCCCGAGTATCCGGATTTCCGACACTCGGACCTGGCCGGAGAATCCGGACCTCTCGGCACGCAGTTCTTTTCTCTTTGTTGAGTGCATAATCGGTCATGAGCATTTCACCTTTTAATCTGTTGCACATCACAGGCACCCCACTATTGTAATACCCTCTTGCTTTTCTTGTTGTGCAAAATATTGGCCCTAATAGGACCTTTGATATTCAAAATCAAAAATGCACACATTAAGGGGGAGTATTACAAAAGCTTTAAATATTCATTGTTTATCTCTTATATGACTTAGTTGTGTTGTCATCAATCACCAAAAAGGGGGAGATTGAAGAGTATCTTGGCCCCCTAAGTGTGTTTTGGTGATATAATGACACACACCTAAGTGGCAAATGAGTTTATCTAGTCCATGAGCAGGTCTTAAAATTATGCATGGCATCAAGCACAGCTCGTTGACTACACAAAAAGAAAGTGGTGCTCTAAAAGGATTCCAAAGATGGCTTATTTATTTTTACTTTTGAATTTGAGTCCTAGGAATGCCGTACTATTAAGAGGGACAAGAATTATATCTTCCAAGGGTCGAACAGGTGCTCTAGTTGCTAAAACAAAACCTATGAGAGACACCTTTGCACCAACACATTCACGGGGATCTTATCTTGGGTGCTGGCCTTGGAAGACCGGAGTGTCCGGGTTTTGGCCCGGAGACTCGGACTTCCGGAGAGTCCGGTTCAACCCGGATACTCCGGTCATAAAGCCTCAACGGCTATATTCGGGTGAGGGGGTATAAAAGCCCCCTCCACCCCTTCATTTACTCCTCTCCCCGCCATTTTCGTCCGAACAGCCGCAACCCTCATTTACTCCCCCTCTCTCCCCCTTTGGCTCAAAGTTGGTGAGATTTGTAGAGGGAGTTAAGAGGATTTGAGAGCAAGGGCTTGGAGAGTGCTAGTGAGCTGATTTCCCATCTCTAGAGCACCTAGTTCTTCGCTTGGTTGGCAAAATTCGTGTTTGTTACTCTTGGAGCTTTGAGCTCCTAGCTGGCTAGGCGTTGCCTTGGAGCATTCAAAGGTTGTGGCTGCCCAAGGATGTTTGTATTACCCTGAAATTGAGTAAGTAACTCTAGCTTGATCTTTGTGGTCGCTAGAGGGAGGAAAGTGACCTAGGTGTAAAGGTCCACCCTTTGTGGGTACCTCAACGGAGACGTAGACCTCAAGGTGTGAGGTTGAACTCCGGTAACAAATCCTGTGTTTCTTGTGCTTGTTCATCTTGTTGCATGCTTGTATCTTGCTTAAACACTTATCTAGGGTTTGGTGCCGATCTACTTCGTGTTGAGGTTCCTAGAGGTTTTGAGTGGATAAACAGGCTTGTATCACTTCAGTGCATAACCTATTTTCACAGATTTACTTTTGAGCAAGTTTAAATCCTGTCGTTTTAATTCTCCCCTAGCAGGCCGAACTATCCGGACATTTTCCCGGATTCTCCGGATTTCCCGGAGTATCCGGAAAAATATCCGAGTCTCGGACTCGGGTCTAAGCACCTCGAAAAAGTTTGTGATTTTCAGGTTCGACTATTCACCCCCCCCCCTCTAGTCGACATCTAGATCCTTTCAGTAATAATTAAACCCTACGGGGTACGAATTTGGATTCCAATGTTGTTGTATCTCTGGACTCGCCTTCGAGTGAGTTTTAATGCATATATTCGATCCTTGTGCTCTTCAAGTGATTTACCGGGCGTTAACCGGCAACTAACGACAGGATGGTACCGTATTATTGCTTAATGACCAAAGTGGACCGGTCTTAGGCGATAGTACGGTATTTTCCTAGGCGGGTTGTCACAGTTGGCATCAGAGCTTATATGCACCAGAGATTAATTAATAAACCTTAATCACTGGTTTTTGAATAAAATATGCCAAGATTCTCTGATTTTCAAAAATACGTTGGTACACTAAGGATAAACTAGACCGAGAGGCCCTAGAGGGAATTTTGGGTTCTTTCAGGTGGCTTAATGACCTATGGTCTATTTTGCTAACTTCCAGCACATTACTTTATGTCAGACTTACTTTCATGCACAACCAAACTAGGAGCCACGTGTTTTATACGTGTGTTGTTCCGCATCACGAGAATTGCGAGGGTTGATGGAGTGATCCATTCCATGGATCCCATCTTCGCGTCTGTTTATGAGTTGGGTGTCACCACGTGTTTCATACGTGTGCATGCCGCATGTCGCTCATGCGAGGCAAGGATACACTCCATTCAAACGGAGGGTGTCCGAGGTTGGACGCTGTCCATGCAGCGGCTTAACGCATGGATACCGTTTCTATAGTGAACGGTAATGAATGTGGACGCTTTCGTGACGTGCTGGCACGAAAGGTTCGTTTTCTGCAGGTACATAACAGCGCTTCGTTAGTTGTTAAGCGAGTACCATGTAGCTCTCGACTAGATATTATAGAGAGAGACGATTAAAAGCCTTGCCACCGGCACTAACTCCGATTTTTGGCTTGATTGCCATGTGAGGTCGAATAGGACGTCTTGCATGCATATTAAAAATCGAAACAACTAAAATGGACACAAAAATCGAATTTCCATATGCTCTCTAAGGAAGTTTATGCTAGTGTGTGCTTTTTATAAATTAGAGGTACCCCTCATACCTAGCCGTCATGCTGCCGAAATTTTGTGAAAAATTGTTTACCTTGTGCTAGGTTTAATTAAAACCAAATTGTTAAAAATAATTGCTCCTCAACTAGCTGTCTTGTAATAGCAAATCTCGATCCTAGTTTCGATGGGTTGGTTCACTTTTCCCTAGGCACATCCAGGTTAAGGACCATTCATCTTGTTTCCTTGATCGATGCTCAACCTTAAAAAGCTTAATTAAAAGTATTAAAGGTTTCATTTAAAACTTGGGAAATTTTTTGAGGTTTCTGGATTTTCGGTTATGAATTTTTATTCACAACTGCCAGAACTTCACCATTTGACATGTCGTTCTCTTTGAGATCTGACATGAGTTACATTTGTGTACAGATGGATTTCCCCGTGTTCCACCAGTTCGACGCTGACGGTACGATCCGTACCAACGGGTTGCACTGGGAGGGTTTTCCGCGCTTGGCGTGGGAAGCACTCAGTGCTGCAGGCTACCTTACCCCACCGACTTACGAGGTGAAAAAGTTTGAGCGCTTTGGCGTTCCCCGCTGCAGAGTGATCGTTATCGTTCGCCACACCCGGACCACGCCGAGCGGTTTGACCTGAGCTTTATTTACTAGGGATTTATCACTCACGAGTCCGTGGAGTCAGCCGCCCTCAGAGTGCTGACAGACTTTTGTGACCACAACCCCACCGTGGTAGATCTTTCTCCGTTTGGACTGTTTCCTGCTGTGAGTCCTCACGACCCAGCTTGGTTGAACCGTATGGACCACCTACGGGAGCTACTGACCCTAGCAGAGCCGTTGGATGTTACTCAGACGCTTGTCCGTTGTCTGAACGTGGTCTTCACACTCCAGGGGCTGTGTTATAACACCGCAGCGATTATTGCACAGCGCTTGGAGGCATCTAGGCGCGATTGGGAGCAGCTTTCAGCAGCGCACCAGCAGCTGAACTTCACACTTACCTGTGTGCAGCGAGGAGAACGACAGGCTGCGTGCTAGGAGGTTCCAGTTGGAGCTCGAGAGAGGTGACCGCCTACAGAGGATCGTGGATCTGGAGGCGGAGAACCATGCACTAGAGGAGGATGCCGACGCTCAGGAGATAGAGAGGCTGACACTACTGCAGAACATCGCTGAGATGCAGGAGCACGTGTAGGAGGCCGAGGTACAGGTGGCAGCCTTACAGGCTATAGTGGCCTTACAGCCACTGCCCCCTGTACAAGCACACCCGGAGGAGCAGCAGGCTGTGTCCGGTCTGGATCAGACGAGCCAGGCAGGACCACCGCTACCGACTCCCCCAGCTTCACCTTCGTACAGTGGTGCTTCAGTGGGCAACTAGGTTGCCGACAGCACGGATTAGGAGGATGTCGATCCTATCGAGTTGTCTTTGAGATGTCAGAATAGTTGGCTTGACAGCACGTCTTCGTGCCAAGCAACTATTGTATTGTGTCATGTCATGATGTTTCGAGTTCGAGTTGTAATGTCGTTGAACCTTGTTCTGTCATGTTGTAATAAGAATGCTTAAGCTTGTATGCTTTAAGTAAATTTCGTTGTCATTCAATTTGAAATTTTCTTGCGTTGAATACCAGATCCTTGGATAAATCGTTGCAAATGACCACGCTTGTCAATGTTGCATTCTCTCCTAAAAACGTTGGTAAAACAAAGCATCTTTAGGAACATCACTCGTTGCCAGCGAATAAGTGCTCGTTCGTATACCACCTTCTTTGGCGTCCGAAATGACGATGATCGTTCGAAAGTAATTATGAGCCGTGCAATTGAGTAATCGTCGTCCTAACCGGTTGAGAAGAACGATTCTATGAATCTTGGTGGCTATAGAATATTGTGCTTGTCGCTGTCCTCATTGTTTAAGTACTAATGAGATGTGATTATGCATGATCATGCTTGTCATCATTTGGAGTAAGCTTTTGGTTATCTCACTAATAAAGCTCACTTTTCAGATGGTGGGAACCACGCGCAGCTCTCCCAACGGTTTCGGAGCGAATGGTAGTGGTATGGTATTTTCCTGGGCGGGTTGTCATAACATATGATCAATTGGCGGATATATTTACCAAGACTTTGGATGAGTCTCGATTTTGCAAATTGAGAAATGAGCTGAATGTCATTGACATCTCAAATGTGGCTTGAGAGCTAGCACATGTGTTTATCCATATGCATTTTTTATCTCTCTTATCTATTTCTACTTATCTCTTGTTTATTTTTGGTTCTCTAACTTTCGTAAAGCTTGCTTTTGCATATTTTACTAGTATTATTTGGCACATTTCATCATTCGATAATTTTCCTTCAGAGCAATGATCCCAAAAGATATCTTTGCCAATCTTTATCTCGAGTTATATCAAGCTAAATTTAAAAGGCGAGGTCGGACCATTCGCGACAACGGGTCGGATCGTCCGGCTGCTCCTGGCGGACTATCCGCCAGGGCGGCGCGGACCGTCCGCATGGCTCATGGGGAAGAGGTGCGGTACTGGTCATTCTGGAAGCAATAACGGACCATCCGCGCCAGGGCGCCGGACCGTCCGCGCGCCTCGCGGACTGTCTGCGGGGGCGTCGCGGACTGTCTGCGTGTGCCGCTCGTGTGTGGGACCCAGGCCGCGGGGATGAAAACAAGCAGGACTCCTTCTCTTCCTCCCCCAACCCGACCCAAGTCATCTCCTTTTCTCTCTTTCTTGCTCCCTCTCAAAGAAAAGGTCTCCCTCTTGGGGATTTAGATTGGAGCACTCCCCGGACCGTTCGAGCACATCCCCGGACTCTCCGCGAGGTTCTCCACCATGTCATCCGGGTATTTTTTCGAATCTCTCATTCAATCTCTCGGATTTTGAGCAAGAAGGTGATTAGGGTTTGGAGGTGTGATCTAAATTTCGTCCATGGTTTCAAGATTTTGGCTTGGTGAATGAGTTTGGAATATCAATGCGGTGTTGTGGCAAAATTTTGGTGAACAAATATTGGATTTTGATCAAGTTATGAGGATGAGAAAAATCGGACCTACTATTCAAGGCGCCAGCCGGCCGGGACCGGGCGGACTGTCCGCCGCCTCTGCGCAGACGTCTGCGCGGCCCGGCAGCGGCACCCGTGCCCAGTAGCTTCTAGTTCGGGGTTTCACTCTCACTTATAATTGTTTCCAACTATTAATACTCATTCAAATATATGGTTTTTGACGGTGCTCGCAAGGCTATAGCTTCACTCACTAGAAAGGTGACCAAAAAGGGCACATCAAAGAAGAAGAGCAAGGATGTTGGGACATCCAAGAGGCGTAGAAAAGATGATACCTCTGAGGAAGAAGAGGAGCCCGACAATCCTAATGACAGCGACTTTGATCCGGCTGATGAAGCGGCCAGTGCCTCATTCATGATGAATGAAGATGAGATAAATCAAGGGGGAGGTAATAATGCTGACATCATTGATGTGATTAATTACACATCTCCTAGAAGGCAGTGGACACAAAGAGAGTTTGCTATTGCTAGAAATGACAATGCTTATAATCAACCCCGTGACACCCACAATTTGTATTTCCACACCACTGTGCAAGAGCAAGCCTTTTTTAGTAGTTTGATGGAGTGCACAGTTTTTACTCATCAAAGGGTTGATTTTGACTATCTTGAGTCTAAACCTGTCTCAGCTGGGGTGGCAACAAAACTTGAAAATTTGGGCTTGAAACCGTTTTTTCAGCATAGATGTGATTGGAATGATACCATAGTTAGACAATTCTATGCAACATATGAAATGGATTTTATAGGGAAGAAAATGAGGTGGATGACTGGTAAGAGTGAGTATGAGGCCACTTTTGCAGAATTTGCAGCTGCCAATCTTCTTAATTATGAGTATTTTAGTGATGGTGTTGATGTTTATAATAAGGATATTTTTGAAAACATTGTTGTCTTCTATGAGCCTGGCACCTCAAATGCAACTATAATGAACTGGCTAGCAGCAGGACTTAGACATCATCTGGCTGCATTAACAACATCATCAGACATACCTTTATGCCTAAAAGTGATAATAAGGATAAGGTCTGAGAACATTATTGGAATGTGATTGATCACATCATGAATGGAACTAAATTTGATGTTGTGAAGCTTATTCTTGATCAAATGATTTGCAAGAAGCGTCTTGTCAGAGATAGTATTTATTTTGCTCCTTATATTATGTCTTTGATCAATACCAAGACGAGGTTCAATGGTCTATGTGATGTGAAGCATGAACTTTATCGTCCATTTTACAATGCTAAAGCTTTTCTCAACAAGCCATTGACACCTTATGGGCAGGATGCAGAGGCTCAAAATGTTGCTGAAAATGTTAAGGCTCATGATAGTGATGATGAAAATGCAAATGTTGGTAACATGGGTTATGCTAATGTTGATGAGGGTGCTTATGCTATGCCACCTCCTACTCCTCCAGTTCATCCCATGCAGCCACAATGGGAGCCTCCTGCTGGATACTTTGACTCTTACTTTGATAATATTCAGCAGTCCATGAACTCTCAGTTTCAGCAGATGCAATCTGGGTTCAACTCTCACTTTGAGGCATATGTGCAACAGATGAATGATACTTTTCAGACTATGTCGCAGGGTTTTCAGCAGCAGATTGACACTAGTCAGAATAATTTTGGTCATCATGTCTATAACACTATGCAAGATCCCATGATGCAAAGGTTGAGTGATATGCAAACAGATCTTCAGAATGACCTCAGTACCTTGAATGATAGATTCTCTCAGATGTCCACCTCAGAGCAGTATCAGCAGTTATATGATCAGCAGACTCAGCTTCAGAACAATGTCAATGCCCTGAACATTGCTTTTGGAGATTTCAGAGATCATTTTTATCATTACTATCCAGCTCCAGCTCCACCACCACAGTTCTGTCCCCCTCCGCCATTCTATCCTCCTCCGCCGCCGCCTCAGGATGACTAGACGTTTTGGTATTTGATGCCAAAGGGGGAGAGATTTGGAGGAGTGATGTGTGATCTTTAGGGGGAGCTCACTTTCTTTGCATGCATTTGAACTCTTGCATTGCACTTGCATGTTTAATTTCGGTTATGCATGAACTTTGGTTGGCTTGTAATAATTTGTGAGACTTACATTTTGGTGTGTGATGTGGTTGAGAACTAGAACTTGTGGTTATCTTGTGATGATCTATGGTTGTGATCTCATTTTGCTTATCTTATGGCTTGTTCTAGTTCCCGTAGTAGTTTTGAGGCTAACCCTTGCTTAATCTTTTCGGATATATATATATATGTGGTTGTTGCCTTGATCACTATTTTGTAGGGGAAACTCCGTCAAAATTACTATATTTATGCATATGTGTGAAAATCAAATGAAAATTATATGCACATATGTAGGGGGAGTTCTCTCTATATTCTTGTTTTGGAGACATTCACTCTATCTATATATTGAATTTATTTGAGAAGAGTAAGTGATTCCAAAACACAAAACCGTTCTTATATCACTCCTTTAAATGGTTGTCATCAATTACCAAAAAGGGTGAGATTGAAGGCATCTAGGCCCCTAATTTGTGTTTTGGTAATTAATGACAATCATTATGGAATAAAATTTTTATTTGAGTTATAAGAATAGGTTAGTCTGGTGAAATGATGAGATCATGCGGTATAAATGAGAAAGTCTTGTATGGCATGTGTTGGAAAGAGCTCAAGGCAAAGGTAAAAGATAGGGTTTTATTTTTGCCGATCATAAGGTGATTAGAGGATGTTAAATGACCGTACTATCAAGAGGGATCAATTTCATTGGCTTGACTTTCCATAGTGCCACTTGGATCAAAAATTTGCATGCATTGCATTTAGATGAGTGGTGGTTTCTCTTGGTAAAAGGGTTTCATTGAAAATCTTAAGAAATATCAGTTTTCAGGTGTTGGGCGAACAGTCCGGGCCCTTGGGGCGGACGGTCCGCGGGTTTTTGATATTTATTTAATATGAGATTTTTGGCAAAAGTTTTCGAGAAAATGCGCTTCCAGGCGGACAATCCGCAGACCCCAAGCGGACGATCTGTTATTCTTAACAGAACAGGGTGCAGCTCGGTGGACCGGGCGGACGGTCCGCGGCCCGCCCGCGGACAGTCCGCGGGGCCCAGGCGGGCGGTCCGCGGGGTCCTAGCGGACGGTCCTACCGAGGGGTTTCCTAGAAACCCAACAGTGAAGGCTTATCAGTAGTTCCGACCCCGGGTCGGTACTACCGAGCCCCTGGCAAAACCTCACTAGAGAAGGCTTATCGGAAGTACCGACCCGGCGTCGGTACTACCGACAAAAGCTGATTTTTCAGGAAACAAAAGCAAACATGTATGTGTTGACTCCAAACTCCTCTCACTCACTTGGATCATCTCCTAGAGCACTTTTAGCATCTCTTAGCTATCAATTCGCATCCCGCTTTATAGTACGGTGTTTCCTATACTCAAATTCGAAATCGAAAATAAAGCTAAGCCATGATTCGAGATGAAAACATCGACTTGGAGTTTGGGGCCTTCCTTTGGTCAAAACCATGATTTTTTAAGTCCTACACACATCTTGATCAAGCATTAAATACCACAAATTGTGTTTGTCACTATCACCAAAACAATTAGGGGGCAAGATGCACTTTCAGGACGGCGTCCGCTCGTCGCTGCTGTGAACCATCGCCTCGTCCTCCTGTCCACCACACCTACGCCCTATGCAGGTCAGCCAGCTCTAACAGATAGTTAATAATTTCACTTAAGGATCCAATATTCTGGCATAATTATGCTTAACTCTGTATATGGCATGAAGGTGAGGAGCTATCATCGCGGCACGCCCCCTCAGGCCAGAGGAACAACCAGTTAGCATCAGGAAGACGCTTTGCACAATATGCAAGGACCTCTGCTGGTACATTAGAGGGGATCACACTGAAATGTGGATTTAAGGTAGTCCGTAGCATTCAATACCAAATTACCAATGGATCAGAAAAGTTGTAGTCAAACTTGGTGTTTAGGTGGAGCACAGGTCGACATTATGTGATACTGCAGAGCTACATTTCTGCATAGAGGTAGTTCTACCCTCTTCTCTTAATTTGTTTCATCATGTGGGCAACTTCATGTAACAAGGAAGTCCATAGCTAGAGTAATTGGGCGCAGTGCTAACCAGCGACCGGTCGCAAGGGGGCTCCTAGCGACCGGTTCCCTCCCCTTGCAAAGTTTCCTTTTCTGGAAAGTTTTTTCTTCCCACGAGTTTCTATTTTTGGAACATCATAACTTATACACACAACTTTGGTGCATAACTTCGACTTATAAATTTTGTCAGATAATTTTTAAACATAAGTTTGATTCGCGTAAAACTTGTGCGTACAACTTGTATGCACAACTAATTGAAGAATAACTTATGCGTATATTTTTTCTCTAACGACAAGTTATGCGCATAATTTTTTTTGTAAACGTCGAGTTGTGTGCATAACTTTTTCCATAAAGAATTAAAGAAAGAAAGTTAGAAAAAAGAAAATAGAAAAACCCCCAAGTGGGGGCGCGCGGGACGGGCGGCGCGGTCGCTCGAAGCTACCGCGTGCCAAATTGGTTTTGCGAGTAATTGGAAGTCGTGAAAACAGATGTATAGAAATAAGTTTTGTTGATAAATTTCCTAATTATCACTCATAGATCTAACCAACAATTGAAATTTATCTTGATATCCTATTTCCCACTGTCTCTTTGAAGGGCAACTTTTAGTGCACTATCATCTGCTTGCAATAATTTACTATGCTAACTTTATTTCTCTTTCTTTTGTTTTTTTATTGTGCCTTGTCCAGGTTTGTATTGTTGGGGAAAAGATAGGTGAAGGAATTGGTAGGACAAGGAGAGAAGCATAGCATCAAGCTGCAGAAATGTCTTTAAGAAACTTGGCTAGTAAGTTTGACTTCATCTGGGTTCTCCGGCATGGCAACACCCGGACCCGGAGCTTCCTCCACCGCCATGGCGTGTGCGCCGACGAGCACTGCCCCTTCTGCCCCGACGTGGAGGAAGACCTCGCTCATCTCGACTTCGAGTGCCCTAGGGTGGTGGCGTTCTTGGGGCACGTGTGCCCGCCGCTTCGCCCCCTCACAGCTTGGAGATCTTGATGACTATGATCCCCCTTCCTCCTGGAGTGCTGCGCAACACCGCCGCCCTCCTCTTGCTTTGGGTCGTCTGGAAGAGCCGGAACAAGATGGTGTTCAACTCCCTGGCTCAGACCTTGACGGCAGCCGTGGCCTCACACGCCCAGCTCTGGACTGTCTGGGTGCCGCAACGGCTCGACTGCTCACCTTTAGACTCTTGGTGCTCCTCCATTGTTATGTAATTACAGCCTCGTGCGTTTCTCCTCGCCTCCCCCTGCTGTACTCCCCTACCGCTTTGCGCCGGCAATGTAATCTACCGGGCTTGTGCCCTTTGCAATGAAGTTCAGGTAGGCGATCTCCGCCCACCGTTGAAGCCTCAAAAAAGTTTAACTTCATCATATTTATGGTGTTGTGCAACCAATTGGGTTTCTTCTCCATGAGGCTGGGTTTGAACTTTGGTTCTTTGACAATGACATTTGTTAGAGCTTCTTTTCATTTGATATATGCTTAAGGAGGCAAATATCAACATCCTTGTAGTTTTGTGTATTGCCAAAAAATTTTATGCAATAGTCTATTTTATTGAGTTTGAGGTAGTAAATTTACCTGCAGGTAAATACCTGTCATCTGATCCAAATAAGACGATTGATCTGAAAGAAAATGGTTTCAGTAGCAACCAGAACTCTGGAAATATGTTGCCAGTTTCAAGTACTTCTGAGGAATCCCGTTTTATGAAAATGGAGAATAACACCAGAAATTCAGGAGGTTCTGTTGCTGCTCTCAAGGAACTCGTAAGTCCCTAGTTGATTACGAGTTGTTTGACTGATCTTTTATCACTCAAACATATGATGTATACTAACCTTGAGGCTTTCAGAGTATGTTCCATCCCACTAGGGGAGATGGTTATATAGAGACCTCATGGGTCATATGGACCCTCAATATAGATGGGCCTGCCTTGATGTACTTAACAATGTACATGAAAACACATTTCAGTGCACAGTTGAGGGATATGCCTTAGTTTTTCAAGCTTATCCGCCACCTCCAGATGGCTCAGTTGGGAAAGAATATTATGCTCAGGTGGAAGTTGGTGGACAAATTCTAGGCAAAGGAGTTGCGTTAACATGGGAAGAGGCCAAGCTATCTTTTAAAAAAAAAGGCCAAGCTCCAGGTACTAAGCAGTTTCATGCTGAATGTGTCAATTTATTTCCCTTTTGCCAGTTTAGTTCCCTGCCCTAAAATATTCATCTAGTTAATCTGAAGGTTAAGTAGCATTCCCACATGGAAAATTGCAAAAGTTATGTAACACATGATTTTGTCATCTATGGGACCAAGAGATGTGCCTGATTGACAAATTGGATAAGTTATGGGCTCATATCATTAAAAAAATGTGTTCAGGCTTGATCGAACATGGTCAATATTTTATTAGATTATATTAAGTCACCTTCGCTTCATATGTAAATTGTTGTTTCAGTCAAACCATCTTCGAGGATTTTGGAAAGCCAATATGATAGGATTACGGATCCTACCGGGGATTTCCCTTAACGCGTAAGGGTGAGAGACTGCCGGCGGCCGGCGGCGAGGGCGGCGCAGGGGCGCCGTGGTGCAGGCGGTCGGCGGCGTAGGCGCAGGGAGGAGGAGGCGGCTAGGGTTTGGGGTCTCCCGGCTCCCTCAGGGAAGCCGGAAACAAATAATTGTTTCTGCTTAATTCCAACGAAGAGTTTACACGAGTATTTATGACGCTCACACTTTTCCAATCAAACCCCTAAGACTTTTAGAAATAAAACCCTACCGGGCCCTAGGCCCACCTGGCCGGCCGCGGCCCCCTAGCCACGTTTCGCGCGCCGGCTGTACTGGACGCCGGTCATAACATCTCTCCCCGCCTGCGCAAACAGCTCGTCCTCGAGCTGGAAGTCGGGGTAGTGGTCGCGGAACTCCTCAAGCTGCTCCCACGTAGCGTCCTCCTCGCCCAGGCCACGCCACTTGATGCGGACGAACCACACGTCGCGACGTAACTGGGCTTGCAGTGCTGTCTCCGGCACCGGCGTGATCCGCCCGTCCACCAAGGCCGGCAACTCGGTCGGCGTCGCGGGGGTCGCCGCGGTGGGGCTTGAGCAGCCCCACATGGAAGACGTCGTGGACTCGGGCATCGGCCGTAGCCGCACGGTAGGCGACTGTGCCGATGCGCTCCACAATCTGGAAGGGTCCCGCGTAGCGTGGCCCCAGCTTGCGGCGCGCCTGAGGGTGGAGGGACTGCGTCGTCCGGTGCAGTAGTCGCAGCCAGACCCAGTCCCCCACGGAGAACTCCACGTCGCGATGGGCAGCGTCGTAGTACTTCTTGGACAACTGCTGCGCCTGTAGAAGCCTCTGGCGCAGCTCCGCGAGCATCTCATCCCGGCTGCGAAGAAGGGCGTCTGCGGCCTCCGTCTTGGCCGACCCCGCCGTGTAGGGCAGGATGGGCGGCGGGGGCCGGCCGTACACCACCTCGAATGGCGTGGCGCGTAGGGCGGTGTGGAAGGAGGTGTTGTAGCAGTACTCCGCCCACGACAGCCATTCTACCCACGAGCGCGGACGATCACCTGTAACACACCGCAAGTACATAGCAATCACCTTGTTCACCACCTCGGACTGGCCATCTGTCTGTGGGTGAAACGCCGTGCTCATGCGAAGCTTAACCCCCGCCATGCTGAACAGGTCGCGCCACACGTGTCCTGTGAAGACGGGGTCCCGATCACTGACGATGGAGGACGGGAACCCGTGTAGCCGGACGATGCCGTCGAAGAATGCCCGGGCGACGGACGCTGCAGTGTACGGGTGCCCCAGCGGGATGAAGTGGGCATACTTCGAGAAGCGGTCGACGACCGTGAGGATCACCGATTTGCCCGCCACTTTAGGCAGGCCCTCGATGAAGTCGATGGAGATGTCCGCCCACACCTGGGTGGGCACGTCCGCGCGGCCTGCAGGAGCCCCGCCGGTCGTCGTGCCTCCGTCTTGTTGCGCTGGCACGTGCTGCAGGAGCGCACCCAGTCCTGCACTAGCGCGCGATCGCCTGGGATGTAAAAGTCGGAGCGCAGGCGATGGAGGGTTTTCTGGACCCCCTCGTGTCCCGCTGAGTGTGCCAAGCGCAAGGCCTGGTGGCGCAGGTCGCCGTCGTCCGGCAAGAAGATGCGGGCCGCCGTGCGGGGAGAGCGCCCGTCGTCGAAGTGCCACGGCGCGCGGAGCTCGCTCGCGCCCGGGCGGCGCGCGCATGTCCCGCGCCTCGGGCGCCCGCGCGTGGCTCGGCGGACGTCGTCGATGAAGGCGAAGGTCGGACCAGACTGGACGCACATGGCGCCCAGCCCGGCCGCGTCGTCGTGTGAGAGCTCGGTGTCGCGGCGGGAGAGCGCGTCAGCCACCGTGTTGAGCCGCCCAGGACGGTACTCGACGGTGAAGTCGAACCCGAACAGCTTACTGATCCACTGATGCTGCGGGACGGTGGAGAGGCGCTGGTCCAGGAGGTACTTCAGGCTGTAGTGATCCGTCCGCACGAGGAACTGGCGCCCCCAGAGGTACGGACGCCAGTGGCGCACCGCCTGAACCAGCCCGATGAGCTCCCGCTCGTATGCTGCCAGCTTCAGATGTCGGGCGGCGAACGGTCTGCTGAAGAACGCGACGGGTCCGGCGCCCTGGTGGAGGACGGCGCCAAACCCGACTCCGGACGCGTCGCAGTCGACGAGGAACAGCTTGTCGAAGTCCGGCATCTGGAGGACGGGGCCAGTCGTCAGGGCGCGCTTAAGCGCCTGGAACGCATCCTCCGCGTCCTTGTCCCACGTGAAGGAGTCGCGGCGGAGTAGGCGGGTGAGGGGAGCTGCGATCAGGCCGAAGTCGCGGATGAACTTCCGGTAGTACCGGCCGGCCCTAGGAACCCGCGGAGGCCGCGGGGCGGAACGAGGTGGCGGCCGGCCGACACGCGCCGCCACCTTGTCCGCATCCATGGCGACGCCCTCGGCGGAGATGACGTGGCCCGGGTAGGCCCGCGACGGGGGCCCGAGCGAGCACTTCGAGCGCTTAAGGTGGAGGCCGTGCGCTCGAAGCTCGTTGAGGACGACGGCGATGTGGCCGGAGGTGCTCGCCCACGACGAGCCGTATATGAGAATGTCATCAAAAAATACCGGCACGAACCCTCCTCAAGTACGGGCGTAGGACGTCATTCATCAACGCCCGAAATGTAGGCGGGCGTTGGCGAGGGCCGAACGGCATCACCGGGAACTCGTAGTGGCCGTGGTGCGTGCGGAAGGCCGTCTTCTCGATGTCGCCCGAGAACATGCGCACTCGATGATAGCCGGAGCGTAAGTCCGGCTTGGTGAAAAGCGGGCGCCATGCGGCTCGTCCAGAGTTCGTCGACCACCGGGATCGGGAACTTGTCCTTGGATGTCCGGCGTTGAGGGCGCGGTAGTCGATGCGGAAACGCCGGGGAGTCGTCCGGCTTGCGGACGAGGGAGGACCGGAGCGGAGAAGGGGGGACGTGCTCGGACGGATGATCCCCTCGGGCCGGCCAGCATGGCCGCACGCGCCGCTCCGGCTCGTCCTTCGCGCAGCTCGTGGATACCGAGACGGACGGACCGCCACGGGAGCGGTGCCCGGCAGCCAGTGGATGCGGTGGTCGCACGGCCGCATCGGCGGCGGTCCCCGCGGCTCGTCGAAGATGGCGGTGTGCCGCCGGGGTAGACGATCAGCGGCGGCCGCCCGTATCGGCGGCGGCTACGGCGGCGACGGGTGGCGGGGGCGGTGTCGGTGTGGAGCCCACGCCGTGCCACGGGACGCGGCGCCGGCACGGTGAAGGCGATCGTACGGGCGTCGAAATCCCATGTAATGGGGCCCAACGTGCGCGGGAAGTCGACGCCGAGGATGAAGTCGAAGCGGCCCAAGTCGATGCCGACGCGAGTGATGTGGTACCGTTCACCCGCGATCCTCACCGGAACGTCGCGTGCGACCCCCACGCACCGTAGGCGATCGCCGTTTGCCACGGTGACGCGGGCCGGTCGCCGGCGGCCGTCGCGAGGCCCGGGCCGCGGTGCGGTGCCCCGGATGAAGTTGTGCGTGGAGCTCCGTATCCGGGAGGGCCGGGGAGGCGCTGGCCCTGGATGGTGGTGTGGACGACCATCGTGTTCTCCGTCGGAATGCCCGCCACGGCGTGTAGGGGAGACGACTAGGGGCGTTGGCGAGCGCGCGTCGACGGGAGCGGCCACCTCCTCTCCGGCGGCCATCCCATCGTCCAGTCCACCCTCGTCCTCCGTGTAGTCGCCCGACTCCAGGTAGAAGAGCCGCTTGCACTGGTGGCCGCGGACGAAAGGCTCGTCGCAGTTGTAGCACAGCCCCTGTCGTCGACGCTCCAACTGTTCCGCCGGGGTGAGGCGGCGGAACTGGCGGATAGGCGGAGGAGGGGCGGCGGCGGGGGGCTCGCGGGGCGCCCCGCCGGTGCCGCGGGCCGGTGCCGGCAATGTCGGGCGCGCCGGCGTCGCCCGCCGAATGCGCCCGCCGCCGTGCCGGGCGCGCGCCGGCGCGGAGGTTCGTGCGGTCGTAGGGTCGCCACGGGCCCGCCGCGCGAAGCTCGAAGGGCGCGGCCGGGTACATCGCCGTCGGGGAGGTCCGTTGGCGCACGCGGCCCTCGACGTCCACCCGGATGTGGTCGGGAAGGCCACCCACGAAGCGGCTCGGCCTTCCGGACGGCATCAAGGTTCCGCGCGTGGCACGGCACCGCGTTGAAGCGGTCGGCGTAGTCTCGGGACGGTGGAGGTGAACTGGAGCCGTCCCAGTTCCGCCAGACGAGAGCCGCGAACTGCTGGCCCGAACTGGAGGTGGCATAGCTCCTTGAAGCGCTCCCAGGGCGGCATCCCCTCGTCTTGTTCGATGGCGAAGTACCATGTCTGAGCCGCTCCCGTCAGGTGGTACGACGCCAGCCACGTCCTGTCGGAGGCCAGAGTACGCTGGCCCCTGAAGAACTGCTCGCACTGGTTGATCCAGTTGAGGGGGTCGACTGCGCCGTCGTAGGTGGGGAACTCCAGCTTGTAGAAGCGCGGGGGTGGCTCGGCCCCGTGTGATGTCCGGGGGCCGCCCGCCGGCGGTCGGCTCCGGAGAGCGTCCCCGGCGGCGGCGGAGGTGGACCGGAACGAAAGTCCCATCGACCCCGCCGTAGCGGACGGCCGAGACGGGCGCCCCTCCGCCGGGACGTCGTGGTGGAGATCGGCGGCGTCGGGCCGCCGCTCCGTCGTGGGGCGGGGTGGGCTGCGAGGGGGGCGGTGCCCGGCGCCGGCCACGGCGCGGCCACGGGAGGGAGCGGCGAGGGCGACGGCGGGAGCGACGGGGGGAGGTGCGGCGGCACCCCGGATGGCGTCGGCGCCAAGGCGTGGGTGGCGCCTCCCCCCCGCCGGCGGCGCCGTCGGGGGAGGGGCGGAGCCGGCGCCGGCGGCGTCGTGATCGTCGGCGGCGGAGAGGCCGTCGGCGGGGCACGGAACTCCCCGAACTCGGTGCGGAGGGTCTCGATCGCGTTACTACGGGCGGTAACGCCGAAGGAGAGGTTGAGGAGCGCCGCGGTCAGCGCTCGTTCGTCAGGGTGGGGATTGTCGTCGACACCCCTGACGACACGGGATCGGCGGCGGAGGACACCGTGAGGGAGGTCGCCGTGGAGTCCCCCGGCGCCGCGGCGGCGACGGCGGCGTGGTGGTGGTGGTGGTCGGCGTCGCGGCGGAGGCTGGTGGCGGCGGCGTAGCGGAGGTGGATCCCGACATCACCGATACCGGGTTGATAGGATTACGGATCCTACGGGGATTTCCCTTAACGCGTAAGGGTGAGAGGCGGCGGCGGCCGGCGGCGAGGGCGGCGCGGGGGCGCCGTGGTGCGGGCGGTCGGCGGCGTAGGCGCGGGGAGGAGGAGGCGGCTAGGGTTTGGGGTCTCCCGGCTCCCTCAGGGAAGCCGGAAACAAATAATTGTTTCTGCTTAATTCCAACGAAGAGTTTACACGAGTATTTATGACGCTCACACTTTTCCAATCAAACCCCTAAGACTTTTAGAAATAAAACCCTACCGGGCCCTAGGCCCACCTGGCCGGCCGCGGCCCCCTAGCCACGTTTCGCGCGCCGGCTGTACTGGACGCCGGTCATAACACAATATCTCTCAGACATTGCATTTGTAGTGGTCACTCCTTCTACGATAGTTTAACATATCTGGGAATGTATTTTGAAGTAAAAACAGCATATTCTATTTGTATGTGAGGTTTAATAATCTGCAATGGGGTTTTCCTTGATTGGATACAGCAATTGGATTTTTCTTGTTTGAATATAGTTTATGTTATGTTTGTCTTGAGGTTTCATGTGTTTTTTCACGAGGTCTTTTACGGTACACAATACCACCTAATGGTATTACGGTGGTATTATCAATTTTTTTCAATTTGTTACTATGGGTAAAATGGTAATTTGCTCGATGTATATTGTTTGGAAAGAATTTCCCCGCTGCTAAGGTTACATAAAAAGACTTGATTTTATATATTACAACAGTATTATTTTGTATATCTCTGACAATACTCATGTACTACCCATATCACCTATGAATACCACTCATACCATGCTAAAAAACGGTGGTACAGAATTAATCTCAACCGTCGGATCCTTACATATAGGTCCTTTTATATTACATGTGAGTCCTTTTCAACTGGTGGTACAGAGTGGTATTGTGTACCGTAAAAAACCTCTTTTTCACTTTGTAAGCTGCTGATGTGGCTCTTAAAACTTTAAGATCCATGCTAGGTCAACTTGGTCATAAACGGTCTGGTTTTCCAAGGTGATTATTTGTTGGTCTTTTGGTCCACATATCTGCTATTTTTTGTGTTAATACAAAAAATATATCTTGGTTGATGAACCTGCTATAGGACATTTTATTGAATGCAAATATGGAATGGCAAGCTGTTTCTTGGTTCCGACATTTTTTTTGGTAGTCAGACAGGGTTGCCACCTACTAAAAGTGGTCAAAGGTCCAATTTGCTAGGGGATTACAGAGTGTTGTGTTTGGTCATTGGTGATAGTATGGACATCACTAGTTCTAGGTTATAGGCAAAGTGTGTATCAAAGGAGAAGTCGTGGTGCGTTTGCTGGGTTGGGTCATGTATGAGCATAGCATGTCATGTTCCAGTCACCATTCACATGGATATTTTTGTTGGTGCAAATTGTGGTTCTGCAGGTTTTGGTATGTACGTGATGATCGCAGATTAGATTTCGGTCATTGTTTTTCATTTGTAATCTTTCTGTTATAACTTCTATTTCAGTATGAATTTATTTCTGATAGTATGATTACCATTTAACATCATTGGCCCCAGATTTTAACAAGCGCTTGAAGCCAGATTTTCAAAGGACTGTGCAGAGGATATTCCTTATGGGACATATTCCAGGATCGAAGGTCATGTTCCTTGAGAGTTTCGCATATATGGTGTGCGTGGGCACTGGAGTTTTAAACTGGATGAGACTTTGACCTCTCAGCTCCAGACAAGCAGTGCAAACCATGGGTTCCTGGCTTCTGGGGTTCTGGTGGATTTCCAAGGCTCTGCCCACCCAGGGAGAGCACTTTTTTTTTTACGGTCACAGGGGGAGAGCACTGTTATCAATGAAGACTGCCAAGAAACTTGAAGTATTTATGGTGGCCATGACTTCGTGCAGAATTTCGGTCTGGGCTTCATCTGTGATATGAAAACTATTACACCATGTTGGTGTAATCCTTGTGGGTCTGGAAATTCAAAGCTTGAACTGGGAGTTGATGCGGCACCATTTCGTTTTGGCGATCGAAGAGTAGCTAGAGCTGTAGCTGGTGGACATAGGTTCAGGTGAAAGTTGGACCCGCGTAGCTCGGGGAGTCGGGGTCCTAGCTGTATTGCACGTAGCCAATTCTAGCATTAGTTTCTTATTAGGCTAGTGGTTGCACAGGATTAATCAGTTGACACTATTTTTCGAACAAATCAGTTAACACTATGAGCACTAGTGTGTTGAATTTGTCGTGTTTGTAAGTTGCAGGCAGCCAATAATCTTTGCAGCGGTTGAATCCAGTAGCTGACATCATTCACTCACTTGTATGTTGAAGCTTCCAAAGTTCCAAACTTCCAATGACATGCCATCTATGTTGTGACAGGATCTAGCTTCCTTCCAGGCTTCAGGTATAGTTTTGATGGCCAGCTCCTATTCAAATCCTCTTACCCATCCAACTTCGAAAGTGCTGTGACGAGCATAGGCGAACCCGAGTGCACGGCAAGGAAAATTCAAATCCAACACTGTACCTAATTTTATACCGCTCCTTTTTTTTACTGCATACTGCTCCTAATTTTTTTTTTGAGAGAGACGCCTAAAAGGATGTACTCATATATGATTCATGTCAAGGAAAATAATTGACAATACAAGGGAAAGACAGTTTGACACACAACGACGCAAAGAAAATAAAATTACATTGAAAAACACTCTGGTCGTCTTCTTCCTTCCAAAGTTCATCATCCACCGGAACTTGAAAAATGCACTGGAAAGGCAACAAGGGAAATGAGCACATGCAAACGCCATCGCCACACAAGGCTTTGAAGACCGAAAAAATCACCCGCTACTTACAATGAGATCTAGTAAACGCTGAAAGAACATCGACCGGGGCAACACCCCAAGCAACGCAGGCTTGCAATCCGTCATCACCAAACCAGAGGGTTGAAGAAACCGGAACTTGACGAAGAACATATCGGAGAAAGAGATCAAAACCGCCCCGACAAAGGACAGCCAAACAGATCTGGCAGAACCAACTCTCACAGTCTCACTGGCCCTTCGTCGGCACCAAAAAGAACGTCGTCGAGGTAGGGAGAAGCCGAAGAAACCTTATTCAATAGCGTCATCTTCACCAACACCTTGTTATGTCACTAAAAACCAAACCGAGAAAAAAAACTAACACTACAGGAAACGCGCGCTTCGCCAACAGCGCTAAGCTGTTGGCGAAGACTCCAACCCTGTTGGCGAAGGCTTTCCCAACAGGGTTTCCGAGTTCCTGTTGGGAAAGAACCGTTGGCGTTTTAAGTGATGGGAAAGGGCTCTTCGCCAACAGGAACGCGGGCCCTGTTGGGAAAGCTTCGCCAACAGCCATGTGTACCGTTGGCGAAGGAGGGACGCCGTCAGCTCGGCTGCCGTTACCTTCGCCAACAGGGAAGCGACGACTGTTGGCAAAGACCGGTTGGCAAAGGGAACAGCAGCTTTGCCAACAGCATCGGTCCATGCTGTTGGCGAAGCTGGGAATTTTTCCCCTTTTCTTTTGTTGTTTTCTAGCCTTTAATTTACACATCAAATCCACACATCAGCATGTGAACCAGAATACCACATATATCAACAATATAGCATATGAACCACATTTCGGCATCGGTTTCGATCTCAACATGAATCCAACATTATAACTTAAATTTCATTGAATCCAACATGAATATAGCCCATAACTTTTAATTGTAGCCCATAGACATCAAACACATAAGAGAACACATTATAACTTAAATTTCATTGAATCCAACATCAATGATTTATTTAGTCACTAAACACAGCCATAAGTTTGACTTGTCACAACACAACACACGACACAAAATGTCTAAAAACCAGTCAAACGCAAAATCTGCTTGCTGACGACATGATCGAGCATCAGGCTACCACTATAGGACCTCCCACCTGCAAGTAAATACACTACACGGTTGAAAGAAACTTGAAGGGGTGGCACAAATATAAAGCTCATTGGCCCTGCAAGTAAACACACTAAAGGGTTGACAGAAATGTGAAGGAAGGTACAATAAAGTTTGACAGTTCAGATAAAATATCGGTACCATCGTATCAACATGCTCAAGTAATAACACATTGCCAACAAAATTAAATGGAACATAGATGGGAATAATGCACTCAGATCACAGTTTAAACAACTTTAGCGCCAACATAGCAACAAACTGTTGCATGGGAATGTACTAATCAGTCATTTTGTATGAAACTTCAATGCAGAAACTTGTCCGTTAAATCTAATGCCATGCCACATGACAATGGTATAAGATCAGAATTGTTTATAATCCTAGTGCCCTACAAAACATTTTTGTTCAATGCAGTAATGATCTATTCTAAACTAAGCTTTATCCCAGCACACTTGGGCACTTGATATATTTAGCCCACAGCCCCACATGATGATTTGCATGGCACAAAGTTGCTTATAAGCATATGTAGCATTCTTGTGAAAGGACTGCGTACCACTTATCTTATTAGAAGTGCCAGACAAAACTCTTCAAGGCTCTCTTGTGAAAGAACGATCCATGCTTGGTCTTTTATGATTATTTCAGATAGGGTGCTTTTCTCATGCATATTTCAAGCCTGTAGCAAAATTAAAAAAACAGTCAACAAACAATAGTATAATCCAGCCAATTTACCAAGCTCATCCATTCATAGGATTAACTGTTGTTCATGTTCATGTACACAAATGCGGTATGCCAGCCTAATTGTAACATCTGGTATGTTATCCATACAAATTTAAATGGCCAGAGTTAATGTTGTTCGAGCAGAACAGCAGATATTGCCAGTACGTACTACAGCTAGTAGCTTGAATTCAGTAAAGTTGGCCAGTCCATATACTTCAGATTATAGCATGGCATTTACAGAGTCAAGATAAAATTCACATGGAAATAAAAGAAAGAAACAATCAAGTATATATCCCACCCGTTCTAAGTAACTTTTAGAAACATCATATATTTGAGAACTGTTGGAGTACAACACCCAACAGTAGGACTCGTTCTCTTATCAGGAAATGTTTGCAGAACAATATATGATGTGCAAAAAGGCATTTGAGTGGCTAAACTTGCTGTCGGTGCGGAATATGGTCCCGACACTAACCAGTAATAAGCGCCGAGGTCTCTCCCTCAATGGTCGATGCTAAGCAACTAATGACACGAGTTTTATCCTGGTTCCGGCCGAGGGGCCGTACGTCCAGCAGGGGTGTGCTCGAGGCACTATATTGCTCAGCACCGGGGGTGCCTGTAGTGGGGCGGCTACAAGCAAGGCGGGAGAGGAAGCGTGTCTTCCAAGTCCCTGGTGGAGTCGCTGAAGATGTTGTGGGAGAATTGGAGAACAAGCGCCCGGTGTGTGGCGTTGTTCTGCCTTGTGTTATGTCTTGACTTGTCTGTCCGTCCCCCGCGGCGGGGGAGTTCGTCTTCCTTTTATAGGCCAAGGAGAGAGCGAATCACATGTATGTCGCGCTACTTAGCTACGTGGGGAAGCGCAGCGGGCCATACTGCAGAGTAGGCGGCAGCCTCGACGGTCCTTGCCGTGATCCGGCCATCATGGCGTATCTTATACCTGAACAGGGGTAGCCTCGAGGGCGGGAGCGCAGCGGACGGCCGTGATGCCTTCAGGCGGGCTCGAGGGAGTTGCTGACGTCGATCCGTACAGGGCACAGGGGCAGGTAAGGCGGCGTCCCGTTCCCGCACGCGTCGCGGTGTCGGAGGTTGTTGCCGCGCGCGCCGCGCGTGGGGTTGTACGCGCGGGGGCGGCCGCCACGCGCGTTAGCGGTGGCGGGGATGGCTCCCCACCGGCCTAACGCCACAACCTAGTCCTGCAAGGTCACGGGAAAACAAATCGAGGGTGCAGCCAGCCCCCCTTTGAGGGCTCAGTGTGTTAGCAGTACTGGAGTAGGCGGCGCGACGTCACGGGGCTGGCACCGGCCACGCCGCACAGTCCCCACAGTGGCGGGGATGGGTTCCCTCCTAGGGAGTTGGTGCGACAGGACCGGGGTGCGAGCCCCAGGCGCATGATGGCGCCGCGTTGCTACGGTCAGAGCATTAAATGCTCGTACCCGCGTACGGGATCAGGCGCGCGCGCGGGACGCCCTCGAGCGAGACGGAACCTGCTCGAGGGCGGCGCGGACCCTCGAGCGAGGCGGAGCCCGCTCGAGGGAAGCGTTCTCCCTCGAACGGGGCGGAGCCCGCCCGAGGGAGGCGTGCGCCCTCGAGCGAGGCGGAGTTTGCTCGAGGGGGTCTTTAAGTGGGCCGCTTTGATGGGTCGTCAGGGCCACCGCGATGTAGGCCCAACCCTGTGTAGTTAAGCGAGGCGCGTTTGGTTTTGGCTTGTTGCGGGTTTTAAGTGGGGATTCCCCAGTTATTTTAAGGGGACCCCTAGGGCTGTCCCCGACAGTAGCCCCCGAGCATCTGCGGGTTCGCCGTCAAGGCTCCCGCAGATGCTGGAGCCTACTGATAAGACTTTCTTCCCCCTTGGTCTTGCGAACGCTTTCCGTGGGGCCGCGTCAGCGGACCCGCGGGTCTAGCCCCCGAAGCCCTGTAGGAGCGTGAGTGCTCCTGCAGGTGTTTACCGCGAGATTTGGTCAGGGGGCGTGGTACATGTTTCAACCGGCGTCGGCGATGTTTCAGCCGGCTTCGGTTACACACACGCTGCTGGCACTCTCTGCGGCCGGCGCAATCCAAGAGGTGTAGCCGTGCGTCGAGCCCCCGAGCCTGGGCCCGTTCAAGGCGATCGGGTAGAGCTCTACGACTTGTTTTTTATCGCGCCCACGCCGTCCCTCCGCGGGACGGAGGGTGAGGTTTCCGCAACCCCCATCGAGCGGGTCGCGGATTGCGGATTCCTCGTTGAGCTGTTAGTGGGTGGTTCGAGTTGACACCCATGCCCCGTTCGATAAGGGTAGGCTGCGCGGTCCAGAGACACATCCATTAAAGCGCTTGTGTGGGTTTGCTAGGTGGGGCTCGGTCCCATTCGCTGGGGACCGAGGGCGCGGAAGCTCTCCCTCGGTGGGATCCCCCGGCTAGCTGCCCTTGCTGGCTCTCGAACACGACATGTGGGGTACCCTCGAGCCGGTCGGGCTCGAGGAACGGCTCGAATGCGTGTGCCCTCGTCGTCCCTGACTCTGGTGATCTGGGGCGCCTGTTCGAACCCGTCGAGGGTCAGGCTTCGAACCTCTGATCAGTAGGGCCGTGCGGGGTGGCGGCTAAGCACTCCCGGCCTTGCATCTGCGAATCCTCGAGGGGTCTGGGCGAGCCAGCCCTCGAGGCGCTGATCAGTAAGATGGTACGGGGTCGGTGCCCGCGGTACCTGTTTCACTTCAAACGTGCTCCGAGGTAACCGCCTGACACCTGCATCTATTCGAGGGGTAAATTTTCCCGAGCATGGAGCTCGTGCCGCTCGAGGGTCCTCCTTACTTGGTAAGGGGCTGGGCCTTTTAATGCTCCACAGTCGAGGCTGCGGTTTCGCGTCGCGAGCGCGCCTTTTTAGGCGCCACAGCCGCGCGCGCGCGTAGTGGGCGGCGTGGGCAGGCAGACGTGACCGCCTGCCACGCCCCTCCTGGTTCTACGCCGTGATGATGGCCCTCCCGCGGTGGCGTGGCCGCCGTGGTCGTGGTGGGACCCGCCCGTCAGTGAGAGGAAGATTCCCCTGCAGTTAATGCGCGCGGGACGCGCGCCCCGGAGAGCACGCCCCCGCCTTATAAATCTGAGGGGAAAAACAGCGGTTTTTACCTTAGCGTTTTGCCGCCCCTGCCCCTTGCGCTCCTGCCTTTGTCCAGCTCGCATCATCGCGCTCTTGCGCCGTTTGGAGTTCTTCCCCTTCCTCCCGTCCTTCACTTTCGGCCCCCTTGCCCTTCCTCATGGCGCCCCTTCCGCCCCTCACGATCGTTGATCCGCACGCGTGGGAGCGCTCGTCGGTGACGCGGCTGGCCCTAAGCGACCTTGTGTCTGCCGGCCAGCTGGCGGCTAACGAGGAGGGCCGGCCGGCGGAGTGGATCGTGCCGCCGGCAGGGGACCGCGCGCCCAACCCGCCGGACGGCTACGTGGTGATTTTCATCCGCTTCCATGAACGTGGCTTCATGGCGCCAGCGAGCCGCTTCATGCGGGCGCTCTGCCACCGCTACGGCGTGGAGTTGCACAACTTCGCGCCGAACGCGATTTCGCAGGCGGCCACGTTCATGGGCGTCTGCGAAGGGTACTGGGGATCCCAGTGAATTGGGATCTCTGGGTACACCTCTTCCGCGCAGAGCTGTTCACGCAGCCGACGACGGAGCAGAGGACCCGCCGCGCAGTGCGCGCTGGTGGCATGTCGCTCGCTCTACGGGCGCAGTACAAGGACGACTACATCCCTTGTACCATGACGACCAACAACGTCGGTTGGGAGCGGGGGTGGTTCTACCTTCGCAACGACGAGCCTGGTCTCCCCCCCTACACCGGTCTGGTGCTCCGGGAGAGACCCGACTCCTAGAGCTACGGGGTGTCCACGCCCCAGCATCGGAGGCGGCTGGACTCGCTCCTGGCCGCGCTGAGGAACCTGGCGGCGTGCGGGCTGACCGCGGCGACCGTCCTCGCCTTCCTCCATCACGGCGGGTCGTGCCTCCGATGGAGAGGCCGCTCTGCGTCTTCGAGATGACGGAGGCGGCGGACCCCGTCGCGCTGGCGAGGTCGCGGATGCTTCCGAGCCCCCTCCAGCGGGATTACGCGCTCACCCTGGCACAGAGCGCCGTCGACACCCGGTTGCTGCACAGCGACCGATCCCCGTGGGAACTTGAGATGCTCCCCACCGGTCCGCTGGTAAGTAGGATTCCTGACTTCGCCTTTGGTCTCGCTGATACTTCAGGTTGCTGACGTGCTTCGGTGTTTTGCTTGCAGCTGGTGAGTTTGAGCACCGCGAAGTCCGTTCCGCCCACTCCTGACTCCCGCGCGGTCGGTCGGGCGGCGCAGCAACGGGAGCGAGAGCGGGCGGTGCGCAAAAAGGAGCGCGCAAGGCGGCACCGCGAGCGCCGCGAGCGACGGAGCGAGGAGCACCGCCGCGCGAGCGATAGGGGGGCTCTCCTCTCCGAGGACAGAGGAATACTCGTCCTCGGAGGGGGATGAGGAGGAAGAGACACGGGGGGGGGCCCCCCCCCGATGGGTGGGAGCTCGCGCCCCGTCGCCGGGAGCCGGGGCCCCGGCGGCAGGGAAAGCATCGCACGGGGCGGGTGCGGAGGCACCCTCCACCGGGCAATCGTCGACGGGAGCGGCGCGGGCCGCGGGAGGCGCCGACGCGCGCCGCGGAGGGCGCGCGCGGCGCGAGCACGCCCGCGCGTGGGGGCGGGGCTGCGCGCGCGGCGGAGGAGGGCGGGGAGGCGCGGCGGCGGCCGCACCGGCCGCGCCGGCGTCTTCCGCCGCGGCCTCGAGGAAGAGGAAGCGCGCCTTCTCCTCTTCGAGGTAAAGGGCTTGCTCCTTTTCGAGGTTGCGTTTTTGACAACCAAGGATTCTGATTAGTTGTTTGTGTTTTCGCAGGGTGGTGCCGACTGTGCCTCCCCTCGCACCGGCCAAGGTGTTGAGGGCGGACGCGTCCGTTCCCACCCGGCGGCACTCGTCGACGGCGCCGCGGGCGGGGAGTGAGTGCGGCGGCCGTGATGGGCAAGAGGGCGCGAGGGCGCCGCCGAGGCCTCGAGGCCACGGCCCGGCGAATCGGCCCGCCGTGCCGCGCCGCCGGCCACCGTCGAGGAGCGGCGGGGCGCCGGGGTCGTGGCGGGCGCAGCCCGCGGCGGTGGTCGTGGTGGAGGCGCAACTGCGGCGCCGGTCGTGGCGGAGGCGCGGCCGCGGCGGCCGGTCGCGGTGGAGGCGCGGCCGACGGCGGCGGCCGAGGAGGGTGGTCGGGCGCCCGTGGTCGTGGGGGCGCGGCCCGAAGCGATGGCCGCACCGCCGCGGCGGGAGCCCATGGCTACGGAGGCGCGGGCGGAGGCGTCGACGGCGGCGACGCGGGGGGCCGCACCCGCCGGCGGCCCGGGCGGTTGTGCTGGAGATCCCGGACGACGACTCCCCGCCGCCCGAGTGGGACCAGTGGGTGAGCTTCCCCACGCTTTCCCCAGAGTCCCAGGATGGGGCCCTCGTGAGGCGGCGTGAGGGACACATGGTGGCAGGAGGCCGAGGGCATGGGGCCGAGGCCTCGTCTTCCCGCGTCGGCCACTCCGCCCCGGTAGAGGGGTTCGCTGGCGACCTGCCCGTGTTTGCCGACGCTCAGGGAGAGCAGGAGCTGTGGGGGGAGCTCCGAAACCACGGCGCCACGCTTGACCGAGCGTTGAACGAGGCGCTGAGGGTCCATGGCGGCTCCGCGTGGCGCGTCTTCCAGGTGGGGCATCGTTGCTCGCTTCTTTCCTTTTTCTCGTTTCTGCGCGCGATCCTTGCGTCATGATGCTTACAGGTTCTGACTTGTTGGTGACAGGAGCTCGAGCTCCGCGCCCGTAACATGTACGCCGCCTTCGACCAGGTGAGCGCCGAGCTCCGCCAGCTCCGGGAGCGGTGCGATGCCTTCGACGCACTTGCCGACGCCACGAGGACCCCGGACGGCCGGGCGTCGCACGGGCCATGGCCCTGCGTGATCAACTCCATGAGAGCGCAAGGCAGGACCCGGCGCACCCCTCCACCCTCGAGCGGGTCTGTACGGCCCTCATTGATCGGGATGAGGCGCTGCGGCAGGCACGGGCGGACCTGGAGAAGATGCGCACCCTGGCGGCCAACAGGGAGGCGGAGGTGGCCGTCGTCCGCAACGACAACCGGGGGCTCCGCTCGTCGCTCTAGGGGGGCGCGGGCTCGGCGGGGGCCGGGCGAGGAGGCGCGCGCGCGCGCCGAGCGAGGGGCTAAGGAGGCCGATGACCCAAAGGCCGCCCTCGACGCCAAGATCGCGGCGCTCGCCGGCCGCCGAGGACCGGCTCCCCGCGAGAGCGATCGCCCGCCGGGGAGGCCGAGGAGCGGCTCCGGCGAGGGCGGTCCGCCCTTGCCGACGCCCGGTCGGCGCTGGAGCAGGAGCGCGTCGCTCGCGAGGTGGCGCAGAAGTCGCTGGAGGACCGGAACACCGAGTTCTCGAAGCTCGAGGGCGAGCTGATGGTCCTCGGTATCAATAGCGCGAGCCAGGAGCTGGCCCTCTAGGAGCAAGGCGAGACCATTAGGGGTCTCGAGCAGGCGGTCGAGGCCGGGCACCGCGCCCTCGAGGTGGAGAAGAAGCAGGTTGAAGGTAAGTCGCTGTTTGACTCCTGTTTTACTGGTTTTTCTCTTAAGGGGTTCGCACCCTTTTTCTGACTTTTTCTTTGCCGAACAACTTCAGGCTTGCGTACTTCGCTGGGGCACGCGGCTGAGCGGGCCGAGGCGCTGCAAACCTCCTATAACTCCTCCGAGCAGGAGCTGTTGGAGTTGCGCACTGCGGCCCTCGAGACCCCGCCGGCCGTGGAGGAGGGCGAGGCGCGGCCGGGAGCTCGGCCGGCCAGCCGCCTGCGCGCCCTCGGCGGCCACGTCACTGGGCGTGTGCGCCGGGCGCTACATCTTGGCGTCCAGAAGGCCCTCGGGGTGGTGCGATCTCACTACAAGGTCAACTTCGAGGCGCTGGCGGAGGGCTACGTTGTCCCTGAGGGCGTTGAAGACGAGGTGGCGATGGAGCGTGTGGACGCGCTAGCCGCCGACGCCGCCAGGACGCTCGCGGAGGCTTTCGAGGAGTTCCTCTTCCCAAACGCCGCTGACGCCGCTGCTCCTCCAGCCTGAAGACAGACGGGCGCTAGGCCCTTTTTGGTTTATGTATCAGTATGCTGGCCGTGTGGCCTTTTAAATAAACAAGTTATTTTGCTGTGAACATTTGTTGAAGTGAAATGATGTCCTTTGTTTTATCACGCTTTTTTGTTTCTCCTTCTTCCTGAGTAGATTCTAGTTAGGGGAGTTCGATTTTCGCTGGTGGCCTGTTGGGTTGGAGGCGAGAGAGAAGGGCCGTATCCTCGCGGAGGCGTAGGCTATCTCTGGCTCGCGCGCTCGTTCCGCTAGGCTGCTTGCGCCCTGTTCGAATCTTTGCTCGGGGAGGAAGTAGAAACATGCAAGCGTGCATGAGTTGTTTCGTTTTTGTGCGAAAAATGGGACCATTTTCGAGGGGGTGCCCCCGTAGTAGCCCCCGAGGGTAACTTGGGTTTCAGGGGAAAGCCGAGTTGCCCTTTTTATTAAACTGGTGATATTTACACGGTTGTCGCCAACTGGGGTGCTGGTAACGCGATTTTACAACGAAATACTTGGAAATCCTAGGCTAGGGATAGAAGCGACGTAGCTGTTGGATGTTCCAAGCGTTGATGAGTTCTTCGCCGTCTTTGTTGGCCAGCTTGTACGTGCCTGGCTTGAGCACTTTCACCACGACGTAGGGCCCCTCTCACGGAGGTGATAGCTTGTGGCGTCCTCGGTTGTCTTGGCGTAGCATTAGGACCAGATCCCCTTCGCTGAAATCCCGTCGGCGTATTTTCCGTGCCTGGTAGCGCCTGAGGGACTGTTGGTACCTTGCGGAGTGCATCAAGGCTACGAAGCATGCTTCGTCCAGCTGGTCCAGTGAGTCCTCGCGGGCTTGCTGGTTTGCGTCCTCGTCGTAGCCTCGAACCCTGGGTGACCCGAACTCTAAGTCCGTGGGGAGGACGGCCTCCGCGCCATGGACCAGAAAAAACGGGGTGAACCCGGTGGCTCTGCTTGGGGTGGTCCTTAGGCTCCACACGACCGCCGGTAACTCCTGGAGCCATTTCCGACCAGACTTATTCAGTTGGTCGAAAATTCTGGGCTTAAGGCCTTGTAGAATCATGCCGTTGGCACGCTCTACTTGGCCGTTGGTCTGTGGGTGTGCCACAGCTGCCCAATCCACACGGATGTGGAACTTGTCGCAGAACTCCAGGAATTTCCTGCCCGTGAACTGGGACCCGTTGTCGGTGATGATGGAGTTTGGCACTCCGAAGCGATGAATGATGTCGGTGAAGAACGTCACCGCTTGCTCTGCCCTGAGATTCGTAATGGGGCGCACTTCCACCCACTTGGAAAACTTGTCGATTGCAACCAGCAGGTGGGTGAAGCCCCCGGGCGCCTTCTGCAGGGGCCCGACGATGTCCAGCCCCCACGTGGCGAACGGCCATGTTATGGGGATGGTCTGCAGGACATGAGCGGGAAGGTTGGACTTGCAGGCGTAGAACTGGCACACTTTGCAGGTGCGCACGATCTCGCTGGCGTCCGCGACCGTGGTAGGCCAGTAAAAGCCTTGGCGGAAAGCGTTGCCAACGAGGGTGCGGGGCGCGGCGTGATGGCCGCAGATCCCCGCGTGGATGTCCCGTAGGAGCTCGCGCCCCTCGAGGATGGGGATGCAACGCTGCAGGATGCCGGAGGCGGCGCGCTTGTACAGCTCGCTGTCGGCGAGGGCGAAGGACTTGGCCATCCTGGCGATGCGCCTGGCCTCGGCTCGGTTCGAGGGGAGCTCCCCTCGAGCCATCCAGGCGACGTACTTGTCGCGCCAATCAGTCTTGACGGGAGCTGGCTCGACATCCATCACATCGGCTTCGTAGGTGCCATACCCCTCGAGGAGGGAGAGTACATACGCCTCGTTTGAGGGGTCCTCATCCATGGGCTCCGCGTCTGCTGGATTCGAGGGAGCCCCCGAGGGTTCCGTGTGACTCGAGGGGTGGGGTTCGAAGATGACAGAGGGCTGGGCGACGTCACGGGCGAAAACATTCTGGGGGACGGTGATCCGCCCGGACGCGATCTTGGCTAGCTCATCCGCCTCCTCGTTGTACCGGCGGGGCACGTGATTAAGCTCGATGCCGTAGAACCTGTCCTCGAGGGCTCGCACGGCCTTGCAGTACGCCTCCATCTTGTCGTCGTGGCAGCTCGCATTCTTCATGACTTGGTCAATTACGAGCTGTGAACCCCCCTCCCCCCCGCACGTCGAGGCTCTTGACGCCTATCTCGATGGCGATCTTGAGGCCGCAAAGGAGGGCCTCGTACTCAGTCATGTTGTTTGACGCGGGGAAGTGAAGGCGCACCGCATACCGCATGTGCTCCCCGAGGGGTGACACAAAGAGCAGGCCCGCGCCCGCCCCCGTTTTCATCACTGAACCGTCGAAATACAGAGTCCAGCACTCTTCTTGGATCTGCGGCGGTGGCAGCTACGTATCTGTCCACTCAGCGACGAAATCCGCCAGGATCTGGGATTTGATGGCCTTGCGCAGGGCGTAGGCGAGCGTCTCGCCCATCAGCTCCACTGACCACTTTGCGATCCTGCCCGCCGCGTCTGGATTGCGGATGATTTCCCCTAGCGGGAAGGAGGAGACCACCGTGACGGGGTGGGCCTCGAAGTAGTGGCGGAGCTTGCGCCGCGCGAGGACCACCGCATAAAGCAGCTTTTGGACTTGAGGGTAGCGCGTCTTGGTGTCGGACAAGACTTCGCTGATGTAATAGACCGGCCGCTGGACCGGCAGGGTGTGCCCTTCCTCCGTGCGTTCCACCACGATTACGGCGCTGACCACTTGGGTGGTCGCGGCCACGTAGAGCTGCAGGGGTTCGCCGTCCTACGGCGGTGTGAGGATCGGGGCGCGAGTCAAGGATGCCTTCAGCTTGTCGAGCGCGTCCTGGGCCTCAGCGGTCCAGGAGAAGCGCTCGTGCTTCTTGAAGAGGTGATAGAGGGGCAGACCCTTCTCGCCGAGTCGCGAGATGAAGCGGCTCAAGGCGGCAAGGCACCCCAGCACCTTTTGCACCCCTTTGAGGTCCCGGATTGGGCCCATTCGCTCGAGGGCCTCAACCTTCTCGGGGTTGGCCTCGATGCCCTGTTGAGAGACGATGTACCCTAGGAGCATGCCTCGCGGCACTCCAAAGACACATTTTTCGGGGTTTAGTTTAACCCCGTTGGCCCGTAGGCAGCCGAACGCGATGCTGAGATCGCCAACCAGGTCGTCCGCCTTCCTGGTTTTTACGACGATGTCGTCTACGTACGCCTCAACCGTTCGTCCGATGTGATCTCTGAAAACGTGTTGCATGCAGCGTTGATATGTTGCACCCGCGTTTCGGAGGCCGAACGGCATCGTGACGTAACAGAACATCCCGAACGGCGTGATGAACGAAGTCGCGAGCTGGTCAGACTCCTTCATCTTTATCTGGTGATACCCGGAGTAGGCATCAAGGAAGCAAAGCAGCTCACACCCAGCCGTTGAATCAACAATTTGATCAATGCATGGCAAAGGGAAAGGAACTTTAGGACATGCTTTATTAAGACTAGTGTAGTCTATACACATCCGCCACTTCCCGTTCTTTTTCTTTACAAGTACAGGGTTTCCTAGCCACGTTGGGTGGAACACTTCCTTGATGAACCCGGCCTCGAGGAGCTTGCGCAGCTCCGCTCCGATCGCCCGCCGCCGCTCTTCGTCGAAATGGCGGAGCCGCTGTTGTACAGCGCGGGCATGAGGCAGGATGTCAAGGGAGTGCTCGGCGACCTCCCTCGAGATGCCTGGCATATCCGAGGGGCTCCACGCGAAGATGTCGGTGTTGGCGCGGAGGAAGTCGACGAGCACCACTTCCTATTTTGGGTTGAGAGTGGAGCTGACCCTCAACGCCTTGCCCTCGGGGGCAGCAGGGTCGACGGGTACCTCCTTGGTCTACTCTGCGGCCTCGAAATTGCCGGCGTGCTTGGCGGTGGAGTCGAGGTCCTCGTTGACCATCTTCTCCAAGGTGGTCACCAGCGCTTCATCCAGCGCCAGCGCTTCCGCGTGCTCCACGCACTCGACGTCGCAGTCGAACACGTGCTTGATGGACGAGCCCACGGTGATGACGTCGTTCGGGCCCGGCATCTTCATCTTGAGGTAGGTGTAGTTGGGGACCGCCATGAACTTGGCGTAGCAGGGCCGCCCAAGTATGGCATGATAGGCGCCCCGTAACCCCACCACCTCAAAGGTGAGCATTTCCTTGCGGAAATTCTTCGGAGTGCCGAACCAGACCGGCAGGTCGATCTGCCCGAGGGGCTGGACTCGCTTGCCGGGCGCGACGCCATGGAACGGCGTCGTGCTGGGCCGCAGCTGGTCCAGCCCGATCCCCAACAGGCGCAGCGTATGCACGTAGAGGATGTTGAGGCTGCTGCCCCCGTCCATCAGGACTTTTGAGAACTGCGCATTCCCGATGATCGGGTGGACCACCAGCGGGTACTGGCCCGGGTTGGGGATGCGGTTCGGATGGTCTTCACAGCTGAAGGTGATGGCGTCTTCCGACCAGTCGAGGAAGGAGGGAGGCGCCCTCTCTGCGGCGAGGACCTCGTGCCGCTCCCGCTTGCGCTGGCGGGTTGACATGTCGACGGTGGGTCCCCCGAAGATGAGGAACACGTTCTCCACGGCGGGGAAGCAGCCGGCTTCGCCATCTCCTCCGTCCTTCTTGGCCTCTGCGTCCTTTGCGGCGACGCGACCGTAGAACTTCTTGAGCATATCGCATTGCTCAAGGGTGTGGTTTACAGGGGTCTTGTGATATGGACATGGCTTCTTCAGCATGTCGTCAAACACCCCCGGACCTCGAGGGGCCGGTCGAGGGCCTCGTCGAGCCGGGTCAACAGCAAGGGCCTCGGCGTCATCGCCGTCGCGCCCCTGCTCGCGCGCCTCGCGGCGCGGCTTCTTCCCTTTCTTGCCCCGCTTGTCCTTCCGGTGGGGCTCCCTGGACTTGCTGCCATCCGCGGGCGCATCGTCCGAGCGCTTGCCCTTCTTGCCGTCAAAGATCGCCCCCACGGCCTCTTCTCCTGAGGCGAAGCTGGTGGCAATGTCGAACAGCTCGTTGGAGTCCGTGGGAGGGCTACGTCCCAGTTCTCGCACGAGGTCCCGGCACGTGGTGCCCTCGAGGAAGGCATGCACAATCTCGGACTGTGCCACGCTTGGGAGCTCTGTGCAGCGTTTGGAGAAGCGCTGTATGAAGTCCCGGAGCGACTCGCTAGGCCTCTGAGTGCAGGAGCGTAGATCCCAGGAGTTCTCAGGGCGCACGTATGTGCCCTGGAAGTTGCCCACGAACGTGCGGACCAGATCGTCCCAGTTGTGGATCTGGCTGGCGGGCAGGTGCTCGAGCCACGTCCGGGCTGAATCGCCGAGGTGCGGGGGCGGGGTTGCGGATGATGACCTCGTCGGCGGTGGCCCCCGCCCGGGCGGCACGCCGGGGAGGTAATCGTTGAGCCATACGCGGGGATCCGTCTCCCCGTTGTACTTGACGATGGTCGTGGGCTGGCGGAAGCGTTGGGGGAAGGCCGCCGCGCGGATCTCCCGGCTGAACACGCGGGTTCCCGGGGGCTCCGGCGTCGGAGAGCGGTCCTCATCGCTGTCGTAGCGTCCACCCCGTCGAGGGTGGTAGCCTGTTGCCACTCGTGCGTCTGCCTTGCTCGTGCGCCGAGCATTGATGACGTTGCGGGCATCGCGGGGGCCCGGCGCCTGCGTGTGTCGAGGAGCCGCTCCTTGGCCGGCGTGCATCCCGGGTTGGCAGGTCGCCCCGCCGCTTCACTCGCATGGACCGAGGGTTCGCCCCCCTGTGCGGCTCTGTCGCCTCGTACATCCCCTGTTGGCGAATGCGTGACGCCGAGCTCTCGGCCTGCTGGACGGCCGCCTGCTCGATGAGGGTCTGCACCTCGCGGTGCAGGTTCCGTGCCTCGGGGGTCGAGGGGGCCGGCATGGCCCGCAACAACGTCGCAGCGGCGATAAGCTTTTGGCTCGCCCGCGGAGGCGCGTCCGGGTTGTCGACGTTGAAGTCGGCGTTGATGCGGTCGCGGGCCTGTTTGCCCAGCTCCCGCGCGCGTTCTCCGCTCGTGGAGGCTTCCCTAGCTATCGAGGCACGAAGCAGTCGCACCGTTCAATACTCCTCTGCTAGCTTGGCCTCGAGCTCACGGGCTTGGGACAACTGCGCGTCAACGTCAGCCCCAGCAGGGGTGCTCGGCCCTGCAGCCTGGCGTGGTGCGATGCCTGGGGCGGGCGTGACCTCCCCGTCGCCGGCACCTGCTGCGCCGGTGGCGTTGGCTGGGTCGTTGGCGATGACGACGCAGCATTCCCACGCGGGGTCGTAGCTTCCAGTGCTGGAGTCGTCAGAGTAGCCGAACCAATAGTCCGTGGCGTCGAGAAAACGCCTGAACATGACTGGGTCCGGCACGCCGGAGAAGTCCCATTCCGCGTATCCATGGAGGTTGGCAGGTGGCAACGTGTCAAGGGAGCCCAGGGACGACTCGTCACCTGCGGAGGCACCAGGGTCCCTGGCGACGAAGACGTGACGGCCAGGGGGAACCCTGCGCATTGTGGTGTTGACGTTGGCATTGTAGGCCGTCGTGGCACCGCGTAGACCGATGGGAAAGCGCGGTCCGGAGACCGTGCGCTGCCCCACCGGGGCGGTGGTTGCTGTGGTGACGGGCGCGCGCGTTGGGGAGGCGCGCGCGTTCGGCTTGCCGTCGCTCGGACCGCGCCCGGCGCGAACGCCGGCCGGAGCGACGGCGGCGTTGTGGCGGCGGCGGACCCGCGGCATCCGTGCCGGCGGGCGTCCGTGTTGTGGCGCCGCGCGCAACGGGATCCGCAGTGGACCCGGCCTGGCGCCGCGCACGGAGCTCCTCACGGTTGGTGAGGCGCATTAGGTAGCCGTTCCCCGTGGCCTGGAAGTTCAGGACCCCGAACCGGATTTCAAAACCGGCCGGGAGGGGGTCCGAGCTGCCCATGGAGTAACGCGTGCCGCGGTACTTAGTGCGAATCACCATGGAGGGAGTTGACGATGGAGTGACCTTAGGCGCTCGATTGCCCCACAGTGGGCACCAACTGTCGGTGCGGAATATGGTCCCGACACTAACCAGTAATGAGCGCCGAGGTCTCTCCCTCAATGGTCGATGCTAAGCAACTAATGACACGAGTTTTATCCTGGTTCCGGCCGAGGGGCCGTACGTCCAGCAGGGGTGTTCTCGAGGCACTATATTGCTCAGCACCGGGGGTGCCTGTAGTGGGGCGGCTACAAGCAAGGCGGGAGAGGAAGCGTGGCTTCCAAGTCCCTGGTGGAGTGGCTGAAGATGTTGTGGGAGAATTGGAGAACAAGCGCCCGGTGTGTGGCGTTGTTCTGCCTTGTGTTGTGTCCTGACTTGTCTGTCCGTCCCCCGCGGCGGGGGAGTTTGTCTTCCTTTTATAGGCCAAGGAGAGAGCGAATCACATGTATGCCCCGCTACTTAGCTACGTGGGGAAGCGCGGCGGGCCATACTGCAGAGTAGGTGAGGACCATGTGTGGTTCGAGGACCGGTGGATGGTCGCTTCCTTGTGTGATGAGTGATTGACAACGTTGTGTGGACTGATTCTTGGCTAAGTATTGCAGGTGCAGGTTGTGGCTTGACTCGTGTTGGTGCAGGTGAAGAACAAGCGCGAAAGGTTGTTGCCGGTGAGGCCTCCAGGTGTGGAGAAGACAAGTAGGCTTTGTTCGAGGGACCGGTGGCCGGCGGGGGTCAAGTGCGGGCCGCATGGTGGCATGAACAGCAAGATGAAGTCGTGGACGGTTTCTTGGTAGAGCCTCAAAACCAAGGTCGAGCCGGGACTACGTGGGATCCGAGTCATGAGTGGAGATTGGCGGAGGCTACATCGAGTTCGCGGGGTTTGCAGTGGTTCACCAGAAAACCACTGGGTTACTCGGTTGAGCCACAAAACCGAGGCCGAAGACTCGACGAGGAGGTGCGGCCACCCAGGCCGGTTCAACCGCCCAGGAGGGGCGGTCGGACCGCCCGGGGCGGTCGATCCACCGGGTCGGTCCTAACCGCCCGGGGGGGCGGTCTGACCGCCCTGGCCGCCGGCGCCGAGAAGCTTCAAAGCGGAGGACACGCGTCGGGATCGCAAGGCTTGCGTCGAGGCTACGCGAGGTGCGGTCGCCGGGCATCCGTCCGATGGTGAAGACATCAAGAATTCCAAATCCGCCCTTGAGGGGCATGTATCCCTAGTTATTAGTGAAGGGTAGTTTAGTCTTTTGGGTGCCTCCATATATACTCATTAGATGGGTGGATGGCAGCCAACTCTTGGAACCCTAGCTCATTTGGTTTTTCCATTTTCGTTCTCTTTTTTCCCTAGGATTTTAGAAGGCTAGCTTGAGAGCTTCATGTGAGATCTAGAGAGAGGGATGGATGTTTGGGTGGCAAGCTAGACCTTGTACGAACCATTCATGGCATGTATAGAAGGTTTGGCGTTGTTCATCATGGTGGTTTTCCCGTCTCTTTGGTGTTGATTTTCGGAGCTCTTTTTGGCGGTGTTTTGAGGACGATTTCTTAGGGTTTTTGGTGGGTGTCACGTATGAGGTTCTTGTGCCTCTTTGGCTGGTGACTTTGCCCCCAAATCCCCTTTGAATCGGACTCGATTTGGTGGTTTCTCGAGTTGGGCGAGTTCTTGACCTAGAGAAGTGATTTCTTCGATTCCTCTTGATTGTGAGCGTTTCGGGTCGATTCCTTTGAGGTAGAGGTTGCCCGGGAGGTAACCTTGACTATTCCCGAAGTTTGGCTACAATCCGTGGAGTGATTCGGGAGATCGGGCGCGAGGAAGTTGAGGTTTGACCCGCGGGTTCGTTTTACGGAAGGGGCGGTCTAACCGCCTACAGGGGCGGTCTAACCGCCACGGGTGTTTCCGGGTCAAAGTTTTGTTTCGCCGGATTTTCCTTTGTGAGTTTGTTCGCCTTGATCGGAGGAGTGTCCGGGTGAAATTTGGGGTCGTTCTCGTGCGGTTTGCTAGGTGTTCTTGGTCGGGGTTCGTTGCTGGGTACGGGAGGTTAGACCGCCCCGGGTAGCCGGTCTAACCGCCCCTAGGCCCTTGGGTGAAGTTTTGGTTTTCGCCAAGATTTTTACGGTAGCTAGCATGGCCTTGACCGGAGATCTCTGTTGGTGAAACCGTGGTGTGTTTTGGTGCTCGGAAGAGGCGTTTCGGAGGATTTCTTGGTTGCCACGTGGAGGCGGTCTAACCGCCACCTATACCGGTCTAACCGCCCCCCTCCGGTTAGCCGGCTTTCGAGTTGTTTCCGTTGTCGGTCTTGCGTGTGTGTTGTGGTTCTTTGGTAGAGTTTGTTCCTAGGACCAGTAGCACTCCAGTGGCTACGTGGTTTTGGCAAACGGGAGGTAGAAGTGCGGAGCGTGTGATTTCGGGGGTTCGACCGAGCTAGTTCGTCTTGTCGGAGTTTCAATCTCCCTCGAGAAGAATTTTTATCGGCTCCCATTCACTCCCCCCTCTCTGGTCACCTAATCGGTCCTTCAAGTGGTATCAGAGCCGGATCGGGTCTTTGTTGACTCTAACTAGTCTAAGATCCAAGGATGGCGTACCAGGAACGGGGTTCGGGTCCTCCACACTTTGATGGCAAGAACTACCAGATGTGGAGCAAGCGGATGGGTGCGTTCCTCCGCGGAAAGGGTCAGCTGATTTGGGATGTCACGGTGGACACAGGCTATGTCCAGCCGATGGATTTCCTTGCTCCAGGGTTGAGGGACAGATTCGACGCCAACAATAAGGCGGTCGACTACTTGTTTCGTGCTTTGTGTCGGCCCCGAGTTCGATCGGGTGCACACCGAGCACTTGGCTTGTAGGATTTGGGCGGTGTTGAAGGAGGTTCATGTTGGGAATGCCCAGGTTCAGGCACGGATGTATGCGACCTACCGGAGAGAGTACGAGAATTTCACTCATCTCCCCGGTGAGTCCATCGATGCCTTGTTTCAGATGTTCACGGTGGTTGTGAACAACATGAGGGCCAATGTGGACGTGCTCCCGTACGATGATCATGATAGAGCGGTCAAGCTCTTACACTCTTTGGATCGTACGATATGGGGCGGAAAGTTCGAGGCCATTGTTGAGTCGGAGAAGTATGACACTCTTACGGTGAACGAGCTGTTCTCGAAGCTCAAGTCGGCTGAGGTGGATAGGGGCATGACTGCCAAGCTCGAGGGACCGACTGATTCCCATAGCCTTGCCCTCGTTGGTGGTTCCAAAGGAAAGACTAACTCTAACCCATCCACCAGGATGTTCTCCTTTTCCTCTTTGATGTCTATGCCAGATGAGGAGTTTGATGACCTTGGAGAGGACGAGCTGGCGTTGTTGACGAGGCGGTTCGAGAGGCTGCACGAGAACCGCGTGAACATGAGGAGGAACACGAGGACATGCTTCAAGTGCGGCAAGACTGGACACTATTTCGCTGAGTGTCCGAAGGTGAACAACCACGACAAGCACAAGTTCAAGGACAAGAGGAAGAAGTCCAAGAAGAAGGATCATGGACATGGGAAGAAGGCACGGTCTCGAGAGAAGATGAAGAGATCAAGCGACATCGAGTCGATTCGAGGACTCGTCTTCAAGCTCGAGTGATGAAGACGAAGAGGATGAGAAGAAGAGGAAGAAGAAGAAGAACCTCGGCAAGTACCTCAACGGCCTTTGTGTGACGGGCCTAAGCCTCAAGGACGACTTCGCGGCATGGCTCGCGGTTCGAGCGACAAGAGAAGCCAGAAGGACGCCTCGGACTTGGATTCCGAGGATGAGGTATGTGATGAGCTCTCTTCTTTGCGCAAGGAGAATGAGGAGTTGGTTGACTTGGTTGATAATCGCGATCACATGCTTAGAGAGGCTAAGAAGCTTAGGAAGGAGATTAGATCTTTGCTCGAGGATGCTAGGACTAGAGTGGCTGAGCTAGAAACACAGGTTCTTGATAGCAAGCTCGAAATTGATTCGCTTAAGGCTAGCCCTGTTGTTTCGATGAAAATGATTGTCTTGATTGCTCTGCTTTCCTAGGCGACTTGGTGATCTTAGGGAGAAGTATGCCTCCAAGTGTGAGGAACTAGATGTGCTTAGGGTTGAGTTGGGTGAGCTACAATCTAGACCCACTTTGCTTGGTGCTTGCACTTCTTGCCCTGGTTTGCATGAGAAAATTGTTGAGCTTCGTTCTCGCATTGGTTCGCTAGAGGCTGATTTGAAAGTGCCTATTCCTACTTCTTGTTCTACATGTGAGTTGCATGCTATGAAGAATTTGGATCTTGCAAAATGTGTTGGTCGCTTGCAAGATGAGAATGATAAGTTGCGTGAAGCGCTGAGTTGGTTATCGAGTCAAGAACCTCAGCTTGGTATGATGATTGCTAGTTGTAAGCGCTTTGATGGTTGGGCTTTGGGATTGGATAAGGTTGGTGAGGGCAGTGGTGAGAGAGAAAGGAAATTTGGGAATGTTTCAGTTCCACCACAACCCACACCCAAAGACAAGTTTGCATCCAAGCCAAACCAACCTAGTGAAAAGCCTAGTGAGAAACCAAGTGAAGAGTCTCACCCCAAGCCTAAGCCCAAACCAATCCTTTTCCATTGTGAGTTTTGTGGGAAGGATGGTCACAAGAGAGAGTTTTGCTATAAGAGAAAGAGAGAGGCGAGAATGGCTAAGGAGTGGGCGAACAAGGACGGTACCACCCTTCTCATGGTGTGCACGAGCCTCGTATGCCACCGCCTAAGGGAAAGGGCTTTGTGCATAAGGATCCGGCATGGGGATATGAGAAATCCCGTAGCCGCGGTGGTGGTCTGGAGAGGGCGGTCGGGCCCGGCACGGCTAGGCGGTCGGGCCGGCCCCCGCCCGGGGAAGGGCGGTCGAGGCCGGCCCCGGGCGGGGGGCGTCGACCGGCCCTCCCCAGATTTCTGGGCAGTTTTGTTTCCGAGGTCGTGATGTTGGTGGTTTCAGTTCCCTTAGTCATGGTGCAGATGGTAGACACTTTGAGTCTGGTGGTGTTGAGTTTCTTTGGACGTTCTCTACCTCGTGATCAATACGAGTTTGGGAGAGGTCGCGGCTTTGAGTCTCGGAGGGGCTACGGACCATGCCTTCCTTTTCGTGGTACTCGTACTCCTCCGGTGAGACGGGAGTGGTGTTCCCATGGTGGTTCCGGGTTTGATAGGTTTGACGGGATGGATCGGCGTATTGATAGGCGAGGGTAGGATGAATGTTGCTAACCCTACTTTTGAGGAAATGGCCCGACACCGGTTTCACACCTTTGGGACTAACCCCGGTGTTGAGTCATTTGCTCGTTCTCGCTCTTGGTTTTGAGTTGCGGGTGGGAGGCCGGAGAACATTTGGTTGATATCGGGGGTGGTTCTTCGGCCTCATACCCGGTGGTGACATGTAGGTGCATCACTTTCGGGGATGGTGGACAAGGATGAGTGAATTGTGAAGAAATGATAAAGGTAAGTGCTTTGTGACCTTTGAGTGTGTGGCCTTGGTCGAGCCACTTGGTTTGTTTTGCTCCTTCTCTATATCATGTGTGTAGGGTGAGCTTTGTATGCTCTTTGGCCCTAGTGCATGTGTTTAGGGGGAGCTTGTGAGTTTTGTGCTCCTTTGCTCTTTTGCCGGTGGTGTCGAGCCATTTTTGCCTCCCCTCGAGGAGCCGGTCTTTTGTGAGCTTTGTGTGTGTGGTTGGTTTCCTAAGTTGGTGGTGAAGCTCCTTGTGTAGCATATGTATAGCTTTCTTTTGTGCATTTCTTGCATTCGGCATGGCATATGTAACATGATGTATAGGCATCCTTGTATCTTAGATTGCATGCATTTTGTATCATATGCATTGATAGGAAAAGCTTCTCCTATATACTTTGTTCACCATGGGTTGCTATATATGTTCTTGTGAGCTTGTTTGGTATGCTATGGTTAGTTTGGCTTAGCTCTTGATGATCTTGTTGAATGATCCATGGTTGATGGCTAATTTTTGAAAAATGTCACATACATGCTCTCTCATGTGTAAATGCCTATATATGATCTTGACATGTTTTAGTGGCTTTGCTATGCTTACTTTGTGGTTGGATAGCTAGTTTATTGATCATATGGGGCCAAAGGCTCACTTGCCATCATGAATGTTTAGCCCTCTTGCTTAATCTTGTGGAGGGGCATAAGTTCCTTTTTGTCGCAAAGACATTTCATGTACCATTTATAAATCTGAAAATGAAATGAAAAATGCTTGGAAAATATGCTCCCATGTCATATGTGCTGAAATTAATTTGCTTTGGGTGCTAAACCGTTGCATGTTGCCTACCAATGAGAAGTCTCATACATAGAAGTAGGCACATGGCTCGGTGGCTTTGACATGACATGAGGTGCTTTTGGGTGTTTATGATGGTCTTATGATAGAATGGCTGTCCTAGCATGAAGTTTGAGTGGCTTTGCCATTTTGATATGTTTTGCTCATGTTTAGGTATATGCTTGTGAGAGAGTAACTTTTCGCAAAATTACTCAAATCCTTTTTAGCCTTTCCAATGGTTGTGAAACTTGGTGATCACGTAGTTAAGGTCATTACGAACCTGTCGAGCATCTAACTTGCTCATTTGGACTTGTGTAGCTCCTTGTGATGAATTTTGTATATTCGAGAAGCTCTATGTTGAAAGTTTTTGCATTTTGCCTTGATTCATGCATTGTCAACAAGGGGGAGAAGTTTGTGCATGTTTTGGGCACCTGGGAGTGTTTGGAAGGTGTTCTAATTGGTTCGGGCAAATTTTGAGCAGTTTGGTGCAGGGCCGGTCTCTTGGGGCGGTCTAACCGCCCCCGGGCGGTCGGATCGGGCGAGGGCGGTCTAACCGCCTGTACGGGCGGTCTAACCGCCTGGGCAGTGTGAGCAAGTTTTTGCTCTTTGTTGCATTCCCGAGTTGCATTGATGCATGTGTTCAGGGGGAGTGTGCTGTGGCTCAGGGGGAGCTTGCATATGTGCAGGGGGAGCTCTTTGTGATGTTCGAGTTTTGCTTTGGGGGTTTGCGCTCTTTGCTTGAGCTGTGTTTTGTCTCGGATGTGTCGAGTCGTTGCCCTTGCCTAAGGGGTCCGAGACTTGTCTTCTTCAAGTGATCTTGCTCTTTGCCTTTCTTTGGCTTTCGATCGCTTGTTGGGGTTTCTTTTTATTTGTTTCTTTTTCTTTTCTTTTTCCCTTGTGTTACTTCTTGTGAGTGTGCTGTCAATGCACTCATCAAGGGGGAGATTGAGGACCATGTGTGGTTCGAGGACCGGTGGATGGTCGCTTCCTTGTGTGATGAGTGATTGACAACGTTGTGTGGACTGATTCTTGGCTAAGTATTGCAGGTGCAGGTTGCGGCTTGACTCGTGTTGGTGCAGGTGAAGAACAAGCGCGAAAGGTTGTTGCGGTGAGGCCTCCGGGGTGTGGAGAAGACAAGTAGGCTTCGTTCGAGGGACCCGGTGGCCAGCGGGGTCAAGTGCGGGCCGCATGGTGGCATGAACAGCAAGATGAAGTCGTGGACGGTTTCTTGGTAGAGCCTCAAAACCAAGGTCGAGCCGGGACTACGTGGGAGCCGAGTCATGAGTGGAGATTGGCGGAGGCTACATCGAGTTCGCGGGGTTTGCAGTGGTTCACCAGAAAACCACTAGGTTACTCGGTTGAGCCACAAAACCGAGGCCGAAGACTCGACAAGGAGGTGCGGCCACCCAGGCCGGTTCAACCGCCCAGGAGGGGTGGTCAGACCGCCTGGGGCCGGTCAGATCCACCGTGCCGGTCTAACCGCCCGGGGGGCGGTCGACCGCCACGGCCGCCGGCGCCGAGAAGCTTCGAAGCAGAGGACACGCGTCGGGATCGCAAGGCTTGCGTCGAGGCTACGCAGGGTGCGGTCGCCGGGCATCCGTCCGATGGTGAAGACATCAAGAATTCCAAATCCGCCCTTGAGGGGCATGTATCCCTAGTTATTAGTGAAGGGTAGTTTAGACTTTTGGGTGCCTCCATATATACTCATTAGATGGGTGGATGGCAGCCAACTCTTGGAACCCTAGCTCATTTGGTTTTTCCATTTTCGTTCTCTTTTTCCCTAGGATTTTAGAAGGCTAGCTTGAGAGCTTCATGTGAGATCTAGAGAGAGGGATGGATGTTTGGGTGGCAAGCTAGACCTTGTACGAACCATTCATGGCATGTATAGAAGGTTTGGCGTTGTTCATCATGGTGGTTTTCCCGTCTCTTTGGTGTTGATTTTCGGAGCTCTTTTTGGCGGTGTTTTGAGGACGATTTCTTAGGGTTTTTGGTGGGTGTCACGTATGAGGTTCTTGTGCCTCTTTGGCTGGTGACTTTGCCCCCAAATCCCCTTTGAATCGGACTCGATTGGTGGTTTCTCAAGTTGGGCGAGTTCTTGACCTAGAGAAGTGATTTCTTCGATTCCTCTTGATTGTGAGCGTTTCGGGTCAATTCCTTTGAGGTAGAGGTTGCCCAGGAGGTAACCCAGCTATTCCCGAAGTTTGGCTGCAATCCATGGAGTGATTCGGGAGATCGGGCGCGAGGAAGTTGAGGTTTGACCCGCGGATTCGTTTTCTGGAAGGGGCGGTCTAACCGCCTACAGGGGGCGGTCTAACCGCCCTGGGTGTTTCCGGGTCAAAGTTTTGTTTCGCCGGATTTTCCTTTGTGAGTTTGTTCGCCTTGATCGGAGGAGTGTCCGGGTGAAATTTGGGGTCGTTCTCGTGCGGTTGCTAGGTGTTCTTGGTCGGGGTTCGTTCTTTGGGTACGGGAGGTTAGACCGCCCCGGGTAGCCGGTCTAACCGCCCCTAGGCCCTTGGGTGAAGTTTTGGTTTTCGCCAAGATTTTACGGTAGCTAGCATGGCCTTGACCGAGAGATCTCTGTTGGTGAAACCGTGGTGTGTTTTGGTGCTCGGAAGAGGCGTTTCGGAGGATTTCTTGGTTGCCGGGTGGAGGCGGTCTAACCGCCACCTATACCGGTCTAACCGCCCCCTCCGGTTAGCCGGCTTTCGAGTTGTTTCCGCTGTCGGTTTGCGTGTGTGTTGTGGTTCTTGGTAGAGTTTGTTCCTAGGACCAGTAGCACTCCAGTGGCTACGTGGTTTTGGCAAACGGGAGGTAGAAGTGCGGAGCGTGTGATTTCGGGGGTTCGACTGAGCTAGTTCGTCTTGTCGGAGTTTCAATCTCCCTCGAGAAGAATTTTTATCGGCTCCCATTCACTCCCCCCCTCTCTGGTTGCCTAATCGGTCCTTCAGTAGGCGGCAGCCTCGACGGTCCTTGCCGTGATCCGGCCATCATGGCGTATCTTGTACCCGAACAGGGGTAGCCTCGAGGGCGGGAGCGCAGCGGACGGCCGTGATGCCTTCAGGCGGGCTCGAGGGAGTTGCTGACGTCGATCCGTACGGGGCACAGGGGCGGGTAAGGCGGTGTCCCGTTCCCGCACGCGTCGCAGTGCCGGAGCTGTTGGCACAGCGCCCGGCGTGGGGTTGTACGCGCGGGGGCGGCCGCCACGCCGTTAACGGTGGCGGGGATGGCTCCCCACCGGCCTAACGCCACAACCTAGTCCTGCAAGGTCACGGGAAAACAAATCGAGGGTGCAGCCGGCCCCCCTTTGAGGGCTCAGTGTGTTAGCAGTACTGGAGTAGGCGGCGCGACGTCACGGGGCTGGCACCGGCCACGCCGCACAGTCCCCACAGTGGCGGGGATGGGTTCCCTCCTAGGGAGTTGGTGCGACGGGGACCGGGGTGCGAGCCCCAGGCGCATGATGGCGCCGCGCTGCTACGGTCAGAGCATTAAATGCCCGTACCCGCGTACGGGATCGGGCGCGCGCGCGCGGACGCCCTCGAGCGAGACGGAACTGCTCGAGGGCGGCGCGGACCCTCGAGCGAGGCGGAGCCTGCTCGAGGGAAGCGTTCTCCCTCGAACGGGGCGGAGCCCGCCCGAGGGAGGCGTGCGCCCTCGAGCGAGGCGGAGTTTGCTCGAGGGGGTCTTTAAGTGGGCCGCTTTGATGGGTCGTCAGGGCCACCGCGGCGTGGGCCCAACCCTGTGTAGTTAAGCGAGGCGCATTTGGTTTTGGCTTGTTGCGGGTTTTAAGTGGGGATTCCCCAGTTATTTTAAGGGGGCCCCTAGGGCTGTCCCCGACACTTGCGACGCAACAAAGAGCTCCACACAAATATGTAAATCCATATAGTTAACACAACAACTACAAGCATGGGAATTGGGAAATGCATGCATCAGAGAGCAACGCAAGAAGGAAAACAACAGCATTTCCTACAGCAAGGCACGAATCCGATCCATATGAATTTTCCCCTTTCAATCCTGCACGCATACATTATATTTGACCAATCTAGCAAGCAGGAACAACATTTTCCAAGGGAGAAGAAGCCTATGAAGTCAAAGGCATAGCTGAGATTCTGAGAAGCATGGGAGAGCCATGAGCAGTAAAGGTAGCACACCCTGGAGAGGAGAGCAGCAGGGGACGGGGGCTCACCTTTGTGGGGGCGGGGAGGAGGAGTAGCACCACCGGCGCGACGGCGTGGTGGCGGGGGTGGGGCCGGCCGGCGGGGCGGGGCCGGTGGGCGCGCGGCGGCCGGCGGGCGGGGCGGGGCGGGGCCGACGGGCGCGGCGGCGCCGGGGCGGCGGGGTGGGGCGGGGCCGGGCCGGGCGGGGGCCGGCGGGGTCGGCGGGCGGGGCCGGCGGAGCGGATTCGCCGGCGGCGAGCACGGGGTGGGCGGCGGCGCCGGGGGGGGAAGAAGGGGCGGCGCGCACGGGTTGGGTCGGGAGGGGGGGGGGCGGGTGCGGTGGGGACGGGGAGGGAGGGGCTGATTTGTTTTAGGGTTAAAGTTCTTTGCCAACAGCCTATAGGTGCGGCTGTTGGCAAAGCCTTTTTTTATTTTTTACTGCGCCATCCTTCGCCAACAGCCGCGGTATTAAAGCTGTTGGCGAAGACACTTTGCCAACAACATCACAAGGTTGTTGGGAAAGAATTTTTGCATTTTTGTTTTTTTTCCTTTCAACTTTTTTGTGGGTCCATCCTACTATAACTACATCTCAACTTCAAAACTTGGGGGTGCTTTGAGTTATTTAACTATATTTCGTTAATTATTTTTGTTCACTTGAATTTTTCGGCATAATTCAAATTTGAACTGCAGGTGCGTGAAATAATGAAACTTAGGCATTCAAAAAATGATATTCATGTTGGGGAGTGTGTTTTGAGGCCGTGTCCTAAACCTCACCCGAAATTTCGAAGTCCTTGTCCACGTAACACGACGGTCCAGGCGTGGTACAACTGTTTTTTAATTATATAAAATCCAAACGAAGTCGAAAAATCACGAAACTTGTCAGGGTGTCTTGTTATCGCATGTGGAGGCTACGATAAACATTTGAGAAAGTTTGGAGAAGTTGCCGCGTCAAATGCTCAAAACCTAGACATCTCTACCATGTGATCACTTGTGAGCACATGTGGAGATGTCTAGGTTTTGAGCATCCGACGCGGTAACTTGCTCCAAACGTTCTCAAATGTTTATCGCAGCCTCCACATGCGATAACAAGACACCCCGACAAGTTTTGTGATTTTTCGACTTCGTTTGGATTTTATATACTTAAAAAACAGTTGTACCACGCCTGGACCGTCGTGTTATGTGGACAAGGACTTCGAAATTTCGGGTGAGCTTTGGGACACGGCCTCAAAACACACTCCCCGTCATGAATATCATTTTTCGAACGCCTAAGTTTCATTATTTCATGCACCCGCAGTTCAAATTTGAATTATGCCGGAAAATTCAAGTGAACAAAAATAATTAACGAAATATAGCTAAATGTTGCAAAAAGGGCCCACATTTAACCATGTGCTTGTAAACAATGTAGTAAGGCTACCAAAAAAGTTTGAATTTAAAATTCGAAAAAATGAAAATTCTTTGCCAACAGCATGTACATGCTGTTGGCAAAGAGCAATCTTCGCCACTGCCCCTACCCGTACGTTGGGAAAGAAGGCTCTTCGCCAACAGCTTGGTAGCCCTGTTGGCGAAGGGCTGCTCCCTTTGCCAACAGATAACGGCGAAGCTGTTGGCGAAGCGGACGGCGTCGGTACCGTTTGGCCGCGACGGGGCTTCGCCAACAGCTTTGCTTTCCCAACAGGAATGCTGTTGGGAAAGAACCCCTTCGCCAACGGCCGAACTTTGCCAACAGTCATTGGATTTTGGGCTGTTGGCGAAGGTTTCTTTCCCGATAGCAGAATTTTCCTGTTGGGAAAGAGTTTCTTCACCAACAGCTCAGATCTTGGCTGTTGGGAAAGCTCTGGGCTGTTGTCGAAGCCTCAGTTTCCTATTGTGTAAACAGGATACGGGTCCCTCCTCTCCCTACCGGCGTCGGGGAGGCCACCGGAGGGCAGAGGAGGGGACCGTCTGATAGCACTAATAGCAGTTATTTCTTGAGAACATGATAGCAGTTATTTTAAGGAGACTGCTTAATCGACAAGTATATGGGTTGGAGCTATTTCGATATAATCTGGGCTTCCCTGACCCAATTGAGCCCAGTCCCACCAGACATAATCCTCTCCTCTCACGAGACTGACGAGAGGAAGATGTCCCCCGACCGTGCCGTGCGCCGTGCGCGTCGCCAGCTAGTTCGTTCGCTCGAGCCGCGCGCACGAAGAAGGCACGGCGTACTTGCTTCGCCCACATGGTGCCGTCACGGTGATGGCGTGACTTGGCACGTAATAAAGAGTATCCGATCCCTTTTGTGGCTGCAAACGAAGCTTTTGGCTACTGGTTTTTGCCACCCAGCTGGTTCGCAACCGGGGCTGGCTCCGGCTTTGGCTTTGCCAAGAAGGCAGACGTTGTTCGTTAAGCAAAACAACAAGCCAAAGGAACAGCAGCGACGGACTGATCGACGGCAGTCGGCAGCACATCACCTTTGCAGCTGTTGTTTTGGGATTTAAAAAAAAAAAGATACTATATCAGTACAAAAGCTTCGCCACGCACGCACCTATATGCTCACCGCTTAACTTTCACGCAACCTCTGCCAAGGCACGGTAGTATACGATCGCTTGTGTGGCTACTCGTCCACGATCGTGTCGCTGTCGACCGCGCGCGCATCTGCTGCCCGCGCCTCATTTGCGATAACAAATGTTTCTTGGTTAACTATCTTTTCTCGTGTAATAAAGACAAAAAAGAAATAATAAAATAAAATCTTAAAACAGTAGATAGATAAATACTCCCCACGCTTCAAAGTACATAGAACTGTTGATTTTTTATCACAATATTTCACCGTTCATCTTACTCAAAAATTTATGTATACATCGTTTATTTTGTTTGCGACTCTCATCCGCCATCAGAGCTGTTTTGCATAAAGCGAATGATCAAATGTTGTGTTGAAAAGTGAACAATGACAAATAATTTGAAACGAAGAGAGTAGTAGGGAAGCATATGCATCAGCTTATCACTGGAAACAACTGAGAATCCGTCTTCATCTGCAGCAATTAGCATGCAGGCGTACGTGCAGCGACACGATGCAAGCATACAGTAGATCGTCCACGTCAAAGTGGCGCCGGCACCACCAGTGCCCTAGCAACTGGACGTACCGGTGGCCGCTCGTCCACCACCTCCCTCCCCCGCCGGGCGATCACGTCGCGGCAAACGTCTTCTCCCCCGCCCGCAAGGCCCACCGTCCACTGCTTCCTTGGCCCCGAATCCGTCCGGCCGGACGACGCCACCGAGGCACAGGCGCAGGCCCCGCCGCACACGCTACGCGTTAGCCTCCCGTTGGCCCGCCGGTCCACCCCCCACCCAACGGTCAGGTGACCCCGCACCCCACGCCTCCCGGGCCCGCACGCCAGCCGCACGCAGTCGCCAGCGCAAACGTCCACGTCCGCCGCAGCAACCCGCGAGCCGGATCGCCTCGGCTCGCTCCGATTACTCCGGGGAGGCCGATCCGATCGGACCGGCTAGCACCGACCGAGTCGGTTCCGCTTCCGTCCGGCTATAAAGCCCCGAGCGCTGCTCCTGACCCGTTTCTTCCAGATCGGCCCAGCCAGCACTCAGAATTTCGGATTCCCTCCTCCACTCCCTCCCCCTCTCGTCGCCGAGACTTCAAGGAATCGAGCGAGGGACCAGAACCAGGCAGCCATGGCCATGGCCTGCGCGCCGCTCGCGGGCGGATGGGAGATCGGCGGCCCGGGGCTCGCGCTCGGGGGCCTGTTCACGGAGGCGGAGCTGGTGGCGGCGGACCTGCTCGTGCAGCTCAGCGGCAGCGGCGGAGGGGACGGCGGCGGCGAGGCGGCGCCGGAGTCGCCGCGGTCGGTGAACACGTGCGCGGGGGCCGCGGCGTGGGCGGAGAAGGAGCGGGAGCGGGAGGCGGTGCTCGGCCTCGAGCTGGACAGGAGGGCGAGGAAGAGGTACCGTCTGGTGTCGGAGCTCTACGACGCCACCAGGCCAGTCGTCGCCGGCTGCGCCATGAAGAGGAAGCGGGGTCAGCATCTGGAGACGGAGATGGCGATGAGGTACGGAGATTAGCGCAGCGCGTCTTTCTGCGAGTCTAGACTCTAGAGGTAGACAACAGGGAGGGAGACGGTGGCAGATGGAAGGGAAGGGCTTTTGTATAATTATGAAATACTTGTAGGGTCTGTTTTGCAATGTCGATCCTTTCGCTTGCTTTCCATCAAAGTAGAAGCAGAAGTAGAAGTAGGAGAACAAGACAAGAAAAGAGATCGAAGCTAGTCGCTTGTACAGAAAGTTGGTAGTACCGCTACTATGTTTTGAATTCGAATTTCGAGTCTCAGCTGGGCCACAGCAAAGATATTTATTCCCGGATCTTGAAATGAAGTCATCCCTACTTTTGGTACTAGTATAGCTAGCATTGTGTGTTCTTCTCAGCGACCTTTAAAATTTGAAGTTCTGTCCCCTTTTCCTGTCTCCATGCCCCAAATGCTCCCTCGTGATCTGTAGGCGGGGAGCCACTGAAATTTGAAACATTCAAAATCGCAGCCTCCCAGTAACATTCCTGTCCAGGCCCACACGATCCCGTTTGCTGTAGATGCGAACGCGAGGCCCTAGCTTGAGATACACTCATGCTTTGAATACGAAGCACAAGCGCCTGTTCGAGCATGGAGGTGTGGCCGTTTGGGGTGGGCGCTACGTTTCCGGCGAATACGTATTGGAACATTTCAAGACGGCATTTTGCCGCCGGATTTGTTCAACGTTGGAACGAAGCAGATCGGAGGTCTCCGAAGATCGTGTACTCAGTAGATTATAAATTGTTAGCATGAATCGGCAGCTTTGAATTGGCAACGATGTCTCCCACGCCGACATACTGCTACTTGATCAAGTCGTGGAGTAATTTATTATGCGCGCGGCTGCTGTGTCGGCGGACCTGCTCGTGCAGCTCAGCGGCGCGTATGGAGAAACACAAACGAGTAGATTATATCATCAGCAGAAAATATAAACACCCAAGAAATTGTATCATATATCATCTGCAGCTACCGGCATATATCCTGGGGGAAAAAAGCAAACGTTTCTGTCCAAATCAAGCTTGAATTTTTACTGCCATAAAAAAGGCTTTAATTTCTATCGCATACCCTGATCTTGCTCAGGAACAGCAAGGCACAGGATCGAGTTTAATTTATCGTTTGTTTAAAAAGAAACACAAAGTTTTATGTGATTCAAAAGGCCGGAGTTTTAGTTGAGCTCCTTTTGTTTCGGATGAAAATCCTGTTCAAATTTGACCTGTTTTAATTTACTGTTTTAGGCTTATAAAGTGTGCCGGATCTGTTAAAGACTGTGGCCGATCACTGCTGATGCCATATGCTCATGGACTAGGGCTTTGTCCCTAAAGAAGAGCGGCTTTCTATGATGAGTTTGTATTTTGACTTTTGAACGCATAAGTCTTGCTTGATGTGCGGTGCCTACAACAGCTTCATGAGCTTTTTATCAGGCTAGAGATAGCGCTTAATTAGCACAACTGTTCTAAATCCAGTCCGTACCCCTGATCGACTTCTAATAACTTACAAGTATGCAAATCCCAATGCAACATAGTATCGCATTATCCATTGATCATGTTCTTTCGTTCTTTTGGTTTGAGACCGTCTGTGAAACTGGTCTGTTGGATTGATCTCTCCACCAATGGACCCAACGGCCCATTGGGCCCTAGATCTGCGCCTTGATCGGGGGCGCCCAACCCTAACAGGTTGGCGGGCCCGTGTCACACTGCGAGATATAAAGAGAGGTGGCACTACGGGAAAACCAATGTATACCGTGCGTTACGATGTTTGCCGTGCGTTTTATATCGGGCGCACGGCAAAAGCTATCTTTGCGGTGCATTTTCCAACGGGCGCACGGCAAACATAAACGCACGGTAACTAGATTGTTTGCCGTGCGTTTTCCGACGGGCGCACGGCAAACACAAATATTTGTCGTGCGTTTTCCTAGGAACGCACGGCAATCCGTGTTCACGGACGTCCACCTTTGCCGTGCGCCTTCTCAAGACACACGGCAAAGACGGATTGTTTGCCGTGTGTTTTGCCTTAGCGCACGGCAAACATGTATCTTTGCCGTGCGTTTTGGGTTGACGCACGGCAAACTTTTTTTAAAAAATGACTTTTCTTACCTTCTTTTAATTTTCCCTTCACTAATACATTATTTTGTACTCCATATTTCAATTATGTAATCATATCTATCTTTTTGGTAATTTTAATGAATTTCTTTCATTGATAAATTTTTTCTCGTATACATCAAATTTGAACTGCAAGTGCGTAAAATAATAGAGTATAGTTTGTGGAAAAATGATATTCGTGTCATTGATACCTTTTTCAGACCTTAGCCATGAAAGTACTTCAAATTTCAAATATTTTGTTCGCGAAGAATGAAAATCCACGCGTATTTGAAATGTTTTTTAATTGTATAAAATGTAAATTTCAAACAGGGGCTATGGTTCTTTTTTTTATTTTTTAGAAAATGTTTGTCGTGCGTTTTTTATGGCGGCGCACGGCAAAGGGCAGTGATTGCCGTGCGCTTTCAATGGTGGCGCACGGCAAAGGCAAAAGATTGCCGTGCGTTTTTTTGCCAGCGCACGGCAAAGGCTGTAACGTGTCGTTTGATGCGGGCGCCGTCAGTTGCTTTTCTTTGCCGTGCGCCTCCCCGTGACGCACGACAAAGAAAGTTCACCGTGCGTTGTCAGAAGAGGCGCACGACAATGGGAGTTTACCGTGCAAATTGCTACCGTGTGCTCTTTGTCGTGCGCCCCGACGAAAAACGCACAGCAAAAACTTTGCCGTGCGTTTTTGGGCCTTTGTCGTGCGCCCGTGGCGCACGGCAAACCTCCTGTTTCCCGTAGTGTGGGGACCGCAGGCTCGCACTACGAGGTTCGCCGCCAGTCCGCGCCTCCACCGAAAACCCTAATCCGATCTAGTGAGGGTCGCAGTAGTGACGGGAAGCTCCGCCGCCACCTACAACCCGACGACCCCTGCACTGCGCGTCGCTACCTTGCGCAGATCTTCACCAAGCGAACCTAAGATGGCCGCCGGTTCCAGCACATCTGCTGGTGAAGGTACACACCCTCCATTTCCATACCTCTCTCTACTCTTCGTTCACACCCGAAACACTTGAACACAGACACAGTAACGGTGTCTACCCGGCTAGATGTGCACCTAGTAGATCCGTATATCCTATCAATGGTATCAGATTCAGGTTAGTGTGTAGATCTAGGCTCGGGTAGAAAGAAAAGGAGAAAGAAGATTCGGATCGAGTCAAATCAGAGAAAACTGATCGAAACGCTAACCCTAGATCCGGATCAAAGGGCGCGGGGGAGGACCTACCTATGGATCCTACCTCGCCACCGCCGCCGCCGGCGCCGCTTTGGCGCGCACCAGTTGGACAGTCAACACGAACTACGTGCTTGAAGGGCCTCCGCCGCCGTGCGGGTTGTGGGCCAAAGGGCACCATCGCGCATCCGCTCGACAGCAGCACGCTCTCCCTCGTAGGGAACATGCTCGCCGGCGAGAGGACCGTGGCGGAGCCGCCACTTCTCCTCTTCGGGCCGCCATGCCGGTCTCTCTGGATATCGCTGGTTGCGGTGTTAGAGAAGAAGGGGAGGGTCAGAACAGAAAGGGAAAAGGGGAGTCTGCCACGGTTTTGAGCCATCGGTGCTCCTCACCGTCGCCGGCCAGAGCGCCGGCCATGGCCGCTCCGCCCGCCGTCTCCTAAGCGCGGTGAGTAGGAAGCGAAGGGGGTAGAATGAAATGGAGCTAGGGTTAGGAGAGGCTACAGCGTCCAGCGGTTTTGTTCCTACGAAAAGTGAGGACGGCCATCGGATCATGTCCAGCAGAGATGGACGGCCACGATCTGCTGATGGTCGGCTGGGCCAGCTCTTGGCCCATGCGGGCAAAGCGCGCGGGCCGCTTCGGCGGCCTGCCCGTCGGTTGCTGGGCCGAGAGCCCAGGCAGGAGTAAGGAGGCGGACGGGCCATTTTGATGGTCTGCCTTCGGTTTTGGGCCGCGGGTCTAGGCGCATGCACTCACAGGGAAGGCCACGGGCCTGTTTTGGCTGCTGGGCCGATTGCACAGTAACAATTATCAATTTGTTTTGATAGTTTTCAGAAGCAATTATTGGTGAATTCTGTATGTATTTGATATCTATTCAAATTTGAACCAAAGGGATAATTTGTTTAGAGAAAAAGGTGAATTTAATAGTAATGTTGTTTTTGAACAGAAAGTTTCCATGAATTTTTTTATTCATGTTTCCGCTGCGAATTGTTTAAAGTGATGCCCGTCTTTTAAATATAATTGGAATCAATGGGAAAAAGAGCATGATAAAGTGATTATTCTAGTAATTATGGTGTTGTTGTTTTCTGACCAACGTTGTTAATAACACGATCATAATTAAATGGTTGCCTTTGTGCATTTATTTCTATTTTTTGCCCAACGGTGATATAGATTTAATTGCATAAACAATTGTATGTTTTAATTTTGACCAACGTTGGATTAATGCATGCAATTGTTGTTATAGATCTCACTTGTTGTGGTTTACAGGAGGGTACTACTTGATGGGATGCATCAAGGATATTCTTACCCTCAAAGGTGACAACTACAGTGAATGGCGTAAAGGGGTTGCTTTGACTCTCGCGTGTGGTGATGTTGACTGGGTAGTCACCACACCACAACCTGTTAAGCCAAAGGAACCAAAAAAGAGCTATAACTGATGACGATGCTACATGGGATAAAAATAAGAGGGATTATGCTCTTTTGGAAAAGTCATATGACCTCAATAGTAAAAGGTGGATCGCTGCCAACAAGAAGTGTATGGTTATGATAAAGGACATGATTAAGCATGTTATTTTGGACTCAATTGAAGAGTATGATTCTGTTGGAGAGTACCTTGAAAAGATAAAGAGTTGGTTTTATTAGCTCTAGAAGATAGTAAAGAGTGGTGAGACCATTGTTTCATTTGTAAATGAATCCTTGTATACACAGTTTTTTCTGAATCTACTTAGTAGATTGACTATGGTGCAACTGTCCGTGTTGCAAATTCGTTATAAAGATTCCGTTTGACCCGGATAATGAAAACGAGTGAAAGATGCGTTGAAATCACAAATAGAGTCTAAGCAGAAGTTGAAGCTATTGGCTATCTCTCGAGCTAGTTTATGGTATTATGCCTTTGCTTAGAAATGTTTTATGTTCTTTCGTTGAACGGAAACTTGATTTTTTACGTTTGGACAAAGATGGTTTTTAATGTTATTTTTTGGACAGGGCCATTGTGCCATTTGATGTAATAATGCTTGTGTTGGTATTGCTTACCTTCAAGACAAGCTTGATCTATTATCCCTGTGTGAAAAGTGAACTTGTATGCACATTATTCTATGTGTGTTATATGAATGAGCATATTCACATTACAGAAGGTGCGAAAGAAAAGAAATGGAACTTACGTCATTGAAATTATGGCGCTATCATTTATGCCATTTTTCGCGTCAGAGAATGTACAAAAGAAAAGAAAGAGAACTCATGATACATCGTCGAAATTATGGCACTATCATTTAGGCCATATTTCGAGGGGGGGATAGAGAGCCTCGTTGAAAATGAAATTCTTCCTCCATTAGAGTTCTCTAACTTCGAGCAATATGTAGATTGCGTTAAAGGAAAGTATGTAAAGAAAATTATATTTAATCAAAGTGAAGCACGGGAACTCCAGAGATAATTCACACTGATATTTGTGGACCAGTTCCTGTGAAAAGTGTGGATGGCTATGATTCGTTCATAGCATTCACAGATGATTACTTCCGTTATGGTTATATTTATCCAAATTAAAGAAAGATCGGAAGCACTGGATAAATTTAAGATATTCAAAGTTGAAGTTGAAAATCAACTTGATAAAAGAATTAAAATAGTAAGATCTGACCGTGGGGGGAGTACTATGGTCATCACACCCCATTTGGCCAAGAACCTGGACCTTTTGCAAAGTTCCTACAGGAAAATGGCATAGTAGCCCAGTATTCAATGTCGGGCGAGCCTCAGCAAAATGGAGTAGCTGAAAGGCGTAACCGTACACTGATGGATATGCTGCGCAACAAGATGAGTTACTCCACCTTGCCATTAAGTTTGTGGATGGAGGCATTAAAAACTGCTATTCACATTCTTAATAGAGTACCAAGCAAGTCAGTGCCGAAAACACTGTACGAGCTGTGGACGGGAAGAGTGCCCTCTCTACACCATTTGCGTGTGTGGGGGAGTCAAGCTGAGGCCAAAGTGTTTTAACCCAAACATTGCAAAGTTAGATTCCAAAACAGTTAGTTGTTTCTTCATTGGGTATCTTGAAAAGTCAAAAGGGTTTTGTTTCTACTGTTCAGACAGATATACAAAGTTTGTAGAAATGAGACATGCTGTCTTTCTAGAAGATGAAATTATCAGGGGAGCACGGTAGTTCGGAAAATTGATCTTGAGGAGAAGAGGGTGTGTGCACCCAATCTGATGATTCAGGAGCCATATTTCTCACTACCTGTTGTACCTACACTGACATCCCCTGAGGTTGTGGTGCAAGCACCTGTTGCAACTCCGCCCGTGGCAATAATTAGTGAAGATCTGGAACTTGTCCTTCAGGATCCGATTGAATCCACTGTTGCACATGAGGATGAGACACAGCAGCCACATGTCGATGATGTGCCAACAGAAGTTGAGGCACAGGATGTGCCGACAGAAGATGCCCCTCGTAGGTCTCAAGGAGTTAAAAGATTAGCTATTCCTGATGATTATCCTACAACTAAAAAGAAGCAAATGTTATCGTCGCCCCTCGGACCGCCCACCACCCGCCCGGGCTCCCTCGACGCCGTACCATCTTCGCACGCGCTCCATGATCCGGTGCGCCCGCACGAGACGAAACCGTGCACACGAGCCGCTCGGCCCCGAGAACCACCACCCCAATCTCGGCCTCCCCCCGCCGCCTCCGCCGCCGATCCACCCATGGCCGACTCCGGCGCCCTCGTCGTCTCATCCGCCGGGCCGGGTCCGGGGGACGCGCGGCACCACCGGCACCGGCCGAGCCGGATCGCGGCGAGCGGGACGCACCGGCCGCGCGCTCAGCGGGGGTCAAGGAGGAGGACCTTCGGCGCGCCGCGTCGCGCGCGGGGGAGGCCCGCCTCGACCGGCGCCCGCAAGGAGATCGCCTTCCTCTCGCGCCTTCTTCGCCTTCCACGCCGCCTCCGTCCTCCTCCTCTTCCTCTCCTCCGCCTCCGCCTCCGCCTCCGCCTCGTCCGCAACACCGCCCCCCCGCCGCGTGCGGGCGCTCCCGGATCCCCTGCCTCGTCTCGCCGCTCTCCTCGCTCGCCATGCTGCGGGCGCCGCGGTACAAGTCCGACACGGAGGCCGTCCTCGAGCGCCTCCTCGCGCGGGAGCGGGAGGACGCGCCGCTCCTCGGCGGGTGCGTCTCCGAGCTCAAGCGCAAGGGCCTCGACTTCGACCTCGCTCAAGGAGGTGGACGCGCCGCGCGGGGCCAAGAGCCTCCGCGTCGAGGCCAAGGGCGCCGAGAAGGCCGGGCGGCGCGGTGCCGGGGGACCTCGCCGTCTTCGCGCTCTTCGCCGCCGCTTGCGGGGTGCTCGTGCTCACCGGGTTCCTCCTCCGTAATTAGACGAGATTGCGTTGCTGGATGGAATTGCCTCCTTGGCGCCGATCTTGACTACCATTGCTTTGCTGGATGAGGATTGAGGATGAAGTGTCATTCTTGGCGTAAGCTGTTTGTTCCGCGAATTTTGGTGTTGGATTTTATCGATTGTAATAAGAAAAGCGTGTGATGCGTCGGGTTTATGTGTTTGTGAATGTAACGAGAGAGGGAAAATGCTCTCGGTGAGTCCGTTGTGATACAACGACAAAGATGATGTTAATCCTACTTCGTTGGCCAAAATGTTTCACTTGTCTCGCCGTTGCTTAAGGCGAGAATTTGCAAGTCTTGTGAAGTTGTGATTTGGGAAAATCATTCGGATTCTCGCACATTGTGACTTCAAGTGATTTTTTGACAAACCTGTTCTAAAGTACAAAGGATAGCCTTGTTTTTAGGGGGCAACTTGCAATCCGACCGGACCGAAAATTCCGGATCGTTGTTTTTTCATCTCTCGGTGAATAGGAAATTAAGCGACTATAATGTCTCGGATCATCAAGAAGCTCGAGAAATCGGCACGTTCCGGTTATATTCTCGCTTCGGATGCATGTTGTTCGGTTTTGAGGAAAACACGGTAGGTGCTCTACCCTTTCATTGAAGAAGAAGTAGCAAAATGTTTGTACATGCCTGGAAGGACCAAGGCCCAGACGTATAAATTTGAATGTATAACCATAATATCAGAGCTAGACAACGTCCCCTTCTACTCAACTATGGTGTAAGCATGCCGGTAAGTTAGAATGTCCTGTCCCGATATAGCCACGTTCTGATTACATATTCCTATGCCTATCGTGCATACAGAATCAGTTGACATATTTTCTCTTATATCTGCAGGAATCATAGAATGAAAGTTAGTTTTTGATAGGATTAGTGCCTTAATTTATTACTATTCGTTTGGCCCAATGTTTTCCCTTGTCCGCACCCCGGCAAAGATCGGTCGAGCAATATAGCGAATGGCAACCTAAGCGAGTTGCACTTAGCCGTAGGATTATATCGGGAGGCACAGTGCAATGCCGCACCGTGACCTTTGTTCTTGTTCAACATATCCGCTCGTGTATAACACATAACGAGTGCAAACATGTATTAGTTAGGTCTGTTGTATCCAAAAGACTGAAATACCATACAAGTCGAATGGTTCGTGTATGTACTCCTTTCTGTACATGAAATTGATGCTCATAAATGAAATCTGTTATGACCGTGGCAACGCACGGGCACTTAACTAGTAAAGTTTATAATACAGAAAAAGCTCATATGGAGGGTGATCCCGCTTCATATGAAGAGGTCATGAGAAGTGCTCACTCATCGAAGTAGTTTGAGGCCATGGAGGATGAGATGAAATCGATGAGTTTCGACGATGTATGGGACTTGGTAGAAATTCCTAAAGGAGCCAAAATAGTAGGCTGTAAATGGGTCTACAAGATTAAACGTGACTCTAGAGGGAATATAGAAAAGTATAAGGCACGACTCGTGGCAAAAGGCTATACACAGATAGAAGGAGTAGATTACAATGAGACACTTTCTCCAATCTCATGTAAAGATTCCTTCAGAATAATTATGGCATTAGTGGCACATTTTGATTTAGAGTTACATCAAATGGATGTAAAGACAACACTTCTAAATGGTGATTTGGAAGAAAACGTTTACTTGAAACAACCGAAATGTTTTGTTGTAAACGGAAAAGAACATATGGGATGCCACCTAAAGAAATCCATTTATGGATTAAAGCAAGCATCCAGACAGTGGAATCTAAAGTTTGATAATACAATTAAAGGATTTGGGTTTGAACTGAATATAGAGGACAACCGCGTTTATGCAAAGTTTAAAAATGGGAAACATGTTTTCCTAATTTTGTATGTGGATGATTGTCGGGCATACACCCCGGGTACCCATGCAAGGAAGGATGAAGACGGACTCCTATTAGAATTCCCCTATAATCCTACTAGGACTCATTCCGTGTAATCCTACTAGGACTCCTGCCTTGTAACCGACTAGGAACCCGCCCCCTGGACTATATAAAGGAGGGCCGGGTACCTAGCCGGGTACCAACACCAAGCGCAGGGCGCCATACTTGAGGACCATGTGTGGTTCGAGGACCGGTGGACGGTCGCTTCCTTGTGTGATGAGTGAATGACAACGTTATGTGGACTGATTCTTGGCTAAGTATTGCAGGTGCAGGTTGCGGCTTGACTCGTGTTGGTGCAGGTGAAGAACAAGCGCGAAATGTCGTTGTCGGTGAGACCTCCAGGTGTGGAGAAGACAAGTAGGCTTCGTTCGAGGGATCCGGTGGCCAGTGGGGTCAAGTGCGGGCCGCATGGGGGCATGAACAGCAAGATGAAGTCGTGGACGGTTTCTTAGTAGAGTCTCATTACCAAGATCGAGCCGGGACTACGTGGGAGCTGAGTCATGAGTGGAGATTGGCGGAGGCTACACCGAGTTCACGGGGTTTGCAGTGGTTCACCAGAAGACCACTGGGTTACTCAGGTGAGCCACAAAACCGAGGCCGAAGACTCGACGAGGAGGTGCGGCCACCCAGGCCGGTCCAACCGCCCAGGAGGGGCGGTCAGACCGCCTGGGGCCGGTCAGATCTCCCGGGCCGGTCTAACCGCCCACGGGGGGCGGACTGACCGCCCTGGCCGCCGACGCCGAGATGCTTCGAAGCGGAGGACACGCATCGGGATCGCAAGGCTTGCGTCGAGGCTAAGCAGGTTGCAGTCGCCGGGCATCCGTCCGATGAAGATATTCCGAAGATTTCCAAATCCGCCCTCGAGGGGCATGTATCCCTAGTTATTAGTGAAGGGTAGTTTAGTCTTTTGGGTGCCTCCATATATACTCATTGAGTGGGTGGATGGCAGCCAACTCTTGGAACCCTAGCTCATTTGTTTTTCCATTTTCGTTCTCCATTTTCCCTAGTTTTTCCTAGGACTAGCTTGAGAGCTTCATGTGAGATCTAGAGAGAGGGATGGATGTTTGGGTGGCAAGCTAGACCTTGTACGAACCTTTCATGGTATATATAGATGGTTCGGCGTTGTTCCTCAAGGTGGTTTTCTCGTCTCTTTTGTTGTGATTTTCGAAGCTCTTTGTTGGCGGTGTTTTGAGAACGATTTCCTGGGATTTTTGGTGGGTGTCACATATGAGGATCTTGTGCCTCTTTGGCTGGTGACTTTGCCCCCAAATCTCCTTTGAATCGGACTCGATTTGGTGGTTTTTCGAGTTGGGTGAGTTCTTGACCTAGAGAGGCGATTTCGTCGATTCCTCTTGACTGTGAGCGTTTCGGGTTGATTCCTTTGAGGTAGAGGTTTCCCAGGAGGTAACCCAGCTATTCCCAAAGTTTCGCCGCAATCCGTGGAGTGATTCGGAAGATCGGGCACGAGGAAGTTAGGGTTTGACCCGCGGGCTGTTTTTCTGGAAGAGGCGGTCTAACCGCCTGGGGGGCGGTCTAACCGCCCTGGGTGTTTCCAGGTCAAAGTTTTGTTTCGCCGGATTTTCCTCTATGAGTTTGTTCACTTTGATCAGAGGAGCGTCTAGGTGAAATTTCGGGTCGTTCTCGTGTTGTTTGCTAGGTGTTCTTGGTTGGAGTTCGTTGCTGGGTACAGGAGGTTAGACCACCGCTGGTAGCCGGTCTAACCACCCCTAGGCCCATGGGTGGTGTTTTGGTTTTCGCCAAGATTTTCTGGTAGCTAGCATGGCCTTGACCAGAGATCTTTGTTGATGAAACCGTGGTGCGTTTTGGTGCTCGGAATAGGTGTTTCGGAGGATTTCTTGCTTACCAGGTGGAGGCGGTCTAACCGCCCCCTATACCCAGTCTAACCGCCCCCCTCTAGACAGCCGGCTTTCGAGGTGTTTCCACTGTCGTGGGTGCGTGTGTGGTGAGGTTGCTGGTAGAGTTTGTTCCTAGGACCAGTAGCACTCCAGTGGCTACGTGGTGTTGGCAAACGGAAGGTAGAAGTGCGAAGCGTGTGATTGTGGGGGTCCGACCGAGCGGGTTCATCTTGTCGGAGTTTCAATCTCCTTAGAGAAGAATTTTTATCGGCTCCCATTCACTCCCCCCCCCCTCTCTGGTCGCCTAATCGGTCCTTCAAGTGGTATCAGAGCCGGTTCGGGTCTTTGTTGACTCTAACCAGTCTAAGATCCAAGGATGGCATAACAGGAACGGGGTTCGGGCCCTCCACACTTCGATGGCAAGAACTACCAGATGTGGAGTAAGCGGATGGGTGCGTTCCTCAGCGGAAAGGGTCAGATCCTTTGGGATGTCACGGTGGACACAGGCTATGTCCAGCCGATGGACTTCCTCGCTCCAGGATCGAGGGACAGATTCGACGCCAACAATAAGGCGGTCGACTACTTGTTTCGTGCTTTGTGTCGGCCCCGAGTTCGATCGGGTGCACACCGAGCACTTGGCTTGTAGAATTTGGTCGGTGCTTTGAAGGAGGCTCATGTTGGGAATGCCCAGGTTCAGGCACAGATGTATGCGACCTACCGGAGAGAGTACGAGAACTTCACTCATCTCCCTGGTGAGTCCATCGATGCCTTGTTTCAGAGGTTCACGGTGGTTGTGAACAACATGAGGGCCAATGTGGACGTGCTGTCGTACGATGATCATGATAGAGCGGTCAAGCTCTTACACTCTTTGGATTGTACGATTTGGGGCGGAAAGTTTGAGGCCATTGTGGAGTCGGAGAAGTATGACACTCTGACGGTGAATGAGCTGTTCTCGAAGCTCAAGTCAGCTGAGGTGGATAGGGGCATGACTACCAAGCTCGAGGGACCGACTGATTCCCATAGTCTTGCCCTCGTTGGTGGTTCGAAAGGAAAGGCTAACACTAACCCATCCACCAGGATGTTCTCTTTTTCCTCTTTGATGTCTATGCCAGATGAGGAGTTCGACGTTCTTGGAGAGGACGAGCTGGTGCTCCTGACAAGGCGGTTCGAGAGGCTGCACGAGAACCGGGTGAACATGAGGAGGAACCCGAGGACATGCTCCAAGTGCGGCAAGGCTGGACACTATTTCGCTGAGTGTCCGAAGGTGAACTACCACGACAAGCACAAGCTCATGGACAAGAGGAAGAATTCCAAGAAGAAGGATCATGAACATGGGAAGAAGGCTCGGTCTTGAGAGAAGATGAAGAGATCGAGCGACATTCAGTCCGACTCCGAGGACACGTCTTCAAGCTCGAGTGATGAAGACGAAGAGGATGTCAAGAAGAAGAAGAAGAAGAACCTCGGCAAGTATCTCAACGACCTTTGTGTGACGGGCCTAAGCCTCAAGGATGACTTCTGCAGCATGGCTCGCAGCTCGAGCAGCAAGAGAAGCCAGAAGGATGCCTCGGACTTGGATTCCGAGGATGAGGTATGTGATGAGCTCTCTTCTTTGCGCAAGGAGAATGAGGAGTTGGTTGACTTGCTTGATAATCGCGATCACATGCTTAGAGAGGCTAAGAAGCTTAGGAAGGAGCTTAGATCTTTGCTCGAGGATGCTAGGACTAGAGTGGCTGAGCTAGAAACATAGGTTCTTGATAGCAAGCTTGAAATTGATTCGCTTAAGGCTAGCCCTGTTGTTTCTGATGAAAATGATTGTGCTGATTATTCTGCTTTCCTAGCTGACTTGACTGATCTTAGGGAGAAGTATGCCTCCAAGTGTGAGGAACTAGATGTGCTTAGGGTTGAGTTGGCTGAGCTACAATCTAGACCCACTTGGCTTGGTGCTTGCACTTTTTGCCCTAGTTTACATGAGAAAATTGTTGAGCTTCGTTCTCACATTGTTTCACTTGAGGCTGATTTGAAAGTGCCTATTCCTACTTCTTGTTCTACATGTGAGTTGCATGCTATGAAGAATTTAGATCTTGCAAAATGTGTTGGTCGCTTGCAAGATGAGAATGATAAGTTGCGTGAAGCGCTGAGTTGGTTGTCGAGTCAAGAACCTCAGCTTGGTATGATGATTGCTAGCTGTAAGCACTTTGATGGTTGGGCTTTGGGTTTGGATAAGGTTGGTGAGGGCAGTGGTGAGAGAGAAAGGAAATTTGGAATGTTTCTGGTCCACCACAACCCACACCCAAAGACAAGTTTGCATCCAAGCCAAACCAACCAAGAGAAAAACCGAGTGAGAAGGCAAGTGAAAGGCCTAGTGAGAAACCAAGTGAGAAGCCTTGTGAAAAGCCTCACCCCAAGCCTAAGCCCAAACCAATCCTTTTCCATTATGAATTTTATGGAAAGGGTGGTCACAAGAGAGAGTTTTGTTATAAGAGAAAGAGAGAGGCGAGAATGGCTAAGGAGTGGGCGAACAAGGATAGGTACAACCCTTCCCATGGTGTACCTAGGCCTCGTGAGCCACTGTCCAGGGGTAAAGCTGTGGTTAGAAATGTCCCGGCATGGGGAAATGCGAATTCCCGCAGCCGAGGAGTTGTTCTGGAGAGGGCGGTCAGACCGGCCTGGCTAGGCGGTCAGACCGGACCTGCCCAGAGGGGGGCGGTTAGACCGGCCTGGCTAGGCGGTTCAACCGCCCCCCCCAGAATTCTGGGCGGAGTGGTTTTCGAAGTGGTGAGTCGAGAAGTTTCAGTAGTTCTGGTGGTTGGTCTGGAAAGTTTGCAGGAGGTCACTTTGCTAGGCATTCTCCCCCACGAGCTCAGTACGAGCATGGGAGGAGACTTAGCTTTGAGAAGGAGAGGAGGGACAATCCACGGGCTTTCTTTCGTGGTTTTGGTCCTCCTCCAGGTAGAGAGGGTTGGTTCCCTCATGGTGGTTACCGTAGTCGTGTTCGTGGAGGTAGATTTGGTAGGAAAGATGGCTTGGTTTGTGCTAACCCCACTTTCGAGCAAATGGCTAGGCACTGGTTTAAACTTTTGGAACTAACCCCAGTGTTGAGTCGTTTGCTCGCTCTCACTCTTGGCTTTGAGTTGCAGGTGGGAGGTCCGGAGAACTTTTGGTTGATATCGTGGGTGGTTCTTCGGGTTCATATCCCGGTGGTGACATGTAGGTGCATCACTTTCGGGGATGGTGGACAAGGATGAGTGAATTGTGAAGAAATGATAAAGGTAAGTGCTTTGTGATCTTCGAGTATGTGGCCTTGGTCAAGCCACTTGGTTTGTTTCGCTCCTTCTCTATGTCATGTGTGTAGGGTGAGCTTTGTATGCTCCTTGGCCCTAGTGCATGTGTTTAGGGGAGCTAGTGAGTTTTGTGCTCCTTTGCTCTTTTGTCGGTGGTGTCGAGCCCTTTTTTTTGCCTCCCCTTGAGGAGCTGGTGGTTAGTGAGTTTTGTGCGGGAGCTCCTTTGTAGCATATGTATAGTTTCCTTTGTGCATTTCTTGCATTTGGCATGGCATATGTAACATGATGTATAGGCTTCCTTGTATCTTAGATTGCATGCATTTTGTATCATATGCATTGGATAGGAAAAGCTTCTCCTATATACATTGTTCACCATGGGATGCTATATATGTTTTTGTGAGCTTGTTTGGTATGCTATGGTTAGTTTGGCTTAGCTCTTGATGATCTTGATGAATGATCTATGGTTGATGGCTATTTTTGAAAAATGTCACATATATGCTCTCTCATGTGTAAACGCCTTTATATGATCTTGACATGTTTTAGTGGCTTTGCTATGCTTAATTTGTGGTTGGATAGCTAGTTTATTGATCATATGGGGCCAAAGGCTCATTTGTCATCATGAATGTTTAGCCCTCTTGCTTTATCTTATGTAGGGGCATAAGTTCCTTTTTGTCGCAAAGACATTTCATGTACCATTTATAAATCTGAAAATGAAATGAAAATGCTTGGAAAATATGTTCCCATGTCATATGTGCTGAATTTAATTTGCTTTGGGTGCTAAACCGTTGCATGATGCCTACTAATGAGAAGTCTCATACATAGAAGTAGGCACATGGCTCGGTAGCTTTGACATGACATGAGGTGCTTGTGGGTGTTTGTGATGGTCTTATGATTAGAATGGCTGTCCTAGCATGAAGTTTGTGTGGCTTTGCCATTTTGACATGTTTTGCTCATGATTAGGTTTTTGCTTGTGAGAGAGTAAATTTTCGCAAAATTACTCAAATCCTTTTTAGCCTTGTCCAATGGTTGTGAAACTTGGTGATCACGTAGTTAAGGTCATTATGAACCTGTAGAGTATCTAACTTGCTCATTTGGACTTGTGTAGCTCCTTGCGATGAATTTTGTATACTTGAGAAGCTATATGCTGTAAAGTTTCGCTTTTTGCCATGATTCATGCATTGTCAACAAGGGGGAGAAGTTTGTGCATGCTTTGGGCACTTGGGAGTGTTTGGAAGGTGTTCCAATTGGTTCGGGCAAATTTTGAGCAGTTTGGTGCAGGGCCGGTCACATGGGGCGGTCTAACCGCCCCCAGGCGGTCAGATGAGTGGTAGGCGGTCTAACCGCCTGGGGTAGGCGGTCTAATCGCCCTGGGCAGAGTGAGCAGGTTTTTGCTCTTTGTTGCATTCCCTTGTTGCATTGCTGCATTTGTTCAGGGGGAGTGTGCTTTGGCTCAGGGGTAGCTTGCATATGTGCAGGGGGAGCTTTTTGTGGTGTTCGAGCTTCGCTTTGGTGGTTTGCGCTCTTTGCTTGAGCTTTGCCTTGTCTCGGATGTGTCGAGCCGTTGCCCTTGCCTAAGGGGTCCGAGACCTGTCTTCTTCAAGTGATTTTGCTCTTTGCCTTTCTTTGGTTTTCGATCGCTTGTTGAGGTTTCTTTTTATTTGTTCTTTTCTTTTCCTTTTCTCTTTGGTTACAAATCAAGTGTGTTGTCAATGCACTCATCAAGGGGGAGATTGAGGACCGTGTGTGGTTCGAGGACCGGTGGATGGTCGCTTCCTTGTGTGATGAGTGATTGATAACGTTATGTGGACTGATTCTTGGCTAAGTATTGCAGGTGCAGGTTGCGGCTTGACTCGTGTTGGTGCAGGTGGAGAACAAGCGCGAAATGTCGTTGCCGGTGAGGCCTCCAGGTGTGGAGAAGACAAGCAGGCTTCGTTCGAGGGACCCGGTGGCCAGTGGGGTCAAGTGCGGGCCGCATGGTGGCATGAACAGCAAGATGAAGTCGTGGACGGTTTCTTGGTAGAGCCTCAAAACCAAGGTCGAGCCGGGACTACGTGGGAGCCGAGTCATGAGTGGAGATTGGCGGAGGCTACATCGAGTTCGCGGGGTTTGCAGTGGTTCACCAGAAGACCACTAGGTTACTCGGGTGAGCCACAAAACCGAGGCCGAAGACTCGACGAGGAGGTGCGGCCACCCAGGTCGGTTCAACCACCCAGGAGGGGCGGTCAGACCGCCTGGGGCCGGTCAGATCTCCCGGGCCGGTCTAACCACCCAGGGGGGGTCTGACCGCCCTGGCCACCGGTGCCGAGATGCTTCGAAGCGGAGGACACGCGTCGGGATCGCAAGGCTTGCGTCGAGGCTAAGCAGGTTGCGGTCGCCGGGCATCCGTCCGATGAAGATATTCCAAAGATTTCCAAATCCGCCCTCGAGGGGCATGTATCCCTAGTTATTAGTGAAGGGTAGTTTAGTCTTTTGGGTGCCTCCATATATACTCATTGAGTGGGTGGATGGTAGCCAACTCTTGGAACCCTAGCTCATTTGTTTTTCCATTTTCGTTCTCCATTTTCCCTAGTTTTTCCTAGGACAAGCTTGAGAGCTTCATGTGAGATCTAGAGAGAGGGATGGATGTTTGGGTGGCAAGCTAGACCTTGTACGAACCTTTCATGGTATGTATAGATGGTTCGGCGTTGTTCCTCAAGGTGGTTTTCCCGTCTCATTTGTTGTGATTTTCGGAGCTCTTTGTTGGCGGTGTTTTGAGAATGATTTCTTGGGGTTTTTGGTGGGTGTCAGGTATGAGGATCCTGTGCCTCTTTGGCTGGTGACTTTGCCCCCAAATCTCCTTTGAATCGGACTCGATTTGTTGGTTTTTCGAGTTGGGCGAGTTCTTGACCTAGAGAGGCAATTTCGTCAATTCCTCTTGATTGTGAGCGTTTCGGGTCGATTCCTTTGAGGTAGAGGTTGCCCAGGAGGTAACCCAGCTATTCCCGAAGTTTCGCTGCAATCCGTGAAGTGATTCGGGAGATCGGGCGCGAGGAAGTTAGGGTTTGACCCGCGGGCTGTTTTTCTGGAAGAGGCGGTCTAACCGCCTGGGGGCGGTCTAACCGCCCCGGGTGTTTCCGGTGTCGAAGTTTTGTTTCGCCGGATTTTCCTCTCGTGAGTTTGTTCGCTTTGATCGGAGGAGCGTCCGGGTGAAATTTCGGGTCGTTCTCGTCTTGTTTGCTAGGTGTTCTTGGTTGGAGTTCGTTCTTTGGGTACAGGAGGTTAGACCGCCCCTGGTAGCCGGTCTAACCACCCCTAGGCCCCTGGGTGGAGTTTTGGTTTTCGCCAAGATTTTTTGGTAGCTAGCATGGCCTTGACCAGAGATCTTTGTTGGTGAAACTGTGGTGCGTTTTGGTGCTCAGAAGAGGTGTTTCAGAGGATTTCTTGGTTACCAGGTGGAGGCGGTCTAATCGCCCCCTATACCCGGTCTAACCGCCCCCCCCTCCGGACGGACCGGCTTTCGAGGTGTTTCCGCTGTCGTGGGTGCGTGTGTGGTGAGGTTGCTGGTAGAGTTTGTTCCTAGGACCAGTAGCACTCCAGTGGCTACGTGGTGTTGGCAAACGGAAGGTAGAAGTGCGGAGCGTGTGATTGTGGGGGTCCGACCGAGCGGGTTCATCTTGTCGGAGTTTCAATCTCCTTCGAGAAGAATTTTTATCGGCTCCCATTCACTCCCCCCCCCTCTCTGGTCGCCTAATCGGTCCTTCAATACTTGATCCCCCAAACAGGACGTAGGGTTCGCCACCTTGGCAACCCAAACCTGTATAAATCTTGTGTCCCGTGTCCTTGCGCATACCTTCGAGTTCTCGGTCTCCCGATCACGTTCCTCACGGAACAATCTACTACCTCGGGTACCCCCTTGGTAGGTTTGCGGGTCTAAAACACTGACAGCTGGCGCGCCAGGTAGGGGTGATCATCATCACCGGGCGAATTCGAAGGACCCTCGTCAACAAGATCAATCTACTCGTCGACTCGCCGAGATCTATTGAAGCAAGTCGCCTTGCTCTTGTCAAAGCGGAATCAATTTTCCTATGCCACACTTCCGGTTGCTTCGGCTCGTCACACGGCTCGTCGCGCCGCTCGTCGTCGACTACTCCGCCTCGCGCAGGCGGGCGCGTCGTCAACTACTCCGCCTCGCGCACGCTCGTCGTCGACTACTTCGCCTCCGCCGCGCGTACGGGTGCCTCGGCACGTCGCGCAGCTCGTCACGCGGCTAATCGTGCCGCTCGTCGTCAACTACTCCGCCTCGCGCAAGCTCGTCGTCGACTACTTCGCCTCCGCCACGTGTCCGGGTGCCTCGGCACGTCGCGCGGCTCGTCATGCGGCACGTCGCGCCGCTCGTTGTCGACTACTCCGCCTCGTGCAGGCTCGTCGTCGACTACTTCGCCTCCGTCGCGCGTCCGGGTGCCTCGGCATGTCGCGCGGCTCGTGTGACGCCCCAGGTTTTTGATTAGTGTTATTAATGCTAATGACCGAATCAGCCACATCCAACCGGCGGACAAATGGTCAAACCTAGGTCAACCTGGGTCATCAACTCGAAAATCTCACCAACAAACCCTATTGAACCCCTTGACCAAGTCAAAACACCCCTATGGTCAACCCTTGGTCAAAGACACGGTCAAACCCCGCTTAAACCTTGACGTCGGTGAATGTCTTCCGGAACTTTTGCCGCGTTCTCCAAATTTCACCTAAACACTTCAAAAACTACAAATACGAAAGTTGTCCAGTTTGTCGAGGGACACAACTTTCATGTAGATTGGCATTTCAAATTTTGAGTGGAAATTAGTGAAAAACGAGGCCAACCGACAGCATCTCCTGTTCACGAAAACAGAGCCACATTCAGAGTTTGGCTGCAATTTATGCAAAATCCGTTGAGAAAAACACCCTAGAGCCTTTATAAAAGTTGTATAGGGCAGTGGGATCTACAACTTTCCTATTCACCACTTGGTACACTTCTATTCAAATTTCTGGAGTTTTAAGCATTCGAACAGGGGTACAGTGGCACGCAGTCGGGCCAGCCGACGCCACGGCGCGACGTCACGTGCCGAACGCGCCGCGCGCGCGCGCCGGCCGCGGTGCCGCGCCTCGGGCCGCCCGCCACCCTCGGTTTCCGGGTCAACGCGCGCCTTTCCGAGGCCGTGCGCCCCGAGGGCGCGTGCCCCGAGGGCCTCGCGCCCCGAATTGCCGGTGGGCTCGTGCCGCGGCGTGACGTGCCTGCGACGTCCGTGCCGAGCTCTCGCACTCGTCTGCGCAGCAAGGGCGCCAGCCGCCTATATGAGCCACTAGCTCCTCATCGCGCATACGAGTCACCTCCATCTCGCCTCGACCGTGACCGGACGCCCTGCCATCCCGGCCAGAGCCGTCTGCCAGCGCCATTAGAGGCCGCCGCGGCGAGCACAGGGCCGATGTCACACCCGATTTCTGGAGAGAAACCAGATGCATCTCATATGTGTGCCAGGATCTAGTTCCACACACATGATAGACGAAATGAGTGTAATATCATAGACAGTAAAAACGTAACAAGGGGTTTAACAACTTACTACACTCATTCGGAAGACACGAAGGTCTTTAACATCGGAAAACGATAACTATACGTCGAATCTTCGTCTTCCGCTTCCACAGGCACTTGACTGGGGGAGACGCATGCCTCAGAACTCCTCAAAGTCGTTGTAGAACTCTTCACCATTGTTCTCTTCTGAACAGCGGTAAGCAAGGCTGAGTACACTTATGGTTGGTACTCAACAAGTGGGGGAATATGCAAGGCTATCAAGGATAGGCTATGGTTTTGCAGCGGTTAGCATTTTAATGTTGGTCAAACTTTTAATTAGAGAACGCCTAGTTACTAGATGTAAGTATATACCAACCCACTTAAGAAAAACTTTACAACAAAACTTCCCAAAGTTCATCGAGCTTCACGAAACCACGATTTATTCTCATCTTCAAGTTTATTAATCATGTGAGGGTCCAAGCCGCTCATGACCGTGAGCACGGCCGATCGATCGCCTTTACACTGCGAGAGGTTTGCACACTTTACCCACGGCTCGCGTAAAAGTTCCGAAGAACTTTGAACCCAACCATGCGATGCCGATCGTGCATCATACCACACTTCCGAGGTGTGATTGCATAGGGACGCTACGAAGCCTTTACAAAGGTATACAAAAGACTAACGACCCGCATAGTTACAGATCAGGGCGGACCATAACCCTCCCTAGTGGTCAGCACCTTAGCAAAGGCTGCTACCCCAAAAGGACCGGGCTATACCCCTGCAACCCAGATCCCCCTCTGCTCCTTTCGGAAAAGGGCCATCAGGTCAATCGCATACCTAATTAATTGGCTAAGGTCAGAGCCATGTAACACTGTGGTTGCGCATGTTTTCTTGGGTGGTTCTCCATGTTCCGATTAAGTCATATGATTTTGTATTACCAAAAGCATTAACGTTAAACATACAAGCCTTTGTCATGAAAAACCATTTTTATCCAACCCAAGTTGAGCAACTAGCATATTCTACCCAAAAACATTAGTTAAACCGGGTTGATCCAAGGATTGTGGGTAAAAGTCTAGGTAAGTCCTTAAAAAGGGTGTTCCCATCAATTTAATGCAATATCATAATAAATATAAACTTAGTTGTCATGCAATTACATAGGATAAAATAGAATCATGCAGGGGGAGAAGACCACTTGCCTTCCTTGCTTAATCACTAAGGTTCTTCTTCTTCAAACACTTGCTCTCGATCTACTTCAACTGGTTGCTCGCTTGAAACTTGCACGATGTCTACGAGCACACAAGAATACATACAATAAACAAAACAATGCACCAAGCATGAAAAGCTTAAAGGGAAAACAGGGTTTGGGTTTAGGAAAGCGAACACAAGGAACACTCGGAACTATCAGGAGATTTGGATGATCACAAACAAGAGCTAGCTATGCGTTTGGTATCTTTTAATTAAGTAAAATCATGTGTATAGGTTATTTCAGAGAAATAGCCTATTTATAATTAAGCAAGTTATATTTATATTTAAAAGACGATGTAAGCCTAGTCCAATTTTACTTATAAATATTAAAGTATGATTTATGCAAATTAAACATTTAATTTTAAAAGAAGCATGTAACAGCATCTAGGCGTTTGTCTTTATATTTCGAGTTATTCTAATCAAATTATAATTTAAAAACACATTTATATTCATTTTAATCAAATTAACATTTAATTAAGAAAACCCGGGATATAGCCTATGGTACATTTTAGTAGAAAGCAAATTGCATAATCATTAATCAAATTAAGTTTGATTATAAAACCGAGGTATACATCTAATTAAATTTTAATTAAAATAAATGTTCATTTAATATTAATCATATTAACTTTCTTATGAAAACACGTGTTAAACTTCTAATTAGATTTTAATTAGAAAAGCATGTGTAATAGGATTTAATCATATTTAATATTTAAATAAAATATAAAACATAGAACTTGTACAACATTGCTCCTAGCGCGTACTTTGAGTTTATATGAGCCTAACGCAACAAGAACGAGGTTAAACGGAGCTAAAACGCAAAAGATACGGCCAAAACAAGATTCTAGAACTGTCGGGCTTTAAAAGACGGTCGCATGGACACCAAGAACGCTTAAAACGGAGCTAGGACGGAAAAGATATGGCTAAAACAAGATTCAGGGACTAATTTGTGAATATCTGGAAGTTTAGGGGGTTTTCTGCAAGATTTCAGGGACCTAAACATAATTATATGTGAAACTAGGAGGTCTAACATGTAAAAGATCACGGGTGGGCTTTAGAATAGAGAAACCAAGGAGATCAGGGGCCTAGACATAAGAATCAGGACTGAATTGTAAGGGTTCTGATAGGTGGAAGGGTATATTTGTAATTTCCAGAAACTAGGGGTTCTTTTTGCAAAATTACCAGGGCGGCTGGCGGGTGAGCTGTGGAGGCGCCACGTGGCGGGCTATGATTGGTTGTGCTGACGCGAGCATGATGCGATGCTGACGCAAGCGATGACGCAGCTGCTGACGTCAGCGGTGGACCGCGCCCGTGGACCCGGTCCACCGGTCCACGGTGGACCACCGAAGGGGTACACCCCTTCTTTTAATCTGGACCGCCCGCCTTGATCGGACGGCCCGGGTGCGCCACGGGCGACAGGGCGGCGGCGGGCGGGCGGGAGACCGGCGGCGCGCGGCGGGAAACGGCGGCGGAGCGGCGGCGGCTCGCCGGCGATGACCGAAAAGAGCTCCGGTGTGCCAAAATCCACGGCAAGAGCATAGAGAGGAAGAGGAGGAGACGGGGAATCCTACGGCGGCTCGAAGAGGAAGGAGAAGCGCCGGTAGAGGAGATCGGGGCGGCGGCTCCCGGCGGCGGGCGGCGCTCGGTGGCGGCGCGCGCGTGGAGAGGGAGGAGAGGAAAGGAGGGGCGCGGGGTGGAGAGGAGACGGTGCTCATCCTTTATAGGGCGGAGGGGGAAAGGGAGGAGGCGCGGTGAGGCGGTGGCGGTTGCTCGCCGGTGGCGGCCTTTGATGGCGGCGGCGGCGGCTCTGGATCGGGCGACACCCGTGGGGAGGGTGAGGGAGGCACGGGGGAGTGAAAGGGCGGCCCAAGGAGCTCTCAGGTGTGCTTTATAGGGTGAGAAGGGGAAGGAGGGGCGACGGCCGGGGCTATGGCCATTAATGGCTATGGCGGTTTTGAAGCATTCAAGAGGGCGCTTGATTGAGGAGTAACGGACGGGAGATTAAGGAGGGGGAGTGAAGCCGAGGTTTTAGTGCTCTTTATGGCGAGAATTAAAGGGAGGGAGCGGAGGACGCGGGCAATGGCCGGCGGCGGCGCGGCTGGCTGTGTGAAGCAGGGGAGGGGAAAGGGGAAACCGGAGGTGGTAGAAGGAGCTGACAGGCGGGCCCAGGGTGGCGGTTAGAGAGAGAGGAAGGGGAGGTGGGAGTGGGCCGGCCCGATGGGCCTGAAGCGAAAGCTGGGCCGTGGGGATTGGGTTGGGGTTTGTTTTTTTTTCTTTTTTTTCCTTTTTTTTCAAATCCATTCCAAACCCTTTTAAATTCAAATCTTTTACATGTTTTCAAATTCAAATTTTAACACAAATTTGTCCAACTATTTTAAAGGCTTTTCACAAACCATTTTTAACAACTTTTCAAACATATTTTAAATTCAAACCTTTACACAAATTTTCACAAACTATTTCACAATTATTTTTAAGGACTTTTTCACAAATATTTTAAGACTTTTAAAACCACATCACAACCAAAACTCATGCATTCAAATCATGATGCACAAGCACTTATTGCTTCTAAATTATTAAAATGATATTTAAATATTTTAGAGACCAAATTTATTTGATAAATTAATTAATCCTTAGAAAATTAAAATCTAAAACACCTTGTTGCTTACATTAATTTGGTGATGGAATTTTAGGGTGTTACAGCCGACCCCCCGCCTTGCCCAACTAAGGCGCCCCCCACCTCTCCTGGCACCTACTAGAGCCTCGCCCACGCTCCCAAGTCAGTCTCCACCGCGCCGGAACAGTGAGGCCGCGGCCGCTACCCGCCGGTGCCGGTGACCACCACCGCTAAGTGCCTCCCTACCCCCTCCAAGCATGCAAACCGCCCTGAGGTGAGCCTCCAGTGGTTCCCCCCACCCTCTCCCCACCGACCCCAGCCGCCACCTCGTCGGAATCCAGCAAGGACCGCCGGCGGTCTGCCCCAGGGACCCAATGGGGGCTCCCCGATCTTTCCAGGGTCGTTTTTGTGAACCGAGGGCATATTTGTGAAGTATCAGAAAATTCCAGGGGCCTAAGCGAAGTTTGATTCTCAAATAGTATATGTGATTTGCTGAATCTTATAAAATTCATATAAAATCGTAGACAAATCCAAAAAATGCAAACCTAATTTTGTTGGATTCGCTGGGAAACATTCCATAACTTTTGTTATTCTTGCCTGAGCTGTTTCCTAATATTTTTGTCACGAAAAATAGAAATGTGAAAAACTTAGATCTAAGATATCTCAAAATCCATGCATCCTCTATAGCTAATGTTTGGATATGTGGTGTGTTATGTCATGACTATCTCCTGTACCAAACATTGCACAAAGTTATGTTGTAAATCTTTTTATAACAATTGTTTTCCATTGCAGAATATGCCTAGATGATTTTTGTAGCCAAAACTAATTAAGTTTTTGTTCCCAACTTCTGCATGTTGCCTTGTTATACCAAAATACACCTCTGGTGAATTAATCACAATTTTATGATTGTCAGAATTATTTATTCTTGAAATATGCTTGAATTTCTTTGAAAATGCATAACTCAAGATCTACAATAGTTCTAGGCGTATATGCTGCATCCCTAGGCTAGTTTTGGAATTTGGACCTTATAACATGTGTGAGAAAATTTGGATCATTTTGATGAGTATTTATATTTGTGTGCATTTACCTTGTCTCTCTAGCTAGCGTTTGTTATTTTCGAAATAATTAATCTTTTTAGCTATCAAGCATGCATGTGTGTCCAGTGACTTGTTGTAGGTGATTAGTGCCTAATACACACTTCCACTGAATTTTAAATAATTAAATTATGAATAAAAGCTATTGGAACAATTTAAGGCTTAATAGTCATTTAAATGGGAAAAATCACCAACCCACCTTTAATGACCTTGTGTGTGGTTGTAACTCATTTTAAAAGGATAAATACCAACCCATTGCTGTGTGTGAAGTTGAATTGAATTATTTACATATATATGTACACATTCACTATCAAAAAGAATAATTAATAAAGAGCTGCATATTGTTCCTTTTTGGAAGAGTATGCTGAATGTATTCTTTCTAGGTGAATGTGTTCAACCAATGCACCCCATGGGTGTCATTTATTGTTGTAAGTAATTAAATTAAAAATCGTTGAATAAATCTTGCATTTGCATCTTCATGTAGATCTTTCCGAAGGTAGACGTACGCTCGTGCCGGAAGGAGGAGACGAAGGTGCTGACGAAGGGCTGCAGTACGTGGACGTAGCTCAAGACCTGGACCCAAGTCCAGAAGGGCCCAAGGCCAACCTTTCCAGCAAAGGCAAGCCCTATTTCATTAACCCCGTCTTTCAAAATCATGCACTTATGATTCGCTATGATTGCGCATTTACGTTTCAGGAGTTGAATTGAAACCCTAGATGCATGATCCCTAGGTACCTATGCTCTATCACGAGTATGCTAGGTCGATAGCTGCCATGCTATAGGACCGGTACAAGTCGAGTGATGTTCGTCACTCGCGAGAATAGGCTCTTATATTGGAATCATAAGATCTTTATAAATGGATTGCTCATGGGGTAAGAGCATGGGATTTGGGCTCCGGTCCAGTGGCTTTCGTGGGCTAAACTTTTGAACGTACTAAGCACTTGTCGGGAATGGGACCGGTAAGCCTAGTACCTTAATGAGACGGCGCGGGAACTCTCCCTTACTACTCCTGAGTAGTCACCTACCCGGCTAGCTACCGGGAAGGGGGTGCATGTGTGAGACTGGGTGCCTCGCGGGGTACGCCAGTTAGCCTTGTACCCAGGACTGTAAGCATTGGTCCCAACCTGAGGATTTTTGGGAACTGCATGGATGGTTGTCCTCGCGGGGGCATCCTACCGTGTGTTTAGGTTTACCTTGCAAGGTTTAAATCAATCGATTGTCGGCCTCTCACCGTTATCCGAGACTGCTTAATCAACTGGCCATGATATCCCGTAATGATGGAATTTGGTGAAGATGGTTGTATGAATTAATTGCTTGACCAAATTCTTGATTGAATTAGTTGACACACTTAGAAATGGTAATCAACTAGAACTCGTGCTAAAATACTGAAAGTAAGGACCTACTCTTTGTGGCATTTCAGCAAAAGAAACTCCACCAGCCATAAAGCCTTTCATGTCTAGAGTTTGGTCATGTAGTTATCACCCGACGGTTAAGTCTTGCTGAATATTAGTATACTCAGCCTTGCTTTAAAACTGTTGTGCAGGTGCTGTTGACCGGGTGGATGACGTCAAGTGACGACATCACGGATGGCCTCCTGTGATGCTGACCGTTGCGCTAGTTTAATTTATTTCCACTGCTTTCGAACTCTGAACATTTACTTCAAGTCATGAACAATGGTTTACAATAAATTGTTGTAACTCGTGTTGTACTCTGGACTCGCCTTCGCATGAGTTTTAATGCATATGTCGATCCTCTGTATGAAATCCCAGTGATTTACCGGGCGTTAACCCGGCAACTAACGACAGGATGATACTTTACTATTGCTTACTGACCCAAGTGGATTGGTTTTAGGTGATAGTACGGTATTCTCCTGTGCGGGTTGTCACAGCTCGTCACGCGGCTCATCGCGCCGCTCGTCGTCGACTACTCCGCGTCGCGCAGGATCGTCGTCGACTACTCTGCCTCGCGCAGGCTCGTCGTCGACTACTTCACCTCCGCCGCGCGTCCGGGTGCCTCGGCACGTCGCGCGGCTCGTCACGCGGCTCGTCGCGCCGCTCGTCGTCGACTACTCCGCCTCGCGCGAGCTCGTCGTCGACAACTCCGCCTCGCGCGCGAGCTCGTCGTCGACAACTCCGCCTCGCGCGAGCTCGTCGTCGGCTACTTCGCCTCCGCTACGCGTCGGGTTCCTCGGCACGTCGCGGGGGGCTCGTCACGCGGCTCGTCGCGCCGCTCTTCGTCGACTACTCCGCCACGCGCGAGCTCGTCGTCGACTACTTCGCCTCGGCCGCGCGTCCCGGGGTGCCTCGGCACGTCGCGGGCTCATCACGCGGCTCATCGCGCCGCTCGTCGTCGACAACTCCGTCTCGCGCAGGCTCGTCGTCTACTACTTCGCCTCCGTCGCGCGTCTGGGTGCCTCATCACGTCGCGTGGCTCGTCACGAGGATCGTCGCGCGGCTCGTTGTCGACTACTCCGCCTCGCGCAGGCTCGTTGTCGACTACTTCGCCTCCGCCGCGCGTCCGGGGTGCCTCGGCACGTCGCGCGGCTCGTCACGCGGCTCGTCGCGCCGCTCGTCGTCGACTACACTTGCCTCGCGCAGGCTCGTTGTCGACTACTTCGCCTTCGCCACGCGTCCGGGTGCCTCGGCACGTCGCGCGGCTCGTCAGGCGGCTCATCGCGCCACTCGTCGTCGACTACTCCACCTCGCGCATGCTCGTTGTCGGCTACTTCGCCTCCGTCGCGCGTCCGGGTGCCTCGGCACGTCGCGCGGCTCGTCGTCGACTACTCCACCTCGCGTAGGCTCGTCGTCGACTACTTCGCCTCCGCCGCGCGTCCGGGTGCCTCGGCACGTCGCGCGGCTCATCGCGCCGCTCGTCGTCGACAACTCCGCCTCGTGCGGAGCTCGTCGTCGACTACTTCGCCTCCGCCGCGCGTCCGGGGTGCCTCGGCACGTCGCGCGGCTCGTCACGCGGTCGTCACGCGGCTCGTCGTCGACTACTCCGCCTCGCGCGGGCTCGTCGTCAACTACTTCGCCTCCGCCGCGCGTCCGGGGTGCCTCGGCACGTTGCGCGGCTCATCACGCGGCTCGTCGCGCCACTCGTCGTCGACTACTCCACCTCGCGCAGACTCGTCGTCGACTACTTCGCCTCCGCCGCGCGTCCGGGTGCCTCGGCACGTTGCGCGGCTCATCACGCAGCTCGTCGCGCCGCTCGTTGTCGACTACTCCGCCTCGCACAGGCTCGTCGTCAGCTACTTCGCCTCTGCCGCGCGTCCGGGTGCCTCGGCACGTCGCACAGCTCGTCACGTGGCTCGTCGCGCCACTCGTCGCGCGCGCTCGTCGTTGACTACTCCGCCTCGTGCAAGCTCTTCGTCGATTACTTTTTTCTTTCTTGGCTTGTTTTCCTCATCATGTAGGATAACATGCCGGCTACTCATTTGTGTACGCTTCTCGGCGGGTTTTCACGGGAGCTACACTCTGCTGACTACTCTTGGGATATATCAATCAAGTCACCAGCAGCTTCTAAAGTCCGCTACGCGCGGCAATCTAAAGTCGACTTCTAAAGTCGCATTCTAAAGTTCGCTCCGTGCGGCAACTTAAAGTCGACTCCGGTCGCATCTTCGCCTGCTTCGGTGGCACACTACGTGTGTAAGCTTCGATGGAACCTAGCTGTAAGTGGCCCTCGGGTCCTGAGGATGATGGAACCTAGTTGCATGTGGTCTTCACGCTCTGTACCATGGGTCCAAGTACCCTAAGTACTCACGCTCCGTACCTTGGGTCTGAAATCCATGGCCCAGGTACACAAGTCAACTCCAGTCGCACCTTCAAGTCCACTACGGTGGCACCCGTACCTTGGGTCTGAAATCCATGGCCCAGATAAACATCGACTTTGGTCGCACCTTCAAGCCCGCTCCGACGGCAATCGTACTTTGGGTCTGAAATCCATGGCTCAGGTACTCAAGCCCACTCCGGTGGCACAAGTCGACGCTAACGATCGCACCCAATCCCACTCCGGTGGCACAAGTCGACGCTAAAGGTCGCACCCAAGCCCACTCCAGTGGCACAAGTTGACGCTAACGGTCGCACCCAAGCCCACTCCGGTGGCACAAGTCGACGCTAACGGTCGCATCCAAGCCCACTCCGGTGGCACAAGCCGACTTTGGTCGCAATCTTAAGCCCGCTCTGGCGGCAAAACTACTCGTTTTCTCTGATTTTTTTGCTTTTGCTTTCCGGAAAGTGCTTTTCGTTTTTTTGCATCTTAAGTCCACCCCGTGTGGCACAAATTCGACTATTGTAGTCACATCTAAAGTCCGCTTCACACGGCAATCTAAAGTCGACTTCGGTTTTCAAGTAGCATATCAAAGTCCGCTCCACGCGACATCCTAAAGTCGACTTCGGTTTTCAAGTCGCATCTCAAAGTCCGCTCCACGCGGCACAAAGTCGACTTCTGTTTTCAAGTCGCATTCTAAAGTCTGCTCTGTCGGCATTTAAAGTCGACTTCGGTCGCATCTAAAGTCCGTTCTGACGGCACGACTACTTTTCAAGCTACACGGCTTGATGCTAAATTACTACTCGGAATCTCTCAAGCTTGGGGGCTCCACACCAATAACTACTCGACGTGGCTCATACGTCTCTCTTATCTCGGGGGTTACACGCTGCAAGAGTACTCAGACGATGGCTTTCGCGAACATTGAAGACCCTTGGATTGATTACCTAATCATTTCAAGGCTCAGGGGCTGCTATGCTACACCCATCATTCAAATTTTTCAAGACGGAAGATTCAGAATCAAGATTGACCCTCAGCTAGAGTCTGCAACTCAACCTAAGGCTCGGGGGCTACTCCATATGGAGTGCGATTTTGCAACCGCACTTCCATATAATCTCGACTTCAAGATAGATGAGCTGGACCACCTTCCAGCCTCGTGGCAGTTCAAGTACTATTGAAGACTTCTCCAAACAGTACTCGAGGACGCTCAGAACTACTCGAAGAGGCTTCAAGACTACTCGAACTACTACTCTCGACTACAATGTGCTTGGGGGCTTGTCGGGCATACACCCGGGTACCCATGCAAGGAAGGATGAAGACGAACTCCTATTAGAATTCCCCTATAATCCTACTAGGACTCGTTCCGTATAATCCTACTAGGACTCCTGCCTTGTAACGGACTAGGAACCCGCCCCCTGGACTATATAAAGGAGGTCCGGGTACCTAGCCGGGCACCTGACCTGATCTCAACCAACACCAAGCGCAGGGCGCCATACTTGATCCCCCAAACAGAACGTAGGGTTCGCCACCTTGGCAGCCCGAACCTGTATAAATCTTGTGTCCCGTGTCCTTGCGCACACCTTCGAGTTCTCGGTCTCCCGATCACGTTCCTCGCCGCACAATCTACTGCCTCGGGTACCCCCTTGGTAGGTTTGCCGGTCTAAAACACCGACAATGATATTTTGCTTGCTAGCAATGATGTCAGTTTGCTACGAGAAACAAAGAAGTTTTTGTCCTCAAATTTCGATATGAAAGATCTTGGTGAAGCCTCTTATGTTTTAGGCATAGGAATTCATCGAGATAGAAAGAATGGGGTTTTAGGATTATCACAAAAGGCATATTTGGAAAAGATTCTAAAGAAGTACAATATGCACACGAATAAAGCAACACCTGCTCCTATAGTAAAGGGCGATAGTTTTGGAGAATTCCAATGTCCCAAGAATCAATATGAGCTCGATCAAATGAAAGCAGTACCATATGCTTCAACTGTTGGAAGCTTACAGTATGCACAAGTGTGCACTCGCCCTGACTTAGCATTTATCACCGGAGTACTCGGTAGATATCAAGATAATCCAGGCGTAGAGCACTGGAAGATGGCAAAGAAAGCAATGCGTTATGTGCAAGGCACAAAGCATTACATGCTAACATACAGAAGCTCTGGCTGCCTAGAGATAAAAGGGTATTCAGATGCAGACTATGCGGGAGATAGAGATGAAATAAAATCCACGTCTGGTTATATATTCACTCTCGCAGGGGGAGCTATTTCGTGGAGAAGCTCCAAACAAAAGTTAGTTGCATCATCCACGATGCACGCAGAGTTCATAGCATGTCATGATACTATTGGACAGGTGATATGGTTAAAGAAATTTGTACCCAACTTGAGAGTGGTAAATTGTATTAATAAACCACTAAAGATGTACCGCGACAATCAACCAGCAGCATACTATGCTCACAACAACAAGTCGAGTAATGCTTCCAAACCTATTGAGGTAAAGTTTTATGTTGTGAAGGATTGAATCCGGGATAAAACCATGAGTCTTGAGCATATAGGGACAAAGGATATGGTTGCGGATCCGCTCACGAAAGGCTTACCACCCAATGTGTTCAAGGAACACTTAGTCGGCATGGGTTTAAGGGAAAGCCTATAACTCCTGGATTATGAAGTGGCCCAAAGGAAATAGAATTTATTCCAAAACGGAGAAGTATGCTATGGCCGTTTGAGTCTATCAGCAATCGAGTCATGACGATGAAGCATGCTCTATGTACTAATCTGTGATGGAACGAATAAAGTGAAAACGATAAAGTTAAAAGTATGTGATGAGATCAAGGGGGAGAATGTTGGATTGATCTCTCCACCAATGGACCCAACGGCCCATTGGGCCCTGGATCTGCGCCCTGATCGGGGGCGCCCAACCCTAACAGGTTGGCAAGCCCCTGTCACACTGCGAGATATAAAGAGAGGTGGGGACCGCAGGCTCGTACTACGAGGTTCGTCGCCAGTCCGTGCCTCCACCGAAAACCCTAATCCGATCTAGTGAGGGTCGCAGTAGTGACGGGAAGCTCTGCCGCCACCTACACCCCGACGACCCCTGCACTGTGCGTCGCTGCCTTGCGCAGATCTTCACCAAGCGAACCTGAGATAGCCGCCGGTTCCAGCACGTCGGCTGGTGAAGGTACACACCCTCCATTTCCATACCTCTCTCCACTCTTCGTGCACACCCGAAACACTTGAACACAGACACAGTAACGGTGTCTACCCGGCTAGATGTGCATCTAGTAGATCCGTATATCCTATCATGGTCCACATCTATATGTATGAGCGAGATTAGCTGGGCATTCTCCTCTTGATCGCGAATTGAGCTTTTCTGTGGAACTTGGAATCAGCTAACAAATTTGGTACATCTCCTTATATCAGTAGATTTTTTTCCAAGGATAGGTTTCTGGCTGATTACTGCACGTTCGTCTAGCACAACCACACAGAATCTAAGCGCTTTACTGGTGGAGATCTTCTTGCAGTCTAGTCATTAATTTGTATGATCTGCTCAAATTAAAAGCATCCCTGTATACATAATTATGCATGACTTGAAGCCTGTCATTTAGTACGCCATGGATGCGTGTTTAGCATTTTTGTAAAGTAAGGAAAATGCTTTCGGTGATGGTGTTATGCACGTACGGTGTAGTCCTTCACCTAATATCTCCTAATTACCGACCATTTTAGGTGTAAAGGACGTCAGGAAATGGCAGTTCATACCAAAAGTCGTTCACGCGGATCGGGGATTTTCAGATGTGGAAACCAGCTGCTATCTTTTCTGTGACGATGCATATGATGAGTGGCGGAATTTGATGGCCTATAAGGATGTTCAGTTGGGCAAGTTAATCCATTATTGGCAATAAGACACGTAGGAACTCCATGAAACGCAAAAGATGGCATCCTTAAAAGAAGTGGTGACACTGACAGCAGCACGGGAGGAACTTCGATCGATCGGAGCTGAAAAGTCAAGGGGAAGTGAAAGGGCCTGTAGCCTAGCGGTTACAAGAGCCCCGGTAGCACCTTAGGTCTTGGGTTCGACTCCCCGTGGGAGCGAATTTCTCAGGATTTAACGGCGTTTGTGCTTTCAGTGGTAGGCGACGTTCCCGTCGACAGCGAGACGCCTGTGGTGACTCGTCAATCTTGAGGATTCGCCGGCACAGTCTTCGAAGATGCTCCTATTGGTAGGGTTTGCGTGCGTGTATTCATAGGGATGAGTGTGCGTGCGTTGTGAGTGTCTCCGATGTATTGTGTAATTTGCAAAAAAAAAAAGTCAAGGGGAAGACGATGACAGTGACGGGATACAAAGGCTATTGCAGCTAATAATAAAAGTTTTTTTAGATACAGCTAATAAAAGTTGTTCATCGTGACCGTGAAGGGAAAAAATTCTAGAGGTATGAAATAAGCACTTCCCATGGTTATTGGCCAAGACAATTAATAAGCACTTTCCAACAACCTTAATTATTTTGGAATTAGTAGTAAGCAAATGATGAAAGGTTAAGCAATTCTTGCAAGCATACACTCGCATGACGCGTGACATGTGGATTCTTCTTGGAAACATTGTCTGTACGCAAGTAAATGTACGTTTCCAGTCAAATTCCACACTTTCTTAGACGAATTCCATGTCAAATTTCTGCCCACAATCAAATGGCGCTTTTCAGCGTGAATGTCGCGAAGCTTAATCTTGCATTATACGAGCCACTGCACTAACCGAAGTTAGCATGGTATTTAATGCAGAAGTGATTTGAAGCTTTGCTCCAGCCAAACTGATGAAGTGATGGTCACTGGACATATTAAAGAACCGCAATCACAGGAGAATAATAAGGCCTATGATGGGATTGGCTGATCAAGCTAGCTCCACACAGACACTTGTCCAGCGGTCTCTAGCTACACAAATTTTATGAGCTATTTACTGTTAAATATCTTGGCAATAATTAATTATACATGGTTAACAATACAAATCATAGGAAGAAAATAATAAGATTAAAGCCAAATCTAAATCTGAAAGGAAATCTGCTGATAGGTGAGAGAACGAACCTAGCTATGAACACTACTACACACAAATAGAAGGCAAAAATGGGTAATTATGCATACTCCCTCGGTCCCAAATTACTTATTGTTTTCACTTTTCCAGGTACAATTGTTTTGTTATGCACACATACATATATTTATGTCTTGGTGCATAACAATAAGATTACTTAGAAACGTCAAAACGGTATATAGTTTGGGACGGAGGGAGTATGCTTAAGCCAACCACTATATATAGCTAGTTCCCACCAATCCATAAGTGTGCCACCCTTTGCTGCGTACAAGAATTTCAGGTATCTGAACATGCATCTCGTTTCTATACGCTTTTGTGCCATATAGGTGGATCTTTGTTCGGATACATTTTTTCATTCTTTGGATTCGGTTAATGCATGACACTATGTTATATCCTGATCCTTGTTACTGCTAGATAGTGTGATGAGATTAGATTATGCAAATGTACATTAACCTGATTATTAATTAGCTTGATCCTAATTCCCTGAGCAAGCTTGTGAATTTGTGTGGCGTGTTAGGGCACTCCCAATGGAGTATTAATGATAGTTTCTATCTCTATTAAATGAGTTGTCAAGTAAGCAAAATGGTGATGTGGCAACCTAATTAATGAGGAAAAAGAGAGCAATAATTATAGAAATGGTTTCCTAATGAAGAAATCAAGTTTACTCTTGACCCAATGCACAAGAAACCATGATTTTACCATTGGGGAGAAACCACTAGTTTCTATGAGATTAATGCAACACTTGTCATTGGTGGAATTCGGAGAGAGAAAGATAACACATTTATTACACGAAGACACCACCACTGTGAAGAATAGTTTCTATAGATAATTTCTTGTGCTATGGAAGATGTGTTAGTTTCTTCAATTGGGACTACACTTATGGTGTGCATGAAGTTTATGTCATAAATAAATTTAATGCACATGATATCCATTGATGCGAAAACTTAATTTTCACTTGTCTGCAAACATTTGATAGGATCCGGGCTATGAATTTGCATTGTCTGCGGCTGAGCATATACTCATCCATCCGAGAACTTGCTACTTTACACAGATCATCATTTGGCATTGTTTTTTCCCTCTATATTCAAGCTAGGGGATAGATTTGCAATTTTGTAGTCTGATTCACATGTACAGATGAAGTCATCATGATTCGAGGAAAGTTTAGTCCTGTACACATTGATGAAAAGGATGGAGGGGAGATGATGGAAGCTACCCAACCTTCTTAATTCTACGCATCTTGTAACATGTTTTTTCCTAGATATAAGAATCAGTTTATTGTCACAATCGATTTAGGCAACTTAACCAATATTACTTTGGTTCTCTAAGGTTCCAACACAGGCCATAGTGGGGGAAGTAGTCGGTATACTAAGCATAAATGGATAATAAAGATGGAAAACTTCTAGATGTTTTTTCTAGTGAATTAGTGATACAAATAACTTCTAGATTTAGGATTTGGTCTAAGTTCCAACGCTGAAATGAAAGGTGACTGAACTAAAATTTTAAAAACGTTAAGTGTAGGCAAGTTCCTGATTTTATAGATGTGTATATATGGAACGTGCACATGAAGTTCTTTTTTTTTTGAGAATACGTGCATGTGAATTTCATAAATATGATGCACATTGATGGTAAAATATTAGATAACCATTTTTTGAAATCCGTATGGTTGATTGAGGCTAATAATTATGAAATACGGTTGACACATGGTATCGGTCACCACTGACACATTTTTGTGTACCATATTATGATAAGAGCAAGGTTAATGGTTGCGCCCGTTGCTGACAGATGCCGCTTGGTGGTGGTAGACCCTTCTTGTATTTAATATACAGTAGCAAAAGCAGCGGACATAAGCAGCCGTAGCGTGTAAATGCCCACTCCAGCCGGCATCTCACAAACCGCCTGCTCTCCTCTCTCTCCCCTACTTTCTCTCCCCCACGCAGGATCTCGCTGGTTGTATGCTACTTACAATACTTCTCTAAGATGTCGGTCTGTCAAATCATTTTTCTAGCCAAAGAGTTGGTCTCAAATCTTTTCACATGTTAGTGCATCATGCTATCAGCGCCGGCAGAGGATTTAAAGCTAGAGATAGAGTTGTATTTTTTCTAGCCGAAAATGAAATAAATTTACTCACAATCCAGTAACGGGTTTGCGTTTCTACTCAGTATTTTTTTTCTTTTTTGTTAAGTAGCAACTCGAATTGTGGTTTGAGATCAGGCGGTTAATAAAGCCGGCGGCTAAATTTTCAAAACGGTAAGTTGTTGCCTAAACACAACCACAACTGTGTGTTGTGTTGCCGCCGGACTCGAGCCGGCCGGTCTGTTTGGGGCCTGGGGCCTGGGCGCGGCCCTGAATGGGGCGATCGAGCCACACCACCACTCGGAACAAGACGATAGACGAGGGCCAAAAAGGTAAATAAAAGGGAAAGAAAAGGAAAAATAATTGGGAGGAGGTTAGAACCGAGAGAGAACGCGAGCGAGCGAGGCCGGAGCGCAGGCAGACAGAGGCAAAATCAGCCAACGCGCGTCCACGCCATCTCCCATCCCATCCCACCCAAACCAATCGTCCATGGAAACCCTACAGCAGCAGGAGCAGCCGGCGGACGCCGCCGCGATGCCCCCGGGGCCCGAGGGGACGGCGGACGCGTCGCCGCTCCCGCTCGCGTGCGATGACTTCACCCCGTTCGAGCTCGACGCGGCCGAGGTCCTCACGCGGCTCAGCGGGACCAGCACGTCCACGGGCGGGGGCGGCGCCTCCGCCGCCTCGGGATCCTCGTCCCCGCGCTCCGTGAACGACGCCCTGTCCGCGGCCGCGCCCGCGCAGGCGGAGCTGGCCTTGCCCCTAGGCGCCGGCGCCGGTGGCGGTGGAGGAGACGACGAGGACGAGCAGGAGGTGCCGGGGAGCCAGCGGAGGACGAAGCGCTACCGCACGATCGCCGAGATCTACCGGGCGACGGCGCGATTCGCGAGGTTCAGCATCAAGGAATAGACGAGGTAGAGCGGGGAGGAGAGAGAGGAGAGATGCTTGCTTGTAATTACCCCTAATCCCTAGGGGGTAGCTTAGAGTTTGCGCGGTTTGTGCTTGCTTGTTCTCGCGCGCGGTCTGCTTCTTCTCTCACTAGGAGAGTCATAATCTGGAGCCTGCAGATCGAGTGTGTAAAAAACTTTCCCTTTGCAATAAATCATCGGGCTTGCTTTCTTCTGTTTCAGTAATCGTTTATTTTCTGATTGGAGTCTAGCTTGACTGCTTGATCCTGATCGCTCTTTCTGAAGCTCTGATCTGTATGCTGGGTCGTCCGGATCTAGTCTTCTACTTCTGATGCTCTGTGGGATGTGATTGATGGTCTAAGTGAAGTCTACTGATCCGATTATCGACATCATGGATGATCAGACAATGTTTATGAGCGCGCATGTAAATCATGTATTTAATTGTTGCTACAATGCGCATGTGAGGGTGTTCATCGATTGGAGCACACTGATAGCCATATCATCTTTTCATTCAGCATTGTTTATCTGAATTCGAGCTAGGAATTGTGCTTTTAGCAGTCGAATTTGTAGCATGGGTGATGCATATGGATTTGTCTTGATTTTAGGAAATTATTATTGTGTCGTATATGTTTTTCAGAAACTGTACGTGCATCTGTAATTTCGTATATACTATTAGCTTCTCCCTGCTGAAAGATTATTTGGGAGTTTTCTGTATAAGCATCACTTGAGTTCGATTGTCTTGTTGCTTTGATTTAGGTCACTGACTGACTTTGATTCTCGAGTTTCTTTTATTCGTGATGAATGGATAAGTTAATTATTTGTATATTTTATAAAAGTTGTTGAAATATGAAGCTTCATGTATGTACAACACTTCCAACATATATATGCTTGCATGTATGTATTTTTTTTGAAACATATTATATCAGAGAAAGCAGAAAAGATAATGATTTTCTGATATTGGTGGTACCATGGTAGTGATGATGCCTAGGGACGATGAAGAGGGGGTACAATAAAGATGATATCCTCCACAAGAGACTAGCTAAATGGCTCATCAAGCCAAATTTTGGCTACTCAACACCAAAATACCTCTGCAACAGACTAGCCATCCAAATCAACCCCCTCGATCGCTAGCCAAACTTGGCTAGCCAGTCCGGCTAACCAAAATGGCTTGCCAAGTGTGGGATGATATGTGAGGTCTATACTCTAGTGTGGGGAGAATGAGAGTTGAATGTAATTGTTGGAATTTGGAGAGTGGTACAATATGGAGTGGAAACTTTATGGAGAATCAAATAGAGAGTAAAGAAAGGAGATTATGTTGGAGATGCTAATTTTGTGATGTGTTACATATACTTATATTTCTATCTTGATAAGTGAATGTCTTAGTTTTTAACATGGGCCTAGATAGCTGTAAAGAGACCCAAAGAAAGTATTTAGGAAGCTCTAACTAAACAAGCTTGGTAATTCATACCTGATAGTAGGCCATGAAATTTGTCATTAGTCATTATATTGAAGTAAGTAGTGAAGAAATTTAAGACTTCTAGATGCTTACACCCTAGAGAAGATAGGCAAGATGATTGTCCTTAGTTCCATACAGCTGACCTCATGAAAGGTTGTATATTGACATGCCTATAATATTCTCATTATCATGGGACAAAGCCAATTAATTTTTTCTCCATCTTAAACTAATTCAACCTATGTGCTATGCTTTCACAACTCTGAAGTACATTGGGGTTGGCAAGTTGAGCCATCGATCTATATGATTATTCTAGGATTGCTGAAATATGAACCAAAAGTGGATTTTATGAGAATTGGCCATTTGGGTCAACTTCCCACCCTATGACATGGCACCCTCTCAGGTCTCAATCATCGGATCGACACCGGAGGTCTGAGATAGGTGATACAACTCAATATCAGCCCTCCAGTGCCGATCTGATAGCTAAAAATGCAGGTGGGCAGTTGCCCCTATATATGAACCTTTCAATGTATACAAAAGTAGCTACAACAGTGCACATTTTCAGTACCACCATATATATGCCATGCACTATACTACTATGGGTGGTTGTATTATTCTAAGCATGTTATAACTAAGAATGAGCAGGAAAGATGATGGGTTTTTTATACTGAAAGTGATGTTAATTTTATCTCATGTTCAAAGAAGCAATTAATTGCATACTGCTATGTTATATGTACTCCTATTCGTAAGTATAAATATCTCAGTTTGTGAATGACATGCCCAATAACAAGGACTTAGGATTTAGGCCCCGTTTGGTAGGGTTCGAATTTCATTTTATTAGCAGAAATGTAGAAACCCCGGTAAACCATGATGTTTGGAAATTGAAACTAGCGTAAACATTTGTAGTTTTAGAATACAAGGGAGAAACCATGAAAACTTGGTTTCTCCTTGTTTCTCACTCAAGTACCTGAAACAAAAATACCCCCTCCATCCTTATATCATTTTACACAATGACCAAGAGAAACAAATATGCTTATCATTCTTTTAATTTGATCCTCAACTATTCCATGTAAAACAAGCAATTCATTAAGCTTGTGACTTCTTGGTGCCTAGGTCACCAATGTAAACTTCATGTCACCAAGACACCAATGGGTGGAGTTTCAGAACATAATGGCCTTTTGATTTTTTTTATGGTGAAGATGGAGAGTTTTACTTATATGTGGACTAGTACTTTGTGTTTTTATTCACATCTATTTTGGTATAAACATGTAATAAGGAGCAGCTCGATGCAGAGCCTGGAACATTAATATATATTCTCTTTTTAAAAAAGGCACCAAACACTAAAAGATGCACATTATGCTTGAGAGATCCATTAATACGGATAGATGGTTGAACTGAAATAAGACTATCAAAAGATAATTTTTAAGATTTGAAAAAAATATATCAAAAGGAATGGAGGGAGTATATAGAAACCTTGGTCCGGCAAATGGTTTTCCAAGAAATATATAGAAACACTTTCAGAAAAAAAAATCGGAGGAGCTAAAATAGAAATGGTTGCTCTAAGAGAAAGCAACTAGTTACTTTAGAGAGAGAGAGAGAGAGAGAGAGAGAGAGAGAGAGAGAGAGAGAGAGAGCAACTAGGAATGGAACGCCTGTCTGGCTAACCAAAGCTCATCAATGCATATACTTATAGCAGGCAACTCTGTGGTTAGCAAGCGGTTGATCTTCCATTAGCAACTAACAAAGTCCTCAAGTTATGTGAGTTCGTCTTTTTTAAGCGGAACTCAAGCATCTTCTTTTATAAAAGCTAACTAAACAAAGTCTTAATATAGTCAAAATAGCCCGTCAAAAAAATAGTCAATATAGTAACCAGAAATACCCTTTTGCATTTAGCCCTGAATGATTTCTGCTGCAGTTACATAATATGGTCAAACAAAACCGCCAAATCTTCATCGATGGATCCCACCTCGACGTCTGCTCTCCCCCCTTCGCATAGCCGCGGTACGCAAGCCAAGGGAGTAGTAGGGGCAGTCCAAAACCAGCCGAAGTGGCTAGATTAGATGATGCGTGAACACATAACCGCTTGATGAATCCTAATTTCCTGCAGCCCAAAATGCAGTTCTGATATTTGGGAGCAATTTGCAAAGCAAAATCCACGTTAAAAATAAAAGGCATCTTGATGACCTTTCAGTAGAGAGCTAATCGATCAAACGACATGGAGTACGGTAGCCAATAGTCATCACCGGATCCTCGAGACGAGTAGTTACAGCTGGGCTGGGCACCCTGTCAGCACAACGGGAGCTGGCTCACAGGAGCAGTGGCAGCCCGGCACTGCAGGGACATGCCTTATTGGCTAGTACAAGTGCGTTTCAGATGACAATCTGTGTCCTCCCGGGGCAGTGAAGCTGACGCAGCATGTGGCCACGATCCTCATGAGCGAGGGGATCGGAGTGAGGTGTCACCTTGTTACACTTACACCCCACGCTCCGATGTGAGTGCGAAACTGTGAACTGCCAAGGCTTGGCCAGATCAATAATAGATCGTGAACGAAAACGTCATGCTCATGCTCTGAAGTACCAGCAAAATTTTTATTTGTCAGTTCATGCTAGGATTTAGGTCCCGTTTGGTTCCCACAAGTAGGGTGACTTAAAGTGCAAAAAGTGCAAAATAAGTCACCTGTGAAACCAAACAGTCCTGAAAGTGCTGCAACTTATAAGTTGCATAAGTAGCTCCACCCCTACTTAAAGTGACTTATTTCCACTTTTTCCTCTACCATCCTATGCGGAGCCCACTCACTTATAGGTCACTGCAACCAAACAGAATCGAATTAAAGTGGTGACTTATAAGTCACCTTACTTATGAGAACCAACCAGGACCTAAATTTTGGATAATCATCTGGAAGTGTGATTTTCATCTCCTGTCGGCATGCGACGGTTGACCGAATGCCTGAGGTCACCAGACCAGGATCAAGTCAAGTCTAATCCAAACCAAAATGAGCTTTTTTTTAAGGTTCAGAGAAGGAGCGGCCCGATTTTGAGAGTAGGTGTGATTTATGTGCATGGAAATTCACTGAACTTGCACTGAAACTCAAACCCCCCAGAGCTGCCCATGCTCTGAAAAGCGTATTTTCCATATACAGCTAACTAGTAGCTAAGAGTAGACATGAGGTGGCTGCAGGAGGCAGCCCATCCAAGAAGGCAAAGCAAATAACACAGGATGGGAACAGGTGACTTAAGAACAAGAAAGCACAATCTTTGAATGAATGAACAACCATCTTTCTTTCTTCAGTAGCAAACTAGCACCTTTTTCAACATACAAGTAGTGCACAATGGAGAGTAAATCGTCTATCAGCAGGACAGAACAATGTTTGATTACAGGAAGTCTGACAAAAGGGCCTTTCGATTCAACCAGTTGTTCCTGAGCCGAAGGACTTCACTATGGTGCTTACTCTTGCGCCAAAGCTTCTCGAAGCAATCTTCTTCCCTGGGACATGGAAGGGGTTTGAGACAGCATCTACATATGCGGCATGGAACTTCCTGAAAAACTGAGCAAATGGAGATGGACATGAGCTGGTATTCTTTTACCCACATAGCAGACAAGCATAAATCTCATGTAAACTAAAATTGGTACACAATCTTATCTCAGTGCATCCCCAGATAAAAGTAAAACTCTAGAATTTCTCAGAGAATACTTCCTTTACAGAACTTGACTGAGAAACTGAGGAGCTGCGCTACTAATGCAAATATCTCTGTACTTACCCAGTGAAATAAAATATTACGCGTGCTGTATGCACAGATATTAACATGTTCAAATGATACAGTTAAACAATGTAAGAACTTACATTTCGGGCATCTGCGTCTTTGACATCGAGATCAGTTGTGACCATGATAAATTTGACCTTTGTGTTTGTCAAATAGCCATAACTGTACACAGTATATCATAATAATTAATCAGCACAACATCAAGAAGGACTGTGCTTTCAGCAGCAATGTTTAGTTGGCAACAAGGGGGCACATATAAATATTTCGGTTGATAGACATTATTTCAACTTATTTGTGAATAATATAAGTGCAAAATTTTCTGAAAATAGAAGCAGCAGATTTTGTTTTAAGTTTCAGTAGAGGCAGATGCCATCAAGAAAATTAGGCAAAACTAAATCCTTGAAGATACTCACACTTTGTAGTTCTCAGTTGGGTACAGAAGACCCAGAAATGTCTCATTCAATGTGGGCGCACTCCTTTTAGGATTGTTTACTGTCAACAGAACAAATGTTGAGAATGATATCAGAACAGCACTCGGAAAAGGGTGGTGTTTGTATCCAACACTATATGTCAGAGAATCACAAGTTAAGACTAGACTAGTCTGATGAGATGGAAGGAAACAACACAGTCCATTATAATCATCTTTTTCTCGAACACCCATTATAATCATCTAGAACCACTATGCTTCTTCGCATTAGATCTCCTTGCAAAGTAGGTCAGCAAAATTGGTAACTGCAAGTTTTTTTTGCTGCATATGCCACATCATTTCAATCTGCTCGTTTTTGCACAAGTTGGATGGATTCTCTAATCTTTATTTCAAACAGTAATAAATAGATAATTGCAAAGATTTTGATTCTTCTGACCTAAAACTGGTGATGCAGTTCCTAACTAATTGAGCTTTGAATTAACTTCAGAGTAAAAGGAAACAATGTTTGCCCTAAAAAAAAGCAAAAAAGTTAACAACCATGGCCTCCAAATCACAACAGAATGCGGCCGGACACACACAAGTAGAACTCCCAGCCATCGATAACGCGCTAAAAAAACAAGGCAACCTAGATCTGCACCACGATGTAAGAGACGTTTAGCTACCTCGCTCGTCGATGACGTCGAGGGAGCAGTGGACGATGTGGTGGAGCTTGAGGGCGTCGTCGGCCTCCGTGAAGCTCTGCAGGTACAGCGGGTTGTTCTGCACCACCAAAGGAGACGGGAAAAAGATGAGATTTCTACTCGGCTCATGCGGCGTCCATAGAGAGATCGCTTCGGATCAGATCTGCACGATCCGACGCGAGGGGGGCGAATGGGCGGCGGGGGTTCCTGACCTGGTGTCCGACGACGGCGACGCAGACGATCATGTTTTCGCCGGGGAGTGGAACGAGTCAGTTGCCGGAGAGCGGTGGAGGCAGTGGCTGCCGGACGGGACGGCGGCGGCGTCCCCTCTCGCGGAGTACTCAGACCGCGGGACACGGAGTACTCCGGGACACGAGGCTGCTGGCTTGCCCCGGTTCGGTTGGTCGATCGAGCCGGAGAACCGGAGGGCGAGAGGGAGACGACCAAACCGAGCCAGGGAGGCAGGGACTCACTAGAAGATCGGGCGGTCCAAAACAAAACTCCCAATTTGCGCGGATCATGACGCAGTCCCCCCAAAATGAATGTACAATTGTATACTCTGTCAATTGATAGGGTCAATCCACATGATTACAGAGCAAACCATCAACAATGGCATGCCAAGTTCAAAATAATACAGCTATTGCATCAGCCGTAGAGATTATTTTCGTCCACCTTTTGTGTCCATGTTACAAAAAAATCAGTGTGACATTTTGCAAGCCCACAGAATAAGTCGAGTTCTACATGACACATTTCTCCAAGGCTTTCATCCCTGATCAGATACAAAATTTAAAGAAACGCATCTGCAGCACTACACAGCAGCACAAACATTTTACAGCATTTCAGTCTTTGACTCGCTGCAGGGCGCCCCTGGAAGGTGGTTCCAGGATGCACCAATATCCCAGAGCAGTAGTGATGAAACACCTGAAGAACAGGCACAGAAGTGATAGAGACAGTAAGCAAGAAGCAACATAATAACTGCAAGAACAGTAAGGACCTTTTTATGTCCTGTGGACTTCAACCTGAACTTTTTAAGCAGTGATACTATGATTTCCATGACAGGGGCAGATGAAAGTTTGAGTTCTGGATATGGTACTGCACTTGGCAAGAAATTTCCATATGCTCGTATTGACCAAAAAGTTATCGCACTAAATTCATCATTTAAATTTGTGCAAACATTTTTCCTGCCAGGCTCACTCTTTGTATGATATAGTAGTAGCAAACCCAGTGTCAAACTAGAAAAAAATAAGTTGTTAAGGAAGAAAAAATGAGGCACCCTCCACCCTGATAAGCATTGAGCAGTTGTGTTACTATTATAGTCCCATGGCCGATACTAGTGTTCAAAACATGTTAAGCCCACAACTTCATCACCACCAAAGTTACCGCTGATTCCATTGGGCTCTGGTCATTCAAGCAGCTCATCCCCATAGACTGCATAAAAGGGATAAAATTGGCCAACAGATCGCTGAAGGTCTGTTGGACAAACTAAATAGTTCCCAGCGACTAGAAAAAATAAGTAAACAAACACAACTGGAGCATTGCTATGACCAGACCTCTGCTATGACCCAAAGATAATTGTTCCACAAATCCACTCAGTTATGGTGAATACCATGTATAACCACAGAGTGACAAGTTACAGTACCGCTAACAAAGCAAAAAAAAAAAAATCGATGTGTTGCTCCCCAGTTTCAGTTTCACAGCACCATTATTCGACAGGAAATCTTTCAAATTAAACAACAGACACATCATTCTACAAGTAGTTGAAGTTTGCATCGATTTTTGATCTGATCCTAGAACTGCAGAGGATCCGAATCGGTGGATGGACTCACAGATCAGCTCTTGACGAGCTTCCAGCGGCTGAGGGCCCTGGCGACGGGCGGCGTGAGCGCGATGGTGATGGGGACCCTCACGGGGAACAGCGCCTTGTTGCAGAGGAGCGCGAGCGTGAGCGCGCCGCCGCTCGACGTGACGAGCTCCATCGTCCGGTTGCGCGGCGGCCGCTCCGGCCCTTCTTGAAGGACATCACTCGACCTGGGCGGGAGTGCGGCGTCGCCCAGGGGCTCGTCGCGGGCGGCGGGGCCGGGGGCCGGGGCGGGTGAGGCCTCCCCGCCGACGGCGACGCCCGGGGAGATGCCGAACCTGCGGAAGACGGCTTCGACGTCGACGTTGTTGTTGATGGCGACGTAGAGGCCGGCGATCGATGCGCAGGAGACGGAGATGTGGACGCCGATGGCCACCTTGCCGTACTTCTTGACGAGATGCTTAATCCGGCCTGAGAACGCCATGGCCGCCGCCGGCGAGGCGGAGGTTTATGATTTTGGGGGCGGCTCTGTGACGGCTAGGGTTTTTTTGCGTCGGGTCGGATCGGATCGGATCGGTCACCGGGTCACGCACGGCGGAAGTCGAAGGCGCTGGATGGATCCGAGTAAGCGACCCGCGAATTTTTTTTTTCTTCTTCTTCTTTGGAGGAAACACCAAGCGACAACCGGTCCACGGCTTTACTCCAAAAATACGCGTTTATTTATAGGGGGCAGCATAATAAAGATTAGACGAAATCGGCATATTGTCGAGAAGGACTCGGAAAAATTCTGGCAACTTAGTTTAGGACTCGACCTAGTGGAGCAAAATAGAGTATTTTAAACACGACAAAATTATTTAAACTCTTGAAATCTACAAAGTATTTCAGATTTACAATTTATATCTAAACATAAGTTACAGAGTATTTCAGATTTATAAAAAAGGGTGAAAAGACAGGATCTCATATAATAACCCCCCCCCCCCTAAAATATTAACTTATTGTAACATTCTTTTCCATCCAAATAGCATTTGACATTAAATGAGTCACATTAGACAACCGTTGATTCTAAGAAAAATGAGGAGGTTCATCTTGAAAAATGACAAAGTGGTCTAAAAATTATGCAAAAATAAAGAGTGCACCTTTTCAAGTAGGTAATTGTGAAATATCCAAAGAATGAAACCATCATAATAAAATTTTGCATATGATTTATATACAACATACTTCAGCCGATTAGGGGTGGACGGGTGGTACACGTTGCCATAGTTTCAGAATGGTTTTTTCTTAGCAATATAATGTGCATATAATTTTAGAATGGTTCTCTTGTTAGCGATATAATGTGTATGTATGTTATGTTATATTTAGTATACTCTAAACTACATGTATTGATGAAAATAGTGCAAGTAGCAACGGGGCAAATTTCTCACACAATTGACATTGTCTACCCATCCAACACCCCACATGGTAGGTTCCACAAGAATTTCTGCTCTCGAATATATATATATAATCATTTTGCAAAAATATACGACCGTTTGAAACTTTAGCAGATTTGGTAACCAACCGTCATGGGTCACGGCGGCCGCCGTGCGCTACGGCGGTTTGCAACGCAACCGCCGTGGCCCACGGCGCGCAAGGGGGGCCAACGGTCCGCCGCAGGGAGCGGGGGCCGCGCTGCCGGCCTACCGCCGTGAGTCACGGCGGTAAGGGATGCGCCCGCCGTGGGCCACGGCAGTAGTAGCTACCGCCATGGGGGACGGCGGCAGCCGCACCTATATAAGGGGCGACGGCGGCCGCCCCCTCCCCCCACGCCTGTCGCCGCCTCCTCTCCGACCGACGCCCCCTCCTCTCCTCCAGTTATGTTTTCTCTCTCCTTTTCGTCTCACGAGGTTGCAGGGTCGACGGCGGCGGTGGAGACACCGCATGACTGGTGATGCTAGGCGTCAGCAGATCCACCCTCCTGACCTGTTGACGTACCCTCGCGAGCAGACGCACGCCGCAGCCCGAGCTCTGAGGCTGCTCAAGAAGCCCAGGCGATGCTAGATTAGGTCGAGTATTGTTTGTATAGGAGCACTGTTATATGTGATCATGACTATTTTTAGTATGTCACTTTACTTTTCTTTTCTACATCGTAGTGTTTTTTCCTTAAATTAAAAAACAAAAACAACAGCAGTACGGTAGGTATTAGGTTGGAGATCGTGTCCTAAATTTCCCTTTTCTACTAGATTTATTAAAATCAAAAAATTTAAATCATCCTAGCCGTCGTGGCCCACAACGGTTAGGCCTGTGACGCCCTAGGTTTTCAGCCGGAGTTGTTAACCCTAATGAGCAGGTCAACTGTGTTGACTTTAGTCAAACGACGGTCAACCTGGGCCATCGCCTCGAAAACATCTTCGACAAACCCTAATGACCCCTTTGGTCAACCTTGATCAACCTTTGGTCAAAACCCTACTCAAAACCCCTTGAACACCCCTTGACCCTCCTTTGTCGCCCGGAACTTTTGCCACGTTCTCCAAATTTCACCTAAACACTTCAAATTCTCCCAATACAAAAGTTGTGTATTTTATCGAGAGACACAACTTTCATGTTCAGTGGCATTGCTAGTTTGGAGTGGAAATGGGTGAAAATTACAGGTCAACGCCTTGGGTTACTATTCACTAGCGCCCAGAAAACAGCCAACTTGGCATGCGATTTGTGCACAACTGGTTGAGAAAAAGACCCTACGCCCTTTGTAGAAGTTGTAGAGGGATGGAAGATCTACAACTTTCCTATAAGTCGTTTGGTCCACTTATGTTGAAGACTTTTGAGAAAACCCCTCCTAAACAGTGCTACCCCGAAACGTTTGGCGCCAGAACGCGCGGGAACGCGGGCACGCACGACGTCGCGCTCGGCCACGTCGGCTTCACGGCCGTACGCCACCGTACGCGCACGCCGAGGCAGCCGACGACCGTTGGTCCGTCCGCGGTGCCGAGGCGCTCCCGTGCGTGGTACTATGGGCCCCGCATCCGCACCACGCGTTGTGCCCGCATGCGTCGGCCGGTTGCGCCGCCGTCGGCCATTGGCCAGCCGCGCCGCCCGCAAGCCACCATTGGCTGTCGGGGCCGCACCGCCTCATGCACATGCCGCGACCCTGCTACCTTGGCGCGCAAGAAGACTTCCCCGCCGCCTTGAGCTTGGCTATAAAAGCTTGCCGCCATCCTCCACACGCGGGTGCATAGGGTCGCCGAGCCGCCATTGCCGCCGCCTTTAGTGCCCACGGTGAACCCTTTTCTCCGACTCCTTTCACCACCAATACATGCTACCCTACTTTCCCTAGGACCCCCCATAGCTCCCCCTTTCGCTTGTTGACCAGGCCGAGCCGCCAGCTCACCGGAGTAACACTTCCAGCGGCCACCGCCGAGCAGCCGCCGAAGAACTCTCTGCTCCGCCTGCTCCCGACGCTCTTCCATCTTTCTAGCATCTTCCCTAGGCCACAGTGGAGCTCTCCGTGCAGCACATTAACCAGTTCCACCCCTATCTCCGCCGGAATGCGAGCTTCCGCGGTCGCGCCTCCACGACTTCTCCGCCGCCGCTCGCCGGCGACACCTCCGGTCAATCCTCTTCTGCAAGTGGGCCAGTGGTAAGCCAAATCGCAGTAAGGTGTCGCTTGTTGGTCAAATCCGGCGACCCCTCACCGCCGGCAAGCCTCCCCCGCCGCTGAGGGTACCCCTGTGAGGATCTCTGGACTCGAGGGCCTAGCTGCTAAAGTCGAGGGCATAGCTGTGAGAGTTCAGAAGTTCTAAGGGCCGGAGTGCATATAAATTCTTTCCCTTCTTGGGTGATTTACCTGCAACTTGCAAACCCATATAAAATCGTAGAAAAATCCAAAAATTGAAAACCCAATTTTGTTGTGCTCTGTGTGACTAGAACTACAACTTTTGCAAAGCATGTATGTACTTTTGAGCTATAGTTTTTGCTTGAAAAATTGAAATGTGATTTACCCAGATCTGTGATTCTGCAAAATCCATACATGATCTTGAGCTGGATTTTGGATATGTTGTGAGTACTAGCATGTGTCAGTCCTGTGCCAAAAATTGCACAAAGTTAATGAAGAAATCTTTTTATATGATTTATCTTGTGTTATTGACAAATCTTCCTAGATGAATTTTATAGCTTAAAATAAATTTATTTTTGAGCCCAACTTCTAGCTATTCTTGTTATGCTAAAATGCACCGCTGGTGAATTTACCATGATTATATCTCTGCTAAAAATATTATTTCCTGATTTATGCTTGTTTTCAATCATAATGTGTAGATCAAGATCTATAAAGGCTATAGATGTGTTTGTTGGTTTCCTAGACTTGTTTTGGACCAGAGAAACAGTGAGAGAAAGTTTGGGTCCAGAAGTGCTTTATTTATTTTTTTATGCATTTATCTTGTTTATGGTGAATAGAAATGCTATATTTGAATATTTATTTTTATTGCTTAAGCAAGTGTGCATGTGTGAGCAGTGGCTTGCTTTAGACTTATTTAGCTCAGTGAGTAACCCATTTGGTGTTTTATGATTTGTTTTGTTGAATAAAAGTGAAAGAACCTTTGTAGGTTTAATAGTGAAATTAATTAGGAAAATCACAAATCTCACGTAAGGAATTTGGGCTGGTGTGGTAAATCTTGCTATCTAGTTTATAACCAACCCCTTGCTGTTTTGTGAAAATTAAATTACTTTTACTTGTATATATGTACACAGTCACTATTAAAAAGTCTAGATAATAAAGCAATGCATATTGTTCCTTTATAGGAAGAGTATGCTGAATGTATTATTATCTAGGTGAATGTGGTCAACCATGCACCCCATGGTTGTCATGTGTTGCTTGTGATTAACTAAATCAAATTGTCACTTAAGTCTTGCATTTGCATCCTCCGTGTACAAGTCCCCGACGGTAGCTACACGCTCGTGCTAGTGGACGTGAACGAGGGAGCAGGAGGAGACATGCACTACGTCCACGTAGAGCAAGACCCGGGCCAAAGTCCAGAAGTTTGTCTAACTGCTTGTGCCAACAGAGGCAGGCCTCGGTTTATCATTAACCCCTGTTTTATTTAAAATTATGCAACTATTTTTGTTATTCTATGTGCATTTACATTCAGGAGTTGAATGAAACCCTAGTTGCATGATCCCTAAGTGCCTATGTTCTTTTACTAGTATGCTAGGTCATTAGATGCTATGCTCTAAGGACCCGATAAAAGTCGAGTGATGTTCGTCACTCGCAAGAATAGGATTTCCTTTTTGGAATCACCCTATTTATAAATGGATTGCTCACGTGGTAAGAGCATGGGATCTGGGCTCCGGTCCAGTGGCTTCGTGGGCTAAGCTTTTGAACGTACTAAGCATTTGTCTGGAATGAGACCGGTAAGCCTAGTACCTTAATGACACGACACGGGATTTTACTACTACTACTCTCGATTCGTCTCCTGCTCGACTTGCAACCGGGAGGAGGGTACTTGTGTGAGGCTGGGTGTACTAGGTGGGGCATGCCAGATAGCCTTGTAACCGGGACTGTAAGCTATTATCCCAACCCGAGGATTTTTGGGAACCGTTTGGTCGGTGTCGGCTCTGTTGGGGCACCGCTCCGTGTGTTTAGGTCTACCTTGCAAGGTTTTTGAATCAATCGATTGTCGGCCTCTCACCGTTATCCGAGACTGCTTAATCAACTGGCCATGATATCCCTTAATGATGGAACTATGTGAAATCTTCTGCGTGAATTAATTGTATTGTACAATTCTTGATTGTATTAGTTGCTCATTATAGTAATGTTAAACTCACTAGAATCTGAGCTAAAATATTGAAAGTAAGGATCCATGATCCTAGTTGCTTTTTGGCAAAACAAACCCACCAGCCAAAAGCCTACATGTCTAGAGGTAACTTTTGTCGGGTAAGTCTTGTTGAGTATTAGTATACTCCGCCTTGCTATAATTATTGTTTTCAGGTGAAGTTATGTGGCCTGGTGAGATTCCACCCGGCTGGGAGCTGGAATGGGTGGATGATGACACCGAGTAATGGCATCACGGATGGCCTCCTGTGATGCCATATCGTATCGCTATTAGTATTTCCGCTGTTTTAATAAAACTCTGAATCATTTACTTTTATATCATGAAATGTGATTTGTAATAATGAACCCTACGGGGAGATTGGTATTAATTTGTAAGGCACTCTGGACTCTCCTTCGTGGGAGTTTAATGCATACATTCGATCCTCTCTGTGTTTTCAAGTGATTTACCGGGTGTAAACCCGGCAACACTCAACGGGACGATTCTTTATTATCGCTTAATGACCAAATGGAGTGGTTTAGGCGATAGTACGAAATTATCTCGGATGGGGTTGTCACAGTTGGTATCAGAGCATCCGTATGCACCGGAGTGATTAGATTAATGCTAATCACATGATTTACAATAAAACTTGCCAAGATTGATTGAATTTTTAAAATTCATTGGATCGTTAAGGAATAATCTAGATCGAGAGGCTGTAGAGGGAATTTTGGGTTCTTTAAGGTGGCATAAGAATCTATGGTTTATTTTGCTGACGTCCAACACTTTACTTTATGTCAGACTTAATTTCTAGCACAACCAAACTAGATGAGCCACGTGTTTTATACGTGTGTTGTTCCGCATCACGGGAATTGCGAGGGTTGATGAAGTGATCTATTCAACGGATCCCATCTTCTCGTCTGGTCGCCACGTGTTATATACGTGTGCTTTCCGTATGAAGTCATACGAAGGGTGACATGCTCTATTCAAGATGAACATGTCATCGGTTGTGATGTCGCCACGTTTATCATACGTGTGCATTCCGCATGTCGAATATGCGAGGCAAGGATACACTCCATTCAAACGAAGGGTGTCTGAGGTTGGACGCTATCCATGTAGCGGCTTGACGCATGGCTACCGTTTCTATAGTAAATGGTTATGTATGTGGACACTTCCGTGACGTGCTGGCACGGAAAGTTCGTTCTCTACAGGTACACTAACAACGTTTCGTAAGTCGATAAGTGCGAATCGAATAGCTCCGACTAGTTATTATAAGGAGAGTCGATTATAAGCTTGCCACCGACACTAACTACGTGTTTTTGAATCCAGGTGTGTGAGGTCGATTAAGATGTGTGCATCCATGATTAAAATCTTGTGGAACCTAAAATTTGTTATTGCTTGTTTGAGTAATTTTTCCTAGGGTGATTGCTTGATCTTAGAGAAGGTTTCCTCTCTTTTGATCTTAGGCAATTTCTGGCAGATTCTGTTGCTGTCATTTCTCAATTTTTAGAGTCAAATATGTAAGGAATCTGACTTGACATCCTTTAAGAAAGTTGTTTATTATCAGATTGAGCATCTACCATGAATTTCTCATGATTTTAGGAATTTTCTACCAGGAGTTATGCTCGGTTTAGTGAGGCTCTGTCCTGCTGTTTTTCTGGGTAACCTTCCTCTGAAAATGGAATCGTTTGAGCATGCTCCAATCCAATCTAGATCTACCTTTGAATACCAAAAAGGTGCAAAATAATATCCCTGAGTTGCTACCAAAATTTGGTAATTTTTGGGGTCATAGGTTCTGAGTTATGAATTTTTGATTCACAACCTTCGGAACTTACGCCATGTTTTTATGCGTACTCGTTTCGAGTCCGGACATATCCTTGCACCTTGTGCAAATGGCTGCCCTAAAATTCACCTACGAAAGGATCAAACTATTCCTAGTCCTCACCAAAATCTTGTGGAAAGTTTAAAACCTTTAGTAGTGGTCTGTGTATGCAACGTTCTTTTATAGCCGTGAGAATTTATCTTTGTGCACGTGTATGCATCTGGTTCTAACATTTGTCACTTATTCTAGATGTCTGCTTCTTGATCCATGACCGTTGATGCGCAGGCGTGGACTCACTTGAACTGCCTCGAGGAGGGTGGTTTTCCTGCACTTTTGTGGGACACCCTAAATGACTTCGGGTACACCGCGTATCCCGAGTACTCGGCACGTGAGCTCATGACCATAGGCCAACTGCTTCGTTGGGAAGTGAAGGTGAAGATCCCCGTGTGCCCGACACATCCTACTTGGGAAGAGTGGAAGGTTAAGGCACAAGGGTTGAACTTGGCTGACACCGTGCAAAGGGCTGCTTTGGAAGCACTCGCAACTTTTTGTGAGAAGCACGCTGATTTGGTAGCTAGCACTGCAGCCAAGGTGATTCCTTTACGTAAGCAACATTCCAGACATGGGATCGAGCGGGAAGCTTTTCTTTCCGCTCAGGGCAATCCTCCCTATAGTCCTGAACTTGTCATCTCAATCTGTTTCTCCAAAGCTATGTACGACACCTATCAAGTGATGGTGGGAGAAAGCATGTTCTATAGACACCAAGTTTATAGACAACAAGTTAATGGTGCAGAAGCTATCACCCAAGAGTTGAAGGAAGCTCGAGAATGATAGCCCGTCTTAAGAAGAGAAGACGCAAGGATAAAACAACAATACAAGGATTGAGTGAAGCCATTCGTGAGCAGAATTTCTTGTTGCAGCATAATGATCAATATATGCTTGACTTAGAGAATCAACTAGAGGCTGTAGCCAAGGTTTTTTTTACTGTCGGTTACCGCGCGGTATACCGCGGTAACCGTTGCTACTGCTAGGGTATGGTAACGGTACCGAGCGGTAGCAACCGGTCCCAAATTTCAAATTTGAATTTGAATTAAAAATGAAAAAATCAATAAAAATCTCCAAAAAATAGTTCATGATTTGTAGAGTCTAATGGTGTTGAAAGTTTTCAAATCTGAGTGCATTTGGTATTTATTTCGAGGTTTAGAAGTTGTAAAAAAAAGAAAAAGAAAATTCATGGGCCGGCCCGTTAAGGCCCATGAAGCCCAAATGACCTGGATGACCTAGAAGCAGGTTGGGAGCGACACCTCGTGACTCCATTCGCCCCCTTCGCCTCAGTACGCAGCCTGGAGAGAGCGTTCCGCCACCGCGAGTCACCGTCCGCGCCGCCGCCGGCGGTATACCGCGGCCAGAGCGCGGTATACCGCGCGTAGGCCGCGGTTAGCCGCCCGCGGCCGGATCCGCCCGCTCCCGCTCGGCTGGGGCGGCTAACCGCGCGGGAGTTGCGGTATACCGCGGCGAGGCCGGTGGTATACCGCGGACGGGTTTGAATTTTTTTCATTTGTGTAGCTTTAGGCTTTAGGATTTGTGTTAGCATTTAGGTTTATTTTGGTTTAGGATTTAGGTGGGATTTAGGATGTGAGGTAGGGGTAGAAACAGAATTGTTGCTTTAGGTAGAAATAGAAGTGTTGCTTTAGGTAGGATAATTTGTGGTAGGAATGTAGGATTTGTGGTAGGATCCATTTTTAGTTAGGATTTGTTTCAGATTTAGGTACATTTTCTTTTCTTTAGGTATACGAACTATTTGTATTTGAACTGGTATTTGAACTATTTGTATTTGAACTATCAACTCACTTATGCACGCCTAATGTTATTGTGTTTGTTGTAGTATTTCTATGCATAACTATAAATTATTGATTGGAGGTGGTATTTAACACTAATTTGTGCCAACATCATGCCAAAATTTTCATATTTTCCAAACCGGAGGGCCTTTTTCAGTGCACCGGTTTTAATTACTTACCGAGCGGTAAAAACCCTTACCGCAGCGGTATAAATTATTTATACCGCGGTATACCGCTGGCTACCATTTGTATAGGCGGTTTTGATTTGGAATTTGAATTCAAGCGGTAAGAAGCGGTATACCATTTATACCGCTGCGGTATACCCTTACCGCTGGGTAGCGGTATAAATGTACCGGTCGGTAAAAAAACCCTGGCTGTAGCAGCTCCACCTCCTGATCCCGAAGAGGAAGAAGATTCCGAGGAGATCCAAGGAGAATCTGGAGTGGAGTCTGGACCTGCTTCACCTTGAGTGAACCTAGGCTAGATTGTTATCTAGTTGAAGTTGGTTATGTTTCCAATAAAGTAATGGGTTGTAGGAGTGTTGTTGCAGAATGGATCTTGTAATGACGTTGGTTGTGATCAACTTTGGACCATGTGTTGAATATCAAGTTGTGTGAAATATTGTGGAGATCATGCTCACCAAATTTTATCATGTTTGCATATACATACCGAGAGTTATGGTAATTTTGTGCACCTTGTTAGATAAAGTAACTTAGATATAGACTTGGAAGTTTATTGGGACTCTAATGTAAGAGTTGTACCGGCCAAGGAGTTCTTGTAGATAGATTGTATTGTAATCAAACTCCTTGGCCAGGCTTCCCTAAATGTGTATGCCGCCTCTGTATAAAGCCATGCAAGGGGCTATTCCTTGTCATTGAACACGCAGCCGTCGTGACTCTCAAGATCGAGGGCCGACGTTCCATAGCGCCTCTGATTTATTACATGGTATCAGAGCCTGCGCACCTCAGATCGCATCTCAGTAGAGGATTTGACCATGTCGAGTTCATCTGCTTCCGGCGCTGGGAATCCCTTCGGCCAGAAGATCACCGAGAAGCTCAACAGAAGCAATCATGCTCTGTGGAAAGCCCAAGTTTGAGCAGCTGTACGTGGCGCCAGGCTTGAGGGCCATCTCACCGGCGCGACGAAGGCACCCCCTGCCGAGACCACCGTCAAAGGAACGGACGGCAAGGATATCCAGGTGCCCAATCCGGAGTATGAGCACTGGGATGCTACCGATCAGCAGGTTCTCAGCTACCTGTTGACATCCATCTCCAAGGAAATCCTCTCCAACGCCGCTTCAAGTGCCACGACAGCAGATGCGTGGAGCTCCATCGAGAGGATGTTCGCCTCTCAAACTCGTGCGCGAGTTGTCAACACCCGCCTTGCCCTTGCTAACACCAAGAAGGGCAGCATGACGGTGGCTGACTACTTCTCCAAGATGAAGGCGTTAGGAGAAGAGATGGCGGTTGCTGGCAAGCCGCTAGAAGATGAAGAACTGGTTGAGTATATCTTGACCAGTCTTGATGAAGAGTTTATGCCACTGACCTCAGCCCTTATTGCTAGAGTGGAGCCAATCGACTTAGATTAATTGTATGCACAGCTCCTCAGTTTTGAGACCCGCATGCATCTTGTTCATGGCGGACAGATCAACGGGTCGGCCAACTAGGCAGGTCGTGGAGGATGAGGAAACTTCCGTGGACGTGGCACTGGTCACGGTCAAGGAGGCCGTGGTCGTGGAGGTTTTGTTCGCGGCGGTGGTCGCGGTCAGAACGGAGGACGCAACCAGGGAAGAGGCAACAACAATTCTGGTCGCAGCAACAGTAGCAGTGATGAACGACCTCAATGTCAGATCTGTTTCAAGACAGGACATACAGCAGATCGTTGTTGGCATCGGTTTGAAGAAGACTTTGTTCCTGACCCAAAGCTTGCCGGATCAGCCACAACGTCATATGGAGTGGACACCAATTGGTATGCTGATACAGGTGCCACTGACCATATTACAAGTGAATTAGAGAAGCTGCAAGTCAGAGACAAATACAATGGAGGTGATCAGATCCACACTGCGAGTGGCACAGGTATGGACATTAGTCATATTGGTCATACTACTGTTCATACCCCTGTTCGTGATATTCATCTTAAAAATATCTTACACATTCCTCAAGCACAAAAAAATCTTATTTCTGTTCATCGGCTTGCATCCGATAATTTTGCTTTTCTAGAATTTCACCCAAATTTCTTTGTTATAAAGGATCAGGCTACGAGGAACACAATTCTTAAAGGAAGGTGCCACAAGGGTCTTTATCCTCTTCCTGCAGCTTAGAAAAAGCAAGCTTTTGGTGCCACCAAGCTGTCTTTTGCTAGGTGGCATAGTCGCTTAGGTCATCCTTCGTTTCCTATTGTTAAACAAATTATTCATAGCAATAAGCTTCCTTGTTTAGATGAATCTAGTTATGAGTCTATGTGCAATGCTTGTCAACAAGCAAAGAGTCATCAACTCCCTTATCCAAAGTCCACTAGTGTTTCAATTGTTCCTTTAGAGCTTATTTTCTCAGATGTTTGGGGACCTGCGTCTGAGTCTGTTGGACGCAAACAATATTATGTGAGTTTTATTGATGATTTCAGCAAGTATACTTGGATTTATCCCTTGAAATATAAGTCAGAAGTTTTTCAAAAATTTAAAGAATTTCAAGCTCGAGTAGAACGTCTCTTTGATCCGAAAATTATTTCCATGCAAACAGACTGGGGTGGTGAATATCAAAGACTTAATTTCTTTTTCTCTCAAATTGGCATCATCCATCAAGTTTCTTGTCCCCATGCTCACCAACAGAATGGATCTGCTGAGAGAAAACATCATCATATTGTGGAAATAGGCCTAGCGCTTCTAGCACATGCATCTATGCCTCTAAAATTTTGGGATGAAGCTTTTCTTGCAGCTGTCTACCTTATCCATCGCATGCCTAGCAAGACTATCCAAAACTCTACGCCCTTAGAGTGCCTTTTTAAACAAAAACCTGATTATTCCTCCTTACGAACCTTTGGCTGTGCTTGTTGGCCTAATCTCCGTCCTTACAACACTCGCAAGCTTGAGTTCCGCTCAAAGAAATTTGTTTTTCTTGGTTTCAGTGACATGCATAAAGGTTTCAAATGCCTAGAAGTAGCCACTGGGCGTGTTTACATCTCTCGAGATGTGATTTTTGATGAGAATATTTTTCCGTTTGCCTCTCTTCATCCCAACGCTGGAGCGCGTCTTTGACCAGAAGTCACAAATCTATCTCCTGATCTTTTTCCTTCCTTCTTTGGTTCAGGGGGGTGTTCAGTCAGGAGTCCATGTGACTAATGATCCTGCTAATGTTACTAACAATTTTGTTGAAGAAAATTCCCTACAGGAACCCCATTCTATACCAGATCCAGCGCATGGAATATCAATGGGCATTGGCAGCACTGAGCACGAGGCAAATCAACCTCGCATTCCAGGTGTCTCTACGTCTGAATTGGAGCTGCCGCAGGTCCCTTCTACCGGTGAATCCGAGCAAGCCACGTCCCTGTCCACAGCGCCCGTGTCTCCCCCCGAGGGGGGGGGCAGACGCGCGCCGCGGCTCCCCGATCCTCCTGTTGATTCCTCGGCTGCCGATGCGATGGGTGCAGATGCGCCAGACGGTGCAGATGCGATGCACGGATCTTCTGCAGTGTACGATGGTGGCGTCGGCACAGGATCTTCTGCAGCTGCTGGTGGTGCTACTGGATCTTCTGTGGCGACTACTAAACCTAGACGTACCTGTCTTCAGTCAGGCATTCGCAAACCAAAAGTGTACACTGATGGTACAGTAAGGTATGGCTGTTTTACTTCCTCTGAAGAACCTCATAATGTGGATGAAGCTTTGGCTAATAAAAATTGGAAGCATGCAATGGATTTGGAGTATAATGCTTTGTTACAAAATAAGACCTGACATTTAGTTCCTCCTCAAAAAGGAAGAAATATTATAGGATGTAAATGGGTATGGAAAATTAAAAGAAAAGCTGATGGAAGTTTAGATAAAGATTCTTTTAATGAGATTCGCTTTTCTATCTTCATCTATCTTGTTTGGAGCTACAACATAAGCATGATCTAGATTCTCTAGATCGGTTATCTCTTGCTTTCTCTTGCTACCTCTTTAGTAGATTAGATTAGATTTGTTTTCCTTATGATATCTTAGATTAGATGCAATTTGATTCTTCAATAGATAGCTTTACCTTGCTTTACTAGATTGAATCCTTGTGTTGCACATTGTTCCACGGATTCGATACCTTGGGTTCACCACTCGAGGGAAGAAGGGTCCCTTGACTACGACGGGAGACTTGTCCGCTTGCAAGTCTAAACGAACTTTGATACAACTATTAACCGTCAACAAGCCCCTTTTTCTGGCGCCGTTGCCGGGAACAAGCAATCAAGATCCGATCTAGTATCGCTTATCTTTCAGTTTTTCTTTTGATTTTCTTTTGCATCTCTTATGTTTGATCATCCCCAAAAAGAAAAAAACGAGTCTATCTAATCTAGTTTTGATTAACCCTAATTTTTCTTTTGTTAGATTTTTGTTTTATTGCTAACCCTAACCGGAGATGGTTGGCTACCTCTCCAAGAAACCCAAAACTTTTTTGTGGATGATCCAGGAAAACTTTACAGGCAAAGGAGACGTGCAACACAAGCTAAAGGGGTGGAAACCCTAGATTCAAAAGTCAAACTCGAAGGACCGTCGAAATCTCCAAGGGAATCACCACCTCCAAGTCCAAAGGAAGATCAACCTCAACCACCGGAGCGCGAGATCGAGCTATGCACCCCGACATTGTTGATCTACCTATCATAAACCTTCAAGACGCCGGGAGGCCGTTCAAGATCAAGGTCTCAACTATCCGCATGACGATTGCGAGAGCTGAATGCATACGAGCCGGATTCCTTGAGTGGCATATCAGTTTACTTAGGAGGAGGATGGAGAAGATGGAGATGGAGAAAGAAGCTCAACACCTAAAGGCCGCCGAAGCAAGATCCACATGCAAGGAGTGTGTGGAGCACGACCATGTCCAAGGACACCGTCACTAAGTTCGAGGCTATGGAGAAAATATTGAATTTATATGGCAAGGTGACGGATGTCGGAAGCTCTATACGTGAAGTGTTCATCGTGATGAAGATGCTAGACGCAAGTGGGACAACTTGTCGGGCGCCCGATGGGTAACAAAGAAGAATATCCGAGACAACTCCAAGGTCCCAAGACGGCGAAGGCTACTCAAACTCATTTGGGACAGATGGAGGATCACACTAGGAGACCATGAAGATCACGACTGAAGGACCGGAGTTTGAGATACCGAGCCACTACATGAAGGAAGTTGTTGCATCCGTCAAGACCGAAGGACAAAGCCAGCCGGTGAAGACCAAAAAAATTGACTAAGCCAAAGAAGAAGCCCGTGCCCAAGATGGTGCAGAAGTGGGTACCCAAGATTGCAACGCCCACAAAGAGCATTGATCCGAAGTAATCAAGTGAAGAAGTCTAGCCATGGACTATAAGTGAAGCGCTAGGCGGGAGGCAACCCGTTTCGTCGAGTCAAGAATAAGCTACCGAGAGGACAACCCGATTCCAGGTTTTTTGAGTCTTTTCAAGTAATTCAGTTTTGAATTTTACTACGCAAAACATTAGACTTAGAATGGTTGAACAATATTAGAGACATAATTCTTGGTTGAATATTTTGCTTTGTCATAAACCCTTTGCATGAACCCTCCTATGTGTTTGTTCGTTCTTTTTCGAGAAATCACAACCAAATAATTTCAGAACCTAACTCAACCATTCACCCTCATTATGGTGTTGTGGTTGACTTACTTTTTCATGCTAAAAACACACGAGTAGAGCCACGACTTATACCTAGGTGTTAATTAAATTTCAGCACGTGGTAGGACTCGCGTGAACCTAGAAACTAAAACTTTTGGTTGGTTTAAAAATCCTTATCCTTGGTTTCTCTAAGATTAGAATTTTTCTAAGCCTCATTTAATTTCATTTTATTCAAAGTCTCTCTTATCTAGTCAAAATTACAACCTAAACCTATGCCCCCAAGATCAAGCCGGGAAAAGTTCGCTCTCAACCAATGAAGGCAAACTATACCGGTGAGACCGATATCAACGTAGTCGGAAAATATTTTCGACTTACATTTGTTTTTAATGGTTTAAAAACTTCTCTAAATTTATGCTTGAGTTCTTGCATGGCTCTGAAAAATATTTTTAAATTTCGAAATTAGAGGAGTGCTCAACATTAAAACATGCTTAGAGGGAGGCAATCTAGTTAACCTAACCATACATGCACCATGATACATCACGGGATGCCCCTCCAACATCTTTTATCAAACCACATGCAAAGTACAAGCATGGGGGGGCAGCCAAGTCTTTGTGTTGTAGGAATATCATGGATGCATGTGAGGCAAGGGAGTATGGAAGTGAATCAAGCGAAAACATCAAGTGGAAGGAGCAATAATGCAAGCGAAGGAGTGGATGGGAACGTTTGGAAGGTGTACGCGGTCACGAAGCAACACGCACTAGAGAAGAACCGAGCCAAGAGGAGGAGAGAGGTAAGTTTTTCATCCAACTCTTTGTTCGTGTGCTCTAGTTTGTAGGCCGGAACCACCTTAGACTTAGCCATCCACCGCGTTTGTTTCGTGCAACAAATCACATCCTTAATCCACTCAAAGTCCAGACTCCAAAATAATATTTGTGTACTTTGTTACCCTGGATATATATTTGTGAGGGAGAGCGCTGCCATCATGGAAGAAAACTACAAGCCTTTTCACCAAAAAAGGAAGGGATCATCGTCGTCTAAGCCATCATCGACAACCTCTTTGAGGAGGCACTCGGTTTCCGAGTCTCCTCGGAGTATGGAGGAGTACACGGCACCACCGAGGAGGAACCACTCTTCTCCTTGGTGGCATGAGGGCCACACGAACCTCGTTTATTAGGTTTACCAAACTTCAATAACATATGGAGGAGCCGCTCGTCCAACCTCGCCACATGACACGATCATCCGCTCCACCTCCATACGCTCCGCGGTATTCCGAGGGGTATGTCATCATGACGGAGGAGGAGGAGAAGAACCTCGCTCGCCTTAAGTAGAGGCTTGTAGCGAACGTCAACATCGACGACCAAGCTCTCCACATATTGGGTTTCACACGGGACACCGGTGCAATTCTCTAACGGAGTGTCGGCAAACACCCACAAGGAATTCGCCTAGGAAATTTTCATGACCATGGCACATACCCTTGATGAAGGAGTGCTGAGTCTCTCATTCCGTTTGGAGGGAGCCCACAAGTGGAGAAGAAGGAAGACACCGTTGGAAGGGTAACCTTGATCACCGGTGCTATTTCTAGCACCTTGATGGGGTAATCTCCTTTCATCCATGGGTTGCAATCGATCTTGAGATGTAATCACACTTTGTTGGATTATCTATCTATCATCTTGTGTTGAAAATACTTTAATGCTTAAGGTTAGCTACCATGCCGTAAAGGGAGTAAGGGCTCAATGCTTCCTTGGATCCATTCAACACAATCCCCGATAGATTAGATTGGCTTTCATGTTCGAAACGATTACATGTTCTAGTATTGTAGACCCATGGGTGAGTGTCTCCTATCTTCAAAAAGGGAGCTCCGGAACAAGTGGATGTGCATGAAGGCACATGGGAAGGTTTTTGGAGTATGATCACGGGAGGAGACCATCAACGACGAAATAGTATCCAGACCCCATCATTCAAGTATGTCACTTTGTTGTGCAAGTGAATTTTTGGGGAGAACGAGAGAGACAAAGATAACCAACACGGAGTTGAATTGGCTTTACTCGGCTTTGATTTCCAAGAAGCCAATCAACCCCACTCACCTATGATCAACCGGTGGTGTTGTGAGCAACATCGGATTCGGGAGATCGGGTTGTTACCTCTCCATGTTGACTATCTGTTTAAAACCGGGTATTACAAGGAACCCGAATCATCTCCTACCCGGGACTTCCCTAGGAATATATGAAGAAAGGAAAATATATAAGTGAAGATGAGAGAGGAGGCTTCAAAGTGGCCTAGGTGAATTTACCCCTTTCGGAAGGAAGATTAAGACTTTTTCTTGAGGGGAAGAAGATAGGTTAGAGGAAGGACTTCTTGTGCCGGCGAAGAAAAATAAAAGAGAAGGATTATAGGAGAAGGATCTTCTATGGCCCAAGAAGGAGGTGCACAACAAAATTATGTGCCACCATCTGTAGGAATTTCGGCGCCGCCAAGTTACTATGGTGATGTACCAATGCAAGCATGGGGGAGTGGTGCAGCCATGCCCCCACCATTTTGTGGTGCCCAACGTAGCCTTTGCGGAGCCATATGCACACCTTCCTCAACCACAACAAAATGTGGCCACCATTGGAGGATACGCTGCAAGAAACATGCAAAATTATTGCAGCCATCCAAACCAATGCAAACCAAATGGGTGAAGGAAATGCAAACATTGTTTATGTGCTTGGACACCTTCACCTAGCACCGTCAGACAATTCATATGAGGAGAGGCGCAATCTTATTATGAGTAAGGGTACAACAACCAAGACTATCAATATCAACCACCGGCGGAAGATTAGAGAGAGGAGGAGCTTTAGTTATCTTTCCTTTATCCCCTTTTCTTTAATTTTCAGCTTGTTTGCACCTATGTATGCGTAGTATTTTTCAGCTTTACTTTAATTTTTAGTTTAATTTTCAGCGTATGTGTTAGTTTTTATTTTCATCATGAATAATGTCACCACCAAGTTTTTACCATTAGTAAAGTTACAAAGTTTGTTCCATTATGATATATGATTATAATTGCCGCTTTGTTTATCTTTGTAATTGATTTATGCATGTTTAACATAGTGCTCTCTTAAAAATACAAATCTAAAATTATCTAAATACTAGCTTAATCTTTAGCGGAGGTTATGATAAAAATAAAGACCCATAGTGTTTTACGTGCTCTCAAGTTTTAGATGGATTAAAGATGATTTATTTTTGTTCTTAAATGTAAAGCTAACCTTGTCATAAATACCTCTTGCTTGTTGCTCTACCTATCCAGAGCCTTATAAATATTTGAGTGCAAAAACTTAGTATACAAGATTTATTTTTGGGTGAGTTATTTCAGGCCTTGATTTCTCTGGCTCGAGATTAAGACGCTGGTCATTTCGTTTTTGCGTATCTATCTTTTTGCTAGCCTTTTATCTGTGCATTGTGTATCCCCGCATCGGAGATCTCACAAACCTCACCGGATATCCACCCTTAAAACCAAATATCATCTTTTGTGTTTACCTCCTTGACCACAACCTATCATTGAGAATGGATCGTCAATTCAAGGAAGATCGCAAGATGGTGCCAACATCGAAGAATTCAAGTATCTCTCCAAGGAAAAATATTTCCGGTACCTACCTTATTCATCGCCTCTTTGCTCGAGGACGAGCAACGTCTAAGCATGGGGGAGGAGGTAGGTACGGTGCAATTTTAGAGTTCAAAGGGGAGTAATTTAAAAAAAGAGAAAGTTCAAAGGCGATGCACGGGACTTCCAAGGTGAAAGTCTCACAAAAAAATGAATGAATGAGAAAATGAATGAAAGAAAGAAACAAAGAAAAGAAGGAGAAATATGAGAAAGAAAAAAAATATAGAAGTATGCGTAAAGTGAACTCCCCGGTTCTCTAATGTGCATTAGGAAATTCAAGGCTTCAAGATTAAAAGATCCATTCTCATTTTCCAACCATGTGCAATCCGATAACGAGGACTTCCTTTGTGCCTCGAGATCACCCTTTGCCCTTTGCACATGTCCATTCATCTCAAGTGTGTGAGTATTTATCTTTCCCCTCCTTGATTTAACATCATTTTCCAATGACCTTTTTGACGAGTCTCGGTAAGACCATGAGAAGCTTGTCTTGTTTTGACAACATCTCATTTATAATATCTTGGTAGGACTAAACTTTCCCAAAAAGCTCCATATAAAGCCTACCACATATATATGTGTTATGAGAGGGAAAGGAGTAGAATAAATAGGCTTGAGAGACATGATGAGATGATAGTTCATGAGCATGATGCAAGGTGGTTTAAATTTGTGAACTTGGTTTAGCTCTTTTTCATCTTGTTCTTTATTTCAAAATTTCTGAGATCCATTTGAATTTTGGGAGCATGTTAATACTTGTGGGATAAGATTAATTAAATATCTACCCTCCGTAGGGATGAAGGCTAGTACATTATGGAACTTTAACGAATTAAACTTTTGAGAGCATTAAGTTTTTTTTTCATGTATGATCAAGTGCAAGGTTTAAACAATGAAAGGCAACGATGATATCCATCGAAGGCTTACTCGAGGACGAGCAAGGTTTAAGCATGGGGGAGCTGTTGACGATGAAAATCCGTCAACCTAGCCATGAGTTTACCTTCGGTGTTGGCATGACTTTTGTATCTTATCCATTGGTACTAACCCCCGTGGTATAACAAGTTCACTTGTGCATGTCGGTTTTGGAGTTAAGTGTTTACGCAGGGTTTTAACGTTGAAAGCAAGACTTCCGGGATAAGTTCATTAAGCACCTTATGACAAGACCTTGAAAGCCCGGTACAAGTCAAGCAATGAAGTGAACATAACTCCAAGAGCCCAAGGACCAAGCCCGAAAAGATGATAAACTCCGAGGACCTAGCCAGAAAAGTGTTGAATCTTGCAAGACAAGGAGCTTCATCCAATTCGGAGAGAAACCGACGTCAAGGGCCCACATGCAAAAGGGGAGAGCATCTAGAAGACGTGGGAAGCAATACCGGGCGAAGCCGGCCACGAGCTGGGCTGAATTGGGCCCAGGCCGGTCAGCCCAGGCCGGCCGGCCCAGCTCGTTTCGGGGCCCAATCGGCCTCCCCTTTGACCTAGTTGCATCTCTGGCTATTTATAGCCCCCTGACCGAGAGCCATGCATCAATCAATTCTTAATCCACTGCCGAGGAGCAAGAAGCTTGAGGGACACCATCTCGGAGATGAGGGTCGTGCTAGTTGTCTAGGGTTTCCCTAGCCGACGTGGGAACCTTGCATGGAAGACCACGTCGGAGCTCCGGAGTGAGGATCAAGATCGAGGGAGGGCCCCAGAGGTGATCTTGTTCATGTAATCATTCATGGTGAAGTTTGTAAGTGAATTCGATTTCTAGCGATCAAGTGCCTTCTCGATGATTTTGTTTTCTTCTTGGTTTTGCTTCTTCTACGATCTAGTTTGCAGCTAGATTACTTAGGGTGCTCTTGTAGCCGCTGTGGCTAGAGGTGCATACCGGACCGGCCAAGTGATTTCAACTTGTTCTATCGAACTCGCCCTAGACTACTCGCATGAGTAGGGATACGTTGTGACAAAACGGGGGTTCCGAAAGGCGGGCGTTTTCGGAGTCGGATGGAAGGCCACGATTTAAAGATGCTTTTAATGAGATTCGCTTTTCTATCTTCATCTATCTTGTTTGGATATACAACATAAGCATGATCTAGATTCTCTAGATCGGTTATCTCTTGCTTTCTATTGCTACCTCTTTAGTAGATTAGATTAGATTTGTTTTCCTTATGATATCTTAGATTAGATGCAATTTGATTCTTCAATAGATAGCTTTACCTTGCTTTACTAGATTGAATCCTTGCGTTGCACATTGTTCCACGGATTCGATACCTTGGGTTCACCACTCGAGGGAAGAAGGGTCCCTTGACTACGACGGGAGACATGTCCGCTTGCAAGTCTAAAAGAACTTTGATACAACTATTAACCGTCAACAGTGCCGAGGGAAGCCAGCGCCACCGCGTAAGAGATGAAGTCGAGATAGCTCGACGTGCTAACTACGATCGCGAGCACGGGGTCCCTGACGCCCTTGACGCCAACAACCCCATTCAAGCTACAGATCTCCGGATCATGCACGACCAGGAACTCCTGCGACGTGCTCAGTATGAACAAGACAACGGCCCTCCCGACGACCTCTACGTCATCCCCGCGGCTCACACACCATCTGCAAGCCTGGGAGCGGTCAACAATTTGCCAACTTTCTCACGACATCTCCGAACGATCAGATACCCAAAAGACTTCAGGCCAGCTATCGAGAAGTACGAGGTCGCTCCGACCCGAGTATATGGCTCAAGATGTACAGCATAGTGGCACGTGCCTCTAGAGGCAATGAAGACCACATGGCGAGATACTTCCCCCTCGTGATGGACAAGGCGCCACTCCTGTGGCTCGACAACCTCCCAGCAGAGTGCATCACCTCCTGGGCGACTCTGCCTCGCCTCTTCACAACCAACTACCAGGCAACCTACAATCGTCCTGGAAATACTCACCACCTCACCAGAGTACGGATGAGAAGTGATGAAACTCTCTGTGAGTACACTAACCACTACTTCGAGAACCGCAACACACTTGCAGGTGCCAAAGACGACGACGTCATTGCCTACTACAAAAAGGGAATCACCAACATCAAGCTATTTGAGAAGATCCACGAAGCCGATGCAAAAACCATTGGCGACCTCATGGCCTACGTTGACAAACTGGTCGACACGCAAGATGCGGTAATGCACGACTTCAACGGAGAAGACCACGATCATAGAGGCACCAGGTCGTGCAAGCGATCCGGCGAAGCCTATGTAGCAGATCCACCAAGGCCTTCCACCTTCCTCGAAGGTGACTTCAATATGTTCATGGACGACCAGTGCCAGTTCCACTGCGATGCCAAGCACACCATGAGGGAGTGCGAGCAGCTAAAGCGCGCCCTTGGAGTACCATCTACCTCCAAGAAGACCAGGAGCAACAGTAACGACAACCGCAATGGTGGTCAACGCTTCGACAATCGTAACCGTCGACCTGATCGACGAGATTGCCGTGACTGTAGGCCCTATCCTCGCAACAACGATAGGGATCGACGTGATTATCACCGCGACTATCGCCACGATGACAGACGCGATGACTACCGTCGCGATGACCGCACCGATAGGCGTGACAGAAGTGATCGTCGTGATGATCGCCACCATGATCTTTGTTGACGGTGTATTTTGGTGCACCTAGCATGTTCATTACACTTTGGTTTGGATTTGATTATGGAACTAACCCGCCACTAGGCACACTAATCATATGACAAGTTCATCTTTGTGCATGCATTTGGAAGTGTTGTGTTTATGTAGGAAAACATGGACATAAAGGACGGATTTGCAACAAGTTCAAAGGAGCATTCATGGAGTCTTGTTCGTGTTCATGAGCTTGCTGAAATCACTTCCAATGGTGGCGAGGACCGAAGTGCTATGAGGAACACCCTCGGGGATTGAAGCGTAAAAGATCAAACTTCATGCAAAGAGAGCCTCCATCTTGATCGCGAGGATAACAACGTCAAAATCATGCAAGTGGAGGGGCAAAGTAGATAAGTGCACGAGGACCCACGGAGCAAAAAGGGGCGACCGAACCGAGCCGAATTGGGCTGGGCCGGCCGGCCCGGGCGGGCCGGCCCGGCCCCACTTCGGGCACCGGTTCGGTCCCGTCTTCCTTGCCCTCGAAGGATCTTCGACCCTAAAACCCCCGACGCGCCGCCAACACAGAGAGGAGGAGTTATTCGCACCAGAAGGCCATCCACAAGCTAGAGAGAGAGGAGGAGGATCTCCGGCGGGAGATCAACCGCCTCGAAGGAAGCACCCTCTCGTGGAGAAGGAGGAAGACACCGGCGGAAGGGAAACCAGGATCAACGGTGCCATGATCAGCACCTTGATGGGGTAATCTTCTCATTCGTCCATGGGTTGTAATCGATCTTGAGATGTAATCGCACTTTGTCGGATTATCTATCTATCATCTTGTGTTGAATATACTTTCATGCTTAAGGTTTGCAACCATGCCGTAAAGGGAGTATAGGCCTCAATGCTTCCTTGGATCCATTCAATACGCCGTGGCCATCAAAGGTCTAGTCATGAATACCTTCGCGTAGTGACAGTACGAGAGGAGGGAAAGGGCGAAACCGTGGTCACATCCCCGATAGATTAGATTGGTTTTTCATGTCTTTAAGCGATTGCATGCTCTAGTATCGTAGACCCGTGGGCGAGTGTCTTCTATCTTGATCGTTTATCATTCTCTCTAGTGTAGTTTAGTTGTTTTCTAGTTTAATAGTAAGTTAGGGTTTTAGTAGCTAGTGTGTCGTTGTTGATCGAACGCTTGTAATCCCCTTGCTCCGCGGATTGACAAGAACCTTGGGAATCCCGTGGTGAAAAAGGTGTGGGGTCCGTACGCTTGCGGATCGTAGAGGGATACGTCTTTTATCCGTCAACAATCTTCACAAGGACCGGCGTGATGATCGACGTTGCCAAGACGACCACAATCGCCAGAACAACAACCGGAAGGAGCGGACGCCTCCGCCACCGCCCAAAGGGGGCAACCCCAATGGTGCATGCCAGAAGGCTAACTGCGAGATCAACTTCATTGTCGGAGGTCGCCAAGCGATCAAAAGTAACCGACAGACTCGATCAAACGCCCGGAAGATCGAGCATGTCAACACTGAAAACCCACGACCTCTGCGGTGGTCTGAATTCCCAATCACTTTCTCCCGGAAAGATCATTGGGCTCACATCCCTGACCCCTGAACCAATCCGCTGGTCGTCAACCACATTGAGGACCATGTGTGGTTCGAGGACCGGTGGATGGTCGCTTCCTTGTGTGATGAGTGATTGACAATGTTGTGTGGACTGATTCTTGGCTAAGTATTGCAGGTGCAGGTTGCAGCTTGACTGGTGTTGGTGCAGGTGAAGAACAAGCGCAAAAGGTCGTCGCCGGTGAGGCCTCCGGGTGTGGAGAAGACAAGTAGGCTTCGTTCGAGGGACCGGTGGCCGGCGGGGGTCAAGTGCGGGCCGCATGGTGGCATGAACAAGCAAGATGAAGTCGTGGACGGTTTCTTGGTTGAGCCTCAAAACCAAGGTCGAGCCGGGACTACGTGGGAGCCGAGTCATGAGTGGAGATTGGCGGAGGCTACACCGAGTTCGCGGGGTTTCCGGTGGTTCACCAGAAAACCACTGGGTTCATTGGTTGATCCACAAATCCAAGACCGGAGAACCGAAGATGGTGCTTTGCAAAGCGGTGCGGACCGGCCCGACCGGTGGGTACCCGGCTCCGGCCGGTGAGGAGCACCGGTCTGACCGGTGTGCGACGACGCAGTCCGGAATCTTCAAAGCGGAGGACACACGTCGGGATCGCAAGGCTTGCGTCGAGGCTAAGCAAGTTGCGGTCGCTGGGCATCCGTCTGATGGAGAAAGGTTAAAGACTTCCAAAACTGCCCTTGAGGGGCTTGTATCCCTAGTTCTTAGGAAAGGGTATTTTAGACTTTCGGTTGCCTCCATATAACCCATGAGGTGAGAGGATGGCAGCCAAGCTCTTGGAATCCTAGTTCATTTGCTTTCCTATTTTCCCTTCCTATTTTCTTAGGATTTCCATAGGACTAGCTTGAGAGCTTCATGGTGAGATCTTGTTGAGAGGGTTGGATGATCGGGCGGCAAGCTGGACCTTGTATGAACCTTTGTGGCATGTATAGATGATTCGGCGTGGTTCCTCAAGGTTTGGATGTGTTGTTCCCGGTTGTTCTTGGTGGTGATTTTCGGAGCCCTCTCTTGGTGATTTCTTTGCGTTGTTTTCGGGACCTTGCTCTTGGGGATTTGATGGGGGAAATTTGTGGGAACCCTTCGTGGTTCTTTGGGCTGTAATTCCCCTCCCAAATCCGTGAGTAAAGGGGCTCGATTTTGGGGTTTTCCGAGTTCTAGGGTTTGAGGTGTTCTTGGCGGGATTTCTTTGATTCCTCCTTTTTGGACAAGTTTTGGTGGGATTAATCTTGGCTATGGACTCCTCGTGAGGTGTTCCTATTATCCCCAAAGTCTTGTTCAAGTCTGTGGAGCGATTCGGGAGATCGAGGTTTGGATTTGGGGGAGTTGACCCGCGGGTGCTGTTCATCCCGAGCTGCCCAGGCTACACCGGTCTGACCGGTGCTCTTGACCGGTCTGACCGATGCAACCCTTGGTGGGTTTTTGCTCAGGTGAACGTCTGGGTGAGTTTGCTGTTGTCCTGTGTTTGGGCTGTTTCGAGTTTGGGTCAGTTTGGAGGTCGGTTGGCATGTTTGGTGATTTGGGGCTTTCTGGCTGTGACCGGCCTGACCGGTGTGTCGCACCGGCCTGACCGGTGTGGAGCCACTTGGTGGAAGTCGCCAAGTTTCACCAGCAGGGACTGGTCTGACCGGTGGTTCTCACTGGTCTGACCGGTGTTGGTCAGTGGACTCGAGGTTTGGTGTTCCGCTGCGTTCTCGGGTCGGAAGGTTGTGTGTTGGTTCCTAGGTCCAGTGGCACTCTAGTGGCTACGTGGGCTTGGCCAACTTGGGTAGTGAGTCGGAGACGTGTGTTGGAAGCTGTGTTCATCTTGTTGGAGTTTCCATCTCCTTCGAGAAGAATTTTTATCGGCTCCCATTCACTCCCCCCCCTCTCTGGTTCGTCGTATCGGTCCTTCAAGTGGTATCAGAGCCGGTTCGGGTCTTTATTGACTCTAACCAGTCTAAGATCCAAGGATGGCATAACAGGAATGGGGATCGGGTCCTCCACACTTCGATGGCAAGAACTACCAGATGTGGAGTAAGCGGATAGCTGCGTTTCTCAGAGGAAAGGGTCGGATCCTTTGGGATGTCACGGTGGACACAGGCTATGTCCAGCCGATGAACTTCCTTGCTCCAGGATCGAGGGACATGTTCGACGCCAATAATAAGGCGGTCGACTACTTGTTTTGTGCCTTGTGCCAGCCTGAGTTCGATCGGGTGCACACAGAGCACTTAGCTTGTAGAATCTGGTTGGTGTTGAAGGAGGCTCATGTTGGGAATGCCCAGGTTCAGGCACGAATGTATGCGACCTACCGGAGAGAGTACGAGAACTTCACTCATCTCCCCGGTGAGTCCATTGATGCCTTCTTTCAGTGGTTCACGGTGGTTGTGAACAACATGAGGGCCAATGTGGACATGCTCCCGTACGATGATCATGATAGAGCCGTCAAGATCTTACACTCTTTGGATCGTACAATATGGGGCGGAAAGTTCGAGGCCATTGTGGAGTCAGAGAAGTATGACACTCTGACGGTGAACGAGCTGTTCTCGAAGCTCAAGTCGGCTGAGGTGGATAGGGGCATGACTGCCAAGCTCGAGAGTCCGACTGACTCCCATAGTCTTGCCCTCGTTGGTGGTTCGAAAGGAAAGGCTAACACTAACCCATCCACCAGGATGTTCTCTTTGGCCTCCTTAATGTCTATGCCAGATGAGGAGTTCGACGTGCTTGGAGAGGATGAGCTGGCGCTCCTGACGAGGCAGTTCGAGAGGCTGCACGAGAACCGGGTGAACATGAGGAGGAACATGAGGACATGCTTCCAGTGCGGCAAGCCGGGACACTTCGTCGCCGATTGCCCAGAGAAGGTCGAGAACAAGGACGGCGACAAGCACAAGTCGAGGATGGATGGAAAGTACCGGTCGAGGCGTGACCACAAGAGCAAGTACAAGAACAAGCACAAGGACGAGCGACGATCGAGGAAGAATGAGAGTCGAGGCAAGATCCGAGCAATGGTGGGAGCAAGCGACGTCGACTCCAGTTCTGCGTACTCTACCCCGAGCTCGAGCAGCAGTGAAGACGAAGGTGATCATCGCAAGAGCAGGAAGTCGTCAAAGAACCTGAGCGGGCTGAGCTGCTTCGCTAGCGACGGCTTCTGCACCATGGCTTTGAGCTCCGACAGCAAGAAGAGCCACCAGAGCGACTCGGACTCCGACTCCGATGACGAGGTGCGTGATGAGCTTCCATTCTTGCGCCAGGAGAATGAACGACTTGGTACTTTGCTTGATAATCGTGATGACATGCTTAGAGAGGCAAAGAAAATGAGAAAAGAGCTTAGGGCTTCACTCGAGGATGCTAGGACTAGAGTGGTTGAGCTAGAAACACAGGTTCTTGATAGAAAGCTTGAGATTGATTCCCTTGAGGCTAGCCCTGTTGTTTCGGATGAGGTTGATTGTGTTGATTACTCCATTTTCCTTGCTGATCTTGCTTTGTTCAAGGAAAAGCATGCCTCCAAGTGTGAGGAACTAGATGTGCTTAGGGTTGAAGTGGCTGAGCTTAAATCTAGATCTACTTTGCTAGGTGCTTGCACTTCTTGCCCTGTTTTACATGCTAAAATTGATGAGATGTATGCTTACACTAGTTCTCTTGAGGCTAAGCTGAAAGAACCCATTCCTACATCATGCTTTACCTGTGAAATGCATGCTTTGAAAAATTTGGAACTTGCATATTATGTTGATCGTTTGCAGGATGAGAATGATGAGCTGAGAAAGTTGATGGGTTGGTTGTCTGGTCATGAGCCTCAGTTGAGTATGATGATTGAGGCATTTAAGAGGCAGGATGGTGAGGGACTTGGGGCAAACAAGGTTGGTGAGGGAAGTGGAGAGAATATCCCAGAGCCACCAAAAACCCACCACAAGAATGATTTCCCTCCTAAACCCAACCATCTAAGGAACCGACTAGACACAACCCCAGCTCCACCCGTGTTTCCCCCAGATACAAATGATCTCCAAAAGCCTATCAAGTTTGTGAGCACTTCGGGGAAAGTGTTCTTTGGGAAAGAAAGTGAGAAGGCTAGTAAGGAGAAACCGGTGGAGAAGTTGAGTGGAGAGAAACCAAGTGAGCAGCCACAGCCCAAGCCTAAGCCTAAGCTTGTGAGGTTCCATTGTGGCTATTGTGGGAGAGATGGCCATAAGGATGAGTTTTGCTTCAAGAGGAAGCGAGAGGAGAGAATGGTGAAGGAGTGGGCTAACAAGGACAAGTACCACCCTTCCGATGGTGTACTTGAGCCTCATGTGCAGATGCCCAGGGTCAAGGCGAGTGTGAGGACAGTTCGGGCTTGGGGAGAGCGGAAGGCTGTTGGAGGTGATGCTGCCCAGGCTACACCGGTCAGACTGGTGTGGGGCACCGGTCAGACCGGTGCAGGCCTGGATAGGCAGCAGTTTGGGTTTTGTGCCCGTACATGTGCGAGGGTTGTTTCTGGAGGTCGTGGTTCTGGTGGTTTGGTTGGAGAGTTTGCAAGAGGTCAGGTTGCTAGGCATTCTCCCCCTCGAGTTCACTACGGGGATGGGAGGAGTCGTAGCTTTGAGAAGGATAAGAGAGACGGTCCACGGGCTTTCTTTTGTGGTTTTGGTCCTCCTCCAGGCAGAGAGGGTTGGTTCCCTCAGGGTGGTTACCGTGGTGGTGTTCGTGGAGGTAGCTTTGGTAGGAGAGATGGTTTGGTTTGTGCTAACCCCACTTTCGAGCAAATGGCTCGGCACTGGTTTTACTCTTTTGGTACTAACCCCAGTGCTGAGTTGTTTGTTCGCTCACGTGCTCGTTTTTGAATTTCAGGTGGGAGACTTGAAGAACATTTGGTTGATTGACTTTGGTTGCTCGAGGCATATGACCGGAGACAGAGGGTGGTTCTCAAGTCTCGTCCCGGTGGTGACAAGTGTTGACGCAAAATGTGCACCTAGCGCCAAACACAGAGCAAGCCGAACAAGCTGGCTTCACACGTGCAAAGAATCACAAGACGTGCCAGTCAATTTTCCTGAAAACTTAACAAAAGACAATGTAGTTAAATACCAAAGCTTGGAACTTGCCGGGTGATACCAGACAGTTCCATATTTACGGCTACAAAGCCAGATGGGATGACACATAGCTATGGAAAGCTATCTGCCAATAAACTGAAACCATTCGGGAGCTTGCAACAGGAAAAGTAACATAGCCGAACGGATGACGTAAGCATGATGGCGATCGGTCTTTGTTTGAACAAAGACGTACGTGCGCAGGACCACGACCGATCCCCACGGTGATTAACATTAAATAAATAAATAAAGTAAAGCGCGAGCATAAACATGTAATAAACAAGCATGCATAGATCCAAAGCACTAGTCTACCGCATGTCTAGGTACTTTAAAACCCGTCGGGTACGACACCAAACAAATCTATCCACCGCATGATACAACTTGCATGAAAATTGTACCACTTTCCACAAATAGATCTATCCACCGCATGATACAATCTAAATATGGAAAGCTAAAAGCATACGTTATTTAAAGCATGAATTACGCACGTGTTCTACTCGTGAAGAAACATAACCGAATACGGCCGAATGTACCGATTTGGGGTCCATGAAGAAGGAACGAACATTACCAAGCGAAATAAACCTATCGATTGATTCGAAATCTAATCCACCTTGGGATGACTAGCTCCAAAGCAACCCAAAAACCTGCATCTACCGCGTGATACTCAGTTCTTTCAAGATTTATATCAACGTTGGCAAGCTTGAACCCGCAACACGTAACAACCTAGATCGATTCGGTTTCGGCTATCGGAAAGCACGTGATCCACGTGTTAAATTAGCTCAAGGCGCGAACTCGACTCACATGAAGATCACAAAAGGGATAAAGCCGATCCAAACCCATCTAGATTGGGCAAAAAGGTGTTACATGAATTTAAACATAAAGTAAAAACTCAAAACAACACGGGGTAACTTAATGAATCTATTGGATCTTGCCAAAATCCAATAGAGCCGATAACGAGCCTCAAGCTAGATCTTAGCCTACCGCATGGCTCATGACCTAACAAGAAACCCTCTTGAACTAAGCTTGAATCTACCGCATGACACGAAGCATGGTAACAAGACTACTTGCATCAGATCTAAATCCACCGCATGATACTAGATATGATACAAGGTTGACGGATCGATGAACCCTCTCGAAGAACTCGACGACACGACAAATGGACTCTAGGGTTTGGCGTAAGGCCGGTTTGTATTGAGAATGATTGTCTGTTTTACATACATTCAGGGCTCATATTTATACCCTGCCAAGCACAACCTCGAATGGATTTGTTGCCTAACTTATCTCTAAGCTTGATCGCTTATCCATCCACTCGTCCTTCCTGCTTGAGCCACGTCACCTTCCAATCCCGCAAAATCAGCTCAATTGTTCCCTTGCCGAACGGAAGCAGATAGCCGACCGCGGATCTTTTTGCCGAATACATCTGAGGAGATCTTCCTTCCGCCAGACGGACTCCTCATCGAGCTGGACCCACAAGTCAGACTCCTTACCAAATTTTGGTGTTAACACATGCCCCTTCAATTGCGGAATAAAAGTGATTTTGTTCCGGAATTGACTCCAGCCACAAACATTTTCAAATCGAATCTGTCAACACCTGTTCTTCTCTCTTCGCAATCCGCCGAAATCCTCGTCTAGATCCAAACCCTAGATCCCCTTGTTCTGAGCTCAAATCCCCAATGGCGGCTCAAAACCAAGCTGCTCAGGTAAATTCCCCTCCCGTAAGCTTCATTCGGCATTTAGGTTTTCAATTTTACCTGAGATTTCTTTTCCGCTTTCCTTCAGGAGCCTTCCACTGAGCTTTTGATTCGCACCGAGGCCAATTCAAGATCCTACTACCTTGGTCCCATGGGAAACTCTGATCCTCGAGATTTCATCGCGGCTGAATCTCAAAGGATCCCCTTCCAACCGGCTCTGTCCCCACCTCCTTAGTGGCAGGATGCTTTCAAGAACTGGCCTTTGCCCCCAATCGCAGGCTGGAAAAATTGGTACCGGAGGATTCTTGCAGACAAGAGTGCTAGGACCTAGAACTGGGATACCCTTCGTATTGCTCAGTGCCTGGAGTTATCTTTGGCCGAGACCCCCAAGAATGAAGACCTTTTGATAGCAGCTTGCCACTTTTGGTCAAACGGCGTCAACGCCTTCCTCTTTGGCCACGGCCCGATGTCCCCAACTCTGGCCGATGTGTATATGATCACCGGCCTTGACATTACAGGATCCGTTCAACCCTGGGATTTCCGAAGTTCCTCACGACAAACAGGGGTGAAACCAGGGAGCGGATACAAGAACTATATCTTGAACCACATGAAGGACGACCCCCTTGGTGAAATTGAATACGGGGCGCTTCGAACATGTGGCTATGCGAGTTCATCTTCTGTGGTAAAGCCAATGAACCTACCCTGAATCACATTGCAATGGCTTCTCAACTGGTCAGTGGCAACCGCTTCCCCCTTGGGAAATTCCTCCTAGGCAGTGTGTACCATATGCTTCATCAAACTGTCACCCAGATGTACACCGGCCAGAGGATAGCATGTGTGAACGGTCCCTGGTGGTTTGTTCAAATGTGGCTGCAGCTACACATGCATCAGATTGTTGGTGTTGACCTGAACACCCGGCTCTTCCCTTTATCCAATCATCCTGAAGGGGAAGCCCAAGCCACCAGAGGATGCCTGACTTATGGAGAAGCTGCTTCAACTGTTCTTATTCGACGGGATATCGGCCCAGCTTTTCGAACTATTCTTCAAAGGTTTCCAAAATCCTCTCTGGCTCCCTTATCTGGACAATGACAATTTGATTTTCCCTTGTGAATTCTCTTTTGAAACTGGACGCCAAGATGGGAGATTCCTGGAGATCCTCAATATCATAATCCGCCCATGCATTCTGCCAGCTAAATTCAATGGAGGAAGGCTGACCTATAGCACTTATGAATATTATCAGCACAACGTAATGGCTCGGCAACTTGGATGTGGCTAGATGCCCCCAAGACTGTTTCTGCATGAATTCCTCAAGCCCAGAGAGGAAATCAAAGAACTCATGCACAGTAGCAGAGTCTTCCATTATGTGTGCAGTCCCACTGTCTACACCTGGCCTTTTGTACCCACAACGATAGCTCACTCCACCTTCAACTCCTGGTGGCAAGAATTCCACGATCATATCTTCAATGAGCCTGTACACTTGTTCTGTGCAGAGTTGATGCCTGATTTCCAGCCAACCTCAGAGGTAATATAATTAACCTTTGGATCAGACATTTCCTCCTCTAATCATGATTCTGATCTTATTTCTTTTATCCACAGAACACAGTGCCTGCCCCTCGAGCCAGGAATATTGCCTACAATGCCGTAGGCCCAATCTCAGCACTGGGATTCAGGTCTCCAACCCTGGCTCAGCTAATGGCCAGGTTTGCCACAACAGACCCAAGTCTTTCCAGCCTTGCTGCTGATTGGAGGCAAGGCTTGTCTCTGATTGCCCCTCCAAATGCCAAGAGGAGGAGAACTATCAAGAAAGTCCTTGTTGAGGTAAAAATCTTTTCCTTTCTTGATCACAAGATTACTCTGTTCCTGATACATCATATCTCGTGTATTTTCAGACCAGAGCCCAACAATCTTCAGTTCCAGAACCTGCCAATGCCCCATCCACTGGTATGACCTTCACTGTCGTTTTTCTTGAGGATGAACACTGACATTTATTTTTTAATCTGGCACTTGCAGAAGAAACAATGGAAGAACAACTTGTGGACGTCCCAGTGTCTCAACAAACAAGTCCACCCAGGGTTGAGTTACCTGTCCCAGTGGAAATCTCATCTTCATCAGGGACTCAATCACCCCCTGTTCAAACAGAAGCAATAAACTCTCCAGAGATGAGTTTCCCAATCCAACCAGAACCATCAAGTCCTCCAAGGGCCCAATCACCTACTGGTCATGCAGAGACATCAACCCCAGCAGAGGTGAACCCATCTCCTCTTCAGCCAGAAGCTCCTGAGTTGCCAGCAACTGCATCAACGCCTTCTCACATAGAAGCTTCAGCTTTGCCTGGAACACCTCCTTCACCAGTGGTTGCCCCTGAACAAAGTCCTGCCCCTGCTCAAGAAATCATACATGAGGTACTCATTTGTGCTTAACTCTGTTACCTTTTACTTTCAGCATTCCTGACTCGGCAATACTGCTTTCTTAGGATCAGGCCCCATCATCATCAAGTCTGTCGATGGGGGACAACCCAGTTGCCGAGGCAAGGGAAAGAGTGCATCAAACCCCGTCAGAGGAAGTGTTAGAAAAGCTCAGGGAGATCTTTGCCTGGCTGGAAAGAGATGCACGAGATCAATTCAAGGATCTCGACCACTTTGAAGAAATGCTCGAACCTATTAGCCAAGAACTCCCTGAGGACATCAGTACCTCTCTTGCATCTATCTCTGGCCTGGAAATGCACTATGTGCCCATAAGGCAAGCTTTGAGGAAGGTGTCCTCCCTCCCAGCTGTTGAAAAGAAGAGGGCCAGTGCTGAACAAGCCATGAAAGGGGCACAATCTCAGACCGAGAGCCATAAAGATACTTTGGCCAATCTGCAAGCTTCTTGTGATTTAAAAATTGCCAGGAAAACCGCTTTGGAGGCAGAACTGAGAAGCCTGTCAGCTGAGATAGAGGCCGATAACAAGAAAATAGCCGAGCTCCCTGGATTGATAGAGAAGACCCAAGAGGAAGCAAAATCGGCTATAGCCAAGGTGAAACAATGCGATGCGGAACTTACCACCCTGTCTAGTGCCCAGAAAGATTATCAGGAGCGGTTGGACAATTTTCGCCAAGCAACATCAAATGTCCGTAGTGTAATTGCGATATACTTGAACATTTAGATGCTTCAATTGATGTATAACCGAATTGGTCGCTCTTGTAATATCTGTTCTTGCAATTTTATTTCCTTTTTCTTCTGCGCACCTTCAAATGTAATGCTGAACGACCCATTCGACAAAGAAATGCCAACACCCGAATGGCACTTTGACCCCTCTCAGCCGAGCCAGTCAACTGAATATGACTCAGCCTAGAACTCCAAGCGACCCATTGGCGGACTGGTCAAGGAAACCTTTCCACCTTCCGATTTTCTTGGGATATGCGCCATGATCCAGAGCCGCGACTTGAGGCCACGATCTGTCTTGCCAGGCCTATAAATGAAACCGTAGGTGCCCCTAGCTCTCCACCAAGCCTTGAGCTCTCGAATCTTTGCCAATCTCAACTCTTCTTCTTTCCAAACAGTGTACATCCCAAAGCAGCATGGTGCGCCGCCTCAACCGACGTCGCGCCTCTGATGAGGCGGAGGGGAGCAGCGCTAATGCGCGCCGGAGGCAATGATCGTCAATTCCTCTTCTTTGATTCACCTTTGATCTTCTTTTGTTTTGACGATCATCCCCTTTTTCAGGTTGATCCAGTGGAATCCGTCTCCTGCGCCGGCCAGTCAGCCCCTTCCGGACGACTCTTCGGAGTCTGACGGCCACTCCCCCGTGCCCTACAGGGAACTCGACGCTCTCCGCTTCAAGGCGGAACTGAAGACGGCCCAGCGCAAGCTGGAGGAGGTCTCCAAAAAGGCTGGCATAGCCGAGTTGGAGTGGGAGGACCAGCGCAAGCAGCTGCTGGAGACCATCGACGGTACAGCTCTGAAATCAATTTTGGATCTAATCCGGCCTTTGATGCTAATCCCCTTTTTTTTCTTGCACCTTGCAGCCCGCGCTGCCGAGCTCAACCAGCTAAAGATGCTAGTGGAGCAGCTAGCCGATAAGGTGAACGCCCGCGGGGACACACCGGCGGAGCGCCTTGCTGCGGTGGAGCACCGCGTTGATGAGGTGGCCACCCATGGCGTCCGCTTGGGCACCACCCTGGGCCTGGCTGCCATGGCAACGCACACGGACGTCGACTACTCCACCAGGCCGCGCGACTTCCGGGGCGGCGCGCCAGAAGACATCGAGGAGATTGAGCTCATCTTGGAGCGCCTCGACGGCCACGGCGATGCCATTGCCGAAATCACTCATCCCCAATCTGTGCTGAACAGGCTTTTTGACTAGATTGTATTAGGGATGTTTGAATATCGGCAATAAATAAAGAACTTTTGAATTCTGTGCTTGCACTGCGATGATTTTTCTTTATGTTTGCATCCATGAATCTTGTTTTTCCTCAAACGTATCCGGGAACTGTCTTGAGCCGAATACGCGAGAACAGATCCGCCTTGGCGCAAAATCCATAGAAGATCCCAGAATCGGCAATCCATAAGCACTGTTCAAGCGAAAACCCTTCGCATTCGGGAAGAAAACCCTGCCGTTTGGTATTCCAACAGTGTACGCTGGCCAGTCATCACTCCCAATGCACCCCTTCGGTCAATAAAATAGCATGCTGAGATGCCCTGCAAATCCACTCGCACACTCATCCATCACTTCTCATTTCCTCCCCTGTCTCCAGCGGAAAAAAACCCCAAGGCCATGGACAAAGGCAAGCAACCCCAGGAGAGCAGCCCTCCAAAGAAACGCACGATTCGAAGGTGAGTTTTCCCTTGATTTACTCCTTGTCTCCCATATGATCTTGCGCTTTACTTCCTCTTCTTTCCCTCTTTCAGCCTTGATTTGCTTCCTGAAGAAATCATCGGGACCGAAGACGTGCCTAAGTACATCTCCTCTGATTCCTCCCTTGAAGCAGAGGGCGCCACGCCTGAACAGAGGACCAGCCATCAACTGCGCCGCCGTGTTCGGCACCTGGAGCACGGCCTCAGGGACATCACCGCTCGTTGCCAAGCCGAACCCGAGCGTCGCATGGCTCTGGAGGCACTAGTGGGGGGTAAATGTTTCTGACTTCTTCTTGACTTCGTGCCCGCACTTGGATTTCTTGCCCCTAACATCCACTCCTCTGTTCCAGACGTCTCTGACAGGTACAACAACTTGAAAGGCTTATCCAGCTGAGGAGGGACCAGCACTGGTGGCTCCTTCATGTATTGCTTGATCTCATCGAAAGCCTTTTGTTGTTCGTCGCCCCATGTGAACTTCTGATCTTTCTTTAGCTTCAGCAGTGGAGAAAATGGCAAAACTTTCTGTGACAAATTTGAAATGAATCTCCTCACGAAATTAATTTTGCCGAGCAGTGATTGTAACTCCTTGAGATTAGTTGGAGGAACAACTTCATCGATGGCCTTCATGCTCTTCTTGCCAACTTCGATCCCCCCTTCGTGGACCAAAAATCCCAAGAACTCTCCAGCTGATACCCCAAAAGCGCACTTGTTTGGATTCATCTTTAAACCATGCTTTCGGGTGGACTCCAAGGTCTTTTTCACATCTTCCAAATGTGTGTCATGACTTAGGGACTTGATCACCACATCATCAATGTAAATTTCCACAATTTTGCCGATCAACTCGTGAAAAATGTAATTCATGGCTCGCTGATAAGTTGCACCGACATTTTTTAACCCAAATGTCATGACTATCCATTCAAACAGGCCTATATGACCAGGACATCTGAAGGCCATCTTTGATATATCCTCTATTGCCATGAATATTTGGTTGTATCCCGCATTGCCATCCATGAAACTGGTCACTTTGTGTCCAGCTGCGGCGTCAATCAACAAATCGGCAATAGGCATGGGGTAACCATCCATCGGAGTAGCTCGTTCGGGTCCCCGAAATCTATGCGGACCCTCATTTTTCCATTCTTCTTGTAAACGGGGACAATGTTAGAAATCCACTCCGCATATCCGCATGGCCGAACGAAGTTTGCATCAAGTAATCTTTCAACTTCTTTCTTCACATCGGCCAATACCTCATCCTTGTAGATTTTCCGGGGTGGTTGCTTGTATGGTTTGAAACCAGATTTGATTGGCAACCGATGCTCAACGATGGAACGATCCAGTCCAGGCATCTCCGAATAATCCCAGGCGAAGCAATCCTTATATTCCTTGAGGAGCCTGATTAATTCCTCCCTGAAGTCCGGTTGCAAGTTTGCGCTGATGAACGTCGGCCTTGGCTTATCACCGCTTCCAATATCAACTTCTTCTAATTTATCAGCCGACATAAATCCTCGCCCCAACTTGCCATCAGTGCCATCGACGGGGTTCTCCATTAAAAATTACTATAAGAGCCGATCGCTTGAATCACTGTTGATCGCGCGCCGACAGTTCAACGGGACCTTCTCCCCGGTCTTTCCCCGAGAAACGATCAATGCCTTGATACTCCCGAAAGCCGGTTCCATGTTTGCAACACTCACGGAGTCATCTCGCTTGGACAACCTCAATACCATCATCCACCCATTGGACGAGCTGCTGATGCATGGTGGATGGGACGCAGCAATTGGCATGAATCCAGTCCGTCCAAGCAGTAGGCTGTAGGCTCCTTTACCTTCGATAACAAAGAAGGTCGTGAGCAGTGTCTTGGACCCGATCATCAGATCCACGTGAGCGCATCCCTTGGTGTCTGAAGGATTCCCAGCGAAATCGTTCAGTATTATGCTTGTAGGCGTTAGATCGCTAGGGCCCATGCCAAGTTTCCTGAAGGTGGTGTACGGCATTACGTTAACTGCCGCTCCACCGTCGACGAACATCTTGGTCAATGGCTTGCCATTGACATATCCCCTCAAGTACAGCGGCCTCGTGTGTCGATTTTTGGCCGGTTTGTCGAAGATGGCCTGCTTTGCTAGCACCAGCTGTGCCATCATCCCCTCGATCTGCTCATCATCTAGGGACGCCTCTTCCTGCACAACCTGATTAGCAGGAGCCATAAACTCATTCGGCAGAAAATATACCATGCACGTTGGAGCCGAATGCCTTGACCCTTCAGGTTGATCCTTTGGGTGCCACACCTGCCTTGTTTGGATCCCAGCCTGCCTCAGTTCACGGTTCCTCAAGCGTTGAACCCTTCGCTTCTGACTTTTTCTTAGGCCAGGCGGGCACCATTGCCCCTTCTGCCAGATGTACTCGTCTTCGTCCTCTTCTTGATCAGCCCACCTTAAATCAGCTTGCCTTTTCCTGGGATGATCAATGATTTCAATTTTTTGGCGCCGATCCTCGTTAGGATGGATCCTTCCAATTCTCTCATGGACGGATCGGCGATTGGCGCTCTCCCCGCCCGTACTCAAAATACCCGTCACCGCACTCGGGGCGGTTCCTCGCCGTGGGCGGCTTCAAACCCTCGTTCCAACAGTGCCTGAAGAACGCACATCCCCAGTGCGCGCGCTCCTGCTCACACGTGTATTGCTCCAGGTCTCTTCTGTGTGCCTCTTCTTCAGCTCTGCGCTTCTCCTCCTCGTATCTTCGCTTCTGGTAGCGCTCTTTTTCCAACTGGCGCTGCCACTTGTTGAGGAGGATACGCGTGGTCACCCTGGGCTTGGTTCTGGATGATTCCCCGGCTTCAATGTGGCTTTTGAGAATGCGGGGGGCTTCACCATGCACCTGCTCCATAGTTACTTGACGCTCCGGGTCCACTGTTCCATCCTGCCTAGCCCTGGCTGAGGTTAAGACTTTGACCTTGCCCTTCTCCTCAGCCGTCACCATGTTGACGGAAAAGCCCACCATGTTCTGAGGGAAGGGGTGGCCATCCAGCTTCATCTTGTTGTCAAATTTGAGGTGTCCCTCCTGGATGGCTTTCTGGATCCTCATCCTGAAGACCCTGCAGTCGTTGATGGAGTGTGAGTTCCTGTCGTGGAAGCCACAGTAACGCTTCTCCTTTACCCCATCGGGCCGAAGCATGGAATGCCCTTCAGGCAATCTGATTTGGCCTTCCTTCACTAGGAGCTCAAACAGCTTGTCAGCCTTTGTGATGTCGAAATCGTAGGTGCCTTTGGTCTGTTTGACCCAGCGTTGATTCATCGTTAATGGCTCTTTCCCCCACATGATTTCGGCTGCGGCCACATCCAGTTCATCATCAGAATCTTCTATCAGGTCGGCCTTGTCCAAGAACTGGTTGTAGATGTCCGCCACATCATGCTGTTTGCCAAACCTGGCATCCTTCTTGAAGCCATACACTTGGTTGCTCATTAATGACAGCTTTTGAGACAGCTGGCCCAGGTTTTCAAACTCCATACCAAACAGTTTCTCACGCACGGCCGGCAGCATCCCGGCAATGGCCATGTCGGCCAACTGGTCATCTGGCAAGTTGAGCGAAAAGCACATGCCCTTAACTTCCCTGAACCTCCTGAGAAATTCCAATGGCGTCTCGCTGTGCCTCTGCTTCAGGGTGGCAAGGTCGATCAGCTTCTTCTCTGAGCTGCTGCTGAAATAGTGGGCGTGGAATTTCCGTTCCAGGTCCTTCCATTTGCTAACTGACTCAGGGGGCAAGGATGAGAACCACTGGAACGCTGGGCCCGTCAGTGACACGGGGAAGTATCTGACCCTGAACGCTTCTTCAACTGAGCATTCTCCGAGCTGCATCAGGTAGCGAGCAATGTGCTCCACCGTGCTTGTGTCGTCTTGCCCGGAAAATTTCGTGAATTCCGTCGGAGGTTTCACCCTTGGCGGAAGGAGCACGTTGAAGTACCACTCTGGGAACGGTGGCTTGTAGGCAGGTCCCTGCATTTTCGGTTTGAGGCCGAACTGATTTTGCATCAACTCGGCCATCTTTCGCGCCAGGGCGTCGTCCTCCCGTGTGCTGCGCACTGGTGCGTACCCTGGATGCGGGAAAGCGTCGATGGCTCCGTAGTTTCCCACCTCGTGGTAGCCTCCGCCGTATAGGTTCCTCTGTAGCCAGTTGCTTGCCGGAGCAATCCTGTGGCCGGAGGCAAGCGGGGCCCCAGGCGAGCCGAACGCTATCTCCCCGTATGTGGGCTGGTACGGGTTCGGCTGTTGTACAGGTTGACCCGTGCTGCCCTGCGGTGGTGGCTGGATTGGTTGCCCTCCTGAGGCCTGTAGTGGGGGCTGAACTGGCTGACCCCCAGCGCCTTGCGGAGGAGGCTGGAAAGCTTGACTTCCAGCGCTCTGAGGAGGAGGCTGGATTGGCTGGCTCCGTAATGGTGGTTGAGAGCTTGACTCGCCCAACTCCACGGTGCCCGCTTGGATGGGTGTCTTGCTGAATGCCTGCTCCATGCCTGGGCCAAAGACAGCCACCATCATTTGCTTGAACGCACCAAGGAAAGCTTTGTGGTGCCTGCTCAAGACGTGGTCCGCAGAATCCCGAAATGCTTGCAGGCTGTTGACGGTGAAAATCCGTCAACCTAGCCATGAGTTTACCTTCGGTGTTGGCATGAATTTTATACCTTATCCATTGGTACTAACCCCCGTGGTATAACAAGTTCACATGTGCATGTCGTTTTTGGAGTTTAATGTTTATGCAGGGATTTAGTGTTGAATGCAAGACTTTCGGGGTAAGTTCATCAAGCACCTCATGACAAGACTTTGAAGCCCCGAACAAGTCATGCAATGAAGTAAAATTGGATTCCGAGGGGTATGTCATCATGACGGAGGAGGAGGAGAAGAACCTCGCCGCCTTAAGTAGAGGCTTGTAGCGAACGCAACATCGACGACCAAGCCTCCACATATTGGGTTTCACACGGGACACGGTGCAATTCTCTAACGGAGTGTCCAAACACCCACAAGGAATTCGCCTAGGAAATTTTCATGACCATGGCACATACCCTTGATGAAGGAGTCTTGAGCTCTCATTCCGTTTGGAGGGAGCCCACAAGTGGAGAAGAAGGAAGACACTTGGAAGGGTAACCTTGATCACCGGTGCTATTTCTAGCACCTTGATGGGGTAATCTCCTTTCATCCATGGGTTGCAATCGATCTTGAGATGTAATCACACTTTGTTGGATTATCTATCTATCATCTTGTGTTGAAAATACTTTAATGCTTAAGGTTAGCTACCATGCCGTAAAGGGAGTAAGGGCTCAATGCTTCCTTGGATCCATTCAACACAATCCCGATAGATTAGATTGGCTTTCATGTTCGAAACGATTACATGTTCTAGTATTGTAGACCCATGGGTGAGTGTCTCCTATCTTCAAAAAGGGAGCTCGGAACAAGTGGATGTGCATGAAGGCACATGGGAAGGTTTTTGGAGTATGATCACGGGAGGAGACCATCAACGACGAAATAGTATCCGGACCCCATCATTCAAGTATGTCACTTTGTTGTGCAAGTGAATTTTTGGGGAGAACGAGAGAGAAAAGATAACCAACACGGAGTTGAATTGGCTTTACTCGGCTTTGATTTCCAGAAGCCAATCAACCCCACTCACCTATGATCAACCGGTGGTGTTGTGAGCAACATCGGATTCGGGAGATCGGTTGTTACCCTCCATGTTGACTATCTCGTTTAAAACCGGGTATTACAAGGAACCCGAATCATCTCCTACCGGGACTTCCCTAGGAATATATGAAGAAAGGAAAATATATAAGTGAAGATGAGAGAGGAGGCTTCAAAGTGGCCTAGGTGAATTTACCCCTTTCGGAAGGAAGATTAAGACTTTTTCTTGAGGGGAAGAAGATAGGTTAGAGGAAGGACTTCTTGTGCCGGGAAGAAAAATAAAAGAGAAGGATTATAGGAGAAGGATCTTCTATGGCCCAAGAAGGAGGGCACAACAAAATTATGTGCCACCATCCGAGGAATTTCGGCGCGCCAAGTTACTATGGTGATGTACCAATGCAAGCATGGGGGAGTGGTGCAGCCATGCCCCCACCATTTTGTGGTGCCCAACGTAGCCTTTGCGGAGCCATATGCACACCTCCTCAACCACAACAAAATGTGGCCACCATTGGAGGATACGTGCAAGAAACATGCAAAATTATTGCAGCCATCCAAACCAATGCAAACCAAATGGGTGAAGGAAATGCAAACATTGTTTATGTGCTTGGACACCTTCACCTAGCACCGTCAGACAATTCATATGAGGAGAGGCGCAATCTTATTATGAGTAAGGGTACAACAACCAAGACTATCAATATCAACCACGGCGGAAGATTAGAGAGAGGAGGAGCTTTAGTTATCTTTCCTTTATCCCCTTTTCTTTAATTTTCAGCTTGTTTGCACCTATGTATGCGTAGTATTTTTCAGCTTTACTTTAATTTTTAGTTTAATTTTCAGCTATGTGTTAGTTTTTATTTTCATCATGAATAATGTCACCACCAAGTTTTTACCATTAGTAAAGTTACAAAGTTTGTTCCATTATGATATATGATTATAATTGCCGCTTTGTTTATCTTTGTAATTGATTTATGCATGTTTAACATAGTGCTCTCTTAAAAATACAAATCTAAAATTATCTAAATACTAGCTTAATCTTTAGCGGAGGTTATGATAAAAATAAAGACCCATAGTGTTTTACGTGCCTCAAGTTTTAGATGGATTAAAGATGATTTATTTTTGTTCTTAAATGTAAAGCTAACCTTGTCATAAATACCTCTTGCTTGTTGCTCTACCTATCCGAGCCTTATAAATATTTGAGGCAAAAACTTAGTATACAAGATTTATTTTTGGGTGAGTTATTTCGGGCCTTGATTTCTCCGGCCGAGATTAAGACGTGGTCATTTCGTTTTTGCGTATCTATCTTTTTGCTAGCCTTTTATCGTGCATTGTGTATCCCCGCATCGGAGACTCACAAACCCACCGGATATCCACCCTTAAAACCAAATATCATCTTTTGTGTTTACCTCCTTGACCACAACCTATCATTGAGAATGGATCGTCAATTCAAGGAAGATCGCAAGATGGTGCCAACATCGAAGAATTCAAGTATCTCTCCAAGGAAAAATATTTCCGGTACCTACCTTATTCATCGCCTCTTTGCTCGAGGACGAGCAACGTCTAAGCATGGGGGAGGAGGTAGGTACGGTGCAATTTTAGAGCAAAGGGGAGAATTAAAAAAAGAGAAAGTTCAAAGGCGATGCACGGGACTCCAAGGTGAAAGCCACAAAAAAATGAATGAATGAGAAAATGAATGAAAGAAAGAAACAAAGAAAAGAAGGAGAAATATGAGAAAGAAAAAAAATATAGAAGTATGCGTAAAGTGAACTCCCGGTTCTCTAATGTGCATTAGGAAATTCAAGGCTCAAGATTAAAAGATCCATTCTCATTTTCCAACCATGTGCAATCCGATACGAGGACTTCCTTTGTGCCTCGAGATCACCCTTGCCCTTTGCACATGTCCATTCATCTCAAGTGTGTGAGTATTTATCTTTCCCCTCCTTGATTTAACATCATTTTCCAATGACCTTTTTGACGAGTCTCGGTAAGACCATGAGAAGCTTGTCTTGTTTTGACAACATCTCATTTATAATATCTTGGTAGGACTAAACTTTCCCAAAAAGCTCCATATAAAGCCTACCACATATATATGTGTTATGAGAGGGAAAGGAGAGAATAAATAGGCTGAGAGACATGATGAGATGATAGTTCATGAGCATGATGAAGGTGGTTTAAATTTGTGAACTTGGTTTAGCTCTTTTTCATCTTGTTCTTTATTTCAAAATTTACGAGATCCATTTGAATTTTGGGAGCATGTTAATACTGGGGATAAGATTAATTAAATATCTACCCTCAGTAGGGATGAAGGCAGACATTATGGAACTTAACGAATTAAACTTTTGAGAGCATTAAGTTTTTTTTTCATGTATGATCAAGTGCAAGGTTTAAACAATGAAAGGCAACGATGATATCCATCGAAGGCTACCGAGGACGAGCAAGGTTTAAGCATGGGGGAGGTTGACGAGAAAATCCGCAACCTAGCCATGAGTTTACCTCGGTGTTGGCATGACTTTTGTATCTTATCCATTGGTACTAACCCCCGGGTATAACAAGTTCACTTGTGCATGTCGGTTTTGGAGTTAAGTGTTTACGCGGGGTTTTAACGTGAAAGCAAGACTGGGATAAGTCATTAAGCACCTATGACAAGACCTGAAAGCCGGACAAGCAAGCAATGAAGTGAACATAACCCAAGAGCCCAAGGACCAAGCCCGAAAAGATGATAAACTCCGAGGACCAGCCGGAAAAGTGTTGAATCTTGCAAGACAGGAGCTCATCCAATTCGGAGAGAAACCGACGTCAAGGGCCCACATGCAAAGGGAGAGCATCAGAAGACGGGGAAGCAGGGGGGAAGCCGACACGGCCGGGCGAATTGGGCCCGGGCCGGTCGGCCCGGGCCGGCCGGCCCGGCCGTTCGGGGCCCATCGGCCTCCCCTGACCGTTGCATCTCGGCTATTTATAGCCCCCGCAGAGCCATGCATCAATCAATTCTTAATCCGAGGAGCAAGAAGCGAGGGACACCATCTCGGAGATGAGGGTCGTGCTAGTTGTCTAGGGTTTCCCAGCCGACGTGGGAACCTGCATGGAAGACCACGTCGGAGCTCGGAGTGAGGATCAAGATCGAGGGAGGGCCCCGAGAGGTGATCTTGTTCATGTAATCATTCATGGGAAGTTTGTAAGGAATTCGATTTCTAGCGATCAAGTGCCTTCTCGATGATTTTGTTTTCTTCTTGGTTTTGCTTCTTCTACGATCTAGTTTGCGGCTAGATTACTTAGGGTGCTCTTGGCGGGCAGAGGTGCATCCGGACCGGCAAGTGATTTCAACTTGTTCTATCGAACCGCCCTAGACTACTCGCGGGGAGTAGGGATACGTTGTGACAAAACGGGGTTCGAAAGGCGGGCGTTTCGGAGTCGGATGGAAGGCCACGATTTAAAGATGCTTTTAATGAGATTCGCTTTTCTATCTTGTTTGGAGCACAACATAAGCATGATCTAGATTCTCTAGATCGGTTATCTCTTGCTTTCTCTTGCTACCTCTTTAGTAGATTAGATTAGATTTGTTTTCCTTATGATATCTTAGATTAGATGCAATTTGATTCTTAATAGATAGCTTTACCTGCTTTACTAGATTGAATCCTTGCGTTGCACATTGTTCCACGGATTCGATACCTTGGGTTCACCACCGAGGAAGAAGGGTCCCTGACTACGACGGGAGACATGTCCGCGCAAGTCAAAGAACTTTGATACAACTATTAACCGTCAACGGTCGGGGAAGCCGGCGCCACCGCGAAGAGATGAAGTCGAGATAGCTCGACGTGCACTACGATCGGAGCACGGGGTCCCCGCGCCCGCGCCACACCCCATTCAAGCTACGGATCTCGGATCATGCACGACCGGAACCTGCGACGTGCTCGGATGAACAAGACAACGGCCCCCCGACGACCTCTCGCATCCCCGCGGCCACACCATCGCAAGCCGGGAGCGGCAACAATTTGCCACTTTCTCACGACATCTCCGAACGATGATCCCAAAGACTTCGGCCGGCTATCGAGAAGTACGAGGTCGCCGACCGAGTATTGGCTCAAGATGTACGGCATAGTGGCACGGCCCGAGGCAATGAAGACCACATGGGAGATACTTCCCCCCGGATGGACAAGGCGCCACTCCGGGCTCGACAACCTCCCGGAGTGCATCACCTCGGGCGACTCGCCCGCCCCACACCAACTACCGGGAACCTACAATCGTCCGGAAATACTCACCACCTCACCGAGTACGGATGAGAAGTGATGAAACTCTGTGAGTACACTAACCACTACTTCGAGACGACACACTTGCGGGGAGACGACGACGCATTGCCCAAAAAGGGAATCACAACATCAAGTATTTGAGAAGATCCACGAAGGATGCAAAAACCATTGGCGACCTCATGGCCTACGTTGACAAGGCGGTCGACACGAAGATGCGGTAATGCACGACTCAACGGAGAAGACCACGATCATAGAGGCACCGGGTCGTGCAGCGACGGGAAGCCTGTAGCGAGATCCACCAAGGCCTTCCACCTTCCTCGAAGGTGACTTCAATATGTTCATGGACGACCGGTGCCGGTTCCGCGATGCAAGCACACCATGGGAGTGGAGCAGCAAAGGGCCTTGGAGTACATCTACCTCCAAGAAGACCGGGAGAACGGAACGACACGAATGGTGGTCAACGCTCGACAATCGACGTCGACCGATCGACGAGATTGCCGTGTGTAGGCCCTATCCTCGAACAACGATAGGGATCGACGGATTATCACGCGACTATCGCCACGATGACGACGCGATGACTACCGTCGGATGACCGGATAGGCGGAGAAGTGATCGTCGTGATGATCGCCACCATGATCTTTGTTGACGGTGTATTTTGGTGACCTAGCATGTTCATTACACTTTGGTTTGGATTGATTATGGAACTAACCCGCCACAGGCACACTAATCATATGACAAGTTCATCTTTGTGATGATTTGGAAGTGTTGTGTTTATGTAGGAAAACATGGACATAAAGGACGGATTTGAACAAGTTCAAAGGAGCATTCATGGAGTCTTGTTCGTGTTCATGAGCTTGGAAATCACTTCCAATGGTGGGAGGACCGAAGGTATGAGGAACACCCTCGGGATTGAAGGAAAGATCAAACTTCATGCAAAGAGAGCCTCCATCTTGATCGCGAGGATAACGGGCAAAATCATGCAAGTGGAGGGGAAAGAGATAAGTGCACGAGGACCCACGGAGAGGGGCGACCGAACCGAGCCGGGTGGGCAGGGGCCCCGGCGGGCGCCGCCCCCCGCGGCGGCCCGTCTCCGCCCCGAAGGATCCGACCCAAAACCCCGACGCGCGCCAACACAGAGAGGAGGAGTATCGCACAGAAGGCCATCCACAAGCAGAGAGAGGAGGAGGATCCCGGCGGAGATCAACGCCCGAAGGAAGCACCCCCGGGAGAAGGAGGAAGACACGGCGGAAGGGAAACGGACAACGGGCCAGATCGCACGATGGGAATCTCCATCGCCAGGGGAACGATCGAGATATCGCCCGATATCATCACATCGGGAATATCCTCAGGGCAACCATGGAAAGGGAGATAGCCCACCCGATCCATCAATACGCGGCATCAAAGGCAGCATGAATACCCCGGAGGACAGACGAGAGGAGGGAAAGGGGAAACCGGGCACATCAATAGATAGATGGCATGTCAGCGATGCATGCCAGATCGAGACCGAGGGAGTGTCCATCTGATCGTATCATCCCAGGAGTAGGTCAGAATAGAAGAGGTAGAGAGGTGTCGTGTGATCGAACGCGAATCCCCGCCGCGACAAGAACCGGGAACCGGGGAAAAAGGGTGGGGCACGCCGCGGATCGAGAGGGATACGCTACGCAACAATCTTCACAAGGAGGCGCGACGATCGACGTTGCCAAGACGACCACAATCGCCCGAACAACAACCGGAAGGAGCGGACGCCTCCGCCACGCCAAAGGGGCAACCAACGGCGCACGCCGGAAGGCTAAGCCCGAGATCAACCACGCGAGGCGCCAAGCGATCAAAAGCAACCGAACGGACCGATCAAACGCCGGAAGATCGAGCAGTCAACAGAAAACCACGACCCGCGGCGGCGAATCCCAATCACTTTCCCGGAAAGATCATCGGGCCACATCCGACCCGAACAACCGGGACGCGACCACATCGAGGACCATGCGCGGCCGAGGACGAATGGACGGCGCTTCCTCGGGATGAGGATGACAATGGTGTGGACGATCGGCAAGATGCGGGGCGAGCGGCACGGGGGGCAGGGAAGAACAAGCGCAAAAGGTCGCGCGCGGCGAGGCCTCGGGCGCGGAGAAGACAAGCAGGCCCGTCGAGGGACCGGCGGCCGGCGGGGCCAAGCGCGGGCCGCACGGCGGCACGAACGAGCAAGACGAAGTCGCGGACGGCTTCCCGGTTGAGCCCAAAACCAAGGCCGCGGGACCACGGGGAGCGAGATGAGCGGAGACGGCGGAGGCTACAGAGTCCGCGGGGTTCCGGTGGTCACCGGGGGAAAACCGGGTCATGGGATCCACAAATCCAAGACAGGAGAACCGAAGACGGTCCGCGACGCCGGACCACCGCCGGCGGTCCGGCCCCGGAGGGAGCACGGGACGGCCAGGCGGCGACGACGCGCCCGAATCTCCGAAGCGGAGGACACGCGCCGGGACCGCAAGGCCGCGTCGAGGCCAAGCGAGGCCGCGGCCGCCGAGCATCCGTCGGACGGAGAAAGCCGAAGACTCCCAAACCCGCCCCCGAGGGGCCCGCATCCCTAGTCGTCAGGAAAGGGCACTTCAGACTTTCGGTCGCCTCCACACAACCCACGAGGCGAGAGGACGGCACCCAAGCCCCTGGAATCCCAGTCCAGTCGCTTTCCCATTTTCCCTCCCCATTTCCTTAGGATTTCCACAGGACCAGCCCGAGAGCCCCATGGCGAGACCCCGCCGAGAGGGCCGGACGACCGGGCGGCAGGTGGACCTCGTATGAACCCTCGCGGCACGTATAGACGACTCGGCGCGGCTCCCCAAGGCCCGGACGCGTCGTTCCCGAGTCGTTCCCGGCGGCGACCCCCGGAGCCCCCCCCCGGCGACCTCCCCGCGCCGCCTTCGGGACCCCGCCCCCGGGGACCCGATGGGGGAAACCCGCGGGAACCCCCCGCGGCCCCTCGGGGCGGAATTCCCCCCCCAAACCCGCGAGCAAAGGGGCTCGACCCCGGGGCCTTCCGAGCCCCAGGGCTCGAGGCGTTCCCGGCGGGACTTCTTCGATTCCTCCCTTTCGGACAAGCCCCGGCGGGACCAATCCCGGCTACGGACTCCTCGCGAGGCGTCCCCATCATCCCCAAAGCCCCGCCCAAGTACGCGGAGCGACTCGGGAGACCGAGGCTCGGATGGGGGAGGCCCGGGCCGCATCCCGGGCGGCGGCCGGTGCTCTCGGCCGGTCGACGACGCACCCCCGCGGGCTTTCGCCCGGGCGAACGCACGGGCGAGCTCGCGCGCGAACTCGAGTTCGGGCGGGGAGGTCGGTGGCATGGGGATGGCTCGGCCGTGGGCGGCCCGCGCGGCCGGTGCGTCGCACCGGCGCCGGCGCGGAGCCACCGGTGGAAGTCGCCAAGCTCACCGACGAGGCCACCGACCGGCGGTTCTCACGGTCCGCCGGCGCCGGCGGGACTCGAGGCCCGGCGTCCGCCGCGCCGGGCGGAAGGCCGCGCGCCGGCCCCAGGCCGGCGGCACCCCAGCGGCCACGCGGGCCCGGCCAACCCGGGCAGCGAGCCGGAGACGCGCGTCGGAAAAGGCCGTGTTCATCTCGTCGGAGCCCCCACCCCCCCCGAGAAGAACTTTCATCGGCTCCCACCCACTCCCCCCCCCCCCCCGCGGTCCGTCGTACCGGTCCCCCAAGCGGCACCGAGCCGGTCCGGGCCTCCATCGACTCGAACCGCCCGCCCAAGACCCAAGGACGGCACAACGGGGAACGGGGACCGGGCCCCCCACACCCCGACGGCAAGAACCACCGGACGTGGAGTAAGCGGACAGGGCCGCGCCCCTCGGGAGGAAAGGGTCGGATCCCTCGGGACGTCACGGCGGACACGAGGCCGCGTCCCGCCCCGCGACGAACTTCCCCGCCCCGGGGCCGAGGGACACGCCCGACGCCAACAATAAGGCGGCCGACCACTCGTTTCGCGCCTCGCGCCGGCCGAGTCCGATCGGGCGCACACGAGCACCCAGCCCGCAGAATCCGGTTGGTGTCGAAGGAGGCTCATGTCGGGAACGCCCGGAGCCCGGGCACGAACGTACGCGACCCACGGAGAGAGCACGAGAACCCCACCCACCCCCCGGCGAGCCCACCGACGCCCCCCCCCGGCGGCCCACGGCGGCCGCGAACAACACGAGGGCCAACGCGGACACGCTCCCGGGGCACGACGATCACGACAGAGCCGTCAAGATCTCACACTCTCCGGATCGTACAACACGGGGCGGAAAGCCCGAGGCCACCGTGGAGTCGGAGAAGCACGACACCCCGACGGCGAACGGAGTCCGTTCCCGAAGCCCAAGCCGGGCCGAGGCGGACAGGGGCATGACGCCAAGCCCGAGAGCCAGGCGGCCCCCACAGTCCCGCCCCCGCCGGCGGTCCGAAAGGAAAGGCCAACACCAACCCACCCACCGGGACGTCCCCCCCGGCCCCCCCGACGTCCACGCCGGACGAGGAGCCCGACGCGCCCGGAGAGGACGAGCGGCGCTCCGGCGCGGGCGGCCCGAGAGGCCCGCACGAGAGGGTGAACACGAGGAGGAACACGAGGACACGCCCCCCGGCGCGGCAAGCGGGACACCCCGCCGCCGACTGCCCGGGAGAAGGTCGAGAACAAGGACGGCGACAAGCACAAGTCGAGGACGGACGGAAAGTACGGCCGCGGCGCGACCACAAGAGCAAGTACAAGAACAAGCACAGGGACGAGCGACGACCGAGGAAGAACGAGAGTCGAGGCAAGACCCGAGCAACGGCGGGAGCAAGCGACGCCGACCCCGGCCCCGCGTACTCCGCCCCCGAGCCCGAGCGGCGCGGTGAAGACGAAGGCGATCATCGCAAGAGCGAGGAAGCGTCAAAGAACACCGACGCGGGGCCGGAGGCGGGCCGCTAGCGACGGCCCGCACCACGGCCCCGAGCCCCGGGCGAGCGAGAAGAGCCACCGGGGAGGCGACTCGGACTCCGACCCCGACGACGAGGCGCGCGACGAGCCTCCACCCTCGCGCCGGGAGAACGAACGACTCGGCACTTCGCTCGACAACCGCGACGACACGCCTAGAGAGGCAAAGAAAATGAGAAAAGAGCTTAGGGCTTCACCCGGGGACGCCAGGACCAGAGCGGCCGAGCTAGAAACACGGGGCCCCCGATAGAAAGCCGAGACCGATTCCCCCGAGGCCAGCCCGCGCTCGGACGAGGCCGACCGTGCCGATCACTCCACCTCCTCCGATCTGCTTTGCAAGGAAAAGCACGCCCCAAGCGCGAGGAACCAGACGCGCCCAGGGTCGAAGTGGGTGAGCTTAAATCTAGATCCACTTTGCCAGGTGCTCGCACTTCTCGCCGTTTACATGAAAACCGACGAGACGTATGCTCACACCAGCCCCCCCGAGGCCAAGCCGAAAGAACCCATTCCCACACCACGCTCTACCGTGAAACGCACGCTTTGAAAAATTCGGAACCCGCACACCACGTCGACCGCCCGCGGGACGAGAACGATGGGGAGAAAGCCGACGGGCCGGCCGCACGGTCACGAGCCCGGCCGAGTACGACGACCGAGGCATCCAGAGCGAGCGGGGACGGCGAGGGACCCGGGGCAAACAAGGTCGGCGAGGGAAGGGGAGAGAACATCCCAGGACAAAAACCCACCACAAGAACGATTTCCCTCCCAAACCCAACCACCCAAGGAGCCGACCAGACACAACCCCGGCCCCACCCGCGTCTCCCCCGGGGACACAAACGACCCCCAAAAGCCCATCAAGTCGGTGAGCACCCCGGGGAAAGCGTCCGTCGGGAAAGAAAGCGAGAAGGCTAGTAAGGAGAAACCGGTGGAGAAGCCGAGCGGAGAGAAACCAAGCGAGCGACCACGGCCCAAGCCCAAGCCCAAGCCCGCGAGGCCCCATCGCGGCTAGTTGTGGGAGAGACGGCCACAAGGACGAGCCTCGCTCCAAGAGGAAGCGAGAGGAGAGAACGGTGAAGGAGTGGGCTAACAAGGACAAGCACCACCCCCCCGACGGCGCGCCCGAGCCCCACGCGCGGCGCCGGGGTCGAGGCGAGTGTGAGGACGGTCCGGGCCCGGGGAGAGCGGAAGCCGCCGGAGGCGATCCGAGCGACCTCGGCGGGGCGGGTGTGGGGCACGGCCGGACCGGCGCGGCCGGCCGGCGCGGCCGGGCCCGGCCGACGTGTGGAGGGTTGTTTCGGAGGCCGCGGTTCGGCGGGTCGGCCGGAGAGTCCGCAAGAGGCCGGGTCGCTAGGCACCCTCCCCCTCGAGTTCCTACGGGGATGGGAGGAGCCGTAGCGTTGAGAAGGATAGAGAGACGGCCCACGGGCCCCCCTTCGCGGCCCCGGCCCCCCCCCGGGCGAGAGAGGGCCGGCCCCCCCGGGGCGGCCACCGGGGTGGCGTCCGCGGAGGCAGCCCCGGTAGGAGAGACGGCTCGGTTCGTGCCAACCCCACCCCCGAGCAAACGGCCCGGCCCCGGTTTTACTCCCTCGGCACCAACCCCGCCCCGAGTCGTCCGTCCGCCCACGCGCTCGTTTTGAATTTGGCCCCCGGGAGACCCGAAGAACACCCGGTCGACCGACCCCGGCCGCCCGAGGCACACGACGCAGGGACGGAGAGGGCGGCCCTCAAGCCCCGCCCGGGGCGACAAGCGTCGACGCAAAAGCGCACCTAGCGCCAAACACGAGCAAGCCGAACAAGCGCCGCCCCACACGCGCGAAGAACCACAAGACCGCGCCGGACCAACCCTCCCCGAAAACCAACAAAAGACAACGTAGTTAAATACCAAAGCTCGGAACCCGCGGGCGACACCGAACGGTCCACAATCGACGGCACAAAGCCGGACGGGATGACACATAGCATGGAAAGCACCGCCAGGATAACCGAAACCATTCGGGAGCTGCAACGGGGAAAAGTAACATGGCGAACGGACGACGAAGCACGACGGCGAGCGGCCTCCGGAACAAAGACGCACGCGCGAGGACCACGGCGATCCCCACGGGATAACAAAAAAAAAAAAAGAAAGCGCGAGCACAAACACGAACAAACAAGCACGCACAGACCCGAAGCACCAGCCCACGCACGCCCAGGCACCCCAAAACCCGCCGGGCACGAGCCCAAACAAACCCACCCACCGCACGACACAACCCGCACGAAAACCGCACCACCCCCCACAAACAGACCCACCCCCGCACGACACAACCCAAACACGGAAAGCCAAAAGCACACGCATTAAAGCACGAGCCACGCACGGGCCCCACCCGCGAAGAAACACAACCGAACACGGGCCCCGCAAGCCGACGCGGGAGCCACGAAGAGGAACGAACATCACCAAGCGAAACAAACCCACCGGACCGACGAAACCAACCCAGGGACGACCAGCCCCAAAGCAACCCAAAACCGCACCCCCGCGCGACACCCGGCCAAGACTCACACCAACGCCGGCGAGCCGAACCCGCAACACGCAACAACCCAGACCCGACCGGGCCCGGCCACCGGAAAGCACGGGCCACGGGCAAAAGTGGGCGCAGGGGGAACAGCGGGCCCAAACCCACCCAGACCGGGCAGAAAGGGGCAGGAAAAGGAAACCAAAACAACAGGGGGCAACCCAACGAACCCAGCGGACCCGCCGAAACCCAACAGGGCGGACAGAGAGCCCCAAGCGAGACCCGAGCACCGCACGGCCCCGACCGACCCCCCCGAACGAGGCTGGGGCGAGACGGCACGAGACCACCGCACGGAGCTAAACCCAACGGAACGAGACACGGCCGACGGACCGAGGACCCCCCCGAAGACGCGACGCCGACAAGCGGACCCCGGGGCCGGCGCAAGGCCGGCCCGACCGAGAACGACCGCACGGTACACACATCCGGGGCCCACACCCACACACGCAAGCCAACCGAACGGCCGCCGCCAACCCCCCAAGCCGACCGCCACCACCCACCCCCAGCGCGCACCCCCAACCCCGCAAAACCGGCCCAACCGTCCCGAGGCCGAACGGGAAAGCGGCCGGCGGACCCCCGCGGCCGACACACGCGACCCCGGAGACCCCCCCCGCGCGGACGGACCCCCCACCGACGGACCCGGGGGACCCACAAACCCCGGCGCCAACACACGCCCCCCCGACCGCGGAACAAAAGCGAGCTCGTGGAAGCCGGCCCCCGCCGCCACAAACACCGCGCCACGAAGCCACCCCCCCGCCCCCCCCCCCCCGCACCAGGAACCCGCCAGACCCAACCCGGCCCCCCGGCGGAATTAACTCCAAGAAGCCGGGGACTTGATCCGAGAAGACGACATACTCCGGGGACACGACCGGAAAAGTGCTTGAATCTTCCAAGACAAGGAGTTGAGTCCAATTCGGAGAGAAACCGACGACATGGACCCGTATGCGAGAAGGGGGAAGCATCCGAGAAGCAAGGGAACCGACCCGGGCGCTCGGGAGCGAAAGGAGCCCCCGGCCCCGGGCTGGGCCTAAATGGGCCCGGGCGGCCGGCCCTGGGTCCGGTCGGCCCGTGCCCATTTAGGGCCCAAATCCGACGCCCTTTGCCCTAGCCGCCAATCGGGCTATTTATAGTCCCCCCGACCGAGAGCCACGGAGAGAAGATTTCGTCTTCGGCCGCCGAGAAGCGAGAGAAGAGAGGGACACCATCTAGGAGAGGAGAGGGTCGAGCTAGTTGACTAGGGTTTCCCTAGCCGACGTGGGAACCTTGCACGGAAGACCACGTCGGAGTTCCGGAGCTAGAAGCAAGATCAAGGAAGGATCCCGGTGGTGATCTTGTGTATGTATCATTGTTATAGTTGAATTATCAAGTTGAATCTTTTCTCAGCGATCAAGTGTTTCCTCGAAGATTTCGTTTTTTCGATCGGATTTGCTTATTCCAATTCTATTCTCGAGATAGATTACATAGGGTGTTCTTGTAGCCGCGGTGGCTAGAGGTACACGCCGGATCCTCCGAAAGAATCTCGACTTGTCTTTTGACTCGCCCTAAGCTCCCCGCATGAATAGGGATACGTTGTGACAGAACGGGGGTCTCGAAAGGCGGATGTTTTCGGATTTGGACGGGAAACCACGATTTAAAGAGGCTTTTATTAAGATTCGATTTGCTACTTCTTCTTTTGCTTGGAACTTCAACAAAAGGCTTACCCCGATCCCTCTAGATCGGTTTATCTACCCAATCTTACTTTGTTTTCTCCGGTTTTTAGTAGATTAGATTCGTTTTGTGTCTTTTACTTAGATGCATTAGGTTCTTTATTGAAGATTGCAGTTATTTGGCTTTAATAGATTAAGTCTTGCGTCACACATTTGTTCCACGGATTCGATACCTTGGGTTCACCACTCGAGGGAAGAAGGGTCCCTTGACTACGACGGGAGACTTGTACGCTTGCGAGTCACGAACGAACTTTGATACAATTATTAATCGTCAACAAGCCCCTTTTTCTGGCGCCGTTGCCGGGGAACAAGTGATCAAGATTTGATTTTTTATTGCTTTTTTTGTAATTTTCAGTACTGATTTTATTCTATTTTTGCATCTAATAAATTTCGATCATCCCCGAAATACATCTAATCTAGTTTGTCTAACTCTAGTCTTTATAGATTTGTTTTGTTTTCTAGTTTTTTTCTGCATACTTTGTTTATTGCTAACCCTAACAGGAGATGGACGGCTACCTCTCCAACAAACCCAATAATTTTGTGGATGATCCAGAAAAACTTTACAGGCTAAGGAGACGCGAAGCACATCAAGCTAAAAAGCTGGATTTTGTAGATTCGGAGTCGGAAGACAAAGGATCGCGGGAATCTCCCGGGAGGATTCACCACCTCAAAGTCCGCGGGAGAACCGACGTCCACCGATGGGTGACCAACCACCGGAAGAACGCAAGATTGGGGAGCTATGCACCCCAGACATCATCGACCTACCAATCTTGAACCTCGACGAGATCGGAAGACCGTTCGAGATCAAGACCTCAACAATCCGCATGGTGCAACACTCACCCTTCACCGGCAAAGAGGATCCGAACCTTCACCTCCAAGCATTCATTCAACTATGTCAGACTTTCAACATGGAGGGGGTGACTCAAGATCAAATGAGGGCAAGGCTTTTTCCGTTTTCACTACTCGGGAAGGCGTTGCAATGGTTCCACTCTCAACCGGCGGAGACGGTGCAAAATTGGAACACGTTGATGAAGGCTTTCATGAAGGAATACTACTCACCGGGTAAAACTCAAAGCTTGCGTAATAAGATTGCCACCTTTGTTCAATATCCTACAGAAACTATCTCGGAGGCATTTGAGCGCTTCAACGAGTACACCCGGGCGGTTCCACATCACAAGTTCCCGAAAGAAGACCTCGTGCAAAAGTTCTATCAAGGACTCACCATGGCGTCAAGGACGATCATCGATGCATCAGCGGGAGGATCTATCATCGAGCTTACACCGACGGAAGCTTTCACGCTATTCAAGAAGGTCGCGGATAATGACACGTGGGCGTCATCGGGCGCCTACACCGGCTCAACCCATGGGGAACGTCAAAGGAGTCTTGCAAGTGGAGAAGGAAGACATACTTGAAGGCAAGATCGACTCGCTCATGAGGAGGTTGGAGAAGATGGAGATAGAAAAGAAAGAGGCTCAAGACTTGAAGGCCGCCGAAGCAAGGTCCACATGCGAAGAATGTGGAGAGTATGGCCATGTCCGCAAAGATTGTCCGGAGGAAGCCAAAGTGCTCGACTACATGAGGAAGGGAGAATTGCCGAACTTCCGCTACGGGCAAGGTAGGCCTCAATTTAATGCAAGCTCATCTATTCCTAACGCGGTTCCACTTCGGATACAATTGAAGGAGTTCATGGATGAGCAAGCTAAGATCAACAAGGACACCGTCACCAAGTTCAAGACCATAGACAAGGTGTTGGAGAACATCGATAGCAAAGTGACGGAGGTCGGAAGTTCCAATCATCAAGTGCTCAACATGATGAAGATGCTCGAGACGCAAGTTGGACAACTTGCGGGGCGCCTCACTAATGATGAAGGGAAGCTTCCGGGACAACCCAAATGTCCCGCATTGGCGAAGGCCATTCAAACGCGTTCGGGGAAGGAGACTGAAGATCCGGAACGTACCGCGGGAGCAAGGAAGCCGAAACCGTCCACCGAGGTGGAAGGAGCTGCTAAAGAGAAGGTTACGGGGATCGTCACCGAGGAACCCGAATTCGAGATGCCGGAAGATGACACGAGGATACCGTAACTCAAGCCACGCTACTTCCGAGGTAAACTTGACAACCACTTTGAGAAGTTTGTGGAAGTTGTGCGTAGACTTAGCATCAACATGCCATTACTAGATGCCCTACAAGTACCTACATATTCTCGTTACTTTAAAGACATACTTGCAAATAAATATGAGATAGCAACACTCGGGGTAGATCTTGTCAAGATGTCCGAGGAGTGTAGTGCAGCTATTGCTTATGGGCTAGAGAAGCAAAAAGACCCCGGGTGCCCTACAATTCCATGTTCAGTTGGTTCTTTCAACTTCGAGAAGGCGTTATGCGACCTTGGAGCTAGTGTGAGTGTCATGCCGAGGGATGTGTTCGAGAAGTTACGCCTACCGATGGAGCCTACGGGAATATGTTTGGAGTTGGGAGACAATTCCATTCGCTATCCCTTGGGCATTGCTGAAGATGTACCCGTGAAGATTGGACACCACTTCATCCCCGTCGACTTCGTTGTGCTCGAGATGGGAGAGAGGGAGAAGCCGCCGCTCATCCTAGGGAGGCCGTTCCTCAAGACCGTGGGAGCAACTATTGATGTTGGCAAGGGGGAGATCATGTTCGATATCAACGGAGAAAGGAGTTCCTTCAAGTTCCGTCCAAGGATTGAGGCATGCAACATGATTGGAGTGAAGGGAGAACCAAAACAAACGGAGGCGCTGAAAAAGAAGAAGGAGCCGAAAAAAATGAACGTAACGAAAATTAAAGAAGGTGTTGCATCCGTCAAGACAAAGGAAGAGAAGCCGCCCGTGAAGACCAAAAAAATGACTAAGACGACCAAGCCAAAAGACAAGCCCGCGCCCAAGATGGTGCGGAAGTGGGTACCCAAGATTGCAACGCCCGCAAAGAGCGTTGATCCGGAGTAATCAAGTGAAGAAGTCTAGCTATAGACTATAAACGAAGCGCTAGGCGGGAGGCAACCCGTTTCGTCAAGTCGAGTCAAGAATAAGCTACCGGGAGGACAACCCGATTCCGGGTTTTTCGAGTATTTTTAATAATTTAGTTTTTGAGTTTTACTACGCAAAGATATTAGACTTAGAAGTGGTTGAACAATATTAGAGACATAATTCTTGATTGAATGTTTGCTTTATCATAAACCCTTTGCATGAACCCTCCTATGTGCTTGTTTAATTCTTTTCTTTTCGAGAAACCCCTCAACCAAATAATTTCAGAACCTTAACTCAACCTTTCACCCTCATTATGGTGCTGAGGTTGGCTTATTTTTCATGCTAAAACCACACTAGTAGAGCCACGATTTATATTCAAGTGTTATAAAAATTCAGCACGTGGTAGGACTCGCGTGAACCTAGAAATCAAAGCTTTTGGTTGGTTTTAAAAATCTTTATCCTTGGTTTCTCTAGGATTAGAATTTTTTCTAAGCCTATTCTAATTTTGTTCTATTCAAAATCTTTCTTATTTAGCCAAAATTAGAACCTAAACCTATGCCCCCATGATCAAGCCGGAAAACGTTCGCTCTCAACCGATGAAAGCAAACTTTACCGGTAAGACCAAAATCGACGTAGTCGAAAAATATTTTCGACTTACATTTGTTTTTAATGGCTTAAAAACTTCTCTAAAATTATGCTCAAGCTCTTGCATGGCTCTGAAAAATATTTTAAAATTCGAATTAGAGGAGTGCTTAACCTTAAACACACCTAAATGGAGGCAATCAAGTTTGAATTAATCATGCATGCACCATTGGATTCCCTTTTATCAACTTTCACCAATTCCACATGCAAAGGACAAGCATGGTGGGCAGCAAGCATCAACTTTGCAGGATTTCAATGGTGGCATGTGAAGCAAGTGGAGCTAGGGAGCATGGACATGACCCAAAGCATGGAGCATCAAGTGGGAGGACCAATAATTCAAGAAAAGGAGTGGACGAGAGCGTTTGGGCGGTGCAACTCGTGGAGCACGCGGGCGGGGAAAGTTGCGGAGGCGAAATGATCGTGCCGGGAGAAAGACGCGCCGAGGAGGAGCCGGAGCACCCCTGGGCCGGCCGGCCTAGGGCCGGCCGGCCGCCCTATAAATGGCGTCCCCGGCGCCCGTCTTACCCGGAGCAAGCTTCCCTCTCCTTCCCTTGTTTGTGTGTTCAAGTTTGTGTGCTCAGAACCTCCGTAGACTTAGCCAACCACCCAAGCTTGAGAGCTCAAGAAAAAATCCACCTCCCTAATCCACTCAAAGTCCACATCCGAAGCAAAGAGTTTAAGTGCCTAGTTTACCGGTTGCAACCCGGATTTTTAGTTGAAGAGAGAGTGCAGCAAGCATGTGGAAGAAGACCACAAGTCTCTTCTCTAAGAAGAAGAGTTCGTCGTCGTCCAAGCCGTCATCAACCACGTCTTCGAGGAGGCACTCGGTTTCCGAGTTTCCCCGGAGCATGGAGACGGACACGGCACCACCGAGGAGGAACGACGCTCTCCTCCTTGGTGGGATGAGGGCTGCGAGAAGCACTTCCATGAGGTTCACCGAACCTCGTGGGCACACGGAGGAGCAGCCCGCGCCACCACGACGATCGACTCGCTCAACCGCACCACCTCCTTACACCCCGACACAATCTTCGTACGGCTTCATCATCATGTCGGCGGAGGAGGAGGATAGGCTCGCCAATCTTGAGAAGAGGCTTGTGCCAAACGTCGAGCTCGACGACCAAGCACTCCACACCTTGGGTTTTCGCACCGACATAAACTACATGTTGGGGCACCTCGGGTGGGTTCGGTTCTCCAACGGAATCTCGGTGGACACCCACTTGGGTTACACCTTGGAAATTTTAATGACTATTGCACCCATCGTTGATGATGATGAGGTGCAAAGCTTGTCATTCCGTTTGGAGGGAATCCAACAAGTGGTTCCCTACGAGCACGTAAGGGAGCTGCTTGGATTCCACAAGGGCGCTCCGAGAAAGTTGACGTGCCTCCCGGCATGTTGGCGGAATTTTGGGGCATGATCTCCGGAGATGCCCATCAACAACGCAAAAGCATCCGCAACCCCATTATCCGGATATTTCACTCTTGGATGTGCAAGAGGGTATTGGGGAGGATGAGGGAAACAAAGGTGACCGACACGGAGTTAAATTGGCTATACTCGGCTTTAATTGCCAAGCAGCCAATTGACCCCTCTTACCTCATGATCAACCGTTGGTGTTGTGAAGCAACATCGGGGGCTAGTGATATTGGTTCGGGGTGTTACCTCTCCATGTTGGCTTTTTTCCTTGCGACCGGGGATCGCAAGAAACCCCGCTCACCTTTTGCGCGGTACCTCTCTCGGTTTTGAGTACTTGCGGCAAGGCAAGTACATTAGTGGAGATGAGAGAAGAGGTTACCGATTGGCCATTGTGAACCTCCCTCTTCCGGATGAGAGGCTTAGGCTTTTCACCGAAGGAAGGGAAGATTGGTTGGAAGAGGGACTACTTGTCCCTGCAAGGAAGAACAAAAGAGGAAGGATCGTAGAAGAGGGAACATCCTCCGCACAAGAGGGTGGAGCACAACCCAATGTGCAACCATCCGGCGGGGTTCCTCCTCCGCCAAGTTATTACGGAGGGTCTCAACAACAAGCATGGGGGGGCGGTGCACCGGTACCCCCACAAAATTATGTTGTGCCCAACGCCAACTTCGCGGAGTCCTACGCTCATCATCCCCAACCACAACAAAGCATGGCTATTATTGGAGGGTATGCTGCAAGAAATGCTCAAAATATCGCAGCCATCCAATCCAACGCAGCTCAACTCGGTGAAGGCAACGCAAATATTGCCTTTGAACTTGGACGCCTTCACCTTGTGGAGCCAAATCAATTCGACGGAGGAAGTGTTCATTCATATTATGAGCAAGGGTATTATTATCAAGACTACCAACATCAACCACCGGCGGAGGACTAGAAGATTTAGGAACTTTAGTTTTCTTTTCTTTTCTATTTCTCTGTAATTTTCAGCTTTTGCTTATGTGTGTTTGCGTAGTATTTTTCTGTTTTTATTTAAGCATGTATGTTTATTTTCAGTGTGTATTTCAACTTGATATCACCATTAATAAAGTCACCACCTTGATTATATCATTGGAAAAGTTACAAAATTCGTGCCATGTTGATATATGATTAAAATTGCAGCTTTGTTCATCTTTGTAGTTGATTTATGCATGTTTAAGCTAGTGCTCTCTTAAAAATACAGATCTGAATTTATTTAAATGCTAGCTTAATTTTCAGCGGAGGTTATGATTAAAATAAAGACCCATAGTGTTTTATGTGCTCTCAAGTTATGAATGGATTGAAGATGTCTTTTATGCTCAAAAATATTGCTAACCTTGTCACAAATATCACTTGTGTGTTGCTCAACCTATCCAAAGCCTTATATATATTTGAGTGCATAAACCTTAGTGTACAAGATTTATTTTTGAGTGAGTTTTTGCAGGCCATGATTTCTCTGGCCCGAGACTAAGAAGCTGGTCATTCCGTTTTTGCGTATCTATCTTTTTGCTAGCCTTTTATCCGTGCATTGTGTATCCCCGCATCGGTGATCTCACAAACTTCGCCGGATATCCACCCTTAAACCAAATATCATCTTTTTGTGACTACCTCCTTGACCACAACCTATCATTGAGGATGGATCATCAATTCAAGGAAGATCGCAAGACGGTGCCAACGTTGAAGATTTCAAGTATCTCTCCAAGGAAAATTATCTCCGGTACCTACCTTATTTTTCACCTCTTTGCTCGAGGACGAGCAACGTCTAAGCATGGGGGAGGAGGTAGGTACGGTGCAGTTTTAGAGTTCAAAAGGGAGTATTTAAAAAAAATATATATAATGATGAAAGAAAAAAAAATCCAGTGATATTCATGACTTTCAAAGTATAAAAAAACAAAACTTCGTTGTGAAAGTCATGGACTGAATATATGACGAGGCAAGAAAAAATGAATGAATGAAAGAAAGAAAAGAATGAGAAAAAAAATATATATTTGTGCGTAAAGTGAACTCCCCGGTTCTCTAGGAGTGCATTCAAGGTTTCAAGATAAAAAGATCCATTCTCAATTTTCCAACCATGTGCAATCCGATAACGAGGACTTTCTTTGTGCCTCGGGATCACTCTTTGCCATTTGCACATGTCCACTCATCTAAAGTGTGTGTATTTTTCTCTTTCCCCTCCTTGATTTAACATTATTTTCCAATGACCTTTTTGACGAGTCTCGGTAAGACCATGAGAAGCTTGTCTTGTTTTGACAACACCTCATTTATAAATTCTTGTTAGGACTAAACTTTCCCAAAAGCTCCATATAAAGCCTACCCCATATATATGAGAGGGAAAGGAGTAGAATATATAGGCTTGAGAGACAAGTGAGATGAGAGTTTATGAGCAATACATGAGATGATTTAAATTTGTGAATTTGGTTTAGCTTTTCTTATCTCGTTCTTCATTTCAAAAATTCTGAGATCCATTTAAAACTTTGTGAGCATGTTAATACTTGTGGGATAAGCTTAATAAGAATCCACCCTCCGTGGAGATGAAGGCTAGTACATTATGGAACTTTAATGAATTAATATTTTGAGAGCATTATGTTTTCTCATGTATGATCAAATGCAAAGTTTAAACATTGTTTAGCAATGATGATATCCATCGAAGGCTTACTCGAGGACGAGCAAGGTTTAAGCATGGGGGAGATGTTGACGGTGAAAATCCGTCAACCTAGCCATGAGTTTACCTTCGGTGTTGGCATGAATTTTATACCTTATCCATTGGTACTAACCCCCGTGGTATAACAAGTTCACATGTGCATGTCGTTTTTGGAGTTTAATGTTTATGCGGGGATTTAGTGTTGAATGCAAGACTTTCGGGGTAAGTTCATCAAGCACCTCATGACAAGACTTTGAAGCCCCCGAACAAGTCATGCAATGAAGTAAAATTAACTCCAAGAAGCCGGGGACTTGATCCGAGAAGACGACATACTCCGGGGACCGACCGGAAAAGTCTTGAATCTTCCAAGACAAGGAGTTGAGTCCAATTCGGAGAGAAACCGACGACATGGACCCGTATGCGAAGGGGGAAGCATCCGGGAAGCAAGGGAACCGACCTCGGGCAAAGGAGCCCGCGGGCCGGGCCTAAATGGGCCCGGGCGGCCGGCCCGGTCCGGTCGGCCCGTGCCCATTTAGGGCCCAAATCCGACGCCCTTTGCCCTAGCCGCCAATCGGGCTATTTATAGTCCCCCGACCGAGAGCCACGGAGAGAAGATTTCGTCTTCGGCCGCCGAGAAGCGGGAGAAGAGAGGGACACCATCTAGGAGAGGAGAGGGTCGAGCTAGTTGACTAGGGTTTCCCTAGCCGACGTGGGAACCTTGCACGGAAGACCACGTCGGAGTTCCGGAGCTAGAAGCAAGATCAAGGAAGGATCCCGGTGGTGATCTTGTGTATGTATCATTGTTATAGTTGAATTATCAAGTTGAATCTTTTCTCGCCGATCAAGTGTTTCCTCGAAGATTTCGTTTTTCGATCGGATTTGCTTATTCCAATTCTATTCTCGAGATAGATTACATAGGGTGTTCTTGTAGCCGCGGTGGCTAGAGGTACACGCCGGATCCTCCGAAAGAATCTCGACTTGTCTTTTGACTCGCCCTAAGCTCCCCGCATGAATAGGGATACGTTGTGACAGAACGGGGGTCTCGAAAGGCGGATGTTTTCGGATTTGGACGGGAAACCACGATTTAAAGAGGCTTTTATTAAGATTCGATTTGCTACTTCTTCTTTTGCTTGGAACTTCAACAAAAGGCTTACCCCGATCCCTCTAGATCGGTTTATCTACCCAATCTTACTTTGTTTTCTCCGGTTTTTAGTAGATTAGATCTGTTTTGTGTCTTTTACTTAGATGCATTAGGTTCTTTATTGAAGATTGCAGTTATTTGGCTTTAATAGATTAAGTCTTGCGTCACACATTTGTTCCACGGATTCGATACCTTGGGTTCACCACTCGAGGGAAGAAGGGTCCCTTGACTACGACGGGAGACTTGTACGCTTGCGAGTCACGAACGAACTTTGATACAATTATTAACCGTCAACACAGGCATTCCTCTCTCTCCTGCTGGGTCGTGGCGTCGCTCTCCCTTGGCAACAATACCCTGGGCATCTCATTTTTCAGGTACGGGACGCCACTTCTGTTCTTCTTGAAGGACAGCAGACACTTCTGCTGGAATTGGTCCACGGCGTCCTGGAGGCTGCTCGCCGTTGTTCGGAGAGAGAGGTCTTCAATGTTGACATCCATGATGTCCCCAATGTCAGGCATCTTGATCTTTTCGGTTGTGGTCCCACTGGGCGTGCCAAAAAGTGTGTTGACGCAAAATGTGCACCTAGCGCCAAACACACAGCAAGCCGAACAAGCTGGCTTCACACGTGCAAAGAATCACAAGACGTGGCAGTCAATTTTCCTGAAAAATTAACAAAAGACAATGTAGTTAAATACCAAAGCTTGGAACTTGCCGGGTGATACCAGACAGTTCCATATTTACGGCTACAAAGCCAGATGGGATGACACATAGCTATGGAAAGCTATTTGCCAATAAACTGAAACCATTCGGGAGCTTGCAACAGGAAAAGTAACATAGCCGAACGGATGACGTAAGCATGATGGCGATCGGTCTTTGTTTGAACAAAGACGTACGTGCGCAGGACCACGACCGATCCCCACGGTGATTAACATTAAATAAATAAATAAAGTAAAGCACGAGCATAAACATGTAATAAACAAGCATGCACAGATCCAAAGCACTAGTCTACCACATGTCTAGGTACTTTAAAACCCGTCGGGTACGACACCAAACAAATCTATCCACCGCATGATACAACTTGCATGAAAATCGTACCACTTTCCACAAATAGATCTATCCACTGCATGATACAATCTAAATATGGAAAGCTAAAAGCATACGTTATTTAAAGCATGAATTACGCACGTGTTCTACTCGTGAAGAAACATAACCGAATATGGCTGAACAGCCGATTCGGGGTCCATGAAGAAGGAACGAACATTACCAAGCGAAATAAACCTATCAGATTGATTCGAAATCTAATCCACCGGATGACTAGCTCCAAAGCAACCCAAAAACCTGCATCTACCGCGTGATACTCAGTTCTTTCAAGATTTATATCAACGTTGGCAAGCTTGAACCCGCAACACGTAACAACCTAGATCGATTCGGTTTCGGCTATCGGAAAGCACGTGATCCACGTGTTAAATTAGCTCAAGGCGCGAACTCGACTCACATAAAGATCACAAAAGGGATAAAGCCGATCCAAACCCATCTAGATTGGGCAAAAAGGTGTTACATGAATTTAAACATAAAGTAAAAACTCAAAACAACACGGGGTAACTTAATGAATCTATTGGATCTTGCCAAAATCCAATAGAGCCGATAACTAGCCTCAAGCTAGATCTTAGCCTACCGCATGGCTCATGACCTAACAAGAAACCCTCTTGAACCAAGCTTGAATCTACCGCATGACACGAAGCATGGTAACAAGACTACTTGCATCAGATCTAAATCCACCGCATGATACTAGATATGATACAAGGTTGCCGGTACTCACGGAGGTCGACGGATCGATGAACCCTCTCGAAGAACTCAACGACACAACAAATGGACTCTAGGGTTTGGCGTAAGGCCGGTTTGTATTGAGAATGATTGTCTGTTTTACATACATTCAGGGCTCATATTTATACCCTGCCAAGCACAACCTCGAATGGATTTGTTGCCTAACTTATCTCTAAGCTTGATCGCTTATCCATCCATTTGTCCTTCCTGCTTGAGCCACGTCACCTTCCAATCCCGCAAAATCAGCTCAACTGTTCCCTTGCCGAACGGAAGCAGATAGCCGACCGCGGATCTTTTTGCCGAATACATCTGAGGAGACCTTCCTTCCGCCAGACGGACTCCTCATCGAGCTGGACCCACAAGTCAGACTCCTTACCAAATTTTGGTGTTAACAACAAGGAGGTACATCACTTTTGGGGACAATGGGCGTGGGCGTGTGCTTTCAGAAGGTGAGATTAAGGTGAGTGACAAGATCACTCTCAGGCGTGTTGCTCTTGTTCAATCGCTGGGGTACAATTTGCTTTCTGTGTCCCAGCTGTTGGATGAGGGTTTTAAGGTGTTGTTTCGGCCTGGTTGTTCTCGGATTTTGGACTCTCGAGGGGACCTTGTCTGTATGGTCATTCCCGAGGGTCAGGTGTTTCGTGCTGATTTTTCTCAGTCTTCGGGTGTGGAGCGTTGTTTCTTGGCTGGTTCTTCGAGTGAGTTGTGGAAGTGTCATAGGAAGTTGGGTCACTTGAGCTTTGACCTTTTGTCTCACTTGAGTAAACTCAATTTGGTCCGAGGATTTCCACGGTTGAGGCTTGAGAAAGAGTTGGTTTGTGCGCCTTGTAGGCATGCCAAAATGGTAGCCTCTTCTCAGCCGCCTCTCACCGAGGTGATGACTGAGCGTCCATGCGAGCTGCTCCATATGGACCTTGTTGGCCCTGCTCGTGTGCGATCTGCGGGTGGAAAGTGGTATGTCCTTGTTGTGGTGGACGACTACTCTCGGTATGCGTGGGTGTTCTTTCTCGAGGATAAGGGGGAGACGTTTGGTTTTGTTCGAGATCTAGTCTTGAGGTTGAGGAACGAGAGGCACGGAGATGCCATACGAGCAATCCGCAGTGACAATGGCTTGGAATTCAGAAACTCTCGTTCTGAAACCTTTTGCCGTGACTTGTGTCTTGAGCACCAGTTTTCGAGTCCGTATACGCCTCCCCAGAATGGTGTTGTGGAAAGGAAGAACAAGACCTTGTGCGAGATGGCTCGGACGATGCTTGATGAGCATAGGACTCCGAGGAGGTATTGGGCTGAGGCGGTGAATACCGCGTGTTATGTGTCGAACAGGATCTACCTCAGGGTGCATAAGAAGAAAACATGCTACGAACTGATGCACGGTCGCACACCCAAGGTGAGTCACTTCCATGTCTTTGGTTGCAAATGCTTTATTCTGAAGAAAGGGAAGAAGTTGGATAAGTTTGAGGCTAGGTCTGTAGATGGTATTTTCTTTCGTTATGCATCTCATTCTAGAGCATATCGTGTGCTCAATCTTGAAACTAACCAAATCGTGGAGACTTGGGAGGTAACCTTCGACGAGACACAGCCACGTAGTCAGCTTGTTTTTGAGTGTGCAGGTGATGATGAGCTTGGCGTGGAGATCTTTCAGGAGGAGGAGCATGAACATGGAGACAATGAAGATGGTGGTGTGGTGCCCCCGGCTGAACATGTACCCACTACTTCGACTACGGTGGTGGACGGACCCTCTACTGCACCAATGACGACAAATCAAGATCGAGGAGAAGTTGTTGTTGAGGGGGAGGTAGCATGGAGGCGAGAACCTCCCCGGCGACTACAAGTGGATCACCCAGCTTCGAGGATCATCGGCGACATGAATGAACGCACTACACGGTCGAGGGTTCCGAACAATTCTCATTTCGCTCATGCTGCATTTGTTGCTACTTTTGAGCCTAAAGACATTGGACACGCACTATCTGATCACAATTGGGTTAATTCGATGCATGAGGAGTTGGAGAACTTTGAGAGGAATCAGGTTTGGGAGTTGGTTGACCCTCCCCCAGGGTGTAAGCCGATTGGTACAAAGTGGGTGTGGAAGAACAAAGAGGGAGAGAAAGGTGAGGTTGTGAGAAACAAGTCAAGACTTGTTGCTCAGGGGTTCAGTCAGAAGGAGGGGATCGACTATGAGGAGACCTTTGCTCCCGTAGTCCATTTGGAGGCAATAAGGATCCTTCTAGCCTTTTCCGTGGCTAAAGTGTTCAAGTTGCACCAAATGGATGTGAAGAGTGCTTTCCTGAATGGTGTGTTGGAGGAAGAAGTGTATGTGAGGCAACCTTCGGGGTTTGAGAGTGAGAAGTACCCCCATCGGGTGTACAAGTTGAGGAAGGCGCTGTATGGGCTGAAGTAGGCGCCTAGAGCTTGGTATGGCAGGTTGAGGGGGTTCTTGTTTGAGAGAGGTTTTGAGATGGGGAAGGTCGATCAGACCTTGTTTCTACTGAGGCAGGGAAGAGATAACCTGATTGTGCAGGTGTACGTGGATGATATTGTATTTGGTTGCTCATCTAACTCTCTTGTTGCAAGGTTTGCAGAGGATATGAGCAGGGAATTTGAGATGAGCATGATGGGCGAGTTGGAGTTCTTCCTTGGGCTACAAATCAAGCAATCAAAGGAAGGAACATTTGTGCAACAAGCTAAGTACACCAAAGACATTGTGCGGAAGTTCAAGATGGAGGATTCCAAGGCTATGACGACGCCGATGAGTACGACTACAGCTCTTGATGCGGACGAGGAAGGTGAACACGTTGACCAGAAGGAGAACCGGAGCATGATCGGGTCACTCCTCTACTTGACGGCGACGAGGCCGGACATCCAGTTCTCGGTATGTCTGTGCGCTCATTTTCAAGCGTCTCCGAGGACTTCGCATCGGCAAGCAGTGAAGCGAATTTTCAGGTACTTGCGTCACACTCCCGACTACGGCCTTTGGTACTCTGCGTCCTCTTCTTTGGCGCTTCACGGATTTTCAGATGCGGATTTTGCCGGGTGTCGGTTGGATAGGAAGTCCACCTCTGGGACTTGCCAGTTTTGGGGTTCTTCTTTGGTGTCTTGGTCTTCCCGCAAACAGTCGAGTGTTGCACAATCCACTACAGAGGCCGAGTACTGTTGACGGTGTACTTTGGTACACCAAGCATGTTCATTACACTTTGGTTTGGATTTGATTATGGAACTAACCCGTCACTAGGCACACTAATCATATAACAAGTTCATCTTTGTGCATACATTTGGAAGTGTTCTGTTTATGTAGGAAAACATGGACATAAAGGACGGATTCGCAACAAGTTCAAAGGAGCATTTACGGAGTCTTGTTCGTGTTCATGAGCTTGATGAAATCACTTCCAATGGTGGCAAGGACCGAAGTGCTACGAGGAACACCCCCGAAGATTGAAGCGTAAAAGACCGAACTTCATGCGCGGAGAACCTCCATCTTGGACGCGAGGATGACATCGTCAAAATCATGCAAGTGGAGGGGGCGAAGTGCATAATCACCTGAGGACCCACGGGAGCGAAGGGGCGACCGAACCGGGCCGAGATGGGCCTGGGCCGGTCGGCCCAGGCCGGCCGGCCACGCGCCCACCCCGGTGGTCGGTTCGGCCCCCCTTTCCTTGCACCCGAAGGATCTTCAACCCTAAAACCCTAGAGGCGCCGCCATTCGATAGGGGGAGAGCCATTCGCACCAAGAGGCCATCCACAAGCTAGAGAGAGAGAGCAGGGAGATCGTCCACCTCGAAGGAAGCACCCTCACGTGGAGAAGAAGGAAGACACTGTTGGAAGGGAAACCATGATCAACGGTGCTATGTCTAGCACCTTGATGGGGTAATCTCCTTATTCATCCATGGGTTGTAATTGATCTTGAGATGTAATCATACTTTGTCGGATTATCTATCTATCATTTTGTGTTGAACATACTTTAATGCTTAAGGTTAGCTACCATGCCGTAAAGGGAGTAAGGCCTCAATGCTTCCTTGGATCCATTCAATACGCCGTGTCCATCATAGGTCTAGTCATGAATACCTTCGCGTAGTGACAGTACGAGAGGAGGGGAAGGGCGAAACTGTGGTCACAACCCCGATAGATTAGATTGGTTTCATGTCTTTAAGCGATTGCATGCTCTAGTATCGTAGACCCGTGGGCGAGTGTCTTTTATCTTGATATCTTAATCGTTCTCTCTAGTGTAGTTTAGTTGTTTTCTAGTATAATCGTAGTTAGGGGTTTGAGTAGCTAGTGCGTACAAGTAGATTGAACGCTTGTAATCCCCTTGCTCCGCGGATTGACAAGAACCTAGGGAATCCCGTGGTGAAAAAGGTGTGGGGTCCGTACACTTGTGGATTGTAGAGGCATACATCTTTTATCCATCAACAAGTACGTTGCCGCTACTAGTTGTTGCTCTCAGCTCCTTTGGATTTCATACACCATGAGTGACTTTGGTGAGGAGTATACCCATGTCCCACTTCAATGGGATAGCACCAGTGCCATAAGCGTTGAAAAGAACCCAGTGCTCCATTCCAAAACCAAACACATAGAAGTGAGGTATCATTTTTCGAGAGACAACGTAGAGAAAGGAAAGATAGCTTTGATCCATGTACCCACACATGACCAACTAACCGACATTTTCACCAAACCCCTATATCAAGAAACTTTCACTCGTTTGCGGGGGGAACTTGGTGTGTGTTTGATTTCTTGAGTTGGGTGTGTGGGAGCTCCTTTGTAGCATATGTATAGCTTTCCGTTGTGCATTTCTTGCATTTGGCATGGCATATGTAACATGATGTATAGGCATCCTTGTATCTTAGATTGCATGCATTTTGTATCATATGCATTGGATAGGAAAAGCTTCTCCTATATACATTGTTCACCATGGAATGCTACTTATGTCTTTGTGAGCTTGTTTGGTATGTTATGGTTAGTTTGTCTTAGCTCTTGATGATCTTCATGAATAATCCATGGTTGATGGCTATGTTTTTGAAAAAAACTGTCATATGTATGCTCTCGCATGTGTAAATGCCTTTATATGATCTTGACATGTTTTAGTGTTGGTTATGCTTAATTTGTGGTTGGATAGCTAGTTTATTGATCATACGGGGCCAAAGGCTCATTTGCCATCATGAATGTTTAGCCATCTTTCTTTATCTTGTGGAGGGGCTTAAGTTCCTTTTTGTCGCAAAGACATTTCATGTACCAATTATGAATATGAAAATGAAATATAAAATGCTTGGAAAATGTGCTCCCATGTCATATATGCTGAATTTAATTTGCTTTGGGTGCTAAACCGTTGCATGATGCCTACCAATGAGAAGTCTCATACATAGAAGTAGGCACATGGCTCGTGGCTTTGACATGACATGAGGTGCTTGTGGGTGTTTGTGATGGTCTTATGATTAGAATGGTTGTCCTAGCATGAAGTTTGTGTGGCTTTGCCATTTTGATATGTTTTGATCATGTTTAGGACTTCGCTCATGAGAGGCAAATTTTTTCGCAAAATTGCCCAAATCCATCTTAGCTTCGTCCAATGGTTGTGAAACTTGGTGATCTTGTAGTTGATGTCTATACGAAGCTATAGAATATCTAACTTTCTTATTTGGACATGTGTAGCATCCTTTGTTGAATTTTGTCTATTTGAGAAGCTCTAGGTTGAAAGTTTTGCTTTTTTTGGCTTGATTCATGCATTGCCAACAAGGGGGAGAAGTTTGAGCTTGAAATGGCTTGTTGGATGCATTTAGAAGGTTTTCAGGTGGTTTCGAGCCATTTCTGGGCTCTGTTGTGCACCGGTCTGACCGATTGAGGTCACCGGTCTGACTGGTCTGAGTGCTGGTCCTGTGCACATGTTGGGCACCGGTCTGACCGGTGGTGGTGACCGGTCTGACCGGTGTGAGCTGAAGTTGTTGCAGCTGCCCTGTTTTCAAGTGGTTTGCATGCATTCATCCAGGGGGAGGTGCATTGGTTCAGGGGGAGCTCTTTGTGGTTTTTCGAGCTTTGTTTCGGTGGTTTGCACTCTTTGCTTGAGCTTTGCTTTGTCTCGGATGTGTCGAACCGTTGCCCTTGCCTAAGGGGTCCGAGACTTGTCTTCTTCAAGTGATCTTGCTCTTTGCCTTTGTTTGGCTTTCGATCGCTTGTTGGAGTTTCTTTTTGTTCGTTCATTTTCTTTTTCTTCTCTCTCGTGTCACTTTGTGTGGGTGTTGTCAATGCACTCATCAAGGGGGAGATTGAGGACCATGTGTGGTTCGAGGACCAGTGGATAGTCGCTTCCTTGTGTGATGAGTGATTGACAACGTTGTGTGGACTGATTCTTGGCTAAGTATTGCAGGTGCAAGTTGCGGCTTGACTGGTGTTGGTGCAGGTGAAGAACAAGCACGAAAGGTCGTCGCCGGTGAGGCCTCCAGGTGTGGAGAAGACAAGTAGGCTTCATTCGAGGAACCCGGTGGCCAGCGGGGTCAAGTGCGGGCCGCATGGTGGCATGAACAGCAAGATGAAGTCGTGGACGGTTTCTTAGTTGAGCCTCAAAACCAAGGTCGAGCCGGGACTACGTGGGAGCCGAGTCATGAGTGGAGATTGGCGGAGGCTACACCGAGTTTGCGGGGTTTCCAGTGGTTCACCAGAAAACCACTGGGTTCCTTGGTTGATCCACAAAGCCAAGATCGGAGAACCGAAGACGGTGCTGCAGTAGTGCCAGACCGGTCTGACCCGTGGGTCTGACCGGTCTGACCGGTGAGGAGCACCGGTCTGACCGGTGTGCGACGACGCAGTCCGGAATCTTTGAAGCGGAGGACACGCGTCGGGATCGCAAGGCTTGCGTCGAGGCTAAGCAGGTTGCAGTCGCCGGGCATCCGTCCGATGGAGAAAGCTTGAAGACTTCCAAAAATGCCCTTGAGGGGCTTGTATCCCTAGTTATTAGGAAAGAGTATTTTAGACTTTTGGTTACCTCCATATAACCCATGAGGTGAGAGGATGACAGCCAAGCTCTTGGAACCCTAGTTCATTTGCTTTCCTATTTTCCTTTCCTATTTTCTTAGGATTTCCATAGGACTAGCTTGAGAGCTTCATGGTGAGATCTTGTTGAGAGGGTTGGATGATCGGGCGGCAAGCTAGACCTTGTATGAACCTTTGTGGCATGTATAGATGATTCGGCGTGGTTCCTCAAGGTTTGGATGTGTTGTTCCCGGTTGTTCTTGGTGGTGATTTTCGGAGCCCTCTCTTGGTGATTTCTTTGGGTTGTTTTCGGAACCTTGCTGTTGGGGATTTGATGGGGGTAATTTGTGGGAACCCTTCGTGGTTCTTTGGGTTGTGATTCCCCTCCCAAATCCGTGAGTAGAGGGGCTCGATTTTGGGGTTTTCCGAGTTCTAGGGTTAGAGGTGTTCTTGACGGGATTTCTTCGATTCCTCCTTTTTGGACAAGTTTTGGTGGGATTAATCTTGGCTATGGACTCCTCATGAGGTGTTCCTATTATCCCCAAAGTCTTATTCAAGTCCGTAGAGTGATTCAGGAGATCGAGGTTTGGATTTGGGGGAGTTGACCCGCGGGTGCTGTTCATCCCGAGCTGCCCAGGCTACACCAGTCTGACCGGTGCTCTTGACCGGTCTGACCGGTGTAACCCTTGGTGGGTTTTTGCTCGGGTGAACGACTGGGTGAGTTCGTTGTTTCCCTGTGTTAGGGCTGTTTCGAGTTTGGGTCAGTTTGGAGGTCGGTTGGCATGTTTGGTGATTTGGGGCTTTCTGGCTGTGACCGGTCTGACTGGTGTGTCGCACCGGTCTGACCGGTGTGAAGCCACTTGGTGGAAGTCGCTGTCGGTGTTTTAGACCGGCAACCTACTAAGGGGAATACCCGAAGTAGATGAATGTGGCCTCGCCGAGATCGGTAACTCGAAGGAAGAGACACGTGGCACACAATTTAGACAGGTTCGGGCCGCGAAGTGCGTAATACCCTACGTCCTGTATGTTGTGTAGCTCTGGATTGATTGGGCACGATTACAAGATGGTGCAACAGTGCGCCGTGGGTTGTATGAGATGAGATTGGATGCCAGAGATCGGTCCCTGCCTCGCCTTATATAGTCCGGGAGGCAGGGTTACAAGTCGGAGTAGGGAGAGAGTACTAGTCGAGTACGTCTAGGAGCCTTCCATACAGTGCGGGACATGTACAGCTTCCTAACCGAGTACTACTCCTCTGCAGTCCTTGTGCTCCACGGCTTTAGGTGTCGTGTAGCGCAAGCCGGGTAGTCCTAGGGGCCCACCGGGTAGTCGGTCCTGGTACCCACCAAGGTAGTGGGCCCAGGGAGGTCCATACGACAAGCCCCCGAGTACTTTGTAGTCGAGAAGGATAGCTTCAAGTAGTCTTGACGGCCTTAACGAGTAGTCTTCAAGCGTCCTTGAGCGCTACAAGTCAAAAGTCCTCAAGAGTAGTCGAAGCATCCCGAGGCTGGAATGTACTCCAGCTGATGTTTGAGCAATCCTGAAGTCTTCTCGAGTAGTCCCAAGCGTCCTCGAGTACTGCCTTCGAAGGTCTTCAAAAATGCCCGTCTTGTCTTGAAGCTGGAGTTGATATGGAGGTGCGATTGCAAAATCGCACTCCATATGGAGTAGCCCCCGAGCCTTAGGTTGAGCCGCAGGCTCTGGCTGAGGGTCCATCTGAAGTCTTGGCAAGAAAATCCCGAAAAATCCGGAGAGAAAAAACCGAAGGACACGTGGCACGGAGCCCCCGAGCCTTGGGTCGAGTACTTCCTCTCGAATTGAAGGGTCATCTTGAAGAATGTGTCCTGAGATGCTCTTGAGACTAGCCGCTTCCCAGGTAGTCGAGTAGAAGTAGCCGAGCCCCCGAGGTGAGGCGCGTCGACTAGTAGAATACGAAGGGTCACGCTTTAGCCGCTGAGTCAGCTGTGCGTGGACTTATCCAGCCGGCCGTTGCGGAGCCGGTTTGACTTATAAATAGAAGCCAAAACCCTTAGGGTTTTTCACCCATCCGAGCTGCAGTCATTTCGATTCCATCTGAAGTAGATCCACTCCCAGCGCTCGCTGCCGCCGTAGTAGATTCAAGTGCGTCGCCACCCAAAGCTTTTAGGGTAGCCCCCGAGCGGATGCGCGTGAAGAGGCCCTGCACTTGGAGGATGAAGCCGTCACCGTCCAAGTCGTCGAAAGCCGCCGGGAAGAAGAGGGGCCGCGAAGAGGCCGCCGCGACCGCCACCGGAGTAGCGCCGCTAATGTCTCCGCCGCGGGCTGATCCAAGCCGCGAATGGAAGAAATCCAAGGTGAAGACAGAAGATCTGTTGACCCTCCTAAACAGTGGCTTCATCCGGGAGAAGGAGGTTGACATGTGGAGGGCCGCTGCTGGAGATCCGTATCCAATGGAGAAGGCCGAAGATGGGATTCCAATGTTCGCGCGGTTTGTGGAGCGCAGGCTTGCGCTCCCGGCCAGCGATTTCTTCAAGGGTCTCCTCGGGTACTATGGAGTCGAGTACCTGAATCTGAACCCCAACGGCATCTTCCACGCCGCGGTCTTCGTACACTTCTGCAAGGCCTTCCTTGGGATCAAGCCGCACTGGATCCTTTTCCGGAAGTTCTTCCGGATCAAGCCGCAGCCAAGCGCCACCAACCCAAGGGTAGTCGGAGGAGCCGGCATCCAGTTGAGAGAAGACGCCGCGGAGGAGTACCTGGCGTACAAGCTTGTTGACTCCAACACCGACTGGAAGACGAGGTGGTTCTACATCACGAACCACCACCCCGGCCTGCCGAAGCCGAGCGGACGGCAGCCCAGGCACCGCGAGTGGTGGAACACGGAACCCACCATGCGGAGAGGGGATCCGGCCTTCCCGAGCCGCCGGCACGCATCAAGGTGCTCGGGGAAGCGGGGACCGAGGGCCGAGCACGTGGCCTTCGGTTTCATGAAGCGGAGGGTGCAGCCATTGATGGCTCGAGACACCTTGGGCTTCGAGTACACCGGCGACGACGACATGTCGCGGATGCCCGGAGGCGAGCTGGACGACAGCGACATCATCGAGAGGCTGTCGCGGATCTTCAAAGATATGCCGCCGTACACAGCGTGCCCTGTCCAGAGAGTACTCCGCCGCGCGCCCGCCGAAGGAGGTGAGTAGTCGTGCTCCTCTTAGTCGAGTAGTCATTGCTTGGAGTAGTCGTGCTGATGTCTTCGTGTCTTGCAGGAGGACTTGAAAAAGTTCGTCTCCGAGCCGCAGCCGCCCCCGAGCGGGATCGAGATCCCGAAGGAAGGGAAGGCCAAGGAGAAAGAGCGGCGAGTAGTCGGTGACGGCGATGACACCGTCGTCGTGGAGGATACCACCGACGACGACGACGACGACGAGACGTGCAGGACCGCTTCCAGCTGCGGTCGAGGTTTAGCCGTCCAGGCTTGCCTCATGTACCTCTGGTGCCAGACCCCCCGACCAGCTCCGGGAGGCTAGCTCGGGCCGCGCCGCCACGGAAGCCGCGCAATCCCGCCCGCAAGCGGGTGGCAAAGAAGCTCAAGGTCTCGGAGACCACGCCTCAGGAGGTAAGATGCCTCGACTAGAGTAGTCGAGTACCCATCGCGTGAATATCTTGCTGATGAGTAGTCTTCCTTGTATGCAGGAGGTGCCGCCAACGGAGCCCGTCGAGGAGGGCGACGAAGGCGTATGGGACACAGTGGGGGAGCCGGCCGGAAGTCGTAGTCCAGCCCCCACTGTCGAGGAGCTCTTGGCGCAGTTGGAGCGCCAGCCCCTGCTCCGCAGGGGAGCACGGAACCCGTAGCCGCCGCCGTTGAAGAGGTGGTGGCTTCGGGGTGAGCGCAAGAGAGCGGCGCGCGCCGGCCGCCGTCGCGGAGGAGGCGGTAGGCGCGCGAGGGCGCGGGGAGGAGGCGCCCGCCGAGGGTGGACTGGTCGACATTGCCAGCATCCTCGGTGCCCCGGCCGTGACGATAGTCCGGTCGAACTTGTAAGTACTGCATCTTCCCGAGTAGTACTTGTTGTAGTAGTCGAGATTGACTGACGACCAATTGTGTGTGCTTCTGCAGGAAATCCACGGATCTGTCCTGGGAGGGGGGTGAACCCTCTTCATCGGTGGCGGAAGAAGTCGCGCCGCCCGCCGAGGAGTCCACTCCTGCTTCCCAGGCGGTTCTCGAGCCGCCGGGTACCGAAGCGCCGTTGCCGGAGGCCAGCATAGTCGAAGGTGAGTACTCCTCTGAAGCTGTGGGGCTCCTCGAAAAGTAGTCGTAGTCGCCGATGCGTTTGTCTTCTCTTTGACAGGTGCTGAAGCTGAAGGTGGCGACATCCCTGCGGGGGTGCCGATGCAGAAGTCGACACCAGAGGTCCCGGAGGCTGTGGGTGGAGCCCCCGGGCCTATGGAAGAAGTCGTCGAGGAGGCCGCCGTGGCGGCCGGGGGAGAGGGGGTCACCACGTCGCCAGAGGTCGCTCTGGAGGTGGCTATCCGCTCTCCGGAGATCCAGGACGCAGAGCCCATCTGCTCTGCGCCGATGACGGAGGCCACCGCGAGTACTCGCGGCGGAATAGAGCTGCTCGCGGACGATCTTGTCGAGCCGGCGACGGTGGCCAAGCATCTGGAGGCGATCCGTCAGGCCGAACGGTGGATGAAGGTAAGTAGCCGTAGCTTCTGAGTAGCCAATCCTCTGTAGTTGAGTACTCGTGTGACTTGAGTTGTCTGTGCAGGACATTGCGGGGCGGTCCCGCGACAAGTCGAACATGCTGCAAGGCTATGGTGACGCGGTGCTCCGAGCCGAGGCGCTAGAAGAGCAACTTGTGAAGTCGCGGAAGCACGCGGCTGCCATGCAGTCGAAGCTCGACGCCGCCTTCGCCAAATACCACAACGATGTCCAAGAGTTGCAAGCGAAGGGCGACGACTTGGTGCGGAAGAACAAGGGCCTCCGCAACAAGAACAAAGGTACGTCGCTGGACTTGTCGGGTAGTTGTTTGGAGGTCGAGAGGTAGTCTTGACCTGTCGTTTCGTTGCTGTGTTGCAGAGCTTGAGGGCCAGGTGGAGCAGCTGAAGTCCTCGGAGACGAGCATGAAGAACCTCTTCTATCGGGAGCAAGAAGCCCGCCGGTACTCGAGCTCGACTACAAAGAACTTGCCTTCGAGTGCGAGAAGCACATGGAGCTCGGATTGCATCCGACCGCAATCTCGTCAATCGCTACAAATCCTTGCGGAAGTTGAATGAAGACTGCGAGGCACTGCCGGCCCAACTGAAGGAGCTCGAAGAAGCCGCACTGCCGATCGCAAGGCTCCTGGTGCCGCACCCGGGCGGCCCCAAGATTGCTCCACTGGTGGATCGCCTCAAGGAAGCTCCGAGCCGGCTGGCGGCCTATGTGAAGCACATGGCGAGGTCGATCCCAAGGCAGGTCTTGGCCTTCATGAAGTCGTACTTCCCGAAGGCCCCGGTGGAGGTAGTCGCCGGCGGGGGTAGCCACCAACCGCACGCGATGAGCAAGATGCGTAGCCGCCGGGAGCAGATGGCTCCCATCGCGGAGCAAGTAGCTGAGAAGCTTAATCTCCAGTAGCCCTGTAATAGATAGCTAGTATCCAGGGTTGTACAGAAAACAATTGTAATGAATTGCTTAAGTATCAATGAAAGAAATTTTCCAGCAATGAGTACTCGTAGTCGCGATCTCAGAGTGCGGAGCCCCCATCGTGGAGTGGATGCGAGTAGTCGTACTCGGCAGTAGTGGTCCCGTTGTAGGGAGTAGACAGTAAAGAAGTTGATGAACGATCAAACTTTATTACTGAAGAAGTACACCTGGATGGCCAGGGCCGTAGTTACAGAGTAGTCGCCTGGACCCGGAGGCCGCTTACAGCTGAGTAGCGCTGGAGCGGGTAGCCGCTTACAGCAGTAGATCCGTAAGTAGCCGTGTAGGCTGGATCGTAGATCCGTAGGTAGCCGTGCAGGCTGGATCTTGGAGTGTGGTCTCTTAGTAGACCGCTGCTAGAGTCCTTGACCCTCGTCGCAGCCCAGGGTCCGTAAGTAGCCTCGCGGGCTGGAGCCTGGAGAGGGGGAGTCCGGAGACTGGAGCCAGGACCCGGAGGCCGCTTACGGCAGTGGGGTGTTGATGTAGTCGAGTAGACTTGAACCCCGGAGTAGTCGTGTAGACTAGGCGTAAAATCGACAGAGCTGGTCGACGTTCCACGAGTTGTTGATGTCTTTGCCTTCAAGTGTTTGGAGGCGGTAGGAGCCCGGCCCGGTCACCTTTGCCACGGTGAAAGGGCCTTCCCAAGGGGAGCTGAGCTTGTGAAGCCGACAAGATCTCCAACGTTGAAGGAGCGTTCCTTGACGTTGCGATCATGGTAGCGTCGGATACCCTCCAGGTACCTTGATGATTGGACGAGGGCGGTGCAGCGAGCTTCTTCGAGGCTATCGATGTCAACTCGTCTGCTGTCTTCTGAGACGCCTTCGTCGTAGTGCTCCACTGCTAGCGAGTTCCATATGACGTCGGCAGGGAGGATTGCTTCGGAGCCATAGACCAGGAAGTAAGGGGATTGCCCCGTTGGCTTGGATGGTTGAGTCCGTAGCCCCCAGAGTGCGTTGGGTAGTTCCTTGTGTCGGGGACCGCCCTAGGGGTCCCCTCAAACAATGGGGGAACCCTCACTTAAATTCCTGCATCAAAATAAGCTAAGCCTAACCATGCAGAGAACTAACCATGCAGGACGTGGCCCATGCAGCAGGACTTCGGAGGCCCACCAAGACAGCTCGCCTATGAGACCCCTCGAGCAGGCTCCGCCTCGCCCGAGGGTACGCTCCTCCTCGAACGGGCTCCGCCCCGTTCGAGGGGCAACCCCCTCCTCGAACGGGTTCCGCCCCGTTCGAGGGGCGACCCTTCCCTCGAGCGGTCCCGCCCCGCTCGAGGGGCTCGCTCCCCCTCGAGCGGGCCTCGCCTCGCTCGAGGGTTCGCTCCACCCTCGGGCCGGGGCCCGCCACGCTCACGGGCGCCCCGCACGCGTGCGCCGGCCCCGTACTTGGGCATTTAACACCCCGACGCCGCAGACGGCGCCATCATGCGCCCGGGGCTCACGCCCCGGTGCCGCCGCACCAACTCCCCGGGGAGGAGCCCATCCCCGCCACCGTGGGGTGGAGCGTGCGGTACGGCCGGCGTCGGTCCCGTGACACCGCGCGCACGCCACCGTACGGCTAACGCGCTCGACCCTCGAAAGGGGGCCGGGCGCACCCCTCGACTCCACTTTCCCCGTGACCCCGAGGGTTAGGTGAGGGGCGCTAGGCCGGTGGGTGGCCATCCCGGCCACCGCGCGCGCGGCGCGCGCGTCCCCACGCGCGCGGGCACACGCCCGACTCCGCGGGCGCACGCCCGAGCCTTTGCGGCACAGCCACTCCACCACCGCGAGCTCATTGGGAAGGAACGCCGTTCGCCCCGCTCCCGTGCCCCGTACCGGCCATCATCGGCCACCTCCCTCGAAGCCTATCGGGGGACGCCATCGCCATCCGCCGCCTCCTACCCTCGAACCGCCACCTTGTTCGGGTACAAGGTAGGCCATCATGGCCGGATCGCAGCCGAAGATCGACCGGACGGCCGCCCGCTCTACACCGTAGCACGGCGTGCTCCCACACGCAGCTAGGTAGCGCGGCGTGCATGTAACTTGCCGCTCCCTTGGCCTATAAAAAGGGAAGGCGAGCCCCCCGGCCGCGGGGGGACGAATCCGGAGGAACACGGCGCACCGTGCACTCACTCTCTTATTCTCCCACAACATCTTCGGCTACTCACCGGGGACTTGGGAGCCACGCTTCCTCTCCCGCCTTGCTTGTATTTGCCCCACTACAAGCACCCCGGTCTCGAGCAATATAGTGCCACGAGCACACCACTGCTTTGGACGTACGGCCCCCTCGGCGGGAACCGGGATAAATCCTTGTGTCATTTGTTGCTTAGCATCGACCATTGAGGGATAGACCTAGGTGTTATCTACTGGTTAGTGTCGGGACCATATTCGCACCGACAGTTGGCGCCCACCGTGGGGCAAACAAGCGCCTAAGGTCATTTCGCTAACTCCCTCCATGGTGATTCGCACTGAGTACCGTAGCACCCGCTACAACATGGGTAGCTCGGACCCTCTTCCGTAGGGTTCGAGATCCGCTTCGGGGACTTGAACTTCCAGGCCACGGGGAATGGCTATCTCATGCGCCTCACCAACGGTGAGGAGCTCCGCGCGCGGCGCGAGGCCGGAGTCCGCTGCGGTCTCCGCCGTACGCACGACACCGGCGCGGTGCCCGCGGGGCACGGATGCCGCGGGCCCGTCGACGCCGCGGCCGCCGTCGTCGCTCCGGACTACGCTCGCGTCGGGCGCGGTCCGGGCGGCGGCGGGGCGAGCGCGCCGCCGCCCAACGCGGTGCACCCACCGTCACGACGGCCGCCACCGCCCCGGCGGGACCGCGTGCGGTCTCGGACCACGCATCCCCATCGGGCCGCGTGGCGCCACTACGGCCCACAACGCCAACGTCAACACGACAATGCGCGGGGTTCCGCCGGGTCGGCACGTCTTCGTCGCCGGGGATCCCGGCACCTCGGCGACGGACGAGTCATCCCCGGGCTCCGTCGACACGATGCCACCCGCCGGCCGCCATGGGTACGCGGAGTGGGACTTCTCCTCGGTGTGCGGGACCCGGTCGCGTTCGGGCGCTTCCTCGACGCCACGGACTGCGGTTTGGGTCGCTCCGACGACTCCCGGCGGGAGCTACGACCCCACGCGGGAGTGCCGCGCCGTCATCACCAACGACCCGGCCAACGCCGCCGGTGCGGCGGGCGCCGGAGACGGGGAAGTCACGCCCGCCCGGGGGATCGCCACGCGCCGGCCGCGGGGGCCGAGCGCTCCCGCCGGGGGCCGACGTCGACGCACGGGCGGCCCAAGCACGCGAGCTCGAGGCCAAGCCGCGCAGGAGTACGGGACGGTGCGGCTACTCCGCGCCTCGATGGCGGGGGGAGGCCTGCGCGCGCGGCGAACGCGCGCGGGAGGCGGGCCGACGGTCGGTGACCGCCCTCAACCCCGTCCCCCAACGTCGACAACGCGGATACTCCGCCGCGGGCGAGCCAAAAGCTCATCGCCGCCGCGGCGTTGCTACGCGCCATGCGGCACCCTCGACCCCCGAGGGCTCGAGACATGCACCGCGAGGTGCAAACTCTCCTTGAGCAAGCGGCCGTCCGGCGGGCCGAGAGCTCGGCCTCACGCATCCGCCAACGGGGGGGGACGCGCGGGGTGACGATCTGGCACCAGGGGGCGAACCCTCGGTGCATGTGGGTCAACCTGCTGACCAGGGACGCACGCCGGCCAAGGAGCGGCTCCTTGACACACGCAGGGCGCTAGACGGAGACGCCCGCAACGTCATCAACGCCAGGCGCACTAGCAAGGCGGACGCGCGGGCGGCTAGGGGCTACCACCCTCGAAGGGGTGGGCGCTACGACAGCGGTGAGGATCGCTCCCGACGCCGGGAGCCCCCCGGCACCCGCGTGTTCAGCCGGGAAATCCGCACGGCAGCGTTCCCCCAGCGTTTCCGTCAACCCTCGACGATCGTCAAATACAACGGGGAGACGGACCCTCGTGTCTGGCTCAACGATTATCGCCCGGCTCCGTCGCCTAGGCGGGGCCACCAACGACGAAGTAATCATCCGCAACTTGCCCTTGCATGCGGGCGATGCGGCCCGGACATGGCTCGAGCACTTGCCCGCCGACCGGATCCATAGCCCGGGACGATGCGGTCCACACCTTCGTGGGCAACTTCCGGGGCACGTACGTGCGTCCGGGAACTCCGGGATGCGCGCTCCGCACGCGAGAAGCCGGGCGAGTCGCTGCGGGACTTCATACGGCGCTTCTCCAAGCGCTGCACAGAGCTCCCCAGCGTGGCACAGTCCGAGATCGTGCACGCGTTCCTCGAGGGCACCACGTGCCGGGACCTTGTACGCGAGCTGGGACGCAGCCCGCCCACGGACTCGAACGAGCTGTTCGACATTGCCACCAGCTTCGCCTCGGAGAGGAGGCCGTGGGGGCAATCTTCGACGGCAAGAAGGGCAAGCGCTCCGAGGACACGCCCGCGGAGGGGGCGGGTCCAAGGAGCCGCGCCGCAATGACAAGCGGGGCAAGAAGGGGAAGAAGCCGCGCCGCGAGGCGCGCGAGCGAGGGGCGCAACGGCGGAACGCGGCGAGGCCCTCGGCGGTGACCCGGCCCGACGGGGCCCTCGACCAGGCTCCTCGAGGCCCGGGGTGTTCGACGACATGATGAAGAAGCCATGCCCCTACCACAAGACCCCCGTGAACCACACTCTTGAGCAGTGCGACATGCTCAAGAAGTTCTATGGCCGCGCCGCCGCGAAGGAGGCAGAGGCCAAGAAGGATGGGGGCGATGGCGACGCGGGTGGTTTTCCTGCCGTCGAAAATGTGTTCCTCATCTTTGGGGGACCTACTGTCGACATGTCGACCCGGCAGCGCAAGAAGGAGCGGCACGAAGTCCTCGCCGCAGAAAGGGCACCTCCGGCCTTTCTCAATTGGTCGAAGGATGCCATCACCTTTAGCCGGGATGATCACCCAAATCGCATCCCGAACCCGGGCCAGTACCCCCTGGTGGTCGATCCCATCATTGGGAACGCCCGGTTTTCGAAGGTCCTTATGGACGGAGGCAGTAGCCTCAATATCCTCTTCGCGCATACATTGCGCCTAATGGGGATTGGGTGGACCGGTGCGGCCCAGCACGAAGCCGTTTCACGGCATCGCGCCGTAGCAAGCGGGTTCAACCCCTCGGGCGCATCGATGCGCCCGTGCGGTTCGGGACCCCCAAGAATTTCCGCAAGGAAACCCTCACCTTCGAGGTGGTGGGATTCAAAGGGGCCTACCACGCCATCCTTGGGCGGCCATGCTATGCCAAGTTCATGGCGGTCCCCAACTACACGTACACGAAGATGAAGATGCCGAGTCCAAACGGCGTCATCACCGTCGGGTCGTCAATCGAGCATGCATTCGACTGCGATGTCGAGTGCGTGGAACATGCAGAGGCGCTAGCGCTGGATGAAGCGCTGGTAAACACACTGGAGAAGATGGTCAACGACGACCTCAGCTCCGCCGCCAAGCACGTCGGCACGTTCGAGGCCGCCGAGCAAACCAAAGGGGTCCCCCTCGACCCATCGGCCCCCGAGGGCAAAGCATTGAGGGTCAGCTCGACCCTCGATCCTAAATAGGAAGCAGTGCTCGTCGACTTCCTCCGCGCCAACGCCGACGTCTTCGCGTGGAGCCCCTCGGACATGCCAGGCATCCCGAGGGAGGTCGCCGAGCACTCCCTTGATATCCTGCCTAACGCTCGCGCTGTTCAGCAGCGGCTGCGCCGCTTCGACGAGAAACGGCGACGGGCGATCGGAGCGGAGCTGCGGAAGCTCCTCGAGGCCGGATTCATCAAGGAAGTGTTCCACCCTACATGGTTAGCTAATCCTGTGCTTGTAAAAAAGAAAAATGGGAAGTGGAGGATGTGTATTGACTACACCAGTCTCAATAAAGCATGTCCAAAAGTTCCTTTTCCTTTGCCACGCATAGATCGGATCGTTGATTCCCACTGAGCCGGTGTGAACTACTCGTTTCCTTGATGCCTATTCGGGATATCATCAAATAAAAATGAAGGAGTCCGACCGGCTCGCGACTTCGTTCATCACACCGTTCGGGACGTTACGTTACGTCACGATGCCTTTTTGCCTCGAAACGCGGGCGCAACATATCGGCGCGCATGCGGCACGTTTTTGGGGACCATATCGGGCGGACGGTCGAGGCTTACGTAGACGACATCGTCGTCAAAACCGAGAAGGCGGACGCCGGTCGGCCGATCTTGGCATCGCATTCGGTGCACGGCGGCCAACGGGGTCAAGCTCAACCCCGAAAAATGTGTCTTTGGAGTGCCGCGGGGCATGCTCCTAGGATACATCGTCTCCCGAGCGGGGAATCGAGGCCAACCCCGAAAAGGTCGCGGCCCTCGAGCGAATGGGTCCAATTCGGGACCTCAAAGGGGTGCGAAGGTGTTGGGGTGCCTTGCCGCCTTGAGCCGCTTCGTCTCGAGGCTCGGTGAGAAGGGCCGCCCCTCTACAGGGGCTGCTCAAGAAGCACGAGCGCTTCTCTTGGACCGCCGAGGCCCGGGAAGCGCTCGACAAGAAGGCATCTCCGACGCACGCCCCCAATCCTTACGCCGCCGCGAGACGGCGAACCCCTCCAACTCTACGTGGCCGCAACCACCCGGGGGTGGTCGGCGCCGTGATCGTTGTGGAGCGCACGGAGGAAGGGCATGCCTTGCCCGTGCGAGAGGCCGGTCTACTACATCGGCCGAAGTCCTATCGGACACGAAGACGCGCTACCCCCGGTACGATGCTGTTGTGTGCGGTAGTCCCTCGCCGCGGCGCAAGCTCCGCCACTACTTCGAGGCCCACCCGATTACGGTGGTCTCTTCCTTCCCGTTAGGAGAGATCATTCGCAACCCCGACGCGGCGGCGGGGTAATTGCCAAGTGGTCCGTGGAGTTGATGGGCGAGACGCTCGCCTACGCCCCGCGCAAGGCCATCAAATCGCAAATCCTAGCCGATTTCGTCGCCGAGTGGACGGACACGCAGCGCCGCCCCCTCGATTCAAGCGTAGTGTTGGACTCTCGTTCTTCGACGGCTCGGTGATGAAGACGAGGAGCGGGCGCGGGCTGCTCTTCGTGTCACCCCTCGGGGAGCACATGCGCTACGCAAAGGCGTCTCCACTTCCCCCGCGTCCAACAATATGGCGGAATACGAGGCCCTTCTCGCGGCCTCAAAATCGCCATTGAGTTGGGCATCAAGCGCCTCGATGTGCGAGGGGGATTCGCGACTCGTGATCGACCAAGTCATGAAGAACGCGAGTCGCCACGACGACAAGATGGAGGCCCTGCGTAAAGCCGTGCGAGCCCTCGGAGGACAAATTTTACGGCATCGAGCTTAATCATGTCCCCCGCCGGTACAACGAGGAAGCGAGACGAGGCCGGAAAGATAGCGTCCGGGCGGATCACCGTTCCCCGAACGTTTTCGCGCGCGACATCGCGCGGCCCTCGGTAACCTTCGAGCCCTACCCCTCGAGCGACGGCGGACCCTCGGGGGCTCCCTCGAATCCAGCGGGTGCGGACCCCATGGAAGAGGACCCCTCGAACGAGGCGTACGTACTCTCCCTTCTCGAGGGGTACGGCTCCCACGAGGGCTGTCGCAATGGACATCGAGCCGGCTCCCGTCCAGGCGGACTGGCGGGAGAAGTACATCGCCTGGATTGCTCGAGGGGAGCTCCCCGCAGACCGGGCCACAGCCAGGCGCATCGCCAGGATGGCCAAGTCATTCACCCTCGTCGACGGCGAGCCGTACAAGCGCGCGCGTCGGGCATCCTCCGCGCGGTGTATACCCATTCCCGAGGGGCGCGAGCTCCCACGGGACATCCACGCGGGGATCCGCGCGGCCACCACGCCGCGCCGCGCACCCTCGTCGGCAACGCGTTCCGCCAAGGCTTCTATTGGCCTACCGCGGTCGCGACGCCAACGAAATCGTGCGCACTTGCGAAGGGTGCCGGTTCTACGCCCGCAAGACCAACTTGCCGGCTCAAGCTGCGCAAACGATCCCCGTAACATGGCCGTTCGGCGTGTGGGGATTAGACATCGTCGGGCCGCGGAAGGCGCCGGGGGGCTTCACCCACACCGCTCGTCGCGATCGACAAGTTCTCCAAGTGGGTGGAGGTGCGCCCCATTACGAATTTGAGGGCCGAGCGGGCGGTCACGTTCTTCACCGACATCGTCTACCGCTTTGGAGTGCCAAACTCCATCATCACGGACAACGGGTCCCGGTTCACGGGCGGAAGTTCTTGGAGTTCGCGACAAGTTCCACATCCGAGTGGATTGGGCGGTCGTGGCGCACCCACGGACCAACGGCCAAGTGGAACGTGCCAGCCGCATGATCCTACGGGGCCTCAAACTTTAATTTTCGACCAACTCAACAAATGCGCCGAAAATGGCTCCAAGAAGCTGCCGGCGGTCGTGTGGAGCCTAAGGACTACCCCAGCGGCACAGGGTTCACCCCGTTTTTCCTAGTCTATGGCGCGGAGGCCATCCTCCCCACGGATCTGGAATACGGGTCACCCAAGGTTCGGGGCTACAACGAGGATGCTAACCAGCGAGCCCGCGAGGACTCACTGGACCGGCTAGACGAAGTACGCCTTGTGGCGTTGATGCACTCCGCAAGGTATCAACGGTCCCCTACGGCGCTACCAAGCACGCAAGATACGTCGCGGGGATTTCGGCGAGGGGGATTTGGTCCTAAGGCTACGCCAAGACAACCGAGGGCGCCACAAGCTATCGCCCCCATGGGAGGGACCCTACGTCGTGGTGAAGGTGCTCAAGCTGGGGCACGTACAAGCTTGCCAACGAGGACGGCGAAGAACTCACCAACGCTTGGAACATCCAACAGCTACGTCGCTTCTACCCTTAGCTAGGATTTCCAAGTATTTTCCGTTGTAAAAACGCACGGCCAACACCCCAGTTGGTGTCACCCATGTAAATACTCAAGTCTAATAAAAGGGCAACTCGGCTTTCCCCTGAAACCCAAGTTACCCTCGGGGGCTACTGCGGGGGGGCAGCCCCCCCCCCAAATGGTCCCACTTTTTTCGCGCAAAAAAACGTAACAACACGCGCTAAGTTTGTTTCCTACTTCAACCATGAGCCACGATTCGAACGAGGCGTAGGCGGCACGGCGGAAGGAGTGCGCGAGCCGAGACCGGCCTACGCCGCGTGGCTATGGCCCGTCTCTCTCGCCTCCACCCCGGCGGGCCCCTGCGAAAGGCGAACTCCCCTAACTAGAATCTACTCGTGAAGAAGAAGAAGCAAAAGCGCAATAAGCAAACGATTTCATTTACAACAACCGCCCATGTTCATGAGATGACTTGTTTATTTACAAGAGGCCACGAGGCCGAGTTACGATACACATAAACAAAAAACGGGCCTAGCGCCCGGGTGCTGTCGGGCGGGTGGAGCGGCGGCATCGGGCGGCGTCCGGAAGAGGAATTCTTCGAAGGCCTCGGCGAGCGACCCGGCGTCGCAACAAGCGCGTCCGCGCGCTCCATGGCCACCGGTCCTCGACGCCCTCGGGCACGATGTAGCCTTCCGCCACCGCCTCGAGGTTGACCTCGTAGTGGGATCGCACCACTCCGAGGGCCTTCTTCGCACGCCCGGGTGCAACGCCGGCGCATCCGCTCCGTGACGTGGCCACCGAGGGCGCGCGAGCGGCCGGCCGAGCTGCCGGCACGGGCATCGCCTTCCTCGACGACGTGGACGGGTCTCGAGGGCCGCGTCCCGCGCCCTCCTCGCAGGCTCCTGCTCGGGAGGAGTTGTAGGAGGCTGCGGGGCCCCGCCCCCGCCCAACGGCGTGCCCCAAAGCTGTGCGCAGGCCTGGAAGCAACAAGATGACAAGAAATCGTAAAGGGGGAAACGAACCCTCTAAAGCAAGAACTAACAAGCGGGGGTCGGACGGGAGCTTACCCTCGACTTGCCTCTTCTCCAGATCGAGGTCGCGGCGCGCGGACTCGAGCGCCAACTCGAGGTCGCTGGACGGTCTCGCCTTGCTCGACGAGGGCCATCTCTTGGGCGGCATTGCTGATGCTGAGCGCCAGCGCCTCATCCTCAACCTCGGAGAATGCGGCGTTCGCTCCTTCGCCGACCTCTCCGCTGCCTCGCGCGCGACGCGCTCCCCGCTCCGGGGCCGCCGTCCCGGCGTCGCCAAGGGCGGGCTCGCTCCCCGCCGGGAGCCGCCCTCGCCCCCCTCGGCGGCGATGCGCTCCGCTGGAGCCGCCCCCCGCCGGCGACGAGAGCCGCCGCTCTGGCGCGAGGGCGCCTTCGGGTCATCGGCCTCCTTGGCGCGCGGCTCCGGCCGCGCGCCCGTTCCTCGCCACCGCGCCGCTCGCGCCCGGGGCTCCCCTCGAGCGACGTGCGGAGCTCCCGGTGTCCCTTCGCGCGAGCGCGGCGGGCCACCTCCGCCTCCCGTGTGGCGGCCGCCGTCCGCGTCTTGTCCCAGTCCTCGCGCGCGCTCCACGGCGCCTCGTCACGATCGACGAGGGCCGCGCGGATCCGCCCGAGACTCGAGTCACGCGCCGCGTCTCCGCCCCGAGCTCTCGGGGAGCACGTCGCACCACGCCATCGCCCGCACACCACCGGCCCGGTTCGGCGTCCCGAGAGCATCCGCAAGCGCGCGTCGTAAGCGCCGCATCGCTCCCGAGGCCGGGCGGACCTCGGCGTTCACCCGGTCGAACGCGCTATACTTTTCACGAGCGCGGCGCTCGAGCTCCCCGGCATCCACACATCGAATCTCGCAAGTGTCAAGGCTTGAATGCAGCACGCGAAAACAAAATAAGGAAGGGAGACGAGCAACCGTGGCTCACCCGGAAGACGATCCGTGCCGGCCGCTCGTGGACCCGCGCTTTCGTTCAACGCGCGGTTGAGCGTGGCGCCGTGGCTCGAGAGCTCGCCCGCAGCTCCCCCTCCCTCCGGGCGTCGGCAAACGCCGGGGATCCTCCACGCCCCCCCCCCCGGGCGGGGCGACCGCGTGGGAGGACGAGGCCTCGCATCGTGCCCCCGGCCCCCCACTATCATGTGACCCTCGTGTCGCTCACGAGGGCCCCCTCCGGGGCTCGGTGAGATTCGTGCCGCCCGGCCCACCGGTTCCACCCGTGGGCGGTGGGAGTCATCCGAGAGCTCCACCACCTCCGTTCGGAGACCGGCCGAGCGAGAGGAGCCGCCCTCGCTCGCCTGCTGGCGCCTCCACTTGCGCCCTCCGCGGCCACGGGCGCCCGTCGTGGCGCCGTCGCCGCCACCTCCTCCGTGCCGCCGCGTTCGCGGGCGCTCCCGAGTTGCGCCCGCCCCGCCCTTCCGGCGGGGGCCGCCGCCGCGGGCGCACCTCCACCGTAGCCGCCGCCGCGGCCCTCGCGCTCCGTGGTGACCGGCGCCGCGCCCCGACCTCCCGCTCGCGCCGCGGCGGCCGATCCGCCGGCGGGGGCCTCGAGGCCCCGCCCGGCCCTGCGAGCCCGTGCCGGCGCCCGCGCGCGTCCCCTCGGGCGCGACCCCCCGACGAACGCCGCCGGTGGGGATCGACGCGTCCGGCCTCGGAAGACCTTGGCCTGTGCAAGAGGAGGGAGGGTTGGCAACCGCCCCGCGCGAACACGAATGGAGGGTTAGAGCATCTAATCACCAAGACACCAAAACCAAACGAAGGAAGACGAGGCTACTTACCTCGCGGAGGAAAAGGCCCGCTTCCTTTTCCTCGAGGCCCCTGGACGGGCCGGCGTAGCGGCCGCGCTCGACGCCAAGCGCCTCCCGATGGCGCCGCCACACGCACGGCACGCCCGCCCGTGCGCGGGCGCACCCGATGCCGCACCCCCGACGACGCCACAATGCGCGGGGCACGCTCGCCGCGCGCGCGGGCACGCCTCCCCGACGCGCCCCTCGACGAGGACGCGCGCGCGCGCACGCGCTCCGCCGCGCGGGCACGCTTGACGCGCGCGAGCACGTCCGCCGCGCGCGCCTCCGTGGCGCGCGCCGCACCTCCGCGCGCGTGCCGCCCCGACGATGATTGCTCCGGGCAACGGGCGCCGTGCGCCACCCCGGGCAAGGCGCCCCCGACGCCGGCGGCGGGTTCCGGCGACGGGGGCGCGGGCTGCCACACGTACGAGGGGCCCTCCCCCCTCGGACTCCTTCCTCCTCGTCCTCGTTCCGAGGACGAGGGCTCCCTCGATGTCCGGGGGAGGAGAGCCCTGCTCCTCCCGCCGCCGCTCCGCGGACCGTGCGTCGCGGCGCGTTGGCGCCGCCTTGCGTGCTCCCTCCGCGCGCGCGCTCGCTCCGCTGGCTCCGTCGCCGCGCCGCCCGGCCGAGCGCACGAGAGTCGGGGGTGGGTGGAACGGACTTGGCGGCGTTGAACGCGCACCGCTCGCGCGCGAGAACAACGATGGCACATCGGTGAAACGGAATCAAGAACAAGGGACTAAAAGAATCAAAGAACCACACTCACCAACGAGCCGATGGGGAGCATCTCGATGTCCCACTGCGGGTCCGACCCGCGAGTGGCGGCGTCCCCGGGTGTCGACGGCGCTCCGCGCCCGGTGAGCGCGCACGGCGCTCCGGCGGCGCGGGAGCATCCGCGACCTCGCCAAGTCGACGGGGTTGGCCGCCTCCGTCATCTCGAAGATGCAGAGGGGCCTCTCCATCAACGGCACGACCCGCGGTGGTGGAGGAAGGCGAGGACGCCCATCGCGTTGAGCCCCTCCTTCGCCCGCCCGCCGGCAGGCGGCAAGGACGGACCCCGGCGCGCCGGTGATTGGCCGTAGGCAAGCCGTAGCCCCGTGAGTCCGGCCTCTTCTTGAACACCCGGCCGGTGTAGGGAGGGAGGGCGGGCTCGGCGTTGCGCAGATAAAACCATCCCCGCTCCCGGCCGGCGTTGTTCGTCGTCATGGGGCGGGGATGTAGAACTCCTTGAGCGCCCCCGCAGGCGAGCGACATCCCGCCGGGGCGCACCGCGCGGCGGGTCCTCGGCTCCCGTGGGGCCGCGTGATGAGCTCCCCGCGGAAGAGGTGTCACCGCAGCTCCCGCCTTGGCGGGATCCCCGGGGCACCCTTCGCGGACGCCCACGAATGTGGCCGCCCGCGAGAGCGCATTGGGGGCAAAGTTGTGCTGCCCTCCACCCCCATAGTGGTAGCACAATGCCCGCATGAATGTGCTCGCCGGCCGCGTTGAAGCCGCGCTCGTGGTAGCGGAGGAAGCTCACCACGTAACCCTCCGCGGATTGGGCTCAAGGTGCGGCCGATGGCGGCACGATCCACTCGCCGGCGCCCTTCTTCGTTGGCCGACGGTGGCACGGCGGCGACCACGCTCGCCCGGGGCGAGCCGGGTCACGGTCGACCTCTCCCCCATGCGTACGGCTCCGGGACCCCTAATCGGGAAGCCGAGGCGGCGCCATGAGGGGGGCGAACGAGTGCGAGGGCGGAGGACAAGGAAACAAGGAAGAAGCTCTAAACAGGCGAGCCGCGCGACGGCAAGAGTGAGGCGAAGGCGAAGGGACGGAAGGGGACCGAAAACGGTGAGGAGCCAAGGTAGAAAACCGCCGTCCCTTCCTCACCGCGCTTTATAGGCGACGGGCGAGTTCTCGGAGCGCACGCCCCGCCAACATTAACCGGCAGGAATCTTTCCATCGCTGGGTCGACGGCGGGCCCCCCACCACGACCTGCGCGGCGGCTCTAACTCGGGGCAGGCGGGTCATCATTACGGCAAGACCGGCGACGACCGAGGCGAAACCGTCACGTCCGCCGCCACGTCGCCCACTACGCGCGCGCGCGCCGCGGCGCCCAAAAAGGCGCGCCCGCGCCGCAAAACCCGCGGCCACGCCCCCGCAGAGCAATACCAAAATGCCCGGCCCCTTGCCAAGCGAGGAGAGCCCTCGAGCGAGGCGAATCCTCGGCTCGAGACAAGGGTGACCCTCGATGGGATGACGGCGTGAGAAGGTCGCCCGGACCCGCTCGGTGTAGAGGGGGGGGCAGCCGCGGCACCCATGCCACGTAGAACCCTCGAGCGGCATGACCCTCAACTCGAAACAAGGCGACCCTCGATGGGATATCGCCGTGAGAAGGTCGCCCTCCTCTGGGACCTCGCTCGATGTAGAGCGGACCACCGCGGGCACCCATGCCACGAGGGACCCTCGAGCGGCATGACCCCCAACTCGAGACGATGTCAACCCCCTAAAGAAGGCACGCGCGGAAGAGGATTGCCGAGGTCACGCTTGAAATAGAGCGACACCGAAAGCACTCATACCGCGCCATGCCACCAACCCGGCACTTCGAGGGTCGCACGCCCGCCCCCTCGCCGGCCGCAAACGCGAAAAGACGGGGGTGGCCAAGGCACCGGCCCGCACGGCCCTTACCGATCGAGAGGTTCGTGCTCCGACCCTCGACGGGTTCGAGCCGGCGCGGATCACAGAGTTAGGGACGACGAGGGCACGCGCGTCCGAGCCGTTCCTCGAGCCCGTCGGCTCGAGGGTGCCCCACATGTCGTGTTCAAGAGCCGGCCGAGGGGGGGCTGCTCTGGGGGATCCCACTAAGGGAGAGCTTCCGCGCCCCTCGGCCCTTCCCTAGCGAACCCGGAGCGAGCCCCACCTAGCAAACCCACGCAAGCGCTTCCATGGACGTGTCTCGGACCGCGCGCAGCCCTACCCTTTATCGAACGGGGCATGGACGTCCACTTGAACCACCCGCTAGCGAGTCGAAGAGGAATCCGCCGAGTCGCGACCCGCTCGATGGGAGTCGTGGAAACCTCACCCCTCCGAGCCGCAGGAGGAGCGGCGAGGGCGCGATAAAAAACAAGTCGTCAGCTCGAGCCGATCGCCTCGAACAAAGCCAAGGCTCGGGGCTAGAGGCGCACGGCTACACCTCCTTGAAATTGCACCGCGGAGAGACAAAGGACGAGGGGAGCGTGCACCCCCGATGCCGGCTGAAATACTGCCGATGCCGGTTGGCATATGTGCCACGCCTTTCGACCGAATTGCTCGCGGTTAACCCCTGCGCAGGAGAGCCCACACCCCTGCGAGGCTTCGAAGGCTAGACCCCGCGCGGGCCCGCTAGCGCGGCCCCACGGAAGCGTTCGCAAACAAGGAGGGAAGAACGTCCCCATCGGTAGGTTCCGGCATCCGCGGGAGCCTCGGAATGGCAAGCCGCCGGATGCTCGGGGGCCGCATCACGGACCGCCCTAGTGGGTCCCCTCAAACAATGGGGGAACTCCTCACTTAAATTCTCCGCATCAAAATAAGCTATGGCTAACCATGCGAGAGGAGAACTAACCATCGGGGACGTGGCCCATGCAACGGGACTTCGGAGGCCCACCAAGACAACTCGCTCGAGGGGGAGACCCCTCGAAGCCGGTGCTCCGCCGCGCCGAGGGTACGCTCCTCCTCGAACGGGGGCTCCGCCCGTTCGAAGGGGCAGCCCCTCCTCGAACGGTTCCGCCCCGTTCGAGGGGCGACCCCTTCCCTCGAGCGGTCCCGCCCGGCCGAGGGCTCCGCTCCCCCTCGAGCGGGCCTCGCCTCGCTCGGGAGGGTTCGCTCCACCCTCGGGCCGGGGCCCGCCACGCTCACGGGCCCCGCACGCGTGCGCCCGGCCCCGTACTTAGGCATTTAACGCCCGACGCCGCGGAGACGGCGCCATCATGCGCCGGGGCTCACGCCCCGTGCCGCCGCACCAACTCCCCGAGGAGGAGGCCATCCCCGCCCCGTGGGGTGGAGCAGGCGGTACGGCGGCGCGGTCACGTGACACCGCGCGCACGCCCAGCGTACGGCTTACGCGCCGACCCTCGAAAGGGGGCGGGCGCACCCTCGACTCCACTTTCCCGTGACCCCGCAGTTAGGTGAGGGGCGCTAGGCGGTGGGTGGCCATCCCGGCCACTGCCAGGCGAGCGCGCGCCGTACCCACGCGCGCGGGCACACGCCCCCGACTCGCGAGCGCACGCCCGAGCCTTTGCGGAACCAACCACCACCGAGAGAGCTCATTGGGAAGGAAGGCCGTTCCGCCGCGCTCTCGGCGCCCCGGCACGGCCATCATCGTCACCTCCCTCGAAGCCTATCAGAGAGACGCCATCGCCGACGGCCGCCTCCTACCCTCAGCCTGCCCTTTGATCGGGTAGCCAAGGTAGGCCATCATCGACGGATCGCAGGCGGGATGATTGACGGACGGCCGCCCGCTCGACACCAGAGCACGGACGTGCTCCCACACGCGGTCTAGGTAGCGCCGCGTGCATGTAACTAGCCGCTCCCTTGGCCTATAAAAGGGAAGGCGAGCCTCCCGAGCGCGGGGGACGAATCGAGGAACACAAGCGCAACGCTTGTGCACTCACTCTCTTATTCTCGCACAACATCTTCGGCTAGCCACGGGGACTTGCGAGGCACGCTTCCCCTCTAGCCCTTGCTTGAAAATGCCCCACTACCAGCACCCCGGGCTTGAGCAATATAGTGCCACGAGCACACCACTTTGCCGGAGCGTACGGCCCCTCGGCGGGAACCGTGGATAAATCCTTGTGTCATTTGTTGCTTAGCATCGACCATTGAGGGATAGACCTAGGAGGGCGCTCGGTAGAGTTGTCCTCGGACTCGGGCTCCTCAGGGTCCGACCCGAAGTCGAACTCGTAGTCCGGGTTCGAGTAGAACTCGGAGAGAGGGCTGGACTCCGGAGCGCGATCGGGGGCGGCGTCGGAGTTCGAGCTGTACTCGGGTACGGGCTCCTTGCCGGCCCGGCGCGAAGTGGGAGCCCCCGTGCGGGCCCGGCTGAGGATGCGGGTGTCGTATGGACCTCCCTGGGCCCACTACCTCGGTGGGTACCAGGACCGACTACTCGGTGGGCCCACAGGGACTACCGGCTTGCGCTACGGCATGCGAAGGCGTGGAGCACAAGGACTACACGGGAGTAGTACTCGGTTAGGAAAGGCTGTGCATGTTCCTTGCCTGTATAGAGGACTCCTAGACGTACTCGACTAGTACTCTCTTCCTACTCCGACTTGTAACCCTGCCTCCCGGACTATATAAGGCGAGCGAGGGCCAGGTCCCTCATCCCATCTCATCTCATACAACTCACGGCGCATTATTGCACCATCGTGTAATCGTGCCCTATCAATCCGAGCTCCACGCGGCATACGGGACGTAGGGTATTACGCACCTCGCGGCCCCGAACCTGTCTAGAATTGTGTGCCCACATTAGTCTCTTCCTTCGAGTTACGGAGTCTCGGCGAGTCACATTCATACACTTCGGGTGCTCCCCGTGGTAGGTTGCCGATCTAAAACAGAACGGTGGCGCGCCGAACGGGGCTCTCGCTCGAGATCACATGGCGAACTCGACGGCTTCCGTTCACATCAAGCCAACCGTCGCCTTCAACCGCGGCGACACCTTCGTCTTCGGCGCACCGGGTACCCCGCACGCTGGCGATGGCGCGGGCTCCTTCCCGAGCGCCGGCGACCATGCGGCCCAACCGGGGACGGGGCCTTGTGAGCGCTTCCCGAAGTTGTCACGGGCGAACCGCTCGCCCGGCAAGTTCGGCGAAATTTCGCTCTTCGACCACCACGGCGACTTCGAGCCGGAGTCGAGTCTCCAGCTCGGGCAGAGACGTCGCCGCCGTTCTCATGCGAGCCGGCCTAACGATCATCGCGGGCGGTCCCTTCACCGCGGCGCTCCGTGCGCGTGGCCCCGCGCCCCTGGCCGGGCCCGCATGGAAGGCTCTACTCCACGCCGGGCCGGCAAGGGCCGTATCCGAGTGCAACTCGGACTCGACGCCGTCCCGACCACATCTCGGACTCTAGCCCTCTCTCCAGAGTTCTACTCGAACCGGATTACGAGTTCGACTTCGGGTCGGACACGAGGAGCCCGAGTCCGAAGATGACTCCGGCGAAACTTCCCTTGTCGGGGGCCGGCCTACGGGGGTGGTTATAAGATCGGCAGCCGTAGGAAGATACGTCTGCGGCCGGACCGCAAGCCGGGCGGGCGACAAAGGAGGACTCCACGCTACGTCGCCTACATCGACTCACTACCGTTCCGGAGGAACACCACTAGCCCGAGCTGACTCAAACACACCAACTGGGGTGGCACCCTCTGAGAGTCCCGGCTTGGGTACCCCCGTCGCCAAGTCTTCATGGCGGCCCGGCGACACCCCGGGACCCTCGGGGCACGGTGAGAGACGAGGTGGAGGGACATCTCCGCCGGACGAGGCGTACGCGGGCGCGAAGCACCCCGAGGCCGGAATGTACACCACCTCGATGTTCGAGCAATTCTTGAAGTCTTCTCGAGTAGTCCCAAGCGTCCTCGAAAACCGCCGTCGAGGTCTTCAAAAAATGCATGTCTTGTCTTGGAGCCGGAGCCGATATGGAGGTGCGATTGCAAAATCGCAATCCATATGGAGTAGCCCCCGAGCCTTAGGCCGAGCCGCAGGCTCGGCCGAGGGTCCATCCTGAAGTCTTGGCAAGAAAACCCCGAAAAATCCGGAGAGAAAAAACCGAAGGACACGTGGCACGGAGCCCCCGAGCCTTGAGTCGAGTACTTCCTCTCGAATTGAAGGGTCATCTTGAAGAATGTGTCCTGAGATGCTCTTAAGACTAGCCGCTTTCGAGGTAGTCGAGTAGAAGTAGCCGAGCCCCCGAGGTGAGGTGCGTCGACTAGTAGAATACGAAGGGTCACGCGCGCCCGCCGAGTCGCCCGCGCGTGGACTTATTCAACCGGCCGTTGCGGGAGCCGCTTGGCTTATAAATAGAAGCCAAAACCCTTTAGGTTTTTCACCCATTCGAGCGCCGCCCTTTCCCTTTCCATCCGAAGAAAATCCACTCGCCGCCTGCCGCCATAGTAGATTCAAGTGTGCCGCCACCCAAAACTTTTAGGGGTAGCCCCCGAGCGGATGCGCGTGAAGACGCCCCGCACTTGGAGGATGAAGCCATCAACGTCAAAAGCCGCCGGGAAGAAGAGGGGCCGCGAAGAGGCCGCCGCGCCGTCGCACGGAGTAGTGCCACCCATGTCTCCACCGTTGGCCGATCCAAGCCGCGAGTGGAAAAAAGTCCAAGGTGAAGACTAAGATCCGTTGACTCTCCCGAACAAAGGTTCATCCCGGGAGAAGGAGGTCGACATGTGGAGGTCCACTTCCGGAGATCCATATCCGATGGTGAAAGCCTAAGATGAGATCCCCATGTTCGCGCGGCTTCGTGGAGCGCGGCTTGCACTCCCGCCGCCGATTTCTTCAAAGGGCCCGGGTACTATGGGATCGAGTACCTCGAATCCGAACCCCCAACGCGTGCCTTCCACACCGCGGCCTTCGTGCACTTCGCGAAGCCTTCCTTGGGATCAAGCCGCATTGGATCCTATTCCCGAAGTTCTTCCGCGCAGCCGCGCCCAAGTGCCACCAACCCACCCGTAGCTCGAGGAGCCGCATCCGCTGAGAGAAGACGCCGCGAGCAATATCCGGCGTACAAGCTCGTTGACTCCAACACGGATTGGAAGACGAGATGATTCTATATCACGAACCATCACCCCCGCCCGCCAAAGCCGAGCGGGCGGCAGCCCCAGCACCGCGAGTGGTGGAACTCGGAGCCCACCATGCAAGAGGGGGATCCGGCCTTCCCGAGCCGCCGGCACGCATCAAGATGCTCGTGGGAGGCGGGACCGAGGGCCGAGCACGTGGCCTTCGCCTTTCATGAAGCGGAGGGTGCAGCCGTTGATGGCTCGAGACACCTTAGGCTTCGAGTACACTGGCGAGGACGATACATCGCGGATGCCCGGAGGCGAGCTTGATGACAGCGACATCATCGAGAGGTTGTCGCGGATCTTCAAAGATATGCCGCCATACACGGTGTGCCCTGTCCAAGAATACTTCGCCGCGCGCCCGCCCAAGGAGGTGAGTAGCCGTAGTCCCCTTGTCGAGTAGTCATTACTTGGTGTAGTCTTACTGACGTCTTCGTGTCTTGCAGTGATGACTTGAAGAAGTTAATCTCCGAGCCGCGGCACCTCCGGAGCGGGATCGAGATCCCGAAGGAAGGGGAAAGCGAAGGAGCGGCGAGACGTCGGCGGAAGGCGATGACACCGTCATCGTGGAGGACACCACCGACGACGTCGACGACGACGACGAGACGTTGCGGGACCACTTCCGCTTGCGGCCGAGGTTTAGCCGTCCAGAGCTTGCCTCACGTGCCACTAGTGCGGGACCCTCGACTAGCTCCGGAGGCTCAGCTCGGCGCCGCCGCCACTAAAGCCACGCAATCCCGCCCGAAGCGGGTGGCAAAGAAGCTTAAGGTCTCGCAGATCACGCCTCGGAGGTAAGATGTCTTGACTAGAGTAGTCGAGTACCCTTGTACGAGTACTTTTGCCGATGAGTAGTCCGCCTTGTATGCAGGAGGTGCCGCCGCCGTGAGCCCGTTGAAGAGGGCGACGAAGGCGGAGGGGACACGGTGGGGGGAGCCGCCGCCAAGTCGTAGTCCGGCCCCCCACCGTTGAAGAGATCTTAGCGCAGTGAGCGCCGCCCCCTCGCTCCTCGGGGAGCACGGGACCCGTAGCCGCCGCCGTTGAAGAGATGGTGGCTTCAGAGCACAGAGACCACCGCGCCGCCGCCGCCGCCGTGGAGGAGGCGCGTGGCCGCAGGGGGCGCCAGGAGGAGGCGCCCGCCGAGGGTGGACCGGTCGACATCGCCATCATCCCTGGGTGGTCCCGCCGTGACAATTGTCCCGGCCGAACTTGTAAGTACCGCATCCTTCCGAGTAGTACTTGTTGTAGTAGTCGATGTTGACCGACGACCAACCGTGAGTGCTTCTCGGAGAAATCCACCCGACTTGTCCCCGGGGAGGCGGATGAGCCCTCTTCGGCGGTGGCGGTAGAAGGCGCGCGCCGCCCGCCGAGGAGTCCGCTCCCCGCTACCTGTGCGTGCCCGAGCCACCGGCCGCCGAGGCGCCGTTGCCGTAGGCCAGCGTAGTCGAAGGTGAGTACTCTTCTGGAAGCTATAGGGCTCCTCGAGGAGTAGTCGTAGTCGCTGATGCACTCATTACCTCTTTCGACATGCGCCGAGGCCGAAGGCGTGGACATCCCCGCGGGGGTGCCCATGCGTGGTCGACACCGCAGGTCCCGAGGGCCGTGGGAGGAGCCCCCGAGCATGTGGAAGAAGTCGTCGTGGAGGCTGCCGTGGCGGCCGGGGAGAGGGGGTCACCACGTCGCCGCAGGTCGCTTTAGAGGTGGCTATCCGCTCCCCGGAGATCCGGGGACGCGAGCCCATCCGCCCGCGCCGATGACGGAGGCCACCACGAGTAGTCGTGGCGGGCTAGAGCCGGCCGCAGCGACCTTGTCGAGCCGGCGACGGTGGCCAAGCATCTAGAGGCGATCCGTCGTGCCGAGCAAGGATGAAGGTAAGCAGCCGTAGCTTCTGAGTAGTCAATCCTCTGTTGTTGAGTACTCGTCTGACTTGAGTTGTCTTTGCAGGACGCTGTGGAGCGGTCCCGCGACAAGTCGAGCATGCCGCAAGGCTATGGAGACGCGGTGCTCCGAGCCGAGGCGCCGGAAGAGCAACTTGTGAAGTCATGGAAGCACGCGCCGCCATGCGCCGAAGCTCGACGCCGCCTTCGCCAAATACCACAACGATGTCCGGGAGCTGTGCGAAAGGCGACGACTTGGTGCGAAGAACAAGGGCCTCCGCAACAAGAACAAAGGTACGCCGCCGAGCTTGTCTCGGGGTACTTGTTGAAGGTCGAGAAGTCCCCGACCCGCTCTACCGTTGCCGTGTTGCGCAGCTTGAGGGCCGTGGAGCACCGAAGTCCCTGGAGACGAGCATGAAGAACCTCTTTTCTACCGGAGCAAGAAGCCCGCCGGTACTCGAGCTCGACTACAAAGAACTTGCCTTCGAGTGCGGGAAGCACATGGAGCTCCGGTTGCATCCGATCGCGATCTCGTCAACTCCTACAAATCCTTGCGTGCTGAATGAAGACCGCGAGGCACCGCGGGCCCAACCGAAGGAACTCGAGGAAGCCGCACCGCCGATCGCAAGACTTCCCGGTGCCGCACCCGGCGGCCCCAAGATTGCTCCACCGGTGGATCGCCTTAAAGAAGCTCCAAGCCGCCGACGGCCTACATGAAGCACATGGCGAGGTCGATCCCAAGACAAGTCTTGGCCTTCATGAAGTCGTACTTCCCGAAGGCCCCAAAGGAGGTAGTCACCTGGCGAGTAGCCGCCAACCGCACCGATGAGCAAGATGCGAGCCGCCGGAGCAGATGGCTCCCATCGCGAGCAGGTAGCCGAGAAGCTTAACCTCCCGCAGTCCCGTAATAGATAGCTAGTAGCCGTGGTTGTACAAAAACAATTGTAATGAATTGCTTAAGTATCAATGAAAGAAAATTTCAAAAGCAATGAGTACTCGTAGATGCGATCTCGTAGTGCGTGAGCCCACATCGTGGATTGAATGCGTAGTAGTACTCGGCTTTAGTGGTCCCGTTGTAGGGAATAGGCGAGAAAGAAGTTGATGAACGATCAAACTTTATTACCGAAGGAGTACACCCGGATGGCCGTGGCCGTAGTTACGGAGTAGTCGCTTGGACCCGTGAGGTCGCCATGTACCGAGTAGAGCCGGAGCGGGTAGCCGCTATAGCAAGAGATCCGCAGGTAGCCGTGTAGGGCCGGATCGTAGATCCGTAGGTAGCCGTGCGGGGGCCGGATCTTGGAGTGTGGTCTCTCGCAGACCGCCGCTAGAGTCCTTGACGCTCGTCGGCAGCCCTCGTGTCCGTAGGTAGCCGCACGGCCGGGATCCTCGGAGAGGAGAAGTCCGAGACCGGAGCCGTGGCTCTTGGGGCCGCTTACGCAAGGGGTGGTGTAGTCGTGTAGACTTGAACCCCCGAGTAGTCGTGTAGACTAGGCGTAGAATCGACGTAGCCGGTCGACGTTCCACGAGTTGTTGATGTCTTCGCCTTCAAGTGTCTCGAAGGTAGGAGTCTTCGCCCCGGCCACCTTTGCAACCGTGAACGGCTCTTCCCTGTGGGGAGCCGAGCTTGTGTAGTCCTTCCGTGTTCGGGATACTTGCGAGGACAAGATCTCCAACGTTGAAGGAGCGTTCCTTGACGTTGCGATCGTGGTAGCGTCGGACACCCTCTAGGTACCTTTTGCCGATTGGACGAGGGCGCCAAGACAGCCGAGCTTCTTCGAGGCTATCGATGTCAACTCGTCTCGTCGTCTTCCGAGACGCCTTCGTCGTAGTGCTCCACCGCCGGCGAGTTCCATATGACGTCGGGCAGAAGGGATTGCTTCGGGCCGTAGACCGAGAAGTAAGGGGATTGCCCCGTTGGCTTGGATGGCCGAGTTCGTCGCCCCCGCGAGTGCGTTGGGTAGTTCCTTGATCCACTTGCCCCCTTTGGAGTTCACGCGCGTCGTGTAGCCGCTTTCTGAGAGCGTCGAGCACCATCCCGTTGGCGCGCTCGACTTGTCCGTTGGCCCGTGGATGGGCGACCGAGACGCATCGGACGTCGATCCCGCCGTTCTCGCGCACTCCACGCAACCGGTGGTTGTTGAAGTTGGAGCCCGTGTCCGTGATGATGCGATGGGGTAGTCCGTAGCGGTGCACGAGTTCATCCAGAAGTCGAGTACTCGTCGCCCTTGGGGCATGTAACCCGCTTGACCTCGATCCACTTGGTGAACTTGTCGATAGCCACCAATACCCCGTTGAATCCTCCCGGCGCAGCTTGCAAGGGCCCAATCATGTCGAGCCCCAAACAAGCAAAGGGCAAGGTTGGCGGTATGGTGACTAGCTTGTAGGCCGGGACGTGCTGCCGTCGCTTGGAGAAGTATTGGCATCCTTGGCACCTTCTCGACGAGTTCTTCTGCCGTCGCCCGCAGCCGTGGGCCGCAGAAAGCTCGCCGGAAGGCCTTGCCGACCGCCGTGCGTGAGGACGCGTGGTTGCCGCACGCCCTTGTGGATCTCCTCCAAGATGTCCTTGCCTTCTTCACGAGGGACACACTTCATGAGTACTCCGAGAAGATGCGCCCCACTTGTAAAGCTTGTCTCCGTCGAGGATGTAGGACTTGGCGCGGCGGACGAGTTGCTCGGCCCGCGTTCTTGTCGGAGGGGACCATTACTCGCTCGCCGAGGTAGTCGATGAAGGGTTGCCTCCGGTCCACGTCGATCATCATGACCTCTCGCCCCGACCGGTGGATGGGCCGAGACAAGGTCGGTGGCGCCGGCTCCCGGATGGATGGCGCGTGAAGCTCGTGGATGAAGACACCCGCCGGCACCCGAGCGCGAGTGGATCCAAGCTTTGAGAGGACGTCCGCCGCAACGTTGTTGTCGCGGACGATGTGATGGAACTCGAGACCATAGAACTTGTTCTCGAGCTTGCGGACTTCTAGGCGTAGGCGTCCATGTTCTCATTGTTGCGGTCCCAAGACTTGTTGACTTGGTTGATGACCACCCGGCGGAGTCGCCGTAGACTAGTAGCCGCTTGATGCCCGGTGAAGGCCGCGAGGCGGAGCCCGTGTAGGAGGGCTTCGTACTTGGCTTCGTTGTTTGAGACCTTCCGGAAGATCTGCGGACGTACTTGAGTTGTTCGCCCGTTGGAGAGATCGGAGAGTACCCCCCGCACCCGCGCCCTCGAGGTTGAGTGAGCCGTCAAAGTACATCACCCAATGCTCGGTCGCACGGTGGGAGTAGGTAGTCGGTTCTCCCGCCACTTGCCATGAAGTCGACTAGTTCGCTTGCGACTTGATGGCCGTGCGTGGCTTGAAGTCGATAGTGAGGGCGTCGAGCTCGACGGCCCACTTGGAGATTCTTCCGCTAGCATCTTGGTTCCGCGAGATGTCGCCGAGCGGGTAGTCGGTGACGACGGAGATCGAGTACTCCCCGGGAAGTAGTGTCGTAGCTTCCGCGAGGTAATGAGTAGTGCGTACGGGAGCTTCGCACGGGCCGATAGTGGGCCTTGGACTCGATAGAACCTCGGCCGACGAAGTAGACCCGGGCGCCGGACCGGGTAGGCGTGGCCATCTTCTTGCCGCTCGACAACGATGGCAGTACTGACCACATGAGTAGTCGCAGCGAGGTAGAGCAATAGCTGCTCGCCCTTGTGAGGAGCCGTGAGGATCGGTGGCTTTGATAAGAAGTCCTTGAGCTAGGCAAGGGCTTGATCCGCCTCTGGAGTCCACACGAACTTCTCTTGATGCTTGAGTAATTTGAAGAAGGGGAGTCCCCGTTCTCCTAGCCTCGAGATGAATCCATGTCGGCCGCCGCCATGCACCCCGTCAGCTTCTGGACGTCTTTGATGCTCGTGGGAGCTTTCATGCTGGTGATGGCGGAGATCTTCTCGGGGTTGGCTTCAATGCCGTGCTGGCTGATGATGAAGCCGAGTAGTTTGCCCGAAGGGACGCCGAAGACGCACTTGTTCGGGTTGAGCTTCCAGCGGTACTCGCGCAGTGATGCGAAGGTCTCTTCAAGGTCGTCGATGAGGGTACTGGAGTCCCTGGTCTTGACAACCACGTCATCCACGTAGGCCTCGACGTTCTTGTTGAGTTGCCTCTTGAAGCAGGCCTGGATAGCTCGTTGGTAGGTAGCGCCGGCGTTCTTCAACCCGAAGGACATGGTCGTGTAGCAGTACGCGCCAAACGGGGTGATGAATGCGGTCTTCTCCTGGTCTTCTTCCTTGATCGCGATCTGGTGGTACCCGGAGTAGCAGTCGAGGAAGCAGAGCAGGTCGCAGCCCGCCGTGGAGTCGATGACTTGATCAATCCGCGGCAACCCGAAGGGGTCCTTGGGGCAGTGCTTGTTGAGGTCGGTGTAGTCGACGCACATCCTCCACTCGTTCGAGTTCTTCTTGCGAACGAGGACAGGGTTGGCAAGCCACTCAGGATGGAAGACTTCTCTGATGAAGCCAGCCGCGAGTAGTTTGGTGAGTTCCTTCTTGATGGCGTCCCGTCTGTCGTCGGCAAAGCGTCGGAGGTGTTGTCGTTTGGGGGTGGCCTTAGAATCGATGTTGAGGCGGTGCTCAATCGGCTCCCCGGGCACTCCCGGCATGTCCGTCGGCTTCCACGCGAAGATGTCGCGGTTAGCCCGAAGGAAGCCGATGAGCGCGTCTTCCTATTTGGGGTCGAGGCCCGCCCCGATGGTGGTGGTCTTGCCTCGGGGTCACCCGTTCCGAGGTCGACCGTCTTGACAAGTACCTCCTCGGTGGCCGAGGCTTGTTGGTGCCGTCGTACTTCTCCGGGATGTCGAGTTCACTTGTAGCAAGCTTCTTCGACGCGCGTAGACCTCCATCATCGCGTTGGGTACTTGGTTTGTAGAGGCGATCTCCACGGCACCGTGTCGCAGTCGTGGGAGATCTTCAAGTCCCCTTGGAGGGAGAGTACGCCAGCTGGGCTTGGCATTTTGAGTACCAAGTAGGTGTAGTGGGGCACCGCCATGAACTTGGCGATGGCCGGTCTGCCGAGGATGGCGTGGTAGGAGGTCTCGAAGTCTGCGACCTCAAACTTGATGTACTCGGTACGGTAGTTGTCCCGAGATGCCCCGAAGGTAACTGGCAGGACCACTGAGCCCAGTGGAATAGCCGCGTTGCCGGGGACGATGCCGTAGAAGGGCGTGTTGCTCTTGGTGAGCATATGGGTGATGTCGAGCTTCATTTTCTTCAAGGTCTTGGTGAAGAGGACGTTGAGCCCGCTTCCACCGTCGATGAGCACCTTGTTGAGTTTGGAGCCCGCCACCACTGGCTTCAGGACGAGGGGGAACCGTCCCGGTTCGGAAGAAGCTAGTCCATTGATCCGCGCGGGAGAAGGTGATGGATACCTCCGACTACCCGAGAGGGGCTCGGGACCGCCGGCTCAATGGACATCACTTCACGACGGGTAGCCTTCGCTCCCGCCTGCTGGGCAGTCCGCCGAAGAGGACGTTGACGGTCTTGTCTGGCTCCTGGAAGTCGTTGTTCTCGCCGTCCTTCTTCTTGCCCTTTTGGTCATGAGGGTGCGGTGGCTCTGGCGTATCCTTGAGTGCATGCCTGAGTTGGTAGCACTGCTCGGTGGTGTGATTGCCGTTTGGATGCCACGGGCACTTCTCCTTCAGCAGGTCTTTGAAGCCGCCGGAGTTCTTCTTCGAGTTCCCTTTCGCAGGGCGCTGGATAGCCGCGACAGTGTTGTCTGGCTTGCGCTTGCGGTTGGGATCCGAGTAGTTGTTGTTATTGTTGCGGCCGCCTTGGTTTGCGTTGCTGCCGCTGCCGCCGCCCTGGTTCTGCTTGGCCTTGCCGCGGATGGCGTCGTATTTGGCATTGGCCTTGTCTTCTTCATCCACCCAGGACGTGATCATGTCCTTGAGGTGGGGGATGGACTCGGGCGGCGGCGACCGAAGTCTTCAAAGGTGCGGCGGTGGTACAGACCGTCTTGGAAAAGGTCGATGACCTCCTTGTCGGTGACGTCGACGACGGTAGCGTGCTTGTCGAAAAAGCGGCGCATGTACTTGCGGAGGGTCTCGCCTTGTTCCTGCTTGATCATGGCCAGGTCCATGCGAGTACCCGATCGGCCCATGGCGCCCCGCGAAGTTGCTTGTGAACTGCTCCTTCAGCTGGTCCCACTTGTCGATCGAGTGCTTATCCAGCGACTCGAGCCAAGTGAGTGGTGCTTAGTCCAGGCAGAAGGGGAAGTAGAGGCACTTGGTGTCGCTGTTGCCACCAGCGTTCTCGATGGAGAGGGCGTAGCACCTGAGCCACTGGATGGGATCCTGCTTCGCGTCGTACATGGTGATCCCCAAAGGCTTGAACTTGTCGGGGAGGAGCAAGTTGCGAAGTCGACGTGAGAAGGCAGGGAAGCCGTCACCCTCAGCTGCGGTGGTCGACTTCTTCCGCCGCAGCTCTTCAATTCTTCTGGCGGGCGTCGTAGCCGCCCTGTGAGGCGCCAGAGGCGTGGCTGTTCGCGTGGCCTCGGCCGCCGCGACTGCCGCCGCCTCCAGCCCTCCTGTTGGCCCCATGGTTGGAGCTTCCGCCGTCGCTGCCGCCGCCGTCGAGATCATTGCCGCCCCCGCCGGCCGGAGCGCGGTGAGGGACGACTTCTCGGTTGTTGTGGTCGCGCTGTGAGGGTCCACCGGCGTTGGAGCGACGACGGTTTGGCTCGGCTGGGAGGTCAACTCGAGTACGGTTAGGACCGTTGTTGGCGCTGCGACTCGTGGCTTCGTTGTCGTGAGGTCTAGCTGGAGGAGGTTGGTTGACTCTGTTGTCGACCCGCATGAAGTAGGCGTCTTCAGCGAGCTTCGCGATGACCTCTCCAGCGCGTATGGCCTGAGCCTGGCGTGCGATCGCTGTGATCGACATGAGGCATTGCTCAGGGGTGGTGTGTACTCTGCTCTCAACCGCCTCGAGAGCTTCCGCAAGGTTGCGGACGGGGAAGTTGTCGCGGAGGCGCCGGCGACGTTCGCTGCGCTTCCGGTTACGCTCACGTCGAGTGTCTCTGTCTGCAGGGTTCTCGTTCGGTGGAGCATCAGCAGAGAGCTCGTCAGAGGAGATGTCTTCCAGGTACTTTTCCTGAGCCGTGCCTGAAGGCCCTGGGGTGTCGCCGGCGACCATGAAGACTTGGCGATCGGGGGTGCCAAGGCCGGACTCGCAGGGTGCCACCCTCGGTTGGTGTGCTTGAGTCGGCCCGGCTAGCGGTGTTCCCTCCTGGAACGGTAGCGAGTCGATGTAGGCGACGTAGCGTGAGTCTCCCTTTATCAGGTCAGCAGGTTTGCAGTCTGGCCAGTAGACGTATCCCCCGGCCGGCGTGGATGTTATAACCAGCCCAGAGGCTGGCCCTGACAGGGGAAGCTCGGTGGAGTTGTCCTCGGACTCGGGCTCCTCAGGGTCCGACCCGAAGTCGAACTCGTAATCCGGGTTCGAGTATAACTCGGAGAGAGGGCTGGAGTCCGAAGCTTGACCGGGGGTGGCGTCGGAGTCCGGGTTGCACTCGAGTACGGGCTCCTTGCCGGCCCGGCGCGAAGTGGGAGCCCCCGTGCGGGCCCGGCTGAGGGTGCGGGGGCCACGCGCGGAGCGCTCGCGAGGTGAGGGGACCGCCTGCGATGGCTGAGCAGCCGGCTCGCATGCGATGGCCCATGGCGACGTCGAGTTCGAGTTGGAAGTGGACTCAAGCTCGGTCAGCGTGGTGGTTGAAGAGCGAAATTTCGCCGAATTTGCCGGCGAGTTCGCCTGTGACGACTTCGGGAAGCGTCACGAAGCCCGTCTTCGGGTTGGGCTGCAGGGTCAGATGGCGCTAGAAGGAGCCCGTGCCATCAGCAGTGCAGACCCAGGCGCCGAACACGAAGGTGTCGCCGCGGTTGAAGGCGACGGTTGGCTTGAATTAGACGGGAGCCGTCGAGTTCGCCATGTGATCTCGGGCGAGAGCCCCTACCTGGCACGCCAGCTGTCGGTGTTTTAGACCGGCAACCTACTAAGGGGAATACCCGAAGTAGATGAATGTGGCCTCGCCGAGATCGGTAACTCGAAGGAAGAGACACGTGGCACACAATTTAGACAGGTTCGGGCCGCGAAGTGCGTAATACCCTACGTCATGTATGCTGCGTAGCTCTGGATTGATTGGGCACGATTACAAGATGGTGCAACAGTGCGCCGTGGGTTGTATGAGATGAGATTGGATGCCAGAGATCGGTCCCTGCCTCGCCTTATATAGTCCGGGAGGCAGGGTTACAAGTCGGAGTAGGGAGAGAGTACTAGTCGAGTACGTCTAGGAGCCTTCCATACAGTGCGGGACATGTACAGCTTCCTAACCGAGTACTACTCCTCTGCAGTCCTTGTGCTCCACGCCTTTAGGTGTCGTGTAGTGCAAGCCGGGTAGTCCCAGGGGCCCACCGGGTAGTCGGTCCTGGTACCCACCGAGGTAGTGGGCCCAGGGAGGTCCATACGACAGTCGCCAAGTTTCACCAGCAGGGACCGGTCTGACTGGTGGTGCTCACCGGCCTGACCGGTGTTGGTCAGTGGACTCGAGGTTTGGTGTTCCGCTGCGTTCTCGAGTCGGAAGTTTGTGTGTTGGTTCCTAGGTGCAGTGGCACTCCACTGGCTACGTGGGCTTAGCCAACTTGGGTAGTGAGTCGGAGACGTGTGTTGGAAGCCGTGTTCATCTTGTTGGAGTTTCCATCTCCTTCGAGAAGAATTTTTATCGGCTCCCATTCACTCCCCCCCCCCCCCCTCTCTGGTTCGCCATATCGGTCCTTCACCCATAGTCAATGGGGCCTGGCTGCCTAACACCCTCATCGACGGAGGCAGCAACCTAAACATCATCTTCACAGAGACGTAGCACAAGATGGAGTTCGACTTCAGCAAGATGACCGCTTGTGATGAACCCTTCTACGGGGTTGTGCCCGGAAAGGCTGCGTACCCCATAGGTCGTGTATGCCCTCCGGTCACCTTTGGCACAGAGGAGAACTTCTGAGGACCATGTGTGGTTCGAGGACCGGTGGATGGTCGCTTCCTTGTGTGATGAGTGATTGACAACGTTGTGTGGACTAATTGTTGGCTAAGTATTGCAGGTGCAGGTTGCGGCTTGACTCGTGTTGGTGCAGGTGAAGAACAAGCGCAAAAGGTCGTTGCCGGTGAGGCCTCCAGGTGTGGAGAAGACAAGTAGGCATCGATCGAGGGACCCGGTGGCCAGCAGGGTCAAGTGCGGGCCGCATGGTGGCAAGAACAGCAAGATGAAGTCGGTGGACGGTTTCTTGGTTGAGCCACAAAACCAAGGTCGAGCCGGGGCTTCGTGGGAGCCAAGTCATGAGTGGTGATTGGCGGAGGCTACATCAAGTTCGCGGGGTTTGCGGTGGTTCACCAGAAAATCACCGGGTTACTCGGCTGAGCCACAAAGCCGAGGCCGAAGACCGGGCGTGGCTGTCTGGCCGAAACCGGCCTGACCAGTTTGGAGAACCGGTCTGACCGGTTTGGGGTTACAGGGCGCCAGTGTCACACCCTGAAATTTCCAATTTCAAGATGTGAATAGAAAGAATAATTAAATAATGATTTTATCATATTTTTTAAAAAATTTCCAACCTTTATTTTTCTTTACAGGAAATATAGTATAAGAAAAATCCATTGTTTGATTTTCTAAATTAAATAAAAAGTTATGTGAGTGTTGCATTCATGCCGACGCATCTTGGTGCTTCTCGAGTGTAAAAGGTTTCAAAATGCGTTTAGGAGCTGTCCTAACCCTTCCGAGAATTTTCCGGATCTTTCTAGGATTTATTTTCATTTTCCTTGAGCTATTTCTATTTATTAGAAGCCTCTAAAATCTTTTTCATGAACTCCAAATGCTTTATTTGGTTTGTTCATGTCATAATCTATCTCTGGGAATTTTCCTCAGATTTTCTTTAGAATTTTTAGAATATTTTTCGTGGCTTTTAGGAATTATCTAGCTATTTCTAGACTATTTCTTTCACGAAAATATTCTCTGAAAATAAAAAGAAGCCTTTTTCCTTTTTTCCTTTTCCTTTCCCCATTTTCGGCCCGTGGCTGCTTTCGGCCCAGCAGACGAAGTCTGTTTCCGGCCCGTTATCTCTTCCGCCCGGCCGCCACGACCCCCTCAACTTCCGCAGCCCAGCCAGCCCGGTCCACCGCCCCCGCCGTGGCCCTGCGCTTGGCCCATCCGAGCCCGGCCTCCATGCACGGCCGGAGACCGGGCCGGCACGCGCCGCCGCCGCCACCTTGGCGTGCGCGCCCGGGATTGTGCCCGCCCGTGCCCTATTTAGCCGCGGCCGAGCCTCCCCCCGTGTCCGCTCTTGCATCTCGCCGCCCGCGCCTCGCCGTTGCTTGCGCCGGCCGAGCCACCCGCCGCCCACAAGCTCGCCGCCGGCCGGTCCTTGATTCGCCGGCATGGGAGCACCGCCGGAGCAAACCGACGCCGCCCCGAGCTCCGCGAGGCGGGTCCGCACCGCCTCCGCCACTTCCCGTCATCGGGCGACAGCCGGAGAGCCGTCCCTGCCTAAAGACCGAGCCGCCGGCCGGTCAAGCTCTGCCCCTTCGAAAAATCGGCGCCTCCCGTTGGTCTCTGCCGTTGTGAGTCCTCCTTCGCGATCCCCTTCCGCTCCTCTGTAATCCGCACCTTCCACCCGAGCCCGTAGGCCTCCAGGTCGCCAGCGCCCCCCCCCCCCCCCCCCTGAGCCGCGGCCTCCCCTATCCTCTGTCTTGGACCGAAGGAAGAAGAAGGAGTTTTTGCAAGAAGCCCCCTGCAAGATCCTGAAATAATTAGATCCAATAATGTGTCTTGCACATCTTGCACGTGACCCCCTAGATCTATTAGATCCCTGCAACCAGATCCACTCGAGCTCTTTTTCAGATCTAACCCTGATCTTAGATCTATTCGCGAGCGCTGTTTGTGGTGTCTCGGGAATCTTTTCCGGTACCCCTTGAAATCTATAGATAATCACGACTAGGTCCCTGTAATCTTGTTTTGCTCCTAGTTTCTTCGTTTTAGCTCCGATTTCATCCGTTCAAATTGCGTAGGGTCCATAATAATGTAAAGCACGCGTTAGCGGAATGTTTTCACCATGTTTTGTTTTCTGAAAATAAAATTAATATTAATTTTGATTAAGGTCTAGTTATACGTGCCTTTTATAAATAAAAGCAAAATAGATCTATACATCGTTTTTCATAAGCAAATTTAATTTTATTAATGTTTCTATCACATGTTTTTGTACATAAAAGTTAATTAGACATTTATCTCGGTTTTTGTAAACCAAATGTTAATTTGTTTAATAGTTAATTAATCTTTTCTAATTAAAATTTGATTAGGCTTTTACATCGGCTTTTATAATAAATGTTAATATGATTAATGCCAATACCATAATGTTTTTAATAATAATATGATCTACTCGAATTACAAAGTTTCATTTAGATTGTTCATATAGTTTAGTTTTTCTCTATTAAATGTTTAATCGGTTTAATCAATAAATGAATCTTTATTAATAAACTTGACTAGTTCTTTACACCGATTTCGTAAACAAAGTTTAATATTGCATTAACGTCAACATAGGGTATTTTATTTCTGAAATATCCTTTATATTTGTTTTGTTAATTAAAATGAACCTAGCTCATAGCCTTGCTCTCTCATATATGCAAAATGTTCGTTAGACGTCCTTTTCTCAGCTCAAACTAAGTGTGATCTTTCCGGTCCTTGCTCAATCTTCCCCAACCATCCCCTTAAAGTTCACCAAGCCTTTCCCTTCCAAGTACACTTTGTGTTCTTTAGTGATCCATCTAATCGATCCTATCCTTTAGTGCGTTCTTTTAAAGTTTTCTTTTGATTGGTGCTTTGTTCTTAGTATGCTTGTTTGTTTGCTTTGTGTATGTTTGTGCCCGATGGTTGATGCGTTTAGAGTAAACGTCGTTCGAGAAGTTTGGAAGAGCTTGAAGTTGAAGATTCTGAGCAACTACTCTCTGGTTAAAGGCAAGTGTGTCCTTGATCTTGTCCTAAGAATTATATTTGATCACTCATTGCATTGCTTGCATTAATTTTGATGGGTTCCTATTAAGGATTACCTAGTCTTTATGATCACTCCTTGTTAACCTGGGTTTACATTTATGTTGGGTAGCTATGCTTAGTTGCTATACTTGGGTTATGGTGGTTTTAATGAACAATTATGATGAATCATGCTATACCTTTATGATATATCTTTGGATGATTAATACAAGACCATATGTTTAATCGGAACATGGAGAACCACCCAGGAAAACAGTACTACCACAAGACATATGGCTCTGTCTTGGCTTAATAATTAGAGAACTAGGTGTTAGGTATGCTTTACCTGATAAGGGTTGGGGGCTGACGGGTAGTGGCGTATGGACCTGCTCGGGCGTAGGTGTGGGCTTGGCTAAGACACGGTACTCGTCCGGGAGCTTTATACGTTGCACTAATCAGGTAACCTAGCGGGCAGCCTGCATCTGGGGATCTTTGTAACGGCCTCGTAGCGTCCCTATGCAATCACACCTCGGCAGTGTGGTATGATGCCTGATCAGCATCGCGTGGTTGGGTCTAAAGTTCTTCGGAGTTTTTATGCGACTTGTGGGTAAAGATGTACAACCTCTGCAGAGTGTAAAACTAATCGATTAGCCGTGCTCACGGTCAAGAGTGGCCTGGACCCTCACATGATAATTGAACTTGAAGATGGACTCAAATCGTGCTCTCTGGTAATGCTGGCCATATGCTTATGGTGTATCTTATCTATCTCTTTATGATAATTGTGGGTTGGTATAAACTTATACTTTATTAGTAATCAGGTGCTAATAAAACTTGACCAACTAAAATTGCTTAAATGCTTAAAGCCCAGTCCACTACAAAGCCTTTGCATTCATATCTTTTTCCACACTTGCTGAGTACGACAAGTGCTCACCCTTGCTATAAACAATGTTGCTCAGAAGGAGGAAGCTGCTATGAAGATGTTGCTGGCGCTAGGCGTACGCAACCCCCAGTCGACTGCCTGTGATGTTTGGATCCTTCGTTTTCAAGATTAAGCATAAATCTCTGATAATCTTTCTCTTTCTTACGTGATACTATTTCTGTATACACTTATATGTTACTATATGCATGAAACTTGATCCTGGCATGCATATAGGTATGCACTTGGTTTCCTTCGGAAAATCGGGTGTGACAGCCGGAAGCTTCGAAGCGGAGGACACGCGTCGGGATCGCAAGGCTTGCGTTGAAGCTACGCGAGGTGCGGTCGTTGGGCATCCGTCCGATGGTGCTATGAAGGCAAATTCCCAAAGTGCCCTTGGTGGGCTTGTATCCCTAGCTATTAAGTAAGGGTATTTTAGACTTTCGGTTGCCTCCATATAACCCATGAGGTGAGAGGATGGCAGCCATCTCTTGGAACTCTAGTTCATTTGCTTTCCTATTTTCCCTTCCTATTTTCTTAGGATTTCCATAGGACTAGCTTGAGCTTCATGGTGAGATCTTGTTGAGAGGGTTGGATGATCGGGCGGCAAGCTAGAGCTTGTATGAACCTTTGTGGCATGTATAGATGATTCGGCGTGGTTCCTCAAGGTTTGGATGTGTTGTTTCCGGTTGTTCTTGGTGGTGATTTTCGGTGCCATCTCTTGGTGATCTTCTTGGGTTGTTTTCGGGACCTTGCTCTTGGGGATTTGATGGGGGGAATTTGTGGGAACCTTTCATGGTTCTTTGGGCTGTGATTCCCCTCCCAAATTCGTGAGTTAAGGGGCTCGATTTTGGTGGTTTCGGAGTTCTAGGGTTAGAGGAGTTCGTGAGGGTTGACTTTCGATTCCTCTTGATTGAGTGGGTTTCGGGGACCGAGCTTCTAGCCATGGGTAGTTCACGAGGTACCCCATCTATCCCCAAAGTCTCACTTTGATCCGTGGAACGAATCGGGAGATCGATTAAAGGGAGTGTTGAGTTTTTCCCGCGGGCTGTGTTCTTCCTGACTGTCCAAGAAAAAACCGGCCTGACCGGTTTCCCAAACCGGTCTGATCAGTTTCGCCCTGTGGGCTGTCGAAAAGGGTTTTTGAGCAAGGAAGTCTCTGTTGTGCCATGGCTTCTTTTGTTCTGATGTGGAAAGGCTCTTGAGGTGTTTTGGGTCTTTGGGGAGGTTCTGGACAAAGTCGGTCTGACCGGTTTGCCAAACCGGTCTGACCGGTTTCCCCTACCTGCGTGAGGCTAAGTCCAACAGAAGTGGTCTGACCAGTTTCAGAAACCGACCTGACCGATTTGGGCTGCCAGCAGCCGTGTCGTGTGTGTTTCCGCTGCGTGTGTGTGTTGTGGCTGTTGGTTGGGTCTTGCTCCTAGGTTGAGTAGCACTTCAGTGGCTACGTGAACTTGGCAAGAGAAGCTTGCGGAGGTGCACGAGTGAAATCGGGTTCATAGGCCGAATTCTTGAATAGAATTTTTATCGGCTCCCATTCACTCCCCCCCCCCTCTCTGGTTCGCCGTTTCGGTCCTTCAACTTCTGAACGGAGTACCTGACATTTGAGGTCGCGGACTTCCGCTCATCATACCACGCCATTTTCGGACGACCTATGCTCACCAAATTCATGGCTATACCACATCACACCTACCTCATCATGAAGATGCCAGCGCCAAACGGAATCCTTAAAGTCCTCGGGGACATCATGGTCTCCTACAATTGTGAAAGCGCCACCGTCGAGCTCTCCAAAGATTCAGCGATCAAAGCCGCAGCAACGGTCATGGTCGCCCAGGCAGCCAAGATCGATCAAACTACCCTTCAGGTACCAGAGCAGAAACGCACAAGCACAAATTTGGACCCAACTCCAGCTGTCAAGAAGGTTTGCCTCGGCCTGCCCGACGCATCCAAGGAAGTCGTCATCAGGGCCGACCTCGACCCCAAATAGGAACTCGCGCTCACCAGCTTCCTCAGGGACAACGCTGACATCTTCGCATGGAGCCCATCCGACATGCCTGGTGTCCTCAGGGAGTTGGCTGAGCACAGACTTGGAGTTAACAAGACCGCTCGACCTATCAAGCAAAAGCTCCGGCGATTTGCGAAAGATAGAAAACAAGCTATAGAAGTAGAAGTCTGTAAGCTCTTAGCTACAGGTTTTATTAGAGAATGTCAACACCCGGTTTGGCTTGCAAACCCGGTTCTTGTACCAAAGAAAACTGGTGGATTAAGGATGTGTATTGATTACACCGACCTTAACAAGCACTACCCGAAGGATCCGTTCCCTCTTCCTCGTATTGATCAGGTCGTGGACTCCACGGCTGGTAGCGTCCTACTCTGCTTCCTTGACTGCTACTCAGGGTATCATCAGATAGCCCTGCATCCTGACGACAAAGACAAAACAGCGTTCATAATGCCTCATGGCATCTATTGCTACAAGGTCATGACCTTTGGCCTGAAAACGCTGGAGCAACATACCAGAAGGCAATCCAGAAGTGCCTGAAGACCCAAATCGGGAAGAACGTCGAGTCTTATGTAGACGATGTGGTCGTCAAGACTACAGACGAAGACAAGCTCATTGCCGACCTCACCGAAACCTTCGCCAATCTACGAGAGTTCCAGTGGAAGCTCAACCCAACAAAGTGTGTCTTCGGTGTCCGCTCCGGATTGCTCCTGGGCTTCATGGTCGGACACCGAGGCATTGAAGCCAACCCAGCGAAGGTCAACGCTATACGCAAGATGGCCAAGCCATCCAACAAGAAAGACATCATGAAGCTCACCGGCATGATGGCGGCTCTAGGTCATTTCATCAGCAAGCTCGGTGAAAAAGGATTACCCTTCTTCAAGCTATTGAAGAAGGCCGAAAAGTTCATGTGGGACGACGAAGCCCAGAAAGCTTTCAAGGCTCTCAAAGAGTCCTTGACAACACCACCAGTTATGGCACCTCCAATCCCGAACACTCCTACTCTACATCTCTGCTACCACTAATGTGGTCAGTACAGTTCTCGTCGCCGAGCAAGAAGAAGAAGGGCAGGCCTACCCTGTTCAACGACTTGTGTACTACGTGAGCGAGGTCCTGGACGATGCTAAAACACGTTATACACAACCTCAAAAGCTGCTCTACGTGCTCCTGATTACGTCGAGAAAGCTTCGACATTACTTCCAAGCTCACAAGATCGTGGTTCCGTCTTCATTCCCCTTAGGAGAGATCATCCGCAACTGCGACGCCAATGGCCGCATCGTCAAGTGGTCAGTCGAGCTTGGAGAGTTCGAAATTGAGTTCTGCCCCAGGCAAGCGATCAAGTCGTAGATCCTCGCAGACTTCATATCTGAGTGGACAGAGATCCAGATGCCCCCTCCCAAGGAGCGGCCTGAACACTGGATAATGTACTTTGATAGCGCCCTCAACCTCGAAGGAGCGGGCGCAGGTGTGTTACTTATCTCTCCTCAGGGAGAGCAGCTCAAGTATGTCCTGCAGATTCATTATAAGGCCTCCAACAACGGTGCAGAGTACGAAGCCCTAATCCACAGTATCTAAATAGCAGTGTCCCTTGGCATAAAACGACTACTGGCTTTTGGCGATTCCAAGGTCGTTATCGAGCAAGTCAACAAGGAGTGGGACTGTGTAAAGGACACGATGGATGCTTACTTCGAGGGAATCGAGTTCCAGCACGTCCCACGGAACAACAACGTCGCCGCCGATGTGCTTTCCTAACTAGGCTCTCGTCGAGCTCTAGTCCCAGCAGGTGTGTTCGTCCAAGACCTACGCAAGCCTTCAATCAAGCTCTTGGATCATGATAATCCAAAGACTCCTTCAAACGATCAAAGCTCAGCACCTCCCCGCGACGTGCTCATGTCTGAAAAAGAGGATGATTGGTGCAAGCCCTTCATAGACTTCATATTCGACCAACTTGTCCCCGACGACAAAGCAGGGCGAGAATGCATCACGCAACGAGTGCTAACTACGTCGTGATTGGTTCCGACCTATACAGAAAAGCTGCCTCCACTGGCATCTTGATGAAGTGTATCCTACGATCAGAGGGTCTACAACTCTTAGCTGAGATTCACAGCGGCGAGTGTGGCTGCCACGCGGCATCCACCAATTTGGTCGGTAAAGTGTATCGATCTGGATTCTATTGGCCCACGGCCATAACTGACACTAAAGACCTCGTCAAGAGGTGCAAAGGATGCCAATTCTTTGCAAAATAGCAGCACCTGCCAGCTCAAGCCCTGCGCACTATCCCTCCATCATGGCCCTTCTCTATGTGGGGCCTCGACACCGTAGGACCGTTTCGTACCACCCCAGGTGGCTACAAACATATCCTGGTCATCGTAGACAAATTCACCAAGTGGATTGAAGTCTAACCTGTTGTGAAAGTAATGTCGGAACAAGAAGTTAAATTCATCGGAGATATCAAACATCGCTTCGGTGTGCCTAACAGGATCAGCACCGACTTAGGTAAATCTTTCACTGGCTTGGTCTTCTGGGACTTCTTCCAAGACAACCTCATCGAAGTCTACTACTCCTCGGTCTCCCACCCATGGTGTAACGGCCAGGTCGAAAGAGCAAACGACATGGTGCTCCAAGCTCTCAAGGACCGTATCTATGACGACGCCTCCAACTATGCCACCCGGTGGTTAGCCGAGCAGCCTCACGTAATCTGGGGTCTCAGGACTCAAGTCAGCTCTGCCACAAACTTTTTGCTCTTCTTTCTGGTCTATGGATCAGAAGTCGTACTTCCTACCGACGTCACTTTCGGAGCTCCACGAATTCAGTTCTACGAGGAAGGAGAAGCCGAGCAAACACGTCGCATCGACCTCGATGGCCTCGAAGAACAAAGACTCGCCGCCGTCATGAGACAAGCTCGTCATGACCAACAGCTACGTCGCTATCATGATCGCAACGTTAGGGAAACTTCCTTCAACGTTGGCAACCTCGTCCTTAGACGCATCCAGAAGACCGACGGCATGCACAAGCTCTCTGCCCCTTGGGAGGGACCCTTCATCGTCACGGAAGTAATCATCCCGTCAACATATCGACTCCAGTGGGATGACGGGCAAGGAGTACCAACCCCTGGAATGTGGAGCATCTACGACGATTCTATCCGTAGAATAGTTTTAAATTTAAGCTATGTATTTCCTTTCTTGTACCCTTCTTTTTTCAGATTAAATAAATAAATATTTCAAGTAGTCATCTGCTATGAGTCGAGCACTACCTCCTCCTTCCTCATACTGTAACCCCCCTCGACATGCTCGGGGGCTTGGCTAAAGCCAACATCCCGGTCGCAAGACCTGGGGGTACTGAGTTTTCCTTATTCCTTCCCCTCGATATGCTCGGGGGATTGGCTCAAAGCCAACCTAAGGGTCGTTCGACCTAAGGAAACCATCCCAAACGAGTATGAAGGCTCCTGCCGCTACGAGCATGCTTGGTCGGGAAGGTCGCCAGACCTGAGCCCTGGGCTCCTTCCTCGCGGGCTGACCTCTCGTAAGCCTCCACGCTGAGCTGTGGAGGTCGGTAAGACAGCCTCTCCGTGAGTAGTGGTTAGCGAGTCAAGAACACAGAACGTCATCATCTACAAGATCAACTAAGCTCGTATAGGCAAAGGGCATGTACTTCATTCGAAGTTTTCTCCAAAATACCTCTGAAGCTTTATTTACAAGTTATGAGAGGAGGGGGAGGTACAGCTCCTAGCTACTATTGGTCGCCACCGTCGCCACCATTGCCACCGGCTCCACCATCGCCTTCAAAGTCGATGTTCTCCATCACCTCGTTGGCGGCATCATCAACTTCAAGCTCCAGGGCTTGGAGGTCCTTCGTGGTGTCCGCACCGCCCTTGATCTTGGCCATGTCGACCTCAGGATAGTGAGACTTAACTCTCACCAATGCATCGGTCGCAGCCACCAAGCCAGTTGCCCTCAACAAAGTCAAAAGCCTATTAGGAGTGTCTATCAGGCAATCAACAATGGACTGCCGTTGCTCCCCTTCTTCTGGAACAGGTATGCAAGACATCGCATAGTTGGCAGCACCCCTGAGGTTGTTCATCTCCACCTCATACCCTGCAATGGTGATTTGGTCACTCTGCAATGACTTCAAAACAACCTCGAACTCGGCTTCAAGGCCCCGACGAGCTGCGGTCTCATAAGCCAGCTTTTGAGATATGGCGTACTCACTGTCGGTGGCTTCTTTCATCGCCCGTTTGAGTTCCAGGCTCCCAGCCTCGATCTCCCGGACCTTCACCTCCAGGTCCCGAACCTTGCTCCTGGAGGTCGCCAAAGCGTTCTTCAGCTCCTCCTCGCGGTTACAAAAATCTGCAGGATACAACAGTTAGCACACAGCTAACGACCTCTCCCTCAAAAGGGATAAGAGACTAGACCTACCAGTAGCCGCAGTATTGAACTGCGCGATAGCCTCCACGGCTTTGCGCTTCTCCTCGGCGAGCTCGTCCTCAAGCTTCTTCTTATCAGCGGCCACCGCCTCACGGACCTCCTTGAGCTCTTGCTGAAGGTCGACAATCCGATGTTCCTTTTCCGCCGCATCCTTCAGCAGGTCGGCCCGGCCCTTGGCTCTCTCTGTACAGAGTAACCAGGTCGTCAACATCTTTTCAATAGCAAATAATCAAGTGATGGAAATGTGTCATGGGCAACTCACCTTAAGTGCGTTATTGATGGTGACGATGCTGGTCCGCAAGGCCTGCATGTCCTCGTTATCTTCGAACCAATCCTCCTGCCAAGGTGTGTGATTCCAATTAATTGATCGCCGCGGCAACCTTGGGCTTGAAGATGAAGACGGAGGTACCTGTGCGCCAGATGTTTCAGGACCCCCTGGCACCATGTCGATCTAAGGCTGGTCCCCGACCAGGTCCTCAGACCCACCAGGAACTGTCCTGATGGGGTCGATGTCAATAATCGTTGGGGAGGTCGTCGCCCCGACGTCACCAGCTGAAGTCTCTACACCCTCAGCAGTGCGCGGGGGAGAATCCACCCTCGTGTCGGCCACGGGTGGTGAAGTCACCACGCCCTCCAATGTTCCTCGTGGCGGGGTAGCGGTGCACGTGCCATCTGCAAGCGCCTCCCCCACGACCTGTGGCTCAGGCGACCTCATGCGGGAGGGAGACGATGGGGCAACTGGAACCCCTTGAGGCCTCGTCACCGGCCTGCATGGAAAAGTACCTCGTCAAGACAAAAATCAGACAATAAGTAAAAGACAGAACCAGCCATCAAGATTCTACCTCGTTATAGCTGGAAGCCGAGCCTTCGGCTAAAACACCCGAGGCTTAATAGCCGCAGGCATCTTCGCCTGCGCCGCTGCAGCACTACGCTGCACCTCCAATCCACGTCGGAGGGCATCCTCCGACGTCTTCTGCACCAGCTCCGCCCGCCTCTTGGCAGCAGGACTTTCCGGCCTCCTTGGCGCCTGATCCTCAAGGACCGGCAACTCCTCGACCGCCTCATCCTTCTCCTTCTCCTCCTCCTCCTCTTCCGACTCGACCTCCCACGAGCCGGGTGTCGGAATCGATGGAGTAACGACTACCGGAGGGGATGCGGCCTTTCTCTTCCTTTTCTTCTTCTTTTGCTCTGCGGCCTTCATTGCAGAAATAGCAGCAGCAACAGCCGAAGCAGACTTCTTCGCAACCGTCGACCTGGTCCTACGTCGGGACTTCGCAACGCCAGCACCTGGGTCTCCCCCAGCCTCTGCATCATTGTCTTCGTTGGCCTCCACCGATGAGTCAGACTCATAAAACTCCAGCAGACGACCTGCTGGAGGTTTGTACTTGTCTGACCTAAGCTTCCTCTAGTGCAGCTCCCCCTCAGGGAGAGGTGCTGGGCACCACATCTGAAGCTTGCGCACCTGCAAAATGGATGACATGAACGTTATACGACCTAAAAAATCAACAAAGCAAAATGCAACAACCTACAGGTAGATCTCAGGATCTTACCGGGTCAGCCGGCCTCTTCAACGAGTGTGCCTTAGGGCACTTCTTCACCTTTACTTTCCTAGAGTACATCTGGGAAACACGAGCTGCCATCTCCTCTTTGGAGACCTTGCGGTTGACCTCGCGTGTGGGGTATGATTGCCCACAGTACTCATACGCTGGGTGGACCCGGTCCTTGATCGGTTGGATCACCCGACGACAGAACGACCTTGCCACCGCCGCTCCTGTTACTCCTGTCCCTTCATGTCACTGACAAGCTCCAGGATTCCCTTGAGGTCCTCGAGTTCACGGGTTGAGAGTCCTAGATCCCACTCGCTTATCTTTGATGGCCTATGGCTAGTGCGATGTGGAAGACCAGGAATCTGATCTGCAATATAAAACCACTCCGACCTCCACCCAGTGGTGTTGTCGGGGAGGTCGCTATCTATTCACTCCACCTTGATGCCTGACCTCAAATTAAACATCACAGCCCCCACTGGCCCCGACCTCTTGCCGATATTCTTAACGTAGAAAAAATACCTCCACAACAGAAAGTGCGACGGTACCCCCAGATACGCCTCACAAAAATGGATGAAGGTCGAAACTATTGTGATGGAGTTGGGAACAAGGTGTACCAGCTCCAGCCTGTAGTAGTACAACAAGCCGCGGAAGAAGTCCCCCGCCGGGAGGTTGAAGCCATGCTCGAAGAAGGAAGCAAAGACGACCTGCTCCTTGACGTCATCGCTCGGGAACTCTTCCCCGGCGGCGGCCCTCCACTCCACCTTCGCCTTCGGCCGGAGCAGCCCCCGGTCCACCAGCGCCTGGATCTTGGCTTCAGTCATTATCGAACGGACCCACGCCGCCCGCGGGTCCGGGATGCACGCCGCCTCCGCCGCCATCTCACCGCTAGGGTATAGTTGGATCTAATGTGGCACAGGGTCTTAATGTGCATACCCGAGGAGCACGGCGCGCGGCGGCGGCGCTAACTCGAGCCTGGCCAGAGTTGGGAGCTGGGCAAGTAGGCGCAAGAGGACGGCGGTCGCAAGATCGCTATGGCGCGAGAAATAGAGAAAGCGACAGCAGTTGGAGCGACAGCGACTGCGACGGAGGAAGACGAAGGGAATGGGGTCAACCCCACCCCGGGCCGTCCTATTTATAGGGGGGTCCACCGAATCTACCCATTGCGGTTCCTTCCACCGTACAATGCGCCTCAACGACTCTATCCCGAGAAATGCGCGAGAAGATTAAGGTGGATTTTCCGCGAAACAAGTCAGCGCTACGACCTAACTCTGAGTTTAGGTCATTAGCGAAAAAGATAACATCAGGTCATCCTGATGGCAAATCATTTTGCAAGCACCCACATCATATAAAATTAGGTCTTTGGCAAAACATTTCGCCAAATCGACCAAGTACATGATAGAAGAGAGCGAACATTACATGGATTACCCCAGGGTACATAGCCGCCTACGACCTCACTGGATCCAGAATCCGAAGGTACACAAGTCGCCTGCGACCTTATCGGGTCCAGAACCTGACACATAAAATAAACATACTACAAGGCATGGGCCACCTAGAGCAGTCACCACAACCTACTTCGTTGTAGTAGAGTACATCGCGAGACTTCTCCTGGCACCAGGACCTTCATGGCGGCCTTGCGGGAGACAACTGCAGGACGGCACGCAAGCTAAGGCACTCAGCTCCAACTACTGGAATGGAGACACGAGCTTGCTCTTCGGCATTGAAAACCAAGCCCTAGTGAGCTCCCGGTGCTCACCAGAGACGTCCTGCTATACCTCCAGCTCGAACAGCAGCACCTCCAAACTCTACCTGGTACCACGCAGAGGCTGGGCTCAGAGGATGGAGATGTTGACTACACTTCACGAGAATTCTCCAAGATCCAAGCATCTGCAAGAACAAAGCTCTATAATCTGGTGGACGAACACATGCTAGCGACATGATGGGAGAACTACATTGCGGCCTCATAACTCAATGGCGCTCGGAGCTTGCCCCCTGCAGCCTCAAAGGTGCTATTTATAGCCAACGACACGCCCCAAGCAGCTGGTGAGGTAATGACTTTGTCGCCACGTGATAATGGGACTTGTGTCCTGTGCATAATTTAAGGCGATGACATTACTCTCTCTCTCTCTCTGACTCATTACGTCTTTGTCGTTTGCGCATCAATGATGATTGAGCCCCGCCGCAGAGGTCACATGGATACAGTAACCCCCTCGATCAGTGGGCAGTTTGTCGTTTTCTGGGTGGCGAGAGCATCTCCGACCACTATTGACCCGTGACCCTGCAGTCTACGCTACAAGACAAAACCTGACCCCGTGTCAGAGGGCTCCGCGCCTACCTTAGCCCCTTTCGACGATGACTTCATGACCTCCCTCTACGACTTGATGTTTTCATTTGCACCCGCTAGGCTCTGCATCCTGGTGCACCCTCTAGGCTCTGCACGTAATTGGACCCGTTCCAATCAGCCAATATTTTTGTTTCCTGAGCAGAATGGTCGTAGGTTTGATTGAAGACTTTCCGAGGTAGGAGTTCCTCGCTGCTCTACCAGATCCTTCTTGGTGCCTGGAGATCAAAAACACCATGGAGATCAGGAACATCGTGGAGATCTACGATTTTGTCAGGCCCCCGTGGTCGGTGTGCCTATTGCTGAGGTCGCCAATACCTTAGTATCACGGCTCTGCACGTAATTGGACCCGTTCCAATCAGCCAATATTTTTGTTTCCTGAGCAGAATGGTCGTAGGTTTGATTGAAGACTTTCCGAGGTAGGAGTTCCTCGCTGCTCTACCAGATCCTTCTTGGTGCCTGGAGATCAAAAACACCATGGAGATCAGGAACATCGTGGAGATCTACGATTTTGTCAGGCCCCCGTGGTCGGTGTGCCTATTGCTGAGGTCGCCAATACCTTAGTATCACGGCTCCGCTGGATGGCTGGCAGCTATGTTGGTCGTATGGACACCAAATGACCTCCTTGAGATCGGCGTGCCTTAAATACCTAGGTCTTGCAATACCTCGGTATGTCTATGGCTCTGCCAATCTAGTTGGGCGCCCTGGATGTGTGACCTTCTGAGGTCGGTGTGCTCTCGTAGCCCTGCCAGCTTGCTCTGGACACCAAGGATTTTACGTGGGAATGAAGGCCTCCCCGTGGGGTGCGCGCCTAATGGCCCTGCCAAGTATCTCCGGGTGCTTGGGTGCTTTTTTGTTTTGAGACCTTCCTTAGGTCGACATGCCTCGGGTGGCTCTGCCAGACTCTTCGCAGCAATGCAGGATATATGGGTGTCTCTACACTCCACACGATCAAGATCTACATATTTTCATGGCTTCATCATCGACCAACCCCAACATCGCAACTACGGCTACGACATCATCGGCGATTTCTTCATTCGACGCACCTTTCAAGACCTTGCTGGGTATCCTCGGATACTGGGAATTGTTGTTTAAGGCCTCTTCGAGGTCGGCATGCCTACAAAAGCTTCCCTGAGGTCGGCCATGCTAGACTCCTTGCAGCTATGCTAGGAGATCTGGGTGTCTCTTCACTTCGTTCGATCAAGACCATGACTCAGTTTTCTTCTCTTTTTGGAGCATCAAACCAGCCATGTTGTATGCTTCAATGCTCGGGGACTACTCTACTAGTGCGTCTTCGACACCCTCTTATTTTCCTCGTCGTACCGGCTTGTTGGGAAACCCGTTTTTCATCACGTCGTTACTCGACCTTCTTTTCCTTCTCTTCTCTTTTTTGGATCATCATGTCGGCCATCCTGCCCGCCACGATGCTCAGATACTACTCATGAGTGCATCTTCGATGCCCTGTGATTTTTTCCTCGTCGTTTCGATCTATTGGAAGCCCGCTTCCTATAGGTCGTCACTCGACCTCTCTTCGTTCGGCAAGACTTCAAACAGGTCGGCTGCTAAGCTGATTTGTTCTTTCTTTTTGGACCGACGTGCATGCTATTCGACCTGTCGATAGCTCTATGACTTTGTCATGACCTTTCTAAGGTCGCTGCGCCTACACCTCGCTCGGGGTCTTGTGAGACATGTGTACCCAATTTTGTTGTGCTCTGTGTGACTAGAACTACAACTTTTGCAAAGCATGTATGTACTTTTGAGCTATAGTTTTTGCTTGAAAAATTGAAATGTGATTTACCCAGATCTGTGATTCTGTAAAATCAATACATGATCTTGAGCTGGATTTTGGATATGTTGTGAGTACTAGCATGTGTAAGTCCTATGCCAAAAATTGCACAAAGTTACTGAAGAAATCTTTTTATATGATTTATCTTGTGTTATTGACAAATCTACCTAGATTAATTTTATAGCTTAAAATAAATTTATTTTTGAACCCAACTTCTGGCTATTGTCTTTTTATGCTAAAATGCACCTCTGCTGAATTTACCATGATTTTATCACTGCTAAAAATATTATTTCCTGATTTATGCTTGTTTTAAATCATAATGTATAGATCAAGATCTATAAAGGCTATAGATGTGTTTGTTGGTTTCCTAGACTTGTTTTGGACCAGAGAAACAGTGAGAGAAAGTTTGGGTCCAGAGGTGCTTTATTTTATTTTTTATGCATTTATCTTGTTTATGGTGAATAGAAATGCTATATTTGAAATATTTATTTTTATTGCTTAAGCAAGTGTGCATGTGTGAGTAGTGGCTTGCTTTAGACTTATTTTAGCTCAGTGAGTAACCCGTTTGGTGTTTTATGATTGGTTTTGTTGAATAAAAGTGAAAGAACCTTTGTAGGTTTAATAGTGAAATTAATTGGGAAAATCACAAATCTCACCTAAGGACCTTGGGTTGGTGTGGTAAAACTTGCTATCTAGTTTATAACCAACCCCTTGATGTTTGGTGAAAATTAAATTAATTTTACTTGTATATATATGTACACAGTCACTATTAAAAAGTCTAGATAATAAAGCAACGCTTATTGTTCCTTTATAGGAAGAGTATGTTGAATGTATTATTATCAAGGTGAATGTGGTCAACCATGCACCCCATCGTTGTCATGTGTTGCTTGTGATTAACTAAATTAAATTGTCACTTAATTCTTGCATTTGCATCCTCCGTGTAGAAGTCCCCGACGGTAGCTACACGATCGTGCCAGTTGACGTGAACGAGGGAGCAGGAGGAGACGTGCACTACGTCCCCGTAGAGCAAGACCCGGGCCAAAGTCCGGAAGATTGTCTAACTGCTTGTGTCAACGAAGGCAAGCCTCGGTTTATCATTAACGCCTGTTTTATTTAAAATTATGCAACTATTTTTGTTATTCTATGTGCATTTATGTTCAGGAGTTGAATGAAACCCTAGTTGCATGATCCCTAAGTGCCTATGTTCTTTTACTAGTATGCTAGGTCGTTAGATGCTATGCTCTAAGGACCCGGTAAAAGTCGAGTGATGTTCGTCACTCGCAAGAATAGGATTTGCTTTTTGGAATCACCCTATTTATAAATGGATTGCTCATGTGGTAAGAGCATGGGGTCTGGACTCCGGTCTAGTGGCTTCGTGGGCTAACCTTTTGAACGTACTAAGCACTTGTCGGGAATGGGACCGGTAAGTCTAGTACCTTAATGATAAGGCATGGGATTTTATTACTACTACTCTTGATTCGTCTCCTGCTCGGCTTGCGGCCGGGAGGAGGGTACTTGTGTGAGGCTGGGTGTACTAGGTGGGGCATGCCAGATAGCCTTGTACCTGGGACTGTAAGCTATTATCCCAACCCGAGGATTTTTGGGAACCGTTTGGTCGGTGTCGGCTCTGTTGGGACCGCTCCGTGTGTTTAGGTCTACCTTGCAAGGTTTTTGAATCAATCGATTGTCGGCCTCTCACCGTTATCCGAGACTGCTTAATCAACTGGCCATGATATCCCTTTATGATGGAACTATGTGAAATCTTCTGCATGAATTAATTGTATTGTACAATTCTTGATTGTATTAGTTTCTCATTATAGTAATGTTAAACTCACTAAAATCTGAGCTAAAATATTGAAAGTAAGGATCCATGATCCTAGTTGCTTTTTGGCAAAACAAACCCACCAGCCAAAAGCCTACATGTCTAGAGGTAACTTTTGTCAGGTAAGTCTTGCTGAGTATTAGTATACTCAGCCTTGCTATAATTGTTGTTTTCAGGTGAAGTTGTGTGGCCTGGTGAGATTCCACCCGGCTGGGAGCTAGAATGGGTGGATGATGACACCGAGTAATGGCATCACGGATGGCCTCCTGTGATGTCATATCGTATCGTTGTTAGTATTTCCACTGTTTTAATAAAACTCTGAATCATTTACTTTTATGTCATGAAATGTGATTTGTAATAATGAATCCTACGTGGAGATTGGTATTAATTTGTAAGGCACTCTAGACTCTCCTTCGTGGGAGTTTAATGCATACGTTCGATCCTCTCTGTGTTTCAAGTGATTTACCGGGTGTAAACCCGGCAACACTCAACGGGGTGATTCTTTATTATCGCTTAATGACCAAATGGAGTGGTTTAGGCGATAGTACAGAATTATCTCGGATGGGGTTGTCACAAGGCCTTACCGCTGTGGGCCGCCGCAAAACGCCGTGGCCGGCATCTAACTACCGTGTGCTATGGCGGTTAGTTCCTAAACGTCGTGGCGCACAGCTGCCGCCGTGGCGCACAGCGGTTGGTTGCCAAATCTGCTAAAATTTCAAACAGTCGTATATTTTTGCAAAATGATTAAAAAATATAAAAAATTTCTGCTCTCCTTTCATTTCTACGATCCAATCTCGCTCATACATGTTCTCTTTGTTTTTCATGTCCAACTGCGAGTAACATGAGGTCCTCACCGAATGGCTAGAATGGTGGCAGGCTAGTACGAGGTCCACTGCAGGGAAAGGCGGCGCTTGTCGGGGTTTGATACCATCAGTAATAATTTTTGGTATGATTCGTGCGTTCGAACTGGATGGTTGGCCTTAGAGACACCGGGATTATACTGGTTCAGACCCCGAGGGGGTGCCCTACGTCTAGTGCATGAAAGTGTTCTATATGTCCACAAGGGCTTGTAGTAGGGGATACAAGCTTAGGTCGAGAGAGGGAAAGGGTCCCAAGTCTGTATGAGTGGATGAGAGCAGCAGGTGCTTGTTTAGTGTGTGGAGTGTGTTGTTCGATCTCTATTTTTTGTTGTGTTCTTCGTCCCCCTGTTTACAGTGCTAGCCTCTCCTTTTATAGTTCAAGGAAGGCTAGTGTATAAGGGTTAGGATGGTAAAATTACGTTCTGCTACAGTGCTGGAACAGTGCCACGCCGTGGGCCTTCGTCTCCCGTCGGCGTCGTACACTGCACTAGTCGCGGTAGCCTCCATAGAGCGGCGTAGCTTCGGCCTCCGTCCCGAGGCAGCTTCCCCCGACCCAGGAGAACGCTAGCCATGTTAGGTCGGGGCTTCCCTTGCAAGCCTCAACCTTCCCTCTGATAGCCGTTGGGTCGGGTCTCGTTGCTCGATGTCTTGCAGGCGAAGGATTCATATGTCCTTGACCACTGTTTGGTATACAGGTGATGGGACGCTGGGGCAGTCCGCCTGCCACGCCGGGGAAAATCTCATCATCACCTGACCTCCTGACAGGGCAGATATGCGTGCCCCGCCGCAGCTGCACGTCCCTTGCGTCGCGGGGCAGCATCTGCCACGTTGCAGCCTTCCCCTAGGGGGCCCGGCCGATGGATTACGGCAGAAGGAGCCCTGAGTCGTGCGAGGCGGAGCCGCTTGTCGAGGTAGTCAGGGTGATTGCTTGAGTCAGAGGTGGCTCCGCGAAGGGGGGTCGAGCTGCTATTCTTTAAAGGAAAAGAGCTGGGCCTGGCCTCGCTAGCTGTCGGTGTTGGGCCTCTACTAACGCGACCCATCATTAGTCCTCCTGATTCGGGGTTTTAGGGGTTAAGATGATTATCCTCGGTTTCCCAGCGCTCGAGATCCCAAGACGAGCTCCCGCACCAAGAGTGACAACGTCGACGGTGAACGCCTCCATGGGGAGAGGTGACGCTCAAGATCATACGGTGAGCTCCCGCACCGGTAGGCAAGAGGAGTGGCACCACGTCGCCTTGAGCTTGCCCCACTGGGAGCCTGTGGCGAAGCTAGGATTTAAGTTTAGGGGGGCTCACTGTAGCAAAAGCACAAATGCATGGTTTGGGATTCAATATCAACCACTTACTAATTGCTAACATCAGCTGCTTGTGAGGCTGTCTACGTGTGCATGCGGCAGGTGTGCAAGGGAAAAAGGGTCAGTTGACCAGTGCGGTATACTATTTGGGCCGGTCTACCTGTGTGTGTTTTAAAGGATCGGGGGGAAGTCCTGAGTGTCTGGGCTGTTTTTCAGGCCATAAAAGCCCAGCATGCCCATGTGCGAGTCGTCTTCAACCTCGAGACGCATCCAGCTACCTTTTCTTTGCATCCATGGCAGATTTTTGTAGGATGGGCTAATGGGGGGCTTCAGGGGTTCCACGGCTAGATTGAGCAATGGAGAACGGCGAAACTAGGCTGGCCCAAGGTCACCTCACCAAGAGTAGCGACACAAAGGGTGCTTATTGTGACTTTGCCACGTGCCCACGTGTAGTTTTCTATTTTTCTTTCCATAAAGTTTTCTATAGTTCCCCCTTAAATTTCGCTAGCATTTGTTTCATGAATCTTTTGTTTGTAATTTTGCTTAAAGTTTTTCCCATAATTCCCTTCGATCATGTTTTCAGAACATCTTTGGATGTCTTTTATTCTCTAAGTTTTTTATATAAATCAGTTTATAAAAAGATTCCCATACAAATTTTGGAAGTTCGCACTTTCTTTGAAAAAAATAATAGAGACAAGGACGCACGTGGAAATCGCTTCGGTCTAATCGCTCGTAAACTAGCATCGCTCCAAGATATATCCCGGACAAAAGGTGTTGCTGTCTTGCTGATCAGCCGGTTGGAGTAAAGCAGCTAAGATACACGTCATCGGTCGAGGGGGGCAAAGACAAAAAAGTTGTACATGGAAAAATTACAAGGACCGAATTGGAAAGAGGAGCAGTGGAGTAGGAAAACTTATCAGCACTTGGAAAAATTATCCATCCGGTGCCTTCCACTTACAGTGGGCCACCGTCCAGGCCCCGGTATTGCGCCGCCACCTCCACCTGTCCCTCCGCCTCCGCCGTCGCCGTTCAGGGACCCTTCTCGGTCTGGGACCGTCCGCTCCCCGTACCTCACCGTTCCAGAAGCCGCCACCCTCTCCCCTCGCCCGCCGCGCCGCGCCACAGCAGCCGTTGGAGCCTCAACCCCAGTCCCCAGGGCAGGCCAGTCCAATCTGTCCGCATGGCCTTCGCAAGCTCGCTCCTCCCCGCTCCGGTCCCCCGCGTCCGCGCGGGCACCGCGTCAGAGCTCGCCGCTTTCCCGACTGCCAGGAAGGGCGTCTCCTTCGCCGCCGCGCGCCGCCGGGGATCCCGGCACGGAGGTAGTCCCCCTCTCCTTAACTTGGTCCCTTAGCTCGAGTTCATTTCTTTCCCACCTCTGCTCGGTGCGCGGCGCCTGCTTGCGGATTCGTTTGACTTTAGGAACTAGAACTCTAGAAGGATCTCCTGGGCAGCTGGGCTGGGTCCTGTTTTTCTCCAAGGTGATTGCAGAAATTCCTAAACGATGACTCGTCTGGATGTGCTATTGGGCTCCTTTGTCAGGCTGGATGTGGTTCAAGTGCCGAACACAGCAGTTCAATAGCCGTTCTTAGTTCTTACCATCATTTGACGTCCAAGCTTAATTAAGCATCAGTTTTTATTACGTACCGTCATTTTCTTCTCAGAAGATTATGGTGGTCTTGATCACTGTGATACATTGTTCAGGAAGCATACCCTGGTTTGAACTGCACACCTTGAGTTCCACTTCGCAGGAAGCCAGGAAGTACTGAAGGAGTACTGGCCAAATTGCAAACTAGGATAGCATTGTAGTATTAATTTTTTTAATTCCATCTGGACGCCGAGTCTTCGATCTTCTTATTTTGCTTTAATAGTGATACATAGGTGATTTGGATGATTGGATCAATCGTAGGGTTATTCATAATCTAATCTTCATTTGTCCAGCTTTTGCTTTAACCGTGGTTGTACTGATAAGGCGAAAGGAATAATACAGATAAATATAGAATTTTAATCCTCTAACTGTAGTGTGTCAAGTTTATTTCTTTCCTTGTTGGAGTTTTTAGTGATGAAGTTCACCAAAACCATTTTCTCTATGCTTAAAACAGGGTAGGGGATTCCATTCCACCAAATACATAGGTCAACAACTTCTCCCTGACTCCAGAAAGATAGGTCGTAGAGTATGCATGTATGATACCATTTTCTATTTTGACAATAATGGCTCGGGTAGAATTTAATTGTTTAATGCTGAAAAGTAAGCACATTTTGTTTGACCTTTAGTTCCTATTAGATAGAAGAGCATCCTTTATTATTGCTTGCCATGTACTTTGCCTCTTTAATTCACCGAAAGGTACTAACTTGTTTGATAATTAGTTAGGGCTGAAGTGAATGAATCTGGAAGCACTTTGGCTGTTGATGCTCTCTCACAAGTTAAACATGTTCTGCTGCCAGTCACTGATCGCAACCCTTACCTTTCTGAAGGCACACGACAGGTTCATCAGTTTCTTCAAAATATTTCAATTGTTTATATGTATTCGTACAATCTATTACAGGTGTTTGTGAAACATGTAAGGTATAGGCCATACAGAATTTATAGACAGGCACTTATTATAGTCACCACAACATGTGAGTTGTGATCATTTCTGATTTTCATCACTTTTGCATCAGACCCTCAGGTCTCGTGAATGATTGGCAGTGCAATTTTATTTCTGGTATTGCATGTTTATAGTGACTGTTTCAGTAAGGAAGATTAGTTATCTTCCTCTAGGGAATTCCTTTTATGTTGTAGACTTATTTTTGTACATTCTCTACTTCACCATCACTGGATATAGTGTCTTACCTTTTTGATGGTTGAATGATGTATCAGGCTGCAGCCACAACCGCTTCTCTAGCTAAGAAGTACGGAGCAAACATTACTGTAGTTGGTATGGTCTTATTTTTCTGGTGTTGCAAACTTTTTGACCCCACAGCTTAAGACTAATATATTCTGAATCTTTTGATCATTTAAGTTATTGATGATAAACCTAAGGAGTCATTCCCAGAGCATGATACTCAGATGTCAAGCATCAGATGGCATCTCTCAGAAGGTTAAGCCATTGAAGCTACTCGCACTCTTGCTATTTTGTTACTGTAATGATGACACTCATGCTTGCGCCCAGGTGGATTTACGGAGTTTGGACTGATGGAGCGTCTTGGGGAAGAGAGGAAACCAACTGCAATAATTGGGGAAGTCGCTGATGAACTGGAGTTAGATCTGGTTGTGCTAAGCATGGAGGCAATCCACTCAAAGCATGTCGATGGCAATCTGCTTGCTGAATTCATCCCGTGCCCTGTTCTGCTGCTCCCGCTCTAACATGCACACTGAACATGCCATGCTTTCAAGGCAAATGGTCTGTTTTTGTAGCATTGCTGCCCAATGCCTGGATCGATGCGTTGTTTCAGATTTTCAGCTGTTGTGGTTCGGCTTAACATGCACATTGAGCATGCCATGCTTTAAGGCAAATGGTCTTTTTTTCTAGCATTGCTGCCCAATGCCTGGATCGATGTGTTGTTTCAGATTCAGCTGTTGTGGTTCGGCTTAACATGCACATTGAGCATGCCATGCTTTAAGGCAAATGGTCTTTTTTTTTCTAGCATTGCTGCCCAATGCCTGGATTGATGCGTTGTTTCAGATTTTCATTACCTACATGTTGTTTACTATAAAGAGTTAGCATTCCTGTTCAAAGGTGTATGCAAAAACAGAAGAAAAATGGATTAAAAAAACACAAAGGGTGTATGCAAAAACAGAAGAATATGGATTAAAAAATAATTTAGAGGATGTATGCAAAAACAGAAGAAAATGGATTTTAAAATCACAAAGGGTGTATGCAAAAGTAGAACATGGATTAAAAAAATAAAAAAAAATGTGGAGATGCGGGGTATTGATCCCCGTACCTCTCGCATGCTAAGCGAGCGCTCTACCATCTGAGCTACATTCCCAAATGATGGCAGCGTAATCTAACTTAGTTAATGTAACATGTTAGCGAATATTTTTTATGTGAAGACTATTTTTCGAGTGATTGTAGCATCCACACATATGATCAGATGCACAGTATGACCGTAAATCCAAAATGTTTGCGTTTGTGTTGCACAGTACAGCTGCTAACTACTTGAGCAAAACACACCCTTCAAATAAATATGGAAGATAAAGATGATCATCCTGGTGGCAGAAAGCTCGGGGGAAATTGGAGCTTTGACGGTGACAGCCAACGCAAAGTAATTCTAACTAGTGTGTTGCCGCCTTGCCGGTGGTCCGCACATATGGCCTGATTGGTTTGGCATCAAAACGTGCCAAACCACCAAAATGAGAGTGACAGCATGCCAACGTCGGGGCATGCCAAAACTTGCTGTCAAAACCCGAGCAAAGTTTTACAATGTCATTTGGTTGTGTACCAAACCGTGGCAATCAAAATTTTGACCTTCAAATGGTTTGAAGCCAAATCAAAATTTCTAATTTTTTTTGGGCTCTAATTTTGGTTTGGCACCTTTTGGTGCCCAACCAATCACGCTCGAAATAAAACAAATATTGGGGACCAAACAAGAGATCGACCCGGCCAAGATGGAAATTCCCACCTGAGAAATACAATTCTACTGGTTAGTGGTCTAGTGATGCACTCGACACAATTCTCATAAAGTTAAAAGTTGATATGTACTCGATTTATTACTGGTTTTTCTACCATTACTCTAGAAGTTCGTAATTCGGTAGTGGGCCTAAGTTGTCTGAAACTCCGAATTGTCCTCCGCTGTTCCAAGATGTTAGTACGATTTGGTCCATTTGGGAGGCTAGGAAATGATATAATATAATCTGAGTATCTGAAGGTTGATCTCATAAACGTAAGGAACAAATGCAAAAAACTTGTTATTGTCCAGGATACAGCGCAAAAATGATTATTTCTACCGTTTCCTGTCATATGTATGATAAATGGCAATGACGAATTCTGAATTTGAAACACCATTGCGAATAGAACTGGGGAACTAGTTTTCGTGTGTCACTTTAACTAAACAAGTCAATTGCTCTCCAAATGGAACTAGGAAGCAGCGGCTGAAAGCATCAAAAGGATCTACAAATCTAGAAATCATCGTCATCTTCCTCAGCCATGTGCTTTGCAAGTTCTTCCTCCTGCTGGAGCCTCTCACGTCTCTTCTCGGCACTCTCCTTTTCCTTGTGAGAGTTGGGAGGGAATCTTAGGGCCTTGACAGCCTCGTTGTGCATGTTCAGGCAAAATGCAATCCTAGAGTTGAAAGCTATCTGTGGCTCATTAGTTGAGTAGACATCACCAGTCTCCTTCGACACCATCCAGCCATTGGCATGATCAATTGTGGCGTCGATTGCCCCATCCCTGATGGCCTTAGCTACAATGCTTTCCGCATCTGCAACTGGGTTCTCTGAGTCCAACCTCAGCTTCTTGGCAATATCAGCAAGGGAAATCCTCGAGTATGAGATGCTAATGTTACGTAATCCAGTCCGGATAACGTTGTGGCGCAGTCGCACTATCAAATTGCAGGTCCTATCTGCACTGAAAGTGCTTGAAAATTTATCTGCAACAGATCTGAAGAGCTCCAGGTCCCCAACTCGAACAGCCTAGAGAGCATACATGAAAAAAAAAGAATCAGAACCTTCAATATTCACAGCATGCAGTATTGTCTAGAGTTACGAGAAAACTTACATTTGTAAGCTCAAAATAGGGAGTCAAAGCTGCTTTCATTCCTTTCTGCATGAAAACAGTTCTCTCTGGAATCTCTCCTAAGAGTAATCTTACAATAATGGCCCATTTGTTGCACTGGATCCTAAATCCACGAGCTGCAGTGGGTGCCTTTCTAGCAGCTTGCAAGAGGCTTTCTTTAGCATCAGTGTACTCCAACTGAATTGTCCTTATTTTGCCCAAGTAAAAAAGGTAGCGGCAGAACTGTAATGCAACGTAGAGGTTACCACTTGTGTACAGTAGTATTTTCATATGATAGGAAAATTGTTCTTATTTTGGTTATATAATATATATAAAATCAAACAGTCCACCAATTACCAAGACATGCACATATCATTCAATGGACAGCATATTCAGCATATGACAAAACATCAAATGCAAACTCATTAATTACCTGTTGATTGGAATGTGCTTCAAAACGTGGTGCCTTTGACCGAAGCTTTTCCGCCTGGTCGTACAAGTTGTAGTGCAGGTAATTGCGAAGAAGCAGGTTAAGGAGAGTTTCCTGTATTGGAAACAGAAGTTAATCTCAATAAATTTAATGATGTTTATAAACTAAGGAAGCTAAGAATTGAAGATTAGATTATGAAAAATTGAAAACAACCTGACCAAGCTCATCATGGTGTAAAGTTGCCATTCTGTGCAATGCAAGAAGAGTCCTGAAAAGCATCGAAAGCATGAGGGTAAACCAGGACACGACAAAACTGAAAAAGTGCATCTAGGTACCAAAGAAATCACAATAAAAGAATATGTGTTTGATCATCATGGCTTGATGGGAATCACTACAACAAATTAACTCACCCACGAATCTCGGCAAGGGAGTTGGTAAGCTCATGGACATATGAGTAATAGGAGTACAGCCTAGAAGCTAAAACATCAACTGTTCTCCTGTTGAGACTCTTCAGACGAGCAATGCTTGCGGAGGCACAAGTTTTAGCCTCATCATATTTCTTATTATCAAAGAGGAATATAAGCACAAGCAGGTAGCAGTAAATTTCAATCTCTGGAAGACCATGCTTGATTGAAATTTGAGTTGTTGGAGCTGCCGCATCAACATCCATTTCATTCCCATCTTCCTAAAAAGTGTAACAACATAAAAATATCAACAACCTCTGGAAAGAGAAAGGAGCTTCAAAGTTCAGTTTGAACTAAAAACAGTTATGGTATGAATTATCAAAGAGGCAGCAAATTAAAGGAACCAAGTTTTGGCATGAGAAGAGACTGAGACATGTTTGCACTTTAGCCCACTAAAGCGGTTATACAGCACAAATACTGCATTATAAGTAAGGTCAGTTTGGAGAATTTAATCTACATTACCTTTCCTGAACCCTACTGAGAAGACAAGTAATCCTAACTTCCTAAGCGTACAATAACAGCTAGGACAAAGGTCAGAAAAAATCGCAACAACGAATTATAGCACAGGGATCTTCAACGTCTGTTATGTCAATGCATAAGTATAGAATAGCAAATGAATCAGGACACAAATAAAAAAAAGTGTATCTCTGTAAGAGCGAACTTAAATTTTGAAATGAAAGACAGTTTTATTTTATATGTCCCTCCCTTTTCAAATATAAAGTTATTAAAAGCACCAACACCGTGTACGTCAAATTACAAGTCTGGTAGGGTATGTCCTATAAGCAGAGACAACATATAACCCAAAATCCAGTCCCCAGAGTAGAAGTACCTTGGGCACGAGGGCGGAGAGACGGGCGAAGGCGTCCGAGGAAGGAGGCAGCGCGAAGGAGAGGAAAGCTGCGACGTCGCGGGCGGCGAGGCGGCGACGAACGGCAATGGTCAGGCGGAAGGCGCGTGAGATCCGGCGCACCTCCTTGCTCAGCGACCCGGCCTCGATCACCGACGCGATCTCCTTCAGATCTGCACGCATCAGGGCACGGGGAGGCGTGAGTCGCTGATGTCCCGCGAGACGCCGGAGTCGGGGAGAGGAGGGGCAAAAGCTAGGGTTTTGGAGGGAGAGGACGCGATGAGAGAGGGTGCTCACGTTGGAGAGTAGACTGCGCGGGCGCCGGAGCGTCGACGGCGGCCTCAGTGGCGGCGGCCGAGGCCTGGGAATCCTTCATCTCGATGTCTTCCGGCATCGTGGCGTCGGCGACGAGGTCGAGGAGTGCGTGTGGGTCGGCGTTGCGGTTTCCCCGTTCGTTTAGGTTATCAGCCACCAACAAACATTAATTTTCTCTGACCAGGCTGTTGGTTTGATTTTATTTTCGTTTTCGTTTGGTTTTATTTTATATATTTGTTTTCTTTGCGAGTTGCTTGCGACTCGGGCTTGAAAACCCGACTCGGACTGGCAATCGCTAGTACTCCAACAGATTACACAGAACAAACCTGGGACCAATTTAAACCAAACAAAATTGAGTTTGCCTAGCCAGACTCTTAGGCAAAACAAAGCAAGCCGGAGAGAATTAGCGCCTGGGCAAGATCAAGCCTAGGCTCCAAGCGCACAACCTCAGCCGGAGAGAACCATTAGCGACGAGTCGGACGGAAGTGAAGTCGGGTGTGGGCCGAGAGCAACTTTGTATTTCGAATTTCAAATCAACCATTGAAAACAGCTTCATGTCAGATTCTCGTTTGTTGGGAAAGGAAGTGTCAAGAAGAGGAGAAACCTACACGATGTGCAGGCTTAAGAACACTAATTACAGGCTAAATTTAAAACACTTCAAAGAAAGAAGCGTCTGCGTGACAACAGATGAAACACGAACTCTTGATTTGCTGAACTTTGCATTTCAAAGGCAGCATACAGAGGCATCCACATTTCAACAAGGAACAAGACTTCGTTTTTATATTTAAAAAATAGAAAGAATGCCCTGCTCTAAACCTTTACGAAACTACAATTAGTTTACGACATCTACTTGGACGGAGGAAGCACTGTAAAGACGCTACCCTACAAGCCTAGTTAAATATCAAAACCTGGCTGCATTCCGACAGAGAATGTCAAGCTTATACCAAGTATAATGTTAACTGACAACAACACATGATACAGCTTCATATCTGGAGCAGGCATCCAACAAACCAGTGCCGGACTGGTAGCAAACAGCTTAAGCACCAGCCACAGCAGCGTGCATCACACCGTTCCCATTGCCACCACGTCCGCGGCCTCTGGATGGACCTCTCCCACGGCCACGGCCTCGACCACGACCTGGTTACCAATTGCAAGAGATTAACAGAAGGGTCTTGTTATGCATACAACCGATTGCATGATGAGAGGGAAGTTGCCCACCTCGGATTGGAGCAGGAACAGGTGCCTCATCATAATAGCCACCATCCTGTTGGTAATCAGGCTGGCCACTGTAGCCGCCTCTCCTGCCACGGCCCCTGAAACCTCTCCCTCTTCCGCGGGGATATCCATTACCCATGTACTCAGGGGCATGATCATCCTCCCCCCAACTGCCATCAACATAATCATTGTATCCATTTCCTGAAACACAACAATATATATGTAAGGAACTGCAGATCCAATATGTTGAGTGATGAGATGAACTCAGAAGCAATTAGTCTCACCACGACCGCTTCGTCCCCTTCCCCTGCCTCGCCCACGGCCTCGACCACCACGGCCCCTCCCCCGGCCACCAGGTGAGTGTGCATCTACAATTTCAATTAAATCAATTAGGAGGTCATACATAATATTAAAATGTCGAATAGATAATAGTGGATCTTGCACAATACCTTCATCATTGTCATATTCAACCAAAGGCTTCACCTCGTCAGCAGGCAAAGGAGATTGATATCTGCCCAAACAATTAATTCAACCTAGATAAGACAGCTTGCATATCCAACCAAAGGTTTGTTGTCTAATTATGTGGTGCAACAAGGTGTGAGTTCATGCTGTATGAAACCACAGAAATCAGTTTAAAACAGGTGTGGTAGAGAAATAAAATACAGATAACAGGATGCAGTATGCATACCCAACAGAGGATGTGTCCAGCTCCTTCTTTGAAAGAGTTATAGTGATCATAGAGACATGCCTTGTTGTCTCAAGCCTGCAGAGATATAATCATTAGACTCCAAAATTATAGAGTTCACCAGCAGATATAGCTCTATCCTGGAACCCAAAAAAAATGTCACTTACGGGAGTAGGCCTTCCTCCAATGGCTCCCACATGTCAGTAATGTCAGTAGATCCAGTGGTAGTATTCTGGTGGAGACCAACAATCCTCCTCTGCAAAGGAATTACAGTAGCAAACAACTAGAATCAACTCCCAAATAATATTTGCAAGCACTAAAAAAAGAAGTACCTTGATCAATTCGGCAATCATGACAGTTTTGTTGATAGCCCTTCCCATGGCCTTGAATACAACCTCATCAGAACCTTTGTCCTTCAAGTAAGCAACAAAACATGTAGCAACACATCAGGCACACAACATGAATGTATCACAGAAAAAACAAAAAAAAATATGACATAAAATTGGGCATATGAAGATTTCACAGAACTACTTGAGCAAAAAAGATAATGTTTAAACAAATTTGCAAGCACAATTTAAGCATTCAGCACATTTGTCAAAGAAACATGATTAAGGGCACTTGGGTCAAACACAAATTAATCATTATAAGCAACTTCCTGAAAGAGTGACGTGAGAAGCACAAAGTCTCGACAAGGCATTTTAATTGTTTCAAATTGCAACAAAAAAACAAAATATACACAACTAAAAGAAACAGGATTAAAGGGCACTGGGTTGTTAAGGAGACAAACAAAATGACTATAATGGAAAAATGTGGATGTGATGGTATTGTCAACATCAACCAACTGTACAAGAACACTATGCCAATCACCACTGCGACAACTAAGGCATGGTAGTGATTAGACAGTGATGACTATAACAACTACTTAGGAGTGACAAATTAACACACCATATTTTGAATTTTTTAAGTGGTGCATCATGTCACAGATATCCTTGCGCATTTATTTGCCAACTGATACTTCGTCCGCTATCTATACTAAATCTGGTCTGCAAAAGGTGGCAAATGTGTGGCTGAATCAAGCAACTACCCAACAAACCAACAGGCAATCGCAGTATAATAAATGGGCTTTGAATGCCATAAGCCTAACCAGGACATGAACAGAGCTTCGCCTTTCTTAAAATCCTAACATGAGAACTTTAAAGTGGGAATCAGATGATCTTCTAGAAAGATATCCTACCAAACAAAGCATGGAGACTGTCTGCGTCCCCCCTTTACCAATATTAGTTGCACTAAAAAAAAGAATGAAGAGGCACGCTTTAGTGTGTCACAACAACCCGTACGGCCCCCAATCATACAGCTTACCGTTATGCTCAAAAAAAAATATCATACAGCTTACCTTTTAATCTAAGTAGCCAGTCATCACCGACCACGCCACCAACGCACTACAAGTCGCACACACTTTATGGCGCTAAGATGAGAATTCAAACAGCCAACGGCATTGGAACTTGCTACAGTCATCGTCGGAAGAGCGGGTAGTCGAGCGAGCGAGCAAGAAGGTGGTACCTGGAGCAAGGCGGTGGCGTAGGTGATGTAGTTGCGCATCCTCCCCTGCGTGGTGATGCGGATCTCATTCTCCTTGATGGGCGCCTCCTCCCTCGGCTTCTCCACCCTCTGGTACCGGTCCATCCTTCTCCCGCTTCCCTCTAGCTGCACGCACAAGGCAACACAATGCCACAATCAGATCCGGTCCGGACGCGAGAGCAGCAGCAACTGCGAGCATGCGAGCGCAAAGCGCGCGATATATAATGGAGCGGCGGCGGCGGCGGCGAGCGCGCGCGGTTGCGAGTCGTGAAGCGGGTTCGGGCGGTTCCCGGCGGTTTACCTGCGCAGCGGTTGGGGCCCGGGCGCCGGCGGTTGCGTCCCTTGGCTGGCTGGCGTCGATGGCGGTGGTGAAGGTAACCGCCGGGAGGGGTGGGAAGAGAAGGCCTTTATACGGCCGCCTCCGTTCGGGCCGGGGAAGGGGAGCGACCGGGTCGTGCCCGCCGCGCGTCTAGGGTTTTGGAGGCTGCAGTTACGAAGATGCCCCTGGACGTTGCGGGGTTCTTCGGGCGCGGGATGCCGTTTGGACGGACGGATTTCGGGGACGGTGTCGGGAGGTACGGCTGGGATTTCTCCTTGGCAGGAGGTTGCGGGAGGGTGTATCAGTGTATGGGCTGAGTAGGCCTCCTTGATGGACTTCGCTTTGGGCCCATGGCATCATTAGTTGAATATTCAAACAAATTTGCTACTCTTTTCTTTTTCTTCTCACCCAAGAAGCAATTTCAATTTCGTCGGTTATCTATACTATAAGAGCATCTTTAAGAGTTTGCCAAATTTTACTTGTCAAATCTTGTGTTTTGACAACTCCTAAAAAGATATGCCAAGTAAAAAAGAAGTTCATCTCCAACAATTTGGCATAATTCACTTGCCAAACTCAGATCTAACTTACATCAGGAATCTTGAAAGAAATAGAATTATGTTTGTGCCCTTTCACCTCTTAAAAACTTACATCAGGAATCCTTCTCTATTCTTTATTTCTTTTTTCACCCTCCCACCTACAGAGAAACGACGATGGCAACCACGATCCGCACGCGCATATATGCGCGTGGGAAGGTGAGTTTTGCCAAGTTTCTATTTTTGCCAAGTTAGTTTGTCAAACTATTGGACGCTAATTTTTCTTGTTTTGCCAAAATTAGATGGATGCCAAGTTGATTTGTCAAACTGTTGGAGTTGCTCTAAGGAGCGAAGACAATTGAAAACTTTTCTCACCTAATTCGGACTCACCTCACCCCTCACGCGCGGACCCACCCGTCATATGGTTTTGGAAGTGGATAGAGTGGAAGGACTATAAAGTACAAAAAAATCGCAACTTGGAGAGCGTTTCTGCCAAAAATGAAATTCATTTCTCACCCCACCCACGCATACCCACCCTCATGTACCCGCAATGGGCTCACCCACATCAATCGGACCCGCCAGGTCACCCGACCGCTGTCGCACCTCCGCGCACCCCCGAGTCCCCCACGTGATGCTGCTCGTTTCCGATCCCAGGCATGAAAGTGCATCTTGGCCCCTAATTATTTTGGTTATAATGTCAAACACAATTTGTGGTATTTTATGATTGATTAAGATGTGTGCAGGATTTAAGTGAATGAAAATCATGGTTTTGACTAGAGGAAGACCCCCAACTCCAAGTCAGTGTTTTCATCTTGAATCACCGTACTATAAAGGGGGTGCGAATTAATAGACAAGAGATGCTAAAAGTGCTCTAGGAGATGACCCAAGTGAGTGAGAGGAGTTTAGAGTTGACACGTACACGTTTGATCTTCTTTTCTAAAGTCCTCAGCCTTTGTCGGTAGTACCGACGCCGGGTCGGTAGTACCGATATAGCTTCACTGGCGAGTTATAGCCAGGGGCTCGGTAGTATCAACCCGGGGGTAGGAACTACTGATATGCCTTTACTGTTGGGTTTCAGCGGGTCCCCTCGGTAGTTCCGACCCCGTGTCAGAAGTACCGAGGAAACACGATTCTGCATAGTAATTGCTAGTTTTTCGGGGTAGGTATAAAAGCCCCCTTCTCCCTCCTCACTCATTGCTGACCAACCACGGGACAAGCACTCACTTGAGCATTCACTCCACTTTTCCCCTTCCCTCTAGAGCCAAGATTTGATTCCTTTGAGCTAGAGCTTGGGTAGAGAAGTGATTCCTAATGAGAATTAGAGAAGCTTTTAGAGCCCCTTCGAATCTCCCCATTTCAAGAGCACTTGAAGCTTCTCTGGGCCTTTGATTCGTGTTTGTTACTCTTGAAGCTTGCTTTTAGACGGTTATGCGTCTCCCGTTGAGTGCCCTCTTGGTGTGGTGCACCCGGGATCGTTTGTATTACCCTCTCCTTGGTGGAGAATTCTTAGTGAGCACCAATCTTCCTTTGTGGGGGTTGGAAGAGGAAAAGAGGCTCTTGGTGATAGCCCTCCCTTTGTGGGATCCTCAACGGAGACGTAGCTTCCATTGTAGGAGTGAACTTCGGATTAAATTCTTGTGTCTCCATTTGCTTGCTTGATTTCTTTGTCTCTCTCTAACCCTAGAACTTGTTTTAGCCTGATCTCTAAATTTGTTGTGCTCCAACTCATATCTTTGGTTGCAGGTGGTACTTAGCTTCTGAACTAAATTTTGATTCAAATAGAATTGCTAGAATCACTGTACATTTCAAATTTCGTTTTAGTCATCTCTGCTCTGCCGATAGTACCGACCCGGTACTGGAACTACCGTAGTACCGCCAGTTGTTTTAACCGCTGCATTTGTTTCAAAAATTTGAAGTGGTCCTATTCACCCCCTCTAGGCATCACAAGGTCCTTTCAAGACGCAAAACCAATACTACATTCGTGCGCGTGTTTCTGTTGCAACGACCGATCCGACCGCTCGCGCTCCTCCATTTTCGCGCCCACGCACATGGGCCCACAAGTGGCTTTTTTTCCATTCCGTTCACACACCACACTGCGTGCCCACCGCCCCACCCACCCCTTTCTCTCTCCGATTGTTTTTTCATTTTTCCTTTCTTAATCTCTACTCCTAAAGAGAATGGAGTGGAGACAAAAATATGGTCAACCTTTTTTCACTCTTGTGATTCTGCCTCCCGTCCTCCCTTGTGAATCTGCCTCCACCTCGCGCGGGCATCGGCCCTCCACGCGTGTCTGCCTTCCGCTTGCGGTGTGCCCCCTACCCCGTCATCTGATCCGCCCCTCCCCGTCATCTGATCCGCCCCCATTCTTTTTTTCATGGATCCCTACCCGCAGCCGCACGCCCGAGCCCCTCCTCCCCGCCGCCGCACACCCCCACCCTGCGCATTCGATTCCCACACCGTCTGCCGCCGCCTCATATTGCCCGGGCACCGCCGGACCACCTCCTTCCTCTCCACCACCGTCCTCGATCCATCAACGTTCGAGATCCGCTAAACCGCACCGTCGCCGCACCTAATCCTCCAACCCAATGTCGTCCCACGTCCGCTAGAGCCGCCGCCATGGCCATACCCGCGACTAGAGGATCTGCCGTCCGTCAGAGCATCGCGATCGCCCACACTCGCGGCAGGAGGACCCAGTTGACGTCACCTGCCACACTTGTCACGTCGCCATCGCCAGCAACCGTCGTCCGCCGGAGCTGTCGCCATCTCCGAGATAGTCGTCGTCCCTGTCTTCTCTATGGCTCTGTTGGAGGTCCGCCAAAAGGTAGGTCGTCCTTTTGCATACAGAAACCCTAACCTCCAATCTAACGTCCTCCCCATGGTTAACCGAACTGGTGGGAACCGGTCCGGATACCGTGGGAACCGGTCGTACCGGTCCGGACCGGTTCCGGTTCGGGCCGGTTCCCAACCGGTCCAAATTCAAAATTTGAATTTGAATTAAAAAATGAAAATATCTCACAAAATTCTCAAAAATACTTCAAGGTGTGTACAATCTAATGGTGTCAAAAATTTTCAAATATTCGTTCATTTAGTATACTTTGCGGACATTAGAAGTTCAACTAAAAAAGAAAAATGATAAAAAATTGGCCGGTTGAACTTCTCATGCTCGCAAAAATACTAAATGGGCTAATATTTGAAATCTTTTGACACCATTAGACTCTATGCACCTTGCAATATTTTTAGAAAATTTTCTTATATTTTTTCAATTTTTATTTCAAATTTGAAACACGTCAAATTCTCCACTAATTCGTTTTTTGTTTCAACGACCGGTTTCCGGTCGAACCGGACCAGTATACCGGTCGTACCGGTCGGTATACCGATCTGAACCGATTGAACCAGGATTTTGAATTGAGATTTGAATTCCTCCGGTTTCCTCCGGTTCCTGGTCGAACCGAACCGGTATACCGGTACCGGAGCTCGCCGGTTCGATTCACGGTACCGGTATAAAAAACCCTGGTCCTCCCTCTCGCTTCTATTTAATCTCTATTGCCATCCAGTCTCAGGTGATTCACTGGTGAATCGTGCGGCCATCGGCGACAAGGGATGCGGCTCCAACGATTTGATTTTTTTCGTCGAGAGCTCCTCAAGCATCAATTCTGGCACTGTTGGACATTGAGGGGGTCTTCAGTTTCGTTAGCAAATCCATTTGGAGGCATCATTGGTCGCGTCTTCCTCTTGGTGACCCCTTCTTTCTCTCTATTTTCTTTAATTGCCATTGCTTTTTGCAAATTTCTTTGTTTGGCAGGATGGTGGATCGGATGCCAGGTCACCAACGGGGTACTGAAGGAGTTGATGGAAGCACCAGAGAACACCAAGACCAACAGATAGCTCAATTGCTTGATATGGTCCATGGACTTCAAAAAGATGCTTTGTTTAACGCCATTGTATTCACCAGCAGCGACCATTTTTTATGTGAGAGTTCTGAATAATTTTGTTTTGTGGTAACTTTATCAATAATCTTCACCCTCTCGTCCTCATTTATGTGACGAGTTCGATATTTGAATCATTTCCTTTGCGGGATCTGCAGAAGCTTTGATATCCAGCAAGGCCTGGCGGTTGGAGAATGCCTATACTTTTTACCGGAAAATATGGGTAACTATCTCCCACCGAATTGGAACGCCAACTACGGGTGAGTCGGCCGCCCCTAATCTTCAATCGACAATGAGATGAATTAATCCATTTGGTGAAAAGTTCAATATTTTCCGGAGGAAACAATCATCAAGCCCCGCATGAATTTATATGGCCTTGTGTGCGCTTTGTTGACAATGCTTGTTTGCTTTCGAGTTGAACTCCTCACAAATACATTCTAATCGCTACGGCAAAAGAGACCTTTAGACAACATATTCTCGCGATAGTTTGTCCACCACATTGTTCCTTCTAATGATTAACCGAGCCGCTAAAGTTTCCCGCAATTTACAAATTGGGTGATTAAGAAGGTTCCGTTTAGTGCGGATCGACTCGGTGGTTGAGAAGCCAACAAAGTGAATGCAAGGCCTTGATAAATTTGTATAAGTAGTCGTTGCCTCAAGCAACCGAAAGCCGATGACAAGTTGAACGAGATTGTACAGACACCTCGGTTCAATGGTGATACAAAAGCCATTTCGGTGCAACCTTTACGTGTGACACTATGTTGGACGGCTAATGCCATATGCCCATATATTTGTGGATTGAAAATTCGGATTGTTCGTAGCACTCACGCCCGATCAATCGGTTCGGTTTCTCGCCTCGGCCGCCATAAGTAACCCTACGGTATGGTCGGTCGATGCTTGATTTGATCTTGGAGGTCCGAGCTATACTTGTTGTGAAGGTTTACTTGGGTTCGGCTCAAATGACCGATGTTGTTGCGGTGGTTACTTGGTTTTACTTGAGTTCAGCTCAAAGGGCTCGTAAATCCTTTTAAAACCTATCGGATTGTGATCGGGTAGTTCACTACTTTATAAGCAATGTGTTACCTTCAAAATGGGTTAGCCGGTGTATATCTCATCTTACGCCTTCTTGGTGATTACATTGAAACACTATTGCGATTATATGCTTTTTTAGAATCTTATTTGATCTGCTGTATTTTTTAATCTCCCAGAATCATCTTTAATCTCGAAGGGCAAGTGCTAAAGGTTTCCTAAGTTAAGGTTTTTTGGATGAATTCATGATTTCAAATTTTTTTGTTAAGTAGTTATCATTAGATGTGTATGAAAATCTCATTATGTATGCTTTTCACGCATTGAGTACCATTTACCATAATTGCTCATCACTTACGTGGATTTGCTTGTTGTAGATCTTGTTCACGTGACAACTCTTTTGAAATATTTGGAATATAACGTTACTGTTGGGCATCATTCTTGGATACGTATTGTAATGCTATTTGGATTTTCATGCGTGTGACAAATTTTGGAACTGTATGGATATGTCATATGTGAGACATGGTTTCAAATACATTTTAGTTTGGTTGATCGGAATTTTTTTACCATTTTCTCCCATAAAATGAATTTGTGTCGCTACGATTTTTTTACCATTTTCTCCCATAAAATGAATTTGTGTCGCCCGTAGCAACGCACGGGCACGATCCTAGTTCTAACAAAACAAAAGTTTGTTGTTGTACGGATATTATACGTGTAACTTTTTATACGAAAAGTTATGTCTATAACTATTATTATAGAAAACTTATGTATATAACTTTTATCTAGAAAATTTATACGAATATTTTTTTCATAGAAAAAGTTATGGATACAATGTTTTCCCTTTTCTCTTAAGTTTTAGCAAAAGTTATGCAAATAACTCGTCGTTTACAGAAAAAGTAATGCACACAACTCGTCGTTTGAAAAGTTATGCGCACAACTCACCATTAGAGGAAACAATTATATGTACAAGTTATTCTTCAAACAATTGTGCATACAAGTTGTATGTGTAAGTTTTATGCGACATCAAACTTATGCTTAAAATTTATCTGATAAATATATATGTGAGACATGGGTACCCATGGGTCCCCACCGACCAAGGTCCTAGATGTCCCTGTCAAGTGGACCCGACCTGCCAGAAGCCCAGGCGACCTGCAAGTGGGTCCGGAGACCTGATCCACAGCCCCGGCGACCTCGGAAGACCTTGGACGACCTTATCCGGATCGCGGGCGACCTGCTAGGCTTGCGGGGCATGTCCTCCCTTAGATCACGGCGGCGGCGCTGCCAGTATACCCGAGGATCGCGGGATCCTCTCTGTAAACACGGAAGGCGACCTTCCTAAATCTGTAACTGACCCCGATGAGGGTCCACCGACCTCGAATGGAAACCCTAACCCGTCGGCCATATAAGGTGTCCTAGAGCTCCATTCGAGGGGACTTCACCTCTCCACATAATCCCACCACACTGGACGTCGGGTTTTACTCTCCGGAGGCCTGAACCAGTCTAAAACCACCGTGTCCTTGCCATTCTCGCCAAGTTCCGAGTTCCACCCGAGAACTACCGCTTACGCTTTTAGGTCCTGATCCCCCATTAGTCAACCTACAACCGCTTAGGTAGCCCCCTTGCGGATCTGCCAGGTCTCACCCCCTGACAATATAGTTCATAGCTATGCGTCGAAGTTGTGTGTATAAGTTTCTAAAATGAAAAGGGAAAACTGATGTTTCAAAAAGGGATAATTTGAACCATGCCATTATGATTCTGCTAAATTGGAGATATGCCATCCTGACCCACATGTCAGTGACTATGGTGGCACCCACCTGTCAGTGAGATACCAATGGCATATTTCCAAACTGTGAAAATTATAATGGCATATTTCCATCTAACCCTTTCAAAAAAGTTACACTTATAAGTTTTTTATTTGTACAATTTTATGTATAATTTTTTTGTGTTTGTGTGCTGTAAATGGTGAATCAGGTGACATAATTAGCAAAAAGTCTAAATATCCCCCCAATCTATCGATGTGGGAATACTTCACCCCCAAACTATACAACCGGATATTTAACCCCCTCAACTTCACAAAACATTTCATTTAGCCCCTTCCCTGGTTTTGCATAGCAGTTTTAGCCAAGTGGTGTGCTGAGTTGGATACAGACGCTGATGTGGACCAACTGACGGGTGGAGCCCACTTGTAAATTCTATGTTATTCCCCTCCCCTTCTTCCTCGTATCTTGCACGGCGCGCAAAAGGGGCGGAGGCCGCGGCTCCGCCGCTTCGGCCTCGACAGGGCAGTACTACCGGCCTCGGAGGTGCGCCTGGCTTTGGCATGGGAGTGACGCTGGCCACGAGGTGCTGCATCCAGCAGCGATGTGAGGAACAGGAGGTCGACGGCATACTGTGAGGTCAGTAGATCGAGGAGCGGCGGCCGGTGGAGGCGCTGCAGGCCGCGCCCGGGCGGAGGTGCTGGATCCCAATTCCCAAGTCTCCCTCCTTTCACCTACCCCTGGTCAAGTTCAATTTGTTGCTTGCCCCATACCCATTAAAGGCATGTTTGGATCACCTTTAGTCTCATGACTAAAATTAGTCAGGCTAAAAAATTTTAGTCACCCCCTAGTTTGGAAGCAAGAGCTAAAGTGTATTAAAAGAGCACTAAAGTCCCTATTTGTCTCTCCCTTTCTCTTCTCTCTCCTCTTTCTCTCTCCTCTCTCTTCTCCCATGGCTTGGAGCTATTGGCAGCATGCATGTGGTCATTAATGAGGAAAGAGGAAGATGAGATTTTAGTTCCTTTTAGCTCCCCACCCCCTACTAGCAAAGTTTAGCCTCAAGACTAATTTTAGCCTCACTTTAGCCTCACCCGTTTGGAAGTTTAGCTCCTGCTAGAGGCTAATTTTAGTCAGACTAATTTTAGTCCCTATGATCCAAACATCTTCCTGCTTTCTTTCCGGCAGGCAAATCAACATCGTAGTGCCACGGCCCTATGCATCGTCCCCGCATACGCAAGCTTCATGGACTGCTACTCCATTGCGACGCCATGCAAAGTAGCTTTTAATGTATCTCAAAGACTTACCTCTGTTATAAAAAATAACTGCCACGTGCTTTTTGCCTACCATATGAACCTGCTGATCAGGTATGAGCCTATGAGGTATCAAACACAGTCCACAGCCCTCATGCAAAAACCTTGCAAAGTAACTTTGGACAAGTATATGGATTCTTGTTGGAATTCAAAGTATATGGATTTTGGTCTAATTGGTGACGCATCTTCTAGGCAATTACATGCACCTACATTCCTAGATCATTGCATTTTCTTTGATGAGAATTAGACTTAAGCACCTCACATGCCGGACACGACCTACACTTGTGCAACTGGATGTCTTTGTAAAGACATTACTAATGCATTTGTAAGAGTTCCCACTGAATAAATGGATACACTTTTGAGTAAAAGAGAAAAACATAGAGGAACGACCTGCTGACTTGAGGAAGAAAATGTGTATGCTTTGATTACAAAGAATGGCTCAGGAATGAATTCAGTAACACAAATCATGAATGTCATTGCAAACAACCAACACAATGTGAGCTCCTCTCAGACATTTCATCGAGCGTCTGGTGTGGCAGGTGTTACAGGAACCTACAGCTTGGCAGATGGTAGAGACTACACCCAACGGAGATGCGCTGACGGATTCCCATTTCCCAGGAGGCCACCTCGAACAGGTGAGCAAAACACAACGGAATCACGCATGCACCCACGCCCGAAAGCAAAAGCGCAAAGTACGCATGTACTAGGGAGCAGCAGGAGCCGATTCGTTGCGGAGGGTGGGCTCGACACCGCTGCATCACGCACTGTCCGAATCGGGAGCTCCGAGTTGGTGCGAGAGGGCAGCGAGTTGAGAACATATAGGTAAGCGGGCATGGAGAGGAAGAGGGCAGGGAGGAAGAACGGCTGCGGCGCCAGAACTCGCGAGGAGGGAGGTGTCGACGTGCGTGGAGAAGATGCTCGAGGGACGGCGCACCCTCGTTGGACCGTAGATGGAAGATCCGACAAATCATGTTCGCACGTGACGTGGCTCAATCCCATGGCCTAGCTTGGACGCCGAATTCGTTATATAGATATACGTTTTTCGACCATTCAACTTTTGCCTCAATTTAGTTTTGGCCATCGAACTTTAAAACCGGATATCTTTGACCATGCGACTCTTAAAACCATTCACAATTGGCCATCGGGTGGTTTTGATGGGTGGTTTTAACTTTTTTATTTACAATTTAGTCCTTAAAACTTGAAATGATCATTACTTTTTGCTCGTAGCTCCGATTTAGGTGATCCTTACGGTCATGTGTTCATAACAGTGAGTTTTATATTTTTAGAATGTTTTATACAACTTTATAACTATTTGTTCTATTATTTTTCTGTTGTTGTGTAAAAACAATAATATAAGAAACGTAAAACAATCAATTACAAAATAATATGAGCAACATTTTAAATGATAAAGTTCATCTTATGAACTCATGACCACAAGAATAACTTAAATTTAAGGTTCAAGGACCATCTTTAATCATTTTATTTACAATTTAGTCCGTAAATCTTCAAATGGTTACTATTTTATTCTTGTATCTCTAATTTAAGTGGTTCTTTTAATCATACGAGCTTTACCTTTAAAAATGTGTTCATATTGTTTTGTAACTGCTTGTTTTACTTTTCTTATATTGTTGTTTTTACACAACAACATAAGAATAATATAGCAAAAAGTGATGAAATAGTATATAGAATATTTTATAAGATAAAGCTCATTGTTATGAACACGTGATCGTAAGGATCACCTAAATCAGAGCTACGAGCAAAAAAATAATGATCATTTCAAGTTCTAAGGACTAAATTGTAAATAAAAAAAGTTAAAACCACCCATCAAAACCGCCCGATGGCCAATTGTGAACGTTTTTAAGAGTTGGATGGTCAAAGATATCCGATTTTGAAGTTCGATGGCCAAAACCAAACTGAGGCAAAAGTTGGACGGTCAAAATGAACTTTTTCAAAAAAAAAAATCGGTACCTACTTACAGGTGGCCCTGTGTGCCAGCTTGACATGTGAGGGTGTCAAAACCACCGTGAAAACCATTCAGGGTATCATTTAAACAGTTTTGTGAAGTTGAGGGGGTTAAATACCCGGTTTTATAGTTTGGGAGGTGAATAGTTTGGGGTTATGTAGACTTTTTCCTGCTCCTAATTATCGGGTGTACGGTGAACCGAAAGGCTGGCTCGCTATACGGAGCTCGACGGAACCCACATGGTGGGACCAGGTTTTCTGTACACAAAGACCCAACGAAACAGCATCAATTGGAAATCGGTCGCTGCAGGCGCGCGCCCTTGGTGTCGTCGGACGGTGCCCGACTGCGGGCTGCTGCCTGTCGCTCAGAAGCGCCCTCTGGCCGAGCATGCGGAGGTTAGAGCTGCACTAGGCGAGCTCGCGGCGGCGCCGCCGCCGCCGCCACACATACTGTCGCGTGCTTCATGGCCGTCGATCGGCAGGCTCGCGCACCTTCGGCGGTGACCTGGTCTGATCGGCGACGCGCGCCTGGGTGGGGATTGGGGAGCAACCGACTAAGCGCAAAAGCAAATCTCGACGACTCTCGGGCGTTTCGGTTTCCCGTGCTCACGACTCTCGCCATGCACCGATCAAGCATATCGGGCAAGGGTTGGAAGTTTCACCAAAATCCTCATGTACTGATGAACTCTACGAATCCATAGCAACTAGCAAGTAGCAACACACGAATCAACAACCATCGCAAATTCACAAAATAGCAACCAATTACAGTACTGGTTATAGGCACCACCGCCGAGCCCCAAGACCCACCGTCGTAGGCACGCAACCCCACACGTCGCCGGTGCGTGCAACCGCCGCGACCTGCACCTGTACTGAAAGAATGATGCAGATGCCTTCCCTCATGCCCCCATCGTTGCCGTTCTTGTCCTCCGCTCCAGCGGCAGGCAGACGGTGCACCTCGGAGCTGCCGAACGTGGCGGCCACCAGCACCACCACCCCGTTCGCTGCAGTCATGCACCCAATTTTTTCCGCGCTGCTACCCTCAGCCTCAACTGTGTTGCGCGAGTGCGCGACCCCGCATGCCGCCACAGCCCCTCCCACATGGAGCTGGCTCCTCCACCAGAGCTCATGCATGTCGATGCCTCACCGACCAAGGGGGCGGCGTCGTCGAGTCCGCAGTCACGGCCTCCAGTCCCCCGTGCAGGGGAGCTCGTCTGGGTTCAGTGCTGATGAGTGGCGCGGATCCATGGGCAGAGCGCTGCGGTGAGGGGGAAGCAGGCAACGACGACGAAGGAGCGTGGAGAAGACGGCCTGTGGCGGCCGTGTGCAGCTAGAAGCCGCGAAGCGGCACGAAGGAGATCGTGGGTTTGCCGTCGGGCGCTTCAAAACATTGGCAGCCACGCATGCATGGTCGGTGTTGATCTTCTGCGGCGCTTTCTGATCGAGTTTGCTTGCCACCGTCCACCATGTGAAGCTCGCTGTAGGCGCAGTTCGTGGGAACCCCACCTTCCCGTTCCCGCGCAGACCTTGCTAGTGATTGGATATGTTAAAAAAACTGATTGGATGGGATCTTGAGATTTTTTTTTGACAGAAGAGCAAGGGAAAGATCGATGGTGTCGTACCCGTACTGCCGCGTGGGTGTAACCTGCGCATGGAAGCTCGTCCTGGGGGACGGCCCCGGTGAGGCCACGGCCATGGCCGCCGGTTTGTAGCCCACCCCGCGAGCGCCGGCGTGGGCACAAACACGGGGAAAGTGGTTGTGGATGGCAGCTGCATAGAAGTGTGGACTGTTGGGAAGAAGGATAAGACTTTAAACCAACTCCAACAGTCTAACTTGTCGTCCATATAATTTTGGCAAAATGAGAAAAAATTGCCTCCAACAGTTTGGTAAACCAACTCGGCAAAAAATAGAAATTTGACAAAACTCACCTCCCCACGCGCATATATGCACACGCGGATCGTGGGTGCCATCTGTCGGGGACAGCCCTGGGGTCCCCTAAAACAACTGGGGAATCCCCACTTAAAACCTGCAACAAGCCGAAGCCAAACGCGCCACACTTAAACACACAGGGCATGGCCCACGCCACGGTGGCCCTGACGGCCCACCACGGCGGCCCACTCAAAGATCCCCACGAGCAGGCTCCGCCTCGCTCGAGGGCACACGCCTCCCTCGGGTGGGCTCCGCCCCGCTCGAGGGGGTGCGCTTACCTCAAGCGGGCTCCGCCTCGCTCGAGGGTCCGCACCGCCCTCGAGGGGGCTCCGCCTCGCTCGAGGGCGCTCCGCACGCGCACGCCCGTTCCCGTACACGGGTACGGGCATTTAATGCTCTGACAACGCCGGGCGGCGCCATCATGTGCCTGGGACTCACGCCCCGGTTCTGTTGCACCAACTCCCTAGGAGGGAACCCATCCCCGCCACTGTGGGGGACTGTGCGACGTGGCCGGTGCCAGCCCCGTGACGCCGCGCCGCCTACTCCTGTACGGCTAACGCGCCGAGCCCTCGAAGGGGGCCGGCCGCACCTTCGATTTGCTTTCCCGTGACTTTGCGGGGGGTTAGGTCAAGGCGTTAGGCGGCGGGGCGCCATCCCTGCCACTGTTAACGGCATGGTGGCCGCCCCCGCGCGTACAACCCCACGCCGGCACCGTGGTAACGAGCTCGGCGCGCCGTGGAGCGTGCGGGAACGGGACGCCGCCATGCCCGCCACTGTATCCCATATGGATCGACGTCAGCAACCCCCTCGAGCCCGCCTGGGGACATCACGGCCGTCCGCTGCACTCCTACCCTCGAAGCCGCCACTGTTCGGGTACAAGATACGCCATGATGGTCGGATCGCGGCAAGGACCGTCAGGGCGGCCGCCTACTCTACGGCGCGGCACACCACGCTCCCCCATGTAGCTTAATAGGGCGGCATGCATGTAATTCGCTCTCTCCTTGGCCTATAAAAGGGAGACGAACTCCCCGCCGCGAGGGGACAACACGAGACACGACACAAGACAAGATAAGGCGAACAATGCACGACACATCACGCACTCGCTCTCCAATTCTCCCACAATATCTTCGCCCACTTCACCGGGGACTTGGAGGCCACGCTTCCTCTCCCGCCTTGCTTGTAGCGGCCCCACTACGGGCACCCCCGGCCGAGCAATATAGTGCCTCGAGCACACCACTGCTGGACGTACGGCCCCTCGGCCGGAACCAGGATAAAACTCCGTCTCTGATTGCTTAGCATCGACCATTGAGGGATAGACCATGGCGCTTATCACTAGTTAGTGTCGGGACCACATTCCGCACCGACAGTTGGCGCCCACCGTGGGGCAAGCGAGCGCCTAAGGTCAATCCACCGTCAACTCCCTCCATGGTGATTCGCACTGAGTACCGCGGTACGCGCTACTCTATGGGCAGCTCGGACCCCCTCCCCCGCCGGTTTGAAATCCGGGTCGGGGGCCTAAACTTCCGTGCTACGGGGAACGGCTACCTAATGCGCCTCACCAACCGTGAGGAGCTCCGCGCGCGGCGCCAAGCCGGTCCGTCCCGGCCGCCGCCGCGCACACCGCCGCCACGCGGACGCCCGCCGGCACGGATGCCGCGGGTCCGTCGGGCCGCCGCGACGCCGCCGCCGTTCGGCCGGCGCTCGCGCCCGCCGCGGTCGAGCGCCGGCAAGCCGAACGCGCCACCTCTCAACGCGGCGCGCCCGTCGGCCCGCCGCGACCACCGCCCGGCGGGGGCAGCGCACGGTCTCCGGGCCGCGCTTCCCCATCGGTCTGCGCGGTGCCACGACGGCCTACAACGCCAACGTCAACACCATGATGCGCAGGGTTCCCCCTGGCCGTCACGTCTTCGTCGCCAGGGACCCTGGCGCCTCCGCTGGCGACGAGTCGTCCCTGGGCTCCCTTGACGCGTTGCCGCCCGCCAACCTGCATGGGTACGCGGAATGGGACTTCTCCGGCGTACCGGACCCAGTGATGTTCAGGCGTTTCCTCGACGCCACAGATTACTGGTTCGTCTGCTCCGACGATTCCAGCACCGGGAGCTACGACCCCGCGCGGGAATGCTGCGTCGTCATCACCAACGACCCAGCCAACGCCACTGGTGCAGCAGGCGCCGACGACGGGGAGGTTACACCCGCCCTAGAAGTTGCTCCGCGCCTGGCTGCGGGACCCAGCACCCCCGCCGGGGCCGACATCGACGCGCAGCTAGCCCAAGCTCGCGAGCTCGAAGCCAAGCTGGCAGAGGAATATCGAACGGTGCGGCTGCTCCGCGCCTCTACGGCAGGGGAAGCCTCCGCGCGCGGCGAACGCGCGCGGGAGTTGGGCAAACAGGCCCACGACCGCATCAACGCCGACTTCAACGTCGACAACCCGGACATGCCTCCGCGGGCGAGCCAGAAGCTTATTGTCGGTGCGGAATGTGGTCCCGACACTAACCAGTAATAAGCGCCGTGGTCTATGCCTCGATGGTCGATGCTAAGTAACAAGTGACACAGAGTTTTTATCCTGGTTCCGGCCGAGGGGGCCGTACGTCCAGCAGTGGCATGCTCGAGGCACTATATTACTTAGCACCGGGGGTGCCTGTAGTGGGGCTGCTACAAGCAAGGCGGGAGAGGAAGCCTGGCTTCCAAGTCCCTGGTGTGATAGCTGAAGATGTTGTGGGAGAATTGGAGAACAAGTGCGTGGTGCAGCCTGTCTCCAATTGTGTCGTGTCTGTGTTCCTTTCGTTGTTGTCCTCCCCTGCGGCAGGGGGGTTCGTCCCCCTTTTATAGATCAAGGAGGGAGCGAATTACATGCGCGCCGCGCTACCTAGCTACGTGAAGGGGCGTGGCGTGCTATGCTGTAGAGTGGGCGGCCGTCCGGACGATCCTTGCAGCGATTCGGCCATCATGGCCTATCTTGTACCCGAACGCGGGCGGTTCGAGGGTAGGAGGGCGGCGGATGGCGGTGATGTCTTCCGATGGGCTCGAGGGAGCCGTCGACGTTGGCCCGCACGGAGTACGGGGGTAGGTAAAACGGCGTCCCGTTCCTATACGCTTCACCGTACGGAGTTGTTGCTACGGCGCCGGCGTGCGCCCGCACGCACGGGGACGGGCCGCCATGCCGCAACAAAGGGCGGGGATGGCGTTCCTCCCGCCTAGCGCCTTCACCTAACCCCCGTAGGGTCACAAGAAAGCAAATCGAGGGTGAAGCCGGCCCCCTTCGAGGGCTCGCGCACGTTAGCCGTCTTGGAGCGAGCGCACGGCGTCACGGGACCGACACCGGCCGCGGCCGCACGTCCCTCCCCACGGTGATGGGGATGGGCTCCCTCCCCGGGGAGTTGGTGCGGCGGCGCCGGGCGCGAGCCCCGAGCGCATGATGGCGCTATCCCGCCCGTGTCGGGCGTTAAATGCCCGTGTACGGGGGCGGCGCACGCGAGCGGGGGCGCCCTCGAGCGAAGCGGACCCCGGTCGAGGGCGGGGTGAACCCTCGAGCGAGGCGGAGCCTGCTCGAGGGGGAGCGGGCCCTCGAGCGGGGCGGCGCCCACTCGAGGGGAGCGCACCCCCTCGAACGAGAGGGAGCCCGTCCGAGGGAGGCGCGCGCCCTCGAACGAGGCGAAGCCTGCTCGAGGGGATCTTCGAGAGGGTCGCCTTGGTGGGCCATCGAGGTCCTTGCGGCGTGGGCCGTATCCTGCATGGTTAGGCACCTGCATGGTTAGGCAAAGTGTGTTTGGTCTTGTTGCAGGTTTTAAGTGGGGATTTCCCGGTTGTTAAAGGGGACCCCTAGGGCGTCCCCCGACGCAGCCCCCGAGCATCTGTGGGTTTGCCATTGAGGCTCCCGCAGATGCTGGAACCTACTGATAGGACGTTCTTCCCTCCTTGTCTTGCGAACGCTTTCCGTGGGGCCGCGTCAGCGGACCCGCGGGTCTAGCCCCCGAAGCCCTGCAGGAGCGTGGATGCTTCTGCAGGGGTTGACCGTGAGAACTGGTCAGAGGGCGTGGCACATGTTTCAACCGGCGTCGGCAATATCTCAGCCGGCTTCGGTGGCGCACGCGCTGCTGGCACTGTCTCCAGCGGGTGCAATTCAAGGAGGTGTAGCCGTGCGTCAAGCCTCCGAGCCTGGGCCCGTTCGAGGCGATCGAGTAGAGCTTTACGACTTGTTTTTTAACGCGCCCTCGCCGTCCCTCCGCTGGACGGAGGGTGAGGTTTCCGCAACCCCCATCGAGCGGGTCGCGAATTGCGGATTCCTCGTCGAGCTGCTAGCGGGTGGTTCGAGTGGACGCCCATGCCCCGTTCGATAAGGGTAGGCTGCGTGGTCCAGAGACACGTCCATTGAAGCGCTTGCATGGGTTTGCTAGGTGGGGCTCGATCCCGTTCGATAGGGACCGAGGGCGCGGAAGCTCTCCCTCGATGGGATCCCCCGGCTAGCTGCCCTCGCTGGCTCTCGAACACGACATGTGGGGCACCCTCGAGCCAATGGGCTCGTGGAACGGCTCGAATGCGCGTGCCTTCGTCGTCCCTGACTCGCGATGCGGGGCGCCCGTTCGAACCCGTCGAGGGTCGGGCTTCGAACCTCCGATCGCAGGGGCCGTGCGGGGCGGCGTCCGGGGCGGCCCCGTCTTTGCGTTGCGGCCGTCGAGGGGTCTGGGCGTGCCGGCCCTCGAGGTGTTGGTCAGCAGCACAGCGTGGCATGGGTGCTCGTGGTACCTGCCTTGTTCCAGGCGGGCCTCGGGGCGACCTTCTCACGCTTGTGCCCCTTTAGAAGGTTGATATTGTCTAGAGCCAGGGGCTCGTACCGCTCGAGGGTGCTACGTGGCATGGGTGCTCGCGGGGCCCACTTTGTTTCAGGAGGGCCTCGGGACGACCTTCTCACGCTTGTACCCATTCGAGGGTTGACGTCGTCTAGAGCCAGGGGCTCGTGCCGCTCGAGGGTGCTACGTGGCATGGGTGCTCGCGAGGCCCACTTTGTTTCAGGCGGGCCTCGGGGCGACCTTCTCACGCTTGTACCCATTCGAGGGTTGACGTCGTCTAGAGCCAGGGGCTCGTGCCGCTCGAGGGTGCTACGTGGCATGGGTGCTCGCGAGGCCCACTTTGTTTCAGGCGGGCCTCGGGGCGACCTTCTCACGCTTGCACCTGCTCGAGGGTTGACGTCGTCTAGAGCCAGGGGCTCGTGCCGCTCGAGGGTGCTACGTGGCATGGGTGCTCGCGAGGCCCACTTTGTTTCAGGCGGGCCTCGGGGCGACCTTCTCACGCTTGCACCTGCTCGAGGGCTGAATTTATCCCGAGCCAGGAGTCCGTGCCGCTCGAGGGTTCTCCTCGTTTCACAAGGGATAGGGGCATTAAATGCTCCACAGTAGAGGCTGCGGTTTTCGCATCACGGGCGCACCTTTTTAGGCGTTGCGGCCGCGCGCGCGCGCGTAGTGGGCGGCGTGGGTAGGCGGACGTGACCGCCCGCCACGGCCCCGCCGCTCTTCACCGTGATGATGGCCCGTTTGCGGTGACGTGGCCGCCGCGGTCGTGGTGGGGTCCGCTTGCCGCCGAGAAGAAAAGATTCCCCGCAAGTTAACGCGCGCGGGACATCCGCTCCGGAGAGCTCGCCCGCGGCTTATAAATCTGAGGAGAAGGGGAAACGGCGGTTTTTTACCTTAGCGCTCCGCCATTTTAGCCCTCCGTGCTTTCTTCCCCGCTTTGCCTTTGCCTCCGTGCGGCTTCGCCATTAGAGCTTTTCCTCCTCTTCCCGTCCTTCGTTCTCCGCATCCTTGGCCCTTCCCCATGGCGCCGCCTCAGCCTCTCACGATCCTTGAGCCGTACGCCTGGGAGCGGTCGACGGTGACCCAGCTAGCCCTTGGCGAGCTGGTCACCGCCGGCCAGTTGGCGGCCAATGAGGATGGCCGCCCGACGGAGTGGATAGTGCCACCGGCGGGGGACCGCGCACCCAACCCGCCGGAAGGCTACGTAGTGAGCTTCGTGCGCTTCCACGAGCAAGGCTTCAACGCGCCGGCGAGCCGCTTCATGCGAGCGCTGTGCCACTACTACGGCGTGGAGTTGCACAACTTCGTGCCCAACGCGATCTCGCAGGCGGCCACGTTCGTGGGCGTCTGCGAGGGGTACCTAGGGATCCCAGTCAACTGGGAGCTCTGGGTGCACCTCTTCCGTGCGGAGCTCTTCACGCAGCCCACGACGGAGCCGAGGACCCGCCGCGCGGTGCGTGCCGGCGGGATGTCACTCGCCCTGCGGGCGCAGTTCAAGGACGACTACATCCCCTGCACCATGATGACGAACAACGTCGGCTGGGAGCGGGGATGGTTCTACCTGCGCAACGTCGAGCCCGGCCTCCCCCCCTACACCGGTCGGGTGTTCAAGGAGAAGCCCGGCCCCGGGGCTACGGGGTGTCCACGCCCCAAGCATCGGCGGCGACAGGAGTCGGTTCGGCCGCCCCGAGGAGCCTGACGGCGCGAGGGCCGACCGCGGCGAGCGTCCTCGCCTTCCTCCATCACCGGCGGGTCGTGCCTCCGATGGAGAGGCCGCCTCCGCATCTTTCGGATGACGAGGAGGCGGACCCCGTCGCACCGGCGAGGTCGCGGATGCTCCCCGACCCCCCTCGGGCGGCCGTACGCGCTCACCCGGGCGCGGAACGCCGTCGACACCCGGATGCTGGCGCACCCGGACCGGACCCCGTGGGACATCGAGATGCTCCCTACCGGCCCGCTGGTGAGTTCGATTCTTGATTCCGTTCGAATTCTTGGCGTTGCCTCTGTCTCCTGACGCGTCTTTGTCGTTCCTGTATGCAGCTGGTGAGCTTTACCGCCGCGAAGTCCGTTCCGCCCACCCCTGACTCCCGCGCGCTCGGTCGGGCGGCGCGCCAGAACGGGAGCGGGAGCGAGCGACGCGCAAGAGGGAGCGCGCGAGGCGGCACCAAGAGCGCCGCGAGCGACGGAACGCGGAGTACCGCGCGCGAAGAGCCGGGGGCTCTCCTCCCCGGGGGACCGAGGGAGTACTCGTCCTCGGAGGAGGACGAAGAGGAAGAGGCTAAGGGGGAGGGCCCCTCCGACGGTGGGAGCCTCGCGCCCCCGTCGGCCGGAGCCGGCGCCGGCGGCAAGGGCGGCATCGCCGGGGCGGGCGCAACGGCGCCCGCCGCCGTGCAATCGACAACAAGGGCGGCGCGCGCCGCGAAGGTGCCGCGCGCGTGCCGCGGAGGCGCGCGCGCGGCAAGCGTGCCCGCGCGCGCGCAAGCGTGCCCGCGCGCGGGCGGGGGCCGCGCGCGCGCGTGGCGTCGTCCGGAGGCGCGGCGGCGGCGCGCCGGCCGCGCCGGTCTCATCCGCTGAGGCTTCGAGGAAAAGGAAACGCGCCTTTTCCTCTTCGAGGTAAGGGGCTCGCTTTTTCGCTTGATTTGGTTTTGTGACAATCAGGCATTCTAACTTTTTGTTTGTGCTTGCGCAGGGTGGTGCCAACTGTGCCTCCCCTCGCACCGGCCAAGGTGCTGAGGGCGGACGCATCCATCCCCACCCGGCGGCGCACGTCGAGGGCGTCGCGGGCGGGGGCAAGCGCGGCGGCGGGCGAGAGCTCGCAAAGCCCGGCCCCGAGGCTTCGAGGCCTCGGCGGCGCATCTGCCCGCCATGGCGCGGCCCGGCGGTCTCCGAGGAGCGGCCGGCACCGGTCATTGTTGGGGCGCGAGGCCGCGGCGGCGGCCGGGGCGGAGGCGCGGCCCCGCGGAGGCGCCGCCGCGCGGAGGCGCGGTCCGTGGCGCCGGCCGGCAGGGGAGGCGGAGCGGGTGCGGCCCGCGGCGGCGCCCGTGGTCGCGGAGGCACAGCGGAGGGTGGTGGACGCGGCGTCGCGTCAAGCGCCCGCGCGCCACGGAGGCGCAAGTGGAGGCGCCGGCGGAGGCGCGCGCAAGGGCCGGCGCCCGCCGGCGGTTCCCGGCGGGAGGTGGTGGAGGTCCCGGATGACGACTCCCCGCCGCCCGGTGGGATCGGTGGGCTAGCTTCCCCACACGCTCCCCCGAGCCCCAGAGGGGGCCCTCGTGAGGCGGCACGAGGGTCACATGGTGGCCGGGGACCGAGGACACGCGCGCCGAGGCCTCGTCCTCCCGCGCCGGCCACTCCGCCCGTGGGAGGGGGTCGGCCGGCGATCCCCCCGCGTTTGCTGACGCCCGGGGGAGCAGGAGCTCTGGGGAGAGCTCCGAGCCACGCGCGCCACGCTGAACCGCACGCCGAACGAGGCGCTGCGGGTCCATGGCGGCCCTGCATGGCGCGTCTTCCAGGTAGGGCGTGGTTGCTCGTTTTCTTCTATCTCTCGTTTTTGTGTGCTGCCTCCGTGTCGTAGCGCTTACGGGTTTTGATTTGTGGGTGCCAGGAGCTCGAGCGCCGCGCCCACGACAAGTACGACGCCTTCGACCGGGTGAACGCCGAGGTCCACCAGCTCCGGGAGCGGTGCAGCGCTTTCGACGCGCTTGCTGACGCCCTCAGGACCCCGGACAGCTGGCTGGCGTACGGGCCATGGCCTGGCGCGACGAACTCCCCCGAGAGCTCGAGGCAGACCCGCCGCGCCGCTCGAGCCTCGAGCGGGTCCGCGCGGCCCTCATCGATCGTGATGAGGCGCCGTGGCGGCGCGCGCTCGTACTTGGAGAAGATGCGGACGCTAGCAACCAATTGGGAGGCGGATGTGGCCAACGTCCGCGGCGAGAACCGGGGCTCCGCTCGTCGCTCGAGGGGGCGCAAGCGCGGCGCCGCCGCGCCGAGGAGCGGGCGCGCGGCCGGGAGCGCCGGGCCAAGGAGGCCGACGATTTGAAGGCCGCCCTCGACGCCAAGGCTGCGCGCGCTCGCCGTCACCGAGGAGCGCCTTCGCCGAGAGCACACCGCCCGCCAAGGGGCCGAGGGGCGGCTCCGGCGAGAGCAAGCCGCCCTCGTCGACGCCCGGTCGGTGCTGGAGCAGGAGCGCGTCGCTCGCGAGGCGGCGCAGAAGTCGCTGGAGGAGCGGAACACCTCGTTCTCCAAGGTAGAGGGTGAGCTCATTGTGCTCAGCATCACAAATGCGAACAATGAGCTGGCCCTCCAGGAGCAAGGTGAGACCGTCAAGCGCCTCGAGCTGGCGGTCGAGGCCGTGCGCCGCGACCTCGAGGCGGAGAAGAAGCAAGTCGAAGGTGAGTTGCTGCTTGACTTTTGTTTGGTTGGTTTTTTGTTTGGGAATTCGCGCTCCCTTTTCTGATTTCTCTCTTGTCTTGGTGACTCCAGGCTTGCGCACCGCTCTGGGGCACGCACCGAGCGGCCGAGGCGCCGGCAGCTTCCTATAACTCCTCCGAGCAGGAGCTGCAGGAGCTGCGTGGTGCGGTTCTCGAGACCTGCCAAGCCGTGGAGGAGGGCGAAGCACGGGCGGCGCCTCGCCGGCCGCCCGCCCGCGCGCCCTTGGCGGCCACGTCACCGAGCGGATGCGCCGAGCACCGCGTCCGGGCGTCCGTAAGGCCCCCTGAGTGGTACGATCCCACTACGAGGTCAACTTCGAGGCGCTGGCGGAGGGCTACGTCGTCCCCGAGGGTGTCGAGGACGAGGTGGCGATGGAGCGTGTGGACGCGCTCGCCGCTGACGCCGCCGGGTCGCTCGCTGAAGCCTTCGAAGAATTCCTCTTCCCGACGCCGTTGACGCCGCCGCTCCTCCCCCGCTCGAAGACCGCGGGCACTAGGCCCATTTTTATGTGTGTATCAGTATTCTGGCCTCGTGGCCTTTGTAAATGAACAAGTTGTTTTTAACGTAAACATCTGCTGTAATGAAGTCTTTTGTTTTGTACGCTTTTTGTTTCTCCTTCTTCGTGAGTAGATTCTAGTTAGGGGAGTTCGATTTTCGCGGGGGGCCTGCTGGGTTGGAGGTGAGAGAGAAGGGCCATATCCACGCGGCGTAGGCTATCTCTGGCTCGCGCGCTCCTTCCGCTAGGCCGCCTGCGCCCTGTTCGAATCGTTGCTCGGGGTTGAAGTAGAAAACAAACTTAGCGCGCGTGAGTTGTTTCGTTTTTGCGCGAAAAATGGGACCATTTTGGGGGGGGGGGTGCCCCCCCCCGCAAGAGGCCCCCGAGGGTAACTTGGGTTTCAGGGGAAAGCCGAGTTGCCCTTTTTATTAGACTTGAAGCATTTACATAGTTGTTACCAACTGGGGCGTTGGTCATATGGTTTTTACAATAAAAGATACTTGGAAATCCTAGCTAGGGGTAGAAGAGACGTAGCTGTTGGATGTTCCAAGCGTTGGTGAGCTCTTCACCGTCCTCGTTGGCCAGCTTGTACGTGCCGGGCTTGAGTACCTTCACCACGACGTAGGGTCCCTCCCATGGGGGCGACAGCTTGTGGCGCCCTCGGTTGTCTTGGCGTAGCCTTAGGACCAAATCCCCTTCACTGAAGTCCCGTCGACGTATCTTGCGTGCTTGGTATCGTCTTAGGGACTGTTGATACCTTGCAGAATGCATTAAGGCCACGAGGCGTGCCTCGTTCAGCTGATCCAGCGAGTCCTCGCGGTCTCGCTGGTTGGCATCCTCGTCATAGCCTCGAACCCTGGGCGATCCGTATTCTAAGTCCGTGGGGAGGATGGCCTCCGCACCATGGACTAGGAAAAATGGGGTGAACCCAGTGGCTCTGCTCGGGGTGGTCCTTAGGCTCCACACAACCGCTGGTAGCTCTTGGAGCCATTTTCGTCCAGATTTGTTGAGCTGGTCGAAAATTCTGGGTTTGAGGCCCTGTAGGATCATGCCGTTGGCACACTCTACTTGGCCGTTGGTCTGTGGGTGTGCCACAGCCGCCCAATCCACACGGATGTGGAATTTGTCGCAAAACTCCAAGAACTTCCCCGCCCGTGAACCGGGACCCATTGTCGGTGATGATGGAGTTCGGCACTCCAAAGCGGTAGACGATGTCGGTGAAGAATGTTACCGCCTCGCTCTCGCCCGAGATTCGTGATGGGGCGCACCTCGACCCACTTGGAGAACTTGTCGATCGCGACCAACAAGTGGGTGAAGCCCCCGGCGCCTTCCGCGGGGGGCCCAACGATGTCCAGCCCCCACACGGCAAATGGCCATGTTACGGGGATGGTCTGTAGGGCATGGGCGGGCAGGTTGGACTTGCGGGCGTAGAACTGGCACCCTTCGCAGGTGCGTACGATTTCGCTGGCGTCCGCAACCGCAGTAGGCCAGTAAAAGCCTTGGCGGAATGCATTGCCGACGAGGGTACGAGGCGCTGCATGGTGGCCGCAGATCCCGGCGTGGATGTCCCGCAGGAGTTTGCGCCCTTCAGGGATGGGCATGCACCGCTGCAGGATGCCAGAGGCGGCGCGCTTGTACAGCTCGCCATCAACGAGGGCAAAAGACTTGGCCATCCTGGTGATGCGCCTGGCCGCGGCCCGGTCCGTGGGGAGTTCCCCTCGCGCCATCCAGGCAATGTATTTGTCACGCCAGTCCGTTTTGACAGGAGCTGGCTCGATGTCCATCACGTCATCTCCGTAGGCGCCGTACCCCTCGAGAAGGGAGAGCACGTACGCCTCGTTCGAGGGGTCCTCGTCCATGGGTTCCGCACCCGTTGGGTTCGAGGGAGCCCCCGAGGGTTCAGCATGACTCGAGGGGTGGGGCTCGAAGATGACCGAGGGTTGAGCGACGTCGCGCGCGAAAACGTTCGGGGGAACGGTGATCCGCCCGGACGCAATCTTGGCCAGTTCATCCGCCTCCTCGTTGTACCGGCGGGGCACATGGTTGAGCTCGATGCCGTAGAACTTGTCCTCGAGGGCTCGCACGGCTTTGCAGTAGGCCTCCATCTTGTCGTCATGGCAGCTCGCGTTCTTCATGACTTGATCGATTACAAGCTGCGAGTCCCCCTGCACGTCAAGGCGCTTGACGCCTAACTCAATGGCGATTTTGAGGCCACAGAGGAGGGCCTCGTATTCAGCCATATTGTTAGACGCAGGGAAGTGGAGGCGCACTGCGTAGCGCATGTGCTCCCCAAGGGGTGACACGAAGAGCAGGCCCGCGCCCGCCCCTGTTTTCATCACCGAGCCGTCGAAGAACAGAGTCCAGCACTCTGCTTGGATCTGTGGAGGCGGCAGCTGCGTATCCGTCCACTCAGCGACGAAATCCGCCAAGATTTGCGACTTGATGGCCTTGCGCGGGGCGTAGGCAAGCGTCTCGCCCATCAGCTCCACGGACCATTTGGCAATCCTGCCTGCGGCGTCGGGGTTGCGGATGATCTCCCCCAGCGGGAAAGAGGAGACCACCGTGACGGGGTGGGCCTCGAAGTAGTGGCGTAGCTTGCGCCGCGCAAGGACTACCGCGTACAGCAACTTCTGGACCTGGGGGTAGCGCGTCTTGGTGTTCGACAGGACCTCGCTGACGTAATAGATGGGCCGCTGCACAGGTAAAGCATGCCCTTCCTCCGTGCGCTCCACGACGATCACAGCGCTGACCACCTGGGTGGTCGCGGCAACGTAGAGCTGCAAGGGCTCGCCGTCCTGCGGCGGCGTGAGAATAGGGGCGCGCGCTAAGGATGCCTTTAGTTTGTCGAGCGCGTCCTGGGCCTCGACGGTCCAGGAGAAGCGTTCGTGCTTCTTGAGGAGGCGATAGAGGGGCAGGCCCTTCTCGCCGAGCCTCGAGATGAAGCGGCTCAAGGCGGCAAGGCATCCCAGCACCTTTTGCACCCCCTTGAGGTCCCGGATCGGACCCATTCGTTCGAGAGCCGCAACCTTTTCGGGGTTGGCCTCGATTCTCCGTTGGGAGACAATGTATCCGAGGAGCATGCCTCGCGGCACTCCAAAGACACACTTTTCGGGGTTTAACTTGACCCCATTGGCCCGTAGGCAACCGAACGCGATGCCATGGTCGCCAACCAGGTCGTCTGCCTTCCTGGTCTTTACGACAATGTCATCCACATACGCCTCGACTGTCCGCCCGATATGGTCTCCGAAAACGTGCTGCATGCAGCGCTGGTATGTTGCACCCGCGTTTCGGAGGCCAAATGGCATCGTGACGTAGCAGAACATCCCGAACGGCGTGATGAACAAAGTCGCGAGCTGGTCGGACTCCTTCATCTTTATTTGATGGTATCCGGAGTAAGCATCAAGGAAGCAAAGCAATTCACACCCAGCCGTTGAATCAACGATTTGATCAATGCGCGACAAAGGAAAAGGAACTTTAGGACATGCTTTATTAAGACTGGTGTAGTCTATACACATCCGCCATTTCCCATTCTTTTTCTTTACAAGCACGGGGTTTGCCAGCCACGTTGGGTGGAACACCTCCTTGATGAACCCGGCCTCGAGAAGCTTCCGCAGCTCCGCTCCGATTGCCCGTCGCCACTCCTCGTCGAAGCGGCGGAGCCGTTGTTGCACGGTGCGGGCGTGAGGCAGGATGTCAAAGGAGTGCTCGGCGACCTCCCTCGGGATGCCTGGCATATCCGAGGGGCTCCACGCGAAGATGTCGGCGTTGGCGCGGAGGAAGTCGACGAGCACCACTTCCTATTTGGGGTCGAGGGTGGAGCTGACCCTAAACGCCTTGCCCTCGGGGGCAGAAGGATCGAGGGGGACCTCCTTGGTCTGCTCCGCGGCCTCGAACGTGCCGGTGTGCTTGGCGGCGGAGTCGAGGTCATCGTTCACCATCTTCTCCAAAGTGGTCACCAGCGCTTCGTCCAGCGCCAGCGCCTCTGCGTGCTCTACACACTCGACGTCGCAGTCGAATGCGTGCTCGATGGACGAGCCGACGGTGATGACGCCCTTCGGTCCTGGCATCTTCATCTTCAAGTAAGTATAGTTGGGGACCGCCATGAATTTGGCGTAACAGGGTCGCCCAAGTATGGCGTGGTAGGCTCCCTTGAACCCCACTACCTCGAAGGTGAGGATCTCCTTGCGGAAATTCTTCGCGGTGCCAAACCAAACCGGCAGGTCGATCTGCCCGAGGGGATGGACCTGCTTGCCGGGCGCGATGCCGTGGAACGGCTTCGTGCTGGGCCGCAGCTGGTCCAACCCGATCCCCATCAAGCGCAGCGTATGCGCGTAGAGGATGTTGAGGTTGCTGCCCCCGTCCATCAAGACCTTCGAGAACCGCGCATTCCCGATGATGGGGTCGACCACCAGCGGGTACTGGACCGGGTTGGGGACGCGGTTCGGATGGTCCTCCCGGTTGAAGGTGATGGCGTCCTCCGACCAATTGAGGAAGGAGGGAGGCGCCTTCTCCGCGGCGAGGACCTCGTGCCGCTCCTTCTTCCGCTGGCGGGTCGACATGTCGACGGTGGGTCCCCCGAAGATGAGGAACACGTTCTCTACGGCGGGGAAGCCGCCGGCGTCGCCATCTCCTCCGTCTTTCTTGGCCTCTCGCCTCCTTCGCGGCGGCGCGGCCATAGAACTTCTTGAGCATGTCGCACTGCTCAAGGGTGTGGTTTACTGGGGTCTTGTGATAAGGACATGGCTTTTTCAGCATGTCGTCAAACACCCCCGGGCCTCGAGGGGCCGGTCGAGGGCCCCGTCGAGCCGGGTCAACAGCGAGGGCCTCGGCATTACCGCCGTCGCGCCCGCCGCGCGCGCCTCGCGACGCGGCTTCTTTCCCCCTTCTTGCCCCGCTTGTCGTTGCGGTGGGGCTCCCTGGACTTGCTGCCCTCCGCGGGCGCGACCTCCGGGCGCTTGCCCTTCTTGCCGTCAAAGATCACCCCCACGGCCTCCTCTCCTGAGGCGAAGCTGGTGGCGATGTCGAACCGGCTCGTTGGAGTCCGCGGGCGGGCTGCGTCCCAGCTCCCGCACGAGGTCCCGACACGTGGTGCCCTCGAGGAAGGCGTGCACGATCTCGGACTGCGCCACGCTGGGGAGCTCCGTGCGCCGCTTGGAGAAGCGCCGTATGAAGTCCCGCGGCCGACTCGCCGGGCTTCGCGTGCGGAGCGCGAGTCCCGAGGAATTCCCGTGGCGCACGTACGTGCCCTGGAAGTTGCCCACGAACGTGCGGACCAGATCGTCCCAATTGTGGATTTGGCTGGCGGGCAGGTGCTCGAGCCATGTCCGGGCCGCATCGCCGAGGTGTAGGGGCAAGTTGCGGATGATGACCTCGTCGCTGGTTGCCCCGCCCAGCTGGCAGGCCAAGCGGTAGTCGTTGAGCCATACGCGGGGATCCGTCTCCCCGTTGTACTTGACAATGGTCGAGGGCTGGCGGAAGCGCTGAGGGAAGGCTGCCGTGCGGATCTCCCGGCTGAACACACGGGTCCCCGGGGGCTCGGGCGTCGGGGAGCGGTCCTGTTGACGGTTAATAATTGTATCAAAGTTCGTTCGTGACTCGCAAGCGTACAAGTCTCCCGTCGTAGTCAAGGGACCCTTCTTCCCTCGAGTGGTGAACCCAAGGTATCGAATCCGTGGAACAAATGTGTGACGCAAGACTTAATCTATTAAAGCCAAGTAACTCCAATCTTCGATAAAGAACCTAATGCATCTAAGTAAAAGACATGAAACGAATCTAATCTACTAAAGACCGGAGAAAACAAAGTAAGATTGGGTAGATAAACCGATCTAGAGGGATCGGGGTAAGCCTTTTGTTGAAGTTCCAAGCAAGAGAAGAAGTAGCAAATCGAATCTTAATAGAAGCCTCTTTAAATCGTGGTTTCCCGTCCAAATCCGAAAACATCCGCCTTTCGAGACCCCCGTTCGTCACAACGTATCCCTATTCATGGGGGGAGCTTAGGGCGAGTCAAAAGACAAGTCGAGATTCTTTCGGAAGATCCGCGTGTACCTCTAGCCACCGCGGCTACAAGAACACCCTATGTAATCTATCTCGAGAATAGAATTGGAATAAGCAAAGCCGATCGAAAAACGAAATCTTCGAGGAAACACTTGATCGCTGGGAAAAGATTCAACTTGATAATTCAACTATAACAATGATACATACACAAGATCACCACCGGGATCCTTCCTTGATCTTGCTTCTAGCTCGGGAACTCCGACGTGGTCTTCCGTGCAAGGTTCCCACGTCGGCTAGGGAAACCCTAGTCAACTAGCTCGACCCTCTCCTCTCCGAGATGGTGTCCCTCTCTTCTCTCGCTTCTCGGCGGCCGAAGACGAAATCTTCTCTCGCGTGGCTCTCGGTCGGGGGACTATAAATAGCCCGATTGGCGGCTAGGACAAAGGAGAGCGTGTTTGGGCCCAAAATGGGCCCGGGCCGACCGGACCGGGCCGGCCGACCCGGGCCCATTTAGGCCCGGCCCCGTGGGCTCCTTTGCCCCACGTCGGTTCCCTTGCTTCCTAGATGTTTCCCCCTTCTGCATGTAGGTCCATGTCGTCGGTTTCTCCCCGAATTGGACTCAACTCCTTGTCTTGCAAGATTCAACACTTTTCTGGTCAGGTCCCTGGAGTCTGTCGTCTTCTCGGATCAAGTCCCCGGCTTCTTGGAGTTAAGTTTGCTTCATTGCATGACTTGTACGGGGCTTGAAGGTCTTGTCATGAGGTGCTTGATGAACTTATCCCGAAAGTCTTGCATTCAACACTAAAACCCTGCATAAACATTAAACTCCAAAACCGACATGCACACGTGAACTTGTTATACCACGGGGGTTAGTACCAATGGATAAGGTATAAAACTCATGCCAACACCGAAGGTAAACTCATGGCTAGGGTGACGGATTTTCACCGTCAACATCTCCCCCATGCTTAAACCTTGCTCGTCCTCGAGTAAGCCTTCGATGGATATCATCATTGCTAAACAATGTTTAAACTTTGCACTTGATTACACATGAGAAAACATAATGCTCTCAAAATTTTAATTCATTGAAGTTCCATAATGTACTAGCCTTCATCTCTACGGAGGGTAGATTCTTATTAAGCTTATCCCACAAGTATTAACATGCTCACAAAGTTTTAGATAGATCTCAGAATTTTTTTTGAAATGAAGAACGAGATAAAGAAAAGCTAAACCAAGTTCACAAATTTAAATCATCTCGTGTATTGCTCATAAACTCTCATCTCACTTGTCTCTCAAGCCTATATATTCTACTCCTTTCCCTCTCATATATATGTGGTAGGCTTTATATGGAGCTTTGGGAAAGTTTAGTCCTAACAAGATTTTATAAATGAGGTGTTGTCAAAACAAGACAAGCTTCTCATGGTCTTACCGAGACTCGTCAAAAAGGTCATTGGAAAATAATGTTAAATCAAGGAGGGGAAAGAGAAAAACACACACACTTTAGATAAGTGGACATGTGCAAATGGCAAAGAGTGATCCCGAGGCACAAAAGAAGTCCTCGTTATCGGATTGCACATGGTTGGAAAATGAGAATGGATCTTTTTAACTTGAAGCCTTGAATGCACTCTTAGAGAACCGGGGAGTTCGCTTTACGCACATATATATATATATATATATTTTTCTTTCTCATATTTCTCATTCTTTTCTTTCTTTCTTTCTTTCTTTCTTATATATATATGTTTTTTTCTTTCTTCACCTTGGAAGTCACGTACATCGCCGAATTTTTTCTTTCATCATTATATATATATATTTAAAAATACTCCCTTTTGAACTCTAAAACTGCACCGTACCTACCTCCTCCCCCATGCTTAGACGTTGCTCGTCCTCGAGCAAAGAGGCGAAAAATAAGGTAGGTACCGGAGATATTTTTCCTTGGAGAGATACTTGAAATCTTCAACGTTGGCACCGTCTTGCGATCTTCCTTGAATTGATGATCCATTCTCAACGATATTTGGTTTAAGGGTGGATATCCGGCGAAGTTTGTGAGATCACCGATGCGGGGATACACAATGCACGGATAAAAGGCTAGCAAAAAGATAGGTACGCAAAAACGGAATGACCAGCTTCTTAGTCTCGGGCCAGAGAAATCATGGCCTGCAATAACTCACTCAAAAATAAATCTTGTACACTAAGGTTTATGCACTCAAATATATATAAGGATCTGGATAGGTTGAGCAACACACAAGCGATATTTGTGACAAGGTTAGCAATATTTTTGAGCATAAAAGACATCTTTAATCTATTCATAACTTGAGAGCACATAAAACACTATGGGTCTTTATTTTAATCATAACCTCCGCTGAAAATTAAGCTAGCATTTAAATAAATTCAGATCTGTATTTTTAAGAGAGCACTAGCTTAAACATGCATAAATCAATTACAAAGATGAACAAAGCTGCAATTTTAATCATATATCATCATGGCACGAATTTTGTAACTTTTCCAATGATATAATCAAGGTGGTGTCTTTATTAATGGTGACATCAAGTTGAAATACAAACTGAAAATAAACAAACATGCTTGCTGAAATTTAAATAAAAACAGAAAATACTACGCAAACACACATAAGCAAAAGCTGAAAATTACAGAGAAAAAGAAAAGAAAAGAAAACTAAAGTTCCTAAATCTTCTAGTCCTCCGCCGGTGGTTGATGTTGATAATCTTGATAATAATACCCTTGCTCATAATATGATTGGACATTTCCTCCGACGAATTGATTTGGCTCCACAAGGTGAAGGCGTCCAAGTTCAAAGGCGATATTTGCGTTGCCTTCACCGAGTTGAGCTGCGTTAGCTTGGATGGCTGCGATGTTTTGAGCGTTTCTTGCAGCATACCCTCCAATAATGGCCATGCTTTGTTGTGGTTGGGGATGATGAGCGTAGGACTCCGCGAAGTTAGCGTTGGGCACAACATAATTTTGTGGGGGTACCGGTGCACCACCCCCCCCATGCTTGTCCTTGTGACCCTCCGTAATAACTTGGCGGAGGAGGGACCCCGCCGAATGGTTGCACATTGGGTTGTGCTCCACTCGCTTGTGCGGAGGATGTTCCCTCCTCTACGATTCTTCCTCTTTTGTTCTTCCTTGCGAGGACAAGTAATCCCTCTTCCAACCAATCTTCCCTTCCTTCGGTGAAAAGCCTAAGCCTCTCATTCGGAAGGGGTAGGTTCACTATGGCCAACCGATAACCTCCTCTCTCATCTCCACTAATGTATTTGCCTTGCCGCAAATACTCAAAACCGAGAGAGGTACCACGCAAAAGGTGAGCGGGGTTTCTTGCGATCCCCGGCCGCAAGGAAAAGGCCAACATGGAGAGGTAACACCCCGAACCAATATTACCCGCCCCGATGTTGCTTCACAACACCAACGGTTGATCATGAGGTAAGAGGGGTCTATTGGCCGCCCGGCAATTAAAGCCGAGTATAGCCAATTCAACTCCGTGTCGGTCACCTTTGTTTCCTTCATCCTCCCCAATACCCTCTTGCACATCCAAGAGTGAAATATCCGGATAATGGGGTTGCGGATGCAATTGCGTTGTTGATGGGCTTCTCCGGAGATCATGTTCCAAAATCCCGCCAACATGCCGGTGGCACGTCAACTTTCTCCGGAGCTCCCTTGTGGAATCCAAGCAGCTCCCTAACGTGCTCGTAGGGAACCTCTTGTTGGATTCCCTCCAAACGGAATGACAAGCTTTGCACCCCATCATCATCAACGATGGGTGCAATAGTCATCAAAATTTCCAAGGCGTAACCCAAATGGGTGTCCACCGATATTCCGTTGGAGAACCGCACCCATCCGAGGTGCCCCAACATATAGTATATGTCGGTGCAAAAACCCAAGGTGTAGAGTGCTTGGTCGTCGAACTCGACGTGCGGCACAAGCCTCTTCTCAAGATTGGCGAGCCTCTCCTCCTCCTCCGCCGACAAGATGATGAAGCCGTACGAAGAGTGTGTCGGGGTGTAAGGAGGTGGTGCGGTTGAGCGAGTCGATCGTCGTGGTGGCGCGGGCTGCTCCTCCGTGTGCCCACGAGGTTCGGTGAACCTCATGGAAGTGCTTCTCGTAGCCCTCATACCACCAAGGAGGAGAGCATCGTTCCTCCTCCGTGGCGCCGTATTCGTCTCCATGCTCCGGGGAGACTCGGAAACCGAGTGCCTCCTCGAAGACGTGGTTGATGACGGCTTGGACGACGACGAACTCTTCTTCTTGGAGAAGAGACTTGTGGTCTTCTTCCACATGGTTGCTGCACTCTTTCTTCAACTAAAATTCCGGGTTGCAACCGGTAAACTAGGCACTTAAACTCTTTGCTTCGGATGTGGACTTTGAGTGGATTAAGGATGTGGATTTTTTCTTGAGCTATCAAGCTTGGGATGGTTGGCTATGTCTACGGAGGTTCTGAGCACACAAACTTGAACACACAAATAAGGGAAGGAGAGGGAAGCTTGCTCGCAAAAACGGGAGCCGGGGGGCTCCTTAAATAGGTCGGCCGACCGGCTCGGCCGGACGGCCCGGGGGTCCTCTCGGTTCTTCCCCGCCGCGTCTTTCTCCCAGCACGATCATTTCGCCTCCGCAACTTTCCCGCCCGCGTGCTCCACGAGTTGCACCGCCCAAACGCTCTCGTCCACTCCTTTTCTTGAATTATTGGTCCTCCCACTTGATGCTCCATGCTTTGGGTCATGTCCATGCTCCCTAGCTCCACTTGCTTCACATGCCACCATGAAAATCCTGCAAAGTTGATGCTTGCTTCCCACCATGCTTGTCCTTTGCATGTGGAATTGGTGAAAGTTGATAAAAGGGAATCCAATGGTGCATGCATGATTAATTCAAACTAGATTGCCTCCATTTAGGTGTGTTTAAGGTTAAGCACTCCTCTAATTCGAAATTTAAAATATTTTTCAGAGCCATGCAAGAGCTCAAACATAATTTTAGAGAAGTTTTTAAACCATTAAAAACAAATGTAAGTCGAAAATATTTTTCGACTACGTCGATTTTGGTCTCACCGGTATAGTTTGCTTTCATCGGTTGAGAGCGAACATTTTCCCGGCTTGATCATGGGGGCATAGGTTTAGGTTCTAATTTTGGCTAAATAAGAAAGATTTTGAATAAAACAAAATTAGAATAGGCTTAGAAAAATTCTAATCCTAGATAAACCAAGGATAAAGATTTTTAAAACCAACCAAAAGCTTTGATTTCTAGGTTCACGCGAGTCCTACCACGTGCTGAATTTTATTAACACTTAAATATAAATCGTGGCTCTACTCGTGTGGTTTTAGCATGAAAAAATAAGTCAACCTCAGCACCATAATGAGGGTGAAAGGTTGAGTTAAGGTTCTGAAATTATTTGGTTGAGGGTTTCTCGAAAAGAAAAGAATCAAACAAGCACATAGGAGGGTTCATGCAAAGGGTTTATGATAAAGCAAACATTCAATCAAGAATTATGTCTCTAATATTGTTCAACCACTTCTAAGTCTAATGTCTTTGCGTAGTAAAATTCAAAAACTAAATTATTAAAAAACTCGAAAAACCTGGAATCGGGTTGTCCTCCCGTAGCTTATTCTTGACTCGACGAAACGGGTTGCCTCCCGCCTAGCGCTTCGTTTATAGTCTATAGCTAGATTTCTTCACTTGATTACTCCGGATCAACGCTCTTTGCGGGCGTTGCAATCTTGGGTACCCACTTCCGCACCATCTTGGGCGCGGGCTTGTCTTCCGGCTTAGTTGGCTTAGTCATTTTTTTGGTCTTCACAGGCGGCTTCTCTTCCTTTGTCTTGACGGATGCAACGCCTTCTTTGATTTTCGTTACGTTCATTTTTTCCGGCTCCTTCTTCTTTTTCAGCCCCTCCGTTTGTTTTGGTTCTCCCTTCACTCCAATCATGTTGCATGCCTCAATCCTTGGACGGAACTTGAAGGAACTCTTTTCTCCGTTGATATCGAACATGATCTCTCCCTTGCCAACATCAATAGTAGCTCACACTGTCTTGAGGAACGGCCTCCCTAGGATGAGCGGCGGCTTCTCCCTCTCTCCCATCTCGAGCACCACGAAGTCGATGAGGATGAAGTGGTGTCCAATCTTCACGGGTACATCTTCAGCAATGCCCAAGGGATAGCGAATGGAGTTGTCTCCCAACTCCAAACATATTCCCGTAGGCTCCATCGGTAGGCGTAGCTTCTCGAACACATCCCTCGGCATGACACTCACACTAGCTCCAAGGTCGCATAACGCCTTCTCGAAGTTGAAAGAACCAACTGAACATGGAATTGTAGGGCACCCGGGGCTTTTTGCTTCTCTAGCCCATTAGCAATAGCTGCACTACACTCCTCGGACATCTTGACATGATCTACCCCGAGTGTTGCTATCTCATATTTATTTGCAAGTATGTCTTTAAAGTAACGAGAATATGTAGGTACTTCTAGGGCATCTAGTAATGGCATGTTGATGCTAAGTCTACGCACAACTTCCACAAACTTCTCAAAGTGGTTGTCAAATTTACCTCGGAAGTAGCGTGGCTTGAGTTGCGGTATCCTCGTGTCTTCCTCCGGCATCTCGAATTCGGTTCGGATGGTCCTCCCGGTTGAAGGTGATGGCGTCCTCCGACCAATTGAGGAAGGAGGGAGGCGCCTTCTCCGTGGCGAGGACCTCGTGCCGCTCCTTCTTCCGCTGGCGGGTCGACATGTCGACGGTGGGTCCCCCGAAGATGAGGAACACGTTCTCTACGGCGGGGAAGCCGCCGGCGTTGCCATCTCCTCCGTCTTTCTTGGCCTCTGCCTCCTTCGCGGCGGCGCGGCCATAGAACTTCTTGAGCATGTCGCACTGCTCAAGGGTGTGGTTTACTGGGGTCTTGTGATAAGGACATGGCTTTTTCAGCATGTCGTCAAACACCCCCGGGCCTCGAGGGGCCGGTCGAGGGCCCCGTCGAGCCGGGTCCACAGCGAGGGCCTCGGCATTACCGCCGTCGCGCCCCTGCTCGTGCGCCTCGCGACACGGCTTCTTTCCCTTCTTGCCCCGCTTGTCGTTGCGGTGGGGCTCCCTGGACTTGCTGCCCTCCGCGGGCGCGTCCTCCGGGCGCTTGCCCTTCTTGCCGTCAAAGATCACCCCCACGGCCTCCTGTCCTGAGGCGAAGCTGGTGGCGATGTCGAACAGCTCGTTGGAGTCCGCGGGCGGGCTGCGTCCCAGCTCCCGCACGAGGTCCCGACACGTGGTGCCCTCGAGGAAGGCGTGCACGATCTCGGGACCGCGCCACGCCGGGGAGCTCCGTGCGCCGCTTGGAGAAGCGCCGTATGAAGTCCCGCGGCCGACTCGCCGGCTTCTCGCGTGCGGGAGCGCAGGTCCCAGGAATTCCCAGGGCGCACGTACGTGCCCTGGAAGTTGACCACGAACGTGCGGACCGCATCGTCCCAATTGTGGATTTGGCCGGCGGGCAGGTGCTCGAGCCATGTCCGGCCGCATCGCCGAGGTGTAGGGGCAAGTTGCGGATGATGACCTCGTCGCTGGTTGCCCCCGCCCGGGCCGGCGGTGCCAAGCGGTAGTCGTTGAGCCATACGCGGGGATCCGTCTCCCCGTTGTACTTGACAATGGTCGAGGGCTGGCGGAAGCGCTGAGGGAAGGCTGCCGTGCGGATCTCCCGGCTGAACACACGGGTCCCCGGGGGCTCGGGCGTCGGGGAGCGGTCCTGTTGACGGTTAATAATTGTATCAAAGTTCGTTCGTGACTCGCAAGCGTACAAGTCTCCCGTCGTAGTCAAGGGACCCTTCTTCCCTCGAGTGGTGAACCCAAGGTATCGAATCCGTGGAACAAATGTGTGACGCAAGACTTAATCTATTAAAGCCAAGTAACTCCAATCTTCGATAAAGAACCTAATGCATCTAAGTAAAAGACATGAAACGAATCTAATTTACTAAAGACTGGAGAAAACAAAGTAAGATTGGGTAGATAAACCGATCTAGAGGGATCGGGGTAAGCCTTTTGTTGAAGTTCCAAGCAAGAGAAGAAGTAGCAAATCGAATCTTAATAGAAGCCTCTTTAAATCGTGGTTTCCCGTCCAAATCCGAAAACATCCGCCTTTCGAGACCCCCGTTCTGTCACAATGTATCCCTATTCATGCGGGGAGCTTAGGGCGAGTCAAAAGACAGGTCGAGATTCTTTCGGAAGATCCGACGTGTACCTCTAGCCACCGCGGCTACAAGAACACCCTATGTAATCTATCTCGGGAATAGAATTGGAATAAGCAAAGCCGATCGAAAAACAAAATCTTCGAGGAAACACTTGATCGCTGGGAAAAGATTCAACTTGATAATTCAACTATAACAATGATACATACACAAGATCACCACCGGGATCCTTCCTTGATCTTGCTTCTAGCTCCGGAACTCCGACGTGGTCTTCCGTGCAAGGTTCCCACGTCGGCTAGGGAAACCCTAGTCAACTAGCTCGACCCTCTCCTCTCCGAGATGGTGTCCCTCTCTTCTCTCGCTTCTCGGCGGCCGAAGACGAAATCTTCTCTCGCGTGGCTCTCGGTCGGGGGACTATAAATAGCCCGATTGGTGGCTAGGGCAAAGGAGAGCGTGTTTGGGCCCAAAATGGGCCTAGGCCGACCGGATCGGGCCGGCCGGTCCGGGCCCATTTAGGCCCGGCCCGGTGGGCTCCTTTGCCCCACGTCGGTTCCCTTGCTTCCCGGATGTTTCCCCTTCGCATGTAGGTCCATGTCGTCGGTTTCTCTCCGAATTGGACTCAACTCCTTGTCTTGCAAGATTCAGCACTTTTCTGGTCAGGTCCCTGGAGTCTGTCGTCTTCTCGGATCAAGTCCCCGGCTTCTTGGAGTTAAGTTTGCTTCATTGCATGAATTGTACGGGGGCTTCAAGGTCTTTTCATGAGGTGCTTGATGAACTTATCCCGAAAGTCTTGCATTCAACACTAAAACCCTGCATAAACATGAAACTCCAAAACCGACATGCACACGTGAACTTGTTATACCACGGGGGTTAGTACCAATGGATAAGGTATAAAACTCATGCCAACACCGAAGGTAAACTCATGGCTAGGTTGACGGATTTTCACCGTCAACAGGTCCTCACCGTTGTCGTAGCGCCCGCCCCGTCGAGGGTGGTAGCCCACCGCTGCTCGCGCGTCCGCCTTGCTCGTGCGGCGGGCGTTGATGACGTTGCGGGCGTCACCGTCCAGAGCTCTGCGCGTGTCAAGGAGCCGTTCCTTGGCCGGTGCGCGTCCTGAGTTGGCGGGACGCTCCGCCACCCCTCCTGCGTGGACCGAGGGTTCGCCCCTTGTGCGGCCCCGTCGCCCCGCGCATCCCCCTTGTTGGCGGATGCGCGACGCCGAGCTCTCGGGCTGCTGGATAGCCGCTTGCTCGATGAGAGTCTGCACCTCGCGGTGCAGATCTCGTGCCTCAGGAGTCGAGGGTGCCGGCATGGCCGTCGCGGCGTTGCGGCGGCAACGAGCTTCGACTTGCCCGCGGCGCGCATGTCGGGGTTGTCGGCGTTGATGCGGTCGCGAGCACCGTCCGCGCCCGCCTCCCGCACGCGTTCGCCGCGAGCGGAGGCTTCTCCGGCCATCGAGGCGCGGAGCGGCCGTCCGTCCGTACTCCTCTCGCCGGCCTTGGCCTCGAGCTCGCGGGCTTGGGCCACTGCGCGTCGGCGTCGGCTCCGGCAAGAGCGCTTGGCCCCGCGGCAAGGCGTGTGGCGATTCCTGGGGCAGGAGTGATTTCCCCGTCTCCGGCGCCCACCGCGCCAGCGGCATTGGTTGGGTCGTTGGTGATGACGGCGTAGCACTCCCGCGCGGGGTCGTAGCTCCCGGTGCTGGAGTCGTCGGAGCACCCGAACCAGTAGTCCGTAGCGTCAAGGAAACGCCTGAACATGACTGGGTCCGGCACACCAGAGAAGTCCCATTCTGCGTACCCGTGGCGGTTGGCGGGCGGCAACGCGTCGAGGGAGCTCAGAGACGACTCGTCAGCCACTGAGGCGCCGGGATCCCTGGCGACGAGGACGTGACGGCCAGGCGGGACCCTGCGCATCGTGGTGCTGACGTTGTTGTTGTAGGCCGACGTGGCACCACGCAACCCAATGGGGATGCGTGGTCCGGAGACCGCGCGCTGTCCCGCTGGGGCGGTGGCGGTCGTCGTGGCGGTGGGCGCGCCGTGTTGAGAGGCGCGCGCGCTCGGCCGCCGTCGCTCCGACCGCGCCCGGCGCGAACGTAGCCCGGAGCGGCGGCGACGTCGTGGTGCCGACGGGCTGCGCGCATCCGCGCCCGCGGCGTCCGCGCCGTGGTCGTGCGTGCGGCGGGGACCGTAGCGGGCCCGGCCTGGCGCCGCGCGCCGAGCTCCTCACGGTTGGTGAGGCGCATGAGGTAGCCATTCCCCGTGGCCTGAAAGTTCAGGCCCCGAACCGGATTTCGAACCCGTCGGGGAGGGGGTCCGAGCTGCCCATGCAGTAGTGTGTACCGCGGTACTCAGTGCGGATCACCATGGAGGGAGTTGACGGATTGACCTTAGGCGCTCAGATAGCCCCACGGTGGGCGCCAACTGTTGGTGAGGAATGTGGTTCCGACACTAACCAGTAATAAGCGCCGTGGTCTATCCCTCGATGGTCGATGCTAAGTAACAAGTGACACAGAGTTTTTATCCTGGTTCCGGCCGAGGGGGGCGTACGTCCAGCAGTGGCGTGCTCGAGGCACTATATTACTTAGCACCGGGGTGCTCGTAGTGGGGCTGCTACAAGCAAGGCGGGAGAGGAAGCCTGGCTTCCAAGTCCCTGGTGTGACAGCTGAAGATGTTGTGGGAGAATTGGAGAGCAAGTGCGTGGTGCAGCCTGTCTCCAATTGTGTCGTGTCTGTGTTCCTTTCGTTGTTGTCCTCCCCCTGCGGCAGGGGGGTTCGTTCCCCTTTTATAGATCAAGGAGGGAGCGAATTACATGCACACCGCGCTACCTAGCTACGTGAAGGGGCGTGGCGTGCTATGCTGTAGAGTGGGCGGCCGTCCGGACGATCCTTGCAGCGATTCGGCCATCATGGCCTATCTTGTACCCGAACAGTGGCGGTTCGAGGGTAGGAGGGCAGCGGATGGCGGTGATGTCTTCTGATGGGCTCGAGGGAGCTGCTGACGTTGGCCCGTACGGAGTACAGGGGTAGGTAAAACGGCGTCCCGTTCCTATACGCTTCACCGTACCGGAGTTGTTGCTACAGCGCCGGGCGTGCGCCTGCACGCACGGGGACGGCTGCCATGCCGTAACAGTGGCAGGGATGGCGTTCCTCCCGCCTAGCGCCTTCACCTAACCCTGTAGGGTCACAAGAAAGCAAATCGAGGGTGAAGCCGGCCCCCCTTCGAGGGCTCGGCACGTTAGCCGTACTGGAGCAGGCGCACGGCGTCACGGGACTGATACCGGCCGCGCTGCACAGTCCCTCCCCACAGTGATGGGGATGGGCTCCCTCCCCGGGGAGTTGGTGCGGCGGCGCGGGGTGCGAGCCCCGGCGCATGATGGCGCCGTCCCGCCCGTGTCGGGCGTTAAATGCCCGTGTACGGGGGCAGGCGCACGCGAGCGGGGGCGCCCTCGAGCGAAGCGGACCCCGGTCGAGGGCGGGGTGAACCCTCGAGCGAGGCGGAGCCTCGCTCGAGGGGGAGCGGGCCCTCGAGCGGGGCGGCGCCCACTCGAGGGGGGGCGCACCCCCCTCGAACGAGAGGGAGCCCGTCCGAGGGAGGCGCGCGCCCTCGAACGAGGCGAAGCCTGCTCGAGGGGATCTTCGAGAGGGTCGCCTTGGTGGGCCGTCGAGGTCCTTGCGGCGTGGGCCGTATCCTGCATGGTTAGGCACCTGCATGGTTAGGCAAAGTGTGTTTGGTCTTGTTGCAGGTTTTAAGTGGGGATTTCCCAGTTGTTAAAGGGGACCCCTAGGGCTGTCCCCGACACTTATCGCCACCGCAACACTGCTGCGGGCCATGCCGGCCCTTCGACGCCTGAGGCGCGAAACTTGCACCGAGAGGTGCAGTCACTCATCGAGCAGGCGGCCGTCCAACAGGCCGAGATCTCGGCGTCACGCATCCGCCAACAGGGGGACGCACGAGGCGACGGGGCCGCGCGGGGGGGGGGGGGCGAACCCTCGGTCCATGCGGGTGAAGCGGCGGAGCGACCCGCCAACCCGGACGAACGCCGGCCAAAGAACGGCTCCTCGACACGCGCAGGGCGCTGGACGGCGACGCCCGTAACGTCATCAACGCTCGACGGACGAGCAAGGCGGATGCACGGGCGGCGGCAGGCTACCACCCTCGGCGGGGTGGACGCTACGATAGCGATGAAGACCGCTCTCCGACGCCGGAGCCCCCGGGGACCCGCGTGTTCAGCCGGGAGATCCGCGCGGCGGCCTTCCCCAGCGCTTCCGCCAGCCCACGACCATTGTCAAGTACAACGGGGAAACGGATCCCCGCGTATGGCTCAATGATTACCGCCTGGCATGCCAGCTGGGCGGGGCCACCAGCGACGAGGTCATCATCCGCAACCTGCCCCTGCACCTCGGCGATTCAGCCCGGACGTGGCTCGAGCACCTGCCGGCCAGCCAGATCCATAACTGGGACGATCTGGTCCGCATGTTTGTGGGCAACTTCCAGGGCACATACATGCGCCCTGGAAATTCCTGGGACATGCGCTCCTGCACCCAGAAGCCCGGCGAGTCGCTTCGGGACTTCATACGACGCTTCTCCAAGCTCTGCACGAAGCTCCCAAGTGTGGCCCAATCTGAGATTGTGCACGCCTTCCTCGAGGGCACCACATGTCGGGACCTCGTGCGAGAGCTGGGGCGCAGCCCGCCTGCGGACTCGAACGAGCTGTTCGACATCGCCACCAGCTTCGCCTCAGGAGAAGAAGCTGTGGGAGCGATCTTCGACGGCAAAAGGGGTAAGCGCTCGGACGACGCGCCCGCGGAGGGCAGCAAGTCCAGGGAGCCCCACCGGAAGGACAAGCGGGGCAAGAAAGGGAAGAAGCCGCGCCGCGAGGCGCGTGAGCAGGGGCGCGACGGCGATGACGCCGAGGCCCTTGTTGTTGACCCGGCTGGACGAGGCCCTCGACCGGCCCCTCGAGGTCTGGGGGTGTTCGATGACATGCTGAAAAAGCCATGTCTATACCACAAGACCCCAGTAAACCACACCCTCGAGCAATGCGACATGCTCAAGAAGTTCTACGGTCGCGCCGCTGCAAAGGACGCGGAGGCCAAGAAGGACGAAGGAGATGGCGGCGCCGGCGGCTTCCCGCCGTGGAGAACGTGTTCCTCATCTTCGGGGGACCAACCGTCGACATGTCGAGCCACCAGCGCAAGCGGGAGCGGCACGAGGTCCTCGCCGCGGAGAGGGCGCCTCCCTCTTTCCTCGACTGGTCGGAGGACGCCATCACCTTCAGCCGAGAAGACCACCCGAACCGCATCCCCAACCCGGGTCAGTACCCACAGGTGGTCAACCCGGTCATTGGGAACGCGCGGTTCTCAAAGGTCCTGATGGACGGAGGCAGCAACCTCAACATCCTCTACGCGCACACGCTGCGCCTGCTGGGGATCGGGTTGGACCAGCTGCGGCCCAGCACGACGCCGTTCCATGGCGTCGCGCCGAGCAAGTGCGTCCAGCCCCTCGGGCAGATCGACCACGCCATACTTGGGCGGCCCTGCTACGCCAAGTTCATGGCCGTCCCCAACTACACCTACCTCAAAATGAAGATGCCGGGACCGAACGGCGTCATCACCATGGGCTCGTCCATCGAGCACGCGTTCGACTGCGACGTCGAATGCGTGGAGCACGCGGAAGCGCTGGCGCTGGATGAAGCGCTGGTGACCACCTTGGAGAAGATGGTCAACGAAGACCTCGACTCCACCACCAAGCACGCCGGCAACTTCGAGGCCGCGGAGCAGACCAAGGAGGTGCCCCTCGACCCTGCTGCCCCCGAGGGCAAGGCGTTGAGGGTCAGCTCCACCCTCGACCCGAAATAGGAAGTGGTGCTCGTCGACTTCCTCCGCGCCAACGCCGACATCTTCGCGTGGAGCCCCTCGGATATGCTAGGCATCCCGAGGGAGGTCGCCGAGCACTCCCTTGACATCCTGCCTCACTCCCGTGCCGTGCAGCAACGGCTCCGCCGCTTCGACGAGGAGCGGCGGCGGGCGATCAGAGCGGAGCTGCGGAAGCTTCTCGAGGCCGGGTTCATCAAGGAAGTGTTCCACCCTACGTGGCTAGCAAATCCTGTACTTGTAAAGAAAAAGAACGGGAAATGGCGGATGTGTATAGACTACACTAGTCTTAATAAAGCATGTCCTAAAGTTCCCTTTCCTTTGCCATGCATCGATCAAATTGTTGATTCAACAGCTGGGTGTGAGCTGCTTTGCTTCCTTGATGCCTACTCCCGGTATCACCAAATAAAGATGAAGGAGTCCGACCAGCTCGCAACTTCATTCATCACGCCGTTCGGGATGTTTTGCTACGTCACGATGCCGTTCGGCCTCCGGAACGCGGGTGCAACGTATCAACGCTGCATGCAACACGTTTTCGGAGATCACATCGGGCGGACGGTTGAGGCGTACGTAGACGACATCGTCGTAAAAACCAGGAAGGCGGACGACCTGGTTGGCGACCTCAACATCGCGTTCGGCTGCCTACGGGCCAACGGGGTAAAATTGAACCCCGAAAAATGTGTCTTTGGTGTGCCGCGGGGCATGCTCTTAGGATACATAGTCTCCCAGCGAGGCATCGAGGCCAACCCCGAGAAGGTTGCGGCCCTCGAGCGAATGGGTCCAATTCGGGACCTCAGAGGCGTGCAAAAGGTGCTGGGGTGCCTTGCTGCCTTGAGCCGCTTCATCTCGCGGCTCGGCAAAAAGGGCTTGCCCCTCTATCGCCTCCTCAAGAAGCACGAGCGCTTCTCCTGAACCGCCGAGGCCCAAGACGCGCTCGACAAGCTGAAGGCATCCTTATCCCATGCCCCGATCCTCACGCCGCCGCGGGACGGCGAACCTCTGCAGCTCTACGTGACTGCGACCACCCAGGTGGTCAGCGCCGTAATTGTGGTAGAGCGCACGGAGGAAGGGCACGCCCTGCCAGTCCAGCGGCCGGTGTATTACATCAGCGAAGTCTTGTCCGTCACCAAGATGCGCTACCCTCAAGTCCAAAAGCTGCTGTACGCGGTGGTCCTCGCGCGGCGCAAGCTCCGCCACTACTTCGAGGCCCACCCTGTCACGGTGGTCTCTTCCTTCCCGCTGGGTGAGATCATCCGCAACCCAGACGCGGCAGGCAGGATCGCCAAGTGGTCAGTGGAGCTGATGGGCGAGACGCTCGCCTACGCCCCGCGCAAGACCATCAAGTCCCAGATCCTGGCAGATTTCGTCGCTGAATGGACAGACACGCAACTACCGCCGTCGCAGATCCAAGCAGAGTGCTGGACCCTGTATTTCGACGGCTCGGTGATGAAAACAGGGGCGGGCGCGGGCCTGCTCTTCGTATCACCCCTCAGGGAGCACATGCGGTACACAATACGTCTCCACTTCCCCGCGTCAAACAACATGGCTGAGTACGAGGCCCTCCTTTGTGGCCTCAAGATCGCCATTGAGATAGGCGTCAAGCGCCTCGACGTGTGGGGGGATTCGCAGCTCGTGATTGACCAAGTCATGAAAAATGCGAGCTGCCACGACGACAAGATGGAAGCGTACTGCAAAGCCGTGCGAGCCCTCGAGGACAAGTTCTATGGCATCGAACTCAATCACGTGCCCCGCCGGTACAACGAGGAGGCGGACGAGCTGGCCAAGATTGTGTCCGGGCGGATCACCGTCCCCCCGAACGTTTTCGCCCGTGACATCACCCAGCCCTCCGTCGCCTTCGAGCCTCACCCCTCGAGCCACGCGGAACCCTCGGGGGCTCCCTCGAATCCAGCAGGCGCGGAGCCCATGGATGAGGACCCTTTGAACGAGGCGCACGTGCTCTCCCTCCTCGAGGGGTATGGCGCCTACGAGGCTGATGTGATGGATGTCGAGCCAGCCCCCATCAAGGCAGATTGGCGCGACAGATACATCGCCTGGATGGCTCGAGGGGAACTCCCCTCGGATCGGGCCGAGGCCAGGCGCGTCGCTAGGATGGCCAAGTCCTTCGCCCTCGTCGACTGCGAGCTGTACAAGCGCGCCGCTTCCAGCATCTTGCAGCGATGCGTGCCCATCCCCGAGGGGCGCGAGCTCCTCCGGGACATTCACGCGGGGATCTGCGGCCATCACGCCGCACCCGCACCCTCGTGGGCAATGCGTTCCGCCAAGGCTTTTACTGGCCTACCGCGGTCGCGGATGCCAGCGAGATCGTGCGCACCTGCGAAGGGTGCCAGTTCTACGCCCGCAAATCCAACCTTCCTGCTCATGTCCTGCATACCATCCCCATAACATGGCCTTTCACCGTGTGGGGGCTGGACATCGTCGGGCCCCTGCGGAAGGCGCCCGAGGGCTTCACCCACTTGTTGGTCGCGATCGACAAGTTTTCCAAGTGGGTAGAAGTGCGCCCCATAATGAATCTCAGGGCAGAGCAAGCAGTGACGTTCTTCACCGATATCGTCCATCGTTTTGGAGTACCAAACTCCATCATCACCGACAACGGGTCCCAGTTCACGGGCAGGAAATTCCAGGAGTTCTGCGACAAATTCCACATCCATGTGGATTGGGCAGCTGTGGCACACCCACAGACTAACGGCCAAGTAGAGCGTGCCAATGGCATGATCCTACAAGGCCTTAAGCCCAGAATTTTCAACCAGCTGAACAAGTCTGGTCGGAAATGGCTCCAGGAGTTGCCAGCGGTCGTGTGGAGCCTAAGGACTACCCCAAGCAGAGCCACTGGGTTCACCCCGTTTTTTCTAGTCCATGGCGCGGAGGCCGTCCTCCCCACGGACTTAGAATACGGGTCGCCCGGGGTACGAGGCTACGACGAGGATGCCAACCAGCGAGCCCGCGAGGACTCACTGGACCTGCTGGACGAAGCGCGCCTCGTGGCCTTGATGCACTCCGCAAGATATCAACAGTCTCTCAGGTGCTACCAAGCACGAAAGATACGCCGGCGGGACTTCAGCGAAGGGGATTTGGTCCTAAGGCTCCGCCAAGACAACCGAGGACGCCACAAGCTATCACCTCCATGGGAGGGACCCTACGTCGTAGTGAAAGTGCTCAAGCCCAGCACGTACAAGCTGGCCAACGAGGACGGAGAAGAACTCACCAACGCTTGGAACATCCAACAGCTATGTCGCTTCTACCCCTAGCTAGGACTTCCAAGTTTTTTTGTTATAAATCACGTGACCAACACCCCAGTTGGTGACAACCATGTAAACATCACCAATTTAATGAAAAGGGCAACTCGGCTTTCCCCTGAAACCCAAGTTACCCTCGGGGGCTACTACGGGGGGCATCCCCCCCAAAAATGGTCCCATTTCTTCGAAAAAAAGAAACAACTCACGCGCGTTAAGCATGTTTCTACTTCGGCCTCGAGCAAAATTCGAACAGGGCGCAGGCAGCCTAGCGGAGGACGCACGAGCCAGAGATAGCATACGCCTCCGCGAGGTTACGGCCCTTCTCTCTTGCCTCCAAACCCAGCAGGCTGCCAGCGAAAATCGAACTCCCCTAACTAGAATTTACTCAGGAAGAAGGAGAAACAAAAAAGCGCAATAAAGTAAAGAACATCATTCCACTTTCACAAACGTTTGAAGAAAAAGTGATATGTTTATTTACAAGGCCACATGGCCCGCACACTAACACATAAACAAAAAAGGGCCTAGCGCCCGGCTATCTTCAGGCTGGAGGAGCGGCGGCATCAGCGGCATCTGGGAAGAGGAACTCCTCGAAGGCCTCGGCAAGCGCCCCGGCGGCGTCGGCGGCTAACGCGTCCACGCGCTCCATCGCCACCTCGTCCTCGACACCCTCGGGGACGACGTAACCCTCCGCCAGCGCCTCGAAGTTGACCTCGTAATGAGATCGCACCACCCCGAGGGCCTTCTGGACGCCGAGATGCAGCGCCCGGCGCATGCGCCCGGTGACGTGCCCGCCAAGGGCGCGCAGCGACCGGCCAACGAGCTCCCAGCCCCCGCGCCTCGCCCTCCTCTACGGCCCGGCGGTCTCGAGGGCCGCGAGCGCAACTCCCGGCGGCTCCCCGCCGAGGAGTTGTAGGAGGTCTGCAGCGCCTCAGCCCGCTCGGTCGCGTGCCCCAGCGCGGTGCGCAAGCCTGAAGTTGCCAAGCAAGAGGGGGATCAGAAAAGGGAGCGAATCCTCTAAGGGGAAATCAGCGAAACGAGAGACAAACAGCAACTTACCCTCGACCTGCTTCTTCTCCACCTCGAGGGCGCGGCGCCCGGCCTCGACCGCCTGCTCAAGGCCCTTGAGGGTCTCGCCTTGCTCCTGGAGGGCCACTCTCCGGCTCGCGCTCGTGATGCCGAGCACCATCAGCTCGCCCTCGAGCTTCGAGAACTCGTGTTCCGCCCCTCCCGGCCGATTTCCCGCGCCGCCTCGCGAGCGACGCGCTCCTGCTCCAGTGCCGACCGGGCGTCGGCAAGGGCAGCCCGCTCCCCGCCGGAGTCGCCCCTCGGCCCCCCGGCGGGGCGGTACACTCCCCGCAGAGCCGGTCCTCCGCGATGGCGAGCGCCGCGACCTTGGCGTTGAGGGCGGCCTTCGCATCGTCGGCCTCCTTCGCCTTCTCGCTCGAGCGCGCGCGCCCGCTCCTCGGCCCCGGCTCGCCGAGCTCGCGCCCCCCGAGCAACGAGTGGAGCTCCGGTTGTCGTTGCGGATGCCGGCCACCTCCGCCTCCCGCTGGCCGCCGTGGTGCGCATCTTCTCCAGGTCCGCCCGCGCCTGCCGCAGCGCCTCATCCCGGTCGATGAGGGCCGTGCAGATCTACTCGAGGGTGGAGGGGCGCGCCGGGTCCTGCCTTGCCCTCTCATGAAGCTGATCGCGCAGGGCCACAGCCCGGTAGGACAGCCAACCATCCGGAGTCCTGAGGGCGTCGGCGAGCGCGTCGAAGGCGTCGCACCGCTCCCGGAGCTGGCGGAGCTCGGCGCTCACCTGATCGAAGGCGCCGTACTTGTCGCGGGCACGGTGCTCGAGATCCTGTCACCAACAAGTCGAGACCTGTGAGCGTCATGCTGCAAGAATCGCGCGCAGGAACGAGAAAGACAAAGAAACAGGCGACGGCGCCCCACCTGGAAGACGCGCCACGCGGGGCCGCCATGGATCAGCAGCGCCTCGTTCAACGCTCGGTCGAGCGCGGCGCCGTGGTTGCAGAGTTCTCCCCATAGCTCCTGCTCCCCCTGGGCGTCGGCGAACGCGGGCGGATCGCCGGCCGAGCCCCTCTCTACCGGGCGGAGCGGCGCGCGGCGGAAGACGAGGACTCGACGCCGTGCCCTCGACCCCCCGCCACCATGTGGCCCTCCCGCCGCCCTCACGAGGGCCCCCTCTCGGGACTCGGGGGGATGGCGTGGGGAAACTCACCCACCGGTCCCACCCGGCGGCGGGGAGTCGTCGTCCGGATCTCCACCACCGCCGCCCGGGAGCCGCCGGCGGGTGCCGGCCCCCGCGTCGCCTCCGTCGACGCCGCGCCGCGCCTCGTAGCCGCAGGCTCTTGCCGCGGCGCGCGCGGCCACCACCTCCGGCCGCGCCCCCGCGACCGCGGGCGCCCGGCCGCCCTCCACGACCGGCGCCGCCGGCCGCGCCCCCACCACGGCCGGCGCCACCGGCCGCGCCTCCACCACGACAGCGCCGCCGGCCGCGCCCCCGCCACGACCGGCGCCCTCGCTTGCTCCTCGACGGCCGCCGGCCGTGGCGCGGCGGACGAATCCACCGGCCGTGGCCTCGGGGGCCTCGCCCGCGCCCCCGCGAGCTCTCGCCCGCCGTGGCCGCCGCGCTCGCCCCCGCCCGCGCGCCCTCAACGAGCGCCGCCGGGTGGGAACGGATGCGTCCGCCCTCAACACCTTGGCCGGTGCGAGGGGAGGCATGATCGACACCACCCTGCGCAAACACAAACGAACAGTTAGGTTCTTAGTTGTCAGAAATGTAACCTCGCAAGAGAGTGATCCCCTCACCTCGAAGAAGAGAAGGCGCGCTTCCTCTTCCTCGAGGTCCCGGCAGATGACGCCGGCGCGGCCGGCACGGCCGCCGCCGCACCTTCGGCCGTCTCCGCGCGCGCGCGGGCGCGCTTGTCGCGCACACCTCCGGGGCGCGCGCCGGCGCCCTCCGCGGCCGCCGCCGTTCTTGTTGTCGATTGCCGGCGGCGGGCGCCTCCGCACCCGCCCCCAGCGATGCGCTCTTGCCGCCGGAGCTGGCTCCGGCGGCGGGGCGCAGCTCCCACCTATCAGGGAGGCCCTGCCCCCCGGCCTCTTCCTCCTCTTCCTCCTCCGAGGACGAGATCCCCGGAGAAGAGAGCCCCTGCTACTCGCGCAGCCGGTACTCCTCGTTCCGCCGCTCGTGACACTCGCGGTGCCGCTTCGCGCACTCCTTCTTGCGCGCTGCCCGCTCTCGCTCCCGTTGCTGCGACGCCCGACCAAGCGCGTGGGAGCGGGGAGTGGGCGGATCGGACTTTGCGGCCCTCAGACTCACCAGCTGCGAGCGAAACATCGAAGTGCGTAAAAAACCTGAAGTATCAGCAAAATCAAAAACGGAACCAAGGATTCTACTCACCAGCTGGCCGGTGGGGAGCATCTCGAGGTCCCACAGGGACCGGTCGCTGCGCAGCAACCGGGTGTCGACGGTGCTCCGCGCCCGTGTGGCCGGGTACTCCCGCAGGAGGGGGCTCGGAAGCATCCGCGACCTCGCCAGCGCGACGGGGTCCGCCGTCTCCGTCATCTCGAAGATGCGGAGTGGCCTCTCCATCAGGGGGACGACCCGCCGGTGGTGGAGGAAGGCGAGGACGGCCGCCGCGGTCGCCCCGCGCCTCGCCAGGTTCCTCAGCGCGGTCAGCAGCGAGTCCAGCCGCCTCCGATGCTGGACCGGAGACACCCCGTGGCTCCAGGTGTCGGGCCTCTCCCGGAGCACCAGGCCGGTGTAGGGGGGAGACCGGGCTCGTCGTTGCGAAGGTAAAACCACCCCCGCTCCCAGCCTGCATTGTTGCTCGTCATGGTGCAGGGGATGTAGTCGTCCTTGTACTGCCCTCGCAAGGCAAGCGACATCCCGCCGGCGCGCACCGCACGGCGGGTCCTCTGCTCCGTCGTCAGCTGCGTGAACAGCTCCGCGCGGAAGAGGTGTATCCAGAGATCCCAATTCACCGGGATCCCTAGATACCCCTCGCAAACGCCCACGAACGTGGCCGCCTGCGAAATTGCGTTGGGGGCGAAGTTGTGCAACTCCACGCCGTAGTGGTGGCAGAGCGCCCGCATGAAGCGACTCGCCGGCGCCGTGAAGCCGCGCTCGTGGAACCGGGTGAAGCTGACCACGTAGCCGCTCGGCGGGTTGGGCACGTGGTCCCCAGCCGGCGGCACGATCCACTCGGCCGGCCGGCCCTCCTCGTTCGCCGCCGGGGCCGGCCGGCGGACACCGCCGCCCGTGTCCGGCCCGCGTCACCGACGAGCGCTCCCACGCGTACGGGTCGACGATCACGAGAGGCGGAAGAGGCGCCATGAAGAAAGGCAAGGGGGCTGGGAACGAAGGGCGGGAAGGAGAAGAAGAGCTCCGACGGCGAAAGGGCGCGGTGGCGAGAACGAGACAGAGGCAGGAGCACAAGGAGCGGGAATGGCGAATGCTGAGGTAAAAACCGCCGTTTTCCCCTCCCCTCAGATTTATAAGACGCGGGCGTGCTCTCCGAAGCGCACGCCCCGCGCGCATTAACTGCAGGGTAATCTTTTCTCACTGACGGGTGGGCCCCACCACGACCGCAGCGGCCACGCCACCGCAGACGGGCCATCATCACGGCGTAGAACCGGGAGGGCCGTGGCAGGCGGTCACGTCCGCCTGCCCACACCGCCCACTACGTGCGCGGCCGCGGCGCGAAACCGCAGCCTCGACTGCGAAGCATTAAATGGCCCGGTCCCTTACCAAGTAAGGTTGACCCTCGAGCGGCGCGAGCCCTTGGCTCAGAAAAATTCAACCCTCAAAGGGTGCAATGCATCAGATGGTCACCCCGGGGCCCGTTTGAGGTAAAACAGGCACCACAGGTACATTTGATGCGTTGTCTTACTGATCAGCGCCTCGAGGGCTGACACGGTCAGGGACCCTCGAGGATTCGCAGATGCCAAGACGGGAGCGCTTAGCCGCCACCCCGCACCATTTTACTGATCAGCGCCTCGAGGGCCGACGCGGTCAGGCCCCTCGAGGATTCGCAGATGCCAAGACGGGAGCGCTTAGCCGCCACCCCGCACCATTTTACTGATCAGCGCCTCGAGGGCCGACGCGGTCAGTCCCCTCGAGGATTCGCAGATGCAAAGACGGGAGCGCCTAGCCGCCACCCCGCGTTATTTTACTGATCAGCGCCTCGAGGACTGACGCCGTCAGGACCCTCGAGGATTCGCAGATGCAAGGACGGGAGCGCCTAGCCGCCACCCCGCACGGCCCTACTGATCAGAGGTTCGAAGCTTGACCCCCGACGGGTTCGAACAGGCGCCCAGATCGCCAGAGTCAGGGACGACGAGGGCACGTGCATTCGAGCCGTTCCTCGAGCCCACCGGCTCGAGGGTGCCCCACATGTCGTGTTCGAGAGCCAGCGAGGGCAGTTAGCCGGGGGATCCCACCGAGGGAGAGCTTCCACGCCCTCGGTCCATAGCAAACGGGACCGAGCCCCACCTAGCAAACCCACGCAAGCGCTTTAATGGACGTGTCTCTGGACCACGCAGCCTACCCTTATCGAACGGGGCATGGGCGTCCACTCGAACCACCCGCTAACAGCTCAACGAGGAATCCGCAATCCGCGACCTGACCGATCGGGGTTGCGGAAACCTCACCCTCCGTCCCGCGGAGGGACGGCGAGGGCGCGTTAAAAACAAGTCGCAGAGCTCTACCCGATCGCCTCGAACGGGCCCAGGCTCGGGGGCTCGACGCACGGCTACACCTCCTGGATCGCACCGACCGCGGACAGTGCCAGTAGCGCATGCGTCACCGAAGCCGGCTGAAACACTGCCGACACCGGTTGAGACATGTACCACGCCCTCTGACCAAGTCTCGCGGTAAAACCCCTGCAGGAGCGCCCACGCTCCTATAGGGCTTCGGGGGCTAGACCCGCGGGTCCGCTGACGTGGCCCCACGGAGAGCGTTCGCAAGCCAGGGGGGAAGGACGTCCTATCAGTAGGCTCCAGCATCTGCGGGAGCCTGGACGGCGAACCCGCAGATGCTCGGGGGCTACTGTCGGGGACAGCCCTGGGGGTCCCCTAAAACAACTGGGGAATCCCCACTTAAAACCTGCAACAAGCCGAAGCCAAACGCGCCACACTTAAACACACAGGGCATGGCCCACGCCACGGTGGCCCTGACGGCCCACCACGACGGCCCACTCAAAGATCCCCACGAGCAGGCTCCGCCACTGTTCGGGTACAAGATACGCCATGATGGCCGGATCGCGGCAAGGACCGTCAGGGCGGCCGCCTACTCTACGGCGCGGCACACCACGCTTCCCCATGTAGCTTAATAGGGCGGCATGCATGTAATTCGCTCTCTCCTTGGCCTATAAAAGGGAGACGAACTCCCCCGCCGCAGGGGACAACACGAGACACGACACAACACAAGATAAGGCAGAACAACGCACGACACATCACGCACTCGCTCTCCAATTCTCCCACAATATCTTCAGCCACTTCACCAGGGACTTGGAGGCCACGCTTCCTCTCCCGCCTTGCTTGTAGCAGCCCCACTACAGGCACCCCGGTGCTGAGCAATATAGTGCCTCGAGCACACCACTGCTGGACGTACGGCCCCTCGGCCGGAACCAGGATAAAACTCCGTCTCTGATTGCTTAGCATCGACCATTGAGGGATAGACCTTGGCGCTTATCACTGGTTAGTGTCGGGACCACATTCCGCACCGACACCATCGGCGTTTCCCTGTGGTGGAGGTGAAAATGAAATAAAGAATAGAGAACGATTCCTGATGTAAGTTTTCAAGAGGTGGAAGGGCATAAACATAATTTTGTTTCTCTCAGGATTCCTGATGTAAGTTAGATCTAGGTTTGACAAGTGAATTATGCCAAACTGTTGAAGATGAACTTTTTTCATATCTTTTTAAAGTTGGCAAAACACAAGATTTGCCAATTAAAATTTGGCAAACTCTTGGAGATGCTGAGCAACTCCAAGAGATCCCTTAAAACAACAAGAAAATCAGTTTTAGGAGGAAAAAACTAGAAAAGTGACCTCAAACAGCTCCCCTAAACCTTCTGTAAAGATTGGGTGATGCGAATCCGACCCCTTTCGTCCCGCATATTTTCATGAGAGCCTCCTCCCCCAAACGCCTCGGTACTAAATAACGAACTGTGGTTTATCACACCCAACCGTTAAGAATACTATATATGGGTGAGTGAGAGGTCAGAGGTGAACGTGGCGAAGATGTTCGTCTAAATTTTTTGTTAAAAAACTCATTATTCATCCGTTACATTCCCACCGCTTTTAAATTTAACAACTTATTACTATTCACCTATCACATCTCCAATGTTCACCCGTTACATCCCAAAGCGGCGTTCATGGGGACCACAGCGGGGGGGGGGGGGGGGGGGGGCAAAGCTGTGAGGTGCGACAGGAAATGTTAGAGTTGGGCCAGGGTTTTGGAAGGGATTGAGCGGCGGGCGTTGGACCTAGGGGCAGCGGGAGATGGAAGATAACATGTGTGGTAGGGGAGGAAGGATCTGAGCTGTCCAAAAAATCATGTAAGAGAGATCATATTTCACCTGTGTGAGGAATAAATGATCTTTTTTTAAAAAAAATAATTTAATTTTTAAAAAATTAAAATTTAAAAAAAATACAAAATGTCAAAATAAAATAAAATACAAAAATATGTGCATTTTACTAGTAAATACAAAAGAAAAAAAAATACTGAAACGATAAAACTAGAAACATGACAGAATGTCAAAGAGATCATTGTTAGGCTGTTTGCCCTTCTGACCTAAATCGGCACCAAAGGAATAATTGGACAGGCACACCACAAATTCACACAAAACCGGTATTGTGTACACGCCAGCATCATTACTCACTTATTCTATGAGTGTCAATACATCCTCAAGTGACCTATATATGTACATCCACCACGACATAAACACTGGGTGGAGAAAAGACATCACAAAGGTACAATATGAACGTGTAAAAGTATAACAAAATTGGTCTATCAATCAGGCTATGAGTCATCCCGTACGTGTTCTAACATCCTGTAATTCCTACTGGACCCAAGCCAAAAGAATGTGGTCCTATTCCGCTACACATAAATCAATACGAGGTAATGAAGCATTAGCTAAATCTATCGTATATGTGTATTTTGTTTCAGAAGGCTGTCATGTGGAATTTGAGCTGATCAAAGAATCACGACGGACAGGAGAACAGCTGCGACGAAGATGTTTGTGTTGAAATGCAGCTTCAGCGAAAAACCTGCTGAAGGCTGCAGCACGTTGACTTGGGTGCTATTTGGTGAACCCTTGGCAGCTTCAGGAGTGTAACTGTTGGGCCCCATTGCAGACTTCGGAGGAACAGCAGAAGGATTTGGGTTCACTGGAAGTCTACTCGAGCTGTCCACGCTGTAACCTGGTAGCAGCAACAGTATGTAAGGGTTTAACGCAATGGATTTGAATTTTGAAGAAACATCATGAAAGACGTGGAGGTGCTTACAATCAAATTTTTTCCAGCCCAAGACCTTCCTCTCTCGATCAAACACAATCTTCAGCCCAGACATAAAATTCTCTGCACAAAAAAAAAAATGACAAGTGAGACTAAGAAAATTGAGGTAGATCACTATCAGAGATACATTTTTACTTCATAATGCAAATGGATGGAGCAGCCATGTTTTCAAGCAAAAGGTTGAAATATAAGATGTCTTGGCAATAGTAACAATTAATATGTCTACCATTTAACAAGTCATACAAAGGATCCATTCTATGTTTTTTTAAAGAACATACTTGCTGAATTTCGAACTTTAATAGGATCAAACATCTTCACGTTTGAACAGAAGGTCTTAGAGTTTTAAATGCAGAGGTTCTTACCCCCTATCAAGTTAACACCTTCACTCTTCATCATAGCCAAGCAATAGCCAAGTGGATTCTGAAAAGTAGATGTAAATTAACACACACTGTACACGAGTAAAATAAACAAATAGAGCTGAGTATCAGTTGTGTCTTACAGATGCAGTATCCGTTATAGTAATTATCGGATCATTGACAGGAAATACACTCCCACCTGTTGCCGTCAGACTTATGTTTGGAGGATTGATAGATCGCTTTGAACTGGAAAGTGCAGCTATGTAAATAGCAGCACGTGGAGATGTAAATATAAGGGACTGTTGCTAAATGAAAATACCTTACAGAATAGCAAAATTCAAAGGGCAGAGAAGAGTCAAATTGGCTCGGCTTATCTTTGACTTGTGAGTTGAACTGATAAGAATGAACATAAGTAAGAACACCCATTGTGAAAGATGGAGTGCTAAAAATCGCTCCTAACATAATACTTACACTGCTAGTGATTTCAGTGTACATAGGATCGGACAGAGCTGTGAAAGAGGTGCCGGAGTCGACAATAGCACTAAACTCAGCGTTGATCGATTTACTTCCCACCATAGCACCAGTGATGCTTATGTTGTAATATGGGCTGCAGAAAGAAGGTATACCAACATGAATTTGATGGACAGCTTCACATTTATGAAATGTGTGCAGTAGAAACATACTTATGTTTATAAATATTTAACGGGGTTTCCTGCTGGTCCGAGCTTCCCGTGTCCCCAAAATTGATTCTACCATGACCATCTTCTCCAAAGCACATTGAAAAGGAATTGGCAGCAACTCCTCCACTTGCTAGCAAACTTGGAACTGATTTACTATCCATACCAAGACCAAGCAGACCATTGGGAGCGGCATTTCCCAGAAATGAACCAGTCTGAACCTGTCCACAACTATGAACAGTGCACAGAGGATTCAGCACACGGAAGTTAGAACGAGCAAATTAGCATGGAAACTATCAGAGTATTCAAGTACATACCCGAATGTTATGGGGGCTGTAACAATTTTCGGTTGACCATATTCAGTCATCAGGTACAAAAGATCCTCGACTAGCACACCTGAGGACGACGTGTTATCAGACAAGTATTCGATACTGTATGGGCAGCTGCTGCTTTCTGATCGGCACGCGCTCTGCTGATCACACAAATTGCTACTGCAAGGGACCTTTCGGCTAGTACTCGACTTTTGAGGGCTGTACATTTCGAACTTCAAATTCTGTGAAATTTGGGCACACAAACACGAGTTAGCAAGAACATGTACAAACTGATCGGTGTCAATAGAGGCATAATGACAATATTGACTTCCTTGTGCAAATAAAAAGGACACATTTTCATGTTTCATAACAAGATCGAGTACACTGATCTAGGACTAAAGAATTGGCAGTTTTTTAATCCCGACCAGGGTCCCAGCTAAGGCTGTCATGCTTCTGGAAGATTTCTAAGAAGCACATGACAGATGCCATGCTTCCACAGATGCCCGCGTGATCATGGGCTAATTTCGGAGGAAGAAATTCTACCATGCGTAAACTTTTAAATTTCGGTGAAAGAAGCAATAACCTGTTGTTATGCCATCAACATGTCATCCTAACTCCCAAATAAACGCAACTGTAAACATAACAAACAGTAGGGCAGACGCCAAGTAGAGGAAGGCGGTGAGAAGCAGTACGTACCCCGTAGTCGGGGGATTCGAGCGGGGCGCACTTGACGCAGTCGCAGGGCACCCAGAAGAGGTCGCTGCCGGTGTCGAGCGCCACCAGGAACGTCACGTTCGGCGTCCCCAGCGCCACCACCGCGTAATGCAAGCTGCGCAACCAACACCAACCACCGCGCTCCCGGCTTTAGCCCCAAAAAAGCAAAGCAAAAAGACATACATAGCGCACCCCTCCCCAAACACCAATGATTCCAATCCCTCTCCCTGATTCGAAGCTAAGACTGCTTAAAGACGACGACGGTGGTATCCAGCAGAGAGCAATCGGAACGGTGCACTCACAATCCGAAATCGTTGAGCCTGTAGGTGTCGTTGCCGTCGGCGAAGGCCACCTCGCCTCCGGCGCCGGGCCCCGCGGATGCGAGCGACCGGCGGCGGAGGTCGTGACCCGCCAGCGCCGCGTAGTACTCCGTCGTCCCGGCCGGCGGCCCGCTGTGGTGGCCCGCCCACTCCCGCACGGTCTTCGAGTACCGGTGGTGGACGTCCAGGCTCAGCGCCTCCGCCGCGGACGCGGCCACGGCGGCCAGGAACGCCACCCGCACCCACGCCGCCGCCGCCGCCATGGGCAGCGACCAGCGAGCGAAGCAAGAAAAGGCAAGGTATAGGTAAAAGGCAGAAACCTTTGCAGCTCTGTAGATGGAAAGTTCCCCCGGCGTCGGGCCGCGGGGCGCTATTTATCCGCGCGGGATTCGGCGTCCAGGGGCAGGAGGAGGAGGAAGAGTAGCGCAGCGCAGGCCAGGACGGCAGGGGGTGTGTGTACCTGCCGCGCGCCCGCCTTCGACTGCGAGTGCGAGGTGGCCGGTTCGGCGTCGGGAGGTGGTGGGGGCAGGCAGCCGCGGGAGGGCGAGGGGTTTTCCCGCGGGGAAGTGTGGTGGTGGGTGGCGGGCCCCGCCGGCCAGCGATCGGTGGCGTCAGACATCATGCGCTGGAAGCTTCGCTTTGGACCTGCCGCGGGCGGCGTGGTCGCCGGGTCCGCCACTCCTTTGCTTTTTCTTGCACATCGTCATTTCGATTTCGCCTTGCGTTTTTCAGAAGGGTTAAAGTGGACCTGCGGGGCACTGTTGCTAAATGCTGATGCCCCCGCGCTGAGAAGCTGGAAAAGTGTGGCGCCGCCCGGCCTGACCGCCTGACCGGAGATCCTCGGTTCATACCGTGGCCGAGCCTCCGACGACGCTTCGGCCGTCTGGTCGCCGGGGACCGACGCGTCCGGATGGATGCACGGACGTTGCTTTCGTCGCGATTACTGCTGGAGTGGACGGGGCAAAAGCAAAATGCAACTTTGAGGCAGCGATTCCACATGAGACCCGGGGTGGCTGCATGAGTGAACCAAGGGTTGGGTCATGTCTAAAGCGATTTTTTTGTATGTTCTCGGCAACCTATATCTAACCGTTGAATCACAAATCAAACGACATCTGGAGTATCTGAGCCATCTCGAACATTCGGTGCATCCGAGCCATCAAATAGAGAGAATAGACGGCTCGATAGATGTTGCTGCTGTATTTTCATGGTCATGGGTGAGTGGCTTGATCGTGATGTCTTGGGATATACTACTCCGGTAGAGTAGGATGGATAGCATGATAGGCAACGGATGGCAGTGGCACACATGGACATGGGTCGGTTGAGGTCGGTATCCCCTGCAGAGATATTTCTCTTCTGGGCTCAATCGCAGCAGGTACTACCTGAAAGGAGATGCTCATTGCTGCCCCTTGAAGAGGAAATAAAGCCAAGGCGAGGGCCAATCTTGCTTGCACGGTTTGCGCCATGTCCTGCTTTCAGCTAAGGCTAGGAGGAGCTTAGGAGCAGGTAGCGGAGCATGCCGGTCCGCATTCGACGTGACCATGTGAGAACCGCATGGAAATTATATGGGCGCGACATCGCAGGCCCCGCCGCGGCGCCGCCCCCTTGGGCGTGCTCTGCGCAGCATGCTGCTCGCGTGGGCGACGGGTTTCCACACGGCTGCAGCCTGCGTTTGACTAGGGATGACTATGAAAGTGGGTGTGCTTGTTTTCCTCCGGTTTTGATCAGACTTCCGAGCTCTAGACCAACCACGCATCATCATCCACAGGATAGGACACCAAGCGCTGGCCAAATCCAAGGAGAGAATTCCCTCTATGGCACTCAAAAAACTCAGCCTTCCCTCCATATCACTGGAAAAGCTTTTTTTGCGCATTACACAATACATCGGAGACACTCACAACGCACGCACACTCATCCCTATGGATTCAAGATTTACAAAGTCACCACTGGAAAAGTTTGTAGTCCCTATTTGACATCTAAAATTTTGCTCCCTCCCTTTCTTAGCACTGCCGTCAGTTTTGCTATTAAGTATGGCCTAAAAAGACACTTTTGCCCTTCAACCCATCGAAACTGCCACACCACACCAAGCTGCCATATTTTTAACATTTTTGACACATATGTTAAGTGTAGCCTATAAAACGATGGTGCTTATCATTTTTCACAGATTTGAACATGAACATTACACAAATATTTAATAGTAATAAAAATTGATCCTCAATCTGAAATTAGAAAATTTCATCTTGAGCATTGCACAAAATAAGAATCACAACAAGCAAATAACTTCCATCAGTATATTATGTTCACATGAGTAGTTCAAACCTAGTGATGCTTATGGTTCACTTGCATACCTTACAGTTCATTTCATAGATATACACAACCAAGCCAACATTACAAATAATTCACATACACCACATTTGATTCAAAAGAAAGACAGATACAAATTATAAGCTAAGCCTTCTTTTGCTTCTTGTGCTCATAGCAGGACTAGTCGGGTCTGCTCATATTTTGCTCCTTGTGCACATTGCTGGACTGTCAAATGATACTATCAGATTCTTTCCTTGTTTTGTAGCTGGTTGCTTCCTTTTCCTTTTGGCTTGTACCTTGACAGGTTGTTGAGATGTTTGTTCACTGGACATAGGAATTGCCTCAAGCTGATTTGAACCACCTCCTGACCTACAAATATGCAACATCAACTTCATCAAAATAATATTCAGAAATAACACAAGTAGATATTGTAGATGCAGAAATAATTTCAGCAAAAAGTTAGAAACAAAACAGCTGAATATTACCTTTTGGAACCTATAGATGCTGAGTTCACTATTTTCCCCTTTGTCACAGTTCCAGATTCCAAGTTTTGGCTACAATGGAAAGGTGCTTAGAATAATTCATGGAAGTTTATCATGTAAGCATAAGCATAAGTGTTCATCATTACTGACCTAGGTGGAAAAGACATAGATGATGCTGGTAGATCATCACCCTGGAAAGGCACTACACTTGTCTCGACTTCTTTGGTGGTCTTTTTCTTCTTCTTTGGTGGCCCTCTACATGAGAAATATGAAATTAAACAGTGCACATACAACAGATTACCTCTACATGAAGTAAACAAAAAAATTATACAATGATGCCATATTACCTCATTTCCAATGCAGCAGCAATGTCGTCAGGGTTTCCTTTCTTGCATGTAGGCCAATGATGGCCATATTGTTCACAGATGAAGCATTTGTGCTTCCTTTTGGTCCCTTTATTCTCACAGAACCTTTGAACCTTTCATTTCTTGGCCTACCTGCTGTAGGTTTTAATAGTGGTGGATGCATGAAAAATCCATGGTTGGATTCAGACCACTGAGACTTGTCATTCATAGCGAGAATTAGATGAGTATAAGTTGCTCTAAATTTCTCAATAGAGTAATATGCGTCCACATAATTCTCTAAAGGTGCATTATGGAGTGATGTGATGAATGCTATAGCATGCTTGCATGGAATGCCAAAAACCTGCCACTTTCTACAAGAACATGTCCTTTCATGTAAGTTCACAACAAACCTAAAGCCACTGCCTCCCAGTGTTGTAACTTCAGCAATTTCTTCTAAGCACTCAACTACTTCCAACTCTAAATGTCTGCTGTCTTCATTCAATTTTTTGTTATGTGTGTCAAAATCAAGCCTTCTAGGTTCCTTGCAATCTTTCTCCTCTGATTCCACTTGATCATCAGCAATTGCCTAGGCTTATCCATGAAATCATCCAAGTTCATTGACTTCTGTTGCTTGATCCAATTGTTGAAACATTCTGCCAATTCTTAGTTACATAGTCCACCTTGCAAATAGTTGAAAACTGACTCCTAGTCCACAACCTAGTATGGGACTTCCTAAGATATGCAGTTGCTGCAGGCTTTGCTGCCTCCATAGCATGCCAATGTTTCTCAAATAAATAAGGATTCCATGAGTAAGCAGTTGCCCAAAGATGGTCATCAAAAACCTTACCATGATACTTTTTTTTGAAGTTACTCACTAAATGAAACATGCATTCCCTATGTTCTACTTCTGGAAACACCTTTTCTACCCCTGACATAATTGCTTGCCCAGCATTAGTTGATATGGTTAACCCTCTTGGTGATTCTATGGCTCCTCTAAGGTTTTGAATGAACCATTCCCAATTATCACTAGTTTCAGAATAAAAAATGCCAAAGCAAACAGGATACATCCAGTTATGTCCATCAACAGCTGTTGCACTAGCCAATTGATCTTTAAAATCTGCCTGTCAAGAATGTGCTATCTATTGCTCGATATGGCCTACAACCACTAAGGAACCCCTCTATGCAAGGTTATAAAGAAAAGAAGAACCTTTTAAATCTGATCTTGCCTCTTATTGTGTGATGTTCAATAGTAACTAAACTGCCAGGACAATCTTTCTCAATTTGTGCCTTAAATCTATATAAATTGTCAAAGCTACTATCCCTATCACCATATAGGTGTTTCATTGCGAGCTGCTTACCCATGTATACTCTTTTGTAGTTGATAGAGACCTTGTGATGTTCTTTAAGCTTCTTTACCAGATCCTTTGGCCACACAGTTGAGTCGTTAATGAGAAAGTCCCTCATGGACATAGTCCTCATTTCCTTGACCACATAATCATAAGTTCACTAGGTAAATACATGACCTCCTCATCAACATGCATGAAAGGGGTTTTGTAGATAACCGTCGTTAACACCCTCATGATAGGTAGGCAATGCTCAGGCCACTTTGTAATAGGCTCATATAGTTTTGAGGGATCAGTGTATGAAAAGAACATGTGGATAATCTTTGTCTCACTATGTCTCTCAAACATTGCCATCAATTGTTGATCAGTTGTAACTACAGGATAGGTTTTCAACACAACATCATAGTATTGGACATGTGAGATTTCTCCATAACTCGGTGGGCACTTGTCTGTGATTGAATCAACAAAGTCCTTAAGGTTGGTTGTGTCACAATCAACAACCTTCTCAAAGTAGAAACAAGCAACATCCTTTCTAGCCTTTTCTGGATTACCAAGATGAAAAATTTTCAATAGATAGCTAGAAGTAGGATCCATCCTGTGAGTAAAATTAACATTATTTAAGCATCACAAATTTTTCATGCTACCATTACACAATCACTATGCTGCTACAATTTTAGAAACAACATTGATGAAATTAAATGAGAAACTAACCCTTGCTCGAGCCACTATGCAGAAACCCATCCTCTTCCATCCTCCGTAGGCAAGGCCGAGCTTGCACCTGCGCCATCTAGAGGCAAAGTTGCCCCTTCAACCTCGCCAAAATAAGCCCCTGTGCTGACCTTCTGCACACCATGCTCACCGCCTCGGCCCTCAGGGGACCCCTGCCAGGCGGGCGCCCCTTGCCCGCCGCTCCCCATGCTAATGGAGAGGGGGCAAACGGGCCCCGATCTGGATGGCCACCGCTGCCCTCTCTCCAATCCGCCTGCACAACCTGTGGCCGCACCAAAATCGATCTAGGGTTTGGGGAGGGAAGGGATGAGGAGAGAAATACCGAGGTAGAAAGAATGGATGGGTCGGGGTCGGGGGCGTCACGCCGAGGCGCGATAGGAGTCGCGCGGTTCATGAGGGGAGGGGAGGGGTACCTCGGTCCAGAGAATAGACTGAACTGTGTTTTCTAACGGAAAAGGCTAATAGAGTTGACAGAAGTGCTAGAAAAGGAAGAGAAGAAACTTTTAGATATCAAATAGGTCAACAAACTTTTTCAGTGCTATAGAGGGAAGTCCAAGTTTTATGAGTGTTATATAGGGAATTTTCTCAAATCCAAGTTGTACCGGCTTAGACTCATTGTCACATGTTGTCTAGAGTTTATACTTCTAACCTTTTTGTCAAATGGTGAGATCTGGACAACCCACGGGGGTGTTAATCCCTGTGGTTTATTTGTTCGATGGGGAGGAGTCTATGGGTAAGAACTCGAAGGTCGCACACGAGTACGCGGAACACAGAGAACACAACGAGTTTATACTGGTTCGGGCCTCCGGAGAGTAATACCCTACATCCAGTTGTCGGTGTGGATTACTTGGGGATTGGTCGAGGTTAAGTTACAAGGGGGATCGCCTCGTCCGCCTTATATTGGCCAGCGGATGAGGTCGGTTCCTAGATTCCCGGTCGGTTGCGACCAGGAGACCTAAGTCTACGTTACACATCTTGCCATATCCCGTCGATCTGCTTTAGGCGAAGTCCACCGAGGTCTTGTCTTGTCTTGTATGCCAAGTCTTGAGGTCGTGTTGGATTAGGTCGTCTGGGGGAATCTTCTGGAAGGTCCTCAGGAGGTCGTGTGGGCTGCCAACTAGGTCTGTTGGGCCCACTGACAGGTCGGCGGGTCTTCTAGTAGGCCGGACCCACTTGTCGGGGACGGCCATGAGCCTGGTCGGTGGGGACCCAGGGGTACCCATGTCTCACAAGCCCCCAAGCGAGGTGTAGGTGCAGCAACCTTAGAAAGGTCATGACGAAGTCGTAGAGCTATCGATAGGTCGAATAGCATGCACGTCGGGCCAAAAGAAAAAGAAACAAATTAGCTTAGCAACCGACCTGTTTACAATCTTGCCGAACGAAGAAAGATCGAGTGACGACCTATAGGAAGCAAACTTCCAATAGATCGAAACGACGATGAAAAAATTCAGAGGACATCGAAGATGCACTCATGAGTAGTATCCGAGCATCATGGCGGGCAGATGACGGGTATGATGATCCAAAAAGAAGAAAAGAAAAAGTAGGTCGAGTGACGACATGATGAGAAACAGGTTTCCCAACAGGTCGGTATGACGAAGAAAACAAGAGGGCGTCGAAGATGCACTCGTAGAGTAGTCCCCGAGCATTGAAGCAGACAACATGGCTGGTTTGATGCTCCAAAAAGAGAAGAAAACTGAGTCATGGTTGTGACAACCTGCCCAGGAAAATACCGTACTATCGCCTAAAACCAATCCACTTTGGTCATTAAGCAATAGTAAAGTATCATCCCGTCGTTAGTTGCCGGGTTAACACCCGGTAAATCACTTGGAAATCATACAGAGGATTGACATATGTATTAAAACTCACGTGAAGGCGAGTCCAGAGTACAACACGAGTTGAGAGCCAGTTTATTACAAACCATTGTTCAAGGCATGAAGTAAAGGTTCAGAGTGCGAAAACAAAGGAAATAGATTAAACTAGCGCACGGTAAACATCACAGGAGGCCATCAGTGATGTCATCACTTGTCGCCATCCACCCGGTCGACAACACCTGCACAACAGTTTTAGAGCAAGACTGAGTATACTAATACTCAGCAAGACTTAACCGTCGGGTGATAACTACATCACCAAACTCTAGACATGCAAGGCTTTTGGCCGGTGGAGTTTTTTTTGCTGAACAGCCACGAAGAGTAGGTCCTTACTTTCAATATTTTAGCACCAGTTCTAGTTGATTTCCATTTCTAAGTGCGCCAACTAATTCAATCCAGAATTTGGACAAGCAATTAATTCATACAACATTATTCACCAATTCCATCATTACGGGATATCATGGCCAGTTGATTAAGCAGTCTCGGATAATGGTGAGAGGCCGGCAATCGACTGATTTAAACCTTGCAAGGTAAACCTAAGCACACAGTAGGATGCCCTCGGGTTCCCAAAAATCCAGGCAAGGCAGTTCCCAAAAATCCTCGGGTTGGGACCAATGCTTACAGTCCTGGGTACAAGGCTAACTGGCGTACCCCGCAAGGCACCCAGTTTCACACATGCACCCCCCTTCCCGGTAACTAGCCGGGTAGGTGACTACTCAGGAGTAGTAAGGGAGAGTTCCTGCGCCGTCTCATTAAGGTACTAGGCTTACCGGTCCCATTCCCGACAAGTGCTTAGTACGTTCAAAAGCTTAGCCCACAAAAGCCACTGGACCGGAGCCCAAATCCCATGCTCTTACCACATGAGCAGTCCACTTATAAAGATCTTATGATTCCAACATAAGCACCTATTCTCACGAGTGACGAACATCACTCGACTTCTACCGGTCCTGTAGCGTAGCAGCTATCGACCTAGCATGCTAGTGATAGAGCATAGGTACCTAGGGATCAGCATCTAGGGTTTCAATTCAACTCTTGAAACGTAAATACGCAATCATTGCGAAACATAATGGTATAATTTTCAAAGATGGGGTTAATGATCTCGGGGCTTGCCTTCGCTGGCAAGGTTGGCCTTGGGCCCTCCTGGACTTTGGTCCAAGCCTTGAGTTACGTCCACGTATGGCAGCTCTTCGTCAGCACCTTTGTCTCCTCCTTCCGGCACGAGCTTACATCTACCGTCGGGAAGATCTACACGAAGATGCAATGCAAGATTTAATTGTCGATTCTTAAGCAATTAATTACAAACAATAAATGACAACCATGGGGTGCATTGGTTGAACACATTCACCTAGATAAGAATACATTCAGCATACTCTTCCAAAAAGGAACGATATGCATTTCTTTATTATTTATTCCTTTTGATAGTGACTGTGTACATATATATGTAAATAATTTAATTTAACTTCACAAACAGCAATGGGTTGGTATTTATCTTTTTAAAATCATTTTCATCACACACCAAGTCATTAAAGGTGGGTTGGTGATTTTTCCTATTTAAATGACTATTAAGTCTTAAATTGCTTCCATAGCTTTTATTCATAAATAAATTAATTAAAATTCAGTGGAAATGTTCATTGGGCACTAATCACCTACAACAAGTCACTGAACACACATGCATGTTTAGGAAAGCCATGAATTTAATTATTTTGAAAATAACAAAAGCTAGCTGGGAGAACAAGGTAAATGCACACAAAAATAAATACTCATAAAAAGATCCAAACTTTCTCACACATGTTATATGGTCCAAAACTAGCCTAGGGATGTAGTATATACACCTAGAACTATTATGGAACTTGAGTTATGTATTTTTAAAGAAAATCAAGCATATTCCAAGATGAAATATTTCTAGCAATCATAAAATTGTGATTAATTCACCAGAGGTGTATTTTAGCATAAAAAGACAACATGCAGAAGTTGGGCACAAAAATCTAATTAGTTTTAGCTATAAAAATCATTTGGACAAATTCTGCATAAATAGAAAACAATTTATATAAAAAGATTTACAACACAAATTTGTGCAATTTTTGGTACAGGAGTTAGTCATGACAGCACACACAACATATCCAAAAGTTAGATACAGAGGACTTTTAGTTTCTGAGATATCACAGATCTAGGTTTTCACATTTCTATTTTTCATGCAAAAATTATCAGGAACTAGCTCAGGCAAGATTAACAAAAGTTGTAGTACTCTTCACGAGGAATCCAACAAAATTGAGTTTGCATTTTTGTGAGTTTTCTACTATTTTCTACAAATTTTCAAAGTTCCAACAAAAACACAAGTACTATTTGAGATGAGGTTTTGCACCGGAGTCCCTGGAACTTTCTGTAGATTCACAACCATACCCTCCGCTCACAGAAAACACCCTGGAAGTAAATCGGACCTTGCAATGGGGCCCTTGGGCGCGGTGGCCGGCGAGGCCGGCGGCCTTGGCCGGGCGGGAGTGAGCGCGGGGTGGTCCAGGGGGTGCCCTAGGCCGGTGTGGGGAGGTTGGACCGGCGGAGATGCGGCCGGCGACGGCCGTCGGCGGCGGCTCCCGGCGGCGGCAGCGGTAGCCTGCCGTCCGGCGAGAGGCGGCGCAAGGTGAGGCGACGAGTGGTTGCTCGAGCCTCTATGGATCCTAGAAGGGGCGTCCGTGGGGTCGGTTGACCGCGGAGGAGGGCACAGGCAGGTGTCCCGTGGTGGTGGCCATGGCAAGGACGGAGGAGCACAGGGAGGCAGCGGCGGCCGTGGGCGCACGCACGAGAATGCGCAGACGGTTTTGTAGGTTGTTCACGTGGCGTAGGGGAATCCTCACCGCGGTACGGCGGCGCCTCGGCCGGCGCGCGTGCACAAAGCAGAACGGCGGGCGGGCCGCCGGGACCAAGGGTGGTGCGGCCGGCGGCGTGTACGGGAGCAACGCGTGGCGTGCGCGGACTTCAAGGGTCTTAGAGTGCTCTTGGTCTCGGGAAGGAACGACCTCGGGAAGGTGCGAGCGGGCCCGCACGTCGAGGCGGCGGGCGTCGCGCGCAAGCGCGCGGCACGCGCGGGAGCGCGGGCGGCGTCGCGGTCAGCCTTCCTGTGTCAGACTGACAATGTTTGACCGAGATTAACTCAACATTTTGCAATAAAAGTGTACCAAGTGATGAATAGGAAAGTTGTAGATCTCACTACCCTCTATCACTTTCACAAAGGTCGTATGGTGTTTTTCTCCACGAATTTTGCACAAATTACTGCCAAACTTTGAATGTCGCCATGCCTCGGTGAACAGGAGGTGCTGACAGTTGACCAAGTTTTCACCAATTTCCTCTCAAAATTTGAAATGCCAATCTACATGAAAGTCGTGTCCCTCGATAGACTGGACAACTTTCATATTAGTAGATTTTGAAGTGTTTTGGTGAAATTTGGAGAACGCGGCAAAAGTTCCGGAAGACATTCACTGCCGTAAGTGTCTAAGCGGGGTTTGACCATGCCTTTGACAAAGGGTTGACCACAAGGGTGTGTTGACTTGGTCAAGGGGTTCAATAGGGTTTGCTGGCGAGGTTTTCAAGGTGATGACCCAGGTTGACCTAGGTTTGACCAATGTCAGCAGGTTTGACTCAGCTGATTCGGTCATTAGCGTTAATGACGCTAATTAAAAACCCGGGGTGCCACAGCCTACCCTCTTAAACAGAATCTCGTCCCGAGATATGATTAACAAGATTAGAGTGATTCCTTCCATCATGGCAAGGCGTTACAAAGGGAGAAAGGTATCTCCGCTTACGCTTCCCTGATATCGGGGATTCAAATTGGAACAAAGGTGCAAGGTGCACTCCCTACTACCTCATTGCCGTTCATGAGGAAGCGGGCGTTGAATGTGCACATGTACAACTAATAGCAGACAGATTCCGCCTACGATACAAAGATACATCCCTACCAGCGTCTAGTGAAGTGACTCGAACTCTTCCAAGGATTGAGTCATGGGCGTCAGCTTGGCTTGAGTCCTTCTTCTGGCCTACTTCCGAGCTTCTTCTCGACGTCGTGGACGAAGACTGAGGGCGGCTTGCTCGGTAAGAACGGAACAGATGGGAGAGAGGGGCTAGTGGTAGGGGGACCAAGACTAGCTGGAGGGAGGACAAGAGCGGTGGTGATATCGAGCTGAGGCGGTTCGGGGCAACAGGGCTTCCCTTTCATGGCTGCTGCGGGCTGTAACGGTCAGCTGACCCAGCCGGGCATCTGGTGTGGACAACATGGAGCTCGACAATGGTCAACCCATGAGGTCTCGGCGGCACGAGTACGATTGCGGAAGAAGATGGCGGAGTGGCGTCACGACGTCGTATGGTCGTGACACTGACGAAGATGAGGTCCAACGGTCTGAAGGATTGACCGTGATGGGGAGAAGAACGAGAAAAGCTCAGTGTACAACACTCTACATTCGCGTTTGCAACAAAGAGAAGCTTAGCAAAAGCTTCGATCGATCCTGGGTTTACTTCCTTGCTCGATCCTAAGTATTTGGAGGTTATGGGTACGGATTAAGAATGGATAAGCGATGGATGACCTTTCTACATGGACTTTTCGAGAACCTTGACTGCTTAAGAAAACTTCTACTTCTACTGCTCATCTGATCGGAAAAGAGTTGATTGTTAAAAGTCATCTAGCTTGGCAGCAAGGAATCGAGTCAACGGGGATTATCAAAAGACCTTTTGCGAAGGAAAGGAAGGCGAACAAAAGAGTTCCGTAATTTCTGGTAAGAAAGATAATTTTGTGCGGGAGCTTCACAACCATCTTGCTCACACCTTTACTCAACTTGTGAATTTGAGGTGTTGACGACTCATTATTTTGAGGTGCAATGATCTTAAAAGTTGACACGATGCACCTGCTTGTGAAGACACTATGCACATGCTTGTGCGGTATGGTGCTCATGATGCATGTTAGAATGACCCGGTTATTCATATGATGAGTTAGTGATTGCGAGGGCAATCATAGGCAGAGAAAGGATCTGTGTGGCGAGTCGCTTTCCCACAATCATGATACCTAGCGCGCTCCTAGTGGCAGTCATGTGGCTGCAAGACACACGATGCCCTAGGTCCCGTCACGACACCATTGGTTATGGAACAACAACATCACCAAAGAGAGAGATAGGGTATGAGTACGGAGTTCTCATGCGAATGCAGGTTAGTATGCCTAAAGTTCCCAAATGCATATGCTATGCAATGCATGCCCAAAAGTGGCATAATTTTAATTCAAAAAGTCGTGAACTAGTTTGAGATTCACTATAGAACTTGATTTGATCACAACTAGCATAAATAATGCCTCACGTACATTACTGCTGAAGAGGTTCAACCAAGGTGTTACATTGATGAGGGGCTTCAGAATTACCGACAACGTTTGGGATTACCGTGCAGACTAGCTGCACAAAGAAGCTCCTAGTCCAATCAACCGTAATAGCTAACCAAACGCGGTTATTGTACACTAGGATTCCTTACAAATACTACACTCATACGACTTAGAATTTTATTTCCAACCTGCCAACTCCCTACGGTTGGATCTACCATGCTGAAGGACTATGGTGACTCGGATCCAGATTCTACTCCGGATTCTCCTTGAATTTCTTCAACATCTTCTTCTCCTTCTGGTCCCGGAATGATAGGTTCCGGAGGTGGAACTGCTATAGCTTCTAGTTGATTTTCTAGTTCAAGCATATACTGGTCGTTATGCTGCAACAGGAAGTTCTGCTCATGTATGATCTCACTCAACTCTTGTATCTTTGCTCTGTCCTTGCGTCTTTCCTTCTTGAGAGTAGCTATCATTGCTCGGGCTTCCTTCAATGCTTGAGCTGTACACTCCATCTCTTTAACACTGGCAGGGCTACTTGAGCACACCGATCTCAGAAGGTCACGTTTCTGGGGCGCCCAACTAGGTTGGCAGGGCCGTAGTCATACCAAGATATTGCAAGACCTAGGTATTAAGGCACGCTGACCTCGAGGAGGTCGTTTTGGTGTCCAGACGACCAACATAGCTACTGGCCACCCGGCGGAGCCGTGATACTAAGGTATTGTCGACCTTAGCAACAATAGGCACACCGACCATAGGGGCCCAACGAAAGTTGTAGATCTCTGTGATGCTTCTGATCTCCAGATGTCCAGAAGGATCTGGTAGAGCAGCGAGGCACGCCTACCTCGGAAGGTCTTCAATCGAACCTACGACCATTCTGCTTAGGAAACAGAAATATAGGCTGATTGGAATAGGTCCGTTTACGTACAGAGCCATAGCGGGTGCACCGGGACGCAGAGCCTAGCGGGTGCAAATATCATTCATCAGGTCATAGAAGAAGGTCGTGGAGTCGTCATCGAAGGGGGGTTAAGTTAGGCGCAGAGCCCTCTAACATGGGGTCAGTTTTTGTCTTGTAGCGTAGAATGCAGGATCACGGGTCAACAGTGGTTGGAGATGCTCTTGCCACCCAGAAAATGACAAGCTGCTCACTGATCGAGGGGATTACTGTAGCCATGTGACCTCTGCGGCGGGGCTCAGGCATCATTGATGCACAAACGACAAAGACGTCGTGAGTCAGAAAGAGTAATGTTGTCGCCTTTAATGATGCACAGGCTACAGACCCCATTGCCACGTGGTGACAGTGTCAGCACTTCGCCAGCTGCCCGAGGCGCGGCGTCAGCTATAAATAGCACCATGAGGCTGGAGGAGTGTTGACGATGTATTTTGGTACACCAAGCATGTTCATTACACAATGGTTTAGATTTGATTATGGAACTAACCCGCCACTAGGCACACTAATCATATAACAAGTTCATCTATGTGCATGCATTTGGAAGTGTTGTGTTTATGTAGGAAAACATGGACATAAAGGACGGATTCACAACAAGTTCAAGGAGCATTTACGGAGCCTTGTTCGTGTTCATGAGCTTGATGAAATCATTTCCAATGGTGGCAAGGACCGAAGTGCTACGTAGGAACACCCCCGGGGATTGAAGCGTAAAAGACCGAACTTCATGCGCGGAGAACCTCCATCTTGGACGTGAGGATGACATCGTCAAAATCATGCAAGTGGAGGGGGCAAAGTGCATAATCACCTGAGGACCCACGGAAGGGAAGGGGCGACCGAACAAGGCCGAATTAGGACTGGGCCGGTCGGCCCAGGCCGGCCGTCCCAGCCCAGTTCCGGCGTCGGTTCGGCCCCCCTTCACTTGCACCCGAAGGATCTTCAACCCTAAAACCCTGTAGGCGCCGCCATTCGCAGGGAGAGAGCCATTCGCACCAGGAGGCCATCCACAATCTAGAGAAAGAGGAGGGAGATCAACCACCTCAAAGGAAGCACCCACAAGTGGAGAAGAAGGAAGACGCCGTCGGAAGGGTGACCATGATCAACGGTGCTATGTCTAGCACCTTGATGGGGTAATCTCCTTATTCGTCCATGAGTTGTAATCGATCTTGAGATGTAATCATACTTTGTCGGATTATCTATCTATCATCTTGTGTTGAATATACTTTAATGCTTAAAGTTAGCTACCATGCCATAAAGGGAGTAGAGCTCCAATGCTTCCTTGGATCCATTCAATACACCGTGTCCATCATAGGTCTAGTCATGAATACCTTCGCGTAGTGACAGTATGAGAGGAGGGAAAGGGCGAAACCGTGGTCACAACCCCCGATATATTAGATTGGTTTTTATGTCTTTAAGCGATTGCATAATCTAGTATCGTAGACCCATGGACGAGTGTCTCCTATCTTGATTGCTTAGTCATTCTCTCTAGTATAGTTTAGTTGTTTTCTAGTTTCATGATAGTTAGGGTTTGAGTAGCTAGTGTGTAGAGGTAGATCAAATGCTTGTAATCCCCTTGCTCCGCGGATTGACAAGAACCTTGGGAATCCCGTGGTGAAAAATGTGTGGGTCTGTACGCTTGCGGATCGTAGAGGGATACGTCTTTTATCCGTCAACAAGCCCCTTTTTCTGGCCCCGTTGCCGGGGAGCAAGCTAGTTTACATCGTTTGGTTTGCATCTAACTTAGTTTTATATTTAGTTTATCTTTTGTTTGCTATATCTAACACATATTATCTAGAAAACCACTTGTTTTGTTTTTGTTTTTGTTTTTATCTTGTTGTATAGATGGCGTTCATCAATCTACCCGTGGAAGAACTGGAGAAATCACTAAGGGATTACGCTAGCCCTCGATGTGAAGACATAAGAGTACAAGAGTTGGATTCTAAGCTCTAAGAGACCAAGTATGAGATTAAATCCAAGATCATCGAGATGGTGGTGGCAAACCCGTTTGAAGGGATGGTTACAGAGAACCCATATAGACACATAAGGCATTTCACGACGCTATGCAACACGGTGCGTCAAGAAGGAGTTCCCAATGAATGGTTCAAATGGAATCTCTTTCCCTACTCACTTGCCGGTGAAGCAAAGACATGGTACTCGTTTGCGTCCTTTGAAGTTGAAGGCAATTGGAACAAGTTTACTAAGAAGTTTTGCGAGAAGTTCTTTCCAATTAGCAAGGTTCAACATATAAGGAGGCAAGTGATCACTTTCATGCAAGGAGAAGAGGAAGGGATAGACCAAGCCTGGGATAGGTTTAATGAGTTAATCGAACAAGGACCAAGACTCGGCTTCTCCGGTGACGTACTCTTGCATACATTTTTCTTTTACCTAACCCCTAGTTGCATGCAACACGTCCAAATGTGTGCAGGTGGGGATCTCATGGAGAAAACACTCACGGAAGCCGCCCAACTTCTACAAAAATTCAGTAAAGCGGCCGCCATGCGAAGAGATTGGGAAACAAGACTTGCGGAAGAGCCGGAATACAATTCAAGGAAGAAGAAGAAGTGTGCTGAATTTTCTAAAGAGGCAACCCCGGAAGTCACAAAAGAGGAGCCAATCCCAGAAAAGTTTGAAGAAGAACACATCAAGTCAAGCACTACCCCGAGCGTTGACTTCGTCGTATCAAATGAAACAAACAAGAGAAGCATGTCAAGCGCAAAGCCACTAAGGGAGTTCGAACCAATGGATTGGGTTCCTATCGATTACGGAGAAGTATTCGACAAGAGAAGACCGTTCCCTAATCAAAAGGGAATGGCAAGAGCATTGGAAGTGGATTTCCCACAGGAAAGGAAAGCGGAAGAATCATACGACCTTGAAACCACGGGTGAGATCTTTCAAAAGCTCTTTGCAGATGATGAAGTGGATCCGGAACACATAGCCGAGGTGAAGAGAATCATGGGGATCAAGCCCGAAGCATCACCATACGCTCGCCTCGCCGAAGTTTACGCGATAGGATCCGAAGAAGAAGAGAAGATGGCACCACACTTGAGTTGCGAGATCAACGGAGTTCAATGCAAAGCTTTATGCGACATCGGAGCCCAAGTACGTGTCCTATCTTCTAAAATTTACAATAAAGTTCAAGACCACAACCTAGACTTAGCTCTAACATCAACAAAATTAATTATGGGAGATGGTAGAACTATTAGACCTCTAGGTATTGCTTGCAACATGAAAGTAAAAATCTCTGGAAAATGTATACCAACCGATTTCTTTGTTATTGATGCTTACCATAGTAATCATGATCACATAATCCTAGGTAGACCCTTTCTTAAATTGGTTGATGCCGTGTTGGATGCCGGAGAAGGCAAAGTAACAATGAACCTTAATGGAACAAAGTACACATATAACTTTCTTCGCGTTTCTAAACACCCTACACCCTTTCCTCCCGAAGAAGAAGTAGAGGAGGTAGATAGTCTTTGTTTTGTTGAAACCCTTAGAGACCCGCTGCAAAGAGCGATGGAAAATCAAATTAGTAATCAACAAGATGAAGAACTAGAAGAAGCAACAAAAGGCTTAGAACCACATGATGGAAGTGTGGAGGAAGAAAAAATCGAGGACATAGGAGAAATTAGACCCAAGGAGCCACAAGTGCTCGAGGTATACCTTAAACCTTTGCCCAAAGGATTAAAGTATGAATTTTTGGGCCCAAACAAGACTTATCCAGTCATTGTGAGCGACGAGTTGAGTCCCGAAGAAAATGAGAAGTTGCTGATTTTATTAAAAAAATATAGGAAGGTGATTGGATATTCGATTAATGATCTCAAAGGTCTTAGCCCAGCCTTTTGCACTCATTGTATACCAATGGAAGACCAATGTAAGCCCATAGTGGACCACCAAAGGAGGCTAACTCATGCCATGCGAGAGGTAGTAAAGAAAGAGGTCATTAAGTTACTTGATGCCAGAATCATCTACCCGGTTCTGCATAGCGAGTGGGTGAGCCCGGTACATTGTGTACCAAAGAAAGGAGGTTTAGCCGTGGTGAAGAATGAGAAGAATGAGTTGATACCGCAAAGAACCGTGACCGGGTGGCGGATGCGTATCGATTATCGTAAGCTTAATAAAGCGACGAAGAAAGATCACTTCCCCCTACCGTTCATTGACGAGATGCTCGAGAGATTAGCGAACCACGCTTATTTTTGCTTTCTCGATGGGTACTCGGGGTTCATGCAAATTCCCATTCACCCAGACGATCAACACAAAACAACGTTTACATGCCCTTATGGAACGTTTGCATATAGAAGGATGCCCTTCGGTCTATGCAACGCTCCGGCCTCTTTTCAACGTTGCATGATGGCGGTATTCTCGGAATTCATCGAAGAAATTGTCGAGGTGTCCATGGATGATTTTTTCGTTTATGGGAAGATGTTCATGGATTCCTTAGCAAACTTGGATAAGGTCTTCACGAGGTGTGCAGAGGTAGACTTGGTGTTAAACTGGGAAAAGTGCCACTTCATGGTTAAGCAAGGCATAGTGCTCGGACATGTTATATCCGAGAGAGGCATTGAAGTGGACAAGGCTAAGGTAGAGACGGTTGAGCAACTCCCACCTCCGACGGATGTTAAGTCCTTAAGGAGCTTTCTAGGCCATGCTGAATTTTACAGAAGATTTATTAAGGACTTCTCAAAGATCACTAAGCCTTTAACGCATCTCCTTCAAAAAGATGTGGCTTTTAACTTTGATGAGAAGTGCCTAGCAGCATTCCGGACCTTGAAAAGTGTGTTGGTGAGTGCTCCCATTATTCAACCTCCGGATTGGAGCCAACCTTTCGAGATCATGTGTGACGCAAGTGACTATGCCGTAGGCGCGGTTTTGGGTCAAAGAAAGGAAGGACGAGTTCACGCCATTTACTAAGCTAGCAAAACTCTTAATGGGGCACAATTAAACTATGCCACTATAGAAAAGGAGTTGCTAGCGGTGGTGTTCGCTTTCGAAAAGTTCAGATCTTACATTATGAACTCGAAGGTCATTGTTTACACCGATCACGCAGCCATCAAGTATCTCTCGGCTAAGAAGGAAGCCAAATCACGTTTGATCCGTTGGATCCTTCTTCTCCAAGAATTTGATGTTGAAATTCATGATAAGGGGGTGGAGAATGTTGTGGCCGATCATTTGTCTAGGATGAATCGTGGACAAGATGATAAAGAGCCCATAGAAGATAAGATGAGAGATGACCACCTCTATCGAGTGCTTGGTAAAGACACTTGGATGATTGATATCATTCGAGCGATTCAGAAGATGCCTCTCGATCATCTAGATAAAAACTCTCAAAAGAAGATAATCTCCGAAATTAAGAAGTACTTTTGGGATGCACCATACCTCTTAAAACTTGGCAATGATGGAGTCATGAGAAGATGTGTGCCAAGAGAAGAGAGGGAAGAAATTCTGAGAAAGTGCCACTCGGCGGAGTACGGTGGACACTATAGCCATTTTAGGACCCAAGCAAAAGTATGGTCAAGCGGATTCTATTGGCCGAAGATGCATGAAGATACTAAAAGATATGTTGCATCATGCCCTGAATGCCAAAGAACCGGAAACATCTCTCAAAGAAATTCTATGCCATTGAAATACAATCTACAAATCGATTTATTCGATGTATGAGGTATAGACTTCATGGGGCCTTTCAAAAACTCGTGCGGATATGAGTATATTCTAGTCATGGTTGATTATGTATCCAAGTGGGTAGAGGCCACGGGGCAAAGAACCGGAAACATCTCTCAAAGAAATTCTATGCCATTGAAATACAATCTACAAATCGATTTATTCGATGTATGAGGTATAGACTTCATGGGGCCTTTCAAAAACTCGTGCGGATATGAGTATATTCTAGTCATGGTTGATTATGTATCCAAGTGGGTAGAGGCCATGCCATGTCGTAACGCTTCCACGGAGGAGTCCATTACTATGATCAAGAACGTGATTTTTCCTCGTTTTGGTACACCGAGAATCTTGATAAGCGATGGAGGAACTCACTTCACCGGGAAGAGTTTCAAAAAGTGCTTGTCCAAGTTGGGAATTGAACATAGGGTCTCTACGGCCTATCACACACAAACCAACGGACAAGCGGAAACATCAAATAGGCAATTAAAAAGCATCCTCAACAAAACCATAGAGAAGGGAGGAAAAGATTGGTCAAAGAAATTAGACGAAGCTTTGTGGGCTTATCGAACGGCGTTCAAGACACCGATAGGTATGACCCCTTATCAATTCGTCTATGGAAAGGCTTGCCACCTTCCGGTTGAGTTGGAACATAAAGCCTATTGGGCGATTAAAGAGATGAACCTTGATCTCGATGCCGCGGTGGTGAAACGAAGAATCCAAATAAGCGAGCTAGAGGAGATGAGGTTGAAAGCATATGAAAATGCAAGGATATACAAGGAGAGAATCAAAAGGTGGTATGATAAAAGGTTGAAAAAGAAAGAGTTTAAAGAAGGAGATAAGGTCCTCCTCTACAATTCGAGGTTTAAAACCTTCGGAAAGGGGAAGTTGCAAAGCAAGTGGGACTGACCTTATGTTGTGCATTCGGTGCTCTCCAACGGAGCGGTAACCATTATGGATGTAAAAGGTGATCAATTTATGGTGAATGGTCAACGACTTAAGGTTTACTACGAACCCGACGTTGTGCCCCTTCACCATGTTGATGTCTTCACCATGGAAGAAGAGCCCGAACATCCCGCCTAGGACGAAAAACATGGCATGAAATTTTTGTAAATAGTTTTTCTTTTAATTTTCAGGAGTTTCTCGCGAAGATTTACTGGGCCAACTTTTTCCCATGGGCTAAGAAGGAGAAAAAGGGCGGTGCACGAAAAACCGGACCGGCTCGGCCCCCGAGGCAGGCTGGGCCGGCCGACCCGGTCCCGACCGGCCCAGGTGGGTCCCGACGGCGGTTGGTCCCAGTTTTTGCCCGAATTGCTCCTTTTCGACTTCCTTCTTCGGTTAGAAAATTTTAAGGGAAGTTTGAATAAGGAAAATGAGGTTCCTAGGGTTTTCCTCTTCAGACTAATTATTTGGCCGAATTGGGAGCTCGGGAATCAATCCCATCAAGCAATATTCTGCACCCACGAAGCAGCCATTGTGTCCCCGAGGAGCTTAGAGTTGAAGCAAGGTGCCAAGGAGCCATCGATGGAGGAGGCAAAGCGATGCGAGCTCAAGCTACCCGTCGAGATCAAGAGCCGCCCGCATCTGTTGCGGAGGGCGTGTCCCGACCGGAGCTATCGCATCTCTCAACCCCGTCGAAGAAGAGAAGGTCCCTACGCCTGTTCGAAGGTCAGCGCGCATCCAAGGCATGAAGCGGAAGGACTACAAGGAGGTGTCACCCGAGCCTAAGGACTATGGGGGTAGCGACTACTCCGACGATCGTAGCCCGAGCTCGTGGGCGGCCGCCAGAAGAGATGATTATGATCTTTACATTTGGGATGAGGTGCCTAAGGAGAAGACTCCCGAAGGCCCCAACGGCGGCGGCGGCGACGACGGAGACGACAATGGTGGTGGTGATGAAGGCGGAGAACCTGGCAATGATGACCCTTTCGGGTTGCATCCGATGTGTTGTGCGGTCTGCCGTCACTCCATCTCGGATCTCTACGCAACGGTGGACGAATGTTTCCAAGCCATGGAGGCGATGAGGCAGCGTATGGAGGATTTGGAGCGCGTAGTTGAAGACGACTACAAGTTCCTAAACCGAAACGTGCACAAACTTTTTGGCATGGCAGGGAACATGAGAGGCAAGTGGTGCAATAGTTGCGGGAAATACCACTAGGTTTAGTTTTCCCCTTAAGAATTTTGTAAGATACGATGAGGACGTCGCATGTTTTTAGCGTGGGGGAGAGCTAGCTAGCTAGCCTTAGCTTTTGAGCTTCAAGTTTAGGTTCGATTTAATCTTCGAGAGAGTCTTAGAGTTTAAAGAGTCTTTAGTTTTTGAGTGTGTTTTTAAATTTTTGCAAGTGTCTTAAATTAGTGTTAAGTCAAAGAAAATCAAATAAAAAGGGTCCTTTAAAATTTTGTGTCTTGTGTATTGCTTATCTTAATTTACTCGTTCGTTCATCTTTATTTTTTGATATATGAACATAAGTGTGTGGTTTGAAAAACGTTTACCGTGGTGCTTAGTGGAATTGCTACCTCTAAAAGTACCCATACCACACCTCGATCTTGAGCTTCACATGTTGGTTGTGCTATGTTCAATGCTAAAAGTTGGAGGATTTCAATTCTGAAAATTATCTAAAAACCCTTGTAATAAAGGTTAGCAAAACCTCTTTTTCCAAGTTGAGAGTAAGAAAAAAATCCTATACAAAGCCAATTTAATTTTGTTTTGCTCCACCATAAGTGTGATTAGCACGATGAGTTGGGCTAGGATCCTTCTCTCTTGGGAGTTTTTTCGAGTAATGATCATGTTCTTGTGCTTATCTTTTGTTGCTAGCCTCATCATGCATTCGGTAACGTGACTTTCACATCAGAAGTCCCGTACATCACCGAATTCCATACCCAACCCTATACATCTCTTTTGTACATCGCATTCCTTGAACACAACCTACTCTCAAAGTTTCGTCTCGTCTCTAGTATGATTTATTTAAAATTTCAGATTGTATGCATGCAAGAAAGAGAGGAGTTGAGAGCTTTGAAAAGATGTCAAGAGTGGGAAAAATAAAGAGAAAAGTATGAGTATGGAAAAGAAAGAAAGAAAAAGTATAGAAAAGTAAAGAAAGAGAAAATTATGAGAATGAAAGAATGAAAGAAAAAGAAGAGAAAGGGAAAATAGGAGTGGCAAGAAGGATATGAGAGGGATGAATCAAGTGAAAGAAAAAAAATAAAGTGCAAGGAAGGATGTCACGTTGTTGAGAGAAAAAACTTTCACTCTTTTTCCAACCATGTGCAATCCGACAACGAGGACGTCATCGGTGCCTCGTAGTCATAATTTTCTTTTGCCCTTGCACATGTCCACCATTCTAAATCTTCTCATCCTTGACATCCCTACAAATGGATTAATTCTCATGATCATTGGCTTTGAAAGGTAAACAATCATTAGAGGAAGTTCTTAGTTTGACAATATTTGTGTTGATTGCACTAGCCCTACCTATAGCTCCACTTTACATGTTATATGAGAGATTTATGGGAGGTGAGAGTTTTATAAAATTTGTTTAGGATAGCCACTTTTATATGAGCGACTTGAGAGAACTTGGAAAAAGGTTTTTGTCTAATACTTGTTGCAGGAATTTTATTTTTGAAAAATCATAAAACCCTCCGGTGGAAGCAAAGAAGTAAGCATGGCTGAGATTGAAGGCTTCGAGTGAAGAGTTTGAGTTGTGGGGTAAATCTTGACATGGTAAAGATTCTAAACGCCCATGTTTACGTATGATGATCATTACTTTATGTTTATGTATTAAAGACGAAAAGATTGACTAACTTGCGAAGAAGGATTAGCGGTACACGATTACAACACTTTGGACGAAGTTCTTTTACGAGTACTTGCTCGAGGACGAGTAAGAGCTAAGCGTGGGGGAGATGTTAACGGTGTATTTTGGTACACCAAGCATGTTCATTAAACTTTGGTTTGGATTTGATTATGGAACTAACCCGCCACTAGGCACACTAATCATATAACAAGTTCATCTATGTGCATGCATTTGGAAGTGGTGTGTTTATGTAGGAAAACATGGACATAAAGGACAGATTCGCAACAAGTTCAAGGAGCATTTACGGAGTCTTGTTCATGTTCATGAGCTTGATGAAATCACTTCCAATGGTGGCAAGGACAGAAGTGCTACGTAGGAACACCCCCGGGGATTGAAGCGTAAAAGACCGAACTTCATGCGAGGAGAACCTCCATCTTGGACGCGAGGATGATATCATCAAAATCATGCAAGTGGAGGGGGCAAAGTGCATAATCACCTGAGGATCCACGCGAGCGAAGGGCGACCGAACCAGGCCGAATTAGGCCTAGGCCGATCGGCCCAGGCCGGCCGTCCCAGCCCAGTTCCGGCGTCGGTTCGGCCCCCCTTTCCTTGCACCCGAAGGATCTTCAACCCTAAAACCCTGGAGGCGCCGCCATTCACGGGGAGAGAGCCATTCACACCAGGAGGCCATTCACAAGCTAGAGAGAGAGGAGGGAGATCTCCGGAGGGAGATCAACCACCTCGAAGGAAGCACCCACAAGTGGAGAAGAAGGAAGACACCATTGGAAGGGTGACCATTATCAACGGTGCTATGTCTAGCACCTTGATGGGGTAATCTCCTTATTCATCCATGGGTTGTAATCGATCTTGAGATGTAATCATACTTTGTCGGATTATCTATTTATCATCTTGTGTTTAATATACTTTAATGCTTAAGGTTAGCTACCATGCCGTAAAGGGAGTAGAGCTCCAATGCTTCCTTGGATCCATTCAATACACCATGTCCATCATAGGTCTAGTCATGAATACCTTCGCGTAGTGACAGTACGAGAGGAGGGAAAGGGCGAAACCGTGGTCACAACCCCCGATAGATTAGATTGGTTTTCATGTCTTTAAGCGATTGCATGATCTAGTATCGTAGACCCATGGGCGAGTGTCTCCTATCTTGATTGATTAATCATTCTCTCTAGTGTAGTTTAGTTGTTTTCTAGTTTAATCATAGTTAGGGTTTGAGTAGCTAGTGTGTAGAGGTAGATCAAACTCTTGTAATCCCCTTGCTCTGCGGATTGACAAGAACCTTGGGAATCCCGTGGTGAAAAAGGTGTGGGTCCGTACGCTTGCGAATCGTAGAGGTATGCGTCTTTTATCCGTCAACAAGGAGGCAATCACCGAGCATTGTTGAGCTATGAAGCCGCAGGGTAGTTGTGAGGTCATTCCATGGGCATGCGACCGTCCACCAGAATGTAGAGTCGTGTTCTTGTAGATACTTGAAGCTAGGAGAATTCTCGCGAAGTGCTGGCAACATCTCCATCCTCTAAGCCCTGCCTCTGCGTGGTACCAGGCAGAGTTTGGAGGTGATGCTGGTCGAGCTGGAGGTATAGCAGGACGTCTCTGGTGAGCACCGGGAGCTCACTGGGGCTTGGTGTTCAACACCGAAGAGCAAGCTCGTGTCTCCATTCTAATAGTTGGAGCCGAGCATGCCTTAGATTACGTGTTGTCCTGAAGTAGTCTCCCGCAAGGCCGCCATCAAGGTCTTGATGCTAGGAGAAGTCTCGCGACATGCCCTGCTTTTGCAGAGTAGGTCGTGGTGATCGCTCTGAGTAGCTCAGGCCTTGTAGTATGTTTACCCCGTGTGCCGGGTTCTGGATCCAGTGAGGTCAAAGGCGACTTGTGTACCTTCGGATTCTGGATCTGATAAGGTCGTAGGTAGTAGGTACCCTGGGGGTAATCCATATAATTTTCGCTCTCTTCTGTCATGTACTAGGTCGATTTGGCAAAATTATTCACCAAAGATCTAATTTTATATGATGTGGGGGCTTGCAAATTGTGTTTGCCATCAGGATGACCTGATGTTATCTTCTCGTTTGGCTGACGACCTAAACTCAAATTTAGGTCGTAGCGCTTGGTCTTTTAGTGAAAAATACGCCTTAATCTTCTCGCGAACTTCTCGGGATAGAGCCATTGGGGGGTGTTGTACGGAGCAAGGAGCCACAACGGATAGTTTCAGTGGACCCCTCTATAAATAGAGTGAGCCGAGTCGGGGGTGACCCCATTCCCTTCGTCTTCTTCCTCTCGCTCCCGTCGCCTTTGCTTTCCTTTTGCGCTACAGCGATCTTGCGACCGCCGTACTCCCGCGCCTATGTGCCCATCTTCCACCTCCGGCTAGGCTCGTGCTAGCGCCACCGCTCCGCGATGTGTTCCTCCAGCGTATGCGCGTCAAATCCCTGTGCCACATTAGATCCAGCTTGAACGCTAGCAGAGAGATGGCGGCAGAGGTGGCTTGCATCCCGGACCCGCAGGTGGCGTGGGTCTGGTCGACAATGACCGAGGCCAAGATCCAGACGGTGGTGGACCGGGGGCTGCTCCGGTCGAAGACGGAGGTGGAGTGGAGGGCTGCCGCTGGGGAGGAGTTCCCGAGTGAGGACGTCAAGGAGCAGGTCGTCTTCGCTTCCTTCTTCGAGCGTGGCTTCAACCTCCCGGCGGGAGACTTCTTCTGTGGCCTGCTGTACTACTACAGGCTGGAGTTGGTACACCTCGTTCCTAACTCCATCACTGTAGTGTCAGCTTTCATTCATTTTTGTGAGGCGTATCTGGGGATACTGCCTCACTTCGCATTGTGGAGGCATTTTTTCTGTGTCAAAAGCAATGGCAAAAGGTCGGGGCCAGTGGGGGCTGTGATTTTCAATTTGAGGTCAAGCCTCAAGGCAGAATGGATAGACACTGATCTTCCTGACAACACCGCCGGGTGGAGGTCGGAGTGGTTCTACATTGCGGACCAAATTCCAGGTCTTTCGCGGCGAACTGGCCATAAGCTAGTGAAAATTAGCGAGTGGGATCCAGGGCTCTCCACCCGCGAACTCGAGGACCTGAAGGGGGTCCTGGAGCTAGTCGGCGACATGAAGAACCAAGGAGTGACAGGAGCGGCGGTGGCGAGGTCGTTCTGCCGGCGGATGATCCAACCGATCAAAGATCGGGTCGACCCGACATATGAGTACTGTGGGCAATCAGATCCCACACGCGAGGTGAATCGCAAGGTCTCCAAGGAGGAGATGGCAGCTAGAGTTTCCCAAATATATTCTGGGAAGGTCAAGGTGAAGAAGTGCCCGAGGGCACACTCGTTGAATAGACCGGCTGATCCGGTAAGATCCTGAGATCTGTCTTTAGGTCGTTGTTCTTTGCTTTCTTGATTCACTTAGATCGTATAGCATTTATGTCATCTGTTTCGCATATGTGCGAGCTCCAGATGTGGTGCCCGGCGCCTCTCCCTGAGGGGGAGATACATCGGAGGAAGCTGAGGTTGGACAAGTACAAGCCTCCAGCAGGTCGTCTGCTGGAGAATAATGAGTCTGACTCGTCGGTGGAGGCCGACGAAGACACTGACGTGGAGGCTGGGGCGGATCCAATCGTCGGTGCCGCAAAATCCCGGCGCAGGACCAGGTCAACGGTGGCGAAGAAGTCTGCTTCGGTCGTTGCCACTGCAATCTCTACGGTGAAGGCCGCAGAGCAGAAGAAAAAGAGGAAGAGGAGGGTTGCATCCCCTCCGGCCGTCGCTACTCCAATGATTCTGACACCTCGCTCGCGGGAGGTCAGGTCGGAGGATGAGGAGGAGGAGGAGGAGAAGGAGAAGGAGAAGGAGAAGGAGAAGGATGAGGCCGTCGAAGAGCTGCTGGTCCCTGAAGACCAGGCAGCGGGGAGGACAGAGAGTCCTGCTGCCAAGAGGCAGGAAGAGCTGGTGCAGAAGACGTCGGAGGAAGCTCTCCAACGTGGTTTAGAGGCGCAGCGCAGTGCTGCGACGACGCGGGCGAAGATACCTGCGGCTATTAAGCCTCGGGTGTTTTGGCCGAAGACTCGGCTTCCGACTGTGGCGAGGTATGGACTTAAAAGCTGATGCTATCTTTATGCTTTTTATCTGAACTCAACCTTGACGTGGTATTTTTCCGTGCAGGCCGACGGCAAGGCCACAAGGGGTGCCGATTACCCCATCATCTCCCTCTCGTACAAAGTCGCCTGAGCCACAGGTCGCGGGGGAGGCGCTGGTAGATGATGCTCGTACCGCTACCCCGACGCGAGGGATGGCGGAGGGGTGGACGACTTCGCCACCCGTGACTGACACGAGGGCGGGGTCTTCCCTACACACCGTTGAGGGTGTTGATACCTCAGTTGGGGAGGTCGGGGCGACGACCTCTCCAACAGTCGTAGACGTTGACCCTATTAGGGCTGTCCTGATGGGGCGAAGGACGTGGCCGAGGACCAGCCACAGATCGACCTGGCACTGGGAGGTCCAGAAGCGTCCGGCGCACAGGTACCTCCATCTTCAACTTTGAGCCTGAGGTTGCCACGTCGATCAATTAATTGGGATCACACCCCTTGGCAGGATGATTGGTTTGAGGACAATGAGGACATGTGGGCGTTGCAGACCAGCATCGTGACCATCAACCACACACTCATTGTGAGTTGCCTGTGATGTATTATCACTGCTTTATTATTTTGCTTTTGAAGCATCGCTGACAACCTTGTGATTTTGTAATAGTCGCTAGCGGAGAGGGCCAAGGGCCGGGCCGACCAGCTACGGCACGCCGAGGAGAAGGAACGACGTATTACCGACCTTGAGCGAGAGCTCAGGGAGGTTCGTGAGGCGGCAACCACCGACAAGAAGAGGCTACAGGACGAGCTTGCTGAGGAAAGGCGCAAGGCCGTGGAGGCCATTGCGCAGTTTAATGCTGCGGCTACTGGTGAGTTTTAGTCTTTGTCCCTTTTTGAACAGAAGGTCATTAGGCGTCGCCCAATCGTTGTGTGTGCAGATTTCCGTAACCGCGAAGAAGAGCTGAAAAATGCTCTGGCGACCTCCAGGAGCAAGATTCAGGGCCTAAAGGGCAAGGTCCGGGAGATCAAGGCTGGAGGCCTGGAACTCAAACGGGTGATGAAGGAGGCCACCGAGAGTGAGTACGTCGTATCTCAAAAGCTGGCTTATGAGACCGCAGCTCGTCGGGGCCTTGAAGTTGAGTTCGAGGTTGTTTTGAAGTCATTGCAGAGTGACCAAATCACCATTGCAGGGTATGAAGTGGAGCTGAACGACGTCAAGGGTGCCGCCAATTATGCAATGTCTTGCATACCTGTTCCAGAGGAAGGGGATCAGCAGCAGTCCATCATTGATCGCCTGGTAGACACTCCTAACAGGCTGTTGCTTTTATTGAGGGCAATCGGCTTGGCGGCTGCGACCGATGCGTTGGTGAGAGTCAAGTCCCACTATCCTGAGGTCGACATGACCAAGATCAAGGGCGGTGCTGACACCACGAAGGACCTTCACGCCCTGGAGCTCGAAGTTGATGAAGCCGCCACCGAGGTGGCAGAGAGCATCGACTTTGAAGGCGATGGCGGAGCCAGTGGCGACGGCGACAACCAATAGTAGCTAGGAGCTGTACCTCCCCTCCTCTCATGACTTGTAAAAACTTTGAATAAATCTATAATGAAGTACTTGCCTTTTGCCTACACGAGTTCTGGTTGATCTTGTAGATGGCGACATTTTGTATTCTTGACTCGCTAACCACTACTCACAGAGAGGCTGGCTTGCCGACCTCGACAGCTCAGCGTGGAGGCTTACGAAAGATCGGCGCGCGAGGGAGGAGCCCGGGGCTCAGGTATGGCGACCTTTCTGATCAAGCATACTCGTGGCGGCAGGAGGCTTCGTAATCGTTCGCGATGATGTCCTTAGGTCGAATGATCTTTAGGTTGGCTTTTTAGCCAAGCCCCCGAGCATGTCGAGGGGAACAGATAAAGAGGAGTTAGAACCCCCAGGTCTTGCGACCTAGATGTTGGCTTTAGCCAAGACCCCGAACATGTCGAGGGGGGGGTTATAGTATGAGGAAGGAGGAGGTAGTGCTCGATTCGTAGCAGACGACTGCTTGAAATACTTTTTATTTAATCTGAAAAAGAGAAATACAAAAGGGGAAAATACATAGCTTGAAAAGAAACTAATCTACAGATAGAATCGTCGTAGATGCTCCACGTTCCAAGGGTTGGGTACTCCTTGCCCGTCACCCCACTGAAGTCGATATGTTGACGGGCTGATTACTTCCGTGACGATGAAGGGCCCCTCCCAAGGGGCAGAGAGCTTGTGCATGCCGTCAGTCTTTTGGATGCGTCTAAGGATGAGGTCGCCAACGTTGAAGGAGGTTTCCTTAACATTGCGATCGTGGTAGCGACGTAGCTGCTGTTCATGACGGGCTTGTCTCATGACAGCAGTGAGTCTTTGTTCTTCGAGACTGTCGAGGTCGATGCGACGTGTTTGCTCGGCCTCTCATTCCTCGTAGAACTGAATTCGCGGCGCTCCAAAAGTGACGTCGGTAGGAAGTATGGCTTCTGATTCGTAGACCAGAAAGAAGGGCGAAAAGCCTGTCGCAGAGCTGACTTGAGTCCTGAGACCCCAGATTACATGAGGCAGCTCAGCTAGCCATCTAGTGGCGTAGTTGGAAGCGTCGTCGTAGATACGGTCCTTGAGTGCTTGGAGCACCATGCCGTTGGCTCTTTCGACCTGGCCGTTACACCGTGGGTGGGCGACCGAGGAATAGTAGACGTCAATGAGGTTATCTTGGTAGAAGTCACAGAAGACCGAGTCGGTGAAAGCTGTGCCTAGGTCGATGATGATCCTGTTAGGCACACCGAAGCGGTGTTTGATGTCTCCGATGAATTTAATTGCTTCTTCCGATGTTACTTTCGCAACAGGTCGGACCTCAATCCATTTAGTGAATTTGTCTACAACGACTAGGATATGCTTGTAGCCGCCTGGAGCGGTACGAAACGGTCCTACCGCATCGAGACCCCACATAGCGAAGGGCTAAGATGGAGGCATAGTGCGCAGAGCCTGAGCTAGCAGGTGCTGCTGTTTGGCAAAGAACTGGCATCCTTTGCACCTCTTGATGAGGTCTTTAGCGTCAATTATGGCTGTGGGCCAATAGAATCTAAATCGGTATGCTTTACCGACCAAGTTCGTGGATGCCGCGTGGCAGCCACACTCACCACTGTGTATCTCAGCTAAGAGTTGTAGACCCTCCGATCGTAGGATGCATTTCATCAAGATGCCCGTGGAGGCAGCTTTCCTGTATAGGTCGGAACCAATCACGACGTAGTTAGTGCTTCGCCGCATGATACGTTCTCGCTCAGCTTTGTCATCGGGGACAAGCTGGTCGAGTATGAAGTCTATGAAGGGCTTGCGCCAATCGTCCTCTTTTTCAGTCATGAGCACGTCACGGGGAGGTGCTGGATTTTGGTCGTTTGAAGGTGGCTCTGGATTATTAGAATCCAAGAGCTTGATTGAAGGCTTGCATAGGTCCTGGACGAATATGCCTGCTGGGACTAGAGCTCGACGAGAGCCTAGTTTGGAAAGCACGTCGACGGCGATGTTGTTGTTTCGTGGGACGTGCTGGAATTCGATCCCCTCGAAGTGTCCTTGACACAATCCCACTCTTTGTTTACTTGCTCGATGACGACCTTGGAATCGCCGAAAGCTAGTAGTCGCTTGATGCCAAGGGACACTGCTATACGGAGGTCGTGGATTAGGGCTTCGTATTCTGCTCCGTTGTTAGAGGCCTTGTAATGAATCTGCAGGACGTACTTAAGGTGCTCTACCTGGGGAGAGATGAGTAAAATGCCTGCGCCTGCTCCTTCGAGGTTGAGGGCGCCGTCGAAGTACATGATCCAGTGTTCAGGCCGCTCCTTGGGAGGGGGCATCTAGATCTCTGTCCATTCAGACACAAAGTCTGCGAGGATCTGCGGCTTGATCGCTTGTCTGGGACAAAACTTGATCTCAAACTCTCCAAGATCGACTGACCACTTGACGATGCGACCGTTGGCGTCGCGATTGCGGATGATCTCTCCCAAGGGGAACGAAGACGGGACCACGATCTTGTGAGGTTGGAAGTAGTGTCGAAGCTTTCTCGACGTGATAAGGAGCGCATAGAGCAGTTTCTGAGGTTGTGTGTAACGTGTTTTAGCACCGGCTAGAACCTCACTCACGTAATATACAGGTCGTTGAACAGGATAGGCCTGCCCTTCCTCTTCTCGTTCGGCGACGAGAACCGTGCTGACCACATTAGTGGTGGCAGAGTTGTAGAGTAAGAGTGTTTCCTTCGGTATTGGAGGTGTCATAATTGGTGGTGTTGTCAAGGACTCTTTGAGAGCCTCGAACGCTTTCTGGGTTTCGTCGTCCCATACGAACTTGTCAGCCTTCTTTAGTAGCTTGAAGAAGGGAAGTCCTTTTTCACTGAGCTTGCTGATGAAACGACCTAGAGCCGCCATCATTCCGATGAGCTTCATGACGTCTTTCTTGTTGGATGGCTTGACCATCTTGCGTATAGCGTCGATCTTCGCTGGGTTGGCCTCGATGCCTCGGTGCCCGACCATGAAGCCCAGGAGCAATCCGGAAGGGACACCGAAGACACATTTTGTTGGATTGAGCTTCCATTGGAACTCTTGTAGATTGGCAAAGGTTTCTGTTAGGTCGGCGATGAGCTTGTCTTCCTCTGTAGTCTTGACGACCACATCGTCCACATAGGCTTCGACGTTCTTCCCAATTTGGGTCTTCAAGCACTTTTGAATTGCCTTTTGGTAGGTTGCTCCTGCGTTTTTTAGGCCAAAGGTCATGACCTTATAGCAGTAGATGCTGTGGGGCGTTATGAACGATGTCTTGTCTTCGTCATTGGGATGTAGGGCTATCTGATGATACCCTGAGTAGCAGTCGAGGAAGCAGAGTAGGACGCTGCCGGCCGTGGAGTCCACGACCTGGTCAATACGAGGGAGAGGGAATGGATCCTTTGGGCAGTGCTTGTTAAGATCGGTGTAATCGATACACATTCTTAATCCACCAGTTTTCTTTGGTACAAGGACCGGGTTTGTGAGCCAAACCGGGTGTTGACATTCTCTAATAAAACCTGCAGCTAAGAGCTTATAGACTTCTACTTCTATAGCTTGTTTTCTATTTTTTGCAAATCGCCGGAGCTTTTGCTTGATAGGTCGAGCGGTTTTGTTGACTTCGAGTCTGTGCTCAGCCAGCTCCCTAGGGACTCTAGGCATATCGGATGGACTCCATGCGAAGATGTCGGCGTTGTCCCTGAGGAAGCTGGTGAGCGCGAGTTCCTATTTGGGGTCGAGGTCGGCCCCGATGATGACTTCCTTAGATGCGTCGGGCAGGCCGAGGCAAACTTTCTTGACGGATGGACTTGGGTTCAAAGCTATGCTTGTACGCTTCTGCTCCGGTACTTGAAGAGTAGTTTGGTCGATCTTGGCTGCCTGAGCGGCCATGAACGTTGCTGCGGCTTTGATTGCTGAATCTTTGGAGAGCTCGACGGTAGCGCTTTCGCAATTGTAGGAGACCATGATGTCCCCGAGGACGGAAAGGATTCCGTTTGGCGTCGGCATCTTCATGATGAGGTAAGTGTGATGTGGTATAGCCATGAACTTGGCGAGCATAGGTCGTCCGAAGATGGCGTGGCATGAAGAGTGGAAGTCCGCGACTTCGAACGTCAGGTACTCCGTTCTGAAGTTCTCCGTGCCGAAGGTGACCGACAGGCACACGCGGCCTATGGGGTATGCAGCCTTGCCGGGCACAACCCCATAGAAGGGTTCATCACAAGCGGTCATTTTGGAGAAGTCGAACTCCATCTTGTGTAGCGTCTCTGTGAAAATGATGTTTAGGCTGTTGCCTCCGTCGATGAGGGTCTTAGGCAACCAGTCCCCATTAACTATGGGTTTGACAACCAGCGGATAGGTTCCGAGGTCGGGAATGTGAACCCAATGATCCTTCTTAGAGAAAGTGATTTGGAATTAAGACCACCATAGAGGTCGTGGATTTTCAGTGTTGACGTGCCCGATCTCTCTGGCGTTCAATCGAGTTTTCCGGTTGGTTTTGATCACTTGGCGACCTCCGACGATGAAGTTGATCTCGCGGTTGGCCTTCTGGAATGCACCATTGGGGTTTCCCCCTTGCGGTTGTTGTCTTGGCGGTTGTGGTCATCCTGGCGACGTCGATCGTCGCACCGGTCGTTGTGACGATCGTCGTGGCGATCATCATGACGATCACTTCTATCGCGCTTATCAATGCGGTCGTCACGACGGTAGTCGTCGCGTCTGTCATCGCGGCGGTAATCGTGGCGATAATCACGTCGATCCCTATCGTCATTGCGAGGATAGGGTCTGCGGTCACGGTAATCTCGTCGATCAGGTCGACGGTTGCGATTCTCGAAGCATTGACCACCATTGCGGTCATCATTGTTGTTGCTCCTGGTCTTCTTGGAGGTAGATGGTACCCAAGGGCACGCTTTAGCTGCTCGCACTCTCTCATGGTATGCTTGGCGTCGCGATGGAACTGGCACTAGTCGCCATGACCATATTGAAGTCACCTTCAAGGAAGGTGGAAGGTCTTGGCGGATGTGTTACATAGGCTTCACCGGATCGCTTGCGCGACCTGGTGCCTGCGTCGTCGTGATCTTCTCCGTTGAAGTCATGCATTACCGCGTCTTGAGTGTCAACCAGTTTGTCAACGTAGGCCATGAGGTCACCAATGGTTTTGGCATCGGCTTCGTGGATCTTCTCGAACAACTTGATATTAGTGATTCCCTTTTTGTAGTATGCAATGACGTCGTCATCTTTGACACCTGCGAGGGTGTTGCGGTTCTCGAAGTAGCGGTTGGTGTACTCACTGAGAGTTTCGTCTCTTCTCATCTGTACTCTAGCGAGGTGGTGAGTATTGCTAGGACGATTGTAGGTTTCCTGGTAGTTGGTCGTGAATAGGCGGGACAAAGTCACCTAGGAGGTGATGCATTCGACTGGGAGATTGTCGAGCCACAAAAATGGCGCCTTGCCCATCACGAGAGGAAAGTATCCGGCCATGTGGTCTTCATTGCCTCCCGAGGCACGTGCGGCTATACTGTACATCTTGAGCCATATACTCGGGGCGGAGCGACCGTCGTACTTCTCAATTGAAGGCTTGAAGTCTTTGGGGGTATCTGATCGTCCGGAGACGTCGTGAGAAAGCTGGGAAATTGTTGACCGCCCCCGGACTTGCTGATGGAGCATGATCAGCAGGGATAACGTAGAGGTCGTCAGGAGGGCCATTATCTTGGTCGTACTGGGCGCGTCGTAAGAGCTCCTAGTCGTGCATGATTCGGAGATAGGGTCGTTGGCGTCGAGGGGGTCGAGTACCCCATGCTCGCGGTCGTAGTTTGCGCACCGAGCTATTTCAACTTCATTTCTTATGCAGTGGCGCCGACTTCCCTCTGCACGATCGGCCTGGACCAGAGGAGGCTGAGCTCCTGCATTGCGTCTTGGATTTGGTGGAGGGTTTCCCTGGATGTTAGCAGCATTGGCTGCATTGTTTGCGGCATAGCCAGCGGCATTAGCCGGGGCGTTTGGTGGAGCATTGGCTGCAGCGTTAGCAGCGGGGTTACCCGGCTGCATTACTTCATTTTCACCTCTTCCTTCTTCAGCCACCGGGTCAAGGGGACCCTGGCTACGACGTCGCTGGCGAGGACGCTTCGATCTTCTTCTGGAATAGGAACTTACTGCAGATCTACTGTATCCAGGGCCTCTTTCCTCGATCTGAGCAGCTGCGACACGGACGTTGGCTTGGAGGCACCGGATCGCTGGAGAATCTTCAAGGTGGTTTAGGACGGCGAGAGCGGCTCCCAAATTGGTCTGCGGTGAGTTGTAAACGTCAAGTCCGTCGCGCTCGAAGTCCCTGAGGAGATCTCGCGCATGTAGTCTGTTGGCACGAGGTGGATCATCTTGGCGTCGTTGCTGTGGGGCCGCTGGTGCCACAAGTGCTTGTTGCGCGGGATTGGCGTTGACATGTCCGACATTAGCCAGTTGGAGGTCTGCACCTGGGGCAGCGATCTCTTGTTGTCGTCGGACAGCTCGGGCGGCGTTGGCGTTTTCACGCTATTGACGTTTCGCGTCTGTTTCTCCGTCTTGCGGTGGTACATCTGCAGAGACGACCAAGATCTGGCGATCTAGGGTTTCAGACTCTTCTCCTGGATAGTTCGGGGAGATCGTTGTGTGGGCGACCTGGAACGCAAGGCGGTCTGGAGACGACTCTTGGTTCAACCGGCGGCGGTGAGCCGCGGTAAGAGGTCGGCGAAACTTTTTGAGGACACGACACTGGCGTGCGGTGTGCTTGGAGTTCTCATGGATAAGACAGGGCTCGTCAAGGTGATTCTTGTGGCTTCCACGATCTTGAGGGTAGAGTCCAGATTCGATCTGGATCTTGCGCTTCATGTAGCGGGATGCTACGTGAGCGGCATTGCGCAAGCCAAGAGGCATGCTGGAGGTCGAAGGAGTCGTGCGAGGGCGGTTGACGCGCTCACAGACTTTGGTTGTGTCAGAGAGCATACCCTCGACACGATCGATCCCAGCGATCAGGTCGCTAGGAGTGGGTGGGTGGGTTTTCTTCGACAGATCTGTTTCGATCTGTTGGTTGGTGGTGACCGCGTTGCCTTCGATGACGAGGCAGGCGGCTGGAGCGGTGGATGTCGTCGGCATCGAGCCAAAGAAGATGTCGACGGGGTTGGCGAGGAAGTCTGCCATGCTCTCCGGGAAGATGACGTCGTTGGTCGAAGCCATCGAGTTGCACGAAGAACCTTGACTCTGCCCCTACCTGGCGCGCCAACTGTCAGATGGTGAGATCTGGACAGCCCACGAGGGTGTTAATCCCTGTGGTTTATTTGTTCGGTGGGGAGGAGTCTAAGGCTAAGAACTCGAAGGTCGCACACGAGTATGCGGAACACAGAGAACACAGTGAGTTTATACTGGTTCGGACCTCCGGAGAGTAATACCCTATGTCCAATTGTCGGTGTGGATTGCTTGGGGATTGGTCGAGGTTAAGTTACAAGGGGGATCGCCTCGTCTGCCTTATATTGGCTAGCGGATGAGGTCGGTTCCTAGACTCCTGGTCGGTTGCGACCAGGAGACCTAAGTCTACGTTACACATCTTGCCATATCCCGCCGATCTGCTTTAGGCGAAGTCCACCGAGGTCTTGTCTTGTCTTGTATGCCAAGTCTTGAGGTCGTGTTGGATTAGGTCGTCTGGGGGAATCTTCTGGAAGGTCTTCAGGAGGTCGTGTGGGCTGCCAACTAGGTGGGTTGGGCCCACTGACAGGTCGGTGGGTCTTCTAGTAGGCCGGACCCACTTGTCGGGGACAGCCGTGAGCCTGGTCGGTGGGGACCCAGAGGTACCCATGTCTCACACTTTTCAAATAAAATAGAGTCTGACTTCTTCTACGATGTCTTGTACATAGCGCCGTCGGCTAGGTGACAACCAAATGTTGTATTATTGGGTTAAGTGAACTGCTGGTGCCCCCTAGCTACCAACTCACATAGGCATTTGCTCTGGCTGTAAATTGTACTCTTTCCGTCCCAATTATTTGTTATTGTTCACTTTGGATCCTAACATTTGACACAACTTAATAGTTACTAAAAAATAGTAATTCGTAATTTAAAAAAGAGTAGAATACACCGGAGGTCCATCAACTTGTAAGGAGGTGTCACTTAGGTCCATCAACTCTCAAAATGTATTTCTGGGTCCATGAACTTGTTGAGTCATTCACCTCAGGTCCATAACTGTCCAGAAATACTTGTATGTGTGACATGACATCGTGCCTTGGCTCAAGAAGCATCTTCTAGCTGAGGCATTTCAATTAGTAGGTTACAAATGGACGATACAAATACTTAGACATTCATTGGGTTGAATAACGGTAGCCTCCTCGCGTGTACGACAGGAGTAGGCTATTGTCGTTTAGCTCTAGAAATATCAAACATGTGTCACTCATAAGCTGTTTGATGAAATGCCTCAATTAGAATGTGTTTCTTCTGTCCATCTAAAAATGCATTTTCAAAGTTGATGGACGTAAGTGATACCTTCCTAAACCTCTGGTGCATTTTACTCTTTAAAAACTGAACGGTAGGACCGTAGGATTGAGATCGGATGAGTTTTTGTGAGCAATTGCACGCCGAAGAGGTCACGCACGACGGCACGACTCTAGGCGCGAAGGACGATGACCCTAAGAAGGATGGCGGTTTTTTTTATCTGACTTCTGAGAGGCAACTCGGCGTGGCAACCCCACGTACAGGCGATGGTGGACTGACTGCAGGTGGTGCACAACAGCACAACGCACGCACGACACGTAACCCACATAACAGCGATGGCTGGCAATTCTTTTCCAGAGGAAAACCAACAAATTATTATACAGGTGAGCTCGCTCGTGATCATGGCAAGCTGACAATGCAAGGGGAATCTGTATCATCGATTCATCATCCATGCCGTCGGGCAGGGTCCTGCCACACCCGATACGGCGATTCCGTGGGTGATACCCGTAGCCGTAGCCGCCTAGCGTGACCAGGGGCAGCCGGGCAGGCGGCTGTAAACAGTTCGAGTTTGGCTAGCCCAAAGGACACGCCTGAGACTGGTCGTCAAGTCATGGCACCTGTCACCTGACGTGTTGGGGGGTCGGACGGCGGCGACCTTCGAGTGCGTGTTGTACTCGCACAGTGGCGTGTGGCTTTGACGCTGCCGCGGTTGCCTGCTATACTATATACCATGTCTGGATAGGAACACGACGAACGGCCAGGTCGCCCGGGACCGGGAGCCCGGGAGATCGAGAGGGCCGGAACGATCGTTCCCCTGACACGTACAGTACGACGTCCCAGCACAAAAGGCACGCACCAAACGCATGCTTTGCAGGCGTAACACACACAGCCATTCTTGGTGGATTCCGTTCAGGTCCAGTCACGCGATCCCGGTACGATCTGCTGACCAAAAATCGAACCACAGGGCGAGCCAGCGCCCGTGTTTGAGAAGGGATGGATAGACCGGGAAGCGACGACGTCCGGGGCGTATCCGATCCACCTGCTCACGTGGCAGGTTAGCCGGCAGGGGCCCTGCACCTGATCTGATCCTGATCCAGTCGTGACCAATGCTGATTGTGATCGCGTACCAACCCAAGCCTCGAAGCCCCCGGTGACTGACCTCGAGTCCTTGACACTTGTCTACGGCCATCATGAAACCAGAAGGCAGAATAGCAGCTGGTGAACTGTGTGAGTCGGCCCACTGAAGCCAACATCTGCTTCATCAGCCATCACCGAAAGCAAACACATGGGGAGCGATTTCACATAAGAGGTGTTGCTTGCCTCATTTGCCTGTCAGCGCTAGCCAAGCATCTGTACTGTACGACAGAATCCTTCATAAACAGTCTACTTAAGCACTTACACTTTTTTTTTTTTGCGAGGACTTCAAGCACTTACACAGAAGTAAACGTCTCCAATCTCTCAACCTTCTGGGAAACGAGGGGATCCAGGATGCCGATCCATGTGTTGTAGTCGATAGCCGATCCGCCCCCAGGCTGTAGGAAGCCGTTCACGAAGAAGAACGGCGCGCAGAAAACTCCCCTCGTGCACCCATACTAGACCATAACATCAAAGCGTCATTGACGAGGACAATTTCGTCAATGATACAGAGTTACAGCCAGTAAACTGAGACTATTTATTTTCAGAACTTAGAATTCACTTGGTGCAACAAGGGAAAGCTAACCTTGAAAGAAACTCTTGCTGCCGAGTATGTCCTGCTGTCGCTGAAGCCTGAGAGGAACTCAGATTCTGAATTGCCAATAACCTGTGCTGCCATCTTCGACATCTCTACTGATACAGCGGAGCTCGACAGCGATGATGTCGCAGAATTGTAGAACTTTTCCTGTTTGCATTTATCAAAAAGGCAATTAAAACATTTCAGTTAAACTATAATGTGATAAAACTCTCCACTTTGGCCCGGAGGTCTTGAGTTCAAACCAGCCTCCTTGCACATTTTTAAAAGAATTTTGCAAGGGTAAGCCCCTTTTCTAAAAATGTGATAACTGATAAGCAGTAAGGACGGCAGTAGATGAACTGTATGGCGAATAAAGCTATGTCAGTAAAAATTGCTTGGGCAGCATCAGTTTCCGCGACCATAACTTTACTGAATGACCATAAAAAAAAAAACTTTACTGAAAGCAAGAACGTGCTGTGTTGCTCCCTAAGGGCTGATTTGGGGAAAGGAGAATTGGGTCCAGATCCTTAGGATCACTCTGAACCTAACTCTAACATTTCCTGGAGATTTTAGTAACATATTTCACACAATATATAATTGAGTATTTAGTTAAAAAACCATCCATACTAGAACAGAACTCGTTTTTTTATAATACGTATCTGTATTTCTTAGAGCATCTCCAAGAGTTCTCCATAACTCACTTGGCAAATCTTATGTTTTGGCAAGTGACTAAAGCATATGGCAAGTAGAAATTTGTAGCCTCTCCAATAGTTTGGCATATGGGCTTGGCAAAACTAAATAAGTAGGCCCACTTCCTAACCTCCATCAACTAATTTTTACTTGACGCTTCGCCTGGACGCCGCGCGACATCCAGCTTCGCGACTCCTCGCCTGGTCGCCACACATCGCCGCCGCCATACATCGCCTCGCGAGTCCACTGATCGCCGCCATACATCGTCGCCTGACATCTCCTGACATCGTCGCCGCCCAACGTCGATCTCGCCAGACCAAGGCGCTCGCGGCCATCTCCTCCGACCTCCAGGTGAAACTTTCTGTTCTTGCAATATATACGTACTGTCTTATATATTATTCCAACGATCTTTTTTTTTTGAGTAATATTATTCCAACGATCTAGGTCGTACGTATTGCAACACCGTGATCCTAAAGTTTCCATCCAATCGAATGATGTAGGAATCATGTCTAGGAAGAGATCCCTTTCTCGTAGAATGTTGGATGATTCATCATCCGATGATAATGATGACTTCGACATGTTGGCGGCTGCTGTAATTGTGGATTCCTTTGCCAATGAAGAAAAGAAACACGGTGGCTCTGTCAAAGGCCATAGAGTTCTCCACCGTGATAGAGAAGGCGGCCATGAGAGGTTGTTTCAAGATTATATGGCTGAGAATCCAACGTATGGCCCTGAAATATTTCGTCGAAGGTTGGTCTTATTTCACTTGCGTTGATTTGTTGTATGTTTTATTCGAATTGTAACATTGTAGTTTTGATTCCTTCAGGTTCAGGATGTCTAGAGAGCTCTTCAAACGCATCATGAATAAAGTTGAAGCACACGATAATTATTTTGTGCAGAAAAGGAGTGCGGCTAATGTTCTTGGATTGAGTTGCCTGCAAAAAATCACCGCTGCAATGCGTATGCTCACTTATGGCGTTCCCGCGGATGCGACAGATGAGTACGTTCGCATTGGGGAAAGTACTGCAATAGAGAGCTTACGGAAGTTTGTTATTGCAATTGATGAAATATTTGGAGATGAATACCTCAGACATCCCAATGAGAAGGACATAGCACGGTTACTTGCAATGGGAGAGAAAAAAGGCTTCCCAGGGATGCTAGGGTCCATAGATTGTATGCATTGGGCATGGAAGAACTGTCCATATGAGAAGCAGGGTCAGTACAAGGGAAAAGAGGAGAAGCCTACTATCATTTTAGAGGCTGTTGCTTCGGATGATCTTTGGATATGGAATGCATTTTTTGGAATGCCCGGCTCTCATAATGATATCAATGTTCTTAACAGGTCTCCTTTGTTTGATAACTTGGCAGAAGGAAAAGCTCCAGAAGTGAATTTTTCTGTTAATGGACATGATTATTCAATGGGCTATTATCTAGCAGATGGCATATACCCCTTATGGGCTACTTTAGTCAAGTCGATCACTGCACCTATGGGAAACAAGAGACAATATTTTGCTAAAGCTCAAGAAGCGGCCAGGAAGATGGTCGAGAGAGCTTTTGGGGTTCTTCAATCTAGGTTTGCAATTGTTCGAGGGTCAGCTCGCTTTTGGGACATAGAGACATTAACAAGGATCATGAGAGCTTGTGTGATCATGCACAACATGATTGTGGAGGATGAAGGTTTCGTTGTCGACCCAAATGAGCGTTTTGATTACGGTGGTGAAAATGTACAACCCCAGCATGACAAGCCTACTCGTACACTTGAAGAATATATTGAGGCGCACAAAAATATCAGGGACCAACCAACACATGTTCAACTGAAAGAAGACCTCATCGAGCATCTTTGGAACAAGCACCCAGATTTATATTGAGTTGATTATGTTGGGATTGTCATCATCAATTTTATCTTTAGTTTATTCATTCATCATCTAGAAACAATGTCGTCATTCAAGTACCTTTATTTTCATTCGACTAGACCTTTATTTATCATCTACAATGGTTGGTACTTGTTATTTCAATTATTCGGTAACAATGCATGGTACCGTTATGAAGCAACGTTATTTACAATGCATGGTACTTGTGATTGTATGTGTGATCATTGAGTCATGATTGTATGATTTGCCGGCCACAAGCACCCCACTTATTTCTTCGTTATTTATTTTTGCGGACACAAGCACCCCACGTCTGGTGTCCCATCTCTGAAGACGGCCACTACATTTGCAAACACTTGGACTCCAAAGATTTCTTAAATAAATTCCACAATGGTTCAAAAGTAAGAAATGAAGTGATACAATGATGGATAACAGTACTGGACTTCATTTGCTGGATAAGTAAAATGAACTCGAAAATAACTTGATCTAAAATAATTTCAACTCATTTGCTAGAAATTTGTTTCTTCTACTCCATCTTCTCCAAAATCATCTTCTGTTTCTTCTCCAACCATGCACGCTGGATTGGGTTGAGGGACGACGTGTACCGCTAGCATAATATCTTTCTCCTCTTTCAGTATCTTCGCTTCTGCCAATTTTTTGTCTACCTCTATTGCAGCCATGTACCTTTCTTCTTTGGCCTTCTCCAAAACTTCCCTCTTTGCCATCATCTTCTCCAAAGCTTCCATGCAAGCATCGCTTCCACCACGCTTGATTTGCTTTAACTTTCTTTATCCCATCTCCTCTCTTTTTTGGTACGGATTCTTCTTCTTCACCTTCTATGATAGCATCAGCTTGTGTGGCATCATCATTTGTGGCTCCTTCATCCCTTGGCCTTGCATTCTTCTCCCTTGTTTTCTTCTCGCTTGCTACCTTCGCTTTCTCTATATCAGCAAGTTCTATCATCTTCGACATCCACTTGTCTTGCCCCTTCAATATCTTCCAACAGTGATCAAGAACAAAAGTTTTGTCCTCCTTGTCCCATTCCACATAGAGTTTCTTTGCTTCAACAACCTGTAAAGGGATATTGGAAGTGCATAAATATCATTTATAAACAAACATCCAGTAAAGTAAAAGAACACATGATTGCATACCTTGTCTTCGATAGTTAACCCACTTTGATTCCTACGAAGAATGGCGTCATAGGCTGAGCAAAACTTGTTCACTGACCATTGAATAAAGAACCACCTATGCATAATACTACTAGTTGTCCTCACGGCATCGGTTTATTGTGTTCCTTATAATAGGCATGAATTCGTCCCCAAAAAGATGAACGAGTTTGATTGGCACCATGAATAGGATCTTTGCTTACTAACAACCACCGAGCATATAACTATATCTTCCTTCCAATGAAAATTCTTTTTCCTCTTGGCTGTTCCAGCTTTTTTCTTACTACTGACAACTTGCACTTCTTCATGGTTTTGAGTGTCTTGAGTGAGCCCAAAGTTAATGTCTTCGACACCAGCGCCACCTTCAACTTCGTCAAGAAATTTGCCCAAAAAATTTGGGTCCTCAAGTTCAATGTCCATCCCTATTAAAAAATACAACTACCAATAATTAACAACAAGTCAAGGCACCAAGGCATGAATTACAGATATGAACGACCTACTGAAAATTACAGATATGAACAATCTGAATGAAGGCATGAATGGTAGTGGAGAATCAAGGCATGAATCAAATCAACGCATGAATGATATGGGAAACAAAGCGATCCTAGGGAAACAATCATTGAACGCATACATATATGAAACGGAGAAAAAGATGCGGACGGGAATCATATCGATCATGCGTTATACATCTCGAGAGCTCTTGGACGTACCTCTCCGGGACGAAACGCATACATCTACTGGACGATCTCGAGAGCTCTTGGACGTACCTCAATGATGGGATCTTCACGCCCGATCTCTTCCACACGGCGATGGGATCTTCACGGACAGAAGATGGCGCAGCGACGGATGGGACTCGCGAGGTAGACGACGGCAGCGCAGATGGGACTCGCGAGGCCTTTTATGCGGTGGGAGACACGGGTGGGCGCGGGGAAATCACGGTGAAAGTTCCTTGGGCGCGCGGGAGAGGAGACGGGATCGGAATTTCGGGCGCTGGAGCGGCGATGCCAAGCGTCGAAGCGCGCGGAAATATCCGCGTACGACGCCGAAATATGCCAACCGGTGGAAATTTCCCAAGCCAGATGCCAAACTGTTGGAGGGAAGTTTTTTCATGTTTTGCCATAATTTCATGTTTTAAGTAAGGAAAACGTACATACGGTTGTACGAATACAGACACGTACATAAAGGATACAGAGACATCTGTCGTAGCCAAACTTCACAAAGGACCTTATCGAAAACAAAAATTACATCAAAGCCCTCGGATCCTTCGCGAACCACCGATGGTCGTCGCCCTCGTCTTCGGCCGCTGCCGAAGAAGAAGCCGAACACCACCACGAGTAGGAGAGATCTCATCGCACATAGGCTTTGAGCGGAGTCGAAATTGATAAAGCCGTTGGTGGTCGCCCATCGACCGGGGCCGCGCCCCAACATCTCCAGCTCCCGGATCTTGACTCGCCACCGACGACCTCCGCCGCCGAGGGAGGATTGAGCCAGATCCGGCCAGCCACCAACCACACCACCCACAGACAGTTCTGTATCCTTGAGGGAGAAGGCCAGTAGCAACATCACCCGGCGAAGACGATGAAGCACCGACCTGGGACTCCTGTACAAAACTCTCCGACCTCGCCGTCGGCGCTGGAGTAATACGCCGTCGGGGCGAAGGAGAAGCCGAGAGAAGTTATTCCCCAGCGTCATCGAGGCCTCCGCCTCGCCGACGACACCCAGAAAAGCACGCCGCAGAGGAACGCCCTCCCGGCCAAACCTAGACCTAGGTAGACTCCTACCTACTCTTCACTCTGGGCATATTACCCGCTACCCGTTACCCGAACCCGAACTACCCGGAACCGAACCCAAACTACCCGAACCCGTACTACCCGATGCTAATTCGGGTAGTGAATCTAATTACCCGAAGTTTTATTGGGTAATTCGGGTAGTGCGTCCCGGTACCCGAACTACCCGTAGTACCCGAACTTTGCAAACATCTATGATTCCACTCCTGGCCGGCTGGCCTGGCCCAACATCGGCCCAAGTTGGCATCCCATCGATTATGTTGCTGTGTCGTACACGTACAACACTATTGTACTGCTACTCTACTAGTACTTGCATGTTTGTAGTTGAAAACTTTATATCAATTATGTTGCTGAAAAATTCTATAATGTTTGAGGTTTTTTTATAAATTTACAAATTTCGGGTAGAACGGGAATACCCGAACCCGAACCCGAAATTACGGGTACCCGCAATTTCGGGTAATACAATTTCGGGGCTGACATCGGGTAACAGTTTCAATTACCCGAACTTTTCATTACCCGAACTACCCGACCCGATCGGATCGGGTAACCCGAACGCCCAGAGTGACCTACTCTATATACACCCGCACGGCGATTCCCCGGTCCTCCTCCCTCTCCGACGCCTCTCCGGCCATCGGAGAGGAAGGGGGCCGATGGAATCGCCGCCGGAAGACGACTCCGCGCCGCTGTCGCCTTTTCTGCTTCTCTCAGCTGTAGCAAGGGGAAAAGAGTCAAGTGCGTGAAAGTGTTGAACAGAACTCGTTGATAATACTAAAAGAGAGCACAATTGGTATATGAAAGAAAAATTGAGCAGCATTGTGAAAAAGGTGAACCATTGTGATGGGGAATGTAACGAACCTGGTTCTTGAAGAACAGCTCCAGTAATGGATATGTTGTTGATGAATTCAACTTGTTAGCTATGTAAAGCGCACGGCAGGCATGGAATGCATAGGTGTGGGATCTGTAGTTTAATAAACACAGGAAATGTAAGAATGAGCAGTTAGGAACCTGCTCATATAAAAATAAAAGTGGTTTTTCAAAAAGATATAAAATAAGAGGGAACATTTTTGTAGTTGAACTGTCCATAGTATGAAGCACTTTAGTACACAAATTGTACTGCCAACAAAGAAAATATCTGAACCCTCACATAGAGAATCAACAATAGCTCCTGGCACCTAAAACTATGCACTGGACCATGCAATACACGAACTGGAAAAGGAAAAAACAACCAACATGAGAATGACTCCAACAATGAGAGGCAAATCCATTTTTCATCTCCATTTGCATTGTGTATCACTCATGAAATCAGTCTCCAACACAAGAGGCAACGGAGTAGGTATTTTGTATTGTGAGAAGAGAGGTGAGGTAAAAATGGATTCCCTCTCTCTTGCTAGACAAATCCAGAGGCAAGAATATGAATACAATATTACCTTTTCTATACTATTCACATGAGGCAACCATCTACTTGCCTCTCAAAATTGCCTAGCGGGTCAGTCTGAGAGAGCATGAGATGCAATCATTCGCTTTAAAAAGCAGCATCACAGTAAATAGTGGATGCAGATACTTGATTACGCAATGGCAAGGTTTTGTTTTAGCAAAAAGCAAGCTCTGGTTACAGATTTTGTTCTACATTATTAATTTAACTTGTTTTTCGGAACTGGAAAAGAAATTTCATGGACTGGGTTCAGAGTTAACCGAATGCAGAATGGGCCATACCACAACCCTTTACACTTGCCATGTAAATTTGAGAGGTAATGGTACTTGGTAAAAATCACACTCCAGCACAGAAGATCAGTGTACGGTGCTTACGGCAGCGGGAAGGGGTGGACGATGAGGGAGACCCTGGGCGTGTATCGCTCGACGGCGCGCTTGAGCGGGTGCCAGGCATCGCGACTGTCGGGGCAGAGTGGGTCGATGAAGGCCTCGACGAGGACGGCGTCCTTCCACGCCGCCGAAGCGCCGCTGCCGTAGGCGAACCCGTCGTAGCGCGGCGGCGGGGAGGCTTGCGTCTGGAGCACGAGCAGGTAGCAGGAGCAGGACGCCACGAGCAGCAGCCGGCGGAGCAGCAGGGCGCCGGGGGACCTCGCCATGAGCGGTATAGCTCCCCGATCCTGGTGGGAGCACCGGAGCAGAGTCGCCGCTGGGTCACGGAAATGGGGAAGGAGCGGCGACGGCGATCGCGATTCGCGAGATCGTTTTTTTTACTCCTCCTTCCTTCCTTCTGTGCTTCCGTTTGAATTAGGGCCCATGTCCAGGTGGGGCCGTGGGGGTTGCAGTGAAAGGGAGCTCTATATGTATCTATCCATCCATTCATCTATCCATATATCTGTCTATCTCAATCTCTACTCCTAAAAATTATGAAGTGAAGAAAAAAACTGGTACGTATTTCCTCCGCTCTCTCGTGCGTCCGCCAGTGCGTCCGCCCCTGCTCGCGGCCCCACCGCGCGTCCGCCCCGTGTCTTCCGCATCCGATCGTGATCCCCTCCTTCCTCTGTTCGATTGCGCGCCGCCTCTGCGCCCCCATTCGAAACCCTACCCCTCCGCATCCGCCTTTGCGGGCAGCCTCCTCCACCTCCTCCCCCGAGCACCAGCAATCGTTTTTCCGCTCCACCGCGACGACGACGGAATCCCACATTCGTCGCTCCTTCCGCCACCATCGTCCAATCGGATCACCCCGCACGCGAAGTCCCCACGACATCGGCGTCGTCTTTGCCACATCGGTTCACCATCGACGCCTCCTCCGCCCCACCGGATGGCCACTGCCTCACCTCGCGCTGGAACTGCGCCTTCTCCTCCCATCCGCTAGGATCGACGCCGTTTGAATCTTTAGTATTTTCTATAATCATTATAATCATGGAGCACATAACAACATGTTTATTTGACAGTTATAGGTTATTGGGGGCCTTTTGGATATATCCTGTAGGAAATGGAAGGCCATTGTAGTAGTTTCCCACTTATTCAAGTGAGGAGTACTCCTAGTGTTTATTTCGATCTTGGTAAAAATAATCTCCCAGAATCTAAAGTGTTAACACCAAAATTTGGTAAGGAGTATGACATGTGGGTCCAATTCGGAAAAGAGTCCGTCCGGTGGAAGGAAAGGCATCTTCGGAGATTTTCGGCGAAGGATCCGCGGTCGGCTATCCGCTCCCGGTTCGGCAAAGGAACGAGAGGGCGATTTTGCGGGATTGGACGGTGACGTGGCTCGATCAGAGGGAGCGAATGGATGGACAGGCGATCAAGCTTAGTTAGGCAATGTATCCATTCGCAGTTGTAATCAGCGGGGTATAAATACGACCCCTGGATGTATGTAAAAGGACACGTTCATTCCTCAATACACACCGGCCTTACGCCAAACCCTAGAGTCCCTTGTCGTGTCGTCGAGTTCTTCGAGAGGGCCAATCGATCCGTCGACCTCCGTGAGTACCGGCAACCTTGTATCATGTCTAGTATCATGCGGTGGATTTAGATCTGATGCAAGTAGTCTTGTTACCATGCTTCGTGTCATGCGGTAGATTCAAGCTTGGTTCAAGAGGGTTTCTTGTTAGATCATGAGCCATGCGGTGGGCTAAGGTCTGGCTCGAAGCTAGTTATCGGCTCTATTGGATTTTGGCAAGATCCAATAGATTCATTAAGTTACCCCGTGTTATCATGAGTTTTGCTTTATGTTTTGATTCATGTAACACACTTTTGCCCAATCTAGGTGGGTTTGGATCGGCTCTTTTCCTTTTAAGATTCGTGCAAAAGCGGGTTTCGTGTTTTGACGCGTGGATCTCGTGCTCTCCGATAGCCGAAACCGAACCGATCTAGGTTGTTACGTGTTGCGGGTTCAAGCTTGCTTTGTTAGTATAAATCTTGAAAGAGCGGGTATCATGCGGTAGATGCGAGGTTTTTGGGTTGCTTTGGAGCTAGTCATCAGGTGGATTAGATTTCCAATTCAGCTTGATAGATTTATTCACGTGGTAATGTTTGTTCCTTCTTCATGGACCCCGAATCGGTTGTTCAGCCGCGTTCGGTTATATCTTCACGAGTAGATCACGTGCGTTATTTATGTTTTAAAAGACGTGTGCTTCTAGCTTTCCATATTTGGGTTGTATCATGCGGTGGATAGATCTATTTATGGAAAGTGGTGCGTTCTTTCATGCAAGTTGTATCATGCGGTGGATAGATTTGCTTGATGTCGTGCCCGACGGATCTTAAAGTGATTAGACATGCGGTAGACTAATGCTTTGGATCTATGCATGCTTATTTTAATACATGATCATGTTCGTGCTTTGCTTTATTTAATGTTAATCTTCATTGAGGATCGGTCATGGCTTTGCACATGCATCCATGTTTATTCAAAGATCGATCGTTGTCATGCTTACGTCATCCATTCGGCAATGTTCTTTTTTCCTTTGCGTTTACCCGAATCGTCGTGGTTCTTTGACGGGTAGCTTCGCATAGCTACATGTCGTCTTGCTTGGCTTCTTAGCCGTAAATATGGAACTGCTGGTACCACCCGTGGGTTCCAAGTTTTGGTATTTAACTGTTTTCCCTTTTGTTAATTTTCGGGAAAAATTGACGGCACGTCACTTTCTCTGCGCGTGCGAAGCTAAGCTTTTCGGCTTGCCGTGTGTGATTGGCGGAGTGCATATTTTGCGTCAACACACTTTTTGGCACGCCCGGTGGGACCAACGGCCGGGTTGGTTCGGGATGCCGAGATCACGGACCTCCTGGATGTCGGCATTGAGGAGCTTTCTCCGGAGCGGCATCGGCGGCTCGTAGACGCCGTGAATCGGTTTCAACGAAGTGTCTCATGTCATTCAAGAAGAATCGAAGTGGTGTACCATATTTGAAGAATGGCACACCCGAGTCTTTGTTGCGGGAGAAACCGACGCAACGACCCAACAAGAAAAGGAAGAATGCGCGCGGATCTTCCAAGAGTCAATGGACGACGTGCTCACCAAGCACAACCAAGCTTTCCTTGGGTCGCTCCAACGGATGATGGTGGCCCTCTTCGGCCGGGCGCGGGGCGGGCGTTCGGAAAGGCGTACGCGGAAGAGCACCGTGGAGGCGGGTGAATCAAGCTCTCGGCCGCCACCACGGGGCCCGGTGCGGCGGCCCCCTCCTCGGAGCTCCGGGAGCCAAGCGTTCCAATCTCCTCCACGGGCGCCGCGGGGGCGGCCGGTTCGGCCTCCGCTACGAGGCTTCGGGGAAGTCAACCAATCCTCGCCGCCACCACAAAGCGGCACGGGTCGGCCGCGCAACGGCCGAATCCGTGCCGGCCTACGTACGGAGACTTAGCGTTCGGCTCATACGGGGCCCCACTCGATCCCGGTCGAAGAATAGCTCCGTCCACCAAGCGGCTCCCGAGAGGAATTTATATGGCGGCGGCTATCATGAAGTGGGGAATTACGGAGCGTTCGATGCCTTCCCGCACCCAGGGTACGCGCCGGCTGCAGGCGCTCAGGAGGAAGATGCCCTAGCTCGCAAGATGGCCGAATTGATGCAGAATCAGTTCGGCCTCAAGCCAAGGATGCAGGGCCCCACCTACAGGCCGCCGTTCCCGAGTGGTACTATAACGTGCTCCTGCCGCCAAGGGTAAAACCACCGACGGAATTCACAAAGTTCTCTGGGCAGGACGAGACAAGCACGGTCGAGCATATCGCTCGTTATCTCATGCGGGCGGGGAGTGTTCGGCCGAAGAGACGTTCGGGGGTTCGCTACTTCCCCGCCTCGGCGACGGGTCCGGCTTTTCGGTGGTTCTCGTCCTTGCCGCACGAGTCGGTGGCCAGGTGGAAAGATTTGGAGCGTAAATTCCACGCTCACTACTTCGACGGCGAGTTCGAGAAAAAGTTGATCGATCTCGCCACCCCGAAGAAAAGGCACGGTGAAACACCGGCGGAGTTTCGAGAAGATTCGAGAGAAGTCAAGGGCATGTGCTTCTCATTGAACTTGCCGGACGATCGGCTAGCCGATATGGCCGTCGCCGGGATGTTACCGGCCGTGCGCGAAAAGCTCTTTGGGATGGAGTTTGAAAACTTGGGCCAAGCGTCACGAAATTATCCTTGATGAGCAATCGGGCATATGGCCTCAAGAAGGACCCCAAGTTTGGCAAGCGACACGACATCGCCGATATCTACAATCAATTCTTGGACAAAGCCGATTTGTTCGAGGATTCGACGACGAGCTGGAGATAGGCGCGGCGAGAAATCATGTGGGGTAAAGAGCCTCTCACAATGAATCGGCGTTGGGTCGGACGGACCAAAGGAACCTATGACTTTGACATCACAAAGGCCGACAAGTTGTTTGAGCTCTTGGTAAAAGAAGGCCGAATCAAGTGCACCGAAGGGCACTCTATGCTTCGGCTCGATGGAGTCAAAGCGAAACGTTACTGCGGCTTTCATGACGGGGACTCCCATTCCATCAACGGCTTGCGGGGTCTTCGGGATGAGGATCCAAAAGGCTATCCGGGAAGGGCACCTCAAATTCGATAACGGGATGAAGGCGGATGGCCACCCCTTCTGCGAGAACATGCTCGGCTTTTCCGTCAATGCGATAACGGCCCGAAGAGAAAGGGAAAGTCAAGGTCCCGACCTCGGCCAGGGTCCAAGCAAGATGGATCGGTTGACCCGAAGCGCCGGGTGACCATAGAGCAAGTCCGGGCGACGCCCCCGCGTTCTCAAGAGCCACATCGAGATCGGGGGAGTCGTCCAAGCCCAAACCCAAGGTGACGTCGCGCATCCTCCTTAATAAATGGCAGCGCCGGATGGAGAAGGAACGCTACCGGGAGCGTCGTCACGAGGAGGAGCAACGCGGGGGCGAGGAAGAAGCGCGCGGATGGAATCGGGAACGATGCGCGCGCGGCGGGGAGCGCGCCCCCGGGGGTGCGCCTTTTTCGGGCAGCTGGCTGGAACGAAGGCCCGAAACTACCCACATTAAGGAGCGTCCGAATGCGGCGACGGATATGCGAGTACGGGCGGAAAGCGCAATCGCCGATCCGTCCACGAAAGACTTGGAAGGATCCACCCGAATGGGGATCGGCGGCAAAAAATTGAAATCATTGATCATCCCGGGGAAGCGCCGAGCTGATCTCGGGTGGGGCGACCACGAGGAGGACGAGGAGGTCTACGTACGGCGAGAAGGGGCAATGGTGCCCACCCGGTCTACGCAAGAGCCGAAGAGGCGGGTCCAACGCTTGAGGAACCGCGAGATGAAGCAAGCGGGGGTCCGGACGAGACGACGAAGTGGCGCCCCAAGGACCGGCGGAAGGATCAAAGCGTCAAGCCCCTGCATGCATGGTATACTTCTGCCAAACGAGTTCATGGCTCCCGCTAACCGGGTGATGCGGGGAGGAAGCTTCCTTTGACGACGAGCGGCCGAGGAGATGATGGCGCGGTGGTGCTTGCCAAGCGAGGCCATCTTCGACAAGCCGGCCAAGAATCGCCACATGAGGCCGGCGTACTTGAAGGGGTACGTCAATGGCAAGCCATTGACCAAGATGTTCGTCGACGGTGGCGCGGCGGTTAACGTGATGCCGTACACCACCTTCGGGAAGCTTGGCATGACCCCGAGCGATTTGACACCAACAAGCATCATCACGAACGACTTCGCGGGAACCCCTCGGATACCAAAGGATGCGCTCACGTGGACTTGATGATCGGGTCCAAGACGCCGCTCACCACCTTCTTCGTCATCGAAGGGAAGGGAGCCTACGGCTGGCCTTGCTTGGGCGGGGCCGGATCCACGCCAAGCTGCTTGCGTCCCATCCACTATGCATCAACGAGCCGATCCGGTGGGTGGACGATGAAATTGAGGTCGTGCGGGCGGACGACTCCGTGAGCGTGGCTAACATGGAACCGGCCTTGCGGGAATACCAAGGCATCGATTGCTTCTCGGGGAAGGAGGCGGGGAGAAGGTCTGTTGAACTGTCGGCGGTGACCAACGGCCGATTCAAGCGATCGGCTCTTACGGTAATTTTTAATGGAGAACCCCGTGGATGGCAACGATGGCAAGGCGCGGGACGAGGATTCATGTCGGCCGATAAGGCCGGAGGAAGTTGACATTGGAAACGGTGATAAACCAAGGCCGACGTTCATCAGTGCAGGTTTGCAACCAGACTTCAGGGGGAACTTAATCAAGCTTCTCAAAGAATATAAAGATTGCTTCGCACGGGATTACTCGGAGATGCACGGATTGGATCGATCCATCGTCGAGCACCGGTTGCCAATCAAGCCTGGTTTCAAGCCATATAAGCAACCGCCCCGGAAAATCTACAAGGATGAAGTATTGGCCGATGTGAAGAAGGAAATCGAAAGATTACTTGACGCAAACTTCGTTCGGCCACTGCGATATGCGGAGTGGATTTCCAACATCGTCCCTGTGTACAAGAAAAATGGAAAAATGAGAGTTTGCATAGACTTCAGGGACCTAAACAGAGCTACTCCCATGGACGGATACCCAATGCCTATTGCCGATTTGCTGATTGACGCCGCTTGCCGGGCACAAGGTGATTAGCTTCATGGATGGCAACGCGGGGTACAATCGGATCTTTATGGCAATAGAAGATATCTCGAAGACGGCCTTTAGATGTCCTGGTCACATAGGCTTTGTTTGAGTGGATCGTCATGACATTTGGATTGAAAAATGCCGGTGCAACCTATCGGCGGGCCATGAATTACATTTTTCATGAGTTGATCGGCAAGACCGTGGAAATCTACATTGACGACGTAGTGATCAAGTCCTTAAGCCATGGCTCCCATCCGGAGGATGTGAAGAAAACCCTGGAATGCACCGGAAGCATGGTCGAAGATGAATCCAAACAAGTGTGCATTTGGGGTGTCGAGTTTGGAGAGTTCTTGGGGTTTTTGGTCCACGAAGGAGGGATTGAAGTTGGCAAAAAGAGCATGAAAGCCATTGATGAAGTCGTTCCTCCAACCAACCTCAAGGAGTTGCAATCATTTGCTCGGCAAGATCAACTTTGTGAGAAGGTTCATCTCAAATTTATCACGAAAGGTGTTGCCGTTCTCTCCGTTCTTGAAGCTAAAGAAGGATCAGAAGTTCACATGGGGTGACGAACAACAAAAGGCTTTCGAGGAAATCAAGCAATACATGAAGGAGCCACCGGTCTTTGGTTCCTCCTCAGCTGAACAAGCCTTTCAAGTTGTACGTGGCGGCCGATACCCAAACTATTGGATCGGCCCTTATTCAAGAGTTCGAAGGGAAGGAACGGGTAGTAGCTTATCTTAGCCGAAAACTACTTGATCCTGAAACCAGGTATTCGGCTATAGAAAGATTATGTCTTTGCGTATACTACTCGTGTACAAAGTTTCGGCACTACTTGTTGAATGCCGAATGCACTGTATACTCGAAGTTTGATGTGATAAAACATATGTTATCTATGCCAATTTTGAATGGTCGGGTTGGCAAATGGATTTTAGCTCTATCGAATTCGAGTTGAAGTTCGAATCGGCAAAAGCCATCAAAGGTCAAGTCATTGCCGATTTTATAACCGAACACCGTGACCCTTCGATTGATACTGCTTGAAATTACCCCATGGGCTCTATTCTTTGACGGGTCATCATGTGGCAAAGGTGGGGGAGTAGGGATCCTACTAATTGCTCCCGAGAGGTGAGATGTTCGAATTCGCCATTCCTATACAACCCACCGTCACAAATAACGGCCGAGTACGAGGCCTTGCTTCGAGGGCTTCAATATTTGAGAGAAGCGGGGCCGTTTCCGTTGAAATTTATGGAGATTCGAGTTAGTCATCAAGCAATTGAACGGCCGGTACGAGTGCGAAGCGAGGCGCCGAGGAGTTACTACGAGGAATGCGAGAGAAATCTTGAAGGGCTTTCCACCTGGTAACCTTGCGGCACATTCCTAGAGAGCATAACGAGGAAGCAAACGAGGCGGCTCGGAGCGCCTCTGGTTATAAAGAGAGTCAAGAAGCATTTGCCGCGAGAGGTGAGCGCACCGGGGATGGAACTCACGAGAAGATGATTGGAGGAAAGAGATCGTTGACTATTTGAGAGATCCATCCCGAAAAGTCTCTAGGAAGCTCGGTACAAGGCAATCAAGTTCGTTCTTCCGGATGACAATTTATTCTATAAATCATTAGATGGAGTACTTGTTGCGATGCACGGGTCCCGAAGAAGCCAAGAACATGATGAGAGAGGTACACGATGGGATATGTGGAGCGCACCAATCGGCCTATCGCATGAAATGGGTTATTAGGCGAGCTGGATGCTTTTGGCCGACGATATTAGAGGACCGCTTTGAGTATTACAAGGGGTGTCAAGGCCGCCGGAAGTTCGGGAATATTCAAAGAGTCCCCGCATCGGCACTAAATCCCATCATCAAGCCATGGCCATTCGGGGGCTGGGGTATAGACTTGATTGGCCAAATTAATCCACCATCTAGCAAGGGGCATAAGTTCGTGCTTTTGGCTACGAGATTACTTCACCAAATGGGTCGAGGCAATCCCACTCAAAAAGGTGACGTCGAGAAAACATGATCGAATTCGTCAAGGAACACATCATCTATCGATTTGGGATTCCTCAGACGATTACCACTGACCAAGGGGCACAATTCGTGTCGTTGGAATTCGAGATTTTGCCGAAAGCATGGGAATTAAACTGTTTAATTCTTCCCCATACTATGCCCAAGCTAATGGTCAAGCGAGAGGCTTCTAACAAGATCATGATCAAGCTTATACGAAGAAGATCGACCGAAGCCGAGGAGATGGCATTCGGTACTCGGTGAAGCGCCGTGGGCTTACCGAATGGCCCCCCATGGAGCTACAAGGACTTCTCCTTACGAGTTGGTTTACGGGCATCACGCGATCACCTCTGCCGCGGAAATGCAATCGAGAATCGAGGAGAGTAGTGCTTGCAAAACGATTTGAGCTCCAAGGATTACGGTGGCCTAATGATGGATGAGTTAGAAGATTTGCATATGATCCGTCTCGGGGCCCCGGAGAACATCGAGAAAAACAAGCTGCGGGTCGCCAAATACTATAACAAGAAAGTAAAAGTAAAGCAATTCACGAAGGCGATCTAGTTTGGAAAGCGCTACGCCGATTGGAACTAAATACGATGAATTCGGCAAATGGTCCCCTAACCGGGAGGGGCCTTTTCGTGTGGTCAGATGCGTTCCTGGTAATGCATACATATTGAAAACTTTGCTAGGAGAGGAGTTTTCCGCCGCAATAAATGGAAGATACACGAAGAAGTATTATCCTAGCATTGAAATCGATCGATGATTATACACATCGACACGAAACGGCCGCGCTCGGGGATGAGGCCGCCTTTAGAACAAAAATCCATGAACAAAAGAAAATGGCCGGTGCACGATGCATTGCCCTTAGCTCAAAACTACACTACAAGCTGGTTTCTTGCGGGATTACACATAGCGGCCACGAAGGCCAAGTCCCCTAAGGGAGGGAAGCGAGAGGCGTGGAGTAAGAAGCGAAAGTGTGGTTCAATCTTTTCTTTGCTTCTTCGGCTGCTTGCTCCCTCTTCGGTTGTTCCGGGACCACCGTGACGGCGACTTGGAACGCACGAGGATGACCACGATTGGCGGCCTCTACCAAGCTATCCCGGGCCGCCTTCGGGTTGCCGTACACTCGAGAGACATACGGAGCGAGAAGAATCAAGGTTAGGGGCAAGAAATCCGGATGCAAACATGAAGGGGGGCGGAGGCGTTACCCCCTACTAGCGCTTCCCGGCGCCATACGACGCTCGCGTTCGGCTTGACGGCGGACGGACATGTCCCCGAGGTCACGCTCCGGGTGCGGGACACGGCGGCGCGGTGATGGATGACCCTTTGCTCGGGCGTGGCATCCTCCGCCTCGGGAGAAGAATCGGAGGAGATGTACTCGGGAACATCTTCGGTTCGATGATTTCTTCGGGGAAGCAAATCAAGGCCGAAAGAGGCGAGAGGAAAACATGAAGCGAAAGATCAAGCGAGAAGGACAAGGAGCGGATCAAGAAAGAGCTCACTTCCGAATCGTACGCTTCCTTGACGAGCCGCTCCCCCGAGGTTGTTTACCCTTGTCCATGGCGTTGGGGTTTTTTCTTCTAGCGACGGAAGAAGAGACGAGAAGTGATGAGGAGTGTGCGAGTGGAATTGCGGGGGCACCCCACGGGCTATTTTATTGACCAAGGAGGCGCGTTGGGAGTGATGATGCGGCCGGTACACCTTTGTTGGAATACCAAGCGGCGGGGTTTTCCACCGAGTGCGAAGGGTTTTCTTTGAACGGTATTTACGGATTGCCGAATTGGGATCCTTTGTGGATCTTGCGCCAAGGGGCGGTTGTTTGCGAGCGTTCGGCTAAAGACGGTTCCCGGATGCATTCAAAGAGGACAAATTCACGGATGTAAATGCGAAGGGAAATATCACGGAACAAATGCGAGATTCCAAAAGTTCATCATATATTGCCGACATTTACACATCCCTAGTACAATCTAATCAAAAAGTCCGTTCGGCACGGAGGCGGGGATGGGTAATTTCGGCAATGGCGTCGCCGTGGCCGTCGAGGCGCTCCGGGATGAGCTCGATCTCGTCGATATCCTCCGGCGCGCCGCCCCGGAAGCCACGCGGCCCGGTGGAATAGTCGACGTCCGTATGCGTCGCCATCGCGGCCCGGGCCCAAGGTGGTGCCCGGACGAACACCATGGACGGCCACCTCGTCAATGCGGCGCTCCACCGCGGCCGGGCGCTCCGCCGGCGTGTCGCCGTGAGCGTTCACCTTCTCCGCCGAGTGCTCCACCGGCGCTTTTAGGCTGGTTGAGCTCGGCATCACGAGCTGCGAAGGGCAAACAAGAAGGGATTAGCATCAAAGGCCGGACTAAATCAAGAATCGAACCATACCATCGATGGCTTCCGGCGGCTTGTTTCCGCCGGTCCTCCCACTCTAGTTCGGCCACGCCCGCTTTTTTGGAGACGGCCTCCGGCTCAAGACGAGACGCTTCTAGCTCCTCCTTGAAGCGAATAGCGTCTGCTTCCCCCGTACGGCACCGGGGAGTGGCCATCGGACTCGAAGAGTCATCGGGGAAGGGGCCGATTGGCCGGCGCGCGGGCGGATTCCACCGAATCAAGGCGAAAAAAGGGAGATGATTGTCAAGGCAAAGGAAGATCGACAAGGAGAAATTGATGATCATCACCGCCTGCGCGCATTAGCGCTGCTTCCCTCAGCCTCGTCGGAGGCGCGGCGGCGGGAGACGGCGCACCATTGCGGTTTGGGGATGTGCCTTGTTTGCAAGAGGGCCGGGGATTGGCAAAGATTCGAGAGCTAGAAGGCCCGGTGGAGAGCTAGGGGCACCTATGGCAACATTTATAGGCCCGGCAAGGTAATTGTGGCTTCGAATCGTGGGCGTGGATCGTGGCGCACGTCCCAATAAAATCGGAAGGCGGAGAGATTTCCTTGACCAACCCGCCGGCGGGTCGTTTGGAGTTCTAAGGCCGAAACGCGCATGGGTCGATGGTTTCGGCTAAAGGAATTCAAGGTGTCGTTCGGCGATTAGCGTTTCACTACCGAATGGCTCGTTCGGCATCACATCTCAAAGCACGCCAAGGAAAGGAAACAAATTGCAAAGGAAATATTACAAGAACGACCGGTCCGGGTATACATCAATAAGAACATTCAAGCGTTAAGGAGTTTTGCAAGTGCGTGACGAACTTTGGATACTATCAAGTGGGAGTTATCCAAGATCTCCGATAGTCCTTTTGGGCATCGGATAAGTCGATAAGCTGCGCATCGCCTTTGCTTTACTGCGGTAACGACCGATTCCGCCTCCGCTTCGGTCTTTGCTATCAATCCGGGGAGATCGGCTATTTTCTTACGGTCAATCTCCATTTCCGCCGACAAGCTTTTCAATTCCGCCTCTAGAGCGGCCTTTACGGCGACTTTCGGATCGTAAGAGGCTTGCGGGTCGGCCAAGACATCCTTATGGCTTTTTGCTTGGGATTGTATCCCGTTCATGGCTTTGTTCGGCATCGGTTTTTTCCTTTTCAATGGCCGAACGGGAGCGCAATTTCCTCCAAGTACGCCTCAAGGGAACATAGAAGGGCTCTAAGTCGTAGATGGACGACGAGAAAAGCTCGATGTCATCGGGGAAGTTGGCGACTAATGGGCTCAAACATCTCTTCAAAATGACGAGAGATCATTGAGCCGATCTGGGACGTCTTTTTCCGGCCCGGTACCGCAATTTCTTTGAGCTTGAGCAATACCTCATCGGGCAACGGGCTGGTTTACTTCTTTCATCACATCGGCGGTGATGGGCCCTCCGATGGCAAGCTCGATGATGACGGGGCGTGATCCCGAAAACAACAACTGCCAAGGTGAGAATGCTATCATCAAGGTATCAAGATTAAGAGCGAGAACCGAGTACCTCGTGAATGGTATCTTGAGCGGGAGCAATCGCGGACGGAAGAGGCGTCCCGAGTAGAGCCGAAACGTCCGAGTCGGGAGATGCTTGGTGCGGCAATCGGCGACTCGTGAGTTTACGGGCGGGGAAGAATTGGATCTTCCTCTGTTGGGTTAGCCGTTGCGGCTTGGGCGATAGGCGATGGCATCCTGGGAGAACTTGGCGGCTCCGGTTGAGTTGGGGGATTCATCTCTCGGAGAGCGTCTTGTTTCCGCGAGAAGGTGATGAAGATGAAACCTCTCTTGGGATGGGCAATTCGGACACGGAAGGGCTTGCTTGTTGAACCACCGGGACATCTACAAGTGGTTCTCCAACGGTTTCTTACGCAAATGTCCAAATGAAGGGATAAGTGCCGGTGCTCATCCTTGAGAAAGAACGGCAAAAAGTCATACCGATAGGATGGAGCATCGGCGGGTATTGGTTACGAAGAAGGTTGGGCTGCGGTCCGAAATACACAATGATATATCAAGAACGAGTGACCCGATAATCGGAAGGTAAAGGAGTTTACCTCAACCGGTACTTTCTTGACGGTTCTCCTCCTTTTAGCGCTCGGAGGGGGAACCGGATGCAATCCTTGCCTCCTGTCAACAGCAAGGCTAGAGAGGCCGGGATCGGTGGTAGCATACCCTGTCCATCGGTTGGCGCGGGGGTTGTAGATTTAAACCCCAATGCTGAAATTGGGCCTTCGGCATTATAAGTTATTACCCTGGCTCGAGGGGCAGGAACTGTGTTCTGTGGACGGAAGATGGAGGTCGGGACCATGAGTAAAAGTCGATCAAGGGGCTCGGTGTGTTACCTCTCGAATTCGGCGGAAAATCAGGCACCAGTTCTGCACAGAACACATGAACGGGTTCACTGAAGATGTGGTCGTGGAATTCTTGCCACCATGAGTTGAAGGTAGGGTGAGCTATGATTGCAGGCACAAAAGGACATGTGTAGACAGTGGGGCTGCACACATAGTTGAAAACTCTGCTGCCTTGCATCGATTCTTTGATTTCCTCCCCGGGCTTGAGGAATTCATGCGAAACAATCTTGGGGGCAGTGGCCACATCCAAGTTGCACGGCCATGATGTTAGGCCGGTAGTACTCATAAGTGCGGCATTACGCCTCCCTCCATTGAACTCGGCCGGTAATATACATGGGCGGATTATGATATTAAAGATTTCCGGGAATCTCCCATCTTGATGGGCAAGGCTCAAAGGAGAACTCGACGGGGAAAGGTCGGAGTATCATAGCCTATATAAGGAAGCCAAAGAGGATTGGGGAAGCCTTTGAAGAACAACTCGAAGAGTTGGGTGATGTCTGTCGAACGATAACGATTGAAGGCGCTTCTCCCATAGCTTTGGCATCCTCCGGTGACTTGAAGCTCTCCTTCGGGGGGATTGGACCAAGGGAAGAACACGGAGCTCAAGTCGACGCCTACGATGCGGTGCATGTGAAGCCGCAACCAAATACGAACAAACCACCAAGGGCCATTGACGCACGTTATCCTGCGGGCCGGTATACATTTGGGTAATCGTACGATGAAGCATATGGTATACACCTGCCCAAGAGGAATTTTCCCGAGAGGAAGGCGGTTGCCGGCCGCGGATGGATCACCATTGCGATATGATTCGAGTGGGTTCATTGGCCTTGCCACGAAGACAAACCCGCATAACCACATGTTCGGGAAGGCTCGTATTCAACTTCGCCAAGGGGATTATCTCTCATATGTTTCAAAATATAATTCTTGTAGCCATTCCCTGGCTTTACCCCTGTTTGGCGTGAGGAGTTCTTGAAATTCCAAGGTTGAACAGACCCGGTGATGTCAAGGCCGGTGATCATGTACACATCGGCCAAAGTTGGGGACATTGGGCCATGCCCAAAAAGGAAGGCATTGACGCCATTGGACCAGAAGTGGCACGCGGCTATCAGAAGATCTTCATTCTTGGGCATCTCAGCTACAGATAACTCCAAACATTGAGCAATGCGGAGAGTATCCAGATTGGTCAATCCGCTCTTATCCGCGAGAATCCTACGGTACCAAGTCTTCCAGCCCGCGATTGGGGGCAAAGGCCAGTTCTTGAACGCATCTTGCCACTGAGGAGGTGGAGATAAAGCTACCTTGAAAGGAATTCTTTGAGATTCAGCGGCAATGAAATCTCGAGGGTCAGGATTCCCTTCAGGACCGAGATAATAAGATTGCGAATTGGCCTCAATAGGAATCAGAAGGGCAGTAGATGGTTCCTGGAAGAGAGCGGAAGAAGAAAATCTTAGGTAAAATTGAAAACCTAATGCCGAACAAAGGTTTGAAGGGGTGAAATTACCTGAGCGGCTTGGTGCTGAGTTGCCATTGGAGATTCGAGCTCGGAACAAAGGGGATCTAGGGTTAGATCTCGAACAAAGAATCCGGCGGATTGCGAAGAACAAAGTGTTGACGGGTTTGGCTCAAGGATTCGTGGTGGAGTCAATTGTGGAACAAAATTACTTTTATCCCACAATTGAAGGGGCATGTGTTAACACCAAAATTTGGTAAGGAGTATGACATGTGGGTCCAATTCGGAAAAGAGTCCGTCCGGTGGAAGGAAAGGCATCTTCGGAGATTTTCGGCGAAGGATCCGCGGTCGGCTATCTCGCTCCCGGTTCGGCAAAGGAACGGAGAGCCGATTTTGCGGGATTGGACGGTGACGTGGCTCGATCGGAGGGAGCGAATGGATGGACGGGCGATCAAGCTTAGTTAGGCAATGTATCCATTCGCGGTTGTAATCGAGCGGGGGTATAAATACGACCCCTGGATGTATGTAACAGGACACGTTCATTCCTCAATACACACCGGCCTTACGCCAAACCCTAGAGTCCCTTGTCGTGTCGTCGAGTTCTTCGAGAGGGCCAATCGATCCGTCGACCTCCGTGAGTACCGGCAACCTTGTATCATGTCTAGTATCATGCGGTGGATTTAGATCGATGCAAGTAGTCTTGTTACCATGCTTCGTGTCATGCGGTAGATTCAAGCTTGGTTCAAGAGGGTTTCTTGTTAGATCATGAGCCATGCGGTGGGCTAAGGTACGGCTCGAAGCTAGTTATCGGCTCTATTGGATTTTGGCAAGATCCAATAGATTCATTAAGTTACCCCGTGTTATCATGAGTTTTGCTTTATGTTTTGATTCATGTAACACACTTTCGCCCAATCTAGGTGGGTTTGGATCGGCTCTTTTCCTTTTAAGATTCGTGCAAAAGCGAGTTTCGTGTTTTGACGCGTGGATCTCGTGCTCTCCGATAGCCGAAACCGAACCGATCTAGGTTGTTACGTGTTGCGGGTTCAAGCTTGCTTTGTTAGTATAAATCTTGAAAGAGCGGGTATCATGCGGTAGATGCGGGTTTTTGGGTTGCTTTGGAGCTAGTCATCGGGTGGATTAGATTTCCAATTCGGCTTGATAGATTTATTCACGTGGTAATGTTTGTTCCTTCTTCATGGACCCCGAATCGGTTGTTCGGCCGCGTTCGGTTATATCTTCACGAGTAGATCACGTGCGTTATTTATGTTTTAAAAGACGTGTGCTTCTAGCTTTCCATATTTGGGTTGTATCATGCGGTGGATAGATCTATTTATGGAAAGTGGTGCGTTCTTTCATGCAAGTTGTATCATGCGGTGGATAGATTTGCTTGATGTCGTGCCCGACGGATCTTAAAGTGATTAGACATGCGGTAGACTAATGCTTTGGATCTATGCATGCTTATTTTAATACATGATCATGTTCGTGCTTTGCTTTATTTAATGTTAATCTTCATTGAGGATCGGTCATGGCTTTGCACATGCATCCATGTTTATTCAAAGATCGATCGTTGTCATGCTTACGTCATCCATTCGGCAATGTTCTTTTTTCCTTTGCGTTTACCCGAATCGTCGTGGTTCTTTGACGGGTAGCTTCGCATAGCTACATGTCGTCTTGCTTGGCTTCTTAGCCGTAAATATGGAACTGCACTGGTACCACCCGTGGGTTCCAAGTTTTGGTATTTAACTTGTTTTCCCTTTTGTTAATTTTCGGGAAAAATTGAGCGGCACGTCACTTTCTCTCCGCGCGTGCGAAGCTAAGCTTTTCGGCTTCTTGTGTGATTGGCGCCGAGTGCATATTTTGCGTCAACATAAAGCACCGCTTTTTTAAACAGTTTCAAAGTTGCGTACTTGAACCACTTAAAAGTCATACATGTTTCAGTTGTACTGATTACATGAGATCTTTAGTTACTAAGTAGACAATATAGTTGTTGATTATATAATATATTACTAGCTGCTAACTTCATGTGTGTTTTGTTGGACAACTCCTTTGTGCTACTTTCAAGTTTAGGAAACAAATGTGTCTAAATTTGATCCTAATTTTTATACTGAAACATTGAAAAGTTCATGGTTGAATTGATCCTGACATCAGATAGTGCTATTATGTTGGTCTTCTGATTCAGTATTGTAAACTAGATAGCTATTCAGGTTCAGTATTTAGTATAATATTTAACATCTTATAAGCTTGGCACCACATCATAGTTCGGTAGCAATTGCACAGACACTATGATTTTTTCCTTTTAAGAAATTTTAGGTCTCACATGTTTGTTGGATCAGTATTTGACCCTCACATTATGTTCATTATCAACCGTTCATCTCTGTTCCAATCATTTCATATTTTCCACATCTTTGGTAGATCTTTTTGCCCATCCATGTGTTTGTTTCTCTCACAGTCTGCCAAACATGTCTTCAGTTGTTCTTTCTTAGACTTTTATTAGCCATATTCTTTTTTTAGCAAGTACACAATATATAAATGTTTTAAGTAGGTAGTAAATTATTCTTCTTTAGACTTACACTCCTTTCCAAAATGCAGTGAAATTTCTAAAGATGATTGGAGCATTGAATGAAAATGAGAACATTACTGATGGATCTACTTTTGTGCTGAGAGATGTGGGTTCTGACGTTGTGGAGTGATCCTATTTGTATTGTCTTTGTGCCGGGAGTAGGGAAGTTTCATTGATTGTGGTAGTTGTGCATACTTCTTAATCTTCACCTTCTTTATATAAGATCATCAATTTATCAGAGGTGATGCCCATTTATATACCTGTTGTTTGAAAATTAAATTACACATCCCCAAGTACATTTCATTTTGTGTTACTATATAAAAATAAATTGTCTCGTGATAATGTGGCAAAGAGAAATAAAGTAGAGGTTATGGACTGCTTTAACTATTGTGAAAAAGAGTCTATTCAGCATTGATTCGCCTCTTGAATTTATCCAAATGCATGAGACAACTTTGAGCCATCAGCTAAGTGATGGGTTTTTAGAAGAAATGTGCATATTCAGTTGAGCTGCTATGTGGAGCTTGTGAAACTCAAACAACTTATGCTAATGGAAGATCTGGAAGCTCCACAACAGGTTCTACTGGAACTATTTGTAGGGTGTAGGCCATCTGAAATTCAGACAAAGCCAAGATGTAGCTGTCATATTTAGAGTATCTCTGTTGGTTTTTGTGGTTTTTTGCTTAAACTGTAAACAAGCAAGTGATGTTTCTAGATGTAAAACGTCACTTAAACTTTATGATTATGATCCTAGCTGATGTTATGGGTCAGGTATTTATGCTTGAACTCTAAAACTTGTGGTTGTCAGTTCTTTGAATTTTGTGTCTGTCAGTTCTTTTAATCTTGTAGTCTCTTTTCTTTTGTGCCTACTTATAGTATACTACATTTTCTGATGTGGCAATCAACTAATGAGAACTCTCACCGGAATTTAGTCATTTGCAATGGAGGTAAAACTGACTTATAGCACAACTAAAATGTTAACAAAAAAGATCTCTCGATTCACTGGTGCAAGAAACTAAGAATACATCTCTCAAGATTTCTCGTCCTCCGTTGTGAGCTTCCACTGATCTCTGCATTTGTTAACACAGCTAATTTGTCTCAATATCATTAGTGAAACAATTTATAACAGGGCAACATATCAGGTGGAAACCAATCTCTCTGTGAAAACTATGGAAACTTCAATCTGAGCCACATGATGTTGATTCAACAAAGCGCTTAGAGGAGGTGGGAGGAGTGGTTTGCAAAAGCACCTTTGCAAATAATCCCTCCCACCTCCCATGGATTTTGCAAATCACTCCTTCCACCTCTCATCAATTCTCCCTTAGATCAGGATCGTGTGGTTTAGATTGAAGTTTCCATAGTTTGCACGGAGAGGTTGGTTTCCACTAGATATGTTCCCTTATAACAGTAGACACAGTATCCCCAAAATTTATCCCGTTGTGAGCTTCCACTGACTCCCATTGATCTCTGCATTTGTTTAGAACACAGCTAATTTGTCTCAATATCCTTAGTGAAACAATTTATAACAGTAGAGACAGTATCCCCAAAATTTATTGAAGTATCCATAAAAGCTCTTCTAATTTATTAATCTTTACCAACGTTATTATTGTTTTTCGTATGTGTTATGCTGAGATCACAAATATCTAACACTTGGCTCTTGCCACTCGGTGCAGATGAAGAAAACGTGGCTTCGATCGTGCACGGTGCACCTGGCGGTCGTCGAGTAAACTTGTAGTCCCTGGTTCTCGCAGCAGGCCCTGCGACTCTGTGAGGCTGCGACGCACCCAGGACACGATCGATCCGTCTCGATTCAAGTACAGATGTACTTACAGTCTTATTACACAGTATACTTCAAGCAATTACACAGAAGCAAACATCTCGATTCTCTCACCCTTCTGGGAAACAAGGGGATCCAGGATCCCGATCCATGTGTTGTAGTCGATAGGCGATCCACCCCCAGGCTGGAGAAAGCCATTCACCAAGAAGAATGGCGCACCGAAAACTCCCCTCGTGCACCCATACTAGATCATAGCATCAAAGCGTCATTGAGGACAATTTTGTCAAAGATACAGACAGCCAGTAAACTGAGACTATATATTTTTCGAACTTAAAATTCACTTGGTGCAACAAGGGAAAGCTAACCTTGAAAGAAACTCTTGCTGCCGAGTCTGTACTCCTGTCACTGAAGCCTGAGAGGAACTCAGATACTGACTTGCCAACAATCTGTGCTGCCATCTTCGACATCTCTACAGATACAGCAGGGCTAGAGAGCGATGACGTTGCAGAATTGTAGAACTTTTGCTGTTTGCATTTGTAAAAAGGCAATTAAAACATTTCAGTTAAACTTTAATGTGATATCTGATAAGCAGTAAGGACTGCAGTAGGTGAACTGTATGGCGAATAAAGCTACTCCCCCTGTCCCGAATTACTAGTCGTTTTGACTTTTCTAGATACATTCTTTTTGTTATGTATCTAGACATAAGTATATAGATGCATAACAATATCTAGAAAAGCCAAAAACGACTAGTAATTTGGGAGCGAGAATGTCGGGGTTCTCTACCGCCGGCAGTAAATTTATATCGATCGTGCGTCAGGCTCGGATGGTTAGCACAGGAGACAACGGGATTTAGACTGGTTCGGGCCTCCGAGGAGTAATATCCTACGTCCAGTGTGGTGCTGCCGTGTTCCCGAGCTAGGAGTGCTTGTAGTAGGGGTTACAAGCTGGTCGGGAGAGGGTATCGAGCCCAAGTCCCTTGAAATGGTGTTTGGTCTTTCGAAGGTCTAACCCTTGTAACCGTTGCCCTCCTCTCCCTTTTATAGTCACAAGGGGAGGGGCACAAGGGTGAAGTAAAAAAGGGTTATAGTGCTTAGCAGCTGGCACGTCTCGTCATACGTCGTTGTCCGTCGAGGCGCTTTGAAGCTGAGTCGTGATGCTTTGTCGTGGGAGCCGCCGCGTGGCCGGGCTTGACTGCTCATTCCGGATGCTTGGCTTTTTCTCCGAGTAGTTTGCGCTTGTCTTAGTCTGCCCGAGTACTTGCCTAGCTTGCCACGCCCGAACCTAAGTCTAGGCTTGTGCGCGTCGTAGAGGGTGCTTGAGTGCTTCGGGCTGAGCTTGCGTGTGGCAGAGTGGGAGATGATGGCGATGTGACAGCCGCGCAGCCAGTCAGACCAGCATTAAGGCTCTTGTCGAGGTGAGCTGCTTGCATGACCGCCATCTGTTGTACTTGCATGACGTGGAGAATCGTTCCTCCACACGTGTCGGTGGTGGTGCTCGTGTTGTGCGTCTGGACCCACGTGCCAGCCGGGGCCGGACTTGTCGTGTGCGGCGGAGACTTGTCGTGCGAGGCGGAGACTTGTCGTGGGGGTCCCTCTAGTGGGGAACTGGTCGGAGATGCAGCCAACTGGCCGAAGACCGGACGTCTTGCCAGTGTGGGTCTTGACCAGGGTCCTTTCTCCTCCTTGTCCTGAATCTTTGCCTTGACGTTGTCGATCTTGGCCTTCACAATGGCAATGGTGTTGGATTGTCTTGTGTTTTAGGGGAGATAATCTCGCCGTCAAAGGGGGCCCTTATCCAGGCCCTCGTCAGAGAATGTCAGTACAAACTGCTTCAGCAGCATCAATTTTCTCAATCGTAACTTTACTGAAAGCAAGAACGTGTTGTGCTGCTCCCTAAGGGCCTATTTGGGGAAAGCAGAATTGGGATCCAGGTCCTTAGGATTTCTGAACATAATGTTAAAATTGCCTGTAGCGAACCCATCTCCAAAAAAAGGCTAGAGACTTTAGTGACATATTTCACCGAACATATAATTGAGTATTTAGTCGAAAATGCATCCCATATCGGAACAGAACTCATTGATAATAAAAGAGAGCTCAATTGGCATATGAAAATAATAAATTGTACAGCAATGTCAAAATGGTAAACCATTGTAACGGGGAATGTAATGGACCTGGTTTTTGAAGAATAACTCCAGTAATGGATATGTTGATGATGAATTCAACTTGTTCGCTATGTAAAGTGCACGGCAGGCATGGAATGCATATGTGTGAAACCTGTAGTATAACATCACAGTTAGAAAATGTAAGAATGAGCACTTAGTAACTATACTATACTAATATAAAACCAAGAGCAAACATTTTTTGTAGCCGAACAGTCCATGATATGAAGCACTCTGGTACACAAAAAAAAGTCTGCAACCTAGCATAGAGAAGCAACTATAACACCTGACAACTGGAACTATGCACTGGATCATGTATTACCTGAATTGGAAAAGAGAAACAACTGACATGAGAGAGCATGAGATGCAATCATTGGCTTTAAAAAAGCATCATCTGGGTAAAACTGGACGCACACGCAGCCACTTCATTCTGCGGCAAGGTTATGTTTAGCAAATAGCAAGGTCTGGTTACAGATCTTATTCTGTATTATTGAACTTGTTAGTGGGGAGTGGGAACCCCCTCAGATAACTCAGAAATTTCATGATTATCAGGGATTGAGTCCAGAGTTAACTGAATGCAAAATGGCCGTACCACAACCCCTTTTTATGCATAACTAGTTACAAAGTGCCTACTAAAATTTGTTAGTTTGTTGGCAGGCAACGAAACAGTACAGCTCCAAATAAAGTATACCAGTAACAGTACAAATCACACAAAACCAAACAGGAAAACATCAAGGAAAACAAAAATGAGAAACAAGTTGGATTTCCCTCATAATTTTTCACCGTAAAGTGGCAACATAGTGGCACAAGTTGAGGCTAAATTATACGAATGTTCATGAACTTGCCATTTTCCTAAATTACTAAGTTAATTAGTCTGATTCTGAGTGATAATGCTCAGGTTCGCCAATTTAACAAGTGATACTACTCAGGCATGCGAAAATGACACTCTTATACTCAGTATAACTCAGACTTGCCATGTAAAACCAAGAGCTAACATTTTTGTAGTCAAACAGTCCATAATAGGAAACACTTTAGTACAGAAAACAAAGAAAATGTCTGCAACCTAGCATAGAGAAGCAAGCTAACACATGGCACCTGGAACTAGGCACTGGAGTCACCAATGTATTACCCGAATTGGGAAAGGAAAACAGCTGACATGAGAGAACATGAGATGCAATCATTGGCTTTAAAAAGCATCATCTGGGTAAAAAAGTGGAAGCACCCACTTCACTTGATTCTGAAAAGGCAAAGTTTTGTTTTAGCATATAGGCCATGTTTGGATGATAGATGTTAGTGTTAGTGGTAGTTTTTAACACCTCCAAATTAACACATAAAAAACTAACATCTTGGATGTTTGGATGGAGGTGTTAGTTTGCATTTAAAGTAACTTTTCCAATCATTTGAAAAAAGAGAGGGAGAGAGAAAAGGGGTGGGGTCCACCAAACTAACACCAATTACCATCTCTTGGAGGTGTTAGTTTTTTGGGGGTGTTAGTTCCAACTAACACCAAACTAACACATGTGTTTGGCTCCAAAATGTTAGTTTTGGTGTTAGTTTGCTACAAACTAACACTAACACCTCCATCCAAACATGGCCATACTCAGCAAAGTCTCGTTATAGATCTTGTTCTCTTTTATTTAATTAATTTGTTAGTGTGAACTGAGAATCCCCTCAAATAAATCAGAAATTTCACGGTTTTCAGGAATTGACTCCAGATTTAACCAAATGGAGATGGGCCCTACTACAATCCTTGGAGTATATGCTTAGCTAATTACAAAGTGCCTACTAAAATACTTACTTTGTTTACAGCCTGTCGGGGACAGCCCTGAGGGTCCCCTAAAACAACCAGGGGAATCCTGCTTAAAACCCGCAAACGAAGCACCTCTCACTTAAACGCACGCACAAGGCCCGGTCCACACCGCGGTGGCCCCCATGGCCCACCGTAGTGGCCCAGTCAAGGGCTCCCTCGAGCAGGCTCCGCCCCGCTCGAGGGCTCACGCCCCCCTCGAGCGGGCTCCGTCTCGCTCGAGGGTTCACGACTCCCTCGAGCGGGCTCCGCCTCGCTCGAGGGTTCACCTCCGCCTCGCTCGAGGCCCCCTCACGAGCACGCCCGCCCCCGCACGCGGGTACGGGCATTTAATGCCCTGACACAGCAGAGCCGCGCCATCATGCGCCTGGGAATCACACCCCGGCACTGTTCTGCCAACTCCCTAGGGGGGAACCCATCCCCGCCACTGTGGGGGACTGTGCGACATGGCCAGTGTCAACCCCGTGACACTGCGCCGCCTACTCCCGTACGGCTAACGTGACGCGCCCTCGAAGGGGGGCCGGCCACACCCTCGAACCACTTTCTCGTGAATCTGCAGGAGCAAGCCATGACGTTAGGCCGGCGGGACGCCATCCCCGCCACTGTTGGTCCTATGCGGCCGCCCCGTGCTTGCAGCACCACGCCGGGCACTGTTACAACCACTCCGGCGCTGTCAGGCACGCAGGGACGGGACGCCGTCACGCCTGCCACTGTATCCCGTACGGATCACCGCCAACGGCTCCCTTGAGCCCGTCTGAAGACGCCACGGTCAACCACTACGCCCCTACCCTCGAAGCTGCCACTGTTCGGGTACAGGACACGTTATGACGACAAGACCGTGGACGGCCGCCAACTCCGCGGCACTGCGCGCCATACTTCCCCGTGTAGCTAAACAGTGCGGCATGCCTGTAATTCACCCCCTCCTTGGTCTATAAAAGGAAGGTGAACCCCTTCGCCGCAGAGGGGACATCAGCCATCCAGTAGGGAACAACACACACACACTCCACAATTCTCCCACAACATCTGAACCCACTTCGATCACTCCACCAGGGACTTGGAGGCCACGCCTCCTCTCCCGCCTTGCTTGTAGCCGCCCCACTACAGGCACCCCGGTGCAGAGCAATACAGTGCCTCGAGCACACCACTGCTGGACGTACGGCCCCCGGCCGGAACCAGGATAAATCTTGTGTCTTTAGTTGCTTAGCACCGACCATTGAGGGATAGACCTTGGCGTTTGCTACTAGTTAGTGTCGGGACTACATTCCGCACCGACACAGCCAATGAAAAGTATACCACGAACAGTACAAAATAACACAATGGAGCAGGGGCATATACATATACTGATATACGGTAGAAAACAGCATGAATGAGAAGCTAATTGGATTTCCCTCGTGTCTCCCTATCATAAAGTGGCAACATAGTGAAACGAGCTCAGCCTAAATCAGAGGAACTTGCCGTTTCCCAAAATCGGCAAGTTAATTAGTCCGGTTTCTTAGTCCCAAAATCGCTCGAGATTCGCCAATTTAACAGCCATACTTGCCAAAAAAAAATCAGACTCCAGCACAGAAGATCAGTGTACGGTGCTTACGGCAGTGGGAAGGGGTGGACGATGAGGGAGACCCAGGGCGCGTATCGCTCGACGGCGAGCTTGAGAGGGTGCCAGGCGTCGCGGCTGTCGGGGCAGAGCGGGTCGAGGAAGGCCTCGACGAGGACGGAGTCCTTCCACGCCGCCGCGGCGCCCCCGCCGTAGGCGAACCCGTCGTAGCGCGGCGGCGCGGAGGCCTGCGCCTGGAGCACGAGCAGGTAGTAGGAGCAGGACGCTGCGAGGGCCGTCAGGAGCAGCAGCCGGCGGAGCAGCGGGGCGCGCGGGGGCCTCGCCATGAGCGCTGCGGTACCGTGTAGCTCCCCGATCCCTCCCACAGCAGAGGGCCGCGCCGCTAGGTCCCGGAAATGGGGAAGGAGCAAGACGCGGCGAGCGGATGCCTGCCTACCGGCGACGGCGAACGCGAGATCTTTTTCTTCTCTGTTTCCGTTTGCATTAGGGCCCATGTAAAGTCGTAAAGACGCGGTGGGATTGGAATGTTCCTACACGGCCCGTAATCCAATGTTTGGAGAGTTGCAATTCGACAATTGGGACCAACGAACTCAGGAGAATAAACAATGAAATCACACCGGACGGTATGATGGGTGTGTGTGTGCAGTAAAACTGATGTGTTGTGTAGGCCCAATCCGAATGAGAAACAGAGCTTATTGGGCTTTCTTCCTAGGCCCATATCGTCCGTATCCGGCCGTCTAAGGAAGCCAGCAGTCTCCGGGCCCTGTTTAGTTGGCTATTTTTCGTCCTTTCCACTCTCCGTCACATTAAATACGTCAAAGTACATAGGTTCGGAATACTAAGTGTATATGAAATCAAAAATTAATTACACGATTGTGATGACCTTTGCGAAACAAATCTTTTGAGTCTAATGAGACCATGGTAGGAAAATATTTACCAAAAAACCGACTTACCTTTTTGCTACAGTGTGTTAGAAAGACTAAAGGAAAAAGTCTATATCACCCCCTCACCTATGGGGGTTGGATTACATAACCCCCAACCTATAAAACGGTCTATATCACCCCCTGAACTTTGCAAAACGAGTCAAATTACCCCCCTATGACAGTTTTGAAAAATCATAGTAAATCACAGAAAAATCATAAAATGAAAAATCCAATTGTGTTAGACTAAAAATGAGTAGACCTACACAGTGAATATATAATATTGTATGCTTTAGTATATTTTTATACAGCTACGAAAAAAAGCATGGATCTAAAAGCTACATAAAAAATTGTACTAAAGCATTCCATATTATATGTTCATTTGGTAGATCTACTCATTTGAAATCCAACACAATTTGATTTTCCATTTTATGAATTTTCTCGTGATTTCTTGTGATTTTTCAAAACTGCATAGGGGTAATTTGGCCCATTTTCAAAAGTTCGGGGGTGATAAGAACAGCTTACATAGGTTGGGGGTTATGTAATCCAACCCCCATAGGTGAGGGGGTGATATAGACTTTTTCCAAAGACTAAATATAGGAGTAAAATTTTGTAAGCCTAGGAAATTTGACGCGATCACGTGAGAGAAGCAGCGAGAAACAAACGGATTCGTACGCGGTGCGGTGCGGCCTACTAGCAGTAGCAGAGTAGCAGGAGCAGCAGCCAGCCAGCGGCAGCACGGCGGGCTGTGCCTGTGCACGACGGGACGGCTCGAGCAGAGAGGTCAGTGCCCGGCGTCCACCGCTGCGGCGGGCGTTGGGGTGGGTGTGCGCGCAGCGAGAGCTGACCTGCGCCCTTCACGAATCAGCACCAGGCAGGGGGCACGCACGCACGGTGCCGTGCGGCAGGCAGGGAGTAGTATAGACCGCGCAAGCCGGGAACCGCGCGCGGGGTCCACGGGCCGAGTGGCAGGCAGGCGGGCGGCGACAGACAGCGGTCACGCACGCACCGCGCCGCACCGGAGTCCGGAGGAGAGGACACGGGCCGCAGTCTTTCGCGGGTCGAAGGCATCCAGAATTCCAGATCCAGCCATCTGCCGTCCCTCGCGTACTACGGCGCAGCTACAGTGATGTACAAGTGCGTACAGACGAGTAGGCATACTCCGTATGTACTCCCCTAGTCCCCTACGACTCTAGGGAGTAGGCCGCGGCGACGGACGGGTTGGGCGTACTACTACAAGTGCAAGGAAAAATGGAAAATGGTGGAGTTGGCGGCTTGGCGCAGCAACATCGCCCGGCCCAGAAGTGCGGCGGCTCGAAGCGTTGGTTTGCTCGCGGAGTCGCAGCCGTCGCGGGGGACGCATCGTCCATCTCACCGCTCCTTCCCTCGCCCCAGTCGACCATCCGGACGTGGCATCAACCACATACGGACGGTATGAGAGAGGTCAGAGCTTCACAGGGAGGAGGGAGGGGGCCGGTGGCCCCCGAGCCTAGTCAGCAGTCTCCCAGATGGTCAGCCAGATAGCCAACTGCTGGGTTAAAGAAGGGCGGTCCGTGCTTCCGTGGTACTTTGCCCCGCAGTAAACACGAATCAAGGGGTCAGAGATTTGCTCGCGAAACAAACGGAAAGGCGCGCAGATGGCGTAGGTCGTATTGTACGCACACACACGGTCCCCAAAACATTGTACGGTCAAATACCTCATTAGGTTCGTCACGTAGAGTTACACTGATCTGTGAAAAGATTTTGCAAATAGACTTCATTTACTACTTCGTGCACGCAAGATTCCCTAAGGGCTTGTTTGGGAAATGGAGGATTCAAGTGGATAGAAGAGTATTGAAGGAGATTTTGAGAAATTTTGACTTATAATGGAAATTTCTCCACCCCAATGCCCTTCGTTCCCCTTCGTTCCACTAATTTCCAAACAAACCCTAAGCAAAGTTTTTTTTCCTCCACCAACCAAAGGCATATAGTTTTACATGACTTTCACACGTACTCCAGCCCCCCGTCACTCCAGTCAGTCACCACCTGAGGTCCAAGATTCATGCTAAAGTAGTACTCTCGGTGCAGATGCAAAAAAAAAACGTGGCTCTCGGTCGTGCACATGGCGGTCGTCGAGTAAACTTCACGTCGTACATACTCGACTACTCGCTGGTCCTCGCAGCAGGCAGGCCCTGTGACGCACCCAGGGACACGATGGATCCGTGCCCAAGCCGAAGTCAAAAGGCTCCGTTTTACGGCTTCATCAGCACGTGGCGTGCCGCTCGTCACGACATGCGGACCTTCCTTCGTTCGCGGCAGGAGGGAGGATCCTCGCGGATGCACCACGAATTATCGCGTACGTACAGCTTCCTACAAAGCGTTTTGCCATCCACGTACTTTTGGTTTTTGCTCCCTGTGCCGCTAGCAAAATCAACGACCACCTAATACGCAAAATCTCCTTGCCTCCTTGGGTTAGCAACGCCGGGCGGAAACCGGTGAGACACAAGGAGGAGGCGATCCATCTTGAGGGGCTCAGGCTCCACAAAACCCGGGGGGGCATAATTCCGTTCTCGTGTCGACCACCACACCCTGCCGCCGCGCCGCTCGCCGCGGATAAAAACAATCCTTGTAACTCGGGCTCCCCCGGACTAAACAACCCCGGTCACGCCGCACCATGCGATCGCTACTCCCACCACCACGAGCCCGGCGCAGGACCCCGGGAACAACACGCACGTCCGACTCGACCGCTCGAGTCGATACGGAGTATATCTGCGGGCTGCGGCCTCCTCCTCCGCGCCCGTGAGTCCGTGACCCGCCGCCGAAGCGTATACTGTGCGTATCAAAAGGGTCGAAACGAGCCGCAGGCCGCCGCAGCAGCCAGCCAGCCCGCAATGATGGGTTGCGGCTGGGCAGGGCGGGGCGGCGCCGGGGGCACAGCAGGAAGCTCTCGCGTGTGTCCACACGCACACGCGGATGCAATGATCCGCGGCCACTGTGCCGCCTGAAACGATGAAACACCGCGGGCTTTTCCGGCACCAATCGATGGGGAATAGGGATGGGCACCGGCGTGGCGGCTACGTACTTCGGCGCTGTGCGGGGGTGATCCGGCGCCCGGCGGCGGGTTGGATAATTCGTTCGTGTGGCGTCCCACAAGTGACAAATCCATCAAGATTGAGAGATTGTTTCCTGTCGGAGGGGGCGGGGTGGATCAGTGGATGGTCGCAGCCCTCTCGGGGGAGGACGGAATAATAGCACGTGCCTTGGTTCAATTCAACCTGCGCGCCATCCATCGGCTTGTGCTTGGGGCTACTTGTACGACCGCATGCAGATCATTAGTGAACTGCTTGCTTCATCAATCATCATGGCATGCAAACGAATCAGAAAGGTTCAAGGCTCCCAGTGTACTATTACTCAGGTTGGTATTAAGAAAAGACAGGTGAAGCTCGCTCTCACCATTTTTTTTCAGGTCACGCGAGTGGTCTCCTTGGTTGTGGGTGATCACTCCCTAACGCAGATTTCTACATCCATTTGTTAAATGTAAACCATTACAGTAACTACCCCTTCGTTCCTAAATGATGGTCGTCTGGGAAGCATATTTGTGAGGGAAACATAGTTTTCCTGAGAGAATCATTTAGGGACGGAGGAAGTAATATACTAACTATTATATCAATTGGAGCCACGTAATATTTGTCGGTGCGGAATATGGTCCCGACACTAACCAGTAGATAGCGCCGAGGTCTACCCCCCAATGGTCGATGCTAAGCAATAAGAGACACAGGTTTTATCCTGGTTCCGGCCGAGGGGGCCGTACGTCCAGCAGTGGTGTGCTCAAGGCACTATATTGCTCAGCACCGGAGGTGCCTGTAGTGGGGTTGCTACAAGCAAGGCGGGAGAGGAAGCGTGGCTTCCAAGTCCCTGGTGGAGTGGCTGAAGATATTGTGGGAGAATTGGGGAATGAGTGCACGGTGTGTCGTGTGCTCTGGTCAGAATGGATCAGTGTGTGTGTGTTGTCGTCCCCCGCGGCTGGGGGGTTCGTCCCCCTTTTATAGATCAAGGGGGAGGCGAATTACATGCACGCCGCGCTATCTAGCTACGTGGAGAAGCACGACGTGCTATGTTGTAGAGTGGGCGGCCGTCCGGGCGATCCTTGCAGCGATCTGGTCATCATGGCCTGACTTGTACCCGAATAGTGGCGGTTCGAGGGTAGGAGAGCAGCGAATGGCGGTGATGTCCTCTGATAGGCTCGAGGGAGGTGCGCGCGAGGCACGTACGGCGTACGGGAGTAGGCGAACGGCGTTCCTTCCCGACGCGCTTCACGGGGGCCGGAGTCGTTGCTACGGGGCCCGGCGTGCGCCCGCACGCGCGGGTACGGCGGCTACGCCGTTGCGGTGGCGGGGATGGCGGTCCACCGGCCTAGCGCCTCCACCTAACCTCGTAGGGTCACAAGAAAGTGAATCGAGGGTGCGCGGCCCCCTTTCGAGGGCTCGGCGCGTTAGCCGTCTTGGAGCGTGCGCACGGTGTCACGGGACGACACCGGCCGCGCCGCACGGTCCCCTCCCCACGGTGGCGGGGATGGGCTCCTCCCCGGGGAGTTGGTGCGGCGGCACCGGGGTGCGAGCCCCGGCGCATGATGGCGCCGGTCTCGCCGGCGTCGGGGGCGTTAAATGCCGTGTACGGGGGCCGGCGCACGCGTGAGGGGCACCCTCGAGCGTGGCGGACCCCGGCCGAGGGCGGGGCGTACCCTCGAGCGAGGCGGAGCCCGCTCGAGGGAAGTGCTGCCCCTCGAGCGGGGCGAAGCCCGCCCGAAGGGTACACGCATCCTCGAACGAGGCGGAGCCCGTTCGAGGGGATCTCTAAGTGGGCCGCCTCGATGGGCCGTCGGGGTCACTGCGGCGTGGGCCGTGTCCTGCATGGTTAGGCACCTGCATGGTTAGGCTTAACGTGTTTTGGTTTCGTTGCGGGTTTTAAGTGAGGTTTTCCCCATTGTTTAAGGGGACCCCCAGGGCCGTCCCCGACGGAGCCCCCGAGCATCCGTGGGTTTGCCATTGAGGCTCCCGCGGTGCCGGAACCCGCCGATAGGACGTTCTTCCCTCCTTGTTCTGCGAACGCTTTCCGTGGGGCCGCGTCGGCGGGCCCCGCGGGGTCTAGCCCGAAGCCCCGGGGGTGTGGGTGCTCTGCGGGGGGTTAACCGCGAGAATTTGGTCAGAGGGCGTGGCACATATTCCAACCGACATCGGCGGTGTTTCAGCCGGCTTCGGGGGTGCACGCGCTGCTAGCGCTGTCTCCGGCGGGTGCAATTTCAAGGAGGTGTAGCCGTGCGTCAAGCCCCCGAGCCTTGGCCCGTTCGAGGCGATCGGGTAGAGCTTTGCGACTTGTTTTTTAACGCGCCCTCGCCGTCCCTCCGCGGGACGGAGGGTGAGGTTTCCGCAACCCCCATCGAGCGGGTCGCGGATTGCGGATTCCTCGTCGAGCCGCTAGCGGGTGGTTCAAGTGGACGTCCATGCCCCGTTCGATAAGGGTAGGCCGCACGGTCGGAGACACGTCCATGGAAGCGCTTGCGTGGGTTTGCTAGGTGGGGCTCGGTCCCGTTCGATAGGGACCGAGGGCGCGGAAGCTCTCCCTCGGTGGGATCCCCCCGACTAGGCGCCCTCGCCGGCTCTCGAACACGACATGTGGGGCACCCTCGAGCCGACGGGCTCGAGGAACGGCTCGAATGCGCGTGCCCTCGTCGTCCCTAACTCTGCGATCTGTGGCGCCTGTTCGAACCCGTCGAGGGTCAGGCTTCGAACCTCTGATCAGTAGGGCCGTGCGGGGCCGCACCTGGACGGCCCCGTCTTTTGCGTTCGCGGCCGTCGAGGGGTCTGGGCGAGCCGGCCCTCGAGGCGCTGGTTGGTAGCACAGCGCGGCATGGGTGCTTGCGGTGCCCGCTTTACTTCAAGCTGGCCCTGGGCGACCCTCTCACGCGCGTGCCCTCTTTAGAGGGTTGATATTGTCTCGAGCCGGGGGCTCGTGCCACTCGAGGGTTTTACGTGGCATGGGTACCCGCGGTGCCCCGCTTACATCAAGCGGGTCCCGGCGGCCTTCTCACGTCGATATCCCATCGAGGGGCTGTTTTCGTTTTGAGCCGAGGGCTCGTGCCGCTCGAGGGTTTTACGTGGCATGGGTACCCGCGGTGCACCGCTTTACATCAAGCGGGGTCCCGGCGGCCTTCTCACGTCGATATCCCATCGAGGGTTGCCCTTGTCTCGAGCCGGGGTCCGCCCCGCTCGAGGGTTCTCCTTGCTTGGCAAGGGATCCGGTCATTAAATGCCTCGCGGTCGAGGCCGCGGTTTTTGCGGCGCGGGCGCGTCTTTTTAGGCGCCGCGCGCGCGCGCGCGCGTAGTGGGCGGCGTGGCGGTGGACGTGAGCGCCGCCTCGGTCCTCGCGGGTCTTCGCCGTGATGATGGCCCGCCCGCAAGGATGTGGCCGCCGCGGTCGTGGTGGGGCCCGTCCGTCGGCGTGAAGGGAAGATTCCCTGCAGTTAATGCGAGCGGGGCATCCGCTCCGGAGAGCTCGCCCATCGGCTTATAAATCTGAGGGGTGGAGGAGACGGCAGTTTTTTTTACCTTAACGCCTCACCATTTTCAGTCCCCCGCCCCTTCGTCTTCATCTCGCCCTTGCCACCGTGCGGTGTCGCCGTTAGAGCTTTTCTTCCGTTCCTTGTCCTCCGCTCCTGCTTTTCTTTGCCTTCTTCATGGCGCCGCCTCAGCCTCCCCTCACGATCCTGGAGCCGTACGCCTGGGAGAGGTCGACGGTGACGCCGGCCGGCCCTTGGCGAGCCGGTCGCCGCCGGCCGGTGTCGGCCAATGAAGATGGACGCCGGCGGAGTGGATAGTGCCGCCGGCGGGGACCGCGCGCCCAACCCGCCGGAGGGTTACGTGGTGAGCTTCATCCGCTACCACGAGCGGGGGCTTCAACGCGCCGGCGAGCCGTTTTATGCGGGCGATGTGCCACTACTACCAAGTGGAGTTGCACAACTTCGCGCCCAACGCGATTTCGCGAGCGTCCACGTTCGTGGGCGTCGCGAAGGGTACCGGGGATCCCGGTCAATTGGGAGCTCGGGTACACCTTTTCCGCGCGGAGCTCTTCACGCGGCCCACGACGGAGCCGAGGACCCGCCGCGCGGTGCACGCCGGCGGGATGTCGCTTGCCCTGCGGGGGCAATTCAAGAACGTCTACATCCCCTGCACCATGACGACGAACAACGCCGGCTGGTAGTGGGGATGGTTCTACTTGCGCAACGCCGAGCCTGGCCTCCCCCCTACACCAGTCGGGTGTTCAAGGAGAGGCCCGACTCCTGGGCCTACGGGGTATCCACGCCCCAGCATCGGAGGCGGCGGGGAGTCGGTCCCCGGCCGCCTGCGGCCGCCCGGCGGCGATGGGGCCGAACGCGATGGGCGTCCTCGCCTTCCTCCATCATAGGCGGGTCGTGCCCTTGATGGAGAGGCCGCTCCGCATCTTCGAGATGACGAGAGGCGGCCAACCCCGTCGATCCGGCGAGGTCGCGGATGCTCCCGACGCCCCTCGAGCGGCCATATGCGCTCACCCGGCGCGGAGCGCCGTCGACACCCGGACGCCGCCGATGCTCGCGGGCCGGGCCCCATGGGACCTCGAGATGCTTCCCCACCGGCCCGCCGGGTGAGTTTGGTTCTTGATTTTGTTTTTGGTTCTTGATCTTGCTTCTGTCTCCCCGACGCGTCCTTGTTGCTCCCGTGTGCGGTCGGTGAGCTTCCACCGCCGCCAAGTCCGTTCCGCCCACCCCCGACTCCCGCGCGCTTGGCCGGGCGGCGCGGCCGGCGGGGAGCGAGGAGCGGCGCGGCGCGCGGGAGGGAGCGCGCGAGGCGACATCAAGCGCGCCGCGACCGGCGGGCCGCGGAGTATCGGCGCGCGAAGAGCCGGGGCTCTCCTCCCCCGGGGACCGAAGAGTACTCGTCCTCGGAGGAGGACGAAGAGGAAGAGGCCGAGGGGGAGGGCCCCTCTCGACGGTGGCGCGCTGCGCCCCCGTCGCCGGAGCCGGCACCGGCGGCGAGGGTGGCATCGCCGGGGCGGGCGCAACGGCGCCCGCCGCCGGGCACTCGACATCGGGCGGCGCGCGCCGCGGGGCGCCCGGCGCGCTCCTCGGGGGCGCGCACGGCGAGCGCGCGCCGTGCGCGCATCGAGCGTGCTCGCGCGCGCGGGGGAAGCGCGCGCGCGCGCGCGCGCGGCGGCGTCGGGGAGCACGGCGGCGGGCGCACCCGCACGCGGGGCGAGCGTACCGCGCGCGCGGTGGCGCGCGTCGGGAGGCGCGGCATCGGGCGTGCCCGTGCGCGCGGCGGGCGCGCCTTCGCGCACGGCGGCACCATCAGGAGGCGCGGCGGTAGGCGTGCCAGCTGCGCCAGCCTCATCTGCTGAGGCCTCGAGGAAAAGGAAGCGTGCCTTTTCCTCCTCGAGGTAAGGGGCTCGATGCTTTACTTGGTTTAATTAGTTGATGATTAGGCGCTCTAACCCTCTGTTTGTGCCTGCGCAGGGTGGTGCCAACCGTGCCTCCCCTTGCACCGGCCAAGGTGCTGAGGACGGACGCGTCCATCCCCACCTGGCGGCACTCGTCGAGAGCGTCACGGGCGGGGGCGAGCACGGCGGCGGCGGGCGAGAGCTCGCGAGGGTGCGGGCGGGGCCCCGAGGCCTCGGCCACCGGATCGGTCCGCCGCGGCGCGGCCCGGCGGTCCCGAGGAGCGACCGGCGCGGTCGTCGTGGGGGCGCGAGGGTCGCGGCGGCGGCGGTGGCGGGGCGCAGCCCGCGAGAGGACGGCGGTCGCGGAGCGAGCGGAGCGGGCGCAACCGCGGCGCGGGGCGCGAGGAGGCGGAGGCGGAGCGGGCGCAACCCGAGCCGGCGCCCGGTGGATGCGGCGGCACGGCCCGCAGGTGGTGACCGTGGCGTCACGTCGGCGCGCCGCGACCTCGGAGGCGCGGGTGGAGGTGCGGTGGAGGCGGCGCAAGGGCGGTGCCCGCCGGTGGTTCCCGGGCGGAGGTGGTGGAGGTCCCGGATGACGACTCCCCCGCCGCCGGGTGGGATCGGTGGGCTAGCCTTCCCACATGCTCCCCGAGCCCCAGGAGGGGGCCCTCGTGCGGCGGCACGAGGGGCACATGGTGGCGGGAGACTGAGGACACGGCGCCGAGGCCTCGTCCTCCCGCGCCGGCCGCTCCGCCCAGGTGGAGGGGGCCATCGATGATCCCCCGCGTTTGCCGACGCCCCGGGGGGCGCAGAGGGGCTCGGGGGCGAGCTCCGACGCCACGGCGCCACGCTCGACCGCGCGCTGACCGAGGCGTTGCAGGTCCATGGCGGCCCCGCATGGCGCGTCTTCCAGGTAGGGTGTCGTCGCTCGTTTTCCTCTTCTTCTTTTCTTCGTGTGCTGCTTTCATGCCATAGTGCTTACGGATTTTGGTGTGTGGATGCCAGGAGCTCGAGCGCCGCGCCCACGACAAGTACGATGCGTTCGACCGGGTGAACGCCGAGGTCCACCAGCTCCGGGAGCGGTGCAGCGCTTTCGACGCGCTTGCCGACGCTCTCGGTCCCCCGGACAGTGGGCCGGCGTGCGGGCCCCCCGGCTCGGCCGATGAGCCGCCCGAGAGCTCGAGGCGGGACACGGCGCGCGCCGCTCGAGCCTCGAGCGGGTGCGCGCGGCCCTCATCGACCGTGATGAGGCGCCGCGGCACGCGCGCTCGGACTTGGAGAAGACGCGGACGGCGGCCGCTAACGGGGGAGCGGGGAGGTGGCTACCGTCCGCGCCGAAACCCGGGGAGCTTCGCTCGTCGCTTGAGGGGGCGCGGCGCGGCGGCGCCGGGCCGAGGAGCGGGCGCGCGGGGCCGGAGCGGCGGGCCAAGGAGGCCGACGATCCGAAGGCCGCCCTCGACGCCAAGACCGCGGCCCTCGTCACCGCCGAGGAGCGGCTCCTTCAAGAGAGCACCGCCCGCCAAGGGGCTGAGGGGCGGCTCCAGCAGGAGCAGGCCGCCCTCGTCGACGCCGGCGGCCCGGAGCGAGGAGCGCGCCGCCCACGAGGTGACGCGGAAGTCCTTGGCGGATCGGGACGCCAAGCTCTCCAAGGCCGAGGGCGAGGTCATTGTGCTCAGCATTGCGAGCGCAAACCATGAGATGGCCCTCCGGGGAGCGGGGCCGGCCGTCCAAGCGCCTCGAGGCGACGGTCGAGGCCGTGCGCCGCGACTTCGAGACGGAGAGGAAGCAAGTCGAAGGTGAGCCCTTTGTCGACTTCTTGTCTTGTTGGTTTTTCGTTTGGGGAACTCGCATTCCCTTTTTTCGATTTCTTTCTTGCCTTGGCGTTTCCGTGGCTTGCGCACCGCCCTGGGGCACGCGGTGAGCGGGCCGAGGCGCCGCGAAGCTTCCTACAACTCCTCCGAGCCGGGGTTGCGGGAGCTGCGCGCGATGCGGCCCTCGAGACCCGCCGCGCCGTCGAGGAGGGCGAGGCACGGGCCGGCCGGCTCCCCGGCCGGCCGCTCGCGTGCCCTTGGTGGCCATGTCACCGAGCGGATGCGCCGGGCGGCTGCAACCGGGCGTCCGAGAGGCCCTCGGAGTGGTGCGGTCCCACTACGAGGTTAACTTCGAGGCGGCGGAGGGGGCTACATCGTTCCCGAGGGCGTCGAGGACGAGGTGGCCATGGAGCGTGTGGATGCGCTTGCCGCCGACGCCGCCGGGTCGCTCGCCGAGGCCTTCGAGGAGTTCCTCTTCCCGGACGCCGCTGACGCTGCCGCTCCTCCCGCCTGAAGGCAGCTGGGCGCTAGGCCCGTTTTTGATGTGTATCAGTATTCTAGCCTCGTGGCCTTTTGTAAATAAACAAGTTGTTTCATGAACATAAACATTTGCTGTAAATGAAGTCATTTGTTTATCACGCTTTTTGTTTCTCCTTCTTCCTGAGTAGATTCTAGTTAGGGGAGTTCGATTTTCGCAGGGGGCCTGCTGGGTTGGAGGCGAGAGAGAAGGGCCATGTCCACGCGGCGTAGGCTATCTCTGGCTCGCACGTTCCTTCCGCTGTGCCGCCTGCGCCCTGTTCGAATTGTTGCTCGAGGTTGAAGTAGGAAACAAACTTAGCGTGTGTGAGTTATTTTTATTTTTGCGCGAAAAAATGGGACCATTTTGGGGGGGGATGCCCCCCGCAGCAGCCCCCGAGGGTAACTTGGGTTTCAGGGGAAAGCTGAGTTGCCCTTTTTATTAAGCTTAAAGCTTGTACATAATTGCAACCAACTTGGGCATTGGTCGTGCGGTTTTTACAACAAAAATACTTGGAAATCCTAGCTAAGGGTAGAAGCGACGTAGCTGTTGGATGTTCCAAGCGTTCGTGAGCTCTTCACCGTCCTCGTTGGCCAGCTTGTATGTGCCGGGCTTGAGTACCTTCGCCACGACATAGGGTCCCTCCCATGGGGGCGACAGCTTGGCGCCCTCGGTTGTCTTGGCGTAGCCTTAGGACCAGGTCCCCTTCGCTGAAATCCCGCCGACGTATCTTGCGTGCTTGATAGCGCCTGAGGGACTGCTGGTACCTCGCGGAATGCATCAGGGCCACGAGGCGTGCTTCGTCCAGCTGGTCCAACGAGTCCTCGCGGGCTCGTTGGTTAGCATCCTTGTTATAGCCTCGAACCTTGGGCGACCCGTATTCTAAGTCCGTGTGGAGGACGGCCTCCGCGCCGTGGACTAGGAAAAACGGGGTGAACCCAGTGGCTCTGCTCGGGGTGGTCCTTATTCTCCACACAACCGCTGGTAGTTCTTGGAGCCATTTCCGCCCAGATTTGTTCAATTGGTCAAAAATCCTGGGCTTTAGGCCTTGTAAGATCATGCCATTGGCACGTTCCACTTGGCCGTTGGTCTGTGGGTGCGCCACAGCTGCCCAATCCACACGGATGTGGAACTTGTCGCAGAACTCCAAGAACTTCTTGCCCGTGAATTGGGATCCATTGTCGGTGATGATGGAGTTCGGCACTCCAAAGCGGTAGACGATGTCGGTGAAGAATGTCACCGCCTGCTCTGCCCTTAGATTCGTGATGGGGCGCACCTCCACCCACTTGGAGAACTTGTCGATCGCGACCAACAAGTGGGTGAAGTCCCCCCGGCGCCTTCCGCAGGGCCCGACGATGTCCGGCCCCCACACGGCGAACGACCATGTTACGGGGGATGGTCCGTAGGGCATGGGCGGGCAAGTTGGACTTGCGGGCGTAGAACGGCACCCCTCGCGGTGTGCGCACGATCTCGCCGGCGTCCGCGACCGCAGTGGGCCGCAAAAGCCCCGGCGGAACGCGTTGCCGACGAGGGTGCGGGCGCGGCGTGGTGGCCACGGATCCCCCGCGTGGATGTCCCGCAGGAGCTCGCGCCCCTCGGGAATGGGCACGCATCGCTGTAGGATGCCGGAGGCGCGCGCTTGTACAGCTCGCCGTCGACGAGGGCAAAAGACTTAGCCATCCTAGCGATGCGCCTAGCCGCGGCCCGGTCCGCGGGGAGTTCCCCTCGAGCGATCCAGGCGATGTATTTTTCACGCCAGTCCGCCTGGACCGGGGCCGGCTCGATGTCCATTACGTCGGCCTCGTGGGAGCCGTACCCCTCGAGAAGGGAGAGCACGTACGCCTCGTTCGAGGGGTCCTCGTCCATGGGCTCCGCACCCGCTGGATTCGAGGGAGCCCCCGAGGGTTCGTTGTGATTCGAGGGGTAGGGCTCGAAAGCGACCGAGGGTTGAGCGACGTCGCGTGCGAAAACGTTCGGGGGGACGGTGATCCGCCCGACGCGATCTTGGCCGGCTCGTCCGCCTCTTCGTTGTACCACGCGGGGCACATGGTTGAGCTCGATGCCGTAGAACTTGTCCTCGAGGGCTCGCACGGCCTTGCAGTAGGCCTCCATCTTGTCGTCGTGGCAGCTCGCGTTCTTCATGACTTGATCGATCACGAGCTGCGAGTCGCCCCGCACGTCGAGGCGCTTGACACCTAACTCAATGGCAATTTTGAGGCCGCAGAGGAGGGCCTCGTATTCAGCCATGTTGTTAGACGTGGGGAAGTGGAGGCGCACCGCGTACCGCATGTGTTCCCCGAGGGGTGACACGAAGAGCAGGCCCGCGCCCGCCCCCGTTTTCATCACCGAGCCGTCGAAGAACGAGTCCAAAGCCTCCGCTTGGATCCGTGGCGGCGGCACCGCGTGTCCGTCCATTCGGCGACGAAATCCGCCAAGATTTGGGACTTGACGACCTTGCGCGGGCGTAGGCGAGCGTCTCGCCCATCAGCTCCACGGACCACTTGGCGATCCTGCCCGCGGCGTCGGGGTTGCGGATGATTTCTCCTAGTGGGAAGGAGGAAACCACCGTGACGGGGTGGGCCTCGAAGTAGTGGCGGAATTTGCGCCGCGCAAGAACCACCGCGTACAGCAACTTCTGGACCTGGGGGTAGCGCGTCTTCATGTCGGAGAGGACCTCGCTGATGTAGTAGACTGGCCGCTGCACATGCAAGGCATGCCCTTCCTCCGTGCATTCCACGACGATCACGGCGCTGACCACCTGGGTGGTTGCGGCCACGTAGAGCTGCAGGGGCTCGCCGTCCTGCGGCGGCGTGAGGATCGGGGCGTGTGTTAGAGACGCCTTCAGCTTGTCGAGCGCATCCTGGGCCTCGGTGGTCCAGGAGAAGCGCTCGTGCTTCTTGAGTAGGCGGTAGAGGGCGAGCCCTTCTCACCGAGCCGCGAGATGAAGCGGCTCAAGGCGGCAAGGCACCCCAACACCTTCGCACCCCCTTGAGGTCCCGGATCGGACCCATCCGTTCGAGGGCCGCAACCTTTTCGGGGTTGGCCTCGATTCCCCGGCGGGAGACGATGTATCCCAGGAGCATGCCTCGCGACACTCCAAAGACACATTTTTCGGGGTTTAATTTGACCCCATTGGCCCGTAGGCAGTTGAACGCGACGCCAAGGTCGCCAACCAGGTCGTTCGCCTTCCTGGTCTTTATGACGATGTCGTCCACGTATGCTTCGACCGTCCGCCTGATGTGATCCCCAAAAACGTGTTGCATGCAACGCTGGTATGTTGCACCCGCGTTTCTGAGGCCAAATGGCATCGTGACGTAGCAGAACGTCCCGAACGGTGTGATGAACGAGGTCGCGAGCTGGTCGGACTCTTCATTTTTATCTGGTGGTACCCGGAATAGGCATCAAGGAAACAGAAGCGAGCTCGCACCCGTACCGTTGAGTCAACGATTTGATCAATGCGTGGCAAAGGAAAAGGAACTTTAGGACATGCTTTATTGAGACTAGTGTAGTCTATACACATCCGCCACTTCCCATTCTTTTTCTTTACAAGCACGGGGTTTGCTAGCCATGTTGGGTGGAACACCTCCTTGATGAATCCGGCCTCGAGAAGCTTTCGCGGCTCCGCTCCGATTGCCCGTCGCCGCTCCTCGTCGAAGCGGCGGAGCCGTTGCCGCACCCGCGCGAGCGTTTGGCAGGATGTCAAGGGAGTGCTCGGCGACTTCCCTCGGGATGCCTGGCATGTCCGAGGGGCTCCACGCGAAGATGTCGGCGTTGGCGCGGAGGAAGTCGACGAGCACCACTTCCTATTTGGGGTCGAGGGTGGAGCTGACCCTCAACGCCTTGCCCTCGGGGGCTGAAGGGTCGAGGGGGACTGTAACGCCCGCGTTTTTAGCTATAAATAAATCACCTAGTAAATCATGCGTATTTTCAAAACTGACCCGCCGAGCTCAATTATCAATCAAACCCTAGCCACTGTTTTCCCCTTCTCTCTCTCCCCGACGCGCGTGCCGCGAATCCTGCCGGCACCGCACCACGGCCGCACCCCCCCGCGCGCCTTCCCAATGCCGCGGTCGGCCACCGGCCGGAATCCCGCGCACGCCGCGGTCCCGCCGCCCCGTCCGCCCTCGCCATCACCGCCGTCCCGAAAAACCGGGACAAACCCCCGCGAAACCCTCCCCAAATTTCCCTGACAATTTTCCGGATTTTCCAAAATCCCTTCTCCTATTTTTCTCTCTCTCTTATTTTTCCCTTCCCTTCTTTTCCTTTTCTTTCCTCTTTCTCTTTTTCATTTTCCTTCTTTCCTCTCCTTTCTTCCTTTTCTTTTTCCTTTTTTCCTTTTTCTTTTCTTTCCTCCTTCTTCTTCCCTGCTCCCCTCCCTGGCCGCACGCCTGCACGCGGCCAGCTCCCCGCGCCCCCCGGCCGGGCCGACACCGGCTGACCCCGGCCCGCACCCCGCCGCGGCGCGGAGGGGCCGGCCACCGACCGCACGCGCCCACCGTGACCCCCCCCCCCTTCTCTCCTCCTTTTCCCCCCGCCTCCCCGCGCGACCGGCGGCGCCCGACCGGCCCCGCCACCACCGGCGGGGCCCGCGCGCCGGCACATCCACACCCCCCCCCGCACGCCACCGGACCGGCGAGCACCCCCCCCGCACGCCACCTTGGCCCCGCCCTCGCCCCGCGCCCGCCGGGAGACCGGCCGCCGCCATGTCATGCCCCGGCACGAGCCGTCAACTCCCTCACCCGCCGCCACGCCCGCCCCCACGCCCGCACGACGGGTCTAATCCCCGCCGAATCCCCCGCACAAGCTGACCCGCCGAGCCATCGCGAAGCCGCCCGAGCTCGCCGGAGTTGGCCTCGGCCGGGGAAAATATCTTCCCTTCCCGAACCCTCCTCCGCCGCCTATAAAAGGGGGCCGACGGCTCCCCCGACCGCCGCACCTCGACACGGCGGACGCACGCAATCTCCTCCCCTCCCACAAGCTCCACGCCCCGCCGCCCCCCTTGCACCGCCGCCCGCGCCACCGCCTCCCCGTGGAGCCGCCTCCGCCGTGTACAATAGCGCGAGGTGAGCACGGAATAGGTTCCCCTCGCCCTCCTCTCTCTTTTCCCCTCATCCCCGGCCGTCGCCGTGGCCGGAGCCGCCGGCGAGCACCCCCACCGGCCGGCCTCCTGCACGGTCCGCCCCCTCCCCTCTGTTCTCTGTCTAATTCGAAGGGGGGAAGGGGGAAGAAGATGGCGTTTTGCCAAGGACCCCCCCTGTTTCCCCTTATTACTTCAAAACCGAGCCCTCCTTTCTTATTTCTCTTTAATTTTCCAATTAAGTCCCTAGGTTAATAATTAATCAAAGGATAAACACTGTTAGACCCTAGAATAAATTACAAAATGACTCTAACTTAGTTTATATTAGCATAAACACCCTTCTTACCATTTGTAGGGATTGCTAATAGGTCCCTAACTCCTATACCACCCCTGTGACCCAGCATTTACGGTTAAACCCAGACCTCACCCTGCCATTCCCCTGTGGTACACCACTGAACCACCACCCCCCTAGGGCTTATAAATACCCCTCTCCGCTCACTTCCCCTCCCCGAGCTCGGCCGGACCGTGAGTGCTAATATTGCTTGCTTGTGTGTGTATGCCTTAGCCAACGGAGTAGACGGAGGAAGGTACCCCGAGCCAGAGATCGAAGCCGACTACTGCGAGCAGGAGCCCGAGGTCCCGAACGCCGAGCCGGCCCTCCCCGAAGACTTCGAAGACGGCAAGTTCAACCTTCCCCCTTTGATGCATGCTTCTGTCCTAGTTTTAAAAATATATCCTATACCCGTTTTATAAATTGCATATTGTTTCACTGCAAAACATGGTAGGATAGCCACCCTTGATTGCTATGATTGAACCTTGTTTTGGCCTAAACGAGTGCTTTAAAAATGTGTGTGTGCTTTCAAAATGTGTGAGTGCTTTAAAAACAAAAAGGGGATATGTTTGGAAAATGAGTAAAGAACTGGTAGACGGGATGGACGTGTGTGTCAGGAGTATGGGTGAGCTCGTACCTGTGTGGTTGAGCGTGTTGGGAGTTGTCCATCTTGTCGGTTAAGGACCGGGTTGCGTGACATCTCACCTGACCCAAATCATCGTACAACCACTCGACCGTTGTATGTGGCAACGGCTTAGCATAAACCCCACTAGTTGATCTACTTGCCATCCGGGTGTGCGGGTGAGCAGCGGAAGACCAAGGAGTAGGGGTACGCTCTGTGTGAGGTACGCCCTGGTTATGTGGGATAACCCCCTTGGGTGCTTCCGTGGTGGCTCGTAGTGTTAGCTAAGGTGGGTAATGGCTTTGATAGGATCCGTACCGACACTAAGGTGTCCGTGTGACGCGTACCCTACTTGTGGGTAAAGATGTACAACCTCCGCAGTGTCAAACCTATTCGAATAGCCGTGTCCACGGTATTGGACGAGTCACGGTGTGGTCACAAAAACTAGTGTTTGGGATGGGATGTTTTCTGGCGTGAGTTGTTTTCTGGGTGAAATGTGTGGCTGTGTGCCTGGGCTACGACGGACGGGAAGTCCGGTAGTTCCACAGTGGTTTTTCCTAAAACATTTGAGTTACTTGGGTTATGAAAATGATTTGTGAAAACCTTTTTGAAATGAATCCCTGCATGTGTAAGTTTGCTAAATGAACCTTAACCTGATCCTTGTTATACCTTATGCATGATTCTGTTTATAAGCCCCTCCGTGGGTGGGGTTGGATTTGCTGAGTACGTATGTACTCACTCTTGTTTACTAACTATGTTACAGAGGAGGATCCCGATTATATCCCCGAAGACGTTGAGTAGGTTGTGCCCTACACCCAACCGTGCCTGTGTACCAGGGCCCTACCGAAAGCTTCCATGGTGTGGTACTCTGAGGAGGCTATGGAAGCCTTTGCTATCGTAGTGTGGTCGCTAGCGTTTGTGTTGTTCATTGTAGCGTTGGCACTACCGTGCCCTTTTTGTAACCGTAATGTAAAAGACTGATTCCACCTGTTGTAATAAATGTGCTACCAGCCTCCTGGGACTGGTATTTGTGTCACATTTGGTCACCTCTCGATGAGGGGACGCTTCGGTGGTATCGCAGTCGTAGGTTGGCCGTAGGACATGACCCCTAGGATACGAGACCTCCTCTGGCCCTCTCTAACCTTTCCTTTGCTAAGCTCACCTTTTCTCAAATCCTTACCTTGATTCTTGCTTGCTTCCAGATGCCTAACCCCGAGTGGAACGGTGGAATTTGCCCCGTCCGGCTCGGCCTCCCTAACTCTGTTGCTACTCGACCCTAGAGCGCGTCGGAGTAAGGGATCCGCCGAGTTCGTCTACCGGGAGTACGAACGCTTCGGCACCCCCTCGGTGTAAGCCGCTTATCTTTGTGGGAAGGAGCACGCTTTACCCCGACATAGAGCCATGGTACGTCAACGCCCTCGGTTTTCGCTTTGCCGACACCTACCCCAAGGTCCGCTCGGAAGGCCTTGCGTCGACTACGAGTGGTCTATAGACAAGACACCTCCGAAGGACTCCAATGGGATTCTTTCCACCCTCCGGAGGAAGAGGACGCTCGTGGATTGATCGCATGAGAGGTTTGGAACGAGAGGAAGAAGACTTAGAAGAGAGCGCGTCTCCCACCTATCCATATACCTCGCAGGCCTAGACCACCTTTATCGGGAGCAAGCCCAAGAAGCGAAGCAAAATTGACGAGCGGAAAGAGCGAGCGAGAGGATAGAACTAGAAAGGGTGAAGACAACCATAGCGAGAAGTTGAACTACACAACACAAAGCAAGAATACCTCGGGAAAGAGAGAGCGCACGCCGTTGGCCCATAAAGCTCGTGGGATGAACTAAAGGAACGTAGAAGCAGAGATGAAGGAGCCAGAGCAGAAGAAAATGAACCCGAAGAAACCCACTGGGACAAAGGAACCCAGACTGAAGACGAGATACTGGAGCAAGACCTCCCACTGAAGAAGCGCCGTATCCAGCTAGAGGAAGAATCACCTTGAGAATAAGATTAGAGTGTTTAGGCTAGAAACTGAGTCCTAGTAATAATAAGTGTACCCCAACCTTCCTACTAAATAAAGTATCTATCTTTTGTACCCCACCACAACCTGTTCAACCCTATCTTTGTTTCAGATGGCGGAAGATGGATGGACCCAAGGCGTGTGCCAGGAGGAGCCTGGTTTTGCTCGCCTGCTCATCCACTCCCTGGAGCGCCTCGGTATCACTGAGCGCCCTAGGTACTACGACAGAGAGTACGAGCAACTCGGCACTCTTCGCCGTAGAGTGGTCCTCTCCGTCGCTAGAAGCAACCGCCACACCAACATCGAGCCGTGGCGCGTGACCGCCACGGGGTTCCGACACGGATACCTATCCTTTGGCCCTCGGAAAAGCCCTCCGCTACCCGTGCCGAATCTACGAAGAGCACCTCGTCCCCACGCCGATGAGGTACTTCCCTCCCGCCATCGGGACCCCGCGTTTGGCGAGGGCCCGCATGAGGAACTTGGAGCGACGCCGCCACCAAGAAGACCTCGCTATACCACGTAGTCGCCTACCTTGTCTCCCTGGACAAGCTCTTTGATGACCGGGCCGGACACTTGAGGGAACGGATCGGCCGGCCGAGCAAGGCCGAAGTCACAGTGCGGATGCACCAAGTCCGAGTGGCTCAAGCCGAAGCGAGGACCGCGGCCGGCCATAAGCGGTGAAGCCGTTGCCCGGAAAGCCTCGAAGGATCCGGGACCAACGCATGCAAGAATGGACCCATGGTGGAACGCCCGTTCCGGCCATTGGAGAACCTCAAGTCTCGCCGGGGAACACCCCCGGTAGGATGGGGAGGAGCCATAGAAGTCCCACCGAGCACCACCGGCGGTCACCGAACCCCCAACGCCTACCACCGAAGCCGCGGCACAGCCCCAGGAAAACGGAGACCCCGAAGGCGGGAACGATGACGAGTTGCTCATCCCACTGGAAGAACACTCGACCCCGAAGACACGCTTCCCCTCGCGAGTAGTGTGTCCCAAGACCCAGGGAATGAAGCCGTGCCGGTCCAAGTCGCGCCCTTAGCCTTTAGCTGTGTAGTGTGTCCGCGTAGTCGGGATGTATCCTCCTCACTGGTTTGTAATAAAAACTTGTTTGTGTTTGCTTGTTTGCTATGTGCTTGTTGTGTGCTTACCGGCAGAATAAATCCTGCCTTTTCAAAAAGAAATCCGTTATAATCCACTTAAACATCACATAAAACCGGATCTCTTAGAAACCCGCTTCTTTACAGATGGTTTCCAGGCGCCCTGTCAGGACCCACCGGTCGGATGCTGAGGGATCGCAAGCCGATCGGAGGGAGCGTCTCCCCGAACAGGAGGTTAACCAAAATGAAGATGGAGGAGAAAACGTGGTCCTGCCACCACCACCCCCTCCTATTGACTTGGCTCAAGTCTTAGCCAACCAGACTGTCTTGATGGAGGCTATCTTCAATGCCATCAACCGCCCAAGGCCCCGTGCCATGAGCATGAATGAGAAGCTGATCGAGTTCCTCAGGACTAAGCCGCCCACCTTTAGCGGGTCGGTGAATCCTTTGGACGCTGACGATTGGCCGAGAGCCATCTCCGAGGAACCGGAGCCCCTCCACCTGCGAGGACCATGACAAGGTTCTCTTGGCGGCTCACCGCCTCACCGGGACAGCCCTAGCCTCGGTGGGAGAATTACCGCGCCGCGCCCAAGGATCCCTCCGCCATCACATGGGATGAATTCGTGGAGGAGTTCCGTCGCTACCACATCCCGAGGCCACACCGAAGCGGAAGGCGGATGAGTTCCGCGAACTCCGCCAAGGCAACATGTCTGTGGAGGAATACACGTACCAGTTCATAGAGCTGGCACGCTATGCCCCCGAGGAGGTGGATAAAGACTCCAAAAAGCAAGAGATGTTCAAGAAGGGGCTGACTCCGGAACTGAGGACACTGCTGACTCCTCAGATTTACCCGGACTTTAATACCCTTATGAACATGGCAATCCTCACGGAAAGGGCAAAGGCCGAAGAAAAGAAGGAGAACAAGCGCAAATTCATGGAGCACAAGGCCAAGCGAAGAAGAGCGGTCCCGAGAGGTCGAGAAACTTTGGACACCCCATGTCCAGGTTCCAAGCTCCGATGCGCATGCGAACCCAAACCCAAGCCACAAGCTCACAAGCCCCCGCAGCCCGCTCAAGCCCTCCTACAACCGGAATACCATGAAGCCCCCACGGAACAACACCGGCCAGATCACTACCAACAACAACAACAACGGCTCCCGAGTGTGTTTCAACCGCCGGAAACCGGCACTTCATCGCCAACCGCCCCTATGCTAAAAAGCCGCCCACCACCACCTACTCCAACTCGGTAAACGGACCAAGGCCACTTGCGTCGGGAGCCAACCGCATGCCGGTGCGCGGCAACAACAACTTCGGCAACAACACCAACAACCAAACAGATGAGGCAACCCCGGCGGTCGTATGGACGCGCTCGGGTGAATCACATCAATGCGCAGGAGGCACAAGAAGCACAAGGAGTGGTACTCGGTGAGTTCCTGGTCAGCTCAGTTTTGGCTACCATACTGTTCGATTCGGGAGCATCACACTCATTCATATCCTCAAGCTCTGTGGAAAAGCATAGCATACCCACAGTACTACTAAAAGCACCCCTAATAACTCGAACGCCCGAAGGTGACATTAACTGTCAACTGGGATGCCCCCGGGTAAGGATTATTTTAAGTGGGGTAGAGTTCCTAGCGGACTCCGGTAGTACCGAAATCCAAGGGGATAGATGTGATCCTTGGTATGGACCGGTTAAGCCAACACCATGGCCTCATAAGCTGCGCCGATAAAGTAGTGCACCTGACCAACCCAGACGGGATACAAGTGACCCGCCACACCCGAGGACACAGGCCGGATATAATGGTTTTCAACATAGAAGCCAAGTCCATAGAAGATGTCCCAGTAGTATGAGAATACCTGGATGTGTTCCCCGAAGAACTCCCTGGAATGCCACCAGACACGGATATAGAGTTCGTAATCGACCTTATCCCTGGAACCTCTCCCATAGCCAAGAGACCCTATAGGATGGCAGCCCCTGAGTTGGCAGAATTGAAGAAGCAGCTAGCAGAGCTCCAGCGAAGTGGGTTTATCAGACCAAGCTCATCACCATGGGGAGCCCCAGTGCTTTTCGTGGAAAAGAAGGATAAGAGCATGAGGATGTGTGTGGACTATCGCTTGCTGAACGAGGTCACTATTAAAAACAAGTACCCTCTTCCCAGAATAGATGACCTGTTCGACCAACTGAAGGGAGCCAAGTACTTCTCGAAGGTGGATCTAAGATCAGGGTACCACCAGCTCAAGATCAGGGAAAGTGACATCCCCAAGACTGCCTTTGTCACTCGCTACGGGCAATATGAGTTCACGGTAATGTCCTTTGGGCTAACCAATGCCCCAGCATACTTCATGAACCTCATGAATAAGGTGTTCATGGAAGAGCTGGACAAGTTTGTCGTGGTCTTCATTGACGACATACTTGTGTACTCCAAGAGCGTGGAGGAGCATGAACAACATCTTCGAGTAGTGCTGGGAAAATTAAGGGCACACAAGCTATACGCCAAGTTCAGCAAGTGTGAATTTTGGCTAGAGAAAATATCTTTCCTTGGGCACATTCCGACCGCTGCGATGGAGTAGGCGTAGACCCCGGAAAGTTGAGACAGTCTCCAACTGGCAGCAACCAACCAACGTGAGTGAGATCGGGGAGTTTCCTAGGTTTAGCCGGATACTACCGGAGATTTATCGAGGGATTCTCCAAGATCGCCCGGCCCATGACAGAGCTGCTTAAGAAAGAAAAGAAGTTTAACTGGACCGAGGCCTGTGAAAGAAGTTTCCAAGAGTTGAAGAAGAGGTTGACCACAGCCCCAGTGCTAACCCCCGCCGGACATTCAACGAGACTTTGTCGTGTATTGCGACGCCTCCCGACAAGGGTTGGGATGTGTTCTCATGCAAGATGGGAAGGTAGTGGCATATGCCTCCCGTCAGCTCAAACCCCATGAGCAGAACTATCCCACCCACGATCTGGAGTTTGCAGCCGTAGTGCATGCCCTGAAGATCTAGAGACACTATCTGATCGGGAACAAGTGTGAAATCTACACAGACCACAAGAGTCTAAAGTATATCTTTACCCAGCCCGACCTGAACCTAAGGCAGAGAAGGTGGCTAGAGCTAGTCAAGGACTATAATCTAGAGATTCACTACCACCCAGGGAAGGCCAATGTAGTAGCAGATGCTCTAAGCCGGAAGACCTATGAGAAGGCAGCACCCAAGAGTGCCCAGCTGCAAGAGGAGATGGCCCGACTCAACGTACACATCGTCCCCCAAGGCTACGTCCGCCGCTCGAGTGTTCGACCTACCCTAGAAGAGAAGATCCGAAGGCCCAAGAAGCCGACGAGGATCCGATGAGGATCCACAAGCATACCGAGAGAACAAGGCCCACCGACTTCGGGGTAGATGACCAAGGCACCCTATGGTACAAGAACAGGATATGCGTGCCCGAAGGTGGAGATTTCCGACGCACCATCATGGATGAGGCACACAACTCAAGCATACTCCATTCACCCGGGATCCACCAAGATGTACATGGACTTAAAACGAAGTATTGGTGGAATGGGATGAAGGCGGACATTGCACGGTTCGTCGCCCACCGCAACACTTGTCGAGGATCAAAGCCGAACATCGAAGCCTCGGGGATCGTTGCAACCTTTACCAATCCCGGTGTGGAAGTGGGATGAGATAGGTATGGACTTCATAGTAGGGTTGCCAAGGACTCAGAAGGGACATGACTCCATATGGGTGATCGTGGACCGACTCACCAAAGTCGCTCACTTTCTACCTGTACGGACCACTTATGGTGGGGAGAAATTGGCGAAACTCTACATAGAAAATATAGTGAAGCTGCATGGAGTGCCCAGCAGAATAGTCTCGAACGAGGGACCCGCTTTACCTCTAGGTTCGGAAAAGCCCGCATAAAGCCATGGGCACCAAGTCGGACTTCGACTCGCCGTACCACCCCCAGACAGACGGACAGACCGAAAGGGTGAATCAAATTTTGGAAGATATGTTGAGAGCCTGCGTCCTCACCTATGGCAAAGATTGGGAGCAGAGCCTGCCGTATGCTGAATTTTCCTACAACAACGGCTACCAAGCAAGCCTGGGAATGTCGCCATTCGAAGCGCTATACGGGAGAAAATGCAGGACACCCCTGATGTGGTCAGAGGTAGGAGAGCGTGCCCTGGTTGGGCCCGCTCTCATTAAGGAAGCCGAGGAGCGCGTAGCTGATATTCGAGAAAAGTTGAAAGCTGCCCAGTCCCGACAGAAGAGCTACGCAGACAAGAAGAGGCGTGAAGCGAGCTTCAATCCAGTAGACTTCGTCTATCTCAAGGTTTCACCCATCCGGGGGACTCGAAGGTTTCAAGTACACGGGAAGTTGGCCCCTCGGTACATCGGCCCGTATAAAGTGATCAAGAAAGTGGGGGCAGTAGCATATCGGTTGGAGCTACCCGAGGAAATGTCAGACATACACCCAGTGTTCCACATCTCCCAGCTACGCCGATGTTTGAAGGTTCTGGAGGAAAAACGAGTACCGGTGGAGACCATCGATCTACAGCTAGACCTTAGGTACCAGGAGGTGCCCGTCAAGATCTTAGACACTGTGGTCAAGCGAACAAGAACGACCGAAGTGCGGGTGTGCAGAGTCCAATGGAGTAGACACGGGGTGGAAGAAGCTACATGGGAACGAGAGGATGCGCTGAGGAAAGAATTCCCCCACCTATTCGAGACTTAGCCGAATCTCGAGGACGAGATTCATTTTAAGTGGGGTAGGTTTGTAACGCCCGCGTTTTTAGCTATAAATAAATCACCCAGTAAATCATGCGTATTTTCAAAACTGACCCGCCGAGCTCAATTATCAATCAAACCCTAGCCACTGTTTTCCCCCCCTCTCTCTCCCCGACGCGCGTGCCGCGAATCCCGCCGCACCGCACCACGGCCGCACCCCCCGCGCGCCTTCCCAATGCCGCGGTCGGCCACCGGCCGGGAATCCCGCGCACGCCGCGGTCCCGCCAGCCGGTCCGCCTCGCCATCACCGCCGTCCCGAAAAACCGGGACAAACCCCCGCGAAACCCTCCCCAAATTTCCCTGCCAATTTTCCGGATTTTCCAAAATCCCTTCTCCTATTTTTCTCTCTCTCTTATTTTTCCCTTCCCTTCTTTTCCTTTTCTTTCCTCTTTCTCTTTTTCATTTTCCTTCTTTCCTCTCCTTTCTTCCTTTTCTTTTTCCTTTTTCCTTTTTCTTTTCTTCCCTCCTTCTTCTTCCCTGCTCCCCTCCCTGGCCGCACGCCTGCCCGCGGCCAGCTCCCCGCGCCCCCCCGGCCGGGCCGACACGGGTTGACCCCGAGCCCGCACCCGCCCGCGGCGCGAGAGGGCCGGCCGGCCGACGGCACGCGCCCACCGGTGACCCCCCCTTCTCTCCTTCTTTTCCCCCCCGCCTCCCCCGCGCGACCGGGCGGCGCGCGCCGACCGCGCCCCCGCCACCACCGGCCGGGCCCGCGCACCGGCACATCCACACCCCCCCCGCACGCCACCGGACGGCGAGAAGCACCCCCTCCGCACGCCACCTTGGCCCCGCCCGCCCCGCGCCCGCCGGAGACCGGCCGGCCGCCATTAATGCCCTGGCACGAGCCGTCAACTCCCTCACCGGCCGCCACAGCCGCCCCACGCCTGCACGACGGGTCTAATCCCCGGCCGAATCCCTGCACAAGTTGACCCGGCCGAGTCATCGCGAAGCCGCCTGAGCTCGCCGGAGTTGGCCTCGCCGGGGAAAATATCTTCCCTTCCCGAACCCTCCTCCTCCGCCTATAAAAGGGGGCCGACGGCTCCCCGGACCGCCGCACCTCGACACGACGGACGCACGGCAATCTCCTCCCCTCCCACAAGCTCCACAGCCCGCCGCCCCCCTTGCACCGCCGCCGCGCCACTGTCTCCCCGTGGAGCCGCCTCCGCCGTGTACAATAGCGCGAGGTGAGCACGGGAATAGGTTCCCCCTCGCCCTCCTCTCTCTTTTCCCCTCATCCCCGGCCGTCGCCGTGGCCGAGCCGCCGGCGAGCACCCCCCACCGCCGGCCTCCCTGCACGGTCCGCCCCCTCCCCTCTGCTCTCTGTCTAATTCGAAGGGGGGAAGGGGGAAGAAGATGGCGTTTTGCCAAGGACCCCCCTGTTTCCCCTTATTACTTCAAAACCGAGCCCTCCTTTCTTATTTCTCTTTAATTTTCCAATTAAGTCCCTAGGTTAATAATTAATCAAAGGATAAACACTGTTAGACCCTAGAATAAATTACAAAATGACTCTAACTTAGTTTATATTAGCATAAACACCCTTCTTACCATTTGTAGGGATTGCTAATAGGTCCCTAACTCCTATACCACCCCTGTGACCCAGCATTTACGGTTAAACCCAGACCTCACCCTGCCATTCCCCTGTGGTACACCACTGAACCACCACCCCCCCTAGGGCTTATAAATACCCCTCTCCGCTCACTTCCCCTCCCCGAGCTCGGCCGGACCGTGAGTGCTAATATTGCTTGCTTGTGTGTGTATGCCTTAGCCGACGGAGTAGACGGAGGAAGGTACCCCGAGCCAGAGATCGAAGCCGACTACTGCGAGCAGGAGCCCGAGGTCCCGAACGCCGAGCCGGCCCTCCCCGAAGACTTCGAAGACGGCAAGTTCAACCTTCCCCCTTTGATGCATGCTTCTGTCCTAGTTTTAAAAATATATCCTATACACGTTTTATAAATTGCATATTGTTTCACTGCAAAACATGGTAGGATAGCCACCCTTGATTGCTATGATTGAACCTTGTTTTGGCCTAAACGAGTGCTTTAAAAATGTGTGTGTGCTTTCAAAATGTGTGAGTGCTTTAAAAACAAAAAGGGGATATGTTTGGAAAATGAGTAAAGAACTCGGGTAGACGGGATGGACGTGTGTGTCGGGAGTATGGGTGAGCTCGTACTGTGTGGTTGAGCGTGTTGGGAGTTGTCCATCTTGTCGGTTAAGGACCGGGTTGCGTGACATCTCACCTGACCCAAATCATCGTACAACCACTCGACCGTTGTATGTGGCAACGGCTTAGCATAAACCCCACTAGTTGATCTACTTGCCATCTGGTGTGCGGGTGAGCAGCGGAAGACCAAGGAGTAGGGGTACGCTCTGTGTGAGGTACGCCCTGGTTATGTGGGATAACCCCTTGGGTGCTTCCGTGGTGGCTCGTAGTGTTAGCTAAGGTGGGTAATGGCTTTGATAGGATCCGTACCGGCACTAAGGTGTCCGTGTGACGGTACCCTACTTGTGGGTAAAGATGTACAACCTCCGCAGTGTCAAACCTATTCGAATAGCCGTGTCCACGGTATTGGACGAGTCACGGTGTGGTCACAAAAACTAGTGTTTGGGATGGGATGTTTTCGGCGTGAGTTGTTTTCGGGTGAAATGTGTGGGCGTGTGCACGGGCTACGACGGACGGGAAGTCCGGTAGTTCCACGGTGGTTTTTCCTAAAACATTTGAGTTACTTGGGTTATGAAAATGATTTGTGAAAACCTTTTTGAAATGAATCCCCGCATGTGTAAGTTTGCTAAATGAACCTTAACTCTGATCCTTGTTATACCTTATGCATGATTCTCGTTTATAAGCCCCTCCCGTGGGTGGGGTTGGATTTGCTGAGTACGTATGTACTCACTCTTGTTTACTAACTATGTTACAGAGGAGGATCCCGATTATATCCCCGAAGACGTTGAGTAGGTCGTGCCCTACACCCAACCGTGCCTGTGTACCAGGGCCCTACCGAAAGCTTCCATGGTGTGGTACTCTGAGGAGGCTATGGAAGCCTTTGCTATCGTAGTGTGGTCGCTAGAGTTTGTGTTGTTCATTGTAGCGTTGGCACTACCGTGCCCTTTTTGTAACCGTAATGTAAAAGACTGATTCCACCTGTTGTAATAAATGTGCTACCAGCCTCCTGGGACTGGTATTTGTGTCACATTTGGTCACCTCTGATGAGGGGACGCTTCAGGGACCCCCTTGGTCTGTTCCGCGGCCTCGAAGGTGCAGGCGTGCTTGGCAGCGGAGTTGAGGTCTTCGTTGACCATCTTCTCCAGCGTGTTCACCAGCGCTTCATCCAGCGCTAGTGCCTCCGCGTGCTCTACGCACTCGACATCGCAGTCTAATGCGTGCTCGATCGACGAGCCGACGGTGATGATGCCGTTTGGGCCGGGCATCTTCATCTTTAGGTAGGTATAATTGGGGACCGCCATGAATTTGGCGTAACAGGGTCGCCCAAGTATAGCATGGTAGGCCCCCTTGAATCCCACCACCTCGAAGGTGAGGGTCTCCTTGCGGAAATTCTTTGGGGTGCCAAACCACACTGGCAGGTCGATCTGCCCGAGGGGTTGGACCTGCTTGCCGGGCGCGATGCCATGGAACGACTTCGCGGCCGGGCCGCGGTGGGTCCAATCCGATCCCCATCAGGCGCAGCGTATGCGCGTAGAGGATGTTGAGGCTGGCCGCCTCCGTCCATGAGGACCTTCGAGAACCGGGCGTTCCCGATGATGGGGTCAACCACCAGCGGGTACTGGCCCGGGTTGGGGACGCGATTTGGGTGGTCCTCCCGGCTGAATGTGATGGCGTCCTCCGACCAATTGAGGAAGGACGGAGGCGCCCTCTCAGCGGCGAGGACTTCGTGCCGCTCCTTCTTGCGTTGGCGTGTCGACATGTCAACAGTTGGTCCCCCAAAGATGAGGAACACATTTTCGACGGCGGGGAAGCCGCCTGCGTCGCCATCGCCTCCGTCTTTCTTGGCCTCTGCCTCCTTCGCGGCGGCACGGCCATAGAATTTCTTGAGCATGTCGCACTGCTCAAGGGTGTGATGTACTGGGGTTTTGTGGTAGGGACATGGCTTTTTTAGCATGTCATCGAACACCCCCGGGCCTCGAGGGGCCGGTCGAGGGCCCCGTCGAGCCGGGTCGACAGCGAGGGCCTCGGCGTTGCCGCCGTCACGCCCCTGCTCGCGCGCCTCGCGGCGCGGCTTCTTCCCCTTCTTGCCCCGCTTGTCGTTGCGGTGGGGCTCCTTGGACTTGCTGCCCTCCGCGGGCGCGTCCTCTGAGCGCTTGCCCTTCTTGCCGTCGAAGATCGCCCCCACTGCCTCCTCCCCGGAGGCGAAGCTGGTGGCGATGTCGAACAGCTCGTTGGAGTCCGCAGGCGGGCTGCGTCCCAGCTCCCGCACGAGGTCCCGGCACGTGGTGCCCTCGAGGAAGGCATGCACTATTTCGGACTGCGCCACGCTGGGGAGCTCCGTGCAGCGCTTGGAGAAGCGCCGTATGAAGTCCCGCAGCGACTCACCATGGATGGAGTTGACGGAATGACCTTAGGCGCTCGCGTGCCCCACGGTGGGCGCCAACTGTCGGTGCGGAATATGGTCCCGACACTAACCAGTAGATAGCGCCGAGGTCTACCCCCCAATGGTCGATGCTAAGCAATAAGAGACACGGGTTTTATCCTGGTTACGGCCGAGGGGGCCGTACGTCCAGCAGTGGTGTGCTCAAGGCACTATATTGCTCAGCACCGGAGGTGCCTGTAGTGGGGCTGCTACAAGCAAGGCGGGAGAGGAAGCGTGGCTTCCAAGTCCCTAGTGGAGTGGCTGAAGATATTGTGGGAGAATTGGGGAATGAGTGCATGGTGTATCGTGTGCTCTGGTCGGAATGGATCTGTGTGCGTGTTGTCTCCCCCTCGGCTGGGGGGTTCGTCCCCCTTTTATAGATCAAGGGGGAGGCGAATCACATGCACGCCGCGCTATCTAGCTACGTGGAGAAGCACGACGTGCTGTGCTGTAGAGTGGGCGGCCGTCCGGGCGGTCCTTGCAGCGATCTGGTCATCACGGCCTGACTTGTAACCGAACAGTGGCGGTTCGAGGGTAGGAGAGCAGCGAATGGCGGTGATGTCCTCTCGATAGGCTCGAGGGAGGTGCGACGCAGGGCACGTACGGCGTACGGGAGTAGGCGGAACGGCGTTCCTTCCCGACGCGCTTCACGGGGGCGGAGTCGTTGCTACGGGGCACCGGCGTGCGCCCGCACGCGCGGGTACGACGGCCACGCGCGTTACGGTGGCGGGGATGGCGGTCCACCGGCCTAGCGCCTCCACCCTAACCTCCCGTAGGGTCACAAGAAAGTGAATCGAGGGTGCGCGGCCCCCTTTCGAGAGCTCGGCGCGTTAGCCGTCTTTGGAGCGTGCGCACGGTGTCACGGGACCGACACCGGCCGCGGCGCACGGTCCCCTCCCACGGTGGCGGGGATGGGCTCCTCCACGGGGAGTTGGTGCGGCGGCATCGGGGTGCGAGCCCCGGGCGCATGATGGCGCCGTCTCCGCCGGCGTCGGGCGTTAAATGCCCGTGTACGGGGGGCGGCGCACGCGTGAGGGGCACCCTCGAGCGTGGCGGACCCGGCCGAGGGCGGGGCGTACCCTCGAGCGAGGCGGAGCCCGCTCGAGGGAAGTGCGCCCCCTCGAGCGGGGGCGAAGCCCGCCCGAAGGGTACACGCATCCTCGAACGAGGCGGAGCCCGTTCGAGGGGATCTCTAAGTGGGCCGCCTCGATGGGCCGTCGGGGTCACTGCGGCGTGGGCCGTGTCCTGCATGGTTAGGCACCTGCATGGTTAGGCTTAACGTGTTTTGGTTTCGTTGCGGGTTTTAAGTGAGGTTTTCCCCATTGTTTAAGGGGACCCTTAGGGCTGTCCCCGACAATATTTTTGTGATGATTGGAAGGAAAGATGGGGGAAGAGAGACGACAACCAATAAGTATTCTTAACCATCTATATTCGAGTTTAAAAGCAATAAGAGAATAGCAAAGGTAGGCCGGATCTTAGTGATATCAGATTTGGTGCAAACCACATACTTTATGAAATTTGAAAACTTTCAATCAAGATCGCATGATGTTAATCCAATGGTAGAGAAGAGGAGGTTATATCCATCTAACCGTCTGCCACCAGCTTCATGGATGAACATCTTGTGACTATGGTCAAAATTTTCAAATTTGCACAAGTTATGTGCTTTTCCCTTTTCACCTGATATAGGAGTATTCCCTAGATTAATATAGTGACATCATAAAACTTAAAATTAGCTTGTTTTATTGATGTTTTTTTTAAATATCTATAGCCACTTGCCAATCTTTCGTACAAGCTTGCTTTTTCCTGGAGCAGCATTCCACCCCGTGTGGCCCTAGCAATTTTTAACTACCTTAATGGTCATCACTCCTCCCAACCCCACAAACCCAAAATCTTCAGCCCCACAAAAACAAATCACTCAAAGATTCCCCTGCCATCAGCACCAGAATTTAGGGCCTCTTCCTCCTCTCCCCCACCTTTTCCTCACTAGGCCACAAAGGCCACAACCAACAAAATTTCACTCCTCTCCACCACCACCACCTGACCAAGCTCCTCCCGACCTCAGTCTCACGCACCCCACTGCTTTGACTTTGACTACCCCTCTCTCTTACCTTCCTCCTCCACTCTAAACCCCGCGCTAAACCTTGGCAAGGGTAGGGCTAGGGTACGGCTGCCTCCGATGGGGAACTGCGCCGCCTCCCGTTTCGTCGGCGGTGGCGGCGGCGGCGATGGAGGGGACCCCGTGGCGGTGTGCCGCGACCGGAAGCGACTTATCAAGGCGGCGGCCGAGCGGCGATTCGCGCTGGCCGGCGCGCACGCCAACTACGCGGCGGCGCTCCGGTCCGTAGCCGACGCGCTCGACGTCTTCGTCGCGCGCCACACCGCGCCGGCGCCGATCCTCATCACGCTCCCCACCCCCAGCAACTCGCCACCGGGTTCCCCCAAGGCGTCGCAGGTTCCGGTGCAGGAGCTTCCCTCTCCTGCCACGCCCTCACCGGCGCCGCCGCCGCTGGAGGAGGAGGCGACTCCGGCATCACCGCCCGCCGCGGAAGATGGGGGCGGCGGCGCGCAGACTCTGGAGATCGGAATCCCGTACTACTACCCGCCTTTGGCGACGCCGCCGCCGCCGCCACCAGCGGCGTCGGTGGTCGGTGGGTGGGACTTCTTTAACCCGTTCTACGGGACGGAGGAGGTGGCTGCGGTCATCAGCGACGAGGAGATGCGCGCGGTGAGGGAGCGGGAGGGCATCCCCGAACTGGAGGAGGCGGAGGAAGAGGATGACGGATCGAAGGCGGTGGAAGCCAAGGCCCCAAAGACAGAGTCGTCGCTTGGAGTCTCAACGCCCCAAGAAGAGGCTAAAGATGTGTGCGAGATGGAGGCGAACAGCAGCGATATGGAGGTGGCCTTGGCGCCTCAGGGGCGCGAGCTGCTCGCGGCCCTTAAGGAGGTGGAGGAGCTCTTCGCGCGCGCCGCCGAAGCCGGAAAGGAGGTGTCCGGCATGCTCGAGGCCGCCACGCGCGTCCCCGAGCTCAAAGGTCCAGCCTTTACTGCGCTCCATTGCTTTTCTTCCAGCGATTTCGCTCTCCTCGTTGCAACTTGCTCGATCTGTGCTACTAATGTGGCGCCGGCATGGTCAAATCCCTTTTGCTGTTTCTGGAAACCGTAAGATTTGGGGGTGTAAAGAGTTTTGAGTGGCCTGAACAAATCTTTTATCCAAGAAAGCCCTTTTATTATTCCGAGTTGTTGGGTCATAGCTTTTTATACTCATCAGGAGTTGAGGACTCACGAGCCCTGATGGTATGGAATGAGATTACTGTTCTTATTTTAGGACTCCCTGTGCCTCTGGAGATTAGACAGAGCATATGTATGTCTTTAAAAAGTGCCTTTAAATATTCCTGGCAGATGTAATAGCCGCCCACTGCCAATTTGTTATCATCTTTTTTTGCTTTGCAGTCATTTCATGGGCCATTTTGTGTAGCTCCTTTGATGCTAGTACTTGCTGTACTCGATTGCTGAAGTGATCCTTTTGGGCTGCAAAAGGCTAAAAAAGCTGCTCTCCTTGATGACGAGCATCATGAATCTGCACTGCTGTAGTGCTGTGTCAAGTTAGAACAATAGTAGTATATATAAAGCTTGGTTTTGTTTGTACCAGCAATCCATGGATTTGCAGTAGGTATTATGAGTTGATAGTATATTTCGTATGCGGACCTGCTGGCAGCGACCCAAGCTGCTCGGCAAGGGATGTTTGATGATCTGTAGGATGGCTTCTGAGTTAGTTTCTTTGGTTGTTTTAGTTGCTTGTATAAGTACGAAGTGAATTTGAACCCGTGTGCGTGTGCGTGTGCCCGGTAGGCCCGTGTAAACAATGTTTTCATCTTCTTAAGACAAAGATACTCAGCTCTCCTGCGTACCCCCCCCCCCCCCCCCCAAAAAAAAAAAAGAAAATTTTTATGCCTTTTGAATCATCATATTAACTCTACAATTTATATCCTGCTGCAGAAAATTCATCAAAAATCATTCATGCCATCACATGGCATCGGTCTCCATCATCCGTTTCCTCATCCTACAGGAGTGAGCTAGGAGCAAGCTCAAATAGTTTGACATGGACAGAAAAGAGTGAAACTAAGAGTGATATATTCCAAGACTATGGTGGGATGAAGTCAGGAAGTCACTCTCAGACTTTGGGGAGACTGTACGCTTGGGAGAAGAAACTCTATGAGGAAGTTAAGGTACATTTTGCTCTTGAATCTTCACAAGTTTTTGAGAATTGCTTATGTTGAGTGATTTGATAGTTGATTTGGGACCATAAGTATTAGAATAGTGCTATTTTATATGATTGATAAACAAAAGAAAAGGAGTGTATATCTTTAGTGGTGGGTCACCACACTTCTTGTGACATGTCCAACTACAGACTGTTTGAGCAAGGGGCACCATCTTGTATGCAAATTAATTGTGTGATTTGTCCTTATTTATAATTTTATTTCTTGCTTCACTGCGGATTATTGATTACAAGCTTATCCAACTCCAGGTATTATTTTTGTGCACCCGCGTTGATATGATCTGAATTCAATACTTTGCAGGCTATAGATCAAATCCGACAAACCTATGAGAAGAAATGTGTTCAGCTGAGGAACCAAGATGCCAAAGGTTCAGAGCTGCGCAGTGCTGAAAAAACTAGGACAACAGTTAGAGACTTGTATACAAGAATCTGGGTTTCACTACGAGCAGCAGAATCGATATCTGATAGGATACAAAAGTTAAGGGATGAGGAACTGCAGCCACAACTTGTTGAGCTGTTGCAGGGGTAAGCAGTTCATTTATAGGATTGGTTATGTAGGTTTTCTTTCAATCGGTACTGATGCATTGGATGTTCCTTTGCAGCTTTACAAAATCTTGGAAATTGATGGTAGACTCGCATGAAACCCAGAGACAGATAATGTTTGAGGTGAATTCATTCACATGTCCAGCATATGGCAAATTCTGTAATGATGCGCAGCGTCATGCAACTCTGAAGTTAGAGGTTGAACTGAGGAATTGGAGATCCTGCTTTGTAAGCTATGTCAACGCTCAGAAAGCATATATTGAAGCTCTTGATGGCTGGTTGTCGAAGTTTATTCTGACTGATACCATCCGGTACTCCCGAGGGATCTCATCAATTGCTCCTGATAGAGCTGGTGCCCCAATTTTAGTTGTGATTTGCCATGACTGGTACACCACACTGTCCAAGATTCCAAACAAACGGGTCTCCTTCACCATGCGAAATTTTCTCAGAAGTGTGAGAGTGCTATGGCTGAAGCAAGGAGAAGAGCAGCAGCAGAAAAGAAAGGTGGACAGCCTGTCAAAAGAGCTGGACAAGAAGCTAACTGCCTACAAAAGAGCAGAGAACAGGATTATCGGCACCAAGATTCTAGAGCATAAACCCGAGGTAGACGCGAAGCAGCGCATGGAGCACCTGTCGGAGAAGAGAGAGATGCTCAATGTCCTGAAGAAGAGGATCGAGACGGAGAAAGCGAAGCATCAAGCTTGCATGCGGGACACGCATGACGTCACCCTAAATGGATTCAAGATTGGCCTTGCCAGTATCTTCGAATCGCTGACGGAATTCTCGAAGGACTCAGTCAAGCTTTACGAAGACCTTCTAGCTCAAGCTGATGCCAAAGGTTTGGAGAAGATTACTGCCGAGAAACGGCCCTGCGTTGAGGGCGCATATTCACACATAGCTGTGGATGCAACATGAACAACAGCCAGCACCAGTTTTAGGACCCCTAGCTAGTTGCATGGCCCCAGTTTTCGGGCCCTAGAATCTGTGTCTGATTTTAGCTTGTAGAGTAGTACCGTGTTGGTGTTGGTTGGTTGTGGGAGGTAGGGTCATTCTTGTGGGCAATTTCTGCTTGTAATTATCCTTTTAGCTTTGATATCAGTGGGGATTCGGTCTATTGCTGGTGTTCTTTCCTTGTGGTGCCGTTTGCTCTGTCAGGAATCTGGCCACGGCAATGTCCCGGTGTGCATGAGAATGGGGAGCAATGTACTGCATAAAGTTAATCCGTGGCAATGTATACTGCATAAGTTAACCAGTGAAAAAAAGAATTGAAGGTTACAGTTACATGCAAGTCGCCGCCAGTTGTCATCTGACGCGCTACAAAGGATTCACACGCTGCTTTGCTTTCACAAAAAATGGTGTTTTTGTGTGATGTTCAGTGCTGTTCATGAACGGGTGTCAGCTCCTTTGGACGCATCTCACGAGCTACACAAAATCTTCCGTACAGAGAGTATATCCGCTGCCTAGACCGCGCGTCGGCACAAGGGGCAGGAGGCGTGCCGGAGCAGCCAGCCGTCGATGCACAGCAGGTGGAACGTGTGGCGGCACACCGGCAGGCTCCTCGCGCTCTCGCCGGCCTCAAACTCCTGCACGCGGAGGGAGAGATGAGTCAACAGAGTATTCTGGTACTAGTGATTAGCAAGCACAAGCAGTAGCGGATACCTGGAGGCAAACGGAGCACACGGTAAGCTCGCCGCTGGCGTCGGCGTTGCCGCGCTCGGCGAACCTCTGCACCGGGAGCGCGTCGATGTCCGCCCTCGGCATGCCGCTGCTGCCGCCCGTCTCGAAGATGTCGGCGCCGTCACCATGTCCGACCGGTGCCTCCACCGCGCTCATCTGCAAAGAGCCGACCGATACGCGGGTGAGACTGGGGGCTCGAAGTAGTGAAAGTCACGTGACACGCGCTGACGCGCACCTGGCTCTCGACGGCGCTGAGCACGGCAGGGTCCACCTTCTCGCGCACGAGGCGGCCGGTCAGCAGGCTCCAGATCACGTCGAGCTGATGAGATCAAAAGAGAGCGAAAAAACGTGCGTCAGTACGGCACGGCACGCGAAGAAGGCAGCGCCGCGATCCCGGCGAATTTTCGCCTTTGAACGGACACCATGGGTCCATGGCGGCGAAGCCAAGCAAGCAAGAACCGAGCAGAGCAGGCACTGACCACGTAGACGGCGCTCCAGATGGCCGGCTCGTCGGAGCGCCACATCGCGAGGTAGGACTCGACGACCTCCATGGACACGAGCGCGCCCGTGAGGCCGCCGACGCCCGTGCCGCGCACCACGCCCGTCTCCGTGGCCAGCCCGATGAGTCCGCCCGTGATCGCGCCCAGGACCGTGCCCACTGCCCAGCAACCGACGAAACGATCAGGGATTTGGAGCAGAGCAGAGCACGCACGTAAGGTTGCAGACTCGCGCGCCATGCCATATTTGCCTTGGAGAAAAAAGCTGGGTGACTGACCTGCCGCGAAGACGCAGGTGACGAGGCCGCGGGCGAGGCTCTCGGCGGCCCGGGCGGCCAAGGAGCCGAGGCCGCGGCCTCCCGCCGGCGAGCGGTGCCGCGCCGAGGAGTCCGCAGCAGCTGCATGGTGGAGCCGGGAGTCGGTGACGGTGAGCGTCGCCGTGTCCATACCCGCGCCGCGTGCGTGCGTGCGTGCTCCTCGGCAGGCTGGGCCAGGGAGCTCGTCGAAATGGGTGTGGTGATGAGAAACCGGAGGGAGCTCGTCGAAATGGGTGTATTGATGAGAAACCGGAGGACGCGGAGGCGGTGGCGTGCAATCCTTCGGCGACGACTATAACGGAGGCGGCGGCGCAGGAGGTCGTGAGGTTTGGTTGGAAAATGTCCCCGGCCTTTGTCCGTTGACGCGGACGTGTGCGTGCGAGTGGTTTTTTTTCAAGAACATGCGGGTGTTTGACTGTGGCCAGGGTGGCTGGGTGGGTAGGCACGCTCCACCGGGGCTAGCCGTTTGAGTGCGTGCGGCCAGGGTAGGGGAGATCACGTATCGCCATTGGCGAGGACCATGCGTGCGTGGCATAACCGTTAGCAATTCTCCCTCTCCTGTCCGCGGCGCGGTAGCAGCCCACGAGACGACGACAGGGCTCGTCGAACGCCCGATGGATCGATGGAGAAGAGCCGGTGGTTGGGTCACGAAACACGGAAACAGAGCGGGTTGCTTGTCTCAGGTTACCTTCCGTTCGGCGGCTGCTTTCCCTGCATCCGAAAGCCAAGGGAATCAGTAGGTCCTCTGTTAATTGGTTCGGTTATTCTGCTGATGCCGGCCGCGGAAACTTGTGCGCCGCGATGTTCATTCTCTGTGGGCTACAGGTGAACCATAACGAACGGGAGCGAAATCGTGTTCTAGAAGACGCCGGTACGTGTCCGGAGAAATGGACCGTCTTGTCCGTGTGATGGGCCGGCCAACGACGCGCACGGAGGCACAGAGGAGAGAGGTCGGTCTCCACCGACGGCGGGCTACATTTTTCGTATTTCAGGCGTACGGTGACAGCGACGCATCCGTAGAGGATAACAGTGAGCTTTTCTCGGGACCGGACACCGAAGGCATGCAGCAGGAAGCTCGTCGGCAAGTGGAATCGTTGGAGGACGCAGAACCGATGATGTTTGTTTCAAGGTTTACATTACGTACAAGAAGACAATTTGATCATCTGGCGAGCTGCAGAAGATTCACGTTGCTGTGTTTTCGCAGAATTGGTGGCAAGTTCGGGGCAGCCGATTGAAGAAGTTTGGGCTGCTGAAAGCGTTTAATCAGGTCATTCAGATGCAAAGCGTCATCATGGCCATGAACAACTGTAAAGCATTCAGGCTTAGGCTGCACGAGTATGCCTCAACAAGACAACGACCTGAGGACCCAGTTCATATGTTTGTGGAAATGGATTACAAGAAGTAAGCAGTTGGTATTCTGCAAATCAAACTGATAGCAAAACTCTGAATATTTGGGATAATTTTTTAATATTAACCTTTTTTAATAATTATTTCTATAAATAACCCCCGGCGAACTTTTTTTTGCACCCGGTGACCCCTTTGGCCGCGCCGGCGCGGCGTGGCGCGGCGGCGGCCGCCGCCGCGCCACATGCGGCGCGCGCGGCCGCCCCGCCACGCCGGCCGGCCGCGGCTCGCGCGCCGGGCGTGGGCCGGTCTGCGCCGCGCCACATGCACCGCGCGGCGGGCCGGCCGCGCCACCCCGCCCCGCGCGCGCGCCGCCGGCCAATAGGGCCCGCGCGGCCCCCCTTCTTCCTCCTCCTCTCCCTTCCTCCTCCTCCTCTCCCGAGCCGACCGCCGCGCCCAGTGCCGCTGCCCCCCCCCCATTCCGGCCCCAAATCGGTGGATTTGGGGTGGGAAAAGTGGGGGAATTTGTTCCCCGCGTCGTTGTGAAGGTATTGACCTACTTCTCTCCCTCTTTTACCGTTGCATTGTGTAGATCGGAGTAGATGTTTGTGACCTAGGGTTAGGTATAGAAATTTGAAATTTAGACGAAATGCAATTAGTTTTAATGGAAATGATGATTAGTTCATACGCGTAGTTTCTCTCGCCCGTGTTATTGACGTGTAGAACTTGTTGCATGAATCGATTTAATGATATTATTGATGTCAAATGTTTAGGGTAGTTGATAATGGGTGTAGCTATTATATGGATGCACGTTTATTAGGGGTAATACCTAACAATTTTGTTGAATACCTAACAATTTTATTAGGGGTAATCTGCACGTGTATATATATAACTAATCGAGATGGATATAATTTTTGTTGAACACAATTCTAATTTTTCATGTATATTTTTAATAAATATCTATTTTAGTACTATATAGTTATTAAACAAGTTATAAATTTTGTAGATGGACTGTTTAGTTCGCATGTTTCATGGTGGCGTAGTTAAAGAAAATGGAGAGTTTGAGAATATGATAGAGTTGGTAGAAACATTTGATAGTCCGCCAAGCTTTAAGGATGTAGTTGATTGTGCAATGGTCAACTATGGAGTTGGAATGTATGAGTTGTCATTTAGAGGTCGTTTTGATTGTGGGAAGGCTAGAGCTCATTATGTGTTGATGAGCTTGTCAAGTGAAGAAAATTGGAATCGGTATAAGAAGGTAGTTGGTCAAGCTAATGTGTCATGTTTGGAGGTTGTGGTAGATATTACTCGTGGGCCTAGTGGTAATGTTTACATGAATGAGGAAGTGCTGTTTGAGGCTCTAAAAGGTACACAAGAGTCTACAATTTTGGAGGAGGACTTTGGTTGTAGGGAACCTAGTCGGGATGTTGGGATGGTGAATGATGATTTTCCCAATGATTGTTTTGAGCGGGAGGAAGAAAACATGGACGATGATGATATATCTGTCAGCTCTGAAGAAGGTGATTCTGAAGATGAGTCCGATGAGGAGCATGCGGAAGAGCAAAATGGTGCCAATGCACATGCGGCTGAAGCACTCCTTGGTTTAAGTGAGGTTAACTTGGATGGTGTTCAACATGATTATGTTGCAGGACCCTCGGTGAACCGTACAACCTTTGAAAGGGAAGTGCACATAAGTAGGCCGCCAGTGAACATTAGAAATGGTGAAAGTGAAGAACACGTGCCTAGGTTCCCGGACAACACTAGAATTGGTGACAGTGCTGAACACTGCACCCAAGCTCAGTACCAATTTGGAATCCCTTCTGTTCGCAATGACAGGGACTTGAGTAGGATCGATAGAGCCATTTGTGATTCTACTAGGTTGTTCACAGAAGGAATAATTTTTACCACTGAGCCTGAGATACATGAGAAAATGATGTTTGACTCCCTGGATGAACTTAAGTTTTTCTTGGCTGACTATGCAGTGAAGCATTATAGGCCTTTCACCGTGGTCCATTCGGACGGGAATCTTAGGTATGAAGTAATGTGCAAACAAGGGTGCATGTGGCGTGTATGGGCACGGCCGCAAAGAGGGACGGGAAATGGAAGATTACAAAGGTTGTGGGACCTCACACATGTCGGTCGAGTCGAGGTGAAGGGAGTTCACGCACAATTGATCGCAAGTTACATTGGAAGGTGTATCTTAGGCGTTGTTCGTCGAGAATAGTGAGGTGACGGCCGCCAGTTTGATAGAGCGAGATATTGATGTTTGCTGGATATCGTGTGAAGTATTCTAAGGCATGGCGGGCTAAACAACATGCAATTGCCTTGCTATGGGGCGATTGGAAAGAGTCATATGCAAAAATTCCAAGGGTCTTGAGAGCCATGAACCACTTCAATCCCGGGGTTAAATGGTTCCCTTACATGACCGGTTCTCGTGTTCTCGACGGTTGTGTTTTGAAGCTCGTCCTTCTACGTGTTTTTTGGTGCTTTCCACAATGTAAAGTGGCTTTCCAACACTGTCGTCCGGTGATACTTGTAGACGGAACCTTCTTGACCGGCAAGTACAGAGGTACACTCATGATGGCGATTCTTGTAGATCCCGAACGGCAACTTGTGCCTTTAGGTTATGCCTTGGCGGAGAGTGAGAATGACGACGCTTGGTCATGGTTCATGAGGCTCCTTCGCATTAACGTACTTGGTCCAACGCGACGGTATGTATGATCTCGGATCGGCACCATGGTCTCATCAAATGTGCGAGCGACCACCCGGATGGGTATCCACCACTTGTTCATCCGTGGTGCATTAGGCACTTTGCCGCCAATTTGTGGCGTCGTCAAAAGAACAAGGAGGTAATAGGACGAGTTGAAGTTGCCTGGCATCGGTACATACGAGAGGACAAATTTAAGGAACCGCACAAGGACTTAGTTAAGAACTTGAACGAGGAAGCTAAAGATTGGTTGGAGTATGAAATGGAGGATAAGGACAAATGGGCTCAAGCATATGATGCCGGGGGTATGCGTTGGGGTATCATGACAACAAACTATTCTGAAAGTTACGACAACATATTTAGAGGAATAAGAAGTAGACCCGTGGCAGGGATCATTGAATACTCATTTGAAAAATGCAATGAATACTTTGTGAAAAGATGGCGGATTGCACGTGATTTGTTGGATAATGGGGCTAGAATTGGATCCTTTGCAGATGAGATAATGCATGATGCTGCTTTAAGATCTGTGAACCAACATGCAGAAGCATACGGTCCAGACAGAATGATTTATTCTATTCGAGGTTCCTCTACTACTAATGTTGGAGGGGAGAGTCATGGCGGTCGACACTATAGGGTGGACCCCGGGCCGGTACTTGCACCTGTAACGGTCCTCAATTGTTGCATCTTCCTTGTTCTCACTTGATGACAGCTTGCACTGCTAGAGGTCTAGACTATGAAAATGCCATGTACATGTCTCCTTTGTTCTATAGAGAACACACCATTAAGATTTGGGAATCCAGCTTTGAGCCGTACCTTGATCCCGTCACAATGGCCTGAATATGATGGCCCAGAGTACGTGCCACTACCGTCTTTGAAGAAATTGAAAAAGGGTAGGAGACAAAAGAAGCGTTTGAAAGGGGACATGGACGCGTCTCAAGGAAGGTTTGCCGCTGATTATGATATGGGTGATTTTGAAGCTGATGCGGACAAGATGACGTATCTTTGCTCAAAATGTCACAAAGAAATTAAAAACTGCACGTGTCGGAAAAGAAAATCGAAGGGCAAGAAAAAAGCAACGGGGACAAATAGAAGGATGGGTGGTTCCAACTCGAGGGTAGGTGTCATGGTAGTACGTTAGTAGGTGAAAAATTATGAAATTTTGTATGCAAGTTAAATAATTTTATATTTCTATATACTTACCTTCAATTTTTAATTATTGTTACTAACTACAAGTAAATTTTTTCGGGATGGCGCACCCAGTGTACCCGCTCCTTGAGGCTGCATATGATGGCAGCCATCGTGCACACCTTCTGGCCGACCTTCACGAGGTATTTACAAAAGCCTGAACTTAAGATCCAAACTTATTAGTTATTGTACCTCCTAGTTGTGTTTAATATGTGAGCTAAGCATATTTGTTGCATTTTGAGGACTAGACATTGCTAATGTTGTAATTATTGAATTTTATTGTTTTTCAGGACTTGAACCCGTTGAGGGTGCGAGAGCACTTTCCACTTCCTTGGGACGAGAGATACGCCCCATACTTGGCTAGAGCGGGGTTCTTGGACATTGCTTTGGTCGTGGTTCGTGGGTTGCCTGTGATGGACGGGCCGTTGTTGTCGGCCTTGGTGGATCGATGGCGTCCGGAGACCCACTCTTTCCACCTACCGTGCGGAGAGATGACGGTGACCTTGCAGGATACCGCCATGATCCTTGGTCTTCCACTTGAGGGGCCGGCGGTGAGTGGGATCATTCGGAGTCTTTGGTTGGCGAGACATGGTTGAGTTGCACATTGGGGTGAGACCACCAAATGCCGATGAGGGGGGATGCGTCGAAGAAGACCTCCGGAGTGAACACGGTTTGGTTGAGGCGGCACTTCACCGTTTGCCCCCCGGGGAGCTCCTCGAGTCGTTGTAGAGAGGCACGCACGTGTGTGGCTTTGGCACTTTGTTGCCACGTTCCCTCGCTACCGCATGCCGCGGGTAACACCGTTTCTTGGATGGTTCTGCCACTTTTGGGTCGGGATTGGGACAATATCCGTGGCTACGGTTGGGGTTCGGCGGTTTTGGCATGGTCGTATAGGCAGCTATGTGATGCTTGTAGGCGGAGTGGACGGGACGCCAACCTTGGTGGATGCGCTTACCTCCTCGCGATTTGGGTTTGGGAGCGTCTTCCGGTAGGGCCGACCACACCGTGGGCCGGTTGAGGTACATACAAATCTTTTGTTATTTATTCATGCGGACTTATATTCATGAATTATTAATCTTTCAAATTTTGGTTATATTTTGCGAGGCTTGGAATCGGCGGGATTCTCGACCCACTTTTGCGTTTGTGTGGAAGACGGCGACGGCGGTACGTGGTCCTCCGGAAGGAGGTACAAGTTCTACACAAACAAGTTGGACTCGTCTTACTCGAGCACGGTACAAGCCCATGTCCACTAGTTCGTGTTCAATTTGTAAATTTTGTGTCATCACATTTTCTCTACACATGTTGTATGTTTGTAGGTTGAGTGGCTACCGTACGACCGCGACTTTCCTCAGCACGTCCAGTTCTCACCCATGTGTTACAGAGACAGGCTTCTGTGGAGGTCGACAGTGCCACTCATCATCTACTATGTTGTTGAGTGGCATTTGCCGAACAGGGTGCTACGCCAGTTTGGGAGGCTTCAGCCTTCGCCTCCAGAGCACACGTCCACCGTTCCAGCCTTGCACAAGTAAGAAACCAACTCGATGCATTTTTCATTATTCTCATATGGCATAAGTTGGTTTGTAAATAATGTGACAAACAATTTTGGTATTTCAGGGTGAACAGGCAAAAAAGATACAAGGAGAATGATTGGACGGTGAAGCATGCTAGGTACTTGGACATTTGGAACAATCGGCAGAGGATAGATCCTCAAGATGGCCCTGCTTGGCGTCCTGGACCACATAGAGAGTACATGAGGTGGTACCATACCTCTACAAGAACCAAGATCAAGCCAGCTTTGACGGATGAGCACATTGAAGATGCCCCCTCGTACTCCGACGACGACATAGCGGATGAGTACGACACCCCGACACGTGTGGGCACACGGCCGCAGCGAGCACCTTTGCACGATTACTTGGTAAATTTATCCCAAGCCAATGTTGTTTGATCACTTCAGTTTCTAATAATTTGTATCTATAATAAGATTTTTTTTGTAGGGACAACAACTTGCAAGGCTTGCAAATGAGGCGGGAGTGGCTATGGAACATGCAAGTGCTTCCGAAGGTGGAGTCCTACGCAACTTTGCAGAGGTAGTATTACTTTTCAAAAACTAAATGCTTAAGTTTATCCATATTTTGAATATGTCTTCATTTTGTACCAATTGCATGTTGCAGAGGGTCCGGAGGAGCTGCAGGCGTATGGCAATGAAGTTGAACTGCATAGCGGCTCCAGATGTTGTCCACGGCGGCAATGTTCAGGCCACTTCTTCAGGATCCCGCCGCACTCCGAGCTCACCACGGGGCTAGAAGCTCGACAAGGACCCCATCTCGAAGCACCGCTCGCACCGCGTCGGCATCGGCGAGTCGTGTTGTTGCTAGTGCCGCCCGTGGTCGTGGTAAGGAAATCGCCACCCCCGAGCCCGGTGATGAGGACGATGGAGACTCCTCCTCCTCCTCACCGGCGGTCCGGTAGTGAGCGTGGAGACCCCACGTACGTCTCAGAGATTCCGATGGACGTACTGTTTGATGCCCCACCCGCAACTCAAACACAAGGAGAGTCGACGAGTCAGGTAATGAATCCAAAAATTTCCCTCCAAGTTAGCATTTGAAATTACCTTGCTCTTCTATAGTGTTGTGTCCAATTTTTGCAGCCTCGCCCACCTCCTGCGAAGAAAGCCCGCGGCCGTCGTCCACGTGGGCCCGCTGAAGTTGGGAGTGCCAACGTCTTGGACACAGAACTGGGGAGGGAACGCCGACCTAAACAAATTTTCAGCCCCGATGACCAAATCCGCCGCCGTCGTTGATCGTATGGACGATATGTGATGTTTGTGTGTGCCGGACTATGTCGGAGGCATGTCTACGCCTTAGGATGTTGAACTGTGTGTGCCGGACTTTGTCGGAGCATGTGTTGGCCTTAGGATGTTGAACTTAAGCAGTTTGTGTGATGTTTGTGTGCCGAACTATGTTTGAATGTACGCACTTTGTATGAAACTATGTTTCCAGCATGGGAAGTGTCCCCATATTGGCTTCTCGATGAGTGGATGAGTTCTGTTGATTTCCTGCAGGTGCGTCGAGTTGAGAGGGCAACAGAAACCAGAAGAAACTTCTGTTTCTGGCTGGCAACAGGCTTGCCACGCCATGCGCGCCGGCGCGGCAACATGTGCCTGCCGCGCCATCCCCTACGGCGCGGCAGTCCTGGCAACTTGGGTGCCACGGATGGCGACCTCCACCCAGCGCTGCCGCGCCACACGGCTTGGCGCGGCGGGCACATGTTGCCGCGCCGAGGAGCCCGGCGTGGCAAGAGCGTGTTGCCGCGCTTAACTTCTACGAAACCCAGTACGCTCCCTCGGCCAAGGTTCAAGTTTGGCCTGTGGCGCGGCAACACGAGCCTGCCGCGCCATGCGCGACGGCGCGGCAAAGGAGGCCCGCCGTGCCATGCGGTGTGGCGCGGCGCAGCTCGTCTACCAACGTCACCCGTGCATCTACGCGTGCCGGGCTCGCCGCGCCACACCGCATGGCGCGGCGGGGGCGCTTTGCCGCGCCGTCGCGCATGGCGCGGCTGGCTCGTGTTGCCGCGCCCCTGGCCAAACTTGAACCTTGGCCGAGGGAGCGTACTGGGTTTCGTAGAAGTTAAGCGCGGCAACACGCTCTTGCCGCGCCAGGCACCATGGCGCGGCAACGTTATGCTGCCGCGCCGAGGCCTGTGGCGCGGCAGATTAAAAACCATAATTCGATTCCATGACTTCCTTGCAACTGCAAATTCCTGTCTCTTCCGTCCTAGTTGCGTAATCGAATGCCGGGGTCCGAGAATCCAATCCCACACCGATTTAGAGAAATGGGGTCCACCACACCCACCTTCTCTATATAAAGGGGGGTAGCCTCCACTCATCACTCACCTCCAATCCTCACAGGCAACCTCCACTCGTATCTCACCTCCATTCCTCCAGTCGTTTGAGAGTGTTGGTTGTCCGAGATGGGCTCAGGGTGGGGGTTTATGGATGTGAGGAGGGCCATGGAAGCCATGGAGGGGGCATACCCAAATGATCCCAATAGATCCATACTCAGTTGAACAAGAGGCCGAAAGGCGAGATCCCCCAGAGTGCCATTGTGGCATGAATGCGGGATGCAAGGTCTCACGTGAAGATGAAACGTTTGGCGGTGCGGTTTTGGTGTTGTCAAAACATCGATCAAGCTAAAAAGGAGCTTGCGGCATTGGCAGTAAGTGATACTGTTAAGTAGCATTGTACCTACTTCGTGGTGTTCATTTCTGACTTTGTATCTACGTGGCATATATTGAAGGGAAGCAATAGATCTGTTGCTCCAAAGGTGACGAGGGCGTGCCACTTCGAGCAAGGGATCGACGACTTCATTAGTGGTCCATATGCCGCGTTTCTGGCGAGGGGGAAGAGAATCGATGGAGACCCCGAAGATCGAAGCTCTTGTGAAGAAGGAACTTGAGGACTTCAAGAAGTGGAGCGATGACTTCATCAGTGGTGCATGATTGTTGCTATGTGTAACACGTGCCATTGCTTGTGTGATTTAAATTTCCTAAGACGTGCTAGGATTAGTATTGGCACATGTGCCATGCATGTCATTGGAAACTCGTGTGATTTAAATTACCTAAGGCGTGCTAGGATTAGTATTGGCACATGTGCCATGCATGCCACTGCAAACTTGTGTGACTTAAATTCCCTAAGGCATGGTAGGATTAGTTGTGGCACATGTGCCATGCATGCCACTGCAAACTTGTTATGTAAGAGAAATGTCTAATGAAATAGCAATGGCCACAATGTTGACAAAACAATTTGTAGTTCTTTAGACTTTTCAGTTTTTGCAGTTGAAATGACGCCTCACTGAAAAGGCTAGAGATTCCAAGGACCCTAGAGTTTCAGGGTGCATAGATTTTTTCAGGGTGTTGTCGAATCAAATGTTGTACTGGACAACATGGCTCACTGAAAAGGCTAGGGATTCCAAGGACCCTAGGATTTCAGGAGTGCATAGATTTTTTCAGGGTGTTGTGAAATCAATTGTTGTACAGGACAACACGGCTCACTGAAAAGGCTAGGGAATCCAAGTAGGCTACTGTTTCATAACTGCAAAGGCTTTTTCAGAGTGTTGTCAATTCAAATTTTAAAGGCTGACATTCTTTGTAGTTGCAGCAGTAGCAACAACACCTTGGAGATTAACATTATCTACTGGTGTTCTAGGTTCAGGCACATAATTGCTTGGAGTGTTGAACACACAAGGATTCTTTTGTTTAGGATGGCTTCTAACAGCAGGCTGTGATTCAGGACTCAGACCAACTTCTTCGCACACATACATGACATATCAGGTCCATCACCATGGGGTTCTGAATTGAAAGCTGCAAATGGCATAAGGTAGTTTACACAACAATTACAACACTAATAATCTACTTGTACGAGAACTGTCCTGATAACATGGAGCCAAAACCACTCGATTCCTGGGAAGGCATGTAGTAGTTCCCATACGGGGGTGGAGGTGGCGGGGATGGACTTGACGGTGGACTGTTCTTCATGTGACATCTGCAGGTGCATAGCGCGTCGTCGCTAGATGGTGGATCTGGAGGAGTAAGTGCCTCCGCGAGCTCATGCTTCAGCTTCTCGATGCGTCCTTCTAGGTACGTGATGTACTCTTCATATGGATGAATAGCTGGCGGATTGACCCATTGCGAGAAACCACAGTTGTTAGGGTCATACGAGTACTGCAAGCAACAATAGTATGTTAGTTACCTAAATAAACTGATGGAAATACTCGTGGTAGTGTTCCTTACCCATGCACGTGGACAGTGCCAAAAGCGACGACCGGAGTAGTAAAGTCCAACTCCCTCATAAACTTGCATTACACACAACTCATTGTGCATGCATCTTGGCCACTTTACTGATTTCTTCGAATCGTACGGTCTAACATCCCGCAAAGATCGGAAATAACTCTTCTCTCTTGGTGGGAAGTACTCCTTACATTCGGGATCCCGTTCGTCCACAAGTCGGGACCGAGAGAATTATCCTCACCCGACAAGTCATCCATTGCCGGTTATTGTGAACAACTTACCCGAAGGGTGACATATATAGGGAAAGAAAAGAAGTGGTGGGCCATTCAATCCGTGGGAGAAAACACACCCTACCCCCTACCCTACTACATGTGATGTGAGTACAAGAAAAAACACCCTACACCCCGCCACGACTATATAAAGAGGGACGGCGACCGCAAGATACCACCGCCACACCTTGCAGTGCTCCTCCCTCTCCTCACGGGCTCATCTTCTATCTTAGGTACGGTTCCTCTCTTTGTTAATTTAATGTAATCAGTTTAACTACTTCAAAATAATGTTCATTTTTTAACAATAACTAGAGATGTCTACGGTTGCTGCCGGAGGGGGTCAGGATGGTAATGGTGGTGGTGATCCGAAGGGCAAAAACACAAATACAACACCTGATCCGAAGAAAATGACCACTTTTAAAAGAGCCATGCTTCGTTATATGCAAGGAAAAACTGCAGATGCCATTGCAAGAGGAGAGGACCCCCCTTGGAATGGTCTTTATGCTCCGGTGGTCTTTACGGTCCCGAAGCAAACCCGTCTGCTCCTAATCCACCAACTAAAAAAGGTACCAAGAAGGATAAACCTTCATCATCACATCACAAGGATGGCTAAATATTGGAACTTTGTATGAGGTCGTTGTCTTCGACCATGCGGTGTTGTAATATTTGAGCTACTATTTCGTTTACATCATGGTAGTGTTATATTGTTCCAAGAAAACTACATCCTGAATGTGTTGTAATAATGGAACTATTATTCCTAAATTTTTTATTTTTCTAATCTCCTGCTCTATTAATAAATCTGCATGCAACACAACCAAACACATTTTTTCATTGAAAAAATTGTTCAATACAACACATACAACTGATTCTTAAGGACCATTCATCATCAACTACATCACATAACAAAGTGTTCACTTAACACAAAACTACCAAACACACTAGTTCATTGAAAAAAATATTACAATGCAACACATGCAACCGACACTTGACCACCATTCATCATCCTCCCACAATCCTCTTACCTTTTTTGTCGGCCTCTCGCCTTTCTAGCCGCTTCATCCCTCGACCTATCCCCGGACCTATCCATCAATGCCTTCCACTCCTTTTCCTTTTTCCTCTTCTTCTCACTCTTCTCCTTTGCGATCAACGGACGTATCCCCCGTTCTAAGAACTTCTCCCCGTTACAACGCCAATATGCCACAACTTTCTCGTAGTTGGCGTAACCAACTACAAATTCTAGCTCCACTCCGGTGTCACGAACCATCTCATCACAAATTGGACCACTTAGATCCTCCTCTTCCGTAAGGGCACACCATATTTTGCTCTTATCTTGTTTTTAATAGATTCGAGCTTTTAAACCTCCTCCCGGGTTCGAAGTTCGTCCCAACTCTAACATTAACTCACGACGACCAAGAAATTGCTCCCAATCACAAGTCCGCCCCTCCTGCAAAATATAAGACCGTATCATAGAAAGTTAAATCAAAATGAGGACAACCACAACGGTAGTGCTACCTAAATCAAAGAAGTTCACATCATGCTCACCCAAAAGTCTCCATATGCATTGCCACAAAACATTCCAAAACCGAGCTCAGATGGCACAACACCTTCCGTGGCTACTATGCCACACTTGCACCGTGAAGGTGGATAGCTAAGGCAAGGCCAAGCCTTCGTCCCGACTCGAACTCTTTCACTTCGATTCGGTTGGCCACTCCGATCTTGGTCCATATATGTATTCATTGAAGTCACACCTAGGCCACCCACTCGAAATGCGAACAACCATTAATAGCAATGAGTCATGGACATTTATAAAACTTAAATGATAACAAGGATATGCTTTTTACTTACAACAGTCTTTAGGGAGCAACGAAAGAATGGTGTAAACTTATTTGGGGCCTCAATGTTTGGTCGTTGAAGATACGCACGCACTCCACAATCACACACTTGGAGGGTTGTTAACTCGCTCAATGGCGGCCAACTGCTTCTCCTCATAAGTCATCGGTGGAGGATTAGGTGGAGGAGGAACCCATCGTTGAAACTCATGATATGGCTTCAAGACATGACTCGCATACGGGAAGAGACGTATCCTAGGATCAAACTTGTCGGGCCCGTCTATACACTGCAAAAAATAACAAGGAGCTGCCGGGGGTGGTGCTTCCCTAATCCAACAACAGTAGAATGCTCTACCCACAGTCCTGGCACACCTAGACTGTTTCACATAAGCCGGCACACCACATAAACAATTGGGTACAGGGAGAGCTCGAGGCACAGGACCGTTTTCATCCCACTCTTCGGGAAAACTTCCTTTACCCCTAATAATGGCACAGTAACGTGGGTTTTGGTGGCTCATGTCTACTAATCCTGCAACCAATGATATCAAAATGAACAATCACTTTCAACATATTTGCAACATTGTATTAAGCATGTAGTAAAGCAAACCTACACTAAAGCATGTAGTAAAGAAACGTATTTTCAACATATCAATAGATGACACATTGTCTAATGAAACTTCTCAAATCATAACTTTCAACACACCCAACATCTAACACATCACAATTTCAAATTATTATCAAACCCTAGCTCACCTATACATGCAAAATACGGCAAAATTACGTGCTAAAACTGAGATTCAATAAGGGCAATACCTTCCAAGGATACAGGGATCGATTTCCCACACTATCCCCGCCACAAATCACCGGATACAAGGGGGGGCGGCGGCCGGCGGCGGAGCTGCGCACAGGCGTGAGCTCGGGGCTGGGAGAGAAGAGAGGGAGGAGGAAGAAGAAAGGAGCCGCGCGGGCCCTTTTGACCCGGCGCTGCCGCGCCGGCGCGGTGGCGCGGCAGCCCCGCCGCGCGGGCGCATGTGGCGCGGGCGAGACCGGCCCACGCCCGGCGCCCGCGCCGCGGCCGGCCGGCGTGGCGGGGCTGCCGCGCGCGCGCCGCATGTGGCGCGGCGGCGGCCGCTTGCCGCGCCACGCCGCCAGGCGCGACCAAAAGGGTTACCCGGTGCAAAAAAAGTTCCCCAGGGGTTATTTATAAAAATAATTTTTTAAAAAGGTTAATATTAAAAAATTGTCCGAATATTTGTGGGAATGCAAAACGCACGAAGTCGCGTTTTGGTTCCAGAATAATATTGTGATGACGACCAGGGGCGAAGCCAACACACAATTAACCCTGGTGCACAGCTGAAGAAGTACATATGATTTTCTTAAAATATATATTAAATATGTGGATGTTTAGTGGTAAAAAGTATTTTTACCCTGGTGCATTGGCACCAGGCATGATGAACCTGGCGTCGCCCCTGATGACGACACTTATTGCCCATAGTTGAGCCCTAAACTGTGGTCAGTCATTTATTTGTGCAGAAAGGACGTGTACAATTAACAGATGAACAGTCACACTCACTCCTAGAGCGTTGCAAAGCTTGCAGCAGCAGCTGCAACTTACAGCAACAAACACTATTTCAGACCAGTTATAAAACATGGTTTGCCGACATTTTTACTCCATGGCTGAAACCTTTAAGCAAAAGAACTGAACTTTCTTACAAGATGTTAATCATCAAGCATGTAAAAAAAATACCATCCAAATATCCTACAACCCCAAAGATCGTAATAACATTTCTCCACAAACTTGCATTGGTTAACTTCTAGAACAAGATCACACTGCTAGTGCTAAACATCCAACAATCAAACCCCACATGGACACATACTTATCAGTTATCGGAAACAATAAAAGTTTGCATTGGGGCAAATATTTATCCCAACAATCTAAACATGTACCTAAACCGGTGTCGTGACCAACCTTCTCAACAAAACAAACATCATTCTCGTCCCAAAGAAGGACGGAGCACAAGACATTCGTGACTTCCGACCGATAAGCTTGATTCATGCAGTCGCCAAAATATTCACCAAGATCCTCGCGTTGCGACTCATAGATGGCTTGATCTCGCCATGCCAGAGTGCCTTCATTAAAAACGAAGCATCCACGATAACTTCCTATACGTGTGCAACCTAACAAGACGCTTCCACAAAACAAACACACCGGCCCTGCTCCTTAAGCTTGACATCTCCAAAGCCTTTGATTCCATTCGCTGGGACTATCTTCTCTCTATCATGGAGCATAGGGGATTCCCGATGCGATGGCGCAATTGGATCTCGGACCTACTTGCCTCCTCCACCTCGCGCGTCCTTCTCAACGGGATTCCTCTCGACCCGATACAGCATGGCAGGGGTCTGCGTCAGGGGACCCGCTCTCCCCCCTCCTTTTCATCTTGGCCATTGACCCCCTCCAACGTATTCTTCAAATCGCAACGGAAAGGGGGCTGCTCTCCAAGCTCAACGGACGTACCACTAGATTTCGAGCTTCCATGTATGCGGATGACGCGGTCATCTTCCTTAAACCTACGCCCATGGACGTTGACAACCTTAAGCGCATCCTCCTAAACTTCGGCGAGGTCACGAGACTGTAGACCAATCTTCAAAATACAAGTGTCACACCTATCAGCTGCAACGACATTGATCTAGACTTTGTCCTAGCAAATCTACCGCTCACCCGAGCAGCTTTCTCAATCAAATACCTCGGGCTCCCCCTCATGGCGCGCAGGCTCAGGAAGATCGATTTCCAACCCCTGTTTGATAAGGTGGCTGGCAAGCTTTCCACCTGGAATGGTAGAAACCTAATGCAAGCTGGTCGTGCGAGCCTCGTCAAATCGGTCCTCTTCTCTCAGCTGGTCTACCTCTTGACTGTGATGAAACCCACGAAGGAAGTACTCCATGAACTGGACAAGATCCGCAAGCGCTTCCTTTGGGCGGGCGACAAAGCCATCTCGGGAGGCAAATGCAAAGTAAAGTGGACGCACACAACCCTCCCTAAAGAGTACGACGGTCTGGGGGTCCTTAATTTGGAGAATGTTGCGCGAGCCCTCCACCTCCGTTGGTTGTGGCAACAATGGACGGCACCCGACAAGGCCTGGGCCGGAATGGAAGTACCATGCGATGAGGCCGATAGACTCCTTTTTGCTAACTACACACGCATCACCTTGGGGGACGTCAACAAAGCGAGCTTCTGGAACTCAGGCTGGCTACAAGGCTCAAGGCCCAAGGGCGTCGCGCCATTGCTCTTCGCCCAAACGAGAAAGAAAAAACAGACGGTTGCGTCAGCCATCCACGCGGGTTTCACCACGAAACACCTCCTTCAATTCACCACTCTCTGGAACCTCGTCGCGCCAATGGTGCTACACCCCCAACACGTTGAGGAAATCACCTGAACCCTGACGCATCACGGGGAGTACTCCACTGCCTCAGCGTATAAGGCATAATTTGCGGAATACACCACTACTCCTATACTCGCTTCAATTTGGAAAGCTTGGGCACCACCAAAGTGCAAGTTTTTTGCTTGGCTCATCTTGCAGGACCGCGTCTGGACCTCTGACCGACTCGCGCGAAGAGATTGGGACCACAGCCCCACCTGCCCCCTATGCAGACAACCAATTGAAATTGCGCACCACCTTCTTGCGGAATGTCGATACACGTGTCAGGTATGGACCAAGATTGCAAACTGGCTGGGTATTCCGGAGCTCACACCAGTAATCCCACCTCCCTCCTCTTCACCGATAGAATGGTGGGGCGGCATAACCTCACCGCCAAATACCCCCCGTAAAGCTGCTCGCTCGCTAGCACTACCGATCATCTGTGAGCAAGGCCGAAACGGGGGGGGGGAGGGTAGGGCCCCAAAGTTTAACATATGTGATATGTAGTGTGGTGTATATATGCCATATGTAGTGTGGTGCATATATGCGTATATGCGAAAGGGCCTGTAGCCTGGTAGTTACAAGAGCCCCGGTAGCACCTCAGGTCCTGGGTTCGACTCCCCGTGGGAGCAAAATTCTCAGGATTTAACAGCGTTTGTGCTTTCAGTGGTAGGCAACTTCGTCAATCTTGAGTATTTGCCGGCACAGTCTTCGAAGATGCTCCTAAGAGTTCGAAATAAAAGGTATATTTGCGTGTATGCCTTCGAAGATGCTCCTAAGGGTTCGAAAAAAGGGTTTTTACGGTACACAATACCACCCTGTACCACCGGTTGAAAAGTACTCGTATGTAATATAAAATGACCTATATGTAAGGATCCGACGATTGAGATTAATTCTGTACCACCAGTTTTTTTTGGCGCGGTATTCTTAAGTGGTATGGGTAGTACATGGATATTATCGGAAATTACAAAATAATATTGTTGTAATATATGAAATCAAGTCTTTTATATAACCTTGGTGGCGGGAAAATTTTTTCCAAACAATATACATCGAGCAAATTACCATTTTACCCATAGTAAAAACTAAAAAAACCGATAATACCACCGTACTACCGTTAGATGGTATTGTATACCATAAAAGACCTCTTAAAAAAAGGTATATATATGCGTGTATGGCTTCGAAGATGCTCGCACAGACAGGAAGCGCCGGCGAAATGAAACTATGGAAGCACGCCTAGCAGCTCCACCCTTCAGTCCAACACTACGTTGTTACGCGAGGTGGCGATCAACTCATCGGCGATCAACTCCGTTCTCCGCGTGACGACGCGTCGACACTGACGGCCGATCGCGGGCAGCATCTGCATCGCGCGCTGGTGTCGTGTCTCCGATCGATCGCGGCCAGCTAGCACTAGCAGCAAAGCATGATAGATAGTACTGGAGCCGGAGGAGATAGTAGCATTTTTTTCTATTTTCCAAAATCTTCTCAAAGCCCCCTTAACAAACACTCCGGCGGCTTAGCTAAGATAATTAGCCGAACTGATATTTCATTTTGCTGCTATTGTTGAAAGAGTTCGGATTGCTTTTAGTTTTGCCTAGCCCCTGAAAACTCAGGCGTCACGGAGCACGCTGACGTCACATGACGTGGTCAGGACATTACCGTCGCCGGCGTGGCGTGGATGGCACGCCTGGTGAAGACCCTCCCGTATGAGGGACCGAGGGTGCCGTGGAGGATCGCCGGAGCCTGTGGAACGCGGGCGGCATCGTTGTGATGGTGAGAAAGGTTGGAACGAGTTGCCACAACGTGTGTGGGCGTGGGCGTCCCAGATCAGCGAACCATTCGCGGGAAATTTTTAATATTTTTTCTTTGATTTTCGAAAAATAAATGGACGAATAAAAAATTTCGAGAAATATACATCTGCCGCCGTGTCGCAAGGCGGCTACCGCCGTGCCGCACGGTGTTAAGTCCCAGCCGCCATGGGGTACGGCGGCAGCAGAGCACCTCTGGCGGTAGGGCTGCGTGGCACGGTGCCAGGCCCCTGCCGCCGTGCGCCACAGCGGCAGACCCCTATCGCTGTACCACGTGGAGGTAAGACCATTTTTTTTTTCATTTTTAAAATACTTTTAACCTTTTAAAAAAACTAAAAACTGATAAGTGTACGCGTAATCACAAGATCATATCATAATCAACGAGTAAATACAAATAGTTTATACAAAATCATGGTAAAAGTATTACTACATCTAAATGCGTCAGTGCCTTTTCTGCCTAACAGCTCTAGCGCCAGCCCAGGTGTGGTCCTGGGCGTACATCCAGGGGTCAGGTGCTCTGACCACCCGCGGTCCGAGCTGGTCGGGAGACGGTGTCGCCATGGCCGCCTGCGACGAGCCTGCAGCATCCGGTGTCCCTCCGCCGGCCGGTGTCGCTCCGCCCGCCGGTGTCCCTCCGCCCGCCAACGATGGCCCTGCACCAGCCGGTGTCGCTCCGCCGGCCGCCGGGGTCGCTCCGCCCACTGGCTGTGTCGGTTGAGTCCCAACAGGCGGTGCCTGTGTGCACTGTGACAGGCCAACCTCCTCGGTGGCCTGCGGGGCATCCATGGTCGCAAGAATGTCGTCGTACCCAAACTCAACTCAGCCCAGGTGGTCCTCGGTTGTCGCGTCGAAACCAGGCTGGAACATAGGCCAAGTGGACGAGGAAGGAATATCTGTCGCCGCAAACTGAAAGACCGGCGGTCTGAAACCTCCTACCGGAAAGATCGGCGCTCTAGGTGCCGTCGTCTCCAGCTGTCGAGGCCCGACTTTCGGAAAGAGCGGCGGTCGCCCTGTACGGTTAGAATATAGTATAACAGAATCACACAACAATTCCGTGCATTAGTTGAAAATAAGGTCCACTGAAAGTACCTGCGCCGGGGGAAACAAACCACCGCTGCACATAGGCGTGCGGGCGTGCGCCTGTGGCTGCTGCTGCGCCGTCGAAGCCGAGAAGCCGCCGGCAAGGATGGATGGCGTCGGCTGCGAAGCCGTTGTCGAGGCGGAGCACGAGGATGAAAGGATCTTGATGTCGCCTAGAGGGGGGGGGGGGGGGGGGGTGAATAGGTGAATCTGCACACTTATAAAAATTCAACCCACTGTCAGTACTGAAACCGGTCAGACCGGTTTTACACAGACAGAACCGACAATATGTAAATCCCCTCTATGAGTTCTAGCACAAACCAAACTTGGTGTGGGGCTCCCACAGGGGTTTCCAAGAGTATCAATGAAGTCCATGCACACAGCACAAGCACACCAAAGTAGATCAAAGCGGAAGCACAAAATATATGCTAGATAGAGAGATAAATCAACAAGTGAGATATATATGAAGTAAAAGCACAATTGACATAAGGATTTATCCCGTGGTTCAGCTCGCCACAAAGGCTTGCTTACGTCCACGTTGTTGAGGTATCCACACAAGGATAGACTCGCCACACAAGGCTTGCCCTTTACCTCGGTCTCAAGTCAAGAGAACAAACTCTTGAGATGAGAAGGTTTCCACTATATTCACAGGGGTAATACAAACTTCTTGGAGCTTCCACAATCTCGAATTGGAGCTTTCAAGCGACCTCTAGCCGTCTAGGAGCAAATGCTCCAAGAGTAAAAGATGCTTCAATGATGTTCAACGAAATCAACAGGTGCTCAAGTGTGGAATGCTCACTAGGCTACTCAAAGCTCTCTAAAGCTCTCACACTAGTCACTCTCTCAACCCAACTCAAGGATATGTCACTATAGGCTTGAATCTCACTTAGAGAGCTTTGCTATGGTTCTGGAAGGTGTTGGGAGTGGGGAGTGTCGGTGTGTTAGACCAGCAACCTACCAAGGGGAGTACCCGAGGTAGATGAATGTGGCCTCGCCAAGATCGGTAACTCGAAGGAACAGACACGTGGCACACAATTTAGACAGGTTTGGGCCGAGAGGTGCGTAATACCCTACGTCCTGTATGCTGCGTAGCTCTGGATTGATTAGGTGGGATTACAAGATGATGCGTATGAGAGAGAAGGGTCCCTGCCTTGCCTTATATAGTCCGGGAGGCAGGGTTACAGGTCGGTTCAGGGAGAGAGTACTAGTCGTGTACGTCTAGGAGTCCTCTACACAGTACAAGGCATGTATAGCTTCCTATCCGAGTACTTCTCCACCGTAGTCCTTGCGCCTCACGCCATCAGGTGCCGTGTGGCACAAGCCGGGTAGTCCCAGGGGCCCACCGAGGTAGTGGCCTAGGGAGGTCCATACGACAAGCCCCCGAGTACTTTGCAGTCGAGCAGGATAGTTTCGAGTAGTCTTGATGACCTTGACAAGTAGTCGTCAAGCGCCCCCCGAGTACTACAAGCCGAAAGTCCTCAAGAATACTTGAAGCATCCCGAGGCTGGAAGGTACTTAAGCTGATCCTTGAGTAATCCTGAAGTCTTCTCGAGTAGTCCTCAAGCGTCCTCGAGTTCTGCTCTTGAAGGTCTTCAACAATACCCGCGTAAGCCGAAGTTTATATGGAAGTGCGATTGCAAAATCGCACTCCATATGGAGTAGCCCCCGAGCCTTAGGTTGAGTCGTAGACTCTGGCTGAGGGTCAATCTGAAGTTCTGGCAAGATTATCCTGCAAAATCCGGAGAAAAACCGAAGGACATGTGACACGGAGCCCCCGAGCCTTGAATCGAGTACTTCCTCTCGAATTGAAGGGTCATCTTGAATGTAGAATGTGTCCTGAGTTGCTCTTGAATCTTGTCGCTACCCAGGGAGTTGGGTAGATGTAGCCGAGCCCCCGAGGTAAGGCACATCAACTACTGGAAGTTGAAAGGTCAGGCGCCGCTGCTGAGTCAGCTGTTTTGAAACATATCTATCTACCGTTGCAGAGCCGCCGATTGACTTATAAATAAAAGCCAAAACCCTTAGGGTTTTCACCCCCGCACTTGCAGCCACTCGAAGTAGATCTCGCTAAGAGGCCGCTGCCAGTGCACACTGCCATCGCGCCGGAAATCGTAGATCCACGTTCACCGCCGCCAGTAGCCACCGCCGCAGCCCCCGAGCGAATGCGAGTGAAAACCCGCTGCACTTGGAGAATGAAGCCTCACCATCAAAGAGCATGAAGACCGCCGCTGGGAAGAAGAGATCCCGCGAGGAGGCTGCTGGATCCGCCGGAGGGTCAACACCGCCGGTGTCTACCCCGTGCCCGAATCCAAACAAGGAGTGGAAGAAGTCCAAAGCGAAGACTGATGACTTGTTGGCGTTGCTGAACAGCGGATTCCTCCGGGAGAAGGAGGTCGACATGTGGCGCGCCGCTGCGGGAGATCCGTACCCGATGGAGAAGAATCCCGATGAGATCTCAATGTTCGCGCGATTCGTGGAGCGCAGGTTGGCTCTCCCAGCGAGCGACTTCTTCAAGGGTCTTCTTGATTATTACGGTATTGAGTACCTCAACCTCAACCCCAATGACATCTTCCACGTATCTGTCTTCGTCCATTTCTGCGAAGCGTTCTTTGGGATCAAGCCCCACTGGGTGCTATTCCGGAAGTTCTTCCGCGTGAAACCCTAGCCGAGTGCCAACGACCCCAGAGTAGTCGGAGGGGCCGACATCCAGATGCGCGAAGACGCTGCTGAGCAATACTTGATCGACTCCAACCAGGACTGGAAGTCGAAGTGGTTCTACATCACCAACCACCACCCGGAGCTGCCGAAGCCCAGCGGGAAGCAACCGAAGCACCGACCCTGGTGGAATACGGAGCCAACAATGCAGGAGGGTATCCAGCTACCCGAGCTGCTGCTGAAGATCTAGGCTTTGAGAGAAGCCGGGCTGAGGGCCGAACATGTGGCCTTCAGCTTCATGAAGAGGAGGGTGCAGCCACTGATGGCTCGCGACACCCTCGGCTACCAGTACACCGGCGAGGGCGACTCGTCGCGGATGCCTGGCAGTGAGATTGATGATGAAGACATCATCGATAGGCTGGGCAGGATCTTCAAGGACATGCCGGCGTACACGCCCTGTCCGGTCCCCGAGTACTCCGCCGCTCATCCGCCGAACGAGGTCAGTAGCCGCACTCAGTGTACGAGTACTGATTATGTTGTAGTAGTCGTGCTCACCCAATGTATTTGTTGCAGGATGACATAGTAAAGTTTGTCTGTGAGCCGGCTTCGCCTCCCCGACTTGTAAATATTCCGGAGGAGGAGAAGGGAAAAGCCAAGGAGCGCCGCGAAGTCGGCGAAGGTGACGACACCGTCACTCGAGGACACATCAGACGAGGAAGACGAGGAGACGCTTCAGGAGCAGTTCCAGTTGCGGTCGAGGTTCAGCCGCCCTGGACTGCCCAATGTACCCCTTGTCCACGATCCTCCGACTAGTTTGGAGGCTAGTCTGCCTGCGCCGCCGAGGAGGCCGCGCAACGTGGCGCGCAAGCGCGTCGCCAAGAAGTTGAAGGTCACTAAGACTACGTCTCAAAAGGTAAACTCTTCGAGTAGAGTAGTCGAGTACTTGTCTTGCAATGTTGTGTATGCTGATGAAAGAATTCCGAGTGCTTGCAGGAGATTCCGCCTTCCGACCCCATAGACCAAGGGGACGAAGGCGACTGGGAGACAGTGGGGGAGCCGGCTGAAAGAAGCCGCAACCCAGCCCCCGCCGTGACAGAAGTCGAGCCGCAGGTGCCGGTCGCTGAGAGTAGGACGGAGCCGGCCGCAGCCCCTGCTGCTGAAGAGTTAGCGGCAACTGAAGCCGAAGAAGAGGCGCCCGCTGAAGCCGGGCTTGTCGACATCACCAGCATACTTGGCGCCCCGACCGTGACTGTTGTCCGATCAAGCTTGTAAGTGAAGATCTTTCCCGAGTAGTACATGTAGATTGGTAGTCGTACTTGGTTGACAACCGATTGTGTACTGTGCAGGAAATCGACAGACTTGTCCTGGGAGGGAGATGAACCCAGCGCAGCAGTGGCTGAAGAAGATTCCGCGCCAGCTGCCAAGGAGTCCGCTCCCCTCCCCGAGGCCGAGACCGTGGCGCTGGCCGTAGAGGCTACACTGCCAGAGGCCAGCATAGTTGAAGGTAAGTATACTGCACAAACGCAGCCTTCCTCGAGTAGTAGTCGTAGCCCCCGAGAAACTAATCCATGTGTCTTCTGTTGACAAGGGCCGGAGCCGAGGGAAGCACCATCCCCTAGGCTGTGCCCATTGAGGGTGTGGTGCCGGAGACCCAAGAAGACGCTAAAGAAGCAACCAAGCCAGCAGAGGTAGCCAACGAAGGAGCCCCCGGGGTGACCGAAGAGAAGCACGACGAAGCACTGCCAGAATCAAGCCTGGAAGTAGTTGTCCGTTCGTCAGAGATTCAGGATGCGGAGCCAATCCGTTCGGCGCCGATGTTTGGGGCCGCCACAACTAGTCGTGGTGGGATCGAGCTTCTGGCGGACGATCTCGTTGACCCAGCAGCAGTAGCGCGCAACTTGGAGGCGATGTGCCGGGTCGAGCAATGGATGAGGGTAAGTTATCAGTACCCTTGGGTAGTCGATCTGCCATAAGTGCTGAGTACCCGAGTAACAATTGTTGTTTGCTGCAGGATGTCGTGGAGAGATCCCGACAGAAATCTGAGATGCTCCAAGGATATGGCGATACAGTGCTCCGGGCGGAAGCATTAGAAGAAGAACTCGCTAAGACCAGGAAGCACTCCGCCATGCTCCAGTTGAAGCTTGATGGTGCCTTCGCCCAGTACCATAATGAAGTCCAAGACATGCAGACAAAGAGCGACGAACTGGTGCGCAAGAACAAGTCGCTCTGCAAAAAGAACAAAGGTATGCTGCTGTCTTGTCGAGTACCTATTGGAAGTACCCTGCAGTAGTCTGAGATCGTCGTCTTTATTGATTGCAGAGCTTGAGACCCGGGTTGAGCAGCTAAAGGCCTCAGAAGTCGACATGAAGAATCTCTTCTACCAGGAGAAGGAGGCCCGCGAGGTACTTGAATATGATTATAAGCAGTTGGCTTACGAGTGCGATAAGCACATGGAGCTTCGGATTGTCTCAGATCGTGATCTTGTCAACTGCTACAAATCCCTGCAGAAGCTGAACGAAGATTGCGAGAAGTTGCGGGGACAACTCAAAGAACTTGAAGAAGCCGCACTTCCCATTGCGAGGCTGCTGGTGCCTCATCCGGGCGGGCCGAAGATTGCTCCATTGGTTGACCGGATGAGAGAGGCTCCCAGTCGTCTGGCGACGTACGTCAAGCATCTGACGAAGTCCATCCCCAATCAAGTCTTGGCGTACATGAAGTCGTACTTCCCCAAGGCTCCGGTGGACGTAGTCGCGGGTGGACTAGCCGCCAACTGTACTGATGAGCAATACGTGGAGCTCCTGGAGCAGATGGCGCCAATAGCTGAACAAGTCACTGGAAAGCTGAACCTCCAGTAGTCCTGTAGGGTTCGCTTGTAGCAATAGTTGTATATGAACAAAGTTGTAATGAACTTGTTTGAGTATGAATGAGAAAGCTTCCACAAATGAGTACTCGTTGTCTCGAGATATATATGCGGAGTGCTCATCGTGGAGTTGTCACGAGTAGTGGTACTCGCTAGTAGGCCCGTTGAGGGAGACACAGTAAGTTAGTTGATAGATGATCAAACTTCATTACTGAAAGTGAAGGACCGAAACGGCGAACCAGAGAGGGGGGGAGTGAATGGGATCCGATAAAAATTCTATTCAAGAATTCGGCCTATGAACCCAATTTCACTCGTGCACCTCCACAAGCTTCTCTTGCCAAGTTCACGTAGCCACTGAAGTGCTACTGAACCTAGGAGCAAGACCCAACCAACAGCCACAACACACACGCAGCGGAAACACACACGACACGGGCTGGCGGCCCAAACCGGTCGGCCGGTTTCTGAAACCGGTCAGACCGCTTCTGTTGGACTTAGCCTCACGCAGGCAGGGGAAACCGGTCAGAACGGTTTGGTAAACCGATCAGACTGATTTTGTCCAGAAACTCCCCAAAGACCCAAAACAACTCAAGAGCCTTTCCACATCTGAACAAACGAAGCCATGGAGCAACAGAGACTTCCTTGCTCAAAAGCCCTTCTCGACAGCCCACAGGGCGAAACCGGTCAGACCGGTTTGGGAAACCGGTCAGGCCGGTTTTTGCCTGGACAGTCGGGAAGAACACAGCCCGCGGAAAAACTCAACACACCCTCCAATCAATTTCCCGATTCGTTCCACGGATCAAAGTGAGACTTTGGGGATAGATGGGGCACCTCGTGGGCTACCCTTGGCTAGAAGCTCGGTCCCCAAAACCCACTCAATCAAGAGGAATCGAAAGTCAACCCTCAAGAGCACCTCCAACCCTGGAAACCCGAAACCACCAAAATCGAGCCCCTTAACTCACGGATTTGGGAGGAGAATCACAGCCCAAAGAACCACGAAGGGTTCCCACAAATTCCTCCCATCAAATCCCCAAGAGCAAGGTCCCGAAAACGCCCCGAGAAAATCACCAAGAGGGAGCACCGAAAATCACCACCAAGAACAACCGGGAACAACACATCCAAACCTTGAGGAACCACGCCGAATCATCTATACATGTCACAAAGGTTCATACAAGGTCTAGCTTGCCGCCCGATCATCCAACCCTCTCAACAAGATCTCACCATGAAGCTCTCAAGCTAGTCCTATGGAAATCCTAAGAAAATAGGAAGGGAAAAAAGGAAAGCAAATGAACTAGGGTTTAAAGAGATATCACTGCCATCCTCTCACCCCTTGGGTTATATGGAGGCCAGCCGAAAGACTAAAATGCCCCTAAAGCCTAAACTAAGATACACGCCCACCAAGGGCACTTTGGGAATTTGTCTTCGTAGCACCATCGGACGGATGCCCGGCGACCGCACTTTGCGTAGCCTCGACGCAAGCCTTGCGATCCCGACGCGTGTCCTCCGCCTCAAAGCTTCCGGCGCCCTGCGACCCCAAACCGGTCAGACCGGTTCTCCAAACCCGATCGGGGCCGGTTTTGGCCGGGGACGGCCACGCCCGGTCTTCGGCCTCGGCTTTGTGGCTCGGCCCGAGTAACCCGTGATTTTCTCGGTGAACCACCGCAAACCCCGCGAACTTGATGTAGCCTCCGCCAATCACCACTCATGACTTGGCTCCCATGAAGTCCCGGCTCGACCTTGGTTTTGTGGCTCAACCAAGAAACCGTCCACCGACTTCATCTTGCTGTTCTTGCCACCAAGCGGCCTGCATTCGACCCCGCTGGCCACTGGGTCCCTCGAACGAAGCGTACTTGTCTTCTCCAAACCTGGAGGCCTCACCGGCAACGACCTTTCGCGCTTGTTCTTCACCTGCACCAACACGAGTCAAGCCGCAACCTGCACCTGCAATACTTAGCCAAGAATCAGTCCACACAACGTTGTCAATCACTCATCACACAAGAAAGCGACCATCCACCGGTCCTTGAACCACACATGGTCCTCAATCTCCCCCTTGATGAGTGCATTGACAACACACACACATGGTAAAGAAAGAGAAAAAGAAAACAGAAAAGAAACAAAAAGAAAACTCCAACAAGCGATCGAAAGCCGAAAAAAGCAAAGAACGAGATCACTTGAAGACGACAAGTCTCGGACCCCTTAGGCAAGGGCAACGGCTCGACACATCTGTCGGTGTTTTGGACCGGCAACCTACTACGGGGAGTACCCGAAGTAGATAAATATGACTCGCCGAGATCGGTAACTCGAAGGAAGAGACACGTGGCACACAATTTAGACAGGTTCGGGCCACGAGGTGCGTAATACCCTACGTCCTGTATGCTGCGTAGCTCTGGATTGATAGGGCACGATTACAGGATGGTGCAATAGTGCGCCGTGAGTTGAGATTGGATGAGGTGATCCTGAGATCGGTCCCTGCCTCGCCTTATATAGTCCGGGAGGCAGGGTTACAAGTCGGAGTAAGGAAGGAGTACTAGTCGAGTACGTCCAGGAGACCTCTACACGGTGCGGAACGTGTACGCAGTCCTAACCGAGTACTACTCCTATGTTGTCCTTGTGCTCCACGCCTTCGGTGTGCCGTGTAGCGCAAGCCGGTAGTCCCAGGGGCCCACCGAGTAGTCGGTCCTGGTACCCACCGAGGTAGTGGGCCCAGGGAGGTCCATACGACAAGCCCCCGAGTACTTTGTAGTCGAGAAGGATAGCTTCAAGTGGTCTTGACGGCCTTAACAAGTAGTCCTCAAGCGTCCCTGAGTGCTACAAGTCAAAAGTCCTTAAGAGTAGTCGAAGCATCCCGAGGCTGGAATGTACTCCAGCTGATGTTTGAGCAATCTTGAAGTCTTCTCGAGTAGTCCCAAGCGTCCTTGAAATCTGCCTTCGAAGGTCTTCAAAAAAGCCTGCCTTGTCTTGAAGCCGGAGCCGTCAAGAAGATGCGATTTTGCAGAACCGCCATCCACGTGGAGTAGCCCCCGAGCCTCGATCCGCGGGCTCTGGCTGAGGATCTATCCGAAGTCTTGGCGAGAAAATCCCGAAAAATCCGGAGAGAAAAAACCGAAGGACACGTGGCACGGAGCCCCCGAGCCTTGAGTCGAGTACTTCCTCTCGAATTGAAGGGTCTTCTTGGAGAATGTGTCCTGAGATGCTCTTGAGACTAGACGCGTCCCAGGTAGTCGAGTAGAAGTAGCCGAGCCCCCGAGGTGAGGCGCGTCGACTAGTAGAATGCGAAGAGTCACGCACAGCCGCTGAGTCAGCCGCGTGTGGACTAATCCAGCCGCCCGTTGCGGAGGCGTTTTGGCTTATAAATACAAGCCGAAACCCTTAGGATTTTTCACCCAAGTGAGCCGCAGTCATTCGCCACTTGAATCTTGTAGTAGATCCGCTCCAGCGAGCACTGCCGCCGTAGTAGATCCGAGCGCATCGCCCCCCGAAAGCTGTAGGGTAGCCCCCGAGCGGATGCGAGTGAAGACTCCCTGTTCTTGGAGGATGAAGCCGTCCCCGTCGAAGACGTCGAAGGGCGGCGGGAAGAAGAGGAGCCATGCAGAGGCTGCCGCGGCCGACGCCGGAGCAGCGCCGCCCACATCTCCACCGCGCGCTGACCCAAGCCGCGAGTGGAAAAAATCGAAGGTGAAGACCGAAGACTTGCTGACCCTGTTGAACAGCGGGTTCATCAGGGAGAAGCAGATCGACATGTGGAGATCCGCCGCGGGAGATCCCTATCCGATGGAGAAGGCACAAGACGAGATCCCAATGTTCTCGCGCTTCGTGGAGCGCGGTCTTGCGCTCCCAGCGAGTGACTTCTTCAAGGGGCTTCTCAGGTACTATGGCATCGAGTACCTCAACTTGAACCCCAACGGTATCTTCCACACTTCCGTCTTCGTCCACTTCTGCGAAGCTTTCTTGGGAATCAAACCGCACTGGATTCTCTTCCGAAAGTTTTTCCGCGTGAAGCCGCAGCCCAGCGCCTCCAACCCTAGAGTAGTCGGAGGGGCCGGGATCCAGCTGAGGGAGGATGCCGCCGAGCAGTACCTGGCGTACAAGCTCGTGGACTCCAACACCGACTGGAAGACGAGGTGGTTCTACATCACGAACCACCATCCCGAGCTACCGAAGCCGAGCGGGCGGCAGCCCAGGCACCAAGAGTGGTGGAACACGGAGCCCACCATGCAGAGGGGGCTCCGGCTCCCGGAGTTGCCGGCACGCATCAAGACTCGCGGGATGCGGGACCGAGGGCCGAACACGTGGCCTTCGGCTTCATGAAGCGCCGGATCCGGCCCGCCGATGGCGAGGGATACGATGGGCTTCGAGTACACCGGCGACGACGACACGTCGCGGATGCCGGGGGGCGAAATTGAGGACAACGACATCATCGAGAGGTTGTCGAGGATCTTCAAGGACATGCCGGAGTACACGGCGTGCCCTGTCGAGGAATACTCCGCCGCGCGCCCGCCCAACGAGGTAAGTAGCCGTACCCCCTCGTCGAGTAGTAGGCACTTGTAGCAGAGTTGCTGACGCTTTGTGTCTTTGCGCAGGATGATGTGAAGCGGTTTGTCTCCGAGCCACAGCCACCACCGAGCGGAATTGAGATCCCAACGGTGGAGAAGGTGAAGGAGCGCCGAGTAGTCGGAGACGACGACGATCCCGTCATCGTGGAGGATACCTCCGATGACGAAGAAGACGAGGAGACGCTCGCAGACCGCTTCCGGTGCGGTCGAGGTTTAGCCGTCCGGGCTTGCCTCATGTACCTCTCATCCAAGACCCTCCGGCTAGCCTGGAGGCTAGCCTTGCTGCGCCGCCGAGGAAGCCGCGCAACCCCGCCAAGAAGCGGGTAGCGAAGAAAATGAAGGTCTTAGAGACCACACCTCCAGAGGTAAGTCATCTTGAGCAAAGTAGTCGAGTACCCAGTGATCGAGTACGGTGCTGACGAGTAGTCGTTCTTGTGTGCAGGAGAGGCCGCCAGCAGAGCCCGTGGAGGAGGGCGATGAGGGCACGTGGCCCACGTTGGGGGAACCGCCGGAAGCCGAAGTCCCCGCCCCCACCGTCGAAGAACTTCGGCGCGGCTCGGAACGCCGGCCCCCGCCCCCGCAGGGGGAGCGAGTACCCGCGACCGCCGCCGCCGAAGAGGTGGAAGCCGCGGGGGCACGAAAACCGCGCCGCCGCCGCCGCCGCCGTGGAGGAGGCGGTAGTCGAAGAGGCGGAGGAAGAAGCGCCCGCCGAGGGTGGACTGGTTGATATCGCCAGCATCCTCGGTGCTCCGGCCGTGACTATCGTTCGGTCGAACTTGTAAGTACCACGCCTTCATGAGTAGTACTCATTGTAGTAGTCGATTTTATCTGACGACCCTTTGTGGATACTTGTGCAGAAAATCCACGGACTTGAGCTGGGACGGAGAGGAGCCCACGGCAGCAGAGGCAGAAAAGGCCGCGCCGCCCGTCGAGGAGCCCGCTCCAGAAGCCCAAGTCGCGACCGAGCCCCCAGCTGCCGAAGCGCCGGCCGCGAGCAGGCGGTCGTAGTCGAAGGTGAGTACTCCTCCTGAAGCTGTAGAGCCCCAAAAAGAGTAGTCGTAGATACTGATGCGCGTGTTCCTTGGTGGCGGCGCGAAGGAGGTGACATCCCCGCGGGGGTGCCCATGCGAGAGTTGACACCGAGGCCCCGCAGGCCGCGGTAGGAGCCCCCGAGCCCATGGGGGAAACCGTCGAGAAGTCCGCCGAGGAGGAGGCGGCTACCACGTCGCCAGGGGTTGCCCTGGAGGTGGCGATCCGATCTCCCGAGATCCAAGACGCGGAGCCTATCCGCTCGGCGCCAATGACGGAGGCTACAACGAGTAGCCGTGGCGGGATCGAGCTGCTTGCCGACGATCTCATCGAACCGGCAGTGTTGGCGCAGCACTTGGAGGCGATGCGGCGAGCCGAACAGTGGATGAAGGTACGTAGCCGTTGCCTCCCGAGTAGTCAATCCTTTCGTTGAGTACTCTGCTTGACTTGAACTTGTCTTGTGCAGGACGTCGCGGAGCGATCCCGCGAGAAGTCGAATATGCTGCAAGGCTACGGCGACACGGTACTGCGAGCTGAAGCCCTGGAGGAGCAGCTCATGAAGTCGAGGAAGCATGCGGCCGCCATGCAGTCGAAGCTTGACGCCGCCTTCGCCAAGTACCATAACGATGTGATGGACTTGCAGGCGAAGAGCGACGAGCTGGTGCGGAAGAACAAAGGCCTCCGCAACAAGAATAAAGGTATGGCTCCTGACTTGTCGGGTACTTGTTGGGAGTCGTCAAGCTCTGACCCGTTGTTGTGTTCCGGTGTTGCAGAACTCGAAAGCCAGGTGGAGCGACTGAAGGGCTCGGAGATCAGCATGAAGAATCTCTTCTACCGGGAGCAGGAAGCCCGCTGTACTTGAACTCGACTACAAGGAGCCGGCCTTCGAGTGCGAGAAGCACATGGAGTTGCGAATTGCATCCGATAGAGACCTCGTCAATCGCTACAAATCTTTGCGAAGTTGAACGAAGATCGCGAGGCGCTCCGGCCCCGGCCGAAGGACCTTGAAGAGGCCGCCCTCCCGATCGCGAGGCTCCCGGTGCCGCACCCGGCGGCCCCAAGATCGCTCCGCCGGCGGATCGACTTCGTGAGGCGCCAAGCCGCCGGCCGCCTACGTTAAGCACATGGCCGGTCGATCCCGAAGCAGGCCGGCCTTCATGAAGTCGTACTTCCCGAAGGCCCCGGTGGAGGTAGTCGCCGGCGGGGTGGCCGCCAACCGGCTCGGACGAGCAAGACGCGGAGCCGCCGGGAGCAGATGGCTCCCATCGCGGAGCAGGTAGCCGAGAAGTTGAACCTCCAGTAGCCCTGTATAGATAGCTAGTAGCCATAGTTGTACAGGAAACAGTTGTAATGAACTATTCATGTATCAATGAAATGAAGTTGTTCCAGCAATGAGTACTCGTAACCGCGATCTCAGAGTGCGGAGCGCCCATCGTGGAGTAGTTGCGAGTAGTAGTACTCGGCTTAGTAGTCCCGTCGCAGGGAGTAGACAGTAAAGAAGTTGATAAACAATCAAGCTTTATTACTGAAGAAGTACACCTGGGTGGCCAGGGCCGTAGTTACAAGTAGTCGCCTGGGCCCGAAGGCCGCTTACAGCTAAGTAGCGCTGGAGCGGGTAGCCGCTTGCAGCAAGAGATCCGTAGGTAGCCGTGGAGGCTGGATCGCAGATCCGTAGGTAGCCGCGTGGGCTGGATCTTGGAGTGTGGTCTCTTGGTAGACCGCTGCTAGAGTCCTTGACGCTCGTCGCGCCCCGTGGTCCGTAGGTAGCCGCGGGGGGCCGGACTCGGAGGAGAGTAGTCCGGAGACTTGGAGCCAGGACCCGGAGGGTCGCTTGCGGCAAGGGGTGTTGATGTAGTCGTGTAGACTTGAACCCCGGAGTAGTCGAGTAGACTAGGCGTAGAATCGACAGAGCTGGTCGACGTTCCACGAGTTGTTGACTTCTTCGCCTTCAAGTGGTTGGAGGCGGTAAGAGCCTGGCCCGGTCACCTTGGCCACGGTGAAGGGGCCTTCCCAGGGGGAGCTGAGCTTGTGGAGTCCTTCCGTGTTCTGGATACGGCGGAGGACAAGATCTCCAACGTTGAAGGAGCGTTCCTTGACGTTGCGATCGTGGTAGCGTCGGATACCCTCCAGGTACCTTGCTGATTGGACGAGGGCGGCACAGCGAGCTTCTTCAAGGTCGTCGATATCAACTCGTCTCGCTGTCCTCCGAGACGCCTTCGTCGTAGTGCTCCACCGCCGGCGAGTTCCATATGACGTCGGCGGGGAGGATGGCTTCGCAGCCATAGACCGGGAAGTAAGGGGGATTGCCCCGTTGGCTTGGATGGTTGAGTCCGCGCCCCCGCAGTGCGTTGGGTAGTTCCTTGATCCACTTGCCCCCTTTTGAGTTAGCGGCGTCGTGTAGCCGCTTCTTGAGGGCGTCGAGCACCATCCCGTTGGCGCGCTCGACTTGTCCGTTGGCCCGTGGGTGGGCGACGGAGACGTATCCGACGTCGATCCCGCCTGTTCTCACGGTACTCCCCGAAGCGGTGGTTGTTGAAGTTGGACCCCGGTGTCCGTGATGATGCGGTGGGGTAGCCCGTAGCGGTGTACGAGTTCATCCGGGAAGTCGAGTACTCGTCGCCTTTGGGGCATGTGACCGGCTTGACCTCGATCCACTTGGTGAACTTGTCGATAGCCACCGGTACCTCGTTGAATCCTCCCGGCGCGGTTGGCGGTGGCCCAATCATGTCGAGCCCCCGGCGGGCAAAGGGCCGGGTTGGCGGTATGGTGACTAGCTTGTAGGCGGGGACGTGTTGCCGCTAGCGAAGAACCGACATCCTTGGCACCTTCTGACGAGTTCTTCGGCATCGCCCAGGGCTGTGGGCCAGTAGAAGGCTCACCGAAGGCCTTGCCGACCGCCGTGCGGGAGGACGCGTGGTTGCCGCAGACGCCCTTGTGGATCTCCTCCAAGATGTCCTTGCCTTCTTCGCGAGGGACGCACTTCATGAGTACTCCAGAAGACGCGCCTCGCTTGTAAAGCTTGTCGCCGACGAGGACGTAAGACTTGGCGCGGCGGACGAGTTGTTCGAGCCGCGTTCTTGTCGGAGGGGACCTTCTCGCCGCCGAGGTAGTCGATGAAGGGTTGCCTCCGATCCACGTCGATCATCATGACCTCCTCGCCCACCGGTTGATGGGGCCGGGGCGGTGGTCGGTGGCGCCGCTCCGGGATGGATGGCGCGTGAAGCTCATGGACGAAGACGCCCGCGGGTACTTGGGCGCGGGTGGATCCGAGCTTCGAGAGGACGTCCGCTGCAACGTTGTTGTCGCGGACGATGTGATGGAACTCGAGACCATAGAATTTGTTCTCGAGCTTGCGGACTTCTAGGCAGTAGGCGTCCATGTTCTCCTTGTTGCGGTCCCAAGACTTGTTGACTTGATTGATGACCACTGCGGAGTCGCCGTAGACTAGTAGCCGCTTGATGCCAAGTGAAGCCGCGAGGCGGAGCCCGTGTAGGAGAGCTTCGTACTCGGCTTCATTGTTCGAGACCTTCCAGAAGATCTGCAGGACGTACTTTAGTTGTTCGCCCGTTGGAGAGATCAGGAGCACTCCTGCGCCTGCGCCCTCGAGGTTGAGTGAGCCGTCAAAGTACATCACCCAATGCTCCGGTCGCACAGTGGGAGCGGTGTGTAGTCGGTTCTCCCGCCACTCGCCATGAAGTCGACTAGAGCTTGCGACTTGATGGCTGTGCGTGGCTTGAAGTCGATGGTGAGGGCGCCGAGCTCGACGCCCCATTTGGAGATCCTTCCGTGGCGTCCGGGGTTCCTCGTGATGTCGCCGAGCGGGTAGTCGGTGACGACGGAGACCGAGTACTCCCGGAAGTAGTGTCGTAGCTTCCGCGAGGTGATGAGTAGAGCGTACGAAGCTTCCGCACGGCCGGTAGCGAGCCTTGGACTCGATAGAACCTCGCCGACGAAGTAGACTGGGCGCTGGACCGGGTAGGCATGGCCGTCTTCCCCGCCGCTCGACAACGATGGCGATGCGACCACGTGAGTAGTCGCGAGCAAGGTAGAGCGAGAGCGCTCGCCCTTGTAGGGAGCCGTGAGGACCGGCGGCTTCGACAGGAAGTCCTTGAGCTGGGCAAGGGCTTGGTCCGCCTCTGCAGTCCACACGAACTTCTCGTGGTGCTTGAGTAGTTTGAAGAAGGGGAGGCCCCGTTCTCCTAGCCTCGAGATGAATCTGTTCAATGCCGCCATGCACCCCGTCAGCTTCTGGACGTCCTTGATGCTCGTGGGAGCTTTCATGCTGGTGATGGCGGAGATCTTCTCGGGGTTGGCTTCGATGCCGCGTTGGCTGATGATGAAGCCGAGTAGTTTGCCCGAAGGGACGCCGAAGACGCACTTGTTCGGGTTAAGCTTCCAGCGGTACTCGCGTAGCGATGCGAAGGTCTCTTCAAGGTCGTCGATGAGGGTACTGGAGTCCCTGGTTTTGACAACCACGTCATCCACGTAGGCCTCGACGTTCTTGTTGAGTTGCCGCTTGAAGCAGGCCTGGATGGCCCGTTGATAGGTGGCGCCGGCGTTCTTCAACCCGAAAGACATGGTCGTGTAGCGAAGACGCGCCAAACGGGGTGATGAACGCGGTCTTCTCCTCTGGTCTTCCTCCTTGATTGCGATCCGGTGGTACCGGAGTAGCGATCGAGGAAGCAGAGCAGGTCGCAGCCCGCCGTGGAGTCGATGACTTGATCAATCCGCGGCAACCCGAAGGGGTCCTTGGGGCAGTGCTTGTTGAGGTCGGTGTAGTCGACGCACATCCTCCACTCGTTCGAGTTCTTCTTGCGGACGAGGACGGGGTTGGCGAGCCACTCAGGATGGAAGACTTCTCTGATGAAGCCAGCGGCGAGTAGCTTGGCGAGCTCCTTCTTGATGGCGTCCCGTCTGTAGTCGGCGAAGCGTCGGAGGTGCTGTCTCTTGGGGGTGGCCTTTGGGTCGATGTTGAGGCAGTGCTCGATCAGCTCCCTGGGCACCCCTGGCATGTCCGCTGGCTTCCACGCGAAGATGTCGCGGTTAGCCCGAAGGAAGCTGATGAGCGCGTCTTCCTATTTGGGGTCGAGGCCGGCCCCGATGGTGGTGGTCTTGGTGGGGTCGCCTGTTCCGAGGTCGACCGACTTGACGAGCACCTCCTCGGTGGCCGAGGCTTGTTGGCGCCGTCGGACTTCTGCGGGATGTCGAGTTCACTTGTGGCAAGCTTCTTCGACGCGGCGTAGACCTCCATCATTGGGGTGGGTACTTGATTTGTTGGAAGCGATCACCACGGCCTCTCGTATCGCGGTCGTGAGAGATCTTCAAGTCCCCCTTGGAGGGAGAGTACGCCGAGCTGGACTTGGCATTTTGAGTACCAAGTATGTGTAGTGGGGCACCGCCATGAACTTGGCGATGGCCGGTCTGCCGAGGATGGCATGGTAGGAAGTCTCGATATCCGCGACCTCAAACTTGATGTACTCGGTGCGGTAGTTGTCGCGAGACGCCCCGAAGGTAACTGGCAGTACCACTGAGCCTAGTGGGATAGCCGCGTTGCCTGGGACGATGCCGTAGAAAGGCATGCTGCTCTTGTCGAGCATGGGGGTGACGTCAAGGTTCATCTTCTTCGGGGTCTTGGTGAAGAGGACGTTGAGCCCGCTTCCGCCGTCGATGAGCACCTTGTTGAGCTTAGAGCCCGCCACCGTTGGTTTCGGGACGAGGGGGAAACGTCCCGGTTCGGAGAAGCCGGTCCATTGGTCCGCGCGGGAGAAGGTGATGGGTGTCTCTGACCACCTGAGGGGGGTCATAACCGCTGGTTCAATGGACATCACTTCACGGCGAGTAGCCTTCTGTTCCCGCCTGCAGGGTAGTCCGCCGAAGAGGACGTTGACGGTCTTCTCGGGTTCTTGGAAGTCGTCGCCGTCCTTCTTCTTGTTCTTCTGATCGTGAGGGTGCGGTGGCTCCGGCGTGTCCTTGAGTGCATGCCTGAGCTGATAGCACTACTCGGTAGTGTGGTTTCCGTTTGGATGCCACGGGCACTTCTCCTTCAGCAGGTCTTTGAACCCACCGGAATTCTTCTTCGAGTTCCCTTTCGGCTGGATAGCCGCGACGGTATTGTCTGGCTTGCGCTTGCGGTTGGAACCCGAGAAGTTGTTGTTGTTGTTGTTGTTGTTGCGGCCGCCTTGGTTTGGATTGCTGCTGCTGCCGCCACCTTGGTTCTGCTTGGACTTGCCGCGGATGGCGTCGTACTTGGCGTTGGCTTTGTCCTCTTCGTCCGCCCAGGACGTGATCATGTCCTTGAGGTGGGGAATGGACTTGGGGCGGCGTCGGCCGAAGTCCTCGAAGGTGCGGCGATGGTAGAGCCCGTCCTGGAAGAGGTCGATGACCTCCTTGTTGGTGACGTCCACGACGGTAGCGCGCTTGTCGAAAAAGCGGCGCATGTACTTGCGGAGGGTCTCGCCTTGTTCCTGCTTGATCATGGCGAGGTCCATGCGAGTACCCGAACGGCCCATGGCGCCTGCGAAGTTGCTTGTGAATTGCTCCTTCGGGCCGGTCCCACTTGTCGATTGAGTGCTTGTCCGGCGACTCGAGCCACGTGAGTGGGGCTTGGTCCGGGCGAAGGGGAAGTAGAGGCACTTGGTGTCGCCGTTGCCGCCGCCGTTCTCGATGGAGAGAGCGTAGCATCGGAGCCACCGGATAGGATCCTCGCTTCGCGTCGTACTTGGTGATCCCCAAAGGCTTGAACTTGTCGGGGAGGAGCAGGGTTGCGAAGCCGGGGTGAGAAGGCGGGGAAGCCGTCGCCTTCGGCGGCGGTCGTCGACTTCTTCTCGCCGCAACTCTTCGATTCTCGACGAGCATCGTACCCGCCCGAGAGGCACGGAGGCGTGGCTATGCGCGTGGCCGTGGCCGCCGCGGCCGCCGCCGCCTCCCGGGCTTTCTTGTTGGCCCCGTGGTTGGAGCCGCCGCCGTCGGCGCCGCCGCCGTCGGGGTCGTTGCCGCCGCCACCGGCCGGAGCACGGTGGGGGACGACTTCTCGGTTGCCGTTGTCTTGCCGTGAGGGTCCGCCGGCGGTGGAGCGTCGACGGTTTGGTTCAGCTGGGATGTCGCCCCGAGTACGGTTAGGGACCGGGGGTCAACACTTGCGACTAGTAGCTTCGTTGTCGCGAGGCTTAGCCGGAAGAGGTTGGGCCGACTCTCTTGTCGACCCGCATGAAGTAGGCTTCTTCGGCCGAGCTTGGCGATGACCTCTCCGGCCCGTATGCCCCGAGCCCGACGTGCGATCGTTGTGATCGACATGAGGCATTGCTCGGGGGTGGTGTGGACTCTGCTCTCAACCCGCCGAGAGCTTCCGCAAGGTTGCGGATGGGAAGGTTGTCTCCGAGCCGCCGGCGTCGTTCGTTGCGCTTCTCGTTACGTTCGCGCCGGGCGTCCCCCGTTGGCGTCGGTCTCGTCCGCGGGGCATCGGCGGACGGCTCGTCTCGCGGAGATGTCCTCCAAGTACTTGTCCGCGGCCGTGCCGAGGTTCCCCGGGGTGTCGCCGGCGGCCATGAAGACTTGACGATCGGGGGTGCCCAAGCTTGGCTCAGAAGGTGCCACCTCGGTTGGTGTGTTTGAGTCAGCCTCGGGCTAGTGGTGTTCCCTCCCGGAACGGTAGCGAGTCGATGTAGGCGACGTAGCGTGAGTCCTCCTTTGTCAGCTCAGCGGGCTTGCGGTCTGGCCAGTAGACGTATCTTCCGGCCGGCGTCGATCTTATAACCGCCCCGCAGGCCGGCCCCGACAAGGGAAGCTCGGAGGAGTCGTCTTCGGACTCGGGCTCCTCGTGGTCCGACCCGAAGTCGAACTCGTAGTCCGGGTTCGAGTAGAACTCGGAGAGAGGGCGGAGTCCGAGACGCGGGCGGGGACGGCGTCGGAGTCCGAGTTGTACTCGGTTACGGGCTCCTTGCCGGCCGGCGTGGTGTAGAAGCCTCCGTGCGGGCCCGGCTGGGAGCGCGAGGGCCACGTGCGGAGCGCTGGCGTAGAGAGGGGACCGCCTGCGATGGCTGAGGAGCCGGCTCGCACGCGATGGCCCATGGCGACGTCGGGTTCGAGTTGGAGATGGACTCGAGCTCGAAGTCAGCGTGGAGGTTGGAAAGCGAAATTTCGCCGAACTTGCCGGCGAGCTTGCCCGTGACAACTTCGGGGAGCGTCACAAGGCTCCGTCCTCGAGTCGGGTTGCATGATCAAGCGGCGGCCGGAAGGAGCCCGCGCCATCAGCAGTGCAGACCCAGGCGCCGAAGACGAAGGTGTCGCCGCGGTTGAAGGCGACGGTTGGCTTGATGTGAACGGAAGCCGTCGAGTTCGCCATGTGATCTCGAGCGAGAGCCCCTACCTGGCGCACCAGCTGTCGGTGTTTTGGACCGGCAACCTACTACGGGGAGTACCCGAAGTAGATAAATATGACTCGCCGAGATCGGTAACTCGAAGGAAGAGACACGTGGCACACAATTTAGACAGGTTCGGGCCGCGAGGTGCGTAATACCCTACGTCTCGTATTTGCCGTTGCTCGGATTGATAGGGCACGATTACAGGGATGGTGCAATAGTGCGCCGTGAGTTGAGATTGGATGAGGTGATCCTGAGATCGGTCCCTGCCTCGCCTTATATAGTCCGGGAGGCAGGGTTACAAGTCGGAGTAAGGAAGGAGTACTAGTCGAGTACGTCTAGGAGACCTCTACACAGTGCGGAACGTGTACAGAGTCCTAACCGAGTACTACTCCTATGTTGTCCTTGTGCTCCACGCCTTCAGGTGCTGTGTAGCGCAAGCCGGGTAGTCCCAGGGGCCCACCGAGTAGTCGGTCCTGATACCCACCGAGGTAGTGGGCCCAGGGAGGTCCATACGACAACATCCGAGACAGAAACCATGCTCAAGCAGAGAGCACAAACCACCAAAGCACACACGAGCCCCCCTGCACATATGCAAGCTCCCCCTGATGATGTGCCAACTCTGGGCACAAACCGGTCAGACCGGTTCCCACAACCGGTCAGGCCGGTTCCACCAAAACCGGTCAGACCGGTTTCCAAAACCGGTCAGGCCGATTTCACACAGCAGACCACACCCCCAAAAGCCAAAAATGCAAAAGAAATGCACAAGCTCCCCCTTGACTCTTGGGATAGGTTCCAGGGATACAAAGCAACTTTTCTCCACCTTCCTTTCTCCCCCTTGTTGCCAATGCATGAATCAAGGCACAAATGCAACCTAGAGCTTCTCAGGTATACAAAATTCATCACAAGATGCTACACATGTCCAAATGAGCAAGTTAGATACTCTACAGGTTTGTAACGACCTCAACTACATGATCACCAAGTTTCGCAACCATTGGACAAGGCTAACAAGGATTTGAGTAATTTTGCGAAAAGTTACTCTCTCATGAGCAAAAACCTAAACATGAGCAAAACATATCAAAATGGCAAAGCCATGCAAACTTCATGCTAGGACAACCATTCTAATCATAAGATCATCACAAACACCCACAAGCACCTCGTGTCATGTCAAAGCTACCGAGCCATGTGCCTACTTCTATGTATGAGACTTCTCATTGGTAGTCATCATGCAACACATATGACATGGGAGCACATTTTCCAAGCATTTTACATTTCATTTTCAGATTCATAATTGGTACATGAAATGTCTTTGCGACAAAAAGGAACTTATGCCCCTCCATAAGATAAAGCAAGAGGGCTAAACATTCATGATGGCAAATGAGCCTTTGGCCCCATATGATCAATAAACTAGCTATCCAACCACAAATTAAGCATAGCAAGGCCACTAAAGCATGACAAGATCATATAAAGGCATTTACACATGAGAGAGCATATATGTAACATTTTTAGAAAACATAGCCATCAACCATGGATTATTCATCAAGATCATCAAGAGCTAAGCCAAACTAACCATAGCATACCAAACAAGCTCACAAAGACATATATAACATTCCATGGTGAACAATGTATATAGGAGAAGCTTTTCCTATCCAATGCATATGATACAAAATGCATGCAATCTAAGATACAAGGATGCCTATACATCATGTTACATATGCCATGCCAAATGCAAGAAATGCACAAAGGAAACTATACATATGCTACAAGGGAGCTCCCACACACCCAACTCAAGAGATCAAACACACACCAAGTTCCCCCCGCAAACAAGTGAAAGTTGCTTGATCTAGGGGTTTGGTGAAAATATCGGCTAGTTGGTCATGTGTGGGTACATGGATCAAAGCTATCTTTCCTTTCTCTACGTTGTCTCTCAAAAAATGATACCTCACTTCTATGTGTTTGGTTTTGGAATGGAGCACTGGGTTCTTAGCAACGCTTATGGCACTGGTGCTATCACATTGAAGTGGGACATGGGTATACTCCTCACCAAAGTCACTCATGGTGTATGAAATCTAAAGGAGCTGAGAGCAACAACTAGCAGCGGCAACATACTCTGCCTCGGTAGTGGATTGAGCAACAATCGATTGTTTGCGGGAAGACCAAGACACCAAAGAAGAACCTAAAAACTGGCAAGTCCCAGAAGTGGACTTCCTATCCAACCGACTGTTGACGGTTCAAAACCGTGCTCAAGTTCACCGCAAGCCTACGGGTGACTTGGTGCCTTTTTCACCAAGGAGGGTCCTCCCTAGATTTGTCAATCCAAGGATCGGAAGCAAACTCCTAGGATTCTCCATCTAACCTATTAATCTAACCTAACATGAAGCATTGATTGCATAAGAAGATAAACCTTAAAGATGTATGAATTATAGCATAAGGTTGATCGCATCCATGAACGTAGATAAGGTAAAGAGCAAACAAGGGAAACTAATGCCTATCATTTTCTAGTCGTAGTTCCAGCCAAAAGAGCAAGCGCGACATGCATCTCATCCAAAGCCATCTTTAAACTACTATCCTCCGGTCTGATTCCGAAAACACCCGCCTTTCGGAACCCCTATTCTGTCACAACGTATTTCTATTCATGCAGGTAGTCTAGGGCGAGTTCGATAGAACAAGTTGAAATCACTTGGTCGGTCCGGTATGCACCTCTAGCCACCGTGGCTACAAGAGCACCCTATGCAGTCTAGCTATAGACTAGATTGGGGAAGAAGCATAACCAAGAAGAAAACAAAATCATCGAGGGAGGAATCGAGTCGCTAAAAGATCGGATGACATGAAGTACGTAACTCACATAATAAATGTGTTTAGATCATCTCCACCGAGTACATACCATTGATGACCTCAACTAGCTTCAAAACTCCGCCATGGCTCAACCGTGCAAGGCGGCCATGGCGGCTAGGGTAGGCCTAGGCCATCTCCTAGATGACTTCGAGGACTCGCGGCGGCCGTCGTCGCTCTCTCCTAGGTTTCGTCGAGTTCCTGTGGATGGATGCATGTGGCGGCCGGCGGAGGCAGAGACAATTTATAGACAAGCACCTATAGCAAAAAGGGGGCGCGAACCAGGCCCGGAGTGGGCTGGGCCGGTCGGCCCAGGCCGGCCGGCCCAGGCCCATTTCGGCCCAGTTCGGCCCCGGTTTCCTCCCCGGTTGCTTCTCGTGTGATCCCTTATTTGTGTGCACTTGCATGTGGGCCTTTGACGTCGTTTCCTTCACGGTTAAGGCTTGAATTCTTGCTATGCAAGCTTCGCTGTTTTCTGGTTGAGTCCCTGAAGACTTGCACATTAACGCTTCGGTCCTCGGGTCATTTGGAGTCATGTTCATCGCGTGTCTTGACTTGTGATGGGCTTCATGATCTTCTCTTGAAGTGCTTGATGAACTTATCCCCAAAGTCTTCTCTTTAGCGTAGATTTCCCGCGTAAACAATGAACTCCAAAATCGACATGCAAGAGTGAACTTGTTATATACGGGGGGTTAGTTCCAGTGGTTAGAATAATAAATCAATACCAACATTAAAGGTAAACTCATAGCTAGGTTGACGAAAATTCACCGTCAACATCTCCCCCATGCTTAAACCTTGCTCGTCCTCGAGTAAGTTTTCTATGGATATCAGCATTGCCTTTCATTGTTCATACCCTGCACTTGATCACACATGAGAAAGCATAATGCTCTCCAAGTTTATATTTGTTAAAATTCCATAATGTAACTAGCTTTCATCTCTATGGAGGGTAGATATAATTTAAGCTCTTTCCACAAGTAATCAATCATGCTCCACAAAATTCGAATAGGTCTTAGAAACTTTTGAAGTGAAGAATGAGGTGAATAAAAGAGCTAAACCAAGTACAAAAATTTAAACCTTCTTGCATCTTGCTCATGAACTCTCTCATCTCACAACACTCTAAAGCCTACTTGATCTATATCCTTTCCCTCTCATGTTTGTAGGTGGAAGGGTTTTATTTGGAGCTCATAGGAAAGTTTTTATCCTACCAAGATGCTAAAGCTGAGACTATTATCAAAACAAGGCAAGCTTCTCATGGACTTATCATGACTCGTCAAAAAGGTCATTGGAAAAATAATGTTCACAAGAAGGGGGAAGAGAAAGAACTCACACTTTTAGATAGGTGGACATGTGCAAATGGCAAAGAATGATCCCGAGGCCCCAACGAAGTCTTAAGCAACTAGATAACCGGGGCAGATTATTATTACTCTATTTTTTCCTTTTTCTTTTTCTTATTTTCCTCCTTTTTTCCTTCTTTTTTCTTTTTGACATGTGAGGTACTTGAATTTTTTTGTTTCGTACTTTTATCTTATTCATTTTTTAATTTCTTTTGTTGCTAGCCTCGTCATGCATATCTCCATCTTTCGTCTTTTATCTCCCCTAGAACTCTAATTTGCATAGTACCTACCTCCTCCCCCATGCTTAGACGTTTGCTCGTCCCCGAGCAAAGAGGAAGTGGTGTTAGGGTAGGTACCGGATGTCTTGATGAGAGGGAACTTGAATCTTCCCTTTGAAGCACCTTCTTGTGACGTGTCGTCTCCATACTCAAGTGATAGGTAGGTAGGTCAAGGAGGTTAACACAAAAGATGATGTTGGTTTAAAGGGTGGATATCCGGCGAGATTTGCAAAGCTTCCGATGTGGGAGCTCACAATGCACGGATAGAATAGGCTAGCAAAAGATAAGTTACGCAAAACACAGAATGACTAGCTTCTTAGTCACAATCCAAAGAATCGAGCCTTGAATCAATTCACCCAACAATAACTCTTGTAATCTATGGTTGCACTCAATATAAGGCTTTGGATAGGTAGAGCAAAATGCAAGAGGTATTAATGACAAGGTTAGCATGACTTTTAAAAGCAAAAAGTAATATGTTCTTCGACCCATCCAAAGTTGAGAGCATAAAAGAAACCATGAGTCTTTATTTTTATCATGACCTCCACAAAAGATTAAGCTAGCATTTAATTAATTTCAGATTTGTATTAGAGAGCAATAGCTTAATCATGCATAAATAAGCACAAAGTTTAAACAAGTGGCAACAGTCATCATATATCAACGAGCAAGATCAAGCCAAAATTATTTCATCATGGTGAGCACAAGGTGATGACAATAAACAAAAACTAAAACTAGGTTGTACTCCTAGAAGCCATGTTATTTAACGAGAGAGACATACAAAAGTTGCATCTAAGGTTGTTGAAGGCATATACATATATACAAGCATTTAGAAAGACAAGGACAAAGAGAGGGTTGAGGAATTGTTACTGTCCTTTGATGCTTGTGATGTAGCACGCCCTCCCCCATGCTTAAACATCGTGCCTAGCATGGAAGAAGGAAGATCGGCATCCGTAGCAACCGTGATCCTTGTGAAGGGAAACGGGGTGGCTACGCTAGCGCAAAACAAAATATTCCCCGCAAAACAGGAACTGCTGCTGTCAGAGATCACGGGATTACCACTAGACGCGCAGATGCAGCGGAACTGTCTCGATGTAGACGAACGCGTCGAGGGTAGCAGGCAGTGCAGTTGCTCACGTCCTTCTTGACTTGCACGTGCGGCTCGTCCGATCCAAGTGCTCCAGATGTAGCACCTCCAAGGTATCCACACGTACGGAGAAAGAAGCGACGCACGCCGGACTGCTAGGTCCGCGAGTGCGACGAGGAGGGAGCGTTGGCAGCGCGGCTGCTACTTGAGAAAGTTGTGTCTTTTCAGGAGGGGTGTGGTCTATATTTATTGGGAGGAAAACCCCCCACACCATCGTCCATTGGCAATACGGGACTAATAGATGGTGTACCCCTTGCAATACTAATGGGCTTTACAACATTTGTGGCCCATTAGGACTTTTACACCATAATGGATCAAATCCATCTGAGCCCACTAGTGGATCAAATCCAGTTGGCTCTAGGGCATATTTCCAACAGTCTCCCACTTGCACTAGAGTCAACTATGCAAGTATATTCATCCTCATTCGGCTTCCAACCCCTTAAGTGTGTGACCCTATAGGTTCACGTACACATAGACTTGACCCGAGTACATTACTCGATCAATAGTTGATAGCGGCCTCTAGCAAGACGTGTCAACTCCTATGCATACGTAAAGATCTTATCAGACAAACCATCACAACAATTCATACATGCTATTCCCTTTGCCTCACGATATTTGGTCTAGCTCCAAGCTGACCTCTCTTTCTCGACACTATGATTCGGATCATCAAAAGGGGGTTAACCCTTAACCCAAAGACGACCATGCATTTCTTGATCCGATCACTCGAGGGGCCCGAGAGATATCTCTCTCAAGTAGAGGGGCAAATTCTATCTTGATTGACCATGCCTCACAGATGCTTCCTGACAAACCCGAAAGTCATCTTTATGACTACCCGATTCTGGAGTAGCGGTTGATGGCCCCTAAGTAGGTCAATTCACATCTTGAGTACATGCGACAATCTCAAGTCTAAGGACATAGCGTATACGTTGTGTAAACAGAGAACAAGGTCTCAAATTGGGTCAGTCCGGCCCCATGTCATACATGTGCCCACATTATTAGTTATACATCTCCATGTTCATGACTTGTGAAACATAGTCATCAACTAATTCATGTGCTAGTCATTAACTCATACTAGGGACAACTTTTGAATAACCATACAAGTAAAAGAGTTTCACAAACAATTCACATAATTGCCAATCAAATACAAGTCGCCTTTCATGGATATTCAATAAAAGAACCAAGTGACATGGATATAATGAAATATAATCATCTCTATAATTCCTTATAGGACATATTTCTAACATTCTTCCACTTGCACTTGAGCTAATCTAGAATATATCTAATACTCATAGCTCTCATGTGCGCCTCATGCTTAGGCTGTGGAAGGGGTTTTGTCAAAGGATCTGCAACATTCAAATCCGTGTGCACTTTGCATATCTTGATATCACCTCGTCTAATGATCTCTCGTATCAGATGAAATTTCCGCGAGACATGTTTATTCTTTTGGTGGTTCCTTGGCTCCTTTGCTTGCGCAATAGCCCCATTGTTGTCACAATAAAGATCCAACGGGCTAGAGACACTCGGAAACACACCAAGTTCGAAAAGGAACTTCCTTATCCAAACACCCTCCTTTGCAGCTTCCGAAGCCGCGATGTACTCGGCTCCTGTTGTAGAATCAGCCACTGTCTCCTGCTTGGAACTCTTCCAGCTCACGGCTCCACCATTTATCGTAAATACGTATCCTGATTGCGACTTTGAATCGTCTTGGTCAGTTTGGAAACTAGCATCGGTGTAACCCGTTACAACGAGCTCATCCTCACCACCACAGACTAGGAACATGCCTTTAGTCCTTCTTAAGTACTTAAAAACATTTTTAACCGCTGTCCAGTGACCCTCACCTGGATCAGATTGGTATCTGCTTGTAACACTGTGTGCATACGAAATATCTGGACGTGTACATATCATTGCATACATAATAGATCCGATGGCCGAAGCATACGGTATTCTACTCATGCGTTCCCTGTTGACGGATAAAAGACGTATCCCTCTACGATCCGCAAGCGTACGGACCCCACACCTTTCTCACCACGGGATTCCCAAGGTTCTTGTCAATCCGCGGAGCAAGGGGATTACAAGCGTTCGATCAACAACGACTCACTAGCTACTAAAACCCTAACTATATTATACTAGAAAACACTAAACTACACTAGAGAGAATGATAAACGATCAAGGAAGAAGACACTCGCCCACGGGTCTACAATACTAGAGCATGCAATCGCTTAAAGACATGAAAAACCAATCTAATCTATCGGGGTTGTGACCACGGTTTCGCCCTTTCCCTCCTCTCGTACTGTCACTACGCGAAGGTATTCATGACTAGACCTTTGATGGCCACGGCGTATTGAATGGATCCAAGGAAGCATTGGAGCTCTTACTCCCTCTACGGCACGGTTGCAAGCCTTAAGCATTAAAGTATATTCAACACAAGATGATAGACAGATAATCCGACAAAGTGCGATTACATCTCAATATCGATTACAACCCATGGACGAATGAGAAGATTACCCCATCAAGGTGCTGATCATGGCACCGTTGATCATGGTTTCCCTTCCGCCGGTGTCTTCCTTCTTCTCCACGAGAGGGTGCTTCCTTCGAGGTGGTTGATCTCCCGCCAGAGATCCTCCTCCTCTCTCTCTAGCTTGTGGATGGCCTTCTGGTGCGAATAAACTCCTCTCCTCGGTATTGGCGGCGCGTCGGGGGTTTTAGGGTCGAAGATCCTTCGAGGGCAAGGAAGACGGGACCGAAACGGTGCCGAAGTGGGCCGGGCCGGCCCGCTCGGGCCGGCCGGCCCCGAGGCCCGGTTCGGCCCGGTTCGGTCGCCCTTTTTGCACCGTGGGTCCTCGTGCACTTATCTACTTTGCCCCCTCCACTTGGATGATTTTGACCCTGTTATCCTCGCGATCAAGATGGAGACTCTCTTTGCATGAAGTTTGATCTTTTACGCTTCAATCCCCGGGGGTGTCCCTCGTAGCACTTCGGTCCTCGCCACCATTGGAAGTAATTTCAGCAAGCCCATGAACACGAACAAGACTCCATGAATGCTCCTTTGAACTTGTTGCGAATCCGTCCTTATGTCCATGATTTCCTACATAAACATAACACTTCCAAATGCATGCACAAAGATGAACTTGTTATATGATTAGTGTGCCTAGTGGCGGGTTAGTTCCATAATCAAATCCAAACCAAAGTGTAATGAACATGCTAGGTGCACCAAAATACACCGTCAACATCTCCCCCACACTTAGCTCTTGCTCGTCCTCGAGCAAGTACTCGTAAAAGAACTTCGTCCAAGGAGTGTAATCGTGTACCACTTATCCTTCTTTACAAGTTAGTCAATCCCTTCATCTTTAATTCATAAACACAAAGTAATGATAATCAAACATAAACATGGGCGTTTAGAATTTTTACCACGTCAAGATTCACCCCACAACTCAAACTCTTCACTCGAAGCTTTCAATTTCAGCCATACTTACTTCTTTGCTTCCATCGGAGGGTTTTTATGATTTTCAAAACAAAAATTCCTGCAACAAGTATTAGACAAAAACCTTTCTCCAAGCTCTCTCAAGTCACTCATATGAAGTGGCTATCCTAACCAAATTTTATAAAACTCTCACCTCCCATTAATATCTCATATATTATGTAAAGTGGAGCTATAGGTAGGGCTAGCGCAATCAACACAAGTATTGTCAAACTAAGAACTTCCTCTAATGGTTGTCTACCTTTCAAAGCCAATGATCATGAGAATTAACCATATGTAGGGATATCAAGGATGAGAAGATTTAGAATGGTGGACATGTGCAAGGGCAAAAGAAAATTGTGACCACAAGGCACCAATGATGTCCTCGTTGTCGGATTGCACATGGTTGGAAATAGAGTAAAAGTTTCGTCTCACAATCAACGTGACATCCTTCCTTACACTTTATTTTTCTTTTCTTTCACTTGATCCATCCCTCTCATATCTTCATTGCTAACTCATCTTTCTCTCTTTTCCCCTTTTTTTTCTTTCATTCACATATGATTTTTTTCTTTCTTTCTTTCTTTCTTTTCCATACACATACTTTTTCTCTTTATTTTTCTCTCTCTTGACAACTTTTCAAAGCCTTCGATTCTCTCTTCCCTCACATGCATACAATCTGAAAATTTTAAATAAATCATGCTAGAGACGAGACGAAACTTTGAAAATAGGTTGTGTTCAAGGAATACGATGTACAAAAGAGATGTATAGGGTTGGGTATGGAATTCAGCGATATACATGACTTTCGTTGTGAAAGTCATGAACTGAATAAATGACGAGGCTAGCAACAAAAGATAAGCACAAGGACATGATCATTGCTTGAAATTAAAACTCACCAAGAGAGAAGGGTCCTAGCCTAACTTATCGTGCTAATCACACTTATGGTGGAGCGAAAAAATAAACTTGGCTTTGGATAGGAATTTTTTCTTACTCTCAACTTGGAAAAAGAGGTTTTGCTAACCTTTATTACAAGGGTTTTAAAATGATTTTCAGAACTGAAATCCTCCAATTTTAGCATCGAACATAGCACAACTAGCATGTGAAGCTCAAGATCGAAGTGCGGTATGGGTACTTTAAGTAGTAGCGATTCCACTAAGCACCACGGTAAACGTTTTTCAAACCATGTACTTGTGTTCATATATCAAGAATCGAAGATTAAGCAAACAAGTAAATAAGGATAAACAATACATAAAACACAAAGATATATATATATAAAGACTCTTTTTATTTGGTTTTCTTGACTCAACACTAATTTAAGACACTTGCAGAAAATTTTAAAACAGACTCAAAAGACTCATTAAAACACTAAGACTCTCACATGAAGATTAAACCGAACCTTAACTTGAAGTTCAAAAGCTAAGGCTAGCGAGCTAGCTCTCCCCCACACTTAAAACATACGACGTCCTCGTCGTATCTTACAAAAACCAAAGGGGAAAACTAGATCTAGTGGTACTTCGAGCAAGCTTTGCACCACTTGCCTCTCATGTTTCCAACCATGCCGAAAAGCTTGCGCACGTTGCGGTTAAGGAACTTGTAGTCATCTTCAACTACGCGCTCCAAGTCCTCCATACGCTGCTTCATCGCTTCCATGGTTTGAAGACATTCGTCGGCCGACGTGTAGAGAGCTGCGATGGATTGACGGCAAACTCGACAAAGACACCCGGATGCAATCCGAAGGGGTCGTCGTCGCCATAATCTCCACCGTTGTCACCACCGTCGTCGCCACCTCCATTGTTGTTGCCTTCGCCACCGCCGTTGCCATTGCCGTTGGGGCCTTCGGGAGTCCTTTCATAAAGATGCTCATCCCAATCATCATCATCTCTACCGGCGGCCGCCCACGAGCTCGGGCTACGATCGTCGGAGTAGTCGCTACCCCCATAATCCTTAGGCTCCGGCGACACCTCCTTGTAATCCTTGCGCTTGATGCCTTGGAGACGTGCCGACCTTCGAACGGGTGTAGGGACCTTCTCTCCTTTGACGGGGGTAGCGAGATGCAAGAGCTCCGGTCGGGACACGTCCTCCGCAACGGATACGTGCGGTCCTCTTGACGGGTAGCTTGACCTCGCATCGCATCGCCTCCTCCATCGATGGCTTCTTGGCTTCTACCTTCAACTCTAAGCTTTTTGGAGGCTCAATGGTCGCTACAAGGGTGCAACACATTGCTTGAAAGGTTTGATTCTCGAGCTCCCAATTCGGCCAAATATATAGTCCCGAGGGAAAAGCTGCGGGAACCTTATTTTCCTTTTTTACACTTCCTTAAAATTTTCCGACCAAACAAGGAAGTCGAAAAAGAGCGAGTTCGGGGCGAAATTCGGGGACATCGGGCGTCGGGCCACCACCGGGCCGATCCGACGGGGCCGGCCGGCCCACCCCCTCGGGGGCCGGGCCGGTCCGTTTTTTGCACACCGCCCTATTTTTTTTTCTTCCTCGGCCCATGGGAAAAAGTTGGCCCGGTAAATCTTCGCGAAAAACTCCGAGAGAACTAAAAGAAAAATTATTTACGAGAGTTGGTGCCTTGTTTTTCGTCCTAGGCGGGATGTTCGGGCTCTTCCTCCATGGTAAAGGCGTCAACATGATGAATGGGCACGACATCGGGTTCGTAGTAAACCTTAAGCCGCTGTCCATTCACCACAAATTGATCGCCGTTTATATCCATAATGGTTACCGCTCCGTTGGAGAACACCGAATGCACAACATAAGGTCCGTCCCATTTGCTTTGCAATTTCCCCTTTCCGAAGGTTTTAAACCTCGAATTGTAGAGGAGGACCTTATCTCCTTCTTTGAATTCTTTTTTCTTCAATCTTTTATCATACCACCTTTTGATTCTCTCTTTGTATATGCTTGCGTTTTCATAAGCTTTCAACCTCAACTCCTCTAGCTCGCTTATTTGAATCCTTCGTTTCACCACCGCGGCATCGAGATCAAGGTTCATCTCTTTTATCGCCCAATAGGCTTTATGTTCCAACTCAACCGGAAGGTGGCAAGCTTTTCCATAGACGAATTGATAAGGGGTCATACCTATCGGTGTTTTAAACGCCGTTCGATAAGCCCATAAAGCTCCGTCTAATTTCTTTGACCAATCCTTGCCTCCCTTCTCTATGGTCTTGTTAAGTATGCTTTTTAATTGCCTATTTGACGTTTCCGCTTGTCCGTTGGTTTGTGGGTGATAGGCCGTGGAGACCCTATGCTCAATTCCCAACTTGGACAAGCACTTTTTAAAGTTCTTCCCGGTGAAATGAGTTCCTCCATCACTTATCAAGATTCTCGGTGTACCGAAACGGGGAAAAATCACGTTTTTGATCATAGTGATGGACTCCTCCGTGGAAGCTTTACGACATGGTATAGCCACTACCCACTTGGATACATAATCAACCATAACAAGTATGTACTCGAATCCAAATGAGTTTTTAAAAGGCCCCATGAAGTCTATGCCCCATACATCGAATATGTCGACTTGCAAGTTGTATTTCAAAGGCATAGAATTTCTTTGAGAGATGTTTCCGGTTCTTTGGCATTCGGGGCATGACACAACATATCTTTTAGTATCTTCATGCATCTCCGGCCAATAGAATCCGCTCGACCATACCTTGGCTTCGGTTCGAAAATGGCTATAGTGCCCACCGTACTCCGCCGAGTGGCACTTCCTTAGAATCTCAAGCCTCTCTTCCCTTGGCACACATCTTCTCATCACTCCATCATTGCCAAGCTTGAAGAGGTATGGTGCATCCCAAAAATATTTCTTACTTTCGGAAATTATCTTTCTTTGAGTGTTTTTGTCTAGATGGTCGAGGGGCATCTTTCGAATTGCTCGAATGATGTCGATCATCCAAGTATCTTTATCAAGCACTCTATAGAGGTGGTCATCTCTCATTTTATCTTCTATGGGCTCTTTATCATCTTGTCCACGATTCATCCTAGACAAATGATCGGCCACAACATTCTCCACCCCCTTTTTATCACGAATTTCAACATCAAACTCTTGGAGAAGAAGGATCCAACGAATCAAACGTGGTTTAGCTTCCTTCTTCGCCAAGAGATACTTTATAGCTGCGTGATCGGTGTAAACAATGACTTTCGAGTTCACGATGTAAGATCTGAATTTTTCGAAAGCGAATACTACCGCTAGCAACTCTTTTTCCGTAGTGGCGTAATTTAATTGTGCCCCACTAAGAGTTTTGCTAGCGTAGTAAACGCGTGAACTCGGCCTTCCTTTCTTTGACCCAAGACCGCGCCTACGGCGTAGTCACTTGCGTCACACATGATCTCGAAAGGTTGGCTCCAATCCGGAGGTTGGATGATGGGAGCACTCACCAACGCATTTTTCAAGGTCCGGAATGCCGCTAGACACTTCTCATCAAAGTCGAAAGCCACATCCTTTTGAAGAAGGTGCGTTAAAGGCTTAGTGATCTTCGAGAAGTCCTTTATAAATCTTCTATAGAATCCGGCATGGCCTAGAAAGCTCCTTAAGGACTTAACATCCGTAGGAGGTGGGAGTTGCTCAACCGTCTCTACCTTAGCCTTGTCCACTTCAATTCCTCTCTCGGATATAACATGTCCGAGCACTATGCCTTGCTTAACCATGAAGTGGCATTTTTCCCAATTTAAAACCAAATCTACCTCCGCACACCTTGTAAGGACCTTTTCTAAGTTTGCTAAGCAATCCATGAACTTCTTCCCGTAAACGGAAAAATCATCCATAAACACTTCAACAATCTCTTCGATGAATTCCGAAAACACGGCCATCATGCAACGTTGAAAAGAGGCCGGAGCGTTGCATAGGCCGAAGGGCATCCTCCTATATGCAAACGTTCCGTAAGGACACGTAAACGTTGTCTTATGTTGATCTTCCGGGTGAATGGGAATTTGCATGAACCCCGAGTATCCATCGAGAAAGCAAAAATAAGCGTGGTTTGCTAACCTCTCGAGCATCTCGTCTATGAACGGTAGGGGGAAGTGATCTTTCTTCGTCGCTTTGTTAAGCTTACGGTAATCAATACACATCCGCCACCCGGTCACGGTTCTTTGCGGTATCAACTCGTTCTTCTCATTCTTCACCACGGTTAAACCTCCTTTCTTCGGCACACAATGTACCGGGCTCACCCATTCGCTATGCGGAACCAGGGTAGATGATTCCGGCATCAAGTAACTTGATAACCTCTTTCTTTACTACCTCTCGCATGGCATGGGTTAGCCTCCTTTGGTGGTCCACTACAGGCTTACATTGGTCTTCCATTGGTATACGATGAGTGCAAAAGGCTGGGCTAATACCTTTGAGATCATTAATTGAATATCCAATCACCTTCCTATGTTTTTTTAATAAAATCAGCAACGCTTCATTTTCTTCGGGGCTCAACTCGTCGCTCACAATGACTGGATAAGTTTTGTCTGGGCCCAAAAATTCATATTTTAATCCCTTGGGCAAAGGTTTAAGGTCTACTTCGGGCACTTGTGGCTCCTCGGGTTTGATTTCTCCTATGTCTTCGAATTTCTCTTCCTCCACGCTACCGTCATGCGGCTCTAAGCCTTTCGTCGCTTCCTCTAGTTCTTCATCTTGTTGATTACTAATTTGATTTTCCATCGCTCTTTGCAGCGGGTCTCTAAGGGTTTCAACAAAACAAAGACTATCTATCTCTTCTACTTCTTCATCTTCGGGAGGAAAAGGAGTAAGGTGTTTAGAAGCACGAAGAAAGTTATATGTGTACTTTGTTCCATTAAGGTTCATTGTTACTTTGCCTTCTCCGGCATCTAACACGGCATCAACCAACATAAGAAAAGGCCTACCTAAGATTATATGATCAGAATTACTATGGTAAGCATCAATAACAAAGAAATCGGTTGGTATATAGTTTCTAGAGATTTTTACTTTCATGTTGCAAGCAATACCTAGAGGTTTGATAGTTCTACCATCTCCCATAATTAATTTCGTTGATGTTGGAGCTAAGTCTAGGTTGTGGTATTGAACTTTATCGTAAATTTTAGAAGATAGAACACTTACTTGGGCTCCGATGTCGCATAAAGCTTTGCATTGAACTCCGTTGATCTCGCAACTCAAGTGCGGCGTCATCTTCTCTTCTTCTTCGGATCCGATCGAATAAATTTCAGCAAGGCGAGCGTATGGTGATGCTTTGGGCTTGATCCCCATGATCCTCTTCACCTCGGCAATATGTTCCGGATCCACCACGTCATCTCCAAAGAGCTTTTCAAAAATCTCACCGGTGGTTTCAAGGTCGTATGAATTTTCAGCTTTCTTCTCCGGTGGGAAATCCACTTCCAATGCTCTTGCCATTCCCTTTTGATTAGGGAACGGTCTTCTCTTGTCGAATACTTCTCCGTAATCAATAGGAACCCAATCCATTGGCTCGAACTCCCTTAGTGGCTTCGCGCTTGACATGCTTCTCTTGTTCGTCTCATTTGGTGCGGCGAAGTCGACGTTTGGTGTAGTTCTTGACTTGATGTGTTCTAGTTCAAGCTTTTCCATGATTGGTTCCTCTTTTGTGACTTCCGGGGTTGCTTCTTTAGAAAAATCAGCAAGCTTTTTTTCCTTGAATTGAATTCCGGCTCTTCCGCAAGTCTTGTTTCCCAATCTCTTCGCATGGCAGCCGCTTTACTAACTTTTTGTAGAAGTTGGGCGGCTTCCGTGAGTGTTTTCTCCATGAGATCCCCACCTGCACACATTTCGACGTGCCGCATGCAACTAGGGGTTAGGGAAAAGAAAAATGTATGCAAGAGTACGTCACCGGTGAAGCCGAGTTTTGGTCCTTGTTCGATTAATTCATTAAACCTATCCCGTGCTTGGTCTATCCCTTCCTCTTCTCCTTGCATGAAATTGATCACTTGCCTCCTTAGATGTTGAACCTTGCTCATTGGAAAGAACTTCTCGCAAAACTTCTTTGTCAACTTGTTCCAATTGCCTTCAACTTCAAAGGACGCAACCGAATACCATGTCTTTGCTTTGCCGGCAAGTGAGTAGGGAAAGAGATTCCATTTGAACCATTCATCGGGAACTCCTTCTTGACGCACCGTGTTGCATATTGTCGTGAAATCCCTTATGTGTCTATACGGGTTCTCCGTAACCATCCTTTCAAATGGGTTTTCCGCCACCATCTTCATGATCTTGGATTTAATTTCATACTTGGTCGCTTCGAGCTTCGAATCCGACTCTTGTACCTTTATGTCTTCACATCGAGGGCTAGCGTAATCCCTTAATGATTTCTCCGGTTCTTCCACGGGTTGATTCGCGAACTCCATCTAGACAATAAGATAAAAACAAAAACAAAAAAGAAACAAGTGTTTTTCTGATAATATATGTTAGATAAAGCAAATAAAAGATGAACTAAAATATAAAACTAAGTTAGATGCAAATCAAACGATGTAAACTAACTTGCTCCCCGGCAACGGCACCAGAAAAAGGGGCTTGTTGACGGATAAAAGACGTATCCCTCTACGATCCGCAAGCGTACGGACCCCACACCTTTCTCACCACGGGATTCCCAAGGTTCTTGTCAATCCGCGGAGCAAGGGGATTACAAGCGTTCGATCAACAACGACTCACTAGCTACTAAAACCCTAACTATATTATACTAGAAAACACTAAACTACACTAGAGAGAATGATAAACGATCAAGGAAGAAGACACTCGCCCACGGGTCTACGATACTAGAGCATCAATCGCTTAAAGACATGAAAAACCAATCTAATCTATCGGGGTTGTGACCACGGTTTCGCCCTTTCCCTCCTCTCGTACTGTCACTACGCGAAGGTATTCATGACTAGACCTTTGATGGCCACGGCGTATTGAATGGATCCAAGGAAGCATTGGAGCTCTTACTCCCTCTACGGCACGGTTGCAAGCCTTAAGCATTAAAGTATATTCAACACAAGATGATAGACAGATAATGCGACAAAGTGCGATTACATCTCAATATCGATTATAACCCATGGACGAATGAGAAGATTACCCCATCAAGGTGCTGATCATGGCACCGTTGATCATGGTTTCCCTTCCGCCGGTGTCTTCCTTCTTCTCCACGAGAGGGTGCTTCCTTCGAGGTGGTTGATCTCCCGCCAGAGATCCTCCTCCCCTCTCTCTAGCTTGTGGATGGCCTTCTGGTGCGAATAAACTCCTCTCCTCGGTATTGGCGGCGCGTCGGGGGTTTTAGAGTCGAAGATCCTTCGAGGGCAAGGAAGACGGGACCGAAACGGTGCCCGAAGTGGGCTGGGCCGGCCCGCCTGGGCCGGCCGGCCCAGGCCCAGTTTCGGCCCGGTTCGGTCGCCCTTTTTGCACCGTGGGTCCTCGTGCACTTATCTACTTTGCCCCCTCCACTTGGATGATTTTGACGCTGTTATCCTCGCGATCAAGATGGAGACTCTCTTTGCATGAAGTTTGATCTTTTACGCTTCAATCCCCGGGGGTGTCCCTCGTAGCACTTCGGTCCTCGCCACCATTGGAAGTAATTTCAGCAAGCCCATGAACACGAACAAGACTCCATGAATGCTCCTTTGAACTTGTTGCGAATCCGTCCTTTATGTCCATGATTTCCTACATAAACATAACACTTCCAAATGCATGCACAAAGATGAACTTGTTATATGATTAGTGTGCCTAGTGGCGGGTTAGTTCCATAATCAAATCCAAACCAAAGTGTAATGAACATGCTAGGTGCACCAAAATACACCGTCAACATTCCCGCTCATCAGTTGTCGAAGGACACTGAGTCTTGCTAAGATGTATGCCATGTGACATAGGCAAGAACCCTTTCTTTGCCTCTTCCATGTTGAACCTTTTCAACACTTTATCAATGTAAGTGTCTTGGCTTAATCCTATAAGCCTTTTTGATCTATCTCTATAGATTTTGATGCCCAAAATGTATGCCGCCTCACCTAAGTCCTTCATTGAAAAACTATTTTTTAATGAGGTCTTAGCGGCCTCAAGCATAGGAATGTCATTTCCAATCAGTAATATGTCATCCACATATAAGATTAGAAATACTACAGAGCCTCCCTAGCATCCATCCCTCTCAACAAATCTCTCATGAAGCTCTCATGCTAGCCTAGAGAAAATGGAAGGAAAAATAGCTACAAAAATGAGAAATGGGAGGGAGGAAATGAAACCCTAAGTCGCAGAGGGAGAGAGCCATCCACACACACTCATGGCTTATATATCAGGTCCCGCCGGAGTGGTAAATGACTCGACTACCCCTAACTTAACTACTGGCGATACAACCCACGCAGGGGCATTTAGGTAATGTTTGTGGGTCTTGCCATCGGACGGCCACGCCTTTGCCGCACCCCGCGTCCTCCCGATGCAAGCCATGCGATCCCGCCGCGTGTCCTCCGCCTCGAAGCTTCCCGACACGCACAGATCCCGTCTCCGTCGTGTTGGGCCCTCGGACTTGATTTTGAGGCCCAAACCAAGAAACCGTCCTCCGATGGTTTTGTGGGCAAACCACCAAACCCCGCGTGCTCGGTCCGGCCTCCCGCCAAACCACTTGACTCGACCGCCACCGTGCACCGGCTCGATTGTCCATCACAAAAGGTCTCAAGCTAACATAAAGTGGATGATGACAAAGAGATGGATGTAAAATACAAATGCAGAAAGTTAGCTCAAACAAACATTAGCAAGGTTTGAAAAACACTTTCGATGTGGTCTATAATAAGCAAAGGACATAGCTTGATTTCACACTTCATACAAAGTAAGCATTGTCGACAAGGAAGTCACCCATCGAAAAGAATCAATCAACCAAACTAACAAGGTTTAAGGGTAGGTTATAGGTATCCTATATTTATGGCTCAACAAGGATTTTGAAGAGAGGAAGTCAAGTGTAGAAATTCTAACTAAGGTGGTCCTAGAGTCTTTCTACAAATCTATGGTTTTAGGATGTCTATAGGTAGGGGAATTTTTCCTAAGGATTTTATGGGGAGGCTAGTCAAAGTTTTTAATTAATAAAGAGGAAAGGGATAGACTTGTTCAACCCCGAGGGTGAGAGCCCTCGGTCAACTCAAAAAAATCCTACCTCTATAGGCTATGGTTTTTGGTGGGGGTTATAGGAAGGCTTAGGTTGGTTGGACAAAAAGTTAGATTAATACAACATGAAATGCAATATGACATGGATGAACAAAACAACATGATATGGAGGTTGTCTAAAACAAAAGTTAGCCTAAATTAACTAGCCACAAGTTTAGAATCAAAGGATGGTGCCAACTTCATACATCTCTCTAAAAAAACAATAGAAAAAGACTCTAAACTCTAATAGGCACACAAAAAGGTCTACAAGTTTTTCAAGATCAAATAACAAAGCGCTCCCTCAATAGCAATTAGATTATACAACATGGTGTTGTGGTTTTTATTAGAGCAATGGTACAATGTTACTTGATGGTTCGATTAAAGAGCACAATGTAGACGGTCATGTATATATATAAATAAGAACCGGGTTGCCTCCCGCAAAGCGCTTCATTTAAAGTCATAGAGCTCGACTTTCTCACATACCTTCTTATTGTTGCGGAGCCATGATCCTTCATGCAAGATTTGAAGGTGTTCATGCATCCTTGATCCACTCTTCATGCTTGACACGATAACTTATGCTCGATGAGAGGCTTGCCTAATTGTCTCCTTGCATCATCATCATCACCTTCTCCATCACACTTTATCGCTGCCTCTTCTTTCACGAATTTTCCTCTCTGTCCAGGTCAGACCATGTAAAGAACAATAGCTTCCATGTGTGGTGCATGAAATTGTCTTTCCATCAAGTATTTATTCACCCCCAACGGACTCCGATCGAGTGAGTTATGCCCGATCTACTCCGGCGCAGCAATCTGTCCAAAGCTGATTTCAGACTGCACATCGCTCAATGTTTTTGCCATATCTCCTTGTACGGGTCTTCAAATTCATCGATCTTGGATGCGTTGGAACCGGCACTTGATGGAGCTTCTGATTTTCAACTTTTTCTTCCTTGAACATGTCTGGCCAGGTCCTCAAAATTGATGAAAACAACGACGTCCGTTTTTGAGGTTCGGTGACGGTGATGCACGAGTTTGCAATTCCCTAGGGTATGACTTCTCTCATCTTAATTTATATTTAATGCACTACATGGTTAGTGAAACATGGGATTTCTCCCACAATTTGCTCTTTTAAGGTCACTAGCTTGACGGAGCACAAAGCAAGTCCAAGATTTACAAGTCATATTGCAAACAAACGCTTCCATAACCACAGCTTATGACAAAGTAAGTTGTGATTAATTATAGCATAAGTTTTCTTGCTCAGCACTAAGCTCTCATTAGGCAAAGGTTCATTAGGCATGTAACAAATTTTAAGCACAACAAAGCCTCCTTATCACTCTCAAGAAATTCTAGCCTATCATGATTATCATAAGAACAAGGCATAGAATTGAATCAACCTCACTAATGGTTATGAATCATAGATATATTAAAGGAATATTATCAGCTACAAAAGTGTCTTGAGAGGTTAATTTGTACCTTGGCCTTTGAGCTTTCCATCGTGAGTGGTCTCTCGGAGTTGAAAGCAAACAATCTTCAATGATCGGTGGCTTGTATCGTCTTTTCGCAATTCCTTAGTTCGTGCCACACATCATCAAGGTTGCATTGTGTCGGGGACAGCCCTAGGGGTCCCCTTTAACAACCGGGAAATCCCTACTTAAAACCAGCAACAAAGCCAAACACACTTTGTCTAACCATGCAGGATACGGCCCACGCCGCAAGGACCTCAACGGCCCACCAAGGCGGCCCTCTTGAAGATCCCCTCGAGCAGGCTTCGCCTCGCTCGAGGGTGCGCGCCTCCCTCGAGCAGGCTCCGTCCCGTTCGAGGGGGTGCGCTTCCCTCGAGCGGGCTCCGCCCCACTCGAGGGCCCGCTCCCCCCTCGAGCGAGCTCCGCCCTCGCTCGAGGGTCCGCCCCGCCCTCGACCGGGGTCCGTCTCGCTCGAGGGCGCCCCCGCTCGCGTGCGCCTGCCCCCGTACACGGGCATTTAACGCCCTGACACCGGCAGGACAGCGCCATCATGCGCCCGGGGCTCGCGCCCTGGTGCCGCCGCACCAACTCCCCAGGAGGGAGCCCATCCCCATCACTGTGGGGAGGGACTGTGCAGCTCGGTCGGTGTCAGTCCCGTGACGCCGTGCGCCTGCTCCAGTACGGCTAATGCGCCGAGCCCTCGAAGAGGGCCGGCTACACCCTCGATTTGCTTTCTTGTGACCCTACAGGGTTAGGTGGAGGCGCTAGGCCGGAGGAACGCCATCCCTACAAATGTTACGGCATGGCTGCCGTTCCCGCGCGTGCAGGCGCACGCCCGGCGCTGTAGCAACAACTCCAGTACGGTGAAACGTATTGGGACGGGACGCCGTTTTACCTACTCCTGTACTCCGTACGGGCCAACGTCAGCAGCTCCCTCGAGCCCATCAGAAGACATCACCACCATCCGCCGCCCTTCTACCCTCGAACCGCCACTGTTCGGGTACAAGATAGGCCACGATGGCCGGATCGCTGCAAGGATCGTCCGGACGGCCGCCCACTCTACAGCATAGCACGCCACGCCCCTTCACGTAGCTAGTTAGCGCGGCGCGCATGTGATTCGCTCCCTCCTTGATCTATAAAAGGGGGATGAACCCTCCCTGCCGCGGGGAGAGAGGACGAAGAGAACACAGACAACACAGCAGGAGGCGAGCTGCGCCACACACTTGCTCTCCAATTCTCCCACAACATCTTTAGCCATCACACCAGGGACTTGGAAGCCAGGCTTCCTCTCCCGCCTTGCTTGTAGCAGCCCCACTACAGGCACCCCCGGTGCTAAGTAATATAGTGCCTTGAGCACGCCACTGCTGGACGTACGCCCCCCTCGGCCGGAACCAGGATAAAACTCTGTGTCACTTGTTGCTTAGCATCGACCATTGAGGGATAGACCACGGCGCTTACTACTGGTTAGTGTCGGGACCATATTCCGCACCGACAGTTGGCGCCCACCGTGGGGCCTTCTGAGCGCCTAAGGTCAATCCGCCAACTCCCTCCATGGTGATCCGCACTGAGTACCGTGGTACACGCTACTGCATGGGCAGCTCGGACCCCCTCCCCGCCGGGTTCGAAATCCGGTTCGGGGGCCTGAACTTTCAGGCCACGGGGAATGGCTACCTCATGCGCCTCACCAACCGTGAGGAGCTCCGCGCACAGCGCCAGGCCGGGCCCGCTCCGGTCCCTGCTGCATGCACCACCACGGCGCAGACGCCCGCGGCGCGGATGCCGCGGGCCCGTCGGCCGCCACGACGCCGCCGCCACTCCGGCCGCCGTTCGCGCCGGGCGCGGTCCGAGCGACGGCGGCCGAGCGCGCCGCCTCTCGGCACGGCGCGCCCACCGCCACGACGACCGCCACCACCCCCGGCGGGCGGCCGCGTGGTCTCCCGACCGCGCATCCCCATTGGGTTGCGTGGTGCCACGTCGGCCTACAACAACAACGTCAACACCACGATGCGCAGGGTCCCGCCTGGCCGTCACGTCTTCGTCGCCAGGGATCCCGGCGCCTCGGTGGGCGACGAGTCGTCCCCCGGGCTCCCCTCGACGCGTTGCCACCCGCCAACCGCCACGGGTACGCAGAGTGGGACTTCTCCAGCGTGCCGGACCCAGTCATGTTCAGGCGTTTCCTTGACGCTACGAACTACTGGTTCGGCTGCTCCGACGACTCCAGCACCGGGAGCTACGACCCCGCGCGGGAGTGCTATGCCGTCATCACCAACGACCCAGCCAATGCCGCTGGCGCGGTGGGCGCCGGAGACGGGGAGATCACGCCTGCCCCAGGGATCGCCACACGCCTAGCCGCAGGGCCGGCGCTCCGCCGGGCCGACGCCGACGTGCGGTTGGCTCAAGCCCGCGAGCTCGAGGCCAAGCCGGCGGAGGAGTACGGACGGTGCGGGCGCTTCGCGCCTCGATGGCCGGAGAAGCCTGCCTCCGCTCGCGGCGAGCGCGTGCGGGAGGGCGGGCGGACGGGCCCGCGACCGCATCAACGCCGACAACCCTGACATGCCGCCGCGGGCAAGTCAGAAGCTCGTTGCCGCCGCAACGCTGCTACGGGCCATGCCGGCACCCTCGACCCCTGAGGCACGAGACCTGCACCGCGAGGTGCAGACTCTCATCGAGCAAGCGGCCGTCCAGCAGGCCGAGAGCTTGGCGTCGTGCATCCGCCAACAAGGGGATGCGCGGGGTGATGGGGCTGCACAAGGGGGCGAACCCTCGGTCCACGCAGGGGAAGCGGCGGGGCGACCCGCCAACTCGGGACGCGCAGCGGCCAAGGAACGACTCCTTGACACGTGCAGAGCTCTAGACGGTGACGCTCGCAACGTCATCAACGCCCGCCGCACGAGCAAGGCGGACGCGCGAGCAGCGGTGGGCTACCACCCTCGACGGGGCGGACGCTACGACAGCGGCGAGGACCGGTCCCCGACGCCGCAGCCCCCGGGGACCCGTGTGTTTAGCCGGGAGATCCGCGCGGCAGCCTTCCCCCAGCGCTTCCGCCAACCCTCGACCATTGTCAAGTACAACGGGGAAACGGATCCCCGCGTGTGGCTCAACGACTACCGCTTGGCTTGCCAGCTGGGCGGGGCAACCAGCGACGAGGTCATCATCCGCAACTTGCCCCTGCACCTCGGCGATGCGGCCCGGACATGGCTCGAGCACCTGCCCGCCAGCCAAATCCACAATTGGGACGATCTGGTCCGCACGTTCTTAGGCAACTTCCAGGGCACGTACGTGCACCCTGGGAATTCCTGGGACCTGCGCTCCTGCACACAGAAGCCCGGCGAGTCGCTGCGGGACTTCGTACGACGCTTCTCCAAGCGCTGCACGGAGCTCCCAAGCGTGGCGCAGTCCGAGATCGTGCATGCCTTCCTCGAGGGCACCACATGCCGGGACCTTGTGCGGGAGCTGGGACGCAGCCCGCCCCGGACTCCAACGAGCAGTTCGACATCGCCACCAGCTTCGCCTCAGGAGAGGAGGCCGTGGGAGCGATCTTCGACGGCAAGAAGGGCAAGCGCTCGGAGGACGCGCCCGCGGAGGGCAGCAAGTCCAGGGAGCCCCACCGCAACGACAAGCGGGGCAAGAAGGGAAAGAAGCCGCGCCGCGAGGCGCGCGAGCAGGGGCGCGACGGCGGTAATGCCGAGGCCCTCGCTGTGGACCCGGCTCGACGGGGCCCTCGACCGGCCCCTCGAGGCCCGGGGTGTTTGACGACATGCTCGAAAAAGCCATGTCCTTATCACAAGACCCCGGAAATCACACCCTTGAGCGAAGGCGACATGCTCAAGAAGTTCTATGGCCGCGCCGCCGCGAAGGAGGCAGAGGCCAAGAAAGACGGAGGAGATGGTGACGCCGGCGGCTTCCCCGCCGTGGAGAACGTGTTCCTCATCTTCGGGGGACCCACCGTCGACATGTCGACCTGCCAGCGCAAGAAGGAGCGGCACGAGGTCCTTGCCGCGGAAAAGGCGCCTCCCTCCTTCCTCAATTGGTCGGAGGACGCCATCACCTTCAGCCGGGATGACCATCCGAACCGCGTCCCCAACCCGGGCCAGTACCCGCTGGTGGTCGACCCCATCATCGGGAACGCGCGGTTCTCAAAGGTCTTGATGGACGGGGGCAGCAGCCTCAACATCCTCTACGCGCATACGCTGCGCTTGATGGGGATCGGATTGGACCGAGCCGCGGCCCGGCCACGAAGCCGTTCCACGGCATCGCGCCCGGCAAGCGAGTTCAGCCCCTCGGGCAGATCGACCTGTCAGTTTGGTTTGGCACCCCAAAGAATTTCCGCAAGGAGATCCTCACCTTCGAGGTGGTGGGGTTTAAGGGAGCCTACCACGCTATACTTGGGCGACCCTGTTACGCCAAATTCATGGCGGTCCCCAACTATACCTACTTGAAGATGAAGATGCCGGGACCAAACGGCGTCATCACTGTCGGCTCGTCCATCGAGCACGCATTCGACTGCGACGTCGAGTGTGTAGAGCACGCAGAGGCGCTAGCGCTGGACGAAGCGCTGGTGACCACTTTGGAGAAGATGGTCAGCGACGACCTCGACTCCGCTGCCAAGCACACCGGCACGTTCGAGGCCGCGGAGCAGACCAAGAAGGCCCCCCTCGATCCTTCTGCCCCCGAGGGCAAGGCGTAGAGGGTCAGCTCCACCCTCGACCCCAAATAGGAAGTGGTGCTCGTCGACTTCCTCCGCACCAACGCCGACATCTTCGCGTGGAGCCCCTCGGATATGCCAGGCATCCCGAGGGAGGTCGCCGAGCACTCCCTTGACATCCTGCCTCACGCCCGCGCGGTGCAACAACGGCTCCGCCGCTTCGACGAGGAGCGGCGACGGGCAATCGGAGCGGAGCTGCGGAAGCTTCTCGAGGCCGGGTTCATCAAGGAGGTGTTCCACCCAACGTGGCTAGCAAACCCCGTGCTTGTAAAGAAAAAGAATGGGAAATGGCGGATGTGTATAGACTACACCAGTCTTAATAAAGCATGTCCTAAAGTTCCTTTTCCTTTGCCACGTATTGACCAAATCGTCGATTCAACGGCTGGGTGTGAATTGCTTTGCTTCCTTGATGCTTACTCCGAGTATCATCAAATAAAGATGAAGGAGTCCGACCAGCTCGCGACTTCGTTCATCACGCCGTTCGGGATGTTCTGCTACGTCACGATGCCATTTGGCCTCCGAAACGCAGGTGCAACGTACCAGCGTTGCATGCAGCACGTTTTCGGAGACCACATCGGGCGGACGGTCGAGGCGTATGTGGATGACATCGTCGTAAAGACCAGGAAGGCGGACGACCTGGTTGGCGACCTTGGCATCGCGTTCGGTTGCCTACGGGCCAATGGGGTCAAGTTAAACCCCGAAAAGTGTGTCTTTGGAGTGCCGCGAGGCATGCTCCTGGGATACATTGTCTCCCAACGGGGAATCAAGGCCAACCCTGAAAAGGTTGCGGCCCTCGAACGAATGGGTCCAATCCGGGACCTCAAAGGGGTGCAAAAGGTGCTGGGGTGCCTTGCCGCCTTGAGCCGTTTCATCTCGAGGCTCGGCGAGAAGGGCCTGTCCCTCTATCGCCTCCTCAAGAAACACGAACGCTTCTCCTGGACCGCCGAGGCCCAGGACGCGCTCGACAAGCTAAAGGCGTCCTTAGCGCACGCCCCTATTCTCACGCCACCGCAGGACGGTGAGCCCCTACAGCTCTACGTCGCCGCGACCACCCAGGTGGTCAGCGCCGTGATCGTCGTGGAGCGCACGGAGGAAGGGCATGCTTTACCTGTACAGCGGCCTGTCTATTACATCAGCGAGGTCCTGTCAGACACCAAGACGCGCTACCCCCAGGTCCAGAAGTTGCTGTATGCGGTAGTCCTTGCGCGGCGCAAGCTCCGCCACTACTTCGAGGCCCACCCTGTCACGGTGGTCTCCTCTTTCCCGCTGGGGGAGATCATCCGCAACCCCGACGCCGCGGGCAGGATTGCCAAGTGGTCCGTAGAGCTGATGGGCGAGACGCTTGCCTACGCCCCGCGCAAGGCCATCAAGTCTCAAATCTTGGCGGATTTCGTCGCTGAGTGGACGGATACGCAGCGCCGCCCCCGCCGCATCCAAGCGAGTCTGGCCGGACTGCGTTCTTCGACGGCTCGGTGATGAAAACGGGGGCGGGCGCGGGCCTCGCTCTTCGTGTCACCCCTTGGGGAGCACGTGCGCTACGTAGTGCGCCTCCACTTCCCCGCGTCTAACAATATGGCTGAATACGAGGCCCTCCTCTGTGGCCTCAAAATCGCCATTGAGTTAGGCGTCAAGCGCCTCGACGTGCGGGGGGACTCGCAGCTCGTAATCGACCAAGTCATGAAGAACGCGAGCTGCCATGACGACAAGATGGAGGCCTACTGCAAAGCCGTGCGAGCCCTCGAGGACAAGTTCTACGGCATCGAGCTCAACCATGTGCCCCGCCGGTACAACGAGGAGGCGGATGAGCTGGCAAAGATTGCGTCCGGGCGGATCACCGTTCCCCCGAACGTTTTCGCGCGCGACGTCACTCAACCCTCGGTCATCTTCGAGCCCCACCCCTCGAGTCACGCCGAACCCTCGGGGGCTCCCTCGAACCCAACGGGTGCGGAACCCATGGACGAGGACCCCTCGAACGAGGCGTACGTGCTCTCCCTCCTCGAGGGGTATGGCGCCTACGGAGCTAACATGATGGACATCGAGCCAGCTCCTGTCAAAACGGACTGGCGTGACAAATACATTGCCTGGATGGCTCGAGGGGAACTTTCCGCGGACCGGGCCGCGGCCAGGCGCATCGCCAGGATGGCCAAGTCCTTTGCCCTCGTTGACGGCGAGCTGTACAAGCGCGCCGCCTCTGGCATCCTGCAGCGGTGCGTGCCCATTCCTGAAGGGCGCGAACTCCTGCGGGACATCCACGCCGGGATCTGCGGCCATCATGCAGCGCCTCGTACCCTCGTCGGCAATGCGTTCCGCCAAGGCTTTTACTGGCCTACCGCGGTTGCGGACGCTAGCGAAATCGTACGCACCTGCGAAGGGTGCCAGTTCTACGCCCGCAAGTCCAACCTACTCGCCCATGCCCTGCAGACCATCCCCGTAACGTGGCCATTTGCCGTGTGGGGGCTGGACATCGTTGGGCCCCTGCGGAAGGCACCCGGGGGCTTTACCCACTTGTTAGTCGCAATCAACAAGTTATCCAAGTGGGTGGAGGTGCGCCCCATCACGAATCTCAGGGCAGAGCAGGCGGTAACATTCTTCACCGACATCGTCTACCGCTTTGGAGTGCCGAACGCCATCATCACCGACAATGGGTCCCAGTTCACAGGCAGGAAGTTTTTGGAGTTTTGCGACAAATACCACATCCGTGTGGATTGGGCAGCTGTGGCACACCCACAGACCAACGGCCAAGTAGAGCGTGCCAACGGCATGATCCTACAGGGCCTTAAGCCCAGAATTTTCGACCAGCTCAACAAATCTGGGCGAAAATGGCTCCAAGAGCTACCGGCGGTTGTGTGGAGCCTAAGGACCACCCCGAGCAGAGCCACGGGGTTCACCCCGTTTTTCCTAGTCTGTGGTGCGGAGGCCGTCCTCCCCACGGACTTTGAATACGGATCGCCCGGGGTTCGAGGCTATGACGAGGATGCCAACCAGCGAGCCCGCGAGGACTCGCTGGATCAGCTGGACGAGGCACGCCTCGTGGCCTTAATGCATTCCGCAAGGTATCAACAGTCCCTAAGACGCTACCAAGCACGCAAGATACATCGACGGGACTTCAGTGAAGGGGACTTGGTCCTAAGGCTACGCCAAGACAACCGAGGGCGCCACAAGCTATCGCCCCCATGGGAAGGACCCTACGTCGTGGTGAAGGTACTCAAGCCCGGCACGTACAAGCTGGCCAACGAGGACGGTGAAGAGCTCACCAACGCTTGGAACATCCAACAGCTACGTCGCTTCTACCCTTAGCTAGGATTTCCAAGTACTCTTTATTGTAAAAACCATATGACCAATGCCCCAGTTGGTAACAACTATGTAAATGCTTCAAGTCTAATAAAAAGGGCAACTCGGCTTTCCCCCCGAAACCCAAGTTACCCTCGAGGGCTACTTGCGGGGGGGCACCCCCCCCCCAAAATGGTCCCATTTTCGCGCAAAAACAAAAGAAACGCGCGGTAAGTTTGTTTTCTACTTCAACCCCGAGCAACGATTCGAACAGGGCGCAGGCGGCCTAGCGGAAGGAGCGCGCGAGCCAGAGATAGCCTACGCCGCGAGGATATGGCCCTTCTCTCTCGCCTCCAACCCAGCAGGCCCCCCGCGAAAATCGAACTCCCCTAACTAGAATCTACTCAGGAAGAAGGAGAAACAAAAAGCGTAGTAAACAAAAGATTTCATTTCAGCAGACGTTCATGTCAAAAACAACTTGTTCATTTACAAAGGCCGCGAGGCCAGAATACTGATACACACATAAAAATGGGCCTAGCGCCCAGCTATCTTCAGGCAGGAGGAGCAGCGGCGTCAACAGCATCCGGGAAGAGGAACTCCTCGAAGGCTTCAGCGAGCGACCCGGCGGCGTCAGCGGCGAGCGCATCCACACGCTCCATCGCCACCTCGTCCTCGACACCCTCGGGAACGACGTAGCCCTCCGCCAGCGCCTCGAAGTTGACCTCGTAGTGGGATCGAACCACTCCGAGGGCCTTCTGGACGCCAAGACGCAGCGCTCGGCGCATCCGCTCGGTGACGTGGCCGCCAAGGGCGCGCGGCGACCGGCCGGCCGAGCCGCCGCCCGTGCCTCGCCCTCCTCCACGGCTTGGCGGGTCTCGAGGGCCGCACCACGCAGCTCCCCGCAGCTCCCGGCTCGGAGGAGTTATAGGAAGCTCGCACGTGCCTCGGCCCGCTCAACTGCATGCCCCAGAGCGGTGCGCAAGCCTGGAGTCACCAAGACAAGAAAGAAATCAGAAAAAGGAGTGCGAATGCCCAAACAGAAAACCAACCATACAAGAGTCAAGCAGCAGCTCACCTTCGACTTGCTTCCTCTCCGCCTCGAGGTCGTGGTGCACGGCCTCGACCGCCAGCTTGAGGCGCTTGACGGTCTCACCTTGCTCCTGGAGGGCCAGCTCATGGTTTGCATTTGTAATGCTGAGCACAATCAGCTCGCCCTCGGCCTTGGAGAATGTGGTGTTCCGCTCCTCCAGCGACTTTTGCGCCACCTCGCGAGCGACGCGCTCCTGCTCCAGCGCCGACCGGGCGTCGACGAGGGCGGCTTGCTCTCTGCTGGAGCCGCCCCTCAGCCCCTTGGCGGGCGGTGCACTCTGCGCAGAGCGCTCCTCGGCCGACGGCGAGCGCCGCGACCTTGGCATCAAGGGCGGCCTTCAAATTGTCGGCCTCCTTGGCCTGCTGCTCCAGCCCCGCGCACCCGCTCCTCGGCCGGCGCCGCCGCGCTTGCGCCCCCTCGAGCGACGAGCGGAGCCCCCGGTTCTCGCCGCGGACGCTGGCCACCTCCGCCTCCCAGTTGGTTGCCAGCGTGCGCATGTTCTCCAGGTCTGAACGCGCCTGCCATAGCGCCTCATCACGGTCGATGAGGGCTGCGCAGACCCGCTCGAGGCTGGAGCGGCGCGCCGGGTCCTGCCTCGAACTCTCAGCGAGTTCGTCGCACCAGGCCATGGCCCGGTACACCAACCAGCCGTCCGGGGTCCTGAGGGCGTCAGCAAGCGTGTCGAAAGCGCGGCACCGCTCCCGGAGCTGGTGGAGCTCGGCGTTCACCCGATCGAAGGCGTCGTACTTGTCGTGGGCGCGGCGCTCGAGCTCCTGGCATCCATAAATCAAAACCCGTAAGCGCCACAACACAGAGGCAGCGCACAAAAATGAGAGAAAGAAGAAAACGAGCAACGACGCCCTACCTGGAAGACGCGCCATGCCGGGCCGCCATGGACCCTCAGCGCCTCGTTCAGCGCGCGGTTGAGCATGGCGCCGTGGCTCCGGAGCTCTCCCCGCAGCTCCCCGCTCCCCCGGGCGTCGGCAAACGCAGGGGGATCGCCCGCGGCCCCCTTTACCTCGGGCCGAGTGGCCGACGCGGGAGGACGAGGCCTCGGCGCCGTGTCCTCGGTCCCCCGCCACCATGTGACCCTCGCGCCGCCCTCACGAGGGCCCTCCCCCCGGGGCTCGGGGGAGCGTGTGGGGAAGCTCGCCCACCGGTCCCACCCGGCGGCGGGGAGTCGTCATGCGGGACCTCCACCACCTCCCGCCCGGGAACCGCCGGCGGGCGCCGGCCCTTGCGCCGCCTCCGCCGACACCTCCACTTGCGCCTCCACGGCCACCGCCTGCGGCCGCGCCCCCCGTGGCGCGGACGCCCGGCCGCCCTCCTCCGCGGCCACCACCTCCGGCCGTGCCTCCGCGACCACGGGCGCCGCCACGGGTTGCACCCGCTCCGCCTCCTCTCCGCGGCCGGCGCCACGGACCGCGCCTCCGTAGCGGCGGCCTCCGCGGGCCGCGCCTCGCCACCCGGCGGCCGCCGCGGCCGCGTCCCCACAATGGCCGGCGCCCGGCCGCTCCTCGGCGACCGCCGGCCGCGCTATGGTGGGGGGTGATGCGCCGGCCGAGGCCTCGAAGCCTCGGCCGGGCTTTGCGAGCTCTCGCCCGCCGCCGCTGTGCTAGCCCCGCCCGCGATGCCCTCGACGAGCGCCGCCGGGTGGGGATGGATGCGTCCGCCCTCAGCACCTTGGCCGGTGCGAGGGGAGGCACAGTTGGCACCACCCTGCGCAAGCACAAACAGAAAGTTAGAATGCCTGATCGTCAAAGAACCAAACCAAGCAGAAAAGCGAGCCCCTTACCTCGAAGAGGAAAAGGCGCGCTTCCTTTTCCTCGAAGCCTCAGCGGATGAGGCCGGCGCGGCCGGCACGCCCCGCCGCCGCGCCCTCCCCGACGACGCCACCGCGCGCGCGGGCCCCGCCCCGCGCGCGCGGCACGCTCACCCCGCGCGCGCGCGCGCTTGCCGTGCGCGCCTCCGCGGCACGCGCCGGCGCCTCCCGCGGCACGCGCCGCCCTCGTTGTCGATTGCCCGGCGGCGGGCGCCGTTGCGCCCGCCCCGTGCGATGCCACCCCTTGCCGCCGGAGCCGGCTCCGGCGACGGGGCGCGGGGCTCCCACCGTCGAGAGGGGCCCTCCCCCTCGGCCTCTTCCTCTTCGTCCTCCTCCGAGGACGAGTACTCCTCGGTCCCCGGGGAAGAGAGCCCCGGTTCCTCGCGCCGCCGTACTCCGCGTTCCGTCGCTCGCGGCGCTCACGGTGCCGCCTCGCGCGCTCCCTCTTGCGCGCCGCCCGCTCCTCGCTCCCCGTTCGTCGCGACGCCCGACCGAGCGCGCGAGAGTCGGGGGTGGGCGGGATGGACTTCGCGGCGGTGAAGCTCACCAGCTGCATGCAGGAACGACAAAGACGCGTCAGGAGGCAGAGGCAACACCAAGGACTAAAACGGAATAAAGAATCGAACTCACCAGCGGGCCGGTGGGGAGCATCTCGAGGTCCCACGGGGTCCGGTCCCGGTGCGCCGGCGCATCCGGTGTCGACGGCGTTCCGTGCCTGGGTGAGCGCATACGGCCGCCTGAGGGGGGTTGGGAGCATCCGCGACCTCGCCAGCGCGACGGGGTCCGCCTCCTCTGTCATCTCGTAGATGCAGAGCGGCCTCTCCATCAGAGGCACGACCCGCCGGTGGTGGAGGAAGGCAAGGACGCTCGCCTCGGTCAGCCCTTGCGCCGTCAGGCTCCTCAGGGCGGCCAAAACCAAGTCCTGCAGCCTCCGATGCTGGGGCGTGGACACCCCGTAGCCCCAGGAGCTGGGCTTCTCCTTGAACACCCAACCGGTGTAGGGGGGAGGCCGGGCTCGGCGTTGCGCAGGTAGAACCATCCCCGCTCCCAGCCGGCGTTGTTCGTCGTCATGGTGCAGGGGATGTAGTCGTCCTTGAACTGCCCCCGCAGGGCGAGTGACATCCCGCCGGCGCGCACTGCGCGGCGGGTCCTCGGCTCCGTCGTGGGCTGCGTGAAGAGCTCCGCGCGGAAGAGGTGTACCCAGAGCTCCCAGTTGACCGGGATCCCCAGATACCCCTCGCAGACGCCCACGAACGTGGCCGCCTGCGAAATCGCGTTGGGCGCGAAGTTGTGCAACTCCACGCCGTAGTAGTGGCACAACGCTCGCATGAAGCGGCTCGCCGGCGCGTTGAAGCCTCGCTTGTGGAAGCGGACGAAGCTCACCACATAGCCTTCCGGCAAGTTGGGCGCGCGGTCCCCCGCCGGCGGCACTATCCACTCCGCCGGGCGGCCTTCCTCGTTAGCCGCCAACTGGCCGGCGGTGACCAGCTCGCCAAGGGCCAGCCGGGTCACCGTCGACCGCTCCCAGGCGTACGGGTCAAGGATCGTGAGGGGCTGAGGCGGCGCCATGAGCAAGGGCAAAGGATGCGAAGAACGAAGGACAGGAAGAGGAGGAAGAGCTCCAATGGCGAAGCCGCACGGTGGCAAAGGCAAAGTGGGGAAGAAAGCACGGGGGGCTAAAATGGCGGAGCGCTAAGGTAAAAAACCGCCGTTCCCCCTTCTCCTCAGATTTATAAGCCGCGGGCGAGCTCTCCGGGGCGGATGTCCCGCGCGCGTTAACTGCAGGGAATCTTCTCTTCTCGCTGGCGAGCGGACCCCACCACGACCGCAGCGGCCACATCACCGTAAACGGGCCATCATCACGGTGAAGACTAGCCGGGGCCGTGGCAGGCGGTCACGTCCGCCTGCCCACGCCGCCCACTACGCGCGCGCGCGCGCCGCGACGCCTAAAAGGGCGCGCCCGCAATGCGAAACCGCGCCTCTCTTCGTGGAGCATTTAATGGCCCTGGTCCCTTGCAAAACAAGGAGAACCCTCGAGCGGCACGGACTCCCCGGCTCGGGATAAATTCAACCCTCGAGCAGGTACAGGCGTGAGAAGGTCGCCTCGAGGCCCGCTTGAAACAAAGCAGGCATCGCGAGCACCCATGCCACGTAGGACCCTCGAGCGGTACGAGCCCCTGGCTCTAGACGATGTCAGCCCTCTAAAGGGTACAGGCATGAGAAGGTCGCCCCGAAGCCCGCTTGAAACAAAGCGGGCATCGCGAGCACCCATGCCATGTAGGACCCTCGAGCGGCACGAGCCCCTGGCTCGAGACAATATCAACCTTCTAAAGGGGCACAAGCGTGAGAAGGTCTCCCCGAGGCCCGCTTGAAACAAAGCAGGCATCGCGAGCACCCATGCCACACTGTGCTGCTGACCAACGCCTCGAGGGCTGGCACGCCTAGACCCCTCGACGGCCGCAAACGCAAAGACGGGGCTGCCCAGGCGCGGCCCCGCACGGCCCTACTGATCAGAGGTTCGAAGCCTGACCCTCGACGGGTTCGAACAGGCACCCCAGATCGCAGAGTCAGGGACGACGAAGGCACGCGCATTCGAGCCGTTCCACGAGCCCATCGGCTCGAGGGTGCCCCACATGTCGTGTTCGAGAGCCAGCGAGGGCAGCTAGCCGGGGGATCCCACCGAGGGAGAGCTTCCGCGCCCTCGGTCCCTATCGAACGGGACCGAGCCCCACCTAGCAAACTCACGCAAGCGCTTCAATGGACGTGTCTCCGGACCACGCAGCTACCCTTATCGAACGGGGCATGGGCGTCCACTCGAACCACCCACTAGCAGCTCAACGAGGAATCCGCAATTCGCGACCCGCTCGATGGGGGTTGCGGAAACCTCACCCTCCGTCCCGCGGAGGGACGGCGAGGGCGCGTTAAGAAACAAGTCGTGAAGCTCTACCCGATCGCCTCGAACGGGCCCAGGCTCGGGGGCTTGACGCACGGCTACACCTCCTTGAATTGCACCCACCGGAGACAGCACCAGCAGCGCGTGCGTCACCGAAGCCGGCTGAGACATTGCCGACGCCGGTTGAAACATGTGCCACGCTCTCTGACCAGTTCTCATGGTTAACCCCTGCAGGAGCATCCACGCTCCTTGTTGACGGTGTATTTTGGTGCACCTAGCATGTTCATTACACTTTGGTTTGGATTTGATTATGGAACTAACCCGCCACTAGGCACACTAATCATATAACAAGTTCATCTTTGTGCATGCATTTGGAAGTGTTATGTTTATGTAGGAAATCATGGACATAAAGGACGGATTCGCAACAAGTTCAAAGGAGCATTCATGGAGTCTTGTTCGTGTTCATGGGCTTGCTGAAATTACTTCCAATGGTGGCGAGGACCGAAGTGCTACGAGGGACACCCCCGGGGATTGAAGCGTAAAAGATCAAACTTCATGCAAAGAGAGTCTCCATCTTGATCGCGAGGATAACAGCGTCAAAATCATCCAAGTGGAGGGGGAAAAGTAGATAAGTGCACGAGGACCCACGGTGCAAAAAGGGCGACCGAACCGGCCGGAAACGGGCTCGGGCGGCCGGCGGCCGTGCGGGCCGGCCCCGGCCCACTTCGGGCACCGGTTCGGTCCCGTCTTCCTTGCCCTCGAAGGATCTTCGACCCTAAAACCCCCGACGCGCCGCCAACACCGAGAGAGGAGTTTATTCGCACCAGAAGGCCATCCACAAGCTAGAGAGAGAGGAGGAGGATCTCCGGCTGGAGATCAACCACCTCGAAGGAAGCACCCTCTCGTGGAGAAGAAGGAAGACACCGGCGGAAGGGAAACCATGATCAACGGTGCCATGATCAGCACCTTGATGGGGTAATCTTCTCATTCGTCCATGGGTTGTAATCGATCTTGAGATGTAATCGCACTTTGTCGGATTATCTGTCTATCATCTTGTGTTGAATATACTTTAATGCTTAAGGCTTGCAACCGTGCCGTAGAGGGAGTAAGAGCTCCAATGCTTCCTTGGATCCATTCAATACGCCGTGGCCATCAAAGGTCTAGTCATGAATACCTTCGCGTAGTGACAGTACGAGAGGAGGGAAAGGGCGAAACCGTGGTCACAACCCCGATAGATTAGATTGGTTTTTCATGTCTTTAAGCGATTGCATGCTCTAGTATCGTAGACCCGTGGGCGAGTGTCTTCTTCCTTGATCGTTTATCATTCTCTCTAGTGTAGTTTAGTGTTTTCTAGTATAATATAGTTAGGGTTTTAGTAGCTAGTGAGTCGTTGTTGATCGAACGCTTGTAATCCCCTTGCTCCGCGGATTGACAAGAACCTTGGGAATCCCGTGGTGAGAAAGGTGTGGGGTCCGTACGCTTGCGGATCGTAGAGGGATACGTCTTTTATCTGTCAACAAGCCCCTTTTTCTGGCGCCGTTGCCGGGGAGCAAGTTAGTTTACATCGTTTGATTTGCATCTAACTTAGTTTTATATTTTAGTTCATCTTTTATTTGCTTTATCTAACATATATTATCAGAAAAACACTTGTTTCTTTTTTGTTTTTGTTTTTATCTTATTGTCTAGATGGAGTTCGCGAATCAACCCGTGGAAGAACCGGAGAAATCATTAAGGGATTACGCTAGCCCTCGATGTGAAGACATAAAGGTACAAGAGTCTGATTCGAAGCTCGAAGCGACCAAGTATGAAATTAAATCCAAGATCATGAAGATGGTGGCGGAAAACCCATTTGAAGGGATGGTTACGGAGAACCCGTATAGACACATAAGGGATTTCACGACAATATGCAACACGGTGCGTCAAGAAGGAGTTCCCGATGAATGGTTCAAATGGAATCTCTTTCCCTACTCACTTGCCGCAAAGCAAAGACATGGTATTCGGTTGCGTCCTTTGAAGTTGAAGGCAATTGGAACAAGTTGACAAAGAAGTTTTGCGAGAAGTTCTTTCCAATGAGCAAGGTTCAACATCTAAGGAGGCAAGTGATCAATTTCATGCAAGGAGAAGAGGAAGGGATAGACCAAGCCTGGGATAGGTTTAATGAATTAATCGAACAAGGACCAAAACTCGGCTTCACCGGTGACGTACTCTTGCATACATTTTTCTTTTCCCTAACCCCTAGTTGCATGCGGCACGTCGAAATGTGTGCAGGTGGGGATCTCATGGAGAAAACACTCACGGAAGCTGCCCAACTTCTACAAAAAGTTAGTAAAGCGGCTGCCATGCGAAGAGATTGGGAAACAAGACTTGCGGAAGAGCCGGAATTCAATTCAAGGAAGACAAAGCTTGCTGATTTTTCTAAAGAAGCAACCCCGGAAGTCACAAAAGAGGAACCAATCATGGAAAAGCTTGAACTAGAACACATCAAGTCAAGAACTACACCAAACGTCGACTTCGCCGCACCAAATGAGACGAACAAGAGAAGCATGTCAAGCGCGAAGCCACTAAGGGAGTTCGAGCCAATGGATTGGGTTCCTATTGATTACGGAGAAGTATTCGACAAGAGAAGACCGTTCCCTAATCAAAAGGGAATGGCAAGAGCATTGGAAGTGGATTTCCCACCGGAGAAGAAAGCTGAAAATTCATACGACCTTGAAACCACCGGTGAGATTTTTGAAAAGCTCTTTGGACATGACGTGGTGGATCCGGAACATATTGCCGAGGTGAAGAGGATCATGGGGATCAAGCCCGAAGCATCACCATACGCTCGCCTTGCTGAAATTTATTCGATCGGATCCGAAGAAGAAGAGAAGATGACGCCGCACTTGAGTTGCGAGATCAACGGAGTTCAATGCAAAGCTTTATGCGACATCGGAGCCCAAGTAAGTGTTCTATCTTCTAAAATTTACGATAAAGTTCAATACCACAACCTAGACTTAGCTCCAACATCAACGAAATTAATTATGGGAGATGGTAGAACTATCAAACCTCTAGGTATTGCTTGCAACATGAAAGTAAAAATCTCTAGAAACTATATACCCACCGATTTCTTTGTTATTGATGCTTACCATAGTAATTCTGATCATATAATCTTAGGTAGGCCTTTTCTTAAGTTGGTTGATGCCGTGTTAGATGCGGAGAAGGCAAAGTAACAATGAACCTTAATGGAACAAAGTACACATATAACTTTCTTCGTGCTTCTAAACACCTTACTCCTTTTCCTCCCGAAGATGAAGAAGTAGAAGAGATAGATAGTCTTTGTTTTGTTGAAACCCTTAGAGACCCGCTGCAAAGAGTGATGGAAAATCAAATTAGTAATCAACAAGATGAAGAACTAGAGGAAGCGACGAAAGGCTTAGAGCCGCATGACGGTAGCGTGGAGGAAGAGAAGTTCGAAGACATAGGAGAAATCAAACCCGAGGAGCCACAAGTGCCCGAAGTAGACCTTAAACCTTTGCCCAAGGGATTAAAATATGAATTTTTGGGCCCAGACAAAACTTATCCAGTCATTGCGAGCGACGAGTTGAGCCCCGAAGAAAATGAAGCGTTGCTGATTTTATTAAAAAAACATAGGAAGGTGATTGGATATTCAATTAATGATCTCAAAGGTATTAGCCCAGCCTTTTGCACTCATCGTATACCAATGGAAGACCAATGTAAGCCTGTAGTGGACCACCAAAGGAGGCTAACCCATGCCATGCGAGAGGTAGTAAAGAAAGAGGTTATCAAGTTACTTGATGCCGGAATCATCTACCCGGTTCCGCATAGCGAATGGGTGAGCCCGGACATTGTGTGCCGAAGAAAGGAGGTTTAACCGTGGTGAAGAATGAGAAGAACGAGTTGATACCGCAAAGAACCGTGACCGGGTGGCGGATGTGTATTGATTACCGTAAGCTTAACAAAGCGACGAAGAAAGATCACTTCCCCCTACCGTTCATAGACGAGATGCTCGAGAGGTTTGCTTTCTCGATGGATACTCGGGGTTCATGCAAATTCCCATTCACCGGAAGATCAACATAAGACAACGTTTACATGTCCTTACGGAACGTTTGCATATAGGAGGATGCCCTTCGGCCTATGCAACGCTCCGGCCTCTTTTCAACGTTGCATGATGGCCGTGTTTTCGGAATTCATCGAAGAGATTGTTGAAGTGTTTATGGATGATTTTTCCGTTTACGGGAAGACGTTCATGGATTGCTTAGCAAACTTAGAAAAGGTCCTTACAAGGTGTGCGGAGGTAGATTTGGTTTTAAATTGGGAAAAATGCCACTTCATGGTTAAGCAAGGCATAGTGCTCGGACATGTTATATCCGAGAGAGGAATTGAAGTGGACAAGGCTAAGGTAGAGACGGTTGAGCAACTCCCACCTCCTACGGATGTTAAGTCCTTAAGGAGCTTTCTAGGCCATGCCGGATTCTATAGAAGATTTATAAAGGACTTCTCGAAGATCACTAAGCCTTTAACGCACCTTCTTCAAAAGGATGTGGCTTTCGACTTTGATGAGAAGTGTCTAGCGGCATTCCGACCTTGAAAAATGCGTTGGTGAGTGCTCCCATCATCCAACCTCCGGATTGGAGCCAACCTTTCGAGATCATGTGTGACGCAAGTGACTACGCCGTAGGCGCGGTCTTGGGTCAAAGAAAGGAAGGCCGAGTTCACGCCGTTTACTACGCTAGCAAAACTCTTAGTGGGGCACAATTAAATTACGCCACTACGGAAAAAGAGTTGCTAGCGGTAGTATTCGCTTTCGAAAAATTCAGATCTTACATCGTGAACTCGAAAGTCATTGTTTACACCGATCACGCAGCTATAAAGTATCTCTTGGCGAAGAAGGAAGCTAAACCACGTTTGATTCGTTGGATCCTTCTTCTCCAAGAGTTTGATGTTGAAATTCATGATAAAAAGGGGGTGGAGAATGTTGTGGCCGATCATTTGTCTAGGATGAATCGTGGACAAGATGATAAAGAGCCCATAGAAGATAAAATGAGAGATGACCACCTCTATAGAGTGCTTGATAAAGATACTTGGATGATCGACACCATTCGAGCAATTCGAAAGATGCCCCTCGACCATCTAGACAAAAACACTCAAAGAAAGATAATTTCCGAAAGTAAGAAATATTTTTGGGATGCACCATACCTCTTCAAGCTTGGCAATGATGGAGTGATGAGAAGATGTGTGCCAAGGGAAGAGAGGCTTGAGATTCTAAGGAAGTGCCACTCGGCGGAGTACGGTGGGCACTATAGCCATTTTCGAACCGAAGCCAAGGTATGGTCGAGCGGATTCTATTGGCCGAGATGCATGAAGATACTAAAAGATATGTTGCGTCATGCCCCGAATGCCAAAGAACCGGAAACATCTCTCAAAGAAATTCTATGCCTTTGAAATACAACTTGCAAGTCGACATATTCGATGTATGGGGCATAGACTTCATGGGGCCTTTTAAAAACTCATTTGGATTCGAGTATATACTTGTTATGATTGATTATGTATCCAAGTGGGTAGAGGTTATACCATGTCGTAAAGCTTCCACGGAGGAGTCCATCACTATGATCAAGAACGTGATTTTTCCCCGTTTCGGTACACCGAGAATCTTGATAAGTGATGGAGGAACTCATTTCACCGGGAAGAACTTTAAAAAGTGCTTGTCCAAGTTGGGAATTGAGCATAGGGTCTCCATGGCCTATCACCCACAAACCAACGGACAAGCGGAAACGTCAAATAGGCAATTAAAAAGCATACTCAACAAGACCATAGAGAAGGGAGGCAAGGATTGGTCAAAGAAATTAGACGGAGCTTTATGGGCTTATCGAACGGCGTTTAAAACACCGATAGGTATGACCCCTTATCAATTCGTCTATGGAAAAGCTTGCCACCTTCCGGTTGAGTTGGAACATAAAGCCTATTGGGAGATAAAAGAGATGAACCTTGATCTCGATGCCGCGGTGGTGAAACGAAGGATTCAAATAAGCGAGCTAGAGGAGTTGAGGTTGAAAGCTTATGAAAACGCAAGCATATACAAAGAGAGAATCAAAAGGTGGTATGATAAAAGATTGAAGAAAAAAGAATTCAAAGAAGGAGATAAGGTCCTCCTCTACAATTCGAGGTTTAAAACCTTCGGAAAGGGGAAATTGCAAAGCAAATGGGACGGACCTTATGTTGTGCATTCGGTGTTCTCTAACGGAGCGGTAACCATTATGGATATAAACGGCGATCAATTTGTGGTGAATGGACAGCGGCTTAAGGTTTACTACGAACCCGATGTCGTGTCCATTCATCATGTTGACGCCTTTACCATGGAGGAAGAGCCCGAACGTCCCGCCTAGGACGAAAAACAAGGCACCAACTTCTGTAAATAATTTTTCTTTTAGTTCTCTGGAGTTTTTCGCGAAGATTTACTGGGCCAACTTTTTCCCATGGGCTGAGGAAGAAAAAAAATAGGGCGGTGTGCAAAAACCGGCCGGCCCGGCCCCCGAGGCGGGGTGGGCCGGCCAGCCCGGCCGGATCGGCCCGGTGGTGGCCCGACGCCCGATGTCCCCGAATTTCGCCCGAACTGCTCCTTTTCGACTTCCTTGTTTGGTCGAGAAAATTTTAAGGGAAGTGTAAAAAAGGAAAATAAGGTTTCCGCAGCTTTTCCCTCAGGACTATATATTTGGCCGAATTGGGAGCTCGAGAATCAAACCTTTCAAGCAATGTGTTGCACCCTTGTAGCAGCCATTGAGCCTCCAAAAAGCTTAGAGTTGAAGGTAGAAGCCAAGAAGCCATCAATGGAGGAGGCGATGCGATGCGAGGTCAAGCTACCCGTCAAGAGGACCGCACGTATCCGTTGCGGAGGACGTGTCCCGACCGGAGCTCTTGCATCTCGCTACCCCGTCAAAGGAGAGAAGGTCCCTACACCCGTTCGAAGGTCGGCACGTCTCCAAGGCATCAAGCGCAAGGATTACAAGGAGGTGTCGCCGGAGCCTAAGGATTATGGGGGTAGCGACTACTCCGACGATCGTAGCCCGAGCTCGTGGGCGGCCGCCGGTAGAGATGATGATGATTGGGATGAGCATCTTTATGAAAGGACTCCCGAAGGCCCCAACGGCAATGGCAACGGCGGTGGCGAAGGCAACAACAATGGAGGTGGCGACGACGGTGGTGACAACGGTGGAGATTATGGCGACGACGACCCCTTCGGATTGCATCCGGTGTCTTTGTCGAGTTTGTCGTCAATCCATCGCAGCTCTCTACGCGTCGGCCGACGAATGTCTTCAAACCATGGAAGCGATGAAGCAGCGTATGGAGGACTTGGAGCGCGTAGTTGAAGATGACTACAAGTTCCTTAACCGCAACGTGCGCAAGCTTTTCGGCATGGTTGGAAACATGAGAGGCAAGTGGTGCAAAGCTTGCTTGAAGTACCACTAGATCTAGTTTTCCCCTTAGGATTTTTGTAAGATACGACGAGGACGTCGTATGTTTTAAGTGTGGGGGAGAGCTAGCCTTAGCTTTTGAACTTCAAGTTTAGGTTCGGTTTAATCTTCGTGTGAGAGTCTTAGTGTTTTAATGAGTCTTTAGTTTTCGAGTCTGTTTTTAAATTTTTGCAAGTGTCTTAAATTAGTGTTGAGTCAAGAAAACCAAATAAAAAGAGTCTTTATATATATATATCTTTGTGTTTTATGTATTGTTTATCTTTATTTACTTGTTTGTTTAATCTTCAATTCTTGATATATGAACACAAGTATATGGTTTGAAAAACGTTTACCGTGGTGCTTAGTGGAATCGCTACTACTTAAAGTACCCATACCGCACTTCGATCTTGAGCTTCACATGTTAGTTGTGCTATGTTCGATGCTAAAAATTGGAGGATTTCAGTTCTGAAAATCATTTTAAAACCCTTGTAATAAAGGTTAGCAAAACCTCTTTTTCCAAGTTGAGAGTAAGAAAAAATTCCTATCCAAAGACAAGTTTATTTTTTCGCTCCACCATAAGTGTGATTAGCACGATGAGTTAGGCTAGGACCCTTCTCTCTTGGTGAGTTTTAATTTCAAGCAATGATCATGTCCTTGTGCTTATCTTTTGTTGCTAGCCTTGTCATTTATTCAGTTCATGACTTTCACAACGAAAGTCATGTATATCGCTGAATTCCATACCCAACCCTATACATCTCTTTTGTACATCGTATTCCTTGAACACAACCTATTTTCAAAGTTTCGTCTCGTCTCTAGCATGATTTATTTAAAATTTTCAGATTGTATGCATGTGAGGGAAGAGAGAATCGAAGGCTTTGAAAAGTTGTCAAGAGAGAGAAAAATAAAGAGAAAAAGTATGTGTATGGAAAAGAAAGAAAGAAAGAAAGAAAAAAATCATATGTGAATGAAAGAAAAAAAAAGGGAAAAGAGAGAAAGATGAGTTAGCAATGAAGATATGAGAGGGATGGATCAAGTGAAAGAAAAGAAAAATAAAGTGTAAGGAAGGATGTCACGTTGATTGTGAGACGAAACTTTTACTCTATTTCCAACCATGTGCAATCCGACAACGAGGACATCATTGGTGCCTTGTGGTCACAATTTTCTTTTGCCCTTGCACATGTCCACCATTCTAAATCTTCTCATCCTTTATATCCCTACATATGGTTAATTCTCATGATCATTGGCTTTGAAAGGTAGACAACCATTAGAGGAAGTTCTTAGTTTGACAATACTTGTGTTGATTGCGCTAGCCCTACCTATAGCTCCACTTTACATAATATATGAGAGATTAATGGGAGGTGAGAGTTTTATAAAATTTGGTTAGGATAGCCACTTCATATGAGTGACTTGAGAGAGCTTGGAGAAAGGTTTTTGTCTAATACTTGTTGCAGGAATTTTTGTTTTGAAAATCATAAAAACCCTCCGATGGAAGCAAAGAAGTAAGTATGGCTGAAATTGAAAGCTTCGAGAGAAGAGTTTGAGTTGTGGGGTGAATCTTGACGTGGTAAAAATTCTAAACGCCCATGTTTATGTTTGATTATCATTACTTTGTGTTTATGAATTGAAGATGAAGAGATTGACTAACTTGTAAAGAAGGATAAGTGGTACACGATTACACTCCTTGGACGAAGTTCTTTTACGAGTACTTGCTCGAGGACGAGCAAGAGCTAAGTGTGGGGGAGATGTTGACGGTGTATTTTGGTGCACCTAGCATGTTCATTACACTTTGGTTTGGATTTGATTATGGAACTAACCCGCCACTAGGCACACTAATCATATAACAAGTTCATCTTTGTGCATGCATTTGGAAGTGTTATGTTTATGTAGGAAATCATGGACATAAAGGACGGATTCGCAACAAGTTCAAAGGAGCATTCATGGAGTCTTGTTCGTGTTCATGGGCTTGCTGAAATTACTTCCAATGGTGGCGAGGACCGAAGTGCTACGAGGGACACCCCGGGGATTGAAGCGTAAAAGATCAAACTTCATGCAAAGAGAGTCTCCATCTTGATCGCGAGGATAACAGCGTCAAAATCATCCAAGTGGAGGGGGCAAAGTAGATAAGTGCACGAGGACCCACGGTGCAAAAAGGGCGACCGAATCGGGCCGAAACCGGGCACAGGCCGGCCGGCCCGGCCCACTTCGGGCACCGGTTCGGTCCCGTCTTCCTTGCCCTCGAAGGATCTTCGACCCTAAAACCCCCGACGCGCCGCCAACACCGAGAGAGGAGTTTATTCGCACCAGAAGGCCATCCACAAGCTAGAGAGAGAGGAGGAGGATCTCCGGCGGGAGATCAACCACCTCGAAGGAAGCACCCTCTCGTGGAGAAGAAGGAAGACACCGGCGGAAGGGAAACCATGATCAACGGTGCCATGATCAGCACCTTGATGGGGTAATCTTCTCATTCGTCCATGGGTTGTAATCGATCTTGAGATGTAATCGCACTTTGTCGGATTATCTGTCTATCATCTTGTGTTGAATATACTTTAATGCTTAAGGCTTGCAACCGTGCCGTAGAGGGAGTAAGAGCTCCAATGCTTCCTTGGATCCATTCAATACGCCGTGGCCATCAAAGGTCTAGTCATGAATACCTTCGCGTAGTGACAGTACGAGAGGAGGGAAAGGGCGAAACCATGGTCACAACCCCGATAGATTAGATTGGTTTTTCATGTCTTTAAGCGATTGCATGCTCTAGTATCGTAGACCCGTGGGCGAGTGTCTTCTTCCTTGATCGTTTATCATTCTCTCTAGTGTAGTTTAGTGTTTTCTAGTATAATATAGTTAGGGTTTTAGTAGCTAGTGAGTCGTTGTTGATCGAACGCTTGTAATCCCCTTGCTCCGCGGATTGACAAGAACCTTGGGAATCCCGTGGTGAGAAAGGTGTGGGGTCCGTACGCTTGCGGATCGTAGAGGGATACGTCTTTTATCCGTCAACACTCCTGCAGGGCTTTGGGGGCTAGACCCGCGGGTCCGCTGACGCGGCCCCACGGAAAGCGTTCGCAAGACAAGAAGGGAAGAACGTCCTATTAGTAGGTTCCAGCATCTGCGGGAGCCTCAATGGCAAACCCACAGATGCTCGGGGGCTACTGTCGGGGACAGCCCTATGGGTCCCCTTTAACAACCGAGAAATCCCTACTTAAAACCTGCAACAAAGCCAAACACACTTTGTCTAACCATGCAGGATACGGCCCACGCCGCAAGGACCTCAACAGCCCACCAAGGCGGCCCTCTTGAAGATCCCCTCGAGCAGGCTTCGCCTCGCTCGAGGGTGCGCGCCTCCCTCGAGCAGGCTCCGTCCCGTTCGAGGGGGTGCGCTTCCCTCGAGCGGGCTCCGCCCCCGCTCGAGGGCCCGCTCCCCCTCGAGCGGGCTCCGCCTCGCTCGAGGGTCCGCCCCGCCCTCGACCGGGGTCCGTCTCGCTCGAGGGCGCCCCCGCTCGCGTGGGCCCGCCCCCGTACACGGGCATTTAACGCCCGACACCGGCGGGACAGCGCCATCATGCGCCGGGGCTCGCGCCCCCGTGCCGCCGCACCAACTCCCCGGAGGGAGCCCATCCCCATCACTGTGGGGAGGGACTGTGCGGCGCGGCCGGTGTCGGTCCGTGACGCCGTGCGCCCGCTCCCGAAGACGGCTAACGCGCTGAGCCCTCGAAGGGGGGCCGGCTACACCCTCGATTTGCTTTCTTGTGACCCTACAGGGTTAGGTGGAGGTGCTAGGCCGGAGGAACGCCATCCCTACCACTGTTATGGCATGGCTGCCGTCCCCACGCGTGCAGGCGCACGCCCGGCGCTGTAGCAACAACTCCAGTACGGTGAAACGTATTGGGACGGGACGCCGTTTTACCTACTCCTGTACTCTGTATGGGCCAACGTCAGCAGCTCCCTCGAGCCCATCAGAAGACATCACCACCATCCGCCGCCCTTCTACCCTCGAATCGCCACTGTTCGGGTACAAGATAGGCCACGATGGCCGGATCGCTGCAAGGATCGTCCGGACGGCCGCCCACTCTACAGCATAGCACGCCACACCCCTTCACGTAGCTAGATAGCACGGCGCGCATGTGATTCGCTCCCTCCTTGATCTATAAAAGGGGGACGAACCCTCCCTGCCGCGGGGAGAGAGGACGAAGAGAACACAGACAACACAGCAGGAGGCGAGCTGCGCCACGCACTTGCTCTCCAATTCTCCCACAACATCTTCAGCCATCACACCAGGGACTTGGAAGCCAGGCTTCCTCTCCCGCCTTGCTTGTAGCAGCCCCACTACAGGCACCCCCGGTGCTAAGTAATATAGTGCCTTGAGCACGCCACTGCTGGACGTACGGCCCCCTCGGCCGGAACCAGGATAAAACTCTGTGTCACTTGTTGCTTAGCATCGACCATTGAGGGATAGACCACGGCGCTTACTACTGGTTAGTGTCGGGACCATATTCCGCACCGACACATTGTGTGGACTCACTCTTCTTATTAATTTGTAGGACTTCACACATGTCTCAAATATCTTCATGTAACTCCATGATCCTTCGTGTGAGAGCCCAGAGTATCCGCGCCATTGGATGCCATCATTTGTGTGTAATCCATGGTGATTTGCTTCTAACATCTCCTAGCGTCGGATGTTGCCAACATGCGCCTTATTTTGCCAATGATCTTGGAATATTTGTTTTGTTCCAAACTTCTGAATTTCATCTCGTGTGGTCTAATGGAAGCGTTGCCCAAGCTTCTCTTCGTTGTCGTCGTCCTCATCTCCACTATCTTGTTCTCATCATGTTGCTGCTTCCTCTTTTTCGTGGATTTCCCCCTGTGTACATAATAGAACATATACCAAAATATTGTTCTATTGAAAACTTTATAAAATTACCTTTCCAACGGGTACTCATTCATCTTAATCGGAGCCCAAATGAGGGAGTTATGGCCGTTTTGTTTCCGCTCTTGCATGCTGTCCAGAAATTTCAGAACGTGCAACCTTCGGTAATTCGGCCATACCCGCTTGTAGGAACCTCCGATGGACTTGATTCTTGATTTGTTGAAAGCGTAACTTCATGAGGCTTATAAATATCCAAAGATGTCCTGTTATTCTCCCTTGAGGTTGTGCAGAAATTGATGGGAACAGAAACTTCTTGTGAATTGATCCGAATATGTTGACGACCTTGATCTTGTGGTCTCCGGGGCGTTACATCGCGTCTCCTTTGGCTTTAAGTCATCACCATTGCTGGACCAGCGAGTAGCATGATGGCAATGGTGTGTATTCTTGATTTTGCTTTAGCCAAAGTGACGGGTGCTTCTCTCACAACGTGATTGCTTCCAACACCTATTGCTTGGACAAACAAACCTCCACAAAACATTAGTCTTAAAACTTTAATTGACACATTGACATACCTTGTTCAACATCACTCTTGTAGGGTGTGCACTCAATAGCGGATGATAGGATACTAACAAAAGTTAGCACCTACCACTAAAGAGTGAATCTTGATGTAGTCATCATCTTGCCGGAGTGGATGTGAACGTCTTGTGTCTAGCTTTTCACCTACTTTCAAGGACACAAACAAGAAAGCAAGCATATATGCAATAATAAAAATTAGGGTTAGTCAAAGAGATAGATGGATCTCCCTAGGGTTCGAGTTGCCGATCCCTGGCAACGGCGCCAGAAAATGGGGCTTGTTGACGGTTCAAAACCGTGCTCAAGTTCACCGCAAGCCTACGGGTGACTTGGTGCCTTTTTCACCAAGGAGGGTCCTCCCTAGATTTGTCAATCCAAGGATCGGAAGCAAACTCCTAGGTTTCTCCATCTAACCTATTGATCTAACCTAACATGAAGCATTGATTGCATAAGAAGATAAACCTTAAAGATGTATGAATTATAGCATAAGGTTGATCGCATCCATGAACGTACACGAGGTAAAGAGCAAACAAGGGAAACTAATGCCTATCATTTTCTAGTCGTAGTTCCAGCCAAAAGAGCAAGCGCGACATGCATCTCATCCAAAGCCATATTTAAACTACTAACCTCCGGTCTGATTCCGAAAACGCCCGCCTTTCGGAACCCCCGTTCTGTCACAACGTATTCCTATTCATGCGGGTAGTCTAGGGCGAGTTCGATAGAACAAGTTGAAATCACTTGGTCGGTCCGGTATGCACCTCTAGCCCCCGTGGCTACAAGAGCACCCTATGCAGTCTAGCTATAGACAAGATTGGGGAAGAAGCATAACCAAGAAGAAAACAAAATCATCGAGGGAGGAATCGAGTCACTAAAAGATCGGATGACATGAAGTACTTAACTCACATAATAAATGCGTTTAGATCATCTCCACCGAGTACATACCATTGATGACCTCAACTAGCTTCATAACTCCGCCATGGCTCAACTGTGCAAGGCGGCCATGGCGGCTAGGGTAGGCCTAGGCCATCTCCTAGATGACTTCGAGGACTCGCGGCGGCCGTCGTCGCTCTCTCCTAGGTTTCGCCGAGTTCCTGTGGATGGATGGATGTGGCGGCTCGCGGAGGCAGAGACAATTTATAGACAAGCACCTATAGCAAAAAGGGGGCGCAAACCGGGCCCGGAGTGGGCTGGGCCGGTCGGCCCAGGCCAGTCGGCCCAGGCCCATTTCGGCCCGGTTCGGCCCCGGTTTCCTCCCCGGTTGCTTCTCGCGTGATCCCTTATTTGTGTGCACTTGCATGTGGGCCTTTGACGTCGTTTCCTTCACGGTTAAGGCTTGAATTCTTGCTATGCAAGCTTCGCTATTTTCTAGTTGAGTCCCTGAAGACTTGCACGTTGACACTTCGGTCCTCGGGTCATTTGGAGTCATGTTCATCGCGTGTCTTGACTTGTGACGGGCTTCATGATCTTCTCTTGAAGTGCTTGATGAACTTATCCCGAAAGTCTTCTCTTTAGCGTAGATTTCCTGCGTAAACAATGAACTCCAAAATCGACATGCAAGAGTAAACTTGTTATATACGGGGGGTTAGTTCCAGTGGTTAGAATAATAAATCAATACCAACATTAAAGGTAAACTCATAGCTAGGTTGATGGAAATTCACCGTCAACACCGACACTCGGCAAAATCCGTGTCTGGAAAACCATGAAGCGCCAAAGAAGAGGACGCGGAGTACCAAAGGCCGAAGTCGGGAGTGTGTCGCAAGTACCTGAAAATTCGCTTCACCGCTTGCCGATGCGAAGTCCTCGGAGACGCTTGAAAACGAGCGCACACACATACTGAGAACTGGAAGTCCGGCCTCATCACCGTCAAGTAGAGGAGTGACCCGATCATGCTCCGGTACTCCTTCTGGTCCACGTGTTCACCTTCCTCGTCCGCATCAAGAGCCGTAGTCGTACTCATCGGCGTCGTCATAGCCTTGGAGTCCTCCATCTTGAACTTCGCACAATGTCCTTGGTGTACTTAGCCTGGTGCACAAATGTTCCTTCCTTTGATTGTTTGATTTGTAGCCCGAGGAAGAACTGCAACTCGCCCATCATGCTCATCTCAAATTCCCTGCTCATATCCTCTGCAAACCTTGCAACAAGAGAGTTAGACGAGCCACCAAAGACAATATCATCCACGTACACCTGCACAATCAGGATATCTCTGCCCTACCTCAGCAAAAACAAGGTCTGATCGACCTTCCCCATCTCAAAACCTCTCTCAAACAAGAACCCCCTCAACCTGCCATACCAAGCTCTAGGCGCCTGCTTCAACCCATACAGCGCCTTCCTCAACTTGTACACTCGGTGGGGGTACTTCTCACTCTCAAACCCCGGAGGCTGCCTCACATACACTTCTTCCTCCAACACACCATTTAGAAAAGCACTTTTCACATCCATTTGATGCAACTTGAACCCTTTAGCCACGGAAAAGGCTAGAAGGATCCTAATCGCCTCCAAATGGGCTACGGGAGAAAAAGTCTCCTCGTAGTCGATCCCCTCCTTCTGACTGAACCCCTGAGCAACAAGCCTCGACTTGTTTCTCACAACCTCACTTTTCTCTCCCTCTTTGTTCTTCCACACCCACTTTGAACCAATCGGCTTACACCCTGGGGGAGGGTCAACCAACTCCCAAACCTGATTCCTCTCAAAGTTCTCCAACTCATGCATCGAATTAACCCAATTGTGATCAAATAGTGCGTATCCAATGTCTTTGGGCTCAAAAGTAGCAACAAATGCAGCATGAGCGAAATGAGAATTGTTCCGAACCCTCGACCGTGTAGTGCGTTCATTCATGTCGCCGATGATCCTCGAAGCTGGGTGATCCACTTGTACTCGCCGGGGAGGTTCTCGCCTCGATGCTACCTCCCCCTCAACATCAGCTTCTCCTTGTTTTTGATTTGTTGTCGTAGGTGTAGTAGAGGGTCCGTCCATCACCGTAGTCGAAGTAGTGGGTAGATGTTCAGCCGGGGGCACCGCATCGCCATCTTCATCGTCTCCATGTTCATGCTCGTCCTCTTGAAAGATCTCCTCGCCAAGCTCATCAACACCTGCACACTCAAAGACAAGCTGACTACGTGGCTCTGTCTCGTCGAAGGTTACCTCTCAAGTCTCCACGATTTGGTTAGTTTCAAGATTGAGCACACGATATGCTCTAGAATGAGATGCATAACCAAAGAAAATACCATCGACAGACCTAGCCTCAAACTTATCCAACTTCCTCGCCTTTCTTCGAATGAAACACTTGTAACCAAAGACATGGAAGTGACTCACCTTGGGTGTGCGACCATGCATCAACTCATAGCATGTTTTCTTCTTGTGCACTCGAGGTAGATCCCGTTCGACACATAGCACGCGGTATTCACCGCCTCGGCCCCCAATACCTCCTCGGAGTCCTATGCTCATCAAGCATCGTCCGAGCCATCTCGCACAAGGTCCTGTTCTTCCTTTCCACAACACCATTCTGGGGAGGCGTATACGGACTCAAAAACTGGTTCTCAAGACCCAAGTCATGGCAAAAGCTTTCAAAATGAGAGTTTCTGAATTCCGAGCCATTATCACTGCAGATTGCTCGTATGACATCTCCGTGCCTCTCGTTCCTCAACCTCAAGACTAGATCTCGAACAAAACCAAACGTCTCCCCCTTATCCTCGAGAAAGAACACCCATGCATACCGAGAATAGTCGTCCACCACAACAAGGACATACCACTTCCCACCCGTAGATCGCACACGAGCTGGGCCAACAAGGTCCATATTGAGCAGCTCGCATGGACGCTAAGTCATCACATCAGTGAGAGGCGGGTGAGAAGAGGCTACCATCTTGGCATGCCTACACGGCGCACAAACCAACTCTTTCTCAAGCCTCAACCATGGCAATCTTCGGACCAAATTGAGTTTACTCAAGCGAGACAAAAGGTCAAAGCTCAAGTGACCCAACTTCCTATGCCACTTCCACAACTCACTCGAAGAACCAGCCAAGAAACAACACTCCACACCCGAAGACTGAGAAAAATCAGCACGAAACACCTGACCCTCGGGAACGACCATACAGACAAGGTCCCCTCGAGAGTCCAAAATCCGAGAACCACCTGGCCGAAACAACACCTCAAAGGCCTCATCCAACAACTGGGACACAGAAAGCAGATTGTACCCCAGCGATTGAACAAGAGCAACACGCTTGAGAGTGATCTTGTCTCTCACTCTGATCTCACATTCTGAAAGCACACGCCCACGCCCATTGTCCCCAAAAGTGATATACCTCTTTGTCACCACCGGGACGAGACTTGAGAACCACCACTGTCTCCGGTCATATGCCTCGAGCAACCGGAGTCAATCAACCAAATGTTCTTCAAGTCTCCCACCTGAAATTCAGAAACGAGCATGTGAGCGAACAAACAACTCAGCACTGGGGTTAGTACCAAAAGAGTAAAACCAGTGCCGAGCCATTTGCTCGAAAGTGGGGTTAGCACTAACCAAAGCATCTCTCCTACCAAAGCTACCTCCACGAACACCACCAGGGTAACCACCCTGAGGGAACCACCCCTCTCTGCCTGGAGGAGGACCAAAACCACGAAAAGAGAATCATGGATCGTCCCTCCTCTCCATCTCAAAGATATGACTCCTCCCACTCCCGTATTGAACACGAGAAGGAGAACGCCTAGCAAACTAACCACCTGCTGACTCTCCAGACCAACCACCAGAACCACGACCACCTAGAATAAACCTAGACTCCTCACGAGCACGAAAACCAAACTTGCCATTCTGCAGACCCCAAACCGGTCTGACCGGTTCCAAAACCGGTCTGACCGGTTTCACTCCCCCAGCAACACCTCCTGCACTCTTTCGCTCTCCCCAAGACGGAACTATCCTCACACTTGCCTTGGCCCTGGGCATCTGCACACGAGGCTCAAGTACACCACAGGAGGGGTGATACTTGTCCTTGTTAGCCCACTCCTTCGCCATTCTCTCCTCTCTCTTCCTCTTGAAGCAAAACTCATCTTTATGGCCATCTCTCCCACAATAGCCACAATGGAACCTCACAAGCTTAGTTTTGGGCTTGGATTGGGGCTGCTCACTTGGTTTCTCTCCACTCGACTTCTCCACCGGTTGCTCCTCACTCGCCTTCTCACTCTCTTTCCCGAAAGTGCTCACAAACTTGATAGGATTTTGGAGATCATTTGTTGGTATAGGAAACACGGGTGGAGCTGGGGTTGTGTCTAGTCGGTTTCTAAGATGGTTAGGTTTTGGGGGGAAATCATTTTTGTGGTGGGTTTTTGGTTGCTCTGGGATATTCTCTCCACTTCCCTCACCAACCTTGTTTGCCCCAAGTCCCTCACCATCCTGCCTCTTAAATGCCTCGATCATCATCCTCAACTGAGGCTCATGACCAGACAACCAACCCATCAACTTTCTCAGCTCATCATTCTCATCCTGCAAACGATCAACATAATGTGCAAGTTCCAAAATTTTCAAAGCATGCATTTCACAGGTAGAGCATGATGTAGGAATGGGTTCTTTCAACTTGGCCTCAAGAGAACTAGTGTAAGCATGCATCTCATCAATATTAGCATGTAAAACAGGGCAAGAAGTGCAAGCTCCTAGCAAAGAAGATCTAGATTTAAGCTCAGCCACTTCGACCCTAAGCACATCTAGTTCCTCACACTTGGAGGCATGCTTTTCCTTGAACAAAGCAAGATCAGTAAGAAAGATGGAGCAATCAGCACAATCAACCTCATCAGAAACAACAGGGCTAGCCTTAAGGGAATCAATCTCAAGCTTGCTATCAAGCACCTGTGTTTCTAGCTCAGCCACTCTAGTCCTAGCATCCTCGAGTGAAGCCCTAAGCTCTTTTCTCATTTTCTTGGCCTCTCTAAGCATGTCATCACGGTTATCAAGCAAAGAGCCAAGCCTCTCATTCTCCTGGCGCAAGAAGGGAAGTTCATCACGCACCTCGTCGTCGGACTCAGAGTCGGAGTCGCTGTGTGTGCTCTTCTTGCTGCCGGAGCTCAGCGCCATGGTGCAGAAGCCGTCTCTCGCGAAGCAGCTCAGCCCGCTCAGGTTCTTGGACGACTTCTTGCTCTTGCGACGATCACCTTCGTTTTCACTGCTGCTCGAGCTCGAGGTGGAGTACGCGGAACTGGAGTCGACGTCGCTTGCTCCCACCATCGCTCGGGCCTTGCCTCGGCTCTCCTTCTTCCTCGATCGTCGCTCGTCCTTGTACTTGCTCTTGTACTTTCTCTTGTGGTCGTGCCTCGACCGTTGCTTGCCATCCATCCTCGACTTGTGCTTGCAGCCGTCCTTGCTCTCGACCTTCTCCGGGCAGTCGGCGACGAAGTGTCCCGGCTTGCCGCACTGGAAGCATGTCCTCGTGTTCCTCCTCATGTTCACCTGGTTCTCGTGCAGCCTCTCAGACCTCCTCATCAACAGTGCCAGCTCGTCCTCTCCAAGCACATCGAACACCTCATCTGGCATAGACATCAAAGAGGACAAAGAGAACATCTTGGTGGATGGGTTAGTGTTAGCTTTTGCTTTCGAACCACCAACGAGGGCAAGACTATGGGAATTAGTCGGACCCTCGAGCTTGGCAGTCATGCCCCTATCGACCTCAGCCGACTTGAGCTTCGAGAACAGCTCGTTCATCGTCAGAGTGTCATACTTCTTTGACTCCACAATGGCCTCAAACTTTCCGCCCCATATTGTACGATCCAAAGAATGTAAGATCTTGATAGCTCTATCATGATCATCATACGGGAGCATGTCCACATTGGCCCTCATGTTGTTCACAACCACCGTGAACCTCTGAAACAAGGAATCGATGGACTCACGAGGGAGATGAGTGAAGTTCTCGTACTCTCTCTGGTAGGTCGCATACATCCGTGCCTGAACCTGGGGATTCCCAACATGAGCCTCCTTCAACACCGTCCAAATTCTACAAGCCAAGTGCTCGGTGTGCACCCGATCAAACTCAGGCTGACACAAAGCACGAAACAAGTAGTCGACCACCTTATTGTTGGTGTCGAACCTGTCCCTCGATCTTGGAGCGAGGAAGTCCATCGGCTGGACATAGCCTGTGTCCACCGTGACATCCCAAAGGATCTGACCCTTTCTGCGGAGGAACGCCCCCATCCGCTTACTCCACATCTGGTAGTTCTTTCCATCGAAGTGTGGAGGACCTGAACCCCATTCCTGGTACGCCATCCTTGGATCTTAGACTGGTTAGAGTCAACAAAGACCCGAACCGGCTCTGATACCACTTGAAGGACCGAAACAGCGAACTAGAGAGCGGGGGGGAGTGAATGGGAGCTGATAAAAATTCTATTCAAGAATTCGGCCTATGAACCCAATTTCACTCGTGCACCTCCGCAAGCTTCTCTTGCCAAGTTCACGTAGCCACTGAAGTGCTACTGAACCTAGGAGCAAGACCCAACCAACAGCCACAACACACACGCAGCGGAAACACACACGACACGGCCGCGGCCAGCCAAACCCGGTCGGGCGGTTTCGAAACCGGTCAGACCACTTCTGTTGGACTTAGCCTCATGCAGGCAGGGGAAACCAGTCAGACCGGTTTGGTAAACCGGTTAGACCGATTTTGTCCAGAAACTCCCCAAAGACCCAAAACACCTCAAGAGCCTTTCCACATCTGAACAAACGAAGCCATGGAGCAACAGAGACTTCCTTGCTCAAAAGCCATTCTCGACAGCCCACAGGGCGAAACCGGTCAGACCGGTTTGGGAAACCGGTCGAGCCGGTTTTGCCCCGGACGATCGGGAAGAACACAGCCCGCGGAAAAACTCAACACACCCTCCAATCGATCTCCCGATTCGTTCCACGGATCAAAGTGAGACTTTGGGGATAGATGGGGCACCTCGTGGGCTACCCTTGGCTAGAAGCTCGATCCCCAAAACCCACTCAATCAAGAGGAATCGAAAGTCAACCCTCAAAGAGCACCTCCAACCCTGGAAACCCGAAACCACCAAAATCCAGCCCCTTAACTCACAGATTTGGGAGGGGAATCACAGCCCAAAGAACCACGAAGGGTTCCCACAAATTTCCCCCATCAAATCCCCAAGAGCAAGGTCTCGAAAACGCACCGAGAAAATCACCAAGAGGGAGCACCGAAAATCACCACCAAGAACAACCGAGAACAACACATCCAAACCTTGAGGAACCACGCCGAATCATCTATACATGTCACAAAGGTACATACAAGGTCTAGCTTGCCGCCTGATCATCCAACCCTCTCAACAAGATCCCACCATGAAGCTCTCAAGCTAGTCCTATGGAAATCCTAAGAAAATAGGAAGGAAAAAAGGAAAGCAAATGAACTAGGGTTTAAAGAGATATCGCTGCCATCCTCTCACCCCTTGGGTTATATGGAGGCCAGCCAAAAGACTAAAATGTCCCTAAAGCCTAAACTAAGATACACGACCACCAAGGGCACTTTGGGAATTTGTCTTCGTAGCACCATCAAACGGATGTCCGGCGACCGCACTTCGCGTAGCCTCGACGCAAGCCTTGCGATCCCGACGTGTGTCCTCCGCCTCGAAGCTTCCGGCGCCCTGCGACCCCAAACCGGTCAGACCGGTTCTCCAAACCGGTCAGGCCGGTTTTGGCCAGACAGCCACACCCGGTCTTCGACCTCGGCTTTGTGGCTCAGCCGAGTAACCCAGTGATTTTCTGGTGAACCACCGCAAACCCCGCGAACTTGATGTAGCCTCCGCCAATCACCACTCATGACTTGGCTCCCATGAAGTCCCGGCTCGACCTTGGTTTTGTGGCTCAACCAAGAAACCATCCACCGACTTCATCTTGCTGTTCTTGCCACCATGCAGCCCGCATTCGACCCCGCTGGCCACCGGGTCCCTCGAACGAAGCCTACTTGTCTTCTCCACACCTGGAGGCCTCACTGGCAACGACCTTTCGCGCTTGTTCTTCACCTGCACCAACTCGAGTCAAGCCGCAACCTACACCTGCAATACTTAGCCAAGAATCAGTCCACACAACGTTGTCAATCACTCATCACACAAGGAAGCGACCATCCACCGGTCCTCGACCCACACATGGTCCTCAATCTCCCCCTTGATGAGTGCATTGACAACACACACATATGGTAAATAAAGAGAAAAGGAAAACAGAAAAGAAACAAAAAGAAAACTCCAACAAGCGATCGAAAGCCGAAAAAGGCAAAGAACGAGATCACTTGAAGAATACAAGTATCGGACCCCTTAGGCAAGGGCAACGGCTCGACACATTCGAGACAGAAACCAAGCTCAAGCAGAGAGCACAAACCACCAAAGCACACATGAGCTCCCCCTGCACATATGCAAGCTCCCCCTGAACAAGTGCCAACTCTGGGCACAAACCGGTCAGACCGGTTCCCACAACCGGTCAGGTCGGTTCCACCAAAACCGGTCAGACCGGTTTCCAAAACCGGTCAGGCCGATTTCACACAGCAGACCACACCCCCAAAAGCCAAAAATGCAAAAGAAATGCACAAGCTCCCCCTTGACTCTTGGGATAGGTTCCAGGGATACAAAGCAACTTTTCTCCACCTTCCTTTCTCCCCCTTGTTGCCAATGCATGAATCAAGGCACAAATGCAACCTAGAGCTTCTCAGGTATACAAAATTCATCACAAGATGCTACACATGTCCAAATGAGCAAGTTAGATACTCTAAGGTTCGTAGCGACCTCAACTACATGATCACCAAGTTTCACAACCATTGGACAAGGCTAACAAGGATTTGAGTAATTTTGCGAAAAGTTACTCTCTCATGAGCAAAAACCTAAACATGAGCAAAACATGTCAAAATGGCAAAGCCATGCAAACTTCATGCTAGGACAACCATTCTAATCATAAGACCATCACAAACACCCACAAGCACCTCATGTCATGTCAAAGCCACCGAGCCATGTGCCCACTTCTATGTATGAGACTTCTCAATGGTAGGCATCATGCAACGGTTTAGCACCCAAAGCAATTTAAATTCAGCATATATGACATGGGAGCACATTTTCCAAGCATTTTACATTTCATTTTCAGATTCATAATTGGTACATGAAATGTCTTTGCGACAAAAAGGAACTTATGCCCCTCCATAAGATAAAGCAAGAGGGCTAAACATTCATGATGGCAAATGAGCCTTTGGCCCCATATGATCAATAAACTAGCTATCCAACCACAAATTAAGCATAGCAAGGCCACTAAAGCATGTCAAGATAATATAAAGGCATTTACACTTGAGAGAGCAAATATGTAACATTTTTAGAAAACATAGCCATCAACCATGGATTATTCATCAAGATCATCAAGAGCTAAGCCAAACTAACTATAGCATACCAAACAAGCTCACAAAGACATATATAGCATTCCATGGTGAACTATGTATATAGGAGAAGCTTTTCCTGTCAATGCATATGATACAAAATGCATGCAATCTAAGATACAAGGATGCCTATACATCATGTTACATATGCCATGCCAAATGCAAGAAATGCACAAAGGAAACTATACATATGCTACAAGGGAGCTCCCACACACCCAACTCAAGAGATCAAACACACACCAAGTTCCCCCCGCAAACGAGTAAAAGTTGCTTGATCTAGGGGTTTGGTGAAAATATTGGCTAGTTGGTCATGTGTGGGTACATGGATCAAAGCTATCTTTCCTTTCTCTACGTTGTCTCTCAGAAAATGATACCTCACTTCTATGTGCTTGGTTTTGGAATGGAGCACTGGGTTCTTAGCAACGCTTATGGCACTGGTGCTATCACATTGAAGTGGGACATGGGTATACTCCTCACCAAAGTCACTCATGGTGTATGAAATACAAAGGAGCTGAGAGAAACAACTAGCAGCGGCAACATACTCTGCCTCGGTAGTGGATTGAGCAACACTCGATTGTTTGCGGGAAGACCAAGACACCAAAGAAGAACCTAAAAACTGGCAAGTCCCAGAAATGGACTTCCTATCCAACCGACACCCGGCAAAATCCGCGTCTGAAAAACCATGAAGCGCCAAAGAAGAGGACGCGGAGTACCAAAGGCCGAAGTCGGGAGTGTGACGCAAGTACCTGAAAATTCGCTTCACCGCTTGCCGATGCGAAGTCCTCGGAGACGCTTGAAAACGAGCGCACAGACATACCGAGAACTGGATGTCCGGCCTCGTCGCCGTCAAGTAGAGGAGTGACCCGATCATGCTCCGGTACTCCTTCTGGTCCACGTGTTTACCTTCCTCGTCCGCATCAAGAGCCGTAGTCGTACTCATCGGCGTCTTCATAGCCTTGGAGTCCTCCATCTTGAACTTCCGCACAATGTCCTTGGTGTACTTAGCCTGGTGCACAAATGTTCCTTCCTTTGATTGTTTGATTTGTAGACCGAGGAAGAACTGCAACTCGCCCATCATGCTCATCTCAAATTCCCTGGTCATATCCTCTGCAAACCTTGCAACAAGAGAGTTAGACGAGCCACCAAAGACAATATCATCCACGTACACCTGGACAATCAGGATATCTCTGCCCTGCCTCAGCAAAAACAAGGTCTGATCGACCTTCCCCATCTCAAAACCTTTCTCAAACAAGAACCCCCTCAACCTGCCATACCAAGCTCTAGGCGCCTACTTCAACCCATACAGCGCCTTCCTCAACTTGTACACCCGGTGGGGGTACTTCTCACTCTCAAATCTCGGAGGCTGCCTCACATACACTTCTTCCTCCAACACACCATTCAGAAAAGCACTATTCACATCCATTTGGTGCAACTTGAACCCTTTAGCCACGGAAAAGGCTAGAAGGATCCTAATCGCCTCCAAATGGGCTACGGGAGAAAAAGTCTCCTCGTAGTCGATCCCCTCCTTCTGACTGAACCCCTGAGCAACAAGCCTCGACTTGTTTCTCGCAACCTCACTTTTCTCTCCCTCTTTGTTCTTCGACACCCACTTTGTACCAATCAGCTTACACCCTGGGGGAGGGTCAACCAACTCCCAAACCTGATTCCTCTCAAAGTTCTCCAACTCATGCATCGAATTAACCCAATTGTGATCAGATAGTGCGTGTCCAATGTCTTTGGGCTCAAAAGTAGCAACAAATGCAGCATGAGCGAAATGAGAATTGTTCCGAACCCTCGACCGTGTAGTGCGCTCATTCATGTCGCCGATGATCCTCGAAGCTGGGTGATCCACTTGTACTCGCTGGGAAGGTTCTCACCTCGATGCTACCTCCCCCTCAACATCAGCTTCTCCTCGTTCTTGATTTGTCGTCGTAGGTGTAGTAGAGGGTCCGTCCATCACCGTAGTCGAAGTAGTGGGTACATGTTCAGCCGGGGGCACCGCACCGCCATCTTCATCGTCTCCATGTTCATGCTCCTCCTCCTGAAAGATCTCCTCGCCAAGCTCATCATCACCTGCACACTCAAAGACAAGCTGACTACGTGGCTCTGTCTCGTCGAAGGTTACCTCGCAAGTCTCCACGACTTGGTTAGTTTCAAGATTGAGCACACGATATGCTCTAGAATGAGATGCATAACCAAAGAAAATACCATCGACAGACCTAGCCTCAAACTTATCCAACTTCCTACCTTTCTTCAGAATGAAACACTTGCAACCAAAGACATGGAAGTGACTCACCTTGGGTGTGCGACCATGCATCAACTCATAGCATGTTTTCTTCTTGTGCACTCTGAGGTAGATCCTGTTCGACACATAGCACGCGGTATTCACCGCCTCAGCCCAATACCTCCTCGGAGTCCTATGCTCATCAAGCATCGTCCGAGCCATCTCGCACAAGGTCCTGTTCTTCCTTTCCACAACACCATTCTGGGGAGGAGTATACGGACTCGAAAACAGGTGCTCAAGACCCAAGTCATGGCAAAAGCTTTCAAAACGAGAGTTTCTGAATTCCGAGCCATTATCACTGCGGATTGCTCGTATGGAATCTCCGTGCCTCTCGTTCCTCAACCTCAAGACTAGATCTCGAACAAAACCAAACGTCTCCCCTTATCCTCGAGAAAGAACACCCACACATACCGAGAATAGTCGTCCACCACAACAAGGACATACCACTTCCCACCCGCGGATCGCACACGAGCTGGGCCAACAAGGTCCATATGGAGCAGCTCACATGGACGCTCAGTCATCACATCGGTGAGAGGCGGGTGAGAAGAGGCTACCATCTTGGCATGCCTACACGGCGCACAAACCAACTCTTTCTCAAGCCTCAACCGTGGCAATCCTCGGACTAAAATGAGTTTACTCAAGCGAGACAAAAGATCAAAGCTCAAGTGACCCAACTTCCTATGCCACTTCCACAACTCACTCGAAAAACCAGCCAAGAAACAACGCTCCACACCCGAAGACTGAGAAAAATCGGCACGAAACACCTGACCCTCGAGAACGACCATACAAACAAGGTCCCCTCGAGAGTCCAAAATCCGAGAACCACCTGGCCGAAACAACACCTCACCCGCCTCTCACCGATGTGATGACTGAGCGTCCATGTGAGCTGCTCCATATGGACCTTGTTGGCCCAGCTCATGTGCGATCCGCGGGTGGGAAGTGGTATGTCCTTGTTGTGGTGGACGACTACTCTCGGTATGCGTGGGTGTTCTTTCTCGAGGATAAGGGGGAGACGTTTGGTTTTGTTTGAGATCTAGTCTTGAGGTTGAGGAACGAGAGGCACGGAGATGCCATACGAGCTATCTGCAGTGATAATGGCTCGGAATTCGAAAACTCTCATTTTGAAACCTTTTGCCATGACTTGGGTCTTGAGCACCAGTTTTCGAGTCCGTATACGCCTCCCCAGAATGGTGTTGTGAAAAGGAAGAACAGAACCTTGTGCGAGATGGCTCGGACGATGCTTGATGAGCATAGGACTCCGAGGAGGTATTGGGCTGAGGCGGTGAATACCGCGTGCTATGTGTCGAACAGGATATACCTCAGAGTGCACAAGAAGAAGACATGCTATGAGTTGATGCATGGTCGCACACCCAAGGTGAGTCACTTCCATGTCTTTGGTTGGAAGTGTTTCATTTTGAAGAAAGGCAGGAAGTTAGATAGGTTTGAGGCTAGGTCTGTCGATGGCATTTTCTTTGGTTATGCATCTCATTCTAGAGCATATCGTGTGCTCAATCTTGAAACTAACCAAATCGTGGAGACTTGCGAGGTAACCTTCGACGAGACAGAGCCACGTAGTCAGCTTGTCTTTGAGTGTGCAGGTGATGATGAGCTTGGCAAGGAGATCTTTCGGAGGAGGAGCATGAACATGGAGACGATGAGGATGGCGGTGCGGTGCCCCCGCCGAACATGTACCCACTACTTCGACTACGATGATGGATGGACCCTCTACTACACCTACGACGACAAATCAAGAACGAGGAGAAGCTGATGTTGAGGGGGAGGTAGCATCGAGGCGAGAACCTCCCCGGCGAGTTCAAGTGGATCACCCAGCTTCGAGGATCATCGGCGACATAAATGAACACACTACACGGTTGAGGGTTCGAAACAATTCTCATTTCGCTCATGCTGCATTTGTTGCTACTTTTGAGCCCAAAGACATTGGACACACACTATCGGATCATAATTGGGTTAATTCGATGCATGAGGAGTTGGAGAACTTTGAGAGGAATCAGGTGTGGGAGTTGGTTGACCCTCCTCCAGGGTGTAAGCCGATTGGTACAAAGTGGGTGTGGAAAAACAAAGAGGGAGAGAAAGGTGAGGTTGTGAGGAACAAGTTGAGGTTTGTTGCTCAAGGGTTCAGTCAGAAGGAGGGGATTGACTACGAGGAGACCTTTGCTCCTGTAGCCCGTTTGGAGGCTATTAGGATTCTTCTAGCCTTTTTCGTGGATAAAGGGTTCAAGTTGCACCAGATCGATGTGAAGAGTGCTTTTCTGAATGGTGTGCTGGAGGAAGAAGTGTATGTGAGGCAGCCTCCGGGGTTTGAGAGTGAGAAGTACCCCCCATCGGGTGTACAAGTTGAGGAAGGCGCTGTATGGGTTGAAGCAGATGCCTAGAGCTTGGTATGGCAGGTTGAGGGGTTTCTTGTTTGAGAGAGGTTTTGAGATGGGGAAGGTCGACCAGACCTTGTTTTTGCTGAGGCAGGGCAGAGATATCTTGATTGTGCAGGTGTACGTGGATGATATTGTCTTTGGTGGCTCGTCTAACTTTCTTGTTGCAAGGTTTGCAGAGGATATGAGCAGGGAATTTCAGATGAGCATGATGGGCGAGTTGCAGTTTTTCCTCGGGCTACAAATCAAACAATCAAAGGAAGGAACATTTGTGCACCAGGCTAAGTACACCAAGGACATTGTGCGGAAGTTCAAGATGGAGGACTCCAAGGCTATGATGACGCCGATGAGTACGACTACAGCTCTTGATGCAGACGAGGAAGGTGAACACGTGGACCGAAGGAGTACCGGAGCATGATCGGGTCACTCCTCTACTTGACGGCAACGAGGCCGGACATACGGTTCTCGGTGTGTCCGTGCGCTCGTTTTCAAGCGTCTCCGAGGACTTCGCATCGGCAAGCGGTGAAGCGAATTTTCGTGTACTTGCGTCACACTCCCGACTTCGGCCTTTGGTACTCCGCGTCCTCTTCTTTGGCGCTTCATGGTTTTTCAGACGCGGATTTTGCCGGGTGTCGGTTGGATAGGAAGTCCACTTCTGGGACTTGCCAGTTTTTGGGTTCTTCTTTGGTGTCTTGGTCTTCCCGCAAACAATCGAGTGTTGCTCAATCCACTACCGAGGCCGAGTACGTTGCCACTGCTAGTCTGCTAGTTGTTGCTCTCAGCTCCTTTGGATTCCATACACCATGAGTGACTTTGGTGAGGACTATACCCGTGTCCTACTTCAATGTGATAGCACCAGCGCCATAAGTTTTGCAAAGAACCCAGTGCTCCATTCTAAAACCAAGCACATAGAAGTGAGGTATCATTTTTCTGAGAGACAACGTCGAGAAAGGAAAGATAGCTTTGATCCATGTACCCACACATGACCAACTAGCCGATATTTTCACCAAACCACTAGATCAAGCAACTTTCACTCGTTTGCGGGGGGAACTTGGTGTGTGTTTGATTTCTTGAGTTGGGTGTGTGGGAGCTCTCTTTGTAGCATATGTATAGCTTTCCTTTGTGCATTTCTTGCATTTAGCATGGCATATGTAACATGATGTATAGGCATCCTTGTATCTTAGATTGCATATATTTTGTATCATATGCATTGATTAGGAAAAGCTTCTCTCATATACATTGTTCACCATGGAATCAGATATATGTCTTTGTGAGCTTGTTTGGTATGCTATGGTTAGTTTGGCTTAGCTCTTGATGATCTTGATGAATAATCCATGGTTGATAGCTATGTTTTTGAAAAATGTCACATGTATGCGCTCTCATGTTTAAGTGCCTTTATATGATCTTGACATGTTTTAGTGGCTTTGATATGCTTACTTTGTGGTTGGATAGCTAGTTTATTGATCATATGGGGCCAAAGGCTCATTTGCCATCATGAATGTTTAGCCCTCTTGCTTCATCTTGTGGAGGGGCATAAGTTCCTTTTTGTCGCAAAGACATTTCATGTACCATTTATAAATCTGAAAATGAAATGAAAAATACTTGGAAATGTGCTCCCATGTCATATGTGCTGAATTTAATTTGCTTTGGGTGCTAAACCGTTGCATGATGCCTACCAATGAGAAGTCTCATACATAGAAGTAGGCACATGGCTCGGTGGCTTTGACATGACATGAGGTGCTTGTGGGTGTTTGTGATTGTCTTATGATTAGAATGGCTGTCCTTGCATGAAGTTTGTGTGGCTTTGCCATTTTGATATGCTTTGATCATGTTTAGGACTTTGCTCATGAGAGACAAGTTTTTCGCAAAATTGCCCAAATCCATCTTAGCTTCGTCCAATGGTTATGAAACTTGGTGATCATGTAGTTGAGATCGATACGAAGCCGTAGAGCATCTAACTTGCTCATTTGGACATGTGTAGCATTCTTTGTTGAATTTTGTCTATTTGAGAAGCTATAGGTTGAAATTTTTGCATTTTTGGCTTGATTCATGCATTGCCAACAAGGGGGAGAAGTTCGAGCTTGAAATGGCTTACTGGACGCATTTAGAAGGTTTTCAGGTGGTTTCGAGCAATTTCTGGGCTCTGTTGTTCACCGGTCTGACCGGTGGTGAGCACCGGTCTGACCGGTGTGAGTGCTGGTCCTGTGCACATCTTAGGCACCGGTCTGACCGGTGGTGATGACCGGTCTGACCGGTGTGAGCTGAAGTTGCTGCAGCTACCCTGTTTTCAGATGATTTGCATGCATTCGTCCAGGGGGAGGTGCATTGGTTCAAGGGGAGCTTGCATGTGTGCAGGGGGAGCTCTTTGTGGTTGTTCGAGCTGTGCTTTGGTGGTTTGCGCTCTTTGCTTGAGCTTTGCTTTGTCTCGGATGTGTCGAGTCGTTGCCCTTGCCTAAGGGGTCCGAGACTTGTCTTCTTCAAGTGATCTTGCTCTTTGCCTTTGTTTGGCTTTCGATCGCTTGTTGGAGTTTCTTTTTGTTCGTTTCTTTTCTTTTTCTTTTCTCTCTTGTTACTTTCGTGTGGGTGTTGTCAATGCACTCATCAAGGGGGAGATTGAGGACCATGTGTGGTTCGAGGACCGATGGATGGTTGTTGGGGGGATTCGGAATCAAGCCTTTCGTATACCTAAAAATAAAAAGTGGCTATGCGAAAGGTTCGACAGCGGAACCCCAGGAGCCGCGGATTCCTTTTCCATCTTTCGGATTTTACGTTTCGGCCAATACCCTTCGTCGCCAGCGAAGCAGCCAAACGAATCCAGCATAGCCCAGGGTGTCAGAGTCTCGGTCAAGCTTGGTGACTTATTCCGCGACGAAACCTCTGGGGCGAATATTATTCACCCAGGGAGTCTCGGCCTGGGATTCGCTCAGGGGGTTTCGTCGTTCCTAACACTTAATGAGTTCAAACTTGAGTGTGGTTTTTTGTTTCAGGTGATGAAGAGCGCTAGGCGAAAGGGGGGATCTCCAAAGGCTCGGGGGTTTTCACCCCGACAGGCGCACGTGATAAGAGCTGGAAAGGCGCCGCGATTTGCGACGTGACATCATGAAGCGCCGATTACGTGGAGACCTAATTGGAGATTACCCGAAGATAGCCTAGCACATTCTGTTTTGATTCGTTTTACACAAGGGTGTTCTCGGAATGTAAAAAGTCCGCCCACCTCCCTATAAAAGGAGACAGACCGGCACTTGTAAAGGGGATCGACTTTTGAGAAATCTACTGTTGAGAAAGAAGCCTTTGGTTGTCCTTTGTTCAGCATTTTGGTTTTGGTTTTAGAGCTTTTGTCTTCCCTTTATTGTTCTTGAGCAAAAGCTGCGGCTTTACCCACAACAATTGGCGCCCACCGTTTGTGTTTGGCTCGAGTATCAAACCCAGAATGTCCACAAGGAAGAAGAGAACCACCGTCAATTCTACCAAAGGGGCGTCGTCCTCCTTGGACGAGGAGCCAAGCCTTTCGACTCTGCTCACCCAGGGAGAGGCGCTCCCAGACCCCAACCCTACGCAAGAGGCGGAGCTGGCCAGACTGCGCAAGGAGGCTGAGGAATTGGCCAGAACCAAGAAAAGGCTCCTGGCAATACAGCACGAAGCGAGATCCAAAACGAGAGCGTAAATCGCTAGCTTAAAGGAAGGACTGCGCGCTCTAAAAGCAAAGCAATCCTTAAGCTTCACCCAACCTTCACCCGAATACACAGTTCCTAGCCAACCCAATTTCAATGAGCGCACTGAGTTTTTCACCCAGCCTCCTCCGCACACCACCTTCAGTCGCAACCCTTCCGCGAGCCCTTTCGAATCAGGCCCCTCGCACCAGGACGTTCACACCATTCGCACGAGACCATGGGACCCCAAATCTCCCTTGTCCCAAGAGATTCGGATCACTCCATGGCCACAAACGTACAGGCCAGTTCCACTACCTAGATTCTCGGGCCAATCTGACCCAAGGCAATTTCTGATGAGCTACGAAGCCGCCATCCTTTCGGCCGGTGGTGACGACTCTGTACTGGTGAAATCTTTCATCATCGCCGCTGATGACGCGGCAGCGCAGTGGTATTCTTTGTTAAGCCCAGGCGTGATTCACGGATGGGATGATCTGAAACAGCGAATCCTCTCAAACTTCCAAGGTTTCCAGCGTCCAGAACTTACAGAGAGCGACCTTTTCTCTTGTAAGCAGAAGGACAAGGAGCCTCTTCAAAACTACTTCAGAAGATTCGTGCATCTGAGAGCCCAAGTGCCAAACGTCTTGGACGCTGTCGCCATCAATGCTGCCATTGTGGGTTTAAGAGCCGGTCAATTTCACTCGCATCTCATGCGCGAAAGGCCAAAAACCATCCAGCGCCTCTACGAAGAATTCGAGAAGTATTGTCGCTCAGACAATGACTTCAGAATGTGCATGGAAGAGCAATCCCAGCAGAAAAAGTCTGCGAAAGCCAATCAACCCGGCGAGAGGGAGTGGCCCAATCCCAGAAACACCTCACATTCTAATCCTCGGGGCGTCTTCGGCCTGGATGGCGAAAACACCTAGGAAAATCCCTGTCCGCAGGCTGATTCGCAGAATCTAGTTCCAAACCCACCCAGTCCCCCTCTTTCCAATCAGGGGGGAGGCCGCAGGGGCGGAAGAGGTGGTGGCAGGGGTAGAGGTCGAGGCAGAGGCCGAGGCCATAACGAAAAAAGAAAATGGTACTGCATTTTCCACAAGGAAAACGAAGATCACAGCTCAAACTATTGCCCAGACAAGAAAAGATTCGAAGCTATCCTTGAGGAAGAGAGGAAGGAAAAAGAGAGAGCGAGTGCTGTAAACCATTCTGCTCCGGCCTGGCAAAATCCTAGTTTTGGGAGAAATTCGTTCGCAAACCCTTTCCAGCCACCCCAATACCAACCGTCACCTTCCAATTACTCCCAGCCTCCACCTTGGCAATCGCAGACCTTCCAGGCTCAAAACATTGAGCGTAGGCCCGTCGAACAACATCCTATTCCTCCTCCACCCCCTCCTTACAAGGGTCCCTCAGCTCTGCCACTGCCAGCCAAGCTCGAAGGCCAGAGCGATCCTTTGCCATCCGTCGGTACCATAATGCCTATCTCAGGGGGCTCCGCCCTGGAATTCGAAACCAAGAAGGAACAGAAGCACTACTTTCGCGAGGTGCGGAACATCTGTGTGGAAGGACGAGTCGAAAAAACAAGGTGGTCCCACATTCCAATCACTTTCTCGGAAGAGGACGTGAGGTTGCAAGGGTTTCCTCACAATGATGCTCTCGTAATTGAAGCAAACATAGCGAGCTGGACTCTCGGGAAGCTGTTGGTGGATAACGGTTCATCAGCAGACATAATTTTCGCCGATGCCTTCGACAAAATGGGGCTCAACAGAGATCTGTTGCAACCCCCTGATACACCTCTATATGGTTTCGGAGGGCGGGTCATCCACGCACTGGGAAAAGTGGTTCTCCCGGTATCCTTCGGCACAGTTCAAAACGCCAGAACTGAGTATCTATCCTTCGATGTTGTGGAAATGTATTACCCTTACAATGGCATTCTGGGCAGAGGTTTCCTCAACAAGTTCGAGGTAGTCATCCACCAAGCATATCTATGCATCAAAATCCCGGCAACATTGGGGGTCATCACAATCTGGGGCCATCAAAACGACGGTCGCAACCTAGAAAGAGGCCGCACCCCGGGACAGCGAAATGTGCATGCCCTCGACGAAGCAGTCAAGCGCAATGAGGCGGTAGAACAGCCGAAGGCAGACAAGGAAAAAATTAACATCCAGCCAGACTGCGAAACCAAACGAGTCCCGTTGGACACGATGGTCCTCAATCAGACTGTTGTTATCGGCTCTGATCTATCGACTGATGAGGAAGCAAATTTGGTCCTTTTCCTCCAGAAGAACAAAGATGTGTTCGCATGGTCTGCCAAAGATCTTACAGGCGTCGACCGAAGCTTCATTGAGCACAAATTGAACATCGACCCGTCGGTCAAGCCACGCAAACAAAAGTTAAGAAAGATGTCTGATGACAAGGTGGTGGCTGTCAAGTCAGAGGTCCAAAGGCTGCTTGACGCTACTGTCATTCGCGAAGTCATGTACCCCAAATGGTTGGGCAACACGGTGCCGGTCAAGAAAAAGAACGGCAAATGGCGCATGTGCATCGATTTCACCGACCTCAACAAAGCAACACCAAAAGATAACTACCCATTGCCTCGAATGGATCAGGTGGTAGACTCCGCGGCCAACGCCGCAATCATGTCCCTGTTGGATTGTTTCTCCGGTTACCATCAGTGTTGGATGGCGAAAGAGGACGAGGAGAAAACCAGTTTCATCACACCCTTCGGAACCTTTTGCTTCGTTCGTATGCCAGAAGGGCTGAAAAACGCCGGCTCAACATTCACTAGAATGACTGGAACAGTATTCAAGCCGCAGATCGGCAAAAACATTCAGGCCTATGTCGATGACCTCATCGTCAAAAGTTCCGATAGGGCCACCCATGTAAACGACTTGGCCGAAACCTTCGCCAACATGAGGAGGGCTGGCTTGAAGCTAAACCCGGACAAATGTGTGTTCGGGGTCACGAAAGGAAAGATTCTGGGGTGTCTCATCTCCGCCAAAAGAATCGAAGCCAACCCCGACAAGATCAAAGCAATTAGGGAAATGGAGGAGCCTAAAACAAAGAAGGACATCCAGAAACTGAACGGCCGAGTAGCAACCTTGAACAGATTCATTTCAAGGTCTGCAGAGCGGAGCCTTCCATTCTTCAAGGCACTGAAAGGCAAAGGCGCAATCGAATGGGGCCCCGAGCAAAGCAAGGCTTTCGCCGAGCTCAGGGACTACATCGAAAAGATTACAACCTTATCCCCACCTTCGCCGTCGGAGCCGTTACTCCTTTACGTAGCTGCTTCAAAGGCCGCAGTCAGCGCCGCTCTGGTCCGAGAGGTCGAAACTGAAAAAGGCAAACTCCAATCCCCGGTCTATTTTGTCTCCGAAGCCCTGGCAGGGTCAAAACTGCACTACTCAGAGCTAGAGAAAATTGCTTACGCCATAATCATGACCACGCGAAAGCTCAGGCACTATTTTGAGGCTCACAAAGTCACAGTGCTCACAGATCAACCTCTGAACGATCTGTTCATCAACAAGGAGGCTTCGTCCGGAATCGCCAAATGGGCAACCGAGTTATCAGAATACACAATTGATTTCGGAAAGAGGTCGGCAATCAAATCCCAGGTCTTAGCAGATTTCATCGTAGATTGGACCTAACCTAGCAATGTCACCACTGACGAAGAGCTAGTGCCAATCTGGGAAATCAGATGTGACGGAGCCTGGGGGCGCAAGGGTGCTGGCATTGCAGCCATTATCACCTCTCCGACGGGTATCAAGCTAAGATACGCCGCCAGGTTAGATTACAAGGACCCATCCGACAAATGCACCAACAACACCACTGAATACGAAGCCTTACTGCTGGGCCTTCGCAAAGTAAGAGCTCTGGGGGCCAGTAACTTCCTAGTCAAGTGCGATGCCAAGGTCATCAAAGACCATGTGGAAAAGGAAAGTGAGGCCAAGTAGCCGGAGCTAGTCAAGTACCTAGCGGAGGTGCGCAAAATGGAAAGGCACTTTCGGGGATTCACTGTCGAGCATCTGCCCAGAAAAAACAACGGTGAGGCCGAAGAGCTTGCAAAGGAAGCCGCTAGGGGGGAGGCGATGCCCTGAGACGTGTTTTTTGAAGTCCTAACCGCTCCGTCTACAAAGCCAGACAAACAGCCGCTCAGCACTATTAACGCAATCGCAAGCTTGGACTGGAGAGCCCCCATAATCGCTTTCCTTCGTGGGCACTATGAACCGGTCGAAACCCACGACCTTAAAAGAATGCAGGAACGGGCCAAGAGTTATATCCTTAAGGATGATGTCTTGTTCAAACTGGGAGTATGTGCACCACTAATCAAATGCATTTCTCAAGACCAAGGCATCGAGCTCATGAGGGAAATCCATGGAGGAATGTGCGGCTCGCACATTGCAGCGAGAGCACTGGCCGGAAAATCCTTCAGGGAAGGTTTCTATTGGCCAATGGCCATAAAAGACGCGGAACACATCGTAAAAACTTGCAAGGCCTGCCAGTTTGCGGAAAAGCACCAGCGAAGGCCTGGCGCGCCATCGCAGCTCATCACACCTACCTGGCCGCTGCAGCGCAGGAAAATGGACATCGTCGGACCGCTTCCCACTGCCAAGGGCAACTTCAAATTCACAGTGGTGGCAGTCGAGTACTTCACAAAGTGGATCGAGGCAATACCTCTCGCTACCATCACCTCAGCTACTATCAGAAAATTCTTTTGGCAGCAAATCATTTGCAGATTTGGAGTACCCAAAGAGCTCACTGTCGACAATGGAAAGCAATTTGACTGCCAAGATTTCAGGGAGTACTGTCGATCAATTGGAACGAAGCTATGCTTCGCATCCGTGTACCATCCCCAGTCCAACGACGCAGTGGAAAGGGCCAATGGGCAAATCTTCTCCGCCATAAAAAAATGTCTCTTCGAGCAGAAGAAAGGGAAATGGGCGGATGAGCTCTCGAGAGTCATCTGGTCGCATAACACTACGGAATCGAGAACAACTAAGTTCACTCCATTCAGACCGTTGTATGGGGCCGAAGCAATGTGCCCCGAAGAACTCACCAACGAAAGCGCCAGAGTTTTGGCCGGTAGCTCTCGCGAGAGCGAAGAGGCCGACAAAGATCTAATGGAAATTGACAGGCTTGATGCAGTCCAAAACCTGTTGAAGTATCAAGAAGAAACCAGGAGATGGAGGAACAAAAAAGTATCCCTCAAGAACATCAAAGTGGGAGACTTTGTCCTGAAAAGAAAGAAGAATGCCGACGCTGTAGGAAAATTCCAGTTCGCTTGGGAGGGACCCTACGTGGTCTCAAGCTCGGTTCGAGATGGGGCCTTTCGCCTCAAAGACGAGGCAGGCGTGGAGTTGCCACATTCGTGGAATGTGGACAACTTGTGTAAGTTTTTTCCATAGTCTACTTTCAGTAGGAGCCCTTCGCACGGAACTATAAGTGCGGAGGATTCATCTTAGCTTTACATTTTTCTAGTCTTTACTTTCGCATTTTAAATTCAATAACAAGGCGGGTACTCTTTTCCTGACATAGGGAGGACTCCACTCTGGAGCGTGAGGTTTTTAACGAGGCAGCCTTGATGTAAAATTTATTTCCAAGTGAATGGAATACTTCCTCCCTAAAATTTTGTCGTGTTTCTTTCGCGTAATTTAAAGTGCTATCTCAAGATAGCCCATCCCAAAAGAGGATGAATTGAAGTGCTATTCCAGAATATCCCTCTCCGAAAGCGAGAGCATCAAAGTGCTACTCATTAGTAGCCCACCCACAAGTGGTGCAGTCGAAACGATTCACAAGAATCAATTTTGTAAAGAGCTGTTTTCTCGACAGCCCGTCCTCGAAGGACGTTCTAAAGCGATTCAGCTTCGAATCGAAACAACCCAGTAGTAGGAATTTTGCAATCACTAACCTGCGCAGAAACAACGTCGCAAGCGATAAAGAACGCCTCAAGGACGAGCATGTTCCAAAAACACGAGTGAACGTCTCGTCAAAAAACAGCCCAAAAGCTGTAAAATTTGACAAATTCAAAACGGCTTCTAGTCCTTCGACACGTTCCACGCCTAGGCGTCGCGTCGCAGGCTAGTTTTTTGCTCCTAACGAAAAACCGTAAGGGATAAATGAGAGAATTCAGCACGTAGCATCGCACAACAGGCCAACAAATTCGAAACCTAGATAATGTAACAATCATAAGCAAAATGGGTGAACTGAAATTATCCCCGCTTCCGAAGGGGGGGAAGACGTTTTCTTCCGAAAGCCGTAACTCGAAAGCGGTGATAATTTCAGTTCTAAACGTTCAAAGATCCTAACATGACAAAAATTATGAGCGACATTTTCAGCACCGCGCCTTCGCATACAAATTTACATTACAACCTTCAAATGTTCAAGTGGCCGGCACGCCACTCTTAGTTCTCGTCCAAAGCACTATCTAATCGATTCAAAGCCGAAGGGGGGCCAACGCTTCTCCGATGACAGGATCCACCTGACCGCCTTCGTCTTGAGGTGCTTCACGAACAGGGGCTCCGGGGACTGCCTGCTCAGGGGCATCGTCATTTGCTTTCGGTGGCCAATCCCTAGGGGGTCCGTAAGGCCCTAAAGTTGCATCAGGACCATGCGCCGCGCGATGCTCTCGAAGCTCCAAAGCCTGTTTTGCCTGCCCAAAATGGAGCTGTGAGAAGGAAGAAAACATTAACAACCATCGCAAGCAATCATTTAACAAAAACGGTCGTAGTCGAAATGAACCGAAAAAGTCCTACCTTTGCCAAACGATCCACAGCTTTCTTTCGAGCATGTGCTCGCCCGCTCTTAGCCCAGAAGTTGTGAAGGATGATCTTATTGATTAGATCAACCGTTTTGCTTGGGGCTGGAGCGTCGTCGGGTGAAGGGAATGCGAAGCCTCGACTTCCAAAAGCTTTGAAATGATCACAGCCCTGTCGCTCGAGAAGATTTAGCAACATCTCAGAGCAGGTAGCTGCTCCATAGTCCCCAATCTTGCTCATAGTATCGGGCAGAAGCTTCAATTCGCTGTGCAACCACTCCACAAAACTCGAGATATTGTCGGTAATCTTGAAATCCTGGGCTTCGGCACCGAAACTTTTGAAGGACCGATACGGCGAACCAGAGAGGGGGGGAGTGAATGGGAGCCGATAAAAATTCTTCTCGAAGGAGATGAAAACTCCAACAAGACGAACGCGGCTTCCAACACACGTCTCCGACTCACTACCAAGGTTGGTCAAGCCCACGTAGCCACTGGAGTGCCACTGGACCTAGGAACCAACACGCAACCTTCCGACCCGAGAAACGCAACGGAAAAACCAAACCTCGAGTCTACGGACCCACACCGGTCGGACCGGTGAGCACCACCGGTCGGACCGGTCCCTCGCCGGTGAAACCGAGCAACTTTCACTAAGTGGCTCTACACCGGTCCGACCGGTGAGACACACCGGGCCGTACCGATGGCACCGAAAGCCCCCAAGGCACCAAACAAGCCAACCGACCACCAAACGGACCCAAACTCGAAACGGCGGCACCACGGGCCAACAACGAACACACCAAGACGTTCACCCGAGCAAAATCCCACGGAGGGTTCCACCGGTCGACCGGTCAAGAGCACCGGTCGGACCGGTGTAGCTCCGGCGGCTCGGGATGAACAAAGACCCGCGGGTCAACTCCCCCAAATCCAAATCTCGATCTCCCGAATCGCTCCACGGACATGAACAAGACTTTGGGGATATCAGGAACACCTCATGAGGAGTCCATAGCCAAGTTTAATCCCACCAAATCTCGTCCAAAAAGGAGGAATCGAAGAAATCCCGCCGAAAGCACTTCCAACCCAAGAACTCAAGAAACCCCAAAATCGAGCACCTTTTCTCACCGATTTGGGAGGGGAATCACGGCCCAAAGAACCACGAAGGGTTCCCACAAATTTCCCCCATCAAATCCCCAAGAGAAAAGCCCCGAAAACACTCCAAAGAAATCACCGAAGAGGGCTCCGAAAATCACCACCAAAAGCAACCGGGTAAAACACATCCAAACCTTGAGAAATCACGCCGAATCATCTATACATGAAACAAGGATTCGTACAAGGTCTAGCAAGCCGCCCGATCATCCATCCCTCTCTACAAGATCTCTCCGTGAAGCTCTCTTGCTAGTCCTAAGGAAAACCTAGAGAAAATAGGTGGAAAATAGGAAAACTAATGAGCTAGGGTTCCAAGAGTTGGCTGCCATCCTCTCACCTCTTGGGTTATATAGGCGGCAACCGAATGTCTAAAATGCCCTTCTCTACTAACTAGGGATACAAGCCCCTCAAGGGCGGATATGGAATTCTTGATGTCTTCACCATCGGACGGATGCCCGCGACCGCACCCCGCGTAGCCTCGACGCAAGCCATGCGATCCCGACGCGTGTCCTCCGCTTCGAAGATTCCGGACCGCGTCGTCGCACACGGTCGACCGGTGCTCCTCACCGGCCGGGGACCGGTCCCCCACCCCCCGGTCGGACCCACCGGTCGGACCGGCTCGTGCCGCCGCACCTCCGTCTTCGGTTCTCCGGTCTTGGCTTTGTGGATCAACCAAGGAACCCGGTGGTTTTCTCGGTGAACCACCGAAACCCCGCGAACTCGGTGTAGCCTCCGCCAATCTCCACTCATGACTTGGCTCCTACGTAGTCCCGGCTCGACCTTGGTTTTGAGGCTCAACCAAGAAACCGTCCACGACTTCATCTTGTCGTTCATGCCACCATGCGGTCCGCACTTGACCCCGCCGGCCACCGGTCCCTCGAACAAAGCCTACTTGTCTTCTCCACACCCGGAGGCCTCACCGGCGACGACCTTTCGCGCTTGTTCTTCACCCGCACCAACACGAGTCAAGCCGCAACCCGCACCCGCAATACTTAGCCAAGAATCGGTCCACACAACGTTGTCAATCACTCATCACACAAGGAAGCGACCATCCACCGGTCCTCGAACCACACATGGTCCTCAATCTCCCCCTTGATGAGTGCATTGACAACACCCACACGAAAGTAACAAGAGAGAAAAGAAAAGAAAAAGAAACGAACAAAAAAAGAAACTCCAACAAGCGATCGAAAGCCAAACAAAGGCAAAGAGCAAGATCACTTGAAGGAAACAAGTCTCGGACCCCTTAGGCAAGGGCAACGGCTCGACACATCCGAGACAAAACAAAGCTCAAGCAAAGAGCGCAAACCACCGAAACAAAGCTTGAAAAAAACACAAAGAGCTCCCCCTGCACACATGCAAGCTCCCCCTGAACCAATGCAACTCCCCCTGGACGAATGCATGCAAAACAAACGAAAACAAAAGGCAAGAAAGCGCAATTTCGGCTCACACCGGTCAGACCGGTCACCACCACCGGTCAGACCGGTGCCTAACATATGTACAGGACCAGCACTCACACCGGTCAGACCGGTGCTCTTCACCGGTCAGACCGGTGAACAACAGAGCCCAGAAATGGCTCGAAACCACCTGAAAACCTTCTAAATGCATCCATTAAGCCATTTCAAGCTCAAACTTCTCCCCCTTGTTGGCAATGCATGAATCAAGCCAAAAATGCAAAACTTTCAACCTAGAGCTTCTCAAATAGACAAAATTCAACAAAGAATGCTACACATGTCCAAATGAGCAAGTTAGATACTCGACGGCTGCGTATCGATCTCAACTACATGATCACCAAGTTTCACAACCATTGGACGAAGCTAAGATGGATTTTAGCAATTTTGCGAAAAGCTTACCTCTCATGAGCAAAGTCCTAAACATGATCAAAGCATATCAAAATGGCAAAGCCACACAAACTTCATGCTAGGACAGCTATTCTAACCATAAGACCATCACAAACACCCACAAGCACCTCATGTCATGTCAAAGCCACCGAGCCATGTGCCTACTTCTATGTATGAGACTTCTCATTGGTAGGCATCATGCAGCGGTTTAGCACCCAAAGCAAATTAAATTCAGCACATATGACATGGGAGCATATTTTCCAAGCATTTTTCATTTCATTTTCAGATTTGTAAATGGTACATGAAATGTCTTTGCGACAAAAAGGAACTTATGCTCCTCCACAAGATAAGTCAAGAGGGCTAAACATTCATGATGGCAAATGAGCCTTTGGCCCCATATGATCAATAAACTAGCTATCCAACCACAAATTAAGCATAGCAAGGCCACACAAACATGTCAAGAGCATGTAAAGGCATTTACACATGAGAGAGCATACATGTGACATTTTTCAAAAGCATAGCTATCAACCATGGATTATTCATCAAGATCATCAAGAGCTAAGCCAAACTAACCATATCATACCAAACAAGCTCACAAAGACATATACCTCATTCCATGGTGAACAATGTATATGAGAGAAGCTTTTCCTAACCAATGCATATGATACAAAGTGCATGCAATCTAAGATACAAGGATGCCTATACATCATGTTACATATGCCATGCCAAATGCAAGAAACGCACAAAGAAAAGCTATACATATGCTACAAACCGGCTCCTCGAGGGGAGGCAAAACGGGCTCGACACCACCGGCAAAAGAAAGCTCCCACACACCCAACTCAGGAAATCAAACACACACCAAGTTCCCCCCGCAGACGAGTGAAAGTTGCTTGATCTAGGGGTTTGGTGAAAATATCGGCTAGTTGGTCATGAGTGGGTACATGGATCAAAGCTATCTTTCCTTTCTCGACATTGTCTCTCAGAAAATGATACCTCACTTCTATGTGCTTGGTTTTGGAATGGAGCACTGGGTTCTTTGCAACGCTTATGGCACCGGTGCTATCACATTGAAGTGGGACATGGGTATACTCCTCACCAAAGTCACTCATGGTGTAGGTGATCCAAAGGAGCCGAGAGCAACAACTAGCGGCGGCAACATACTCGGCCTCGGTCGTGGATTGAGCAACACTCGACCGCTTACGAGAAGACCAAGACACCAACGAAGAACCCAAAAATCGGCAAGTCCCGTAAGTGGACTTCCTATCCAACCGACACCCGCAAAATCCGCGTCCGAAAAGCCATGAAGCGCCAAAGAAGAGGACGCGGAGTACCAAAGGCCGAAGTCGGGAGTGTGACGCAAGTACCCGAAAATTCTTTTCACCGCTTGCCGATGCGAAGTCCTCGGAGACGCTTGAAAACGAGCGCACGGACACACCGAGAACCGTATGTCCGCCTCGTCGCCGTCAAGTAGAGGAGTGACCCGATCATGCTTCGGTACTCCTTCGGTCCACGTGTTCACCTTCCTCGTCCGCATCAAGAGCCGTAGTCGTACTCATCGGCGTCGTCATAGCCTTGGAGTCCTCCATCTTGAACTTTCTCACAATGTCCTTGGTGTACTTAGCCCGGTGCACAAATGTTCCTTCCTTTGATTGCTTGATTTGTAGCCCGAGGAAGAACTGCAACTCACCCATCATGCTCATCTCAAACTCCCTGCTCATATCATCCGCAAACCTCGCAACAAGAGAGTTAGACGAGCCACCAAAGACAATATCATCCACGTACACCCGCACAATCGGGATATCTCTCGCCCTCGCCCTCGGCAAAAACAAGGTCCGATCGACCTTCCCCATCTCAAAACCTCTCTCAAACAAGAACCCCCTCAACCTCGCCATACCAAGCTCTAGGCGCCTCGCTTCAACCCATACGGCGCCTTCCTCAACTTGTACACTCGTGGGGGTACTTCTCACTCTCAAACCCCGAGGTCGTCTCACATACACTTCTTCCTCCAACACTCCATTCGGAAAAGCACTCTTCACATCCATTTGGTGCAACTTGAACCCTTTAGCCACGAGAAAAGGCTAGAAGGATCCTAATCGCCTCCAAACGGGCTACGGGAGCAAAGGTCTCCTCGTAGTCGATCCCCTCCTTCCGGCGAACCCCCGAGCAACAAGTCTCGACTTGTTCCTCACAACCACACCCTTCTCTCCCTCTTTGTTTTTCCACACCCACTTTGTACCAATCGGCTTACACCCCGGGGGGAGGGTCAACCAACTCCCACACACCGATTCCTCTCAAAGTTCTCCAACTCCTCATGCATCGAGTTAACCCAATTGTGATCGGATAGTGCGTGTCCAATGTCTTTGGGCTCGAAAGAAGCAACAAATGCAGCATGAGCAAAATGGGAATTGTTTCGAACCCTCGACCGTGTAGTGCGTTCATTCATGTCGCCGATGATCCTCGAAGCCGGGTGATCCACCGAACTCGCCGGGGAGGTTCTCGCCTTGAAGCTACCTCCCCCTCAACATCAGCTTCTCCTCGTTCTTGATTTGTCGTCGTAGGTGTAGCAGAGGGTCCATCCATCATCGTAGTCGAAGTAGTGGGTACATGTTCAGCGGGGGCACCACACCGCCATCTTCATCATCACCATGTTCATGCTCCTCCTCCCCGAAAGATCTCCTCGCCAAGCTCATCATCACCGCACACTCAAAGACAAGCCGACTACGTGGCTCGTCTCGTCGAAGGTTACCTCGCAAGTCTCCACGATTTGGTTAGTTTCAAGATTGAGCACACGATATGCTCTAGAATGAGATGCATAACCAAAGAAAATGCCATCGACGGACCTAGCCTCAAACTTATCCAACTTCCTCCCTTCTTCGAATAAAACACTTGCAACCAAAGACATGGAAGTGACTCACCTTGGGTGTGCGACCATGCATCAACTCATAGCATGTCTTCTTCTTGTGCACTCTGAGGTATATTCTGTTCGACACATAGCATGCGGTATTCACCGCCTCAGCCCAATACCTCCTCGGAGTCCTATGCTCATCAAGCATCGTCCGAGCCATCTCGCATAAGGTCCTATTCTTCCTTTCCACAACACCATTTTAGGGAGGCGTATACGGACTCGAAAACTGGTGCTCAAGACCCAAGTCATGACAAAAGGTTTCAAAACGAGAGTTCCTGAATTCCGAGCCATTATCACTACGGATAGCTCGTATGGCATCTCTGTGCCTCTCGTTCCTCAACCTCAAGACTAGATCTCGAACAAAACCAAACGTCTCCCCCTTATCCTCTAGAAAGAACACCCAAGCATACCGAGAATAGTCATCCACCACAACAAGGACATACCACTTCCCACCCGCAGATCGCACGCGAGCTGGGCCAACAAGGTCCATATGGAGCAGCTCGCATGGACGCTCAGTCATCACATCGGTGAGAGGCGGGTGAGAAGAGGCCACCATCTTGGCATGCCTACACGGAGCACAAACCAACTCTTTCTCAAGCTTCAACCGTGGCAATCCTCGGACCAAATTGAGTTTACTCAAGCGAGACAAAAGGTCAAAGCTCAAGTGACCCAACTTCCTATGCCACTTCCACAACTCACTCGAAGAACCACCAAGAAACAACGCTCAACACCCGAAGACGAGAAAAATCAGCACGAAACACCCGACCCTCGGGAACGACCATACAAACAAGGTCCCCTCGAGAGTCCACAATCCGAGAACCACCAGGCCGAAACAACACCTCAAAACCCTCATCCAACAACCGAGACACGAGAAAGCAAATTGTACCCCGGCGATTGAACAAGAGCAACACGCCTCGAGTGATCTTGTCACTCACTTTTATCTCACCTTCGAAAGCACACGCCCACGCCCATTGTCCCCAAAAGTGATGTACCTCTTCGTCACCACCGGACGAGACTTGAGAACCACCCCCCGTCTCCGGTCATATGCCTCGAACAACCGGAGTCAATCAACCAAATGTTCTTCAAGTCTCCCACCCGAAAATCAAAAATAGGCACGTGAGCGAACAAACGACTCGAAGACCGGGGTTAGTACCAAAGGAGGAAAACCGATGCCGAGCCATTTGCTCGAAAGTGGGATTAGCACCAACCAAAGCATCTCTCCTACCAAAACTACCTCCACGAACACCACCACGGTAACCACCCTGAGGGAACCACCCCTCTCTGCCTGGAGGAGGACCAAAACCACGCAAGAAAGCCCGTGGAACGTCCTTCCTCTCCAACTCAACGCCACGACTCCTCCAATCCCCGTATTGAGCACGAAGAGGAGAACGCCTAGCAAACTGACCACCTGCACCCTTTCCAGCCCAACCACCAGAACCACGACTACCAGAAACAACCCTCGCACCTGTACGAGCTCGAAAACCGAACACCCGTCCGTCCGTGCCCGCACCGGCTCGACCGGTGCCCCACACCGGTCCGACCGGTGTGACTCGGGCGACAACACCACCCGCGCCTTCTTCTCTCCCCAAGCCCGAACCGTCCTCACAATCGCCTTGCCCCCGGGCATCCGCATACGAGGCTCAAGTATACCATCGGAAGGGTGGTACTTGTCCTTGTTAGCCCACTCCTTCTTCATTCTCTCCTCTCGCTTCCTCTTGAAGCAAAACTCCTCCTTATGGCCATCTCTCCCACAATAGCCACAATGGAACCTCACAAGCTTAGGCTTTGGCTTGGGATGTGGTCGCTCACTCGGTTTCTCTCCACTCAAACCCTCCACCGGTTTCTCACCACTTGCCTTCTCACTCTCCTTCCCAAAGAACACTTTCCCCGAAGTGCTCACAAACTTGATAGGCTTTTGTAGGTCATTTGTGGGTGTAGGAAACACGGGTGGAGGCTGGGGTTGTGTCTAGCCGATTCCTTAGATGGTTAGGTTTTGGTGGGACCTCATTCTTGTGGTGGGTTTTTGGTGGCTCCGGATATTCTCTCCACTTCCCTCACCAACCTTGTTTGCTCCAAGCCCCTCACCATCTTGCCTCTTAAAGGCCTCGATCATCATCCTCAACTGAGGCTCGTGACCTGACAACCACCCCATCAACTTCCTCAAATCATCATTCTCATCCTACAAACGGTCAACATAATGTGCAAGCTCCAAATTTTTCAATGCATGCATTTCACAGGTAGAGCAAGATGTAGGCATGGGTTCCTTCAATTTAGCCTCGAGCGAACTAGTGTAAGCATGCATCTCATCAATCTTAGCATGCAAAACAGGGCAAGAAGTGCAAGCACCTAGCAAAGCGAGTCTAGACTTAAGCTCGCCCACTTCAACCCTAAGCACATCTAGTTCCTCACATTTGGAGGCATGCTTCTCCTTAAACAAAGCAAGATCGGCAAGGAATATGGAGCAATCGGCACAATCATTCTCATCGAAACAACGGGGCTAGCCTTAAGCGAATCAATCTCAAGCTTGCTATCAAGCACCCGTGTCTCTAGCTCAGCCACTCTAGTCCTAGCATCCTCGAGTGAAGCCCTAAGCTCTTTCCTCATTTTCTTGGCCTCTCTAAGCATGTCATCACGGTTATCAAGCAAAGAGCCAAGCCTCTCATTCTTCTGGCGCAAGAAGGGAAGTTCATCACGCACCTCGTCGTCGGACTCAGAGTCCGAGTCGCTCTGTGTGCTCTTCTTACTGCCGGAGCTCAGCGCCATGGTGCAGAAGCCATCTCTCGCGAAGCAGCTCAGCCCGCTCAGGTTCTTGGACGACTTCTTGCTCTTGCGGCGATCTCCCTCGTCTTCGGCTGGCTGCTCGAGCTCGAGGTGGAGTACGCGGAACTGGAGTCGACGTCGCTCGCTCCAACCATCGCTCGGGCCTTGCCTCGGCCCTCCTTCTTCCTCGACCGCCGCTCATCCTTGTACTTGTTCTTGTGCTTGCTCTTGTGGTCGCGCCTCGAACGGTACTTGCCATCGTTCATCCTCGGCTTGTGCTTGTAGTCGTCCTTGCTCTCGGCCTTCTCGGGCGGTCGGCGACGAAGTGTCCCGGCTTGCCGCACGGAAGCGGGTCCTCGTGTTCCTCCTCATGTTCACGCGGTTCTCGTGCGGCCTCTCGAACCGCCTCGTCAACGGCGCCGGCTCGTCCTCTCCAAGGTCATCAAACTCCTCATCTGGCATAGACATCAAAGAGGAAAACGAGAACATCCTGGTGGATGGGTTAGAGTAAGTCTTTCCTTTGGAACCACCAACGAGGGTAAGACTATGGGAGTCAGTCGGTCCCTCGAGCTTGGCAGTCATGCCCCTATCCACCTCAGCCGACTTGAGCTTCGAGAACAGCTCGTTCACCGTCAGAGTATCATACCTCTCCGACTCAACTATGGCCTCGAACTTTCCGCCCCATATCGTACGATCCAAAGAGTGTAAGAGCTTGACCGCTCTATCATGATCATCGTACGGGAGCACGTCCACATTGGCCCTCATGTTGTTCACCACCACCGTGAACCTCTCGAAACAAGGCATCGATGGACTCACCGGGGAGATGAGTGAAGTTCTCGTACTCTCTCCGTAGGTCGCATACAACCGTGCTCGAACCCGGGCGTTCCCAACATGAGCCTCCTTCAACACCGCCCAAATCCTACAAGCCAAGTGCTCGGTGTGCACCCGATCGAACTCGGGCGACACAAAGCACGAAACAAGTAGTCGACCGCCTTATTGTTGGCGTCGAATACGTCCCCTCGACCCCGGAGCAAGGAAATCCATCGGGCCGGACATAGCCCGTGTCCACCGTGACATCCCAAAGCACCGACCCTTTCCGCGGAGGAACGCACCCATCCGCTTGCTCCACATCTGGTAGTTCTTGCCATCGAAGTGTGGAGGACCCGAACCCCGTTCCTGGTACGCCATCCTTGGATCTTAGACTGGTTAGAGTCAATAAAGACCCGAACCGGCTCGATACCACTTGAAGGACCGATACGGCGAACCGAGAGAGGGGGGGGGGGGGAGTGAATGGGAGCCGATAAAAATTCTTCTCGAAGGAGATGAAAACTCCAACAAGACGAACGCGGCTTCCAACACACGTCTCCGACTCACTACCAAGGTTGGTCAAGCCCACGTAGCCACTGGAGTGCCACTGGACCTAGGAACCAACACGCAACCTTCCGACCCGAGAAACGCAGCGGAAAAACCAAACCTCGAGTCTACAGACCCACACCGGTCAGACCGGTGAGCACCACCGGTCAGACCGGTCCCTGCTGGTGAAACTGAGCAACTTTCACTAAGTGGCTCTACACCGGTCAGACCGGTGAGACACACCGGTCAGACCGATGGCAGCCTGAAAGCCCCCAAGGCACCAAACAAGCCAACCGACCACCAAACGGACCCAAACTCGAAACAGCAGCACCACGGGCCAACAACGAACACACCAAGACGTTCACCCGAGCAAAATCCCACAGAGGGTTCCACCGGTCAGACCGGTCAAGAGCACCGGTCAGACCGGTGTAGCCTGGGCAGCTCGGGATGAACAGCACCCGCGGGTCAACTCCCCCAAATCCAAATCTCGATCTCCCGAATCGCTCCACGGACATGAACAAGACTTTGGGGATATCAGGAACACCTCATGAGGAGTCCATAGCCAAGTTTAATCCCACCAAATCTCGTCCAAAAAGGAGGAATCGAAGAAATCCCGCCGAAAGCACTTCCAACCCAAGAACTCAAGAAACCCCAAAATCGAGCACCTTTTCTCACCGATTTGGGAGGGGAATCACAGCCCAAAGAACCACGAAGGGTTCCCACAAATTTCCCCCATCAAATCCCCAAGAGAAAAGCCCCGAAAACACTCCAAAGAAATCACCGGAAGAGGGCTCCGAAAATCACCACCAAAAGCAACCGGGTAAAACACATCCAAACCTTGAGAAATCACGCCGAATCATCTATACATGAAACAAGGATTCGTACAAGGTCTAGCAAGCCGCCCGATCATCCATCCCTCTCTACAAGATCTCTCCGTGAAGCTCTCTTGCTAGTCCTAAGGAAAACCTAGAGAAAATAGGTGGAAAATAGGAAAACTAATGAGCTAGGGTTCCAAGAGTTGGCTGCCATCCTCTCACCTCTTGGGTTATATAGGCGGCAACCGAATGTCTAAAATGCCCTTCTCTACTAACTAGGGATACAAGCCCCTCAAGGGCGGATATGGAATTCTTGATGTCTTCACCATCGGACGGATGCCCGGCGACCGCACCCTGCGTAGCCTCGACGCAAGCCATGCGATCCCGACGCGTGTCCTCCGCTTCGAAGATTCCGGACTGCGTCGTCGCACACCGGTCGGACCCACCGGTCGGGGCCGGTCCGGTGCCGCTTTGCACCTCCGTCTTCGGTTCTCCGGTCTTGGCTTTGTGGATCAACCAAGGAACCCGGTGGTTTTCGCGGTGAACCACCGGAAACCCCGCGAACTCGGTGTAGCCTCCGCCAATCTCCACTCATGACTTGGCTCCTACGTAGTCCCGGCTCGACCTTGGTTTTGAGGCTCAACCAAGAAACCGTCCACGACTTCATCTTGTTGTTCATGCCACCATGCGGTCCGCACTTGACCCCGCCGGCCACGGGTCCCTCGAACAAAGCCTACTTGTCTTCTCCACACCTGGAGGCCTCACCGGCGACGACCTTTCGCGCTTGTTCTTCACCTGCACCAACACGAGTCAAGCCGCAACCTGCACCTGCAATACTTAGCCAAGAATCAGTCCACACAACGTTGTCAATCACTCATCACACAAGGAAGCGACCATCCACCGGTCCTCGAACCACACATGGTCCTCAACTTTCCAAAGCTCGGCGATACTCAGTCGCTAGATACGCACCCCATTGGTGACAATAAGCCTAGTTCTTCTCTAAAGTATCTTCGAGCTCGCCCTTCACCTTCTTCAATTCCGCAATAAGGTTGGCATTGGCCTCCAGCAAGATGTTCTGCGCGTCGTATTGCACAACCATATCCTTCAATTCCTGACGACACTCCTCATAGCATTTCACGTTCAGCTCAAGTTCTCTCTTCAAAGCGTCCAGGGCTTCTTGTTGCTTGGCGCGATGATTCGCTTGCTCACTGGCATCACGTTTTAACCTCTCATTCTCCTCTTTCAAGCGTCGATTCTCGTCCTCTAGCATCTTCTGCTTGTCGAGAGAGGCCTTTGCTTCCGAGGTCGCCTTTTCGAAGCCCTTCTGGCAAGCGACAATGCCTCTTGAAAGATAAGCGAGCACAACACTACTAGATTTTCCCCCTAATGCAACGCACAAAATGTGTTGCAATATGCCATATTTGGTTGCAATAGACACAATTGCAACCAAATTATTCCGTGGGCCATGGGATGCGAAAGGCCGCGTTGCATTAGGGTATTGCGTCGTTGTCCATCTAGTGGTTGCCAAAGTTTTTTTGTTGCAACGTAACGCAACATTGCAATTAGGGTTTTTTACAACACTTGTTCTGGTTGCAAAGTGTACTATAGCGACACATCTGCGGTGTTGCCAAAGGTGCAATTGCAACGTTTCTGTTTCGTTGCAAGTTATAGTATTGCTACGCACTGACTTTGGTTGCTATTGGTTGAACCTCGTCTATTACCACGAAAGTAATTTGGTTGCAATATGTAGTATTGTCTGATGCCACGAAATTGGTTAGTTGCTATAGGTGGTCTCCTCTATTGCCACAAAAGTTGATTTCGATGCGATAGGTAGTATTGCCTGATGCCACGATATTGGTTATGTTGCTTTAGGTGGTATCCTCTATTGCCACGTAATTTGATTGGTTGTAATATGTGGTCCTCTATTATTGCTTCGAAATTTGGTTGGTTGCCATAAGTTAAAGTCTTTATTACAACGTTTCTATTAGGGTTGCTACAAGTGCACTATCTATTGCCACGCTCATTTTGTGTTGCTACAAGTTGAACTTCTTATTACCACGTTCCTATTAAGGGTTGCTTCAAGTACACCATACTATTGCCACGTTCCTTTTGTGTCGCTACAAGTTGAATTTCTTATTACCACGTTCGTATTAGGGGTGCTACAAGTGCACCTTACTATTGCCACGCTACTTTTTGGCAACGAAAAACACTGGTTGTGATATCATGATTTATCATTTGCAACGTATGGTGTATTCCGCCACGCTCATTTATGTAGCAAAGAAATTGCAACATTAATTAACATCGACAGATAAATATAACAATGCATCTATAGTTAATTAACCAACATTGAACCATCCACCGAGTTAATTACATGACTCATGAAGTACTTAAATACCGAAAAGTTTGGCACAGGACATTGTTTCAACACATAGTAGACAAATTTGCTAGGACATGAAGAACTTGGTCTGCCAATTGTGACTTGGAGATGATCCCAACACTTGATCAGCAAAGGGGGATTCAATGCAAGGAGGTCGCATCACCTGTAAAGAATCAACAAAATGTTTAAGCTAGCATCAATTAATCTCTAATATTGGAATTTGTGAAACAACAACATATAGCAAACCAAAGATTGATTGTGATTCATAAAAATAGCATAATGACATCAAATAATTACCACAACCATAAACACACTTTGACAGCTGAAACATGAATTACATTCACAGCAGTAAGAGTTGTTGAAAAAAGCTTCATCTCATGTCTTTTTGGTGCTTTGTCATCTCCTTTGTGCAACTTGTACCTGTAGCTGTTGAGAAGAAATTTGTCTAACGGTGGATTGTGTTTTAGGATTGTTAACACCACCTTTAGTGCTTCTGGTTTTGCGAAATACTTGTTTTCGAGCTTCTTCAGATTCCTTCTCCTATGAACCAATCATTTGGAAGGACAAGATTAGCCGTAATTTCATCAGTAACTGATGATATGTACTAGTAAAAAGTTGTGAATTCGAGAACAACCTGAGTACACGAGAGCACATTCATGGAGTCTGGTTGTACATTCCCAGATGTAGGAATTGATGGTTCCGACGCCACGTTGTCTGCAGATTCAGCGACAAGGTTGTTTTGCTGGGTGATTGATGCAACCGCCGCCACGTCGGCAGATTCAGTGACATTGTTGCTTGGGCATGGTTGCACAGATATTGGCTGGTCAACCTACCAAAGGATACAAACATTCATATATAGAACCCAAGGAAAGAAACCGATTCATGCAAATAGCTTGACCAGTACCTGTGGAACTTGTGACTGTCCATTTGATGCTTGCAGCATTGATAGGAACTCTTGCCTAAGCTCGTTGTAGATCCGCTCGCCTTCTCTTTTCACTTTCTTCAAGTTGGCGTGCATGTTCTCTCCTTTACGCTTCCCTTTCTTCTTCCCATCCCGACATTTTTTCTTGTAGCTGCCCAAATGCGTCCATGAGCTCGACGTGTTCCTCATGCGTCGTAGCTCTTCCCTACAAATTTGTTCCTCGCGCTCCGCATTGAGCACCGCCTTCTAGTTGGGTTTTTTGCCGTGTATCCGTTTCCATGCAACTTGGTTGATTTGCACTTCGTGACTTCTTTGTAGGCTTTTTGGAACATCTCGTTTTTTTTTTCCTTTTGGGAAACAAAGTTGTTGTCCGCATTTGATTCCGCCTCGCAATAACGCCGCTTGCGGTGTCCTAACATTTGCAAGGCACGGGTGGAGGAGTTAGTTGAACAAGAGATTGGTTGCATTCTATAGTTGCATAAGCCTATGTATAGTAATGTATGAACTAATTCATTGAGAACTCACATAGACATTTTTAGATTGTTCGTCTGTCCAAGACCCCTGGTTAGTGTGAGTTATCCACCAAAGTTCCATATCATCGGGCTCTTCACCAGTTTCTGGGTCTCTCTGTTATGCCTGTCGGTGCGGAATATGGTCCCGACACTAACCAGTAGATAGCGCCTAGGTCTATCCCTCAATGGTCGATGCCAAGCAACAAATGACACAAGGTTTTATCCTGGTTCCGGCCGAGGGGGCCGTACGTCCAGCAGGGGCGTGCTCATGGCACTATATTGCTCGGCATCGGGGGTGCTTGTAGTGGGGCTAGTACAAGCAAGGCGGGAGAGGAAGCGTGGCTTCCAAGTCCCTGGGAGAGTGGTCGAAGATGTAGTGGGAGAATAAGAGTGTGAGTGCACGGTGTCGTGTTGATCTGAGCTCGTTCGCCCGTCGTCCCCCGCGGCTGGGGACTCGCCTCCCCTTTTATAGGCCAAGGGGGCGGCGAGTTTCATGCACGCCGCGCTATCCAGCTACGTGGGGGTGCACATCATGCTACGCTGTAGAGTGGGCGGCCGTCCGGACGATCTTCGCTGCGATCCGGCCATGATGGCCTACCCCGTACCCGTACAGTGGCGGTTCGAGGGTAGGAGGGCGGCAGATGGTGGTGGAGTCCTCTGATAGGCTTCGAGGGAGGTGCTGATGATGGCTGGTACGGGGCACAGGGGCAGGCAGAACGGCGTTCCTTCCCAATGCGCTCCGCGGTAGCGGAGTGGTCGATGCAGCGCCGGGCGTGCGCCTGCACGCGTGGGTACGGCGGCCACGCCGTTACAGTAACCGGGATGGCCATCCACCGGCCTAGCGCCCCTCACCTAACCTGTAGGGTCACGGGAAAGTGAAATTGAGGGTGCGCCCGGCCCCCCTTCGAGGGTCGGGCGCGTTAGCCGTACTGTAGTGGGCGCGCGGTGTCACGGGACTGACACCGGCCGTACCGCACAGTCCATCCCCACAGTGGCGGGGATGGGCTCCTCCCTGGGGAGTTGGTGCGGCGGCACCGGGGCGCGAGCCCCGGGCGCATGATGGCGCCGTCCTTGCGGCGTCAGGGCGTTAAAGGCCCGTGTACGGGGCCGGCGCACGCGTGCGGGGCGCCCGTGAGCGTGGCGGGCCCCAGCCGAGGGCGGGGCTATCCCTCGAGCGAGACGAGACCCGCTCGAGGGGGAGTGAGACCTCGAGCGGGGCGAAACCCGCTCGAGGGAAGTGCTGCCCCTCGAGCGGGGCGATGCCCGCCCGAAGGGAGCGTGCAGCCTCGAACGAGGTGGAGTCCGTTCTGAGGGGATCCTTAAGCGGGCCGCCTCGATGGGCCGTCGGAGTCCCCGCGGGCCGTATCCTGCATGGTTAGGCGCCTGCATGGTTAGGATTAATATTATCGGGTTTTGGTACTGGGATTTAAGTGAGGGTCTCCCCATTGTTTAAGGGGACCCCTAGGGCGGTCCCCGACAGTAGCCCCCGAGCATCTGCGGGTTTGCCATTGTGGCTCCCGCGGATGCTGGTACCTACTGATAGGACGTTCTTCCCTCCTTGTTTGCGAACGCTTTCCGTGGGGCCGCGTCAGCGGACCCGCGGGTCTAGCCCCCGAAGCCCTGCAGGAGTGTGGGTTCTCCTGTAGGGGTTAACCGTGAGAACTTTGGTCAGAAAGGCATGGCACATATGCCAACCGGCATCGGCGGTATTTCAGCCGGCTTCGGGGGTGCACGCTCCCCTGTCGCTGTCTCCGGCAGGTGCAATTTCAAGGAGGTGTAGCCGTGCATCAAGCCCCCGAGCCTTGGCCCGTTCGAGGCGATCGGGTCGAGCCTGACGACTTGTTTTTTTAACGCGCCCTCGCCGTCCCTCCGCGGGACGGAGGGTGAGGTTTCCGCGACTCCCTTCGAGCAGGTCGCGAATCGCGGATTCCTCGTCGAGCTGCTAGCGGGTGGTTCAAGTGGACGCCCATGCCCCGTTCGATAAGGGTAGGCTGCGCGGTCCGGAGACACGTCCATGGAAGCGCTTGCGTGGGTTTGCTAGGTGGGGCTCGGTCCCGTTCGCTAGGGACCGAGGGCGCGGAAGCTCTCCCTCGGTGGGATCCCCCTGCTAGCTGCCCTCGCTGGCTCTCGAACACGACATGTGGGGCACCCTCGAGCCAACGGGCTCGAGGAACGGCTCGAATGCGCGTGCCCTCGTCGTCCCTAACTCTGCGATCTGAGGCGCCTGTTCGAACCCGTCGAGGGTCAGGCTTCGAACCTCTGATCAGTAAGGCCATGCGGGGCCGTGCCTGGGACGGCCCCCGTCTTTTCACGTTTTGCGGCCGTCGAGGGGTCCGGGGCGAGCCGGCCCTCGAGGTGCCGGGGTTGGCGGCACGCCGTATGTGCCTTCTTTTAGAGGGTTGACATTGTCTCGGCGGGGGGGGGGCTCGCTCCGCCGAGGGTTTTGCGTGGCATGGGTGCCCGCGGTCGCCTGCTCTACATCGAGCAGGTCCCGGGCGACCTTCTCACGTCGATATCCCATCGAGGGTTGACGTCATCTTGGGCCAAGGGCTCGTGCCGCTCGAGGGTTTTACGTGGCATGGGTGCCCGCGGTTGCCTGCTCTACATCGAGCAGGTCCCGGGCGACCTTCTCACGCTGATATCCCATCGAGGGTCTCGTTTGTTTGGAGCCGAGGGTCGTGCCGCTCGAGGGTTTTACGTGGTATGGGTGCCCGCGTTGCCCCGCTCTACATCGAGCAGGTCCCGGGCGACCTTCTCACGCTGACATCCCATCGAGGGTCGCCTCTGCTTCGAGCCGGGGGTTCGCCCCGCTCGAGGGTGCTCTTTGCTTGGCAAGGGACCCGGCATTTAAGTGCCTTGCGGTCGTGGCCGCGGTTTTGCAGCGCGGGCGCGCCTTTTAGGCGCTCGCACCGCGCGCGCGCGCGTAGTGGGCGGCGCGGCGGGCGCGACGTGACGGTTTTGCCTCGGTTGTCGCCGGTCTTTGCCGTAATGATGACCCGCCCGCGAGGTTATAGCCACCGCGTTCGTGGTGGGGGCCCGCCCGTCGACGCGATGGAAAGATTCCCCCGCAAGTAATGCTAGTCGGGGCGTCCGCTCCGAGAGCTCGCCCGTCGGCCTATAAAAACCGCGGGGACGAAGGGACGGCGGTTTTTTACCTTGGCTTCTCACCGTTTTCAGTCCCCCCCCGCCTCTTCGCCTTCGTCTTGCTCTTGCCACCGCGCGGGCTCGCTGTTAGAGCTTTTTCCCCCGCTCCTTGTCCTCCGCTCCTGTTCGCCCTCATCCTCTTCATGGCGCCGCCTCAGCCTCCCCTTAGGATCTTGGAGCCGTACGCCTGGGAGAGGTCGACGGTGACCCGGCTCGCCCTGGGCGAGCTAGTCGCCGCCGGCCAGCTGGCGGCCAACGAAGACGGACGTCCGGCGGAGTGGATCGTGCCGCCGGCTGCGGACCGCGAGCCCAACCCGCCGGAGGGCTACGTGGTGAGTTTCACCCGTTACCACGAGCGGGGCTTCGCCGCGCCGGCGAGCACCTTCATGCGGGCGATGTGCTACTATTACGGGGTGGAGCTGCATAACTTCGCCCCCAACGAGATCTCGCAGGCGGCCACATTCGTGGGCGTCTGCGAAGGGTACCTGGGGATCTCAGTTAATTGGGAGCTCTGGGTACACCACTTCCGCGCGGAGCTCGTCACGCAGCCCACGACGGAGCCAAGGACCCGCCGCGCGATGCGCGCCGGCGGGATGTCGCTCGCCCGCGAGGGCGGTTCAAGGACGTCTACATCCCCCCGCACCATGACGACGAACAACGCCGGGCCGGGAGCGGGGATGGTTCTACCCGCGCAATGCCGAGCCCGCCTTCCCCCCTACACCGGCCGGGTGTTCAAGGAGAGGCCCGCCTCCTGGGGCTACGGGGTGTCCACGTCCCAGCACCGAGCGCGGCAGGAGTCGGTGTGCCGGCGCGGGCCGCAGCGGCTGAGGAAGCACGGGGTGACCGCGATAGGCGTCCTCGCCTTCCTCCACCATCGGCGGGTCGTGCCTCTGATGGAGAGGCCACTCTGCATCTTCGAGATGACGGAGGCTGCCAACCCTGTCGACCTGGCGAGGTCGCGGATGCTCCCGACGCCCCTTGAGGGGCCGTATGCGCCTCACCGGGCGCGGAGCGCCGTCGACACCCGGACGCCGCCGATGCCTGAGGGCCGGACCCCGTGGGACGTCGAGATGCTCCCCCTCGGCCCGCTGGTGAGTCTGTCTTTTGATTTCGTTTCAGTTCTTGGTTTTGCTTTCGTTTTCTGACGTGCCACTACCGCTTCTGCGCAGCTGGTGGAGTTCACCATCGCCAAGTCCGTTCCGCCCACCCCCGACTCCCGCGCGCTGGGCCGGGTGGCGCAGCAGCGGCAGCAAGAGGAGGCGGCGCGCAAGAAGGCGCGTGCGAGGCGGCGTCAAGCGCGTCGCGACCGGCGGGCCGCGGAGTGCCGGCGGCGTGAAGAGCCGGGGCTCTCCTCCCCGGGGACCGAATGGTGCTCGTCCTCGGAGGAGGACGAAGAGGAAGAGGGCGAGGGGGAGGGCCCCTCGCACGGGTGGCGGCCCCGCGCCCCCCGTCGCCGAGCCCGCGCCGGCGTCAAGGGCGGCATCGCCCGGGGCGGGTGCGCCGGCGCCCGCCGCCGGGCATCGACATCGGGAGCGGCGTGTGCCGCGGAGGTGCCGCGCGCGTGCCACGGGCGCGCGCGGCGGCGCGCGCCCGTGCGCGCGTCAGGCGTGCCCCGCGCGCGGGGCGAGCGTGCCCGTCCGCGCGGCACCATCGTCGGGGGCGCGACGGCCGGCGCGCGCCCGTGCGCGGGCGAGCGTGCCCCCGCGCGCGGCGGCGCCTTCGGGAGGCGCGGTGTCGGCCGCGCCCGCGCACGGGGTGGGCGCACCGCGCGGACGCCGGCGCCGTCGGGAGGCGCCACCGCGGTGTGCCGCGGCCGCACCGGCCTCGTCCGCAGAGGCCTCGAGGAAAAGGAAACGGGCCTTTTCCTCTTCGAGGTAAGGAGCTCATCTTTTTTCGCTTGGTTTGCTTCGTTGGTGATCGGGCGATCTAACCCTCCATTCGTGCCTGTGTAGGGTGGTGCCAACCGTTCCCCCTCTTGCACCAGCCAAGGTGCTGAGGACGGATGCGTCGATCCCCACCCGGCGGCGCTCGTCGAGGGGGTCGCGCCCGGGGACAAGCACGGCGGCGGGCACGAGCTCGCAAAGCCCGCCGGGCCTCGAGGCCCCGGCCGGGCGGATCGGCCCTCGCCGTCGCGCGGCCGCAGGCCGCCGGGGGCGGCCGGCGCCGGCCGTTGCGGAGGCACGGGCCGCGGCGGCGGCCATGGTGGAGGTGCAGCCCGCGGTGGCGCCCGCCGCGGAGGAGGTGGAGCGGGCGCAACTCGGCGGTGCGCCCGTGGATGCGGCGGTGCGGCGCGGAGGTGGCGACCGCGGCGCCACGCTCGGCGCCCGTGGCCGCGGAGGTGCGGTGGAGGTGCCGGCGGAGGCGGCGCGCAGCGGCCGCGCCCGCCGGCGATCTTCGGGCGGAGGTGGTGGAGCTCTCGGATGACTCCCCGCCGCCCGGGTGGAATCGCGTGGGCCGCGCGGCCCACGAACTCCCCCCGAGCCCCGGGAGGGGGCCCTCGTGAGGCGGCACGAGGGTCACATGGTGGTGGGGGCCGAGGACACGATGCCGAGGCCTCGTCCTCCGCGCCGGCCGCCCCCGCCCGTGGGAGGGGGCCGCCGAGGATCCCCCTCGCGTTCGCCGACGCCGGGGGGGAGCAGGAGCTCGGGGCGAGCTCCGAGCCACGGCGCCACGCTCAACCGCGCGCTGAACGAGGCGCTGCGGGTCCATGGCGGCCCGGCCTGGCTCGTCTTCCAGGTGGGCCACGGTCGCTCGCTCTTTTTCCCTTTCGTTTTCGTACAATGTATTCAAGTCTTGGCGTTTACGGGCTTTGATTCTGTAATTGCCAGGAGCTCGAGCGTCGTGCCCACGACAAGTACGACGCCTTCGACCTGGTGAACGCCGAGGCCCACCGGCTCCGGGAGCAGTGCAGCGCTTTCGACGCGCTTGCAGACGCTCTTAGGACGCCGGGACACCGGCCGGCGTACGGGCCCCGGCTCGGCCTCGACGAGCTCCCCGAGAGCTCGAGGCGGGGCGCGGGCGCGTCGCTCGAGCCTCGAGCGGGTTCGCGCGGCCCTCTTCGATCGCGACGAGGCGCCGTGGAATGCGCGCGCGGATCCGGAGAAGGCGCGGATGTTGGCCGCCAACCGGGAGGCGGAGGTGGCCACCGCTCGCGCCGAAGTCCGGGAGCTCCGCACGTCGCTCGAGGGGGCGCAGCGCAACGGCGCCGCCAGCCGAAGAGCGGGCGCGCGGGTTGGAGCGCACGGCCGCGCCAAGGAGGCGGACGACCCGAAGGCCGCCCCTCGACGCCAAGGCTCGCGGCCCTCGTCGTCGCCGAGGAGCGGCTCCCCGCAAGAGAGCGCCGCCCGCCAAGGGGCCGAGGAGCGGCCGCAGCGAGGGCGAGCCGCCCTCGTCGATGCCCGTGCGCCGCCGGGAGCGGGAGCGCGCCGCCCATGAGGGGACGCGGAGGTCGTTGGAGGAGCGGAGCACCGCACTCTCCAAAGTTGAGGACGAGGCGCTCGTGCTCAGCATCAGCAACGCCAACCAGGAGCTGGCCCTCCGCGAGCAGGCGAAACGGCCCGCCTCGGCCTCGGCCGCCGCTCGAGGCCGTGCGCCGGGACTTCGAGATGGAGAGGAAACAAGTCGAAGGTGAGCCACTGCTTGACTCTTGCTTGTTGGTTTTTCGTTTGGAAACTCGCATTCCCTTTTTCTGATTTTTTCTTGCCTTGTCGATTCCAGGCTTGCGCACCGCCTTGGGGCACGCGGCTGAGCGGGCCGAGGCGCTGCAGGCTTCCTACGACTCCTCTGAGCAGGAGTTGCAGGAATTGCGCGATGCGGCCCTCGAGACCTGCCACGTCGTCGAGGAGGGCGATGCCCGGGCGGCGGCCCCCCCTCGGCCGCCCGTCGCGTGCCCTCGGTGGCCATGTCACCGAGCGGATGCGCCGGCGTTGCGGTCGGGTGTCCGAGAAGGCCCTCGGAGTGGTGCGATCCCACTACGAGGTGGACTTCGAGGCGCCGGCGGAAGGCTACGTCGTGCCCGAGGGCGTCGAGGACGAGGTGGCCATGGAGCGCGCGGATGCGCTCGCTGCTGACGCCGCCGGGTCGCTCGCCGAGGCCTTCGAAGAATTCCTCTTCCCGGACGCCGCCGATGCTGCTGCTCCTCCCGCCTCAAAGCAGTTGGGCGCTATGCCCATTTTTTGTTTACGTGTATCAGAATTCTGGCCTCGTGGCCTTTTGTAAATAAACAAGTTGTCTCGTGAACATGAGCAGTTGCTGTGAATGAAGTTTTTTGTTTATTACGCTTTTTGTTTCTCCTTCTTCCTGAGTAGATTCTAGTTAGGGAAGTTCGATTTTCGTAGGGGGCCCGCTGGGTTGGAGGCGAGAGAGAAGGGCCATAGCCACGCGGCGTAGGCTATCTCTGGCTCGCACGTTCCTTCCACTGTGCCGCCTACGCCCTGTTCGAATCGTGGCTCGAAGTTGAAGTAGGAAACAAACTTAGCGCGTGTTGTTTTGTTTTTTGCGCGAAAAAATGGGACCATTTTGGGGGGGGGATGCCCCCCGTAGTAGCCCCCGAGGGTAACTTGGGTTTCAGGGGAAAGCCGAGTTATCCTTTTCATTAGACTTGTCGTATTTACATAGTTGACACCAACTGGGGCGTTGGCCATGTGTTTTTAAAACAGAAAGTACTTGGAAAATCCTAGCTAAGGGTAGAAGCGACGTAGCTGTTGGATGTTCCAAGCGTTGGTGAGCTCTTCACCGTCCTCATTGGCCAGCTTGTATGTGCCCGGCTTGAGTACCTTCACCACGACGTAGGGTCCCTCCCATGGGGGCGATAGCTTGTGGTGCCCTCGGTTGTCTTAGCGCAGCCTTAGAACCAGATCCCCCTCTCTGAAATCCCGCCGACGTATCTTGCGTGCCTGATAGCGTCGTAGGGACTGTTGATACCTCGCGGAGTGCATCAAGGCTACGAGGCGTGCCTCGTCCCGGGCGGTCCGGGCGAGTCCTCGCGGGCTCGGCCGGTTAGCATCCTCGTCGTAGCCTCGAACCCCGGGTGACCCGTATTCCAAGTCCGTGGGGAGGACGGCCTCCGCGCCATGTACTAGGAAGAACGGGGTGAACCCGTGGCTCGCTTGGGGTTGTCCTTAGGCTCCACACGACCGCTCGGTAGTTCTTGGAGCCATTTTCGCCCGCATTTGTTGAGTCGGTCGAAAATTCGGGGCTTGAGGCCCCGCAGATCATGCCGTTGGCACGCTCCACCGGCCATTGGGTCCGTGGGTGTGCCACGCCCGCCCGAGCCACGCGGATGTGGAACTTATCACAGAACTCCAAGAACTTCCGGCCCGTGAATTGGGACCCATTGTCTGTGATGATGGAGTTCGGCACTCCAAAGCGGTAGACGATGTCGGTGAAGAATGTGACTGCCTGCTCAGCCCTTAAATTTGTGATGGGGCGCACCTCCACCCACTTGGAGAATTTGTCGATCGCGACTAGCAGGTGGGTGAAGCCCCCGGGCGCCTTCCGCAGGGGCCCGACGATGTCCAGCCCCCACACGGCGAACGGCCATGTGACGGGGATGGTTTGCAGGGTGTGAGCGGGCAGGTTGGATTTGCGGGTGTAGAACTGACACCCTTCGCAGGTGCGCACGATTTCGCTAGCGTCCGCGACCGCGGTGGGCCAGTAAAAGCCTTGGCGGAACGCGTTGCCGACGAGGGTGCGGGGCGCAGCATGGTGGCCACAGATCCCCGCATGGATGTCCCGCAGGAGCTCGCACCCCTCAGGAATGGGCACACACCGCTGTAGGATGCCTGAGGCGGCGCGCTTGTACAGCTCGCCGTCGACGAGGGTGAACGACTTGGCCATCCTAGCGATGCGCCTAGCCACAGCCCGGTCTTCGGGGAGTTCCCCTCGCGCGATCCAGGTAATATACTTCTCCCGCCAGTCCGCTTGGACGGGAGTCGGCTCGATGTCCATCGCGGCGGCCTCGTGGGAGCCGTACCCCTCGAGGAGGGAGAGCACGTACGCCTCGTTCGAGGGGTCCTCATCCATGGGTTCCGCACCCGCTGGATTCGAGGGAGCCCTCGAGGGTCCGTCGTGGCTCGAGGGGTAGGGCTCGAAGGCGACTGAGGGTTGTGCTACGTCACGCGCGAAAACGTTCGGGGGGACGGTGATCCGCCCGAACGCGATCTTGGCAAGTTCGTCCGCCTCTTCGTTGTATCTTCGGGGTACGTGATTAAGCTCGATGCCGTAGAACTTGTCCTCGAGGGCCCGCACGGCCTTGCAGTAGGCCTCCATCTTGTCGTCGTGGCAGCTCGCGTTCTTCATGACTTGATCGATCACGAGCTGCGAGTCCCCGCGCACGTCGAGGCGCTTGACGCCCAACTCGACGGTGATTTTGAGGCCGCAGAGGAGGGCCTCGTACTCAGCCATATTGTTGGACGCGGGGAAGTGGAGGCGCACTGCATAGCGCATGTGCTCCCCGAGGGGGTGACACGAAGAGCGAGCCCGCGCCCGCTCTCCGTCTTCATCACCGAGCCATCGAAGAACGCAGTCCAAGACTCGCTTGAATGCGAGGGGCGGCGGTCGCGTGTCCGTCCACTCAGCGACGAAATCCGCCAGGATTTGCGACTTAATGGCCTTGCGCGGGGCGTAGGCGAGCGTTTCGCCCATCAGCTCCACGGACCACTTGGCGATCCTTCCTGCGGCGTCGGGGTTGCGGATGATTTCTCCTAGCGGAAAAGAAGAAACCACCGTGACGGGGTGGGCCTCGAAGTAGTGGCGGAGCTTGCGCCGCGCAAGGACTACCGCGTACAGCAGCTTCTGGACCTGGGGGTAGCGCGCCTTCGTGTCCGACAGGACTTCGCTGATGTAGTAGACCGGCCTTTGCACGGGCAAGGCGTGCCCTTCCTCCGCACGCTCCACGACGATCACGGCGCTGACCACCTGAGTGGTTGCGGCCACGTAGAGCTGCAGGGGCTCGCCATCTCGCGGCGGCGTGAGGATTGGAGCGTGCGTCAGAGACGCCTTCAGCTTGTCGAGCGCGTCCTGGGCCTCGGCGGTCCAAGAGAAGCGCTCGTGCTTCTTGAGCAGCCGGTAGAGGGGCATGCCCTTCTCACCGAGCCTCGAGATGAAGCGGCTTAAGGCGGCGAGGCACCCCAACACCTTCTGCACCCCTTTGAGGTCCCGAATCGGACCCATTCGTTCGAGGGCCGCGACCTTTTCAGGGTTGGCCTCGATTCCCCGCTGGGAGACAATGTATCCTAGGAGCATGCCCCGCGGCACTCCAAAGACACATTTTTCGGGGTTTAGCTTGACCCCGTTGGCCCGTAGGCAGCTGAACGCGACGCCAAGGTCGTTAACCAGGTCGTCCGCCTTCCTGGTTTTCACGACGATGTCGTCCACGTATGCTTCGACCGTCCGCCCGATGAGATCCCCAAAAACGTGCTGCATGCAGCACTGATATGTTGCGCCCGCGTTTCTGAGGCCAAAAGGCATCGTGGCGTAACAGAACGTCCCGAACGGTGTGATGAACGAAGTCGCAAGCTGGTCGGACTCCCTCATTTTTATTTGGTGATATCCCGAATAGGCATCAAGGAAACAGAGCAGTTCGCACCCAGCAGTAGAGTCAACGATTTGATCTATGCGTGGCAGAGGAAAAGGGACTTTGGGACATGCTTTATTAAGACTGGTATAGTCTACACACATCCGCCACTTCCCATTTTTCTTCTTTACAAGCACAGGATTGGCCAGCCACGTAGGGTGGAATACTTCCTTGATGAATCCGGCCTCGAGGAGCTTCCGCAGCTCCGCTCCGGACACCGTCGCCGCTCCTCGTCGAAGCGGCGCAGCCCGTTGTTGCACGGCGCGGCGGCATTTGGCAGGATATCAAGGGAGTGCTCGGCGACTTCCCTCGGGATGCCCGGCATGTCCGAGGGACTCCACGCGAAGATGTCGGCGTTGGCGCGGAGGAAGTCGACGAGCACTGCTTCCTATTTCGGGTCGAGGGTCGAGCTGACCCTCAACGTCTTGCCCTCGGGGGCTGAGGGGTCGAGAGGGACCCCTTTGGTCTGTTCGGCGGCCTCGAAGGTGCCGACGTGCTTGGACGCGGAGTTGAGGTCCTCGTTGACCATCTTCTCCAGCGTGTTGACCAGCGCTTCATCCAGCGCTAGTGCCTCTGCATGTTCCACGCACTCGACGTCGCAGTCGAATGCGTGCTCGATAGACGACCCGACGGTGATGACGCCGTTGGGACCCGGCATCTTCATCTTCAGGTACGTGTAGTTGGGCACCGCCATGAACTTGGCATAGCATGGTCGCCCAAGTATGGCATGGTAGACCCCTTTGAATCCCACCACCTCGAAGGTGAGGGTTTCCTTACGGAAGTTCTTGGGGGTACCGAACCAGACGGGCAGTCGATCGCCCGAGGGGTTGAACTTGCTTGCGGGCGCGATGCCGTGAAACGGCTTCGTCCGGGCCGCAGCTCGGTCCACCCCAATCCCCATCAGCGCAATGTGTGCGCGAAGAGGATATTTAGGCTACTGCCTCCGTCCATAAGGACCTTCGAAACCGGGCGTTCCCAATGATGGGGTCGACCACCGGCGGCACCTGGCCGGGTTCGGGATGCGGTTTGGGTGGTCGTCCCGCTAAAGGTGATGGCATCCTTCGACCGCTGAGGAAGGCCGGAGGGCGCCCTCTCTGCGGCGAGGACTTCGTGCCGCTCCTTCTTGCGCTGCCGGGTCGACATGTCGACGGTAGGTCCCCCAAAGATGAGGAACACATTTTCAACGGCGGGGAAGCCGCCGGCGTCGCCATCGCCCCCATCTTGCTTGGCCTCTGCCTCCTTCGCGGTGGCACGACCGTAGAACTTCTTGAGCATGTCGCATTGCTCGAGGGTGTGTTGCACTGGGGTCTTGTGGTAGGGGCATGGCTTCTTCATCATGTCGTCAAACACCCCTGGGCCTCGAGGAGCCGGTCGAGGGCCCCCGTCGAGCGGGTCGACGGCTAGGGCCTCGGCGTTGCCGCCGTTGCGCCCTCGCTCGCGCGCCTCGCGGCGCGGCTTCTTCCCCTTCTTGCCCCGCTTGTCGTTGCGGCGCGGCTCCTTGGACCCGCCGCCCTCGCCGGGCGTGTCCTCCGAGCGCTTGCCCTTCTTGCCGTCGAAGATTGCCCCCACGGCCTCCTCTCCGAGGCGAAGCCGGTGGCAATGTCGAACGACTCGTTTGAGTCCGTAGGCGGGGGGGCGCGTCCCGGCTCGCGCACGAGGTCCCGCACGTGGTGCCCTCGAGGAATGCGTGCACGATCTCGGATTGTGCCACGGCTGGGGAGCTCCGTGCAGCACTTGGAGAAGCGCCGTATGAAGTCCCGCAGCGACTCGCCGGCTTTCGCGTGCGGGGAGCGCGAGGTCCCGAAGAGTTCCCCGGGCGCGCGTACGTGCCCTGGAAGTTGCCCACGAATGTGTGGACTAGATCGTCCCAGTTATGGATCTGGCTGGCGGGCAAGTGCTCGAGCCACGTCCGGGCCGCGTCGCCCAGATGCAGGGGCAAGTTGCGGATGATCACTTCGTCGTTAGTGGCCCCGCCCAGCTGACAGGCTAGGCGGTAATCGTTGAGCCAGACGCGAGGGTCCGTCTCTCCGTTGTATTTGACGATCGTCGAGGGCTGACGGAAGCGCTGGGGAAACGCCGCCGTGCGGATCTCCCGCCGAACACACGGTGCCGGGGGCTCCGGTATCGGGGAGCGATCCTCGCCGCTGTCGTAGCGTCCACCCCTTCGAGGGTGGTAGCCCCTGGCCGCTTGTGCGTCCGCCCTGCCCGTGCGCCTGGCGTTGATGACGTTGCGGGCGTCGCCATCCAGCGCCCTGCGTGCGTCAAGGAGTCGTTCCTTGACCGGCGTGCGCCCTTGCTCGGTGGGATGCCCCACCGGCTCCCCTGCGTGCACCGAGGGTTCGCCCCTGGTGCGGCTTCATCGCCCCGCACATCCCCCTGTTGGCGGATGCGTGAGGCCGAGCTCGGCCCGCCGGGACGGCCGCTTGCTCGATGAGAGTTTGCACCTCGCGGTGCATATCTCGAGCCTCGGGGGTCGAGGGTGCCGGCATAGCTCGTAGCGGCGTCGCGGCGGCGACGAGCTTCCGGCTCGCCCCGTGGGGGCACGTCCGCGTTTCCGACGTTAGTGGCGGTGTTGAGGCGATCGCGGACCCGTCGGCCCGGCTCCGCGCGCGTTCGCCACGCGCGGGAGGCCTCCCCCCGCCATTGAGGCGCGGAGCGCCCGCACCGTTCGGTACTCTTCCGCCGGCTTGGCCTCGAGCTCGCGGGCTTGGGCCACCGTGCGTCGACGTCGGCCCCGCGAGAGCGCTTGGCCCCGCGGCCGTGCGCGTAGCGATCCCCGGGCGGGTGTGACTTCCCCATCTCCGGCGCCCACCGCGCCGGCGGCGTTGGCCGGGTCGTTGGTGATGACGGCGCAACACTCCCGCGTGGGGTCGTAGCTCCCGGTCTGGAGTCGTCGGAGCGACCAAACCGCAGTCCGTGGCGTCGAGGAAGCGCCCGAATGCGACTGGGTCCGGCACGCCGGAGAAGTCCCACTCCGCGTACCCGTGGCGGTTGGCGGGTGGCATTGTGTCGACGGAGCCCAGGGATGACTCATCTGCTGCTGAGGTGCCAGGGTCTCTGGCAACGAAGACGTGGCGGCCTGGCGGAACCCTGCGCATCGTTGTGTTCACGTTGGCGTTATGGGCCGTCGTGGCGCCACGCAGCCCAATGGGGATGCGCGGTCCGGAGACTGCGCGCTGTCCCACCGGGGCGGTGGCGGTGCGTTGTGGTCGGCACACCGTGCCGGGCGGCGCGCGCTCGGCCCGCCGCCGCCGGATCGCGCCCCCGACGCGAGCGCCGTCCGGAGCGACGGTGGCGACGTGGCGCCGACGGACCCGCGCATCCGTGCCCGCGGCGGCGCCGCGCCGTGGTGGTGCGCGCGGCGGGGGTCCGGCCGGCGGCACCCGGCCCGACGCCGTGCGCGGAGTTCCTCCCACGCGTTAGTGAGGCGCATCGATAGCCGTTCCCGTGGCCCGAAAGTTCGTGTCCCCGAAGCGGATTTCGAACCCGGCCGGGAGGGGGTCCGAGCTACCCATGCAATAGCGTGTAGCACGATACTCGGTGCGAATCACCATGGAGGGAGTTGGTGAAATGACCTTCGGCGCTCGTTTGCCCCACCAGTGGGCGCCAACCGTCGGTGCGAATATGGTCCCGACACTAACCGAGAGATAGCGCCTAGGTCTATCCCTCAATGGTCGATGCCAAGCAACAAATGACACAAGGTTTTATCCTGGTTCCGGCCGAGGGGGCCGTACGTCCAGCAGGGGCGTGCTCGTGGCACTATATTGCTCGGCACCGGGGGTGCTTGTAGTGGGGCTAGTACAAGCAAGGCGGGAGAGGAAGCGTGGCTTCCAAGTCCCTGGGAGAGTGGTCGAAGATGTAGTGGGAGAATAAGAGAGTGAGTGCACGGTGTCGTGTTGATCTGAGCTCGTTCGCCCGTCGTCCCCCGCGGCTGGGGACTCGCCTCCCCTTTTATAGGCCAAGGGGGCGGCGAGTTACATGCACGCCGCGCTATCCAGCTACGTGGGGGTGCATGTCGTGCTACGATGTAGAGTGGGCGGCCGTCCGGACGATCTTCGCTGCGATCCGGCCATGATGGCCTACCCCGTACCCGTACAGTGGCGGTTCGAGGGTAGGAGGGCGGCAGATGGTGGTGGAGTCCTCTGATAGGCTTCGAGGGAGGTGCTGATGATGGCTGGTACGGGGCACAGGGGCGGCGCGCACCCGTGTTCCTTCCCAATGCGCTCCGCGGTAGCGGAGTGGTCGATGCAGCCGCCGGCCGTGCGCCCGCACGCGTGGGTACGGCGGCCGCGCGCGCGCGCACGGGATGGCCATCCACCGGCCTAGCGCCCCTCACCTAACCCGTAGGGTCACGGAGTGAAATTGAGGGTGCGCCCGCCCCCTTCGAGGGCCGGCACGTTAGCCGTACCGTAGTGGGCGCGCGGTGTCACGGGACCGACACCGGCCGTACCGCACGCTCCATCCCCACGAGTGGCGGGGATGGGCTCCTCCCCCGGGGAGTTGGTGTGGCGCACCGGGCGCGAGCCCCGGCGCATGATGGCGCCGTCCTTGCGGCGTCGTGGCGTTAAAGGCCCGTGTACGGGGCCGGCGCACGCGTGCGGGCGCCCGTGAGCGTGGCGGGCCCCGGGCCCGAGGGTGGGGCTATCCCTCGAGCGAGACGAGACCCGCCGAGGGGGAGTGAGACCTCGAGCGGGCGAAACCCGCTCGAGGGAAGTGCCGCCCCTCGAGCGGGGGCGATGCCCGCCCGAAGGGAGCGTGCAGCCTCGAACGAGGTGGAGTCCGTTCTGAGGGGATCCTTAAGCGGGCCGCCTCGGTGGGCCGTCGGAGTCCCCGCGGGCCGTATCCTGCATGGTTAGGCGCCTGCATGGTTAGGATTAATATTATCGGGTTTTGGTACTGGGATTTAAGTGAGGGTCCCCCCATTGTTTAAGGGGACCCCTAGGGCGGTCCCCGACAATGCCAAGAAAATAACAAATTAATGTTCTTCATCCTGCAAGACAGATTGGAGATGTGCTTGTCCAGTTATTACCTTCTCATAGCTGCGCTGAGAATAAGGCTTAGCGCCGGACAAATGTCTTGTCATTTGTTGGCATCGAATCGCAGAATTTTGTGTGCTCCTTTCCTATACAATGTAAAGTTATGAACAAAAATCTTAAAGACTCAGACATCGCCATTTGAATGAAAAATGTAGTGGTCGAAGTCGTAATTAACAATGTGGAACAAACCTTGAATTTAGCAAGATCGAAATACTTCAACATAGTGCCATTCAACAATATCTAATTCTCGTAGGCTTATGTAACATTCTCCGGTGGTAGTCGTTGTATGTCTTGGCCGTAGCACCGAAAGTTGAACGCCATCCTTTGTAACGCTCCCTAGCAATGGCCCATATCTTTTCCCTTGATTCAAAGATTATTCTCCATGTCCCACTTTGCCCGTTATATAATCACAATAGCATTCAAATATTGTGTGAGTTCATATGTTAGTTTTTATTTGAATTGTACCGAAAAGCAAAGTCTATTATTACCAATACATCGCTTGCTATTGCGTTTTTGACTTCTTCCCTAACATTTTTCCATGATTTCACTCCAATGATAGGAGCCCTTTTCCTTGTATACATGACCACTTCATCAACGAATGAGCGGTAGTTATCACCTACCTGGGCCTCCATGTTTAGAGAATTGAATGTCTAACTCGCTTTGCCCGCCTTGATTCTCTTGGCGATTACCGTCAATGCTCTTACGGGACCGCGTCCCTCTTTTCTTAAATTTTTGTGAGCCTATTCCATGCGAACAACATGCATGTGATAATACCCACAAAATAATTGTATGCACGAGCATGTGTAATTTCTATGGAACACATGTTACCGGATCCTTGCTCCCGTTGTTTCCAACGCCGAGCATGAGATGGAGGCCCTGCATCAGGTGTTGGGTTCATTTCATTCCCGTGTTGCAAAATGAAGGTGGGGTCCACGTACCGTTCGGTGCAGAATTTAGTGGCATATGATGACCGATCATATTTTGTAGTATGACAAAAAATGGTAATTTGCTTGCAAATTAGGAGAGGGATATTACCGATGTCTTCAAGTAGTCCTGCAACATTCAGGTATTCTCTGTATGTATCGATTGTGTCATCCCTAAAAATGTCTTTTAATTCTGAAATATAATCCATAATTAATTTCATTCATGTGACTGAACATGCAAATTCAGGAGTATAAGTACACAAATATTTGGCTGAAGCATATCTTACCCAAGGCTTTCTTCTCTTGATGCAAATCAGCTAGCCAAAGTTTGTATTCATCTAAGTCACATTCTTCTTCTTCATCATCAGCATTTATGTAAGCACTTTTGGATTTCAAAGGTGTTATGGCCATGGTATGGTTTATAGGTATTGGCTCTCTGGAGATAACTAATCTGATCACCATCTCCTCCTCGTGAATCTGTTTCATTCTTTCTACGTCGACGTCGTAGTCGATCTCGAGTGAGTGTTGCTTCCGCAAAGAGAGTCGAGAATTCTAGTCTTGTAGTAAACAATGTCCCTCATCCCGTACCCCGGCTTTTGTTTCAAAGTTGGTTATGGTTTGTAGGGTGATTTGTGAACCACGAGGGTGACAAGTATGTGTTGTATCTCGGCTCCCCATCTATACCCTTCTCAATCATATATACGGTCCAAGACTGATCATCTAATGATTCGTGCATTCATTTCGATGTCATATCAATAACATGTGAAGAAATTTGGTGTGCAAATCGCGTGATCAAATGCATGAAATCTAGGGTACTAGTGCGTGCACAGATGCATGAGATGTTGGATGCAGTACGAACGAGGGGAAAGATGGAACCACGATACAGCGGTGCACCGGGCCCTCGGTCGTCTCGTCCCGAGATGAAGGTAAAACATCGTGTCCGCACCTATGTCCACGTCGACGCGTGCTTCATCGTCGCCCGAAGGTGATGATGACCCAAAGAGAGCCCCCGTCGCCCTAGGCCCGGGGGCCATGGTGGCGGTAGGTTCACCAATCGCCGCACCGTGGGTTGTGAACATTTCCAGGTAGCATGGCCGACGACGCGTGTGCGGCCGCGCTTTAGAGGACGTAGGGGTCACCCTTGCCGGCTCCCCGACGACCGCATCCTCGTGTACGCGCGGCGAGAAGCAGCATGCGGCGGCGGCGGTAGTCGTATCGTCTACCCGGCCCCTAACCGACCGAGTTGTAGATTTGTTTTGCGAGGGGATTCGTGAGGGAAAGTAAAGACGCGCGACTTTTTACTCTTGTAACCCGGCGTGGTGGCCCCACATATGGTTGCGCGGTAGTTTGGGCGAAAGTTAAATAATTCGGATGGGAAAAAACGTGCGCCACATTCCAAATCGCCGGCTACCCATTTTTTCCGAATGTTTGGCGTATTTGAGGGATGCGTTTTGGTGTGGCCACCGACGGTGGGTCCCACAAAGTTTACTTCTTGTTTACCACAAAGTTATTGTATATTGGTTACACATTTTTTGATGTGGGTCGCAGTAAATTTACGAATGTCATATTTGTATAAACTTTAGCAGACTACCATAAACCCTTTATCGCATTTGTACCGGAGTAAAATGCATCACACAAATATGTGTAACAAACATAAAGATCGGTAGCACCCAGAAGATTTATGACAACCGAGTTTACACAAAGAAGCTACCTGAGTCACGTTGACACCACACCAACTAAGGATCATCAAAAACATGCTCTACAAGGACACAAATTGTAAAGACACATACATAGTCGAAAGACACAACTTGAGAGACATGCTTTGTGTTTATTAGCCGGATTTCTTCAAAGATGTGATCGAAATGACGCCGCAGCCTCTCCGCAAGGTCCCTCGTTAGTGGCGTATAAATTTCCCGAAAATGAAGAAAGCATTAAACGAACCGTCGAACAAATGATAACCGAAATCCCGTGCACCGAAACAATGTTTAGCAATCGAGCTGAACTTGTAAAACACAAGAAAGAACGCAAACATGTACACCGAAATCCGTAATGTCTTTTAGGGTGCATCATGTGTGGAACAAATTTATCAAGAAATATCGCAATCACAACTTTTATACCTTCTTTCGCATCATTAACGCTTCCTTGAGTGTGTAGAAGAACCAATCACACTCGTTTCGGATCCTACACTCCCTCGCCGCGTAACCTACGCCACGAGTACCAAGCATGCCATCCCGTGTGGTCGCCACACCCGCGACCCGCACACCGCAAATCGTCGTGGGCGAGGTACGGGGCGCGGCACCGGCGACACGGCAATCGCATTCGCATCCGTAAGTAGGTAGTGCCACGTCGACGCAATGATCCCGGAGCGGCGTTTTGTGCAAGTCAAATTTATCCAAGGAAGCACCGTCGCCCCCTCTTGGGGGTGCCTCGACCAAGCGCGGGAGCCGCCCGGCCTCGTCGTCGTCGGCCTCGCCGCCGCTGGGTCCGTAGAGGAAGAGGGAGAGGGCGTACATCGATTCCTTGTGACCCGCCCTCCGCGCGCGCCGTAGCCGGTCGAGGCACGCGTGATGACGCCACGTGTGTTCCCCCAAGACGCGCGCGCAAGCCGCCGGGAACAAGGCCTCCGGGTTGCCGACGTTGGCCGCGTGTTGACGAGCGCCGCGCGATACTCGTGGCCGAGGTAGAATCGACGCCGCAGGACGCGTTTCAGGGCTAGGCGTCGTCCGACCGTGGCGGCGCCGCCCACCACGCACATTGCCTTGCATGTTACTCGCAGGTTGCGGAGATCCACAATGGCATCCTCCCGCGCGCGCCGCGCGGAGACGATGTCAATCGTCCGCTCCGCTAGCTCCAAGCAGCCTCGACGACGCCTCGTAGCGGCCACGGAGATCTTTTCCATGGAGTGGTTGCGGTTCGTCACGCGCGGTGGGTAATTGGATGTGCGACGCCGTTATCCCCCGAGGATGAGAGGAGATGGAAAAGAACCGCCGCCGACGGATCATGTCATGGAGATTGAATTCCTGGGGGGGTCGCAGTGGTTCATTGGGTTTTAATAGGGGAGGACACGGAATCACAGTAATCAATATCTGCCTGTGCATTGTTGGCCCACAACCGCCATGTAAATTTGACTCGGGTGACCCCATCTCAGGACGGAGTTGCGGGACCCACCGTAGGATTGTTGTGCCAAACTGTCCCGCCCCGAACCCGCGAGAGATTTCCCCATTGGACAGTTGTGGCCCCACTGTCACACCCGCATTGGGATGTGTTCTTGAGTGGTTCATGTTCATAATGAACTTGATCATTTGTATCGTTTAATCATAACTTCAAAGTTGTTTATATTTGTCAAATGACGTCCAAATCGTAGAAATTCTTTTCCTACATTCTTATGACAACATAATCTAGATCATGGTGTCCACTCCATATCGTGTCACAAACAGTTCGAGCACACACTTAAAAATATAACATTTCATAACTAGATTCAAGATTTTCAATCAAGAGACGACGTCAATTTGAAAATGAGATGAATACCAAAGTTTCATAGCTCGTCGAGATGAACAATCTTTATATTGGTTGGATTCTCATTTGAAGAAGTGGTCCTACACATTGTTCGTTAATCCTAGGTTCACTCTCATTGTTTAAGAAACTTGGCCTGAGACATGCCATTTTTGTTCTACGTGATCGTACCCTCTTCTTCAAATGAGAATCCAACCAATATAAAGTTTGTTCATTCCGACGAGCTATGAAACTTCGTATTCATCTCATTTCAACCGACGTCGTCTACCGATTGAAAATCTTGAATCTAGTTATGAAATGTTCTATTTTTAAATTATTATATTGCTCGTACGCCGTGACACGATATGGAGTGGACACCATGATCTAGATTATGTTGTCATAAGAATGTAGGAAAAAATTTCCTGATTTGGACGTCATTTGACAAATATAAACAACTTTGAAGTTATGATTAAACGATACAAATGATCAAGTTCATTATGAACATGAACAACTCAAGAACACATCCCAATCTGGTGCCGACGGTGGGGCCCACAACTCGTCCAATGGGAAAATCTCTCGCGGGTTCGGCCGACGGTTTGGCGCAACAATCCTACCGACAGGTGGGTCCCGCAACTCGTCCACGGATGGGGGTCACCCGAGTCAAATTTCCGTTAAAGATCGATTTGTGGGCCAACAAGTGGCCGGGTAGACCCGTCATTGACCCTTGGTAACCGCCCCACCCCGCCGAGTTAGTGGGGTCGCGTCCCCGCAATGGGATATTCGCCTTTTTAGTCATTGATCTGTCGGCCCCACACGGCGCGGGGTACGAATGCGCTGCCCCGACGCGAGTTATATAACCGCGGGGCCTCGTTGTGTTTTCCAATCCCGCTCCTTTGCACCGCGCGCTCTCGTCGATCTTGAGTAGCCGCTCGTCTCCCCCCTCGACTCCCTCGCGCGCATCTATGCCGGAGAGAAGCGCCCCGCCGAAAGAGGCCCCCGGGGGTTCGTCGCCGTCCGTCCCGCCGCGTCTCCGTCGCTTGCTTTCTCGCCGGGGTGAGTGTCTTTTTCGTCTCCATAATTTCCTCGTGCTCGCCGAGGATCCGATGTTGTCATTCTTCTTCTCGTTTCCTAGTGCGACATATGGCCCGGGTCCTTCAGCCCGGCGCGGCGCCTCCGTCCGGTGGATCTTCGTCGTCGGAATCCCGGAGCTTGTCTTCTTCCTCGTCTCGGGGCGACGCCCCCGTTCGTCGAGAGGGGGACTCGGCCCGGAACTGGCGAGGACGCGGCGTCGTCTAGACGACGCGCTGCGCAAGGTACGGGACCTGGAGGGAACCCGAGATGCGATGCATACCGCCCTTCAGGCGGCTGAGACAGAGACAGCCGAAGTTCGCAGCGCCAAGGCCGATGTGGAGGCCCGCTTCTTTGGTGAGTTCTTGTATCCCGTCAGTGCACGCCGCCCACTAGGCTCTTGTTTGACTCATCGCCATTGTTTCTTGCCTCAGCCGAGGAGGCGGAGGCGTCTTTCCGTCGTGAGCAGGCGGAGGAGCTGCGCCGCCGCCTGAACGATCTAGAGGATCGCCACGATGAACTTACGCGCGCGGAGGAGGTCGCCGTCGCGGTGGTCGGCTCGGGGCTCCAGCTGCTGCCCGACCGTGTTCGCGCGCTCCCAAGGCGTGTCAAGGAGGCGGTGCGTGCCCGTGCGCGCCGGGAGCCGCCCGCGCGCGCGACGGCGGCCGACATTCAAGTCGACTTTCCCTTGGCTGATCCGGGCACCGGAGTGGCCATTACCGCCGGATCGGCACCGCACTACGCGCCGCACTTCCCCATTGCGCCGATGCCGCCGCCGCGGGGTTGACATCGACGGCGTGCTTCGCGACGGCGCCGCCGCCGACATTGGCGGCCCGTAACTCACCTTTCTAAGATTAATGTCTCGCACCCCGCCCCTCGTGGCCGAGGAAATCGAACTTCGCATTGTTCCTTGTTTGTGCCATTGCGATTTTTGTTCACTGCTGCAGGGGGGCGTGGTCGGGTGTACGAAGCAAACTACTCCGGCCCCCCGTGCCGTCTTGTCACCCGTCCGCACACCGACGCGTGCTCGGTAGGAGGCTAGGAGCTTCGTTGAACAGGCGTCCAGGGTACTCGAGTAGTGTACGTAGGACTGAACGAGTGGGAGATCGCGAGGCGCAGCGCTGCGTTCCTTCTTCCGTTCGCATCTAAATAAAATTAGCCCCAAGAATCTTTCATAAATGGAACACTAAATATAATTTATTTGTAAAACCTTTTCACGTGTATGCGTAACTTTGTGTGACGAATCTAATGAACATACTTAATCCATATTTAGCTACAGATTTTGAAAGTAGTTTTGAAAATAACTTACTTTAATACTTGTAATTAATGGTGCACCTTCATGGAGTAGTAAATGTAGATGAAATCTAAAACTAAATACATAGTTTGGATCTACTTTGCGATACAGAGCTTTTCGCAAACCTTTTCACACATCAAACCCTTAGTGTGATTTTGCATGCAACTATCCCAAGGTGTGAAGCGTTGCGGCCGCACCACGACTCCCCGTGCGCGCTTGCGTGTAGCGCTTAATTAGGAACCGCCGCCCCTTCGTCTTGCCGGTTGTCTTCAAATCTTGCCATGCCCATTGCTTCGGCAACCACCACATCGATTTGACCTGTATATGAAGCCGAAACGACAACATAGAATATACTAGTTTAGCCTCTTCCCTACCCCGCCCCACCCCTCGCTCCCACTGTCGCATCGAAGGAGAAGGGGTTTTCTTGCTCGCCGCCATTGCCGGCGACCCCCGAAGCTTGCAATCTCTGCAACCGCCATCGCAAGCGACCTCCAAACGGCGGCGATGACCCGAAGCGACGCATCGGGTGACGGCGGCGCCCCACAAATGAAGGGGGATGCCGTAGAGGCCACCGCCGCCGCCGACCTCTACAGTAACCTAGGTGATGCGGGCGGAGCAATCCCGGCCGCGTCAGCAGAGAGCGTCACTTCGAAGGTTAGTCCTGCAAGGCACAATGAGTTTCTAGCTAGTCGTGGATTTGTCACGAGGTTGAAGATTCGGAACTTTGTTTTCTTGGTTTGGGACTGCAGGGTGGCAGCATGTCGCCCTCAACCCGTGGGAGGCCGCCGTTGATCTAGCCGACGTTCGAGATCGGAGCGGCTGGGAGTGGGACGAATGGCGCCCCGCCATCGTCCGTCCACGACTTTCGGAGGAGCAGGGACTGCCCCCAACTACGATGCACGAGGTTGAATTCTTCAAGGAGCGGTACCCGAGCATCAAGACCATCGTCACTTGCGACGCCGGAGTAGTGGCGGAGTACATCAACGAAATCAAAGGTAGCCCACCTCCAGAACGTTTGCTTGTTGGATTGGACACCGAGTGGATTCCGCTTCGCAGTGGCGGGTACAAGCTCGCATTGCTGCAATTGTGTGTCGGTTCGAGCTGCCTTATTTACCAGGTGCACCATGCCGGCTACAAGCTTCCTGATGTCCTGAGAAAGTTTCTCAGCGAGCAAGGCCACATCTTTGTCGGAGCGCATATCACCAACGATGTTGAACGCCGACAGGAGGACTGCGGCGTCAAGATTTCTAATTGGAAAGACCTTCAACTGATTGTTGCTGACGTTGATGAGAAGTATAGCCATCTGTACCGAAATGGTTACGGTGTCGTCACCTGGAGAAGATTGGAAATCGAGTATCGTAGCTACCTCTCGTACAAGGACGAAATGTGAACCACGAGCTTTGGGGTTTGAGGGTGTTGCACGAATGACAGGTGAAATACGCCGCCAAGGATGCATTTGTCTTTTGAGATTGCTAATCAGCTTGAGATCAAGCATGGTTACCGATTTCTGCCAGATGCTAACTTGTAGAATCATGTAAATAATGTACTAACCAAAAGTAGCAAGTAGAATTTCTTGGTTTTCGGAACAAGTATATGTGTACATATTAGTAGTAATTCAGTGATGGATTGAAACTAGGAGGCCTTGTTTATTTGGCCAATTTTGACAGATAATTTCCATATTACTCTAATTATTTGTTGATTTACTAAAGATTAATTTGTATAATTTGTTAGTCAATTTTTTATTTTCTATATCAACATATTAAAAGCAACAGCACATATGCAAATTATCAATGTGCACTTTTGTTAGAAAAGGATTGCAGTCCGAGATTGGGCCGGCCCATTTGTCCTTATTACTTCCGGTGTGTGCGAGGCGCGCACAAAGACATCAAAGATAATCTTTAGTGCCACACCGCTACCTCAAGCGGGCGCACCACAACTTAAAAGGCGAGGCGTGCTTGCCATCCCGAACTCCTCCGAACACCGCTTCCTCTCTACTAACCTCCGGCTTGTTGGGCGGCCGGCTCATCGGGCTCCCGCTCGCCGGGCTTCACGCTCGCCGTAGAGCTCGTTGGTGACCCGGCCTACCCTACAGCCCCCTATTTTTGTTTGTCATACCAATTTTTAGATTCATATTTTAAATATTAAGATTTATGCAAAAGTCTTCCGAGTAGTAAATAATGGCAACATAGAAGTCATGACTACGGTCGAGTAAGTATCAATTGAAAAACTCATCATCTTGGGCATCTTGAACTATTGGTGCAACAATTCCATCATCAATGTACGTGTCATCTGCATCATGTTCATCATCAACATCAAATACTTCATTGTCTGGTTCGTCAACCGCCTCGGCCCGAACCTGATTAATAACTGAGACATCGCCGGTTGTGCCTTCCTTGTCCGATCTAGACCAATTTGTCAAAACCTGGTGTTCACCGAGCAAATTAATGCCTTCGATACCCACAGCAAGTGAGTCCTCGAGATCTAATTCAGGCATGGCAAACAAGTTCCTTGGTTTCATTGAAATAACATCGCTCCGGCCCAGGTTTGTTCACCGATTCACATAAAACACCGCTCTGCTCGTGTTGCCGGAATATAGGGTTCATTGCTAAACTTGTGTCGAGTAGTATCGATGTCAATGACCCCATATTTATCTTTCTTTGTATCCTTTGCCTCTCGTTGGTACTTGTGACAAGAGGCACATCAAACCGTCCCTTGGCGGAACGGAATAACTTCTTTTTGTCCGGGGAATTCCAGTGAGATCATTCTTTTAATCACCCCATACCAATTTGTGCCTTCGCCTCACCCTTGACAAGCACACCACTGTTTTGTATCACAAGGGTTCTCTCGATGTTAACGGTACGAAGCTTACCAATTGTTGATATGACATCTATTCAATGTACGAGGTCGGGGGATCCGGTCCTTGAGCAAGTGCAAACAAATCCGAACTTACTTCCCCTCTAGCATGTAAACTCGTGATCTTGCTTTCAAACCATCTTACGAGTTGAGCCTCATGTCGCTTATCAAGATTTACGGATCCATGTGCCCTCAGTTCTTCCAAATGCTCGCTGCACACAAAAGAATATTACCGTTAGTTTGATATTTAAAATTAAAAGCAATAATGATGTTCAGTAGTGCATCTTACTCGACATATGGTCTAGCTTCATCACAATTGCAAATTATGTAGTGCCTCATCTTCCAAAACTCATTTGGTGGTATTTCTTCAACCATCTGTCCTCTCCTCTTGTAATCCATTTCTGAAAAAATGCTCAAACCAGATGGTGGCTCATTAACAGTAACCGTTTCATGTCGATCAACACGATTGTCTTTGGTGTCCACGTCCAAGAATCTTGAGCAGAATGTAAGGCACTCCTCGAGTATGTATCCCTCAGCAATTGAACCTTCGGGGTGAGCCTTGTTCCTCACATATCCTTTCACGGTGCGTAGGTACCGTTCCACCTGGGTACATCCATCCGTAACACACTTTGCCCCCCAAGTTTAGCTTCTTCGCCTAGATGAATAGGCAAATGGGTCATGATATCAAAAAATGCGGTGGGAATATTATCTCAAGTCGACAAACGGCCTCCCTAATTGAACGAAGTACCGAGCTCGTCCAATTCTGATTCCACCAACTCCTTTGAACATAGTGCATCAAAGAAATTACTAAGCTGAATCAATCCAATGATAACAGCTTCTGGCAAAATCCTACGCACCACTATGGGTAAAAGTTTCTGTAGAATTAGATGGTAGTCATGCGTTTTCAAGCCTGACACCTTACGTGACTTTACATCAACACATCTTCTTATATTCGAGGAAACCCCATCAGGCATCTTCACTCCATATAGAAATTCACACAAACTTTCCCTGGCATCCTTATCTAACTCGTACAAGGCCGATGGCAAGGTATACTTATCATCTTTAATCACGGGTGCCGATCTCGGTCGTATCCGTAGATGCTCCATGTCAAGCCGAGCATTCTCCCCGTCCTTACATTTGCCATCCAACTTAAGCGTAGTGCCTAGTATGCTCTCGCATATATTTTTCTCAATGTGCATCACGTCCAAATTATGCCCGATGAGCAAAGAAGACCGATGGGAGCTCAAAAAAAATACTCTTCTTCCTCCGGTTGTGCCATCCGTTGTCTTCGTCACGCTTCCTTTTTTTTAATAACAATGTCTTTCCAAATTCTACTTGTTCAAAAGTAGAATACCGCTCAAGTACCCGTGCACCGTATAGTGGTTCGGTGCCTCCCCGGTTTCGACCTTGTTGTTGAAGCCGACCGCATTGTTGCGCCATGGATGGTCGGGGGCCAAAAAACGTCGATGTGCCATGTAGCAAGTGCTTCCGCCCATGTTTCAACCACAAATACTCGGTATGTTTGTGGCGGTATGGACATGCAAACTTTCCTTTAGTGCTCCAACCGGACAACATAGCATAGGCCGGAAGTCATTAATTGTCCAAAGAAGTATAGCACGCAATCTAAAATTCTTCTTAGTCCCCGCATCTCTTGTTTTAACACCATTATTCCAAAGCTCCTTGAGCTCCGCTATCGTGGGCCTCAAATATACATCAATATCCATTCCGGGAGATTTTGGACCAGGAATCAACATTGACAAAATCCGGTTAGATTGTTTCGACACATCCATGGAGGCAAATTGTAAGGAACCGGGATGACGGGCCAAATGGAATACGTAAGACTTTGCATGCCAAAGGGATTGAACCCATCGAAGCAAGACCCGGCCCTAACGTTACGACCTCCTCCTTCGAAAACCATTTAAACTACGAATCCACGTGCTTCCATGCCTTTGAGTCGACGGGGGTGACGCATTTTCCCATCATTCACCAATTCATTCTTGTGCCACTGCATATCCTTTGACATTTGCTTTGACATATACATTCTTTGAAGCCGAGGAATAAGAGGAAAGTAGCGTAGGATCTTAACTGGTAACCGCTTTTTAACAGAAGTAGCACCCACTGCACTGCAATTATTATCAGAGGTTTTATCTACAACTTTCCACCTTGACTCCTTACAAATGGGACATGTTTCCAGATTTGCGTATTTATCAAAAAATAACACACAATCATTTTGGCATGTGTGTATCTTGACATAGTCCAAGCCCGTGTCTCGAATCACCCTTTGCACTTTATCCAAGGAGTCGGGAATACAATGCGGTCGTGGAGAACCTTTCCAAAGAGCTTAAGTATGGCCTCCAATGACACGTTACTTAAGCCATACATGCACTTTATCTGAAAAAACTCCACAATAAAAGAGACCTTCGTTGCATTTTTGCATCCTGGATACAATTCCTTCTTTGCCTGCTCTAATAGTTTCAAAAAGATCTCTCGCTCGCTTATCCGCCTCTTCCTCATCTCTCGGTTTGTCCATGATGTATAGTGCCACCGATAATGTTTCTAATCGCAGTATTGGTGGCGAGCAGGGGTTATCATCCAAACCATCTTCTTCATCGTCTTCTACAAAAAAATGTGTTGTATCATCAGCTGTAGGTAGTGCATCATGATTATTGAGATCAGCAGTAACATCTTGATTCACAGGACCCTGAGAAGAAGTATTAGCTTGGTCTTGAATGTTACCAGCATCGATGAAACAATCAGCAAACCCTCTATTGAGTAAATGAATTTGAATGGGACCCACGGTGGAATGTCTGATCATGCATTGACACAAATTACATGGACACGCAATAGATCCACCTCGCGTTGATGATGCCATAAATTTTTGCAAAAAAAATTGAAAATTGTTCTGCCAATCCGCTGAGTGTCGAGGCAAGCGCATCCAACTTCGATCTTCGTCTGATGGCATTAGTTAATCTGCATTGTTCATGTTTCAATCGACCTTGATCACGATATATATACCAATATGCATATATATGTAGCGAACGATTGGATATATATACGAGATCAAGACATCGGTACGTACCGGCTGTGGCCGTAGCGCCGCTCAGATCTCCGCAACAAGAATCACGTGGAGATCGATCCCCTAGAGGCCCTCGTGGAGATCTCCGCAACAATAACCAGGTTGTTGAAGACGGAATTTTGGAATGGTCCAGATCGGAAGAGCCCCTATCTGATCGTGGCAATACATACATGATAGACAAAATTTTAGTACAACCAAGGAATACCTGGTTTCAATATTTCTGAGGTTGTACGTAGTATGACCTTTCTCGTGGTTTTCAACATATGCGTAATTCATTATTTTTCTTTTACGATCGGCTACTATAGAGGCTAACAATAATACACAAAATTCGGGAGTTCTAGTGAAGAGTCTCCAAATTGTTGATCACAATGCTTTGTGAATATACACATGAATAGCATAAACAATAGCATGTCGCAATTCTGAAAACAGACAGATGGTTAGTCCAAATATGCATGACAGGACCCAACAGATTTCAATTTGTGTCACTCATAAGTTCAAATATTTTGCAAGGGCTCATCCAGATCGAAACACATAGACATACGAAGATGCATATATAAAGGTTCAAAGTTATTACTTAGATGTTGCCACATACACATCCATTCTTAGACCATTCACCAGCATCTGCATAACATTCACCTAGGACTCGGTTATGTTACGTACTAAGCTATATTACTACTACTTGCGATTGACTTTATCCCGAAGCTTGCGGATCTTCTTCGCCATCACTTCTAACTTGTCGGCAGCGATCCTCCATGAATTCCTTCGGGGTCGTCTCCATGTCTTCCTCGCGTTCCGACAATGTCGACGCTTAGGTTCTCAATCTGCTCCCGCAAATCATCATAGCACTCTTTCAGCTGTTGAACCATTTGGCGCAAGGGCATTTGCTATGGCAGACAACAAACACAACTTACTAACATGAAATGTGTTACAACAGCCGTGGCCAATGCAGCAAAATAGTCAAAAAAATGCACCTTTCTTTTCGATGATCCCGAAGCTTTCGATGGAGACGGTTTCTTGCTATTGTCCTGCTCTTCATCCGAGTCTGGAATGATGATCCTCACCTGATTAGCAGTGTTCACTAGCCTGACCAAACAAAACAATTTGTTGTTTTTCGCTTTAAACAACCTATTCAATCTCTTGACTCATAATGTATACCAATTTACCCGTGATCCCCCGACTACCGCCGGAAAAGGCCTAACCTACTAAATGGGACACTTTGCATTCATTTGGGCGGCTTTGTTTTCGAGATTGTGATCAAATGTACACAGGTCAGATTCACAGCAAAAGATGACAAGAAATCAAGCCAATTATCATTATCATTATCTAGTATGGGGTGAGATGGATCCGCACAAAAACACAATTATCATTATCTAGTATGAAATTTTGATTACTATGAACTACTAACATTTTTCTAATTGCAAAAGGAGTCACACGATTCTCGGAAAATCAAAGAGGGTAGGGCGGTGTACCTCACTTCTCTTCGGAACTCTTGCATCCGACTAGGGCACCTCTACCCTTACGGATGGATCGACTTGGCGATGTGGGCCGTCGCACGACGACGACGAGGTGGCGGTGTCGTCCGTACCGCAGGACGACGAGTTGGGGTGCCGCCGACCATACCGCAGGACGACGAGGTAGGTGGTGTGGAACACTTGAACCGCCCGCGTGCATCGCGCTTCGCGTGGTGGAGTAGTGGCACCTCCGTACGCCGCCGCCGCTCGCCCGAAAACCCTCGGTGCGGCCCCGCCGTCCGCTGCCGCCGCTCTCCGGGATCCCCTCGATGCGGCCTCGCCCGCCGTGGCGGCCCTGCTCGGGCCGTGTTGCGGCGGCGCGCGCCCTTCGTCCGCGTCCGCCACCGGTCCGGGAAGGCTCGATGCGGCCACTCCGGCCGGCCGTCGCCGCTTGCCGCGGGGAAACCGCGATGCGGGGCATCTCGATGTGGACGCGACGGTCGAGCCGACGAGGGGGATGGTTGGGAGCAAAAGTGTATTGGGGGTGGGGGAGCTGAAAGTTATAGACGATTTGGGCCGGCGTATCCTTGTTTTTATTACTCTCATCGGCCCATTTGACATTTTCACATCCTAGTCTCCAGTACCTTTAGTGCCACCCCGTAAACTTAGAAGGGGGTATCCCGACTTAAAAGGAGAGGCGTGCCCCGCGTTTTCGAACTCCGTATTACCATCATCAACTAATGCTTGCTACTTGCGCTATGGGGCTTAATGGGCTGGCCGGTCCACTCGGGCTCCTGCTCGCTGGGCTTTACGCTCGCCGGTTGAGCCTATTGTGGTCTGGCTTAGCCCACATCCCCATAGCACACAATTTTTTCATCTAAACAAATCCTCTCTTCTTTTCATGGTACATATAGTCTATACCATATTGTTAAAATTCAGATTTTTCGTAATATAATTTATTTATTAAATCGCATTTTAAATTTCGCTACAACCCCATAGCAGATTTTTTTTCATCAAAACAAATTTTGTGGCAATACATACACAATATTCCTCCTTGAGGCTAGAAATGAAGCAGTAGCCTTCCTTGTTTTGCAACAACGCAAAGAGATATTTGCAACCCAAATAAGACGTTGCATAAGGCCGTTCAAACGCAACCAACCCTAGTATGGTAGCCATAGCAAGTTTATATTGCAACACCCGAATTTCTAGTGCAACGCAGAAATAGGGTAGCAATATTTCCTACCAAATGCAACACAATTTTGAATAATGGGTGCATTAGCGCCAACTTGTTGCAACATCGCAAAGATATATTTGCAACCAAAATTCTACGTTGCGACATACTTGTTCAAACGCAACCATCCCTAGTATGGTGGCTATAGCAACTTTCTGTTGCAACGCAAGGAATGCTAATGCAACACAAAATTGGGGTGGCATTATTTCCAACCAAATGCAACGGAAATCCTAAAAAAGGGTGCATTAGGGTCAACATGTTGCAACCGAACAAATAAATAATGCAACTCAAATTTTGTGTTGCAATAGACACACAAATTGCAACCAAATCACCGTTTCGGTGCAACAGTACCCCCCTATTGCAACCGAAATAGTGGTGTTGCCTAAGGGATTTGTTGCAATAGGGGGAAAACCTTGTACAACCTTTATTAAATCATCAGCGCCTAAGTCCTCCAGGGTGCGTTCAAAATCTGCAAGGTGGTCAACAACCACATTTTTTAGCCCATATCCTTCGCACCGCCAGCACGACGAAGGCACAAAGTCAAACATCAAAAAGCAAAATGATAAGCGAAGTCTCATACCAGGCTCCCCCAGCATTGATGCGAGACTTGAACTCGATGCGGAAGGGTCCGCCTCATTCTGGGAGACATCCTTCTCCCGATCCTTAATGCTCAGGGTGACCAAAGTCTTCGCTGCCAAGGCTAGTGCGAAAACAAAAAGCGTAAGCAAACAAAATGCATGATAGAAAGAAAGAACACGAAAATTCCACTCATGAGTGAAAGCATCATACCAGCATCTTCGGGCTGGAGACTTTCGGGCGCCGTCAATCTCTCCGGCGCGACAGCCTCAGTGGGTCTCGCTGCCGCCAGGTCAAAATCCCGCGACACTGGCGGAGGCGAGCGAGACGCGTGTGCTGCCGAAGCCTCAACTTCCGGAGCATCCAGGTCAATCAGGTCTCGAGCCTTCGCACCAGAGCCCTCGCTCAAATTCACTATAGCTTCGCATTGGGGCTGCGGAAGAGGTACATCCGGACTTTTTTCTGGTCGAGTAGTGTCGTCATCAATGTAGCAAAGAGATTCTGACTCATCCACGACATCCACAAGACCGGCCACACACTCTTTTGGAGCCGCGTCGGCCATGTCAATCTCCTTTTGGATTAGCTCAGCAACACGCCTGCCTCTCGCCTCGCGCGCCTCCAGCTCCTCCGCATCAGCCAGACCCGCTTGCGAAGGCTCCTCAGCCAATTTCTGCGTTGATCCTTTCGGAGGATATTTGGTGCAAGGTTGAATTTGAGGTGTTGTCAGAATGTCGACATCCTCGTCAGTTTCAGCGACTGGATCAACCCGCGCCCTTTTAGCGGAAGCCTCGGCATCTTCAGGATCTTTTTCCTTGACCGCAAGCTGTTTCACCCTTTCGGCAGTATCCAACGGCCTCTTCCTCAAGGCCAACCCCTTGTCCGCCTCCCCGGAGACGGCGGGGTCTTGTGTCTTCTTCTTCTCTCTCTCAGCCGCGGCCACTTTCGCCGCCTCAGCCTTGCGACGGGCCAGGGTCTCATTAACCTTCAACAACTTAGTAGACTTTTCTGCAAGCGGTGGCAGGGTTGCTTTTGCAGCGTCCGCCTTTCGCTTGGCCAAGATATCTTGGGCTTTACTACTCTTCACAGCATTATCAACAACTGAGCCGGTCTTGCCTGGCCTGGTCTTTCGTGAGGTCTCGACGTCCTCAGACCCAACATTGCCCGGGGGCTGCATTTTCTTGCCGGCCGTCGGAGGCACCAGACGAGGGGAATACGTCACACCCATCTCATCGAAAACTCGATTGACATGACCCTGATGTTTCAAAATTCTCTGGGCGCATTCCCACTCCTTGTGGGTGAAATTCCCTATCATCTGCACAACTTTCCTCTCCACTTCAGCCACAATCTCTTCGTCGGTCACATCCTTGGGTCGCTTGACAATGAAGATGGGGCTTCGCACATCATCATCTAGCCCAGACAGCCACTGTATCTTGAATGCCCACGACCCCCATCGGGGCTGACACGGCCAGACGTCGGCAGCCACAAATTCTTCCAGGGCATCGCGCGTAGTGATCACACGTGTTGCCTGATAAAATGCAATTGTACTTGCTGAGGACCGGCTGGCCTTCGTCAGCTCTGGCGACAGTTCAACTTCTAAATCGACCATGCGGCTAGCCAAATCGAATGTTATCACTTCTTCTTGCTTTGAATTTCGACCTATCACTTCAATGGGAACATAAAACCAATACGAAGTCCATCGATTAGCCCACTTGTTCTTGTATGCCGGCGCCAACTCCACCGGAGCCTGATTCTTGGCCAGGCGACGGGTCTGGAAGGTGCAGCCTCCATACTGAGCTTCTTTGTCTTCGTCATCGACCTTCACAAGCCTTCTGGCCCAATGAATCTCAAAGTGTCGAACGAAGGTCTCGACATCATTATCCCCGGTGAAGGTCCGGCATGCCCACAGAAATTTCAACACTTGTGAGATAGAGTTAGGTGTCAGTTGATGAATCTGAACACCGTAGGCCGCCAAGATATCTGCAAACTTCTTGGATACCGGCAACCGAAGGCCCGCAGTGAAAAAATCCCGAAAAAACCACACTTTCATTTTTACGGGGCTTCGGCGTGGTTTCCCTCCCAGGTAACCGACACACCCCGGGCTCGAAGCACCCTTCTAACCGCAGGGCATCCAAATCAGCCTGAGTCATCAAGGATCGACCAATGTAGCAGGTCCGGGCCTTCGCCCCAGCCGGGTTCCCTTCAGACTCTTCCACAGCTGCATCAATCTCCACTCCTATCTCGCCCTCCTCCACGTCGACAAGCACACGCTTTCCAACATCTGTGTCGCTAGGCATTATTTCGACATAACTTCCACCCGAACCGCTATTTTCATCGATACTAGAAGAAGATGAGGTACTACCACTCTCACGAGCGCTGGCAGACCAATCCAAACCAGAAATCTTACCAGATTCCGAGCTAGACGTCGAGGTGGAGGAGGTCGCGGCAGCCTCCGTAATTTCCGGTGCAATCTGTTTTCCGCGATTCGACGATGATCCTTCGTCCTCCATGATTTCGTTCGAACGCCTGACACAAACAGCTAAGTTTCCTTAGAAACATGGACTCAAGCGCGTAACGCTGAAAGCCGAAAAACGAAAGCGTGTGTGCAAAGCAGAAGCAAAACTAACCTCGCAATTCGACTGGGGCTTCCGCTAAAGCGATTCGCCGGAGGCAGAGATGGAAACAGCAGGCAAAAAGCCGCAAGGGAGAAGTGAGGTTGGAAATGCAGGCGGGGTTGCAGCGGCGGCGGCTCCCGGCTATATATAGGCGGTAAATCCCAACGGTCGAAAATTTCAAACTCAACGGTAAAAAGCAGCAGCCTGAGGGCATTCTAGGTATTTCCAGTGCGACCCCTGGGAACCGCCGCCTAGGAAGACATTTTCTTCCGCCTTGATTCTCGATCCCCGGGTTTCGCTGGCTTAGGTTTGCATCAAGGCAAGCGCCTCGCCATCGAGGGGCTTCTGTTGGGGGGATTCGGAATCAAGCCTTTCGTATACCTAAAAATAAAAAGTGGCTATGCGAAAGGTTCGACAGCGAAACCCCAGGAGCCGCGGATTCCTTTTCCATCTTTCAGATTTTACGTTTCGGCCAATACCCTTCGTCGCCAGCGAAGCAGCCAAACGAATCCAGCATAGCCCAGGGTGTCAGAGTCTCGGTCAAGCTTGGCGACTTATTCCGCGACGAAGCCTCTGGGGCGAATATTATTCACCCAGGAAGTCTCGGCCTGGGATTCGCTCAGGGGGTTTCGTCGTTCCTAACACTTAACGAGTTCAAACTTGAGTGTGGTTTTTTGTTTCAGGTGATGAAGAGCGCTAGGCGAAAGGGGGGATCTCCAAAGGCTCGGGGGTTTTCACCCCGACAGGCGCACGTGATAAGAGCTGGAAAAGCGCCGCGATTTGCGGCGTGACATCATGAAGCGTCGATTATGTGGAGACCTAATTGGAGATTACTCGAAGATAGCCTAGCACATTCTGTTTTGATTCGTTTTACAAAAGGGTGTTGTCGGAATGTAAAAAGTCCGCCCACCTCCCTATAAAAGGAGACGGACCGACACTTGTAAAGGGGATCGACTTTTGAGAAATCTACTGTTGAGAAAGAAGCCTTTGGCTGTCCTTTGTTCAGCATTTTGGTTTTGGTTCTAGAGCTTTTGTCTTCCCTTTATTGTTCGTGAGCGAAAGTTGCGGCTTTCCCCACAACAATGGTCACTTCCTTGTGTGATGAGTGATTGACAACATTGTGTGGACTGATTCTTGGCTAAGTATTGCAGGTGCAGGTTGCGGCTTGACTGGTGTTGGTGCAGGTGAAGAACAAGCGTGAAAGGTAGTCGCCGGTGAGGCCTCCAGGTGTGGAGAAGACAAGTAGGCTTAGTTCGAGGGACCCGGTGGCCAGTGGGGTCAAGTGCGGGCCGCATGGTGGCATGAACAGCAAGATGAAGTCATGGACGGTTTCTTGGTTGAGCCTCAAAACCAAGGTCGAGCCGGGACTACGTGGGAGCCGAGTCATGAGTGGAGATTGGCGGAGGCTACACCGACCTCGCGGGGTTTCCGGTGGTTCACCGTAAAACCACTTGGTTCCTTGGTTGATCCACAAAGCCAAGATCGAAGAACCGAAGACGGAGGCTGCACGGCCGCCGCGCCCGGTCCGACCGGTGGGGACCGGTCTGACCGGTGAGGAGCACCGGTCTGACCGGTGTGCGACGACGCAGTCTGGAGACTTCGAAGCGGAGGACACGCGTCGGGATCGCATGGCTTGCATCGAGGCTATGCAGGGTGCGGTCGCCGGGCATCCGTCCGATGGTGAAGACATGAAGACAAATTCGCCCTTGAGGGGCTTGTATCCCTAGTTGTTAAAGAACGGTATTTTAGACTTTCGGTTGCCTCCATATAACCGAAGAAGTGAGAGGATGGCAGCCAACTCTTGGAACTCTAGCTCATTTGTTTTCTTATTTTCCTTCCTATTTTTCCTTAGGTTTTCCATAGGACTAGCAAGAGAGCTTCATGGAGAGATCTTGTTGAGAGGGATGGATGATCGAGCGGCTTGCTAGACCTTGTATGAACCTTTGTTTCATGTATAGATGATTCGGCGTGGTTCCTCAAGGTTTGGATGTGTTTTCCCCGGTTGTTCTTGGTGGTGATTTTCGGAGCCCTCTCTTGGTGATTTCTTTGGGTTGTTTTCGGGACCTTTCTTTTGGGGATTTGATGGGGGAATTTTGTGGGAACCCTTCATGGTTCTTTGGGCTGTGATTCCTCTCCCAAATCCGTGAGTAAAGGTGCTCGATTTTGGGGTTTCTTGAGTTCTTGGGTTGGAAGTGCTCTTGGCGGGATTTCCTTGATTCCTCCTTTTTGGACGGGTTTTGGTGGGATTAATCTTGGCTATGGACTCCTCATGAGGTGTTCCTAATATCCCCAAAGTCTTGTTCAAGTCTGTGGAGCGATTCGAGAGATCGAGGTTTGGATTTGGAGGAGTGGACCCGCGGGTGCTGTTCATCCCGAGCTGCCCAAGCTACACCGGTCTGACCGGTGCTCTTGACCGGTCTGACCGGTGCAACCCTCAGTGGGATTTTGCTCAGGTGAACGTCTTGGTGTGTTCGCTGCTGTCCTGTGTTGCTGCTATTTCTAGTTTGGGTCAGTTTGGTGGTCGGTTGGCCTGTTTGGTGCTTTGGGGGCTTTCAGGCTGTGACCGGTCTGACCGGTGTGTCTCACCGGTCTAACCGGTGTAGAGCCACTTAGTGAAAGTTGCTCAGTTTCACCAGCAGGGACCGGTCTGACCGGTGGTGCTCACCGGTCTGACCGGTGTGGGTCTGTAGACTCGAGGTTTGGTGTTCCGCTGTGTTCTCGGGTCGGAAGGTTGTGTGTTGGTTCCTAGGTCTAGTGGCACTCCAGTGGCTACGTGGGCTTGACCAACTTGGGTAGTGAGTTGGAGAAGTGTGTTGGAAGCCGCGTTCATCTTGTTGGAGTTTCCATCTCCTTCGAGAAGAATTTTTATCGGCTCCCATTCACTCCCCCCCTCTCTGGTTCGCCGTATCGGTCCTTCACTTGTCCATTAGCTCGAGGATGGGCGACTGAGACATATCAGACGTCGATCCCGCTGTACTCGCAGTACTCCCAGAACTGGTGATTGTTGAAGTTGGAGCCCAGGTCTGTGATGATGCGATGGGGTAGTCCGTAGCGATGCACGAGTTCATCCAAGAAGTCGAGTACTCTGTCGGCCTTGGGGCATGTGACCGGCTTGACCTCGATCCACTTGGTGAACTTGTCGATGGCCACCAAGACTCTGTTGAATCCACCTGGCGTAGTCGGGAGAGGCCCAATCATGTCGAGCCCCCAGCAGGCGAAGGGCCAGGTTGGTGGTATGGTGACTAGCTTGTAGGCCGGAACATGTTGTTGCTTGGCGAAGTATTGACACCCTTGGCACCTTCTGACGAGTTCTTCGGCATCGCCCAGAGCTGTGGGCCAGTAGAAAGCTCGTTGGAAAGCCTTGCTGACCAGCGTGCGTGAAGACACGTGGTTGCCGCAGACACCTTTATGGAGCTCCTCCAAGATTCCCTTGCCTTCTTCTTGGGGGACACACATCATGAGTACTCCGGAAGATGCGCCCTGCCTGTAGAGCTTGTCTCCGACTAGGACATAGGACTTGGCGTGGCGGATGAGTTGCTCGGCCAAGTTCTTGTCTGTGGGAACCTTCTGCTCGTGGATGTAGTCGATGAAGGGTTGCCGCCAGTCCAAGTCTATCATCATGACCTCCTGGCCAGCTGGGGGATGCGCTGGATCAATGGTCAGTGGCGCCGGCTCTGGGATGGATGGCGCGTGAAGCTCGTGGACGAAGACACCCGCTGGTACTTGAGCGCGGGTAAAGCCAAGCTTCGACATGACGTCCGCTGCAACATTGTTGTCGCGGACGACGTGATGGAACTCGAGACCGTAGAACTTGTTCTCGAGCTTGCGGACTTCTAGGCAGTAGGCATCCATGTTCTCCTTGTTGCGGTCCCAGGACTTGCTGACTTGGTTGATGACCACTGCGGAGTCGCTGTAAACTAGTAGTCGCTTGATGCCCAATGAAGCTGCGAGACGGAGCCCGTGTAGTAGAGCTTCGTACTCGACTTCGTTGTTTGAGACCTTCCAAAAGATCCGCAGGACGTACTTGAGTTGTTCGCCCGTTGGGGAAATCAGGAGTACCCCTGCACCTGCGCCTTCAAGCTTGAGCGAGCCGTCGAAGTACATTACCCAATGCTCGGGCGCTCGCTTGGGTAGGTAGCCGATTTTCCCGCCACTCTGCCATGAAGTCGACTAGTGCCTGCGACTTGATGGCTGTTCGTGGCTTGAAGTCGATGTTGAGGGTGCCGAATTCGACTGCCCACTTCGAGATCCTTCCAGTAGCATCTTTGTTCCGCAAGATGTCGCCGAGCGGGTAGTCGGTGACGACGGAGATCGAGTACTCCTGGAAGTAGTGTCGTAGCTTCCGCGAGGTGATGAGCACTGCATACAGTAGCTTCTATACTGGTTGATAGCGTGCCTTAGATTCCAACAGGACCTCGCTGACGAAGTAGACTGGTCACTTGACTGGTAGGTGTGGCCGTCTTCCTGCCGCTCGACGACGATGGCGGTGCTGACCACGTGAGTAGTCGCAGCGAGGTAGAGCAGTAGCTGCTCCTTTTTGCAAGGAGCCGTGATGACTGGTGGCTTGGATAAGAATTCCTTGAGCTGAGCAAGGGCTTGGTCTACCTCTGGAGTCCACGCGAACTTCTCTTGATGCTTGAGTAATTTGAAGAAGGGGAGCCCCATTCTCCAAGCTTCGAGATGAATCTGTTCAGGGCAGCCATGCACCCAGTTAGCTTCTACACGTCTTTGATGCATGTGGGAGCTTTCATGCTGGTGATGGCGAAGATCTTCTCGGGATTGGCTTCGATGCCGCGATGGCTGATGATGAAGCTGAGTAGTTTGCCCGACGGTACGCCGAAGACGCACTTGTTCGGGTTGAGCTTCCAGTGGTACTTTCGCAAGGATGCGAAAGTCTCTTCAAGATTAGCGATGAGCGTGTCGGAGTTTCTGGTCTTGACGACCACGTCATCCACATAGGCTTCGAAGTTCTTGTTGAGCTGCCTCTTGAAACAGGCCTGGATAGCTCGCTGGTAGGTATCACCGGCGTTCTTCAACCCGAAGGACATGGTTGTGTAACAGTACGCGCCAAACGGGGTGATGAACGCTGTCTTCTCCTGGTCTTCTTCCTTGATAGCGATCTGGTGGTACCCGGAGTAGCAGTCGAGGAAGCAGAGCAGGTTGCAGCCCGCCGTGGAGTCAATGACTTGGTCTATCTGCGGTAACCCGAAGGGGTCCTTGGGGCAGTGCTTGTTGAGGTCGGTGTAGTCGACGCACATCCTCCACTCGTTCGAGTTCTTCTTGCGGACGAGGACGGGGTTAGTGAGCCACTCAGGATGGAAGACTTCTCTGATGAAGCCGGCCGTGAGTAGTTTGGCGAGTTCCTTCTTGATGGCACCCCGTCTGTCGTCGGCGAAGCGGCGGAGGTGTTGTCGCTTCGGGGTAGCTTTAGGGTCGACGTTAAGTGAGCGCTCGATCAGATTCCTGGGCACCCCTGGCTTGTCCGCTGGTTTTCACACAAAGATGTCTCGGTTAGCCCGGAGGAAGCTGACGAGCGCGTCTTCCTATTTCGGGTCGAGGCCCGCCCCGATGGTGGTGGTCTTGCTGTTGTCGCCTGTCCCAAGGTCAATCGTCTTGACTTGAACCTCCTCAGCTGGCTGAGGCTTGTTGGCGTTGTCCGACTTCTCTGGGATGTCAAGTTAACTTGGGGCTAGCTTTTTAGATGTAGCATAGATTTCCATCATTGCGTTGGGTACTTGATTTGTGGTTGCGAGTTCCACAGCTTCTGTGTCGCAGTCGAAGGATATCTTCAAATCCCCTTGCAGCGAGAGTACACCGGCTGGACATGGCATCTTGAGTACCAAGTATGTGTAGTGAGGTACCACCATGAACTTGGCGATAGCTGGTCTGCCGAGGATGGCATGGTACGAAGTCTCGAAGTTCGCGACTTCGAACTTGATGTACTCGGTGCGGTAGTTTTCCCTTGTCTCCCCAAAGGTAACTGGCAGGACCACTGAGCCCAGTGGGATAGCCGCGTTCCCGGGGACGATGCCGTAGAAAGGCGAAGTGCTCTTGGTGAGCATGTGGGTGATGTCGAGCTTCATCTTCTTCAAGGTCTTGGTGAAAAGGACGTTGAGCCCGCTTCCACCGTCGATGAGGACCTTGTTGAGTCTGGAGCCCGCGACTACCGGCTTCAGGACGAGTGGAAACCGTCCTGGTTCAGAGAAGCTTGTCCATTGATCCGCGCGGGAGAAGGTAATGGGTACCTCCGACCACCGGAGAGGGGTCAGGACCGCTGGTTCAATGCTTAGGACTTCTCGTCGGGTGGCCTTCTGAGCCCGTCAGTTGGGTAGTCCGCCGAAGAGGACATTCACCGTCTTATCGGGTTCCTGGAAGTCGCCACTGCCCTCGTTGGCCGTTTTTTGCCTTTCTTGTGGTGAGGGTGCTGTGGTTCTGGGGTGTCCTTGAGTGGTCGCCGGAGTTGGTAGCACTTCTCGGTGGTGTGGTTGCCATCCAGATGCCACGGGCACTTCTCTTTCAGCAAGTCCTTTAAGCCGCCGGAGGTCTTTTTCGAGTTGTCTTTCGCAGGGCGCTGGATAGCCGCGACAGTGTTGTCTGGCTTGCGCTTGCGATTAGGACCCGAGTTGTTGCTGGTGCGACCGCCTTGGTTCCCGTTGTTGTTGTTGTTGCCGCCCGTGTTCTGCTTGCTCTTGCCACGGATGGCGTCGTACTTGGTGTTAGCCTTGTCTTCTTCATCAGCCCAGGAGGTGATCATGTCCTTGAGGTGGGTGATGGAGCTCGGGCGGCGACGACCGAAGTCTTCGAAGGTGCGATGGTGGTAGAGACCATCTTGGAAGAGGTCGATGACCTCCTTGTCGGTGACGTCGACTACGTGGCGCGCTTGTCGAAGAAGCGCCGCATGTACTTGCGAAGGGTCTCGCCCTGTTCCTGTTTCACCATTGCCAGGTCCATGCGAGTACCCGAGCGACCCATAGCGCCCGCGAAGTTGCTGGTGAACTGTTCCTTGAGCTGGTCCCACTTATCGATCGAGTACTTCTCGAGCGACTCGAGCCATGCAAGTGGAGCTTGATCCAGGCAGAAGGGAAAGTAGAGGCACTTTGTGTCATTATTGCCACCAGCGTTTTCGATGGAGAGGGCGTAGCATCTGAGCCACTGTATTGGATCTTGCTTCGCGATGTACTTAGTGATCCCTAGTGGTTTGAATTTCTCTGGGAGAAGTAGATTGCGAAGTCGTGCGGAGAAGGCAGGGAAGTCGTCGTTGTCGCCTGCCGTGGAGGACTTTTTCCGTCGTAGTTCTTCGATTTTTTGGCGGGCATCGAAGCCGCCGCGTGATACACCGGAGGTGTGGCTGTTCGCGTGGCCTCGGTCGCCGCGGTCGCCTTCGCCCCCAGCTCTCCTGCCAGCTTCGTGCGAGGAGCTCCCGCCGTCGCTGCCTCCGCCACCAGGATCACGATGAGGGACAATATCGCGGTTACCGCCGGCGCTGCCGGCACTGTTGCCACCATGAGAAGGTCCACCGGCTGATGCCCGGGTACGGTTGGGATTAGCCGGTAGCTCTCCTCGAGTACGATTGCGACCGTTGTCAGCTGGACTGCGACTTGTGGCTTCATTGTCGGGTTTGCGGTTCCTGACGGGGGGCACTTGAACAATTCTGTTATCAACTCGCATGAAGTAGGCATCCTCCGCGATCTTGGCGGACTTCTCTCGCGCGCATCCCCTGAGCTTGACGTGCTATCATGGTGATAGACATGAGGCATTGCTCTGGGGTAGTGTGCACCCGGTTTTCGACTTGGTCGAGAGCCTCTACGAGATTCCGTATTGGTAGGGACTCGCGGAGCCGTCGGCACCGTTCGTTCCGCCTTCTGTTGCGTTCACGTCGGGCGTTCTTGTTGGCATCGATCTCGTATGCGGGTGCATTGGCAGACAACTCGTCTGCTGAGATATCCTCGAGATATCGGTCAGGGTGTGTTCCTGAGGGTCCCGGCGTCTCGTTGGTAGTCATGAAGACTTGATGATCAGGAGAGCCTAGGCTGGAGTCGCTAGTCGCCACCTCTGTTGGAGTGTGCTCCTCGGCTGGAGCTAGTGGTGTTCCCTCCTGGAAGGGAAGTGAGTCGAGGTAGGCGACGCAGCGTGAGTTCCCGTCTGTCTGGTCTACGGGCTTGCGGTCTGGCCAGTAGACGAATCTTCCAGCGGGTGTAGATGTTATAACCAGGCCGGAGGCTGGTCCTGACAACGGTTGCTCAGTTGTGTGGTCCTCGGACTTGGGCTCGTCAGGGTCCGCCCCGAAGTCTAACTCGTAGGAGGAGTCCGAGTAGTAGCCGAAGACAGGGTTGGAGTCTGAGTTGTACTCGGAGGCGATCTCCTTCCCACCCCGGCGCGCAGAAAGAGCCTCTACGTGGGCCCTACTGGCATTGCAGAGGCCGTATGGGAAGTGCTCATGGAGTGGGGAGTCCGCACACGATGGCTCGATAGCCGGCTCGCATGCGATGGCCCACGGGGACGTCGAGTTCGAGTTGGCGGTGGATCCGAGCTCGAAGTCGGCGTGTTGGTTGTAGAGCGAAATTTCGCTGAACTTTCCGGCGAGATCGCCCGTGACTACTTCGGGAAGCGTCACGAGCTCGGTCTTCAGGTTGGGCGGCATGGTGAGGCGGTGCTGGAAAGATCCGGCGCCGTCGCAGTGCAGACCCAGGAGCCGAAGACGAAGGTGTCGCCGCGGTTGAAGGCGACAGTTGGTTTGATGAAGATTGAAGCCGTCGAGTTCGCCATGTGATCTTTGGCGAGATCCCCTACCTAGCGCGCCAGCTGTCGGTGTTTTAGACCGGCAACATACCAAGGGGAGTACCCGAGGTAGATGAATGTGGCCTCGCCGAGATCGGTAACTCGAAGGAAGAGACACGTGGCACACATAGACAGGTTCGGGCCGCGAGGTGCGTAATACCCTACGTCCTGTATGTTGCGTAGCTCTGGATTGATTAGGTGGGATTACAAGATGATGCGTATGAGAGAGAAGGGTCCCTGCCTCGCCTTATATAGTCCGGGAGGCAGGGTAACAGGTCGGTTCAGGGAGAGAGTACTAGTCGTGTACATCTAGGAGTCCTCTACACAGTACAAGGAATGTATAGCTTCCTATCCGAGTACTTCTCCACCATAGTCCTTGCGCCTCACGCCATCAGGTGCCGTGTGGCATAAGCCTGGTAGTCCCAGGGGCCCACCGAGTAGTCGGTCCTGGTACCCACCGAGGTAGTGGGCCTAGGGAGGTCCATACGACAGGGAGCACCAGCAGCCCCTCAAAGAGGAGCTCATGGGTATAAATACCGACCACACTCAAAACTAGCCGTTAGTCTGTCAGACAAAACCGGTCAGACCGGTTTGCCAAACCGGTCAGACGAGTTTTCAAACTAACTAGCCATTGGACAGTGTCAGTGCCCAAAACCGGTTAGACCGGTTTCCAAAAGCGGTCAGGCCGGTTTTGGCCAGAGAGCTCAACTAAGGTTTTGATCTCACGGGTTAGTCTCTCTAGGTATCACTTGAGCACTTTTTGATGTTTGTTGTCCAACCAATGATTCATCCCTCTTGATAGTATGGCATACGTAAACTCAAGATAAAAGATAAACCCTAATTAATCCACTTGAGCATGAACCTCCAAGGTATGCCGGTAATTGATCTTCAATGATTCGAGGGCTTCCAATGATGTGTACCAACTGAGCACATGCTGTAGATGAACAAATATATATGCATGTGCTTGAGCATGTCCACCTTGAGCTAGTGACTTAGAATTCTTCCATAGAGTAGAGATCAACCACTTTGAATTCTTAAGCCACTCCAATTTATCAATCATGATGTTAGATGCAATTTATCACTTTCCTCGGTAGGCTTGGATATGATACTTTGAGATCCTTGATGCTCTCAACTTCACCCTAGCCACTTCGCTTATGGTTGCTATCCATAGTCTTAGCTTAGTTCCCCGTTTTAGACATCTTGATCCCTTCATCACTTATCCTTGCCACAATTGAGTCAAACCTTGCACCATAGAGATAAAACCATTTGAGATGCCACTCAATTTGTTTGTCCTTTGATATCAAATATTCTTGCTTTTGCAAACTTCCATTTGTAGGTCCAAAGTAATATAGATAACCATATGACCTTTGTCAAAACCCAACTCGAAGTCTTGCAATTATCTTCTTTGAACAAGTCAATAATATTCATAACGTATAAGAGTGAAAACCATTTGATATTTAACTTGGTAAACTTATTGTCTAGATCATCAAGTTCCATCTTGTAGCAATAGTGAAATCCCTTGATGTTTTACTTGACAGAACTCACAACATTGGTCATCAAGCTCTATCATGTGTCAATGGTGAAATCCCTTGATGCCATATTCGACTTTGATTTAATTCTCCCATTATTATATCACAAGCTTGTCCTTTCTTCACAATGTGCTTTGCCCAACATAGAAAAGCCAACCGATTACCATATATCAGCATGCCTTTATATTTGCTTTTCTTTTAGCTTAGGATCACTTGTTGTATGTCTAATGAAACGTCCAATGGGAAGAATATCCTATCTTTATCATGGCATTCATCCTTGGTGTGCTTGTAATCATTCCATGTACATTGTCATGATCCACTCTTGTCTTACTTGCAATATGAGCCAAATGCATGAATTTACACATAAATAACATCTATCAATTATCAATAACCTGCTCACATGCTTCACAAGGGCGTTAGAGTTTTAATCAAGTTGTCACTTAATTCACCAAAACCCACTTAGGGCTTGATTGCACTTACAGAGGACGACGGAGGTGCGGAAGGAGATGAATCTCTACGGCCCCATCATAGTTCCTGACGGCGGAGTACCTCATGGCAGCATCGACGATCCTGTCGTACATGCTCTGGTTGAGCTGAGCCCCCCAAGTAAAGCACTGCTCCCTCGCGGACGCTGTGGGCCGCACGATCTCAGCATGCACGTCGTGCTACTCACAAAATTAGTAACACATGTTATAATGAAAAGTCATATGAATGTAATATGTTTGCAGTATCGTAGCTTACCGCTATTTCGGCGGTCTGGTCTCGACGCACCGGGTACGTGGTGTCCGGCAGGATCCTGTCGTGGTCCTGGACCGGTGGCGGTGGTGGGGTAGCAGACACGTACGTCACCCGCGTCTGCGTCCTCGGGAGGTACCACTGAAGGTATGCCACCCAGGCCGCGCCGTCGTGAAGGCGGTGCTCGGTGACGACGTTCTCCTCGTGCACCGCGGACGCCCACTCGTCCACGTACGGTTGCAGCTTGTCGACGAACGACGTCGCCGCAGACACGCCCTTACGCGTCCACCTAGCATAGATGAAATAGAAAATATTGGCAATTGACTATTTGTAATGGAAAATTACAATAACTGGCAAATGGTAGCTCACCTGTGCACTTTAGGCGGCAAACGTGGTGCAGCGGGTACTGGTGACTCCGGGAAGAGGCCGAACTGCCTCATCACCCGGTGGACGGTGTACTCCTCAACGTAGACGTCGAAGACCAATCGTAGCCGCGTCATCCAGTACGCCTGGTCTCGATAGCATAGGGACGAGAGCCCCCTGTTGTTCGGGCAGCGACCATGGCAGGAGCGTACGACGTCCACCGGACCTGGGCATCGACCATCTGGTCGATCTGACCTACGAAGTCCTTGTACGCCTTCTTCGGCTGCTCCCCAGCCTAAACGTGCTGCACAGAACATGAAAAGTTAATTGAATCGAACTAAAGAACTCGTAAAGCGAAGAAAATGATAAGGAAGATCATTACCTTTCGGAGGCACCACAGAGAACCCATGGTGGGGAGGTCTGATGGGTCGGTGTCTTCGGGTAGCGGCTGGTACTCCGAGAGGTCGGCCTTGGGCCGACCGATGTCGAACCGCTCGTGGATCCACATCTGCAGCGGGAGAGGGCACCCAAGGAGGATCCCCTCCTTACTCCCCGGCCTCAACACTACCGAACATAGCCCCTTGTAAGTAGCTGCCAGAACAGTGCTACCCCAGCAGATCTGGGGCATCTGATCGAGGGGTGTGTCGGTGATCTTCTGAGCCCAGGAGAGTAGGTACCTCGACACCGAGTCTCCCGCTGACTCGCAGAACAACACCCACCCGAACAGCCAGAGCAGGTAGACCTCCAAAAACCTGTCTGACGTCGGGTCGTCGGCCTCGTCCGCCATGTAGTCAGCCTGCACACACACAAAGGTCCATCGTCACATTTGTTTTAAATGCATACAAACGTTGAAAATAAGGGTTACAATCATGTACGCTGAACTGCTAGATCCAAGTCCAGGTGGGCCCGTGGGTGTTGGCGAAGGGCACGCACGGCGCTGGCGCTTCGCGAACCGAGCAAAGAAGTCGGCGTGCCACGTCGCGGGGATGTCGATCGGCCCCATCACCTCGCCAGCACACGACAGTCCTCCCAACATCGCGACGTTCTCCAGACTGAACGTCATCTCACCGACGAGGAAGTGGAACATGTGTGTCTCTGGTCGCCACCGGTACATGAACGCGGTGATCAGCAGGGCGTCGTAGCTGAACCGCGTCAACCGTTGTGCCGGGGAACCTTAGCTCGTAGCCCGTCCCCCTTGACCAACTGCGCAAAAGGGAGATGTCCTGCAACGCATAGCCTGAAAAAACAAAATTAATTTACTTAACACAATTACTATCGTAGAGAAACAGGAATAAATAATAGAAATGAATTACGTACTTCGGAATCCGCTTCTGGTGTATCGGATCAACGTGCGGGTGGTCCGGAAACGTTTGTTGCCGGGCGAACGTCCAAGAACAGCCGACACGTACGAGCGGTGGTGCCGGTCCACCACCTCGTCGAACAACTCCGACCATACGTTGGACTCCAACGGTCCAGCCATAACTACAAAAAATAACATAATTTATTCAATTAGTCGAATTATACTAATTAAAACGAATTATGTGAATTAAAATATTTTCTAAAAATATTACAACAATTTAATCTATTTATGTTAATTATAACTATTTTCCAGAAATTTTAAATGAATTAAAACAAATTATGTGAATTTAAACTATTTTCTACGAATTTTATATCAATTTAATCTGATTATTGGAATTATATCCATTTTCTAGGAATTTTAAATGTATTAAAACGAATTATGTAAATTTAAAATATTTTCTACGAATTCAATTTAATCTAATTATGTGAATTATAATCATTTTCTAGGAATTTTAAATGAATTTAAACGAATTATGTGAATTTAAACTATTTTCTGTCAATTTAATCTAATTATGTGAATTATAACCATTTTTTAGAAGTTTAAAATCTATTTATACAAATTATGTTAATTAAAATAATTTTTTAATACTTTTATATAGATATCATCTAAGTATTTGTATTATAACTATTTCTAAATTTTTTGAAATTTCTAAACTAACTAAACTAAACTAAGTTAACTAAACTAACTAAACTAAGTTATCCAACTAACTACACTAACTAAACTAATTAACTAACTACACTAGCTCTAAACTAAATTTAGAAACATACTAAGTGCTCTGAAGGGTTGAAAGCCGAAGATTTAGAGGAGTGAGCGAGGGAGGGAGGAGCGGTGGCGGCAGCCGTCACCCCCTTTATAGGGGTGACGCTGCCGCCATGCCCCACGGCGGTAGGAATCTGGTCCCACCTGGCAGGTCAGGCGACCGTTGGCGACACCCCTACCGCTGTGCCCCACGGCGGTAGGAACTCCTACCGCCGTGGGGTGCGACAGTAGATGTATATTTTTCAAATTTTTTTATTCGTCCATTTATTTTTCGTAAATCAAAATGAAATATATTAAAAAAAAATCGATTCGCGGGGGTGGTGCCACCTGCAGGGTGTGTTTCGGTCTTTCGGAAGCAAACATCAGACCTAGTCGGATTAGGATACCTAGTTCGAGACTTCGAGTAGGATTACAATACGAAAGCCGCCGCATGCAGCTCATTGGCGTCAACTCGTATGTGCTATCCTCTCAAGTCTCAACCTCTACATATATACTGGAGAAATATATTCAATCCAAGAAAACAAATTCAGAGGAAGACCCATTAACATGTCGACCTGGCGTCTGTACCCGTCCACCCTCCATCCGCCCGCCCTCTCCGCCGACGATGATGCTGCCGCCAAGGAAAGCCTCCCCTGGTTTCTCCTCGAGCTGAAGGCCTACGTCGCCAAGCGCGACAACGCCACCACCGCCTTCTCCAGGACATGGGACGGCAAGCGGATCCAGGTTACCCTGTGCCCTCTCCGCCCGCCGCGTGTCTCCTACGTGTGCGTCTACAGCCCTGATGCCGCCGAGATACACGTCGAGCCCAAAGTGCTCGCCGTGGAAGACGACCTCGCCGTCCTTAGGATCACAGTCGGGCCTCAGAAGGACTTGTGCAAGAATATCGACTACTACGTCTACCAGATCAACGACGGCGGGTCGGGGCGGCCATCGCTGACGCACATTCCGCGGCCGCCGAGGCCCTTCGGTGTCAACGACACTGGCGTCCTACGCTACGACATCGACGACGGCGAGCACGCAGCAGGTAGGGAATACATTGTAGCCGCACTCTATAGTGCACCCTGGGGCACGCCGGCAGGGCAATTCGACCTCTGCCTCTACGACTCCAAGCGGGGAGATTGGAAGGTCCACATCGTGTCGCTGAGCAAGCGGCAGCGGGGTCGGCACAGTGGCAACTTCGACCACAAAAACTACAAGGTGGTGGCGATAGGAGGAGCAGCCGGCACCATGGCCTTCGTCGACCTATGGCGGGGCATCATCTTCTGCGATGTCCTCCGAGTGGAAGAAGGCCTCCTGCTCCGTTACGCTGCGGTGCCGGAACCTATGCGGATTAACAAAACGCGCGACGGCGGCGACGCCGACGCACGCCTGTACCGAGACATCGCCGTCGTCGGAGGTCGCCTCAAGTACTTGTGCCGGCCCTAAGGCCATGCAACAGAGGCGACCGCCGGGGGCCCAAAGAAAGAGGGGGCCCAACAGCCAGCAAGAGACTAGACTGCTAGTGCTACGGTGCAGGAAAAAAAGTTAGCAGGTCACCTCGAGTCCTTGACTAGTTGACTCACGTAAAGGGCTAAAGCCTAAAGGATTAGCACGTCGCGTACTCGCGTCCGTTCGATAGCCGCCGCCAAGGAAAAAAAGAGCCTGGGCTTAGCAGGTCACGTACGTTCGATAGCCGCCGCCAGGGAAAAAAAAGAGCCGCCGCCAGGCACACTCGAGATCGCTGAGTCGTCGGCTCGTCGCCAGGCACACGCGCAGGTCGCCTCCACGACAATCGCCTGATAGTAATCAACTGATCGCTATTCGCTACCGCTGCCGCCTGCCGGCCACTCGTCTACTTCCACGCCGCCGTCTGTCGAGAGACTCACGTGAGTACGACTGCTGGCCTGCCGCCGACGCCTGGCGACGGTGATTAGCTAGCGAGCAGGTACCAACTGTTCATCCAATCCAGTTGATCATCCAACACGTCTACCAAAGGTTATTTTTTAAATAATGTTGTTCGTCTTTAAATTAATTTTTGTAGTAGTTATAATTTATGTTGTTGTTTACCTGAGGTTATTTTTTAAAAATAATGTTGTTCTTCTTTAAATTAATTTATGTAATAGATGGCTCCTAAGAAACAATTGTCGGGTGCTCAGAAAAGGAATAAGAGAAAGCGTGATGCTCAAATCGTTGAATCGCAAAGAGGCGCTTTACATAAGTTCTTTGTTGGTTCAAGTAATGTTGATGTCAACGAAGTTGAAGGGCAAGGGCATGAATCTGATCATGGTCAACATGAATCCGATCATAGTCAGCATGAATCTGATCATGGCCAGCAGGAACATGATCAAAATTTAAATGCAAAAGTTCAGGTTAATGAAGATGATGATCCAATGGAAGAAGAATGGATTGCAGAAATTGAAGCCATGGAGGACAGTATGAATCAGGAAAATTTGTATCCCTCATCTGATCATGAAAATTTAAATGGTGATGAACAAGATGGTTCTGGTTTATCTATCTATGATCCCAGAACATGGGATAATCTTGACAATAACAAAAGGGATATCTTAATTGAAAAGGGGCTTGTGAGAGAATTAAATCTTGTTTTCCCAAAGGATGACATTGGTCGACATTTTTCATATACTTACTACTCCAGAAATTTAAGTAATGGGGAGTCTGTTCATAGAAAGTGGTTGGTTTACTCAAAACATGTGAACAAAGTCTATTGTTTTTGCTGCAAGCTGTTCAAGTCACACAAAAGCAAGTCTTTGCTAGCATCTGATGGAGTGAGGGACTGGCAGCGTCTCAGTAGGAAACTCAAAGAACATGAGAGTAGTGATGAGCATCTGACAAATATGAATACCTGGAATGAGCTTAGGCTGAGGTTGGCCAAAAATAAAACAATTAATGATGACTGGCAACGGGAAATTGCAAAGGAGAAAGAGCGTTGGAGACAAGTTTTAGTAAGAATCATTTCTGCTGTCAAGTTTCTTGCTAAGCATAATTTGGCTTTTCGAGGGCAAAATGAGAAGCTATATCAACCCAACAATGGTAACTTTCTGGGCACAGTTGAAATGATGGGTGAATTTGATCCTGTGATGCAAGACCATATTAGGCGGATTCAAAATAGGGAGATTCATCATCATTACCTTGGCCATAAAATTCAGAATGAGATGATTTCCCTTCTTGCGGATTGTGTGAAAAAACTATATTGAAGATAATTAAGGATGCCAAGCATTTTTTTGTAATTTTAGATTGTACTCCAGATGGGAGCCATGAAGAACAAATGACTCTAATTATTCGTTGTGTGAATATGTCGGGGAATGTTCCAAGGGTAGAGGAGTTCTTTCTGGAGTTCTTGAAGGTAGATGACACATCAGGATTGGGTCTTTTTACTGTATTACAGAATGCATTATCCTCTCTTAATTTGAATATTGATGATGTGAGGGGACAAGGCTATGATAATGGTTCAAATAAACACCAAGGTGTTCAGACGCGCTTGCTTGAAATTAATCCAAGGGCACTATATATGCCGTGTGCATGTCATAGTCTCAATCTTACTCTTTGTGATATGGGAAAATCTTGCAGGTAAACTCTTATTTCTCTTAAACATAATATGCCATGATTTGAGAAAAGTTTGAATCTTACTATTTTTGATGTTTGAAATCTTGCAGGCACGCTATTACTTTTTTTGGTATTATCCAACGTATATATACATTATTCGCAAAATCTACCAAAAGGTGGAAGATATTGGTTGATAATGTCCCAGGGCTGACAGTTAAGTCATGGTCCAACACACGCTGGGAAAGTCGAATTAAAAGTGTTCAGGCTATCAGATTTCAAACTCCTCAAATAAGATCCGCTCTCAAAGCATTAGAGGAGGTGAGTGCACTGGACAATGACCCATCAACAGTTACCGAGTGTCAATCTTTGGTCAGTGCACTTGAGAATTTTGATTTTTTAGTTGGATTGGTTATCTGGCACGATATTTTGTTCTCTATAAATAAGGTGAGTAAAAAGTTGCAATATAAAATTGTGAGTATAGATGCTACTCTCAAACACATAGAAGGTGTCATATCATATTTTATGAAGTACAGAGATGAAGGTTTGACTTCTAGTAATCTAGTATGGAAACAGCAAAAACCATTGCATTAGAATTGGATGTAGAACCAATATTTCGTACAAAACGTAAAAGCAAGAGAAAGAAACATTATGATGAACAAGATGACGAGGACGAGGAAATACAACGATCTGCTTTGGACGACTTTAGAAGAGATTACTTCATAGTTATGATTGATGCTGCAATTGCTTCATTGACTAGTAGGTTTGATCAGATGAAAGCATTTAATGAAGTTTTTGGGTTCTTGTTCAACTCAGAAATTTTGAAATCCTTAGATGAAGTCGATCTTTGGTCGCGCCGCAAGATTTTTGTTGATAAATTTTCTCATGATAACTCATCGGATGTTGAGATCAATGATTTTTTTCAAGAACTAAAGGTGTTGCAAGTGGTTTTGCCGGATTCTATGATGTCGGCGTCGAGATTCTAAAGTTTATTAAGGATGCAGATTGCTATCCAAATGTTTCAATTGCCTACCGAATTCTCTTAACTGTACCTGTGACTGTATCTTCAGCTGAAAGGAGTTTCTCAAAATTGAAGTTGTTGAAAAATTATTTGAGATCAACTATGTCACAAGAAAGGTTAAATGGCTTGGCTATGTGCACTATCGAGAGGGATATCTTGGACAATATTGATCTCAGTACCGTCCTTGATGATTTTGCATCAAGAAATGCCTGACGACAAATTTTTTCATGACAAGCAAGGGATATATTACTTTTTAAGGTAATCATATTAGTTCCAGAAGTACAAAGATATTGCTTTTTTTAATATTGTTTCTCCATAATTATCAGACTTGCAATATTAAAAATATATTATAAGTTATACATTATATACATAGTCTAATAATCTAAGGGGCCTTTGCGACGAGTTCGCCGCGGGGCACTCGAAAACATAGGCCCGGCAATGGCTCCGCTAGGCCTGCTTGCCGTGCATTGGGCCGCGATGCACCTCCTCTAGCCCAGCTCGCGCCAGCAGCCGCGGCCCACTCACACTTGCGGCCCACTTGTGAGGGAGAGAGGAGGAGAGAGTTGACCATGCAGCAAACATGTTTGACTAAGATTTCCTAAGATTTTTATGTTGAAACTCAAATTTTGGTGAAAACAAAAGTTTCTTAGAATTCAAAACCCTAAATCTTTCATATTGACCCGAGGTTTTTCTAGTAAAATAAATTTAGGAGAGTTGACCCGAGGTCAAATGATGTTTGACCGAGATTTACAGAGCAAAACATGTTGAAACTCCAAAATCGACCAAAACAAAAGTTCCTTATAATTAAAAGGTCTACAACTTTCATGTTAAATTTTTAGAATTTTTTGAGAACTTATTGGTATTATTATCATTATTTTATAACAAGATGCCTAGTAGAAGTACGAATTTTCCCTATAAGTCAATTTAATTTTGCGTCAATATTCCAGATATGAGCTATAATGGACCATAAGCGCCTAACTATAGTTTTTAGAATTTTTTTAATCTTATTGGAGGTACATATGGGTCAGTTTTGAATTACTTTCGGTAAACACGTAGAAATTCATTTAAATGGTAGAAAATAGCAAATTTACTTGAAAATTATTGAAACTCCTACACCATAACTTATATGTGATCTATTGTATATAAAAAATGTGTTGGTGTATACATGATAGTTATTTTTATGTGTTCTTTCACAATGGTGTGATAAAATGCAAAAAGAAAAAGAAAAACATTTTTTGAATAAGGTGCACAGCCGGCCCAGCTCGCCCCCGGCCCCCGCTGGCCCAAAAGGTGCACAGCCGGCCCACTCACACTTGCGGCCCACTTGTGATGGAGAGAGAAGGAAGAGAGTTGACCACACATCAAACATGTATGACTAAGATTCCCCAAGATTTTTATGTTGAAACTCAAATTTTGGCCAAAACAAAAGTTTCTTAGAATTTAAAACCCTACAACTTTCATATTGGACGATTTTTGAATTGAGCTGTGGTTTATGTAGTAAAATAAATTTAGGAGAGTTGACCCGAGGTCAAATGATGTTTGACCGAGATTTAAAGAGAAAAACATGTTGAAACTTGAAAATCGGTCAAAACAAAAGTTTCTTGAATTAAAAGTTCTACAACTTTCATGTTGAAAGGTTTTTTATTTGAGCTCTTGATTTAGGAGAAAAATTGAGTTTCCTTTAAACTTCTTTAAATGAATTTGAATTTGAATTTCAAATTGAAGTTGAACCAACTTTTTTGAAGAACAAATGGTAATGTTACTTTATATTTACTAATATTATACTAAATGTGAACCTGTGTCCAATTTGTAAGTGTATATGAGCAATATAAGACTTGAGTTGTATGGAATTTCAAAGGTTGAGTTGAGTTGTATGAAACAATATGAGAGAACAATCTAGTTTATGAACAATGTATACTCCAATTTGCATAAAATCTCGTGAATCTTTTATCTGAAGATTGTACATTCATAAAATGATTCTATTCCAATTTACATACTGTTTGGAGAAGTTTTAGGTATTATTATCATTATTTTATAATAAGGTGACTAGTAGAAGTTTGAATTTTCCCCATGATTTAATTGAATTTTTTGTTAGTATCCAAGATGTAGGCCACAATGGACCATAGCTGTCTAAATATAATTTTTAAATTTTTTATGCTTTTTAGAGGTACATATAGGTAAATTTCGAATTACTTTCGGTAAACACACAAAAATTCATTTAAATCGCAGAAAATAGCAAATGTACTTGAAAATTCTTGAAACTTCTAGAAGATAACTCATATGTATTCTATTATATATAAAAAATGAGTTGGTGTATGTAAGATAATTATTTTGGTGTCCTACTTCACAATGGTGCAATAAAAAGAAAAAGAAAAAGAAAAATGTTAAATGGAGAATGAATGAAACAAGGACTGTTCGGCCCAAATGGCCCAACAATTTATGGTCGTTGATCTCCGATCTGATGGCTCCGATCGTGTTTCCTCAGTATACAATGGGGTCTCTCCATCTCGCTCCTCACTCCCTAGCCCCCCTGGCCGCTTCCCTACCACCCGCTTCCCCGCTGCCTCCCCTTCTCCACCCAAACCCTAACCCACCACCCGCCCCGCCCCGCTCGCCACTAGAAGCTTCCACAGAACAGACAGATCCACCTCCTCCTCCGTCCTCTCCTCCCCGTCGGGGCGCACGTGCCGCTCACCCTCCCTCCCCCCTTCAAAACCAACCCTCCCCTCCCCTCCCCTCCTGGCGGTTCCCGTTGTCCTCGTCGTTCGTTCGACGCGGGGACCCGGCGGTCCACGGCGTCCCGACCCAGATCCCTCCCGCCCGCCCTCGGATTCGCCGACCTCCCCCACGTGGTCTCCGATCAGGGGCCCGCCGCTATCCTAGGCCGCCATGGATCAGAGCTGGTGCGAGGTCGAGTCCTACTGGCGCTCGCGGATGGTGGACGGCGTCACGGCCGACGACAACAAGGTCTCCCTCGTCTACAAGCTCGACAGCAAGAGCCCCCTCGTCAAGCAGAAGGTGCGTGCGCGTGTGCGGTGTGCCCCTCCCATCGGATTCACCTGCTGCCCCTGCCTCCCTCCCTCCCTTGCGTTCCCTCTTGCGTTCCCTACAATTTTGTTTAAAAGTTCCCAGGTGTGCTAAAAGTAGTTATTCTCAGGTAATTTCAGATTGTTGGAAGACATTCATAGGTTGGTGTGATGAACAATATGTCAGTTTACATATAAACTAGTAGATATTTTCATGTAATTTCGAAATAATTTTTCCATGAAATGAGTACAGAATTTCACCTTGCCATATTTTGCTCATGTAGAGTAGTGCTCTGAAATTTACTACACTTTCGACCAAGTCTAAGAAATCTCACTGCATATACCTATATTGAAGTCCATATACACAAGCGATAGTATTCAGTTCCTGTTGAAAATAAATAGATCGGACAATTTGTTGATCTGCTTTGTTGATCTTTGCATGCATTGCCAGACTAAAATATTTTTGTAGATGTATGGCGAATCATTGCATATTCGCTTGATGGGTGAATAACCTTTGCTATTAATCTAAGGGGAAGCTTAATAATCTCATCGATCAAAATGGGAACCAAGAAATTGCAATGCTTATTTGCTTTGCCATAATGGCTTTGGTTGTTCGATCTGTGACGGCACCCTCCAGTAGGTAATGATACTCCCCCTCTTTGTTGGTGATATTGCAAACAAATTAGTTTAGAGTTAAACAGACTGTTATGCATTGCTTCTTTGCCTTTTCAGAATGACTAATTGTTTGGTCCCTGTCTTTGTCTAATTAAGGAACGAATTTTGGGTCTGCTTTGTTGATCTTTGTCTGCATCATAGGACTAAAACATTTCCCTAGCTCCTCCCCGCACACACGCCTGCCGCCGGCTCCCTCTCCCCCGTCGCCTGTCGCCCGCTCCCTCTCCCGCTCCCTCTCTCCCATCGCCTGCCGCCGAGCTCCGTGTGCGCGCTACTGGGGACGAGATCCTCCGCACGCACAACGCCGGGGGCGAGGTCCTCCTCACGCGCGACTACTTGGATGGAATCGGGTCAATCTCTCTTCCTTCCTCCCTCTGTTCTACTCCCCCACGAACCACCACCACAACTGGTCAACTGCTGCAACCTCTTAGCACCACAGACCACCCCGGCGGCGCACCTCTCCCATCCGCTTCTCCTTCTCTGGGCCGGCGGCGCACCCCCCTCCCCTCCTCCTCCTCCTCCTCCCCGGTGTGGTGCTGCGGCCTCCCCTACTGTCATCGAGATGCATCTGAGATTCCGGAAATGATGGAAGAAGAGGAACTACATGCAGATGCAGATGCTCCACCAGCTGATGTGCAACCAACCACGAGCATGCCCGATCTGTCGCCGCGAACTCAGGGCCAAGAGGACGATGGAGATGCATGGGATGATGTCCGGCAACTGCAGCCAGGCCAACATCCTCAGTTTTGGTCAGGTGAGTAAGGTCGTTTTGACATTGAGGGATTTGGCTGAATGTAGGGTTACAAACAGAGCTGAATATAAAGATTATGATGAGTGATGTTACCCTACAAACTGCAGGTTTCTTCTGATGAAATGACTGGCACCATCAAGACATGCAACAAGGTGTCTCTGTTCGATTCGAGTATTGTCACCTGCTAGATACGTACATATTGGATTGAACTTGCAATTTCAATCAGTAGCGTCCGCACTTGGTGCCGCCGCAATGTATGCTAGTCTTCGCTTATTTGGTACATGTAGTTCCTCTTTATACTCATTACCTTTTTTCTTTCTTTTCCTAAGAGTATCTTGGTAAGATAAGCATTAACAATCTGCTGGCAGCTCCGTGTTTGCTCCTAAATAACATTAACAACAAAACATTTGTACATATGCTTATGCTTTAACATGCACGTAGCACCAAGAAATTACAACATGATCTAGATTTATTAGTAAAATATAATTGGTCAAAGTTAGAAATGATTGAGATTGACTGCCACACCTATTTGAATAATGCTGCCAGTTTTCCAACTTGCATTCCTTATTTAATTATCTGTATGCTTCGTGACTTGTGGTCTTGTTGCATTATTTCCAACTTGTATGCTCAAATGCTAATAATTTTAATGTTCAGAATATATCATATGTGGTTTTCTTGCAATGTGAACATGACTATAAATGCTTGCTTCCATGTACATCATCTGTTGGGTTTTGAGAAGTGCTGCAGGAACTAAAAAATCTTTCCTGGTTATTCCCTTTAATATCTTTATTTTTTATCAATTACCTCACTAAGTTCTAGCACAAGTTTGCTCTTTGCTCTAAAGTTTGTAAATGTAGGTGTGATAGTACTAGTATAAAATTTGCGCTTATTTAGAGAGTCAAAGGAGAGTGATAACTAAAACCATATCTTTCTATCTACTCAACTGAACTATACTCAGTTGTGCTAATCTTGTGGAAAAATAAAATCCTGGAGCATTCACTTACTGAGAATTGTGTTTTTTGTAAGCTTTATAAATGGCTTCAGTGATATAGCATGTCTGATTCTAATTGTAGTTTTTGGACACGCCAAAAACCAGTGATATCCATGGTTCATGATAAATTCCTCCAAATATTGGTTCTTTCTTGTTATTACTTTGGTGATAGTTGTTAAGTTCATTATGGTCTAAAGTGGTTGATGAAATGTGCAGGAGGGCAGAGTGATGGCAGGAGGGTAGAAAAATGTGCACGAGGGCATCCAATGCTTAGAGAGCAGAAAAATGTGCATTGCTTTCCTACTTGTTATGTAGAACTGTGACTGTGTATGGATGTGACTGTTTATGGATGTAATAGAGGAATATAAGAAATTTGATTTTTTTTGTTTATAAATTCCACATTGGTAACGGGCATTACCATAATGCCCACTACCTATATTTGGTATTGGTAACGGGCGTCATTGAGGCCCGTTACGTATATCTTGATATTGGTAAGGGGCATTGTGGTAATGCCCGTTACAAGTGATAGTTATCGGTAACGGGCAAATGCCCGTTACCGATGATGGGCTATTTGTAACGCTTGATAACACCCGTTACCGATAGTAATCTATGCCTATTACCAAATTGGGTTTTTCACGTAGTGTTATAAATCGGCCCATTATTAAATCGGCCCGTTAATAAATAGGATGTCCATGTCATCGTCCACGTAGGCAGCAACGTCATCGTCCACGTAGGTAGCCACGTCATCGTCCAGTCGCGTTAGCATCCATGTCAGCAACAATTCGTTACGACCAATCAAACTAAGTGGCAATAGAGGATACCACCTATAGCAACATAACAAATATCGTAGCATCAGACAATACTACCTATCACATAGAAATCAACTTCTGTGGCAATAGAGGAGACCACCTATAGCAACTAACCAATTTCGTGGCATCAGACCACTACATATTGCAATCAAATTACTTCCATGGTAATAGAGGAGGTTCAACCTATAACTACCAAATTTAGTGCATAGCAATACTATAATTTGCAACGAAACAGAAACGTTGCAATTGCACCTTTGGCAACACCCCAGATGCATCGCAATAGTACACTTTGCAACCAGACCAAGCGTGGTAAAAAAACCTAATTGCAATGTCGCGTTACATTGCAACAAAAAAACTTTTGCAACTACCTGATGGACAACGTCGCAATACCCTAATGCAACGTGGCCTTTCGCATCCCATGGCCCACGGAACAATTTGGTTGCAATTGTGTCTATTGCAACCAAATATGGCATATTGCAACACATTTTGTGCGTTGCATTAGGGCGAAAATCTAGTAGTGGTGGGCATCAACTTCTCCTACGTGCACGCTAGGATATGTGTCCAAGCATCTGACGAAATCCTGAAACGGGGAGGGACGTGATGAATACCTTGCAGCTAGCTCATACAGTCATTCATTTCATTGTGCTGTAATTGTTCGGTAATTAATCACAATCGAATTATGATAAATTACACGATCTGTAGCCCCTTCTGTGTCAGTCTTTTGATGTGTTGATTTGTCATATGCCACACGATCGCAAGCTTCGGCACCACCTAGTTACGCCTAAGACCATCTAGAATCGTACAATCACACAACGTAAGAGGACTCCAACAGCGAGTTGACACTCTGCACCTCTGGTAACCTCTCCAACACATGAGGCAACGGGGGAGGCAAAATGCTTTTGGAGGGGAGAGGGGATGCAAAATTGCATCTCCTCTCTCCTCAAACGCATATGATCCTGCCGCGGTGGGGAAAGGGAGGGCGACCGAGGGAGGCGGGAGCTCCGGGCACCGCCGCCGACACGAGCCGCTCGATGCGCCGTCGGTGGCTAAGAATGAGCTCTGGGCTCCGCTCGATGTGTCATCGGCGGTTCAGAGGCGCGGACGGGTGGTAGCCATCCCTCCCATCCGCGGGGCCTTCGCCGCCGTCCGCGTCCCCACGGCTTGCCGGCGAGGAGGAGCAGCGGAGGAGGCCGCGAATCGACGACGGACGAGGAGGCCGCGAATCGCCGCCTCTCCCCCCTAGGGCAACCGGCCTTCCTACCCTTCTTCTCCGGCGCAGTGTTGGACGGCGGCAACAGTTTTGCGGCGGCTTCCCTGCTTCGCGACCCACCGGCGCGACGCTGTTGAAGACGGGAGCTGACTCGAGTCGAGGTCGGGCAAGGATCCGGCGTCCGCGTCTCCCCGCGCCACCCTGCTCTGCTTCCATAGGAAGGAGGCCAGGGGATCCGGCCCTCCCCCGAGCGCACAATTGGAGCTGGTGGTCGGGGCAGAGCGACACTGGCGGTCGCAAGATCTTGAATCCCCAACGCCATGCTAGGTGGCGGCGGAGTTTGGCGGGCTACAGGGGTAGAGCAGGAGGTGCAAGAGGTGGGCGCAACGGTGATTTCAGGAAGGTGGAGCAGAGACTGCAGATTCGGCTGGAGAAGCTCGGCTCGAGCTCCTCCTTTCTGGAGGTAGAAGAAGCAGCAAAAAAGGAGGAGACTTTGGGATGGGGTGATGGGGACAGCGGAGGAAATGCCTTTGCTCATTGCTGTTGGAGCCGGTGTTGTGCGAACGAATTGCAAAATACTGTACTGGGAAGGCAAACACCATTTTGCCTCTCCAAAATGCCTTTTATTGTTGGACTTAGTCTAAGAGCAACTCCAATGAAATTATGCAAATTGACACCTCCAAAACCTATTTTCAGGTCGGAATGTAAAAAAATAGAGGCCCATAATTAACACTGAACCCCTGTCGGAAATCAACACCTCACCTCTATTTCACTGTGGACCCCGTCTGTCAGTCATAATGAGATGCTATCCTCCTGCACGCCGCGACTGTTGACGGTTAATAGTTATATCAAAGTTCGTTTAGACTTGCAAGCGGACAAGTCTCCCGTCGTAGTCAAGGGACCCTTCTTCCCTCGAGTGGTGAACCCAAGGTATCGAATCCGTGGAACAAATGTGTGACGCAAAATATGATCTGGTAAAGCCAAGTAACTCCAATCTTTGGTAAAAGAGAAACCCTAATGCATCTAGGTAAAAGACACGAAACTAATCTAATCTACTAAAGACCGGAGATAACAAAGTAAGATTGGGTAGATAAACCGATCTAGATAGATCGGGTTAAGCCTTTTGTTGAAGTTTCAAGCAAGAGAAGAAGTAGCAAATCGAATCTTATTAGAAGCCTCTTTAAACCGTGGTTTCACGTCCAACTCCGAAAACATCCGCCTTTCGGAACCCCCGTTCTGTCACAACGTATCCCTACTCATGCGGGGAGTCTAGGGCGAGTCAAAAGACAAGTCGAGATTTTTTCGGAATATCCGGCGTGTACCTCTAGCCACCGCGGCTACAAGAACACCCTAAGTAATCTATCTCGAGAATAGATTTAGAATAGGCAAAGCCGATTGAAAAACGAAATCTTCGAGGAAACACTTGATCGCTAGGAATAGATTCAACTTGATAATTCAACTATGACAATGATACATACACAAGATCACCACCGAGATCCTTCCTTGATCTTGCTTCTAGCTCCGGGAACTCCGACATGGTCTTCCGTGCAAGATTCCCACGTCGGCTAGGGAGACCCTAGTCAACTAGCTCGACCCTCTCCTCTCCGGGATGGTGTCCCTCTCTTCTTTGCTCCTCGGCGGCCGATGACGAATTGGATCCTGCGTGGCTCTCGACCCCGGGGCTATAATAGCCCGAATGGCGGCTAGGGCAAAGGAGGGGGCGAACGGGCACTGGACAGGGCTGGGCCGGCCGGCCTGGGCCCATCCAGGCCCAGCCCGTGGCCTCCTTTGCGTGGTGTCGGTTCCCGAGTATTCTAGATGCTTCCCCCTTCTGCATGTAGGCCCTTGTCATCAGTTTCTCTCCGAATTGGACATAACTCCTTGTCTTGCAAGATTCGGCACTTTTCTGGTTAGGTCCTCCGAGTTTGTCATCTTCTCGGATCAAGACCCTGACTTCTTGGAGTTAAGTTTGCTTCATTGCATGACTTGTACGGGCTTCAAGATCTTGTCATAAGGTGCTCGATGAACTTATCCCGAAAGTCTTGCTTTCAACGCTAAAACCCTGCATAAACACTAAACTCCAAAACCGACATGCACACGTGAACTTGTTATACTACGGGGGTTAGTACCAATCGATAAGGTATAAAACTTATGCCAACACCGAAGGTAAACTCATGGCTAGGTTGACAGATTTTCACCGTCAACATCTCCCCCATGCTTAAACCTTGCTCGTCCTCGAGTAAGCCTTCGATGGATATCATCGTTGCCTATCAACGTTTAAACCTTGCACTTGATCATACATGAGAAAACCTAATGCTCTCGAAATTTTAATTCGTTAAAGTTCCATAATGTACTAGCCTTCATCTCTACGGAGGATAGATTCTTAATTAAACTTATCCCACAAGTATTAACATGCTCCCAAAGTTTAAATAGATCTCATAATTTTTGAAATAAAGGACTAGATGAGAAAAGGCTAAACCAAGTTCACAAATTTAAATCATCTTGCATATTTCTCATGAACTCTCATCTAACTTGTCTCTCAAGCCTATATATTCTACTCCTTTCCCTCTCTTAACATATATGTGGTAGGCTTTATATGGAGCTTTTTGGGAAAGTTTAGTCCTACCAAGATTTATAAATGAGATGTTGCCAAAACAAGACAAGCTTCTCATGGTCTTACCAAGACTCGTCAAAATGGTCATTGGAAAATGATGTTATATCAAGGAGGGGAAAGAGAAAAATACACTCACTTTAGATGAGTGGACATGTGCAAATAGCAAAGAGTGATCCCGAGGCACAAAGGAAGTCCTCATTATCGGATTGCACATGGTTGGAAAATTGAGTATGGATCTTTTAATCTTGAAGCCTTGAATTTCCTAATGCACTTTAGAGAACCGAGGAGTTCACTTTATTTTTATTTTTACACATACTAATATTTTTTTTCCTTTTTCTCATATTTTTCTTTCTTTCTTTCTTTTTCTCATATTTTTTTCTCTCTTTTTTTCTTTCTCATAAAAATTTTATTTGCTCCCCTTTGAACTCTAAAATTGCATCGTACCTACCTCCTCCCCCATGCTTAGACGTTGCTCATCCTCGAGCAAAGAGGCGATAAATAAGGTAGGTACCAGAAATTGAATTCTTCAATGTTGGCACCATCTTGCGATCTTCCTTGAATTGATGATCCATTCTCAACGATAGGTTGTGGTCAAGGAGGTAATCACAAAAGATGATATTTGGTTTTAAGGGTGCATATCCGGCGAGGTTTGTGAGATCTCCGATGCGGGGATACACAATGCACGGATAAAAGACTAGCAAAAAGATAGATACGCAAAAACGGAATGACCAGCTTCTTAGTCTCGGGCCAGAGAAATCATGACCTGCAATAACTCACTCAAAAATAAATCTTGTACACTAAGGTTTATGCACTCAAATATATATTAGGCTCTGGATAGGTTGAGCAACACACAAGTGATATTCATGACAAGGTTAGCAATATTTTTGAGCATAAAAACCATCTTTAATCTATTCATTACTTGAGAGCACATAAAACACTATGGGTCTTTATTTTGATCATAACCTCCGCTAAAGATTAAGCTAGCATTTAAATAAATTCAGATTCGTATTTTAAGAGAGCACTAGCTTTAACATGCATAAATCAATTACAAAGATAAACAAAGAGGCAATTATAATCATATATCATTATGGCACAAATTTTTGTAACTTTTCCAATGATATAAACAAGGTGGTATCTTTATTAATGATGAAATCAAGCTGAAATACAAACTGAAAATAAACAAACACACTTGCTGAAATTTAAATAAAAACAGAAAATATTACGCAAACACACACAAACAAAAGCTGAAAATTACAGAGAAAGGGAAAAGAAAAGAAAACTAAAGTTCCTTCTTTTTCCTAGTCCTCCGCCGGTGGTTGGTGTTGATAATCTTGATAGTAGTACCCTTGCTCGTAGTAAGGTTGGACATCCCCTCCAACGAATTGATCCGGCTCCACTAGGTGAAGGCGTCCAAGCTCATAGGCAATATTTGCATTGCCCTCACCAAGTTGAGCCGCGTTGGCTTGGATGGCTGCGATGTTTTGCGCATTTCTCGCAACATACCCTCCAATTATGGCCATGCTTTGTTGTGGTTGGGGATATTGTGCGTAGGGCTTCGCGAAGGCTACGTTGGGCACCACATAATTTGGTGGGGGTACCGGTGCACCACCCCCATGCTTGCTCTTGTGGCCCTCCGTAGTAACTTGGCGGAGGATGGATCCCGCCGAAAGGTGGCACAACATTGGGTTGTGCACTACCCGCTTGTGCGGAGGTGGATCCCTCCTCTATGATTCTTCCTCTTTTATTTTTCTTCGCCGGGACAAGGAGTCCCTCTTCCAACCAATCTTCCCTCCCTTGGATGAAAAGCCTAAGCCTTGCGTCCGGAAGGGGTAGGTTCACAGTGGCCAAACGAAAACCTCCTCTCTCATCTCCACTAATATATTTGCCTTATCGCAAATACTCAATGCCGAGAGAGGTCCCACGCAAAAGATGTTTGGGGTTTCTTGCGATCCCCGGCCATAGGGAGATGGCCAACATAGAGAGGTAGCACCCCGAACCAATATCTCCCGCTCCCGATGTTGCCTCGCAACACCAACGGTTGATCATAAGGTATGAGGGGTCTATTGGCTGCCTGGCAATTAAAGCCGAGTAGAGCCAATTCAACTCCGTATCGGTCACCTTCGTTTCCCTCATCCTCCCCAATACCCTCTTGCACATCCAAGAATGGAATACTCGGATAATGGGGTTGCGGATGCAATTGCGTTGTTGGTGGGCTTCTCCAGAGATCAAATTCCAAAATCCATCTAACATGCCGGGTGGCACGTCAACTTTCTCCGGAGCTCCCTTATGGAACCCAAGTAGCTCCCTAACATGCTCGTAGGGAACCACTTGTTGGATTCCCTCCAAACGGAATGATAAACTTTGCACCCCATCATCAAGGATAGGTGCAATGGCCATCAAGATTTCCAAGGCGAACTCCTTGTGGGTGTTCGCCGATACTCCGTTTGAGAATTGCACCCATCCAAGGTGCCCCAACATGTAATATATGTCGGTGCTGAAACCCAAGTAGTTGAGTGCTTGGTCGTCGAAGTCGACGTTGGCCACAAGCCTCTTCTCAAGACGAGAGAGCCTCTTCTCCTCCTCCTCCGACAATATGATGAAGCCATATGAGGAATATATCGTAGTGTATGGAGGTGGCGCGGTTGAACGGGTCGATCGTCGAGGTGGAACGGGTGGCTCCTCCGTGTGCCCTTGAGGTTCGGTAAACCTCATGGACGTGCTCCTTGTTGCCCTCATGCCACCGAGGAGGAGAGCGTCGTTCCTCCTTGGTGGTGTCGTATCCTCCTCCATGCTCCGAGGAGACTCGAAAACCGAGTGCCTCCTCGAAGACGTCATCGACGACGGCTTGGACGATGAACCCTTCTTCTTGGAGAAGAGACTTGTGGTTTTCTTCCACATGGTTGCTGCACTCTTCTCTCCACTAAAACTCCGGATTGCAACCGGTAACTAAAAAACTTACTTCGGATGTGGACTTTGAGTGGATTAAGGTTGTGGATTTTTTTTGAGCTATCAAGCTTGGGAAGGTTGGCTATGTCTACGGAGGTTTTGGGCACACAAACTTGAACACACAAACTGAGGAAGGAGAGGGAAGCTTGCCTACAGAAAACGGGAGCCGGGGGGCTCCTTAAGTAGGGGAGGCCGGCCGGCCTGGGCCGACCGGCCTGGGTGGCCTGGTGCTCCTCCCCACCTCGTCTTTCTTCCAGCACGATCATTCCTCGTCCATGACTTCCTTGCCCGCGTGCTCCACGAGTTGCACCGCCCAAACGCTCTCGTCCACTCCTTTTCTTGCATTATTGGTCCTTCCACTTGATGCTTCATGCTTTGAGTCATGTCCATGCTCCCTTGCTCCACTTGCTTCACATGCCACCATGAAATTCCCCGCAAAGGCATACTTGCTCGCCCACCCATGCTTGTCCTTTGCATGTGGTCTTGATGAAAGTTGATGAAAGAGTATCCAATGGTGCATGCATGATTAATTTAAACTAGATTTCCTCCCTTTAAGTGTGTTTAAGGTTAAGCACTCCTCTAATTCGAAAATTAAAAATATTTTCAGAGCTATGGAAGAGCTCAAGCATAAATTTAGAGAAGTTTTTAAACCATTAAAAACAAATGTAAGTCCAAAATATTTTCCGACTACGTTGATACACTACTAGATTTTCCCCCTAAAGCAACGCACAAAATGTGTTGCAATATGCCATATTTGGTTGCAATAGACACAATTGCAACCAAATTGTTCCGTGGACCGTGGGCTGCGAAAAGCCACGTTGCATTAGGTTATTACGACGTTGTCCATCTAGTGGTTGCCAAAGTTTTTTTGTTGCAACATAACGCAACGTTGCAATTAGGTTTTTTTACAACACTTGTTCTGGTTGCAAAGTGTACTATTGCGACACATCTGTGGTGTTGCCAAAGGTGCAATTGCAACGTTTCTGTTTCGTTGCAAATTATAGTATTGCTACGCACTGACTTTGGTTGCTATTGGTTCAACCTCGTCTATTACCACGAAAGTAATTTGGTTGCAATATGTAGTATTGTCTGATGCCACGAAATTGGTTAGTTGCTATAGGTGGTCTCCTCTATTGCCACAAAAGTTGATTTCGATGCGATAGGTAGTATTGCCTGATGCCACGATATTGGTTATGTTGCTTTAGGTGGTATCCTCTATTGCCACGTAATTTGATTGGTTGTAATATGTGGTCCTCTATTATTGCTTCGAAATTTGGTTGGTTGCCATAAGTTAAAGTCTTTATTACAACGTTTCTATTAGGGTTGCTACAAGTGCACTATCTATTGCCACGTTCCTTTTGTGTTGCTACAAGTTGAACTTCTTATTACCACATTCCTATTAAGGGTTGCTACAAGTACACCATACTATTACCACGTTCCTTTTGTGTCGCTACAAGTTGAATTTCTTATTACCACGTTCGTATTAGGGGTGCTACAAGTGCACCTTACTATTGCCACGCTACTTTTTGGCAACGAAAAACACTGGTTGTGATATCATGATTTATCATTTGCAACATATGGTGTATTCTGCTACACTCATTTATGTAGCAGCACTAATTGCAACATTAATTAACATCACCAGATAGATATAACTATGCATCTATAGTTAATTAACCAACATTGAACCATCCACTGAGTTAATTACATGACTCATGAAGTACTTAAATACTGAAAAGTTTGGCACAGGACATTGTTTCAACACATAGTAGACAAAATTGCTAGGACATGAAGAACTTGGTCTGCCAATTGTGACTTGGAGATGATCCCAACACTTGATCAGCAAAGGGGGATCCAATGCAAGGAGGTCGCATCACCCGTAAAGAATCAACAAAATTTTTAAGCTAGCATCAATTAATCTCTAATATTGGAATTTGTGAAACAACAACATATAGCAAACCAAAGATTGATTGTGATTCATAAAAATAGCATAATGACATCAAATAATTACCACAACCATAAACACACTTTGACAAATTCCGAAACATGAATTACATTCACAAGGCAAGAAGAGTTGTTGAAAAAAGCTTCACCTCATGTCTTTTTGGTGCTTTGTCGTCTCCTTTGTGCAACTTGTACCCGTAGTCGTTGAGAAGAAATTTGTCTAACAAAGGATTGTGTTTCGGGATTGTTAACACCACCTTTAGTGCTTCTGGTTTTGCGAAATACTTGTTTTCGAACTTCTTCAGATTCCTTCTCCTATGAACCAATCATTTGGAAGGACAAGATTAGGCGTAATTTCATCAGTAACTGATGATATGTACTAGTAAAAACTTGTGAATTCGAGAACAACCTGAGTACACGAGAGCACATTACTGGAGTCTGGCTGTACATTTCCAGATGTAGGAATTGATGGTTCCGCCGCCACGTTGTCTGCGGATTCAGCGACAAGGTTGTTTTGCTGGGTGATTGATGCAACCGCCGCCACGTCGACGCATTCGGTGACATTGTTGCTTGGGCTTGGTTGCACGGATATTGGCCGGTCAACCTACGAAAGGATACAAACATTCATATATAGAACCCAAGAAAAGAAACCCATTCATGCAAATAGCTTGACCAGCACTGTGGAACTTGTGACTATCCATTTGATGCTTGCGCATTGATAGGAACTCTTGCCTAAGCCGTTGTAGATCCGCTCGCCTTCTCTTTTCACTTTCTTCAAGTTGTCGTGCATGTTCTCTCCTTTCTGCTTCCCTTTCTTCTTCCCATCCTGACATTTTTTCTTGTAGCTGCCCAAATGCGTCCATGAGCTCGACGTGTTCCTCATGCTGTAGCTCTTCCCTACGAATTTTTTCCTCCCGCTCCGCATTGAGCAGCGACCTTCTAGTTGGGTTTTTTGCCATGTACCCGTTTCCATGCAACTTGGTTGATTTGCACTTCGTGACTTCTTTGTAGGCTTTTTGGAACATCTTGTTTTTTCCTTTTGGGAAACAAAGTTGTTCTCTGCATTTGATTCCGCCTCAGCAATAACGCTGCTTGCGGTGTCCTAACATTTGCAAGGCACGGTGGAGGAGTTAGTTGAACAAGAGATTGATCGCATTCTATAGTTGCATAAGCCTATGTATAGTAATGTATGTACTAATTCATTGAGAACTCACATAGACATTTTTAGATTGTTCGTCCGTCCAAGACCCCTAGTTAGTGTGAGTTATCCACCAAAGTTCCATATCATCGGGCTCTTCACCGCTTCGGGTCTCTCCGTTATGCCAAGAAAATAACAAATTAATGTTCTTCATCCCGCAAGACAGATTGGAGATGTGCTTCTCCGCTTATTACCTTCTCATAGCCGCGCCGAGAATAAGGCTTAGCGCCCGACAAATGTCTTGTCATTTGTTGGCATCGAATCGCGAATTTTGTGTGCTCCTTTCCTATACAATGTAAAGTTATGAACAAAAATCTTAAAGACTCGGACATCGCCATTTGAATGAAAAATGTAGTGGTCAGAAATCGTAATTAACAATGTGGAACAAACCTTGAATTTAGCAAGATCGAAATACTTCGACGGATATTGCCATTCAACAATATCTAATTCGTAGGCTTATGTAACATTCTTTGGTGGTAGCGTTGTATGTCTTGGTCGTAGCACTGAAAGTTGAACGCCATCCTTTGTAACGCTCCCTAGCAATGGCCCACATCTTTTCCCTTGATTCAGCATTATCCTCCATGTCCCACTTTGCCTGTTATATAATCACAATAGCATTCAAATATTATGTGAGTTGATATGTTAGTTGTTATTTGAATTGTACTGAAAAGCAAAGTCTATTATTACCAATACATCAGTTGCTATTGCGTTTCTGACTTCTTCCCTAACATTTTCCATGATTTCACTCCAATGATAGGAGCCCTTTTCCTTGTATACATGACCACTTCATCAACGAATGAGCGGTAGTTATCACCTACCGATCCTCCATGTTTAGAGAATTGAATGTCGAACCGCTCGCTTGCCCGCCTTGATTCTCTTGGCGATTACCGTCAATGCTCTTACGGGACCGCGTCCTCTTTTCTTAACTTTTTGTGAGCCTATTCCATGCGAACAACATGCATGTGATAATACCCAAAAAATAATTGTATGCACGGACGGGTAATTTCTATGGAACACATGTTACCGCATCCTTGCTCCCGCCGTTTCCAACGCCGAGCATGAGATGGAGGCCGCACCGCAGTGTTGGGTTCATTTCATTCTCGTGTTGCAAAATGAAGGTGGGCTCCACGTACCGTTCTGCAGAGAATTTAGTGGCATATGATGACCGATCATATTTTGTAGTCTGAGAAAAAATGGTAATTTGCTTGCAAATTAGGAGAGGGATATTACCGATGTCTTCAAGTAGTCCTACAACATTCAGGTATTCTCTGTATGTATCGATTTTGTCATCCCTGAAAATGTCTTTTAATTCTGAAATAGAATCCATAATTAATTTCATTCATGTGACTGAACATGCAAATTCAGGAGTATAAGTACACAAATATTTGGCTGAAGCATATCTTACCCAAGGCTTTCTTCTCTTGATGCAAATCAGCTAGCCAAAGTTTGTATTCATCTAAGTCACGTTCTTCTACTTCTTCTTCATCATCAGCATGTATGTAAGCACTTTTGGATTTCAAAGGTGTTATGGCCATGGTATGGTTTATAGGTATTGGCTCTCTGGAGATAACAAATCTGATCACCATCTCCTCCTCGTGAATTTGTTTCATTCTTTCTACGTCGACGTCGTAGTCGATCTCAGTGAGTGTTGCTTCCGCAGGAGAGTCAGGAATTCTAGTCTTGTAGTAAACAATGTCCCTCATCCTATACCACAGTTTTTGTTTCAGGTTGTTTATGGTTTGTAGGGTGATTTTTGAACCACGAGGGTAACAAGTATGTGTTGTATCCGGCTCCCCATCTATACCCTTCTCAATCATATATACGGTCCAAGACTGATCATCTAATGATCTGCGCATTCATTTCGATGTCATATCAATAACATGTGAAGAAATTGGGTGTGCAAATCGCGTGATCAAATGCATGAAATCTAGGGTACCAGTGCGTGCACAGATGCATGAGATGTTGGAAGCAGTACGAACGAGGGGAAAGATCGAACCACGATACGGCGTACTCCGGCCTCGGTCGTCTCGTCCTGAGATGAAGGTAAAACATCAGGGTCTGCATCTATGTCCACGTCGACACGTGCTTCATCGTCGCCCGAAGGTGATGATGACCCAAAGAGCGCCCCCGTCGCCCTAGGCCTGGGGGCCATGGTGGCGGTAGGTTCACAAATCGCCGCACCAGGGGTTGTTGTGAACATTCTAGGTAGCACGGCCGACGACGGTGTGCGCTGCGCTTCAGAGGACGTAGGGGTCACCCTTGCCGGCTCCCTCGACGATGGCATCCTCGTGTACGGCGAGAAGCAGCTTGGCGGCGGCGGCGGTAGTCGTATCGTCTACCCGGCCCCTAACTGACCGAGATGTAGATTTGTTTTGCGAGGGGATTCAGGAGGGAAAGTAAATACGCACGACTTTTTACTCTTGTAACCCGGCGTGGTGGCCCCAGTCATGGTTGCGCCGTAGTTTGGGCGAAAGTTAAATAATTCGGATGGGAAAAAACTGGCGCCACATTCCAAATCGCTGGCTACCCATTTTTTCCGAACGGTTGGCGTATTTGAGGGATGCGTTTTGGTGTGGCCACCGACGGGTGGGTCCCACAAAGTTTACTTCTTGTTTACCACAAAGTTATTGTATATTGGTTACACATTTTTTGATGTGGTCAGAGTAAATTTACGAATGTCATATTTGTATAAACTTTAACAGACTACCATAAACTCTTTATCAAATTTGTACCAGAGTAAAATGCATCACACAAATATGTGTAACAAACATAAAGATCGGGTAGCAATGGGTAAGATTTATGACAACTGAGTTTACATAGGCTAGCTACCCGAGTCACGTTGACACCACACCAACTAAGGATAATCAATAACATGCTCTACAAGGACACAATTGTAAAGACACATACATAGTCGAAAGACACAACTTGAGAGACATGCTTTGTGTTTATTAGCTGGATTTCTTCAAAGATGTGACTGAAATGACGCCAGAGCCTCTCTGCAAGGTCCCTCGTCAGTGGCAGATAAATTTCCTGAAAATGAAGAAAGCATTAAACGAACTGTCAGAACAATTGATAACTGAAATCCTGTGCACTGAAACAATGTTAGCAATCAGCTGAACTTGTAAAACACAAGAAAGAACGCAAACATGTAAACTGAAATCCAGAATGTCTTTTAGGGTGCATCATGTGTGGAACAAATTTATCAAGAAATATCAGCAAGCACAACTTTTATACCTTCTTTCAGATCATTAACGCTTCCTTGAGTGTGTAGAAGAACCAATCACACTCGTTTCGGATCCTACACTCCTCGCTGCAGAACCTACGCCACGAGTACCAAGCATGCCATCCCGCATGGTCGCCACACCCGTGACCCGCACACTGCAAATCGTCGTGGTGAGGTACGGGCGCTGGCACCGGCGACACGGCAATCGCATTCGCATCTGTAAGCAGGTAGTCCCACGTCGACGCAATGATCCTGGAGCGGCGTTTTGTGCAAGTCAAATTTATCCAAGGAAGCACCGTCACCCCCTCTTGGGGTGCCTCGACCAAGCGCAGGAGCCGCCTGGCCTCGTCGTCGTCGGCCTCGCCGCTGTTGGGTCTGTAGAGGAAGAGGGAGAGGGCGTACATCGATTCCTTGTGGCCCACCTCCGCGGTGCGCCGTAGCTGGTCGAGGCAAGGCGTGATTACGCCACGTGTGTTCCCCAGTACTGCACGGTGCAAGCCGCTCTGGAACAAGGCCTCCGGGTTGCCGACGTTGGCCAGTGTGTTGACGAGCGCCGCGCGATACTCGTGGCCGAGGTAGAATCGACGCCGCATGATGCGTTTCAGGGCTAGGCGTCGTCCGACCGTGGCGGCGCCGCCCACCACGCACATTGCCTTGCATGTTGCGCACAGGCTGCGGAGATCCACAATGGCATCCTCTGACCGCGCAGCGACGCGGGAGACGATGTCAATCGTCAGCTCCGTCGGCAGTTCCAGCAGCCTCGACGACGCCTCGTAGCGAGCCGCGGAGATCTTTTCCATGGAGTGGTTGCAGTTCGTCACGCGTGGTGGGTAATTGGATGTGCGACGCTGTTATCCCCAGTGAGGATGAGGGGAGATGGAAAAGAACCGCCGCCTCCAGATCATGTTGTAGATTGAATTTGGGGGGTCGCAGGGTTCATTGGGATTTAAGGAAACTGCGCTTTCATAGGGAGGACACAGAATCACAGGGTCAATGACGGGTGTACCCAGCCACTTGTTGGCCCACAAATCAGTCTTTACGGAAATTTGACTCTGGGTGACCCCATCTATGGACGGAGTTGCGGGTACCACACAGGGATTGTTGCGCCAAACTGTCGGCCTGAATCCGCGAGAGATTTCCCCATTGGACAGAGTTGTGGGCCCCACCTGTCGGCGCCCAGATTGGGAAGTGTTCTTGAGTTGTTCATGTTCATAATGAACTTGATCATTTGTATCGTTTAATCATAACTTCAAAGTTGTTTATATTTGTCAAATGACGTCCAAATCGGAAATTTTTTCCTACATTTTTATGACAACATAATCTAGATCATGGTGTCCACTTGCATATCGTGTCACGGCGTACGAGCAATCATAATTTAAAAATAGAACATTTCATAACTAGATTCAAGATTTTCAATCAGTAGACGACGTCAATTTGAAATGAGATGAATACCAAAGTTTCATAGCTCGTCGAGATGAACAATCTTTATATTGGTTGGATTCTCATTTGAAGAAGGGGTAAGATCACGTAGAACAAAAATGACATGTCTCCAACCAAGTTTCTTAAACAATGAGAGTGAACCTAGGATTAATGAACAATGTGTAGTACCACTTTGCCAAATCAAAATCCGACAAATATAAAGATTGTTCATCTCGACGAGCTATGAAACTTTGGTATTCATCTCATTTCAAATTGACGTCGTCTATTGATTGAAAATCTTGAATCTAGTTATGAAATGTTCTATTTTTAAATTATGATTGCTCAGACGCTGTGACACGATATGCAGTGGACACCATGATCTAGATTATGTTGTCATAAGAATGTAGGAAAAAAATTTCCTGATTTGGACGTCATTTGACAAATATAAACAACTTTGAAGTTATGATTAAACGATACAACTGATCAAGTTCATTATGAACATGAACCACTCAAGAACACATCCCAATCTGGGCGCCGACAGGTGGGGCCCACAACTCTGTCCAATGGGGAAATCTCTCGCGGGTTCAGGCCGACAGTTTGGCGCAACAATCCTACCGACAGGTGGGACCTGCAACTCCGTCCACAGATGGGGTCACCCAGAGTCAAATTTCCGTTAAAGACTGATTTGTGGGCCAACAAGTGGCTGGGTACACCCGTCATCGACCCTTGGTAATCGCCCCACCCCGCCGAGTGAGTGGGGTCGTGTCCCTTCAATTCCCCGGTGAGGAGATTTTATGCAATGGGATATTCTGCCTTTTAGTCATTGATCTGTCGGCCCCACACGGCAGTGGTACGAATGCAGTTGCCAAACGGAATAGGAACCGCTTCACCCGACGCGGGTTATATAACCGCGGGGCCTCGCTGTGTTTTCCAATCCCGCTCCTTTGCACCGCGCCGCTCTCGTCGATCTTGAGTAGCCGCTCGTCTTCCCCCTGGACTCCCTGCGCGCAGCGATGGCCGGAGAGAAGCGCCCTGCAGAAGAGGCCCCTGGTGGTTCGTCGCCGTCGGTCCCGCCGCGTCTCCGTCGGTTGATTTCTCGCCGGGGGTGAGTGTCTTCCTGTCTCCATAATTTCCTGTGCTTGCCGAGGATCTGATGCTGTCATTCTTCTTCTGTTTCCTAGTGCGACATTTGGCCCGGGTCCTTCAGCCGGCGCGGCGCCTCCGTCCGGTGGATCTTCGTCGTCGGAATCCTGGAGCTTGTCTTCTTCCTCGTCTCGGGGCGACGCCCCCGTTCGTCAGGAGGCCCGGGACTCGGCAGAGGAACTGGCGTGGACGCGGCGTCGTCTAGACGTCGCGCTGCGCAAGGTACGGGACCTGGAGGGGACCCGGGATGCGATGCATACCGCCCTTCAGGCGGCTGAGACGGAGACAGCCGAAGTTCGCAGCGCCAAGGCCGATGTGGAGGTCCGCTGCTTTGGTGAGTTCCTGTATTCCGTCAGTGAACGCCGCCCACTAGGCTCTTGTTTTACTCGTCGCCATTGTTTCTTGCGTCAGCCGAGGAGGCAGAGGTGTCTTTTCGCCGCGAGCAGGCGGAGGAGCTGCGTCGCCGCCTGATCGATCTGGAGGATCGCCACAATGACCTTACGTGGGTCGCCATCGCGGTGGTCGGCCCGGGGCTCCAGCTGCTGCCCAACCGTCTTCGCGCGCTCCCCAGGCGTGTCCAGGAGGCGGTGCGTGCCGGTGCGCGCCAGGGAGCCACCCGCGCGCTCGCGACAGCGGACATTCAAGATTCACATAAAACACCAGTTCTGCATGTGTTGCCAGAATATAGGGTTCATTGCTAAACTTGTGTCGAGTAGTATCGATGTCAATGACCCCATATTTATCTTTACTATATCCTTTGCCTCTGTTGGTACTTGTGACAAGAGGCACATCAAACCAGTCACACTGGAACAGAATATTTTCTTTTTGTCCAGGGAATTCCAGTGAGATCATTATTCTAATCACCCCATACCAATTTGTGCCTTCTGCCTCACCCTTGACAAGCACACCACTGTTTTGTGTCACAAGGGTTCTCTCGATGTTAACGGTACGAAACAGCCAATTGTTGATATGACATCTATTCAATGTATGAGGTCGGGGATTCGGTCCTTGAGCAAGTGCAAACAAATCTGAACTTACTTCCCCTCTAGCATGTAAACCTGTGATCTTGCTTTCAAACCATCTTACGAGTTGAGCCTCATGTCGCTTATCAAGATTTCTGGATCCATGTGCCCTCAGTTCTTCCAAATGCTCGCTGCACACAAAAGAATATTACCGTTAATTTGATATTTAAAATTAAAAGCAATAATGATGTTGAGTAGTGCATCTTACTTGACATATGGTCTAGCTTCATCGCAATTGCAAATTATGTAGTGCCTCATCTCCGAAACGCATTTGGTGGTATTTCTTCAACCGTATGTCCTCTCCTCTTGTAATCCATTTCTGAAAAAATGCTCAAACCAGATGGTGGCTCATTAACAGTAACCGTTTCATGTCGATCAACACGATTGTCTTTGGTGTCCACGTCCAAGAATCTTGAGCAGAATATAAGGCACTCCTCGAGTATGTATCCCTCAGCAATTGAACCTTCAGGGTGAGCCTTGTTCCTCACATATCCTTTCACAGTGTGTAGGTACCGTTCCACTGGGTACATCCATCTGTAACACACTGGCCCCCAAGTTTAGCTTCTTCAGCTAGATGAACAGGCAAATGGATCATGATATCAAAAAATGCAGGTGGGAATATCATCTCAAGTCGACAAACAGCCTCCCTAATTGAACAAACTAAGCTCGTCCAATTCGATTCCACCAACTCCTTTGAACATAGTGCATCGAAGAAATTACTAAGCTGAATCAATCCAATGACAACAGCTTCTGGCAAAATCCTACGCACCACTAAGGGTAAAAGTTTCTGTAGAATTAGATGGTAGTCATGCGTTTTCAACCGTGACACCTTACGTGACTTTACATCAACACATCTTCTTATATTCAAGGAAACCCCATCAGGCATCTTCACTCCATATAGAAATTCACACAAACTTTCCCTGGCATCCTTATCTAACTCGTACAAGGCTGATGGCAAGGTATACTTATCATCTTTAATCACAGGGTGCTGTTCTGGTCGTATCCGTAGATGCTCCATGTCAAGCCAAGCATTCTCCCCGTCCTTACATTTGCCATCCAATTTAAGCAGAGTGCCTAGTATGCTCTCGCATATATTTTTCTCAATGTGCATCACGTCCAAATTATGCCTGATGAGCAAATGAGACCAGTAAGGGAGCTCAAAAAAAATACTCTTCTTCCTCCAGTTGTGCCATCTGTTGCCTTCGTCACGCTTCCTTTTTTTGATAACAATGTCTTTCCAAATTCTACTTGTTCAAAAGTAAAATACTTCTCAAGTACCTGTGCACCAGATAGTGGTTCTGGTGCCTCCCTGGTTTCGACCTTGTTGTTGAAGCTGACCGCATTGTTGCGCCATGGATGGTCAGGGGTCAAAAAACGTCGATGTGCCATGTAGCAGTGCTTTGGCCCATGTTTCAACCACAAATACTCAGTATGTTTGTGGCAATATGGACATGCAAATTTTCCTTTAGTGCTCCAACCAGACAGCATAGCATAGGCTTGGAAGTCATTAATTGTCCAAAGAAGTATAGCACGCAATCTAAAATTCTTCTTAGTCCCTGCATCTCTTGTTTTAACACCATTATTCCAAAGCTCCTTGAGCTCCGATATCGTGGGCCTCAAATATACATCAATATCCATTCCAGGAGATTTTGGACCAGGAATCAACATTGACAAAATCCGGTTAGATTGTTTCGACACATCCATGGAGGCAAATTGTAAGGAACCGGGATGACAAAGCCAAATGGAATACGTAAGACTTTGCATGCCAAAGGGATTGAACCCATCAGAAGCAAGACCCAGCCTAACGTTACGACCTCCTCCTTCTGAAAACCATTTAAACTCTGAATCCACGTGCTTCCATGCCTTTGAGTCAGCAGGGTGATGCATTTTCCCATCATTCACCAATTCATTCTTGTGCCACTGCATATCCTTTGACATTTGCTTTGACATATACATTCTTTGCAGCCGAGGAATAAGAGGAAAGTAGCGTAGGATCTTAACTGGTAACCGCTTCTTAACAGAAGTAGCACCCACTGCACTGCAATTATTATCAGAGGTTTTATCTACAACTTTCCACCTTGACTCCTTACAAATGGGACATGTTTCCAGATTTGCGTATTTATCAAAAAATAACACAATCATTTTCGCATGCGTGTATCTTGACATAGTCCAAGCCAAGGTCTCAAATCACCCTTTGCACTTTATCCAAGGAGTCAGGAATACAATGCCGGTCAGGGAGAACCTTTCCAAAGAGCTTAAGTATGGCCTCCAATGACGCGTTACTTAAGCCATACATGCACTTTATCTGAAAAAGCTCCACAATAAAAGAGACCTTCGTTGCATTTTTGCATCCCGGATACAATTCCTTCTTTGCCTCGCTCTAATAGTTTCAAAAAGATCTCTCGCTCGCTTATCCGCCTCTTCCTCATCTCTGGTTTGTCCATGATGTATAGTGCCACTGATAATGTTTCTAATCAGAGTATTGGTGGCAGCAGGGTTATCATCCAAACCATCTTCTTCATCGTCTTCTACAAATAAATGTGTTGTATCATCAGCTGTAGGTACTGCATCATGATTATTGAGATCAGCAGTAACATCTTGATTCACGGACCCTGAGATGAAGTATTAGTTTGGTCTTGAATGTTACCAGCATCGATGAAACAATCAGCAAACCCTCTATTGAGTAAATGAATTTGAATGGGAAGCACGGTGGAATGTCTGATCATGCATTGACACAAATTACATGGACACGCAATAGATCCACCTCGCGCTGATGAGGCCGTAAATTTTTGCAAAAAAATTCGAAAATTGTTCTGCCAATCCGCTGAGTGTCGAGGCAAGCGCATCCAACTGCGATCTTCGTCTGATGCCATTAGTTAATCTGCATTGTTCATGTTTCAATCGACCTTGATCATGATATATATACCAATATGCATATATATGCAGCGAACGATTGAATATATATACGAGATCAAGACATCGGTACGTACCTGCCGTGGCCATAGCGCCGCTCAGATCTCCGCAACAAGAATCACGTGGAGATCGTCGTGGAGATCGATCCCCTAGAGGCCCTCGTGGAGATCTCCGCAACAAGAACCAGGTTGTCGAAGACGGAATTTTGGAATGGTCCAGATCGGAAGAGCTCCTATCTGATCGTCGTATTGATCTCCTGCATAAACGTTGCGATACACACATTACAGTGCAACCAAGGAATACCTCGTTGCAATAATTTTTATAAAGTTGCAACGATCACGAAAAATTTCTGAGGTTGTACAATACATACACGATAGACAAAATTTTAGTACAACCAAGGAATACCTCGTTTCAATATTTCTGAGGTTGTACGTAGTATGACCTTTCTCAGGGTTCACATTATGTGCCCCGGGTTTTCAACATATGCGTAATTCATTATTTTTCTTTTCTGATCGGCTACTATAGAGGCTAACAATAATACACAAAATTCAGGAGTTCTAGTGAAGAGTCTCCAAATTGTTGATCACAATGCTTTGTGAATATACACATGAATAGCATAAACAATAGCATGTCGCAATTCTGAAAACAGACAGATGGTTAGTCCAAATATGCATGACAGGACCCAACAGATTTCAATTTGTGTCACTCATAAGTTCAAATATTTTGCAAGGGCTCATCCAAATCCAAACACATAGACATACGGACATGCATATATAAAGGTTCAAAGTTATTACTTAGATGTTGGCATACTTAGATGTTGCCACATACACATCCATTCTTAGACCATTCACCAGCATCTACATAACATTCACCTAGGACCTGGTTATGTTACGTACTAAGCTAGATTACTACTCCTTGCGATTGACTTTATCTTGAAGCTTGCGGATCTTCTTCGCCATCACTTCTAACTTGTCAGCAACAGTCTCCATGAATTCCTTCAGGGTCATCTCCATGTCTTCCTGCGTTCCAGCAATGTTGACGCTTAGGTTCTCAGACAAATCATCATATAGCACTCCTTCAGCTGTTGAACCATTTGGCGCAAGGGCATTTGCTATGGCAGACAACAAACACAAGTTACTAACATGAAATGTGTTACAACAAATTGTGGCCAATGCAGCAAAATAGTCAAAAAAATGCACCTTTCTTTTCGATGATCCCGAAGCTTTCGATGGAGACGGTTTCTTGCTATTGTCCTGCTCATCATCCGAGTCTAGAATGATGATCCTCACCTGATTAGCAGTGTTCACTAGCCTGACCAAACAAAACAATTTGTTGTTTTTCAGTTTAAAACAGCCTATTCAATCTCTTGACTCATAATGTATACCAATTTACCCGTGATCCCCCGACTACCTGCCAGAAAAGGCCTAACCTACTAAATGGGACATCCTGCGTTCATTTGGCTGGCTTTGTTTTCAATAATGTGATCAAATGTACACAGGTCAGATTCACAGCAAAAGATGGCAAGAAATCAAGCCAATTATCATTATCATTATTTAGTATGGGGTTAGATGGATCCACACAAAATCACAATTATCATTATCTAGTATGAAATTTTGATTACTATGAACTACTAACATTTTTCTAATTGCAAAAGGAGTCACACGATTCCTGGAAAATCAAAGAGGGTAGGGCAGTGTACCTCACTTCTCTTCTGGAACGCTTGCATCCGACTAGGGCCTGCTTACCCTTACCGGATGGATCGACTTGGCGATGCGGGCCGTCAGACGACGACGAGGAGGTGGCGGTGTCGTCCGTACCAGAGGACGACAGGGTTGGGGTGCCGCCGACCATACCGGAGGACGACGAGGTAGGTGGTGTGGAACACTTGAACCGCCCGCGTGCATCGCGCTTCTGCGTGGTGGAGTAGTGGCACCTCCGTACGCCGCCGCCGCTCGCCTGAAAACCCTCGGTGCGGCCCCACCGTCCTCTGCCGCCGCTCTCTAGGATCCCCTCTATGCGACCCCGCCTGCCGTGGCGGCTGCTCGGCTGTGTTACGGCGCTGCGGCCCCTTCGTCCGCGCCCGCCGCTGGTCTGGGAAGGCTCGATGCGGCCACTCCGGCCGTTGTCGCCGCTTGCCGCAGGGGAAACCGCGATGCGGGGCATCTCTATGTGGACGCGACGGTCAGAGCCGACGAGGGGGATGGTTGGGAGCAAAAGTGTATTGGGCGTGGGGGAGCTGAAAGTTATAGATGATTTGGGCCGGAATATCCTTGTTTTTATTACTCTCATCGGCCCATTTGACATTTTTACATCCTAGTCTCCAGTACCTTTAGTGCCACCCCGTAAACTGAGAAGGGGGTATCCCAGCTTAAAAGAAGAGGCGTGCCTGCGCTTTCGAACTCCGTATTACCATCATCAACTAATGCTTGCTACTTGCGCTATGGGGCTTAATGGGTTGGCCGGTCCACTCGGGCTCCTGCTCGCTGGGCTTTACGCTCGCCGGTTGAGCCTATTGTGGTCTGGCTTAGCCCACATCCCCATAGCACACAATTTTTTCATCTAAACAAATCCTCTCTTTTTTTCATGGTACATATAGTCTATACCATATTGTTAAAATTCAGATTTTTCATAATAAAATTTATTTATTAAATCACATTTTAAATTTCGCTACAACCCCATAGCATATTTTTTTCATCAAAACAAATTTTGTGGCAATACGTACACAATATTACTCCTTGAGGCTAGAAACGAAGCAGTAGCCTTCCTTGTATTGCAACAACGCAAAGAGATATTTGCAACCCAAATAAGACGTTGCGTAGGGCCGTTCAAGCGCAACCAACCCTAGTATGGTAGCCATAGCAAGTTTATATTGCAACACCCGAATTTCTAGTGCAACGCAGAAATAGGGTAGCAATATTTCCTACCAAATGCAACACAATTTTGAATAATGGGTGCATTAGCGCCAATTTGTTGCAACATCGCAAAGATATATTTGCAACCCAAATTCTACGTTGCGACATACTTGTTCAAACGCAACCATCCCTAGTATGGTGGCTATAGCAACTTTCTGTTGCAACGTAAGGAATGCTAATGCAACACAAAATTGGGGTGGCATTATTTCCAACCAAATGCAACGGAAATCCTAAAAAAGGGTGCATTAGCGTCAACATGTTGCAACCGAACAAATAAATAATGCAACTCAAATTTTGTGTTGCAATAGACACACAAATTGCAACCAAATCACCGTCTCGGTGCAATAGTACCCCCCTATTGCAACCGAAATAGTGGTGTTGCCTAAGGGATTTGTTGCAATAGGGGGAAAACCTTGTAGTGATATCGGTCTCACCGGTATAGTTTGCCTTCATTGGTTGAGAGCAAACTTTTCCCGGCTTGATCATGGGGGCATAGGTTTAGGTTCTAATTTTGGCTAAATGAGAGAGATTTTGAATAAAACAAAATTAAATGAGGCTTAGAAAAATTCTAATCTTAGAGAAACCAAGAATATAGATTTTTAAAACCAACCAAAAATTTAGTTTCTTGGTTCACGCGAGTCCTACCACGTGCTGAAATTTAATTAACACCTAGGTATAAGTCGTGGCTCTACTCGTGTGTTTTTAGCATGAAAAATAAGTCAACCACAACACCATAATAAGGATGAAGGGTTGAGTTAGGTTCTGAAATTATTTGGTTGTGGTTTCTCGAAAAAGAACAAACAAACACATAGGAGGGTTCAAGTAAAGGGTTTATGATCAAGCAAAATATTCAACCAAGAATTATGTCTCTAATATTGTTCAACCACTTCTAAGTCTAATGTCTTTGCGTAATAAAATTCAAAACTAAATTAAAAAGACTCGAAAAACCTGGAATCGGGTTGTCCTCCCGGTAGCTTATTCTTGACTCGACGAAACGGGTTGCTTCCCGCCTAGCGCTTCGTTTATAGTCCATAGCTAGACTTCTTCACTTGATTACTTCGGATCAACACTCTTTGCGGGCATTGAAATCTTGGGTACCCACTTCCGCACCATCTTGGGCACGAGCTTGTCTTTCGGCTTAGTCATTTTTTTGGTCTTCACAGGCGGTTTTTCTTCCTTTGTCTTGACGGATGCAACACCTTCCTTGATTTTCTTTACGTTCATCTTTTTCGGCTCTTTCTTCTTCTTCAGCCCCTCCTTCTTCTTTGGTTCTTCCTTCACTCCAATCATGTTGCATGCCTCGAGTCGTGGTCAAAACTTGAAGGAACTCCTTTCTCCGTTGATATCGAACATGATCTCCCCCTTGCCAACATCAATAGTAGCTCCCACGGTCTTGAGGAAAGGCCTCCCAAGGATGAGCGACGACTTCTCCCTCTCTCCCATCTCGAGCACCACGAAGTCGACGGGGATGAAGTGATGTCCGACCTTCACTGGACATCTTCGGCAATGCCCAAGGGATAGCGAATGGAGTTATCTCCCAATTCCAAACACATACCCGTAGGCTCCAATGGTAGGCGTAGCTTCTCGAACACATCCCTTGGCATGACGCTCACACATGCTCCAAGGTCGCATAACGCCTTCTCGAAGTTGAAAGAACCAACAGAACATGGAATAGTAGGGCATCCGGGGTCCTTTTGCTTCTCTAGCCCATTAGCAATAGCGGCACTACACTCCTCGGACATCTTGACATGATCTACCCCGATTGTTGCTATCTCATATTTATTTGCAAGTATGTCTTTAAAGTAACGAGAATATGTAGGTACTTGTAGGGCATCTAATAATGGCATGTTGATGCTAAGTCTACGCACAACCTCCACAAACTTCTCAAAATGGTTGTCAAGTTTACCTCGGAAGTTTCGTGGCTTGAGTTGTGGTATCCTCATGTCTTGTAACACCCGAAAATTCCATCACAATAAAATATTGTTAGCAACATGGTTTAGTTTTATTTTCTAAGGATTTAATAAATTTGAATAAATAAATTTGCCTTTAATTAAATTAAACATCATTTAATAATTAGAATCACCTAAGTGTTTGTGCATCATATTGAAATGCATGAGTTTTGGTTGTGGTGTGATTTTAAAAGTCCTTAAAAATAATTGTGAAAATTGGTTTAAAGGTTTGAATTAAAAAAATGAAACTTTGAATTTAAATGTTTGAAAAGTTGTTTAAAAGGTTTTCTAAAAGTCTTAAAATAGTTGGATAAATTTGTGTTAAAATATGGAAAAGATTTGATTTGAAAATGGTTGGAAAAATTGGTTTGAAAAAGGATTTGAAAAAAAAGAAAAAACACAACAAAACAGCCCAGCCCACCCCGCGGCCCACCTCACCTCCCCCTCCTTTCTTTCTCCGCCGCGGCCCGGATCCCGCTTCCGGCCCATTCGGCCCACCTCTCCCGCTCCTCTCCCTCTCCCTCTCTCTCTCACCCGCTGACGTGTGGGGCCCACACGTCAGGGCGTCTTCTACCTCCGCCCGCGCCCCATCCCCACACCGGCCGCCGGCCTCCCGCGCCGCCCCCCGCCGTTCCCCGCCGCCCCGCGCCAGTCCACCTCCTCCACTACGCCATAAATGGAGCCGCCGCACTCACCCACCGCCGTCCCCGCCCCTTCCTCTCCCTGTAACGGCCGCACCGAGTCGCCCGCCGCCGCCCGCCATTAATGGCCGGCCGGCGAGCTCCCACTCCCACCGCCTTCCCGGCCTTCCCCTCCCCGCTTATACCTATAAAAGGTGCCCCAAGGCCTCCTCTTCACCCCGCGCCACTCCTCCTACCTTCCCCGCACGCGCAGCGCCGCCCCCCCAAAGGAGCCGTCGGAGCTCCGCCTCGCCGCCCCGATCTCCTCCGCCGACGCCTCTCCCACCTCTTCAAGCCCCTTGGTGAGTTTGCAGCGCCCTCCTCTTCGTTTTGGTGCAATCCCCATTGAGTTTGGTGCATGGGAGGCCATCCTTGGCTCCTCTCCGGCGAGCCCCGCCGCCGCCGCGGCCCGGCGCCACCGCGCCGGCTGCTCCCTGCCGCGCCGGCCGCTGTCCGCTGCCGCCGCCGTCTGATCTTGAGCCAACGGCTCAAATCAGCCCGCACTCCCCAGGTCAAAATTTCTCGTACCGGTCAAACAAAGCCGCCACCGGTAGATTTGCTAAAGAGACCCTAGTTTTCTTTTGAATTACAAGTCGGCCCTTCCACATATTAGAACTCTTACAATTCAGTCCTGATTTTTATGTATAGGCCCCTGATCTCTTAGGTTTTCTGATTAAATAGCCTACCCTTTGACCTTTTACATGTTAGACCTCCTAGTTTCACACATAATTATGTTTAGGTCCCTGAAATCTTGCAGAAAACTCCATAAACTTTCAGATATTCACAATTTAGTCCCTGAATCTTGTTTCAGCCATATCTTTTCCATCCTAGCTCCGTTTTACGCGTTCTTGGTGTCCACGCGATCGTCTCTCCGAGCCCGTCATTTCTAAAAGCTTGTTTTAGTCTTTTGATAATGTTTGATGTATTGTTTTATTTATTGTATATTTTCTTGCATGATCGTAGCCAACGCGCCGTTCGAGGAAGTTCAAGTGCAGAGCTTTGCAGATAAGGAAAGTAGCTTATCGTTGGAGAAAGGCAAGTGACCCTAACCACCCTTCCACCTATGCTTTAATCAAGAACACTATAAATTAATTGGAACATGGAGAACCACCCAGGAAAACAGTGCAACCACAGTCCATATGGCTCTGGCTTAGCCAATTAATTAGGTGTGTGATTGTATTGACGACCCTATCCGAAAGGAACACAGGGGGCTCCGGGTTGCAGGGGTATAGCCCGGTTCTTTTGGGGTAGCAGCCTTTGCTAAGGTGCTGACCACTAGGGAGGGTTATGGTCCGCCCTGAGCTGTAACTGTCGTGGGTTGTCGGTGCTTTTGCATATCTTTGTAAAGGCTTCGTAGCGTCCCTATGCAATCACACCTCGGAAGTGTGGTATTGTGCCTAATCAGCACATGCGTGGTTGGGTTCAAAGTTCTTCGGAACTTTTACGCGAACTGTGGGAAAAGTGTGCAACCTCTCGGTGTAAAACTGATCGATCAGCCGTGCTCACGGTCAAGAGCGGCCTGGACCCTCACATGATTAATTGAACTTAAAGATGGATTAATATTGCTTTCTGGTTATTCCTGTGGCCTTGCTGAGTACCAACCATAAGTGTACTCATCCTTGCTTACGCTGTTCAGAGAAGAATCCCGGAGTGGAGTACTTCACCAACTAGGAGGAGTTCTGAGGATGCGATCAACCAGTCAGAAGCCTGTGGAAGATGAAGATGGAGTCGCGTCTTCATAGTTATCATTGTTCGTGTAAAGACCTTCGTGTCTACCATCGTGAGTGTAATAAAAGTTAATAAACCTTTTCTGTACGTTTTGAGCAATGTTTTGTGATATTACACTCATGAGTCTATCATATGTGTGAAATTGTGATCCTGGCACACATATGAGATGCATTCGGTTTTCTACGGAAAATCGGGTGTGAAAGAGTGGTATCAGAGCAATGCTGACTGTAGGACGCAGCCTCAGATAGAAATGGTCGAGATTAAGGACTCTCTTTCTAGAAAGCCTTTACAACATTCAAAATATCTTATTTACGCTTAAAAATTATATTTTATTCTTTATCCTCTAACAAAATCAAATGTTTTGTTTTCTTCTACACTGAGTCTGATTCTTGTTCTCCCACCTTGAACTACCACACGTGTTTTATAGGATAGTTTCTTAGGTTGCCTGCCCTTCTACCAGTTCCGTTTCGATAGAGCCGTTCTTGTGAGGACGTGCGACGTTAATGCTTGTTGATTGTAAACATGCATGATTTGGATCTTTGACATGATTGAAATGTTTTTGTGGAGTGATGGCCACAAATTCATCAATAAAATAATTAAAGTTAAAATTTGAATCTTAGCCCCCCCCTTTTCTCTGATTCACCTTTATCAATTCAACTTCTTATCGGAAAACTTCTCTCTCTAACAATCAAATGGTCAACATCAGGTCAGGAGCTGGACAGGTTATTCCGTTCGTGCTCACATCGTCAATCAGCTGAATCAAGTTCCCTCCTCCACCACAAGAATTAACAATGGATCCCACGATGCAGCAGTTCTTTACGGAACAGATGCAATTAATTCAGAACCTCACCGCCACTGTCCAGAATCTACAGGCACAGCAGAACCAGCCGCCACCTCAAGGACCCCCACCACCTCCACCACCAGTGAACAAGCATAGAGAATTCATGAGCCACAACCCGCCCACTTACTCTCATTCAGTGGATCCCCTCGATGCCGATGATTGGCTCAAGACCATCAACAAGATGCTGAATATCACCCAATGTAATGATCGTGAGAAGGTTTTGTATGCCTCAGTGCATCTGGAAGGTGCAGCGTCTGATTGGTGGGATGCTTACACCGTCGCACATGCTGCTGCCGACACCATTACCTGGCAGGAGTTCCAGGAGAGTTTTCGTACACATCACATCCCAGCTGGTGTGAAGAAGCTGAAGAAGAAGGAATTTCTCGCTCTAAAGCAAGGCAACATGACAGTTAATGAGTATCTGGATCAGTTTACTCATTTGTCCCGCTATGCACCAGATGAAGTCAACACAGATGCTAAGAGACAAGAACGTTTTTTCGATGGATTGGTAGGGCCACTTAACTATCAGTTGCAGAGCCACACATTTCTTAACTTTCAGATGTTACTCAATAAGGCTATAGGCTTGGAGAATAAACGCAAGGAACTTCGTGAACAGAAGCGCAAGTTTCAATCTCAGGGTCAATCTAGCAGTAACACCCGCCCTCGTTACAACTCATCGCAAGACTCTCAGTTTCGTTCTAGCACACAAGGCAGAGGCCATGGACAGAATCAACCATTCTATCGTTCGTTTGATGAACCCGAAGAATCCAACCCTATGACACCACAGGCTCCAAATCCTCATCAGAACCGCTCAGGTGCACCAGTAAGGAACACTACTCCAGTTCACCCTAGTGGATGTTTCAACTGCGGAGAAGTGGGACACTATGCCAGTATTTGCCCTCAGCGTAATATGCAGACACCCCAGAGAGATAACAGAGGTCAACGGAACAATATGCATGGTAGGGTGAACCATGTGACGGTCGAAGAAGCTCAAGGAGACGGATGTTGTGCTTGGTACGTTTCTTATCAACTCGTACCTGCAACAGTTTTATTTGATTCCGGGGCATCACATTCATTTATTACTGAACGATTTGTGACAAAGCATGATGTACCCAGGAGTTCCATGAAGACACATTTGCTAATTAGTTCCCCAAACGGTGAAATGAAATCCACCTATGTATGCCCACAGGTCAATCTTAAGATCGGAGAGATAGATTTTGAAGCAGACTTAGTGATTCTAACATCCAGTGGAATAGATGTGATCCTTGGTATGGATTGGTTAAGCAAGCATGATGGAATCATTTTGTGTGCCAAGAAGTCGGTGCTCTTAACTACACCGCAAGGAGATAGGATTGAGTTTGCCGCTACAAGCCCGAAGAAGAAAGAGAAGTGAATAAGCTCTGTGGTAGTAAACCATCATCTTTCAAGATCGTCCTGTATCCCCTCCTCTTGTTTCCCGATCCCTTCGAATCTCGGGACGAGATTCTTTTTAAGGGGGTAGGATTTGTAACACCCAAAAATTCCATCACAATAAAATATTGTTAGCAACATGGTTTAGTTTTATTTTCTAAGGATTTAATAAATTTGAATAAATAAATTTGCCTTTAATTAAATTAAACATCATTTAATAATTAGAATCACCTAAGTGTTTGTGCATCATATTGAAATGCATGAGTTTTGGTTGTGGTGTGATTTTAAAAGTCCTTAAAAATAATTGTGAAAATTGGTGTAAAGGTTTGAATTAAAAAAAATGAAAGTTTGAATTTAAATGTTTGAAAAGTTGTTTAAAAGGTTTTCTAAAAGTCTTAAAATAGTTGGATAAATTTGTGTTAACATATGGAAAAGATTTGATTTGAAAATGGTTGGAAAAATTGGTTTGAAAAAGGATTTGAAAAAAAAGAAAAAAAACAACAAAACAACCCAGCCCACCCCGCGGCCCACCTCACCTCCCACTCCTTTCTTTCTCCGCCACGGCCCGGATCCCGCTTCCGGCCCATTCGGCCCACCTCTCCCGCTCCTCTCCCTCTCCCTCTCTCTCTCACCCGCTGACGTGTGGGGCCCACACGTCAGGGCGTCTTCTACCTCCACCCGCTCCCCATCCCCACACCGGCCACCGGCCTCCCGCGCCGCCCTGCCGTTCCCCGGCCGCCCCGCGCCCGTCCGCCTCCTCCACCGCGCCATAAATGGAGCCGCCGCACTCACCCACCGCCGTCCCCGCCCCTTCCTCTCCCTGTAACGGCCGCACCGAGCCGCCCGCCGCCGCCATTAATGGCCGGCCGGCGAGCTCCCACTCCCACCGCCTTCCCGGCCTTCCCCCTCCCGCTTATACCTATAAAAGGTGCCCCAAGGCCTCCTCTTCACCCCACGCCACTCCTCCTACCTTCCCCGCATGCGCAGCGCCGCCGCCCCAAAGGAGCCGTCGGAGCTCCGCCGCGCCGCCCCGATCTCCTCCGCCGACACCTCTCCCACCTCTTCAAGCCCCTTGGTGAGTTTGCAGCGCCCTCCTCTTCGCTTTGGTGCAATCCCCATTGAGTTTGGTGCACGGGAGGCCATCCTTGGCTCCTCTCCGGCGAGCCCCGCCGCCGCCGGCGCCGGCGCCACCGCGTCGGGCCCGCTCCCTCGCCGCGCCGGCCGCGCCGCTACCGCCGGCCGTCTGATCTTGAGCCAACGGCTCAGATCAGCCCGCACTCCCCGGGTCAAAATTTCTTGTACCGGTCAAACAAAGCCTCCGCCGGCAGATTTGCTAAAGAGACCCTAGTTTTCTTTTGAATTACAAGCCGGCCCTTCCACATATTAGAACTCTTACAATTCAGTCCTGATTTTTATGTCTAGGCCCCTGATCTCTTAGGTTTTCTGATTAAATAGCCTACCCTTTGACCTTTTACATGTTAGACCTCCTAGTTTCACACATAATTATGTTTAGGTCCCTGAAATCTTGCGAAAACTCCATAAACTTTCGCATATTCACAATTTAGTCCCTGAATCTTGTTTTAGCCATATCTTTTCCATCCTAGCTCCGTTTTACGCGTTCTTGGTGTCCACGCGATCGTCTCTCCGAGCCCGTCATTTCTAAAAGCTTGTTTTAGTCTTTTGATAATGTTTGATGTATTGTTTTATTTATTGTATGTTTTCTTGCATGATCGTAGCCAAAGCGAGGAAGTTCAAGTGCAGAGCTTTGCAGATAAGGAAAGTAGATTATCATTGGAGAAAGGCAAGTGACCCTAACCACCCTTCTACTTATGCTTTAATCAAGAACACTATAAATTAATTGGAATATGGAGAACCACCCAGGAAAACAGTGCAACCACAGTCCATATGGCTCTGCCTTAGCCAATTAATTAGGTGTGTGATTGTATTGACGACCCTATCCGAAAGGAACACAGGGGGCTCCGGGTTGCAGGGGTATAGCCCGGTTCTTTTGGGGTAGCAGCCTTTGCTAAGGTGCTGACCACTAGGGAGGGTTATGGTCCGCCCTGAGCTGTAACTGTCGTGGGTTGTCGGTGCTTTTGCATATCTTTGTAAAGGCTTCGTAGCGTCCCTATGCAATCACACCTCGGAAGTGTGGTATTGTGCCTGATCAGCACATGCGTGGTTGGGTTCAAAGTTCTTCGGAACTTTTACGCGAACTGTGGGAAAAGTGTGCAACCTCTCGCAGTGTAAAACGGATCGATCAGCCGTGCTCACGGTCAAGAGCGGCCTGGACCCTCACATGATTAATTGAACTTAAAGATGGATTAATATTGCTTTCCGGTTATTCCTGTGGCCTTGCTGAGTACCAACCATAAGTGTACTCATCCTTGCTTACGCTGTTCAGAGAAGAATCCCCGAGTGGAGTACTTCACCAACTACGAGGAGTTCTGAGGATGCGATCAACCAGTCAGAAGCCTGTGGAAGATGAAGATGGAGTCGCGTCTTCATAGTTATCGTTGTTCGTGTAAAGACCTTCGTGTCTACCATCGTGAGTGTAATAAAAGTTAATAAACCTTTTCTTTACATTTTGAGCAATGTTTTGTGATATTACACTCATGAGTCTATCATATGTGTGAAATTGTGATCCTGGCACACATATGAGATGCATTCGGTTTTCTACGGAAAATCGGGTGTGACATGTCTTCTTCTGGCATCTCAAATTCGGGCTCTTCGGTGACGATCCCCGTAACCTTCTCTTTAGCAACTCCTTCCGTCTCGGCGGATGGTTTAGGCTTCCTTGCTCCCGCGGAACGTTCCGGATCTTCAGTCTCCTTTCCCAAACGTGTTTGAATGGCCTTTGCCGATTCGGGACATTTAGGTTGTCCCGGAAGCTTCCCTTCATCATTAGTGAGGCGCCCCGCAAGTTGTCCAACTTGCGTCTCAAGCATCTTCATCATGTTGAGCACTTGCTGATTAGAACTTCCGACCTCCGTCACTTTGCTATCGATGTTCTCCAACACCTTATCTATGGTCTTGAACTTGGTGACGGTGTCCTTGTTGATCTTGGCTTGCTCGTCCATGAATTCCTTCAATTGTATACAAAGCGGAACCAAATTCGGAATGGATGAGCTTGCATTAAATTGAGGTCTACCTTGCCCGTAGAGGAAGTTCGGAAATTCTCCCTTCCTCATGTAGTCGAGCGTTTTGGCTTCCCCCGGACAATCTTTGCGGACATGGTCATACTCTCCACATTCTTCGCATGTGGATCTTGATTCGGCGGCCTTCAAGTCTTGAGCCTCTTTCTTTTCTATCTCCATCTTCTCCAACCTCCTCATGAGTGATCTTTCCTTCAAGTATGTTCTCCTTCTCCACTTGCAAGACTCCTTTGACGTTCCCCGTGGGTTGAACCGGATGTAGGCGCCCAGATGACGCCCATGTGTCATTATCCGCAACCTTCTTGAATAGAGTGAAAGCTTCCGTCGGTGTAAGCTCGATGATGGATCCTTGCGCCGATGCATAGATGATCGTCCTTGACGCCATGGTGAGTCCTTGATAGAACTTTTGCACGAGGTCTTCCTTCGGGAACTTGTGATGTGGAACTGCCCGAGTGTACTTGTTGAAGAGCTCGAATGCCTCCGAGATAGTTTCCGTAGGATATTGAACAAAGGTGCCAATCTTATTACGCAAGCTTTGAGTTTTACCCGGCGAGTAGTATTCCTTCATGAAAGCCTTCATCAACGTGTTCCAATTTTGCACCGTCTCCGCCGGTTGAGAGTGGAACCATTGCAAAGCCTTCCCGAGTAGTGAGAACGGAAAAAGCCTTGCCCTCATTTGATTTTGAGTCACCCCATCCATGTTGAAAGTTTGACATAGTTGAATAAATGCTTGGAGGTGAAGGTTCGGATCCTCTTTACCGGTGGAGGGTAAATGTTGCACCATGCGGATTGTTGAGGTCTTGATCTCGATCGGTCTTCCGATCTCCTCAAGGTTCAAGATTGGTAGGTCGATGATGTCCGGGGTGCATAGCTCCCCAATCTTGCGCTCTTGTGGTTGGTCACCATCGGTGGAAGTCGGTTCTCCCGAGGACTTTGAGGTGGTGAATTCTTCGGAGGTTCCTTCGATCCTTTGTCTTCCGACTCCGAATCTACAAAATCCAGCTTTTTAGCTTGATGTGCTTCGCGTCTCCTTAGCCTGTAAAGTTTTTCTGGATCATCCACAAAATTATCAGGTTTGTTGGAGAGGTAGCCGTCCATCTCCTGTTAGGGTTAGCAATAAACAAAGTATGCAAAAACTAGAAAGTAAAAATAAATATATGAAAATTAGGGTTAGACAAACTAGATTAGATTTATTTTGAGGATGATCAAAGTTTAGTAGATGCAAAAAGAAAAACAAAAGGAAAACTGAAAATTACAAAAAGGCAATAAAAAATCAAATCTTGATCACTTTCCCCGGCAACGGCGCTAGAAAAAGGGGCTCGTTGACGGTTAATAGTTATATCAAAGTTCGTTTAGACTTGCAAGCGAACAAGTCTCCCGTCGTAGTCAAGGGACCCTTCTTCCCTCGAGTGGTGAACCCAAGGTATCGAATCTGTGAAACAAATGTGTGATGCACAATATGATATAGTAAAGCCAAGTAACTCCAATCTTCGGTAAAAGAGAAACCCTAATGCATCTAGGTAAAAGACACGAAACTAATCTAATCTACTAAAGACCAGAGATAACAAAGTAAGATTTGGTAGATAAACCGATCTAGAGAGATCGGGTTAAGCCTTTTGTTGAAGCTCCAAGCAAGAGAAGAAGTAGCAAATCGAATCTTATTAGAAGCCTCTTTAAACCGTGGTTTCCCGTCCAACTCCGAAAACATCCACCTTTCGGAACCCCCGTTCTGTCACAATGTATCCCTACTCATGCGGGGAGTCTAGGGCGAGTCAAAAGACAAGTCGAGATTCTTTCGGAAAATCCGGCGTGTACCTCTAGCCACCGCGTCTACAAGAACACCCTAAGTAATCTATCTCGAGAATAGATTTAGAATAAGCAAAGCCGATCAAAAAACGAAATCTTCGAGAAACACTTGATCGCTAGGAATAGATTCAACTTGATAATTCAACTATGACAATGATACATACACAAGATCACCACCGGGATCCTTCCTTGATCTTGCTTCTAGCTCCGAAAACTCCGACATGGTCTTCCGTGCAAGGTTCCCATGTCGGCTAGGGAGACCCTAGTCAACTAGCTCGACCCTCTCCTCTCTGGGATGGTGTCCCTCTCTTCTCTGCTCCTCGGCGGCCGATGACGAATTGGATCCTGCGTGGCTCTCGACCCCGGGGCTATAAATAGCCCGAATGGCGTCTAGGGCAAAGGAGCGGGCGAGCGGGCACTGGATAGGGCTGGGCCGGCCGGCCTGGGCCCATCCAGGCCTAGCACGCGGCCTCCTTTGCGTGGTGTCGGTTCCCGAGTCTTCTAGATGCTTCCCCCTTCTGCATGTAGGCCCTTGTCGTCAGTTTCTCTCCGAATTGGACATAACTCCTTGTCTTGCAAGATTCGGCACTTTTTTGGTTAGGTCCTCGGAGTTTGTCATCTTCTCGAATCAAGTCCCTGACTTCTTGCAGTTAAGTTTGCTTCATTGCATGACTTGTACGGGCTTCAAGGTCTTGTCATAAGGTGCTTGATGAACTTATCTCGAAAGTCTTGCTTTCAACACTAAAACCCTGCATAAACACTAAACTTCAAAACCGACATGCACACGTGAACTTGTTATACCACGGGGGTTAGTACCAATGGATAAGGTATAAAACTTATGCCAACACCAAAGGTAAACTCATGGCTAGGTTGACGGATTTTCACCGTCAACAGCAGCACATCTACACACGTGTCCCTCTCCCTCTCCCTCCCGTCTCTTCTTTCTTGGATGCCACAGAGCCGGCGGAGTCTCTATTGCCGGCGCACAGGGAGTGGATGCTTGCGCGGCCGCCCTCACTGGACTCCTCCCAAATGCCGATGGTAGCCTCCTCCGCTGCCAGGAGGCGACACCAGCTACCCTGACGGAGGACAGAGTGTTGACAGAAGCTGAGGCCCGGCCAAGAGGAGCGAGATGGGGATTTGGAGTGACGTCTGCATCCAAAGGACGATCGCTTCCTCTCGACAGCCAGCAGTTGCAGAGCTTGGTCCGATTCTTGATGGGGAGCGACGGAACTGTCTGCTCCCCCAAGCCGTCGTCGCCCTGCCGACCATCGATTTTGTCCCTCATGGCGTCGTGTGGTTAGGTGAGGCTCGTTGATGACCCGCGGGACTTCCTGGACGACTTCGCATTTTGGGCCAAGCGCCTGGCTGCGCCGATGCTTCGGTCGTTTGGACCCTCGGCAGAGCTGGGCACTGTCGACGATGTCGATCTCGACTGGCTCCTTGCTAAGCTCAGGAGCATCCACACCATGCTCCGGCCCGCCGAGGATAGTGTGGTGGCCGACAACTTGGTGGTGTTGTGGCTACGGGAGCTCCGGGACCTGGAGCACGCAACGAAGGACGTGCTGGAGGAGCTCAAGTTCGAGGCTCTCTGCGCGGTGCGCCTTGAGGAGTTCAAGGCCCAGCTCCTCTAGTCCAGTGCCGCCAGGGAAGTGAGAGGTGGTGGGGTGGTGCGGAGGAGGCAGGGGTGGGATCCCATGGCAGCTCGCCATCATGGCCGCTGCGGAGCCAGTCCACGTGCAGGCTGCCATGTGCTACAGTCGTCGCCACGGCTTTCGCGTCTGCCAGCCGCATGGTCATGTTCCCCACGGGGATCTGCCCCACCGTCGGCGTCGGCGGCACCTCAGCGGCAACAGGTTTGACACGCTGATGCGCAAGTACGACCTCGCTGCCGACAACGTCCTCGCCGCCGTTCTCGTGGATGTCGATGAGAAGTTCTGCTCGTTCCCGTCCCAGCAATCATCACCGTGTTCACCGTCCGCCGGTCAAGAATCCAATCTGCGTCCGATCTCATCACCAAATGGCAAGCGATTGTGGTCGGTTAGGCGCACACGGCCATGGCACAACAGAGGAGCTCTAGCAGGCCATGACATGTGTAGTATGGCGTGCGACGGTGCGAGCATGGTTGGAGCCAGGGTTCGCAAAACCGGTGGGAACCGGTCCGGTTCGACTGGTTCCTGGTGGAACCTCGTCGGCCCGGTACATGAACCGGTCCAGTTCCTACCCCAAAACCGTGTCTACAAATTCGCGAGCACGGTAAACCGGCCCGGTTTTTCCCTTCACGGGAACCGGTCGTGAAGCAGTTTATTTAACCCTGTTTGGAGCAGCTGGTGGCCAGCTGGGGTAGCACGAGGTGGCTGTGGACCAGGAGCGTCCCAGTGGTCGATGGATGACCGCTCCTCAGTGATGAGTGATTGACAACGGGTGTTGGACTGACTCTTGGCTTAGTGCGCAGGTGTAGGCTGTGGCCTAGTTGGTGTTGTTGCAGGTGAAGAACGGGCGCGAAAGGTCTTCAGCCTTGAGGGGCCTTCGGGAGATGGAGAGACAAGTAGGCTCGGTTCGAGGGACCCGGTGGACAGTGGGACTAGGTGCGGGCCACATGGTGGCGACACAAGCAAGACGAAGTCATGGACAAGTGAGCCGGTGCACGGTGGCGGTCAAGTCAAGTGGTTTGGCGAGAGGCCGTACCGGGCATGCGGGGTTTGGTGGTTTGCCCACAAAACCATCAGAGGACGGTTTCTTGGTTTGGGCCTCAAAACCAAGTCCGAGGGCCCAACACGACGGAGACAGGATCCGGGCGTGTCGGGAAGCTTCGAGGTGGAGGACACGCGGCGGGATCGCATGGCTTGCGTCGGGAGGACGCGGGGTGCGGCAAAGGCGTGGCCGTCTGATGGAAAGACCCACAAACATTACCAAAATGCCCCTACGTGGGTTGTATCGCCAGTAGTGTAGTTAGGGGTAGTCGAGTCATTTACCACTCCGGCGGGACCTGATATATAAGCCATGAGTGTGTGTTGATGGCTCCCTCTCTCCGGGACTTAGGGTTTCATTTCCCCCCTCCTTTTTCTCTTTTTCGTAGCTATTTTCCTTCCTATTTTCTCTAGGCTAGCATGAGAGCTTCATGAGAGATTTGTTGAGAGGGATGGATGCTAGGGCGGCATGCTAGACCTTGTGAATCTTTCCTGGTTTGTATAGAAGATTCGGGGTTGTTTTTCGTGGCTTTTTGTGCTTATTTTTGTGCCTTTGTTCCCGGTGTGATTCCGCGGATTTGAGTGAGTTTCTTCCCGAATTTCTTTGAGGGAAACATGGATAGATGTCTTGTGCATCTTTGTGCTTGATCTTGTGCCCTCAAACGCCGGGAAACTACTTCGATTCGTGAGTTTTCGTTCGGTGCTCTAGCTTTTGGTGGTGCTCAAAGGATTCGCGATTCCTGGTGATTTAGGGAGTTAGGAGGCAAGATTTTTGGGATATAGCATCCTTGTGTGATGCTTTTCAAGTCCCCAAACCCTTGTCTCCATAGCTTCAACCGTTTGGGAAATCCGATGATGATTTGGGGGAGTTGACTTTCGAGGTCGGGCGTTTTTCGCTCGCTCGTCCGAGCCTCGCGGACGGTCCGCGCCCTCCTGGCGGACGGTCCGCGCCGCTCGAGTTCGTCCCGAGTTCTTCGTGTTCTTGCTCGTCCTTTGTTTCGATCCGTCGTGATTTTGGTTTTTGGTTGGACGGAGTTTCGGACAGTCCGCGGTGTCGGGCGGACGGTCCGCGGGTGCTTGGCGGATGGTCCGAGTGCTCCCCGCGGACAGTCCGTGGTGTGTAGGTGGCTTTGGGTCATTCTGTGTAAATTAACGGACGGTCCGCGGCACAGGCCGGACGGTCCGCGCTCGGGTGCGGACGGTCCGCGATACCCGGCCGGACGGTCCGCGCGGCTCTTGCGGACGGTCCGCCCCTCTCCGCGCGGACGGTCCGCCGCAGCTCGTGTGCTTTGCTTCTTGGTTCGATTCCTTCCTCCCTTTCTAGTGCTTCCGCGTGTGCTTTGAGGAATCATTCCTAAGGTTAGAGGTTGATCCATAACCTCGTGGTCTTGGCGATTGGTGCGTGATTCGATCCATCGCTTGTGTGTGACCGGGATTTGAGTAGGACATAGGCCGGGTTCTTTGGGAAGAATTTTTACCGGCTCCTATTCACTCCCCCCCCCCTCTCTAGTCGCCATCTGATCCTTCAATTGGTATCAGAGCTTGGTGCCGGATTCTTTGCGACTTTGACAAGTCTCGAATCCTAAGATGGCGTACGTTGAGCGGGGCGGTCCGCCGCACTTCGATGGCAAGGGTTACCACAAGTGGGCGGCTCGTATGATGATTTTTCTCCGAGGAAAGCTGTTGGATTTTATTGTGCTTGACAAGACCTATGCTATTCCGGTCAACATCCATACTCTTATGGTGACCGATGCCGATGCCAAGGCCAAGTATGAGGCTAATGCAAAAGCCGTTGATCACTTGTGCCGGAGCTTGTGTGATCCAGAGTTTGAGCGTGTTCGCCATTTGAATCTTGCTTGGCAAATTTGGGATAAGTTGTTGGTTGCTCACGGTGGTGATAACCATGTGAAGGCTCGCCTCTTTGTCTCTTACCGGATGCAATATGAGAATTTCACTCCACTTCCCGGTGAGGACATTGATGCGATGTTTCGCAGGTTCACCGCCATTGTGAACAACATGAAGGCTAATGTTGAGGATTTTCCGTACTCCGAGCATGATCGGCTTTGAAGCTCTTGCATGTCTTGGACCCAAATGTTTGGGGTGCTAAGGTTGAGGCCATCAAGGAGTCCGGGGAATTATTTGACTATTGAGTTGGATGACCTCTTTTCTAAGCTCAAGTCGGCCGAGGTTGACAGGAAGTTGCTATCCAAGCATGAGGGCTCGACTGACCATAGTCTTGCTCTTGTGGGAGGATCAAAGGGCAAATCTAACCCTTCCTGTCGATAGTTTTCTTTGTCCTCTCTTATGTCCATTCCAGATGAGGAGTTTGATGTGCTGGGCGAGGAGGAGCTGGCCTTGCTCTCAAGAAGGTTTGAACGACTACACGAGAGTCGGAGGAACGCAAGGCGGAGCTCAGGGACGTGCTACAAGTGTGGCAAGCGTGGCCACTTCATCGCCGAGTGCCCGGAAGCGGAGGAGAACAAGTACAAGGTGAACGAGTACAAGGCGCACCCGAGGCGTGAAGACAAGTACTCCTCCAAGGGCAAGCACTTCAACAAGTCCAAGAGCAAGGACAAGGACAAGCGGCGACCGAGCAAGAGCGCCTACAAGAAGAACAAGGCAAGAGCGATGGTGGCCGGTGCGAGCGACGTCGACTCAAGCTCAAGCGAGGAGCAGTCAAGCTCAAGCAGCGAAGATGAAGACGCCGGGAGGCGCAGTGGCAAGAAGAGTGCAAGCCGGAACCTCAGCGGGCTGAGCTGTGTGGCGCTCGAGGGCTTTTGTGGCATGGCCCATAGCTCGAGCAGCAAGAAGAGTGTGAAGGAAGACAGCGACTCCGACTCGGAGGATGAGGTAAACCGTGATCCCGACTCTTTGCTTGCTGAGATTGCTAGGTTGAATGGTTTGCTTGATAACCGTGATAGTGTGCTGAGAGATGCCAAAAAGATGAGGAAAGATCTTAGGGCTCAGCTTGAGAATGCTAGTGAGAAAGTAGGAGATCTAGAGTCAAAATTGCTTGAATTAAAACTTGAGAATGACTCTTTGAAACTTGCTCCTACTTCTCCTGATGATGTTGAATGTGATGCTTGGTTGAATGAGATCAAACTGCTTAATGAGAAGAATGCTTCTATTTTGGCTCAACTAGATGCTCTTAGGACGGAACATGATGAGCTTAAGGCTAGACCTACCTTGCTTGGTGCTTGCAAATCATGTCCTACTATGCATGCTAAGCTTGTCGATGCTCGTTCTACCATTAGTTCTTTGGAAGCATCTTTGAAATCTCCTGTTGCAAATGCATGTTCTAGCTGTGATGAAGTCACTTTGCGTAATCTTCAACTTACTTCCCGTTTGGATGTCATCTATGAGGAGAATGACTATTTGAGGAAGGTGTTGGGTTGGTTGTCGGGCGGGAACCTCAATTGAAAATCATGATTGAGGAGTTCAAGAGAGCCGATGGTCGTGGTTTGGGTTTTGAGAAGTTGGGTGAGAAAGTGGGAGAGAACGAAAGTGGGGAGAGTGTGTATGAGAAGTGTGTTGAGTCTAACCCCGAGTTTGAGGTGATCGGAGAGATCCAAGTCCCACTCCCAAAAGCACCCAAGAACTCTTTCACACCAAAACCCAACCACCTTTGCAACAAGCTTGACACAACCCAAGATCCACCCAAATTCCCACCTAAGACAAATGATTTCCGAAACCCAGTGAAGTTTGTGGGTGAGAAGGGTGAGAAGCCTAGAGAGAAGCCAGAGCCAAAACTAAAACCCATCCCCTTCAGGTGTGAGTATTGTGGCAAGGAGAGGCATCTTGCAGAGTTTTGCTACAAGAGGAAGAGGGATGAGAGGCTTGCTAGGGAGCAAGCAAACCAGGACAGGTATCGCCAGTCTCGCGGTATTCCTGAGCCTAGAGTGCCACTTCCACGGGGTGTGGGAAGTGTGAGGAGTGTTGGCGGTGTTCCCACGAGAGGTGGTGGTGAGAGGTTTGTCGGGAGAGATGATGGTGTGCGTCTTGGTGAGAGGTTTGGTCGGGCTCGTGGTGGTTTTGCTGGACGTCCTCCTACTCGTCCTCAGTACGGGTTTAGGGGAGATGATCGCAGTTTTGGGTTCCAGAGGAACTACGGACCACGTTTTACCCCTCGTGGTGCTCGTACTCCTCCCATGGCACATGGGAAGTTTGGTGGCAAGGGAGTGATGTTTGCTAACCCCTCTTTTGAGCAGATGGCTCGACACTGGTTTAACTTCCTTTGTGCTAACCCCAGTGTCGAGTCGCTAGCTCATTCTCGTTCTTGTTTCGATCGCAGCGTGAGGCTTGGAGAACATTTGGTTGATCGACTCCGGGTGTTCTCGACACATGACCGGAGATAAGAAGTGGTTCTCCAGCCTCACCCCAGTGAAGGAAAAGATGTACATTACATTTGGGGACAATGGACGAGGTAGGGTGCTTTCACAGGGTGTTGTGCATGTGAGTGACAAGGTAACGTTGAAGAGAGTGGCTCTTGTGAAGTCTTTGGGTTTTAATTTGCTTTCGGTTTCTCAGTTGCTTGATGAAGGTTTTGAGGTGCGTTTCAAGTCCGGCGAGTCTCGTTTGCTTGATTCTCGAGGTGATCTTGTCCGTATGATCATCCCCGAGGGTCGATTTTCGTGGCTGATTTCTCTCGTTCTTTGGGTCCCGCTCGCCGTTTGATGGCCGGTCCTTCTTCGATTTGTGGAAATGGCATAGGCGGTTGAGACACTTGAGCTTTGATTTGGTTTCCCCGCTTGAGTGGTCTTGACCTTGTCCGAGGATTGCCGAAGTTGAAGCTTGAGAAGGATTTGGTTTGTGCTCCTTGTAGGCATGGTAAGATGGTAGCCACTCCCCATCCACCCCCGACCGATGTCATGACCGAGCGTCCGACGTAGCCGTTGCATATGGACCTTGTTGGGCCGGCTCGAGTTCGCTCGGTGGGTGGGAAGTGGTATGTCCTTGTTGTGGTGGACGATTACTCTCGCTATGCCCGGGTGTTCTTCTTGGAGGATAAGAGTGAGACTTTTGGTTTTGTTCGAGATCCGATCATGAGGTTGAAAAACGAGAGGCATGGGAATGCTATTCGAGCTATCCGCAAGGATAATGGCTCTGAGTTTAAGAACTCTCGTTTTGATGCCTTTTGTCGTGATCTAGGTCTTGAACATCAGTATTCGACCCCTTATGTGCCCCCTCAAAATGGAGTCGTGGAAAGGAAAAATCGGACTCTTTGTGAGATGGCTAGGACGATGCTCGATGAGCACAGGACTCCTAGGAGGTTTTGGGCTGAGGCGGTCAATACAGCTTGTCATGTTTCCAACCGGATTTTATTGAGAGCTTTCAAGAAGAAGACATGTTATGAGCTTATGCATGGTCGGGCACCCAAGGTGAGTCACTTCCGAGTTTTTGGCTGCAAGTGCTTTATTTTGAAGAAGGGAAAACTCGACAAGTTTGAGGCTAGGTCTAGTGATGGTATTTTCTTTGGATATGCTAACCATTCTAGAGCCTATAGGGTGCTTAACCTTGAGACTAACAAAATCATGGAGACTTGCGAGGTGACCTTCGACGAGACAATGCCATGTACCTCTCTTGGTTTTGAATGTGCAGGTGATGAAGAGATGGCCGAGGACCTCTTTGAGGAGGAAAAAGATGAAGCTGGAGATGATGATGGGGAGAACCATGAGCCTGAAGCTGAGCATGTACCCACTACTTCCCCTACAACCACTTTGGAGCATGGACCGTCTACATCATGGACAACGACGGTGCAACAAGAGGACCAGGCGAGAGAAGCTGAAGTTGAGGGGGAGGTAGTCTCGAGGCGTGAGGCTCCCCGGCGGATTCATGAAGTGCATCCCCCGTCGAAGATCATTGGGAACATTGATGAACGCACTACACGGCCGAGGTCCGGAATTCCTCTCATTTTGCTCATGCTCGCTTTTGTTGCTACTTTTGAGCCCAAGGACATTGGACATGCTTTATCCGATGCAAACCGGGTCAATTCTATGCATGAGGAGTTGGAAAATTTTGAGAGGAACCGGTGTGTGGGAGTTAGTTGAACCACCTCCAAATTGCCATCCCATAGGAACCAAGTGGGTTTGGAAGAACAAAGAGGGAGAGAATGGGATGGTTGTGAGGAACAAGTCCGGACTTGTTGCTCGGGGGTTTAGTCGAAGGAGGGGATCGACTATGAGGAGACCTTTGCTCCCGTGGCCCGTCTTGAGGCAATTCGGATCCTTCTAGCCTTTGCCGTGGCTAAAGGGTTCAAGTTGTTTCGGATGGACGTGAAGAGTGCTTTTCCGAATGGGGTCATAGAGGAGGAGGTGTATGTGAAGCGACCACCGGGTTTGAGAGCGAGTTGTACCCACACAGGGTATACAGGTTGAAAAGGGCTCTGTATGGGTTGAAACAGGCGCCCCGTGCTTGGTATGGGAGATTGAGAGGTTTTCTTTTGAGCAGAGGGTTTGTGATGGGTACCGTGGATAGAACCTTGTTTCTCCTCAAGTATGGAAATGACTTGCTGATTGTTCAGATTTACGTGGATGATATTGTCTTTGGTGGCTCGTCACATAACCTTGTTGCCAAGTTTGCAGATGAGATGAGCAGGGAGTTCGAGATGAGCATGATGGGCGAGTTGCAGTATTTTCTCGGGCTGCATCAAGCAAGTGAAGGACGGTACATTTGTGCACCAAACCAAGTACACGAAAGACATGCTGAGGAAGTTCCAGATGCAAGATGTGAAGCCGATGTCGACTCCCATGGGGAGTACGGCAACTTTGGATGCGGATGAGGACGGAGAACCAGTGGACCAGCGGGAGTACAGGAGCATGATCGGCTCCCTCCTCTACTTGACGGCGACGAGGCCAGACATACAGTTCAGCGTGTGTCTGTGCGCTCGTTTTCAGGCTTCGCCGAGGACATCACATCGACAGGCCGTCAAGAGGATTTTCATGTACCTACAGTCTGCCCCTGGTCTTGGCCTTTGGTATTCTTGCTCCTCGACTCTCTCTCTTCATGGTTTTTCCGATGCGGATTTTGCTGGTTGTCGAGTCGAGAGGAAGTCTACTTCGGTACTTGTCGGTTTCTTGGTTCTTCGTTGGTCTCATGGTCTTCCCGCAAGCGGTCTAGTGTAGCTCGGTCTACCACGGAGGCGGAGTATGTTGCTTGCCGCTAGTTGTTGCTCCCGCTTGTTGTGGATTTCATACACTTTGAGAGACTTTGGTGAGGAGTGCACCCGCATCCCACTTCTTTGTGATAGCACCGGTGCCATAAGCGTAGCCAAAAACCCAAGTGCTTCACTCCAGAACCAAACACATAGAGGTGAGGTATCATTTCTTGAGGGACAATGTGGAGAAAGGAACCATTGTTTTGAGCCATGTCCCTACCCAAGATCAGCTAGCCGACATCTTTACAAAGCCTCTCGACCAAGCTACATTTGTGCGCTTGCGGGGGGAACTTGGGGTTTGTTGCCCTTTCTAGTTTACTCTTGGGGGATTTCCTTTTTGTACCATATGTATCATACCATGTTTACTTTGATGTATATACATGCTTTGCTTGGTGTACAAACCATGGTAGGATAGCCATCTTGTCATATATCATGTTGCATTTGTGTCATATTGCATTTTAGAATAATGAGCTTCTTTCATATGCCATATTTAAGTCTCTTTGGCTATTGGTGAGATATTGGTTATATGTGTGGAGAAATGGTGATGTGAGGCTATGCTCTTGGAATATTTGAGATATATGTGTGGTGAGATAGCCCCTTTTGAAATAAATGCTTAACTTGGCTAATTTCTGATGAAATATGCTCCACTCGTGTGTAGTTGTGTATCCATGTCACAGTTTAGTCTAAATGTGCTTTTCATGCTTAGATTGTGCTTGGATGCCTTGTTCTTGCATTTGGGCCAAAGGCCGGATATCATTGTGAATGTTTAGCCTATGTTGCATTCATGGGGGAGCATAAGCTTCTTTTTGCCGCAAAGGCACTTCATGTACCATGAAATGAATCAATCTTGAAAAGAAGTGCATAATACTTGAAAAATGCTCCATCCATCATGTCTATGCTTAAAATGTCTTATCTTTCACATATGGGTGCAAAACATGTTGCATGATGTTCACCGAAGGAGAAGTCTCCCCGAAGTGGACACATGGCTCATGAGCTTTGACATGACATGCTTTGCTTTATGGGTGTTTGCCATGATCTTTTGCTGAGAATGTGATATCCTTGTATGATCTTTGAGTAATATGCATGTTTGTGGCTCAAGTGTGACATGGATAGGCTTTTACATGTGAAGCGAGCCTTCTTTTGGTAAAACTGCTTAAATCTGAAAATTTTGCTTTGTCACATGCTTGTATTTTCATATATTACTTGTGGCAATGCTTTGACTATGCTATGATTCATGTGTGTGATCTTTGTCTCATTTTTAGCCTTTGACACTAGATTTGGCCTATTTGAGAAGCTCATGTAGTTGTTTATATGCTTTGCTTTGCATTTCTGCATTTTCACCTTGATTCATACATTGTCAACAAGGGGGAGAAAAGATGAGCTTAATGAAAATTCAGAAGAGGTGAGCTGAAATTTGGGAGTTTGCATGAGTTTACATCCACATGTTCAGGGGGAGCTTGCATTTGTTCAGGGGGAGCTTTCTTGCTGTTTTCGGTGTGGATTTTGTGCTTTGCTTGGCTTGTGACCTTTTTTCGCCTTTCTTCGGTTTTGGTCATGAGTTGAGCTTCTTTGTTTTCCTTCTTCTTTCTTTCTCTTTTACTCTGAATTTCATTTCGCGTTGTGTGTTGTCAATGCACTCATCAAGGGGGAGATTGTGGACCAGGAGCGTCCCAGTGGTCGATGGATGACCGCTCCTCAGTGATGAGTGATTGACAACGGGTGTTGGACTGACTCTTGGCTTAGTGCGCAGGTGTAGGCTGTGGCCTAGTTGGTGTTGTTGCAGGTGAAGAACGGGCGCGAAAGGTCTTCAGCCTTGAGGGGCCTCCGGGAGATGAAGAGACAAGTAGGCTCGGTTCGAGGGACCCGGTGGACAGCGGGACTAGGTGCGGGCCACATGGTGGCGACACAAGCAAGACGAAGTCATGGACAAGTGAGCCGGTGCACGGTGGCGGTCAAGTCAAGTGGTTTGGCGAGAGGCCGGACCGGGCACGCGGGGTTTGGTGGTTTGCCCACAAAACCATCAGAGGACGGTTTCTTGGTTTGGGCCTCAAAACCAAGTCCGAGGGCCCAACACGACGGAGACGGGATCCGGCGTGTCGGGAAGCTTCGAGGCGGAGGACACGCGGCGGGATCGCATGGCTTGCGTCGGGAGGACGCGGGGTGCGGCAAAGGCGTGGCCGTCCGATGGAAAGACCCACAAACATTACCAAAATGCCCCTACGTGGGTTGTATCGCCAGTAGTTTAGTTAGGGGTAGTCGAGTCATTTACCACTCCGGCGGGACCTGATATATAAGCCATGAGTGTGTGTTGATGGCTCACTCTCTCCGCGACTTAGGGTTTCATTTCCCCCCTCCTCTTTCTCTTTTTCGTAGCTATTTTCCTTCCTATTTTCTCTAGGCTAGCATGAGAGCTTCATGAGAGATTTGTTGAGAGGGATGGATGCTAGGGCGGCATGCTAGACCTTGTGAATCTTTCCTGGTTTGTATAGAAGATTCGGGGTTGTTTTTCGTGGCTTTTTGTGCTTATTTTCGTGCCTTTGTTCCCGGTGTGATTCCGCGGATTTGAGTGAGTTTCTTCCCGGATTTCTTTGAGGGAAACATGGATAGATGTCTTGTGCATCTTTGTGCTTGATCTTGTGCCCTCAAACGCCGGGAAACTACTTCGATTCGTGAGTTTTCGTTCGGTGCTCTAGCTTTTGGTGGTGCTCAAAGGATTCGCGATTCTCGGTGATTTAGGGAGTTAGGAGGCAAGATTTTTGGGCTATAGCATCCTTGTGTGACGCTTTTCAAGTCCCCAAACCCTTGTCTCCATAGCTTCAACCGTTTGGGAAATCCGATGATGATTTGGGGGAGTTGACTTTCGAGGTCGGGCGTTTTTTCTCGCTCCGTCCGAGCCTCGCGGACGGTCCGCGCCCTCCCGGCGGGACGGTCCGCGCCGCTCGAGTTCGTCCCGAGTTCTTCGTGTTCTTGCTCGTCCTTTGTTTCGATCCGTCGTGATTTTGGTTTTTGGTTGGACGGAGTTTCGGACGCTCCGCGGTGTCGGGCGGACGGTCCGCGGGTGCTTGGCGGATGGTCCGAGTGCTCCCCGCGGACGATCCGTGGTGTGTAGGTGGCTTTGGGTCGTTCGTGTAAATTAACGGACGGTCCGCGGCACGGCCGGGACGGTCCGCGCTCGGGTGCGGACGGGCCCGCGATACCCGGCCGGACGGTCCGCGCGGCTCTTGCGGACGGTCCGCCCCTCCTCCGCGCGGACGGTCCGCCGCAGCCCGTGTGCTTTGCTTCTTGGTTCGATTCCTTCCTCCCTTTCTAGTGCTTCCGCGTGTGCTTTGAGGAATCGTTCCTAAGGTTAGAGGTTGATCCATAACCTCGTGGTCTTGGCGATTGGTGCGTGATTCGATCCATCGCTTGTGTGTGACCGGGATTTGAGTAGGACATAGGCCGGGTTCTTTGGGAAGAATTTTTACCGGCTCCTATTCACTCCCCCCCCTCTCTAGTCGCCATCTGATCCTTCAGTGGCGCAACTGTGCAAGGCGACGCACAGAGATGCGAGAGGTGGAAGAGGGAGGAAAAGAAAAAGAAAATAATAAATGAAAATAAAAATGGTGGGACCCACATTTTGGATGGGGAATTAGATGCCCTCCAGAATTGAGGTTTGGAGGGGAGATTTGGAGGGACCTGAAAATGAAGTCAATTTAGAGGCTATGCTAGAGTTGAGTTTTGGAGTTAAATCTCTAAATTTTGGAGTAGAGGCCAATTTAGAGACCCCACTAGAGTTGCTCTAAGAGCATCTCCAAGATTCTTGCAACAACTCACTCTTTATATTCTCATTTAGCTAGTCATTTAGTTAGTCATTTAGCTAAATTCCACTATTTATATTTGGTTACATTCCAACTAGAGATGGCAATGGGTACCCGAAACCCGAGTACCCGACGGGTTTTACCCGATAAGGAGACGTGTATGGAATTATATTTCTACCCGCAGGTACATAAATGGGCAACATCATGTACCCATCGGGTAAGCAGGTGCGTGTGTGGGTACATACTACCCATACCCGCATACCCGCGGGTAAAATAAACCCGCCTACAATATGTGATAAACGTGTAAAGTCGTACATTGTTAGTGAATGATAACTTAATATTGATAACTAACAAAAAAATTATGCTTTATTAGACTATTAATTGGTTAACAATTATCATTTATCTTTTTTATCAATTAAATTTGTTGATGTATGCACTTTATCACGTGTTCTCAAATATATTACTTTATAATGGGTATGCTATCGGGTATGGGTTACCCGATGGGTAAAAAACCCGCGCGGGTACGGGTATGGGTAAGAACTTGAACCCGCATTAGGGTATGGGTTTTTTAGCGGGTAGATTTAGAGTTAGCAGGTGTGGGTATGGAACAGCACTACCCGGCGAGTTTCTACCCGTTGCCATCTCTAATTCTAACAGACTAGTCAAATCTCACTTTCCATATCCAACTATTCTCTCTTCTCTCCTCTCCCCAACTCACTGACGTCTAGGTCCCACAACGCCATCCACTCTCCCTGAGGAGGGCCCGGATTAGGGCCCACCTTTGACGGAAAAAAGATCTCTCTGATCACAAGGAAATCCAATACCATTGACAACGTGAAGAACAAGATTGACAATGTCAAGGCAAAGATTCGAGACGAGGTAAACTGAGGACCCTGGTCAAGACCCACACTGGCAAGATGTCACACTTCCGACCAGTTGGCAGCATCTCTGACCAGTTCCCCACAAGGGGGATCCCCTCTGACAAGTCTTCGCCTCGCACGACAAGTCTTCGCCTCACGCGACAAGTCTCCGCCTCGCACGACAAGTCTCCGCCTTGCACGAGCTCCCCACGACTCCGATTGGTGCGTGGGCCATGACACGCGGCACAAGCTTGAGGCACGAGCACCTCCGTCGTAAAGCGTGGGGGAACGATTCCAATGCCATGCAAATGCACCAACAGGCGGTCATGCAAGCAGCTGGCCCCGACAAGAGCCTTAATGCGGGGTTGTCCGGCTGCACAACCATCCCATCAACATCATCTCAACTCTGCCGCACGCAAGCTTAGCCCGAGGCACTCAAGCACCCCCTACAACGAGCTCAAGCCTAGACTTAGGCCCAAGCGTGGCGGGCTAGTCAAGTGATTGGGCAGGCCAAGACAACGGCAAACTACTTGGAGAAGATGCCAAGCGTCCCGGGTGAACAGCCACGCCCGGCAACGCGGCGGCTCCCACGACCAAGTAGCGCGACTCCACTTCAATGCGCCCTGACAAACAGCGACACGCGACAGGACGTCCCAGTAACCGAGCACTTTACTTCTTTTTAAAATCCCCCTTGTGCCCCTCCCCTTGTGACTATAAAAGGGAGAGGAGAGCAACCGTTACAAGGGTTAGACCTCCTACAGATCGAACTCCATTCAAAGGGACTTAGGTCCGACACCCTCTCCCGACCAGTTTGTAACCCCTACTACAAACACCCCTTGCCCGGGAACGCGGAAGCTCGACACTCGACGTAGGGTATTACTCCTCGAAGGCTCAAACCAGTATAATCCCGTTGTCTCCAGTGCTAACCATCCGAGCCTGACACACGATCGACACAAATTCACTGCCGGCGGTAGAGAACTCCGGCAGTTGGCGCGCCAGGTAGGGGCGCATCGTGTGTCTCGACAAACTTCAGCGAATCGAATGGATGGCCGCAGGGTCTCGTTGACTCCTGGGGCCACCTTGCGCTTCGGCTCCATCGGCTTCGTCTACACCGGGCCGGCGGAGTCTGTCGCTGGGCATACCTTTGCCCGGCCGCCTCGTCCCAATGTCCTGACGGGGGCTGCAGGACGCGAGGCCTTCGTCCGAGGCTTCTCAGACGAGACGATCATCGGCATGTTGGGACCAAACCCAATGCACGAGCATTTTAGGCTCGCCACCTACTACCTCACCGACCTTGCCTTCCATGCTAGCGGGGCCGAGTCGCTAGCTTGGGGGGAGTTCATGGAGCGGTACACCGCGATGTACCCCCATGGACAACCTGGCCTCCCGAACGACCCGGTGATGGCCTATGTCAATAACTTGCGCGCAACCGGCGCCACCCCTAGGTCTACGATGACTTGGAGGGTACGGACCGCGTGGCAGAGCGATCCCACGTGGGAGTGCAATGTCTACGTGGCCTCGACATCAAGCAGTTTCGAACCGGAGCCAACACCGCTCCACCGACGCCCAACGATGAGCGAGGCTCAACAAGCTCGCGGAGGCCACGCGCCAGCTCGACGAGGAGCTAGCCCTTCTTCACCAAGAACTGGGGATGGACCCCGAGCCCCGCGACCGACAACCTACACAGGACATCCCCGTGTAGGAGCAGCCCTGTGAGGGGAATGGCGAGCGGAGCGAACGGCGCCCGGCTGCCAAGCAGCCACGGGCCCGCACACCTACACCACCAGCACAGGGGCCAACACGTGACAACAACCGATGCGCCAACGAGGGCGCAAACGCCAATCCCGACGCTGACGACTCGCCGCTCTTCAGGCGGGCATCGCAGAACCTTGCCGCAGCAGCCATGCTACTGCGCGGCTGTCTGGAGGCGGCGACCTCCGAGGAGCGACGAGTGCGCCAGCAACTGAAGGCGCTACTCAAGGCGGCGGTGGTGCAACAAGTGGAGAGCTCAGCTTCGCACCAGCACTCGGAGCGCGGGCGGGCAGGAGCGTTGTCCGCACACGGGCCGAACTCACCTCCTTCTCAACATCGGGAGCGCGGGGAGGTGGGCGGAGCCGCTGCATCAGCGGTCAAGAGCCGTCTCGGGCCCAACCGTGACGCGTGGAACACCATTGAGGCCCGACGTCGGGCCGAGAGAGTCGACAACCATCGCGACGCACGCTAACGCCACCACGATGATTGCGGACGCGGGCAGCACCACGACAGCGACGACGACCACGACCGCAGCTGGTCACCGAACCAGAGGGGTCCACGGGCCTTTGGCCAAAGCATCCGTGACGCGAAGTTCCCCTCGCGCTTCTGTGCTCCGACCTACGTACCTAGGTACGACGGGGACACCAACCCCAGTGTGTGGCTCGAGGACTACTGACTCGCCTACCACGTCGGGGGAGCGACGGACGACCTCTTCGTCATCAAGAATCTACTGCTCTACCTCGGTGACTCCACGCGGACATGGCTCGAGCACCTGCCGCGGGACAAGATCCATGACTAGACCGACCTACGTCGAGTCTTCGTCGGTAACTTCCAAGGCACCTACACACGCCCCGACAAGTAGTGGGAGTTGCGCAACTGCAAGCAACAGCCGGGGGAGAGCCTGCGCGAGTACATCTGGGGCTTCTCCAAGTGCTGCACCGAGCTTCCCGATGCAACCTAGAACGACGCCATCTCGGTGTTCCGGAATGGCACGACGTGCACGTCCCTCATTCACTGACTTGGGTGCCGCATGCCTCATACGACTCGCGAGCTCCTCAACATCGTGAGCAACCACGTCGATGGCGAGAAAGCGGTCGCCGCGACACTCAACACCCCACATGGCAAGGGAAAGCAAGTTGTGGACCATGGAGAGGGGACGTCCTCGCGCTTCAAGAAGAAGAAAAAGAACGACAAGCGTCGTCGTGACGACAACCTTGTCGCAGCGGTGGAGCGCAAGACGTCGCGCCCCAAGGGCAACCTGGCCAAGCCCGCACCGTCTAAGGACCACTTCGAGAGGCACCTGGACGCACTGTGCCCACACCATGAGGTCCCCGTCAGGCACTCGCTCAAGGACTGCCGGCTCATCAAGAGTTACGTCAACAGCACCCTCAAGCCAAGAACGGCGTTTCAGCCCAAGAAGGGAGGACCACCGCTCGACAATGATGACGGTGCGGGAGCTGCGTACCCGAGCGAAGATGGTGCAGTGCACTTGATCTTCGGGGGATCTCCGGCAAGATCCTTGAGGCGGCGCGAGAAGCTCATCCGGTGAGAAGTCTCAACACCGACACCGCGAAGCCGTCCTATCTAAAGTGGTCGGAGGTTCCAATAACCTTCGACCGCAAGGACCATCCCGACCATGTGACCCAGCCAGGATCCTACCCACTAGTGGTAGCTCCCATGTTTAAATCCAAAAGGGTCCATAAGGTCCTGATGGATGGGGACAGCGGGATCAACGTGCTCAATGCGTCTACACTTGACGACATGGGCATCCCGCGGTCCCAGCTGAGGCCGTCGACTAAACCATTCCACGAGGTCGTCCCCGGAATGGAGGCACTCCCCATCGGGCATATCAATCTGCCCATTATGTTTGGGGGCTTGCAAAACTTTTGCACCGAAACCCTCACCTTCGAAGTGGTGGGGTTCTTGGGGACGTACCACGCGATCCTCGAGAGGCCGACATACGCGAAGTTTATGGCCTTGCCAAACTATACGTACCTGAAATTGAAGATTCCTGGTCCGAAGGGGATCATCACAGTAGGGACTACGTATCAGCGCGCATAAGAGTGTGACGCTAAATGCTTTCAGTTCGCTGAGGCAATCATCTGGTCCGAGAGGCTCCACGCCGAGCCTCGATCCGATGACCAGGATGTCCCCGAGTCATCCAAGCGCGTGGCCTACTCTTTCAAGCCCGCCAAGGACGTCAAGGATGCGGGTCCATCGTATCGGGACGACGCTCGATCATAAATAGGAAAGCACGCTCGTCGACTTCCTCAAAGCGAACCTCGACGTGTTCGCATGGAAACCCTTCAACATGAAGGGGATCCCGAGAGAGGTTGCCGAGCACAAGCTGAACATCAAGCCGGGATCGAAACCAGTGAAACAACATTTTCTGAAGGATCGGAGGGCGACTAGAGAGGGGGGAGTGAATAGGAGCCGGTAAAAATTCTTCTCAGAGAACCCGACCTATACCCAGACAAATCCCGGTCACACACGAGCGATGGATCGAATCACACACCAATCGCGAAGACAACGAGGTTATGGAACAACCTCAAGTCTTAGGACGATTCCTTGAAACACACGTGGAAGCACGAAAGAAAGGAGAGAGGAATCGAGCCAAGGAGCAAAGCTGCCAGGCACTGGCGGACTGTCCGGCCAGGAGGGGCGGACGGTCCACACTGGCCACGCGGACAGTCCGGCCAGGAGCCGCGGACAGTCCGTAAAAGCCAACAGAACCACCAGAGACGAACCAGGAAAAATGGACTGTCCGCGAGGACCGGGCTGACCGTCCGCTCCGGATCCGGACCGTCCGCTACTGAAGCTCGGACCGTCCGCAAACCGGCTGCAACAAAAACCTAACCCAAAACCGGATCGAAAACGAAGACAAGCAAGAACACGATGAACACGCGAAGAACACAGTACCCGCGGACTGTCCGCCAGGAACAGCGGACTGTCCGCGCCTCACGGACAGAGGCAAGAACAGCTCGACTCCGCGGGTCAACTCCTCCAACTCATCACCGGATCTCCCAAACGGTACAAGCTGATGTGACAAGAGTTTGGGGACAAGATATGCGTCAAACAAGGATGTTATACCCGAAAAATTTCGCCACCTAACTCCCTAAATCACTAGGAATCGCGGATCCTTTGAGCACCACCAAAAACTAGAGCTCCGACCGAAAATCCTTGAATCGAAGTGGTTTCCCGGCATTTGAGGGCACAAGATCAATTACAAAGTTGCACAAGACATCCATCCATGTTTCCCTCAAAGAAATTCGGGGAGAAACCCACTCAAATCCGCGGAATCACACCAAGAACAAAGGCACCAAAAACAGCATGAAAAAGACCACGGGAATCACAATGCCGAATCTTCTATACATACCCGGAATGATTCACAAGGTCTAGCATGCTGCCCTAACATCCATCCCTCTCAACAAATCTCTCATGAAGCTCTCATGCTAGCCAAGAAAGGAAATGGAGAAGAAAAACTCTAAGGAAAAAGAGAAATGGGGGAGGGAAAATGAAACCCTAAGTCGCGCAGCCTGGGAGATATCCACCCACACTCATGTCTTATATATCGGGTCCCGCGGTGTGGTAAATAAATCGACTACCCCTAACTCAACTACTAGCGATACAACCCACGCAGGGGCATTTATGTAATGTTTGTGGGTCTTGCCATCGGACGGCCATGCCTTTGCCGCACCCCGCATCCTCCCAACGCAAGCCATGCGATCCCGCCGCGTGTCCTCTGCTTCGAAGCTTCCCGACAGGCTCGGATCCCGTCTCCGTCGTGTTGTGCCTTCGGACTTGGTTTTGAGGCCCAAACCAAGAAACCGTCCTCCGATGGTTTTGTGGGCAAACCAAACCCCGCGTGCTCGGCCCGGCCTCCCGTCAAGCCTCTTGACTCGACCGCCACCGTGCACCGGCTCGATTGTCCACGACTTCGTCTTGCTCGTCTCGCCACCATGTGGCCCGCACCTAGTCCCACTGTCCACCGGGTCCCTCGAACCGAGCCTACTTGTCTCTCCATCTCCCGGAGGCCCCTCAAGGCTGAAGACCTTTCGCGCCCGTTCTTCACCTGCAACAACACGAACTAGGCCGCAGCCTACACCTGCGGACTGAGCCAAGAGTCAGTCCAACACCCATTGTCAATCACTCATCACTGAGGAGCGGTCATCCATCGACCACTGGGATGCTCCTGGTCCTCATCTTCACTGCTTCAATGACGAGAAGTGCAAGGTGATTGGCGAGGAGTCCGTGAAGCTCCTTAGTGCAGAGTTCATCCGAGAAGTATTCCACCCCGAGTGTCTTGCTAAACATGTACTTGTAAAGAAGAAGAATAAGAAATGGAGGATGTGTGTTGACTATATGAGCCTTAACAAGGCATGTCCCAAGGATCCGTTTCCCTTGCCTCACATAGATCAGGTACTCGATTCGACAGCTGGGTGCGAAACCCTCTTTTTTCTCGATGCAAACTCTAGGTACCACCAGATAGCGATGTGCATAGCGGACCAACTCGCAACATCATTCATCACCCCGTTCGGTGTATACTGCTACCAGACGATGCCCTTCGGGCTCAAGAACGCGGGCGCCACTTTCCAGCGGCGCATGCGACGTATTTTCGGGGAGTTGATAGGATGCATCATAGAAGCTGTTGGTGCGGAATGTAGTCCCGACACTAACTAGTAATAAGCGCCAAGGTCTCTCCCTCAATGGTCGATGCTAAGCAACTAGAGACACAAGATTTATCCTGGTTCCGGCTGAGGGGCCGTACGTCCAGCAGCGGTGTGCTCGAGGCACTGTATTGCTCAGCACCGGGGTGCCTGTAGTGGGGCGGCTACAAGCAAGGCGGGAAAGGAGGCGTGGCCTCCAAGTCCCTGGTGGAGTGATCGGAATGGGTTCAGATGTTGTGGGAGAATTGGGGAATGTGTGTTGTCTTGTCCCGTGTCCCCTGCGGCGGGGGAGTTCACCTTCCTTTTATAGACCAAGGAGAGGGCGAAATACAAGCATGCCGCACTATTCAGCTACATGGGGAAGTATGGTGTGCAACGCCGCAGAGTTGGCGGCCGCCTTGACGGTCCTTGCCACGATCTGGTCATCATGGTGTGTCTCGTACCCGAACAGTGGCAGCTTCGAGGGTAGGGGCGCAGTGGTTGGCCGTGGTGTCTTCAGAAAGGCTTGAGGAAGCCGCTGACGGCGATCCGTACGGGCCATAGTGGTAGGCGTGGCGGCGTCCCGTTCCCGCGTGCCTCAAGGCGCCGGAGTGGTTGTAACAGTGCCCGGCGTGGCCTTGCGAGCACGGGGACGGCCGCACGGGACCAACAGTGGCACGGATGCGTCCCGCCGGCCTAGCGTCATGACCTGGCCCTGCAAGTTCACGAGAAAGCGGTTCGAGGGTGTGGCCGGCCCCCCTTCGAGGGCACGGCGCGTTAGCCGTACGGGAGTAGGCGGCGCGGCGTCACGAGGCTGACACCGGCCATGTCGCACAGTCCCCCACAGTGGTGGGGATGGGTTCCCCCTAGGGAGTTAGTGCAACAGGGCCGGGGCATGATTCCCAGGCGCATGATGGCGCCGCCCTGCCGTGCCAGAGCATTAAATGCCCGTACCCGCGTGCGGGAACAGGCGTGCGCGTGAGGGAGTCTCGAGCGAGGCGGAGGCGAACCCTCGAGCGAGGCGGAGCCCGCTCGAGGGGGTGGTGAACCCTCGAGCGAGGCGGAACCCGCTCGAGGGAGGTGCGAACCCTCGAGCGAGGCGGAGCCCGCTCGAGGGGGTGGTGAACCCTCGAGCGAGGCGGAACCCGCTCGAGGGAGGTGCGAACCCTCGAGCGAGGTGGAACTCGCTCGAGGGGGCCTTTGAGTGGGCCACTTCGGTGGGCCGCGGGGACCACCGCACTGTGGGCCGTGCCCCGTGTGTATGCTTAAGTGAGAGGTGTTTCGCTTTGGTTTTTTGCAGGTTTTAAGCAAGGTTTCCCCGGTTGTTTTAGGGGACCCTCAGGGCTGTCCCCGACAGTAGCCCCCGAGCATCTGCGGGTTTGCCGGCCAGGCTCCCGCAGATGCTGAAGCCTACTGATAGGACATCCTTCCCCCTGGTTGCTAATGCTTTCCGTGGGGCCGCGTCAGCGGACCCGCGGGTCTAGCCCCCGAAGCCCTGCAGGAGCGTGAGTGCTCCAGCAGGGGTTTTACCGCGGAGTTTGGTCAGTGGGCGTGGTGCTTATCTCAACCGGCGTCGGCGATGTTGTAACACCCTAATTCTATTAAAAAAATTTAGCTTTATTAAAATTTGCTAGCAACCATTTATTTGTGTCGGGGACAGCCCTAGGGGTCCCCTTGAACAATGGGGAAAACCTCACTTAAAACCCGCAACGAAACCAAAACACGTTAAGTCTAACCATGCAGGACACGGCCCACGCCGCAGGGACCCCGACGGCCCACCAAGGCGGCCTCCTTAGAGATCCCCTCGAACAGGCCCCGCCTCGTTCGAGGATACGTGCTCCCTTCGGGCGGGCTCCGCCCCGTTCGAGGGGCAGCACTCCCCCTCGAGCGGTGCTCCGCCCTCGCTCGAGGGTACGCCCCCCCCGGCCGGGGTCCGCCACGCTCGAGGGTGCCCCTCACGCGTGCGCCGGCCCCCGTACACGGGCATTTAACGCCCCGACGCCGGCGGGACGGCGCCATCATGCGCCCGGGGCTCGCACCCCGTGCCGCCGCACCAACTCCCCGGGGAGGAGCCCATCCCCGCCACCGTGGGAGGGGATCGCAGCGCCGCGGCCGGTGTCGGTCCCGTGACACCGTGCGCACGCTTCAGTACGGCTAACGCGCCGAGCCCTCGAAAGGGGGCCGGCGCACCCTCGATTCACTTTCTTGTGACCCTATAGGGTTAGGTGGAGGCGCTAGGCCGGTGGACTGCCATCCCTGCCACTGTAACGGCGTGGCCGCCGTACCCGCGCGTGCAGGCGCACGACAGGCCCTGTAGCAACGACTCCAGCCCTGTGAGGCGCGTCGGGAAGGAACGTCGTTCTGCCTACTCCTGTATTCCGTACAGGCCTGCGTCAGCACCTCCCTCGAGCCTATCAGAGGACTTCACCGCCATCCGCTGCTCTACTACCCTCGAACCGCCACTGTTCGGGTGCAAGTCAGGCCATGATGACCAGATCGCTGCAAGGATCGACCGGACGGCCGCCCACTCTACAGCATAGCACGTCGTGCTCCTCCACGTAGCTAGATAGCGCGACACGTGTGTAATTCGCCTCCCCCTTGATCTATAAAAGGGGAGCGAACCCCCCAGCCGCAGGGGTCGGGGACCAGAAAACATACGAAGACAGATTCACTCAGGCCCGAACTCACAACGCACCACGTACTCACTCTCCAATTCCCCCACAATATCTTCAGCCAGGGACTTGGAAGCCTCTCTTCCTCTCCCGCCTTGCTTGTAGCCGCCCCACTACAGGCACCCCCGGTGCTGAGCAATATAGTGCCGAGAGCACACCCCTGCTGGACGTACGGCCCCCTCGGCCGGAACCAGGATAAAAACCCTGTGTCACTTGTTGCTTAGCATCGACCATTGAGGGATAGACCTCGGCGCTATCTACTGGTTAGTGTCGGGACCACATTCCGCACCGATAGTTGGCGCCCACCGTGGGGCAAACGAGCGCCTAAGGTCATTCCGCCAACTCCCTCCATGGTGATCCGCACTGAGTACCGTGCTACACGCTACTGCATGGGTAGCTCGGACCCCCTCCCGGCCGGGTTAGAAATCCGCTTCGGGGACCTGAACTTTCAGGCCACGGGGAACGGCTATCTCATGCGCCTCACTAACCGTGAGGAACTCCGCGCGCGGCGCCAAAGCCAGGTCCGCTCGCACCCCCGCCGCACGCACAACTCCCGGCGCAGCGCGCCCGCAGGCACGGATGCCGCGGGTCCATCGACGCCACGACGCCGTCGTCGCTCGGGACAGCCGCTCGCGCCGGCGCGATCCGAGCGGCGGCAGGACGAGCGCGCCGCCACTCAAAGTGGCGCGCCTACCGTCACGACAACCGCCACCGCCCCGGCGGGACCGCGCGCGGTCTCCGGACCACGCATCCCCATCGGGCTGCGTGGTGCTACGTCGGCCTACAACGCCAACGTCAACACCACGATGCGTAGGGTTCCACCTGGCCGCCACGTCTTCGTCGCCAGGGGTCCCGGCGCCTCAGCAGGGGATGAGTCATCCCTGGGCTCCGTCGACACGATGCCACCTGCTAACCGCCACGGGTACGCGGAGTGGGACTTCTCCGGCGTACCTGACCCAGTTGTGTTCCGGCGTTTCCTCGACGCCGCGAACTACTGGTTTGGCTGCTCCGACGACTCCAGCACCGGGAGTTACGACTCCGCGCGGGAATGCTGCGCCGTCATCACCAACGACCCGGCCAATGCCGCCGGTGCGGCAGGCGCCGGAGACGGGGAAGTCACGCCTGCCCCAGGGATCGCTACGCGCCTGGCCGCGAGGCCAAGCGCTCCCCGCCGGGGCCGACGTCGACGCACACCCGGCCCAAGCCCGCGAGCTCGAGGCCAAGCCGGCGGAAGAGTACGGAACGGCACGATTGCTCCGCGCCTCAATGGCGGGGGGAGGCCTCCGCGCGCGGCGAACGCGCACGGGAGCTGAGCCGACAGGTCCGCGACCGCATCAACATCGTCCCCAACGTCGACAACGCGGACGCGCCCCCGCGGGCGAGCCGAAGCTCGTCGCGGCCGCGACGCCGCCGCGGGCTATGCGCGCACCCTCGACCCCCGAGGCTCGAGACATGCACCGCGAGGTGCGGACCCTCATCGAGCAAGCGGCCGTCCAGCGGCCGAGAGTTCGCCCTCACGCATCCGCCACGGGGGGATGCGAGGGGCGCATGAAGCCGCACCGGAGGCGAACCCTCGGTGCACGCAGGGGGACCGACGGGGCAGCCCGCCGACCAAGAGCGCACGCCGGCCAAGGAGCGGCTCCTTGACGCACGCAGGGCGCTGGACGGCGACGCCCGCAACGTCATCAACGCCAGGCGCACCAGCAAGGCGGACGCACGAGCAGCAAGGGGTTACCACCCTCAACAGGGTGGACTCTACGACAGTGGCGAGGATCGCTCCCCGACGCCGGAGCCCCCAGGCACCCGTGTGTTCAGCCGGGAGATCCGCGCGGCAGCGTTCCCCCAACGCTTCCGCCAACCCTCGACGATCGTCAAGTACAACGGGGAGACAGACCCCCGTGTGTGGCTTAACGACTACCGCTTGGCTTGCCAGCTGGGCGGGGCCACCAGCGACGAAGTCATCATCCGCAACTTGCCCCTGCACCTTGGCGACGCGGCCCGGACATGGCTCGAGCACTTGCCCGCTAGCCAGATCCATAACTGGGACGACCTGGTCCACACGTTTGTGGGCAACTCCCCCCGTGGCACATACGTGCGCCCCGGAAACTCATGGGACCTGCGCTCCTGCACGCAGAAGCCCGGCGAGTCGCTGCGGGACTTCATACGGCGCTTCTCCAAGCGCTGCACGGAGCTCCCCGGGCCGTGGCACGTCCGAGATCGTGCACGCCTTCCTCGAGGGCACCACGTGTCGGGACCTCGTGCGGGAGCTGGGACGCAGCCCGCCCGCGGACTCCAACGAGCTGTTCGACATCGCCACCACCCTCGCCTCCGGGAGGAGGCCGTGGGGGCGATCTTCGACGGCAAAAAGGGCAAGCGCTCCGAGGACGCGCCCGCGGAGGGCAGCAAGTCCAAGGAGCCCCACCGCAACGACAAGCGTGGGCAAGAAGGGGAAAAAGCCGCGCCGCGAGGCGCGCGAGCAGGGGCGCGACGGCGGCAACGCCGAGGCCCTCGCTGTCGACCCGGCTCGACGGGGCCCTCGACCGGCCCCTCGAGGCCCGGGGGTGTTCGATGACATGCTGAAGAAGCCATGTCCCTACCACAAGACTCCCGTGAACCACACCCTTGAGCAGTGCGACATGCTCAAGAAATTCTACGGCCGTGCCGCCGTGAAGGAGGCAGAGGCCAAGAAAGACGGAGGCGATGGCGACGCGGGCGGCTTCCCTGCTGTCGAAAACGTGTTCCTCATCTTTGGGGGGCCAACTGTCGACATGTCGACACGCCAGCGCAAGAAGGAGCGGCACGAGGTCCTAGCCGCTGAGAGGGCACCTCCGTCCTTCCTCAATTGGTCGGAGGACGCCATCACATTCAGCCGGGAGGACCACCCAAACCGCATCCCCAACCCGGCCGCACTCCGTTGGTGGTCGATCCCATCATCGGAACGCCCGGCTCTCGAAGGTCCTCATGGACGGAGGCGGCAGCCTCAACATCCTCTACTCGCATACGCCGCGCCCGATGGGGATCGGATTGGACCGAGCCGCGGCCCGAGCACGAAGCCGTTCCACGGCATCGCGCCCGGCAAGCAGGTTCAGCCCCTCGGGCAGATCGACCTGCCGGTCTGGTTTGGCACCCCTAAGAACTTCCGCAAGGAAACCCTCACCTTCGAGGTGGTGGGGTTCAAAGGGGCCTACCATGTTATACTTGGGCGACCCTGTTACACCAAATTCATGGCGGTCCCCAATTATACTTACCTGAAGATGAAGATGCCCGGCCCGAACGGCATCATCACCGTCGGCTCGTCGATCGAGCACGCATTCGACTGCGATGTCGAGTGCGTGGAGCACGCAGAGGCGCTGGCGCTGGACGAAGCGCTGGTGAACACGCTGGAGAAGATGGTCAACGAAGACCTCAACTCCGCTACCAAGCACGTTGGCACATTCGAGGCCGCGGAGCAGACCAAGGGGGTCCCCCTCGACCCTTCAGCCCCCGAGGGCAAGGCGTTGAGGGTCAGCTCCACCCTCGACCCCAAATAGGAAGTGGTGCTCGTCGACTTCCTCCACGCCAACGCCGACATCTTCGCGTGGAGCCCCTCGGACATGCCAGGCATCCCGAGGGAAGTCGCCGAGCACTCCCTTGACATCCTGCCAAACGCTCGCGCCGTGCAGCAGCGGCTGCGCCGCTTCGACGAGGAGCGGCGATGGGCGATCGGAGCGGAGCTGCGGAAGCTTCTCGAGGCCGGATTCATCAAGGAGGTGTTCCACCCAACGTGGCTAGCAAACCCCGTGCTTGTAAAGAAAAAGAATGGGAAGTGGCGGATGTGTATAGACTACACTAGTCTTAATAAAGCATGTCCTAAAGTTCCTTTTCCTTTGCCACGCATCGATCAAATCATCGATTCAACAGCTGGGTGCGAATTGCTCTGTTTCCTTGACGCCTATTCCGGGTACCACCAAATAAAGATGAAAGAGTCCGACCAGCTCGCGACCTCGTTCATCACACCGTTCGGGACGTTCTGCTACGTCACGATGCCGTTTGGCCTCAGAAACGCGGGTGAAACATACCAGCGTTGCATGTAGCACGTTTTCGGGGATCACATCGGGCGGACGGTCGAAGCGTATGTGGATGACATCGTCGTGAAGACCAGGAAGGCGGATGACCTGGTTAGCAACCTTGGCATCGCGTTCAACTGCCTACGGGCCAATGGGGTCAAATTAAACCCCGAAAAATGTGTCTTTGGAGTGCCGCGAGGCATGCTCCTGGGGTACATCGTCTCCCAGCGGGGAATCGAGGCCAACCCTGAAAAGGTCGCGGCCCTCGAACGGATGGGTCCAATCCGGGACATCAAAGGGGTGCAGAAGGTGTTGGGGTGCCTTGCCGCCTTGAGCCGCTTCATCTCGCGGCTCGGTGAGAAGGGCCTGCCCCTCTACCGCCTACTCAAGAAGCACGAGCGCTTCTCCTGGACCACCAAGGCCCAGGATGCGCTCGACAAACTGAAGGCGTCCCTAACACATGCCCCGATCCTCACGCCGCCGCAGGACGGCGAGCCCCTGCAGCTCTACGTGGCCGCGACCACCCAGGTGGTGAGCGCCGTGATCGTTGTGGAGCGCACGGAGGAAGGGCATGCCTTGCCTGTGCAGCAGCCGGTTTACTACATCAGCGAGGTCCTCTCGAACACGAAGACGCGCTACCCCCAGGTCCAGAAGTTGTTATACGCGGTAGTCCTTGCGCGGCGCAAGCTCCGCCACTACTTCGAGGCCCACCCCGTCACGGTGGTTTCTTCCTTTCCGCTGGGAGAGATCATCCGCAACCCCGAAGCCGTGGGAAGGATCGCCAAGTGGTCCGTGGAGCTGATGGGCGAAACGCTCGCCTACGCCCCACGCAAGGCTATCAAATCGCAAATCCTGGCGGACTTCGTCGCTGAGTGGACAGACACGTAGCTGCCACCCCCACAAATCCAGGCAGAGTGCTGGACTCTGTTCTTCGACGCCTCAGTGATGAAAACGGGAGCAGGTGCAGGCCTGCTCTTCGTGTCACCCCTCGGGGAGCACATGCGCTACGCAGTGCGCCTCCACTTCCCCGTGTCCAACAATATGGCTGAGTACGAGTCCCTTCTCTGCGGCCTCAAAATCGCCATTGAATTGGGCGTCAAGCGCCTCGACGTGCGAGGGGACTCGCAGCTCGTGATCGATCAAGTCATGAAGAACGCGAGCTGCCATGATGACAAGATGGAGGCCTACTGCAAGGCCGTGCGGGCCCTCGAGGACAAGTTCTACGGCATTGAGCTCAATCATGTACCCCGCCGGTACAACGAGGAGGCAGACGAACTGGCAAAGATCGCGTCCGGGCGGATCACCGTTCCCCCGAACGTTTTCGCGCGCGACATCGCGCAACCCTCGATTGTCTTCGAGCCCTACCCCTCGAGCCACAATGGACCCTCGGGGGCTCCCTCGAATCCAACGGGTGCGGAACCCATGGACGAGGACCCCTCGAACGAGGCGTACGTGCTCTCCCTCCTCGAGGGGTACGGCTCCCACGAGGCCGATGCGATGGACATCGAGCCAGCTCCCGCTCAGGAGGACTGGCGCGAAAAGTACACCGACTGGATCGCTCGAGGGGAGCTCCCCGCAGACCGGGCCGCGGCTAGGCGCATCGCTAGGATGGCTAAGTCTTTCGCCCTCGTCGACGGCGAGCTGTACAAGCGCGCCGCCTCCGGCATCCTACAGCGATGCGTGCCCATTCCCGAGGGGCGCGAGCTCCTACGGGACATCCATGCAGGGATCTGTGGCCACCACGCCGCGCCCCGCACCCTCGTCGGCAACGCGTTCCGCCAAGGCTTTTACTGGCCTACCGCGGTCGCGGACGCCAGCGAGATCGTGCGCACCTGCGAGGGGTGCCAGTTCTACGCCCGCAAGTCCAACTTGCCCGCCCATGCCCTACAGACCATCCCCGTAACATGGCCGTTCGCCGTGTGGGGGCTGGACATCGTCGGGCCCCTGCGGAAGGCTCCCGGGGGCTTCACCCACTTGCTAGTCGCGATCGACAAGTTCTCCAAGTGGGCGGAGGTGCGCCCCATCACGAACCTAAGGGCCGAGCAGGCGGTGACATTCTTCACCGATATCGTCTACCGCTTTGGAGTGCCAAACTCCATCATCACAGACAATGGGTCCCAGTTCACGGGCCGGAAGTTCTTGGAGTTCTGTGACAAGTTCCACATCCGTGTGGATTGGGCGGCCGTGGCACACCCACAGACCAACGGCCAAGTGGAGCGTGCCAACAAAGATGATCCTACAGGGCCTTAAGCCCAGAATTTTCGATCAGCTCAACAAATCTGGGCGAAAATGGCTCCAAGAACTACCAGCGGTCGTGTGGAGCCTAAGGACCACCCCAAGCAGAGCCACCGGGTTCACCCCATTTTTTCTAGTCCACGGCGCGGAGGCCGTCCTCCCCACGGACTTAGAATACGGGTCGCCCAAGGTTCGAGGCTACAACGAGGATGCTAACCAGCGAGCCCGCGAGGACTCGCTGGACCAGCTGGACGAGGCACGCCTTGTAGCCTTAATGCATTCCGCGAGATATCAACAGTCCCTAAGACGCTACCAAGCACGCAAGATACGTCGACGGGATTTCAGCGAGGGGGATCTGGTCCTAAGGCTGCGCCAAGATAACCGAGGGCGCCACAAGCTATCGCCCCCATGGGAGGGACCCTACGTCGTGGTGAAGGTACTCAAGCCGGGCACATACAAGCTGGCTAACGAGGACGGCGAAGAGCTCACCAACGCTTGGAACATCCAACAGCTACGTCGCTTCTACCCTTAGCTAGGATTTTCCAAGTATTTTTGTTGTAAAAATCACATCGCCAACGCCCCAGTTGGTTGCAACTATGTAAAAGCTTTAAGCTTAATAAAAAGGGCAACTCGGCTTTCCCCTGAAACCCAAGTTACCCTCGGGGGCTACTGCGGGGGGCATCCCCCCCCCAAAATGGTCCCATTTTTTCACGCAAAAAACGAAACAACGCGCGCTAAGTTTGTTTCCTACTTCAACCTCGAGCCACGATTCGAACAGGGCGCAGGTGGCACGGCGGAAGGAGCGTGCGAGCCAGAGATAGCCTACGCCGCGTGGACATGGCCCTTCTCTCTCGCCTCCAACCCAGCAGGCCCCCTGCGAAAATCGAACTCCCCTAACTAGAATCTACTCAGAAGAAGGAGAAACAAAAACGTGATAAACAAATGACTTCATTTACAGCAAATGCTTATGTTCATGAAACAACTTGTTTATTTACAAAAGGCCACGAGGCCAGAATACTGATACACATCAAAAAACGAGCCTAGCGCCCAAACTGCTTTCAGGCGGGAGGAGCAAGCAAAGATCGGGCGGCGTCCGGAAAGAGGAACTCCTCGAAGGCCTCGGCGAGCGACCCGGCGGCGTCGGCGGCGAGCGCGTCCACACGCTCCATGGCCACCTCGTCCTCGACACCCTCGGGAACGACGTAGCCCTCCGCCAGCGCCTCGAAGTTAACCTCGTAGTGGGATCGCACCACTCCGAGGGCCTTCCGGACGCCCCGCCCGCAGCCGCCGGCGCATCCGCTCGGTGACATGGCCACCAAGGGCACGCGGACGGCCGGCCGTGGAGCCGCCGCCCGGGCCTCGCCCTCCTCGACGGCGCGGCGGTCTCGAGGGCCGCATCGCGCGGCCTCCCGCAACTCCCCGGCCGGGAGGAGTTGTAGGAAGCTCGCAGCCGCCTCGCCCGCTCAGCCGCATGCCCCAGGGCGGTGCGCAAGCCTGGAAACGCCGAGGCAAGAAAGAAATCAGAAAAAGGGAATGCGAGTTCCCAAATGAAGAACCAACAAAGCAAGAGTCAAACAGTGGCTCACCTTCGACTTGCTTCCTCTCCATCTCGAAGTCCCGGCGCACGGCCTCGACCGCCAACTCGAGGCGCTTGAAGGTCTCGCCTTGCTCTCGGAGGGATATCTCCTGACTGGCGTTGGTGATGCTGAGCATAATCACCTCGCCCTCGGCCTCGGAGAGCTTGGCATCTCGAGCCGCCAAGGTCTTCTGCGTCACCTCGTGGGCGGCGCGCTCCTCGCTCCCGGCCGCACGGGCGTCGACGAGGGCGGCCTGCTCCTGCTGAAGCCGCTCCTCAGCCCCTTGGCGGGCGGTGCTCTCTTGCGGAGCCGCTCCTCGCCGACGATGAGGGCCGCGACCTTGGTGTCAAGGGCGGCCTTCGGTCGTCGGCCTCCTTGGCCCGCCGCTCGCCCGCGCGCCCGCTCCTCGGCCGGCGGCGCCGTTGCGCCCGCGCCTCCCGAAGCGACGAACGAAGCTCTCGGGTTTCGGCGCGGACGGTAGCCACCTCCGCCTCCCGGTTGGCGGCCGCCGTCCGCGCCTTCTCCAAGTCCGAGCGCGCGTGCCACGCGCGCCTCATCACGGTCGATGAGGGCTGCGCGCACCCGCTCGAGGCTCGAGCGGTGCGCCGTGTCCCCCCTCGAGCTCTCGGGGAGCTCATCGGGCCGTGCCGGGGCCCGTGACGCCGCCCGCCCGTCCGGGGACCTGAGGGCGTCAGCAAGCGCGTCGAAAGCGCTGCACCGCTCCCGGAGCTGGTGGACCTCGGCGTTCACCCGGTCGAACGCATCGTACTTGTCGTGGGCGCGGCGCTCGAGCTCCTGGCATCCACACACCAAAATCTGTAAGCACTACGGCACGAAAGCAGCACACGAAGACGAGAAGAAGAGGAAAGCAAGCGACGACACCCTACCTGAAAGACGCGCCATGCGGGGCCGCCGTGGACCTGCAACGCCTCGTTCAGCGCGCGGTTGAGCGTAGCGCCGTGGCTCCGGAGCTCGCCCCAGAGCTCCTGCTCCCCCCTGGCGTCGGCAAACGCAGGGGGATCCTCGATGGCCCCCTCCACCGGGCGGCGGGCGGCCGCGCGGGAGGACGAGGCCTCGGCGCCGTGTCCTCGACCCCCCACCACCGGGTGACCCTCGCGCCGCCTCACGAGGGCCCCCTCCCCGGGGCTCGGGGGAATTCGTGGGCCGGCCGGCCCACCGATCCCACCCGTGGCGGCGGAGAGTCATCCGAGACCTCCACCACCTCCGCCCGCGGACCGCCGGCCGGCGCCGCCGCTTGTGCCGCCTCCACCGGCACCCCCACTTGCGCCTCCCGTGGCCGCGGGCGCCCGGCACGGCGCCGCGGCCACCACCTCCGGGCCGTGCCGCCGCATCGACGGGCGCCCCCGCGGGTTGCGCCCGCTCCGCCTCCTCCACAACAACAGCCTCCGCGGGCCGCGCCTCCACCATTGCCGCCGCCGCGCGCCCGCACCCCCCACGACGGCCGGCGCCGGCCGCTCCGCGGGGACCCCGGCCGCGCCGCGGCGGCCGATCTGCCGCCGCCGAGGCCTCGAGGCCTCCGCCGGACTCTGCGAGCTCTCGCCCGCCGCCGCCGTGCTCGCCCCCGCCCGTGACGGCCTCGACGAGCGCCGCCGGGTGGGAATGGATGTGTCCGTCCTCAGCACCTTGGCTGGTGCGAGAGGAGGCACGGTTGGCACCACCCTGCGCAGGCACAGACAGAGGATTAGAACGCCTGGACGTCAACAAATCGAACCAAGCAAAAGGACGAGCTCCTTACCTCGAAGAAGAAAAGGCCCGCTTCCTTTTCCTCAAGGCCTCAGCGGATGAGGCCGGTGCAGCTGGCGCGCCCGACGCCGCGCCTCCTGAAGGCGCCGCCTCGCGCGTAGGCACGCTCGCCCCGCGTGCGGGCACACTTGCCGTAGCGCCGCCGGACGACACCGCCGCACGCGCGGGCACGCTCGCCCCGCTCGCGGACGCGCTCGCCCCGCGCGCAGGGCACGCTCGATGCGCGCACGGGCGCGCCCGCCGCGCGCGCCTCCGTGGCGCGCGCCGGCACCTCCACGCGCGCGCGCGCCCCCGATGTCGATGGCCCGGCGGCGGGCGCCGTTGCGCCCGCCCCAGGCGACTCCGCCCTTACCGCTGGCGCCGGTTCCGGCGACGGAGGCGCAGGCTGCCACCTGTCAGAGGGGCCCTCCCCCTCAGCCTCTTCCCCTTCGTCCTCCTCCGAGGACGAGTACTCCTCAGTCCCCGGGGAGGAGAGCCCCAGCTCTTCACGCTGCCGGTACTCCGCGGCCCGCCGGTCACGGCGCGCTTGATGCCGCCTCGCGCGCTCCCTCTTGCGTGCCGCCCGCTCCCCGCCGCCGCCGCTGCGCCGCCCGGCCAAGCGCGCGGGAGTCGGGGGTGGGCGGAACGGACTTGGCGATGGTGAAGTTCACCAGCTGCACACAGGAGCGACAATGGCGCGTCAGGAGACAGAAGCAAGACCAAGAACCAAAACAAAATTAAGAGCCAAACTCACCAGCGGGCCGGTGGGGAGCATCTCGAGGTCCCATGGGGTCCGACCCGCAGGCATCGGCGCCCGTGTGTCGACGGCGCTCCGCGCCCGGGTGAGCGCATATGGCCGCTCGAGGGGCGTCGGGAGCATCCGCGACCTCGCCAGGTCGACGGGGGTTGGTCGCCTCTCGTCATCTCGAAGATGCGGAGCGGCCTCTCCATCAACGGCACGATCCGCCCGTGATGAAGGAAGGCGAGGACGCCCATCGCGTTCAGCCCCCATCGTCGCCGGGCGCCGCAGCCGCGGCCAAGACCGACTCCCCGCCGCCTCCGATGCTGCCGGGCCGTGGACACCCCCGCGGCCCCGGGAGTCCGGCCTCTCCTTGAACACCCGACCGAGGTAGGGGGGAGGCCGGGCTCGGCGTTGCGCGGGTAGGAACAATCCCCGCTCCCAGCCGGCGTTGTTCGTCGTCATGGTGCAGGGGATGTAGACGTTCTTGAATTGCCCCCGCAGGGCAAGCGACATCCCGCCGCGCGCATCGCGCGGCGGGTCCTCGGCTCCGTCGTGGGCTGCGTGATGAGCTCCGCGCGGAAAAGGTGTACCCAGAGCTCCCAATTGACTGGGATCCCCAGGTACCCTTCACAGACGCCCACAAATGTGGCCGCCTGCGAGATCGCGTTGGGGGCGAAGTTGTGCAGCTCCACTCCGTAGTGGTGGCACATCGCCCGCATGAAGGTGCTCGCCGGCGCGTTGAAGCCCCGCTCGTGGTAGCGGATGAAGCTCACCACGTAACCCTCCGGCGGGTTGGGCTCGCGGTCCGCCGCCGGTGGCACTATCCACTCCGCCGGACGTCCGTCTTCATTGGCCGCCAGTTGGCCGGCGGCGACCAGCTCGCCAAGGGCCAGCCGGGTCACCGTCGACCTCTCCCAGGCGTACGGCTCCAAGATCGTGAGGGGAGGCTGAGGCGGCGCCATGAAGAAGGCAAAGAAAAGCAGGAGCAGAGGACAAGGAACGAAAGAAAAGCTCTAACGGCGACGCCGCACGGTAGCAAGAGCGAGGCGAAGACGAAGACACAGGGGGGGGGGGCGAAATGGTGAGGCGTTAAGGTAAAAAACCGCCATCTCCTCCTCCCCTCAGATTTATAAGCCGACGGGCGAGCTCTCCGGAGCGGATGCCCCACTCGCATTAACTGCAGGGAATCTTCCCTTCACGTCGACAGACGGGCCCCACCACGACTGCAGCGGCCACGTCACTGCAGGCGGGCCATCATCACGGCGAAGACCCGCAGGGACCGAGGCGAAGCCGTCATGTCCGCCTGCCACGCCGCCCACTACGCGCGCGTGCGCGGCCGCAGCGCCTAAAAAGACGCGCCCGCGCTGCAAAAAACCGCAGCCTCGACTGCGAAGCATTTAATGACCGGGTCCCTTGCCAAGCAAGGAGAACCCTCGAGAGGGGCGAGCCCTCGGCTCAAAACGAAAACAACCCTCGATGGGATATCGACGTGAGAAGGCCGCCCGGGACCTGCTTGATGTAAAGCAGGCACCGCGGGTACCCATGCCACGTAGAACCCTCGAGCGGGGCGAGCCCTCGGCTCAAAACGAGAACAACCCTCGATGGGATATCGACGTGAGAAGGCCGCCCGGGACCTGCTTGATGTAAAGCAGGCACCGCGGGTACCCATGCCACGTAGAACCCTCGAGCGGGGCGAGCCCTCGGCTCAAAACGATGTCAGCCCTCGATGGGATATCGACGTCAGAAGGCCACCCGGGTCCCGCTCGATGTAGAGCGGACACCACGAGTACCCATGCCACGCAAAACCCCCGAGCGGCACGAGCCCTTGGCTCGAGACAATATCGATTCTCCGAGGAAGGGCACATACGCTGCGCTACCAACCAGCGTCTCGAGGGCTGGCTCGCCCAGGCCCCTCGACGGCCGCAGACGTGAAAAGACGGGACCGCCCAGGCGCCACCCCGCACGGCCCTACTGATCAGAGGTCCGAAGCCTGACCCTCGACGGGTTCGAACAGGCGCCTCAGATCGCAGAGTTAGGGACGACGAGGGCGCGCGCATTCGAGCCGTTCCTCGAGCCCGTCGGCTCGAGGGTGCCCCACATGTCGTGTTCGAGAGCCAGCGAGGGCAGCTAGTCGGGGGATCCCACCGAGGGAGAGCTTCCGCGCCCTCGGTCCCTAGCGGACGGGACCGAGCCCCATCTAGCAATCCCGCGCAAGCGCTTCCATGGACGTGTCTCCGGACCGCGCAGCCTACCCTTATCGAACGGGGCATGGGCGTCCACTTGAACCACCCGCTACCAGCTCGAAGAGGAATCCGCAATTCGCGACCCGCTCGATGGGAGTTGCAGAAACCTCACCCTCCGTCCCGCGGAGGGACGGCGAGGGCGCGTTAAAAAAAAACAAGTCGCCAAGCTCTACCCGATCGCCTCGAACGGGCCAAGGCTCGGGGGCTCGGCGCACGGCTACACCTCCTTGAAATTGCACCCGCCGGAGACAAGTGCCGGCGGCCGCGTGCACCCCCGGGCCGGCTGAAACACCGCCGATGCCGGTTGGAATATGTGCCACGCCCTCTGACCAAAGTTCTCGCGGTTAACCCCCCGCGGGAGCACCCACACTCTGCCCGCAGGCTTCGGGGCTAGACCCGCGGGTCCGCTGACGCGGCCCGACAGAAAGCGTTCGCAGAGCAAGGAGGGAAGAATGTCCTATCAGTAGGTTCCAGCATCTGTGGGAGCCTCAATGGCAAACCCACGGATGCTCGGGGGCTACTGTCGGGGACAGCCCTAGGGGTCCCCTTGAACAATGGGGAAAACCTCACTTAAAACCCGCAACTAAACCAAAACACGTTAAGTCTAACCATGCAGGTGCCTAACCATGCAGGACACGGCCCACGCCGCAGGGACCCCGACGGCCCACCAAGGCGGCCTCCTTAGAGATCCCCTCGAACAGGCCCCGCCTCGTTCGAGGATACGTGCTCCCTTCGGGCGGGCTCCGCCCCGTTCGAGGGGCAGCACTCCCCTCGAGCAGGCTCCGCCTCGCTCGAGGGTACGCCCCGCCCTCGGCGGGGTCCGCCACGCTCGAGGGCGCCCCTCACGCGTGCGCCGGCCCCCGTACACGGGCATTTAACGCCCCGACGCCGGCGGGGACGACGCCATCATGCGCCCGGGGCTCGCACCCCGGTGCCGCCGCACCAACTCCCCAGGGAGGAGCCCATCCCCGCCACTATGGGATGGGACTGTGCAGCGCGGCTGGTATCAGTCCCGTGACACCGTGCGCACGCTTCAGTACGGCTAACGCGCCGAGCCCTCGAAAGGGGGCCGGCGCACCCTCGATTCACTTTCTTGTGACCCTACAGGGTTAGGTGGAGGCGCTAGGCTGGTGGACTGCCATCCCTACCACTGTAACGGCGTGGCCGCCGTACCCGTGCGTGCAGGCGCACGACAGGCCCTGTAGCAACGACTCCAGCCCTGTGAGGCGCGTCGGGAAGGAACGCCGTTCTGCCTACTCCTGTACTCCGTACGTGCCCGCGTCGCGGACCTCCCTCGAGCCTATCAGAGGACTTCACCGCCATCCGCTGCTCTACTACCCTCGAACCGCCACTGTTCGGGTACAAGTCAGGCCATGATGACCAGATCGCTGCAAGGATCGACCGGACGGCCGCCCACTCTACAGCATAGCATGTCGTGCTCCTCCACGTAGCTAGATAGCGCGGCACGCGTGTAATTAGCCTCCCCCTTGATCTATAAAAGGGGAGCGAACCCCCCAGCCGCAGGGGGACGGGGACCAGAAAACATACGAAGACAGATTAACTCAGGCCCGAACTCACAACGCACCACGTACTCACTCTCCAATTCCCCCACAATATCTTCAGCCAGGGACTTGGAAGCCTCTCTTCCTCTCCCGCCTTGCTTGTAGCCGCCCCACTACAGGCACCCCCGGTGCTGAGCAATATAGTGCCGAGAGCACACCCCTGCTGGACGTACGGCCCCCTCGGCCGGAACCAGGATAAAAACCCTGTGTCACTTGTTGCTTAGCATCGACCATTGAGGGATAGACCTCGGCGCTATCTACTGGTTAGTGTCGGGACCACATTCCGCACCGACAATTTGCCTAAGGAAAATAAGGTTGTTTATTTGTTTTTAGGCATTTAAAACTTTTCTAAAATAAAGTTAATGAAATATAGGATTTATTTGTTGCATACATGCTGGTGCATTTCTTTTGTCTGCTGGAATTCAAATTCAGGTTTGAATTCTTTTTGTGTTTGAATCCCTTTCAAAACCCAAAACCAAAATTCCTAAACTATCTACCCCTACCCTACCTTCTAGCCCAACCCAGCAGCCTCGCGCGCCCGGGGCCGACCCGCGCCTAGCCGCCGCGGCCCACCGGCCCGCGCGCCTTCGCCGGCCCGCGCGGCCCGGCGGCCATAGCAGGCCGCCGCGCTCGCTTCAGCCCGCCGGCGCGTTTCGGCCCAACCGGCCGACCCGGCAAGCCGCGCCGCCCCGCTCCGCTCACCCGCGCCCCGAGTCACCGACGGGAGGGGCCCACTTGTCATCCCTCCCGCCGCGTCGTCCCCGGGACGGACTCGCCTCCGAGTCCAACCGCGCCGCCGCCTTTGAGTCCGGGCTGCGCACGCCTCGGACGCGTGGCCTGCACGCCAAGGGACTGCACCAGGGTATTTATAGCCCGCCGCTGCCCCTTGGAATCCCTCACCCGAGCCCCAAGCCGCCTGCATCAGCGTCGCCGAAACCCTAGCCGCGCCGCCGCTTTCGGGTTTCGCCGCCGCCGTCGCTTCATCGTCGAGGAGCCGCACCAGGGACGCGCAAGGAGGTGAGGAACCCGCCGGCATCACGTGTCGCCGTCCCCATGCACCCCGTCGCCCTAGGGCCGTCTCCGGAGTCCGCGCCCGCGCCGCCGCGTCGGCCGCCCGCGCCGCCGCGTCTTCGCCAAAGCCGCCGCCCTAGATAGGTTCGCGTGCTCGCGCGCCCTCGCCTAGACGCCCTCCGCGTCCCAAACCGTGGCCGGAAACCCTAGATCGGGGTTCCCGCCGGCGAGTCCGCCGCCGCCCGCCGCCGGCCTTCGCGTGCCGCCGCCTCGCCGCATGCGCAAGACCCCAGCCGCCGGATTGAAATCCGACGCCCAGATCTAAGCCGCGCCGCCGCAACCCGCCGCAGCCGTTAGATCCAGATCCAACGGATCTAGATCCACCCGACCAGTCAACTAGGCCAAACCCGGCCTGTTCCCGTAATTTTGCAAGAAAACCCCTGAGCGTTTTGGTTTTCACAGATATACCCTTCCGCCTTATGAGTTTTCTTACAGTTTAGTCCTTTTTCTTTATTTTAGCCCAAAACCTTTTCAAATCTTCGCAGATTAGTCCCTAAACCTTTCCGAAGCCATAACTTAGTTGTTTTAGCTCCGATTTTAGCGTTCTTTATGTCCACGCGTTCGTCTCGAAGCGTAGATTAGTTTTCTGCTACTGTTTAGATCTGTTTGATCTGTTTGGTGACTGTTTCTTATTTATTCCTATTGTATGCTTGTATGTGATGATTGTGGACCGTAGAGAGCGATTCGTTCGAGGGATTCGAAGATCAAGTCGTGCAAGAGTTTGAGCAGCAAGGCTTTGTTGAAGGCAAGTATTCCTTGATGCATGCCCGCTTGTCCTACATAACATGCATTTAAATTCACTGTTTTTACTTTTCGCTTGCATTAATTTGATGGGAACCTATTAAGGATCATGCCTAGCTTTTTACTACCTTTACCTTGATGCCGGGAATTAAATTAATCTTGTGGTAGTTATTGCTTAGCATGCTCAACAGGGTTTTGGTATTAATCAACTTGGTTACCTTTTTGTTATTCTATGTTCCTTTATGATCTTTTACTTTGCAAGACCACTTTAATATGTTAATCGGAACATGGAGAACCACCCAGGAAAACAGTACAACCACAAGAACTAATGGGCAATGGTCTTGGCTGAATAATTAGGAACTTTATCTTGGGATGGTCTTACCTGATAAGGACAAGGGATCGACGGTACTGTGGGGTATGGACTCGCTCTAGCAGGGGTTTGGGTGAGTTATTCTTTTTATGGTGGGGTATCGACCTGCTAGGGGACTTTATACCTTGCTAACTGATCCGGACCTTGTGGGTCATAACTTGCTAGGGAACCTTTGTAAAGGCCATGTAGCGTCCCTATGCAATCACACCTCGGAAGTGTGATATGGTGTCTTGCAAACACCGCATGGTTGGGTCCAAAGTTCTTCGGAGCTTTTACGCTGCTTGTGGGTAAAGATGTACAACCTCTGCAGAGTGTTAAACTAATCGATTAGCCGTGCTCACGGTCAAGAGCGGCCTGGACACTCACATGATTAAACTATGGAACTTAATGTTTAATTTGTTGTTTTATTCTTTATTTATGATGCTTATATCTTATTATTTGGGTTGGTATGAACTTATACCTTTAGTAATCAGGTTGCTAATAAAACTTGACCAACTAAAATGCTAAAGTGCTTGAACCTTAGCCATCCACCATATAGTCTTGCATGTTATGTTGTTTTCCCTTGCTGAGTACGATATGTGCTCACGCTTGTTTATTCTTTTGCATCTACAATACCCGGATTTGCTGCTCAGACTGGGAGAACTTTGAAGATATTCCAGGAGATTTCCAGGAGTTCTAGGTGTGCGTAGTCTTCAGTCAGCTGCCTGTGGAGGCATTTTTGTCCGCTACGAGAACTCGTTTATTTAAGTTTCGTTTAAGACTATGGTTTGTAATAACTCTTTATTCGTGTGGCACTGTTTTTGGTATTCATAATGTCTAAGCGTGTGTGTAACTTGATCCTGGCGCACACGTGGTCAATGCATTCGGTTTTGCCTTTAAAACCGGGTGTGACAGAGTGGTACCAGAGCTGTGTTGACTGTAGGAACGCTAGCCTAGATAGAAATGGTCGAACTAAGGATTTTATACTCGTAGAAGCTTTCTCTTACATGCTTGCTTTATTCTTACTAACCTTACTCTTGCCTTTTTGCTTCACTCTTGAGCTGTCTGCATTCTTTATCTTGTGCTTGCTTTAGCTCTCGTCCTTTTGCCTTACCATCTTTCTCATTCTGCACTACACTACAGATGGCTCGTAGCTTGGAGTCTTCTCAGGCTGGAGCAGTCCATCAGTATGCTCCACAGGAACAGTATCATGATTTGCATGATGGAGATACAGATGAGGAGATTGAGATGGAGCCTGCACCTGTGGTTTTCCCTAACCTTATCATGGTGCCTGACGATGAGGAAGATCCGGAGGAGATGATCCCAGAGGAGGATGAGCTAGCTGAACAACCCAACCTAGAGGAGCAAGCGCCAGAAGAAGATGAGGATCACTCAGATCAAGAGATGGAAGAACTAGAGCAAGAGGAGGAAGAGGTGGAAGCGATCTGGGAAGTGTACCACTACAGGGCTGATGGAGTAGGCATTCCCATGGCAGACCACCTGAGGGCAATGGTACTTCGCTTAGGCTATGATAAGGCCCCTGTCTACCATTGTGAGTTGTGGACTCATCCGTGGTTCGAGCCCCATTGGGAGGTTGCTGCCATCTTGGAAGAGTACATTCCATGCCGAGGAGTGAAGGAGGTGTCCAAGCATCATGGCGTGGCTCACAGGACTACTATGGATGCTGGGATAGCAGAGTCAGCTCGGAGGGCGCTCTATGTGCTCTCTCACAAGGAGCGTGACAGGTTGGAGGATACCCACTGCCGTTACACACCTTTCAGAGCAAGTGGGGAAGCCAAGACTTACATCGCCCCAGCACCAGCCTATGAAGGGACGCTCAACAATGTCCGGAGTCTACTTGCAGCCGTGAACACCGCATTGGATGATGCCAACAACACATTATATGCAGCACGGCGGCAGATTTTCACTCCGGAGACGCAGAGGCGTGCCTTGGAAGCCGCACTTCGAACGGGGAGCGAGCCGAAGCCCATGAAGCCACAGAAGGATGTACCTCCCCATCACCCAAGAGGCCACACTACGACTCCCCTGACGCTCGCACAGATGCCATGGCGGAAGATAGTCCTTAGGTTTAAGATTAAGGATAGGATTTCTTTGTAATCGCTAGTAGACGATCGGTAAAGTGTGTGTAGTTTAGAGGTGTGGTTGAATGCTTGATTTTGTGCTTAATGTATGAGTTGAATTTTTGGTTGAGTGCAATGTGTTGTGGAGTGATGACCACAACGACATTGGTTTAGTAGTAAGTTTGTGGGGGTTAACTTTCAGTCTCAATCAATTATCCATCTTAATCTTTTTGTCCCTTTAAGTTTTCCCTTAATGCAAATTCGAGATCCCAAAAATCTGTTTGCACAGTTTTCTGAGTCAGCAGCACTGTTTTAATTTTATCTCGGGCTACAGAACTCCGATTGCAGTAAAACCAATTGGAAAAGTTCAAGAATTTCGTGACTGATTTTCTGTGAAAATTTCAGAATATTTGGATGGATAACCAGAGAGTTATAACTGAAGCAGTACAGCCTCACGAATCTGTTAAACATTGCCGACCTACCTGACTTGTTTATTTTATAACCAGAGCTACACAACTCCGATTGAGGTGATTCCAGTTGGAGTAGTTTCGTAATTTCATTACCTTTTATCTGTCCGAAATCCATAATTTTTGGTTACCCGCACTGAGAGCTATGCCTAATTGTTTGGAGTCAACAGAATCTGTCTTATCTGAATATCATTGCTACCTTATCTTACTGAGTTTAACCCTTGGTGCAATCATCTAAAATAATGTCCCCAACACTCAGATGGTGAACACCAGGTCAGGATCCGGTGTTGATCAACCAGCAGGAAGAGCACCCCAGCCAGTGCAAATGGATCCCGCTATGCAGCAGTTCCTGGAGGCACAGACCCAGCTCCTCCAGAACTTGACCACCACCGTGACAAACTTGCAAGCCCAGGTCAACAACCCACCGGTGCCACCACCCGCGCCTCGCAACAAGCACCGAGAGTTCATAAGTCATCACCCTCCTATGTTTACTCACGCCGCTGATCCACTAGAAGCTGAAGATTGGCTAAAGACAATACTGAAGATGCTCACTACCTATCAGTGTGACGACAGAGAGAAGGTCCTGTATGCCGCAGGACGACTTCAAGGATCTGCAGCCGCTTGGTGGGATGCGTACTCTGCCGCTCATGCCGCCCCAGACACTATCACTTGGGAGGAGTTTACCACCAACTTTAGGAGCCATCACATACCCTCTGGAGTTATGAAGATCAAGAAGAAGGAGTTCCTTTCTCTGAAGCAGGGAGGAATGTCAGTAGCTGAGTATAGAGACAAGTTCACTGAGCTGTCTCGCTATGCAGCTGAGGAGGTTGCTGAAGATAGGAAGAAGCAGGAGCTGTTCCCGGATGGGTTAGTTGGTTCGTTGCGGTACCGAGTGATGTCCTACCCTTTCCCTAACTTTCAGCAGCTAGTTGATGCCGCCATCCGCTTGGAGCACAAGCGCAAGGAGCTCGGAGAGCAGAAGAGGAAGGCCGCCAGTCCTGGGCAGTTTGGGAGTGCGTCTCGCCCGCGCTTCAACCCACCGCCGAACACCCCGTTCCGCTATGGGGGATGTTGACGGTTAATAATTGTATCAAAGTTCGTTTGTGACTCGCAAGCGTACAAGTCTCCCGTCGTAGTCAAGGGACCCTTCTTCCCTCGAGTGGTGAACCCAAGGTATCGAATCCGTGGAACAAATGTGTGACGCAAGACTTAATCTATTAAAGCCAAATACTGCAATCTTCAATAAAGAACCTAATGCATCTAAGTAAAAGACACAAAACAGATCTAATCTACTAAAAACCGGAGAAAACAAAGTAAGATTGGGTAGATAAACCGATCTAGAGGGATCGGGGTAAGCCTTTTGTTGAAGTTCCAAGCAAGAGAAGAAGTAGCAAATCGAATCTTAGTAGAAGCCTCTTTAAATCGTGGTTTCCCGTCCAAATCCGAAAACATCCGCCTTTCGAGACCCCCGTTCTGTCACAACGTATCCCTATTCATGCGGGGAGCTTAGGGCGAGTCAAAAGACAAGTCGAGATTCTTTCGGAAGATCCGGCGTGTACCTCTAGCCACCGCGGCTACAAGAACACCCTATGTAATCTATCTCGAAAATAGAATTGAAATAAGCAAAGCCGACCGAAAAATGAAATCTTCGAGGAAACACTTGATCGCTAGGAAAAGATTCAACTTGATAATTCAACTAAAACAATGATACATACACAAGATCACCACCGGGATCCTTCCTTGATCTTGCTTCTAGCTCCGGGAACTCCGACGTGGTCTTCCGTGCAAGGTTCCCACGTCGGCTAGGGAAACCCTAGTCAACTAGCTCGACCCTCTCCTCTCTGAGATGATGTCCCTCTCTTCTCTGCTTCTCGGCGGCCGAAGACGAAATCTTCTCCGCGTGGCTCTCGGTCAGGGGACTATAAATAGCCCGATTGGCGGCTAGGGCAAAGGAGGACGGGTTTGGGCCCTAAATGGGCCTGGGCCGACCGAACCGGGGCCGGCCGGCTCGGGCCCATTTAGGCCCAGCCCGTGGGCTCCTTTGCCCGACGTCGGTTCCCTTGCTTCCCGGATGCTTCCCCCCTTCTGCATGTAGGTCCATGTCGTCGGTTTCTCTCCGAATTGGACTCAACTCCTTGTCTTGCAAGATTCGACGCACTTTTCCGGTCAGGTCCCTGGAGTCTGTCGTCTTCTCGGATCAAGTCCCCGGCTTCTTGGAGTTAATTTTGCTTCATTGCATGACTTGTTCGGGACTTCAAGGTCTTGTCATGAGGTGCTTGATGAACTTATCCCGAAAGTCTTGCATTCAACACTAAAACCCTGCATAAACATTAAACTCCAAAACCGACATGCACACGTGAACTTGTTATACCACGGGGGTTAGTACCAATGGATAAGGTATAAAACTCATGCCAACACCGAAGGTAAACTCATGGCTAGGTTGACGGATTTTCACCGTCAACATCTCCCCCATGCTTAAACCTTGCTCGTCCTCGAGTAAGCTTTCGATGGATATCACCATTGCTAAACAATGTTTAAACTTTGCACTTGAATACACATGAGAAAACATAATGCTCTCAAAATTTTAATTCATTAAAGTTCCATAATGTACTAGCCTTCATCTCTACGGAGGGTAGATTCTTATTAAGCTTATCCCACAAGTATTAACATGCTCACAAAGTTTTAAATAGATCTCAGAATTTTTGAAATAAAGAACGAGATAAAGAAAAGCTAAACCAAATTCACAAATTTAAATCATCTTGTATATTGCTCATGAACTCTAATCTCACTTGTCTCTCAAGCCTATATATTCTACTCCTTTCCCTCTCATATATATGTGGTAGGCTTTATATGGAGCTTTGGGAAAGTTTAGTCCTAACAAGATTTTATAAATGAGGTGTTGTCAAAACAAGACAAGCTTCTCATGGTCTTACCGAGACTCGTCAAAAAGGTCATTGGAAAATAATGTTAAATCAAGGAGGGGAAAGAGAAAAATACACACACTTTTAGATGAGTGGACATGTGCAAATGGCAAAGAGTGATCCCAAGGCACAAAGGAAGTCCTTGTTATCGGATTGCACATGGTTGGAAAAATGAGAATGGATCTTTTTAACTTGAAGCCTTGAATGCACTTTTAGAGAGCCGGGGAGTTCACTTTACGCACATTTTTTTTTCTCATATTTCTCATTCTTTTCTTTCTTTCATTCATTCATTTTTTTCCTCGTCATATATTCAGCCCATGACTTCCACAACGAAGTTTTGATTTTTTTTTATACCTTGAAAGTCATGAGTATCGCTGGATTTTTTTTCTTTCATCATCATTTTTTTTAAAATATTCCCCTTTGAACTCTAAAACTGCACCGTACCTACCTCCTCCCCCATGCTTAGACGTTGCTCGTCCTCGAGCAAAGAGGCGAAAAATAAGGTAGGTACCGGAATATTTTTCCTTGGAGAGATACTTGAAATCTTCAACGTTGGCACCGTCTTGCGATCTTCCTTGAATTGATGATCCATTCTCAACGATAGGTTGTGGTCAAGGAGGTAATCACAAAAAATGATGTTTGGTTTAAGGGTGGATATCCGGCGAAGTTTGTGAGATCTCCGATGCGGGGATACACAATGCACGGATAAGAGGCTAGCAAAAAGATAGATACTCAAAAATGGAATGACCAGCTTCTTAGTCTCGGGCCAGAGAAATCATGGCCTGCAATAACTCACTCAAAAATAAATCTTGTACACTAAGGTTCATGCACTCAAATATATATAAGGCTTTGGATAGGTTGAGCAACACACAAGTGATATTTGTGACAAGGTTAGCAATATTTTTAAGCATAAAAGACATCTTTAATCTATTCATAACTTGAGAGCACATAAAACACTATGGGTCTTTATTTTAATCATAACCTCCGCTGAAAATTAAGCTAGCATTTAAATAAATTCAGATCTGTATTTTTAAGAGAGCACTAGCTTAAACATGCATAAATCAATTACAAAGATGAACAAAGCTGCAATTTTAATCATATATCATCATGGCACGAATTTTGTAACTTTTCCAATGATAAAATCAAGGTGGTGTCTTTATTAATGGTGACATCAAGTTGAAATACATACTGAAAATAAACAAACATGCTTGGTGAAATTTAAATAAAAACAGAAAATACTACGCAAACACACATAAGCAAAAGCTGAAAATTACAGAGAAAAAAAAAGAAAAGAAAAGAAAACTAAAGTTCCTAAATCTTCTAGTCCTCCACCGGTGGTTGATGTTGATGATCTTGATAATAATACCCTTGCTCATAATACGAATGAACGCTTCCTCCGTCGAATTGATTTGGCTCCACAAGGTGAAGGCGTCCAAGTTCAAAGGCAATATTTGCGTTGCCTTCACCGAGTTGGGCTGCGTTAGATTGGATGGCTGCGATGTTTTGAGCATTTCTTGCCGCATACCCTCCAATAATGGCCATGCTTTGTTGTGGTTGGGGATGACGAGCGTAGGACTCCGCGAAGTTAGCGTTGGGCACAACATAATTTTGTGGGGGTACCGGTGCACCACCCCCCCATGCTTGTCCTTGTGACCCTCCGTAATAACTTGGCGGAGGATGGACTCCACCGAATGGTTGCACATTGGGTTGTGCTCCACTCGCTTGTGCGGAGGATGTTCCCTCCTCTACGATTCTTCCTCTCTTGTTCTTCCTTGCAGGGACAAGTAGCCCCTCTTCCAACCAATCTTCTCTTCCTTCGGTGAAAAGCCTAAGCCTCTCATTCGGAAGGGGTAGGTTCACTATGGCCAACCGATAACCTCCTCTCTCATCTCCACTAATGTATTTGCCTTGCCGCAAATACTCAAAACCGAGAGAGGTACCACACAAAAGGTGAGCGGGGTTTCTTGCGATCCCCGGTCGCAAGGAAAAGGCCAACATGGGAGGTAACACCCTGAACCAATATTACCCGCCCCCGATGTTGCTTCACAACACCAACGGTTGATCATGAGGTAAGAGGGGTCAATTGGCTGCCTGGCGATTAAAGCCGAGTATAGCCAATTCAACTCCGTGTCGGTCACCTTTGTTTCCTTCATCCTCCCCAATACCCTCTTGCACATCCAAGAGTGAAATATCCGGATAATGGGGTTACGGATGCAATTGCGTTGTTGATGGGCTTCTCCGGAGATCATGTTCCAAAATCCCGCCAACATGCCGGGTGGCACGTCAACTTTCTCCGGAGCTCCCTTGTGGAATCCGAGCAGCTCCCTAACGTGCTCGTAGGGAACCACTTGCTCGATTCCCTCCAACCGGAATGACAAGCTTTGCACCCCATCATCATCAATGATGGGTGCAACAGTCATCAAAATTTCCAAGGCGTAACCCAAATGGGTGTCCACCGATATTCTGTTGGAGAACTGCACCCAACCGAGGTGCCCCAACATATGGTATATGTCGGTGCAAAAACCCAAGGTGTAGAGTGCTTGGTCGTCGAACTCGACGTTTGGCACAAGCCTCTTCTCAAGATTGGCGAGCCTCTCCTCCTCCTCCGCCGACAAGATGATGAAGCCGTACGAAGATTGTGTCGGGGTGTAAGGAGGTGGTGCGGTTGAGCGAGTCGATCGTCGTGGTGGCGCGGGCTGCTCCTCCGTGTGCCCACGAGGTTCGGTGAACCTCATGGAAGTGCTTCTCGCAGCTCTCATACCACCAAGGACGAGAGCGTCGTTCCTCCTCGGTGGTGCCGTGTCCGTCTCCATGCTCCGGGGAGACTCGGAAACTGAATGCCTCCTCGAAGACGTGGTTGATGACGGCTTGGACGACGACGAACTCTTCTTCTTGGAGAAGAGACTTGTGGTCTTCTTCCACATGGTTGCTGCACTCTTTCTTCAACTAAAATTCCGGGTTGCAACCGGTAAACTAGGCACTTAAACTCTTTGCTTCGGATGTGGACTTTGAGTGGATTAAGGATGTGGATTTTTCTTGAGCTATCAAGCTTGGAATGGTTGGCTAAGTCTACGGAGGTTCTGAGCACACAAACTTGAACACACAAACAAGGGAAGGAGAGGGAAGCTTGCCTGCAGAAAACGGGAGCCGAGGGGCTCCTTAAGTAGCCCAGGCCGGCCGGCCCGGCCGGCCGGCCCCGGGGCCTCCCCGGCTCCTCCCCGCCGTGTCTTTCTCCCGACACGATCATTTCGCCTCTGCAACTTTCCCCGCCCGCGTGCTCCACGAGTTGCACCGCCCAAACGCTCTCGTCCACTCCTTTTCTTGAATTATTGGTCCTCCCACTTGATGCTCCATGCTTTGGGTCATGTCCATGCTCCCTAGCTCCACTTGCTTCACATGCCACCATGAAAATCCTGCAAAGTTGATGATTGCTGCCCACCATGCTTGTCCTTTGCATGTGGAATTGGTGAAAGTTGATAATAGGGAATCCAATGGTGCATGCATGATTAATTCAAACTTGATTGCCTCCATTTAGGTGTGTTTAAGGTTAAGCACTCCTCTAATTCGAAATTTAAAATATTTTTCAGAGCCATGCAAGAGCTCAAGCATAATTTTAGAGAAGTTTTTAAACCATTAAAAACAAATGTAAGTCGAAAATATTTTTCGACTACGTCGATTTTGGTCTTACCGGTAAAGTTTGCTTTCATCGGTTGAGAGCGAACGTTTTCCCGGCTTGATCATGGGGGCATAGGTTTAGGTTCTAATTTTGGCTAAATAAGAAAGATTTTGAATAAAACAAAATTAGAATAGACTTAGAAAAATTCTAATCCTAGAGAAACCAAGGATAAAGATTTTTAAAACCAACCAAAAGCTTTGATTTCTAGGTTCACGCGAGTCCTACCACGTGCTGAATTTTTATAACACTTGAATATAAATCGTGGCTCTACTCGTGTGGTTTTAGCATGAAAAATAAGCCAACCTCAGTACCATAATGAGGGTGAAAGGTTGAGTTAAGGTTCTGAAATTATTTGGTTGAGGGGTTTCTCGAAAAGAAAAGAATCAAACAAGCACATAGGAGGGTTCATGCAAAGGGTTTATGATAAAGCAAACATTCAATCAAGAATTATGTCTCTAATATTGTTCAACCACTTCTAAGTCTAATGTCTTTGCGTAATAAAACTCAAAAACTAAATTATTAAAAATACTCGAAAAACCTGGAATCGGGTTGTCCTCCCGTAGCTTATTCTTGACTTGACTTGACGAAACGGGTTGCCTCCCGCCTAGCGCTTCGTTTATAGTCTATAGCTAGACTTCTTCACTTGATTACTCCGGATCAACGCTCTTTGCGGGCGTTGCAATCTTGGGTACCCACTTCCGCACCATCTTGGGCGCGGGCTTGACTTCCGGCTTAGTTAGCTTAGTCATTTTTTTGGTCTTCACAGGCGGCTTCTCTTCCTTTGTCTTGACGGATGCAACACCTTCTTTGATTTTCGTTACGTTCATTTTTTTCGGCTCCTTCTTCTTTTTCAGTGCCTCCGTTTGTTTTGGTTCTCCCTTCACTCCAATCATGTTGCATGCCTCAATCCTTGGACGGAACTTGAAGGAACTCCTTTCTCCGTTGATATCGAACATGATCTCCCCCTTGCCAACATCAATAGTTGCTCCCACGGTCTTGAGGAACGGCCTCCCTAGGATGAGCGGCGGCTTCTCCCTCTCTCCCATCTCGAGCACAACGAAGTCGACGGGGATGAAGTGGTGTCCAATCTTCACGGGTACATCTTCAGCAATGCCCAAGGGATAGCGAATGGAGTTGTCTCCCAACTCCAAACATATTCCCGTAGGCTCCATCGGTAGGCGTAGCTTCTCGAACACATCCCTCGGCATGACACTCACACTAGCTCCAAAGTCGCATAACGCCTTTTCGAAGTTGAAAGAACCAACTGAACATGGAATTGTAGGGCACCCGGGGTCTTTTTGCTTCTCTAGCCCATAAGCAATAGGCGCACTACACTCCTCGGACATTTTGACATGATCTACCCCGAGTGTTGCTATCTCATATTTATTTGCAAGTATATCTTTAAAGTAACGAGAATATGTAGGTACTTGTAGGGCATCTAGTAATGGCATGTTGATGCTAAGTCTACGCACAACTTCCACAAACTTCTCAAAGTGGTTGTCAAGTTTACCTCGGAAGTAGCGTGGCTTGAGTTGCGGTATCCTCGTGTCATCCTCTGGCATCTCAAATTCGGGTTCCTCGGTGACGATCCCCGTAACCTTCTCTTTAGCAGCTCCTTCCACCTCGGTGGATGGTTTAAGCTTCCTTGCTCCCGCGGAACGTTCCGGATCTTCGGTCTCCTTCCCCGAACGTGTTTGAATGGCCTTCGCCGATTCGGGACATTTGGGTTGTCCCGGAAGCTTCCCTTCATCATTAGTGAGGCGCCCCGCAAGTTTTCCAACTTGCGTCTCGAGCATCTTCATCATGTTGAGCACTTGATGATTGGAACTTCCGACCTCCGTCACTTTGCTATCGATGTTCTCCAACACCTTGTCTATGGTCTTGAACTTGGTGACGGTGTCCTTGTTGATCTTAGCTTGCTCATCCATGAACTCCTTCAATTGTATCCGAAGTGGAACCGCGTTAGGAATAGATGAGCTTGCATTAAATTGAGGCCTACCTTGCCCGTAGCGGAAGTTCGGCAATTCTCCCTTCCTCATGTAGTCGAGCACTTTGGCTTCCTCCGGACAATCTTTGCGGACATGGCCATACTCTCCACATTCTTCGCATGTGGACCTTGCTTCGGCGGCCTTCAAGTCTTGAGCCTCTTTCTTTTCCATCTCCATCTTCTCCAACCTCCTCATGAGCGAGTCGATCTTGCCTTCAAGTATGTCTTCCTTCTCCACTTGCAAGACTCCTTTGACGTTCCCCATGGGTTGAGCCGGATGTAGGCGCCGGACGACGCCCACGTGTCATTATCCGCGACCTTCTTGAATAGCGTGAAAGCTTCCGTCGGTGTAAGCTCGATGATAGATCCTCCCGTCGATGCATCGATGATCGTCCTTGACGCCATGGTGAGTCCTTGATAGAACTTTTGCACGAGGTCTTCTTTCGGGAACTTGTGATGTGGAACCGCCCGGTGTACTCGTTGAAGCGCTCGAATGCCTCCGAGATAGTTTCGTAGGATATTGAACAAAGGTGGCAATCTTATTACGCAAGCTTTGAGTTTTACCCGGTGAGTAGTATTCCTTCATGAAAGCCTTCATCAACGTGTTCCAATTTTGCACCGTCTCCGCCGGTTGAGAGTGGAACCATTGCAAAGCCTTCCCGAGTAGTGAAAACGGAAAAAGCCTTGCCCTCATTTGATCTTGAGTCACCCCATCCATGTTGAAAGTCTGACATAGTTGAATGAATGCTTGGAGGTGAAGGTTCGGATCCTCTTTGCCGGTGAAGGGTGAATGTTGCACCATGCGGATTGTTGAGGTCTTGATCTCGAACGGTCTTCCGATCTCCTCGAGGTTCAAGATTGGTAGGTCGATGATGTCTGGGGTGCATAGCTCCCCAATCTTGCGTTCTTCCGGTGGTTGGTCACCCATTGGTGGAAGTCGATTCTCCCGCGGAATTTGAGGTGGTGAATTCTCCGGAGATTCCTGCGATCCTTTGTCTTCCGACTCCGAATCTACAAAATCCAGCTTTTTAGCTTGATGTGCTTCGCGTCTCCTTAGCCTGTAAAGTTTTTCTGGATCATCCACAAAATTATTGGGTTTGTTGGAGAGGTAGCCGTCCATCTCCTGTTAGGGTTAGCAATAAACAAAGTATGCAAAAAAACTAGAAAACAAAACAAATCTATAAAGACTAGAGTTAGACAAACTAGATTAGATGTATTTTGAGGATGATCGAAGTTTGGTAGATGCGAAAATAAAACAAAATCAGTACTGAAAATTACAAAAAAAAGCAATAAAAAATCAAATCTTGATCACTTGTTCCCCGGCAACGGCGCCAGAAAAAGGGGCTTGTTGACGGTTAATAATTGTATCAAAGTTCGTTTGTGACTCGCAAGCGTACAAGTCTCCCGCCGTAGTCAAGGGACCCTTCTTCCCTCGAGTGGTGAACCCAAGGTATCGAATCCGTGGAACAAATGTGTGACGCAAGACTTAATCTATTAAAGCCAAATACTGCAATCTTTAATAAAGAACCTAATGCATCTAAGTAAAAGACACAAAACAAATCTAATCTACTAAAAACCGGAGAAAACAAAGTAAGATTGGGTAGATAAACCGATCTAGAGGGATCGGGGTAAGCCTTTTGTTGAAGTTCCAAGCAAGAGAAGAAGTAGCAAATCGAATCTTAGTAGAAGCCTCTTTAAATCGTGGTTTCCCGTCCAAATCCGAAAACATCCGCCTTTCGAGACCCCCGTTCTGTCACAACGTATCCCTATTCATGCGGGGAGCTTAGGGCGAGTCAAAAGACAAGTCGAGATTCTTTCGGAAGATCCGGCGTGTACCTCTAGCCACCGCGGCTACAAGAACACCCTATGTAATCTATCTCAAGAATAGAATTGAAATAAGCAAAGCCGACCGAAAAACGAAATCTTCGAGGAAACACTTGATCGCTAGGAAAAGATTCAACTTGATAATTCAACTAAAACAATGATACATACACAAGATCACCACCGGGATCCTTCCTTGATCTTGCTTCTAGCTCCGGGAACTCCGACTTGGTCTTCCGTGCAAGGTTCCCACGTCGGCTAGGGAAACCCTAGTCAACTAGCTCGACCCTCTCCTCTCTGAGATGATGTCCCTCTCTTCTCTGCTTCTCGGCGGCCGAAGACGAAATCTTCTCCGCGTGGCTCTCGGTCAGGGGACTATAAATAGCCCGATTGGCGGCTAGGGCAAAGGAGGACGGGTTTGGGCCCTAAATGGGCTCGGGCCGGCCGACCGGACCGGCCGGCCGGCCCGGGCCCATTTAGGCCCGGCCCCGTGGGCTCCTTTGCCCGACGTCGGTTCCCTTGCTTCTCGGATGCTTCCCCCTTCGCATGTAGGTCCATGTCGTCGGTTTCTCTCCGAATTGGACTCAACTCCTTGTCTTGCAAGATTCGGCACTTTTCCGGTCGGTCCCCGGAGTCTCGTCGTCTTCTCGGATCAAGTCCCCGGCTTCTTGGAGTTAATTTTGCTTCATTGCATGACTTGTTCAGGACTTCAAGGTCTTGTCATGAGGTGCTTGATGAACTTATCCCGAAAGTCTTGCATTCAACACTAAAACCCTACATAAACATTAAACTCCAAAACCGACATGCACACGTGAACTTGTTATACCACGGGGGTTAGTACCAATGGATAAGGTATAAAACTCATGCCAACACCGAAGGTAAACTCATGGCTAGGTTGACGGATTTTCACCGTCAACAAGGGACCGGGTGGAAACTTTGGGCAGCAGCAGTCCCAGCGTCCTTCTCAGCAGTTCCAGCAGTCTGCTCAGCAGTTTCAGCGTCCTATTCCTCAGACTCCCCGCCCAGCTTCCCAGCAGAGTCAGCAGAGAGCCCCAGTTGGCACACCTATAAGGACCGTGGCACCGCCCAATCCTGCCACCACTACTTGCTTCAAGTGCGGAGAGCTTGGTCACTATGCCAACGTTTGCCCAAAGAGGAACCCTCCATACACCCCTGTGCAGAACCAGCAGCAGACAAGGAGCGGAAGCCAAACCCCGCAGTCTAACAAAGGACAACAGAGCTATGCACGAGGCAAGGCGATGCACGTTGACGCTGAAGTCGCCCAGGAGAACCCCGCAGTAGTGCTCGGTATGTTTCTAGTTAACTCTACTCTCCCTCGGTTTGTTTGATTCCGGAGCATCCCATTCTTTCATTACATCCCGCGTTCGTAGCTCAACATAATCTACCTATCGGTCCCATGTCTCGCCACATGTTAGTTACCTCACCCCGGGGGGGAATTGAAAGCTATCTATAAATGTGATAACGTCCATCTCAAGATTGTGGGCAGAGATTTCCGTGCCAATCTTATAATCTTGGATTCAAAGGGGATCGATGTGATATTGGGAATGGGATGGTTGACCGCGTGTGATGCGGTGATTCAATGTGCTAAGAGGCCAATCCTTCTTACAAGTCCAGCTGGTGAAAGATTTGAGTTTGCAGCAGATCCCGCACCAACGAATGCCAGTGCCGTGAATAAGCTTGACGGAGCAGCCTTGGAAGACATACGAGTAGTGTGCGATTATCCTGATGTGTTTCCCGAGGAGTTGCCAGGTATGCCCCCTGACCGAGATGTTGAGTTCGTTATTGATCTTTTACCTGGTACTTCCCCTATCTCTAAGCGCCCATATAGAATGTCTAGTGATCAGTTACAAGAACTTAAAGCTCAGATTAAAGAATTATTGGGTAAAGGGTTCATTCGTGCTAGTTCATCACCCTGGGGAGCACCCGTTATCTTTGTGGGTAAGAAAGATGGCACACGAGGAGGTGTGTGTTGATTACGAGTCTCTTAATGATGTTACCATCAAGAACAAGTATCCTCTGCCACGTATTGAAGATTTGTTTGATCAGATGAGAGGAGCTAAAGTATTTTCTAAGATCGATCTACGATCTGGTTATCATCAGTTGAAGATTAGGCCTTCAGATATTCCTAAGACAGCTTTTACTACCAGGTACAGACTTTATGAGTACACAGTCATGTCTTTTGGGTTAACCAATGCACCCGCGTACTTTATGTACTTGATGAACAAGATCTTTATGGAGTATCTGGACAAGTTCGTTGTGGTATTCATTGATGACATTCTGATCTACTCCAAGAATGAGGAGGACCATGAGGAGCATTTGAGACTTGTGTTGCAGAAGCTGAGAGAGCATTAGTTATATGCGAAGTTCAGCAAGTGTGAATTCTGGCTCAAGGAAGTGTCTTTTCTAGGTCATATCATCACCAACGGAGGTATTGCAGTGGATCCTAGCAAGGTTAGTGATGTGTTGAAGTGGGAAGCCCCTCGTACAGTGTCTGAGATTCGGAGTTTTCTTGGACTTGCTGGTTACTATCGTCGGTTTATTGAAGGATTCTCCAGGATTGTGAAGCCTCTCACTACATTGCTAGAGAAGGACGGGGAATTCAAATGGACCGGTGCATGTCGATCCGCTTTCGAAGAGTTAAAGAAGCGGTTAACCACGGCACTGTTCTAGTAATGCCCGATCTACGAAAGAGCTTTGACATATCTTTGTGATGCATCTCGACAAGGTCTAGGATGTGTGTTGATGCAAGAAGGTCATGTTATAGCCTATGCATCTCGTCAGTTGAGGAAGCATGAGTTGAACTATCCTACGCATGATCTTGAGTTAGCAGCAGTGGTTCATGCATTGAAGATTTGGAGACACTACATTATGGGAACTAAGTGTCAGGTCTATACTGATCACAAGAGTCTGAAGTATATCTTCACTCAGAAGGATCTTAATCTAAGGCAGCGTCGTTGGTTAGAGTTGATCAAGGACTATGATCTAGAGATTCACTATCATCCGGGTAAAGCAAATCTGGTTGCTGATGCTTTGAGTCGGAAGGGCCACACTAACATGGCTATGACCATTCAGTTTCTTGAGGAGTTGGTAAAAGAGTTTGAACGGCTCAACTTGAAAGTGGTTGCACATGCAAAAGGAGTGACTTTGGAAGTACAGTCCACTCTGGAGCAAGAGATACGTAAGTGGCAGTTAGAGGATGCTGGAATACAAAAGATTAAAGAGAGTATGCAACAAGGAGAAGCCCCGCATTTCACGAGAAGATGAGCAAGGAACCGTGTGGTTTAAGAACCGGTTGTGTGTACCAGAGACAGGAGATCTCAGAGAGAAGATCTTGAGAGAAGCTCACGACTCAGCTTACTCTATCCATCCAGGCAGTACTAAGATGTACTAGGATCTCAAGCAGAGGTATTGGTGGTACGGTATGAAGAGAGACGTGGCCGCTCATGTGGCTTTATGTGACACTTGCCACCGAGTTAAGGCTGAACATCAGAGACCCGCTGGTTTGCTTCAACCATTGAAGGTGCCTGAGTGGAAGTGGGAAGAGATCGGAATGGACTTCATAGTGGGTTTACCCCGAACCCGAGATGGTTATGATTCAATTTGGGTTATCGTGGATCGTTTGACTAAGGTAGCTCACTTCATTCCGGTAAAGACTACTTATACAGGAGCTAAGTTGGCGGAACTATACATGTCCAGGATTGTGTGTCTACATGGTGTACGAAAGAAGATCGTGTCAGACCGAGGTACTCAGTTTACTTCTCGTTTCTGGGGGAAGTTGCATGAATCTCTGGATACTAAGCTAAATTTCAGCTCAGCTTATCATCCACCGACAGATGGACAGACAGAGAGAACCAATCAGATCCTAGAAGACATGCTGAGAGCATGTGCGCTTAAGCATGGTTGTAGTTGGGATAAGAGCTTGCCGTATGCTGAGTTCTCTTACAACAACAGCTACCAAGCTAGTCTCAAAATGTCACCCTTTGAGGCCCTGTATGGAAGGAAGTGTAGAACCCCGTTATATTGGAGTGAGACAGGCGAGAGGCAGTTATTTGGGGCAGATATCATCAGAGAAGTGGAGAAACAAGTTCAGATCATCAGAGAAAATTTGAGGATTGCTCAGTCTAGACAGAAAAGTTATGCAGATGGCAAAAGAAGGGATGTGGTCTTTCAGGAAGGCAATTATGTGTACCTAAAGGTGTCACCCATCAGAGGTTTGCGTTGATTCAGAGTTAAAGGAAAGTTGTCACCTCGGTTTATTGGACCTTTCAAGATCCTAGAGAGAGTGGGAGAAGTGGCTTACATATTGGAGTTGCCAGTCCAGCTCGCTGATGTGCATGATGTATTCCATATCTCTCAGTTGAAGAAGGGTTTTGGTCCTCATGACAAGGAGCCATTACCCTTGGACGATCTAAACGTTGAAGAAGATCTCAATATTGTTGAACACCCCATTCGAATATTGGAAACCATGACAAGGATCACCAGGAATAGTGTGATTAAGATGTGCAAAGTACAATGGAGTAATCATGCAGAGGATGAGGCAACATGGGAAAGAGAGGATGAGCTGAAAGCAGAATTTCCAGATCTTTTTCCCAATCTGTCCGAATCTCGAGGACGAGATTCTTCTTAAGGGGGGTAGGATTTGTAACACCCTAATTCTATTAAAAAAATTTAGCTTTATTAAAATTTGCTAGCAACCATTTATTTGCCTAAGGAAAATAAGGTTGTTTATTTGTTTTTAGGCATTTAAAACTTTTCTAAAATAAAGTTAATGAAATATAGGATTTATTTGTTGCATACATGCTGGTGCATTTCTTTTGTCTGCTGGAATTCAAATTCGGGTTTGAATTATTTTTGTGTTTGAATCCCTTTCAAAACCCAAAACCAAAATTCCTAAACTATCTACCCCTACCCTACCTTCTAGCCCAACCCAGCAGCCTCTGCGGCCCAGCGACCCGCGCCTAGCCGCCGCGGCCCACCGGCCCGCGCGGCTTCGGCCGGCCCGCGCAGCCCGGCCAGCCATAGCGGGCCGCCGCGCTCGCTTCGGCCCCCGCCGGCGCGTTTCGGCCCAACCGGCCGACCCGGCCAAGCCGCGCCGGCCCGCTCCGCTCACCCGCGCCCTGAGTCGCTGACGGGAGGGGCCCACTTGTCATCCCTCCCACCGCGTCGTCCCCAGGCCAGACTCGCCTCCGAGTCCAACCGCGCCGCCGCCTTTGAGTCCGGGCTGCTGTTGACGGTTAATATTTGTATCAAAGTTCGTTTAGTGACTTGCAAGCGGACAAGTCTCCCGTCGTAGTCAAGGGACCCTTCTTCCCTCGAGTGGTGAACCCAAGGTATCGAATCCGTGGAACAAATGTGTGACGCAAGAGTTGATCTAGTAAAGCCAAGTAACTTCAATCTTTGGTAAAAGAGAAACCCTAATGCATCTAGATAAGAGCACAAAACAAAGATAAATCTAATCTACTAAAGACCGGAGAAAACAAAGTAAGATTGGGTAGATAAACCGATCTAGAGGGATCGGGGTAAGCCTTTTGTTGAAGTTCCAAGCAAGAGAAGAAGTAGCAAATCGAATCTTAATAGAAGCCTCCTTAAATCGTGGTTTCCCGTCCAAATCCGAAAACATCCGCCTTTCGAGACCCCCGTTCTGTCACAACGTATCCCTATTCATGCGGGGAGCTTAGGGCGAGTCAAAAGACAAGTCGAGATTCTTTCGGAAGATCCGGCGTGTACCTCTAGCCACCGCGGCTACAAGAACACCCTATGTAATCTATCGTACGAATAGAATTGGAATAAGCAAAGCCGATCGAAAAACGAAATCTTCGAGGAAACACTTGATCGCTAAGAAAAGATTCAACTTGATAATTCAACTATGACAATGATACATACACAAGATCACCACCGGGATCCTTCCTTGATCTTGCTTCTAGCTCCGGGAACTCCGACGTGGTCTTCCATGCAAGGTTCCCACGTCGGCTAGGGAAACCCTAGTCAACTAGCTCGACCCTCTCCTCTCCGACATGGTGTCCCTCTCTTCTCTGCTTCTCGGCGGCCGAAAACGAAATCTTCTCCCTGTGGCTCTCGGTCAGGGGACTATAAATAGCCCGATTGGCGGCTAGGGCAAAGGAGAGAGGATTTGGGCCCAAAATGGGCCTGGGCCGACCGGACTGGGCCGGCCGGCCTGGGCCCATTTAGGCCCAGCCCGTGGGCTCCTTTGCCCCACGTCGGTTCCCTTGCTTCCTGGATGTTTCCCCCTTCTGCATGTAGGTCCATGTCGTCGGTTTCTCTCCGAATTGGACTCAACTCCTTGTCTTGCAAGATTCAGCACTTTTCTGGTCAGGTCCCTGGAGTTTGTCGTCTTCTCGGATCAACTCCCCGGCTTCTTGGAGTTAAGTTTGCTTCATTGCATGGCTTGTTCAGGGCTTCAAGGTCTTGTCATGAGGTGCTTGATGAACTTGTCCCGAAAGTCTTGCATTCAACACTAAAACCCTGCATAAACATTAAACTCCAAAACCGACATGCACACGTGAACTTGTTATACCACGGGGGTTAGTACCAATGGATAAGGTATAAAACTCATGCCAACACCGAAGGTAAACTCATGGCTAGGTTGACGGATTTTCACCGTCAACATCTCCCCCATGCTTAAACCTTGCTCGTCCTCGAGAAAGCCTTCGATGGATATCATCATTGCTAAACAATGTTTAAACTTTGCACTTGATTACACATGAGAAAACATAATGCTCTCAAAATTTTAATTCATTAAAGTTCCATAATGTGCTAGCCTTCATCTCTACGGAGGGTAGATTCTTATTAAGCTTATCCCACAAGTATTAACATGCTCACAAAGTTTTAAATAGATCTCGAATTTTTGAAATAAAGAACGAGATAAAGAAAAGCTAAACCAAATTCACAAATTTAAATCATCTTGTATATTGCTCATGAACTCTCATCTCACTTGTCTCTCAAGCCTATATATTCTACTCCTTTCCCTCTCATATATATGTGGTAGGCTTTATATGGAGCTTTGGGAAAGTTTAGTCCTAACAAGATTTTATAAATGAGGTGTTGTCAAAACAAGACAAGCTTCTCATGGTCTTACCGAGACTCGTCAAAAAGGTCATTGGAAAATAATGTTAAATCAAGGAGGGGAAAGAGAAAAATACACACACTTTTAGACGAGTGGACATGTGCAAATGGCAAAGAGTGACCCCGAGGCACAAAGAAAGTCCTCGTTATCGGATTGCACATGGTTGGAAAATGAGAATGGATCTTTTTAACTTGAAGCCTTGAATGCACTTTTAGAGAGCTAGGGAATTTACTTTACGCACATTTTTTTTTCTTTCTCATATTTCTCATTCTTTTCTTTCTTTCATTCATTCATTTTTTCCACGTCATATATTCGGCTCATGACTTCCATAACGAAGTTTTGATTTTTTTATACCTTGAAAGTCATGAGTATCGCTGGATTTTTTGTTTTCTTTCATCATCATTTTTTTTAAAATATTCCCCTTTGAACTCTAAAACTGCACCGTACCTACCTCCTCCCCCATGCTTAGACGTTGCTCGTCCTCGAGCAAAGAGGCGAAAAATAAGGTAGGTACCGGAATATTTTTCCTTGGAGAGATACTTGAAATCTTCAACGTTGGCACCGTCTTGCGATCTTCCTTGAATTGATGATCCATTCTCAACGATAGGTTGTGGTCAAGGAGGTAATCACAAAAAAAGATATTTGGTTTAAGGGTGGATATCCGGCGAAGTTTGTGAGATCACCGATGCGGGGATACACAATGCACGGATAAAAGGCTAGCAAAAAGATAGATACGCAAAAATGGAATGACCAGCTTCTTAGTCTCGGGCCAGAGAAATCATGGCCTGCAATAACTCACTCAAAAATAAATCTTGTACACTAAGGTTTATGCACTCAAATATATATAAGGCTTTCGATAGGTTGAGCAACACACAAGTGATATTTGTGACAAGGTTAGCGATATTTTTGAGCATAAAAGACATCTTTAATCTGTTCATAACTTGAGAGCACATAAAACACTATGGGTCTTTATTTTAATCATAACCTCCGCTGAAAATTAAGCTAGCATTTAAATAAACTCAGATTTGTATTTTTAAGAGAGCACTAGCTTAAACATGCATAAATCAATTACAAAGATGAACAAAGCTGCAATTTTAATCATATATCATCATGGCACGAATTTTGTAACTTTTCCAATGATATAATCAAGGTGGTGTCTTTATTAATGGTGACATCAAGTTGAAATACAAACTGAAAATAAACAGACATGCTTGCTGAAATTTAAATAAAAAAACAGAAAATACTACGCAAACACACATAAGCAAAAGCTGAAAATTACAGAGAAAAAGAAAAGAAAAGAAAACTAAAGTTCCTAAATCTTCTAGTCCTCCGCCGGTGGTTGATGTTGATAATCTTGATAATAATACCCTTGCTCATAATATGATTGGACGCTTCCTCCATCGAATTGATTTGGCTCCACAAGGTGAAGGCGTCCAAGTTCAAAGGCAATATTTGCGTTGCCTTCACCGAGTTGGGCTGCGTTAGATTGGATGGCTGCGATGTTTTGAGCATTCCTTGCAGCATACCCTCCAATAATGGCCATGCTTTGTTGTGGTTGGGGATGATGAGCGTAGGACTCCGCGAATTTAACGTTGGGCACAACATAATTTTGTGGGGGTACCGGTGCACCACCCCCCCATGCTTGTCCTTGTGACCCTCCGTAATAACTTGGCGGAGGAGGGACCCCGCCGAATGGTTGCACATTGGGTTGTGCTCCACTCACTTGTGCGGAGGATGTTCCCTCCTCTACGATTCTTCCTCTTTTGTTCTTCCTTGCAGGGACAAGTAGTCCCTCTTCCAACCAATCTTCCCTTCCTTCGGTGAAAAGCCTAAGCCTCTCATTCGGAAGGGGTAGGTTCACTATGGCCAACCGATAACCTCCTCTCTCATCTCCACTAATGTACTTGCCTTGCCGCAAATACTCAAAACCGAGAGAGGTACCACGCAAAAGGTGAGCGGGGTTTCTTGCGATCCCCGGCCGCAAGGAAAAGGCCAACATGGAGAGGTAACACCTCAAACCAATATTACCCGCCCCCGATGTTGCTTCACAACACCAACGGTTGATCATGAGGTAAGAGGGGTCTATTGGCTTCCTGGCAATTAAAGCCGAGTATAGCCAATTCAACTCCGTGTCGGTCACCTTCGTTTCCTTCATCCTCCCCAATATCCTCTTGCACATCCAAGAGTGAAATATCCGGATAATGGGGTTGCGGATGCAATTGCGTTGTTGATGGGCTTCTCCGGAGATCATGTTCCAAAATCCCGCTAACATGCCGGGTGGCACGTCAACTTTCTCCGGAGCTCCCTTGTGGAATCCAAGTAGCTCCCTAACGTGCTCGTAGGGAACCACTTGTTGGACTCCCTCCAAACGGAATGACAAGCTTTGCACCCCATCATCATTAACGATGGGTGCAATAGTCATCAAAATTTCCAAGGCGTAACCCAAATGGGTGTCCACCGATATTCCGTTGGAGAACTCCACCCCATCCGAGGTGCCCCAACATATAGTATATGTCGGTGCAAAAACCCAAGGTGTAGAGTGCTTGGTCGTCGAACTCGACGTTGGGCACAAGCCTCTTCTCAAGATTAGAGAGCCTCTCCTCCTCCTCCGCCGACAAGATGATGAAGCCGTACGAAGAGTATGTCGGGGTGCAAGGAGGTGGCGTGGTTGAGCGAGTCGATCGTCGTGGTGGCGCGGGCTGCTCCTCCGTGTGCCCACGAGGTTCGGTGAACCTCATGGAAGTGCTTCCTGCAGCCCTCATACCACCAAGGAGGAGAGCATCGTTCCTTCTCGGTGGTGCCGTATCCGTCTCCATGCTCCGGGGAGACTCGGAAACCAAGTGCCTCCTCGAAGACGTGGTTGATGACGGCTTGGACGACGACGAACTCTTCTTTTTGGAGAAGAGACTTGTGGTCTTCTTCCACATGGTTGCTGCACTCTTTTCTTCAACTAAAATTCCGGGTTGCAACCGGTAACTAGGCACTTAAACTCTTTGCTTCGGATGTGGACTTTGAGTGGATTAAGGATGTGGATTTTTTTCTTGAGCTATCAAGCTTGGGAAGGTTGGCTATGTCTACGGAGGTTTTGAGCACACAAACATGAACACACAAACAAAGGAAGGAGAGGGAAGCTTGCTCACGCAGAAAACGGGAGCCGGGGGGCTCCTTATGTAGGTGAGGCCGGCCTCGGTGCTCCTCCCCGCCTCGTCTTTCTTCCAAAGACGATCATTTCACCTCTCGCAACTTTCCCCGCCCGCGTGCTCCACGAGTTGCACCGCCCAAACGCTCTCGTCCACTCCTTGGTCCTTCCACTTGATACTTCATGTTTTGGGTCATGTCCATGCTCCCTAGCTCCACTTGCTTCACATGCCACCATGAAATTCCTACAAAGTTGATGCTTGCTGCCCACCATGCTTGTCCTTCGCATGTGGAATTGGTGAAAGTTGATGAAAGGGAATCCTATGGTGCATGCATGATTACTAGATTGCCTCCATTAAGGTGTGTTTAAGGTTAAGCACTCCTCTAATTCGAAATTTAAAATATTTTTCAGAGCCATGCAAGAGCTCAAACATAATTTTAGAGAAGTTTTTAAACCATTAAAAACAAATGCAAGTCGAAAATATTTTTTTACGTCGATTTCGGTCTCACCGGTATAGTTTGCCTTCATCGGTTGAGAGCAGACTTTTTCCCGGCTTGGTCATGGGGGCATAGGTTTAGGTTCTAATTTTGGCTAAATAAGAAAGATTTTGAATAAAACAAAATTAGAATAGGCTTAGAAAAATTCTAATCCTAGAGAAACCAAGGATATAGATTTTTAAAACCAACCAAAAGCTTTGATTTCTAGGTTCACGCGAGTCCTACCACGTGCTGAATTTTTATAACACTTGAATATAAATCGTGGCTCTACTCGTGTGGTTTTAGCATGAAAAATAAGTCAACCTCAGCACCATAATGAGGGTGAAAGGTTGAGTTAAGGTTCTGAAATTATTTGGTTGAGGGTTTCTCGAAAAGAAAAGAATCAAACAAGCACATAGGAGGGTTCATGCAAAGGGTTTATGATAAAGCAAACATTCAATCAAGAATTATGTCTCTAATATTGTTCAACCACTTCTAAGTCTAATGTCTTTGCGTAATAAAACTCAAAAACTAAATTATTAAAAATACTCGAAAAACCTGGAATCGGGTTGTCCTCCCGTAGCTTATTCTTGACTCGACGAAACGGGTTGCCTCCCGCCTAGCGCTTCGTTTATAGTCCATGGCTAGACTTCTTCACTTGATTACTTCGGATCAACGCTCTTTGTGGGCGTTGCAATCTTGGGTACCCGCTTTGGCTTAGTCAATTTTTTTTTGGTCTTCACGGGCGGCTTTGTCCTTTGGTCTTGACGGATGCAACAACTTCCTTGTGGCTCAGCATCTCGAACTCCGGTCCTTCGGTCGTGATCTTCATGGTCTCTAGTGTGATCCTTCATCTCTCCCGAATGAGCTTGAGTAGCCTTTGCCGTCTTGGGACCTTGGAGTTGTCTCGGATATTCTTCTTCGTTACCCATCGGGCGCCCGACAAGTTGTCCCACTTGCGTCTAGCATCTTCATCACGATGAACACTTCACGTATAGAGCTTCCGACCTTCGTCACCTTGCCATCTAAATTCTTCAATATTTTCTCCATAGCCTCGAACTTAGTGACGGCGTCCTTGGACATGGTCGTACTCCACACACTCCTTGCATGAGGATCTTGCTTCGGCGGCCTTTAGGTGTTGAGCTTCTTTCTCCATCTCCATCTTCTCCATCCTCCTCTTAAGTAAACCGATATGCCACTCAAGGAATCCGACTCGTATGCATTCGGCTCTCGCAATCGTCATGCGGATAGTTGAGACCTTGATCTTGAACGGCCTCCCGGCGTCTTGAAGGTTTATGATAGGTAGATCAACGATGTCGGGGTGCGCAGCGCTCCGGTGGTTGAGGTTGATCTTCCTTTGGACTTGGAGGTGGTGATTCCCTTGGAGATTTCGACGGTCCTTCGACTTCAACTTTTGAATCTAGGGTTTCCACCCCTTTAGCTTGTGTTGCATGTCACCTTCGCCTGTAAAGTTTTCCTGGATCATCCACAAAAAAGCTTGGGTTTCTTGGAGAGGTAGCCAACCATCTCCGGTTAGGGTTAGCAATAAGCAAAGTATGCAAAAAAAACTAGAAAACAAAACAAATCTATAATGATCAAAATTTAGTAGATGCAAAAATAAAACAAAATCAGTACTGAAAATTACAAAAAAAAAGCAATAAAAAATCAAATCTTGATCACTTGTTCCCCGGCAACGGCGCCAGAAAAAGGGGCTTGTTGACGGTTAATATTTGTATCAAAGTTCGTTTAGTGACTTGCAAGCGGACAAGTCTCCCGTCGTAGTCAAGGGACCCTTCTTCCCTCGAGTGGTGAACCCAAGGTATCGAATCCGTGGAACAAATGTGTGACGCAAGAGTTGATCTAGTAAAGCCAAGTAACTTCAATCTTTGGTAAAAGAGAAACCCTAATGCATCTAGATAAGAGCACAAAACAAAGATAAATCTAATCTACTAAAGACCGGAGAAAACAAAGTAAGATTGGGTAGATAAACCGATCTAGAGGGATCGGGGTAAGCCTTTTGTTGAAGTTCCAAGCAAGAGAAGAAGTAGCAAATCGAATCTTAATAGAAGCCTCTTTAAATCGTGGTTTCCCGTCCAAATCCGAAAACATCCGCCTTTCGAGACCCCCGTTCTGTCACAACGTATCCCTATTCATGCGGGGAGCTTAGGGCGAGTCAAAAGACAAGTCGAGATTCTTTCGGAAGATCCGGCGTGTACCTCTAGCCACCGCGGCTACAAGAACACCCTATGTAATCTATCGTACGAATAGAATTGGAATAAGCAAAGCCGATCGAAAAACGAAATCTTCGAGGAAACACTTGATCGCTAAGAAAAGATTCAACTTGATAATTCAACTATGACAATGATACATACACAAGATCACCACCGGGATCCTTCCTTGATCTTGCTTCTAGCTCCGGGAACTCCGACGTGGTCTTCCATGCAAGGTTCCCACGTCGGCTAGGGAAACCCTAGTCAACTAGCTCGACCCTCTCCTCTCCGACATGGTGTCCCTCTCTTCTCTGCTTCTCGGCGGCCGAAGACGAAATCTTCTCCCTGTGGCTCTCGGTCAGGGGACTATAAATAGCTCGATTGGCGGCTAGGGCAAAGGAGAGCGGATTTGGGCCCAAAATGGGCTCCGGGCCGACCGGACCCGGGCCGGCGGCACGGGCCCATTTAGGCCCGGCCCGTGGGCTCCTTTGCCCCACGTCGGTTCCCTTGCTTCTCGGATGTTTCCCCCTTCGCATGTAGGTCCATGTCGTCGGTTTCTCTCCGAATTGGACTCAACTCCTTGTCTTGCAAGATTCGGCACTTTTACGGTCGAGGTCCCCGGAGTCTGTCGTCTTCTCGGATCAAGTCCCCGGCTTCTTGGAGTTAAGTTTGCTTCATTGCATGACTTGTTCAGGGCTTCAAGGTCTTGTCATGAGGTGCTTGATGAACTTGTCCCGAAAGTCTTGCATTCAACACTAAAACCCTGCATAAACATTAAACTCCAAAACCGACATGCACACGTGAACTTGTTATACCACGGGGGTTAGTACCAATGGATAAGGTATAAAACTCATGGCTAGGTTGACGGATTTTCACCGTCAACAGCTGCGCACGCCTCGGACGCGTGGCCCGCACGCCAAGGGACTGCACCAGGGTATTTATAGCCGTCGCCGCCCCTTGGAATCCCTCACCCGAGCCGCAAGCCGCCTGCATCAGCGCCGCCGAAACCCTAGCCGCGCCGCCGCTTTCGGGTTTCACCGCCGTCGTCGCTTCATCGTCGAGGAGCCGCACCAGGGACGCGCAAGGAGGTGAGGAACCCGCCGGCATCACGTGTCGCCATCCCCATGCACCCTGTCGCCCTAGGGCCGTCGCCGGAGTCCGCGCCCCGTGCCGCCGCGTCGGCCGCCCGCGCCGCCGCGTCTTCGCCCGAGCCGCCGCCCTAGATAGGTTCGCGTGCTCGCGCGCCGCGCCTAGATGCCCTCCGCGTCCCAAACCGTGGCCGGAAACCCTAGATCGGGGGTTCTGCCGGCGAGTCCGCCGCCGCCGCCGCCGGCCTTCGCGTGCCGCCGCCCCGCCGCATGCGCAAGACCCCAGCCGCCGGATTGAAATCCGACGCCCAGATCTAAGCCGCGCCGCCGCAACCCGCCGCGGACGTTAGATCCAGATCCAACGGATCTAGATCCACCCGACCGGTCAACTAGGTCAAACCCGGCCTGTTCCCGTAATTTTGCAAGAAAACCCCTGAGCTTTTTGGTTTTCACAGATATACCCTTCCGCCTTATGAGTTTTCTTACAGTTTAGTCCTTTTTCTTTATTTTAGCCCAAAACCTTTTCAAATCTTCGCAGATTAGTCCCTAAACCTTCCCGAAGCCATAACTTAGTCGTTTTAGCTCCGATTTTAGCGTTCTTTATGTCCACGCGTTCGTCTCGAAGCGTAGATTAGTTTTATGCTACTGTTTAGATCTGTTTGATCTGTTTGGTGACTGTTTCTTATTTATTCCTATTGTATGCTTGTATGTGATGATTGTGGACCGTAGAGAGCGATTCGTTCGAGGGATTCGAAGATCAAGTCGTGCAAGAGTTTGAGCAGCAAGGCTTTGTTGAAGGAAAGTATTCCTTGATGCATGCCCGCTTGTCCTACATAACATGCATTTAAATTCACTGTTTTTACTTTTCGCTTGCATTAATTTGATGGGAACCTATTAAGGATCATGCCTAGCTTTTTACTACCTTTACCTTGATGCCGGGAATTAAATTAATCTTGTGGTAGTTATTGCTTAGCATGCTCAACAGGGTTTTGGTATTAATCAACTTGGTTACCTTTTTGTTATTCTATGTTCCGTTTATGATCTTTTACTTTGCAAGACTGTCTGGGACAGCCCTAGGGGTCCCCTTAAACAACGGGGAAATCCTCACTTAAATCCTGGTACCGAAACACGTTAAGCCTAACCATGCAGGTGACTAACCATGCAGGACACGGCCCACAGGGACTCCAACGGCCCATCGAGGCGGCCCACATAAGGATCCCCTCGAAACGGACTCCGCCTCGTTCGAGGCTGCACGCTCCCTTCGGGCGGGCATGGCCCCGCTCGAGGGGCAGCACTTCCCTCGAGCGGGTTTCGCCTCGCTCGAGGGTACGTCCCGCCCTCGGCCGGGGTCCGCCACGCTCGAGGGTACCCCTCACGAGTGCGCCGGCCCCGTACACGGGCATTTAACGCCCGACGCGCGGGGACGGCGCCATCATGCGCCGGGGGCTCGCACCCCCGGTGCCGCCGCACCAACTCCCCAGGGAGGAGCCCATCCCCGCCACTGTGGGAGGGTACGGTGCAGTGCGGCCGGTGTCAGTCCCGTGACACCGGCGCACGCCCCGGTACGGCTAACGCGCCGAGCCCTCGAAAAGGGGGCCGGCGCACCCTCGATGTACTTTCTTGTGACCCTACAGGGGGTTAGGGTGGAGGCGGTAGGCCGGTGGACCGCCATCCCCGCCACGCGCACGGCGTGGCCGCCGTGCCCGCGCGCGCAGGCGCACGCCGGGCCCTGTAGCAACGACTCCAGCCCGGTGAGGCGTGTCGGAAGGAACGCCGTTCTGCCAACTCCTGTGCGCCGTACGGGCCTGCGTCAGCACCTCCCTCGAGCCTATCAGAGAACATCACCGCCATCCGCTGCTCTCCTACCCTCGAATCGCCACTGTTCGGGTACAAGTCAGGCCATGATGACCAGATCGCTGCAGGGATCGCCCGGACGGCCGCCCACTCTACACCGTAGCACGTCGCACTTCTCCACATAGCTAGGTAGCGCGGCGCGCATGTAACCCGCTGCCCCCTTGATCTATAAAAGGGGAGGCGAACCCCCAGCCGCAGGGGGAGAGGGACGAACAGAGACACGAGAACACTTCACACACACATACTCATTCTCCCACAACATCTTCAGCCACTCTTCCAGGGACTTGGAAGCCACGCTTCCTCTCCCACCTTGCTTGTATTTGCCCCACTACAAGCACCCCCGGTGCTAAGTAATATAGTGCCCCGAGCACGCCCCTGCTGGACGTACGGCCCCCTCGGCCGGAACCAGGATAAAAACCCTGTGTCACTTGTTGCTTAGCATCGACCATTGAGGGATAGACCACGGCGCTATCTACTGGTTAGTGTCGGGACCATATTCCGCACCGACAGTTGGCGCCCACTGTGGGGCAAACGAGCACCTAGGGTCATTTCGCCAACTCCCTCCATGGTGATCCGCACTGAGTACCGTGCTACACGCTACTGCATGGGTAGCTCGGACCCCCTCCCGGCCGGGTTCGAGATCCGCTTCGGGGGACCCGAACTTTCGGGCCACGGGGAACGGCTATTCGATGCGCCTCACTAACCGTGAGGAACTCCGCGCGCGGCGTCGGGCCGGGTGCCCGCTCGGACCTCCGCCGCACGCACGACTCCGGCGCGGCGCGCCGCAGGCACGGAGGCCGCGGGTCCGTCAACGCCACAACGCCGTCGTCGCTCGGGACAACGCTCGCGCCGGGCGCGGTCCGAGCGGCGGCGGGCCGAGCGCGCGCGCGCGCAACGCGGTACGCCGACCACAACGACCGCCGCCACCCCGGCGGGACGGCGCGCGGTCTGCGGACCGCGCATCCCCATCGGGGCGCGTGGCACTACGACGGCCTACAACGCCAACGTCAACACGACGATGCGCGGGGTTCCGCCCGGCCGCCACGTCTTCGTCGCCGAGACCCCGGCACCTCGGCGGCGGATGAGTCATCCCCCGGGCTCCGTCGACACGATGCCACCCGCCAACCGCCACGGATACGCGGAGTGGGACTTCTCCGGCGTGCGGGACCCGGTCCGCGTTCGGCGTTTCCTCGACGCCGCGGACTACCGGTTCGGCCGCTCCGACGACTCCAGGCACGGGAGCTACGACCCCACGCGGGAGTGTTGCGCCGTCATCACCAACGACCCGGCCAACGCCACCGGCGCGGTGGGCGCCGGAGACGGGGAAGTCACGCCGCCCCGGGGATCGCCACGCGCCCGGCCGCGGGGCCAAGCGCTCCCGTTGGGGCCGACGTCGACGCACGGGCGGCCCAAGCCCGCGAGCTCAAGGCCAAGCTGGCGGAAGAGTACCGAACGGTGCGGTTGCTCCGCGCCTCAATGGCAGGGGAGGCTTCTGCGCGTGGCGAACACGCGCGGGAGCTGGGCCGGCAGGTCCGCGACCGCATCAACACCACCCCCAACGTCGGAAATGCGGACGTACCCTCACGGGAGAGCCAGAAGCTCGTCGCCGCCGCGACGCTGCTGCGGGCTATGCCAGCACCCTCGACCCCCGAGGCTCGAGACATGCACCGCGAGGTGCAAACTCTCATCGAGCAAGCGGCCGTCCAACAGGCCGAAAGCTCGGCCTCACGCATCCGCCAACAGGGGGATGCACAGGGCGATGAAGCCGCACCAGGAGGCGAACCCTCGGTGCACGCGGGGGGACCAACGGGGCATCCCACCGAGCAAGGGCGCACGCCGGCCAAGGAGCGACTCCTCGACATGCGCAGGGCACTAGATGGCGACGCTCGCAACGTCATCAACGCCCGGCGCACCAGCAAGGCGGACGCGCGAGCGGCAAGGGGTTACCACCCTTGACGGGGTGGGCGCTACGACAGCGGCGAGGACCGCTCCCCGACGCCGGAGCCCCCGGGCACTCGCGTGTTCAGCCGGGAGATCCGAACGGCAGCGTTCCCACAACGCTTCCGCCAACCCTCGACGATTGTCAAGTACAACGGGGAGACAGACCCCCGCGTGTGGCTCAACGACTACCGCTTGGCTTGCCAGCTGGGCGGGGCCACTAACGACGAGGTCATCATCCGCAACTTGCCCCTGCATCTGGGCGACGCGGCCCGGACATGCTCGAGCACTTGCCCGCCAGCCAGATCCATAACTGGGACGACCTAGTCCACACGTTCGTGGGCAACTTCCAGGGCACATACATGCGCCCTGGGAACTCCTGGGACCTACACTCCTGCATGCAGAAGCCCGGCGAGTCACTGCGAGACTTCATACGGCGCTTCTCCAAGCGCTGCACGGAGCTACCCAGTGTGGCGCGGTCCGAAATCGTGCATGCCTTCCTCGAGGGCACCACGTGCCGGGATCTCGTACGGGAGCTGGGACGCAGCCCGCCTGCGGACTCCAACGAGCTGTTCGACATCGCCACCAGCTTCGCCTCCGGGGAGGAGGCCGTGGGGGCGATCTTCGACGGCAAAAAGGGCAAACGCTCTGAGGACGCGCCCTCGGAGGGCAGCAAGCCCAAGGAGCCGCGCCGCAACGACAAGCGGGGCAACAAGGGAAAAAAGCCACGCCGTGAGGCGCGCGAGCAGGGGCGCGGCGGCGGCAACGCCGAGGCCCTCGGCCGTCGACCGGCTCGACGGGGCCCTCGACCGGCCCCTCGAGGCCGGGAGTGTTCGACGACATCTTTGAAGAAGCCTTGTCCCTACCACAAGACCCCAGTGCAACACACCCTTGAGCAGTGCGACATGCTCAAGAAGTTCTATGGCCGCGCCGCCGCGAAGGAGGCAGAGGCCAAGAAAGACGGGGGCGATGGGGGACCCACCGTCGTCGAAAATGTGTTCCTCATCTTTGGGGGACCCACCGTCGATATGTCGACCCGGCAGCGCAAGAAGGAGCGACACGAAGTCCTCGCCGCGGAGAGGGCGCCTCCGGCCTTTCTCAATTGGTCGGAGGACGTCATCACCTTTAGCCGGGAAGACCACCCGAATCGCATCCCCAACTCGGGCCAGTACCCATTGGTGGTCGATCCCATCATTGGGAACGCCCGGTTCTCAAAGGTCCTTATGGACGGAGGCAGTAGCCTCAACATCCTCTTCGCGCATACATTGCGCCTGATGGGGATCGGGTTGGACCAGCTGCGGCCCAGCACGAAGCCGTTCCACGGCATCGCGCCGGCAAGCGGGGTTCGGCCCCCTCGGGCAGATCGACCTGCCGGTCTGGTTTGGCACCCCTAAGAACTTCCGCAAGGAAATCCTCACCTTCGAGGTGGTGGGGTTCAAAGGGGCCTACCATGCCATCCTTGGGCGACCATGTTACGCCAAGTTCATGGAGGTCCCCAACTACACCTACCTGAAGATGAAGATGCCGGCCCAAACGGCGTCATCACCGTCGGGTCGTCCATCGAGCACGCATTCGGCTCGCGACGTCGAGTGCGTGGAGCATGCGGAGGCACCGGCGGCGGATGAAGCGCCGGTAAACACGCCGGAGAAGATGGTCAACGAGGACCTCAACTCCGCCGCCAAGCACGTCGGCGCCTTCGAGGCGGCGGAGCGGACCAAAGGGGTCCCCCTCGACCCCTCGGCCCCGAGGGCAAGGCGTTGAGGGTCGGCTCGACCCTCGACCCAAAATAGGAAGCGGTGCTCGTCGACTTCCTCCGCGCCAACGCCGACATCTTCGCGTGGAGCCCCTCGGACATGCCGGGCATCCCGAGGGGAAGTCGCCGAGCACTCCCTTGACATCCTGCCAAACGCCCGCGCCGTGCAGCAACGGCTGCGCCGCTTCGACGAGGAGCGGCGACGGGCAATCGGAGCGGAGCTGTGGAAGCTCCTCGAGGCCGGATTCATCAAGGAAGTATTCCACCCTACGTGGCTAGCTAATCCTGTGCTTGTAAAGAAGAAAAATGGGAAGTGGCAGATGTGTATAGATTACACTAGTCTTAATAAAGCATGTCCCAAAGTCCCTTTTCCTCTGCCACACATAGATCAAATCGTTGACTCAACTGCTGGGCGCGAACTACTCTATTTCCTTGATGCCTATTCCGGGTACCACCAAATAAAAATGAAGGAGTCCGACCAGCTTGCGACTTCGTTCATTACACCGTTCGGGACGTTCTGCTACGTCACGATGCCGTTTGGCCTCAGAAACGCGGGTGCAACATACCAGCGTTGCATGCAGCACGTTTTTGGGGATCACATCGGGCGGACGGTCGAAGCATACGTGGACGACATCGTCGTGAAGACCAGGAAGGCGGACGACACGGTTGGCGACCTTGGCGTCGCGTTCGGTACCTCCACGGGCCAATGGGGTCAAGTTAAACCCCGAAAAATGTGTCTTTGGAGTGCCGCGAGGCATGCTCCCGGGGTACATTGTCTCCCGGCGGGGGAATCGAGGCCAACCCTGAAAAGGTCGCGGCCCTCGAACGATTGGGGCCGATCCGGGACCTCAAAGGGGTGCAGAAGGTGTTGGGGTGCCTTGCCGCCTTGAGCCGCTTCATCTCGCGGCTCGGTGAGAAGGGCTGCCCCTCTACCGCTTACTCAAGAAGCACGAGCGTTTCTCCCGGACCACCGAGGCCCAAGATGCGCTTGACAAGCTGAAGGCGTCTCGACGCACGCCCCGATTCTCACGCCGCCCCGGGACGGCGAGCCCCTGCAGCTCTACGTGGCCGCGACCACCCAGGTGGTAAGCGCCGTGATCGTTGTGGAGCGCACGGAGGAAGGGCACGCCTTGCCTGTGCAGCGGCCAGTCTACTACATCAGCGAGGTCCTCTCAGACACGAAGACGCGCTACCCCCAGGTCCAGAAGTTGCTATACGCGGTAGTCCTTGCGCGGCGCAAGCTCCGCCACTACTTTGAGGCCCACCCCGTCACTGTGGTTTCTTCTTTTCCGCTAGGAGAAATCATCCGCAACCCCGACGCCACAGGAAGGATCGCCAAGTGGTCTGTGGAGTTGATGGGCGAAACGCTAGCCTACGCCCCGCGCAAGGCCATCAAATCGCAAATCCTGGCGGATTTCGTCGCTGAGTGGACGGACACGCAGGCCGCCGCCCCCACAAATCCGGGCGGAGTGCTTTGGACTCCGTTCTTCGACGGCTCAGTGATGAAAACGGGAGCGAGCGCGGGCCCGGCTCTTCGTGTCACCCCTCGGGGAGCACATGCGCTACGCAGTGCGCCTCCACTTCCCCGCGTCCAACAATATGGCTGAGTACGAGGCCCTGCTCTGCGGCCTCAAAATCGCCATTGAGTTGGGCGTCAAGCGCCTCGACGTGCGCGGGGACTCGCAGCTCGTGATCGATCAAGTCATGAAGAACGCGAGCTGCCATGATGACAAGATGGAGGCCTACTGCAAGGCCGTGCGGGCCCTCGAGGACAAGTTCTACGGCATCGAGCTCAACCATGTGCCCCGAAGGTACAACGAAGAGGCGGACGAACTCGCCAAGATCGCGTCCGGGCGGATCACCGTCCCCCCGAACGTTTTCGCGCATGACATCGCTCAACCCTCGGTCGCCTTCGAGCCCTACCCCTCGAACCACAACGAACCCTCGGGGGCTCCCTCGAATCCAGCGGGTGCGGAGCCCATGGACGAGGACCCCTCGAACGAGGCGTACGTGCTCTCCCTCCTCGAGGTGTACGGCTCCCACGAGGCCGACGCGATGGACATCGAGCCGGCTCCCGTCCAGGCGGACTGGCGGGAGAAATACACTGCCTGGATCGCTCGAGGGGAACTCCCCGCAGATCGGGCCGCGGCTAGGCGCATCACTAGGATGGCTAAATCTTTTGCCCTCGTCGACGGCGAGCTGTACAAGCGCGCCGCCTCCGGCATCCTACAGCGGTGCGTGCCCATTCCCGAGGGGCGCGAGCTCCTACGGGACATCCATGCGGGGATCTGTGGCCACCACGCCGCACCCCGCACCCTCGTCGGCAATGCGTTCCGCCAAGGCTTTTACTGGCCTACCGCGGTCGCGGACGCCAGCGAAATCGTACGCACCTGCGAAGGGTGCCAGTTCTACGCCCGCAAGTCCAACTTGCCCGCCCACGCCCTACAGACCATCCCCGTCACATGGCCGTTCGCCGTGTGGGGGCTGGACATCGTCGGGCCCCTGCGGAAGGCGCCCGGGGGCTTCACCCACTTGTTGGTCGCGATCGACAAATTCTCCAAGTGGGTGGAGGTGCGCCCCATCACGAACCTAAGGGCTGAGCAGGCGGTGACATTCTTCACCGATATCGTCTACCGCTTTGGAGTGCCAAACTCCATCATCACAGACAACGGGTCCCAGTTCACGGGCCGGAAGTTCTTGGAGTTCTGCGACAAGTTCCACATCCGTGTGGACTGGGCAGCTGTGGCGCACCCACAGACCAACGGCCAAGTGGAACGTGCCAATGGCATGATCCTACAAGGCATAAAACCCAGAATTTTCGACCAGCTCAACAAATCTGGGCGAAAATGGCTCCAAGAACTACCCGCGGTTGTGTGGAGCCTAAGGACCACCCCAAGCAGAGCCACCGGGTTCACCCCATTTTTTCTAGTCCACGGCGCGGAGGCCGTCCTCCCCACGGATTTAGAATACGGGTCGCCCAAGGTTCGAGGCTACGACGAGGATGCTAACCAGCGAGCCCGCGAGGACTCGGCCCCGGACCGGTGGACGAGGCACGCCTCGTAGCCTTAATGCATTCCGCGAGGTATCAACAGTCCCTAAGACGCTACCAAGCACGCAAGATACGTCGACGGGATTTTAGCGAGGGGGATCTGGTCCTAAGGCTGCGCCAAGATAACCGAGGGCGCCACAAGCTATCGCCCCCATGGGAGGGACCCTACGTCGTGGTGAAGGTACTCAAGCCGGGCACATACAAGCTGGCCAACGAGGACGGTGAAGAGCTCACCAACGCCTGGAACATCCAGCAGCTACGTCGCTTCTACCCCTAGCTAGGATTTCCAAGTATTTTTGTTGTAAAAACCACACGGCCAATGCCCCAGTTGGTTGCAACTATGTAAAAGCTTTAAGCTCAATAAAAAGGATAACTCGGCTTTCCCCTGAAACCCAAGTTACCCTCGGGGGCTACTGCGGGGGGCATCCCCCCCCCATAATGGTCCCATTTTTCGCGCAAAAAACACAACAACCCACACGCGCTAAGTTTGTTTCCTACTTCAACCTCGAGCCACGATTCGAACAGGGCGCAGGCGGCACAGCGGAAGGAGCGTGCGAGCCAGAGATAGCCTACGCCGCGTGGCTATGGCCCTTCTCTCTCGCCTCCAACCCAGCGGGCCCCCTGCGAAAATCGAATTCCCCTAACTAGAATCTACTCAGGAAGAAGGAGAAACAAAAAGCGTGATAAACAAACAACTTCATTTACAGCGACTGCTTATGTTCATGAAACGACTTGTTCATTTACAAAAGGCCACGAGGCCAGAATACTGATACACATAAACAAAAAACGGGCCTAGCGCCCAACTGCTTTCAGGCGGGAGGAGCAGCAGCGTCAGCGGCGTCCGGGAAGAGGAACTCCTCGAAGGCCTCGGCGAGCGACCCGGCGGCATCGGCAGCGAGCGCATCCATACGCTCCATGGCCACCTCGTCCTCGACGCCCTCGGGAACGATGTACCCCTCCGCCAGCGCCTCGAAGTTAACCTCGTAGTGGGATCGCACCACTCCGAGGGCCTTCTGGACACCCAGCTGCAGCGCCCGGCGCATCCGCTCGGTGACGTGGCCACCAAGGGCGCGCAGGCGGGCGGCCGCGGAGGCGCCGGCACGGGCCTCGCCCTCCTCGACGGAGAGGCAGGTCTCGAGGGCCGCATCGCGCAGCTCCCGCAACTCCTGCTCGGAGGAATTGTAGGAAGCCTGCAGCGCCTCGGCCCGCTCAGCCGCATGCCCCAGAGCGGTGCGCAAGCCTGGAATCGACAAGACCAAAAGAAATCAGAAAGGGAGAAGCGAACCCTCTAAAGCGAAAAACCAACAAGCAAGAGTCAAACAGTGGCTCACCCTCGACTTGCTTCCTCCCCGACTCGAGGTCGCGGCGCGCGGACTCGATCGCCAACTCGAGGCGCTGGACGGTTTCGCCTTGCTCGCGGAGGGCCGGCTCTACGGTTGGCGTTGCGATGCGAGCGCGAGCGCCTCGTCCTCGACCTTGGAGAACGCGGCGTTCCGCTCCTCCGGTGACTTCTCCGCCGCCTCGCGAGCGGCGCGCTCCCCCGCTCCGGCGCCGTCGGGCGTCGCCGAGGGCGGCCTCGCTCCCCGCCGGAGTCGCCCCTCGGCCCCACGGCGAGCGATGCGCTCTTGCCGGAGCCGCTACTCGGCGGCGACGAGGGCCGCGGCCTTGGCGTCGAGGGCGGCCCTCGGGTTGTCGGCCTCCTTGGCGCGCTGCTCCAACCCGCGCGCCCGCTCCTCGGCCGGCGGTGTTGCGCTGCGCCCCCTCGAGCGACGTGCGGAGCTCCGGGTTTCGGCGCGAGCGGTGGCCACCTCCGCCTCCCGGTTGGCGGCCGGCGTCCGCGTCTTCTCTAGGTCCGCGCGCGCATTCCACAGCGCCTCGTCACGATCGACGAGGGCTGCGCGGACCCGCTCGAGGCTCGAACGCCGCGGGGCGTCTCGTCCCGAACTCTCCCGGGAGCTCGTCGCACCACGCCATCGCCCGATACGCCGGCCCGGTCGTCCGGCGTCCTGAGAGCGTCGGCAAGCGCGTCGAAGGCGCTGCACCGCTCCCGGAGCGGGTGAACCTCGGCGTTCACCCGGTCGAAGGCGTCGTACTTGTCATGGGCACGACGCTCGAGCTCCTGGCAATCACAGAATCGAAGCCCGTAAGCGCCAAGACTTGAATGCAGCGTACGAAAACGAAAGGGGAAAAGGACGAGCAACCATGGCTCACCTGGAAGACGAGCCAGGCCGGGCCGCCATGGACCCGCAGCGCCTCGTTCAGCGCGCGGTTGAGCGTGGCGCCGTGGCTCCGAGCTCGCCCCACAGCTCTTGCTCCCCCACGGCGTCGGCGAACGCGGGGGATCCTCGACGACCCCCTCCACCTGGGCGGGGCGGCCGGCGTGGGAGGACGAGGCCTCGGCACCATGTCCTCGGCCCCCCACCACCATGTGACCCTCGTGCCGCCTCACGAGGGCCCCCCTCTCCGGGGCTCGGAGGAGTTCGTGGGCCAGCTGGCCCACTGATTCCACCCGGGCGGCGGAGAGTCGTCCGAGACCTCCACCACCTCCGCCCGAAGATCGCCGGCGGGCGCGGTCGCTTGCGCCGCCTCCGCCGGCACCTCCCACCTCGCGCCTCCGTGGCCACGGGCGCCCGTCGTGGCGCCGTGGCCGCCACCTACGGCCGTACCACCGCATCCACGGGCGCCCCCGCGGCCGCGCCCCGCTCCACCTCCTCCACGGCGGCGACCTCCGCGGGCCGCACCTCCACCACGGCCGCCGCCGCGCCCGGCTGTCTCCATGACGACCGGTGCGGCCGCCCCCCCGGCGACCTCCCGGGCGCGCGCGCGGCGGGCTGATCGATGGCCGGGGCCTCGAGGCCCCGGGGCCGGGGCTTGCGAGCTCGCGCCCGCCGCCGTGCTTGTCCCCGGGCGCGACGCCCTTGACGAGCGCCACCGGGTGGGGATCGATGCGTCCGTCCTCAGCACCTTGGCTGGTGCAAGGGGAGGGACGGTTGGCACCACCCTGCGCAGGCACGGACAGAAGGTTAGGGCACCTAATCATCGACAAATCAAACCAAACGAAAAAGGACGGGCTCCTTACCTCGAAGAGGAAAAGACCCGTTTCCTTTTCCTCGAGGCCTCAGCAGATGAGGCCGGCGCAGCCGCCACGCCCGCCGTAGCGCCTCCCCGACGGCGCCGGCCGTACGCGCGGGCACGCCCGCCCCCGTGCGCGGGCGCGGCCGACGCCGCACCTCCCGGAGCGCGCCGCGCGCGCGGGGGCACGCTCGCCCCGCGTGCGGACACGCCGGCCGTCGCGCCCCCGACGATGGTGCCGAGCGTGCGGGCACGCTCGCCCGCGCGCGAGGGCACGCTTGACGCGCGCGCGGGCGCCTCGCGCGCGCGCCTCCGTGGCGCGCTCCGGCACCTCCGCGGCGCGCGCCGCCCCCGATGTCGATCGCCCGGCGGCGGACGCCGGTGCGCCCGCCCCGGGCGAAGCCGCCCTTGTCGCCGGCGCCGGATTCGGCGACGGGGCGCGAGGCGCCACTTGTCGGAGGGGCCCTCCCCCTCGGCCTCTTCCTCCTCGTCCTCCTCCGAGGATGAGGGGCTCCTCGATCTCGCGGGAGGAGAGCCCCGGCTCCTCGCGCCGCGGTACTCCGCGGCCCGCCGGTCGCGGCGTGCTTGATGTCGCCTCGCGTGCTCCCTCTTGCGCACCGCCCGCTCCCCTCGCTCCCGGCCCGCGCCGCCGGCCGAGCGCACGGGAGTTGGGGGTGGGTGGAACGGACTTGGCGATGGTGAAGTTCACCAGCTACACACAGGAGCAACAAGGGCGCGTCAGGAGGCAAAAACAACACAAAGAACTGAAACGAAATCAAAAGCCAAACTCACCAGCGGGCCGAGGGGGAGCATCTCGAGGTCCCACGGGGTCCGACCCGCAGGCATCGGCGGCGTCCGGGTGTTGACAGCGCTCCTCGCCCGGGTGAGCGCATATGGCCGCTCGAGGGGCGTCGGGAGCATCCGCGACCTCGCCAGGTCGATGGGGTTGGCCGCCTCTGTCATCTCGAAGATGCAGAGCGGCCTCTCCATCAACGGCACGATCCGCCGGTGATGAAGGAAGGCGAGGACGCCCATCGCGTTCAGCCCGTGCGCCGCCAGGCGCTGCAGGGCGGCGAGAACGGACTCCTGCCGCCTCCGATGCTGGGCCGTGGATACCCCGTAGCCCCAGGAGGCAGGCCTCTCCTTGAACACCCGGCCGGTGTAGGGGGGAAGGCCGGGCTCGGCGTTGCGCAGATAAAACCATCCCCGCTCCCAGCCGGCATTGTTCGTCGTCATGGTGCAGGGGATGTAGACGTCCTTGAATTGCCCCCGCAGAGCAAGCGACATCCCGCCGGCGCGCATCGCGCGGCGGGTCCTCGGCTCCGTCGTGGGCTGCGTGATGAGCTCCGCGCGGAAAAGGTGTACCCAGAGCTCCCAATTGACTGGGATCCCCAGGTACCCTTCGCAAACACCCACAAATGTGGCCGCCTGCGAGATCGCGTTGGGGGCGAAGTTGTGCACCTCCACCCCGTAGTAGTAGCACATCGCCCGCATGAAGGTGCTCGCCGGCGCGTTGAAGCCCCTCTCGTGGTAGCGAATGAAGCTGACCACATAACCTTCCGGCGGGTTGGGCTCACGGTCGCCGGCGGCGGCCACGATCCACTCAGCCGGGCGCCCATCTTCGTTGGCTGACAGCTGGCCGGCGGCGACCAGTTCGTCAAGGGCCAGCGACGTCACCGTCGACCTCTCCCAGGCGTACGGCTCCAAGATCGTGAGGGGAAGCTGTGGCGGCGCCATGAGGAAGGACAAAGGAATGCGAGGACGGAGAACGAGGAACGGAAGGAAGGCTCTAACGGCGACACCGCGCGGTGGCAGGAGCTAGGCGAAGACGAAGGGGCGGGGGACTGAAAATGGTGAGATGCCAGGGTAAAAAACCGCCATCTCCTCCTCCCCGCAGCTTTATAGGCCGACGGGCGAGCTCTCCGGAGCGGACGCCCCGCTAGCATTAACTGCAGGGAATCTTTCCATCGCGTCGACGAGCGGGACCCACCACGACCGCCGCGGCCACGTCATTGCAGGCGGACCATCATTACGGCAAAGACCGGCAGCAACCGAGGCGAAGCGGTCATGTCCGCCTGCCACACCGCCCACTACGCGCGCGCGCGGCCGCAGCGCCTAAAAAGGCGCACCCGCGCAGCAAAACCGCGGCCACGACCGCGAGGCACTTAAATGCCCGGGTCCCTTGCCAAGCAAGGAGAACCCTCGAGCGGGGCGAACCCCCGGCCCGAAACAAAAGCGACCCTCGATGGGATATCAGCGTGAGAAGGTCGCCCGGGACCTGCTCGATGTAGAGCAGGCAACCGCGGGCACCCATGCCACGTAAAACCCTCGAGCGGCACGGGCCCTCGGCTCCAGACAAAAGCGACCCTCGATGGGATATCAGCGTGAGAAGGTCGCCTGGGACCTGCTCGATGTAGAGCAGGCAACCGCGGGCACCCATGCCACGTAAAACCCTCGAGCGGCACGAGCCCTTGGCTCAAGATGACGTCAACCCTCGATGGGATATCGATGTGAGAAGGTCGCCCGGGACCAGCTCGATGTAGAGCAGACACCGCGGGCACCCATGCCACGCAAAACCCTCGAGCGGAGCGAGCCCCCGGCTCGAGACAATGTCAACCCTCTAAAAGAAGGCACACGCGTGAGAAGGGCCGCCCAGGGCCTGCTTGAAGTAAAGCGGGCACCGCAAGCACCCATGCCGCGCGCCGTGCGCCAACCGGCGCCTCGAGGGCCGGCTCGCCCGGACCCCTCGACGGCCGCAAACGTGAAAAGACGGGGCCGCCCGGGCGCCACCCCCGCACGGCCCTGCGATCGAGGTTCGAAGCCCGACCCTCGACGGGTTCGAACGGGCGCCACGGTCCGCGAGTTAGGGACGACGAGGGCACGCGCATTCGAGCCGTTCCTCGAGCCCGTCGGCTCGAGGGTGCCCCACATGTCGTGTTCGAGAGCCGGCCGAGGGCGGCTAGCGGGGGGATCCCACCGAGGGAGAGCTTCGCGCCCTCGGTCCCTAGCGAACGGGACCGAGCCCCACCTAGCAAACCCACGCAAGCGCTTCCATGGACGTGTCTCCGGACCGCGCAGCCTACCCTTATCGAATGGGGCATGGGCGTCCACTTGAACCACCCGCTACCAGCTCGAAGAGGAATCAGCAATTCGCGACCCGCTCGATGGGAGTTGCAGAAACCTCACCCTCCGTCCCGTGGAGGGACGGCGAGGGCGCGTTAAAAAACAAGTCGTCAGGCTCTACCCGATCGCCTCGAACGGGCCAAGGCTCGGGGGCTTGACGCACGGCTACACCTCCTTGAAATTGCACCCGCCGGAGACAGTGTCAGCGGTGCGTGCACCCCCGAAGCCGGCTGAAATACCGCCGATGCTGGTTGGCATATGTGCCACGTCTCTCTGACCAAAATTCTCGCGGTAAACCCTACAGGAGCACCCACGCTCCTACAGGGCTTCGGGGGCTAGACCCGCGGGTCCGCTGACGCGGCCCCACGGAAAGCGTTCGCAAACAAGGAGGGAAGAACGTCCTATCAGTAGGTTCCAGCATCTGCGGGAGCCTCAATGGCAAACCCGCAGATGCTCGGGGGCTACTGTCGGGGACAGCCCTAGGGGTCCCCTTAAACAACGGGGAAATCCTCACTTAAATCCCGGTACCGAAACACGTTAAGCCTAACCATGCAGGTGACTAACCATGCAGGACACGGCCCACAGGAACTCCGACGGCCCATCGAGGCGGCCCACATAAGGATCCCCTCGAAACGGACTCCGCCTCGTTCGAGGATGCACGCTCCCTTCGGGCGGGCATCGCCTCGCTCGAGGGTACGTCCCGCCCTCGGCCGGGGTCCGCCACGCTCGAGGGTACCCCTCACGCGTGCGCCGGCCCCGTACACGGGCATTTAACGCCACGACGCCGCGGGACGGCGCCATCATGCGCCGGGGCTCGCACCCCGGTGCCGCCGCACCAACTCCCCGGGGAGGAGCCCATCCCCGCCCGCGTGGGAGGGTACGGTGCGGTGCGGCCGGTGTCGGTCCCGTGACACCGCGCGCACGCCCCGCACGGCTAACGCGCCGAGCCCTCGAATAGGGGCCGGCGCACCCTCGATGTACTTTCTTGTGACCCTACGGGGGTTAGGTGGAGGCGGTAGGCCGGTGGACCGCCATCCCCGCCACCGTAACGGCGTGGCCGTCGTACCCGCGCGCGCGGCGCACGCCGGCCCCGTAGCAACGACTCCGGCCCCGTGAGGCGCGTCGGGAAGGAACGCCGTTCGCCAACTCCCGTGCGCCGTACGGGCTCGCGTCGCACCTCCCTCGAGCCTATCGAGAGAACATCACCGCCATCCGCCGCTCTCCTACCCTCGAATCGCCCTTTGTTCGGGTACAAGTCGAGCCATGATGACCAGATCGCTGCGGGGATCGCCCGGACGGCCGCCCACTCTACACCGTAGCACGTCGCACTTCTCCACATAGCTAGGTAGCGCGGCGCGCATGTAACCCGCTGCCCCCTTGATCTATAAAAGGGGAGGCGAACCCCCAGCCGCAGGGGGAGACGGACGAACGGAGACACGAGAACACTTCACACACACATACTCATTCTCCCACAACATCTTCAGCCACTCTTCCAGGGACTTGGAAGCCACGCTTCCTCTCCCACCTTGCTTGTATTTGCCCTACTACAAGCACCCCCGGTGCTAAGTAATATAGTGCCCCGAGCACGCCCCTGCTGGACGTACGGCCCCCTCGGCCGGAACCAGGATAAAAACCCTGTGTCACTTGTTGCTTAGCATCGACCATTGAGGGATAGACCACGACGCTATCTACTGGTTAGTGTCGGGACCATATTCCGCACCGACAAAGACCACTTTAATATGTTAATCGGAACATGGAGAACCACCCAGGAAAACAGTACAACCACAAGAACTAATGGGCAATGGTCTTGGCTGAATAATTAGGAACTTTAGCTTGGGATGGTCTTACCTGATAAGGACAAGGGATCGGCGGTACTGTGGGGTATGGACTCGCTCTAGCAGGGGGTTGGGTGAGTTATTCTTTTTATGGTGGGGTATTGACCTGCTAGGGGACTTTATACCTTGCTAACTGATCCGGACCTTGTGGGTCATAACTTGTTAGGGGACCTTTGTAAAGGCCATGTAGCGTCCCTATGCAATCACACCTCGGAAGTGTGATATGGTGTCTTGCAAACACCGCATGGTTGGGTCCAAAGTTCTTCGGAGCTTTTACGCTGCTTGTGGGTAAAGATGTACAACCTCTGCAGAGTGTTAAACTAATCGATTAGCCATGCTCACGGTCAAGAGCGGCCTGGACACTCACATGATTAAACTATGGAACTTAACGTTTAATTTGTTGTTTTATTCTTTATTTATGATGCTTATATCTTATTAATTGGGTTGGTATGAACTTATACCTTTAGTAATCAGGTTGCTAATAAAACTTGACCAACTAAAATGCTAAAGTGCTTGAACCTTAGCCATCCACCATATGGCCTTGCATGTTATGTTGTTTTCCCTTGCTGAGTACGATATGTGCTCACGCTTGTTTATTCTCTTGCATCTACAATACCCGGATTTGCTTGCTCGGGACCGGGAGAACTTTGAAGATATTCCAGGAGATTTCCAGGAGTTCTAGGTGTGCGTAGTCTTCAGTCAGCTGCCTGTGGAGGCATTTTTGTCCGCTGCGAGAACTCGTTTATTTAAGTTTCGTTTAAGACTATGGTTTGTAATAACTCTTTATTCATGTGGCACTGTTTTTGGTATTCATAATGTCTAAGCGTGTGTGTAACTTGATCCTGGAGCACACGTGATCAATGCATTCGGTTTTGCCTTTAAAACCGGGTGTGACAGAGTTCCAGCCGGCTTCGGTGACGCACGCGTAACTGCCACTACTCGCGGCCGGTGCAACCGAGGAGGTGTAGCCACGCGTCGAGCCCCCGAGCCTGGGCCCATTCAATGCGATTGGGGCGAGCTCTCCGACTTGCTTTTAACGGGCCCTCGCCGTCCCTCCGCGGGACGGAGGGTGAGGTTTCCGCAACCCCCATCGATCAGGTCGCGGATTGCGGATTCCTCATTGAGCTGTTAGTGGGTGATTCGAGTGGACGCCCATGCCCCGTTCGATATGGGTAGGCTGCACGGTCCGGAGACGCGTCCATTAAAGCGCTTGCGCGGGTTTGCTAGGTGGGGCTCGGTCCCATTCGCTAGGGATAGAGGGCGCGGAAGCTCTCCCTCGGTGTGATCCCCCCGGTTAGCTGCCCTCGCTGGCTCTCGAACACGACATGTGGGGCACCCTCAAGCCGGTGGGCTCGAGGAAAGGCTCGAATGCGCGTGCCCTCCTCGTCCCTGACTCTGGTGATCTGGGGCGCCTGTTCGAACCCGTTGAAGGTCAGACTCCGAACCTCTGATCAGTAGGGCCGTTCGGGGTGGCGGCTGGGCGCCCCCGTCTTTCGCATCTGCAGGTTTCTAGGGCCCCTGATCGTGTCAGCCCTCGAACCGCTGATCAGTAGAGTCGTGCGGGGTGGCGGCTGGGCGCCCCCGTCTTTCACATCTGCAGGCCTCGAGGGTCCATGGCCGTGCCAGCCCCCGAGCCACTGATCAGTAGCTTTTTGTGAATCGAGGGCACCTGTAGCGCCCGTTTACTTCAAACGGGCTTCGAGGCGACCGGTCGATGTTTGCACCTGTCGAGGGTCGCGTTAATTTGAGACAGGGGCTCGGGCCGCTTCGAGGGTCTACCTTACTCAGTAAGGGACAGGGCCATTAAATGCTCGCAGTTGCGACTGAAATCTCGCGCCGCGGGCGCGCCATTTCAGGCGCTGCGACCGCGCGCGTAGTGGGCGGAGTGGGCAGGCGGATGTGACCGCCTGCCACGGCCTCCCGGTTACCGCGCCGTGATGATGGCCTGCGAGCGGTTGCGTGGCTGCCGCGGTCGTGGTGGGGCCCGTTGTCAGCGAGGGAATATTCCTCCTGCAATTAATGCGCGCGGGGCGTGCGCTCTGGAGAGCACGCCTGCGGCCTATAAATCCAATGGAAGGGGAACGGACAGTCTTTACCTTTGCGTTTAGCACTCGCCGTTCTTGCCTCTTGCGCTCTAGCCCCCGAGCTGCTCTCGCCATTGCACCTCTCTCCTCTTGGAGCTCTTCTCATTCTTTGTCCTTCGCCTCTTCACCTTCTCGCATGGCGCCCCAGCCGCCTCTCATCATCATCGACCCGTTGGCGTGGGAGCGCTCGACGGTGACGCGGCTGGCCCTGAACCAGCTGGTAACCGGTGGCCAGCTGGTGGCGAACGAGGATGGACGGCCGACCGCATGGCTCGTGCCATCGGAAAGGGAGCGAGCACCCAACCCTTCGAGCGGCTACGTGGTCAGCTTCGTTCGCTTCCATGAGCGGGGCTTCATGGCACCGGCGAGCCGTTTCATGCGGGCTCTCTGCCACCACTACGGCGTGGAGCTCCACAACTTCGCGCCAAACGCAATCTCGCAAGCGGCTACGTTTGTTGGCGTCTGTGAGGGCTTCCTGGGGATCCGAGTGAACTGGGATCTCTGGGTTCACCTCTTCCGCGCGGAGCTGCACACACTGGCGACGATGGAGACGAGGACCCGCCGCGCGGTGCATGCCGGTGGCATGTCGCTCGCCGTGCGGACCCAGCGCAAGGATGACTACATCCCCTGCACGATGACAACCAACAACGCAGACTGGGAGCGGGGGTGGTTCTACCTCCGCAACGACGAGCCCGGCCTCCCCCCCTACACCGGCCTGGTGCTCCGGGAAAGGCCCGCCTCCTGGTACCACGGGGTGTCCCCGCCCCAGCATCAGGCGCGGTTGGAATCGCTCCTGGCCGTGCTGAGGAATCTGGCGGGCCGCGGGTTGAATGCGGAAGTCATCCTCGCCCACCTCCACCATCGGCGGATCGTTCCCTTGATGGAGAGGCCGCTCCGCATCTTCGAGATGACCGAGGAGGGGGACCCCGTGGCGTTGGCGAGGTCGCGGTCGCTGCCGGGCCCCTTGCTGCGGGACTACGCGGCTACTCGGGCGTGGCGCGCCATCGACCCCAACTCCGGGCGCTACAACGAAAAGGCCCTGTGGGACCTTGAGATGCTGCCCACCGGCCCGCTGGTGAGTGGAGTTCTTGATTTCGTTTCAATTTTGCCAATTCTCCGGGTTGTTGACACATTTTAATGTTTGCCTGCAGTTGGTGAGCGTGAGCGTCGCAAAGTCCGAGCCGCCCACCCCCCCGCTCTCGCGCGCTCTCGCGCGCGGTGCAGCAGCGAGAGCGGGAGCGAGTGGCTCGCAGGAGGGAGCGTGCGACGCGGCACAGGGAGCACCGCGAATGGAGGAGCGAGGAGTTCCGGCTGCGCGAGCAGCAGGGGCTCTCCTCACTGGGGACCGAGGAGTACTCGTCATCAGACGAGGAGGAGGGAGGGGAGGAAGAGGTCAGGGGGCAGGCCATCCCCGATAGGTGGGAGCCTGCACCCCCGTCACTGGAGCCGGCTCCGGTGGCAAGAGCGGCATCGTCTAGGGCGGGCGCAGAGGCGCCCGCCCCCAGGCAATCGACGACGGAGGCGGCGCGGGCCGCGGTGGCACCGGTGCGTGCCTCGGAGGCGTCCCGCGCGCGTGGCGCAGGCGCCCGCGCGTGCGGTGGAGATGGCCGGAGGTGCGGCGGCGGTCGCGCCGGCCGCACCTGCAACGTCAGCGGGGACCTCACGGAAGAGGAAGCGCGCCTTCTCTTCCTCGACGTAGGAGATCGTCTTTCGAGGGGTCGAGTGCCCGTCGGGCGGGAATCTGACAGTTTGTTTGCGTCTCCGCAGGGTGGTGCCAACCGTGCCTCCCCTCGCACCGGCCAAGGTGCTGAGGGCAGACGCGTCCGTCCCTACCCGGTGGCGTTCGTCAAGGGTGCCACGGGCGGGGACGAGCGAGGCGGCGACGGCGAGCGCGAGTTCGCGGGGGTGCGGGCGAGGCCTCGAGGCCACGGGTGGCGGCCTCGCCGCCGAGCCGCGGCCGCCGGGCCGCCGAGGAGCAAGCGGGCACCGGTCGTGGAGGAGGCGCAGCGGACGGCGGTCTGTTGACGGTTAATAATTGTATCAAAGTTCGTTCGTGACTCGCAAGCGTACAAGTCTCCCGTCGTAGTCAAGGGACCCTTCTTCCCTCGAGTGGTGAACCCAAGGTATCGAATCCGTGGAACAAATGTGTGACGCAAAACTTAATCTATTAAAGCCAAGTAACTTCAATCTTCGATAAAAGAAAACCTAATGCATCTAAGTAAAAGACACAAAACAAATCTAATCTACTAAAGACCGGAGAAAACAAAGTAAGATTGGGTAGATAAACCGATCTAGAGGGATCGGGGTAAGCCTTTTGTTGAAGTTCCAAGCAAGAGAAGAAGTAGCAAATAGAATCTTAATAGAAGCCTCTTTAAATCGTGGTTTCCCGTCCAAATCCGAAAACATCCGCCTTTCGAGACCCCGTTCTGTCACAACGTATCCCTATTCATGCGGGGAGTTTAGGGCGAGTCAAAAGACAAGTCGAGATTCTTTCGGAGGATCCGGCGTGTACCTCTAGCCACCGCAGCTACAAGAATACCCTATGTAATCTATCTCGAGAATAGAATTGGAATAAGCAAAGCCGATCGAAAAACGAAATCTTCGAGGAAACACTTGATCGCTAGGAAAAGATTCAACTTGATAATTCAATTATAACAATGACACATACACAAGATCACCACCGAGATCCTTCCTTGATCTTGCTTCTAGCTCCGGGAACTCCGACGTGGTCTTCCGTGCAAGGTTCCCACGTCGGCTAGGGAAACCCTAGTCAACTAGCTCGACCCTCTCCTCTCCGAGATGGTGTCCCTCTCTTCTCTGCTCCTCGGCGGCCGAAGACGAATTCTTCTCCTCGAGGCTCTCGGTCAGGGGGCTATAAATAGCCCGATTGGCGGCTAAGGCAAAGGAGGGGGCGTTTGGGCCCTAAATGGGCCTGGGCCGACCGGACTGGGCCGGCCGGCCTGGGCCCATTTAGGCCCAGCCCGAGGGCTCCTTCGCTCCACGTCGGTTCCCTTGCTTCCTGGATGTTTCCCCCTTCTGCATGTAGGTCCATGTCATCGGTTTCTCTCCGAATTGGACTCAACTCCTTGTCTTGCAAGATTCGAAGCACTTTTCGGTCGGTCCCCGGAGTCCGTCGTCTTCTCGGATCAAGTCCCCGGCTTCTTGGAGTTAAGTTTGCTTCATTGCATGACTTGTACGGGGCTTCAAGGTCTTGTCATGAGGTGCTTGATGAACTTATCCCGAAAGTCTTGCATTCAACACTAAAACCCTGCATAAACATTAAACTCCAAAACCGACATGCACACGTGAACTTTTTATACCACGGGGGTTAGTACCAATGGATAAGGTATAAAACTCATGCCAACACCGAAGGTAAACTCATGGCTAGGTTGACGGATTTTCACCGTCAACATCTCCCCCATGCTTAAACCTTGCTCGTCCTCGAGTAAGCCTTCGATGGATATCACCATTGCCAAACAATGTTTAAACTTTGCACTTGATCATACATGAGAAAACATAATGCTCTCAAAATTTTAATTCATTAAAGTTCCATAATCGAGGGTAGATTCTTATTAAGCTTATCCCACAAGTATTAACATGCTCACAAAGTTTTAAATAGATCTCAGAATTTTTGAAATAAAGAACGAGATAAAGAAAAGCTAAACCAAATTCACAAATTTAAATCATCTCGTGTATTGCTCATGAACTCTCATCTCACTTGTCTCTCAAGCCTATATATTCTACTCCTTTCCCTCTCATATATATGTGTGGTAGGCTTTATATGGAGCTTTGGGAAAGTTTAGTCCTAACAAGATTTTATAAATGAGGTGTTGTCAAAACAAGACAAGCTTCTCATGGTCTTACCGAGACTCGTCAAAAAGGTCATTGGAAAATAATGTTAAATCAAGGAGGGGAAAGAGAAAAATACACACACTTTTAGATGAGTGGACATGTGCAAATGGCAAAGAGTGATCCCGAGGCACAAAGGAAGTCCTCGTTATCGGATTGCACATGGTTGGAAAATGAGAATGGATCTTTTTAACTTGAAGCCTTGAATGCACTCTTAGAGAAACGGGGAGTTCACTTTACGCACATATATTTTTTCTCTTTCTCATATTTCTCATTCTTTTCTTTCTTTCATTCATTCATTATATATATATTTTTTTCTTTCTTCACCTTGGAAGTCACGTATATCGCCGAATTTTTTCTTTCATCATTATATTATTTTTTTAAAAAAATACTCCCTTTTGAACTCTAAAACTGCACCGTACCTACCTCCTCCCCCATGCTTAGACGTTGCTCGTCCTCGAGCAAAGAGGCGAAAAATAAGGTAGGTACCGGGGTATTTTTCCTTGGAGAGATACTTGAAATCTTCAATGTCGACACCGTCTTGCGATCTTCCTTGAATTGTTGATCCATTCTCAACGATAGGTTGTGGTCAAGGAGGTAATCACAAAAGATGATATTTGGTTTAAGGGTGGATATCCGGCGAAGTTTGTGAGATCTCCGATGTGGGGATACACAATGCACGGATAAAAGGCTAGCAAAAAGATAGATACGCAAAAACGGAATGACCAGCTTCTTAGTCTCGGCCAGAGAAATCATGGCCTGCAATAACTCACTCAAAAATAAATCTTGTACACTAAGGTTTATGCACTCAAATATATATAAGGCTTTGGATAGGTTGAGCAACACACAAGCGATATTTGTGACAAGGTTAGCAATATTTTTGAGCATAAAAGACATCTTTAATCTATTCATAACTTGAGAGCACATAAAACACTATGGGTCTTTATTTTAATCATAACCTCCGCTGAAAATTAAGCTAGCATTTAAATAAATTCAGATTTGTATTTTTAAGAGAGCACTAGCTTAAACATGCATAAATCAATTACAAAGATAAACAAAGCTGCAATTATAATCATATATCATCATGGCACGAATTTTGTAACTTTTCCAATGATATAATCAAGGTGGTGTCTTTATTAATGGTGACATCAAGTTGAAACACAAACTGAAAATAAACAAACATGCTTGCTGAAATTTAAATAAAAACAGAAAATACTACGCAAACACACATAAGCAAAAGCTGAAAATTACGAGAGAAAAAGAAAAGAAAAGAAAACTAAAGTTCCTAAATCTTCTAGTCCTCCGCCGGTGGTTGATGTTGATGATCTTGATAATAATACCCTTGCTCATAATATGATTGAACGTTCACTCCGACGAATTGATTTGGCTCCACAAGGTGAAGGCGTCCAAGTTCAAAGGCAATATTTGCGTTGCCTTCACCGAGTTGAGCTGCGTTAGCTTGGATGGCTGCGATGTTTTGAGCATTTCTTGCAGCATACCCTCCAATTATGGCCATGCTTTGTTGTGGTTGGGGATGATGAGCGTAGGACTCCGCGAAGTTAGCGTTGGGCACAACATAATTTTGTGGGGGTACCGGTGCACCACCCCCCCATGCTTGCTCTTGTGGCCCTCCGTAATAACTTGGCGGAGGAGGGACCCCGCCGAATGGTTGCACATTGGGTTGTGCTCCACTCGCTTGTGCGGAGGATGTTCCCTCCTCTACGATTCTTCCTCTTTTGTTCTTTCTTGCAGGGACAAGGAGTCCCTCTTCCAACCAATCTTCTCTCCCTTCGTTGAAAAGCCTAAGCCTCTTGTTGGGAAGTGTTAGGTTCACTATGGCCAACCGATAACCTCCTCTCTCATCCCCACTAATGTATTTGCCTTGCCGCAAATATTCAATGCCGAGAGAGGTACCACGCAAAAGGTGGTCGGGGTTTCTTGCGATCCCCGGCCGCAAGGAAAAGGCCAACATGGAGAGGTAACACCCCGAACCAATATTACCCGCCCCCGATGTTGCTTCACAACACCAACGGTTGATCATGAGGTAAGAGGGGTCTATTGGCTGCCTGGCAATTAAAGCCGAATATAGCCAATTCAACTCCGTGTCGGTCACCTTTGTCTCCTTCATCCTCCCCAATACCCTCTTGCACATCCAAGAGTGAAATATCCGGATAATGGGGTTGCGGATGCAATTGCGTTGTTGATGGGCTTCTCCGGAGATCATATTCCAAAATCCCGCTAACATGCCGGGTGGCACGTCAACTTTCTTCGGAGCTCCCTTGTGGAATCCAAGCAGCTCCCTAACGTGCTCGTAGGGAACCACTTGTTGGACTCCCTCCAAACGGAATGACAAGCTTTGCACCCCATCATCATCAACGATGGGTGCAATAGTCATCAAAATTTCCAAAGCGAACCCCAAATGGGTGTCCACCGATACTCCGTTGAAGAACTGCACCCATCCAAGGTGCCCCAACATATAGTATATGTCGGTGCCAAAACCCAAGGTGTAGAGTGCTTGGTCATCGAACTCGACGTTCGGCACAAGCCTCTTCTCAAGATTGGAGAGCCTCTCCTCCTCCTCCGCCGACAAGATGATGAAGCCGTACGAAGAGTATGTCAGGGTGTAAGGAGGTGGCGCGGTTGAGCGAGTCGATCGTCGTGGTGGTGCGGGCTGCTCCTCCGTGTGCCCACGAGGTTCGGTGAACCTCATGGAAGTGCTTCTTGTAGCCCTCATACCACCAAGGAGGAGAGCATCGTTCCTCCTCGGTGGTGCCGTATCCGTCTCCATGCTCCGGGGAGACTCGGAAACCGAGTGCCTCCTCGAAGACGTGGTTGATGACGGCTTGGATGACGACGAACTCTTCTTCTTGGAGAAGAGACTTGTGGTCTTCTTCCACATGGTTGTTGCACTCTTTTCTTCAACTAAAACTCCGGGTTGCAACCTGTAACTAGGCACTTAAACTCTTTGCTTCGGATGTGGACTTTGAGTGGATTAAGGATGTGGATTTTTTTCTTGAGCTATCAAGCTTGGGATGGTTGGCTATGTCTACGGAGGTTTTGAGCACACAAACTTGAACACACAAACAAGGGAAGGAGAGGGAAGCTTGCCTGCAGAAAACGGGAGCCGGGGGGCTCCTTAAGTAGGTGAGGGGCCGGCCGGCTCGGGCCGGCCGGCCCGGGGGCCTCCCCGGCTCCTCCCCGCCGCGTCTTTCTTCCAGCACGATCATTTCGCCTCTGCAACTTTCCTGCCCGCATGCTCCACGAGTTGCACCGCCCAAACGCTCTCGTCCACTCCTTTTCTTGCATTATTAGTCTTCCCACTTGATGCTCCATGCTTTGGGTCATGTCCATGCTCCCTAGCTCCACTTGCTTCACATGCCACCATGAAAATCCTGCAAAGTTGATGCTTGCTGCCCACCATGCTTGTCCTTTGCATGTGGAATTGGTGAAAGTTGATAAAAGGGAATCCAATGGTGCATGCATGATTAATTCAAACTAGATTGCCTCCATTAAGGTGTGTTTAAGGTTAAGCACTCCTCTAATTCGAAATTTAAAATATTTTTCAGAGCCATGCAAGAGCTCAAACATAATTTTCGAGAAGTTTTTAAACCATTAAAAACAAATGTAAGTCGAAAATATTTTTCGACTACGTTGATTTCGGTCTCACCGGTATAGTTTGCCTTCATCGGTTGAGAGCAAACATTTTCCCGGCTTGATCATGGGGGCATAGGTTTAGGTTCTAATTTTGGCTAAATAAGAAAGATTTTGAATAAAACAAAATTAGAATAGGCTTAGAAAAATTCTAATCCTAGAGAAACCAAGGATAAAGATTTTTAAAACCAACCGAAAGCTTTGATTTCTAGGTTCACGCGAGTCCTACCACGTGCTAAATTTTATTAACACTTAAATATAAATCGTGGCTCTACTCGTGTGGTTTAAGCATGAAAAATAAGTCAACCTCAGCACCATAATGAGGGTGGAAGGTTGAGTTAGGTTCTGAAATTATTTGGTTGAGGTTTCTCGAAAAGAAAAGAACAAACAAGCACATAGGAGGGTTCATGCAAAGGGTTTATGATAAAGCAAACATTCAATCAAGAATTATGTCTCTAATATTGTTCAACCACTTCTAAGTCTAATGTCTTTGCGTAATAAAACTCAAAAACTAAATTATTAAAAATACTCGAAAAACCTGGAATCGGGTTGTCCTCCCGGTAGCTTATTCTTGACTCGACGAAACGGGTTGCCTCCCGCCTAGCGCTTCGTTTATAGTCTATAGCTAGGCTTCTTCACTTGATTACTCCGGATCAACGCTCTTTGCGGGCGTTGCAATCTTGGGTACCCACTTCCGCACCATCTTGGGTGCGGGCTTGTCTTCCGGCTTAGTTGGCTTAGTCATTTTTTTGGTCTTCACAGGCGGCTTCTCTTCCTTTGTCTTGACGGATGCAACACCTTCTTTGATTTTCTTTACGTTCATTTTTTTCGGCTCCTTCTTCTTTTTCAGCCCCTCCGTTTGTTTTGGTTCTCCCTTCACTCCAATCATGTTGCATGCCTCGATTCTTGGACGGAACTTGAAGGAACTCTTTTCTCCGTTGATATCGAACATGATCTCCCCCTTACCAACATCAATAGTAGCTCCCACGGTCTTGAGGAATGGCCTCCCTAGGATGAGCGGCGGCTTCTCCCTCTCTCCCATCTCGAGCACAACGAAGTCGACGGGGATGAAGTGGTGTCCGATCTTCACGGGTACATCTTCAGCAATGCCCAAGGGATAGCGAATGGAGTTGTCTCCCAACTCCAAACATATTCATGTAGGCTCCATTGGTAGGCGTAGCTTCTCGAACACATCCCTCGGCATGACGCTCACACTAGCTCCAAGGTCGCATAACGCCTTCTCGAAGTTGAAAGAACCAACTGAACATGGAATTGTAGGGCACCCGGGGTCTTTTTGCTTCTCTAGCCCATTAGCAATAGCTGCACTACACTCCTCGGACATCTTGACATGATCTACCCCGAGTGTTGCTATCTCATATTTATTTGCAAGTATGTCTTTAAAGTAACGAGAATATGTAGGTACTTGTAGGGCATCTAGTAATGGCATGTTGATGCTAAGTCTACGCACAACTTCCACAAACTTCTCAAAGTGGTTGTCAAGTTTAGCTCGGAAGTAGCGTGGCTTGAGTTGCGGTATCCTCGTGTCTTCCTCCGGCATCTCGAATTCGGGTTCCTCGGTGACGATTCCCGTAACCTTCTCTTTAGCAACTCCTTCCACCTCGGTGGACGATTTAAGCTTCCTTGCTCCCGCGGAACGTTCCGGATCTTCGGTCTCCTTCCCCGAACGCGTTTGAATGGCCTTCGCCGATTCGGGACATTTGGGTTGTCCCGGAAGCTTCCCTTCATCATTAGTGAGGCGCCACGCAAGTTGTCCAACTTGCGTCTCGAGCATCTTCATCATGTTGGGCACTTGATGATTGGAACTTCAGACCTCCGTCACTTTGCTATCGATGTTCTCCAACACCTTGTCTATGGTCTTGAACTTGGTGACGGTGTCCTTGTTGATCTTAGCTTGCTCATCCATGAACTCCTTCAATTGTATACGAAGCGGAACCACGTTAGGAATAGATGAGCTTGCATTAAATTGAGGCCTACCTTGCCCGTAGTGGAAATTCGGCAATTCTCCCTTCCTCATGTAGTCGAGCACTTTGGCTTCCTCCGGACAATCTTTGCGGACATGGCCATACTCTCCACATTCTTCGCATGTGGACCTTGCTTCGGCGGCCTTCAAGTCTTGAGCCTCTTTCTTTTCCATCTCCATCTTCTCCAACCTCCTCATGAGCGAGTCGATCTTGCCCTCAAGTATGTCCTCCTTTTCCACTTGCAAGACTCCTTTGACGTTCCCCGTGGGTTGAACCGGATGTAGGCGCCCGGATGACGCCCATGTGTCATTATCCGCGACCTTCTTGAATAGCGTGAAAGCTTTCGTCGGTGTAAGCTCGATGATAGATCCTCCCGCCGATGCATCGATGATCGTCCTTGACGCCATGGTGAGTCCTTGATAGAACTTTTGCACGAGGTCTTCTTTAGGGAACTTGTGATGTGGAACCGCCCGGGTGTACTCGTTGAAGCGTTCGAATGCCTCCGAGATAGTTTCAGTAGGATATTGAACAAAGGTGGCAATCTTATTACGCAAGCTTTGAGTTTTACCTGGTGAGTAGTATTCCTTCATGAAAGCCTTCATCAACGTGTTCCAATTTTGCACTTTGTCTCCGCCGGTTGAGAGTGGAACCATTGCAAAGCCTTCCCGAGTAGTGAGAACGAGAAAAAGCCTTGCCCTCATTTGATCTTGAGTCACCCCATCCATGTTGAAAGTCTGACATAGTTGAATGAATGCTTGGAGGTGAAGGTTCGGATCCTCTTTGCCGGTGAAGGGTGAATGTTGCACCATGCGGATTGTTGAGGTCTTGATCTCGAACGGTCTTCCGATCTCCTCGAGGTTCAAGATTGGTAGGTCGATGATGTCTGGGGTGCATAGCTCCCCAATCTTGCGTTCTTGCGGTGGTTGGTCACCCATTGGTGGAAGTCGATTCTCCCGCGGACTTTGAGGTGGTGAATTCTTCGGAGATTCCTGCGATCCTTTGTCTTCCGACTCCGAATCTACAAAATCCAGCCTTTTAGCTTGATGTGCTTCGCGTCTCCTTAGCCTGTAAAGTTTTTCTGGATCATCCACAAAATTATTGGGTTTGTTGGAGAGATAGCCGTCCATCTCCTGTTAGGGTTAGCAATAAACAAAGTATGCAAAAACTAGAAAACAAAACAAATCTATAAAGACTAGAGTTAGACAAACTAGATTAGATGTATTTTGAGGATGATCAAAATTTAGTAGATGCAAAAATAAAAACAAAAAGAAAACTGAAAATTACAAAAAGGCAATAAAAAATCAAATCTTGATCACTTGTTCCCCGGCAACGGCGCCAGAAAAAGGGGCTTGTTGACGGTTAATAATTGTATCAAAGTTCGTTCGTGACTCGCAAGCGTACAAGTCTCCCGTCGTAGTCAAGGGACCCTTCTTCCCTCGAGTGGTGAACCCAAGGTATCGAATCCGTGGAACAAATGTGTGACGCAAAACTTAATCTATTAAAGCCAAGTAACTTCAATCTTCGATAAAAGAAAACCTAATGCATCTAAGTAAAAGACACAAAACAAATCTAATCTACTAAAGACCGGAGAAAACAAAGTAAGATTGGGTAGATAAACCGATCTAGAGGGATCGGGGTAAGCCTTTTGTTGAAGTTCCAAGCAAGAGAAGAAGTAGCAAATCGAATCTTAATAGAAGCCTCTTTAAATCGTGGTTTCCCGTCCAAATCCGAAAACATCCGCCTTTCGAGACCCCCGTTCTGTCACAACGTATCCCTATTCATGCGGGGAGTTTAGGGCGAGTCAAAAGACAAGTCGAGATTCTTTCGGAGGATCCGGCGTGTACCTCTAGCCACCGCGGCTACAAGAACACCCTATGTAATCTATCTCGAAAATAGAATTGGAATAAGCAAAGCCGATCGAAAAACGAAATCTTCGAGGAAACACTTGATCGCTAGGAAAAGATTCAACTTGATAATTCAACTATAACAATGACACATACAAAAGATCACCACCGAGATCCTTCCTTGATCTTGCTTCTAGCTCCGGGAACTCCGACGTGGTCTTCCGTGCAAGGTTCCCACGTCGGCTAGGGAAACCCTAGTCAACTAGCTCGACCCTCTCCTCTCCGAGATGGTGTCCCTCTCTTCTCTGCTCCTCGGCGGCCGAAGACGAATTCTTCTCCTCGAGGCTCTCGGTCAGGGGGCTATAAATAGCCCGATTGGCGGCTAGGGCAAAGGAGGGGGCGTTTGGGCCCTAAATGGGCCTGGGCCGACCGGACTGGGCCGGCCGGCCTGGGCCCATTTAGGCCCAGCCCGAGGGCTCCTTCGCTCCACGTCGGTTCCCTTGCTTCTTTGATGTTTCCCCCTTCTGCATGTAGGTCCATGTCATCGGTTTCTCCCCGAATTGGACTCAACTCCTTGTCTTGCAAGATTCAGCACTTTTCTGGTCAGGTCCCTGGAGTCTGTCGTCTTCTCGGATCAAGTCCCCGGCTTCTTGGAGTTAAGTTTGCTTCATTGCATGACTTGTACGGGGCTTCAAGGTCTTGTCATGAGGTGCTTGATGAACTTATCCCGAAAGTCTTGCATTCAACACTAAAACCCTGCATAAACATTAAACTCCAAAACCGACATGCACACGTGAACTTTTTATACCACGGGGGTTAGTACCAATGGATAAGGTATAAAACTCATGCCAACACCGAAGGTAAACTCATGGCTAGGTTGACGGATTTTCACCGTCAACATCTCCCCCATGCTTAAACCTTGCTCGTCCTCGAGTAAGCCTTCGATGGATATCACCATTGCCAAACAATGTTTAAACTTTGCACTTGATCATACATGAGAAAACATAATGCTCTCAAAATTTTAATTCATTAAAGTTCCATAATGTACTAGCCTTCATCTCTACGGAGGGTAGATTCTTATTAAGCTTATCCCACAAGTATTAACATGCTCACAAAGTTTTAAATAGATCTCAAAATTTTTGAAATAAAGAACGAGATAAAGAAAAGCTAAACCAAATTCACAAATTTAAATCATCTCGTGTATTGCTCATGAACTCTCATCTCACTTGTCTCTCAAGCCTATATATTCTACTCCTTTCCCTCTCATATATATGTGTGGTAGGCTTTATATGGAGCTTTGGGAAAGTTTAGTCCTAACAAGATTTTATAAATGAGGTGTTGTCAAAACAAGACAAGCTTCTCATGGTCTTACCGAGACTCGTCAAAAAGGTCATTGGAAAATAATGTTAAATCAAGGAGGGGAAAGAGAAAAAATACACACACTTTTAGATGAGTGGACATGTGCAAATGGCAAAGAGTGATCCCGAGGCACAAAGGAAGTCCTCGTTATCGGATTGCACATGGTTGGAAAATGAGAATGGATCTTTTTAACTTGAAGCCTTGAATGCACTCTTAGAGAAACGGGGAGTTCACTTTACGCACATATATTTTTTCTCTTTCTCATATTTCTCATTCTTTTCTTTCTTTCATTCATTCATTATATATATATTTTTTTCTTTCTTCACCTTGGAAGTCACGTATATCGCCGAATTTTTTCTTTCATCATTATATTATTTTTTTTAAAAAATACTCCCTTTTGAACTCTAAAACTGCACCGTACCTACCTCCTCCCCCATGCTTAGACGTTGCTCGTCCTCGAGCAAAGAGGCGAAAAATAAGGTAGGTACCGGGGTATTTTTCCTTGGAGAGATACTTGAAATCTTCAATGTCGACACCGTCTTGCGATCTTCCTTGAATTGATGATCCATTCTCAACGATAGGTTGTGGTCAAGGAGGTAATCACAAAAGATGATATTTGGTTTAAGGGTGGATATCCGGCGAAGTTTGTGAGATCTCCGATGTGGGGATACACAATGCACGGATAAAAGGCTAGCAAAAAGATAGATACGCAAAAACGGAATGACCAGCTTCTTAGTCTCGGCCAGAGAAATCATGGCCTGCAATAACTCACTCAAAAATAAATCTTGTACACTAAGGTTTATGCACTCAAATATATATAAGGCTTTGGATAGGTTGAGCAACACACAAGCGATATTTGTGACAAGGTTAGCAATATTTTTGAGCATAAAAGACATCTTTAATCTATTCATAACTTGAGAGCACATAAAACACTATGGGTCTTTATTTTAATCATAACCTCCGCTGAAAATTAAGCTAGCATTTAAATAAATTCAGATTTGTATTTTTAAGAGAGCACTAGCTTAAACATGCATAAATCAATTACAAAGATAAACAAAGCTGCAGTTATAATCATATATCATCATGGCACGAATTTTGTAACTTTTCCAATGATATAATCAAGGTGGTGTCTTTATTAATGGTGACATCAAGTTGAAACACAAACTGAAAATAAACAAACATGCTTGCTGAAATTTAAATAAAAACAGAAAATACTACGCAAACACACATAAGCAAAAGCTGAAAATTACAGAGAAAAAGAAAAGAAAAGAAAACTAAAGTTCCTAAATCTTCTAGTCCTCCGCCGGTGGTTGATGTTGATGATCTTGATAATAATACACTTGCTCATAATATGATTTAACGTTCCCTCCGACGAATTGATTTGGCTCCACAAGGTGAAGGCGTCCAAGTTCAAAGGCAATATTTGCGTTGCCTTCACCGAGTTGAGCTGCGTTAGCTTGGATGGCTGCGATGTTTTGAGCATTTCTTGCAGCATACCCTCCAATTATGGCCATGCTTTGTTGTGGTTGGGGATGATGAGCGTAGGACTCCGCGAAGTTAGCGTTGGGCACAACATAATTTTGTGGGGGTACCGGTGCACCACCCCCCCCATGCTTGCTCTTGTGGCCCTCCGTAATAACTTGGCGGAGGAGGGACCCCGCCGAATGGTTGCACATTGGGTTGTGCTCCACTCGCTTGTGCGGAGGATGTTCCCTCCTCTACGATTCTTCCTCTTTTGTTCTTTCTTGCAGGGACAAGGAGTCCCTCTTCCAACCAATCTTCTCTCCCTTCGTTGAAAAGCCTAAGCCTCTTGTTGGGAAGTGTTAGGTTCACTATGGCCAACCGATAACCTCCTCTCTCATCCCCACTAATGTATTTGCCTTGCCGCAAATATTCAATGCCGAGAGAGGTACCACGCAAAAGGTGGTCGGGGTTTCTTGCGATCCCCGGCCGCAAGGAAAAGGCCAACATGGAGAGGTAACACCCCGAACCAATATTACCCGCCCCCGATGTTGCTTCACAACACCAACGGTTGATCATGAGGTAAGAGGGGTCTATTGGCTGCCTGGCAATTAAAGCCGAGTATAGCCAATTCAACTCCGTGTCGGTCACCTTTGTCTCCTTCATCCTCCCCAATACCCTCTTGCACATCCAAGAGTGAAATATCCGGATAATGGGGTTGCGGATGCAATTGCGTTGTTGATGGGCTTCTCCGGAGATCATGTTCCAAAATCCCGCTAACATGCCGGGTGGCACGTCAACTTTCTCCGGAGCTCCCTTGTGGAATCCAAGCAGCTCCCTAACGTGCTCGTAGGGAACCACTTGTTGGACTCCCTCCAAACGGAATGACAAGCTTTGCACCCCATCATCATCAACGATGGGTGCAATAGTCATCAAAATTTCCAAAGCGAACCCCAAATGGGTGTCCACCGATACTCCGTTGAAGAACTGCACCCATCCAAGGTGCCCCAACATATAGTATATGTCGGTGCCAAAACCCAAGGTGTAGAGTGCTTGGTCGTCGAACTCGACGTTCGGCACAAGCCTCTTCTCAAGATTGGAGAGCCTCTCCTCCTCCTCCGCCGACAAGATGATGAAGCCGTACGAAGAGTATGTCAGGGTGTAAGGAGGTGGCGCGGTTGAGCGAGTCGATCGTCGTGGTGGCGCGGGCTGCTCCTCCGTGTGCCCACGAGGTTCGGTGAACCTCATGGAAGTGCTTCTTGCAGCCCTCATACCACCAAGGAGGAGGGCATCGTTCCTCCTCGGTGGTGCCGTATCCGTCTCCATGCTCCGGGGAGACTCGGAAACCGAGTGCCTCCTCGAAGACGTGGTTGATGACGGCTTGGATGACGACGAACTCTTCTTCTTGGAGAAGAGACTTGTGGTCTTCTTCCACATGGTTGCTGCACTCTTTTCTTCAACTAAAACTCCGGGTTGCAACCTGTAACTAGGCACTTAAACTCTTTGCTTCGGATGTGGACTTTGAGTGGATTAAGGATGTGGATTTTTTTCTTGAGCTATCAAGCTTGGGATGGTTGGCTATGTCTACGGAGGTTTTGAGCACACAAACTTGAACACACAAACAAGGGAAGGAGAGGGAAGCTTGCCTGCAGAAAACGGGAGCCGGGGGGCTCCTTAAGTAGGTGAGGCCGGCCGGCCTGGGCCGGCCGGCCTGGGGGCCTCCTGGCTCCTCCCCGCCGCGTCTTTCTTCCAGCACGATCATTTCGCCTCTGCAACTTTCCTGCCCGCGTGCTCCACGAGTTGCACCACCCAAACGCTCTCGTCCACTCCTTTTCTTGCATTATTAGTCTTCCCACTTGATGCTCCATGCTTTGGGTCATGTCCATGCTCCCTAGCTCCACTTGCTTCACATGCCACCATGAAAATCCTGCAAAGTTGATGCTTGCTGCCCACCATGCTTGTCCTTTGCATGTGGAATTGGTGAAAGTTGATAAAAGGGAATCCAATGGTGCATGCATGATTAATTCAAACTAGATTGCCTCCATTAAGGTGTGTTTAAGGTTAAGCACTCCTCTAATTCGAAATTTAAAATATTTTTCAGAGCCATGCAAGAGCTCAAACATAATTTTAGAGAAGTTTTTAAACCATTAAAAACAAATGTAAGTCGAAAATATTTTTCGACTACGTTGATTTCGGTCTCACCGGTATAGTTGCCTTCATGGGTTGAGAGCAAACATTTTCCCGGCTTGATCATGGGGGCATAGGTTTAGGTTCTAATTTTGGCTAAATAAGAAAGATTTTGAATAAAACAAAATTAGAATAGGCTTAGAAAAATTCTAATCCTAGAGAAACCAAGGATAAAGATTTTTAAAACCAACCGAAAGCTTTGATTTCTAGGTTCACGCGAGTCCTACCACGTGCTAAATTTTATTAACACTTAAATATAAATCGTGGCTCTACTTGTGTGGTTTAAGCATGAAAAATAAGTCAACCTCAGCACCATAATGAGGGTGGAAGGTTGAGTTAGGTTCTGAAATTATTTGGTTGAGGTTTCTCGAAAAGAAAAGAACAAACAAGCACATAGGAGGGTTCATGCAAAGGGTTTATGATAAAGCAAACATTCAATCAAGAATTATGTCTCTAATATTGTTCAACCACTTCTAAGTCTAATGTCTTTGCGTAATAAAACTCAAAAACTAAATTATTAAAAATACTCGAAAAACCTGGAATCGGGTTGTCCTCCCGTAGCTTATTCTTGACTCGACGAAACGGGTTGCCTCCCCGCCTAGCGCTTCGTTTATAGTCTATAGCTAGGCTTCTTCACTTGATTACTCCGGATCAACGCTCTTTGCGGGCGTTGCAATCTTGGGTACCCACTTCCGCACCATCTTGGGTGCGGGCTTGTCTTCCGGCTTAGTTGGCTTAGTCATTTTTTTGGTCTTCACGGCGGCTTCTCTTCCTTTGTCTTGACGGATGCAACACCTTCTTTGATTTTCTTTACGTTCATTTTTTTCGGCTCCTTCTTCTTTTTCAGCCCCTCCGTTTGTTTTGGTTCTCCCTTCACTCCAATCATGTTGCATGCCTCGATTCTTGGACGGAACTTGAAGGAACTCTTTTCTCCGTTGATATCGAACATGATCTCCCCCTTGCCAACATCAATAGTAGCTCCCACGGTCCTGAGGAATGGCCTCCCTAGGATGAGCGGCGGCTTCTCCCTCTCTCCCATCTCGAGCACAACGAAGTCGACGGGGATGAAGTGGTGTCCGATCTTCACGGGTACATCTTCAGCAATGCCCAAGGGATAGCGAATGGAGTTGTCTCCCAACTCCAAACATATTCATGTAGGCTCCATTGGTAGGCGTAGCTTCTCGAACACATCCCTCGGCATGACGCTCACACTAGCTCCAAGGTCGCATAACGCCTTCTCGAAGTTGAAAGAACCAACTGAACATGGAATTGTAGGGCACCCGGGGTCTTTTTGCTTCTCTAGCCCATTAGCAATAGCTGCACTACACTCCTCGGACATCTTGACATGATCTACCCTGAGTGTTGCTATCTCATATTTATTTGCAAGTATGTCTTTAAAGTAACGAGAATATGTAGGTACTTGTAGGGCATCTAGTAATGGCATGTTGATGCTAAGTCTACGCACAACTTCCACAAACTTCTCAAAGTGGTTGTCAAGTTTAGCTCGGAAGTAGCGTGGCTTGAGTTGCGGTATCCTCGTGTCTTCCTCCGGCATCTCGAATTCGGGTTCCTCGGTGACGATCCCCGTAACCTTCTCTTTAGCAACTCCTTCCACCTCGGTGGACGATTTAAGCTTCCTTGCTCCCGCGGAACGTTCCGGATCTTCGGTCTCCTTCCCCGAACGCGTTTGAATGGCCTTCGCCGATTCGGGACATTTGGGTTGTCCCGGAAGCTTCCCTTCATCATTAGTGAGGCGCCCCGCAAGTTGTCCAACTTGCGTCTCGAGCATCTTCATCATGTTGAGCACTTGATGATTGGAACTTCCGACCTCCGTCACTTTGCTATCGATGTTCTCCAACACCTTGTCTATGGTCTTGAACTTGGTGACGGTGTCCTTGTTGATCTTAGCTTGCTCATCCATGAACTCCTTCAATTGTATACGAAGCGGAACCGCGTTAGGAATAGATGAGCTTGCATTAAATTGAGGCCTACCTTGCCCGTAGCGGAAATTCGGCAATTCTCCCTTCCTCATGTAGTCGAGCACTTTGGCTTCCTCCGGACAATCTTTGCGGACATGGCCATACTCTCCACATTCTTCGCATGTGGACCTTGCTTCGGCGGCCTTCAAGTCTTGAGCCTCTTTCTTTTCCATCTCCATCTTCTCCAACCTCCTCATGAGCGAGTCGATCTTGCCCTCAAGTATGTCCTCCTTTTCCACTTGCAAGACTCCTTTGACGTTCCCCGTGGGTTGAACCGGATGTAGGCGCCCGGATGACGCCCACGTGTCATTATCCGCGACCTTCTTGAATAGCGTGAAAGCTTCCGTCGGTGTAAGCTCGATGATAGATCCTCCCGCCGATGCATCATTGATCGTCCTTGACGCCATGGTGAGTCCTTGATAGAACTTTTGCACGAGGTCTTCTTTCGGGAACTTGTGATGTGGAACCGCCCGGGTGTACTCGTTGAAGCGCTCGAATGCCTCCGAGATAGTTTCTGTAGGATATTGAACAAAGGTGGCAATCTTATTACGCAAGCTTTGAGTTTTACCCGATGAGTAGTATTCCTTCATGAAAGCCTTCATCAACGTGTTCCAATTTTGCACTGTCTCCGCCGGTTGAGAGTGGAACCATTGCAAAGCCTTCCCGAGTAGTGAGAATAGAAAAAGCCTTGCCCTCATTTGATCTTGAGTCACCCCATCCATGTTGAAAGTCTGACATAGTTGAATGAATGCTTGGAGGTGAAGGTTCGGATCCTCTTTGCCGGTGAAGGGTGAATGTTGCACCATGCGGATTGTTGAGGTCTTGATCTCGAACGGTCTTCCGATCTCCTCGAGGTTCAAGATTGGTAGGTCGATGATGTCTGGGGTGCATAGCTCCCCAATCTTGCGTTCTTGCGGTGGTTGGTCACCCATTGGTGGAAGTCGATTCTCCCGCGGACTTTGAGGTGGTGAATTCTTCGGAGATTCCTGCGATCCTTTGTCTTCCGACTCCGAATCTACAAAATCCAGCCTTTTAGCTTGATGTGCTTCGCGTCTCCTTAGCCTGTAAAGTTTTTCTGGATCATCCACAAAATTATTGGGTTTGTTGGAGAGATAGCCGTCCATCTCCTGTTAGGGTTAGCAATAAACAAAGTATGCAAAAACTAGAAAACAAAACAAATCTATAAAGACTAGAGTTAGACAAACTAGATTAGATGTATTTTGAGGATGATCAAAATTTAGTAGATGCAAAAATAAAAACAAAAAGAAAACTGAAAATTACAAAAAGGCAATAAAAAATCAAATCTTGATCACTTGTTCCCCGGCAACGGCGCCAGAAAAAGGGGCTTGCTGACGGTTAATAATTGTATCAAAGTTCGTTCGTGACTCGCAAGCGTACAAGTCTCCCGTCGTAGTCAAGGGACCCTTCTTCCCTCGAGTGGTGAACCCAAGGTATCGAATCCGTGGAACAAATGTGTGACGCAAAACTTAATCTATTAAAGCCAAGTAACTTCAATCTTCGATAAAAGAAAACATAATGCATCTAAGTAAAAGACACAAAACAAATCTAATCTACTAAAGACCGGAGAAAACAAAGTAAGATTGGGTAGATAAACCGATCTAGAGGGATCGGGGTAAGCCTTTTGTTGAAGTTCCAAGCAAGAGAAGAAGTAGCAAATCGAATCTTAATAGAAGCCTCTTTAAATCGTGGTTTCCCGTCCAAATCCGAAAACATCCGCCTTTCGAGACCCCCGTTCTGTCACAACGTATCCCTATTCATGCGGGGAGTTTAGGGCGAGTCAAAAGACAAGTCGAGATTCTTTCGGAGGATCCGGCGTGTACCTCTAGCCACCGCGGCTACAAGAACACCCTATGTAATCTATCTCGAAAATAGAATTGGAATAAGCAAAGCCGATCGAAAAACGAAATCTTCGAGGAAACACTTGATCGCTAGGAAAAGATTCAACTTGATAATTCAACTATAACAATGACACATTCACAAGATCACCACCGGGATCCTTCCTTGATCTTGCTTCTAGCTCCGGGAACTCCGACGTGGTCTTCCGTGCAAGGTTCCCACGTCGGCTAGGGAAACCCTAGTCAACTAGCTCGACCCTCTCCTCTCTGAGATGGTGTCCCTCTCTTCTCTGCTCCTCGGCGGCCGAAGACAAATTCTTCTCCTCGAGGCTCTCGGTCAGGGGGCTATAAATAGCCCGATTGACGGCTAGGGCAAAGGAGGGGGCATTTGGGCCCTAAATGGGCCTGGGCCGACCAGACTGGGCCGGCCGGCCTGGGCCCATTTAGGCCCAGCCCGAGGGCTCCTTCGCTCCATGTCGGTTCCCTTGCTTCCTGGATGTTTCCCCCTTCTGCATGTAGGTCCATGTCGTCGGTTTCTCTTAGAATTGGACTCAACTCCTTGTCTTGCAAGATTCAGCACTTTTCTGGTCAGGTCCCTGGAGTCTGTCGTCTTCTCGGATCAAGTCTCCGGCTTCTTGGAGTTAAGTTTGCTTCATTGCATGACTTGTACGGGGCTTCAAGGTCTTGTCATGAGGTGCTTGATGAACTTATCCCGAAAGTCTTGCATTCAACACTAAAACCCTGCATAAACATTAAAGTCCAAAACCGACATGCACACGTGAACTTGTTATACCACGGGGGTTAGTACCAATGGATAAGGTATAAAACTCATGCCAACACCGAAGGTAAACTCATGGCTAGGTTGACGGATTTTCACCGTCAACACGGTCGCGGCAGAGGCAAGGCCGGAGGCGGAGGCACAGCCGGCGGCGCTGGTTGCAGCGGCATTGCCGACGGCGTCCGCCATGGAGGGCCACCCGGCGCCCGCGGACGTAGAGACGCGGCCGGAGGCAATGGCCGTGGTGTCGCGGCGGGAGATCACGGCCGCGAAGGCGCGGTCGGAGGCGGCGGTGGGGACGCGGCGAGAGCCCGCACTCACCGGCGGCTCCCGGGCGGTGGCGGTGGAGATCCCGGACAACAACTCCCCGCCGCCCGGGTGGGACCAGTGGGTGAACCTGCCCATGCCGCCCCCCGAGTCCCAGGAGGGGGTACTCGTGAGGCGGTGGGACGGCCACAAGGTGGCCGGAGGCTGAGGGCGTGGCGCCGAGGCTTCTTCTTCCCGCGCCGGCCGCTCTGCTCTGGGAGAGGGGCGTGTCGACGATCCGCCCGCCTTCGCCGACACTCAAGAGGAGCAGCAGCTGTGGGGGGAACTCCGTGACCACGACGCCGCGCTCAACCGGGCGTTGAACGAGGCGCTGCGGATCCACGGCGGCCCGGCGTGGCGCGTCTTCCAGGTGAAGCGTTGTTGCCCCTTTTCTTCGATTTCTTCGTCTTCGTGTTTGTTTCTTGCAGCGCGACGCTTACTGGTTCTGATCTGTTGGCGGCAGGAGCTCGAGCACCGCGCCCGCGACAAGTATGGCGCTTTCGACCAGATGAGTGCTGAGCTTCGCCATCTCCAGGAGCAGCGTGACGCCTTCGACGCGCTCGCAGACGCCTTGGGGACCCAGACAGCTGGCTGTCGTACCGGGCTGAGGCCCTACGCGACCAGCCCCTGGAGTACGAGAGGCAGGCCGCGGCGCGCCCCCAACCCTCCAACGGATTTGCAGAGCCCTCATCGATCGGGATGAGGCGCTGCAGCAGGCGCGGGGGGATCTGGAGAGGATGCGTACGGTGGCGTCCAACTGGGAGGCGGAGGTGAGCACCGTCCGGGCCGACAACCGGGAGCTCCGCTCGTGGCTCCAGGAAGCGCAGGCCCAGCAGCGCCAGGCCGAGGAGAGGGCGCGCGCGGCTGAGAAGAAGGCCAAGGAGGCCGACGAGCTGAAGGCCACCCTCGACGCCAAGGTTGCTGCGCTTGCCACGGCGGAGGACCAGCTCCGGCAAGAGCGTACCGCCTGCCAGGGGGCTGAGGGGCAGCTCCAGCAGGAGCGGACCGCTCTTGCCGATGCTCGGTCGACGCTCGAGCGGGAGCGTACCGCTCGTGAGGCGGCGCAGAAGTCGCTGGAGGAGCGGAACGCCGATGTCTCGAAGCTCGGAAGCGCTGGGGGAAGGCCGCTGCGCGGATCTCCCGGCTGAACACGCGGGTCCCCGGGGGTTCCGGCGTTGCCGAACGGTCTTCATCGCTGTCGTAGCGTCCACCTCGTCGGGGGTGGTAGCCCGCGGCTGCCCGCGCCTCCGCTTTGCTCGTCTGCCGAGCGCTGATGACGTTGCGGGCGTCGCCGTCCTGCGCCTGCCCACGTGTGTCGAGGAGTCGTTCCTTGGCCGGTGTGCACCCCGGGTTGGTGGGGTGCGCCGTTGCTCTACCCGCATGCACCGAGGGTTCGGGCCCCTGCGCGCCCCCATCATCCCGCGCGTCCCCCTGCTGGCGGATGCGGGACGCCGAGCTCTCGGCCTGCTGGACGGCCGCTTGCTCGATGAGCTCCTGTGCCTCACGGTGCAGGTTTCGCGCCTCGGGTGTCGAGGGGGCGGGCATGGCCCGCAGCAGCGTTACGGAGGCAATGAGCTTTTGGCTCACTCGCGGAGGCGTTTTTGGGTTGTCGACGTTGAAATCGGCGTTAATGCGGTCGCGGGCCTGTGTGCCCAGCTCCCGCACGGGCTCACCGCGCGCAGAGGCTTCCCCTGCCATAGAGGCGCGGAGCAACCGCACCGTCCGATACTCTTCCGCCAGCTTGGCCTCGAGCTCGCGGGCTTGGGCCAGCTGCGCGTTGATGTCGACCCCCGTTGGGGGTGAAGGTGCAGGGGCGCTTGGTCCTGCTGCCAGGCGCGAATTGGTCCCTAGAGCGGGCGGAACCTCTCCGTCGCCGGCACTCGTTGCGCCGGTGGCATTTGCTGGGTCGTTGGCGATGACGACGCAGCATTCCCGCGCGGGGTCATAGCTTCCGGCGCTGGAGTCGTCGGAGCAGCCGAACCAGTAGTCCGTGGCGTCAAGAAATCGCCTGAACATTACTGGGTCCGGCACGCCGGAGAAGTCCCATTCCGCGTACCCGTGCAAGGCGGCGGGTGGCAGTGCGTCGAGAGAGCCTAGGGACGACTCGTCGCCGGCGGAGGCGCTAGGGTCCCTGGCGACGTAAACGTGGTAGGCAGGGGGAACCCTGCGCATTGTGGCGCTGGAGTTGGCGTTGTAGGCCATCGTGGCGCCGCGCAGACCGATGGGGAAGCACGGCCCGGAGACCGTGCGCTCACCCGCTGTGGCGGCAGTCGTCGTGGCCGACGGGCGCGCCGCGTTGTGAGGCGACGCGCTCGGCGTGTCGTCGCTCCGACCGCGCCCGGCGCGAGCGCCCGGCCGGAGCGGCGGCGGCGCCGTGACGCCGATGGGCCCGCGGCGTCCGTGCGCGGCGGCGTTTGCGTCGTGGTGACGCGTGCAGCGGCGACCGGGGCGGACCCAGCTTGGCGCCGCGCGCGAAATTCCTCACCGTTGGTGAGGCGCATCAGGTAGCCGTTCCCCGTAGCCTGGAAGTTCAGGCCCCGAACCGGATTTCGAACCTGGCGGAGAGGGGGTCCGAGCTGCCCATGGAGTAACGCGTGCCGCGATACTCAGTGCGAATCACCATGGAGGGAGTTGATGGCGGATTGACCTTCGGTGCTCATGAGCCCCACGGCGGGCGCCAACTGTCGGTGCGGAATGTAGTCACGACACTAACTAGTAATAAGCGCTAAGGTCTCTCCCTCAATGGTCGATGCTAAGCAACTAGAGACACAAGAATTATCTTGGTTCCGACCGAGGGGCCGTACGTCCAGCAGCGGTGTGCTCGAGGCACTGTATTGCCCAGCACCGGGGTGCATGTAGTGGGGCGGCTACAAGCAAGGCGGGAGAGGAGGCGTGGCCTCCAAGTCCCTGGTGGAGTGATCAGAATGGGTTCAGATGTTGTGGGAGAATTGGGGAATGTGTGTTGTCTTGTCCCGTGTCCCCTGCGGCGGGGGAGTTCACCTTCCTTTTATAGACCAAGGAGAGGGCGAAATACAATCATGCCGCACTATTCAGCTACATGGGGAAGTATGGTGTGCAACGCCGCAGAGTTGGCGGCCGCCTTGATGGTCCTTGCCACGATCTGGTCATCATGGTGTGTCTCGTACCCGAACAGTGGCAGCTTCGAGGGTAGGGGCGCAGTGGTTGGCCATGGCGTCTTCAGAAAGGCTTGAGGAAGCCGCAGACGGCGATCTGTACGGGCCACAGTGGTAGGCGTGGCGGCGTCCCGTTCCCGCGTGCCTCAAGGCGCCGGAGTGGTTGTAACAGTGCCCGGCGTGGCCTTGCGAGCACGGGGACGGCCGCACGGGACCAACAGTGGAAGGGATGCGTCCCGCCGGCCTAGCGTCATGACCTGGCCCTGCAAGTTCACGAGAAAGCGGTTCGAGGGTGTGGCCGGCCCCCCTTCGAGGGCACGGCGCGTTAGCCGTACGGGAGTAGGCGGCGCGGCGTCACGAGGCTGACACCGGCCATGTCGCACAGTCCCCCACAGTGGTGGGGATGGGTTCCCCCTAGGGAGTTGGCGCAACAGGGTCGGGGCATGATTCCCAGGAGCATGATGGCGCCGCCCTGCCGTGCCAGAGCATTAAATGCCCGTACCCGCGTGCGGGAACGGGCGTGCGCGTGAGGGAGTCTCGAGCGAGACGGAGGCGAACCCTCGGGCGAGGCGGAGCCCGCTCGAGGGGGTGGTGAACCCTTGAGCGAGGCGGAACCCGCTCGAGGGAGGTACGAACCCTCGAGCGAGGCGGAACTCGCTCGAGGGGGCCTTTGAGTGGGCCAATTCGGTGGGCCGCGGGGACCACCGTAGTGTGGGCCGTGCCCCGTGTGTATGCTTAAGTGAGAGGTGTTTCGCTTTGGTTTTTTGCTGGTTTTAAGCAAGGTTTCCCCGGTTGTTTTTGGGGACCCTCAGGGCTGTCCCCGACAGAAGCATACGTCGACGACATCGTCGTCAAGTCTAAGAAGACAGGGGACCTGGTCCCCGACCTCACCGAGGTCTTTGCGAAGCTGCGACAGCACGGGGTGAGGCTAAACCCCAAGAAATGCGTTTTCGGGGTTCCGAGGGGCATGCTCCTTGGCTTTGTTGTGTCGGAACGTGGCATCGAAGCAAACCCCGAGAAGATCTCAGCAATGATGGACATGGGGCCAATCAAGCACCTAAAGGGCGTACAACGAGTCACGAGCTACCTCTCAGCTTTGAGCCGCTTCATAACGCGACTTGGGGAGCGCAGTCTGTCACTGTACAAACTCATGAAGAAGTCCGACCACTTCACATGGACCCCCGGAGCACAAGAGGCACTCGATTCTCCCAAGAACATGCTCAAGAGCCCTTCGATCCTCACAGCTCCAACCCATGAAGAGCCGATGCTTCTATACATCTCAACGACAACTCAAGTGGTTAGTGCAACGCTGGTGGTCGAGCGGGAACAGCTCGGAAGGTCGCAGAAAGTTCAACGACCCATGTACTTCGTCAGCGAGGTGCTCTCCGACTCCAAGACACGCTACACGCAGATGCAAAAGCTCGTGTACGTGATCTTGATGACCAAGCGCAAGCTCCGACACTACTTCGACATGCACCCCAAGTACCCGCTCAGGGAGGTCATCCAAAACCCCAAGGCCGAAGGGAGGATCGCCAAGTGGGCGCTCGAGCTGATTGGACAGAACATAACCTATGCACCACGCAGTGCTATCAAATCACAAGTACTCGCAGACTTCGTGGCCGAGTGGACGGAGATTCAAACTCCCCTGACGTCAATCGAGGACGAGACATGGACCATGTACTTCGACGACTTGGTGATGAAGGAGGGAGCCGGTGTAGGCCTTGTCTTCATATCGCCTCTGGGCATATGCATGGAATACTTGGTGCGACTACACTTCACGGCATCAAACAACGCCGCCGAGTACGAAGCCCTGATCAACGGCCTCCGAATCGCCGTTGAGCTAGGGATCAAACGCTTCGAGATCAGGGGAGACTCGGAGCTAGTCGTGGACCAGGTCATGAAGGACAAAAAACTGCGTGGACCCGAAGATGGTGGCGTATTGTCAAGCCGTGCACGACCTAGAAGACAAGTTCCACGGGCTCGAGCTTCATCATATACTACGTGACTACAACAAAGCAGCTGATCGACGTACTTGTGGAGACCGCATCCAGTCGCAGCCCGGTGCCTCACGGGGTCTTTGCGAGTGATCAACATGCACCTTCCTTACGCGCACAGAGAGAGAAGCCACCCGAGGAGGAAGAACCCGAGGTTATGGCGGTAGATCAGCCACCCGAGCCAAACCTTGAAGATCCCGACTGGCGTTTCCCAATCCTCGAGTAGCTAGTCGAAGGAAAGCTCCCCTTCGACTAGACGGAGGCTCGCATCGCCCGATGAGAAAATGCGTTTGTCCTCATCAACGGTGAGCTCTACAAGCGAGGGGCAGCCGACATACTTATGCGGTGCATCCTTGGAGACTAGGGCTGTGAACTATTACGAGAGCTACATGCCGGAACCTGTGGGCATCACGCTGGTCCAAGAGCACTTGTCAGAAAGGCTTTCCGACAAGGGTTCTACTGGCCCACGGCGGTGGAAGACTCCAAGGACATCGTACGACGCTATGAAGGGTGCCAGTTTTACGCTTGACAAACTCACCTCCCGGCGCAGGCGCTTCAGACGATCCGCATCACGTGGCCTTTCGCCGTGTGGCACGTCAACATGGTGGGACCGCTCCGACAAGCGCCCGGGGGCTTCACTCACCTCCTCATGGCGGTCAACAAGTTCTCCAAGTGGATCGAGGCTCGACCCATCGTCAACATCCGCTCTGAGGAGGCGGTGTCCTTCTTCACCGATATTATTTACCGTTTCGGCATACCCAACACAATCATCACCGACAATGGCACCCAGTTCACATGGAAGAAATTTCTCAACTTCTGTGACGACAACAATATTCGTGTGGACTGGTCGGCTCTTGCCTACCCGAAAACGAATGGACAAGTCGAGAGGGCGAACGACATGATCTTGCAAGGCTTGATGCCACGAATCTTCAAGTGACTCGAGAAGTTCCGAGCAAGATGGGTGGTCAAGCTACCGTCCGTGCTGTGGAGTCTACGTACCACACCGTGTCGTGCCGCAGGCTTCACGCCCTTCTTCATGGTGCTTGGCTCCGAAGCGGTCTTGCCCACGGACATCGACTACGCCGTCCGCGAGTACGGGCCTACACCGAGGAAGACAACCAAGTCGCACTCAAGGACGCGATTGACCAACTCCACGAGGCACGGGATGTAGCACTGCTGCACTGTGCCAAGTACCAGCAGGCCCTGCGGTGCTACCACGAGCGCAACATGCGTCCTCGCGAGTTCCACGTCGGAGACCTTGTACTTCGATGTGTTCAAGGCAGCAAAGACAAGCACAAGCTATCACCACCTTGGGAGGGGCTGTTCTTCATCCATGAGGTGCTCCGACCAGGGACATACAAGATCCAGCACGAGGACAGAAGGGTTGTCTCCAACGCATGGAACATCGAGCACCTGTGCCCGTTTTATCCTTGAGTAACTATTCAAACCTCATACATCAATAAATAGTTGTTGAATGCCCTGTTCACATGTCTTTGAGTTCAGAAACCTATCGATGGATGTGTTTATAAGTTTGCAACTATGTTCGGGTCCGAGTCCTCACGTCTTTGTCTGACCTCTTTTCAAAAGTATTCGGGCGACCACCTGGACTCGGGTCCAAAAAATGATTTCACAAACAAAACCACGTCATGTTACCTCCTGAACCTTTTGAGTTCTCGGGGGCTGCAAACGAGTGGTTACCCTTAGCGGTTTGAGGGGGACGAGCTCTCCGACTCTTATGCCTCTGTGACTCCAGAGTAGGGCTCGACCACCTTGATTTTCTAAGGTCGACTACGCGTTGCTGTAGTTGTCCTCGGATGGTCGGAAGCGATCGTGATGTAATGCAACTTGAATAAAGTTCATAGCTACACGGCTAGTAGTGTTACGACTTGTTCCGGTCATTACATAAAGCAAAGTATGATACAATTAACTTGAGGGCGCGGGGTCTTCCGGGTCCTTTGGTGCATCTTGTGGCAGCAGCTCCAGATCTTTCAGGGCAGCGTCGGCCATGTCGCGGATGAAGGAGACGCAGTCTTCCTCAAGCTCGTCGCACTGCATGTCTGGAGGACCGATTAGGTGACCGAGAGGGGGGGAGTGAATGGGAGTCGATAAAAATTCTTCTCCAAAGAGAGAACTCGACCTATACCCCAAATTCACAACCAAGGATTCCCACACGAGTTTGCCAAGGTCACGTAGTCACAACGGATCTACCAACCTTAGGAACAAACCCCAAACAATCCCAAAGCAAAAGCAAAACTCAAAGAAGCAAGGGACTTAGCAACCCTGCGCACAGCTAGGCAGACGGTCTGCTAGGCAGGGGCGGACGGTCCACGACCCACGGGCGGACAGTCCGTTAATCGCAACAGAACCACCAGACGCACACCTCGAAACACAGATGGTACGTACCCTACACGTAGACTGTCCGAGAGCAACTCGTGCCGCGCGGACGGTCCGCCAAACACCTTCCGGCCAGAAACAGCTAGGCAAACAGATTGAAAAGAGAGCGCTCAAGAACCAGCGAAGAATACGAAGAACACCTGGACGAACTTCACCTTGTGGACAGTCCGCCTGCTACCCGCGAACGGTCTACCAGGCACGGGAACAGCAGCTCGAGCCTGAAACCGAAGGAGCCAAACCACCTACCCGTCCATGGATCTCCCAAACGGCTGAAGCTCTTTAGGAAAGATTTGGGGAAGGTGTGAAGCATCCCTAGGGGATTCTATGCCCCAAAACTTGGGTCCTCAAATGAACACATTGTCTCTCAAGAAATGGTACCTCACCTCTATATGTTTGGTTCTGGAGTGAAGCACAGGGTTTTTCGCTACGCTTATGGCACTGGTGCTATCACAAAGAAGTGGGATCTGGGTGCACTCCTCACCAAAGTCTCTCAAAGTGTATGAAATCCACAACAGCTGGGAACAACAACTCGCGGCTGCAACATACTCTGCCTCGGTGGTAGACTGAGCTACACTAGACTGCTTGCGGGAAGACCACGAAACCAACGAGGACCCAAGAAACTGACAGGAACCAGAAGTATTCTTCCTCTCGACTCGACAACCAGCAAAATCCGCATCAGAAAAACCATGAAGAGAAAGAGTCGAAGAGGAAGAATACCAAAGACCAAGACCAGGGGCAGACTGTAGGTACCTGAAGATCCTCTTGACGGTCTGTCGATGTGATGTCCTCGGCGAAGCCTGAAAACGAGCGCACAGACACACACTGAACTGTATGTCTGGCCTCGTCGCCGTCAAATAGAGGAGGGAGCCGATCATGCTCCTGTACTCCCACTGGTCCACTGGTTCTCCGTCCTCGTCCACATCCAAAGTAGCCGTTGTTAACACCAAAATTTGGTAAGGAGTATGACATGTGGGTCCGATTCGGAAAAGAGTCCGTCTGGTGGAAGGAAAGGTATCTTCAGAGATTTTCGGCAGAAGGATCCGCGGTCGGCTATCTCTGCTCCCGGTTCGGCAAAGGAACAGAGAGCTGATTTTGCGGGATTGGACGGTGACGTGGCTCGATCAGGGGAAGCGAATGGATGGACAGGCGATCAAGTTTAGTTAGGCAATGAATCCATTCGCAATTGTAATCAGCAGGGTATAAATATGATCCCTGGATGTATGTAAAACAGACGTTCATTCCTCAATACACACCGGCCTTGCGCCAAAACCCTAGAGTCACTTGTCGTGTCGTCGAGTTCTTCGAGAGGACCAATCGATCCGTCGACCTCCGTGAGTACCGGCAACCTTGTATCATGTCTAGTATCATGCGGTGGATTTAGATCTGATGCAAGTAGTCTTGTTACCATGCTTCGTGTCATGCGGTAGATTCAAGCTTGGTTCAAGAGGGTTTCTTGTTAGATCATGAGCCATGCGGTAGGCTAAGGTCTAGCTCGAAGCTAGTTATCGGCTCTATTGGGTTTTGGCAAGATCCAATAGATTCATTAAGTTATCCTGTATTATCATGAGTTTTTGCTTTATGTTTTAATTCATGTAATACACCTTTGCCCAATCTAGATGGGTTTGGATCGGCTCTTTTCCTTTTAAGATCCGTGCACGAGCGGGTTTCGTATTTTGACGCGTGGATCTCGTGCTCTCCGATAGCCGAAACCGAATCGATCTAGGTTGTTACATGTTGCGGGTTCAAGCTTGCTTTGTTAGTATAAATCTTGAAAGAGCCGGGTATCATGCGGTAGATGCAGGTTTTTGGGTTGCTTTGGGGCTAGTCATCCGGTGGATTAGATTTCCAATTCAGCCTGATAGATTTATGCACGTGGTAATGTTTGTTCCTTCTTCATGGACCCCGAATCGGTTGTTCAGCCGCATTCGGTTATATCTTCACGGGTAGATCACGTGCGTTATTTATGTTTTAAAAGACGTGTGCTTCTAGCTTTCCATATTTAGGTTGTATCATGCGGTGGATAGATCTATTTGTGGAAAGTGGTGCGTTCTTTCATGCAAGTTGTATCATGCGGTGGATAGATTTGCCGATGTCGTGCCCGACGGATCTTAAAGTGATTAGACATGCGGTAGACTAACGCTTTGGATCTATGCATGCTTATTTTAATACATGATCATGTTCGTGCTCTATTTTATTTAACGTTAATCTTCATGAGGATCGGTTATGGCTTGGCACATGCATCCATGTTCATTCAAAGATCGATCGTTGTCATGCTTACATCATCCATTCGGCAGTGTTCTTTTTTCCTTCTTGGTTACCCGAATGGTCGTGGTTCTTTGACAGGTAGCTTCGCATAGCTACATGTCGTCTTGCTTGGCTTCTTAGCCGTAAATATGGAACCTTCTGGTACTACCCGGTAGGTTCCAATTTTTGGCATTTAACTGTTTCATCTTTTGTTAATTTTCGGGAAAAATTGACGGCACGTCACTTTCTCTCTCGCGTGTGCGAAGCTAAGCTTTTCGGCTTGCTTGTGTGATTGGCGGCGAGTGCACATTTTGCGTCAACACACTTTCGGCACGCCCGGTGGGACCTACGGCCGAATTGGTTCGGGATGCCCGAGATCACGGACCTCCCGGATGTCGGCATTGAGGAGCTTTCTCCGGAGCGAAGATCGCGGCTCGTAGACGCCGTGAATCGGTTTCAACAAAAGTGTCTCATGTCATTCAAGAAGAATCGAAGTGGTGTACCATATCTAAAGAATGGCACCGCCCCGAGTGCTATTGCCGGGAGAAACCGACGCTACGACCCAACAAGAAAAGGAAGAATGCGCGCGGATCTTCCAAGAGTCAATGGACGACGTGCTCACCAAGCATAACCAAGCTTTCCTTGGGTCGCTCCAACGGATGATGGTGGCCCTCTTCGGCCCGGGCGCGGGGCAAGCGTTCGGAAAGGCGTACGCCGGAAAGAGCACCGTGGAGCTGGGTGAATCAAGCTCTCAGCCGCCACCACGGGGCCCGGTGCAGCAGCCCCCTCCTCAGAGCTCCGGGAGCCAAGCGTTCCAACCTCCTCCACAGGGCGCTGGGGGGCAGCCAGTTCAGCCTCCGCTGCAGGCTTCAGGAAGTCAACCGATCCCGCCACCACCACAGAGCAGCACAGGTCAGCCTGTGCAACAGCCGAATCCGTACCAGCCCACGTACGGAGACCTAGCGTTCGGCTCATGCCGGGGCCCCACTTGACCCCGGTCGAAGAATAGCTCCGTCAACCAACCGGCTCCCGAGAGGAATCTATACGGCGGTGGCTATCATGAAGTGGGAAATTACGGGGCGTTCGACGCCTTCCCGCACCCGGGGTACGCGCGCGAGGGCGGCGGGCGCTCAGGAGGAGGATGCCCTAGCACGTAAGATGGCCGAATTGATGCAGAATCAGTTCGGCCTCAAGCCAAGGATGCAGGGCCCCACTTACAGGCCGCCGTTCCCAGAGTGGTACTATAACGTGCTCCTGCCGCCAAGGGTAAAACCACCGACGGAATTCACCAAGTTCTCTGGGCAGGACGAGACAAGCACGGTCGAGCATATCGCTCGTTATCTCATGCAGCTGGGGGAATGTTCGGCCGAAGAGACGTTCAGGGTTCGCTACTTCCCCGCCTCGCTGACGGGTCCAGCTTTCCAGTGGTTCTCGTCCTTGCCGCCTGAGTCAGTGGCCAGGTGGAAAGATTTGGAGCGTAAATTCCACGCTCACTACTTCAGCGGCGAGCTTCGAGAAGAAGCCGATCGATCTCGCCACCCCGAAGCAAAGGCACGGTGAAACACCGCCGGAGTTTCGAGAAGATTCGGAGAAGTCAAGGGCATGTGCTTCTCATTGAACTTGCCGGACGATCGGCTAGCCGATATGGCCGTCGCGGGATGTTACCGGCCGTGCGCGAAAAGCTCTTTGGGATGGAGTTTGAAAACTTGGGCCAAGCTCGTCGCAGAAATTATCCTTGATGAGTAATCGGGCATATGGCCTCAAGAAGGACCCCAAGTTTGGCAAGCGGCACGACATCGCCGATATCTACAATCAATTCTTGGACAAAGCTGATTTGTTCGAGGATTCTGACGACGAACTGGAGATAGGCACGGCGAGAAATCATGTGGGGTAAAGAGCCTCTCACAATGAATCAGCGCTGGGTCAGACAGACCAAAGGAACCTACGACTTCGACATCACAAAGGCTGACAAGTTGTTTGAGCTCTTGGTAAAGGAAGGCCGAATCAAGCTGCCTGAAGGGCACTCTATGCTTCGGCCTGATGGAGTCAAAACGAAACGTTACTGCGGCTTCCATGACAGGGACTCGCACTCCATCAACGATTGCAGGGTCTTCAGGATGAGGATCCAGAAGGCTATCCAGGAAGGGCATCTCAAGTTCGACAACAAGATGAAGCTGGATGGCCACCCCTTCCCGCAGAACATGCTCGGCTTTTCTGTCAATGCGATAACAGCCGAAGAGAAAGGGAAAGTCAAGGTCCTGACCTCGGCCCGAGTCCAAGCAAGATGGATCAGTTGACCCGAAGCGCCAAGTGACCATAGAGCAAGTCCAGGGCGACGCCCCCGCGTTCTCAAGAGCCACATCGAGATCGGGGAGTCGTCCAAGCCCAAACCCAAGGTGACGTCGCGCATCCTCCTTAATAAATGGCAGCGCCAGATGGAGAAGGAACGCTACCGGGAGCGTCGTCACGAGGAGGAGCAACGCGGGGGCGAGGAGGAAGCGCGCGGATGGAATCGGGAACGGCACGCGCGCGCGCGGGGAGCGCGCCCCCCGGGGGTGCGCCTTCTTCGAGCACTGCTTGGAATGAAGGCACGAAACTACCCACATTAAGGAACCGTCCCGAATGCGGCGACGGATATGCGAGTACGGGCGAGAAAGCGCAATCGCCGATCCGTCCACGAAAGACTTGGAAGGGTCCTCCCGAATGGGGATCGGCGGCAAAAAATTGAAATCATTGATCATCCCGGGAAGCGCCGAGCCGATCTCGGGTGGGCCGACCACGAGGAGGACGAGGAGGTCTACGTCTGGCAGAAGGGGCAATGGTGCCCACCCGGTCTACGCAAGAGCCAGAAGAGGCGGGTCCAACGCTTGAGGAACCGCGAGATGAAGCAAGCCGGGGTCCAGACGAGACGAAGTGGCGCCCCAAGGACCGGCGGAAGGATCAAAGCGTCAAGCCCCCGCATGCATGGTATACTTCTGCCAAACGAGTTCATGGCTCCCGCTAACCGGGTGATGCAGGGAGGAAGCTTCCTTTGACGACGAGCGGCCCGAGGAGATGATGGCGCGGTCGGTGCTTGCCAAGCGTGGCCATCTTCGACAAGCCGGCCAAGAATCGCCACATGAGGCCGCCGTACTTGAGGGGGGTACGTCAATGGCAAGCCATTGACCAAGATGTTCGTCGACGGTGGCGCGGCGGCTTAACGTGATGCCGTACACCACCTTCGGGAAGCTTGGCATGACCCCGAGCGATTTGACACCAACAAGCATCATCCCGAACGACTTCGCCGGAACCCCTCGGACACCAAAGGATGCGCTCACGTGGACTTGATGATCGGGTCCAAGACGCCGCTCACCACCTTCTTCGTCATCGAAGGGAAGGGAGCCTACGACTGCTTGGCTGGGCGGGGCCGGATCCACGCCAACTGCTGCGTCCCATCCACTATGCATCAACGGTGATCCGGTGGGTGGACGATGAAATTGAGGTCGTACGGGCGGACGACTCCGTGAGCGTGGCTAACATGGAACCGGCCTTCGGGAATACCAAGGCATCGATTGCTTCTCGGGGAAGGGCCGGGGGAGAAGGTCTGTTGAACTGTCGGCGGTGACCAACGGCCGATTCAAGCGATCGGCTCTTACGGTAATTTTTAATGGAGAACCCCGTGGATGGCACCGATGGCAAGGCGGGACGAGGATTCATGTCGGCCGATAAGGCTGGAGGAAGTTGACATTGGAAACGGTGATAAACCGAGGCCGACGTTCATCGGTGCGGGTTTGCAACCGGACTTCGGGGGAACTTAATCAAGCTTCTCAAAGAATATAAAGATTGCTTCGCCCGGGATTACTCGGAGATGCCCGGATTGGATCGATCCATCGTCGAGCACCGGTTGCCAATCAAGCCGGGATTCAAGCCATATAAGCAACCGCCCCGGAAAATCTACAAGGATGAAGTATTGGCCGATGTGAAGAAGGAAATCGAAAGATTACTTGATGCAAACTTCGTTCGGCCACCTGCAGATATGCGGAGTGGATTTCTAACATCGTCCCTGTGTACAAGAAAAATGGAAAAATGAGAGTTTGCATAGACTTCGGGGACCTAAACGAGCTACTCCCATGGATGGATACCCAATGCCTATTGCCGATTTGCTAATTGACGCCGGCCGGGACACAAGGTGATTAGCTTCATGGATGGCAACGCGGGATACAATCAAATCTTTATGGCAATAGAAGACATCTCGAAGATGGCCTTTAGGTGTCCTGGTCATATAGGCCTATTTGAATGGATCGTCATGACATTTGGGTTGAAAAATGCCGGTGCAACCTACCAGCGGGCCATGAATTACATTTTTCATGAGTTGATCGGCAAGACCGTGGAAATCTACATTGACGACGTGGTGATCAAGTCCTTAAGCCATGACTCCCATCTGGAAGATGTGAAGAAAACCCTGGAATGCACCCGGAAGCATGGTCTGAAGATGAATCCAAACAAGTGTGCATTTGGGGTGTCAGCTGGAGAGTTCTTGGGGTTTTTGGTCCACGAAGGAGGGATTGAAGTTGGCAAAAAGAGCATGAAAGCCATTGATGACGTCGTTCCTCCAACCAACCTCAAGGAGTTGCAATCACTGCTCGGCAAGATCAACTTTGTGAGAAGGTTCATCTCAAATTTATCACAGAAGGTGTTGCCGTTCTCTCCGTTGCTAAAACTAAAGAAGGATCGAAGTTCACATGGGGCGACGAACAACAAAAGGCTTTTGAAGAAATCAAGCAATACATGAAGGAGCCGCCGGTCTTTGGTTCCTCCTCGGTGAACAAGCCTTTCAAGTTGTACGTGGCGGCCGATACCCAAACTATTGGATCGGCCCTTATTCAAGAATTCGAAGGGAAGGAGCGGGTAGTAGCCTATCTTAGCCGAAAACTACTTGATCCTGAAACCAGGTATTCGGCTATAGAAAGATTATGTCTTTGCGTATACTACTCGTGTACAAAGTTTCGGCACTACTTGTTGAATGCCGAATGCACTGTATACTCGAAGTTTGATGTGATAAAACATATGTTATCTATGCCAATTTTGAAAGGCCGGAGATTGGCAAAGATTCGAGAGCTAGAAGGCCTGGTGGAGAGCTAGGGGCACCTATGGCAACATTTATAGGCCTGGCAGGGTAATTGTGGCTCCGAATCGTGGCTGTGGATCGTGGCGCACGTCCCAATAAAATCGGAAGGCGGAGAGATTTCCTTGACCAACCCGCCGGTGGGTCGTTTGGAGTTCTAAGCGGCGAAACGCGTGTGGGTCGACGGTTTCGGCTAAAGGAATTCAAGGTGTCGTTCGGCGATTAGCGTTTCACTACCGAATGGGTCGTTCGGCATCACATCTCAAAGTACGCCAAGGAAAGGAAACAAATCGCAAAGGAAATATTACAAGAACGACCGATCCGGTATACATCAATAAGAACATTCAAGCGTTAAGGAGTTTTGCAAGTGCGTGACGAACATCGGATATTATCAAGCGGGAGTTATCCAAGATCTCCTGATAGTCCTTTTGGGCATCAGATAAGTCGATAAGCTCGCATCGCCTTTGCTTTACTCTGGTAACAGCCGATTCTGCCTCCGCTTCGGTCTTTGCTATTAATCCAGGGAGATCGGCTATTTTCTTACGGTCAATTTCAATCTCCGTTGACGGGCGTTTCAATTCCGCCTCTAGAGCGACCTTTACGGCGACTTTCGGATCGTAAGAAGCTTGCGGGTCGGCCAAGGCATCCTTATGGCTTTTTGCTTGGGATTGTATCCCGTTCATGGCCTCGTTCAACATCGGTTTTCTCCTTTTCAATGGCCGAGCGGGAGCGCAATTTCCTCCAAGTGCGCCTCAAGGGAACATAGAAGGGCTCTAAGTCGTAGATGGACGACGAGAAAAGCTCGATGTCATCGGGAAGTTGGCGACTAATGGGCTCAAACATCTCTTCAAAATGACGAGAGATCATTGAGGCTGATCTCCGGACGTCTTTTTCTAGCCGAGCTGCAATTTCTTTGAGCTTGAGCAATACCTCGTCGGGCAACGGCTGGTTTACTTCTTTCATCACATCAGCAGCTGATGGGCCCTCTGATGGCAAGCTCGATGATGACGGGGCGTGATCCTGAAAACAACACTGCCAAGGTGAGAATGCTAGCATCAAGGTATCAAGATTAAGAGCGGAACCGAGTACCTCGTGAATGGTATCTTGAGCGGGAGCAATCGCAGACGGAAGAGGCGTCCCGAGTAGAGCGAAACGTCCAAGTCGGGAGATGCTGGTGCAGCAATCAGCGACTCGTGAGTTTCTGGCTGGGGAAGAATTGGATCTTCCTCTGTTGGGTTAGCCGTTGCAGCTTGGCTGATAGGCGATGGCATCCTGGGAGAACTTGGCGGCTCCAGTTGAGTTGGGGGATTCATCTCTGGAGAGCGTACTGCTTCCGCAGAAGGTGATGAAGATGAAACCTCTACTGGGATGGGCAATTCAAACCTGGAAGGGCTCGCCTGTTGAACCACTGGGACATCTACAAGTGGTTCTCCAACGGTTTCTTCTGCAAATGTTCAATTGAAGGGATAAGTGCCGGTGCTCATCCTTGAGAAAGAACAGCAAAAGCCATACCAGTGGATGGGGCATCGGCAGGTATTGGTTCTGAAGAATGTTGGGCTCGGTCGAAATACACAACGATATGATCCATCAAGAACGAGTGACCCGGTAATCAAGAAGGTAAAGGAGTTTACCTCAACCAAGTACTTTCTTGACGGTTCTCCTCCTTTTAGAGCTCGGAGGGGGAACCGGATGCAATCCTTGCCTCCTGTCGGCAGGCAAGGCTGGAAAGGCCGGGATCGGTGGTAGCATACCTGTCCATCGCTTAGCGCGGGGTTGTAGATTTAAACCCCGGTGCTGAAATTGGGCCTTCGGCATTATAAGTTATTACCCCGGCTCGAGGGGCGGGAAGCGTGTTCTCCGTGGACGGAAGATGGAGGTCGGGACCATGAGTAAAAGTCGATCAAGGGGCTCGGTGTGTTACCTCCGGGTTCGGCAAAAAATCGGGCACCGGTTACGCACGGAACACATGAACGGGTTCACTGAAGATGTGGTCGTGGAATTCTTGCCACCATGAGTTGAAGGTAGGGTGAGCTATGATTGCAGGCACAAAAGGACATGTGTAGACAGTGGGGCTGCACACATAGTTGAAAACTCTGCTGCACTGCATCGATTCTTTGATTTCCTCCCTGGGCTTGAGGAATTCATGCAGAAACAATCTTGGGGGCAGTGGCCACATCCAAGTTGCACGGCCATTATGTTAGGTGGTAGTACTCATAAGTACTGGCATTCTGCCTCCCTCCATTGAACTCGGCCGGTAATATACATGGGCGGATTATGATATTAAAGATTTCCGGGGAATCTCCCATCTTGATGGCTGGGCTCAAAGGAGAACTCGACAGGAAAGGTCAGAGTGTCATAGCCTATATAAGGAAGCCAAAGAGGATTGGGGAAGCCTTTGAAGAACAACTCGAAGAGTTGGGTGATGTCCTGCTGAACGATAACAGTTGAAGCTGCTTCTCCATAGCTTTGGCATCCTCTGGTGACTTGAAGCTCTCCTTCAGGGGGATTGGACCAGGGGAAGAACCTGGAGCTCAAGTCGACGCCTACGATCTGGTGCATGTGAAGCTGCAGCCAAATCTGAACAAACCACCAAGGGCCATTGACGCACGTTATCCTCTGGCTGGTATACATTTGGGTAACTGTCTGATGAAGCATATGGTATACACTGCCCAAGAGGAATTTTCCCAGAGGAAGGCGGTTGCCGCTGGCCAGATGGATTGCCATTGCGATATGATTCAGAGTGGGTTCATTGGCCTTGCCACAGAAGACAAACCTGCATAACCACATGTTCAAGAAGGCTCTGTATTCAACTTCGCCAAGGGGATTATCTCTCATATGTTTCAAAATATAATTCTTGTAGCCATTCCCTGGCTTTACCCCTGTTTGGCGTGAGGAGTTCTTGAAATTCCAAGGCCGAACAGACCCGGTGATGTCAAGGCCGGTGATCATGTACACATCGGCCAAAGTTGGAGACATTGGGCCATGCCCAAACGGAAGGCATTGACGCCATTGGACCGAAGTGGCACGCGGCTATCGAAGATCTTCATTCTTGGGCATCTCGGCTACGGACAACTCCAAACATTGAGCGATGCGGAGGGTATCCGATTGGTCGGTCCACTCTTATCCGCAAGAATCCTACGGTACCAAGTCTTCCGGCCCTGCGATTGGGGGCAAAGGCCGGTTCTTGAACGCATCTTGCCATTGAGGAGGTGGAGATAAAGCTACCTTGAAAGGGATTCTCCGAGATTCGGCGGCAATGAAATCTCGAGGGTCGGGATTCCCTTCGGGACCAAGATAATAAGGCTGCGAATTGGCCTCAATAGGAATCGAAGGGCGGTAGATGGTTCCTAGAAGAAAGCGGAAGAAGAAAATCTCAGGTAAAATTGAAAACCTAATGCCGAACAAAGGTTTGGAGGGGTGAAGTTACCTGAGCAGCTTGGTGCTGAGTTGCCATTGGAGTTTCGAGCTCGGAACAAAGGGGATCTAGGGTTGGATCTGAACGAAGAATCCGGCGGATTGCGAAGAACGGTGTTGACAGGTTTGGCTCAAGGATTCGTGGCTGGAGTCAATTGTGGAACAAAATTACTTTTATCCCACAATTGAAGGGGCATGTGTTAACACCAAAATTTGGTAAGGAGTATGACATGTGGGTCCGATTCGGAAAAGAGTCCGTCTGGTGGAAGGAAAGGTATCTTCAGAGATTTTCGGCAGAAGGATCCGCGGTCGGCTATCTGCTCCAGTTCGGCAAAGGAACAGTAGAGCTGATTTTGCGGGATTGGACGGTGACGTGGCTCGATCAGGGGAAGCGAATGGATGGACGGGCGATCAAGTTTAGTTAGGCAATGAATCCATTCGCAATTGTAATCAGCAGGGTATAAATATGATCCCTGGATGTATGTAAAACAGACGTTCATTCCTCAATACACACCGGCCTTGCGCCAAAACCCTAGAGTCACTTGTCGTGTCGTCGAGTTCTTCGAGAGGACCAATCGATCCGTCGACCTCCGTGAGTACCGCAACCTTGTATCATGTCTAGTATCATGCGGTGGATTTAGATCGATGCAAGTAGTCTTGTTACCATGCTTCGTGTCATGCGGTAGATTCAAGCTTGGTTCAAGAGGGTTTCTTGTTAGATCATGAGCCATGCGGTAGGCTAAGGTCTAGCTCGAAGCTAGTTATCGGCTCTATTGGGTTTTGGCAAGATCCAATAGATTCATTAAGTTATCTTTGTATTATCATGAGTTTTTGCTTTATGTTTTAATTCATGTAATACACCTTTGCCCAATCTAGATGGGTTTGGATCGGCTCTTTTCCTTTTAAGATCCGTGCACGAGCGGGTTTCGTATTTTGACGCGTGGATCTCGTGCTCTCCGATAGCCGAAACCGAATCGATCTAGGTTGTTACATGTTGCGGGTTCAAGCTTGCTTTGTTAGTATAAATCTTGAAAGAGCGGGTATCATGCGGTAGATGCGGAGTTTTTGGGTTGCTTTGGGGCTAGTCATCCGGTGGATTAGATTTCCAATTCAGCCTGATAGATTTATGCACGTGGTAATGTTTGTTCCTTCTTCATGGACCCCGAATCGGTTGTTCAGCCGCATTCGGTTATATCTTCACGGGTAGATCACGTGCGTTATTTATGTTTTAAAAGATGTGTGCTTCTAGCTTTCCATATTTAGGTTGTATCATGCGGTGGATAGATCTATTTGTGGAAAGTGGTGCGTTCTTTCATGCAAGTTGTATCATGCGGTGGATAGATTTGCTGATGTCGTGCCCGACGGATCTTAAAGTGATTAGACATGCGGTAGACTAACGCTTTGGATCTATGCATGCTTATTTTAATACATGATCATGTTCGTGCTCTATTTTATTTAACGTTAATCTTCATGAGGATCGGTTATGGCTTGGCACATGCATCCATGTTCATTCAAAGATCGATCGTTGTCATGCTTACATCATCCATTCGGCGGTGTTCTTTTTTCCTTCTTGGTTACCCGAATGGTCGTGGTTCTTTGACGGGTAGCTTCGCATAGCTACATGTCGTCTTGCTTGGCTTCTTAGCCGTAAATATGGAACCGCACTGGTACTACCCGGTAGGTTCCAATTTTTGGCATTTAAGCATTTCATCTTTTGTTAATTTTCGGGGAAAAATTGACTGGCACGTCACTTTCTCTCTGCGCGTGCGAAGCTAAGCTTTTCGGCTTGCTGTGTGATTGGCGCTGAGTGCACATTTTGCGTCAACAGCCGTACTCCCCATGGGTGTCGACATAGGCTTCACATCTTGCATCTGGATCTTCCTCAGCATGTCTTTCGTGTACTTGGTCTGATGTACAAATGTTCCGTCCTTCACTTGCTTGATCTGCAACCCGAGAAAGTACTGCAACTCGCCCATCATGCTCATCTCGAATTCCCTGCTCATCTCATCTGCAAACTTGGCAACAAGGTTATGTGACGAGCCAGCAAAGACAATATCATCCACGTATATCTGCACAATCAACAAGTCATTCCCATGCTTGAGGAGAAACAAGGTCCTATCCACGGTACCCATCATAAACCCTCTGCTCACCAAAAAACCTCTCAATCTCCCATACCAAGCCCGGGGCGCCTGTTTCAACCCATACAGAGCCCTTTTGAACCTGTACACCCTGTGAGGATACTTCTCACTCTCAAACCCCGGTGGCTGCTTCACATACACCTCCTCCTCTATGACCCCATTCAGAAAAGCACTTTTCACATCCATTTGAAACAACTTGAACCCTTTAGCCATGGCAAAGGCTAGAAGGATTCGAATTGCCTCAAGACGGGCCACGGGGAGCAAAGGTCTCCTCATAGTCGATCCCCTCCTTCGACTATATCCCTGAGCAACAAGTCTGGACTTGTTCCTCACAACCATCCCATTCTCTCCCTCTTTGTTCTTCCAAACCCACTTGGTTCCTATAGGATGGCAATTTGGAGGTGGTTCAACTAACTCCCACACCTGGTTCCTCTCAAAGTTTTCCAACTCCTCATGCATAGAATTGACCCAGTTTGCATCAGATAAAGCATGTCCAATGTCCTTGGGCTCAAAGGTGGCAACAAATGCAGCATGAGCGAAATGAGAGGAATCCCTAGACCTTGACCGTGTAGTACGTTCGTCGATGTCCCCAATGATCCTCGATATGGGATGCACTTCTTGAATCCGCCGGGGAGCCTCACGCCTCGAGACTACCTCCCCCTCACCTTTAGCTTCTCTCGCCTGGTCCTCTTGTCGCACCGTCGTTGTCCATGAAGTAGATGGTCCACGCTCCGTAGTGGTCGTAGGGGAAGTAGTAGGTACACACTCAGCTTCAGGCGCATGGTTCTCCCCATCATCATCTTCAGCTTCATCCTTCTCCTCTTCTAAGAGGTCCTCGGCCATCTCCTCATCACCTGCACATTCAAAGCCAAGAGAGGTGCATGGCATTGTCTCGTCGAAGGTTACCTCGCAAGTCTCCATGATTTTGTTAGTCTCAAGGTTAAGCACCCTATAGGCTCTAGAATGGTTAGCATATCCAAAGAAAATCCCATCACTAGACCTAGCCTCAAACTTGTCGAGTTTTTCCTTCTTAAGAATAAAGCACTTGCAACCAAAGACTCGGAAATTACTCACCTTGGGTGCCTAACCATGCATAAGCTCATAACAGGTCTTCTTCTTGAAAGCTCGCAATAAAATCCTGTTGGAAACATGACAAGCCGTATTGACCGCCTCAGCCCAATACCTCCTAGGAGACCTGTGCTCATCGAGCATCGTCCTAGCCATCTCACAAAGAGTCCGATTTTTTCTTTCCACAACTCCATTTTTAGGGGGCACATAAGGGGTCGAATACTGATGTTCAAGACCTAGATCACGACAAAAGGCATCAAAACGAGAGTTCTTGAACTCTGAGCCATTATCACTGCGGATAGCTCGAATAGCATTCTCATGCCTCTCGTTTTTCAACCTCACGATCAGATCTCGGACAAAGCCAAATGTCTCACTCTTGTCTTCCAAGAAAAACACCCAGGCATAGCGAGAGTAATCGTCCACCACAACAAGGACATACCACTTCCCACCCACCGAGCGAACTCGAGCTGGCCCAACAAGGTCCATATGCAACAGCTCTGTCGGACGCTCGGTCATGACATCGGTCAGGGGTGGATGGGGAGTGGCTACCATCTTGCCATGCCTACACGGAGCACAAATGTTGACGGTGAAAATCCGTCAACCTAGCCATGAGTTTACCTTCGGTGTTGGCATAAGTTTTATACCTTATCCATTGGTACTAACCCCCGTGGTATAACAAGTTCACGTGTGCATGTCGGTTTTGGAGTTTAATGTTTATGCAGGGTTTTAGTGTTGAATGCAAGACTTTCGGGATAAGTTCATCAAGCACCTCATGACAAGACCTTGAAGCCCTGTACAAGTCATGCAATGAAGCAAACTTAACTCCAAGAAGCCAGGGACTTGATCCGAGAAGACGACAGACTCCGAGGACCTGACCAGAAAAGTGCTGAATCTTGCAAGACAAGGAGTTGAGTCCAATTCGGAGAGAAACGACGACATGGACCTACATGCGAAGGGGGAAACATCCGGGAAGCAAGGGAACCGACGTAGAGCAAAGGAGCCCTCGGGGCCGGGCACCGGTGGGCCCGGGCCGGCCGGCCCGGTCCGGTCCGCCCGGGCCCATCCGGGGCCCATTTGCCCCCTCCTTTTCCCTAGCCGCCAATCGGGCTATTTATAGCCCCCCCGACCGAGAGCCACGGAGAGAAGAATTCGTCATCGGCCGTCGAGGAGCGAGAGAAGAGAGGGACACCATCTCGGAGAGGAGAGGGTCGAGCTAGTTGACTAGGGTTCCCCTAGCCGACGTGGGAACCTTGCACGGAAGACCACGTCGGAGTTCCCGGAGCTAGAAGCAAGATCAAGGAAGGATCCCGGTGGTGATCTTGTGTATGTATCATTGTTATAGTTGAATTATCAAGTTGAATCTTTTCCTAGCGATCAAGTGTTTCCTCGAAGATTTCATTTTTCGATCGGCTTTGCTTATTCCAATTCTATTCTCGAGATATATTACATAGGGTGTTCTTGTAGCCGCGGTGGCTAGAGGTACACACCGGATCTTCCGAAAGAATCTCGACTTGTCTTTTGACCCGCCCTAAGCTCCCCGCACGAATAGGGATACGTTGTGATAGAACGGGGGTTCTGAAAGGCGGATGTTTTCGGATTTGGACGGGAAACCACGATTTAAAGAGGCTTATATTAAGATTCGATTTGCTATTTCTTCTCTTGCTTGGAACTTCAACAAAAGGCTTACCTCAATCCCTCTAGATTGGTTTATCTACCCAATCTTACTTTGTTTTCTTCGGTCTTTAGTAGATTAGATTCGTTTCGTGTCTTTTACTTAGATGCATTAGGGTTTCATTTATCGAAGATTGAAGTTACTTGGCTTTATTAGATTAAGTTTTGCATCACACATTTGTTCCACGGATTCGATACCTTGGGTTCACCACTCGAGGGAAGAAGGGTCCCTTGACTACGACGGGAGACTTGTACGCTTGCAAGTCACAAACGAACTTTGATATAATTATTAACCGTCAACAACAAACCAAATCCTTCTCAAACTTCAACCTCGGCAATCCTCCGACAAGATCAAGACCACTCAAGCGGGAAACCAAATCAAAGCTCAAGTGACCCAACCGCCTATGCCATTTCCACAAATCAGAAGAAGGACCGGCCATCAAACAGCGAGCAGGACCCAAAGAATGAGAGAAATCAGCCCTGAAAATCTGACCCTCGGGGATGATCATACAAACAAGATCACCTCGAGAATCCAGCAAATGAGACACACCAGACTTGAAACGCACCTCAAAACCCTCATCAAGCAACTGAGAAACCGAAAGAAAATTGAAACCCAAAGACTTCACAAGAGCAACCCTCTTCAACGTTACCTTGTCACTCACATGCACAACACCCTCAGAAATCACCCTTCCTCGTCCATTATCCCTAAATGTGATGTACATCTTTTCCTTCACTGGGGTGAGGCTGGAGAACCACTTCTTGTCTCCGGTCATGTGTCGGGAACATCCGGAGTCAATCAACCAAATGTTCTCCAAGCCTCCTGCCTGTAGTCAGAAACAAGAACGAGAGTGAGCTAGCGACTCGACACTGAGGTTAGCACAAAGAAAGTTAGACCAGTGTCGAGCCATCTGCTCAAAATAGGGGTTAGCAAACATCATTCCCTTGCCACCAAACTTCCCATGTCCCATGGAAGGAGTACGAGCACCACGAGGGGAAGAACGTGGTCCGTAGTTCCTCTGGAACCCAAAGCTGCGATCATCTCCCCTGAACCCGTATTGAGGACGAGTAGGGGGACGTCCAGCAAAACCACCACGAGCCCGACCAAACCTCTCACCAGCACGCACACCATCATCTCTCCTAGCAAACCTCTCACCACCACCTCTCTGTGGGAACCTACCACCCTGAGCTCCAACTCTACCAACACTCTTCACACTTCCCACACCTCGTGGAAGTGGAACTCTAGGCTTAGGAATACCATGAGACTGACGATACCTGTCCTGGTTTGCTTGCTCCCTAGCAAGCCTCTCATCCCTCTTCCTCTTGTAGCAAAACTCTGCTAGATGCCTCTCCTTGCCACAATACTCACACCTGAAGGGGATGGGTTTTGGTTTTGGCTCTGGCTTCTCTCTAGGCTTCTCACCCTTCTCACTCACAAACTTCACCGGTTTCTGGAAGTCATTTGTCTTAGGTGGGAATTTGGGTGGATCTTGGGTTGTGTCAAGCTTGTTGCAAAGGTGGTTGGGCTTTGGTGTGAAAAAGTTCTTGGGTGCTTTTGGAAGTGGGACTTGGATGTCTCCGATCACCTCAAACTCGGGGTTAGACTCAACACACTTCTCATACACACTCTCCCCACTGTTCTCTCCCACTTTCTCACCCAACTTCTCAAAACCCAAACCACGACCATCGGCTCTCTTGAACTCCTCAATCATGATTTTCAATTGAGGTTCCCCGCCGTACAACCAACCCAACACCTTCCTCAAATAGTCATTCTCCTCATAGATGACATCCAAACGGGAAGTAAGCTCAAGATTGTGCAAAGTAACTTCATCACAGCTAGTGCATGCATTGACAACAGGAGATTTCAAAGAAGCTTCCAAAGTGCTAATAGTAGAACGAGCATCAACAAGCTTAGCATGCATAGTAGGACATGATTTACAAGCACCAAGCAAAGTGGGTCTAGCCTTAAGCTCATCATACTCGGTCCTAAGAGCATCTAGTTTAGCCAAAGTGGAAGCATTCTTCTCATTAAGCAACTTGATCTCATTCAACCATGCATCACACTCAAGACACTCAACATCATCAGGAGTAGTAGGAGCAAGTTTCAAAGAGTCATTCTCAAGTTTCAATTCAAGCAATTTGGACTCTAACTCTCCTACTTTCTCACTAGCATTCTCAAGTTGAGCCCTAAAATCTTTCCTCATCTTCTTAGCATCTCTCAACACACTATCACGGTTGTCAATCAAGCCATTCAACCTAGTGATCTCAGCAAGCAAAGAGTCGGGGTCACGATTTACATCATCCTCCGAGTCGGAGTCGCTGTCTTCCTTCTCGCTCTTCTTGCTGCTCGAGCTATGCGCCATCCCACAAAAGCCTTCAATCGCCACACAGCTCAACCCACTGAGATTCTGGCTTGCACTCTTCTTTCCCTTGCGCCTCCCGGTGTCTTCATCTTCACTGCTTGAGCTTGACTGCGTGTCGCTTGAGCTTGGGTCAACGTCGCTTGCACCGGCCACCATGGCTCTTGCCTTGTCCTTCTTGTAGCCGCCCTTGCTCGGTCGCCGCTTGTCCTTGTCCTTGCTCTTGGACTTGCTGAAGTGCTTGCCCTTGGAGGAGTACTTGTCTTCACGCCTCGGGTGCGCCTTGTACTCGCTCATCTTGTACTTGTTCTCCTCCGCTTCCGGGCACTCGGCGATGAAGTGTCCATGCTTGCCACACTTGTAGCATGTCCCCGAGCTCCGCCTTGCATTCCTCCGGCTCTCATGTAGTCGATCAAACCTCCTTGAGAGCAAGGCCAGCTCCTCCTCGCCCAGCACATCAAACTCCTCATCTAGAATAGACATAAGAGAAGACAAGGAAAACTGTCGACAGGAAGGGTTAGATTTGCCCTTTGATCCGCCCACAAGAGCAAGACTATGGTAAGTCGAGCCCTCATGCTTGGATTGCAACTTCCTGTCAACCTCAGCCGACTTGAGCTTAGAAAAGAGGTCATCCAACTCAATAGTAAAATATTGCCCAGACTCCTTGATGACCTCAACCTTAGCACCCCAAACATTTGGATCCAAGACATGCAAGAGCATCAAAGCCTGATCATGCTCGGTGTAAGAAAAATCCTCAACATTAGCCTTCATGTTGTTCACGATGGCGGTGAACCTCTGAAACATCGCATCAATGTCCTCACCGAGAAGTTGAGTGAAGTTCTCATATTGCATCCGGTAAGAGACAAAGAGGCGAGCCTTCACATGGTTATCACCACCGTGAGCAACCAACAACTTCTCCCAAATTTGCCAAGCAAGATTCAAATGGCGAACACGCTCAAACTCGGGATCACACAAGCTCCGGACCAAGTGATCAACGGCTTTTGCATTTGCCTCATACTTGGCCTTAGCACCGGCATCGGTCACCATAAGAGTATGGATGTTGACCGGAATAGCATAGGTCTTGTCAAGCACAATGAAATCCAACAACTTGCCACGAAGAAAGATCATCATACGAGCCGCCCACTTGTGGTAACCCTTGCCATCGAAGTGCGACGGACCGCCCCGCTCAACATACGCCATCTTAGGATTCGAGACTTGTTAAAGTCACAAAGAATCCGACACCAAGCTCTGATACCAATTGAAGGATCGGATGGCGACTAGAGAGGGGGGAGTGAATAGGAGCCGGTAAAAATTCTTCTCAAAGAACCCGGCCTATACCCTAGACAATTCCCAGTCACACACAAGCGATGGATCGAATCACACGCCAATCATCAAGACAACGAGGTTATGGATCAACCTCTAGTCTTAGGAACAATTCCTTGAAGCACACGTGGAAGCACGAGAAAGGAAGGGAGGAATCGAACCAAGAAGCAAAGCTGCTAGCCTCTGGCGGACCGTCCGGCCAGGCAGGGTGGACTGTGAGCGATGGCCGCGCGGACCGTCCGGCAGGGTACCGTGGACTGTCCGCACCCTTGCCACGGACTGTCCGGCCTGAGCCGCGGACCGTCCGTTAAAGCGAACAGAACCACCAGAACTGACCCAAGAAAAACGGACCGTCCGCGAAGACCGGGCGGACCGTCCGCGCGGGCCACGGACCATCCGCTACTGAAACTCGGACCGTCCGCAAACCGGCTACAACGAAAACCTAAACCAAAACCTGATCAAAACGAAACGAAACAAGAACATGAAGAACGCCCGACGAACTGGCTCCTCGCAGACTATCCGCCGGTCCCTTGCGGACCGTCCGCGCCTCACGGACAGAACTGAAAACAGCCCGACCTCGAAGGTCAACTCCCCCAATTCATCATCGGATTTCCCAAACGGTAGAAGCTGTAGAGACAAGGGTTTGGGGACTTGAAAGGCGTCACACAAGGATGCTATATCCCAAAAATCTTGTCTCCTAACTCCCTAAATCACTGGGAATCGCGAATCCATTAAGCACCACCAAAAGCTAGAGCTCCGACCGAAAATCCTTGAATCGAAGTGGTTTCCCGGCGTTTGAGGGCACAAGATCAATCACAAAGGTGCACAAGGGATCAATCCATGTTTCCCTCAAAGAAATCCGGGGAGAAACCAACTATAATTCGTGGAATCACACCAAGAACAAAGGCACGAAAACAAGCACCAAAAAGACCACGAAAAACACAACTCCGAATCTTCTATACAAACCAGGAAAGATTCACAAGGTCTAGCATGCCGCCCTAGCATCCATCCCTCTCAAAAAATCTCTCATGAAGCTCTCATGCTAGCCTAGAGAAAATGGAGAAGAAAAATAGCTACGAAAATGAAAAATGGGAGGGGGAAATGAAACCCAAAGTCGCGGAGAGAGAGCCCCATCCACACACACTCATGGCTTATATATCGGGTCCCGCCGGTGTGGGAAATGACTCGACTACCCCTAACTCAACTACTGGCGATACAACCCACGCAGGGGCATTTATGTAATGTTTGTGGGTCTTGCCATCGGACGGCCACGCCTTCACCGCACCCCCGCGTCCACCCGACGCAAGCCATGCGATCCCGCCGCGTGTCCTCCGCTTCGAAGCTTCCCGACACGCCCGGATCCCGTCTCCGTCGTGTTGGGTCTTCGGACTTGGTTTTGAGGCCCAAACCAAGAAATCGTCCTCCCGATGGTTTTGTGGGCAAACCACCAAACCCCGCGTGCTCGGCCCGGCCTCCCGCCAAGCCTCTTGACTCGACCGCCACCGTGCACCGGCTCGATCGTCCACGACCTCGTCTTGCTCGTCTCGCCACCATGTGGCCCGCACCTAGTCCCGCCGTCCACCAGGTCCCTTGAACCGAGCCTACTTGTCTCTCCATCTCCCGCAGGCCCCTCAAGGCTGAAGACCTTTCGCGCCCGTTCTTCACCTGCAACAACATGAATTAGGCCGCAGCCTACACCTGCACACTGAGCCAAGAGTCAGTCCAACACCCGTTGTCAATCACTCATCACTGAGGAGTGGTCATCCATCGACCACCGGGACGCTCCTGGTCCTCATCGTGCAGCCTCTCGGACCTCCTCGTCAGCAGCGCCAGCTCGTCCTCTCCAAGCACATCGAACTCCTCATCTGGCATAGACATCAAAGAGGACAAAGAAAACATTCTGGTGGATGGGTTAGTGTTAGCCTTTCCTTTCGAACCACCAACAAGGGCAAGACTATGGGAATCAGTCGGACCCTCGAGCTTGGCAGTCATACCCCTGTCGGTGCGGAATATGGTCCCGACACTAACCAGTAGATAGCGCCTAGGTCTATCCCTCAATGGTCGATGCCAAGCAACAAATGACACAAGGTTTTATCCTGGTTCCGGCCGAGGGGGCCGTACGTCCAGCAGGGGCGTGCTCGTGGCACTATATTGCTCAGCACCGGGGGTGCTTGTAGTGGGGCAAGTACAAGCAAGGCGGGAGAGGAAGCGTGGCTTCCAAGTCCCTGGGAGAGTGGCTGAAGATGTTGTGGGAGAACAAGAGAGTGAGTGCACGGTGTGTTGTGTTGATCTGAGCTCGTTCCTCCCCCCCCCCCCCCCCCCCCGCGGCTGGGGGCTCGCCTCCCCTTTTATAGGCCAAGGGGGCAGCGAGTTACATGCACGCCGCGCTATCCAGCTACGTGGGGGTGCACGTCGTGCTACGCTGTAGAGTGGGCGGCCGTCCGGACGATCTTCGCTGCGATCCGGCCATGATGGCCTACCCCGTACCCGAACAGTGGCGGTTCGAGGGTAGGAGGGCGGCAGATGGTGGTGGCGCCTTCTGATAGGCTTCGAGGGAGGTGCTGATGATGGCTGGTACGGGGCACAGGAGCAGGCAGAACGGCATTCCTTCCCAATGCGCTCCGCGGTAGCGGAGTGGTTCTTTGCAGCCGCGGGCGTGCGCCTGCACGCGTGGGTACGGTGGCCGCGCCGTTACAGTGACCAGGATGGCCATCCACCGGCCTAGCGCCCCTCACCTAACCTGTAGGGTCACGGGAAAGTGAAATTGAGGGTGCGCCCGGCCCCCTTCGAGGGTCGGGCGCGTTAGCCGCATCGTAGTGGGCGCGCGGTGTCACGGGACCGACACCGGCCGTACCGCACGCTCCATCCCCACGAGTGGCGGGGATGGGCTCCTCCCCGGGGAGTTGGTGCGGCGGCACCGGGCGCGAGCCCCGGCGCATGATGGCGCCGTCCCCGCGGCGTCGGGGCGTTAAATGCCCGTGTACGGGGCCGGCGCACGCGTGCGGGGCGCCCGTGAGCATGGCGGGCCCCGGCGAGGGCGGAACGGACCCTCGAGCGGGACGAGACCCGCTCGAGGAGGGAGTGAGCCCCCCGAGCGGGGCGGGACCACTCGTGGGGGGAGTTGCCCCTCGAACGGGCGGAGCCCGCCCGAGGGGAGTGCGCCCTCGAGCGAGGCGGAGCCCGCTCGAGGGGATTTCTAAGAGGGCCGTCTTGGTGGGCCGTCGGAGTCCCGTGGCTTGGGCCGTGTCTCGCATGGTTAGTCACCCGCATGGTTAGGCTTAACGTGTTTCGCATCGGGATTTAAGTGAGGGTTTCCCCATTGTTTAAGGGGACCCCTAGGGCGGTCCCCGACGCAGCCCCCGAGCATCCGCGGGTTTGCCATTGAGGCTCCCGCGGATGCCGGAGCCTACCGATAGGACGTTCTTCCCTCCTTGTTTGCGAACGCTTTCCGTGGGGCCGCGTCGGCGGACCCGCGGGTCTAGCCCCCCAAAGCCCCGCAGAGTGTGGGTTCTCCCCGCGGGGGTTAACCGCGAGAACTTTGGTCGAAAGGCGTGGCACATATGCCAACCGGCATCGGCGGTATTTCAGCCGGCTTCGGGGGTGCACGCTCCCCTGTCACTGTCTCCGGCGGGTGCAATTTCAATGAGGTGTAGCCGTGCGTCAAGCCCCCGAGCCTTGGCCCGTTCGAGGCGATCGGGTCGAGTCTGACGACTTGTTTTTTAACGCGCCCTCACCGTCCCTCCGCGGGACGGAGGGTGAGGTTTCCGCGACTCCCATCGAGCGGGTCGCGAATCGCGGATTCCTCGTCGAGCTGCTAGCGGGTGGTTCAAGTGGACGCCCATGCCCCGTTCGATAAGGGTAGGCTGCGTGGTCCGGAGACACGTCCATGGAAGCGCTTGCGTGGGTTTGCTAGGTGGGGCTCGGTCCCGTTCGCTAGGGACCGAGGGCGCGGAAGCTCTCCCTCGGTGGGATCCCCCTGCTAGCTGCCCTCGCTGGCTCTCGAACACGACATGTGGGGCACCCTCGAGCCAACGGGCTCGAGGAACGGCTCGAATGCGCGTGCCCTCGTCGTCCCTAACTCTGCGATCTGTGGCGCCTATTCGAACCCGTCGAGGGTCAGGCTTCGAACCTCTGATCAGTAGGGCTGTGCGGGGTGGCGCCTGGGCGGCCCCGTCTTTTCTCGTTTGCGGCCGTCGAGGGGTCTGGGCGAGCCAGCCCTCGAGGCGCTGGTTGGTAGCACAGCGTACGTGCCTTCTTTTAGAGGGTTGACATTGTCTCGAGCCTGAGGCTCGCTCCGCTCGAGGGTTTTGCGTGGCATGGGTGCCCGCGGCTGCCTGCTCTACATCGAGCAGGTCCCGGGCGACCTTCTCACGTCGATATCCCATCGAGGGTTGACGTAATCTTGAGCCAAGGGCTCGCTCTGCTCGAGGGTTTTACGTGGCATGGGTGCCCGCGGTTGCCTGCTCTACATCGAGCAGGTCCCGGGCGACTTTCTCACGCTGATATCCCATCGAGGGTCGCTTTTGTTTGGAGCCGGGGGTCGTGCCGCTCGAGGGTTTTACGTGGCATGGGTGCCCGTGGTTGCCTGCTCTACATCGAGCAGGTCCCGGGCGACCTTCTCACGCTGATATCCCATCGAGGGTCGCCTCTGCTTCGAGGCGGGGGTTCGCCCCGCTCGAGGGTTCTCCTTGCTTGGCAAGGGACCCGGCATTTAAGTGCCTTGCGGTCGTGGCCGCGGTTTTGCAGCGCGGGCGCGCCTTTTTAGGCGCCGCAGCCCACGCGCGCGCGCGTAGCGGGCGGCGCGGCGGCGGACGTGACGGTTTTGCCTCGCTTGCGCCGGTCTTTGCTGTAATGATGACCCGCCTGCAGTGTTATAGCCGCTGCGGTCGTGGTGGGGCCCGCCCGTCGATGCGATGGGAAGATTCCCTGCAGTTAATGCTAGTCGGGGCGTCCGCTCCGTAGAGCTCGCCCGTCGGCCTATAAAACTGCGGGGAGGAAGGGACGGCGGTTTTTTACCTTAGCTTCTCACCGTTTTCAGTCCCCCGCCCCTTCGCCTTTGTCTTGCTCTTGCCACCGCGCGGGCTCGTTGTTAAAGCTTTTTCCTCCGCTCCTTGTCCTCCGCCTCTGCTCGCCTTCGTCCTCTTCATGGCGTCGCCTCAGCCTCCCCTTAGGATCTTGGAGCCGTACGCCTGGGAGAGGTCGACGGTGACCCGCCGCCCCCGGGCGAGCCGGTCGCCGCCGGCCGGCTGGCGGCCAACGAAGACGGACGTCCGGCGGAGTGGATCGTGCCGCCGGCCGCGGACCGCGAGCCCAACCCGCCGGAGGGGCTACGTGGTGAGTTTCACCCGTTATCACGAGCGGGGCTTCGCCGCGCCGGCGAGCACCTTCATGCGGGCGATGTGCTACCACTACGGGGTGGAGCTGCATAATTTCGCCCCCAACGCGATCTCCCAGGCGGCCACATTCGTGGGCGTCTGCGAAGGGTACCTGGGGATCCCAGTTAATTGGGAGCTCTGGGTACACCTTTTCCGCGCGGAGCTCGTCACGCAGCCCACGACGGAGCCAAGGACCCGCCGCGCGATGCGCGCCGGCGGGATGTCGCTTGCCCTGCGGGGGCAATTCAAGGATGTCTACATCCCCTGCACCATGACGACGAACAACGCCGGCTGGGAGCGGGGATGGTTTTATCTGCGCAACGCCGAGCCCGGCCTTCCCCCTACACCGGCCGGGTGTTCAAGGAGAGGCCCGCCTCCTGGGGCTACGGGGTGTCCACACCCCAGCATCGGACGCGGCAGGAGTCGGTCTCTGGGCGCGCCTGCGGCCGATCGAGGAAGCACGTGCCGACCGCAATGGGCGTCCCTCGCCTTCCTCCACCATCGGCGGGTTGTGCCTCTGATGGAGAGGCCGCTCTGCATCTTCGAGATGACGGAGGCGGCCAACCCCGTCGGCCGGCGAGGTCGCGGATGCTCCCGACGCCCCTTGAGCGGCCGTATGCGCTCACCCGGGCGCGGAGCGCCGTCGACACCCGGACGCCGCCGATGCCTGAGGGGCGGACCCCGTGGGACATCGAGATGCTCCCCATCGGCCCGTTGGTGAGTGTGGTTCTTGATTTCGTTTTGGTTTTTAGCGTTGCCTTTGCCTCCTGACACACCTTTGTTGCTTCCGTGTACAGCTGGTGACCTTCACCATCGCCAAGTCCGTCCCGCCTACCCCCGACTCCCGTGCGCTCGGCCGGGCGGCGCAGCGGGAGCAGCAGGAGCGGGCGGCGCGCAAGAGGGAGCACGCGAGGCGTCGTCAAGCGCGCCGCGACCGGCGGGCCGCGGAGTACCGGCGGCGCGAGGAGCCGGGGCTCTCCTCCCCGGATATCGAGGAGCCCTCGTCTTCGGAGGAGGACGAGGAGGAAGAGGCTGAGGGGGAGGGCCCCTCCGACGGTGGCGCCCGGGCCGCCCGTCGCCGGAACCGCAGCCGGCGTCAAGGGCGGCTTCGCCTGGGGCGGTACGCGCCGCGGAGGTGCCGGCGCGCGCCACGGAGGCACGCGCGGCGGACGCGCCCGTGCGCGCGTCCGGCGTGCCCGCGCGCGCGGGGAGCGTGCCCGCGCGCGCGGCGTCATCGTCGAGGGGCGCGACGGCGGGCGTGCGCGCGCGGGGGCGAGCGTGCCCCCCGCGCGCGGTGGCGCCGGCGGGAGGTGCGGCGTCGGCGCGCGCCCGCGCATGGAGCGGGCGTGCCCGTGCGCGCGGCGGCGCCCATCGGGAGGCGCTTCGGCGGGGCGCGCGGCCGCCGCGCCCCGCTTCGTCCGCGAGAGGCCTCGAGGAAAAGGAAGCGGGCCTTTTCCTCTGCGAGGTAAGGAGCCTGTCCTCCTTCGTTTGGTTTGGTTCGTTGGTGATCAGGTGATTTAACCCTTCGTTCGTGCCTGCGCAGGGTGGTGCCAACCGTTCCTCCGCTTGCACCAGCCAAGGTGCTGAGGACGGACGCATCAATCCCCACCCGGCGGCGTTCGTCGAGGGGGTCGCGCCCGGGGGCAAGCACGACGGCGGGCACGAGCTCGCAAGGCCCGGCCGGGGGCCTCGAGGCCCCGGCCGGCGGACCAGCCCGCCCCCGGCGCGGCCGCAGGCTGCGGGGGGCGGCCGGCGCCGGTCGGCTGGAGACACGGGCCGCGGCGGCGGCCATGGTGGAGGTGCGGCCCGCGGTGGCGCCGGCCGCGGAGGAGGTGGAGCGGGCGCAACCCTGCGGGTGCGCCCGTGGATACGGCGGTGCGGCCGGAGGTGGCGGCCACGGCGCCACGTCGGGCGCCCGTGGCCGCGGAGGCGCGTGGGAGGTGCCAGCGGAGGCGGCGCAAGCGGCTGCGCCCGCCGGCGATCTTCAGGCGGAGGTGGTGGAGCTCTCGGATGACTCCCCGCCGCCTGGGTGGAATCAGTGGGCCAGCTGGCCCACGAACTCCCCCGAGCCCCAGGAGGGGGCCCTCGTGAGGCGGCACGAGGGTCACATGGTGGTGGGGGGCCGAGGACATGGTGCCGAGGCCTCGTCCTCCCACGCCGGCCGCCCCGCCCAGGTGGAGGGGGCCGTCGAGGATCCCCCTGCGTTTGCCGACGCCAGGGGGGAGCAGAGGGGCTCGGGGCGAGCTCCGAGCCACGGCGCCACGCTCAACCGCGCGCTGAACGAGGCGCTGCGGGTCCATGGCGGCCCGGCCTGGCTCGTCTTCCAGGTGAGCCATGGTTGCTCGTCCCTCTTCCCTTTTTGTTTTCGTATGCTGCATTCAAGTCTTGGCGCTTACGGGATTTGGTGTGTGGATGCCAGGAGCTCGAGCGCCGTGCCCATGACAAGTACGACGCCTTCGACCGGGTGAACGCCGAGGCCCACCAGCTCCGGGAGCGATGCAGCGCTTTCGACGCGCTTGCGGGACGCCCTTAGGACGCCGGACACCGGCCGGCGTACGGGCCCCGGCTCGGCCCGACGAGCTCCCCGAGAGCTCGAGGCGAGGGGCACGGCGCGTCGCTCGAGCCTCGAGCGGGTTCGCGCGGCCCTCTTCGATCGCGACGAGGCGCCGTGGAACGCGCGCGCGGATCCGGAGAAGGCGCGGACGCCGGGCCGCCAACCGGGAGGCGGAGGTGGCCATCGCTCGCGCCAAAGCCCGGGAGCTCCGCACGTCGCTCGAGGGGGCGCGGGCGCGGCAGCGCCGGGCGAGGAGCCGGGCGCGCGGGTTGGAGCGCGCGCCAAGGAGGCTGACGACCTGAGTGCCGCCCTCGACGCCAAGGCCGCGGCCCTTGTCACTGCTGAGGAGCGGCTCCTGCAAGAGAGCACCGCCCGCCAAGGGGCTGAGGAGCGGCTGCAGCAGGGGCAGGCCGCCCTCGTCGATGCCCGTGCAGCGCTGGAGCGGGAGCGCGCCGCCCACGAGGGGACGCGGAAGTCGTTGGAGGAGCGGAGCACCGCGCTCTCCAAAGTTGAGGACGAGGCGCTCGTGCTCCGCATCAGCAACGCCAACCAGAGCTGGCCCTCCGCGAGCAGGGCGAAACCGTCCCGGCGCCTCGAGCCGGCTTCGGTCGAGGCCGTGCGCGCGGGACTTCGAGATGGAGAGGAAGCAAGTCGAAGGTGAGCCACTGTTTGACTCTTGCTTGTTGGTTTTTCGTTTGGAAACTCGCATTCCCTTTTTCTGATTTCTTCTTGTCTTGTCGATCCCAGGCTTGCGTACCGCCTTGGGGCACGCGTCTGAGCGGGCCGAGGCGCTGCAGGCTTCCTACAACTCCTCCGAGCAGGAGTTGCGGGAATTGCGCGATGCGGCCATCGAGACCTGCCACGTCGTCGAGGAGGGCGAGGCCCAGGCCGGCAGCTCCCTGGCCAGCCGTCTACGTGCCCTCGGTGGCCATGTCACCGAGCGGATGCGTCGGGCGTTGCAGCTGGGTGTCCAGAAGGCCCTCGGAGTAGTGCGATCCCACTACGAGGTTAACTTCGAGGCGCTGGCGGAAGGCTACGTCGTGCCCGAGGGTGTCGAGGACGAAGTGGCCATGGAGCGCGCGGATGCGCTCGCTGCTGACGCCGCCGGGTCGCTCGCCGAGGCCTTCGAAGAATTCCTCTTCCCGGACGCCGCCGATGCTGCTGCTCCTCCCGCCTGAAAGCAGTTGGGCGCTAGGCCCATTTTTTGTTTGCGTGTATCAGAATTCTGGCCTCGTGGCCTTTTGTAAATAAACAAGTTGTCTTGTGAACATGAGCAGTTGCTGTAAATGAAGATGTTTGTTTATCACGCTTTTTGTTTCTCCTTCTTCCTGAGTAGATTCTAGTTAGGGGAGTTCGATTTTCGTAGGGGGCCCGCTGGGTTGGAGGCGAGAGAGAAGGGCCATAGCCACGCGGCGTAGGCTATCTCTGGCTCGCATGCTCCTTCCGCTGTGCCGCCTGCGCAGTGTTCGAATCGTGGCTCGAAGTTGAAGTAGGAAACAAACTTAGCGCGTGTTGTTTTGTTTTTTGCGCGAAAAAATGGGACCATTTTGGGGGGGGATGCCCCCCGCAGTAGCCCCCGAGGGTAACTTGGGTTTCAGGGGAAAGCCGAGTTATCCTTTTCATTAGACTTGTCGTATTTACATGGTCGTTGCCAACTGGGGCGTTGGCGATGTGATTTTTACAACAAAAATACTTGGAAAATCCTAGCTAAGGGTAGAAGCGACGTAGCTGTTGGATGTTCCAAGCGTTGGTGAGCTCTTCGCCGTCCTCGTTGGCCAGCTTGTATGTGCCCGGCTTGAGTACCTTCACCACGACGTAGGGTCCCTCCCATGGGGGCGACAGCTTGTGGCGCCCTCGGTTATCTTGGCGCAGCCTTAGGACCAGATCCCCCTCGCTGAAGTCCCGCCGACGTATCTTGCGTGCTTGGTAGCGTCTTAGGGACTGCTGATACCTCGCGGAGTGCATTAAGGCTACGAGGCGTGCCTCGTCCAGCTGGTCCAGCGAGTCCTCGCGGGCTCGCTGGTTAGCATCCTCGTCGTAGCCTCGAACCTTGGGCGACCCGTATTCTAAATCCGTGGGGAGGACGGCCTCCGCGCCATGGACTAGAAAAAACGGGGTGAACCCGGTGGCTCTGCTTGGGGTTGTCCTTAGGCTCCACACGACCGCTGGTAGTTCTTGGAGCCATTTTCGCCCAGCATTTGTTGAGTCGGTCGAAAATTCGGGGCTTGAGGCCCTATAGGATCATGCCGTTGGCACGCTCTACTTGGCCGTTGGTCCGTGGGTGTGCCACGCCCGCCCAATCCACGCGAATGTGGAACTTATCACGTAACTCCAAGAACTTCCGGCCCGTGAATTGGGACCCATTGTCTGTGATGATGGAGTTTGGCACTCCAAAGCGGTAGACGATGTCGGTGAAGAACGTGACCGCCTGCTCAGCCCTTAAATTCGTGATGGGACGCACCTCCACCCACTTGGAGAACTTGTCGATCGCGACTAGCAAGTGGGTGAAGCCCCCGGGCGCCTTCCGCAGGGGCCCGACGATATCCAGCCCCCATACGGCGAATGGCCATGTTACGGGGATGGTTTGCAGGGTGTGAGCGGGCAGGTTGGATTTGCGGGCGTAGAACTGGCACCCTTCGCAGGTGCGTACGATTTCGCTGGCGTCCGCGACCGCGGTAGGCCAGTAAAAGCCTTGGCGGAATGCGTTGCCGACGAGGGTGCGGGGCGCAGCATGGTGGCCACAGATCCCCGCGTGTATGTCCCTTAGGAGCTCGCGCCCCTCGGGAATGGGCACGCACCGCTGTAGGATGCCTGAGGCGGCGCGCTTGTACAGCTCGCCGTCGACGAGGGTGAATGACTTGGCCATCCTGGCGATGCGCCTAGCCGCGGCCCGGTCTTCGGGGAGTTCCCCTCGAGCGATCCAGGTAATATACTTCTCCCGCCAGTCCGCCTGGACAGGAGCCGGCTCGATGTCCATCGCGACGGCCTCGTGGGAGCCGTACCCCTGGAGGAGGGAGAGCACGTACGCCTCGTTCGAGGGGTCCTCATCCATGGGTTCCGCACCTGCTGGATTCGAGGGAGCCCCCGAGGGTCCGTCGTGGCTCAAGGGGTAGGGCTCGAAGGCGACCAAGGGTTGCGCTACGTCACGCGCGAAAACGTTCGGGGGAACGGTGATCCGCCCGGACGCGATCTTCGCCAGCTCGTCTGCTTCCTCGTTGTATCGGCGGGGTATGTGATTAAGCTCGATGCCGTAGAACTTGTCCTCGAGGGCCCGCACGGCCTTGCAGTAGCCCTCCATCTTGTCATCATGGCAGCTCGCGTTCTTCATGACTTGATCGATCACGAGCTGCGAGTCCCCGCGCGCGTCGAGGCGCTTGACGCCCAACTCGATGGCGATTTTGAGGCCGCAGAGGAGGGCCTCGTACTCAGCCATATTGTTGGACGCGGGGAAGTGGAGGCGCACTGCGTAGCGCATGTGCTCCCCGAGGGGTGACACGAAGAGCAGGCCCGCGCCCGCTCCTGTCTTCATCACCGAGCCGTCGAAGAACAGAGTCCAGCACTCTGCTTGAATCTGAGGGGGCGGCAGCTGCGTGTCCGTCCACTCAGCGACGAAATCCGCCAGGATTTGCGACTTAATGGCCTTGCGCGGGGCGTAGGCGAGCGTTTCGCCCATCAGCTCCACGGACCACTTGGCGATCCTTCCCCGCGGCGTCGGGGTTGCGGATGATTTCTCCTAGCGGAAAAGAAGAAACCACCGTGACGGGGTGGGCCTCGAAGTAGTGGCGGAGCTTGCGCCGCGCAAGGACTACCGCGTACAGCAGCTTCTGGACCTGGGGGTAGCGCGCCTTCGTGTCCGACAGGACTTCGCTGATGTAGTAGACCGGCCTTTGCACGGGCAAGGCGTGCCCTTCCTCCGCACGCTCCACGACGATCACGGCGCTGACCACCTGAGTGGTTGCGGCCACGTAGAGCGCGCCCGAGGGGTTCGCCGCCCGCGGCGGCGTGAGGATTGGAGCGTGCGTCAGAGACGCCTTCAGCTTGTCGAGCGCGTCCTGGGCCTCGGCGGTCCAAGAGAAGCGCTCGTGCTTCTTGAGCAGCCGGTAGAGGGGCAGGCCCTTCTCACCGAGCCTCGAGATGAAGCGGCTTAAGGCGGCAAGGCACCCCAACACCTTCTGCACCCCTTTGAGGTCTCGAATCGGACCCATTCGTTCGAGGGCCGCGACCTTTTCAGGGTTGGCCTTGATTCCCCGCTGGGAGACGATGTATCCTAGGAGCATGCCCCGCGGCACTCCAAAGACACATTTTTCGGGGTTTAGCTTGACCCCGTTGGCCCGTAGGCAGCTGAACGCGACGCCAAGGTCGTTAACCAGGTCGTCCGCCTTCCTGGTCTTGACGACGATGTCGTCCACGTAAGCCTCGACCGTCCGCCCGATGTGATCCCAAAAAACGTGCTGCATGCGCCGCCGATATGTTGCGCCCGCGTTTCGAGGCCAAAGGCATCGTGACGTAACAGAACGTCCCGAACGGTGATGAACGAAGTCGCGAGCCGGGTCGGACTCCTTCATTTTTATTTGGTGATATCCCGAATAGGCATCAAGGAAACAGAGTAGTTCGCACCCAGCAGTTGAGTCAACGATTTGATCTATGCGTGGCAGAGGAAAAGGAACTTTGGGACATGCTTTATTAAGACTGGTATAGTCTACACACATCCGCCACTTCCCATTTTTCTTCTTTACAAGCACAGGATTGGCTAGCCACGTAGGGTGGAATACTTCCTTGATGAATCCGGCCTCGAGGAGCTTCCGCAGCTCCGCTCCGATTGCCCGTCGCCGCTCCTCATCGAAGCGGCGCGCCCGTTGTTGCACGGCGCGGGCGTTTGCGGGATGTCAAGGGAGTGCTCCGCGACTTCCCTCGGGATGCCCTGGCATGTCCGAGGGGCTCCACGCGAAGATGTCGGCGCTGGCGCCGAGGAAGTCGACGAGCACCGCTTCCTATTTCGGGTCGAGGGTCGAGCCGACCCTCAACGTCTTGCTCCTCGGGGGTCGAGGGGTCGAGGGGGACCCCTTGGTCGCCCCCGCCGGCCTCGAAGGTGCCGACGTGCTTGGCCGCGCAGTTGAGGTCCTCGTTGACCATCTTCTCCGCCGTGTTGACCCGCCGCTCATCCGAACCGCTAGTGCCTCTCGCATGTTCCACGCACTCGACGTCGCGCCGAATGCGTGCTCGATAGACGACCCGACGGTGATGACGCCGTTAGGACCCGCATCTTCATCTTCGGTACGTGTAGTTGGGCACCGCCATGAATTTGGCATAGCATGGTCGCCCCGCATGGCATGGTAGGCCCCTTTGAACCCCACTACCTCGAAGGTGAGGGTTTCCTTACGGAAGTTCTTGGGGGTACCGAACCGCACGGCGCATCGATCCGCCCGAGGGTTGAACCCCTGCTTGCCGGGCGCGATGCCGTGAAACGGCTTCGTGCCGGGCCGCGAGCCGGGTCCAGCCCCAATCCCCATCGGGGGCGCAATGTGTGCGCGAAGAGGATATTGAGGCTACCGCCTCCGTCCATAAGGACCTTTGAAAACCGAGCGTTCCCAATGATGGGATCGACCACCGCCCGCGCACCGGCCCTGGTTTGGGATGCGGTTTGGGTGGTCGTCTCGGCTAAAGGTGATGGCATCCTTCGACCGCCTGAGGAAGGCCGAGGCGCCCTTCTCGGCGAGAGGACTTCGTGTCGCTCCTTCTTGCGCCGCCGGTCGACATGTCGACGCGTAGGTCCCCCCGAAGATGAGGAACACATTTTCGACAACGGGGAAGCCACCCGCGTCGCCATCGCCCCCATCTTTCTTGGCCTCCCCGCCTCCCCCTTCGCGGCGGCGCGGCCGTAGAACTTCTTGAGCATGTCGCACCGCTCAAAGAGTATGGTTCACGGGAGTCTTGTGGTAGGGGCATGGCTTCTTCATCATGTCGTCAAACACCCCCCCGGCCTCGAGGAGCCTGGCCGAGGGCCCCCCGTCGGGCCGGTCACCGGCGAGGGCCTCGGCGCTGCCGCCGTTGCGCCTGCCCGCCGCGCGCCGCGGCGCGGCTTCTTCCCCTTCTTGCCCCGCTTGTCGTTGCGGCGCGGCCCTTGGACCCGCCGCCCTCCGCGGCGTGTCCTCCTCGAGCGCTTGCCCTTCTTGCCGTCGAAGATTGCCCCCACGGCCTCCCTCCTCCGAGGCGAAGCCGGTGGCGATGTCGAACAGCTCGTTTGAGTCCGTAGGCGGGCCGCGTCCCGCCTCGCGCACGAGGTCCCGCACGTGGTGCCCTCGAGGAACGCGTGCACGATCTCGGACCGTGCCACGCCGGGGAGCTCCGTGCGCCGCTTGGAGAAGCGCCGTATGAAGGTCCCGGCCGACTCGCCGGCTTCCGTGCGGAGCGCAGTCCCGGAGTTCCCGTGGCGCACGTACGTGCCCGGAAGTTGCCCACGAACGTGTGGACCAGATCGTCCCGGTATGGATCCGGCCGGCGGCGAGTGCTCGAGCCATGTCCCGGCCGCGTCGCCGGCATGCAGGGGCAAGTTGCGATGATCACTTCGTCGCGGGAATGGCCCCGCCCAGCCGACAGGCTAGGGCGGTAATCGTTGGAGCCGCACGCGGGGTCCGTTTCCCCGTTGTATTTGACGATCGTCGAGGGCCGACGGAAGCGTTGGGGGAATGCCGCCGTGCGGATCTCCCGCCGAACACACGGTGCCCGGGGCTCCGGCGACGGGGAGCGATCCTCGCCGCCGCCGTAGCGTCCACCCCTTCGAGGGTGGTAACCCCCGGCCGCCCGTGCGTCCGCCGTGCGCCGGCGCGGATGACGTTGCGAGCGTCGCCATCTAATGCCCCGCGCGCGTCGAGGAGTCGCTCCTTGGCCGGCGTGCGCCCTTGCTCGGTGGGGATGCCCCGCCGGCCCCCCCCCCGCGTGCACCGAGGGTTCGCCCCCTCGGTGCGGCTTCATCGCCCCGCGCATCCCCCCCCGTTGGCGGATGCGTGAGGCCGAGCCGACCGCCCCGCTCGGACGGCCGCTTGCTCGATGAGAGTTTGCACCTCGCGGTGCATATCTCGAGCCCTCGTGGGGTCGAGGGGGCGGCATAGCCCGTAGCAGCAAGCCGCGGCGGCGACGAGCTTCTCGGCTCGCCCGTGGGGGCACGTCCGCGTTTCCGACGTTAGTGGCGGTGTTGAGGCGATCGCGGACCGCGCCGCCCGCCCTCCCGCGCGCGTTCGCCGGGCGCAGGCCTCCCCGCCATTGAGGCGCGGAGCAACCGCACCGTTCGGGTACTCTTCCGCCGCCCTGGCCTCGAGCTCGCGGGCTTGGGCCACCGTGCGTCGACCTCGGCCCCAACAGAGCGCTTGGCCCCTCGCGGCCAGCGCGCGGCGATACCCGGGGGGGGCGTGACCTCCCCGTTCGGCGCCCACCGCGCCGCCGCGTTGGCCGGTCGTTGGTGATGACGGCGCAACACTCCCGCGTGGGGTCGTAACTCCCGTGCCGGAGTCGTCGGGAGCAGCCGAACCAATAGTCCGTGGCGTCGAGGAAGCGCCTGAACGCGACTGGGTCCCGCACGCCGGAGAAGTCCCACTCCGCGTACCCGTGGCGGTTGGCGGGTGGCATCGTGTCGACGGAGCCCAGGATGACTCGTCTCGGCCGCCGAGGTGCGGGGTCCCCGGCGACGAAGACGTGGCGGCCGGCGGAACCCCGCGCATCGTCGTGTTCACGTTGGCGTTATGGGCCGTCGTGGCGCCGCGCGGCCCAATGGGGATGCGTGGTCCCGAGACCGCACGCGGCCCGCCGGGGCGGTGGCGGCCGTCGTGACGGTGGGCGCACCGCGTTGGGAGGCGGCGCGCCCACGCCCGCCGCCGCCGGACCGCGCCCGGCGCGAGCGTAGCCCGAGCGACGGCGGCGTCGCGCGTCGACGGACTCGCGCATCCGTGCTCGCGGGCGTCCGCGCGTGTCGTGCGCGCGGCAGGGGTCCGAGCGGCACCGGACCGACGCCGGCGCGGAGTTCCTCACTTGCTAGTGAGGCGCATCGATAGCCGGTCCCCGTGGCCTGAAAGTTCAGATCCCCGAAGCGGATTTCGAACCCGGCCGGGAGGGGGTCCGAGCTACCCATGCAATAGTGTGTAGCACGATACTCGGTGCGAATCACCATGGAGGGAGTTGGTGAAATGACCTTAGGCGCTCGTTTGCCCCACGGTGGGCGCCAACTGTCGGTGCGGAATATGGTCCCGACACTAACCAAGAGGATAGCGCCTAGGTCTATCCCTCAATGGTCGATGCCAAGCAACAAATGACACAAGGTTTTATCCCGGTTCCCGCCGAGGGGGCCGTACGTCCAAGCGAGGGGCGTGCTCGTGGCACTATATTGCTCGAGACCGGGGGTGCTTGTAGTGGGGCAGTACAAGCAAGGCGGGGAGAGGAAGCGTGGCTTCCAAGTCCCCGGGAGAGTGGCCGAAGATGTTGTGGGAGAACAAGAGAGTGAGTGCACCGTGTGTTGTGTTGATCCGAGCTCGTTCCCCCCCCCCCCCCCCCCCCCCCGGGGGCTCGCCTCCCCCTTTTATAGGCCAAGGGGGCGGCGAGTTACATGCACGCCGCGCTATCCGCCTACGTGGGGGTGCACGTCGTGCTACGCCGTAGAGTGGGCGGCCAGTCCGGGACGATCTTCGCCGCGATCCCTTTCACCACTTGGATTATATGGTGGCAACCGAAAGTATAAAATACCCTTACTAGCTAATTAGGGATAGAAGCCTCTCAAGGGAGAATTTGGAAATCTTTGTCTTCGCTCCATCGGACGGATGCCTAGTGCCCGCAAACTTGCTTAGCCTCGACGTAAGCCTTGAGATCTCGACACGTGTCCTCCGCTGAAGTTCCGAACCGTGTCGTCGCACACCGGTCAGACCGGTGTTCTCACCTGCCAGACCGGTACCCACCGCCGACCCACCGTCAGACCGATTCGGGAGCAACCCGCACCTCCGTCTTCGGTTCTTCGGTCTTGGCTTTGTGGATCAACCAAGGAACCTAGTGGTTTTCTCGTGAACTCACCGAAAACCTGCGAACTCAAAGGTAGCCTCCGCCAATCACCACTCATGACTCGACTCCCACGAAGTCCTGGCTCAATGTGCAACCCGCCCAGGAAAATACCGTACTACCGCCTAAACCAATCCACTTTGTCATTAAGCAAAAGAATAAAAGTATCATCCGTCGTTAGTTGTCGGTTAACGCCCCGTAAATCACTTATATAGCAACAAGGATCGACATATATGCATTAAAACTCACACGAAGGTGAGTCCAGAGATATAACATCATTAACATCCGAATTTATTACAAACCATTGCTCGAGACAATAAATAAAGGTTCAGAGTTTGAAAACAATGGAATTAAAATAAACTAGCGCAATGGTAAACATCACAGGAGGCCATCCGTGATGTCGTCACTTGTAATCCACCCGGTCAGGAACACCTGTACAACAGTTTTAAAGCAAGACTGAGTATACTAATACTCAGCAAGACTTAACCGTCGGGTGATAACTACATCACCAACTCTAGACATGGAAGGCTTTTGGCCTATGGAGTTCTTTTGCCGGAAGGCAACAAGGAGTATGTCCTTAATTTCGATAATTAGCACAAGTTCTAGTTGATTACCATTTCTAAGGTGCCAGCCAATTCAATCAAGAATTGTACAAGCAATTAATCCATACAACAATATTCACCAAGTTCCATCAATATGGGATATCATGGACAGTTGATTAAGCAGTCTCGGATAACGGTGAGAGGCCGACAATCGATTGATTTAAACCTTGCAAGGTAAACCTAAGCACACGGTGGGATGCCCCCGCGAGGACAACCACCAATCTCTAAACTCTTCGGGTCGGATCGACGACAGTCTTTGTGCAAAGCTATCCGAATACCCCGCGGAGGCACCCGGACTCACCATACACCACCCAGAGCTAGCCGTGAGACGCATCCCAAGATGAGTAATAGTAAGATCCGCCGCCTCATTAAGGTACTAAAGCTTACTGTCCCATTCCCGACAAGTGCTTAGTACGTTCAAAAGCTTAGCCCACGAAAGCCACCGGACCGGAGCCCAAATCCCATGCTCTTACCACATGAGCACCCATTTGAGTAAAGATCTTATGATTCCAACATAAGAACCTATTCTCGCGAGTGACGAACATCACTCGACTTCTACCGGTCCTATAGTGTTGACGGTGTATTTTGGTGCACCTAGCATGTTCATTACACTTTGGTTTGATTTGATTATGGAACTAACCCGCCACTAGGCACACTAATCATATAACAAGTCTATCTTTGTGCATGCATTTGAAGTGTTGTATTTATGTAGGAAAACATGGACATAAAGGACGGATTCGGCAACAAGTTCAAAGGAGCATTCATGGAGTCTTGTTCGTGTTCATGAGCTTGCTGAAATCCTCTCCAATGATGGTCAGGACCGAGTGCTACGAGAACACCGGATTGAAGCGTAAAAGATCAAACTTCATAAACAGAGCTTCCATCTGATGCGAGGATAACAAAGATCAAAATCATGCAAGTGGAGGGGGCAAGTACATAAGTGCACGAAGACCCACGGGAGCAAGGGGCGACCGAACTGGGCCACTACTGAGCCGCCGGGCCGGAGCTGGCTACTTCAGCTTCACTTCTGCAAGACCTACTGTCCCGTTTCTGCCCTCGAAGGATCTTCGACCCTAAAACCCCCAGGCGCCGCCACGGAGGGGAGGAGTCATTCGCACCGAAGGCCATCCACAAGCAGAGAGAGGAGGAGGACTCGCGGGAGATCAACCACCTCGAAGGAAGCACCCTCTCGTGGAGAAGAAGGAAGACACCGGCGGAAGGGAAACCATGATCAACGGTGCCATGATCGCACCTGGATGGGGTAATCTTCTCATTCGTCCATGTAGTTGTAATCGATATTGAGATGTAATCGCATCTTGTCGGATTATCTATCTATCATCTTGTGTTGAATATATACTTTAATGCTTAAGGTTAGCTACCATGTCGTAAAGGGAGTAGAGCTCCAATGCTTCCTTGGATCCTTTCAATACGCTCATATCCATCAAAGGTCTAGTCATGATTACCTTCGCGTAGTGACAAGATGAGAGGAGGGAAAGGGGCAAAACCGTGGTCACAACCCCGATAGATTAGATTGGTTTTTCATGTCTTTAAGCGATTGCATGCTCTAGTATCGTAGACCCGTGGGCGAGTGTCTTCTACCTTGACGTTTATCATTCTCTCTAGTGTAGTTTAGTTGTTTTCTAGTATAATAGTAGTTAGGGTTTTAGTAGCTAGTGTGTCGTTGTTGATCGAACGCTGTAATCCCCTTGCTCCGCGGGATTGACAAGAACCTTGGGAAATCCCGTGTGTGCTGTGTGGGGTCCGTACGCTTGCGGATCGTAGAGGGATACGTCTTTTATCCGTCAACAAGCCCCTTTTCCGGCGTTGCAGGGGAGCAAGTTAGTTTACATCGTTTGATTGCATCTAACTTAGTTTTATATTTTAGTTTATCTTATTTGCTATATCTAACATATATTATCTAGAAAACACTTGTTTCGCTTTTGTTTTTGTTTTTATCTTATTGTCTAGATGGAGTTCAAGTAATCAACCCTATGGAAGAACCTATCATTAAGGGATTACGCTAGCCCTCGATGTGAAGACATAAAAGTACAAGAGTCGGATTCAAGCCTGGTTGACCAAGTATGAAATTAAATCCAAGATCATCAAGATGGTGGCTGAAAACCCATTTGAAGGGATGGTTACTGAGAACCCATATAGACATATAAGGGATTTCCACGACAATATGCAACACTTCATATGTCAAGAAGGAGTTCCCGATGAATGGTTCAAATGGAATCTCTTTCCTTACTCACTTGCCGGCAAAGCAAAGACATGGTATCTGGTTGCGTCCTTTGGAAGTTGAAGGCAATTGGAACAAGTTGACAAAGAAGTTTTGGCGAGAAGTTCTTTCCAATTAGCAACGAACATCTAAGGAGGCAAGTGATCACTTTCATGCAAGGAGAAGAGGAAGGGATAGACCAAGCCTGGGATAGGTTTAATGAATTAATCGAACAAGGACCAAAACTCAGCTTCACCGGTGACGTACTTTTTGCATACATTTTCTTTCCCTAACCCCTAGTTGTACGCGACACGTCAAATGTAAAGGTGGGGATCTCATGGAGAAAATACTCACGGAAGCCACCCAACTTCTACAAAGAGTTAGTAAAGCGGCTGCCATGCGAAGAGATTGGGAAACAAGACTTGCGGAAGAGCCGGAATTCAATTCAAGGAAGAAGAAGCTATTGATTTTTCTAAAGAGGCAACCCCGGAAGTCACAAAAGAGGAGCCAATCATGGAAAAGCTTGAACAAGAACACATCAAGTCAAGAACTACACCAAGGTCGATTCTGCCACACCAAATGAGACGAACAAGAGAAGCATGTCAAGCGCGAAGCCACTAAGGGAGTTCGAGCCAATGGATTGGGTTCCCATTGATTACGGAGAAGTATTCGACAAGAGAAGACCGCTCCCTAATCAAAAGGGAATGGCAAGAGCATTGGAAGTGGATTTCCCCACCGGAGAAGAAAGCTGAAAATTCATACGACCTCGGAAAAACCACCAGTGAGATTTTTGAAAGCTCTGAGATGTGGTGGATCCGGAAACATATTGCCGAGGTGAAGAGAATCATGGGGATCAAGCCCGAAGCATCACCATACGCTCGCCCGCTGAAATTTACTCGATAGGATCCGAAGAAGAAGAGAAGATGACGCCGCACTTGAGTTGCGAGATCAACGGAGTTCAATGCAAAGCTTTATGCGACATCGGAGCCCAAGTAAGTGTTCTATCTTCTAAAAATTTACGATAAAGTTCAATACCACAACCTAGACTTAGCTCCAACATCAACGAAATTAATTATGGGAGATGGTAGAACTATCAAACCTCTAGGTATTGCTTGCAACATGAAAGTAAAAAATCTCTAGAAACTATATACCAACCGATTTCTTTGTTATTGATGCTTACCATAGTAATTCTGATCATATAATCTTAGGTAGGCCTTTTCTTAAGTTGGTTGATGCCGTGTTAGATGCCGGAGAAGGCAAAGTAACAATGAACCTTAATGGAACAAGTACACATATAACTTTCTTCGTGCCGAAACACCTTACACCTTTTCCTCCCGACGATGAAGAAGTAGAAGAGATAGATAGTCTTTGTTTTGTTGAAACTCTAGATCTGCCAGCGTAAAGAGCGATGGAAAATCAAATTAGCAATCAACAAGATGAAGAACTAGAGGAAGCAACAAAAGGCTTAGAGCCGCATGATGCTAGTGTGGAGGAAGAGAAATTCGAAGACATAGGAGAAATCAAACCTGAGGAGCCACAAGTGCCCGAGGTAGACCTTAAACCTTGCCCAAGGGATTAAAATATGAATTTTTAAATCTGTGACAACCATCCTACTCATTGTGAGCGACGAGTTGAGTCCCGAAGAAAATGAAGCGTTGCCGATTTTATTAAAAAACATAGGAAGGTGATTGGATATTCAATTAATGATCTCAAAGGTATTAGCCCAGCCTTGCACTCATCGTATACCAATGGAAGACCAATGTAAGCCCGTAGTGGACCACCAAAGGAGGCTAACCCATGCCATATGAGAGGTGGTAAAGAAAGAGGTTATCAAGTTACTTGATGCCTAATCAATATCTACTCCGGTTCCGCATAGCGAATGGGTGAGCCTGTACATTGTGTGCCAAAGAAAGGAGGTTTGACTGTGGTAAGAATGAAGAACGAGTTGATACCGCAAAGAACTGTGACCGGGTGGCGGATGTGTATCGATTACCGTAGTTTAACAAAGCCGACGAAGAAAGATCACTTCCCTACCGTTCATAGACGAGATGCTCGAGAGGTTAAGAACCACGCTTATTTTTGCTTTCCTGATGGATACTGGGGGTTCATGCAAATCTTAATCACCCGGAAGATCAACATAAGACAACGTTTACGTGCCCTTACGGAACGTTTGCATATAGGAGGATGCCCTTCGGCCTATGCAACGCTCCGGCCTCTTTCAACGTTGCATGATGGCCAGAACTTTCGGAATTCATCAAAGAAATTGTTGAAGTGTTTATGGATGATTTTTCCGTTTACGGGAAGACGTTCATGGATTGCTTAGCAAACTTAGAAAAGATCCTTTACAAGGTGTGCGGAGGTAGATTTGGTTTTAAATTGGGAAAAGTGCCACTTCATGGTTAAGCAAGGCATAGTGCTCGGACATGTTATATCCGAGAGAGGAATTGAAGTGGACAAGGCTAAGGTAGAGACGGTTGAGCAACTCCCACCTCCTACGGATGTTAAGTACTTAAGGAGCTTTCTAGGCCATGCCGGATTCTATAGAAGATTTATAAAGGACTTCTCGAAGATCACTAAGCCTTTAACGCACCTTCTTCAAAAGGATGTGGCTTTCGACTTTGATGAGAAGTGTCTAGCGGCATTCCGGACCTTGAAAAATGCGTTGGTGAGTGCTCCCATCATCCAACCTCCGGATTGGAGCCAACCTTTCGAGATCATGTGTGACGCAAGTGACTACGCCGTAGGCGCGGTCTTGGGACAAAGAAAGGAAGGCCGAGTTCACGGCGTTTACTACGCTAGCAAAACTCTTAGTGGGGCACAATTAAATTACGCCACTACGGAAAAAGAGTTGCTAGCGGTGGTATTCGCTTTCGAAAAATTCAGATCTTACATCGTGAACTCGAAAGTCATTGTTTACACCGATCATGCAGCCATCAAGTATCTCTTGGCTAAGAAGGAAGCTAAACCACGTTTGATTCCTTGGATCCTTCTTCTCCAAGAGTTTGATGTTGAAATTCGTGATAAAAAGGGGGTGGAGAATGTTGTGGCCGATCATTTGTCTAGGATGAATCGTGGACAAGATGATAAAGAGCCCATAGAAGATAAAATGAGAGATGACCACCTCTATAGAGTGCTTGATAAAGATACTTGGATGATCGACATCATTCGAGCAATTCGAAAGATGCCCCTCGATCATCTAGATAAAAACACTCAAAGGAAGATAATATCCGAAAGTAAGAAATATTTTTGGGATGCACCATACCTCTTCAAACTTGGCAATGATGGAGTAATGAGAAGATGTGTGCCAAGGGAAGAGAGGGTTGAGATTCTAAGGAAGTGCCACTCGGCGGAGTACTGTGGACACTATAGCCATTTTCGAACCGAAGCAAAAGTATGGTCGAGCGGATTCTATTGGCCGGAGATGCATGAAGATACTAAAAGATATGTTGCGTCATGCCCCGAATGCCAAAGAACCGGAAACATCTCTCAAAGAAATTCTATGCCTTTGAAATACAACTTACAAATCGACATATTCGATGTATGGGGCATAGACTTCATGGGGCCTTTTAAAAACTCATTTGGATTCGAGTACATCCTAGTCATGGTTGATTACGTATCCAAGTGGGTAGAGGCAATACCATGTCGTAAAGCTTCCACGGAGGAGTCCATCACTATGATCAAGAACGTGATTTTTCCCCGTTTCGGTACACCGAGAATCTTGATAAGTGATGGAGGAACTCATTTCACCGGGAAGAACTTCAAAAAGTGCTTGTCCAAGTTGGGAATTGAGCATAGGGTCTCCACGGCCTATCACCCACAAACCAACGGACAAGCGGAGACGTCAAATAGGCAATTAAAAAGCATACTCAACAAAACCATAGAGAAGGGAGGCAAGGATTGGTCAAAGAAATTAGACGGAGCTTTATGGGCTTATCGAACGGCGTTTAAAACACCGATAGGTATGACCCCTTATCCATTCGTCTATGGAAAAGCTTGCCACCTTCCAGTTGAGTTGGAACATAAAGCCTATTGGGCGATTAAAGAGATGAACCTTGATCTCGATGCCGCGGTGGTGAAACGAAGAATTCAAATAAGCGAGCTAGAGGAGTTGAGGTTGAAAGCATATGAAAACGCAAGCATATACAAGGAGAGAATCAAAAGGTGGTATGATAAAAGATTGAAGAAAAAAGAATTTAAAGAAGGAGATAAGGTCCTCCTCTACAATTCGAGGTTTAAAACCTTCGGAAAGGGAAATTGCAAAGCAAGTGGGACGGACCTTATGTTGTGCATTCGGTGTTCTCCAACGGAGCGGTAACCATTATGGATATAAACGGCGATCAATTTGTGGTGAATGGACAACGGCTTAAGGTTTACTACGAGCCCGATGTCGTGCCCCTTCACCATGTTGACGTCTTCACCATGGAGGAAGAGCCCGAACGTCCCGCCTAGGACGAAAAACAAGGCATCAACTTCGTAAATAATTTTTCTTTTAGTTTCTGGAGTTTTTCGCGAAGATTTCTCGGGCCAACTTTTTCCCATGGGCTAAGGAAGAAAAAAAATAGGGCGGTGTGCAAAAACCGGGACCGGCCCGGCCCCCGAGGCGGGGTGGGCCGGCCGGCCCGAGCGGGCCGGCCGGGGGGGCCGACGCCCGATGACGCCGAATTTCGCCGAATTGCTCCTTTTTGACTTCCTTGTTTGGTCGGAAAATTTTAAGGGAAGTGTAAAAAAGGAAAATAAGGTTCCCAGGGCTTTTCTCTCAGGACTATTTATTTGGCCAAATTGGGAGCTCGAGAATCAAACCTTTCAAGCAATGTGTTGCACCCTTGTAGCAGCCATTGTGCCTCCAAGAAGCTTAGAGTTGAAGCTAGAAGCCAAGAAGCCATCGATGGAGGAAGCGATGCGATGCGAGCTCAAGCTACCCGTCAAGAGGACCGCACGCATCCGTTGCGGAGGACGTGTCCCGACCGGAGCTCTTGCATCTCGCAACCCCGTCGAAGGAGAGAAGGTCCCTACACCCATCCGAAGGTCGGCACGCCTCCAAGGCATCAAGCGCAAAGATTACAAGGAGGTGTCGCCAGAGCCTAAGGATTATGGGGATAGCGACTACTCCGACGATCGTAGCCCGAGCTCGTGGGCGGGCCGTAGAGAGATGATGATGATTGGGATGAGCGACCCAAGGAAAGGACTCCCGAAGGCCCCAACGGCGACGGCAACGACGGTGGCGAAGGCAACGACAATGGAGGTGGCAACGACGGTGGTGACAACGGTGGAGATTATGGCGACGACGACCCCTTCGGATTGCATCCGGTGTGTTGTCGAGTTTGCCGTCAATCCATCGCGGATCTCTACACGTCGGCCGACAAATGTCTCCAAGCCATGGAAGTAATGAAGCAGCGTATGGAGGACTTGGAGCGCGTAGTTGAAGATGACTACAAGTTCCTTAACCGCAACGTGCGCAAACTTTTCGGCATGGTTGGAAACATGAGAGGCAAGTGGTGCAAAACTTGCTTGAAGTACCACTAGATCTAGTTTTCCCCTTAGGATTTTTGTAAGATACGACGAGGACGTCGTATGTTTTAAGTGTGGGGGAGAGCTAGCTCGCTAGCCTTAGCTTTTGAACTTCAAGTTTAGGTTCGGTTTAATCTTCGTGTGAGAGTCTTAGTGTTTTAATGAGTCTTTAGTTTTTGAGTCTCGTTTTAAAATTTTTGCAAGTGTCTTAAATTAGTGTTGAGTCAAGAAAACCAAATAAAAAGAGTCTTTATATATATCTTTGTGTTTTATGTATTGTTTATCTTTATTTACTTGTTTGTTTAATCTTCGATTCTTGATATATGAACACAAGTATGTGGTTTGAAAATCGTTTACCGTGGTGCTTAGTGGAATCGCTACTACTTAAAGTACCCATACCGCACTTCGATCTTGAGCTTCACATGTTAGTTGTGCTATGTTCGATGCTAAAAATTGGAGGATTTCAGTTCTGAAAATTATCTTAAAACCCTTGTAATAAAGGTTAGCAAAACCTCTTTTTCCAAGTTGAGAGTAAGAAAAAAATTCCTATCCAAAGCCAAGTTTATTTTTTTCGCTCCACCATAAGTGTGATTAGCACGATGAGTTAGGCTAGGACCCTTCTCTCTTGGTGAGTTTTAATTTCAAGCAATGATCATGTCCTTGTGCTTATCTTTTGTTGCTAGCCTCGTCATATATTCAGTACATGACTTTCACAACGAAAGTCATGATTATCGCTGGATTCCATACCCAACCCTATACATCTCTTTTGTACATCGTATTCCTTGAACACAACCTATTTTTCAAAGTTTCGTCTCGTCTCTAGCATGATTTATTTAAAATTTCAGATTGTATGCATGCAAGGAAAGAGAGAATTGAAAGCTTTGAAAAGTTGTCAAGAGAGAGAGAAAAATAAAGAGAAAAAGTATGTGTATGGAAAAGAAAGAAAGAAAGAAAAAAAATCATATGTGAATGAAAGAAGAAAAAGAAAAAGAGAAAAAGATGAGGTAGCAATGAAGATATGAGAGGGATGGATCAAGTGAAAGAAAAGAAAAAAAATAAAGTGTAAGGAAGGATGTCACGTTGATTGTGAGACGAAACTTTTACTCTATTTCCAACCATGTGCAATCCGACAACGAGGACATCATTGGTGCCTTGTAGTCACAATTTTCTTTTTCCCTTGCACATGTCCACCATTCTAAATCTTCTCATCCTTGATATCCTTACATATGGTTAATTCTCATGATCATTGGCTTTGAAAGGTAGACAACCATTAGAGGAAGTTCTTAGTTTGACAATACTTGTGTTGATTGCGCTAGCCCTACCTATAGCTCCACTTTACATGATATATGAGAGATTAATGGGAGGTGAGAGTTTTATAAAACTTGGTTAGGATAGCCACTTCATATGAGTGACTTGAGAGAGCTTGGAGAAAGGTTTTTTGTCTAATACTTGTTGCAGGAATTTTTTGTTTTGAAAATCATAAAAACCCTCCGATAGAAGCAAAGGAGTAAGCATGGCTGAAATTGAAAACTTCGAGTGAAGAGTTTGAGTTGTGGGGTAAAACTTGACGTGGTAAAAGTTCTAAACGCCCATGTTTATGTTTGATTATCATTACTTTGTGTTTATGTATTAAAGATGAAAAGATTGACTAACTTCTGAAGGAGGATTAATGATACACGATTACATACCTTGGACGAAATTCTTTTACGAGTACTTGCTCGAGGACGAGCAAGAGCTAAGTGTGGGGGAGATGTTGACGGTGTATTTTGGTGCACCTAGCATGTTCATTACACTTTGGTTTGGATTTGATTATGGAGCTAACCCGCCACTAGGCACACTAATCATATAACAAGTTCATCTTTGTGCATGCATTTGGAAGTGTTGTGTTTATGTAGGAAAACATGGACATAAAGGACGGATTCGCAACAAGTTCAAAGGAGCATTCATGGAGTCTTGTTCGTGTTCATGAGCTTGCTGAAATCACTTCCAATGGTGGCAAGGACCGAAGTGCTACGAGGAACACCCCCGAGGATTGAAGCGTAAAAGATCAAACTTCATGCAAAGAGAGCCTCCATCTTGGACGCGAGGATAACAGCACCAAAATCATGCAAGTGGAGGGGGCGAAGTACATAAGTGCACGAGGACCCACGGAGCAAAAGGGGCGGCGAACCGGGCCGAATTGGGCTGGGCGGCCGGCCCCCGGCCGGCCGGCCCGGCCCACTTCCGCACCGGTTCGGTCCCGTTTTCCTTGCCCTCGAAGGATCTTCAACCCTAAAACCCCCGAGGCACCGCCAACACCGAGGGGAGGAGTCATTCGCACCGAGAAGGCCATCCACAAGCTAGAGAGAGAGGAGGAGGATCTCCCGGCGGGAGATCAACCACCTCGGAGGAAGCACCCTCTCGTGGAGAAGAAGGAAGACACCGGCGGAAGGGAAACCATGATCAATGGTGCCATGATCAACACCTTGATGGGGTAATCTTCTCATTCGTCCATGGGTTGTAATCCATCTTGAGATGTAATCGCACCTTGTCGGATTATCTATCTATCATCTTGTGTTGAATATACTTTAATGCTTAAGGTTTGCAACCATGCCGTAAAGGGAGTATAGGCCTCAATGCTTCCTTGGATCCATTCAATACGCCGTGTCCATCAAAGGTCTAGTCATGAATACCTTCGCGTAGTGACAGTGCGAGAGGAGGGAAAGGGCGAAACCGTGGTCACAACCCCGATAGGTTAGATTGGTTTTTCATGTCTTTAAGCGATTGCATGCTCTAGTATCGTAGACCCGTGGGCGAGTGTCTCCTATCTTGATCGTTTATCATTCTCTCTAGTGTGTTTAGTTGTTTTCTAGTATAATAGTAGTTAGGTGTTTAGTAGCTAGTGTGTCGTTGTTGATCGAACGCTTGTAATCCCCTTGCTCCGCGGATTGACAAGAACCTTGGGAATCCCGTGGTGAAAAAGGTGTGGGGTCCGTACGCTTGCGGATCGTAGAGGGATACGTCTTTTATCCGTCAACACCTCAAAACCAAGGTCGAGCCGGGACTACGTGGGAGCTGAGTCATGAGTGGAGATTGGCGGAGGCTACACCGAGTTCGCAGGGTTTGCAGTGGTTCACCAGAAAACCACTGGGTTACTCGGTTGAGCCACAAAACCGAGGCCGAAGACTCGACGAGGAGGTGCGGCCACCCAGGCCGGTTCAACCGCCCGGGAGGGCGGTCGGACCGCCCGGGGCCGGTCGATCCCCCGGGCCGGTCCTAACCGCCTGTGGGGGCGGTCGACCGCCCGGCCGCCGGCGCCGAGAAGCTTCGAAGCGGAGGACACGCGTCGGGATCGCAAGGCTTGCGTCGAGGCTAAGCAGGTTGTGGTCGCCGGGCATCCGTCCGATGGTGAATACATGAAGACTTCCAAATCTGCCCTCGAGGGGCATGTATCCCTAGTTATTAGTGAAGGGTAGTTTAGTCTTTTGGGTGCCTCCATATATACTCATTGGATGGGTGGATGGCAGCCATCTCTTGGAACCCTAGCTCATTTGTTTTTCCATTTTCGTTCTCCATTTTCCTTAGGATTTTAGAGGACTAGCTTGAGAGCTTCATGTGAGATCTAGAGAGAGGGATGGATGTTTGGGTGGCAAGCTAGACCTTGTACGAACCTTTCATGGCATGTATAGAAGGTTTGGCGTTGTTCATCATGGTGGTTTTCCCGTCTCCTTTGTGTTGATTTTCAGAGCTCTTTTTGGCGGTGTTTTGAGGACGATTTCTTGGGGTTTTTGGTGGGTGTCATGTATGAGGTTCTTGTGCCTCTTTGGCTGGTGACTTTGCCCCCAAATCCCCTTTGAATCGGACTCGATTTGGTGGTTTCTCGTGTTAGGCGAGTTCTTGACCTAGAGAAGCGATTTCTTCAATTCCTCTTCATTGTGAGCGTTTCGAGTCGATTCCTTTGAGGTAAAGGTTGCCCAGGAGGTAACCCAGCTTTTCCCGAAGTTTTGCTGCAATCCGTGGAGTGATTCGGGAGATCGGGCGCGAGGAAGTTGAGGTTTGACCCGCGGGTTCGTTTTCTGGAAGGGGCGGTCTAACCGCCTGCAGGGGGCGGTCTAACCGCTCTGGGTGTTTCCAGGTCGAAGTTTTGTTTCGCCGGATTTTCCTTTATGAGTTTGTTCGCCTTGATCAGAGGAGCGTCTTGGTGAAATTTGGGGTCGTTCTCGTGTTGTTTGCTAGGTGTTCTTGGTTGGAGTTCTTTGCTGGGTACAGGAGGTTAGACCGCCCCAGGTAGCCGGTCTAACCGCCCCTAGGCCCCTGGGTGAAGTTTTGGTTTTTGCCAAGATTTTTTGGTAGCTAGCATGGCCTTGACCAGAGATCTCTGTTGGTGAAACCGTGGTGAGTTTTGGGGCTCGGAGGAGGCGTTTCGGAGGATTTCTTGGTTGCCAGGTGGAGGCGGTCTAACCGCCCCCTATACCCGGTCTAACCGCCCCCTCTGGTTAGCCGGCTTTCGAGTTGTTTCCGTTGTCGGTCTTTGCGTGTGTGTTGTGGTTGCTGGTAGAGTTTGTTCCTAGGACCAGTAGCACTCCAGTGGCTACGTAGTTTTGGCAAACGGAGGGTTGAAGTGCGGAGCGTGTGATTTCGGGGGTTCGACCGAGCTAGTTCATCTTGTCGGAGTTTCAATCTCCCTCGAGAAGAATTTTTATCGGCTCCCATTCACTCCCCCCCTCTCTGGTCGCCTATTCGGTCCTTCACTTGGGACTACTCGAGAAGACTTCAGAATTACTCAAATATCAGCTAGAGTACCTTCCAGCCTCGGGATGCTACAAATATTCTTGAGGACTTTTGGCTTGTAGTACTCGGGGGCGCTTGAGGACTACTCGTCAAGGCCGTCAAGACTACTCGAAGCTATCCTGCTCGACTACAAAGTACTCGGGGGCTTGTCATATGGACCTCCCTAGGCCCACTACCTCGGTGGGTACCAGGACCGACTACTCGGTGGACCCCTGGGATTACCCGACTTGTGTCGCACGGTACCTGATGGCATGAGGCGCAAGGACTATGGTGGAGAAGTACTCGGATAGGAAGCTATACATACCATGTACTGTGTAGGGGACTCCTAGACGCACACAACTAGTACTCTCTCCCTAAACCGACCTGTAACCCTGCCTCCCGGACTATATAAGGCGAGGCAGAGACCCTTCTCTCTCAAATTACGCATCATCTTGTAATCACATCCAATCAATCCAGAGCTACGCAGCATACAGGACGTAGGGTATTACGCACCTCGCGGCCCGAACCTGTCTAAATTGTGTGCCACGTGTCTCTTCCTTCGAGTTACCGATCTCGGCGAGGCCACATTCATCTACCTTGGGTACTCCCCTTGGTAGGTTGCCGGTCTAAAACACTGACACAACTATCCTCTCTTATCTCCTCTCTCCAACTCACTGACACCTGGGTCCCACAACGCCACCCACTCTCCCCTCCTATCCTCCCTGTCCTCCCGCGCCGCCAGCCTCCTCCGTTGCCATCGGTGGGCTCTTCGCCGCGCTCGCAGCCATCTCTTCCTCTTCCCTTGCTCACAACGACCATCTCCATGTCAAGGATGTCACAAATGCGCCAGAGTGAGAGCAGGAGGACCGAGGTGCGCGCATGGGAGGGAGATATAGTGAGAGGGAATCACTAGAAAATTGTTAGTCTTTTGGAGTTGCTCTAACAAGCTAACACTATTATTCATATAGTATGATTGTCGGGGTTCTCTACAGCTGGCAGTAAATTTGTATCGATCGCGTGTCGGGCTCGGATGGTTAGCACAAGAGACAACGGGATTTATACTGATTCAGGCCTCCGAGGAGTAACACCCTACGTCCAGTGTCGAGCTGCCATGTTCCCGTGATAGGGCTGTTTGTAGTAGGGGTTACAAACTGGTCCGGAGTGGGTGTCGGACCCAAGTCCCTTAGAACGAGTGCTCAGTTCTTTGGCTAACCCTTGTGACGGTTGCCCTCCTCTCCCTTTTATAGATGCAAGGTGAGGGGCAACAAGGGGAAAGAAATAAGAGTTACAGTGTCGGTTGCTGAGATGTCTTCTCGCGCGCCGCTGTCCGTCAAGACGCATTCAAGTGGAGTTGTGTTGCATTGTCGTAGAAGCCGCCGCGTGGCAGGGCGGGGCTGTTCACTCCAGGACGTCTGACGCTCCTTCCGAGTAGTATGGCGGCGACTTAGTCCGTCCGAGCTCTGGCCGAGCCCGCCACGTTAAGGCATGACCGTAGGTCTGAGCTCGTCGTAGGGTTGCTCGAGTGCCTCGGGTGGAGCTTGCGTGCTGCAGGGTTGGAGATGATGGCGATGTGACGGTTGCGCAGCCGAGCAGGGCCATATTAAGGCCCCTGTCGGGGCCAGATGCCCCCGTCGGCCGCCAGCTGGTGTGTTTGTATGGCGCAGGGAATCGGTCCCCCACGCGTCGCGATGAAGGTGTTTGTGTCTCGGGGTTGTGCCGCGTGGCATGGCCTACGCCTTAGTCGGAGGCGGAGACTGCTCGGAGGGGATCCCTCTAGTGGGGAACTAGTCGGAGAGGCTTCTAACTGGTTGGGAACAAGACGTCTTGCCAGTGATGGTCGTGACAGGGGTCCTCAGTCCTCCTCGTCTTGAATCTTGACCTTCACGTTATCAATCTTAGTCTTCACATTGTTAATGGTGTTAGAAGACTCCGTCTCGTGAGAGATTATTTTACCGTCAAAGAAGGCCTAATCCGGGCTCTCGTCAATAATCCAAGCAATGCAATGAGTGATATGCACAAACTGAATATGCCAAGTAAAATCATATTTAAACACGATGGTGGTGGCCGCCGCCGCCTCATGTTGGACGCGAAGCCGGAGCCGTGGCGGAGGGCAGAAAGGCAGCCAGAGCCAGGGAGGCTGTCGTGTGGTGAATCCGCTCCAACACCACCCTCGTTACGAGTTCATTAAAATGTTAGCTCTAGCAAAGTAGAACGAGTCGTGCTGAACCAGGTACCACGAGTGTTTTTTTACTAAAACATATAAACAGCCAAAGTACAAAATGGCCCTCTAAATAAGATCATATTACATAAAGGTCTCTGGACCTGAACAACAGAAAAACCACAGAAGAACAACCGGAGAAAAACTCGCCGGCTGTGAGCTGAGGTATCGCCTATGGCGAGAACAGCAATGTGGAAAGATCGCGCCTTGCATCTGTTGAAATGGAATCGACCAAGTTGTCGAAGAAGATTACACCAGACGACCTATAGATGTGGTAGCTTCTCGTCGCCGGCGACTGAAGAAACTTGAAGAAGAAACCCGGTGGAGGCAGGCTCTTCTGGCTTGCTTCCGGTGGGGTCTTGCTCAGGCAGCCACGAATCTTGAATCGGAATGGCTGCTTGGACTTGAACATGGAGCGGAGGGGCGGGTGAAGATGAAGCGTTGACGAGCGGATCTCGGGGCGGAGGCGAGAGCATCGGTAAGGAGGGTGAAACGAGATCCAGCGACACGGGGGACGAAGACACAAGTTTATTTAAACATACCTCAACCGGGGCTCCATCAACGGTGAGCAAGGCGACTACGGTGGCCTCGACGATGATGAGGAGGAGCACGATGAGGGTAGCACTCAACATCGGGCTCCTACTACTATTAGAGGGGAAAACGAAAAGGGGCCCCTTTCCCTCCCTACTCTGCGCGTGAGCACCGGAGCAAGGAGGGAAGGGGCCAGAGGTGGCGGGGGACGGCTGTGGTGGCGACAGTGTGGCGGGTTGGAGCTGGAGAGGGCAGGATGGGCGGAGGCGGCGGTGAGATCTGGGGTTGCTTCTAGGAGAAGGAAGATGAGAGGTAGAAGAGAAACGACATATGCCCGGTTACTACAGAGAGCCACTAACTCAGGTCGTTGATAGTGGTAGGGTTGGTTCAACCACGAGTGTTTTGTCTAGCTCATGCGCGCAGGACCATTTCATTTTCACGTCACGGGCATGCAGGGAGCCAGTGACAGTCAACGTCTTGTTAGTTTGCTAAAGTTTCTAACGTTTTCTCCACTCTCTTCCCGTCAACTAAACAAGGACTCGTCACCTTGAACATGTCATAGGCAGGCGGCAGCAGAGGACAAGCGACTCATCCAGCGCAAAGGGCGCCGCTGCTGGCTGCTGGATTCGCATCGCCGTGGAGGGACGCGCCGGGGAACCATCTGTTAGACAATTAGGCAATTTTCGGTACATTTTAATTCCAGAAATTATTAACAAGTTCATGACAATTATGAGTGATCCCGTGAGAGCATAGCATGTGCAAGTGTTCAAGTTAAAACTCAAATAAAACTTGAACAGCAAAATTACACACAAGAGATTTAGTATGTACCCAAAGGCGGAACGGTTGACAGAGTCAACCGGTGCGCTGTTATCCCTTGGATTAGACATTCTAATCATGGAGGGACCTTGTTCGATGTAGCCGTACAGAGTTGTTGCAGTGACGAGTCGTTGCAGTGAAGTCCCACAAACGGCCTTCGGGAAGTAGTCGTTCACGTGGATGTAGTCGTACTGGAAGTAGTCGTTCACGTGGAGGACGTAGTCGTACTGGAAGTAGTCGTTCATGTGGAGGACGTAGTCGTACTGGAAAGCGAGCAGGTGCGTACGGGTACGCTCCCCAAAAACCTTGTCGCCCGCCTATCCCGAGCAGGATCGCTAGGCAGACGAGGTTCGGAGGCAACTGCTCACGCAAGCAGTGTGCACACAAAGCTTGCGTTGGGAATGGCAGAGAACAGCAAGAGGTCTCCTAAGCAGGAGTACCTGGGTGTGAGAATGTGTGTCTATGCCAGAGGAGGGAGTCCTCTTACATAGGCGCAGAGGAGAGGAGAGGGGAATGAACTTGGACGCTGCTGACCACCATAATTCCCATTAAACGACAGTTACCAGTAACTGTTGTATTCAAGGTCATCAGTTACCAGTAACGGTCATTTAAATACAGGAGATTATGATTGACATGAATGACAAAAACAGTGCATACGCATCACGGTCACGGTCACGGTCACGGTCTTGACACGACACGACACGCCTCGGCCTCGGCCTCGGCCACGGCCCGCCGGCGCGGCGAGGCGAGCGAGCGCGCGCGCGTGTGGCACTCCTTTCTCTTTTTACCAACTTCACAAGTGGTCCACCGTTGGTCCACCCTTTAAGTTGATTAAGATTCTCATTTACTTTCAATGCGGGATTGAATCCCTAGCATTTATTTTGTGGTCCTTTTAATTCTTAGGATTAATTGAGACTAAATGGCCCAAGGCCCAATTAATCCAACAATCCCCACCAAGAATTTCAAGGTACACAAAGAAATGTCCTCTTCTCAACTCTTGTTTTCATATACTGACTTTATGGTGGAGACTGTTAAGTTGAACATCCACCTGAGACAAAAGCTACACTCATTCGCAACTGACCAATGGACTATGCCTTGAATTGGCAGTTTCGTGCAAACAAGTTTGACTAGAGCCCCTTGCCAGTACTAGGCTGCTATAAGCATCCTTTCGGGTTGGAGCGTATAAGTCATACTCTGTGCCTTTCATGAGTGTCTAGAGATCACCCTATCTCATAGATTGTGACTAGCAATCAGACCCATATAGGTGCAATCCTTTAAGATGTTCTGTAGGCCAACATCTTTGCTCCTCTTTGAGCCACTCGGATCACATTAAGGTTTTTTCACCAACCTGCCATACAGATTTTAGAAGAGAAATGCATCTCTACTGGAATGAGCCCTTTACAAAGGTTCTCTTCTCTTCGTTAAACAAGTAGTTTGTTTCACTATCCTAATTCACGGGATCTCCGATCACATAGGACAAAGTTACCACTACCGAATAACGCGCGACGGGTCTCAAGCCCAATTCCCCGGATGCATTGTCTATCACATTACCCGAAAGACCCTTTGTGAATTGATCTCGCCGATTCTTAGCCGTTTGGATGTAGTCCAAGGCTATCACTCCAGAGTTTCTCATTTTCCTGACAGATTTCAGCCGCCTCTTTACATGCCTAGATGACTTCATGTTGTCCTTTGAACTGTTCACCTTGACAATCATCGTTTGATTATCACAGTTCATGAGGATTGCCGGTATCGGTTTTTCAACTACTGGTAAATCAATAAGGAGTTCACGAAGCCATTCAGCCTCAACTATGGCGGTGTCCAATGCAGTGAGTTCTGCCTCCATAGTTGACCTCGTTAAGATGGTCTGCTTGCAAGACTTCCAGGAGACAGCGACACCTCCAAGTGTAAACACATATCCACTTGTGGCTTTAATCTCATCTGCATCAGAGATCCAATTCGAATCACTATAACCCTCTAGTACCCTAGGATACCCGGTATAGTGAATCGTGTAGTCCACCGTTCCTTTCAGATAGCACATTACCCGTTCAAGAGCTTCCCAATGAGCATCTCCCGGGTTAGACACGAATCGACTCAGTTTGCTTACAGCATATGCGATGTCGGGTCTAGTAGCGCTAGCTAGGTACATTAGTGAACCAATGATTTGGGAGTATCTCAGTTGATCTCTCATTATTCTTATGTTTTTTCTTAACATTTTACTAGCATCATAAGGTGTTGGAGCTGGCTTGCAGTCGTTATAACCAAAACGACTCAAGATTTTCTCCACATAATGAGATTGTGTAAGAACAACCCCACCATCACCTTCTCTAACTAGTTTAATGTTTAGAATCACATCAGCCTCCCCCAAATCTTTCATCTCGAAGCTTTGAGACAAGAATTCTTTCACTTCCTTGATCGCATTAAGGCTTGTCCCAAATATCAGTATGTCATCTACATACAAACATAGGATCACTCCTTCGCCCCCACCATAGCGATAGTACACACATTTGTCGGCTTCGTTCACAACAAAGCCAACTAACGTTAAAGTTTTGTCAAACTTCTCATGCCATTGCTTAGGAGCTTGCTTAATACCATACAAAGATTTTATCAATCTACACACCATCCCTTCTTGACCTTTTACTACGAATCCATCTGGCTGATCTATATAGATCTCCTCCTCCAACTCTCCATTTAGGAAAGCTGTCTTAACGTCCATCTGGTGAACGATAAGACCATGGGAAGCTGCCAAGGAAAGTAGTACTCGAATAGTGGTCAATCGGGCAACTGGTGAGTAAGTATCAAAAAAATCTTCTCCTTCTTTTTGAGTATAGCCTTTAGCCACCAGCCTTGCCTTGTACTTATCAATAGTACCATCAGGCCTAAGCTTTTTCTTGAACACCCATTTGCATCCTACAGGTTTGCACCCATAGGAACGCTCCACAACCTCCCAAGTACCATTAGACATAATAGAATCCATCTCACTCCGAACTGCTTCCTTCCAATAGTCAGCATCCGGAGAGGAATATGCCTCTTCAATGGTTCTAGGAGTGTCATCCACGAGGTACACAATGAAATCATCACCAAAGGACTTTGCAATCCTCTGTCTCTTGCTCTTTCTAAGAGCTTCATTGCCATCCTTCTCAGGATTTTCCTCATGTGGTTGTTCATTGTATTCTATCAAAACAGCAGGTTCTTTGGGTTCATTATTAATAGACAATTCATGACTAAATGTGCTATCTACCTCTTTCATAGGAAAAATGTCCTAAAAATGTAGCATCTCTGGATTCCATGATGGTGCCAACATGCATATCAGGTACAACAGACTTCACTATTAAAAACCTATAACCCACACTGTGTAGAGCATAACCAAGAAAGATACAATCGACAGTTTTAGGTCCTAGTTTACGTTTCTTGGTTATAGGCACATTCACTTTGGCCAAACATCCCCAAGTCTGTAAGTATGAAAGAGTTAGCCTTTTCTTTTCCCATTCCTCGAATGGCGTTATCTCTTTGTTCTTTATAGGAACACGGTTCAGGACATGACATGCAGTCAATATAGCCTCACCCCACCATTCCTTGGAAAGTCCCGCTGTGTCTAACATGGCGTTAACCAAATCAGTTAGAGTGCGGTTCTTTCTTTCGGCTACCCCGTTTGATTGAGGTGAATAGGGAGGCGTCCTCTCATGAATTATTCCGTGTTCCTCACAGAACGCAGTGAAAACATTAGAAAAATACTCTCCACCATGATCAGACCTAATTCTTTTGATCTTTCTCTCAAGTTGGTTTTCTACTTCAGCTTTATAGATTTTAAAATATTGTAACGCTTCATCTTTAGACTTCAACAAATAGATATAGCAAAATCTAGTACAATCATCTATCAGAGTCATGAAAAACTTTTTACCACCTTTTGTCAACACACCATTCATCTCGCATAAGTCAGAATGAATTAGTTCTAGAGGTGCCAAGTCTCTCGCCTCAGACGAAAAATGAGGCTTGCGAGGTTGTTTTGATTCAACGCACACATGGCACTTAGAATTTTTGACTAAGGTAAATTTCGGAATTAAACTCAAGTTTGCAAGACGCATCATACAACCAAAATTAACATGACAAAGTCGCGAATGCCAAACATTAGACTCATCATTAACATTCGAAACATGGTTCACAACTTTATTACAATCATATGACAAAGAAAAGCGGAACAAACCTTCGCTATCATAACCTTTTCCAATAAAACTTCCAAACTTAGAAATTACACATTTATTGGATTCAAAGACTAATTTAAAACCGTCTCTACATAGTAGAGACCCGTTGACTAAGTTCTTCTTGATAGTAGGGACATGCTGCACGTTCTTCAATCGAACGATCTTTCCCGAAGTAAGCTTCAGATCGACCGAACCAACACCAAGAACACACACATGTGATCCGTTTCCCATCAACAAGGAGGAAATTCTGCCCGCCTGGTAAGAGGAAAACAAGGAAATGTCAGCACAAACATGAATATTAGCACCAGTGTCAATCCACCAATCAGGTGAATGACATACTAAAAGAATTGTAGGTAAAAGATTACCGTTGTCAGGGACAGCCCTGGGGGTCCCCTTAAACAACTGGGGAAATCCCACTTAAAAACCTGCAAAAAAGGTCAAGGCCAAACACGCCTCGCTTAAACACACAGGGCATGGCCCACACCACGGTGGCCCCGACGGCCCACCAAGGTGGCCCACTCAAAGACCCCCTCGAGCAGGCTCCGCCTCTCTCGAGGGCACACACCGCCCTCGGGCAGGCTCCGCCCCGTTCGAGGGAGTGCGCTTACCTCGAGCGGGCTCCGGCCCGCTCGAGGGTCCGCGCCACCCTCGAGCGGTGCCCGCCTCGCTCGAGGGCGCTCCGCACGCGCACGCCCGTACGCAGGTACGGGCATTTAATGTTCTGACAACGGCGGGGCGGCGCCATCACGCGCCTGGGACTCGCGCCCCGGTTCGGTTGCACCAACTCCCTAGGTGGGAACCCATCCCCGCCACTGTGGGGGACTGTGCGACATGGCCGGTGCCAGTCCCGTGACGCTGCGCCGCCTACTCCGGTACGGCTAACGCGCCGAGCCCTCGAAGGGGGGCCGGCCGGACCCTCGATTTGCTTTCCCGTTACTTTGCAGGGTTAGGTCAGGGCGTTAGGCCGGCGGGGCGCCATCCCTGCCACTGTTAACGGCATGGTGGCCGCCCCCGCGCGTACAACCCCACGCCGGGCACTGTGGCAACAGCTCCGGCGCTGTGAAGCATGCGGGAACGGGAGCCTTACCTTCCACTGTACCCCGTACGGATTGACGTCAGCAACCCCCTCGAGCCCGCCTGGGGACACCACGGCCGTCCGCTGCACTCCTACCCTCGAGACTACCACTGTTCGGGTACAAGATACGCCGTGATGGCCAGATCGCGACAAGGACCGTCAAGGCGGCCGCCTACTCTACGGCGCAGCACACCACGCTTCCCCACGTAGCTAAGTAGCGCGGCATACATGTAATTCGCTCTCTCCTTGGCCTATAAAAGGGAGACGAACTCCCCCGCCGCAGGGGACAGACAACAAGATAAGGCAGAACAACACGCGATACATCACGCACTCGCTCTCCAATTCTCCCACAATATTTTCAGCCACTTCACCAGGGACTTGGAGGCCACGCTTCCTCTCCCGCCTTGCTTGTAGCAGCCCCACTACAGGCACCCCGGTGCTGAGCAATATAGTGCCTCGAGCACACCACTGCTGGACGTACGGCCCCTCGGCCGGAACCAGGATAAAACTCTGTCTCTGATTGCTTAGCATCGACCATTGAGGGATAGACCTTGGCGCTTATCACTGGTTAGTGTCGGGACCACATTCCGCACCGACAACCGTACCCCGACGTTCCATCAATTTCACTAATAACCATGTTGGCACTCTTGCCATCTTTCTTATCCTTGCGTTCCGGACACTTTGCAGCGAAGTGTTCCGTGCTACCACAGCAGTAGCACCTCCCAGTTGGCGGCTTTTCCTGCTTGAACTGAGCCGTCTGCTTAGCCTTTGATTGGTTCTGATGCGGCTTGTTCTTCTTTTTGAATGCATTGTTGTTCTTCTTCTGCACCAAGTTGGCACTAGAAGACCCAACAATCCCTTTACCATGTGTCTTGTCCTTTGCTCTCGCCTTCTCTTCAACATCAAGAGTGCCGGTAAGATCGACAACAGAAAACTCTTGCCTCTTGTATTTCAGAGAGGTTCCAAAGTCCTTCCAAGAAGGTGGTAACTTGGAGATAATACCTCCAGCCACAAACTTGTCAGGCAACTTACATGGCGCATCCTTGCTATAGTTCTCAAGATCTCTAGCTAGCGCCTGAATCTCATGGGCCTGCTCTACTACAGAACGGTCTTTAACCATTTTGTAGTCATAGAGCTGATCCATGACATACAGCTCACCACCAGCATCAGAAACCCAAACTTAGCCTCAAGCGCATCCCAAATATCTTTGCCACTTGGCAGCAAAAGGTACGTGTCCACAAGGTTTTCAGCGAGAACACTCAAGATGGCACCACGAAACAGGTTATCGGCTGCCTCGAAAGCCTTCTCCTCCTCTGGAGGAAATTGTTCGGGCTTCCCCTGTATGACATGCATGATGCTCATCGCTGTCAACCAATACGTTACCCTTTGCTTCCAACGCTTGTAATTTGAACCATCAAAAACATTTGGTTTGAGCGTTGCAGCGAAACTAGTTACCGAAAGCCTATCAACAATATAAGGTTTTTGTATTGTTAGACAATTAGACAATTTTCGGTACATTTTAATTCCAGAAATTATTAACAAGTTCATGACAATTATGAGTGATCCCGTGAGAGCGTAGCATGTGCAAGTGTTCAAGTTAAAACTCAAATAAAACTTGAACAGCAAAATTACACACAAGAGATTTAGTATGTACCCAAAGGCGGGACGATTGACGGAGTCAACCGGTGCGCCGTTATCCCTTCGATTAGACATGCTAATCATGGAGGGACCTTGTTCGATGTAGCCGTACAGAGTTGTTGCAGTGACGAGTCGTTGCAGTGAAGTCCCACGAACGGCCTTCGGGAAGTAGTCGTTCACGTGGATGTAGTCGTACTGGAAGTAGTCGTTCACGTGGAGAACGTAGTCGTACTGGAAGTAGTCGTTCGCGTGGAGGACGTAGTCGTACTGGAAAGCGAGCATGCGCGTACGGGTACGCTCCCCAAAAACCTTATCGCCCGCCTATCCCGAGCAGGATCGCTAGGCAGACGAGGTTCGGAGGCAACTGCTCACGCAAGCAGTGTGCGCGCAAAGCTTGCGTTGGGAATGGCAGAGAGCAGCAACACAGAGGGAGAAGAGAGAGGTCTCCTAAGCAGGAGTACCTCCGTGTGAGAAGGTGTGTCTGTGCCAGAGGAGGGAGTCCTTTTATATAGGCGCAGAGGAGAGGAGAGGAGAATGAACCTGGACGCTGTTGACCACCATAATTCCCATTAAACGACAGTTACCAGTAACTGCTGTATTCAAGGTCATCAGTTATCAGTAATGGTCATTTAAATACAGGAGATTATGATTGACATGAATGACCGACATGAATGACAAAAACAGTGCATACGCGTCACGGCCACGGCCCGGCGCAGCACGGCGAGCAAGCACTCGCGCGTCACGCCCTTCTCCTTTTACCAACTTCACAAGTGGTCCACCGTTGGTCCACCCTTTAAGTGGTTAAGATTCTCATTTACTTTCCATACGGAATTGAATCCCTAGCATTTATTTTGTGTACCTTTTAATTCTTAGGATTAATTGAGACTAAATGGCCTAAGTCCCAGTTAATCCAACACCATCCTGCGCGCGGCGCGGCCGTTGCCGCGCGCCGGACGTCCGAACGGCCAAAACCGGTGGTCAAAAACTGTCACCCGCGCCACGCGACAAGCGCAGCTCACGGTCGCTTCCAAAACCTGGCAGCCTAATGGTTCACGCGCGCGGCGCGCCTCCTGTCTGTCACATACTCACATGCCACAAGCCGCTACCGGTTGCCGCGGCCGCGGTTTTGCCAAGGCGGGCAGGACAGGATCATCGATCGCCCGCTAGCGAGCGCGGGCGTCGCATTGCACACCAGCCATCGTGTCTCACGGAAGCACAAACTTCGCTTGCACAACACCGTCTTGGTCTTACAGCCGCGGCGCCGTACGTTGCCAAGCCAAAATGGCACGCGCGCTGCGCCGCCACATCAATCCCGGCATACCACGCACGCATGTACACTGACGTACGCGACGACGTCGCGCCGGCCGCGGGCTATTCGGCGGCGGCGGCAGCCTCGAGCTTCCGCCACCGGGCGGCGCGCACGGCGGCGGCGGCCTCGGCCTCGGAGCGCCTGGCGGCGAGGTCGGTGGCGCACCGGGCGTAGAGGTCGGGCGCCACCTCCTCCAGCAGGGCCTTGACGCTGGCCGTCACCTGCTGCACGCACTTGCTCCAGTGCCTCTCCAGGTTGCCCTCCACGCTCGCCACGAACGCCGGGAGGATCTGCTCCATCACGCCCGGGAACGACGTCGCCAGGTCCACGAACCGCGCGTTGTTCCACACGTACAGCGCCCTCTCTGCCACCTGATTCATGGATACCAGCGGGATTTATTTGTCAGCAAAATTCGCCTGATGCAGGTGACCTAGCAGCAGCAGCAAAAATTCATCTAGGACGACGGGCGCTATTATCACGACGACAACAGCAAAAGACGAAGGAAATTAAAGAGAAGCTTTCCAAGACTGGATTACACGGCACGAAACGTGCTACGATGGATAGAGTGAGCATCATCAACACCCACTCTATATTAAAAAAGTGACTTCACTGAAATTCGTATTGGTTACTTTGGTACACGCCCGGCAGAGCACCTCTCCTACTCCCAAAATTCACCAAGATTTTCAACGCATTTTCACAAAAGATGCACGGCGATGGGAAAAAAGAATTGACATCACAATTCAATTTATAGCACAAAAGTCATCAATTGGACCCGGGACATGAAGTGAAATGAAATTTAAAAAAGTGCCTTTTTCGAAATTGAGTTACCAGAACGGCGTACGTGAAGTCGACAAACTAAAGTGAGGCCACTTTATAAAGTCACTTTATCGATCAACACTGTTCAGTGAAGGACACATTTCCTCCCACATGTACCCAACTATGGTTATGGGGCAGAGGTGGATTACTGAATGAATATCCTCCATAATAAAGTTTCCTGTCTAACGGTAGTGACCACATTTTTACTTGAGCAGAAAGATTAAAGGGCCTTTTGGCAGGGCTTTTCCAAGTGCTTCTCCACTGGCTTCTATAGAAGCCTTGCCAAACCCCAAACAAAAAAACGGCTTCCAAGCTGAAGACATGGAGAAGCCATTTTGCAATTTGTACTACGGAGGTGAAGCCAAAAATAGTGGCTTCCCGCGCTTCTTCCCCGCATGTGACAGAAAGCCTACAACCACAGCCCATTTTGCCAAACACTTTACAAAATGGGCGAACTTCACCAAAAAAATCATTTTCTTAGAGTAAGCCCACGTAGCCGCTTGGCCGTTTTAGCGCTAGAAAGCCCTGCCAAAGGGGCCCTAAGCGGTTGCAGAAAACTACTAGAACTCGCTACCCAATTATGGAAACGGAAATAGTTCGCGCCAAAAACAAATAGAAGCATAATAGTGGGTAAAATAATCTAAACACGTCTGGGTAAAGGCGATTCGAACCTGAGAGCTGCAGCTACCGACACAGCGGGCGATCCGCGAGCAGACGGGCACGGCCAGCTTCTGGAACTGCTCCGGCTCGAGCACCTCGAGAATCTCCTCGAGCTCCTCGATGAGCAGCACCTCCTTCTGACAGTTGGTGACGGGCCAGTGGCGCAGGATCCCCGTGACGACGGCGCCGGCGAGCCCGGGCTCCTTGTGCACGAACTGGAGCACGCAGTAGGCGAGCTGGCGGTGGTACGTGTGCGCCCACCGCGTCCGGTGCAGCGGCATCAGCACGCGCGCCAGGAACGCCCGGTGCTCCTCCTTGAGCGGCACGGCGAAGCCGTTGATGATGCTGCCGCAGATCTCCAGCAGCTCGGCGGCACCGCAGGGGCGCTCGCCGGCCGGCGCCTCGAAGGCGAGCCGGAGGAGCGCGGCGGCCATAGAGCGCCGCATGAAGGCGCGCTCGCAGGTGAGCTTGGAGTAGAGCTGGTGGTACGCGGTCTTGAGCCGGTCCCGCTCCCGGGGGTCCTCGGAGGCGAACAGCGCGAGGAGGGACGAGAGGAAGGCGCGGTCCACGTGGTGGCGCAGCGCCCTGGCGTCCGCGGCGGCGACCACGGAGAGGAGGATGTCGTAAACCACCTGGAGGTGCGGCCACGCCGGGGCCAGCACCGCCGGTGGCGCGTCGTCGTCAAGGCCGTCGGGCGGCAGCGGCGGGTACGCCGACGGCGGCATTGAGCGGAAGAGGTTGGCGGCGACCATCCTCAGCAGCGCCGCCATCACGCGGTGGTCCAGCGGCAGCTGCTTGTTGCTGCTCCCGGCCGACCGCACGGCGCCGAGCACCTCCACGAGGCGCTCCCGCTTCGCGTCCCGCTCGGCCTCGGCCTCGGTCTCGCACTCAGCCGCGCCGGCGAACGTGAACGCGCGGTGGCACGAGGCGATCTTGTCGATCAGGCTGTCGGCCTCGGGCTCCGGCGACGGCGGCGGGAGCTTGGCCGTGCCGGGCAGCAGGCCATCCGGCTTCTCGAGCTCGAAGAGGAACCTCAGCGTGGTGGACCGCCTCTTGCCCGACGGTGGCCTCGGCGCCACCACCTCCGCCGCGGCAGCACCCATAGCTAGCCTCGCCGGTGTCGCCGCCCGCCCGCCCCTACACAGAGCCTCGGGCCTTGGCGGAGAGGTCACGGGAGAGCAGACAGCTCGCTCGCTCGAGTATGGTCAAGTCAAGTGCGGGCGCCGCGCGGGGCGGTGAAGCTTAAGAGGAGGGCAGGGCACGGAAGACACCAAACGGGGGCGATGCGTTCGCTGCAGCGGCCGCGCTTGGAAACGCCGCGCGCGTTGTAGAGCACGCCTTGCGGCTTGGGCTGACGGCTTTGGTCCCGGCGGCCGCGCAAGAGGGGCAGGCGCAGGCAAGAGGGCAGGGACAGGGAGGGGTAGCATGTGCCGATGTGCCTGGCGCGGCTCGGCCGGCAGCTCCGGTCAGGAGGGGTCTTATAGGCGGGAGAGACGAGAACAATGCCCGTGGCTGGAGCCTAGCGCCTGGACGCGTCCTGGGTTTGCGTCGTCGGGGCGCTGGAAAGCCGCGCGGGCAGGCAGGCAGGGGTCGAGATTTCGCAGGCCCAGTCGTCGGCCGGCGTGTGAGGGCGAGCGATCACTCAGTCAGAATTTGGAAAAGCAATCCGCTGCACTGGATTTGGTTGGAACGTACTGCATGCCGCTGCGTGGTCCTTCACTCAATCACTCATCTCCCGGCAAAAACAAACAAATGGAACGAGCTACCGAATTTTTGAACTCTACTGCTACCAAAATTTGAACGCAATGGGTCAATGACCCACTGACCCAAATTTTGAAGATTATTTGGAGGGGGAGGAGAAACAACCGATCGATGAGGACGTGAGCACGACTGCACGAGCTTAAGGTATTGCCGATGCTATGATTATGACACCTTGCATAGCAAGCCCACCTGCGCTGGTTGCAATCAAACAAAGCAGGAAGTAAACAAACGGCGAATAGGGCCGGCATGGTGGCAAACATAAAAAAAAGATGATTGCAGCAACCGACTACCAGGATTGTAATTAATATGTAACGAGGCCACCGCGACAGAGCCAATCACGCAACGGGATCTGAGAAGAAGCTGGGACTGGGCGAGAGAAAAAGGTGAGGTTCACATGAAGCCGATACAAGATTCCGGTCGAGACACACTCTCGTTCCGAGCAAACACCTCCGGGTGTCCGATTGCGGCTCATGCCTCACAGCCGCAAGCTTACAAGCCCAAGATGGCCTGCCGCCATGTGCCGCTCGAGAGCTTGGGCAGGAATGGATAGCTGCACCGAATCGGTCGTTGTACCGGGTGCATTGCACTGGCCAGGCAGAGTGCGCCGACCATTTGGTGATCTTACAGCAACTCCAGCGAAGGCCTGCATATGGGGCTCTACTCCAAAGGTTTGGTGAAAAAATCAACTCCAGCAGAACCTTCAAATGGGTCCCACCATTTTTCCCTTCTCAACCTCTATTCCTGGAGGCCCTCTACTCCCCCCTCCAAAACGTGGGTCCCACCATTTTTTTTCTTTTTTCCCCTTCTCCCGCATCTTTCTCTGCTCTCTCCCCTGCTTCTTGCTGGCTTGCTACTCGACGGCCCGCCGCCCGCCGTTCTCCGTGCCGAGGCCGCCGACGTCCGACGCGCCGTGGTGCGGTGGTGGATGGGTTCCTACGCATGCGTCCCGCAGCCGCCGCCGACGGCCACCACCCTGGGCCAAAGCATCGTGGTGCGGCGATGCAAGCTGGCGCTCGAGACATTCCGAGTCGACGGCGACATCACTGCTCTTGGAGGACTACGGCAAGAAGCCCGCCGCGATTCCGAACAATTAGAACTCTGTTGGTGCAGACAACAATCTCAGAGGTTCCAAACAAGCTTCTTCGAATCGAAATTTCTCAATTGCTCTTGAAAGGCATAAACATATTGTTTCGTCTTGTAGTTGTATGGATTTTTGACGGCAGTTCAGGTCGCTGAGCTTGGACGCAGAATGCCATGGCAGGCATGCTGATCAGGACAAGCGGACCTGTCGACCTGCTGGCCGCTGGGCGAGAGTGCCGCCTCAGTAGTCAGTACATCGTACCTCGCCTCGATTGGAGGAAGAACTGTGATTGAAGCGACACTAGTCTCCTCCCCTACCAGCCCCGCCGCGCTCCTCTCCGTGTTTGCGGCGGGCGCCCTCCTCACCGCAACGGCGGCCCACTGGGTGCTCTCCGGAGCTGCGCGTGCCGCGTCCGAAGCCGTGGGAGATTTTGGACGTGTACGAGCGGCTGCTACTGGACACCATCGAGGGGGAGCGCCGTCTCTTCACTGAAGCGACGAGCTCGACGCGGCGAGAGCGCGTCCCAGGCGGCCTGGACGGAGGAGAGAGCGAGGGTGACGGGAGGTCGCGCCGTCGTCGTCCATGGCCGGAGATCTAGCGGCCGGCGGCGACGAGCGCGGCAGGAGCGGTCACGGCTCTTCCGGGACCTCGCAGCTAGGGATGAAAGCAGCTAGGGATGAAAGTGGTGTGGATAATTTCCGCATCCGATCCTATCTGAATCCGAATTATGCGGATATGGAGAAGAGTTTTTGATATTCATGCGGATGTGGAAATCCGAATCAGATTGTGTGCGGATGCGGATTAGGATATGGTGTTAGTGATATCCGGTGGATATGGATTATTCGATAATTGAATGCGGATAATCCAAGGGTTATAATAGGATATCCGACTACTATGACAGCCTGTCGGGGACAGCCTAGGGGTCCCCTTTAACAACCGGGGAATCCCTACTTAAAACCTGCAACAAAGCAAAACATGCCTTGCCTAACCATGCAGGATACGGCCCACGCCGCAAGGACCTCGACGGCCCACCAAGACAACTCTCTCGAAGATCCCCTCGAGCAGGCTTCGCCCCGCTCGAGGATGCATGCCTCCCTCGAGCGGGCTCCGTCCCGTTCGAGGGGGTGCGCTCCCCTCGAGCGGGCTCTGCCTCGCTCGAGGGTCCGCTCCCCTTCGAGCAGACTCCGCCTCGCTCAAGGGTCCGCCTCGCCCTCGATCGGGGTCCGCTTCGCTCGAGGGCGCCTCCGCCCGCGTGCGCCTGCCCCCGCACACCGGGCATTTATCGCCCCGACACCGGCGTGGCGGCCGCCATCATGCGCCGGGGCTCGCGCCCCGGTGCCGCCGCACCAACTCCCCAGGAGGGAGCCCATTCCCATCACTGTGGGAAGGGACTGTGCAGCGCGGCCGGTGTCAGTCCCGTGATGCCGTGCGCCTGCGCCAGTACGGCTAACGCGCCGAGCCCTCGAAAGGGGGCCGGCTTCACCCTCGATTCGCTTTCTTGTGACCCTACAGGGTTAGGTGGAGGCGCTAGACCGGAGGAAGGCCATCCCTGCCACTGTTACGGCATGGCAGCCGCCCCTACGCGTGCAGGCGCACGCCCGGCACTGTGGCAGCAACTCCGGTACGGCGGAGCGCATTGGAACGGGACGCCGTTTTACCTACCCCTGTACTCCGTACGGGCCAACGTCAGCGGCTCCCTCGAGCCTATCAGAAGACATCACCGCCATCCGCTGCCCTCCTACCCTCGAACCGCCACTGTTCGGGTACAAGATAGGCCATGATGGCCGAATCACTGCGAGGATCGTCCGGACGGCCGCCCACTCTACAGCATAGCACGCCACGCCCCTTCACGTAGCTAGGTAGCGCGGCATGCATGTAATTCGCTCCCCCCTTGATCTATAAAAGGGGGACAAACCCTCCTGCCGCAGGAGAGACGACAAGAGACAACTAGGTAGTGAACACAGGCACTCACTCTCCAATTCTCCCACAACGTCTTCCGCCATCACACCGGGGACTTGGAAGCCGGAGCTTCCTCTCCCGCCGTGCTTGTAGCAGCCCCCACTACGGTGCACCCCTGGTGCTAAGTAATATAGTGCCTCGAGCACGCCTCTGCTGGACGTACGGCCCCCTCGGCCGGAACCAGGATAAAAACTCTGTGTCACTCGTTGCTTAGCATCGACCATTGAGAGATAGACCGCGGCGCTTACTACTGGTTAGTGTCGGGACCACATTCCGCACCGACAGTTGGCGCCCACTGTGGGGCAATCTGAGCGCCTAAGGTCAATCCGTCAACTCCCTCCATGGTGATCCGCACTGAGTACCGCGGTACACGCTACAACATGGGCAGCTCGGACCCCCTCCCCGCCGGGTTCGAAATCCGGTTCGGGGCCTGAACTTTCAGGCTACGGGGAATGGCTACCTTATGCGCCTCACCAACCGTGAGGAGCTCCGCGCGTAGCGCCGAGCCGTGCCCGCTGCGGTCCCCGCCGCGCGCGCCACCACGGCGCGTACGCCCGCAGCGCGGATGCCGCGGGTCCGTCGACGCCGCGACGCCGCCGCCGCGGAGAAGGCGCCTCCCTCCTTCCTCAATTGGTGGGAGGACGCCATCACCTTCAGCCGGGAAGACCATCCGAACCGCGTCCCCAACCCGGGCCAGTACCCGCTGATGGTCGACCCCATCATCGGGAACGCGCGGTTCTCGAAGGTCTTGATGGACGGGGGCAGCAGCCTCAACATCCTCTACGCGCATACGCTGCGCTTGATGGGGATTGGGCTGGACCAGCTGCGGCTCAGCACGAAGCCGTTACACGGCATCGCGCCGCAAGCGGTGTCCATCCCCTCGGCGCATCGACCCCGCCGGTTTGGTTTGGCACCGCGAAGAATTTCCGCAAGGAGATCCTCACCTTCGAGGTAGTGGGGTTCAAGGGAGCCTACCACGCCATACTTGGGCGACCCTGTTACGCCAAATTCATGGCGGTCCCCAACTATACCTACCTGAAGATGAAAATGCCAGGACCGAACGGCGTCATCACCGTCGGCTCGTCCATCGAGCACGCATTCGACTGCGACGTCGAGTGCGTAGAGCACGCAGAGGCGCTAGCGCTGGACGAAGCGCTGGTGACCACCTTGGAGAAGATGGTCAACAACGACCTCGACTCCGCCGCCAAGCACACCGGCATGTTCGAGGCCGCAGAGCAGACCAAGGAGGTCCCCCTCGATCCTTCAGCCCCCGAGGGCAAGGCGTTGAGGGTCAGCTCCACCCTCGACCCCAAATAGGAAGTGGTGCTCGTCGACTTCCTCCGCGCCAACGCCGACATCTTCGCGTGGATCCCCTCGGATATGCCAGGCATCCCGAGGGAGGTCGCCGAGCACTCCCTTGACATCCTGCCTCACGCTCGCACCGTGCAACAACGGCTCCGCCGCTTCGATGAGGAACGGCGACGGGCAATCGGAGCGGAGCTGCGGAAGCTTCTCGAGGCCGGGTTCATCAAGGAGGTGTTCCACCCGACGTGGCTAGCAAACCCCGTGCTTGTAAAGAAAAAGAATGGGAAATGGCGGATGTGTATAGACTACACCAGTCTTAATAAAGCATGTCCTAAAGTTCCTTTTCCTTTGCCACGCATTGATCAAATCGTTGATTCAACGGCTGGGTGTGAATTGCTTTGCTTCCTTGATGCTTACTCCGGATACCATCAAATAAAAATGAAGGAGTCCGACCAGCTCGCGACTTCGTTCATCACGCCGTTCGGGATGTTCTGCTACGTCACGATGCCATTTGGCCTCCGAAACGCGGGTGCGACATACCAGCGCTGTATGCAGCACGTCTTCGGGGACCATATCGGGCGGACGGTCGAGGCGTATGTGGATGACATCGTCGTAAAAACCAGGAAGGCGGACGACCTGGTTGGCGACCTTGGCATCGCGTTCGGTTGCCTACGGGCAAATGGGGTCAAATTAAACCCCGAAAAGTGCGTCTTTGGAGTGCCGCGAGGCATGCTCCTGGGATACATTGTCTCCCAACGGGGGATCGAGGCCAACCCCGAAAAGGTTGCGGCCCTCGAACGAATGGGTCCAATCCGGGACCTCAAAGGGGTGCAGAAGGTGCTGGGGTGCCTTGCCGCCTTGAGCCGCTTCATCTCGAGGCTCGGCGAGAAGGGCCTGCCCCTCTATCGCCTCCTCAAGAAACACGAACGCTTCTCCTAGACCGCCGAGGCCCAAGACGCGCTCGACAAGCTAAAGGCGTCCTTAGCGCGCGCCCCTATTCTCACGCCGCCGCAGGACGGCGAGCCCTTGCAGCTCTACGTCGCCGCAACCACCCAGGTGGTCAGCGCCGTGATCGTCGTGGCGCGCACGGAGGAAGGGCATGCTTTGCCTGTGCAGCGACCCGTATACTACGTCAGCGAAGTCCTGTCGGACACCAAGACACGTTACCCCCAGGTCCAGAAGTTGTTGTACGCGGTAGTCCTTGCGCGGCGCAAGCTCCGCCACTACTTCGAGGCCCACCCCGTCACGGTGGTCTCCTCTTTCCCGCTGGGGGAGATCATCCGCAACCCCGACGCCGCAGGCAGGATTGCCAAGTGGTCCATGGAGCTGATGGGCGAGACGCTTGCCTACGCCCCGCGCAAGGCCATCAAGTCGCAAATCTTGGCGGATTTTGTCGATGAGTGGACGGATACGCAGCTACCGCCCTCGCAGATCCGGGCAGAGTGCTGGACTTTGTTCTTCGACGGCTCGGTGATGAAAACGGGGGCGGGCGCGGGCCGGCTCTTCGTGTCACCCCTAGGGGAGCACATGCGCTACGCAGTGCGCCTCCATTTCCCCGCGTCTAACAATATGGCTGAATACGAGGCCCTCCTCTGTGGCCTCAAAATCGCCATTGAGTTAGGCGTCAAGCGCCTCGACGTGCGAGGGGACTCGCAGCTCGTAATCAATCAAGTCATGAAGAACGCAAGCTGCCATGACGACAAGATGGAGGCCTACTGCAAAGCCGTGCGAGCCCTCGAGGACAAGTTCTACGGCATCGAGCTCAACCATGTTCCCCACCGGTACAACGAGGAGGCGGATGAGCTGGCCAAGATTGCATCCGGGCGGATCACCGTTCCCCCGAACGTTTTTGCACGCGACGTCGCTCAACCCTCGGTCGCCTTCGAGCCCCACCCCTCGAGCCGTGCTGAACCCTCAGGGGCTCCCTCGAATCCAACGGGTGCGGAACCCATGGACGAGGACCCCTCGAACGAGGCGTACGTGCTCTCCCACCTCGAGGGGTATGGCGCCTATGGGGATGACGTGATGGACATCGAGCCAGCTCCTGTCAAAACGGACTGGCGTGACAAATACATTGCCTGGATGGCTCGAGGGGAACTACCCGCGGACCGGGCCGCGGCTAGGCGCATCGCCAGAATGGCCAAGTCCTTCGCCCTCGTTGACGGCGAGCTGTACAAGCGCGCCGCCTCTGGCATCCTGCAGTGGTGCGTGCCCATCCCCGAAGGGCGCGAACTCCTCCCACGCCGGGATTTGCGGCCATCACGCAGCGCCTCGTACCCTCGTCGGCAATGCGTCCCGCCAAGGCTTTTACTGGCCTACCGCGGTTGCAGACGCCAGCGAAATCGTACGCACCTGTGAAGGGTGCCAGTTCTACGCCCGCAAGTCCAACCTGCCCGCCCATGCCCTACAGACCATCCCCGTAACATGGCCATTTGCCGTGTGGGGGCTGGACATCGTTGGGCCCCTGCGGAAGGCGCCCGGGGGCTTCACCCACTTGCTGGTCGCGATCGACAAGTTCTCCAAGTGGGTAGAGGTGCGCCCCATCACGAATCTAAGGGCGAGCAAGCGGGGCGGTAACATTCTTCACCGACATCGTCTACCGCTTTGGAGTACCAAACTCCATCATCACGTACAATGGGTCCCGGTTCACGGGCGGGAAGTTTTTGGAGTTCTCGCGACAAATTCCACATCCGTGTGGATTGGGCGGGCTCGTGGCACACCCACGGACCAACGGCCAAGTAGAGCGTGCCAATGGCATGATCCTACGAGGCCTTAAGCCCAGAATTTTCGACCAGCTCAACAAATCTGGGCGAAAATGGCTCCAAGAGCTACCGGCGGTTGTGTGGAGCCTAAGGACCACCCCCGAGCGAGCCACCGGTTCACCCCGTTTTTCCTAGTCCATGACGCGGAGGCCGTCCTCCCCACGGACTTAGAATACGGATCGCCCAGGGTTCGAGGCTATGACGAGGATGCCAACCGGCGAGCCCGCGAGGACTCGCCGGGATCGGTCGGACGAGGCACGCCTCGTAGCCTTAATGCATTCTGCAAGGTATCAACAGTCCCTAAGACGCTACCAAGCACGAAAGATACGTCGACGGGACTTCAGTGAAGGGGATTTGGTCCTAAGGCTACGCCAAGACAACTGAGGGCGCCACAAGCTGTCGCCCCCATGGGAGGGACCCTACGTCGTGGTGAAGGTACTCAAGCCCGGCACGTACAAGCTGGCCAATGAGGACGGTGAAGAGCTCACCAACGCTTGGAACATCCAACAGCTACGTCGCTTCTACCCTTAGCTAGGATTTCCAAGTATTTTTGTTGTAAAAGCCGTACGACCAACGCCCCAGTTGGTAAACAACTATGTAAATACTTCAAGTCTAATAAAAAGGGCAACTCGGCTTTCCCCCGAAACCCAAGTTACCCTCGGGGGCTACTGCGGGGGGCACCCCCCCAAAATGGTCCCATTTTTTCGCAAAAACGAAACAACTCACGCGCGCTAAGTTTGTTTTCTACTTCAACTACGAGTAACGATTCGAACAGGGCGCGGGCGGCCCAGCGGAAGGAGCGTGCAAGCCAGAGATAGCCTACGCCGCGTGGATATGGTCCTTCTCTCTCGCCTCCAACCCAGCAGGCCCCCCGCGAAAATCGAACTCCCCTAACTAGAATCTACTCAGGAAGAAGGAGAAACAAAAAGCGTGATAAACAAATGACTTCATTACAACAGACCTTCATGTCAAAAATAACTTGTTCATTTACAAAAGGCCACGAGGCCAGTATACTGATACACATAAAAATGGGCCAAGTGCCCGGCGTGTCTTCGGCAGCGGGGAGGAGCGACGGCGTCGGCGCCGTCCGGGAAGAGGAATTCTTCGAAGGCTTCAGCGAGCGACCCGGCGGCGTCAGCGGCGAGCGCGTCCACGCGCTCCATTGCCACCTCGTCCTCGACACCCTCGGGGATAACGTAGCCCTCCGCCAGTGCCTCGAAGTTGACCTCGTAGTGGGATCGTACCACTCCGAGGGCCTTCTGGACGCCCAGACGCAATGCTCGGCGCATCCGCTCGGTGACGTGGCCGCCAAGGGCGCGCAGGCGGCTGGCCAACGAGCTGCCAGCCTGAGCCTCGCCCTCCTCCACGGCTTGGCAGGTCTCGAGGGCCGCATCACGCAGCTCCCGCAGCTCCTGCTCGGAGGAGTTATAGGAAGCCTGCAACGCCTCGGCCCGCTCAGCTGCGTGCCCCAGAGCGGTGCGCAAGCCTGGAGTCACCAAGACAAGAATGAAATCAGAAAGGGGAGCACAGATTCCTAAACGAAAAACCAACCAAAACAGAAGCCAAGCAGCAGCTCACCTTCGACTTGCTTCCTCTCCGCTTCGAGGTCGCGGCGCACGGCCTCGACCGCCAGCTCGAGGCGCTTGACGGTCTCACCTTGCTCCTGGAGGGCCAGCTCCTGATTGGCGTTTGTAATGCTGAGAATAATCACCTCGCCCTCGGCCTTGGAGAGCGCGGTGTTCCGCTCCTCCGGCCGACTTCGCGCCGCCTCACGCGCGACGCGCTCCTCGCTCCGGCGCCGCCCGGGCGTCGACGAGGGCGGCTTGCTCCTCGCCGGAGCCACCCCTCGGCCCCTTGGCGGGCGGTGTGCTCTCGCCGAAGCCGCTCCTCGGCGACGGCGAGCGCCGCAACCTTGGCGTCGAGGGCAACCTTCAAATCGTCGGCCTCCTTGGCCCGCTCCTCCCGGCCGCGCCCGCCCGCTCCTCGGCCCGGCGCCAGCGCGCTTGCGCCCCCTCGAGCGATGAGCGGAGCTCCCGGTTCTCGCCGCGGACGTTGGCCACCTCCGCCTCCCACTTGGTGGCCAGCGTCCGCATCTTCTCCAAGTCCGAGCGCGCACCGCACGGCGCCTCGTCACGATCGATGAGGGCTGCGCAGACCCGCTCGAGGCTCGAGCGGCGTGCTGGGTCCTGCCTCGAGCTCTCGGGGAGCTCGTCGCGCCACGCCATGGCCCGGTGCGCCGGCCCACTGTCCGGGGTCCCGAGGGCGTCGGCAAGCGCGTCGAAAGCGCCGCACCGCTCCCGGAGGCCGGTGGACCTCGGCGTTCACCGGTCGAAGGCGTCGTACTTGTCGTGGGCGCGGCGCTCAAGCTCCCGGCACCCACAAAACAAAACCCGTAAGCGCTACGACACGGACGCGACACACACAAAAACGAGAGATAGAAGAAAAACGAGCAACCACGCCCCTACCCGGAAGACGCGCCATGCGGGGCCGCCATGGACCCGCGCCGCCTCGTTCGCCGCGCGCGGTTGAGCGTGGCGCCGTGGCTCGGGAGCTCTCCCCGAGCTCTGCTCCCCCCCGGCGTCGGCAAACGCGAGGGGGGGTCGTCAACGGCCCCCTCCACCTGGGCGGGATGGCCGGCGCGGGAGGACGAGGCCTCGGTGCCGTGTCCTCGCCCCCCCGCCACCATATGACCCTCGTGCCGCCTCAAGAGGGCCCCCTCCTGGGGCTCGGGGGAGCGTGTGGGGAAGCTAGCCCACTGATCCCACCCGGGCGGCGGGGAGTCGTCAGGGACCCCCACCACCTCTGCCCGGGGATCGCCGACGGGCGCCGGCGCTGCGCCGCGCCTCCACCGCGCCTCCACTTGCGCCTCCGTGGCCGCGGGCGCCGGCGCGGCGCCGCGGCCACCACCTCCGCCGCGCCTCGCGACCACGGGCGCCGCCATGGGTGGCACCCGCTCCGCCTCCTCCGCGCCGGCGCCACGACCGCCGCCTCCGCGCGCGACCTCCGCGGCCGCGCCTCCGCCACGGCCGCCGCCGCGGCCGCGTCCCCACAATGGCCGGCGCCGGCCGCTCCTCGCCGACCGCCGGCCGCGTCGCGGCGGGGCCGATCCGCCGGGCCGGGGCCTCGAAGCCTCGGCCGGCTTTGCGAGCTCTCGCCCGCCGCCGTGCTCGCCCCCGCCCGCGACGCCCTCGATGTGCGCCGCCGGGTGGGGACGGATGCGTCCGCCCTCAGCACCTTGGCCGGTGCAAGGGGAGGCACAGTTGGCACCACCCTGCGCAAGCGCAAAACAAAGAGTTAGAATGCCTGGTCGACACAAAACCAAGCCAAGCGAAAAGCGAAGCCCCTTACCTCGAAGAGGAAAAGGCCCGTTTCCTTTTCCTCGAAGCCTCAGCAGATGAGGCCGACGCGGCCGGCGCGCCCGCCGCCGCGCCTCCGGACGACGCCACCGCGCGCGCGGGCCCCGCCCCACGCGCGGGCACGCTTGCCACGCGCGGAGGCACGCTTGCCGCGCGGGGGCGCGCGCTTGTCATGCGCGCCTGCGCGCGCGCGCGCGCGCCGCGCGCGCGCGCGCCCTTGCCGTCGATTGCACGGCGGCGGGCGCCGCCCGCCCGCCCCGGCGATGCGCCCTTGCCGACGGCGCGCGGCTCCGGCGACGGGGGCGCGGGCTCCCACCTATCGGAGGGGCCCTCCCCCTCGGCCTCTTCCTCTTCGTCCTCCTCCGAGGACGAGTACTCCTCGGTCCCCGGGGAGGAGAGCCCCGGCTCCTCGCGGGCCGCCGTACTCCGCGCTCCGACGGTCGCGGCGCTCTTGGTGTCACCTCGCGCGCTCCCTCCGCGAGCCGCCCGCTCCTCGCTCCCCGTTCTTCGCGCCGCGCTCGGCCGAGCGCGCGGGAGTCGGGGGTGGGCGGGGGACGGACTTCGCGGCGGTGAAGTTCACCAGCTGCATGAGAAAACATCAACGGCGCGTCAGAAGGCATAGGCAACACCAAAAAAAAACTAAAACGGAATCAAGAATCATGCTCACCAGCGAGCCGATGGGGAGCATCTCGAGGTCCCACGGGGTCCGGTCCGGGTGCGCGGCATCCGGGTGTCGACGGCGCTCCGCGCCCGGGTGAGCGCATACGGCCGCCCAAGGGGGGTCGGGAGCATCCGCGACCTCGCCAGCGCGACGGGGTCCGCCTCCTCTGTCATCTGAAAGATGCAGAGCGGCCTCTCCATGAGGGGCACGACCCGCCGGTGATGGAGGAAGGCGAGGACGCCCATCGCGGTCAGCCCCTGCTCCGACAGGTACCTCAGGGCGGCCAAAACCGACTCCTGCCGCCGCCGATGCTGGGGCGTGGACACCCCGTAGCCCCAGGAGCTGGGCTTCTCCTTGAACACCCGACCAGTGTAGGGGGGAGGCCGGGCTCGGCGTTGCGCAGGTAGAACCATCCCCGCTCCCAGCCGGCGTTGTTCGTCGTCATGGTGCAGGGGATGTAGACGTCCTTGAACCGCGCCGCCGCAGGCGAGTGACATCCCCGCCGGCGCGCACCGCGCGCGGGTCCCTCGGCTCCGTCGTGGGCTGCGTGAAGAGCTCCGCGCGGAAGAGGTGCACCCAGAGCTCCCAGTTGACTGGGATCCCCAGGTACCCCTCGCAGACGCCCACAAACGTGGCCGCCTGCGAGATCGCGTTGGGCGCGAAGTTGTGCAACTCCACGCCGTAGTAGTGGCACAGCGCCCGCATGAAGCGGCTCGCCGGCGCGTTGAAGCTTCGCTCGTGGAAGCGCACGAAGCTCACTACATAACCCTCCGGCGGGTTGGGGGCGCGGTCACCCGCCGGTGGCACTATCCACTCCGCCGGGCGCCCATCTTCATTGGCCGCCAACTGGCCGGCGGTGACCAGCTCGCCAAGGGCCAGCTGGGTCACCGACGACCTCTCCCAGGCGTACGGGTCTAGGATCGTGAGGGGCTGAGGCGGCGCCATGGGGAAGGACCAAGGATGCGAAGAGCGAAGGACAGGAAAGGGAGGAAGAGCTCTAATGGCGGAGCCGCGCGGTGGCAAAGGCGAGACGAAGAAGAAAGCGCGGAGGGCTAAAATGGCGGAGCGTTAAGGTAAAAAAACCGCCGTTTCCCCTTCCCCTCAGATTTATAAGCCGCGGACGAGCTCTCCGGAGCGGATGTCCCGCGCGTGTTAACTGCAGGGAATCTTTTTCTTCTCGCTGGCAAGCGGACCCCACCACGACCACGGCGGACACGTCACCGCAAACGGGCCATCATCACGGTGAATACTGGCCGGGGCCGTGGCAGGCGGTCACATCCGCCTGCCCACGCCGCCCACTACGCGCACGCGCGTGGCCGCAACGCCTAAAAAGGCGCGCCCGCGATGCGAAAACCGTAGCCTCTACTGTGGAGCATTTAATGCCCCGGTCCCTTGTGAAACAAGGAGAACCCTCGAGCGGCAAGGACTCCTGGCTCGGGATAAATTCAGCCCTCGACCAGGTGCGAGCGTGAGAAGGTCGCCCCGAGGCCCGCCTGAAACAAAGTAGGCCTCGTGAGCACCCATGCCACGTAGCACCCTCGAGCGGCGCGAGCCCCTGGCTCTAAACGATGTCAACCCTCTAAGGGACATTGGCGTGAGAAGGTCGCCGCGAGGCCCGCCTGAAACAAAGTGGGCCTCACGAGCACCCATGCCACGCAAAACCCTCGAGCGGTACGAGCCCCTGGCTCTAGACAATATCAACCTTCCAGAGGGGCACAAGCGTGAGAAGGTCGCCCCGAGGCCCGCCTGGAACAAGGCGGGCATCGCGGGCACCCATGCCACGTAGTGCTACTGACCAACGCCTCGAGGGCTGGCACGCCCAGACCCCTCGACGGCCGAGAACGCAAAGACGGGGCTGCCCAGGCGCCGCCCCGCACGGCCCTACTGATCAGAGGTTCGAAGCCTGACCCTCGACGGGTTCGAACAGGCGCCACAGACCGCGGAGTCAGGGACGACGAGGGCACACGCATTCGAGCCGTTCCACGAGCCCACTGGCTCGAGGGTGCCCCACATGTCGTGTTCGAGAGCCAGCGAGGGCAGCTAGCCGGGGGATCCCACCGAGGGAGAGCTTCCGCGCCCTCGGTCCCTATCGAACGGGACCGAGCCCCACCTAGCAAACCCACGCAAGCGCTTCAATGGACGTGTCTCTGGACCACGCAGCCTACCCTTATCGAACGGGGCATGTGCGTCCACTCGAACCACCCGCTAGCAGCTCGACGAGGAATCCGCAATTCGCGACCCGCTCGATGGGGGTTGCGGAAACCTCACCCTCCGTCCCGCGGAGTGACGGCGAGGGCGCGTAAGAAAACAAGTCGTAAAGCTCTACCCGATCGCCTCGAACGGGCCTAGGCTCGGGGGCTTGACGCACGGCTACACCTCCTTGAATTGCACCCGCCGGAGACAGTGCCAGCAGCGCGTGCGCCACCGAGGCCGGCTGAGATATCGCCGACGCCGGTTGAAACATGCGCCACGCCCACTGACCAGTTCTCACGGTTAACCCCTGAAGAAGCGTCCACGCTCCTGCAGGGCTTCGGGGGCTAGACCCGCGGGTCCGCTGGCGCGGCCCCACGGAAAGCGTTCGCAAGGCAAGGAGGGAAGAACGTTCTATCAGTATGTTCCAGCATCTGCGGGAGCCTCAATGGCAAACCCACAGATGCTCGGGGGCTACTGTCGGGACAGCCCTAGGGGTCCCCTTTAACAACCGGGGAATCCCTACTTAAAACCTGCAACAAAGCAAAACATGCCTTGCCTAACCATGCAGGTGCCTAACCATGCAGGATACGGCCCACGCCGCAAGGACCTCGACGACCCACCAAGACAACCCTCTCGAAGATCCCCTCGAGCAGGCTTCGCCCCGCTCGAGGATGCATGCCTCCCTCGAGCGGGCTCCGTCCCGTTCGAGGGGGTGCGCTCCTCTCGAGCGGGCTCTGCCCCGCTCGAGGGTCCGCTCCCCCTCGAGCAGACTCCGCCTCACTCAAGGGTCCGCCTCGCCCTCGATCGGGGTCCGCTTCGCTCGAGGGCGCCCCCGCCCGCGTGCGCCGCCCCCGTACACCGGGCATTTATCGCCCGACACCGGCGTGGCGGCGCCATCATGCGCCGGGGCTCGCGCCCCGGTGCCGCCGCACCAACTCCCCGGGGAGGGAGCCCATTCCCATCACCATGGGAAGGGACCGTGCGCCGCGGCGGTGTCGGTCCCGTGACGCCGTGCGCTGCGCCGCACGGCTAACGCGCCGAGCCCTCGAAAGGGGGCCGGCTTCACCCTCGATTCGCTTTCTTGTGACCCTACGGGGGTTAGGTGGAGGCGCTAGACCGGAGGAAGGCCATCCCTGCCACTGTTACGGCATGGCAGCCGCCCCTACGCGTGCAGGCGCACGCCCGGCACTGTGGCAGCAACTCCGGTACGGCGGAGCGCATTGGAACGGGACGCCGTTTTACCTACCCCTGTACTCCGTACGGGCCAACGTCAGCGGCTCCCTCGAGCCTATCAGAAGACATCACCGCCATCTGCTGCCCTCCTACCCTCGAACCGCCACTGTTCGGGTACAAGATAGGCCATGATGGCCGAATCGCTGCGAGGATCGTCCGGACGGCCGCCCACTCTACAGCATAGCACGCCACGCCCCTTCACGTAGCTAGGTAGCGCGGCATGCATGTAATTCGCTCCCCCCTTGATCTATAAAAGGGGGACGAACCCTCCTGCCGCAGGAGAGACGACAAGAGACAACTAGGTAGTGAACACAGGCACTCACTCTCCAATTCTCCCACAACGTCTTCCGCATCACACCAGGGACTTGGAAGCCAGGCTTCCTCTCCCGCCGTGCTTGTAGCAGCCCCACTACAGGCACCCCCGGTGCTAAGTAATATAGTGCCTCGAGCACGCCTCTGCTGGACGTACGGCCCCCTCGGCCGGAACCAGGATAAAAACTCTGTGTCACTCGTTGCTTAGCATCGACCATTGAGGGATAGACCGCGGCACTTACTACTGGTTAGTGTCGGGACCACATTCCGCACCGACACAGCCCAATACGGCTCATATGATTTTGTGCCTCCGTGTAGATCACATGATTATTCGTGTTCTTAAACAAATAGACACAACCTCTCTTACAAGCGATGCTGCAAAAATGGAGTGTGCCAAGAGAGGATATAGAGCCCGGTGTTATTCCTATGTCGGAGCAATGAATGCACACCAGTTAAGTACTGAGCCATCAGAAAAAACTGGGCGGATGAGAAGTTCAAAATCGATCTTTTGGACACTGAAGTAGTAGAATGAAAAAAAATATTCAAGTGCGATGCATCTGAACTCTGAAGTGAAGAAAGGAACAACAAGCAGACATGTACATTGTAGGCTCATGACTGACGGTGCCATATTTGATTCGCACATCGGCATGTACCACAGATGGCCAGATAGCAGATGCCTACTGAGAAAAAAGAACACAAGACAAGTAGCACACTTGCACGTTAATAAGCCTTAAATTCGCAAGCTAGACAAGCAAATGAAGAATTTCATCCATTGACAACTGATTATGCGGGCAAACAAGCTCCGATGATTGTTCAGTGGAATACATGAATCCAAAAACATGCCAACTTTTCAAGCTGAAGATTGGTCGTATAAGGAATGCAGTCACTGCAAGAATTCAATTTGTGCGGTTACTCAGTCATAGGACATATACGTGACGTTTCCATGCTATTAAATCAGGCATTCATTTTGAAACAGTTCAAATCATGTGAATCAAGGACTACTGGTCCTGCATGGTACATCTCAGCACCTCTATTTAAACGAGTCCTCAAAATGATAACTACTAGTATAAGAGTGCAACATCCTAACCTAAAATGTCCCTTAAAGCTCAAACAATATGGGCAGTACACTTCTACCTAAATTGTGCAGTACAGTACAGCACAGCTTTGCCAAATCAAATATAAGGGGAGAAAAAGGGGAATTGAGCCAAACAGGCAGAAACAAGCAAATCGATTCTGGAGTTTTTGGTATCTGAACTGCAAACCTAATGTAGTCCCTGGAAAACGAAGGAGATATGTGGTTCTCAGATCAACATTCTCTTGTCCAAACCCTGTACCACTGATGAAGTGATGGGCAATCAGCCAATCACAAAGGCGAACATCCTACCGTGCTACTTATATATCCAAAAGGTCTTTAGTTGTTAGAAGTAAATGGCCAAAGGCCATCCTTTGCTTGTAAGTTTCCTAGCCTAAACCCAAGGTTTAGATTCCCTAGTTTTGGCTAGGAATGGTTACCTCTCATATCAACCAACTTAGCTGAACAACAAAGCTAGCGCCCAAACAAGTGCATTTACTTGAGCACCATAATTTTTTTACTCTGATGCCTCTCACCTAATCAATTTTACTCAGGAAGCTTTATCAGGATACAACACATAAAAAATGTTACCTTTTTATATTGAACACACTTGAATAACAATCTAACACCAAAAATCAGCAAGCCGACAGTGTGTTCCACAGTGCGTCACTTGCCGGGCGGCTAATGAAACCCTGGTCAGCCATCAATTCAACAAGCTCTTCATGCTTCTTAAGCTGTCCAGCCTTCCTCAAAAGGATCAATACCATATCACATACCGGCTTTGAGGGTTTAAAGGACTTCTCCTCGATCATTTCCTTTAGTGTTGTGTGTGCACGTTTCCAGTTACCTCTCCCACAGAATGCCTCAATCAGAACTGCATATGTGTGCATGTTTGGCTCAATTCCTTCCGCATCCATATTCTTTTTCATCCTTAGAACCATATCCATCGACTTCTCCTGAGTGAACAACTTTAGAAGGCAATTATATGTCACAACATTTGGCTTGCATTGTAGCTCCCTCATCTTTTCATACAACTTCCGTGCAGCATCAATGTTGCCAAGCACCAGCACCAGCTTGAACATGGGATTGAACGTGTGGCAGTCAGGAACACAACCTTTTGCTGTCATTTTTGCAAGAACCTTCAACGCTGCATCAAGGTTGCCCTGCCCCTTCCCACAATGCGTCTCTATCAAGAAATTGTATGTGATAATATCAGGCTCACACCCAAACTGCCGCATCTGGTTATGCACCTGCAGCACCTGCTCAGAACGGCCAGCCTTGAGATGCGCCCGCATTATGGCATTGAACGTTGCCGTGTTTGGTGGGCACCCAGAATCGATCATCTGGCACAAGAGCTCATGTGCACGGGGAACCTGCCCTGCACGATACATTGCATCAATAATAGCAGTGTAAGTATACACATTCGGCATGATCCCTGATTGATGCATCTCTGCAAACACCCGCTCTGCCTCATCAAGCCGCCCGGCGCGGCACCACGCGTGCACCACAGCCGTGTAGAGCACAACGTCTAGTGTGAAGACAGACTTGCAACTGTCAAACAGCGACTGCGCCTCACTGGCAAGGCGCTTCTTGGAGAGTGCAGCGAGGAGGGATGCCAGCGTGACAGAATCCGGAGCCCCAGCTCCGTACTCGTCCATGCGGCGGAACAGGTCGGCCGCCTCCGACGGCATCTCCGCGCGGACATAGCGGCGGATCAAGGCGCGGATGAGCTGCGATGAGATGGGGACGCCTCGCTGGCACATTTCGTCGAGCAGGTGGCGCGCGAGAGGGAAATGGTGGTGCTTGGCGAGCAGGTCGATCATAGTGGCGTAGAGATCGGGGAGGGAGCCTTCGGGCTGGGAGGGGACGACGTGGTGGAAGAAGGCGACGGCCTCGGGGAGCGGGACGCCGCGGCGGAGCGCGAGAAGGCGGCGGAGGAGTTGGAGCGGGAGATGAGGGGAAGGTGGGGAAGGCAGCAGACCGGAGACGGCCTCGGAGAGGGGCGGGAGGGTGTCGAACGGCGGGGATACCGGGAGCTCGGATGCCGGGTTGGCGCGGCGGTGGTCGAGGAGCGCCGCGTGCAGGGCGTCCAGGAGCTTGGTCTCCGCGCGGGTCAGGGGCGGGGGTGAGGGATCCGTTGGGGTTGGCGGGGTCGGGGAGCCGTCGCAGAGGCGGCGGACGAGGAGGATGCGTCCGGCCTTGGAGAGGTGGTGCTTGGGCTTGAGGAGGAGAGCCATGGCGTTACGGGGGTGGCGGTGGGAGCTGGGAAGCGGCGCTGCGGTATGGCAGGGAGGAGAGCTCGCGCGGCGGGGCGGCCGCCGATGAACTTGGGAGTAGAAAAAACTGCGAGGGTTTTGGGTTTGGGAGTTTTTGGAGGGTTGGTTCGGCGCGGGCGTGGGGCCGTGCATCAGAGCAATTTAGGCCCATCATGAAGACGAAGAACTGTTGGGCTATATCCCATTTCAGCCATGGATCATGCAGCAATCCCCCCAGCTAAAAAGTTTGGAGCTGTTGTTTTTACAGGTCAGGATGACCCGGTACATGTTTTTACAAATAAAAAGTCAAGTGGCCGCAGCGCTGATTTACACTGCTTGGAATTTACGTTAGGAAAGGAATAGGAGTGGGAGGAGGACCTTTGACAGGGTTTCAGCTTCACCTGCTAGAGTTTTCCAGCTGATTAGGGAAGAAATTGTGAAGTAACAACGCAGTTGAGGATCCCTTCCCTTCCGATAGCAGATGAGACGTGAGGAAGATGTAGAGATCACCCATATCCCTTTCCAATAGCGTCCGAGATTAGCACACAAGAGACAATGTAGATGGAACTTGTTCTATCTTATTCATAATAGATGGGTACACGTTCCTTTATATAGTCTTGACCCTCCAGGGGTATATTTGGTATAAGCCCATAATTATCCCTAGGGTTAGGGATTTCTCAGCACTCCTCCTTGGGCGAATACCGCGATCAACTCATGCCTCATTAAAACTCCTAAAAACCCAGTGGGAAAAATATGGAGAAAGAGTGTATAGTGTCCCTAAATATATTGTACATGTTGCCTCATTAAAAACCATTTATGAGAAACTTCAGGAAAACTCATATATGGGAAAAAGAGTACAACAAATGTATTCAGGACAATTTATAATCTTCGGGATTATGAAGATCAGGATCTTCGGGACCCGTGAATAAGAACAACTTTTCAGGGGCGATCTCCCCCTGAATCCTACAAATCCCTTAGTCGTCTCATGCCAATACCACGTACACACTTTGTGAATGTAGTAAACGGTAAAGACTTAGTAAATAAATCAGCTAGATTATCACATGACCGGACTTGCAAAATATTCACCTCGCCCTGCTTCTGGAGTTCGTGAGGAAAGAAAAATTTAGGACCTATATGCTTGGTTAGATTACTTTTAATGTAATATGTTTGCATTTGTGCAACGCATGCTGCATTATCCTCGTAGATAATTGTGGGAGTTTCAATGCTACTAAGACCACACAACTTCTGGATATGGTCAGTCATTCGGCGCAGCCAAACACATTCACGTGCGACTTCATATAATGCAATAATCTCAGTGTGGTTAGTAGATGTTGCTACTAAAGTTTGCTTGCTCGATCGCCAGGATACAACAGTGCCTCCACAAAGAAACACGAAACCAGTTTGCGATCTTGCATCATTTGGATCGGACAGATATCCAGCATATGCGTACCCTACCAATCTTAAGTCAATATTCTTCCGGAAAAATAGGCCAAGATCTTCGGTACCTTTGATGTATCTAAGTATTGTTTTAACACCTACCCAATGTCTTCTGGTTGGTTTTGCACTATGACGAGCTAGCAAATTTACCGCGAAAGCAATATTAGGTCTTGTGCAATTTGCAAGATACATTAGTGTTCTAATGGCACTCAAATATGGAACTTCAGGTCCTAAAGGTTCCTCATTATCACTTTTTGTTCTAAGGTCTTTATCTTTCTCAAGTGATCCTACAACCATAGGTATCTTTAGAGGGTGAGCCTTTGACATATTAAATCTTTCCACAACCTTTCTCGTGTAGGCTGACTGGTGTACAAAAATTCCTCCAGGGAGGTGCTCGATCTGCAGGCCCAAGCAAAAATTGGTTTTACCCAAGTCTTTCATTTCAAACTCCGCCTTAAGGTAGGTTTTCGCCTCCTCGATATCCTCAGCACAGCCTATTATGTTTATGTCATCAACATAGACTGAGATGATACAAAAACCCTTCTGAGATTTCCTAATAAATACGCAAGGGGAATCAGCGTTATTAATATATCCCTTCTTCGGGAAGAAATCACTTAGCCTGTTGTACCACATCCGACCAGACTGTTTAAGCCTGTACAACGCCCTCTGCAACTTGACACTGTACATATTGCGATTTGTTTTAGAATCCGGAATTTTCAGTCCATCTGGAACTTTCATATAAATTTTCAAATCCAGCGACCCATACACGTATGTGGTCACTACGTCCATTATTTGCATTTTTAAGTTTAAACCTGCTGCCATAGATATTAAATATCAGAACGTTATGCCACTCATAACCGGAGAATATGTTTCATCGTAATCGATGTCGGGTCTCTGCGTGAACCCTTGTGCTACAAGTCTCTCTTTGTATCTCACCACCACATTGTTTTCGTCCCTCTTTCGGACACATACCCATTTGTATCATACAGGGAATATATTTGAGGGTGTGCGGGCGACTGGCCCGAATACTTGCTTCTTAGAAAGCGAGTGTAATTCTGTCTCTATCGCTTCTTTCCATTTGACCCTATCTGAGCTCTTCCGACACTCTGCCATGGACTTTGGTTCAGGATCCTCAATTGCATCAGTGATCTTAGAGACAAAATTAATGTCGACATTTGTAGTCTTTTTATTATATCGTTATGTAGCGAACATGGCCCCATTTGCTATTTGTTTGAGTTGATTTTGGTGATTCATGGTAACACAAGTAATGAGACTAACCACATTGTCTAGCATGTCTTTGTAGGCATTCCTAGGTCCCATGGATGTTACCACATGTTAACATACCATGCACAAGTTAACATACCATGCCCATGCTAACATGTCATATCACAAGTTAACATACCATGGACATGTTAGGTTACTTACAGCAAATTTGAGGACTTGGTATATATTTTGAGGCTGTAAGTAATGGCATGTTAAGTATGTTAAGGATGTTAAGTTGAAGCAAAGATCCAAGTTGAAGATGCGAAAAAGGAAGGAAAAAGACATCGTCGGATGAACCGACGGTACCATCGGTGCATAGCGTCGGGGCACTTGGTACACTGCGCAACGACTGGAGTTAACTTGACACCGTTGGATGAACCGACGGTCCCTTTACTAGTTGCATCAAATGAATTGGAGAAGAGGAGCCGCGAAGACAGCAGCGTCGGATGAACCAACGGTCCATTGGAGGGAACCGTCGGTCTATCCGGTGGTCGTGTTTGAACAAGACAGAGACGCGCCAAGACGAAGCCTTAAGCATCGGATGAACCGACGGGTCAGCAGCGGTTCATCCGACGGTCACGTGAAAGCTAACAGAGACGATTTGGCTGCGGGGTCTTCAGCACCGGATGAACCGACGGTGCGTCGGAGCATAGCGTCAGAGTAGTTCTGTCAGAGAACCTCAACGACTAAGTGACGTGGGAGGGGCACCAGATGAACCGACGCCTTGAAAAGGATAGCATCAGTTCATCCGACACTTACTTTTTTTGAGGTCGTTAGCCAACGGCTCTTTGGATGCCTTGGGCTATTTATACCCCCTCCGCTCACCCATTTGTGGTTGCTGGATTGTGTGGAAGTGCACAGGAGTTCAAGACACCTAGAAGATCATATCCAATCCATCCAAGTGCTTAATTGCTCATCCATAGACTTGCATATTCTTAGTGTATGTGCTTAGTGCTAGGCTTAGCTTAGAGCTGAGTGAATGCAAGGTTGTGCCAACCTTGTGAGGTGATTCTTGAGTGAATCAAGGTGTACAAGGTTCGCCGGAAGCCTTGGGGCCTAAGTGGCTCACCGGCAATCTTCATCGACCCTCCAGCTTGGTGTGGAGCGGCGAGGACACTTTGTGCGGGGGACGTGGAGACCCCCTTCCTTGGTGGAGAAACTCCTTAGTGGAGGCGGCATCAAGGTGACCAAGGGAGCTTGGCAAGTGCCTAAGTGGCTAGCCTTTGTGGCGAGTCAAGTGGTGCTCTTGGGAGAGACTTGGTGACCGGGAAGCAATACTCTTGTGTGAGTACTTTAACAACGTGGACTAGGGGTGGCTTAGTGCCTACCGATACCACGAGATAAATCGCGGGTCAAGAGTTTGCTTCCTCTCACCCCCTTTACGTTTCCGCATTTACTCTATTGCAATTTTTGCTTGCCTTTACTTTCCTAGAGTAGTATCATGCTAGGATTGGCTATAGGTTGCAAACCTTGTTTTGGGATGGGATTTTCACACTAGAACAACCCTAGTTGCACATCTAGATAGTATGTTCTAGTTTATCTTTGTGCAAAAGTAGTGAAGTCGTAGGTTAAGGTTTTAAGTTTGCCTAATTCACCCCCTCCTCCTCATAGGCTACGAGCATCTGATTCCTTACAAGTTCTCCAGATTCAGCATAATTTATTGAAATTTCTTCAACCGAATCATCCGGCTCATCATTATTTCCCAAATTACTTGAGCCCGGTTGTTCCATTGTCCTTGTGTTGTTATCTGAATTTGTGCGCACAGTTGCACCTTCAAGGTGTATCTCTGTTGGGACCACTGAATGGGGGTGCAATGCATTCTCTCTGGCAACCTGCCTTTGCGGGCATCCCCGCTTGGCTCGTACCGAGTCATCCGGATTACCTCTCCCCCCTTTTCCTAGGATTGTGTACTTGGTTAGAGTTCATGCCCTCCAGGGGTATTTCCACTCTCTCCGGTGCATTAGGCGCATGAATATGCGATTTTGACACTCCTCTTATATCAGTAAATGCATCTGGCAAATTATTTGCTAATTGATGCAGGTTTATTATTCTTTGAACTTCAAGTTCGGTATCTTTAGTGCGTGGATCAAGCAATTGGATGCTACTGGCACTCCATTCTATTTCTCGGCATTGTTTATTATTAAGGTACAAACCTCCCCCTAATGCTGGGAAATGTTCATCATCGAAGATACTATCAGCGTACCGAGCCGTAAACAGATCTTCGGTTTTAGGCTCTAAATATTTGATTATGGACAGAGTTTCATAACCAACATATATCCCCAACTTCCGGTGAGGTCCCATAGTTGTACGCTGGGGTGGTGATATCGACACATATACAGCACAACCAAACTTTCGCAGATGGGAAATCATGGGTTCTTGTCCACGCGCTAATTGATGAGGGGAAGCAGAGTGGTATGCAGATGGTCTATATTGGATTAAGGCAGCAGCATGCAACACTGCATGTCCCCAACAACTGGTGGGAAGACTGTTGTCTTGTAGAAGTGGTCTGGCAATTAATTTTATTCTTTTTATTAAAGATTCAGCAAGTCCATTTTGTGTGTGCATGTGAGGCACATAATGCTCTACATTTATACCGAGGGCAAGACAAAAGTCATTAAATGCTTTTGAGGTAAACACTCCAGCATTATCCATCCCGATTGCTCGTATGCGGTTCTCCGGGAAACTAGCACGCAATCGGATGATCTGGGCAATAAGCTTTGCAAAAGCGTGGTTCCGCGTAGACAACAGGCATACGTAGCTCCACCTCGTAGAAGCATCTATAAGGACCATAAAATACCTAAATTGCCCCGACAGGGGGTGAATAGAACCACATATGTCACCTTGGATTCTCTCTGTGAGACATGGGTACCACGGGGTCCCCACCGACCAGGCTCACGGCCGTCCCCGACAAGTGGGTCCGGCCTACTAGAAGACTCATTGACCTGTCAGTGGGCCCAACCGACCTAGTTGGCGGCCCACACGACCTCCTGAAGACCTTCCAGAAGATTCCCTAGACGACCTAATTCCTCACGACCTCAAGACTTGGCGTATCAGACAAGACATTGGTGGATTTTGACCAAAGCAGATCGATGGGATATGGCAAGATGTGTAACGTAGACTTAGGTCTCCTGGTCATAACCGACTAGGAGTCTGGGAACCGACCTCATCCGCTGGCCAATATAAGGCGGACAAGGCGACCCCTTGTACAACCAATCCAATCCTCAAGCAATCTACACCGACAACTGGACGTAGGGTATTACTCTCCGGAGGCCCGAACCAGTATAAACTCGCTGTGTTCTCTGTGTTCCGTGTACTCGTGTGCGACCTTCGAGTTCTTAGCCTTAGACTCCTCCCCGCTGAACAAATAAACCATAGGGATTAACACCCCCGTGGGCTGTCCAGATCTCACCATCTGACAGTTGGCGCGCCAGGTAGGGGATGAGTCAAGGTTCTTCATGCAACTCGATGGCTTCGACCAACGACGTCATCTTCACGGAGAGCATGGAGGACTTCCTCGCCAACCCCGTCGACATCTGCTTTGGCTCGATGCCGGCGATATCCACCGCTCCAGCCGCCTGCCTCGTCATCGAAGGCAACGCGGTCACCACCAACCAACAGGTCGAAACAGATCTGTCGACAAAAACCCACCCACCCACTCCTAGCGACCTGATCGCCGGGATCGATAGTGTCGAGAGCATGCTCTCTGACACAATCAAAGTCTGCGAGCGCGTCAAACGCCCTCGCACGACCTCTTCACCCTCTAACATACTTTTGGGCTAGCGCAACGCTTCTCACGTAGCATCACGCTACATGAAACACAAGATCCAGATCGAATCTGGACTCAACTCTCAAGATCGTGGCAGACGCAAGAATCACCTCGATGAACCCTGCTGTCACACCTGATTTTTCGAAGAAAACCAAATGCATTTCATATGTGTGCCAGGATCGAGTTTACACACATATGATAGACGTCATGAGTGAAATATCAATTAACAGCAATAAAAACGTACAAGAATTAAACCATTACATTATCTCTTCATTACACTCAGACGATAGACTCGAAGGTCTTTACAATGAACAAACGATAACTATGAAGACGCAACAGCATCTTCATCTTCCACAGTCACATGATTGGGGGCACGCAAGCCTCAGAACTCCTCGTAGTCGCTGAAGTACTCATCTCCAGTGTTCTCTTCTGGACAGCGGGTAAGCAAGGGTGAGCACAGTTATGGTTGGAGCTCAGCAAGTGGGGGAAAGATGTGTTGACATAAAATCTACACCTCACGCCAAGCACACAGCAAGCCGAAAAGCTAGCTTCACACGCGCAGAGATTCCAAGACGTGCCAGTCAATTTTCCCTGAAAATTAACAAAAGAGAAAGTAGTTAAATTCCAAAGCTTGGAACTTGCCGGGTGGTACCAGACAGTTCCATATTTACGACTAAAAAGCCAAGTGAGATGACATATAGCTATAAAGAGCTATCTGCCAGCAAACTAGAAACCATTCGGGAGCTTTAAAGTGCAAAGAGTAACATAGCCGAATAGATGACATAAGCATGACGATAGATCGGTCTTTATTTGGATAAAGATGCACGTGCGCAAGGCCATGACCGATCCCCGTGATAAATAACATTAAATAATAAATGAAGTAAAAGCATGATCATAAATATGTAATAAACAAGCATGCATAGGTCCAAAGCACTAGTCTACCGCATGTCTAGGTACTTTAAAGCCCGTCAGGCATGATATCAAACAAATCTATCCACCGCATGATACAACTTTCTTGATATCAAACCACCATCCACAAATAGATCTATCCACCGCATGATACAATCTAAATATGGAAAGCTAAAAGCATACAATATTTAAAGCATAACTTATGAGCACGTTTAACTCATGAAAACATAACCGAATACGGTGAACAGTAAATCGGGTCCATGAAGAAGGAACGAACATTACCAAACAAGATAAATCTATCAGATTGGATTGAAATCTAATCCACCGGATGACTAGCTCCAAAACAACCCAAAAACCTGCATCTACCGAGTGATACCCAGTTCTTTCAAGATTTATACAAGATTTGGTAAGCTTGAACCCGCAACACGTGACAACCTAGATCGATTCGGTTTCGGCTATCAGGAACATGTGATCCACGTGTTATTTAAGCCAAAAGTACGAACTCGATTCGCATAGGGATCATCAAAAAGATAAAGCCGATCCAAACCCATCTAGATTGGGCAAAGAAGTGTTACATGAATTTAAACATAAAGTAAAAACTCAAAGCAACACGGGGTAACTTAATGAATCTATTGCATTTTGCCAAAATTCAATAGAGCCGATAACTAGCTTCAAGCTAGATCTTAGCCTACCGCATGGCTCATGAACTAACAAGAAACCCTCTTGAACCAAGCTTGAATCTACCGCATCACACTAAGCATGGTAACAAGACTACTTGCATCAGATCTAAATCCACCGCATGATACTAGACATGATACAAGGTTGCCGGTACTCACGGAGGTCGACGGATCGATGAACCCTCTCGAAGAACTCGACGACGCGACAAAGGACTCTAGGGTTTGGCGTAAAGCCGGTTTGTATTGAGAATGTTTCGAATGTCTGTTACATACATTCAGGGTCCATATTTATACCCTGTTAAGCATGACCTCGAATGGATTCGATACTTAATTTATCTCTAAGTACGATCGCTTGCCCATCCATTCGTCCCTTCCGCTCGGGCCACGTCACCACGCAATCCCACAAAATCAGCGCAACAGTTTCCTTGCCGAACAGAAGCGAATTGCCGACCGCGGACTCTTCTGCCAAATTCATCTGAAGAAACCTTCCTTCCGCCGGACGGATTCCTCACCGAGTTGGACCCACAAGTCAGACCCCTTACCTTACCAAATTTTGGTGTTAACATATGCCCCTTCAATTATGGGATAAAAGTGATTTTATTCCGGAATTGACTCCAGCCACCAACTTCTTCAAATTGAATCTGTTCAACACCCGTTCTCTCTCTTCGCAATCCGTCGGAGTCTTTGCCCAGATCCAAACCCTAGATCACCTTTTTCTGAGCTCAAATCCTCAATGGCGGGTCAAAATCAAGCTGCTCAGGTAAATTCATCCACCATAAGCTTCATTCGGCACTTAGCTTTTCAATTTTTACCTGAGATTTCTTCTCCGCCTTCCCTCAGGAGCTTTCCACTGAGCTTTTGATTCGCACTGAGGCCAATTCGACATCCTACTTCCTTGGTCCCGTGGGAGTTTCTGATCCTCGCGAGTTCATCGCAGCCGAATCCCAAAGGATCCCCTTCAAAGCAGCTTTAACTAAGCCTCCCCTGTGGCAGGACGCTTTCAAGAACTGGCCCTTGCCCCCAATTGCGGGCTGGAGGAATTGGTACAAAAGAGTTCTTGCGGATAAGAGTGTCAGGACCCAAAACTGGGATACCCTCCGTATTGCTCAATGCTTGGAGCTGTCTTTGTCCGAGACCCCCAAAAACGAAGACCTTTTGATAGCGGCTTGCCACTTCTGGTCAAATGGCGTCAACGCTTTCCTTTTTGGTCACGGCCCAATGTCCCCAACCCTGGCCGATGTATACATGATTACCGACCTTGACATTTCAGGATCTGTTCATCCCTGGGACTTCGGAGGTTCCACAAGACAAACAGGAGTGAAATCAGGGAGCGGATATAAAAATTATATCCAGAATCATATGAAAGATGGCCCCTTGGTGAAGTTGAATATAGGGCATTCCTGAACATGTGGCTGTGCAGGTTCATCTTCTGTGGTAAAGCCAATGAGCCTACTCTGAATCATATTGCAATGGCTACACAATTGGATAGTGGTAAGCGCCTTCCCCTTGGAAAATACCTCCTGGGCAGTATATACCACATGCTTCATCAAACTGTCACCCAAATGTACACCAGCAAGAAGATAGCATGTGTCAATGGCCCTTGGTGGTTTGTACAGATGTGGCTGCAACTGCACATGCACCAGATCGTTGGTGTTGACCTCAACACCCGGTTTTTTCCTTCATCCAACTATCATGAAGGGGAAGTTCAGATTACCAGAGGATGTCACGCCTACGGAGAAGCTGCTTCAACTGTTCCCATCAATCAGAATGTCAGCCAGCTCTTTGAGCTCTTCTTCAAAGGCTTCCCCAACCCTCTCTGGCTTCCTTACTTGGACAATGATAATTTAACTCTCCCTTGTGAGTTCTCCTTTGAAGCTGGACGCCAAGATGGAAGATTTCTGGAAATCCTCAATGTCCTCATCCATCCATGCATTCCGCACCGAATTTAGTGGAGGGAGGCTAAACCACAGCACTTACGAATACTACCAGCCCAATATGATGGCTCGACAACTTGGATGTGGCCAGATGCCCCCAAGACTATTTCTGCACGAATTCCTCAAACCTAGAGAGAAAATCAAAGAACTCACTCAAACCAGCAGGGTTTCTCAGTATGTATGCAGTCCAACTGTTTACACCTGGCCCTTCACACCTACAACAGTAGCTCACCCCACTTTTAACTCCTGGTGGCAAGAATTCCATGACCATATTTTCAGTGAGCCTGTGCACTCATTTTGCATAGAACTGATGCCTGATTTTCAGCCAACTTCAGAGGTAACATGATTATCCCTTTCCTCAAATCACACATTTCTTCCTCTAACCATGATCTTGATTTTTTACCCACAGAACACAGTGCCTGCCCCTCTAGCCAGGGAGATTGCTTACAATGCAGTATGCCCAATCACAGCATTGGGATTTAGATCACCAACCCTGGCTCAACTGATGGATAGGTATGCTACAACAGACCCAATTTTGTCCAGTATCACTACTGACAATAGGCAAGGCCTGTCTCTGATCGCACCTCCAACTGCTAAGAAGAGAAGAACCATCAAGAAAGTTCTTATTGAGGTAAATTTCCTCTCTCTTGACCACAAGATTACTCTTTACTGATAAATCCCATCTTATGAGATTTCAGACTAGAATTCAGCAATCCTCAGCTTCAGAACCTGCCAATGCTCCATCCACTGGTATGACCTTTATTGCTCACTCCTCAATGATCAACACTGGCATTTACCCTTAATCTGATACTTGCAGAAGAAACAATGGTAGATCAACTCGTGGATGTCCCTGTCTCTCAACATGCGAGTCCACCAAGGGCTGAGCCACCTGCCCAAGTAGAGATCTCATCTTCATCAGGGACTCAATCACCCCATGCTTAGACAGAAACACCAACCTCGCCAGATATGAACTTTCCCATCCAACCAGAGCCTTCAAGTCCTTCAAGGGCTCAATCACCCATTGGCCAGGCAGAAACCTCAACCTTAGCAAAGGTAAATCCATCTCCTCTCCAGCCAGAAGCTTCAGAGTTGCCAGAGACGGTATCAGCACCCTCTCACACAGAAGCTTCAGCTTTGCCACGAGCACCTCCTTCACCAGTGGCTCCAGAAATCACCCCTGAAACTGAACAAAACCCTGTTCCAGTTCAGGAAGTTAGGCATGAGGTAAACATTTGCACTTATTCCTGTTATCTTTTATTTCCCAACACCCCTGACTCGGCAATGTTATTCTTTCAGGATCAGGCTCCGTCATCATCGAACCCATCAATGGGGAACAATCCAATTGCCGAGACAAGGGAAGGAGGGCCTCAAGCCTTGTCAGAGGAAGTGCAAGAAAAGCTCAAGGAAATTTTTGCCTGGCTGCAAAGAGAGGCTCGAGATCAGATCAGAGATCTTGATTATTTCGAGGACATGCTTAGACCCATCAGCCAAGAACTCCCTGAGGATATCAAGACCTCACTTGAGCCCATTTCTGGTTTGGATGTGCATTATGTAGCCATAAGAAGAGCTCTGAGAAATGTGTACTCCCGTCCAGCTGTTGAACAGAAGAAAGCCAAAGCTGAACAAGCCGTGAAGGGAGCACAGTCTCAAACTGAGAGTCACAAAGGGAAATTGGCCAATCTGCAAGCTGCTCGTGAGTTGAAAATCGCCAGAAAGGCCGCACTGGAGGCAGAGCTGAAAAGCTTATCAGCAGAAATAGAAGCTGACGACAAGAAGATAGCCAAACTTCCTGGACTGATTGAGAAGATCCAAGAGGAAGCGACATCGGCCATAGCTGAGGTGAATCAATGTAATGCAGAACTCACCATCATGTCCGACGCCCAGAAAGATTATCAAGAACAGATGGAGAACATTCACCAAACAACATCGAACGCCTCCAATGTAATTGCAAAGTATTTAAACATTTAGATGTACTGATCGATGTGTAACCGAACTGGCCGTCCTTGCAACATTTGCTTCTGTAAATTTATTTTCCCTTTTCTCCGCACGTCCTTAATTGCGACGCTGAATGATCCATTCGGTAATCAATAGCCAAAAAGTGCCATACCCAAACGGCACCTTAACTTCCTTTTAGCCGAGCCAGTCAACCGAATATGACTCAGCCTTGAACTCCAAACGACCCGACGGCGGATTGGTCAAGGAAACCTCTCCACCTTCCAAGTTTCTTGGGATATGAGCCACGATCTAAGGCCACGATCTGAGGCCACGATCTCTTTCACCAGGCCTATAAATAAAACCGTAGGTGCCCACAGCTTTTTACCAAGCCTTTAGCCCTCAAATCTTCGCCATCCTCAAGCTTTTCTTCCCAATCAGCACAAACCCCAGAATCATGGCGAGCAGCAACAACAGGCGCCGCGCCGCTGACGAGGCGGAGGGGAGTCGCGCCAGTGTGCGTCGGAGGCAATAATCGTCAACTTTTCCTTTTATGATTCATCTTTGATCCCTTCTTTGTTTTTGACGATCATCTCTGTTTCAGGCTCATTCAATGGAATGCATCTTCTGCACCGGCCGGTCAGCCCCTGCCGGACGACTCCTCAGAGTCAGACCACTACTCCCCCGTGCCCTACGGGGAACTTGATGCTTTCCACTTCAAGGCGGAGCTGGAGGTGGCCCAGCGCGAGCTGGAGGACGTCTCCAAAAAGGCTGGCATAGCCGAACTGGAGTGGGAGGACCAGCGCAAGCAGCTGCTGGCGACCATCGATGGTACGGCTCTGGAACCACTCCCTAATCCAATCTGGCTTTTGATACTAATCACCTTTATCTTGCATTTGCAGCCCGTGATGCCGAGCTCAACCAGCTAAAAATGCTGGTGGAGCAACTGGCTGACAAGGTGAACGCCCGCGGAGCCACGCCGGCGGAGTGCCTTGCCGCGGTGGAACACCGCGTGGACGAAGTGGCCACCCATGGCATCCGCTTGGGCACCACTTTGGGCCTGGCCGCCATGGCGACGCACACCGACGTCGACTACTCCACCAGGCCGCGCGGCTTCCGTGGCGGCGCACCAGAAGACATCGACGAGATCGAGATCATCTTGGAGCGCCTCGACGGCCACGGCGATGCCATTGCCGAACTCACTCATCCCTAGTCTGTGCTAAACAGGCTCTTTGACAAGATTGTATCAGGGATGTTTGATATCGGCAATAAATAAAGAACTTTTAATTCTCGTGCTTGTACTGCGATGATTTTTTCTGTGTTGGCATCTGTGAATCTTGTTTCTCCTTAAACGTATTCGGGAACTCGCTTGAGCCGAACACGCGAAAACAGATTCCCCTTGGCGCAAAATCCACAGAAAATCGTTGATTCGGCAATCCGTGAGCACTGTTCAAACGAAAACCCTTCGCATCCGGGAAGAAAACCCTGCCGCTTGGTATTCCAATAATACACGCCGGCCAGTCATCACTCCCAACGCACTCTCTCAGTCAATAAAATAGTCTGCTGAGATGCCCTGCAAATCCACTCGCACACTCATCCATCACTTCTCATCTTCTCCCCTGTCCCCAGAAGAAAAAACCCCAAGGCCATTGACAAAGGCAAGCAGCCCCAGGAGGGCAGCATCCCAAAGAAACGCACGATTCGAGAGTGAGTTTTCCTTTGATTTGCTTCTCGTTTCCTAATGTGGACTCGTGTTTTACCTCCTCTCTGCTTTTCCTCTTTCAGCCTCGATCTGCTTCCTGAGGAAATCATTGGGACCGAAGACATGCCCGAGTACATCTCCTCTGATTCCTCTCTTGAAGCAGAGGATGCCACGCCCGAGCAGAGAACCAGCCATCAATTGCGTCGCCGCGTTCGGCACCTGGAGCACGACCTCCGGGATATCACCACTCGTTGCCAGGCCGAGCGCGAGCGTCGCATGGCTTTGGAGGCACTAGTAGGAGGTAAATATCTTCACCTCCTTCTTGACTCCGTGCTCACACCTGGATCTTTGCCCCTAATGACCACTCCTCTGTCCCAGATGTCTCTGATAGGTACAATAACATGAAAGCGGCTTGGGACAGCTTGGTGGAGGCAGCAGATCGTGGTCACCCCCACGCATTCCAAGTTGCCGTCACGGTGGTCCTGGTGCAACTGAAGAGGGAGCAGCCAAAGAAGCAAAGAAAAGATTGAGTCATACTTTCGCTTCTTACGCCAGGCCTTCTGCTTCCCGCCTCCTCGTAGTCCTGATCACCAGGGTTGTTAGATGTAAACCTGCAAGAAGCATTTGTAATGTAGTTTTGCGCTAAGGGCAATGCATCTAGGCACCGGCCATTCCCTCTCGTTTGGGAATTTTGTTACGAAGGCGGCCTCATTCTTGAGCGCCGGCTATTCCTGTATCAGATGCATGTAATCCCAATGCTGGTGATCACCGATCGATTTCAATACTAGGATAATATTTCTTCAAATATCTTCCATTTATTGCAGCGGAAAATTCTTCTCCTAGTAAAGTTTTCAACATGTAGGCATTGCCAGGCACGCATCTGACCACTCGAAAGGGTCCTTCCTAGTTAGGGGACATTTGCCGAATTCACTGTATTTGGTTCCAATCGGCAGTAACGCTTTCCAAACCAAATCCCCTTCTGCAAATTGCCTAACTTTCACTTTCTTGTTATAATACTTGGCAACCCGCAGCTTGTTCTTTTCGATATTTTCCAGGGCCCTAAGACGGATCATGTGCAAATCTTCTAGCTCATCCATCATTAAGCCACTGTAATCCTTGGAGCTTAAATCTTTTTGTAAAACCACTCTCCTGGAATCTGATTGTACTTCCCAAGGCAAAACCGCATGGTGTCCATAAACCAATTCATAAGGAGATGTTTTTGTAGCTCCATGAGGGGCCATTCGGTAAGCCCATAAAGCTTCACTGAGTACCGAATGCCACCACCTTGGCTTCTGGTCGATCTTCTTTTGTATAAGCTTGATCGTGATCTTATTAGAAGCCTCTGCCTGACCATTAGCTTGGGCTTCCCTGAACTCCAAGGACACGAATTGGGCTCCTTGATCAGTTGTGATTGTTTGAGGGATTCCGAACCGATAGATGCTGTGTTCCTTGACAAACTCAACCATGTTTTCTGACGTCACCTTCTTCACTGGAATTGCCTCAACCCATTTGGTAAAGTAATCCGTAGCCAAAAGCACAAACTTCCCCTTGCTAGATGGTGGATTAATCTGGCCAATCAAGTCTATACCCCAGCCCCTGAATGGCCATGGCTTGATAATGGGATTTAATGCTGATGCAGGAACTCTTTGAATATTTCCAAACCTCTGGCAGTCTTGACATCCCTTGTAATACTCAAAGCAGTCCTCCAATATCGTCGGCCAAAAGCACCCAGCTTGCCTAATAACCCATTTCAAGCGGTAGGCCGATTGGTGTGCTCCACATATCCCATCATGTACTTCACTCATCATCCTTTTAGCTTCCTCTGGACCCAGGCATCGTAACAACACCCCATCTAATGATTTGTAAAACAAATTATCATCCAGAAGAACAAATTTTATGGCCTTGTACCTGAGCTTCCTAGAGACCTTTCGGGATGGATCCTTCAAATAGTCAACGATCTCTTTTCTCCAATCATCCTCCGCAAGATCCATTCCCAGCGCGCATATCTCCGTGGCAAATGCTTCTTGATTTTCTTTGTAACCGGAAGCGCTTTGAGCCAACCTGTTTGCTTCTTCATTGTGTTCCCTAGGAATATGCTGTAGAATTACCAACGGAAAACTCTTCAAGATTTCCCTGCATTCTTCGTAGTAACTCCTCAGCGCATCACTTTTACATTCATATTGGCCGTTCAATTGCTTTATAACCAACTCTGAATCTCCATAAACCTCAACTGAAACGGCCCCGGCTTCTCTCAAATATTGAAGCCCTCGAAGCAATGCCTCGTACTCGGCCTGATTGTTTGTAACAGTGGGCTATATAGGGATAGCGAATTCAAACATCTCACCTCTGGGTGAAATTAGTAAAATCCCTACTCCTCCACCTTTACCGCATGACGACCCATCAAAAAACAAAGCCCAAGGAGTAATTTCGAGTAAATCAATTGATGGATCACGATGTTCAGTTATAAAATCGGCAATGATCTGACCTTTAATAGCCTTTGCCGATTCGAACTTTAACTCGAACTCTGATAAAGCCAAAATCCACTTGCCAATCCTGCCATTCAAAATTGGCATAGATAACATGTGTTTTATTACATCGAACTTAGAATATACAATGCATTCGGAATTCAACAAGTAGTGCCGAAACTTTGTACACGGGTAGTACACGCACAGGCACAGTTTCTCTGCAGCCAAATACCTGGTCTCAGGATCAAGTAATTTTCGGCTAAGATATGCTACTACCCGCTCCTTTCCTTCGAATTCTTGAATGAGGGCCGATCTGATGGTTCGGGTATCGGCCGCCACGTACAACTTGAAAGGCTTATCCAGCTGCGGAGGGACCAGTACTGGTGGCTCCTTCATATATTGCTTGATCTCGTCGAAAGCCTTTTGTTGTTCGTCGCCCCACGTGAACTTCTGATCTTTCTTAAGCTTCAGCAATGGAGAAAACGGCAAAACCTTTTGTGACAGATTTGAGATGAATCTCCTTACAAAATTAACCTTATCGAGCAGTGATTGCAATTCCTTGAGATTAGTTGGAGGGACAACTTCATCAATGGCCTTCATGCTTTTCTTGCCAGCTTCAATCCCCCCTTCGTGGACCAAGAATCCCAAGAACTCTCCAGCTGATACCCCAAAAGCACATTTGTTTGGATTCATCTTCAAACCATGCTTCCGGGTGCACTCCAAGGTTCTCTTCACATCTTTCAAATGTGTGTCATGATTCAAAGACTTGATCACGACGTCATCAATGTAAATTTCGACAATTTTGCCGATCAACTCGTGAAAGATGTAGTTCATGGCTCGCTGATAAGTTGCACCGGCATTCTTCAACCCAAATGTCATGACTAACCATTCAAACAGGCCTATATGACCAGGACATCTGAAGGCCGTTTTCGATATATCTTCTATTGCCATAAAAATTTGGTTGTATCCCGCGTTACCATCCATGAAACTGATAACTTTGTGTCCAGCAGTGGCGTCAACCAATAAATCGGCAACAGGCATGGGGTAACCATCCATAGGAGTAGCTCTGTTTAGATCCCTGAAATCTATGCAGACCCTCATCTTTCCATTCTTCTTGTAGACGGGGACAATATTAGAGATCCACTCCGCATATCTGCATGGCCGAATGAAGTTTGCATCAAGTAATCTTTCAACTTCTTTCTTCACATCGGCCAATACTTCATCTTTGTAGATTTTCCGGGGAGGTTGCTTGTATGGTTTAAAAACAGATTTGATTGGCAATCGATGCTCAACAATGGAACGGTCCAGTCCAGGCATCTCCGAATAATCCCAAGCGAAGCAATCTTTATATTCCTTAAGCAACTTGATAAATTCCTCCCTGAAGTCTGACTGCAAGTTCGCGCTGATAAATGTCGGCCTTGGTTTGTCACCGCTTCCAATGTCAACTTCCTCCAATTTATCGGCCGACATGAATCCTCGCCCCAACTTGCCGTCAGTACCATCGACGGGGTTATCCATTAAAAATTGCTATAAGATCCGACTGCTTGAATCGGCCGTTGATCGGCCGCCGAGCTCAACGAGACCTTCTCCCCAGTCTTTTCTTGAGAAACAGTCAATACCCTGATATTCCCAGAAAGCTGGTTCCACATTTGCGACGCTCATGGAGTCATCTGCTTGGACTACCTCAATATCGTCATCTACCCATTGGATGAGCTGCTGATGCATGGTAGATGGGACGCAGCAGTTGGCGTGAATCCAGTCCCGTCCAAGCAGTAGGCTGTAGGCTCCTTTACCTTTGATGACAAAGAAGGTTGTGAGTAGTGTTTTGGACCCGATCATCAGATCCACGTGGGCGCACCCCTTGGTATCTGAAGGATTCCCGGCGAAATCGTTCAGAATTATGCTCGTAGGTGTCAAGTCGCCAGGGCCCATGCCAAGTTTCCTGAAAGTGGTGTACGGCATCACGTTGACTGCCGCTCCACCGTCGACAAACATCTTGGTCAATGGCTTGCCATTGACATATCCTTTCAAGTACAGCAGCCTCATGTGTCGATTTTTGGCCGGTTTGTCGAAGACGGCTTGCTTGGCTAGCACTAGCTGTGCCATCAGTCCCCCAAGCTTTTCATCGTCCAGGGAAGTTTCTTCCTGCACAACCCAATTAGCAGGAGCCATAAATTCATTCGGCAGGAAATATACCATACATGCCGGAGCCAAACGGTTTGATCCTTCAGGTTTATCCTTTGGACGCCACACCTGTCTCGTCTGGATCCCCGCCTGCCTAGTTCGCGGTTCCTCAAGCGTTGAACCCTCCTTTTTTGACTCTTTCTTAAGCCAGGCGGGCACCATTGCCCCTTTTGCCAGACGTACTCGTCCTCGTCTTCCTCCTGATCAGCCCATCTCAAATCAGCTTGCCTCTTCCTGGGGTGATCAATGATTTCGATTTTTTGGCGCCGATCCCCACTGGGATGTATCCTTCCAATTCTTTCATGGACGGATCGGCGATTGACAGTTTCCTGCCTATACTCTAGGTACCTGTCGCTGCACTCAGGGCAATTTCTTAGCGTAGGAAGCTTCAACCCTTCGTTCCAGCAGTGCCTGAAGAAGGCGCACCCCCAATGCGCGCGCTCCTGCTCGCGCGTGTACTGTTCCAGATCTCTCCTGTGCGCGTCTTCTTCGGCCCTGCGCCTCTTCTCCTCATGCTTTCGTTTCTGGTAGCGCTCTTTCTCTAGCTGGCGCTGCCACTTGTTGAAGAGGATGTGCGTAGTCACCCTGGGTTTGGCCCTGGACGACTCCCCAATCTCGACATGGCTCTTGAGAACGCGCGGGGCTTCACCATGAACCTGCTCCAAGGTCACTTGTCGTTCTGGGTCTACTGCTCCATCCTGCCTTGCCCTGGCTGAAGTCAAGACCTTGACCTTGCCCTTTTCCTCGGCTGTCACCATGTTGACGGAAAAGCTTATCATGTTCTGGGGAAAAGGGTGGCCGTCCAGTTTCATCTTGTTGTCGAACTTGAGATGACCCTCCTGGATAGCCCTCTGGATCCTCATTCTGAAGACCCTGCAGTCGTTGATGGAGTGAGAATTCCTGTCATGGAAGCCGCAGTAACATTTCTCCTTTACTCCATCGGGCCGAAGCATGGAATGCTTTTCAGGCAATTTGATTCGGCCTTCCTTCACCAGGAATTCGAACAGCTTATCAGCTTTAGTGACGTCAAAATCATACGTGCCTTTGGTCTGCTTAATCCAGCGCTGATTCATGGTCAACGGTTCCTGTCCCCACATGATCTCAGCAGCAGCCACTTCCTGATCATCGTCAGATTCCTCCGTTCGATCGGCCTTCTCCAGGAACTGATTGTAGATATCAGCTACGTCGTGCTGTTTGCCGAACCTGGCGTCTTTCTTAAAACCGTAGGCCTGGTTGCTCATTAATGACAGCTTTTGGGACAGTTGACCCAGGTTATCGAACTCCATACCAAATAGCTTTTCTCGTACGGCCGGCAGCATCCCAGCAACGGCCATGTCGGTCAACTGATCATCTGGCAGATTCAGCGAAAAACACATGCCTTTGATTTCCCTGAACCTCCTGAGGAACTCCAAGGGCGTATCGCTGTGTCTCTGCTTCAGAGTAGCGAGGTCGATGAGCTTCTTTTCCGTGCTACCGCTGAAGTAATGTGCGTGGAATTTTCGCTCCAGCTCCCTCCATGTGCAAACTGATTGGTGAGGCAAAGATGAGAACCACTGGAACGCTGCGCCCGTCAGTGACATGGGGAAGTACCTGACCCTGAACGCCTCTTCAGACGAGCACTCTCCGAGCTGCATCAGGTAGCGAGCAATGTGCTCCACCGTGCTCGTGTCATCCTGCCCGGAAAACTTTGTAAATTCCGTCGGAGGCTTTACTCTTGGCGGCAGGATCACATTGTAATACCACTCCGGGAACGGAGGCGTGTAGGTAGGTCCCTGCATTTTATGTTTGAGGCCGAATTGATTCTGCATCAAGTCAGCCATCTTCTGAGCCAGGATGTCATCCTCCTGTACGCCCGTAGCTGGGCCGTAGCCCGGATTCGGGAGAGCATCAATGGCACCATAGTTCATCACTTCGTGGTAGCCTCCACCGTACAAATTCTTCTGCAGTCTATTGCTGGCTGGGGCAATCCTGTAGCCGGAAGCAAGTGGAACTCCAGACGAGCCAAATGCCAACTCCCCATACGTGGGCTGGTATGGGTTTGGCTGTTGCATAAGTTGGCCTGTGCTGCCTTGTGGAGGTGGCTGGACTGGCTGTCCTCCTGCGGCCTGCAGAGGGGGTTGAACTGGTCGACCTCCAGCGCCTTGTGGAGGAGGCTGAACGGCTTGGCTTCCAACGCTCTGCGGAGGAGGCTGGGCTGGCTGGCTTCGCAATGGCGGCTGAGAACTGGACTCCCTAATTTCCATGGTGCCTCCCTGAAGGGGTGTTCGATTGAATACTTGCTCCATGCCCGGGCCGAAAACAGCCACCATCATCTGTTTGAACGCACCCAGGAAAGCTCTATGATGCCTGCTTAGCACATCATCTGCGGCATCTCGAAACGCTTGCATGCATTCCTCCCTCTCCTACTGAGTTGTAGCGTCACTCTCTCCTGGCAATAAAACCCTAGGCATCTCATTTTTGAGGTATGGGACGCCACTCCTATTCTTTTTAAATGACAGCAGGCACTTCTGTTGGAACTGATCCGCAGCGTCCTTTAGCTGTTGCTGCTGTTCCGGAGAGAGGTCCTCGATGTTGACATCCATAATGTCACCGATGTCAGGCATCTTGATCTTCGGCTATGGTCGCACTGGGCGTGCCAAAAAGTGTGTTGACGTAAAATCTGCACCCCACACCAAGCACACAGCAAGCCGAAAAGCTAGCTTCACACGCGCAGAGATTCCAAGACGTGCTAGTCAATTTCCCTGAAAATTAACAAAAGAGAAAGTAGTTAAATTCCAAAGCTTGGAACTTGCCGGGTGGTACCAGACAGTTCCATATTTACGGCTAAAAAGCCAAGTGAGAAGACATATAGCTATAAAGAGCTATCTGCCAGCAAACTAGAAACCATTCAGGAGCTTTAAAGTGCAAAGAGTAACATAGCCGAATAGATGACATAAGCATGACGATAGATCGGTCTTTATTTGGATAAAGATGCACGTGCGCAAGGACATGACCGATCCCCGTGATAAATAACATTAAATAATAAATGAAGTAAAAGCATGATCATAAATATGTAATAAACAAGCATGCATAGGTCCAAAGCACTAGTCTACCGCATGTCTAGGTACTTTAAAGCCCGTCAGGCATGATATCAAACAAATCTATCCACCGCATGATACAACTTGCTTGATATCAAACCACCATCCACAAATAGATCTATCCACCGCATGATACAATCTAAATATGGAAAGCTAAAAGCATACAATATTTAAAGCATAACTTATGAGCACGTTTAACTCATGAAAACATAACCGAATACGGCTGAACAGCCGAATCGGGGTCCATGAAGAAGGAACGAACATTACCAAACAAGATAAATCTATCAGATTGGATTGAAATCTAATCCACCGGATGACTAGCTCCAAAACAACCCAAAAACCTGCATCTACCGCGTGATACCCAATTCTTTCAAGATTTATACAAGATTTGGTAAGCTTGAACCCGCAACACGTGACAACCTAGATCGATTCGGTTTCGGCTATCAGGAACATGTGATCCACGTGTTATTTAAGCCAAAAGTACGAACTCGATTCGCATAGGGATCATCAAAAAGATAAAGCCGATCCAAACCCATCTAGATTGGGCAAAGAAGTGTTACATGAATTTAAACATAAAGTAAAAACTCAAAGCAACACGGGGTAACTTAATGAATCTATTGCATCTTGCCAAAATTCAATAGAGCCGATAACTAGCTTCAAGCTAGATCTTAGCCTACCGCATGGATCATGACCTAACAAGAAACCCTCTTGAACCAAGCTTGAATCTACCGCATCACACTAAGCATGGTAACAAGACTACTTGCATCAGATCTAAATCCACCGCATGATACTAGACATGATACAAGGTTGCCGGTACTCACGGAGGTCCACGGATCGATGAACCCTCTCGAAGAACTCGACGACGCGACAAAGGACTCTAGGGTTTGGCGTAAAGCCGGTTTGTATTGAGAATGTTTCGAATGTCTGTTACATACATTCAGGGTCCATATTTATACCCTGTTAAGCATGACCTCGAATGGATTCGATACTTAATTTATCTCTAAGTACGATCGCTTGCCCATCCATTTTTCCCTTCCGCTTGGGCCACGTCACCACGCAATCCCACAAAATCAGCACAACAGTTTCCTTGCCGAACAGAAGCAAATTGCCGACCGCGGACTCTTCTGCCGAATTCATCTGAAGAAACCTTCCTTCCGCCGGACGGATTCCTCACCGAGTTGGACCCACAAGTCAGACCCCTTACCTTACCAAATTTTGGTGTTAACAAGATGCAAGGACATCAAGGATAGGCTAAGAGTTTTGCTGCGGTTAGCATTTTAATGTTGGTCAAAATTTTATTAGCAAGCACCTAATTACTAGGTGTAAGTTTATACCAACCCACTTAAGCATTTAGGAAAGCATCTCCCCTCAAAACCCACGAGAAACCACGATTTAATTCCATCTTCAAGTTTATGAATCATGTGAGGGTCCAGGCCGCTCTTGACCGTGAGCACGGCTGATCGATCAGTTTTACACTCTGTAGAGGTTGTACATTTTACCCACAGTTCGTGTTCCCCATGTTGCCCGGGTTGATCAGACCCTTAAACACTTCCAAGGTGAGTGGCTAGGGGTCCACTACGAAGCCTTTACAAAGATATGCAGAAGACCAACAACCCGCGACGATTCGGCAGCAGAGAGAGCGGACCATAACCCTTCCTAGTGGTCGGCACCTTAGCAAAGGTTGCTACCCCAAAAGAACTCGGGCTATACCCCTTCAACTCCGGCCCCATTTGTGCTCCTTTCGGATAAGGCTATCAGATAGTTCCACACACCTAATTAATTGGCTAAGCCAGAGCCATATGGACTGTGGTTGCACTGATTTCCTGGGTGGTTCTCCATGTTCCGATTAAACCATATGATCTTGTTATTAACCATAAGCACACACACACACACACATATATCACCCAAGGTTATCATGATCAACATTCATCATATTGCAAAAGATTCATTTTAACCATCCCAAGTTATAGCAACTAAGCATTTCTACCCAAAACATCTATTTAAAAGGGTTGTCCAAGGTAATGAGGGTAAAAGTCTAGTCATGTCCTTAAAAAGGTGATTTCCCATCAAATTTATGCAATACAACATTTAGATATAAACTTAGTTATCTGGCAAGTTGTGTGGGACAAAAATAGAATATGCAGGGGGAGAAGTCCACTTGCCTTCCTTGCTTAAACACTGGAGTTCTTCTTCAAACACTTGCTCTTGATCTACTCCAACTGGTTGCTCACTCGAAACTGGTACGATGTCTACGAGCACACAAGAAAACATACAATAAATAAAACAATACACCAAGCAAAGGTAAACTGATCTGAAAGAAGAAACAGACAACAAGGTAGCTTTAAAGAAAGGTGGCTAGGAAATATTAGGTGTAAGAACATAGTTGATTCGCCAAGAGAGAACAAGGGTTGGCTCTAGGAACGCGAACACAGAAGCACTAGGAACTATCGGGAACTTTGGATGATCACAAACAAGAGCTAGCTATGTGCTTGGTATATTTTTTAATTAAATAAAATCGTGTGCATAGGTTATTTCAAAGAAATACCCTATTTATAATTAAGCAAGTTATATTTGTATTTAAAAGACGATGTGAACCTAGTCCAATTTTTATTTACAAATATTCAAGTTTAGCTTATGCAAATTAAACATTTTAATTCAAAAGAAGCATGTAAAAGCATCTAGGCGCTTATCTTTATATTTCGAGTTATTCTAATCAAATTACAATTTAAAAACACATTTATATTCATATTAATCAAATTAACAATTTAATTAAGAAAACTCGAGATAAACCTATATTGCTTTTATTTAGGAAGCAAATTGCATAAACATTACTCAAATTAAGTTTGATTATAAAACCGAGGTACACATCTAATTAGCTTTTAATTATAAGAAATATTTAACTAGTATTAAGCATATTAACTTTCTTATGAAAACACGTGTTGAACTCTAACTAGTTTTAATTAGAAAAGCATGCATAATAAGATTTAATCATATTTAACATTTAAGTAAATTATAAAACAAGGAACATGTACAACATTGGTCCTATCACGTAGTTTTAGTTGATATGAGCCTAACGCAACTTGAAACGGTGGAAACGGAGCTAAAACGCACAAGATATAGCCAAAACAAGGTTCTAAAACTGACGGGCTTGAAAAGACGGTCGCGTGGACACCAAGAACGCTTAAAACGGAGCTAGGACGGAAAAGATATGGCTAAAACAAGATTCAGGGTCTAATTTGTGAATATCTGGAAGTTTAGGGGGTTTTCTGCAAGATTTCAGGGACCTAAACATAATTATATGTGAAACTAGGAGGTCTAATATGTAAAAGGTCAAGGGTGGGCTGCTGAACATGAAAACTAAGGAGTTCAGGGTTCAAAACATAAAAACAAGGACCTGCTTGAAAGGCTTTTATATAGGTGGAAGGGTATGGTTGTGAATTCCGGAAACTAGGGGTTCTTTTTGCAAAACTGCCTGGGCGGCCAGCGGGTGAGCTGTGGAGGCGCCACGTGGCGGGCTGCGGTTTGCCGGGCTGACGCAAGCTAACGTCATCGCTGACGCGGTGCTGACGCAATGCCGTGGCCGGCGCGGTGGACCCGGTCCATCGGTCCACCGTGGACCGGTCCATCGGTCCACCGTGGACCGATCAAAGGGGTAAGAGCCCTTTTAATCCGGGGCCGTCCGCGCCGATCGGACGGCCCCGGTCGCGTGTGGGCGAGGCCGGCGGGGGAACGGCCGGTGCACGGCGGCGCCGGCGGACGACGAGGCGGCGGCTCGCCGGAGGAGGGCCAAAGATGGCTTCCCGACCACCAAACTCGACGGGGAAGGTACCAAAACGAAGAGGAGCGCAAGAGAGATTCACCGAGCCACTTACACCAGCGGACTAGACGGCAGAGAAGGCACCGCGGCGGCCACGGCGAACGGCACATGGCCGGCAAGCGCGCGCGGCATGAAACGTCACAGGGCACATGGTTTAAAGAGGGGGGTGGCCTTCCTCACCTTGCTGCGAACCTCCGGGAGGGCTTTTTGGCGATGGAGAGGTGATGAAGAGGGAGACCGAGGCGGCGGCGGCAGGCTCCGGGATCGGGCGGAGCTCGACGCTCTGTCCGGGAGAAAGACGGCGGCTCCGGGGCGCGGGGTCTCCATGGGTGGTCCGCACGACGGGCGGGGACGAAGAGAGCCCGGGGAAGGTGTCCATCGGCGTCGAGGGGGCTCCAAGCACCTGTGATGGCGCGGCGGCCGAATCCTCCACGCAGCGGCGCGCGCACGGGGAGGGGGAAGAGAAAGGTGCAGGGCATGAGCGGGTGTGGAAAGGGGGGCGCAGGGGTTCGATTTCGGGTTAAATAGAACCGGAAAGGGTGGAGGGGCGACGCCTAGCGAGCTCTGGCCATCAATGGCCATGGGGGCGGCCTTGATTGCATTAAGGGGAGCGATTATTTGGAGAGGAAACAGAAGGGGGAAAAGATGAGGGGAGACGGCCGGGGTTTAATTACACCCTTGAATGCCGACTTGAAGGAGGGGAAAGCCAAGGGGCGCCGGGATTCGACCGGCGGCCGCGGCCTGATGTGAGGCAGAGGAGAGCTGGAGGAAGGGGAAAGGGCCGACATGTGGGCCCGGTCGGTCAGTGACCGGAAGAGAGGGGAGGAGAGGGGAGCTGGGCCGCGGGTTTGGTGGGCCGCGCGTGCGGCGCCGGGCCGAAAGCGCGCGGGCGAAGGGAGAGGGAGAAAGGCGGCCCGCTCGGCTGCGGGCTGAGGGATAGGTGGGCGGTGGGGCTGAAAAGGGAGAGAGAGGTTTGGGAAGGAGTTTTCTTCCTTTTATTTTTTTCAAACTCCTTTTTCAAACTTTCAAAAGTTTTAAACTCTTTCAAAACTTTTCATCTTTTAAACTCTTTTCCAAAAATTTCAAATCAGTTTAAAGACTTTTAAAACTCCACACAAACAAGCAATAGAACCATGCATTCAAATTATGATGCGCAAGCACTTATTGCTTCTAAAATTATTAAAATGATATTAAAATATTTAGAGACCAAATTTATCTAATAATTTATTTAATCCTTAGAAAATAAAATCTAAAACACCTTGTTGCTTACATTAATTTAGTGATGGAATTTTAGGGTGTCACACCTGCCCTATCCATGAGAAGTCCAAACACACCGCACACTAGTGCCGTGTCCTCAAGAAGTTTCGTCGACCCCTTACTGCGGCCCACTGCCGCCAGTTGAACCAAGAGTCATCTCCGGGCCGCCTTGCGTTCCAGGTCGCCCACACAACGATCTCCCCGAACTATCCGGGAGAAGAGTTCGAGGCCCTAGATCGCCAGATCTTGGTCGTCTCTGCGAATGTAACCCCGCAAGATGGAGAAACAGACGAACAACGTCAAGAACGTGAGAACGCTAATGCTGCCAGAGCCATCCAATGACAACAAGAGATCGCTGCTGCTGCCCCAGGTGTAGGCCAACAACCGGCTAACGCCGGAAAAGTCAATGCCAACGCCGGGCAACAAGCACCTGCGGCACCAGCTGCCCCACAGCAGCGACACCAAGATGATCAACCTTGTGTCAACAGACTACGTGGGCGAGACCTCCTCAGGGACTTCGAGCATGACGGACTCGAAGTTTACAATTCACCGCAAACCAACTTGGGAGCTGCTTTTGCCGCTCTAAATCACCTTGAAGATTCCCCAATGGTCTGACGCCTCCAAGCCAACGTCCGCGTCGCAGCTGCTCAGATCGAAGAAAGAGGTCCTGGATACAGCAGATTTGTAGCAAGTTCCTACTCCAGAAGCAGATCGGAGCATCCTCGCCAACGACGTCGTAGCCAGGGTCCCCTCGACCCGGTGGCTGAAGAAGGTCGAGGTGAAAACGAAGTAGCGCAGCCGGTCAACCCCGCTGCCAATGCTGCAGCAAATGCTCCGGCCAATGCTGCAGCCAATGCTCCAGCAAACGCCCTGGCCAATGCCACTGGTAACATCGTCAACAATGCAACCAATGTTCAGGGAAACGCCGCTCCAAACCCAAGACACAACGCAGGAGCTCAGCCTCCTCTAGTCCAAGCCAATCGTGCGGAAGGAAGCCAGCGTCACCGCGTAAGAGATGAAGTCGAGATAGCTCGACGTGCTAACTACGACCGCGAGCATGGGGTCCCTGACGCCCTTGACACCAACAACCCCATTCAAACTACAGAACTTCGGATCATGCACGACCAGGAACTCTTACGACGTGCTCGGTACGACCAAGACAACGGCCCTCCTGACAACCTCTACGTCATCCCCGCGGCTCACGCCCCATCTGCAAGCCCGAGAGCGGTCAATAATTTCCCAGCTTTCTCACGACGTCTCCGGACGATCAGGTACCCAAAAGACTTCAAGCCAGCTATTGAGAAGTACGGTGGTCGCTCTGACCCAAGTATATGGCTCAAGATGTACAACATAGAGGCGCGTGCCTCTGGAGGCAATGAAGACCACATGGCGGGATACTTCCCTCTCGTGATGGGCAAGGCACCACTCCTGTGGCTCGACAATCTCCTAGCAGAGTGCATCACCTCCTGGGCAACTCTGTCTCACCTCTTCACGACCATCTACCAAGTGACCTACAACCATCCTGGCAATACTCACCACCTCGCCAGAGTACGGATGAGACGTGATGAAACTCTCCGTGAGTACACTAACTGCTACTTCGAGAACCGCAACACCCTTACAGGTGTCAAAGATGACGACGTCATCGCTTACTACAAGAAGGGAATCACCAACATCAAGCTGTTCGAAAAGATCCATGAGGCTAACGCACACACCATTGGCGACCTCATGGCCTACATCGACAAACCGGTCGACAGTCAAGATGCGGTAATGCATGACTTCAACAGAGAAGACCACGACAATGGAGGGCACCAGGTCGCGCAAACGATCTGATGAAGCCAATGTAGCAGATCCACCAAGACCTTCCACCTTCCTCGAAGGTGACTTCAATATGGTCATAGATGACTAGTGCCAGTTCCACCGCGACGCCAAGCACACCATGAGAGAGTGCGAGCAGCTAAAGCGCACCCTTGGAGTCCCGTCCACCTCCAAGAAAACCAAGAGCAACGACGACCGTAACGGTGGTCAACGCTTCGATAATCGTGACCGTCGACCTGATCGACGAGATTACCATGATCACAGGCCCTATCCTCGCAATGATAATAGGGATCGACGTGATTATCGCCACGACTACCGCCGCGATGACAGACGCGACTACTACCGTCGTGATGACCGCAACAACAGGTGTGACGACCACAGGACTGATCGTCGCGATGATCGCCATGATGATCGTCACAACGACCGACATGATAAATGACGTCGCCAGGACGACCATAATCACGAAGACAGCAACCGGAAAGAGCAGACCCCTCCTCCACCACCCAAAGGGGGCAACCCCAATGGTGCGTTCCAGAAGGCCAACCGTGGGATCAACTTCATCGCCGGAGGTCGTCAAGCGATCATAAGCAACTGACAGACCCGATCAAACGCCAGGGAGATTGGGCACATCAACACTGAAAACCCACGACCTCTGCGATGGTCCAAATTCCCAATCACTTTCTCCAGGAAAGATCATTGGGTTCACATCCCTGACCCCGGGACTTACCCGCTGGCCGTCAACCCCATAGTCAACGGGGCCTTCCTGCCTAAGACCCTCATTGACGGAGGTAGCAGCCTAAACATCATCTTCACAGAGACGCTGCGCAAGATGGAGTTCGACTTCAGCAAGATGACCGCTTGTGATGAACCCTTCTACGGGGTCGTGCCCGGCAAAGCTGCGTACCCCATAGGTCGTGTATGCCTGCCGGTCACCTTCAGCACAGAGGAGAACTTCCGTACAGAGTACCTGACGTTCAAGGTTACGGACTTCCGCTCATCATACCACGCCATCTTCGGACGACCTATGCTTGCCAAGTTCATGGCTGTACCGCACCACACCTACCTCATCATGAAGATGCCAGCGCCAAATGGAATTCTTTTCGTCCTCGGGGACATCATGGTCTCCTACAATTGTGAAACGCTACCGTCGAGCTCTCAAAAGATTCTGCGATCAAAGCCGCAGCAACGGTCATGGTCGCCCAGGCAGCCAAAATCGACCAAACTACCCTGCATGTACCAGAGCAGAAGCGTACAAGCACGGCTTTGGACCCAAGTCCAGCTGTCAAGAAGGTTTGCCTTGGCCTGTCTGATGCATCCAAGGAAGTCTTCATCGGGGCCGACCTCGACCCCAAATAGGAACTCGTGCTCACCAGCTTCCTCAGGGACAATGCCGACATCTTCGCATGGAGTCCATCCGATATGCCTGGCGTCCCCAGGGAGCTGGCTGAGCACAGACTTGAAGTCAACAAGACCGCACGACCTATCAAGCAAAAGCTCCGGCGATTTGCAAAAGTTAGAAAACAAGCTATAGAAGTAGAAGTCTGTAAGCTCTTAGCTGCAGGTTTTATTAGAGAATGTCAACACCCGGTTTGGCTCGCAAACCCGGTTCTTGTACCAAAGAAAACTGGTGGATTACGGATGTGTATCGATTACACCGACCTTAACAAGCACTGCCCGAAGGATCCGTTCCCTCTTCCTCGTATTGACCAGGTCGTGGACTCCACGGCTGGTAGAGTCCTACTCTGCTTCCTCGACTGCTACTCGGGCTATCATCAGATAGCCTTGCATCCTGATGATGAAGAAAAAACGACATTCATAACGCCCCACGGCATTTACTGCTACAAGGTCACGACCTTTGGCCTGAAGAACGCTGGAGCAACATACCAGAAGGCAATCCAGAAGTGCCTGAAGTCCCAAATCGGAAAGAACGTCAAGGCTTATGTAGACGACGTGGTCGTCACGACCACAGAGAAAGACAAGCTCATCGCCGACCTCACCGAAACCTTCGCCAATCTGCGAGAGTTCCAGTGGAAGCTCAACCCAACAAAGTGTGTCTTCGGTGTCCCCTCCGGACTGCTCCTGGGCTTCAGGGTCGGGCACCGAGGCAATGAAGCTAACCCTATGAAGGTCGACGCTATACGAAAGATGGCCAAGCATCCAACAAGAAAGACGTCATGAAGCTCACCAGCATGATGGTGGCTCTAGGTCGTTTCATCAGCAAGCTTGGTGAAAAAGGCTTACCCTTCTTCAAGCTATTGAAGAAGGCCAACAAGTTCGTATGGGACGACGAAGCCCACAAAGCGTTCGAGGCTCTCAAAGAATCCTTAACGACACCACCGGTTATGACACCTCCAATCCCGAAGGAAACACTCCTACTCTACATATCTGCCACCACTAATTGGTCAGCACGGTTCTCGTCGCCGAGCGAGAAGAAGGGCGGGCCTATCCTGTCCAATGACCTGTGTATTACTTGAGCGAGGTCTTGGCCGACGCTAAGACCCGTTACACACAACCTCAAAAGCTGCTCTATGCGCTCCTGATCACATCGAGAAAGCTTCGACATTACTTCCAAGCTCACAAGATCGCGATTCCAAGGTCGTCATCGAGCAAGTCAACAAGGAGTGAGATTGCGTCAAGGACACGATGGATGCTTACTGCGCTGAGATCTGTAAGCTCGGAGTCCACTTCGAGGGGATCGAGTTCCAGCACGTCCCACGGAACAACAACGTCGCCGCCGATTGCTTTCCAAACTAGGCTCTCGTCGAGCTCTAGTCCCAGCAGGCGTATTCGTCCAAGACCTACACAAGCCTTCAATCAAGCTCTTGGATCCCGATAATCCAGAGCCACCTTCAAACGACCAAAACTCAGCACCTCCCCGTGACATGCTCATGTCTGAAAAAGAGGATGATTGGCGCAAGCCCTTCATAAACTTCATACTCGACCAACTTGTCCCCGATGACAAAGCAGAGCGAGAACGCATCACACTACGAAGTGCTAACTACATCGTGATTGGTCCCAACCTATACAGGAAAGCTGCCTCTACTAGCATCTTGATGAGGTGTATCCTACGATAAGAAGGTCTCCAGCTCCTAGCTGAGATCCACAGTGGTGAATGTGGATGCCACGCGACATCCACCAATTTGGTCGGTAAAGCATACCGATCTAGATTTTACTGGCCGACGGCCGTGACTGACGATAAAGACCTCGTCAAGAGGTACAAAGGATGCCAATTCTTTGCCAAACAACATCACCTTCCAGCTCAGGTCCTGTGCACCATCCCTCCGTCATGGCCCTTAGCTATGTGGGGTCTCGACGCTGTAGGACCGTTTCTGAAGCGTCCCCTCATCAGAGGTGACTAAATGTGACACAAATACCAGTCCCAGGAGGCTGGTAACACATTTATTACAACAGGTGGAATCAGTCTTTTACATTACGGCGACACAGAGGGCACGGTAGTGACAACGCTACAATGAACAATACCAAAGCTAACGACCACACTACAATAGCAAAGGCTTCCATAGCCTCCTCAGAGTACCACACCATGGAAGCATTCGGTAGGGCCCTGGGTACACAGGCACGGTTGGGTGTAGGGCACGACCTACTCAACGTCTTCGGGAATGTAATCGGGATCCTCCTCTGTAAAATAGTTAGTAAAACAAGGGTGAGCACATACGTACTCAGCAAATCCAACCCCACCCACGGAGGGGCTTATAAGCAGAATCATGCATAAAGTATAACAAGGATCAGGTTATGGTTCATTTTGCAAACTTACTCATGCAGGGGTTCATTTCAAAAAGGTTTTCGCAAATCATTTCCATAACCCAAGTATCTCAAATGTTTTAGGAAAAACCATTGTGGAACTACCAGACTTCCCGTCCGTCGTAGCCCAGGCCCACAGCCACACACACTCATCACCGGAAAACAACTCACGCCGGAAAACATCCCATCCCAAACACTAGTTTTTGTGACCACACCGTGACTCGTCCAATACCGTGGACACGGCTATTCGAATAGGTTTGACACTCTGCAGAGGTTGTACATCTTTACCCACAAGTAGGGTACGCGTCACACGGACACCTCGGTGCGGTACGGATCCTATCAAAGCCATTACCCACCTTAGCTAACGCTACGAGCCACCACGGAAGCAACCAAGGGGTTATCCCACATAACCAGGGCGTACCTCACACAGAGCGTACCCCTACTCCTTGGTCTCCCGCCGCTCACCCGCACACCAGATGGCAAGTAGATTAACTAGTGGGGTTTATGCTAAGCCATTGCCACATACAACGGTCGAGTGGTTGTACGATGATTTGGGTCAGGTGAGATGTCACGCAACCCGGTCCTTAATCGACAAGATGGACAACTCCCAACATGCTCAACCACGCAGGTACGAGCTCACCCATACTCCTGACACACATGTCCATCCCGTCTACCCAGTTCTTTACTCATTTTCCAAAAATATCCCATTTCCATTTTTAAAGCACTCACACATTTTGAAAGCACTCACACATTTTTAAAGCACTCATTTAGGCCAAAACAAGGTTCAATCATAGCAATCAAGGGTGGCTATCCTACCATGTTTTTGCAATAAAACAATATGCAATTTATAAAACGGGTATAGGGTTATATTTATAAAACTAGGACAGAAGCATGCATCAAAGGATGAGATTGAACTTGCCGTCTTCGAAGTCTTCGGGGAGTGCCGGCTCGACGTTCAAGGCTTCGGGCTCCTGCTCGCAGTAGTCGGCTTCGATCTCCGGCTCGGGGTACCTTCCTCCGTCTACTCCGTCGACTATGGCGCACACACAGGCAAGCAAGCAATATTAGCACACATATTTCCGGCCGAGCTCGAGGAGGGGGAGTGAGCGGAGAGGGGGTATATATAAGTCCCAGAGAGGGGGGTGGTTCGGCGGTGTACTACGGAAAAGAGTGTGGTGAGGTTTGGGTTTAATCGTGCATGCAATGTTGGGTTACAGAGGGGTTATAGGGATTAAGGACCTATTAGTAATTTCTACTAATGGTAAAAGGGGTGATTACACTAATATAAACTTGGTTAGGGCCACGTTGTAAATGATTTAGGGTGTAGCAGTATTTAATCCATAATTAGTTATTAATTCAGGGGCCATTTGAAAAGAATAAAGAGAGAGAGAGGGAATAGGGCTCGGGTTTAGAGGGAAAAGGGGGAAACAGGGGGGGTTTTGGCAAAAACACCATCCCCTTCCTCCCCTTCGGTTCAGAACAGAGGATAGGGAGGGGGGCGGCGGCGGCTCTGGAGGGGAGGGGCACCGGCGGCCCTAGCCGTGGTGGCGGCCGGGGAGTAGGGCAGGATGGAGAGGAGGACAAGGGAATCCCATCCCCGTGCTCACCTTCGGCTAGAACGCCGTGAGGAGGCGGATCGGCGGCGGACAGAGGGCGGCGGCGGTGTTAATGGTGGCGGCGCGGTGGAGCTCGGGGGAGAGGATGTGTGACAGCTCGATTGCGGTGTGGTGCGGCGAGGGGGTGGTGGTGGCGGCCTTAAATAGGCGCCGTAGGTCGGTTTGGGGGGGGGAGAAGATATTTCCGGCGAGGCCGCCGGTGAGCTCGGGCTTCTTCTCGAAGTCCGGCCGGGCTCCCCGCGGCGGCCGGCGATGCGACGGCTCGGGCGGCTGCGGTCAACTTCGTGCGGGGAGAGTTGGCGGCCGCCGTCGGCGGCGCGGGGGCGGCGGCGGTCGCGCCGGTGCTGTTGGCCGGAGGCGATGGCTCGGCGAGTCGTCGGGGTGCCGGGGAGAGGTCCCGTCGCGGGCACGTGCTTGAGCGGTGAGGAGATGAGGCCGGGCGCGGTGGCGTGCCGAGAGGGTGGCGCGGTCGGTGCGCGGGCCCGAGGTCAACGGCGCTAGGGGCGCCGTCGGGGTGCTGGCCTGGCCGCGCGGGAAGAAGGGGAAGGAAGGGGAGGGAGAGAGGAGAAGGAAAGGGGAAGGAAAAGAAAGAAGGGAAAAAAAGAAAGGAGAAAAGGGAAAAGGGAAGAAAGAAAAGAAAAGAAAGAAAATAAAAAGAAAGGGAAGGAAAAATGGAGAAAGAAATAGGGGAAGGGATTTTAGAAAATCTGGAAAATTGTTAGGGAAATTAGGGGAAGGGTTTTTGCAGGATTTTTCCAATTTCCGGGCGTCGGCGCGTTTTCGGGTCGGCGGTGATGGCGAGGCGGACCGGCCGGCGGGACCGCGGCGTGCGCGGGATTCCTGGCACGGTGGCCGACCGCGGCGTTGGGAAGGAACGCGCGGGTGTGTTGACGGTGAAAATCCGTCAACCTAGCCATGAGTTTACCTTCGGTGTTGGCATAACTTTTGTATCTTATTCATTGGTACTAACCCCTGTGGTATAACAAGTTCACTTGTGCATGTCGGTTTTGGAGTTGTGTGTTTACGCAGGGTTTTAACGATGAAAGCAAGACTTCCGGGATAAGTTCATTAAGCACCTCATGACAAGACCTTGAAGCCCGATACAAGTCAAGCAATGAAGTGAACATGACTCCAAGAGCCCAAGGACCAAGCCCGAGAAGATGATAAACTCTGAGGACTGAACCAGAAAAGTGCTGAATCTTGCAAGACAAGGAGTTGAGTCCAATTCGGAGAGAAACCGACGTCAAGGGCCCACATGCAAAAGGGGAGAACATCTAGAAGACGTGGGAAGCAACACGGGCGAAGCAGCCGCGGGATGGGCCGGGTGGGCCCAGGCGGCCGGCCCGGCCCTTTTCGGGGCCCAATCGGCCTCTCCTTTGACCTAATTGCTTCTCGGGCTATAAATAGCCCCCCGACCGAGAGCCACGCGAACGGAAGTCGTAATCCGCCGCCGAGGAGCGAGAGAAGCTTGAGGGACACCAACTTGAAGATGAGGGTCGTGCTAGTTGTCTAGGGTTTCCCTAGCCGACGTGGGAACCTTGCATGGAAGACCACGTCGGAGCTCCGGAGAGCGAGGATCAAGATCGAGGGAGGGCCCGGTGGTGATCTTGTTCATGTAATCATTCATGGTGAAGTTTGTAAGTGAATCCGATTTCTAGCGATTAAGTGCCTTCTCGATGATTTTGTTTTCTTCTTGGTTTTGCTTCTTCTACGATCTAGTTTGCGCTAGATTACATAGGGTGCTCTTGTAGCCGCGGTGGCTAGAGGTGCATACCGGACCGGCCAAGTGATTTCAACTTGTTCTATCGAACTCGCCCTAAGCTCCCCGCATGAATAGGGATACGTTGTGACAGAACGGGGGTCTCGAAAGGCGGATGTTTTCGGAGTCGGATGGGAAGGCCACGATTTAAAGATGCTTTTAATGAGATTTGCTTTGCTATCTTCATCTATCTTGTTTGGAGCTACAACATAAGCACGATCTAGATTCTCTAGATTGGTTATCTCTTGCTTTCTCTTGCTACCTCTTTAGTAGATTAGATTAGATTCGTTTACTTGATCATATCTTAGATTAGATGCATCTTTGTTCTTCAATAGATAGCTTTACCTTGCTTTACTAGATTGAATCCTTGCGTTGCACATTGTTCCACGGATTCGATACCTTGGGTTCACCACTCGAGGGAAGAAGGGTCCCTTGACTACGACGGGAGACTTGTACGCTTGCGAGTCATAAACGAACTTTGATACAACTATTAACCGTCAACAGGGTCCTGGCCCGGGTGCGGGCGGTGCCGGCGGGATTCGCGGCACGCGCGCCGGGGTGAGAGGGAGGGACAGTGACTAGGGTTTGAAGGGGTAATTGAGCTCGGCTGGACAGTTTTAAAAATACGCATGAGTTATTAGGTGATTTATTTGGAGCTGAAAACGCGGGCGTTACAAACCTACCCCACTTAAAATGAATCTCGTCCCCGAGATTCGGCTAGGCTTCGAACAGGTGGGGAAACTCCTTCCTCAATGCGTCCTCTCGTTCCCACGTAGCTTCTTCCACCCCGTGTCTGCTCCATTGGACTCTGCACACCCGTACTTCGGTCGTTCTTGTCCGCTTGACCACAGTGTCTAAGATCTTGACGGGCACCTCCTGGTACCTAAGGTCTGGCTGTAGATCGATGGTCTCCACCGGCACTCTCTTCTCTTCCAGAACCTTCAAACATCGGCGTAGCTGGGAGATGTGGAACACTGGGTGTATATCTGACATTTCTTCGGGTAGCTCCAACCGGTATGCTACTGCTCCGACTCTCTTTAGCACTTTGTACGGTCCGATGTACCGAGGGGCCAGCTTCCCGTGTACTTGAAACCTCCGAGTTCCCCGGATGGGTGAAACCTTGAGGTAGACAAAGTCTCCTGGATTGAAGCTCGCTTCACGCCTTTTCTTGTCTGCGTAGCTCTTCTGTCGGGACTGGGCGGCTCTCAACTTTTCTCGGATATCGGCTACTCGCTCCTCGGCTTCCTTTATAAGTGCGGGCCCGACCAGGGCACGCTCTCCTACTTCTGACCACATCAGGGGTGTCCTACATTTTCTCCCGTATAGTGCTTCGAATGGCGACATTCCCAGACTTGCTTGGTAGCCGTTGTTGTAGGAAAATTCTGCATATGGCAGGCTCTGCTCCCAATCTTTGCCATAGGTGAGGACGCATGCTCTCAACATATCTTCCAGAATTTGATTCACCCTTTCGGTCTGTCCGTCTGTCTGTGGGTGGTACGCTGAGCTGAAGTCTAGCTTGGTGCCCATGGCTTTGTGCAGGCTTTTCCAGAACCTAGAGGTGAACTGGGTCCCTCTATCTGAGACTATCCTGCTAGGCACTCCATGCAGCTTCACTATATTTTCTATGTAGAGTTTCGCCAACTTCTCTCCACCATAAGTGGTCCGTACAGGTAGAAAGTGAGCGACTTTAGTGAGTCGGTCCACGATCACCCATATGGAGTCGTGTCCCTTCTGAGTCCTTGGCAACCCTACTACGAAGTCCATACCTATCTCGTCCCACTTCCATACCGGGATTGGTAAAGGCTGCAACAGTCCTGCGGGCTTCTGATGTTCGGCTTTGATCCTTTGACAAGTGTCACAGTGGGCGACGAACCGTGCAATGTCTGCTTTCATCCCATTCCACCAATACTTCTGTTTTACGTCCATGTACATCTTGGTGGATCCCGGGTGAATGGAGTATCTTGCCGAGTTGTGTGCCTCATCCATGATGGTCGTTGAAAATCTCCACCTTCGGGCACGCATATCCTCGTTTTTGTACCACGGGGTGCCTTGGTCATCTACCACGAAGTCGGGGGCCTTGTTCTCTCGGTATGCTTGTGGATCTTCATCGGATTTTCATCGGTCTCTTGGGCCTTCCGGATCTTTTCCTCTAGGGTAGGGTGAACACTCGGTGGCGGACGTAGCCTTGGGGGACGATGTGTACGTTGAGCCGTGCCATCTCCTCTTGCAACCGGGCACTCTTGGGTGCGCCTTCTCGTAGGTTTTCCGGCTCGGGGCATCCGCTACTACATTGGCCTTCCCTGGGTGGTAGTGAATCTCTAGGTTATAGTCCTTGACTAGCTCTAGCCATCTTCTCTGCCTTAGGTTCAGGTCGGGCTGGGTGAAAATGTACTTTAGACTCTTGTGGTCTGTGTAGATTTCACACTTGTTCCCGATCAGGTAGTGTCTCCAGATTTTCAGGGCATGCACTACGGCTGCAAACTCCAGATCATGGGTGGGATAATTCTGCTCATGGGGTTTGAGCTGGCGGGAGGCATATGCCACTACCTTCCCATCTTGCATGAGAACACATCCCAACCCTTGTCGGGAGGCGTCGCAATACACGACAAAGTCCCGTTGAATGTACGGCGGGGGTCGACGCGGGGGCCGTGGTCAACCTCTTCTTCAACTCTTGGAAACTTCTTTCGCGAGGCCTCGATCCGGTTAAACTTCTTCTCTTTCTTGAGCGGCTGTCATGGGCCGGGCGATCTTGGAGAATCCCTCGATAAATCTCCGGTAGTACCACCTGCTAAACCTAGGAAAATCCTGATCTCACTCACGTTGGTTGGTTGCTGCCCGAGTTGGAGCTGTCTCAACTTTCCCGGGGTCTACGGCTACTCCTTATGCGATCGGTATGTGCCCAAGGAAGGATATTTTCTCTAGCCAAAATTCACACTTGCTGAACTTGGCGTATAGCTTGTGTGCCCTCAATTTTCCCGGCAAGACTACTCGAAGATGTTGTTCATGCTCCTCCACGCTCTTGGAGTAAACAAGTATGTCGTCAATGAAGACCACGACAAACTTGTCCGGCTCTTCCATGAACACCTTATTCATGAGGTTCATGAAGTATCTTTGGTGCATTGGTTAGTCCAAAGGACATCACCGTGAACTCATACGCCCGTAGCGAGTGACAAAGGCGGTCTTGGGGATGTCACTTTCCCTAATCTTGAGTTGGTGGTACCACGATCTTAGATCCACCTTCGAGAAATACTTGGCTCCCTTCGGTTGGTCAAATAGGTCATCTATTACGGGAAGAGGGTACTTGTTTTTAATAGTGACCTCGTTCGGCGAGCGATAGTCCACGCACATCCTCATGCTCTTATCCTTCTTCTCCACGAAAAGCACCGGGGCTCCCCATGGTGATGAGCTTGGTCGATGAACCCACTTTGCGGGAGCTCGCTAGTTGCTTCTTCAATTCCGCCAACTCGGGGCTGCCATCCTATAGGGTCTCTTGGCTATGGGAGAGGTTCCGGGGATAAGGTCGATTACGAACTCTATATCCTGTCGGTGGCATTCCGGGGAGTTCTTCGGGGAACACATCCGGGTATTCTCGTACTCTCGGGACATTTTCTATGGACTTGGCTTCTATGTTGAAAACCATTATATCCGGCCTGTGTCCCCGGGTGTGGCAGGTCACTTGTATCCCGTCTGGGTTGGTCAGGTGCACTACTTTATCGGCGCAACTTATGAGGCCATGGTGTTGGCTTAACCAGTCCATACCAAGGATCACATCTATCCCCTTGGATTTCAGTACTACCAGGTCTTCTAGGAACTCTACCCCACTTAAAATAATCCTTACCCGGGGGCATCCCAGTTGACACTTAATGTCACCTCTGGGCGTTCGAGTTATTAGGGGTGCTTTGAGTAGTACTGTGGGTATGCTATGTTTTTCCACAAAGCTTGAGGATATGAATGAGTGCGATGCTCCCGAATCGAATAGTATGGTAGCCAAAACTGAGCTGACCAGGAACTCACCGAGTACTACGCCTTGTGCTTCCTGTGCCTCCTGCGCATTGATGTGATTGACCCGGGCGTGTCCGTACGACCGCCGGGGCTGCCTCATCCGCCGGTTCTTGTTGTTGTTGCCGCGGTTATTGTTCTTGCGCACCGGCGGCGGTTGGCTCCTGACACAAGCGGCCTTGGCCCGTTCACCGAGTTGGAGTAGGTGGTGGTGGTTGGCTTTTTAGCATACGGGCAGTTGGCGATGAAGTGCCCGGTTTCTCGGCAGTTGAAACACACTCGGGAGCTGTTGTTGTTGTTGGTAGTGATCTGGCTGGTGTTGTTCTGTGGGGGCTTCATGGCACTGCGGTGGTAGGAGGGCTTGAAGCGCGGGCTGCGGGGGCTTGCGAGCTCGTGGCTTGGGATTGGGTTCCGTACGCATAGGAGCTTGGAACCCGGACATGGGGTGTCCAAAGTTTCTCGGCCTACGGGACCGCTCTTGTTGCTTGGCCTTGTGTTCCATGAACTTGCGCTTGTTTTCCTTCTTTTCCTCGGCCCTTGCTCTCTCCGTGAGTATTGCCATGTTCATGAGGGTGTTAAAGTCCGGGTAGATGCGAGGAGTCGGCGGTGTCCTCGGTTCGGAGTCGCCCCTTCTTGAACATTTCTTGCTTTTTGGAGTCTTTATCCACCTCCTCGGGGGCATAACGTGCCAGCTCTATGAACTGGTACGTGTATTCCTCCACAGACATGTTGCCTTGACGGAGTTCGCGGAACTCGTCTGCCTTCCACTTCAGTGTGGCCTCTGGGATGTGGTAGCGACGGAACTCCTCCACGAATTCATCCCATGTGATGGCGGAGGGAACCTTGGCGGCGGCGCAGTAATTTTCCCACCGGGCTAGGGGCGTCCCGGTGAGCTGGTGAGCGCCGGAGAGAACCTTGTCGTGGTCCTCGCAGTTGAAGGGCTCTAGTTCCCTCAGGATGGCTCTCAGCCAATCGTCAGCATCCAAAGGATTCACCGACCCGCTAAAGGTGGGCGGCTTAGTCCTGAGGAACTCGATCAGCTTCTCATTCATGCCCAAAACTCGGGGTCTTGGGCGGTTGACGGCGTTGAAGATAGCCTCCATCAGGACAGTCTGGTTGGCTAAGACTTGTGCCAAGTCTACGGGGAGGGGGTGGCGGTGGCAGGACCACGTTCTCTCCTCCATCTTCATTTTGGTTAACCTCCTGGTCGTGGAGACGCTCCCTCCGATCGGCTTGCGATCCCTCAGCGTCCGATCGGTGGGTCCTGACAGGGCGCCTGGAAACCATCTGTAAAGAGACGGGTTTTCTAAGAGATCTAGTTTTATGTGATGTTTAAGTGGATTATATCGGATTTCTTTTGAAAAGGCAGGGTCTACCCTGCCGGTAAGCACACAACAAGCACATAGCAAACAAGCAAGCACAAACAAGTTTTTATTACAAACCAGCGAGGAGGATACATCCCGACTACGCGGACACACTGCACAACTAAGGGCTAAGGGCGCGACTTGGACCGGAACGGCTTCATAACCTGGGTCTTGGGGCACACTACTCGCGAGGGGAGCTGTCTTCTGGGGTCGAGTGTTCTTCCAGCAGAATGAGCAGCTCGTCATCATTCCCGCCTTCGGGGTTACCGTTTTCCTGAGGCTGTGCTGCGGCTTCAGCGGTCGCTATTGGGGGTTCGGTGACTGCTGGTGGTGCTGAGGGAACTTCGATAGTTCCTCCCCATCCTACAAGGGGTGTTCCCAGCAGGACTTGAGCTTCTCCAATGGCTGGAACGGGTGTTCCGCCGTTGGTCCATTCTTGCATGCGTTGGTCCTGGATTCTCCTGAGGCTTTCCTGGGCAACGGCTTCACTGCTTATGGCGGCTGCGGTCCTTGCTTCAGCTTGAGCCACTCGGACTTGGTGCATCCGCACTGTGACTTCAGCTTGCTCGGCCCGGCTGATTTGTTCCCTCAAGTGTCTGGCTTGGTCATCAAAGAGCTTATCCAAGGAGACAAGGTAGGCGACTACGTGGTATAGCAGGTCCTCTTGGTGGAGGCGTCGTTCCAGGTTCCTCATGCGGGCACACGCACCGGGGTCCCGATGGCGGGAGGGAAGTACCTCATCGGTGTGGGGACGAGGTGTTCTTCGTAGATTCGGCACGGGTAGCGGAGGGCTTTTACGAGGGCCAAAGGATAGGTATCCGGTGTCGAAACCCTGTGGCGGTCACGCGCCACGGCTCGATGTTGGTGTGGCGGTTGCTTCTAGCGACGGAGAGGACCACTCTACAGCGAAGAGTGTCGAGTTGCTCGTACTCTCTACTGTAGTACCTAGGGCGCTCAGTGATACCGAGATGCTCCAGGGAGTTGATGAGAAGGCGAGCAAAACCAGGCTCCTCCTGGCACACGCCTTGGGTCCATCCATCTTCCGCCATCTGAAAACAAAGGTAGAGTTGAACAAGTTGTGGTGGGGTACAAGGGATGGATAACTTTATTTAGTAGCAAGGTTGGGGTACATCCTTCGGGGTACACTTATTATTACTAGGACTCAGTTTCTAGCCTAAACACCCTAGTCTTATCCTCATGGTGATTCTTCCTCTAGCTGGATACGGCGCTTCTTCAGTGGAAGATCTTGCTCCAATATCTCATCTTCAGTCTGGGTTCCTTTGTCCCAGTGGGTTTCTTCGGGTTCATCTTCTTCTGCTCTGGCTCCTTCATCTCTGCTCCTACGCTCCTTTAGTTCGTCCCATAGGGCTTTATGGGCCAACAGGGTGCGCTCTCTTTCCCTAAGATACTCTTGCTTTGTGTTGTGTAGTTCAACTTCTGCTATGGTTGTCTTCACCCTTTCTAGTTCTATCCTCTGCTCTGCTCTTTCCGCCCTGTCGATCTGCTGCTTCAGTTGCTGGGCTTGCTCCTGATAAAGGTGGTCTAGGCCTGCGAGGTATATGGATAGGTGGGAAACGCGCCTCTTCTAAGTCTTCTTCTTCTCGTTCTAGTCCTCTCATGCGATCAATCCACGAGCGTCCTCTTCCTCGGGAGGGTGGAAAGAATCCCATTGGAGTCCTTCGGAGGTGCTGTCTATAAACCATTCGTAGGCGTCGCGGGGCCTTCCGAGCGACCTTGGGGTAGGTGTCGGCAAAGCGAAAACCGGTGGCGGAGACGAACCATGGTTCTATGTCGGGGTAAAGCGTGCTTCTTCCCACAAAGATCGGCGGCTTACACCGAAGGGTGCGCGTAGCGTTCGTACTCCCGGTAGACGAACTCGGCGGATCCCTTACTCCGACGCGCTCTAGGCTAAGTAGCAACGAGGTTAGGGAGGCCGGGTGGACGGGGGCGGATTCCTCCGTTCCATTCGGGGTTAGCCATCTGGAAACAGGCAAGAATCAAGGTAAGGATTTGGGAAAAGGTGAGCTTAGAAAAGGAAAGGTTAGAGAAGGCCAGAGGAGGTCTCGTATCCTAGGGGTCATGTCCTACGGCCAACCTATGGCTCTGATACCACCTGAAGCGTCCCCTCATCAGAGGTGACTAAATGTGACACAAATACCAGTCCTAGGAGGCTGGTAACACATTTATTACAACAGGTGGAATCAGTCTTTTACATTACGGCGACACAGAGGGCACGGTAGTGCCAACGCTACAATGAACAATACCAAAGCTAACGACCACACTACAATAGCAAAGGCTTCCATAGCCTCCTCAGAGTACCACACCATGGAAGCTTTCGGTAGGGCCCTGGGTACACAGACACGGTTGGGTGTAGGGCACGACCTACTCAACGTCTTCGGGAATGTAATCGGGATCCTCCTCTGTAAAATAGTTAGTAAAACAAGGGTGAGCACATACGTACTCAGCAAATCCAACCCCACCCACGGAGGGGCTTATAAAGCGAGAATCATGCATAAAGTATAACAAGGATCAGGTTATGGTTCATTTTGCAAACTTACTCATGCAGGGGTTCATTTCAAAAAGGTTTTCGCAAATCATTTCCATAACCCAAGTATCTCAAATGTTTTAGGAAAAACCATTGTGGAACTACCGGACTTCCCGTCCGTCGTAGCCCAGGCCCACAGCCACACACACTCATCACTGGAAAACAACTCACGCCGAAAAACATCCCATCCCAAACACTAGTTTTTGTGACCACACCGTGACTCGTCCAATACCGTGGACACGACTATTCGAATAGGTTTGACACTCTGCAGAGGTTGTACATCTTTACCCACAAGTAGGGTACCGTCACACGGACACCTCAGTGCCGGTACGGATCCTATCAAAGCCATTACCCACCTTAGCTAACGCTACGAGCCACCACGGAAGCAACCAAGGGGTTATCCCACATAACCAGGGCGTACCTCACACAGAGCGTACCCCTACTCCTTGGTCTCCCTCCGCTTACCCGCACATCAGATGGCAAGTAGATTAACTAGTGGGGTTTATGCTAAGCCGTTGCCACATACAACGGTCGAGTGGTTGTACGATGATTTGGGTCAGGTGAGATGTCACGCAACCCGGTCCTTAATCGACAAGATGGACAACTCCCAACACGCTCAACCACGCAGGTACGAGCTCACCCATACTCCTGACACACACGTCCATCCCGTCTACCCAGTTCTTTACTCATTTTCCAAAAATATCCCATTTCCATTTTTAAAGAACTCACACATTTTGAAAGCACTCACACATTTTTAAAGCACTCATTTAGGCCAAAACAAGGTTCAATCATAGCAATCAAGGGTGGCTATCCTACCATGTTTTTGCAGTAAAACAATATGCAATTTATAAAACGGGTATAGGGTTATATTTATAAAACTAGGACAGAAGCATGCATCAAAGGATGAGATTGAACTTGCCGTCTTCGAAGTCTTCGGGGAGTGCCGGCTCGGCGTTCGGGGCTTCGGGCTCCTGCTCGCAGTAGTCGGCTTCGATCTCCAGCTCGGGGTACCTTCCTCCGTCTACTCCGTCGGCTATGGCGCACACACAGGCAAGCAAGCAATATTAGCACACATATTTCCGGCCGAGCTCGAGGAGGGGCAGTGAGCGGAGAGGGGGTATATATAAGTCCCAGGGAGGGGGGTGGTTCGGCGGTGTACAACGGAAAAGAGTGTGGTGAGGTTTGGGTTTAATCGTGCATGAAATGTTGGGTTACAGAGGGGTTATAGGGATTAAGGACCTATTAGTAATTTCTACTAATGGTAAAAGGGGTGATTACGCTAATATAAACTTGGTTAGGGCCACGTTGTAAATTATTTAGGGTGTAGCAGTATTTAATCCATAATTAGTTATTAATTCAGGGGCTATTTGAAAAGAATAAAGAGAGAGAGGGAATAGGGCTCGGGTTTAGAGGGAAAAGGGGAAACAGGGGGGTTGGCAAAAACGCCATCCCCTTCCTCCCCTTCGGTTCAGAACTGAGGATAGGCAGGGGGCGGCGGCGGCTCTGGAGGGGAGGGGCGCGGCGGCCCTAGCGCGGCGGCGGCGGGGAGTAGGGCGGGGATGGAGAGGAGGACAAGGGAATCCCATCCCCGTGCTCACCTTCGGCTAGAACGGCGTGAGGAGGCGGATCGGCGGCGGACAGAGGGCGGCGGCGGTGTTAATGGTGGCGGCGCGGTGGAGCTCGGGGGAGAGGATGTGTGACAGCTCGATTGCGGTGTGGTGCGGCGAGGGGTGGTGGTGGCGGCCTTAAATAGGCGCCGTAGGTCGGTTTGGGGGGGGGAGAAGATATTTCCGGCGAGGCCGCCGGTGAGCTCGGGCTTCTTCTCGAAGTCCGGTCGGGCTCCGCGGCGACCGGCGATGCGACGGCTCGGGCGCTGCGGTCAACTTCGTGCGGGGAGAGTTAGGCGGCCGCCGTCGGCGGCGCGGGGGGCGGGCGGCGGTCGCGCCGGTGCGTTGGCCGGAGGCGACGGCTCGGCGAGTCGTCGGGCGCCGGGGAGAGGTCCCGTCGCGGGCCGTGCTTGAGCGGTGAGGGAGAGGAGGCCGGGCGCGGTGGCGTGCCGAGAGGGTGGCGTGGTCGGTGCGCGGGCCCGAGGTCAACGGCGCCAGGGGCGCCGGTCGGGGTGCTGGCCTGGCCGTGCGGGAAGAAGGGGAAGGAAGGGGAGGGAGAGAGAAGGAAAGGGGAAGGAAAAGAAAGAAGGGAAAAAAAGAAAGGAGAAAAGGGAAAAGGGAAGAAAGAAAAGAAAAGAAAGAAAAGAAAAAGAAAGGGAAGGAAAGATGGAGAAAAAAATAGGGGAAGGGATTTTAGAAACTCTGGAAAATTGTTAGGGAAATTAGGGGAAGGGTTTTTGCGGGATTTTTCTAATTTCCGGGCGTCGGCGCGTTTTCCGGGTCGGCGGTGATGGCGAGGCGGACCGGCGGCGGGACCGCGGCGTGCGCGGGATTCCCGGCACGGTGGCCGACCGCGGCGTTGGGAAGGTGTTAACACCAAAATTTGGTAAGGAGTCTGACTTGTGGGTCCGGTTCGGTAAAGAGTCCGTCTGGTGGAAGGAAGGATATTTTCAGAGATATTCGGCAAAGAGATCTACGGTCGGCTATCTGCTCCGGTTCGGCAAAGGAACAGTAGAGCTGATTTTGCGGAATTGGACGGCGACGTGGCTCAATCAGGGAGGACGAATGGATGGATAGGCGATCAAACTTAGAGATAAGTTAGGCAACGAATCCATTCGAGGTTGTACTTGACAGAGTATAAATATGACCCCTGGATGTATGTAACGAACACAATCATTCTTCAATACACACCGGCCTTACGCCAAACCCTAGTGTCGGTGCGGAATATGGTCCCGACACTAACCAGTAGAAAGCACCGTGGTCTATCCCTCAATGGTCGATGCTAAGCAATGAGAGACACGGGTTTTATCCTGGTTCCGGCCGAGGGGGCCGTACGTCCAGCAGTGGCGTGCTCACGGCACTGTATTGCTCAGCACCGGGGGTTCCTGTAGTGGGGCTGCTACAAGCAAGGCGGGAGAGGAAGCATGGCTTCCAAGTCCCTGGAGGAGTGGCTGAAGATATTGTGGGAGAATTGGAGGATGAGTACGTGGTGTGCGATGTGTTCCTGTCTGTCTCTGTCTCGTATGCTCTTGGGTGTCCCCCCCCCCCCGGCCGGGAGGTTTGCCCCCCCTTTTATAGATCAAGGGTGAGGCGGATTACATGCGCGCCGCGCTATCTAGCTACGTGGGGAAACACGACGTGCTATCTTTGTAGAGTGGGCGGCCGTCGGACGATCCCTCGCGGTGATCCGGCCATGATGGCCTACCTTGTACCCGAACAGTGGCGGTTCGAGGGTAGAAGGGCGGCGGATGGTGGCGATGTCCTCCGATAGGCTCGAGGGAGGTGCGACGTTGGGCCCGTACGGGGCACGGGGAGTAGGTAAAACGGCGTCCCTTCCCGACGCGCTTCCACGTCTTTGGGGTTGTTGCTACAGCGCCTGGCGTGCGCCTGCACGCGCGGGGACGGCGGCCACGCCGTTACAGTGGCAGGGATGGTGTTCCACCGACCTAGCGCCTCCACCTAACCCTGTAGGGTCACAAGAAAGTGAATCGAGGGTGCAACCGCCCCCCCTTCGAGGGCTCGGCGCGTTAGCCGTACTGGAGCAGGCGCACGGCGTCACGGGACTGACACCGGCCGCGCTGCACAGTCCCTCCTCACAGTGATGGGGATGGGCTCCTCCCTGGGGAGTTGGTGCGGCGGCACCGGGGCGCGAGCCCCGGGCGCATGATGGCGCCGTCCCGCCGGTGTCAGGGCGTTAAATGCCCGTGTACGGGGGCCGGCGCACGCGTGAGGGGCGCCCTCGAGCGTGGCGGACCCCGGTCGAGGGTGGGACGTACCCTCGAGCGAGGCGGAATCTGCTCGAGGGGGAGTGAGCCCTCGAGTGAGGCGGAGCCCTCTCGAGGGAAGTGCTGCCCCTCGAACGGGGCGGAGCCCGCCCGAGGGGGCTCGCATCCTCGAGCGAGGCGGAGCCTGCTCGAGGGGATCTCTAAGAGGGCCGCCTTGATGGGCCGTCGGGGTCCCTGCGGCGTGGGCCGTTTCCTGCAGGGTTAGGCAAATTGTGTTTTGGCTTTGTTGCGGGTTTTAAGTGAGGATTTCCCCGTTGTTTAAGGGGACCCCTAGGGCTGTCCCCGACAGTAGCCCCCGAGCATCTGCGGGTTTGCCATTGAGGCTCCCGCAGATGCTGGAACCTACCGATAGGACGTTCTTCCCTCCTTGTTTTGCGAATGCTTTCCGTGGGGCCGCGTCAGCGGACCCGCGGGTCTAGCCCCCGAAGCCCTGCAGGAGTGTGGGTGCTCCTGCAGGGGTTAACCGCGAGAACTGGTCAGAGGGCGTGGCACATGTTTCAACCGGCATCGGTGGTGTCTCAGCCGGCTTCGGTGACGCACGCGCCGCTGGCGCTGTCTCCTGCGGGTGCAGGCCAAGGAGGTGTAGCCGTGCGTTAAGCCCCCGAGCCTGGGCCCGCTCGAGGCGATCGGGTAGAGCTTTACGACTTGTTTCTTAACGCGCCCTCGCCGTCTCTCCGCGGGACGGAGGGTGAGGTTTCCGCAACCCCCATCGAGCGGGTCGCGAATTGCAGATTCCTCTTTGAGCTGCTAATGGGTGGTTCGAGTGGACGCCCATGCCCCATTTGATAAGGGTAGGCTGCGCGGTCCGGAGACACGTCCATGGAAGCGCTTGCGTGGGTTTGCTAGGTGGGGCTTGGTCCCGTTCGATAGGGACCGAGGGCACGGAAGCTCTCCCTCGGTGGGATCCCCCGACTGCAGGCGCCCTCGGCGGCTCTCGAACACGACATGTGGGGCACCCTCGAGCCGACGGGCTCGAGGAACGGCTCGAATGCGCGTGCCTTCGTCGTCCCTGACTCTGCGGTCTGAGGCGCCTGTTCGAACCCGTCGAGGGTCAGGCTTCGAACCTCTGATCAGTAGGGCCGTGCGAGGCCGCGCCTGGACGGCCCCGTCTTTTGCATTTGCGGCCGTCGAGGGGTCTGGGCGAGCCAGCCCTCGAGGCACTGGTTGGTAGCACAGCGCGGCATGGGTGCTTGCGGTGCCTGCTTTACTTCAAGCAGGCCCCGGGCGACCTTCTCACTGTTGACGGTTAATAATTGTATCAAAGTTCGTTCGTGACTCGCAAGCGTACAAGTCTCCCGTCGTAGTCAAGGGACCCTTCTTCCCTCGAGTGGTGAACCCAAGGTATCGAATCCGTGGAACAAATGTGTGACGCAAGAGTTGATCTAGTAAAGCCAAGTAACTTCAATCTTTGGTAAAAGAGAAACCCTAATGCATCTAGATAAGAACACAAAACAAAGATAAATCTAATCTACTAAAAACCGGAGAAAACAAAGTAAGATTGGGTAGATAAACCGATCTAGAGGGATCGGGGTAAGCCTTTTGTTGAAGTTCCAAGCAAGAGAAGAAGTAGCAAATCGAATCTTAATAGAAGCCTCTTTAAATCGTGGTTTCCCGTCCAAATCCGAAAACATCCGCCTTTCGAGACCCCCGTTCTGTCACAACGTATCCCTATTCATGCGGGGAGCTTAGGGCGAGTCAAAAGACAAGTTGAGATTCTTTCGGAAGATCCGGCGTGTACCTCTAGCCACCGCGGCTACAAGAACACCCTATGTAATCTATCTTGAGAATAGAATTGAAATAAGCAAAGCCGATCAAAAAACGAAATCTTCGAGGAAACACTTGATCGCTAGGAAAAGATTCAACTTGATAATTCAACTATGACAATGATACATACACAAGATCACCACCGGGATCCTTCCTTGATCTTGCTTCTAGCTCCGGGAACTCCGACGTGGTCTTCCGTGCAAGGTTCCCACGTCGGCTAGGGAAACCCTAGTCAACTAGCTCGACCCTCTCCTCTCCGAGATGGTGTCCCTCTCTTCTCTTCTTCTCGGCGGCCGAAGACGAAATCTTCTCTGCGTGGCTCTCTGTCAGGGGACTATAAATAGCCCGATTGGCGGCTAGGGCAAAGGAGAGCGAGTTTGGGCCCAAAATGGGCACGGGCCCGACCGGGGGCCGGCCGGCCGGCCTGGGCCCATTTAGGCCCAGCTCGTGGGCTCCTTTGCCCCACGTCGGTTCCCTTGCTTCCTGGATGTTTCCCCCTTCTGCATGTAGGTCCATGTCGTCGGTTTCTATCCGAATTGGACTCAACTCCTTGTCTTGCAAGATTCAACACTTTTCTGGTCAGGTCCCTGGAGTTTGTCCTCTTCTCGGATCAAGTCCCCGGCTTCTTGGAGTTAAGTTTGCTTCATTGCATGACTTGTTCAGGGCTTCAAGGTCTTGTCATGAGGTGCTTGATGAACTTACCCCGAAAGTCTTGCATTCAACACTAAAACCCTGCATAAACATTAAACTCCAAAACCGACATGCACACGTGAACTTGTTATACCACGGGGGTTAGTACCAATGGATAAGGTATAAAATTCATGCCAATACCGAAGGTAAACTCATGGCTAGGTTGACGGATTTTCACCGTCAACACTCACGCATGTGCCCTTTTTAGAGGGTTGATATTGTCTCGAGCCAGGGGCTCGTGCCGCTCGAGGGTTTTGCGTGGCATGGGTACCCGTGGTGCCCGCTTTACATCAAGCGAGCCCCGAGCGACCTTCTCACGTCGATGTCCCTTCGAGGGCTGACAGCGTCTTGAGCCAAGGGCTCGTGCCGCTCGAGGGTTTTGCGTGGCATGAGTGCCCGCGGTGCCTGCTTTACTTCAAGCAGGCCCCGGGCGGCCTTCTCACGCCGATGTCCCTTCGAGGGCTGTCATCGTCTTGAGCCAAGGGCTCGCCCTACTCGAGGGTTCTCCTTGCTTGGCAAGGGACCGGGTCATTAAATGCCTCACAGTCGAGGCTGTGGTTTTGCAACGCGGGCGCGCCTTTTTAGGCGTTGCGGCCGCGCGCGCGCGCGTAGTGGGCGGCGTGGCAGGCGGACGTGACCACTTGCCTCGGTCCCTGCAAGTCTTCGCCGTGATGATGGCCCGTCCGCGGTGATGTGGCCGCTGCGGTCGTGGTGGGGCCTGTTCGTCGGCGTGAAGAGAAGATTTCCTGCAGTTAATGCGCGCGGGACATCCGCCCCGGAGAGCTCGCCCGCGGCTTATAAATCTGAGGGGAGGGGAAGACGGCGGTTTTTTACCATAACGCCTCACCATTTCAGCCCCCTGCGCCTTCGTCTTCGCCTCGCCTTTGCCACCGTGCGGTGTCTCCATTAGAGCTCTTCTTCCGTTTCTCGTCCTCCGCTCTCGCTTTCCTTTGCCTTTCTTCTCATGGCACCGCTTCCGCCTCTCACGATCCTTGACCCATACGCCTGGGAGCGGTCGACGGTGACTCCGCTGGCCCTTGGCGAGCTGGTCGCCGCCGGCCAGCTGGCGGCGAACGAGGATGGCCGCCCGGCGGAGTGGATAGTGCCGCCGGCGGGGGACCGCGCGCCCAACCCGCCGGAAGGCTACGTGGTGAGCTTTATTCGCTTCCACGAGCGAGGCTTCAACGCGCCGGCGAGCCGCTTCATGCGGGCGCTGTGCCACTACTACGGCGTGGAGTTGCACAACTTCGCGCCCAACGCGATTTCGCTGGCGGCCACGTTCGTGGTCGTCTGCGAAGGGTACCTGGGGATCCCAGTCAACTGGGAGCTCTGGGTACACCTCTTCCGCGCGGAGCTCTTCGCGCAGCCCACGACGGAGCCGAGGACCCGCCGCGCGGTGCGCGCCGGCGGGATGTCGCTTGCCCTGCGGGGGCAGTTCAAGGACGTCTACATCCCCTGCACCATGACGACGAACAACGCCGGGGCGGGAGCGGGGATGGTTCCTACTTGCGCAACGCCGAGCCCGGCCTCCCCCCTACACCGGTCGGGTGTTCAAGGAGAAGCCCAGCTCTTGGGGCTACGGGGTGTCCACGCCCCAGCATCGGAGGCGGCAGGACTCGGTCCTGGCCGCCCTGAAGAGCCTGGCGGCGCAGGGGCTGACCGCGTTGGGCGTCCTCGCCTTCCTCCATCACCGGCGGATCGTGCCTCTGATGGAGAGGCCGCTCTGCATCTACGAGATGACGGAGGCGGCCAACCCCGTCGATCTGGCGAGGTCGCGGATGCTCCCGACCCCCCTCGGGCGGGCGTATGCGCTCACCGGCGCGGAGCGCCGTCGACACCGGATGCCGATGCATCCGGACCGGACCCCATGGGACCTCGAGATGCTTCCCACCGGCCCATCGGTGAGTGTGACTCTTGATTTTGTTTTAGTTCTTGGTGTTGCTTCGCCTCCCCGACGCGTCCTTGATGTTCCCGTATGCGGTGGTGAGCTTTACCGCCTCAAAGTCCGTTCCCGCCCACCCCCGACTCCCGCGCGCTTGGTCGGGCGGCGCGGCGGCGGGAGCGGGAGCGGGGGCGGCGCGCGAGAGGGAGCGTGCGAGGCGGCACAACGAGCGCGCGTGAGCGGCGGAGCGCGGAGTACCGGCGGCGCGAAGAGGGCGGGGCTCTCCTCCCCGGGGACCGAGGGAGTACTCGTCCTCGGAGGAGGACGAAGAGGAAGAGGCCGAGGGGCGGGGCCCCTGCGATAGGTGGGAGCCCTCGCCCCGTCGCGCGGAGTCGGCTCCGGCGGCAAGGGCGGCATCGCCGGGGCGGGCGCAACGGCGCCCGCCGCCGTGCAATCGACATCGGGGCCGGCGCGCGCGCGCGCGGAGGCGCCGGCGCGCGCCACGAGGGCGCGCGCGCGGCGCGCGCGCGCGCGCGCGCGCGGCCGGGGCGCGCGCGCGTTGGCGTCGTCGGGGAGGCGCGGCGACGGGCGCGCCGGCCGCGCCGGCCTCGTCCGGCGAGGCTTCGAGGAAAAGGAAGCGCGCCTTTTCCTCCTCGAGGTAAGGGGTTCGATCCTTTACTTGGTTTGATTTGTTGTTGATCGGGCGTTCTAACCCTCTCGTTTGTGCTGCGCGCGAGGTGGTGCCAACCGTGCCTCCCCCTCGCACCGGCCAAGGTGCCGAGGACGGACGCGTCCATCCCCACCCGGCGGCGCTCGTCGAGGGCATCGCGGGCGGGGGCAAGCACGGCGGCGGCGGGCGAGAGCTCGCGAGGGGCGCGGGCCGGGGCCCCGAGGCCTCGACCGGCGGATCGGCCCGCCGCGGCACGGCCGGCGGTCAGCGAGGGGCGACCGGCGACCGGCCATTGTGGGGACGCGGGCCGCGGCGGCGACCGTGGCGGAGGCGCGGCCCGCGGAGGCGTTCTCTGCGGAGGCGCGGTCCGTGGCGCTAGGCTGCGGAGGAGGCGGAGCGGGTGCAACCCGTGGCGGCGCCGTGGTCGCGGGAGGCGCGGCCGGAGGTGGTGGCCGTGGCGCTGCGTCGGGCGCCCGCGGCCACGGAGGCGCAAGTGGAGGCGCCGGTGGAAGCGGCGCAAGGGCCGGTGTCCGCCGGCGGTTCCCGGGCGGAGGTGGTGGAGGTCCCGGATGACGACTCCCCGCCGCCCGGGTGGGATCAGTGGGTTAGCTTCCCCACACGCTCCCCCGAGCCCCAGGAGGGGGCCCTCGTGAGGCGGCACGAGGGGCACATAGTGGCGGGGGACCGAGGACACGGCGCCGAGGCCTCGTCCTCCCACGCCGGCCACCCCGCCCAGGTGGAGGGGGCCGTTGACGATCCCCCTGCGTTTGCCGACGCCAGGGGGGAGCAGGAGCTCTGGGGAGAGCTCCGGAGCCACGGCGCCACGCTCAACCGCGCGCTGAACGAAGCGCTGCGGGTCCATGGCGGCCCTGCATGGCGCGTCTTCCAGGTAGGGCATGGTTGCTTGTTTTTCTTCCATCTCTCGTTTTTGCGTGCTGCCTTCGTGTCGTAGCGCTTATGGGTTTTGATTTGTGGGTGCCAGGAGCTCGAGCGACGCACCCACGACAAGTACGACGCTTTCGACCGGGTGAACGCCGAGGTCCACCAGCTCCGGGAGCGGTGCGGCGCTTTCGACGCGCTTGCTGACGCCCTCAGGACGCCGGACAGCTAGCTGGTGTACCGGGCCATGGCGTGGCGCGACGAGCTCCCTGAGAGCTCGAGGCAGGACCCAGCGCGCCGCTCGAGCCTCGAGCGGATCTGCACAGCCCTCATCGATCGTGATGAGGCTCTGTGGCAGGCACGCTCGGACTTGGAGAAGATGCGGACGCTGGCCACCACTGGGAGGCGGAGGTGGCCAACGTCCGCGGCGAGAACCGGGAGCTCCGCTCGTCGCTCGAGGGGGCGCAAGCGCGGCGCCGCCGGGCCGAGGAGCGGGCGCGCGGCCGGAGCGGGGCGGGCCAAGGAGGCTGACGACTTGAGGGCTGCCCTCGACGCCAAGGTTGCGGCGCTCGCCATCACCGAGGAGCGGCTTCAGCGGGAGCACATCACCCGCCAAGGAGCCGAGGGGCGGCTCCAGCAGGAGCAAGCCGCCCTCGTCGACGCCGGTCGGCGCGGAGCGAGGAGCGCGTCGCGCGTGAGGCGGCGCAGAAGTCGCTGGAGGAGCGGAACACCGCGCTTTCCAAGGCCGAAGGCGAGGTGATTATGCTCAGCATTACAAACGCCAATCAGGAGCTGGCCCTCCAGGAGCAAGGTGAGACCGTCAAGCGCCTCAAGCTGACGGTCGAGGCCATGCGCCGCGACTTCGAGACGGAGAGGAAGCAAGTCGAAGGTGAGCTGCTGCTTGGCTTCTATTTGGTTGGTTTTTCGTTTGGGAATTCGTGCTCCCCTTTCTGATTCCAGTCTTGTCTTGGTGACTCCAGGCTTGCGCACCGCTCTGGGGCACGCAGCTGAGCGGGCCGAGGCGGCCGCGGAGCTTCTTATAACTCCTCCGAGCGGGGGCCGCGGGAGAGCTGCGTGATGCGGCCCTCGAGACACTCGCCAAGCCGTGGAGGAGGGCGAGGCTCAGGCTGGCAGCTCGTTGGCCAGCCGCCTGCGCGCCCTTGGCGGCCACGTCACCGAGCGGGTGCGCCGGGCGCGCGTCTTGGCGTCCAGAAGGCCCTCGGAGTGGTACGATCCCACTACGAGGTCAACTTTGAGGCGCTGGCGGAGGGTTACGTCGTCCCCGAGGGTGTCGAGGACGAGGTGGCAATGGAGCGCGTGGACGCACTCGCTGCTGACGCCGCCGGGTCGCTCGCCGAAGCCTTCGAAGAATTCCTCTTCCGGACGCCGGCCCGACGCCGCCGCTCCACTCCGCATGAAGACGGTGGGCACTTGGCCCGCTTTTATGTGTATCAGTACTCTGGCCTCGTGGCCTTTTGTGAATGAACAAGTTGTTTTTTGATGTAAACATTTGCTGAAATGAAGTCATTTGTTTATCACGCTTTTTGTTTCTCCTTCTTCCTGAGTAGATTCTAGTTAGGGGAGTTCGATTTTCGTGGGGGGGCTGCTGGGTTGGAGGCGAGAGAGAAGGGCCATATCCACGCGGCGTAGGCTATCTCTGGCTCGCACGCTCCTCCCGCTGGGCCGCCCGCGCCCTGTTCGAATCATTGCTCGTAGTTGAAGTAGAAAACAAACTTAGCGCGTGTGAGTTGTTTCGTTTTTGCGCGAAAAATGGGACCACTTTTGGGGGGGTGCCCCCCCGCAGTAGCCCCCGAGGGTAACTTGGGTTTCGGGGGGAAAGCCGAGTTGCCCTTTTTATTAGACTTGAAGCATTTACATAGTTGTTTACCAAGCGGGGCGTTGGTCGTACGGTTTTTACAACAAAAATACTTGGAAATCCTAGCTAAGGGTAGAAGCAACGTAGGCCGTTGGATGTTCCAAGCGTTGGTGAGTTCTTCACCGTCCTCGTTGGCCAGCTTGTATGTGCCGGGCTTGAGTACCTTCACCACGACGTAGGGTCCCTCCCATGGGGGCGATAGCTTATGGCGCCCTCGGTTGTCTTGGCGCAGCCTTAGGACCAAATCCCCTTCACTGAAGTCCCGTCGACGTATCTTGCGTGCTTGGTAGCGTCTTAAGGACTGTTGATACCTTGCGAAATGCATTAAGGCTACAAGGCGTGCCTCGTCCAGCTGGTCCAGCGAGTCCTCGCGGGCTCGCTGGTTAGCATCCTCGTCATAGCCTCGAACCCTGGGCGATCCGTATTCTAAGTCCGTGGGGAGGACGGCCTCCGCGCCATGGACTAGGAAAAACGGGGTGAACCCGGTGGCTCGCTCGGGGGTGGTCCTTAGGCTCCACACAACCGCTGGTAGTTCTTGGAGCCATTTTCGCCCAGATTTGTTGAGCTGGTCGAAAATTCTGGGCTTAAGGCCCTGTAGGATCATGCCGTTGGCACGCTCTACTTGGCCGTTGGTCTGTGGGTGTGCCACAGCCGCCCAATCCACGCGGATGTGGAATTTGTCGCAGAACTCCAAAAACTTCCTGCCCGTGAACTGGGACCCATTGTCTGTGATGATGGAGTTTGGCACTCCAAAGCGGTAGACGATGTCGGTGAAGAATGTTACCGCCTGCTCTGCCCTTAGATTCGTGATGGGGCGCACCTCCACCCACTTGGAGAACTTGTCGATCGCGACCAGCAAGTGGGTGAAGCCCCCGGCGCCTTCGCGGGGGCCCAACGATGTCCAGCCCCCACACGGCAAATGGCCATGTTACGGGGATGGTCTGTAGGGCATGGGCGGGCAGGTTGGACTTGCGGGCGTAGAACTGGCACCCTTCGCAGGTGCGTACGATTTCGCTGGCGTCTGCAACCGCGGTGGGGCAGTAAAAGCCTTGGCGGAACGCATTGCCAACGAGGGTACGAGGCGTTGCGTGATGGCCGCAGATCCCGGCGTGGATGTCCCGCAGGAGTTCGCGCCCTTCAGGGATGGGCACGCACCACTACAGGATACCCGAGGTGGCGCGCTTGTACAGCTCGCCATCAACAAGGGCGAAGGACTTGGCCATCCTGGCGATGCGCCTAGCCGCGGCCCGGTCCGCAGGGAGTTCCCCCCGAGCCATCCAGGCAATGTATTTGTCGCGCCAGTCCGTTTTGACAGGAGCTGGCTCGATGTCCATCGCGTCATCCTCGTAGGCGCCATAGCCCTCGAGGAGGGAGAGCACGTACGCCTCGTTCGAGGGGTCCTCGTCCATGGGTTCCGCACCCGTTGGGATCGAGGGAGCCCCCGAGGGTTCAGCGTGACTCGAGGGGTGGGGCTCGAAGACGACCGAGGGTTGAGCGACGTCGCGCGTGAAAACGTTCGGGGGAACGGTGATCCGCCCGGACGCAATCTTGGCCAGTTCATCTGCCTCCTCGTTGTACCGACGGGGCACATGGTTGAGCTCGATGCCATAGAACTTGTCCTCGAGGGCTCGCACGGCTTTGCAGTAGGCCTCCATCTTGTCGTCGTGGCAGCTTGCGTTCTTCATGACCTGATCGATCACGAGCTGCGAGTCCCCCCGCACGTCGAGGCGCTTGACGCCTAATTCAATGGCGATTTTGAGGCCGCTGAGGAGGGCCTCGTATTCAGCCATATTGTTTGACGCGGGGAAGTGAAGGCGCACCGCGTACCGCATGTGTTCCCCGAGGGGTGACACGAAGAGCGAGCCCGCGCCCGCTCCCCGTTTTCATTACCGAGCCGTCAAAGAACGAGTCCGGCCTCCGCTTGGATGCTGCGGCGGCGGTAGCTGCGTATCCGTCCACTCAGCGACGAAATCAGCCAAAATTTGGGATTTGACAGCCTTGCGCGGGGCGTAGGCGAGCGTCTCGCCCATCAGTTCTACGGACCACTTGGCGATCCTTCCCGCGGCGTCGGGGTTGCGGATGATCTCTCCTAGTGGGAAGGAGGAAACCACCGTGACGGGGTGGGCCTCGAAGTAGTGGCGGAGCTTGCGCCGCGCAAGGACTACCGCGTACAGCAACTTCTGGACCTGGGGGTAGCATGTCTTCGTGTCTGACAGGACCTCACTGATGTAGTAGACCGGCCGCTGTACAGGCAAGGTGTGCCCTTCCTCCGTGCGCTCCACGACGATCACGACGCTGACCACCTGGGTGGTTGCGGCCATGTAGAGCTGCAGGGCTTCGCCATCTTGCGGCGGCGTGAGGATCGGGGCGTGCGTTAGAGACGCCTTCAGCTTGTCGAGCGCATCCTGGGCCTCGGTGGTCCAGGAGAAGCGCTCGTGCTTCTTAAGTAGGCGGTAGAGGGGCAGGCCCTTCTCACCGAGCCGCGAAATGAAGCGGCTCAAGGCGGCGAGGCACCCCAGCACCTTCTGCACCCCTTTGAGGTCCCGGATCGGACCCATTCGTTCGAGGGCCGCAACCTTTTCAGGGTTGGCCTCGATTCCCTGCTGGGAGACAATGTATCTCAGGAGCATGCCTCGCGGAACTCCAAAGACACATTTTTCGGGGTTTAACTTGACCCCATTGGCCCGTAGGCAGTTGAACGCGACGCCAAGGTCGCCAACCAGGTCGTCCGCCTTCCTGGTCTTTACGACGATGTCGTCCACGTATGCTTCGACCGTCCGCCCGATATGATCCCAAAAACGTGCTGCATGCAACACTGGTATGTTGCACCCGCGTTTCTGAGGCCAAACGGCATCGTGACGTAGCAGAACGTCCCGAATGGTGTGATGAACGAAGTCGCGAGCTGGTCGGACTCCTTCATCTTTATTTGGTGGTACCCGGAGTAAGCATCAAGGAAGCAAAGCAATTCACACCCAGCCGTTGAATCGACGATTTGATCAATGCGTGGCAAAGGAAAAGGAACTTTAGGACATGCTTTATTAAGACTGGTGTAGTCTATACACATCCGCCATTTCCCATTCTTTTTCTTTACAAGCACGGGGTTTGCTAGCCACGTTGGGTGGAACACCTCCTTGATGAATCCGGCCTCGAGAAGCTTCCGCAGCTCCGCTCCGATTGCCCGTCGCCGCTCCTCGTCGAAGCGGCGCAGCCGTTCTGCACGGCGCGAGCGTTTGGCGGGGATGTCAAGGGAGTGCTCGGCGACTTCCCTCGGGATGCACGGCATATCCGAGGGGCTCCACGCGAAGATGTCGGCGTTGGCGCGGAGAAAGTCGACGAGCACCACTTCCTATTTGGGGTCGAGGGTGGAGGCCGACCCTCAACGCCTTGCCCTCGGGGGGCGAAGGGTCGAGGGGGACCCCCTTGGTCTGCTCCGCGGCCTCGAAGGTGCCGGCGTGCTTGGCGGCGGAGTCGAGGTCTTCGTTGACCATCTTCTCCAACGTGTTCACCAGCGCTTCATCCAGCGCCAGTGCCTCTGCGTGCTCCACACACTCGACATCGCAGTCGAACGCGTGCTCGATGGACGAGCCGAAGGTGATGACGCCGTTCGGTCCCGGCATCTTCATCTTCAAGTAAGTATAATTGGGGACCGCCATGAATTTGGCGTAACAGGGTCGCCCAAGTATAGCGTGGTAGGCCCCCTTGAACCCCACCACCTCGAAGGTGAGGATCTCCTTGCGGAAGTTCTTCGGGGTGCCAAACCAAGCGGCGGTCGATCCGCCCAAGGGGGCGGCACCCGCGCCGGCGCGATGCGCGTGGAACGGCTTCGTGCCGGGCCGCAGGGCGGTCCAACCTGATCCCCATGAGGCGCAACGTATGAGCGTAGAGGATGTTGAGGCTGCTGCCTCCGTCCATGAGGACCTTCGAGAACCGGGCGTTCCCGATGATGGGGTCGACCACCAGCGGGTACTGGCCCGGGTTGGGGACGCGGTTCGGGTGGTCCTTCCGGCTGAAGATGATGGCGTCCTCCGACCATTTGAGGAAGGACGGAGGCGCCCTCTCCGCGGCGAGGACCTCGTGCCGCTCTTCTTGCGCTGGCGGGTCGACATGTCGACGGTTGGCCCCCCAAAGATGAGGAACACATTTTTAACGGCGGGGAAGCCGCCTGCGTCGCCATCGCCTCCGTCTTTCTTGGCCTCTGCCTCCTTCGCGGCGGCACGGCCATAGAATTTCTTGAGCATATCGCCTTTGCTCAAGGGTGTGGTTCACCGGGGTCTTGTGGTAAGGACATGGCTTTTTCGGCATGTCGTCGAACACCCCGGGCCTCGAGGGGCCGGTCGAGGGCCCCGTCGAGCCGGGTCAACGGCAAGGGCCTCGGCATTGCCGCCGTCGCGCCCCGCTCGCGCGCCTCGCGGTGCGGCTTCTTCCCCTTCTTGCCCCGCTTGTCGTTGCGGTGGGGCTCCTTGGACTTGCCGCCCTCGCGGGCGCGTCCTTCGAGCGCTTGCCCTTCTTGCCGTCGAAGATCGCCCCCACGGCCTCTTCTCCGAGGCGAAGCTGGTGGCGATGTCAAACGGCTCGTTGGAGTCCGCGGGCGGGCTGCGTCCCAGCTCCCGCACGAGGTCCCGGCACGTGGTGCCCTCGAGGAAGGCATGCACGATCTCGGACGCGCCATGCCGGGGAGCTCCGTGCGCCGCTTGGAGAAGCGCCGTATGAAGTCCCGCGAGCGACTCGCCGGCTTCGTGTGCGGGAGCGCGAGTCCCACGAATTTCGGGGCGCACGTACGTGCCCCACGGAAGTTGCCCACAAACGTGCGGACCGGATCGTCCCGGTTGTGGATTTGGCTAGCGGGCAAGTGCTCGAGCCATGTCGGGCCGCGTCGCCGAGATGCGGGGGCAAGTTGCGGATGATGACCTCGTCGGCCCGGTGGCCCCACCCGACCGACAAGCCAAGCGGTAGTCGTTAAGCCACACGTGGGGGTCCGTCTCCCCGTTGTACTTCACGATGGTCGAGGGTTGGCGGAAGCGTTGGGGGAACGCCGCCGCGCGGATCTCCCGGCTGAACACACGGGTGCCTGGGGGCTCCGGCGTCGGGGAGCGGTCCTCGCCGCTGTCGTAGCGTCCACCCCGTCGAGGATGGTAGACCCCTGCTGCTCGTGTGTCCGCCCTGCTCGTGCGCTAGGCGTTGATGACGTTGCGGGCGTCGCCATCCAGCGCCCTGCGTGCGTCAAGGAGCCGCTCCTTGGCCGGCGTGCGTCCTTGGTCAGCGGGTCGCCCCGCCGGTCCCCCTGCGTGTACCGAGGGTTCGCCTCCCGGTGCAGCTTCGTCGTCCCGCGCATCTCCCTGTTGGCGGATGCGCGAGGCCGAGCTCTCGGCTTGCTGGACGGCCGCTTGCTCGATGAGAGTTTGCACCTCGCGGTGCAGGTCTCGAGCCTCGGGGGTCGAGGGTGCCGGCATGGCCCGCAGCAGCGTCGCGGCGGCGATGAGTTTTTGGCTCGCCCGCGGGGGCGCGTCCGCGTTGTCGATGTTGGGGACGGTGTTGATGCGGTCGCGGACCCGTCGGCCCGGCCTCCCGCGCGCGTTCACCGCGCGCGCGGAGGCTTCCCCCCGCCATTGAGGCGCGGGGCGCCCGCACCATTCGGTATTCCTCCGCCGGCTTGGCCTCGAGCTCGCGGGCTTGGGCCGCTGCGCGTCGGTGTCGGCCCCGGCGAGAGCGCTTGGCCCCGCGGCCGGGCGCGCGTGGTGATCCCCAGGGGCGGGGGTGGTCTCCCCCATCTCCGGCGCCCACCGCGCGGCGGCATTGGCTGGGTCGTTGGTGATGACGGCGTAGCACTCCCGCGCGGGGTCGTAACTCCCGGTGCTGGAGTCGTCGGAGCAGCCGAACCAGTAATCCGTAGCGTCGAGAAAACGCCGGAACATGACAGGATCTGGCACGCCGGAGAAGTCCCACTCCGCGTACCCGTGGCGGTTGGCGGGTGGCAACGCGTCGATGGAACCCAAGGACGACTCGTCCCCTGCTGAGGCGCCGGGGTCCCTGGCGACGAAGACGTGGCGGCCAGGCGGAACCCTGCGCATCGTGGTGTTGACGTTGGCGTTGTAGGCCAACGTAGCGCCACGCAACCCGATGGGGATGCGTGGTCCGGAGACCGTGCGCTGTTCCGCCGGGGTGGTGGCGGTCGTGACGGCGGGCGCGCCGAGCCGAGTGGCGGTGCGCTCGGCCGCCGCCGCTCGGACCGCGCCCGGCGCGAACGCCGTCCCGCAGCGACGACGGCGTCGTGGCGTCGACGGGCCCGCGCATCCGTGCCCGCGGGCGCTCGCGCCGTGGTGGTGCGTGCGGCGGAGGCCGAGCCGACCCGGCCCGGCGCCGCACACGGAGCTCCTCACGGTTGGTGAGGCGCATGAGATAGCCGTTCCCCGTGGCCCGAAAGTTCGGGGTCCCCGAAGCGACCCCCGAACCCGGGCCGGGGAGGGGGTCCGAGCTACCCATGCAAGAGCGTGTACCACGGTACTCGGGGCGGATCACCATGGAGGGAGTTGACGGAATGACCTTAGGCGCTCAACCGCCCCACGGTGGGCGCAAGCGTCGGTGCGGAATATGGTCCCGACACTAACCAAGAGAAAGCGTCGTGGTCTATCCCTCAATGGTCGATGCTAAGCAATGAGAGACACGGGTTTTATCCTCGGTTCCCGGCGAGGGGGCCGTACGTCCAGCAGGGGCGTGCTCACGGCACGTTTGGCGCAAAGCACCGGGGGTGCTTGTAGTGGGGCTGCTACAAGCAAGGCGGGAGAGGAAGCGTGGCTTCCAAGTCCCTGGAAGAGTGGCTGAAGATATTGTGGGAGAATTGGAGGATGAGTACGTGGTGTGCGATGTGTTCCTGTCTGTCTCTGTCTTGTATGCTCCTGGGTGTCCCCCCCCCCCCCGCTCGGGAGGTTCGCCCCCCTTTTATAGATCAAGGGTGAGGCGGATTACATGCGCGCCGCGCTATCTAGCTACGTGGGGAAACACGACGTGCTATGCTGTAGAGTGGGCGGCCGTCCGGACGATCCTCGCAGTGATCTGGCCATGATGGCCTACCTTGTACCCGAACAGTGGCGGTTCGAGGGTAGAAGGGCGGCGGATGGTGGCGATGTCCTCTGATAGGCTCGAGGGAGGTGCTGACGTTGGCCTATACGGGGCACATGAGTAGGTAAAACGGCGTCCCTTCCCGACGCGCTTCACAGTGCTGGGGTTGTTGCTACAGCGCCTGGCGTGCGCTTGCACGCGCGGGGACGGCGGCCACGCCGTTACAGTGGCAGGGATGGTGTTCCACCGACCTAGCGCCTCCACCTAACCCTGTAGGGTCACAAGAAAGTGAATCGAGGGTGCAACCGGCCCCCCTTCGAGGGCTCGGCGCGTTAGCGTCCTGGAGCAGGCGCACGGCGTCACGGGACTGACACCGGCCGCGCTGCACGGTCCCTCCCCCCATAGTGATGGGGATGGGCTCCTCCCCGGGAGTTGGTGCGGCGGCACGGGGCGCGAGCCCCGGCGCATGATGGCGCCGTCCCGCCGGTGTCGGGCGTTAAATGCCCGTGTACGGGGGCCGGCGCACGCGTGAGGGGCGCCCTCGAGCGTGGCGGACCCCGGTCGAGGGTGGGACGCACCCTCGAGCGAGGCGGAACCCCGCTCGAGGGGGAGCGAGCCCTCGAGCGAGGCGAAGCCCGCCGAGGGAAGTGGGGCGCCCTCGAACGGGGGGGAGCCCCGCCCGAGGGGCGCGCATCCTCAAGCGAGGCGGAGCCTGCTCGAGGGGATCTCTAAGAGGGCCGCCTTGATGGGCCGTCGGGGTCCCTGCGGCGTGGGCCGTTTCCTGCAGGGTTAGGCAAATTGTGTTTTGGCTTTGTTGCGGGTTTTAAGTGAGGATTTCCCCGTTGTTTAAGGGGACCCCTAGGGCTGTCCCCGACACCTATAGTCCCTTGTCGTGTCGTCGAGTTCTTCGAGAGGGCTTATCGATCCGTCGACCTCCGTGAGTACCGACAACCTTGTATCATGTCTAGTATCATGCGGTGGATTTAGATCTGATGCAAGTAGTCTTGTTACCATGGTTCGTGTCATGCGGTAGATTCAAGCTTGGTTCAAGAGGGTTTCTTGTTAGATCATGAGTCATGCGGTAGGCTAAGATCTAGCTTGAAGCTAGTTATCGGCTCTATTGGATTTTGGCAAGATCCGATAGATTCATTAAGTTACCCCGTGTTATCTTGAGTTTTTACTTTATGTTTTAATTCATGTAACACACTTTTGCCCAATCTAGATGGGTTTGGATCGGCTCTACCTCTTTTATGATCCTTATTCGAGTAGACTTCATGTTTTAACACGTGGATCTTGCGCTTTCCGATAGCCGAAACCGAATCGATCTAGGTTGTTACGTGTTGCGGGTTCAAGCTTGCTAATGTTTGTATAAATCTTGAAAGAGCCGGGTATCATGCGGTAGATGCAGGTTTTTGGGTTGCTTTGGAGCTAGTCATCCGGTGGATTAGATTTCCAAATCAATCTGATAGATTTATTCACTTGGTAATGTTTGTTCCTTCTTCATGGACCCCGAATCGGTTGTTCAGCCGTATTCGGTTATATTTCTTCACGAGTAGAACACGTGCGTTATCTATGCTTTAAATGATGTATGCTTTTAGCTTTCCATATTTAGATTGTATCATGCGGTGGATAGATCTATTTGTGGAAAGTGGTATGGTTTTTCATGCAAATTGTATCATGCGGTGGATAGATTTGTTTGATATCGTACCCGACGGGTTTTAAAGTAGCTAGACATGCGGTAGACTAGTGCTTTGGATATATGCATGCTTGTTTAATACATGATCATGTCCGTGCTTTACTTTATTCATTTATTTAATGCTAATCTTCATGGGGATCGGTCATGGCCTCGTGCATGTGCATCCTTGTTCAAACAAAGACCGATCGCTGTCATGCTTACATCATCCATTCGGCAATATTACTTTTTCCCCTTTGCGAGTTCCCGAATGGTTGTAGTTTGTTGCGTATAGCTTTCTATAGCTATGTGTCATCCCATTTGGCTTTTTAGCCGTAAATATGGAACCGTTCGGTACCACCAGGCAAGTTCCAAGCTTTGGTATCTAACTGCTTTGTCTTTTGTTAATTTTCAGGAAAAATTGACTGGCACGTCTTTTGCTCTTTGCGCGTGTGAAGCCAGCTTTGTTCGGCTTGCTGTGTGTTTGGCGTTGAGTGCACTTTTCGCGTCAACACACTTTTTGGCACGCCCGGTGGGACAACAGCCGAATAGATCCAAGATGCCTGAAATCGGAGACCTCATGGATGTCAACCTTGAAGATCTCTCTCCGGCCGGCGGCGAGCAACTCCAGGATGTCATGGACCAGTTTCAGCAGAAATGTCTGCTATCGTTCAAGAAAAATAGAAGCGGCGTCCCGTATTTGAAGAACGAGATGCCCAGGGTGTTGCTACCAGGGGAGAGCGATACCACAGCTCAGCAGGAAAAAGAGGAGTGCATGCGAGTATTCCAAGAATCTGCAGATTACATGCTTAGCAAGCACAACAAAGCTTTCCTCGTGCGCTTCGGCGGATGATGGTGGCCGTCTTTGGCCGGGCATGGAACAAGCGTTCAGCAAGGCACCCATCCGGGGGGCACCGTGAGCCGGGGTGAGTCAAGCTCTCGGCCGCCGTTACGGAGCCGCCCACAAGCCAGCCTCCTCTTCGAGCTCGCGGAAGTCAAGCGTTCCGGCCTCCTCCGCAGGCAATCGGGGGGCAGCCGGTTCGGCCCCCCCATTACAAGCTTCGGGAGGGCGCCCAATTCGCCCACCACCACGGAGCAAAGCACGGGTCGGCCCGTGCACGCGGCCGAATCCGTACCAGCCTACGTATGGAGATCTAGCGTTCGGCTCGCTTGGGCCCCCACTTGATCCTGGCCGCAGGATTGCTCCGGCGACCAGCCGGGCTGCTGCAGAGGAACTTGTACGGCGGAGGATATCATGAGGTTGGAAACTATGGAGCGTTTGACGCCTTCCCACATCCGGGATACGCCGCCACGCGGGGCGCACAAGAGGATGACGCCCTGGCGCGGAAGATGGCCGAATTGATGCAAAATCAGTTCGGCCTCAAGCCAAAAATGCAAGGACCCGCCTATAAGCCGCCGTTCCCAGAATGGTACTACAATGTGCTCTTGCCGCCAAGGGTGAAGCCGCCAACGGAGTTCACAAAATTTTCGGGGCAAGACGACACGAGCACGGTCGAGCACATCACTCGTTACCTTATGCAGCTCGGGGAGTGCTCGGCTGAGGAGACATTCAGGGTCCGCTACTTCCCCGCATCACTGACCGGTCCAGCGTTCCAGTGGTTCTCATCCCTGCCCCCTGAATCAGTTGCCAGATGGAAGGACTTAGAGCGGAAATTCCACGCTCATTATTTCAGTGGCAGTTCGGAGAAAAAGTTGATCGACCTTGCCACCCTGAAGCAGAGGCACAGCGAGACGCCGCTGGAGTTTCTTAGAAGATTCAGGGAAGTCAAAGGCATGTGCTTCTCGCTTAACTTGCCAGACGACCAGTTGGCTGATATGGCCGTCGCCGGAATGTTGCCGGCTGTGCGCGAGAAGTTGTTCGGGATGGAATTTGAGAATCTGGGCCAGCTATCGCAGAAGCTATCACTGATGAGCAATCAGGCATATGGCTTTAAGAAGGACGCCAAATTTGGCAAGCAGCACGACGTCGCTGACGTCTACAACCAGTTCTTGGACAAGGCTGATCTGTTCGAGGATTCTGATGATGAATTGGATGTAGCCGCAGCAGAGATCATGTGGGGGAAAGAGCCTTTGACAATGAATCAGCGCTAGGTCAAGCAGACCAAGGGTACTTATGATTTTGATATCACGAAAGCTGATAAATTGTTCGAGCTCTTAGTGAAAGAAGGCCAAATCAAGCTGCCTGAGGGGCATTCCATGCTTCGGCCCGATGGAGTTAAAGCAAAATGTTACTGTGGCTTCCATGACAGGGATTCACACTCCATCAATGATTGCAGGGTCTTCAGGATGAGGATCCAGAAGGCCATCCAGGAGGGTCACCTTAAGTTCGACAACAAAATGAAGTTGGATGGCCACCCCTTCCCTCAAAACATGGTGGGCTTTTCTATTAACGTGATAACTGCCGAGGAGAAGGGAAAAGTCAAGGTATTGACCTCAGCCAGGTCTAGACAAGGTGGAGCAGTGGACCCAGAGCGCCAGGTGACTCTGGAACAGGTGCAAGGTGAAGCCCCCCGCATTCTTAAGAGTCACATCGAAATTGGGGAGTCATCCGAGCCAAGCCCGAGGTGACATCGCGCATCCTCCTCAACAAATGGCAGCGCAGATAGGGAAAGAGCGCTACCGAAGCGGCGCTACGAGGAGGAGCAACGCGAGCCGAAGAAGAAGCGCACGGAAGGGACCGGGAGCGAGACACGCGCGGCAGGAGCGCGCACACCGGGGATGTGCCTTCTTCGAGCATTGCTGGAATCAGGGTTTAAAGCTGCCCACGCTGAAGAACTGTCCTGAATGCAGCGACAGGTATTTTGAATACAGGCAGGAAACTGCCAATCGCCGATCCGTCCACGAGAAAATTGGAAGGATCCACCCTAATGGGGATCGGCGCCAAAAAATTGAAGTCATCGATCACCCCAGGAAGCGTCAAGCTGATCTAAGGTGGGCTGATCAAGAAGAGGATGAGGACGACTACGTCTGGCAGAAGGGGCAGTGGTGCCCGCCTGGCCTACGCAAAAAGTCAGAAAAGATGGGTTCAGCGCTTGAGGAACCGTGAACTAAAGCAGGCCGGGATCCAGACGAAGCAGGTGTGGCGCCCCAAGGAACAACCAGAAGGATCGAAGCGTTCGGCTCCAGCATGCATGGTATACTTTCTGCCGAACGAGTTCATGGCTCCTGCTAACCAGGTTATGCAGGAGGAAGCTTCCTTCGATGATGAGCAGACCGAGGGGATGATGGCACAAGCGGTGCCGCCAAGCGGGGCCATCTTCGACAAGCCGACCAAGAATCGTCATATGAGGCCGCTGTACTTGAGAGGATACATCAATGGCAAGCCATTGACCAAGATGTTCGTCGACGGTGGAGCGGCAGTCAACATAATGCCGTACACCACCTTCAGGAAGCTTGGCATGGGCCCGAGCGATTTGACGCCTACAAGCATCATCTTGAATGATTTCGCCGGGAACCCCTCAGACACCAAGGGATGCGCTCACGTGGACTTGATGATCGGGTCCAAGACGCTGCTCACCACCTTCTTTGTCATCGAAGGCAAAGGAGCCTACAGCCTGCTGCTTGGGCGGGACTGGATTCATGCTAACTGTTGCGTCCCATCCACCATGCATCAACAGCTTATCCAGTGGGTGGACGATGAGATCGAGGTCGTCCAAGCAGATGACTCCGTGAGCGTGGCAAACATGGAACCAGCCTTCTGGGAATACCAAGGCATCGATTGTTTCTCAGGGAAAGACTGGGGAGAAGGTCCTGTTGAACCTGTCAGCAGTGATCAACAGCCGATTCAAGCAGTCGGCTCTTATAGCAATTTTTAATGGAGAACCCCGTAGATGGCACTGATGGCAAGTTAGGGCGAGGATTCATGTCGGCTGACAAATTAGAAGAAGTTGACATTGGAAGCGGTGATAAGCCAAGGCCGACGTTCATCAGTGCAAATTTGCAGCCAGACTTCAGGGGGGATTTAATTGAGCTTCTCAAAGAATACAAGGATTGCTTCGCCTGGGATTATTCGGAGATGCCTGGATTGGATCGTTCCATCGTCGAGCATCGGTTGCCAATCAAGCCTGGTTTCAAACCATATAAGCAACCACCCCGAAAATCTACAAGGATGAGGTATTGGCCGATGTGAAGAAGGAAGTTGAAAGATTACTTGATGCAAACTTCGTTCGGCCATGCGGATATGCGGAGTGGATTTCTAACATCGTCCCCGTGTACAAGAAGAATGGAAAAATGAGGGTTTGCATAGATTTCGGGGACCTGAACGAGCTACTCCGATGGATGGATACCCGATGCCTATTGCCGATTTGTTGATTGACGCCGCCGCTGGACACAAGGTGATTAGTTTCATGGATGGCAATGCGGGATACAATCAGATCTTCATGGCAATAGAAGACATATCAAAGACGGCCTTTAGATGTCCTGGTCATATAGGCCTGTTCGAGTGGATAGTCATGACATTTGGGTTGAAGAATGCCGGTGCAACCTATCAATGAGCCATGAATTACATTTTTCATGAGTTGATCGGCAAGATTGTGGAGATCTACATTGACGACGTGGTGATCAAGTCCCTAAGTCATGACACCCATTTGGAAGATGTGAAGAAGACCTTAGAGTGCACCCGGAAACACGGTTTGAAGATGAATCCAAACAAGTGCGCTTTTGGGGTATCAGCTGGAGAATTCTTGGGGTTTTTGGTCCACGAAGGAGGAATTGAAGTTGGCAAGAAGAGCATGAAGGCCATTGATGAAGTTGTTCCTCCAACTAACCTCAAGGAGTTGCAATCACTGCTCGGCAAAGTCAACTTTGTGAGAAGGTTCATTTCAAATTTATCACAGAAGGTGTTGCCATTCTCTCCATTGCTGAAGCTGAAGAAAGATCAGAAGTTCACGTGGGGCGACGAACAACAAAAGGCTTTTGATGAGATCAAGCAATACATGAAGGAGCCACCGGTGTTGGTTCCTCCTCAGCTAAACAAGCCTTTCAAGTTGTACGTGGCGGCCGATACCCAAACCATTGGATCGGCCCTTATTCAAGAATTTGAAGGAAAGGAGCGGGTAGTAGCTTATCTTAGCCGAAAACTACTTGATCCCGAAACCGGTATTCTACGTAGAGAAATTATGTCTTTGCGTGTACTACTCGTGTACAAAGTTTCGGCACTACCTGTTGAATGCCGAATGCACTGTGTATTCCAAGTTTGACGTGATAAAACATATGTTATCTATGCCAATTTTGAACGGCAGGATTGGCAAGTGGATTTTAGCTTTATCAGAGTTCGAGTTGAAGTTCGAATCGGCAAAAGCCATCAAAGGTCAGATCATTGCCGATTTCATAACTGAACATCGCGATCCGTCAATTGATTCGCTTGAGATTACCCCTTGGGCTTTGTTTTTTGATGGATCATCATGTGGTAAAGGTGGGGGAGTAGGGATCCTACTGATTTCGCCTAGAGGTGAGATGTTTGAATTTGCCATCCCTATACGACCCATCGTCACAAATAATCAAGCTGAATACGAGGCATTACTTCGAGGGCTTCAATATTTGAGAGAAGCTGGGGCCGTTTCAGTTGAAGTTTATGGAGATTCAGAGCTTGTAATCAAACAATTGAACGGCCAATATGAGTGCAAAAGTGAAGCGCTGAGGAGTTACTACGAAGAATGCAGGGAAATCTTGAAGAGCTTCCCGTTGGTGACTCTACAGCACATTCCTAGAGAACATAACGAAGAAGCAAACAGGCTGGCTCAGAGCGCCTCTGGTTACAAAGAGAGTCAAGAAGCGTTTGCTGCAGAGGTGTGTGCACTAGGGGCGGATCTTGCAGAAGATGATTGGAGGAAAGAGATCGTTGATTACTTGAAGGACCCGTCCCGGAAGGTCTCTAGGAAACTCAGGTACAAGGCAATAAAGTTCGTTCTTCTGGATGATAATTTATTCTATAAATCATTAGATGGGGTATTACTATGATGCCTGGGTCCAGAAGAGGCCAAGAACATGATGAGCGAAGTGCACGATGGGATATGTGGAGCACACCAATCGGCCTACCGTATGAAGTGGGTTATTAGACAAGCTGGATGCTTTTGGCCGACGATATTAGAGGACCTGCCCCGAGTATTACAAGGGATGTCGGGATTGCCAAAGGTTTGGGAATATTCAAAGGGTCCCCGCACGGCATTGAACCCCATCATCAAGCCATGGCCATTCGGGGGTTGGGGTATAGACTTGATTGGCCAAATTAATCCACCATCTAGCAAGGGGCATAAGTTCGTGCTTTTGGCTACAGATTACTTCACTAAATGGGTTGAGGCGATCCCACTGAAGAAGGTGACGTCAGAAAACATGATTGAATTCGTCAAGGAGCACATCATCTATCGATTTGGAATCCCTCGGACAATTACCACTGATCAAGGGGCACAATTCGTGTCACTGGAGTTCAGAGAATTTGCTGAGAGCATGGGGATCAAATTGTTTAATTCTTCTCCCTATTATGCCCAGGCTAATGGTCAAGCAGAGGCTTCGAATAAGATCATGATCAAGTTGATACAGAAGAAGATCGACCAGAAGCCAAGAAGGTGGCATTTGGTACTCAGTGAGGCACTGTGGGGTTACCGAATGGCCCCCCATGGAGCTACAAAAACTTCTCCTTACGAGTTGGTTTACGGGCATCACGCAATTCTGCCTTGGGAAATGCAATCAGATTCAAGGAGGGTGGTGCTACAAAAGGACTTGAGCTCCAAGGATTACAGAGGTCTAATGATGGACAAGCTGGAGGATTTACATATGATCCGTCTTAGGGCCCTGGAAAACATCGATAAAAACAAACTTCGTGTTGCCAAGTACTACAATAAGAAGGTAAAAGTAAGGCAATTTGCAGAAGGCGATTTAGTTTGGAAAGCGCTACTGCCGATTGGAACTAAATACAGTGAATTCGGCAAATGGTCCCCTAACTGGGAAGGACCTTTCTGTGTGGTCAGATGCGTCCCTGGTAATGCGTATAAATTGAAAAGTTTGCTAGGAGAAGAATTTTCCGCCGCAATAAATGGAAGATATCTGAAGAAATATTATCCTAGCATTGAGATCGATCGATGATTACACACATCTGGCACAGAGATAGCCGACGCTCAAGAATGAGGCCGCCTTCAGGACAAAAAATCCATAAACAGAAGAAATGGCCAGTGCCTAGATGCATTGCCCTTAGCACAAAAACTACATTACAACTGCTTCTTGCAGGTTTACATTTAACAACCTCCGGTGGTCAGATCTCCAAGGGGGTGGGAAGCAGAAGGCATGGAGAAAGAAGCGAAAGTATGATTCGATCTTTTCTTTACTTCTTCGGCTGCTCCCTCTTCAGTTGTTCCAGGACCACCGTGACGGCAACTTGGAACGCATGGGGGTGACCATGGTTGGTGGCCTCCACCAAGCTATCCCAGGCCGTCTTCAGGTTGTTGTACCTGTCAGAGACATCTGAAGTGGAGGAATCGAGGTTAGGGGCAAGAAATCCAAATGCAAGCATGAGGTCAAGAAGAAATCAGAAACGCTTACCCCCTACTAGTGCTTCCAGAGCCATGCGACGCTCGCGCTCGGCTTGGCAACGGGCGGTGATGTCCCTGAGGCCGTGCTCCGCATGCCGAACGCGGCGGCGCGGTGATGGTTGGTCCTCTGTTCAGGCGTGGCATCCTCTGCTTCGAGGGAGGAATCGGAGGAGATGTACTCAGGCACATCTTCGGTCCCGATGATCTCTTCGGGAAGCAAATCAAGGCTGGAAGAGGTAAAGAGGAAAACATGAAGCACGAGATCATGCGGAAGAACGAAGAACAGATCAAGGAAAAATTCACTTCCGAATCGTACGCTTCTTTGATGAGCCGCTCTCCTGGGGTTGCTTACCCTTGTCCATGGCTTTGGGGTTTGCTCCTCTAAGGACAGGGGAAGAGATGAGAAATGATGGATGAGTGTGCGAGTGGATTTGCAGAGCATCCCGGCTGGCTATTTTATTGACCGAGGGGACGCGTTGGGAGTGATGACCGGCCAGTACACACTGTTGGAATACCAAACGGCAGGGTTTTCTCCCAAGTGCGAAGGGTTTTTTCTTGAACAGTGTTTATGGATTGCCGAATCGGGATCTTCTGTGGATTTTGTGCCAAGGGGCAGTTGTTCTCTCGCGTTCGGCTCAAGATAGCTCCGGAATGCATTCAAAGAAAACAAAATTCGCAGATGCAAAATGTAAAGGGAGTCATCACAAAACAAGCACAGAATTCAAAAGTTCTTCATTTATTGCCGATATTTACACATCCCTAATACAATCTAGTCGAAGAGCCTATTCAACACAGATTGGGGATGAGTAATTTCGGCAATGGCATCGCCATGGCCATCAAGGGGCTCCAGGATGAGCTCGATCTCCTCAATGTCCTCTGGCGCGCCGCCCCGGAAGCCACGCGGCCTGGTGGAGTAGTCGACGTCCGTGTGCGTCGCCATGGCAGCCAGGCCCAAGGTGGTGCCCAGACGAACGCCATGGGTGGCCACCTCATCGATGCGGTGCTCCACCGCGGCAAGGCGCTCCGCCGGCGTGTCGCCACGGGCGTTCACCTTCTCGGCCAGCTGCTCTACCAGCGCCTTCAGCTGGTTGAGCTCAGCGTCGTGGGCTGCAAGGAGCAAGAAGAAAAAGATTAGCATCAAAATCCGGGTTGGATCAAGAATTAATCTCAGAGCCGTACCATCGATGGCTTCCAGCAGTTGTTTGCGCTGGTCCTCCCATTCCAGCTCGGCTATGCCCGCCTTCTTGGAGACGTCCTCTAGCTCACGCCTAGACGCCTCCAGCTCCTCCCTAAAGCGGAGAGCGTCTTCTTCCCCGTACGGCACAGGGGAGTGGCCGTCGGACTCCGAGGAGTTGTCTGGGAGGGGTTGGTTGGCCGGCGCAGGAGACGGATTCCACTGAATCAATCTGAAAAAGGGGGATGATCGTCAAGGCAAGAAGAAGATTAAAAGTCGAATCAAAGGGGAGTAATCGACGATCATTGCCTCCGGCGCGCGTTGGCGCTGCTCCCTTCTGCCTCGTCGGAGGCGCGGCGGCGGTTGAGGCGGCGCACCATGATGGTTTGGGATGTGCACTATTTGGAAAGGGCTGAGATTGGCAAAAGTTCGAGAGCTAGAAGGCCTGGTGGAGAGCTAGGGGCACCTACGGTTGCATTTATAGGCCTGGCAAGATGAAACGTGGCTTCGAGTCGTGGCTTTGGATCGTGGCGCATATCCCAAGAAAATCGGAAGGTGGAAAGGTTTCCTTGGCCAGCCCGCCGACGGGTCGCTTGGAGTTCTAGGTTGAGCCGCATTCAGTTGATTGGTTCGGCTAAGGGGAATCAAAGTGCCATTCGGGAGTTGGCGTTCCTTTGCCGAATGGGTCGTTCAGCATTATATTCGAGGGTACGCAAAAGAAAAGAAACGAATTACAAGAAAATATCACAAGAACAGCCAATTCGGTTATACATCAATGGGGGCATTCAAATGTTCAAATGTCTCGCAATCACACCACGAACATTGGACGTTGTTAGACGGAAATTGTCCAACAGCTCCTGGCAATCTTTTTGAGTACCAGAGAAGTCGGTGAATTCTGCATCGCATTGCTCTATCTTGGTGATAGCCGATTGTCGGGGACCCCCCCAGGGGTCCCCTCAAACAATGGGGGAACCCCTACTTAAATTCCCGCATCCATATAAGCTAAGCCTAACCATGCAGGAAACTAACCCTGCAGGACACGGCCCACGCAGCAGGACTCGGAGGCCCACCAAGGCGGCCCGCCTAGGAAGGCCCCTCGAGCGAGGCTCCGCCTCGCCCGAGGGCATGCTCCTCCTCGAACGGGCTCCGCCCCGTTCGAGGGGCGACTCCCTCCTCGAACGAGTTCCGCCCGCTCGAGGGGCGACCCTTCCCTCGAGCGGCCCGGCCCGCGCCGAGGGCGCGCTCCCCCTCGAGCGAGTCCCGCCTCGCTCGAGGGTCCGCTCCGCCCTCGGCGGGGCCCGCCACGATCACGGGCGCCCGCACGCGTGCGCCGGCCCCGTACTTGGGCATTTAACGCCCCCGACGCCGCGGGACGGCGCCATCATGCGCCGGGGCTCACGCCCGGTGCCGCCGCACCAACTCCCCAGGGAAGGAGCCCATCCCCGCCACTGTGGGATGGACTGTGCGGTACGGCCGGTGTCAGTCCCGTGACACCGTGCGCACGCGGCTGTACGACTAACGCGCCCGACCCTCGAAAGGGGGCCGGGCGCACCCTCGATTCCACTTTCCCGTGACCTTGCAGGTTAGGTGAGGGGCGCTAGGCCGGTGGGTGGCCATCCCGGCCACCGTAACGCGCGCGGCCGCCGTACCCACGCGTGCGGGCGGACGTCCGACTCCACGGGCGCACGCCCAAGCACCGCAAAGAACCACTCCGCCACCGCGGAGCTCACCGGGAAGGAACGCCGTTCGCCCGCTCCCGTACCCCGTACCGGCCATCATCGGCACCTCCCTCGAAACCTATCGGGGGGCGCCATCGCCATCCGCCGCCTCCTACCCTCGAACCGCCACTGTTCGGGTACAAGGTAGGCCATCATGGCCGGATCGCAGCGAGGATCGACCGGACGACCGCCCATTCTACGCCATAGCACGACGAGCTCCCACACGTAGCTAGGTAGCGCGGCGTGCATGTAACTCGCCGCCCCCTTGGCCTATAAAAGGGGAGGCGAGCCCCAGCCGCGGGGGGACGAGTTCGGAGGAGTTCGGACGAATCCGGAAGAACACAGCGCATTGTGCACTCACTCTCTTATTCTCCCACTACATCTCCAGCCACTCACCAGGGACTTGGGAGCCACGCTTCCTCTCCCACCTTGCTTGTACTTGCCCCACTACAAGCACCCCGGTGCCGAGCAATATAGTGCCACGAGCACGCCACTGCTGGACGTACGGCCCCCTCGGCCGGAACCAGGATAAACCTTGTGTCATTTGTTGCTTTGCATCGACCATAGAGGGATAAACTTAGGCGCTATCTACTGGTTAGTGTCGGGACCATATTCCGCACCGACAGTTGGCGCCCACCGTGGGGCATCCGAGCGCCTAAGGTCATTTCGCTGACTCCCTCCATGGTGATTCGCACTGAGTACCGTAGCACTCGCTACAACATGGGTAGCTCTGACCCCCTTCCAGCCGGGCTCGAGATCCGCTTCGGGGACTTGAACTTCCAGGCCACGGGGAATGGCTATCTCATGCGCCTCACCAACCGTGAGGAGCTACGCGCGCAGCGGGAGGCCAGGTCCGCTCTGGTCACCGCCGCACGCACGACACCGGCGCGGTACGCGCAGCACGGATGCCGCGGGTCCGTCGACGCCACGACGCCGTCGCCGCTGCGGGGCCGCGCTCGCGTCGGGGCGCGGTCCGAGCGGCGGCAGGCCGAGCGCGCCGCCCGCCCGGCGCGGTGCGCCCACCGTCACGACGGCCGCCACGCGCCCCGCCGGGACCGCGCGCGGCCTCCGGACCACGCGTCCCCATCGGCCGCGCGGCGCCACTACGGCCTACAACGCCAACGTCAACACGACGATGCGCAGGGTTCCGCCCGGTCGGCACGTCCTCGTCGCCAGGGATCCCGGCGCTTCGGCGGCGGACGAGTCGTCCCCGGGGCTCCGTCGACACGATGCCACCCGCCAACCGTCATGGGTACGCGGAGTGGGACTTCTCCGGTGTGCGGGACCCCGGCCGCGTTCGGGGCGCTTCCTCGACGCCACGGACTGCGGTTCGGCTGCTCCGATGACTCTAGCACCGGGAGCTACGACCCCACGCGGGAATGCCGCGCCGTCATCACCAACGACCCGGCCAACGCCGCCGGTGCGGCGGGCGCCGGAGATGGGGAAGTCACGCCGGCCCCGGGGGTTGCCACGCGCCGGCCGCGGGGCCAAGCGCACCTGCCGGGGCCGACGTCGACGCGCGACCGGCCCAAGCTCGTGAGCTCGAGGCCAAGCCGGGCAGAGGAGTACCGGACCGTGCGGGCCGCTCCGCGCCTCGATGGCGGGAGAGGCCTCCGCGCGCGGCGAACGCGCACGGGAGTTAGGCCGTCAAGTCCGCGACCGCCTCAACCCTGTCCCCAACGTCGACCACGCGGATACTCCACCGCGAGCGAGCCAAAAGCTCATCGCCGCCGCTACACTACTGCGCGCCATGCCGGCACCCTCGACCCCCGAGGCTCGAGAAATGCACCGCGAGGTGCAAACCCTCCTTGAGCAAGCGGCCGTCCAGCAGGCCGAAAGCTCGGCCTCACGCATCCGCCAACAGGGGGACGCGCGGGGTGATGATCCGGCACCAGGGGCGAACCCTCGGTGCATGCGGGTCGACCTGCTGACCAGGGACGCACGCCGGCCAAGGAACGCCTCCTCGACACACGCGAGGGAGCCGGATGGCGACGCCCGCAACGTCATCAACGCCGGGCGCACCAGCAAGGCGGACGCGCGAGCGGCCGGGGGGCTACCACCCTCGAAGGGGTGGACGCTACGACGCCGGCGAGGATCGCTCCCCAACGCCGAGCCCCCGGCACCCGAGTGTTCGGCGGGAGATCCGCACGGCGGCGTTCCCCCGGCGCTTCCGTCGGCCCTCGACGATCATCAAATACAACGGGGAGACGGACCCTCGTGTCCGGCTAAACGATTACCGCCCGGCCTGTCGCCGGCGGGCGGGGCCACCAACGACGAAGTGATCATCCGCAACTTGCCCCCGCATCCGGGCGACGCGGCCGGACATGGCTCGAGCATTTGCCCGCGGCCCGGATCCACAAGCGGGACGATCTAGTCCACACTTTCGTGGGCAACTTCCGGGGGCACATACGTGCGCCCGGGAACTCCTCGGGATCCCGCGCTCCCCGCACGCGAAGCCGGGCGAATCGCGGGACTTCATACGGCGCTTCTCCAAGCGCGCACGGAGCTCCCCGCCGTGGCACAATCCGAGATCGTGCACGCGTTCCTCGAGGGCACCACGTGCGGGACCTTGTGCGCGAGGGCCGGGAGCGCCGCCCGCCCACGGACTCGAACGAGCCGTTCGACGTTGCCACCGGCTTCGCCTCCGGAGAGGAGGCCGTGGGGGCAATTTTCGATGGCAAGAGGGGCAAGCGCTCCGAGGACACGCCCGCGGAGGGCGGCGGGTCCAAGGAGCCGCGCCGCAACGACAAGCGGGGCAAGAAGGGGAAGAAGCCGCGCCGCGAGGCGCGCGAGCAGGGGCGCAACGGCGGCAACGCCGAGGCCCTCGGCGGTGACCCGGCCCGACGGGGCCCTCGACCGGCTCCTCGAGGCCGGGGGGTTTTCGACGACATGATGAAGAAGCGCGTGCCCCTACCACAAGACCCCCGTGAATCACACTCTTGAGCGATGCGACATGCTCGGGGAAGTTCTACGGCCGTGCCGCCGCGAAGGAGGCGAGAGGCCAAGAAGGATGGGGGCGACGGCGACGCGGTGGCTTTCCCGCAGTCGAAAATGTGTTCCTCATTTTTGGGGGATCACTCGTCGACATGTCAACCCGGCCGGCGCAAGAAGGAGCGGCACGAAGTCCTCGCCGAGAGAGGGCACCTCCGGCCTTTCTCAAGCGGTCGAAGGATGCCATCACCTTTAGCCGGGATGATCACCCAAACCGCATCCCGAACCCGGCCAAGACCCCCCGGTGGTCGATCCCATCATAGGGAACGCCGGTTTTCGAAGGTCCTTATGGACGGAGGCGGAGCCTCAATATCCTCTTCGCGCATACCTTCGCGCCTAATGGGGGATCGGGGTCGGACTCGCCGCGGCCCGGCACGAAGCCGTTTCACGGCATCGCGCCCGAAAGCGGGTTCAACCCCTCGGGCGGATCGATCTGCCCGTCTGGTTCGGGACCCCCAAGAATTTCCGCAAGGAAACCCTCACCTTCGAGGTGGTGGGATTCAAAGGGGCCTACCATGCCATCCTTGGGCGACCATGCTATGCCAAGTTCATGGCGGTCCCCAACTACACGTACTCGAAGATGAAGATGCCGGCCCAAACGGCGTCATCACCGTCGGGTCGTCGATCGAGCATGCATTCGACTGCGATGTCGAGTGCGTGGAACATGCAGAGGCGCTAGCGCTGGATGAAGCGCTGGTAAACACGCTGGAGAAGATGGTCAACGACGACCTCAGCTCCGCCACCAAGCACGTCGGCACATTCGAGGCCGCCGAGCAAACCAAAGGGGTCCCTCTCGACCCATCGGCCCCCGAGGGCAAGGCTTTGAGGGTCAGCTCGACCCTCGAACCTAAATAGGAAGCAGTGCTCGTCGACTTCCTCCGCGCCAACGCCGACGTTTTCGCGTGGAGCCCCTCGGACATGCCAGGCATTCCGAGGGAGGTCGCCGAGCACTCCCTTGATATCCTGCCTAATGCTCGCGCTGTTCAGCAGCGGCTGCGCCGCTTCGACGAGGAACGGCGACGGGCGATCGGAGTGGAGCTGCGGAAGCTCCTCGAGGCCGGATTCATCAAGGAAGTGTTCCACCCGACATGGTTGGCTAATCCTGTGCTTGTAAAAAAGAAAAATGGGAAGTGGAGGATGTGTATTGACTACACCGGTCTCAATAAAGCATGTCCAAAAGTTCCTTTTCCTTTGCCGCGCATAGATCGGATCATTGATTCCACTTGCCTCGGGTGTGAACTACTCTGTTTCCTTGATGCCTATTCGGGCTATCACCAAATAAAAATGAAGGAGTCCGACCAGCTCGCGACTTCGTTCATCACACCGTTCGGGACGTTCTGTTACGTCACGATGCCTTTTGGCCTCAGAAACGCGGGCGCAACATATCAGCGCTGCATGCAGCACGTTTTTGGGGACCATATCGGGCGAACGGTCGAGGCTTACGTAGACGACATCGTCGTCAAAACCAGGAAGGCGGACGACCTGGTCAGCGATCTTGGCATCGCATTCGGTTGCGGCGGCCAACGGAGTCAAGCTCAACCCCGAAAAATGTGTCTTTGGAGTGCCGCGGGGCATGCTCCTAGGATACATCGTCTCCCGGGGCCGGGGGATCGAGGCCAATCCGAAAAGGTCGCGGCCCTCGAGCGAATGGGTCCAATTCGAGACCTCAAAGGGGTGCGAGAAGGTGCTTTGGGGTGCCTTGCCGCCCCGAGCCGCTTCGTCTCGAGGCTCGGTGAGAAGGGCCTGCCCCTCTACCGGCTGCTCAAGAAGCACGAGCGCTTCTCTTGGACCGCCGAGGCCCAGGAAGCGCTCGACAAGCTAAAAGCATCTCTGACGCACGCCCCAATCCTTACGCCGCCACAAGACGGCGAACCCCTCCAACTCTACGTGGCCGCGACCACCCAGGTGGTCAGCGCCGTGATCGTTGTGGAGCGCACGGAGGAAGGACACGCCCTGCCCGTGCAGAGGCCGGTCTACTACATCAGCGAGGTCCTGTCGGACACGAAGACGCGCTACCCCCAGGTCCAGAAGCTGTTGTACGCGGTAGTCCTCGCGCGGCGCAAGCTCCGCCACTACTTCGAGGCCCACCCAGTTACGGTGGTCTCTTCCTTCCCGCTAGGAGAGATCATTCGCAACCCCGATGCGGCAGGAATTGCCAAGTGGTCCGTGGAGTTGATGGGCGAAACGCTCGCCTATGCTCCGCGCAAGGCCATCAAATCGCAAATCTTAGCAGACTTCGTCGCTGAGTGGACGGACACACAGCTGCCGCCCCCTCAAATTCAAGCAGAGTGCTGGACTCTGTTCTTCGACGGCTCGGTGATGAAGACGGGAGCGGGCGCGGGCCTGCTCTTCGTGTCACCCCTCGGGGAGCACATGCGCTACGCAGTGCGCCTCCACTTCCCCGCGTCCAACAATATGGCGGAATACGAGGCCCTCCTCTGCGGCCTCAAAATCGCCATTGAGTTGGGCATCAAGCGCCTCGACGTGCGAGGGGACTCGCAGCTCGTGATCGACCAAGTCATGAAGAACGCGAGCTGCCACGACGACAAGATGGAGGCCTACTGCAAGGCCGTGCGGGCCCTCGAAGACAAGTTCTACGGCATCGAGCTCAATCATGTACCCCGCCGGTACAACGAGGAGGCAGATGAACTTGCCAAGATCGCGTCCGGGCGGATCACCGTTCCCCCCGAACGTTTTCGCGCGCGACGTCGCGCGGCCATCGGTCGCCTTCGAGCCCTACCCCTCGAGCGACAGCGGACCCTCGGGGGCTCCCTCGAATCCAGCGGGTGCGGAACCCATGGAAGAGGACCCCTCGAACGAGGCGTACGTGCTCTCCCTTCTCGAGGGGTACGGCTCCCACGAGGCTGTCGCGATGGACATCGAGCGAGGCTCCCCGCCCGTGCGGACCGGGCGGGAGAAGTACATCGCCTGGATTGCTCGAGGGGAGCTCCCCGCAGACCGGGCCGCAGCCAGGCGCATCGCCAGGATGGCCAAGTCGTTCACCCTGGTCGACGGTGAGCTGTACAAGCGCGCCGCGTCAGGCATCCTCCAGCGATGCATACCCATTCCCGAGGGGCGCGAGCTCCTACGGGACATCCACGCGGGGACCTGTGGCCACCACGCCGCGCCGCGCACCCTCGTCGGCAACGCGTTTCGCCAGGGCTTCTATTGGCCTACTGCGGTCGCAGACGCCAACGAAATCGTGCGCACTTGCGAGGGGTGCCAGTTCTACGCCCGCAAGACCAACCCGCTCGCTCACGCCTTACAAACAATCCCCGTCACATGGCCGTTCGCCGTGTGGGGGTTGGACATCGTCGGGCCCCGCGGAAGGCGCCGGGGGCTTCACCCACTCGCTTGGTCGCAATTGACAAGTTTTCCAAGTGGGTGGAGGTGCGCCCCATCACAAATTTGAGGGCTGAGCAGGCGGTTACGTTCTTCACCGACATCGTCTACCGCTTTGGAGTGCCAAACTCCATCATCACAGACAACGGGTCCCAGTTCACGGGCCGGAAGTTCTTGGAGTTCTGCGACAAGTTCCACATCCGCGTGGATTGGGCAGGCCGTGGCGCACCCACAGACCAACGGCCAAGTGGAACGTGCCAACGGCATGATCCTACAGGGCCTCAAACCCAGAATTTTCGACCAGCTCAACAAATGCGGCCGGAAATGGCTCCAAGAACTACCGGCGGTCGTGTGGAGCCTAAGGACCACCCCAAGCGAGCCATCGGGTTCACCCCGTTCTTCCTAGTCCATGGCGCGGAGGCCGTCCTCCCCACGGATGCGGAATACGGGTCGCCCAAGGTTCGAGGCTACAACGAGGATGCTAACCGGCGAGCCGCGAGGGACTCACCGGATCGGCTAGACGAAGTACGCCTCGTGGCGTTGATGCACTCCGCAAGGTATCAACGATCCCTACGGCGCTACCAAGCACGCAAGATACGTCGAAGGGATTTCGGCGAGGGGGACCTGGTCCTAAGGCTACGCCAAGACAACCGAGGGCGCCACAAGCTATCGCCCCCATGGGAAGGACCCTACGTCGTGGTGAAGGTGCTCAAACCGGCACGTACAAGCTTGCCAACGAGGACGGCGAAGAACTCACCAACGCTTGGAACATCCAACAGCTACGTCGCTTCTACCCTTAGCTAGGATTTCCAAGTATTTTCCGTTGTAAAAACGCACGGCCAACGCCCCAGTTGGTGTCACCTATGTAAATACTCCGAATCCAATAAAAGGGCAACTCGGCTTTCCCCTGAAACCCAAGTTACCCTCGGGGGCTACTGCGGGGGGGCACCCCCCCCAAATGGTCCCATTTTTTTCGCAAAAAACGTAATAACACGCGCTAAGTTTGTCTCCTACTTCAACCACGAGCTACGATTCGAACAGGGCGTAGGCGGCACAGCGGAAGGAGCGCGCGAGCCAGAGACAGCCTACGCCGCGCGGCTATGGCCCGTCTCTCTCGCCTCCAACCCAGCGGGCCCCTGCGAAAGGCGGACTTCCCTAACTAGAATCTACTCAGGAAGAAGAAGAAGCAAAAAGCGCAATAAACAAGCGATTTCATTTACAAACTGTCTATGATTCACGAAACTACTTGTTTATTTACAAGAGGCCACGAGGCCACAATTCTGATACACTTAAACAAAAAAATACCGGGCCTAGCGCCCAGGTGCTTTCAGGCAGGCGGAGCGGCAGCATCAGCGGCGTCCGGGAAGAGAAATTCTTCGAAGGCCTCGGCGAGCGACTCGGCGGCGCCAGCAGCAAGAGCGTCCGCACGCTCCATGGCCACCTCGTCCTCGACGCCCTCGGGCACGATGTAGCCTTCCGCTACCGCCTCGAGGTTGACCTCGTAGTGGGATCGCACCACTCCGAGGGCCTTCTGCACGCCCAGGTGCAACGCCCGGCGCACCCGCTCCGTGACGTGGCCACCGAGGGCGCGCAGCGGCCGGCCGCAGAGAGCCGCCGGCCCGGACATCGCCTTCCTCGACGGCGCGTGACAGTCTCGAGGGCCGCGTTCCGCGCCTCCCCGCAGCCTCCCGGCTCGGAGGAGTTGTAGGAGGCTTGCGGGGGCCTCGCCCGCCCGGCGCCGTGTCCCGGGCGTGCGCAAGCCCGGAAGCGACAAGACGACAAGAAATCGAAAAGGGGAAACGAACCCTCTAAAGCAAAAACTAACGAGCGGGATCGGACAATAACTTACCTTCGATTTGTCTCCTCCCCGCATCGAGGTCGTGGCGCACGGACTCAAGCGCCGCCTCGAGGCCCGACGGTCTCGCCTTGCTCGACGAGGGCCATCTCTTGGGCGGCGTTGCCGATGCCGAGCGTCAACGCCTCATCCTCAACCTCGGAGAATGCGGCGTTCCGCTCCTCCGGCCGACTTCTCCGCCGCCTCGCGAGCAACGCGCTCCCCGCTCCCGGCGCCGTCCGGCGTCGCCAAGGGCAGCCTCGCTCCCGCCGGAGCCGCCCCTCGGCCCTGCGGCGGGCGATGCGCTCCCGCCGGAGCCGCCCTTCGCCGGCGACGAGAGCCGCGCCCTTGACGTCGAGGGCGGCCTTCGAGTCATCGGCCTCCTTGGCGCGCTCGCTCCATCCCCGCGCGCCCGCTCCTCGCCCGGGTGCCGCCGCGCCGCGCTCCCTCGAGCGACGTGCGGAGCCTCCCGGCCTCGGCGCGAGCGGTGGCCACCTCCGCCTCCCGGGTGGCGGCCAACGTCCGCGTCTTCTCCGTGTCCTCGCGCGCGTTCCACGCGCCTCGTCACGATCGACGAGGGCCGCGCGGATGCGCCCGAGGCTCGAGTCACGCGCCGCGTCTTGCCCTGAGCTCTCGGGGAGCACGTCACACCACGCCAACGCCCGGTAGACCAACCAGCTGTCCGGCGTCCTAAGAGCTTCCGCAAGCGCGTCGAAAGCGCTGCATCGCTCCCGGAGCTGGCGGGCCTCGGCGTTCACCACGGTCGAACGCGCCGTACTTTTCGCGAGCGCGGCGCTCAAGCTCCCGGCATCCACACATCGAGCCTCGTCGGCCGCCAAGTCTTGAATACGCGCGCGCGAAAGCGAAAAAGAGAAAGAAGAAGAGCAACCGTGGCTCACCCGGAAGACGATCCGAGGCCGGCCGCCGTGAACCCGCGCGCGCCTCGTTCAACGCGCGGTTGAGCGTGGCGCCGTGGCTCGGAGCTCGCCCCGCAGCTCCTGCTCCCCTCGGGCGTCGCCGAACGCCGGGGATCCTCCACGGCCCCCCCCCCCGGGCGGGGCGACCGCATGGGAGGACGAGGCCTCGGCGTCGTGCCCTCGGCCCCCCACTATCATACGACCCTCGTGACGCCTCACGAGGGCCCTCCCCCCGGGGCTCGGAGAGAGTTCGTGGGCCGCCCGGCCCACCGATTCCACCCGGGCGGCGAGGAGTCATCCGAGAGCTCCACCACCTCCGCCGGGGACCGCCGGCGGGCGGAGCCGCCCGCTCCGCCTCCGCCGGCGCCTCCACCCGCGCCTCCGCGGCCGCGGGCGCCCGTTGCGGCGCCGTTGCCGCCGCCTCCGTCCGCGCCACCACATCCGCGGCGCTCCCGCGGTGGCGCCGCCCTCCGCCTCCTCCGCAGGTGGCCGCCACCGCGGCGGCACCTCCGCCGTAGCCGCCGCCGCGGCCCGCGCCTCCATGGCGACTCGCGCCGGTCGCCCCCCCGCAACCTCCGGCCGCGACGCGGCGGGTTGATCCACCGGCCGGGCCTCGAAGCCCCGGCCGGGCCTTGCGCGCTCGTGCCCGCCGCCGCGCCCGTCCTCGGGCGCGGCCCCCTCGACGAACGCCGCCGGTGGGGATCGACGCATCGTCCTCCGCACCTTGGCCGGTGCAAGAGGAGGGACGGTGGGCACCGCCCGCGGAAACGCGAACGGAGGATTAGAGCGTCTAATAACCAAACAAATTAAGGCCAAGCAAAGGAAGAACAGATTCCTTACCTCGCGGAGGAAAAGGCCCGCTTCCTTTTCCTCGAGGCCTCCGACGAGGCCGGCGCGGGGGGCCGCGCCGCCGCGGCGCCCCCGACGGCGCCGCCGCACGTGCGGGCACGCCCGCCTCATGCGTGGGCGCGCCCGATGCCGCCACCACACGCGGCGGCACGCTAGCCCCGCGCGCGCGGCGCGCCCACCGACGCGCCCCTCGACGAGGACGCCGCGCGCGCGCGACGCGCGCCCCCGCCGCGTGCGGGCACGCTTGACGCGCGCGCGAGCACGTCCGCCGCGCGCGCCTCCGTGGCGCGCGCCGACACCTCCGCGGCGCGAGCCGCCCCCGACGACGACCGGCCGGGCGGCGGCGCCGACGCGCCCGTCCCGGACGAAGCCGCCCCCGACGCCGGCGCAAGATCCGGCGACGGGGCGCGCGGGCGCCACCGTCCGAGGGGCCCTCCCCCCTCGGACTCTTCCTCCTCGTCCCGGTCCGAGGACGAGGGCTCCTCGATGTCGGGGAGGAGAGCCCCGGCTCCTCCCGCCGCCGCACTCGGCGGCCGTGCGCCGCGCGCGCGCTTGGCGCCGCCTTGCGTGCTCCCTCTTGCGCGCCGCCCGCTCCCGCGCCCCCGCCGCGCCGCCCGGCCGAGCGCACGGGAGTCGGGGGTGGGTGGAACGGACTTGGCGGCGGTGAACCGCACCAGCTGCGCACGAGAACAACGGCGGCACATCAGGAAACGGAATCAAGAACGAGGACCAAAACCGAATCAAAAAAAAAAAGGAAAACCACACTCACCAACGGGCCGGTGGGGAGCATCTCGAGGTCCCACGGGGTCCGACCCGCAGGCGCCGGCGCCCGGGTGTCGACGGCGCTCCGCGCCCGGTGAGCGCGTACGGCCGCTCCGGCGGCGTCGGGAGCATCCGCGACCTCGCCGAGTCGACGGGGTTGGCCGCCTCCGTCATCTCGAAGATGCGAGCGGCCTCTCCATCAACGGCACGATTCGCCGGTGATGAAGGAAGGCAAGGACGCCCATCGCGTTGAGCCCTTCCCTCGCCCGGCCCGCCGCAAGGCGGCGAGGACGGACTCCTCGGCGCGCCCGTGGTTGGCCGTAGGCAACCCGTAGCCCCGCGAGTCCGGCCTCCCTTGAACACCCGCCCGTGTAGGGAGGGGAGGCCGGGCTCGGCGTTGCGCGAGTAAAACCACCCCCGCTCCCGCCCGGCATTGTTCGTCGTCATGGTGCGGGGGATGTAGGAGTTCTTGAGCCGCCCCCGCACAGCCAGCGACATCCCGCCGGCGCGCACCGCGCGGCGGGTCCCTCGGCTCCGTCGTAGGCTCGCGTGATGAGCTCCGCGCGGAAGAGGTGCACCCGCAGCTCCCGCTGACCGGGATCCCCAAGTACCCTTCGCGGACGCCCACGAATGTAGCCGCCCGCGAGATCGCGTTGGGGGCGAAGTTGTGCGCCTCCACCCCCGTAGTGGAAGCACAACGCCCGCATAAACGTGCTCGCCGCGCGTTGAAGCCGCGCTCGTGGTAGCGGAGGAAGCTCACCACGTATCCCTCCGGCGGATTGGGCTCGAGGTGCGACGATGGCGGCACGATCCACTCCGCCGGCGCCCTTCTTCATTGGCCGACAACTGGCCGGCGGCGACCGGCTCGCCCGTGGCGAGCCGGGTCACGGTCGACCTCTCCCAAGCGTACGGCTCCAAGACCCTGATCGGAGGCTGGGGCGGCGCCATAAGGAAGGACGAACGAGCGCGGGGGCGGAGGACAAGGAAGCAAGAAGAAAAGCTCTAAGCAGCGAAACCGCGCGGTGGCGAGAGCGGAACGAAGACGAAGCGACGGAGGATTGAAAATGGTGAGGAGCCAAGGTAAAAACCGCCACCTACTCCTCCCCGCAGTTTTATAGGCAACGGGCGAGTTCTCCGAGCGCACGCCCCGCCAACAAGAATCGGCAGGAATCTTTCCATCGCGTCGACGGGCGGGCCCCACCACGACCGCAGCCGACTAACCCCCGCAGCGGGTCATCATTACGGCGAGACCGGCGGCGACCGAGGCGAAACCGTCACATCCGCCGGCCACGTCGCCCACTACGCGCGCGCGCCGCGCGCGCCAAAAAGGCGCGCCCGCGCTGCAAAACCCGCGGCCACGCCCGCGGGGCAATTAAATGCCCGGGCCCCTTGCCAAGCAAGGAGAGCCCTCGAGCGAGGCGAATCCTCGGCTCGAGACAAAGGCGACCCTCGATGGACGACAGCGTGAGAAGGTCGCCCGGGACCTGCTCGGTGTAGAGTAGGCAGCCGCGGGCACCCATGCCACGTGAAGCCCTCGAGCGGCATGACCCTCAACTCGAAACAAGGCGACCCTCGATGGGATATCAGCGTGAGAAGGTCGCCCGGGACCTGCTCGATGTAGAGCAGACCACCGCGGGCACCCATGCCACGTAGGACCCCCGAGCGGCATGACCCCCCAACTCGAGACGATGTCAACCCTCCGAAAGAAGGCACACGCGTAAGAGGATCGCCCGAGTCACGCTTGAAATAGAGCGACATCGAAAGCACTCATACCGCGCCACGCCGCCAACAAGCACCTCGAGGACTGGCACGCCCAGACCCCTCGACGGCCGCAAACGTGAAAAGACGGAGCCGTCCATGCACGCCCCCGCACGGCCCTTACCGATCGGGGGGGGGTTCGAAGCCCGACCCTCGACGGGTTCGAACGGGCGCCCCGCATCTCGCAGTTAGGGACGACGAGGGCACGCGCATTCGAGCCGTTCCTCGAGCCCGTCGGCTCGAGGGTGCCCCACATGTCGTGTTCGAGAGCCGCCGAGGGCGCCTAGCCGGGGGATCCCACCGAGGGAGAGCTTCCGCGCCCTCGGTCCCTAGCGAACGGGACCGAGCCCCACCTAGCAAACCCACGCAAGCGCTTCCATGGACGTGTCTCCGGACCGCGCAGCCCTACCCTTATCGAACGGGGCATGGACGTCCACTTGAACTACCCGCTAGCAGCTCGAAGAGGAATCCGCGATTCGCGACCCGCTCGATGGGAGTCGTGGAGACCTCACCTCCCGACCCGCGGAGGGACGGCGAGGGCGCGATAAAAAACAAGTCGTCAGGCTCGACCCGATCGCCTCGAACAGCCAAGGCTCGGGGGGCTTGACGCACGGCTACACCTCCTTGGAATTGCACCCGCCCGAGACAAAGGACGAGGGGAGCGTGCCACCCCCGATGCCGCCGAAACACCGCCGATGCCGGTTGGCATATGTGCCACGCCTTTCCGACCGAATTGCTCGCGGTTAACCCCCGCAGAGAACCCACACCTCCGCGGGGCTTCGAGGGCTAGACCCGCGGGTCCGCTAGCGCGGCCCCCCGGAAAGCGTTCGCAAACAAGGAGGGAAGAACGTCCTATCGTAGGTTTCCGGCACCGCGGGAGCCTCAATGGCAAACCCGCGGATGCTCGGGGGCTACCGTCGGGGACCGCCCCGGGGGTCCCCTCAAACAATGGGGGAACCCCTACTTAAATTCCCGCATCCATATAAGCTAAGCCTAACCATGCAGAAACTAACCCCGCAGACACGGCCCACGCAGCAGGACTCCGGAGGCCCACCAAGGCGGCCCGCCTAGGAAGACCCCTCGAGCAGGCTCCGCCTCGCCCGAGGGCATGCTCCCTCCTCGAACGGGCTCCGCCCCGTTCGAGGGGCGACTCCCTCCTCGAACAGGTTCCGCCCCGCTCGAGGGGCGACCCTTCCCTCGAGCGGCCCGGCCCCGCTCGAGGGCGCGCCTCCCCTCGAGCGAGTCCCGCCTCGCTCGAGGGTCCGCTCCGCCCTCGGCCGGGGGCCCGCCACGATCACGGGCGCCCCGCACGCGTGCGCCGGCCCCGTACTTGGGCATTTAACGCCCGACGCCGCGCGGACGGCGCCATCATGCGCCGGGGCTCACGCCCCGTGCCGCCGCACCAACTCCCCGGGGAAGGAGCCCATCCCCGCCACCGTGGGATGGACCGTGCGGCACGGCCGGTGTCGGTCCCGTGACACCGTGCGCACGCCGCCGTACGACTAACGCGCCCGACCCTCGAAAGGGGGCCGGCGCACCCTCGATTCCACTTTCCCCGTGACCTTGCGGGTTAGGTGAGGGGCGCTAGGCCGGTGGGTGGCCATCCCGGCCACCGTAACGGCGCGGCCGCCGTACCCACGCGCGTGCGGGCGGACGTCCGACTCCAAGGGCGCACGCCCAAGCACCGCAAAGAACCACTCCGCCACCGCGGAGCTCATCGGGAAGGAACGCCGTTCGCCCGCTCCCGTACCCCGTACCGGCCATCATCGCACCTCCCTCGAAACCTATCGTGGGGCGCCATCGCCATCCGCCGCCTCCTACCCTCGAACCGCCACCGTTCGGGTACAAGGTAGGCCATCATGGCCGGATCGCAGCGAGGATCGACCGGACGGCCGCCCATTCTACGCCATAGCACGACGAGCTCCCACACGTAGCTAGGTAGCGCGGCGTGCATGTAACTCGCCGCCCCCTTGGCCTATAAAAGGGGAGGCGAGCCCCCGGCCGCGGGGGACGAGTTCGAGAGGAGTTCGGACGAATCCGAAGAACACGCGCCACCGTGCACTCACTCTCTTATTCTCCCACAACATCTTCGACCACTCATCGGGGACTTGGGAGCCACGCTTCCTCTCCCACCTTGCTTGTACTTGCCCCACTACAAGCACCCCGTGCCGAGCAATATAGTGCCACGAGCACGCCACCGTCGGACGTACGGCCCCCTCGGCCGGAACCGGGATAAACCTTGTGTCATTTGTTGCTTTGCATCGACCATAGAGGGATAAACTTAGGCGCTATCTACCGGTTAGTGTCGGGACCATATTCCGCACCGACACCGATCTTGCTTCCGCTTGGGTCTTTTCTATCAATCCGAGGGAGCTCGGCTATTTTCTCTTTGTCGGCCTCTATCTCCGCCGACGGGCTTCTCGCGTCGCTTCTAGAGCGGCTCCACTTTCCTGGCATTTTTCAGATCATAAGAAGCCTGCAGGTTAGCCAATGTATCCTTGTGGCTCTCTGCTCGGGATTGTGCCCCGTTCATGGCGTGTTCAGCATCGGCTTTCTTCTTTTCAATAGCCGGGCGGGAGCGCAATTTCCTCAAAGCATGCTTTATGGGTGCATAAAGGGCGTCTAAGCCATAGACAGATGATAGAGAAGCTCTGATGTCTTCAGGTTGTTCTTGGCTGATGGATTCAAGCATCTCCTCGAAGTGATCAAGATCTTTGAATTGATCTTGTGCATCCCTTTCTAGCCAGGCAACAATTTCTCTAAGCTTTGATAACACTTCATCGACGTAGAGCTTGGTATACTCCTTCCATCGCCTCGGCGAATTGGATTGCTCTCTGATGGCAGGCTTGATGATGATGGAGCCTGATCCTGAGAAGCAGTATTGCCGAGTTAAGAGTGCTAAACGTGGAGGTAGCAGAGTTAAGTGCAGATGAATACCTCATGGCTGGTTTCTTGAGCAGGGGCAATCACAGGTGAAGGAGGTGCTCCAGGTAGAGCTGAAGCTTCCAAGCTGGGAGGTGTTGATGCAGCTGCTGGTAGCTCGTGGGCTTCTGGCTGATGAGGAGTCGGGTCTACCTCTGTTGGGATTGGAGTCTCTGCATGACCAACAGGTGATTGTGCCCTTGGAGGACTTGATGGCTCCGGCTGGGTTGGGAGATTCATCTCTGGAGAATTCATCGCTTCTGCAGAAGGTGATGAAGATGAAATCTCCACTGGGATAGGTAATTCAACCCTGGGTGGACTTGCTTGTTGAGCCACTGGGACATCTACGAGCTGTTCTTCCATTGTTTCCTCTGCAAATGTCAAATTGAAAGGGTAATTGCCAGTGTTCATCCTTGAGAAAAGACAGCAGAGGTCATACCAGTGGATGGGGCATTGGCAGGTGCTGGCACTGAAGGCTGTTGGGCTCTGGTCTGAGAATGCACAAAGATATGATTTATCAAGAACAGAGTAATCTTGTGATCAAGAAGGTAAAGGATTTTACCTCAACAAGCACTTTCTTGACAGTTCTTCTCCTCTTGGCATTTGGAGGAGCAATCAGATGCAGACCTTGCCTCCTGTCAGCAGCAAGGCTAGAAAGGCTGGGGTCTGTTGTAGCATACCTGGCCATTAGTTGAGCTAGAGTTGTGGACTTGAATCCCAGTGCTGAGATTGGGCCTTCAGCATTGTAAGCGATATCCCTGGCTCGAGGGGCAGGCGCCGTGTTCTGTGGACAAGAAGATGAAGGTCAGAATCATGATTAAAAAGGACATGACTGATCCAAAGGTTCATTGTATTACCTCTGAAGTTGGCGGAAATCGGCATCAACTCGCACGTAACACGTGGACAGGCTCACTGAAGATGTGATCGTGGAATTCTTGCCACCAGGAGTTAAAGGTGGGATGAGCTATGGTTGTGGGCATGAAAGGACAGGTGTAGATAGTAGGACTGCACACATATTGGAAGACCCTGCTGCTATGCATACTCTCTTTGATTTCCTCCCTAGGCTTAAGGAATTCATGCAGAAATAACCTTGGGGGCATCTGTCCACATCCAATTTGCCTGGCCATTACATTGGGCTGATAATATTCATAAGTGCTAGCATTCAGCCTTCCTCCATTGAACTCAGCCGGCAGTATGCATGGGCGGATTATGATGTTGAGAATCTCTAAGAATCTCCCATCTTGACGGCCGGGCTCAAAGGAAAATTCAACAGGGAAAGTCAAGGTGTCATTGTCCAGATAAGGAAGCCAGAGAGGATTTGGGAAACCTTTGAAGAATAGCTCGAAAAGTTGGCTAATGTCTTGCTGAACAAGAACAGTTGAAGCCGCTTCTCCATAATTCTGGCATCCTCTGGTAGCTTGGGGCTCTCCTTCAGGGTGATTGGATAAGGGGAAGAACCTGGAGTTCAAATCGACACCAATGATCTGATGCATGTGGAGCTGCAGCCACATTTGAACAAACCACCAAGGGCCGTTGACACATGCTATCCTTTGGCTGGTATACATCTGGGTGACAGTTTGGTGAAGCATATGGTATACGCTGCCCAAGAAGAATTTTCCAAGGGGGAGGCGGTTGCCACTGGCCAAATGAGACGCCATTGCGATGTGGTTCAGGGTAGGCTCGTTGGCTTTACCACAGAAGACAAATCTGCATAGCCACATATTCAGAAATGCCCTGTATTCAACAGCCCCAAGGGGATTGTCTTTCATGTGTTTCAAGATGTAATTCTTGTATCCGTTCCCCGGCTTCACCCCTGTTTGCCGTGAGGAATTTTTGAAGTTCCAGGGCTGAACAGACCCTGTAATGTCAAGGCCGGTGATCATATATACATCGGCCAAGGTTGGAGACATTGGGCCGTGGCCAAAAAGGAAGGCGTTGACACCGTTTGACCAGAAGTGGCAGGCTGCTATTAGGAGGTCTTCGTTCTTGGGGGTCTCAGCCACGGATAACTCCAGGCACTGGGCGATGCGGAGGGTATCCAGGTTGGTCAATCCACTCTTGTCTGCAAGAATCCTCCGATACCAAGTTTTCCAGCCTGCAATTGGAGGTAAAGGCCAGTTCTTGAAAGCGTCTTGCCACTGAGGCGGTGGAGACAGAGCTGCTTTGAAGGGGATTCTCTGAGATTCAGCTGCGATGAAATCTCGAGGGTCAGAGTTCCCCACAGGACCAAGATAATAAGATCTCGAATTGGCCTCGGTGCGGATCAAAATCTCAGTAGAAGGTTCCTGGAAGAAAAGCGAAAAAGGAAATCTCGCGTAAAATTGAAAACCTAAATGCCGAACGAGGCTTACGGGGGATGAATTTACCTGAGCATCTTGGTTCTGAGATGCCATTGGAGATTTGAGCTCGGAACGAGGGGATCTAGGGTTTGGATCTGGATGAAGATTCCGGCGGATTGCGAAGAACAGGTGTTGACAGATTTGATTTGAAGTATTCGTGGCTGGAGTCAATTGTGGAACAAAATTACTTTTATCCCACAATTGAAGGGGCATGTGTTAACACCAAAATTTGGTAAGGAGTCTGACTTGTGGGTCCGGTTCGGTAAAGAGTCCGTCTGGTGGAAGGAAGGATATTTTCAGAGATATTCGGCAAAGAGATCTGCGGTCGGCTATCTGCTCCGGTTCGGCAAAGGAAAGTAGAGCTGATTTTGCGGAATTGGACGGCGACGTGGCTCAATCAGGGAGGACGAATGGATGGATAGGCGATCAAACTTAGAGATAAGTTAGGCAACGAATCCATTCGAGGTTGCACTTGACAGGGTATAAATATGACCCCTGGATGTATGTAACGAACACAATCATTCTTCAATACACACCGGCCTTACGCCAAACCCTAGAGTCCCTTGTCGTGTCGTCGAGTTCTTCGAGAGGGCTTATCGATCCGTCGACCTCCGTGAGTACCGACAACCTTGTATCATGTCTAGTATCATGCGGTGGATTTAGATCTGATGCAAGTAGTCTTGTTACCATGGTTCGTGTCATGCGGTAGATTCAAGCTTGGTTCAAGAGGGTTTCTTGTTAGATCATGAGTCATGCGGTAGGCTAAGATCTAGCTTGAAGCTAGTTATCGGCTCTATTGGATTTTGGCAAGATCCGATAGATTCATTAAGTTACCCCGTGTTATCTTGAGTTTTTACTTTATGTTTTAATTCATGTAACACACTTTTGCCCAATCTAGATGGGTTTGGATCGGCTCTACCTCTTTTATGATCCTTATTCGAGTAGACTTCATGTTTTAACACGTGGATCTTGCGCTTTCCGATAGCCGAAACCGAATCGATCTAGGTTGTTACGTGTTGCGGGTTCAAGCTTGCTAATGTTTGTATAAATCTTGAAAGAGCCGGGTATCATGCGGTAGATGCGAGGTTTTTGGGTTGCTTTGGAGCTAGTCATCCGGTGGATTAGATTTCCAAATCAATCTGATAGATTTATTCACTTGGTAATGTTTGTTCCTTCTTCATGGACCCCGAATCGGTTGTTCAAATTCGTATTCGGTTATATTTCTTCACGAGTAGAACACGTGCGTTATCTATGCTTTAAATGATGTATGCTTTTAGCTTTCCATATTTAGATTGTATCATGCGGTGGATAGATCTATTTGTGGAAAGTGGTACGGTTTTTCATGCAAACTGTATCATGCGGTGGATAGATTTGTTTGATATCGTACCCGACGGGTTTTAAAGTAGCTAGACATGCGGTAGACTAGTGCTTTGGATCTATGCATGCTTGTTTAATACATGATCATGTCTGTGCTTTACTTTATTCATTTATTTAATGCTAATCTTCATGGGGATCGGTCATGGCCTCGTGCATGTGCATCCTTGTTCAAACAAAGACCGATCGCTGTCATGCTTACGTCATCCATTCGGCAATATTACTTTTTCCCCTTTGCGAGTTCCTGAATGGTTGTAGTTTGTTGCGATAGCTTTCTATAGCTATGTGTCATCCCATTTGGCTTTTTAGCCGTAAATATGGAACTGTCTGGTACCACCCGGCAAGTTCCAAGCTTTGGTATCTAACTGCTTTGTCTTTTGTTAATTTTCAGGAAAAATTTACTGGCACGTCTTTTGCTCTTTGCGCGTGTGAAGCCAGCTTTGTTCGGCTTGCTGTGTGTTTGGCGTTGAGTGCACTTTTCGCGTCAACAGAAGGCACGGGCGGGTGCTGGCCCGGGTGCGGGCGGTGCCGGCGGGATTCGCGGCATGTGCGCCGGGATGAGAGGGAGGGACAGTGACTAGGGTTTGAAGGGGTAATTGAGCTCGGCTGGACAGTTTTAAAAATACACATGAGTTATTAGGTGATTTATTTGGAGCTGAAAACACGGGCGTTACAGTTTTGTACCGCTCCGGGTGGCTACAAACATATCCTGGTTGCTGTAGACAAATTCACCAAGTGGATTGAAGTTCGACCTGCTACGAAAGTAACGTCGGAAGAAGCAGTTAAATTCATCAGAGACATCAAACATCGCTTCGGTGTGCCCAACAGGATCATCACCGACATAGGTGCAACCTTCACTGGCTCGGTCTTCTGGTATTTTTGCCAAGACAATCTTATCGACGTCTACTACTCCTCGGTCGCCCACCCACGGTGCAACGGCCAGGTCGAAAGAGCCAACGGCATGGTGCTCCAAGCTCTCAAGGACCGTATCTACGACGACGCCTCCAACTACGCCACCCGGTGGTTAGCTGTGCTACCACACATAATTTGGGGTCTCAGAACTCAAGTCAGCTCTGCTACGGGCTTCTCGCCCTTCTTTCTGGTCTACGGATTAGAAGCTGTTCTACCTACTGACGTTGCCTTCGGAACTCCACGAATCCAATTCTATGAGGGAGGAGAAGCTGAACAAACACGTCGCATCGACCTTGACAGCCTCAAGGAACAAAGACTCGCCGCTGTCATGAGACAAGCTCGTCATGACCAATAGCTACGTCGCTATCATGATCACAATGTCAAGGAAACTTCCTTCAACGTTGGCGACCTCGTTCTTAGACGCATCCAGAAGACCGACGACATGCACAAGCTCTCTGCCCCTTGGGAGGGACCCTTTATCGTCACACAAGTCATCAGCCTGTCAACATATCGACTTTAGTGGGGCAACGGGCAAGGAGTACCCAACCCCTGGAATGTGGAGCATCTATGCCGATTCTATCCGTAGAATACTTTTGAATTTAAGCTAAGTATTCTCTTTCTTGTACACTTTTTTCAGATTAAATAAATAAATATTTCAAGCAGTCATCTGCTATGAGTCGAGCACTACCTCCTCCTTCCTCATACAGTAACCCCCCCTCGACATGCTCGGGGGCTTGGCTAAAGCCAACATCTGGATTGCAAAACCTGGGGGTTCCGAGTCTCTTTTATTCCTTCCCCTCGACATGCTCGGGGGCTTGACTCAAAGCCAACCTAAGGGTCATCCCGACCTAAAGACACCATCCCTAACGAGTATGCAGCCTCTTGCCGCTACGAGCATGCTTGGTCCGAAATGTCGCCAGACCTGAGCCCTAGGCTCCTCCCTCACAAACCGACCTCTCGTAAGCCTCCATGCTGAGCTGTGGAGGTTGGTAAGCCAGCCTCTCCGTGAGTAGTAGTTAGCGAGTCAAGAACACAAAACGTCGTCATCTACAAGATCAACCAAGCTCGTGCAGGCAAAAGGCAAGTACTTCATTAACAGTTCTCTCTAACCTATCCCTGAAGCATTATTTACAAGTTATGAGAGGAGGAGGAGGTACAGCCCCTAACTCAAGACTATTGGTCGCCACCATCGCCTTCAAAGTCGATGTTCTCCATCACTTCATTGGCGGCATCTTCAACTTCAAGCTCCAGGGCCTGGAGATCCTTCGTGGTGTCCGCACCTTCCTTGATCTTGGCCATGTCAACGTCAGGATACTGAGACTTAACTCTCACCAACACATCGGTTGCAGCCGCCAAGCCCGTCGCCCTCAGCAAAGTCAAAAGCCTGTTAGGAGTGTCTACCAGGTGATCAACAATGGACTGCTCCTGCTCCCCTTCTTCTGGAACAGCTATGCAAGACATTGCATAGTTGGCAGCACCCTTGAGGTCGTTCAGCTCCACCTCATACCCTGCAATGGTGATTTGGTCACTCTGCAATGACTTCAAAACAATTTTGAACTCGGCTTCAAGGCCCTGACGAGCTACTGTCTCATAGGCCAGCTTTTGAGATATGGCGTACTCACTGTCAGTAGCTTCTTTCATCGCCCATTTGAGTTCCAGGCCTCCAACCTCGATCTCCCGGACCTTTAACTCCAAATCCCGAACCTAGCTTGCTCTTAGAGGTCACCAGAGCGTTCTTCAGCTCCTCCTCGCGGTTACGGAAATCTGCAAGATACAACAGTTAGCACACAGCTAACGACCTTCTTCTCAAAAGGGATAAGGATTTAACCTACCAGTAGCCATGGTATTGAACTGCGCAGTAGCCTCCACGGCCTTGCGCCTCTCCTCGGCGAGCTCGTCCTCGAGCTTCTTCTTCTCGGCGGCTGCCGCCTCGCGGACCTCCTTGAGCTCTCACTCAAGGTCAACAATCCGCTGCTCCTTCGCTGCCGCATCTTTCAGCAGGTCGGCCTGACCCTTAGCCCTCTCTGCTAGTGACTGCAACAGCACAACAAGATCGTCAACATCATTTCAAACACGTGCAATCAAGTAACAACAATACGTCATGAACCACTCACTCTCAGCGCATTGTTAATAGTGATGATGCTAGTCCGCAAGGCCTGCATGTCTTCATTGTCTTCAAACTAATCCTCTTGCCAAGGGGTGTGATTCCAATTAATTGATCGTCGTGGCAATCTTGGGCTTGAAGATGAAGATGGAGGTACCTGTGCGTCGGATGTTTCTGGACCTCCTGGCGCCAGGTCGATCTGAGGCTGGTCCCTGACTAGGTCCTCAGCCCGCCAGGCACGGCATTGATGGGGTCGACGTCAATAATCGTTGGGGAGGTCGTCGCCCCGATGTCCCCAGCGGAAGCTCCTCCAGCATCAGCAGCGGGGGGGGGGGAGTGTCCATACTTGCGTCGGCCACGGGCGGCGATGTCGCCCTCCTCTCAACTGCTCCCGTAGCGGAGTAGCAGTGCGTGCATCATCAGCAAGCGCCTCCCCCACGACCTGTGGCTCAGGCGACCTCGTGCGGGAGGGAGAAGATGGGGCGACTAGCCCCCCTTGTGGCCTCGTCACCGGTCTGCATAGCAAAAAACCTCGCAAAGATAAAACTCAGCAAGATAGTAAGTAAAAAATAGAACCAACCCTCAAGATTTTACCTCGCCACGGCCGGGATCCGAGCCTTCGGCCAAAATATTTGAGGCTTAATCGTTGCAGGCATCCTTGCCTGCGCCACTGCAGCACTACGCTGTGCCTCCAATCCACATCAGAGAGCATCCTCCGACGTCTTTTGCACCAGCTCCCGCTGCCTCTTGGCAGCAAGACTCTCCGACCTCATTGCTGCTCGATCCTCAGGGACCGGCAACTCCTCGATCGCCTCATCCTTCTCATTCTCCGATTCCTCCTCCTCCTCTTCCGACTCGACCTCCCACTAGCGAGGTGTCGGAATTGATGGAGTAATGACCGCCGGAGGGGATGCGGCCTTCCTCTTCCTCTTCCTCTTCTTCTGCTCTGCGGCCTTCACCGCAGAGATAGCAGTAGCAACAGCTGAAGCCGACTTCTTTACAACCGTCGACCTGGTCCTGCATCGGGACTTCACGACGCCAGCGTCTGGGTCTGCCCCAGCCTCTGCATTAGTATCTTCGTCGGCCTCCACCGACGAGTCAGACTCGTAACACTCCAGCACACGACTTGCTGGAGGCTTGCACTTGTCTGACCTAAGCTTCCTCCGGTGTTGCTCTGCCTTAGGGAGAGGTGCTGGGCACCACATCTGAAGCTCGCGTGCCTGCAAATGGACAACAAGGACATTATACAACCTAAAAAATCAACAAGCGAAGTACAACGACCTAAAGGTAGATCTCAGGATCTTACCGGATCAACCGACCTCTTCAACGAGTGTGCCTTGGGGCACTTCTTCACCTTTACTTTCCCAGAATACATCTGGGAAACTCTAGCTGCCATCTCCTCCTTGGAGACCTTGCGGTTGACCTTGCGTGTGGGGTCCGATTGCCCACAGTACTCATACGTCGGGTGGACCCGATCCTTGATCGGTTGGATCATCCGCCGACAGAACGACCTCGCCACTGCCGCTCCTGTCACCCCCCATTTCTTCATATCACTGACAAGCTCCAGGACCCCCTTGAGATCCTCGAGGTCGCGGGATGACAGACCTAAATCCCACTCGCTTATCTTCGCTAGCTTATGGCCAGCACGATGTGGAAGACCAGGAACCTGATCTGCAATGTAAAACCACTCCGACCTGCACCCAGCGGTGTTGTCGGGGAGGTCAGTGTCTATCCACTCCGCATTGAGGCTTGACCTCAAAACGAACATCACAGCCCCCACTGGCCCCGACCTCTTGCCAGTGCTCTTCACGCAGAAGAAATATCTCCACAGCAGGAAGTGAGGCGATATCCCCAGATACGCCTGATAGAAATGAATGAAGGTTGAAACTACAGTGATGGAGTTGGGAACAAGATGTACCAGCTCCAGCCTGTAGTAGTACAACAAGCCACGGAAGAAGTCTCCTGCTGGGAGGTTGAAGCCACGCTCGAAGAAGGAGGTTAAGATGACCTGCTTCTTGACGTCCTCGCTCGGGAACTGTTCCCCAGCGGCATCCCTCCACTCCACCTCTGCCTTCGGCCGGAGCAGTCCGCGGTCCACCAGCGCCTGGATCTTTGCCTCGGTCATCGTCGACCGGACCCACGCCGCCTGCGGGTCTGGGTTGCAAGCCGCCTCTGCCGCCATCTCACCGCTAGGGTTGGAGTTGGATCTAATATGGCACAAGGTCTTAATGCGCATGTGCCAGAGGAGCACGACGCAGAGCGGTGGTGCTAGCACGAGCCTGGCCGGGGTTGGAAGCCGGACGGGTGGGCGCGGAAGCACGACGGTCGCAAGATCGTTATGGCGCGCGTGGGAGAGAGAAAGCGACGGAAGCCGGAGTGACAACGACGAAGGAAGACGAAGGGGAATGGGGTCAACCCCGCCCCGGGTCGCCCTATTTATAGGGGGTCCACCGAATCTATCCTTTGTGGCTCCTTCCACTGTACAATACGCCCCAACGACTATATCTTGAGAAGTTCGCGAGAAGATTAAGGCGAACTTTTCGCTAAATAGACTATGGTTACGACCTAAATCTGAGTTTAGGTTGCCAGCCAAACAAGAAGATAACATCAGGTCGTCCTGATGGCGAACACGTTTTGCAAGCCCCCACGCCACATTAATTCAGGTCTTTGACAAATCATTTTGCCAAATCGACCAAGTACATGACAGAAGAGAGCGAACATTACATGGATCATCTGAGGGTACATAGCCACCTACGACCTTATTGGATCCAGAATCCGAAGGTACACAAGTCGCCTGTGACCTCATTGGATCCAGAACCTGGTACACAAGATAAGCATACTACAAGACCTGGGCTACCCAGAGCAGTCACCACGACCTACTTTGCCGAAGCAGAGCACGTCGCGAGACTTCTCCTAGCACCAGGACCTTGATGGCGGCCTTGCGGGAGACAACTGCAAAACGACGTGCAACCTAAGGCATGCTCAGCTCCAACTATTGGAATGGAGACACGAGCTTGCTCTTCGGTGTTGAAAACCAAGCCCTAGTGAGCTCCCGGTGCTCACCAGAGACGTCCTGCTATAGCTCCATCTCGAACAGCATCACCTCCAAACTCTACCTGGTACCTCGCAGAGGCTGGTCTCAGAGGATGGAGATGTTGCCTACACTTCGCGAGAATTCTCCTAGCTCCAAGCATCTGCAAGTGCAAGAACCTACAATCTGGTGGACGAACACATGCCCATGGCATGGCGGGATTACTACTCTGCAGCTCCATGGCTCATCGGTGCTCGGAGCTTGCCTCCCTAAGTCACAAAGGAGCTATTTATAGCCAAAGCCGCGCCCAGGCAGCTGGTGAAGTAATGACACTATCACCACATGATAATGGGACCTGTAAGCCCGTGCATGATTAAATGCGACGACATTAACTTTCTTCTGACTCACGACGTCTTTGTCGTTTGTGCATCAATGATGCCTGAGCCCCTCCGCAGAGGTCACATGGCTACAGTAACCCCCTCGATCAGTGGGCAGTTTGTCATTTTCTAGGTGGCAAGAGAATCCCCAATCACTGTTGACCCGTGACTCTGCAATCTACACTACACGACAAAACCTGACCCTGCGTCAGGTGGCTCCGCGCCTAACTTAGCCCCCTTGTCGACGACGACTCTATGACCTCCCTCTACGACCTGATGTCTTTTATTTGCACCCGCTAGGCTCTGCATCCTGGTGCACCTGCTATGCCTCTGCACGTAAACAGACTTATTCCAATCAGCCTATATTTCTGTACCCTGAGCAGAATGGTCGTAGGTTCGATTGAGGACCTTCCGGGGTAGGCGTGCCTCGCTACTCTACCAGATCCGTCTGGGCGCCTGAAGATCTAAAAGTACTATGGAGATCAGAAGCATCACGAAGATCTACGATTTCATCGGGCCCCCGTGGTCGGTGTGCCTATTGCTGAGGTCGCCAATACCTTAGTATAATGGCTTTGTTGGATAATCAACAACTATGTTGGTCGTCTGGACACCAAAACGACCTCCTCGAGGTCGGCGTGCCACAGATACCTAAGTCTTGCAATACCTAGGTATGACTATGGCCCTGCCAACCTAGTTGGGTGCCCTGGATGCATGACCTTCCAAGGTTGGTGTGCTATTGTAGCCCTGCCAGCCTACTCTAGACACCTAGGATTTTACGTCGGGAATGAAGGCCTCCCTGTGGGGTGCGCGCCTGATGGCCCTGCCAAGTACTTCTGGGTGCTTGGGTGCTATGCTCTTGAGACCTTCTTGAGGTCGGCATGCCTCGAGTGGCTCTACCAGACTCTTGCAGCTATGCAAGATATCTGGGTGTCTCTACACTCCATACATTTAAGACCAACAGCTCTTTGGCTTCATCAGCAACGGTTTCAGACATCGCAACTACAGCTACGACGTAATTGACAACTTTTTCATTCTGCGCACCTTTCAAGATCTTGCTGGGTATCCTCGGATACTGGGCATAGATGATTTAAGGCCTCTTTTAGGTCGGCACGCCTACAAGGCCTCTTTTAGGTCGGCCCTGCCAGACTCCTAGGAGCCATGCTTGAAGATCTGGGTGTCTCTACACTTCGTTCAATTAAGACCAAGTTTTCTTCTCTTTTTGGAGCATCAAACCAGGCATGCTGTCTGCTTCAATTCTCGGGGACTACTCTACGAGTGCGTCTTCAACGCCCTCTTAGTTTCCTCATCGTATTGACCTGTTGGGAAACCCGTTTCTCATCATGTCGCCACTCAATCTACTTTTTCTTCTTCTTTTTTGGACCATCATATCGGTCATCCTGCTCGCCATGATGCTCAGATACTACTCATGAGTGCATCTTCGACGCCCTCTAAATTTTTTCATCGTCGTTTCGATCTATTGGAAGTCTGCTTCCTATAGGTTGTCACTCGACCTCTCTTTGTTCGGCAAGACTCCAAACAGGTTGGCTGCCAAGCTGATTTGTTCTTTTTTTCTTTTGGACCGACATGCATGCTATTCGACCTGTCGATAGCTCTACGACTTCGTCATGACCTTTCTAAGGTCGCTGCGCCTACACCTCGCTTGGGGGCTTGTGAGACATGGGTACCCCTGGGTCCCCACCGACCAGGCTCACGGTCGTCCCCGACAAGTGGGTCCGGCCTACTAGAAGACTCGCCGACCTGTCAGTGGGCCCAACCGACCTAGTTGGCGGCCCACACGACCTCCTGAAGACCCTCCAGAAGATTCCCTAGACGACCTAATTCCTCACGACCTCAAGACTTGGTGTATCAGACAAGACATTGGTGGATTTCGACCAAAGCAGATCGATGGGATATGGCAAGATGTGTAACGTAGACTTAGGTCTCATGGTCGTAACCGACCAGGAGTCTGGGAACCGACCTCATCCGCTGGCCAATATAAGGCGGATGAGGTGACCCCTTATACAACCAATCCAATCCTCAAGCAATCTACACTGACAACTGGACGTAGGGTATTACTCTCCGGAGGCCCGAACCAGTATAAACTCGTTGTGTTCTCTGTATTCCGCGTACTCGTGTGCGACCTTCGAGTTCTTAGCCTTAGACTCCTCCCCGCCGAACAAATAAACCACAGGGATTAACACCCCCGTGGGCTGTCCGGATCTCACCATCTGACACTCTCCAGGAAACCCAATGACTCAGTTTTTATCTTCAGGTAAGAGGGTTTAGTTATTAATTTTCCTTTAGCACAAGACACGCATAGAAAGTCTTTAGGAATTTGTTTGGTTTTAATGCCATATCTAGTAGAGCTTTTTATGATGTTTCGCATCATCCTTAATCCAGGGTGTCTGAGCCTTTCATGCCATATAGTAAAAGACTCGGGATTTTTAAATATAGTTGACATCGCAATATATTCTTGAGGGGGCTTAATTTTTGTGTAGTACAGTCCGGAGGAGGTGCCCAACGCTTTTTCTACCACTTTGGTCTCACATTCGTCTGGTGTTGTGATATGAAGGTATTCGGCACCATTTCACAAGCAGTTGCAATGTTGTAGCCACTACGACGAATATCTTTAAATGTGAGGAGAGTACGTACAGCCCCTGGGTACAAAAATGCTTCTTCTATGAAGATGCTAGTATTATTAGGGAGCACCACAACAGCTCTGCCGGAGCCTACGATGTGGCCATTGCTACCGGCAATTGTGGTAATATTTTCAGTCTTTTTCCGCAGTGTCTGAAAATATTTCGTCTCTCGAAGTATGGAATTTGTGGCAGCGCTATCAACTAGGCAATATTCTTCTTCGGCCTCCATTGAAGGAAAGTACAACTCTTGTTCTATTAAATAAAGTACTTATTCAATTCATAATGTGTAATGAATAAAAAACAAACAAGAGAGAGATAATTAAAATAATACTATCAACCAAATTATTCATGCCGATAGTTCAACCAAAAAACTATATATAAAAAAAATAGAGTTGCCCAGCTGGAGCAATTATTACATCACGACCATATTTGTTCTTCTGGAAATGAAACACACTAGCTAATAGTATCTAGGTAAATGGCTGCAACGGGAACTATTTCAAGTCGAGGAGATCGTCATCCTCAAGGTCGAGGTCATCATCGCCCAAATGGACGTCTTCACCTCCCGTTGGGGCATCGCTTGCAGCAATAGGATCGACATCCATAGCTGCTGTTTCAGCAAGTTGCTTCGAATGATCCAATGGCTCCGAGAGGTGCAATCCAGTGTTGGAATCTACAAACAGCCTGGACAAAATGTGCCTCCGGATTCTGGCGCTTTTCCCACTCTTGATAAAGCTCAATCAAGTGTGGCTCGGCAGTGCAAGTACGGGACCAATGCTTCTGGCAACGACGACGCCAGAGAAAAAAAATCAGGGTACGACTTTGTAGCGAACATGGCCTCACATGCCATTAGTTCGGAGTTTGATTTTGGTGATTCATGACAACATGATCATTGGGACTAACCCTATTGCTTTAGCATGTCTTTGTAGACACTTCTAGGTCCCAAGGATGCAAGAAAACCATATGCCAAATTGAGAAGATAGTCTATTTTTCTAGGGTCAAAACCGAGCAAGAAAAGGAAAAGACAAGACACCGTCGGATGAACCGACGGTCCCTCATTTACAAGCGTCGGTGCAATCGTCAGACGAGTTGGTACACAGGGTGAAACCCTAGGTACCGTCGGATGAACCGACGGTCCAATTTCTACATGCGTCGGACGAGTTGCAGAGGAAGAGCAAGGAAGGCAGTAGCACCGGATGATCCGACGATCTAAGTGGGGACCCCGTCGGTCTATCCGACGCGCTCGGCTTGAATCAAGACGGAGACGCGCCAAGGCGAAGCCTTCGACGCGGATGATCCGACGCCTTGGTCAAGGCATAGCGTCGGTCTATCCGACGGTCCGTTGGAAGCTAACGATGCATCGACCCGGACGCGAGGCCTTCGACGACGGATGATCCGACGTAGCGTCGGAGCATAGCGTCGGAGCAGTTGTGTCAGAGAACCTCAACGGCTACGTGACGTGGGAGGGGCACCGGATGAACCGACGCCCTGGAAAAGCATAGCGTCGGATCATCCGACGGTACCTTTTTCAGTGGACGTTAGCCAACGGCTAGTTTGATGCCTTGGGCTATTTATACCCCCTCCACTCACCCATTTGAGGTTGCTGGATTGTGTGGAAGTGCAGAAGAGTTTAAGACACATTCAAGATCATATCCAATCCATCCAAGTGCTTAATTGCTCACCCTTAGACTAGTGCATGCTTTGTGTATGTGCTTAGTGCTAGGCTTAGCTTAGAGCTGAGTGAGTGCAAGGTTGTGCCAACCTTGTGAGGTGATTCTTGAGTGAATCCAGTTGTACAAGGTTCGCCGGAAGCCTTGGGGCCTAAGTGGCTCACCGGCAATCGTCATCGACCCTCGGCTTGGTGTGGAGCGGCGAGGACACTTTGTGCGGGGGACGTGGAGACCCCCTTCCTTGGTGGAGAAGCTCCTTAGTGGAGGCGGCATCAAGGTGACCAAGGGAGCTTGACAAGTGCCTAAGTGGCTAGCCTTTGTGGCAAGTCAAGTTGGTGCTCTTGGGAGAGACTTGGTGACCGGGAAGCAATACTCTTGTGTGAGTGCTTCAACAACGTGGACTAGGGGTGGCTTAGTGCCTACCGATACCACGGGATAAATCGCGTGTCAAGAGTTTGCTTCCTCTCATCCCCTTTACGTTTCCGCATTTACTCTCTTGCAATCTTTGCTTGCCTCTACATTCCTAGAGTAGTATCATGCTAGGATTGGCTATAGGTTGCAAACCTTCTTTTGGGATGGGAGTTTCACACTAGAACAACCGTAGTTGCACATATAGATAGTATGTTCTAGTTTACCTTTGCGCAAAATTAGTGAAGCCATAGGTTAAGTTTTTAAGTTGCCTAATTCACCCCCTCCCCCTCTTAGGCCAACGGGCATCCGATTCCTTACAAGTGGTATCAGAGCCGGGACTCACTTCCTTCACAAGGAAACGCCAATTCGATTGGTAAATTGTGAAAACCGGCTCATTGGAACGGTTAGGCTTCACCGCCTAGTGAGTTGCCCTATAGAGGAATGAAAGGGGTGGATACCTTAGGTTTGGCTCCACATTTCGATGGGACGGGCTATCCTCGGTGGAAGGTTCTCATGGAGGCCTATCTCCAAGCAAGGGACCTCGATGTTTGGAGAGTCACCTATGAGGGCATGAAAAATGGTACTAGAAAGGAGAAGCAATTTGATGTGATTGCTAAGAGTATCATTTTGTCCTCACTAGATGTAGGCATTTTCAATAGAGTTTTTACTTGTGAAAATGCTCATGAGCTATGGAAGACCATCAAGGAGCAAAATGAGGGTTCAAAAGAAGTTGCTAATGAACGCTACGGTTGTCTCCTTGAGGAATTCAATAGCTTTAAGCAACTTGCTAATGAAAATGCCGAATCTATGTACTCACGCCTAAATGTGCTTGTCAATGAGATTAATGCTTTAGGTGTGAAGGACATCACGGACTTGAATATCAACCGCAAGATCCTTCAAAGTCTCCGGAAGCCCGACTATGACTTGGTGAAAGCAATCATCTACGAGAAGAAGCTCGAAGATTTGAAGCCATCGCATATCTTGAGCAAGATCATGGCACATGAGCTTCAACTAATGCCCAAGTCAAAGAAGGCGCCCCAAGAAAAGCCCCAAGAACCATCTTCTCCAACCACAAGCCATGCTCTCTCAAGCCGACAAGAGAAAATGTTGAGTAGGATGGCTACTCGTGGAAGCTCAAGCGAAGATGATGGTGATGATGGTGATAATGAAGATTCCTCAAGTGATGAAGAGGTTGAATCTATGGTGGCCGAGTACGTGAAGAAGATCTTCAAGTATGTGAAGAAAGTCAACATGTACGGCTACAACATCCACTTGAGAGAAGGGCGCCATCATCAACACATCAAGTTCACCAAGATTGAGCACAAGCCCAAGAAGAAGGTGGTCAAGGAGAGAAGACCAAGGCAAGAAGCAACCTTCGCCATCCGCGAGTGGACAAGTGTTGGATCAAGTTCTTCTAGCTCAAGCGATTGTTGACGGATAAAAGACGTATCCCTCTACGATCCGCAAGCGTACGGACCCCACACCTTTTTCACCACGGGATTCCCAAGGTTCTTGTCAATCCGCGGAGCAAGGGGATTACTAGCGCTTAACCAAGTACTAATCTAGTTGAATGGAAAACCTTTAAAGAGAGTATTAATCTAAAAGTAAAGACAATCTAATCTAAGTTAATCTAAGTTAAGTTGATCAAACAAATATAGGGTTAAACTATATGGTAAAGGTTGAACACAAGAGAGTGAGCAAGAAAGATAAGCGTTCCCTCCCTATGATCTAGGATAACATGGTATGCATCTACTACACGAAAGCGGTAAACCAATCTACCGGGGGTTGTGACCACGGTTTCACCCTTTCCCTCCTCTCGTCTCGTCACTACGCGAAGGTATTCGTGACTAGACCTATGATGGACACGGTATGTTGATGGAATCTATGGGAGTAGCGGATATCATACGCCCGAAAAACACGGTGGCCTACCTTAATCATCAAAGCATCATCAACATGAAAACAATAGATTGAAACCACGAATCAAGTAGCGATCACATAGCATGTATCCATCTAATCCTAGGGATGAACGGAGACATTACCCCATCATCTTACACGGATTGAAGCACATAGGGGTGATGGAGACTCCGGAGAACGTCGTCGATGAAGATGGCGGCGATGGAGCTTGGGAACACCCCTAGGCCGGCGGCTTGGAGTCCTCCTCTTGCTTCCTTCTCTCCGCCGGCGTTGATCCTTGCGACGAGCTCATCTAACTCTCTCCCTCATCTTGCGGCGGCGGTTTTCTGGTGATTGGCGTCGGTAGGATGATTTGTTCGATGTGTCGGTCGACGGCGGCGGAGGGAATAAATAGACGAACACCTAGGGCAAAAGGGGGGACCGAACCGACCCCGGAGTGGGCTGGGCCGGTCGGACCGGGCCGGCCGGCCCAGGCCCACTTCGGCCCGGTTCGGGCCCGGTTTTCTCCCCGGTTGCTTCTCGCGTGATCCCTTATTCGTGTGCACTTGCATGTGGGCCTTTGACGTCGTTTCCTTCACGGTTTAGGCTTGAATCCTTGCTATGCAAGCTTCGCTGTTTTTTGGTTGAGTCCCTGAAGACTTGCATGTTGACGCTTCGGTCCTCGGGTCATTTGGAGTCATGTTCATCGCGTGTCTTGACTCTTATCGGGCTTCATGATCTTCTTCCAAAGTGCTTGGTGAACTTATCCCGAAAGTCTCCTCTTTAGCGTAGATTTCCTGCGTAAACAACAAACTCCAAAATCGACATGCAAGTGTGAACTTGTTATATCATTAGTATGCCTAGTGGCGGGTTAGTTGCAAATCATAATCGAAACCAATGTATAACAAGTACTCTAGGTTGACGGAAATTCACCGTCAACATCTCCCCCATGCTTAAACCTTGCTCGTCCTCGAGTAAGTGGTCCTCGCTTAAAAGGGAAATCAGCGTTGCCTTCCAATGTTATCCCTACACTTAGTCATTCATGACGAGACAAATTGCTCTCTCTTAAGAATTTATTTTTAAAGTTCAAGTTGTGACCGGCTTCTTTTTCATTATGGAAGATAGACTAACAATAAAGAACAAGCCACATTTAATAAACATGATGCTCTCAAACTTAAGTGAACTTCAAACCATTACCTTGTCACATGGAAGATTTTCAAAAAGATGCATATCCAACATAAGTGAAAATCTCTTGCAAGAGCTCATGGAACACTCATCTCATCAAGTCACTCAAGCCTATACTAGATTATTTTCAACCTACTCTACTCATATGTGATAGTGGAAGGCTTATGTGGAGCTTGGAAGGTTAAAAACAATCCTAGCAAAACATACATCCGAAATATTGTCAAATTAAGAGAGAGGTCTATTGGAATTACCGAGACTCGTCAAAAAGGCCATGGAAAATAAATGTTGGAAAGAGAGAAGGATGAAACACACACATTTAGATAAGTGGACATGTGCAAGTGGCAAATGGATGATCCCGAGGCACGAGTGAAGTCCTCGTTATCGGATTGCACATGGTTGGAAGATATGAGTATGGATTTGTCATTAAGGCACTTGAGAACTTATGAAGCAAAAAGATCCGAGGAGCATCTTTATTATATTTTTTTACTTTTATTTTATTTCCTTCTCTTTTTTTCTCTCTTTCTTTTTTTCACTTTATTCTTCCTATTTTTCTTACTTTTCTTTTCTTCTTATCATATTTTTTTTCATTTTTCATTTTTATTCTTTTTTTCTTTTGCTCCTCAAAACTTTTTGCAACATAATACTTACATAGCATTTGTGTCAGAGAATGACTCCTCCCCCATGCTTGAACGATGCTCGTCCTCGAGCATAAAAGAGAGGGGAAATGACTGCTAAAGTAAGTATAAATTCCATAATCTTGCGGAATATTTGAATCTCCATCGAGAATTTTACTCCATACTCAAATTGGGTTGTGGACAAGGAGGTGATCACAAAAAGATGTTTTTGGTTTAGGGTGGATGCCCGGCGAAGTTTGTGAAATTTTCGATGTGAAAACCCACAATGCATGGACAAAAAGGCTAGCATGAAAAAGTTACACAAAGGAATGACCAGCTTCTTAGTCTCGAACCATAGAAATCAATCCTAATCCAACTCATCAAAACATATGTTTGCAATCTACGGGTTTTGTTATCATAAAACATATATGTATATGGCTTTGGTAGGTAGAACTTTGCAAGAGCATCACAAATATGTAGATAGCATAAAAGTTAAGTTTTCATAAAAACAACAAGTTATCCGGCTATCCATAAACTTAAATCAAAGAGCAAAGATATGTATGTGGGTCTAGAGCATAGTCATTTCACCTCCACAAATAAAAGAGCCGGTATTTAAATTAATTTCAGATCATATTATATAGAGCAATTAGCCAAGACATGTATAACTTCATGTAGGTAAAACAAAGCGGCAACTTTCATCATCTTTCCGTAAGCATAGGCAATGTAGAACATCGAGGCGAACACATGGTCATGCTTATCTATTGACAGTAAAAAGAAACCTAGGTTGTCCTCCTAGTAGCCATGTTATTGTTGAAGAGAAAAACAAAAGGTTGCACCTAGTTGATGTTGAAGGCATACTTACAAGCATTTGTGGTTGGAAAAGAGAAGGTCCATGGAGATGTTACCATCCTTTGTAATTCTTTGTTGCCTTCTTCCGACATCTCCATGTATCGATGTGGCTTTTGATTTTGTCTTGATTTATTAATGCTCCTAAACTTCTGAATTTGATCTTGTATGCTTAATAGAGTCATTGGTCACCCTTCTCTTCAATGTTGTCATCACCATCTCCTCTTTCTTGTTCTCATCATCTCCTTGCTGTCTCTTTTTCATGGATTTCCCCCTCTGTCCAGAACAGAAAATATATCTAAATATAGCTCTATTGAAAAGTTTATGAAATTACCTTTCCAACGTGTGGTCATTCATCGAAAACGGAGTTCAAACAAGGGAGCTATGTCCGTTTTACTTCAGCGCTGCGTGCTGTCCAAAACTGATTTCAGGACGTGTTGCACTCGGTGATTCGGGCATAACCGCTTGTAGGAACCTCTGATTGTCTTGATTCTTGATTCGTTGGAATTGTAACTTCATGGGGCTTCTACATATCCAAAAATATCCAGTGTTTTCCCTTCGAGACCATGCAGAATTTGACGAGATTGGTGGCTTCTTGCGCATTGATCCGGAGATGTTAACGATCTTTATCATTCTATCTTCTAGAGTGTCATGTTGCACTTCCATGTTGAAGATTCAGGGTCTCCCCCATGCTTAGCATTTTGCTAGTCATGGAAGAAGAAGACAAAGCACTTCTTAGCCATCCTTCAATTTCCTTGTAGTGAGAGTCTTTATCTTGCCTGTAAGACGTTTTAAACGCACATTCTACCCCCAAGGTGACGGTTGGGAGTAGATAGAATTGCCAATAATCCAACAATGTCTCCTAAGATTCTTAACTTGCGGCATAATTAGTTTAATGAGGAATAAAAACCTAATGAGTGTACGTGGTGCAAGGTGTGTATGCACATGATAGGAAAGCATATAAACAAAGACAATGTTTTCACCAAGTTCTAAACACCATGTTTACAACTAGGTTGCCGAATTTCTCCATAGCCATAAAGGTTTATTTATCAAGGGTTAAAACACCATGTCTATCCCTAAATCAATAACCCTTATAGCACAATAAAAATTAAGCGCATTGCAGAGCTTATAAACTAACCAATGCAATATGAAAACATATGAAAAGCTAGCAAGGTTTATCGAACTTAACGATGATGGTCCGCAATCTTGTTTAAACCCCACGTTTACACAAGATCACAAAAGGAAAATACCCATAGGGCCATATGAAGCATTAACATGGAAACTGAAGCATACATCATTAAGTATATAAAACAACCAAGCCAACTATGTGCAAAACATGTATACACAAAGAAACATCACGAGGATAACAAAATGCAATGCATGCAAATAAATAAGATCATGAACATGATGGTGGTTCTAAAAAAAGGAAAACTGAACTTAGATTAATAACCACAAGTTGATCATCATAAGATAGTGCCATTCTTTTATTTTCTCTAAGAAAGTAGTAAAAATATAAAGAAACGGGTTGCCTCCCGAAAAGCGCTTCATTTAAAGTCATAGAGCTCGACTTTCTCACATACCTTCTTTTCGTTGCATAGCCATGGCCCTTCATGCAAGAAGAAAAGGTACCAATGCAGCTTTAATTTACTTCCCATGTTGTGCTTGATTACTTATAGAAGACTTGCCCAAAGCATCCTTTTGTTTCATCGTTATCTCCTTCTTTATCATCCTTCGGTGCTGCCTTCACTCTATTATTTTTTAATGTCCAGAACAGAAAGTATACTCAAGCTCTACTCCATTGCACAGTGCACAAAATTTCCTTTCCAACGAGTCTTCATTTGCTCAAATCGGACTCCGGACAAGAGAGTTACGTCGGTTTTACTTCGGCGATGAAATCTGTCCTGAAATTTCAGAACGCGCAACGCTCAATGTTTTCTCCATAACTCCTTGCACGGGTCTTCAAACTTGTTGGTTCTTGATGCGTTGGAATGGTAACTTGATGGAGCTTCTGGATATCTCATTTTCTTCATTTGTACACCTCTGAACAAGCTCTCAAATTGATGAAGACAGCAGCATCCATCGCGGGATTCGGAGAGGTTGATGATTTATCTTGCAACTCTTTCGGGCATGACTTCTTTTTTTTTTCATTATTCAAGCCTTGTCTACATGGTTAGTGAAAATCGGGCCTTTCCCGACATATGATTCTTTAAGGTCACTAGCTTGACCAAGCGCAAAGCATGATCGAGATTTACAAAACTTATTGTAAACATACGCGTCCATAATTAACACCACATGTGAATTGTAGCAACAAGTCAAGGTGTAAATAAAAGAAGCATATGTTTCATGCATAGCACTTAGCTCATCATTAGGCAAAGGTTGTATAGGTGTGAGATTAATTGGATCAAACTTAAATGTTTCCTCTTTTTCATTCTCAAGAAAATCTAGCCTATCAACATGATCACTATTGGAACAAGGCATAGGCATTAAACTATCATTCATACTATTGGTTGAGCATGAGTATTTGAATTTATCAACATCAATACCAATAATATCTTGAGATTTCAACGCGTACCTTGGCCTTAGATATTTTTCAACAAGAGTGATATTTGGTTCATCAAGCGGTGTTGAAGGCGAATCGATCTCAACGAGTGAAGGTGTCTCTTTGTTACCTTTTTGCATCCCCTCCATCTCATCATGTGGGACATGTAATCCTTCAACTATGTATGCATTCATCTCTTCTTTGAAGTCTTCTTTATCAACCAGATCTTCATCTTCAAAGACTTGTATGTTGCTTTCTTTATCTTCCATGTACCACATGTCATCAAGATCGCTCATTGTTGATTCACTCTTTCCCTCATCCTTGAGTACTTCCTTGTCTTGATTTGCTAGTGTGTAGGCTTCAATAGCACACAAGCTATCATCTAGCTTGAGTCCTATCTCCTCCCATTTATCCTTTGAGTCACTAGGCTCATCATGGTTGTACTCTTCTCTTCCTTCATCATAAATCTTTGAGTTGTCAAACCGGTCGATCCATCCTTCATCTCCTTCTTCTCTTTCTTCTTCAAACATCTTTTGGATCGACTCTCCACTCATCTCTTGATCAAATATATCTTCAATTAGTTTGGCAACGTGTCGGCGTTCCTCCTTCCTTCGGTAGTTAATTAGTGGGGCGAAATCAACTTGAACCCAACCGGATTGAATGAACTCCGCCAATGGTCTAGCATTCCACATACTTCGGCCTACATTCATGTTAGTTTCAACATTTTTAACATCCGAAATGACTTCTCTTACCTTGGGAAGTGGATCTTCACTTTCTTGTATGGTCGGTTCATCTTCCTTGACCTTCGGTTCATCTTTTTCAGAAATTTCAGCAAGCACCTTGGGCTTGATTTTGTCATTTTGCTCCTCTCGACAACATCTTTGCCAATCTCGTATTGTTCTTTGTCCATTGCTTATCCTTTGTAAGATTTGTGCAGCTTCACTAATTGTTTTATCCATTATATCACCGCCTGCACACATGCTTACAAAACGAGATGAGTTAGGGGTTAGTGAAAAATAAAAGGTATGCAACATCAAGTCACCGGAAAATCCCAAGTTCGGGCCTTGCTCAAGTAGTTCATTAAATCGGTCCCATGCTTCATCAATTCCTTCATCCTCTCCTTGCTTGAAATTGAGCACTTGCCTCCTTAAGTCTTGGACCTTGCTTATGGGAAAGAACTTCAAAAGAAACTTCTTCACTAGCTCATCCCAATTTCCTTTTGCTTCAACGGACGCAAGTGTGTACCATCTTCGCGCTTCATCTTCGAGAGAGAATGGAAAAAGATTCCACTTGAACCAAGCGGCCGGAACTCCTTTTTGTTGGACCGTGTTGCATAACATCGTGAATTCCTTAATGTGTCTATATGGGTTGTCATCCTCCAATCCTCTAAATGGTTTTGTCGCCACTAAATTGATGATTCCAGGCTTCAATTCATAGTGGGTTGTAGCAAGCGCCAAATCTGATTTTTGCATCTCAATGTCTTCCATTGACGGCATTGCTAGCTCCCTTAGCGACATCTCTTCGTCTTCCAATGGTGAGGTGAACAAATCCATCTAGGCACAAGAAGAGTAGAAAGAAAAACAAAAAAGATTTTTTTTTCTTTTTTTTTTTTAGAAAATAAGGGTTAGGTGTTAGTAATCAACAAAATTAATACTAGATTAAACGTAGCAAGCGGCTTGCTCCCCGGCAACGGCGCCGAGAAAAAAGGGGCTTGTTGACGGATAAAAGACGTATCCCTCTACGATCCGCAAGCGTACGGACCCCACACCTTTTTCACCACGGGATTCCCAAGGTTCTTGTCAATCCGCGGAGCAAGGGGATTACTAGCGCTTAACCAAGTACTAATCTAGTTGAATGGAAAACCTTTAAAGAGAGTATTAATCTAAAAGTAAAGACAATCTAATCTAAGTTAATCTAAGTTAAGTTGATCAAACAAATATAGGGTTAAACTATATGGTAAAGGTTGAACACAAGAGAGTGAGCAAGAAAGATAAGCGTTCCCTCCCTAGGATCTAGGATAACATGGTATGCATCTACTACACGAAAGCGGTAAACCAATCTACCGGGGGTTGTGACCACGGTTTCGCCCTTTCCCTCCTCTCGTCTCGTCACTACGCGAAGGTATTCGTGACTAGACCTATGATGGACACGGTATGTTGATGGAATCTATGGGAGTAGCGGATATCATACGCCCGAAAAACACGGTGGCCTACCTTAATCATCAAAGCATCATCAACATGAAAACAATAGATTGAAACCACGAATCAAGTAGCGATCACATAGCATGTATCCATCTAATCCTAGGGATGAACGGAGACATTACCCCATCATCTTACACGGATTGAAGCACATAGGGGTGATGGAGACTCGGAGAACGTCGTCGATGAAGATGGCGGCGATGGAGCTTGGGAACACCCCTAGGCCGGCGGCTTGGAGTCCTCCTCTTGCTTCCTTCTCTCCGCCGGCGTTGATCCTTGCGACGAGCTCATCTAACTCTCTCCCTCATCTTGCGGCGGCGGTTTTCGGTGATTGGCGTCGGTAGGATGATTTGTTCGATGTGTCGGTCGACGGCGGCGGAGGGAATAAATAGACGAACACCTAGGGCAAAAGGGGGGACCGAACCGACCCCGGAGTGGGCTGGGCCGGTCGGACCGGGCCGGCCGGCCCAGGCCCACTCGGCCGGTTCGGGCCCGGTTTTCTCCCCGGTTGCTTCTCGCGTGATCCCTTATTCGTGTGCACTTGCATGTGGGCCTTTGACGTCGTTTCCTTCACGGTTTAGGCTTGAATCCTTGCTATGCAAGCTTCGTTGTTTTACGGTTGAGTCCCTGAAGACTTGCATGTTGACGCTTCGGTCCTCGGGTCATTTGGAGTCATGTTCATCGCGTGTCTTGACTCTTATCGGGCTTCATGATCTTCTTCCAAAGTGCTTGGTGAACTTATCCCGAAAGTCTCCTCTTTAGCGTAGATTTCCTGCGTAAACAACAAACTCCAAAATCGACATGCAAGTGTGAACTTGTTATATCATTAGTATGCCTAGTGGCGGGTTAGTTGCAAATCATAATCGAAACCAATGTATAACAAGTACTCTAGGTTGACGGAAATTCACCGTCAACAGCGATGAATCAAGAAAGAACTTCACCACCCGCTTCATGCAAGGTCCTTCATCATCACACATGTGCCTTATGGCCAAAGGTATGGAAAGCAATGTAAGTTATGACGAATCCGACACCACCTCTCTCAATGATCTTGTTGAGCTAATCCATGAGCAAAAAGGAATGCTTGAACAACAAGCTAATGAAATCAAAGAACTCAATGCTCTCAATGATCTTAGTGACACCCTTGCTACAAATTATGAACATTTGTTGTGCAAATTCAAATTGCTTAGCAAGGAGTGTGAGGAGCTAAAATCTAAGCTTGAGAGCAATGAGACTAAAACAAGTAATTCCTTTGAGCTTGATGAAACATCTATCCCTTGTGCAATTCCTATCTCCAAGGTAGATGCTTCAACTTCTTGCATTGATTTAATTGATGAATCTTGCTCACCATCTTGCAATGAGAATGTTGTTGTAGAATCATGTGATTATCTCATAGGCAAGGAAAATGATGAGCTCAAGCAAGAAGTGAAAAGGCTCCGAGAGAGATTGGCAAACTTGATGGGCAAGGGCAAGAACGATGAAGAACAAGTGGACATCTCTCAAGACGTGAAGAGCCAAGTCCAACCTTCTCAAGATAACCGTGATCACATGGTGAAGAAGCTTGAGAAGGGTGCAACCGTGACTTGCTACAAGTGTCATGAGGAAGGGCACAAGTTCTACAAATGCCCCCAATTTGTCAAGAAGATGGACAAGGGCGCAAAGAAGAAATTGAAGCCCATCATCAAGAGCTCCCTCATCTACACCAAGCCCAACCGCAAGAACAAGACCAAGAGCAACACCTACGTCATCAAGAAGAAGGCAAATGGCAAGGTGGTTGCACACAAGGTTGGGAAGATGAAGGAAGAGCGGGCTTGGAACCAACCTATTTGGGTGCCCAAGGAAGTCATCACCAACATGAAGGGGCCTCAAATGGTTTGGGTTCCAAAGGCCACTTGAAGGCCTTAAAAGTGGGGACTTGGGAGGCTTGGCACAAAGAAGTTGCGGAAATTCATGCCTACAAGCCAAGCTTGCAAATTGGATATGTGTTGCCCAAGTTCCCCAATTGAGGTAATGGAAACTAGTACCTATCTCTTGCATCATTGTAGCTCCATTGCCTTGTTTAGGTTGCATTTGTTGCATTTTTTTACATATGGTAGGTTGCTTGTGTCATGTGCTAACCCATGAGCAATCTACATGGTTTGATTAGTGTGTAGGAAAGCTACACTTGTTCTTTCATGGTGCATGTTTTCATATATATCTCTTTGCATCATGAGCAAGCTATAGGGTTAGCTTCCCTTTTGTTATCATAAACAATGTGCATACAATTGGTTGGTGATTCAAACACTAAATGCACACATTTAGGGGGAGCTCATCCTATGGTTTGGTTATGGGACTAACATTGTTTCAAGCTTATCTTATGTAGTTCCTTAGCGACGCGTTCGGTGCGGTGTTTCATTCTAAGAGAATGCTATTTCACTCTCAATGTGATCTAACATCTCTAAAAGAGTGAATATAGCAATATGAGCTTCATGCTATTGGGTCATGTCCTTGCGAGCTTATGTCTCTATATAAGTTCAAAGGCAATGTACTCATACATTCCTAATCCTTGTGGTACCCCAAGTGTCTTCTATGCAAGCTTCTTCCAAGTGGTGTCACCTAGTGATATCATTTCCAAGTGGCTCATCTCAATGTGGTGCAAACAAGGTAGAGAGGATCAACCCCCGGAGGTATGCAATGATCAAAAGACTACAAGTGATATCTACAAGTGGTAATGAAAGAACCCATTTGTTTTATCTCTTGTCCTTTAAGCTACCTCTTTGCATGATATGCTCTAAGCTTCCTTGTTTTTACAAGTTTGTAGTTGTGCACTTGTCTCTCACTACCCTTGTCTTGCAAGTGGTATTCTTTTTATGCACACACTTAGGGGGAGCTTAGTTTGTATCATGTTAGTCTCATGAGCTTGTGATCCACCTTAGTTATTCACACATGTGGTATCTTCATTGATATCATACATATGGATCATGGTTCATGCGGCTTTCTCCCTTGCATTTAACATCTCTCCCTTGAGCTATGGTTGCTAGATCTTGCTAGTTTCCTTGGACCCGTTTGCTTTGGACTTTTTGGAGATTTTATTCCAAAGGGGGAGAATGTGAGACCAAAGCAAGCTTGTGGCTTAAGCTTACAAGTGGGCTCAAGGATGCTTACGAGTGATTTCAAGGATATGAGACCAAAGGGGGAGAATGCGAACATAAGATCAAAAAGGGGGAAGTTTGATCTAGGGGGAGTTTGGATGATGGTAAGCATCCAAGCAAGTGTAAGTGGTTCTAATTCTGTCAATTCTAGCAAATTTATGCTTGCTTTGGTTGTGTTATCATAAATCACCAAAAAGGGGGAGATTGTAGCGAACATGGCCTCACATGCCATTAGTTCGGAGTTTGATTTTGGTGATTCATGACAACATGATCATTGGGACTAACCCTATTGCTTTAGCATGTCTTTGTAGACACTTCTAGGTCCCAAGGATGCAAGAAAACCATATGCCAAATTGAGAAGATAGTCTATTTTTCTAGGGTCAAAACCGAGCAAGAAAAGGAAAAGACAAGACACCGTCGGATGAACCGACGGTCCCTCATTTACAAGCGTCGGTGCAATCGTCGGACGAGTTGGTACACAGGGTGAAACCCTAGGTACCGTCGGATGAACCGACGGTCCAATTTCTACATGCGTCGGACGAGTTGCAGAGGAAGAGCAAGGAAGGTAGTAGCACCGGATGATCCGACGGTCTAAGTGGGGACCCCGTCGGTCTATCCGACGCTCAGTTTGAATCAAGACAGAGACGCGCCAAGGCGAAGCCTTCAGCACCGGATGATCCGACGCCTTGGTCAAGGCATAGCGTCGGTCTATCCGACGGTCTGTTGGAAGCTAACGCATCCGACTCCGGACGCGAGGCCTTCAAAGCACCGGATGATCCGACGTAGCGTCGGAGCATAGCGTCGGAGCAGTTGTGTCAGAGAACCTCAACGGCTACGTGACGTGGGAGGGGCACCGGATGAACCGACGCCCTGGAAAAGCATAGCGTCGGATCATCCGACTGTACCTTTTTCAGTGGACGTTAGCCAACGGCTAGTTTGATGCCTTGGGCTATTTATACCCCTCCACTCACCCATTTGAGGTTGCTGGATTGTGTGGAAGTGCAGAAGAGTTTAAGACACATTCAAGATCATATCCAATCCATCCAAGTGCTTAATTGCTCACCCTTAGACTAGTGCATGCTTTGTGTATGTGCTTAGTGCTAGGCTTAGCTTAGAGCTGAGTGAGTGCAAGGTTGTGCCAACCTTGTGAGGTGATTCTTGAGTGAATCCTGTTGTACAAGGTTCGCCGGAAGCCTTGGGGCCTAAGTGGCTCACCGGCAATCGTCATCGACCCTCCGGCTTGGTGTGGAGCGGCGAGGACACTTTGTGCGGGGGACGTGGAGACCCCCTTCCTTGGTGAAGAAGCTCCTTAGTGGAGGCGGCATCAAGGTGACCAAGGGAGCTTGACAAGTGCCTAAGTGGCTAGCCTTTGTGGCAAGTCAAGTTGGTGCTCTTGGGAGAGACTTGGTGACCGGGAAGCAATACTCTTGTGTGAGTGCTTCAACAACGTGGACTAGGGGTGGCTTAGTGCCTACCGATACCACGGGATAAATCGCGTGTCAAGAGTTTGCTTCCTCTCATCCCCTTTACGTTTCCGCATTTACTCTCTTGCAATCTTTGCTTGCCTCTACATTCCTAGAGTAGTATCATGCTAGGATTGGCTATAGGTTGCAAACCTTCTTTTGGGATGGGAGTTTCACACTAGAAGAACCGTAGTTGCACATATAGATAGTATGTTCTAGTTTACCTTTGCGCAAAATTAGTGAAGCCATAGGTTAAGTTTTTAAGTTGCCTAATTCACCCCCTCCCCCTCTTAGGCCAACGGGCATCCGATTCCTTACAGACTTCAGGCAGTACTGCGTACACGTTGGCGTACATGCATAACATGCTCGGTTGGCCAACAGAAAATAGGCCGGCGTACATGCATAGCATGTTGGGTTGGCCGGCGTCAGAAACCAGATCGTCAGGAAAGCTGACGAAAAAAACATCCAATCTATTAATAGATCGAGTGAACTAGCCATACAACCAATCTACCGAGGTTGTATATTGCATTGCTAGGTTACTTGAATGAAGGAAATAAAATAAAAGTATAAAACACCCGATCTAGATTGAATCTTATACACAGAAAAAAAAAAATAGACAATCTAGACTAGCAAAGATATCCGATCTAGACATTAAAGAAGAAACTGGACTAGATTGCATCTGCTTTTTTTTTTTTTTTGCTCACAACGCTAAAAACAAAAACAATCTACAGGTTGCATCGTACAATCTAAAAAAACATCTATCGCACGTACTCGTCGGGCGCGCAAAGCTCTCACGAGGTACCTTGTGTCATCTGGGCAGCGGCGTGGTGCGGTATGGCGTACATGTTTCAGAATAAACTAAAGATCGATCTAGAGCTTGGAAACAAACCATGGAGGAAAAAAATGATCGATCTAACATGCTAAAGTTTACCGAAAAGCCATCTAGATTGAAAACGAAAATCAATCTGCCGAGGGATGGATCCAGCACGGGGATCAACAAAAGCATACCGTCGTTGACGAGTAGTAGTAGAGCGTGCTGCTAACGTGTGAAGTAACAACGCAGTTGAGGATCCTGATCCGGTTCCCTTCCCTTCCGATAGCAGGTGACAAGTGAGGAAGATGTAGAGATCACCCGTATCCCTTCCCAATAGCGTCCGATATTAGCACACATGAGACAATGTAGATGGAACATATTTTCTCTTATTCATAATAGATGGGTACATATTCCTTTATATAGTCTTGACCCTTCAGGGATATATTTGGTATGAGCCCATAATTATCCCTAGGGTTAGGGATTTCTCAAAAGAAATGAAGCTGTGAAGGGATGCGTGTGGGGGTCTTGAGTTTTTTTAGTTCAAAGAATGTTATTAGAGGGTGCTTGATACCTTTTAGTCCCATGATTAAAACCAGTCACGCTAAAAGTTGCTAGTCTCACCTATGCTTGATCCAAATCCTAAAGAGACTAAAATGGAGTAAATGAGTATTAAATATCTCACTTCCTCTCTCCCTTTTCTCCCTCTCCCGCCAATAGATGGGGCATGCTACAGATTTTTATAAGGTTAAATGAAGAGAGGGAGCTAAAACAAAGTTTAATAGGATTCTCCTTACCAAAAGTTTTAGTCTCAAGAATAGTTTTAACCTCTCTTTAGCCAGAGGTGCTTGGAATTTTAGCCTCTCTAATAGACTTTAGTCAGACTAAATTTAGTCAAATGGATCCAAGCAGCCCCTAGCTTTGTTGAGTATATACCTGAGCATTTTGAGCCCGGCCCGGCCCGCCCACGAACCTTACTGGACGGGCGTGGGCAGAGATCTTGAAGCTTGTGAAAAAAAATTCGGCCCGAGCCTAGCCCGAAATGCTGTTTTTAGTTGTTTTACACTATAAAATACGCGGGTGGCCTGCCCAAGCCCCGGGCCCGGGCCGAGCCCGGCCCGAAAATTGAGGCCCGACGCGCCCAGTGGGATGGTCATGGGCAGGATTTTTTCGACCCAAAATAACAGAATTTTTTCAGCCCGGTCCGAAAAATGCTCAGGTTTAGTTGAGTAGAGTCTTTCAATTTTTATGTAATCACAACTGCTTAAATGATATAGTCGTGCTCCTGCTGGATTGTTTTTTAAAAACGGTACGGAGACACACATCTGGCGTGGCTGATCGTATCATGAGAACACCACGAACCGTGTGAAAGAGGAAGGGTTAATTGGAACCATGCCATTACAATTTCACCGGTTCGAAGATCTACCATTACTATTCATCATATTGGAACCATGCCATTACAATTTTGCTTCTATTGGGCTCTTGCCATTTTATACACTTGCGACAGCCATGGGCCCACCTGCAGGCCTGTGTACTCTCATATACCCATTTTTACCCCTGGCTTGTGGATAAGGCGTTGACTCTCTCCCGTCCGCATCTTGCCGTTGTTGTCACCCCCGCCGGCCCACCGCGCTCATCTTGCTGCTGCCGCTGCCCTGCATCTTGCTGCTGCCGCTGCCCTGCATCTTGCTGCTCTTGCCACCGCTGCCGGTTTCACTCCCGTCCACATCTTCCCGCTACCGCCACGGCCGTCGATTTGGAATCCCTGCTGCTGTTGCGGGCGCTGGTAAGGTTCGGCCATGTCACGGATTAGCAGCGGCATGCGGCCAGGTGGTAGCTCAATGAAGCAAGGGTCAAGCTCAACTTTAAGCGGCATGACAGGTAAGCAACTCCCACTCATTGAGTGCCCCAGATGTGGTGTTCGTGTGGTGAAGATCAGGAGCAAGCAACCTCAATCATATGATGAGATGTTCTTTAAGTGCCCAAACAGCATCAATGTTAGTTGGATGATTGTTCAGTTTGTGTTTGTGTCCTCAATTTCTCCTCAATTTCTGCTGAATGGAATAGCTAAGATTTGGCTTGTCACAGAAAGACCCAAGTACATGTCGATTTATCAGGACTGAAGAGCAGTACGAGGCCTACTTGCTTGATCTTGATGCACGCCAAGAACGCTGGGAACAGCTGCTGGGCAATCATGAAGCCCTGGGTGAAGTTGACTGGGAGCTGAAGCATCAGCTTATGGAGATGAAGCACCAGCTTGGTGAGATGAAGCAACAAGTTGATAGGGCTTTAGGAGAGGTTTGGACCATGGAGATGCAAATATCTGAGTTCAAGCAGCAACTGTGTGAGAGGAACAAGGCCTTTGACATTGGATTTCCATTTGTAGCTGTTCCAGGTATAGGTGTTGTCAGGTGTTGTCATTGGCATGTTAGCAATGATGTTGAAGAGAAATGATTTGTAATGAATTACCATGGATGAAATTTAAAAAAATGGGTATGCATTTACCCATGCATTTTTAGTGCATTGATTTGGATGACAGTGATAATGGTGTAATGCACTAATTCATAGCCAAATATTTGATAGATTTATAGAGCCAAATGTTTGACAGATTCATGATCAAATATGTGGCAGATTCATATATAATTTTGTAGAAAGAGGCAAGATGATGACATAGCCAAATATTTTAGAAGTACCAGGAGCACATATATAAAGTTCAAGGATAACTACTTGCAGCCATATGGTTCACAAGTACCAGGTGACAACATTACAGGTTCATAGCCTAGGTTCAGCCAATTTGGCACTACATGTTCATATCTTACATGCCCAGCCACATAACAAAAGACAGGTTCAGCCACATAACAAAAGACAAGTTCAACCACATTCCTTAGCATCAGATATTCTAAAATGACCCGGCCACAGAATTGTTCAGCCAATCTCGAAGGTTTCTGACAACAGTTGGTGCTGGAGCAGATTGTGCCTTCATTTCCTTTGTCTTGGCTGGTGTTTTCTTCTTCTTGGGAGTCTTTTTTCTTGGGAGTCGTCTTCTCCTTTAGGGGCTTCTTCCTCTTTGGAGACTTCTTCTTCTTCTTAGATGGTCCAGCAATGTCATCATCTAGCCTCTTTCTACAAAATTGGCATTTACATTGACATTAGTATAGTAATTAGAGGAAATGATAATAGATAGAGAGGAAATGAACATATGAGTACCTCTTTGTTGGAGTTGCAGTTTCTCCATCGTCTCCCAACTCTGGCAGTTTACAAGTCTTGGCATAGTGGCCAAATTCCTTACACCTCTTGCATCTCACTTTCTTTTTGGTTGCATTTTTCTCCATGCATCCTCTTATCCTCTGCACCCTCGGCCTACCTGCTGATCTACCTAACAAAGGGGGTGTACTTTGAAGCCTAGGTCAACAACAGGCCATTGTGATCTATCTGGTATAGCTTCCACTCTACCTTCATAAGCAGCCCTGAACTTAGCAACTGAGTAGTACTCATGCACAAAATCTTCAATGCGCATACCTCTATTAGATAGTATCCAAGCCAAGGCATGCTTGCAAGGCTTGCCAGTTATTTGCCATTCCCTGCAGGAACACTTGTGGTTCTTCAAATCCACAGGATGCCTTCTAGTATTGTTCCATTGGTCAACTAGTGTCACCTCTGCAATATCATCATCACTTCTAGAGACCTTTACAACTTGGAGATTATTGCTTATTGCATTGTGTTCCTTTATGACACTTGGCAATATCTGTCCTTCCATCTGCCTTCCAATCACTTTCCTTAGGTACCTTTTCTCCATGAACAATACTCTCATCTCATCCCCTCGCAATGCCTTATCTGTGCATTGAAACTCTCAGAGACATTGTTGGTCAAGTAATCACATTTACTTGCTTCTGAGAAACCACTTCTATACCAAATCCTATTGTAATGCTTCTCAAGGAAATGTATAGCATCCGGAGCAACATCATAGATTTTCCTCATATGCCACTTAAACAACCCCTCAGTGTAGCTTCTTGCTGCTGGATATAAGTGATCAGTGAAAACATCACCTTGATAATACTTCATGAAGTTGCCATACAAATGCCTCATGCATTCTCTATATTCAGTTGTTGGAAACACAAATCCCACTGCAGTCTCAAACCCTTTACAAGCATCTGTACATATGACCAATCCTTCAAGAGATCCAATAGCTCTTTGTAATTGTGTCATGAACTGTGACACCCTAAAATTCCATCACTAAAAACTACCTAGCAACTGTTAATTAGCCTTAAGGATTTAAAATTTAAATTGTCATTTAAATTGAGTTCTAAAATATTAAAATTAACTTAATTGACATAGAGACAACAAGTGGTTGTGCATCATTATTTGGCTTTGCATGGTTTTTGGTTGCTTGTGTGGCTTCTAAAAAGATTATAAAATTTTGTTAAAAGTTTAAAAGAATTTTGATTTGAATTTGAGTTTAAAGATTGATTTGAAAAGAGATTGAAAAAGAAAAGAAAAAAACCAAGGAAACCCTCCCCTCCTTTCTCGCCCGGTGGCCCAGCGGCCCACCAAACCCTCCCCGCGCCAGCCCACGCCGCTTCCCTCTTTTTCTTTTTCTTTTCCTTCTCTTTCACTGACGGCTGGGTCCCACTGGTCAGCCTCCCCTTCTCCCCTTCCTTTCTTCTCCCTCCCCTGCTTCGCTCGACCGTGCGCCGCCGCAATTCTCGCCGCGCCCGGCCACCTCCTCCCCTTTTCCCTTCTAACCCGAGGGTGCCAATTAAGGCAATAAATCGCCCACTTTCAATCCCCGGTCGTTTTCTCCCTTCCCCTTGCCCTCTTTACGCCCGGACGACCCGCCAGCCATCAATGGCAAGCTTGCCGGCCGCCCCGTCCCCTTCCGCTTCCCCTTCCTCCCCCTGACCTTACTTAAGCCGTGTAAGAGCTCCTGTCGTCCCTTTTGCTCTCGCACGTACACCTTTTCACATTCCAGCGCCCTTACCCACCAAAGCCGCCGCCTCTGTTCCGCCATTGCCGCCGGTGAAGCTTCCGTCGCCGGTGAAGGGTTCATCTTCTCCCTCTCTTTCTCTCTGGTGATGCATCCGGCGCTCGCTGAGCTTCTCTTGCCGCAGGTTCACGTCCTCGACGCCTCCCGGAGCTCCTACCCCGTCTGCCGGAGCGCCGCCCCGAGTTGACCGCCGTCGCCGATCCTCACCACTGCAGCTTCTTCCTTGCCAGCAAGCTTGTTTTCTCCATCTCTGGGTGGTAAGCGTCACCTCCCCACCACTCCTTGTCCTTCACGCGCACCGTAGCACTAGCGCCCGCACGCCGGCGAGGCCTGCGCCGCCCCCTTTCGGTGTAGACCGTCGTGATCGCTGGGGCTGCCGTCTTTTTGGCTTGGTTACGTGCGCAATTGCTCCAGCTATGCATAGAACCCGCCCGTGATCGAGTTGGTGCCCTGTGGCACGATCTAGGGCCACGCCAGTGAGCCCTCCGCCGCGCGCCGCCGCACTCCGACGCACTCACCATCGCTCCCCGCTCGCACACGTCCCTAGCCGTTGGATCTGGCACGGGCGATCCTGATCAAAACGGGCGGGGGTACCCCTTGGCCTCGGTCCACCATGGACCTGTGAACCGAGCTCACGGCGCGGTCCACCGCCACCGCGGCCGTCGGATCGACGATCCACGACTCAGATCAAGCCGAGCCTTGAGTCAAATTCAGTTCATACCGGTCAGCGCCGGAAATCTTGTTAAAGAGCCCCTGCATTTTTACCTATTTGCAAGCCGGTCCTTCCACCTAAAAGAATCCTCACAAACAGGTCCTCGTTTTTGCAGTTAAACCCCTGTCTACCCTGGATAATGGTGTTAGAGGTCCTTCTCTTGTGAATTAGCACTGTAACCCTTCAGTTTTATTATGAAATTATGTTTTAGCCCCTGGTTTTATTTATAAAAGGCTCTGTAAATTTAGTTTTACTGCAGATAGGTCCCTGTATTTTGTTTTGAGCATATCTTTCTCGTTTTAACTCCGATTTTAGCGTTCTATATACCGAAATGATCGTCTCAATGAGTAGAATCATTTAAACAGCAAGTTTTCCAGTTTTGCTACTGTTTGGTGTACTGTTTATTTATTGTTTGTTGTTCATGTTTGACTCGTAGATATCGTGCCTGTTTCGTCTGAGCTCCCCATCGGAGGTGATCAGGAAGAGCCTGCTTTCGAAGAGGACTATACCCAACTTGTAGAGGAAGGCAAGTGGCTTTCCCCTTCTGCATTATCTTTTTTGAACCTATGTCACTGCATGTTAAAACAAAGTTTAATATTCCTGTCGCAATGCATTAACATGATGGGCAAATTCCTATTTAAGGACTTGACTAGATATTTTACCTCGTTACCTTGATCAACCTTGTTTATCAAATGCTTGGGGTAGATAAATGCTTAGCTTGCTTTACATGGGAAATGGTTATGCTTTGTTTATGAAATATAACTCAGTTCTGTTTATGTAATGTGTATGTGCTTAAGACAAGATAACTTGAAATATAAATGGAACATGGAGAACCACCCAAGACAACAGTACAACCACAGTCCACATGGCTCTGGCTTAGCCAAGTAATTAGGAGAGTGAGGTAGCTGATAGCCTTTTTCCGAGAGGGGCACAGGGGGCGGAGTTGAAGGGGTATAGCCCGGTTCTTTTGGGGTAGCATCCTTGGCTAAGGTGCTGACCATTAGGGAGGGTTATGGTCCGCTCCGCTGCTGTAACTATTGCGGGTTGTTGGTTTCTCTTCTTTCCTTTGTAAAGGCTTCGTAGTGGACCCCTAGCCACTCACCTTGGAAGTGTTTAAGGATCTAGCTAGTCCGGGCAAGATGGGGAACACAAACTGTGGGTAAAGTGTACAACCTCTGCAGAGTGTAAAACTGATCGATCAGCCGTGATCACGGTCAAGAGCGGCTTGGACCCTCACATGATAATCAAACTTGAAGATAAAATGTAAATCGTGGTTTTGTGGGTTTGGTTTGAGGTTTCTTTTAAGATAAGTGGGTTGGTATACACTTACACCTAGTAATTAGGTGCTGCTAAGTAAAACTTGATCAACTTATAAAATGTTTACCGCTGTGAACCATAGTCTATCCTTGATAGCCTTGCATTGTTTCCCCCACTTGCTGAGCACCAACCATAAGTGTGCTCACCCTTGCTTACCGTTGTTCAGAGGAGAACATCGGAGGCGAGGACGAGTACTGGAGCGACTACGAGGAGTTCTAGGGCATGCGGATCCCCCGGTCATCATGCCTGTGGAAGTTGAAGATGAAGTTGCTCGTCGTTTAGTTATCGTTTGTGTTTGGACCTTCGAGTCCACCCCTCTGAGTGTAATAAAGAATATTGTATCGGTTTAACTCTCGTACGTTTTGTTACTGCAATGGTATTACACTCGTTTTGTCTATCATGTGTGTGTAAATTGATCCTGGCGCACACGTGAGATGCGTTCGGTTTTCTTTGTAAAATCGGGTGTGACATGAACCAAATCCAATTTTTTTTGTCTCTGCCCCAAAAACAGCAAATGCCAAGTGATACAACCAATTATGCCCATCTACACTAGTTGTTGAAGCAAACTGTCCAGAATATTTACCAGTCAATTTTGTGGCATCTATCCCTATATATGTCCTACAGCCAGCTATAAACCCATCCACACATGGCTTTAATGCAACAAAAATTCTCTTGAAGCGCATCTTCTTCTTCTTCTTCTTCTTCTTCTTCTTCTTCTTCTTCTTCTTCTTCTTCTTCTTCTTCACTAACTCTATTTCAATAATGCTACCAGGTATACTTAACTCCAATTGTGCTTTCCAGTTAAACAACAATTGAAAACTTTCTTCATATGTACCATGAACCTGCTCTAGGGCTACTTTCAAAACTGACCATGCCTTGGAGTACTTCAACTTAATCCCATAATCAGCTTCTACCTTTTCCTTTGCATCCTTTGCCCCCTTGTTTGGATTGTTCTTAACCCATTATGTCAACCTATCAGCAACCCACCCCTGAGTAGTCATCTTGCTTTCAATCAGCTTGGTAGTAGGGCAATTATGGGCTACAGGAAGTACTTTAATCTGTACATCACATCAAAGTAAACATTAGATAACAGATCATAGCCAGGGACATCACAATCCAAACTTGAATGTGCAAAATCAAGTAAAACAAGTACTTTACCTCAATTGTTTTTTATCATATATTGTAGAAGCATGTATGCGCCATGAGCATCCCTTGTGAGCACACTTTGCAATGAATCTAGTCTTGTCTGTCTTTAGGTCTTTAAACTCAAAACCTCTCTTCACATCATAATGTCGAATAGCCTTTCTGAATGCTACGATGTTAGGAAACAAGGACCCCACCTCAATTTTTGGATTCTCAGGATCATTAATCACATTCAACTCCTGTGGATCTGCATCATTAACCTCAGTGTCACCTTCAACAGCAGCAGCAACATGTTCACCAAAATCAGTTTCATTTTCATGAGATGGGTCAGCTGGTTGTGCACTAGATGGGGATGTTGGCTGTGGTGGAGCTACGCCAATGTACATGTGTTCATCATCGACACCAACATATTCCTCCTCATTGTCAAACAGATCAGGCTCTCTCTCAGGCTCTACAGCATGTGCATTCCATTCTGAATGTGCCCCATTGTCAACTGGAATGTTGTCGACAACATCATTAGGTGGCAATGCACACAAAGGCTCTAAATTATCGAAAGTCTGTTCCACAACTGCAGTTTTGTTGGTGTCGAACACAGTTACAATCACTTGGCAACTCATCTCCGACTCATACATGTCAAACAAATCCAACATTTGAATTTCATTACTTAGCTTAACATCCTCACCCACCCTCTTGACAAAGAACCAAACTGTGGCAGACTGGTTAGATGCCCATTTCACTTCACTGCACAAACTACTCATCAGAAAATCAAGTGAAAACGAGCCAATCTCCACATCCCACTTAATCACTGAGCCCTTAGTGTACGCTTTCCTACCCATAGAATTCATTGTCAGAAACCCTTCCACTTTAATCTCTAGTGTGAATAACTCAAGCCTATGAACAGGTAATCAAGGACATTACTAGGATGTTAGAATCGAACCCAAACACATGCAGAGGTCAGACCCATTGAGAAAGATCTTGCATACCTGACTGCGCTGCCCTTCATCTCCATTCCCTCCATCGCCGGCGCCCGCCGGCGCTGCAGGTAGGGTTCGACGGTCGCTGGCCGCCGCTGTCTCCTGTCGTCGCCCCTTCAAGGCTTCAACTCGGTTCGTCGCCCGCCGTCGCCCTAACTGGGTTCCTGTTTCTCAGGTGCAAGGATGAGGGGAGAATGAGGGCTCGTATTGAATATGAGTCAACCCAACTGAGAGTATCAAAGAGGCAGGGGCAGTATCGTCAATACGAAATTAGTGTACACATACACACCCTGCAGGTGGGCCTAAGGTCGTGGCGAGTGTAGAAAATGGCAAGAGCCCGGTAGAAGCAAAATTGTAATGGCATGGTTCCAATATGATGAATAGTAATGGTAGATCTCCGAACTGGCCAAATTGTAATGGCATGGTTCCAATTAACCCAAAGAGGAAACGTCAATCTCGACATAGAAAGGAGGGGATGTGGATTTCTGGGCGTTCATCGCCTTCGACCCTTCGTCAGTCATGGATGTTGCGGTGTCTCTTTGCTCATTTCTATCTTCATCAGCTCACTGTCAATCCCATTAAAAATAATTGAAAAAAATAACTAGTACAAGATCACGATGACGAACAGTTCACGGGGGCGCGGCGTATATGCGCACGTTTTCAAAGGTTAAAATCAGACTGGGGGATATTGACGTGGGTGGGACTGCCGACTGCGTCCACGGATTGTGTTCCGCTGATAGTAGTGTTGCCATGTTTGGTGAACAGATCATTAAGACCTCGGGCTCAGTTGGTCAATTCAAATGCGGCATACTGCCATTGCTTAAAGAAATCGGTGAAGTTGGTAGCGGTAACAAACTTCAGTACTCACATCTTTTTTAACACCAACACTTGATGACGAGAACGTTTCTACTAGTATAACAGAAAAAACATTAGTTTATAATTCTGAAATTTCATACCAGGCAACCAATGTTTCAAAAAGCCACCAAGGAATACGGACGGTTTCGATTCAGACATAGTTACATGTCGAACTCAACTCAACTGAAAAAAAATAAGCAACTCTACCTAATCGGATTAGGTATCGACTCAAGACGTACAACGCCAACACTACTGAAACTTTGCTTGGTCGATTGGTACGAGCCTGAACATCTTTGCGAACAACTCCGTCTGACCCTTAACTAAACTCCATTAAATCAGATTGGGACATCGACACGAACCTTCACGATCCACACATCGACAGCAATGTCTCATGCTGCTCCACTTCAACACCACTCACGCAAGAAACACCACTTCCAGTCTACCACTATACCCCCCTCCCTCTCTCTACTTCAGAGAAAATGACATGCAACAAATGTTGAAGCAACATGCTAGAAATGCTTGATGTCGCCGTCACGGCTCCGTCGATGCCACCCCAAGATGGTTGAGTTTTCACATGCATCAGCCAACAGGGTAGATCAGAGAGGTACGTAGAGGATACTTCCAAGGAGGGACCGACATCTATACCTGAGCATTTTTCACTACGTGAAAAACCTCAAATAGGTAACGCAACATTCGTAATGGACCTATGTGGCCCGTTACTAAAAATATTAAGGGTAATAGTCGCTATTTATGCCCGTTACAAATAAGTATGCGCCCGTCACAAATAAAATCTCTGGACGGCAGCTCAACTTATTAGTAACGAGCATTAATTATAGCCCGTTACATTTGATATTTGTTGTAACGGACCACGGGATGTCCGTTACCACTGCGGGTTCCCGGACCCGAATTTTACATTCAATCTCGTTAACTTCCCCTCGCGTCCGCGGAATATTTAACCTATTGTCATCATATGGGGGTGAGTGGCAACACATTTACCACCCATGAGAGAGGAGTGAATGTGAGAGAAATTAATTGACCCTGGCTAAGAGTGGCAAATAGTTAAATATCCCCGCGTCCGCCGTCCACCCCCTCGCGTTTGTCCCTATCCACTAGGATCATGCCCGTGCGTTGCTACGGGCAACAACAACATTTATACCGAAAGACATTGAATTAACGTGGCAATATAGTATGAAAATATGAAATATCCAAGATTGCATGACACTACAACGCATTATCCAATGTATTATCACAATATAATAATAATATTAATAATAGCCAAATATCCAATACACTGAATGTCTATAAGGTTGTGAACTCAAGATGTATAAGATAGCTCAAAGTTTGCAGAAGTTCTGCTCAAAATTTGCTGATGGAATGGAGCACATAATTCCAAATTTGTCAACATGAGTTACCATAGTGTGATCCCTGAAAGCTAGCACAGTGCAGGTAAAAAATGATGATGCACCATCCAGTTCATAGCATCTCTTCTTGATCAGACAGACCTACATGTTTTGAAGGGACCAAACACAATGACACCATTCATCCAACTCCACATCACCTCACACCTGCAATAAGAGAAGAAAATGATCAAAACAAACCACAACTTATGCAATATATACAAGAAAAAAAGATAGTCTTGGTACATGACAATCAATTGGCAGAACTTATATTATACAAGAATAAATATAATCATTCTAGAAGATGGACATGACTAAAGCCTGATAAAAGTTCAAATGATCAGATCCCAGGCAGGTTGGTCGCACTTCATCACAGGCAAATCGACCAAATAACAAAACTTACCAGAGGCATGTCACACTTCAGCACCAAGTAACCATGGGAAAATGTAAGTCGCTAGCCTCTGATAAATCAGATAGAACATCTGCAAGGAATTTTTCAAGTGTGGAGCTTCTGTTTCATCATATGCTACCACACTTTGCTGCAATAGTGGCATATTAGTTAGACGGTTGTGTAGCTAATTCATTACCTCAAATGTATTTGGCATGACTCTACTCCTCTCTTAACAACATTATGGGTAGGAAATGGAAATTTTGGTAATACCTAATTGCCAAAATATGTGTCCTTGTTTATCAACACACTGTGATATAACAAGTAAAATAATTAAGAACTATAGGGTTTTACCATTGATGGCTACATTATGTCTAGATAGCAATAAGGTAAATAGATTTAAGAACTGTTGAATTGGACAGCAAATGAAATTAGTAACAGATCAAATGGCAGTTCAAATAACAAGGCCATTGACTTTGTATATGTTTTGCACTGAAAGGAAAGCACCTCACTAAACAGAGACCCAATATCAATAACATGACCATTTGATGAACTGGAGATCTATCAACATAATGTCACCCAAATATATCCCCTACAGGTAAATACATGGCAGTGGCAACCTGATAGGAGACTCAAATTAAATACTTTTTATATAAAATCTGTACATTTTAGAAGTCGAGAAAAAAAAGATGTATTCACTAAAATCAACTTACTTGTTGGAATAGTATAACACCTACCTTACCAATCAGTTTGTATAGAAGCAAGAGTAGTTAAAATACAAACAATACCGTAGACAATCATATATTCCTATCACGGAAAGGAAACTAAGTAGAAAAAAGAAACAAAAAATGGAATATTGGAGATCACAATGATACAAAAGTCAAAACATTGGATCGGCGTAATGACACAAACTGAAAGATTAATCTGAACGGCAATGTGCAAATTGAGCTACCAATCAATGTAAATGAAGATAATGCAGGTAATGAAAGGAATTGCAGCTAGGAAGGAACAATCACACCCTAACAGACTGATATGTTGGACTCCAATCACATTCTTCACATGACAGAAAAAACATATTTAAAATACATCACCACACATCAATGAGAAACGATTTAGGGAGCCAAGATGAGAAGGTATAGAATGCAAAAGTAAAAGCAAAAGTCATAGAACCAAAATATACTTACCGAAGAGCTCCTAATCCAAATCCATGGCCATCTCCCAAACTCATCGTGAAGAAACTTCATTGTAAATAGAAAATGAACTAAGCAAACTGATATGAGATGCCGTGTACATTCAACTGCTAAATCCAAAAAAGGAAACTAATGATTGCTGAGCACCTTACAAAGTACCGAAGCTGAGCAAACTGATCTAAGATGACATGTACATTCAACTGCTAAATCTAGAAAAGGAAACTAACGATTGCTTGAGCACCTTACAAAGTACCAAAGCTACTCAGCTCATATGAAGAGATTCAATCATTATTTTTCAGAAATCAGATACCTAACAGATCAAGTAATTAGTAAGCATTGATGGATGTCAATAGAATCAATCATCTTACTTGTCAGGAGCACAATGTCAATGTGCGCCTAAAATGTTTCTTAAGTGTTGCACACATTCTTCACACAAATTTATTTCTCAAAGGGTACATGGACGTGTTCTTGCTGAACATACATGCCAAGCATCAGAAAGTATAGTCACTTTATGGTTTCGCTAGAAGAGAGACCATTTTCAATTATAGATAAAGTTTCTAATTGTTGTTAATCACATGAACTAATGCAGAACAAAATGCACATACACACACTATGAAGTATGAACACAGTATTGTGATTTACCTTGTTCCGTAATTGGAAAATTTTCAAAATTCTATAAAATAATATGTAAGAAATACCCAGCCAATAATATTGCAATACACATTTCAACAAGAAAATACAAAAAAAATTACAGCCCTAATGTGTAAGGAAACGTCTTTGGATAGAAAAGGACTATCTCTGTCATCTCCCCTTCCCCTTTTATTTCTTTAGGATATCAGTAAACACATGACTAAGGCAGAATCAAAAAAGAATAAAGGGTCCAATTGATTAAGGCGGAATCTCAAATAAATGCATGAAGCACATAAATGACACCACAATGGGCTTGATAGTGTAAATGAGCTATCTTTTTCTGCATTTACCAAGTGATTTATGTCTCTGAAGCCAATTGAATTCTAGTATGTATATCTAACCATGTACACTGAATGTATGCCCATTCAACCTGTGTTCACCTTATTTTTCACATCACTTGGCATTATCCAGAAAGCATCATAGGCATTGCCACCACCAGATTTACTGTTCGATTATGCTTCAGCAAGCTTCTTAAAATGCTCCAAAAAAGAACAATGCTAGAATACTGATATGAACAATGCCAATACCTTTTTGTCTTAAACGATGCTAGAATCTTGTAGATCACTTCCCATAACAAGAAAGGAGTTCCAATTCTTGTGTCATAGAAGTTCATGCCGATAACATTGCCATCATCAAGAGTTAACATAAATAAGCTATGATTTTTATTTAAAACATTGCTAGCTAATTCATTCCAATCCAACTATATACTTCCTTTTTTTCAGAAACATAAACCAGAGTCTATACAATTTCTGCGACTGTGTGCTTCCTTTTTTTAAAGAAACACAAAGCAGTCTGTCCAATTTCAAGCTGTGACAATTGATTACTCCAATATTATCTAGGTGCCATCTCCACTCCAGAAAAACAACATAATGAAGATCAGTGCTTGATTATAGCATAGGTTCGAGTACTGATTGCTTGATTCCAACTACACTCACCAGAACAGGTCATCCGTTCAAGCGAGGGTCGTCCGGCCGGGCGTCGTTCCGGAAGGCTGCGTGGAGGAAGGAGGTCTTCTGACGTGGAGGAAGGAGATGGAGGGGGAGCGTCCTGGATCGGCGGCACAGACGACCGGCAGAGGAGGAGGCGAGGTTCTATATCGGCAGCGTGGTCCACTTTGGCGCCGCGGAAGGTGAAGGGGCTAGCGCCGACCTGGATCTGCTGCTTGCCCTGGATCGGCGGCGCGGATGACGAACGGAGGAGAAGGCGACGTTCTGGATCAGAGGCGCGGAGCAACGCTCGAGGGCTGGAGCAGCGACGGCGGCGCTCGGATGAGGGAGGCGGATGGGTGAGGCGGTTGCGGCTCGGATGGGGGAGGCAGATGGCGGCGGCTCCTCTTCTCTGTCGATGGGCTCGCGTGGTTGCGGGGAGACTGGAGGGGAGAGACGCGGGACGCGGGGGGAGAGGGAGTTGCCCGGGGTGGCGACGTGGGAGTGTGGCCGCTCGATACGGTTGCGGTGGCGAGCTGCGAAAAAAAGGGACCGCGGGCAGGGGCGCGGGTGCCGAGCGGAAGGCGGGCAGAGCCACGGCGGGTGAAGCCATCGAGCGGATTTTTTACGTACCAAGTTTGTTCTCCATTTCATTCCTTTTAGAGTACTAGGGTCGTGCCCATGCGTTGCTACAGACTTACATCATAATTTGATAAATTACACCAAATTAACTAATATGAAATGAAAAACTGCAAAGTAAACCTGCAATGTGTGGAATCATTCGCACTTCAAAAACCATAAGGACACCGTCAGAGTTGGTTTCTTGAAGTTTTACTCACTGAACAGACTAAATACAAGCATCATTTTTAATTACTGATGTAATTCACTTAGAAAAATAGCAATTCGTGGTAAAGAACAATGTAAGGTGAATAATATGGCACTACTTTATATATCTTCAAACCACTGATTCACTTCACGCGTATGGATGATCCACCTAAAACTATACGCTGATTTAAAATTATATCACTCGTCCATCATGCCTTCAAACATTCCATTGATCTCCCTTTGATTCCATATGTAAATGCAGTGGCAGGACATTTCTCATAATCTGGGCATTCTCCTTGCAGGAAAATGCACTTATCTCCTTTCTTTTTAGATCTTGAGCCCTTTCATCTTTGATGGAAGCATCATGCCTGATGAATGAAATTGATCCCTATGAAATTTCAACATTTAAATATCTTTCCAGATTTTATACTCCGAGCAAAGCAACACAGACATACTTCATAGTAAGCACTTGGAGAAAAACAATAAGGTGCAACACATTACAGAATCGTAGGAAAAAGGAGTGAAGAGGGGGGAAACTAAATAATCAGAGCTTGTTAACCCCTATTGAAATACAAATTAAGCAAAACTGAAATTAGTATCTAACTATATATACAGTGTCTAATAAATTACTAAGTTTAATAGGCATTGAGCATGTAATAGTAAACCCCCCCACACACACACATATTCTAATAATGATTATGCAATATACATGATTCTAGATAGTAGAAATTCAGAAGTAACAATTTGATATGATTAACATCAAATTTGGAATGATTCCAATTATAATGGTACCTTGCAGGGCAAGATCCAATGCTCCAGCTATCCAATAACGAATTATGTTGAGACATGAGCTCAGCTGAAAGATCAACGGAAGGGATCCAACTTTCAGATATTCTACATACCAAACAAATTGTGACTATCACCTGCTTATGATACCGCCAGGAATTAGCCATCAGCTGTACATACATCAAGATCAACATTTCAGGTTTTCAGCTCTGCATACCTAACTGTCATTCTCATGGGTACAAAACAAAAGTATTTAAATTATTTCCACAATTACAAGTGATTGAACCTCACAAAATCATAACACACATGACCTACAATTTCAAATTAGCAGTTGTCTGTGCAACTAAAAAGCCTTATATTAACTCCTAAATTAGAGTTCCAACCATGATTCAGCTCAAAATAATTGTGACTTTCACAATGAACTCCAAGAGATGCAACTTATTTTGAGCAAACAAAATCATGAAAGAAGCAAAACTGACCTATAAATCCAACATATGCTGACCTATCCTATTTAGAGCAAGGAATATTAGTAGTCAGGTTCCAATGTTTCACAGGCTTGTCACAAAATTGATATCTAGGACCCCCAGGATTTGATGAACTTAATAAACTTTTCATTGCTGACGACGCCGAAAATAAATTCCACATATAACAGCACTACCGACAAAAGTAATGATGTGCACCAGAGCACAATAACCATACCTGCAAGGCCGGTGGCAAGCAATCTGATGTAATTGGTGATTGGGAACAAGTGTGTAACCCTGCCCTAATGCAGCAACTTATCCTGCACGCAAGTAGTTTGGGTCAGCCAATTTTAGATAGATGTTGAAACTTTCAAATGGGTTACATGTTAAGCTGGACTGACTAAACTGAAAGAAGTGTCTATACTTTTATTTTCTGTTATTATAATTTTTACATACATATACTGATTAAACTAAATAAAAGACACTAATATCTAGCAAATTATAGTAGATACACGTAGTGGATCTTCTGTATTTCTTTCCCTTTGTGATTAATTTTTTTTCAATAATTGTGTAAGCAGGAAATGAACACTGGACAATAATAGAAACTTGGCGATGCAGTTTATCCCAGATGTCCTCATCAAATCCGAAAGTTGAAGGTATGGTAGGACAGATGTGGAAGCACGTACCCAGTTCCATTGCTTAGACATGCATCTGATTCAGATATATTCTTGCAGTTCACTTCGGGGGAATTGGGTTGGAGGCAACGACGACGGTGTGGTTCGATCAGAAGTGACGACAACTGTTGACTGTTGTCCATGACAGGAGACTATGGCGGCGGGTTTGCGTCGCTGGGGTGGAGATTGGAGGCAGCTGGAATAAGCCACGTGTTCAGAATACTGAACAAATAAAAGCATATGACCAAACAAGATATAAATTTAGGGACTGTCTAATGGTGACTTGGGTGTTATGATGCGTGGAATCACCCGGGCAACCATATTAGTTCACAACACCAAGTTTTGAGTCTCATAAAAAACAGGTATTCGCAGAGGTCCTATCACCCGGATTTCATATCTTCAAGTGACGGTGTATATTTTTTTGCAAGGAAAGTAACGGTGTAGATATTTCTATATATAATAATATGATGGCCAAACAATAATTAGTTACATAATTATATTGTAAGCTGATTGGAAAAACAAAACAATGTAAAAATACAAGCAATTCAAATTAAATTAATAAAGAAAATCAAATTGGACAAATACACCCCTCAGATAGTCAGATGAAAACACAGCTAACAAATTACTCAGATTTAAAGTTACATGACATAATACTAAAATTTACATTAACACCATCACTGTAAATTAGTAAGTTATAAACTGTAAATCCTTAAGCACACCAATTTAGTGTGGAATTTAGGAAAGTAGGCCATTAAAACATTTAATTATCCTACATTGACGTCGGGAAAGGATTAGGGTGGAGTAACACAACTATCTGCAGAGGTCTGACAACGTATACATAATAAACAAGGCAGCCAATGGAGACACGCAACATCATACGGAGAGAGGAAAAGGAGGGCGAGATCAAATGGTTCAAAAAAATCAGGTGTTGAAGCCGCCACAAACACCCAGGTAATGTATAGCTTTTCCCTAAATTTAAGCACGCCATGGAACAAAAGATGTGGGATCGATAGTTCCAAACCTTCTTGGTATGCATCAGTAGTCCATTGCGAGTGTAAATCCCTGCAAACATGTCAGATTTGTCAGATAACAATGTCGAACAGGAAGACCTAAAGGGTATCAACATTTTTTTAGAATAAACAGATATCAGATTTAAAAAATGCTTTGCTTAGATCAGGTGAAGAAACAAACCTAGTATGCATTGGTCGGTCGACCGATCGTGGTCCTTTGAGTTGACTTATTCAGTGCAAACAAATTATCTATCTATCCAAAGAATAACACAGAATGAAGAAAATTCTCAAACGCGCATAATGAATATATTTGTCAGTACTCAGTAATAAAAGGAAAAGAATTATACTTTCTTCAAATATGTTGGAATTACACTTATGATCCCAATCTCTTCAAGTCTGTTCACAAACATCCTCGCATAGTCGCATTAGGAGTTAAATATCTGGACAATGATTATAGCTCCTGCTGCAGCTATTGAACAATCGCTGCTCACCATAGCTGCCTGAAATGCATGACAGTTAAAAAAATCAAATTGATGTCCGTTGAATTATTGTTGTGGATACTTATCACAAAAAAACTGAAGCTACGGGAAATTCATACCTTCACGGATCAGATTGAGATTTGGGGTCGATCCTGTTTCGTCGATGTTCGCTTGCAAGACTGGGTAGGGATCGATGGCCTCTTTTGGGTCGTTGATGCCGATTGCCAGAGAGGGAACCACCATTCCAGGGGCGTGCCACCTGGGAGTGCTTAGCGTAGTGGAGGAAGAAGGGGCCTCGCCTGGTCCCGTACAGACGGCGGGATCGATGGAGAAATGCCAACGTTGTAGGTTTAGGGATCCTGTTATCCTTCGTGGAGCAGCGCGGGGCATGTCGGCATCGCATCTCGACCTACAAACCCATAAACACAGAGAAAATGGCACCTCAGATCCTCTTCGACGGCGGGGGCGGAGAGAGTAGAGGAAGGAGACGGAGGACCAGAGACGAACATGGCACCGTCCTCGATCCGGAGACATCAGAGAGATGTGGTGGCACAACAGCATGTCGGAGAAGGCTATGAAGAGGCGGACGGTTGCCGTGAGATCCGTGGCAAATGGAAGCGGCGGAGCAAGTGAGGCGTCGAGGATGTGTCGCGTAGGGAGGGCAGTCGCCCTAAAGGTCGGAGGCCGCGGCGTGATCTGCTGCTTGCCCTGGATCGGCGGCGCGGACGACGGGCGGAGGAGGAGGTCGCCGGCGGCGTGATTTGGATCGGATGCGCGTCCTAGATCGGCGGCACGACCGACGGGAAGTGGCTCGGTGGGGGAGGCAGCGCAGGTGCTGGGGATGGTGCTCTGAGCCCCTGACGGACGGCGGATCTTCCTCTCGTGGTGCGGCGGTGGAGGGAGGATGCGTGAGCGGGCAGAGCCGATGGTTCCGACGGCGGGCGAGCGCGGACGGCGGCACGGGTGCGGGGGATGGCGCTCTGAGCCTCTGACGGAGGGCGGGATCCTCTTCTCGCGGTGCGACGGCGGAGGGAGGATCGCGAGCGGCCAGTCGTGGGTTCTGACGGTTCGGGGAAAAGGAAAAAGAAGAGAGAAACAGTACCGTGGTCGAGGGTAAAAATGGAAGAGGTAAAAATGACGGATCGTGGGCGGGTGAAGCCACGGGAGCGGAAGATTTTTACGTACCATTACTGTTCTCCACTTCATTATTTTTAGTAGTAGATAGAGATAATAAGAAAGAAGATAAGAAGATTCCTCCGCTGCGACCCTCTCTCTGGCTCCCTTTTCCTCCTTCCTTCCCCATCACTCTACTCCTAGCCTCTGGCGCCCTCCCGCCGGCGTTCCATCCTCCGCAGTCGCCGGCCCCTGGCGCCCTCCATCCCTACCGTCCTGGCCTCCTCCCTCCTTTCCCATACCCCCCCGGTCGCGAAGCTTGATGTCGAGGTGGGCGCGAGGAGCGAGGAGAGGGCCGCGGAGATCTGCGCGCGCGGAGGCCGATGCGGCGGCTGCCTGCTCGTTGTGGCCCTTCCCCGGCCGCCGCCGGCGGCTTGAGCCTCCCTCCCTTGCGGCGCCGGAACTCTCTCCCTCTCTCCGTTGCGACGGCGGCTCCCTCCCACCGCGCGGCGAGGACCCCAACATCACACGGATCCAGTCCCTACGCAACCGGATCCGGTGTCCAAGGTGCCTGATCCATCGCCAGGTGCGGCGGCTAGACCCAACCATCGCTGCGCTGGAGCTGGGCGTAGGACGGCACAGGGCTCGTGCGATGGGTCGTTGAAGAGGTCGCCGCCAGTCGCTTCCCGTCCATCGTGTTCCACCAGTACCGGAACTACTGCTCCGCCGCCGATGTTGCGTCTCCGTCCCCATGGTTTGGCTCCGCCCTGCTCCCTACACTCCCTTCCTCACCGTCATATCCCTTGAGCAATTTTGCCCAAATGTGTGACATCCTGGCCGTGTGCTCGTGCGTGATTCAGTACCTGCAGCTACAATGTGCTCTTGAGGGTCCTGCTCATGGTGCAGCAGCTCCTGCAGCAGAACAAGCACTGCTCCAAGAGGGACATGTACTACATGTACCCCTCCATTTTCGTAGGTCTGTGCTCATTACTGCAATGTTCCTCCTCTTCCTGATATGGATGACTAAAATTTAGAAATTCAAATTCATAAATTATGTGCCCTCAAGAGAAAAAGATTCGTACATATTTATGCATTGTTATCCCCGCCGTTGTAGCTTGACTTAACTGAATTGTTCTTTCTTGTGATTGCAAGTAGGAGTGCCTAGTTTTTTTTGCAGTTTGTCTAGTTTTGTAGACGTAGAAAAATAAGCAGTCTTATTTCTCCTTACTTTGAAACTAGATCGATGTAAAATTGCTCTCTATCAGTGTTGCTGCAATTTCAAATGTTTAGGGAAAAGAAGCACACTGTGCACTGGAGGTAGTTTCTTGTATCCCTGAAAGTACTGTACAACACTTACAAGTTATAGTTCTTGTGTGTTTTCAGATGCCAGATGCCACACCGAAGCAAATCAAGAAAGCTTACTACATCTGCATGAAGTCATGCCATCCTGATCTCAGTGGGAATGACCCTGATGTCACGAATTTCTGCATGCTCATCAATGAGGTTTACACGGTAAAATCCTAAGAGTATTCCTGCCATTTCCAGATTTCCTGAAGGGAACATATTGTATGGAGCTGCATTACAATTTTGTCAGTAAAGTTAATATGTGCATGTGACACAGAAATTGTATTTGGATTCAAATTTAGAAGCTCTTAATTATGTTCTGCCAGCATCTCTGTAGGATGCAAGAACTGTGCTAATGTGTGCTCTAAGGTCTTTCAAATTGAGGAAGATTTTGGGAGGGCAAGAGTTTACGATCAATCAGGTGATGTACAACTGATTGAAGAAGCTATTGAGAGCTGAATGTACTAGATGATAAGCTCGTATTTATGCATTGTTATCCCCACCGTTGCAGCTTGACTTAACTGAATTGTTCAGTCTTGCTGTTGCAAGTTCCATTTTTATTGGCTGATCACAAATTAAAGTAAGAATTATACCTTTAATCTGAGGAAATAAGTTTGCAAACAAAAATGGCTCTTTGATTATGATTGTTTCAGCCTGTGTTCTCCATGTAACTTCTTTGCTTCAAGTATCAGAAAATTTATTTATAACATTCCTAACACAACTATAATTGTTCCTTTGGCTGATGATAGATACACCATTGTTCGTACTATTGGATACACAAATGAATAGTATAGATTGAGAACTCACATCATTCTACATTCATTTTTGTAGTGGCAATGGCTCAGCACGGTCGTTGGTGGTCTCTCTTGGTCTGAAAGATCATTCTCAGGTAACATAGGGAAATTCACTTTGTGCGACTGTTTTCACTGATTATGCCACACTCCAGATTTTGAAGTGCCAGTAGCTTTGTCAGTCTTGGGTTACTGATTATATGTAATGTATCTGATGTATGCACACTTCTACACAAAAAAACTACAATATAAGTGCATGCTATATGTTTTTTAATTAATTAAGCTCACATCTGAGTTTTCAGACTTGCAAACTTATTTTCTCTCATGCTGCTTCAGGCCTACAAGAACATATATAATTGGGATGCCATTTGCAGCCTGTGCTCCACAAGCTCATGAAGGTAATTCGTCCTGCCTTTGCAGCTGAAATGGTTGCTGGCACCTGGCTATTCAGAGTTTTCACTCTGCTGATGCTGCTAGACACATATGCTTTAGAATCAGTGGAGTAAGATTGGATTTGTGTGGTTATTAGGCTCTGTTACATGGCTATTTAGTCTGCAAGAGCATGTGTATGTGTGGATGTAACTGAGCATGTGTATGTATAGATGTAGAGTAACTGAGACATGTATGTATAGATGAACTGTAAAAGAAAAGGTACTCCCTCCGGTTTGGTAAATGAAGTCGTTTTGGACATGATTTGAGTCAAACATTGGGAATATAAATCATGAATAACTTTTAAGCCATTGAGTTTGGAAATGTGAAAACTACATGAATAGATTTGTCTTGCAAAATACTTTCATAAAAGTATACATATGTTAGTTTTTAACAAATATTTTTATAAAAAGAAGAAGTCAAAGTTGTACTTTGGAGACAGTGTCGCTGTCCTAAACGACTTCATTTACCAAACCGGAGGGAGTATTTTAATTTTTTTTTGTTTTTTAGTTCCATATTGGTAACGGCATTACCATAATGTCCGCTACCAAAGACTGAACATTGGTAACGGGTGTTATTGACGCTCGTTACCTATATCTTAACGGGCCTTATGGTAATGCCCGTTACAAGTGATAATTATTGGTAACGGGCAAAATGCCCGTTACCAATGATGGACTATTTGTAACGCTTGATCAGTAACGGGCGATGCCCGTTACCAATGCCCGTTACCAATAACACTTTTTCACGTAGGGGGTGTTTGGTAGGCTGCATAGCCTATCCAGGCTTTTGCAGTGCAACCCACCATTGTTTGGTAGGGTGCATAGGCCTTTATGCAGGCTTCCCAAGTGCAAAAGTGGGAGCCCAGTCTGCATTCCCAGAAACGGAGTGATCCCCCTCACCTCTTTTCTTCCACCACCACCGGATCTCAGCAAGTGGTTCGCACCGGCGCAAGTGGTTCGCACCGGCGCTCGCCCCCGCGTGGCTGATGATGACGATCCCAACGGCGGCGGCGGCCCCGCGGCGGAGCTCGCCCGCACGGTCGGCGCCGGCGGCCCCGCGCGGCGGATCTCTCCCACACGGCCGGCGGTCGCGGCCCCGCGGTGGATCTCTCCCATACGGCCTGCGGTAGTGGGCCCGCGGCGGAGCTCGCCTCGCGGCGGTGGAGGATGGGGAGGGAGGCACAACAGCAATGGTGGAGATTGGGAAGGGGCGATTGGCAGAGGGAGGAGCCCGGACTCGCTGCCACCACCCACCGCGGGGGCGATTTGAGCTCGATTTCGATGGTTGGAGGCGGACAACTGGAGCTCGGTCGCTGTTGCAGTTGCGCCGTTGCGGCCGGTCCTCCTCTGCTTCTGCCGCCGCCAGGGGCCAGGACGCTGTCGTCCGCCATGAGAGAGAGGGAGGGAGGTGGATAGCTCGAGGGGGCGCTGGAAGATGACCGAGCTTGCCGGCGGGGAGGTTGGGAAGGGGAAACAAGGGTGGTAACTTCACCTTCAACCACCACAGGGTTATCTCATTCTATTGTGCGGCCTACCAAATACAAGCATACCAACCCAGTCTATCTCTATTCACCCTACCAAACACGAGGGGTTTGCACTCTATTAGACGTGCTTAGATTAGCCTGGCTTCAAATTCTAGCCAGGCTAGAGTTAGCCAGGCTGCCAAACACCCCCGTAGTGTTTAGCCCGGCCCGGCCACGAACCTTACTGGACGGGCGTGGGCAGAAATCTTGAAGCCAGCGAAAATATTTTTTGACCCGAGACCGGTCTGAAATGTTGTTTTTAATTGTTTTCTCAACCTATCGAGCCCCCACTCAGGGCCCACCTAGCTGACGTCGGTGCGCGTGGCCGCCATAGGTTGCGAGCATTCGAGTCAGTTAGGGCATCAAGAGACTGTAAGTCTGTAACCGGCAGTTAACAAGCCCAACCACGACAACCCATCACCAACCACATCGGGCAACAGGTAAACACCAAGCTAGGGTGCATGATCGTCGGGCAATGTCACCAACGGATCAACAAGACCACCCAATCACCAATTCAAGAACTTTAGGTCAGCAGCATGCAGATTCGCCAAGCAGAGTTGCCGCTTGGTCGGACAAATGAAGGGGAAGAGAAAAGGAGAGGTTAAGGAGCAACAAGACCACCCAATCACCAATTCAAGTTGCTTCGCCAATCTGGCACTCTACCATCTTTGCATCTTCGGAGAACCACCACCGCCTCGTAGCTTGGAGACGACACGCCGTCGTAGGGAAACTAAAATGTTGTGTGAGGTGGATGTTGAGGCATGAGGCCCAGTCCTCACGTTCACATCGTAGCGGGTAGCTTTTCCTTGTCATTTATTTAACGACTCGGCTGCGTGCCCTGTTACACACTGCTAACCACGTCCAACCTCATAGATAGCTGATGTACACAAGGAAAAATAGGTTCTTGACGATCACACCATGTACGAGTACTACTGTGCCACCTTCCACGCCAGCAAGGCGTCGGCACGCCAGCCACCAGCAGCCCACACACGGACACACCACACCACACTCCCACGCCCGCACCGGCGGCGCCCGTCACGCGGCGTTGCGGAGGAAAGGAAACCGCGCGCGCCGCAGCGCACCAACCGCGGCTGCGCCACCTATACCGGTGTGGTCTCGACACGGACAGCCCAGACAGAGTCCGGCACTCCTGGGATCAGGTTGCCAGGTCCTCCCTCCCTCCTCAATCCTCCCTGCTGCCGCTCGCGGAATTTCGGTCGTGGCAACCAGGTCCGCCGCAGGCGCTTCAACGCTCACGCGCCGGAGGATTGGCTTGGGCCCGGCCTCGGCAAAGCGCCCACTGCGTGTGTGCTGGCCGTTTCACCGCGAAATTCATTTCCCCACTCCGCCCGCCCACCGTCAGCTCGCGCGCGCGATCCAACGCCGACCTACCCCGTCTCCCCTTTGACCGCGCCTCACGCGATTAGCAGAGGAACAGCTCTCCGATCCCCGTCAGGACTTATTTAGTCACCAAACCTTTGCGAGGTCGCGAGCCGTATGCCCGTATATAAGCACCTCCTCTCGAGATCGACAAGGAGAAGCAACCACCACCACCACCACCACCACCATCACCACCAAGCTGAAGACTGATCCAGACGCAAAAAAAGGCATCGCGATCCAGGCAAAGAATCTAGCAACAGCGCGAGCAAAAAGGGAAATTGAAGCGTTTCGAATGGAGACGAAGAAGCAGAGGAAGCACCACGCCAGGTCCAGGAGCTTCACGGGCGCCGCAGGGCTGGCCTCCTTCTTCCGCTCCACCGTCGCGTCCTTCTCCACCTTCCCGTCAAACCGCGGCAGGTCCTCCTTCAACCACCGCAACGCCTTCTCGGGGCCCATCGTCTCCATCGTCCCGCCGGAGGCCCGCGGCGGCGGCAGCAGGAGGAATAATAAGCCGCAGTCGGGGTACCGGACGCCCGAGCCGTCGTCGCCCAAGGTGTCGTGCATCGGCCAGATCAAGCGCAGCGGCTCCAGGCGCCAGAAGAAGGTCAACCCGTGCGGCAAGAACGGCGGCGCCTGCCCGCTGCCGCCGCGGGCGCCCACGGCGGCGGAGGGGACGACGAAGCCCCGCGCAAAGCCCAAGCGCTCGCTCGTGAAGCGGATGTCCTTCTTCCGGCGCAGCAGCTCCCGGTCGCGGTCCATGTCGTCGAAGGATGTGGTCTGTGACGGGACCAGCTGCGCCTTCCCAGCGGCGGCGGCCGCCACGGCGCCGGCGGGGCTCGGGCAGATGAAGCGGTTCACGAGCGGCCGCGCGGCGCTCCAGGACTTCGACTGGCGGGAGGAGGATGACATGAGGAGCCACGGCAGCGACTACGACGAGGAAGAGGACGAGGGGTTCGTGGCGTACTCGGCGCCGCTGACGCTCGGCGGCGGGGTGGTGGCGTCCGAGCCGAGGAAGGAGGTGAACCTGTGGAGGCGGCGCCCCATGGCTCCTCCCACTCCGCTCCGGCTTCCTTAGATGCTAGCGACTGACCAGCGTGCGTGCGTGCTCCATGTTCATCTCCGTGCGCCATTAGTTTGTACAGCTCTACACGCTTTATGTGATGATGATCATACAAGTTTAGTTAGTTGACTTTTGTAAACGTGATGCTCGTCTTTGGAAAGGATATGCAATGTTGTAAAACAAAATGTTCGTCTCAGCAATTTCTCTCCTTTTTTCTTCCACACACACACATGATCGGTCTGGTCTTGTGCATGTACGATTGGTAGATTAGCTTAGAGCTTCTCAATCCTGAACAGAAATGATGAACATGACAGTCTTGAGTGCAAGAAGTTTACGTGAATTTGAAGCGAATTTATTGGAGACAGTAGTACAAGCTGGAACCAGGATTTTTTTCGCACATATATTTTTTTTTAAAAAAACAGTTCAGCTTTCGTTAGATGTCGCTTGTCAATAATAATTGTATGCATTTTGGTCGCGGTTTCATACAAGGATGGTTGTGCAGAAATATTCTTGACAGTGGACAGACCAAATGAAGTTCAGCCACATAATCCTGCGTGGTGTGTGTATATACATACACACATACATACAGTACTATATTCGTTTTATAATGAACTCGAGAATAATCTGCCTTGTGAACGCCGAAACAGTCAAAAAGGTGGCGGTTAGTTGTTCTACAATGGCATGCGCGCGCCCATGCTACTACTACTATTCTGACAAGTTTAAGTGTCTCTGCACATTTTCTCTAGAATCATTCAGGGCGTGAGGTTTTGAGAAATTAAAGCTTATTGGTCAGCGCAAGTTAGCGCCGGAAAAACTGCTACGGGGAGGTCAACCAGGACTGGTCGTACGTACAATAACTGATATGCATCATCGGTTCAACTATCTGAAAAAACGCATAAGAAAAATCCAGGTCGCACTCACTCATGCCGAATCTCAGGTCGAGGTTTCAATGCTATTGCTGGTAACATAAAACCATGACTCGTCAAGATTTTTAAGCATGTGACGCGCACAAGAATTCAGCAGCACAGTTTTTTTTAATCGAACTAACTCCATATAGATCGTGGTTGTGGACGCATGCTCAGGAAAATCGGGGAGATGTTGAAAAAGATGGGGGCGGGAAAGCAGAATACAGATCACGGTGACTCCGCAGAAGACGAAGAAAGAAAGGAGGCTCTTGTCTTTGCCTGCCTAGTCGTCACATGCATTTAACACGTTCTACGCATGATCAAAGTTCAAAGTAACAGAAAAAATAATAAAACGTGACGCGGACAGTGGGCCAGCAGCACTGCAGCAAAACTGGAAGCAAGAAACAGTGGGCCGGAAGATCGGGCCCATCTAGAAACTTAGTAATCCCATAAGTCCACAACCACCCACCCACACCACACCTCGTCCTCGCACGCTCTCTTTTTTGCTTGAGAAAAACGCACAAAATGGCGACTCGTATCTAGTGAAAATTAATCTCTGTGTGCAAATTATAAAAATTTCAATCTAAACTACACGATGTTTATCCAAATGGACGCTCAGGAGAGATTTATTTTCACCAGATATGTCTTGAAAACAAAACAAAATCAGCAAGTCCAATTGCCATATATATGACTATGTTTGCAAGCGCATGGCAAGGTGAAGGCTGCCGTTAAACAAGTTCTCTGGTTCCGCACATGTTTTCTTTTCTTTGTTATATTGATAGTTACATACATTTTTGATACATAGGCTGTACTGGAGTATCAATATATTTCTGAGTCTAAAAACATACTCCCTCCGTCCAAAAAAAATACAATTTTAGGATTCAAAATTTGTCCCACAAAGAATGCAATTTTGATTAACCAACCACAAAAGACAAGAGAATCTGAAAACTTCTCACATAAAAGGCAAGCCAATTACTAGATCTTTCTCATATAAAACAAGGGGTATTTTGATCATTTTACACATTGCATTGGTTTGCGTGTTCGGTCCTACAATTGCATTTATTTTGGAACGGAGGGAGTATGTTTTCTTTGTGCTAGTTCAGTTAGCTGTTTTTTCCCTCGAAGCAAAAGCTTTTCATGTTCTTCTTTCCCGCACAAACCAAACCATCTCCGTAAGGTCCTACGGAGTACGGACGATCGATCGAGCGAGCGGGCAACGTGGATGCGTTTCGCAACACAAACTCTGGCCCACAAATTCCACCCGCAGTTTCTTCGGCCGTCGCCACCAACGAAGTCGACAGCGATGAGTGTTCTGGATGGCTTGCGCCTTTCACTACCACGGCAGGGAAGAAGCTAGGCCTAGTCGTGCGCGGGCGCGCTGCGACGTGATGGGGCCTTTGACGCCGCCGTTCCACCTATACACAGGCCGGCCAGGGAGGGAGGGGAGGGTCCGGCCGGAGCCGGTCGCTGTTCTCTCTCGACAACGACCTCTATATGTTTGGCGCTTGCACGACAGCACGGGGCCGACATCAGACAGGCACCGATCTCCGCCGGGTTCCCGGATGGATGTAGGAGTGGATGCTGCTCAAGGAACGGGCGGAAATATCTCTAAAACAAAGGCCGCTGATTCCGACTTTCCGAGTGCAATGCGAAACGAATTCCCTCGAGGTTCACGTCTTCACGAGTCGGACTGGCGTCTAGTCCCAGGAGAAACAGATGGATGGAACAACGAAGCAGCTTGAGGAGACATCTTGAAACGCAGAGATACAAGAAACCACCACCTGGCGACTACCACCACACATAAGATAACTGAACACGCTATCACCTGCATACTGAATCTCCTGGGAGGCGTGAAGATCGTGGCGAGGGCGACAGCAGGGAGATGCTAGCTAGCGGAGTGATTACTGATTCCAGCGAGAATTCAGAAATGCATATCTCAAATCTCCACCACGGCACCACCATGCCGGCCTGCTCCGGGATCTCAAATCTCACAGCCTGGGTCCGGGGCCAGCCCATTGTTTGGTGTCGCGACGATGATGAGGAAGAAAACAAAAGTAAAGAAAGGAACAACGCCGCGGCCGCGCTGACGTTTTATAGAGAAATTTGTGATTACAGGACTCCAAACAGTGTGCTTTGCTATAATAAGACTCCAAATGTGTACTTCGCTAAAAGGACAGTCAAAACATTTGCACTTTGGTGCCGCCATGGTGCGGAGGAGCCGACCGACCTCCTCCTCGCGTACAGGCCTGGAGGACTGGACGCGGCGGGCGCCGAGGAGCTTGATGGTGCAGATCCTGTGGGTCGCGGCAGGGGGATGACGGGCTTCTCCGGCGGATGGACGGGCGACGCTGGCAGTTTGGGGGACGGCTCCATGGCTGCGGCTGCGTTTCTACTTCGTGACGTATGTTTAGTTGATAAAAGTGATTAAAAGGATCCAAAATCTTAGAATTGCAAAATGCAAATGTTTCGGATGTCATTTTAGCGAAGTCCACGTTTGGAGTCCTATTATAGCAAAGCGCACTGTTTGAAGTCCTATAATCACAAATTTCTCCGTTTTATGAGCCGGCGAGTGCAAGGAAGCTGTGGCGTCGCATCCGATCACGCTCCGGCCTCCGGGTCAGCGGATGGCGAAAAGGATCCTTGCTTTTGACAGCACCGCGGGCGGCTGGGTTCGCCATCCATCGCAGCTTTCTCTGAGACCTAATAGCCCACTGCATTTTTTTTTGTGAAAGATCAAGCCCACTGCTTTATTAGCCTGACACTAACCTGACCCTAGATCACGCTACAGCAAGAATCAGCTTCAGAAAACGCAGAAAACCCAGTCAATGCAAGCGCCCCAGAATAGTGTGACACGGCAATCCTGCATCATCGCAAGTGGTTCAGAAAGTTGGCGCGGCGACTATGATCACGGCAATTAGGGCCACGTGCCGTCTTAATACGTTCGGTGTTGATTTGTACGACAGATTTGTTTTGAAAAAAATTGGGTCTGTCTATATGTCACCCGTGTGATTTGAGGTCTTAAATCACACGAATTTGTGTTACCAACAAATCTGTGTGATTCTGTGTATGTCCTCACACAGATTTCATAGAAGATAAAAACACACAGATTTTCTCTATCCTATTACCCAAATTAACAGAGAAACCGAATCTGTGTGATTTTTATCATGTCATCACACAGATTTTAGTGTAGAACAAAATCATACAGTTTTGCAGGCACAAAAAAAAAACAAAAAATTTGCACAAATTCAGATCCATAAAAATTATATAGATCAAGTGACTAATTTACATATGCTGAATCAATAAGTTACTGCAAACACATTAGAGTAAAAAAGTAGGCGATAGAGGTAACTTAATTTGTATTTTAAATATGTACCAATTCCAAACTGAAATGGCATATTCAAATGATATTCAAAGACGTACTTAACTGACAATCAGATTGGAAAAAAATACCAGACTCAAATGACAGATTAAACAAATAACTGAAAAAAATACCAAATGACCAAATGACAGATTTAAACAGATAACTGAAAAATACCAAATGACAGATTTAAATGACTCAAATGACAGTTTTGAATCGATCAAATGGCACATATAAAAAACAGATACCAGAATTTCCAAGCAACTGACAGATTCAACAAAACAACCAGAAAAATCAAATGCTGAATCCAACATTCCAAATTCAAATAGCAGATTTAAACAGATACAGATAACTGAAAAATACCAAATGACAGATTAAACAGATAACTGAAAAATACCAAATGACAGATTTAAACAGATAATTTAAAAAACCAAATGACAGATTTAAATGACTCAAATGACATATCTGAATCGATCAAATGGCACATATAAAAAGCAGATACCAAAATTTCCAAGCAACTGACATATTCAACAAAACATCTAGAAAAATCAAATGCTGAATCCAACATTCTAAATTCAAATAGCAGATTTAACAGATGACACAAAATACCAGAATTTGCAAGCAAATGACATATTTAAAGCCCACAAATGACAGATAGCTCAAAAATACCAAATGGCAGATTTAAATGTCATATTGTCCAAATGCCAAAAAATAAATAAATGAAAGATTCATATGGCAAAATTAAAGAACATTCTGATTAACAGATTAAACACCAAATAGACAAAACAAACTCAGATGGAAAGATTAACAAAAAAAATGACCCCCAGATAACATAGGACAGATTTACAAATCAACCAGATATCAAAGACCAAATCCAAAATTCAAATGGTAGATGTAAACTAACAAATGACATATAACATATTAAAAATTAATGAACAAATGACAGATGAAGAAAGGTTGCTTCAGAAAAAGTTTGCCCATGAGTTGTAAAGTGCAACAAAAAGGACCAGGGAAAAACATTTTGTATCATCATAGGCATGAAAACAAAAAAATTTGAAAAATCAAAAAACAAATTATATATATAACCATACCACACATATTATAAGTTGTTCATTCCACATAGATTAAGGAAAGTAGCTAACATGCACACATGAGTCTGACAGGCTAAGGGATTATGGGATACATATAAAAAAGGAGGGCGTCGAAAAAAGCTTTAATTTGGATCTATGATAACTAATGCAACCTCCTTTTTATGCCTCACGTACTCTGCAAACATACAAACCAATGTGTGCTGTGAGAAAAAGTATAACAAACTACTAAAAAGGGAAAAAATGCAATAAAGGGGGCAAAAAAAGTACTTTGGGAAGAAGATCAAATTTTACGCTTCTTAGATCCACCAGCTTCAGAAGGTGCGCTAGAGCCAGCAGGTTCAGCAGCATCCTTCGGTCAAGCGGCTACAACTTTAGCTTCAGAGGATCCACCAGCTTCAGCATGATCTTTCCCCATGATCTTCTTCATCTCTTTGACATAATCTTCATTAGTCTTTTGGAGCTTGTATTCGTCTGGAGTTGCATCGCGGATCCTTTTCTGCACAAAGTTTCCTACGTCCCGAACGATACTGACATACTCCAGCTTTCTGAATCCTATGATTGTGTTTCTAACAGCTTTCACCTTCTGATGTAGCTTGTTAGCGTCTTCTGCAGATGGGCATTGCACAAGAATTTCCCCAAGCAGAGGAAGCTGACCAACCTTGATAAAAAAAGCACCAAAAATAAGACAAAAAAAGTAATGAAAAACATAATCAAGAAAAAAAGAGTAATAACCTCAAACAAGTTTGAATGTATTTTACCCTAAGTAACATATACTAAATTTACATATGCTGAATGGATAAGTAACAACAAACATATTAGAGTAAAGACATAAAACAAGAAAGGTAAATAAATATGTATCTTAAAAACTATGCCAACAGAGTCATGCATGTTTCAATCAATCGTGTCTTGGTTAGTGAGGCATTTAGTAGAAGCTATGTAATACGATATGGTCAATTATACTAATTAAAAATTTAGGACACACAAATACATAACTACTAGGCCTGCATTTAGGTATGTATTGCTTAGCTATAATAAAAAATGTAGAGATGCAAAACCGTGTTGTATCCATGATGCTTAAAACTAAAAAAAGATACGAACACTCCATAAAGCACAAATGAAGAACACACCTATGGGGGGCTGTGCAGATTCACAAAAATGTGTATTTTCAGAATGAATTAATGAGGTAACTACCAAAAAATCATATTAGAAAAAAAGCATGCAACTACCAAAAAAGTGGCCAAATATGAATGAAGTGAGCAAACTGGACCCCCATATAAAAATTAGCTGATGATATTTGGAATAGTGTACATTATATTATTCTAATGTGCTAGGCACGTTACATAAAAAAACATCGCGCAGGAAGTTCATGTGGCAGATATAAAAAACACAAACAAAAAAAAGAAACACGAGAACACAGAAATGAAAAAAGAAAAAGTTGCAAACCTTGAAATTTGCATGCTTCAATAGATCATAGACGACTTATATGACAATTCAGAACTACTGCATCTCTGGACAACGGTCCCTTTTGATCCAAAACATGAGCGAAAACAAGAGTGTCGGTGGGACCTTCCTTCAGACCAAGATAGTGAACCATAGTGTCGTATGGACCTCCCTGGGCCCACTACCTCGGTGGGTACCAGGACCGACTACTCGGTGGGCCCCTGGGACTACCCGACTTGCGCTGCACGGCACCTGATGGCGTGAAGCACAAGGACTACAGAGGAGAAGTACTCGGTTAGGAAGCTGTACATGTCCCGCACTGTATGGAAGACTCCTAGACGTACTCGACTAGTACTCTCTCCCTACTCCGACTTGTAACCCTGCCTCCCGGACTATATAAGGCGAGGCAGGGACCCTTCTCTAGCATCTCATGCAATCCAATCTCACGGCGCACTATTACACCATCTTGTAATCGTGCCCAATCAATCCAGAGCTACGCATCATACAGGACGTAGGGTATTACGCACCTCGCGGCCCGAACCTGTCTAAATTGTGTGCCACGTGTCTCTTCCTTCGAGTTACCGATCTCGGCGAGGCCACATTCATCTACTTCGGGTACTCCCCTTAGTAGGTTGCTGGTCTAAAACACCGACAGCTAGCGCGCCAGGTAGGGGATCTCGCCCGAGATCACATGGCGAACTCGAAGGCTCCTGTCTACTTCAAGCCAACCGCCGCCTTCAACCACGGCGACACCTTCATTTTCGGCGCTTGGGTCTGCACTGCTAACGGCGCGGGATCCTACCACCGCCGCCTCACCATGCAGCCCAACCCGGAGACCGGCTTCGTGAGGCTTCCTGAAGTTGTCACTGGCGAACTCGCCGGCAAGTTCGGCGAAATTTCGCTTTTCAACCATCACGCCGACTTCGAGCTCGAGTCCGCTTCCAACTCGAACTCGACATCTCCATGGGCTATCGCATGCGAGCCGGCTGCTCAGCCATCGCATGTGGTCCCCCCATCCCGCGAGCGCCCCATGCTCGGCCCCCGCAACCCCTGCAGGGCCCGCACGGGGGCTCCCTCTTCGCGCCGGCCGCAAGGAGCCCGTACCCGAGTACAACTCGGACTCCGACACCGCTCCCGCCACGCTTCGGACTCCAACCCCCTCTCCGGTTCTACTCGGATTCCGCATACGAGTTCGACTTCGGGTCGGACCCAGAGGATCCCGAGTCCGAGGACACACCGCTGGCGAGCATCCCTTATCGTGCCCGACCTCTGGGCTGGTTATAACGTCCACGCCCGCCGGAAGATTCGTCTACTGGCCAGACTGCAAGCCTGCGGACTTGATAAGTGGAGACTCACGCTACGTCGCCTACCTCGACTCGCTCCCGTTCCAGGAGGGAACACCACTTGCCCGGGCTGACTCATACACTCCAACTAAGGTGGCGAGCTCTGAGTCCAGCCTTGGCAACCCTGATCGCCAAGTCTTCATGGTCGCCGGGCGACGCCCCGGCCCATCAGGGACGGCTACAGACAAGTACCTTGAGGACATCTCTGCAGACGAGCTGTCCGCTGATGCACCTGCAGACGAGACCGCCGCCAACAGGGACGCTCGACGTGAGCGTAACAGGAAACGCAACGAACGGCGCCGGCGTCTCAGGGACAACCTCCCCATCCGCAACCTTGCGGAAGCTCTCGAGGCGGTCGAGAGCAGAGTACACACTACCCCCGAGCAGTGCCTCATGTCGATCACAGTGATCGCACGCCAGGCTCAGGGAATAAGCGCCGGAGAAGTCATCGCCAAGCTCGCTGAAGACGCCTACTTCATGCGGGTCGACAACAGGGTCAACCAGCCTCCTCCCGCCAGGAACCGCGACAACGAAGCTACAAGTCGCAGCGCTGACCTTGGCCGCAACCGTACTCGAGCCGAGCTGCCGGCTCAGCCCAACCGTACTCGTGCGAACGCCGGCGGACCCTCATAGGGTGGCAACAACAATCGTGAGGTTGTCCCTCACCGTGCTCCTGACGGCGGCGGCCGTGATCCTGACGGCGGCGACAACGACGACGGAAGCTCCAACCACGGAGCCAACAGGAGGGCCGGCGGCGGCGGCAATCGTGGCGGTCGTGACCACGCGAACAGCCACGCCTCCGGTGCCTCACAGGGCGCCTACGACGCCCGCCAGAAGATTGAGGAGCTGCAGCGGAAGAAGTCAGCCACCGCAGGCGACAACGACGGCTTCCCCGCCTTCTCACCGCGACTTCGCAACTTGCTCCTCCCCGAAAAGTTCAAGCCTTTGGGGATCACCAAGTACGACGCGAAGCATGTCAGTGTTTTAGACCGGCAACCTACTAAGGGGAGTACCTGAAGTAGATGAATGTGGCCTCGCTGAGATCGGTAACTCGAAGGAAGAGACACGTGGCACACAATTTAGACAGGTTCGGGCCGCGAGGTGCGTAATACCCTACGTCCTGTATGCTGCGTAGCTCTGGATTGATTGGGCACGATTACAAGATGGTGTAATAGTGCGCCGTGAGATTGGATTGCATGAGATGCTAGAGAAGGGTCCCTGCCTCGCCTTATATAGTCCGGGAGGCAGGGTTACAAGTCGGAGTAGGGAGAGAGTACTAGTCGAGTACGTCTAGGAGTCTTCCATACAGTGCAGGACATGTACAGCTTCCTAACCGAGTACTTCTCCTATGTAGTCCTTGTGCCCCACGCCATCAGGTGCCGTGTAGTGCAAGCCGGGTAGTCCCAGGGGCCCACCGAGTAGTCGGTCCTGGTACCCACCGAGGTAGTGGGCCCAGGGAGGTCCATACGACAAGCCCCCGAGTACTTTGTAGTCGAGAAGGATAGCTTCAAGTAATCTTGACGGCCTTAACGAGAAGTCCTCAAGCGTCCCCGAGTACTACAAGTCAAAAGTCCTCAAGAGTAGTCGAAGCATCCCGAGGCTGGAATGTACTCCAGCTGATGTTTGAGCAATCTTGAAGTCTTCTCGAGTAGTCCCACGTCCTCGAGTGCTGCCTTCGAAGGTCTTCAAAAATGCCCGCCTTGTCTTGAAGCCGAAGCTGATATGGAAGTGCGATTGCAAAATCGCACTCCATATGGAGTAGCCCCCAAGCCTTAGGTTGAGCCGTAGGCTCTGGCTGAGGGTCCATCTGAAGTCTTGGCAAGAAAATCCCGAAAAATCCGGAGAGAAAAAACCGAAGGACACGTGGCACGGAGCCCCCGAGCCTTGAGTCGAGTACTTCCTCTCGAATTGAAGGGTCACCTTGTAGAACGTGTCCTGAGATGCTCCTGAGTCTTGTCGCTTCTCAGGTAGTCGAGTAGAGGTAGCCGAGCCCCCGAGGTGAGGCGCGTCGACTAGTAGAATGCGAAGAGTCACGCGCGGCCGCTGAGTCAGCCGAGCGCGGACTCACCCGTCCAGTCATTGGAGGGCCGTTTTGACTTATAAATAGAAGCCAAAACCCTTAGGGTTTTCCACCCATCACTGCTGTAGCCATTTCGAATAGATCTGGGCCAGATTCACTTCTAGCGCACACCGCCGCCGCAGTAGATCCAAGCGCGCCGCCACCCAGAGCTGCCAGAGTAGCCCCCGAGCGAATGCGCGTGAAGACGCCATGTACTTGGAGAATGAAGCCTTCACCGTCCAAGTCCGCGAAGACCGCTGGGAAGAAGAGGAGCCGCGACGAGGCCGCCGCGGCTGCCGCGTGGGCAGCGCCGCCGATGTCTCCACCGCGGCCAGATCCGAGCCGCGAGTGGAAAAAGTCGAAGACGAAGACCGAGGATTTGCTGGCTCTCCTCAACAGCGGATTCATCCGTGAAAAGGAGATGGACAGTTGGAGAGCCGCCGCCGGGGACCCATACCCCATGGAGAAGAGCGAGGATGAGATTCCGATGTTCGTGCGCTTCGCGGAGCGCGGACTCGCACTGCCGGCAAGCGAGTTCTTCAAAGGTCTTCTCGGGTACTACGACGTCGAGTACGTCAATCTCAACCCCAACGGTATATTCCATACCGCCGTCTTCATTCACTTCTGTAAGGCGTTCCTGGGGATCAAGCCCCACTGGATCCTGTTCCGGAAGTTTTTTCGGGTGAAGCCACAGCCGAGCGCCAGCAACCCTCGAGTAGTCGGCGGAGCAGGCATCCAGATGCGGGAGGACGCCGCCGAGCAGTACCTCGCGTACAAGCTCATCGACTCCAACCAGGATTGGAAGGCGAGGTGGTTCTACGTCACGAACCACCACCCCGGCTTGCCGAAGCCGAGCGGGAGGCAGCCCAGACACCGGGACTGGTGGAACACGGAGCCCACGATGCAGGAGGGGATCCAGCTCCCCGAGCTGCTGGCACGCATCAAGGTGCTCAAAGAAGCCGGGCTGAGGGCCGAGCATGTGGCCTTCAGCTTTATAAAGCGTAGGGTGCAGCCACTGATGGCCCGCGACACCCTGGGCTTCGAGTACGCCGGCGACGAAGACACGTCGCGGATGCCCAGAGGCGAGGTCGATGACGACGACATCGTCGATAGGCTGACGCGCATCTTCAAGGACATGCCACCGTACACGGCATGCCCAGTCCAAGAGTACTTCGCCGCGCACCCGCCAAAGGAGGTAAGTAGCCGTACCCCCTAGTCGCGTAGTCATTGCTTGTGAGTAGTCACGCTGATGTCTTGTGTCTTGCAGGACGACTTGAAGAGGTTCGTCTTCGAGTCGCAGCCGCCCCCTTAGGGAGTCGAGATTCCGGAGGGAGGAAAGACCAAGGCCAAGGAGCGGCGGGAAGTTAGTAAAGGAGATGACACTGTCATCGTAGAATACACGTCCGAGGAGGACGACGACAAGGAGACGCTGCAAGACCGCTTCCAGCTGCGGTCGAGGTTTTAGCCGTCCCGGCTTGCCTCATGTACCCCTCGTGCAAGACCCGCCGGCTAGCCTGGAGGCTAGTCTGGCAGCGCCACCACGGAGGCCGTGCAACCCCGCCCGCAAGCGGGTGACGAAGAAACTGAAGGTCTCAGAGACCACACCTCAAGAGGTAAGTCGTCTTGAGTAGAGTAGTCGAGTACCCGTCTATCGAGTTCTCTTGTTGATGATTGATCTTCCTTACTTGCAGGAGGTGCCGCCTACGGAGCCCGTCGATCAGGGCGACGAAGGCGAGTGGGATACAGTGGGGGAGCCGGCTGGGAGTCGTAGCCCAGCCCCCACTGTTGAAGAGTTATTGGCGCAACTGGAGCGCCAGCCCCCTGCCCCTCAAGGGAGCACGGAGCCTGTAGCCGCTGCTACTGAAGAGGTGGTGGCCGGAGGAGCGCAGGAGGGCGCTACACCAGCTACCGTCGCTGCAGAAGAGGCAGTGACCGCCGAGGCGCAAGAGGAAGCACCCGCCGAGGGTGGACTGGTAGACATTGCCAGCAACCTCGGTGCCCCGACCGTGACGATAGTCCGGTCAAGCCTGTAAGTACTGAGCCTTCCCGAGTAGTACTTGTAGTAGTCAAGCTTGATTGACAACCAATTTTGTGTACTTCTGCAGGAAATCAACAGACCTATCCTGGGAGGGAGATGAGCCCTCCACGACGGTGGCGGAAGAAGTCGCGCCGCCCGCCGAGGAGTCTACCCCAGCCCCTCAGGCGGAGTCAGAAGCGCCAGCTGCTGGAGCTGCATTGCCCGAGGCCAGCGTGGTCGCGGGTGAGTACTCTACTGAGGCTTTAGCCTTCCTCATAGAGTAGTCGTAGTTGCTGATTAACTTGACGTCTTCTTGACAGGCGTCGAGGCCGAAGGGAGCGACATCCCTGCAGCGGTGCCCATGCAGAAGTTGACACCACAGGTGCCGGAGGCTGCTGAGGGAGCCCCCGAGCCGATGGAGGAGGTCGCCGAGGAAGCCGCCGCGGCGACCGGAGGAGAGGAGGCCACCGTGCCGCCAGAGGTTGCTCTGGAGGTGGTTGTCCGCTCCCCGGAGATCCAGGACGCAGAGCCCATCCGCTCTGCGCCGATGACTGAGGCCGCAGCGAGTAGTCGTGGCGGGGAGGAGTTGCTGGCGGATGACCTGGTTGACCCGGCAACGGTAGCCAGGCACTTGGAGGCGGTCCGCCAGGCTGAACAATGGATGAAGGTAAGTAGTCTTAACTTCTGAGTAGTCAATCCTCTGTTGTTGAGTACTCGTGTGACATGTGTTGTCTGTGCAGGACGTCGTGGAGAGATCCCGCGAGAAGTCCAATATGCTGCAAGGCTTTGGTGACGCGGTGCTTCGGGCTGAAGCGCTAGAAGATAAACTCCTGAAGTCGCGGAAGCACGCGGCCGCCATGCAGTCCAAGCTCGACGCCGCTTTTGCCAAGTACCATAATGACATCCAGGAGTTGCAGGCAAAGGGCGACGACTTGGTGCGGAAGAACAAGACACTCTGCAACAAGAACAAAGGTACACCGCTTGACTTGCTGGGTAGTTGTTGGAGGTCGAGAGGTAGTCTGACCCGTTGCGCCTTGTTGTTTTGCAGAGCTTGAGACCCGGGTGGAGCAGTTGAGGACCTCAGAGACAGATATGAAGAACCTCTTCTACCGGGAGCAGGAGGCCCTGCCAGGTACTCGAGCTTGACTATAAGGAACTTGCCTTCGAGTGCGAGAAGCACATGGAGCTTCGCATTGCTTCCGATCGTGATCTCGTCAACTGCTACAAATTGTTGCAGAAGCTGAATGAAGATTGCGAGGCGTTGCGGGCCCAGCTGAAGGAACTGGAGGAAGCCGCGCTGCCGATTGCAAGGCTCTTGGTGCCTCATCCTGGCGGCCCCAAGATCGCGCCGCTCGTGGATCGCCTCAAGGAAGCCCCCAGCCGGCTGGTGACTTATGTGAAGCATCTGGCGAGGTCGATCCCGAAGCAAGTCTTGGCTTTCATGAAGTCTTACTTCCCGAAGGCGCCCGTGGAAGTAGTCGCTGGCGGGGTAGCCGCCAACTGTACAGATGAGCAGTACGCGGAGCTGCTGGAGCAGATGGCGCCCATCGCGGAGCAGGTTGCCGAGAAGCTTAACCTCCAGTAGCCCTGTAGTAGTTAGCTCACAGTAGTATGTGTACAAAAACATTTGCAATTTAATTGTTTAAGTGTTAATGAAAGAAAAGTTCTATCAATGAGTACTCGTAGTCGCGATCTTAGAGTGCGGAGCCCCATCATGGAAGTGATGCGAGTAGTCGTACTCGGCAATAGTCCCGTTGAGGGAAGTAGACAGTAAAGAAGTTGATGATCGATCAAACTTTATTACTGAAGAAGTACACCTGGATGGCCAGGGCCGTAGTTACAGAGTAGTCGCCTGGACCCGGAGGCCGCTTACAGCTAAGTGGTGCTAGGGCGAGTAGCCGCTTACAACAGTAGATCCGTAAGTAGCCGTGTAGGCTGGATCTTGGAGTACATGGTCTCTCAGTAGACCGCTGCTAGAGTCCTTTGTTGCTCGTCGCAGCCCGGGATCCGTAGGTAGCCGCGTGGGCTGGATCCTGGAGAGGAGTAGTCCGGAGATTGGAGCCAGGACCCGGAGGCCGCTTACGGCAGAGGGGTGTTGATGTAGTCGTGTAGACTTGAACCCCGGAGTAGTCGTGTAGACTAGGCGTAGAACCGACAAAGCTGGTCGACGTTCCATGAGTTTTTGATGTCTTCGCCTTCGAGTGTCTGGAGGCGGTAGGAGCCCGACCCGGTCACCTTTGCCACGGTGTTGACGGTTAATTGTTATATCAAAGTTCGTTTGTGACTTGCAAGCGTACAAGTCTCCCGTCGTAGTCAAGGGACCCTTCTTCCCTCGAGTGGTGAACCCAAGGTATCGAATCCGTGGAACAAATGTGTGACGCAAAACTTAATCTAGTAAAACCAAGTAACTTCAATCTTCGATAAAACCCTAATGCATCTAAGTAAAAGACACGAAACGAATCTAATCTACTAAAGACCGGAGAAAACAAAGTAAGATTGGGTAGATAAACCGATCTAGAGGGATTGGGGTAAGCCTTTTGTTGAAGTTCCAAGCAAGAGAAGAAGTAGCAAATCGAATCTTATAAGAAGCGTCTTTAAATCGTGGTTTCCCGTCCAAATCCGAAAACATCCGCCTTTCGGAACCCCCGTTCTGTCACAACGTATCCCTATTCATGCGGGGAGCTTAGGGCGAGTCAAAAGACAAGTCGAGATTCTTTCGGAAGATCCGGCGTGTACCTCTAGCCACCGCAGCTACAAGAACACCCTATGTAATCTATCTCGAGAATAGAATTGGAATAAGCAAAGCTGATCGAAAAACGAAATCTTCGAGGAAACACTTGATCGCTAGGAAAAGATTCAACTTGATAATTAAACTATAACAATGATACATACACAATATCACCACCGGGATCCTTCCTTGATCTTGCTTCTAGCTCCGGGAACTCCGACGTGGTCTTCCGTGCAAGGTTCCCACGTCGGCTAGGGGAAACCCTAGTCAACTAGCTCGACCCTCTCCTCTCCGAGATGGTGTCCCTCTCTTCTCTGCTCCTCGGCGGCCGATGACGAATTCTCTCATGCGTGGCTCTCGGTCAGGGGGCTATAAATAGCCCGATTGGCGGCTAGGGCAAAGGAGGGGGTAAATGGGCCCTTGAGGACCAGGAGTGTCCCAGTGGTCGATGGATGACCGCTCCTCAGTGATGAGTGATTGACAATGGGTGTTGGACTGACTCTTGGCTTAGTGCGCAGGTGTAGGCTGCGGCCTAGTTCGTGTTGTTGCAGGTGAAGAACGGGCGCGAAAGGTCTTCAGCCTTGAGGGGCCTCCGGGAGATGGAGAGACAAGTAGGCTCGGTTCGAGGGACCCGGTGGACGGCGGGGCCCGGGTGCGGGCCGCATGGTGGCGACACGAGCGAGACGAAGTCATGGACAATCGAGCCGGTGCACGGTGGCGGCCGAGTCAAGTGGTTTGGCGGGAGGCCGGACCGGGCACGCGGGGTTTGGTGGTTTGCCCACAAAACCACCGGCGGACGGTTTCTTGGTTTGGGCCTCAAAACCAAGTCGAGGGCCCAACACGACGGAGACGGGATCGGGCGTGTCGGGAAGCTTCGAGGCGGAGGACACACGGCGGGATCGCATGGCTTGCGTCGGGAGGACGCGGGGTGCGGCAAAGGCGTGGCCGTCCGATGGCAAGACCCACAAACATTACCTAAATGCCCCTACGTGGGTTGTATCACCGTAGTTTAGTTAGGGGTAGTCGAGTCATTTACCACTCCGGCGGGACCTGATATATAAGCCATGAGTGTGTGTGGATGGCTCTCTCTCTCCGCGACTTAGGGTTTCATTTCCTCCCTCCTCTTTCTCATTTTCGTAGCTATTTTTCCTTCCATTTTCTCTAGGCTAGCATGAGAGCTTCATGAGAGATTTGTTGAGAGGGATGGATGCTAGGGCGGCATGCTAGACCTTGTGAATCTTTCCTGGTTTGTATAGAAGATTCGGGGTTGTTTTTCATGGATTTTCGTGCTTGTTTTCGTGCCTTTGTTCCCGGTTCGATTCCGCGGATTTGAGTGGGTTTCTCCCCGGATTTCTTTGAGGGATACATGGATAGATGTCTCGTGCATCTTTGTGATTGATCTTGTGCCCTCAAACGCCAGGAAACCACTTGGATTCGAAGTTTTTCGTTCGGTGCTCTAGCTCTTGGTGGTGCTCAAAGGATTCGCGATTCCCGGTGATTTAGGGAGTTAGGAGGCAAGGTTTTTGGGCTATAGCATCCTTGTGTGACGCTTTTCAAGTCCACAAATCCTTGTCTCCATAGCTTGAACCGTTTGGGAAATCCGATGATGACTTGGGAGAGTTGACTTTCGGGGTCGTGGGTTTTTCGTTGCATCCGCGCGGCGTGGGGACGGGGGGGGGGGGGGTCGCGGACGGTCCGTGGGTGGCCTGTTCGTCGTGTTCTTGCGCGTCCTTGCTTTTGATCCGGTTTGGCTTTTGGTTTTGGTTGCAGCCAGTTTGCGGACGGTCCGAGCTTGAGTAGCGGGCGGTCCGTGGGTGGCGCGGACGGTCCGCCCGGCCTTGGCGGACGATCCGTTTTTCTCGGGTCGCTTCTGGGTGTTCTGTGTGCTTTAATGGACGGTCCGCGGCGTAGGGCCGGACAGTCCGCGGGGGCTCGCGCGGACGGTCCGCGGCTTCGGGTCGGACGGTCCGTGAGGGCTGCGCGGACGGTCCGCCCCTCTGGCCGGACGGTCCGCGGAGCCGTGTGCTTTGCTTCTTGGTTCGATTCTTCCCTTCCCTTTCTAGTGCTTCCGCGTGTGCTTCAAGGAATCGTTCCTAGGACTACAGGTTGATCCATAACCTCGTGGTCTTGGCGATTGGTGTGTGATTCGATCCATCGCTCGTGTGTGACCGGGGTTTGACTAGGGTATAGGTCGGGTTCTTTTGAAAGAATTTTTACCGGCTCCTATTCACTCCCCCCTCTCTAGTCGCCATCTGATCCTTCAGCCCTGGATGGGCCTGGGCCGACCGGACTGGGCCGGCCGGCCTAGGCCCATCCAGGCCCAGCCCGAGGCCTCCTTTGCTCTACGTCGGTTCCCTTGCTTCCTGGATGTTTCCCCCTTCTGTATGTAGGTCCATGTCGTCAGTTTCTCTCCGAATTGGACTCAACTCCTTGTCTTGCAAGATTCGGCATTTACGAGTCGGGTCCTCGGAGTCCGTCGTCTTCTCGGATCAAGTCCCCGGCTTCTTGGAGTTAAGTTTGCTTCATTGCATGACTTGTACAGGGGCTTCAAGGTCTTGTCATGAGGTGCTTGATGAACTTATCCCGAAAGTCTTGCATTCAACACTAAAACCCTGCATAAACATTAAACTCCAAAACCGACATGCACACGTGAACTTGTTATACCACGGGGGTTAGTACCAATGGATAAGGTATAAAACTCATGCCAACACCGAAGGTAAACTCATGGCTAGGTTGACGGATTTTCACCGTGAACACACGGTGAAGGGACCTTCCCAGGGGGAGCTGAGCTTGTGTAGTCCTTCCGTGTTCTGGATACGACAGAGGACAAGATCACCAACGTTGAAGGAGCGTTCCTTGACGTTGCGATCGTGGTAGCGTCGGATACCCTCCAGGTACCTTGCTGATTGGACGAGGGCAGCGCAGCGAGCTTCTTCGAGGCTGTCGATGTCAACTCGTCTGCTGTCTTCAGAGACACCTTCGTCGTAATGCTCCACTACTGGTGAGTTCCATATGACATCGGCAGGGAGGATTGCTTCGGAGCCGTAGACCAGGAAGTAAGGGGATTGCCCCGTTGGCTTGGAGGGCTGAGTGTCGTATGGACCTCCCTGGGCCCACTACCTCGGTGGGTACCAGGACCGACTACTCGGTGGGCCCCTGGGACTACCCGGCTTGCGCTACACGGCACCTGAAGGCGTGGAGCACAAGGACTACACAGGAGTAGTACTCGGTTAGGGAGCTGTACATGTTCCGCACTGTATAGAGGACTCCTAGACGTACTCGACTAGTACTCTCTCCCTACTCCGACTTGTAACCCTGCCTCCCGGACTATATAAGGCGAGGCAGGGACCCTTCTCTAGCATCTCATGCAATCCAATCTCACGGCACACTATTGCACCATCTTGTAATCGTGCCCTATCAATCCAGAGCTACGCAGCATACAGGACGTAGGGTATTACGCACCTCGCGGCCCGAACCTGTCTAAATTGTGTGCCACGTGTCTCTTCCTTCGAGTTACCGATCTCGGTGAGTCACAATCATCTACTCCGGGTACTCCCCGTAGTAGGTTGCCGGTCTAAAACACCGACAGCTGGCGCGCCAGGTAGGGGCCCTCGCTCGAGATCACATGGCGAACTCGACGGCTTCCGTCCACTTCAAGCCATCTGTCGCCTTCAACCGCGGCGACACCTTCGTCTTCGGCGCCTGGGTCTGCACTGCCGATGGCGCGGGCTCCTTCCAGCGCCGCCTGACCATGCAGCCCGACTCGAGGACAGGCCTCGTGACGCTTTCTGAAGTTGTCACGGGTGAACTCGCCGGCAAGTTCGGCGAAATTTCGCTCTTCAACCACCACGCTGACTTCGAGCTCGAGTCCGTCTCCAACTCGAACCCGACGTCGCCATGGGCCATCGCATGCGAGTCGGCTGCTCAGCCATCGCAGGCGGCCCCCTCACCACGTGGGCACTCTGCGCGCGGCCCACGTACCCTCAGCCGGGCCCGCATGAGCGCCCCCACTTCGCGCCGGGCCGGCAAGGAGCCCGTGCCCGAGTACGACTCGGACTCCGACGCCGTCCCCGATCGCGTTTCGGACTCCAGCCCTCTTTCCGAGTTTTACTCGAACCCGGACTACGAGTTCGACTTCGGGTCGGACCCTGAGGAGTCCGAGTCCGAAGACGACTCCACTGAGCTTCCCTTGTCAGGGCCAGCCTCGGGGCTGGTTATAAAATCAACGCCGGCCGGGAGATATGTCTACTGGCCAGACCGCAAGCCCGCTGACCTGGTAAAGGGAGACTCACGCTACGTCGCCTACATCGACTCGCTACCGTTCCAGGAGGGAACACCACTAACCCGGGCTGACTCAAATACACCAACTGAGGTGGCACCCTGCGAGTCCCGGCCTCGGGCACCCCCGATCGCCAAGTCTTCATGGCTGCCGGCGACACCCCAGGACCTTCAGGCACGGCTGAGGACAAGTACCTGGAGGACATCTCCGCAGACGAGCTGTCTGCCAACGCACCTGCAGACGAGACCGTCGCCAACAGGGACGCACGACGCGAACGTAACAGGAAGCGCAGCGAACGGCGCCGGCGGCTCAAAGACAACCTCCCCATCCGCAACCTTGCGGAAGCTCCCGAGGCAGTCGAGAGCAGAGTTCACACCACTCCTGAGCAGTGCCTCATGTCGATCACAACGATCGCTCGCCAGGCTCAGGGCATACGCGTCGGAGAGGTCATCGCCAAGCTCGCTGAAGAAGCCTACTTCATGCGGGTCGACAACAGGGTCAACCAACCTCCTCCAGCTAAACCTCGCGACAACGAAGCTACTAGTCGCGGCGCCAACGCCGGTCCCAACCGTACTCGGCCGACCTCCCGGCCTGAGCCAAACCGCCGCCGCTCCAACGCCGGCGGACCTTCACGACGAGGACCAAGGCAACCGAGAAGTCGTTCCCCACCGCGCTCCGGCCGGTGGCGGCGGCAACGACCCACGACGGCGGCGGCGGCCGCGGCGGCGGCTCCAACCATGGGGCCAACGAGAGAGGCGGGAGGCGGCGGCGGCCGCGGCGGCTGAGGCCACGCGAACAGCCACGCCTCCGGCGCCTCGTACGGCGGGTACGACGCTCGCCGAGAAGATTGAGGAGGCTGCGGCGGAAGAAGTCGACCACCGCCGCTGAAGGTGACGGCTTCCCCGCCTTCTCACCCCGACTTCGCAACTTACTCCTCCCCGACAAGTTCAAGCCTTTGGGGATCACCAAGTACGATGCGAAGCAGGATCCTATCCAGTGGCTCCGATGCTATGCCCTCTCCATCGAGAACGCTGGCGGCAACGGCGACACCAAATGCCTCTACTTCCCCTTCGTCCGGACCAAGCACCACTCACATGGCTCGAGTCGCTCGACAAGCACTCGATCGACAAGTGGGACCGGCACCGAAGGAGCGAGTTCACGAGCAACTTCGCGGGCGCCATGGGCCGTTCGGGTACTCGCATGGACACCGGCCATGATCAAGCGAGGAACGAGGGCGAGACCCTCGCAAGTACATGCGCCGCTTCTTCGACAAGCGCGCTACCGTCGTCGACGTCACCGACAAGGAGGTCATCGACCTCTTCCGAGACGGCCTCTACCATCGCCGCACCTTCGAGGACTTCGGTCGTCGCCGCCCTAGGTCCATCCCCCACCTCAAGGACATGATCACGTCCCGGGCGGATGAAGAGGACAAGGCCAACGCCAAATACGACGCCATTCGCGGCAAGTCCAAGCGAGAACCGGGCGGCGGCGCGGCAAAGAATGCAAACCAAGGCGGCCGCAACAACAACAACAACAAAGAACTACTCGGGTCCCAACCGCAAGCGCAAGCCGGACAACACCGTCGCGGCTATCCGGCGCCTGCGAAAGGGAACTCGAAGAAGAACTCGGGCGGGGTTCAAAGACCTGCTCGAAGGAGAAGTGCCCGTGGCATCCGAACGGCAATCACACTACCGGCGGTGCTACCAACTCGGGGCACGCACTCAAGGACACGCCGGAGCCACCGCACCCTCACGACCAAAAGGGCAAGAAGAAGGACGGCGACAACAACGACTTCCAAGAACCCGAGAAGACCGTCAACGTCCTCTTCGGCGGAGCCGCCGGCGGGCGGGAGCGAAGGCTACCCGTCGTGAAGTGATGTCCATCGAGCCGGCGGTTCGACCCCTCTCGGGTGGTCGGAGGTACCCATCACCTTCTCCCGAGCGGATCAATGGACTAGCTTCTCCGAACCAGGACGGTTCCCCCTCGTCCTGAAGCCAACGGTGGCGGGCTCCAAGCTCAACAAGGTGCTCATCGACGGTGGAAGCGGGCTCAACGTCCTCTTCACCAAAACCTTGAAGAAAATGAAGCTCGACGTCACCCCCATGCTCACCAAGAGCAGCACGCCCTTCTACGGCATCATCCCAGGCAACGCGGCTATCCCCCGGGCTCGGTGGTGCGCGATTACCTTCGGGGCGTCTCGGGACAACTACCGCACCGAGTACATCAAGTTCGAGGTCGCGGATTTCGAGACCTCTTACCACGCCATCCTCGGCGGACCGGCCATCGCCAAGTTCATGGCGGTGCCCCACTACACCTACTTGGTACTTAAGATGCCAAGTCCGGCCGGTGTACTCTCCCTCCAAGGGGACTTGAAGATCTCCCACGGCCTGCGACACAGAAGCCGTGGCGATCGCTTCTACAAACCAAGTACCCAACGCGATGATGGAGGTCTACGCCGCGTCGAAGAAGCTTGCAACAAGCGAACTCGACATCCCAGAGAAGTCTGACAGCGCCAACAAGCCTCAGCCACCTGAGGAGGTACTCATCAAGACGGTCGACCTCGGAACAGGCGACCCCAGCAAGACCACCACCATCGGGGCCGGCCTCGACCCCAAATAGGAAGACGCGCTCATCAGCTTTCTTCGGGCTAACCGCGACATCTTCGCGTGGAAGCCAGCGGACATGCCAGGAGTGCCCAGGGAGCTGATTGAGCATTGCCTCAACGTCGATCCAAAGGCCACCCCCAAACGACAACACCTCCGACATTTTGCCGACGACAGACGGGACGCCATCAAGAAGGAGCTCGCCAAGCTACTCGCAGCAAGCTTCATCAGAGAAGTCTTCCATCCTGAGTGGCTAGCCAACCCCGTCCTCGTCCGCAAGAAGAACTCGAATGAGTGGAGGATGTGCGTCGACTACACCGACCTCAACAAGCACTGCCCCAAGGACCCCTTCGGGTTGCCGCGGATTGATCAAGTCATCGATTCCACGGCGGGCTGCGACCGCTCGCTTCCTCGATCGCTACTCCGGTACCACCGGATCGCAATCAAGGAGGAAGACCGGAGAGAAGACCGCGTTCATCACCCCGTTTGGCGCGTCTTTCGCTACACGACCATGTCATTCGGGTTGAAGAACGCCGGCGCTACCTATCAACAGAGCCATCCGGGCTCGCTTCAAGCGGCAACTCAACAAGAACGTCGAGGCTTACGTGGATGACGTGGTTGTCAAAACCAGGGACTCCAGTACCCTCATCGACGACCTTGAAGAGACCTTCACATCGCTACGCGAGTACCGCTGGAAGCTCAACCCGAACAAGTGCGTCTTTGGCGTCCCTTCGGGCAAACTACTCGGCTTCATCATCAGCCAGCGCGGCATTGAAGCCAACCCCGAGAAGATCTCCGCCATCACTAGCATGAAAGCTCCCACGAGCATCAAAGACGTCCAGAAGCTGACGGGGTGCATGGCGGCGTTGAACAGATTCATCTCGAGGCTAGGAGAACGGGGCCTCCCCTTCTTCAAACTACTCAAGCATCACGAGAAGTTCGTGTGGACTCCAGAGGCGGATCAAGCCCTTGCCCGGCTCAAGGACTTCTGTCAAAACCGCCAATCCTCACGGCTCCTCATAAGGGCGAGCGGACTGCGCTCTACCTAGGCCGCGACTACTCACGTGGTCGATGCGCCATCGTTGTCGAGCGGCGGGGAAGACGGCCACGCCTACCGGGTCCGGCGCCCGGTCTACTTCGTCGGCGAGGTTCTATCGAGTCCAAGGCTCGCTACCGGCCGTGCGCGAAGCTCTGTACGCTCTACTCATCACCTCGCGGAAGCTACGACACTATTTCCAGGAGTACTCGGTCTCCGTTGTCACCGACTACCCGCTCGGCGACATCCTGAGGAACCAAGACGCCACTGGGAGAATCTCTAAGTGGGCTGTCGAGCTCGGCGCCCTCACCATCGACTTCAAGCCACGCACAGCCATCAAGTCGCAAGCACTAGTCGACTTCATGGCAGAGTGGCGGGAGAACCAGCTACCTACTCCCACCGTGCGACCAGAGCATTGGGTGATGTACTTTGATGGCTCACTCAACCTCGAGGGCGCAGCGGCGGGGGTACTCCCGATCTCTCCAACGGGCGAACAACTCAAGTACGTCTGCGATCTTACGGAAGGTCTCAAACAACGAAGCCGAGTACGAAGCTCTCCTACACGGGCTCCGCCTCGCGGCTTCATTGGGCATCAAGCGGCTACTAGTCTACGGCGACTCCGCAAAGTGGTCATCAACCAAGTCAACAAGTCCTCGGGACCGCAACAAAGGAGAACATGGACGCCATGCGCCTAGAAGTCCGCAAGCTCGAGAACAAATTCTATGGTCTCGAGTTCCGTCACATCGTCCGCGACAACAACGTTGCAGCGGACGTCCTCTCGAAGCTTGGATCCACCCGCGCTCAAGTACCAGCGGGCGTCTTCGTCCATGAGCTTCACGCGCCATCCATCCCGGAGCCGGCGCCACCGACCACTGCCCCGGCACCGCCGGGGCGGAGAGGTCATGATGATCGACGTGGACTGGAGGCAACCCTTCATCGACTACCTCAGCGAGCAGAAGGTCCCCTCCGACAAGAACGCAGCCAAACAACTCGTCCGCCGCGCCAAGTCTTACGTCCTCGTCGGAGACAAGCTTTACAAGCGGGGCGCATCCTCTGGAGTACTCATGAAGTGCGTCCCCCGTGAAGAAGGCAAGGACATCTTGGAGGAGATCCATAAGGGCGTCTGCGGCAACCACGCGTCTTCACGCACGCTGGTCAGCAAAGCCTTCCGGCGAGCTTTCTACTGGCCCACAGCCTTGGGTGATGCCGAAGAACTCGTCAGAAGGTGCCAAGGATGTCAGTACTTCGCCAAGCAGCAACACGTCCCAGCCTACAAGCTAGTCACCATACCGCCAACCTGGCCCTTTGCCTGCTGGGGGCTCGACATGATCGGGCCACTGCCAACTGCGCCAGGAGGATTCAACAGGGTACTGGTGGCTATCGACAAGTTCACCAAGTGGATCGAGGTCAAGCCGGTCACATGCCCCAAGGCTGACAGAGTACTCGACTTCCTAGATGAACTCGTACACCGCTATGGGCTACCCAACCGCATCATCACAGACCTGGGGTCCAACTTCAACAACCACCAGTTCTGGGAGTACTGCGAGAACAGCGGGATTGACGTTCGATACGTCTCAGTCGCCCATCCACGGGCCTACGGACAAGTCGAGCGCGCCAATGGGATGGTGCTCGACACCCTCAAGAAGCGGCTACATGACGCCGCTAACTCTAAACGGGGCAAGTGGATCAAGGAACTACTCAACGCACTCTGGGGGCTGCGGACTCAACCATCCAAGCCAACGGGGCAATCCCCCTACTTCCTGGTCTACGGCTCTGAAGCCATCCTCCCTGCCGACGTCATATGGAACTCGCCAGCAGTGGAGCACTACGACGAAGGCGTCTCGGAAGACGACGGATGAGTTGACATCGACGACCTCGAAGAAGCTCGGCGCGCGCCGCCCTCGTCCAATCGGCAAGGTACCCGGAGGGTATCCGATGCTACCATGATCGCAACGTCAAGGAACGCTCCTTCAACGTTGGAGATCTTGTCCTCCGCCGTATCCAGAACACGGAAGGACTTCACAAGCTCGCGCTCCCCACGGGAAGGCCCCTTCACCGTGGCCAAGGTGACCGGGCCGGGCTCCTACCGCCTCCAAACACTTGAAGGCGAAGACGTCAACAACTCGTGGAACGTCGACCAACTCTGTCGATTCTACGCCTAGTCTACACGACTACTCCGGGGTTCAAGTCCAATTGACTACACCAACGACCCCTGGCCGTGAGCGACCCTCTGGGTCTCGGCCCCAGTCTCCGGACTTCTCCTCTCCAGGATCCAGCCCGCGCGGCTACCTACGGACCCTGGGCTGCTACGAGCGTCAAGGACTCTAGCAGCGGTCTATCAAGAGACCACACCCCAAGATCCAGCCCGCGCGGCTACTTACGGATCTACGATCCAGCCTACACGGCTACCTACGGATCACACCGCGAAGCGGCTACCCGCTCCAGCTCTACTTAGCTGTAAGCGGCCTCCGGGTCCAGGCGACTACTTTTGTAACTACGGCCCTGGCCACCCAGGTGTACTTCTTCAGTAATAAGGATTGATCGTTCATCAACTTATTTACTGCCTACTCCCTACAACGGGACTACTGAAGCCGAGTACCACTACTCTCACTTATTCCACGATGGGCGCTCCGCACTCTAAGATCGCGGTTACGAGTACTCATTGCTGGAAAAATTTCTTTCATTGATACTCGATACAATTCATTACAATTGTTTTCTTGTACAACTATGGCTACTAGCTACCTATTACAGGGCTACTGGAGGTTCAGCTTCTCGGCTACCTGCTCCGCGATGGGAGCCATCTGCTCCAGCAACTCTGCATACTGCTCATCGGAGCAGTTGGCGGCTACACCGCCGGCGACCACCTCCACCGGGGCCTTCGGGAAGTATGACTTCATGAAGGCCAAGACTTGTCTTGGGATCGACTTGGCCATATGCTTGACGTAGGCGGCCAACCGGCTTGGAGCTTCACGAAGTCGATCCACCGGAGGGGCGATGCGGGGAGCCGCCGGGTGCGGCACCGGGAGCCTCGCGATCGGGAGGGCGGCTTCCTCCAACTCCTTCAGGCGGGCTCGCAACGCCTCGCGGTCCTCGTTCGGTTTCGCAAAGATTTGTAGCGATTGACAAGATCCCTGTCGAAGCAATCCGCAGCTCCATGTGCTTCTCGCACTCGAAGGCGAGTTCCTTGTAGTCGAGCTCGAGTACCTGGCGGGCTTCTTGCTCCCGGTAGAAGAGGTTCTTCATGCTCACCTCCGAGGCCTTGAGCTGCTCCACCTGGCCCTCAAGCTCTGCAACACAGCAATGCAACGGCGGGTCAGACGCTTCTCGACTTCCAGCAAGTACTCGACAAGTCAAAAGACATACCTTTATTCTTGTTGCGGAGGCCCTTGTTCTTCCGCACCAGCTCGTCGCCCTTCGCCTGCAACTCCTGGATGTCGTTGTGGTACTTGGCGAAGGCGGCATCGAGCCTTGACTGCATGGCAGCCACGTGCTTCCGCGACTTCACGAGCTGCTCCTCCAGCGCCTCTGCTCGGAGCACGGTGTCGCCATACCCCTGCAGCAGGTTTGACTTGTCGCGGGATCGCTCCGCGACATCCTGCACAAGACAACTCAAGTTACTACGAGTACTCAACGGCATAAGGATTGACTACTCGGAAGGTCACGGCTACTTACCTTCATCCATTGCTCAGCCCGACGGATTGCCTCCAGGTGTTTGGCTACCGTCGCCGGCTCGACGAGGTCGTCTGCAAGAAGTTCTATCCCGCCGCGGCTACTCGAGGTAGCCTCCGTCATCGGCGCAGAGCGGATGGGCTCTGCGTCTTGAATCTCGGGGGAGCGGATAGCCACCTCCAGAGCAATCTCTGGCGATGTGGTGACCGCCTCTCCCCCGGCGGTCTTCTCGACAACCTCCGCCATAGGCTCGGGGGCTCCCTCTGTAGCCTCCGGGGCCCCTGGTGTCAACTCCTGCATCGGCACCCCCGCAGGGATGTCACCACCTTCAGCGCCTGTCAACAAAACGACATGTGCATTAGTGCCTACAACTACTCCTGGAGCTTCGCAGCTTCACGAAGGGTACTCACCTTCGACTACACTCGCCTCCGGCAGCGGCGCTTCGGTAGCCGGGGGCTCGGTCGCGGCTTGGGCATCGGGAGCGGCCTCCTCGACGGGCGGCGCGATTTCTTCCGCCACCGCTGATGAGGGCTCATCCCCATCCCAGCTCAGATCTGTGGATTTTCTGCAGAAATATTCACGGAGGATCGTCAGACAAGATCGACTACTGCGGCAAGTACTACTCGCGAGGATGTGGTACTTACAAGTTTGACCGGACAATGGTCACGGCCGGAGCACCGAGGATGCTGGCAATATCAACCAGTCCACCCTCGGCGGGCGCCTCCTCCTCCGCCCCTGCGGCTTCTGCCTCCTCCACGGCGGCGGTGGCCGGCGCAGATGTCTCCTGCGCTCCCGCGGCCTCCATCTCTCCAACGGCGGCAGCTGCGGGTACTCTGCTCTCCTCTGGAGCAGGGGGCTGGCACTCCAGTTGCGCCAAAAGTTCTTCAACAGTAGGGGCTGGACTACGGCTTCCAGCTGGTTCCTCCACTGTATCCCACATGCCCTCGTCGCCCTCTTCGACGGGCTCCGCTGGCGGCACCTCCTGCATACAAGGAAGACTACTCGTCAGCAAAAGTACTCGAACGACGGGTACTCGACTACTCTGCTCAAGACGACTTACCTCCTGAGGCGTGGTCTCCGAGACCTTCAGCTTCTTCGTCACCCGCTTCCTGGCGGGGTTGCGCGACCTCCGTGGCGACGCAGCAAGACTAGCCTCCAGGCTAGCTGGAGGGTCTTGCACCAGCGGAACGTGAGGCAAGCCCGGGCGGCTAAACCTCGACCGCAGATGGAAGCGGTCCTGCAGCATCTCTTGGTCTTCGTCCTCCTCATCGGAGGTATCTTCCACGATGACGGGGTCGTCACCTTCACCGACTTCGCGGCGCTCCTTCATCTTCCCCTCCACCGGGATCTCGATCCCGCTCGGTGGTGGTTGCGGCTCGGAGATGAACCGCCTCACATCATCCTGCGCAAGACACAAGACGTCAGCACCACTACTACTCACTACTCGACGAGGGGAGTACGACTACTCACCTCCTTGGGCGGGCGCGTGGCAGAGTACTCCTCGACTGGGCACACCGTATACGGCGGCATGTCCTTGAAGATCCGCGACAACCGCTCGATGATGTCGTTGTCGTCCAGCTCGCCTCCTGGCATCCGCGACGAGTCCTCGTCGCCGGTGTACTGGAAGCCTAGGGTCTCCCGAGCCATCAGCGGCTGGATCCTGCGCTTCATGAAACTGAAGGCCACGTGCTCGGCCCTCAGTCCCGCCTCCCTGAGCACTTTGATGCGTGCTAGCAGCTCCGGGAGCTGGATTCCCTCTTGCATGGTGGGCTCCGTGTTCCACCACTCACGGTGCCTCGGCTGCCTCCCGCTCGGCTTCGGCAGTCCAGGGTGGTGGTTTGTGATGTAGAACCACCTGGCTTTCCAATCCGCGTTGGAATCGACAAGCTTGTAGGCCAGGTACTGCTCCGCGGCATCCTCCCTCAGCTGGATGCCGGCTCCTCCGACTACTCTGGGATTGGTAGCACTTGGTTGCGGCTTGACGCGGAAGAACTTCCGGAAGAGCACCCAGTGCGGCTTGATTCCGAGGAAGGCTTCGCAGAAGTGGACGAAGACCGACGTGTGGAAGATGCCGTTGGGGTTCAAGTTCAGGTACTCGACGCCGTAGTACCCGAGCAGCCCCTTGAAGAAGTCACTGGCTGGGAGCGCAAGACCGCGCTCCACGAACCGCGAGAACATCGGGATCTCGTCCCCGGCTTTCTCCATCGGATATGGATCTCCCGCGGCGGATCTCCACATGTCGACTTCTTTCTCTCTGATGAACCCACTGTTCAGCAGGGTCAGCAGGTCCTCCGTCTTCACCTTCGATTTTTTCCACTCGCGGCTCGGATCAGCCCGCGGTGGAGACATGGGCGGCGCCGCTCCGGTGGCAGCCGCGACGGCCTCCTCGCGGCCCCTCTTCTTCCCGGTAGCCTTGGACGTCTTGGACGGCGACGGCCTCATCCTCCAAGTGCAAGGAGTCTTCACTCGCATTCGCTCGAGGGCTACCCTAAAGGCTTCGGGTGGCGGTGCGCTCGGATCTACTATGGCGGCAGCAGGCGCTGGTAGTGGATTTGCTTCAAGATGCAGATGGAATGACTGCGGCTCGAATGGGTGAAAACCCTAAGGGTTTTTGCTTCTATTTATAAGCCACATCGGCTCCGCAACGGGTGGCTAGATAAGTCCGCGTGCGGCTGAGTCAGCAGCTGCGCGTGACTCTTCGTATTCTACTAGTCGGCGCGCCTTACCTCGGGGGCTCGGCTACTTCTACTCGACTACCTGGGAAGCGGCTAGTCTCAAGAGCATCTCAGGACACATTTCTTCAAGAAGACCCTTCAATTCGAGAGGAAGTACTCGACTCAAGGCTCGGGGGCTCCGTGCCACGTGTCCTTCGGTTTTTCTCTCCGGATTTTCGGGATTTTCTTGCCAAGATTTCAGATGGACCCTCAGCCAAAGCCCGCGGCTTGCGGCTCGGGGGCTACTCCATGTGAAGCGCGGTTTTGCAAACTGCACCTCCATACCAGCTTCGGCTTCAAGACAAGACAGGCGGTTTTTGAAGACCTTCGAAGGCAGCTTTCGAGGACGCTTGGAACTACTCGAGAAGACTTCAAAATTGCCCAAACATCAGCTGGAGTACATTCCAGCCTCGGGATGCTTCGACTACTTTTGAGGACTTTTGACTTGTAGCACTCAGGGACGCTTGAGGACTACTCGTTAAGGCCGTCAAGACTACTTGAAGCTATCCTTCTCGACTACAAAGTACTCGGGGGCTTGTCGTATGGACCTCCCTGGGCCCACTACCTCGGTGGGTACCAGGTTCGACTAATCGGTGGGCCCCTGGGACTACCCGGCTTGCGCTACACGGCACCTGAAGGCGTGGAGCACAAGGACTACACAGGAGTAGTACTCGGTTAGGGAGCTGTACATGTTCCGCACTGTATAGAGGACTCCTAGACGTACTCGACTAGTACTCTCTCCCTACTCCAACTTGTAACCCTGCCTCCCGGACTATATAAGGCGAGGCAGGGACCGATCTCTGGCATCCAATCTCCTCTCATACAACTCACGGTGCACCATTGCACCATCTTGTAATCGCGCCCTATCAATCCAGAGCTACGCAGCATACAGGACGTAGGGTATTACGCACCTCGCGGCCCGAACCTGTCTAAATTGTGTGCCACGTGTCTCTTCCTTCGAGTTACCGATCTCGGCGAGTCACAATCATCTACTCCGGGTACTCCCCGTAGTAGGTTGCCGGTCTAAAACACCGACACTGAGTACGTAGCCCCCAGAGTGCGTTGGGTAGTTCCTTGATCCACTTGCCTCCTTTGGAGTTAGCAGCATCGTGTAGCCGCTTCTTGAGAGCGTCGAGCACCATCCCATTGGCGCGCTCGACTTGTCCGTTGGCCCGAGGATGGGCAACTGAGACGTATCGGACGTCGATCCTGCTGTTCTCGCAGTACTCCCAGAACTGGTGGTTGTTGAAGTTGGAGCCCAGATCTGTGATGATGCGGTGGGGTAGTCCGTAGCGATGTACGAGTTCATCCAGGAAGTCGAGTACTCTGTCAGCCTTGGGGCATGTGACCGGCTTGACCTCGATCCACTTGGTGAACTTGTCAATGGCCACCAGTACTCTGTTGAAGCCACCTGGCGCAGTTGGCAGTGGCCCAATCATGTCGAGCCCCCAGCAGGCGAAGGGACAGATTGGAGGTATGGTGACTAGCTTGTAGGTGGGACGTGTTGCTGCTTGGCGAAGTACTGGCATCCTTGGCACCTTCTGACGAGTTCTTCAGCGTCGCCCAGAGCAGAGGGCCAGTAGAAGGCTCGGCGGAAGGCCTTGCTGACCAGCGTGCGGGAAGACGCGTGGTTGCCGCAGACGCCCTTGTGGATCTCCTCCAAGATGTCCTTGCCTTCTTGCCGAGGGACGCACTTCATGAGTACTCCGGAAGATGCGCCCCGCTTGTAAAGCTTGTCTCCGACGAGGACGTAGGACTTGGCACGGCGGATGAGCTGCTCGGTCGAGTTCTTGTCCGAGGGAACCTTCTGCTCGCTGAGGTAGTCAATGAAGGGTTGCCTCCAGTCCACATCAATCATCATGACCTCCTGTCCAGCCGGTGGGTGCGCTGGGACAGTGGTCGGTGGCGCCGGCTCCGGGATGGATGGCGCGTGAAGCTCGTGAGCGGAGACACCCGCTGGTACTTGAGCGCGAGTAGATTCGAGCTTCGAGAGGACGTCTGCTGCAACGTTGTTGTCGCGGACGATGTGGTGGAACTCGAGACCGTAGAACTTGTTCTCGAGCTTGCGGACTTCTAGGCAGTAGGCGTCCATGTTCTCCTTGTTGCGGTCCCAGGACTTGTTGACTTGGTTGATGACCACTGCGGAGTTGCCGTAGACTAGTAGCCGCTTGATGCCCAGTGAAGCCGCGAGGCGGAGCCCGTGTAGGAGAGCTTCGTACTCGGCTTCGTTGTTTGAGACCTTCCAGAAGATCTGCAGGACGTACTTGAGTTGTTCGCCCGTTGGAGAGTTCAGGAGTACCCCTGCACCTGCGCCCTCGAGGTTGAGTGAGCCGTCGAAGTACATCACCCAATTCTCTGGTCGCACGATTGGAGTAGGTAGCTGGTTCTCCCGCCACTCCGCCATGAAGTCGACTAGTGCCTGCGACTTGATGGCTGTGCGTGGCTTGAAGTCGATGGTGAGGCTGCCGAGTTCGACTGCCCACTTGGAGATTCTTCCAGTAGCATCTTGGTTCCGCAGGATGTCGCCGAGCGGGTAGTCGGTGACTACGGAGATCGAGTACTCCTGGAAGTAGTGTCGTAGCTTTCGCGAGGTGATGAGTACTGCGTACAGGAGCTTCTGCACGGGCTGATAGCGTGCCTTGGACTCTGATAGGACCTCGCTGACGAAGTAGACTGGGCGCTGGACTGGGTAGGCGTGGCCGTCTTCCTGCCGCTCGACGATGATGGCAGTACTGACCACATGAGTAGTCGCAGCGAGGTAGAGCAGTAGCTGCTCGCCCTTGCGAGGAGCCGTGAGGACCGGCGGCTTCGATAGGAAGTCCTTGAGCTGGGCAAGGGCTTGATCCGCCTCTGGAGTCCACACGAACTTCTCTTGGTGCTTGAGTAGTTTGAAGAAGGGGAGCCCCCGTTCTCCAAGCTTCGAGATAAATCTGTTCAGTGCCGCCATGCACCCGGTCAGCTTCTGGACGTCTTTGATGCTCGTGGGAGCTTTCATGCTGGTGATGGCGGAGATCTTCTCGGGGTTGGCTTCGATGCCGCGTTGGCTGATGATGAAGACGAGTAGTTTGCCCGAAGGTACGCCGAAGACGCACTTGTTCGGGTTGAGCTTCCAGCGGTACTCGCGCAGAGATGCGAAAGTCTCTTCAAGGTCGTCGATGAGGGTACTAGAGTTTCTGGTCTTGACAACCACGTCATCCACGTAGGCTTCGACGTTCTTGTTGAGTTGCTTCTTGAAGCAGGCCTGGATAGCTCGTTGGTAGGTGGCGCCGGCGTTCTTCAAACCGAAAGACATGGTCGTGTAGCAGTACGCGCCAAACAGGGTGATGAACGCGGTCTTCTCCTGGTCTTCCTCCTTGATCGCGATCTGGTGGTATCCGGAGTAGCAGTCGAGGAAGCAGAGTAGGTCGCAGCCCGCCGTGGAGTCGATGACTTGATCAATCCGCGGCAACCCGAAGGGGTCCTTGGGGCAGTGTTTGTTGAGGTTGGTGTAGTCGACGCACATCCTCCACTCGTTCGAGTTCTTCTTGCGGACGAGGACTGGGTTGGCGAGCCACTCAGGATGGAAGACTTCTCTGATGAAGCCTGCCGCGAGTAGTTTGGCGAGTTCCTTCTTGATGGCGTCCCGTCTGTCGTCAGCAAAGCGTCAGAGGTGTTGTCGCTTGGGGGTGGCGTTAGGATCGACATTGAGGCGGTGCTCGATCAACTCCCTGGGCACTCTTGGCATGTCCGCTGTCTTCCACGCGAAGATGTCGCGGTTAGCCCAGAGGAAGTTGATGAGCGCATCTTCCTATTTGGGGTCGAGGCCGGCCCCGATGGTGGTGGTCTTGCTGGGGTCGCCTGTTCCGAGGTCGATCGTCTTGACTAGGACCTCCTCAGCTGGCTGAGGCTTGTTGGCGCTGTCAGACTTCTCTGGGATGTCGAGTTCACTTATAGCAAGCTTCTTCGACGCAACATAGACCTCCATCATCGCGTTGGGTACTTGATTCGTAGAGGCGATCTCCACGGCTTCTGTGTCGCAGTCGTGGGAGATCTTCAAGTCCCCTTGGAGAGAGAGTACACCTGCCAGGCTTGGCATCTTGAGTACCAAGTAGGTGTAGTGGGGCACTTCCATGAACTTGGCGATGGCCGGTCTACCGAGGATGGCATGGTAGGAAGTCTCGAAGTCCGGACCTCGAACTTGATGTACTCGGTACAGTAGTTGTCCCGAGATTCCCCGAAGGTAACTGGCAGGACCACTGAGCCCAGTGGGATAGCCGCGTTACCGGGGACGATGCCGTAGAAGGGCATGTTGCTCTTGGTGAGCATGTGGGTGATGTCGAGCTTAATCTTCTTCAAGGTCTTGGTGAAAAGGACGTTGAGCCCTCTTCCACCGTCGATGAGGACCTTGTTGAGCTTGGAGCCCGCGACCACTGGCTTCAGGACGAGGGGGAACCGTCCTGGTTCGGAAAAGCTGGTCCATTGATCCGTGCGGGAGAAGGTGATGGGTACCTCCGACCACCTGAGAGGGGTCGGAACCGCTGGCTCAATGCTCATGACTTCTCGGCGGGTAGCCTTCTACTCCCGCCTGCTGGGTAGTCCGCCGAAGAGGACGTTGACGGTCTTGTCGGGTTCCTGGAAGTCGTCGTTGTCTCCGTCGTTCTTCTTCTTGCACTTTTTATCGTGAGGGTGTGGTGGCTCTGGTGTACCCTTGAGTGCATGCCTGAGCTGGTAGCACTGCTCGGTGGTGTGATTGCCGTTCAGATGCCACGGGCATTTCTCCTTCAACAGGTCTTTGAAGCTGCCGGAGTTCTTCTTCGAGTTCTCCTTTGCAGGGCACTGTATAGCCGCTACAGTGTTGTCTGGCTTGCGCTTGCGGTTGGGACCCGAGTAGTAGTTGTTGTTGTTGTTGCTGCGACCGCCTTGGTTCCCGTTGTTGCCACTGCCGCCGCCCGTGTTCTGCTTGCTCTTGCCACGGATGGCGTCGTACTTGGCGTTGGCCTTGCCTTCTTCATCCGTCCAGGACGTGATCATGTCCTTGAGGTGGGTGATGGACTTGGGGCGGCGACGACCGAAGTCTTCAAAGGTGCGGCGATGGTAAAGGCCGTCTTGGAAGAGGTCGATGACCTCCTTGTCGGTGACGTCGACTACGGTAGCGCGCTTGTCGAAGAAGCGGCGCATGTACTTGCGGAGGGTCTCGCCTTGTTCCTGCTTGACCATGGCCAGGTACATGTGAGTACCCGATTGGCCCATGGCGCCCGCGAAGTTGCTGGTGAACTGCTCCTTCAGCTGGTCCCACTTGTCGATCGAGTGCTTGTCCAGCGACTCGAGCCATGTGAGTGGAGCTTGGTCCAGGCAGAAGGGGAAGTAGAGACACTTGGTGTCGTTGTTGCCGCCAGCATTCTCGATGGAGAGGGCGTAGCACCTGAGCCACTGGATAGGGTCCTACTTCGCGTCGTACTTGGTGATCCCCAAAGGCTTGAATTTGTCGGGGAGGAGCAAGTTGCGAAGTCGAGGTGAGAAGGCGGGGAAGCCGTCGTTGTCGCCTGCGGTGGTCGACTTCTTCCGCCGCAGCTCCTCAATCTTCTGGCGGGCGTCGTAGCCACCCTGTGAGGCACCAGAGGCGTGGCTGTTCGCGTGGCCACGGCCGCCGCGACTGCCACCGCCGCCGGCCCTCCTGTCGGCTCCCTGGTTGGAGCTTCCGCCGCCGCCGGCAGGAGCGCGGTGAGGGACGACGTCGCGGTTGCTGTTTCCACCTTGCGGAGGTCCGCCAGCGTTCGAGCGAGTGCGGTTGGGCTGAGTGGGAAGCTTAGCTCGAGTACGGTTGGGACCATTGTCGGCGCTGCGACTTGTAGTTTCGTTGTCGCGGCGCCTGACGGGAGGAGGTTGGTTGACCCTGTTGTCGACCCGCATGAAGTAGGCATCTTCAGCGAGCTTGGCGATGACCTCTCCAGCGCATATGCCTTGAGCCTGATGTGTGATCGCAGTGATCGACATGAGGCATTGCTCAGGGGTAGTGTGTACTCCGCTCTCGACCGCCTCGAGAGCTTCCGCGAGGTTGCGGATGGGGAGGTTGTCCCGGAGACGCCGACGCCGTTCTCTGCGCTTCCTGTTGCGCTCGCGTCGAGCGTCCCTGTTGGCGGGGGTCTCGTCTACTGGAGGATTGGCAGACAGCTCGTCAGAAGAGATGTCTTCAAGGTACTTGTCCTGAGCCGTCCCTGAAGGTCCTGGGGTGTCGCCGGCAGCCATGAAGACTTGGCGATCAGGGGTGCCAAGGCTAGACTCAGAAACCGCCACCTCAGTTGGGGTGTTCGAGTCAGCTCGGGCAAGTGGTGTTCCCTCCTGGAATGGTAGCGAGTCGATGTAGGCGACATAGCGTGAGTCTCTACTTATCAGGTCAGCAGGTTTGCGGTCTGGCCAGTAGACGAATCTCCCAGCCGGTGTGGATGTTATAACCAGCCCAGAGGCCGGCCCTGACAAGGGATGCTCAGTGGAGTTGTCTTCGGACTCGGGATCCTCAGGGTCCGACCCGAAGTCGAACTTGTATGCGAGATTCGAGTAGAACTCGGAGAGAGGGTTGGATTCTGAAGCGTGGCCGGGGGCGGTGTCGGAGTCTGAGTTGTACTCGGGTACGGGCTCCTTGCCGGCCCGGCGCGAAGATGGAGCCTCCGTGCGGGCCCGGCTGAGGATGCGAGGGCCACACGCAGAGCGCTCACGGAGTGGTGGGACCACACGCGATGGCTGAGCAGCTGGCTCGCATGCGATAGCCCGTGGAGACGTCGAGTTCGAGTTGGAAGCGGATTCGTGCTCGAAGTCAGCGTGATGGTTGAAGAGCGAAATTTCGCCGAACTTGCCGGCGATTTCGCCTGTGACAACTTCAGGAAGCGTCACGAAGCCGGTCTTCGGGTTGGGCGGCATAGTAAGGCGGCGCTGGAAAGAGCCCGCGCCGTCTGCAGTGCAGACCCAGGCGCCAAACACGAAGGTGTCGCCGCGGTTGAAGGCGACAATTGGCTTGAAGTAGACGGGAGCCGTCGAGTTCGCCATGTGATCTCGGGCGAGATCCCCTACCTGGCGCGCCAGCTGTCGGTGTTTTAGACCAGCAACCTACTAAGGGGAGTACCCGAAGTAGATGAATGTGGCCTCGCCGAGATCGGTAACTCGAAGGAAGAGACACGTGGCACACAATTTAGACAGGTTCGGGCCGCGAGGTGCGTAATACCCTACGTCCTGTATGCTGCGTAGCTCTGGATTGATTGGGCACGATTACAAGATGGTGTAATAGTGTGCCGTGAGATTGGATTGCATGAGATGCTAGAGAAGGGTCCCTGCCTCGCCTTATATAGTCCGGGAGGCAGGGTTACAAGTCGGAGTAGGGAGAGAGTACTAGTCGAGTACGTCTAGGAGTCTTCCATACAGTGCAGGACATGTACAACTTCCTAACTGAGTACTTCTCCTCTGTAGTCCTTGTGCCCCACGCCATCAGGTGCCGTGTAGCGCAAGCCGGGTAGTCCCAGGGGCCCACCGAGTAGTCGGTCCTGGTACCCACCGAGGTAGTGGGCCCAGGGAGGTCCATACAACAAAGCAGGACCCCATCCAGTGGCTCAAGTGCTACGCCCTCTCCATCGAGAACGCTGGCGGCAACAATGACACCAAGTGCCTCTACTTCCCCTTCTGCCTGGACCAAGCTCCACTCACATGGCTCGAGTCGCTGGACAAGCACTCGATCGACAAGTTTGACCAGCTGAAGGAGCAATTCACCAGCAACTTCGCGGGCGCCATGGGCCGATCGGGTACTCGCATGGAACTGGCCATGGTCAAGCAGGAACAAGGCGAGACCCTCCGCAAGTACATGCGCCGCTTCTTCGACAAGCGCGCTACCGTAGTCGACGTCACCGACAAGGAGGTCATCGACCTCTTCCAAGACGGCCTCTACCACCGCCGCACATTTGAAGACTTCGGTCGTTGCCGCCCTAAGTCCATCCCCCACCTCAAGGACATGATCACGTCCTGGGCGGATGAAGAAGACAAGGCCAATGCCAAGTACGACGCCATCCGTGGCAAGAACAAGCAAAACGCGGGCGGCGGCAGCGGCAACAACGGGAACCAAGGCGGTCGCAGCAACAACAACAACTACTCGGGTCGCAACCGCAAGCGCAAGCCAGACAACACTGTCACAGCTATCCAGTGCCCTGCGAAGGAGAACTCGAAGAAGAACTCCGGCGGCTTCAAATACTTGCTAAAGGAGAAGTGCCCGTGGCATCTGGACGACAACCACACTACCGAGCAGTGCTACCAACTCAGGCGAGTACTCCAGAGCCACCGCACCCTCACGACAAGAAAGGCAAGAAGAAGAACGACAGAGACAACGACGAGTTCCAGGAACTCGACAAGACTGTCAATGTCCTCTTCGGCGGACTACCCAGCAGGCGGGAGCAAAAGGCTACCCGTTGAGAAGTCATGAGCATTGAACCAGCGGTTCCGGCCCCTCTCAGGTGGTCGGAGGTACCCATTACCTTCTCCCGCGCGGATCAATGGACCAGCTTCTCTGAACCAGGGCGGTTCCCTCTCGTCCTGAAGTCGGTGGTCGCGGGCTCCAAGCTCAACAAGGTCCTCATCGACGGTGGAAGCGGGCTCAACGTCCTTTTCACCAAGACATTGAAGAAGATGAAGCTCGACATCACCCATGTCGGTGCGGACCAAGAGCAACACGCCCTTCTACGGCATTGTCCCCGGCAACGCGGCTATTCCACTAGGCTCAGTGGTCCAGCCCGGTCATCTTCGGGGCATCTCGGGGACAACTATCGTACCGAGTACGTCAAGTTCGAGGTCGCGGATTTCGAGACCTCCTACCACGCCATCCTCGCATCGGCCATCGCCAAGTTCATGGCGGTGCCCCACCACACCTACTTGGTACTCAAGATGCCGTTCACCTGTACTCTCCTTCCGGGGGACCCGAAGATCTCCCACGACCGCGACACGTGCCGTGGAGATCGCCCTCCACAACCGAAGTACCCAACACGATGATGGAGGTCTACGCCGCATCGAAAAAGCTTGCCACAAGTGAACTCGACATCCCGTAGAAGTCCGACGTCGTCAACAAGCCTCGCCCACCCGAGGAGGTACTCGCCAAGACGATGGACCTTGGAACAAAGGACACTGCCAAGACCACCACCATCGGGGCAAGGCCTCGACCCCAAATAGAAGACGTCGCCACCGCCTTCCCGGGCTAACCGCGACATCTTCGCGTGGAAGCCACCGGACATGCCAGAGTGCCCAGGAGCTGATTGAGCACCCGCTCAACGTCGATCCTAAGGCCACCCCCAAGCGACAACACCTCGTACGCTTTGCCGACGATAGACGGGACGCCATCAAGAAGGAACTCGCCAAACTACTCGCGGCCGGCTTCATCAAAGAAGTCTTGCATCCCGAGTGGCTCACAACCCTATCCTCGTCCGCAAGAAGAACTCGAACGAGTGGAGGATGTGCGTCGACTACACCGACCTCAACAAGCACTGCCCCAAGGACCCCTTCGGGTTGCCGCGGATTGATCAAGTCAACGACTCCACGGCTGGCCGCGACTCGCTCTCGGCTCTCGACCGCTACTCCGGTACCACCAGATCGCGATCAAGGAAGAAGACTAGGAGAAGACCGCATTCATCACCCCGTTTGGCGCGTACTGCTACACGACCATGTCCTTCGGTTGAAGAACGTCGCTACCTACCAACGAGCTATCCAGGCTCGCTTCAAGAGGCAGCTCAACAAGAACGTCGAGGCCTACGTGGATGACGTGGTTGTCAAGACTCGGGGACTCCGCACCTTCATCGACGACCTTGAAGAGACCTTCGCATCACCGCGCGAGCACCGCCGGAAGCTCAACCCGACCGCGCGGCCGGCGTACCTTCGGGGCAAACTACTCGGCTTCATCATCGCCCAGCGCGGCATCGGCCAACCCCGAGAAGACCTCCGCCATCACCCCGCATGTGCAAGCTCCCACGAGCATCAAAGATGTCCGTAAGCCGACAGTGGGTGCATGGCGGCGCCGACCGCATTCATCTCGAGGCTAGGAGAACGGGGACTCCCCTTCTTCAAATTACTCAAGCATCAAGAGAAGTTCGTGTGGACTCCAGAGGCGGATCAAGCCCTTGCCCAAATGGGAACTTCCTATCAAAGCCACCGATCCTCACGGCCCCTCACAAGGGCGAGCGCTATTGCTCTATCTCGCCGCGACGACTCACCACGGGTCGCATCGCCATCGTTGTCGAGCGCAAGACCCGCCACGCCTACCCAGTCCGGGGCCGCCCCGCCCACTTCGTCGCCGAGGTTCTACGCAGTCCAAGGCCCGCTATCGCCCGTGCAGAAGCCACCGTACGCAGACGCACACTAATGAAGTTACGACACTACCTGTGCCAGCACTCGATCTCTCGTCGTCACCGACTACCCGCGACATCATGCGGAACCGAGATGCTACCGGAAGAATCTCCAAGTGGGCGGTCGCCCGGCGCCCGACTATCGGCTTCAAGACACGCACAGCCACCGAAGTCGTGCACTAGTCGACTTCTTGCGGCGCAGTGGCGGGAGAACCAGCTACCTACTCCCACCATGCGACCAGAGCATTGGGTGATGTACTTTGACGGCTCACTCAACCTCGAGGGCGCAGTGCAAGGGTACCCCCGATCTCTCCAATGGGCGAACAACTCAAGTACGTCCCGCAGATCTTCTGGAAGGTCTCAAACAACGAAGCCGAGTACGAAGCTCTCCTACACGGCCTCCGCCTCGCGGCTTCATCGGGCATCAAGCGCTACTAGTCTACGGCGACTCCGCAAGGGTCATCAACCAAGTCAAACAAGTCCCGGGACCGCAACAAATGGAGAACATGGACGCCCATCGCCTAGAAGTCCGCAAGATCGAGAATAAGTTCTATGGTCTCGAGTTCCATCACATCGTCCGCGATAACAAGCAAGGGGCCGTGACGTCCTCTCGAAGCCCGGATCCACCCGCGCTCAAGTGCCGCGGGGTGTCTTCGTTCACGAGCTTCACGCGCCATCCATCCCGGAGCCGGCGCCACCGACCACTGCCCCCGCTCACCCACCAACTGGGCAGGAGGTCATGATGATCGACGTGGACTGGAGGCAACCCTTCATCGACTACTTCAGCGAGCAAGAGGTCCCCTCCGACAAGAATGCGGCTGAGCAACTCGTCCGCCGCGCCAAGTCCTACGTCCTCGCTCTGAGACAAGCTTACAAGCGGCGCATCTTCTGGAGTACTCCATGAAGTGCGTCCCTCGTGAAGAAGGCAAGGACATCTTGCAGGAGATCCACAAGGGCGTTTGCGGCAACCACGCGCCTCACGCACGCCGGTCACAAGGCCTTCCGTCTAAGCGACCGGCCCACAGCCTCTCGGGCGACGCCGAAGAACTCATCGAAGGTGCCAAGGATGTCAGTACTTCTCCCGCGAGCAACACGTCCTACCTAACAAGCTAGTCACCATACCACTAACCTGGCCCTTTGCTTGCTGGGGCTCGACATGATTGGGCCACCGCTAACCGCGCTAAGAGGATTCAACAGATATTGGTGGCTATCGACAAGTTCACCAAATGGATCGAGCTCAAAGCCAACTTCACATGCCCCAAGGCTGACAGAGTACCTCGACTTCCTGATGAACTCGTACACCGCCATGGACTACCCCACTGCATCATCACGTACCTGGGCTCCAACTTCAACAACCACCGCCCGGGAGTACCGCGAGAATGGGGCCGGGATCGACGTCCGATCGTTCCGGCTTGCCCATCCACAGGCCAATGGACAAGCTCGAGCGCGCTGTATGGATGGTGCTCGACGCCCTCAAGAAGTGGCTAATGACGTTGCGAACTCCAAAGGGGGCAAGTGGATTAAGGAACTACCCAACGCACTCGGGGCTACGGACTCGCCCATCTAAGCCAACAGGCAATCCCCTTACTTCCCGGTCTACTTACCCGAAGCAATCCTCCCCGCCGACGTCATATGGAACTCGCCAGCAGGAGGCGACCATGACGAAGGCGTCTCAGAAGACAGCAGACGAGCTGACATCGATAGCCTCGGAAGAAGCCAGTCGCGCCGCCCGTCCAATCAGCAAGGTACCTAGAGGGTATTCGACGCTACCATGATCGCAACGTCAAGGAACACTCCTTCAGCGTTGGAGATCTTGTCCTCCGTCGTATCCAGAACACGGAAGGACTTCACAAGCTCAGCTCCCCCTGGGAAGGTCCCTTCACCGTGGCAAAGGTGACCGGGTCGGGCTCCTACCGCCTCCAAACACTTGAAGGCGAAGACATCACCAACTCGTGGAACGTCGACCAGCTTTGTCGATTCTACGCCTAGTCTACACGGCTACTCTGGGGTTCAAGTCTACTCGACTACATCAAACACCCCCCTGCCGTAAGCGGCCTCCGGGTCCTGGCTCCGCCCACGGACTTCTCTCCGTGCCCACCTCTCGCGCCGCTACCTACGCGAATTCCGGGGCCGCGACGAGCGTCAAGGACTCTAGCAGCGGTCTACTGAGAGACCACACTCGAAGATCCAGCCTGCACGGCTACCTACGGATCTACAATCCAGCCTACACGGCTACTCACGGATCAGCATGCTGTAAGCGGCTACCCGCTCCAGCTCTACTCAGCTATAAGCGGCCTCCGAGTCCAAGCGGCTACTCTGTAACTACGGCCCTGGCCGTCCAGGTTTACTGCTTGAGTAATAAAGCTTGATCGTTCATCAACTTCTTTACTGTCTACTCCCTACAACGGGACCACTCACGCCGAGTACGACTACTCACATCCACTCCACGATGGGGGCTCCGCACTCTGAGATCGCGACTACGAGTACTCATCGGGAAATTTTTCTTTCATTGATACTTAAGCAATTCATTACAATTGTTTTTTGTACAACCCTGGCTGCTAGCTATCTATTACAGGGCTACTGGAGATTAAGCTCTCGCCCACTTGCTCCGCGATGGGAGCCATCTGGCCCAGCGCAGCCTCTCGCATAATCGCTCATCGCTGCGCTAGCGCTACCCCGCCGACTACTACTTCCACTGGGGCCTTCGGGAAATACGGCTTCATGAAGGCCAAGACCTGCCTTGGGATCGACCTCGCCATGTGCTTCACATAGGCCGCCAGCCGGCTTGGAGCTTCCTTGAGGCGATCCACCAATGGAGCAATCTTGGGGCCGCCCGGGTGCGGCACCAGGAGCCTCGCGATCGGCAGTGCGGCTTCCTCAAGCTCCTTCAATTGGGCTCGCAGGGCTCGCAGCCTTCATTCAACTTCTCGCAAGGATTTGTAGCAAAGCTGACGAGATCGCGTCGCATGTAACTGGAGCTCCATGTGCTTCTCGCACACGAAGGCAAGTTGTTTGTAGTCGAGCTCGAGTACCGCGGCTTCTTGCTCCTGTGAGAAGAGATTCTTCATGCTCGTCTCGAAGACTTCACCGCTCCACCTGCCCTCAAGCTTCCGCAACACAAAGAACAAAGATAGCGGGACAAGACTACCTTCGACCTTCAACAACTACCCGACAAGCCTGCCGGCGTACCTTTGTTCTTGTTGCGGAGGCCCTTATTCTTCCGCACCAAGTCGTCACCTCTTCGCCTGCGCCTCTGGACATCGTTGTGGTATTTGGCGAAGGCGTACCGAGCTTCGACCGGCGGCGTACCGCATGCTTCCGCAACTTCACAAGTTGCTCTTCCAGCGCCTCAGCTCGGAGCACCGCGTCTCCATAGCTCCCTTGCGCATGTTCACTCTGTCGCGGACCGCTCCGCAAATGGCCCCGCATGTACAACTCAAGTCACACGAGTACTCAACGACAAGAGACTAGCTACTCGGGGGGCGCCGCTACTTACCTTCATCCACTGCTCGGCCCGACGGATCGCCCAGATGCTTGGCCACCGCTCGCCGCCTCGACAAGATCATCCGTGAGCAAGCGCTCTATTCCGCCGCGACTACTCGCGTGGCCTCCGCCACCCGCGCAGCGGATGGGCTCGCGTCCCGGGATCCTCGGGGAGCGGATAGCCACCTCGAGAGCGACCTCCGGCGACGTGGTGATCCCCTCTCCCCCGGCCGTCGTGGCGGCCTCCTGAACGACTTCTTCCATAGGCTCGGGGGCTCCTCCTACGCCCTCCGAGACCTCTCGGTGTCGACTTCTCGCACGGCACCCCCGCAAGGATGTCACCACCTCGCTTCTCGGCGCACTCGTCAAAGAGAAGACAAGTGCATCGCCGACTACGACTACTCCTCGAGGAGCTCCGTCAGCCTTCAAGAGTACTCACCTTCGACTATGCCGGCTCCTCCGCAACGACGCTTCCGTAGCCGCCGGCTCGGGCACCGCATGGGAAGGAGCGGACTCCTACGGGTGGCGAGACTTCTTCGCCACCGACGAAGAGGGTTCACCCGCCTCCTGTGACGTATCCGTGGATTTCCCGCAAGCACACACACCGTCGTCGCTCAACCTTGACTACTACAACAAGTACTACTCGGGAAGATGCAAGATGAGCAAGTTCGACCGGACTATTGCCGTCACGCGCCGGGGCACCGAGGATGCCGGCAATGTCGACTCGGGGCCCACCTCGGCGGGCGCCTCCTCTGCGCCCGCGGCTACCGCCTCCTCTCCGCAATCCAAGCGGCCGCGCAAAGGCTCTCTGCACCCTAAAAGCCACCACCTCTTCAACAGCCGGCGGCTACGGCTCCGTGCTCCACCAGGGAGCAGGGCCGGCGCTCCAATCGCGCCAAGAGCCTCGACGTTGGGCCGGACTACGACTTCCGGCCGGCTCCCCCACTGTATCCCAAACGCCTTCGTCGCCCTCCTCGACAGGCTCCGTTGGCGGCACCTCCTGCATACAAGAAAGACTACTTATCAGCAAGGATATTCACACGATGGGTACTCGACTACTCTAGTCAAGAAATCTTACCTCCTGAGGCGTGGTCTATGAGACCTTAAGCTTCTTTGCCACCCGCCTGCGAGCGGAGTTGCGCGGCTTCCGTGGCGGCGCAGCTCAGCTAGCCTCCGGTGCTGGGCCTGGGGATCTTGCACCGCAGGCACATGAGGTAAGCCCGGACGGCTAAACCTCGACCGCAACTGAAAGCGGTCCTGCAATGTCTCGTCGTCGTCATCGTCGGCCGCCGTCGGTGGTGTCCTCCACGATGACGGTCATCGCTCACCGACTTCTCGCCTCTCTTTTTCCTTCCCTTCCTTTGGGATCTCGATCGCGCTCGGGGTTACCGCGCCGTGAGACGAACTTTTTCAAGTCCTCCTGCAAGACACGAAGACATCAGCACATCTACACCAAGCAAAGACTACTCAACTAAGAGGAGTACGACTACTCACCTCCTTTGGTGGGCGCGCGGCGGATCCTGGACAGGGCACACCGTGTACGGCGGCATATCCTTGAAGATCCGCGACAACCTCTCACGATGTCGCTCGTCGTCCAAACCTCACCCTCCGGCATCCGCGACGTGTCATCGTCGCCGGTGTACTCGAAGCCCAAGGTGTCTCGAGCCATCAACGGCTGGACCCTCCGCTTCATGAAATTGAAGGCCACGTGCTCGGCTCCGCTCCCGCTTCCCCGAGCACCTTGATGCGTGCCATCGCCTCGGGAAGCCGGATCCCTCCCCGCATGGTGGGCTCTGTGTTCCACCACTCGCGTGCCTCCTCGGGCCGCCGTCCGCCCCCGGCTTCGCGTGCCTAGGTGGTGGTTCGTGATGTAGAACCATCTCGGGCCTTCCGCCGCATTGAGTCAACAGCTTGTACGCGGTGCACGCTCCGTGGCGTCTTCTCTCAACCGGATGCCGCCTCCTCCATCTACCCTTGGGTTGGTGGCACTTGGCTGCGGCTTGACGCGAAGAACTTCCTAAAAGGATCCAATGCGGCTTGATCCCAAGGAAGGCCTCACAGAAGTGCACGAAGGCTGCGGCATGGAAGATGCCGTTGGGGTTCAGATTCAGGTACTCGACTCCATAGTACCCGAGGAGACCCTTGAAGAAATCGCCGGCCGGAGCGCAACCCGCGCTCCACGAACCGCGCGAACATTGGAATCTCGTCTTCGGCCTTCTCCATTGGATATGGATCTCCAGCAGTCGTCCTCCACATGTCGACCTCCCTCCCTAGATGAACCCACTATTCAGGAGAGTCGCGTATCTTCCGTCTTCACCTTGGATTTTCTTGCATTCACGGCTTGGATCACCGTGGGGAGACATCGCGCGCTACTTCTATGGCGGCCGCGGCGGCCTCTTCGCGGCCCCTCTTCTTCCCGAGGAGCCTTCGACGACTTGGACGGTGACTCGCTTCATCCTCCAAGTACAAATGGCGTCTTCACGCGCATCCGCTCTGGGACATCTCTAAAAGCTTTGGGTGGCGGCGCACTTAAATCTACTATGGCGGTAAGGCAGCGAGCGTCGGGAGTGGATCTACTTCGATGGAATCGAAAATGGGATCGCAAAGACGGAGCGTGAAAAACCCTAAGGGTTGTGGCTTCTATTTATAAGTCAAACCGGCTCCGCAACGGCCGCCGGATAAGTCCTCGGCGGGCCGACTCGCCGGCTAAGTGTGACCCTTCGTATTCTACCGGCTGACGCGCCTCACCCTGTGGGCTCGGGCTACTTCTACTCCTCGACTAATCTTGGGAAGCGGCTAGTCTCAAGAGCATCTCGTGACACATTCTTCAAGATGACCCTTTAATTCGAGAGTAAGTATCGACTCAAGGCTCCTGGGGCTCCGTGCCACATGTCCTTCGGTTTTTTCTCTCCGGATTTTTCAGATTTTCTTGCCAAGACTACGTATGGACCTCACCGCAGCCTCGTGGCCCAACCTAAGGCTCGGGGCTACCCCATATGGAGTGCGATTTTGCAATCGCACCTCTACACGTCTCCGGCTTCAAGACGAGGACGGGCACTTTTTGAAGACCTTCGAAGGCGTATTCGAGGACGCTTGGAACTACTCGAGAAGACTTCAAGATTGCTCAAACATCGACTGAGTACATCTCCAAATTTCAGATGCTTCGACTACTCTTGAGGACTTTGACTTGTAGCACTCGTGGACGCTTGAGGACTACTCGTTAAGGCCGTAAAGACTACTTCTTGAAGCTATCCTTCCCGACTACAAAGTACTTGGGCTTGTCGTATGGACCTCCCCGGGCCCACTACCTCGAGGGTACCAGACCGACTACTCCTGGGCCCCCGGGACTACCCGGCTTGCGGTACACGACACCTAAAGGCGTGGGGCACAAGGACTACACAGGAGTAGTACTCGGTTAGGGAGCTGTACATGTTCGCACAGCATGGGAGGACTCCTAGACGTACTCGACCAGTACTCTCTCCCTACTCCGACTTGTAACCCCGCTCTCCCGACTATATAAGGCGAGGCAGGGACAGATCTCTAGCATCCAATCTCATCGAACATCAACTCACGGCGTACTATTACGCATCCTGTAATCGTGCCCAATCAATCCAAAGCTACGCAAAGATAGCGCACGTAGGGTATTACGCACCTCGCGTACTCGAACCCCGTCTAAATTGTGTGCCACGTGTCTCTTCCTTCGAGTTACCGATCTCGGCGAGTCACATTCATCTACTTCTGGTACTCCCCTTAGTAGGTTGCCGGTCTAAAACACCGACAGACGCCGTGCCTCGGGTAGCTGGCGAAGTGATGACACTGTCACCACGTGGCAATGGGGTCTGTAGCCTGTGCATCATTGAAGGCGACGACATTACTCTTCCTGACTCATGACATCTTTGTCGTTTGTGCATCACTGATGCCTGAGCCCCGCCGCAGAGGTCACATGGCGCGCGCAATCCCCTCGACCGGGGCAAACGCCTTGTCTTTTCTCGGGGTGGCAAGAGCATCTCCGACCACTGTTGACCCGTGATCTTGCAGTTTACACTACAAGACAAAAACTGACCCCATGCCAGAGGGCTCTGCGCCTAACTTAACCCCCCTTCGACGATGACTCCACGACCTTCTTCTACGACCTGATCAATGTTACTTGCACCCGCTAGGCTCTTGGTCCTGGTGCACCCGCTTGCCTCCGTACACAACGTACTCTATTCCAATTAGCCTATATTTCGTTTCTCTCGAGCGTAATGTGCTCTGCGGAATATGGTCCCGACACTAACCAAGAGAAAGCGTCGAGGTCTATCCCTCAATAGTCGATGCTAAGCAATAAGAGACACGGGATTTATCCTGGTTCCGCCGAGGGGGCCGTACGTCCAAAGAAGCGCGGGTGTGCGAAAGGCACTGTATTGCTCAACACCGGGGATGCCTGTAGTGGGGCTGCTACAAGCTAGGCGGGAGAGGAAGCGTAGCTTCCAAGTCCCTGGTGAAGTGGCTGAAGATGTTGTGGGAGAATCGGAGAATGAGTACGTGGTGTGCCGTGTGCTATCTGTTCGTCTCTCTGTTTTTGTCTGTCTGTTCGTCCCCCGCGGCAGGGGGGTTCGCCCTCCTTTTATAGATCAAGGAGGAGGCGAATCACATGCGCGTCGCGCTACCTAGCTACGTGGGGAAGCACGTCGTGCTATGGTGTAGAGTGGGCGGCCGTCCGGACGATCCTTGCCGCGATATGGCCATCATGGCCTATCTTGTACCCGAACAATGGCGGTTCGAGGGTTGAAGGGCAGCAGATGGTGGTGATGCCTTCTGATAGGCTCGAGGGAGCTGCTGAAGTTGGCCCGTACGGAGCACATGAGTAGGGAAGGCGGCGTCCCGTTCCCGCACGCTCCACAGGCCGAGTTGTTGCCACAGCCGCCGGGCGTGCGCCCGCACGCGCGGGGACGGCGGCCATGCCGCGCGCGCGGTGATGGCGTCCCACCGGCCTAGCGCTCCACCCCAACCCTATAGGGTCACAAGAAAGCAAATCGAGGGTGCAACCGGCCCCCTTCGAGGGCTCGCGCGTTAGTCGTACCGGAGCAGCGCGCGGCGGCCACGGGACTTACACCGGCCGCGCCGCATGCGTCCCTCCCCACAAGGATGGGGATGGGCTCCTCCCCGGGGAGTTGGTGGCGGCGGGGCACCGGGGGCGCGAGCCCCGGCGCATGATGGCGCCATCCCGCCGGTGTCGTGGCGTTAAATGCCCGTGTACGGCCGCGCACGCGTAGGGGCGCCTCGAGCGTGGCGGACCCCGGTCGAGGGGAGCACGGACCCTCGAGCGAAGCGGTGCCTGCTCGAGGGGGAGCGGGCCCTCGAGCGAGGCGGAGCCCGCTCGAGGAAGCACACCCCCTCGAACGGGGCGGAGCCCGCCCGAGGGGAGCGCGCATCCTCGAGCGAGGCGGAGCCTGCTCGAGGGGATCTTCAAGAGGGCTGCCTCGGTGGGCCGTCGGGGGCCCCTCGCGGCATGGGCCGTATCCTGCATGGTTAGGCACACCGTGTTTTGGTTTTGTTGTGGGTTTTATGGGGATTGCCGTTGTTTAAGGGGACCCCTAGGGCCGTCCCGGCGCAGCCCCGAGCGTCCGCGCGGGCTCTGCCATTGAGGCTCCCGGGTACGCCAGAACCTACTGATGGGATGTTCTTCTCCTTTGCGAACGCTTCCGTGGGGCCGCGTCGCCACCGACCCGCGGGTCTAGCCCCCGAAGCGCTCCCTTCGTAGAGTGTGGATGCTCCCGCAGGGCTAACCGCGAGAACCGGCCGAGGGCGTGGCACATGTTTCCTTCAATCCGGCATCGGCAATGTCTCGCCCGGCTTTGGTGACGCACGCGCGCTCGGCGCCGTTCTCCGCGGGTGCAAGGCAAGGAGGTGTAGCCGTGCGTTAAGCCCCCGAGTTCGGCCCGTTCAAGGCGACCGGGTAGAGCTTTACGACTTGTTTCTTAACGCGCCCTCGCCCGCCCCGCGGGACGCAGTGAGGTTTCCGCAACCCCCATCGAGCGGGTCGCGGAATTCGTGATTCATCTTTGAGTCGCTAGTGGGTGGTTCGAGTGGACGCCATGCCCCGTTCGATAAGGGTAGGCCGCGTGGGTCCCGCAGACACGTCCATTGGAAGCGCTTGCGTGGGTTTGCTAGGGTGGGGCTCGTCTCCTCGTTCGATAGGGACCGAGGGCGCGGAAGCTCTCCTCGGTGGGATCCCCGGCTAGCTGTCCTCGCTGGCTCTCGCACACGACATGTGGGGCACCCTGCCGACGGGCTCGAGGAACGGCTCGAATGCGCGTGCCCTCGTCGTCCCCGACTCTCGCGATCCGGGCGCCCGTTCGAACCCGTCGAGGGTCGCTCGAACCTCTCGATCAGTAGGGCCGTGCGGGGCGGCGCTCGGGCGGCCCCGTCTCTTGCATTTGCGGCCGTCGAGGGCCACAGCGCCCGAGGTGTCAAGTCGGTAGCATAGCGTGGCATGGGTGCTCGCGGTGCCTGCTTTACTTCAAGCGGGCCCCGGGCGACCTTCTCACGCATGTGTCCTTTTTAGAGAGTTGATATTGTCTCGAGCCAGGGGCTCGTGCCGCTCGAGGGTTTTGCGTGGCATGGGTGCTCGTGGTGCCTGCTTACTTCGCGGCCCCGGCGACCTTCTCACGCCGATGTCCCTTCGGAGGGCCGACATCATCTCGCTCGTGGCCCGCGCCGCCGAGGGTTTTGCATGGCATGGGTGCTCGTGGTGCCTGCTTTACTCGCGTGCTCCGGCGACCTTCTCACGCCGATGTCCTTTCGAGGGTCGACATCGTTTCGAGCCAGGGCTCGTGCCGCTCGAGGTTTTGCGTGGCATGGGTGCTCGCGTGCCTCGCTTACTTCAAGCGGGCCCCGCCACCTTCTCACGCATGTGTGTCCTTTTTAGAGAGTTGATACTGTCTCGAGCCGGGGCTCGTGCCGCCGAGGGTTTTGCTAGCGGGTGCTCGTGGTGCCTCGGCGACGAAGAAGGCCCCGGCGACCTTCTCACGCCGATGTCCCTTTGAGGGTTGAATTTACCCCGCGCCAGGGGCTCGCTCTGCTCGAGGGCTCTCTACTTGGCAAGTGACCCGGTCAATAAATGCCCCACGCTGGAGGCCGCGGGTTCGCAACGCGGGCGCGCCCTTGTGCGCAGGGCGCCGCGCGCGCGCGTAGTGGGCGGCGGGCGTGCGAACGTGACCGCCCGCCCCGTCCTCGCTAGTTCTTCACCGTGATGATGGCTCCGCCGCTGGGATGTGGCCGCCGCGGTCGTGGCGGGGCCCGTTCGCCGCGTGTGAAGAGAAGATTCCCTGCAGTTAATGCGCGCGGGACATCCGCCTCTCGGAGAGCTCGCCCGCGGCTTATAAATCTGAGGGGAGGGGGAAGCGGCGGTTTACCTTAGCGCTCCGCCATTTCTCGCCTCTCGTGCTTTCGTTCGCCCTCGTTCTCGCCACCGTGAGGCTTTACCATTTGAGTTCTTCCTCTTCTTCTCGTCCTCCGCTCTCGCATTCCTTTGCCCTCTTCTCATGGCGCCGCCTCCGCCCGTCACGATTCTTGACCCGTACGCCTGGGAGAGGTCGTCGGTGACCACGCTTGCTCTCAATGAGCTGGTCACCGCCGCCACCTGCGGCAATGAGGAGGGCTGCCCTACGGAGTGGATATTGCCGTCAGCGGGGACCGCGCGCCCAACCCGCCGAGGGCTACGTGGTGAGCTTCGTCCGCTTCCACGAGGGAGGCTTCTGCACGCGCCGCGAGCCGCTTCATGCGGCGCCGTGCCACTACTACGGCGTGGAACTTCACAACTTCGCGCCCAACGCGATTTCGCAGCGGCCACGTTCGTGGGCGGCCTCGCGAGGGGTACTCGGGGATCCCGCCAACCGGGAGCTTCCGGGTACACCTCTTCCGCGCGAGCTCTTCACGCACCCACGACGGAAAGCCGAGGACCCGCCGCACCTGCGCTCGGCGGATGTCGCTCGCCCGCGCTTCAAGGACCACTACATCCCTCGCACCATGACGACGAACAACGCCGGCTGGGAGCGGGGATGGTTCCTACTCCGGCGCCAACGCCGAGCTCCGGCCTCCCCCCTACACCTGGGCCGGGTGTTCAAGGAGAAGCCCAAACCTCTCGGGGCCACGGGTGTCCATGCCCCAAACACGGAGGCGGCAGGACTCGGTCCCCGGCCGCCCCGAGGGAGCCCGTCGCAACAGGCCGACCGCGATGGGCGTCCTCGTCTTCCCTCCATCACCGGCGGGTCGTGCCTCCGATGGAGAGGCCGCTCCGCATCTTTGAGATGACAGAGGAGGCGGACCCCATCGCTGGCGAGTCGCGGATGCTCCCGACCCCCTCGGCGGCCGTACGCGCTCACCCGGGCGCGGAGCGCCGTCGACACCCGGATGCCGACGCACCCGGACCGGACCCCGTGGGATCTCGAGATGCTCCCCACCGGCCCGCTGGTGAGTGTGATTCTTGATTCCGTTTTAGTTTTTTGGTGCTGCCTCTACCTCCTGACGCGTCTTTGATGTTTCGCATGCAACAGGAACTTCACCGCCGCAGTGCCCCGTTCCGCCCACCTCCCCCCGATTCCCGCGCGCTTGGTCGGCGGCGCGCCGGGAGCAGGAGCCGCGCGCGGCAGGAGGGAACGCGCGAGGCGGCGCACAACGAGCGCCGCGAGCTTACGCAGCGCGGAGGCTCCGCGGCGTGAGGAGCCGGCCTCTCCCTGGGGACCGAGAATACCGCTCCTGCGAGGAGGACGAAGAGGAAGAGGTCGAGGGGCGGGGCCCCTCTCCGGCTGTGGGAACCCCTTTCCTCGTCGCCGGGAGCCGCTCCGGCGGCGGGCGGACGCCGGGGCGGCGCAACGGCGCCCGCCGCCGGCACCGACATCGCGCGCGCGCGCGGAGGCGCCAACGCGCACTACCTGGGCGCGCGCGGCGATCGCGCCCCGCGCGCGGGGCGGGGACCGCGCACACGCGGGCGACGTCGAGAGGCGCGGCGGCAGCGCGCCGCCGCGCCGCCTCATCCGCCGAGGCTTCCGCGAGGCGAGCGCGCCTTTTCCTCCTCGAGGTAAGGCTCGATCCTCTACTTGGTTTGATTTTTTTTGATGATCAGCGTTCTAACCCTCCGTTTGTGCCCTCGCGCAGGTGGTGCCAACTGCTCCTCTCGCACCGGCCAAGGTGTCGAGGACGGACGCGTCCATCCCCACCCGCCGGCGCCGTCGAGGGCGTCGCGGGCGGGGCAAGCACGGCGGCGGCGGCGAGAGCTCGCAAGGCGCGCTGGGCCCCGAGGCTCGATCGGCGGATCGGCACGCCACAGCGCAGCCGGTGGTTGCCGAGGAGCGCGCCGCCCACGGCCGTGGGTGAGGCGCGTCCCCATGGCGGCGGCCGGTGGCGAGGCGCCGGCGGTGGCCGCTGCGACGAGGCGCAGCCTTGTGGCACAAACCGCGGCGAGGCAGGCGGGGTGTGTAGCCCACGGTGGCACCCGTGGTCGCGGAGGCACAACCGGAGGCGGTGGCTGCCACGAAGGGCGGCCGGCACCCACCGCCGCGGGGGCGCCGCAGGTCGGGCCGCGGCGTCACGCTCGGCGCCCGTGGCCGTGGAGGCGCAAGTGCGTGCGCCGCGAGGCGCATGGGCTGGCGCCGCCGTGTTTCCCGGCGGAGGTGGTGGAGGCCCCACCCACGACTCCCCGCCGCCCGGTGGGACTGGCGAGCTTCCCCACGCGCTCTCCCCGAGCCTCAGAGGGGGCCCTCGTGAGGCGGCGCGAGGGTCACATGGTGGCGGGGGACCGAGGACACGGCGCCGAGGCCTCGTCCTCCCGCGCCGGCCACTCTACCCATGTAGAGGGGGCCGTTGCGCATCCGCCCGCGTTCGCCGACGCCTGGGGAGAGCAAGGTGGAGCCTGGGAGAGCTCCGAGCCACGCGCCATGCTCGACCGCATCAGTCGAGACGCCGAGGGTCCATGGCGGCCCTGCATGGCTCGTCTTCCAGGTAGGGTGTTGTTGTTCGTTTTCTTGTTCCTCTCGTTTTTGTGCGCTGTTTCTGTGTCGTGGCGCTTACGGGTTTCGATTTGTGGTGACAGGAGCTTGAGCGCCGCGCCCATGACAAGTACAACGCCTTCGACTGGGTGAACGCCGAGCCCACCGCCCTCCGGGAGCGATGCGGCGCTTTCGACGCGCTCGCCGATGCCCTCAGGACCCCGGACGGCTGGTTGGTGTACCGGGCCGTGGTCTTGCACGACGAACTCCCCCCGAGAGCACGAGGGCAGACCTCGACGCGCCGCTCTAGCCTCGAGCGGGTTCGTGCCTGGCCTCTCATCGATCGTGATGAGGCGCCGTGGCGGCGCGCCGGGACTCCGGAGAAGATGCGACGCCGGCGACCAACCGGGAGGCGAGGTGGCCGGCGTCCGCGGCGAGAACTCGGTGAGCTCCGCTCACGCCGAGGGGCGCAGGCGCTCGCGCCAGCCGAGGAGCGGGCGCGCGGGCCGAGGGCCGGCCAAGGAGGCCGACGACTTGAAGGCCGCCCACGACGCCTGGTGGCCGCGGCGCTCGTCATCGCCGAGGAGCAGCCTCCTCGGCGAGAGCGCACCGCCCGCCAAGGGGCCGAGGGGCGGCTCCGGCGAGAGCAAAAGCCGCCCTCGTCGACGCCCGACGGCGCCGGAGTGAGCGCGCGTCGTCGCGAGGCGCGCAAAAGTCATTGGCGATCGGGACGACAAGCTCTCTAAGATCGAGGGCGACTATTGTGCCTGGGTATTACGAGCGCAAACCAAGAGCTAGCCCTCCAGGAGCAGGGTGAGACCGTCAAGCGCCTTGAGCTGGCGGTCGAGGCCGAGCGCCGCGCTCTCGAGGTGGAGAGGAAACAGGTCGAAGGTGAGCCACTGTTTGACTCTTGCCTTGTTGGTTTTTCTGTTAGAGGGCTCGCATCCCCCTTTCTGATTTCTTTCTTGTCTTGGCGATTCCAGGCTTGCGCACCGCCCCGGGCATGCAACAGCGGGCCGAGACGCCGCAGCTTCCTATAACTCCTCCGAGCAGAGCCGCGGAGCCGCGTGGTGCGGCCCCCGAGACCCGCCGAGCCGTGGAGGAGGGCGACACGTGCCACGGCAGCTCGTCGCTCAGCCGCCCGCGTGCCCTTGGCGGTCACGTCACCGAGCGGATGTGTCGCGCCGCATCCGCACTAGAAGGCCCTGAGTGGTGCGGTCCCACTACGAGGTCAACTTCGAGGCGTCGATGAGGGCCACACGTTCCCGAGGGCGCGAGGACGAGGTAGCGATGGAGCGTGTGGATGCGCCGGCCGCCGACGCTCGCCGGGTCGCTCGTCGAAGCCTTCGAAGAGTTCCTCTTCCCGGACGCTCGCTGACGCTGGCCGCCCACCCGCCTGAAGACAATTGGGCGCTAGGCCCGTTTTTTGTTTGTGTATCAGTATTCTGGCCATGCGGCCTTGTAAATAAGCACATTATCTCAGTCGTAAACATTTGTTGATACGAAATGAAATCTTTTGCTTATTGCGCTTTTTTGTTTCTCCTTCTTCCTGAGTAGACTTTACTTAGGGGAGTTCGATTTTCGCTGGGGCCGGGCTGAGGCGAGAGAAGGGCCGCATCCGCGCGGTGTAAAGTTATCTCCCGACTCGCGCGCTCCTTCCGCTAGGCCGCCCGCGCCCTGTTCGAACCGTTGCTCGAGGTTGAAGTAGAAAACAAACTTAGCGCGTGTGAGTTGCTTTATTTTTGCGCGAAAATGGGACCATTTTGGGGGGGTGCCCCCCACAGTAGCCCCCGAGGGTAACTTGGGTTTTAGAGGAAAGCCGAGTTGCCCTTTACATTTGACTTGAGGTGTTTACATAGTTGCCACCAACTGGGGCGTTGGCCATATGATTTTTACAACAAACAAGCTTGGGAGTCCTAGCTAGTGGTAGAAACGACGTAGCCGTTGGATGTTCCAGCGTTGGTGAGCTCTTCACCGTCTTCGTTGGCCACTTGTACGTGCCGCTGAGTACCTTCGACGACGTAGGGTCCCTCCCATGGGGCGATAGCTTGTGACGCCGTTGTCTTGGCGTAGCTTTAGGACCGTATCCTTTGCCGCAATCCCGCCGGCGTATCTTGCGTGCTTGATAGCGCCTGAGGGACTATTGGTACCTCGCGGAATGCATCAAGACCACGAGGCGGCCTCGTCCAACCGATCCGCCGAGTCCTCGCGGCTCGTCGGCCGGCATCCTCGTCATAGACTCGAACTCCCGGGCGATCCGTATTCTGGGTCCGTGTGGGGAGGACTCGCCTCCGTGCCATGGACTAGGAAACGGAGTGAACCCAAGGGCTCGCTCGGGTGGTCCTTAGGCTCCACACAACCGCCGTGTGTTCTTGGAGCCATTTTCGCCGCATTTGTTTAGCTGGTCGAAAATTTCTGCTTTAGGCCTTGTAAGATCATGCCATCGGGGTACGTTCTACTTGGTCGTTGGTCCGTGGGTGCGCCACAAACTCGCCCAATCCACACGGACAGGGAACTTGTCGCAACTCCAAGAACTTCTTGCCCGTGAACTCGGGACCCATTGTCGCGGATGATGGAGTTTGCACTCCAAAGCGGTAGACGATGTCGGTGAAGAATTTTACCGCCTGCTCTGCACTGAGATTCGTGATGGGGCGCACCTCCACCCACTTGGAGAATTTGTCGATCGCGACCAACAAGTGGGTGAAGCCCCCGGCACCTTCTCCGCAGTGGGGCTCCGACGATGTCCAGCCCCCACACGGCAAATGGCCACGTTACGGGGATGGTTTGCAGGACATGGGCGGGCAAGTTGGACTTGCGGGCGTAGAACTGGCACCCTTCGCAGGTGCGCACACTCGCTGGCGTCTGCGACCGCGGCAGGCCGCAAAAGCCCCGGCAGAACGCGTTGCCGACGAGAGTGCGGGGCGCGGCGTGGTGGCCATAGGTCCCCGCGTGAATGTCCCGTAGGAGCTCGCGCCCCTCGGGGATGGGCACGCACCGCTGCAGGATGCCGGAGGCGGCGCGCTTGTATAGCTCGCCGTCAACGAGGGCGAAGGACTTGGCCATCCTGGCGATGCGCCTGACCGCGGCCCGGTCCGCGGGGAGTTCCCCTCGAGCGATCCAGGCGATGTATTTGTCGCGCCAGTCCGCTTTGACAGGAGCCGGCTCGATGTCCATTACGTCGGCCTCGTGGGAGCCATACCTCGAGGAGGGAGAGCACGACGCCCTCGTTCGAGGGGTCCTCGTCCATGAGTTCCGCACCCGCTGGACTCGAGGGAGCCTCGAGGGTCTGCCGTGACTCGAGGGGTGGGGCTCGAAGACGACCGAGGGCTGAGCGACGTCTCGTGCGAAAACGTTCGGGGGGACGGTGATCCGCCCGGACGCAATCTTGGCGCCTGGCCCGCCTCCTCGTTGTACCGGCGGGGCACATGGTTGAGCTCGATGCCGTAGAACTTGTCCCCCGAGAGCTCGCACGGCTTGCGTAGGCCTCTATCTTGTCATCATGGCATCTCGCGTTCTTCATGACTTGACTCGGGGACACTTAGCCGCGAGTCCCCCGCACGTCGAGGCGCTTGACGCCAACTCAATGGCGATTTTGAGGCCCCGCAGGAGGGCCTCGTATTCAGCCATATTGTTAGACGCGGGGAAGTGGAGGCGCACCGCGTACCGCATGTGTTCCCCGAGGGGTGACACGAAGAAAGGTGCCCCGCGCCCGCCCCCGTTTTCATCACCGAGCCGTCGAAGAACAAAGTCCAGAACTCCGCTTCGATCTGTGGCGCGCGGTAGTCGCGTATCCGTCCACCCGCCGACGAAATCGCCCAAGAATTGGGATTTGACGGCTCAAGGGCGAGGTAGGCGAGCGTCTCGCCCATCGGGCCCACGGACCACTCGCGATTCACCCCGCGGCGTCGAGGTTGCGGATGACTTCCCTAGTGGGAAGGAGGAAACCACCGTGACGGGGTGGGCCTCGAAGTAGTGGCGGAGCTTGCGTCGCGCAAGGACTACCGCGTACAACAACTTCTGGACTCCGGGGGTAGCGTCTTCGTGTCCGATGTGACCTCGCCGATGTAGTAGACCGGCCGCCGTAGCCGGTGCAAGGCGTGCTCCTTCCTCCGTGCGCTCCACGACGATCACGGCGCCGACCACCCGGTGGCTGCGCCACGCAGAGCCGCAGGGGCCCCGCCGTCTCGCGCGGCGTGAGGATCGGAGCGCGTTAGAGACGCCTTTCAACTTGTCGAGCGCATCCCGGGCCCGGCGGTCCAGGAGAAGCGCCGTGCTTCTGGAGGAGGGAGCAGAGGGGCAGCTCCTTCTCACCGAGCCGCGAGATGAAGCGGCTCAAGGCGCAAGGCACCCCAAAGACCTTGCACCCCTTGAGGCTCCGGGATCGGACCCATTCGTTCGAGGGCCGCAACCTTTTCAGTGGTTGGCTCGATTCCCCGTTGGGAGACAATGTATCCCATGAGCATGCCTCGCGCACTCCAAAGACACACTTTTCAGGTTTAACTTGACCCCATTGGCCCGTAGGCGAGCCGAACGCGACGCTGCTGTCGCCAACCGTGTCGTCCGCCTTCCCCGGTCTTTACGACGATATCGTCCACGTATGCCTCGACCGTCCGCCCGATGTGATCCCCAAAACGTGCCGCATGCAACGCCGGGTATGTCGCACCCGCGTTTCGAGGCCAAACGCATCGTGACGTAACAACGTCCCGAATCTAAGTGTGATGAACGAAGTCGCGAGGGCCGGTCGGACTCCTTCTATTTTTATTTGAGGATAGCCGGAGTCGCATCAAGGAAGCAAAGAAATCTTACACCTGCCCGTTGAATCAATGATCTGATCAATGCGTGGCAAAGGAAAAGGAACTTTAGGACATGCTTATTAAGACTATTGTAGTCTATACACATCCGCCATTTCCCATTCTTTTTTTCTTTACAAGCACGGGGTTTGCTAGCCACGTCGGGTGGAACACTTCTGATGAATCCGGCCCTCGAGAAGCTCTCAGCCTCCGCTCCGATTGCCCGTCGCCGCTCCTCGTCGGCGGGGGCCGCTGTGCCTGCTGTCGTACCCGCACGAGCGTGAGGCAGGATGTCAAGGAGTGCTTCTACGACCTCCCCGGGATGCCCGGCATATCCGAGGGGCTCCACGCGAAGATGTCGGCGTTGGCGCCGAGGAAGTCGACGAGCACCCACTTCCTATTTGGGATCGAGGGCGGAGCTGACCCTCAAACGCCCCCGCCCCTCGGGCCGAAGGGTCGAGGGGGACCTCCTTGGTTCGCTCCGCGGCCTCGAAGGAGCCGCGTGCTTGGCGGCGAGTCGGCGTCTTCGTTGACCATCTTCCAAAAGTGTTCACCAGCCGCTCATCCACGCTGCCTCTCGCGTGCTCCACGCACTCGACGTCGTTAGCCGAATGCGTGCTCGATGGACGAGCCGACGCATGACGCCGTTTGGTCCCGCATCTTCATCTTCAAGTAGGTATAGTTGGGGACCGCCATGAATTTGGCGTAACAGGGTCGCCCAAGTATAGCATGGTAGGCCCCCTTGAACCCTAAGACTCGAAGGTGAGGATCTCCTTGCGGAAATTCTTTGGGGTGCCAAACCAAATTCGGCGGTGTCAATCCGCCCGAGGGCCGGACTCGCTTGCCGGCGCGATGCCGTGGAACGGCTTCGTGTCGGGCCGCAGCTTGGTCCAACCCGATCCCCATCGGCGCTAGCCGTATGCGCATAGAGGATGTTGAAGCCGGCCGCCTCCGTCCATGAGGACCTTCGAGAACCGTGTGTTCCCGATGATGGGGTCGACCACTACGGCACCGGCCCGGTTGGGCACGCGGACCCGGTGGTCTTCCGCCGAAGGTAATGGCGTCCTCCGACCACCGAGGAAGGACGGAGGCGCCTCTCCGCGCGAGGACCTCGTGCCGCTCCTTCTTGCGCTGGCGGGTTGACATGCCGACGGTTGGCCCCCCAAAGATGAGGAACACGTTTTCGACGGCGGGGAAGCCGCCTGTGTCGCCATCGCCTCCGTCTTTCTTGGCCTCCTCGCCCTCCCCGCGGCGGCACGGCCATAGAACTTCTTGAGCATATCGCACCGCTCAAGGGTGTGGTTCGGGGTCTTAGGTAAGGACATGGCTTTTCAAAGATGTCATCAAATACCCCCGGGCCTCGAGGGGCCGCCGAGGGCCCCGTCGGGGCCGGGTCACCGGCAGCGTTAGCGGCCTCGGCATTACCGCCATCACGCCCTCGCTCGCGCCGCGCGCGGCTTCTTTCCTTTCGTCCCGCTTGTCGCGTGGGGGCTCCCTGGACTTGCTGCTCTTCCGCGGCGCGTCTCGAACGCTAGTTCTTTCAGCCGTCGAAGATCGTCCCCACGGCCCTTCTCCAGAGGAGCCGGTGGCGATGTCGGTCGGGGCCTCGTTGGAGTCCGCGGGGCGGGTCGCGTCCCGCCCCGCACGAGGTCCCGACACGGTGCCCTCGAGGAAGGCGTGCACGATCTCGGACCGCGCCACGCCGGGGAGCCTTGCGCCGCTGGAGAAGCGCCGTATGAAGTCCCGCGTCGACTGCCCAAGCCCGTGTGCAGGAGCGTAGGTCCCACGAATTTCCGGGTGTACGTATGTGCCCCGGAAGTTGCCCACGAACGTGCGGACCGCATCGTCCCCGCTAGGGATTTGGTCGAAGTGCGGGCACGAGCCATGTCCGGCCGCGTCGGCCGAGGTGCAGGGGCAAGTTGCGGATGATGACCTCGTCGCTGGTGGCCCCGCCCAGCTGGCAAGCCAAGCGGTAGTCCTTGAGCCATACGCGAGGGTCCGTCTCCCCATTGTACTTGACGATGGTCGAGGGTTGGCGGAAGCGTTGGGGGAACGCCGCCGCGCGGATCTCCCTACCGAACAAACGGGTCCCTCGGGGGCCCCGCGGGGAGCTGCCTTTCCCCCCGCCGGCCGTAGCGCTCCGCCCCGTCGAGGGTGGTAGCCCATTGTCGCTCACGCGTCCGCCCTCGCTTGTGCGCCCGGCGTTGATGACGAGGCGGGCGTCGCCATCCGCCGCCCCCGCGTGCGTCAAGGAGCCGGTCCCCGGTCGGCGTGCGTCCTTGGTCGGCGGGGATCGCCCGCCGGTCCTCCCGTGGACCGAGGGTTCGCCTCCCGTGCCTTCGTTGTCCCGCGCATCCCCCCGTTGGCGGATGCGTGAGGCCGAGCTCTCGCCCGCTCGGACCGCCGCTGCTCTATGAGAGCTTGCACCTCGCGGGTGCAGTCTCGAGCCCTCGGGGTCGAGGGTGCCGCATGGCCCGCCAGCCGGCCGCGCGGGCGACGAGCGGCCTGCCCGCGCGCGTCCGCGTTGTCGATGTTGGGGACGGTGTTGGATGCGGTCGCGGACCCCGTCGGCCCGGGGCCTCCGCGCGCGTTCGCCGTGCGCGTTCGCCGTGCGCGGAGGCTTCCCCTCGCCATTGAGGCGCGAGCGCCGCACCGTCCCATTCCTCCGCCGCATTGGCCCGAGCTCTCGCGGGCTTGGGCTAGCCGCGCGTCGGCGTCAGCCCCGCCAGAGCGCTTGGCCCCACGGCCAGGCGCGTGGTGATCCCCGGGGCGGTGCGTGACTTCCCGTCTCCGCCCACCGCGCCCTGGCGGCGTTGGCCGGGTCGCTGGTGACACGCGTAGCACTCCCACGCGGGGTCGTAACTCCCGTGCCGGAGTCGTCGGGAGCAGCCGTGAACCAGTAGTCCGTAGCGTGTGAAACGGTGGAACATGACCGGGTCCGGCACGCCGGAGAAGTCCCACTCCGCGTACCCGTGGCGGTTGGTAGGTGGCAACGCGTCGAGAGAACCTGTGGACGACTCATCGCCCGCCGAGGCGCCGTGTCCCCGGCGACGAAGACGTGACGGCCGTGCGGAACCCCCGCGCATCGTGGTGTTGACGTTGGCGTTGTAGGCCGACGTAGCGCCACGCAGCCTCCCCGATGTGGATGCGCTGGCCCCGAGACCGTGCGCTGTCCCACCGGGGTGGTGGCGGCGGTCGCGACGGCGCGGCGCGCCGCGCCGAGTGGCGGCGCGCTTCGGCCGCTCGCCGCTCGGACCGCGCCCGGCGCGAACGCTGCCCGCAGCGGCGGCGGCGGCCGTGGAGTCGACGGGCCCGGCGGGGCATCCGTGCCCGCGGGCGTCCGCGCGTGGGTGTTGCGTGCGCGCAGCGGACCGGCCCTCGCGCCGCGCGCGAGCTCCTCACTTGGTGAGGTGCGCATGAGGTAGCCGTTCCCCGTGGCCTGGAAGTTCAGGTCCCCGAACCGAATTTCGGAACCCGGGCCGGGGAGGGGGTCCGAGCTACCCATGCGTAGAGTGTGTACCACGCGTACTCAAGGCGGATCACCATTGAGGGAGTTGGTGGAATGACCTTAGGCGTCAGATTGCCCCACGCAAGTGGGCGGCCAACCGGCCGGTGCGGAATATGGTCCCGACACTCAACCGCAGAAAGCGTCGAGGTCTATCCCTCAATGGTCGATGCTAAGCAATAAGAGACACGGGATTTATCTCCGGTTCCCGCCGAGGGGGCCGTACGTCCAGCTAGCGCGGGGTGCTCAAGGCACCGTATTGCTCAAAGACCGGGGTGCTCGTAGTGGGGCTGCTACAAGCAGCAGGAGAGGAAGCGTAGCTTCCAAGTCCCCGGTGATGTGGCCGAAGATGTTGTGGGAGAATCGGAGAATGAGTACGTGTGTGCCGTGTGCTATCCGATCGTCTCTCTATTTTTGTCTGTCTGTTCGTCCCCCGCGGCAGGGGGGTTCGCCCTCCTTTTATAGATCAAGGAGGAGGCGAATCACATGCGCGCCACGCTACCTAGCTACGTGGGGAAGCACGTCGTGCTATGCTGTAGAGTGGGCGGCCGTCCGGACGATCCTTGACGCGATCTGGCCATCATGGCCTATCTTGTACCCGAACAGTGGCGGTTCGAGGGTTGAAGGGCGGCAGATGGTGGTGATGCCTTCTGATAGGCTCGAGGGAGCTGCTGACGTTGGCCCGTATGGAGCACATGAGTAGGGAAGGCGGCGTCCCGTTCCCGCATGCTCCACGTTGGCCGGGTTAAGCGCGCGCGCCCGGTGTGCGCCCCCCGCACGCGCGGACGGCGCTCATGCCGTTACAAAGGGCGTGGATGGCGTCCCACCGGCCTAGCGCCTCCACCTAACCCCGTAGGGTCACAAGAAAGCAAATCGAGTGTGCAACCGGCCCCCCTTCGAGGCTCCTGGCCACAGTCGTACCGGAGCGGCGTGCGGCGTCATGGGGACTCCACACCGCCGCGCGTGCCGCTCCCTCCCACAAGGATGGGGATGGGCTCCTCCATGGGGAGTTGGTGCGGGCGAACCGGGCGCCGAGCCCCGGCGCATGATGGCGCCGTCCCGCCGGTGTCGTGGCGTTAAATGCCCGTGCACGGGCCGCGCGCACGTTGCAGGGGCGCCCTCAAGCGTGGCGACCCCGCCGAGGGCGGACTCGACCCTCGAGCGAAGCGATGCCTCGCTCGAGGGGAGCGGGCCCCCGAGCGAGGCGGAGCCCGCTCGAGTGAAGCACACCCCCTCGAACGCGAGCCCGCCCCGAGGAGCGCGCATCCTCGAGCGAGGCGGAGCCTCTCGAGGGGATCTTCTGCGCAGGGCCGCCTGGTGGGCCGTTGGGGTCCCCGCGGCATGGGCCGTATCCTGCGATGGTTAGGCACAGACCGTGTTTTGGTTTTGTTGTGGGTTTTAAGTGGGGATTTCCCCGTTGTTTAAGGGGACCCCTAGGGCTGTCCCCAACAGAATGGTCGTAGGTTCGATTGAAGACCTTCCGAGGTAGGCACGTCTCTCGCCGCCCGCCGCATCCTTCGGGCGCCTCGGGAGGTCAACAGTACCATGAAGACCAGAAGCATCACAGAGCGCTATGGTTTCGTCGGACCCCCGTGGTCGGTGTGCCTATTGTTACTAAGGTCAACAATACCATAGTATCACGGCTCCGCCGGGTGGCCAGCAGCTATGTTGGTCGTCTGAACACCAAAAACGACCTCCTCGAGGTCGGTGTGCCTTAATACCTAGGTCTTGCAATATCTTCGTATGACTACGGCCTTGCCAACCTAGTTGGGTGCCCTGGATGCGTGACCTCCCGAGGTCGGTGTGCTCAAGTAGCCCTACCAGGCTGCTCTGGACACCTAGGATTTTATGTGGGAATGAAGGCCTCCTTGTGGGGTGCTCGCCTAATGGCCCTGCCAAGTACTTCCGGGTGCTTGGGCGCTTATGTTTTGAGACCTTCCTTAGGTCGGCATACCTCGAGTGGCTCTGCAAGATTCCTTGCAGCCATGCAAGATATCTGGGTGTCTCTACACTCCATATGATCAAGATCGATATTGTTTCACCAGCTTCATCATCGACCGAATGCGAACATTGCAGCTTCAGCTAGAAACCCATCAACGATTTCTTCATTTGACGCACCTTTCAAGACCTTGCTGGGTATCCTCGGATACTGGACATTATTGATTTAATGCCTCTCTGAGGTTTGCACGCCTACAAGGCCTCCACGAGGTCGGCCCTGCCAGACTCCTTGCAACCATGCTAGGAGATCTGGGTGTCTCTACACTATGTTCGATCAAGACCATGACTCAATTTTCTTCTCTTTTTTGGAGCATCAAACCAGCCATGCTGTCTGCTTCAATGCTCAGGGACTAGTCTACGAGTGCGTCTTCGACGCCCTCTTGTTTTCGTCATCGTACCGACCTGTTGAGAAACACGTTTCTTATCACGGCGCTACTCGACCTACTTTTTTCTCTTTTTCTTTTTTGGACCATCATACCAGCCATCCTACCCTCTATGATGCTCGGATACTACTCATGAGTGCATATTCGATCTATAGGTCATCATTGTCATTTCGATCTATCGGAAGCCTGCTTCCTATAGGCCGTCACTCGACCTTCCTTCGTTCGGCAAGACAACACACAGGTCGGCTGCTACGCTGATTTGTTTCTCTCTTTTTGGACCAACGTGCATGCTATTCGACCTGTCGATAGATCTACGACTTCGTCATGACCTCTCTAAGGTCGTTGCATCTACATCTCGCTCGGGGCTTGTGAGACATGGGTAGCCCTGGGTCCCCACCGACCAAGCTCACGGCCGTCCCCGACAAGTGGGTCCGGCCTACTAGAAGACCTGCCGACCTATTAGTGGGCCCAACCGACCTAGTTGGCAACCCACACGACCTCCTGAAGACCTTTCAGAAGATCCCCCACACGACCTACTTCATCACGACCTCAAGACTTGGCGAACAAGACAAGACGAGACATCGGTGGACTTCGCCTAAAGCAGATCGACGGGATATGGCAAGATGTGTAACATAGACTTAGGTCTCCTGGCCATAACCGACCAGGAGTCTGGGAACCGACCTCATCCGATGGCCAATGTAAGGCAGACGAGGCAACCCCCCTTGTAACTTCACCTCAACCAATCCCCAAGCAATCCACACCGACAACTGGACGTAGGGTATTACTCTTCGGAGGCCCGAAACAGTATAAACTCGCCGTGTTCTCTGTGTTTCGCGTACTCGTGTGCGACCTTCGAGTTCGTAGCCTTAGACTCCTCCCCACCCAACAAATAAACCACAGGGATTAACAACCCAGTGGGCTGTCTAGATCTCACCATCTGACAGTGTAGTAGTAAGTTTGTGGGGGTCAACTTTGTGTCTCAATCAATTTATCTATCTTAATCTTTGTGCCTCTTTAAAGCTTACTCTATATGCAAATCCAAGAGCTCTAAATTTGTTCGAGCAGCTTTCTTAGTCAGCTGCATTGTTTAAATTTTATCTCAGGCTACAGAAATCCGATTGCAGTAAATCTAATTGGAGAAGTTCAGAAATTTCGTGACTTATTTTCTTTGCAAAATTCAGAATTTAAGGATGAATAGTCAGAGTTATCACCGAAACATTGCAGTCTCATGAATCTGTTAAAAACTGCTGACCTACCTGACTTGTTTATTTTATAACCAGAGTTACAGAACTCCGATTGAGGTGATTCCAGTTGGAGTAGTTCCGTAATTTCATTATCTATTACTGATTAAAAGATCCAAATTTTTGGTTACCTAAGCTGAGAGCTATGCGTGATTGTTTAGGGTCAACAGAATCTGTCTTAGTAAAACATCTTTGTATCTTATCTTTCCGGGTTTAACTCTTGGTTCAATCATCTAAAGTAATGTCCATAACACTCAGGTGGTGAACACCAGGTCAGGATCAGGAGTTCACCAACAGGCAGTGAATCGTCCACGAAGGGCACCCCAGCAAGTACAGATGGATCCCGCTATGCTGCAGTTCTTCCAGACGTAGACCCAGCTTCTCCAGGACCTGACCAACACCGTGGCAAACATGCAAGCTCAAGCTACCAACCCACCGGTGCAGCAGCCGGCGCCCCGCAACAAGCACTAGTTCATGCGTCACCATCGCCCCGTGTGTTAACACCAAAATTTGGTAAGGAGTATGGACATGTGGGTCCGATTCGGAAAAGAGTCCGTCTGGTGGAAGGAAAGGTATCTTCAGAGATTTTCGGCAGAAGGATCCGCGGTCGGCTATCTGCTCCAGTTCGGCAAAGGAACAGTAGAGCTGATTTTGCGGGATTGGACGGTGACGTGGCTCGATCAGAGGAAGCGAATGGATGGACAGGCGATCAAGCTTAGTTAGGCAATGAATCCATTCGCAGTTGTAATCAGCGGGGTATAAATACGATCCCTGGATGTATGTAACAGGACACGTTCATTCCTCAATACACACCGGCCTTACGCCAAACCCTAGAGTCCCTTGTCGTGTCGTCGAGTTCTTCGAGAGGGCCAATCGATCCGTCGACCTCCGTGAGTACCGGCAACCTTGTATCATGTCTAGTATCATGCGGTGGATTTAGATCTGATGCAAGTAGTCTTGTTACCATGCTTCGTGTCATGCGGTAGATTCAAGCTTGGTTCAAGAGGGTTTCTGTTAGATCATGAGCCATGCGGTAGGCTAAGGTCTAGCTCGAAGCTAGTTATCGGCTCTATTGGATTTTGGCAAGATCCAATAGATTCATTAAGTTACCCTGTGTTATCATGAGTTTTGCTTTATGTTTTAATTCATGTAATACACTTTTGCCCAATCTAGATGGGTTTGGATCGGCTCTTTTCCTTTTAAGATCCGTGCAAGAGTAGGTTTCGTGTTTTGACGCGTGGATCTCGTGCTCTCCGATAGCCGAAACCGAATCGATCTAGGTTGTTACGTGTTGCGGGTTCAAGCTTGCCTTGTTAGTATAAATCTTGAAAGAGCCGGGTATCATGCGGTAGATGCAGGTTTTTGGGTTGCTTTGGAGCTAGTCATCCGGTGGATTAGATTTCCAATTCAGCTTGATAGATTTATTCACGTGGTAATGTTTGTTCCTTCTTCATGGACCCCGAATCGGTTGTTCAGCCGCATTCGGTTATATCTTCACGAGTAGATCACGTGCGTTATTTATGTTTTAAAAGACGTATGCTTCTAGCTTTCCATATTTAGGTTGTATCATGTGGTGGATAGATCTATTTGTGGAAAGTGGTGCGTTCTTTCATGCAAGTTGTATCATGCGGTGGATAGATTTGCTGATATCGTGCCCGACGGATCTTAAAGTGATTAGACATGCGGTAGACTAATGCTTTGGATCTATGTATGCTTATTTTAATACATGATCATGTTCGTGCTTTACTTCATTTAATGTTAATCTTCGTGAGGATCGGTTATGGCTTGGCACATGCACCCATGTTTATTCAAAGATCGATCGTTGTCATGCTTACGTCATCCATTCGGCAATGTTCTTTTTTCCTTCGCGGTTACCCGAATGGTTGTGGTTCTTTGACAGGTAGCTTCGCATAGCTACATGTCGTTTTGCTTGGCTTCTTAGCCGTAAATATGGAACTGCCTGGTACCACCCGGTAGGTTCCAAGTTTTGGTATTTAACTGTTTTATCTTTTGTTAATTTTCGGGGAAAAATTGAGTCGGCACGTCACTTTCTCTCTCCGCGCGTGCGAAGCTAAGCTTTTCGGCTTGCTGTGTGATTGGCGCCCGAGTGCACATTTTGCGTCAACACACTTTTTGGCACGCCCCGGTGGGACCAACGGCCCGAATTGGTTCGGGATGCCGAGATCGCGGACCTCCTGGATGTCGGCATTGAGGAGCTTTCTCCGAGCGGCATCGGCGGCTCGTAGACGCCGTGAATCGGTTTCAACAAAAGTGTCTCATGTCATTCAAGAAGAATCGAAGTGGTGTACCATATCCGAAGAGTGGCACACCGAGTGATCGTTGCCGGGGGAGACCGACGCCACGACCCAACAAGAAAAAGAAGAATGCGCGCGGATCTTCCGGGAATCGGTAGACGACATGCTCACTAAGCACAACCAAGGTTTCCTCGGGTCGCTCCAACGAGATGATGGTAGCCCTCTTTGGCCGGGCGCGGGGCGGGCGTTCGGAAGACGTACACCGGAAAGAGCACGGTGGAGCCGGGTGAATCAAGCTCCCAGCCGCCGCTGCGAAGCCAGGTGCAGCAGCCTCCTCCTCAGAGCTCCGGGAGCGAGACATTCCAACCTCCTCCGCGGGCGGCGGGGGCGCCGGTTCAGCCCTCCGCCGCAAGCTTCGGGGAAGTCAACCAATCCTGCCGCCACCACGGAGCAAAGCACGGGTCGGCCCCGTGCAACGGCCGAATCCGTGCCGGCCCTACGTACGGAGACCTAGCGTTCGGCTCACACCGGGGCCCCACTTGACCCCGGTCGAAGAATAGCTCCGTCAACCAGCGGCTCCCGGAAGAATCTATACGGCGGTGGCTATCATGAAGTGGGAAATTACGGAGCGTTCGACGCCTTCCCGCACCCGGGGTACGCGCCGGCTACGGGCGCTCGGGGAGGAAGATGCCCTAGCACGCAAGATGGCCGGACTTGATGCGGGAATCGGGTTCGGCCTCAAGCCAAGGATGCGGGGCCCCACCTACGAGCCGCCGTTCCCCAGTGGTACTATAACGTGCTCCCGCCGCCAAGGGTAAAACCGCCGACGGAATTCACAAAGTTCTCTTGGGCGGGGACGAGACAAGCACGGTCGAGCATATCGCTCGTTATCTCATGCGGGCTCGGGGGGGAATGTTCGGCCGAAGAGACGTTCGGGGGTTCGCTACTTCCCCGCCTCACCGACGGGTCCGGCTTTTCGGTGGTTCTCGTCCTTGCCGCCCGAGTCGGTGGCCGAGGTGGAAAGATTTGGAGCGTAAATTCCACGCTCATTACTTCGGCGGCGATTACGAGAAGAAGTTGATTGACCTCGCCACCCCGAAACAAAGGCACGATGAAACACCGGCGGAGTTTCTCGGAAGATTCGAGAGAAGTCAAGGGCATGTGCTTCTCATTGAACTTGCCGGACGATCGCCTAGCCGATATGGCCGTCGCCGGGATGTTGCCAGCCGTGCGTGAAAAGCTCTTTGGGATGGAGTTTGAAAACTTGGGCCAGCTGTCGCAGAAATTATCCTTGATGAGCAATCAGGCATATGGCCTCAAGAAGGACCCCAAGTTTGGCAAGCGACACGACATCGGCGACATCTACAACCAATTCTTGGACAAAGCTGATTTGTGCGGGGATTACGATGACGAAGTGGAAGTAGGCTGCAGCAGAAATCTTGTGGGGTAAAGAGCCCCTGACAATGAATCAGCGGTGGGTCAGGCAGACCAAAGGAACCTACGACTTCGACATCACAAAGGCTGATAAGTTGTTTGAGCTCTTGGTGAAGGAAGGCCGAATCAAGCTGCCTGAAGGGCACTCTATGCTTCGGCTTTGATGGAATCAAAGCGAAACGTTCTGCGGCTTCCATGACGGGGACTCGCACTCCATCAACGATTGCGGGGTCTTCGGGATGAGGATCCGAAGGCTATCCGGGAAGGGCACCTCAAATTCGATAACAAGATGAAGTCTGGATGGCCACCCCTTCCCGCGAGAACATGCTCGGCTTCTCCATCAACGCGATAACAGTAGAAGAGAAAGGGAAAGTCAAGGTCCTGACCTCAGCCAGGTCCAAACAAGATGGATCAGTTGACCCGGAGCGCCAGGTGACCCTAGAGCAAGTGCAGGGCGACGCCCCCCGCGTTCTCAAGAGCCACATCGAGATTGGGGAATCGTCCAAGCCTAAACCCAAGGTGACGTCACGCATTCTCCTCAACAAATGGCAGCGTCAGATGGAAAAGGAGCGCTACCAAAAGCGTCGTCATGAGGAGGAGCAGCGCAGGGCTGAGGAGGATGCGCGCAGGTGGAATCGGGGAACAGCACGCGCGCGAGCAGGAGCGCGCCCACCGGGGATGCGCCTTCTTCGGGGCACCTGCTGGAATGAGGGCCTAAAGCTACCCACATTAAGGAAGCGTCCCGAATGCGGCGACGGATATGCGAGTACGAGCGGGAAAGCGCAATCGCCGATCCGTCCATGAAAGACTTGGAAGGATTCACCCAAATGGGGATCGGCGGCAAAAAATTGAGGTTATAGATCACCCCAGGAAGCGCCACGCTGATCTCAGGTGGGCTGACCAGGAGGAGGACGAAGATGTCTACGTGCGGCGGGAAGGGGCAGTGGTGCCCACCCGGTCTACGCAAGAGCCAGAAAAGGCGGGTCCAACGCTTGAGGAACCGCGAGATGAAGCAAGCCGGGGTCCAGACGAGACAGAAGTGGCGCCCCAAGGACCAGCCAGAAGGATCGAAGCGTCCAGCCCCTGCATGCATGGTATACTTCCTGCCAAACGAGTTCATGGCTCCCGCTAACCAGGTGATGCAGGAAGAAGCTTCCTTTGACGACGAGCAACCCGAGGAGATGATGGCGCAGCTGGTGCTTGCCAAGCAGGCCGTCTTCGACAAGCCGGCCAAAAATCGCCACATGAGGCCGGCGTACTTGAGGGGGTACGTCAATGGCAAGCCATTGACCAAGATGTTCGTCGACGGTGGCGCGGCGATCAACGTAATGCCGTACACCACCTTCGAGAAGCTTGGCATGACCCCGAGCGATGCGACACCAACAAGCATCATCCTAAACGACTTCGCGGGAACCCTTCGGACACCAAAGGATGCGCTCACGTGGACTTGATGATCGGGTCCAAGACGCTGCTCACCACCTTCTTCGTCATCGAAGGGAAGGGGAGCCTACGACTGCTGCTTGGGCGGGGCCCGGATCCACGCCAAGCGTCTGCGTCCCATCCACTATGCATCAACGGGCGATCCGGTGGGTGGACGATGAAATCGAGGTCGTCCCGGGCGGATGACTGCGTGAGCGTGGCTAACATGGAACCGGCCTTGCGGGAGTACCAAGGCATCGATTGCTTCTCGGGGGGAAGGACGGGGAGAAGGTCTGTTGAACTGTCGGCGGTGACCAACGGCCGATTCAAGCGGTCGGCTCTTACGGTAATTTTTAATGGAGAACCCCCGTGGATGGCAGCGATGGCAAGGGCGGGACGAGGATTCATGTCGGCCGATAAGCTGGAGGAAGTTGACATTGGAAGCGGTGATAAGCCAAGGCCGACGTTCATCGGTGCAAATTTGCGGCCGGACTTCGGGGGAACTTAATTGAGCTTCTCAAAGAATATAAAGATTGCTTCGCACGGGATTACTCGGAGATGCAGGATTGGATCGATCCATCGTCGAGCACCGGTTGCCAATCAAGCCTGGTTTCAAGCCATACAAGCAACCGCCCCGGAAAATCTACAAGGATGAAGTATTGGCCGATGTGAAGAAGGAAATCGAAAGATTACTTGACGCAAACTTCGTTCGGCCCTGCAGATATGCGGAGTGGATTTCTAACATCGTCCCTGTGTATAAGAAAAATGGAAAAATGAGAGTTTGCATAGACTTCAGGGACCTAAACAGAGCTACTCCCATGGATGGATACCCGATGCCTATTGCCGATTTGCTGATTGACGCCGCTGCTGGGCACAAGGTGATTAGCTTCATGGATGGCAACGCAGGGTACAATCAGATCTTTATGGCAATAGAAGACATCTCGAAGACGGCCTTTAGATGTCCTGGTCATATAGGCCTGTTTGAGTGGATCGTCATGACATTTGGGTTGAAAAATGCCGGTGCAACCTATCAGCGGGCCATGAATTACATTTTTCATGAGTTGATCGGCAAGACCGTGGAAATCTACATTGACGACGTGGTGATCAAGTCCTTAAGTCATGGCACCCATCTGGAAGATGTGAAGAAGACCCTGGAATGCACCCGGAAGCATGGCCTGAAGATGAATCCAAACAAGTGTGCATTTGGGGTGTCAGCTGGAGAGTTCTTGGGGTTTTTGGTCCACGAAGGAGGGATCGAAGTTGGCAAAAAGAGCATGAAGGCCATTGATGAAGTCGTTCCTCCAACCAACCTCAAGGAGTTGCAATCACTGCTCGGCAAGATCAACTTTGTGAGAAGGTTCATCTCAAATTTATCACAGAAGGTGTTGCCATTCTCTCCGTTGCTGAAGCTGAAGAAGGATCAGAAATTCACATGGGGCGACGAACAACAAAAGGCTTTCGAGGAAATCAAGCAATACATGAAGGAGCCGCCGGTGCTGGTTCCTCCTCAGCTGAACAAGCCTTTCAAGTTGTACGTGGCGGCCGATACCCAAACTATTGGATCGGCCCTTATTCAAGAATTCGAAGGGAAGGAGCGGGTAGTAGCTTATCTTAGCCGAAAACTACTTGATCCTGAAACCAGGTATTCGGCTATAGAAAGATTATGTCTTTGCGTATACTACTCGTGTACAAAGTTTCGGCACTACTTGTTGAATGCCGAATGCACTGTATACTCGAAGTTTGATGTGATAAAACATATGTTATCTATGCCAATTTTGAATGGTCGGGTTGGCAAATGGATTTTAGCTCTATCAGAATTCGAATTGAAGTTCGAATCGGCAAAAGCCATCAAAGGTCAGGTCATTGCTGATTTTATAAGCGAACACCGTGACCCTTCGATTGATCTGCTTGAAATTACCCCATGGGCTCTATTCTTTGACGGGTCATCATGTGGCAAAGGTGGGGGAGTAGGGATTCTACTAATTTCTCCCAGAGGTGAGATGTTCGAATTCGCCATTCCTATACAACCCACCGTCACAAATAACCAGGCTGAGTACGAGGCACTGCTTCGAGGGCTTCAATATTTGAGAGAAGCCGGGGCCGTTTCAGTTGAAATTTATGGAGATTCAGAGTTGGTCATCAAGCAATTGAACGGCCAGTACGAGTGCAGAAGCGAGGCGCTGAGGAGTTACTACGAGGAATGCAGAGAAATCTTGAAGGGCTTTCCACTGGTAACCCTACAGCACATTCCTAGAGAGCATAACGAGGAAGCAAACAGGCTGGCTCAGAGCGCCTCTGGTTATAAAGAGAGTCAAGAAGCATTTGCTGCAGAGGTGAGCGCACTGGGGACGGATCTTACAGAAGATGATTGGAGGAAAGAGATCGTTGATTATTTGAGAGATCCATCCCGAAAAGTCTCTAGGAAGCTCAGGTACAAGGCAATCAAGTTCGTTCTTCTGGATGACAATTTATTCTATAAGTCATTAGATGGAGTACTGCTACGATGCCTGGGTCCAGAAGAAGCCAAGAACATGATGAGCGAGGTGCACGATGGGATATGTGGAGCGCACCAATCGGCCTATCGCATGAAATGGGTTATTAGGCGAGGCTGGATGCTTTTGGCCGACGATATTAGAGGACCGCTTTGAGTATTACAAGGGGTGTCAAGATTGCCGGAGGTTCGGGAATATTCAAAGAGTCCCTGCATCGGCATTAAATCCCATCATCAAGCCATGGCCATTCGGGGGGTGGGGTATAGACTTGATTGGCCAAATTAATCCACCATCTAGCAAGGGGCATAAGTTCGTGCTTTTGGCTACGGATTACTTCACCAAATGGGTCGAGGCAATCCCACTCAAAAAGGTGACGTCGAGAAAACATGATCGAATTCGTCAAGGAACACATCATCTATCGATTTGGGATTCCTCGGACGATTACCACCGACCAAGGGGCACAATTCGTGTCATTCGAATTCGGAGATTTTGCCGAAAGCATGGGAATCAAACTGTTTAATTCTTCCCCATACTATGCCCAAGCTAATGGTCAAGCAGAGGCTTCTAACAAGATCATGATCAAGCTTATACAGAAGAAGATCGACCAGAAGCCGAGGAGATGGCATTCGGTACTCAGTGAAGCGCTGTGGGCTTACCGAATGGCCCCCCATGGAGCTACAAAGACTTCTCCTTACGAGTTGGTTTACGGGCATCACGCGATCCTGCCCTGGGAAATGCAATCAGAGTCAAGGAGAGTAGTGCTGCAAAACGATTTGAGCTCCAAGGATTACAGTGGCCTAATGATGGATGAGTTAGAAGATTTGCATATGATCCGTCTCAGGGCCCTGGAGAACATCGAGAAAAACAAGCTGCGGGTCGCCAAATACTATAACAAGAAAGTAAAAGTAAGGCAATTCACGAGAAGGCGATCTAGTTTGGAAAGCGCTACGCCGATTGGAACTAAATACAGTGAATTCGGCAAATGGTCCCCCAACTGGGAGGGGCCTTTTCGTGTGTTCAGATGCGTTCCTGGTAATGCATACATATTGAAAACTTTGCTAGGAGAGGAGTTTTCCGCTGCAATAAATGGAAGATATCTGAAGAAGTATTATCCTAGCATTGAAATCGATCGATGATTATACACATCTGACACAGAAACAGCCGGCGCTCAGGGATGAGGCCGCCTTTAGAACAAAAATCCATGAACAAGATAAAATGGCCAGTGCCTGATGCATTGCCCCTAGCTCAATACTACACTACAACTGGTTTCTTGCGGGATTACACATAGCAGCCCTGAAGGTCAAGTCCCCTAAGGGAGGGAAGCAGAAGGCGTGGAGTAAGAAGCGAAAGTATGGTTCAATCTTTTCTTTGCTTCTTCGGCTGCTGCTCCCTCTTCAGTTGTTCCAGGACCACCGTGACGGCGACTTGGAACGCACGAGGATGACCACGATTGGCGGCCTCTACCAAGCTATCCCAGGCCGCCTTCAGGTTGCCGTACCTGTCAGAGACATCTGGAGCAAAAGAATCAAGGTTAGGGGCAAGAAATCCAGATGCAAACATGAAGGGGGGCAGAAGCGTTTACCCCCTACTAGCGCTTCCAGCGCCATACGACGCTCGCGTTCGGCTTGACAGCGGACGGACATGTCCCTGAGGTCACGCTCCAGGTGCCGGGCACGGCGGCGCAGCTGATGGATGACCCTTTGCTCGGGCGTGGCATCCTCCGCCTCAGGAGAAGAATCGGAGGAGATGTACTCAGGAACATCTTCGGTTCCGATGATTTCTTCAGGAAGCAAATCAATGCTGAAAGAGGCAAAGGAAAACATGAGGCGCAAGATCAAGCAGAAGGACGAGGAGCAGATCAAGAAAGAACTCACTTCCGAATCGTACGCTTCCTTGACGAGCCGCTCCCCGAGGTTGTTTACCCTTGTCCATGGCGTTGGGGTTTTTTCTTCTAGCGACGAGAAGAAGAGACGAGAAGTGATGGAGGAGTGTGCGAGTGGAATTGCGAAGCACCCCACGGGCTATTTTATTGACCAAGGAGGCGCATTGGGAGTGATGATCTGGCCAGTACACACTGTTGGAATACCAAGCGGCAGGGTTTTCCACCGAGTGCGAAGGGTTTTCTTTGAACAGTATTTACGGATTGCCGAATTGGGATCCTTTGTGGATCTTGCGCCAAGGGGCAGTTGTTTGCGAGCGTTCGGCTAAAGACAGTTCCCAGATGCATTCGAAGAGGACGAATTCACAGATGCAAATGCGAAGGGAGATATCACGGAACAAGTGCAGATTCCAAAAGTTCGTCATATATTGCCGACATTTACACATCCCTAGTACAATCTAGTCAAAGAGTCCGTTCAACACGGACCGGGGATGGGTAATTTCGGCAATGGCGTCGCCGTGGCCGTCGAGGCGCTCCGGGGATGAGCTCGATCTCGTCGATATCCTCCGGCGCGCCGCCACGGAAGCCACGCGGCCTGGTGGAATAGTCGACGTCGTATGCGTCGCCATCGCGGCCGAGGCCCAAGGTGGTGCCCAGACGAACACCATGGACGGCCACCTCGTCAATGCGGCGCTCCACCGCGGCCAGGCGCTCCACCGGCGTGTCGCCGTGAGCGTTCACTTTCTCCGCCAGCTGCTCTACCAGCACTTTTAGCTGGTTGAGCTCAGCATCACGGGCTGCAAAAGACAAACAAGAAGGGATTAGCATCAAAGGCTGGACTGAATCAAGAATCAGAACCATACCATCGATGGCTTCCAGCAGCTGTTTCCGCTGGTCCTCCCACTCTAGTTCGGCCACGCCCGCTTTTTTGGAGACGGCCTCCAGCTCAAGACGAGACGCCTCTAGCTCCTCCTTGAAGCGAATAGCGTCTCGCTTCCCCCGTACGGCACCGGGGAGTGGCCATCGGACTCGAAGAGTCATCGGGGAGGGGCCGATTGGCCGGCGCGCGCGGGGCGGGTTCCATCGAATCAAGGCGAAAAGGGGAGATGATTGTCAAGGCAAAGGAAGATCAAAAGGAAGATCGATAAGGAGAAATTGATGATCATCACCGCACGCGCGCATTAGCGCTGCTTCCCTCAGCCTCGTCGGAGGCGCGGCGGCGGTTGAGGCGGCGCACCATTGCGGTTTGGGGATGTGCATTGTTTGCAAGAGGGCCAGAGATTGGCAAAGATTCGAGAGCTAGAAGGCCTGGTGGAGAGCTAGGGGCACCTATGGCAACATTTATAGGCACAGCGGGGTAAATCGTGGCTTCGAGTCGTGGCTGTGGATCGTGGCGCACGTCCCAATAAAATCGGAAGGTGGAGAGATTTCCTTGACCAACCCGCCGGTGGGTCGTTTGGAGTTCTAAGCTGAAACGCGTGCGGATCGATTGTTTCGGCTAAAGGAAATCAAGGTGTTTTTCGGGAGTTGGCGTTTCACTATCGAATGGGTCGTTTCAGCATTACAAATTGCAAAGGAAATATTACAAGAACGACCAGTCCAGGTATACATCAATAAGAACATTCAAGCATTAAGGAGTTTTGCAAGTGCATGACGAACATTGGATACTATCAAGTGGGAGTTATCCAAGATCTCCTGATAGTCCTTTTGGGCATCAGATAAGTCGGTAAGCTCGCGTCGCCTTTGCTTTACTGCGGTAACGGCCCGATTCCACCTCCGCTTGGGTCTTTGCTATCAATCCAGGAAGATCGGCTATTTTCTTCTGGTCAATCTCCATCTCCGCTGACAGGCTTCTCAGTTCCGCCTCTAGAGCAGCCTTTCTGGCGACTTTCAGATCATAAGAGGCTTGCGGGTCGGCCAAGGCACCTTTGTGGCTTTCCGCTGGGATTGCATCCCGTTCATGGCTGTTCGGCATCGAGTTTTCTCCTTTTCAATGGCCGAACGGGAGCGCAATTTCCTCCAAGTGCGCCTCAAGGGAACATAGAAGGGCTCTAAGTCGTAGACGGACGACAGAAAAGCTCTGATGTCATCGGGAAGTTTGCGACTAATGGGCTCAAACATCTCTTCAAAATGACGAAGATCATTGAGCTGATCCTGAACGTCTTTTTCTAGCCAGGCTGCAATTTCTTTGAGCTTGAGCAACACCTCGTCTGGCAACGGCTGGTTTATCTCTTTCATCACATCGGCAGTTGATGGGCCCTCTGATGGCAAGCTCGATGATGACGGGGTGTGATCCTGAAAACAACATTGCCGAGGTGAGAATGCTAGCAGCAAGGTATCGAGATTAAGAGCAGAATTGGGCACCTCATGAGTGGTTTCTTGAGCGGGAGCAATTGCAGACGGAAGAGGCGTCCCGAGCAGAGCCGAAACTTCCAAGTCAGGAGATGCTGATGCAGCCATCAATGGCTCGTAAGTTTCTGGCTGGTGAAGAATTGGATCCTCCTCTGTTGGGTCGGTCATTGCTGCTTGACCGATAGGAGATGGTATCCTGGGGGTATTTGGTGGCTCCAGTTGAGTTGAGGGATTCATCTCTGGAGAGCGTACTGCTTCTGCAGAAGGTGATGAAGATGAAACCTCTACTGGGATGGGCAATTCAACCCACGGAAGGGCTGCTTTGTTGAACCACTGGAACATCTACAAGTGGTTCTCCAACAGTTTCTTCTGCAAATGTCCAATTGAAGGGATAAGTGCCAGTGCTCATCCTTGAGAAAGAACGACAAAAAGTCATACCGATGGATGGGGCATCGGGGGGGTATTGGTTTCGAAGAATGTTGGGCTCGGTCTGAAATACACAATGATATGATCCATCAAGAACGAGTGACCCGGTAATCAAGAAGGTAAAGGAGTTTACCTCAACCAATACTTTCTTGACGGTTCTCCTCCTTTTAGCGCTCGGAGGAGGAATCGGATGCGGACCTTGCCTCCGTCAACGAGCAAGGCTAGAAAGGCCGGGATCGGTGGTAGCATACCTGTCCATTAGTTGGCGCGGGGTTGTGGATTTAAACCCCGGATCTTTGAAATCGGGCCTTCGGCATTATAAGTGATTACCCCGGCTCGAGGGGCGGGGTGGTGTTCTGTGGACAAAAGATGAAGGTCAAAACCACGAATGGAGAAGGAGTGCTTGATCTAAGGGTTCATTGTGTTACCTGCGAAGTCGGCGGGGAAATCGAGGCACCAATTCTGCACAGAACACATGAACAGGTTCACTAAAGATGTGGTCATGGAATTCTTGCCGCCATGAATTGAAGGTGGGATGAACTATGGTTGCGGGCACAAAAGGACATGTGTAGACAGTGGGACTGCACACGTAGTTAAAAACTCTGCTACACTGCATCAGTTCTTTGATTTCCTCCCTGGGCTTGAGGAATTCGTGCAGAAACAATCTTGGGGGCACCTGACCGCATCCAAGCTGCCTGGCCATTACATTAGGCTGGTAGTACTCATAAGTCGGCATTACGCACTCCCTCCATTGAATTCGGCCGGTAATATGCATGGGCGGATTATGATATTGAAGATTTCCAAGAATCTCCCATCTTGATGGCCGGGCTCAAAGGAGAACTCGACGGGGAAGGTCGAGTGTCATAGCCTAGATAAGGGAGCCAAAGAGGATTGGGGAAGCCTTTGAAGAACAACTCGAAGAGTTGGGTGATGTCCCGTCGAACGATAACGGTTGAAGGTTTGCTTCTCCATAGCTTTGGCATCCTGCGGTGACTTGAAGCTCTCCTTCGGGGGATTGGACCAGGGGAAGAACACGGAGTTCAAATCGACGCCTACAATGCGGTGCATGTGAAGCTGCAGCCAAATTTGAACAAACCACCAAGGGCCATTGACGCACGTTATCCTGCGGCTGGTATACATTTGGGTAAGCGTCGATGAAGCATATGGTATACACTGCCCAAGAGGAATTTTCCCAGAGGAAGGCGATTGCCACTGGCCAGATGGATCGCCATTGCGATATGATTCAGAGTGGGTTCGTTGGCTTTGCCACAGAAGGCAAATCTACATAACCACATGTTCAAAAAGGCTCTATATTCAACTTCACCAAGGGGATTGTCTCTCATATGCTTCGAAATATATTGCTTGTAGCCATTCCCTGGCTTTACCCCTGTCTGGCGTGAGGAATTTTTGAAATTCCAAGGCTGAACAGACCCAGTGATGTCAAGGCCGGTGATCATGTACACATCGGCCAAAGTTGGAGACATTGGGCCATGCCCAAAAAGGAAGGCATTGACGCCATTGGACCAGAAGTGGCACGCGGCTATCAGAAGATCTTCATTCTTGGGCATCTCAGCTACAGATAACTCCAAACATTGAGCAATGCGGAGAGTATCCAGATTGGTCAATCCACTCTTATCCGCGAGAATCCTACGGTACCAAGTCTTCCAGCCTGCGATTGGGGGCAAAGGCCAGTTCTTGAACGCATCTTGCCACTGAGGAGGTGGAGATAAAGCTACCTTGAAAGGGATTCTCTGAGATTCAGCGGCAATGAAATCTCGAGGGTCAGGATTCCCTTCAGGACCAAGATAATAAGGCTGCGAATTGGCCTCAATAGGAATCGAAGGGCGGGTAGACGGTTCTGGAAGAGAGCGGAAGAAGAAAATCTCGGGTAAAATTGAAAACCTAATGCCGAACAAAGGTTTGGAGGGGTGAATTTACCCGAGCGACTTGGTTCCGAGTTGCCATTGGAGATTCGAGTTCGGAACGAAGGGGATCTAGGGTTGGATCTGAACGAAGAATCCGGCGGATTGCGAAGAACAGGTGTTGACAGGTTTGGCTCAAGGATTCGTGGGCTGGAGTCAATTGTGGAACAAAATTACTTTTATCCCACAATTGAAGGGGCATGTGTTAACACCAAAATTTGGTAAGGAGTATGACATGTGGGTCCGATTCGGAAAAGAGTCCGTCTGGTGGAAGGAAAGGTATCTTCAGAGATTTTCGGCGAAGGATCCGCGGTCGGCTATCTCTGCTCCCGGTTCGGCAAAGGAACAAGAGGGCGATTTTGCGGGATTGGACGGTGACGTGGCTCGATCGAGAGGAAGCGAATGGATGGACGGGCGATCAAGCTTAGTTAGGCAATGAATCCATTCGCGGTTGTAATCGGCGGGGTATAAATACGATCCCTGGATGTATGTAACGGGACACGTTCATTCCTCAATACACACCGGCCTTACGCCAAACCCTAGAGTCCCTTGTCGTGTCGTCGAGTTCTTCGAGAGGGCCAATCGATCCGTCGACCTCCGTGAGTACCGGCAACCTTGTATCATGTCTAGTATCATGCGGTGGATTTAGATCGATGCAAGTAGTCTTGTTACCATGCTTCGTGTCATGCGGTAGATTCAAGCTTGGTTCAAGAGGGTTTCTGTTAGATCATGAGCCATGCGGTAGGCTAAGGTCTAGCTCGAAGCTAGTTATCGGCTCTATTGGATTTTGGCAAGATCCAATAGATTCATTAAGTTACCCTGTGTTATCATGAGTTTTGCTTTATGTTTTAATTCATGTAATACACTTTTGCCCAATCTAGATGGGTTTGGATCGGCTCTTTTCCTTTTAAGATCCGTGCAAGAGTAGGTTTCGTGTTTTGACGCGTGGATCTCGTGCTCTCCGATAGCCGAAACCGAATCGATCTAGGTTGTTACGTGTTGCGGGTTCAAGCTTGCCTTGTTAGTATAAATCTTGAAAGAGCCGGGTATCATGCGGTAGATGCAGGTTTTTGGGTTGCTTTGGAGCTAGTCATCGGTGGATTAGATTTCCAATTCGGCTGATAGATTTATTCACGTGGTAATGTTTGTTCCTTCTTCATGGACCCCGAATCGGTTGTTCGGCCGCATTCGGTTATATCTTCACGAGTAGATCACGTGCGTTATTTATGTTTTAAAAGACGTATGCTTCTAGCTTTCCATATTTAGGTTGTATCATGCGGTGGATAGATCTATTTGTGGAAAGTGGTGCGTTCTTTCATGCAAGTTGTATCATGCGGTGGATAGATTTGCGATATCGTGCCCGACGGATCTTAAAGTGATTAGACATGCGGTAGACTAATGCTTTGGATCTATGTATGCTTATTTTAATACATGATCATGTTCGTGCTTTACTTCATTTAATGTTAATCTTCGTGAGGATCGGTTATGGCTTGGCACATGCACCCATGTTTATTCAAAGATCGATCGTTGTCATGCTTACGTCATCCATTCGGCAATGTTCTTTTTTCCTTCGCGGTTACCCGAATGGTTGTGGTTCTTTGACAGGTAGCTTCGCATAGCTACATGTCATTTTGCTTGGCTTCTTAGCCGTAAATATGGAAGCTGCTGGTACCACCCGTGGGTTCCAAGTTTTGGTATTTAAGCTTGTTTTATCTTTTGTTAATTTTCAGGAAAAATTGACTGGCACGTCACTTTCTCTCTGCGCGTGCGAAGCTAAGCTTTTCGGCTTGCTGTGTGATTGGCGCTGAGTGCACATTTTGCGTCAACAGAAATGAAACCCTAAGTCGCCGAGAGAGAGAGCCATCAACACACACTCCTGGCTTATATATCAGGTCCCGCCGGAGTGGTAAATGACTCGACTACCCCTAACTAAACTACTGGCGATACAACCCACGTAGGGGCATTTTGGTAATGTTTGTGGGTCTTGCCATCGGACGGCCACGCCTTTGCCGCACCCCGCGTCCTCCCGACGCAAGCCATGCGATCCCGCCGCGTGTCCTCCGCCTCGAAGCTTCCCGACACGCCGGATCCCGTCTCCGTCGTGTTGGGCCCTCGGACTTGGTTTTGAGGCCCAAACCAAGAAACCGTCCGCCGATGGTTTTGTGGGCAAACCACCAAACCCCCGCGTGCTCGGTCCGGCCTCCCGCCAAACCACTTGACCACGACCGCCACCGTGCACCGACTCACTTGTCCATGACTTCGTCTTGCTTGTGTCGCCACCATGTGGCCCGCACCTGTCCCGTCGTCCACCGGGTCCCTCGAACCGAGCCTACTTGTCTCTCCATCTCCCGGGAGGCCCCTCAAGGCCGAAGACCTTTCGCGCCCGTTCTTCACCTCGCAACAACACGAACTAGGCCGCGGCCTCACACTGCGCACTAAGCCAAGAGTCGGTCCAACACCCGTTGTCAATCACTCATCACTAAGGAGCGGTCATCCATCGACCACCGGGACGCTCTGGTCCACGAGGCCCCCGCCGCGTGCACCACCACGGCGCGAGGGCGCCGCGGGCGCGGATGCCGCGGGGCCGTCGGCGCCACGACGCCACCGTCGCTGCGGGCGCGTTCGCGTCGGGCGCGGTCCGAGCGGCGGCATGCCGAGCGCGCCGCCGCCCGGCGCGGTGCGCCCACCATCACGACCGCCACCGCCCGGCGGGGCGGCGCGCGGTCTCGGACCGCGCATCCCCATCGGGGCTGCGTGGCGCTACGACGGCCTACAATGCCAACGTCAACACGTCGATGCGCGAGGTTCCGCCCGGCCGCCACGTCTTCATCGCCGGGGATCCCGGCGCCTGCGGGGATGAGTCATCCCACGGGCTCCGTCGACACGATGCCACCCGCCAACCGCCACGGATACGCGGAGTGGGACTTCTCCGGCGTGCCGGACCCGGTCGCGTTCGGCGTTTCCTCGACGCCGCGAACTGCGGTTTGGGCGCTCCGACGACTCCCGGCACGGGGAGCTACGACCCCGCGCGGGAGGCTGCGCCGTCATCACCAATGACCCGGCCAATGCCGCCGGTGCGGTGGGCGCCGGAGACGGGGGAAGTCACGCCCGCCCGAGGGGATCGCCGCGCGCCGGCCGCGGGGCCAAGCGCTCTGTTGGGGCGACGCCGACGCACGGCTAGCCCAAGCTCGCGAGCTCGAGGCCAAGCCGGCGGAGGAATACCGAACGGTGCGGGCGCTCCGCGCCTCAATGGCGGGGGAAGCCTCCGCGCGCGGCGAACGTGCACGGGAGCCGGGCGGCCGACGGGGTCCGCGACCGCATCAACACCGTCCCCAACGTCAAAAACGCGGACGTGCCCCGGCGGGCGAGCCGAGCTCGTCGCCGCCGCGCCGCCTGGCCGCGGGCCATGCCGCACCCTCGACCCCCGAGGCTCGAGACATGCACCGCGAGGTGCAAACTCTCATCGAACAAGCGGCCGTCCGGCGGGCCGAGAGATCGGCCTCACGCATCCGCCAACGGGGGGGGATGCGCGCGGGCGATGAAGCCGCACGCGGGAGGGCGAACCCTCGGTGCACGCGGGGCGACCCACCGAGCAAGGGCGCACGCCGCCAAGGAGCGGCTCCTTGACGCACGCGGCGCGGTGGATGGCGACGCCCGCAACGTCATCAACGCCAGGCGCACCAGCAAGGCGGACGCACGAGCGGCAAGGGGCTACCACCCTCGACGGGGTGGGCGCTACGACAGCGGCGAGGACCGCTCCCCGACAGCGGCTACGACGCGGAGGGCAGCAAGTCCAAGGAGCCCCATCGCAACGACAAGCGGGGCAAGAAGGGGAAAAAGCCGCGCCGCGAGACGCGCGAGCAAGGGCGCGACGGCGGCAACGCCGAGGCCCTCGCTGTCGACCCGGCTCGACGGGGCCCTCGACCGGCCCCTCGAGGCCCGGGGGTGTTCGATGACATGCTGAAGAAGCCATGTCCCTACCACAAAACCCCAGTACATCACACCCTTGAGCAGTGCGACATGCTCAAGAAATTCTACGGCCGTGCCGCCGCGAAGGAGGCAGAGGCCAAGAAAGACGGAGGCGATGGCGACGCGGGCGGCTTCCCCGCCGTCGAAAATGTGTTCCTCATCTTTGGGGGACCAACTGTCGACATGTCGACACGCCAACGCAAGAAGGAGCGGCACGAAGTCCTCGCCGCTGAGAGGGCGCCTCCGTCCTTCCTCAATTGGTCGGAGGACGCCATCACGTTTAGCCGGGAGGACCACCCAAACCGCGTCCCCAATCCGGGCCAGTACCCGCTGGTGGTTAACCCCATCATCGGGAACGCCCGGTTCTCGAAGGTCCTCATGGACGGAGGCAGCAGCCTCAACATCCTCTACGAGCATACGCTGCGCCTGATGGGGATCGGATTGGACCGGTGCGCGGCCCGAAGCACGAAGCCGTTCCACGGCATCGCGCCGGCAAGCAGGTTCAACCCCTCGGGCAGATCGACCTGCCGGTCTGGTTTGGCACCCCTAAGAACTTCCGCAAGGAGACCCTCACCTTCGAGGTGGTGGGGTTCAAAGGGGCCTACCATGCTATACTTGGGCGACCCTGCTACGCCAAATTCATGGCGGTCCCCAATTATACCTACCTAAAGATGAAGATGCCTGGCCCAAACGGCATCATCACCGTCGGCTCGTCGATCGAGCACGCGTCCGACTGCGATGTCGAATGCGTGGAGCACGCAGAGGCACTGGCGCTGGATGAAGCGCTGGTGAACACGCTGGAGAAGATGGTCAACGAAGACCTCGACTCCGCTGTCAAACACGCTGGCACCTTCGAGGCTGAGGAGCAGACCAAGGGGGTCCCCCTCGACCCTTTGGCCCCCGAGGGCAAGGCGTTGAGGGTCAGCTCCACCCTCTACCCCAAATAGGAAGTGGTGCTCGTCGACTTCCTCCGCGCCAACGCCGACATCTTCGCGTGGAGCCCCTCGGACATGCCAGGCATCCCGAGGGAAGTCGCCGAGCACTCCCTTGACATCCTGCCAAACGCTCGCGTCGTGCAGCAACGGCTCCGCCGCTTCGACGAGGAGCTGCGACGGGCAATCGGAGCGGAGCTGCGGAAGCTTCTCGAGGCCGGATTCATCAAGGAGGTGTTCCACCCAACATGGCTAGCAAACCCCGTGCTTGTAAAGAAAAAGAATGGGAAGTGGCGGATGTGTATAGACTACACTAGTCTCAATAAAGCATGTCCTAAAGTTCCTTTTCCTTTGCCACGCATTGATCAAATCGTTGACTCAACAAGTCGGGTGCGAAGCGCTCTCTGTTTCCTTGATGCCTATTCCGGGTACCACCAGATAAAGATGAAAGAGTCCGACCAGCTCGCGACCTCGTTCATCACACCGTTCGGGACGTTCTGCTACGTCACGATGCCATTTGGCCTCAGAAACGCGGGTGCAACATACCAACGTTGCATGCAGCACGTTTTTGGGGATCACATCGAGCGGACGGTCGAAGCATACGTGGACGACATCGTCGTGAAGACCAGGAAGGCGGACGACCTGGTTGGCGACCTTGGCGTCGCGTTCAACTGCCTACGGGCCAATGGGGTCAAGTTAAACCCCGAAAAATGTGTCTTCGGGGTGCCGCGAGGCATGCTCCTGGGATACATCGTCTCCCAGCGGGGAATCGAGGCCAACCCTGAAAAGGTCGCGGCCCTCGAACGGATGGGTCCGATCCGGGACCTCAAGGGGGTGCAGAATGTGTTGGGGTGCCTTGCCGCCTTGAGCCGTTTCATCTCGCGGCTCGGCGAGAAGGGCCTCCCCCTCTACCGCCTACTCAAGAAGCACGAGCGCTTCTCCTGGACCACCGAGGCCCAGGATGCGCTCGACAAGCTGAAGGCGTCTCTAACGCACGCCCCGATCCTCACGCCGCGCGCGGGTCGGCGAGCCCCTGCAGCTCTACGTGGCCGCGACCACCCAGGTGGTGAGCGCCGTGATCGTTGTGGAGCGCGCGGAGGAAGGGCATGCCTTGCCTGTGCAGCGGCCAGTCTACTACATCAGCGAGGTCCTCTCGGACACAAAGACGCGCTACCCCCAGGTCCAGAAGTTGCTGTATGCAGTGGTTCTTGCGCGGCGCAAACTCCGCCACTACTTCGAGGCCCACCCCGTCACGGTGGTTTCCTCCTTCCCACTAGGAGAAATCATCCGCAACCCCGACGCCGCGGGCAGGATCGCCAAGTGGTCCGTGGAGCTGATGGACGAGACGCTCGCCTACGCCCCGCGCAAGGCTGTCAAGTCCCAAATCCTGGCGGATTTCGTCGCCGAATGGACGGACACGCAGCTGCCGCCGCCACAGATCCAAGCGGAGTGCTGGACTCTGTTCTTCGACGGCTCGGTGATGAAAACGGGGGCGGGCGCGGGCCTGCTCTTCGTGTCACCCCTTGGGGAACACATGCGGTACGCGGTGCGCCTCCACTTCCCCGCATCCAACAACATGGCCGAATACGAGGCCCTTCTCTGCGGCCTTAAAATCGCCATTGAGTTAGGCATCAAACGCCTCGACGTAAGGGGCGACTCGCAGCTCGTGATCGATCAAGTCATTAAGAACGCGAGCTGTCACGACGACAAGATGGAGGCCTACTGCAAAGCCGTGCGAGCCCTCGAGGACAAGTTCTACGGCATCGAGCTCAACCATGTGCCCCGCCGGTACAACGAAGAGGCGGACGAGCTCGCCAAGATCGCGTCCGGGCGGATCACCGTTCCCCCGAACGTTTTCGCACGCGACGTCGCTCAACCCTCGGTCGCCTTCGAGCCCTACCCCTCGAATCACAACGAACCCTCGGGGGCTCCCTCGAATCTAGCCGGTGCGGAGCCCATGGACGAGGACCCCTCGAACGAGGCGTACGTGCTTTCCCTTCTCGAGGGGTACGGCGCCCACGAGGCTGACGTAATGGACATCGAGCCGGCCCCCGTCCAGGCGGACTGGCTAGAAAAATACATTGCCTGGATCGCTCGAGGGGAACTCCCCGCGGACCGGGTCGCGGCTAGGCGCATCGCTAGGATGGCTAAGTATTTTGCCCTCATCGACGGCGAGCTGTACAAGCGCGCCGCCTCCGGCATCCTACAACGATGCGTGCCCATTCCCGAGGGGCGCGAGCTCCTACGGGACATCCACGCGGGGATCTGTGGCCACCACGCCGCGCCCCACACCCTCGTCGGCAACGCGTTCCGCCAGGGCTTCTACTGGCCCACTGCGGTCGCAGACGCCAGCGAGATCGTGCGCACCTGCGACGGGTGCCAGTTCTACGCCCGCAAGTCCAACTTGCCTGCCCATGCCCTACAGACCATCCCCGTAACATGGCCGTTCGCCGTGTGGTGGCTGGGCATCGTCGGGCCCCTGCGGAAGGCGCCCGGGGGCTTCACCCACTTGTTGGTCGCAATCGACAAGTTCTCCAAGTGGGTGGAGGTGCGCCCCATCACGAATCTAAGGGCAGAGCAGGCGGTGACATTCTTCACCGACATCGTCTACCGCTTTGGAGTGCCAAACTCCATCATCACCGACAATGGATCCCAATTCACGGGCAAGAAGTTCTTGGAGTTACGCGACAAGTTCCACATCCGTGTGGATTGGGCAGCTGTGGCGCACCCACAGACCAACGGCCAAGTGGAACGTGCCAATGGCATGATCTTACAAGGCCTAAAGCCCGAATTTTCGACCGTTGAACAAATGCGGGGCGGAAATGGCTCCAAGAACTACCAGCGGTTGTGTGGAGCCTAAGGACCACCCCGAGCAGAGCCACTGGGTTCACCCCGTTTTTCCTAGTCCACGGCGCGGAGGCCGTCCTCCCCACGGACCTAGAATACGGGTCGCCCAAGGTTCGAGGCTATAACGAGGACGCTAACCAACGAGCCCGCGAGGACTCGTTGGACCAGCTGGACGAAGCACGCCTCGTAGCCTTGATGCATTCCGCGAGGTACCAGCAGTCCCTCAGGCGCTATCAAGCACGCAAGATACGCCGGCGGGATTTCAGTGAAGGGGACCTGGTCCTAAGGCTACGCCAAGACAACCGAGGGCGCCACAAGCTATCGCCCCCATGGGAGGGACCCTACGTCGTGGTGAAGGTACTCAAGCCCGGCACATACAAGCTGGCCAACGAGGACGGTGAAGAGCTCACCAACGCTTGGAACATCCAACAACTGCGTCGCTTTTACCCTTAGCTAGGATTTCCAAGTATTTTTCGTTGTAAAAACCGCACGGCCAATGCCCCAGTTGGTTGCAACTATGTAAAAGCTTTAAGCTTAATAAAAAGGGCAACTCGGCTTTCCCCTGAAACCCAAGTTACCCTCGGGGGCTACTGCGGGGGGCATCCCCCCCCAAAATGGTCCCATTTTTTCGCGCAAAAATAAAAATAACAACGCGCGCTAAGTTTGTTTCCTACTTCAACCTCGAGCCACGATTCGAACAGGGCGCAGGCGGCACGGCGGAAGCAGCGTGCGAGCCAGAGATAGCCTACGCCGCGTGGATACGGCCCTTCTCTCTCGCCTCCAACCCAGCAGGCCCCCTGCGAAAATCGAACTCCCCTAACTAGAATCTACTCAGGAAGAAGGAGAAACAAAAAGCGTGATAAACAAACGATTTCATTACAACAAATGTTCATGAAACGACTTGTTTATTTACAAATGGCCACGAGGCCAGAGTACTGATACACATCAAAAAACGGGCCTAGCGCCCAACTGCTTTCAGGCGGGAGGAGCAGCAGCATCAGCGGCGTCCGGGAAGAGGAACTCCTCGAAGGCCTCGGCGAGCGACCCGGCGGCATCGGCAGCGAGCGCATCCACACGCTCCATGGCCACCTCGTCCTCGACGCCCTCGGGAACAACGTAGCCCTCCGCCAGCACCTCGAAGTTAACCTTGTAGTGGGATCGCACCACTCCAAGGGCCTTCTGGACGCCCAGCTGCAGCGCCCGGCGCATCCGCTCGGTGACATGGCCACCAAGGGCACGCAGACGGGCGGCCGGGGGAGGCCGCTGCTCGCGCCTCGCCCTCCTCGACGGCGCGGCGGTCTCGAAGGCCGCATCGCGCGGGCTCCCGCGGCTCTGCTCGGAGGGAGTTGTAGGAGGCTGCGGCCGCCTCGGCCCGCTCAGCCGCGTGCCCCAGGGCGGTGCGCAAGCCTGGGAACACCAACGCAAGAAAGAAATCAGAAAAAGGGAACGCGAGTTCCCAATCGAAAAACCAACAAGACGAGAGTCAGACTGTGGCTCACCTTCGACTTGCTTCCTCTCCATCTCGAGGTCGCGGCGCACGGCCTCGACCGTCAGCTCGAGGCGCTCGACGGTCTCGCCCTGCTCCCGGAGGGACATCTCCTGGTTGGCGCTGGTGATGCCGAGCATAATCACCTCGCCCTCGGCCTTGGAGAGCTTGGCATCCTGATCCGCCAAGGACTTCTGCGTCACCTCGTGGGCGGCGCGCTCCTGCTCCAGCGCGGCACGGGCGTCGGTGAGGGCGGCTTTGCTCCTCCCCGGAGCCGCTCCTCGGCCCCTTGGCGGGCGGTGCTCTCTTGCGAGAGCCGCTCCTCGGCCGACGACGAGGGCCGCGGCCTTGGTGTCGAGGGCGGCCTTCGGGTCGTCGCCCTCCTTGGCCCGCTTGCTCCGGCCGCGCGCCCGCTCCTCGCCCGGCGGCTGCCGCGCGCGCCCCCTCAAGCGACGAGTGAAGCTCCCGGGTTTCGGCGCGGACGGTCGCCACCTCCGCCTCCCGAGTTGGCGGCCGGCGTCCGCGTCTTCTCCAAGTCCCGGCGCGCGTGCCACGGCGCCTCATCACGGTCGATGAGGGCCGCGCGCACCCGCTCGAGGCTCGAACGGCGCGCCGTGTCCCCGCCTCGAGCTCTCGGGGAGCTCGTCGGCCGGACGGGGGCCCGTACGCCGGCCCGGTGTCCGGGGATCCGAGAGCGTCGGCAAGCGCGTCGAAAGCGCCGCACCGCTCCCCGGAGGCCGGTGGACCTCGGCGTTCACCCGGTCGAACGCATCGTACTTGTCGTGGGCGCGACGCTCGAGCTCCTGGCAACCACAGAATCAGAACCCATAAGTGCCGCGACACGAAGGCAGCATACACAAACGAAAGAAAGGAGAGAACAAGCAACCACGGCTAACCTGGAAGACGAGCCATGCCGGGCCGCCATGGACCCGCAGCGCCTCGTTCAGCGCGCGGTTGAGCGTAGCGCCGTGGCTCCGGAGCTCGTCCCAGAGCTCCTGCTCCCCCCTGGCGTCGGCAAACGCAGGGGGATCATCGACGGCCCCCTCCACCGGGCGGGGGCGGCCGACGCGGGAGGACGAGGCCTCGGCGCCGTGTCCTCGACCCCCACCACCGAGGGTGACCCTCGCGCCGCCTCACGAGGGCCCCCCTCCCGGGGCTCGGGGGGACTCGGGGGGCCGGGCCCCACCGATCCCACCCGGCGGCGGGGAGTCGTCCGAGACCTCCACCACCTCCGGCCGCAACGCGGCGGGCGCCGCCCCGTGCCGCCTCCACCGGCGCCTCCCCCGCGCCTCCGCGGCCGCGGGCGCCGGCATGGCGCCATGGCCACCACCTCGGCCGCGCCGCCGCATCCACAAAGTGCCGCCACGGGGTTGCGCCCGCTCCGCCTCCTCTGCGACACCGACCCTGCGCGGGCCGCGCCTCCACCACCGCCGCCGCCACGGCACCGCACCCTCACGACGGCCGGCGGCGGCCGCTCCTCGGCGGCCGTCGGCGCGCCGCGCGGCGGCTTGATCTCGTTGGCCGAGGCCTCGGGGCCCCGCCCGCGCCCTGCGCGAGCCCTCGCCCGCCGCCGACGTGCTTGTCCCCGCCCGCGGCGCCCTCGACGAGCGCCGCCGGGTGGGGGATGGACGCGTCCGTCCTCAGCACCTTGGCAGGCGCGAGAGGAGGCACGGTTGGCACCACCCTGCGCAGGCACGAACGGAGGGTTAGGACGCCTGATCATCAACAAATTAAACCGAGCGAAGCATCGAGTCCCTTACCTCGAGGAGGAAAAGGCGCGCTTCCTCTTCCTCGAAGCCTCAGCGGACAAGGCCGGCGCGGCCGGGCCGCGCCCGCCGCCGCGTCTCCAACGGCGCCGCCGTGCGCGTGGGCGCGCCCCGCCCCGCGCGCGGTCACACCCCGACGTCGCGCCTCCCGACGGCGCCGCGCGCGTGCGGTGTACGCTCGCCCGCGCGCGGGTGCACCCGCCGTCGCGCCTCCCCGACGGCCGCCGCGCGCGCGCAGCACGCTTCCCCCGCGCGCGAGCACGCTCGATGCGCGCACGGGCGCGCTCGCCGTGCGCACCCCCGAGGAGCGCGCGGCACCTCCGCGGCGCGCGCCGCCCCCGATGTCGATGGCCCGGCGGTGGGCGCCGTTGCGCCCGCCCCGGCCGATGCCGCCCTCGCCGCCGCCGGCGCCGGCTCCCGGCGACGACGGAGGCGCAGGGCGCCACCGTCGCCGAGAGGGGCCCTCCCCCTCGGCCTCTTCCTCTTCGTCCTCCGAGGACGAGTACTCTTCGGTCCCGGGGGAGGAGAGCCCCGGCTCTTCGCGCCGCCGGCACTCCGCGGCCCGCCGGTCGCGGCGCGCTTGACGTCGCCTCGCGCGCTCCCTCTTGCGCGCCGCCTCGCTCGCGCCGCAGCCGCCGCGCCGCCCCGCCCGGCGCGCGGGGAGTCGGGGCTAGGCGAAACGGACTTGGCGATGGTGAAGGTCACCAGCTGTACACAGGAGCAACAAAGGCGCGTCAGGAGGCAAAGGCAACACAAAGAACTAAAACGAAATCAAGAACTACGCTCACCAACGGGCCGGTGGGGAGCATCTCGAGGTCCCACGGGGTCCGACCCGCAGGCATCGGCGGCGTCCGGGTGTCGACGGCGCTCCGCGCTCGGGTGAGCGCATATGGCCGCTCGAGGGGCGTCGGGAGCATCCGCGACCTCGCCAGGTCGATGGGGTTGGCCGCCTCTGTCATCTCGAAGATGCAGAGCGGCCTCTCCATCAAGGGCACGACCCGCCTATGATGGAGGAAGGCGAGGACGCCCATCGCGTTCAGCCCCATCGTCGCCAGGCGCTGCAGCGCGGCCAGGACCGACTCCTGCCGCGCCCGATGCTGGGCCGTGGACACCCCGTAGCCCCAGGAGTCAGGCCTCTCCTTGAACACCGCCGGTGTAGGGGGGAAGGCCGGGCTCGGCGTTGCGCAGATAAAACCATCCCCGCTCCCAGCCGGCGTTGTTCGTCGTCATGGTGCAGGGGATGTAGACGTTCTTAAATTGCCCCCGCAGGGCAAGCGACATCCCGTCGGCGCGCACCGCGCGGTGGGTCCTTGGCTCCGTCGTGGGCTGCGTGAAGAGCTCCGCGCGGAAAAGGTGTACCCAGAGCTCCCAATTGACTGGGATCCCCAGGTACCCTTCGCAAACACCGAAGAACGTAGCCGCCTGCGAAATTGCGTTGGGGGCGAAGTTGTGCAGCTCCACTCCGTAGTGGTGGCACATCGCCCGCATGAAGCGGCTCGCCGGTGCGTTGAAGCCCCGCTCGTGGTAGCGGATAAAGCTGACCACATAGCCCTCCGGCGGGTTGGGCGCACGGTCCGCCGCCGGCGGCACTATCCACTCCGCCGGACGTCCGTCTTCATTGGCCGCCGGTCGGCCGGCGGCGACCAGCTCGCCAAGGGCCAGCCGGGTCACCGTCGACCTCTCCCAAGCGTACGGCTCCAGGATCGTGAGGGGAAGCTGAGGCGGCGCCATGAAGAAGGCGAAGAAAGGCAGGAGCGGAGGACAAGGAACGGAAGAAAAGCTCTAACGGCGACACCACGCGGTGGCAAGAGCGAGGCGAAGACGAAGGGGCGGGGGACTGAAAATGGTGAGGCGTCAAGGTAAAAAACCGCCGTCTCCTCCACCCCTCAGATTTATAAGCCGACGGGGCGAGCTCTCCGGAGCGGATGCCCCGCTCGCATTAAGTGCAGGGAACCTTCCCTTCACACCGACGGACGGGCCCCACCACGGCCGGCGGCCACATCACCGCGGGCGGGCCATCATCACGGCGAAGACCCGCGGGGGATCGAGGGTGAAGACGTCACGTCCACCGCCACGCCGCCCACTACGCGCGCGCGCGCGCGCGCCAAAAGGCGCGCCCGCGCTGCAAAAACCGCAGCCTCGACTGCGAGGCATTTAATGACCGGGTCCCTTGCCAAACAAGGAGAACCCTCGAGCGGGGCGAACCCCTGGCTCGAGACAGAGGCAACCCTCGATGGGATATCGACGTGAGAAGGCCGCCCGGGACCTGCTTGATGTAAAGCAGGCACCGCGGGTGCCCATGCCACGTAAAACCCTCGAGCGGCGCGAACCCCTGGCTCGAGACAAGGGCAACCCTCGATGGGATATCGACGTGAGAAGGCCGCCCGGGACCTGCTTGATGTAAAGTAGGCACCGCGGGTGCCCATGCCACGTAAAACCCTCGAGCGGCACGAGCCCTCGGCTCAAAACAAAAACAGCCCTCGATGGGATATCGACGTGAGAAGGCCGCCCGGGACCTGCTTGAAGTAAAGCAGGGACCACGGGTACCCATGCCACGTAAAACCCTCGAGCGGCACGAGCCCTCGGCTCAAAACGAAAACAGCCCCCGATGGGATATCGGCGCGAGAGGGTCGCCCGGGACCTGCTTGATGTAAAGTAGGCACCGCGGGCACCCATGCCGCGTAAAACCCTCGAGCGGCACGAGCCCCCAGCTCGAGACAACATCAACCCTCTAAAGAGGGCATGCGCGTGAGAGGGTCGCCCAGGGTCTGCTTGCAGTAAAGCAGGCACCGCAAGCACCCATGCCGCGTTGTGCTACCAACCAGTGCCTCGAGGGCTGGCTCGCCCAGACCCCTCGACGGCCGCAAACGCGAAAAGACGGGGCCGCCCAGGCGCCACCCCGCACGGCCCTACTGATCAGAGGTTCGAGGCCTGACCCTCGACGGGTTCGAACAGGCGCCACAGATCGCAGAGTTAGGGACGACGAGGGCACGCGCATTCGAGCCGTTCCTCGAGCCCGTCGGCTAGAGGGTGCCCCACATGTCGTGTTCGAGAGCCAGCGAGGGCAGCTAGCCGGGGGGATCCCACCGAGGGAGAGCTTCCGCGCCCTCGGTCCCCATCGAACGGGACCGAGCCCCACCTAGCAAACCCACGCAAGCGCTTCCATGGACGTGTCTCCGGACCGCGCAGCCTACACTTATCGAACGGGGCATGGACGTCCACTTGAACCACCCGCTAGCAGCTCGACGAGGAATCCGCAATCCGCGACCCGCTCGATGGGGGTTGCGGAAACCTCACCCTCCGTCCCGCGGAGGGACGGCGAGGGCGCGTTAAAAAACAAGTCGCAAAGCTCTACCCGATCGCCTCGAACGGGCCAAGGCTCGGGGGCTTGACTCACGGCTACACCTCCTTGAAATTGCACCCGCCGGAGACAGCGCCAGCAGCGTGTGCACCCCCGAAGCCGGCTGAAACACCGCCGATGCCGGTTGGAATATGTGCCACGCCCTCTGACCAAAATTCTCGCGGTTAACCCCTGCAAGAGCACCCACACTCCTGCAGGGCTTCGGGGGCTAGACCCGCGGGTCCGCTGACGCGGCCCCACCGGAAAGCGTTCGCGGAACAAGGAGGGAAGAACGTCCCATCGGCGGTTTCCGGCACTGCGGGAGCCTCAATGGCAAACCCACAGATGCTCGGGGGCTACTGTCGGGGACAGCCCTAGGGGTCCCCTTAAACAATGGGGAAAACCTCACTTAAAACCCGCAACGAAACCAAAACACGTTGAGCCTAACCATGCAGGTGCCTAACCATGCAGGACACAGCCCACAGGGACCCCGACGGCCCATCGCGGCGGCCCACTTAGAGACCCCCTCGAACGGGCTCCGCCTCGTTCGAGGATGCGTGTACCCTTCGGGCGGGCTTCGCCCCGCTCGAGGGGCAGCACTTCCCTCGAGCGGGCTCCGCCTCGCTCAAGGGTATGCCCCGCCCTCGGCCGGGGTCCGCCACGCTCGAGGGTGTCCCTCACGCGTGTGCCGGCCCCCGTACACGGGCATTTAACGCCCCGACGCCGCGGGGACGGCGCCATCATGCGCCGGGGCTCGCACCCGGTGCCGCCGCACCAACTCCCCGGGGAGGAGCCCATCCCCGCCCGCGTGGGGAGGGGGACCGTGCGGGCGGCCGGTGTCAGTCCCGTGACACCGTGCGCACGCCCCAGTACGGCTAACGCGTCGAGCCCTCGAAAGGGGGCCGGCGCACCCTCGATTCACTTTCTTGTGACCCTACAGGGTTAGGTGGAGGCGCTAGGCCGGTGGACTGCCATCCCCGCCACTGTAACGGCGTGGCCGCCGTACCCGCGCGTGCAGGCGCACGCCGGGCCCTGTAGCAACGACTCCAGCCCCGTGAAGCGCGTCGGGAAGGAACGCCGTTCTGCCTACTCCTGTACGCCGTACGGGCCTGCGTCAGCACCTCCCTCGAGCCTATCAGAGGACATCACCGCCATCCGCTGCTCTCCTACCCTCGAACCGCCACTGTTCGGGTACAAGTCAGGCCATGATGACCAGATCGCTGCGAGGATCGCCCAGACGGTCGCCCACTCTATAGCGTAGCACGTCGCACTCCCCCACGTAGCTAGATAGTGCGGCGTGCATGTAATTCTCTTCCCCCTTGGTCTATAAAAGGGGGACGAACCCCCCAGCCGTGGGGGACAGACGAGAGACGGGACAAGAAACAGAGGGACAGCAACACGCTCGAGGTCACAGACCAGGAGCCCCTCACATACACCGTGCACTCACTCTCTAATTCTCCCACAACATCTTCAGCCACTCCACCAGGGACTTGGAAGCCACGCTTCCTCTCCCGCCTCGCTTGTAGCAGCCCCACTACGGGCACCCCGGTGCTGAGCAATATAGTGCCGTGAGCACACCCCTGCTGGACGTACGGCCCCCTCGGCCGGAACCAGGATAAAAACCTTGTGTCACTTGTTGCTTAGCATCGACCATTGAGGGATAGACCTCGGTGCTATCTACTGGTTAGTGTCGGGACCATATTCCGCACCGACAGAATTGGTCGCTCTTGTGGTATTTTTCTTGCAATTTATTTCCTTTTCTTCTGCGCACCTTCGAATATAATGATGAACGACCCATTCGGCAAAGAAACGCCAACTCCCGAATGGCACTCTGATTCTTCTTAGCCGAGCCGGTCAACTGAATGTGACTCAGCCTAAAACTCCAAGCGACCCGCCGGCGGGCTGGCCAAGGAAATCTTTCCACCTTCCGATTTTCTTGGGATATGCGCCACGATCCAAAGCCACGACTCGAGGCCACGATTCACCTTGCCAGGCCTATAAATGCAACCGTAGGTGCCCCTAGCTCTCCACCAAGCCTTTTAGCTCTCGAATTTTTGCCAATCTAAGTTGCTCCACTTTCCAAACAGTGCACATCCCAAACCAACATGGTGCGCCGCCTCAACCGCCGCCGCGCCTCCGACGAGGCAGAGGGGAGCAGCGCCAATGCGCGCCGGAGGCAATGATCGTCAATTCCTCTTCTTTGCTTCAACTTTTGATCTTCTTCTTATTTTGACGATCATCTTCTTTTCAGATTGATTCAGTGGAATCCGTCTCCTGCACCGGCCAATCAACCCCTTCCAGACGACTCCTCGGAGTCTGATGGCCAGTCCCCCGTGCCGTACGGGGAGCTCGACGCCCTCCGCTTCAAGGAGGAGCTGGAGACGGCCCGGCGCGAGCTAGAGGACGTCTCCAAGAAGGCGGGCATAGCCGAGCTGGAATGGGAGGACCAGCGCAAACAGCTGCTGGAAACCATCGACGGTACGGCCTTGAATCAGCTCTTTAATCCAACCCGGCCCTTGATGCTAATCTCTTTTCTTCTTGCTCCTTGCAGCCCGCGACGCCGAGCTCAACCGGGGGGGGCGGCGGTGGAGCAGCCCGGCCGATAAGGTGAACGCCCGTGGCGACACGCCGGCGGAGCGCCTTGCCGCGGTGGAGCACCGCGTCGACGAGGTGGCCACCCATGGCGTTCGCTTGGGCACCACCTTGGGTCCGGGCGCCATGGCGACGCACACGGACGTCGACTACTCCACCGAGCCGCACGGCTTCGGGCGGCGCGCCGAGAGGACATTGAGGAGATCGAGCTCATCCTGGAGCGCCTTGATGGCCATGGCGACGCCATTGCCGAAATTAATCATCCCCAATCCGTGTTGAACGGGCTTTTCGACTAGATTGTATTAGGGATGTTTAAATATCGGCAATAAATGAAGAACTTTTGAATTCTGTGCTTGTTCTGTGATGATTCCCTTTACATTTGCATCCGTGAATCTTGTTTTCTCTTTGAACGCATCCGGGAACTATCTTGAGCCGAATACACGCGAACAGATGCCCCTTGGCACAAAAATCCACAGAAGATCCCTGAATCGGCAATCCGCAAACACTGTTCAAGCAAAAACCCTTCGCATCCGGGAGAAAACCCTGCCGTTTGGTATTCCAACAGTGTGTACTGGCCAGTCATCACTCCCAATGCACCCCTTCGGTCAATAAAATAGCCTGCCGGGATGCCCTGCAAATCCACTCGCGCACTCATCCATCATTTCTCATCTCTTCCCCTGTCTCTAGAGGAGAAAACCCCAAGGCCATGGACAAGGGCAAGCAACCCCAGGAGAGCAGCTCACCAAAGAAGCGCACGATTCGAAGGTGAGTTCTTCCTTGATCTATTCCTCGTTCTTCCACATGATCTCGTGCTTCATGTTTTCTTCTTTTCCTCTTCCAGCCTTGATTTGCTCCCTGAAGAAATCATCGGGACCGAAGATGTGCCTGAGTACATCTCCTCCGATTCCTCCCTCGAAGCAGAGGATGCCACGCCCGAACGAGAGGACCGGCCATCAAGCCGCGCCGCCGCGTTCGGCACACCGGAGCACGGCCTCAGGGACATCACCGCCCGTTGCCAAGCCGAGCGTGAGCGTCGCATGGCTGCGGAGGCACTAGTAGGGGGTAAATGCTTCGACCTCTTCTTGACCTTATGCCCGCATTTGGATTTCTTGCCCCTAACACCGATTCCTCCGTTTTAGATGTCTCGACGGGTACAACAACCCGAAGACGGCACGGGACAGCTTGGTGGAGGCCGCAAACCATGGTCACCCCCATGCGTTCCAAGTTGCCGTCACGGTGGTCCCGGAACGGTCGAAGAGGGAGCGACAGAAGAAGCAAAGAAAAGATTGAATCATACTTTCGCTTCTTTCTCCATGCCTTCTGCTTCCCACCTCCTTGAAGATCTGACCACCAGGGTTGTTAGATGTAAACCTGCAAGAAGCAGTTGTAATGTAGTTTTTGTGCTAAGGGCAATGCACCTAGGCACTGGCCATTTCTTCTGTTTATGGATTTTTTTGTTCTGAAGGCGGCCTCGTTCTTGAGCACCGGCTATCTCTGTGTCAGATGTGTGTAATCATCGATCGATCTCAATGCTAGGATAATATTTCTTCAGATATCTTCCATTTATTGCAGCGGAAAATTCTTCTCCTAGCAAAGTTTTTAATATGTATGCATTACCAGGGACGCATCTGACCACACGGAAAGGTCCTTCCCAATTAGGAGACCATTTGCCGAATTCACTGTATTTAGTTCCAATCGGCTATAGCGCTTTCCAAACCAAATCACCTTCTGCAAATTTCCTTACTTTTACCTTCTTGTTGTAGTACTTGGCAACCCGTAGTTTGTTCTTCTCGATGTTTTCCAGGGCTCTAAGACGGATCATATGTAAATCCTCCAGCTCGTCCATCATTAGGCCATTGTAATCCTTGGAGCTCAAATCTTTCTGTAACACAACCCTCCTTGAATCTGATTGCACTTCCCAAGGTAGAACCGCGTGGTGTCCATAAACTAATTCATAAGGAGAAGTCTTTGTAGCTCCGTGAGGGGCCATTCGATAAGCCCACAGTGCCTCACTGAGTACCGAATGCCACCTCCTTGGCTTCTGGTCGATCTTCTTTTGTATTAGCTTGATCATGATCTTATTAGAAGCCTCCGCCTGACCATTAGCTTGGGCATAATAGGGAGAAGAGTTAAACAATTTGATCCCCATGCTTTCGGCAAATTCTCTGAACTCTAATGACACGAATTGTGCCCCTTGATCAGTGGTGATCGTCTGAGGGATCCCAAAGCGATAGATGATGTGCTCCTTGACAAAGTCAACCATGTTTTCTGATGTCACCTTCTTCAGCGGGATCGCCTCGACCCATTTGGTAAAATAATCCGTAGCCAAAAGCACAAACTTATGCCCCCTGCTAGATGGTGGATTAATCTGGCCAATCAAGTCTATACCCCAACCCCTGAATGGCCATGGCTTGATGATGGGATTCAATGCTGATGCGGGGACCCTTTGAATATTCCCAAACCTTTGGCAATCCTGACATCCCTTGTAGTACTCAAAGCAGTCCTCTAATATCGTCGGCCAAAAGCATCCAGCTTGTCTAATAACCCACTTCATACGGTAGGCCGATTGGTGTGCTCCACATATCCCATCGTGCACTTCGCTCATCATGTTCTTGGCTTCTTCTGGACCCAGGCATCGTAATAATACCCCATCTAATGATTTATAGAATAAATTATCATCCAGAAGAACGAACTTTATGGCCTTGTACCTGAGCTTCCTATAGACTTTTCGGGATGGATCCTTCAAGTAATCAACGATCTCTTTCCTCCAATCATCTTCTGCAAGATCCGCCCCCAGTGCACATACTTCCACAGCAAATGCTTCTTGACTCTCTTTGTAACCAGAGGCGCTTTGAGCCAGCCTGTTTGCTTCTTCGTTATGTTCCCTAGGAATATGCTGTAGAGTTACCAACGGGAAGCTCTTCAAGATTTCCCTGCATTCTTCGTAGTAACTCCTCAGCGCTTCACTTTTGCACTCGTATTGGCCGTTCAATTGCTTGATCACCGGCTACGAATCTCCATAAACTTCAACCGAAACGGCCCCTACTTCTCTCAAGTATTGAAGCCCTCGAAGTAATGCCTCATATTCGGCACGGTTATTTGTGACAGGTGGGGCGTATAGGGATGGCAAATTCAAACATCTCACCTCTAGGCGAAATCGTAGGATCCCTACTCCCCCACCTTTACCACATGATGATCCATCAAAAAACAAAGCCCAAGGGGTAATCTCAAGCAAATCAATTGACGGATCGCGATGTTCAGTTATAAAATCGGCAATGATCTGTCCTTTGATGGCCTTTGCCGATTCGAACTTCAACTCAAACTCTGATAAAGCTAAAATCCACTTGCCAATCCTGCCGTTCAAAATTGGCATAGATAACATATGTTTTATCACATCAAACTTGGAATACACAGTGCATTCGGCATTCAACAGGTAGTGCCGAAACTTTGTACACGAGTAGTACACGCAAAGACACGGCTTCTCTAGGTACCGAATACCTGGTTTCAGGATCAAGTAATTTTCGGCTAAGATATGCTACTACCCGCTCCTTCCCTTCAAATTCTTGAATAAGGGCCGATCCAATGGTTTGGGTATCGGCCGCCACGTACAACTTGAAAGGCTTATCCAGTTGAGGAGGAACCAACACCCGGCTCCTTCATGTACTGCTTGATCTCATCGAAAGCCCTTTGTTGTTCGTCGCCCCATGTGAACTTCTGATCTTTCTTTAGCTTCAGTAATGGAGAGAATGGCAAAACCTTTTGTGATAAATTTGAAATGAATCTTCTCACGAAATTGATTTTGCCGAGCAGTGATTGCAACTCCTTGAGATTAGTTGGAGGAACAACTTCATCAATGGCCTTCATGCTCTTCTTGCCAACTTCAATTCCTCCTTCGTGGACTAAAAACCCCAAGAATTCTCCAGCTGATACCCCAAAAGCGCACTTGATCGGGTTCATCTTTAAACCATGTTTCCGGGTGCACTCTAAGGTCCTTTTCACATCTTCCAAGTGTGTGTCATGACTTAGGGACTTGATTACCACGTCATCGATGTAGATTTCCACAATTTTGCCGATCAACTCATGAAAAATGTAATTCATGGCCCGCTGATAAGTTGCACCGGCATTCTTCAACCCAAATGTCATGACTATCCATTCAAACAGGCCTATATGACCAAGACATCTAAAGGCCGTCTTTGATATGTCCTCTATTGACATGAAGATTTGGTTGTAACCCGCATTACCATCCATGAAACTGATGACTTTGTGTCTAGCTGCGGCGTCAATCAACAAATCGGCAATAGGCATTGGGTAACCATCCATCGGAGTAGCTCTATTCAGGTCCCTGAAATCTATGCAGACCCTCATCTTTCCATTCTTCTTGTACACAGGGACAATGTTAGAAATCCACTCCGCATATCTGCATGGCCGAACGAAGTTTGCATCAAGTAATCTTTCAACTTCCTTCTTTACATCGGTCAATACCTCATCCTTGTAGATTTTCCGGGGTGGTTGCTTATATGGTTTGAAACCAGATTTGATTGGCAACCGATGCTCAACGATGGAACGATCCAATCCAGGCATCTCCGAATAATCCCAGGCGAAGCAATCCTTGTATTCTTTGAGAAGCTTAATTAATTCCCCCCGAAGTCCGGGCCGCAAGTTTGCACCGATGAACGTCGGCCTTGGCTTATCACCGCTTCCAATGTCAACCTCTTCTAATTTATCGACCGACATGAATCCTCGCCCCAACTTGCCATCAGTGCCATCTACGGGGTTCTCCATTAAAAATTGCTATAAGAGCCGACTGCTTGAATCGGCTGTTGATCACTGCTGACAGGTTCAACAGGACCTTCTCCCCAGTCTTTCCCTGAGAAACAATCAATACCTTGGTATTCCCAGAAGGCTGGTTCCATGTTCGCCACGCTCACGGAGTCATCTGCTTGGACGACCTCAATCTCATCGTCCACCCACTGGATAAGCTGCTGATGCATGGTGGATGGGACGCAACAGTTGGCATGAATCCAGTCCCGCCCAAGCAGTAGGCTGTAGGCTCCTTTACCTTCGATGACAAAGAAGGTAGTGAGCAGCGTCTTGGACCCGATCATCAAATCCACGTGAGCACATCCCTTGGTATCTGAAGGATTTCCAGCGAAGTCATTCAGTATTATGCTGGTAGGTGTCAGATCGCTCGGGCCCATGCCAAGTTTCCTGAAGGTGGTGTACGGCATTACGTTGACTGCCGCTCCACCGTCGACAAACATCTTGGTCAATGGCTTGCCATTGACGTATCCTCTCAAGTACAGCGGCCTCATATGTCGATTCTTGGCCGGTTTGTCGAAAATCGCCTGCTTGGCCAGCACCAGTTGTGCCATCATCCCCTCGACCTGCTCGTCATCTAGGGATGCCTCATCCTGCACAACCTGGTTAGCAGGAGCCATGAATTCGTTCGGCAAAAAGTATACCATGCAAGTTGGAGCCGAACGCTTTGATCCTTCCGGTTGGTCCTTGGGACGCCACACCTGCTTTGTTTGGATCCCGTCCTGCCTCAGTTCACGGTTCCTCAAGCGCTGGACCCGTCTCTTCTGACTCTTGCGTAGGCCAGGCGGGCACCATTGCCCCTTCTGCCAGATGTAGTCGTCCTCGTCCTCTTCTTGATCAGCCCACCTTAGATCAGCTTGACGCTTCCTGGGGTGATCGATGACTTCAATTTTTTGGCGCCGATCCCCGTTGGGGTGGATCCTTCCAATTCTCTCGTGGACGGATCGGCGATTGGCAGTCTCCTGCCTGTACTCAACATATCTGTCACTGCATTCGGGACAGTTCCTCAACGTGGGCAGCTTCAAACCCTCATTCCAGCAATGCCTGAAGAAGGCACATCCCCAGTGCGCGCGCTCCTGCTCGCGCGTGTATTGCTCCTGGTCCCTTCTGTGTGCTTCTTCTTCGGCTCTGCGCTTCTCCTCCTCGTAGCGTCGCTTCTGGTAGCGCTCTTTCTCCATCTGGCGCTGCCACTTGTTGAGGAGGATGCGCGTGGTCACCCTGGGCTTAGCTCTGGATGACTCCCCGATTTCGATGTGACTCCTGAGAATGCGGGGGACCTCACCATGCACCTATTCCAAAGTCACTTGGCGCTCTGGGTCCACTGCTCCATCTTGTCTAGCCCTGGCTGAGGTCAAGACCTTGACCTTTCCCTTCTCCTCGGCCGTTATCATGTTAACAGAAAAGCCCACCATGTTTCGAGGGGAAGGGGTGGCCATCCGACTTCATTTTGTTGTCGAACTTAAGGTGTCCCTCCTGGATGGCCTTACGGATCCTCATCCCGAAGACCCCGCAATCATTGATGGAGTGCGAATCCCCGTCGTGGAAGCCACAGTAACGTTTCCCTTTAACTCCATCGGGCCGAAGCATGGAATGCCCCTCAGGCAGCTTGATTCGGCCTTCCTTCACTAAGAGCTCGAACAGTTTGTCAGCCTTCGTGATATCAAAATCGTAGGTGCCCTTGGTCTGTTTGACCCAGCGCTGATTCATCGTCAAGGGCTCTTTCCCCCACATGATCTCTGTCGTGGCCACATCCAATTCATCATCAGAATCCTCGAGCAGATCAGCCTTGTCTAAGAACTGGTTGTAGATGCCAGCGACATCATGCTGCTTGCCAAACTTAGCATCCTTCTTGAAGCCATACGCTTGGTTGCTCATCAGTGATAGCTTCTGCGATAGCTGGCCCAGGTTCTCAAATTCCATCGAACAATTTCTCACGTACGGCCGGCAGCATCCCGGCGACGGCCATATCAGCCAACTGGTCATCTGGCAAGTTAAGTGAGAAGCACATGCCTTTAACCTCCTTGAATCTTCTGAGAAACTCAAACGGCGTCTCGCTGTGCCTCTGCTTCAGGGTGGCCAGGTCGATCAGCTTCTTCTCCGAGCTGCCACTAAAATAATGAGCGTGGAATTTCCGCTCTAGGTCCTTCCATCTACAAACTAACTCAGGGGGTAGGGACGAGAACCACTGGAATGCTGGACCTGTCAGCGACGCGGGGAAGTAGCGGACCCTGAATGTTTCCTCAGCTGAGCATTCTCCGAGCTGCATGAGGTAATGAGCGATGTGCTCCACCGTGCTCGTGTCGTCTTGCCCCGAAAATTTCGTGAACTCTGTCGGCGGCTTCACCCTTGGCGGTAGGAGCACGTTGTAGTACCATTCTGGGAACGGCGGCCTGTGGGCAGGTCCCTGCATTTTTGGCTTGAGGCCGAACTGATTTTGCATCAATTCGGCCATCTTCCGTGCCAGGGCGTCGTCCTCCTGTGCGCCTGCAGCTGGCGCGTATCCTGGATGCGGGAAGGCGTCAAATGCTCCATAGTTTCCCACCTCATGGTAGCCTCCGCCGTACAAGTTCCTCTGCAGCCAGTTGTTCGCCGGAGCAATCCTGTGGCCGGAAGCAAGTGGGGCTCCAGGCGAGCCGAACGCTAGATCTCCGTACGTAGGCTGGTACGGATTCGGCTGTTGCACAGGTTGACCCGTGCTGCTCTGCGGTGGTGGCTGGATTGGCTGCCCTCCTGAAGCCTGTAGTGGGGGCTGAACTGGCTGACCCCCAGCACCCTGCGGAGGAGGCTGGAACGCTTGACTTCCAGAGCTCTGAGGAGGAGGCTGATGTGGCTGGCTCCGTAACGGTGGCTGAGAGCTTGACTCGCCCAGCTCCACGGTGCCCCCTTGGACGGGTGCCTTGCTGAACGCTTGTTCCATGCCTGGGCCAAAGACGGCCACCATCATCTGCTGGAGCGCACCGAGGAAGGCTTTGTTGTGCTTGCTCAGCATGTAGTCTGCAGATTCCTGGAACACTCGCATGCACTCCTCTTTCTCCTGCTGAGCCGTGGTATCGCTTTCCCCTGGCAGCAACACCCTGGGCATCTCGTTCTTCAAGTACGGGACGCCGCTTCTATTTTTCTTGAATGACAGCAGACATTTCTGCTGGAACTGGTCCATGGCGTTATGGAGTTGTTGCCGCTGCTCGGGAGAGAGGTCTTCAAGGTTGACGTCCATGATGTCCCCAATTTCGGGCATCTTGATCTATTCGGCTGTGGTCCCACTGGGCGTGCCAAAAAGTGTGTTGACGCAAAAAGTGCACCTAGCGCCAAACACACAGCAAGCCGAACAAGCTGGCTTCACACGCGCAAAGAGTCACGAGACGTGCCAGTCAATTTTTCCTGAAAATTAACAAAAGATAAAAGAGTTAGATACCAAAGCTTGGAACTTGTCGGGTGGTACCAGACAGTTCCATATTTACGGCTAAGAAGCCAGATGGAATGACACATAGCTATGAAGAGCTATCTGCCAATAAACTGAAACCATTCGGGAACTTGTAAAGGGAAAAAGTAACATTGCCGAATGGATGACGTAAGCATGACAGCGATCGGTCTTTGTTTGAACAAAGATGCACATGCACGAGGCCATGACCGATCCCCATGAAGATTAGCATTAAATAAATGAAAAAAGTAAAGCACGGACATAATCATGTAATAAACAAGCATGCATAGATCCAAAGCACTAGTCTACCGCATGTCTAGGTACTTTAAAACCCGTCGGGTACGATATCAAACAAATCTATCCACCGCATGATACAACTTGCATGAAGACCGTACCACTTTCCACAAATAGATATATCCACCGCATGATACAATCTAAATATGGAAAGCTAAAAGCATACATCATTTAAAGCATAAATAACGCACGTGTTCTACTCGTGAAGAAACATAACCGAATACGAATACGGCCGAATGTACCGATTCGGGGTCCATGAAGAAGGAACAAACATTACCAAGCGAATAAATCTATCAGATTGATTTGAGATCTAATCCACCGGATGACTAGCTCCAAAGCAACCCAAACACCTGCATCTACCGCATGATACCCGGCTCTTTCAAGATTTATACCAACATTGGCAAGCTTGAACCCGCAACACGTAACAACCTAGATCAATTCGGTTTCGGCTATCGGAAAGCACAAGATCCACGTGTTAAAATACGAACTCGACCCGTACAAGGATCCCAAAAGGATAAAGCCGATCCAAATCTATCTAGATTGGGCAAAAGTGTGTTACATGAATTTAAACATAAAGTAAAAATTCAAAGCAACACGGGGTAACTTAATGAATCTATTAGATCTTGCCAAAATCCAATAGAGCCGATAACTAGCTCCAAGCTAGATCTTAGCCTACCGCATGGCTCATGACCTAACAAGAAACCTTCTTGAACCAAGCTTGAATCTACCGCATGACACGAAGCATGGTAACAAGACTACTTGCATCAGATCTAAATCCACCGCATGATACTAGACATGATACAAGGTTGCCGATACTCACGGAGGTTGACGGATCGATGAACCCTCTCGAAGAACTCGACGACACGACAAAAGGACTCTAGGGTTTGGCGTAAGGCCGGTGTGTATTGAAGAATGATTGTTTTTTACATACATTCAGGGGTCATATTTATACCCTGTCAAGTACATCCTCGAATGGATTCGTTGCCTAACTTATCTCTAAACTTGATCGCCCATCCATCCATTCGTTCTCCCTGATTGAGCCACGTTATTGTCCAATCCCGCAAAATCAGCTCTACTGTTCCTTTGCCGAACTGGAGCAGATAGCCGACCGCAGATCTCTTTGCCGAATATCTCTGAAAAGATCCTTCCTTCCACCAGACGGACTCTTCATCGAGCCGGACCCACAAGTCAGACTCCTTACCAAATTTTGGTGTTAACACATGCCCCTTCAATTGCGGGATAAAAGTAATTTTGTTCCGCAATTGACTCCAGCCACGAATACTTCAAATCAAATCTGTCAACACCTGTTCTTCGCAATCCGCCGGAATCTTCATCTAGATCCAAACCCTAGATCCCCTCGTTCCGAGCTCAAATCCCCAATGGCAGCTCAAAACCAAGATGCTCAGGTAAATTCCTCTCCTGTAAGCTTCGTTCGGCATTTAGGTTTTAAATTTTACCTGAGATTTTTTCTTCCGCTTTTTCTTCAGGAGCCTTCCACTGAGCTTCTGATTCGCACCAGGGCCAATTCAAGATCCTATTACCTTGGTCCTGTAGGGAACTCGGATCCTCAAGATTTCATCGCGGCTGAATCTCAGAGGGTCCCTTTCAAAGCAGCTCTGTCCCCACCTCCTCGGTGGCAAGACGCTTTCAAGAACTGGCCTTTACCTCCAATCGCAGGCTGGAAAACTTGGTACCGGAGGATTCTTGCAGACAAGAGTGGATTGACCAAAAACTGGGATACCCTCCGCATTGCTCAATGCTTGGAGTTATCCGTGGCCGAGACCCCCAAGAATGAAGACCTCCCCGATAGCGCACCTCGCCACTTTTGGTCAAACGGCGTCAACGCCTTCCTTTTTGGCCATGGCCCAATGTCTCCAACCCTGGCCGATGTGTATATGATCACCGGCCTTGACATCACGGGGTTTGTTCGGCCTTGGGAATTCAAAAACTCTTCTCGGCAAACAGGGGTGAAGCCGGGGAACGGATACAAGAATTACATCTTGAAGCACATGAAAGACAATCCCCTTGGTGACATCGAATACGGGGCTTTTTCGAATATGTGGCTGTGCAGATTTGTCTTCTGTGGTAAAGCCAATGAGCCTACCCTGAATCACATCATAATGGCGTCTCATTTGGCCGATGGCGCCCGCCTCCCCTTGGAAAATTCCTCTTAGGCAGTGTGTACCATATGCTTCACCAAACTGTCACCCAAATGTACACTAGCCAGAGGATAACATGTGTCAACGGTCCTTGGTGGTTTGTTCAAATGTGGCTGCAACTCCACATGCATCAGATCATTGGTGTCGACTTGAACACCAGGCTCTTCCCCTTATCCAATTACCCTGAAGGGGAGCCCCAAGCCACCAGAGGATGCCAGAATTATGGAGAAGCGGCTTCAATTGTTCTTGTTCAGCAGGACATCAGCCAACTTTTCGAGCTATTCTTCAAAGGTTTTCAGAATCCTCTCTGGCTTCCTTATCTGGACAATGACACTTTGATCTTCCCCCGTGACTTCTCCTTTGAATCCGAACGCCAAGATGGGAGATTCTTTGAGATTCTCAACATCATAATCCGCCCATGCATCTTGCCCAACTGAATTCAATGGAGGAAGGCTGAACTCGTACTTATGAATATTATCAGCCCAATGTAATGGCTAGGCAACTCGGGTGTGGCCAGATGCCCCCAAGGCTGTTCCTGCATGAGTTCCTCAAGCCCCGGAGAGGAAATCAAAGAGCTTATGCACAGCAGCGGGGTTTTCCATTATGTGTGTAGTCCTACTATCTACACCTGGCCTTTTGTGCCCACAACCATAGCTCATCCCACCTTCAATTCCTGGTGGCAAGAATTCCATGATCACATCTTCAATGAGCCTGTGCATTCGTTCTGCGCAGAGTTGATGCCTGATTTTGAGCCAACTTCAGAGGTAATATGATGAACCATTGACTCAGACATAATCTCTTTTAATCACAATTCTGACCTTCATCTTCTTACTCACGAACACGGTCTCGCCCCTCGAGCTAGGAATATCACCTACAATGCTGTAGGCCCAATCTCAAGATCGGGATTCAAGTCCACAACTCGGCTCGGTTAATGGCCGGGTTTGCTATGCCGACCCCGGCCTCTCTAGCCTTGCTGCCGACGAGAGGCAAGGTTTGTCTCTGGTTGCCCCTCCAAATGCCAAGAGGAGGAGAAGCGTCAAGAAAATTCTTGTTGAGGTAAAATCTTTTGCTTTCTTGATCACAAGGTTACTCTAGTTCTGACAAATCATCTCTTGTGCATTTTCAGACCGAGCCCGGCAGCCTTCGGTGCCGAACACCGCCAATGCCCCATCCACTGGTATGACCTCTACTGTCCTTCCTTAAGGATGAACACTGCATTTACCCTTTCAATTTGACATTTGCAGAAGAGACAATGGAAGAACAACTTGTGGATGTCCCAGTGGCTCAACAAGCAAGTCCACCCAGGGTTGAATTACCTATCCCAGTGGAGATCTCATCTTCATCACCTTCTGTAGAAGCAATGAATTCTCCAGAGATGAATCTCCCAATCCAGCCGGAGCCATCAAGTCCTCCAAGGGTACAATCACCGTTGGTCATGCGAGACAACAATCCCAACGAGAGGTGGATCCAACTCCTCTTCTGGTTCCCGGAAGCCCATGAATTACCGCCGGATCGCATCAACACCCTCTAACTTGGAAGCTTCACTTTACCTGGAACACCTTCTTCACCTGTGATTGCCCCTGCTCAAAATCTTGCCCCAGCTCAAGAAATCAGCCATGAGGTACTCAATTGCACTTAACTCTGCTACCTTTGCATTTAGCACTCCTAACTCGGCAATACTGCTTCTTAGGATCAAGCCCCATCATCATCAAGCCTGCCAACGGGGAACAATCCAGTTGCCGAGGCGATGGAAGAAATGCACCAGCCTCTGTCAGATGAGGTGCTAGCAAAGCTTAGAGAAATCGTTGCCTGGCTGGAAAGAGATGCACAAGATCAGTTCAAGGATCTCGATCACTTCGAGGAGATGCTTGAATCTATCAGCCAAGAACTTCCCGAGGATATCAGTGCTTCTCTGGTATCCATCTGCGGCTTGGACATCCTTTATGCGCCCATAAGGCACGCTTTGAGGAAATTGCGCTCCCGCCCGCTATCGAAAAGAAGAGATCCAATGCTGAACAAGCCATGAACGGGGCGCAATCCCAAACAGAGAGCCACAAAGATACATTGGCTAGTCCTGGGCTTCTTGTGATGCGAAAGTTGCCAAGAAACTCGCTCTAGAAGCGGAGCCGAGAAGCTCGGTCCGAGATAGAGGTCGATAAAAAGAAAATAGCCGAGCTTCCTGGATTGATAGAAAAGACCCAAGAGGAAGCAAGATCGGCTATAGCCAAGATGGAACAATGCGATGCAGAACTCACCACCTTGTCCAGCGCCCAAAAAGACTGCCAAGAACTGTTGGACAATTTCCGCCAAGCAACATCCAATGCTCGTGGTGTGATTGCGAAACACTTGAACATTTGAATGCTCTAACTGATGTATAACCGAATTGGTCGCTCTTGTGGTATTTTTCTTGCAATTTATTTCCTTTTCTTCTGCGCACCTTCGAATATAATGATGAACGACCCATTCGGCAAAGAAACGCCAACTCCCGAATGGCACTCTGATTCTTCTTAGCCGAGCCGGTCAACTGAATGTGACTCAGCCTAAAACTCCAAGCGACCCGTCGGCGGGCTGGCCAAGGAAACCTTTCCACCTTCCGATTTTCTTGGGATATGCGCCACGATCCAAAGCCACGACTCGAGGCCACGATTCACCTTGCCAGGCCTATAAATGCAACCGTAGGTGCCCCTAGCTCTCCACCAAGCCTTTTAGCTCTCGAATCTTTGCCAATCTCAGTTGCTCCTCTTTCCAAACAGTGCACATCCCAAACCAACATGGTGCGCCGCCTCAACCGCCGCCGCGCCTCCGACGAGGCAGAGGGGAGCAGCGCCAATGCGCGCCGGAGGCAATGATCGTCGATTCCTCTTCTTTGCTTCAACTTTTGATCTTCTTCTTATTTTGACGATCATCTTCTTTTCGAGATTGATTCGGTGGAATCCGTCTCTGCGCCGGCCAATCAACCCCTTCCGGACGACTCCTCGGAGTTCGATGGCCACTCCCCCGTGCCGTACGGGGAGCTCGACGCCCTCCGCTTCAAGGAGGAGCCGGAGACGGCCGGCGTGAGCTAGAGGACGTCTCCAAGAAGGCGGGCATAGCCGAGGGGCCGGAATGGGAGGACCGGCGCAAACAGTGCTTGGAAACCATCGACGGTACGGCCCACGAAATCAGCTCTTTAATCCAACCCGGCCCTTGATGCTAATCTCTTTTCTTCTTGCTCCTTGCGGCCGCGACGCCGAGCTCAACCCGGTCGAGGGCGCCGGTGGAGCCGGGCGGGCCGATAAGGTGAACGCTCGTGGCGACACGCCGGCGGAGCGCCTTGCCGCGGTGGAGCACCGCGTCGACGAGGTGGCCACCCATGGCGTTCGCTTGGGCACCACCTTGGGTCTGGCTGCCATGGCGACGCACACGGACGTCGACTACTCCACCAGGCCGCGCGGCTTCCGGGGCGGCGCGCCAGAGGACATTGAGGAGATCGAGCTCATCCTGGAGCGCCTTGATGGCCATGGCGACGCCATTGCCGAAATTAATCATCCCCAATCTGTGTTGAACAGGCTTTTCGACTAGATTGTATTAGGGATGTTTAAATATCGGCAATAAATGAAGAACTTTTGAATTCTGTGCTTGTTCTGTGATGATTCCCTTTACATTTGCATCCGTGAATCTTGTTTTCTCTTTGAACGCATCCGGGAACTATCTTGAGCCGAATACACGCGAACAGATGCCCCTTGGCGCAAAAATCCACAGAAGATCCCTGAATCGGCAATCCTCAAACACTGTTCAAGCAAAAATCCTTCGCATCCGGGAGAAAACCCTGCCGTTTGGTATTCCAACAGTGTGTACTGGCCAGTCATCACTCCCAATGCACCCCTTCGGTCAATAAAATAGCCTGCTGGGATGCCCTGCAAATCCACTCGCGCACTCATCTATCATTTCTCATCTCTTCCCCTATCTCTAGAGGAGAAAACCCCAAGGCCATGGACAAGGGCAAGCAACCCCAGTAGAGCAGCTCACCAAAGAAGCGCACGATTCGAAGGTGAGTTCTTCCTTGATCTATTCCTCGTTCTTCCACATGATCTCGTGCTTCATGTTTTCTTCTTTTCCTCTTCCAGCCTTGATTTGCTCCCTGAAGAAATCATCGGGACCGAAGATGTGCCTGAGTACATCTCCTCCGATTCCTCCCTCGAAGCAGAGGATGCCACGCCTGAATAGAGGACCAGCCATCAACTGCGCCGCGTTCGGCACCTGGAGCACGGCCTCAGGGACATCACCGCCCGTTGCCAAGCCGAGCGTGCACCAAACCGAGCCCCAGTAGTCCCTAGACCCTCGCCCAGTCCTTCCCCGGCCGCGAGCACCGGCGAGCTCGCTGGATTTTGCCCACCCGCGCCGGCCAGCCGTGCCTAGGGACCACATTGCGAAACGCAGAATCTTTCCAGGGTCCCTGCTGCAAAAGGTTAACTCAAATAGTAAAACCCTTTGGTTTGTCTTGTAAATTGCGTATAAAATCACAGAAACATCATAAAAATGCAAGGTCAATTTTGTTGGATTTGTGGTGAATTATCTTACAACATTTGTCATTCTGGCCTGAGCTAATTCCTTATAGTTTTTGCATGAAAAATACAAACGTGAAAAACCTAGATCTGCAATATCTCAAAATATATAAATCCTCTGTAGCTAATTTTTGGATATGTTGTGTTTTAGGTCATGACTAGCTCCTATGCCAAAAATTGCACCAAGTTATGTTGTAAATCGTTTTATAGAATTGTTTTTCCATTTCTGCAGAATCTGCATAAATTATTTTTCTTGCTAAATATATTTATGTTTTTGAGCTCAACTTGTGCACACTGTCTTGATATGTCCAAATGCACATCTTGTGAACTAATCATGATTGTTGGATTAACAGAAATAATTATTCTTGAATTATGCATGTTTTCCTTTGCAAATTAATAAACCTAGATCAGTAAAGCTCCTAGATGTATATGCTAGTTCTTTAGGCTTTTTTAGGACCAGAGAGCATTCATGAGAAAGTTTAGATCATTTTGAGGCTTATTTATTTTTGTATGCATTTAATTTGAATCACTAGCTATCCCTTGTTATTTTTTTCAATAGTATTTAATTTCCTCGCATCCAACACTTACATGTGGGTCCAATGGACCAGGATAGGTGCTAATATGCGTAAGAAACACTCCTTTAATTTTTGGTAATTTAATTGCTTAATAGAAAGCTTAAAAGCCCTTTATTAATAAAGAGAAATTAAATAAAGAAAAGCCCTTATTTAATTCTTTTTCCTTTTTGAAAGTATTTCCTAATTTAATTAAAGGGTAATTAATTACCATTGCTGATCCGAAAGTAATTCATAAATAAAAATATTATTTATACCCTTGCTTGTGAAATTAAAAGGAGTTAAAGCCTTCACATGAAATAACAAGTATAATAAGAACCTTTATTCAAATGTTCAATAAAAGAATAACCCATGTACAACTAATAACCTTCCTAAAGAGAACTATATGGGGGCTGGTTGTGGGGGGGATGACGACCAACGAGGGGGGGGAGAAAACAAACAATCTCTCACCTCACTTATTTTTTGTTTTTTTTTGGGGTTTTTTGTTCGGAAGGGATTCCTCTCTCCGTGAGCGGAGGAGGGGGGGGGGGGGGGGGGGGGTGGAGGTGAGGGGGGGCATGGGAGCGACGGGGGGGGGGCTGGGGACCCAGCGAGAGGAGGGAAGCTGGGTGGTGTTTAATTTTTTTTTAAGTTTTTTATTAATTATGTGTGTATGTGTGTGTATTGTAAGGAGGGTTGGATAACCAGGGTCTTTGGTCGTATTGTTGGTGGGTGGGGGGAGAGAAACACTATACGGGTGCTTTTTAGGGGGAATATGACCCACCAAGAGTGGGATAAGACAACAAACTATCACACCCCCCAAATTTTTTTTTTTTCTTGTGTGGGGTTTTTCGGAGGAAATTCTCCCTTTTTCGGGGGAAGGGGGGGGGGGGGGGGGGGGGGGCGGGGGGGGCGCGGGGGGGGGCGCCCCGGGGGGGGGGGGGGCGGCCGGCGCGGGGGGGGGGGGTCCGGGCTTTTATGTTCTTTTTTTTTTTTTTTTTTTTTTTTTTTTTTTTTTTTTTGGGTGTTTGTGTGGGGGGGGGGGGGGGGTAGCCTTGGGGTCGATGTGTGCGGGTTTGTTGGGTCTTTGGTTGTGTGGTGGGTGGGGGGGGGGTGTTGGGAGGGGGGGGAGACGCGGGGGGGGGGGAGAAGACACAAGAAAAGTGTCGGTGCGGAATATGGTCCCGACACTAACCGGTAGATAACGCCTAGGTCTATCCCTCAATGGTCGATGCTAAGCAACAAATGACACAAGGATTTATCCTGGTTCGGGCCGAGGGGGGCCGTACGTCCCGGCGGTGGTGTGCTCGTGGCACTATATTGCTCGGCACGGGGGTGCTTGTAGTGGGGCAAATACAAGCAAGGCGGGAGAGGAAGCGTGGCTCCCAAGTCCCTGGTGAGTAGGCGAAGATGTTGTGGGAGAATAAGAGAGTGAGTGCACGGTGCTGTTGTGTTCCTCCGGATCCGTCCCCCGCGGGCGGGGGCTCGCCTTCCCTTTTATAGGCCAAGGGAGCGGCGAGTTACATGCACGCCGCGCTACCTAGGCTGCGTGTGGGAGCACGTCGTGCTACGGTGTAGAGCGGGCGGCCGTCCGGTCGATCTTCGCTGCGATCCGGCCATGATGGCCTACCTTGTGCCGAACGGTGGCGGTTCGAGGGTAGGAGGCGGCGGATGGCGATGGCGTCCCACGATAGGCTTCGAGGGGAGGTGCGATGATGGCCGGTACGGGGCACGGGGAGCGGGCGAACGGCGTTCCTTCCCAATGAGCTGCGGTGGTGGAGTGGTTGCTTTGCCGGTGTTCGGGCGTGCGCTGCGGAGTCGGGCGTGTGCCCGCGCGCGTGGGTACGGCGGCCGCGCCGTTACGGTGGCCGGGATGGCCACCCACCGGCCTAGCGTCCCTCACCTAACTGCGGGGTCACGGGGAAAGTGGAGTCGAGGGTGCGCCGGCCCCCTTTCGAGGGTCGAGCGCGTTAGCCGTACGGTGGCGTGCGCGCGGTGTCATGGGAGCGGCGCCGGCCGTACCGCACGGTCCACCCCACGGTGGCGGGGATGGGCTCCTCCACGGGGAGTTGGTGCGGCGGCACGGGGCGTGAGCCCGGGCGCATGATGGCGCCGTCTGCGGCGTCGGGGCGTTAAATGCCCAAGTACGGGGCCGGCGCACGCGTGCGGGGGCGCCGTGAGCGTGGCGGGCCCCGGCCGAGGGGTGGAGCGAACCCTCGAGCGAGGGCGAGGCCCGCTCGAGGGGGGAGCGAGCCCTCGGCGGGGGCGGGACCGCTCGAGGGAAGGGTCGCCCCTCGAACGGGGCGGAACCCGTTCGAGGGAGGGGGTTGCCCCTCGAGCGGGGGCGGAGCCCGTTCGAGGGAGGAGCGTACCCTCGGGCGGGGCGGAGCACTGCTCGAGGGGTCTCATAGGCGGGCTGTCTTGGTGGGCCTCCAGAAGTCTGTTTGCATGGGCCACGTCTGCATGGTTAGTTCTGCATGGTTAGGCTTAGTTCATTTTGATGCGGGAATTTAAGTGAGGGTTCCCCCATTGTTTGAGGGGACCCCTAGGGGCGGTCCCCGACGGTAGCCCCCGAGCATCGCGGGTTTGCCATTGAGGCTCCCGCGGATGCGGAACCTGCGATAGGACGTTCTTCCCTCCTTGTTTGCGAACGCTTTCCGTGGGGCCGCGCTAGCGGCCCGCGGGTCTAGCCCCGAAGCCTGCGGGGGTGTGGGCTCTCTGCGGGGGGGTTAGCCGCGAGCAATTCGGTCGGAAAGGCGTGGCACATATGCCAACCGGCATCGGCGGTATTTCGGCCGGCATCGGGGGTGCACGCTCCCCTGTCCTTTGTCTCCCGGCGGGTGCAATTCCAAGGAGGTGTAGCCGTGCGTCAAGCCCCCGAGCCTTGGCTGTTCGAGGCGATCGGGTCGAGGTGACGACTTGTTTTTTATCGCGCCCTCGCCGTCCCTCCGCGGGTCGGGAGGTGAGGTTTCCACGACTCCCATCGAGCGGGTCGCGAATCGCGGATTCCTCTTCGAGCTGCTAGCGGGTGGTTCAAGTGGACGTCCATGCCCCGTTCGATAAGGGTAGGCTGCGCGGTCCGGAGACACGTCCATGGAAGCGCTTGCGTGGGTTTGCTAGGTGGGGCTCGGTCCCGTTCGCTAGGGACCGGGGGCGCGGAAGCTCTCCCTCGGTGGGATCCCCCCGCTAGGCGCCCTCGGCGGCTCTCGAACACGACATGTGGGGCACCCTCGAGCCGACGGGCTCGAGGAACGGCTCGAATGCGCGTGCCCTCGTCGTCCCTAACTGCGTGATGCGGGGCGCTGTTCGAACCCGTCGAGGGTCGGGCTTCGAACCTCGATCGGTAAGGCCGTGCGGGGCCGTGCCTTGGCCGGCCCCGTCTTTTTCGCGTTTGCGGCCGTCGAGGGGGGTGCGGGCGTGCCGAGCCCTCGAGGTGCTGGTTGGTGGCATGGCGCGGTATGAGTGCTTTCGGTGTCGCTCTATTTCAAGCGTGACACGGGCGATCCTCTTACGCGCGTGCCTTCTTTAGGGGGTTGACATCGTCTCGAGTTGGGGGTCATGCCGCTCGAGGGTCCTACGTGGCATGGGTGCCCGCGGTGGCTGCTCTACATCGAGCGAGGTCCGGGCGACCTTCTCACGGCGATATCCCATCGAGGGTCGCCTTGTTTCGAGTTGGGGGTCATGCCGCTCGAGGGTCCTACGTGGCATGGGTGCCCGCGGTGGTCTGCTCTACATCGAGCAGGTCCCGGGCGACCTTCTCACGCTGATATCCCATCGAGGGTCGCCTTGTTTCGAGTTGGGGGTCATGCCGCTCGAGGGTCCTACGTGGCATGGGTGCCGCGGTGCCCCTGCTCTACACGAGCGAGGTCCCGGGCGACCTTCTCACGCTGTCATCCCATCGAGGGTCACCCTTGTCTCGAGCGAGGATTCGCCTCGCTCGAGGGCTCTCCTTGCTTGGCAAGGGGCCGGGCATTTAATTGCCTTGCGGGGCGTGGCCGCGGGTTTTGCGGCGCGGGCGCGCCTTTTTGGCGCCGCGGCCGCGCGCGCGCGTAGTGGGCGTCGTGGCCGGCGGACGTGACGGTTTCGCCTCGGTCGTCGCCGGTCTTGCCGTAATGATGACCCGCTGCGGTGTTAGAGCCGCTGCGGTCGTGGTGGGGCCCGCCGTCGACGCGATGGAAAGATTCCTGCCGGTTAATGTTGGCGGGGCGTGCGCTCGGAGAACTCGCCGTCGCCTATAAAACTGCGGTGAGGAAGGGGCGGCGGTTTTCTACCTTGGCTCCTCACCGTTTTCAGTCCTCCGTCCCTTCGCCTTCGCCTCGCTCTTGCCGTCGCGCGGGCTCGCTGTTTAGAGCTTCCTCCTTGTCTCCTTGTCCTCCGCCCTCGCACTCGTTCGCCCCCCCCCCATGGCGCCGCCTCAGCTTCCGATTAGGGTCCTGGAGCCGTACGCATGGGAGAGGTCGGCCGTGACCCGGCTCGCCACGGGCGGGCGGTCGCCGCCGGCCGGCTCTCGGCCAACGAAGAAGGGCGCCGGCGGAGTGGATCGTGCCGCCATCGTCGCACCTTGAGCCCAATCCGCCGGAGGGTTACGTGGTGAGCTTCCTCCGCTACCACGAGCGCGGCTTCAACGCGGCGGCGAGCACATTCATGCGGGCATTGTGCTACCACTATGGGGTGGAGGCGCACAACTTTGCCCCCAATGCGATCTCGCGGGCGGCCACGTTCGTGGGCGTACGCGAAGGGTACTGGGGATCCCGATCAGGCGGGAGCTGCGGGTACACCTCTTCCGCGGGGAGCTCATCACGCGGCCCACGTCGGAGCCGGGGACCCGCCGCGCGGTGCGCGCCGGCGGGATGTCGCTCGCCCGCGGGGGCAGCTCAAGGAGTTCTACATCCCCTGCACCATGACGACGAACAACGCCGGCCGGGAGCGGGGATGGTTTTATACGCGCAACGCCGAGCCCGGCCTTCCTCCCTACACCGGCGGGTGTTCAAGAAGAGGCCGGACTGCTGGGGCTACGGGTTGCCCACGGCCAACCATCGGGCGCGCCGGGGGTCGCGTCCTCGCCGCCTTGCAGCGGCTGGCGAGGGAAGGGCTCAACGCGATGGGCGTCCTCGCCTTCCTTCATCACCGGCGAATCGTGCCGTTGATGGAGAGGCCGCTCTGCATCTTCGAGATGACGGAGGCGGCCAACCCCGTCGACGTGGCGAGGTCGCGGATGCTCCCGACGCCGGGCCGGAGCGGCCGTACGCGCTCACCGGGCGCGGAGCGCCGTCGACACCGGGGACGCCGCCACCTGCGGGTCGGACCCCGTGGGACATCGAGATGCTCCCCATCGGCCCGTTGGTGAGTGTGGTTTTTTGATTCTGTTTTAGTCCTTGTTCTTGACTCCGTTTCCTGATGTGCCATCGTTGTTTTCGCGCGCAGCTGGTGCAGTTCAATGCCGCCAAGTCCGTTCCACCCACCCCCGACTCCCGTGCGCTCGGCCGGGCGGCGCGGCGGGAGCGGGGCGGGGAGCGGGCGGCGCGCGGGGGAGAGAGCACGCAAGGCGGCGCCAAGCGCGCCGCGGCGCACGGTCCGCGGAGTACCGGCGGCGGGGAGGAGGCGGGGCTCTCCTCCCCGGACATCGAGGAGCCCTCGTCCTCGGACCGGGACGAGGAGGAAGAGTACGAGGGGGAGGGCCCCTCGGATCGGTGGCGGCCCGCGCCCCCGTCGCCGGATCTCGCGCGGCGTCGGGGGGTGGCTTTGCACGGGGCGGGCGCGTCGGCGTCCGCCGCCGGGCGATCATCGTCGGGGGCGGCACGCGCCGTGGGGGGTGCCGGCGCGCGCCACGGAGCGCGCGCGCGGCGGACGTGCTGCGCGCGCGTCAAGCGTGCCCGCGCGTGGCGGGGAGCGCGTCCGCGCGCGCGGCGTCCTCGTCGAGGGGCGCGTCGGTGGGCGCGCCCGCGCGCGGGGCTAGCGTGCCCCCGCGCGTGGTGGCGGCGATCGGGCGCGCCCGCGCGTGAGGGAGGGCGTGTCCGCGCGTGCGGCGGCGCCGTCGGGGAGGTGCCGCGGCGGGGGCGCGGCCCCCGCGCCGGCCTCGTCGGAGGCCTCGAGGAAAAGGAAGCGGGCCTTTTCCTCCGCGAGGTAAGGAACTTTGTTCTTCCTTTGCTTGGCCTTAGTTTGCTGGTTATTAGACGCTCAAATCCTCCGTTCGTGTTTGCGCGGGGGCGGTGCCAACCGTCCCTCCTCTTGCACCGGCCAAGGTGCGGGGACGGACGCGTCGATCCCCACCCGGCGGCGTTCGTCGAGGGGGTCGCGCCCGGGGGACGGGGCGCGGCGGCGGGCACGAGCGCGCAAGGCCGGGGCCCGGGGCTTCGAGGCCCCGGCCGGTGGATCGGCCGCCGCGGCGCGGCCGGGAGAGGTCGCCGGGGGGCGGCCGGCGCCGGTCGCCACGGAGGCGCGGGCCGCGGCGGCGGCTACGGTGGAGGTGCCGCCGCGGTGGCGGCCCCTTGCGGAGGAGGCGGAGCGGGCGCAACTGCGGGAGCGCCGCGGATGTGGCGGCACGGACGGAGGTGGCGGCAACGGCGCCACAACGGGCGCCGCGGCCGCGGAGGCGCGGGTGGGGGCGCCGGCGGGGGGGCGGAGCGGGGCGGCTCCGCCCGCCGGCGGTCCCCGGGGCGGAGGTGGTGGAGCTCTCGGATGACTCCCCGCCGCACGGGTGGAACCGGTGGGCCGGGCGGCCCGTGAACTCCCCCGAGCCCCGGGGAGGGGGCCCTCGTGAGGGCGGCACGAGGGTCACGTGATAGTGGGGGGCCGAGGGCACGACGCCGAGGCCTCGTCCTCCCACGCCGGTCGCCCCGCCCGGGGGGGGGGGGCCGTGGAGGGACCCCCGGCGTTTGCGCGCCCGAGAGGGAGCGGGAGCTGCGGGGCGAGCTTCGGAGCCACGGCGCCACGCTCAGCGCGCGCGTTGAACGAGGGCGGCGCGCGGGTCCCACGGCGGCCGGCCTGGATCGTCTTCCGGGTGTGCCACGGTTGCTCTTCTTCTTTCCCTTTTTCGCTTTCGCGTGCTTGTATTCAAGACTTGGCGCTTACGAGGCTCGATGTGTGGATGCCGGGGAGCTCGAGCGCCGCGCCCATGAGAAGTACGGCGCGTTCGACCGGGTGAACGCCGAGGCCCGCCGGCTCCGGGGAGCGATGCGGCGCTTTCGACGCGCTTGCGGAAGCTCTTGGGACGCCGGACGGTGGGTGGTCTGCGGGCGATGGCGTGGTGCGACGTGCTCCCCGAGAGCTCGGGACGGGGCACGGCACGTCACGCGAGCCTCGAGCGGATCCGCGCGGCCCTCGTCGATCGCGACGAGGACGCGTGGAGACGCGCGCGAGGACACGGACAAGACGCGGACGTTGGCCGCCACACGGGAGGCGGAGGTGGCCACCGCTCGCGCGCGGGGCCGGGGAGCTCCGCACGTCGCTCGAGGGAGCGCGGGCGCGGCGGCGCCGGGGGCGAGGAGCGGGCGCGCGGGGGCGGAGCGACGCGCCAAGGAGGCCGATGACACGAAGGCCGCCCTCGACGTCAAGGGCTGCGGCTCTCGTCGCCGGCGAGGGGCGGCTCCGGCGGGGAGCGCATCGCCGCCGGGGGGGGGCGAGGGGCGGCTCCGGCGGGGAGCGAGGGCGCCCTTGGCGACGCCGGACGGCGGCCCCGGAGCGGGAGCGCGTCGCGCGCGGAGACGGCGGAGAGGTCGGCCGGAGGAGCGGAACGCCGCATTCTCCGAAGTTGAGGATGAGGCGTTGGCGCTCGGCATCGGCAATGCCGCCCAAGAGATGGCCCTCGTCGAGCAAGGCGAGACCGTCCGGCATCTCGGGCGGCGCTCGAGTCCGCGCGCCGCGACCTCGATGCGGAGAAGAGGCAAGTCGAGGGTAAGCTCTTGTCGACCTGCTTGTTAGTTCTTGCTTTAGAGGGTTCGTTTCCCCCTTTCGATTTCTTGTCGTCTTGTCGCTTCCGGGCTGCGCACGGCTTTGGGGCACGGTTGTTGGGCGGGCCGAGGCCTGCAAGCCTCCTACAACTCCTGCGAGCGGGGGGCTGCGGGGGAGGGCGCGGGACGCGGCCCTCGAGACTGTCACGTCGTCGAGGAAGGCGATGCCCGGGCCGGCGGCTCGGCGGCCGGCCGCCTACGCGCCCTCGGCGGCCACGTCACGGGGCGGGTGCGTCGGGCGTTGCACACAGGCGTGCGAGAAGGCCCTCGGAGTGGTGCGATCCCACTACGAGGTCAACCTCGAGGCGGTAGCGGAAGGCTACATCGTGCCGAGGGCGTCGAGGACGAGGTGGCCATGGAGCGTGCGGACGCGCTTGCTGGCGACGCCGCCGAGTCGCTCGCCGAGGCCTTCGAAGAATTCCTCTTCCGGACGGCGGCGCCGATGCTGCCGCTCCACCCGCCCGAAAGCACACAGGCGCTAGGCCCGTTTTTTGTTTATGTGTATCGGAACTGCGGCCTCGTGGCCTCTTGTAAATAAACAAGTCGTTTCGTGAACATGGTCAGTTTGTAAATGAAATCGCTTGCTTATTGCGCTTTTTGCTTCTTCTTCTTCCTGAGTAGATTCTAGTTAGGGGAGTTCGCCTTTCGCGGGGGCCCGGCCGGGTTGGAGGCGAGAGAGACGGGCCATAGCCACGCGGCGTAGGGCGTCTGCGGCTCGCGCGCTCCTTCCGGTTGTGCCACCTACGCCCTATTCGAATCGTGGCTCGTGGTTGAAGTAGGAAACAAACTTAGCGCGTGTTATTACGTTTTTTGCGCGAAAAAATGGGACCATTTGGGGGGGGGGTGCCCCCCCGCGGTAGCCCCCGAGGGTAACTTGGGTTTTCGGGGGAAAGCCGAGTTGCCCTTTTATTAGGTCGGAGTATTTACATAGGTGACACCAAGCGGGGGCGTTGGCCGTGCGTTTTTACAACGGAAAATGCTTGGAAATCCTAGCTAAGGGTAGAAGCGACGTAGGGTTGTTGGATGTTCCAAGCGTTGGTGAGTTCTTCGCCGTCCTCGTTGGCAAGCTTGTACGTGCCGGTTTGAGCACCTTCACCACGACGTAGGGTCCCTCCCATGGGGGCGATAGCTTGTGGCGCCCTCGGTTGTCTTGGCGTAGCCTTAGGACCAAATCCCCCTCGGCGAAATCCTGCCGACGTATCTTGCGCGCTTGGTAGCGTCGTAGGGACGGTGATACCTTGCGGAGTGCATCAACGCCACAAGGCGTACTTCGTCTAGGCGGTCCGGTGAGTCCTCGCGGGCTCGGCGGTTAGCATCCTCGTTGTAGCCCCGAACCTTGGGCGACCCGTATTCCGGATCCGTGGGGAGGATGGCCTCCGCGCCATGGACTAGGAAAAACGGGGTGAACCGGTGGCTGCGCTGGGGTAGTCCTTAGGCTCCACACGGCTGGCGGTTCTTGGAGCCATTTTCGGCAGATTTGTTGAGTTGGTCGAAAATTCCGGGTTTGAGGCCTGTAGGATCATGCCGTTGGCACGTTCCACTTGGCCGTTGGTACGTGGGTGCGCCACGGTGCCCAATCCACTCGGATGTGGAACTTGTCGCGAGAACTCCAAGAACTTCCGGCCGTGAGCGGGACCCGTTGTACGTGATGATGGAGTTTGGCACTCCAAAGCGGTAGACGATGTCGGTGAAGAACGTGATTGCCTGCTCGGCCCTCAAATTCGTAATGGGGCGCACCTCCACCCACTTGGAGAACTTGTCGATCGCGACGAGCGAGGTGGGTGAAGCCCCGGCGCCTTCCGCGGGGGCCGACGATGTCTAATCCCCACACGGCGAACGGCCATGTTACGGGGATCGTTTGCGAGCTTGGGCGGCAAGTTGGTCTTGCGGGCGTAGAGCGGCACCCTTCGCAAGTGCGCACGATTTCGTTGGCGTACGCGACCGCGGTAGGCCAATAGAAGCCTTGGCGGAACGCGTTGCCGACGAGGGTGCGCGGCGCGGCGTGGTGGCCACGGATCCCCGCGTGGATGTCCCGTGGGAGCTCGCGCCCCTCGGGAATGGGTATACACCGGCCCCGGAGGATGCCCGGCGCGGCGCGCTTGTACGGCTCGCCGTCGACGAGGGTGAATGACTTGGCCATCTGGCGATGCGCCGGGCGTGGCCCGGTACGCGGGGAGCTCCCCTCGAGCAATCCGGGCGATGTACTTCTCCCGCCGGTCCGCACGGACGGGGAGCCGGCTCGATGTCCATTGCGACGACCTCGTGGGAGCCGTACCCCTCGAGAAGGGAGAGTACGTACGCCTCGTTCGAGGGGTCCTCTTCCATGGGGTCCGCACCGGCCCCGGATTCGAGGGAGCCCCAGGGTCCGCCGTCGCTCGAGGGGTAGGGCTCGAAGGTTGCCGAGGGGGCTGCGCGATGTCGCGCGCGAAAACGTTCGGGGGGGAACGGTGATCCGCCGGACGCTATCTTTGCCGGCTCGTACGCTTCCTCGTTGTGCGGCGGGGTACATGATTAAGCTCGATGCCGTAAAATTTGTCCTCGAGGGCTCGCACGGCTTTACGGTAGGCCTCCATCTTGTCGTCGTGGCGGCTCGCGTTCTTCATGACTTGGTCGATCACGAGGCTGCGAATCCCCTCGCACATCGAGGCGCTTGATGCCCAACTCAATGGCGATTTTGAGGCCACGAGAGAAGGGCCTCGTATTCCGCCATATTGTTAGACGCGGGGAAGTGGAGACGCCTTTGCGTAGCGCATGTGCTCCCCGAGGGGTGACACGAAGAGCGAGGCCCGCGCCCGCTCTGTCTTCATCACGCGAGCCGTCGAAGAACGAGAGTCCGGCCACTGCGCGAATGCGAGGGGGCGGCGGTGCGTGTCCGTCCATTCGGCGACGAAATCGGCTAGGATTTGCGATTTGATGGCCTTGCGCGGGGCGTAGGCGAGCGTCTCGCCCATCAACTCCACGGACCACTTGGCAATTCGCTGCTGCCGCGTCGGGGTTGCGAATGATCTCTCCTAACGGGAAGGAAGAGACCACGCGTGGCCGCGGGTGGGCCTCGAAGTAGTGGCGGAGCTTGCGCCGCGCGGGGACTACCGCATACAACGGCTACGGACACGGGGGTAGCGCGTCTTCGTGTCCGATAGGACTTCGGGCGATGTAGTAGACCGGCCTGCTGCACGGGCAAGGCATGCCCTTCCTCCGTGCGCTCCACAACGATCACGGCGGCGACCACACGGGTGGTTGCGGCCACGTAGAGTTGGAGGGGTTCGCCGTCTCGCGGCGGCGTAAGGATTGGGGCGTGCGTCGGAGATGCCTTCGGCTTGTCGAGCGCTTCTGGGCCTCGGCGGTCCAAGAGAAGCGCTCGTGCTTCTTGAGCGGCCGGTAGAGGGCGAGGCCCTTCTCACCGAGCCTCGAGACGAAGCGGCTCGGGGCGGCAAGGCACCCCAACACCTTCGCACCCCTTTGAGGTCCCGGGTGGACCCATTCGCTCGAGGGCCGCGACCTTTTCGGGGTTGGCCTCGATTCCCCGGCCGGGAGACGATGTATCCTAGGAGCATGCCCCGCGGCACTCCAAAGACACATTTTTCGGGGTTGAGCTTGACCCCGTTGGCCCGCGAGCGGTGAATGCGATGCCAAGATCGGCCGACCGGGTCGTCGCCTTCCTGGTTTTGACGACGATGTCGTCTACGTAAGCCTCGACCGTCGCCCGATATGGTCCCCAAAAACGTGCTTGCATGCGGCGGCGATATGTTGCGCCGCGTTTACGAGGCCAAAAGGCATCGTGACGTAACGAACGTCCCGAACGGTGTGATGAACGAAGTCGCGAGCTGGTCGGACTCCTTCATTTTTATTTGATGATATCCCGAATAGGCATCAAGGAAACGAGTAGTTCACACCGGCCGGTGGAATCAACGATCGATCTATGCGCGGCAAAGGAAAAGGAACTTTTGGACATGCTTTATTGAGGCGGGTGTAGTCAATACACATCCTCCACTTCCCATTTTTCTTTTTTACAAGCACGGGATTAGCTAACCATGTCGGGTGGAACACTTCCTTGATGAATCCGGCCTCGAGGAGCTTCCGCGGCTCCACTCCGATCGCCCGTCGCCGTTCCTCGTCGAAGCGGCGCGGCCGGCTGGCCGAACGGCGCGGCGTTAGGCGGGATATCAAGGGAGTGCTCGGCGACCTCCCTCGGGATGCACGGCATGTCCGAGGGGCTCCACGCGAAGACGTCGGCGTTGGCGCGGAGGAAGTCGACGAGCCTTGCTTCCTATTTAGGATCGAGGGTCGTGCGACCCTCAATGCTTTGCCCTCGGGGGCCGATGGGTCGAGTGGGACCCCTTTGGTTTGCTCGGCGGCCTCGAACGTGCCGACGTGCTTGGTGGCGGAGGCGAGGTCGTCATTGACCATCTTCTCCAGTGTGTTTACCAGCGCTTCATCCAGCGCTAGCGCCTCTGCATGTTCCACGCACTCGACATCGCAGTCGAATGCATGCTCGATCGACGACCCGACGGTGATGACGCCGTTTGGACCCGGCATCTTCATCTTCAGGTACGTGTAGTTGGGAACCGCCATGAACTTGGCATAGCATGGTCGCCCAAGGATGGCATGGTAGGCCCCCTTTGAATCCCACCACCTCGAAGGTGAGGGTCTCCTTGCGGAAATTCTTGGGGGTCCCGAACCGGACGGGCGGATCGATGCCCGAGGGGTTGAACTTGCTTTCGGGCGCGATGCGCGTGAAACGGCTTCGTCTTGGGCCGCGGCTGGTCCGGCCCAATCCCCATTAGGCGCAATGTATGCGCGAAGAGGATATTGAGGCTACGCACTCCGTCCATAAGGACCTTCGAAAACCGGGCGTTCCCAATGATGGGATCGACCACCGGGGAAATCTTGGCCGGGTTCGGGATGCGGTTTGGGTGATCATCCCGGCTAAAGGTGATGGCATCCTTCGACCGGTTGAGAAAGGCCGGAGGCGCCCCTCTGCGGCGAGGACTTCGTGCCGCTCCTTCTTGCGGCTGCCGGGTTGACATGTCGACGGTAGGTCCCCCAAAAATGAGGAACACATTTTCGACGGCGGGGGAAGCCACTGCGTCGCCGTCGCCCCCATCCTTCTTGGCCTCTGCCTCCTTCGCGGCGGCACGGCCATAGAACTTCTTGAGCATGTCGCCTTTGCTCAAGAGTGTGATTCACGGGGGTCTTGTGGTAGGGGCATGGCTTCTTCATCATGTCGTCGAACACCCCCGGGCCTCGAGGAGCCGGTCGAGGGCCCCGTCGGGGCGGGTCAACGGCGAGGGCCTCGGCGTTGCCGCCGTTGCGCCCCTGCTCGCGCGCCTCGCGGCGCGGCTTCTTCCCCTTCTTGCCCCGCTTGTCATTGCGGCGCGGCTCCTTGGACCCGCGCCCTCCGCGGGCGTGTCCTCGGAGCGCTTGCCCTTCTTGCCATCGAAGATTGCCCCCACGGCCTCCTCTCCGGAGGCGAAGCTGGTGGCAATGTCGAACAGCTCGTTCGAGTCCGTGGGCGGGCTGCGTCCCAGCTCGCGCACAAGGTCCCGGCACGTGGTGCCCTCGAGGAACGCGTGCACGATCTACTGGTTGTGCCACGGCCGGGGAGCTGCGTGCGGCGCTTGGAGAAGCGCCGTATGAAGTCCCGCGGCGGTCGCACGGCACGCGTGCGGGGAGCGCGGATCCCGGGGAGTTCCCGGGGCGCACGTATGTGCCACGGAAGTTGCCCACGAAGGTGTGGACTAGATCGTCCCGGTTATGGATGTGGGTGGCGGGCAAGTGCTCGAGCCATGTCGGGCCGCGTCGCCCGGATGCGGGGGCAAGTTGCGGATGATCACTTCGTCGTTGGTGGCCCCGCCCGGGCCGGCGAGCCGGGCGGTAATCGTTGAGCCAAACACGAGGGTCGCGTCTCCCCGTTGTATTTGACGATCGTCGAGGGCGACGGAAGCGGCGGGGGAACGGCGCCGTGCGGATCTCCCGGCCGAACACACGGGTGCCGGGGGCTGCGGTGTCGGGGAGCGATCCTCACCGGCCGTCGTAGCGTCCACCCCTTCGAGGGTGGTAGCCCCTGGCCGCTCGCGCGTCCGCCTTGCTGGTGCGCCTGGCGTTGATGACGTTGCGGGCGTCGCCATCCAGCGCCCTGCGTGTGTCGAGGAGCCGTTCCTTGGCCGGCGTGCGTCCCTGGTCAGCAGGTCGACCCACATGCACCGAGGGGTTCGCCCCCGGTGCCGGATCATCACCCCGCGCGTCCCCCTGTTGGCGGATGCGTGAGGGCGAGCTTTCGGCTGGCCGGACGGCCGCTTGCTCAAGGAGGGTCCGCACCTCGCGGTGCATGTCTCGAGCCTCGGGGGTCGAGGGTGCGGCATGGCGCGCGGCGGTGTCGCGGCGGCGATGAGCTTTTGGCTCGCTCGCGGCGGAGTATCCGCGTTGTCGACGTTGGGGACGGGGTTGAGGCGGTCGCGGACTTGTCGGCCTAGCTCCCGCGCGCGCGTTCGCCGCGCGCGGAGGCCTCCCCGCCATCGAGGCGCGGAGTAGCCGCACGGTCCGTACTCCTGCGCCGGCTTGGCCTCGAGCTCGCGAGCTTGGGCCGGCTGCGCGCGTCGACGTCGGCCCCGGCGGGAGCGCTCGGCCCCGCGGCCGGGCGCGTGGCGACCCACGGGGGCGGCGTGACTTCCCCATCTCCGGCGCCCGCCGCCGCCGGCGGCGTTGGCCGGGTCGTTGGTGATGACGGCGCGGCACTCCCGCGTGGGGTCGTAGCTCCCGATCTTTGGAGTCGTCGGAGCGGCCGAACCGGTGGTCCGTGGCGTCGAGGAAGCGCCCGAACGCGGCCCCGGGTCCGGCACGCCGGAGAAGTCCCCACTCCGCGTACCCATGACGGTTGGCGGGTGGCATCGTGTCGACGGAGCCCGGGGACGACTCGTCCGGCTGGCCGGAGTGCGGGATCCCGGCGACGAAGACGTGCGCGACCGGGCGGAACCACGTGCATTGTCGTGTTGACGTTGGCGTTGTAGGCCGTAGTGGCGCCACGCGGCCCGATGGGGATGCGCGGTCCGAGACCGCACGCGGTCCCGGCGGGGCGGTGGCGGCCGTCGTGACGGTGGGCGCACCGCGGCCCGGGCGGCGGCGCGCTCGGCCTGCCGCCGCTCGGACCGCGCCCCGACGCGGCGTAGCCCGGAGCGGCGACGGCGTCGCGGCGTCGGCGGTCCCCGCGGCATCCGTGTCTGCTGGCGCCTGCGCGGTGTCGTGCGTGCGGCGGAGACCGGAGCGGACCCCTAGCCTCCCGGCGCGCGCGTAGCTCCTCACGGTTGGTGAGGCGCATGAGATAGCCGTTCCCCGTGGCACGGAAGTTCAAGTCCCCGAAGCGGATCTCGAACCGCCGGAAGGGGGGTCTGAGCTACCCATGTTGTAGCGGGTGCTACGGTACTCGGTGCGAATCACCATGGAGGGAGTTAGCGAAATGACCTTAGGCGCTCGTTTGCCCCACGGTGGGCGCCAGCGTCGGTGCGGAATATGGTCCCGACACTAACCAGTAGATAACGCCTAGGTCTATCCCTCAATGGTCGATGCTAAGCAACAAATGACACAAGGATTTATCCTGGTTCCGGCCGAGGGGGGGCCGTACGTCCCGGCGGTGGTGTGCTCGTGGCACTATATTGCTCAGCACCGGGGGTGCTTGTAGTGGGGCAAATACAAGCAAGGCGGGAGAGGAAGCGTGGCTCCCAAGTCCCTGGTGAGTAGCCGAAGATGTTGTGGGAGAATAAGAGAGTGAGTGCACAGTGCGCTGTGTTCCTCCGGATCCGCCCCCCCGCGGCGGGGGGCTCGCCTTCCCTTTTATAGGCCAAGGGAGCGGCGAGTTACATGCACGCCGCGCTACCTAGCTGCGTGTGGGAGCACGTCGTGCTACGGTGTAGAGCGGGCGGCCGTCCGGTCGATCTTCGCTGCGATCCGGCCATGATGGCCTACCTTGTACCCGAACGGTGGCGGTTCGAGGGGTAGGAGGCGGCGGATGGCGATGGCGTCCCACGATAGGCTTCGAGGGGAGGTGCGATGATGGCCGGTACGGGGCACGGGGAGCGGGCGAACGGCGTTCCTTCCCAATGAGCTGCGGTGGTGGAGTGGTTGCTTTGCGGTGCTCGGGCGTGCGCTGCGGAGTCAGGCGTGTGCCCGCGCGCGTGGGTACGGCGGCCGCGCCGTTACAGTGGCCGGGATGGCCACCCACCGGCCTAGCGTCCCTCACCTAACCTGCAGGGTCACGGGAAAGTGGAGTCGAGGGTGCGCCCGGCCCCCTTTCGAGGGTCGAGCGCGTTAGCCGTACGGTGGCGTGCGCGCGGTGTCATGGGACGACCCGGCCGTCCGCACAGTCCACCCCACAGTGGCGGGGATGGGCTCCTCCCTGGGGAGTTGGTGCGGCGGCACCGGGGCGTGAGCCCGGGCGCATGATGGCGCCGTCTGCGGCGTCGGGGCGTTAAATGCCCAAGTACGGGGCCGGCGCACGCGTGCGGGGGCGCCGTGAGCGTGGCGGGCCCCGGCCCGAGGGGTGGAGCGAACCCTCGAGCGAGGGCGAGGCCCGCTCGAGGGGGAGCGAGCCCTCGAGCGGGGCGGGACCGCTCGAGGGAAGGGTCGCCCCTCGAACGGGGCGGAACCCGTTCGAGGGAGGGGGTTGCCCCTCGGCGGGGGCGGAGCCCGTTCGAGGAGGGAGTGTACCCTCGGGCGCGGCGGAGCACTGCTCGAGGGGTCTCATAGGCGGGCTGTCTTGGTGGGCCTCCAGAAGTCTGCTTTGCATGGGCCACGTCCTGCATGGTTAGTTCTCTGCATGGTTAGGCTTAGTTCATTTTGATGCAGGAATTTAAGTGAGGGTTCCCCCATTGTTTGAGGGGACCCCTAGGGCGGTCCCCGACAAATAGGTTCCTAGATAGGAATCACAATGTATCCTTAAATGGATTGCTCACGTGGTAAGAGCATGGGATATGGGCTCCGGTCCAGTGGTTATGTGGGTTAAGTTTTTGAACGTACTAAGCACATGCCGGTTATGGGGCCGGTAAGCCTAGTACCTTAATGAGGCGGCGAGGGATCCTACTATTACTACTCTTGGGATTCGCTCTCACGGCTAGCCACCGGTGGTGTATGGTGACTCCGGATATCTCGCGGGGTATGCCGGATAGCATCCGCACCAAAGGGACTGTGGGTCGATCCCGACCCGAGGATTTCTGGGGACGGCCTAGGAAAGTTGACCCTTGGTGGGCAGCCTACCGTGTGTTTGGGTCTACCTTGCAAGGTTTAAATCAATCGATTGTCGGCCTCTCACCGTTACCCGAGACTACTTACTCCACTAGTCATGTGATCCCTAATGATGGAAGTTGATGAATATTATGCTTGATTAATTGTATTGTACAACTTTGTTTGTACTAGTTGGCTAATGTAGTAAAGACTAAACCTACTAGAACTTGTGCTAAAATCTTGAAAGTAAGGACCTACTCTTTGTTACCTTTTAGCAAAAGCAACCCAGGTAGCCAAAAAAGCCCTTCATGGTCTAGATTTGGTGAAGTAGATATCAGAGCGGGTAAGACTTCTTGGTATTAGTATACTCGGCCTTGTTATAATGTGTTGATCTAGGTAATGCCTTCGGTGATGTGTGGCCGGAGAGATCCCGCCGGGTGGGAGGCGGCGGAGTGGGTGGAGGACGACTACTGAAAGCATCATGGATGGCCTCCCGTGGTGTCTGCGCTTCCGTTAATTTATTTCCGCTGCTCTTCGAAAACTCTGAACTATTTCGTCATGACAAAAACTATGGTTTGCAATAAACAAACCCCTCGGGGTACGAATTAGGATATTAATGATGTTGTATCTCTGGACTCGCCTTCGAGTGAGTTTTAATGCATATATTCGATCCTTGCTGCTTTTCAAGTGATTTACCGGGCGTTAACCCGGCGACTAACGACAGGATGATACTTTATTATTGCTTAATGACCAAAGTGGATCGGTCTTAGGCGATAGTACAGTATTTTCCTGGGCGGGTTGTCACACCTTCGTCCCCCTCACCTCCCCCCACGCCGCGACCCACTCTACACCCCTTCGCTGAGACGCGCGCCACACCACGCTCGGCGTGATGTGCACCACACCTCTAACAGTGAGATCTAGAGGAGGGACCCAGCTGCGGCGGCGGCGGCGACGACGATGACTAGAGGAGAGATCCAGCGACGACGATGACGACGACTAGGAGGAGGAGGGATCCAGCCACGAGGTCGATGCGAGGACGAGGATGTGGCGGCGAGCAGGCAGCGACGAGGAGTAGAGATCCCTCCGCTCCGGCAGTGCGAAGGTCAGTGGCGAATCTAGGATTTGAGTTTATTGTATGCCGCTCTAAAAATGTCTTATACAATTCGGTAAATGCATTCTACCAACTCGATAATAATGGTAAAATTAACAACAATTCAGTAATAAGGTAATTTGTTATATTTGCTTGAGTTTATGGAATTAGGCCAACTGCGCTTTTGCAGCACACATGCGTTCAGGTAATCAAGTATACAACATATGCATGTGTATGGTTTTCTTTTTATATAAAAATGCGTATAATATACTGGTACTTGTGGGAATTGCAGGGTATGTCGTGGCTCCTTTGTATAAGTACATGTGGACATACTTAGCTGTCGATCATATACATACTTAGCATTTGCCTTTAGATTGACTCTTACATTTGGTTTTGCTCTTGTTCCTATGCACATCTGCACATTCTCTCCAAGTTCAAAAAGTACCTCATCAGCAATCGAGGCAGCCTGCATCTTGCTCTTTAAAATGGTATAGTCGCTTTGCCTGCACTAATTTTTTGGTTACTGAATTTTCCATTTATTTTACTGGTTTACCAAGAACCAATGATATTACAGTGGGCTAAAGTAGTTACTGTAATTCCCTTGACTATTAATTCACAGGATAATTCTGACGAAATCTATAGACCTAGGCCACAAGATGAAGAAGAGGGTTATGGCACTGTTAGTGCACAACAAGACCAGATGGGTGGGGCTTAGCGCCGAGGCAGAGCGCCAAGGACATCCACAAAGTGGCCAAGTGACACAATGATAGTCACTGAGGTCGACATATTAGGGATGTCAGTACCATTGACTCAAAAGCGCAGGTTCAGGGCGCTTGCGGGGCTCGTTGCTAGACAAAAGATACCTATGAACTTGCCAGAAATCAAAGAACTAAACAATGATGAAAAGTGGGACTTGTTTGATAAGCATGTGCAGAAACACTTGAAGTTCCAGGAAGATGCGAAACCGCAAGCATTCAAGCTTTTCTGGAAGACGACGGCCAAGGCATGGAGACAATTCAGATTTCATCTGAGGCGAGTTTTATTAGAAAAGGACTTGAGCCATTTACAAGGCACCCGTTTATTGTCCCAGAACAGTGGAAGGAGTTCATGAAACAGGCAGAAACCGAGCAAGCCTCATCTGCTAGTGTCAAGTTCAAAGAACTTCGAAGCCGAAACACAAGCGAGCACAACATGGGTCCAGCTGGTTATACTGTAAAACTAGAACAATGGGAGGAAGAGGACAGACAATTAGGTACAGCTGGTATCCCCAACCCATATGACGCCTACCCTGACGATCATTCCAGGAATTGGCTACGAGCAAGGAGTAAGCTAGTGATTAAAGACCGTGTTGCCGTGATAGTGTTCAACAACAAAGAGGCAGAAAAATTGGTTGTGGACATCAAGGAGAAGATTGCATGTGCAGAATCTTCAGGAATGGTAGGGCAGAGGGAGTATGATGCGCTAAGTCAGTGCTTGGGCCGCCCTGAATAACACGGTCGTGTGCGTGGTGCCTCCAGCTACCAGGGCTGGAAGTATGAATGGCCTCAACACGTCGAGATGTACAGGAAGAGGAAGAGGACGAAGACCGACACATCAGTTGATATAGAAAAGATAAAGGAACAAATCAAGCAAGAACTGGTGGCTGAGATGCGGATGCAGAACATGTAGATGCAGAGGTGGTGTTGTCACCAATGTCCAATCGTGCAAGCCCTTCACCCGCCACACTGAAGAGCAGTTGTGTGTCCGCAGATGTAGGTTTGATCGATAGCACTGCAGAGTTGGCGACGGAGGTGCGCTGTGACGATCGTACACACGAAGACCTTATAGGCATGTTGACTGAACACACACACTGTTGCCTATGGATCACGTGGAGGGGGCTTCAATGTGAGGCAACACTTGGTCTTGTTCATCCAGAGGAGACTACGCTACAAACAGTCCTGATTCATGAAGACTGTGTTGTGGTTGAAGTGATCATTGTATATACTATCTTTGCGGATGAACTGTTGGAATACCCTCCTAATGACGAGGTGATGAAACTCGGACAAGCTCAACGACAGAGGTTACAGTGGAGAAGATGTCGGTTTGACATCAAAGGAGCACCAACATGTATATCTCGTTCACAGGCTATTGTACAGATTCCTTGTAGTTCACACAGTACAGTATAGGTTCCTTCCTCAAATGGTTCCCCTCCTCCTCCTCCTCCTCCTCCTCCTCCTCCTCCTCCTCCTCCTCCTCAGTCCCCACACGTTCCATCCCCACATCCAGAAGGAACACAAAATATTCCATCCCCACCTACTCCTAGTCCTGAAAAAACATCCCCACATCCGCAAGAGACACCAAATATTCCACCCCCACCACCTCCTCCTCCTTCTCCTCCTCGTGAAACAACAAAACCTACACCCCCAAACGAAAGTGCTCAAAACAATCATGGGAAAGCAGGTACATCTGGGCCTAATCCTCTGCAATAGGTCCTGGTGAGACACCACTAGGCAAGAAAGCCCTTGAGAAACCTTCAGCCATTTCAAATCTGCAAGGAAAGAAACTTGCCGAAAATAATATCTCTACACCACGTATAGCAGGCAAGAAATCCCTTGAGAAACCTTCAGCCATTTCAAAGCTGCAAGAAGAGAAACTTGCCAAAAATAAAAGCTTCACACCACCTACAGCAGGCAAGCAAGCCCTCAAGAAACCTTCTTCAGTCATCTCAAAGCAGCAAGAAAAGGAAATTATTGTAAATAAAACCTCTAAGAGGCCTACTAGAAAGCGATCTAAAAGAAACACCAAGGAGAATGGTTGGTATATGACTAACCAAAGCAATCTGAGAGTGACACCAAGAAGAATCCTTGGGCTATGGCTAACCCAAATTACAAATTCGGAAAGAGCCTTCTCAGTGATGGTGATCTCAAAAAGGCTGCTCATTTTACCAGAAAGCTCCACACATTCTACATGCAACGTGGTAAGTCAGATGATGATTCTCAAATTATGGTCGCACTTCGGCCTAGGACCAATGCATGGCTGAAGAGAGATGAATCGTCAAACGAACTCCAGCAGCTACCTGTTTAACTCAGTGATTTGTACGATCTCTTCAACTTGGATGCTCTGGATCTGACACTTCTCCGCTGCTTCATCCTGTAAGTTGCTTGAAAATTTAATCTGCTTCTCACTAATCTCATCCTTCATCGAACTGTGCTTTTTGCCTCACATCATCTTTATTACCATGTATTTTGCCTCCTTACACTTTGTTTTTTCTTACTAATAGGTATATAACTATAGAAGTTGAGAACAAGGGCCCTGCAGTTAGCTACCTTGATCCTGAATGCCTTTGCTCGACAAGTTGAACAGCACGAATAACACTACTCTTACTTTCTCTGTGTCCTTTATGCTCAATGCCTTCAACCTATATGCTACAAGGGATTTAATGGTGACCGTCTATCTCAGTACGAACCACTGGATTGCAGTGGTGATCGTTCCGAAGCAGCGGAAGGTCTACTATCTTAATTCATTGATGAAAATTAATACTAATACTGGCCCTTTCGAGCTAATCATTAATGAGTAAGTTATTTCTTTCTTAACCTGCGGACGTTCCTCAACAAACTGCACAAAGTATATTAATTAATAGTGTCCTAACCATTATTGATTCTTTTGTTGTAGGGCTTGAGAACGTTACTGCGGCAAAAAATTCTCGCGCCGTGGCGCCTTGACACACGTCAAAGATGTTAAGGTACATACCACATACTTCCTGTGCAAGCTAGTACTAAAGTTTGAGTTTATTTCTTCTCGATCACCACTATTTTTCTTTGTACATTTATTACAGTGCCACCAACAACCTACTGGATCCAGACTCTACGGCTTCTATTGTGCCTATCACATGCTTCGATTAAAAGAAAGCGACCCACATATGGAGGTACTTTATTGGGATCTGTTAACACCAAAATTTGGTAAGGAGTCTGACTTGTGGGTCCGGTTCAATAAAGAGTCCGTCTGGTAGAAGGAAGGATATTTTCAGAGATATTCGGCAAAGGGATCTGCGGTCGGCTATCTGCTCCGGTTCGGCAAAGGAACCGTAGAGCTGATTTTGCGGGATTGGACGGTGACGTGGCTCAATCAGGGGAGACGAATGGATCGATAGGCGATCGAGCTTAGAGATAAGTTAGGCAACGAATCCATTCGCCGGTTGTACTCAACAGGGTATAAATATGACCCCTGAATGTATGTAACAAAGACAATCATTCTTCAATACACACCGGCCTTACGCCAAACCCTAGAGTCCTTGTCGTGTCGTCGAGTTCTTCGAGAGGGCTTATCGATCCGTCGACCTCCGTGAGTACCAGCAACCTTGTATCATGTCTAGTATCATGCGGTGGATTTAGATCTGATGCAAGTAGTCTTGTTACCATGCTTAGTGTCATGCGGTAGATTCAAGCTTGGTTCAAGAGGGTTTCTTGTTAGATCATGAGTCATGCGGTAGGCTAAGATCTAGCTTGAAGCTAGTTATCGGTTCTATTGGATTTTGGCAAAATTCAATAGATTCATTAAGTTACCCCGTGTTATCTTGAGTTTTACTTTATGTTTTAATTCATGTAACACACCTTTGCCCAATCTAGATGGGTTTGGATCGGCTCTATCCCTTTTGTGATCCTTGTTCGAGTAGATTTCATGTTTTAATACATGGATCTTGTGCTTTCCGATAGCCGAAACCGAATCGATCTAGGTTGTTACGTGTTGCGGGTTCAAGCTTGCTAATGTTCGTATAAATCTTGAAAGAGCGGGTATCATGCGGTAGATGCGGAGTTTTTGGGTTGCTTTGGAGCTAGTCATCGGTGGATTAGATTCCCAAATCAATCTGATAGATTTATTCACTTGGTAATGTTTGTTCCTTCTTCATGGACCCCGAATCGGTTGTTCAGCCGTATTCGGTTATGTTTCTTCACGAGTAGAACACGTGCTGTATCCATGCTTTAAATGATGTATGCTTTTAGCTTTCCATATTTAGATTGTATCATGCGGTGGGTAGATCTATCTGTGGAAAGTGGTACGGTTTTTCATGCAAGTTGTATCATGCGGTGGATAGGTTTGTTTGATATCGTACCCGACGGGTTTTAAAGTAACTAGACATGCGGTAGACTAGTGCTTTGGATCTATGCATACTTGTTTAATACATGATCATGTCCGTGCTTTACTTTATTTATTTATTTAATGCTAATCTTCATGGGGATCGGTCGTGGCCTTGTGCGCATGCATCCTTGTTCAAATAAAGACCGATCGCTGTCATGCTTACGTCATCCATTCGGCAGTGTTACTTTTTCCCTTTGCGAGTTCCCGAATGGTTGTAGATCGTTGGCAGATAGCTTTCTATAGCTATGTGTCATCTCATTTGGCTTCTTAGCCGTAAATTTGGAAGCGTATGCCGGTACCACCGGCAAGTTCCAAGCTTTGATATCTAACTGCTTTATCTTTTGTTAATTTTCGGGAAAAATTGGCCAGAGCACGTCTTTCGCTCTCGCGCGTGTGAAGCCGACTTTGTTCGGCTTCTTTGTGTGATTGGCGTTGAGTGCACTTTTCGCGTCAACACACTTTTTGGCACGCCTAGTGGGACAAACAGCCGAATAGATTCAAGATGCACGAAATCGCGGGACCTCATGGATGTCAACCTTGAAGACCTTTCTCCAGAAGCGCCGGCGGCAACTCCAAGACGTCGTGGACCAGTTTCAGCAGAAGTGTCTGCTGTCGTTTAAGAAGAATAGAAGCGGCGTCCCGTATCTGAAGAACGAGATGCCCAGAGTGCTGCTGCCAGGGGAGAGCGATACCACACCTCAGCAAGAAAAGGAGGAATGCATGCGAGTGTTCCAAGAATCAGCAGATTACATGCTTAGCAAGCACAACAAGGCTTTCCTCGGATCGCTCCAGCAGATGATGGTGGCCGTCTTTGGCCCAGGCATGGAGCAAGCGTTCAGCAAGGCACCCATGCGGGGGGGGCACCGTGGAGGCCGGGCGAATCAAGCTCTCAACCGCCGCTACGGAGCCGGCCACGGCGGCCTCCTCCTCGAGCTGCGGAAGTCAAGCGTTCCGGCCCTCCTCCACGGGGGCGGGGGCGGCCGGTTCGGCCCCCGTTACAAGCTTCGGGGAGTCGGCCCGGCTCCGCCGCCACCACGGAGCGGCACGGGTCGGCCGTGCAACGGCCGAACCCGTACCGGCCTACATACGGAGACACGGCGTTCGTCTCGTACGGGGCCCCACTCGATCCCGGCCGGAGGATTGCTCCGGCGACCAAGCGGGCGCGGAGAGGAATTTGTACGGCGGCGGTTATCATGAAGTGGGCAACTACGGAGCGTTTGACGCCTTCCCGCACCCAGGATACGCGCCAGCTGCAGGCGCACAAGAAGATGACGCCCTGGCGCGCAAGATGGCCGAATTGATGCAAAATCAGTTCGGCCTCAAGCCAAAAATGCAGGGACCCGCCTATAGGCCGCCGTTCCCAGAATGGTACTACAATGTGCTCTTGCCGCCAAGGGTGAAGCCGCTAACGGAATTCACAAAGTTTTCGGGGCAAGACGACACGAGCACAGTCGAGCACATCGCTCGTTACCTCATGCAGCTCGGGGAGTGCTCAGCCGAGGAGACGTTCAGGGTCCGTTACTTCCCCGCATCATTGACAGGTCCAGCGTTCCAGTGGTTCTAGTCCCTGCCTCCTAAATCAGTTGCCAGGTGGAAGGACTTGGAGCGAAAATTCCACGCTCATTATTTCAGTGGCAGCTTGGAGAAGAAGCTGATCGACCTCGCCACCCTGAAGCAAAGGCACAGCGAAACGCCTCTGGAATTTCTTAGAAGATTCAGGGAAGTCAAAGGCATGTGCTTCTTGCTGAACTTGCCAGACGACCAGTTGGTTGATATGGCCGTCGCCGGGATGTTGCCGGCCGTGCGCGAGAAGTTGTTCGGGATGGAATTTGAGAATCTGGGCCAGCTGTCGCAGAAGCTATCACTGATGAGCAATCAGGCATATGGCTTTAAGAAGGACGCCAAATTTGGCAAGCAGCACGACGTCGCTGACGTCTACAACCAGTTCCTGGACAAGGCTGATCTGTTCGAGGAGTCTGATGATGAATTGGATGTAGCCGCAGCAGAGATCATGTGGGGGAAGGAGCCTTTGACAATGAATCAGCGCTGGGTCAAGCAGACCAAGGGGACTTATGATTTTGACATCACGAAGGCTGATAAATTGTTCGAGCTCCTGGTGAAAGAAGGCCGAATCAAGCTGCCCGAGGGGCATTCCATGCTTCGGCCCGATGGAGTTAAAGCAAAACGTTACTGTGGCTTCCATGACAGGGACTCACACTCCATCAATGATTGCAGGATGAAGATCCAGAAGGCCATCCAGGAGGGTCACCTCAAGTTCGATAACAAAATGAAGCTGGATGGCCACCCCTTTCCTCAGAACATGGTGGGCTTTTCTGTCAATGTGATAACAGCCGAGGGGAAGGGAAAAGTCAAGGTCTTGACCTCAGCCAGGTCTAGACAAGGTGGAGCAGTGGACCCAGAGCGCCAAGTGACTCTGGAGCAGGTGCAAGCGGACGCCCCCCGCATTCTTAGAAGTCACATCGAAATTGGGGAATCATCCAGAGCTAAGCCTAGGGTGACATCGCGCATCCTCTTCAACAAATGGCAGCGCCAGATAGAGAAAGAGCGCTACCAGAAGCGGCGCTACGAGGAGGAGCAGCGCAGAGCCGAAGAAGAGGCGCGCAGAAGGGACCAGGAGCAGTACACGCGCGAGCAGGAGCGCGCACACTGGGGATGCGCCTTCTTCAGGCATTGCTGGAATGAGGGTTTAAAGCTGCCCACGTTGAAGAATTGTCCTGAATGCAGTGACAGGTATGTTGAGTACAGGCAGGAAACTGCCAATCGCCGATCCGTCCACGAGAGACTTGGAAGGATCCACCCTAACGGGGATCGGCGCCAAAAAATTGAAGTCATCGATCATCCCAGGAAGCGCCAAGCGATCTCGGGTGGGGCGATCAAGAAGAGGACGAGGATGACTACATGCGGCGAGAAGGGGCGGTGGTGCCCGCCCGGCCTACGCAAGAGTCGGAAGAGACGGGTCCGGCGCTTGAGGAACCGTGAGCTGAAGCGGGCGGGATCCGGACAAAGCGGGTGTGGCGCCCCAAAGACCAACCGGAAGGATCGAAGCGTTCGGCTCCAGCATACATGGTATACTTTCTGCCGAACGAGTTCATGGCTCCTGCTAACCAGGTTATGCAGGAGGAAGCTTCCTTCGATGATGAGCAGACCGAGGGGATGATGGCACAGCCGGTGGCGGCCAGCGAGGCCATCTTCGACAAGCCGGCCAAGAATCGTCATATGAGGCCGCTGTACTTGAGAGGATACGTCAATGGCAAGCCATTGACCAAGATGTTCGTCGACGGTGGAGCGGCAGTCAACGTAATGCCGTACACCACCTTCAGAAAGCTTGGCATGAGCCCGAGCGATTTGACGCCTACAAGCATCATCTTGAATGATTTCGCCGGGAACCCCTCAGACACCAAGGGATGCGCTCATGTGGACTTGATGATCGGGTCCAAGACGCTACTCACCACCTTCTTTGTCATCGAAGGCAAAGGAGCCTACGACTTCTTTGCTTGGGCGGGGCCCGGATTCATGCTAGCTGTTGCGTCCCGTCCACCATGCATCAACGGCTTATCCGGTGGGTGGACGATGAGATCGAGGTCGTCCAAGCGAGATGACTCCGTGAGCGTGGCCAACATGGAACCGGCCTTGCGGGAATACCAAGGCATCGATTGTTTCTTAGGGAAAGGGCGAGGAGAAGGTCTGTTGAACTGTCGGCGGTGATCAACGGTCGATTCAAGCGGTCGGCTCTTATAGCAATTTTTAATGGAGAACCCCGTAGATGGCACGATGGCAAATTGGGGCGAGGATTCATGTCGGGTGATAAACTGGAAGAAGTTGACATTGGAAGCGGTGACAGGCCAAGGCCGACGTTCATCAGTGCAAATTTGCAGCCAGACTTCAGGGGGAATTTAATTGAGCTTCTCAAAGAATACAAGGATTGCTTCGCCTGGGATTATTCGGAGATGCCTGGATTGGATCGTTCCATCGTCGAGCATCGGTTGCCAATCAAGCCTGGTTTCAAACCATATAAGCAACCACTCCGGAAAATCTACAAGGGTGAGGTATTGGCCGATGTGAAGAAGGAAGTTGAAAGATTACTTGACGCAAACTTCGTTCGGCCGTGCAGATACGCGGAGTGGATTTCTAACATCGTCCCTGTGTACAAGAAGAATGGAAAAATGAGGGTTTGCATAGATTTCAGGGACCTGAACAGAGCTACTCCGATGGATGGATACCCGATGCCCATTGCCGATTTGTTGATTGACGCCGCCGCTGGACACAAGGTGATTAGTTTCATGGATGGCAATGTGGGATACAATCAGATCTTCATGGCAATAGAAGACATATCAAAGACGGCCTTTAGATGTCCTGGGCATATAGGCCTGTTCAAGTGGATAGTCATGACATTTGGGTTGAAAAATGCCGGTGCAACCTATCAACGGGCCATGAATTACATTTTTCATGAGTTGATCGGCAAGATTGTGGAGATCTACATTGATGACGTGGTGATCAAATCCCTGAGTCATGACACCCATTTGGAAGACGTGAAGAAGACCTTGGAGTGCACCCGGAAACACGGTTTGAAGATGAATCCAAACAAGTGCGCTTTTGGGGTATCAGCTGGAGAATTCTTGGGGTTTTTGGTCCACGAAGGGGGAATTGAAGTTGGCAAGAAGAGCATGAAAGCCATTGATGAAGTTGTTCCTCCAACTAACCTCAAGGAGTTGCAATCACTGCTCGGCAAAATCAACTTCGTGAGAAGATTCATCTCAAATCTATCACAGAAGGTGTTGCCATTCTCTCCATTGCTGAAGCTAAAGAAAGATCAGAAGTTCGCATGGGGCGACGAACAACAAAAGGCTTTTGATGAGATCAAGCAGTACATGAAGGAGCCACCGGTATTGGTTCCTCCTCAGCTAAACAAGCCTTTCAAGTTGTACGTGGCGGCCGATACCCAAACCATTGGATCGGCCCTTATTCAAGAATTGAAGGGAAGGAGCGGGTAGTAGCTTATCTTAGCCGAAAACTACTTGATCCTGAAACCAGGTATTCGGCTGTAGAGAAACTGTGTCTTTGCGTGTACTACTCGTGTACAAAGTTTCGGCACTACCTGTTGAATGCCGAATGCACTGTATATTCCAAGTTTGATGTGATAAAACATATGTTATCTATGCCAATTTTGAACGGTCGGATTGGCAAGTGGATTTTAGCTTTATCAGAGTTCGAGTTGAAGTTCGAATCGGCAAAAGCCATCAAAGGTCAGGTCATTGCCGATTTTATAACTGAACATCGTGATCCGTCAATTGATCTGCTTGAGATTACCCCTTGGGCTTTATTTTTTAATGGATCATCGTGTGGTAAAGGTGGGGGAGAAGGAATCCTACTGATTTCGCCCAGAGGTGAGATGTTTGAGTTTGCCATCCCTATACAACCCACCGTCACAAATAACCAGGCTGAGTACGAGGCATTACTTCGAGGGCTTCAATATTTGAGAGAAGCTGGGGCCATTTCAGTTGAAGTCTATGGAGATTCAGAGTTGGTGATCAAGCAATTGAACGGCCAATACGAGTGCAAAAGTGAAGCGCTGAGGAGTTACTACGAAGAATGCAGGGAAATATTGAAGAGCTTCCCATTGGTAACTCTACAGCACATTCCTAGAGAACATAACGAGGAAGCAAACAGGCTGGCTCAGAGTGCCTCTGGTTACAAAGAGAGTCAAGAAGCGTTTGCTACAGAAATGTGTGCACTAGGGACGGATCTCGCAGAAGATGATTGGAGGAGAGAGATCGTTGATTACTTGAAGGATCCATCCCGGAAGGTCTCTAGGAAACTCAGGTACAAGGCAATTAAGTTCGTTCTTCTGGATGATAATCTATTCTATAAATCATTAGATGGGGTATTACTACGATGCCTGGGTCCAGAAGAAGCCAAGAACATGATGAGTGAAGTGCACGATGGGATATGTGGAGCACACCAATCGGCCTACCGTATGAAATGGGTTATTAGACAAGCTGGATGCTTTTGGCCGACGATATTAGAGGACTGCTTTGAGTATTACAAGGGATGTCAGGATTGCCAAAGGTTTGGGAATATTCAAAGGGTCCCTGCATCAGCATTGAATCCCATCATCAAGCCATGGCCATTCAGGGGCTGGGGTATAGACTTGATTGGCCAAATTAATCCACCATCTAGCAAGGGGCATAAGTTCGTGCTTTTGGCTACAGATTATTTCACTAAATGGGTTGAGGCGATCCCACTGAAGAAGGTGACGTCAGAAAACATGATTGAATTCGTCAAGGAGCACATCATCTATCGATTTGGAATCCCTCAGACAATTACCACTGATCAAGGGGCACAATTCATGTCGCTGGAGTTCAGAGAATTTGCCGAAAGCATGGGAATCAAATTGTTTAATTCTTCTCCCTATTATGCCCAGGCTAATGGTCAAGCAGAGGCTTCTAATAAGATCATGATCAAGTTGATACAGAAGAAGATCGATCAGAAGCCAAGAAGGTGGCATTCGGTACTCAGTGAGGCGCTGTGGGCTTACCGGATGGCCCCCCATGGAGCTACAAAAACTTCTCCTTACGAGTTGGTTTACGGGCATCACGCAATTTTGCCTTGGGAGATGCAATCAGATTCAAGGAGAGTGGTGTTACAAAAGGACTTGAGCTCCAAGGATTACAGGGGTCTAATGATGGACGAGCTGGAGGATTTACATATGATCCGTCTTAGGGCCCTGGAGAACATCGAGGAAAACAAACTGCGGGTTGCCAAGTACTATAACAAGAAGGTAAAAGTAAAGCAATTCGCAGAAGGCGATCTAGTTTGGAAAGCGCTATTGCCGATTGGAACTAAATACAGTGAATTCGGCAAATGGTCCCCTAACTGGGAAGGACCTTTTCGTGTGGTCGGATGCGTCCCCGGTAATGCATATATATTGAAAACTTTGCTAGGAGAAGAATTTTCCGCTGCAATAAATGGAAGATATCTGAAGAAATATCATCCTAGCATTGAGATCGATCGATGATTACACACATCTGGCACAGAGATAGCCGGCGCTCAAGAATGAGGCCGCCTTCAGAACAAAAACCCATGAACAGGAAAAATGGCCAGTGCCTAGATGCATTGCCCTTAGCACAAAAACTACATTACAACTGCTTCTTGCAGGATTACATCTAACAACCCTGGTGGTCAGACCCTCAAGGAGGTGGGAAGCAGAAGGCGTGGAGGAAGAAGCGAAAGTATGATGCAATCTTTTCTTTACTTCTTCGGCTGCTCCCTCTTCAGTTGTTCCAGGACCACCGTGACGGCAACTTGGAACGCATGGGGGTGACCATGGTTGGCGGCCTCTACCAGGCTATCCCAGTCCGTCTTCAGGTTGTTGTACCTGTCAGAGACATCTGAAGCGGAGGAATCAAGGTTGGGGGCAAGAAATCCAAGCGCCAGCACGGGGTCAAGAAGGAGTCAGAAACGTTTACCCCCTACTAGTGCTTCCAAAGCCATGCGACGCTCGCGCTCGGCTTGGCAACGGGCGGTGATGTCCCTGAGGCCGTGCTCCAGATGCCGAACGCGGCGGCGCAGCTGATGGTTGGTCCTCTGTTCAGGCGTGGCATCCTCTGCTTCGAGGGAGGAATCGGAGGAGATGTACTCAAGCACATCTTCGGTCCCGATGACTTCTTCGGGGAGCAAATCAAGGCTGGAAGAGGACAAGAAGGAAACATGAAGCGCGAGATCATGCGGGAGAACGAGGAGCAGATCAAGAAAGAACTCACTTCCGAATCGTACGCTTCTTTGATGAGCCGCTCTCCTGGGGTTGCTTACCCTTGTCCATGGCGTTGGAGTTTTCTCCTCTAGAGACGGGGGAGGAGATGAGAAATGATGGATGAGTGCGCGAGTGGATTTGCAGAGCATCCCCGCAGGCTATTTTATTGACCGAAGGGGCGCATTGGGAGTGATGACTGGCCAGTACACACTACTGGAATACCAAACGGCAGGGTTTTCTCCCAAGTGCGAAGGGTTTTTTCTTGAACAGTGTTTACGGATTGCCGAATCGGGATCCTCTGCGGATTTTGTGCCAAGGGGCAGTCGTTCTCACGCGTTCGGCTCAGGATAGCTCCCGAATGCATTCAGAAGAAAACAACTTTCGCAGATGCAAAATGCAAAGGGAGTCATTACAAAACAAGCACAGAATTCAAAAGTTCTTCATTTATTGCCGATATTTACACATCCCTAGTACAATCTAGTCGAAGAGCCTGTTCAACACAGATTGGGGATGAGTAATTTCGGCAATGGCGTCGCCATGGCCATCAAGGCGCTCCAGGATGAGCTCGATCTCCTCGATGTCCTCTGGCGCGCCGCCCCGGAAGCCTCGCGGCCTGGTGGAGTAGTCGACGTCCGTGTGCGTCGCCATGGCAGCCAGGCCCAAGGTGGTGCCCAGACGAACGCCATGGGTGGCCACCTCATCGACGCGGTGCTCCACCGCGACAAGACGCTCCACCGGCGTGTCGCCGCGGGCGTTCACCTTATCGGCCAACTGCTCTACCAGCGCCTTCAACTGGTTGAGCTCAGCATCGCGGGCTGCAAGAAGCAAGAAGAAAAGATTAGCATCAAAAGCCGGGTTGGATCAAGGATGAATCTCAGAGCCGTACCATCAATGGCTTCCAGCAGCTGTCTGCGCTGGTCTTCCCATTCCAGCTCGGCTATGCCCGCTTTCTTGGAGACGTCCTCCAGCTCGCGCCGGGACGCTTCCAGCTCCTCCCTGAAGCGGAGAGCGTCTTCTTCCCCGTACGGCACGGGGGAGTGGCCGTCGGACTCGAGGGAGTCGTGCGGGGAGGGGTTGATTGGCCGGCGCGGGGAGGCGGATTCCACCGAATCAATGCGAAAAAAGGGAATGATCGTCAAGGCAAGAAGAGGATCAAGAGTAGAATCAAAGAGGAGGAATTGACGATCATTGCCTCCGGCGCGCGTTGGCGCTGCTCCCCTCGGCCTCGTCGGAGGCGCGGCGGCGGTTGAGGCGGCGCACCATGATGGTTTGGGGTGTGCACTGTTTGCAGAAGGGCTAAGATTGACAAAGATTCGAGAGCTATAAGGCCTGGTGGAGAACTAGGGGCACCTATGGTTGCATTTATAGGCCTGGCAGGATGAATCGTGGCTTCGAGTCGTGGCTTTGGATCGTGGCGCATATCCCAAGAAAATCGGAAGGTGGAAAGGTTTCCTTGGCTAGCCCGCCGACGGGGCGCTTGGAGTTCTAGGCTGAGCCGCGTTCAGTTGATTGGTTCGGCTAAAGAGATTCGAAGTGCCATTCGGGGGTTGGCGTTTCTTTGCCGAATGGGTCGTTCAGCATTATATTTGAAGGTACGCAGAAGAAAGGAAACAAATTGCAAGAAAATATTACAAGAACGACCAATTCGGGTATACATCAATGAGGACATTCAAATGTTCAGAAGTTTTGCAATCACACCACGAGCATTGGATGTTGTCAGACGGAAATTGTCCAGCAGCTCCTGGCAATCTTTTTGGGTACCAGACAAGTCAGTGAGTTCTGCATCGCACTGCTCTATCTTGGTGATAGCCGATTTTGCTTCCTCTTGGGTCTTTTCTATTAATCCAGGGAGCTCGGCTATTTTCTCTTTGTCAGCCTCTATCTCCGCTGACAGGTTTCTCAGTTCTGCTTCTAGAGCAGCTTTCCTGGCAATTTTCAGATCATAAGAAGCCTGCAGGTTAGCCAATGTATCCTTGTGGTTCTCTTCTTGGGATTGTGCCCCGTTCATGGCATGTTCAGCATCGGCTTTCCTCTTTTCAATAGCCGGGCGGGAGCGCAATTTCCTCAAAGCATGCTTTATGGATGCATAAAGGGTATCTAAGCCATAGACAGATGATAGAGAAGCTCTGATGTCTTCAGGAAGCTCTTGGCTGACGGATTCAAACATCTCTTCAAAGTGATCAAGATCTTTGAACTGATCTTGAGCATCCCTTTCTAGCCAGGCAGCAATTTCTCTAAGCTTTGATAATACTTCATCGGCGAGGAGGTGGTGTACTCTTTCCATCACCTCGGCAGCTGGATTGCTCTCTGATGGCAGGCTTGATGATGATGGAGCCTGATCCTGAGAAGCAGCATTGCCGAGTTAAGAGTACAAAACGTGGAGGTAGCAGAGTTAAGTGCAGATGGATACCTCACGGCTGGTTTCTTGAACAGGGACAATCACAGGCGAAGGAGGTGCTCCAGGTAGAGCTGAAGCTTCCGAGCTGGGAGGCGTTGATGCAACGGTTGGTAGCTCGTGGGCTTCTGGCTGATGAGGAGTCGGGTCTACCTCTGTCGGGATTGTGGTCTCTGCATGACCAACAGGTGATTGTGCCCTTGGAGGGCTTGATGGCTCCAGTTGGATTGGGAGATTCATCTCTGGAGAATTTATTGCTTCTGCAGAAGGTGATGAAGATGAGATCTCCACTGGGATAGGTAATTCAACCCTGGGTGGACTTGCTTGTTGAACCACTGGGACATCTACAAGCTGTTCTTCCATTGTTTCTTCTGCAAATGTCAAATTGAAAGGGTAAATGCCAGTGTTCATCCTTAAGAGAGGATAGTAGAGGTTATACCAGTGGATGGGGCATTGGCAGGAACTGGTTCTGAAGGCTGCTGGGCTCTGGTCTGAAAATACACAAAGATGTGATTTATCAGGAACAGAGTAATCTTGTAATCAGGAAGGCAAAGGATTTTACCTCAACAAGCACTTTCTTATCAATTCTTCTCCTCTTAGCAGTTGGAGGGGCAATCAGATGCAGACCTTGCCTCCTGTCAGCAGCAAGGCTAGAAAGGCTGGGATCTGTTGTAGCATACCTGGCCATTAGTTGAGCCAGAGTTGTGGATTTGAATCCCAGCGCTGAGATTGGGCCTTCAGCATTATAAGCAATTTCCCTGGCTCGAGGGGCAGGCACCGTGTTCTGTGGGCAAGAACATGAAAGTCAGAATCATGAATAAAGAGGACATGCCTGGTCTAAAGGTTCATTGTATTACCTCTGAAGTTGGCACGAAATCAGGCATCAACTCTGCACAGAACACGTGGACAGGCTCACTGAAGATGTGATCGTGGAATTCTTGCCACCAGGAGTTAAAGGTGGGGTGAGCTATGGTTGTGGGCATGAAAGGACAGGTGTAGATAGTGGGACTACACACATATTGGAAGACCCTGCTGCTGTGCATACTCTCTTTGATTTCCTCCCTAGGCTTAAGGAATTCGTGCAGAAATAGCCTTGGGGGCATCTGTCCACATCCAATTTGCCTGGCCATTACATTGGGCTGATAGTATTCATAAGTGCTAACATTCAGCCTTCCTCCATTGAACTCAGCCGGCAGTATGCATGGGCGGATTATGATGTTAAGAATCTCTAAGAATCTCCCATCTTGACGGCCAGGCTCAAAGGAAAATTCAACAGGGAAAGTCAAGGTGTCATTGTCCAGATAAGGAAGCCAGAGAGGATTGGGGAAACCTTTGAAGAATAACTCGAAGAGCTGGCTGATGTCCTGCTGAACAAGAACAGTTGAAGCCGCTTCTCCGTAATTCTGGCATCCTCTGGTAGCTTGAGGCTCTCCTTCAGGGTGATTGGACAAGGGGAAGAACCTGGAATTCAAATCGACACCAACGATCTGATGCATGTGGAGCTGCAGCCACATTTGGACAAACCACCAAGGGCCGTTGACACATGCTATCCTTTGGCTGGTATACATCTGGGTGACAGTCTGGTGAAGCATATGGTATACGCTGCCCAAGAAGAATTTTCCCAGGGGGAGGCGGTTGCCACTGGCCAAATGGGACGCCATTGCGATGTGATTCAGGGTAGGCTCGTTGGCTTTACCACAGAAGACAAATCTGCACAGCCACATATTCAGAAAGGCTCTGTATTCAACAGCACCCAAGGGATTGTCTTTCATATGTTTCAAGATGTAATTCTTGTATCCATTCCCTGGCTTCACCCTTGTTTGCCGTGAGGAATTTTTGAAGTTCCAAGGCTGAACAGACCCTGTGATGTCAAGGCCGGTGATCATATATACATCGGCCAAGGTGGGAGACATTGGACCGTGGCCAAAAAGGAAGGCGTTGACGCCATTTGACCAAAAGTGGCAGGCTGCTATCAGGAGGTCTTCGTTCTTGGGGGTCTCAGCCACGGATAACTCCAAGCACTGGGCGATACGAAGGGTATCCAGGTTGGTCAATCCACTCTTATCTGCAAGAATCCTCCGATACCAAGTTTTCCAGCCTGCAATTGGAGGTAAAGGCCAGTTCTTGAACGCGTCTTGCCACTGAGGCAGTGGAGACAAAGCTGCTTTGAAGGGGATTCTCTGAGATTCAGCGGTGATGAAATCTCGAGGGTCAGAGTTCCCCACAGGACCAAGATAATAAGATCTCGAATTGGCCTAGGTGCGGATCAAAAGCTAATTAGAAGGCTCCTGGAAGAAAAGCGGAAAAGGAAATCTCAGGTAAAATTGAAAACCTAAGTGCCGAACGAGGCTTACGGGGGATGAATTTACCTGAGCATCTTGGTTCTGAGCTGCCATTGGAGGTTTGAGCTCGGAACGAAGGGATCTAGTAGAAAAATGATCTTTCGTGACCTTTTTCTAGTGACGTTGGACAATTTGGTCATGGAATGATAACATTCTATGACCAAATGTTTATCTTCGTCATAAGTTGCAAGTGACCAAAATTTGGCTTTATATTTTGTGACGAAAATGATATGAACGTCACAGAACAACACAAGATAATCGTCATAGATTGTGATTCCCATGTGCTGCATCGTTTGGCGTTTAATGTTTGTAAAATAAAATATGGAACCACATGGATTCGATCTTGTGACCTAACACAACTCATAAACCAGAGTTACCACTAGACTGGTACACCGTTTTAGAAGGAACGGTGCAGGTTAATATATATATATATACACACATTAAACTTGATAATTATAACGTTGGGCCCGCCCTAAACGTATTGGATCAGAGGTCGGTGTCCATCGACCAAGGCTGGCTGCGCAGGGAGTCGACGCAATACGCCGCGACTTAGGATCCTTTTCTCGCGGCGCACCATCCTTTGGTGGCGCAACATCCTGTTCTCGCCATCGTACAGAATCCATGGCGTCGACGTGATCCAGGGCGGGCGTGCGTGAACCTGGTCTCGGCATCATACTGGAAGTGGACGTGCGTGAACCTGATCAAGGGCGGACGTGGACGTGCTCGTCCACCTGATCGAGAGCGTGGACGACTTGTGCGTCGCGACCTGATTGATGTTTGGAGGAGGTTCGCGGGCGTTCATCGTGTAGGAAGAGAAGGTATGTATTTTGGTTAAAATATGCATTAGTATTTTGTTTTGTTTAATCACGGTTAGTTCATAATTTTTATTTAGTGGCCTTGATGGCGTGCGCGACCGATCGAGGCTTGAGAGGATCGCTAGCGATTGTCGCCTATGCACGGGCAAAGCAGTGCAACGCACGCTAGCGAGGGCAGAGAAGGTTTGGCCGTGGACAGAACAGCGGCTGTGCGTGGACCGAATAGCGGCACTTGAAGGTTTGATGGTTTTTTATGTGTTTGAAGTTTGGTTATTATGTGCATTAGCAATTTACTTAGTTTAATCACAGTTAGTTACTTCATAATTTTTTTGTCTAAACAGATGGATAGAAGTTGGGTTTTTGGGAAACAATTCACAACTGTTTATGTCAAGGGAGTTGAAGATTTTATGAAATTTGTTAGTGAAAGGTACCGTGAAGACGAACACATTCGTTGTCCGTGCATTAATTGTCATAATCGAAGGTTGATGCATCGAATCAAGTAGAAACTCATCCGCACATTTATGGAATTTCACCTACATATACCGAGGTGGACTCATCATGGGGAGGCTGCGGATGTTGAAATTGATGAGGGTTTAGATGAGGAGGTAGAAGGGCATGATAATGAGTTTGGGATACATGTGGATGCGAACGAAGATGGTTACGATGAGGATCATGGAGTACCGAGAGATGATAGGAGATCCGTTTGCAACGGCGAGAGGTGATGGAGAAATACCAACATTTGCAACAGTTCTGAAAGATGCGAAGAAGAAGCTCAGCCCGGGTTCGAAACATTCAAAATTTTCTTTTATGGTGAGGATGTTGTATATGAAGTCCCGTTATCGAATCTCCAATAAAGGGTTCACCGCAATGATAAAGCTGATATCAGATGGACACCGGAGAGTGAGTTGCCAAGATCATATGACGAGGCCAAGAATTATCTTAAAGAATTGGGGCTTGCATTTGAGAACATCCATGTGTGCAAGAACAATTGTGTGTTGTTTCGGGATTCGAAAACAACCAAGTATGCAAAGTTGAATGCGTGCCCGACCCGCAAGGAGTCACGATGGAAAGACGAAAGCGGGACAAAGCGAGATTCCACACAAGGTATTGAGGCATTTTCCACTCTTGCCAAGGTTGAAGAGAATTTATGCATCAAAGCGAACTTCTGAGGAAACTCAATGGCACAAGAAAGTGAGGAAGCCAGTCGAGGGTGTAATGAGCCATCCAGCTGATGGGGAAGCATGGAAGGACTTTGATAGGAGGGAACCATCTTTTGCAGGTGATCCGAGGAACCTGAGGCTTGCCTTAGCTACCGACGGATTCAATCCTTTTGGCAACATGAGTTCACAGTACAGTATGTGGCCAGGGCTTCTGACACCGTTGAATCTCCCACCATGGGATTGTGTGAATCCAGAAAACTGCTTTATGTCTTTACTCATCCCAGGTCCAAATGCTCCAGTAAAGGATTTTGATGTGTTCCTTGAACCCCTAATCGAAGAAGCTTGCTCGATCTTTGGCGGGGTGTATGGACGTTAGACGCATGTCGGTACGAAGTTCAAGCTTCGTCTTCTTTGTGCTTTGGTGTATACATGATTATCCGAGGCACTTAGCACGTTATACGGGCGAACAACAAAAGGGTATTATGCATGTATTCATTGCGACAAGGATCCATTGTCTCGGCGTATAAGGGGCAAGTTATGCTACATTGGACATCGTCGTTACCTTCCTTTGTCACATAAATGGCGGAATTGCTTGGCTTTTGATGGTCAGCGTGAAAGAAACATTCAGCCTGGCAAGTTTACTGTGGAGGAGGTCGAACGGGAGCTAGACAAGGTGAAAGATGTGATGCCGGGTAAAGCGCTGACATGACTGGAAATAAAAGGAAGCGGAGTGACGGTCCAAAGATTTATACTCGCAAAAGTGTGTTGTGGAGGTTGCCATATTGGAAAAATTTGAAGCTTCCACATAATCTAGATGTCATGCACATAGAGAAGAATGTTTGTGAAAATATTCTTGGCACTTTACTCAATATACAAGGCAAGTCGAAGGACACACTAAAAGCTAGGTTGGATTTGTATGATATGGGCATTAGACAAGAAGCGCACTTGCGGGGAGGATGGTAACTCGGTCTGCGGGGGCACCGGCGGCTCCATACGTGTTGGGAAAGGATCGGAAAATCGAGTTCGCAAGTTTCTCAAAGGTATCAAGTTTCCCGATGGATATGCGGCTAATCTAGGAAGATACATAAGTGATGATGGTTCAAGGATCGTTGGAAAGGCGAAGACACATTCTTGCCACATACTCCCGCAAAGAATCATACCGGCGGCCTTAGAGGACTAGTGAGGAAGGATGTATATGAGGCAATTGCGAGTTGGGGACCTTCTTCGGGGAATTATGCGGTAGAAATATAAGGACCGATGTTGTGAAACGGTGAAAGACGAAATTCCATTGATACTATGTAAGCTTGAGAAAATATTTCCTCCTGCCTTCTTTGATGTCATGGTGCACTTGTGTGTCCACCTTCCTGATGAGGCACTGCTTAGAGGACCTGTTCAGTATGGATGGATGTACCCAATAGAAAGGCGGCTAGGCACTTTGAAGAATTTTGTGAGGAACAGGGCTAGGCTGAAGGATCAATTCTTGAGGCATATATGGCAAGTGACACCTTAACCTTTTGTTCTAGGTACATGGAGGATGTGGACACTAAATTTAACCGGGACGACGATAGTGGTACGGAGAGCGCCACTTGCTCGATGACATATCGTTTTTAAGCATGGTGGTACTCTTGTTGGAGCGAATAGGACCGAGTACATTGAAGATGTTGTCATGAATAAGTTAATTTGGTATGTCCTACACAATGCTTGAAGAAGCGAGATGAATATAGGAAGTAAGTATTTTTGTGTTTTAATTTACGTTGGTTTTTGAAAAAATCGGAATTTATTCTAACGATTTCATTTTTACTATAGGTTGTACGAGGATGAGCTACGCAACAAGGTGCACGTCTAAATGAAGTAAATGCAATGGTTGAAAAGGGATTTGCAAAATGGTTTAAGTCAAATGTAAGTCACTTAGCATTTTGGTCGTAGGATTAGTAATTGCATTATTATCCATATGTAAATGGTGACGTGAGTAATTTTGTTGCTACTGATTGAGAAGAAGCGCGGCGAGAATCCGGGATCGGTTAGTGAAGGATCGTGGGCACTCTCCTGTGGTCCGGTTCGGCGAGTTAAGATTGGTGCGAGGTTGCAAGATTAATGGAGTGCGGTATAGCACGATCGATCGTGAAAAGTTCATGCGGACACAAAATAGTGGTGTAATGACTGAAGGTACACATGATATGAAACCCATAGATTTCTATGGTGTCCTTAAAGAGGTTATTGAGTTGCTATACCCCTCAAATTATGATGTTCGACGGACGGTGGTTATATTTCGATGCGATTGGTACAACCAAGAAGGCAAGGCTTGTGGGCCTTCGAGATGACAAACATTTCAAATCCATCAATGTGAAGTCAAGTAACATTTATTCGGTAAACATTACATCTATTTACCTCATTTGAATGAAAGTAAACCATTTCATTAAATGATATAAATTTTTTGTGCCTCCAGCACACCAAGCACCAAGGAGCCGGAGGGGACCAACCGTGGGAAAACAGCTAGACAAGATGACAAAAGCTATGAGAAGGAGATTGCCTATTGTTGTTGCAGAAGGCAAAAGAAGGCCGCATGAACCTGTTCAAGCTGCCAAGTTTGCATCAGAGGGTGGCATCATCATTCGGGAAAGCATGCCTGTCCTACCACATTGGAAGGATTACAAGAAAGACGAAAGTTACTACAGCAAATTTGAGGGAGAGCTTTCTGTAAGTGCTATTCCTAATCTAAGCTTTTATACTGCGTCACCTAAATTCTCGTAACTAACTATGGAGTTGAAAATACCTAGGGGCGCTTGGCCATTAAGCCCGATGACAAGCCAACAAAAGAAGCACGTGCGTGATCGATGCGCACTACGGTCAAAAACCGGCGATATAGGTGAAGGCAAAATACTTCAATGGTGTACTCGCAAATGAGGTTCCGACAACTTCACTGTTCCTTACATGACTGATTTACAGTGGAAAGCACTACTTGCTAAGTGGACTAATCCAAAACACATGGTATGGGTATCTTGTCATATATTATTTTTCACATTCAGTTTGCACATAAACTTCTCATTTTGACTCTATGATCTCATCTCACATTTACTTTCTCTTGTAGGTGACATGTGAAACGAACAAGCACAACCGCAGTAAGGTCAAATATCATCAGACTACCGGCAATCGCTGCTACGAGGCACACCTACATGATTATGTAAGTGTAACTTTCCTTGTTCGATTACCTGTATGTTTCATACAATCGGACTGCCTTTCAACTTCGTTGGAGACAACTTTTCCGTCAATGTGTATGCATGAAACGAAGCGAGAAGAGAAAAAGAGAAGAACCCGGCTTAGATATGACTGATGAATTAGATGCGGTGGAGGCCTTCAAGACCCGCCACACCGGCTCCAAACATGGCCTCGGTGACACCGCAAGAGAAGCACTTGTAAGATCATTAGTTTGAATTATTCAATGCATTTTTTTCGGATCATATGCGGTTTTAAATTACAAACATCTTGTGCCATGTCTTGTGTTTATTCTATAACAGTCTTAGGAAACCATCTAACTGGATTATTCCCATGTTTTTTCGGACTCGAAATGGAGGTCGTGAACCGGGACCTTAAAGGTGCGGGTTATTCAACGAAGACAGTGTATTGCGGTGGCCACTCGTGCTATCCAAAACCAGCTCTCAACTATTCCTAAAGAGTATTGGCCTCAACACACCAACATCTTCCAAGTCAACATCAACAAATGAAACCGAGCTTCGGGAACAACTCGGTCGAAGCACGGTGCCGCTGTTCAAGGTGAAGTTGACGAGCTCAAGAAGAAAAGTGCGAGAAGGCGAGGAAAGGATGGAGAGGCAAGAAAAAGAGCGGAAGAGTACAAGAAGCCGGTAGAGAAGAACACCAAGGAGATGGAGGAGAACAAGGTGCTCCTCGGGGGCCTACGAAGATCTATGCTCCTTCTTCGACATGAAGTGGGCTTTGTGATATGGTTTCTTTTGGCATCTCGTAAAGCGAAGTTGCTTGTGGCAAACATCTTTTTAGTATTTGTTTCTTATGAGTCTTGTGAACTAAGTTTTATGTGTGATGTGAACTAGTGGTCGTGCCGTGCCTTTGCTTTATATGATCGGTTGAATTCGCTTTATATTTAAAACATGGAATTATGTGGTCTTCCTAATATCAATTGCAATTATATGGTTTACATGGTTTATCCGGAGTTTTGTGTGACCAAATTATGCTACATTTGTTGACGATTCCGAATCAAATGCGCGTGACCAAAGTTCTGAAGCCACGTGTCCGATTATAATTGGTCCACGTGGCCCTACCAAAACAAAGCACCTAACTGCCACGTCAAACGCCACGTCACACGCCACGTCACACGCCACGTCAGCGTTAACGGCGCCTGGAAGACGGACAGTTGTGACGAATATGGAGGCATAGCCATGACCAAAGGCAATGGTCATAGAAGGAGAACTTCTATGACAGTACACATTTGGTCATGGATTACGATCGCTTCTGTGACCAAAATTGAGAATTCGTCACTAATAACATAATGTGACGCGACTTCAGTGACGATATCAATTTCGTCACAACTTCGTCACTGATTTGTGTGCATGACCATTTTATCATCTTCAATGACGAAGGATGAAGGTCATGAATTAGCACATTCCTACTAGTGTAGGATTAGATGCGGATGAAGATTCCGGCGGATTGCGAAGAACAAGGTGTTGACGATTTGATTTGAAGTATTCGTGGTCGGAGTCAATTGTGGAACAAAATTACTTTTATCCCACAATTGAAGGGGCATGTGTTAACACCAAAATTTGGTAAGGAGTCTGACTTGTGGGTCCGGTTCGATAAAGAGTCCGTCTGGTAGAAGGAAGGATATTTTCAGAGATATTCGGCAAAGGGATCTGCGGTCGGCTATCTGCTCCGGTTCGGCAAAGGAACCGTAGAGCTGATTTTGCGGGATTGGACGGTGACGTGGCTCAATCAGGGGAGACGAATGGATCGATAGGCGATCGAGCTTAGAGATAAGTTAGGCAACGAATCCATTCGCAGTTGTACTCAACAGGGTATAAATATGACCCCTGAATGTATGTAACAAAGACAATCATTCTTCAATACACACCGGCCTTACGCCAAACCCTAGAGTCCTTGTCGTGTCGTCGAGTTCTTCGAGAGGGCTTATCGATCCGTCGACCTCCGTGAGGACCAGCAACCTTGTATCATGTCTAGTATCATGCGGTGGATTTAGATCTGATGCAAGTAGTCTTGTTACCATGCTTAGTGTCATGCGGTAGATTCAAGCTTGGTTCAAGAGGGTTTCTTGTTAGATCATGAGTCATGCGGTAGGCTAAGATCTAGCTTGAAGCTAGTTATCGGTTCTATTGGATTTTGGCAAAATTCAATAGATTCATTAAGTTACCCCGTGTTATCTTGAGTTTTACTTTATGTTTTAATTCATGTAACACACCTTTGCCCAATCTAGATGGGTTTGGATCGGCTCTATCCCTTTTGTGATCCTTGTTCGAGTAGATTTCATGTTTTAATACATGGATCTTGTGCTTTCCGATAGCCGAAACCGAATCGATCTAGGTTGTTACGTGTTGCGGGTTCAAGCTTGCTAATGTTCGTATAAATCTTGAAAGAGCCGGGTATCATGCGGTAGATGCAGGTTTTTGGGTTGCTTTGGAGCTAGTCATCCGGTGGATTAGATTCCCAAATCAATCTGATAGATTTATTCACTTGGTAATGTTTGTTCCTTCTTCATGGACCCCGAATCGGTTGTTCAGCCGTATTCGGTTATGTTTCTTCACGAGTAGAACACGTGCTGTATCCATGCTTTAAATGATGTATGCTTTTAGCTTTCCATATTTAGATTGTATCATGCGGTGGGTAGATCTATCTGTGGAAAGTGGTACGGTTTTTCATGCAAGTTGTATCATGCGGTGGATAGGTTTGTTTGATATCGTACCCGACGGGTTTTAAAGTAACTGGACATGCGGTAGACTAGTGCTTTGGATCTATGCATACTTGTTTAATACATGATCATGTCCGTGCTTTACTTTATTTATTTCTTTAATGCTAATCTTCATGGGGATCGGTTGTGGCCTTGTGCGCATGCATCCTTGTTCAAATAAAGACCGATCGCTGTCATGCTTACGTCATCCATTCGGCAGTGTTACTTTTTCCCTTTGCGAGTTCCCGAATGGTTGTAGATCGTTGGCAGATAGCTTTCTATAGCTATGTGTCATCTCATTTGGCTTCTTAGCCGTAAATTTGGAACTGTCTGGTACCACCCGGCAAGTTCCAAGCTTTGATATCTAATTGCTTTATCTTTTGTTAATTTTCAGGAAAAATTGACTGGCACGTCTTTCGCTCTCTGCGCGTGTGAATCCAGCTTTGTTCGGCTTGCTGTGTGATTGGCGTTGAGTGCACTTTTCGCGTCAACAGGATCTTCATTTGTAAAACCTGCAACTGAGCATGGTTCTTGCTTATTAGCACTGCACATGTTTGGTAACCACCTATATATGTGTGCTGACTGGTGACATTGTTATATCCAGAGCTTAGGGCTACAGGAGCGTCCTCTCGACAAATCATTGCTGGCAGGTGTTCGTGGAAGAATTGCCAAATTCCTCATGGAACAGGTGATCACAGCCGGAGGAAAATTTTATGCTGATGACGCTGTGTGGGCTGAGATTATGTATGGTGACTAGGAAAATTTTGCATTCCTCCTTGTCGATGAATTTTTGCATTCCTCCTCCTTGGCCATGAATTTTTGTGATATTGTTGCATTCCTCCTTGTGTGAGATGATGATGCTGAATTTTGTCATATGATGCATGTGAATTGTGGATTTATGCGAATTTGGATGCTGGATCTAATTTCTGTGAATTTAGTCATATCCTGGTTGGTTCCAGGATGCAGCCCCTGATGGCTGCCAAATCCTGGCTGGATCTAGGCTGCAGCCGGCAAGCAGGCAGCAGGTTACTATAGGGGTGGCCTACGTATCTGTAACGAGTGTTAATTAAAGCTCGTTACGAACACTGACCACTGAGTAACGGGCTTCAATTGGAACACCCGTTACAAACTTGCCAACAAAGTAACGGGCACCGTAAAAGCCCGTTACCAATACTGACCGGTGGGCCCCACAACGTGGCCCGTTCGTTGAGACATCGGAGACGCAGGTTCACCACACGCGTCTCTGATATTGATTTCACAGTAACGGGCTTTGTTTTGGTGCCCGTTACCAAAGTTCCCTGTGGGCCCAGAGAAACAATCATTTTCACATGACCGGTGGCTAGTTGTTGTTTTATGCCCGTTACGAATATGTGTTAGCAGTAACGGGCATCTGCCCGTTACCTTTCTTGGCTTATTTGTAACACTTGATCGGTAATGGGCGCATTGCCCGTTACCAAAGGCGATCTACACCCGTTACCAAAGCCAGTTTTTCACGTAGTGATATCCGGACAGTGCAACGTGTTTAGTAGGACCTATATTGGAATTAAGGATGCCCACAATTGAAAATATGAACACTTATAGTATTTTAAATCTGGGGAAGCTATATGTAACGCACACAAAAAGCAATGCCTCACAACTAAGAAAAAAGGTCATCAAAAAATAGTTTTTGAAAATAAAATTTAGGCAAACATTTAAAATCATCATAGGCATGATAACAAACAAAAAACTAAGCCAAGAGTGAGAGCAAAACTGATCATGGAATCAGGTGTGTGAGACTTTTGATAAAAAAATTGACTTGCAGTACCTAGAAAACTTTTTTCACACATACCAAACTGAGATATACCAGGTGTAATACCTAGAAAACTTTTTTTCACACATACTAAACTAAGAAATACCAGGTGTAAAATGATCTTAAAAAACAAATGTAGTATTTAAAAATCCTTAAAAAATTCCAGATTTAAGGAATGAACACAAAAAATACCAAAAATGCCATATTTCCTCTAGGTTTACATATCATTCAGTTTGATTTTACATGTGTTATACCAGAAACTTATGGCAACAAAATTATGGTAAAAAGAGGCAGTAAGGTGATGTATGTTAACTGTTATAATATGAAAAGTTGTGTTGCATGATTGTAATTCACACTTTAGCTTTGGTATGTGCATAAAAAAATAACAAACAACAACTGTAGAGTAATAATGCCAGGTTATAAGGGTACTTTGTTCATACTGATTAAAAATCCTCAACTGGAAAAAAATATTTATCAACTGACCCCAAACAACAAAGGACAGATTTAAAAAACAAAAAAGACAGATTTATCAAAACTCAGATTTCAAATAACCAAAAACAAACTATAAAATTCTAAAAATTCAAGTGGCAGATTCAACAAAAGTTTGCCAGATCATAGTGTAAAAAGTACAATAAAAAATTTTAAAAAAAATCCTAACACAGTCAAAAAACACAAAAAGAAATAGTACAAAGAATAAAAATGCATATATGGAGGAAGGGGAGACATACCATTATCTTCAACTGTAGTCTCCTTGTTGTCAGAGATGTTTGATCTAAAAAACTAATACTTAATGAGATTGTAAACATAAAAAATGAGACTCGTGTCTAGTACCAGATATCCTCTCAGAAGTAGTAAAGCGGGGAAAAAGGAGGAAAAAGAGAAACACATAGAATAAAATATAAAAAAATCTATAGAAATGAAACACAAAATTAAACAAATTTTAAAAAGTAGAAATGAAACATGGCAACTACCTTCTTGATTCTTAAGGCCTTGGATATGTGAAAAATGAAAAGAGGAACAAGGAGAGAGGTAGAAGATGCTGATCAAAATCGAAGGGGAAAACAAGCAGAGAAAGAAAAGAAATTGGGGAGTCAAAGATGGAAAATGTGTGAACTAGATGTACAGTAACTACCTCCTTTGTCAGCGAGGAGAAAAGAAAAACAAAGAAGAAGGCGGGATGGAATGGGAATAACCGAGAATAGGAGGGAGGGGGTATATAAAGAGAATATTAAGTAGGTGAAGAGGCACGCGGAAATCGAGGAGCCAAAATGAGGGGATGAGTAGGCGGGAAACTGCTCCCCGATAATAAAGGAAACCAAATAGAGAGAATCTCAGTGGCCCAAAAAAAGGCCCAATGGACTAGACAAAAAAGACCCAATGTACAGACGAAAAAACTGTAAATGTGAACAGCGAAAAAAGCCCCTCGTGGAAGGCCAGTTAGGCCCATATGTGAAAGAAGCCCACAATATTGTGAAAGGGGGAAAAAGGAAACAGATCAGATCCAGAAAAAAGAGAAGGCCAGGGAGGAAGAAAAGTAAGGGGTTCTCGAGAGGAAACTTATCTGCTCGAGAAACAGATCTTGCGCGGTGCGTGCTCGCCTTGCCCAACTCGGTACCAAGTCAAACTTTGTGACATATGGAAGAGGCAGGTGCAAATCCAGATCCGGTCCAGTAGGGCTGCATCAACGTGAATGCTTGGAGAGGGATCTCCAATCTACAATCAAGAAGAAGCATGAGAGGATGGGTGTTCAGGTGACAAACACAATTGCAGGCAACAATTTGCTGGTAAGTTCAAAAATTCTAGTGTTGTTTAAAACAAAAGAAAAAGTCGACCAAAAAATTCTCTCAGCTGTGCTGATTTTATAGTAGTAAAAACAGATTCAGACTTGTTTATCACAATACACAGGGGCAAGGTGGCACAGTGATCATGCCGGGACTAGACCAAAGTGCGGTGCTGAGATCAAACCCAAGTGCAAAGAAAAATTTACAGGTAAAAAAACTAGTGATATAGGATAAAACAAAATTGAACACATATATATACAGCTGGGTGAAAAAATAATGAATACATCCTTTTGGTGTAGTATCTTAATGTGCAGGGACAATACATCAGTGATGGTGAAAAAGAAAAAACAGATGATAATAGCTATCAGATGATGAACATGTTGTGTGCTTCAAGTACACAATCAAAGGTACCAAAAAACATGAGAAAAAAAGAAGGCGTGATAACAAAACGAAATACATGAAAGTGAGTAAATTACCATATAGAGAATAATAACACCGTGTGCTTTTATGCTCTTAAAATGTTCCAGATTGCAGCCGAGGGTGAGAATCCTGCAGGTATGGGCGAAATCTGCACCAGGGTGACAACAACTTGGTCATCGAATATGAAGGTGACAGGAGAGAAAACAAAAGCAAATAACAATGCAGAGGTGAAAAATGGTGAAAAATATATATAAAATGACAGCGGAAATGCTAGTACAAAAAATAAGGATACTAAAAAAGGTGTATCTGTTGAAAATGCAGGTGGTAGGATTGGAGTGTGAAACAGGGCGGGAAGGGTGTGGGCAGTAGGTGAATGAAGCTTTTGATGGTTTGAGCTTCTTGAATATGAATAATATGTACAACAATAGCCAGGTGGGTGCGTGTTGTATAAGAAAAAATGGTAAAATCCAAAAACAAATTAATTTTTTTCATTTAATATGCAGGGATATTTCACAGGGTTGCTTATGGAACAGATTAGAAATTCACAGGAGGAAGTTTACAATGCAGACTACACACAGGTTAAAAAAAGCTTGTATTTATAAAAAGATTTAAGTGTTTTGTATGAAATGAAAACAAAGGTTACTGAAACTAATTAACTATGTGTGATACAGGTACATCGCAAACATGCATGGACATTTTGCGTGCAGATTACATGATTGATGTACGTACAAAAGTAAATTGTGAAAAAAGACGACAACACCTTCAAAAAATGTGTAGTTTACTAAAAAAATTTGAACTGGAAAACAGGGATTGTGTATGCCGACAACTGGACAGGCGAATGTAGGTAAAGTGCCCGCAAGTGAAGGTGATAATGAGGTAAAACATAATTTCAATGCAGCACACAAAATAATCTGTGATGGAAAAAGTTCATAGTTACTTTTCTGAAAAAACTAATCTCGGATTCTTGTACTAGATGGTGAGCAATGTAACAGATGCGGATGCAAGAACACCTATTGAGATGATGCATGCTGGATATGAGGTGCGTGTTATATACTTTGGGATTCAAATAAAAAAACTCGTACTTCAAAAAAAAATTAGAGCAAAAAAAGAAATACCAAACATACCTTGCAGTTTGAAGAAGATGAGAATGCACAAGCTCGTAGTGAACTGCGGGAATGGTGTGATGATACAATCTATCGAGAAGATATTTTCAGTGCATTGAAGTTAGAAGAGGTCAGACCTGCCAAAAATTATTCAAATAAAGCTGTGAATGACATGTGATAAAGTATTAAAAATGATAGAATAGACGAAACTTACATATTACATCTTTACAGGTTCCAGCTTTGATGCAGCACAGATCACAAGCAAATGGGGTTCAGTAGGCTGGTTGTGAAGATAGCAATGAAAACACAGAAGAACTCAAAGGGGATGAAGAGTTTACGGAAGAACAGATCGAAGACTTCATCTGTAAAGAGTAGCTGGCAGCGTCTGAAGGAAACAATGCGAACACTGAGAGCAAATACACACCGCAAATAAATATGGAGTTCAGGAATAGAGATGATGCTCACCACTTTTTCTCGTTCTATGCTTTCATTGCTGGCTTTGAGATCATAGTGTCAAATGTTACAAGGACTACAAGCAAAAAGAGAAACAATGGGATATATAAGCAAGAAATGAGATACCACAGGTATGGGAAGCCACTAAAGAACACAGGTGAAGAAGTCACACAAGACCCTCTGCTTGTTCTGGATGAAAATACAGATAAAGAGAAGAAAAAAACAAATGTCCAGGTTAGGACAGGCTGCAAGTGTTTCATGCTAGTGAAAGAAATAGCAAGGATTTGGAAAATGGTTTCACTGGATTTGGAGCACAATCATGAATTAAGTCCATAGAATAGAAACCAGCTTTTCAGTGGCAGGAAGTACATGACTGACATGGAGAAGGGTACGATCAGGACACTAAATGACAACAACATACCTACAAGGAAAATGATAGCAGTCCTATCATATCTCAAGGAGGTTTGACAGCTCTCCCTTACAAGACTAAAGATGTCCAGAACATTAGAACAAAAATAAATAGAGAGGTGACATGAAATGACATGACGCAAGCAATCAGTTATTTCAAGAAGAGGAAAGCAGAGGACCCAACTTTCTACTACATATTTCAAGTAGACAAAGACATGAAAGTGAAGAATCTGTTTTGGAGGGAAGGAATATCCCTACAGTGGTATGCAGAGTATGGATATTGTGTGAGTTTTGACACAACATGCATGACAAACAAATATAATCTTCCTTTCGCTCCATTTGTTGGGATCACAAGGCACACAAACACATGCCTTTTTGCTTGTGCTTTCCTATCTGATGAAACAACTGACACTTTCAAATGGGTGTTTGAAACTTCCCTAGTGAAACGAACCGGATTTCCGCGGACGGAAACCCGACTCTCTGCACCTCTGTGGTAGTCCCAGGAGGGCTACCACGTGCAATCCCTGTCTCAGCGATGCCAAAAATCCATACAGAAAGATCAAACAAAAACAGATAGAGTACAACATTTATTTATTACATTAATCAGAGTACATCTCTTCGGCACATGCCGGGTACAAGTCCATCAGGACTGAATCAAACAGAAAGAAAACGTCTGGCAGCGGCTCCAAGCAAGCGCGGGGAAACTCCATATCCGCAGGCATCTCGAGCGTAGAAAGAGACCTTGTCCTCCCATTCGTCGTTGTCGAAGTCGTAGTCCGGCTCTGTGTCAGAGACACCAGGATCTACCCGATAAGCAGGTAGGTCATGTCAGCTTCCCAACAAAGAGGCAAAAGCGGTGTATGTTCTACTATGCAGGATATATTCCTACTCTGGATGTAGAAGGCTTAAGAAAAGTAGCGTAGCAACAAACAAGGTAAGCAGAGATTTGCAGTGAGGCCAACACCTCGGGGAAGCTCACGCTACCGAGGTCCACACCCCTGGGGTCCGCACCCCGCTCAAGGATACCACACCAAAGCACCAGGGCACAACCGCGATCCAGCTCCCAACTCTCATCTGCGATGTGGGGCCCACCTGCTCTTATCCCCACATCTCAACGGCCAAAGCCGGGCTCACTCACTCGGCGGAGAGAAGAAGCACAAGAGAAGTATAACTAGTCAGAAGTAGCGGTAGATAGCAGTACTGTCCATAACCAGTGGACACGGACTATAGCTATAGGTTTAAACACTCTGCAGAGGTTGTACAACTGTACCCGCTCGAATAGGACCGAAACCGTCCGTCACCGGTTCTAGGCCCTATCGTACGGCTGAAGGCCAAGTAAGTGGATAGTACCCTCCTGCGTCCCCGAGTCTGGCTCAGCCTCCGTGGTAGAGCTCATGCTGCCCGCGAGAGGTCCCTCAAAGCTACGGAACCCTTCCCCGGCCTCACCGGGGCGAAGTCTTCTTAGGAGGAAAAAGCCATCTCCCGACACAATCACACCGATCCGCCTACGGGAGGGCGCTATCCACTACGAGTCTCACCCCGTACCCCCACCCACAAGGCGAACGGTTTGTACGAAAGTAGATACTGCATCTGGTGGTAAGTCGACTCGGTCCTTAGGGGGCCGAGAGCGAGCACTCCCCATCTCCATCTCATACGACATGCCTCTCGGGTTAGAGGCCAGATCGCATCTTCCCGAGGTAGGTGTTCACCGGTAACCAAGCGGCTCGCTCCCGCCAGAACACGTCAAGGAGATACGCACCCAGAACGCACGCTAGAACACACCGAGATCTCCCGCATCTCAGTCCAAGCCCAGAATACCATCCATAATCAAGCAACAAAAGTATGGATAGTTGAGGTATGGGACTAGCTAGGGGTCTGTAGCTAGTCCCGAAGTAAGTAAATCAAGGAATCAGGATATATCAAATCATCAAGGCAGGGCTAATCAACTGGCTATGCAATTCATCCAAGCAATGCATATAAACACTAGTATAGGACTCAACATCAATGACCAAACAGTTTGGTCACGGTACATGCAAATTTGGTCACGGAACACTTTTTTATGACCAACTTATGACCAAATTGAATTGGTCACAGAAGCTCCGTCACATTTGGTCTACCATGACCAATCGGTCATTTTGGTCATAGAAGTGGAACTTTTCCATGACCAACACGTTTTTCGTCATAGAAGTGTATTTCTTCTATGACCAAGCCAAATGGTCACGAAATTGGTCACGGAAGGGGATGCCACGTGGCACGGCCCATGTTGGCTGCTGACGTGGCAAGGCACGTGCTGACATGGATATGATGACGTGGCTCTTTGACACAGTGCCACGTGTTGCGCCGCGGTTTGTCCACGTGTCGAGCTCTGAATGGTCCACGTGTCGCACTCAGGTTTGTCTACGTGTCGTGCTGCGATTTGTCCACGTGTCGAGCTCTGAATGGTCCACGTGTCGTGCTGCGGTTTGTCCACGTGTCGAGCTCTGAATGGTCCATGTGTCACGCTGCGGTTTGTCCATGTGTCGTTCCTTAAATTTATTTTAGCAAATAAAAATTTAAGCCGATAACATTTTAGCTTCGGCCCATAAAAATTATGGGCGGAATCATTTCAACCCACAAAAACTTTAAAAGCTACAGATCCCAAAAATTCAATAGACTCATATCTTATCTTAATTACAACATCAAAATAGGTACAATATCTCAAATAATATAAAAGAGCAATAATAAGAACTTCTGGCTTCTGCTTGTTCCTGGTAGTCTTATTTCAACCAATGAATCTCTCTAATTGCTTGTTCTTTGCTGCATTTGGATCCCAATCTGAAAAGCAAGTCACAAACTATTATCAGCAAGCAATATTTGGAAGTTACAAAATATTATCCTGCTGATAAGCAACCTAACTGTGTTCGAGAAAAAAAATAAGCAACCTAACTAGGTGATTTGTGATGGACTGAGTAGACTAATGGTCTTAGAGAAATGTCAATGATGCCTCAAACAGATCTTAACAAGATGCAGGTGTCAGATAGGCATGTTACCTTACCCCCCCCCCAACATGTCCTATAAGATACTTATCTATAAAAAAACAAGAAGACTTCACATATGCTACGCGCTTCAGCATAAACACCCAAAATGTACAGCTCAATGTTCTCAAATGCATCACTTGTTCTCAAATTTTATTAACCCGCAAACATCAACCCTTTGGTTATCAAACACCAGTGTGATACCCAATAGTGACAGTAGCAGGACGAGAACAGGCGGTACTATTGTCAACTGTTACATTCACTGATTCATGTCACAGTTTCACTCAGCCACACCAACAACCAGTTGCGGTAATAAAAATTTTGCCGGAGTACAGTACCAACAGCAGCGAACTACTGGATACTGCAAGCGAACTACTGGACAATGCAAGGAAGTAATCGTAAGCACCAGCGAGATGACCGCATCTGCGATTGAAATAAACCCTACGCCAATGGCGTTTCCTCAGAATCATCGCGTCTAGTTCTGGATGCACTTACACTCAACGGCCTCTAGTCAAGTTGTCTATTACATAAAAAACAATTTCTAATTGACAAACATTTCTCTCTCTTTTCCCCAATGAATCAAGGGTATGGCAACACCTGTACTGGCTGTTCTACCAAGCAGTGACTAGTCGACCAACACACAATTTCATATATACGTCAAGTTAGTCGACCCACAAACTGAACACAGGGATGTAGTTGACCAAAAGAAACTGATTTGTTTCTACTAATTTGCAGGAAACTTAGAGTTTTGTTATGTGAGAATTGAAGATTTATTACATAAACAGGGTATGTGGTACCTTTCAGTTTCAGATATGTTCTCGACATAAGACTGATGAACCTATGGTAAACATCTGTGCTGATAAAACTACCATGACATCCGTCATTTAAGAACAAAATTACAGCACTACAGATAGGGAAAATGCATAGTTCATCTTTATTTATATTACTGGAAGCCAGGATAGCATAAAAGGTACTGGAAACCATGAACTCATCCATTCAAAACAAGGCAAAGCTTGTTCCTAAATTCCAAATATTTCAAGTAACCACCATAAGTTCATCCAGCAACAGGTCATTCAAATTCACTCCAGATCTGGTAATAAATAATAAATTGACCATTTGCGATAACTGTATCAGTATGAGAAGCTCTTGCATTCAGAGGAGATGCATACATACACGGACTGAAATATAAACAAACTCAAACTCCATGTCAAGGGGGTGAAGGCAAGAGGAAATATATATGAACCTTGGGAAGTTGGAGTTGGAGAGCTTCTTCTCACCATACTTCCTCCACTGGTGCCCGTCGTCATAAGGTGCGTAAGTGTCCGAGGTCCAGGAGCGCTCATCTTTCCTGATGATTTGTTTTTTACAAAACAGGAATTGAAGAGAAGGCACCACGAAGCGAAATTTACGGTACGGTCGAGGCGGCCGAATGTTACCGAAGCTTACAAGCCGAAATGAAATTGAGGCAATACTAAGAAGAGTAAATAGTTGATTCAGACGCGTTCCACTAATTGTTCCACCGAAACTAAATGATTCGCTACAGGGGAAAAGATGGCCAGCTCCATTTTTAGTCCAATTCCGATCAATTAAGTGCAAACTGTTTGGTGTTTAGGACATGGAACAAATTCAAACAATTTGGTTCATACCACCACAACATTCATGTTAACATGATTTCAATCAAGGCAATCACAGATCGAGGCACCAATGCAATTAAATGGAATCAAATCACTAGAGTACTTTCAGTCAGAGACAGTGCAACTGGGTTTCTGAAGAATAAATAGCATCAGCTACACCCATTCCTCAAACCACGCATATGAAGGTAACATCTATGCCCTCAAACCACGCATGCAACAAAGGTATTTGCTCCACAGACTAATCGAGGAACCGTGACTGGAAGTCCTGATTTCTACCCATTTTCCCCCACAACAACTAGATCTTACACCCCTGTTATATTTCAAACATTTGTCCTGCCATAGGATAACACCAGAGACACATAGAATCAACTATAACATGAATCCAAATTTTGCTGGGTTCCTACCATGAAGCTACAGCTACCTCGCACAGATCACCCGAATCAAATGGAGAAGGAAAAGAAAACCACCACAACTGAGTAGCGAAACGAACTTATAGGTGAGGGGAGATATTACCGGCAGGCGCACGAGCTCCCGCAGATCGACAGGCGCCTCGTCCATCATCTCCGGCCGTCCACTCCCCCACGCCCGCGCCCGCCTGAAAACCAAACCGCCACCTGAAAATGCACCACCGCCGCATCAGAGTCTCACATCGGTGGTGCCCCCACGAGCACAAATAAACGCACGAGAACTCGAGTAGACCAAACCGGAGAAGGAGGAGGATTCGCTAACCCTAGCTCCCCGTCGGCGCCACCGTGGTGCGTCTTCCTCGGGCCGACGCGGACGGAGCCAACGGTGCGGTGGACAACCGAGGACCGACCGGTCGAGGAGAGAGGAGTGGGGGAGTGGCGTCAGCTCCCTCTAAACAACAACAAACTGCGCACTAGAACCACCCCGCGAGCGAGAACCGCCGACGGGTTGGCGCGGGAGCGGAGGAGTTGGATCCGGGAGTGGCGAGGAGGGAGGGAGGAGGGACGGCACGCACCTTGTGGTCGGCCTCGGAGGCGGCGGCGAGGGCAAACAGGGACGCGACGGTGAGGGCGTGGGCCGGAACGGGGAGGCATCCGAGGCCGAGGGCCCCGCCACGGGCGCCGTGGGAGGAGGGGGAGCATGTCCGCCGGCGGCCAGATGCGGCGAGGAGCCGAGCGGGACGGGGGGCGAGGGAGTGTCACGGTCACGCGAGCCTTGGGGTTCGGGTTGGCCCGCGAGCGAGACGGCAAAGCCCGGTGGCCGACCGACCTCGCGCGATCCGCCGGCCGTAGGCTGCGGGGGGAGGGGGGGTGGGTGAGGCGGAGAGGGGAGGAGAGACTGCGGGAGGAGTGGGATGGGGTTAGGGTTAGGGTTGGATGCAGCTTATATACCAAGGAAACACGATGAGAACCATTGGATCGACGATCGATGGCTGCAAATCGTTGGGCTATTTGGGCCGACATGGGCTTCTCTGTTTATTGTTTTTCTTTTTCTTTTTTCCTTGTTATTGCACCATTGTGAAGTAACACTAAAATAATTATGTTATATGTACAAATATATTTTTATATATAGCAGTATGGATACAAGTTTTCATCTAGGAGTTTCAAGATTTTTCGAGTGGATTTGCTATTTTCTATCATTTAAATTAATTTCTACGTGTTTACCGAAAGTAATTCAAAATTGACCTATATGTGCATTAATAAGTTTAAAAAATTCAAAAAAATTATATTTAGGCACCTATGGTCCATTCTAGGACACATCTAGGAGATTGACGAAAATTCAATTGGCTTGTAGGAAATTTCAAACTTCTACTAGTCACCTTGTTATAAAATAATGATAATAATAAATAAAACTTATCAAAAAATTATGTAAATTAGCATAGGATCATTTTATCAATGTACAAGCTTGACAAAAAAAGTTTCATAAGATTTTGTGAAAATTGGAATATACATTGTTCATAAACTAGCTAGATCATCATAATGTTTTATAGAACTCAACTTAAACTTCAAAGTTTGTACACACTCAAATACTTTCTTACTCATGGGCACCTCAAATTTGGATGCAACCTTGTGTTGACCATAACATTAGAGAATATTAAGTTATATTAGCAATTATTATGAAAAAACATGTTTTTTATATTCTCTTTTTAGTTGGAAAAGATATGTTGTATGAAAAGCAATCAAGAAATAGTAATTAAGATACAAACAAATGGCACTCAGTAAAACATCTCGATTTTAGAAAAAAAATAGGAAAAAAATCAACCGATTTGGAGTTCGTATGAGGGAGAAAGACTAGTTACAATTTTTAATCCGAGGAAAAGAAGAGAAATCGGTCCTTCTTCATGAACACGTGACGAACTGGAACGAACTGATCAATTTTTCTTTTTTTCCTCGAATTAAAACTTGTAACTAGTCGTTCTCCCTCATACGAACTAGAAATGAGGTGATTCTTCTTCCCAAAAATTTTTAAAATCATGATTTATCAAGTTATGGTGTTGGATTCAATCATTTCTTCATGCAACAAAACATGAGCAATTCAAATTTTAAAATCCAAGTTTGACTCGGTCAAAACTCAGTCAAACAAAACACGAAATGAACTTGGATGAAAATCTTTTGAACACAAAAGTTTCAGAACTTGTCGAGACTAACAAACTTTGTGTAGGTCAAATTTCCATTTGAGGAAGTGGTGTATTATGTAGTTCAAATATAACAAGCCACTCACATAGTTTAAGGAACTATGTGAGTGACTTGTTATATTTGGACTACAGAGCACTCAACTTTTTTGAAATGACTTGAGATTTTTTTGGTAGTCATTTGTAGCAAAAATACGGTCCCTCACAAGAACTTACATTTTTTGGACAATTATTTTAATTTTTATAATTTTTTCGTGTTGTGTGAGACAAAATATGGTGAATTATACATTGAAAACTCTATAATTATGTAGCGACCTCCACATGTATTTGTTTCCTAGGACACATGGGCATGAGAAATGGTACTAAGAAGGAAAAACAATTTGATGTGATTGCTAAGAGTAACATTTTGTCCTCACTATATGTAGGCGTTTTCAATAGAGTTTTTAATTGTGAAAATGCTCATAAGCTATTGTCACACCCTGAAATTTCCAATTTCAGGATCTGAATAGAAAGAATAATTAAATAACGATTTTCCTATAATTTTAAAAAAAATTCCAACATTTATTTTTCTTTATAGGGAATATAGTATAGGAAAAATCCATTGTTTGATTTTCTAAATTGAATAAAAAGTTATGTGTGTTGCATTCATGCCGATGCATCTAGTGGTTCTTGAGTGCAAAAGGTTTAAAAAATGCGTTTAGGAGCTGTCCTAATTTTCCCGAGATTTTTCCGGATTTTTCTGGAACTTATTCTCATTTTCCTTGAGCTATTTCTATTTATTAGAAGGCTCCAAAATCTTTTTCATGAGCTCCAAATGTTTTATTTGGATTGTTCATGTCTTAATCTATCTCTAGGAATTTTCCTGGAATTTTTGTGATTTTTCGAGTATTTTTCGTGCTCTAAAAACATTTTCTGGTGTTTACTGGGATCTTTTTCGCATTGAAAAATAAATTCGAAAAAAAAAACTATCCTACTGGAACGGGCCGAGCCCGAAGGCCCGACCCGCTCGGCCCGCTCGGCCTGCCCGCCAAGCCCATCGGGGCCCAGCCGCATGCAGCAGATTCGTCTCACCCCTCACTCGTCAACTGTGACCAAATTCAACAATTCGTCACTGTTGAATTAACTACTATGACCAAATTTGTATATCGTCATAGAAAGAATAATCTTCTATGACCAAATATTTTTTTCGTTACTGCAAAGAGAACTATGACCAAACACGACATCGTCACTAGGTAATGGTCATAGATGATAGCATTTGTACTAGTGAAAGTAAAGCACTAGCATCTAAATAACAACATGGGATCTACATGGTTGGGAGTGACACGACACCTTCGTTGCCCGGTGCAGTGTACTCGGGGTCCTCCTCGTCCTCCTGGTCGAAGCTCGGGTCTGCGGCACGAGATTTGACGCGAGCGTAAGAAAAAGGTACACAACTAAGCAATAACTCGAAATAGAAACCTCTTTTTAGAAAACCCAAAAGAGCTCAAACTACCTACAAACAGCAAGGTTTCGAAATTACAAAATTATAGAAATCAGTTTTATATTTTTCTGAGCTTCCAATAATTATTTATGATTTTTCAAAGATTAAAACTATTTTAAATCATTTCTGAAATTCATTTACAAAATAGAAAAGGGATTTTTATTTATTATGCTGCTGACGTCATCGACTCTCGATTTTGCGGGCTGTTAGAGGGCCGAAAGTGCCTATGGGCTGAAAGTAGCCCAATGAGCTCGGCCCAGTCTGTCCAGACAGCAGAAGTCTGCTGGACCTCCTTGTACTCGACCCAGAGATCCAAGTGGACTGCTGGGCTCCTGTCGGCCGCTGTTGGGCCGGGACGCCTCTTTAGGCCCACAACCGCCCGGTCCAGATATGCTCACAGGGGCATGCCGGCCGCTGCTCGGCTTCCCGGCGCGCGACGCGCTTCCTCGCCGGCGAGCCTTCCGGCGGCGACGACGCAATAGAACTAGGGGAAACATAACTGGCTCGGAGAGAGAATCTGGAGTGGGGCGTTTCCCCATCTTTGCACGCGCATGCCCAGGCTCAGAGCTCAGTGAGAGACTCACGACGGCGCCGGGTCGCCCGCCACGCGCTCGGCGCGCAGCGTCGATTCGGCGTGCGTGCGCAGGAATGCAGCGCCCTGGCTCGGCACTGGGGTGCACCTGGTCAGGCCACAACGGCGCACAAGCATCCCTGCAAGAAGTGGCAAAGCACGGTACGATGGCCGGTTCACAACCACAGCGGCGCGGCGAGCAGAGCTCGGCACCGGAACAAGTCAGCGTCGAACGCCGTCGTGAACGGGCAACATCAAGATGAAACCATGGCCTTGGCGCTGGGGTGCGCTCGGCCGTGGCTTGGGTGACGAGACCTCCTGCACAAACGACTTCACGGCGCGAAGGCCGGATACACAGAGCACGGGACGCGTCGCCGAGTTGCGGCGCGTCTAGCTACACCGCGGTGAGGACAAGACCTTGAGGCGTTGGGGTGCGCACAGCCACGCCGCGCACATGCGTTCATCTGCAAGGGTTCAACACAGCACGCTAGCGACCCAGGCACGGCGCACGCCCGGCACATGGCACGGCGGCGCACGGCGGGGTGGCCCTCGGCCCGACAAATGCCAGACGTAGCACGAAGGCGCATTCACAAGTACAGCTGACGCCGCATGCCTGGGGTGGCAACGGCGCGACGGCGCATCAAGAGCGGCACGAGTCGTCGCCCGTTCATGGGGAAACGGCGACACGCCGACGCTTGGCGGCTCGAAGGCACGCACACAGGAATGTCCAAGAGAAGGTAACGGCGCAAGGGAAGAGGAGGCCACGATGCTCACAGCGCGGCGGAGGTGTAGTCGTTGCCGGCTTGTCGAAGACAGTGGCGCGACGTGGACGTACGCGGCGGCACCTGGCTCCTTGCTCTGCTTCGACGTCTTCTCCCGGCGTGAGCGTTCCCCCTCCTCCCGCCGCGACCCGTCCGGCTCCGGTTAGCGGCGCGTCAGCGGCGACGCGACGCAAGGCCTCCCCCTGCTCCGCCTCCATTTCTCCCGCTCTCCCCACTTCTCTGCTCTCCGCGGCGCTGGGCTCTAGAAAGAGGAAAAACCCCAACTGACCCGACTTGCGAGAGGGGGCGCGGCCCTGGGTCGTAGGCCTCGGTCAAGGGGCAGAGGGACCCAAAGCAGCGAGCGGGGCTCCTATTGGCGGGTTCTCCCTGGGCGGCGACGTGTCCGGCCGCCAATGGTGGTCGACCGCGCTTTGGCGTCACAGGCTAGGGGTAATTGGGGAAAACCACCCCACGTGGAACCCCGGGTCCGGGTCACAGGCCCGCGCGAGCTCGGCATGCGTGCCAGCTCGGCGGCCGGGCCATCCCATCACGCGCACTCGGCGTGGTGTCGCGGCGGCGCGATGCGAGTTCGAGTGGAAAAGGCGAGGTTGGTGGAGAAGGGGTGACCGACGAGCGGGTCCCACTTGCTAGAGATAGAGAGGATGCAGGGAAAATGTGCGGGTTAGCTGGGCCAAGATTGGCGCACGAGCTGGGCCGGCGGGCTAGGTTCAAGGGTTGGTTTCGGCCCAGCTTAGAGTTATAGTTTTGGAAATAGCTTTGAATTTAGAATTAAACTAGAGTTTGGATTTGATTTCAATTCAAATTCAAACTTCACTCAATTGAACTCCAAATAAAACCAGAATAAATCCAACTCACCTATTTTACTATATTTTGAATATATATTTTTATAAATGGGTCAAAATGGTGGAGAATTTAGGAGAGGGCTAGGAATTTGTGTTGAAAATTGATAGCACTCAATTTCAAATAAAAAGTTTTAAATGTTTGCATATTTTCACACCTTATTTTTTCTGGTTTGTTACACCTAGACTCTATGGGAGGAAAACACCCAAAATCAATTATTACAGACCAATACAAAGCCATGAAAGCAGCTATAGAAGAAATATTTCCTAAATTAAGGCATAGGAATTTTTTTCCACATCAAGTCAAAGTGTTATAACAAAAACCTGAAGGTATTTTGCGAAGCATGATGGATTGCCAGAAATGTTTGAAGATACAGTCAAATTTTCGCTGACTGAAGACGAGTTTGAGACACTATGGCAGGAAATAATTACTCAATTCAAGATTGAGAACAACAAATACTTCAGCAAAATGTGGACAAATAGGGAGAGGTTCATACCTGTGTACTACAAGAATGACTTCTTCCCATTCATTCAGAGCACTGGCAGAAGTGAGGGGACAAATACTAGATTTAAGGACAATGTAGGGCCAACCTACAGCCTTGTGAATTTCCTACGAGAATATCAAAAAAATAATTGATGTGATAAGAAATAAGGAAGAGATTGATGATAATCAGAGCAAGCAAAAGATGCCTAAACAACTTCAGTTGGATATACAATAGAGCAGCAAGCGGTTGACATGTATAACAAAAATATCTACATCAAATTCATGAATCAGCTAAATCAGACTAAGAAGTATAAGTACAAGGAGATACAAAAGGGCGAGATATTTGAAGTTTGGTACAAATCAAACCAGACAAAAGAAAGGAAAGAGAATAAGGAAGTACATAGTAATAACTGACCTAACCGAGGGGAAGGAGGAATTTAGTTGCATCTGCGGCAAGTTTAGCAAAGATGAGATTTTCTGCACACACATTTTGAAAGTGATTGTTGAGGAGGAGGTTAAAAAGATACCAGACAAGTATTTCTTGGACAGGTGGAGGAAGACGGAAACAAATATTAGAGCACAACCACTTGAAAAAGATACATGCACACATGAATTGCTGAGATTTAATATGATATCAAGGCAAGGGGCATTGTTAGCGTCAAAAGGTGCAAAGAAAGAGATAGCAGCGCAGTACCTTTGTGAAGAGTTCAAGAGAATAGACCGACAACTAGATGTATTGTTGGCTCAGACTGATGAAGGTGCATCATGTACTGTCACTGTGGAAAATACAGAAGTAGTTAGTGTGGACAACCTCAACAGACATCTTCCGGATGAAATAGTTGTATTAAAAGATCCAGATAGGATTCAACAAAAAGGTAGACCAAAAAAGTCGAAAAGACTGATGACTATGGTTGAGCAAGAGCATCAGAAAATGAAAAAGGCAGAGGAAAAAAAGAAGAACAAAAAACCTACAAATGCTAGTAAGACTAAATTTGGTTTTATAGTCTAGTAAAACCTTATTATTATACAACAAAATACACATGAAAACACAATTTCTTTTTGTATGGCGAAAAAAGTGATTACGTGAAACTATCTGCAGGTCCACAAGCAAAAAGTAAAAAGAAGATGAAGAAAGGGGAAACAAACCACAGTGGTGATACATGAGAAAAAAGCATCGGAAAAAGGAGAGGGTGCGAAGAAAAAAAGAAAAGGGAAAAGGAGATGGAGATGGAGGGGAATAAAAGAGAATTGTCTACTTATTTGTGTCCACAAACAAATTGGGATATTGTATAATGTGATATTATGAATTCTAAATGTTGGGATGCATTTTCTAATTCACATGGTACTGACAAAAATAAGTTGTAGAGAAATTAGCATTGCATACCAATGAGCAATAATTTTCATGACTACAGTACTGAGCATACTCTTATTTGAATATAGTAAAATATAAATATTCACTTATGTAAGAAAAAAATGTATTTAGGTTGCTATGACCAAACTAACCTGTCTGTACTATATGACAAGTAATCCAGCAGCAGTGCATTGTTCTATGTGACAACTGAAAAAAGAAAAATAACCTGAAAAAAATGTAGAGAGGTCATAAGTAAGAAAAATGATTAGCTTAAAAACAATAAATAAAATCAGAAATGGCTAATAAAATCACCTTACAAAAAGTAGACAACCACTGTTTCGGCGTATGTTCCAGATTAAAAGAGAAATATATACATAACAATATGGTTAGGTGAAAAAAGAACCAAAACAAGACTGGGCAAAAAAAGTGATTTTAAAAACATAAAAAACTAAAAAAAACAACGATTTTAAACACGATAGCATCATTTGGTAGAAAAAAAGGAATGAGCACTTAGGTCCACAAATGCAACTAGTTACATAACATAAGTTCTGCATGTTTTTTTGCTGCATATTGAAAAAGCTATCCCTATTACATGGTCTGTGACCAGGATAATGGCAAAAGGTAGCTGACAGAAGAGAGGCTCTTTTACTGGTTGTTATAACCTTGAAAATATAAAAAATAATACATAATAAAGTATAAATGTGTGATTAAAAGAAAGAGTAAAATAATAGCAATTGAAAAAAAGCAAAAAAAAGGCCAATGAAAAAGGAAAACCTTGTGATCAAAAGAAACGACTAGATGCTTGTTTCCAGAATTCTTATGAGAAAAGAACAAGTCATTAGCTAACTTGATTCTGATATTTGGAATGTCTTTCTCTTGAAACAAATTGCAGAGCATGGTTCTTGGCGATTGCCGGTTCTCAAGGAACATCATCACATAAATTCCGAAGTCAACTCTACAATGTAGAAAATAAAAAATTTAGAGGAAATAATTAGATAGAATTGATTTATGATTTGAAAACAAGGATAAGCAACAAAAAAGGAAAAAATTACAAGAAAAATCAAAGAAGATTAAGAGTGAGATGCATACTCGTTTGAGTCCGATTGTTTAGGTACAAGGGGGTACATCAATTGAAAATCTTTGAAATCCTTAGGCTCTTGGACAAATTTGTTCCACCAGAATATAAATGAGGAAATATAAAAAATACACAAAATTTAATTTGTGAGTCATGATGTAGCTACAAAACATTATATCTCTGACTCAGCTTCATATGAGGGGAGAGAGACACAAATGAGGCTACATACCATTAGGTCTCTGACATAAACATGATACTCATCGTTTTGGACATAGTATGAATCAAGAAACACAAACTTGGAGTCCTTGATGTCAACGATAAACAGAAACCAGTGATCGTCATAAAAGGTAGGGAAGTATAGCTGAAAACATTAGAGTATCAGTTGAGTTTAAAAAAACATGCAAAAACTTTAAAAATTGTATCAATGTAAAATAATAAAAAATGATAGAATTCAAAAAATTTAAACAAAAAGTTGTTCTTACAATATCAGATAGATGCAGCGGACGAGTCTTTGCAGATCTTTGAAATGCTTTTAACAGAGCATCTACATTAGCATCACTGGGATCTTTCAACAGTTGATCCTGTGAAAAGTTACAGTATACATAACAATTCATATATGGGGATGTGCATGGGAAAAACAAAAGTGATGCATATGTGCTATAATAAAAAAAGTATAGAAAACTCACAGATATGTTGGAGAAGAAATAGTGACGTCTTGAGTCATTGGGTTGGCCTTTAGGTTGGAAAAAAAGGTGGTAGTAGAATGCAGTAATGACAAAATTATTAACGCAACCTCCTGGCTTAAGTGATTCCCCAAGAGACCAAAAAGTGCATCTAACACCACCAAATTGGACTGCGTTCTCACTACAAAAACAAATGCATGGGGGAAATTATGAAAAAAAATTGAAAAAATAATATAAAACCAAAAGGAGATCAACAAAAAAGGAATGATAATAATTATAAAAAAAAAGAAAAGAAACTAACCTGCTGAATGATGAAGTAGCCAATGAGCGAATATCTTGATAGTTTGCAACCTCAGATTTGCTAACATCGAATCTTTTGTTTTTAGTGACAAAATCATCACCTAGATGCCTGCTAGGTGCAAGAAACCTCATTGGACCATGACAAGGAGCTTTACCACCAGTAGATGAGTTTCTCATTTTAAAATCTGAAAGATTATGAACATATTCATGATTGAGGGAGGAATTAGATGGGCAAACATTGGCTTTCCTGGTAAAATTAGTTTTCTGAGATAAGTTGGTGGCATTTCTATTATACAGAGCATCAGCTTTATGCACCATGTTTTCAATATTGCCAAAGACCTTGAGCCAACAATTTGAACATCAGGAGAAGCTTGGATCTAAACAGCACACAGAAAAATAAAAACATACAAAAAATTTAAAAATATGTAATTTCAAATTCAGCACCAGATTACAAAAATTGGGAAAAGGCATTTGAAAAAAAAACAGAACATACATTTTTCTTATAGGAATTGCATATGGATGGGAAAATAGGAGGCTTGGTTGACAGTTTTGGAGTAATGCGATGACCATCTTCTTGAGAAGATGATATAGTTCGTGTTGTGATGTCATCCTATAGAGCGGAAGACAATAAAATGATTAACATATAGAATTAAGAACAAACTTTAAAAAAGGACAGGAAGGAAGAAAAAAATAGGAATGTCACTAACCTCCTCGGAATCTACAAGAATTGTGGAATCAATGCAGTGATTTGTCTGAATACAAAAAATAGTAATAGAATAAAAGTTTGAGCATGTATAAAAAAGAAAGTAATTAGTGATGGGAAAAAGAAGGAAATTAAATACAAGAGAAAAAAGATATACCCGATATGACTTGTGTGAGGTGCGGACCTTGTGAGCAACTGACTGGGTGTGTTGGGATGCTCTGATTGAGACACGCTTTGTTTGTTGATGACTTAACCTGGGGACTTTGAAAGCAGATACATCTTTTGTAGCAGAATTTTTCTGGGATGAAGGAACCTGGTCAAACGACTCATCCAGATTGCACTTCAATCTAGCAATGTACGGGCCTGGGGAAAAATAAATAATATATAAACTATTTAGGAAATTATGATATACAATACAAAAATATTAATATATATTTTATTTTGAAAAAATTAAAAAAGGAAAATGGTAGGTGAGAATATTACTGAATGATGGTACATCAGTAGACCAGCGGTTCAAATGGTTTTGTGTCAGATTATTCTGAGCAACAGCAATTAAAACTAAAAAAAGTCAAAATAAAAAATAAAAACCATTAAAAAATAAATAAAGTTTATGTGTTTACCTTATATGAGCAAAATAAAGTGAACCAAAATCTTTTACTAACCATTTCTAACTAGCTTTTTCATGATATCTTCAACATTTGAATTAGTAGCCTGGAACAAACAAAAACAAAATAAAAAATATATATGTATTGATTAAACAAGATAAAAAAGAAGAAAAATGTCTTGCTACTTACATGTCTTGTTACTGAAGCAGCGGTTTTATGATTGTGAGATTTGGATGATGTATGCGGAGTAGATCTTGTATGCTACAACAAATTATCAAGCAAAAATTGTAAACCTGAAAAAAATTACACCAAGTTTGATAGCAGAAAAAATAGTCGATATTGTCGTCAGCAGTTCGGGCAGCTGGATGCCCTCCTGCATCGTCGACTCGGTATTCCACCAGGGCCGGTGCTTCGGCTGCTTCCCACTGGGCTTCGGCAGCTCCGGGTGGTGGTTGGTAACGTAGAACCACTTCGACTTCCAATCCTGGTTGGAGTCGATTAACTTGTATGCCAGGTACTACTCCGCGACGTCCTCGCGCATCTAGATGTCGGCCCCTCCGACTACTCGCGGGTCGTTGGCGCTCGGCTGGGGCTTCACGCGGAAGAACTTCCGGAAGAGTACCCAGTGGGGCTTGATCCCCAAGAACGCTTCGCAAAAATGGACAAAGACGGAAGTGTGGAAGATGCCATTGGGGTTGAGATTGAGGTACTCGATACTGTAATACTCCAGAAGCCTCTTGAAGAAGTTGCTTGCTGGGAGGGCCAACCCGCGCTCCACGAATCGCGTGAACATCGGGATCTCATCAGGACTCTTCTCCATTGGATATGGATCTCCCGCGGCGGCGTGCCACATGTCGACCTCCTTCTCTTGGAGAAATCCGTTGTTCAGCAACGCCAACAGGCCCTCGGTTTTCACCTTCGATTTCTTCCACTCTTTGCTGGGATTCGAGCGCGGGGGAGACACTGGTGGTGTTGACCCCCCAGCGGATCCAGCGGCCTCCTCCCGGGATCTCTTCTTCCCGCCGGCGGTCTTCATGCTCTTGGATGGTGAGGGCTTCATTCTCCAAGTACAGCGGGTTTTCGCTCGCATCCGCTCGGGGGCTACGGTGGTGGCTACTGGCGGCGGCGCGCCTGGATCTACGATCTCCACTGAGATGGCAGTGTGCACTGGCGGCGGATTCTAGGCAAGATCTACTATGAATGGCTACAAGTGTGGGGGGTGAAAAACCCTAAGGGTTTTGGCTTCTATTTATAGGTCAACGAGCGGCTCTGCAACGGCCGGATGGATATGTTTCAACATGGCTGACTCAGCGGCAGCGCCTGACTCTTCAACGTCCAGTAGTCGATGTGCCTTATCTCGGGGGCTCGGCTACATCTAATCAACTACTTGGGTAGCGACAAGATTCAAGAGCAACTAAGGACACATTCTACATACAAGATGACCCTTCAATTCGAGATGAAGTACTTGACTCAAGGCTCGGGGGCTCCGTGCCACGTGTCCTTCGGTTTTTTCTCCGGATTTTGCGGGATAATCTTGCCAGAACTTCAGATTGACCCTCAGCCAGAGTCTACGACTCAACCTAAGGCTCGGGGGCTACTCTATATGGAGTGCGATTTTGCAATCGCACTTCCATATAAATTTCGGCTTCAAGACAACACGAGTATTGTTGAAGACTTTCAAGGGCAGAACTCGAGGACGCTTGGGGACTACTCGAGAAGACTTCAGGAATTACTCAAAGATCAGCTGGAGTACCTTCCAGCCTCGGTATGCTTCAAGTATTCTTGAGGACTTTCGACTTGTAGTACTCGAGGACGCTTGAGGACTACTCGTCAAGGCCGTCAAAACTACTTGAAGCTATCCTGCTCGACTACAAAGTACTCGGGGGCTTGTCGTATGGACCTCCCTGTAACACCCCAGGTGTTTATTAATTATAAATACCTTATTTAGTTGTGTTAATCAAGTTTAACCGGCTCCTAAACATGTTTGACATGTTTTGTCATGAATTTGCACAAAAGACCTCGGTCAAAATCCCTAATCACGGTCAAACCCTAGATCTACTCTAAAGGCTGAAATGGTTTTCTTGCGCGTTCTCCAAATTTCACTATAGAAGTTCAAAATCGGCCAATACGAAAGTTGTTCGTTATTTCCGGGAACACATTTTTCGTAATTGGCGGACATTCCAATTTTGAGCGCAAATTGGCCAAAAATCAAGTTTACTGCGCTGTGAACGAAGAACCGAGCCGTGGAAAATCTGCAACTTCGGTCGGCGTTCCGGGCAAACCATTGATCAAAACATATGTCGCCCTTCGGGAAAGTTGTAGATCTATAGCTCCTCTACAACTTTGCTTTTGGGAGATTTTTCACTTAGTTGACGATTTTTGGAGTTCTACATTTTTGAAGTAGGGCCGAGCGAAATAGAACGGCGCACCGCGCCGGCGCACGCGCGCTCCCGGAGCGCCGCGCCCGTAGCGTCGGCCACGTGCGTGCACGCCGGGCCCCGGCGTACGGATGCCCGGGAGGCTCCGCCGTGGACCGCGAGACGCCGTGGAGACTCCGCTCGAGTGAACCGCCGTGCGCGCGGGCCTACGTACCGAGCCGCGCCCGTCCGGGGCCACGCGCCCGCGCGTGCGAGCGCCATGCGGCCGCACGCATGTAGCAGGCTAGCTGGCCGCGCTCTGCCCTATGGCCAGCCCGCGGTCTCGACCACGACGATGCGCGCGCACTCAACCCCCTCGCGCGTCACTCCAGTCCGCAGCCACAAGCATCAAGGCCGCCGTGCTCCGTCTCGCGAACGCGTCGCAGTCGACCTTGCACGTCGCCACCGTCCAGTGCATGGCCGCCGCGCCCTTCGCTCCTCTGGCCGACTTTGCGGTGCCTCTCTTCTTCCCCTAGAGCGCCGCCTCATCTCCCTGAGCAGCACCGCGCCACGGCCCGACCGCCCGGGGACGCGCGGTGACGGACCGGGGAGCGCAACAGCGGCCGGTCTAGGACCAGCACGCCGCCGGCGCCCTGCGACCCCATCTCTCCCCCGTCCAAGCCCCAAAACGAGATCGTGGTGAGTCCCTCGTCACTCCCCACCACTTCCCGGTCAATCCCGGCGACGAGCTCGCCGGATTTTGGTCCTCTCCGCCGGCCATGGCGCCCGAGGACTACATTGCTTCGATTTCGGTCTTTCCGGGGAGATTTCGCAAGTTTCCGGGGACCCGGTTGTGAAGGTGAAAGTTAGGGATTCGGCAGTACCTTCGAAAAATCATTAAAAATCGTAGAAAAATCAGAAAAATGCAAAACCAATTTTGTTGGGTTCGTGGTGAAGAAATCTACCTTTTCTAGAAAGCATGTATAGGGTTTTTCTGTACAGTTTTTGAATTAAAAATTCAAACGCAGTTTGGAGTGTTTTTAGTGCAGTTTGAAAAATACACATGCTATGAACTTGAATTTTGGATATGTTTCTCTGTATGGCATGTATAGATCTGTGACAAAAATTTGCATGATTTTGACGTATATATTTGCAGTTATGATTTATTTAAGCTTTATGCTAGAATAAGTTTGATGCTTTTTATAGCACCTTTAATGAGCTTTTATTTGAGCAACAGTGCACCCTAGGGCTTTGCCTTGATGATTAGTACCCCTGGTGTGATGGATGTGATTTTAGGGAATTGTTTGCTTGGTGTTTTGGATTTAACCTTGTGTAGGAGCTTAAATTCAAAATCTGAAAAATAAATTGATTTTGCAACCATGCTTTGGTCAGAAACTCATTCTTGGCATACATGACCTTTAGGAGAAAGTTGAGATCAAAAAGTTTATTAAATCTTTTTATATGAATTAATGTTGATTTACTAGGCTGCAATTTGTCTTTTTCGTATAAATTAATTTATAAATGATCTTAGGCCAAATTTTGGTGTGAGAGCTTAAACTAAGCATATGTTGCTGTGTGCAAAAGATTAGATTCATTGGAAGTGTTTTTGATTTAATTTGGATGTATGGTTGAAAGGCTTGTTGTAAATAATTAAAGAAAGAAATGGAAATTAAAAGTGCTAAATTGTGAAATCATGTTTGTTTCTGTTTTTATTAAATTAAACACACCCGCTTGCTGTTTGGTGAAGTTAAGTAACTTAAATTGCTTAGATGTGCACACAATCACCATCAAAGTAGTGTTTTGTTTATTATCACACACCCCAATAAATTATATGAGAAAATATTAATATTTGGGTGAATGTGTCCAACAAGAGTTGGCTTTGTAGTAATTCTCCCACCTTCACCTTAACCTAATGCATGTGCATGTAAACGTGTAGATATTCCCGACGGAACATACACGCTCACCCAGGAGGAGGAGGGAGCAGCTAGCGGAGAGGTGAATCAGTTGAGTGTGCAGCAAGACCTGGACCAAAGTCCAGAAGAGCCAAAGGCTTGGTTGGGTGTAGAGTCTGAGGAAGGCAAGCACCGGTGTCATCTAACCCATCTTTTAACAATGAAAATCATGTCTTTTACTTTTCAGCATTTATGCTTTACTTTGTGCATTTAAGTTTCAGGAGTTGTTTTGAAACCTAGTTGCATGATCCTTAGGACTCCTATGCTCTTTTACTAGTATGTTAGTAACGCTAGTGCCATGCTCTAAGGATACGGTAGAAGTCGAGTAATGACTCATTGCTCGCGAGATATAGGATGCTTATGTTGGAATCCTAAATTGGTTAAATTGACTCGCTCATGTGGTAAGAGCAATGGGTTCGGTCTCGACCGAGTAGCATGGTGCTTGGTCCTAAGCTATTGAACGTACCAAGTACTTGTCGGGAATGGGACCGGTAAGCCTAGTACCTTCTGAACCGGGGCGGGATCTTTCTAGCTACCCGCTTGGGATGTGTCTCCGGGCTAGCTACCCGTGGTATAGTGTGTGAGTCCGGACTGGTCGGGTTAGACCCTCGGATAACCGTGTACCGCAGTTTGTAGCGTCCGATCCTAAACTCGTGGGATGTTGGGAACCGCCTCGGTTGGGGTAGACACCGCACTTGGTCTACTTTCTTCCGTGTATCTTGGGTTTACCTTGCAAGGATATAAATCGATCGATCGTCGGTCACTCGCCGTTATCCGAGTCGGCTTGACCACCGGCTACCCCATGTTTATTTATGGAACATTTGGATTAAAATTGTTACATGTTAATATTGTTTGCACAACATGCTTGTTTAGTACAGGTGCTCACCTAGACTAATTAACATACTAGAATATGAGCTAAAACTTGAAAATAAGGATCCACTCTTAGTCGCTTTTGGCAAAACAAACCCACAAGCCAAAAAGCCTTGCATGTCTAGTCTTACTTTATTTTTGTCGGGTAAGTCTTGCTGAGTATTAGTACTCAGCCTTGCTTAATCTGTTGATTTCAGGTAATCCTCTCTGGCCTGGTGTCATTCCAGAGGGATGGGAGGTTGATTGGGAGAACGATGATGATGAGTGATATGCATGGATGGCCTCCTATGTATATCACGCGTTAGTTTACTTTCCGCTGTTTAAACTCTGAATCACTTTTACTTTTATGTACTAAAAACCTGGTTTGTAATAATGTTGAACTTGTGAACCTTTAATGTAATGTAATGTTGTACTCTGGTCCCGCCTTCGTGTGGGCTTAGCGCATATCAGCGATCCTGTTGTATGTGATTTACCGGGCTTTACCCGGCGGAAGCGACTTAATAATTCTTTATTATTGCTTAATGGCCATGTGGACCGGCTTAGGCGATAATACGGAATTATTTTGGGGGCGGTTGCATCACGGTCGGTACCAGAGCGATGATATGCACCAGAGTATTTAAAATACCTTAACAAACTTGTTTTTGGAATAAAATTTGCCAAGATTAATAATCTTGCTAAAAGAGTAGGACGTTAAGGTTTAATCTAGTCCGAGAGGCCCTAGAGGGAATTTTTGGGTTCTTTCAGGTGGCTAGTATTCTATTGTGTATTTAGTCTGACTTCCAGCACATTTATTCCTGTCAAAACTTACTTTCATGCACAACCATACTAGTTCATCACGTTTTGCCATACGTGGTGGTACCACAGGGAAGTCCTGTGAGGGACTAGTGGGACCTATTCCAATGGGTGCCACGTCGCGTCTGCGTCTCGTCACGTTTTGCCATACGTGATGGTACCACGGAAAGTCCGTGAGGGATGAGTGAGGCCTATTCCAATGGGCACTCACGTCGCGTTAGAGTCTTAAATAGGACACCGTCCATGCGGCGGCTTTACGCATGGATACCGTTTCTATAAGTGAACGGTAATGATTGTGGACGCTTTTGTGAGTGCTGGCACAAAAGGTCTTGAATATCCGTGATTTTCTGCGGGTACACTAACCACGGTTGTTAGGTACGGTATTTAAGAAACGAATAGCTTCCGACTAGTTATTATAGGGAGAGACGTTTATATATGCCCTGCCACCGGCACTAACTTCGTTTTTAAGCTTAAAAGCTTTGTGAGGAAGTTTAGGACGCTTCTTGCATCATGTAAAAGTTATTGAACCAAAAATGAACTTAAAACATGTGTCCTTTGGTCCTTAATTAAATTTTGTTTCTTAAGGATCAATCATGCTAGTTTGATGCTTTGGTGTGTGGCTAAGCAAAATTTAACTAGCTGCTGTCCAAATCTTCCTAAGGATAATCTAGAAAATTTCTGGCTAGGTGTTCTTTAGGGAAATTGTTCATCACCTAGTTAAGTTTGCTCCCTGAATTTCTCATGATTTTAGGAGTTTTAAAACTAAAGTTAGGATAAAAATGGCTAGCCTACGTCTTGCTGAATAGCTGTCAAAATTCTGAGTTAGGCAGAAAACTCGAATCTTTACTTATAGTTCCAAACAGAATTTGACCTGAGAATCTACAGCAAAAATGTTCATTATCTAGCCTATATCGTGCTGTGAAAATTTCATGGTAATTGGGTACTCGTGTATTGAGTTATGGTCTTTTTAGTGAAGCTCTGCCCTGCTGAATTTCTGGGCAACAGCACTCTGAAAATGGACCTTTTGCACCCTTTTCCAATCTGTTATTATTCAACCTTTGAATACCAAAATCACTCCTTAGGTATCTATCTACCTCCTGTAGAAGTCTCAAGGTCATTAGAGTTTTAGTTTGAGAGTTATACCCAAAACACTAGGTCTCTGTCCTGCTGAATTTCAGAATTAGTGATCTCTAAAATTCAAATTTTTAGGTCATCTTCCTTTGGGATATAGAGCAAACCTTGAATATCAAAATGATTCACAATTTTGTGATGGTCATGCTCACAAAATTTCAGCATTTTTGCATGTGTATATTGAGAAATATCGAATTTTTAGTAAGCCACTGTTTGCTGTAAAAACTGCTAGACAGAGCTTTGGTAACGAACCTTTCGACCCCGGTAAAAGTTGAATCTGTCCCGGAGTTGAATACCAAAGTTGTGGCTTATGAAATTCTACACATGCTTACCAAAATTTAGAAATTTTCGACACTTGGGCCGAGAGATATGAATTTATTTCTCAGAGCTATTGATGTCCAAATTCTGGAAGTTTCCACTTGAAGTCTCCTTAGACATGCCTACTTGTCATTTTGTTGGCAAAATTATAGATGAAATATCTAAGGGAAAAATCACATGATTTCGATGGAAGGAAACCCTTTCCTCAATTCTGGAGAAGTAGTTGATAGTGAGGCAAGTGGTAGCAATCCACCATTGTCATCAAACTTGTGCTATACGAATGGCTATTACCCCCCATTTGGTGTGGTGATCAATGCATGAGGCTAGCCCAACTTGAAATTGCTCTCACTTGGCAAGTGCTTGATTAGCACCATGAGAGCATGGCCCAAGCATTGGATACCAAATGAAATCATTTGATAGCTAGGATTTTTCTTCCAGCGACATCGTGATAAGATCTTTTAATTTCCTTGAAAATTTGGGCTAATTAAAACTACAAGCGTGGGTGGAAACTTTGTATTCGACACGCTCATCGAAATTCAGCCTCCTCGTGTTCCTACTCTAAGAGTTGTAAACATGTTTGTGAACCTTGGCTTGCTGCACAACCGCCAAGGCAAAGTAGAGGTTTTCGGATTCGTGAGTGTGATTTCTTAGCTGACGTGTTCACTCCCGTATCATGTGGGTATGCTCTCTCGAAGCACTCAACTATTCCGGTTGTTGACATCATGGGTTCGATCACTATTGATCTCCCAACCTTGAAAATGTTTCTTTTTGACCTTGCTCATCGATTTTGAGGGCAATAGAATGAATACGAAGTATCGACACTTTCTTACCTACATAAGGAACATATCATATCTTTTGTCAAGTCAACTAAAACTCCGGTGTGCTCTTTTTCTTTGGTCGTTTTCCCCACACTTTCTTTAGATAGGAGACGACACTTCAACTCCCTATAGCCATGAAACGTTGGTCCCACAACTTTCTGGTGTTGGTATCCCTACTTTTCTCGCTCTAAAGTTCCTTGCCTCAAAGTTGATTTTTTTCCTTATGCTTGCTCACAAACAAATAAATAAATTCATGTTTATAAGTGTGAAGAATCATGTGGCATGCAAATTGGAGCATTTTATCACAATGCATATGCATACCTTAACAACACAATTTCATTGCGCATTATATAACTTGTGCATTTGGGAAATCTTGGGTGACTAACTTGCATAAGTATTTAAAAAAAATCCTTCTACTCTACCTTCCTTGTGGTTGATGATGTTTCCCTAACTAAAGGTGCCACGATGGAACCTAGGGTATCATGTGGTCTGCAGCCATGTGATTATCACAAGGAGCGCGCTGGGTATCTTGGGTTATGGAAAATTACTCACCACAATTTTGTTCCTTACTCTTTGATTGCTTCGCCTTTCTTAACTAACTCCATGGGTGCAATAAAGCATACTGACTATGCACCATGAGCAACATATCTCATGAGCATATGCATCAACGCATTTCATCAACATGTGCATCAGCATGTGTGCACTGCATCATGCACGCATCATGTGCATCACTCATTATGCATCATTACATAAGCATCATATGCTCATGTGCATATACATCATACTATATGCACCTCATCATAAGCATCATTATGTGCACCATTCCACTAATGCACAACTCATCTATATACATTAATGTTGCAAGCATGTCTCATGGGTGCACCACATATCCAGTTAAAAGTCACTGCACCACTAATGGGATGAAGGATGTCGCTAATACTCATAAAATAAGTGACATGTGAGCAAGCCTTTCTGAAATTCCTGTACTAGCCTGTCTTTGCATATCTTTCCCACTAAATATCTGTAAGAACTCCTGGTAACGGCTCTCTAACTATTCTTATGAACTAACATCAGAGCTACGATGGTAGAACCCTTAAGCCATCATCGAACCCTTGTTATTCTCCAAAAATATTTCTTTTAGCAATCTTAGTAGGGTCAATTGCTAAGATTCCCATTCCTTATAAGAGATCCTTATGAAAACTTTTCAACTCGGTCTTCTTTCGATTAATCACACAAGTTTGCCCGATATCAACTTAACCGAGTTAAGGTGTATAAACAGAGATGTTTCATGAGCAATCAAGGTTCTCCAAAAGTCAAGATATGAGGAGCTTCTGAGAACTCAGTGAATTGTGATCCTTTTTAATGTTTCTTTCAAATTAATGGAATCAGGATATAAGAAAACACAAGTTTGGCAAATCCTTCGATCAAGCCTTCTCAAAGCAATTTTGGTTCTAAATTGAGGACACCTCGAGCTCTTTTCGATTTCTCCAATACCTTGGTTAATTCTCTAAAGCCATTTATCTCATCCTTTTCGTAGCCGTGATGACGGTATGCAACATCAACGCTCTACCGTCTCTTCTCAAAGCTACTGATCACCGCCTACGCCTTACTGTAGTGCCATTGCCAAGTTGCCAAGGACATCTCGATGGTAGTGCACCCTCTCGTCGACATACCAATGGTTATCGTCTATAACAACTGTCAGATCACTGCCCCTAATGGGTGGCCTATGTATGACATGAATAAGATAAAGATAGGACCCTCCATCCGCCTTCTTCTCTGAGTTGGTTAAACTCGGGAAACAATTTTCTCTTTCTAAAATTCCTTTGGAGGATGAGGAATGTTCTCTAAGGATATGAAATGAATCAGCCTTCTTATGGATGACCTGGACGACAATCTCCGCCAGAGAAAATCCCTTAAACCCAGAACTGAATACTAAAGATCTTTGGACTGCCTACATATCCGTGTTCCATCAATTCTGTGCCACTCCATCACCGCTGTGTTTCACTACAGCGGCCAACGCTGTATTAATCTACTGGTCCTGTCTCTAACGCCAAGCGTTCCATCATTACTACACTGTGGCGACCATCAGTAAAGAGGGGAGTATCGATCTTTAATCACCCGACCACCCTTTGTAGAACATGGCTACTAGCTTCTTTCTTAAAAACAAACCCCTATAAAACCTTCGGGTCGAGTTCTCTAACTTTCTAACCTGTTGATATGCTTGTTCATCAATAACTACCATACTCGAATTTTTGTACTCTTAGGGAGTCTAATTGGATCGTCATGAACTTTCAGGGAAATGGAATCCACCACGGGAGATCCAGTCAAATCTTCGACCCAATGAGATGTCCCCATCTCTTCCACCAACACAGGAGGTGGTGGATATCTTTGCCAACACATTGAAAATTTTGGAGGGCCAAAATTTGGTGTTAAGCCAACTAGTGCAAAATGTCATCCATAATCGTTATCAAGGACTATCGCAAACTAGTCTATCCGACAGTCTTTCCCAAGCAATTTCAGAATCTATTATGGAGCAAGTCTATCTATTCAATCTATTGATGAATCATGAAGCTCAAAATCAACAGAATCAAGATTCCAATCAGCAACTCCTAGATTCACTAATGCCACCGTCGCAACTTCCTATGGAACTTAGGGAGGAAGAAAGAAGGAATAAGAGTCACAAGCGAGATTTGCCAAAGATTGACTTGAATGGATGGGAAATTACATGCACCGAACTTCCCTCCCGTGAGAAAAAGCCAAGCAACCCATCTAGTGTTGTGGATCAGCCCATCAAAACCCAGTGGGTCCCAAGGTCCAATACACCCACACCTTGTCTCTGCTTCAATTGTAGAGATCCGGGACATTTTGTGAGGGAGTGCCCGAAAACTGAGCAGAACAAAACAAATCGGCACGGTCGAGGCTCAAGAGCCAAGCAGGGAAGTCAAGGCAAACGACCAAAACCCCAAGTGAAACAAGGCAAACATAACTTCACGGGTATACATTTCTATTTGAGAACAACCTCCCCTAAGCAAGTTTTTAAATGCCTAATCTCGGGACGAGATTTCTTTTAAGGGGGTAGATCGTAACACCCCGGGGTGTTTATTAATTATAAATACCTTATTTAGTTGTGTTAATCAAGTTTAACCGGCTCCTAAACATGTTTGACATGTTTTGTCATGAATTTGCACAAAAGACCTCGGTCAAAATCCCTAATCACGGTCAAACCCTAGATCTACTCTAAAGGCTGAAATGGTTTTCTTGCGCGTTCTCCAAATTTCACTATAGAAGTTCAAAATCGGCCAATACGAAAGTTGTTCGTTATTTCCGGGAACACATTTTTCGTAATTGGCGGACATTCCAATTTTGAGCGCAAATTGGCCAAAAATCAAGTTCTTCGCGTCGTGAACGAGAAGGCGAGCCGTGGAAAATCTGCAACTTCGGTCGGCGTTCCTGGGCAAACCATTGATCAAAACATATGTCGCCCTTCGGGAAAGTTGTAGATCTATAGCTCCTCTACAACTTTGCTTTTGGGAGATTTTTCACTTAGTTGACGATTTTTGGAGTTCTACATTTTTGAAGTAGGCTGAGCGAAATAGAACGGCGCACGCGCGCGGCGCACGCGCGCTCCCGGAGCGCCGCGCCCGTAGCGTCGGCCACGTGCCGTGCACGCCGGGCCCCGGCGTACGGATGCCCGGGGAGGCTCCGCCGTGGACCGCGAGACGCCGTGGAGACTCCGCTCGAGTGAACCGCCGTGCGCCGGCCTACGTACCGAGCCGCGCTCGTCCGGGGCCACGCGCGCGCGCGTGCGAGCGCCATGCGGCCGCACGCATGTAGCGAGCTGGCCGGCCGCGCTCCCGCCCTATGGCCGGCCCGCGGTCTCGACCACGACGATGCGCGCGCACTCAACCCCCCTCGCGCGTCACTCCCGGTCCGCGCCCACAAGCATCAAGGCCGCGCGTGCTCCGTCTCGCGAACGCGTCGCGGTCGACCTTGCACGTCGCCACCGTCCGGTGCATGGCCGCCGCGCCCTTCGCTCCTGCGGCCGACTTTGCGGTGCCTCTCTTCTTCCCCTAGAGCGCCGCCTCATCTCCCCGAGCGAGCACCGCGCCACGGCCCGGCCCCGGCAGGACGCGCCGGTGACGGACCAGGAGCGCAACAGCGGCCGGTCTAGGACCAGCACGCCGCCGGCGCCCTGCGACCCCATCTCTCCCCCGTCCAAGCCCCAAAACGAGATCGTGGTGAGTCCCTCGTCACTCCCCACCACTTCCCCGGTCAATCCCGGCGACGAGCTCGCCGGATTTTGGTCCTCTCCGCCGGCCATGGCGCCCGAGGACTACATTGCTTCGATTTCAGTCTTTCCAGGGAGATTTCTGCAAGTTTCCAGGGACCCGGTTGTGAAGGTGAAAGTTAGGGATTCGGCAGTACCTTCGAAAAATCATTAAAAATCGTAGAAAAATCAGAAAAATGCAAAACCAATTTTGTTGGGTTCGTGGTGAAGAAATCTACCTTTTCTAGAAAGCATGTATAGGGTTTTTCTGTACAGTTTTTGAATTAAAAATTCAAACGCAGTTTGGAGTGTTTTTAGTGCAGTTTGAAAAATACACATGCTATGAACTTGAATTTTGGATATGTTTCTCTGTATGGCATGTATAGATCTGTGACAAAAATTTGCATGATTTTGACGTATATATTTGCAGTTATGATTTATTTAAGCTTTATGCTAGAATAAGTTTGATGCTTTTTATAGCACCTTTAATGAGCTTTTATTTGAGCAACAGTGCACCCTAGGGCTTTGCCTTGATGATTAGTACCCCTGGTGTGATGGATGTGATTTTAGGGAATTGTTTGCTTGGTGTTTTGGATTTAACCTTGTGTAGGAGCTTAAATTCAAAATCTGAAAAATAAATTGATTTTGCAACCATGCTTTGGTCAGAAACTCATTCTTGGCATACATGACCTTTAGGAGAAAGTTGAGATCAAAAAGTTTATTAAATCTTTTTATATGAATTAATGTTGATTTACTAGGCTGCAATTTGTCTTTTTCGTATAAATTAATTTATAAATGATCTTAGGCCAAATTTTGGTGTGAGAGCTTAAACTAAGCATATGTTGCTGTGTGCAAAAGATTAGATTCATTGGAAGTGTTTTTGATTTAATTTGGATGTATGGTTGAAAGGCTTGTTGTAAATAATTAAAGAAAGAAATGGAAATTAAAAGTGCTAAATTGTGAAATCATGTTTGTTTCTGTTTTTATTAAATTAAACACACCCGCTTGCTGTTTGGTGAAGTTAAGTAACTTAAATTGCTTAGATGTGCACACAATCACCATCAAAGTAGTGTTTTGTTTATTATCACACACCCCAATAAATTATATGAGAAAATATTAATATTTGGGTGAATGTGTCCAACAAGAGTTGGCTTTGTAGTAATTCTCCCACCTTCACCTTAACCTAATGCATGTGCATGTAAACGTGTAGATATTCCCGACGGAACATACACGCTCACCCGGGGAGGAGGAGGGAGCGGCTAGCGGAGAGGTGAATCGGTTGAGTGTGCGGCAAGACCCGGACCAAAGTCCAGAAGAGCCAAAGGCTTGGTTGGGTGTAGAGTCTGAGGAAGGCAAGCACCGGTGTCATCTAACCCATCTTTTAACAATGAAAATCATGTCCTTTACTTTTCAGCATTTATGCTTTACTTTGTGCATTTAAGTTTCAGGAGTTGTTTTGAAACCTAGTTGCATGATCCTTAGGACTCCTATGCTCTTTTACTAGTATGTTAGTAACGCTAGTGCCATGCTCTAAGGATACGGTAGAAGTCGAGTAATGACTCATTGCTCGCGAGATATAGGATGCTTATGTTGGAATCCTAAATTGGTTAAATTGACTCGCTCATGTGGTAAGAGCAATGGGTTCGGTCTCGACCGAGTAGCATGGTCTTTGGTCCTAAGCTATTGAACGTACCAAGTACTTGTCGGGAATGGGACCGGTAAGCCTAGTACCTTCTGAACCGGGGCGGGATCTTTCTAGCTACCCGCTTGGGATGTGTCTCCGGGCTAGCTACCCGTGGTATAGTGTGTGAGTCCGGACTGGTCGGGTTAGACCCTCGGATAACCGTGTACCGCAGTTTGTAGCGTCCGATCCTAAACGCGTGGGATGTTGGGAACCGCCTGGTTGGGGTAGACACTGCACTTGGTCTACTTTCTTCCGTGTATCTTGGGTTTACCTTGCAAGGATATAAATCGATCGATCGTCGGTCACTCGTCGTTATCTGAGTCGGCTTGACCACTGGCTACCCCATGTTTATTTATGGAACATTTGGATTAAAATTGTTACATGTTAATATTGTTTGCACAACATGCTTGTTTAGTACGGTGCTCACCTAGACTAATTAACATACTAGAATATGAGCTAAAACTTGAAAATAAGGATCCACTCTTAGTCGCTTTTGGCAAAACAAACCCACAAGCCAAAAAGCCTTGCATGTCTAGTCTTACTTTATTTTTGTCGGGTAAGTCTTGCCGAGTATTAGTACTCGGCCTTGCTTAATCCGTTGATTTCAGGTAATCCTCTCTGGCCTGGTGTCATTCCAGAGGGATGGGAGGTTGATTGGGAGAACGATGATGATGAGTGATATGCATGGATGGCCTCCTATGTATATCACGCGTTAGTTTACTTTCCGCTGTTTAAACTCTGAATCACTTTTACTTTTATGTACTAAAAACCTGGTTTGTAATAATGTTGAACTTGTGAACCTTTAATGTAATGTAATGTTGTACTCTGGTCCCGCCTTCGTGTGGGCTTAGCGCATATCAGCGATCCTGTTGTATGTGATTTACCGGGCTTTACCCGGCGGAAGCGACTTAATAATTCTTTATTATTGCTTAATGGCCATGTGGACCGGCTTAGGCGATAATACGGAATTATTTTGGGCGGTTCTGTCACACTCCCTAGGCCCACTACCTCGGTGGGTACCAGGACCGACTACTCGGTGGGCCCCTGGGACTACTCGGCTTGTGCCGCACGGCACCTGATGGCGTGAGGCGCAAGAACTACGGTGGAGAAGTACTCGGCTAGGAAGCTATACATACCTTGTACTGTGTATAGGACTCCTAGACGTACACGACTAGTACTCTTTCCCTAAACCGACCTGTAACCCTGCCTCCCGGACTATATAAGGCGAGGCAGGGACCTTTCTCTCTCATTGCGCATCATCTTGTAATTACATCCAATCAATCCAGAGCTACACAGCATACATGACGTAGTGTATTACGCACCTCGCAGTCCAAACCTGTCTAAATTGTGTGCCACGTGTCTCTTCCTTCGAGTTACCGATCTCGGCGAGACCACATTCATCTACCTCGGGTACTCCCCTTAGTAGGTTGCCGGTCTAAAAAAACCGATAGATACCTTCCTAGCATTATCAGATTTATCACTGTTACGCCTTTCAGGTGGTTGGTCTGCAGGAGGAAAAATTAAAAAAAATAAAAAGGTGTAATCAAATATGTGGATGAAAAAAGTACATGAAAACGAGTTGAAAAAAAGAGGAAATGAGCAGGGCTGGTTAGGGTGTGAAAAAATGACCTGAATTATCACGGGAGCTGGGCACATGTGGTTGAGGAGGGGTGTAACATACCAGAAATTAGGTGTGCAAATTTTGCGAAAATTTAAAACTTTTTGTTTGATTTGAAGTGCTACCAATTTTCAACCCAAATTGCTAGCTCTCTTCTAAACTCTCCACAATTAAATCCATTTATAAAAGTATAATTTCAAATTATGGTAAAAATAAGTGAGTTGGAGTTTCTCTGGTTTTATTTGGAATTTAATTCGGTGATGTTTGAATTTGAATGTGATTCAAATTCAAATAGTATTTCAAAACCAATTTACAACATTTGGAAAATCACTAACCTTTAACTTCTAGCGCAAGCCGAATCTCCCCTGGAGCTAACCCGCAGCCCAGCAGCCCACCAAGCTTCTAGGCCGGGCAGCCCAGCTACTAGCGCCGATTCCCCTTTTCCTCCTTCACGTTGACGTGTGGGGCCCACACGTCAGTCTCTCCTTTTCCTTCCTCTTCATCCCCTTTTCTCCCCAGCACCAACACCGCACCGCTCGCACCGTCCTGCACACGTCGCGGTCGCGCGCGCATGGATGGGACGCCCGGGCCGCCGAGCTGGCACACACGCCGAGCTCGCGCGCGCCCGTGATCCGGTCCAGGGGTTCCACGAGGGGTAGGTTTCCCCATTTACCCCTGCCAGTGATGCTAAAGTAGAGGCTGCCACCATTGGCGGCCGGCCACATCGCCGCCCCGAGAGGAGCCACCAATGGGAGCGCCGGGAACCCATCTTTGCCCCTACGCCACCTTGACCGGGCACTACAACTCCCGTGACCGAGCCCCTCTTGCAAGCCTAGCCGCATTGGGGTTTTCCCCCTTCCATGGTCCGCCGCCGCAAGAGGAAGAGCGAGGGGAAGTGGGGGAACACGAGAGGGGAGGAGAAGGAAGCGGGGCCGAGTGGTGTGTCGTCGTCGACGCGTCGAGAGCCGTTCGAGGGGGCCGCACCGGAGTGCCGCCGTGGGGAAGAAGAAGCAGAGCCGAGACCTCGATGCCGCGAACCTCTCCCTCACCGTTGCGTGTCCTCTACACCGAGCCGGCGACGACCACACCGTCGACCCACGGTGAGTGATGTTGTCCTTTCTCCCCTTGTCGAACCTTGCTGCCCGTGACGCGTGAAGCGCACCCCAGCGCTGTTTGGGTCGACCATCGCGTCGTGCTTCGAGCCGAGAATAGGGATGGCAACGGGCACAGATTACCCGCGTGCCCGCGGGTAAAAACCCGATAGGGCGAGGGTACGGGTTTCTCTTTCTGCCCACGGGCACGGGTGCGGGTTTTACATTGTACCCACGGGCAAAATTGCAGCGGGCATAAAAAACCTCTACCCGTGCCCGCGAACCCGACAAGTATCCGTGACATGTGGACCTCATATACAAGTATATAATGAAATCGGCATGCTTTCTAGGGTTTCGTCTCATTTTTCTCCTCCCTCCCATCCAGCCACATGGTGGCCGCCGCCACCCATCGTCCCACCCATCCCCCGCTGCCCAACACCAGGCGGAGCCGACGCACGGCGCCCCGCGCCCCGCTGTCGACTTCCACGAGCCCCCACCATCCGCGACCCCCGAGGCCCGCCGTCGGCCGCCGCGAGCCATCACCGTCCGCCGCGGTGAGCCCCCACCGTCGCCCGCCGCGAGCCACCGCCATCTGCCGTCGCGAGCCACCGCCGTCCGCCGCCCCAGGAGCTCGCCTGGCCCCCCTATTGCGCAGCTCGACTTCGAGATGCCCCCGACCTCTTCGCTCGCCTGGAGCTCCCCCTGTTCGCTGCTCGCCTGGAGCTCTCCCCTGTTGTCCTGACGGGCATGGGTGTGCCCGCGGGTTTAATGTGCCCGCGGGTGGCGGGCGCGGGCACAACTTCCTGCCCGTGACGGGTCGCGGGCGCGGGCATGGGCACAGGGTTTGCCTCGCGGGCGCGGGTTTATAAACCCTCTACCCGCGGGTATTGTGCCCGTTGCCATCCATAGCCGAGAACTCTTCCCCGTGCTAGCCATGTCCGGCATTCGTGCCGTGTTTGCCTCCAGGATCCCCTCAAATCTACCCAGGAGGAAGCTGTCGTGCACCCCAGCACACGAGGGCCAAACCTTTGGGCACCAAGTTCATGTCGAGGATCACCCCGCGACGCGCCGCCGTGCCGCGCGCCGCGCACGCGTCGCGCCCCACGCATATGTGTTCCGGCCTTCGCGTCGTGATGGTTTTGTGCATGGGGTTTCACACCCGAGCCACGGCCGTGCGCACCCCAGCACCCAAGGCCATGACTTCTCTTCATCGCTGCTCGTTCGCGTTGATGTACGACGCCGTCGCGTCTTAGTGCCGAGTGTCGCTCGCCGCGCTGTGTGTTTCTGCGAAGTCGGCCTTCGTGCCACGCGTTTCGTTTTGCAGGTACGTGCGGACGTGGTCTGGCTAGAGCGCACCCCAGCGCTCAGGGCCGGGGCGTGGTCTTTTGGTTGTCGCGCCGCCACGCTCGCGGATGCCGTGCCATGCCGCACCGCATAGCATTCCGCCATCGCGCCGGGTCACCTTTGTGCGCTCGCACGAGTGCTGGAAACCCTCACCCTTACCCTAGCAGTCGTTCCACACCGCCTCCTAGTCTTGAACCCGCTCGCCGTCGGCGCCGGACACGCGACACCGCCACCGGGCGCTGCGCTCCAGTGCGCCATGCGGTGGCAAGGGCATCCGTGAACCCCAGTAAAGCTGGGGGTGCACCAGTGAGCCTTAGAACAAAACCTGGTTTGGGCTACTAACCTGGACTGTGGCCCGTTAAGGCTTGTTCGAGCCCGTCTAGGACCCATCTTAACATGTGCAGTAAAGTTCAAGGAGGTCTTGTGGACTTCTGTCAACTAGGCCATGTGGGCCGAGTCTACTGGGCCACTTTCGGCCCAGTGACACTTTTGGCCCATCAAAGGCCCATCTAACTGCTGGCTGCTGACGTCAGCACCCTTTTTAATAAAAATCCTTTTCTATTTTCTAAATGATTTCAGAAATTTTTTATAAATGACTTTAACCTTTGAAAAATCATAACTAATTATAGGGAGCTCAGAAAAATATAAAACTAATTTCTATAGTTCCGTAAATCCGAAACCTTGCTGTTTGTAGGTAGTTTGAGCTCTTTTGGGTTTTCTAAAAATATGTTTCTATTTGGAGTTATTGCTTAGATGTGTACCAATTTCTTACGTACGCGTCGAATCTCGTGCCACAGACTCGAGCTTCGACCAGGAGGACGCAGAGGACCCAGAGTACATTGCCCCGGACAACGACTGCTCCAACGGCAACGAAGGTGTCATGTCACTCCCAACCACATAGATCCCATGTTAATATTTAGATGCTAGTGCTTTACTTTAATTGCATTGCTTGGATGAATTGCATAGCCAGTTGATTAGCCTTTCCTTGATAATTTGTTATATCCTGATTCCTTGTTTTTCCTACTTCGGGACTAGCTACAGACCCCTAGCTAGTTCCACATACCAACTATCCACACTTTTGTTGCTTGATTATGGATGGTATTCTGGGCTTGGACTGAGATGCAGGAGATCTTGGTGTGTTCTAGCGTGTGTTTTGGGTGCGTTCCTCCTTGACGTGTTTTGGCGGGAGCGAGCCACTTGGTTACTAGTGAACGCCTGCCTCGGGAAGATGTGATCTGGCCTCTAACCCGAGCGGCGTGTCGTACGAAATGGAGATGGGGAGTGCTCGCTCTCGGCCCCTAAGGACCGAGTCGACTTACCACCAGATGCAGTATGTACTTTCGTACAAACCGCCCGCCTTGTTATGGGCGAGGGTGCGGAGTGAGACTCGTAGTGGATAGCACCCCTCCTGTAGGTGGATCGGTGTGATCGTGTCGGGAGACGGCTCTTTCCTCCTTAGAAGACTTCGCCCCGGCGAGGCCGGGGAAGGGTTCCACAGCTTCGAGGGACCTCTCGCTGGCAGTATGAGCTCTACAGTGGAGACTGAGCCAGACTCGGACACGCAGGAAGGTACTATCCACTTACTTGGCCTTTAGTCGTATGATAGGGCCTGGAATCGGTGACGACCGGTTTCGGTCCTATTCGAGCGGGTATAGTTGTACAACCTCTGCAGAGTGTTTAAACCTATAGCTATAGTCCACGTCCACTGGTTATGGATAGTATTGCTTCTACCGCTATTTCCGACTAGACATACTTTTCTTGTGCTTCTTCTCTCCCCTGAGTGAGTGAGCCCGGCTTTGGCCGTTGAGATGTGGGGATAGGAGCTGGTGGGCCCCAGATCGCAGATGAGAGTTGGGAGCTGGATCGTGGTTGTGATCTGGTGTCTTGGAGTGGAATCCTTGAGCGGGGTGTGGACCCCAGAGGTGTGGACCTCGGAAGCGTGAGCTTCCCTGAGGTGTTGACCTCACTGCATATCTCTGCTTACCTTGAATGTTGCTTCGCTGCTTTGCTTAAGCCTTCTACAGCCAGAGTAGGAATATATCTTGCATAGTAGAACATACACTGCTTTTGCCTCTTTGTTGGGAAGCTGACATGATCTACCCGCTTATCGGGTAGATCCTGGTGTCTCTGACACAGAGCCGGACTATGACTTCGACAACGACAGATGGGAGGACTAGGACTCTTTCTACGCTCGAGTTGCCTGTGGATATGGAGTTTCCCGTGCGTGCATGGAGCTGCTGCTAGACGTTTTCTTTCTGTTTGATTCAGTCCTGTTGGGCTTGTACCCGACATGTGCCGAAGAGATGTACTCTGATTAATGTAACAGTTAAATGTTGTACTCTATCTATTTTTATCTTTCTGTATGGATTTTTGGTATTGCTGAGACAGGGATTGCACGTGGTAGCCCTCCTGGGACTACCACCAAGGTGCAGAGAGTTGGGTTTCCGTCCGCGGAAAACCGGTTCGTTTCACGAGGATTATCATCTGAGTCTGAGTTTGATGCAGGTAAATCTCCAAAATCAGAATCATTTTTCTCAGTTTCAGCTATAGCTTTCAAAAGTTCATCAACAAGACTTTTAGTTCTATCTTGCAGATTTGTTGCATAGTTCATCAACTTTCCAAGTAACAACTTTATGTCAGTGGGAAGGCTCGTGACATATTGAAGATCCAAGTTGACAGATAAACCAGACATGCGACAATGCTTTAAAACGAGCTCTGAGATCTTTTCAAACTGTCGGGCAGGTTACAGCCAGCAGCTTCTTCCAGTTGCTTGCAGAAAGCAACATCCATTTGAAACTCAAGTTCAGGAGCTGTGTATAAACGATGTTGCAGGGATAACATGGTTAGAATTTTCAATATCCTCGAAAGAAAAAACGGATGACTAACATTGAAAATGGGAATAAAAAACCAAAAAGTTAAAAAATGAAAACAACAAATGAGTGGAAAAATAACTGATCAATGATCATACCTGGGCATAACAGGTAGCATCGTAGTCAAGGAGGGGGTGCGTCCATATACTCCAGGAGACATCTTGTCAAGTTTAGAATAGAATCTGATCATGTCATCTTTCCAAACAAAGATTCGAGGGATGTAAGTGGTACTTGACGGGCGCGAAAGTCAATATGATCCAAGTACATGACCTGAAGAATAGAAAAACCCAAAAAGAAATGTTACTCCTACATTGATACATAAATAAAATAAACAAAAATATAGACAAAAGAAAAAAAGGAAAAACAAAAGAATTCATGCATGAGTGAAAAAAAGCACTGGGGGTGTGTTTGTGATATATAAAAAAAGAATAAAAAGTGGAAAAAATAAAAAAAAATACTTACAGCAAGGTAATATATGCAACCGCCTAAAGATTGCCGAGCCTTAGAGGACCCAACACCTGAATTTTGCTCTATTGAAAGCCTTAATGTGACTTAACAGCCAAGAAGTAACAAGCCCAGCCCAATCGTAGTCTCTTGCGTTGTCAATGTCCTCAAAGACACCAAAGTATTTTGGGCTCGGAACTAAAGAAGTGTTGGAACATAAAATGAACTGAGCGCTACAATCATGAAGTATACGAAAACATCCTCATCGCTCATTTCAGCTTGCTTGATTATCTTGTTTGCAAAGAAAGTCACTTGTGGCAGATGTTCCTTGCCAAATTTAGTGAGCACAACTGTCTTTCTGACACTATAGTCAGAAGGAATAGGCTTTGCACCCATTGGGACATCGATGACTAGATTCACAGATTGTTTTGTGAGAGAAATAACCTATATAGCAAAAGAATTAATTAGCCATACTAGTTTACCATGACGAAAATAAAAACAATAGTTCCACATCTCGTGATATAGTACTGCTACTTCCATGTTCTGAAAAAGAGAAATCATAGTAACACTGTACATGGATAAAAAAGGGTTAGAAAAAGACCTATTAATATGAACCAACTGAACAATTTTAATTTTTTGGCCTATTAATATTTGCATGATGACAGAATATTTTAAAGCTCAACATTCAGCTTTTAGTGACGATTCAGTATCTTAGTCATCTACCAGAAGTAATAACAAATTAAAAAGTAACCAAAAAAGTCTAATAGGAACATTGCAAAGGATAATATTAATATTCTACTTGTGTCACCCAGCATAAGAAAAAGTAAGCAAAAGCTAACGAAAAATTCAACTTAAAAGTGGATGTAGTTCTGGTAAATAGGGTGGGGGGCTAATGTAATTAGTAGAATCAGGGCGACAGGGCAAGAACCATGTAATAGAGTAATGCTGGCGTAAAAAAGAAAAAAAACTCCAACAACTATGCTTGGACATCAAAAGAAAGATGAAAGGTATATGAACAATAAAAAAACAAAACAAATATACCATAACTTAGGCTCCATCCCTTGAGTTCCCTCTATAGAGCATGGTATGCGTGATGAAATTAAATCTATTCTACACGAGTACTGTTAGACACCAGGCAAATTTTAGAAGTAAACTCAAAAAGGCGACAAAGGTGCAGATATTTAAGATCTTAAGAATGATGTAGTCATTGAATCCAATAACACAAAAGCAGAAACTTCAAAAAGTTTAAGCACAAAAAAGAAGTCGTGATTACCCATACTTCCAGGTTTATATACAGTGAGTGAAGTAAAATACAAAAGTATAAAAGAATATAGAGTAGTGACCTTTCCTCCCAAGATAATATCGCCTGATTTAGAATCAACTTGTCAGGCAATCCATGTAACAAATTTCTTTGGGACATAGCACTTGCTAAATTGTAGAAGAGATCCAAAGCCATAGCTTTCAATTACATTTCTTTGATGTGGAGTCAAAGCATATATAACATTTGCAAAGGCAGTAGCAGAAAATCTAATGAACCCATCATCATCAGATTTAGCAGGCTTTGTCCTTTTAGTCTGGGAAGAATTAAGCACAAAAGAAAGGAGTGAAAAAATAATTTTAGCTTTGGTGAGCAAAGGATATCAGAGACTCGGATTATATACCTTGTGAGTAGAAGGAAAGTTTAGTTCACGCCTCAACTTCTTAATAAGCTTCAACTGATATAACAAAAAAATGAAAAAAAAGAGTATGTAAAAAGAAAACTATAGATAAATTAAACTGTAACGAACAAGAATAAAGATGCATGAACGGTTGTGATTAAAAAAAAGCGTAAAAAGAACATACATCTGTCATCACTAGGTCGAACAAGAACTAGTTGAAATCATCACCACCATCTGTTGACGAGGAAGACTTCAGTTGAAAATGACCAAAAAAAAGAAGAACAGTGCATGTTAGATGTTGTAAAAAAAAGAACCCAACTGCATAGAAAATACAATTAAACTTAAAATTTAGTAAAAATAACTAGGCTTACATCAGAATGAGCTTCGTTTTCAGGTGGCGTGTCGGCGTCAAAAGAGGGCTGTTGGGAGCATTGGACATCTTCAAACTCAAGTTCTTCGGACTCATAGTTGGATAAATGGGCAGCACGACTAGAGCGCTTTCGTGCCATCTACAAAACAAGTAGATGAAAAACAAAAAAGGTAAACATATTATCAATGAAGCAAAGAAAACACATATAGCACACACATAAAGTTTTGCGCCATGGAATAAAAACCAGAAAAAATGTGTGAAGCCCCATAAACAGTAACTAGCATAACTTTATAGGACAGACAGTGTGTGCTGAAATAATTGAAACTACCTGAATCTTAAAACCTGGATAGAGCATTTCAAAAACACTTGGCTAAAAAACCAAAACACTGGAAAAACTCTAAGTCATATTAAGCAAAATAAAAAATGATGAACCTACATGTAACAAAATATTGAGCTCCCGTCCGAGCTACACTACAAATACACTCATAAAATCAGTGATAGTGAATAAGGAAAAACACTTTAAAAGTGATGTGGCAAATACCAATTCAGCAGTCAAAAGAGCAAACATCCCCAAGTTCAAAAGTTGTGATGTTGCTCCATACTAATCGATAAACACTAACTGCATTGGCGAATTAGCACACTAACATAGGCTAGCCAATCAGCGCGCCAACCTATTAAAAATATTAATAAACCAAACAAAACTCCAATTGACTAAAACAATTCATGCCTAGTTACCATGGGGTCAGAAGCTAAGAACTACCAAACTACTAACCATTTTGGTTCCTAAAAATCATGGGAGCGAATTGAGCTCAAACCAAAATGCAATATAAATATTTGAGATTCAGCTAAACAAAATCAAATGAACATTCAAACTCAAATTAACCTAAAACCAAAACCAAATACAAGATTCAACTACAGATTCATCTATATCAAATCCTAATGATGATTCAGATGTCAAATAACTCAGGTTTTTCTTTAACGAATGCATGTTTCCATTTTAATTTAGGGTGAGTGACTTAAACCCTCAAATGGCAGAATTATCAAATGATCGAACAAATCTGAAACAGATGAATCGGCAAAAATGCAAACTAAAGTACTAATGATTCTGCATTGAGATGCATATTATTGTCTCATTAAATTTAGAGATGCAACTGTGCTACAATAAGGTACAGATCAGTTTACCCTAACACATGAACACAGGGATAGTGTGTGCAAAAAAAAATAGAAAAAAGAACATACACATCCATGGGTAAAAACAAATATCGTGCACATATGAAGATAACCTAGCTCACAATTACACAAAATTCAAAACTGAGAACATGTAAAAAAACTAAACAGTTCATCAAACTTTCCCTGGTATGTACTAGGAAACCCTAAAAAATGCAAAAATCCACGTAGAATTGAAAAAATGGGTAAAACATCAAGGGGCAAACTACTCACCGAGTTGATGTAGACACCTGGATGAACCAATCATCATCAGGGGATAGCAAGGGAGAAGAAAACAGATGATGCTCCTTCACCCAACACCCCACCCAATCGTCACATCAGCATCGATAACAGCACGACCGAAAAAAGCGCCATGGCGCACCACATCAAATTCAGCATGCGAGGGGCAAAAACAAAAAAGGCAAGCGAATCAGAGAGATAATCGACATGGAGGGGAGAGGGAGAAATGAATCGTGGAAATGGGACTCACCGACGACCGTCGGCAAACTTGGGGGGAATAACCCTCGACACCGCACATGAGGTAAATTGGCACAAAAACACAAAACAAATCAGTGCTTCCGCGTGGAACAAATGGAGTCGGATACACTAGATCAGCAGAAACGGACTCACCTTCGGTAAGAACGAAACCCTAGGATCACCTCATCGGCGGCGAGTACATGTGAACAGTGAAACAAAAAAAACCAAAGAACAAAATAAATCAGATGAAGGCGCCCGCGGCGAAAACGACGGGGCGTAGTAGATCCATGGATAAGTAACTCACCGGCACGGTGCGTTTTGAGGGATGGCCGCGAGGTGCCGCGGGTCGCCGCCCGTCGCCGGAGAAGAGGATGAGAGAGAGAGGAGCCTGGAGCAAGATGCGAAATGAAGCGGCAGAGCATGGGAGCCGAAGAGATAGGCGGCACAGGTCCCGAAACTAAAGAGATGAGCTGACACCCGGGGCCCGCGTGTCAGAGTCAAAACAAGCAGATCCAGATTCGGCAGAAAGACAGCCGCAGATCGCCAGATCGACGACGCAAAAAATCGTGTGACAGAGGGGGGAGAATTGCACGCGTGACATATAGCTTTCCCTAAAAATTACATAATGATTTGATCAGCTAATTTGTTTTGAGAAAAACATACTCCACAAGGAGCAGATACGATAGTAACGATACCATCTAATATTTTGGTCCGTGTTGTTGTGCCAGAAGGATATATGCCTCTCTTAGCATAAGCAAAGCTAGCGCATGGGAATTTTCAGAAAGACGATGAATTTTATCCGATGGAGGCCATGAGAAAAAGGATGGCAGGATGCTGCTGGCCGGCCTAATCATATCGCTTTCTTAATCCAAGCAAGCTTTGCATCGAGTGGCAATTAATTCCGTTGGCCAAATGAGCATGAATGAGATGCTTCAGCGCAGCATCTTTAGTGAGAAGGAAACGCCCGATGGAAAGTGTCAAATTATCCGGGTCCGGGCCACATCGAAGTCGCTAGCTGATTCTCAGTTGTAGTGAGGGGTGACCAAACGGGACTCGGCTAAAGCACGGCCGGCCGTGCTGTAGCTAGTTTGGGTGGCCTTTCCTCTTTTGGCAATAATCATCATCCTCCCCCCTTCTGCGCGCCACGATTTTGGCGGGACCAGGGGAAAAACGCGGGAAGACCGACCCACGGTTTCCTGGTCCCGCCAATTGCGCCCCACCCCACCCCCCGCCGCCGGAAGCCCTAGACACCAGGTCGCGATTAAAAAAACAGGAGAAAAGTGGTTGCCGTCGCCGGATCGGCAGCGACGCCGCCCGCTCAAAAAAAGAGTCAGATCCAGCAGATGTAGTGCAGAAGAAAAAAGCAAGAAACACCACAGGTATGTACACAGATCGATGATCCACCCAGGTTGTTTTGTGGGACACGCGGATCCATAATTCCTGGCAGAAAAAAAGAACCTAGATAATTTCCTTCGCTTTATGTTCATAACTGGGCATTCTAACTAGCTGATGCAATTTTGGGTCACACAGATCCGTGACGATATTGTACTGATCCTGGTAGATGTTTCAAATCTTGTGCATCGCCAAAAACCTGTCTTGTGCAGCAGCAAAACCCATCTTCTAACAACACCAAAACCTGTCTTGCTTCTTAGGATCCTTCAGCCTGGACAGAAAAAGTGAATAGGAAAACACATAAATAGATGGTAGCAAAAATTACATGGAAAAATGCTTTGTTATAACTCTTGATATGCACAAGATACAAAAGCCATGCTGCTTTGTGTGTATTACATTGTAGCTTTTTTGTGTGTTGTATTACATTTTGATGTTTGCTATTGTTTCTAAAAAATAACTAGCTCTTGCTTTTGTACGGGATATTGATTTGCTATTCGGATTTATGATCATGGATTTGAATGAGTTACCCCGGAGTCCGATTATGACTTTCTCGGATGTCGAAAGTGCAAATCCATCATATTGCACTCAACCGATCTTACGGATCGATGGATTGGGTAGAAAGGATCAGGCGCAGGGTGGAATCTTTGTGTCAACAGTAGATCTTATTGACAATCAAGTTGCTGTCCTAGATGGTTCAAGCACTCATAGCGATGCTGCTGGCAATCAAGTTGATGTCCTGGATGGTGGTAGCACTCAGAGCCATGCTATTGGTGTTCTTTGCCCTGGAGTTGTAGCATTGGATGCCCGTGACATTCTTGTTGATGGTGATATAGTTGAGGAAGTTTGGTCTACACCACCAATTCCATATACTGGGCAAACATTTTCTAGTAAGGGGGAAGCTAGGGAGTACTATAATTGTTATGCAAAGAGAATTGGCTTTTCTATCCGTACAAGCACTACACGTTTGTCTACCATGACTAGGGAGCAGCGCAAAGTGACGTATGTCTGCAACAAGGAGGGCCACGGGAAAAAAAGCAAGGTAGATGCGAATACATGTGAATCTGATGATGATGATTTGGTGGAAGAACATTCGCAACCTGGAGATAGTGCTTCTGACGGAGATAATAATAAGAAGAAGAAACTAGATGGTGGCAAGAAGAGAAAAAGGGAGAAGATGTTGTATACAGACTGCAAAGCTAAGATTGTTGTGAAACTTATTGAGGATAGGTGGCATGTTATCAACTTTGTTCCTGACCATAACCATGACCTAGTGTTGAAACCATCGCTAAAAAAATTCTTGAGGTCCCACAAAGGGATCCCCAAGCCTGAAAAGGATTTTATTACAATGCTCCACGGTTGCAACTTGAGCACGGGTCGCATAATGCGACTCATGAGTGAGTTCTACGGGTCTGCGCAGCAAGTTCCGTATGAAGGCAAAGATGTTGGCAACTTTAGGTCGACAATTAGGAGGGTGGAGAAATTTAAGGACATGCAGGAAACTCTGGACCGCTTTGCTGACCTTCAGGACCAGGATCCTGACTTCTATTTCAGAGTTAAGCTGGACGGAGATCATAAGGTTCAGAACCTTTTCTGGGTTGACAGTGCTGCAAGGAGGGCGTACATTGAATCATACCATGATTTTGTTTCGTTTGATGCAACTTACATGACGAATATGTACGACATGCCTTTTGCTCCTTTCCTTGGAATCAATGGTCATGGGCATACGTTTCAGTTGGGGTGTGCATTCATCAGGGATGAGAAGACACCTAGCTATGTGTGGCTGTTTAAAACTTTCCTGTTGGCAATGAAAGGCAAAGCCCCTCTAAGCATTATAACGGATCAAGATGGGGCTATGCGGAGTGCAATTGCTGAAACAATGCCCAATACTAATCACCGTAATTGCCGCTGGCACATAATGGATAAATTCTCTGGTACAATAGGTCCAGTCCTTGATAAGGATGAGAAATTGGAAGATGATTTCAAGGAGTGTGTGAACCACACAAGTAACTCCGCTGAATTTGAGGCACAATGGATAGACATGATAAGCAAATATGGCTTGCAAGAGAATGAGCATTTTCGGCGCCTCAATGCGATCGAAGTAGCTTTGTTCCAAAGATACTTCATGCATTGCTTTTACCCGTTCTTGCAGTCAACCCAGCGCAGTGAGGGATTCAACGCAGTGCTGAAAAAGTATGTTAACCCTAACATGTCAATTCTGAATTTTGTTAGGCAGTATGAAAAGATCCAGGAAAAATGCCTCATTGCTCAAGAAGGCGAGGAATTTAGGACTGATGACAGGGAAAGAAGAAGGTGGTCAAAATTCCCTTTAGAGAGGCATGCGGCTACTGTCTACACCAAAAAAATGTTCTACAAGTTCTCCAAGGAGTTTGAGAAAATTGCAGAGTATGACGTGAAGCCCGAAAGTCGGTTGCATTATTTGTTGGTGCCTAACAACGTTCGTGTGTACGGTTATGGCAAGAGATCATATGTAGTGACATCAATTGAAGACGAGGAGATTTTCTATCGCGAGTGCGAGCAAGTTTGACAGAGATGGGATGGTATGTTGCCACATTATGAAGGTGCCGACTAGATTAGGTATCAAACAAATACACGATCGCTATATATCGAAGAGATGGACACAAAAGGCGAGTTGAATACACAGAGAAATTATCCGCGGGGAGCGAGTGCACACTCGATTTTATTGCGCGTGGCATGCCCTTGAGCGACGGTAGAAACATTGTGGTTCACCAATCGTCTACGACGCGTTTGCGGATTTGGCGGTACCGAGGGATGTCTTTCAAAAGAAAGGTACACTATTATGCGGACTCACATTGGGGTCATGCGCTCCGAGATTGATGAGATTAAGAAAAGAAAGAAGAGCGAGCAGACAGATTGGGAGCGCCGCAATATCCGTCCCCCTCCGTTGCCTCAACTAATGATTGTCTTTGCGGGGTCTTCAATGGGTTTGTCCGCTACCAGGTGAGCCTACCATAGGTGAGAAGAAATGATTTTTTATTGCAAAGGTAGCACGACCTTTTCTTACATGTAACTATAGACTTACTTCGATTCCGTTGCGGGACCGTGGGGAACCCACCGAGATCCAAGGTGAAAGGGCGCAAGAAAGAGAAAAGGCTTAAAAAAAGGGATGAACGCGAGAACCTAAAAGGAAGAACAAATGCCGGATTTGCAGGTCAACAGACCATAATGTCGCGCGGTGCTCCAAGAAAGCGGGAGAAGAAAGAGTGGACATAGGGAGTGCTTTGGTTCAAGAACTTCCGTCGCGTGAGTAGGAAAAAGAACCGGGGCCATATGGTGAAGAGATGGAAACGACTATTTGCTTTTCTTATAATTATTAATAAAGAGATTTTGTATAAATTAAAGTTTAAATTATCAACTATACCATTAGTTACTTTTTGAAAACATCAAAGTTGATGGGTTGGTGCTTTTAATATGCAAATTTAAATGATATAAGTTCTTTGGGTGCAGGGGCATACCTATTCCAAGCCTAATTCCCGCTTCCACTCTATGTCATTCTCCTCATGGTTGAGCCAGCTGTATGTTAGTAGTTTGCGGATGTTCGGCATGTCAGACCCCTTGAAGTTGTAAATTCTTTGCCCATCCCAGTGCTCGGCATGTAACAACATGTGGTATCCGCAGTCATGACTGCGTTGGAAAACACAAACAAGGTAGAAAAAATTAATAGTCTAACTGTGAAACAGATAGATGACGAGGAAAACATAGTCAGGAGAGATAGAATGGTACTTACTTGTTTGTTTGTTTTGGAACACTGATTTCAACGAGTTGATAATCTTCTATTTGTTTGTTAGAGTCTTGATAGTGAATGGACCACAACTTCTTGATAGCTTCAATGAGGTTGTTGCAGCAGTTCCTTAGATTAAGGTTTTCAAGGCTTCTCATTGAATCTAGCACTTCAAAACGCTCATTGCGGATGTTGAGTGTAAGGAGGAAGTAGTGGCCGATGTTGTTTTCAAGAATTTGAAGGACTCGGGAACATGACCTGCATGCAAGGGGCACATTTTAGTTGCTGCTGCTGTTGGAAAAAGATCAGTAAAACAAAAAAATGCAACAGGATAGAACAACGTACCAAATGTCTGTGATCTAAATGGTTAGTACTTTTTCTAACTACACGCTTCACCTCTACCCTGTCAAGCTGTCCTGATAGCAAAAAACCCTACAATTTGTAAAAAGATGCTTGTAACAGACTGTAACAAAAGAGATAACAAAAAAATACATTGTGGAAAAACCATACACACCGAGATTCTTAGTGGAAGGACTTGTTTCTTGGCCTTCCTGCCAGTTGGGTTTATAGCATAAAGAGCGACCTCGGCAACTGTGTTCAATAGCTCTCCATTTGGTTTTACAGACCTTGCAAGCTCGTTGAGTGTTATGTGGAAATCCCAATAGTTGATTATCATGAAGCTGTGAGCAACATGTGAGGGCAGCAGAGGGAAGTGTCAGGGGCAAAATAAATAAAATAAAAAATAGTTACAAAAAAAGTAAACTGACTTGGTTATTTAAAGCAAACTAGCTCAGGAAAAAAGTAGTTGTTATTTTGTAGAAAAAGCAATTTTATCCAGTAGAATAGCATTCAAATTACATACTCCAGTCTTTCACATAGTGGTGAAAAAAAATAAATTGTACAGGTAACAAATTTATCAGCAGCTGTAACACAGAAAACAAAGTTCTAGGCTAAAACGAATAGACTAATTCCTATAGCAAAATTAAAAGCCTCTCCATTTACACAAAAGCTAGCACAAAATTCTTATTTTATAAATCTTATGACCAAACCTGCTTATCGATGGTTGCTAAATAGCTATGTTGTATATCCTAAGATGCTTCAAGGTAGGACCTAAAATTGCTGAATTACAGAACCTAATATCTCTGACCTTGATTAAAAAAACTGACACAAATAGAATGGTCAAAACATTGCCCAAATACTGAAAATGTTTCAGAAATGATGATAAGTGAAATAACATAGGTGCTATAGGCATTGTATTAACTGATTGCTTCTAGCTTGATTTGATATAAAAAAATTATCAGATTTTCACCACAAAAAAGATGTGGAAGGAGTTGCTGCGCAAAAACAAACAAAAACTTGATGTGAAAAAAATCAGATGCATGTACTTACTCTTTGTTTGGTGTACTTCTCGAACGTGTTGGTCGTCCATTGCATGACAAAACAGCGTTATATGCCTCGCACACAACTTTGCTGCATTTGAAAGACTTTTTTGATGTGAAGTCGACATATGGTGATTGCGGTCTTTGCAGCTTTGTGGAGCCTCCTCCGGGTGCGGCCGATAAGTTGGTGAAGCGAAGAGTTGGCAACAGATGGGCTTACAGTGGGCGGCGCTAGTGGTGTAACTGAGATGGCTGCCTTTGTGGGTTGTGCTGATGCTACAGCCCCTGTGCTACAGCTCCCCTTTTTTTTTACCATCTCGAACTTCTTTAAAGCATCTTGTTCAAACTTCAACCAGAATTCTTCATCAAACCCATCAAATCCGGAAGCCGATCGGGTTCGTCCGCCATGATTGATCCGGTTGTTTTTCTTTTTCCTTATTTTCGATTGACTAACATTCTCCGGTGATTCATCAACAAACTTCGAAGGTTGAAGTCTGGGGGTGTGAAATCTAGTGAATTACTCCTTGTGATTAATGGTGAACTGTGATTTTCCAACAGTGACTCATCAGCGGATTTTGTCCTCCTGAGACTGCAACCTTGACCTGAATTACCCACTGTTGCTACTCTAGATGGAACATTTCCTCCAGAGGTGGCATCTGGGAGCCTTAGCCTGGCCCTTCTTTCACCCAGATTGCGCTTATGTGTAGATGGCAGAATTTCAAGAGGGACTGTTGTAGCCACTTGCTCTACAGTGCCCCTTATCTTGTTCATCCTCCTGATCAGTGGTACATTGTCTTCGTCTTCTTCTTCTTCTTGATTCTGGCCATACACATTTGGAAGCCTCGCTTGCCTCATCTTTGTGTGCTCCCTCATTGTCCTCCGCAATAGGGGCCAGGCGACTACGGCCATCGCCACCCATTTTCTCCTTTTCATTATCTCCGGACATTGTATTATGTGATGGCAGCCCATCAACGGGTTCGGCCACGGGGGTAGTGGCTTGGGTGTTGCCATCATTATGGTGCGCTCGGGGTCTTCGTCTTCTTGAATCGCTAGCATAATCGGATTCTTCTTCCTCTTCAGATTCTTGTTCATAATCAGATTCCTCCTCTTCGTCCAAGAAGTCATCATTAGCTGGTGGTGGCTGTGCGGTCCTATGTCTCTTGGATCTTCTCAGACTCGGCTCGGGTTTATCTTGTGCAGTGAATTCCATGTTTCCAACTTCCTGAACAAAACTGCCTAGAACATCTGTAACGCTGCTTAGTACCCTTCCCACAACGTCACATAGCTTCCTCTTATTCTGCAAAAAAAAGAGAAAAACACGTAAAAGAAATGTGTCTGGTCAGTTAATTGCGCCCATAGAGAAAAAGCTAAAGCAAAATCTAACTTGTTGTTAAAAATATACCTGATCAAACATTCCTCTAGGGACCTTTGAGGATACAAACTGAAGTACGTCATCTGCAGTGAATAGTGAGCTTTGGGCAGTTGTATATGGTGTTGTTTTCAGCTACAAAAACATTATGGGAGTATATTAGCAGAGAAGGTGAGAGAGAAAAAGCTAAAGAAGTTAACTAATTTATTTCTGAAAATTAAAGATCTCAGAAAAGTAAGCTAACTCAGGTGTTGAAAGTTAATTAGTTCGTAATTTACTCGTCACTTAAAAGTAAGACGGTATGAAAAAAAAGTAAACTAACTCGGTTGTTTTAAGTAAAAAACGAGTTCGTAGAAAAAGTCATTGCTTGTAAAGAAAAAGCAATATTATCATCAAATTACATACCCTCAATTTGCCGAATGAACCATTGCGATTTGTATCTAGCTTGATGACCTCATGTAAAAGCTTGTTTGACCATGCTGCTACTCTAGGTTTTGTAGTGGGGATTTGCATTTCGCATTTGTCCAAAGAATCTACGTATAGAATCTGTGGTGGAAAAGAAACAATTATCTTCAAAAAACAAGATAGAAAAGAGATTCGGTGTGTGGGCTAGAGTTGTAGTGAAAAAAATACTTACAACCGGTAGAAGAACACAACCCTTGACGAATTCTTTTTATCAAATTTCGATGCGAGAATCCTTCAATTGGTCTACAACAAATTGCGCCAGTTCAAGTTTTTTACACTTGATAGGTCAATTACGGATGGGTAACATCTAGGGCCGATTGACAAGCCGGTGGAGGGGCAAAGGAAGGTTGACACAGCAAGCATGAGCCATGACCTTAGAAAGTCTTCATTTGCAACCTTATTTGCCTTTATCCTTTCAACAATTGATTCAATCTTCGGTGCTGTCCCCTTGTCAAGATTGAATCTGTCATGGATGAAGTTTATGGCCTCGACATCAAGCTCATACCTCACTAGATGACCGTGGTTTGGCAAACCCAATATTTCTGCAACTGAATCTGCTGTTAGTAAGATCCTGCCCCTCCCGGCAACACAAGTTCGATGTTTCGGGATCAAAACATTCGGCCACAATCCGCTTTGCGAAGTCGCGCAGTATCTGCGAACAAGAGATCTTCAATAGCCCCCCGAATTGGACATCTTCAATAGCCTTTCGCTGGTCACTTGTCAGGTGTGCGTACAACTTAATTAGCCTAGATGGTGAAGCCCTGTGTCTTCGGGCCTATAAACATGTAATAGAAGACACAATCAGCAAAAAATGCTGACATGGTCAAAAATACTTTAAACGTAAATGATTTGTTTATGCAAATATATGGGTTTTCCCCCCGGCAACTAAAACCTCAATCATATCAGACTTAGCCTAAAAAAGAAATCCTAAAAAAAAGCATGATGCATCCAGGTTTGAAAAAGAAGGGGCTGACAGTAACTAGCAGGATTGCTATTTGGGACCTACTCAAAAAATTCTATCGAGATCAAAGTATCTGAAATCAAGTGCAAGTCATGTGGAAAGTCCTAACTGTTTTTGTAAAAAAAAGATAAAACGCTCTAACATGATATACATATATATGAACTAGCAGGATGACAATACACATAGCATTTTCTCTTGAGATTAAAAATTTTGGAGAGAAAAAATAAGATTATGTGGGTCATAGCATACCGGGATGTTAGATGTTGGACGTGCCACACGCATGATTGCTTCCAACTTGATTTGATGTAAAAAGATTATCAAATATTCACCACAGAAGAAATATCAGTGGGGCTTGACACCTGTATTTGTTGACAATAAGTATGGCTAAAAAAATCCTCGATGACTAAATTGTAGGGAGTAATAGCATACAACTATTTCATCCATGAAAACATCACACAAAACTAGTCCGCTTCGATGCGTATGAAACAAAAAAATTTAAATCCCTTGAACTCCACCGTATTAGTGCAGGGGGGACAATGCAAAACAGGGATGAAACTACTAAGTTTAGAGGCCTGCGTTCCACTGAATCGTTAGAACTGCTGTGAGCCAACTCTTTCTCAACAGTATAAAATGACTCAGTTGATGGATATAGCTAGCTAAAAAGCATCAAAAGCAAGTAAAAAATCAGCCAACAAAGGTTTTTTGAGTAGTTTGACAGACGAACTTGACTTACAGACCATAAAAACCAAATCGATGCCATGTTCTGACTAGTGAAAAATAATACAAGGCACGCGAGAGATATTATATCACCAATCAGGCACCACAGAAAAAATAAAAACAAAAGCAGTAAAAAAATCAGTCAATGCATACCTTTCTGAGAGCACCCCCTCCTCTCGAATATTCTTCCACTAAATCAATCAGACTGGTAAAAGTAAGCGCTCAAACTAGTTGATTAGACCTGCTTAAATAACCCGAGATAAAAATAAGTGAGATGAACCTTGAATAAATAAATGAATGAAAAGAAAATTTGAGTATAGTTAGGAGATGCTAAACTTCTGAAAAGAACATAAACGATAAAAAAAGCTATGAAAATCTTAAATCATACTAAACTTGCTTAATGCAGGGGGCTGTTTTCCGTATGTGTGTCGTACAATTGCTTTATAGTAGGTCCTAATTTGCTTCAAATTTTTTTTTTGCAGAACTAACTACCAGACTACACTGATGTACGCATGTACGCTCAGTCGCCTACATCCTCATACTGCTCGCCATTTCTCGAGCATGATGATGTCAACCTTCTAAGGGAGGAATTCTAGCAATCTAAACAAAATATCACTCGCTAACTGGTGATTGCTGTCTGGTGCTGACTTGTTCCGAGAGAAAAATACCATTGACAGGTAAAAAGTGATCAATAACACCATTGCCTTTTGCGAGCATAGTCATAGGTCTAAAAAAGGTTAAGAAACATACACTTGAGTATGCAAAAAGACACAGATGGAGGTAAACAAAAATCACACTTGTCAAGTTAACAGATGAGTGCAAGTTGAAACATGTAGATTAATACAGCAGATAATACTTGGATGAACAATTTCTGGACTCTCCAGTCAGAACAAAGATATGCAATGGATGTCACTATTCTTTATGTAAAAGTAAACACAAAACAGACAATAAATCAACAACTGCGTTAACCGTCATACATCCACAAGAATCAGAAGGTAAGTGCATCAGAGAAATCATTTCCAAATGACCAGATAAGTTGAATTCGGAACTTCACGGCCAAATTGATGCCATGTTCTGACTAGTGAAAAATAATACAAAGGCGCGCGAGAGATATTATATCACCAATCAGGCACCACGGAAAACTTGCTTAAAATCATACTAAACTTGCTTAACGCAGGGGGCTGTTTTCCGTATGTGTGTCCTACAATTGCTTTATAGTAGGTCCTAATTTGCTTCAATTTTTTTCGGCAGAACTAACTACCAGACTACAATGGTGTTCATATCACCTCATGATGTAATGAGCCCCCAGCCTACAAAAAAAAAGTAGCACAACTTTTATCTAATTTATCTACTACCATTCATGTCTATTCCATATGGATCTTAGCTAACAGTACAAACATTTCATCTTCAGCAATGAAAAAACGTGTGGCTGCACACCTTTGGTTGCGAGCTCGCAACACCCCACCCGCCCCTCCGTGGTCTTCCTCCACACAAATAATCTGCACAAAAAATTGATGTCAGCGATGGATGGGTGGAAACACAAAAGGGGATTGGAGGCCGAAAACTCAACTTCGTGCGCACTCTCCTGATAGCCAGAACCCCCTGCGAAAAACAGAAAACCCAATGGCGATTAGAAGACCAACCCCCGTCGATTTCGTGAGCTCTAGGAATCACGCTTGTCTATCCCGTCGGAGAGGAAGCATGGGAGGGGGGAATCGACGGGGGGATGCCGAACAAAACGCACCGGAGTTCCGTCGAGCGTGCTCCCTGCGCTTCTACATCGTAGATCAGGGTCCTGATGCCCCGCGTATAGATAGATCCAAGGGGGTTAGAGGATGCGAAAGGGGAATCGCCGGGGAGGGGGAAGAGAGAGAGGAACCCTAGAGAGAGAGGGGGATGCGAGAAATGAACGAGCGGAGGAGACGAACAGGCGCGAGGCCCGAGATTTGAACAGTTTCGCTATGACAGGTGGGCCCTATGGGGGTGATGTCGTGCGCGTCTATGGACAGATGAGTCACCCCGCCCTGTAGCTGGGTGGATCTGCGCCGGCCGTTCCTTCCAACAAAAAGCTGGCAGGCCTGATTATAGTCTTTACCGACCAAACGTTGCTGTTTTGCCTATTTAGTTGCGTCGTCATGGTGTGGTACGTGGCGCGTAGAAGGAAAGCCACACAAGCTTGCAGTCCCAGTAATGTTTTTATATATCAAGTAAGTGATCAGTTGCTTGCAGCAACAAGGCCCGTCGCCGTCGTCTCCGAAATATATAAATTTGCGGAGAAAGAAATCAAGAGAGAGTCGTGCAGTGTCTTTGCTGATGGCCATGCATTTGTGATGGATCGTACCACGTGGGATCAGATCGTACGGTGCACCTGTTCAATCACGCGATTAGAGCCTACAGGGAGTTCGCGGCGGCGCCACGTGGCGTTCCCAAATGCATCCAATAATTGGAATGGTGGTTTTGATCCTGAGGCCGGACTTGTTTAAGTTCATCATTATTATTGGAGTGGAATTGAAGTGGAACGAAAAAAATCAAATTTATAATGAACTAATTTCCTGTTAAACCTCTCTGGGTTCACTTCAATCAACTATCCAAACAAGCTCTCAAACAGAGAAAGAAAAAAAAATCTATTCCATGTGGATATTATCGGAGAGATCGAGGTTGCGAGTTGCGACTACGATCTGATGGCTTATGTCAACGTGGCGTCACTGCATTCTAGTAGGCGGTGGGTGGGTGCCCTGCTGGCTGGTGTTGCGGTGTTGCCGTGTTGATGCCTCATACTCCTATATCGCCATTAGGCTTGACGTCACTTTCATGGATCTCGTGATCACCTTTCTACTCCAAATCGCAAGAGGATAGAGGAAGACCCCACTTACTTTTTACAGCACGCACGACTGCATTTGGAGCGAGCATGCGCGTGTGGCAATTCAAGGCAATCCATGGGGATCAATTCGCAAAAGTAACACCTCCTCCTCGCTCCTTCCCAAAAAAGGATGCATTTGGAGCGAGCATGCGTTTGCCTGAAGATGACCTGACAACTTCCACGAACACGGAACACATCGAGACTCGAGAGGGGGAAAACGGGAAATCTCTCTCCTCCTCCCCTGACTGACGGGGCACTGCAGGAGCTAGTTTTGGGGGCAAAACAAAAGTTGCCGCTGGGGAAACAAAAGTGGCCGCTGAGGATAGAAGAAAGGGAGCGACAGCAGCCAGATGGCGGTTTTCCATGCTCTCGTTCTGAAAGCGGTTGGTACTTACTACACTTAGAGCTGCACCCCGAAATGGCAACCGCTGCGAGTGAAACTGAAAGGAAGGCACCTTTATTCACTGCCTCTGTAGTCTGTACTGAGTACTGACCAACTGAACTGGCCAAATTGGCTTTGTCGATCGAACGGAACGGACAGGACACTTCCGAGCCGAACAAAGGCCAAATGCTGAAATCCTACCGGAGCGCGGACACATGGGACATGCGCGCCACGCCGCGCGTCCACCTCCAGCCACCTCACTCACCCGACGCGCACGCACGAAGCGTTGACTTCCCCCGCGGAGTCCTCTCCGCTGCCCGCGGGGGCACGCCACCGCGAGCTCCCCCCACGACGCGCCCGCCGGCCACCGCGCCGACCGCCACGACCGCGGCGGACGCGACGGCGTGGGCTGGCTTCTCTCGTCCTCCTCCGCTTCGAGATCACACGGGGGTGGTGCCACGTGATCCTCGTCGCCTCACGCGCTGGCAGGTGGCTGCATGCCCATCCCCTCTCGTCGCCTCACGCGCTGGCAGGTGGCTGCATGCCCATCCCCTCGACGGCTGGACGCCCTCCCGGAGGGGCCCGGGCTCCCCGCGAATAAAGCAAAGCCATATCTGCACGCCTCTGGCAGTAGGCCCCGGCACGCGATCCCGCGTCGTGTGCCCCACCTGCCAGGAGGGGGGCTAGCTGCTACTCCTACTGCTTCGGCCATTCAGGTGGGGCGACCGTTGCGTTGCGCTGCGCCCACGCCCACCTCGTGCCTTTGCAGTTCGCCGCTCGGAGTCTGCAGAAATTAGAATTAGAGATGCCACTGTGGGAGTAACGGAAACTGGAGTGTTTGTCATAATAAAGTGATTCGAGGGAAAACTAAAGCCGCATACTATTTCAGGCTACGTTGCCAAATCCTGAGATCCACACCCAAGCCCCCCGCCTCGCCGCCGCGGCGCCTCCTCCCGCAAACTCCGCCGTTTTGCGGTCCGGGCCGAGGCTGCCGCCCCCCTCCCGCCGCGGAGGGCGCCGCGCTATAAGTGGGGCCTCTGGGATTAGACGCTCGCCGCCGCGTCCCCCCCACCGACCGCGAGGCTCCGTCGCCGGCGATGGCGGCGTCGGCCGGCGGCGAGTCTCCGGCAAAGCCCAAGCCGCTCCTGCACGGCGACCTCGACCTCTGGATCATCGAGGCGCGCTTGCTGCCCAACATGGACCTCTTCTCCGAGCAGGTCCGCCGGTGCTTCGCCGCCTGCCGCCCGCCCACCTCCTGCGGGCCCAAGCACCCGCCCGCCACGCGCGGCGCCGCCGGCCGCCACCACCACCGGAAGATCATCACCAGCGACCCCTACGTCACGCTCTCCGTCTCCGGCGCCGTGGTGGCGCGCACCGCCGTCATCCCCAACAACCAGGACCCCGTCTGGGACGAGCGCTTCGCCGTGCCGCTCGCGCACCGCGCCGCCGCGCTCGAGTTCCAGGTCAAGGACAACGACACCTTCGGCGCGCAGCTCATCGGCACCGTCACCGTACCGGCTGACGTCGTCGCCACCGGCGAGGAGGTCGAGGACTGGTACCCCGTCATCGGCACCAACGGCAAGCCGTACAAGCCCGACACCGCGCTGCACCTCCGCTTCCGCTTCCTGCCCGTCCCAGCGAACCCGGCTTACCGCCACGGCATCCCCGGCGACCCGGAGCGCAGGGGCATCAAGGACTCCTACTTCCCGCTCCGCCACGGCGGTCGGCTGACGCTCTACCAGGACGCGCACGTCAGGGAAGGGGACCTGCCGGAGATTCAGCTCGATGACGGCAAGGTGTTCGAGCACAACTCGTGCTGGGAGGACATCTGCCACGCCATCCTAGAGGCGCACCACATGATATACATCGTCGGTTGGTCGGTGTACGACAAGGTGCGGCTTGTGCGGGAGCCGTCACAGTCGCGGCCATTGCCTGAGGGTGGCGACCTTACCCTTGGAGATCTGCTCAAGTTCAAGTCGCAGGAAGGTGTCAGAGTGTGCCTGCTCGTGTGGGATGACAAAACTTCGCATGACAAGTTTTTCATCAAAACGGTGAGGTTCCGTTGTCTGGCTTTCGACATGCCTTTACATCCAGTTTATGTGATGTTGACTCATTGGCAAGGAATTTGTGTATGTGATGTTGACTCATTGGCAAGTAATTGGGTGTGCTTCAGCGAATCCATACATACATTGGGCCAAGTTGAACGCATGTTAATCACAAATAATTGCTTTCTTAGAATGTACAAAACACTCTGTTCAATACGTGGACATTCTGCTTCCATCCATTCTCCGCTTTCAATTTACCATAAACTTCGATCATGCATTTTAGAAAATTGCAAATCTAAGCTGCGTTTTCTGAATCTATTGAAACATGCTATTCCTTCCTATTGCAAATCGTTCTCTGTGGTAATATGAAATATCTATAAAAAACCTTCCTATGCTTGTGCAGGGTGGAGTTATGGCAACTCATGATGAAGAAACTCGAAAGTTTTTCAAGCATTCCTCAGTCATCTGTGTTCTTTCTCCTCGATATGCTAGCAATAAGCTGAGCATTTTCAAACAGCAGGCAAGTTTTGGGCAAGAATTTGTGGTTTGTGTTTTTGTATTATATACTAGAAAAAACTCGGGAGGGAAGGGGGGGGGGGGGGGCTTGGCATTACCTCCAAGAAAGATACCATACAAATCAAATAGTAAAAAAAAAAATGCAAAACACATTTCTGATCTTTTAGCTGCTTCTCTGAGAGCCGCATTTAAGCAATTGTAGCTACTTGATGGGGGAGATTGTTAGGTCGACACACCGTACTCGGATATACTTTGCACAGTAATCAGTGAGTATGTACCGGCTCTTGACGGGTCAAAGTGAGCCACCAGCTACCTTTAGAGGGCGATGGATTGATTCTTGCTCAAAGAGTCTTTTTTCGCCTTGGTTCCTACATCATCATAGGCTCAATACAAGAGATATGCTGAATAGGAAAATTACCATTTATCCATTTAGTAATGTATCTGTTGCTCACAAGGTACTGAAGAAACATTGCCTGATCTCTTCTTTGACTGAAACTTGGCATAGCATAGCAGTGTTGGGAATTGGGACAGATGTCTCAAAGAATACAATTTTGTGTGCTGCGTTGTGGGAAAGGATTAAAAATAATAGTCTATCACTGTTACCTGTTGTGTGAAGGGTAGTCTTTTTAGTGGTGTAATCACGTCTAAACAATTCTGTGAAAAACGTTCTCTCCCCTTTTTAGTGTAAGCCTACATACATTACCATCCTTTTTTCTGTTCATCTTTGCAGTAGGATCTTCTATTTATTAGATTAGAAAGAATAAACATAGCCCATAAGTCATCCATTTCTTCTTCAATTCACTCTTCTTGTGGAGACCATAATTCAATTTAGTAAAAATGGTTCCCCATACCTTTTATCATGGGGATGGGTCAACTAAGTAGAACAGGACTGCAACACTTGCGGGAAAAACATTCTCAAATAATTGTTTCGTTATATTCTGTGTTAAATAATATATTATTCGGATGCACTTGATAATATTGAATTTGTAGCTGGCAGGTTGTTGGGACTTTGTTTACACATCATCAAAAATGTGTGCTGGTTGATACACAAGCATCGGGAAACAAGCGGAAGGTTACAGCTTTCATTGGGGGTCTAGATCTTTGTGATGGCCGCTACGACACACCTGAACACAGGCTTTTCAAAGATCTTGACACAGTATTTCAAAATGATTATCATAACCCTACTTTTTCGGTGAGTTTCTTTTGTGCTACCATGTTTTTACTTTCTATGCATCTCAAATAATGGAGCCCGCGAATGAAGCTCCTCATCACATGCACAGAACTAGTAGGGCGACCAAGGGGGGACATGCCCCCCCCCCCCATCATGCTCCATGTACTCTCTTGCGTACACATGTATTTGCTACGTTATATTGGTTGGGAGGTTAGCTTTTGTCCATGCATTGCAAAAATGTTACTAGTGCCCCCCCCCCCTTTGTATGAATCAGGGCTCATTCCTGCTGCGACAAGATTTTGATTTTTCTTATAATCATATGTATTCACCTGATGCAGGCAGGTGCAAAAGGACCTAGACAACCATGGCATGATTTACATTGCAGGATTGATGGTCCCGCTGCCTACGATGTCTTGAAAAATTTCGAACAGCGGTGGCGGAAGGCAACAAAATGGCGTGACCGTTTTAGAAGAGTATCTCACTGGCAAGATGATGCTTTAATTAAGCTGGAGCGTATCTCATGGATACTAAGCCCTTCACCTAATGTTCCAAATGATCATCCTAGTTTGTGGGTTTCAAAAGAAGAAGATCGTGAAAATTGGCATGTTCAGGTTGTCGTGGTGCCTTTTTAAGTTCTACTGTCAAAATCTTGAATTTTTATGGAGTGGCTAACACATTTTTAACTCTGCAGGTGTTCCGGTCAATTGATTCTGGTTCTCTAAAAGGTTTTCCTAGTGATTGCAAAGAAGCGTCAAAGCTGGTGAGTCAACATCTCTGTTTTCTGTCTTCTGTAGTGATGACGGAGAATATACTCATTGCCTCATTGAGACTGTTAAATAGAGTTTTAGCTCTTTTAATGTCAGCGTTGCTACTGTTTTAAACTGTCACTGGTATTAACTACTCAATGCATCTCTGCAGAATCTTGTGTGCCGTAAGAACCTGGTAATTGATAAGAGCATTCACACTGCATATGTCCGGGCAATCAGATCTGCGCAACATTTCATTTATATCGAGAACCAATACTTTCTTGGTTCTTCATATGCTTGGCCATCCTATGTGAATTCAGGTTTGACTTTTTTCTTTGTTTTCATTCCGGCTGTTTTCCATTGATGTGTAGTGACACTATAGTTGTATACTTATATGTGTACTGTGAAAAGTGGGAGGAAAATAGACAGAATAATCTTATTTATTATATATATTTTTTAAAAAACTGTCTTTAGCTAGGTCTCTTCCTCTCGTTCCTTATTTACCGTTGTTTTTTATGCTACAGTTTATTGATTTACTGTTGATGTTTAATGATGCTACATGATATCTACGTGGCAGGTGCTGATAATCTGATACCAATGGAATTGGCCCTCAAAATTGCAAGTAAGATTAGAGCAGGAGAACGCTTTGCAGTGTATGTAGTGATACCTATGTGGCCTGAAGGAGTCCCTACTACAGCATCTGTGCAAGAAATTCTTTTCTTTCAGGTAAATTCCTGTAATAGTACCAATTTGGCCAAACAACTTGAAAGGCTGTGATGTCTTCTGAGCTCCTCCTTCCTCATTGTAAACTTTCATGTTCCGTGCTGTGTAAGGCAAGCAATAGTTTAGTGCAATTTTGAGGATTATATTTATAAATACCAACATAGCTTTCTAACCTTGAGGATAAAGTTTGTTCAATTTCACACTGGTCGATATAAAAATTGAGACTCGGTTGTATTACACTAGGAACGATATAAAAATTGAGACTCAATTGTATTGCACTAGGGGGAAAAATCTTTGCTCTTGAATCTTGATCCACTAAATTCCGTACTTATGCAAACATTGTACATTTACAGAATAGCGAGTAGGCTTACAGTCACATTCGCTAAGTATTTGCAATATGTGTCTATCACGATCCAAGAGTAACTTGTTGTGTATGGCAAGGGCCCCTCCGCATTGCATGAGCTTGTCAGGTCGCTGGCCTAGGCCCTTAAGGCAGTATTAGGTTTTTTGGTCGCTGTTGTTGGAAATAGATTGGTGAAGGTGTAAACCTAAACTCCTCGGGTGTGTGTGGGATGTGTTTGGGAGGGGTTGTTTAGCCTCTTCTTTTGTACTCATTCTTTTTTAATGAAATGGCACGGAGCTCTATGGTGTTGTTCGAGAAAAAAACATTTGCAAAGTATGGTAGCTTCCTTAAGAATTAAAACAAGTCCTTCACCTTTTTTAAAAAAGAGCATATGACACAGCATTATAGAAATTGGGATTTAGCAACTATGTTCATAATTTGTCTTCATCTTACAGGCCCAGACAATGGAGATGATGTATAAAATAATTGCAGATGAACTCAAGGCCATGGGCATTAAGGATATGCACCCTCAAGATTACTTGAACTTCTTTTGTCTTGGAAACAGGGAAGAATCGTCATCAAACGGTAGCTCGGATTCAGAGAAGTCTACAGATAAAAGTGCAGCGGTAATGTACTATTGCATTTTTTCTTCTCGTTCTTCTAATAAAAAAATGTTCAAGTTACGCACTAAAAATATTTATCCAATTTCTTTTCATGTTTCTAATATATATTCATGTATATATTAATAGGATTAGTTTTTATTCCTTAAAATGGCGTAAGTTCATATGTAGAAGTTTCCCCAAATAGGCTACCTATTGGGCTAAATGGATGAATGTTGTCTTTTTGCGAGAATGATGCGTCAGCACTTTGTTGGCTTGGAAAGTAATTTACTTACTGATGTTATAGTACTTTGTTGAGCATGCTCGGTTTTCTGTATGTCAGATGTCTGAGAGTTGATTGTTGTAGTTTAGGATGCCAGGAATGACTTATGTGAATGCAAATTATAATCTCCTCAGTTTTATACATTTGCACTGATTACTTTATTTTAATATGTGATACTGGGCTTGGTTCTAAATTCCTCTTGTCATGTGGGGACTCAAGTATCGCAGCAGGAGCCAAACAAGTCTGCCGCCAGGAGGAGCTTCTACGTCTTAGTCTTAGAGATAGAGTTAGATCAGTTTGTTTGCAGTTGGTTAGTTTGCTTAGAGATAAAGTTTAGTTGATTGAGCACTATGTAAGCTGGGATCTTCTGCTAGCTAGTTTAGGCGGGCATTAGATTGGTTTGTATCTAGTTCCTCGCGTCCTGCCTTCTTAGTGCAAGGTCGAGCTCATCACGGCTCCTCCGCGCCGGCGAGGTCTAGGGCCACGTCCGCCCACTTCATTCAAATACAATCGATGCCGTATTCCTTCATCCAATTCCACACGTTCCCCTGCCTGTGACACCTCTTGCTGTCTGCCCATGTATGTCTTTACAGAATTGGTAACCATACTCAATGTGCCAGATTGTCCTGAGTGGCTGAGCCTACTTCTATTTATTTTTCTTAAAAAATTTAATAATTAGTCACTTTTTAATTTTTAATATTTCCTTTTGCTTTTGAATCTACAGGCCTTAGCTACAAAATATCGACGGTTCATGATCTACGTTCATGCAAAAGGGATGATTGTGGATGATGAGTACGTCATTCTGGGTTCAGCAAACATCAACCAGAGATCCCTGGCTGGTTCGAGAGATACTGAAATTGCAATGGGGGCATACCAGCCTTATCACGCGTGGTCTACAAAGGATAGACATCCTCATGGCCAGGTTTGTGGCTTGGCTCTCAAGATCACATCATCTTTCTACCAAATTGCTGTGTCGCTAGTAACTTATTTGGTTATGAGATTCCACACTTGCAAATAATGCTGTTGTATGTACAACTACTCCATATCATTTTCCTTTACCCACGTATCATTTTTCCCTTCAGGTTTATGGATACAGAACATCTCTCTGGGCAGAGCACCTAGGAATGGTTGATGACCGCTTCAAGGATCCTTCGAGTTTGGATTGTGTGAGGTTTGTGAATCAAATAGCGGAAGAGAACTGGCAAAGGTTTACAGCCGAAGAAATGAGAACATTACAAGGGCACCTCCTCAAGTACCCAGTCAAGGTGGAGGATGATGGTAAAATCGGCCCGCTTCCAGACCAAGAAAACTTCCCTGATGTTGGCGGCAAGATTCTTGGAGCTTCAACTTCACTTCCTGATTCGCTGACCATGTAGATTTTACATTAAAAAAGTTGACCTTTTCAGAGTTGAAGCTTGATCATACCCACCTGTGAACTTTGTATTGCCTAAATTTGGCAGCATCGTCGCAGAATTTGTACCATATCTGTAATCATCCATAGTTGGCGCAGGGAAAGCTCAGGTGATAATGTGTTGGTGTTTGCAGAGTCGTGCTTCTGTAAGTTCTCCCAGCGTCTGTAAATGAATCATATGATAGGATCCTTGGCAGAGCCTCCGTTTTCATTGGGATAATAACACACTTTTTGAACATTTTGTCAATCCTAGTGTTCGATCGTCTACTCTGCAGGCACCATGACGGCTATAGAAAAGCCTTCGAAATTTGACACTAAATTCGACTGCCTCTCTGGATTTAACACCCAATTTGACGCCTCTTCAAAAATTGGCACTCGGACTACGAATTCTTTCAAAAAGAGAACTCGCCCCATATTTTATCATATTCTAGCTGCAGCCATTGTTTCCTCGTGTGAACGGACCAAATTGCTTTATCCACACAATCACAAGCAGAGGCTGATCTCAGTCAATTAGATGCTGAAAAAAAGGGAGCACGATGATCTAAAAAAAAGGAGCACGAAGGTAACTGAGTAATTGATAGCTATAGGCAGGCTACAAGAAGACCGACATCTTGGTACTGCAGGGCGGCATGTGGCGAGACGACGGCTGCTAGCTTCCTCAGCTCGTCGCCAGCCAGGCCATCAAGGCCAGCGTAGTAGCGCCTGACATCTTCGCAGGGGTACGCGGCGGCGTCCAGCGGTGAACGCGCACCTACAGTACAGAGGAGGAGGCGTGGCCGCGTGGGCAGCCGGGAGAAGCGCGCACGGCGAGCACGAGCGCGAGGCCAGCAGCGGCGAGTGCGTGGATGTGGAGGCACCAGTCCAGCCACAACGGGAGCAAGAGCAACGGTGGCGCAGTGGGCATTGCCGGATGTTGAAGAATGCCAACGCGACCGGAGGTTGAAGAAGGCCATGACTTGTGGGTCCCACACGTCATCTTCTCCCTCCCATCTGGGCATGGGCAATTTGGTCCGTTCACATAAGGAAACTGTGGCTGCAGCTAGGGATATTGTAAAATATGAGGCGGGTCCTCTTTTTTGAAAGAATTCGTGGTCCGAGTGTCAATTTTGAAGAGACGTCGAGTTAGATGCTAAATCTACAGAGGTAGTCGAATTGGGTGCCAAATTTCGAAATTTCTCTCCCTCCAGCGTCCCTCAACAATACTGCTTCCAAGTGGCTTGGCTCCAACACGGCGCGCGGTCGAAGACGGCCCGGGCGGTGTCAGGCTATCCGCACTCGTCATACTCCAAATTCATCCCCTAAAAGGAATATTCTTACCTCATCATCCAGTTTTTACAGTACATTACCAAATTTTTCGCACCCGTCATCCCCTAAATCTGGTACTCCATAGCAACTACCCACTGCGGGGCCCATTTGTCAGTCTTTTTATCTCTCCTCCCTCCCCACCCCTCCAACTCATTCTCTCTCTCCTCCCCTTGGTGAGTCCGCCCGGCGCCCGCATCCCCTCCCACGGGCCGCGGCCGACGCGGCGCCGGCGAGGAGGCCGCGGTGGTGGACCTCTGCTCCGCCATCCCCGCGCCGGCGCGGCGCCGAGGGCTCGACGGCGTCGGCCCTCCATCCCCATGACACCCTCTCCCTCCCCAACGGCGATGCATCGGAGGAGCGGGGCCGCCGGCCATGCCTCCACCGCGCGGCGCCACGGCCGGATCTTGCTCGCTCCCTCCGACCGCCGACGCTCCCTCCTGCTGCTCCCCCCGCCGGTGAGCCACGCGAGGCAGTGCCGCCCCTCCCCTGCTCCCTCCCTCCGGCAAGAGCATCGAGGTGGAGCCATGGAGGTCCGGATGCGCGCGAGCTCAACGGCATTGTCGGCACCGGCGCCGCAGCGGAGCCGTCGCGGAGGGAGGTCTCGAGCTCGGGAGGTCTCTTCTCCGGCGGAATCGAGGTCCCCTGTGCCGGATCTTGGCTGAGCTGTCGGGCAGCGCCTCCTCTGCTCCCCTTCCCCTTCCTCCCGGCGAGGCTTTCCTCCTTCATCGATGCGGCGGCACGCGGGGTAGCGGCGGCGGTGCCCAACCTCCTCCGCCTTCTGCGTCAGCAGATCGACGACACACCCCTCCTTTTTCCCAACCTTCCCTGCCGTGGCGGGGAGGAGCAACGACGCACAGAGGTGGGGCCGTCGCAGGCCCGTAGCGCACCCCTGGATGGGCGCTGCATTTGGCGCACATGCGCTTGGAACAGGACATCCCGTATCTGGTGGCGTACGCCGGTGCGGGGCAAAAAAAAAAGGTAAATCCATACGCCACCGTCCCGTAGCGTGCCAGTGGCGTACACCGGTGCGGATAATAGCCGGCTCAAGGCGGCCGCACGTGGAGTACATGGTAATGAGCCCGCTTGCCAACGCATCGTCGTCCACGCGAAACGGCGAAAGGCATTCTTCACGGCGTATAACGTCCTTCGCGGTACGGTGGTGTGACGGCCTGCGAGCCAACTATGCTGGGTTACATCGATGTTTGTTTGTTCGATAAGGCTAGCGAAACGGCGAAAGGCATTCTTCACGGCGTATAACGTCCTTCGCGGTACGGTGGTGTGACGGCCTGCGAGCCAACTATGCTGGGTTACATCGATGTTTGTTTGTTCGATAAGGCTATGTAAGTTGGCCCAACTATGGTTCTATTTGTGCCCCCCCCCCCCCCCCCAAGAGGACATCATTCAATTAATCAGAAATACAATTCCTCTTCAACCTCTTGCCATGAGCAAGCTTCTTCTCCTCTTCCTCCCCTCGCCCGCCGTTGCCGTCATTGCTGCTTTGTTGTAACACCCTGAAATTTATTTGATTCCAGGATGTTAATATGAAGAATAATTACACAACGATTTTCTTATAATTTTAAAATTATCCCGACATTTATTTTTTTACAGGAAATTTAGTATAGGAAAATATTGGTTGTTTTCCTAAAATAAATAAATGATTTCTCTGAGTGTTGCATTCATATTCGTTTGCTTGGTTTTGATTGAGGTGTGTTTTCAAAAATGATAAAGGTTCAAACCTCAAAAACTTCTTTCCTCTATCTCTCATCAACCTCGAACCAAATCTCTCTCTCTCGGCAGGCCCTATCTCTCCCTTCTCTCTCTTTTGGCCCAGCGTGCCTTCCTCACTCCTTTTCTAGCCCAAGGCGCAGCAGGCTGCCGGCCCAGCTAGCTCGCCCGACCCGATTCACCCGTGTGGCCCAGTTCACTTTACCCCCCTCTTCTCTCTCTGACACCACGGCCCTACTTGTCGGTGCCGTCTCCCACCTCTAAGCCGCCCCTGCAACGCATCCACCGCGTGGCCGCCGACCGTCCCCCCATGCCCGCACGCGCTTTGCGTTGTTCACGCGACGCCGCTGCAACCGTTCACCTCCTAGCTCTGCCCGCACATCAGGCTCGTCTCCCTCCCAATCGTACCAGAGTCGGACTCGAGTCCGATCCGCATGCCGCCGCACCTTGCGCTTTGCCCGGACGTTGCGCCACCAGTGCTGCCCGTGCGCCCCAGCAGCCGCCCGTGCTCGTGCCCGCACTCACCCGAGTGTCGCGCCCATGCCGATCGGCCGCCCCCACCTGCATCCTCGCGACGTCGCCGCTTGCTTGCTCCTGCTCGTTGCCCCTCGCACGTTCGTGTTCCTGTACCTGCCGGCTTTGCACCTCGTCTGTGCCTGCGCAGCACGTCGTGCATGCACGTCCTTGGCCTCCTGCCACACGCCTCGGTCGGCTCGGCTCCGCGCTCGCTCGCGCCTGGTCGAGCTGCTCGCTCCCACCTTGCACAGCCACGCCGCTTGTCTTCAATGCCCGATGGAGCATTCAATCGCGCCTCCCTCCGTTTCGCTTCTCTCTCTGGGAACGGCCGCCAGTCATGGCCATTGATGGCCGGCCATCACCTGCTTTTAATCTCCACAGGAACCGCCTCTGTTTCCCTTTCCTCCTCCCTGGTAACTGCCCCCTTCACCACCCGTGCCAGCAAAGGTCCGGCCACCTCCACCTTGCCTTCAATGGCCAGGTACTGTTCTGGGTCAGCAACGCCTATAAAGCTCGGGGCCCCAAGCCCTGCGTGCCCTGCTGCTCGCCTCCCACGAATGCGTCGATCGCGACCCGCACCTAAAACTGTCGCCCCCTTTCCTCTTCCAGAAATGGCCGCCGCCGTCATCAATGGCAACCAGCAACCGCCTCCTTACCTCTCCACCAGAGCCTCCTCTGCTCCTCCGTTCCCTATAAAAGACGCTGCCCGTGCACTCCTGCTGCTCGCCCCGCGCCGCCCTGTCTCGCGTCTTGCGCAAGCACCGCCGACCTTCCCTGTCGTTTCACCGCCTAGGGTCACCGCCGGAGTACGCCAAGGCCACCAGGATCTTCAGCACGTTGATCCACAGCTCCACCACCGCCCACCGCTATTCGCTCGTCGCAGAGACACCGCCGGCCACGTGTACGGCGTACCCGAGCCGGCTGCCGTCGTCCGCCGCCCTGGTCAAGCCCGGCCAACAGCATCCATCTTCTTCTGCATGCTGACTCACTGCTGCCATGCTCCGGCAAGGATGTTCGCTGAAGCTTCTGCTATTGTTGCTGTTCGCCGGGACTGAAATGGATGGTTGGAGTCTCATCGTTTCTGTACCAAACTAGTGCCGGCTCTCCTTCCATAGCTCTACATCACGTTCACCATCAATTGTCTTCATCACACAAGAAGGTGCGAAGCTCCATCACTACGTCATTGTGTATTTATCTTGCAGTCTATAGCTATCTGAACATGCATGCTACTGTTCCAATGCAAGCAAGCAGCAGCTACAAGTCGTTCTCCATCTATGCTTAATAAGCTATACGCATGTACCTTGATGATGTAAGCATCTCATCACGTTGATGTCAAGAATAGTTTTCCCCGTAAACATCACTTCATTCTTCTTGAAAATATCCGTCTAACATGTTATCTTACCTCTGATTATCACGCTGGCCACAACATGTGGTGGCTCTTCTGCATGCAAACGTCAGTAGTTTAATTCATGATCGACTCCATGATACTTAATAGTTTTCTATCCTTTACCCTGTACTCATAATCAGGAATTGAAGCTTGCCAATGTTCTTTGATCTGCTGTCCATCATCAGTACACCCTCGATCATCACACACTAGTGAGAAGTTGCCTGGTGATGCCCTTTTCTAAGCACTCTTATCAATACTTCTCTTTGTTCAGCAGCACTGTCACGCAAGGCAGCACAACACTCTACACACATGCTAGCACCGTACCCTATTCAATCCATACTTGCATGCATGTGTTTGCCATAGACAAATACACACTTCTAGGAAGCAAGCAATCAGTACACATACACCATCATATGATGTCAGCATTACATATTGCTTATGTCATATATCCAGTCATTTCCTTCAAAAATACAATTCGAGTAAATTTTAGCATATGTATTTCAGCAATATAGTCTATCTCTTTTCTTTTATTTCAATCTATCTGTTATCTCCAGTGTCTCAGGGATCTTCTTTGATAGCCCTTTCAACCTATAGTTAATCATGATTAGATCCCTAACCTTTGTTTAATCTTTAGATCTCACATCTTAGCTCGTTTAAGCTCATTCTTGTTGCATTAGATCCGTCTCATGATAAAATATGTGCTAGACATGATGTTTAACATAAAATGTGTTTGAGAATTTATCATAAATTAATTTGATTAACATCTATTGAAATGCCTTTTCTTAATAATAATTGATTAGAGCCTATATAATGGTTTTTCACAGCCCGTGTTAAATTGAATAATCTTATTTAATGATGTTTTCTGAATAAAATCTGATTAGAGTTACGCTTCGGCTTTTTATAATATAAATGTTAAATTGGTTAATATATATTCAATTTTCTTTCTAAATAAAAGCTAATTAGGCTATCCCCAACTTTCTTAATAAAATGTTATTTTGACTAAGATGAATACAAATATGTTTTTGAATTATAATCTGTTTAGTTGAACTCGAAACATAAAGTACACGCTTCGATGCTCTACATGTTTTTTAAATTAAATGTTTAATTTGCATAAATCACACTTGAATATTTATAAATAAAATTTGACTAAGTTTACATCATTCTTTTATATTAATATAACTTGCTTAACTCTAAATAGGGTGTTTTCTTGAAACAACCTATGCACATGATTTTATTTAATTAAAATATATCGAGCACATAGCATAGCCTTTGTGTGATATAATCCAAATCTCTCGATAGATGTGCCTTTTCAATGATAGTTCCATTCTTAGTGTTTCTTGCGTTTGCGTTCTTAGAACCAAACCATGTTCCCTTTTGAAGCCTTTCTTTATTGGTGTATTGTTCTTAGTCTCTCTTGTTTGTTTGTTTGCTTTTGCATGTTTGTACCCAATGTTTGCTTCGAGTAGAAGATCGAGCTATTGTTCAGAAGTCTTGAAGTTTAAGAGTTTCAAGAGAGCAAGAGCTGAAGAGCAAGAGTAGCTTTTCGTTGGATAAAGGCAAGTGACCCTAACTATCCTTCGTCCTGTGCTTTAAACTAGAATACTATGAATTATTTGGAACATGGAGAACCACCCAGGAAAATAGTACAACCACAAGACATATGGCTCTGTCTTGGCCAATTAATTAGGGATGTCTTGTGTGGTTATTAGTCATGGTAAGCTTGGGGTACGGGGGAATGCTTTTATGACTCTTCTACTCTGGACATGTATTGGAACGGAAGTGCTCTTCTAGGCTTACCTGGTCGGAGGGTAGAAGAGGGTACGAAAGATAGCCTCTAGGACGTGCTACTATGAACTAATACACATGGGAGGACTCTTTGTAAAGGCCTCGTAGCGTCCCTATGCAACCATACCTCGGAAGTGTGGTATTGTGCCTACTTTTGCACAGCATGGTTGGGTTCAAAGTTCTTCAGAACTTTTACGTGACTTGTGCTGAAAGTGTACAACCTCTGCAGAGTGTAAAACTATTATAACAGCCGTGCTCACGGTCAAGAGCGGCCTGGACCCTCACATGATTAATAAACTTAAAGATGGATCTAAAATTGCTTTCCGGTTAATTCTCGTGGCCTTGCTGAGTACCAACCATAAGTGTACTCATCCTTGCTTTAACGCTGCTAAGAAGAAGAAGAAGGTGTATGAAGTTCAGAAGATGGTGCTAGGCATACGCAACACCCAGTCGATTGCCTGTGAAGTTTGGAGCCTTTGCTTCCCAGAATTCTGCTGTAAATCTCTGATAATCCCCTTTTCTTTACGTGATATTATTTCTGTTACTCACTAATGATGTCACTATATGTATGAAACTAGATCCTGGCATACATATAGGTAACACTTGGTTTGTTTTGAAAACCGGGTGTGACATCTGTCCAGGGCCTTCGACGTGCCACCGTTGTGGTGAGAACCTCCAGTCATATGTTACATTTGATTATCAGAGTCAGACACTGTGCAGTCCCTGCCGTTGTTCGATCTGAGCCACTACCCCAACCACCACCGCCACCACCTCCGCCGCCGACCCACCACCGTCTCCGCGCACACCCTCGCCACCAGACACCACGCGCCCTTGCCGTGCTCGATTTTGCACCTCTAGAAACCGTAGCCTCCACCACCATCACTTGTTTAGAAATTACACAGTACCTCTCACAAGAAGCGCACACACTTACCCCTATGAACACATATACACAAACTCTATCCTTATGATCAACTCCGAAGGACTGAGCACCCAGTAGATCTGGAGATTCCCAAGACACCATTAGTCCTTGTGTTGACAGGAACACCGCTTATTACATAACGCATAATGTCGATAAATCTTGAACAATCCCAAAAAATGCAAGCACCAGAATTTGAACCCTAGTGGTTAGCGTACCATTAGATGGTCCAACCATTGAACTAAGCCAAATCGCACGTAGATCCGCACCTGGATGAGATCCTGCACGTAGGAACATGGGCATGGGCCAAACATGCATTCCGCGTACGGGTATGGACCGAAAAAAGGCTGATGTCAAAAAAGGCTTGGACCGCGCGAAATCATCATGCTTGACCAGGCCAAGCATGCATTCCGTGGACAGAGAAAATCTTACGGCGTTCATTAATCCTGAAACGCCCACAGCTGATGATGAAACCACACAAGTTGTTGCAAATGGAATTTCTAAATTGAAGAGTTAGAGGTGAGCCGAGCTCTACATATATATAAGGTACAATATTAATTTTTCCCCAATAGTTCATTCTTTTGGTTTGCTGTCCACCTGATCCATAGTTGAATCTTGAAGAGAATTGGCGAAGTAGGGACTCCGTTTTTTTGCGGGTAGAAGTAGGGACTCCTTAATTTGTATTTTTACGGCGGGAGAGGGGCTTTAGTCCCGGTTGGAGAGGGGTATAGGTCTCTCAAGTCCAACCAGGACTAATGTTCAGAGACAAAAGGCCCCCCCCTTTAGTCCTGGTTGAACCAACCGGGACTAGAGGATCCTTTAGTCCCGGTGGTATTACGAACCGAAACTAAGGGGGGGGGGGGGGGGTGTAACACCCTAATTTTATTAAAAACTTGGCTTTATTAAAATTTGCTAGCAACCATTTAATTGCTTAAGGAGTATAAGGTTGTTTTATTTATTTTTAGGCATTTAAATCTTTTCTAAAATAAATTTAATGAAATATAGGAATTATGTGTTGCATACATGCTGGAGCATTATTTTGGTTGCCTGGAATTCAAATTCAAAATTTGAATTCTATTGCTTGGAGCCTCTTCCTAAATCCCAAAACCTTTTCCTTTTCCCCTTAAACCCTTAACCTTATTTAAGCCCGGCCGCCGCATGCCAGCCGGCCCGCACCCCCGCGGCCCGGCCCGCGCGCACGCGCCGCCTACCGGCCCGGCAGGCCTAGCCGGCCCGGCAAGCACGCGCGGCCCCGCCTCCGCGCCCCGCCGCCGACCGCCGGGGCCCCCTCGTCGCCCCCGCCCTCCACCGCGCCCGGCCCGATGACGAGAGGGCCCCGCCCGTCATCCCTCCCCGTGGCCACCCGGACTCCGCCGCCGCCGCGCCACCGAGTCCGACCCGCGCCCGCCCCCGCCTCCGCGTGGCCCGCACGCCAAGGTGCCTCGCGCCGGGCTATTTAAGCCACCGCCGCCTCCCCGGACCTCCACCCGAGCCGCCCTAGCCCTTGCGCGCGCCCCCGCCGAAACCCTAGCCGCGCCGCCGTTGGAGCTCGTCGCCGCCGCCATTGAACCCCGCCGCCGTCGCCGCTCCGCCGCCAAGGAGCCGCCTAGGAGCCGCGCCGAGAGGTGAGGAGCACCCCGGTGCCGCTTGCCGTCGACCCCGAGCCCCTCGTCGCCCTAGCGCCGTCGCCGAGCCCGCGCCCCCACGCCGCCACGTCGGCCGCCCGCTCCGCCGCGCTGTCGCCCGAGCCGCCGCCCTAGATCGCTCCGCGGTCTTGCGCGCGCCGCGTAGATACTTTCCGCGCTTCGAATCGTGGCCGGAAACCCCAAATCCGGTCCCCGCCGGCGAGCCCGCCGCCGCCCGCCGCCGCCGCCGCCGCCGGCCTCGCGCGCCGCCGCCCCGCCGCTCGCGCATCACAGTGGCCGTCGGATGAAGATCCAATGCCCTAGATCTAAGCCACCGCACCGCAAACCGCTGAGACCGTCAGATCTAGATCCAACGGGTCTAGATCCACCCGACCCGGTCAGCCGGTCAAACCCGCCGCCAGCCCTGGCACTTTTGCAGAAAAGCCCCTGAGTTTTCTTTATTTACAAAAATACCCTTCCACCGTATAAGATTTCTTACAGTTTAGTCCTTTTTCTTTATTTTAGCCCGAAACCTTTTTAAATCTTCGCAGATTAGTCCCTAAACCTTCCCGAACCCATAACTTGGCCGTTTTAGCTCCGATTTTAGCGTTCTTTATGTCCACGCGTTCGTCTCGAAGCGTAGATTAGTTTTATGCTACTGTTTAGATCTGTTTGATCTGTTTGGTGACTGTTTCTTATTTATTTCTATTGCATGCTTGTATGTGATGATTGTGGATCGTAGAGAGCGATTCGTTTGAGGGATTTGAAGATCCAGTCGTGCAAGAGTTTGAGCAGCAAGGCTTTGTTGAAGGCAAGTATTCCTTGATGCATGCCCGCTTGTCCTACATAACATGCATTTAAATTCACTGTTTTTACTTTCCGCTTGCATTAATTTGATGGGAACCTATTAAGGATCATGCCTAGCCTTTGACTACCTTTACCTTGATACCGGGAATTAAATTAATCTTGTGGTAGTTATTGCTTAGCATGCTCAACTGGGAATTGGTATTAATCTACTTGGTTATCTTTTGTTATTTCATGTTCCGTTTATGATCTTTTACTTTACAAGACCACTTTAATATGATAATCGGAACATGGAGAACGACCCAGGAAAACAGTACAACCACAAGAACTAATGGGCAATGGTCTTGGCTGAATAATTAGGAACTTTAGCTTGGGATGGTCTTACCTGATAAGGACAAGGGATCGGCGGTACCGTGGGGTATGGACTCGCTCTAGCGGGGGGTTGGGTGAGTTATTCTTTTATGGTGGGGTATTGACCTGCTAGGGGACTTTATACCTTGCTAACTGATCCGGACCTTGTGGGTCATAACTTGCTAGGGAACCTTTGTAAAGGCCATGTAGCGTCCCTATGCAATCACACCTCGGAAGTGTGATATGGTGTCTTGCAAACACCGCATGGTTGGGTCCAAAGTTCCTCGGAGCTTTTACGCTGCTTGTGGGTAAAGATGTACAACCTCTGCAGAGTGTTAAACTAATCGATTAGCCGTGCTCACGGTCAAGAGCGGCCTGGACACTCACATGATTAAATTATGGAACTTTAATGTTTAATTGCTGTTTATTTCTCTAATTATGATGCTTATATCTTGTTTAATTGGGTTGGTATGAACTTACACCTTTAGTAATCAGGTTGCTAATAAAACTTGACCAACTAAAATGCTAAAGTGCTTGAACCTTAGCCATCCACCATATGGCCTCGCATGTTATGTTGTTTTCCCTTGCTGAGTACGATATGTGCTCACGCTTGTTTATTCTCTTGCATCTACAATACCCGGATTTCGTTGCTCGGACCTGGGAGAACTTTGAAGATATTCCAGAAGATTTCCAGGAGTTCTAGGTGTGCGTAGTCTTCAGTCAGCTGCCTGTGGAGGCATTTTGTCCGCTGCGAGAACTCGTTTATTTAAGTTTCGTTTAAGACTATGGTTTGTAATAACTCCTTATTCGTGTGGCACTGATTTTGGTATTCATAATGTCTAAGCGTGTGTGTAACTTGATCCTGGCGCACACGTGATCAATGCATTCGGTTTTGCCTTTAAAACCGGGTGTGACAGGGGGGGCACGCCAGCACCTGTGCCCACCCCCTTTAGTCTCGGTTGGTAATGGGTCTCGTTTCTTTTTTTGGTTTTCGATTTGAGCGTATATTCTAATTGTTGTCTAACCCATATATGCACGTATACGTATTTGAACATGTATATATGTATATACTTGTCTATATATACCAAACGCAGTTAGACTTATATATAAAGTTTTTGAAGTTAGACTTATATATAAACTTACATAAATTTAGAAATATACACATCAAAATAGATAGTATTTATGCATCAAAATATTGTTCACTTCAAATTTCTAGTCCCTATTGGATTTTTTTGGATGCATCATAATGATGTTTTTCTGTTGGCATAACCACCTCCTCATGGATGAATCTCAAGAAACTTTCTTGAATCGCCGAAAGACGATCCTTCTGAATGACCTCGTCCTTAACCATATCCATCTGTATAATGTGCAAATATGTTAATATAGTACACCCAACAATTAAATATAGAAGCGGTTAGGAAATGATGTATTATTAATAGGTTTATTTAAGTAACTGTCAGATGGTGAGATCTGAACAGCCCACGGGGGTGTTCATCCTTGTGGTTTAGTTGTTCGGCGGGGAGGAGTCTAAGGCTAAGAACTCGAAGGTCGCACAAGAGTACGCGGAACACAGAGAACACAGTGAGTTTATACTGGTTTGGGCCTCCGGAGGGTAATACAATACGTCCAGTTGTCGATGTGGATTGCTTGAGGATTGCGTTGGTTGAGGTTACATGGGGGATCGCCTCATCCGCCTTATATTGGCCAGCGGATGAGGTTGGTTCCTAGACTCTTGGTCGGTTATGACCAGGAGACCTAAGTCTACATTACACATCTTGCCATATCCCGTCGATCTGCTTTGGTCATAATCCACGAGGTCTTGTTCCGTGCGTCGAGTCTTGAGGTCGTAGCGGATCAGGTCATCTGGGGAATCTTCTGGAAGGTCTTCAGGAGGTCGTGTTGGCTGCCAACTAGGTCACTTAGGCCCACTGACAGGCCGGCGAGTCTTCTAGTAGGCCGGACCCACTTGTCGGGGACGGCCGTGAGCCTGGTCGGTGGGGACCCAGGGGTACCCATGTCTCACAAGCCCCCGAGCGAGGTGTAGGCGCAGCGACCTTAGGAAGGTGATGACGAAGTCGTAGAGCTATCGACAGGTCGAATAGCATGCACGTCAGTCCAAAAAAGAAAAGAACAAATCAGCTTGGTAGCCGACCTGTTTGTAGTCTTGCCGAACGAAGAGAGGTCGAGTGACGACCTATAGGAAGCAGGCTTCCAATAGATCGAAACGACGATGAAAAATTTCAGAGGGCATCGAAGATGCACTCATGAGTAGTATTCGAGCATCATGACGGGCAGGATGGCCGGTATGATGGTCCAAAAAAGAAGAAGAGAAAAAGTAGGTCGAGTAACGACGTGATGAGAAACAGGTTTCCCAACAGGTCGGTACGACGAGGAAAACAAGAGGGCGTCAAAGACGCACTCGTAGAGTAGTCCCCGAGCATTGAAGCAGACAACATGACTGGTTTGATGCTCCAAAAAAGAGAAGAAAAACGGAATCATGGTCTTGATCAAACGAAGTGTAGAGACACCTAGATCTCCTAGCATGGCTGCAAGGAGTCTGGCAGGGCCGACCTCAGGGAGGCCTTATAGGCGTGCCGACCTTGAAGAGGCCTCAAATCAACAATGTTCAGTATCCGAGGATACCCAGTAGGATCTGGAAAGGTGCATCGAATGAAGAAATTGCCGATGATGTTGTAGTTGTAGTTGCGATGTTCGGGGTCGGTCGATGATGAAGCCAAAAATCTGGTGAACGTGTGGAGTGTAGAGACATCCAGATATCTTGCATAGCTTCAAAGAGTCTGGCAGAGCCACCCAAGGCATGTCGACCTTAAGAAGGTCTCAAGACAAAAGCGCCCAAGCACCCGGAAGCGCTTGGCGGGGCCATCAGGCGCGCACCCCACATGGAGGCCTTCATTCCCGACATAAAATCCTTGGTGTCCAGTACAGGCTGGCAGGGCTACTAGAGCACACCGACCTCGGAAGGCCACATATCCGGGGCGCCCAAGTAGGTTGGCAGAGCCGTATACATACCAAGGTATTGCAAGACCTAAGTATTAAGGCACGCCGACCTCAAGGAGATCGTTTTGGTGTCCAGACGACCAATATAGCTGCTGGCCACCCAGCGGAGCCGTGATACTAAGTTACTGTCGACCTTAGCAACAACAGGCACACCGACCACGGAGGCCCAACGCAAATTGTAGATCTCCTTGAATGCTTCTGATTTCAATGGTGTTGTTGATCTCCAGGCACCCAGAAAGATCTGGTAGAGCAGCGAGGCACGCCTACCCCGGAAGGTATTCAATCGAACCTATGACCATTCTGCTCAGGAAACAGAAATATAGGCTGATTGGAATAGGTCCGTTTACGTGCAGAGCCATAGCGAGTGCCCCAGGACGCAGAGCCTAGCGGGTGCAAATAATAGACATCAGGTCGTAGAAGAAGGTCGTGATGTCATCGTCGAAGGGGGGCTAAGGTAGGCGCAGAGCCATCTGACACGGGGTCCAACTTTGTCTTGTAGCGTAGACTGCGGGGTCACGGGTCAACAGTGGTCGGAGATGCTCTTGCCACCCAGAAAACGGCAAACTGTCCACCGATCGAGGAGTTTACTATAGCCATATGACCTCTGCGGCGGGGCTTAGGCATCACTGATGCACAAACGACAAAGACGTCATGAGTCAGAAAAGTTATGTCGTCGCCTTTAATCGTGCATAGACTACAGGTATCCACATCACGTGGTGACCGTTTCATCACTGTCGCCAGATGCCCGGGGCGCGGCGTCGGCTATAAATAGCACCGTGAAGCTGAAGGAGGCAAGCACCGAGCATTGTTGAGCTATGAAGCCGCAGGGTAGTTCTTCGGCCATGCCATGGGCATGTGACCGTCCACCAGAATGTAGAGCTGTGTTCTTGTAGATGCTTGGAGCTAGGAGAATTCTCGCGAAGTGCAGGCAACATCTCTATTCTCTGAGCCCAGCCTCTGCGTGGTACCAGGCAGAGTTTGGAGGTGCTGCTATTCGAGCTGGAGGTATAGCAGGACGTCTCTAGTGAGCACCGAGAGCTCACTGGGGCTTGGTGTTCCACCGAAGAGCAAGCTCGTGTATCCATTCCAATAGTTAGAGCCGAGCGTACCTTAGATTATGTGCTGTCCTGCAATAGGTTCTCGCAAGGCCGCCATCAAGGTCCTGATGCTAGGAGAAGTCTCGCGACATGCCCTGCTTTGGCAGAGTAAGCTGTGGTGACCGCTCTGAGTAGCTCAGGCCTTGTAGTATGTTTATCTTGTGTGTTGGGTTCTGGATCCAATGAGGTCGCAGGCGACTTGTGCACCTTCAGATTCTGGATCCAGTAAGGTCGTAGGTGGCTTGTACCCTCGGGTTCTAGATCCGATAAGGTTGTAGGCCGATATACATCCTTGGATTCTGGATCCAATAAGGTCGTAGGCGACTTGTAACTTTCGATGGTCCACGTAACGTTCGCTCTTTTCTGTCATGTACTTGGTCAATTTGGCAAAATGATTCGCCAAAGACCTGATTTTATATGATGTGGGGGCTTGCAAATCGTGTTTGCCATCAAGACGACCTTATGTTATCTTCTTGTTTGGCTGACGACCTAAATTCAGATTTAGGTCGCAGCGCTTGGTCTGTTAGCAAAAAATCCGCCTTAATCTTCTCGCGAACTTCTCGGGATAGAGCAGTTGGGGCGTGTTGTATGGAGCAAGGAGCTGCAACGGATAGATTCGGTGGACCCCTCTATAAATAGAGTGAGCTAGGGCGGGGTTGACCCCATTCCCCTCATCTTCTTCCTCTCGCTCCCGTCGCTCTCGATCTTTCTCGTGCTACAGCGACCTTGCGACCGTCGTGCTCCCGCGCCCGCTCACCCAGCACCCACCTCCGGCTAGACTTGTGCTAGCGCTACCGCTCCACGTCGTGCTCCTCCAGCGCATGCGCGTCAAGACCCTTTGCCACATTAGATCCAGCTCAAACCCTAGCGGTGAGATGGCGGCGGAAGCGGCTTGCATCCCAGACCCGCAGGCCGCATGGATCTGGTCGACGATGACCGAGACCAAGATCCAGGCGCTCGTGGACGGGGGGCTGCTCCGGCCGAAGACGGAGGTGGAGTGGAGGGCCGCCGCTGGGGAAGAGTTCCCGAGCGAGGACGTCAAGGAGCAGGTCGTCTTTGCTTCCTTCTTCGAGCGCAGCTTCAACCTCCCGGCGGGAGACTTCTTCTGCGGCCTGCTTTACTACTACAGGCTGGAGCTCGTACACCTCGTCCCAAACTCCATCACTGTAGTGTCGACTTTCATCCATTTTTGTGAGGCGTATCTGAGGATACCGCCTCACTTCACGCTGTGGAGGTACTTTTTCTGTGTCAAGAGTACTGGCAAGAGGTCGGGGCCAGTTGGGGCTGTGATGTTTGTGCTGAGGGAGGGCCTCAAGGCTGAGTGGATAGACACCGACCTCCCCGATAACACCACCGGGTGAAGGTCGGAGTGGTTCTATATTGCGGACTAGATTCCAGGTCTTCCGCGGCGAACTGGCCATAAGCCAGTGAAGATTAGTGAGTGGGATCTAGGACTCCCCACCCGCAACCTCGAGGACCTCAAGGGGTTCTTGGAGCTAGTCAGCGTCATGAAGAAACGAGGAGTGACAGGAGCGGTGGTGGTGAGGTCGTTCTGCCGGCGGATGATCCAGCCGATCAAGGATCGGGTCCACCCGGCGTACGAGTACTGTGGACAATCAGACCCCACACACGAGGTGAACCGCAAGGTCTCCAAGGAGGAGATGGCAGCTCGAGTTTCCCAGATGTATTCTGGGAAGGTGAAGGTGAAGAAGTGTCCGAGGGCACACTCGTTGAAGAGGCCGGCTGACCCGGTAAGATCCTGAGATCTGTCTTTAGGTCATTGTACTTTGCTTTCTTGATTTACTTAGGTCGTATAACATATATGTCATCTATTTTGCAGATGCGCGAGCTCCAGATGTGGTGCCCGGCGCCTCTCCCTGGGGGGAAATACATCGAAGGAAGCTGAGGTCGGACAAGTACCAACCTCCAGCAGGTCGTCTGCTGGAGAATTACGAGTCTGACTCGTCGGTGGAGGCCGACAAAGACACTGACGCGGAGGCTGGGGTGGATCCAGCTACTGGCACTGCGAAGTCCCGGCGCAAGACCAGGTCGACGGTAGCGAAGAAGTCTGCTTCGGTCGTTGCCGCTGCGATCTCTGCGGTGAAGGCCGCTGAGCAGAAGAAGAAGAGGAAGAGAAGGGCTGCGTCCCCTCCGCCCATCACTACTCCAACGATTCCGACGCCTCGTTCACGGGAGGTCGGGTCGGAAGATGAGGAGGAGGCGGAGAAGGAGAAGGATGAGGCCGTCAAAGAATTGCCGGCGGCAGAGAGGCCGGAGAGTCCTGCTGCCAAGAGGCAGCGGGAGTTGGTGCAGGAGACGTCGGAGGATGCTCTCCGACGTGGTTTGGAGGCACAATGCAGTGCTGCGGCGGCGAGGGCGAAGATACCTGGGGCTATTGGTTTGGCCGAAGACTCGGCTTCCGGCCGTACCGAGGTACAAACTGGAGGGTGTGAGACATGGGTACCCCTGGGTCCCCACCGACCAGGCTCACGGCCGTGCTCGACAAGTGGGTCCGGCCTACTAGAAGACCCGCCGACCTGTCAGTGGGTCCAATCGACCTAGTTGGCTGCCCACACGACCTCCTGAAGACCTTCCAGAAGAATCCCGAGACGACCTCCCCCAGACGAGAAGTCAGCTTGGCGTGCAAGACAAGGTAGTTCAGACGGATTAAGGCAGCTCGAATAATGCTTCCATGATGTAAACAGACTAGAGATAGGTTTCCCTGTTGTAACCGACCTGGACTCCGGTCCATCGACCTTGTCCGTCTCCCAATATAAGGCGGGCAAGGGCGTCCTCCTGGGATAGGCCAACACATGCAACCAACAGACCATCGACGGGTCGCCATGTAATCCCGCGACGCCAAAGCAATACTAACCGAAGAACTGGATGTAGGGTTTTACTCTCTGGAGGCCCGAACCAGTATAAAATCGCCCGTCCTTGTGTCTCGTCTAATTTCCGTGTGCTACGCTAGCATAACCATCGCGTTCTTAGCTCCCGATCTCCCCGCCGAACAACTAAACCACAGGGATTAACACCCCAGTGGGCTGTCCAGATCTCACCATCTGACAGTTGGCGCGCCAGGTAGGGGTGATTGCGAGCTCTTCGTGCAACGTGATGGCAGTTCGCTCCGGCGGTCATCTTCGGCGACGACATGAAGGATATCTCCGCAGCGACCTGCTCGCCGCCACTCTCCGATCTAATCGCGAGGTCGACGTCTTCGTTCTACGGATGACGCGCAAATTTTTTTCGCGCCCACACACCCACCCGACGATTTACCGAGGCGTTCGCAAGGTCTGACCACATTTGCATGTGGCTTGGAAGAATACATCTGCAGCAAAAATCAGGTCGGCGGCAGATCTCGTGTTTGCGTGAGTCGACTCCGTGTCCACCACGTACACATGGCCAAATCAATCGGCAAGCGTAATAGCCACAGTGATGGCGAGTCAACTCGATCCGTGTCCACACGTCATTGTTGTGACTGCATGAATTGCTCTGGCCTTGATGCACGAGTCCATGTTCTGTACGAGTTCAAAAAAGAAAAATCGATCTACAAGACTACAACACCGCCGCGCATCATCACGTCAATTTTAAAGCTAGCATGGTGCATACAAAGGCCTAGAGGTATATGTATGTGAATCATTATTCACGTACGTATACATGCATGTACAAGCTCAAGCTAGCCTAAGGAGATTTTTTTTGGTGCCGTCCTGGAGCACTAGCTCCCCGGCGGTGTTGTATGCCACAATGATGCATGCCCTTAGGAACCTATCGGCTTCGTCAGCAACCACGCGTCGACGATTCATCTGCGACCTCACCAACGACTCCGACCTAGACTCCACGCAAAGCTAAGTGCTAGTTTTAATTAAATATTTTATGGTTTCAATTTCCTTCGACGGCCTGCTCTACATGCTTTTGCCCGCTCTTCCGACCCCTCCCCCTCGACATGCTCGGGGGCTTGGCCTTTCCAACACATAGGTCGCCAGATTTGAGGGTTCAAATTTTTATCTTGTGCTATGTTCTCCCCCTCGGCATGCTCGGGGGCTTGGCCATGCCAATCTAAAGGTCGCCAGACCTGTGGGGTCCTACTTCTCCTATGTGTGTTCTTCTTTTAACTGCTTGACTCTCGTTGTGAGTATTCGATGATGTTGTGTGGTTGCAAAACCTGGGTCCTAGGCCCCTCCCCGTGCGTCGACTACATCTAAGTCTCCTTGCTGAGCATTGTAGAGGGGTGAAAACTTTGCAGCTTCAGAGCTTTCGAGTCCGCATAATGCGTGTTTGGCACGATAATTGGAATGCCCTTTTTCAAACAAGATATAGGACAAGAATGTTCAGCTTCGACTAGCATTACTCAGCATCTGCATGTTTAGCTCAGGCTAAGTTTTCATCGTATTTATATTCGACAGATTGATACACCGACTTGGTGATTATTTTATTTTACAGGACCAGCTCTTTACTCCGGTATCATCTTCGTCAGGTCGCTAGACCTTCCTCCGGTTCTGTCATCGTCTTCGTCAGGTCGCTTGACCTCCCTCCGGCTGCGTCGTCGTTGTCGGGTCGCAAGACCTTCCTTCAGCTCCGTCGTCATCCTTGTCAAGTCGCTAGGACTCCCGGCGTCTCTGTCATCGTCGTCTTTAGGTCGGCGGACCTAAAACTGGCTCTATTGTCACTGACTTTCGGTCTTTAGACCTCTCGACGTTTTCGTCGTCACCATCGTCAGGTCGCTAGACCTCCTTGCGGCTCCCTCGTCACTGACATCAGGTCGTTAGACCTTCCTATGGCTCCGTTGTCACCTTCACCAGTTCGGAAGACCTCCCCAGGATTTTACGTCAGGAATGAAGGCCTCCCTGTGGGCTGCACGCCTAATGGCCCTGCCAAGTGCTTCTGGGTGCTTGGGCGCTATACACTTGAGACCTTCCTTAGGTCGGCATGCCTCGAGTGGCTCTGCCAGAATCTTGCAACCATGCAGGATATCTGGGTGTCTCTACACTCCATAGATTCAAGATCGATATTATTACGCAAGCTTCATCATCGGCGATTTCTTCATTCGACACACCTTTCAAGATCCTGTTGGGTATCCTCGGATACTGGACATCATCAACTTAAGGCCTCTTCAAGGTCGGCACGCCTACAAAAGCCTCCCTGAGGTCGGCCCTGCCAGACTCCTTGCAGCTATGCTTGCAGATCTGGGTGTCTCTACACTTCGTTCGATCAAGACCATGCCTTAGTTTTTCTTCTCTTTTTGGAGCATCAAACCAGCCATGCTGTCTTCTTCAATGCTCGGGGACTACTCTACGAGTGCGTCTTTGACACCCTCTTGTTTTCCTCGTCGTATCGACCTGTTGGGAAACCCGTTTCTCATCACGTTGCTACTCGACCTACTTTTTTCTCTCTTCTTCTTTTTTGGACCATCATACCGGCCATCCTGCCCGCCATGATGCTCGGATACTACTCATGAGTGCATCTTCGATGCCCTATGATTTTTTCATCGTCGTTTCGATCTATTGGAAGTCTGCTTCCTATAGGTCGTCACTCGACTTCCCTTCGTTCGGCAAGACTACAAACAAGTCGGCTGCCCAGCTGATTTGTTCTTTTTTCTTTTGACCGACGTGCATGCTATTCGACCTGTCGATAGCTCTACGACTTCGTCATGACCTCTCTAAGGTCGCTGTGCCTACACCTTGCTCGAGGGCTTGTGAGACATGGGTACCCCTGGGTCCCCACCGACCAGGCTCACGGCCGTCCCCGACAAGTGGGTCGGACCTACTAGAAGACCCGCCGACCTGTCAGTGGGTCCAACTGACCTAGTTGGCTGCCCACACGACCTCCTGAAGACCTTCCAGAAGAATCCCCATACGACCTTCCCCAGACGAGAAGACAGCTTCGCGTGCAAGACAAGGCAGCTCAGACAGATTAAGGCAGCTCGGATAAGGCTTCCATGATGTAAACAGACTAGAGATAGGTTTCCCTGTTGTAACCGACCTGGACTCCGGTCCACCGACCTTGTCCGTCGTCCAATATAAGGCGGGCAAGGGCGTCCTCCCGGGGACAGGCCAACACATGCAACCAACAGACCATCGACGAGTCGCCATGTAATCTCGCGACGCCAGCAATACTAACCGAAGAATTGGATGTAGGGTTTTACTCTCCGGAGGCCCGAACCAGAATAAAATCGCCTTGTCCTTGTGTCTCGTCTAATTTCTGTGTGCTACGCTAGCATAACCATCGCATTCTTAGCTCCCGATCTCCCTGCTGAACAACTAAACCACAGGGATTAGCACCCCCGTGGGTTGTCCATATCTTACCATCTGACAGAGGGCTAACTCTATCTTTAATGCTTTTTGTCTGACCTTTGTCTTGACGATGTATTGTGCCATGCAGGCCGGTGGCGAGGCCACAAGGGGTGCCGGTTGCCCCATCGTCTCCCTCCCGCACGAGGTCGCCTGAGCCACAGGTCGTGGGGGAGGTACTTGCAGATGATGCGCGTACCGCTACCCCGCCACAAGTAGTGGTGGAGGGCGTGGTGGCTTCGCCTCCCGTGGCTGGCACGAGGGTGGGTTCTCCCTTGCGCGCTGCTGAAGGTGTCGGGACCTCAGCTGGGGACTTCGGGGCGACGACCTCCCCAACAATCATAGACGTCGACCCCATCATGACAGTTCCTGGTGGGGCTGAGGGTGTGGTCGAGGACCAGCCTTAGATCGACCTGGCGCTGGGAGGTCCAGAAACATCTGGCGCACAGGTACCTCCATCTTCATCTTCAAGCCCAAGGTTGCCGCGGCGATCAATTAATTGTAATCACACCCCTTGGCAGGAGGATTGGTTTGAAGACAATGAGGACATGCAAGCCTTGCGGACTAGCATTGTCACCATCAGCAACGCGCTCACGGTGAGTTGCCCACGATGAGTTACTGTCACTTGCTTGTTTGCTGTTGAAATGTTGCCGACGTCCTGGTTGTGCTGTAATAGTCGCTAGCAGAGAGGGCCAAGGGCCGGGTTGACCTGCTAAAGCATGCGGAGGAGAAGGAACAACGGATTGTCGACCTTGAGCGAGAGCTCAAGGAGGTCCGTGAGGCGGCGGCCGCCGATAAGAAGAGGCTCGAGGATGAGCTCGCCGAGGAGAGGTGCAAGGCCGTGGAGGCCACTGCGCAGTTTAACACTGCGGCTACTGGTAGGTTTTAGTCTTTGTCCCTTTTTGAACATTAGGTTGTTAGTTGTAAGCTAACTGTTGTGTGCGCAGATTTCCGTAACCCCGAAGAGAAGCTGAAGAATGCTCTGGCGACCTCTAGGAGCAAGGTTCGAGACCTAGAGTCGAAGGTCCGGGAGATCGAGGATGGGGGCTTTGAGCTCAAACAGGCGATGAAGGAAGCCACTGAGAGTGAGTACGCCATATCTCAAAAGCTGGCTTATGAGACTGCAGCTCGTCGGAGCCTGTTCCGGAGGAAGGGGATCAGCAATGGTCCATTGTCGATCGTCTTATCGATACTCCTAACAGGATCTTGCTTTTGCTGAGGGCAACTGGTTTGGCAGCTGCAACCGATGCGCTTGTGAGAGTTAAATCTTACTATCCAGAGGTCGATATGACCAAAATCAAGGGCGGTGCAGACACCACGAAGGACCTCCAAGCCCTTGAGCTTGAAGTTGAAGAAGCTGCCACCGAGGTGGTTGAGAGCATCGACTTTGAAGGCGATGAAGGAGCCGGTGACGAGGGTGGCGCTGGTGGTGATGGTGGCAACCAGTAGTAGTCTAGGAGCTTACCTCCTCCTCCTCTCATAACTTGTAAACAAAACTTCTAGAAATATGTTGAAGAAAACTTTAACGAAGTACTCTCCTTTTGCCTGCATGAGCTTGGTTGATCTTGTAAGTGGTGACATCTTGTATTCCTGACTCGCTAACCACTAGTCACGGAGAGGCTGGCTTACCGACCTCTGCAGCTCGGCGTGGAGGCTTACGAGAGGTCGGTGCGCGAGAAGGGAGCCTAGGGCTTAGGTCTAGCGACCTTTCTGACCAAGCGTGCTCGTGGCGGCAGTGGGCTTTATACTTGTTAAGAATGGTGTCCTTAGGTCGTGATGACCCTTATGTTGGCTTGGAGCCAAGCCCCCGAGCATGTCGAGGGGAAGGGGCAAGGTAGATTCGGACCCCCCGCAGGTCGTGCGACCCAGATATTGGCTTTAGCCAAGCCCCCGAGCATGTCGAGGGGGAGGGGAGTTTGCTGTATGAGGAAGGAGGAGGTAGTGCTCGACTCGTAGCAGATGACTGCTTGAAATATTTATATATTCAATCTGAAAAAAGAAGGTACAAAAGAGAAAGATACATGTCTTGAATTTAAGACTAATCTACGGATAGAAACGTCATAGATGCTCCACGTGCCAGGGGTTGGGTACTCCTTGCCCGTCGCCCCACTGGCGGCGATATGTGGACGAGCTAATAACTTCCGTGACGATGAAGGGTCCCTCCCAAGGGGCAGAAACTGGTATAAGAGAATGCTTGATGATGACAGCCCTAAGACAAACAATTGGGATAACCTTCGCATTGCTCATTGTTTAGAATTGTCCCTGGCTGAAACACCTAAAAATGAGAATCTTCTGATTGCAGCCTGCCATTTTTGGTCAAATGGCACAAATGCCTTCCTTCTTGGTCATGGGCCAATGTCCCCCACCTTGGCCTATGTGTACATGATAACCGGCCTGAAAGTTACAGGAACTGTGTATCCACACAAGTACAAGGGCTCCTCTAGGCGATTAGGAGTGAAAACAGGAGTTGGATACAAGAGATATATCCAAAACTATATGTCTGATGACCCTTTGTCTGATGTCGAATACAGAGCTTTTCTGAATATGTGGCTTTGCAGATTTATCTTCTGTGGCAAAGCCAATGAGCCAACCCTGAACCACATTGTAATGGCTGAGGACCTGGCTGCTGGTACCTCTATTCCCCCCGGGAAGTACCTTCTAGGAAGTGTCTACCACATGCTTCATCAGACCACCTATCTGATGCACACCAGCCAAAAGATTTCCTGTGTTAATGGCCCTTGGTGGTTTGTTCAGATGTGGCTGCAATTATATATGCACCAGATTGTTGCCATTGACCTCAACAATCGGCCTTCCCCTCAACAAACAAGGAAGGAGAATCCTAGAGTACCAAAGGCTGCCAAACCTATGGAGAAGCTGCTTCCACTGTGTCCATCAACAAAAGCATTGGCCAACTTTTTGAGCTCTTCAGAGGTTTTGCTGACCCTCTTTGGTTTCCATATCTGGACAATGACAACTTAACTCTTCCTTGTGAGTTTAGTTTTGAAACTGGATGCAATGATGTACATTCTATAGCAATCTTCAATGCCTTCATTCACCCATGTATCCTGCCAGCAGAATTTTGTGGAGGAAGGCATGTTCAAAGTACCTTTGAGTACTACCAGCCAAACATAATGGCCAGACAATTAGGATGTGGCCAAGTGCCCCCAAGACTCTTTCTCCATGAATTTCTCAAACCCAGAGAGGACATCAAAGAATCCTTAGAAGCAAGAAGGATTTTTGAGTATAGATGCAGCACAACTTTTTATGCACCCAAGCCCTTTGTGCCAATAACATTTGCTCATCCTTCCTTCACCCTTTGGTGGCAAGAATTTCATGATCACATTTTCAACAGGCCAGTACACCCTCTCTGTCTTGAACTAATGCCTGACTTTCAACCAACTTCAGAGGTAATATGCTCATCTCCCTTTCTTACATCTGCTTTCAATCATACCCCTCTTTACTGATCATGATTCTGTCATTTTCTGTAGGATATAGTACGTGCCCCTCTTGCCAGGACAATCTCCTATAATACCGAAGGCCCAATCTCTGTCTTGGGATGCCGATCTCCTACTCTGGCTCAATTGATGGCTAGATATGCCACGCTAGATCCAGTTCTCATCAGGCCAGCCTCTGACAAAAGGAAAGCTCCATCTCTGATTACTTCTCCAGCTGTTAAGAAGAAAAGAACAAGCAAAAAACTACTTATTCATGTCAGAACATCTTCCTTTCCTGAACACAGTGTCATTTATTATTCTGACCATCTTTATTTTTGCATGATTTCAGACCAGAACTCAAAAACCATTGGCCATCACAAACTCTGCCAATGCTCCATCTACTAGTAAAATTTTCACCATCTTATTCTTTTTCTTTATTGGCACTTATCCACTACTTGTTATTTGTAGAGGAAAATTTGGTGAGCCAAACTGTGGGGAGTTCTTCTCGTCAGCATGATTCAAATCCATCCTAACCAAGGATCCAACCATCTTCTCCTCAATCAGAAGCCTTAACCTCACCAAGGACTCATCCAGCTTCTCCTCAACCAGAAGCCTCAGCCTCACCAAGGACTCATCCAGCTTGTCCTCAACTAGACATCCAAGAGCCCTTCCTTGAGCCTGAAAAACTTCCTTCCCCCATTCGGGAAGCCAGAAATGATGTAAGCATGAACATTCATCTCTTTCATTCCCATCTAATAGATCATCATTAATTCGGCAGGTTTTTCTTTTCAGGAGAAAGTTGTGTCATCACCCAGTTTTTCCTTTGCTGCGGATGACTTGACTGCCGAAAAAGGAGATGAAGCATCCTCCGGCCAAGCTTTATCAGAGGAGAATCAAGTAAAGCTAAAAGAAATCCTCTCCTTGCTGCAAAGGGATATTCAAGATCAAGTTAAGGATGCTAATCTTCTTGAAGAAGCTCTTGAATCCATCAACCAAGATCTCCCTACCGATATCAAAGCTTCCTCAGAACCTATCTCACAATTGGACAATCACTTTGCAGCAGTGAAGCGGGCTTTGAAGAACCAATCCTCCCGACCAGCCTTGGAACAAAAGAGAGCCACGGCCAAGCAATTCGTGAAAGACTCGCATGCTCAGATTCAGAACAATAAGGAATTGCTAGCCGAATTGCTGCCTGCACTTGAGCTGAAGAAAATCAGAAAAGCTACACTGGAGGCCGAACTAAGGAACTTGACAGCTGAAATCGAGGTTGACGAGAAGAAGATAGCCGAACTTCCTGAATCAACAGAGAAAATCTGAAAGGAAGCTTCAGCAGCTCTGATTGAATCAAGACAGCTTAAGACAAAGCTCTCTACTCTATCTAACACCTAAGAAGCCGATCAGAAATTGTTGGAAAACATCAACAAGATGATATCAGATGCTTCCAATGCAATCTCAAAATACTTGGGTATATAATTGTAACAAACAATTTGTAGCCGAATGCTTCATCAGCTCTGTAGTTTTGCTCCCCATTAATCTTTATTTTCCATATTTGTCTTGCCTTATTTTGACGAGCAGTTCCTGGATGATCCATTCGGCAACTTTGACCAAGTGCCAGACCCAAAAAACAACCCGACCGCAACACAGCCGAATCTCAACCAGTCAAACTAAATATGACTCAACATGAATCCCAAACGACTCGGCAACGGTTCGGCCGAGAGAGTCTCTCCACTTCCCAAATTTCTTGGGATATGCGCCACGATCTCCGGCCACGATCTCTTCGCCAGTCCCATAAATAAGAACCTCGGGTGCCCCTAGCCTTTCACCAAGTCCTCTGCCTTTCAAACCTTTGCCAACCCAAGCTTTTCTCTCCAGTACTAGTACTCCCAAAAACTCCATGGCAACAGCAACAGGCGTCCGGCCAATGACGAGGCCGAAGGGAGCCGTGCTAGTGCTCGTCGGAGGTGGTGACTGTTGGCTTCTTCACAACTCCCCTTTTCTTAGATCTTTTTCACCCCTGACGATCCTCGTTGTGTTTTCAGGCTCATCCGGTGGAATCCTGCCCCTGCTCCAGCTACAACTCTGGCCATGGCGAGCGATTCCTCGAGATCGTCTAGCCGTTCCCACTCCTCCAGCTCGCGCTATACCGATCGCGCCGCCCGCAGATTCAAGGAGGAACGTGACGCCACCTGGCACGAGTTGGAGATCATCTCCAAACAAGCCGGGATTGCCGAGCTCGAGTGGGAGCACCAATGCAAGCAGCTGCTTGAGGCCATCAACGGTGAATCCTGTAACCTGCTTAATCTTAATCTTAATCTAGAACTAACCGTCGTTGCTCTGTGACCTCCGCAGATCACGATGCCGAGCTCAATCGGCTGAAGGTGCTGGTTGAGAAGCTGGCGAACAAGGTGAATGCTCCTAGAGACACACTAGAAGCCCGCCTTGGCGCGGTGGAAGACCGCGTCGATGAAGTGGCCCTTCACGGCGTCCGCCTGGGCACCACCTTGGGCCTGGCCGCCATGTCGACACACACCGGCGTCGACTACTCTACGCGGCCACGCGGCTTCTACAGTGGCGCGCCGGAAGACGTCGACGACATCGAGGCCACTATAGAGCGCCTCGACGGCCACGGCGTCGCCATTGCCGATTCCATCCACCCCCAGTCTGTTCTGAACAGGCTGTTTGATTAGTTTGTACTAGGGGCTATGGAATTTCGGCAATAAAAATGAAAATTTATCTTTTGTATTCGTCTTGTGATAACTTCTTTAATTTGTGCATACGAATCTTCACTGTGTTGAACGCATTCGGGAACTTTTCCTCTAGCCGAATACGCACAAACTCTTGTCTCTTAGCGTAGAATCCGCAGAAAATCCTCATTCGGGAACCATGAACACTGTTCCGATGAAAAAACCCTTCGTATCCAAGAAAAACCCCCATCGTTTGGTATTCTCATCAATGCACGCCAGCCATTCATCACTTCCGATGCACTTCCACTGCTAATAAAATAGCCTCTGTGGTGCTCTGCAAATCCATTCGCACACACTTCCATCATTTCACACCTCTCGTCCTCTTCTTACAGAAAAACCCCCAAGGTCATGGCGGATAAGAGGAAAAAGCCACTCGAGGAGAACAACTCCCCATCAAAGAAACGAACCATCCGAGAGTAATCTTCTCTTCTCATCCCTTTCTCTTGATTTTGATCGCAATCTAGTGATTCATCTTTCTTTGATTTTAGTCTCGATCTACTGCCGGAGGAAATCTTCGGTACTGAAGAAATCCCTGAGTACATCCTCTCCGACTCCTCGGCTGAAGAAGAAGACGCCATGCCCGAACAGAAGACCAATCATCAACTGCGTCGTCGCATCCGGCATCTAGAACATGATCTGCGGGACATCACCGCCCGTTGTAGTGCCGAACGCGAAAGCCGCATGAGCTTGGAGGCATCGATAGGCGGTAATATCTTCATCCTCATCTGAATCTTACGTTCAAGTTCAGATCCCATGTTTGATGATAATCTGTTCTTCTTCAGATGTGTCCGACAGGTACAACAAACTGAAGGCCGCCTGGGACAGTCTGATGGAGGCTGCAAACCACGCCAGCCCTCAAGGTTTCTACGTCGCCATCACAGTGGTCTTGGAACAGCTGAAGAGGGACGAGCTTAAGAGGAAAAACGCTGAGCAAAAGAAATGAACATACTTTCGCTTCTTCCTCCAGGCCTTTTGCTTCCTGCAGGCCTTCTTCTGTAATCTCAAGTTGCTAAAAGAACCTGTGAGAATGCATGTGATGTAAAAAAATATTTTTATGCTAAGGGCAATACACTTTAGTATTGGCAATTTTCCCTTTGTTGGAATTTTTGTTCTGAAGACGGCTTCTTCCCAAATGCCGGCTATTTCTATTTTTCTGACGCTTGGAATAGTAATCAACGATCAACTTCAATACTAGGATAATATTTCTTCAAGTATCTCCCATTTATAGCAGCAGTGAACTCTTCTCCCTGTAAAGTTTTCAAGATATATGCATTTCCAAGCACGCATCTAACCACTCGAAAAGGACCTTCCCAATTTGGAGACCACTTGCCGAATGCACTGTACTTAGTTCCAATCGGCAACAACGCCTTCCAAACCAAATCTCCTTCTGCAAATTGCTTGACCTTCACTTTTTTGTTATAGTACTTAGCAACCCGCATTTTGTTTTTCTCAATATTCTCCAAGGCCCTAAGACGAATCATGTGCAAATCTTCTAATTCGTCCATCATCAAGTCATTGTAATCTTTGGAACTTAAATCCTTTTGCAATACTACTCTCCTTGATTCTGACTGCATCTCCCATGGTAAAACAGCATGATGTCCATAAACCAACTCATAAGGAGATGCCTGTGTAGCTCCATGAGGAGCCATTCGGTAAGCCCACAAAGCTTCATTAAGTACCGAATGCCACCTTCTTGGCTTCTGATCAATCTTCTTCTGTATAATCTTAATCATGATCTTGTTAGAAGCCTCTGCCTGACCATTAGCTTGAGCATAATAGGGAGAAGAATTTAATAATTTGACCCCCATACTTTCAGCAAAATCCCTAAACTCTGAAGACGTAAATTGAGTTCCTTGATCTGTTGTAATTGTCTGAGGAATTCCAAACCTGTAAATGATATGTTCTTTAACAAACTCAATCATATTTTCTGATGTCACCTTTTTCAATGGAATTGCCTCAACCCACTTAGTGAAATAATCTGTTGCTAAAAGCACAAACTTATGCCCCTTGCTAGATGGAGGATTATTTTGGCCAATCAAATCTATTCCCCATCCTCTGAATGGCCATGGCTTGATGATAGGATTCAAAGCTGATGCTGGAACTCTCTGAATATTTCCAAACTTCTGACAGTCTTGACATCCCTTGTAATATTCAAAGCAATCCTCCAGCATTGTCGGCCAATGTGCTCCACACAGCCCATCGTGCACTTCACTCATCATCCTTTTCGCTTCTTCTTGACCCAGGCATTGTAGCAAAACCCCATCCAAGGATTTATAATACAAACGTCCATCAAGAAGAACAAACTTTATAGCTTTATACCTGAGCTTCCTAGAGACCTTTCAGGATGCATTCTCCAAATAATCAACAATTTCTTTTCTCCAATCATCTTCTGCTAGATCACTCCCAAAAGAATATACATCGATGGCAAACACTTCTTGATTCTCTCTATAACCCGAAGCACTTTGAGCTAACCTGTTTGCCTCTCCATTGTTTTCCCTAGGAATATGTTGCAGAATCACTAACTGAAAACTTTTCAGGATTTCCTTGCACTCCTCATAGTAATCCTCAGGATATCATTTTTGCACTCATACTGGCCATTCTCAATTGTTTTATGACTAGCTCTGAATCTCCAAAAATCTCAACTGAAATAGCCTTTGCTTCCTTCAAGTATTGAAGCCCCCTGAGCAATGCTTCATATTCAGCCTGATTATTGGTGACAGTAGGTTGAATATGAATAGCAAACTCAAACATTTCCCCCTGGGTGAAATTAATAAAATTCCTACTCCACCACCTTTACCACATGAAGACCCATCAAAAAACAAAGCCCAAGGATTAATCTCAAGCAAATTAATTGATAATCCATGATGTTCGGTAATGAAGTCAGCAATAATCTGTCATTTAATAGCTTTTGCTGATTCAAACTTCAATTCAAACTCAGACAAGGCTAAAATCCATTTGCCAGTTCTTCCATTCAAAATCGGCATAGACAACATGTGTTTAATTACATCAAACTTTGAATACACAATGCATTCGGCATTCAACAGATAGTGCCGAAACTTGTACATGAGTAATAAACACACAAGCAAAGCTTCTCTGCATCTTAATATCTTGTTTCAGGATCAAGCAATTTTCGGCTAAGATATGCAACCACTCTTTCTTTTCCTTCCAATTCTTGTATAAGGGCCTATCCAATGGTTTGGGTATCGGCCGCCACGTACAACTTAAAAGGCTTGTTCAACTGTGGAGGTACCAATACTGGCGGTTCCTTCATATACTCCTTGATTTCATTGAAAGCCTTCTGTTGTTCGTCACCCCATACAAACTTCTGATCTTTCTTGATTCTCAACAGTGGAGAAAAAGGCAACACCTTTTGTGATAAGTTGGATATGAATCTTCTCACAAAATTGAGCTTACCAAGCAATGATTGCAACTCTTTGAGATTGGTTGGAGGAACAACTTCGTCAATAGCTTTCATGCTTTTCTTGCCAACTTCTATTCCTCCCTCATGCACCAGAAATCCCAGGAACTCTCCAACCGAAACTCCAAAAGCACATTTGTTCGGGTTCATCTTAAGCCCATGTTTCTGAGTGCACTCTAGAGTTTTCCTCACATCAGCCAAGTGTGATTCATGATCCAATGACTTGATCACGACATCATCAATATATATTTCCACAATTTTGCCGATCAACTCATGAAAAATATAATTCATGGCTCTCTGATAAGTTGCACCGGCATTCTTCAACCCAAATGTCATGACAATACACTCAAATAATCCTATATGTCCAAGACATCTGAAGGCTGTCTTTGAAATATCCTCCACCGACATAAAAATTTGGTTGTACCCTGCATTACCATCCATGAAGCTAATAACTTTATGCCTAGCAGCAGCATCAACCAACAAATCAGCAACAGGCATTGGATATCCATCCATGGGTGTAGCCCTGTTCAGATCTCTAAAGTCTATGCAAACCCTCATCTTTCCATTTTTCTTGTAGATAGGGACAATATTAGAAATCCACTCTGCATATCTGCATGGCCGAATGAAATTTGCTTCTATTAATCTTTCAACTTCCTTTTTTACATCGGCCAATATTTCATCCTTGTAAATTTTTCGGGGAGGTTGCTTGTAAGTTTTAAAACCAGGCTTGATTGGCAACCGATGCTCAACAATAGAACGATCCAAACCAGGCATCTCCGAATAATCCCAGGCGAAGCAATCTTTATACTCTTTTAACAGTTTAATCAATTCTTCTCTGAAAACTAAATCCAAGTTAGCACTGATAAATGTCGGTCTTGGCTTGTCACCATCTCCAATGTCTATTTCTTCCAATTTGTCAGCCGACATAAATCCACGTCCTAACTTCCCATCAGTTCCATCAATTGGATTTTCCATTAAAAATTACTATAAGAGCTGACTGCTTGGATCGGCTGTTGATCACTGTTGACTGGTTCAACAGGACCTTCACCCCAGTCCTTGCCTGAGAAGTAATCTATACCTTGATACTCCCAGAAGGCTGGTTCCATATTAGCCACACTTACCGAATCGTCTGCTTGGACAACTTCCACTTCATCATCTACCCATTGAACAAGCTATTGATGCATAGTAGATGGAATGCAACAATTCGCATGGATCCAGTCCGTTCCAAGCAGCAAGCTATAAGCCCCTTTGCCCTCAATGACAAAGAAGGTTGTAAGCAAAGTCTTAGACCCGATCATTAGATCCACATATACGCAGCCCTTGGTGTCTGAAGGATTTCCAGCAAAATCATTTAGAACTATGCTCATTGGCGTCAGATCTCCAGGGCCCATGCCAAGCTTTCTAAATGTAGTATACGGCATCACGTTGACAGCAGCTCCACCATCAATGAACATTTTAGTCAATGGCTTCCCATTGACGTATCCTCTCAAGTACAGTGGTCTCATGTGCCGATTCTTGACTGGCTTGTCAAAAGTAGCTTGTTTAGTCAAAACCAATTGTGCCATTAACCCAGCTTGCTCAACTTCATCTATATCTGGCAATACTTCTTCCTGCGCAATTTGATTAGCCGGGGCCATGAATTCATTCGGCAAGAAACACACCATGCATGTATTAGCCGAACGACCAGATTCGTTAGGCTTGTCTTTTGGGCGCCACACCTGTTTTCTCTTGATCCCTGCCTGCTTCAGTTCTTGATTCCTCAAGCGCTGAACCCTTCTCTTTTGGCTTCTCCTCAAACCAGGTGGGCACCACTGTCCCTTTTGCCAGACATACCCATGATCTTCCTTCTCTTCATGATCAATCCATCTGTGATCAGCATATCTTTTCCTTGGTTGATCATCAATCTCATTTATTTTTAAGTGCCGACCATCACTAGGATGCACCCTTCCAATTCTCTCATGGACGGATCGGCGATTGGCAGTATCTTCTCGTTCTTTCCTGTGCACTTCTTCTTCATATCTTCGCTTCTCCTCCTCGTACTTGTGCTTCTGGTAGCGCTCCTTTTCTTGCTGACACTGCCATTTGTCGAGGAGAATACGCGAAGTCACCCTGGGTTTAGAGGATTCACCCACTTCAATGTGACTTCTCAGAAAGCGAAGCTCTCCCTTGTGGATTTGTTCAAATGTTACTTGTCAAGCGGGATCAACTGAGCCATCCTGCTTCGCCTTTGTTGAAGTCAAAACTTTCACTTTTCCTTTCTCTTCAACAGCATTCACCATGTTGATTGAGAACCGAATCATGTTCTGAGGAAAAGGATTACCATCCAATTTCATCTTATTATCAAACTTCAGATGACCTTCTTGGATAGCTTTTTGAATTCTCATCCTAAAGACCCTGCATTCATTGATGGAATGAGAATTCCTGTCATGAAATCCACAATACTTTTTTGTCTCTCACTCCATCAGGCCGAAGCATAGAATGCCCTTCTAGCAACTTAATTCGGCCTTCTTTCACTAGGAACTCAAAGAGCTTATCTGCCTTGGTCACATCGAAATCATAGGTGCCTTTAGCTTGTTTGATCCACCTCTGATTCACTGTCACTGGCTCCTTGCCCCACACAATCTCCGCTGCAGCTATTTCCTCTTCATCATCATATTCGTCTCCTTGATCTGCCCTTTCGAGGAACTGATTATATATCTTAGCTATATCATTGTGTTTGACAAACCTGGAATCTTTCTTGAAACCATATGCCTGATTTCTCAACAATGACAACCGATGTGGCATCTGACCAAGGTCTTCGAATTCCATCCCGAATAGCTTCTCCCGAATAGCTGGCAACATCCCTGCTACAACCATACCAGCCAATTGATCATCTGGAATGTTCAAAGAGAAGAACATGCTTTTTGTCTCTCTAAACCTTCTGAGGAACTCCATTGGTGTTTAACTGTTCCTTTGCCTCAGTGTAGTCAGATCAATTAGCTTCTTCTCATTACTGCCAGTGTAATAATGGGAATGGAACTTTTGTTCCAAATCCTTCCAAGAGCAGATCGAATGAGCAGGCAAAGAAGTGAACCATGTAAATGCTGGGCCTGTCAAGGACAAAGGAAAATATCTGATTCTGAAAGCTTCATCAGTAGAAGCTTCCCCAAGCTGCATCAGATATCGGGCTATGTGCTCCACAGTGCTAGTATCATCTTGCCCTGAAAACTTGGTGAATTCTGTGGGAACTTTCACCCTGTTCGATAGAGCTATCCTGTGATACCATTTCGGGAAAGGGGATGTATACACATGTCCTTGATTCTTGGGCTTGAGACCGAATTGATTTTGTAATACATCTGTCATCCTTTGCACCAGGAGATCAACATTAGCATCTTGATTCCCTGGCTTCCAGTAGGCATCCCTGTAACTGCACCATACCCAAGATTCGGGAAAGCATCAATAGCACTGTAATCCATGAACTCTGAATACCCGTTCCCATACATGTTCTTTTGCAGCCTATTACTTGATGGTGCTATCATGTAAGTAGAGCCAGGTGGAACTCCAGAGGTTCCAAATGCCATCTCACAATATGTGTGTGGATTGGGCATTGCCTGATGAGGGTTTCTGCTGGATCGGCTGACTACCCACACTTTGCTGAGGCAGCTGAGCCCTTGCATCTTGAGGTGGTCGACCATTAACAGCAGCACTTGACTCTCCCGTTTCACCATTAGGCCCTTGGGGTGATGTTCGGCTAAGCACCTTTTCCATACCTGGGCCAAAGACACTAACCATCATCTGTCAGAACATATTTAAGAATGCAGTATTGTGTCTGGCCATTATGTCTTCCATAGTTTTCCGTATCATATCATAAGCTTCCTGTTTCTCTGCAGCGGGAGTAGCATCAGTTTCCCCTGGCATCAGAACTCTTGGCATGTCTGTTCTGAGGAACGACACACCACTCCTATTCTTGGAGAAAGACATTAGACATTTCTGCTGGAATTGGCCCATAGCTTCTTTTAGTTGTAATTGTTGTTCTGAAAACAGTTCATTGAATGTGACATCCAGGACAGCTTGGATATCAGACATCTTGACCAATTTGAATGTCCCACCGAGCGTGCCAAAAAGTGTGTTGACGTAAAATCAGCACCTCACGCCAAGCACACAGCAAGCCGTATTAGCTAGCTTCACACACGTGACCCGGGCGCTAGAATTGGGAAGCGTGCCAGTCAATTTTCCCTGAAACTGACAAAGGATGAAAAAAGGTTAGATAAAACCTGGAACTTGTCGGGTGGTACTAGGCAGTTCCGTATTTACGGCCATGAAGCCAATCCAAACGACATATAGCTACGAAAAGCTATCTGTCAACAACTTGAGCGTCATTCGGGAAACAATAAAGCATGTAGATAAAGCACTGCCGAATGAATGACATAAGCATGATGAAAATCAGTCTTTGTTTAGACAACCGTTACAGCATATGCACATGACCGATTATCAAGGATAAAGCATGATAAAATAGATGAAAGCGAAACATAATCATGAATTTGCGATAAGCAAGCATGCATAGGCCAAAAGCACTAGTCTACCGCATGTCTAGGTACTTTCAAACCCGTCGAGCACGACATCAAACAAGTTAATCCACCGCATGATATGACTTGTTTGGAATCACACCACCAACCAAGAATAGATCAATCCACCGCATGATACAATCTAAACATGGAAGGCTAAAAGCATACATTATTTAAAGCAAAACTTATGAACACGTTTCACCTGTGAAGGGATTGCCGAATACATCTGTACAGCCGAATCGGGTTCTGTGGAGAAGGAACAAACACACAAGATTGACAAGCTTGAACCCGCAACACGTGACAATCTATATTGATTCGAATCTGGCTATTAAAGAACACGTGACCCGTTCGCAATGTCGAGCCAAAGATTTGAGCATGCAACGCGTGGATCACAAACAAGATAAAGCCGAATCTAGTCAATCTAAATTGGGCAATAAGAGTGTTACATGAATTAAACATAAAGAAGTAAAATTCAAAGCAACACATGGTAACTTGATGAATCTATTAGATCTTGCCAAATCTAATAAAGCCGATAACTAGCTCCAAGCTAGATCTTAGCCTACCGCATGACTCATGATCCAACAAGGAAACCTTCTTGAACCAAGCTTAAATCCACCGCATGATACTAAGCATGGTAACAAGACTACTTGCATCACGGTCTAAATCCACCGCATGATACTGGACATGATACAAGGTTACCAGTACTTACAGAGGTCGACGGATCGATGGCTCATCTCGAAGAACTCAACGAGTCGACTAGAAGGACTCGAAAGTTGGCACAGGGCCGGTTTGTTGTGAAATTTTTCGATCTCTATTACAAACACTAATAGTTTATATTTATACCCTGTCTCTAACACGACTCCTAGTCGACCACGATTACAACATTTATTGCCTAAAACTAACAACATGGCGTCACGTCGGTCTCGTGTCCATCATCAACCCGCTTCCTTCTTCATATCCAGTCCACGCCATCACGCACTCCCGAACGTTTCCGCTTTCAACCGTGGGACAACTCTTTTGCCGAATGATGATGCACTCCCAACTGTAGACGCCTCTACCGAATGCGTTGAAGGAAATCTCTTGCCGAATGGTACTCTCCTGCTAAATTCGGCCCACATGTCAGTCTCCTCCTGTACCAATTTTTGGTGTTAACATCTACGGCGACCAGAATATATTTGTAGCCGCCCGGAGCGATACGAAACGGTCCTACCGCGTCGAGACCCCACATAGCAAAGTGCCATGATGGAGGAATAGTGCGCATGGCCTGAGCTGGCAGGTACTGCTGTTTGGCAAAGAACTAGCATCCTTTGCACCTTTTGACGAGGTCTTTAGCGTCAGTTACGGCCGTGGGCCAATAGAATCCAGATCGGTACGCTTTACCGACCAAGTTGGTGGATGCTGCGTGGCAACCACACTCACCGCTATGGATCTCTGCTAAGAGCTGTAGACCCTCTGATCGTAGGATACATTTCATCAAGATGCCAGTGGAGGCAACTTTCCTGTATAGGTCAGAACCAACCACGACGTAGTTGGCACTTCGCCGCGTGATGCGTTCTCGCTCTGCTTTGTCATCAGGGACAAGTTGGTCGATTATGAAGTCTATGAAGGGCTTGCGCCAGTCGTCCTCTTTTTCGGACATGAGCACTTCGCGGAGAGGTGCTGAACTCTGGTCGTTTGAAGCCAGCTCTGGATTATCAGGATCCAAGAGCTTGATTGAAGGCTTGCTTAGGTCTTGGATGAACATGCCTGCTGGGACTAGAGCTCGACGAGAGCCTAGTTTGGAAAGCACGTCGGCGGCGACGTTGTTATTACATGGGACGTGCTGGAACTCGATCCCCTCAAAGTTGCTTTCGAGTTTACGAATCTCAGCGCAGTAAGCGTCCATCGTGTCCTTGACGCAGTCCCACTCTTTGTTGACTTGCTCGATGATGACCTTGGAATCGCCAAACGCCAGTAGTCACTTGATGCCAAGGGACACTGCTATTCGGAGCTCGTGGATCAGGGCTTCGTACTCTGCTCCGTTGTTGGAGGCCTTGTAATGAATCTGCAGGATGTACTTGAGCTGCTCTCCCTAGGGAGAGATGAGTAACACCCCTGCACCTGCTCCTTCAAGGTTGAGGGCGCCGTCGAAGTACATTATCCAGTGTTCAGGCCGCTCCTTGGGAGGGGCATCTGGATCTCCGTCCATTCAGACACGAAGTCTGCGAGGATTTGCGACTTGATCGCTTGCCTGGGGCAAAACTCGATTTAGAACTCTCCGAGCTCGACTGACCACTTGACGATGCGGCCATTGGCGTCGCGGTTGTGGATGATTTCTCCCAAAGGGAACGAAGACGGGACCACGATCTTGTGATCTTGAAAGTAGTGTCGAAGCTTTCTCGACGTGATCAGGAGCGCGTAGAGCAGCTTCTGTGGTTGTGTGTAACATGCTTTAGCGTCGGCCAGGACCTCGCTCACGTAATACACAGGTCGTTGAACAGGGTATGCCTGTCCTTCTTGTTCTCGCTCGGCAACGAGAACTGTGCTGACCACATTAGTGGTGGCAGAGATGTAGAGTAAGAGTATTTCCTTTGGTACTGGAGGTGTCATAACTGGTGGTGTTGTCAAGGACTCTTTGAGAACCTCGAACGCTTTTTGGGCTTCGTCGTCCCACACAAACTCATCAGCCTTCTTCAATGGCTCGAAGAAAGGTAGTACTTTATCACCGAGCTTGCTGATGAAATGACCTAGAGCCGCCATCATACCGGTGAGCTTCATGACGTCTTTCTTATTGGATGGCTTGGCCATCTTTCGTATAGCATCAATCTTCACTGGGTTGGCCTCGATGCCTCGGTGCCCGACCATGAAGCCCAGAAGCAATCCGGAAGGGACACCGAAGACACACTTCGTTGGATTGAGCTTCCAATGGAACTCTAATAGGTTGGCGAAGGTTTCTGTGGGGTCGGCGATGAGCTTGTCTTCTTCTGTAGTCTTGAGGACTACATCGTCCACATAAGCTTCGACGTTCTTCCCAATTTGGGTCTTCAAGCACTTTTGAATTGCCTTTTGGTCGGTTGCTCCGGCGTTCTTCAGGCCAAAGGTCATGACCTTGTAGCAGTAGATGCCGTGGGGTGTTATGAACGTTGTCTTGTCTTCGTCGTCAGGATGCAGGGCGATCTGATGATACCCTGAGTAGCAATCGAGGAAGCAGAGTAGGACGCTACCGGCCATGGAGTCCACGACCTGATTGATACGAGGAAGAGGAAATGGGTCCTTCAGGCAGTGCTTGTTAAGGTCGGTGTAATTGATACACATCCTTAATCCACCAGTTTTCTTTGGTACAAGAACCGGGTTTGCGAGCCAAACCGGATGTTGACATTCTCTAATAAAACCTGTAGCTAAGATCTTACAGACTTCTACTTCTATAGCTTGTTTTCTATCTTTCGCAAATCGCCGGAGCTTTTGCTTGATAGGTCGAGCGGTCTTGTTGACTTCGAGTCTGTGCTCAGCCAGCTCCCTGGGGACTCCAGGCGAAGATGTCAGCGTTGTCCCTGAGGAAGCTGGTGAGCACTAGTTCCTATTTGGGGTCGAGGTCGGCCCCGATGACGACTTCCTTGGATGCATCGGGCAGGCTGAGGCAAACCTTCTTGACAGCTGGACTCGGGTCCAACGCTGTGGTTGTGCGCTTCTGCTCCGGTACTTGGAGGGTGGTTTGGTTGATCTTGGCTACCTGAGCGACCATGACCGTTGCTGCGGCTTTGATTTCTTCAACAGATCCGTTTCGATCTGTTGGTTGGTGGTGACCACGTTGCCTTCGATGAGGAGGCAGGCGGCTGGAGCGGTGGAAGTTGCCGGCATCGAGCCAAAGCAGATGTCGACGGGGTTGGCGAGGAAGTCCTCCATGCTCTCCGGGAAGATGACGCCGTTGGTCGAAGACATCGAGTTGCACGAAGAACCTTGACTCAGCCCCTACCTGGCGCGCAAACTATCAGATGGTGAGATCTGAACAGCCCACGGGGGTGTTAATCCTCGTGGTTTATTTGTTCGGTGGGGAGGAGTCTAAGGCTAAGAACTCGAAGGTCGCACACGAGTACGCGGAACACAGAGAACACGGTGAGTTTATATTAGTTCGGGCCTCCGGAGAGTAATACCCTACCTCCAGTTGTCGATGTGGATTGCTTGAGGATTGCGTTGGTTGAGGTTACATGGGGGATCGCCTCGTCTGCCTTATATTGGCCAGCGGATGAGGTCGGTTCCCAGACTCCTGGTCGGTTACGACCAGGAGACCTAAGTCTACATTACACATCTTGCCATATCCCGTCGATCTGCTTTGGTCGTAATCCACGAGGTCTTGTTCCGTGCGCTGAGTCTTGAGGTCGTAGCGGATCAGGTCGTCTGGGGAATCTTCTGGAAGGTCTTCAGGGGGTCGTGTGGGCTGCCAACTAGGTCGGTTAGGCCCACTGACTGGTCAGTGGGTCTTCTAGTAGGCCGGACCCACTTGTCGGGGACGGCCGTGAGCCTGGTCGGTGGGGACCCAGGGGTACCCATGTCTCACAGTAACTTACATCATAATTTCCGGACTTTGCACTTGCCAAACATCGTATGTGCTCACATTATTTCCTTCTTCCTGTCTCAAACACTAAAGTGGATAGGCGAAAATGTTATGAAATATAAGTGTGATAAATTTAAATTTTCTCAAATCTGAAGTTGTTATTTGGATTATGTACCGGATAATCAGTATAGAATGTAATTGTTGGGTTAAATTCACCTTCTTTCTCTGCAATGAATTTTCGCCAAGCTCTGAGGAAAGTTAATGAGAGATAATATGTTATATATATTGCATTTAAAAGAATGTCTTAGGTAGAATTATTACGCTTGAAACATATCTTGAAGGTTTTGGTAACTTGTGGGGTTTTTTCTCAATGAATCCCACACCATGATGCTGCTATTGTCGACTTGAATGGTCATAAAAATCCATTGGAAACTATACATACATGGTCATAATAGTCATACAAATTAGAACTAAATGGAATTAGCAAAGACAATTAGATGGCAATTGCACATACTCGCAATTGTAAGGTAGTAGTATGAGATCCTTGTCATGAAACTTAGACAAGGTCCTATAGATTGTCGTGATTGTTGTGTCTGGTTGATGCTTGACCTCAAACTCGTTGACTTTTGATGGGTCCATGAAACCAATACTGGCAATATTCTTTTTTGCATCTCATGTTTTTGCAGGCTACCAAAGAGGAAATACAAATTTAATTAGTAAATCCACATACATAATAATTTAATTAATAAAACATAAAAAAGACGTCACTTACAGACACCAAGCGACGATAAGATCGGTATTCAGGGTGTGTTGATGGTAAACTTCATAAATATCTTTGAATTCCAGCCAGACCACCTTGTTGCCTTCAGTGGCAAAATCTTCGGGTGCAGCAAGCATAGCTATGCTATGTACGCCTTTCAGTGATTGCCGCATGTACCACTCATGAAATTTGTACATATTAGGTGAGAGCTTAAGTACTAGTTCTGGCCTGATAAGAGGTTTTCCTAGCTGAAAGGGCCATCTGTACTCGAAACTTGGATCCCAAGGTGGTTCTTCATGGTCGAGTGCAACACCTAAAGGCATCCTTGTTTCTTCCATGAAACCAAGGAGCTTCACTACTTCTTGTGTAGGCATTTCTGCTACATCTCATTCCTGTTGAAGGATCGAATGGCGACTAGAGAGAGGGGGGGGAGTGAATAGGAGCCGGTAAAAATTCTTCTCAAAGAACCCGGCCTATACCCTAGGCAAATCCCGGTCACACACGAGCGATGGATCGAATCACACACCAACCGCCAAGAAAACAAGGTTATGAATCAACCTCAAGTCTTAGGAACGATTCCTTGAAGCTCACGCGGAAGCACGAAAGAAGGAGGAAGGAATCGAAACAAGGAACAAAGCTGCCAGCCTCTGGCGGACCGTCCGGCCAGGCAGGGCGGACTGTCCGCGATGGCCGCGCGGACCGTCCGGCCGGGTACCGCGAACTGTCTGCACCCTTGCCACGGACTGTCCGGCCCAAGCCGCGGACCGTCCGTTAGAGCAAACAGAACCACCAGAACTGACCCGAGAAAAACGGACTGTCCGCGAAGACCGGGCAGACTGTCCGCGCGGGCCACACACTGTCCGCTACTGAAGCTCGGACCGTCCGCAAACCGGCTACAACGAAAACCTAAAACAAAACCGGATCAAAACGAAACGAAACAAGAACACGAAGAACACCCGACGAACTGGGATGGCGCGGACTGTCCGCCTGGTCCTCGCGGACCGTCCGCGAGGTGCAGACAGAGCAGAAAACGCACGACCCCGAAAGTCAACTCTCCCAATCCATCACCGGATCTCCCAAATGGTAGAAGCTGTTGAGACAAGAGTTTGGGGACATGAAAAGCGTCAACCAAGGATGCTATACCCCAAAAATTTCGTCTCCTAACTCCCTAAATCACCGGGAATCGCGGATCCTTTGAACACCACCAAAAGCTAGAGCACCGAACGAAAATCCTTGAATCGAAGTGGTTTCCCGGCGTTTGAGGGCACAAGATCAATCACAAAGATGCACTAGACATCCATCCATGTTTCCCACAAAGAAATCCGGGGAGAAACCCACTCAAATCCGCGGAACCACACCGAGAACAAAAGCACCAAAAACAAGCACGAAAAAGACCACGCGAATCACAACGCCGAATCTTCTATACAAACCAGGAAAGATTCACAAGGTCTAGCATGCCGCCCTAGCATCCATCCCTCTCAACAAATCTCTCATGAAGCTCTCATGCTAGCCTAGAGAAAAATGGAGAAGAAAAAAGTCCGGGAAAATGAGAAATGGGAGGGGGGAAATGAAACCCTAAGTCGAGGAGAGAGAGCCATCCACACACACTCATGGCTTATATATCGGGTCCCGCCGGTGTGGGAAATGACTCGACTACCCCTAACTCAACTACTGGCGATACAACCCACGCAGGGGCATTTATGTAATGTTTGTGGGTCTTTCCATCGGACGGCCACGCCTTTGCCGCACCCCGCGTCCTCCCGACGCAAGCCATGCGATCCCGCCGCGTGTCCTTCGCTTCGAAGCTTCCCGACACGCCCGGATCCCGTCTCCGTCGTGTTGGGTCTTCAGACTTGGTTTTGAGGCCCAAACCAAGAAACTGTCCTCTGATGGTTTTGTGGGCAAACCACCAAACCCCGCGTGCCCGGTCCGGCCTCCCGCCAAGCCTCTTGACTCGACCGCCACCGTGCACCGGCTCGATCGTCCATGACTTCGTCTTGCTCGTCTCTCCACCATGTGGCCTGCACCTAGTCCCGCCGTCCACCGGGTCCCTCGAACCGAGCCTACTTGTCTCTCCATGTCCCGGAGGCCTCTTAAGGCTGAAGACCTTTCGCGCCCGTTCTTCACCTGCAACAACACGAACTAGGCCGCAGCCTACACCTACGCACTGAGCCAAGAGTCAGTCCAACACCCGTTGTCAATCACTCATCACTGAGGAGCGGTCATCCATCGACCACCGGGACGCTCCTGGTCCTCAATCTCCCCCTTGATGAGTGCATTGACAACACACAACGTGAAATGAAATTCAGAGAAAGAAAGAAAGAAGAAACAAAAACAAAGAGGCTCAACTCATGACCAAAACCAAAGAAAGGCAAAGAAAGGTCACAAGCCAAGCAAAGCACAAACTCCACACTGAAAACAGCAAGAAAGCTCCCCCTGAACAAATGCAAGCTCCCCCTGAACATGTGGATGCAAACTTCCAAATTTTAGCTCACCTCTTCTGAATTTGCATTAAGCTCACCTCTTTTCCCCCTTGTTGACAATGTATGAATAAAGGTGAAAATGCAGAAATGCAAAACAAAGCATATAAACATCTACATGAGCTTCTCAAATAGGCCAAATTTAGTGACAAAGGCTAGAAATGAGACAAAGAGCACATATATGGATCATAACATTGTCAAAGCATTGCCACAAGTAATATATGGAAATATAGGCATGTGACAAAGCAAATTTTCAGATTTGAATAATTATATCAAAAGATGGCTCACTTCAAATGTAAAAGCCTATCCATGTCATATTCGAGCCAAAAACATGCATATCATCAAGAGATCATACAAGGATATCCAATTCTTAACAAAAGATCATTGCAAACACCCATAAAGCAAAGCATGTCATGTTAAAGCTCATGAGCCATGTGTCCACTTCGGGGAGACTTCTGCACTGGTGAACATCATGCAACATGTTTTGCACCCATGTGTGAAAGATAAAACATTTTAAGCATAAACATGGTGGGTAGAGCATTGTTCAAGCATACACACTTCTTTTCAAGATTAATTCATTTCATGGTACATGAAGTGCCTTTGCGGCAAAAAGAAGATTATGCTCCCCCATGAATGCAACATAAGCTAAACATTCACAATGATATTCGACCTTTGGCCCAAATGCAAGCAAAAGACATCCAAGCACAATCTAAGCATAGAAAGCACATTTAGACCAAAACGTGACATGGATACACTACTACACATGAGTGGAGCACATTTCATCAAATTTAGTCAAGATTAGCATTTGATTCAGAAAGGGCTATCTCACAACATATATATCTCAAATATTCCAAGAGCATAGCCTCACATAGCCATTTCTCCACACATATGACCAATATCTCACAAATAGCCAAAGAAACTCAAATAAGGCATATAAAAGAAGCTCATCATCCTAAACTGCAATATGATACAAATGCAATATGATATATAACAAGATGGCTATCCTACCATGGTTTATACATCAAGCAAAGCATGTATATACATCAAAGTAAACATGGTATGATACATATGGTACAAAAAGGAAATCCCCCAAGAATCAACTAGAAAGGGCAACAAACCCCAAGTCCCCCCCGCAAGTGCACAAATGTAGCTTGGTCGAGAGGCTTTGTGAAAATGTACGCAAGCCGATCTTGGGTAGGGACATGGCTCAACACAATGGTCCCTTTCTCCACATTGTCCCTCAAGAAATGGTACCTCACCTCTATATGTTTGGTTACGGCGTGAAGCACGGGGTTTTTCGCTACGCTTATGGCACCGGTGCTATCACAAAGAAGTGGGATGCGGGTGCACTCCTCACCAAAGTCTCTCAAAGTGTATGAAATCCATAACAAGCGGGAACGACAACTCGCGGCTGCAACATACTCGCCTCGGTGGTAGACTGAGCTACACTAGACTGCTTGCGGGAAGACCATGAAACCAACGAAAACCCAAGAAACTGGCAAGTACCATAAGTAGACTTCCTCTCGACTCGACAACCAGCAAAATCCGCATCGGAAAAACCATGAAGAGAAAGAGTCGAGGAGGAAGAATACCAAAGGCCAAGACCAGGGGCAGACTGTAGGTACCTGAAAATCCTCTTGACGGCCTGTCGATGTGATGTCCTCGGCGAAGCCTGAAAACGAGCGCATAGACACACGCTGAACTGTATGTCTGGCCTCCTCGTCGTCAAGTAGAGAAGGGAGCCGATCATGCTCCTGTACTCCCGCTGGTCCACTGGTTCTCCATCCTCATCCGCATCCAAAGTGGCCGTACTCCCCATGGGTGTCGACATAGGCTTCACATCTTGCATCTGAAACTTCCTCAGCATGTCCTTCGTGTACTTGGTCTGATGTACAAATGTTCCGTCCTTCACTGCTTGATCTGCAACCCGAGAAAGTACTGCAACTCGCCCGTCATGCTCATCTCGAATTCCCTGCTCATCTCATCTGCAAACTTGGCAACAAGGTTATGTGACGAGCCACCAAAGACAATATCATCCACGTATATCTACACAATAAACAAGTCATTTCCATGCTTGAGGAGAAACAAGGTCCTATCCACGGTACCCATCACAAACCCTCTGCTCAACAGAAAACCTCTCAATCTCCCATACCAAGCACGGGGCGCCTGTTTCAACCCATACAGAGCCCTTTTCAACCTGTACACCCTGTGTGGGTACAACTCACTCTCGAACCCAGGTGGCTGCTTCACATACACCTCCTCCTCTATGACCCCATTCAGAAAAGCACTTTTCACATCCATTTGAAACAACTTGAACCCTTTAGCCACGGCAAAGGCTAAAAGGATTCGAATTGCCTCAAGACGGGCCACAGGAGCAAAGGTCTCCTCATAGTCGATCCCCTCCTTCTGACTAAACCCCTGAGCAACAAGTCTGGACTTGTTCCTCACAACCATCCCATTCTCTCCCTCTTTGTTCTTCCAGACCCACTTGGTTCCTATAGGATGGCAATTTGGAGGTGGTTCAACTAACTCCCACACCTAGTCCTCTCAAAGTTTTCCAACTCCTCATGCATGGAATTGACCCAGTTTGCATCAGATAAAGCGTGTCCAATGTCCTTGGGCTCAAAGGTGGCAACAAAAGTAGCATGAGCAAAATGAGAGGAATTCCTGGACCTTGACCATGTAGTACGTTCGTCGATGTCCCCAATGATCTTCGACAGGGGATGCACTTCTTGAATCCGCTGGGGAGCCTCACGCCTCGAGACTACCCCCCACTCAACTTCAGCTTCTCTCGCCTGGTCCTCTTGTCGCACAGTCGTTGTCCATGAAGTAGACGGTCCACGCTCCGTAGTGGTCGTAGGGGAAGTAGTGGGTACACACTCAGCTTCAGGCGTGTTGACGGTGAAAATCCGTCAACCTAGCCATGAGTTTACCTTCGGTGTTGGCATGAGTTTTATACCTTATCCATTGGTACTAACCCCCGTGGTATAACAAGTTCACGTGTGCATGTCGGTTTTGGAGTTTAATGTTTATGCGGGGTTTTAGTGTTGAATGCAAGACTTTCGGGATAAGTTCATCAAGCACCTCATGACAAGACCTTGAAGTCCTGAACAAGTCATGCAATGAAGCAAAATTAACTCCAAGAAGCCGGGGACTCGATCCGAGAAGACGACAAACTCCGGGGGCACGACCGGGGAAAGTGCTTCGAATCTTGCAAGACAAGGAGTTGAGTCCAATTCGGAGAGAAACCGACGACATGGACCTACATGCGAAGGGGGAAACATCCGGGAAGCAAGGGAACCGACGTGGGACAAAGGAGCCCACGGGGCCGGGCCAAAATGGGCCCCGGGCCGGCCGGCCCGGTCCGGTCGGCCCGGAGCCCATTTTGGGCCCAAACGTGCTCTCCTTTGCCCTAGCCGCCAATCGGGCTATTTATAACCCCCCGACCGAGAGCCACGGAGGGAAGATTTCGTCTTCGGCCGCCGAGGAGCGAGAGAAGAGAGGGACACCATGTCGGAGAGGAGAGGGTCGAGCTAGTTGACTAGGGTTTCCCTAGCCGACGTGGGAACCTTGCATGGAAGACCACGTCGGAGTTCCGGAGCTAGAAGCAAGATCAAGGAAGGATCCCGGTGGTGATCTTGTGTATGTATCATTGTCATAGTTGAATTATCAAGTTGAATCTTTTCTTAGCGATCAAGTGTTTCCTCGAAGATTTCGTTTTTCGATCGGCTTTGCTTATTCCAATTCTATTCGCGCGATAGATTACATAGGGTGTTCTTGTAGCCGCGGTGGCTAGAGGTACACGCCGGATCTTCCGAAAGAATCTCGACTTGTCTTTTGACTCGCCCTAAGCTCCCCGCATGAATAGGGATACGTTGTGACAGAACGGGGGTCTCGAAAGGCGGATGTTTTCGGATTTGGACGGGAAACCACGATTTAAAGAGGCTTCTATTAAGATTCGATTTGCTACTTCTTCTCTTGCTTGGAACTTCAACAAAAGGCTTACCCCGATCCCTCGGATCGGTTTATCTACCCAATCTTACTTTGTTTTCTCCGGTCTTTAGTAGATTAGATTTGTTTCATGTCTTTTACTTAGATGCATTAGGTCTTTTATCGAAGATTGAAGTTACTTGGCTTTAATAGATTAAGTCTTGCGTCACACATTTGTTCCACGGATTCGATACCTTGGGTTCACCACTCGAGGGAAGAAGGGTCCCTTGACTACGACGGGAGACTTGTACGCTTGCGAGTCACGAACGAACTTTGATACAAACATTAACCGTCAACAAGCCCCTTTTTTCTGGCGCCGTTGCCGGGGAACAAGTGATCAAGATTTGATTTTTTATTGCTTTTTTTTGTAATTTTCAGTACTGATTTTGTTTTATTTTTGCATCTACTAAATTTCGATCATCCTCAAAATACATCTAATCTAGTTTGTCTAACTCTAGTCTTTATAGATTTGTTTTGTTTTCTAGTTTTTTTTGCATACTTTGTTTATTGCTAACCCTAACGAGAGATGGTTGGCTACCTCTCCAAGAAACCCAAACCTTTTTGTGGATGATCCAGGAAAACCTTACGGTGCAAGGGTGACATGCAACACAAGCTAAAGGGGTGGAAACCCTAGATTCAAAAGTTGAAGTCGAAGGACCGTCGAAATCTCCAAGGGAATCACCACCTCCAAGTCCAAAGGAAGATCAACCTCAACCACCGGAGCGCTGCGCACCCCGGACATCGTTGATCCACCTATCATAAACGTTCAAGACGCCGGGAGGCCGTTCAAGATCAAAGTCTCAACTATCCGCATGACGATTGCGAGAGCCGAATGCATACGAGTCGGATTCCTTGAGTGGCATATCGGTTTACTTAAGAGGAGGATGGAGAAGATGGAGATGGAGAAAGAAGCTCAACACTTAAAGGCCGCCGGAGCAAGATCCTCATGCAAGGAGTGTGTGGAGTATGACCATGTCCAAGGTAACCCCGATTTAATGCAAGTTCGTCGATTCAAGTTTTGGGTTCTCTTTGTGCACAATTCAAGGACTTGATGGACGAGCAAGCTAAGATCAACAAGGACGCCGTCACTAAGTTCGAGGCTATGGAGAAAGTATTGAAGAATTTAGATGGCAAGGTGACGGAGGTCGGAAGCTCTATACGTGAAGTGTTCATCGTGATGAAGATGCTAGACGCAAGTGGGACAACTTGCGGGCGCCCGATGGGTAACAAAGAAGAATATCCGAGACAACTCCAAGGTCCCAAGACGACGAAGGCTACTCAAGCTCGTTCGGGAGAGATGAAGGATCACATTAGAGACCATGAAGATCACAACCGAAGGACCGGAGTTCGAGATGCCGAGCCACAAGGAAGTTGTTGCATCCGTCAAGACCAAAGGACAAAGCCGACTGTGAAGACCAAAAAAAAAAAAAATTTGACTAAGCCAAAGTGGGTACCCAAGATTGCAACGCCCGCAAAGAGCGTTGATCCGGAGTAATCAAGTGAAGAAGTCTAGCCATGGACTATAAACGAAGCGCTAGGCGGGAGGCAACCCGTTTCGTCAAGTCAAGAATAAGCTACCGGGAGGACAACCCGATTCCGGGTTTTTCGAGTCTTTTTAATAATTTAGTTTTTGAGTTTTATTACGCAAAGACATTAGACTTAGAAGTGGTTGAACAATATTAGAGACATAATTCTTGATTGAATGTTTGCTTTATCATAAACCCTTTGCATGAACCCTCCTATGTGCTTGTTTGATTCTTTTCTTTTCGAGAAACCTCAACCAAATAATTTCAGAACCTTAACTCAACCTTTCACCCTCATTATGGTGCTGAGGTTGAGTAATTTTTCGTGCTAAAACCACACGAGTAGAGCCACGATTTATGTTTAAGTGTTAATAAAATTCAGCACGTGGTAGGACTCGCGTGAACCTAGAAATCAAAGCTTTTGGTTGGTTTTAAAAATCCTTATCCTTGGTTTCTCTAGGATTAGAATTTTTCTAAGCCTATTCTAATTTTGTTTTATTCAAAATCTTTCTTATTTATCCAAAATTAGAACCTAAACCTATGCCCCCATGATCAAGCCGGGAAAATGTCTTGCTCTCAACCAATGAAGGCAAACTATACCGGTGAGACCGAAATCGACGTAAAAAGAAAATATTTTCGACTTGCATTTGTTTTTAATGGTTTAAAAACTTCTCTAAAATTATGTTCGAGCTCTTGCATGGCTCTGAAAAATATTTTAAATTTCGAATTAGAGGAGTGATTAACCTTAAACACACCTTAATGGAGGCGATCTAGTAATCATGCATGCACCATTGGATTCCCTTTCATCTACTTTCACTAATTCCACATGCAAAGGACAAGCATGGTGGGCAGCAAGCATCAACTTTGTAGGAATTTCATGGTGGCATGTGAAGCAAATGGAGCTAGGGAGCATGGACATAACCCAAAACATGAAGCATCAAGTGGAAGGACCAAGGAGTGGACGAGAGCGTTTGGGCGGTGCAACTCGTAGAGCACGCGAGCGGGGAAAGTTGCGAGAGGTGAAATGATCGTCTTTGGAAGAAAGACGAGGCGGGGAGGAGCACCGAGGCCGGCCTCACCTACATAAGGAGCCCCCCCCGGCTCCCGTTTTACTGCAGCAAGCTTCCCTCTCCTTCCTTTGTTTGTGTGTTCAAGTTTGTGTGCTCAAAACCTCCGTAGACATAGCCAACCTTCCCAAGCTTGATAGCTCAAGAAAAAAAAATCTACATCCTTAATCCACTCAAAGTCCGGACTCCAAAATAATATTTGTGTACCTTGTTACCGGGTGAAAACCCCGGATATTTATTTGTGAGGGAGGGTGCTGCAATCATGGAAGAAAACTACAAGCCTTTGCACCGAAGAAGAAGGGATCATCGTCGTCTAAGCCATCATCGACAACCTTTTCGAGGAGGCACTCGTTTCCGAGCTTCCTCGGGGTATGGAGGAGGACACGGCACCGCCAAGGAGGAATCGCACTCTTTTCCTTGGTGGCATGAGGGCTACACGAAACTCGTTTATTAGGTTTTCCAAACCTCAATAACATGTGGAGGAGCCGCCGTCCAACCTCGCCACTAGACACGATCATCCGCTCCACCTCCATATGCTCCGCGGTATTCCGAGGGGTATGTCATCATGACGGAGGAGGAGAAGAAGCTCGCTCGCCTTAAGTAGAGGTTTGTAGCGAACGCCGACATCGACGACCAAGCTCTCCACATATTGGGTTTCACACGGGACACCGGTGCAATTCTCTAGCGGAGTGTCGGCAAACACCCACAAGGAATTCGCCTAGGAAATTTTCATGACCATGGCGTATACCCTTGATGAAGGAGTGCTGAGTCTCTCATTCCGTTGGAGGGAGCCCACAAGTGGAGAAGAAGGAAGACACCGTCGGAAGGGTAACCTTGATCAACGATGCTATTTCTAGCACTTGATGGGGTAATCTCCTTTCATCCATGGGTTGCATTCGGTCTTGAGATGTAATCGAACTTTGTTGGATTATCTATCTATCATCTTGTGCTGAAAATACTTTAATGCTTAAGGCTAGCAACCATGCCATAAAGGGAGTAGGGCTCCAATGCTTCCTTGGATCCATTCAACACAAACCCCGATAGATCAGATTGGTTTTCATGTTCGAAACGATTGCATGTCTAGTATCGTAGACCCATGGGCGAGTGTCTCCTATTTTCAAAAGGGAGCTCCGGAACAAGTATGTGCATTAAGGCACATGGGAAGGTTTTTGGAGTATGATCACGGGAAGAGACCATCAACGAAGAAATACTATCCGAACCCCATCATCCAAGTGTGTCACTTTTGTGCAAGTGGATTTTTGGGGAGAATAAGAGAGACATAGATAACCAACACGGAGTTGAATTGGATTTACTCGCAGCCAATCAACCCTACTCACCTATGATCAACCGGTGGTGTTGTGGCAACATCGGATTCGGGAGATCGGGTTGTTACCTCTCCATGTTGACTATCTCTTTAAAACCGGGTATTACAAGGAACCCAAATCATCTCCTACCGGGACTTCCCTAGGAATATATGAAGAAAGGAAAATATAAGAGTGAAGATGAGAGAGGAGGCTTCCAAGTGGCCTAGGTAAATTTGCCCCTTCCGGATTGAAGATTAAGACTTTTCTTAAGGGGAAGAAGATCGGTTAGAGGAAGGACTTCTTGTGCCGGCGAAGAAAAAAAAAAATAATAATAAAAGAAAAGAATTATAGGAGAAGGATCTTCTATGGCCCAAGAAGGAGGTGCACAACAAAATTATGTTCCACCATTCGGAGAAATTACGGCATCGCCAAATCACTACGGTGGTGTACCAATGCAAGCATGGGGGAGTGGTGCAGCCATACCCCCACCATTTTTGCGGTGCCCAACGTAGTCTTTGCGGAGCCATATGCACATCTTCCTCAACCACAACAAAATGTGGCCACCATTGGAGGATACGCTGCAAGGATCATGCAAATTATTGCAGCCATCCAAACCAATGCAAACCAAATGGGTGAAGGAAATGCAAACGTCGCTTATGTGCTTGGACACCTTCACCTAGCACCATCGGACAATTCATAGGAGGAGTGGTGCATTCCTATTACAAGTAAGGGTACAACAACCAAGACTTTCAATATCAACCACCGGCGGAAGATTAGAGAGAGGAGGAGCTTTAGTTATCTTTCCTTTACCCCCTTTTCTTTAATTTTCAGCTTGTATGCGCCTATGTTTGCGTAGTATTTTCAGTTTTGCTTTAATTTTCAGTTTTTAGTTTAATTTTCAGCATGTATCTTAGTTTTTATTTTCATCATGAATAATGTCACCACCAAGTTTTTACCTTTGGTAAAGTTACAAAGTTTGTGCCATGATGATATATGATTATAATTGCCGCTTTGTTTATCTTTGTAATTGATTTATGCATGTTTAACCTAGTGCTCTCTTAAAAATACAGATCTGAATTTATTTAAATACTAGCTTAATTTTCAGCGGAGGTTATGATTAAAACAAAGACCCATAGTGTTTTATGTGCTCTCAAGTTATGAATAGATTGAAGATGTCTTTTATGCTCAAAAATATTGCTAACCTTGTCACAAATATCACTTGTGTGTTGCTCTACCTATCCAAAGCCCTATATATATTTGAGTGCATAAACCTTAGTGTACAAGATTTATTTTTGAGTGAGTTATTGCAGGCCATGATTTCTGCGGCCCGAGACTAAGAAAGCTGGTCATTCCGTTTTTGCGTATCTATCTTTTTGCTAGCCTTTTATCCGTGCATTGTGTACCCCCACATTGGTGGTCTCACAAACTTCGCCGGATGTCCATCCTTAAACCAAATATCATTTTTTGTGATTACCTCCTTGACCACAACCTATCATTGAGAATGGATCATCAATTCAAGGAAGATCGCAAGACGGTGCCAACGTTGAAGATTTCAAGTATCTCTCCAAGGAAAATATCTCCGGTACCTACCTTATTTTTCGCCTCTTTGCTCGAGGACGAGCAACGTCTAAGCATGGGGGAGGAGGTAGGTACGGTGCTGCCTTAGAGTTCAAAAGGGAGTATTTTAAAAAAAAATATATATATAATGATGAAAGAAAAAATTCGGCGATGTACATGACTTCCAAGGTGAAGAAAGAAAAAATATATATATACAAGAAAGAAAGAAAAGAATGAGAAATATAAGAAAGAGAAGAAAAAAAATATATTTGTGCGTAAAATGAACTCCCCGGTTCTCTAAGAGTGCATTCAAGGCTTCAAGATAAAAAGATCCATTCTCATTTTCCAACCATGTGCAATCCGATAACGAGGACTTCTTTTGTGCCTCGGGATCACTCTCTCGCCATTTGCACATGTCCACCTATCTAAAAGTGTGTGTATTTTTCTCTTTCCCCTCCTTGATTTAACATTATTTTCCAATGACCTTTTTGACGAGTCTCGGTAAGACCATGAGAAGCTTGTCTTGTTATGACAACACCTCATTTATAAATTCTTGTTAGGACTAAACTTTCCCAAAAGCTCCATATAAAGCCTACCACATATATATGAGAGGGAAAGGAGTAGAATATATAGGCTTGAGAGACAAGTGAGATGAGAGTTTATGAGCAATACATGAGATGATTTAAATTTGTGAATTTGGTTTAGCTTTTCTTATCTCGTTCTTCATTTCAAAAATTCGAGATCCATTTAAAACTTTGTGAGCATGTTAATACTTGTGGGATAAGCTTAATAAGAATCTACCCTCCGTAGAGATGAAGGCTAGTACATTATGGAACTTTAATGAATTAAAATTTTGAGAGCATTATGTTTTCTCATGTGTAATCAAGTGCAAAGTTTAAACATTGTTTAGCAAATGATGATATCCATCGAAGGCTTACTCGAGGACGAGCAAGGTTTAAGCATGGGGGAGATGTTGACGGTGAAAATCCGTCAACCTAGCCATGAGTTTACCTTCGGTGTTGGCATGAGTTTTATACCTTATCCATTGGTACTAACCCCCGTGGTATAACAAGTTCACGTGTGCATGTCGGTTTTGGAGTTTAATGTTTATGCGGGGTTTTAGTGTTGAATGCAAGACTTTCGGGATAAGTTCATCAAGCACCTCATGACAAGACCTTGAAGTCCTGAACAAGTCATGCAATGAAGCAAAATTAACTCCAAGAAGCCGGGGACTCGATCCGAGAAGACGACAAACTCCGGGGGCCCGACCGGGGAAAGTGCTTGAATCTTGCAAGACAAGGAGTTGAGTCCAATTCGGAGAGAAACCGACGACATGGACCTACATGCGAAGGGGGAAACATCCGGGAAGCAAGGGAACCGACGTGGGACAAAGGAGCCCACGGGCCGGGCCAAAATGGGCCCGGGCCGGCCGGCCCGGTCCGGTCGGCCCGAGGGCCCATTTTGGGCCCAAACGTGCTCTCCTTTGCCCTAGCCGCCAATCGGGCTATTTATAGCCCCACGACCGAGAGCCACGGAGGGAAGATTTCGTCTTCGGCCGCCGAGGAGCGAGAGAAGAGAGGGACACCATGTCGGAGAGGAGAGGGTCGAGCTAGTTGACTAGGGTTTCCCTAGCCGACGTGGGAACCTTGCATGGAAGACCACGTCGGAGTTCCGGAGCTAGAAGCAAGATCAAGGAAGGATCCCGGTGGTGATCTTGTGTATGTATCATTGTCATAGTTGAATTATCAAGTTGAATCTTTTCTTAGCGATCAAGTGTTTCCTCGAAGATTTCGTTTTTCGATCGGCTTTGCTTATTCCAATTCTATTCGCGCGATAGATTACATAGGGTGTTCTTGTAGCCGCGGTGGCTAGAGGTACACGCCGGATCTTCCGAAAGAATCTCGACTTGTCTTTTGACTCGCCCTAAGCTCCCCGCATGAATAGGGATACGTTGTGACAGAACGGGGGGTCTCGAAAGGCGGATGTTTTCGGATTTGGACGGGAAACCACGATTTAAAGAGGCTTCTATTAAGATTCGATTTGCTACTTCTTCTCTTGCTTGGAACTTCAACAAAAGGCTTACCCCGATCCCTCCGGATCGGTTTATCTACCCAATCTTACTTTGTTTTCTCCGGTCTTTAGTAGATTAGATTTGTTTCATGTCTTTTACTTAGATGCATTAGGTCTTTTATCGAAGATTGAAGTTACTTGGCTTTAATAGATTAAGTCTTGCGTCACACATTTGTTCCACGGATTCGATACCTTGGGTTCACCACTCGAGGGAAGAAGGGTCCCTTGACTACGACGGGAGACTTGTACGCTTGCGAGTCACGAACGAACTTTGATACAAACATTAACCGTCAACAAGGCGCATGGTTCTCCCCATCATCATCTCCGGCTTCATCCTTCTCCTCCTCAAAGAGGTCCTCGGCCATCTCCTCATCCACGCACATTCAAAGCCAAGAGAGGTACATGGCATTGTCTCGTCGAAGGTTACCTCGCAAGTCTCCATGATTTTGTTAGTCTCAAGGTTAAGCACCCTATAGGCTCTAGAGTGGTTAGCATATCCAAAGAAAATACCATCACTAGACCTAGCCTCAAACTTGTCGAGTTTTCCCTTCTTAAGAATAAAGCACTTGCAGCCAAAAACTCGGAAATGACTCACCTTGGGTGCCCGACCATGCATCAACTCATAACAGGTCTTCTTCTTGAAAGCTCGCAGTAAAATCCTGTTAGAGACATGACAAGCCATATTGACCGCCTCAGCCCAATACCTTCTAGGAGTCCTATGCTCATCGAGCATCGTCCTAGCCATCTCACAAAGAGTCCTATTTTTTCTTTCCACAACTCCATTTTGAGGGGGCACATAAGGGGTCGAATACTGATGTTCAAGACCTAGATCACGACAAAAGGCATCAAAACGAGAGTTCTTGAACTCTGAGCCATTATCACTGTGGATAGCTCGAATAGCATTCCCATGCCTCTCATTTTTCAACCTCACGATCAGATCTCGGACAAAGCCAAATGTCTCACTCTTGTCTTCCAAGAAAAACAACCAGGCATAGCGAGAGTAATCGTCCACCACAACAAGGACATACCACTTCCCACCCACCGAGCGAGCTCGAGCTGGCCCAACAAGGTCCATATGCAACAGCTCTGTTGGACGCTCGGTCATGACATCGGTCAGGGGTGGATGGGGAGTGGCTACCATCTTGCCATGCCTTGTCACTCACATGGACAACACCCTCAGAAATCACCCTTCCTCGTCCATTGTCCCCAAAAGTGATGTACATCTTTTCCTTCACTGGGGTGAGGCTGGAGAACCACTTCTTATCTCCGGTCATGTGTCGGGAACATCCGGAGTCGATCAACCAAATGTTCTCCAAGCCTCCTGCCTGTAGTCAGAAACAAGAACGAGAATGAGCTAACGACTCGACACTGGGGTTAGCACAAAGAAAGTTGAACCAGTGTCGAGCCATCTGCTCAAAAGAGGGGTTAGCAAACATCATTCCCTTGCCACCAAACTTCCCATGTCCCATGGGGAGTACGAGCACCACGAGGGGGAAAACGTGGTCCGTAGTTCCTCTGGAACCCAAAGCTGCGATCATCTCCCCTAAACTCGTATTGAGGATGAGTAGGGGGAGGTCCAGCAAAACCTCCACGAGCCCGACCAAACCTCTCACCAGCACGCACACCATCATCTCTCCAAACAAACCTCTCACCACCACCTCTCTGTGGGAACCTACCACCCTGAGCTCCAACTCTACCAACACTCTTCACACTTCCCACACCCCGTGGAAGTGGCACTCTAGGCTCAGGAATACCATGAGACTAGCGATACCTGTCCTGGTTTGCTTGCTCCCTAGCAAGCCTCTCATCCCTCTTCCTCTTGTAGCAAAACTCTGCTAGATGCCTCTCCTTGCCACAATACTCACACCTGAAGGGGATGGGTTTTGGTTTTGGCTCTGGCTTCTCTCTAGGCTTCTCACCCTTCTCACTCACAAACTTCACCGGTTTCTGGAAGTCATTTGTCTTAGGTGGGAATTTGGGTTGATCTTGGGTTGTGTCAAGCTTGTTGCAAAGGTGGTTGGGCTTTGGTGTGAAAGAGTTCTTGGGTGCTTTTGGAAGTGGGACTTGGATGTCTCCGATCACCTCAAACTCGGGGTTAGACTCAACACACTTCTCATACACACTCTCCCCCTTTGTTCTCTCCCACTTTCTCACCCAACTTCTCAAAACCCAAACCACGACCATCAGCTCTCTTGAACTCCTCAATCATGATTTTCAATTGAGGTTCCTGCCCAGACAACCAACCCAACACCTTCCTCAAATAATCATTCTCCTCATAGATGACATCTAAACAGGAAGTAAGTTCAAGATTGCGCAAAGTAACTTCATCACAGCTAGTGCATGCATTGACAACAGGAGATTTCAAAGAAGCTTCCAAAGTGCTAATAGTAGAACGAGCATCAACAAGCTTAGCATGCATAGTAGGACATGATTTACAAGCACCAAGCAAAGTGGGTCTAGCCTTAAGCTCATCATACTCAGTCCTAAGAGCATCTAGTTTAGCCAAAGTGGAAGCATTCTTCTCATTAAGCAACTTGATCTCATTCAACCATGCATCACACTCAAGACACTCAACATCATCAGGAGTAGTGGGAGAAAGTTTCAAAGAGTCATTCTCAAGTTTCAATTCAAGTAATTTGGACTCTAACTCTCCTACTTTCTCACTAGCATTCTCAAGTTGAGCCCTAAGATCTTTCCTCATCTTCTTAGCATCTCTCAACACACTATCACGGTTGTCAATCAAGCCATTCAACCTAGTGATCTCAGCAAGCAAAGAGTCGGGGTCACGATTTACCTCATCCTCCAAGTCGGAGTCGCTGTCTTCCTTCTCGCTCTTCTTGCTGCTTGAGCTATGGGCCATGCCACAAAAGCCTTCAAGCGCCACACAGCTCAATCCACTGAGGTTCCGGCTTGCACTCTTCTTGCCCTTGCGCCTCCCGGCGTCTTCATCTTCACTACTTGAGCTTGATTGCGTGTGCTTGAGCTTGAGTCGACGTCGCTTGCACCTGCCACCATGTCTCTTGCCTTGTCCTTCTTGTAGCCGCCCTTGCTTGGTCGCCGCTTGTCCTTGTCCTTGCTCTTGGACTTGCTGAAGTGCTTGCCCTTGGAGGAGTACTTGTCTTCACGCCTCGGGTGCGCCTTGTACTCACTCATCTTGTACTTGTTCTCCTCCGCTTTCGGGCACTCGGCGATGAAGTGTCCACGCTAGCCACACTTGTAGCATGTCCCCGAGCTCCGCCTTGCATTCCTCCGGCTCTCATGTAGTCGATCAAACCTCCTTGAGAGCAAGGCCAGCTCCTCCTCGCCCAGCACATCAAACTCCTCATCTGGAATAGACATAAGAGAAGACAAGGAAAACTGTCGACAGGAAGGGTTAGATTTGCCCTTTGATCCGCCCACAAGAGCAAGACTATGGTCAGTCGAGCCCTCATGCTTGGATTGCAACTTCCTGTCAACCTCAGCTGACTTGAGCTTAGAAAAGAGGTCATCCAACTCAATAGTCAAATATTGCCCAGACTCCTTGATGGCCTCAACCTTAGCACCCCAAACATTTGGGTCCAAGACATGCAAGAGCTTCAAAGCTTGATCATGCTCAGTGTAAGGGACATCCTCAACATTAGCCTTCATGTTGTTCACGATGGCGGTGAACCTCTGAAACATCGCATCAATGTCCTCACCGGGAAGTTGAGTGAAGTTCTCATATTGCATCCGGTAAGAGACAAAGAGGCGAGCCTTCACATGGTTATCACCACCGTGAGCAACCAACAACTTCTCCCAAATTTGCCAAGCAAGATTCAAATGGCGAACACGCTCAAACTCAGGATCACACAAGCTCCGGACCAAGTGATCAACGGCTTTTGCATTTGCCTCATACTTGGCCTTAGCACCGGCATCGGTCACCATAAGAGTATGGATGTTGACAGGAATAGCATAGGTCTTGTCAAGCACAATGAAATCCAACAACTTGCCACGAAGAAAAATCATCATACGAGCCGCCCACTTGTGGTAACCCTTGCCATCGAAGTGCGGCAGACCGCCCCGCTCAACGTACGCCATCTTAGGATTCAAGACTTGTCAAAGTCACAAAGAATCTGGCACCAAGCTCTGATACCAATTGAAGGATCGAATGACGACTAGAGAGGGGGGGAGTGAATAGGAGCCGGTAAAAATTCTTCTCAAAGAACCCGGCCTATACCCTAGGCAAATCCCGGTCACACACGAGCGATGGATCGAATCACACACCAACTGCCAAGACAACAAGGTTATGAATCAACCTCAAGTCTTAGGAACGATTCCTTGAAGCTCACACGGAAGCACGAAAGAAGGAGGAAGGAATCGAAACAAGGAACAAAGCTGCCAGCCTCTGGCGGACCGTCCGGCCAGGCAGGGCGGACTGTCCGCGATGGCCGCGCGGACCGTCCGGCAGGGGTACCGCGGACCGTCCGCACCCCTTGCCGCGGACTGTCCGACCCAAGCCGCGGACCGTCCGTTAAAGCAAACAGAACCACCAGAACCGACCCGAGATAAACGGACCGTCCGCGAAGACTGGGCGGACCGTCCGCGAAGACTGGGCGGACCGTCCGCTACTGAAGCTCGGACCGTCCGCAAACCGGCTGCAACAAAAACCTAAAACAAAACTGGATCAAAACGAAACGAAACAAGAACACGAAGAACACCCGACGAACTGGGACGGCGCGGACTGTCCGCCTGGTCCTCGCGGACCGTCCGCGAGGTGCAGACAGATCAGAAAATGCACGACCCCGAAAGTCAAGTCTCCCAATCCATCACCGGATCTCCCAAACGGTAGAAGCTGTTGAGACAAGAGTTTGGGACATGAAAAGCGTCAACCAAGGATGCTATACCCCAAAAATTTCGTCTCCTAACTCCCTAAATCACCGGGAATCGCGGATCCTTTGAACACCACCAAAAGCTAGAGCACCGAACGAAAATCCTTGAATCGAAGTGGTTTCTCGGCGTTCGAGGGCACAAGATCAATCACAAAGATGCACTAGACATCCATCCATGTTTCCCTCAAAGAAATCCGGGGAGAAACCCACTCAAATCTGTGGAACCACACCGAGAACAAAAGCACCAAAAACAAGCACGAAAAAGACCACGCGAATCACAACGCAGAATCTTCTATACAAACCAGGAAAGATTCACAAGGTCTAGCATGCCGCCCTAGCATTTATCCCTCTCAACAAATCTCTCATGAAGCTCTCATGCTAGCCTAGATAAAAATGGAGAAGAAAAAAGTCCGGGAAAATGAGAAATGGGAGGGGGGAAATGAAACCCTAAGTCGCGGAGAGAAAGAGCCATCCACACACACTCATGGCTTATATATCGGGTCCCGCCGGTGTGGGAAATGACTCGACTACCCCTAACTCAACTACTGGCAAGACAACCCACGCAGGGGCATTTATGTAATGTTTGTGGGTCTTTCCATCGGACAGCCACGCCTTTGCCGCACCCCGCGTCCTCCCGACGCAAGCCATGCGATCCCGCCGCGTGTCCTCCGCTTCGAAGCTTCCCGACACGCCCGGATCCCGTCTCCGTCGTGTTCGGTCTTCGGACTTGGTTTTGAGGCCCAAACCAAGAAACCGTCCTCCGATGGTCTTGTGGGCAAACCACCAAACCCCACGTGCTCGGTCCGGCCTCCCGCCAAGCCTCTTGACTCGACCGCCACCGTGCACCAGCTCGATCGTCCATGACTTCGTCTTGCTCGTCTCGCCACCATGTGGCCCGCACCTAGTCCCGCCGTCCACTGGGTCCCTCGAACTGAGCCTACTTGTCTCTACATATCCCGGAGGCCCCTCAAGGCTGAAGACCTTTCGCTCCCGTTCTTCACCTGCAACAACACGAACTAGGCCGCAGCCTACACCTGCGCACTGAGCCAAGAGTCAGTCCAACACCCGTTGTCAATCACTCATCACTGAGGAGTGGTCATCCATCGACCACCGGGACGCTCCTGGTCCTCACCTGTGCATTGAGGCCGGAGGGAACGTAAGTCTGTTTCCTCATTGACACATCTTCTTTAGACGACGTCGACGCTAGTATGGGCATCAATTTCTTGCTGTTTTCACTCATTAGTTTGAAAAAACCCAAGTTTTTGACGGATCGACTTGTTTGGTCTTCTCTAGCTCCCTCCGTTGCTGTTTTGTATTCAGATTGTTGAAAAATTCATGGACATGTTGGGCACCGATCGTTGTTTTTCCTTCTTCTGTCGTCTCCCATGCTAGCTTCCTTTTGCTGATGGGCTCAACCATTTTCTTTATCGTTGGTGGTTTTGGTGGTTGCACTGGGTTGGAAGATTGTGCTCCGACGGTTTTTTCAGTTGTGCTTTCGTGGCTAGGTGTTTTTTTCTACGGTGGTTTCTTCTGCGGTGGTTTCTTCTGCGGTGGTTTCGCGGTTTTTTCTGATATGCTTTGGTGGTTGGGCGGTTTTTTCTGCGGTGCTGTGGTGTTTTTTTTCTGCTTTTGATGGTGCTTGCTTTGCCGCCATTGGGTTTTTCTGCTTTTTTGGAGGTGATTCGGGATTGATGTCAATATCATGGCTGGAGGTCGCACCTCCGCAATTGAATAATGGTTCTTGTGTAGACGGTGAGCGAGGTGATATTGAAGGTCGTGAGGACGACCTAGGAGATGATGATGGTCGCGACTGCGGGGGATCTGTAGGAGGGATTGATCCCTCTGTCTGGGGGATTATAATGTAACGTTTGGGCCATAATATGATACCGTGAACCGCATCCTTGAGTGTCCTTTCCCCGTCACCTCCTGGGATGTCTAGCTCTAAATCTTCAAATTGTGGCTGACAAATCTCCTCCACAGAAATCGACATGTCGTGGCTAGTCTGTCCAGAAAAATGCGCAAAAGCACTTCTGTACGCCACCTGCATTGTGATGTTGCCGAATGGCTTGTGCAGCTCACATTGGGTGCATCGACAGAGAAAATCCACCGAGTATTGTTGGTTGTCATCCATTGGAACTCCTTCGATTGCCCTCGGCTCTTCAGGGCCTTCTGTGCAAGCACCCGGTGTGACCTCTGTGCAAGCACCTGGTGCAACCTCTGTAGAAGCAAAACTGCTTTTCCGAGCGGAAGGGCTAATGATGGGATCCAGAGGTACTTCAGGCAGTGCTCCGTTTGGGCTATTTGAGATATCGTTATGGCCAGTCGTTGTTCAATCTCTACCTGCATCTTTTCGTCTTGTTCTTTAAGTCTTTGCTCCATCATTTGGCGCCAATGCTCCTCTTCGCGCTCTTTTCTTCTTTTGCGGCTTTTATAGCTATCAAGGTTTCCCTTGAAGGCATACTTCCACAGCACCACCCCGTAGCCCCTGCAACTTCCTGGGTGTTCTGGATTCCCGAGTGCCATAGTGAGCTCATCCATTTCTCTGTCAACCTTCAATCTACCAGCTTTGACATCTTCTATTTTGTTCATTAACTCAAGTTCCTTCTCTCGTAATGTGGGTGGGCATTCAAGGGTACCATCATCCGGGTTCAATCTGCCTCCATGCGCATAATACCAATTCTTCGATCTTTCGGTCCAGCGAAAGACTGCTGATATGATACCTTTGGCGATAAGGTCTTGTTCCATCTTTCGCCACTTGGGAATTGCTACCGCGTAACCACCTCGACGAAGACGATGGTTGTACTCCCCTTTCTTACTGGCACTGTTCTTCGCTTGGGCACTTTTTTGGGCAAAAATTTCACTTTCCTTGTATTCAACAAAGCACTTCTAGGGATCTTTTATCTTCGGATATTCATCCCAATTTGGAGTTCGGTTGTTCTTGATAAAATCTCTAGTCAACTTCTTCTTGAAATTCTGAAATTGAGTTGCCATCTTCACTAGAATCCAACCTTTAACAAGGTATGCGTCGACGCCTTCAGGAAGTGAGAAGTGTTTTAGCACATCATTCCACAGCTGGTCTTTTACTGAGTCTGGAACCACGTATGGATTACTTGGTTTTCCCTTCCATTCTCTATACTTGATGGGCACGTTGTCCCTTACAATTGCCTCGCATTGAGACACAAATTTGTCCTTGAATTTTCTTGGAGCAACATGCTGGCCAAGCTCTGACACCTCCGTGATACGATACATCACATCGCCGACGATTAGTTGTGTACGACCTCTCTTGGACTTTTTCGTCATCGATCCAGAAGCCTACAAGAATTAACAGTAATTTTCCATGAATCGACATAAATTTATGAGAATATACAAGAAATGGGGTTATCAAATTAATATTAATGAACTTAATGCATGATATGTATACCTCGTTGGAACCTTCTGCATTAGCATCCTCAAGGTCATCATTATTTTCTGAGTCGGTGGCTATGTCTTCCTCGTTATATGCAAGTCATCGGCGGCGACGCCTCCTTACCAATCATATTTAGAATAATTTTCTCGTCTGTGTAGGATGCAAAGGCATTTGCACCGCCAGCAATAATCTCCTCCATAATCCTTTCATCATTGTCATTGTTATCCATCTAGAATTAACAATAATTTTCTATGAATCGACACGAATGTATGAGAATATACAATAATTTCTATTTATTTCTAGTATCCATCTAGAATAAACACTAATTTTCTATGAATCGACGCGAATTTATGATAATATACAATAATTTCTATGTATTTCTAGTATCCATCTAGAATAAACACTAATTTTCTATGAATTCTATGTATTTCTAATATCCAACTAGAATAAACACTAATTTTCTATGAATCGACGCAAATTTATGATAATATACAATAATTTCTATGTATTTCTAGTATCCATCTAGAATAAACACTACTTTTCTATGAATCGACATGAATTTATGAGAATATACAATAACTTCTATGTATTTCTAGTATCCATATAGAATAAACAATATTTTTCTATGAATCCACAGAATTTATGAGAATATACAATAATTTATATTTATTTGTACTATCCATCTAAAATAAACACTAATTTACTATGAATCACGCAAATTTATGAGAATATACAATAATTTCTATGTATTTCTAGAATCGGTAGTGTCGCCTACCGCAGTTGACGAGGAGAAGGGGAGTCGGGATCCTGGGGTGCGCCAAGGGAGGCAGTGAGGAGCCGGGGCGAGACGGCGGCAGGATCTTGGGTGCATCGATTCAGGCAGTGGGGTGCCGGGGCGAGAAGGCGGTCGGCGATGCTGGGGAGAAACATATTTAATTAGAATTATTATAGACATATTTAGTACAATTTTATACATAAATTTATTCTTCAAAAGAAATTAAAAAATGCTGACGCAAACAATTAATTTGCTTGCGTCAGCAAGACCTAATTTGGGGGCAGCCGGGCAGGGTCGGTGTACGCCGGCGGCTGAGGGGGGGCACCCCTACTGGCGTTGGGGAGGACAACTGTGAGGCGCTCCTACCAGCAGGACGAGGCGACGATGTTGATGCGTGGGCGGAGGCGACGACGCTTAGGACGGTCGGGCGGCAAGGCGCGCGGCGCGCGGCGGCGGCGGCGGAGCCACGGAGGCCGGGGGGAGGACGACGCGGAGGGAGAAGGATGGGGGAGGAGGCCGACGCGAGGAGTAGGGGATCGGGGAGCCCGGAGGCCGAGGCAGAGTCGGGGAGGAAGCCGCCCGCGTTACGGGGGCGGCGCGGCGGACCGGCGGCGTGGCGGGGGGCGAGGGCGTCGGCGGGTCGGTGGACGACAGATTTCGGGAGGCCGGCGACGGCGGAGAATCCCGTGGGGTAGAGGACGGGGGGCACCGCGGAAGGCGGTGGTCGGGGAGGATGACGGCGGCGGCGGCGGAGGAGGACACGACGACGACGATGGCGGCGAATCGGGGATGAAAAAGTGGCTAAGTGCTGGAGGGGGAGGGTCGCTGCTTTTATATATAGACACACCTTTAGTCCTGGGTCGTGTAACGAACCGTGACAAAAGGGGGGCCTTTTGTCACGGTTGGTGATACCACCCGGGACTAAAGGGTGATTTCGTGTGGTGGGAGTCTCAAATGGGAAAATTTCCCTCTTTAGTCTTGGGCGGTTTTACGACCCGAGACAAAAGGCTCCCCTTTTGTCTCGGGTCATAACACCACCCGGGACTAAAGGTCTATTTTGAGCGGGACTTTAATTCTTTTCCCATTTCCCTCATTTTCTCATTCTTTCTCTTTGCAACATTCTTAAAAAATGGTAAGTTTAATATTTGAACCATCCAAAATTATATTTCGTTTCGGACTCGACAATATTTAATAGTGAAATAAATATTATTTCCAATATAAAAATAATTTAATAGTTGAAATAATTACTTTCTTTTCGGACTCGACAATATTTGTCTCCTAAGACATAAGAAAAATGCTGAACTAATTCAGAAAAAATGTCAAACTTTGTGGTTACTTGTCACAGGGCATCTGAAAGGCTTTAACAAGTTTTAGTTCAAATAACTAAAGGAATACACTCATAGAACATTACACAAATGATTTGAACATTAATCATTACAGTACAGTATTGAATTTCTTTTCTTGACGAAAGTTCCTTGGTCATGGTCGTGACGTAAGTACGATGTCTCTTCATTTCCAAACGGTATCTTGGGTCAACTTCGACGGCGAATGGAGGCATGCCATCAAACTGATCGTAGTCATTTGATTTGTCTGTTCTATCCTCGACTCCCACGATTACTCTTTTACCTGGAAGAACAATGTGTCTCTTTGGCTCTTGTGGTCCTTCGGGATTTTTATTCTTCGGTTTGCTAATCATATCCTTGACATAGAAAACTTGATGCACATTTTTGGCAAGAACGAATGGTTCATCTTTGAAACCAATCTTGGTCGGGTCCACTATTGTCATTCCATACTGATCTTTCCTTATGCCACCTCCAGTTAGTTTTACCCATTGGCAAAGAAATAGAGGGATGTTAAGTGGTCCGTACTCAAGCTCCCATATATCTTCTATGACACAATAATACGAGTTCTTGTTATTATTGTTGTCCACGGCGTCTATACGGACACCACTATTTTGGTGTGTTGTTTTCCGATCTTGGTCTCTTGTGTAAAAAGTATAACCATTTATATCGTAAGCTTGGAATTTGACAATTGTGCTAGAAGGTCCCCCGGCTAACAAAGCGAGTTGTGGGTGAATTGTGGAATCAACAATAACTTGTTCACTCAACCATGAGGGGAAATTTTCCAAGCGATGGCGTGTAACCCATGCTTCGGTTTTGGTTGGATTTTGTGAAGAAATAATCTCCTTGTGTTCCTCAATGTACGGAGTCACCAAGGTTGATTGTTGCAGAACAACTAGGTGTGCTTTATTGAACAAATCAGTATCATTGTTGAAACATGCTTTCCTTCCAATGGTGCCCTTTCCTAGTAGCCTCCCCTCGTGTCGTGATACTGGAACCCCAATCGAGTCAATTGAGTTGACAAAGTCCACACAAAACTCAATGACCTCCTCAGTTACATATCCTTTGGCTATGCTTCCTTCCGGACGTGCACGGTTAAGAACATATTTCTTGAGGTCTGACATGAACCTCTCAAAAGGCCACATGTTGTGCAAGAATACTGGTCCAAGAATAGTAATCTCTTTCACAAGGTGCACCAGGAGGTGAGTCATAATATCGAAGAATGAAGGTGGAAATGCCAACTCAAAGCTGACAAGACATTGCACAACATCATTCTGTAGCTTCACTAGGTTCCTTAGATCGATTGCCTTCTGTGAAATTGCATTGAGAAATGCACAAACTTTACGAGCGCTAATCGTACTTTCTCTGGTAGAACACCCCTCAACGTAACTGGAAGTAACTGTGTCATCAACATGTGGCAGTCGTGGGCCTTTAGATTTGTGAACTTCTTATCTTTCATATTTATTATCCCTTTTATATTCGATGAGTAGCCAGATGGAACCTTCATACTATTTAGGCAATCAAACATGATGTCCTTCTCTTCCTTGCTCAGGGTGTAACTAGCAGGACCTAAGTAATCTTGTTCTTCCTCCTCAACCTCTTCAAGATCTGCTTCTTCCTCATCAACCTCTATCGGAGGTGCTTCATTCCTATGGATATTTTTCAGGTTCCGTCGTGCTTCCAATGTATCCTTAGAGTTATTGTAACAACCCAAGAAGCCTAGGACATTCAGACAAAGATTCTCCGTCAAGTGCATCACGTCAATAGCATTCCGGACCTCAAGAATTTTCCAATAAGGTAACTCCCAAAATATAGATTTCTTCTTTCACATTGGTGCACACCCATTAGCATCATGTGGAATAGGTTCACTACCGTCGCCCTTTCCAAAGACAACCCTTAGATCCTTTACCATCTCAAATATCTCCTCTCCTTTAAAATGGGGGGCTTTGTACGATGATCAGCCTTTCCTTTCCAATGCAAACCTTTCTTCCTTAAGGGATGCTTCTCAGGAAGAAAGCGACGGTGACCCATATACACAACCTTCTTACAATTTTTCAGATGAATACCGTCTGTTTTATGTAAACAGTGGATGCAGGCCTGATATCCCTTGTTTGAGTGCCCAGATTGGTTACTTAAAGCAGGCCAATTGTTGATGGTAATGAATAACAATGCTCGTAGGTTGAAGTTCTCTTGCTTATTCTCATCCCACACACGTACACCTTCTTTCTTCTATAGCAGTAATAGTTCATCAACCAATGGTCTTAGATACACATCAATGCCGTTGCCAGGTTGTTTGGACCTTGGATTAGCACCGGCATCATAATGAACTTTCGCTTCATGCACATCCAACCAGGAAGGTTGAACATGCATAGTGTCACAGGCCAAGTGCTATGACCACTGCTAAACTCACCAAATAGATTGAAACCATCTGTTCTTAAACCAAATCTTATGTTTCTTGCTTCCCTAGCAAAATCTTTGTATTTTCTATCAATCTTTCTCCATTGAGACCCATCTGTCGGATGTCTCAGCATGTGGTCTTGCTTACGGTCGCTTTTTTCCCATGTCATCAACTTAGCATTTTCTTTGTTCCTGAACAAACGCTTCAAACGTGGTATTATAGGAAAATACCACATAACCTTTGTCGGTACTTTCGTTATCTTGGGAGGTCCCCTCGGGAGCACCAGGATCACCATCTCTCCGTATCTTATAACGTAGTGCTTTGCACACAGGACAAGCTTCCAAATTTTTCGTGTTCCGTGCCTCGATATAGGATGCAATCATTAGGGCAGGCATGGATCTTCTGAACCTCCAACCTCAGAGGGCACACAGTCTGTTTCGCTTCATATGTTGTCGACGGTAATTCATTGTTCTCGGGAAGCTTGTCCTTCACAATTTTTAGCATCCTCTCAAATGCTTTATCAGACACACTATATTTTGCCTTTCATTGCAACATTTCAAGTGTAGTACCAAGCTTTTTGTGACCCTGTTTGCGATCTGGGTACAATAGTTTTCTATGATCTTCTATCATACGACGCAACTTTGCCTTTTCATTATCATTTTCACAGTTCCTTTGTGCATCTTTTAAAACTTGACCAAGATCATCAACATGGCCGTCTTCCGGTATCTCTTCTTCGTCAGCATCTTCCATTAAAGTATCCACAAAATCTTGCCCCGCGGCCCAGTCAGGAATGTGGTTATCATCCTCCTCATCTTCGTTCTCTTCCATCACAACCCCTCTTTCACCGTGCCTGTTCCAAAGCACATAGTTCGCCATGAATCCGTTTTTAATCAAGTGGAGGTGAAGAGTCCCCTAGTCAGAGTAGTCTTTGTCGTTTCTGCACAAAGAGCATGGACAACACATGAATCCCTTTGGGTTCTTGTTGGTTTTGGCCACTTCGAGAAAAGCTGGCATGCCAGCGATGTACTCCGGGGATCGTCTATCGGCGTTCATCCATTGCCAATTCATTTGCATCATATTAAGTCCACAAATTATATTAAAAAATAAACAAAGAGAAAGAAGAAGAATGATGAATTCGATGATGTATTCCGTTATGAACTAGATGATGACAACTGGAGGCCTACCTACATTCTTCCTTAACATGATCATCTCAACACAATACGTGAATTCATAAATGTGTTTGAAGTAGAGGTTCAAAAGCTAGAAGCTGACTAGTTTTAGCTTGGGGACTTGTGATACAATGACATAAAGAGGTCACCTGATGGCCATTTTGATCTCCATTATCAATGACCATACTTTTTATAAACTAACTTCCATAAAATTAGCTAAATGCAAAATTAAGATTAATTCTATGTTTCATTATATTAAAAAGTAAACAAAGAGAAAGATGAAGAAGGGTGAATTCGATGATGTATTCTGTTATGAACTAAATGATGAGAACTGGAGGCCTACCTACATTCTTCCTTAACATGTTGATCATCTCAACACAATACGTGAATTCATAAATTTGATACAATGACATACAGAGGTCGCCTGATGACCATTTTGATCTCCATTATTAACGACTATATTTTTTATAAACTAACTTCTATAAAATTAGCTAAATATAAAATCATAATTAGTTCTATGTTTCATTATATCAAAAAGTAAAATTCAATTTTCTCTACATCAATATAAAAGATAACAAGACAATGCTAGTGTTTAGCCAACCACATTTTTCTCAATCTAAAGTATATAAATAACCTCATCTCTCATTACCTCCTCCCACCTAGGATTTAAGATTTCTATTTTCTCCATCTCTAAAATATATAAAAACAATTAATCACAACAAATGATGGGAGGAAGAAGAATCAAACCTCGGAAACACTTTAGAGGAGAGAAATCTTCACAAATACATGAAGAAAAAATTCAGCAGCACCTCTCTAAGGTTGAGGCGCCATGGGGGAGGAGCTTGAGCTCTTGGTGAAGAATAGCTCAGGCAATAGAAAGATGAAGAAGAAGCTGGATTTATAGAGCGCCGGCTATTAGTCCCAGTTGGAGTTACCAACCGAGACTAAAGGGCACACTTCAATCCCGGTTGGTAACTCCACCTGGGACTAAAGAATTAGCACCGGGTGGAATTACCAGTTGATAATTCCACCCGGTGCTAAAAGCCCGTCAATCATTGCAGGAAAATGCCGTTGGGAGGCAACCCTTTTGTCACGGTTGGTTATACCAACCGGGACTAAAGGGGTGTCTCCAGCGAGCATTTCGGACCACGTCGACGAAAGACCTTTAGTCCCGGCTCCAAAGTTGAACCGGGACTAAAGACCCGAACCAAAGCCTCCCTCTTCACCGGTTCTCCTGAAGTTATCAGCACCTTGATGATGAGTTTTCTTTTTTTAAACCAATCTATAGTGGCGAACTAGGGACAAGCGATGATAGCATACCATCCAATTTGAATCCACACATCTTATTAACTATCTACAATTGATTTTTGTTATCGAGCCAGAAGTCCCATAAAGCTATTCTTACGTGTTTATTTTTGAATGATCACTGCAATTAAACACTCCGGTAGGATTCATTAATCTGTATTCTTCAAATTTTCAGGTGTCCTGGGTAGTGTTACCCCCCCTTTTTTTTGAGCGAATGTCCATTTAAACTAAGCACTGTTGCACAATCGAATTTTCAGGTTAATATTGCCATGGTCGGAAAACATACTGGCCTATCTGATTCCTACCTGTCTGTTCTAAAGGTAGATTTTTTTAGACATGTGCTTGATGTCTTGCAATAGTTTAATTAACGTAGGAAATTCTATGCGTAGTTTGCACTTAGGATGATTGAAATACTCCATATATATAGCTTGTTTGAGATCACAATGTATCTTTTATTCGATTGCAGCTCTACGCTCTAGCCTTGCATTCGCAATTCATTCATACTGTATGCTATATATAAGAAGTTGCATTGACTTCCATCAATCACTATATAATATCATACTTTATTATGTTACATTACATTGTTGTCATTTTGCTCATAGTAATGCACGGGTACGATCCTAATATCGTATATTACTGAAGAGCATATATAACACCTAAAAGTAAAATAAGTTACATTGAACCAACAACTTATCATAGACGTACAAATATATCGGTCCCGACGTCGTCAGACAATATTCTCGCTCAGTTGGAGTAGGCCACGTAGATCTTTATCTCCGACGTGTCAAAGCCGTTGAACTTGGAGCCGGCCGCCGTAGTGTAGGCGCCCATGTTGTCGAAGACGAGCCAGTCGCCCACGCTCATCTCCGGCAACTGGTACCCGGTCACCACCTTGTCGAGGGAGTCGCACGTTGGCCCGAACAGCGTAGACGTGTGTGTCTTCTCGCCGGGGCGCGGGGTGGCCAGCGGCCTCGGGCGCGGTACGTAGTAGTCCATGAGGATGCAGTTGAGCGAGCCGTAGACGCCGTCGTCGATCCAGTACTCGCGCACCTCGCCGCGCGTGCGCTTCCCAATGACGCGCGCGGCGAGCGTGAACGCCGTCTCGGCGAAGTAGCGCCCGGGCTCCCCGATGATTTCGACGCACGGCAGGTCGCCGAAGTACTTCTCGAGCGCGTCGTTGATCACCGCTGCCGCGTCGTCGAATGTGGAGCCGGCCATGAAGCCACCTCCGATGTCGAGGATGCGCATGGGCGGCATGCCGAGAGCGGCGGCCGCGTCAAATGCCGCGCGCGCGGACTCGATGGCGCCGCGGTACACGTCTGTGCATGACGCGCCGGTCCCGACGTGGAAGCAGACGCCAGCGACGTTGAGCCCCGCGCTCTGGGCGGCGCGCAGGAGCGGCACGACCTCGTCGGCGAGCGCCCCGTACTTGATTCCCAGGTCGACCTTGGCCTTGCCGCCGTCGGGGCCCTTGATGCGGAGCAGGAGCTCGCACTTGGGGTGGCAGCGCTTGACCTTGGCCACCTCCTCCACGGAGTCGTAGGTGGTGAGGTTGACGCCGACCTCCGCGGCGTACTCGAGGTGCGGCTCGGGCTTGCAGGGGTTGGCGTAGATGACGTCGCGGGGGTGGACGCCGAGCGTGAGCACGGCCTGGATCTCGGCTTGGCTGGCACAGTCGAAGCCCGCGCCGAGCGCGGCGAGCGCGCCGACAAGAGCCGGCTCGGGGTTGCACTTGACGGCGTAGTAGGGGCGCATGCCCGGGAGCGCGCGGCGCCACGCCCGGAAGAGGTCAACGATCTTGCCGAGGTCCAGGACGTGGAAGGCGCTCCGTGGGGCTGGGCTGGACGTGGCGATGACGGAGCGGATGAGGCCCGAGACGGCGTCTTTTCCCTTGCCAGAGCCGCGCTTGAATGAGATCACCTTTCTGTCCTTGACGCCGGGGCCCAACAGCACGGTATTCATGGGGCTGCCTCCGTCCATGACCACGTTGGCTGCTGACGCTGTTACGCGGACGATGACGACAGAGTAGCTGGTAGTAGAAATTGTTAGAACTCAGAAGAACAGGAAGGGGCAAAAAATCTAGACCCAAACTTCGTCACAAGTTTACCCAAATGATAGCCACAAGTCAAGCGAGTTATTCAAGAAACAGACACACTTATATATGGTGTACATGGATACCTCTCCTTTTATCATCCCAACCATAAAAAGTAATAGATACTTACTATATTCTTTTTTGATCCTTGCTGTTAAAATTTTGCAACTTTAAATAAAAAATTCAATACAAAATTATGATATTGTTGAAATATACAAAATTATGACATTATTGAAATATACAATATTTGTATGTGGTTTGTATACGACTCTGCATACAAATCTAGCTATATGCAAAGATGCATTTTTTGAAAATGTGGAGTTTAAACTATGGACACGGGAAAGTACGGTATGCCAAGCTTGGATGACCTCACTAGCTAGCTAGCATCATCATGCAGTTACTTGTGGGGTGTGGAGAATGGAAAAAGGAAAGCATGGAGATTGATGGTCGAGATTGGGATCATTATAAACTTGTTGGTTACTTTAATTCGGCTGATGCGGATGCAATAGCCAAAATCAAACTTCCAACAAAAGACGTACAAAGGACTTTTTTGATTGGCCTCTGGAGAAGAGCGGGGTGTTTATCGTTCTAAGAGCAACTCCAATAGCCTCTTCAAATCGTATTCCATCGCTAAAAAAAATAAAGAAACTCATCTCGAACGGCCTTTTCAACAGCCTCGCAAAACTCCCCCCTCGGAATCCCCCTCGCCAAACTTCCCCGTCGGCTTGCATTCTTTGGCGAGGGCAGCCGCTTGCAATCCTGTGAAATCCTACGCAATCCGAGGCATCCCACGCTCCTTCCTCGTGCCAAATCCATTCCCGCGCCTTTGGAACTCACCATTGTCGTCGCCACACCGGCCGCGCGTCGTCCGACAGGAAGCCAGGCACATCACCGCGGCGACGCCAAGACGCGAGCAGCGGCCGGAACCAACGCGCGCGGACTGACGAGGAAGGCGAGTTGCACCCTGGACCCTAGCGCCAGCCCCCAAGACCTCGACTCCAGCTGGCAAGCTCTTACCATGACGGCGGCGGCACGCCGGCCTGGCGAGCTTCTCCTCCCGCCGCGGGCACCACGCGTAGGACCGGCGAGCTCCACCTTCGGTCGCGGGCCTAGCAAGGTCCTCCCTCGGCCACGGGCGCCGCGCACGAGCCGGCGAGCTCCCCGACCTGGCGAGCTCTTCCCTCGACCGCGACGGCACACCGGCCTGGCGAGCTCCGCCACCATGATTTGCAAAATGACCTCCGCTACCCCTATCGCCCACTTGGTAGAGAGATGAGGATGAGAGAAGTAGAGGAGAGAGGCCTTCAAGGAGCACAGAGGGATGCGGTGGCGCCAGTGCTAGCAGCTTGCCGGTGGCATAGCCTCATCGGAGGCTAGCTGGATCTGGGTCGCGGAAGCATGACATCTCACACGGACGCTGAGGTGCGGGTTGGAGGGCGACACGTGGACGAGCGGTGTGGGCGCACACAGGTGGTCACGGGCGGCGGCGAGCCGTCACACCTATTCCTATTTCCCAACTGTCCCATGCAGGACCGAGCAGCACAACAACTCTTCCCCCTCGGTCCGTTCTTGCGCCGAATCCCGACCGAATTTGATAGGAATAGCCTCCGGCCAGGCCATCTTCCCCAACTCTGGTAGCCTTCCGTCGCTCTCCTCCACTCACAGCTTCTCCCTATCGTCCAAACGCTAGTAAGGTCTTCTTCCTCCCCATGAACCCTATGCACATGTTGTTTCCTCGATGGCACATCAATCTCCCATGGACCACCGACAACCACGCTGCATCCCCCCCTCCCCCGCCGCCGCCGCGCTAGACTCCACCTGGTGTGCACCTCAGCCTCCTCTGACCCATAGCCTACCGCGTCCCTCCCACCACGGTGAGCTCGAGCGGCGACACAAAGGGAGGAGGAAGATCGACTATGCAAGGGAAGGAGGGAGACGAGCAACATCGGGGAGACGGGAGACGAGCGACGCAAGGGAGGAGGAAAGTCGATAGGCGGTGTGGGGGAGGGAGAAGGGGTCGACACACGCGGAAGGGAGATGGGGGAGCCAATGTATGGAGGTCATTTTGATGTCCTATGTCATGCCGCGGTGTCCGGCACACAAAAATCGAAAAATCCGAGTGTCCACCAGTCAATTTCCGCATTGGCGATGTGCTGCAGGCTGTTTGGTGCAGTGCCACAACTCGCCTCGTCACACTCCTTCTCGCCATAAAGTGTGACGAGCGTTTCTAGCGCCACAGCCGGCCACTGCTTCCACCGTTTACTGACGCGTGGCTAGACTGTAGCGTGGCGGAGGCGGATGTGCAGTGGCTCACAACCAAACATCACTCGATGTCCAGCAGACAAATTTCCTAAAAAAAGTACGGTATGTTGGTAAATACTGTATCACCTAATGGACGGTGGCTCCTATGTGATGAGTCGACACTTGACGACTTATTCATGCTTTTATTAGATGAGCTGACACTGGTGATTGATTGTTGTTTTTTAGTGACTTATAATTTTGAACGCATTCCTGATGCACATACTATAATCGAGCACAAATAATCAGCTAGACTTTTTTCGAGGTTGGAATTCTAAAGTATAGCCGTATTATTTGAACTGACACACAAACGCCACACTCAAAGACGCACATCTCCTAGGCCTAGACAACTTAGTTGGAGAACATACCATTCCTGCATTAACACGGTCACAGATATACCCGCAAAAAAAAACATGGTCACAGATTTTACTACTTCATCGGTCCATTGAACTAGCTAGTTTATCCTCAACATCATATATATATATATATATATGTATTTATTTATTTATTTATTTATTACAGAGGAAGTACTAATCTTATTAGATGGACACTATAGAAAAATAAAAAATATTCTCTAAAAATCAAAACATCTCACCATTAATCAGCAGACACAATTCATCATAGCAATGGGATCTATCAGGTTTTGTATGCCATTATGAAAATATTCTTAAAAATTCAATGTTTAAAATTTTAACATAAAAAGTAGTAGCACATGCATTTTTGAGTTGGGTTTTGGTTAGTAAAACTGAGGTGTGGCCGTGTGGGCTAAGGACATGAACTTATTTGGTGGTATATGGCCAGGTCTAAAAAAAACCCATAGGCTCACAGGTTCAGGTTTAATGTTTGCATCCATGCCTGCTAACACGATGTCTCATTTTTGCCCATTAATAGACAGGATAGAGAAATTGACCCACGTTGGTGCAATGGAGAAAAAACCATCATGTTTCAAGTGTCGGGCGCACCCATTGCCATGTCTAACCATACCAAAGGTGCCTTCACCAACTTGGTAAACCTTCCAGACTTGGAGCCACTCTGACAGGTTTGGGCACACATCTGCATTGCTAACGTTCATATCGAAGAGCAGGCCCATGCCTCAGCTCGAAGTATCACACTCCCAGTTCACATATATACTCGACACTACTCCCAAAGCTGATACACTGACAGTAGATCCGGTAACTCCTGAGGTGACCATGGCAACTGCGCAGGAGGTCAGTTGGAGCCTGTCTATGAAGAGGAGGTGGAGCAACCCTAAAACGATGCTAACCAACCCGCCAACGATGCACATCAACTCGACAACAACCACGACAATCACCATCACAAAAGAGAGGCAAAGACTGATCGGCACGACCTCCGTGAGCACCTACGTGACCGTCACGACCTCCGTGGCGATCTCAACAAACCTCCATCGGGAGCGGGAAGAGGCGGAGCTCTTGGTTTCACGACCTCTCTTGCTTACGAATCAACTACTTAGATAATCCCTGCTAGACTGGCGAACCCTAATTCTGACATTATGTGTGGGGAAGTGATGAAAAATATTAATTTTTATGCGAAACATGCTGTAGGGAGGTGTGATACAAAACAAAAAAAAGTGTAAATATGGATGAAAAGCGTACAGACTAAATCAGAAACCAATCACAACTAGATAAATAGATAAGTAGACATCTATATGAGTAGTTCTTTGACGTTTTAAAAATAAAAGAATATTAGGTAAACATTTTATTATTATTATCTACGATTTTAATTTCTGAATAATTTTAAAATATAATAGCTTTATGAAAACACTACCCTGTGCAGGAGCACTGGTTGATGTACTACTTAGTAAAATTAAAATATATACCGAAATTGTAGTGTTTCGAAACTACATTATATTTCAAGTTAAAATTTAGGTAGTAACTATTTGTATTTTTATTACTTTAAAAGTTGATATGATTATGTTCATTTTATGAATGTTACAACTCGGTCACACATTAGACTATCTTAGGTGAATAAGTATGATCTGCGTTGCAGTCTTGATGAATGTTAGATTGTGTGACCTTGATTAGATGGTTCTAATTTTAACTCAACATTTTGGCCTTGGTTTGTGACGTTAGCTCCTGATCTCTGTGACAGTAAAAAACACAAATGATTTATCATATTAAGCTCGTGTAGATCGAGCCCCTTTTGGAATATTGTGGAAATCAGGATAGACCGATGTCTAGAATTCAAAACACGATGTTGAAGATGAAAGTATTGAATATTGAATATTCTATACTATGCAACCCAAGACCATATATACTATCTTTTGATAAAAGGAACTGCATCACTGGTCGATCAACTCACCGAACGTTGATAATCCGACCTGAAGACAAGTGATGTCAAGCAAGCATGAGGAGGATTGCTTGGTGGGCGACGCCTTTATCTCTTGGTACGTGTGGCGCGCGGTTTGCTTGCATTGGTGTTGAGCGTTTTATATAGGGAGCTCACGGACGTATAGGGGGCAGGCAGGCGGTCCCAGTTCAAAGTAGCTTTCTAGAAAAATATTGTGGCCGTATATATTAATTTACCATGTGGATATAAAGGCTGAATTTTATATCTTTATCTAAAATTATTTACTAAACAAATACATTTGTGCGTTGCTACGGATGAGAGGTGAGACCTTATATATACTTATAATATTTGCTAGTACAAACAAGTATTTCTAATTGCCCATATCTCTAGCTTTAGAGCTTTAACTATGTTTGCTTTCATTTGTTTAACTTTGAAAGTTTGACCTCATGCTTTGAATTCCAGATTTCCACAATATTCTACAAGGGACTTGATGTGACAGGAACTTGATATGATTAATCATTTGTTTTTTTACTATTGCATAAGGTTCCTGTCGACTTGGTTAGGGGGTTGAGTGGCACCTAGATGGGGTCCTGAGTTCGACTTTTCTCGTCTATTCCACGCTAAATCATAGGTCCAAAGTCCGACCCATGTCGTTGGTCGTCTCACATGGACTACGGTGCCACTATGATGAGACTGAGGTTTGGGAGTTTTCACGACCTACCTCAGGTCTCCTTAGTGAAATGCCCGTAGGCTGTCTTAATCTCCCACGGGTCGAGGCTTTTTAAGGCGAATACCTAGATACGTCCCTCAGCTTTAGTCCGAAGCTCACTTTGGTCCTTGAAGTATCAAATGGTCCATTTCAATCCTTCAACTTTTCAATTTGGCTCAGAATAGTCCTTGGACTCATGTGGCGTGCCATGCATGTGCTCATGCCATGTCACATTTGGATGGATGAGTCAAAACATGTTATAATTGTCAAATATAATCCCTGTTTCATCTAATTACGAATGATACCTGATGTGGATTTTACAAAATACAAGAAATTTGTCATACTCCGTCAGCTCAAGCTAAACAAAATAAATATAGCGACATCATAGTATGCTGTGCCATATCTTCAATAGTTCTTTTTTTTTCAAATGAAACATCAAAATGACCCGACCATAGCCTAAACAAAGCCATATGTTAGACATCATGCCTACGGTTCAACAAAAAAAAGTAAAACTAGATGTACGAATGAAGGGTCAAATATGAGGTGATGATTTTGTGATATTTTTGCAACAATCTTATATGCAATCATTACAATGGAACATAGTGAGTTAAAGGGGGAAATACAATTACCATATCCAAAGGTGGCCAGCGCTGACATGTCAATACCACATAATTAAGATGCCAAGTCACCCTAGGGGCAAGTTTGATCCAAATTAAAAGTGAAACTTGAGGGACTTATATGACCTATTTGACAGTTCAGGGACCAAAGTGACCCGTTGAGAAAAGTTAAGGGACACATTTGGATATTTTAACTTTTTTTAACCATCGCAAAGGTCAGGAGTTAACATAACGAAACGAAGGCCAAAATGAAGTTTCAATTAGAACCACTTCATCAAGGCGACACACAATGGCTAAAGTTCATCAAGAAAATGCAATGGAGGGCATACATATTCAGGTAAGATAGTCTAATGGGTAACCAAGTTGTAAAATCCATAAAATTAACATAATCATATTCACTTGTAGAGTTATAAAAATACAAATTCAGATAATATTTACATGGCCGGTATGCATGCCACGAATACCATTCGACTTGATGTGTGTGTGTGGCCGATCCGTGGACCGTGACACATATTATTCACTTGTTCAATAGACAGCCCAATCAGCATCCCATTTGCCCGATCACTCAAATTACTCCTGTACATCCGTACATACATACCCAAACCGCCGCGGCAACCTCTCGCTGAGTCGCTGCTACACTCTTCCACGAGAGTGACTGAAAGTTCCATTAAGAAAAAAGAGTGGCCGAAAGTGCCACCGCCCACCGATTGCTCCCCGGGAGATTAGCAAAATCTCAGCTTATGCATGTGCTCCTCTCCGCTCCTGTGTCTTGTTGTTTCAAGAAATTCCACGGTCTGTGGCTCTGTGCCATGGACGTCTCCGTCTCCGGAGTGCCGAGGTGGAAGGCCGGAGAACGACGGGTTTGCTGGGCGCGGGGCCGGATTTGCGATGGTACCAATTCCTTGTGCGCGCGTGTCCAATCAAGCGAAAGCGAGTTCGATTCTCTACACTCGTGGCCTCCAACGTGAAGGAGCCCGTCTGCAAGAATTGCAAATCCTTCGACAGAGGCAGGGTCGTCAGCTTGCGGCGCCTTCCTAGAAAAAGAAAAATAAAAGAAAATTCCCGACCCAGCGTCCGTCTGTCTTCAGGCTGTGCCAAAAATTCGAAGGAGCCCATCTGCAATAATGTCGAATCCTTCGACAAGGGCGGGATGAGCACGTGGCCTCCAACGTGAAAAATCGCATGTGCATCCATCGACAGAGGCGGGGTCGTCGCCTCGCGGCGTCTCAGGCTTGACGCTGAAAAATATTATTGTTTGGTGGTTGATGTTGTTTTGACGTGAGATAAAAATACTCGGTTGGTGGTTGATAAGCTAGGTTCAGTGTCTAGAACTTTTAGAACGGTAGAAAGACTGTGATTAGTTTGAGTGTGGAGAAAATGTGATGAATAGTGGACAATTAGAGGGTGTTTAGAAAATGTGGATGAATAGTCTGGAGAATCACGCATCACCACTTTTTCTAAACCAGACACCTCCCACCCAAATTTCCACTATTCACCATTCTTTATGTTGGGTATTTGAAAAATTCACACTCAGACAGAAAGTAGAAAGTGGAAAAAGTGTCACTGTATCCGAGAAAAAAAAGATCATGTAAAGCAAGGGATTCCCTTTTATAAGGCTCTGAGGTCACTTTTAATTCCGAAACTATCCTAAGATATTTGGGATATTCCTCATTCCGTACTAAAATGTCTAAAGTAGTCAAGCCATCAGCGCGACCCTCTCATTTTATTACAACTTTACCCCTCTTTCACACCTTAACTTTTTAGCTTCACCGATACACCATTAACCAAGTCCCATCCCGAAGTTCACCCAATTTTCCCAAATTCAATCATCTCCCTAACCAGGTACTTCGCTCGTGATGACGTTGCTTCCGAAAGTGCTTATTACATCACTTCTGGTGGTTCCCCCGTTTCCTCATTTCTTCAGATTCCAGTGACACGGGCCTTCACACTCTTTGTCTTGTGATTCATTCGAGTGGTTTCCCCACTTCCCATACCTTCACACCCTGAAATCACATGAATAGATAGAGAAATTTGGGAGACCTCGGTCCTTATGAGTGTTAGCCGAGACTCAATTTTTCTGATAACTCTTAACCAGAAATGACGTCACATCATTTGATCTATGGGAAAAAGGCGATTTTGGTTACACCAAAGTGGACCCAAGTTTAGGAAATGTCGGAAAACAAACATTCATGTATTTCGATTACTCAATTCCCAATTACTCGCTCCTCTGGTGGTTCGAGGGTGACTCAAATTGGTTGATTCCCCAATAGTAGCTCCTCGTGGAAACTGGTTGAACCCGACAATCTGATCCCGCGAGAAAGATGAATCATCCAAAAAAAATGTCACCCTCGATCGTCGGAGGAGACACGCGTCGCTGCTTGTTTAGATGACGTTTGGTATTTTCGATTCACCCGATGCGCCGCTTCGTGCCCCCCCCCTCGTCGCCTATATAAAGGGGGGTCGTGGTGAAACATTTTCACCATTCATCGCTTCCAAGGATTTCTTGAATTCTTACTTTCTAATGCTAGTTGTCTTCGCAGGATCTTCTGAAGTTCGAGATTCGCTTCTTCAATGGTAACTATCTTCCGTCTTGCATCTTCTTTGCCATTCTTAATTTTTATTCGTTAGTTTTGAAAGATTATTTTGCTAAGATAAAGAAAACTTTTTTCTTTTTATGATTAGCTGCCTCACATTATGAAAACTATGAGGTTGAAGATGAAAGAGGAGCTTGAGGCTGAAGGGATTTTACCAAATTCTGAGAATTCTGATATCTTTGGATCTGGTGATAGCGAATCTCATGAAGAGGGCAAAGTTCGTGATTCCAAGGGTTCTGACAGCAATGGGGAAGACCTATTTGATGTTGACACTGGTATTGATGATTTAGTTGAGCCGGAGAGACAATACCCACCTACTATTGTTTTTGGTAAATCCCCTGTTTCAAAAAATACGATCAAATTCTATGAAGAACAAGGTTACTTTCCTGCTGGTGCTGGACGGGCACCAGCTGAGAGAGTTATTTTGGAACCTCGTCCAAACAAGGTAGTTGTTTTCAATGCTTTCTTCATCGTTGGAGTTTGATTTCCCTATGATTCGAATATGCTAGTAATTCTTGATCGCTATGGAGTGAAGCTTCATCAACTTACTCCAAATGAAATAGTACTTCTTTTGAAGCACTTTTGGATTGAGAAGACCCTCGATGGCGTCATAAGCGCCAACTGTTTCACAAGATTATTCGATCTTCATTATCAAAGGAAGATTATTAAACTTAAAGATGAGAAATTTCATGAGGCTCATTATGGATGTTGCCTTTCAAGACCCGTCGGAAGACTCTGAAGGTGAACCAGATTGAGCTATCTCCTAGCTACAAGAATAAATGGGATGATGACTGGCTGCAGTAATGGTTTTATGTTGACCTGAGCGCTCCAGGTTGTTCTATTGTTGGAGGCTCCTACAACTCTTTTTCTAGTGAGATCAGTCCGTTGAGTGTTCTTTACAACATTCCTTTTACTAGGTATGCTGACAAGAAAAGTGAAGATAAGTTCAAGATGGCTTGTTCTATCTATAGAGGCCGCAACATTGCTGAGGAATATGTAGCTGCTAAAATATGGACTTTGTCTCATGGTTGGGCTCCAAAAAGCATAGTTTACCTCAGTGTTTTTTGGTATCATACAACCATTCCATTTCCTCAATTTGGATTTGAACTTGTAGAAGATCAAACCTTTTAAATGTTTGTCTTGGAGGTTGAAAAAAATAAAGTTGTTGATTTAGTTGGTCCTCATCACTTAACAGAGTATGATGCTTATAAGAATATTGTGAAACACAAAGAATGTGTAAATCGGATTTTCTCTGAACTTGGCGGCACTGCTCCATTGCACCCAAGGCCTTCGAAGCCCAAGAGAAAAATGCAGCCTCCTAGTGCGACCGATTTGGAGGAAGTTGGTACCAGCTCGAAGCTTGTAAAAAGGACAAGGCCAAAAAGTCGAAGAGCAAGAGAAGTGAAATGAAGACCTTTGTTGATGCTGCTTTTGTTCTGGAAAAAACCAAGAGTTTGGAGAATATTAAGAAGAAAAGGCAAAGCACTTCGAAAGACAAGGATTTATCTGCCATCACTCTTGTTGTCTGCGAAATAAAACTTCCTGACGTTGAGAAGAGGAGCTCAAAAGATGATATCGCTGCAGCCAAAACGCTAGTGCATTTGGGTTCTAAAAAAGTTTTAACGAAAAAGATCACCAAGAAACCTCACATGATTAGCGCTCTTTCTGATGACGAAGATGAACCGTGTGCTTCTGGTACAAAAGACTTTCCTGATTCTATCTTTCCCGCTTTGATTTTTAGATTACATAAAGTCGTTTTGTAAAACTATTTAATTCATTTTTGCAGATGAGAAGAAAACCTGTGGAGGTAACACTGATGTTTCGAAGTTGATGGAGACAATCACTAAGGTGGGTGAAAAACAAATTGTTGCTTCTGCTTCCGACAAAGGTCTTGTTGGTGATGAAGCTTCTCCTTAATTTGTGGCAGACTTGGAGAATATTGTTGATCGAAGTGGCTTGCCTTTTAAGGAGCCTCCCCTTATTAGGGCATATGAAGATCTCGCTAGTGATTCTTCTACTCCCCTTGAGATGAGGGAGTATAACAATGCTTTTGGGGGCACATTTGACGGATAAGTTGCTTTTTGTTGGAGGCATAGGGATTGGCAGGGATGATGATCCATCCAATTTTGATTTTCTATGGCGCTCGTGGGATCTAATTAAGAGTGCGGGTGAAACAGGTGGTGATGCCTTGGGAAAATGCTCTGCTCTTTCGGGGATGACCTGATTCTTGGCAAAGGATGAAATTGATGCTGCTCAGAAGAAAGCTATTGAGATTGTTGATTCTGCCATTCCTGAAGATAAGACTGGGAACTACTTCGACCCTGAGGGTAAGATAAATTAGACTTTTTTGTAGACTTTGCTTTTTTCCGAAGAACTTGGTTTTATTTCCGACTGAACTATGTTCTCATCGTCTTCTTAAATTTCAGAATACAAGAGAAATCTTCATTCTCTTAGTCCTGAATATATATGTATGATTTCTACAACTTTGAGCTATAAGGCAGTGATCGCTGGGAAAGTTTGTCTAGATAAATCTCGAGAACATGAAAGAAGTAGGTTTGCCCTTCGTGGGCGAATTGCTTACCTGGAGAGAGATTTGGCTGAAGCGAAAAAAGATTCTAAGTCCTATGCAAAAGTTAACAAAGCTCTGTTTGACGGTAATGCTACTCTTAAATCTAGCAATCAATCCTTTGATATTGCTTACACCGGTCTTTCTTCGGATTTCAACAATCTTCAGAAACAACACAGATGATCTGGCAGTGTTGGAAAAACTCTGTGAAATGATAAAAAAGGGTGCCACTATTATTTCTACTTTGAAGCAATAACACGTTGAGCTCGCTATGTCCCATAGTGATAAAGACTTGGAAATATTGGCTGTCGAGAAAGAACCCGGTGACAGAGTTAGTGTTATGGAGAAAGGGGATGCATCGATTAAACAAAGCTTCGAATCTATATTTGATAGCTACAAAAATGCTCTTGAAGGGTAGCCCTAGTCCTCTTCCTTCGGTTGATGATCCTAGTGCCATCCTCACATGGATGTTGGAGGAATTTGATTCTCTCCCAAAAATTATTTATGGTGCTGGAGATTATGTGGCTTCCTTCAGTGTAGAGAGCATCCTTAAACTTCTTGAAGCCAGGGACTGCATAGATCTTGTTAAATTCCGCCAAGACGGTCCACATTTCCCAGAGGCTTCTAGCGTTTCAGCTTTGAGGGTGAGTGAGGATGTTTCCTCTATTAAGAGAACCTTTGTGAAAGAATTTTGGATGGCTTCGAGTCAACAATTTGCTAGGTAGATTGCTCAGGATAAACTTGCTGAGGTATTTCAGAAACTTAGTTTTCTTATAGACACTTTTATTCTTTTGAAAATCTTGACATCCTTGAGTTTTTTCCTTCTATTGCACAAGTTATGAAGGAAGAGGAGGACACTGAACTTGATGAAAGCACTCAAAAGGTGTTGACGACTGTTAAGTACCACTTTTAGGCTGTCAACCCCTACACAAAATACATGGAATATGATCATCAACACTAGAATAGGGGCTATTACTGACAAATTTCACAAGTATTGGTGTTTCTATCTTTTGTTGCAGGATACATCAAAATGTACATGAAATGCTATAGTTGAGAGTAAGTGAACCAAGGGAATATATATGACATCATCACCAACAATGTCAAATGCCAAATTTGATTACACCATTGCGACAAGCTCGTTGAGATGATCGAAATGGATATATCATATGCATACTTCAGAGCTTGGATGAAAGAGATATGCACAAGACATGATCACACTGTTGACATCACGTGGGCCCGGTGGGATCCACACTAGGCCATGTGGTGACACACTGCCACTTTGGATGCCATGTGTCCAGGACACATCATCAATCCAAGTGAAGCAATCTCTGACGAATCAGACACCGCCACATGTACAACAAAAGGATGCAAGGGCCCACGACCCGTGCAAACCGCCTCAAAACAACGTGTCCATCTGGAACCATCATAAGGGCCCACATGTCAACCTACCAGAGAAAGCACAATGCGAAAAGAGGTCAAAGGGGTTCGGTTGATTGACCTTGTGTTGGATCATCTTGGCCTTCAACGTGGTGTTTCCCAGTTGGTTCCTCAAGCCATTTCAGGGGTGCTTTCAGCGATCCTCAGTGAACTTCCCAGCCTATAAATAGAAGAGGCCCTTGTCATTTTTGAGACACAATTTCATCATCCATTTTGAGAGCTTCTCTTCTAGCTAGTGTTAGAGTACAGAGAGAGGGAGGGAGAGAGAGAGAGAGAGAGGCATGTGCCTCTATGATGTCGTTGTTCTTCATTTAGACTAAAGTGAGTATTTCATTATTTTCTATTTAGACTAAAGTAGAATTCACGCATAGGCGATTTGTTCTTGTGTTCTTCATTTGGTCTTGATTTAGAGGCTTGTGTTCTTTGCGAACACAACCTTTCAATTTTGTAGCATATGTTCATAAGTTCTTATTTCCGTTTGCGTGCATGTTCGTCAATTAGAATATAATGGATATTTTTGCATGTTCTAGTTAGACCAAAGTGGAATTCGTGATTCCTTCTAGTTTTATGCTAGGTTGCATGAGTAGTCTTTCCCTTTTGCTAATGCGTAGATCTTCTGTTTATATGTTCGTCTGTTGTATGACGTTCATATACATTGCCAGCGTAGCAAGACTGGGTGCTCTCTTGCATACTTTAGTATAGGCTAGTGCTTCCATAGTTGAGTGAGATCAGTTCTCCTCCTTGCGGGTTCGTCGCTCTATATTCTTAAAGAGTGTCGTAGGTTGCTACGCACCGCGGAATAGCGTAGTCAGGCTACGGTAGTAATCAGTAGTGTAGGCGTGATGTCTAGGCTAAGGGTTATCCTTCGTTTGCCCTATATCCCACGAATTGGTAGAGGTAGATCGCATGTGGTGACAACCCTATTGATACTTTGAAATCCTCTGTAACATCCCTGATGTTTTTGAACAGTAATTAGGTTGATTAGTGGTAAATAAACATGGTTAACTAGTCAAACCCCTCCTTGTCTGGTCAAAACCTTAGACCCCTAGCACCTACCTATAGTGTCTTGGCCATATCTCAAGATTTCTTCCTAAACACTCAAAATTCTGCCAACATAAAAGTTGTTCCTTTTTGCTTGGAACACATTTTTCATAATTGGCAGATTTTCAAATTTTGAGTGGAAGGACATCAAAATCTTGGTTGAACACAGAACATACAGGAACTAAGGGCCGAGAAATTGGCAAGTTCGACTCGATTTTCTGACCAATTTGTTGATCTAAACATAGGTCACCCTTCGTAAAAGTTGTAGGGCTATGGTCCATTTACAAATTTGCTTTTTGGAAAATTTCATGTTTCATTTGAAAATTTTGATTTTGTGAGTCACGATGTCGCACTGATGAAATTTAAACCAGCATGTTGGCATGCTAGGGCGCGCTCCTGTGTGTTGCACCGCTGACGGCGCATAGTGCCGCTGCCTGGCCGGGGAACCTCGCCACCATAGCATGTCCCGACTGGCAAATCACCCTTGGGCCCACGCCTAGCCCAAGATCACACATTCTTCAGGTGGTTTCCCTTAGCAGGCACGGCGTCGAGCCACGTGGTCGCCGCCGAGCAGTGCCACCACCGCCAGCCAATCCTTGTCGTCGTGCTTCCCCGACAAAACGGCTTGAAGCCTCAGGTGCAACTTTGAGCCACCTAGGTGAGCCAGTAGGCACAGTCGTGCGTGCGTTGTGCCGTGGCTGGGTCCTCAACCGCCTTGCGTGTCTACCACACAGTGCCAGTTGGCAGAGGCCCACAGGCCACGACCAAGTTTTTGACCGCCTTGAGGCCATTGGCCAGCAACACGACAACCTTCTGGGCGAAGTCTTGCTACCTTTTGCCCCCCCCCTCTTTAAAGGAGCCGCATTGCTCCCCTCGCGCACCCGCAGCTCTGCTAGGCCGCCATTGCCACCGCCATCGTCGACCTCGCACCCCAGCCTCACCGCCGTCCCCCGAGCACTCCCAGTCCTCCTCCACACCTCACCAGAGTTCCCCAAGCCATGAATCGCCGCACATTGCCATCGCCCGCGCCGTAATTTGTGCAGTGGCGGACTGCACCACCCCTGTCTCGTCGCCGGTGTTGATGGTGTACATGTGTATCAAGTTTTGTTTGGACTTGCAAGCGGACGAGTCCTCCGTCGTAGTCAAGGGACCCTTCTTCCCTTAAGTGTGAATCCAAGGTATCAAATCTGTGGAACAATGTGTAACACAAGATCCAATCTAATAAGTGGAAAACACTTTGATCTTGAAAAGGGGTTTTGCATCTAATCTATGGAAGAACCATTAAACGCATCTAATCTACTAAGCACCAGAGGTAGCAAGAGATAGAGAGGGATAGGTAAAACCAATCTAGAGGGATTGGATCGAGCACTCATTGAAGTTCCAAGCATAGATTAACAAAGCAAATCAAATCTCATAAAAAGCCTCTTTAAATCATGGCTTCCGTTCCAACTCTGAAGACGCCCGCCTTTTTGAGCCATCGTTCTGTCACAACGCACCCCTATTCATGCGGGTTAGCCTAGGGCGAGTCCAAAGGACAAGATGAAGACGCTCGGTAGGTCAGGTATGCACCTCTAGCCACCATGGCTACAAGAACATCCTGTGCAATCTATCTCGAATAGATTGGAGAAGAAGAAAACCCAAGCGAAGACAAAGTCGTACTGAAAACACTTGATCGCTAGAAATCGGATTCAAACTTGCAAATTCAACATGAGAGTATAATACATGGACAAGATCACCATCGGGATCCTACCTCGACCTTAGTCCTAGCTCCGAGAACTCCGACATGGTCTTCCATGCAAGGTTCCCACGTCAGCTAGGGGAACCCTAGTCAATCATCTCGACCTTCTCCTCTTCGGAACGGTGTCCCTCCCTTCTCTGCTCCCCAGCGGTGGATGACGAATCAATCTCCTCGTGGCTCTTGGCGAGGGGGCTATAAATAGTCTGATTGGTGGCTAGGTCAAAGGGGGTGCCGAACCGGGTCCGGAATGGGCTGGGCGGCCGGCCTGGGCCCGTTTTGGCCCAGTTCAGCCCCGACCTTTGTCCCGGTTGCTTCTCGCGTGATTCCCTATTTGTGTGCACTTGCATGTGGGCCTTTGACGTTGTTTCCTTCACGGTTAAGGCTTTAATCCTTGTGAAGATGTGACAGAGATAAGGTAGGTACTAGAAATATATTTCTTTTGGAGAGATACTTGAAATCTTGAACCTTGGCACCATCTTGCAATCTTCCTTGAATTGACGATCCATACTCATACGACGGGTTGTGGTCAGTGAGGTAAACACAAAAGATGATATTCTTGGTTTTAAGGGTGGATATCCGGTGAGGTTTTGTGAAATCTCCGATGTGGGGATACACAATGCACAGATAGAATGGCTAGCAAAAAGATAGATACGCAAAAACGGAATGACCAACTTCTTAGTCTCGGGCCAGAGAAATCAAGGCCTGAAATAACTCACCCAAAAATAATTCTGGTATACTATGGTTTATAGACTCATTATATATATGGCTTTGGATAGGTAGAGCAAAATGCAAGTAGCATTAATGACAAGGTTAGCATATTTATTTTTAAGAACAAGTCATCTTTAACTCATCCAAAATTGAGAGCATGAAAATAATACTATGGGTCTTATTTTTATCATAACCTCCACAAATGATTAAGCTATCATTTAATTAGTTTTAGATTCATATTAAAGAGATCATTAGCTTATTCATGCAGAAAACAAGTACAAAAGTTGAGAAAAGCGGCAACTTATCATCATATATTATCATGGCATCAACTTAATATATTTACCAATGGTTGATCAAGGTGGGAAACTTTATTCATGGTGATCTTAAACTAACTCTACTATTATTACGCATGCTGAAAATAAATAAAAACAGAAAGATGCTACACATATATAAACTTGCACAAAAGCTGAAAATAAAGAAAAGGAGAAGGAGAAAATCAAACCGAATTTGAAAGCATTATTATTTTCTTTTCTTCCTCCTTCCTTTATTTCCCGGTGGTTGATATTGATGGCCTGACGTGTTGTATTCTTGATTGTATTTTGATTGTGCCGGTCCTCCTCTAAATTTCTCCAATGGTGTAGGCGACCAATTTGGTAGACAGTGTTTGCGGTCCCTTCTTCTTGTATTTGTTGAATGGAGTGCCATGAAAACTTCATGAGGAACATGTATGGCGGAGGAGGTGGCGGCATGGCTGCCCACTCCCCCATGCTTGAATCGGCACACTTCTCCTCCATAAGGTGGTGGCAATGGGATCCCTCCATGTGGTCTTGATGTGCAACCCCTCATCTTGGGCTACTTTAACTTCTTTTTTATTCTTCTTTGCCGACACAAGAAGTCTTTCCTCTAATCAAATTTTGTCTCCATTTAACAAATAATTTCAGCCCCATGTTGGAAAGAAAAACATCAACTTGCACCTTCTCCTCTCATCTTCACTAATATATTTTCCTTGCTTCATGTACTCGACCCCCAAAGAAAATCCAGACGACGAGGAAATTTGGGTTTCTTGTAATCTTCTCCCGAAATCATCCCCCAAAATCCTTCTAGCATATTTCCTTGGACTTCAACTTGCTCCGGGGCTTCCTTCTTGGAATCGAGTGGTTTTTTAATATATCCATAAGGAACTAGTTGCTCTTCATCTTCAAGGCGGAATGAGAGGCACGACACTCCTTCATTAATGACCGGTGCTAATGTCATAAGAACTTCCGAATCAAGCTCCCTGTGAGTATTCACACCAACTCCATAAAGAATCGCACCCATCCAAGGTTGCTCAAGATTTGATATCCAAGTAGAACCCAACACTTGGAGGGCGTCATCGAGATCAACATTTGGCTCGAGCCTCTTCTCAAGATGAACACGCCTCTCCTCCTCCTCCTCCTCCTCCTCCGTCTTCATGATACATCCACTGGAACACCTCAGAGTGTATGGTGGTGGGGCGGATGAATGAGTTGAGCATCATGGTGGAATGGGTGGCTCTTCCGTGTGTCCTCGTGGTTGGTGTACCGCATGGACGAACTTCGTGTACTTCTCATGCCACCAAGGGGCAGCGTGTTGCTCCTCGGTGGTGCCACGTCTTCCTCCATGCTTCGGGAGACTCGGAAATTGAGTGCCTCCTCGAAGAGCTCGATGATGGTGCATTTGATGATCGTGTCTTCTTGGGTAAGATATTGGTGGCTCTCTTCCATATTGTTGTTGCACTAACTCACAACGAGTGCACCGGGGTTTCTTGCCGGTAGGAAAAACACACAAGCAGAATATATGGAGTGACGAAAATTATGGTGAATTTTCTTTATTGTTATTATCGGAAGGTGGTGAGGTGCACAAGTTAGGATGGATATTAGCCCATAGGGTTTGTGGATTCTTGAACATGCAACCGCCTATCAAGGTGAAGCTAAACTAATGAGGTGTGAACAAGAGGCCACTTTAGCTAAACCTACAAAAGATATGTTGATGGGATTTACAGGAGCAACGGATCTCATACTCCCATTAAGTGTGGTAGCTAGCCTTAGGCATCAAAGCATTATCAACATGAATGAAATAAAAGATTCGGCTATTACATGACAAGATCCTACAACACCATGGAACTCAAATTTTTCTAGGTTGTTTCTGAAATTTATGGGCTAAGAACTCAAGAACACAAATTAATAAATGCATAAATTACTTACCTGGCAAAGGGGAGCACCGGGGGCTTGATCTATCTCCGAGATGCTTCTTGCTCCCTTCTTTCCTTATGTTCACGTGATCCACGAGATTCCATTGCCCGAACCGTTCACAACCACACCTTCGCTTGCGTGATTAATCTTTCACCTCCATTGTTTTACTTCATGTCACATCTTGTTCCCTTTCCTATTGTTCTTCCACCAATTTTCTACAAAACAAAGCCCTTGCTTCCCCCATGCTTGTCCTTTGCACGTGCCCAAGATGCCAAATGATGGACACATGATGCATCGTGGGGCACCATATGTTAATCAAACTCAAAAACCTCCCCTTAATCACGTTTAGATGCTAATCGCTCCCCTAATTTTGAAACTTTAAAAATTAACTTAGCTCTAGTGATGAGTCTAAATATATCATTAGAAGAGCATTTAGTCATAAAAAATAATTATAAAATTTATTTAGGTTGCACTGGGATCGATTGCTTCCATTAATTGATAGCAAGTTTCTCCGGCTCGACTGTGGGGGGATAGGTTTAGGTTTTAATTTTGGTCAAACATGAGAGAGATATTTTGAAAATAGTAAAGTCAATGGGGCTTAGAGAAATTCTAATTCGAGAGAAGCCGGTGAATGTCAAGTTGAATGAAACTAAATTAAAGTTGCTTAGGTTCACGTGAGTCCTACCATGCATCAAAGATTAAAACATAAAGAAACATAGCAAGGCTCTACTCGTGTGTTTTTAACATGTGAAACAAGCCAACCTTAACACCATGGAGAGTATGAAAGGTTGGGGTAGGTGCTGAATTTTTTGGTACTAGTTTCTCTAAAAGATGCAAACAAAACTTGGGGTGGCTCAAGTCCTCGGTTTATGATCAAAATAAAATTCAAATAAAATGACCGAGCAATTATAATGTCTCTCAAATTATTCAACCACATAGAAAATTATAATATGTAATGCATAGCAAATTCTAAGACCAACTTACTTGAAAAACTTGAAAAAATTCTTCGGGTTGCCCTCCCGGTAGCTTGACTCTTCAACGGGTTGTCCTCCCGGTAGCTTATTCTTGACTTCATGAACGGGTTGCCTCCCGCAAGCGCTTCGTTTATAGTCTATAGCTAGACTTCTTCTCTTTTCTCCGGATCAACGCTCTTTGCGGGCATTGCAATCTTGGGGGCCCCACTTCTACACCATCCATGGTGTTGGTGTAGGTTTATTCTTCGGCTTAGTCATATTTTTGGTCTTCACAGACGGGCGTTGATTCTTGGTCTTGACAGATGCAACAACTTTTGCGTCTTCTTTGCATTCTCCCTTGACTCCTCCCTCTTGATGCGACGACAAGGTAGAATGTATTTAACATGAATCGTGTTACATACCTCGAATCATGGTTGCTTGAATGCACTCCTCACGCCATCGATGTCGAACATGACCTCCCCTTTGCCGATGTCGATTGCTCCGACAATCTTGAGGAACGATCTCCCTAGGATGAGTGGCGATGAGGTTGATCTCCTCTCGATCTTGGAGGTGGAGTTTCTCTTGGAGATTCCAACGCTCTTCGGCTTCCGCTTTTAGATCTTGTGTTGCAAGTCACTTTTGTCTGCAAAATTTTTCTAGACCATCCACAAAATATATGTTTTTTATTTATTGGAGATGTAGCCGTCCATCTCCGGTTAGGGTTAGCAATAAACAAAATATACACAAAAGCTAAAAGAAAACTAGGGTTTAGTAAAACCCAAGATTGATTTTTTTTGTTTTGAGGATGGTCAAAATTAAGAGATGCAAAAGAAAAATCAAGAGAAAAACTAAAAATATTCACAAACGCAAACTAGATTGAATCTTGATTACTTGTTCCCCGGCAACAGCGCCAGAAAACGGGGCTTGTTGACGGTGTATATGCGTATCAAGTTTCGTTCGGACTTGCAAGCGGACAAGTCCTCCGTCGTAGTCAAGGGACCCTTCTTCCCTTAAGTGTGAACCCAATGTATCTAATCTGTGGAACAATGTGTAACGCAAGATCCAATCTAATAAGCGGACAACACTTTGATCTTGAAAAGGGGTTTCGCATCTAATCTATGGAAGAATCATTAAACGCATCTAATCTACTAAGCACCTGAGGTAGCAAGAGATAGAGAGGGATAGGTAAAACAAATCTAGAGGGATTGGATTGAGCACTCATTGAAGTTCCAAGCATAGATGAACAAAGCAAATCGAATCTCATAAAAAGCCTCTTTAAATCATGGCTTCCGTTCCAACTCCGAAGACGCCCGCCTTTTGGAGCCACCGTTCTGTCACAGCGCACCCCTATTCATGCGGGTTAGCCTAGGGTGAGTCCAAAGGACAAGATGAAAACACTCGATAGGTCAGGTATGCACCTCTAGCCACCATGGCTACAAGAACATCCTATGCAATCTATCTGGAATAGATTGGAGAAGAAGAAAACCCAAGCGAAGACAAAGTCGTAGTGAAAGCACTTGATCGCTAGAAATCGGATTCTAACTTGCAAATTCGACATGAGAGTATAATACATGGACAAGATCACCACCGGGATCCTACCTCGACCTTGATCCTAGCTCCGGGAACTCCGACGTGGTCTTCCATGCAAGGTTCCCACGTCAGCTAGGGGAACCCTAGTCAACCATCTCGACCCTCTCCTCTCCGGAATGGTGTCCCTCCCTTCTCTGCTTCTCGACGGTGGATGACGAATCAATCTCCTCGTGGCTGTTGGTGAGGGTGTTATAAATAGTCTGAATGGTGGCTAGGTCAAAGGGGGTGCCGAACTGGGCCTGGAATGGGCTGGGCGGCCGGCCTGGGCCCGTTTCGGCCCAGTTCGGCCCCGGTATTTGTCCCGGTTGCTTCTCGCGTGATTCCCTATTTGTGTGCACTTGCATGTGGGCCTTTGACATCGTTTTCCTTCGCGGTTAAGGCTTGAATTCTTGCCATCAAAGCTTCGCTGTTTTCTGGTTTAGTCCCTGAAGATTTGCATGTTGACACTTTGATTTGCACGTTGACGCTTTGGTCCTTGGGTCATTTGGAGTCATGTTCATCGCGTGTCTTGACTCTTGTCGGGCTTCATGATCTTCTTTCGAAGTGCTTGATGAACTTATCCCGAAAGTCTCCTCTTTAGCGTAGGTTTCCTGCGTAAATGATAAACTCCAAAATCTACATGCAAGAGTGAGCTTGTTATATACGAGGGGTTAGTTCCTGTGGTTAGAATAATAAATCAATGCCAACATTAAAGGTAAACGCATGGCTAGGTTGACGGAAATTCACCGTCAATAGCCTGCCATCGTCGGAGCTTCCTCCGACCCTTCCGCTGCCGACTATTGACCTGTGGTGAGCTTTGGTCTACCCCATGCCACTTCCCGGCCAAGTCCGACCGGCCATAGCTGCCAGCGAACCTCCCCTGAACCGCCAAGGGCATGGATGCGAGGATTGAAATCTTTTCAGGGACTTAGTTGTGAACCTGAGGGCATGTTTGGGAAGTCTATATTCTTTCTAAGGGTCTCTGTGTAAATAGATTCATCAAGTTTTGGTTGAATAGGCTGAAACTTGTAAAATGCCTAGAAAATCATAGATAAATCAGAAAAATGCAAATAAATATGTTTTGGAATCCTTGTGATGGGTGCTACCTTTCCTAGGAAAGATGTATAGTGTTTTTGTGCTTTGGTTTTTAAATTAAATTTGAATCTCTGTTAGAGCTAGATTTGTTGTAGTTTACTATCTACAACTGTTCTGATGTTGAGTTTTGGATATGTTGTTTATCATGCCACAACTAGGATATGCATGAGAGATGGCACATGTTTATGGTGTAGATATTTATTTGTGATTTATTTTCTATTTATGTTAGATCTGTCTTGATGCTTTTATAGCCCTTTCAGTATATGTTTTGTAGCTCATCTTTGGCACATGGCTTTGTTATGCTTGTATGCATGTCAGAAAAATAGGATATGATTTTATGACTTATTGTGCTATCTGTTTTTTATTTAAGCATGTTTAGCTATTTAGATGCATATTTTAAATTCTGTTCAGGATCTGAACCTGATTTTTGGTTTGCTCTTTGTTTGTGTTGTGCTAAGCTTGTGCTAGAAAAATTAGCTCTAGAATGCTTGTGGTTTGCTATGAATAAATTGTGTTTGGTAAATTAGGCTGAAATTTGTTATTTTTGTATAAATTAATCTAGGTAGCTTCCGGAGCTAAATTTTGGTGTGAAGCTATGTTTTTGTCATATCTGCATGTGTACCAATTTATAGGATCAATGCATCTGTAGATTCTCTAAAATAATTTTATCTTGATTTTGGTTGCTTCCTCTTGTTGTATTTTTCATACTTAGTGTAGAGCTTTGTTTGTGGTGATTTTTGCTCATTAAATCTGTGGTGAAAACATGAGCTTATATAAAATATTCCCTTGTTTGTTTGATGCACAATTTTAAGTTTTCTTAGATGTGTACATAATCACCATCAATATAACCAACCCCTTTTCTTTAATGAAGAAATATTTGTTAAGGTTTTGTCAAGGTGAATATGGCCAACCATACACCCTGAGCTTTACCTTAGTTTTCAGGAGGCGGTGGAGGAACCTTCCCGAAGCAGGGCCTGATCGGGGCCGGGGGGGCCCGATCGGCCTCCCCACAGGGCCGGTCGGCCTGGGCTGGGCCCCGGCTGGGATCCGCCTTCGCGTGTGGGCCTCTTGTCCCTTCTAGATGCATATTTTCTTGGAGCTCACTTCGGTTGAGTTCGGGAGTCTTTTGGAGCCTTCTAGAATTTATTCTTTTCACATTTTCTTGAATAGTCCCTGCAAATATATAATTCACCAAAACTCGTGGAATTCATTATTAGTAGCAAACCCCTAAGTCTATATTGATATTCATTTTATGCCCTTTTCTATATTTAGTTAACTAGTAAAAGTATACCTTAATATGTGTCAACATGTGGCCTCAAGTATATCTAGCTTGATCATGTCCTTCTCTATTTTCTTGATTTCCTCTTGATTGTTTTTGGCCTTGGTAACTCTCAAGCTTTCTTATCTCTTCTGGTGTCATTGCTTCTGACCCGTAAAACATGCAAAAAGGTGAAAATCCTGTTACCCTGTAGGGTATTTTGTTGTGTGACCAAATCACTTTTGGCAACTCATCAACCCAATTCCCCTTTTTTGGTCGAAGAGGCATTTCTTGATGCTTGTAAATATTACCCCATTTGCTCTTTCCACATCACCATTTGATTGTGGATGGTACACCGAAGAGGTTTTGCAAAATTCCTTGAATTTGTTGCAGTCAAAATGCTTCCCATTATCTATTGTTAGCTCTCTTGGTACTCCGAACCTGTAGATTATGTTTTGCCAGAAAAATTTCTATACTATAATTGTTGTTATATTTGCAAGTGGTTTTGCCTTTATCCACTTGGTGAAATAATCAACTGTGACTGCTGCAAATCTGTAATTTCCTTGTGCTGTTGGGAGAGGTCCAACTAGATCCACCCCATCTCTGGAGAGTCTATGATGGTAGAATGAGTTGTATAGGCATTGATGGATTTCTCTGCTGATTTTCTATTTTTTGACAAGCTTCGCACTCTTTTACCAATTTCCTAGCATGTAGGTTCATGGAGGGTCAAAAGAAACCTTGTTTAATTGCCTTCCCTGATAGGGCCCTTGTGCCTATGTGTGCTCCGCTGAACCCACTGTGAATCTCTTTCAGTAGTTCTTTGCGTTTCTCAGATGTTATGCATCTCAACCATGGTTTAGAAACCCTTGATTTGTATAACTCTCCACCAACAATTGAACATCCTCTTGCCCTTTGCTTTAGCCTGTGCAACTCTAGCTCATCACTAGGCTCAAAGTGGTCTCTGAGATATGCCATGATTGGTGCTCCATGATTGGGACTCTCCAATGACATGGTTCTATGACATTCACCATTCTCGCCTTCGGCTCTTTTCTTGAGGGAGTTTTGTTGATTTAAAAAATATACATCCGGAGGCAATGGTTGATTCTGAGCTGCTGCTTTGGCCAATTTGTCTACTACAACATTTTTTGCTCTTGGAATGTGCTTCGATGTGTTACTGTGTAGCATCTAAAGTGCTTCTCCATACCTCTCACTTTTTCTAGGTATTTGTTGAGATTTGGGTTCCTTGCTTCACTTTCTTTCTCGACATGTCCTTGGATTACTTTTGTGTCAGCCTTGATGATGAATACTTGTTGACTCAGGGCTTTCATTTTTCTCAAGACGAGTAGCAAAGCTTCATAATTTGTTGTGTTGTTCGTGGATGGAGCTCATCTGGAAACTCTAATCTTGTTGCATATCTTATTTTGACTCATGATGATGATGTCACAATTGCTGAAATACCTGATCCTCTCTCACCCCATGCTCTGTCGCAATGCACCATCCATGGCGTTTGCACATTTTCATCAGGGCCGACGGTGGGTGGTTTCCAGTCCACAACAAAATTTGCAAGGACTTGTGATTTTATGGTGTTTCTCCTCTCAAAATCCACTGTAAACTCTGAGAGTTTAGCTGCCCACTTGGTAATTCTCCCCGAAGCTTCCTTGTTAGTGAACAAGTTGTTGAGTGGCTGATTTGTGATGACTCTTATTCTATGACATTCGAAGTAGTTCCTCAGCCTCCTGGCTTCCATGACGACAACATATGCTATTTCCTCTAATTCAGAGTAAACAACTTTGAGCCTGACAATGCTTTTGAAGCGAAGTATACTGATATTTGTTTCAACTTTCTCTCCTCTTCTTTTTCTTGCACAAGTACATCACCTACAGTAGGGTTCGAGGCAGACAAGTATAGCAAAAGCGAAGTCCATGTCTGGGATCCCCCTGAGTGGATGACATCAGCGGTGATGCCCTTAATGCCAACTGTGAGATGGTTAAGCCTTTGGTTACTGAGTCTGGATCGGTGGGCCCCATCAATTAGTGGCCAACTAAGGGGACCCCTATGCTCTTAATGCCGACACGTATAGCTTGGATTCTAACCCAAATTAGCAGGGCTAGTCATGTCTCTAATGGCTAGTTGGTTTGAAAATCTGGAAGTTCTTGGTTTGGGAATCCAGAAATTCCAGGTTTACTTTGACTCTCCAACAACTATTTTTTGGGACTGGTGTATTTATATCCCACGACCTCCCACTTTAGCTGGCTGCTGCTTTTGTGGTTGCTAGTGTCCTTCCTACCTATTATAAGCCAAGCTAAAGCCAAGATAGCTCTCCCCAACTCCTCTTCGTGAGGTTGTGTGATCTTTTATAGATCTAGTGAGTTGGGTGGTAGAGAGGAGCCATTTGTGAGCACAAGAAGAGCACTTTAACCCTTGAGCACTAGTTTGCCTTGTCAAGTTTCAAGTGAAGCATTTGTTACTCTTGGAGGTGTTCCTCCTAGATGACTTGGCGTCTCCCATGAGCTCCAAGGTATGGTGAGCCGCGCGACAGTTTGTGCAGGTTGTGCTTCGCCTTTAAAAGGGAATAAGCTATCTAGTGAAGTGGAGAAAGGGTTGAGTGCAACCTGACTTCCTTGGAAGCACCCAACCAAGATGTAGGATTCACATGGTGGTGAATCTGAACTTCGGAGAAACAAATCATCGTGTCTCCTCACTAGTTTGCCTATATTTTCTTGCATTTACAATTGTTGGTTAATACTTTTGATCTACTAAGTTGTTAGTGTTTGTGCTGCAGGAACTCTGTGATCCTGATGAAAACTTATACTCAGCATCTACAATAAGTAATGCTTGATCTTAAGCTTAGTTATATCACTCAAGGTGTCAGGGGGTGAGACCTAGATAGAACCCTATGAGGGTTACCCGAGCAGTTTGTAGGTTAATGGGGATCAGGAGGCTGAGAGCGGAGATGGTTATACGATGAGCACACGGAACACGGTGAAGCACAGGGGACACGTGGCACATGATGATTTATACTGGTTCGGGCCTCCAGAGAGTAAAACCCTACGCCCAGTTCTTGGTTGTATTATTGCTTGAATGCGGGGATCGTGAGTCGTCCTCGGAAGGGCACCCTAGGCCGCCTTATATTGGCTAGCGGATTAGGGTTTCCAAGGTCGTTGGACCTAGAATCCGGGTCAGTTACTATATGGAAACCTATCTTTAGGGATTACAATGGATATCCCATGATATCTAGGTTGGTGGGCGTCGTTGTGCCACCAGCTGATGTCTTGTCTTGCACACAAGTCTTGAGGAGGTCTCTGGTCTTGAGAATAAGGTCTTTGTGGCCCACATGCAGGACGGTGGGTCATCTGGTAGGCCGGGCCCACTTGTTAGGGACCTCCGGGACCCTAGCCGGTGGGGACCCTTGGGTACCTATGTCTCTCAAGCCCCGATCGACGTGTAGGCACAATAACCTTGATGGAGTCATGACGAAGCTTGATGAAGCAGGTTGAAGCCTAGGCACCATCGAGGTCGATAAGGGTGCAAGGCGATCAAAAGAGAAAGAAGAAGTGTCTCCAATCTTGTGATCTCGAACGCTGATCTGTTGGGAGATTGATTCTAGGAGGTCGGAGTAGAAGACGAGTTGCCCAAACCGTGAGTCCACCGACCTGATGTAGGTCAAGTGGAACGGTGTAGGTGTGTCGACCTCAGGGAGACCACAACGGCACGGGTGACGGGGCCGAGTGCCGAACTATACGAAGCTAGCTTCTAATAGGTCGAAGCAACATAGGAAAATCAGAGGGTGTCGAAGACGCACTCTGAGAGTAGCTCCCGAGCACTAAAGCAGAAAATATGGTCAGTTTGATGGTCCAAAAAGAGAACCTACAACCTTCTGCTTAGGAAACAGAATGCTCTATCTGCTGGGCTAATAATAAGCCAAAACACACAAAATCTTATGGGAAAACGCCAACTGTCCAAAGACCTCGTGACCTGAGTCACAGGGGCACTGTATAATCACGGGACTTCTATTCGCCAGAGAGGACAAAAGAGCGTCAGGTGGTTGTCAGGTAGGGCGAAGGCGCACCATACGTCCTTATAGGTGTACAGAGGTCTGTGTTCCACATGGAAACGGTGCCGGATAAGGATGGGCACCACCAGGGTTGTCCTTCACTAAAAATAGGGTGCAAGCCCAGGGGTAGGCATCAAAGCATTGTAGACCATGGGGGCTTAGTGTAGTAACTTCTCCACTCCATGGACATGTGTCCGTCCACCAAAGTTTATAGGACAAACTTGTAGGAGCTTGAAGCTAGACGAATGCTTGCGAAATGTGAGCAGCTCGATCATCTTCTTCTTCTGCACCTAGCGAGGAATCCAGGAGAAGCCTGAGGTGATGCTGGTAGTTGTAGGTAAGCCTCTAGCACTGAAGAGAGCTAACCAGAGGTGAGAGCGACCAACTACGCCGGGGGAGGTCTTCACAAAGATCGATGCGATCTGTCATGATAGGGACCATAGCAAGTGTCGCTCGAGGAGGATCAGGGTCGCCAACATCTCAATCACGGAGATGAATGTATTTGTAACTTGTAATGGGCTAAGGGATAGATTCCTTCATTTTGAAAAAACATGTACTGGTGTTGCTCGACTTGTGGTGCAGAACAATGATGTACAAACGCCTGGGCACCAAGGCATGACTGCAAGGGCCCAGTAGGGCTTTCATAGCGCGTTGACCTCTAGGAGGCCTCAGTAGACCTAGGGAGAGGCGTGCCGACCTAGAGTAGTGTCACGACGTATGTGTTGTAGAACAACACATTGCGAACCTTCAACGAATAGGGTTAGGAAGACCTAACAGGCAGATGGGACTTGATGACCTCGGGAGGGTGGCTACCAGACCATGAGGTCACCAACGGGAAGTAGGCCATTAAACACAGAGCCCACCTGTCATGTTAATTGGTCTTATGATGGGCTGACCACAATAGTCGGGGTCGGTCTGGAGTCTGGTCGGTGGGGATACATGTAGTACCATTTCCGTCACCGTAGGGGAGAGGCAGCCGGTCGACCAGGCGATCCACAGGGAGGTCGCCCTGCACGAAGATGGTTGGTAGCCACCGCAAGCAGGAGAGGGCCCACGTGGCAACGCAACTGGCTGGGGTATATAGAATAGGAGGTCGAGGCAGAGAAAGAATGGGGTGTGCGACGGAGGAAGGAGGTCGGTCATGGCGGTACCATTGGACTTGATATGTGTGTGTCCGATCCATGCACATATTCACTTGTTCGATAAATGATAATAATAAATAAGGAAAAAGTCTATTTTTGGCCATCCAACTCTTGTCCGAGTTTGGTTTTGGCTATCGAACCGCAAAATCGGGAGTCTTCGACCATCCAGCTCTTCAAACCATTCATTTTTGACCCTCGGCGGTTTTGGTAGGTGGTTTTAGTGACGTGGCAGCCATGTGGCACTGGGACCCACACTCTAGCCCCATCTCTCTCATCTCTCTTCCCTGCTCTCTCCTTCGACTATCGGCGGCCATCCTCGCGCCTCCGACTTCCCTGCACCTCCCGGCGATGGCGTTGGCCCGTGGCGGAGGAGGGCTCGCCTGGCCGGCCACGGTGGGGTGCGCCCCTACTCCTTATTGCCATCGGCTTTAGTGGATCTCCTTGCTGTGGCTGCAGAGGAGCAGGGCTCCACGGCCAACCTCCGATGGTGAGCTAGTCTCAATCTGTGCCAACTCCTCCCTCCCGACGGCCGGTGGCGGTGACCTCTGGCCGCCACATCCATGACGAGTTCTCGCTCAGACCAGTCGTCTTCTTTGGGCGCGGACGGTAACAGGGGCGCGCCGAGACAGAGGGGAGGGACATTCCACCGTGGGGAGGGTGCAACCGGCTTGGGATTGAGCTGGCGGAGAAGCAGAGGAGGTGCGATGGAGATGGGGAGCCTCCACACCGAACTCCGCTTCGCCGCCACCAAACACGTCGCGTTTTTGTCGGTGGAAGAGAAGTATGGGAGGGCCGCGCCTGAGGAGGAGGGGAAGCCGGCCCGCCGTCGCCGCTCTCAAGCGCTCACACCGGACTGGGCTGGTGCGGTCTATTCACTGGCTCGGCGCACGGAGGGAGGGCGCTTCTCCCCAATCGCGTCGGATAAGGGAGGAGGGGTGCGACCATGGCCGCCGAGAGGAGGGCCGCACGGGGAGCTCTGCGCCAGCCTCCATGCATGACGACTTCCACGCGCTTGTCGAGTCCCACCCATGCTGGAGGAGGGCTCGAGGCCGCTGCCGGAGAGGTAGGGAGGAGGGGAGGGAGTGAGGTCGTCGGCGTCCTTGGATCCACCGCCGATCCGGAGCTCGGGAGGGAGGGAGGCGTTGGTGCTGGGAAGTGCTGGGGAGAGAGGCGGAGAATGAGAGAGATAGGGGAGGAACAGAGACCGTGGGCTCAGATGGCTGCCACGTCCCCAAAACCGCGGGGAGGTCAAGAATGAACGATTTCAAAAGCTGGATGTTCGAAGATTCCTGATTTTGCGGTTCGATGATCAAAATCAAACTCGGATAAGAGTTGGGATGGAAAAAAGACTTTTCCATAAAAGAAAAAGGAAGAAAATAAATAGACAACCCATCAGTCTAGTCTGCTGTTTGCTGGCCCAATCAGCACGCCATTTGCCCGAATTAGTCATGTGTATACTCCCCCGTACCCAAGCCGCCGCGGCAACCTCTCGCTGCCACACTCCTTCCACGACAGTGACGGAAAGTTCCATAACAAAAAAAGAGTGGCCAAAAGTGCCACCGATTGCTCACCGGGAGATTAGCAAAATCGTCAGCTAACATGCTCCTCTCCGCTCCTGTATCTTGTTTCAACAAAATGCACGAATTCCACGGTCTCTAGGTGTGTGCCATGGCCGTCTCCGTCTCCCGAGGTAGAAGGCCGGAGAACGACGGGTTGCTAGGCGCGGGGCCGGATTTGCGATGCGACCAATCTTTGCTGTTTAGATTCCTCACCGAAAATTTTCGGAGAAAGGACTCTTGTATCTATGGAACACTAAATGAAGTTTATTTGTAAAACTTTTTCACAGATGAGTGTAACGTTGCGTGCTTAATCTAGAGAGCATAATTAATTTAATAATATGCTACAGTAATCATCCTTTAATCCTGTGGTCAAAGTCCTCGTTAGATTCTCTCAGAAATTTACAAACGTGTGTGGAAGTAAGTTTATAAACTGCTTTTATTTAGTACTCTTAATTAGTAGTCGAAGTCACATTTAATATTTTAAAATTTTTTACCAATCGAGCGAAAGCGAGTTCGATTCTCTACGCTTGTGGCCTCCAACGTGAAGGAGCCCATCCGCAAGAATTGCAAATCCTTCGACATGGGCAGGGTGAGCACGTGGCATCCAACTTGAAGGATCCCATGCGCATCCTTTCGACAGCGGCAGGGTCGTCAGGCGCCTTCCAACCAACAAAAAGAGAGAATAAAAGAAATTCCCGACCCGGCGCCCGTCGGTGGCTAGTGGCGACCGCGCGAAGAAATGAATGAGACCGTAGAATCAAACATCGGACTGTGTTCAGGCTGTTGGACATGTGAGACTTTGTTTAGTTATTACCAAAAATTATTGTATAGGAGTAACATTTAATTAGGACCATATAATCAAGGTGACACACAATCGTCTAAAATTCATCAACAATGCAATGGAGAGCATACTAATGCCTAACCAAGTTGTAAAATTCATAAAACTAGAACTCTTTTACAGTGGACCATATCACCCGGTGGTGGTAATTCATCAACAATGCAATGGAGAGCATACTAATGCCTAACCAAGTTGTAAAATCCATAAAATTAGGACTCTTTTACGGTGGACCATATCACCAAGTGGTGGTATGCAATATAGGACTATTTTTTGGTAAGGGTAAATAGGTAATTTTTGCAATTTTTTACTAAATTTGGCAACCTCAGGCTAAGAAAAAATTCGTTTATGTCATAAGGAAATTTTCAAATGAATTTTTTTGAAAAAAATCATTTTTGAAATTTGAATTGAAAATTTTTGTTTTTGAATTTTGAAAAAAAATGGCCATAGGAAATGGAAAAAATTGAAAAAAACGATATTGAAATTTGGATTGAAATTTGAAAAAATTGAAATATGACACGAAAATTTGAAATGAAAAAATTGAAAATTGAAATGAAAATTTCAGTTTAATTTTTTTAAAAAAATTGGCCATATCACCAAACGGAAATGAAAAAACAATTGAAATGAAGAAATCATATATCTCGTTTATGCCACCGAGATAAAACTTTCAATAATACCTCTATACCACCCATACCACCTATGCATACTACCATATACCACATGTGCAAGTTGTTGGATCCTTTTATATGGATCTTTTTCCAACAGTGGTATAGGGTGGTATGGTCCACCTTAAAAGAGCCTAATTAACCTAATCATATTCACTTTTAGAGTTATAAAAATAAAAATTCAGATAATATTTACATGGCCGGTATTTATGGCACGTGTACCATTCGACATGATATGTGTGTGTCCAATCCATGCACATATTCAATAAATGATAAGAGTACAAGAAAAAAAAGAAAAGAGTGAAAGACCCTTTAACCTAGTAGTTACAACAACAGTTCCCTATCTCAGGTTGTCATTCTTATTTTCCTGGCAACAGAAAATAATTCTCTAGCAATTCCCCATCTCATGTTCTCATTTATCCCAAATTCAGAAAAAGAGCCTCTGCACGTACATATATGCTCTCGTATATGTGGCGCATCGGTCCGTATAAGAACATAAAAATAATTTTGTTTGCTGCTGCACCCCTTCCGCGACAAAGGTCCATAAAAAAAAAAGTGTGGCCGAAAGTGCCACCGATTGCTCAACCGGAGATTAAGCAAAATCGTCAGCTATGTGCTCCTCTCGGCTAGCTCCTGGATCTTCGCCTTTCAACTATATCCACGAATTCCACGGTCTGTGTGCCATGGCCGTCTCCGTCTCCGGAGGTGGAAGGCCGGAGAACGACGGCGTTGGTGGGCGCGGGGCCGGATTGCGGTGCGTAGCGATGCGGTCCCGTCCCTCCTTGTGCGTGTCCAGCGAAGGCGAGTTCGAGTCTCAACCGACACTCTTGGCCACCAGCTAGTGAGTGGCCTCCAACGTGAAGGGGCACATGCAGGCTGGGCCGCATTGCGATTGCGACGCGGCGAAAGCGAGTTCGACTCCATCCAACATGAAGGGTCCCCTGCGTGCGCATCCTTCGACAGGGGCAGGGTCGTCAGCTCGCGGCTCGCGCGCGGTACCTGCTCGCTCGTGCGAAGGGACCGACCGTCAGAGCAACTCCCGGAGAACAGCTATCTTAGCTTAACTAGCTATAAAATGGAAAACTTGTTCGAAACCTCAATCCCAGACACTTACCAAAACGCCTCATTATCCTCCGCTGCTAAACCGGGGCTTCGCTAGCCATCTTTAGCTTGGGTCCCGCTAGCTATCCCCTCGCATACATGAGTATGGCGGGCGGGACCCACTAGTGGTGGAGCATATGGAGAGTTGATTTTAGCTAGTCTGTTGGATTTCATCAACTTTTCGCTAGCTATTTTATTTTACATACTAGCCAAATCAATGTTTTAGCTAGTGATTTTTAGAGAGGCTCTTGGAGTTGCTCACGACTGCCAACTTTGGAACGGTAGCGCCTAGACAAAAAATAAAACAAAATAAGGGGAGGTGCGGTGGAAAATTATCACAGCAGAATAAAGGATGTATACATCTCCGTGTGTTACTGGTGAAAAAAATTGCTCGCATAAAAATTGCTGGCATTGTCGTTGTTGTCTGATCACCATGCCGTCTCCGCGTATCTCCGACCTCACCGCACCATCTTTGCAACTCTCCAACCTCGCTGCCATCCCCGTCACACCCGCGCACTCTAACCTCGCCCGCCATCATCCACGCCTCCCAAAACACAATGTTGTCCGCCACTATCTCACCCTCGTCTGCTCGGTCTCGCCTTTGCCGCCCGCTTGCCGCTCGCACCGTCATCTCTGCCTTCTAGGTCTCACAATCATGCTCACGCCACCCCAACCTCGCCCTGCGTCATCCGTTCGGATGGCACGGATGGCACCGGCACGCCACCGCCCCCGCACCTTCCTGACTTTGTTCGCTTAACCCCCTCAATAAAATTTAGGCTCACTTTACTCTCTTCGACTATTTAATTTGGTACAATCTACACCCTAACTGATTTTCTCTACTTCCCCCTTCACCTATAGGGTGAGTACTTGAGTTTCAATTTCAAACTTTGCCAATTGACTTATAACATGATGCTCTATGTTACAAAAATACAATAACAATTTTTATGACTAATTTGTGTATAGTTTTGTATATCTCAGATCAATTATGTAATAGATATTTCTACCTATGAAAATAATCATTAAATTATTAGTATAATTTGAACATAACATATCATGTTTTGTATCTGCTCATATAATTTTAACTCAAAATTCAACTTATACAAAGAGAAACAAAAAATGGTGTAGATTGGACCAAATCAAATATAGTTTAAGGGAGTAAAGTGAGTCTAAATTCTGCCGAGGGATTAAACGGACAAAGTGAATAAGTGAGAGGAGTAAAATGAACTTTTTCCTAAAACCTTGAAACCGGTGTGGATGCAAAGGTCCCCAAGATGCACCGTCATTGGATATTAATGTATTGCGAAAGAAACATTGCTTAGCTCCAGCGGTGGGAACTAGGTCGCTCGTTTTTTAGAATTACACAGTACAACGCAGACGCTCACACACGCACGCACACTCACCCCTATGAATACATGCACGCAAAATCCTACCCCTATGAGCACCTCCGAAGGACTGAGCACCGACAAATCTGGAGATTCCTGAAATCATCATTGGCGCCTCATCGTCGACGGGAACACCGCTTACCACTTAATGCATGACGCCAGTACATCCTGAAAAATCCAGGAAAAGGTGCGAGCACCAGGATTTGAACCCTATTAGGTAGCGTCCCACTGGATCGTCCTACCATTGGCCTACAAGCCCATTCGCACCAGGTCGCTGGTTCGAACCACGTCAGGTGTGGCTTGCCGAGTTTTAGCGGGGCGGTTCGCAGGGTTAGGTTTTCACTATATACCAGTTTATGGGAGGATTTGGTTTTCTTCGATTTTGTGTTGGTTACCGTAGACAATGAAATTAGGGGTAGAGGCAATCCTCGTTGGTTTGCACAAGTTAATTAAAGAAAGTCAATTAAATTTCGGGGTAGAAGCAATCCTCGTTGGTTTGCACAAGTTAATTAAAGAAAGTCAATTAAATTTCTTTATCAACTTTATATTGTACGTATTCTAGCTATAAATTAAATAAAGCCAACTAATTTTTTACCAAAATTATATTTTCCATTTAGGACATGTTTTCTATAAATTGTTCCATCCACCCGTCATATCGAAATTAGGGACACTATTTAGCGTATTAAATGTGGATTAATAATAAAATTTATTGATGGACCGAATAAGCAACCAGAGAGGGGGAGATAATGGGAGCCGATAAAAATCTCTTCTGTAACAGAACTCGCCCTATATCCCGATATCCACCAAACACATCTTGCGTCAAATCGTCAAATGACACTAGTCAACTCGTGACAAGTCACTCTAGGAATGACTAGTCACGTGCAAAGCGTAGCAGAATAAAACACAAAGCGAGGCACGGAAAAACATGCACAGTTGATTTAGCACGAACACTACTAAGCACTCGTAAAAAACTAAGGCCGCTGGGGATTCCATGACTTTTCATTAAGAAGAAACAACCTTCTCCCCCCGACCTAGAAAATTCTCGAACCTCCAATAAGAAATCAAACCTAGGTCTCCTTGTTGCGACCATACCTCAGCCCCTCTAACCAACTAGGCTAGAGCAAGTGAGCAACTTTGGTTACTAAGCACACACAAATTAAGCATGCACAATATTAATTAAATAAAGACTAAACATGATTAGCAGGAGACACTACCGATTTACAAGCCAAGCTAGATATAGCAAGAGAGCTCGACAAAACTAAACAGCTTGTTAAACAACGACCGACTAAATTAACAAGAAACAAGGTTTACTGTTTCGAACAAGAGCTACAGAAGTGCCGTGATATAAAAAGCTACGGGGATCAGCCCCGACTAAACAACTAGCAAAGGGCTAACATTACGAGACCCATGGCCAGATTACTATTCAATGGAAATGACAGATCGCTGGTGCTCTCCAACTGCAATGATGTTCCTGCACAAGCTGCGGCAACTAGTACCTGCACTCGTCACTGGTCGTCGATCCAAGATGTGCTGCTGCTGGATGGGCCTGCTCTCCGCTGTGCTGCACTGCTGCCCACTGGACGACGGCCTGGTGCAGCTGGTCAACGTTAGCACGGAAATATAAAAGTGGAATCCGAATTATCCGATTTTCATATCCGTAAATATGAATATGCGGATTCGTATTCAAATTCAAATATGGTAGTAAAATGGATACAATTGAATTTGTTATTGTCGATTTTTTTCTCTACTCGATTCCATCCGTATTCGGTAATACCCGGTACTATCCGTATTCGACAATATAAAACTGTAAGATATGTATATAAATACTGGCAAATTATGTTTAATAGAATACTAATAATGATAGTGTATGGTTGAAAAAAGTATATCCATAACTAATGATTACGACATTAATTTTAATATTAAAAAAATGCATTCATAAATTAATTTATAAGTTATATTTAAATTTAATGACCAATATCATTAATGTTAATATTAAAATACAATATAAAGTTTACTTTTAGTTACTCTAGTTTATTTATGTATTGATGAAAATATTTTTCATCTATTTTTATTATTTGTTTGATAAATGTATATATTAAAATATGTATTTATTGATATTTTTATTTATTATACGATTAACTATTAAAATAAATGTGGATGAATGGGATATTCTTAGAGAGATCTTTGTTATGTACTAATACTTTAGTCTTTACATCATTTTATAATTTTAAATTATCAATAATGAAAATTGGTAAATGTTGTCTTCTGAATCAAGTAAATATATGAATGTGTTTCTGAATTTGAGACATCCATTTTGTATTCGTATTCGAGAACATTCAAATATGTATTCGTATTCGAGTAAAAATGTGGTAAAAGGTGTTATCTGAATCTGATTCCATGCGAATCCGATCCGTTTCCATCTTTAGTCAACACATTGCGACCTGCGCCATCACTCGCATCCCTACGACCGTGTGCACGCCGCTCCTTACCGCGAGTCCTGCCTGGGCTGCTCACTGTTCATGCTCGCTGCTGGCCTACGTGTCGATCGGGCAAGGCACGCGTTGGTGCACTGCTGCTAGCGCACGCTAAGACCTTTCGCGCTTGTTCTTCACCTGCAACAACGCAAACCAAGCCACATACTAAGCCAAGAGTTAGTCCATACAACGTTGTCAACCACTCATCACGATTGAATTGACAACACACCACTTAAACAATATGAAAAACACAACGCACACAACACACATGGACTCAAATCATTCGGTCAATTACTTATCATATATAAACCAAGGCACATCTCAATTTGGTTTCTCACTCATTCAATAACCCTCTCTAAAAACTCGAGATGAATCTATCCAATACCGCAAAACGTGTGTTTGCCGAGAGCTCTGGGGTTTGTCGAGGCCGTACTCGGCAAAGGAAAAGTTTGCCGAGAGTCGACAAGAAAACTCTCAATGAATAATAACACTCGGCAAACAACTATTTTGCCGAGAGTTTTTCTTGGTTGTCGGCAAATTCAAAACTTTGTTGTGAGTTTTTTTGTCATGGCTCTTGGCAAACATCTATTTTGCTGTAAGCTTTTGTTTAGGCTATCCGAAAAAAACCACTTCCCCTCTTAAAGTGTTTCCATAGTTTTTTATACAACTTCTGATGGAGAACAACCTTACTTCCTCCGGTTTGGTAAAAGAAGTCGTTTATGATAGCGACATGATCTTCAAAACACAACTTTGACTTCTTTTTTCTGTAAAAATATTTATTGAAAAGTTATATATGTATACTTTTATGAAAATGGTTTTCAAAACAAATCTATTCTTATTATTTTCACATTTATAAGTTCAATGACTTAAAAGTTATTCATCATTTATATTCCCAATTTGACTCAAAACTTATCCAAAACGACTTCTTTTACCAAGCCAGAGGGAGTATATCACAATTGTACATCTCGCAAATATCTACAACTTTTAGTAAGAAAGTATTTTGAAAATTTTAATCTAAATATGTGTTATTTTTTCGATTGAATATAGAAGGGACATTTGTGAAGCAACTCATAGCTATACTTGTCTTCTATATCCTAAACTTTTTCAACTCTCTACATACATCATGTGGTGCTACATGTAAAAATTTTGAATCAAGCCAAATTTGAACTACAAGTGATTAAAATAATAGAGTAAAATGAGTGAAAAATGATATTCATGTTATTTAGCACAATTTAATACCTTAGACATAAAATGAAAAGAAAATTTCAACATCTTGTCCAGCAAACACGATCACATACACATGTCTGGATGATTTTGAAATTCTAAAGAAATGTAAATGTAGTTTGAAAATCACCACGACCACCTCCTCCCTCGGTCCTGGCAGCCACCGCACCCGCGGCCGCCTCCTCCCCCGGTCCTCATGGGGCACCTCACCTATCGCGATGGAACACATGGCAAACATTTGAACTTTGTCGTGTGCTGGATCCATGGCACACGACGAAGCCAACAGGGTTTGCCATGAGCTGGATGTTAGGCGCACGGCAAACTAGCTATCACCGTCACTCGTCGACCGTCAGTCACCGGAAAAAGTATGACAAGTTCCCTTTGTTGTGGACAACACTCCGCAAGTCCCTTTTCCGAGTGCTTTCGAGCCTTTGTCGTGTGCATCTGGCACACGGGATACTGCCGATTTCCTATAGTGGTTTGCCAATCATATATTGAGATTGATAAAAGTCTCTAAGAGCAACTCCAACATCTTATGTAAAATGTTGGCTAAATATATATAGTTTCCTCCTTTGTAAAATGTATAAAATCTTCTAAAACATTGTGAAATCCAGCAACTTCTTCAAATCATGATGTCCATAATTCAAATGAGGTCCATATCAGCACCAAAACGCACTAACAAGCGGACACCACCAACAAAGTAAGTCAAAATCAGCCAACCGCCGCTTTGACCGGCTGATTCCTCGTTGGTGGTGAGGTTCCGACGAGTAAGAAGAGGCCGTTGAGCATCCTCAAGGTAAGGGGAACCCATTCCTCACCTAGGATCGGCGGATGGGCGACCGGAGGTGGCTGACGGCGAGGTCGGGCTACGACAACGGCGCGTTTAAAAACGACGAGGGTGGCAAATGAGACTGGGAAGGTAGGGAGAGTGGAGGAGGGTGGTGCGGGTGGCCACACGCTCCCCCCCATGCGGCCACACACTCCTCCTCCGCCGTCACGCGCTGGCTCAGAGGCCGGCCGCGCGCACCTCCTTCGTAGCCGTGCGCTGACAGTGCGGGGAGGGAGGAGAACAGGAGATAGTGAGTTGGAGCGCTCGAGAGAAATAGCTAGCGAGGGAAGCCGTATACCGAGTTGGATTGCGAGAGACATCATTTGGCGAGTCTATTGGATTGCTGTTTTTAGACTTTTTTCTTTACTTTTACAGATATAAAACGTTTTACCTAGTCTCTTAGGAGCAGGGTTTTTTATACCGACCGTTTTGGCAAAACCGCCGGCCGGCGGTAGCGGCTTACCGCAGCGGTATAAAACAAAAACCGCTAAAAACTGCTCAAATTAAAATTTCAAATCAAAATGGCCTATACAAACGGTTCGTAGCGGTTTACCGAGCGGTTTGAGCAATTTACCGCAACGGTTTGGATTTATACCACTCCGATTTGAATTTATACCAGGGACTGAAAATTGGATCGGTTTACTAAGCGGTTTGACCGGTTTACCGCAACGGTTTGGATTTATACCACTCGAACCTCACGGTGGGCGGTTCGACGGCGGTGAGGGGCGGTCGGCAGTGGACAGGAGTTGGGGTGGAGCGGACATGGGAAAGGAGGAGTGAGGGAGGCGGATTGCGGCCACAAGGAGCTCTCTGTGCAGATATTTTGACCCCCCACATCAATTGGGCCGACGTGGGCCTTAATGGGCCTGCCGATTTTTTTTTCCTTTTCTAATTTAACTTCTAATTATCATAAAATATGCTAAATAAAAGAATTTTCGGAAAAAATTGACACCATTAGCATCATCACAACTTGAAGGATTTATTAGGATTTTGAGGATTTTTTAATTTGAAATTTTGAAAACCCTAGCGGTTCAAACCGCACGAAACCGCAACCGTTCCGCAGCGGTTTAAACGGTAACCACGGTATAAATAGCGGTTTCGGTTGCATAAAAAACCATGCTTAGGAGTTCCTCTAATAGTATGAACTTTCATGACTTATTATTACCCTCTCACTTACATCTCTGATTACTTTTAATCAAATTTATATTTTCCATTCTGTATGATAGGTATAAACACGTAAATAAGCTCATTGTACTGTGCTCGCCCCATTTGAATGCACACCAGAAACGTGCGGATGCCACTATGGCCCTGTTTGGCACAGCTCAGCTTGACCAATAGAGCTGTTTTTTGGAAAACAACTTCATGAGCAACTTCATGAGCAGGGGAGAGCTATGTTTTTGCAGTTTCACCATGTGCTTAACTTTGTGAGAGAGAGTTTTCAGAGAAGCTGGCCAGAGAGCTGTGCAGAGAGCTGGTCATTTGGCTATTAAAGTTGTGAAACTGCTCGTGAAGCCGCTCATGAAGCTGTACCAAACGGGCTGTATATATTGCATTAATGCATTGATGTGCACCTTTTGCTGACCACACGTTAGGGCACCTATAACCCAATAACCCACAGACAACCACGTCTTTATCGTGCACACATGCAAATTTTGCTGATGTAGACGTGATTAAATGATGAGAGAGAGAGAGCTGGGTCGTCGAGCATCACGAATACTTACAAGTTTTGGTGGATCTGTTATTTCGTGCCCTTGTGCCAGAAGATGATGAGCGATTTCAGACAAAGTTTTTTTTAGCATGGTCTCCAACCAGCCCCAGTCACCTTTTGTCATCATCGTACAATCGTATTCTCACAGAAAACAAAAGCTGGTCCCCATGCAGTAAAAAATCACGTACCAAAAGAAGACCGCCAATACCCTGGCGGAACTACTGGAGGGATTGGAGAGATTTTCGTTACTCATCAGTTGTTCCATTGTTAAGTAAGCTCACCTCAAACCTAGAAAGAGTGACTTGCTTTACTGACTTTACCGAATCTAAAAATTCCTGAATGATCGACTGAAATATATAAAAAAATCATCTTTATTATTACGTATATGTTCGAATGCAAAGAAATTGTGTAAAAGAGTGACTTGCTTTACTGACTTTACCGAATCTAAAAATCCTGAACGATCGACTGAAATATATAAAAAAACTCATCTTTATTATTGCGTATATGTTCGAATGCAAAGAAATTGTGTATATAATTGAGCGAGCGAGTGTCCGGTGCCTACACAAATTCCAGAATTCAAAGTCAGGAACTAGACTGTGTTCAGCCCGTCAAAGCAATAGAATCTAGTATCAGCAGTTGTGCCCCTGTTGCCTACATTATTGGATTTTTTATGCAACCCGTACCAAACTATACAAGGTATAGTATTCTTATGAAGACAACGCTCAGCCGGTCCCTGTGATATGCTTTGCGTTTTCATATTCATCCTCTGTTTATTCATATAAGTATTTCTACATATCTTGCTATAAACAGACAGTAAAAGTGAGATAGAAGTATATATGTTGTGTAGCATCTTTCAGTGTAGCATATTTGGGTTGTTGGGGATCCCATAGATAGTGCGGATAGAAAATGATAAGACTGACTACTATGGAAAACAAGACATCTCTTAATGTTTCAAAGCATTCCTATGTAAGAGATGTCTTACTATGGAAAACTCATTGGAATCACGTTCCTACTCCTTTTGGTAAACATCCCTTTGCCGAAACAATTTCTGCTGAAAGGTCTTTTCAGCAAACCCTTTGCCGAGTGTATCTGTCACTCGGCAACCTCTCGATTTCCCGTAGTGATTGATGAGCCAATGTCGTGCTACAATAAACAATTTTCAATGACAGATTGATTAAACTTAATAGATCCATCTCGTGATTTCCTATCATATCTATAATTCATTTTGTAATTGGTATAATATGTTTAATCCTCCTAAGAAATTAAAGCTGATTTTAGGATTCATAAATTTCTTCGAACTAAACGCAAAACACGTAATTCCATATGTACTATGCTCACCCCAATTGAATTGAAGGAATCGTAAAACCTGCAAATGTCGCTATTGATGTGCACCTTTATTTGCGGACCACGTTAGCTAGGGCACCTGCAAAGCTCGTCTTTATTCTGCCCCGGATGCAAAATTTTGCCCCGTCTAAATGATGAGTCGTGTCATGAGTGAGAGAGGTGTGTCGTCTCAAGAAAGGACAGCTCTGGTCGATCTGTTGTGCGAGGGCGAAATCTCCAACCAGCTGTCGTCCGTCGGTGTGGTGACCGCTACGCGTGTGAAGAAAGGAAAGAGTCGGGGTAGGATCTGACGAGCGTTGTGGATGGTCCCCTCGACGGCGCTGTCCGCGATGTTGATTGCATCATTGCATGCGATATGATGAGAGATGCGTGCGTGGTCGCGTTAGCGCGTCGCCACATTTCACGTTCCATATGACATATGCTACCTAGTACTACCGGCCAGATCGAAATAGGAAAATTTTGCTAGAGGACATCCTACAATAATGTTGATTTTAGCCGGCCAGGGGTACTACTCAAATCTAATTTTGCTATTTCTCAAAAAAAAATCTAATTTTGCTATAGCGGACACTATTGAACTGTGATTACTTGCTGCTGGACATCATGGCTGTTAGAATATTGATTTTCCAAGGCAGCTGAGAGAGATTTGAAAATGACGAATATACGCCCGAAATAACTACGTATACCATCCGTTACATATCCGCGCTGTTAGATGCAAAATCGAGTTGTTTTGTCCCATCAAAAATCAATCTAATTACCAAACGGATCGACTTTATCCCACCAAAATCAAGCCAATTAACATATCAATCAAGCTAATCATTGTTGAACTACATGCTGCTGCCGCACGCAATTCAAGTTGTTCTTGGCTGGGTGATAGGGGAGAAGGGATGGAGTCACCGGTAGGGAGAGGTGCTTTAGTCCCGGTTGGTAAGGGGTACAGGTCTCTAAAGTCCAACCGGGACTAATGCTGAGAGACAAAAGGCCCCCTCTGGTAGTGGGTGAACCAACCTGGATTAAAGGGGTGCTTTAGTCCCGGTTCGTAATACGAACCGAGACTAAAGGGGGGGGGGCATGGTAGGGCCTGCGCCCACCCCTTTAGTCTCAGTTGGTAATACCAACCGTGACTAAAGGGTCTCGTCTCTTTTTTTTTGTTTTCGATTTGACCGTATGTTGTAATTGTTGTCTAACCCGTATATGTACATATACGTATTTACAATTGTATATATGTATATCTGCATATATATATATCATATACACAATTAGATTAGACTTATATATAAATTAAACCATATATATCTACATATATAAACTTATAAATATATATACACCTAATAAATTATACATATGAAAATAAATAGTATTATCTTCAACTAGTATATATATACATCAAAACCCCATATAGTATATATACATCAAAATGCCATTCAGTTCAAATTTCTAGTCTCATTTGGTTTTCCTCGGAGGTGAGTCGGTCAATTGGATGACTATTATAATAATATTTTCCTTGTGGATTAACCACCTCGTCCATGAGGAATCCCATGAGAGCTTCTTGAATTGACAAGAGATGATCCTTCTCAATGAGCGCGTCCCTTTTTATAACCCTCTTTAATTTGCAAATAGGTTGAGATAATACACCAAACAATTTAATTTACAAAAAAGGATAAAAATGATATATTATTAATAGGTTTATTTTACTTACACTATCATCATCCGCGTTGCCACTGTAATGGTGTATGTGCTCATAGACATTGTACTCGCATAAATTATTTCCTTGTTCTTGTTTCAAACATTAAAGTGGAGAGGAGAACATAATATGAAATTCTAGTGTTATACATTTTAAATATTCTCAATCTGAAGTTGTTATTTGTATATGTACCGGAAAATCATACACCCATCTAATTTTTCTTGAAATGTTCCTCGGTGATTTGCAATGAACATGGTCCAAGCTCTGAGGCAAAATAATAAAAGATAAAATATGTTATTATAAAAGCTATATATATATATTGCATTAAAGAAAATGTCATAGATAGAATTATTACTCGTGGAATACATCTTGAAGGTCTTGGTATTCTGATACGGGCGGCCACGCGCTCCTCCTCGCCGCTGCGCACTGGCTTAGAGGCCCGGCCGCGCGCGCCTCTGCCATAGCCGTGCGCTGACAGCGCGGGGAGGGAGAAGATAGCGAGCTGGAGCGGCTCAGGAGAAATAGCTAGCGAGGGAAGTGGTATACCGAGTTGGATTGCGAGAGATCATTTGGCGAGTCTATTGGAATGCTGTTTTTAGACTTTTTTCTTTACTTTTACAGATATAAAACGTTTTACCTAGTCTCTTGGAGTTATCTCTTGGAGTTACTCTAAGAGTATGAACTTTCACGACTTATTATTACCCTCTCACTTGTATCGCTGATTACTTTTAATCAAATTTATATATTTCCATTCTGTATGATTGGTATAAACACGTAAATAACCTCATTGTAAATTACTGCTCGCCCCATTTGAATGCACACCAGAAACGTGCGGATGCCACTATGTATTGCATTGATGTGCACCTTTTGGTGACCACACGTTAGGGCACCTATAACCAAATAACCCACAGACAACCACGTCTTTATCGCGCACACTTGCAAATTTTGCTGATGTAGACGTGATTAAATGATGAGAGAGAGAGAGAGCTGGGTCGTCGAGCATCACGAATGCTTACAAGTTTTGGTGGGATATGCTATTTCGTGCCCTCGTGCCAGAAGATGATGAGCGATTTCAGACAAAGTTTTTTTTAGCATGGTCTCCAACCAGCCCCAGTCACCTTTTGTCATCATCGTACAATCGTATTCTCACAGAAAACAAAAGCTGGTCCCCATGCAGTAAAAAATCACGTACCAAAAGAAGACCGCCAATACCCTGGCGGAACTACTGGAGGGATTGGAGAGATTTTCGTTACTCATCAGTTGTTCCATTGTTAAGTAAGCTCACCTCAAACCTAGAAAGAGTGACTTGCTTTACTGACTTTACCGAATCTAAAAAATTCCTGAATGATCGACTGAAATATATAAAAAACTCATCTTTATTATTACGTATATGTTCAAATGCAAAGAAATTGCGTATATAATTGAGCGAGCGAGTGTCCGGTGCCTACACAAATTCCAGAATTTAAAGTCAGGAACTAAACTGTGTTCAGCCCGTCAAAGCAATAGAATCTAGTATCAGCAGTTGTGCCCCTGTTGCCTACATTATTGGATTTTTTATGCAACCCCTACCGAACTATACAAGGTATAGTATTCTTATGAAGACAACGCTCAGCCGGTCCCTGTGATATGCTTTGCGTTTTCATATTCATCCTCTGTTTATTCATATAAGTATTTCTACATATCTTGCTATAAACAGACAGTAAAAGTGAGATAGAAGTATGGGTAATGCTCACATCCTGACGTCCGACGCGCACGCAAACTATCGGACGCACGCGGAGCGTCAGCAACTCAATGCCCACGTATTATCCAGCGCACCACCTCATCCTCCCGAAGCATCCTTTCGACCACTCGTTCCTCTCTCTCAGGCGTCCGCACGGCGCGCTTCGGCGGCACGGGGCAGACTCAGCCCTGAAGCGGCGGCTGCGTGAGGGTGGGCGAGCTCCCCAGCAGGCGCGTGACCAACGAATCTTGCTTTACAGCCACCGAATCCAGCTTCGCCGTCGTCGATTCGAGGCTCGTTGCACCGGATCGAGCTACGGGGCGGAGGCTGTGGAGTTCGAGAGCGTGGAGAGGCCGAAGAAGACTGTCATAGAGCTGAAGGAGATGGCGAATGCCGACCACGGTCCTCAACGCCACCATATCCTCGATGTGCGCGGCCTCGGCCTTGATCTGGGTGTCCAGGAGCAGCCCGCGCCGCTCCCTCCCCGTGCTCCACCCGCCGCGAGCTACGCACGCTGGGCCTCCTCTGCTCCACTCGTCGGCTAGCAGCGTCGCGCGACCCCTCCCCTGCTCCGCCACCGACCGGTGAGCCGCGCGGTCTGCCCCTCCCTTGATTCACCCGTCGACGAGCAGTGGGGGTCCGTCTCTCCCTCGACCCACCAGCCGACGACCCTGGGCGTTGCCGCCGTCGTAGGCGCGGGCGCGCGGGGGTAGCGCATAGGGGAGGTCGACCCTTGCCGCCGCCGTCGGGGGCGCGGGCGCGGGGACGCTCCTTCCGCCACCGCGGGCGCGCGCGCGGCGGAGCTCAATCTCGGCCGCCACCGACGCGGGCGCGAGGGGGAGCTCCCGCCGCCGCGGGCGGGCGACACGCGGGGAGAGCTCCCACCTCATGTTTTGAGATTTTTTTTAATGTTGCAATTGTTGTATAATAGTGTTGTAACGATGTTGTTCTTGACGTGTTGCAATCATTCGTCTTCGGGATGTAATCGTTTCTCGTTTTTGTTTGCAAATCGTTGCACACATGTTGCATTTGTGTTCTTGACATGTTGCGAGCGTTCCATACGAATGTTTCAAAATTAGGTCTAAATTTTTCGATGTTGCAATCATTAATTTTCGATGTTGCAGATGCTGAATCTCGATGTTGTAGACATGTGTTGTTGGGTGTTGCAAACATTATTTTTCAATGTTGCAGACGTTGCGTTTCGATGTTGCAGACATGTGGTGTTAGGTATTGTGTTGAGGAGAAGGGAGAAGAGGCTCCTGATGTTGGATGTTGCACGCAATACGGGTCGCAACATGACCGCAATATAGTCGCAACATGGTCGCAACATGGGGGAGGAGAGAAGAAAGACTCCTGATGTTGGATGTTGCGAGCAACCGCGTTCGCAACATTTTCATAACACATTCGCAACACGCTCGCAACATTTACCTGTAAGTCTTTAGATCTAACGGCTGACGATTGAGGATCCTAAGATCTAACGGCCACGAACCCGTCCGACGCTAGCGCCCGGATCGGACGTCCGGGCGCTAGCAGTGCCCTAGAAGTATATATGTTGTGTGGCATCTTTCAGTGTAGCATATTTGGGTTGTTGGGGATCCCATAGATAGTGCGGATAGAAAATGATAAGACTGACTACTATGGAAAACAAGACATCTCTTAATGTTTCAAAGCATTCCTATGTAAGAGATGTCTTACTATGGAAAACTCATTGGATTCACGTTCCTACTCCTTTTGGTAAATATCCCTTTGCCGAAACAATTTCTGCTGAAAGGTCTTTCAGCAAACCCTTTGCCGAGTGTATCTGTCACTCGGCAACCTCTCGATTTCCCGTAGTGATTGATGAGCCAATGTCGTGCTACAATAAACAATTTTCAATGACAGATTGATTAAACTTAATAGACCCATCTCGCGATTTCCTATCATATGTATAATTCATTTTGTAATTAGTATATATATGTTTAATCCTCCTAAGAAATTAAAGCTGATTTTAGGACTCATAAATTTCTTCGAACTAAACGCAAAACACGTAATTCCATATGTACTATGCTTACCCCGATTGAATTGAAGGAATCATAAAACCTGCAAATGTCGCTATTGATGTGCACCTTTATTTGCGGACCACGTTAGCTCGGGCACCTGCAAAGCTTGTCTTTATTCTGCCCCGGATGCAAAATTTTGCCTCGTCTAAATGATGAGTCGCGTCATGAGTGAGAGAGGTGTGTCGTCTCAAGAAAGGACAACTCTGGTCGATCTGTTGTGCGAGGGCGAAATCTCCAACCAGCTGTCGTCCGTCGGTGTGGTGACCGCTACGCGTGTGAAGAAAGGAAAGAGACGGGGTAGCATCTGATGAGCGTTGTGGACGGTCCCCTCGACGGCGCTGTCCGCGATGTTGACTGCATGCGATATGATGAGAGATGCATGCGTGGTCGCGTTCGCGCGTCGCAACATTTCACGTTCCATATGACATATGCTACCTAGTACTACCGGCAAGATCGAAATAGGGAAAATTTGCTAGAGGACATCCTACAATAATGTTGATTTTAGCCGGCCAGGGGTACTACTCAAATCTAATTTTACTATTTCTCAAAAAAAAAATCTAATTTTGCTATAGCGGACACTATTGAACTGTGATTACTTGCTGCTGGACATCATGGCTATTAGAATATTGATTTTCCAAGGCAGCTTTGAGAGATTTGAAAATGACGAATATACGCCCGAAATAACTCGAATCCGCGGTGTTAGATGCAAATCGAGTTGTTTTGTCCCATCAAAATCAACCTAATTACCAAACGAATCGAGTTTATCCCACCAAAATCAAGCCAATTAACATATCAATCAAGCTAATCATTGTTGAACTACATGCTGCTGCCGCACGCAATTCAAGTTGTTCTTGGCTGGGTGACCGGCTGGAGAAGGGATGGAGTAAATGGCAAGGCTAGAGGCAGAGAGAGGAACTAGAGAGAGAAACCACTGGTGGTGTCGGGGTTCACTACCGCCGGCAGTAAATTTCTGTCGATCGTGCGTCGGGCTCGGATGGTTAGCTCGGGAGACGACCGGGTTTATACTGGTTCGGGCCTCCGAGAAGTAATACTCTACGTCCAGTGCGTGGCTTTCGTGTTCCTGAGCCAAGCGTGCTCGTAGTAGGGTTTACAAGCTGGTCGGGAGAGGGCGTTCGATCCCAGGTCCCGAGAGATGGAGTACGATCCTATCTAGGTCTAACCCTTATAACGTTTGCCCTCCTCTCCCTTTTATAATCACAAGGAGAGGGGCACAAAGGGAAGGAAAAAGGAGCTACAGTGCATGACAACGGGTACGTCTCGTCATATGTCGTCGTCCGTCAGGCTGCATTGAAGCTTGGTCTTGATGTCTTGTCGGAGAAGCCGCCGCGTGGCCGGGTCGGGCTGTTCACTCCGGGACACTTGGCCTTCTCCCCAAGTAGTTTGGTCTTGCTTTAGTATGCCCGAGTACTTGCTTGACTCGCCACGCGTGAGCCTAAGTCTAGGCCTGCGCGCGTTGTAGAGGGTGCTCGAGTGCCTCGGGCTGAGCTTTGCGTGTGGCAGAGTGGAAGTTGATGGCGATGTGATGGTTGCGTGTCTGGGATTCACTATAAAAACTTCACCATGAATGATTACATGAACAAGATCACCACCGGGATCCTACCTCGATCTTGATCCTTGCTCTGGAGCTCCGACGTGGTCTTCCATGCAAGGTTCCCACGTCGGCTAGGGAGACCCTAGACAACTAGCACGACCCTCATCTCCGAGATGGTGTCCCTCAAGCTTCTCTGCTCCTCGGTGGCGGATGACGAATTGAATGATGCGTGGCTCTCAGTCAGGGGCTACAAATAGCCCGAGAGGCACCTAGTTCAAAGGGGGGCCGACTGGGCCTCAAAACGGGCTGGGCCGGCCGGCCTGGGCCAACCGGCCTGGGCCCATTTCGACCCAGTCCACGACCTCCTTTGCCCGGTGTTGCTTCCCGAGTCTTCTAGATCCTTCACCCTTCTGCATGTGGGTCCTTGTCGTTAGTTTCTCTCCGAGTTGGATGAAGCTCCTTGTCTCGCAAGATTCAACACTTTTCTGGCTAGGTCCTCGGAGTTTTCCATCTTCTTGGGTTGGGTCCTTGGGCTTCTTGGAGTCGTGTTCACTTCATTAGATGACTTCTACCGGGCTTCAAGGTCTTGTCATGAGGTGCTTAATGAACTTATCCCGGAAGTCTTGCTTTCAACGGTAAAACCCTGCATAAACACTAAACTCCAAAACCGACATGCACAAGTGAACTTGTTATACCACGGGGGTTAGTACCAATGGATAAGGTATAAAACTCATGCCAACACCGAAGGTAAACTCATGGCTAGGTTGACGGAATTTCACCGTCAACATCTCCCCCATGCTTAAACCTTGCTCGTCCTCGAGTAAGCCTTCGATGGATATCATCATTGCCCTTCATTGTTTAAACCTTGCGCTTGATCATACACGAGGAAACATAATGCTCTCAAAAGTTTAGTTCTTTAAAGTTCCATAATGTACTAGCCTTCATCCCTACGGAGGGTAGATTATTAATTAAGCTTATCCCACAAGTATTAACATGCTCCCAAATTCAAATGGATCTCAGAAATTTTGAAATAAAGAATGGGATGAAAAAGAGCTAAACCAAGTTCAAAAATTTAAACCGCCTTGCATCTTGCTCATGAACTCTCATCTCATCTTGTCTCTCAAGCCTATTTCTTATACTCCTTTCCCTCTCATAACATTCATATATGTGGTAGGCTTTATATGGAGCTCTTTGGGAAAGTTTAGTCCTACCAAGATATTATAAATGAGATGTTGTCAAAACAAGACAAGCTTCTCATGGTCTTACCGAGACTCATCAAAAAGGTCATTGGATAATAATGTTAAATCAAGGAGGGGAAGAGAAAAATACACACACTTGAGATAGGTGGACATGTGCAAATGGCAAAGAATGATCCCGAGGCACAAAGGAAGTCCTCGTTATCGGATTGCACATGGTTGGAAAATGAGTATGGAACTTTTAATCTTGAAGCCTTGAAATTCCTAATGCACTTTAGAGAACCGGGGAGTTCACTTTATTTTATTTTTATATCATACATACTCATATTTTTTTCTTTTCTTCTCTTTTCTCATACTCATATTTTTGTTCTTTCTTTATTTTTCTCATTTTTTCTTTTTCTTTCTCATCAATTTTTTTATTTGCTCCCCTTGAACTCTAAAATTGCATTGTACCTACCTCCTCCCCCATGCTTAGACGTTTGCTCATCCTCGAGCAAAGAGGTGATAGAGATAAGGTAGTTACCAGAAATACTTTTCCTTCGGAAAGATACTTGAAATCTTCAATCTTGGCATCATCGATCTTCCTTGAATTGATGATCCATTCTCAACGATAGGTTGTGGTCAAGGAGGTAATCACAAAAGATGATATTTGGTTTTAAGGGTGGATATCCGGCGAGGTTCGTGAAATCTCTGATGTGGGGATACACAATGCACGGATAGAAAGGCTAGCAATAAGATAGATACGCAAAAACGTAATGACCGGCTTCTTAGTCTCGGGCTGGAGAAATCAAGGCCTGAAATAACTCACCCAAAAATAAATCTTGTATACTAAGTTTTTGCACTCAAATATTTATATGGCTCTAGATAGGTAGAGCAACATGCAAGTGGTATTTACGACAAGGTTAGCATTACCTTTAAGAACAAAAATAAATCATCTTTAATCCATCTAAAACTTGAGAGCACATAAAACACTATGGGTCTTTATTTTTATCATAACCTCCGCTAAATATTAAGCTAGCATTTAGATAATTTCAGATTTGTATTTTAAGAGAGCATTAGCTTAAACATGCATAAAACAATTACAAAGATAAACAAAGCGGCAATTATAATCATATATCATCATGGCACAAACTTTGTAACTTTATCAAAGGTAAAAACTAGGTGGTGACTTTATTCATGATGAAAATAAAAACTAACACACATGCTAAAAAAAATAAAAACTGAAAACACTACGCATACATAGGTGCATACAAGCTGAAAATTAAAGAAAAGGGAAAAGGAAAGATTAAACTAAAGCTCCTCCTCTCTTTTATCTTCCGCCGGTGGTTGATATTGATAGTCTTGGTTGTTGCACCCTTACTCATAATAGGATTGCACCACTCCTCCTAAGAATTGTCCGACGGTGCTAGGTGAAGGTGTCCGAGCACATAAGCGATGTTTGCATTTCCTTCACCCATTTGGTTAGCATTAGTTAGGATGGCTGCAATACTTTGCATGTTCCTTGCAGCGTATCCTCCAATAATGGTCACACTTTGTTGTGGTTGAGGAAGATGTGTGTATGACTCCGCAAAGGCTACATTGAGCACCGCAAAATTTTATGGGGGGTATGGCTGCATCACTCCCCCATGCTTGCATTGGTACATCACTGTAGTAACTTGGCAGCACCGGAATTCCTCCAAATGGTGGCACATAATTTGTTGCGCACCTCCTTCTTGGGCCGTGGAAGAACCTTCTCCTATAATCCTTCCTCTTTTATATTTTTTTCTTCGCCGGCACAAGAAGTCCTTACTCTAACCAATCTTCTTTCCCCTCAAGATAGGGGCAAATTTACTTTGGCCACTTTGACGCCTCCTCTCTCATCTTCACTTATATATTTTTCTTTCTTCATATAATCAAATCCTAGGGAAGTCCCGCCTAGGAGATGCTCCGGGTTTCTTGGAATCACCAGTCTCAAAAAGAGATAGCCAACATGGAGAGGTAACACCCCGAGCCAATATCTCTCGAACCCGATGTTGCTTCACAAAACCACCGGTTGATCATAGGTGAGTGGGGTCGATTGGCTGCCTGGCAATCAAAGCCGAGTAAAGCCAATTCAACTCCGTGTTGGTTATCTTTGTCTCTCATTCTCCCCAAAATCCTTTTGCACATCCATGAGTGAAACACTTGGGTGATGGGGTTCCGGCTAGTATTTCTTTGTTGATGGGCTGTTCACGTGATCATACTCCAAAAAAACTTCCAATGTGCCTCCATGCACATCCACTTGTTTCGAGGCTCCCTTTTGAAAACCAAGTAATTCCCAAATATACTCATAGGAATCCAGTTGTTCAACTCCCTCCAAACGGAATGAGAAACTCGGCACTCCTTCATCAAGGATAGGCGCCATGGTCATGAGAATTTCCTAGGCGAATTCCTTGTGGGTGTTTGCTGACACTCCATTGGAGAATTGCACCCAAGTAAATGTCCGTATGAAAACCCAACACTTGGAGAGCTTGATCGTTGAAGTCGACATGTGCCACCAGCCACTTCTCAAGACGAGTGAGCTTCTCCTCCTCCTCCGTCATGATGATAAACCCATTGGAATACCACAGAGTGTGTGGAGGTGGAGCAGATGATCGTGTCGAGCGGTGAGGTCGGACGGGCGGCTCCTCCGTACATCCATGAAGTTCGGTGAACCTCATAGACGAGCTTCGTGTGGCCCATGCCACCGAGGAGAAGAGTGTTGTTCCTCCTCGGTGGTGCCGTGTCCTCCTCCATACTCCGAGGAGACTCGGAAACCGAGTGCCTCCTCGAAGAGGTTGTCGATGATGGCTTAGACGATGATGATCCCTTCTTCTTGGTGCACAGACTTGTAGTTTCTTCCATGGTTGCAGCACTCTCTCCCTCACAAATAAATATCCGGGGTTTTCAACCGATAACAAGGTACACAAATATTATTTTGGAGTCTGGACTTTGAGTGGATTAAGGATGTGATTTGTTGCACGAAACAAGTGGGGTGGATGTCTAAGTCTAAGGTGGTTCCGGACTACAAACTAGAGCACACGAACAAAGAGCTGGATGGGAGACTTACCTCTCTCCTCCTCTTGGCTCGGTTCTTCTCTAGCGCACTCATGCTTTCGTGACCGCGTGCACCTTCCAAACGTTCTCGTCCACTCCTTTGCTTGCATTATTGCTCCTTCCACTTGATGTTTTCGCTTTGAGTCACCTCCATGCTCCCTTGCCTCACATGCATTCCTGCAAAACCAAGCCTTGGCTGCCCCCCATGCTTGTCCTTTGCATGTTGTTTGATAAAATATGTTGAAGGGGCATCCCATGATGCATCATGGTGCATGTATAGTTAGGTGAACTACATTGCCTCCCTCTAAGCATGTTTTAATGCTAAGTACTCCCCTGATTTCGAAAATAAAAAATAAAATCAGAGCTATTAAATATAAATTTAGAGGAGTTTTTAAAGCATTAAAAACAAATGTAAGTCGAAAATATATTCTGACTACTTTTGTGTTGGTCTCACCGGTATCGTTTGCCTTCATTAGTTGAGAGCAAACTTTTCCCGGCTTGATCATGGGGGCATAGGTTTAGGTTCTAATTTTGATTAGATGATAGAGATTTTGAATAAAATAAAATTAAATGAGGCTTATAAAAATTCTAATCTTAGAGAAACCAAGGATATAGATTTTTAAAACAACCAAAAGTTGAGTTTCTAGGTTCACGCGAGTCCTACCACATGCTGAAATTTAAATAACATCTAGATACAAGTCGTGGCTCTACTCATGTGTTTTTAGCATGTAAAACAAGTCAACTACAACATCATAAAGGGGATGAATGGTTGAGTTAGGTTATGAATTTATTTGGTTGTGGTTTCTTGAAAATAAGCAAACAAACACGTAGGATGGTTCATGTAAAGGGTTTATGATCAAAACAAAATATTCAACCAAGAATTATGTCTATAATATTGTTCAACCAATCTAAGTATAATTTCTTTGTGTAGTAAAATTAAAAACTAAATTACTTGAAAAGACTCGAAAAATCTTGAATCGGGTTGTCCTCCCGGTAGCTTATTCTTGACTCGACGAAACGGGTTGCCTCCCGCCTAGCACTTCGTTTATAGTCCATGGCTAGACTTCTTCACTTGATTACTTTGGATCAACGCTCTTTGCGGGCGTTGCAATTTTGGGTACCCACTTCCGCACCATCTTGGGCACAGGCTTGTTCTTTGGCTTAGTCATATTTTTGGTCTTCATAGGCTGGCTGTGTCCATTGGTCTTGACGGATGCAACAACTTCCTTCATGTAGTGGCTCGACATCTCAAACTCCGGTCCTTCGGTCGTGATCTTCATGGTCTCCTTATTGTGATCCTCCATCTCTCCCGAATGAGTTTGAGCAGCCTTCACCTTCTCGGGACCTTGGGGTTGTCCCGACAATCTTTGCTACCCATCGGGCGCCCGACAATTTGTCCCACTTGCGTCTCTAGCATCTTCATCATGATGAACACTTCACGGATAGAGCTTCCAACCTCCGTCACCTTGCCATATAAATTCTCCAATATTTTCTCCATAGCCTTGAACTTAGTGATGACGTTTTTGTTGATCTTAGCTTGCTCGTCCATGAAGTTCTTGAATGGTGCACAAAGAGGAACCAAATCTTGAATGGACGAACTTGCATTAGATCGGGGTTTACCTTGGACATGGTTGTACTCCTCACACTCTTTGCATGTGGATCTTGCCTCGGCAGCCTTTAGGTGTTAAGCTTCTCTCTCTATCTACATCTTCTCCATCCTCCTCTTAAGTAAACCGATATGCCACTCAAGGAATTCGGCTCGCATGTATTCATTGAAACGCTCCAAAGCCTCCGTAATCGTCTCGGTGAAAGGTGAGTGTTGCACCATGCGGATAGTTGAAACCTTGATCTTGAACAGCCTTCTGGCGTCTTGAAGGTTTATGATAGGTAGATCAACGATGTCCGGGGTGCATAGCTCGATCTTGCGCTCCAGTTGTGGTTGTTCTCCCATGGGTGGCGGTTGAGGTTGATCTTCCTTTGGACTTGGAGGTGGTGATTCCCTTGGAGATTCCGACGGTCCTTTGACTTCGACTTTTCCATCTAGGGTTTCCAACCCTTTAGCTTGTGTTGCACGTCTCCTTTGCCTGTAAAATTTTCCTAGATCACCCACAAAAGAAAGTTTGGGTTTCTTGGAGAGGTAGCCAACCATCTCCGGTTAGGGTTAGCAAAAACAAAAACCTAAAAGAAAAATTAGGGTTAATCAAAACTAGATTAGATTGATTTTTTTGTTTTTGAGGATGATGAAACTTAAGAGATGCAAAAAAAAATCAAAAGAAAAACTAAAAAAAATAAGTGATACTAGATTGGATCTTGATTGCTTGCTCCCCAGCAACGGCGCCAGAAAAAGGGGCTTGTTGACGGTGTATATTCGTATCAAAGTTCATATGGATTTGCAAGCAGACAAATCCACCGTCGTAGTCAAGGGACCCTTCTTCCCTCGAGTGGTGAACCCAAGGTATCGAATCCGTGGAACAATGTGCAACACAAGGATTCAATCTAGTAAAGCAACGAAATCTATCTTATGAAGAACCAAATTGCATCTAATCTACTAACTCATAAAGGAAACACATCTAATCTAATCTACTAAAGAGGTAGCAAGAGAAAGCAAGAGATAACCAATCTAGAGAGCCTAGATCATGCTTATGTTGTAGCTCCAAACAAGATAGATGAAGATAGAAAAGCGAATCTCATTAAAAGCATCTTTAAACCGTGGCCTCCGGTCCGATTCCGAAAACGCCCGCCTTTCAATCTGTCACAACGTACTCCTATTCATGCGGGTAGTCCAGGGCGAGTTTGATAAGAACAAGTTGAAATCACTTGGTCGGTCCGGTATGCACCTCTAGCCACCGCGGCTACAAGAGCACTCTATGCAATCTAGCTATAGACTAGATTGGGGAAGAAGCAAAACCAAGGGGAAAACAAAATCATTGAGAAGGCACTTGATCGCTAGAAATCGGATTCACTATAAAAACTTCACCATGAATGATTACATGAACAAGATCACCACCGGGATCCTACCTTGATCATATCCTTGCTCCGGAGCTCCGACGTGGTCTTCCATGCAAGGTTCCCACGTCGGCTAGGGAGACCCTAGACAACTAGCACGACCCTCATCTCCGAGATGGTGTCCCTCAAGCTTCTCTACTCCTCGGCGGCGGATGACGAATTGATTGATGCGTGGATCTCGGTCAGGCGCTATAAATAGCCCGAGAGGCACCTAGGTCAAAGGGGGGCCGACTAGGCCTCGAAACGGGCTGGGCCGACCGGCCTGGGCCGACCGGCCTGGGCCCATTTCGGCTCAGTCCACAGCCTCCTTTGCCCGGTGTTGCTTCCCGAGTCTTCTAGATCCTTCACCCTTCTGCATGTGGGCCCTTGTCATCAGTTTCTCTCTGAGTTGGACGAAGCTCCTTGTCTCGCAAGATTCAGAACTTTTCTGGCTAGGTCCTCGGAGTTTTCCATCTTCTCGGGTTGGGTCCTTGGGCTTCTTGGAGTCGTGTTCACTTTATTACTTGACTTCTACCGGGCTTCAAGGTCTTGTCATGAGGTGCTTAATGAACTTATCCCGGAGGTCTTGCTTTCAACGCTAAAACCCTGCATAAAACACTAAACTCCAAAACCGACATGCACAAGTGAACTTATTATACCACGGGGGTTAGTACCAATGGATAAGGTATAAAACTCATGCCAACACCGAAGGTAAACTCATGGCTAGGTTGACGGAATTTCACCGTCAACAGCTTCCATGTCCGTGCCAGCGGACGATGTGTAGGTCGCCGCGGCGTTACACATCCCGTGGGGGAATCGCGGCTCGTGAGCCTCGTCCCCCTCCGCGGGCGCTGGTGTTGTTTCGTCGAGGCACGCGCTGCGTTGCGCCGCGGTGCGCGTGGCTCGACGTCGTTCCGCTCGCTCCCGGCGTGAGCGGCGGCCGGAACGGCGCCGGCACACGGGTGCCGAAGGGCCCGCGGTGCCCATCGGTGCGAGTGTCAAGGTGACAGCAGCGGGCACAGCTGGGTTCGGGCCCGGCCCGGCCGGTCGCCACCGACGGAGCTCAGCGCGATTAGTGATGCGCATGAGGTAACCGTTCCCCGTGGCTTGGAAGTTCAGGCTCCCGAAACGGATCTCGAATCCGGCCGGGAGGGGGTCCGAGCTCCCCATGGCGTACCTCTCGCCTCGGTACTCGGTGCGGTTCACCATCGTGGCGGTTGTCGAGGATCAGATCTACAGCGTGAGGCTCCCCTACCTGGCGTGCCAACTGTCAGGGTTCGCTACCGCCGGCAGTAAATTTCTGTCGATCGTGCGTCGGACTCGGATGGTTAGCTCGGGAGACGACCGGGTTTATACTGGTTCGGGCCTCCGAGAAGTAATACTCTACGTCTAGTGCGTGGCTTTCGTGTTCCTGAGCCAAGCGTGCTCGTAGTAGGGTTTACAAGCTGGTCGGGAGAGGGCGTTCGATCCCAGGTCCCGAGAGATGGAGTACGATCCTATCTAGGTCTAACCCTTATAACGTTTGCCCTCCTCTCCCTTTTATAATCACAAGGAGAGGGGCACAAAGGGAAGGAAAAAGGAGCTACAGTGCCTGACAACGGGTACGTCTCGTCATATGTCGTCGTCCATCAGGCTGCATTGAAGCTTGGTCTTGATGTCTTGTCGGAGAAGCCGCCGCGTGGCCGGGTCGGGCTGTTCACTCCGGGACTCTTGGCCTTCTCCCCGAGTAGTTTGGTCTTGCTTTTGTATGCCCGAGTACTTGCTTGACTCGCCACGTGTGAGCCTAAGTCTAGGCCTGCGCGCGTTGTAGAGGGTGCTTGAGTGCCTCAGGCTGAGCTTTGCGTGTGGCAGAGTAGAAGTTGATGGCTGTGTCTGGTCAGGCTCGCATTAAGGCTCCTGCCGGGGCAGGTCGCCTGCATGGCCACCAGCTGTCGTCCTCGTGTGACGTGGAGATTCGCCTCCCCGCACGCGTTGGTGGCCTCGCCCGAGCCGTGTGTCTGGGCCCACGCGCTAGTCGGAGACGGAGAGTTGTCTTGCGAGATGGAGACTTGTCGTGTGATGCGAAGACTTGTCGTGCGAGACGGAGTTGCAAGGCGGAGACTTGTCATGCGAGGCGGAGACTTGTCGGAGAGATCGCCACCCAAGTGAAGATCGGGTGCCTTGTTGGTGCAGGGTCTTGACGAAGATCTGCATGCCTTCCCTGAGATGTAACGCCAGGTGGAGAGTGCTCTCCTTCTGGATGTTGTAATCAGCAAGGATGCGGCCATCCTCAAGCTGCTTGCTAGCTGACAGAAGTCTTCACCTTGTGGATGATGGTTTTATTGTCTTTAAGTGGGATAATTTTGCCGTCAAAGGGGGCCCTAATCTGGGCCCTCGTCAGGTGGAGAGCGAGGCTTTGGTTCGGGCCTTTAGTCCTAGTTCAACTTTGGAGCCGGGACTAAAGGCCTTTTGTCGACATGGCTCGAAATGCTCGCTGTAGCACCACCTTTAGTCCCGGTTCGAATTACGAACTGTGACAAAAGGGGGGCTCCCAACGGCTCCATCTGGCAATAACTTCCCCCGTCCTTTAGTCCCGGCTGGTGTTACGAGCCGAGACTAAAGGGGTATCCTTCTTCCTTCTGCCACCCGAGTCATTCACCAGAGCCACATTGTGACAACCCGCCCAGGAAAATACCGTACTATCGCCTAAAACCAATCCACTTTGGTCATTAAGGAATAATAAAGTATCATCCCATCGTTGGTCGCCGGGTTAACGCCTGGTAAATCACTTATATAGCAACAAGGATCGGCATATATGCATTAAAACTCACGCGAATGCGAGTCCAGAGATACAACATGATTAACATCCAAAATTTACCCTGAAGGGTTTAATTATTACAAACCAAAGTTTTTGACATGGCAACGTAGTTCAGAGTTTTTAAAACAGCGGAATTAAACTAAGCGGAAAGCGGGAACACCACGGGAGGCCAGTCATGATGCCTTCATTCAGCGTCCTCCATCCACTCCAGCTCCTAGTCGGGCTGGATCTCTCCGGGACACACATCACCAAAGGCATTACCTGGAGCAACAAATTATAGCAAGGCTGAGTATACTAATACTCAGCAAGACTTACCCGTCGGTGATAACTCATTCACCAACCCTAGACATGATAGGCTTTTTATGGCCACTGGGTTTCTTTTGCTGAAAAGTAACAAAGAGTATGTCCTTACTTTCAAGATTTTAGCACAAGTTCTAGTGGGATTACTCTTTTCTAGATTAGCCATCTATCACAATCATAAGTTGAGCAATTCAATTATTCGAGCATAATGTTCATCAACTTCCATTATTAGGGATCTCATGGCCAGTGGAGTAAGTAGTCTCAGATAGCGATGAGAGGCCGACAATCGATTGATTTAAACCTTGCAAGGTCGACATAAACACACGGTGGGCTACCCCTGCAAGGACAACCACCAAACGGTTCCCAAAAATCCTCGGGTCGGGATAAAAGGCCACAGTCTTTGGTACCGGTTATCTGGACTACCCCGCGAGGCAACCAGACTCACACGTGCACCACCGATAGCTAGCCGTGAGACGCATCCCAAGACTAGTGACAGTTAAATCCCTAACTGCCTCATTAAGGTACTAGGCTTACCGGTCCCATTCCCGACAAGTGCTTAGTACATTCAAACACTTAACCCACGATAGCCATTGGACTGGAGCCCACATCCCATGCTCTTACCACATGAGCAATCCATTTAAAGGGATCTTGTGATTCCAACATAAAAAACCTATTCTCGCGAGTAACAAGCATCACCCGACTTGTAACGGTCCTATAGCATAGCAGCTATAGGCCTATCATGCTAGTAAGGACAAGGTACCTAGGGATCATGCATCTACGATTTCATATCAACTCCTGAACGTAAATGCACAATCATCCATAGATAGTTGCAATATAATTTTGAAATACTAGGTTAAATGCACCGGGGCTTGCCTTCGCTGGCAAGGTGGGCCTTGGGCCCTTCTGGACTTGGGTCCAAGCCTTGAGCTACGAACACGTGCTGCAGCTCTTCGTCAGCACCTTCGTCTCCTCCTTCCGGCACGAGCGTATATCTACCGTCGGGAAGATCTACACGAAGATGCAAATGCAAGATTTATTTGACGATTTTTTTAATTTAATTAATTACAATCAACAAATGACAACCATGGGCTGCATGGTTGACCACATTCACCTAGATAAGAAATACATTCAGCATACTCTTCCGAAAAGGAACAATATGCAGCTCTTTATTAATTATTCTTTTTGATAGTGACTGTGTACATATATATGTAAATAATTTAATTTAACTTCACAAACAGCAATGGGTTGATCATTAGCTTTTTGAAATGATTTACATCCACACATGGGGTGATTAGGGGTGTGGTTGGTGATTTTCCCATTTAACTTAATATTAAGCTTTAAATTGCTTTCATAGCTTTTATTCCTAAAATTAATTATTTAAAATCAGTGGAAGGGTTTATTAAACACTAAACACCTATAACAAGCCACTGAACACACATGCATGCTTGGAAAGGCTAGAAAATTAATTATACCAATAAATAACAAAGGTTAATCACATAAACAAGATAAAAGCATATAAAAATGAATAAGCATCCAATTGCTCCAAACTTCATCACATATGTTCTCTGGTCCAACACTAACCTAGAAAAGTAGTAAGCACACCTAGAACTGCCACTGATCTTACATTATTAAATTACAAAGGAAAACATGCATATATTAAGAATAAATACTTCTGATCATTCTAAAATTGTGTTTAATTTACCAGAGGTGTAACTTAGCATAAAGAGACCACATGCAGAAGTTGGGCACAAAAGCATAATTATGTTTAGCTACAAAATCATTTAGACAGATTCTGCATAACTGGAAAACAATTCAAATAAAAAGATTTTCATCATAACTTTGTGCAATATTTGGTACAGGAGCTAGCCATAACCTAACACACAACATATCCAAAATTTAGCTACAGAGGACTTATGGATTTTGAGATATCACAGATCTAGGTTTTTCATAATACTATTTTTCATGCAAAAATTATCAGGAAACAGCCTAACCAAGTTTAACAAAAGTTGTAGGTTTTTTCACTACGAGTCCAACAAAATTTTCTGAATTTTCTACGATTTTCTTTGGATTTTACAAGAATCAGCAAAATTGCTTTACTATTTAAGAAACTGCATTACACCGAGGTCCCTAGACTTTCTTAGCTTTCACAGATATGCCCTTATTTCACAAAAACAACCCTAGAAAGATGGCGACCTGTGCAATGTGGTCCTTGGGCAGCTGGGCGGCGCGCCCGGCGCGATTCCGGCGAGCCCCGGCGGTGGGGTTGGCGGAACCGGGCGTGGGGTGGCCGGGGGTCGCCTAAGCTTGATTCCTTCGCTCGGACGGGTCGAAAGGAGGACCGGCGACGGCCCACGGCGTCGCACCTGAGCGGCGGCTGCGGTGGCCTGCCTTCTGGTGAGGGGCGGTGCAGGGTGGGGCGATGGGTGGCGGCTTGAGCTTCTATGGATCCTAGAAGGGGTCTCCGAGGGGTCGATCGACCGCGGAGGAGGGCATAGGCAGGTGTCCAGCGGCGGCGGCCATGGTGGACCACGGCGGACCGGTGGTTGCACAGGACGGCTCAACACGCGAGAGGACTGGCACTGACTTCTTATAAGCGGCTCGACGCTCCTGCATGAAGTCCCGGAGCGCCAAGGTCTGGCCGCAGGCAGCGACGTAGTACGGCGGCACAGGAGCGCGGGCAGGACGGGCAAGGCCGGCGTGCGCGCGTACCGGGGCATGGCACGCGGCGGCGCGGATTCCCATGGCGCTTGGCGTGCGTGCCTGTCTCGGGAGGCCCGTAGCCTAGGGAGGCGCGGCCTTGGGCGGCGTAGCGCGCCCGGGGGGCGCGGCCGGCGGTACGACGCGGCGTGGGCGCGCCCGACTCTTTGGCTGGTGCGACGTCGCGACACGGCGACAAAACTAATTCAACTGTCACTGTTTGAAATGGAAAAACTCCAAAAATTTGAATAAAAGTGCACAAAGTGGTGAATAGGAAAGTTGTAGATCTCACTACCCTCTACAATTTTTTCAAAGGATCTAGGGTGTTTTTTAATGTCCCGGTGAACAGGAGTTGCTGGCAGTTGACCAGGTTTTTCACCTTTTTATCCTCAAAATTTGAAATGCCAATCTACATTCATATTGTTCCTCGAAAAACTGGACAACTTTCATATTGGTAGATTTTGAAGTGTTTTGGTGAAATTTAGAGAACGCGGCAAAAGTTCCGGAAGACATTCACCGACGTCAGGGTTTAAGCGGGGTTTGACCGTGTTTTTACCGCAGTTTGACCACAAGGGGTTTTGACTTGATTAAGAGGGTCATTAGGAGTTGTCAGCTCGGTTTTTGAGGTGATGACCCAGGTTGACCTAGGTTTGACCAATGTTAGCCGGCTTGACTCGGCTGATTCGGTCATTAGCGTTACTGACGCTAATTAAAAACCTGGGGCGTCACACACACCTGCGAGCTCAAGCTCCTCCCCTCCATGGCGACTCAAGCAGAGGGTGATGCTGCGATTTTTTTCTTCATTAGTTTATGAAGATTTCTCTCCTCCAAGGTGTTGTAACGGTTGTAATCTTCATCCTCCCTTCATTTGTGGTGATTAAATTTTGTTTTATGGTTTAGAGATGGAGAAAATAGAAATGTTAATTTGTAGCTAGGTAGGAGGAACTTAAATTAATTAGAGAGATGAGATTTTGTATATACACGTGAAGATGTAGTTAGGATGGTACTTGCATTGTTCCTTCTTTCATTAAAATCTTGTTTTTCATAATATTGAATTTTTCTTGTACATACATATATATATATATATAGTTTATAAAATATATGCTCATAAAAGAAGGCATACCGAAAATGTACTAGGTATTTCCATTCTTTCATTGTTTAGAAATAATTTTATTCTAGGTAGCCATTGGAGGAAATAGAAGATTAAATTATTTTGTTAAGTATGTTTTTAATTTTTATATACAATAAATGTAAGCATTCTCTTATTTTCTTGTTTTTCATAAATTTGAATTTTACTTGTATATATAGTTTATAAAATATATGCTCATTAAGAAAAAATAGACATACAGAAAATGTACTAGGTATGTATTTCCATTATTTCATTGTTTAGAAATGCTTTTATTTCTAGGTAGCTATAGGAGGAAATAGAAGATTAAATTCTTTTATTAAGTATTTTTTTAGTTTTATATACAATAAATATAAGCATTTTCTTTTTTTCTTGTTTTTGATACAGAGCCCCACGTCCTAATTAGTTACAGCTTCACCTCACGGGCTACGTGGGACTGCCTGTAGCTCCGTGAGGTGGGACTCTAGCTAGATAGGAGGTGTAGCACATGTGTGGTAATGTAAGTGGGTGAGTGAGGTGTATATGACGGTGAGGTGAGACTGATGTAGTTCCTAGAGCATCTAGATCTTCTGAGTCATTGGTTCGTAAAGGTTATGTACAGTAATAATAGTCTTGAATTCTATCCACTTTTGTTTTTTTATTTATGCATATATTGAATCCAATATATATATGTAGGTGTGTGTACATATAGTTTATAAAATACAGTGTTGAATCCTATGGCCCCTTTTATTTCTAGGTTGCTATAGGAGGAAATATAAGATTAAATTCTTTTATTAAGTATTTTTTTAAGTTTTATAGACAACAAATGTAAGCATTTTCTTTTTTTCTTGTTTTTGATACAGAGCCCCACATCCTAATTAGCTACAGTTTAACATCACGGGCTACGTGGGGACTGCCTGCAGCTCCGTGATGTTGGACTGTAGCTAGATAGGAGGTGTAGCGCATGTCTAGTACTGTAAGTGGGAGAGTCAGGTGTATATGATGGTGAGGTGAAACTGTTGTAGTTTCCGGAGCATCTAGGCCTTCTGAGTCGCTGGTTCATAAAGGTTATGTACAGTAATAGTTCCCTTTTGTTTTCTATTTATGCATATATTGAATCTAATGTATATATGGAAACTAATCCTGTTTATTGTGAATAATGTGTGTTATTTTGATTTGGATATAGTTTGAGCTAACAATGTCGTCTTCAAGTGGTGTTGGAAATGGCGTCCGTGGTCATGGCATAGTCTGTCGCCGTGGCGGGCGTGGTGGCCGTGGCATTGGCCGTGCAGGTCTTGGTGGCCGTGGAGGTGGTTTGGAGGCCCCGTTGCCTCTACGTCCTGGATTGCACTTTCACCGCGAGATTACCTTGCCAATGGGTGATCCAGGACATGTAGCTAACTTGGTAATATAGGAATTGAAATTAATTTGCTTTACATAGAACTTTTCTTCATTTCACATGGAAAATCTGTAATTTTAGTTACATATATAATTATTGTAGGTTCTCAACAATATCAGATGGCTCAGAGACATTATCGAGGATATGAATGGTACTCCTCCTATAGTGCACACTGAACACGTTGATGAGCACACGATATGTAGACTACGACCAGTTGCCAGCAGGCGAACCACACCCGATGGTTGCCATTGCAACAGTTTGCAAAACAGCACCTATTCGGTTAACCCGAGAGAGGACTGCCATGGAGAATTGTCCACAACAGCTCCAGAATAATGTTGGGTGCTTCGTGCTGGACCTTTCCTATTTTAAATTAAAGCAACTCGAGACGGGTGAAGGAACTGTGGTTGAGACTACGGAGAGGCTTTGCAGGGCTCATCAAGATGTGGTAATATACATTTATATATAAAAGAATTTCTATTCATTATTAATTAATTTGTTTTTGGTACATATATCTCATCATCATCTGATTGTGTGCTGGATCACTCTGGTTCTACCTATGCTTCAATTAGCTTCTGTGCGATTTTGAATGAAGTCGTGGAAAGAGTTGGGGAGGATTATTATGGTGGGGAGCCGTTTTTCACCAACAATTGGAAGAGTCAAACAATTCTAACTTTCTACAAGCCAGCAGAACCCGAGGCTTCATTGTTTGATGTCTGCAGTGGTGTTTGTGACGCTCCTACGGAAGCGGAGGAGAGTGCACTAGTACGCACTCTAGCTTATTTTGAGGGAGTTCTAGGCTGGAGGATTGCAGGCATTAACCATGTTTCATATCTGCAAGCGCGTGTTGCTCATCAGTAACATTATGCATGCATGGATTAGGCTTTGTACCGTACCCTATTATGTGAACTTGTATTAATTATTAGCTAGCTATGTGAACCTTTATGAACTTGTTATCAATTATTGTTAATTACGTACTTTATTATGAATTCATGTGCTATCTTCAACATGTTTAGTAAGCATGTTTATTAAGCATATATATACTAGTATTCATACGCGAATTTATAAATGTGTTTGAAGCAGAGGTTCAAAAGCTAGAGGCTAACCAACTTCAGCTTGGGACCATCAGGTATTAATTAATGTCGTGCCTTTAATAACCATCAGGTCACCTTTGTATGTATACATAAGCCATTGTAGTTATATGGATCATAATATCAAAAAGACAATACGCAAATTCATAAATTTGTTTGAAACAGAGATTTTTCTGAGTAGGTTTACTAATATTTTCAATTTAATTTATTTCCCCCTTCAAATTGTAAATAAAAATAGTAATAATTGTTTCAACTCTTGAAGTAATATGTGCATAGAAAAGTAGGTATTTTTTGTGTTAACATAATATAATTTTGCATGGCACAAATATTTTAAGTAATAATTTATTTTAAATGTTGAAAGCTAAAATGAATGAGATAAATGAGAAAGGAAAAGAGAAAAAGCCCGCGAATGAGATGAATGAGATAAATGAGCAAGAAAATGAGCATGTTGATCATTCGAAGACAATACGCGAATTCATAAATTTGTTTAAACCAGAGATTTTTCTGAGTAGGTTTACTAATATTTTCAATTTAATTTATTTTCCCCATCAAATTGTAAACAAAAAATAGTAATAATTGTTTCAACTATTGAAATAATATGTGCATAGAAAAGTAGATATTTTTTGTGTTAACATAATATAATTTTGCATGGCACAAATATTTTAAGTAATGATTTATTTTAAATGTTGAAAGCAAAAAGGAATAAGATAAATGAGCAAGGAAAAGAGAAAAAGCCCACGAATGAGATGAATGAGTTAAATGAGCAAGGAAATGAGCATGTTGATCATTCGAAGACAATACGTGAATTCATAAATTTGTTTAAACCAGAGATTTTTCTGAGTAGGTTTACTAATATTTTCAATTTAATTTATTTTCCCCTTCAAATTGTAAACAAAAAAATAGTAATATTTGTTTCAACTCTTGAAATAACATGTGCATAGAAAAGTAGGTATTTTTTGTTAACATAATATAATTTTTCATGACACAAATATTTTAACTAATGAATTTTTTAATGTTCAAAGAAAAAGAAATGAGATAAATGAGTAAGGAAAAGAGAAATATTAATTTCTCGCGCAAAATTGAACTTTATTCCCAGGTGGTGTTACCACCCGAGACTAAAGGACCCCCTTTTGTCACGGGTGGTAACCACCCGGGACTAAAGGGCGAAAATTCGCCTTCAGGGCATCCTGCGCGTAATGCTCCTTTTGTCACGGGTCGTGAGGCAACCCGTGATAAAAGGGGGGGGGGCTTTAGTCTCGGATCGTATTACGACCCAAAACTAAAGGGCCTTTTATCATGGTTGGTAATACGACCCGTGACAAAAGGTGGGGGTTCTATATAAGCCTCGTCGCCTTCTAGAGCATTTAGCCGTTTCCCCCAAATCGCGCCGTTCTTCCTCCGTCATCGTCGCCGCCGCCTCTCCTCGCCGCGCCTGTCCCCGATGCACCCCTCTTCTCCGACACGCCACGCCGCTCCTCTCCGACACACCGCTCCTTTCCAACGCGCCGCTCCTCCCCGACACGCGCGTAGCGCCGTCTCCCGCCGCCCGGCCGAGCTCGGCGGCGCCGACATCCTCCCTCCCCGTCCCCGACGCGCATCTCCGTCCCCGACGCGGCGGCCCTCCGCGACGCAATGACCCTCCCCGACTCACCGCCCCCGCCTCCCCCCGCACCGATCCCTCCTCGGCGGCGACCCCTGGACCTCCTCGGCGGCGGCCTCCTCTAGCCGGTATGCCGCGCCGCCACCGCCAACGCTTCCGCTTGCCCCCCCCCCCCCCCCCTCTGCGGCCGCCGGCCGGGGCGCGGGGGTTTTGCCTTGCTGACGTCAGCCCGTGAAATGCTGGCGTCAGCAAGCATTTTTAATTAATTTTATTTGATTTAGTTTATGTTTTGATATTAATTAGAAATTATAATTGTGTGTAAATTTTTAATATGAAATTTTATTATAGGATTAGAAAGAAATTTTAATTAGAAATTTCTATATTTTTTGTGTATATTTGTGTACCAAAATCTAATTGTATTTTTTTAGTTTAATTAAATTGTAATGCTTTGTATATTTTTGTGTGTATATTTGTGTACCAAAATCTAATTGTTTTGTAATATACAATTTCATAGTTTTGAGTATTTGAGTTCTTAATTGTTTTTTAATATATATGTAATTTTGAGTTCTTAATTGTGTATTTGAGTTCTTAATTGTTTTCTAATATATATGTAATATTGAGTTCTTAATTATGTATTTGAGTTCTTAATTGTTTTCTAATATATATGTAATTTTGAATTCATAATTGTGTATTTGAGTTCTTAATTGTTTTCTAATATATATGTAATTTTGAGTTCTTAATTGTGTATTTGAGTTCTTAATTGTTTTCTAATATATATGTAATTTTGAGTTCTTAATTGTGTATTTGAATTCTTAATTGTTTTCTAATATACAATTTCATTAGTTTGATACTTCTGAAGTCGACGACTGCCGCGTCGTCTTGAACAAGTGACTTCCCGTCACCTCTGTCATTCTCCCACACGGCACCGCCATCAACAAGCATCGTCCGTCCACAAGTTAGTAGAAATATTTTGACTTTGCTTGTTCAAGAAAATTCGTAGTAAATACTTGTTCATTCTAGAAATTCATAGAAAAACTTGTTGCTTATTCTAGAAATTCAAAGAAAATTCTTGGTAAATACTTGTTTACTCTAGAAAGTTTTAGAAATTATTGAAAATTACATAAATTCATAGAAAAATTCTTGTTTATTCTAGAAATTCAAATAAAAACTTGTTGCTTATTCTAGAAATTCAAAGAAAAACTAGTTGCTTATTCTAGAATTCATAGAAAATTCTTGGTAAATACTTGTTTACTCTAGAAAGTTTTAGAAATTGTTGAAAATTACATAATGTCATAGAATATTCTTGTTTATTATAGAAATTCATAGAAAATTTTTGTTTATTCTAGAAATTCATATACAAACTTGTTGCTTATTCTAAAAATTCATAGAAAACTTGTTGCTTATTCTTGAAATTCATAGAAAATTCTTGGTAAATACTTGTTTACTCTAGAAAGTTTTAGAAATTGTTGAAAATTACATAAATTCATTGAATATTCTTGTTTATTATAGAAATTTATAGAAAATTCTTGTTTATTCTAGAAATTCATAGAAAACTTGTTGCTTATTCTTGAACTTCATAGAAAATTCTTAGTAAATACTTGTTTACTCTAGAAAGTTTTAGAAATTATTGAAAATTACATAAATTCGTAGAATATTCTTGTTTATTATAAAATTCATAGAAAATTCTTGTTTATTCTAGAAATTCATAGAAAATATTTGTTTATTCCAGATGGATGACAACCATGACAACTTTATGGCCGATATTACAGCTAGTGGTACAAATACAATTGCAACCTTCACCGAGGAGGAGTGTAGTCAGGCGGATATGTACTTGAACATACCTCCGAACGAGGACACTGCTGCCCCTGTCATGGACACAACAACTAATATTGAGAACAATTCTAGAAACAATGAGCAAAGTCTAGTGAATGAGAGTATTGAATGTTCCCACAAGGTCATGTATCAGATCACAGAAGTATCAGATGATGGCCAACCATGTGCTCCAAAAAAATCAAGGACAAGTATGTGTCACAGTGTGGGGCTATTGTAAGGGACAATGTGCCCATCAACTACAAAGAATGGAAGGGAAAAGCAGATAATCCACACGTGGTTCCAGACTCAGTGAAAAATTTGTTGTGGGATGAAATACTAAAACACTTCACACTTCCTGAAGGTGTTGAACCAGCCAATGTGAAGCGTTGGACTCTCATGAGGATGGAAACACAATTTCAGAAGTTCAAACAGCAACTCGATAAAGATTATATCAAGAAGAATCGAACTCCAAATTGGATTGAATATCCCAAGTTAAAAGAACACTGGACGTCCTTTGTGGAATACAAGAAAAGTGAAGATTTCGCCAAGGCGAGTGCACGAGGGAAGCAAAGTCATGCTAAGAAGGAACACAACCATCATCTTGGTTGAGGTGGATATGCATTTGCAGTTCCCAAGTGGTGGAAGATGGAAGAAGACCTTCTCGCACAAGGTACCATACCAGCGGTCGTTGATTGGCCCGAGCGAGTGAAGAATTGGTATTTTTCTCATGGAGGCACAATTAACTCCGAAGATGGTACCCTTGATTACCCACCCTCGTTACGAGAGACTACACTTGAAATATTGAAAATAATTGAAGATGTCAGAGCGGGCAGAGTGAAGGTTGACAGAGAGATCGATGAGCTCACTATGGCGCTCAAGAATCTTGAACACCCAAGACGTTGCAGGGGCTTCGGGGTGGTACCATGGAAATTTGGCTTCAGCCGTAGAAGAAGAAGAGAGCGCGAAGAGGAGGAACGACGGCAAGAGTTAGAAAAAAGACTTAAAGAACACGAAGAAAAGTTAACGACAGATATTGATCGGCGAGTGGCCGCCACTATAAATGAGATGGCCCTAGCACAAGGACTGCCTCTAGTACAAGTTCCTTCTGCTCACTTTTCCAGTTGTGCTTCCGCGGCGGTTCCCAAAGAGCAAAGGGCAATATAAGGAGTTCAAGTGGATAGCCAACAATACCCTATGGATGACATCTGTCGGCGCACCAGATGTGAGATTCACAAGCCATTCGGCAACATCAAAATAAAGGTATGTCTAATTCATGCTTTTATTACATCAATAATTGATCATATATATTACTTTGATTTTTGTGGACAGGCATTCACAATGCTAATATTAACTAATTAAATATTTATTCTCAGGTGGCGGACGGAAGTGCTTTTGCACAGTTTCCTGGACAAACGAGCCACGGCATGCCGATTCCACATGGCTACGCCTCAGTTAGCGTAGAGAGGATATGTCAACCTGATTTTGAGGAGCTAGAGATAGATATCCCAGGAGGTGACGGGTAAAAGACACTTAAGGATGCGCTACACGGTATCATACTATGGCCAAAACGTTACATCGTCATAATCCCTAAGAATTATGGATCTCCGAGAGACCACCTGGAGCAGGGGCCGTCATCGTCAGTACCTGCTCGCGAGCCTCTACAATCGTCTCTGGGTCTGTCATCGTCACTACCTACTAGCTCACCTTCTCCGCAACTACTATACGACAATTCGGGTGAACGGAGCTCCAGCGATCATGATGATGACATCCCTCCCAATTCACCTCGATCATCAACCATTCGCCACAAGCTCTCGAGCGCAATCTTTCTGGTCGGTGCAACCACCAAAGAAAAAAATGAAAACGACCAGCAAAGAAAAAGCCCGAGGCAAAGATAGATGAAGAAACAGAAGGGACAGTACGGAAAGAAGTCAAGGACTTCTTTGAAAAAGCAAAAGAAAGAAGAAAACAGGAAGAGCTGGAGGCCAAAAAAAATGAAGGTCGTAAGGAGAGACTCAAGGCTTTCATAGACGATAAGGAAACAAAAAGGAGAAGGAAACTACCGTTGAAAACGGATTATGAGCGTTCAGTGGACAAGTCTTATGCTAAGAAGAGACAACGAGGGTCGTCGAATAGTTACATCGAGCAAATACCTGCATCGACGTCGGGGACCGCCACCACAGACAAGAACAATGAGATTCCCGCGTCGACGTCGGGACCACCTCCCTAGACAAGAACGAGATTTCTGCGTCGACGTCGGGGATCGCCAGAAACATTGAGCAAATACCTGCATCCACGACCCATCAAACTAACTTGTTTGCGGGCATCAGTCCACAAGTGCAAAAAGCTATTGACAACATGTGTGAAGATGAACTGGCTCAGTTCATTAGCTTTTATGAACAAACAAAGCTGCCTATTGGTGGTCTTATCAGCCTTGAAGACCTACCAGAAGATAATAATCAAGAATTTAGATGGCGCTTTGAGCTAGGAAAACCTCTAGTGAAGCTAGAAATGGTCAACAAGCTCCCAACTAAGATGCAAAGATTTCATGACTGTTACTTGAAGAAGTCAACTGAGGGATCGGAGATGTTTGGTATGCTCGTGAGACCTATAGATTTTGCCCTTCAAAACGAGAAGGTGGTTGGCTCCAATTCACTGATATCTATGAAATTTACCATCTGGATGCCCTGAATACCGATCTTATGATAGCCTGGTGTCTATAAGTGACATATTTTCATATGTTTATAAATAACTTTATTACATTTGTCGATCTACTAATTAACATTTGACTTTCTTCTTGTGTAGCCTACAACTTATTGAGATGGGAATGAAGGGTTATTCAAGAATTGCTTTCATGGACCCATCAAAAGTTAACGCGGATGAGATTAAAAACCGACAGAAAACAACAATCGAAACCGTTTTTAGGCACTTAGATGAGTTTCATTACAAGAACCTTATACTACTGCCTTACAACTTCAAGTAAGTACGATTGTCATCTAATTATCATTGTTAATTCTATTTAGTCAATTCTAATCTCCATGAGGATGCATACAGACTCCACTGGGTTCTACTCACAATCAGTATCGATAATAGCAACATCAATGTGTATGATTCATTGAGAAAAGATCGCTTAGAATACCAAGACCTTGAAGATGTATTCCACGAGTAATAATTCCTATGACATTTTCTTTAATGCAATATATATATATATATATATATTTAGCTTTTATACTAACATATTTTATCTTTTAATATTTTGCCGTAGAGCTTGGACCATGTTCATTGCAAAGCACCAAGGAGCATTTCAACCCAAAATTAGATGGGTGTATGATTTTCCGGTACGTATACAAATAACAACTTCAGATTGGGAATATTTAAAATGTATAACACTACAATTTCATATTCTGTTCTCCTCTCCAATTTAGTGTTTGAGACAAGAGCAAGGAAATAATTTATGCGGGTACTACGTTTGTGAGTTCATACACCATCACTGTGGCAACGCGGATGATGATAGTGTAAGTAAAATAAACTTATTAATAATACATCATTTTTATCCTTTTTGTATATTTAATCGCTTGCTGTATTATATCAACCTATTTGCAAATTACAGAGGATTATAAAAAGGAACGCACTCATTGAGAATGATCGTCTCTTGGCAATTCAAGAAGCTCTCGTGGGATTCCTCATGGATGAGGTGGTTAATCCACAAGGAAAACATCATTATGACAACCATCCAATTGACTGACTCACCTCCGAGGAAAGCTAAATGAGACAAAAAATTTAAACAGAATGATATTTTGATGTATATATACTATATGGGGTTTTGATGTATATATACTAGTTTAAGAAAATACTATTTATTTTCATGTGTATAAAATATTCTGTGTATATAAATTTATAAGTTTATATATGTAGATATATAGGGCTTAATTTATATATAAGTCTAATATAACTGCGTATAAGGTATATATATACAGGTATATACCTATATACAAGTTCAAATACGTATACGTGCATATACGGGTTAGACACCAATTAGAATATACGCTCAAATCAAAAACAAAAAAAAGAGAAACGAGACCCTTTAGTCTCGGTTGGTATTACCAACCGAGACTAAAGGGGGTGGGCGCAGGTGCTGGCGTGCCCCCATAGTCTCGGTTCGTAATACCACCCAGGACTAAAGGATCATTTAGTCCCGATTGCAACCGGGACTAAAAGGGGGCCTTTTGTCTCGGAACTTTAGTCCCGGTTGGACTTGAGAGACCTATGCCCCTCTCCAACCGGGACTAAAGCCCCTCTCCCTACCAGTGCAAAGGGCATTTCAGTACATTCACATGGTTTCTCTCCCTTTCAAAATAATTATTTTAATTTAGATAGTATCTACCAGCAAACTGCTGTAACCGGACGATGTCTTCTGGCAAAATCACGATTGAATGGCGTCTTTTAGCAAAGATCACAAATGAAGAGTGTCCATGAGCAAATTCACCCATCAAAATAAGGACCTTGTTTGGTTCCTACTAGTAGTGTGTCGGGGATATCAAGTTTACGGGCGCCCGCACCGGGACGCCCTTGCGGTCGATTTCCGACCGGGGTCAACCCACACGTGACCAGACCCATGCAGGTGGGCACGGGAAAGCAAAAGTAACAAGGCACCCAGGAAAAGTTTTCAAAAAAATAAAAGAATATTCTAAAAATCAATTTGGTAAAAAGTTTGAAAGAAATTTTAGAAAAATATTTTGAAAAATGTACGGAAAACTTTTATGAAAAATTATTTGCACAAAGTTTTCGAGCAAAAATGAGAAACATTTGAAGAAACGTTTACAAAAAATCAGAATAAAAACATAAAACAAAATATCAGAAAAAGTTTTTCAGAAAAAAAGTTTTGTAGAAAAAAATTTTCAGGGAAAAATTGCAAAAAACTTGAGAAAAAGTTATACACACCGAAATTTGAACAAAAAGTTTTTTAAAAAAAATTGGAAGAAAGTTTTGAAGAAAAAGTTTTCGGACAAACTTGAGAAAAAAATTATAAAAAAATCAATCACCGAAAGAAGGAACGAAAGCTTTTGACAAAAAATCATAAAATAAATTTTTGAAAGCAAAGATTTAGATAAAAACTTTTGGAAAAAGAAAAATTTTGGCACTGACCCTGCGCGGTTGCGCCTTGCGGACGAGCTCGCCTCTCCTAGTGCTGACGCTCATCGGCGCGCGAGCTCGCCACGACCAAATGCCGCTGCTCTCCCGGGCGCGCCCACGGCCGCCGGGATCCGCCGGAGGAGCTCGCCGGACACCGGCCACTTCACTTCAAGGCCACGGGAATGCGGCATGCGGACGGGGCGATATCCCTCCACGGCGGGTGGGCGGGCTTGCCGCCGGAGGAGCTCACCGGGGGCCGCCACCGCCGGGATCCGGCCTGCAGGAGCGCCAGCTGGGCCGTTACCGCCGGGGACTTGGCCTAGAGGAGCTCGTCGGGATTCAGGAGAGAAGAAAAGTGATGGGAGAGAGAGGGAGCGGTTGAGAGGTCGCGGGCGTGGTGATAATGGCGTGGGCCCCGCCCATGTGGGCGGGTCTGAGTGTGGGTGGGCTGGTAGCGGTGGAGTGGAGTCGACCGGGAGCTGGATAAGTCACGCTCGGCTGTAAACTCAACATTGGGTAGTGTGTCTAAACATCCCCCGTACACTCGGGTCGGGTCTTCTTTCTTTTTTTTTTTTCTTTCTTTTTCGCAGTCGCCAATCCTCTCGTCTTGGGTCTACATCTATAAAAATTACGATGTTGTGTTTGTATTGCTCAGGCGAATTTTCTATCCAAAATTTGGCGAACGTGACCGCACGCGTGCTTGCTACGAGCTTGTCGACGGCAGATCGATCCGCTGAGCACGCGGTAGCCTCGGCAGCTTCAGCATCGTTCCCTCTTGATCAACTGGAGGTTTCCTGCAACCTTTGCAACCAAAGCCCCAGATGCCGCATGACGGCTGGGCCGCCGCGCCACTGGCTGCGGTGGGTGGGTTCCGGCCATGGAAGATGGATCCGACGCTAGCGCTATTAGGGTGCCCGAGGCCAATCGCCATTGGCAACCCTATTCACCTATCACTGTATCTAGGCCTGCATCTGCATCTGGCACTGCCCCATCAGGCAACAGGGGCCGATGCATCATCTATGGGTTATTTGGTTCCAGGCCATTACAATTTCTCAAAGTTGGAGAAACGCCACTACTAATCGCGTATTTTGAAATTTACCATTACAATTCTTGACTTCCCTCGAATATGCAACGGAATACGTATGAAGACGACTTGGGTCCAACTGCACGCGTATACGAAGACGTACATCTCATCGTATTTCCACTCTACTCTCAATGACATGCGGGCCCCACTTGTCAGCATCTTCTTCCTCCTCTCATCTCCCTTCCTCTTCTCATGCGTTCACTGTTCAGTGCAGGGGAGCGGGTCCGGCGGCCGGAGGGGAGGCGCGGCGGCCGGCCGTGTCCCCCGGCGCGGCCTCCCAAGATCTGGAGAGAGTGACGAGGGTCGGCGGCGCGGGATCCCCCGGCGCGAGGGCGCCAACCGGCTAGCGGCGTGCGGCTGCGGGGTCTTCCACACAAGAAGGAGCTCGCTCGCGGTGGCGCCCGCCCGCGGCGTCACATCCGGCCGGGCGCATCGCGCGCGAACCCGCCCGGCGGCGGAGGGGAGCCTCCCCAACCCCCAACGATCGCGCCTGCCGCCGCCGTTGACGGTGTTGCCCTCCGGGGGCGGCGCACGCCGGCCACCGTACCCCGCCATGCCCACGCCACCGACAAGCGTGCTCGACTCGGCCGGGACCGCATCTCGGTCGCCGCATCCGTGCTCGGGGGACCCCGCCGCCCCTTGGTCCTCCCGCCGCCGCGGGGATCCCTGCTCCTCCGCGCGGATCGAGAGGCCGCTACGACCTCGGGTCTCGCACCTCCCCGATGGAGGGAGCGGCGGGGGGGGGCGGGCGGCCTCGCGGCTCGACGGCGGTCGGTGCCGGGAGCCCATGCGGGGGAGAGAGAGCGGCGGGGAGGGCGGGGAACCCGTCCGCGCGAAGAGGGAGGGGCGGAGCGGCGGGGGCAAAGGCAGGGGCCGCCGCCCTCGAGGCAGAGAAGGGGAGGGGCCGCCGAACTGCGCGATGAGGGGCGCGGCCGCAGGTGAGGGGGTGGCCAGCTGGGGATGGAAAAGAAGGGAACAGAGATGGCTGAGTGAGAGAGGACAGGAAGAAGAAGATGATGCTGACGAGTGGGTCCCGCGTGTCATTGAAATGAGAGCCCAAATACAATGAGATGTACGTCTTCGTATACACCTGCAGCTGGGCCCGAGTCGTCTTCATACGTATTCCGTGGCATATTCGAGGGAAGTCAAGAATTGTAATGGCAAATTTCAAAATACGCGAATAGTAGTGGCGTTTCTCCAACTTTGAGAAATTGTAATGGCCTGGAACCAAATAACCCATCATCTATCGGTGCTCAATATGTTCCCTCCATCGCCCACTACCGAAAAACGTGAATTTGCCAAGAGCCCTGCTTTTTGCCGTGAGCTTTTTCCAGGCTCAAGGAAAATACATTTTTGCTGACAGCCAAGAGGCAAATTCACGGCAAAAATCTTAACTCACACAAACTTGCTATTTTCCCGTGAGCCTTGAGGCCGGCTCATGGCAAAATGTCTATTTTTCGTGAGCCTGCCTCGAGGCTCACGGCAAATAGCCATTTCTGCTGCGGGCCGGATTCAAGCTCACAGCAGTACCAATTTTGCTGTGAGTATATCTTTAACTCACGACAAAATCTATTTTTTCATCTCAAAATACCTTTGTAGCTTTTTCATGCAATTTTTATCTTTCGTACCCTAAATCTTTTCTACTATTCATATACAACATGAGGTACTCCATGATAAAATTTGATACATTTTTGCATTTGTTTTTCTATATTTAACTACTTAATTGTCTTTCAAGTACTTTTCGAATCAAGTCAAATTTGAACTGCAACTGATTTAAATAGTAGAGAAAATTAAGTGGGAAGATGGTATACATGTTATTTAGCCAAATTTGAGACCTTACCCATAAAATGAAAAGAAATTTTGAACATGTTGTCCAGAAACACAATCCGAGACGCGCGTCTGAATGATTTTAAAATTCTAAAAAATGCAAATGTAGTCTGAAAATCATGAAATTTGTTGATATCTCATGATATCATACATGGAGCCTATGGTAAAAAATTAAATATGTTTCGCACATTTTGTCGTGTACATTGCTTAAAAACCGAAACATCTCCAACAAAAGTTCATAAATTTAAGGAGGTGGTTAGATTTGTAGGCAAAGAGACATTCAAATTGGAATTTGAATTCAAAAATTTTTATATTGTCCACAAACTACATGTGCTACTCCATATTAAAATTTGATTTTTTTGCTTTTATTTGCTATATTTAACTATTGAAATGCTTTTGATGAAATTATTTTTAAAAATCTTTTCCCCGTGGGCCCAAACTCGGACTCACCACAAAGCCTAATTTGGATGGTCAGCCCAATAACCCGCCGCCCCCTCCCCCTAAACCCTAGACTATATAACCCCTCATTCATTCCTCCCTCCAAGCCACCGCCATAGACCTCCTCCCTTCATGTCGCCTCCTCCTCTCTTCTCTCTCTCACTTGACGGCTCAACACTGCCACAGTCTCGCTGTCTCCCTCCTTTCCCCTCTGCTCGCCCCTCACATCATGGTGAGGAGCGGCGACGGGACGAGGCACGGTGGCAGCAACTGTCTCTGCGCGAGATCTAGTGACGGCCTGCTCCCTCCCCCATACCGGTGGACACGCGAGATCTGGCGACGGGTGCTCATCTGCCCTCTCCGCGACATCCCGATCTAGATCCCCACGGTGGCGGCCTCCTCCACCACAGCGGCCACGAGCTTCCTCAGGCGCAGCCACGAGCTCCTCCCCCTCGGTGACCGACGCATTGATGGCAGATCCAGCGAAGGGCAGTGGATCCCATCCTCTCCGCCATCGACGGCCTTCTTCCCCACGTGTGGCTTCTTCCTCTGTGGCTCCTCCAGATCCAACACAACCTTCTCTCCCCCCGGCGGCTTCCTCCTCATGCCCATGAGGTGCTGGCCTAGTCCTGGTGGTGGAGGTGGCGGTGGCGGTGGTGGCTCGACTGCTGTGGGGAGGTGGCGGCGGTGGCCGATCAATGGGGCCGCGGTGCCTGGCCTGTGCGATGTCCCCTGTCGATTTGATTGTTTTAGTTTTTCAAAACTGTTTGCTGAGAGCCATGTGTACTCAAGGAGACCTCTGAACGTCGACCTCCGAACATGGCTTCGATTCCGGCGGTAGACCTCCGAACGTCGCTCGGGCAGGATCCCGTTAGGGAGATGCACGTAGGGTTGCTCTAGGGTCGGCAAGGCCACCTAGAACGCCTTCAGACGTCGCGGAGACAAAGGAAGAACAGCAAGTAGTAGATTGAAAAAGTTGGGAAGAGGTAAAAGTAAATACGAGACAATAAATGTATTTGATCGATTGGATGATGAACCTCAATCGGTCGTGGCCCTTTATATTTATAGGTGGGAGGTCTTGCCCTGCAAGGTAATCCTTTTACAAGCCTAATCTATCATGACTCCTCAATTTGGTTCGGAATCGGGGAGGCACCGGCTGACTGATGAAGGGCACCGGTCAGACCGCTGCACCCGGCGTGTAGGTCTTGGAGAAGTCATATCTCCTTCATCCGGACTCTGATTTGGACTTTCCACATATTGATTTTGATCTACTCGACGAGATCTATCCAATGGTAAAGTCCAAATAGGATTTCGTGGACTTTGACCACTGCGGTCTGACCGGTGGGGCCCATAGGTCTGACCTGTCGGATGAGACCTGCCATTTTGGGTGCGAACAGATATAATAAAAATCTGAAAAGTCAAAATAAAAACGAACTAGACCAAGTATCATATTATTACTACATCTTTAGTATGCATATACTACTACATTTTAAACAATAAATTAGTTTGTAACTTCCGAGAGAACTTATGTAGTAGTGCTACATGTCAATAAATTTTTTACGTTTTCAAAAGAGGTTAAAATATATGCATATCACATGCATCTTATTAGTAAGCTATTAGTATAGATGAAGCAATGGATGCTTACATATGTGCATGCATACTCACCTGATCACCTCTACAAAAACAGGCACACACTTCCTAGTTCCTAACCCTACAATCACCTGTAAGATAGACGTCGTCACGCTCACGCCTTTTGGTGACCACGTTAAGACACCAACAATCCACAGACAACCCCATCTTTATCCTGCAATGGATGCAAATTTTGCTGATGTAGACACAATTAAATGATGAGAGTGAGAGCTGTGTTGTCATCTACCTGGCAGTATTTGGTTCATGATCACAAATCATATCATATATAACTATATAGGAGCACTCCACTAATCATTTCTCTCAACATGCAAGCAATCCACGTTAGCGCCACATCACCATCCATTAGGACTATCTGTTTATTTCTCATGACGATTTTTGTACTAATAACATCCATGTATAGACTATCTATTTATTTCTCATACCGATTTTTATGACTAATAACATCCATGCATAAAATTTATAAAGCTTGTGAGTACCACGTTATAAAATTCCCACAGTAGAATACATGAAGGATCAATAAATAAGAGATATCCTCTATTAATAATGTCATTTGCAAAAGAATGCTGCCTTGCACTCTTTTAAATTTTCTACTTTCAAAGTTTTGGATTTCAAATTCCTTTTTACGCCACCTCCACCCAATCCTTGAAGATACGGAGCAATCTTATATAAAGACTAAGTGAAGGTTGGTATGGCTCATCTTAAAATTTTGCTTAAAAATAATTCTCGTCACAAGGCGCGAGGTATCACTATTAAACATAAGTTATCTGCATGTAATATTATGATCGAAAATTTCTCTCAAATCCCGCAGTAACGCGCGAGGAATTACCTAGTACTTACAAGTTTTGGTGGATCTACTATTTTATGCCCTCATGAAAGGAGTGATGAGCGATTTCCGACAAACTAGTCCCACTCACCGTTTTCATTTTCCTACAATAGTCCCACTCAGCATTGTCATCATCATACAATCGTACTCTCACAGAAAACAAAAGCCGGTACCCATGTAGTTAAAAAACCACGTGCCAAAATTTATATATAAATTCATACAACACAACTTATTATCACATGCTTGTTGTGTCATTACCTTTATAAATCAAGAGAAAATATTTGCAATAAAAAAATGCACAAAGTTTATGCGAGCAGATTTTGTATACCAAACTTTGTATAAATTTGTTCAATAAAAATTTGTACACAAAATATTTAAATATGTAAAAAAATTGAAACAAACATTGGCAACGATTGGGGCAAAACATTTGAAAATTGAAGTTAGGCAAAAAGAATTAGGAACCGAAATCCAAAAGGCAAAGATTGTACACAAAAGTACACAGAACAAAGGTTATGGGGAAAACTTAGAAAAAGGTAAAAACAAAGAGGGAGGAACAAAAGTAGCTAGCTGATCCGCCCACTAGGCCAAAAACTATTTGTGCTGAGACATGAAAAATAGATTGCTGTCACATGCAACTATCACCCGCCAGTATAGTGGTGGGGGGCACAATGCTGGCGGGCGCTTATGTCACCCTCCAGCACAAATGCACAATATTGGTGGGCGACATAAGACACTCACCAGCACAAATGGAAGCATTTGTGCTGGCGGGTGCCTTATGTCGCCCACCAACACTGTGCCTTTGCAAAATCAACAATCCCTTTTTAAAGTAGTAAAACGTTGTCAAATAAAAAAGTTGTAAACTACAAAGTCCCATACTTCCATAACTTGTCAATATGTACAATTTTTATTCGGGTTGTTGCTTCATTTGACAAAGTGGTAGTAATTATGTTCACAAAATCTATATCTCTTATATAGTTTGAACTATGTGAGATGTGTATAAGATTTGTGAAGAATGTTGTTACCACTATTCCGGATGAGCAAATGATCAAAATAAAAGTTGTTCGTCTTCAAAAGTTATAGAACTTTGTAGTTGAACCATTTTTTATTTGAATTACTTTTTTTGAAGTAAAGTACGTCTGAATTTTTGAAATTTGAAAATTTGAATTTTTCAAATGGTCTCAAATGGAGAAACTCTCAACATGAAAGTTGTAGATCCTGAGAAGTTATGAAATTTCGTTGTTTACAAATTTTTTATTTGAAATCATATTGTCAATGAAATCTAAATTTGAATCTCTCAAATTTGAAATTCAAATTTCATAAATGACCTCAAATGGAAAAACGCCCAACACGGCAAACTCCACCTTTGTCGTGTGCCTTAGGCATGGCACATGACAAACTTGTGTGCGGGCCCACATACAGCCACACACAACAGACTCATGGAAAACGGCCTGCGTTGTGTGTGGCTGCATGTGGGCCCGCACACACGTTTGTCGTGCACTAAATACGAGGCACACGACAAACTCCCCCTTTGCCATGTGCCAGAGCACACGACAAACGTGTGTACTCGTAGCCACTCAACACACTCCACACAGCACACCACTTCCTCCCCCGGCACCGCTGCCACCGCACCACCACGCCTCTCCGCCACTGCGACCATACCTGTAACACCCCGTGTTTTTGCTCAGTGACAAATTGTGCTAATGACCCACTTAATCACTCCTATAAATCACCTTGAGGACCTTAGGTAAACCCCTGGTCAAAACCCTAGCTCAAACCCCTTTTGTTCCCTTAACCCCCTGATGCCATTTTGGAACTTTGGCGCGTTCTCCAAAATTTCCCTAAACACTTCAAAACCACCCAAAGAGAAAAATGTGCAGAATGTTTAGGCACACAACTTTGTTGTTGAGTGGCATTTGAAATTTGGAGGAATTCTTGGTGAAACAGGCCTTGGAAGGTGCTTTGTTCCTATTCACAGGCGCCGAGTTTTTAGCCATGTTGGCATGGCGTTCCTGCTTCATTTCTTGGACAAAACCCCTGCAAGTCTTTGTGAAAGTTGTAGAGGGATCCCTAATCTCCAACTTTGCTTCAGACGCTAAGGTACAGTTTCGTTTGGAAAATTGGAGAAAAACAATTTTGAAAACAGAATCATGAAATACATTTGCACCGAGAGCGCCGGAACGCATCCAGGGTGCGACGTCACGCGCGGCCACGTCGGCCACCGCCGTACGCGCCGTACCCGCTTCGGGCGCGCACGCCGAGGCGCCGGTGTGACCGCCGGTCACGCGCGCGCGGCCCGGCGAGCACCCGTGTGTGCCGTCCGTGGCAAGTGGCGGGGCCGGGTGGCGCGAATCCGCCCGGCCGGCGCACCGTCCGCGGCGTGCCATTGGCCGCCGGAGCGGCGCACGTCGCCGGCCATGCCCTCGACCTCCCTACGCAGCCTAGTGGCACTGGCACGTTCCTACCTACCCCAACCGACCTTCCCATGCGCTTATAAGCCGGTCCTCGCTGTCCCTCGCGCGCACGCGTTCTTGCCGAGCTGCCACCGTCCGCCATTGCCGCCGCTCGGTGAGCACCGTGCTCCAGTCGATTTCCTCGCACACCCAAGAGCTCCAGCCCTTCCCTGTGAACCACAACACCTCCCCGAGCCACGTGTTGATCAAGCTGAGCCACCCTTTCGCCAGAGCCCGAGCCTCCGCGGCCGCCGCCGGACCACCGCCGTCGAGCTCGCTCCTCCGCCGCTTCTGCAAGCCCTGTGACCTGCCTGGTACCTCCCCTGGGTCACATGGAAGCTTCCTATGCAGCATGTGGTTGAGCCCAGGCCCTTCCCTCACCGCCGCCGAGCTTCCCGCAGGCGCGCCACCGCTGTTCCGCCGCCGCCGCTCACCGGAGTCATCCCCCGTCGATCCACCGCCACCAATCGGTCGCAGGTGAGCCTAATCGACGATCCCCCTTGCTTGTTTGCGTGGCCGAGCCCTACATCGCCGCCGGCGAGCCGGTTCCCGCCGTCGGGACCGAGGGGGATGAACCGAGGGTGGAATTGTAAAGATTTTAAAAGTTTCAAGGTCCCCGGCGCAAAAAGATTCTTCCTTGTTTTGTAAATCAGTCCAGCACCTTGTAAAATCGATTAAAAATCACAGAAAAATCCAAAAATAGCAAACCCCATTTTGCTGTGCTCAGTGTGACAAGAACTACAACTTTGTCCAAATATGTATATACTTTTGAGTTTTGGTTTTTGCTTGAAAAATAGGAATGTGAAATACTTAGATTGGTGTTTCTGCAAAATCCACCCAAGCTCTTGACCTAGATTTTGGATATGGTGTGGTAGCTAGTAGGTTTAGCCTCTGTGCAAAAATTTGCACAAAGTTGCTGCAGGGATCGTCCTGAATAAATTATTTTGTGATATTGGTAAATCTGCCTAGATGATTTTTGTAGCTGGTTACATAATTATTTTTGAGCCCAACTTCTGGCTATAGTCTTGTTGAATTAAAAAGCAACTTTTGTGAATTTACCATGATTGTATCTCTGTTAGAAATATTATTTCCTCATTTATGCTTGTTTTTAATCATAAATATGTGTAGCATGTTTCATGAAGGCTATATGTTTGTTTGTTAGTTCTTTAAGCTTGTTTTGGACCAGAGTATGTGTAGGAGAAAGTTGAGACTCAATTCTGTCCTATTTGTTTTGTTATGCTTTATTCCCTTTTATGCTAACTAGGAATGCTCCTATTTTGGTGTATTAAATTCAATGGTGCTAAAACCCTTTTTCTTGTTGTTCATGTATGCCTCCTGGTCAGTAGGACCAGTGGGGGGTTGCTGGATCAGTTGTATGTTTTGGTTATGCATGAGAAGCTCAAACTAGAATAATCTAGAAAAGGGAAAATAGGAAAAAGTCACCCTCTCTAGTGCATGCCTTAAGAAGAAGTGTTAGGAAAAGTAAAATGGTGCTAGGAAAATAATGGCCTTGCTGTTTGTTTTTAAATTAATTATTTCTTTAATAGATGTGCACACAATCACCTTAAAGAGACGGCTAAATAGGCCTTTGCTTATTTCTTTAATAGGAAAAATGTGTAAATACTTTTGTTAAGGTGAATATGGCTAACCATATACTCCTTGCAGCTGCTTGCTGCTGTTTATGAATTAATTTAAAACAATTACACTCCTAATCCCCGCATTGCATTCCCCGTGTAGAAGTCCCCGACGGTAGCTATACGCTTGTGCCGGCTGACGAGGACGAGGGAGCAGGAGGAGACGTGCACTACGTGACCGTAGAGCAAGACCCGGGCCAAAGTCCGGAAGTTTGTGTGTCTGCTTGTGCTGACGAAGGCAAGCCCCGGTTTATTCATTAACCCCTGTGTTTCTTTAAAACTTCTGAATTTACTTCTTGTTATTGTATGTGCATTTACGTTCAGGAGTTGAAATGAAACCCTAGTTGCATGATCCATAAGTACCTATGATCTTTTACTAGCCTGTTAGGTCGCTAGTTGCTATGCTTAAGGATCCGGTACAAGTCGAGTGATGTTCGTCACTCGCGAGAATAGGATCTCCTTTATGGAATCACCATATGTTTAAATGGATTGCTCATGTGGTAAGAGCACGGGATTTGGGCTCCGGTCCAATGGCTTCGTGGGCTAAGTGTTTGAACGTAGTAAACACTTGTCGGAAATGGGTACGGTAAGCCTATTACCTAAATGAGGCGGTACGGGGTTTTACTATCACTACCCTTAGGGTTGCGGCCCCGGGCTTGCCACCCGAGTGCATGCGTGAGGCTGGGTGACCTTGGTGGCGTAACCCAGATAAACCTTGTACTTAAGACTGTGAGCTATTATCCCCAAACCGAAGAATGACGGGAACCGCCTGGTTGGTGAACTCTTAGTGAGGGCACCTCCCGTGTGTTTAGGTCCACCTTGCAAGGTTATGAATCAATCGATTGTCGGCCTCTCACCGTCATCTGAGACTACTTACCCGACTGGCCATGATATCCCTTTATGATGGAACTTTGTGAAGATTATTACTTGATTAACTGTTTGTACAACTTTGGTTGTAATAGTTGCTTATCTAGTAATGATTACTTCAACTAGAACATGAGCTAAAATATGGAAAGTAAGGATTCACTACTTAGCAGCTTTTTGGCAAACAAACCCACTAGCCAAAAGCCTTGCATGACTAGAGGTAAAGTCTTTTCTTTTAGACGGGTAAGTCTTGCTGAGTATTAGTATACTCAGCCTTGCTTTATAAATGTTGTTCCAGGTAATGCATCTGATGTGTGGCCCGGAGAACTTCCACCCGGCTGGGAGCTGGAATGGGTGGATGACGAAGAGTGATTGCATCATGGACAGGCCTCCTATGATGTGATCGTATCGTTTAGTTATCTTCCGCTGTTTTCAATAAACTCTGAACCATTTACTTTCATGTCAAAGAACTATGTTTGTAATAATGACCCCTACGGGGATGTGATGGATAATTTGTAAGGCACTCTGGACTCTCCTTCGTGGGAGTTTTAATGCATTCATTCGATCCTCTCTGTGTGTCCAAGTGATTTACCGGGTGTAAACCCGGCAATACTCAACGGGATGTTTCTTTATTATCGCTTAATGACCAAATGGAGTGGTTTAGGCGATAGTACGGAATTATCTCGGGTGGGGTTGTCACAGCTGGTATCAGAGCGATTGAGTGCACTAGAGTGATTAGCTTAATACTAGTCACATGTTTTACAATAAAACTTGCCAAGATTGATTGGATTTCGAAAATCTGTTGGATCGTTAAGGAATGACCTAGATCGAGAGGCCCTAGAGGGAATTTTGGGTTCTTTAACGTGGCATAAGAATCTATGGTTTATTTTGCTAACTTCCAGCACTCTACTTTATGTCAGACTTACTTTTTTGCACAACCAAACTAGATGAGCCACGTGTTTCATACGTGCGCTGTTCCGCATCACGGGAATTGCGAGGGTTGATGGAGTGATCCCTTCCATGGATCTCATCTTCGCGTCTAGATATGAGTTGTGGTGTCGCCACGTGTTTCATACGTGTGCATTCCGCATGTCGATCATGCGAGGCAAGGATACACTCCATTCAAACGGAGGGTTTCCGAGGTTGGACGCTGTCCATGCAGCGGCTTGACGCATGGATACCGTTTCTATAAGTGAACGGTAATGTATGTGGACGCTTTCGTGACGTGCTGGCACGAAAGGTTCGTTTTCTGCAGGTACACTAACCACGCTCGTAAGTCGTTAAGTGCGAATCGAATAGCTCCGACTAGTTATTATAAGGAGAGCCGATTATAAGCTTGCCACCGGCACTAACTACGTCTTTTGGATCCATTTGTGTGAGGTCGTTCAAGGCGTGTGCATGCATAATTAAAATATTGTTAAACCTAAAAATTGGTTCCCAATTGCTTGAATCATTTTTCTAGGGTGAATTGCTTGATCTTAGATAAGATTTTCCTCTCTTTTGAATTTAGGAAAATTCGGGCAGATTCTGTCTCTATCGTTTCTCAATTTTTGTAGCCAAATCTGTAAGGAATATGAATAGGCATCCTTTGGGAAAGTTGTTTGTTATCAAGTTGAGCATCCACTGTGAATGTTTCAGGATTTTAGGAATTTTCTACAGAGAGTTATGCTCAGTTTAGTGAGTCACTGTTCCGCTGTTTTTCAGCACAACCCTTCTGCGAAGCGTTTTTTTTTCGAGCATGTTCCAAATCAATTTAGATTTACCTTTGAATACCAAAAGTGTGCATAATCATGTCATTAAGTTGCTGTGAAAAATTGGGAATTTTGGGGGCCCTGGTTTTTACGATATGAATCTTGTTCATACCTACCAGATTTTTACCCTGATGCTCGCTGATGTCGATTGATATCTAACGTGTAGTTCCTAATTGTTGTACAGATGGCGCAGCCACCGATCTACGAGATCGACGCAGATGGTACGATTCGTACCGATGCCCTGCACTGGGAGGGTTTTCCCCGTATCTTGTGGGAGACTCTCAGTGAGGTGGGCTACGTTACGCCGCCGTTGTACGAGGTGGTCTCTTTTTGGGACCAGGGTGTTCCCTACGCCCGCACGACCGCTACCGTGCTTCCTCACCCCGAGCACCCGGAGTGGGCGGACTTGAGCATGGTGTTTTTTGCTCACCGCGGGTGGAGTCGGTTGAGTCCGCGGCCATGCGGATTCTTCACACTTTCTTTGAGCAGCACCCGGACGAGGTGATGCTTACTGCGCTGGGTTTGTTCTCGGCCATGGACCCACTCGACCCAGCTTGCCGTGAGTGGCTCTCGCTCACCGACGTGTTACTCACGGTAGACCCTCCAGCGGTTGTTGTGCGTCAGCTTCTGAGGTTCTTGGAGGCGGTGTACAACATGCAGGTGTTTCGTCTTTCCACTCAGGGTATGCTCTCCGTTGTGTTGATGGACTCCACAGCGATGAGGGATATCCTTACTCTTGACCTTCAGTACGAGCGCCAGACAGTTGCTCACCTCCAGCAGGAAATCGTTACGCTTCAGGACGAGCGCATTAAGTGGCACCAGGAGCGTGCTGAGCTCACGGAGCAGTTGTTTGCCCGAGAGCACGCTCTTGAGATGACTCAGGTGCAGCTCGCTCACACTGAGGCTCAGCGTTTTGCCTTGGTGCAGAACGTGATGGAGATGCATAACCAAGTAGCAGAGATGGAGATTGAGGTAGAGGTGTGGCAGGTGATGGCCCAGCAGGATCAGCAGCCGCCGATCGCCCCGCCGGCCGCACCTGCCACTCCAGACGAGATACAGGGAGTTTCAGGCTTGAGCGAGGGCAGTACTGGTGGTCCACCACCTACTCTCCGGACACTAGTACTGGCTCCGCTGCAGGTTACTAGTAGTCTTAGCGGTTATCTCTAGAGGATCGTGTACTCTTAGTTTAGCCTCCTCAGCTAGCTTTTGTGTAAGGGTAGAGGCTGCTCAGAGAGTATAGTGGATGACCTTTTGTTGTACATAAGTGTGTAAGCGGTTCCAGGACTCCGCAGCATGTAATGCGTAGATGGATATCTCGGTGTAGTCGTGTTTAATGAACAATTCAGGGTTGTTGTGACCAAAATCTCGCCTTGTGTTGAATACCAACCTTGTGTATTATGTTGTGGAGATCATGCTCACCGAAACTCACCACCATCGCATAAGCGTACCGAGAACTATGGCGAAAATAGTGCAGTTCGGCCTACATCAAAGACAGCTAGGCAGAACCCCGGTGTTGGAATTTTTCGGGCATGTTAACGTTGGATTTAGACCTCGGGTTGAATACCAATGTTGGAGCTCAGGAAATTGTGCACTTGCTGACCAAAAATGGGGATTTTTGCTATTGCGGGCAGAGAGTTATGAATTTTCTAGTAACTCTGTTGTGCTGTCCGGTTTTCCACCAAATTGATGCTATGAGTTTCATTCTGCATATTCTTCTTGTGGATAACGTAAACAAGCTTGCGAGTATGTTACTAATGAAAATCTCATGGATTTCAGATGGTGGGACAAACTCGTGCTTCTCCCAATGGCTTTGGTGCGAGCGGAAGCGACGCTCCGCCTCCCCCTCCCAACATGACCATTCAGGAGCAGTTTATGGTCACCCAAACCGAGGTGATGAGGCAGCTCTTGCAGACGCAGCAGCAACTTGCTCAGCAGCTGCAGAATAACCCTCGTGGGGAAAACATCGACGGCCAGCCTCGAGTCACAAAATATGAGCATTTCTATGCCATGAAGCCCCCAACTTTTGAAGAGGCCAAGGAGCCACTGGCTGTCGATGTGTGGATCAAGGCTATTGAAGCCAAGTTCTCTGTGTTCACCTTGCCCTGCTCCGAGGAGTGAAAGCCCAACTTTGCTGTTCTCCAGCTTCGTGGTGCAGCATTGATATGGTGGGATAACTTTAGGACCATGATTCCTGCCGGACACCAGATCACATGGGCTGAATTCAAGCAGGCCTTCAAGGAACATCACATTCCTAAGGGTCTCATGGATAGGAAGATGAAGGAGTTGCTTGCTTTAAAGCAAGGAGCTGACACGGTGTATGAGTATGCAAAGAAATTCAATGCCTTGTGTCAGTATGGTGGGCATCATGTTGACAACGATGCCAAGAAGATAGAGCGTTTCCGTGATGGGCTACACGGGGATCTCTATGAGAGGCTTAACCTTTATGAGCCTAACAGCTATCAGGACCTTGTGAACAAGGCCATTTCTCAAGAGGATGCCATGTCCAAAGCCCAGAGGGATAGAAAGAGGCAGGCCGGATTCACCACTACCGGTGGGTCGGGTAAGAAATTCCGTTTCATCAAGAAAGGTACCCAGGGTCCTCCCCAGTCATCTTCAACTGGACACTGGAGGGTGACCCCGTCTCAGAACAAGCCATCTGGGAACTTTCAGTTCCGTAAGGCACAACAGCAACCATTCAAGCCTAATGCACCCCCGGCTAACAACAACAACAGTGCTACCAAGGATCGCCGCTGCTATAATTGTGGGCAACCCGGACACTATGCCAATGAGTGCCCTAAGCCCAGGCAGAACAAGCAGGGTGAAAGCTCAGGCTTCCGTCAGGGGAACCAAGTCAAGAAGCCAGTGGTGCAAGTCAAGCAGGGTAAACTCAACTTCACCACTATGGCCGACGTTCCGGAGGGAGCAGCAGTGCTGACGGGTACTTTCTCTATCCGTGATCACCCCATTAGAATATTGTTTGATTCTGGAGCGACTCATAGTTTCATCAGTGAAAGCCTAGTGAGCAAGTTAGGCTTACATTCTTGTCATACCAAAGACTCTTTCGTCGTAGCCACGGCGGGAGGAAGAATCCTCTCCAACACTATAATCAAAGTCGTTCCCTTGCAGCTCGGCAGTAAAACCTTCTTAACCAACCTAATTCATTTGGGATTAGGAGGTTTAGATGTGATTCTAGGGATGAATTGGTTGACCCAACATCAAGTTGTTTTGGACATTTCCACTAGAATGATAGAAATCCATTCCCCTACCAGTGGTCATACTATCTTGTACCTACCCCAAGTGGAAAACACCCATCCGTGTTCCTATGCTGCTGTAGCCACCCAACTAGAAGATATTCTAGTGGTGTGTGAGTACCCCGACGTTTTCCCTGACGACTTGCCTGGTATGCCACCAGACAGAGACGTCGAATTTGTCATAGAACTTCAACCAGGTACCGCACCAATATCTAAAAGGCCCTTCCGAATGCCACCCAAAGAACTGGCAGAGTTGAAGGTTCAGTTGCAAGAATTGCTTGATAAGGGATATATCCGCCCAAGTTCGTCTCCTTGGGGAAGTCCCGCTCTGTTTATGAAAAAGAAAGATGGTAGTTTGCGGATGTGTGTTGACTATCACCCCCTCAATGCGGTGACAATTAAGAATAAATACCTGTTGCCCCGCATTGACGTTCTTTTTTATCAATTGGCTGGTGCCAAAGTCTTTTCCAAGATTGATCTTCGAACTGGCTATCATCGAATCAAAATTCGAGCGAGTGACGTACCAAAGACAGCCTTTTCCACTAGATACGGTCTCTATGAATTACTAGTGATGTCCTTTGGTCTCACCAATGCACCTGCCTATTTCATGTACCTTATGAACTCAGTTTTCATGAATGAACTGGACAAGTTCGTAGTGGTCTTCATTGACAATATTCTCATATATTCCAAAAGCGAAGCTGAGCATGCGAAGCATCTTCGTATTGTTTTGCAGTGATTGAGAGATCACAAACTCTATGCCAAATTCTCCAAATGTGAATTTTGGTTGGATAGTGTGAAGTTTTTGGGTCATACTATTTCCAAGGATGGTATCTCCGTGGATCCTAGCAAAGTGAAGGAGGTCATGGATTGGAAGCCACCCAAATCAGTACACCAAATCCGTAGCTTTTTGGGTCTAGCAGGCTATTATCGTCGGTTTATTCCGGATTTTTCCAGAATAGCCAAACCCATGACTGAACTTCTGAAGAAGGGTGTCAAGTTCGTGTGGAGCGAGGAGTGTGACCAGGCTTTTCACACCTTGAGGAAACACTTAACCTCAGCTCCTGTATTGACTCAACTGGATATGTCCAAACCATTTGAGGTGTTTTGTGATGCTTCGGGCACTGGTCTTGGTTGCGTTCTCATGCAAGAAAACCGAGTCATTGCCTACGCCTCACGGGAACTTCGACCTCATGAGAAGAACTATCCGACTCATGATCTTGAGTTAGCAGCAGTTGTCCATGCCTTGAAGCTTTGGCGGCACTACCTGATAGGCAATCACTACAATATCTACACCGACCACAAGAGTCTCAAGTACATTTTCACTCAATCTGACTTGAATATGAGGCAACGAAGATGGTTGGAATTAATCAAGGATTATGATTTGGAAGTCCATTATCATCCCGGCAAGGCTAACGTGGTTGCAGATGCGCTTAGCCGCAAGCATTGCAACTATGTGACGTTAGAGCCGAAGAATGAAGCTCTATGCGAAGAAGTGAGGAAGCTTAGCTTGGAAGTGGTCGAGCACGGCAAGCTTCATGCTGTTTCGATCGAATCCCCTCTCCATGAGAGAATTGCTATAGCTCAACTCAGCGATGAAGAGATTCACAAAATCAACCAAAAATTAGAAGAAGGAGACCCTAAGTATGATTGCTTTCGAAAGGATGACAAGGGTGTTGTTTGGTTCGAACAAAGGTTAGTAGTACCACGGAATCAAGAATTAAAGAAGGAGATTTTAGATGAGGCTCATCTCTCTAAATTCACCATTCACCCCGGAAGTACCAAAATGTACCGAGATCTTAGGGAAAATTTTTGGTGGTCGAAAATGAAGGGTGAAATAGCTGAGTATGTGTCCAGTTGTGACACATGCCAAAGAATCAAGTCTAGTCATCTAAAGACCGCGGGTCAAATGCAACCATTAACCATCCCTGCATGGAAGTGGGACGATATCAGTATGGATTTCATTGTCGGTTTACCTCTCACTCCTCGGAAACATGATTCCATTTGGGTCATAGTGGACCGACTTACCAAGACCGCTCACTTTATCCCCGTCCACACCGCTTATTCAGCTGAGCGTTACGCGGAAATCTATATTGATCTCATAGTGCGACTACACGGTGTTCCCAAGACTATCTTGTCCGATCGTGGCACTCAGTTCGTTGCTCGCTTCTGGGCACAGGTGCACGAGTCCTTGGGAACCAAGTTAATCCATAGCTCCAGTTATCATCCCCAGACTGATGGTCAGACGGAAAGAGTAAACCAGATAGTAGAAGACATGTTGAGGGCTTGTGTCATTCATTTTGACAAATCGTGGGACAAATGCCTTGCTCTAGCAGAGTTTGCTTACAACAATAGCTATCAGGCTAGTCTGAAGATGGCCCCGTTTGAAGCCTTGTATGGAAGAAGGTGTCGTACCCCTTTGAATTGGTCACAAGTGGGTGAACGAACCTTGTTTGGCCCTAAGCTAGTGCAAGAAGCTGAAGAAAAAGTGAGTGTTATTAGAGAGAATCTGAGGGCAGCTCAGATGAGGCAAAAGAGCTACCATGATAAAGCTAGAGCTCCCCGAGAGTTCGAAGTTGGTAATTACGTATACCTAAAGGTATCTCCAACCAAGGGCGTGCAACGCTTTGGAGTAAAAGGAAAATTAGCTCCATGGTATATTGGTCCTTATGAAGTCACCAAGAAGTTTGGTACAACTGCCTATCATATTCGACTTCCCGCCAATTGTCTGCAGTGCACGACGTGTTTCACATCTCGCAATTGAAGAAGTGTGAGCACGTTCCAGAGACACAAATAATTGAAGAGACCAATGCGGAAACAGAACTGGATCTATCTCTAGCAGAGTATCCAATGAGGGTATTGGACCATAAAGAAAGGCAGAGTCGAAGACAAAAGGTAAAAATGTACAAGATACAATGGAGCCACCACACAGAGGAAGAAGCTACATGGGAGACCGAGCAGTTCCTCAACGCCAAGTACCCCGACTTTCTTCCGAGTCAAGCTCGTAAGTGAACTCTCCACACGTGCTATTGATTCGAATCTCGGGACGAGATTCCCGTTAAGGGGGGTAGGCTGTAACACCCCGTGTTTTTGCTCAGAGACAAATTGTGCTAATGACCCACTTAATCACTCCTATAAATCACCTTGAGGACCTTAGGTCAACCCCTGGTCAAAACCCTAGCTCAAACCCCTTTTGTTCCCTTAACCCCCTGATGCCATTCTGGAACTTCGGCGCGTTCTCCAAAATTTCCCTAAACACTTCAAAACCACCCAAAGAGAAAAATGTGCAGAATGTTGAGGCACACAACTTTGCTGTTGAGTGGCATTTGAAATTTGGACGAATTCTTGGTGAAACAGGCCTTGGAAGGTGCTCTGTTCCTATTCACAGGCGCCGAGTTTTTAGCCATGTTGGCATGGCGTTCCTGCTTCATTTCTTGCACAAAACCCCTACAAGCCTTTGTGAAAGTTGTAGAGGGATCCCAAATCTCCAACTTTGCTTCAGACGCTAAGGTACAGTTTCGTTTGGAAAATTGGAGAAAAACAATTTTGAAAACAGAATCATGAAATACATTTGCACCGAGAGCGCCGGAACGCGTCCAGGGTGCGACATCGCGCGCGGCCACGTCGGCCACCGCCGTACGCGCCGTACCCGCTTGGGGCACGCACACCGAGGTGCCGGTGTGACCGCCGGTCACCGCGTAGCGCCGGCGAGCACCCGTGCGTGCCGTCCGTGGCAAGTGGCGGGGCCGGGTGGCACGAATCCGCCGGCCGGCACACCGTCCGCGGCGTGCCATTGGCCGCCGGAGCGGCGCACGTCGCCGGCCATGCCCTCGACCTCCCTACGCGGCCTAGTGGCACCGGCACGTTCCTACCTACCCCAACCGACCTTCCCGTGTGCTTATAAGCCGGTCCTCGCCGTCCCTCGCGCGCACGCGTTCTTGCCGAGCCGCCGCCGTCCGCCATTGCCGCCGCTCGGTGAGCACCGTGCTCCAATCGATCTCCTCGCACACCCATGAGCTCCAGCCCTTCCCTATGAACCACAACACCTCCCCGAGCCACGTGTTGATCAAGCTGAGCCACCCTTTCTCCGGAGCCCGAGCCTCCGCGGCCGCCACCGGACCGCCGCCGTCGAGCTCGCTCCTCCGCCACTTCTGCAAGCCCTGTGACCTTCCTGGTACCTCCCCTGGGTCACATGGAAGCTTCCTATGCAGCATGTGGTTGAGCCCAGGCCCTTCCCCCACCGCCGTCGAGCTTCCCGCAGGCGCGCCGCCGCTGTTCCGCCGCCGCCGCTCGCCGGAGTCATCCCCCGTAGATCCACCGCCACCAATCGGTCGCAGGTGAGCCTAATCGAGACGACCCCCCTTGCTTGTTTGCGTGGCCGAGCCCTACATCGCTGCCGGCGAGCCGGTTCCCGCCGTCGGGCCCGAGGGGGATGAACCGAGGGTGGAATTGTAAATATTTTAAAAGTTTCAGGGTCCCCGGCGCAAAAAGATTCTTCCTTGTTTTGTAAATCAGTCCAGCACCTTGTAAAATCGATTAAAAATCGCAGAAAAATCCAAAAATAGCAAACCCAATTTTGCTGTGCTCAGTGTGACAAGAACTACAACTTTGTCCAAATATGTATATACTTTTGAGTTTTGGTTTTTGCTTGAAAAATAGGAATGTGAAATACTTAGATTGGTGTTTCTGCAAAATCCACCCAAGCTCTTGAGCTGGATTTTGGATATGGTGTGGTAGCTAGTAGGTTTAGCCTCTGTGCAAAAATTTGCACAAAGTTGCTGCAGGGATCGTCCTGAATAAATTATTTTGTGATATTGGTAAATCTGCCTAGATGATTTTTGTAGCTGGTTACATAATTATTTTTGAGCCCAACTTCTGGCTATAGTCTTGTTGTGTTAAAAAGCACCTTTGGTGAATTTACCATGATTTTATCTCTGTTAGAAATATTATTTCCTCATTTATGCTTGTTTTTAATCATAAATATGTGTAGCATGTTTCATGAAGGCTATATGTTTGTTTGTTAGTTCTTTAAGCTTGTTTTGGACCAGAGTATGTGTAGTAGAAAGTTGAGACTCAATTCTGTCCTATTTGTTTTGTTATGCTTTATTCCCTTTTATGCTAACTAGGAATGCTCCTATTTTGGTGTATTAAATTCAATGGTGCTAAAACCCTTTTTCTTGCTGTCCATGTATGCCTCCTGGTCAGTAGGACCAGTGGGGGGTTGCTGGATCAGTTGTATGTTTTGGTTATGCATGAGAAGCTCAAACTAGAATAATCTAGAAAAGGGAAAATAGGAAAAAGTCACCTCTCTAGTGCATGCCTTAAGAAGAAGTGTTAGGAAAAGTAAAATGGTGCTAGGAAAATAATGGCCTTGCTGTTTGTTTTTAAATTAATTATTTCTTTAATAGATGTGCACACAATCACCTTAAAGAGACGGCTAAATAGGCCTTTGCTTATTTCTTTAAAAGGAAAAATGTGTAAATACTTTTGTTAAGGTGAATATGGCTAACCATATACTCCTTGCAGCTGCTTGCTGCTGTTTATGAATTAATTTAAAACAATTACACTCCTAATCCCCGCATTGCATTCCCCGTGTAGAAGTCCCCACGGTAGCTATACGCTTGTGCCGGCTGACGAGGACGAGGGAGCTGGAGGAGACGTGCACTACGTTACCGTAGAGCAAGACCCGGGCCAAAGTCCGGAAGTTTGTGTGTCTGCTTGTGCTGACGAAGGCAAGCCCCGGTTTATTCATTAACCCCTGTGTATCTTTAAAACTTCTGAATTTAATTCTTGTTATTGTATGTGCATTTAAGTTCAGGAGTTGAAATGAAACCCTAGTTGCATGATCCATGAGTACCTATGATCTTTTACTAGCCTGTTAGGTCGCTAGTTGCTATGCTTAAGGATCCGGTACAAGTCGAGTGATGTTCATCACTCGTGAGAATAGGATCTCCTTTATGGAATCACCATATGTTTAAATGGATGCTCATGTGGTAAGAGCACGGGATTTGGGCTCCGGTCCAATGGCTTCATGGGCTAAGTGTTTGAACGTACTAAACACTTGTCGGAAATGGGTATGGTAAGCCTAGTACCTAAATGGGGCGGTACGGAGTTTTACTATCACTACCCTTAGGGTTGCGGCCCTGGGCTCACCACCCGAGTGCATGCGTGAGGCTGGGTGACCTTGGTGGCGTAACCCAGATAAACCTTGTACTTAAGACTGTGAGCTATTATCCCCAAACCGAAGAATGGCGGGAACCGCTTGGTTGGTGAACTCTTAGTGAGGGCACCTCCCGTGTGTTTAGGTCCACCTTGCAAGGTTATGAATGAATCGATTGTCGGCCTCTTACCGTCATCTGAGACTACTTACCCGACTGGCCATGATATCCCTTTATGATGGAACTTTGTGAAGATTATTACCTTGATTAACTGTTTGTACAACTTTGGTTTTAATAGTTGCTTATCTAGTAATGATTACTTCAACTAGAACATGAGCTAAAATATGGAAAGTAAGGATTCACTACTTAGCAGCTTTTTGGCAAACAAACCCACTAGCCAAAAGCCTTGCATGACTAGAGGTAAAGTCTTTTCTTTTAGACGGGTAAGTCTTGGCTGAGTATTAGTATACTCGGTCTTGCTTTTTAAATGTTGTTCCGGGTAATGCATCCGATGTGTGGCCGGAGAACTTCCACCGGCTGGGAGCTGGAATGGGTGGATGACGAAGAGTGATTGCATCATGGACAGGCCTCCTATGATGTGATCAGATCGTTTAGCTATCTTCCGCTGTTTTCAATAAACTCTGAACCATTTACTTTCATGTCAAGGAACTATGTTTGTAATAATGACCCCTACGGTGATGTGATGGATAATTTGTAAGGCACTCTGGACTCTCCTTCGTGGGAGTTTTAATGCATTCATTCGATCCTCTCTGTGTTTCCAAGTGATTTACCAGGTGTAAACCCGGCAATACTCAACGGGATGCTTCTTTATCATCGCTTAATGACCAAATGGAGTGGTTTAGGCGATAGTACGGAACTATCTCGGGTGGGGTTGTCACAATACCTCCTCCCCTGGCCCTAGCTGCCACCACGCCCACGGCCGCCTCCTCCCCCTGGTTGGCTGCGGCCACCTCCCCTGTCGCGACTGGAAAACACTAGGCCAGAAACGATTTGTCCTGGCAGCTAAAACTAGTTTTTGTGCGGGCGCGGCGCGGCACCCTGCCCGGCAACTTTGAGCCGTAGAAATGGCCCTTTGTCTCGGCGGGTAGCCCGCCCCGAAGACAGAGCCATTTGTCTTTGGCGGGTCACTTAAACGACCGCGAGCACAAATGTCATCAGTGTTGGCGGTTACTTAAGCAGCCCGCCAGAACAAATGCCATTTTTGCTGGTGGTCGTTTAAGTGAACCGCCAGCACATGGGTCATCTTTGCTGGCGGTTGCTTAGACCGCCCGCCACAGAAAGCATTTTTCCCATTTCCTATGTAATTCCCCATAATTTTTTATTATTTGTATATAATTTGTCATTTTCGTCTATTATTTTTTCACATTGGCATTTGTATGTTAAATTCACTTTAATTTACTGTAATTTAATTTGTATTTAACCGCCAAATCCAAATATATGTCTCACAAACACATAATCCAAACTAAAATAAAAAATGTATACATAAGTCACATTACAAAACATTGTGCATAATAGATAACCCTAAGACACCCATCTTCGTAACCTTTCTGCATCGTCTAATGACAAAACTCCTTTATCGAAGAATTCTCCATCCTCATGGCAAATCTCACGTAGGATGAATCTCGCCATGTCCGCACAAATGTTGGTGATTTGATTGTCACCAAGTTGCCCCCATGATTTCTCAATGGTAGGCATCTGCACGTAAACACAATAAATGAAGATTGTTATGCATTACCATCAGGACCATAATTAGCACATACATAGTTGTGTACAAACAAGAGGCTTAGGTCTTCAGGATTCGTCTAGTACCTCCCATTATTTCTCAAAACCTCACACACATAATATCCACATAGCACACTGCCAGGAGGTTGTTTGTAGCACTGCAACCAAATAAAAAATGATCGGTGCTAATTAACAAAAGTGTACCAACTCTGATAAAATGATTGGTACTTATTAACAGAAGTGTTCTTACCCATTTGGCATGGCGTATCACCAATTGTTTCTTCTTGTGCTCCCCGCCATTGAGTATGTATAGCCTATACGCACTTTAAGGATATAAAAACATAAGTTAATAATACAATTTGAAATATAGCTGGTACATGCATTAGTGATTATATATTACCCTTAGTTGTCTTACTTTCTTATAATATCAATGATTGTCTTGTAAGAAGACGCTAAATAGTGTAATGAGTCGAAGACCCCTACAGTTCCCAACTTCGGACACATGTGAAAGCAAATGAAATGATCACTGCATAAAATTAAAATAATTAAATATAAATAGACTAAAAAATGAAGGCAAATGATGAAATAGTTATTTAAAGGATCTTACTCAAAATTATAAGCAAACTTGATAGAATCCTTATGTTGGTTTATCCTCATGACCCTTGCAATGTATACAGACACCTCGTGAAGTTTAGCTTTCTGGTAATTATTTATTAATTCTTCTTTCTCTTCTGGTGTCTTTGCTTCTTCCTCTATTTTCTTTCTTAGATGATCCCTCATTATGAATGTGTGTTGTGATTTGGTTACTTGTTGCGGGTCAATATATGCTACCTTCCACCTCCCATTTGTTTTCTTTTCATCAGACGCTTGCATCCTGCAAAAAAGTTTACTTAGGATGGTAATAACAATACATATGGAATTGAATAGATTTGGATGTCGTATAGGGATGTTGACTTACATGGACCAAATGGTGACGAGATTGATGTCAAGTTTTTCACGACAGAATATCGCATGCAAATCGGGGAAATCGATTGCAACCTTCCGGTCAAAAGAGCTACTGAACACCCATTTCGGGAGATTGGCGGTGATAGTGTGAATGCCTTGCTGCATGGCGTGCATGATCCAAGTATGCAGCCTCATCAATTCTGATGGCCCTTCGTTCAGTTGCCACCTAAACAAGAATGGTTTGCCATGCTCATACTTGTCGGGCACCTCATCCGACGAAAACATAATTATGTGCTCCTCCTTTTGTTTTTGTAAAGAGGTGCGGGATAAAGACTTTTCATCTGGTGCCTTCTTGAGTACTTGAACAATAGGTGATTCTTTACCGGATGTTGGAGCCCGTTTAGGTTTATTCTTTAGTACTTTCAAGAACAAGTCAACATCAGATGATTTCTCTTTGGTTCATATAAGTTTATCATCTGGTGTATTGTTGTTGGTGTCTTGGTTGCTGGAGGAGGAGATGGTGGTCTTGGACATGGCAGAAGAGATGGTGGTCTTGGAACAGATTTTGGAGATGATGATGCCCCTGCCCCTGCCCCTGATGTCGGAGGAGTTAGTGGTCTTGGAACAGATTTCAGAGATGATGTCCCTGCCCCTGCCCCTGCCCCTGATGTCAGAGGAGTTTGTGGTCTTGGAACAGATTTCGGAGATGATGATGCCCCTGCCCCTGCCCCTGATGCCAGAGGAGTCTGTGGCATGTTGTTGTCATTATTGTTAACTCCCTGCTCCACAATCATCATGTTGTTGTCATTGTTACCGCCTCCATGTTTCCCACCCATTGTGTACTCGACCATTGCTGTATCTGCATCCTGGGGGGGTACTCGTTCTTGGCTAGGTTGCAAGTAGGGACTTGGTGATGCATTAAGTATGATATCTCGACGATACCACAGTATGTATTGGTTCCTCGCATCACTGAGAAGCTCGATCCCATCCTCAGTAGGGATATCAATCTCGCACGACTCATCAGAAACCGAAACAACTTGAACCCATGCGTACTCTGGCGGTGGTGGATTCGGAAACACACGACCCGTTAGTGCCATGGTTGTCCCAACTTCTCGAAACTTATCTAGTTTTCTTCCATATGGAATAACCAACTTGCATGGTGTATCATCTACAATGTCATCCATAGGATGCTTGGCGTTAGCAATAGAACCAACACTACTTGGAGTCAGGATGGCTCCGATCTGGGCAAGCATCAAATTTGGAGGAACCTGTCCAGAACCACCAGATATTATATTCTCTGCACTTAGCCCAACAGAAGCTTGTTGTTGTTGTTGTATGAAGAAGCCTATCAATTCTTGCTTGGCAATTTCTCTCATCTTGTCTCCAAGCTTCTTCTTATAACGGTCTCGCTTTTTATAACTTGATCGGTGTTCACGAAATGCTTTACCCCAGGGCAAGGTAGAAGAAATCCCTCGAACATGGCCAGGGTGCTCAGGCATTCCGATCGCGGCGGTTAGCATATCTTTCTCCCTGTCGGGCACGAAAAGACCTTTCTTTTGCATTTTCGCAAGTTCTTCCAAACTTTCCGATAAATTTGTTCGTTGAGGGCTTCTGGAATGAAACATTACTGTCAGGTGCTATAGCCGGAACTCGAGCAAGGATCCAATTCCTTCTACGCTCATCCATGCCTTCAAAAATAGTTGGTAAACGAGCTACCCTCCTTTCTTCTTCCTCCTTCTTCCATTTTGCCATTTTGGCAGCATATCCTCCCGAACCCAAGCGATGGGGGTTCTCAGCAGCTTTCATAGCCTTCTCCTTTTGTTGGACGCTCAGAGCTGCTGCTTCTGTCGTCTTCTTCTGATCTACGAATTCTTCCCAGACTGCTAGCGGAATGTTACCATACACATCCCTAGCATCCTTTCCTTTCTAAACAAATTCAGTATTAAGTGTAGACCTCCAATTCCTAAGAGCTCTTCCACAAAGGCCCTCAGCAAAAGTTCTACCTGCATTTTATGTACCTTCCGGATAAACAAACTTTTCTTTCACTTTGGCCCATAATACATCCTTTGTAGCCTTAGGGACTGTCTTCCAATTAGTAGTTGTGATCCAAGACGCCAATTGGTCTTTGACAATTGCACCGACAATGTTCCGAAACCTAGCAGCTATCCCATTAGGTTTGACGGGCTCACCTTTGTCACCCAACCGTTCTATCACAAGTTGTCCTCTTTCAGGGATCTGGTTTGTTCTTCTATGACTACGTTTCCTTTTCAAGTTACTAGAACTAGTAGTACCCGAAGATTGTGGTTCTGAAATGACTTCTGCCTCTTGGGCACGAATGTTAGATGCTCTACGACGTCGTCGCGGGGATCGGTCATTGTTCTACACATAAAACACTATTTAAAGTATATCTTAATTGAATAAACAAACATTAATTTGAGTGAATGTGCGCATAGACCTCATTATCGCTTGGTTCGTAATCAACATCATCGTCTTCAGGACGCCTACGAGGTCGTGATTTGCTTGGTTCGTACTCAGAGGGAGTTTCATAGTCTCCAATTATACCACTATCACTAGATTCCTACTCACCGGATTGTTCACTGTTAACATTTGATCATAGATAATCCATAGTCCATAGTCCATATTTATACAATAATCCATAGTCCATATTTATATAACAATCCATAGTCCATACTTATACAACAATCCATAGTCCATACTTAATTATTTATACAACAAAACTAATAAAATTAAATCCATAGTCCATTTTTATATAATAAACCTATTTAAAAATTAGACACAATCCATAGTCCATACTTATAATAAATCTATTTATACACAATGCATAATCCATTTTTATAAAATAAATCTATTTATCCACGATCCATAGTTCATATTTAATTATTTACACAACAAAACTAATAAAATATAAAAAAAAATCCATAGTCCATTTTTATATAATAAATCTATTTAAAAATTAGACACAATCCATAGTCCATACTTATAATAAATCTATTTATACACAATGCATAATCCATGTTTATAAAATAAATCTATTTATCCACAATCCATAGTCCATATTTAATTATTTATAAACAAAACTAATAAAATTAAATCTATAGCCCACTTGTAACATTTTTAAATCTATTTATCCACAATCCATGTAATTGCATTTATCCACAATCTATTTATCCACATTTTTAACACATGTAATTGCATTTTGAAAAAAAGGAAAAAAACTAACCAAGCCGGTGCTGTTGTTGTTGCGTCGCCGGCCCCATCCCCGGCCTCCATGCGTGCCGAGTAGTGAGGAGATGAGGTGTCGGTGGCGAGTGGGGGCGGCGGAGCTGTCGGCGGAGGCGGCGGCGGTCTTGTCGGCGGGGCGGAGCGGCCGGCGGCGGTTCCCGGCCGGCGGTTGGGGAAGCGGCCTCGCGGGGAGGACGACATCATCCCGGTAGGGAAGAGGGGCGGTGGACCTCGGGGAGGAGGTCGCCGGTCGGCGGGGCGCCCGCGGACGACGGCGCGGCGGCGGTCCACGGGAGAAGGGGCGGCGCCCTAGCGGAAGACGGCGGCGATCCGCGGGGAGAAGGGGCGGGGCCCTCGCGCACGACGGCGGGGCGCTCGTGGAGGTCGATGGGGCACTCCTGGAGGACAGCGGGGTGGTCGGAGGGGCGGCAGCTGTCGGGGATGACGGCGGCGCTCGGTGAGAAAATTTGGCAGCCTGACGGCGTCGTTTCGTTTCGCGCCAGACTTAGAAAAAATTCGAGAGCGCGTCTCGTGTATATATAGATGGAATCACCACTGGCGGGGCACATAAGGCAACCACCAGCGGTAGGCCACCACTAGCGGGTCACATTTGGCAACCGCCAGCGGTGATCCTTACCACAGGCGGGTGACTTAAGCGACCGCCAGTGGTGAGAATTCTTGCTGTCGGTTATCATAAACGCTCACCAGCGCTGTGATTTGAAAGAATTTGAACTTAACTTTTCAAATACAAACATTTTCAAATGACAAAACACCTCCTATAAATAAATTAAAATATTTTATGATAAGTTTTGGAAGTTTCAAAGAATCTTGAACAATTTCATGCTAGGATTTCAAATTTTCAAATTTTGGCAAATCACTGTGCTGGCGATTGACTTATGGTGACCGCCAGCATAGTGTTTTTCCATAATTTGCAAAATTTGAAACAGAAGCTTAAATTGTTCAAATTTCATTGAAACTTCCCAAGGTATCATAAAATATTTCAATTTAACTATAGGGAGTGTGCTTTTTGTAAAATAAGTCCGAGTTAGAAAAGGTTAGTTCAAAATTCAAATAGGACTCTAGGTTCATACACCTAATGAGTTATAGGTTGTTTGACCCTAGAGTCTCATTTGAACCTTTTCAAATTCAAACCTTTTCTTATAACAAAACACCTCATATACATAAGTTCAAATATTTTATGATAATTTTTGGAAGTTTCAAAGAATTTTGAACATTTTCAGGCCAGGATTTCAAATTTTCAAATTTTGGCAAACTAATGTGCTGGCGGTTGACTTATGATAACCGCCAGCGGTGTGTCTCACCGCTGGCGATTTCTTAAGATGCCCGCCAGCATAGTGTTTTCCATAATTTGCAAAATTTGAAACAAGGTCTTAAATTGTTCAAATTTCATTGAAACTTCCCAAGGTATCATAAAATATTTGAATTTAAGTATAGGGGATGTGTTTTTTGTAAAAGAAGTTCTAGTTAGAAAAGGTTAGTTCAAATAGGTTCATACACCTAATGAGTTATAGGTTGTTTAACCCTAGAGTCTCATTTGAACTAACCTTTTCAAATGCAAACCTTTTTTTATGACAAAGCACCTCATATACATAAATTCAAATATTCAAACACTAATTGAAACCATAACTTCCATAATTTGAATTTAATATAGGAGGAGAGTCTCATTTCATTAAAACTTCCAAAACTCTCCTAAATTGATTGAAAGTCTTACAACAACACTAATCATATAAAGTCGTACAAGTGATACATCAAGCCCGACTAATAAGAAGTGCAAGTTTATCCTTTAACAATTCTCCCTTCACAGTCTGTACGTAACCATGGCTTCTCCGATTTAGGAATGCTGGCTTCAATTTTTTTTATTCTCTTCTCATGATCTTTTAACAAGACTAGTTCCTCGAACTGATTGTAATCCTCAACATCAATTACAACTTCTACTCCTAGAATTCTTTGTTTTCCAGAGACGGCAATGTGCTTCTTCACATTCATAGGATCAGCTATGTAGAAAACTTGTGCAACACGCTCGGCGAGTCCCCATGGATCATCTTTGTAACCTACATTGGCAAGGTCTACAAGTGTCGACCCATAATTGTCATCTGTGACGCCATTCGGGTGTTTGACTCATTGGCACCAAAACACGGGGAACCTGAAATTCTCTCCATAGTCAAGTTCCCATATTTCCTTTATGAACCCGTAGTAAGTGATGTTGTTTCCAGATTTATCAATCGCGTCTATGCGAACACCACTATTTTGATACGCAACACTCTTGTTGTCTTTCGCCTTCGTATAATAGGTGTACCCATTAATTTCGTATGCTTGCCTTGAGGTAACATTGCTTGATGGACCAGCCACCAACCTGGTCAACGTTGTGTCATCTATGGAATTTCCTTGAAATAGATGCCCATGTTCCTTTAACAATGATGGGAAACGACGCTTTTGCTCTTTGAGGACCCAATCCTCGGTCTGACTATCATTTTCCTCACGAATCTCATTTTCGTGTTGCACGATAAATGGCTCCACTATTGCCAGTTGTTGCAGAACAATAGCATGTGCTTTCTCCAGTTGTTGGTTGTCCTCGTCAATGAATTTTTTCCTTCCAATGGTCCCTTTCCCTGACAATCTGCCTTCGTGTCGAGATTTCGGTAAACCGATCGCATCTCAACCCCATGTTTCCAAAACTTCTCCATTTCTTCCATCAATGGCTCCAGGAAGACATCTATATCAATACCAGGTTGCTTCAGTCCTTGGATTAGAATGGTAAGCAAAAGGAACTTTCTCTTGTGACATAGCCAGGGGGGTTGTATATGGTCATCAACACTAGCCATGTGTTGTGCGTGCTGCTTCTTTAACCAAATGGATTCATACCATCTGTACTTAATGCGAGCCTTATATTTCTTTTTTCTTCTCTAAACTCTTTGTGCTTGGAATCAAAGGTCCTCCACTGCCAAGCATCAGAAGGATGTCGAAGCTTCCCATCAGACTTCTCTGGGCGATCTGCGTGCCAAGTCATTAGTTCAGTGGTCTTTGGGTTCGAGAACAATCGCTTTAGATGATCCTCCACCGGCAAGTACCACATCACCAATGCAGGGACTTTACGTTGAGTAGCAGTGTCAGTACCAATACTATACTCCTCCTCAACTTGAGAAAATAAACTTTTCTTTCCACCCACCTTCCTCTTTGTGCCTTTAGATGCAATGACCCGTTCCACAGCAAAATCGGCATTACTTTTGTAACGGTTAGCATCGCAATTTGGACACTTCTCCAGTTCTGCATAGTCACCGCGGTACAATATGCAATGGTTCCTACATGCGTGTATTCCTTCACTCGCATCTTCAATGGGTTGATAATCTTCTTTTCTTCATATGTGTTTCTTGGGACCAAGTTAGGCTTCGGGAGTAGATTGGCCACCAAAGTAAGGAGTTCGTTAAAACTATTGTCCGACCATCCAAATTTTGCCTTCACAATCAGAAGATGGAGCATGAAACGCAACACGGTCCACTCCTTCCCACAACCCTCATACATATGGTCCTTTGCTGCCTTCTTTAGTGTCTCAAAATTTTCTAACCCTTTAGCACTCCCTAGCAACACCTCCGGTTCAATGTGGCGCAACATTTCTTCCATATCAACATCACATTCCTCGTCCACCTGTGGTGCATCTGTTTGATCATCATTTTGATCTTCACAGCCAAAAGCATCATCCATCATGACATGATCATTTTCATCTGCATCTTCATCACCCACTTCATCATACCTGGTGCCGATGTCTGCATTGATGAAAGTACTTTCTGCTTCACCATGGTGGGACCAAGTTTTGTATCCTTTCACAAAACCGCGCTTTATCAAATGCATCTTGATGGCATTAATATCTTCCCACACAATTTTGTTGCAACAGTCACAACATGGATAATGTATTTGCTTTGTCCTAGAAATTTGGGCATGCTTCTGCGCAACCTCAAGAAAGTTTGTTAACTCTGTCAAGAATGTAGACGAATTTCTCCGTATGCCATACATCCATGCTCTATGTTCCATCTTAAATAACCTATAAAAGTAATTCTATTATAAACTCCGTATGCTCTATGCTTCATTTAATATGTCAAAAACGGAAACAAAACTAAATTCTATAATTTTAATTATTGAAGCTAATAATTTTAATGACAAACTAATAATTTAATATGTAAATTTGCTTCTATAATTGCAATAATAATTTAATATAATTGCTTCTATAATGTAAACTTGCTATTAATGACAAACTAATAACTTATATAATTTAATATAACTTGCTTCTATATTATGAACATTTAAATATTCTGCATTGACAAACTAATAATTTAAATCTAAAGCTATTTAAAAAATAAATCTCTAAATCAATATCTCTCTTCACTCCCCTCTCTTTCCTAGCTAACCCTAGGTCTGGATCTAGATCTCTATCTACATAGAAATCATTAATAAAAGGGGAAAACTAAGGTTAAAATAGCACAAACTCACCTTATATAGCCACCTCCTCCAAGAAAATCAAGAGCAAAACCTTCCCCCCTAGATTTGGTGTTTTTAGAGCTTTTCCCGAGCTCCTCTCGGGCACAGCTCCATTGGAAGGTTGCTGGGAAGAAGGGGATGATCTATATTTATAGAAGACACAGTGCTGGCGGTTGGCATAAGGCAACCGCCAGCAGTAATCTCTGCGCTGGCGGTGCCTTATGTTGACCGCCAGCACTGTGTACATTTATGCTGGCGGTCAGCTTAAGCCACCCGCCAGCATTGATACCTCTCGTGGCGGGCTATTAAGCCAACCGCCAGCACACTTGTCTGAATATCTTCGGTCAGAACGCGGTTTGACTCACCTACTCACTCACTCACTCACTCACTCACTCACTCACTCACTCCCAACCCAACCCTAGCCGCCGCCGCAAGCGCCGCGAGCCCCCGCCGCGCCCGCAACCGACCCCCGCCCCCCGCCACCGCCGCTCGTGAGCTTCGCCCGCGCGCTGCCGCCTCAGCCTCCGTCGGCAAACTGTCGACCCACTCTTCAACCTCCAGTTCCTCGACCGACGTCGAGCAGGTTCACCGCCATCGACGCATGGCGAGCAGCTCCGTGGCGCCGAACCTTAGCCAATTTGTGCCTCTCCCCCTGCTGACCTACCCGGCGTGTCGACTCCGGTTTGTTTGGTTCAGGACGAAGTCAAATGGCGTCATCTACAAGTGCCCGAACAACCACGTGGTTTGTTTTTCATCTCATGCCCTAATTCATTTGATTAGTACTGATTCGGTTGATATAATATTAGTGATTATTAGTTGGTTATTAGTTGATATAATATTAGTAGGATTTGTTGATTATTATTGATTCGGTTGATATAATATTAGTAGGATTTGTTGATTATTATTGATTCAGTTGATATAATATTAGTAGGATTTGTTGATTATTAGTGATTCGGTTGATATAGAATTATCCACATTTGTTGATTATTAATGATTTGGTTGATATAATTTTATGTCTATAGAATTATCCAATTTATTGATGGAAGCCACATTTGTTGTTTATTCTTTTAGGAGGACCCTAAATAGAAGTTTATTGGGAAAATCAATACATCAACCATTTGAAAAAATTTCACCCTCATTTGCTGCCGCCAAACTATCAGTCGTACAGCAGTTTAGTTGGTGCAACGCCAGAAGCGGCACCAGGAGCGGCACAACCGTCTAGTGTTGTGTATCCGCCGGGCAGTGTGCGGGGAGCCACCACAAGCAAATTCAGAATTTCTGGAACAATGGAATCAGATGAAGTGCGTCATTTCTGATCTGAAGGTGGGGATGAGTGATTTGAAGATAGCGAGTAATGAAACGAGGCTTGAACTTGCAGACCATAGAGGGCAACTTATTGACATTATGGCGGGAATTGGCTATCAGAAGAAGCACAACAAAAATTAAGGATTCTGCATGCAGGACACCATCCTCGCTGTTGTGGTCTTGATAATAGGTTTAATGCTTGGTAGCTATATCACAGCCGAACTGTCTAAGAAATTTGAGTGAGGCAAAGTTGTGTTGATTTGTGAGTGAGGCCCCTATTGTAATGTACTTTAATTTGTGTTGGTTTTAAGTGTGCTTTGAAACATTTGTCATCATGCATGTTTTTGTGTGAAATAAACCTTTCTAAGGTGCTATTTGTGTTGATATTTGAGTTTGAATTTTACTTGTTGTAGCTGTCCATGCATGTTGAAATATTGGTGACTTGTATTAATTTCAAGCTATTTTCAGCTTCACTGTGTTGGTGGGTGCATATGAAAGCCGCCAGTAGTAAAGATCCCTGCTGGCAGTCGATATAAGCCACCCACCAGCAGAAATGGGACCATTTGTGCTGGCGGTTGGCTTATGTAGGCCGCCCCCACTAAACCTTCTATGCTGGCTGTCGACATAACTCGTCCGCCAACATAAATGGCACCATTTTTGCTGGCGGGTCGCTTATGTCGCCCGTCAGCAGTGATGATTCAATGCTGGCGGTTGCTGTTCCAGCGCCTCTGCGCCCCACTTTGCTAGCGGTTGATAGTTGCACCCGCCAGCACACTAATTTGCTAGTGCCAGGACAAATCGTTTCTGGCCTAGTGAAACATTTGAACTTTGTTGTGTGCCGGATCCACGGTGCATAGCGAAGCCGACAGGGTTTGTTGTGAGCCGGATGTGTGCACGACAAATTAGCCGTCACCGTCGCTTGTCGGCCGTCAGTCACCATAGAAAGTTTGACGAGTGCCCTTTGTCGCGGACAGCACTCCGCAAACCCCTTTGCCGAGTGCTTTCGAGCCTTTGCCGTGTGCATACTGTCGGTTTCCTGTAGTAGTTTGCTAAACATATATTGAGATTGATAAAGTCTCTAAGAGATGTACTTTCATGACTTATTATTACCCTCTCACTTATACCGCCAATTACTTTTAATCAAATATAGGTTTTCCATTCTGTATGGTAGGTATAGACACGTAATTAAGTTCATTGTACTGCGCTCGCCCCATTTGAATATAATGCACACCATAAACGTGCGGATGCCACTATACATTGATGTGCACCTTTTGCCGACCACACGTTAGGGCACCTATAACCAATAACCCACAGACAACCCCGTCTTTATCCTGCACACACATGCAAATTTTGTTGATGTAGACGTGATTGAATGATGAGAGAGAGAGGGAGATGGGTCGTCGACTCGTCGTCTACGTATTTGCAGCCTTTGGTTCACGTTCACGAATACTTACAAGCAGTTTCGGTGGGACCTGCTATTTCGTGCCCTCGTGCCAGGAGATGATGAGCGATTGCAGACAAAAGTTTTTTTTTAGCATGGTCCACCAGTCCCACTCACCTTTTGTCATAACCGTACAATCGTATTTTCACACAAAACAAAAGCTGGTCCCCATGCAGTAAATTCATACAGCACAACGTAAATTACTACCGCATGCTTGTTCTGTCATGCCCTTTATAAACCAAGAGAAAATATTTGCAATAAAAGACTATGCATAAATTAAGTTTATGTATGTGACAGATTTTGTATAATAAGCTTTTGTACAAATTTGTTCAATTAAAGTTTGTACACAAAATATATAAATTTCTAAAAACAATTGGAAAGAAACATTAGCGACACGGTTGGAACAAAACATTTAAAAATAAAAGGTAAGAAAAAAATTAGGAACTGAAATCCAATACTGCACGCCATTTTGGCGAGATGAAAAGGAGATAACTAAACAAACTGAGGGAGCGGATATAGAGCGTGTGGACGCGGAAGAGATCCAGTCGGATCACTAGTTGGCTCCCGGGTGTGCATGCGAAACCAGTAGACATCAACCGCTGGTTTGGTTTCCAGCGCGCCTTAGAATCAGGAGATTGCGAGGAAACCAAACCATTGTTCCCGATTCATCTCTACTCACTTTGTCCCAAATTATTTGCCATTGTTAAAATTTTTACAACATTATTTAACCATTCGCCTTATTTAAAATTTTGTATACATTTTTTTGTTTGTGAATTACTTCATCATCAAAGTTATTTGAAGCGTTATTTATTTGACATTTTGCATATTGCACTAATTTTTTGAAAAAGACGAACGGACAAATGTTGTGATAAAAATTAACAGTGATAAGTAATTTGGGACTGATGAAATATCTCTTTGTGTTTTGCAATGATAGGAAAATGTTTAGCTTTATCTTTCACTTAGTACTTTGGATAGTAATGGGATCTTTTGTTCTCCTAATTTGACTTTTTTCAGATATTACCCCTTGCCTCATGTGTATGTATATATAGGTATTTTAGTTCGGTTCACTTTGAGATTGTAAAAAAGGGCACACATGTTGAGAAAGGGTCCATGCATCATGGTAATTAAGTGCACATTTGAGAAGGATGTAATCTAATTATTTCACACATAAATAGCGTGTAGATGCACGCGCTCATCATCATCACCTTTGATCTTCTCACTCTACCTTTCTCGCTTACTATCCAACGCCGGCCGCCGGAGAGGGGAAAGAAGGAGAGGGCGGGCGGAAGGCGCTTATCGGAGAAAAACCGGAGGAGGAGTTGCTGGACACGGGACGGGACGAGCTCGTCGGTGAGGATTCGTGCCTCCACGCTATGACCTCGCGGCGCCAGGACACCACCTCGCGCTGCCGCTTGCCCGCCTCCCACGCCGCCAGTGCCACATCTCGTCACCTCGTACTGCCGCTTGCCTCGCGTTGCGGGAGCTGCCGGGTAGGGTTCGATCCGGAGGGGGCGACACGGGGATTCAATTTCTTCTTGTGGCCTGGGCTCACGAATGAAGCCAACGTTGTTTCGTTTCCGGGCTCGCCGAAACGAACACCTTTTCGGTCGACCGGGATTAAAATCGGCCCACTAAAATCCCCTGGATTGGGCCCATTCCGGAAAAACCGTATGAGACCTAGTATTGACATGATCAATGTTAATTACTTTTCATTTTAGGAAGAATATTGCTTACCTTCTACTATTCTCTTTATTAAAAATACTTCTGTTATTCCCATTGGGAGGACGTCCAACTAGTTTAGGTTCCAGACACACTAATTAATTAGCATTCTATTTAAGCGGCAGGCATGACCCATGCGTGTTATTTTCAAAAAGAAAAGGATAGTTGGGGAATAAAATTAAGAATAATCTTAAGGCCTTTTTTAATCCTGAGATGCCCGCAGCTGATGATGAACCACTTCACGCATGTTGTTGCAAATGGAATTTCCAAGTTGGATTACAATTAAAGAGTTAGAAGTGAGCTGAGCTCTTCATAAACTCGTGTTGACCGAGTATATATGCTTGGAGCAGTTAAGATACCATATCGATTTATTTTTTGGTCAGTGGTTCAAATTTTTTTAAAAAAAATAGTTGCCCACATGAGACTTGATCCGTAGTTGATTCTTGAAGAGAAATGAAGCTACGTGCACGATGCATATGACTCAGAACCACATGTATGCTTTACCATCGTTTTCCATAATATTAATCTTCAATCAAAGAATGGGTAGGTATGTCCCAAACCTGGCAACATAGATCTTAATTTTTTGGCATAATTGGATTGGTGGCACCAAAAGATCCATGATTTGGAAATTTACCACTGAAACGTCCTCTCTCTCTCTCTCTCTCTCTCTCTCTCTCTCTCTCTCTGTAACACCCGAAAATTCCATCACAATAAAATATTGTTAGCAACATGGTTTAGTTTTATTTTCTAAGGATGTAATAAATTTGAATAAATAAATTTGCCTTTAATTAAATTAAACATCATTTAATAATTAGAATCAAACAAGTGATTGTGCATCATGTTGAAATGCATGAGTTTTGTTTGTGGTGTGATTTTAAAAGTCTTAAAAAAAATGCTTGTGAAAAGTCTTAAAAATTATTGTGAAAAAGTTTGTGAAAATTGGAATAAAAGTTTGAATTAAAAAAAAAATGAAAAGAGGATGAAAGTTTGAATTTAAAAATGCTTGAAAACTTGTTTAAAAGGTTTTCTAAAAAGCCTTAAAATATTTGAATAAATTTGTGTTAAAATTTGATTTGAAAATATTTGAATTTGAAATTGGTTGAAAAGGATTTGAAAAGAAAAGGAAAAGAAAAAAAAAAAAGAGAAAAAAAAACAAATCAAACTAACCTATCTACTCGCCCACCCGCGGCCCACTATCGTTTCGCCCACGCGGCCCACCCCGCTCCGCCTCCCTCCTCTCTCTCTCTCTGCCGCCGACGGGTGGGCCCCCCCCGTCGGGGCCATCTTCCACCTTCAGCCCGCCCCCCCCCCCTTCTTGCCCGCGCCGCCGCCGGTGCCCCCATCCCCCGCGCCGCCTTCCCCCGTCCCCGCGCCCGTCGGTCTCCTCCCCTTGAGTGCGCCGCCGCATTCACGCCACCCCCCACCTCCACCGCCCGGCCCCTCCCCTTCCCCTTCCGAAACCGCCGCCGCCATTAATGCCGCCGCCACCGAGCTCCGCCACCGCCTCACCGCGCCGTCTCCTCTTCCTCCTCCCGGCTATAAAAGGTGCCCCAAGGCCCCCTCTACACCCCCGCGCCACTCCTCCTCCCTCCTCCACTCCTCCACCGTGCCGCCGCCCGAGCTCACCGCCCGCCCGCCGAGCGCCGCCCCGATCCGCTTCGCCGGCGCCCCTAGCTCCCTTCCAAGGCCTCCGGTGAGTTCCCCGCCTCCTCCTCTTTCTCCCGGTACTTTCCCCCGCCGCGAATGGTGCCGGGAGCCCTAGTTGGCCGGCGGCCGGCGAGCCGGCCGGCGAGACCGCCGCCGCCCGTACAGCCGCCGCCGCCGCCCCCTTGGCCGCGGTCAACCGTGGCCATCCGATTTGAATCTACGGTCCCGCATTAAAAGGATTCATACCCCTTGGGTCCGGGTCCACCGTGGACCATGGACCGAGTCCACCGGCGCGGTCCACGGCTTGCGTCACGCCGACGTCATGACCGCGTCGGCACGGCCGCAGCGCCCGGCCACGTGTCGCCGCCACGGTTCACCCGCCGGCCGCCCGGGCACTTTTGCAAAAAGAACCCCGAGATTCCGTAAATTACATATATACCCTTCCACCTATATAAAAGCTTTCCAACTAGGTCCGATTTTTACATCTAGGCCCCCGATCTCCATAGTTTTCATGTTCTTTAGCCTACCCTTTGACCTTTTTCATGTTAGACCTCCTAGTTTCACACATATTTATGTTTAGGTCCCCGAAATCTTCCGTAAAACCCCTAAACTTCCAAAGACTCTTACAATTTAGCCCCCGAACCTTGTTTCGACCATAACTTTTTCATCCTAGCTCCGTTTTACGCGTTCTTGGTGTCCACGCGATCGTCTCTCCGAGCCCGTCATTTCTAAAAACTTGTTTTAGCCTTTTGGTAATGTTTGATGTATTGTTTTATTTATTGTATGTTTTCTTGCATGATCGTAGCCAACACGCCGTTCGAGGAAGATCAAGTGCAGAGCTTTGCAGATAAGGAAAGTAGCTTATCGTTGGAGAAAGGCAAGTGACCCTAACCACCCTTCTACCTATGCTTTAATCAAGATTACTATAAATTAATCGGAACATGGAGAACCACCCAGAAAACAAGGGCAACCACGGTCCATATGGCTCGGCTTAGCCAATTAATTAGGTGTGCGATTGATCCGATGGCCCTTTTCCGAAAGGAGCAGAGGGGGATCGGGTTGCAGGGGTATAGCCCGGTCCTTTTGGGGTAGCAGCCTTTGCTAAGGTGCTGACCACTAGGGAGGGTTATGGTCCGCCCTGATCTGTAACTATGCGGGTCGTTAGTCTTTTGCATATCTTTGTAAAGGCTTTGTAGCGTCCCTATGCAATCACACCTCGGAAGTGTGGTATGGTGCCTGATCAGCACATGCGTGGTTGGGTTCAAAGTTCTTTGGAACTTTTACGCGAACTGTGGGAAAAGTGTGCAACCTCTCGCAGTGTAAACCGATCGATCGGCCGTGCTCACGGTCAAGAGCGGCCGGACCCTCACATGATTAATTGAACTTAAAGATGGATTAATAATGCTTTCCGGTTATTCCCGTGGCCTTGCCGAGTACCAACCATAAGTGTACTCATCCTTGCTTACGCCGTTCGGAGAAGAATCCGGAGTGGAGTACTTCACCGACTACGAGGAGTTCCGAGGATGCGATCAACCGATCGAAGCTCGTGGAAGATGAAGATGGAGTCGCGTCTTCATAGTTATCGTTGTTCGTGTAAAGACCTTCGTGTCTACCATCGTGAGTGTAATAAAAGTTAATAAACCTTTTTTTTGTACCTTTTGAGCAATGTCTTGTGATATTACACTCATGAGTCTATCATATGTGTGAAAATTGTGATCCTGGCACACATATGAGATGCATTCGGTTTTCTACGGAAAATCGGGTGTGACAGAGTGGTATCAGAGCATTGCTGACTGTAGGACGCAGCCTCAGATAGAAATGGTCGATATTAAGGACTCTTTATCTAGAAAACCTTTCCAGCATTCAAAATATCTTATTTACGCTTAAAAAATATTTTATTCTTTATCCTTTATCAAAATCAAATCTTTTGTTTTCTTCTACACTGAGACTGATTCTTGTTCTTCCACCTTGAACTACCACACGTGTTTTATAGGATACATTCTTAGGTTGCCTACCCCTTCTATCAGTTTCGTTTCGATAGAACCGTTCTTGTGAGGACGTGCGATGTTAATGCTTGTTGATTGTAAACATGCATGATTTGGATCTTTGACTTGATTGGAATGTTTTTGTGGAGTGATGGCCACAAATACATCAAAAAAAATAATTAAAGTTAAAATTTGAATCTTAGCCCCTTTTCTCTCGATTCACCTTTATCAATTCAACTCCTTATCGGAAAACTTCTCTCTCTAACAATCAAATGGTAAACATCGGGTCGGGAGAGCCGGACGAGATATTCGGTTCGTCATCAATCGACCGAATCAAGTTCCCTCCTCCACCACAAGAATTTGCAATGGATCCCGCGATGCGGCGGTTCTTTACGGAACGGATGCGGTTGATTCGGAACCTCACCGCCACCGGTCCGGAATCTACGAGCACGGCAGAACCGCCCACCACCACAAGGACCTCCACCACCTCCACCACCGGTGAACAAGCATAGAGAATTCATGAGCCACAACCCGCCCACTTACTCTCATTCGTAGATCCCCTCGATGCCGATGATTGGCTGAAGACCATCAACAAGATGCCGAATATCACCCAATGCAATGATCGTGAGAAGGTTTTGTATGCCTCGGGACGTCCGGAAGGTGCGCGGCCGCCGATTGGTGGGATGCTTACACCGTCGCACATGCCGCTTTGCCGACACCATTACCCGGCAGGAGTTCCAGGAGAGTTTTCGTACACATCACATCCCCATTGGTGTGAAGAAGTCGAAGAAGAAGGAATTTCTAGCTCTAAAGCAAGGCAACATGACCGTTAGTGAGTATCCGGATCGTTTACTCATTTGTCCCGCTATGCACCAGATGAAGTCAACACGGATGCCAAGAGACAAGAACGCTTTCTCGATGGTTTGATAGGGCCACTTAACTATCAGTTGCAGAGCCACACATTTCTTAACTTTCAGATGTTGCTCAATAAGGCTATAGGCTTGGAGAATAAACGCAAGGAACTTCGTGAACAGAAGCGCAAGTTTCAACCTCAAGGTCAATCCAGCAGTAACACCCGCCCTCGTTACAACTCATCGCAAGACTCTCAGTTTCGTTCTAGCACACAAGGTAGAAGCCATGGACAGAGTCAGCAGTATCGTTCGTTTGATGAACCCGAAGAATCCAACCCAATGACACCTCAGGCTCCAAATCCTCATCAGAATCGCTCGGGTGCACCGAAGAAGGAACACTACTCCAGCTTCACCCCGGTGGATGCTTCAACCGCGAAGAATTAGGACACTATGCCGTATTTGCCCTCGCCGCAATATGCGTACACCCCGGAGAGATAATAGAGGACAACGAGAACAATATGCATGGTAGGGTGAACCATGTGACGGTTCGAAGAAGCTCAAGGAGACAAAGATGTTGTGCTTGGTATGTTTCTTATCAACTCGTACCCGCAACAGTTTTATTTGATTCCGGGCATCGCATTCATTTATTACCGAACGATTCGTGACGAAGCATGATGTACCCAAGAGTTCCATGAAGACACATTTGCTAATTAGTTCTCCAAACGGTGAAATGAAATCCACCTATGTATGCCCACAGGTCAATCTTAAGATCGGAGAGATAGATTTTGAAGCGACTTAGTGATTCTAACATCCGGTGGAATAGATGTGATCCTTGGTATGGATTGGTTAAGCAAGCATGATGGAATCATTTTGTGTGCCAAGAAGTCGGTGCTCTTAACTACCCCGCAAGGAGATAGGATTGAGTTTGTCGCCGCAAGCCCGAAGAAGAAGGAGAAGTGAACAAGCTCGTGATAGTAAACCGTCATCTTTCAAGACATCTTGTATCTCCTCTTGTTTCCCGATCCCTCCGAATCTCGGGACGAGATTCTTTTTAAGGGGGTAGGATTTGTAACACCCGAAAATTCCATCACAATAAAATATTGTTAGCAACATGGTTTAGTTTTATTTTCTAAGGATGTAATAAATTTGAATAAATAAATTTGCCTTTAATTAAATTAAACATCATTTAATAATTAGAATCAAACAAGTGATTGTGCATCATGTTGAAATGCATGAGTTTTGTTTGTGGTGTGATTTTAAAAGTCTTAAAAAAAATGCTTGTGAAAAGTCTTAAAAATTATTGTGAAAAAGTTTGTGAAAATTGGAATAAAAGTTTGAATTAAAAAAAAATGAAAAGAGGATGAAAGTTTGAATTTAAAAATGCTTGAAAACTTGTTTAAAAGGTTTTCTAAAAAGCCTTAAAATATTTGAATAAATTTGTGTTAAAATTTGATTTGAAAATATTTGAATTTGAAATTGGTTGAAAAGGATTTGAAAAGAAAAGGAAAAGAAAAAAAAAAGAGAAAAAAAAACAAATCAAACTAACCTATCTACTCGGCCACCCGCGGCCCCTCTTGTTTCGGCCCACGCGGCCCACCCCGCTCCGCCTCCCCCTCTCTCTCTCTCTCTCGCCGCCGACGGGTGGGCCCCCCCCTGTCGGGGCCATCTTCCACCTTCGGCCCCCGGCCCCCCCCCCCCCCCCTTCTTGCCGCGCGCCGCCGCCGGTGCCCCCATCCCCGCGCCGCCTTCCCCGTCCCCCGCGCCCGTCGGTCTCCTCCCCTTGAGTGCGCCGCCGCATTCACGCCACCCCCCACCTCCACCGCCCCGGCCCCTCCCCTTCCCCTTCGAAACCGCCGCCGCCATTAATGCCGCCGCCACCGAGCTCCGCCACCGCCTCACCGCGCCGTCTCCTCTTCCTCCTCCGGGCTATAAAAGGTGCCCCAAGGCCCCCTCACACCCCGCGCCACTCCTCCTCCCTCCTCCACTCCTCCACCGTGCCGCCGCCCGAGCTCACCGCCCGCCCGCCGGAGCGCCGCCCGATCCGCTTCGCCGGCGCCCCTAGCTCCCTTCCAAGGCCTCCGGTGAGTTCCCCGCCTCCTCCTCTTTCTCCCGGTACTTTCCCCCGCCGCGAATGGTGCCCGGGAGCCCCTAGTTGGCCGGCGGCCGGCGAGCCGGCCGGCGAGACCGCCGCCGCCCGTACGGCGCCGCCGCCGCCCCTTGGCCGCGATCAACCGTGGCCATCCGATTTGAATCTACGGTCCGTATTAAAAGGATTCATACCCCTTGGGTCGGGTCCACCGTGGACCATGGACCGAGTCCACCGGCGCGGTCCACGGCTTGCGTCACGCCGACGTCATGACGCGCGCGTCGGCACGGCCGCATGGCGGCCGCCACGTGTCGCCGCCACGGTTCACCCGCCGCCCGCCCGGGCACTTTTTGCAAAAAGAACCCCGAGATTCCGAAATTACATATATACCCTTCCACCTATATAAAAGCTTTCCAACTAGGTCCGATTTTTACATCTAGGCCCCCGATCTCCATAGTTTTCATGTTCTTTAGCCTACCCTTTGACCTTTTTCATGTTAGACCTCCTAGTTTCACACATATTTATGTTTAGGTCCCCGAAATCTTCCGAAAACCCCTAAACTTCCAGTACTCTTACAATTTAGCCCCTGAACCTTGTTTCAGCCATAACTTTTTCATCCTAGCTCCGTTTTACGCGTTCTTGGTGTCCACGCGATCGTCTCTCCGAGCCCGTCATTTCTAAAAACTTGTTTTAGCCTTTTGGTAATGTTTGATGTATTGTTTTATTTATTGTATGTTTTCTTGCATGATCGTAGCCAACACGCCGTTCGAGGAAGATCAAGTGCAGAGCTTTGCAGATAAGGAAAGTAGCTTATCGTTGGAGAAAGGCAAGTGACCCTAACCACCCTTCTACCTATGCTTTAATCAAGATTACTATAAATTAATCGGAACATGGAGAACCACCCGGAAAACGGTGCAACCACGGTCCATATGGCTCGGCTTAGCCAATTAATTAGGTGTGCGATTGATCCGATGGCCCTTTTCCGAAAGGAGCGGGAGGGGGATCCGGGTTGCGGGGGGTATAGCCCGGTCCTTTTGGGGTAGCAGCCTTTGCTAAGGTGCGACCACTAGGGAGGGTTATGGTCCGCCCCGATCCGTAACTATGCGGGTCGTTAGTCTTTTGCATATCTTTGTAAAGGCTTTGTAGCGTCCCTATGCAATCACACCTCGGAAGTGTGGTATGGTGCCCGATCGGCACATGCGTGGTTGGGTTCAAAGTTCTTTGGAACTTTTACGCGAACCGTGGGAAAAGTGTGCAACCTCTCGCGAGTGTAAAGCCGATCGATCGGCCGTGCTCACGGTCAAGAGCGGCTCGGACCCTCACATGATTAATTGAACTTAAAGATGGATTAATAATGCTTTCCGGTTATTCCCGTGGCCTTGCCGAGTACCAACCATAAGTGTACTCATCCTTGCTTACGTTGTTCGGAGAAGAATCCGGAGTGGAGTACTTCACCGACTACGAGGAGTTCGAGGATGCGATCAACCGATCGAAGCTCGTGGAAGATGAAGATGGAGTCGCGTCTTCATAGTTATCGTTGTTCGTGTAAAGACCTTCGTGTCTACCATCGTGAGTGTAATAAAAGTTAATAAACCTTTTTTTTGTACCTTTTGAGCAATGTCTTGTGATATTACACTCATGAGTCTATCATATGTGTGAAAATTGTGATCCTGGCACACATATGAGATGCATTCGGTTTTCTACGGAAGATCGGGTGTGACACTCTCTCTCTCTCTCTCTCTCTCTCTGTGTGTGTGTGTGTGTGTGTGTGTGTGTGTGTGTGTGTGTGTGTGTGTGTGTGTGTGTGTGTGTGTGTGTGTGTGTGTGTGTGAAATATGAAGTCCCCTAACCTTTAAATAAAAGATATCCTTTGGTGAGCTTTAGCAAATAAGATGTATGAAATGGTGGCAGGTGATAATTAACAGAACCCAACAATGGAGTAGTTCTTGTATATCCTGGCTGGACTTCTTCATTTGCCACACCAAGTCCAAGTTGTGTGACGTAGTTCATCGTGACATGTCGTATTTTGTCATGTCTTTTTTCTTCTATAGGCTGTGTGCATCCTAGCTCTGCAGAGGTTGGGAATGATCTTAGTTCGACTGTATCATCTTGATGTAATTGTCTAAAATTAATAGTTTCCCTTATTGAAGAAAATATGTATAGTAGGTACTCCTTCTGTTTCACTTAGCGTTTTGCAATGATAGGAATAAATAGCGTGTAGATGCACGCGCTCGTCATCATCACCTTTGATCTCCTCACTCTGCCTTTCTCTCTATATAAGTTCATGTTCCCAGCCTCTCGTCCTCTCTATATCCCCCCCTTGACAAAAGACGCCAAGTTCCCGGCCAGCGAAGCAGAAGAGGGTGTGGTGACTTAGGCTGAGCACGTCGCTCCGCTTGTGAACCCACGCCAATGGCGACCACGACTCAAGAAAATGGGGCGATCTGTTGCAGCGCTACCTTCACATCAGGTATACCGCGATCATTGCCACATCTAAAAGAAACGTGTAGTAAGTACGTAGTAACTTAATTTGCACGTGAACGTTAAGTACATAGTGTGCACAAAATCCAACTACACAACATGTTGCAAACACATGCATGGACGCCAGGGCCGGGCCTGCTTGAATCAAAGGTTTTTCATATAGGAATTCTAGAGTTTTGCATTAGTCATTTTTGGAAAGGAATTGGATGCTTGCGTGTGGAACAAAGGATTACAAAGTCTATGCAAGAGAGGAATGGGATTCATGGACGTGCATTTCACATGAAAAAAATCCACTCAGAACCAAGGGAAAGCATCCCCTCTCCGTGTCTTCTCCGTTGGTCGGTTGAGTCTGCTATCTTTTTCTGTAGCTCTCTCCTTCCTCCCGCCAATGGGAGCCACTGCACCGAATCAGGACGCCGGCGTTGCCGCCGCTGCCCCTGCTATCGACAGTGTTCTTCCCAAGCCTCTGCGCTATCCTCCGCAATAGCCGCTCGCCTAGTAAAGTTGTAGCTAGCTAGCTCGCCTAGAGCTCTGACGAGAGGAGAGAGATGACAAACCAGGGAGCAATAGGAGAGACCATGAGAAGTTAATAACGAAAGGATAGGAAGAAATGAAGAGATAAGGTAAGGTTATAGTTTTTTTTTCAAAAAAGAAACATATTAGATACTGAAGAGGGCCACGGCCCCACAAGATGTCAAAACAGCCATCGTGCCACAGGTTAAGAACTAAAATACCCTGAAGCCGGCCATCTGCAGTCCTGTGCACCGTGCCCCCCGCGGCCCGCGCCGCTTCCATCCGTGGCTATGCCTCGCCGAGATATAAGCCTTCCAGCCAGAACTCGTCATCCATCTCTTATGTTTAGAAATTGGCTGAAAATAGTACTTTCTATGATGATATTGGCAGCGATTTCTTGATTGCTATAATCCATCTTCTATTCGTTAGATTTGTTGACAAAAGACCGTATATATATGAATGATGACCATTAATTTTATACTACATGTAGATATGATAAAGGACGGCCTATGGCTGATACCATGCGTGCTTAATTTTATTAGAGTGAATTTTCATCAATTTAGCGAATCTATTAAGGACATGAACCGTACCTGTTTTGATACATTTGTGCTAGATGTTATTCCGTCTGACATAGTTCCCGGAATAGGATATCTTGTCTATATCATGACCTAGTTGGTCAGTTACATGCTATTGAAATGTATACCATGCATGTCTTAACTGAACTGACTTTATTTGGCTGGTTTAGTGGGGGAAAGTGCAGGGATTATTCCAAAAATGATCAGAGCCGAGAGAAACCACCCTTTAGACCCATTATCTCCTGCTGAAATTAGAATTGCTGTAGCAACTGTAAGATCTGCTGCAAGGTCTCCTCAGGTTTGCAAAACATAAATATTTGATATACTTATATCAATATACAAGCTTGAAAAATAAGGATTTAAATATATAGCAAATAAATTGCAGGAAAGAGATGGTATGCGTTTCGTTGGAGTTGTGCTACTGGAGCCTGAAAAGAACGTGGTGGCACTGGCTGATGCCTACTTTTTCCAACCATCACTGGTCCCTAGAACCAAAGACTCCACTATTGTTCCAAGCTGTTTGCCTCCTAGGAGGGCTAGACTTGTTGTCTACAACAAGCTATCAAATGCGACTAGCATTTGGATAGTAGAACTCCCTGAAGTGCATGAAGCTACTAGGAATGGACATGACATCGGCAAGGTGATGTCTTCCGAAGTGGTTCCTGATGTTCAACCCGCAATGGTATGATCCCACTGTTAAATTCATTTATAATCCTGCCTGTCTAATAAATATTTTCCTCACAACAATCATTCACTCCATGAAAAATATATAATATGTAATGACCGTGTGATTATTGTACTATTAATCCATCAACTTAACCCGTGCCTCCGCATGGGTTAGCACTTTATTTTAATTATCAGAAGTTATTTAGTTTTATCAGGAGCATCATAAATTCATAATAAGGTTCACATAATTTTGCAACATGAACTGTTAGCATTTGGTCAACATAATTTGGAAGTGAGATTCATATAATTTTAGGATTGTATTGCATACTATGCTTAAAAAATAATATGTGCAATTAGCTTTGTTTTATTGAATGATCTACCACAATAATAACACAAATTTCAGTGTTTCTTATCTTCTTATTATAGTTTGCTCTCAGTGTACTCCTTTTGTCCCAAAAGATAGTTGTGCTTAGATTTTACAGATTTATCATGAAACCAACTATCAAAATATGTAATCTTTCCTATTCAAAATACATTATGTTAAAAGCTATAGTTGGTCAAAGTTGGGAGTAACGGTTATTGAGACAATTTGAGTACATGGGTGCGTCAGAGGCCTGTCTTTTGTAACTCAACCATGTAAATATCTGCATTTAAAATGGGATTGGTTGGTTCATTATTTGTAAATGAATAATTAACAACTAATAATTAACATGTAACTGTTCCACCAGTGTATTATTTATTTTATGTGTTTCATAATTTGCTTCATTTGTTTTTTAAGCCATGTTACGGTTGATGCAAAGTATCACCGGTGTGACCAACATTTGCGATTAGGTGCACAATCCCTTCTTCAATTAGTGGTTTTAACTTCTCCATATAGGTCTTATTGATAACACTGTGCATCATGGTTCCCTAATTTTTCATAATCATTATAAATATAGAATAATAAAAAACAATCAAATTGAACATATATCATACCTTTTGATAAATAAGGATCATGTTAATACTTAATTGTTCACCACTATTGAGTAAGGTTGCATTCCGCAATCTACTTACTATTGCCTTGATGTTCCACAATTCCTTTCTCTTTAATTTTACTTAAGTTTTTATTCACCATTGCAACTTATTAACTACATTAGCAAAAGATGTTGATGATCAAATTGAGTTATTTTTTTCACAAAAGACATAATATACAAATATAGAATTTTTTACACATAAGTTTGAGTACAATGGTGAGAAGCAACTCATCTGTACCTAGCATGCAGCAGGCCAAATAATAAACAAATAATTTAGTAGTCATAACATATGTATGTTATGCAAAAATTAATCTGATTGTAGCATGCAACAGGGCAAAAAGCAAAAAAAAAATAATTTAGTAATCATAACATATGCTATGACTAGTTAGTCTAATTGTAGCATGTAGTAGATTAAATAATAAAAATAATTTAGTAGTTGTAACAAATGTCATAAAATTTATCTAATAGTAGAAGGAAAATCAAACAAATTTAAAAATAATGTCTCGATATATACTGATCACCAGTGTAACCAATGAGTCTAGCTAAAAGGTTCCGTGCAGCCATAGAAGAATGTTTAGGTTAATTGTACCTTTTTGTTGAACAACAAAAGGGAGCCTAGTCCCATTGATTAAAGTAGCATCATGCTATAACTGATGGAAGCACTACTCCAAAGAAAAGTTTTTTTGAAAGACGACAGCTCTCTTTTTATATATGCATGGGAAGAGTATATAATATGTTGTATTAGGCTAACAACCTTTAGGATAGATTATTTTTATGATTAAAATATGGAATAGAAATTCAAAGGAAGAGATATATGATCGACAGACATCTATGCACTCACATATCTAGTTTATTGTATTAGCTAGACATCTTGTAGGATAAATTCTTTTATGATTTAAATATGGGAAGATGTAAAAGGCAGAAAACTAATTATATGTTACATATGACATGCATGGCAGGATAATTGAACAATTTATTTGAAGCAAAGAGATATATTGTGTGTTAGATGTGGCCGGGAGATGATTTAAATTTAAATTTTTTATAGTGGCACGTGTGGATATAATTTAGACAAAGATATAGGAGGGTTGTTTTTGTTAATTCTCCATAATGGCATAGGTGGGTAATTTTTGAAACAAATACATCCAACAGCTATTGAAATTAATGGTAATTTTTGTAAGCGTCCACGTAGGATTCCTAGGTGGCTTCATGTGGAGGTTTCTCTTTTTTTTAGAGCGTCCACCTAGGATTCTTAAGTGACTTCACGTGGAGGCTTCAAAAGGAGCCTCCAATTAATAGTAAGATGGTTGTTGTTAGACTTCTAACATTTATGTTTACATAGCATCCTAAAATGCTAATATATTTGGATTTTTTTAACAGGATGTTTCAGAGGATGCTGCATGTGAAGCTACTCTTAAAAGTTATCCACCATTTATTGAAGCTATGAGTAGAAGAGGCATAGATGACATGGAACTTGTTATGGTAGATGGCTGGTAAAATATTTGCCAAAAAATTCTTTTTGGTGCAATTTTCGGCTTACTATACCACATTGAAATCTTAACCGGAATTTAACTTTGCTATTGAATCTTCTCAGGTTTGCTGGCTATTTCAGTGATGCTGATGCTCCCAGTCGCAGACTTAGCAAACCCTTAATATTTTGCAGAACTGAGAGTTCTTGCCCCATGGAGAATGGTTATGCACGTCCTGTGGAAGGGATCCATGTTATTTTCGATATGCAAAACAATGCTATCATAGAGTTTGAAGATAGGAAGTTGGTTCCACTCCCCCCACCAGATCATCTGAGAAATTACACTCGTGGAGAAACAAGAGGTGGTATTGACCGAAGTGATTTAAAACCACTTACTATTAATCAGAGTGAGGGTCCAAGTTTCCGCATTAACGGCTATTTTGTGGATTGGCAGAAGGTTAATGATTGTCATGTTTCTACCTACTACTATGACATTAGTATTATTAGCAAGAAATATATATGCTCTTCCGAATCAATGACATAATTAAAATGGTGTTGTGCAGTGGAACTTCCGTATTGGCTTCACCCCCACGGAGGGTTTGGTTATTTATTCTGTTGCCTATAATGATGGAAGCCGTGGACGTCGATCAATAGCGCACAGGCTGAGCTTCGTTGAGATGGTTGTTCCTTACGGAGATCCAAACGATCCGCATTATCGCAAGAATGCATTTGATGCTGGAGAGTATGGACTTGGAAAATGCGCTAATTCTCTTAAGAAGGTCACTAGTTCAATTCTTGGCTACGGAGTATCTTATTATTTGGTCCTCTTAACTTTGGTTGACTATACTGTTTACCCCTTATTACAGGGTTGTGACTGCTTGGGCTATATAAAGTATTTCGATGCACATTTAACAAACTTTAATGGTGACGTACAAACAATTGAAAACGCTATTTGTTTGCACGAGGAGGACCATGGGATCCTTTGGAAACATCAAGATTGGAGAACTGGTTTAGCAGAGGTTAGGCGATCAAGAAGGCTGACTGTCTCATTTTTCTGCACCGTTGCCAACTACGAGTATGGTTTTTACTGGCATTTTTACCAGGCAAGTATACAACCGACGTTTTATTACTCAATCTGCAATTAGTATATATGTACTCTGTATAACCTACTACACAAGACCTCATATTGATTTCCTGCATATATAATTCTGCAACATGATGCATGATAAAATTGTGGTAGCTGCTTCTCAACTTGTAATAAAGCTACAAAGGTTAAGATATGGTACCTTACTTTTGTGTTAGTAATTATTTATTGATCTACTTGGTTGCAGGATGGCAAAATAGAAGCAGAAGTAAAGCTTACGGGAATTCTCAGCATGGGAGCTCTGATGCCAGGGGAATCAAGGAAATATGGCACAACCATTGCCTCTAGTCTATATTCACCAATTCACCAACATTTCTTTGTTTCCCGTATGGACATGGCTGTTGATAGCGTACACGCTGAGGCTCGTAATCAGGTAGAGCTAGAATGCAAACTTACCTTGCATGCATATGGTAGTATCGTCTGCGCACTGTATCAACTATCAACACACCATGGCGATTGATAATCTTACACAAGCATATTCCTGTCTCTTATAGGTAATTGAGGTTAATGTTAAAGCGGAAAGCGCAGGTCCACATAATTTGCATAGCAATGCCTTCTATGCTGAAGAGAAGTTATTGAAGTCTGAGTTGCAAGCAATGCGAGACTGTGACGCTTCATCTGCACGCCATTGGATCGTAAGAACTCATGCTTATTGCTAGATAATTTGTGTGTCCTTATGTTGTTGTGATGATCATATATGAGTTGAGATCTTTTGTCATTTTTAAAGACTCTGACTCCGTTACTGAATAAGTATATTCCCGTCATTCGATAAAAGATGAAACATAGTGACTGAACTCTTTTGATAAGAATAAAACTTGTTTGTCTTTATTTTTCCTTAATTAAGTATTGAACTAGTGTTCAAACCTGGAGCACACATCTATATATAAAGTACACTTGCTAATTAGTTTGTCGTACCTCTTGTTCACATGATGATCAGGTAAGGAACACAAGAACTACAAATCGTACTGGGCAACCAACTGGTTACAAGCTCATGCCTGGTCCAAACTGCTTGCCGTTCGCTCAGCCCGAGGCGAAATTTCTTAGAAGAGCTGGGTTCTTGAAGCACAATCTCTGGGTTACACCATACAAGAGTGATGAGATGTTCCCTGGAGGAGAGTTCCCCAATCAGAATCCTCGCATTAATGAGGGTTTAGCTACATGGGTCAAGAAGGATAGATCCTTGGAGGAAACCAACATCGTTCTATGGTAGTACTATTTTCTTTGCACACAATCTTCTAGCTAGAATGTCGTCCATATACACTGAAACCTAGCATATTTTTTGCTTTGGTTCTCCAAGATTCTAACTCATAACTCTGCATCTATAGGTACGTGCTCGGGATCACCCATATCCCTAGGCTGGAAGACTGGCCTGTCATGCCAGTGGAGCACATTGGCTTCAAGCTCGTGGTATTAGTTTTAATTAGTTTCTAAAGTCTTCAGTTTCTTGTTTCATGGGCAGTGTGATGTGTACGTGCCAACGGTGTTGCATAATAATATTTAATGATTTGTTTCTTTCCTGCAGCCACATGGATTCTTCGACTGCTCACCTGCAATAGACGTACCACCTAGCTCTTGTGACAAAGACATCAAGGAAGCTGAGTCGCCCAAGACCATCTAGGCCGTTCTTTCAAAGATTTGAGCTTACCTGCTCCGTCTGCTATGGCATGTTCAGCTGTGGTTTGTTTACTATTAATCCGGTAACAAAAAAGTTACCCATCCAGTTTTTGTTGTGATTTACTGGTTTGCTTGGTTCCCTGAAATATTGTACAACGCTATTGGTTGATCAGGGAACTAAGAGCTATATATTTAAAATAACTAGCAAGGAATAAAGTTGAAAATGGGTGGCATAATGTGTATAAACAAGTTCATGACAAGAATATCTTGGTTTCCTAAGAAGAAGAATATCTTGGTTTCCTAAGAAGGGAGAAGTTTAAAAAAACCGCCTGTATGTAATTTTTGCTTTGCGATGACATCCTACCTTTCGTTGAAAAAACCACCAATATTCTTCGTTATTGTTGTACTGGTTGATTACAAAATGAAAAAACCTGTTCGGTGTCTAGGCCATGTATGTGTGCCCGGGCCTCCAACAATGGTTGACGTCACAAAAAAATTGGGCCTGTGAGACCAAAAAATCAGGACGGAGGCCCATACCTGAACGAGACCCAAAACAACCAGAGCCTTGCCAAACATGCATTCTGCGGACAACCTTGACGCATGCATTTTCCAAACTGAATTTTAAAGAGTCTGCGTGTATAAAGAAGTGAGGTGAGCCTATCAATTGTTACCGGATTCTAGCGGTACTAATATTGACACGATCAATGTTAATTACTTTTCATTTTAGGAAGAATACTGCTTACCTTCTGTTATTCTATTTATTTAGAAAAACTTCTGTTATTCCCATTGGGAGGACGTCCAACTAGTTTAGGTTCCAGACACACTAATTAATTAGCGTTCTATTTAAGCGGCAGGCATGACCCATGCGTGTTGTTTTCAAAAAGAAAAAGATTGTTGGAGAACAAAATTAAGAATAATCTTAAGGCCTTTTTTAATCCTGAGATGCCCGCAGCTGATGATGAACCACTTCACGCATGTTGTTGCAAATGGAATTTCCAAGTTGGATTACAATTAAAGAGTTAGAAGTGAGCTGAGCTCTTCATAAACTCGTGTAGTCGTGTTGACCGAGTATATATGCTTGGAGCAGTTAAGATGCCGTATGGATTTATTTTTTGGTCAGTGGTTCAATTTTTTTTTGTTTAATTTGTTGTCCACATGAGACTTGATCCATAGTTGAATCTTGAAGAGAAATGAAGCTAGGTGCACGATAGATATGACTCAGAACCACATGTATGCCTTACCATCGTTTTCCATAATCTTCAATGGAAGGTGGGTAGGTATGTCCCAAACCTGGCAACATCGATCTTAATTTTTTGGCAAAATTGGATTGGTGACAACGAAAGATCCACGATCTAGAAATTTGAGAGATTTACCTGTGTGCGATTAAAAAATTTAGTCGTGATATGTGTGCCACGGAAAGTTGAGTACGCATCCACATACTTTTGAGACCCTCGTGTCATTCCATCCATCATCTGTTAGATTTTCACCGTTATGAGCTCTAGCATGTAGAGCCGGGCATATGAAATGTCCATTTTACCCTTTGGCCTCCCCCTCCCCCCTCCTTTTCTTTTGCGCGCCGGCCCTCTCTGTCGTTGGCGCTGCCCAACTACGCTGCAGCCACCTCCACCGCCTCCTCGCGTCCCTCTCCTTCCCCACCAACTCCCTCTCCCTTTCCTCCCCGCCTTGCCGTCGCCTTTCCCCAGCCCCTCGCCACCGCCTCCCCTGCCTCTCCATGCCTCCCAAGCACCCGATCCTAACCCCGACCCTGAATCCTCCAGTGCAAAGCTCGTGCCGCTCGTCATCTCCCTCGTCGTCAGCCTCGCCATGAGGTTCGTTTGAAACATCAATTTGTCTCTAGATCAATCTGCAACAGCCAAAAACAAATAGCCAAATTAGTGCTTGAAATGATGCCCAGAGACAAGGGCCGTGGAGGCCTACAGACGACAGCTGCAGAGGCCTGCCCACAGACGACGGTCGCGGTGGTTTGGAGGCAACGGGTGACGATCGTGGTGGCCACAACGGCAGCGACGGCAGTGGTGGCCGCAGTCGCATCCACGGTGGTCTGGAGCCGGTGGGTGGAGCCTTGACGACGGGATGCCGGAGGCAACGGACCTGCAGATGGATCGGATAAGGAGGTGTGGGCCTGGGGTTACGAGGATAGACATGTCACAAATTGCAGCTTTAACGGAAGAATGAGACGGAGTGGTAAAAATCTAAACAGAGAGATCTTTCTCTGGTATTAAAGTGTACGAAGACGTTTTAGTGGTAAATTTCTAAATCGTGGACCTTTTGGTGTCACCAATCCAATTTTGCATTTTTCTCTCCCCCATTACGCCGATTCTCATGCATCAAGATCGATGCCTCCATACCAGATGAACATAAACCTAACATTGGTGCCTAAGGTCAGAATTTCTTGCCTTTTTTTTGAAATGAGAATTTCTTGCCTTTAGCATTAGTGAGAGGACGTCAACATTTAAGATATATATGTACAGTGACTATGCCGAAATAATGTAAAACTTGCTTAGCTAGCTGCTAGTTGGTAAGAGTAGTTAGGGTGTGCTAACTTAAGGAGCAAGTCTTGTAAAAAATTACATAATGATGTCGTTTCAAAAATTTTGCAAGAACAAGGTTCCCTTCCATGAGAGTTAAAAGCAAAAGAGAATTACAAAAATATACAAATTTCATCACAAGCCACAAAATATTGCAGAAGAAAATAGGCCGAAGATTCTTTATCAGGAACATTAATAGCCTGAAGAATTTAAACTGTTGTAATTATACATTTAGATCAGGCCCCTAACCTTTAAATAAACGATATCCTTTGGTGAGCTTTAGAAAATTAGATGTATGAAATGGTGCCAGGTGGTAATTAACAGAACCCGACAATGGAGTAGGTCCTGCCTATCTTGGTTGTACTTCTTCATTTGCCACACCAAGTCCAAGTTGTGTGGCGTAGTTTATCGTGGCATGTGTCACATCTTGTCATGTCTTTTTTTATCCTATAGGTTGTGTGCATCCCAACTATGCAGAGGTCGGGAATGATCTTAGTTCGATTGTATCATCTTGATGTAATTGTCTAAGATTAATAAAGTTTTTCTTATTAAAAATTCCATCTAGTAGGGACTCCCTCTGTTTCATGTCGTTTTGGCTTTTTAGATACATTCATTTTGCTATGCTCCTAGATATTTATACATAACAAAAGAAATGTCTTTAGAAAAAACAACAAGTAATATGAAAGGGAGGGAGTACAATGCTTAATCATTTATGAGGAGGCCGCGTGTTAATGTCTAAATTCCGAAACATGGAGTCGTTTGCATAAGGTCATTCTCAGTGGAGATGTCATGGACATGATTACCTAGAGTGACACATCATCTAAAAATGTTTGAAACTTTAATGAAACACCTCCCCCTAAATGCATAATTGCATCTATTGTTGTTTTCTAAATTGCATGCAAGATATAAGTTGTCTAGGTAAATGTGTATAGAGGGTGTCATCCTCATGAAACTCATTCTAACTCTCTCTCTCTTCATTAATACACTGTCTCATCATAAAAAATGCTCACATGACAGCCTATTTAATGTCTATGAAACTCCCACTGAGACTAGAATAAGACAGTAGTGCTAAACTTTTTAAAATTTTTGGAAAGTATAATTACTCACTACGGGAGAATGGAAATTCCCCGAGTGCCTCGGGCTTCCCCGAGTGCCAAATATCGGGCACTCGGGGAAGAAACTCTTCCCCGAGTGTTGCACTCGGGGAAGAAATGCACTCGGGGAAGAGGGTCTTCCCCGAGTGCCTGAAAGTCCATGGCACTCGGGGAAGGGAGGCACTCGGGGAAGACCCCCTTCCCCGAGTGCATTTTTTAGCACTCGGGGAAGCCAACCTCTTCCCCGAGTGCCTCATCCTAGCACTCGGGGAAGCAAGCCTCTTCCCCGAGTGCCTCATCCTAGCACTCGGGGAAGGGTCTCTTCCCCGAGTGCTAGTGTGAGGCACTCGGGGAAGAATTTTTTTGTTTTTTGTTTTTTTTTGCCTCATTTTTTTTGTGAAGCCATCCCACATTATTTTAAACTCCTTGCTCAAATTTGGGGTTATTTTGATTTTTTTTGGTATATTTCATTAGTTTTTTCATTTTGTTGAATTTTTTAGCATACTTCAAATTTGAACTGCAGGTGCATGAAGTAATGAAATTTCTTAATTCAAAAAATGATATTCATTATATTTGGTGTATGATGAGGCCATATCTAGGAAGCCACATGAAATTTTGAACATCTTTTTTCCCTAACATGACGAACAACGAGCAGGAAAAGTGTTTGTAAATTATATAAAATCCAAACGAAGTCCAAAAATCATGAAACTTGTCTGGGTATCATGTTATGGCATGTAGAGGCTGTATGCAAGAATTGAGAAGATTTCGAGCAAGTTGGGACGTCGGATGCCTCAAACCCAGACATCTCCACACATGATATCACTTGATCATGTGTGGAGATGTCTGGGTTTGAAGCATCTGACGTCCCAACTTGCTCGAAATCTTCTCAATTCTTGCATACACCCTCTACACGCCATAACATGACACCCAGACAAGTTTCATGATTTTCGGACTTCGTTTGGATTTTATATAATTTACAAACACTTTTCCTGCTAGTTGTTCGTCATGTTATGGAAAAAAGATGTTCGAAATTTCATGTGGCTTCCTAGATATGGCCTCAAAATACACTAAATATAATGAATATCATTTTTTGAATTAAGAAATTTCATTACTTCATGCACTGCGGATTCAAATTTGAAGTATGCTAAAAAATTCAACAAAAGGAAAAAAACTAATGAAATATACCAAAAAAAATCAAAATAACCCCAAATTTGAGCAAGGAGTTTAAAATAATGTGGGATGGCTTCACAAAAAAAATGAGGCAAAAAAACAAAAAAAACAAAAAATTCTTCCCCGAGTGCCTCATCCTAGCACTCGGGGAAGCAAGCCTCTTCCCCGAGTGCTAGGATGAGGCACTCGGGGAAGAATTTTTTGTTTTTTGTTTTTTTTTGCCTCATTTTTTTGTGAAGTCATCCCACATTATTTTAAACTCCTTGCTCAAATTTGGGGTTATTTTGATTTTTTTTGGTATATTTCATTAGTTTTTTTCCTTTTGTTGAATTTTTTAGCATACTTCAAATTTGAACTGCAGGTGCATGAAGTAATGAAATTTCTTAATTCAAAAAATGATATTCATTATATTTGGTGTATGTTGAGGCCATATTTAGGAAGCCACATGAAATTTTGAACATCTTTTTTCCCTAACATGACGAACAACGAGCAGGAAAAGTGTTTGTAAATTATATAAAATCCAAACGAAGTCCAAAAATCATGAAACTTGTCTGGGTGTCATGTTATGGCATGTAGAGGCTGTATGCAAGAATTGAGAAGATTTCGAGCAAGTTGGGACGTCGGATGCCTCAAACCCAGACATCTCCACACATGATATCACTTGATCATGTGTGGAGATGTCCGGGTTTGAAGCATCCGACGTCCCAACTTGCTCGAAATCTTCTCAATTCTTGCATACACCCTCTACACGCCATAACATGACACCCGTACAAGTTTCATGATTTTCGGACTTCGTATGGATTTTATATAATTTACAAACACTTTTCCGCTAGTTGTTCGTCATGTTATGGAAAAAAGATGTTCGAAATTTCATGTGGCTTCCTAGATATGGCCTCAAAATACACCAAATATAATGAATATCATTTTTTGAATTAAGAAATTTCATTACTTCATGCACCTGCAGTTCAAATTTGAAGTATGCTAAAAAATTCAACAAAAGGAAAAAAACTAATGAAATATACCAAAAAAAATCAAAATAACCCCAAATTTGAGCAAGGAGTTTAAAATAATGTGGGATGGCTTCACAAAAAAAATTAGGCAAAAAAACAAAAAAAAATTCTTCCCCGAGTGCCGTTTGTCTGGCACTCGGGGAAGAGACGCTTCCCCGAGTGCCAGGAATACGGCTCTCGGGGAAGACCCCTGTCGGCCCATTTATTATGGACGGCCCATTTAATCCGGCCGGCCCAGCCCAACGAAACCCTAGTATATAAAACCCCACCCCCCCTCCTCTCCCTCCCCCCCCCCCCCCCCCGCGCGCGCCACACCCGGCCCGGCCCCCTCTCCCCCGGATCTCCCCGGGCGCGGCGGGGTGGCGTAGCGCGCGGGGCGGCGGCGCGCGCGCGCGCGCGCGGGCGGCGGGCGGGCGCGGCGGCGGCGGCGGCGGGCGGCGGGCGCGCGGCGGCGGCGGCGGGCGGCGGGCGGGCGCGCGCGGCGCGCGCGCGCGCGCGCGCGCGCGGGCGGCGAGCGGCGGGCGCGGCGGGCGCGCGCGCGGCGCGCGGGCGCGCGCGCGGCGGCGGCGCGCGGCGGCGGCGCGCGCGCGCGCGGCGGCGGCGCGCGCGGGCGGGCGCGCGCGCGGCGCGCGCGCGCGCGCGCGCGCGCGGCGGCCGGGCGCGGGCGCGCGCGCGCGCGCGCGGCGGGCGCGCGCGCGCGCGCGCGCGCGCGCGGCCCGAGCTGCGGCGGGCGGGCGGCGCGCGCGCGCGCGGCGGGCGGCGCGCGGCGCGGGCGGCGGGCGGCGGGCGGGCGCGCGCGGGCGGCGGGCGCGCGCGGGCGGCCGGGCGGCGGGCGCGCGCGACGGGCGGAGCGGCGGCCCTTTATTTTTTTTTAAAAAAAATTCACAAATCTTCCCCGAGTGCTCCTGCGCCTCTCGGTGAAGCCTTCCCCGAGTGTTTGGTTTTTGGCACTCGGGGAAGGCGGCTTCCCCGTGAGCCTCTTCCCCGGACCCTCTTCCCTGAGAGTTGCACTCGGGGAAGCCTTCCCCGAGTGCAACTGGTCCTTCCCCGAGTGCTGTTGGCACCCGGGGAAGAACCTGCCTGCCGTAGTGACTGTATGTCTTAATTCATGATGTGTCAGAGTAGTTCATTTTAATCCTAGACTGAATTGGGCGAGGTCGTCCATACCTTTTCTTTGGACTTTGGAGCCATTGACGTTGACCAGAGTGTCATCTCGTGGCCAAAATAAAAAAAAGTTAATAATGTTACTCGTTTCATGTTTTGTGATCACAGATAGAGTAAACAGCGTGCTGCATTTGAACTTTTCTGTTTGTCAACGGCTCAGCGCTGCTAACAAAGTTTTATGAAAACTGTAATTTGAGAAATACCAGGCATAAAAAACGACTAGAATATGAACATTAGTGTCACGTGTGAACGACTCGAATTTTGATGAGCAGATTCCACTATAAGCAAACTTATTGCCAACTGAACTACGCTTACTAGATTCATGTTTGTGATTGTCCATGGAATAACGGCAATATTGTATATTTACTGAAGTGTGTGTGTGTGTATATATAACACCTGGTAAAATAAGTTACATTGAACCAACAACTTATTATAGACAAAAAAAAGAGGTTGTTTTTTCTCAAAAGGAGTAAAAAACGGTCCTGCTTCCAAATCAGACGATGTTCTCGCTCAGTTAGTTGGAGTACGCCACATAGATCTTTATCTCCGACGTGTCAAAGCCGTTGAACTTGGAGCCGGCCGCCGTGGTGTAGGCGCCCATGTCGTCGAAGACGAGCCAGTCGCCGACGCTCATCTCCGGCAGCTGGTACCCAGTCACCACCGTGTCGAGGGAGTCGCACGTCGGCCCGAACACCGTAGACGTGTGCGTCTTCTCACCGGGGCGCGGGGTGGCCAGCGGCCTCGGGCGCGGCACGTAGTAGTCCATGAGGATGCAGTTGAGCGAGCCGTAGACGCCGTCGTCGATCCAGTACTCGCGCACCTCGCCGCGCGTGCGCTTCCCGATGACGCGGGCGGCGAGCGTGAACGCCGTCTCGGCGAAGTAGCGCCCGGGCTCGCCGATGACCTCGACGCACGGTAGGTCGCCGAAGTACTGCTCGAGCGCGTCGTTGATCACCGCCGCCGCGTCGTCGAATGTGGAGCCGGCCATGAAGCCACCTCCGATGTCGAGGATGCGCATGGGCGGCATGCCGAGTGCGCCGGCGGCGTCGAACGCCGCGCGCGCGGACTCGATGGCACCGCGGTACACGTCCGTGCACGACGCGCCGGTCCCGACGTGGAAGGACACGCCGGCGACGTTGAGCCCCGCGCGCTGGGCGGCGCGCAGGAGCGGCACGACCTCGTCGGCGAGCGCCCCGTACTTGATCCCCAGGTCGACCTTGGCCTTGCCGCCGTCGGGTCCCTTGATGCGGAGCAGGAGCTCGCACTTGGGGTGGCAGCGCTTGACCTTGGCCACCTCCTCCACAGAGTCGTAGGTGGTGAGGTTGACGCCGACCTCCGCGGCATACTCGAGGTGCGGCTCGGGCTTGCAGGGGTTGGCGTAGACGACGTCGCGGTGGTGGACGCCGAGCGCGAGCACGGCCTCAATCTCGGCGCGGCTGGCGCAGTCGAAGGCCGCACCGAGCGCGGCGAGCACGCCGACGAGCGCCGGCTCGGGGTTGCACTTGACGGCGTAGTAGGGGCGCACGTCGGGGAGCGCACGGCGCCACGCCCAGAAGAGGTCGACGACCTTGGCGAGGTCCAGGACGTGGAAGGCGCTCCGCTGGGCCGGGCTGGACGCGGTGGCGATGATGGAGCGAATGAGGACGGCGACGGCGTCCTTCTCCTTGCAGGGTCATGGCGTAGCCTCGTGGTGGAAGTGGAATATGGGCCATATATGCGGTGTATTTCCAGTGCACTTCATGTGTGATCAGTTAATAACTCACCACGGACGATGCGATCTAATCGATATCGATTAGACAAAACAATGATGCCGATTAGCAAGCTGCTTGTTGCCTTGTTCGGTTGAGAGTTCGCTGCGTGGTTGCCCAGCCCATATATATAGCACTAGGGTTCGCGTAGAATGATGACAAGAAATTAAGCTGCTCGCATTGTCCGCGGAGGATGAGTGGCCGGCCTGGGGATTAGGTAGGCAGCTAGGGCATCGTCACCGAGCGAGCGAGAGATCTGGGTTGGTGAGTGGTGGGTATGGATACGCGTCAGCTGCAATGTCAAATCGAACTCGATCGATCGGTTACAAAGCAGCCGCAGCACCTACTACCTCGCCTCGGCCGGGCACGCAAAAGGCATCATCCGCATCCATCAAGCAGCTAGAGACATGGCGGATTGGCGGTTGTCCTCTGGTGCGCAGCTTGCATTGCATGATGGCCTTGGCGGAGCACGCGGGTTTCGGCCGTTCCCAGTTAGTTGCAGGACTCTTCTTTCGTGCGTGCGGCGGCGAGATTGAGGTCAAAGGGGAGGAAAAGGTTTGGTTTCGTCAAGTGGTGTTTTGCTATTTGGGTGCCCTTTCATCAGCACCGTACCAGCACGTTTATATCATGTAGTAGTTGTGTGCGGTGTATGCTACTATGCTAATATATATACTCCAGTCATTTCAAATTATAATAGGTCGTTTGACTTTTTTCATCTCAAGTTTCACCGCTCATCTTATTTTAAAAAATATGCAAATATATTCAAAATTAAATCATTCTTAAAGTTTTTTATTAATAAACCAAACCACAACAGAAAATGTAAAATACAATGTTGTATATAATTTTTTGAATAAGACAAGTGGTATCTTGAGGTTAAAAAAATCAAACGAACTATAATTTGGAATAGAGGCCGGATATGGAAGCTCGTAATAATGCCAAACTTTTTTCTTTCCTTTTCAAGGTTTTCCCCATTTTTTTCCCATTTATCATGTTCATTCTATCCTTTTCTGCCGCACCTTGGTTATGCTTATTTATACATTTGATCTACTACTATTTGATCTCTATCAAATTCCTTTTCCTACCACATTTCCGATAACTTTTTTGGGGACAATTCATTTTAATAACTTTTATACACTATCTCCCTGGATCTTATTTGAACAGTAAGTTTGTAGAAGAATTTGTTGATGGCGTTGTTCTGAACAAGTTTTGTACATAGCAAAGTTGGAGCAATTTATTCTGAAACTCATTTTTGAACTAATTTTCTTAGAATATTTCGATAACGAAAAAACTTATGTATAGAAGTTTTCTAGGTAGTTTTTCAAAAAACAGAATTTTTTCAGAGCATCTACAAGAGTTTTCCAAATTTTACTCGACACATCTTGTGTTTTGGCAACTCCTAAAAAGATATGCTGTCGGGGTTCTCTAACCGCCGGCGGTAAATTTCTCAAATTGTGTGCCGGGCCTCGGATGGTTGCGCAAACAGGGGGTACACAAGATTTATACTGGTTCGGGCCTCTGAGTAACACCCTACGTCCAGTTCGTGCTGCTGTGTTATTTGCGCTAATTTGTAGTAGGGTTACAAATGGGCGAGAGAGGGACGAGTTCCCAAGTCTCTGTAGATTTTGAGAGCCATCGAAGGCTGGAGGTTGAAGAAGCAAGAGAGTGCTCCTCCTGGGAGGAGAAGGGAGAAGTAGAAAGTAAAGGGTCAGTCCCCCGCGAGAGGACCCCTGCTCTCCCTTTTATCAGACAAAGGGAGCAAGTTACATTAATGCGATGCGACAAACCAGGAGAGAGAGGGAGTGTGCATGCTCAACAGGTGTACGGAGGGAGCCATGCAAGTGGTCCAGTCAATGAATGCCCCTAACTCTTGGTGCATGCATGAGTCCAAAACTACTCGGGGAGGCTTTCAGCTTGTCGGAGGCTGCAGGTTGGAGGCCACATGATGCTGTAGCTTGACTTGTGGCCATTTTCCCTCAAAAAAAATTCCCGTAAGCTGCCAAAAATACCCCAGGGGCCATTATGGCTGTGATAGTCATTCGTAATCACTGTCTTTGGGTACCCATAATTTTGGATCCCGTCATATGCCAAGTAAAAAAAGAGTTCATCTCCACAGTTTGGCATAATTCACTTACCAAACTCAAATTTAACTTACATCAGGAATCCTGAGAGAAATAAAATTATGTTTGTGCCCTTCCACCTCTTAAAACTTACATCAGGAATCCTTCTCTATTCTTTATTTCTTTTTTCACCCTTCCACCTACACAGAAACGACGATAGAAATCACGATGCGCGCGCGCATATTTGCGCGCGGAGAGGTGGGTTTTGCCAAGTTTCTATTTTTGCCAAGTTGGTTTGCCAAACTGTTGGAGGTCATTTTCTTCTTTTGCCAAAATTAGATGGATGCCAAGTTGATTTGCCAAACAGTTAGAGTTGCTCTCACATAAGAAGTTCCCGCAAATAACATTCTTGTGAAAGTGTTAGAGCATCTCCAAGATTTTTCCAAATTTTACTTGGCAAATCTTGTGTTTTGCCAACTCCTAAAAAGATATGCCAAGTAAAAAAAAAGTTCATCTCCAACAGTTTGACATAATTCACTTGTCAAACTCAAATCTAACTTACGTCAGGAATCCTGAGAGAAATAAAATTTTGTTTGTGCCCTTGCACCTCTTGAAAACTTACATCATAAATCCTTCTCTATTCTTTATTTCTTTTTTCACCCTCCCACCTACACAGAAACAACGATGGCAACCACGATGCGCGTGCGCATATATGTGCGCGGAGAGGTGGGTTTTGCCAAGTTTCTATTTTTGCCAAGTTGGTTTGCCAAATTGTTGGAGGCCATTTTTTCTTGTTTTGCCAAAATTAGATGGATGCCAAGTTGATTTGCCAAACTATTGGAGTTGCTCTAAAATGTCACACGGGAAGTCATCCTACATTATTGATAAGTTATCTAGGAAAAGTATAAATGAAGTTGTGTAAAAGTCTCTGTTAGCAAACACTCTCGTAAAAGTTGTACTGAAAAGTTATCATGAGAAGTTATATAGAAAAGTGATGTAAATTTTGTTTGAATACATGCATTTATAATTTTTCAAAAAAAGGAAAGTTCGTTGTGAGAAAAAACTTTTCGAAAACAGGTAGAAAGTTGCATTGTTCAACAATCAAGCGTGTGGAGTGTGGACTGTGTGGTTCTCCTAGCTCCTAGCGCACGGTAATCAACACCGTCCTTGTTGCACTGATGTATCAAGTGATGATATGTCAATCCATAGAGCAAAAGAGCACTGCTAGATTCTAAATGCATTTATCCTACTTAGCACGTCTTATTTTTACACTCTTGAACTCCAAACACCAAAATAATCTGATCTATGATTTTTTTTAAAAAGACCGTGAGCCCCTTTAAAAGGTGGTGTTTGCTCCTATACGTAATGCTAACTTGTAGTTAGTGTGCTGCAAGGGCTCTCAAATTTAGCCTAAAAAATTAATTTAAGAATAGGACTCGATGAGAGTTGAACTAAAATACTACATGATTTTGAGCTAAACATAGATATGAGATATGGACTACACCCTCCGACCCAAAAAAAGTATCGCTAGAAAATCATGTTCGTCTCACAAACACGTTTCCAGGACGACACTCTTTCTAGGACGGAATAGTAAGCTGGAATTGTGAATGAGCTGTTATTATTAGGACCATAATAAGGGATTCCCGGCATGGTATTTTGTGCTCCCTATCACCAACCCTCCGGTCATGGCACCATTTGCTTCTTTTTTTTCCTTTTTTTTTTGGAACGGCACCATTTGCTATTGATTCGTTGTACTTGTACCACCACCGTACCTCTCCCCGCCGGGCGGGAATCCCTTTTTAAGTCCGGCGGCATGCAGCCGAAGACCTCACAAAAGCAATCTCCTCTCACTTTTTTATCTCTGCCGAAGCTTCATCGGCAGAGCCACATGCGACCGTCAGTGGTTGAAAATTATCTGTAGTATTATTGAGTGACTGAAATTCAGGACATGTACTTTCCGAAGACGACAGTGCATATCAGTATAGAGTACTGGCATGCATGGTAGCATCTCCAGTCTCGCATATACGGAGTATACGTCTCGAGCATGGAGTGGTTGGAAGAGACACAGGTACGGTGGACTACTTTCGGGGAACCGTGGCCGGATTCTCGTCCCTCCAAACGGAAAAAGTATACTTCACTCCTATCCTATAAGAGTTTGAACATATCACCCCTAACCTATGAAAATGGATCTTTTACCCTTGAACTTTCTAAAACAGGACAAATCACCCCTTGAAGCAGTTTTGAAAAATCATAATAAATCATAGAAAAATCATAAAATGAAAAATCAAATTGTGTTGGACTTCAAATTAGCAGTTCTATGCAGTGAACATACAACATGAAATGCTTTAATACATATTTTTTTTGTAACTTTAGATCTATGTTTTTCTTCATAACTGTAAAAAATGGGCTAAATATACCATATTATATGTTCCTTGTGTAGATGTACTCATTTAGAGTCCAACACAATTGAATTTTTTATTTTATGATTTTCCTGTGATTTAATATGATTTTTCAAAACTGCTTTAGCTGTGATTTGTCCTTTTTAGAAAGTTTAGGGTGCAAAAAATCCATAGTTTGGGGGTGATGTGTCCCAACCCTCGTAGGTTGAGGGTGAAGTAGACTTTTTCCCCCTCCAAACTTCGTTGGCTAGGCCTTGATCAGAAGGTCATCGACGCTGAGTAAGTGCAGTATCGTCCTTCGCGGTCGCGGGGATCGGAAGCGTCGAGGAATTGATCGAAGAGAGCATCTGAATCTTGGATTTGTCAACCATCGTAAACTCGGACTGCATGCGTCGTCAGGAACAGAGACATTTGACGAGGTCCCGTGAGAGCAACTCCAAAAAACTATGTAAAACTAGTTGAGTAGCCAAAAATAGCAAAATGAAGGTAAAAAATGAATCTAACAGTCTCTCTAAAATACTCTCCTCGGTCCTCGCTATCTGACTCGGCATGCTGCCCTCCCCGCTGGCTATTTTCCCCGAGCTCGCTGCGCTCGCGCTATCCCCGCGCTCGGACGTCCTCCTACCGCACCGAGGTCCACCTCCAACGCGGCGCTGGAGGCAGTGGTGGTCTGGTGGGGTCGAATCAGCGACGGCGGCAGCAGCTTCGCGCGCCCAGCTCGTCCCTAGTGCGTCTCCTCCTTCCATGCCCTGACCTAGGTCCTTCTCCTGCGCGACGCTGGAGGTGGCAATGGGGCCAAATCGACGATGACAGCGCTGGAGGGTCTTACTCGCGCCGAAGACGGGAGGGAGGGTCGCCCGTGCGGCGGAGTGGAGCTCCCGAGGTCGCGGTGGCAGAGCAGGTGCACGGAGGAGCGGAGCGGCCGCGGTCCAGGCGTCCCCTCGTCGGCGAACATGCCAAGCCAGACGCGTCCGTCGTGTTCGTAGATCAGCGCACCCCACCGCCCATTGGGCTACGACACCACACGAACCGCACCTGTGGTGACGCCGCCGCGGAATCATCGTCGCCGCGCACCTAGTTCTGCTGCTCTGCCTGGGCGTTGACGTGACGACGGGCTTAGATTGGCCACACTACCGGAATCCGCGCCTCTGCCGAGAGCGCGATCCTCTCGGCACAGCCTGTGTCAAGAGGGAGATCTCGGCAGAGCGCTCCCGGCACCGCTGGGCCGGCAGAGGCCGCTCTGCCGAGAGCCAGGGGCCCAACTCTTGGCACAGCTGTGCCGAGAGACCACTTAGCTCTCGTCACAGGCCCATCCGCAGCTGACGGCGTGAGTTGCGGGCCCCACCGCTGTGCCGAGAGTCGAGGAAAAAGCTCACGACACAGAAGTGATTTCTGCCGAGAGCCTGTGGGCGGCTCTCGGCACAGGCGGGGCGTCAGGTGGCCCCTGTTGGAAGTGGGCCCCACTTCTGTGCTGAGAGCCGTTGACTCAGCTCTCGGCACAGAGCTGACAAGCGGGCCCGAAGATGGCTCCTATGCCGAGAGCTGGGTCAACATGCTCTCGGCACAGAGCGTATCTGGGCCGCCAGTCAGGTTGCTCTCGGCACAGAGCCCGCTTTGCCGAGAGCTTGGGCTTTAGCTCTCGGCACAGCTTCTTTTTTTAGTAAGCACATAGTTACCCTCGTCACTTATACATCATCACAGGCAGATTATATTCATCACAAGCAGGTAATATCCATCACAAGCACATAAAACATAACCACCACATCCACACAAAGGTCCAAATCAAAGTTCAATTCACGAAGGTCCAAATGCACGTACAATTCACGAAGGTACATAGTCATCACATGGCACAGGCAAGTTTGGCGGTCGAAATGCAAATAAAAGTTGCTAAGTCCAGGAACTCACTGCGGTGGCTGATGTTGTGGCCACGACCCCCACCCAGACCCCGGTGGCTGCTGTGGCACCCCGGGGCCAAGAGAAGGACGATCCGTGAGGCGGGGGGTGAGCGCCGGCCGTCGTCGACGGCCACGCGGCATCCCCCACGGAGTCTGCTGAGCCGGCGGCGACATGTCGTGTCTGTCGACGGGCCATGCGGCATCCCCCCACGGGCCACGCGACATCCCCCCCGAGTACGCGGAGCTGGCGGCGACATGTCGTGTCCCGTAGGCCCGTCATTTGATGCCGCCGACAGATTCTGCATATGATTGAAAATCAAAAATGATAATACAAGATTATGAGCATGTATACCAAGTCATTTTCAATTTCTACGTCATTCTAGGTTTCGCTAACATTATAAGTTATATACACGTATATAAGTCACTACGAGTAATTCTAGGTCATTCTAGTGTTTAAGCATCTATATCAAGTCATTCTAGCTCAGTACGAGAAACAAAAGAGCAAGCTAGGTTGGAAAGCAACTCACAGGAGAAAGAGCAGCCGGTCGAGGAGGTGGAGCGACCAACACCTGCGGTGGTGGAGGGAGCTGCACCTGTGGCACTACCACGTGGCCAAGGTTCTGCATGTACTGGAGCACGGCAGCCATCTACTGATTGTTGGCCTCTTGCATCGCATCTAACTGCTTCTGGTAAGTCTCGTGCCAATACTGCATCTGCCTCTGCGACTCTTCTGCCTGCCTCTCCTGCTCTGCCCTCTCTGCTGCAAGTTGGGCCTACAATATTTGATCCAAACATTAGAGTACAAGGAAACATATGTAAACGTCAATGAAGGACGGATAGAACAGAAATAACCTGGAAGGTAGCATTTAAGGTCTCCGTAACACTAGGTCGTCGTTCTATGGGCGGGGCTGAGCTCGTGGCCCTGTCTCGAGATCGAACCTGCGAGAGAGTCGGAACATCGCGCGGGACCAGGAGAGAGTCGCTAACGAAGTACCGTCCATGGTTCCTGCCTTCTCCAATCCTGACGACGGTTTTTGGATGCAGAGGCTCTCTCACCAGATCGAAGTCTGACCCACGAACCTGCCTTGCCACCGTGGTGTACTTTGCGATGCGGGACTAGATTGTCGGGTTGGTGTACGCCTCGGGCGGGTCGTCGGGGTTGAAGGTGACGTCGGACGTCGCCCTGCCCTTGTGTGCCATACCATATGCCTCGAGCTCAGAGCAAAGCTGATTCTCATGTGACTTAGACTGCAGGAAAACAATCGAGAGTTAGAAAACGATAAATTATGCGATGCGAGAGTTAGAATAAAGAAATAGATTAACATACCCATCTACGAGCATACTCGCGGATGTTAAGGGGGCATGGATGGTGTGGCGGTCCTGCCATCTTCAAACGTCTCTCCCGACGCTCGAGGTGTTTTGCCTCCCAATCGGGCGTAAACCACAAGTCCACAATCGCACTCCAAGCCCGAGGCATCTCGATGAGCCACCACGGAGGCACCTGCACGTCATCAAGTGGATACCATACAAGAACATAAAGGTTGGCGTATCTAATCTAAGAAGAATGAATAATAGTATTTTTCTGCATTTACCTCCATGTATTGTTCTCGAGTGAGGCGCAGGTGGCCGCACCGCAAGGTGAAGAGCCTGAATACGCTCATCGACAACATCCAGGTTTCTGCTTATTCTCTCGTTGGCATATTGTCATGGAATTCAATTCGTTGGGAGTTTTTACTAGAATAAGATTTGTCTGGAAGAACTGACGAACATGGAGTGATGGAGTGCATGTCCAGCAGGACCTCGGGAAGCTGACCGAGCAAGAGGACGGAAATCTAACGAGGATGGTGGTGGAAAGCCTGAAGCACGAGAAAGAGATGATAGAGGAGAGGCCTAATATGGTGTTGGATGAGAGGACGAAGGAGCTCAAGCAGATGTGCTTCAAGGAGAGGTTCAAGAGGAGGCAGCTCATCATGGCCCATGGCACCTAGGTAGTGAAAGATGACTGCTTGCAAATTCTGGTCTCTTGGATTTTGTTCAGCTGCAGGTTTGGTCATAGGAATTTTGTGTGATGGCCAAGTGTCAACCGTCTCAAAGCTTAATTAGTAGTGGTGTGTTAAGTTGTTAACTCGTACTAATTAGTTGTAGAGTCTACCGTGTCTAGGCTTGTCACTAGTAGTAAGTTAACCTGGAGAGCAGAGCAAGAACCATTTTGCTACTATATGTAACTGTCCTTGGCTCCTTTGGCCCTTGCTGACCTCCCATTTTGATGTTCTGGATTGGTGTCTGTAAAGACTTTCGTTGCCAAACTTGTTTTCTATTACAAACAATTTGACGGTTTCATTTCATTTTCTTTGCCTTACCATCGGTTCAAAATTTTGTCAATTTTTTTCCTCAACTTCCTCAGATGTTATCATGAGTGCTCGACAAAAGTCCTGATTTTCAAATTTTATTTGAATTTTATAAAATTTGTAAATTGTTCTACCTCACTATGTTCATCGTGATGAGAAAGTCAAATGTCGAAAATTTAGCGTCATTTCATGTAAACGGTCTTAAAGATGCCTCATGAACATGAATATCATTTTTTCACTAACTTTACTTCATGATTTCATGTACTTCCGGTTCATATCGGACATACACGAAAAAATTACCTAGAATGAATTGTTAAATACAACATACATATCTATATTTATGTGAAATTTGAGCATATGCTTTACAGGGGTGTAGGTTGATGAAGCAAAAGGTTTGGATGTGCGAATTTGATTTTTATTAATTCTCTGCCGAGAGCCTTGGAAAAGCACTCGACACAGACGTCTTTGCCGAGAGCCAATGAGTCGGCTCTCGGCACAATTGACGGACGGGCCGTCACGGTCGTCCCGTTGTGCCTACTCTAGTGGCTCTCGCTGTAGATCCTCTATGTCGTGAGTTTTCTTCTGTGCCGAGAGCCGGGTATCTTTCCTCTCGGCACAGATGTTATACACCGTGGGTACTTTCTGTGCCGAGAGCTCTCTTTAAAACTCTCGGCAAAGCGGCCCTGTGCCGTGAGGGCACAGATTCGAGCGCTCGGCAGAGGCTCTGTTTCCGGTAGTGCCAGGAGCACAGTCCGTGGCTCCGTGCCGCCGGCGAACGAGGCCGTCTCTTTATTTTCAACACACTGCGTACGGGTTTGTGATGCGAAGGACCTTGCAGCTAGCATCTTGCGTCGGTGCTCTCGACGGCAAAGTCAACATCAGGATGGACACAGAACGAAAAAAAAGAAGATAAGAAAAACAGTATGATATATGGGACCCACTGCACAATAATATATTGAGAGTTCAGGTTTAAAGAGTATGTTGGTTTAACTCTCAATTTATGAAGTTTTTTATTTTTTACATGACCTTTTAATCTCTAAATTTAGAGAGTATTATTGCTAGTCTGTTGGAGATGCTCTGACTAGCAGGAGGAAACTGCATCAGAGATTCGGAGATGGTAAATTCAACAGGGCCGAACCGCTCGCTCGCGCTCGCTCGCGTCGCCCTCCACGTAGGCGGCCGAGTGAGTCACAAACCCTAGCCGCCGCCGCCGGGGGTTCGGGCGCCTCCCACACCTCGCCGGCGTCGGAGCGGGCCGCCGGCAACGCGTGCGGCCCGCGGGGAAGGTGGCGGCGTGGCTCCCCCCCTCCTCTCTCGGTGGCTCGGGGCGGACGTGGCCGCCCGCTTCCCCCGGAGCTCCTCTCGCCGGTGCGGCATTCCGACGGCGGCGGAGGGCGAGGGTCCCCCAGATCCGGCGTCGCCCTGACCGGATCTGGGTCCGCGCGGCAGGGGCGTGTGGCTGTGTGGTGTGGGGCGGTATGGGGGTTCGGGGACGGTAGAGTGGGCTGGAAGACGACGACTGGAGCGGGCTGTGCTGGTGGCGGAGGCGGCCACGGCTGGCGTGACCTATGCTGGCGGTGGCAGCGGCTTCTATTGGCGCCGACGTGATGGCACCCCTGGAGGGTGCGGGTGGCGCCGACCGGGCCCGGGTGGCTCGGACGCCGGCGGGCGGCCGCGGTTGGCCACTACCGGCCTCGGCCAAGCACGGCCGGCCTCGATCGGCAGCGGTGGCCGGCAACTCCCATATCCTCTCTTGGTCGTTGCTGGTGTGACGTCGTCAAGGTGGCAGTGTCAAGGGGCTGGCTGGTGCGTGTTGTCGGCACCGTGGTGGTGCTTTCGGCTGCGCCGAGTCTCTTCCGGTGGAGGTGTTACGGAGGTGACGGGGAGCGGCCTGCTGCCATTGGTCACGTGCGTGCGGCATGCATGGTGCGGAATCGGGCGAAAGCCTTCACCGCCGCGTTTGTCGGGGGGGGGGGGGGGGGGGGGGGGGGGCATGGTGGCGGCGCCCTTGGGTGTTGGTCTCCCCGCTAGGGGCATCATGGTGAGGCACCATGCCCTCTGCCGCGCGGGGCTCTCAGGGTGAAGACCTAGTCCTTCTATGGACGTGCGACGGCGGCGCCTTGGCGTTGTGCTCTCCCTGGAGGCGTCGTATTTGGAGTCTCGTCCCGGTCTGGAGGTGCTGCGGGAACCGTGCTTGGTTTGTGTTGCCGTGAAGATGCAGAGGGTCCCTGGGTGCTAGAAGACTTTGAGCCGTCGCGCAAGTGTATGTGGTGATGTTGGTGAAGGATGGGCGGAGGAGTTGTTCTCGTTGCGGCCTCAGTTACCCGAGTCCTTGGCAGAAGAGTGAGGCGGTGGAAGAGGCAAGGCCTCCACGCAGAGTGGCCAGGATCAGTGGGCGTCCTTGGTGCCAAGATGGAGTAATCTGCTGTTGTTTCTCTGGATCTGAGGGAACGACATTCGAGCGTGTGGCTCGAGGGTGACAGTTCCATGGTGGAGGAGCTCGTGGAGCCGTTCGGGCTTGCAGCGGGCTACGGTTTCGCCGTGGCACATCGTTGGTGACGGCGGCGCAGGTGTCGACGGCTTGTTTTGTTCTCCTCTCCCAAGTGGTCGGGGGTGGTGGTGTGATGTGTCGTGTGCGTTTGTTCTTGTTTAGGGGTTTGTTCGTGTGCTGGTGTCCGCTTCGACGTGTTATGTATCAATTGTTACTACTTCTTAAATGACATGGAAGTGCTTCTGCTTTTATTTTTAAAAAAATCGGAGATGGTACAACCGGCGGGGCGTCACCGCGTGACGTCTCACGCGCATCTAGCTAACCGGACTCTCGCCTACTACTACTCTGCAAAGCAGGGAACGAAAGGCACGGGTTACCTGCAGTTGGTCACACAGTCGACTTGGAGCACATGCTCAGTAATGCATACACGTACGTACGTGTAGCTGAGCCTACTCTTGATTTATGAGATAACTAACCTTCCATTTTTTTAAAAAAAGTTAAATGGTACTACTTCGTATCAAAATATTTGTGGATGTTGCCTTGGGTGATGAAGCATATATTATTAATAGTTATTGCTTGTGTTTTTAGTGTTTGGCCCCTTTTACAACCTTCAATTTTCAACCAGTTTTGCACATCTATATTTTTAGTATCAAATCTGAGGTTTTAGTTTCAAATCCCGGTTTATATTCACGGGTAGAGAGCGAGACTTTAGTTCAGGCCTTTAGTCCCAGTTCAATTTTGGAGTCGGGACTAAAGACCTTTCATCGACGTGGCCAAAACTAGCTCGGGAGCCACCCACTTTTAGTCCCGATTGGTATTACCAATCGGGACTAAAAGGGGGTGTCGAACAGTTATTTTATAGCAATGATTGACGCTGATCTTTAGTCTCGAGTGATATCACCACCCGAGACTAAAGTTAGTCTCGGGTGGAAACACCACCCGGGACTAAATCTTTAATCTCGGGTGGTGTTTCCACTCAAGACTAAAGGAACCCTTTAGTCTCGGGTGGAAACACCACGTGATACTAAAACCTCTCACCGTCGATTCCCTTACCCCTTCTCTGTCATCTTTCACCGCTCAGTCAAATCCACATCTCCTTCTCTCCTTTCTTTCTCTCATCTTCTCTCCTCTGTTTCTCTGCTCATCTCTTGCACAGGTGGAGGAGGAGGGCGGGGCCGGCATGCAGGCGACCGGTGCGCGGCCGGCCGGCGAGCGCCGGCGGCACGGGGCACGGGCGCGCGGCCCGCGGCGCGGAAGCCGGGCGAGGCGGCACCGGCGTGGGGCACCAACGGCCCGGGCGTGCGGCCCGCGGCGCACCGCACGGAGGCTAGGCGGGGCGGCACCGGCGCGGCGGCCGGGCGCGCGGCACCGTCGCGGAGGCCGGGCGGGGGCGGCGGTCGGACGCGCGGCCAAGCGGGGCAGGCCACCGGCGCGCGGCACTGACGCGCGGCTAGGCGGGTGACGAGGGCCCAGATTAGGCCCCCCTTGACAGCGAAAGGATCTTCCTTAAACACAAGGTAACCCAACACCATTGACAACGTGAAGGCCAAGATTGACAATATCAAGGTCAAGATTTAAGACGAGGAGGACTAAGGACCCCGGTCAAGACCCACACTGGCAAGATGTCCAGTCTCCGGCCAGTTGGCTGCATCTCCGACCAGTTCCCTACAAGAGGAATCCTCATGACAAGTCTCCGCCTCTCACGACAAGTCTCCACCTCGCACGAGAAGTCTCCGCTTCGCACGACAAGTCTCCGCTTCGCACGACAAGTCTCCGCTTCGCACGACAAGACTCCGGCTCTGACTGGTACGTGGGCCATGACACGCGGCGTGAGCTTAGGGCACGAGCACCACCACCAACGTGCGTGGGGGAACGGTTCCCCGCGCCATGCAAGTACAACAACTGGCGGCCATGAAAGCAGCTCACCCCGACAAGAGCCTTAATGTAGGCCTGGCCGGCTGCGCGGCCATCTTATCGCCATCATCTCCCACTCTGCCACACGCAAGCTCAGCCCGAGGCACTCAAGCACCCCCTACGACGAGCTCGGGCCTAGACTTAGGCTCAAGCGTGGCGGGCTAGTCAAGTACTCGGGGGGCTGAGGCAAACGCGAACTACTCAGAGGAGACGCCAGGCATCCCGGGGTGAACAGCCATGCCCGGCCATGCGGCGGCTCCCACGACCAAGCGTCACGACTCAGCTTCAATGCGTCCTGATGGACAACGACGTGTGACGGGACGTCCCAGCAACCAAGCATTACCTTTCTTTACTTCCCCCTTGTGCCCCTCCCCTTGTGACTATAATAGGGAGAGGAGGGAAACAATTACAAGGGTTAGACTTTCGATAGATCGAACACCATTTTTCCAGGGATTTGGGCTCGACACCCTCTCCCGGCCAGCTTGTAACCCCTACTACAAGCACTCCTAGCTCAGGAACATGGACGCTCGACACTAGACGTAGGGTATTACTCCTCAGAGGCCCGAACCAGTCTAAATCCTGTTGTCTCCCATGCTAACCATCCGAGCCCAACGCGCACGATCGATACAAATTTACTACCGGCAGTAGAGAACCCCAATAGTTGGCGCGCCAGGTAGGGGCATGTCATGTGTCTCGACGAACTTCAGCAGATCGGATGGATGACCGCAGGATCTTGCTGACTCCTGGGGCCACTCTGCGCTTCGGCTCCCTCGGCTTCGTCTACACCAGGCCGGTGGAGTCCATCACTGGGCGTACCTTCGCCCGACCGCCTCATCCCAATGTCCTAACGGGGGTTGCGGAACATGAGGCTTTCGTCCATGGCTTCTCGGACGAGACCATCATCGGCATGTTGGGGCCGAACCCAACACAGGTGCGTTTTAGGCTCGCCGCCTACTACCTCACCGACCTTTCCTTCCAGGCTAGCGGGGACGAGCCGCTGGCCTGGGGGAAGTTCATGGAGCGGTACACCACGATGTACCCCCGTGGACAACCCGGCCCCCGGACGACCCGGTGACGGCCTACGTCAACAATCTCCGAGTGACCGTCGTTGCCCCTGGGTCTACGACGACTTGGAGGGCACGGACCACGCGACGACACAACCCCACGCGGGAATGAAACGTCTGCAAGGCCTCCGCATCAAGCAGCTCTGAACCAGAGCCAGCTCTACGCCATCGCGCCACTGATGCCAAGTGGCGGGTGCGCCTCGACGAGCTAGCAGAGGCGAGGCGCCAACTCGACGAGGAGCTGACCCTTCTCCACCAAGAGCTGGGCATGGAAGCCGAGCCCCTCGACCGACGACCTGCACAAGACATCCCCGTGCAGGAAGTGCCTAGTGAGGGGAATGGCGACCGGCGTGAGCGCCGTCCGGCTGCCGTTCAGCCGCACAGCCGCGCACCAACGCCACCGGCACGCGGCCCGACACGTGACAACAATCGACGCGCCAACGAGGGCGCGAACACCGACACTGACGCTGCGCTCCGCCGCTCTTCCGGCGGGCATCACAAAACCTTGCCGCTGTAGCCATGCTGCTGCGCAGCTGTTCGGAGGCGGCGACCTCCGAGGAGTGACGAGTACGCCAACAACTGAAGGCGTTGCTCGAGGCGGCGGCGACGCAACAAGCGGAGAGCTCGGCCTCATGCCAGTGTTCGGAATGCGGGCGGGCGGGAGCACCATCTGCACACGGTTCGAATCTGCCTCCTTCCTAGCATCGAGAGTGCAGGAAGGGAGGCGGAGCCGCGGCTTCGGCGGTCAGGAGCCATCTCGGGCCCAACTGCGATGCGCAGAACACCATCGAGGCCTGACGGCGGGCCGAGAGCGTCGACAACCACCGCGACAACCGTTTGCGCCACCACAACGATCGTGGCCGCAGACGGCGACACGACAGCGATGACGACCACGATCGTAGCTAGTCGCCAAACCAAAGGGGTCCACGAGCTTTTGGCCAGAGCATCCGCGACGCAAAGTTCCCTTCGCGCTTCCGCGCTCCGACCAACGTGCCAAGGTACGACGGGGACACCAACCCCAGTGTGTGGCTCGAGGACTACCGGCTTGCTTGCCACGTCGGGGGAGCGACAGACGATCTCTTCGTCATCAAGAATCTGCCGCTCTACCTCGGTGACTCCGCGTGGACATGGCTCGAGCATCTGCCGCGGGACAAGATCAACGACTGGACCGACCTACGTTGGGTCTTCGTCGGCAACTTCCAAGGCACCTACATGCGCCCCGGCAAGCAGTGGGAGCTGCGCAACTGCAAGCAGTAGCCAGGGGAGAGTCTCCACGAGTACATATGGCGCTTCTCCAAGCGCTGCACCGAGCTCCCTGGTGCGACCGATAATGACGTTGTTGATGCTCACTAGCATCGCACCAGGTTTATATCCCCCCAATGGCGCCAGAAAGCTTGTTGGAATTTCTTACGTCATTACTAAATTTGTAACGACGCCAGAAAGCTTGTTGATATACTATACGATTACAGATAAATCCGCTAGCACACGGATACCGTTGTAGCTTTCACCCAAGAGTATTCCAAGGTATTGATTTCCTCGGGGAACGAGAAGTGTAGAGAACCTGAACTAATTCGTCCGGGGGGTATGGTGACGAAGGATAGAAAGGCAAGGGTAGATTTCAGGTAGAGAGGGGATAACTAAAGAAGGTTGGGACTCGTGAGGATCACGGATAGAATCAAGGAAAAACTTGTCGCTCGTCGGGGCAGAGGGAAAAGAGCCACAGAAAGGGATGGGAAGGGGGCTCTGATGTTGTAACTCCTACCTGCCGGAACTAACATGGTGGACTACAGAGCCCATCCGGAGCTGTCACCTCCCTAGGGTACCACAACTATTCCGTTGAACCAGGAAGCATTACAAGGTACCGGAAAGTCTAGACACCGCGTCTACACTAACCAAACACTACTTTACTCGACGTCAGAGCAAAGCAATCACGATAAGTAGAAACTACTTAAACCACAATCAAGGAACCTAAGAGAGAATAAAGAAATGACTTGATACTTAGTTACTCACGAATCCAAACTTACAAAGTATCCCGGGTGTGGATGACCGAAGGTGTACCGCAGCCGCAGAGGTACAAGAAGAAGACCGATTCCGGCTTCTACTCCATCACTCAACCCTCTCTCCCTGCTCTCTGAATACTAACTTCTGGAGGGCTCCGCCACTTGCTTCTAATCACTTGTATCCTTCTACGAGGTGCCTGGCTCAATTTATAGCCCCAGTAGGTCAGTGGCTGCAGGAGGGGGTATTTGTAGGTGAGAGGGAGCTGTAGTGGCCGGCAAGGAGCGACCGTATCTCCAGGTGCGGCCGGCCCTATGATCTTCACCGCCTTTGATTGAGCGTCTATGATTTGGTCCCTGAGGCGGTTAGAAGGCAGTTGTGGGTCGGTTTGCTACAGAGAGGAGATGCGGCCGGATCCCTTGGTGCGGTGGGCCCTAGGCCCTCATGTCATACACTCCGGAGCATGCTCTTTTGTGTAGATGAAGTGTTGTCCATTGCCCAAAGTTGGTTGATCACTGGTTTGTGGGTCCATGGATCCAAGTGAGGCTAATCTTGTCCTATGGATTGAACCGACTTCACTTCTTCGATCAGGATTGCTCGAGGCAGTGTTCCCTTGGATCATCGAGGCCCTGTGACTCATCTGGCTAAGTTGGGAAGGTGCGGCCGACCTAGGTGGTGCGGTTGCACCTGGAGGTTCGCCCGACCCTGAGTGCTGCGACCGGCCCTGCCTCCCGGCCTTGGTGCATTACTTCTGTGGTTTGTTTGGTTGATCCCACACGATCGTGTCGAGTTGAATCGTTCGGACACCAGTGCATGGAACCTTACTTGGTAGGAACCTACATAGTGGGGTAAGGTAGGTGCGGTCGTATCACTAGGTGCGGCCGTGCCTACCATATGTGGCCCGGTGCTCCGAAATTGCCCCCTAATCTTGATCCTGCAGATGAAAACTCAACACAACTCGTGGAAATGCGGCCGTATCACTAGGTGCGGCCGTGCCTACCATATGTGGCCCGGTGCTCCGAAATTGCCCCCTAATCTTGATCCTCTAGATGAAAACTCAACACAACTCGTGGAACTTCGTTAGCACCTAAAACATGCATGAAATTGGTGCCTGTCCTATGGACTTGGTCCCCTTGGATATTGTGCTAGGTGTAGAGGCATTTGGCAAAGTTTGGTGTTGATCGGAGGAGGTTGGTAGGTCCGGCCGAACCTACTAGGTTCAGCCGCACCTACCCCCGACACGTCTCATGTCACAATCTTCTGTGAGGCATAACTTCTACACCAGACTCCGAATTGGGTGAACCAAAACTCCATTTCGATCATCTCGGCGAGAACTTTACAATGGTGCTATCAAACTAAGCATTTGAGGTTGTTTGTAACGATGCTATATTTGTGTTATAATGTCTCATTATGACCTGCATCCAAATATTCACCAAAGCTCGTGGAGTGCGTTAGTTTATAACCCTACAACTTTGATGCAAGCTTTTGATGGAGTGAAATTTGTTCAAAGTTGGGGGTCCAAAATAGGGACTTAACGACCATCAACACACCCCCACACTTGGCCCTTTGCTCATCCTCGAGTAAAGGTTAAGGACCAAGGTGAAAACAAAATTTCCTGTGGTATGAAGCGAGCATAAGATATATTCCGAACCATACCTTGCACTTGTGAACTTTGAAGTGTCTATCATGCCATCTTGGGTAGTTGAGGAATGGATCGATCTTGAGTCAAATCACTTCTACTCCTCATGTCAAGTAGCTTGGGATTTTTTTTCAATAATTTTTTCAAAATAAACCTTGCTTGGCACCTCATTTGATTCTCTCAAATCGCTCAATGTGTATAATCCTCACCAAGGCATGTGACTTGCCTTTCCTTATCCTACTTCTAATGGTGGCTATATATGGAGCTTAGGGTAGGGTATAAAGATGAGGCATACTTGCATCACATGTATTGCAAAGTCAAAAACCGGATCCATGGAGAAAATCAAATCATACAATCTGATCAAGATGTGCATGTGTAGGGATATGATGGATATGGTAAGGTGGTTACTAGGCCCAGAATGGGTGCTAGATATTACCATATCTATAATGAACGTTTTGATGGTAAGGTGTACACTAGGCCCGGATTGGGTGCTAGTTATTACCATTTGATTTGTTGTAACTCCATTTTGCATGATCCTCTCTCTCTTTTGACTTGTTTGTGGACATGGCTATCTTTTCTTTTTTTAACTAGACCTTCATGTGTCCAAATTTTTTCTTTTTTCCTTGGACCTTCATCTGTCCAACTTTTTTTTTCTATAGTCATGTCTCTTTTGTAATATTTACTTGGAGAGAGAGAGAGAGAGAGATCAACGCATAGTGTGGAGCTTCATTTTGTGGAATAGATAGATGGTACAATGCTAGCTCTCAACTGAGCATAGCAAGGAGGATGTTGGCGTGTATGTGCATCTTGATCATGAAAGCATGAAAAGAATTCTCACAAGGGTCACAACAATTTGACAAAGCTCAATGCAATGACAAGTAGCATATGTGTATGAGGTTTTCAAGATATCTCATCATATGGCTTTGGTAGGACTTGGCATATCAAAGAGGAGCTTCACAAAAATTTTTCAAAATTTTCAAATAAATTTCCCAAGAACTCAAACATTTGGAGTGAATATTATTTCATCAAACCATATCTCAAACATCAACTACTTAGATGAGCATGAGTTCCCTAAAAATATGTTGTTCACAAGCATCAAGATAATAAGTATGGAATAAAACTTATGCAAGCCAACCATATGAAACATGTCATTGGGTGCATGAGGATTTAATTGAGTTTGATTTATATGATCGGATTTAAAGCTCATTTAAACTCATTGTTTCCAAAAGTAGAGAGGTAGGGGTGAATGTACCATCGCTCTTGGAGAAAGTGTGGAATGAGGTAGACAAATGTTGATTCGGCAAAACCACAGAGGCGACCGACTTGCTCTAGTGCACGTACCGCATCCCTCATCAAGTAGTGTAGTCGGTGTTGTAGGCACCATAACAGGAGATCTCAATTGTGTGTTTCGACGAGCTTGGAAGATCTATGCCACACTTATTCTTGTACCTGGTGTTATTATTCAAAGAAAAAGATGGAAACAAAAAGGAAGGCTCTACTAGCTGAAGAGATATGAAACCTTTATTCAAATTCAAATATTTTTGTGTTTTTTTAAGAGAGCAAGATGCAAGAACCAACACCATCTTCAAACCAAAGCATGAGAGAAACTTACTCAAGGATACTCACATATCTCCCCCACACTTGGAGTTTGCATTGCTAGGCAATATAACTCAAGTGTGCGGAGTTCAAGCTTCCTTGTAATACTTTCTCTCCATGAATTACCTCGGTGTTGTAGTTGGTGTAGTTCTCATGTTTTTAGGCATTGCTTATCCATCGGTCCTTTCAATCTCCACCTGAATGTTAACGACCGAAAACACCTGAAAGATGACCAATCCTAAAAAGACATGCTCTTGTTTTTATTTGAAAAGGAAATCTAAATGGTTATTCGGGCTATCTCCCGATAGTGATTTGTTTTTGGTCATAAGCTCGACCACTTGAGACCTTCATCTTGCAGCCAATCGAGATAATGAAACCATCATAGCTCTAGCTGCAAGGTTAGCACCAAAAATGACCACGAAATTTGCAATGTTTATGGTAAACAAAAGCATACCTTCCTTTCAAAGTTAGCATGCGCAAGGAAAATGAGGAGGTTGTAGGTATCGTAAAGGTCATTGGTAATGGGGCTTGATAACTCTGGAAACTTTTGATGTCAGCATGGGATTTGTGATCCCTCTAGTGTAAAACCTTCATGCTCGAGTCTGTTTTGAGAATCCAGTGTCGATGCCTCAAGAATGTCCATAGACCACACATATTCTCTCTTAACCTCAGGTCTATGACATTGGAGATGTGTATCTCGAACCTCAAGATGATATGACTGCTTTTCATGGTTGAGCACACTACTCAGTACCCCTTCAATGGGTCTTCCGATGAGAATGAAGGGTGGATCTCCTTTTGGGATGTCAAAGATATGATAATCTAGGAAGATCCCATACACTCCAATCTTTGTTTGGACGACTCTAAGGATTCCCTCCGTCTCTATGGTTTGACCCGAAATCCATTGGAGACGCTTCTGAGAGAAAGGGGTTTGTCAGGAAAGGCCTCTAATACTAAAGATTTAGGAATGATACTGATACCGACCCTAGGGTCGTAGAACACATCCTGGTAAGAGAGGTTTCCTACTTGGCACGAGAGTAACTTTAGCTCGGGATATAGCTGAATGACTTGATCCATGACTTCTGTTTCTCCCAACCACTCCCGGCTACTGGTTGCGGAGACATATTGCAACCTTTGTCTCCGTCTTTTTAGCTTTTCTGGGTTGGGTATGAGTACTTCTTCTCTCTCGTGTGTTGAGTCTCTTTCCCTTCTCGGGAAGGATTTCTCCGTCCAATGTTTATCAAATAACTCATCATAAAACTCGTAAACGAAATCACACGAGGGGTCGTCAACCTCCATATGTGGTTGGAATGGTTCATCTGTGAACCATGTTTTTGTTAGAGGAGTGCAATTCTCTATGGATTGAATGGTTGGGAAAATGGGTTCCTCCTATATGGGTTTTGGTTCCGAGATAGTGTTTGGCATGGGTTCTTCTTCTTCGTCTGGGAATTCGTCGAAAGCCCCCGTGTAGGGAGTGTTTTCTAGGATTTTTCCTACAATGTCCTTACACTGAGACAAGGTGAGATGAACAAAAGATTTTCCGGAAGAAGAGTCTAAGAAAACCGCTGACTCTGGTCCAAGATGTAGCGAACATGGCCTCATATGCCATTTGTTCGGAGTTTGATTTTGGTGATTCATGACAACATGATCATTGGGACTAACCCTATTGCTTTAGCATGTCTTTGTAGACACTTCTAGGTCCCAAGGATGCAAGAAAACCATATGCCAAATTGAGAAGATAGTCTATTTTTCAAGGGTCAAAACCGAGCAAGAAAAGGAAACGAGAAGACACCGTCGGATGATCCGACGGTCCCTCATTTACATGCGTCGGTGCAATCGTCGGACGAGTTGGTGCACAGGGTCAAACCCTAGGTACCGTCGGATGAACCGACGGTACATTATTTAGTATCGTCGGACGAGTTGCAGAGGAAGAGCAAGGAAGACAGTAGCACCGGATGATCCGACGATCTGAGTGGGGACCCCGTCGGTCTATCCGACGCTCAGTTTGAATTCATACAGAGACGCGCCAAGACGAAGCCTTCAGCACCGGATGATCCGACGCCTTGGTCAAGGTGAAGCGTCGGTCTATCCGACGGTCAGTTGGAAGCTAACAGTACCGACCTGGACGCGAGGCCTTCAGCACCGGACCGACGTGGCGTCGGAGCATAGCGTCAGAGCAGTTGTGTCAGAGAGCCTCAACGGCTACGTGACGTGGGAGGGGCACCGGATGAACCGACGCCCTGGAAGAGCATAGCGTCGGATCATCCGACGGTACCTTTTTCAGTGGACGTTAGCCAATGGCTAGTTTGATGCCTTGGGCTATTTATACCCCCTTCACTCACTCATTTGAGTTTGCTGGATTGTGTGGAAGTGCAGAGGAGTTCAAGACACATTCAAGATCATATCCAATCCATCCAAGTGCTTAATTGCTCATCCTTAGACTTGCATATGCTTTGTGTATGTGCTTAGTGCTAGGCTTAGCTTAGAGCTGAGTGAGTGCAAGGTTGTGCCAACCTTATGAGGTGATTCTTGAGTGAATCCAGTTGTACAAGGTTCGCCGGAAGCCTTGGGGCCTAAGTGGCTCACCGGCAATAGTCATCGACCCTCCGGCTTGGTGTGGAGCGGCGAGGACACTTTGTGCGGGGGACGTGAAGACCCCCTTCCTTGGCGGAGAAGCTCCTTAGTGGAGGCGGCATCAAGGTGACCAGGGGAGCTTGACAAGTGCCTAAGTGGCTAGCCTTTGTGGCAAGTCAAGTTGGTGCTCTTGGGAGAGACTTGGTGACCGGGAAGCAATACTCTTGTGTGAGTGTTTCAACAACGTGGACTAGGGGTGGCTTAGTGCCTACCGATACCATGGGATAAATCGCGTGTCAAGAGTTTGCTTCCTCTCATCCCCTTTACGTTTCCGCATTTACTCTCTTGCAATCTTTGCTTGCCTCTACATTCCTAGAGTAGTATCATGCTAGGATTGGCTATAGGTTGCAAACCTTCTTTTGGGATGGGAGTTTCACACTAGAACAACCGTAGTTGCACATATAGAAAGTATGTTCTAGTTTACCCTTGCGCAAAATTAGTGAAGCCATAGGTTAAGTTTTTAAGTTGCCTAATTCACCCCCTCCCCCTCTTAGGCTAACGGGCATCCGATTCCTTACAAGTGGTATCAGAGCCGGGACTCACTTCCTTCACAACGATACACCAATTCGATTGGTAATTTGTGAAAACCGGCTCATTGGAACGGTTAGGCTTCACCGCCTAGTGAGTTGCCCTATAGAGGTATGAAAGGGGTGGATACTTTAGGTTTGGCTCCACATTTCGATGGCACGGGCTATCCTCGGTGGAAGGTTCTCATGGAGGCCTATCTCCAAGCAAGGGACCTTGATGTTTGGAGAGTCACCGATGAGGGCATGAAAAATGGTACTAGAAAAGAAAAGCAATTTGATGTGATTGCTAAGAGTATCATTTTGTCCTCACTAGATGTAGGCGTTTTCAATAGAGTTTTTACTTGTGAAAATGCTCATGAGCTATGGAAAACCATTAAGGAGCAAAATGAGGGTTCAAAAGAAGTTGCTAATGAACGCTACGGTTGTCTCCTTGAGGAATTCAATAGCTTCAAGCAACTTGCTAATGAAAATGCCGAATCAATGTACTCACGCCTAAATGTGCTTGTCAATGAGATTAATGCCTTAGGTGTGAAGGACATCACGGACTTGAACATCAACCGCAAGATCCTTCAAAGTCTCCGAAAGCCCGACTATGACTTGGTGAAAGCAATCATCTACGAGAAGAAGCTCGAAGATTTGAAGCCATCGCATATCTTGAGCAAGATCATGGCACATGAGCTTCAACTAATGCCCAAGTCAAAGAAGGCGCCCCAAGAAAAGCCCCAAGAACCATCTTCTCCAACCACAAGCCATGCTCTCTCAAGCCAACAAGAGAAAATGTTGAGTAGGATGGCTACTCGTGGAAGCTCAAGCGAAGATGATGGTGATGATGGTGATAATGAAGATTCCTCAAGTGATGAAGAGGTTGAATCTATGGTGGCCGAGTACGTGAAGAAGATCTTCAAGTATGTGAAGAAAGTCAACATGTACGGCTACAACATCCACTTGAGAGAAGGGCGCCATCATCAACACATCAAGTTCACCAAGATTGAGCACAAGCCCAAAAAGAAGGTGGTCAAGGAGAGAAGACCAAGGCAAGAAGCAACTTTCGCCATTCGCGAGTGGACAAGTGGTGGATCAAGTTCTTCTAGCTCAAGCGATGAATCAAGAAAGAACTTCACTACCCGCTTCATGCAAGGTCCTTCATCATCACACATGTGCCTTATGGCCAAAGGTATGGAAAGCAATGTAAGTGATGACGAATCCGACACCACCTCTCTCAATGATCTTGTTGAGCTAATCCATGAGCAAAAAGGAATGCTTGAACAACAAGCTAATGAAATCAAAGAACTCAATGCTCTCAATGATCTTAGTGACTGTCGTATGGACCTCCCTGGGCCCACTACCTTGGTGGGTACCAGGACCGACTACTCGGTGGGCCCCTGGGACTACCTGGCTTGCGCTACACGGCACCTGAAGGCGTGGAGCACAAGGACTACGCAGGAAGCTGTACATGTTCTGCACTGTATAGAGGACTCCTAGACGTACTCGACTAGTACTCTCTCCCTACTCCGACTTGTAACCCTGCCTCCCGGACTATATAAGGCGAGGCAGGGACCGATCCCCTCATCCAATCTCCTCTCATACAACTCACGGCGCACCATTGCACCATCTTGTAATCGTGCCCTATCAATCCGAGCTACGCGGCATACGGGACGTAGGGTATTACGCACCTCGCGGCCCGAACCTGTCTAAATTGTGTGCCACGTGTCTCTTCCTTCGAGTTACCGATCTCGGCGAGTCACATTCATCTACTTCGGGTACTCCACGTAGTAGGTTGCCGGTCTAAAACACCGACAGCTGGCGCGCCAGGTAGGGGCTCTCGCTCGAGATCACATGGCGAACTCGACGGCTTCCGTCCACATCAAGCCAATTGTCGCCTTCAACCGCGGCGACACCTTCGTCTTCGGTGCCTGGGTCTGCACTGCTGATGGCGCGGGCTCCTTCCAGCGCCAACTGACCATGCAGCCCAACCCGAGGACAGGCCTCGTGACGCTTCCCGAAGTCGTCACAGGCGAACTCGCCGGCAAGTTCGGCGAAATTTCGCTCTTCAACCACCACGCTGACTTCGAGCTCGAGTCCGTCTCCAACTCGAACCCGACGTCGCCATGGGCCATCGCATGCGAGCCGGCTGCTCAGCCATCGCAGGCGGCCCCTTCACCACACCAGCGCTCCGCGCGTGGCTCCGGCGTCCTCAGTCGGGCCCACACGGGGGCTCCTACTCCACGCCGGGCCGGCAAGGAGCCCGCAACCGAGTATAACTCGGACTCCGACGCCGTCCCCGATCACGTTTCAGACTCCAGCCCTCTCTCCGAGTTCTACTCGAACCCGGATTACGAGTTCGACTTCGGGTCGGACCCTGAGGAGCCCGAGTCCGAAGATGACTCCATTGAGCTTCCCTTGTCAGGGCCAGCCTCGGGGCTGGTTATAAGATCAACGCCTACCGGCAGATACGTCTACTGGCCAGACCGCAAGCCTGCTGACCTGGCAAAGGAGGACTCACGCTACGTCGCCTACATCGACTCACTACCGTTCCAGGAGGGAACACCACTGGCCCAGGCTGACTCCAACACACCAACCGAGGTGGCACCCTCCGAGTCCAGCCTTGGCACCCCTGATCGCCAAGTCTTCATGGCTGCCGGCGACACCCCAGGACCCTCGAGCACGGGCGAAGACAGTACACGGAGGACATCTCCGCGGACGAGGCCGTCCGCCAACGCACCGGGCAGACGAGACCGCCGCCACAACGGGGACGCTCGACGCGAACGCAACGAGAAGCGCGGCCGAACGACGCCGGCGGCTCAGAGACAACCTCCCCATCCGCAACCTTACGGAAGCTCTCGAGGCGGTCGAGAGCAGAGTACACACCACCCCTGAGCAATGCCTCATGTCGATCACAACGATCGCACGTCAGGCTCATGGCATACGCGCTGGAGAGGTCATCGCCAAGCTCGCTGAAGAAGCCTACTTCATGCGGGTCGACAACAGAGTCAACCAACCTCTCCCAGCTAAACCCCGCGACAATGAAGCTACTAGTCGCAGCGCCAACCCTGGCCCCAACCGTACTCGAGCTGACGTTCCGGCTGATCCAAACCGCCGCCGCTCCAACGCCGGCGGACCTTCACGGCAAGACCAAGGCAACCGAGAAGTCGTTCCCCACCGCGCTCCGACCGGTGGCGGCGGCAACGACCCCGACGGCGGCGGCGGCCGACGGCGGCGCCTCCAACCACGGGGCCAACAGAGAGGCGGAGGCGGCGGCGGCCCGCGGCGGCCAAGGCCACGCGAAGCGACCACGCCTCCGGTGCCTCCCACGGCGGGTACGACGCTCGCCGAAGATCGAGGAGCCGCGGCGGAAGAAGTCGACCATCGCCGCCGAAGGCGACGGCTTCCCCGCCTTCTCACCCCGGCCGCAACCTCGCTCCTCCCCGACAAGTTCAAACCTTTGGGGATCACCAAGTACAACGCGAAGCGAGGATCCCATCCAAGGGGCTCCGATGCTACGCCCTCTCCATCGAGAACGGCGGCGGCAACAGCGACACCAAATGCCTCTACTTCCCCTTCTGTCTGGACCAAGCACCACTCACATGGCTCGAGTCGCTTGACAAGCACTCGATTGACAAGTGGGACCAGCTGAAGGAGCAGTTCACGAGCAACTTCGCGGGCGCCATGGGCCGTTCGGGTAATCGCATGGACCTTGCCATGATCAAGCAGGAACAGGGCGAGACCCTCCGCAAGTACATGCGCCGCTTTTTCGACAAGCGCGCTACCGTCGTCGACGTCACCGACAAGGAGGTCATCGACCTCTTCCAGGACGGCCTCTACCATCGCCGCACCTTCGAGGACTTCGGTCGTCGCCGCCCCAGGTCCATCCCCCACCTCAAGGGCATGATCACGTCCTGGGCGGATGAAGAGGACAAGGCCAACGCCAAGTACGACGCCATCCGCGGCAAGACCAAGCAGAACCAGGGCGGCGGCAGCGGCAGCAATGCAAACCAAGGCGGCCGCAACAACAACAACAACAACTACTACTACTACTCGGGTTCCAACCGTAAGCGCAAGCCAGACAACACCGTCGCGGCTATCCAGCGCCCTCCGAAAGGGAACTCGAAGAAGAATTCTGGCGGGTTCAAGGACCTGCTGAAGGAGAAGTGCCCGTGGCATCCAAACGGCAACCACACTACCGAGCAGTGCTACCAGCTCAGGCATGCACTCAAGGACACGCCGGAGCCACCGCACCCTCACGATCAAAAGGGCAAGAAGAAGGACGGCGACGACAACGACTTCCAAGAACCCGAGAAGACCGTCAACGTCCTCTTCGGCGGACGCCCCGCCGGCGGGGCGGGAGCGAAGGCTACCCGTCGTGAAGTGATGTCCATCGAGCCGGCGGTCCCGACCCCTCTCGGGTGGTCGGAGGTACCCATCACCTTCTCCCGCGCGGACCAATGGACCGGCTTCTCCGAACCGGGACGGTTCCCCCTCGTCCTGAAGCCAACAATGGCGGGTTCCAAGCTCAACAAGGTGCTCATCGACGGTGGAAGCGGGCTCAACGTCCTCTTCACCAAAACCTTGAAGAAGATGAACCTCGACGTCACCCCCATGCTCACCAAGAGCAGCACGCCCTTCTACGGCATCGTCCCAGGCAACGCGGCTATCCCACTGGGCTCAGTGGTACTGCCAGTTACCTTCGGGGCGTCTCGGGATAACTACCGCACCGAGTACATCAAGTTCGAGGTCGCGGATTTCGAGACTTCCTACCACGCCATCCTCGGCAGACCGGCCATCGCCAAGTTCATGGCGGTGCCCCACTACACCTACTTGGTACTCAAGATGCCAAGTCCAGCCGGTGTACTCTCCCTCCAAGGGGACTTGAAGATCTCCCACGACTGCGATACAGAGGCCGTGGTGATCGCTTCAACAAACCAAGTACCCAACGCGATGATGGAGGTCTACGCCGCGTCGAAGAAGCTCGCCACGAGCGAACTCGACATCCCAGAGAAGTCTGATAGTGCCAACAAGCCTCAGCCACCTGAGGAGGTACTCGTCAGGACGGTCGACCTCGGAACAGGCGACCCCAGCAAGACCACCACCATCGGGGCCGTCCTCGACCCCAAATAGGAAGATGCGCTCATCAGCTTTCTTTGGGCTAACCGCGACATCTTCGCGTGGAAGCCAGTGGACATGCCAGGAGTGCCCAGGGAGCTGATTGAGCACTGCCTCAACGTCGATCCAAAGGCCACCCCCAAGCGACAACACCTCCGACGTTTTGCCGACGACAGACGGGACGCCATCAAGAAGGAGCTCGCCAAGCTACTCGCAGCCGGCTTCATCAGAGAAGTCTTCCACCCTGAGTGGCTCGCTAACCCCGTCCTCGTCCGCAAGAAGAACTCGAACGAGTGGAGGATGTGCGTCGACTACACCGACCTCAACAAGCACGCGCCCCAAGGACCCCTTCGGGTTGCCGCGGATTGATCAAGTCATCGACTCCACGGCGGGCTGCGACCTGCTCGCTTCCTCGACTTCTACTCCGGGTACCACCAGATCGCAATCAAGGAGGAAGACCAGGAAAAGACCGCGTTCATCACCCCGTTTGGCGCGTACTGCTACACGACCATGTCATTCGGGTCGAGGCCTACGTGGATGACGTGGTTGTCAAAACCAGGGACTCCAGTACCCTCATCGACAACCTTGAAGAGACCTTCGCATCGCTACGCGAGTACCGCTGGAAGCTCAACCCGAACAAGTGCGTCTTCGGCGTCCCTTCGGGCAAACTACTCGGCTTCATCATCAGCCAGCGTGGCATTGAAGCCAACCCCGAGAAGATCTCCGCCATCACCAGCATGAAAGCTCCCACGAGCATAAAGGACGTCCAGAAGCTGACGGGGTGCATGGCGGCATTGAACAGATTCATCTCGAGGCTAGGAGAACGGGGCCTCCCCTTCTTCAAACTACTCAAGCATCACGAGAAGTTCGTGTGGACTCCAGAGGCAGATCAAGACCTTGCCCAGCTCAAGGACTTCTTGTCAAAGCCGCCAATCCTCACGGCTCCTCACAAGGGCGAGCGGCCATCTTGCTCTACCTAGCCGCGACTACTCACGTGGTCGCATCGCCATTGTTGTCGAGCGGCGAGGAAGATGGCCACGCCTATCCGGTCCCGGCCGCCGGTCTACTTCGTCGGCCGAGGTTCTATCGAGTCCAAGGCTCGCTACCGGCCCGTGCGAAGCTCCCGTACGCTCTACTCATCACCTCGCGGAAGCTACGGCACTACTTCCAGGAGTACTCGGTCTTCGTCGTCACCGACTACCCGCTCGGCGACATCCTGAGGAACCAAGACGCCACAGGAAGAATCTCCAAGTGGGCTGTCGAGCTCGGCGCCCTCACCATCGACTTCAAGCCACGCACAGCCATCAAGTCGCAAGCACTAGTCGACTTCATGGCAGAGTGGCGGGAGAACCAGCTACCTACTCCCACCGTGCGACCAGAGCATTGGGTGATGTACTTTGACGGCTCACTTAACCTCGAGGGCGCAGGCGCAGGGGTACTCCTGATCTCTCCAACGGGCGAATAACTGAAGTACGTCCTGCAGATCTTCTGGAAGGTCTCAAACAATGAAGCCGAGTACGAAGCTCTCCTACACGGGCTCCGCCTCACGGCTTCACTAGGCATCAAGAGGCTACTAGTCTACGGCGACTCCACAGTGGTCATCAACCAAGTCAACAAGTCCTGGGACCGCAACAAGGAGAACATGGATGCCTACTGCCTAGAAGTCCGCAAGCTCGAGAACAAATTCTATGGTCTCGAGTTCCATCACATCGTCCGCGACAACAACGTTGCAGCGGACGTCCTCTCGAAGCTTGGATCCACCCGCGCCCAAGTACCCGCGGGCGTCTTCGTCCATGAGCTTCACGCGCCATCCATCCCGGAGCCGGCGCCACCGACCACTGTACCAGCCCATCCACCAGCTGGGCAGGAGGTCATGATGATCGACGTGGACTGGAGGCAACCCTTCATCGACTACCTCAGCGAGCAGAAGGTCCCCTCCGACAAGAACGCAGCCGAACAACTCGTCCGCCGCGCCAAGTCTTACGTCCTCGTCGGAGACAAGCTTTACAAGCGGGGCGCATCTTCTGGAGTACTCATGAAGTGCGTCCCTCGTGAAGAAGGCAAGGACATCTTGGGGGAGATCCACAAGGGCGTGCAGCAACCACGCGTCCTCACGCACGCCGGTCGGCAAGGCCTTCGGCGAGCTTTCTCGCGGCCCACGGCCTCGGGCGATGCCAAAGAACTCGTCGAAGGTGCCAAGGATGCCGTTCTTCGCCAAGCGACAACACGTCCCGGCCTACAAGCTAGTCACCATACCGCCAACCCGGCCCTTTGCCTGCCGGGGGGCTCGACATGATTGGGCCACCGCCAACCGCGCCGGGAGGATTCAACGGGGGCACCGGTGGCTATCGACAAGTTCACCAAGTGGATCGAGGTCAAGCCGGTCACATGCCCCAAGGCCGACAGAGTACTCGACTTCTTGGATGAACTCGTACACCGCTACGGCTACCCCACCGCATCATCACGGACACGGGGTCCAACTTCAACAACCACCGACCCGGGGAGTACCGCGAGAACGAGCGGGATTGACGTCGGATACGTCTCGGCCGCCCATCCACGGGCCAACGGACAAGTCGAGCGCGCCAATGGGATGGTGCTCGACGCCCTCAAGAAGCGGCTACACGATGCCGCTAACTCCAAAGGGGGCAAGTGGATCAAGGAACTACCCAATGCACTCTGGGGGCTGCGGACTCAACCATCCAAGCCAACGGGGCAATCCCCCTACTTCTCGGTCTACGGCTCGAAGCCATCCTCCCTGCCGACGTCATATGGAACTCGCCAGCAGTGGAGCACTACGATGAAGGCGTCTCAGAAGGCAGCAGACGAGTTGATATTGACAGCTGTCGGTGCGGAATATGGTCCCGACACTAACCAGTAGATAGCGCCGTGGTCTATCCCTCAATGGTCGATGCCAAGCAACAAATGACACAAGGTTTTATCCTGGTTCCGGCCGAGGGGGCCGTACGTCCAGCAAGGGTGTGCTCGCGGCACTATATTGCTCAGCATCGGGGGTGCCTGTAGTGGGGCTGCTACAAGCAAGGCGGGAGAGGAAGCGTGGCTTCCAAGTCCCTGGAAGAGTGGCTGAAGATGTTGTGGGAGAATAAGAGAGTGAGTGCACGGTGTGTGAAGTGTTCTCGTGTCTCTGTTCGTTCATCTCCCCCTGCGGCTGGGGGTTCGCCTCCCCTTTTATAGATCAAGGGGGCAGCGGGTTACATGCGCGCCGCTCTATCTAGCTATGTGGAGAAGTGCGACGTGCTACGGTGTAGAGTGGGCGGCCGCCCGTGCGATCCTCACCACGATCTGGTCATCATGGCCTGACTTGTACCCGAACAGTGGCGATTCGAGGGTAGGAGAGCAGCGGATGGCGGTGATGTCCTCTGGTAGGCTCGAGGGAGGTGCGCGCGCGCCCGTACGGCGCACGGGGAGTTGGCGAACGGCGTTCCTTCCCGATGCGCCTCACGGGGCCGGGAGTCGTTGCTACGGGGGTCCGGCGTGCGCCTGCGCGCGCGGGTACGGCGGCCACGCCGTTACGGTGGCGGGGATGGCGGTCCACCGGCCTACCGCCTCCACCCCCTAACCCCGTAGGGTCACAAGAAAGTACATCGAGGGTGCGCCGGCCCCCTTTTCGAGGGCTCGGCGCGTTAGCCGTAGCGGGGCGTGCGCGCGGTGTCACGGGACCGACACCGCCGCCCCGCACCGTACCCTCCCCACGGTGGCGGGGATGGGCTCCTCCCCGGGGAGTTGTTGCGGCGGCACGGGGTGCGAGCCCCGGCGCATGATGGCGCCGCCCCGCGGCGTCGGGGCGTTAAATGCCCGTGTACGGGGCGGCGCACGCGTGCGGGCGCCCGTGAGCGTGGCGGGCCCCGCCCGAGGGCGGGACGAACCCTCGAGCGAGACGAGACCCGCTCGAGGGGGGAGTGAGCCCTCGAGCGGGGGCGATGCCCGCCCGAAGGGAGCGTGCGGCCTCGAACGAGGCGGAGTCCGTTTCGAGGGGATCCTTATGTGGGCCGCCTCGATGGGCCGTCGGAGTCCCTGTGGGCCGTGTCCTGCATGATTAGTCACCTGCATGGTTAGGCTTAACGTGTTTCGCACCGGGATTTAAGTGAGGATTTCCCCGTTGTTTAAGGGGACCCCTAGGGCCTGTCCCCGACGGCAGCCCCCGAGCATCCGCGGGTTTGCCATTGAGGCTCCCGCGGATGCCGGAACCTACCGATAGGACGTTCTTCCCTCCTTGTTTGCGAACGCTTTCCGTGGGGCCGCATCGGCGGACCCGCGGGTCCTAGCCCCGAAGCCTGCAGAGTGTGGATACTCCTCGCGGGGGGTTTACCGCGAGAATTTTGGTCGAGAGAGACGTGGCACATATGCCAACCGGCATCGGCGGTATTTCGCCCGGCTTCGGGGGTGCACGCACCGCCGACACTTTGTCTCGGGCGGGTGCGGTTTCAAGGAGGTGTAGCCGTGCGTCAAGCCCCCGAGCCTTGGCCCGTTCGAGGCGATCGGGTAGAGCCACGACGACTTGTTTTTTAACGCGCCCTCGCCGTCCCTCCGCGGGACGGAGGGTGAGGTTTCGCAACTCCCATCGAGCGGGTCGCGAATTGCGGATTCCTCTTCGAGGCCGGTAGCGGGTGGTTCAAGTGGACGCCCATGCCCCGTTCGATAAGGGTAGGCCGCGCGGTCGGAGACACGTCCATGGAAGCGCTTGCGTGGGTTTGCTAGGTGGGGCTCGGTCCCGTTCGCTAGGGGACCGAGGGCGTGGAAGCTCTCCCTCGGTGGGATCCCCCCGGCTAGCCGCCCTCGGCGGCTCTCGAACACGACATGTGGGGCACCCTCGAGCCGACGGGCTCGAGGAACGGCTCGAATGCGCGTGCCCTCGTCGTCCCTAACTGCGCGATCCGTGGCGCTGTTCGAAGCCGTTGAGGGTCGGGCTTCGAACCTACGATCGGTAGGGCCGTGCGGGGGTGGCGCACGGGCGGCCCCGTCTTTTCACGTTTGCGGCCGTCGAGGGGTGCGGGCGAGCCGGCCCTCGAGGTGCCGGTTGGTAGCACGGCGTATGTGCCTTCTTTTAGAGGATTGACATTGTCTCGAGCGGGGGCTCGCTCCGCTCGAGGGTTTTGCGTGGCATGGGTGCCGCGGTGTCGCTCTACATCGAGCGGGTCCGGGCGACCTTCTCACGTCGATATCCCATCGAGGGTTGACGTCATCTTGAGCCAAGGGGCTCGTGCCGCTCGGGGGTTTTACGTGGCATGGGTGCCGCGGTCGCCCGCTCTACATCGAGCGGGTCCGGGCGACCTTCTCACGCTGATATCCCATCGAGGGTCGCTTTTTGTCTGGAGCCGAGGGCCCGTGCCGCTCGAGGGTTTTGCATGGCATAGGTGCCCGCGGTTGCCTGCTCTACATCGAGCAGGTCCCGGGCGACCTTCTCACGCTGATATCCCATCGAGGGTCGCTTTTTGTCTGGAGCCGAGGGCCCGTGCCGCTCGAGGGTTTTGCATGGCATAGGTGCCCGCGGTTGCCTGCTCTACATCGAGCAGGTCCCGGGCGACCTTCTCACGCTGATATCCCATCGAGGGTCGCTTTTGTTTCGAGCCGGGGGTTCGTGCCGCTCGAGGGTTTTGCATGGCATGGGTGCCCGCGGTTGCCTGCTCTACATCGAGCAGGTCCCGGGCGACCTTCTCACGCTGATATCCCATCGAGGGTCGCTTTTGTTTCGAGCCGGGGGTTCGCCCCGCTCGAGGGTTCTCCTTGCTTGGCAAGGGGCCCGGGCACTTAAGTGCCTCGCGGTCGTGGCCGTGGTTTTGCAGCGCGGGCGCGCCTTTTTAGGCGCTGCGGCCGCGCGCGCGCGCGTAGTGGGCGGCGTGGCGAAGGCGGACGTGACGGCTTCGCCTCGGTTGCTGCCGGTCTTTGCCGTAATGATGGTCCGCCTGCAATGACGTGGCCGCGGCGGTCGTGGTGGGGCCCGCTCGTCGACGCGATGGAAAGATTCCCTGCAGTTAATGCTAGCGGGGCGTCCGCTCCGGAGAGCTCGCCCGTCGGCCTATAAAGCTGCGGGGAGGAGGAGACGGCGGTTTTTTACCTTGGCATCTCACCATTTTCAGTCCCCCGCCCCTTCGTCTTCGCCTAGCTCCTGCCACCGCGCGGTGTCGCCACTAGAGCTTTCCTTCCGTTTCTCGTTCTCCGTCCTCGCATTCCTTTGCCTTCTCCATGGCGCCGCCTCAGCCTCCCCTTAGGATCCTGGAGCCGTATGCCTGGGAGAGGTCGACGGTGACGCGGTTGGCCCTTGGCGAGCTGGTCGCCGCCGGCCAGCTGGCGGCCAACGAAGACGGACGTCCGGCGGAGTGGATCGTGCCACCGGCCGCGGACCACGAGCCCAACCCGCCGGAGGGCTACGTGGTGAGCTTCATCCGCTACCTCGAGCGGGGCTTCAACGCGCCGGCGAGCACCTTCATGCGGGCGATGTGCTACTACTACGGGGTGGAGCTGCACAACTTCGCCCCCAACGCGATCTCGCAGGCGGCCACATTTGTGGGTGTTTGCGAAGGGTACCTGGGGATCCCAGTCAATTGGGAGCTCTGGGTACACCTTTTCCGCGCGGAGCTCATCACGCAGCCCCCACGACGGAGCCGAGGACCCGCCGCGCGATGCGCGCGGCGGGATGTCGCTTGCCCCGCGGGGGCAATTCAAGGACGTCTACATCCCCCCGCACCATGACGACGAACAACGCCGGGCGGGAGCGGGGATGGTTTTATCCGCGCAACGCCGAGCCCGGCCTTCCCCCCCTACACCGGCGGGTGTTCAAGGAGAGGCCCGCTCTCCGGGGCTACGGGGTGTCCACGCCCCCGACATCGGAGGCGGCGGGGAGTCGGTCCCGGCTGCCGGCAGCCGCCCGGCGAAGATGGGGCCGAACGCGATGGGCGTCCTCGCCTTCCTTCATCATCGGCGGATCGTGCCGTTGATGGAGAGGCCGCTCCGCATCTTCGAGATGACGAGAGGCGGCCAACCCCGTCGACCGGCGAGGTCGCGGATGCTCCCGACGCCCCTCGAGCGGCCGTACGCGCTCACCGGGGCGCGGAGCGCCGTCGACACCCGGTGCCGTCGCCTGCGGGGCGGACCCCGTGGGACATCGAGATGCTCCCCACCGGCCCGTTGGTGAGTGTGGTTCTTGATTTCGTTTTAGTTCTTTGTGTTGTCTTTGCCTCCTGACGTGCCCTCGTTGCTCCTATGTGCAGCTGGTGACCTTCACCATCGCCAAGTCCGTCCCGCCTACCCCCCCGACTCCCCGCGCGCCGGGCGGGCGGCGCAGCCAGCGAGCAGCGAGGAGCCGGGCGGCGCGCAAGAGGGAGCACGCGAGGCGACGTCAAGCACGCCGCGGCCGGCGGGCCGCGAGATGCCGGCGCGCGAGGAGCCGGGGCTCTCCTCCCCGGAGATCGAGGAGCCCTCATCCTCGGAGGAGGACGAGGAGGAAGAGGCCGAGGGGGAGGGCCCCTCCGACGGTGGCGCCCGCGCCCCCCGTCGCCGCAACCCGCGCCGGCGACAAGGGCGGCTTCACCCGGGGCGGGCGCACCGGCGTCCGCCGCCGGGCAATCGACATCGGGGGCGGCGCGCGCGCGCGGAGGTGCCGGCGCGCGCCACGGAGGCGAGCGCGGCGAGCGCGCCCGTGCGCGCGTCAAGCGTGCCTCGCGCGTGGGGCGAGCGTGCCCGCACGCGCGGCGCCATCGTCGGGGGGGGCGCGACGGCCGGCGTGTCCGCACGCGGGGCGAGCGTGCCCCCGCGCGCGGCGGCGCCTTCGGGAGGTGCGGCGTCGGCCGCGCCCGCGCACGGGCGGGCGTGCTCGCGCGTACGGGGCGGCGCCATCGGGAGGCGCTACGGCGGGGCGTGGCGGGCGCCCGCGCCGGCCTCATCTGCTGAGGCCTCGAGGAAAAGGAAACGGGCCTTTTCCTCTTCGAGGTAAGGAGCCCGTCCTTTTTTGTTTGGTTTGATTTGTCGACGATTAGGTTCCCCAACCTTCTGTCCGTGCCTGCGCAGGGTGGTGCCAACCGTCCCTCCCCTTGCACCAGCCAAGGTGCTGAGGGCGGACGCATCGATCCCCACCCGGCGGCGCTCGTCAAGGGCGTCGCGCCCGGGGACAAGCACGGCGACGGGCGCGAGCTCGCAAGCCCCGCCCGGGGGCCTCGAGGCCCCGGCCATCGGATGAGCCCGCCGCGGCGCGCCCGGGGGTCGCCGGGGGCGGCCGGCACCGGTCGTGATGGAGACACGGGCCGTGGCGGCGGCCGTGGTGGGGGTGCGCCCCGCGGAGGCCGCCGCCGAGGAGGAGGTGGAGCGGGCGCGCGCCTGCGGGGGCGCCCGTGGATGCGATGGTACGGCCGGGAGGTCGCGGGCCACGGCGCCACCGACGGGCGCCCGTGGCCACGGAGGCGCGAGTGGGGGTGCGGCGGAGGCGGCGCAAGCGACCGCGCCCGCCGGCGATCTTCGGGGGCGGAGGTGGTGGAGGTCTCGGACGACTCTCCGCCGCCCGGGTGGAATCAGTGGGCCAGCTGACCCACGAACTCCTCCGAGCCCCAGGAGGGGGCCCTCGTGAGGCGGCACGAGGGTCACATGGTGGTGGGGGGCCGAGGAGATGGTGCCGAGGCCTCGTCCTTCCACGCCGGCCGCCTCACGAGGTCGAGCCGGGACTACGTGGGAGCCAAGTCATGAGTGGAGATTGGCGGAGGCTACACCGAGTTCGCGGGGTTTCCGGTGGTTCACCAGAAAACCACTGGGTTCCTTGGTTGATCCACAAAGCCAAGACCGGAGAACCGAAGACGGTCTTGCAGGCAGCCACTGGCACCGGCCTCGACCGGTGGGTCCGACCGGTCGACGGTGGGGACCGGGTCGACGGTGAGGAGCACCGGCCCGACCGTGTGCGACGACGCAGTCCGGAATCTTCGAAGCGGAGGACACGCGTCGGGATCGCATGGCTTGCGTCGAGGCTACGCGAGGGTGCGGTCGCGGGCATCCGTCCGATGGTGAAGACATCAAGAATTCCAAATCCGCCCTTGAGGGGCTTGTATCCCTAGTTAGTAGAGAAGGGTATTTTGGACATTCGGTTGCCTCCATATAACCCAAGAGGTGAGAAGATGGCAGCCAACTCTTGGAACCCTAGCTCATTAGTTTTCCTATTTTCCACCTTTTTTCCTTAGGTTTTCTCTAGGACTAGCAAGAGAGCTTCACGGAGAGATCTTGTAGAGAGGGATGGATGATCGGGCGGCTTGCTAGACCTTGTACGAACCTTTGTTTCATGTATAGATGATTCGGCGTGGTTCCTCAAGGTTTGGATGTGTTTTCCCCGGTTGTTCTTGGTGGTGATTTTCGGAGCCCTCTCTCGGTGATTTCCTTGGGTTGTTTTCGGGGCTTTTCTCTTGGGGATTTGATGGGGAAAATTTGTGGGAACCTTTCGTGGTTCTTTGGGCTGTGATTCCCCTCCCAAATCCGTGAGTAAAAGTGCTCGATTTTGGGGTTTCTTGAGTTCTTGGGTTGGAAGTGCTTTCGGCGGGATTTCTTCGATTCCTCCTTTTTGGACGAGATTTGGTGGGATTAAACTTGGCTAGGGACTCCTCATGAGGTGCTCCTGATATCCCCGAAGTCTTGTTCAAGTCCGTGGAGCAATTCGGGAGATCGGGATTTGGATTTGGGGGAGTTGACCCGCGGGTGCTGTTCATCCCGAGCTGCCCAGGCTATACCGGTCTGACCGGTGTTCTTGACCGGTCTGACCGGTGCAAGCCCTTGTGGGATTTTGCTCGGGTGAACGTCTTGGTGAGTTCACTGTCGTCCCGTGTTGCTGCTGTTTCGAGTTTGGGTCCGTTTGGTGGTCGGTTGGCCTGTTTGGTGCCTTGGGGGCTTTCGGGGCCGCCATCGGTCCGACCGGTGTGTCTCACCGGTCCGACCGGTGTAGAGCCACTTAGTGGAAGTTGCTCGGTTCACCGGCAAGGGGACCGGCCTCGACCGGTGGTGCTCACCGGTCCGACCGGTGTGGGTCTCGTAGACTCGAGGTTTGGTTTTTCCGCTGCGTTTCTCGGGTCGGAAGGTTGAGTGTTGGTTCCTAGGTCCAGTGGCACTCCAGTGGCTACGTGGGCTTGACCAACCTTGGTAGTGAGTCGAAGACGTGTGTTGGAAGCCGCGTTCATCTTGTTGGAGTTTTCATCTCCTTCGAGAAGAATTTTTATCGGCTCCCATTCACTCCCCCCCCTCTCTGGTTCGCCGTATCGGTCCTTCAAGTGGTATCAGAGCCGGTTCGGGTCTTTGTTGACTCTAACCAGTCTAAGATCCAAGGATGGCGTACCAGGAATAGGGTTCGGGTCCTCCACACTTCGATGGCAAGAACTACCAGATGTGGAGCAAGCGGATGGGTGCGTTCCTCCGCGGAAAGGGTCGACCGCTTTGGGATGTCACGGTGGACACGAGGCTATGTCCGGCCGATGGATTTCCTTGCTCCAGGGTCGAGGGACAGATTCGACGCAAACAATAAGGCGGTCGACTACTTGTTTCGTGCTTTGTGTCACCGAGTTCGATCGGTGCACACCGAGCACTTGGCTTGTAGGATTTGGGCGGTGTTGAAGGAGGCTCATGTTGGGAACGCCCGGGTTCAGCACGGTTGTATGCGACCTACGGAGAGAGTACGAGAACTTCACTCATCTCCCCGGTGAGTCCATCGATGCCTTGTTTCAGAGGTTCACGGTGGTGGTGAACAACATGAGGGCCAATGTGGACGTGCTCCCGTACGATGATCATGATAGAGCCGTCAAGCTCTTACACTCTTTGGATCGTACGATATGGGGCGGAAAGTTCGAGGCCATAGTCGAGTCGAGAGGTATGATACTCCGACGGTGAACGAGCCGTTCTCGAAGCTCAAGTCGGCCGAGGTGGATAGGGGCATGACCGCCAAGCTCGAGGGACCGACCGATTCCCATAGTCTTGCCCTCGTTGGTGGTTCCAAAGGAAAGGCTAACTCTAACCCATCCACCGGGATGTTCTCCTTTTCCTCTTTGATGTCTATGCCGGATGAGGAGTTTGATGACCTTGGAGAGGACGAGCCGGCGGCGTGATGAGGCGGTTCGAGAGGCTGCACGAGAACCGGGTGAACAAGAGGAGGAACACGAGGACATGCTTCAAGTGTGGCAAGGCTGGACACTATTTCGCCGAGTGTCCGAAGGTGAACAACCACGACAAGCACAAGTTCATGGACAAGAGGAAAAAGTCCAAGAAGAAGGATCATGAACATGGGAAGAAGGCTCGGTCTCGAGAGAAGATGAAGAGATCGAGCGACATCGAGTCTGATTCCGAGGACACGTCTTCAAGCTCGAGTGATGAAGACGAAGAGGATGAGAAGAAGAGGAGGAAGAAGAAGAACTTTGGCAAGTATCTCAACGGCCTTTGTGTGACGGGCCTAAACCTCAAGGACGACTTCTACGGCATGGCTCGTAGTTCGAGCAGCAAGAGAAGCCAGAGGGACGCCTCGGACTTGGATTCCGAGGATGAGGTATGTGATGAGCTCTCCTCTTTGCGCAAGGAGAATGAGGAGTTGGTTGACTTGCTTGATAATCGCGATCACATGCTTAGAGAGGCTAAGAAGCTTAGGAAGGAGCTTAGATCTTCTCTCGAGGATGCTAGGACTAGAGTGGCTGAGCTAGAGACACAGGTGCTTGATAGCAAGCTTGAGATTGATTCCCTTAAGGCTAGCCCTGTTGTTTCAGATGAGAACGATTGTGCTGATTGCTCGCTTTCTGGCCGACTTGATCGATCTTAGGGAGAAGTATGCCTCCAAGTGTGAGGAACTAGATGTGCTTAGGGTTGAGTTGGCCGAGCTACAATCTAGACCCACTTTGCTTGGTGCTTGCACTTCTTGCCCTAGTTTGCATGAGAAAATTCCGAGCTCCGCTCTCGCATTGTTTCACTTGAGGCTGATTTGAAAGTGCCTATTCCTACTTCTTGCTCTACATGTGAGTTGCATGCTATGAAGAATTTGGATCTTGCAAAATGTGTTGGTCGCTTGCAAGATGAGAATGATAAGTTGCGTGAAGCGCTGAGTTGGTTGTCGTGTCAAGAACCTCAGATTGGTATGATGATTGCTAGCTGTAAGCGCTTTGACGGTTGGGCTTTGGGATTGGATCAGGTTGGTGAGGGCAGTGGTGAGAGAGGAAGGAAATTTGGGAATGTTTCAGTTCCACCACAACCCACACCCAAAGACAAGTTTGCATCCAAGCCAAACCAACCAAGAGAAAAACCGAGTGAGAAGGCAAGTGAAACGCCTAGTGAGAAACCAAGTGAGAAGCCTTGTGAAGAGCCTCATCCCAAGCCTAAGCCCAGATCGATCCGTTTCCATTGTGAGTTTTGTGGAAAGGATGGTCACAAGAGAGCGTTTTGCTTCAAGAGGAAGCGTGAGGAGAGAATGGCGAAGGAGTGGGCTAACAAGGACAAGTATCACCCTTTCGATGGTGTACTTGAGCCTCGTGTGCGCTGCCCGTGACCAAGGCGAGTGTGAGGTCGGTTCGGGCTTGGGGAGAGCGGAAGGCCGTTGGAGGTGCCGTCGCCGAGCTACACCGGCCGGACGGTGTGGAGCACCGGTCAGACCGGTGCAGGCCTAGACAGGCAGCAGTTTGGGTTTCGTGCTCGTACAGGTGCGAGGATTGTTTCTGGAGGTCGTGGTTCTGGTGATTGGTCTGGAAAGCTTGCAGGAGGTCAGTTTGCTAGGCATTCTCCCCCTCGAGCTCACTACGGGGATGGGAGGAGTCATGGCTTTGAGAAGGAGAGGAGGGATGGTCCACGGGCTTTCTTTCGTGGTTTTGGTCCTCCTCCAGGCAGAGAGCGTTGGTTCCCTCATGATGGTTACCGTAGTGGTGTTCGTGGAGGTAGCTTTGGTAGGAAAGATGGTTTGGTTTGTGCTAACCCCACTTTCGAGCAAATGGCTAGGCACTGGTTTCACACGTTTGGAACTAACCCCAGCGTTGAGTCGTTTGCTCTCCCTCGCTCTTGGTTTTGAGTTGCGGGTGGACCGGCCTGGAGAACATTTAGTTGATATCGGGGGGTGGTTCTTCGGCTTCATATCCCGGTGGTGACATGTAGGTGCATCACTTTCGGGGATGGTGGACCAGGATGAGTGAATTGTGAAGAAATGATAAAGGTAAGTGTATTTGTGACCTTCGAGTGTGTGGCCCTGGTCAAGCCACTTGGTTCGTTTTGCTCCTTCTTTATCTCATGTGTGTAGGGTGAGCTTTGTATGCTCTTTGGCCCTAGTGCATGTGTTTAGGGGGAGCTTGTGAGTTTTGTGCTCCTTTGCTCTTTTGCCGGTGGTGTCGAGCCCTTTTTGCCTCCCCTCGAGGAGCCGGTGGTTTGTGAGCTTTGTGTGTGGGAGCTCCTTTGTAGCATATGTATAGCTTTCCTTTGTGCATTTCTTGCATTTGGCATGGCATATGTAGCATGTTGTATAGGCATCCTTGTATCTTAGTTTGCATGCATTTTGTATCATATGCATTGGTTAGGAAAAGCTTCTCTCATATACATTGTTCACCATGGAATGAGATATATGTCTTTGTGAGCTTGTTTGGTATGCTATGGTTAGTTTGGCTTAGCTCTTGATGATCTTGATGAATAATCCATGGTTGATAGCTATGCTTTTGAAAAATGTCACATGTATGCTCTCTCATGTGTAAATGCCTTTACATGCTCTTGACATGTTTTTGTGGCCTTGCTATGCTTAATTTGTGGTTGGATAGCTAGTTTATTGATCATATGGGGCCAAAGGCTCATTTGTCATCATGAATGTTTAGCCCTCTTGATTTATCTTGTGGAGGGGCATAAGTTCCTTTTTGTCGCAAAGACATTTCATGTACCATTTACAAATCTGAAAATGAAATGAAAAATGCTTGGAAATGTGCTCCCATGTCATATGTGCTGAATTTAATTTGCTTTGGGTGCTCAACCGTTGCATGATGCCTACCAATGAAAAGTCTCATAAATAGAAGTAGGCACATGGCTCGGTGGCTTTGACATGACATGAGGTGCTTGTGGGTGTTTGTGATGGTCTTATGGTTAGAATAGCTGTCCTAGCATGAAGTTTGTGTGGCTTTGCCATTTTGATATGCTTTGATCATGTTTAGGACTTTGCTCATGAGAGGCAAGTTTTTCGCAAAATTGCCAAAATCCATCTTAGCTTCGTCCAATGGTTGTGAAACTTGGTGATCATGTAGTTGAGATCGATACGAAGCCGTAGAGTACCTAACTTGCTCATTTGGACATGTGTAGCATTCTTCGTTGAATTTTGTCTATTTGAGAAGCTCTAGGTTGAAAGTTTTGCATTTTTGGCTTGATTCATGCATTGCCAACAAGGGGGAGAAGTTTGAGATTGAAATGGCTTGTTGGACGCGTTTAGAAGGTTTTCAGGTGGTTTCGAGCCATTTCGGGTTTCGTTGTACACCGGTCTGACCGGTGATGAGCACCGGTCTGACCGGTGTGAGTGCTGGCCCTGTACACATGTTAGGCACCGGTCTGACCGGTGGTGATGACCGGTCTGACCGGTGTGAGCTGAAAGTGCTGCAGCTTTCCTGTTTCAAGTGGTGTCTTGCATGCATTCGTCCAGGGGGAGGTGCATTGGTTCAGGGGGAGCTTGCATGTGTGCAGGGGAAACTCTTTGAGAGTTTTCGAGCTTTGTTTCAGTGGTTTGCGCTCTTTGCTTGAGCTTTGTTTTGTCTCGGATGTGTCGAGCCGTTGCCCTTGCCTAAGGGGTCCGAGACTTGTCTTCTTCAAGTGATCTTGCTCTTTGCCTTTGTTTGGCTTTCGATCGCTTGTTGGAGTTTCTTTTTGTTCGTTTCTTTTCTTTTTCTTTTCTCTCTTGTTACTTTCGTGTGGGTGTTGTCAATGCACTCATCAAGGGGGAGATTGAGGACCATGTGTGGTTCGAGGACCGGTGGATGGTCGCTTCCTTGTGTGATGAGTGATTGACAACGTTGTGTGGACCGATTCTTGGCTAAGTATTGCGGGTGCGAGTTGCGGCTTGACTCGTGTTGGTGCGGGTGAAGAACAAGCGCGAAAGGTCGTCGACGGTGAGGCCTCCGGTGTGTGGAGAAGACAAGTAGGCTTCGTTCGAGGGACCCGGTGGCCGGCGGGGGGTCAAGTGCGGGCCGCATGGTGGCATGAACAAGAAGATGAAGTCGTGGACGGTTTCTTGGTTGAGCCTCAAAACCAAGGTCGAGTCGGGACTACGTGGGAGCCAAGTCATGAGTGGAGATTGGCGGAGGCTACACCGAGTTCGCGGGGTTTCCGTGGTTCACCGTAAAACCACCGGGTTCCTTGGTTGATCCACAAAGCCAAGACCGGAGAACCGAAGACGGTGCCGCAAGAAGCACTCGCACCGTCCCCGACCGGTGGGTCCGACCGGTCCGACCGGTGAGGAGCACCCGGTCGACCGGTGTGCGACGACGCGTCCGGAATCTTCGAAGCGGAGGACACGCGTCGGGATCGCATGGCTTGCGTCGAGGCTACGCAGGGGTGCGGCCGCCGGCATCCGTCCGATGGTGAAGACATCAAGAATTCCAAATCCGCCCTTGAGGGGCTTGTATCCCTAGTTAGTAGAGAAGGGTATTTTGGACATTCGGTTGCCTCCATATAACCCAAGAGGTGAGAGGATGGCAGCCAACTCTTGGAACCCTAGCTCATTAGTTTTCCTATTTTCCACCTTTTTTCCTTAGGTTTTCTCTAGGACTAGCAAGAGAGCTTCACGGAGAGATCTTGTAGAGAGGGATGGATGATCGGGCGGCTTGCTAGACCTTGTACGAACCTTTGTTTCATGTATAGATGATTCGGCGTGGTTCCTCAAGGTTTGGATGTGTTTTCCCCGGTTGTTCTTGGTGGTGATTTTTGGAGCCCTCTCTCGGTGATTTCCTTGGGTTGTTTTCGGGGCTTTTCTCTTGGGGATTTGATGGGGAAAATTTGTGGGAACCCTTCGTGGTTCTTTGGGCTGTGATTCCCCTCCCAAATCCGTGAGTAAAAGTGCTCGATTTTGGGGTTTCTTGAGTTCTTGGGTTGGAAGTGCTTTCGGCGGGATTTCTTCGATTCCTCCTTTTTGGATGAGATTTGGTGGGATTAAACTTGGCTATGGACTCCTCATGAGGTGCTCCTGATATCCCCGAAGTCTTGTTCAAGTCCGTGGAGCGATTCGGGAGATCGGGATTTGGATTTGGGGGAGTTGACCCGCGGGTGTTGTTCATCCCGAGCTGCCCAGGCTACACCGGTCTGACCGGTGCTCTTGACCGGTCTGACCGGTGCAAGCCCTTGTGGGATTTTGCTCGGGTGAACGTCTTGGTGAGTTCACTGTTGTCCCGTGTTGCTGTTGTTTCGAGTTTGGGTCCGTTTGGTGGTCGGTTGGCCTCGTTTGGTGCCTTGGGGGCTTTCGGTGCCGCTGCCATCGGTCCGACCGGTGTGTCTCACCGGCCCGACCGGTGTAGAGCCACTTAGTGGAAGTTGCTCGGCTCACCGGCAGGGACCGGTCCGACGGTGGTGCTCACCGTCCGACCGGTGTGGGTCTCGTAGACTCGAGGTTTGGTTTTTCCGCCGCGTTTCTCGCCCAAGGTTGAGTGTTGGTTCCTAGGTCCAGTGGCACTCCAGTGGCTACGTGGGCTTGACCAACCTTGGTAGTGAGTCGAAGACGTGTGTTGGAAGCCGCGTTCATCTTGTTGGAGTTTTCATCTCCTTCGAGAAGAATTTTTATCGGCTCCCATTCACTCCCCCCCTCTCTGGTTCGCCGTATCGGTCCTTCACCGCCCCGCCCAGGTGGAGGGGGTCATCGAGGATCCCCCTGCGTTCGCCGACGCGAGGGGGGAGCAAGAGCTCTGGGGCGAGCTCCGGAGCCACGGCGCCACGCTCAACCGCGCGCTGAACGAGGCGCCGCGGGTCCATGGCGGCCCGGGGCCGGCTCGTCTTCCAGGTGAGCCATGGTTGCTCGTCCTTTTCCCCTTTCGTTTTCGTACGCCGCATTCGAGTCTTGGCGCCACGGCTTCGATTCCGTGATTGCCGTGAGCTCGAGCGTCGTGCCCATGACAAGTACGATGCCTTCGACCGGTGAACGCCGAGGTTCACCGGCCCTCCGGGAGCGGTGCGGCGCCTTCGACGCGCTTGCCGACGCTCTCGGGACGCCCCGGACGACCGGCCGGCGTATCGGGCGATGGCATGGTGCGACGAGCTCCCGGGAGAGCTCGGGACAGACGCCCCGCGGCGTTCGAGCCTCGAGCGGGTCCGCGCAGCCCCTCGTCGATCGTGACGAGGCGCGCGTGGAATGCGCGCGCGGACCCAGAGAAGACGTGGACGCCGGCCGCCAACTAGGAGGCGGAGGTGGCCACCGCTCGCGCCGAAACTCGGGAACTCCGCACGTCGCTCGAGGCGGCGCAGCGCTACGGCCGCCGGCCGAGGAGCGGGCGCGCGGGGCCGGGCAGCGCGCGCCAAGGAGGCCGACGACCCGAAGGCCGCCCTCGACGCCAAGGCCGCGGCCCTTGTCGTCGCCGAGGAGCGGCTCCCCGCAAGAGAGCGCCGCCCGCCAAGGGGCTGAGGAGCGGCTGCAGCAGGGGCAGGCCGCCCTTGTCGACGCCCGTGCAGCGCTGGAGCGAGAGCGTGTCGCCCACGAGGTGACGCGGAAGTCGCTGGAGGAGCGGAACACCGCATTCTCCAAGGTCGAGGACGAGGCGCTCACGCCGCACGCAACGCCAACCAGGAGCTGGCCCTCCGCGAGCAGGGCGAAACCGTCCGGCGCCTCGAGCTGTCGGTCGAGGCCGTGCGCCGGGACTTCGAGATGGAGAGGAAGCAAGTCGAAGGTGAGCCACTGTTTGACTCTTGTTTTATTGGTTTTTCGTTTGGGAACTCGCATTCCCTTTTCCCCGATTTCTTTCTTGTCTTGGCGTTTCCTGTGCTTGCGCACCGCCCGGGGCATGCGGCCGAGCGGCCGAGGCGTTGCGTGCTTCCTACAATTCCTCCGAGCAGAGTTGCGGGAGCCGCGCGATGCAGCCCTCGAGACCCGCCGCACCGTCGAGGAGGGCGAGGCACAGCCGGCGCTCGGCCGGCCGCCGCCTGCGCGCCCTAGGTGGCCACGTCACCGAGCGGATGCTCCGGCACCGGCACTCGGGTGTCCGAGGAAGGCCCTCGGAGTGGTGCGATCCCACTACGAGGTTAACTTCGAGGCGCTGGCGGAGGGGTACATCGTTCCCGAGGGCGTCGTGGACGAGGTGGCCATGGAGCGTATGGATGCGCTCGCTGCCGATGCCGCCGGGTCGCTCGCCGAGGCCTTCGAAGAGTTCCTCTTCCCGGACGCCGCTGACGCTGCTGCTCCTCCCGCCTGAAAGCAGTTGGGCGCTAGGCCCATTTTTTGTTTATGTGTGTCGTACTCGGCCTCGTGGCCTTTTGTAAACAAACAAGTTGTTTCATGAACATAAGCAGTCGCTGTAAATGAAGTTGTTTGTTTATCACGCTTTTTGTTTCTCCTTCTTCCTGAGTAGATTCTAGTTAGGGAAGTTCGATTTTCGCAGGGGGCCCGCTGGGTTGGAGGCGAGAGAGAAGGGCCATAGCCACACGGCGTAGGCTATCTCTGGCTCGCACGCTCCTTCCGCTGTGCCGCCTGCGCCCTGTTCGAATCGTGGCTCGAGGTTGAAGTAGGAAACAAACTTAGCGCGTGTGGGTTGTTGCGTTTTTTGCGCGAAAAAATGGGACCATTTGGGGGGGGGATGCCCCCGCAGTAGCCCCCGAGGGTAACTTGGGTTTCAGGGGAAAGCCGAGTTATCCTTTTCATTAGACTTGACGTATTTACATAGTCGTTGCCAACTGGGGTGTTGGCGATGTGCTTTTTACAAAAAAAATACTTGGAAAATCCTAGCTAAGGGTAGAAGCGACGTAGCTGTTGGATGTTCCAAGCGTTGGTGAGCTCTTCGCCGTCCTCGTTGGCCAACTTGTATGTGCCCGCTTGAGTACCTTCACCACGACGTAGGGTCCCTCCCATGGGGGCGATAGCTTGTGGCCCCCTCGGTTATCTTGGCGCGCCTTAGGGACCGCATCCCCCTCGCTGAAGTCCCGTCGACGTATCTTGCGTGCTTGGTAGCGTCTTAGGGACTGTTGATACCTCGCGGAATGCATTAAGGCTACGAGGCGTGCCTCGTCCGACCGGTCCCGGCGAGTCCTCGCGGGCTCGCTGGTTAGCATCCTCGTCGTAGCCTCGAACCTTGGGCGACCCGTATTCCAAATCCGTGGGGAGGACGGCCTCCGCGCCGTGGACTAGAAAAAATGGGGTGAACCCGTGGCTCGCTTGGGGTGGTCCTTAGGCTCCACACGACCGCTGGTAGTTCTTGGAGCCATTTCCGTCCAGATTTGTTGAGCTGGTCGAAAATTCGGGTTTTAGGCCTTGTAGGATCATGCCATTGGCACGTTCCACTTGGCCGTTAGTCCGTGGGTGCGCCACGGCTGCCCGACCCACACGGGATGTGGAACTTGTCGCGAGAACTCCAAGAACTTCCGACCCGTGAACTAGGACCCGTTGTCCGTGATGATGGAGTTTGGCACTCCAAAGCGGTAGACGATATCGGTGAAGAATGTCACCGCCCGCTCGCCCCTTAGGTTCGTGATGGGGCGCACCTCCACCCACTTGGAGAACTTGTCAATCGCGACTAGCAAGTGGGTGAAGCCCCCGGCGCCTTCCGCGGGCCCGACGATGTCCGGCCCCCACACGGCGAACGGCCATGTGACCGGGGATGGTCCGTAGGGCGTGGGCGGGCAAGTTGGACTTGCGGGCGTAGAACTGGCACCCTTCGCAGGTGCGTACGATTTCGCTGGCGTCCGCGACCGCGGTAGGCCAGTAAAAGCCTTGGCGGAACGCGTTGCCGACGAGGGTGCGGGGTGCGGCGTGGTGGCCACAGATCCCCGCATGGATGTCCCGTAGGAGCTCGCGCCCCTCGGGAATTGGCACGCACCGCTGTAGGATGCCGGAGGCGGCGCGCTTGTACAGCTCGCCATCGACGAGGGCAAAAGATTTAGCCATCCTAGCGATGCGCCTAGCCGCGGCCCGGTCCGCGAGGAGTTCCCCTCGAGCGATCCAGGCGATGTATTTCTCCCGCCGTCCGCCCGGAGCGGGGCCGGCTCGACGTCCATCGCGTCAGCCTCGTGGGAGCCGTACCCCTCGAGAAGGGAGAGCACGTACGCCTCGTTCGAGGGGTCCTCGTCCATGGGCTCCGCACCCACTGGGTTCGAGGGAGCCCCCGAGGGTCCGTCGTGATTCGAGGGGTAGGGCTCGAAGATGACCGAGGGTTGAGCGATGTCACGCGCGAAAACGTTCGGGGGGACGGGGATCCGCCCGGACGCGATCTTGGCGAGCTCGTCCGCCTCTTCGTTGTACCTTCGGGGCACATGGTTGAGCTCGATGCCGTAGAACTTGTCCTCGAGGGCCCGCACGGCCTTGCAGTAGGCCTCCATCTTGTCATCATGGCAGCTCGCGTTCTTCATGACTTGATCGATCACGAGCTGCGAGTCCCCGCGCACGTCGAGGCGCTTGACGCCCAACTCAATGGCGATTTTGAGGCCGCAGAGGAGGGCCTCGTACTCAGCCATATTGTTGGACGCGGGGAAGTGGAGGCGCACTGCGTAGCGCATGTGCTCCCCGAGGGGTGACACGAAGAGCAGGCCCGCGCCCGCCCCCGTTTTCATCACCGAGCCGTCGAAGAACAGAGTCCAGCATTCCGCTTGGATCTGTGGCGGTGGCAGCTGCGTGTCCGTCCATTCGGCGACGAAATCTGCCAAGATTTGGGACTTAATAGCCTTGCGCGGGGCGTAGGCGAGCGTTTCGCCCATCAGCTCCACGGACCACTTGGCGATCCTACCCGCGGCGTCGGGGTTGCGGATGATTTCTCCTAGTGGGAAGGAGGAAACCACCGTGACGGGGTGGGCCTCGAAGTAGTGGCGGAGTTTGCGCCGCGCAAGAACCACTGCGTACAGCAGCTTCTGGACCTGTGGGTAGCGCGTCTTCGTGTCCGAGAGGACCTCGCTGATGTAGTAGACTGGCCGCTGCACAGGCAAGGCGTGCCCCTCCTCTGTGCGCTCCACAACGATCACGGCGCTCACCACCTGGGTGGTCGCGTCCACGTAGAGCTGCAGGGGCTCGCCGTCCCGGGGCGGCGTGAGAATCGGGGCGTGCGTCAGAGACGCCTTCAGCTTGTCAAGCGCATCTTGGGCCTCGGTGGTCCAGGAGAAGCGCTCGTGCTTCTTGAGTAAGCGGTAGAGGGGCAGGCCCTTCTCACCGAGCCGCGAGATGAAGCGGCTCAAGGCGGCAAGGCACCCCAACACCTTCTGCACCCCTTTGAGGTCCCGGATCGGCCCCATTCGTTCGAGGGCCGCGACCTTTTCAGGGTTGGCCTCGATTCCCCGCTGGGAGACAATGTACCCCAGGAGCATGCCTCGCGGCACCCCAAAGGCACATTTTTCGGGGTTTAACTTGACCCCATTGGCCCGTAGGCAGCTGAACGCGACGCCAAGGTCACCAACCAGGTCGTCCGCCTTCCTGGTCTTCACGACGATGTCGTCCACGTATGCTTCGACCGTCCGCCCGATGTGATCCCCAAAAACGTGCTGCATGCAGCGCTGGTATGTTGCACCCGCGTTTCTGAGGCCAAATGGCATCGTGACGTAGCAGAACGTCCCGAACGGTGTGATGAACGAGGTCGCGAGCTGGTCGGACTCTTTCATCTTAATCTGGTGGTATCCGGAATAAGCATCAAGGAAACAGAGCAGTTCGCACCCAGCAGTTGAGTCAACGATTTGATCTATGCGTGGCAGAGGAAAAGGAACTTTGGGACATGCTTTATTAAGACTGGTATAGTCTACACACATCCGCCACTTCCCATTTTTCTTCTTTACAAGCACAGGATTGGCTAGCCACGTAGGGTGGAATACTTCCTTGATGAATCCGGCCTCGAGGAGCTTCCGCAGCTCCGCTCCGATCGCCCGTCGCCGCTCCTCGTCGAAGCGGCGCAGCAGTTGCTGTACGGCACGGGCGTTTGGCAGGATGTCAAGGGAGTGCTCGGCGACTTCCCTCGGGATGCCTGGCATGTCCGAGGGGCTCCACGCGAAGATGTCGGCGTTGGCGCGGAGGAAGTCGACGAGCACTGCTTCCTATTTTGGGTCGAGGGTCGAGCTGACCCTCAACGCCTTGCCCTCGGGGGCTGAAGGGTCGAGGGGGACCCCTTGGTCCGCTCCGTCGCTCGAAGGCGCCGACGTGCTTGGCGGCGGAGTTGAGGTCCTCGTTGACCATCTTCTCCAGCGTGTTTACCAGCGCTTCATCTAGCGCCAGTGCTTCTGCATGTTCCACGCACTCGACGTCGCAGTCGAATGCGTGCTCGATGGATGACCCGACGGTGATGACGCCGTTTGGGCCGGGCATCTTCATCTTCAGGTAGGTGTAGTTGGGGACCGCCATGAACTTGGCGTAACATGGTCGCCCGAGGATGGCATGGTAGGCCCCTTTGAACCCCACCACCTCGAAGGTGAGGACTTCCTTGCGGAAGTTCTTAGGGGGTGCCAAACCGGACCGGCAGGGTCGACTGCCCGAGGGGCCGAACCTCGCTTGCGGGGCGCGATGCGCGTGGAACGGCTTCGTGGCCGGGCCGCGGCCGGGTCCAACCCGATCCCCATCGGGCGCAATGTATGCGCGAAGAGGATGTTGAGGCTACTGCCTCCGTCCATAAGGACCTTTGAGAACCGGGCGTTCCCAATGATGGGATCGACCACCAGTGGGTACTGGCCCGGGTTGGGGATGCGATTCGGGTGGTCTTCCTGGCTAAAGCTGATGACGTCCTCCGACCAATTGAGAAATGCCGGAGGTGCCCTCTCCGCGGCGAGGACTTCGTGTCGCTCCTTCTTGCGCTGCCGGGTCGACATGTCGACGGTAGGTCCCCCAAAGATGAGGAACACATTTTCGACGGCGGGGAAGCCGCCGGCGTCGTCATCGCCCCCGTCTTTCTTGGCCTCTGCCTCCTTCGTGGCGGCGCGGCCATAGAACTTCTTGAGCATGTCGCACTGCTCAAGGGTGTGTTGCACTGGGGTCTTGTGGTAGGGACATGGCTTCTTCAGCATGTCGTCGAACACTCCCGGGCCTCGAGGGGCGGTCGAGGGCCCCGTCGAGCCGGTCGACGCCGAGGGCCCTCGGCGTTGCCGCCGTCGCGCCCCGGTCGCGCGCCTCGCGGCGCGGCTTTTTTCCCCTTGTTGCCTCGCTTGTCGTTGCGGCGCGGCTCCTTGGGCTTGCTGCCCTCCGCGGGCGCGTCCTCGGAGCGCTTGCCCTTTTTGCCGTCGAAGATCGCCCCCACGGCCTCCTCCCCGAGGCGAAGCCGGTGGCGATGTCGTACGCCTCGTTGGAGTCCGCGGCGGGGCCGCGTCCCGGCCTCCCGTACGAGATCCCGCACGTGGTGCCCTCGAGGAAGGCATGCACGATTTCGGATCGCGCCACACCGGGGAGCTCCGTGCGCCGCTTGGAGAAGCGCCGTATGAAGTCCCGCGGTGACTCGCCGGCCGCGTGCGGGGAGCGCGAGGTCCCAAGAGTTCCCGTGGCGCACGTATGTGCCCCCGGGAAGTTGCCCACGAACGTGTGGACTAGGTCGTCCCGGGCTTATGGATCCGGGCCGGCGGGCAAGTGCTCGAGCCATGTCCGGGCCGCGTCGCCCAGATGCAGGGGCAAGTTGCGGATGATGACCTCGTCGTTAGTGGCCCCGCCCAGCTGGCAAGCCAAGCGGTAGTCGTTGAGCCAGACACGGGGGTCTGTCTCCCCGTTGTACTTGACGATCGTCGAGGGTTGGCGGAAGCGTTGTGGGAACGCTGCCATTCGGATCTCCCGGCTGAACACGCGAGTGCCCGGGGGCTCCGGGGTCGGGGAGCGGTCCTCGCCGCTGTCATAGCGCCCACCTCGTCGAGGGTGGTAACCCCTTGCCGCTCGCGCGTCCGCCTTGCTGGTGCGCCGGGCGTTGATGACGTTGCGAGCGTCGCCATCTAGTGCCCTGCGCGTGTCGAGGAGTCGCTCCTTGGCTGGCGTGCGCCCTTGCTCGGTGGGATGCCCCGCCGGCCGCCCCCCGCGTGCACCGAGGGTTCGCCCCCGGTGCGGCTTCATCGCCCCGCGCATCCCCCCCGTTGGCGGATGCGTGAGGCCGAGCTTTCGGCCCGCCGGACGGCCGCTTGCTCGATGAGAGTTTGCACCTCGCGGTGCATGTCTCGAGCCTCGGGGGTCGAGGGTGCGGCATGGCCCGCGAGCGGCGTCGCGGCGGCGACGAGCTTCGGCTCGCCCGTGGGGGCACGTTCGTGTTCCCGACGTTGGGGGTGGTGTTGAGGCGGTCGCGGACCGCCGCCCGGCCCTCCCGCTCGCGTTCGCCACGCGCGAAGCCTCCCCCCCGCCATTGAGGCGCGGAGCAACCGCACCGTTCGGTACTCTTCCGCCGGCTTGGCCTCGAGCTCGCGGGCTTGGGCCGCCTGTGCGTCGACGTCGGCCCCAACGAGAGCGCTTGGCCCCACGGCCGGGCGCGCGGCGATCCCCGGGGCGGGCGTGACTTCCCCCGTCTCGGCGCCCACCGCGCGCCGGCGGCGTTGGCCGGTCGTTGGTGATGACGGCGCAACACTCCCCGCGTGGGGTCGTAGCTCCCCGTGCCGGAGTCGTCGGAGCGGCCCGAACCGCAGTCCGCAGCGTCGAGGAAACGCCTGAACGCGACTGGGTCCGGCGCGCAGGAGAAGTCCCACTCCGCGTATCCGTGGCGGTTGGCGGGCGGCATCGTGTCGACGGAGCCCAGGGATGACTCATCTGCTGCTGAGGTGCCGGGGTCCCTAGCGACGAAGACGTGGCGACCAGGTGGAACCCTGCGCATCGTCGTGTTGACGTTGGCGTTGTAGGCCGTTGTAGCGCCACGCAGCCCGATGGGGATACGCGGTCCAGAGACTGCGCGCTGTCCCGCCGGGGTGGCGACGGTCGTTGTGGTCGGCGCACCGCGCCGGGGCGGCGGCGTGCTCGGCCGCCGCCGCTCGGATCGCGCCCGGCGCGAGCGTTGTCCCGAGCGACGACGGCGTTGTGGCGTTGACGGACCCGCGGCCTCCATGCCGCGGGCGCCGCGCCGGAGTCGTGCGTGCGGCGGGGGTCCGAGCAGGACCCGGCCCCGACGCCGCGCGCGCGGAGTTCCTCACGGTTAGTGAGGCGCATCGGATAGTCGTTCCCCGTGGCCCGAAAGTTCGGTGTCCCCCGAAGCGGATCTCGAACCCGGCCGGGAGGGGGTCCGAGCTACCCATGCAGTAGCGTGTAGCACGGTACTCAGTGCGGATCACCATGGAGGGAGTTGGCGAAATGACCTTAGGCGCTCGTTTGCCCCACGGTGGGCGCCAACTGTCGGTGCGGAATATGGTCCCGACACTAACCAGTAGATAGCGCCGTGGTCTATCCCTCAATGGTCGATGCCAAGCAACAAATGACACAAGGTTTTATCCTGGTTCCGGCCGAGGGGGCCGTACGTCCAGCAGGGGTGTGCTCGCGGCACTATATTGCTCAGCACCGGGGGTGCTTGTAGTGGGGCAAGTACAAGCAAGGCGGGAGAGGAAGCGTGGCTTCCAAGTCCCTGGAAGAGTGGCTGAAGATGTTGTGGGAGAATAAGAGAGTGAGTGCACGATGTGTGAAGTGTTCTCGTCTCTGTTCGTTTTTCGTCGTCCTCCTGCGGTTGGGGGTTCGCCTCCCCTTTTATAGATCAAGGGGGCAGCGGGTTACATGCGCGCCGCGCTACTTAGCTATGCGGAGAAGTGCCACGTGCTACGGTGTAGAGTGGGCGGCCGTCCGTGCGATCCCCGCCACGATCTGGTCATCATGGCCTGACTTGTACCCGAACAGTGGCGGTTCGAGGGTAGGAGAGCAGCGGATGGCGGTGATGTCCTCTGATAGGCTCGAGGGAGGTGCTGACGCAGGCCCGTACGGCGCACAGGAGTCGGCAGAACGGCGTTCCTTCCCGACGCACCTCACGGGGCTGGAGTCGTTGCTACAGGGCCCGGCGTGCGCCTGCGCGTGCGGGTACGGCGGCCACGCCGTTACAGTGGCGGGGATGGCAGTCCACCGGCCTATCACCTCCACCTAACCCTGTAGGGTCACAAGAAAGTACATCGAGGGTGCGCCGGCCCCTTTTCGAGGGCTCGGCGCGTTAGCCGTACCGGGGCGTGCGCGCGGTGTCATGGGACTGGCACCGGCCGCACTGTACCGTACCCTCCCACAGTGGCGGGGATGGGCTCCTCCCTGGGGAGTTGGTGCGGCGGCACCGGGGTGCGAGCCCCGGCGCATGATGGCACCGTCCCCCGCGCGTCGGGCGTTAAATGCCCGTGTACGGGGCCGGTGCACGCGTGAGGGGTACCCTCGAGCGTGGCGGACCCCGGCCGAGGGCGGGACGTACCCTCGAGCGAGGCGAAACCCGCTCGAGGGAAGTGCTGCCCCTCGAGCGGGGCGATGCCCGCCCGAAGGGGGCGTGCAGCCTCGAACGAGGCGGAGTCCGTTTCGAGGGGATCCCTATGTGGGCCGCCTCGATGGGCCTTCGGAGTCCCTGTGGGCCGTGTCTTGCATGGTTAGTCACCTGCATGGTTAGGCTTAACGTGTTTCGGTACCGGGATTTAGGTGAGGATTTCCCCGTTGTTTAAGGGGACCCCTAGGGCTGTCCCCGACAGGGTGAACACACACGGGACGCGAGTAGCCAGAGGGCGAAGAAGCGCGAGTCGGGGATAGCCTACACCTCTAGCAGGATACAGCCCTTCCCCCTCGCCGCTTTGCGTACAAGCTACTTGTGCGAACGAAACCTTTCCAACTAAGGTTCGCCTGAGAAAACGGGGAGGCAGAATAACACAATTGCCGAAATAAACAATGAGTATTTCAACTTACAAACATCAAAGTGTTTTAAATAGCAAACGTTTATTACAACAGTCGCGCGGCCCGAATTCTAACATAAAAAACATAAAGGGCACAAATGCCCAATGGTCTTCAGGCCTGGAGCCCCAGCCGGGAGAGCGTCCGGGAAGAGGAAGTCCATGAAGTCGTCGGCAAGGATGTCGGCGGCAGGAGCAGCAAGTGCGTCCGCGCGGTTCATCGCCACCTCGTCATCGACGCCAACGGGAATGACGTAGCCCGTGGAAATGGCCTTAAGGTCGACCTGGTAGTGGGAGGCCACCACGCCAAGGGCTTTCTGAATTCCCAGGTGAAGGGCACGGCGCACGCGTTGGGTGACGTGCCTGCCGAGGGTGCGGAGGCGACTCGCCATCGAGCTCCCGGCCTACACTTCGCCTCCTCGACCCCCTAGCACGCCTCGAGGGCGGCGACCTGCAACTCCTCCGGCTCCTGTTGCGCGGAGTTGTAGGCCATCTAGAGGGACTCTGCCTGTGTCGTTGAGTTCCCAAGAGCATTCCGCAGGCTGAAAACCCTGAATGAAAAACAAAAATTGGGAGCGAATCCTAAAACCGAAACAACAAGCAAAAGGCAAAGAAAGGTGACTCACCTTCGACCTGTCTCTTCTCCGTCTCGAGGGCCACGCGCGGTCTCAGCCGCCTGCTGCAGGCCAAGGATTGTAGCCACCTGTTCCTTGACGGCCTGGCGCTGATCCACGAGAGAGACGCTCAACTGAGTCAGCTCCAAATTGAGCCGCGAAACTTCCTCGTCCCGCTGCTTGAGGGTTGCCTGCGCCCCCTTGAGCGCGGAACGCTCTTGCCGAAGCAGACCCTGGGCCTCATCTCGCGCCAGACGCTCTCGCTCGAGGGCGGTCCGCTCCTGCTGGAGCTGAGCCTCCGCCTGCTGGCGCGCGTCCCGCTCCTGCCAAAGCTGCTCCTCCGTTGAGGCGAGGGAGGCGGCCATGTCCGCCAAGCTGGTCCTCAGCTACTCAACCTCCTTGGCCTTCTCCTCGGCCTGACTCTGCCAAGCTCGTTCTCCCTCGAGGGTTGCACAGTCCTGTTGGAGCTGAGCAAGAGTCGTGGCCACCTCCATCTCCCACTCCTCCGCCACAGTCCGCATCCCGGCTAAATCCTCGCGTGCTTTCCACAGCGTCTCATCCCGCTCCAGGAGCGTCGTCCTCACCTTCGCGACTGTGGAGGCATCTTTCGCAGCTCAGGCGTCCTGCTCTAGGAGCTCGTCACGCATGGCCTCAACCCAATACTCCAGCCACCCGTTGTCGGTCCACAGGGCCTCGACAAGGGCGTCAAGGGCGTCGTACTGGTCTCGGTACCAGTTACACTCGGAGCTCAGTTGGTCGAGGCGGTCAAGCCGCTCCCAAGCTCGGCCCTCCAACTCCTGTCACCAGGGGACAAGGAAAGGGGGAAGCCGAGTCAGGAGAAATGCAAGCGCGGAAGAGACGAGGGGAGGGGGGACTCCAAAATCCAACAGAAAAAACACGTACCTGGAAAACCCACCACGCGAGACCTATGTGGATACGCAGCGCAACGTTCAGCATGTTGTTGAGTGAGGCATCGTGGTCGCGGAACTCCTACCACAGCGCCTGCTCGGCCTGGGCCTCGCTGAAGTGGGGCCGGTGGCGCGCTGGCGTGCTCCCGCTCCTGCTCCTGATGCGCCGCGGTGCCATCTGGAGTGGGGAGGGTGGCACGCGATGACAAGGCCTCAGCACCGAGCGTCGGATGCCACAACATCACGCAGCCATCCTCCCGCATCACTAGCACCCCCGCCATGGGCTCTGGGGCTAGCACGGGCCAGTTCCCCCACTGGCCCCATCCAGGCGGCGGGGCGTCGTCATCAGGAATCTCCACTGCGGCCGCCCGATCGCCACCGGCGGGGGCAGGCGCCGGTAGAACCGTTGACGCGGTGGTTGCCGTAGTCGTGACCGCCGTCGTAGCCGCCACCTCCTGCCGCGACCCCGCGGCCACGTCCGTGCCACGCGGTAGCTCCGTCGTCGCCGCCGCGCTCCCTGTCACCAGCGGCTCTCTCGACGAGCGCCGCCTCATAGGAACGGACGCGTCTGACCTGAGCGCTTTGGCAGGCGCAAGGGCAGGGACGGTCGGCGCCACCCTGTGAACACGGAGACAAGAAACTGAGCTCCAGACCCTCCAAACCGGAACGTCCGGAAGAGCGACTGCTTACCTCAAGGTGAAAAAGCCTCGCTTCCTCTTCCTCGAGGGTTCGGCAGGCGCTACGGTGGTGCCCGTCGTCACCATCGCAGCGCTCCCGGATGCTTCCGCGGCATGCGCGCTAGCGCCTCCACGACGCGCGCCACCTCGTCCATGGACCGCCTTGCGGTGGGCACTTCCGCGCCCACCACGGGCGCCTACCCCTCTACCGCCTCTGCGGCTCTTGGCGACGGGGGCGGAGGATTCCACCTCTCGGGGGGAGCCCGCAACCCCGTCGCTCTCCTCTTCCTCCTCCTCGTCCGATGACGAGTTCTCCGGAGTCGCAGGAGGAGAGAGTCGGCCGCCGGCCGCGCGGGCGGCACTCCTCATCCTGCTACTCCCGGCGCTCCCGCCGCCGGATTCTCCACTCCTTGCGCGCCGCCTTCTCTTGCTCCCGCCGCTACGCGGCGCGGGCGGCCGCCCAGGCACAGGGCGTCGGTGGATCCGACCGCAAGGCGTCCATGGTCACCCTCTGCTAATGACATCTGTCAAAATCACACTGGCACACCATGAGAAACTCAAAGGAAAGGGGAAGCCTACTCACCGGTGGGGTGTCGGGAAGCATGATGAACGACCAAAGGTCGTCATTGTCGGTCGGCATGGTCCTAAGGTTGACCGCGCGCCTCGCCCTCGTCGTCGCGTACTCCCGAGGAAAACGCTTGTGAAGTATCCGCGAGCGTGCCAGCGCTATAGGGTCGGCGTCCTCGGTCATCTCGTAGATGTGGAGCCTCCTCTCCATGAGGGGGGCGATCCACCAGTGATGTAGGTTGGTGAGAACTGAAGCCACGGCTAGCCCGGCGTCCGCCAGACTCCTCAGACCGTTGAGGAGCAACTCCAACCGGTCCTTGCGCGAGGAAGGAGATAGGCAGTGGTGTCAGGTATCGGACTTCGCCTTCAGCACCTTGCCGGTGTAGGGGGGAAGGCAGGCGCCTTCGATCGTTGCGGAGGTAGAACCACCCCTTCTCCCACTCCGCGTTGTTCAATGTCATCATGCATGGGATGTACCACTCCTTGCACAAGTCCCGCACCGAGAACGTCAGGCCGCCAGCACGCACCACCCGACGTACTGGCGTCTCGGCCGTCGCGACGGTGTGCAGCTCCATGCGAAATAAGTGGACCCAGAGATCCCAATTCACGGGGATCCCTAGGAACCCCTCGCAGACGCCGATGAAGGTCGCCGCCTGCGAGATCGTGTTGGGGGCGAAGTTGTGGAGCTCCACCCCATAGTGGTAGCACAACCCGCACATGAAGCGGCTCGCCGGTGCGGTGAAGCCACGCTCATGATGCGGGACGAAGCTGACTACGTAGCCGAATGGCAGGTTTGGCTCCCGATCCATCGCCGGTGGAGCAATCAACGCCGGGGGTGCTCCCTCCACGTTCGGCGCCAGCAGCCCGCCGTTCACAAGCTCGCGCAAGGCGAACTCCGTCACCGACGAACGGCTCCACAGCAGTGGGTCAGTACCGTGATTGGCTGGGGGCCATTACAGTTGGCAGCGGCGCGCTAAGATGATGCGAGCAGCGGACAAAGGGCAAGGAGGTGAGCGACCGGGAAACAAAGGCGAGAAGCAAGAGGCAGCGGATGCTAAGTGTTGAGGTAAGGGATTCCCCCTTCCTCTCCTTTGATTTATAGATCTAGGGGAGTCGTGCTCCCCAAACCGCGCACGCGCGCTGCGTGCATTAACTGCAGGTAGCCGCATCTACCACTGATGAGCGGGCCCCACGTCGCCAAACGGCCAGGCGCACGTGCACACGCGATCATTACGGCACGGCAACCGAAGGGTCGCGGCGGCCCATCACGTCCGCCCCCCACGTTGCCCACTACGCTCGCGGTTGCCCCGCCTGAAAAGGCGCGCCCGTGGTGCACGACTGCAGCCACGACTGTGGGCATTAAATGGCCTGGACCCTCGCACGGCCCGAGCCCAAGGCTCGAAAGACCAAACCCTCGAAGGGTGCGATCACTGACCAGTGGTCTCGAGACCCGCTCGTTGAGAGCGGGCGCCACAGGTGCCCTCGATTCTAGAGAATAACTGATCAGCAGCTCGAGGGTCGGCTTAACCGCGAACCCACGAATCTTGTATATGCAATCAAGACGGGGGCACCTAGTGTTGACGCAAAATATGCACTCAGCGCCAATCACACAGCAAGCCGAAAAGCTTAGCTTCGCACGCGCAGAGAGAAAGTGACGTGCCAGTCAATTTTTCCTGAAAATTAACAAAAGGGAAAACAGTTAAATACCAAAACTTGGAACCCACGGGTGGTACCCGGGCCAGTTCCATATTTACGGCTAAGAAGCCAAGCAAGACGACATGTAGCTATGCGAAGCTACCTGTCAAAGAACCACGACGATTCGGGTAAACGCAAAGGAAAAAAGAACATTGCCGAATGGATGACGTAAGCATGACAACGATCGATCTTTGAATAAACATGGATGCATGTGCAAAGCCATGACCGATCCTCAATGAAGATTAACATTAAATAAAGCAAAGCACGAACATGATCATGTATTAAAATAAGCATGCATAGATCCAAAGCATTAGTCTACCGCATGTCTAATCACTTTAAGATCCGTCGGGCACGACATCAAGCAAATCTATCCACCGCATGATACAACTTGCATGAAAGAACGCACCACTTTCCATAAATAGATCTATCCACCGCATGATACAACCCAAATATGGAAAGCTAGAAGCACACGTCTTTTAAAACATAAATAACGCACGTGATCTACTCGTGAAGATATAACCGAACGCGGGCCGAACAACCGATTCGGGGTCCATGAAGAAGGAACAAACATTACCACGTGAATAAATCTATCAAGCTGAATTGGAAATCTAATCCACCTGATGACTAGCTCCAAAGCAACCCAAAAACCTGCATCTACCGCATGATACCCGGCTCTTTCAAGATTTATACTAACAAAGCAAGCTTGAACCCGCAACACGTAACAACTTAGATCGATTCGGTTTCGGCTATCGGAGAGCACGAGATCCATGCGTCAAAACACAAAACCTGCTCTTGCACGGATCTTAAAAGGAAAAGAGCCGATCCAAACCCATCTAGATTGGGCAAAGGTGTGTTACATGAATCAAAACATAAAGCAAAACTCATGATAACACAGGGTAACTTAATGAATCTATTGGATCTTGCCAAAATCCAATAGAGCCGATAACTAGCTTCGAGCCAGACCTTAGCCCACCGCATGGCTCATGATCTAACAAGAAACCCTCTTGAACCAAGCTTGAATCTACCGCATGACACGAAGCATGGTAACAAGACTACTTGCATCAGATCTAAATCCACCGCATGATACTAGACATGATACAAGGTTGCCGGTACTCACGGAGGTCGACGGATCGATTGGCCCTCTCGAAGAACTCGACGACACGACAAGGGACTCTAGGGTTTGGCGTAAGGCCGGTGTGTATTGAGGAATGAACGTGTCCTTTTACATACATCCGGGGGTCGTATTTATACCCCGGCGATTACAACTCGCGAATGGATACATTGCCTAACTAAGCTTGATCGCCTGTCCATCCATTCGCTCCCTCTGATCGAGCCACGTCACCGTCCAATCCCGCAAAATCAGCTCTCTTGTTCCTTTGCCGAACCGGGAGCGGATAGCCGACCGCGGATCCTTCGCCGAAAATCTCCGAAGATGCCTTTCCTTCCACCGGACGGACTCTTTTCCGAATTGGACCCACATGTCATACTCCTTACCAAATTTTGGTGTTAACACATGCCCCTTCAATTGTGGGATAAAAGTAATTTTGTTCCACAATTGACTCCGCCCACGAATCCTTGAGCCAAACACTGTCAACTTTGTTCTTCGCAATCCGCCGATTCTTTGTTCGGATCTAACCCTAGATCCCCTTTGTTCCGAGCTCGAATCTCCAATGGCAACTCGGCACCAAGCTGCTCGGGTAATTTCACCCCTTCAAACCTTTGTTCGGCATTAGGTTTTCAATTTTACCTAAGATTTTCTTCTTCCGCTCTCTTCCAGGAACCATCTACTGCCCTTCTGATTCCTATTGAGGCCAATTCGCAATCTTATTATCTCGGTCCTGAAGGGAATCCTGACCCTCGAGATTTCATTGCCGCTGAATCTCAAAGAATTCCTTTCAAGGTAGCTTTATCTCCACCTCCTCAGTGGCAAGATGCGTTCAAGAACTGGCCTTTGCCCCCAATCGCGGGCTGGAAGACTTGGTACCGTAGGATTCTCGCGGATAAGAGCGGATTGACCAATGCGGATACTCTCCGCATTGCTCAATGTTTGGAGTTATCTGTAGCTGAGATGCCCAAGAATGAAGATCTTCTGATAGCCGCGTGCCACTTCTGGTCCAATGGCGTCAATGCCTTCCTTTTTGGGCATGGCCCAATGTCCCCAACTTTGGCCGATGTGTACATGATCACCGGCCTTGACATCACCGGGTCCGTTCAGCCTTGGAATTTTAAGAACTCCTCACGCCAAACAGGGGTAAAGCCAGGGAATGGCTACAAGAATTATATTTTGAAACATATGAGAGATAATCCCCTTGGCGAAGTTGAATACGAGCCTTCCCGAACATGTGGTTATGCGGGTTTGTCTTCGTGGCAAGGCCAATGAACCCACTGCGAATCATATCGCAATGGCGATCCATCCGCCGCCGGCAACCGCCTTCCTCTCGGGGAAAATTCCTCTTGGGCAAGTGTATACCATATGCTTCATCGGACGGTTACCCAAATGTATACCGGCCCGGAGGATAACGTGCGTCAATGGCCCTTGGTGGTTTGTTCGGATTTGGTTGCGGCTTCACATGCACCGGATCGTAGGCGTCGACTTGAACTCCGGGTTCTTCCCCCGGTCCAATCCCCCGAAGGAGAGCTTCAAGTCACCGAGAGGATGTCGAGCTATGGAGAAGCGGCCTCGGCCGTTATCGTTCGACGAGACATCACCCAACTCTTCGAGTTGTTCTTCAAAGGCTTCCCCAATCCTCTTTGGCTTCCTTATATAGGCTATGATACTCGACCTTTCTGTCGAGTTCTCCTTTGAGCCCGGCCATCAAGATGGGAGATTCCCTGGAAATCTTTAATATCATAATCCGCCCATGTATATTACCGGCCGAGTTCAATGGAGGGAGGCGGAATGCCGTACTTATGAGTACTACCCGACCTAACATCATGGCCGGGCAACTTGGATGTGGCCACTGCCCCCAAGATTGTTTCGCATGAATTCCTCAAGCCCGGGGAGGAAATCAAAGAATCGATGCGGTGCGAGCAGAGTTTTCAACTATGTGTGCGGTCCCACCGTCTACACATGTCCTTTTGTGCCTCGCAATCATAGCTCACCCTACCTTCAACTCATGGTGGCAAGAATTCCACGACCACATCTTCGGTGAACCCGTTCATGTGTTACGTGCGAGCCGGTGCCCGATTTTTCGCCGAATTCGAGAGGTAACACACCGAGCCCCTTGATCGGACTTTTACTCATGGTCCCGACCTCCATCTTCTCGTCCCACGAACACGGTTCCTCGCCCCTCGAGCCGGGGTAATAACTTATAATGCCGAAGGCCCAATTTCAGCATTGGGGTTTAAATCTACAACCCCGCGCCAAGCGATGGACGGGTATGCTACCACCGATCCCGGCCTCTCTAGCCTTGTCGTTGACGGGGAGGCAAGGATTGCATCCGGTTCCCCCTCCGAGCGCTAAAAGGAGGAGAACCGTCAAGAAAGTACCGGTTGAGGTAAACTCCTTTACCTTCCCCGATTACCGGGTCACTCGTTCTTGATATATCATTGTGTATTTCGGACCGAGCCCAACCTTCTTGGGAACCAATACCCGCCGATGCTCCATCCCTTTGGTATGACTTTTTGTCGTTCTTTCTCAAGGATGAGCACCGGCACTTATCCCTTCATTTGGACATTTGCGAAGAAAGCGTTGGAGAACCACTTGTAGATGTCCCGGTGGTTCAACGAGGCAAGCCCTTCCGGGTCCGAATTGCCCATCCCGAGGAGAGGTTTCATCTTCATCACCTTCTGCGGAAACAAGACGCTCTCCGAGATGAATCCCCCAACTCAACCGGAGCCGCCAAGTTCTCCCCGGGATGCCATCGCCTATCGGCCAAGCCGCAACGGCTAACCCAACGAGAGGAAGATCCAATTCTTCCCCGCCCCGAGAAACTCACGAGTCGCCGATTGCTGCACCGGCATCTCCCCGACTCGGACGTTTCGGCTCTACTCGGGACGCCTCTTCCGTCCGCGATTGCTCCCGCTCAAGATACCATTCACGAGGTACTCGGTTCTCGCTCTTAATCTTGATACCTTGATGATAGCATTCTCACCTTGGCGGTGTTGTTTTCGGGATCACGCCCCGTCATCATCGAGCTTGCCATCGGAGGGCCCATCGGTACCGCCGATGTGATGAAAGAAGTAAACCGGCCGTTGCCCGATGAGGTATTGCTCAAGCTCAAAGAAATTGCGGCACTGGCCGGAAAAAGACGTCCGGGATCGGCTCAATGATCTCTCGTCATTTTGAAGAGATGTTTGAGCCCATTAGTCGCCAACTTCCCGATGACATCGTAGCTTTTCCGTCGTCCATCTACGACTTAGAGCCCTTCTATGTTCCCTTGAGGCGTACTTGGAGGAAATTGCGCTCCCGTTCGGCCATTGAAAAGGAAAAAAGCGATGCTAAACGAGGCCATGAACGGGATACAATCCCAAGCAAAAAGCCATAAGGATGTCTTGGGCGACCCGCAAGCCTCTTACGATCCGAAAGTCGCCGAAAAGGCCGCTCTAGAGGCGGAATTGAAAAGCTTGTCGGCGGAAATGGAGATTGACCGCAAGAAAATAGCCGATCTCCCCGGATTGATAGCAAAGACCGAAGCGGAGGCGAGAATCGGTCGTTACCGAGAGTAAAGCGGTGCGATGCGAAGCTTATCGACTTATCGATGCCCAAAAGGACTATCGGGAGATCTTGGATAACTCCCACTTGATAGTATCCAAAGTTCGTCACGCACTTGCAAAACTCCTTAACGCTTGAATGTTCTTATTGATGTATACCCGGACCGGTCGTTCTTGTAATATTTCCTTTGCAATTTGTTTCCTTTCCTTGGCGTGCTTTGAGATGTGATGCCGAACGAGCCATTCGGTAGTGAAACGCTAAGCGCCGAACGACACCTTGAATTCCTTTAGCCGAAACCATCGACCCATGCGCGTTTCGGCTTAGAACTCCAAACGACCCGCCGGCGGGTTGGTCAAGGAAATCTCTCCGCCTTCCGATTTTATTGGGACGTGCGCCACGATCCACGCCCACGATTCGAAGCCACAATTACCTTGCCGAGGCCTATAAATGTTGCCATAGGTGCCCCTAGCTCTCCACCAGGCCTTCTAGCTCTCGAATCTTTGCCAATCTCTGGCCCTCTTGCAAACAGTGCACATCCCCAAACCGCAATGGTGCGCCGTCTCAACCGCCGCCGCGCCTCCGACGAGGCTGAGGGAAGCAGCGCTAATGCGCGCAGGCGGTGATGATCATCAATTTCTCCTTGTCGATCTTCCTTTTGATCTTCCTTTGCCTTGACAATCATCTCCCTTTTTTCAGTTTGATTCAGTGGAATCCGCCCCGCGCGCCGGCCAATCGGCCCCTTCTCGATGACTCTTCGGAGTCCGATGGCCACCCCCGGTGCCGTACGGGGAAGCGACGCTATTCGCTTCAAGGAGGAGCTAGAAGCGTCTCGTCTTGAGCCGGAGGCCGTCTCCAAAAAAGCGGGCGTGGCCGAACTAGAGTGGGAGGACCGGCGGAAACAACCGCCGGAAGCCATCGATGGTATGGTTCGATTCTTGATTTAGTCCGGCCTTTGATGCTAATCCCTTCTTGTTTGCCCTTCGCGGCTCGTGATGCCGAGCTCAACCGCCTAAAAGCGCCGGTGGAGCGGTGGCGGGAGAAGGTGAACGCTCACGGCGACACGCCGGCGGAGCGCCCGGCCGCGGTGGAGCGCCGCATTGACGAGGTGGCCGTCCATGGTGTTCGTCCGGGCACCACCTTGGGCCCGGGCTGCGATGGCGACGCATACGGACGTCGACTATTCCACCGGCCGCGTGGCTTCCGTGGCGGCGCGCGGAGGGATATCGACGAGATCGAGCTCATCCTGGAGCGCCTCGACGGCCACGGCGACGCCATTGCCGAAATTACCCATCCCCGGTCTCCGTGCCGAACGGACTTTTTGATTAGATTGTACTAGGGATGTGTAAATGTCGGCAATATATGATGAACTTTTGGAATTCGCATTTGTTCCGTGATATTTCCCTTCGCATTTACATCCGTGAATTTGTCCTCTTTGAATGCATCCGGGAACCGTCTTTAGCCGAACGCTCGCAAACAAGCGCCCCTTGGCGCAAGATCCACAAAGGATCCCAATTCGGCAATCCGTAAATACTGTTCAAAGAAAACCCTTCGCACTCGGTGGAAAACCCTGCCGCTTGGTATTCCAACAGTGTGTACTGGCCAGATCATCACTCCCAACGCGCCTCCTTGGTCAATAAAATAGCCCGTGGGGTGCCCTGCAATTCCACTCGCACACTCCTCCATCACTTCTCGTCTCTTCTTCTGCTGCTAGAAGAAAAAACCCCAACGCCATGGACAAGGGTAAACAACCTCAGGGGAGCGGCTCGTCAAGGAAGCGTACGATTCGGAAGTGAGTTCTTTCTTGATCTGCTCCTTGTCCTTCTGCTTGATCTTGCGCTTCATGTTTTCCTGCCCTCTTTCGGCCTTGATTTGCTTCCGAAGAAATCATCGGAACCGAAGATGTTCCCGAGTACATCTCCTCCGATTCTTCTCCGAGGCGGAGGATGCCATGCCCGAGCAAAGGGTCATCCATCCGGCGCCGCCGTGTCCCGCACACGGAGCGTGACCTCGGGGACATGTCCGTCCGTCGTCAAGCCGAACGCGAGCGTCGTATGGCGCTGGAAGCGCTAGTAGGGGGTAACGCCTCTGCCCCCCCTCATGTTTGCATCTGGATTTCTTGCCCCCTAACCTTGATTCTTTTGCTCCAGATGTCTCTGACAGGTACGGCAACCTGAAGGCGGCCTGGGATAGCTTGGTAGAGGCCGCCAATCGTGGTCATCCTCGTGCGTTCCAAGTCGCCGTCACGGTGGTCCTGGAACAGCTGAAGAGGGAGCAGCAGCCGAAGAAGCAAAGAAAAGATTGAACCATACTTTCGCTTCTTACTCCACGCCTTCTGCTTCCCTCCCTTAGGGGACTTGGCCTTCAGGGCTGCTATGTGTAATCCTGCAAGAAACCAGTTGTAGTGTAGTATTGAGCTAAGGGCAATGCATCAGGCACTGGCCATTTTCTTTTGTTCATGGATTTTTGTTCTAAAGGCGGCCTCATCCCCGAGCGCCGCCGTTTCGTGTCGATGTGTATAATCATCGATCGATTTCAATGCTAGGATAATACTTCTTCGGGTATCTTCCATTTATTGCGGCGGAAAACTCCTCTCCTAGCAAAGTTTTCAATATGTATGCATTACCGGAACGCATCCGACCACACGAAAAGGCCCCTCCCGGTTAGGGGACCATTTGCCGAATTCATCGTATTTAGTTCCAATCGGCGGTAGCGCTTTCCAAACTAGATCGCCTTCGTGAATTGCTTTACTTTTACTTTCTTGTTATAGTATTTGGCGACCCGCGGCTTGTTTTTCTCGATGTTCTCCGGGGCCCCGAGACGGATCATATGCAAATCTTCTAACTCATCTATCATTAGGCCACCTGTAATCCTTGGAGCTCAAATCGTTTTGCGGCACTACTCTCCTCGATTCGATTGCATTTCCCGGGCGGGGATCGCGTGATGCCCGTAAACCAACTCGTAAGGAGAAGTCTTTGTAGCTCCATGGGGGGCCATTCGGTAAGCCCACGGCGCTTCACCGAGTACCGAATGCCATCTCCTCGGCTTCGGTCGATCTTCTTCGTATAAGCTTGATCATGATCTTGTTAGAAGCCTCTCGCTTGACCATTAGCTTGGGCATAGTATGGGGAAGAATTAAACGAGTTTAATTCCCATGCTTTCGGCAAAATCTCCGAATTCCAACGACACGAATTGTGCCCCTTGGTCGGTGGTAATCGTCCGAGGAATCCCAAATCGATAGATGATGTGTTCCTTGACGAATTCGATCATGTTTTCTCGACGTCACCTTTTTGAGTGGGATTGCCTCGACCCATTTGGTGAAGTAATCGTAGCCAAAAGCACGAACTTATGCCCCTTGCTAGATGGTGGATTAATTTGGCCAATCAAGTCTATACCCCGGCCCCCGAATGGCCATGGCTTGATGACGGGATTTAGTGCCGATGCGGGGACTCTTTGAATATTCCCGAACTTACGGCGGTCTTGACACCCCTTGTAATACTCAAAGCGAGTCCTCTAATATCGTCGGCCAAAAGCATCCAGACTCGCCTAATAACCCATTTCATGCGATAGGCCGATTGGTGCGCTCCACATATCCCATCGTGTACCTCGCTCATCATGTTCTTGGCTTCTTCGGACCCGGGCATCGCAACAATACTCCATCTAATGATTTATAGAATAAATTGTCATCCGGAAGAACGAACTTGATTGCCTTGTACCCGAGCTTCCTAGAGACTTTTCGGGATGGATCTCTCAAATAGTCAACGATCTCTTTCCTCCAATCATCTTCGTGAGTTCCATCCCCGGTGCGCTCACCTCTCGCGGCAAATGCTTCTTGACTCTCTTTATAACCGAGGCGCTCCGAGCCGGCTGTTTGCTTCCTCGTTATGCTCTCTAGGAATGTCTTTGCAAGGTTACCGGTGGAAAGCCCTTCAAGATTTCTCTCGCATTCCTCGTAGTAACTCCTCGGCGCCTCGCTTTCGCACTCGTACTGGCCGTTCAATTGCTTGATGACTAACTGCGAATCTCCATAAATTTCAACGGAAACGGCCCGGCTTCTCTCAAATATTGAAGCCCTCGAAGCGGTGCCTCGTACTCGGCTACGGTTATTTGTGACGGTGGGTTGTATAGGAATGGCGAATTCGAACATCTCACCCTGCGGGAGCAATTAGTAGGATCCCTACTCCCCCACCTTTGCCACATGATGACCCGTCAAAGAATAGAGCCCATGGGGTAATTTCAAGCGAGATCAATCGAAGGGTCACGGTGTTCGGTTATAAAATCGGCAATGACTTGACCTTTGATGGCTTTTGCCGATTCGAACTTCAACTCGAATTCGATAGAGCTAAAATCCATTTGCCAACCCGACCATTCAAAATTGGCATAGATAACATATGTTTTATCACATCAAACTTCGAGTATACGAGGCATTCGGCATTCAACAAGTAGTGCCGAAACTTTGTACACGAGTAGTATACGCAAAGACATAATCTTTCTATAGCCGAATACCTGGTTTCAGGATCAAGTAGTTTTCGGCTAAGATAAGCTACTACCCGTTCCTTCCCTTCGAACTCTTGAATAAGGGCCGATCCAATAGTTTGGGTATCGGCCGCCACGTACAACTTGAAAGGCTTGTTCGAGCGAGGAGGAACCGAAGCACCGGTGGCTCCTTCATGTATTGCTTGATTTCCTCGAAAGCCTTTTGTTGTTCGTCACCCCATGTGAACTTCGATCCTTCTTTAGCTTCAAAGCAACGGAGAGAACGGCAACACCTTCGTGATAAATTTGAGATGAACCTTCTCACAAAGTTGATCTTGCCGAGCGAGTGATTGCAACTCCTTGAGGTTGGTTGGAGGAACGACTTCATCAATGGCTTTCATGCTCTTTTTGCCAACTTCAATCCCTCCTTCGTGGACCAAAAACCCCAAGAACTCTCCACCGACACCCCAAATGCACACTTGTTTGGATTCATCTTCGACCATGCTTCGGGTGCATTCCGGGGTTTTCTTCACATCCTCCGGATGGGAGCCATGGCTTAAGGACTTGATCACTACGTCGTCAATGTAGATTTCCACGGTCTTGCCGATCAACTCATGAAAAATGTAATTCATGGCCCGCCGATAGGTTGCATCGGCATTTTTCAATCCAAATGTCATGACGATCCACTCAAACGAGGCCTATGTGACCGGGACATCTAAAGGCCGTCTTCGAGATATCTTCTATTGCCATAAAGATCCGATTGTACCCTGCGTTGCCATCCATGAAGCTAATCACCTTGTGCCCGGCGAGCGGCGTCAATCGGCAAATCGGCAATAGGCATTGGGTATCCGTCCATGGGAGTAGCTCGTTTAGGTCCCCGAAGTCTATGCAAACTCTCATTTTTCCATTTTTCTTGTACACGGGGACGATGTTGGAAATCCACTCCGCATATCGCGGGGCCGAACGAAGTTTGCGTCAAGTAATCTTTCGATTTCCTTCTTCACATCGGCCAATACTTCATCCTTGTAGATTTTCGGGGCGGTTGCTTATATGGCTTGAAACCAGGCTTGATTGGCAACCGGTGCTCGACGATGGATCGATCCAATCCGAGGCATCTCCGAGTAATCCCGGTGCGAAGCAATCTTTATATTCTTTGAGAAGCTTGATTAAGTTCCCCCCGAAGTCCGGTTGCAAACCCGCACCGATGAACGTCGGCCTTGGTTTATCACCGTTTCCAATGTCAACTTCCTCCGGCTTATCGGCCGACATGAATCCTCGTCCCGGCTTGCCATCGGTGCCATCCACGGGGTTCTCCATTAAAAATTACCGTAAGAGCCGACCGCTTGAATCGGCCGTTGGTCACCGCCGACGAGTTCAACGGGACCTTCTCCCGGTCCTTCCACGAGAAGCAATCGATGCCTTGGTATTCCCGGAAAGGTCGGTTCCATGTTAGCCACGCTCACGGAGTCGTCCGCTCTGCACGACCTCAATTTCATCGTCCACCCACCGGATCGAGTCGTTGATGCATAGTGGATGGGACGCGGCGATTGGCGTGGATCCGGGCCCCGCCCAAGCGGCAGGCCGTAGGCTCCCTTCCCTTCGATGACGAAGAAGGTGGTGAGCGGCGTCTTGGACCCGATCATCAAGTCCACGTGAGCGCATCCTTTGGTATCCGAGGGGTTCCGGCGAAGTCGTTCGGGATGATGCTTGTTGGTGTCAAATCGCTCGGGGTCATGCCAAGCTTCCCGAAGGTGGTGTACGGCATCACGTTAGCGCCGCGCCACCGTCGACGAACATCTTGGTCAATGGCTTGCCATTGACGTACCCCTTCAAGTACGGCGGCCTCATGTGGCGATTCTTGGCCGGCTTGTCGAAGATGGCTCGCTTGGCAAGCACCGAGTGCGCCATCATCTCCTCGGGCTGCTCGTCGTCAAAGGAAGCTTCCTCCTGCATCACCTGGTTAGCGGGAGCCATGAACTCGTTTGGCGAGGAAGTATACCATGCATGCAGGGGCTTGACGCTTTGATCCTTCCGGCTGGTCCTTGGGGCGCCACTTCGTCTCGTGCGGACCCCCGGCTTGCTTCATCTCGCGGTTCCTCAAGCGTTGGACCCGCCTCTTCTGGCTCTTGCGTAGACCGGGTGGGCACCATTGCCCCTTCTGCCAGACGTAGACCTCCTCGTCCTCCTCGTGGTCGGCCCACCCGAGATCGGCTCGGCGCTTCTCGGGATGATCAATGATTTCAATTTTTTGCCGCCGATCCCCATTCGGGTGGATCCTTCCAAGTCTTTCGTGGACGGATCGGCGATTGGCGATTTCTGCCCGTACTCGCATATCCGTCGCCGCATTCGGGACGGTTCCTTAATGTGGGTAGTTTCGGGCCTTCGTTCCGGCGGTGCACGAAAAAGGCGCACCCCCGGTGGGCGCGCTCCGCTCGCGCGCGCGTCGTTCCCCGATTCCATCCGCGCGCTTCTTCCTCGGCCCGCGTTGCTCCTCCTCGTGACGACGCTCCCGGTAGCGTTCCTTCTCCATCCGGCGCTGCCATTTATTAAGGAGGATGCGCGACGTCACCTTGGGTTTGGGCTTGGACGACTCCCCGATCTCGATGTGGCTCTTGAGAACGCGGGGGGCGTCGCCACGGACTTGCTCTATGGTCACACTGGCGCTTCGGGTCAACCGATCCATCTTGCTTGGACACGGGCCGAGGTCAGGACCTTGACTTTCCCTTTCTCTTCGGCTGTTATCGCATTGACAGAAAAGCCGAGCATGTTCTGCGGGAAGGGGTGGCCATCCGGCCTTCATCCTGTTATCGAATTTGAGGTGCCCTTCCTGGATAGCCTTTTGGATCCTCATCCTGAAGACCCTGCAGTCGTTGATGGAATGGGAGTCCCTGTCATGAAAGCCGCAGTAACGTTTCGCTTTGACTCCATCAGGCCGAAGCATAGAGTGCCCTTCGAGCGGCCTTGATTCGGCCTTCTTTTACCAAGAGCTCAAACAACTTGTCAGCCTTTGTGATGTCAAAGTCATAGGTTCCTTTGGTCTGTCTGACCCAACGCCGATTCATTGTGAGAGGCTCTTTACCCCACATGATTTCTCGCCGCGGCTATCTCCGGTTCGTCGTCGAATCCTCGAACAAATCGGCTTTGTCCAAGAATTGATTGTAGATATCGGCGATGTCGTCTCGCTTGCCAAACTTGGGGTCCTTCTTGAGGCCATATGCCCGATTGCTCATCAAGGATAATTTCGTGACGGTTGGCCCAAGTTTTCAAACTCCATCCCAAAGAGCTTTTCGCGCACGGCCGGTAACATCCCGGCGACGGCCATATCGGCTAGGCGATCGTCCGGCAAGTTCAATGAGAAGCACATGCCCTTGACTTCTCTCGAATCTTCTCGAAACTCCGGCGGTGTTTCATTGTGCCTTTGCTTCGGGGTGGCGAGATCGATCAACTTTTTCTCGGAAGCGCCCGGCGAAGTAGTGAGCGTGGAATTTACGCTCCAAATCTTTCCACCCGGCCACCGACTCGGGCGGCAAGGACGAGAACCACCGAAAAGCCGGGACCCGTCGGCGAGGCGGGGAAGTAGCGAACCCCGAACGTCTCTTCGGCCGAACACTCCCCCGGTGCGAGCGATATGCTCGACCGTGCTTGTCTCGTCCGCCCGAGAGAACTTTGTGAATTCCGTCGGTGGTTTTACCCTTGGCGGCGGGGAGCACGTTATAGTACCACTCCGGGAACGGCGGCCCGTAGGTGGGGCCCCGCATCCTTGGCTTGAGGCCGAACCGATTCTCGCATCAATTCGGCCATCTTGCGAGCTAGGGCATCTTCCTCCCGAGCACTGCGGCCGGCGCGTACCCCGGGTGCGGGAAGGCATCGAACGCTCCGTAATTCCCCACTTCATGATAGCCGCCGCCGTATAAATTCCTCCGGGAGCCGGTTGGTGGACGGAGCTATTCTTCGACCGGGATCGAGTGGGGCCCCGGATGAGCCGAACGCTAAGTCTCCGTACGTAGGCCGGTACGGATTCGGGCGTTGCGCGGGCCGACCCGTCTTTGCTTTGTGGTGGCGGCGAGATTGGTTGACTTCACGAAGCCCGTAGCGGAGGCCGAACCGGCGCCCCCCCGGCGCCCGTGGAGGAGATTGGAACGCTTGGCTCCGGAGCTGCGAGGAGGGGGCCGCCGCACCGGGCCCCGTGGTGGCGGGCCGAGAGCTTGATTCACCCGGCTCACGGTGCTCTTTCGGCGTACGCCTTTCCGAACGCCCGCCCCCGCGCGCCGGCCGAAGAGGGCCACCATCATCTGTTGGAGCGACCCAAGGAAAGCTTGGTTGTGCTTGGTGAGCACGTCGTCCATTGACTCTTGGAAGATCCGCGCGCATTCTTCCTTTTCTTGTTGGGTCGTTGCGTCGGTTTCTCCCGCAACGGCACTCTGGGCGGGCCATTCTTCAAATATGGTACACCACTTCGATTCTTCTTGAATGACATGAGACACTTCGTTGAAACCGATTCACGGCGTCTACGAGCCGCCGATCTTGCTCCGGAGAAAGCTCCTCAATGCCGACATCCGGGAGGTCCGTGATCTCGGGCATCCCGAACCAATTCGCCGTTGGTCCCCTCGGGCGTGCCAAAAAGTGTGTTGACGCAAAATATGCACTCGCCGCCAATCACACGGCAAGCCGAAAAGCTTAGCTTCGCACGCGCGAGAGAGAAAGTGACGTGCCGGTCAATTTTTCCCGAAAATTAACAAAAGGGAAAACGAGTTAAATACCAAAACTTGGAACCTACGGGTGGTACCGGGCGGTTCCATATTTACGGCTAAGAAGCCAAGCAAGACGACATGTAGCTATGCGAAGCTACTCCGTCAAAGAACCACGACGATTCGGGTAAACGCAAAGGAAAAAAGAACATTGCCGAATGGATGACGTAAGCATGACAACGATCGATCTTTGAATAAACATGGATGCATGTGCAAAGCCATGACCGATCCTCAATGAAGATTAACATTAAATAAAGCAAAGCACGAACATGATCATGTATTAAAATAAGCATGCATAGATCCAAAGCATTAGTCTACCGCATGTCTAATCACTTTAAGATCCGTCGGGCACGACATCAAGCAAATCTATCCACCGCATGATACAACTTGCATGAAAGAACGCACCACTTTCCATAAATAGATCTATCCACCGCATGATACAACCCAAATATGGAAAGCTAGAAGCACACGTCTTTTAAAACATAAATAACGCACGTGATCTACTCGTGAAGATATAACCGAACGCGGCTTTCGAACAACCGATTCGGGGTCCATGAAGAAGGAACAAACATTACCACGTGAATAAATCTATCAAGCTGAATTGGAAATCTAATCCACCTGATGACTAGCTCCAAAGCAACCCAAAAACCTGCATCTACCGCATGATACCGGCTCTTTCAAGATTTATACTAACAAAGCAAGCTTGAACCCGCAACACGTAACAACCTAGATCGGTTCGGTTTCGGCTATCGGAGAGCACGAGATCCATGCGTCAAAACACAAAACCTGCTTTTGCACGAATCTTAAAAGGAAAAGAGCTGATCCAAACCCACCTAGATTGGGCAAAGGTGTGTTACATGAATCAAAACATAAAGCAAAACTCATGATAACACGGGGTAACTTAATGAATCTATTGGATCTTGCCAAAATCCAATAGAGCCGATAACTAGCTTCGAGCCGGACCTTAGCCCACCGCATGGCTCATGATCTAACAAGAAACCCTCTTGAACCAAGCTTGAATCTACCGCATGACACGAAGCATGGTAACAAGACTACTTGCATCGAGATCTAAATCCACCGCATGATACTAGACATGATACAAGGTTGCCGGTACTCACGGAGGTCGACGGATCGATTGGCCCTCTCGAAGAACTCGACGACACGACAAGGGACTCTAGGGTTTGGCGTAAGGCCGGTGTGTATTGAGGAATGAACGTGTCCTTTTACATACATCCAGGGGTCGTATTTATACCCCGCTGATTACAACTGCGAATGGATACATTGCCTAACTAAGCTTGATCGCTTTGTCCATCCATTCGCTCCCTCGATCGAGCCACGTCACCGTCCAATCCCGCAAAATCAGCTCTACTGTTCCTTTGCCGAACTGGAGCAGATAGCCGACCGCGGATCCTTCGCCGAAAATCTCCGAAGATGCCTTTCCTTCCACCGGACGGACTCTTTTCCGAATTGGACCCACATGTCATACTCCTTACCAAATTTTGGTGTTAACACCTAGTTGCCATCCCATCGAGGGAGAGCTTTCGCGCCCTCAGTCCCCAGCGAACGGGTCTCTGGACCACGAGCCAACCCTTATCGAATGGGGCATGGGCATCCACTTGAATCACCCAGTAACAGCTCAATGAGGAATCCGCATTTTGCGACCCGCTCGATGGGAGTTGCGAAACCTCACCCTCCATCCCGCGGAGGGACGGTGAGGGAACGTACAAATAAGTCGGAGAGCCCGCCCTGATCGCCTCGAACAGGCCCAGGCTCGGGGGCTTGACGCACGGCTACACCTCCTGGAAATCAACCGAACGCAGACGTATGTCAAACACGTGCGCATGGCACCGCTGAGGCCGGCTGGGATATTGCCGATGCCGGCTGAAACTAACACCTCGCACACCGGCAGACTTTGCGAAAAAACCTTGCAGGAGCACCCACGCTCCTGCAAAGCTTCGGGGGCTAGACCCGCGGGTCTGCTAGCGTGCCCCCACGAAATAGCACAGCAATCAGGAGGGAAGAAAGTCCCATCAGCAAGTGTCAGCATCTATGGGATCCTAACAGATACACCTGCAGATGCTCGGGGGCTACTGTTGGGGACAGCCGTAAGGGTCCCCTAAAAAACCGGGGGGAACCCATTTACTTTCGCAAAAAACAAAACACAAACGAACCTAAAACACACTTAAGATACATCATGGCCCAGTGACCGGTCCCATGGCCCTGGTGGCCCCAGCGGCCCACCAGAGTAGTCGGCCCAGCCACCCTCGGGCGGAACTCCGCCTCGCTCGAGGGCTGATCGCCCCCTCGGGTGAGGTTCCGCCTCGCTCGAGGGCTGGTCGCCCCCTCGGGTGAGACTCCACCTCGCTCGAGGGTCTCACGGGCTCGCCGCCCCTGTACCTGCTCCCTCGACAGGGGCATTTAATGTTCTGACACTTGCAGGTGCCCGAGTCAAAGACGAATCCACGCCGTGCCGTCCCTCTAACACGCCTGGGAATCATATCCTGGCGTTGTTCCGCCAACTCTCCCGGTGAGGCCATCCCCGCCACTGTACGGCACTGTGCGGCAAGGCCAGTGTCAGCTCTGTGACACTGTGCCGCCCACTCTCGTACGGCCGACGCGCCGCACCCTCGAAAAAAGGACGGCGGAACCCTCGAAAGGAGGACGGATGCCTGTTCCACGCTTGCCCAGGACCATGCCGTGACGTCAGACCAGTGGGACGCGTCTCCTCCATCATCGTCGATCCTGCGCAGCCATCCCTGCCATCACGATGCTATCCCGGGCACTGCAGCGCCATCCCCAATGCTGTGGGGTTACGGGGCGACAAGACGCCGCCACGCCGACTCCTGTACGCCCTACGGCCTCCCGTCAGCTGCACCCTAAAGTCAGCATACGGACGACGACTAAACGGGGGATTTCGACACCACCACCCTCGAAGCCGATCCTGGGCGGATACAGGGCACGCCATGACGCTCCGCCATAAGCAAGATTCGCCAGGACGGTCATTCACTCTGTTGCATTGTCCGCCATGCCATCACATGTAGCTAGAACAGTGCGGCACACTTGTAAACTGCCTCCTCCTTGGCCTATAAAAGGAGGGGAAGTCCCCTGGCCGCAGGGGGGCGACAGAAGCACGCACACTCGCACACTCACCGCCTTCATCACCATATTGGCACTTGCCTCAATCAAAAACCTCTGGGACCTGGAGGCCCGGCCTCCTCTCTTACCTCGCTTGTAGCCCCCCTCTGCAAGCACTATGGTGCAACGCAATATAGTGCACCGAGCACATCACTGCTGGACGTACAGCCCCAGCCGGAACCAAGATAAACCCCGTGTCACTAAGTTGCTTAGCACCAGCCATCGAGAGATAGATCTCAGCGCTCTTACTAGTTAGTGTCGGGAATACTTTCCGCACCGACATGGTTGAAGCAAACATTTCTTTTATTTAAACGAGATAAACAAGATGTAAAAGAGTAGTTTGGATGGATATACCTTCTTTGATTGAGAATGGGGTCTCCCCCAAGCTAAATTTTGGCTCTCTGGTTGGCCTGTCTTCATTTTGGTGATGGGACAAGCACCTGGACACTTGTAATGGTTTTCTTGATGGATTTGTGAAAAATCATACGTACGACTGTATCACTTGGTACGGTCGGCCCTACTAAATTTTTCCTAGGCACTCGTGTTTCCTCTTGTAAACATCCTGCACAAAAAAATTGTCGAAGGGAGGTACGGCCGTATCACCAAATCCAAAACTGCTTTTCTAGGTCTTGTTTACTTACTAAATGCAATGATGAAAACAAATTTGAAATCTAAACATGATTGATGCACAAAATAAAAGGTTGAAAGGGAAATATGAGATCGGTTTACCTCTCGGTGAGGGCTCGTCGTTTTGAGTCCATGAGCGGGACTCCTCTGGTCACTCAATTAATCTTGGGATCGTCCGGTCCTGGAGTGGAAGACTCGAATGATGCTCTCTTTACTCGCCACACCTTCTTTGTTTTCTTCGGTGGTGATGAAGTCGATGAGGCTTTGGCGGGGGTGTTCTTGATTTCCATCTTCTTTCCCCCTTAGCTTTGTTGATTGCCTTCGACTTCTTGGGTTGGTGGCACCCATTGAATGATTTGTCCTTGGGTTTGGTTGGGGCCACCTCATCTTCCTTATGTTGGGGTCGTGACTCCCTCCACCTTCTAGCTTCCTCATCTTGCACTAGGTAACATTGCACTTCATATGCTTGGAATTTGAATGTCATGTTCCTTCGCCCTATGCGGAATTTGATCTTCCCAGCTCCAACATCAATCCTTGCATTGAAATCTCTTAGGAATGGTTGCTCGAGAATGAGCAGAATTTCTTCTTGTGTGTCGAGGACCACGAAATCCGCAAAGACATACGAGCCTTTGACATTCACCAAGAGACTTTCTACTATGCCTTCTGGATATTTGATTGATGAATCGGCAAGTTGGATTGTCATTGTTGTCGGAGAGATAGCCGGATATCCTAACTCTTCAAACATGGCTTTGGGCATGAGGTTGACACTTGCTCCAAGGTCGCAAAGAGCATTCTTGATCTCTTGGTAGTAGATTGTGCATGTGATGCCTAGATAGTCATTGTCTTTCTTGTGCAAGACGGGTGATTCGTCCCATAGGTCTTGGATTTGATGTATAAGATTCCCAACATGGTTAGGTGCATATGTCCTCCTAGATGGCTTACCCCATCCGGTGGATATGGCGCTAACATGCCCTCGGGTAGGCTCAGGTTGCCCCGGGATTCCACCCAACTCAGAAGAAGGCAAAGAAGTAGCAAGCTGGGCTAGTTCAGTTTCGATCATTTTATTAAAGCTAAGCTGATTCTTCATGGCAGAGGTGAAAGATTCTATGGTGGAATTAAGATATTCAAGAACTTTCTCATTGGAGACTAGCTTCTTATTTAAACTTTCATTAATTCTAGCTTGGCCAAAGACAAGATCTTTAATGGAAGGCTGATTATTAAAAGATTTAGAATAGTTACCTCCATTTTAATTGATGAACGGGAAGTTGGGCCTCGAGTTCCACCTTTGATTGGTATAGTTGTTGTTCTGGAACCTGTTGTTGCCATTGTTGATGAAGCTGGCTTCTTCCCTTGTTTCGAGGCAATCATTACCCGAATGACCGACACTACCGCAAACTTCGCATGTCATGTGTGCGTCCATGACCTTGGCGGTTTCCATGTTGGTCGATGCCTCCAATTTCTTCATGTGGAGGTCCATCTTAGCGGCGATTATGTCGATTCCATCGACTTGGTGAACACCGCAGGTACAGGGTTGGAGACGATCTCCATCCCATCCTTGATTTGCCACCATCTTCTCGATTAATTCTTTAGTGGCTGGTACTTGTAGCGAGAAGAAGGCTCCTCCAGAAGCTGCATCTAGGTGCTCACGGGTCGTACGCTTGAGCCCGTGATAGAAGGTCTGAATTAAGAACCACCCTTGCATGACATGGTGTGGGCACGTGGTGATGTACTCCTGGAAGCATTCCCATGCTTCCAGGATACTCTCATCATTCTGCTGCTGGAAACCCGAAATTCTTGCGCGGAGGGCATTGGTTTTGCCCACCGGGAAGAACTTTGCGAGAAATACGTTTGAGCACTTATCCCATGTGTTTATGGCATCTCGCTCTGCATAAAACCATTGCTTCACCTTCCCGAGCAATGTGAATGGAAATAGGCGAAGACGGATGGCATCATCCGTAACTCCACGGATAGTGAAAGTCCTACACACCTCCAAAAAGTCCTGGAGATGTGCATTGGCATCTTCATTTGGCTTGTGTGACGCCCCAGATTTTTAATTACCGTCATTAACGCTAATGACCGAATCAGCCGAGTCAAACCGGTCAAACACCGGTCAAACCTAGGTCAACCTGGGCCATCACCCCGAAAACCTCGCCAATGAACCCTAATGAACCCTTTGACCAAGTCTACAGACACCCGTATTCGACCCTTGGTCAAAGAAACGGTCAAAACCGGCTTAACCGTTGACGTCAACGAATGTCGTCCGGAACTTTTGCCGCGTTCCCCAAATTTCACCTAAACACTTCAAAATCTACCTTTATGAAAGTTGTCCATCTTGTTGAGGGACACAACTTTCATGCAGATTGGCATTTCAAATTTTGAGTGGAAATTGGTGAAAAACTTGATTAACTGACAGTACCTCCTGTTTTCCAGAACAAGCCGACATTCAATGTTGGCACGACGTTCCTGCAAAATCCGTTGAGAAAAACACTAGACGACCTTTACAAAAGTTGTAGAGGGTAGTTAGATCTACAACTTTCCTATTCATCACTTTGTGCACTTATATTCAAGATTTTTGAGAAAAACTGGGTCAAACAGGGGCAGTTCCGCAACGTCGGCGCCAGAACGCGAGCACGCGCGCGCGCGCGCGTCGCCGCCCGCGCGCGCGCGCGCGCGGCGCCGCCCCTCGGCGTCCGGTCCCGCCGGCGCACGTTCCCAAGGCCGCCCGCGCCTTCCCGAGGTCACGACTCGCCTCCCGATGCCTTGAACGCCGGGAACGCGTCGTGCTCGCGCCGCCCGTACGCGTCCCGCCATGGACCCACCGGTCCGTTCGCGTTCCCCTCGTCGGGCGCGCGTTCCCGAGGCCTTGGCCCTCGCGCCCGCCTCGGTGGCCGTGGGCGTCCCCGGGGCGGTCGCCGCGCCTTAAAAGCGGCCGGCGCTCGCGGGTCGGAGGGAGGCCGCGCCCCGACCGGCCGTTCGCGCGGTGCACGTCGGGGCCGTCCGGCCGTGTGCGCCGTCCTGCCCGAGCACCCCCCACCTCTAGCGCTTGTTGTCGCGGTCCCATGCCTCCTAGCGGTGCCGCACGGCTCCCCAACCGCCCGGCACCACCCCCCGCCCCCTCCCGGACGGAGCGACACGGAGCCGCGCCCCACCGCGGCCGGCCCCGCCTGGGCGCCGTCGGTCGGCCGTTCCCAGTGTTCTCCCACCCGTCTGCGGCCACAAACCGAACCCTAGTGACCTCCTCTACCTCCTCCACCCATTCCCCGGCCAAGGGCGCCACCGGAGTGGCTCAATTCCGGCGAGCCGCGCCGGCCGGTCCGCCCAGGGACCACATTGCGAAAACAGAAATCTTCCCAGGGACCTTGCTGCAAAAGCGCAACTCCAATAGTAAAAGTGAGTTGGCTGATTCTTGTAAATTGCGTAGAAAATCACAGAAAAATCAGAAAAATGTGAAACCAATTTTGGATGATTTTCAACCTGCATACAAGTGTTAGAGGCCCTGGAACCATGCTGCTTTTGAGTTTTACTCCTTTTCTTTGTCCTGTCTTTGCAGTTCCCGGAACTTCCGAGAATTTTCTCGGAACCTCCGTGTTGGACTGTCTGAGCTGCTCGGGGCTTCCAGACTCCGGAACCTCCGGACTTGGAGGTCGGAACCTCGGGGTGCGGGAGAACGAGAAATCCGAACTCTTGAATTCAAGGCATTCTTTTTCCTTGATGATTTTTCTTTCATTGGTCTTGCCACCTTCAATGTATCCAAAGCCCGGATTCTTGCTCTTCTCTAACACTTTCTTCTTGGTGAATCTTGGCCTTTTGTTTTCTTCACCCATGCATCCTCTAGCTATGATTGAGTTCAACCTAGCAACTTCTTTCTTTAAAGCTTCCATGTTAGCAAGGTTAGTGGCATAAGATTCAACATCAATATTATGACATCTATCACGGCCCTTGCTAGTAGAAGCACTAGAGTCGCCTTTTACCTTCGAGGGATGTGAGGTGCTACTCCAAAGGAGGCTATATTGCTCCTCAAGCTCTTCATTCCTCAACTTGAGAGAATCACATTGAGCTTGAGTGACGATGAAGGTCCTCCTTGAGAGTAGCTATGACACTCTTTGCTTGGTTGATTTCCAAACGCAAAGTCTCAATCTCACTTCTATCGGAGATAATGGTGTCTTGGCTTTTCTCTAGTTCAACTATTAACTTAGCCATAAAGTCCCTAGATTGCTCATCCATTTTACGAACAAGTTGGTTAGCTTCTTCATCACTAGTATCATCACTAGAGTCCATTTCCGACTCATCACTAGGTTGAGGAAAGGGTTTTGGGGCAGTTTTTACCTTCTCACCCTTGGCCATGAGACAATGAATGGAAGTGCTCTCTTCATCATCGGTCAAATTGTTGAACAATCTTGAGGTGGAAGGAAGCTTCTTGATAGCCACGGTTGCAACTTTCTTCCCTTCCTCTTCACTAGAGCTTTCATCCCCGGAGTTCCATTCATGACCAATGTGGGCTTCACCACCATAGTGTCTTCTCTTGTAATGTGGCTTTTGATCTTTCTTGTAGCTCCCTTTACCCTTGTCATTTCGTTTTCTTTCTTCTCATTAGGGCGATCGGCAATAAAGTGCTCGGTACTCCCACAATTGTAACAAGTTCTCTTTTTCTTGCTAGGAAACTTCCTCTTGGCAAACTTGTACCCTTGCTTCTTCAACCCTCTCTTGTAGGTCTTCATGAACAAGGCCATGTCCCCAATCTCAACATGACAACCTTCATCTTCATCTTCACTTGAATCACTTGTGGAGCTCACTACTTCCACCCTATTGGACTTTGACTTGAGAGACTTGGAAGAAGTGGTGTGCTTGGATGAGGATGAGGGTTTGCTTGACTTGTGAGAGTGGAGAGCCACCTCTTTAACCTTCAAGTTGTTTAACTTAGCCTCCAACTCCCCAATCTTCTTTCTATGTTGAATTTCCTTGTCCATGAGCTCATGTGTGAGAATTCTTCCAAGAACATCATTTGGAGAAAGTTCCTCAAACCTTTTCTTCTCTCTAATCAAGGTGACTAGAGTAGGATTCCTTGGTGCAAAAGCTTCCAACATTACTTTCACTACAAAGTGGTCATCTAACTCATCACCACCTAGACCTCTTATCTTTCCAACAATAACCATCATCCTATCAAACATCTCTTGTGGCCCCTCTCCATCAAAGATAGTAAATCTATTGAGCTCGGCCATCAATATATTGATCTTGGATTTCTTGACCTTGTCAACACCCTCATGTGCAATGTGGAGAATGTCCCAAATCTCCTTGGCAATCTCAAGTCCACTAACACGGTTATACTCTTGAGCATTCAAGGCACTAAGGAGGATGCTTGTAGCTTGACCATTCCTTCTTATGTTGCGTCGGTCAATTGGAGTGAGGTTCCTAAAATCTTTGGGATCTTCAAAACCTACACACATAATATTCCACAATTCCAAGCTTAAGCCAATTAAATAAGCTTTCATCATATGCTTCCATTTGGCAAAATTAGTCCCATCGAATTGGGGTAATTTGCCAAGGGGAATAGTCACTTCATCCTTGGATTTGACATCCAAAGAATCATAGTTAAAGGATACGCTTTTGTAGTCGTTCTTTGCTTTAGACTTTGACTTTGGCTTGATGGTTCGCTTGGGAATTCTTGTGCCGTAGTACTCATCATCATCATCTCCATTCTCACTAGATGAGGACGACGATGAGGATGATGAGGATGGTGATGGAGATGGTGAAGGTGTTCTTTTTCTTCTTTTCTTCTCTTCTTTCTTTCTCCTCTTCTTCTTTTCTTGCTTTGTCTTCTTTCTTCTTTTCTTCTTCTTCTTCTTTCTTCTTGTTCTCTTTCTTGCTTTTCTTGCTTCCTTCCTTGGAGCCTTCCTTCACTGACCTTCTTGAGCTTTTCAAACTTCTCTTGAGCTGATGTATCGCCCACTTCCGAGGCATCACTTTCGGCCTCGCTTGGTATGTCTTCAAACTCCTCTTCTTCGTGCTTGTCATCATCACTTGCCATATCCTCACACGGTTAGGTGTTTACGAGGATGACCTTGCTCTGATACCAATTGAAAGGATCGAGGCAATGTGGCCTAGAGGGGGGGTGAATAGGCCTGCACACAGAATTTAAACTTTTTCTGCGAAAACAGTGTCAGACCTCGGAACCTCCGAGATTATTCTCGGAACCTCCGAACGAGGCAGCCTCCGAGAATAAACTCGGAACTTCCGACCAATTTGTTAGAACGAGCACAATTAACAAGAACTCGCAAGAAACTTGATGGAAACCGGATCTACTAAATTCTAAGAGGTACTTAGGACCTAGCAAGAAGATTTCTAAGCAAAGTACAAGCTAGCTAGGTACCACAAAGTAGATCGGAAGCAAACCCTAATAGATCTAGTCAAGCACAAGCATGAACAAGTAAGCAAATGAGAACACGCATGAGACAAAGATTTATCCCGTGGTTCGCCTCGCCACAAAGGCTTGCTTACGTCCACGTTGTTGAGGAGGCCACCAAAGGCTCGGACCACAAAGGTCAACTCCTCTCTCACACCTATCACTTTGGGTAATAGGTGGAGGCTTTCCACTAGAATCACAAGGGGTAATACAAACACCTTGGAGCTTCCACAAATCGGTTTGGAGAGCTTCCAAGAACCTCTATCCGTCTAGGAGCAAGGCTCCAAGAGTAATAGATCCACCAAGCTTGCTAGGGTTCTTCCAAGTGCTCAAGTTTCAAGGGAGAAGAGGTTGGCTCACTAACTCACTTCAAGAAAACCACTCTCAATCAATGCTAGGCAAGGATTTGGAAGAGAGTAGGTTAGGAGTGAATGCAAGGTGAGAGAAAACAGTAGGAACAGCGTTCTGAGCCAGAGGAGGAAGAAGATAACCGTTGGGGGACTGTGGGGTATAAATACCCCCAGATCCAGAACAGTAACGGTCATATTCCAGAGTTCGGAACCTCCGAGAAAAATCTCGGAACCTCCGACTTTTGAAAACTCTCGCGGCATCGTAGCCGTACGGTCGGAACCTCCGAGAAAATCTTCGGAACCTCCGAACGACAAACGACGTGAAGCGAGCGGTATCACCGGTTACTTCCCTTGGGGTGAGGATTAGGGTTTAGGAAAGATGGATCATGAGCACTTGAAAACCACCCTAACTCACCATTAGTATCCCTCTTGATAGTACGGATTGTCCTATACTCAAATTCAAAAGATAAAATAAATAAACTCCTTCAAGTAGCATAGGCAATCTTCTTTGTAACAAGTTGAGGGGTCTCCAATCAATCTTTTGCACCTGTGATAATAACTTTATGCTGCACAACAAACTCAAGGGCTCATTAGCTCTTTAATTGTGTGGTCAACATCACCAAAACCCTCATAGGGCTTGATTGCACTTACACCTTTCCCTACTAAACCTGGGGCACTTGTGTCCCCCTGCTCACAATAGTGTGGTACCTGCATGAGTCTGGACGTTCATGTGGGAGCGATCCAGTAAAACCTTGTACCAAGGAATGTAGGTTCCGCTCCCGAGACGAAGATCGACGGAAACGGCCTGGGAAAGTTGTCCTTTCGGGGGCAGCCTACCGTGTGTTTGGGTTTACCTTGCAAGGTTTAAATCAATCGATTGTCGGCCTCTCACCGTTATCCGAGACTGCTTAATCAACTAACCATGATATCTCATAATGATGGAACTCGAGGAATATGGTTGGATGAATTAACTGCTTGTCCAATTCTTGATTGAATTAGATGGCACATTTAGAAATGGTAATCAACTACAACTTGTGCTAAAAGATTGAAAATAAGTATCCACTCTTAGTAGCTATTCAGCAAAAGAAACTCCACCGGCCAAAAGCCTTTCATGTCTAGAGTTTGGTGATGTAGTTATCACCGACGGTTAAGTCTTGCTGAGTATTAGTATACTCAGCCTTGCTTTAAAATTGTTGTTGCAAGTGTGATTGATCGGATGGGTGACGACAAGTGATGACATCACGGATGGCCTCCTGTGATGTCTACCGTTGCGCTAGTTTATTTTATTTCCGCTGTATTTTCGAACTCTGAACCTTTACTCCATGTCATGAAAAATTGTTTGTAATAAATTATGTTAACTCATGTTGTACTCTGGACTCGCCTTCGCGTGAGTTTTAATGCATGTATCGATCCTCTGTTCGATGTCCAAGTGATTTACCGGGCGTTAACCCGGCAACCAACGACAGGATGATACTTTACTATTGCTTAATGACCAAAGTGGATCGGTCTTAGGCGATAATACGGTATTTTCCTGGGCAGGTTGTCACAGCTTGCCAGAGAACGGATTTGCTTGCACCATGTTGATTAGTGCCGGCTTGAGCTCAAACTTTTCGTCTCCCACCGTTGTGGTTGGTCCGGTAGGGACATTGGTGTTGGACGGAGCGGAAAACTCACGGATCGTCCTCTCGGCCATTGGTGCTAACGAGGTGCTATCTACGGGATCGACGGTGTTTGTCTCTTGAGTTGAGAGAAACTTCTGAGGGATGATGACACGGGGTCGCACTCTCCTCACAAGTGACTCCGGATTGTCGTTAAAGTTAGACGGTAGGTCAAAACTGGTCATGCACTACTCTGTGTACACGAGAGTAGGGCAAGGGTAAACCCGCTTAAAATAGCAGTTCACCGAACCTTGATAATTCTACCACGATGTCTAAACGATATCTTATGCCTATTGCCTCCCCAGCAACGGTGCCAGAAATGCTTGTTGACATTCCTTAGCCTCACTACTAAGATGGTACAAACGGCAACGGTGACAAAAATGCTTGTTGGAGCCTACAAGCGTCACCGCCGGATTCACACCTCTAGTAATGGTACTAGGGGACGTCGGGGGTAAAACACACGATCACAGAGAGGTCCGCAAGCACACAGATTACCGTTGTAGCACTTCACCCGGTGGTATTCGGGTTGCCGATTTTTATTTTCCCAAGGGAGGCATGACGGTAAAGATGATTGAGTAAACGGTGGATAAAGACCAAGGCTTGGTAAAGAGCTATAGCGGGGGATAACGAATAAAGATATCCGGGGATAACTTGACACACGCTAGGAGATCTAGATAAAAGACTAGAGAGGATAGCGAGCTGGGAGGACAACAAGACAAGAAAGGATCCTAACACAATCTATCTATTCTTGTCAACTCTAAGCAAAGGGCTAAAGCAAAGGATAACCAAGATAAGCTAACTCAACAAGCTCTTCTACTGTTGCAAGGGCATGTAAAGCCGCACCCTCAGACTGGGATGAGAAGGGAGGATGATGACACGCTGAATCCTACCAGCCCGAACTAACGTGGTGGACTACAGAGCCCGTCTAGAGTTGTCACCTCTTTATAGGGTACCACAACTATTCCATTGCGCGGGACACCAATTTAAGACTAAGATAAGCTTTGAGCATCGAGCTCACAACGAACCAAAGAACCTTTCCCCGGGTACCACGAAGGAAGGTCTCTCTCTCCGGTGAAACACCGGAGATCAAGCGAAGAACGACCACAACACTATAGGGTTCAAGAGAGCTATGCTAACCAAGACTAAACTAACTTTAGTCTAAACCAAGAATAAAGCTTCTAGAGCAAAGTAAAAGCTGAATGTAATTAACTCGAAAAGTAAGATAGAAAGATAACTTGAGTTGTACTTGAGTCTAAACAAACAAAGGATACAAGAGCAATACCGGAACTCTGAAGAAGACTCCTCCGGAACCCCGAGACTTGCTCGACTTGACTCTAACTCCCAAGCTACACTAATCCTACTCTAAGTGAACTAAAGAGTGGAAATGAGATGCTCCTGCGCGGTGTGTGTGATCCAGTGGGTGTGAGGCTCCTTTAATAGGTAAGTGAGGTCGGTTGAGGGTGTGGGCCCATTTTCATAGGTGCGACCGGATGGGGAGGTGTGGCCGACCCTATGATCCACTGCCTCTTGACTTGGACGCTCCTGATCCATGCTCCTGAGGCGGTTGAGGGTCGGTTCCTTGCGTCGGTTTTGGCCGGTATGGCGGTTGGGAGGTGCAGCCAGACCTCTAGGTGCGGCCGGCCCACCTCTAAGCCGTGGGATGAACCGTCTTCGCTTGGTGATGCTCAGTATGCTCTTGGAATGACGGTTGTGGCGGTTGATCGGCCGGAGAGGTGGACCCATTGATCCAAGTGATCACAACTTCATCCATTCGATCAAACCGACGTTTCCTTGATAGATCTCATTCATCCAAGTTGTGCGCGTGGGGAAGGAAGTGTTCGGGACCCAGGACGTGGCACGGGACAGGGCCGGCCGCACCTGCAGGGCCGGCCGTGCCTGGTGGTGCGGCCGTGCCTGGCTCGTGTGGCACGTTGGCTCCATTTCTCCCCTAGACGTGTACCTGCCCATAAAAATTGCAACACAACTCGTGGAACTTTATTAGTATCAAAAATGTGTATGAAACTTGTTGTATATTCCTCTCGAACCCAAGGTTTTGGCGATTGGATCTTTGTTGTAAGGACCGTCAACAATTACCAACCGAGACTAAAAGGGGGTGGGCACAGGTGTTGGTGTGCCCCCCCCCCTTTAGTCTCGGTTCGTAAACGAACCGGGACTAAAGGACCCCTTTAGTCCAGGTTGGTTCACCCAAGGCTAAAGGGGTGTTGACACATATTAACGTATACTTTTACTTGTCAACTAAATATAGAAAAGAGCATAAAATGAATATCAATATAGACTTAGGGGTTTGCTACTAATGAATTCCACGAGTTTTGGTGAATTATATATTTTCAGGGACTATTCAGGAAAATGCTAAAAGAATGAATTCTATAAGGCTCCAAAAGACTCCCGAACTCAACCGAAGTGGGCCCCAAGAAAATATGCATCTAGAAGGGACAAGAGGCCCACACACGAAGGCGGAGCCTGGCCTGGCCCAGCCCAGGCCGATCGGCCCTGTGGGGAGGGCCGATCGGGCCCCCTGGTCCCGATCAGGCTCAGCTTCCGGAAGGTTCCTCCACCGCCTCCTAGGATCAATTTAAACCACTTGTTTAGGTCGGTTTGATCCTACGACGCACGGTACCCCCTCAGGACTATATAAGCAGCCCCCTGACCCCAGGGCAGGCAGGCATCCAATTCATTCTAATCACCAATGCCTAACTGAGATAGAAGCTCTAGATTAGAATTAGAGTTGGAGAGTTGTATCAAGTTGAGAGATTAGAGCCATGGTCTAATTAGATCTAGCTAATCTTGTTCGAGAGGATTAGAGAGCAGTAGAGGCGAAGCTGAAGGAAGGCCCGGACATGTCGGTGTCTTCTCTTCATCTTCTACCTCTGGGATCAACTCCATTGGAGCCTGATCCTAAGACCTTGTGGAAAGATCGACTTCTTATTCAAGTGAGCAACATTGTTTTTATTGTTCTTACGGTTCATAACTCTTTGAGTACTTTAATTTTTGTCGCTCTTGAATTAAAGTTGCATGTTTAGTGGTGCTTAGACTAGCTAGCTTATGAATGCCTTCTATATTCCGGATCGTGTGGTAGAAGTAGGAAGTGACCTTGTTCCTGTCTGTACTTTGCGTTCCACCTCCCGTCTATAGAAACCGTAGGTCTCCCCCCATAGATTTTCGGGAGGTTCCCTTTCCTAAGTGTGCCTTCAGACAATCACCCCATAAGAACAATATAGACATAGCTTGTGAGAATAAGAACCATACATCCCTTAAGTTTTCCATATCTCTCTTTCTGTCAAGTCCTTGATAGCTTCTCAATGATTAGTCTTATACCTCAGACCATTCTCTCTATCTTTCTCCCTGTGGATTCGATACTTCCCGGGTGAAGTGCTCACCGGTATCCGTGTGCTTGGGGATTATCCATCATAATATTTCTGTAGTCTTAACAAATATCAATAGAGGGCCTTTTGTCTCTCATCATTAATCCTGGTTCGACTTGAGAGACCTATTCCCCTTACCAACCGGGACTCCCCCTCTCCCTACCAGTGATTGTATTTTCTTAAGAAAAAATGGTCATTTCAAAGTTTATTAACTGACTTAGTTTGGGACTCGGATTGTATATTGGTCCCTTTCACATACCGCCATGTAGTATGTTGTTGGGGAATATATTTTATGACTAACCCGCTATTTTGTACGGTCGGTTTTCAGGGCGAATAGAGAAGCCACACTCTTTTTTGTAGGGAGATGAGAAGTTAAAGGATGCCGATGATCGGGACATTCGGGCACGAAAGCGAATGACGTTCAACTAAAGACTTCGGGTCTCAGTGGGTGCTCGACGTAGACATCTTCGGGGAAAGGAGCACGAAGGTTAGGCGTAAAATATTTTAACGAACGGCACAAAGGTTGAATACGGTTGAAAACAAAATCATAATGAAGAAAACGAAAGTGATCGGTTTGAGATTTTTATACATCTATGAAAATAAACTGCTACAAAAATGATGAAGAATGATATTACAATGGGAGCGTATCATGTGCAAACCAGTTCGCCTGTGCAAACTATGCAAACTCCAATGAAGGGCGTAGGATCTGGATTTGATGGTTGGGAAGAGAGGTGAGGACTTTTTACGAAGACCCGCCCACGAGCCCCCTACCAGTTTGAGCACTTTTGCAGAGGACCCCCGACCCCTAATCCCCTGTGGCGGACCTTGTCTCTCCCTCACGCGTAAGCAGCCGCGACCCGCGAGGCACAAGTCGTTTTTCCGCCCGCAATCCGCCGCCCCGTCCCAGCGCCGTGCCCCCTCCTCCCACCGCCGGCAGCGACGCGAGAGCACGCAGGTGCGTGCCACCACCCACGCCCGCAGGAACGACATGACGTGGTGTGGCATCAGGTCCGGCGGCGTGCTGAGGCGGTCCGCCGCAGCAGCGGCGGAGGCGATTAACAAATTGTGTCGATCCCTTAACAAACTGATCGATCTCGTCGATCAAAGAATCATCGATCGATCTGTTCGATCTTAGTTCGTTGATTAATTTTGTTGTTGTCAACAGAGAACAGACTACTCAATTTGTTTGTGGCGTTAACTACTGCTTGTGATTAAATTGCAGCAAGATGTACCTGACATTGAGGAGAAGAGCACCGCCGGCGCCCACGCCACCGTCCTCCTCGGCGTGGCCCCGGACTATTCCCCGGCGGAGCATAGCCCCGGCTTCTTCGCGGGCGTTGTCGAGCATCTGGCTTGCACTGCACATCGACGGCTTCCTTGCGTCAAAGTTCGAGACGATGGATTGCGGTCGCGGCTGGAGGAGCCACCGGCGGTGGGAGGAGGGAGCCGCGTTGCTGGGACTCGCGACCCATCTCCTCTGTTCCCAGCGCCGCCGCCCCTCGCAGCTCGACCACCCCATCCCAGCGCCACTGTCTCCTTCTCCCGCCGCCACCGGGTCCTTTCCAGCGCCGCAATTTCTTCCAGCGCCGCCCTTCCTAGAGAGCTGATGTTCCTAGGCGGGTACACCGTGGCGCGACGAAGCAATAGATGGCTAGCGGGCGGCTGCGTGGCAGGGACCTTGCCGTGCGGCATCCGGATGGGTACATTCAGGTCAAGGACTGGGCCAAATGCAAGGACATGCCATGGGAGACCTCGATTTTACTATGATGGAGAGTTTGTGTCCTGTTCTTGTTGAGACTGCTCAGTTCGATTTTACTTTGATGCAGTGGGCCTGGGAGGCGGAGGACTCCAAGGCGCTGGTGTCCACGTCCTTGGCGACGGCGGCACTGAGAATAGGGTTGTCGGCGTTGGTAACGGGGTCGCCGGCGATGGACTCCATGACGGGGCAACAGCGTTGGGAACAGGGTCGCCGGCGGTGGACTCCATGGAGGGGCAACAACGCTGGGAATGGGGTCTCAGGTGGCGGAATCCATGGCGGCGGTGCCGGACTCCATGGCGAGGCGGCAGCACTGGGAACGGAAGCGACGGGTCGGGGGTCCTGGACTCCTGGCCACTGGATTAGGAGTAGGGGTGTTTTTGCAAAACAAGACGAGTTTGAGGGTGCGGCGGGCGGTTCTTCGTAAAAAGTCCTCACCTCTCTTCCCAACCATCAGATCCAGATCCTACGCCCCTCATTGGAGTTTGCATAGGTGGGCTGGTTTCCACCTGATACACGCTCTATTACAATTAGTTGAATCTAACAACTTTTATAACTTGATAAAAATGAGAATGGACAAAACGTAATCATAATGTACAAAATGAAAGGGGTCACTTTGTGTCCTATGTGTGTTTCGTTAATATAGCAGAATAAAAAACAAGACTACAATCCGGAAAGACTAGGCAGGAAAAGAAGAAAGAAAGAAAGAAAGAAAGAAATTTATTTATACACGTCCGACATCAACACAGCCAAACCACTACACTCAACAAATGACAAAGTGGATGAAGCACATCCACGCAGGGTCGTATCCGGTTGAGGCTTGAGAGCAAAAAGTAAAATGAGACCCTAAAAATTAGAAAATTCATGAGTAATACATCTAATATACTTGCATAATTATGTAACTTGGGTACATGTTTTATAGCAAAAGTAATTTGAATTAATTTACATGATTTTCTCAAGATAATTAGACAAAAGAGTGTTAAACCTTGAAAGAAGAATGATCAAATAATCTATAAATTTTGGATGTGTGGCATCAACTATCTTTTAAAGAAACTTCCTATCTGAAATTTTAACCTTATATCTGAAATTTATACTTCTACTGCAAAGAAATTCCACAAGTGGTCTACAAGACAAGGGACAATGCATAAGTAATCAAACACTGAAACGATGCTTAATTCCATCATTGGATTGACATAATTACCCAGAGGTCTGCCATGCATCCTATACTACTTTATATGAGTGATTTTTTTAGATAAAGGAAAGTATAGCATTGATGGCATACGTGATGCCTTCTTCGTTCTTCTAGATACGCACTCACTATGTTCCAAATTGTTGGTCATTTTGATTTTCCTAGATTCATAGATATTATTACACATCTAGACATGCACTATATCTAGATAGATGCATAATAATATCAGTGAAGCTGGGAAAGTAAAAACGACTTACGGGAGTACTATCTAGCAGTGAAGACCACAAATGGATATTGCCTTTTCCTATTTCCTTCCTGATGGTCCACACTTAACCACGTACTCCGTACAAGCAATTTGGTGGCCCCATTTGATCGATCACCTCGACGATCCTGTATCCGCAACACCCACACCACATTCCACACTCCAGTAGTCGTTGAAACCTCTAACGTATTTCAGCGTCGTAAGAGAATGGAAGGAAGCAGACACCACCACATCAAGAAGGTCACCACTAAGCATGACCCTTCACCACAGTGTTGGTGCATCTTTATACACCATATGACGGATTACAAACACGAATTTTCAGTGCTATACAGGAACTGTAATTTTTTCAAGTGCTATATAGGGAATTCTCTCTCAAGTTTTATAGACTTCTCTATCCATTAACAAAGTGTTTCAGCCTTTCAGGAGGAGGTGCGTTTGCAAAAGAATAATCTATCTCTGAGGATCGATACATGTGTCAAATCAAATAGAACAAAGTACATTGAAAGAATAACTTATTATAGTTCCTAAAAGATAAAGAAAGAACAGTTTTGTCTAAAGAAGAAAGAGAAAAAATATATATTGATCCAATTTCCCAAGTCGTCGGTGATCCCTCTCAGCTGGAGTATGCCACATAGATCTTTATGTCCGACGTGGCGAAGCCGTTGAAGTTGGAACCGGCCCCGGTGGTGTAGGCGCCCATGTCGTCGAAGACGAGCCAGTCGCCCACGCTCATCTCGGGCAACTGGTACCCGGTCACCACCGTATCGAGGGAGTCGCACGTTGGCCCGAACACCGTCGAGGTGTAGGTCTTCTCGCCGGGGCGCGGGCTGGCGAGCGGCCTCGGGGTCGGCACGTAGTGGTCCATGATGATGCAGTTGAGGGAGCCGTAGAGCCCGTCGTCGATCCAGTACTCGCGCACCTCGCCGCGGGTGCGCTTCCCGATGACGCGGGCGGCGAGCGTGAACGCCGTCTCGGCGAAGTAGCGGCCGGGCTCCCCGATGACCTCGACGCACGGCAGGTCCCCGAAGTGCTGCGCGAGCGCGTCGTTGATGACCGCCGCCGCGTCGTCGAAGGTGGGGCCGGACACGAAGCCACCGCCGATGTCGAGGACGCGCATGGGCGGCATGCCGAGTGCGGCGGCGGCGTCGAACGCCGCGCGAGCGGCCTCGATGGCGCCGCGGTAGACGCCGAGGTTGGCGGCGCCGCTCCCGACGTGGAAGGAGACGCCGGCCACGGCGACCCCCGCGCGCTGGGCGGCGCGCAGGAGCGGCACGACCTCGTCGGCGTGCGCGCCGTACTTGGTTCCCAGGTCGACCCTGACGTCGCCGCCGTCGGGGCCCTTGAGGCGGAGCAGGAGCTCGCAGCCGGGGTGGCAGCGCTTGACCTTGGCCACCTCCTCCTCGGAGTCGTAGGTGGCGAGGCCGACGCCGACCCCCGCGGCGTACTCGAGGTGCGCCTCGGGCTTGCACGGGTTGGCGTAGACGATGTCGCGCGGGTGGACGCCGAGCGCGAGCACGGCCTCGATCTCGGCGCGGCTGGCGCAGTCGAAGCCCGCGCCGAGCGCGGCCAGCGCGCCGAGGAGCGCCGGGTCCGGGTTGCACTTGACGGCGTAGCAGGGGCGCACGCCCGCGAGCGCGCGGCGCCAGGCCCGGAAGAGGTCGACGACCCTGGCGAGGTCGAAGGCGTAGAAGGCGCTCCGCTGGGCCGGGTTGGCGGCCAGGATGGCGCGGAGGAGGCCGGTGGCGGCGTCCTTGTCCTTGCTCGCGCCGCTGCGGTCGAACGCGAGCACCTTCCGGTCCTTGACGCCGGGGGCCACCAGCACGGCCTGCAGTGGGCTGCTCCCAACCATGGTGGCGATGGCGCGGCAACAGATCTATAAATTTACCAAGACAGAAGATGAATAAAAGGAGCAGGTTAACAAAACGTTGCACCTTGCTTGTAAAATAAAACAAACCATTTCGTGGTGTTAGAACATTTTAGGAAAAAAGTCGATCACTTTGTTTAAAAGGATGCACGAACGCAAGCATCGAGTGCTGAATCGAGTTAGGAGACACATGTTAGACTGCCTTTTTGTTTGCCAGTTTGCATAACGTCCGGGGTCGTCACTGAACTCACCTAGAAGACAGGCAAGGGTGGGGGATCAGGTCAGACAAGCGACGACGTACAGATGCCAAGGAGGAGAGCTCGCTTGGTAAGAGAGACGCCTCTCTCTTGGTGTGCGCGCGGCTTGCTCGGACTTGGTGCTGGGCACCCTATATAGCTCGGCCGGGCGGGCGCGGGGGAGGAGGAGGAGCTCACGCTTGAATGGAGGAGGAAGGCAGCAGGATCGGAGTGGCCGGGGTTAGGTGGGCTGGAACGGGAATGCCACAGAGGCCGCCGGGCGGGCGATGGATGTGGCTTGGACGTTTGGTGCGGCTGCGCGGTCACCACTCACCACAGAGGCAAGCAACACACGTCGCCCTGGCACCTGGCCTGCCGCGACGCCGCAAGGCGCCAAGGCCACGCGGGGCCGCATCCCGCCGGCCGCCAGCGCAGGACAGGAGGATCAGGAGGGGTAGGTAGTGTTAGAGTGATAATCTCATCAGTGGGCCCAACGGCTCACTGGGCCCCTTAATCACGCGCCCTGATCGGGGGCGCCCAACCCTAGACTGGTTGGCGGGCCCCTGTCACACTGCGCTATATAAAGGAGGTGGGGGCCACTGGCTCGAGGTACGAGGTTCGCCGCCAGCCTCAACCCCACCTACATTCCCTACCCGATCTACAGGGACGCGCGGCGATGACGGGAAGCGCCGCCGCCGCCGCCACTTCCCCAACCGTCGGCCCCCGTGCGCGGACCGCACCCCGCGTCGGCCCCCTCGCGCGGATCTCCTACATGGCTAGCGGTTCCGGCGCCCGGCGGCCGGAGACCCCGTACACCCCTCTCCCCTCTCTCTCTCTGTTGTTCATGCATTACACGTTTGTACACACACAGTGAAGGTTCATACCCGAGTAGATCTGCACCTAATAGATGTTAAATCCTATCAATGGTACCAGAGCCGGTTTTAGGTTGTAGATCTAGCGTCGGGTAGACAGAAAAGGAGAAAGCATCGATCTCGAATCGAAAAGGCAAATCGAACTGAAACCCTAACCCTAACCCTAGATCTAAAATGAAAAGGACGCGGGAGGGGATCTGTTAGACCTCTTCCTCACCGTCACCACCGCCGCCGGTGCCGCCTTGGGCGCGCACCGCGCAGACAGAGGCGTCGCGGGGGCGTTGGGCCCCACCCCCGTGCGGGTTTTTGGCACCACCGCGAGCCGCTCGACGGCGGCGCGCTCACCCGGCCGGGGAGCGCGCGCGCGGGCGAGGGGGGCGGCGGCGCGCGCCGCCGCCGTGTCTTTTCCTCCGGGCCGCCGCGCGGGCTCTGCGGGTGCTCTCGGTGTTTGGGGCTTGGGAACAAAGGAGGAAGAGAAAAGCATACGGGGGAGAAAAGGGGGGAGCCGCGGCGGCGGCCGGCGGGCCGTGCGGCGCGCGCTTCGTCGCCGCGGTTGGCGGTGGCCGGCCGCCGGCCGGCCGCGGGGCCACCGCGCCGCCGATAGGTGTCTGGAAGGCACTGGAGAGGAAAAGAAAGAAATGGCTAGGGTTTTCAGAGGGTTGCAGCCGCAAGAGCTTATATACCGCCGAAAAGCAAGGAGAACCGTCGGATTGGTCACTGTGCCGATGGACGGCTGTGGTTGAGCGGTGCCACCAGTGGCGAGCTGGGCCGTCTTTGGGCCCAGGCGGGACCGGCGCGCAGGCCGCTTCGGCGGCCGCCGGTTGGTTGTTGGGCCGGTGGCCCAGGTGGGCGCGCGGCTGCGGCCGTGGGCCAGTTTTTCTTTGCGGGCTGAAAAGGAAGTTTGCGAACAGTAATTTTTTTGTCATTTTCTTTTGACAATTTTTCAGAGGCATTTATTTGTATTTAAGTATGTATTTGATATCTATTCAAATTTGAACCAACGGGATAATTTGTTTAGATAGAAAAGTGAATTTTAACAGATATATTGCTTCTGAACAGAAAGTTTCATGAATTTTATTCATGTTTCCGCTGCGAATTGTTTAAAGTAATGCTTATTTTTTAAATTTAACTGGAACCAACGGGAAAATTAAATTTAATAAGCATGTTAAAGTAATTTTTTTTTCTGTTAATTATGGTGCTGTTATTTACTGACCAACGTTGTTAATAACACTATCATGATTAAATGGATGTTTTTTGTGTATTTATTTCTATTTTCTGCCCAACGGTGATATAGATTTAATTGCATAAACAGTTGTATGTTTTAATTTTGACCAACGTTGGATTAATGCATGCAATTGTTGTTATGGATCTCACTTATTGTGGTTTTCAGGAGGGTGCAACTTGATGAGTTTCATCGACAAAGTTCCGATCCTCAATGCTGAAAATCACAAGGAATGGAGCAGGAAAGTGCATCTGGCTTTTTTGTGTGTCTGATCTTGACGGGTCTTTGAAGGAGCCAATGCCGGAGAGCGACGGAAAAGCCGGTGAGAGAGACAAGCGATAATGATGAGGCATGGGCAAACAAAGAGAGGGACTATGCTCCCTTAGAGTTGTCATGGTCCATTTCTAAGGGGAAGTGGGTCACGGCAAACAAAAAGTGCATGGCTTTCATAGAGAACACGATTGAGCCTTCTCTTTTGAGCTCGATTGATGGTTGTACCTCGCTACGAGTTACTTGACGGGATAAAGAGTCGGTTTTACGGCTCTTCAAAGACTTATGCCACCATGATGCTTAGACAGGTTGGTGAATGAAAAGTACACGGTAACGGAAAAGGTGTGAGAGAGCACATCCTCAAGATGAGCAACCGAGCATCTAAGCTAAAGCCATTGGATGAGGAACTTGAGATTAGGCCCAAGCTCCTTGTTCACTTGGTTATGGCTTCTCTGCCAAAGGAGTTTGACACTTTTGTTACCAACTACAACATCCATCCAGAGCAGTGGGATCTGGAAAAGACCATAGCCATGCTTGTTCAGGAAGAGGAAAGGATAAGGACTCAAAGTGGTGGTTCCTTGAACTTTGCTAAGAAAAAGAACTTCCATCCGGGGGCTTCTTCTTCAAAGCCACATGGAAAAGATAACATGCCGCATCGGCATCAAAAGCGAGAAGAATGTTCTTCCGGTGGACAAGGATCGGTGTCTCTCTCGCAAGAAAAGGGGGCACTACAAGAAAGAGTGTCCGAATGGTTGAAGTCGATCATGGTGCTAAAGGTAATAATATAGTATCTTTTGTAAATGAATCCTTGTATACACGGTTTCCAAAATCTACTTGGTGGATTGACTCGGGTGCAACGGTTCATGTTGCAAATTCTTTACGGAGGATTCACTTCGACCGGAGCACGGAAAGAAAAGAAAGTTCCATTGAAGTTGCAAATGGAGTTCAAGCGGAAGTTGAAGTCTGTTGGCGATGTCTCTTTGGAGCTAGTTGATGGTTTTGTACTTTTGCTTAGAGATGTTTTTTATGTTCCTTCGTTAAACAGAAACTTGATTAGTATTTCACGTTTGGACAAAGACGGTTTTGAATGTCATTTTGGACATGGCCAGTGTGCCATTTGGTGTAATAATGCTCATGTTGGTACTGCTTACCTTCATGATGAGCTTTATTTATTATCCTTGCGTGAAAAAGTTAATTCCGTGTGTGATGTGAATGTTCATGTTGCAAATGATTCCGAGTCGAATAATGTACAAAAGAAAAGAAAGAGAACTCATGATACGTCATCGAAATTGTGGCACTATCGTCTCGGCCACATTTCGAGGGGGAGAATAGAGAGCCTCGTTGAAAATGAAATTCTTCCTCCATTAGAGTTCTCTGACTTAGAGCAATGCGTAGATTGCATAAAAGGAAAGTATGTAAAGCAAATTAAAAAAGGCGCTAAGCGAAGCACAGGAACTCTAGAGATAGTTCACACCGACATTTGTGGACCGTTTCCTGTGAAAAGTATGGATGGCTATGACTCGTTCATAACATTCACAGATGATTACTCCCGTTATGGTTATATTTATCCAATTAAAGAAAGATCGGAAGCACTGGATAAATTTAAGATATTCAAAGCGAAGTTGAAAATCAACTTGATAAAAGAATTAAAATAGTAAGATCCGACCGTGGAGGGGAGTACTATGGTCGTCACACCCCATTTGGCCAAGTTCCTGGACCTTTTGCAAAGTTCCTACAGGAAAATGGCATAGTAGCCCAGTATTCAATGCCGGGCGAGCCTCAGCAAAATGGAGTAGCTGAAAGGCGTAACCGTACACTGATGGATATGGTGCGCAGCATGATGAGTTACTCCACCTTGCCATTGAGTTTGTGGATGGAGGCGTTGAAAACCGCTATTCACATTCTCAATAGAGTACCAAGCAAATCGGTGCCGAAAACACCGTACGAGCTGTGGACGGGAAGAGTACCCTCTCTACACCATTTGCGTGTGTGGGGGAGTCCGGCTGAGGCCAAAGTGTTTAACCCAAACATAGCAAAGTTGGATCCCAAAACAGTTAGCTGTTTTTTCATTGGGTATCCCGAAAAGTCAAAAGGGTTTCGTTTCTTGTCCGGACGGATATACAAAGTTTGTAGAAACGAGACATCTTGTCTTTCTTGAAGATGAAATGATCGGGGGGAGCACGGTAGTTCGGAAAGTTGATCTTGAGGAGAAGAGGGTGTGTGCACCCAATCCGATGATTCAAGAGCCATATTTCTCACTACCCGTTGTACTGCGCCGACGGCCCCCGAGGTTGTGGTGCAAGCACTGTTGTAACTCCGCCCGTGGTAACAGTGGGTGAAGATTTGGAACCTGTCCTTCAGGATCCGATTGAATCCACTGTTGCACATGAGGATGAGACACAGCAGCCACCTGTCGATGATGTGCCAACAGATGATGAGACACAAGATGTGCCGACAGTAGAGGCTCCTCGGAGGTCTCAAAGAGTTAGAAGATCAGCTATTCCTGATGATTATAAAGTTTATAATACAGAAATAGCTCATATGGAGGGTGATCCCGTTTCATATGAAGAGGCCATGAGAAGTGCTCAATCATCGAAGTGGTTGGAGGCCATGGAGGATGAGATGAAATCGATTAGTTCCAACGATGTGTGGGACTTGGTAGAAATTCCTAAAGGAGCCAAAACAGTAGGCTGTAAATGGGTCTATAAGATTAAACGTGACTCCAGAGGGAATATAGAAAAGTACAAGGCACGACTCGTGGCTAAAGGCTATGCACAGATAGAAGGAGTAGACTACAATGAGACATTTTCTCCAGTCTCATGTAAAGATTCCTTCAGAATAATTATGGCATTAGTGGCACATTTTAATTTAGAGTTGCATCAGATGGATGTAAAGACGACTTTTCTAAATGGAGATTTGGAAGAAGACGTTTACATGAAACAACCGAAAGGTTTTGTTGTAAACGGAAAAGAACATATGGGATGCCGCTTAAAGAAATCCATTTATGGATTAAAGCAAGCATCCGGACGGTGGAATCTAAAGTTTGATGATACAATTAAAAGATTTGGGTTTGAACCGAATATAGAGGACAACTCGCGTTTATGCAAAGTTTAAAAGTGGGAAATATGTTTTCCTAATCTTGTATGTGGATGATATCTTGCTTGCTAGCAATGATGTCAACATGCTACGAGAAACAAAGAAGTTTTTGTCCTCGAATTTCGATATGAAAGATCTTGGTGAAGCCTCTTATGTTTTGGGCATAGAAATTCATCGAGATAGAAAGAATGGGGTTTTAGGATTATCTCAAAATGCATATTTGGAAAAGATTCTAAAGAAGTACAATATGCATACGAGTAAAGCAACACCTGCTCCTATAGTAAAGGGCGATAGTTTTGGTGAATTCCAATGTCCCGGGAATCAATATGAGCGCGATCAAATGAAAGCGGTACCGTATGCTTCTGGTTGTTGGAAGTTTACGGTATGCACAAGTGTGCACTCGCCCGATTTAGCGTTTATCACCGGGGTGCTCGGTAGATATCAAGATAATCCAGGCATAGAGAACCTTTGGAAGATGGTAAAGAAAGCAATGCGTTATGTGCAAGGCACAAAGCATTACATGCTAACATACGAAGCTCGATCGCCTAGAGATAAAGGGGTATTCAGATGCTGACTATGCGGGAGATAAAGATGGAAGAAAATCCACATCTGGATATTTGTTCACTCTCGCAGGGGGAGCTATTTCGTGGAGAAGCTCCAAACAAAAGTTAGTTGCATCATCCACGATGCACGCAGAGTTTATAGCATGTCATGACACTATTGGACAGGTGATATGGTTAAAGAAATTTGTACCCGACTTGAGAGTGGTGGATTGTATTCATAAACCACTAAAGATGTACTGCGACAATCAGCCAGCAGTATATTATGCTCACAACAACAAGTCGAGTAATGCTTCCAAACCTATTGAGGTGAAGTTTTATGTTGTGAAGGATAGAATCCGGGATAAAACCATAAGTCTCGAGCATATAGGGACAAAGGATATGGTTGCGGATCCGCTTACGAAAGGCTTACCACCCAATGTGTTTCAGAAACACTTAGCCGGCATGGGGTTAAGGGAAAGCCTATAAATCCTGGATTAAAGAAGTGGCCCAAAGTAAATAGAATTTATTCCAGAACGGAGAAGTATATTGTGGCTGTTTGAGTCTATCGGCAATCGAGCCGTGACGATGAAGCATGCTCTATGTGCCTATCTGTGATGGAACGAATAAAGTGGAAAAGTTAAAGTTAAAAGTACGTGATGAGATCAAGGGGGAGAATGTTAGAGTGATAATCTCATCAGTGGGCCCAACGGCCCACTGGGCCCCTTAATCACGCGCCCTGATCGGGGGCGCCCAACCCTAGACTGGTTGGCGGGCCCCTGTCACACTGCGCTATATAAAGGAGGTGGGGGCCACTGGCTCGAGGTACGAGGTTCGCCGCCAGCCTCAACCCCACCTACATTCCCTACCCGATCTACAGGGACGCGCAGCAGTGACGGGAAGCGCCGCCGCCGCCGCCACTTCCCCAACCGTCGCTGCCCGTGCGCAGATCTGCACTTCGCGTCGCTGCCCTCGCGCAGATCTCCTACATGGCTAGCGGTTCCGGCAGCGCCCCTGCCGGAGACGGTACACCCCTCTCCCCTCTCTCTCTCTCTGTTGTTCATGCATTACACGTTTGTACACACGCAGTGAAGGTTCATACCCGAGTAGATCTGCACCTAATAGATGTTAAATCCTATCAGGTAGGTGTGGGGGAGACTTGCAAGGGCGCGCGCGGTCGATTCGTCAGCGACTCTCTCACACACACTTTTGCAGTTTGCTCGACGGCTGTCTCCCGTTTGCGTCCTTCCCCAGTTCGTCCGTTCCTGGACCCTTCCCAGTTCTTCCAGTGTAGTAGGCGAGCTAGAATCGGGGTTCTTCGGGGCCTTGGGGTTGGGGTGGGTGTAGTCAAAGGGAAAACATGCTCTTGAGTTCTTCCATCCGGCGGGGGTGGTGCATTCAAAAAGCTCCTCTGGCTATCGGCACGTACTACTTACTACTTATTTTCAAGTACCAATTTCCCACGAAATAAACGGTGTGTCCTGCAGAAGTGCAGATACAAGGAACGGAACATCCGTGGCTGCTGGGACGTATCGAGTGACGACTTCAGTTCCGATTCAGGCCGTCAAGTCTTACTTAACGGGTTTTAGAGTCTGCTCCGCGTGCATGCTCCGACCCTTGCTTGCCCAACGTTAAGTTTCAGCGCAATGCAAAAAAAAAAAACTCCCGTGTTCCGATCCTGTCTAGCATGCTACTGATACATATGTGTGCTCGCGTGTAACGTTTGCGGCGCGTGCTGAAGTTGGTGGACACCGGCGGCACCAAGTATGTGATCGATGGGCCAGAATCTTGCGGATGCATGCATGCACCCTAGCTTGGCCATCTAGAGAAGTACAGGGGCAACGGTGTTTCTTGCGGCAACTAGAAGCTAGCCATACCGAAAACAATTACCCGGGTGACCGGGTCCCTACCGCAAAATGTGGATGTCTCAACAATAACCTACTACTACTACTAATAATACACTAGTTGTGCTTTTTTAATAATATAATAACCTACTTACCCGTATCAAATCGCATTACGTACTGAAGTTAATTACCTTGTGATATAATTCAGATGGCGTGCATGTGCATGAATGAGACAAGGGCCGGGAGCGATGATTGATGAACTTGTGCTAATCGTCGTCAACAGGACCAGAAATCAGGTCGTAGTCATTTGTTTACACAAATGACTGGGAGATGTTTACATGATTAGTACATCATGGTAGTGATGCTGCAGTATCAATAATGTTAGGATTAAGGGATACCACACAACGGGAAAACCCGTGTTTGCCGTACGTCAAAATCTTTGTCGTGCGTTTTATTTTGGGCGCACGGCAAAGAGCTTGTTTGCCGTGCGTTTTTATTATAGCGCACGGCAAAGTATTTTCTCCCCTTACGCATTTCCGAGCAAACCAAATGTAATTCTTTTAAAAACACTTTGTCGTGCGTATTATTTTCGACGCACGGTGTTTGCCGTGCGTTTTTATTATAGCGCACGGCAAAGTATTTTTTACCTATTATCCCTAGGTCCCAAATCTAATTACTCCTAAAAAAACTCTCGGCACCTTTAAATATTTTTCAAATCTATGCATACAACATGTGATACTCTTGGTAGATTCTTGTAGTCATTTACTATATTTAACTATTTAATTATATTTCAAGCAACTTTTTCGAAAGAAGTCAAATTTGAACTACAAGTGATGCAAACAATAGAATAAATTGAGTGGAAAATGATATTCATGTTATTTAGCATATTTTAAGACCATTGTCATGAAATCAAAAGAAACTTTGAACATCTTGACTAGGAAACACGACCATGATGTTGTGTCCAAATTATTTGAAAATTCTAAAAAAATACAAATAAAATTTAAAAATTATGAGAATTGTAAGTATCTCATGATATCATATGCGAAGGCTATAGTAAAAAATATGAATGAGTTTTGAATATTTTGTCATGTACGATGGTTAGAAATCTAGACATCTCTGATGAAGTTCCATAGAGTTACGAAAGATATGGTGAGATTTGTAAGCGACGCGACCTTCAAATTGCATTTTGACTTCAAAACTTGTTTGTATAAGCAGTAGGACATCATAACTTAATTTGTGTTAACTTTCTACTTTTTTCAAATTTATTTGATATTTTTATGAATTTTATAAAATTGTTGAAATCTTTGTTTGCCGTGCGCACTATTAAAAACGCACGGCAAAGAGGTATTTGCCGTGCGTCTTTGCTAAAACGCACGGCAAAGAATAACCTTTGCCGTGCGTCTAGAAGTCGACGCACGGCAAAGCCAGCCTCTCAGTGGCCCGGCCCGCCTCCCGCATCGGCCCCACCCACGGTGCATCCACCCCCCCCCCCCCCCCCCGCCTCGATCTCAGCCGTCCGCGGCATCCGACGGCGGGGGGCGATCCAATCAACATATATAAGATGAAACCCTAACTACCCCACCTCATTTCCCCCTCCCGGCCCGCTCTCCTCCCTACCACGGCCGCACCCGCCCCCTCTTGGATCTCACATGGTCGGCGGCCCTCCTCCCAGGCGCGGTGGCCGCCCTCCGCCCGGGCGCCGTGGCCGCCCTCCTCCCGGCGCGGCGGCCCTCCTCCCTATCACTCCCGTCGCCGCGCGCGCCGGCCTTCCGCTCCCATCGCCGGCCGGCCTTCCGATCCCATCGCCGGCGGCCCTCCTCCCGGGCGCGGTGGCCCTCTTCCACGACGCGGCGGCCCGACCCACTCCTCCCCGGCCCGGCCTCCTTCCCATGGCGCGGCGACTCGGCACCTCCTCCTCCACGAGATCCCCGCCGCCGGCCACCACACCTTCGACCTCCCGCGTCGCTTTCCCTCCCCTTCGGCGCCGGATCCGGCCGCGGTGGCACCGTCCGATGGCGGAGGCACCGGATCCGGTCACGGTGGCACCGTCCGGCGGCGGAGGCGCCGGATCCGGCCGTGGTGGCACCCTGCGGCGGCAGAGGTCCTCCCTTATTCAAGACGCCCCTCCTTCCAGCGGCGTCCTCTCCTTCTTCAAGGCCCGACGACGCTCCTTCAAGATTTGGCAGCGGCCCAAGGTGGTGGTGGTTGTGGACTGGTGGCGGCGCTCTCATCTTTTTGTGTGTGGCATCGGTAGGAGGTTGTGGACTGGTGGGGGCAGAGGCAGCACGCGGTGGCGGCGGCGGCGGTGGGATGGTGGTGCTGGTGAATCCGACGGGGGGAGGGGGGCGGGGGGATTAATTTTTTTAGTTATTGTAAAATGTTTGTCGTGCGTCATGTTAGGTGCATGGTGATTTTTAATGTGTTCTGGAATTAGTTTGCCGTGCGTCAACATTAGCGCACGGTAAAGGATTGCCGTGCGTTTTGATAAAAAGCGCACGGCAAAGGCGGTTTACCGTGCAAAAAGGTGCCTTGTGCTCTTTGCCGTGCGTTTCTAGGAAAAACGCACGGCAAAGTGTTTGTCGTGCGTTTCTTGTTCTTTGCCGTGCGCTCTAGACGCACGGCAAAGGCCATGTTTCCCGTAGTGCCACGTCGGCCAACTTGTCCAGAGAAATGACAACCGTATACGTTTGTATACTGGTTGCAGAAGATTTGTTTAATTTAGCTTACTCGTATACTTATAGGGAGAGCTTGTCAACAAGGTTCCACATATGTCCGTTGTCTACTATTGTTGATGCAACTCGTTGACCTGACCTCAATCGCAAAACCATTCATTATAGAGCCGGACTTGCCAGTATATATCACTATCGCGGCATGCATATTTGAGCGTGTCCTTCATGCACGGGATCAGACGCTTTAGTGGCAAAAGCCTTTGAGATATGAGTTTTTTCTTCGTTGTTCCTTGCCCCAGCTTTCCGTACTCATTTGCTCTGGCTTTTCCTTGTTTACATGCTGTACCTCCTCCACAAAAAAAAAAGCAACAATGCACTGCTACGGTTTTTTTTCCAAAAAAACAATGTACCACTGCTAGTTGGTGGCAGGAGAGCGATTTCAGTTGAAACAAAAAGGAAAGGGGTTGGTGGCACCGGACCGGAGCGCGCAGCTTCTTCTTCCCGGCCGCTGAGTTCCCGCCAAGTCGCAGGCGCAGTTCCACCATCGTGCACGCCAATTCATTCGACGGCGCGGAGCTTGATCAGTTCAAGATGGTGTGTGCCACCGATTGAATTTGCCCGGTCTCCAACAACCACAGATACATGTATCGCTTTGGCGCTCTGGAGTATAGTACGTGTGGCACAGGAACACTACTACGATCGATTAGAGGTTTGGTGGACCGCCAGACCAACCAATAAAGAGTCCAGCAAGACTGCTAGCTACAGTACAAATGTAAAGTAAAAAAGAATGCATGCCAAAGTAGGATCATCTCCATTCTCCAGCAAATTACTCATCCTCCACCACCAGTACATTTTCTAAAAAGAATTGTCTATGGAGATCAACAGTCCAAAAAACGAGAGAAATCAAGATTATAGTCATTTGAGGTTTAGGTACAGTACATTTTCTACGGCAGGCAAATTGCCGACCTGAATAAGTACTGTATGTGTTAAAGCGACAGATGCCAATAACCTTTGTGCATGTATAGAATATTTGTGAAGACAGGCAAAAGGAAAGGGGCCAAAACAGCTAGCCTATACACTACAGATTTTTTGAATGGAATCGATACGTTTTTCTCCCTAGATGTGCTGTCGACGATACATCGAGATCGAGTAGCAAAGTCTCACATAGTCACATGCTTCTCGAGAGCATGGACCAGCCGAGGTAGGTGAATTTTGAGCCTGTGGATTCCTCGTTTCAAATCGGAACAGAATTAATATGCGACCGAAAATCAATGGTCTCCTCGACCAAATATCACGAAAGATACAGCAGTCTAGGCCATGAAGAATCCAAGAACCCCGCGGGCCGCGGGGCCGAGTCTGAGGAATCGAAAAAGGGTGAGACGTCTGCACTGCACCCGAATCTCGGCGGCGACGACCGGAATTCCGAACGAATGCGTCGTCGAACTCGGAGCGAGAGAGTTGCAGAGATTAGGTGAGGAGATTTGCATCGGAGGTTGACCAAATAAACCGATGGCGTTTCGGATCGACAGCGACTGACCGCCCGTAGCTGGACGCGGACAGACTCATTCATGCATGACGCATCATGCACCTTTGCACCTTCCAGCAATCCGGCAAGCTGGCTGCTGAACTCAACGAGCGGCCGGCGGCCAATCGGAAAAAAGAACTCGGCGCGGGCGTAGCAGTTAGTTGGTGGCGCGCGGCCGCCGGCGGCCGGTGGCCGGCGGCGAGACTCGATAGCTCCGAGCGCGTGCATGTGCATGCGTTCATACACACGGCTCGACAGCTGACACACTACGGCAGGCAGGTTCTTCCCCGAGTGCCAACTGCACTCGGGGAAGGATCAGTTGCACTCGGGGAAGGCTTCCCCGAGTGCAACTCTCGGGGAAGAGGGTCCGGGGAAGAGGCTCACGGGGAAGCCGCCTTCCCCGAGTGCCAACAACTGCACACTCGGGGAAGGCTTCACCGAGAGGGGCCCTCGCACTCGGGGGAAGATTTGTGGATTTTTTTTTAAAAAAAAATGTAAAAGAGCCCCCGCTCCCGCCGCCGCCCGCCCGCCCGCCGCCCGCCCGCCGCCGCGCGCGCCCGCCCGCCCGCGCCGCCGCGCCGCCCGCGCGCCCGCCGCGCGCGCGCGCCCGCCGCCGCCCGCCGCCGCCCGCGCCGCGCGCCCGCCGCCGCGCGCGCCGCGCGCCCGCCGCCGCGCGCGCCGCGCCGCCGCCGCGCCGCGCGCGCCGCGCCCGCCGCGCGCGCGCGCGCGCCGGCCGCGCCGCCCGCCCGCGCCGCGCGCGCGCGCCCGGCCGCCGCCCGCCCGCCGCTCCCGCCGCCCGCCGCCGCCCGGCCGCCCGCACCACGCGCGGGGAGGGAGCTCGCGTGCGGATCCGGGAGAGGGGGATCCGGGGGAGAGGGGGGTGGGGTGCGGCGGTGGGCGGGGAGAGGGGGGGGGTGGGCGGCGGGCGCGGGGGAGAGGGGGCGGGGGGCGGCGGCGGATCCGTGGAGAGGCGGCGGCGGCGGCGGGGAGGGGGGCGGGGTGCGGCGCGCGAGGGGGGGAGGGGCCGCGGGGGGGGGGGGGGGGTTATACTATTAGGGTTGGGCCGGCTGGAATAATTGGGCCGGCAGGAATAAATGGGCCGGCCCAGGTCTTCCCCGAGAGCTGTTTTCCTGGCACTCGGGGAAGCGTCTCTTCCCCGAGTGCCAGCCAGACGGCACTCAGGGAAGATTTTTTTTTCGTTTTTTTGCCTCATTTTTTTTGTGAAGCCATCCCACATTATTTTAAACTCCTTGCTCAAATTTGGGGTTATTTTGATTTTTTTTGGTATATTTCATTAGTTTTTTTCATTTTGTTGAATTTTTTAGCATACTTCAAATTTGAACTGCAGGTGCACGAAGTAATGAAATTTCTTAATTCAAAAAATGATGTTCATTATATTTGGTGTATGTTGAGGCCATATCTAGGAAGCCACATGAAATTTCGAACATCTTTTTTCCGTAACATGACGAACAACTAGCAGGAAAAGTGTTTGTAAATTATATAAAATCCAAACGAAGTCCGAAAATCATGAAACTTGTGCGGGTGTCATGTTATGGCATGTAGAGGGTCGTATGCAAGAATTGAGAAGATTTCGAGTAAGTTGGGACGTCGGATGCCTCAAACCCACACATCTCCACACATGATATCACTTGAGGCTGATCATGTGTGGAGATGTCTGGGTTTGAGGCACCCGACGTCCCAACTTGCTCGAAATCTTCTCAATTCTTGCATACACCCTCTACATGCCATAACATGACACCCAGACAAGTTTCATGATTTTTGGACTTCGTTTGGATTTTATATAATTTACAAACACTTTTCCTGCTCGTTGTTCGTCATGTTACGGAAAAAAGATGTTCGAAATTTCATATGGCTTCCTAGATATGGCCTCAAAATACACCAAATATAATGAATATCATTTTTGAATTAAGAAATTTCATTACTTCATGCACCTGCGCAGTTCAAATTTGAAGTATGCTAAAAAATTCAACAAAATGAAAAAACTAATGAAATATACCAAAAAATTCAAAATAACCCCAAATTTGAGCAAGGAGTTTAAAATAATGTGGGATGCCTTCAAAAAAAATGAGGCAAAAAAAACAAAAAAACAAAAAATTCTTCCCCGAGTGCCTCACCCTAGCACTCGGGGGGAAGAGACCCTTCCCCGAGTGCTAGGATGAGGCACTCGGGGAAGAGGTTGGCTTCCCCGAGTGCTAGGGTGAGGCACTCGGGGAAGAGGTTGGCTTCCCCGAGTGCTAGGGCGAGGCACTCGGGGAAGAATTTTTTGTTTTTTTGTTTTTTTGCCTCATTTTTTTTTGAAGCCATCCCACATTATTTTAAACTCCTTGCTCAAATTTGGGGTTATTTTGATTTTTTTGGTATATTTCATTAGTTTTTTTCATTTTGTTGAATTTTTTAGCATACTTCAAATTTGAACTGCAGGTGCATGAAGTAATGAAATTTCTTAATTCAAAAAATGATATTCATTATATTTGGTGTATTTTGAGGCCATATCTAGGAAGCCATATGAAATTTCGAACATCTTTTTTCCGTAACATGACGAACAACGAGCAGGAAAAGTGTTTGTAAATTATATAAAATCCAAACGAAGTCCAAAAATCATGAAACTTGTCTGGGTGTCATGTTATGGCATGTAGAGGGTGTATGCAAGAATTGAGAAGATTTCGAGCAAGTTGGGACGTCAGATGCCTCAAACCCAGACATCTCCACACATGATCAAGTGATATCATGTGCGGAGATGTCTGCGTTTGAGGCATCCGACGTCCCAACTTGCTCGAAATCTTCTCAATTCTTGCATACAAATTCTACATGCCATAACATGACACCCGGACAAGTTTCATGATTTTCGGACTTCGTTTGGATTTTATATAATTTACAAACACTTTTCCCGCTCGTTGTTCGTCATGTTACGGAAAAAAAGATGTTCGAAATTTCATGTGGCTTCCTAGATATGGCCTCAAAATACACCAAATATAATGAATATCATTTTTTGAATTAAGAAATTTCATTACTTCATGCACCTGCAGTTCAAATTTGAAGTATGCTAAAAAATTCAACAAAATGAAAAAAACTAACGAAATATCCCAAAATAAAATCAAAATAACCCCAAATTTGAGCAAGGAGTTTAAAATAATGTGGTATGGCTTCACAAAAAAAATGAGGCAAAAAAACAAAAAAAAACAAAAAATTCTTCCCCGAGTGCCTCACCCTAGCACTCGGGGAAGAGACCCTTCCCCGAGTGCTAGGATGAGGCACTCGGGGAAGAGGTTGGCTTCCCCGAGTGCTTAAAAAATTGCACTCGGGGAAGGGGGTCTGCCCCGAGTGCCTCCCTTCCCCGAGTGCCATGGACTATAAGGCACTCGGGGAAGACCCTCTTCCCCGAGTGCATTTCTTCCCCGAGTGCAACACTCGGGGAAGAGTTTCTTCCCCGAGTGCCCGATATTTGGCACTCGGGGAAGCCCAAGGCACTCGGGGAATTTCCACTCTCCCGTAGTGACAGCGTCCTGAAGTTAGTTTGTCGGGCACTTCCAACCCAGATTCTACGGTAGTGTATACAGTCATTAATTATGTTGTTACATATAGTAGGTAATTTGCTGATTTGCAAATGATTTCTTGATGAGAAAGAGTTGGAAGTGTAGAAACCAAGTCTAAGTTAGACACTAGTAAGTTTACACGCAAAACGAGACCCGTCTGGATAATGTGTGGCTGCCCATATGAAGCGTCCCCTCATCAGAGGTGACCAAATGTGACACAAATACCAGTCCCAGGAGGCTGGTAGCACATTTATTACAACAGGTGGAATCAGTCTTTTACATTACGGTTACAGAAAGGGCACGGTAGTGCCAACGCTACAATGAACAACACAAACGCTAGCGACCAAACTACGATAGCAAAGGCTTCCATAGCCTCCTCAGAGTACCACACCATGGAAGCGTTAGGTAGGGCCCTGGTACACAGGCACGGTTGGGTGTAGGGCAATGACCTACTCAACGTCTTCACGGATCGTAATCGGGATCCTCCTCTGTAAAATAGTTAGTAAAACAAGAGTGAGTACATACGTACTCAGCAAATCCAACCCCACCCACGGAGGGGCTTATAAGCAGTATCATGCATAAGGTATAACAAGGATCAGGTTAGGGTTTAGTTTGCAACTCACACATGCGGGGATTCATTTCAAAAGTTTTCGCAAACCATTTTTTGTAATCAAAGTGACCCAAGCTTGTTTTAAGTAAAACCACCGTGGAACTACCGGACTTCCCATCCGTCGTAGCCCGGGCACACGGCCACACACTTCACCCGAGAAAACAACTCACGCCGAGAAAACATCCCGTCCCAAACACTAGTTTTTGTGACCACACCGTGACTCGTCCAATACCGTGGACACGGCTATTCGAATAGGTTTGACACTGCGAGAGGTTGTACATCTTTACCCACAAGTAGGGTACCGTCACACGGACACCTTAGTGCGGTACGGATCCTATCAAAGCCATTACCCACCTTAGCTAACGCTACGAGCCACCACGGAAGCGGCCAAGGGGTTATCCCACATAACCGGGGCGTACCTCACACGAGCGTACCCCTACTCCTTGGTCTCCCGGCTGCTCACCCGCACACCAGATGGCAAGTAGATTAACTAGTGGGATTTATGCTAAGCCGTTGCCACATACAACGGTCGAGTGGTTGTACGAGGGTTTGGGTCAGGTGAGATGTCACGCAACCCGGTCCTTAACCGACAAGATGGACAACTCCCAACACGCTCAACCACACGAGTACGAGCTCACCCATACTCGACACACACGTCCATCCCGTCTACCCGAGTTCTTTACTCATTTTCCAAACATATCCCATTTCCATTTTTAAAGCACTCACACATTTTGAAAGCACTCACACATTTTTAAAGCACTCATTTAGGCCAAAACAAGGTTCAATCATAGCAATCAAGGGTGGCTATCCTACCATGTTTTTGCAGTAAAACAATATGCGATTTATAAAACGGGTATAGGATATATTTATAAAACTAGGACAGAAGCATGCATCAAAGGGGGAGGTTGAACTTGCCGTCTTCGAAGTCTTCGGGGAGTGCCGGCTCGGCGTTCGGGACCTCGGGCTCCTGCTCGCAGTAGTCGGCCTCGATTTCCGGCTCGGGGTACCTTACTCCGTCTACTCCGTCGGCTAGGGCATACACACACACAAGCAAGCAATGTTAGCACTCACGGTTCCGGCCGAGCTCGGGGGGAAAAGGTGAGTGGAGAGGGGGTATATATATATAGGTGAGATAGGGTTTGGTATTAACCAGGAAGGAAAGGCGGGTATGAGAAAGGGGCTAGGTTAGGGGGGGTTTAGATATTAAGGACCTTATTGGTAATTCCTAATAACAGTAAAAAGGGTGTTTATGCTAATATAAACTAAGTTAGGGTCCTTTTATAATTTATTCCAGGGTATAATAGTGTTTAACCTTTAATTAACCATTAACTCAGGGACTTATTTGGAAGGGAATAAAGAGAAATAGGGGGGAATGGCTCGGTTTGAAGGAATAAGGGGGAAGAACGGGGGGGTTCTTGGCAAAAGTGCCATCCCCTTCCCCTCCTTCGATCCGGACGAACGAGGAGGGGGGGGGGGGGTGCGGCCGCGCCGCCTCGGTCCGGCGGCGGGGCGGCGAGCCCCCGGGGTTGGTGGCGGCCGGAGGTAGGGGAAAAGGGTGATGAGGGCTAGGGCAACTCATACCCGTGCTCACCTTCGGTTCTAGTGGAGTGGGGGCGGCGGATCGATGGTGGGCGGGGGCGGCGGCGGTGCTACGGCGGCGGCGGCGCGTTGCGGCTCGGGGAGGCGGCTCGGGGGGAGGTTGCTTGCGGTGCGGTGTGGCGAGGTGATGGTGATGCCGGCCTTAAATAGGTGGCGAAGGTCGGTTCGGGGGGGAGGGGGGGGATATTTTCCCCCGGCGAGGTCGCCGGCGAGCTCGGGGAGCTTCGCGAGCTCCGGCCGGCGATGCGACGATTCGATTGGGTCGGCGTGCGCGAGAGGTTAGGTAGCGGATTGGACTCGTCGTGCGGGCGTGGGGGTGGGGGCCGCGGTCGGCCGGTGAGCTCGGGCGGGGGGAGAAGTTAATGGCGCGGCCGCGTTGAGCGGCTCCGGCGTCCGGCCAACCGGTGGGCTGCGGTGGCGTGTGGAGGCGGTGACCTTGCCGGCGTGCCGAGGAGGAGGGGGGGGGGGCGGTAGCAGGCGCGGGGGTCCCGGGGTCAACCCTCGTCAGGCGCCGGTCGGCGCATGCTCGGCCGCGCGGGTGGAAGGAGAAGGGAAGGGAAGAAGGAAGGAGAAAGGAAAGAGAAAAGAGGAAAAAGAAAAAGGAAAAGGAGAGAAAAGAAAGAAGGAAAAGGGAAGAAAAGAAAAGAGAAATGGAGGAAAATAGGGAAAAGGTTGGAAAAATTAGGAAAATTGCGAGGGAAATTAGGGGAGGGTTTTGTGGGGTTTTTTCCAATTTCCCGGGCGTCGGCGGGATTTTCGGGCCGGCGGTGACGGCGAGGCGGACGGGCCGGCGGGACCGCGGCGGGCGCGGGATTCCGGCCGGTGGCCGACCGCGGCGTTGGGAAGGTGCGCGGGGGCGTGACCGAGGTGCGGTGCGGCGGGGAATCGCGGCACGCGCGTCGGGGAAAAAGAGAGAGAGAGGGGGAGAGGAAAACAGTGGCTATGGTTTGATTGATATTTGAGCTCGGCGGATCGGTTTCGAAATTACGCATGCTTTACTGGGTGATTTATTTATGGCTAAAAACGCGGGCGTAACAAACCTACCCCACTTAAAATGAATCTCGTCCTCGAGATTCGGCTAGGTCTCAAATAGGTGGGGAAATTCTTTCCTCAGAGCATCCTCCCGCTCCCATGTAGCTTCTTCTACCCCGTGTCTACTCCATTGGACTCTGCACACCCGTACTTCGGTTGTCCTTGTTCGCTTGGCCACAGTGTCTAAGATCTTGACGGGCACCTCCTGGTACCTAAGGTCTGGCTGTAGATCAATGGTCTCCACTGGTACTCGCTTTTCCTCCAGAACCTTCAAACATCGGCGTAGCTGAGAGATGTGGAATACTGGGTGTATATCTGCCATCCTCTCGGGTAGCTCCAGTCGATATGCTACTGCTCCGACTCTCTTGAGCACTTTATACGGGCCGATGTACCGAGGGGCCAACTTCCCGTGTACTTGAAACCTTCGAGTCCCCCGGATGGGTGAAACCTTGAGGTAGACGAAGTCTCCTGGATTGAAGCTCGCTTCACGCCTCTTCTTGTCTGCGTAGCTCTTCTGTCGGGACTGAGCGGCTTTCAGCTTCTCCCGGATATCGCCCTACTCGTTCCTCGGCTTCCTTTATAAGCGCGGGCCCAACCAGGGCACGCTCTCCTACTTCTGACCACATCAGGGGTGTTCTGCACTTCCTCCCGTATAGCGCTTCGAATGGCGACATTCCCAGACTTGCTTGGTAGCCGTTGTTGTAGGAAAATTCTGCATACGGCGAGCTGCGCTCCCAATCCTTGCCGTAGGTGAGGACGCAGGCTCTCAACATATCTTCCAAAATCGATTCACCCTCTCGGTCTGTCCGTCGGTCTGGGGGTGGTACGCTGAGCTGAAGTCTAGCTTGGTACCCATGGCTTTGTGCGGGCTTTTCCGAACCTAGAGGTGGAGCGGGTCCCCTCGTCGGAGACTATTCTGCTGGGCACTCCGTGCAGCTTCACTATATTTTCTATGTAGAGTTTTGCCAACCTTTCTCCTCCATAGGTGGTCCGTACGGGTAGAAAGTGAGCGACCTTAGTGAGTCGGTCCACGATCACCCATATGGAGTCATGTCCCTTCTGAGTCCTTGGCAACCCTACTATGAAATCCATACCTATCTCGTCCCACTTCCATACTGGGATTGGCAAAGGTTGCAACAGTCCTGCGGGCTTCTGATGTTCGGCTTTGATCCTCTGACAAGTGTCGCAGTGGGCGACGAACCGTGCAATGTCTGCCTTCATCCCATTCCACCAGTACTTCTGCTTTAAGTCCATGTACATCTTGGTGGATCCGGGTGAATGGAATATGTTGAGTTGTGTGCCTCATCCATGATGGTCCGTCGGAAATCTCCACCTTCGGGCACGCATATCCTGTTCTTGTACCACGGGGTGCCTTGGTCATCTACCCACGAAGTCGGGGGCCTTGTTCTCTCGGTGTGCTTGCGGATCCTCATCGGATCCTCGTCGGCTTCTTGGGCCTTCGGATCTTCTCTTCTAGGGTAGGCTGAACACTCGACCGACGGACGTAGCCTTGGGGAACGATGTGTACGTTGAGTCGGGCCATCTCCTCTTGCAAGCGAGCACTCTTGGGTGCCGCCTTCTCGTAGGTTTTCGGCTTAGGGCATCGGCTACCACGTTGGCTTTCCTGGGGGTGGTAGTGGATTTCTAGGTTGTAGTCCTTGACTAGCTCTAGCCATCTTCTCTGCCTTAGGTTCAAGTCGGCTGGGTGAAGATATACTTTAGACTCTTGTGGTCCGTGTAGATTTCACACTTGTTCCCGATCGATAGTGTCTCCGGATCTTCGGGGCATGCACTACGGGCCGCAAACTCCGGATCATGGGTGGGATAGTTCCGCTCATGGGGTTTGAGGGCGACGGGAGGCGTATGCCACTACCTTCCCATCTTGCATGAGCACACATCCTAACCCTTGTCGGGAGGCGTCGCAATATACGACAAAGTCCCGTTGAATGTCCGGCGGGGTCGCACCGGGGCCGTGGTCAACCTCTTCTTCAACTCTTGGAAACTTCTTTCACGAGGCCTCGGTCCGGTTAAACTTCTTCTCTTTCTTGAGCAAGCTCCGTCATGGGCGGGCGATCTTGGAAAATCCCTCGATAAATCTCCGTGTAGTAACCGGCTAAACCTAGGAAACTCCCCGATTTCACTCACGTTGGTTGGTTCTTGCCGGTTGGAGGCTTGTCTCCACTTTCCGGGGTCTACGGCTACTCCTTCTGCAGTCAGAATGTGCCCAAGGAAGGATATCTTCTCTAGCCAAAATTCACACTTGCTGAACTTGGCGTATAGCTTGTGTGCCCTCAATTTTCCCAGTACCACTCGAAGATGTTGTTCATGCTCCTCTACACTCTTCGAGTAAACAAGTATGTCGTCAATGAAGACCACGACAAACTTGTCCAATTCCTCCATGAACACCTTATTCATGAGGTTCATGAAGTACTGTTGGGGCATTGGTTAGTCCAAAGGACATCACCGTGAACTCATATTGCCGTAGCGAGTGACAAAGGCGATCTTGGGGATGTCACTTTCCCCGATCTTGAGCTGGTGGTACCCACGATCTTAGATCTACCTTCGAGAAGTACTTGGCTCCCTTCGGTTGGTCAAACGGGTCATCTATTCCGGGAAGAGGGTACTTGTTCTTAATAGTGACCTCGTTCAGCGAGCGATAGTCCACACACATCCTCATGCTCTTATCCTTCTTTTCCACGAAAAGCACTGGGGCTCCCCATGGTGATGAGCTTGGTCTGATGAACCCACTTCGGCGGAGTTACGCTAGCCGTTGCTTCTTCAATTCTGCCAACTCAGGGGCTGCCATCCTATAGGGCCTCTTGGCTATGGGAGAGGTTCCAGGGATAAGGTCGATCACGAACTCTATGTCCCTGTCGGTGGCATTCCGGGGAGCTCTTCGGGGAACACATCCGGGTATTCTCGTACTACCGGGACATCTTCTATGGACTTGGCTTCTATGTTGAAAACCATTATATCCGCCTGTGTCCCCGGGTGTGGCAGGTCACTTGTATCCCGTCGGGGGTTGGTCGGGTGCACTACTTTATCGGCGCGGCTTATGAGGCCATGGTGTTGGCTTAACCAATCCATACCAAGGATCACATCTATCCCCTTGGATTTCGGTACTACCAAGTCGCTAGGAATTCTACCCCACTTAAAATAATCCTTACCGGGGGCATCCCGATTGACAATTAATGTCACCTCCGGTGTTCGAGTTATTAGGGGTGCTTTGAGTAGTACCGTGGGTATGCTATGCTTTTCCACAAAGCTTGAGGATATAAATGAGTGCGATGCTCCCGAATCGAATAGTATGGTAGCCAAAGCGAGCTGACCAGGAACTCACCGAGTACCACTCCTTGCGCTTCTTGTGCCTCCTGCGCATTGATGTGATTCACCCGAGCGCGTCCATACGACTGCTGGGGCTGCCTCATCTGTGGTTGTTGGGGTTGTTGCCGAAGCTGTTGTTGCTGCGCACTGGCATGCGGTTGGCTCCTGACGCAAGTGGCCTTGGTCCGTTTACCGAGTTGGAGTAGGTGGTGGTGGCTGGCTTTTTAGCATAGGGGCAGTTGGCGATGAAGTGCCCTGTTTCCCGGCAGTTGAAACACACTCGGGAGCTGTTGTTGTTGTTGTTGGTAGTGAGCTGGCTGGTGTTGTTCTGTGGGGGCTTCATGGCATTCTGGTTGTAGGAGGGCTTGAACTGGGCTCCGGGGGCTTGTAAGCTTGTGGCTTGGGTTTGGGTTGCATGCGCATAGGGGCTTGGAACCTGGACGGGGGGGTGTCCAAAGTTTCTTGGTCTCCGGGACCGCTCTTCTTTCGCTTGGCCTTGTGTTCCATGAACTTGCGCTTGTTTTCCTTCTTCTCCTCGGCCTTTGCCCTTTCCGTGAGGATTGCCATGTTCATAAGGGTATTAAAGTCCGGGTAAATGCGAGGAGTCGGCGGTGTCCTCGGTTCGGAGTCGACCCCTTCTTGAACATCTCTTGCTTTTTGGAGTCTTTATCCACCTCCTCGGGGGCATAGCGTGCCAGCTCTATGAACTGGTACGTGTACTCCTCCACAGACATGTTGCCTTGGCGGAGTTCGCGGAACTCATCTGCCTTCCGCTTCGGGGGTAGCCTGCGGGATATGGTAGCGGCGGAACTCCTCCACGAATTCATCCCATGTGATGGCGGAGGGATCCTTGGCTGCAGCGCAGTAATTCTCCCACCAAGCTAGGGGGCGTCCCGGTGAGTTGGTGAGCTGCCGAGGAGAACCTTGTCATGGTCCTCGCGAAGGGAGGGGCTCCGGTTCCCTCGGGATGGCTCTCAGCCAATCGTCAGCGTCCAAAGGATTCACCGACCCGCTAAAAGTGGGCGGCTTAGTCCTGAGGAACTCGATCAGCTTTTCATTCATGCTCATGGCACGGGGTCTTGGGCGGTTGATGGCATTGAAGATAGCCTCCATCAGGACAGTCTGGTTGGCTAAGACTTGGGCCAAGTCAATAGGAGGGGGTGGTGGTGGCAGGACCACGTTTTCTCCTCCATCTTCATTTTGGTTAACCTCTGTTCGGGGGAGACGCTCCCTCCGATCGGCTTGCGATCCCTCGGCGTACGATCGGTGGGTCCGACAGGCGCCTGGAAACCATCTGTAAAGAAACGGGTTTTCTAAGAGGTCTAGTTTTATGTGATGTTTAAGTGGATTATAACGGATTTCTTTTGAAAAGGCAGGGTTTATTCTGCCGGTAAGCACACAACAAGCATACAGCAAACAACAAGCACAAACCAGTTTTTATTACAAACCAACGAGGAGGATACATCCCGACTACGCGGACACACTACACGACTAAAGGCTAAGGCGCGACTTGGACCGGTACGGCTTCATTCCCTGGGTCTTGGGGCGCACTACTCGCGAGGAGAGCTGTCTTCTGGGGGCGAGTGTTCTTCCAGCGGGATGAGCAGCTCGTCATCGTTTCCTCCTTCAGGGTCTCCGTTTTCCTGAGGCTGTGCTGCGGCTTCGGTGGTGGGCCGTTGGGGTTTCGGTGACCGTTGTTGGTGGTCTTTGGTGAGACTTCTATGGCTCCTCCCCATCCTACCAGGGGTGTTCCCAGCAGAACTTGAGGTTCTCCAATGGCTGGAACGGGCGTTCCGCCATGGGTCCATTCTTGCATGCGTTGGTCCTGGATCCTTCTGAGACTTTCCTGGGCAACGGCTTCACTGCTTATGGCCGCGGCGGTCCTTGCTTCAGCTTGAGCCACTCGGACTTGGTGCATCCGTACTGTGACTTCAGCTTGCTCAGCCCGGCTGATCTGTTCCCTCAAGTGTCTGTCCTGGTCATCAAAGAGCTTGTCCAGGGAGACAAGGTAGGCGACTATGTGGTATAGCAGGTCTTCTTGGTGTCGGTGTCGCTCCAAGTTCCTCATGCGGGCCTGCCAAACTGGGGTCCTGATGGCGGGAGGGAAGTACCTCATTGGTGTTGGGACGAGGTGCTCTTCGTAGATTTGGCACAGGTAGCGGAGGGCTTTTCTGAGGGCCAAAGGATAGGTATCCCGGTGTCGGAACCCTGTGGCGGTCACGCGCCACGGCTCGATGTTGGTGTGGCGGTTGCTTCTAGCGACGGAGAGGACCACTCTACAGCGAAGAGTGCCGAGTTGCTCGTACTCTCTGCTGTAGTACCTAGGGCGCTCGGTGATACCGAGGCGCTCCGGGGAGTGGATGAGCGAGGCGAGCAAAACCAGGCTCCTCCTGGCACACGCCTTGGGTCCATCCATCTTCCGCCATCTGAAAACAAGGGTAGAGTTGAACAGGTTGTGGTGGGGTACAAAAGATGGATAACTTTATTTAGTAGGAAGGTTGGGGTACATCCTTCGGGGTACACTTATTATCACTAGGACTCAACTTCTAGCCTAACACCCTAGTCTTATCCTCATGGCGACTCTTCCTCTAGCTGGATACGGCGCTTCTTCAGCGGAAGATCTTGCTCCAGTATCTCGTCTTCAGTCTGGGTACCTTTGTCCCAGTGGGTTTCTTCGGGTTCATCCTCTTCTGCTCTGGCTCCTTCATCTCTGCTTCTTCGCTCCTTTAGTTCATCCCATAGCTGTTTGTGGAACATCTCTGATCGTTCCTTTTCCCTGAAGTAGTCTTGCCTCATGTTGTGCAGCTCAACTTCTGCTATGGTTGTCTTTACCCTTTCTAGTTCTATCCTCTGTTCTGCTCTTTCCGCTCTGTCGATCTGCTGCTTCAGTTGCTGGGCTTGCTCCTGATAAAGGTGGTCTAGGCCTCTGAGGTATATGGATAGGTGGGAAACTGCCTCTTCTAAGTCTTCTTCCTCTCGTTCTAGACCTCTCATGCGATCAATCCACGAGCGTCCTCTTCCTCCGGAGGGTGGAAAGAATCCCATTGGAGTCCTTCGGAGGTGCTTGTCTATAAACCACTCGTAGCCGTCGCGGGGCCTTCCGAGCGACCTTGGGGTAGGTGTCGGCAAAGCGAAAACCGGTGGCGAGAGACGAACCATGGCTCTATGTCGGGGTAAAGCGTGCTTCTTCCCACAAAGATCAGCAGCTTACACCGAAGGGTGCCGAAGCGTTCGTACTCCCGGTAGACGAACTCTGGCGGATCCCTTACTCCGACGCGCTCTAGGCTGAGTAGCAACAGGTTAGGGAGGCCAGGCTGGACGGGGCAAATTCCTCCGTTCCACTCGGGGTTAGGCATCTGGAAACAAGCAAGAATCAAGGTAAGAATTTGGGAAAAGGTGAGTTTAGCAAAGGAAAGGTTAGAGGGGGCCAGAGGAGGTCTCGTATCCTAGGGGTCATGTCCTACGGCCAACTCGGCTGCGATACCACCGAAGCGTCCCCTCATCGGAGGTGACCAAATGTGACACAAATACCGGTCCCGGAGGCCTGGTAGCACATTTATTACAACAGGTGGAATCAGTCTTTTACATTACGGTTACAGAAAGGGCACGGTAGTGCCAACGCTACAATGAACAACACAAACGCTAGCGACCAAACTACGATAGCAAAGGCTTCCATAGCCTCCTCAGAGTACCACACCATGGAAGCGTTAGGTAGGGCCCTGGTACACAGGCACGGTTGGGTGTAGGGCAATGACCTACTCAACGTCTTCTGGACTGTAATCGGGATCCTCCTCTGTAAAATAGTTAGTAAAACAAGAGTGAGTACATACGTACTCAGCAAATCCAACCCCACCCACGGAGGGGCTTATAAGCAGTATCATGCATAAGGTATAACAAGGATCAGGTTAGGGTTTAGTTTGCAACTCACACATGCAGGGATTCATTTCAAAAGTTTTCGCAAACCATTTTTGTAATCAAAGTGACCCAACTGTTTTAAGTAAAACCACTGTGGAACTACCGGACTTCCCATCCGTCGTAGCCCAGGCACACAGCCACACACTTCACCCAGAAAACAACTCACGCCAGAAAACATCCCGTCCCAAACACTAGTTTTTGTGACCACACCGTGACTCGTCCAATACCGTGGACACGGCTATTCGAATAGGTTTGACACTCTGCAGAGGTTGTACATCTTTACCCACAAGTAGGGTACCGTCACACGGACACCTTAGTGCCGGTACGGATCCTATCAAAGCCATTACCCACCTTAGCTAACGCTACGAGCCACCACGGAAGCGACCAAGGGGTTATCCCACATAACCGGGGCGTACCTCACACGGAGCGTACCCCTACTCCTTGGTCTCCCGGCGCTCACCCGCACACCAGATGGCAAGTAGATTAACTAGTGGGATTTATGCTAAGCCGTTGCCACATACAACGGTCGAGTGGTTGTACGAGGGTTTGGGTCAGGTGAGATGTCACGCAACCCGGTCCTTAACCGACAAGATGGACAACTCCCAACACGCTCAACCACACAGGTACGAGCTCACCCATACTCCTGACACACACGTCCATCCCGTCTACCCAATTCTTTACTCATTTTCCAAACATATCCCATTTCCATTTTTAAAGCACTCACACATTTTGAAAGCACTCACACATTTTTAAAGCACTCATTTAGGCCAAAACAAGGTTCAATCATAGCAATCAAGGGTGGCTATCCTACCATGTTTTTGCAGTAAAACAATATGCGATTTATAAAACGGGTATAGGATATATTTATAAAACTAGGACAGAAGCATGCATCAAAGGGGGAGGTTGAACTTGCCGTCTTCGAAGTCTTCGGGGAGTGCCGGCTCGGCGTTCGGGACCTCGGGCTCCTGCTCGCAGTAGTCGGCCTCGATTTCCGGCTCGGGGTACCTTACACCGTCTACTCCGTCGGCTAGGGCATACACACACACAAGCAAGCAATGTTAGCACTCACGGTTCCGGCCGAGCTCGGGGGGAAAAGGTGAGTGGAGAGGGGGTATATATATATAGGTGAGATAGGGTTTGGTATTAACCAGGAAGGAAAGGCGGGTATGAGAAAGGGGCTAGGTTAGGGGGGGTTTAGATATTAAGGACCTTATTGGTAATTCCTAATAACAGTAAAAAGGGTGTTTATGCTAATATAAACTAAGTTAGGGTCCTTTTATAATTTATTCCAGGGTATAATAGTGTTTAACCTTTAATTAACCATTAACTCAGGGACTTATTTGGAAGGGAATAAAGAGAAATAGGGGGGAATGGCTCGGTTTGAAGGAATAAGGGGGAAGAACAGGGGGTTCTTGGCAAAAGTGCCATCCCCTTCCCCTCCTTCGATCCAGACAGAACAGAGGAGGGGGGGGGCGGCCGCGCCGGCCTCGGTCCGGCGGCGGGGCGGCGAGCCCCTGGGGTTGGTGGCGGCCAGAGGTAGGGGAAAAGGGTGATGAGGGCTAGGGCAACTCATACCCGTGCTCACCTTCGGTTCTAGTGGAGTGGGGCGGCGGATCGATGGTGGGCAGGGGCGGCGGCGGTGCTACCGGCGGCGGCGGCGCGTTGCAGCTCAGGAGGCAGCTCAGGGGAGGTTGCTTGCGGTGCGGTGTGGCGAGGTGATGGTGATGCCGGCCTTAAATAGGTGGCGAAGGTCGGTTCGGGGGGAGGGGGGGATATTTTCCCCCGGCGAGGTCGCCGGCGAGCTCGGGGAGCTTCGCGAGCTCCGGCCGGCGATGCGACGATTCGATTGGGTCAGCGTGCGCAGAGGTTAGGTAGCGGATTGGACTCGTCGTGCAGGCGTGGGGTGGGCTGCGGTCGGCCGGTGAGCTCGGGCAGGGGAGAAGTTAATGGCGCCGGCCGCGTTGACCGGCTCCGCGTCCCCGCCAACCGTGGGCCTGCGGTGGCGTGTGGAGGCGGTGACCTTGCCGGCGTGCGAGGAGGAGGGGGGGGCGGTAGCGAGGGCGCGGGGGTCCCGGGGTCAACCCTCGTCGGGGCGCCGGTCGGCGCATGCTCGGCCGCGCGGGTGGAAGGAGAAGGGAAGGGAAGAAGGAAGGAGAAAGGAAAGAGAAAAGAGGAAAAAGAAAAAGGAAAAGGGGAGAAAAGAAAGAAGGAAAAGGGAAGAAAAGAAAAGAGAAATGGAGGAAAGTAGGGAAAAGGTTGGAAAAATTAGGAAAATTGCGAGGGAAATTAGGGGAGGGTTTTGTGGGGTTTTTTCCAATTTCCCGGGCGTCGGCGGGATTTTCGGGCCGGCGGTGACGGCGAGGCGGACCGGGCGGCGGGACCGCGGCGGGCGCGGGATTCCCGGCCGGTGGCCGACCGCGGCGTTGGGAAGGTGCGCAGGGGCGTGACCGAGGTGCGGTGCCGGCGGGAATCGCGGCACGCGCGTCGGGGAAAAAGAGAGAGAGAGGGGGAGAGGAAAACAGTGGCTATGGTTTGATTGATATTTGAGCTCGGCGGATCGGTTTCGAAATTACGCATGCTTTACTGGGTGATTTATTTATGGCTAAAAACGCGGGCGTTACACCATATGCTCAATGTGTCCCCTTATTTAATAAAGTGGGAGCAGAAGATCCGAGAGGAATACTAGACGTACTACATAATACAAAATCTGCATTGGGAACTATGGTTTCTTGTTAAAGGTTCTTCAACATTTAAAGTCTACGAGTAAAGTCTGGGTTGGGAGTGCCCTCATGCAGCTAGTCAGTATTTGTTATTTTTAAAATAATATTATCTGTAGGAAGTGCTTAGTAAATTTTATTTGTAAAATTCTTTCACATATGAGTGCAATTTTACGGGACGCGTGTGACAAGTCTAATTAATCCAGCTTTCTACAGTAATGCTAACCGGTGGTAGACACTCGTGGTTTCCTGACATGTCTGACCGTGCTCTGCTTCAACGCTCCATGGAAACAAGCCTTTGACGAGGGCCTAATTAAGCATGGTTTCTCACATGGAAAGCGTTGCTACAGGTGAAATCCGGCCGCTCCTTTTTCTTTTTCCAGGAAATGCTATACGGTTGACACGGAGCACTTCTTATTTTTACTGAACAATACTGAAGTGGGCAGGCTTGACGACCGTGCGTTGCATGTAAACAGAATTACTGACAAGGAAAATAATTAAACTCTCCGTGGACGGGAGATCAGGTTTGCGCTATTAATTTGTATACTCAGTCAGTAAAGCAACGCGTGTTCACACGCTTGGACAGGGACAGACGACAAGACCCAGGTCCGTCGACCCCAACTGCCTCAGAGACCACGGTCTCGCAGCTACTGCTGCTGCCGGCTAGCAACGACCACGGCAAGACACCGTGGCTGGCCAACTGGCCATGCATTACGAAAATGCAACCGAGAATATTCGCCGCCGGCTAGCAAAACAAGATACTAGTAGTGCTTCGTAAAAAAAATGTTAGCAGAACATACTACTACAAGAAATTAGTTTTTAGTTCAATGATAGAACGATTCAGTATGATGCCATCCGAGTTTTCAAATTTTGATGTCCTCGTCTGTTTTTTTAGAATTTTTTAAAATTCTATGCAGGATATTCCATTGTCCAATGCTGTACTGGCCGAGTCGACGACGGCCTTGTTTAGTTGGTTGAAAAATTTGCAAATTTAACTGTTGGAATTCATGCAGCACGTTTCGTTTATTTGTGGTAAATATTATCCTAATATGGTCTAACTAGGCTCAAAAGATTTGTGTCGCAAAGGACATTCAAGCTGTGTAATTAATTATTTTTATCTATATTTAATACTCTAAACATATGTACTCAGAGAGTATTTTTAGCGTATTTAATGTGATGTGATAGAGAGGTGAAGAAAGATTACAAATTTTAGCCATCTAAACCAGGTCTTGACCTCGGCACATCTCGGCAATGTGGATTGTGTTGCACATGCTGGTGACATCTGACATGTACCGGACGGACGTGGCATGCATGCAACGCTGAGGGGGCCAGCGGCGTGCTGGGCGGGAGCGGGGACCCTCTCTTTTCCTGCGAAGGATAGGCGTGGGGATTGTTGGATCTGAAAGCACTTTCTACTGGTGCGTCGTGGATGTATGTTCACATGACATGAAGGAATGCAGGATTGAACCAGTCTTTGAATCTTCAGTACGTGCGTGCCTCCCTCGAATGACGCGACGAATGCGTCGTATCACTAAATCTTGTGACGCCGGTCTGGATATAATCGTTTACCGCGCTCCTCGATTAAAAATAATGCTAGTGATGTTGCACTTTAAGTTCATTTTTGGAGTACGTCAACACGGTTGAGTGCTTGGGTTCAGTTGGATATCTCTTTTGACGGGGGCAAAACAGTAGTATGTCATTAGTGGCTTAATCTCAATGGTCTCTTGTCTAAATATACAACCCTCTGCGCAGCTAATTAAACTAGCGCAAGTCGGAGTCCTATTCTTCATTTTTCTTTTTAAATTAGCTGGGTTTGTTCTTTAAATACCTCGTGTTTTGTTATTTTCTTTGATCGGATTTTTGCTCATTTGATTATCAGATTATGTGCGGTTACAATTCAGAACACTGTACTAAAATTCAAACCTTGGAGAAACATGCATGTTAGCTAGGCTGATTGACTGAACAAGGGACACCGTAGCGGTCAGTCTAGTGCCACCATGCGTGTCAATGAAGAAACAGATGTATACCCAACTCTGGCCTGTGGGAGATATAGCTTCCGGCCGGTCGGGCTTGTTTGGTGGCGGAAAGTACCTAGAACTAACCTGATGCGCGGTTCCGGGGAATGTCTCAACTCTCAAGCGGCAGCCAGCAGCCATCACGCACTAAACACACAATGCACGGAAAGGGTGCATAGCCGCTAAATTAGAATATCCAAAACTGCTTTATCCTTTCATTTGTGCATGCATGCGCATGCATCGCATCATCATTATTTTCCAAAAGAAAATTTGTTTGATATCACCCCGTCCAACATCAACCCTAATAGTCGCCGCCGGCTGCCCTCTCGGCACCCACACCGCGTCCCGACGGTCCCCCTCCTCTGCCCTCCGGTGGCCTCGCCGGAGCCGGTAGGGAGGAGCGGGGACCGTTTCCTTTCGGAGGTCTAGTTTTTTTTCCTTCTTATGTTTGGTTTCTAGCGACATCAACAGGGTGGTGGTGAAGATGACGTTATGGAATAGGGTATCTTCGGCCTCTCTCTACCTTGATAACGTTCTTTCAGGCGCCGACAAAAGGGGGTTGATTCTGCCAGATCTGTAGATTATTTTCAGATCTTTGCAGTTGGTGTGTTCGTTAGGAGTAGACCTGGGAATGGATTATCAATAGTTCATGTCCAATTGGATTTTACTAGTTGGATTGTCTTGGACTTGGATTTAGTTGGATCGTGGATTTCAATGGACAAAAAAAAGTAGGATAATCCAATTGGTGTTGGATTTGCCCAGACCTAGACGGTCGCCGTCGTAGTACTTCTGCTACCTACTCGTCGTGCTCGTCGACGGCTCCGTCACTGTCTGGGTCGCCGTGTCGTTCGTCTCGCTCTACGTCGTCCTCGTCTGGACATCACCGCGCCGCTCGCCATGGCGCCCTCGCTGCCTCGCCACTCCTCATCGGTAACGTCGTCGCCGCCGCTCACACCCTTTGTTCTCCAGCTCGCGGCCGCCGGCCCGTCGTCCACCCTCGCCGCCGGCCGCGGGCACCCGGCTCGCGCGGTGGGCGCGGCACTCCAGCTCGCGTGGCGGCTGCACAGATCGAGCTGGCCAGCGCCACTCAGTGTCTTTGCGGACATGCCAAAAGGAGGTCGATCGTTCAGCATGAGGCAGCAGGAGGAAGAAACCAAGCTGATGCCTTCGGCCGTCGTGGTCTTCTCATGGGAGCTGGTGCTCAAGGCGACGACGTCGCGACGTGCCGCCGGGGAGCCCGAAGAAGGTGCCACATCGGCAACCACCGGCGTGACGGCTCTCCGTGCCGCCACCGCCGCGGCCGGGCGTCGTGCGCTCGCGACGAGGAGCTTGTCGTCGAGGGGCGCGTGCCGTCCGGCCGGAGGGACGACTTTGGCGGCGTACCTAGCGTGCCCCAAGAGCAACGGCGGCGGCGGCACGGAGCCCCCATCCCCCACCGGCGGTCGCCGGAGATCCGCCCGCCACGTGCCCGTCGCGTCGTGCCACTCTCCCCTCGTGCTTCACCGGCCACTAGCTCACTACGCCGCGCCGCTCCCACCCTACCATCGAGCTCCGACGCCACCGTCTTGAACCCCGGCCAGGCCGTCGGAGCAGCTCTCGCGCCCACCGGCGGAGCTCCGTCCTCCTTTGTTGCCTGCGTTTGTTGGTGGTGAAGCTGAAGCCAATGAAGACTTTGGATGTATTGGATGGATTTGGATGTCACATTAATTATTAGGATTGGATTGGATTGAGTGTACATGTAGATTGGACTTTAGTTGGATTTCTTTGAATTGGATTTGGATCTTAATCCATTCCCAGGTCTAGTTAGGAGATGCAGTTGGCTATCCTTTGTTGGGCTGGTTTGACCTCTTTCTTCGATCTGTTCTTCGTTAAGTTCTGGTTTCTTCGACCCGCTGGTTTGGTGATGACGGATTGCAAGCCTGCGTTGCTTGAGATGTTGCCCCGGTCGATGTTCTTTCAGTGTTAGATAGATCTCGTTGTAAGCAGTGGGTGGTTTTTTTGGTCTTCAAAGCCTTGTGTGGTGATGGTGTTTGCAGATGCTTCTTCCTTTGTTGCCTTTTCAGTGCATTTTTCAAGCTCCAGTGGACGACAAACTTTGGAAGGAAGAAGACGACCAAAGTGCTCTTCAATGTAATTTTATTTTCTATTTTCTTTGCGTCGTTGTGTGTCAAGCTGTCTTTCCCTTATACTGCTAATTGTTTTCCTTGATATGAATCAGACATGAGTACACCCTTTTGGGTGTCTAAAAAAACAAAAAAAAAAACTTGTTTGTTCTCATCTCTCTTTTTGCTTCCTGGCACATGGGAAATCGCAGCTAGCTAGCTAGCTAGCTAAGGTCCAACGTTAAGTTTCACCAACTCATCTTTCACGGACTACACAGCGTTGAAAATTTGAAATAGAGCCGTCCGTCGTTGGACGGAAATTCTCTTCAAATCAACTTTGAAAGTCGTCCAAACACGGCGCGGGCGGGATATATATAGTAGCTCTCTTTCGCCGTTTCGCGTTCAAACTAACGTTTTCCGTACACAAAGCAAAGCGTTCAAATAGAGCCGTTTTGATTTGCTACGTATATATGGACTTTGTTCGTGAATCTTTATACTAGTATATATAGATTACTAGTGGTTTTTGACGCACAAAATCCGTGCGTGCCATGTTTTGGATTACCCGTGTCTTGTTAGGTGCTAGTTGCATGCGCACGTGGGCCCGGATCGAGAACGCACTTTTGCACCGTGCGTGCATGCATGTCAGATCGTTCAAATAAAGTGGCTCGCCTCCCTGCTAGTTTAAGCGGCGACAAAAGTAAGCCAAGTTTATTCTCTTTTAATTTAGAAAATTAAATTAGGCTCGTTTTCGCCGGCGAGAGAACAAGGTAGAGGGAGTAGAGACGCCGTCGTGTTTTCCCGGTCGCCTCCCGCGCGCTCGCTTGGTGGTCGCGTCGCAGCTTCCAAGGCCGTGTGCGCTAGTGCTGGTTCTCGCCGCCGTGACTCTCGAAAAGTGCAGCTCGCCTTTTGGCTATTTCTGTGCCTCCCTGGAAGGATAGCACCACCGCTTTTGGCTTGATCAGTACAGTTCGACTTCGACTTGAGCTTGAGCTCCCCCCGGCCCGGCCGCGGCCCCTGTGGTCAAGTTGGACCCGACCTCGCCGCGCCTTGCTTGCTTTTCGGCTGAAACCTGAAAGGGGAGGGGCAGATAGAGTCGCAGTCGTAGAGAAAAATTCAGTTAATTACCGCCAACAACCGTAGCCGTGTGTCGCGCGCGGTGACATCGATTTAATTACCTTTGTGTGTGCTCTGCCTGACTAGCTGGACCAGACGGCACATGCATAGTATGTGACCTTGCTGCCTCTCTCTAGTCTCCACAGCTTGCACTGAAGTAGACTGATGATCACTTGATCAGTGTCAGTCATCATAAAGAAAATAGTACGGCTTACGTACCCGATCTGTATGAAATGTAGTACGTGGATAGCTACAAGCTGAACTCGAATTCGATGCAACATCGTTCTCGATCTTGCAGGCAGAGAGGATCGAGCAAGGCTCGCGCTTGGTCTCATAATCTAGTTAGCAGTTAGTGGCCAGGTTCTCGACTTGATAGCTAGCTAGAGCTAAGCTAGTGTTAGTATTATCAGCACGTTGTTTCAAATAGAAATCTTCAGCAGTCAAACATATGAGAGCTAGCTAATTAACGAGGGGCGGCCGGTTCTTCTCCTCCAAAATAAAATTCAACAGCAGAGGGAGCCGTCTCTCGCTCCCACCAGAGCCACCAACCCTTTTTTTATTTCCCGCGCTTGGGCACTTCGATCTCTCCTATATAAAGCACAGCACGAGTAGTCGAGCAAGTCGTACATCCCAAGGCACCAAGCAAAGCATACAACAAGGACTCGAGCGAGCACCACGAGGCTTGGAGCAAAGGGATCCAGCCGCGTACGTACGTCCTCGTACAGCAAAGCCGCCCTTGCTCACTCGATCTCCTGTTGTTCCGAAGGAGCATTTGCTTGCGCCAAATAAACGGCCAGAAGCTTAATCCGTCCGCGAAAGAACGGTCGCAGCAGCTAGCGCTTAGCTAGCTAAACTTAGCAGCAATGGAGGTCAAGGTGCTCAGCTCCAAGCTCGTGAGGCCCGCCTACAATGCCGGCGCGGCCCCGACGGCAGCAGCAGGCGAGTACATCCCGCTGTCCGCCTTCGACAAGGTGACGTACAAGATGCAGATGGCCATCATCTACGCCTTCCCGCCGCCGGCGCCGTCGACGGCGGCGGTCGAGAAGGGCCTCGCCGCGGTGCTGTCCGAGTACCGCGCCTTCGCGGGGCAGCTGGGCACGGCCCCCGACGGCACCCCCGCGGTGCTCCTCAACGACCGCGGCGCGCGCTTCGTGGAGGCGGCCGTGGACGCCGACCTCGTGGACTTGGCGCCCGCCAAGCCCACCCCGGACCTCCTGCGCCTGCACCCGGACCTGGAGTCGGAGGAGCTCCAGGAGGTGGTGCTCCTGCAGCTCACCCGGTTCCGCTGCGGCTCCCTCGCCGTCGGCTTCACCTCCAATCACGTCGCCGCCGACGGCCACGCCACCAGCAACTTCCTCGTCGCGTGGGGCCGCGCCACCAGGGGCCTCCCCACGGGCCCGTCCCCCGTGCACCACCAGGCGGGGCTCTTCAAGCCCCGCGCCTCGCCCCGCGTCGAGCACGACCACCGCCGTAGGGAGTACCGCCCCGCCGCCGCCGCCGGTGAGACGGAGCACGGCCACGGCGCGGGCGGCGCCGAGAACACCGTCATCCACAAGGCGCACTTCACCAAGGACTTCATCGCGTCGCTCCGCGGCAGGGCGTCGGAGGGCCGCGGACGCCCCTTCAGCCGGTTCGAGACCGTCCTCGCCCACCTGTGGCGCGCCATGACGCGTGCCCGTGGGTTGAACCCCGACGAGACCTCGCAGATCCGGCTGTCCGTGGACGGGCGGCACCGGCTGGGCCTCCCCGCCGAGTACTTCGGCAACCTGGTCCTGTGGGCGTTTCCGACGGCGACGGTGGCGGACCTGCTGGGGCGGCCGCTGAGACACGCAGCGCAGGTGATCCACGACGAGGTGGCCCGCGTGGACGGCGCCTACTTCCGGTCCTTCATCGACTTCGCGAGCTCCGGCGCCGTGGAGAGGGAGGGCCTGGCGCCGAGCGCCGTGTGCAAGGACGTGCTTTGCCCGGACGTGGAGGTGGACAGCTGGCTGACGTTCCCGTTCTACGAGCTGGACTTCGGGACGGGGAGCCCCAACTACTTCATGCCGTCCTACTTCCCCACGGAGGGGATGCTGTTCCTCGTGCCGTCCTACATCGGCGACGGCAGCGTCGACGCCTTCGTCCCCGTCTTCCAGCACAACCTCGAGGCATTCAAGGAGTGCTGCTACGCCATGGAGTAGGAGAGGATCGGAGGGGGATGCACCACCAGGCACCAGCAGCATGCATGCATGCGACAAATTAATCAGGAGAGGGGAAAAAAAGGCTAGGAGTTAGTAAGTTCCAGCGCTGCACGCGAGGTTGGTGGAACGAGGTTAAGGCTGCGGAGGTCGACCATTATTTGGTTTGGTTACGGCGCATGGTGAGGCGTCGCTGATTGCACCGTGCGTGCGTGACGAGATCGAGCTAGTAGTCGTGGTCGAGTTTTGTTTTGTTTTTTTAGGTGCTTCACTTGCATCTGGCTCGGTCCATCGGTCGGATCAGGCAGCGGCAACTTATTTTGTTTCATCGAGTTTTCGGGATGTACATTGGTGGTGATTTAATTGATGATGCTAATGGAAATTAATAATACCGATGGTTTCTTAAATAAAACATGTGTTTTAACATAATCATCAGTTTATTCATCCACCGTGCCAACTTCCGTAAAAAAAAGAGGGCTGACAACAACCATGTTTAGTTCGTTGCAAAACTTACGAAATTTACTGCAGCGATTGTAAATTGAAGATTAGAAAGCCCTAACATATCTGAAATGGCTTATAGTGGCTTTGTTTGGAAAAAGCGGAACAAATTTTTTTAAAAAAGAATGTTGCTTGTTTTGCTACTGTTATGACAAAACACACCGAATGCTAGTGAACTAGATTTACTTAGATTCTGATATAAATCCTGGTGTATAAAACAATTGTTCAACCAGATGTTCCAGCTGATAATTTTCAGACAACACCAGCACACCTTAATCTAACACATACATGCGAGTTGTCAGCTGTCATATATACATGCTATCAGAAAAATACACCTTGATAGTGAGAAGAAACAGCTAGCTCAGATAGATAGAGCAACTTTAACTCTGCAGGAAGCAAATGGACATGAAAGACAGTCAGACACAGTGGACAGGAAACACTTTTCAGGCAAAAGCAATGATGGGAATAATAATAAAAAAAGAGCAACAGCAATGCAACTGAATTATGCGCTAACTCTTAATTACACAATATGAAACAAGGAGAGACCTGGTCTCCACCAAACCTGAGCCTTCTCATACGATGAGTCCTTATCTTTAGCATATCCTATCTATACATCATATATAGAATTTACCTTTTAGCTTTTGAGGCACCCTCTTGTCAGTTGTCAAAGAGGGTGTCAGAAGCTTGACACCATTTAATTTCAACCTTATAGACCCACTTATTAGAAGTAATAGGACGAACATGTGCAGGAAGAGGATCAGTTTCCTCAACTATAGCAAGCTGCCACTCCTGATGAAGAATAAGAGGTAAGTTCGGAAAGACCTATGGTAGAATAGGTGCAAGGATATAAAGATCAAGACATCAACGAAGAATAAAAATCCGGATGCCAACGAGCAAAACGATCACAACGTTTGAGAAACTGCTTCGGCAAAGAATCCTCAGAGAAAGATGTGTCAAGCGGAGAAGATGGCACATCCGAAGAGGCAGACTCATCCGAAGAGGAAGGCGCATCAGGAGAGGAAAGATGAACACGTCAACTATAAAAAAGTTGAACTGATGATATCGTAAAATAGGTAGGTACCAAGGAAGGACACGTAGAAGATTCACAAGGAGAAGGCGCCAGAGAGGAGGGCACCACATGAGAAAGTGCCTGCACCTGGGGAGAAGGCACCACATGAGATGTGTCGACGCCTGGGAAGAAGGCAATACATCAGAAGGTGCCGACGAAGAAGGTCCGAGGCATGTACTAGCAATAGAGGCATTAGGTAGAAACGAGAGTGGGTCAACTAAAGATGTAGAAGAGGTGTCTGAAGAAGGACAAGGATATGCTTCCTTGTTGAAAGGACCTTGATGCCGCCTATAGGGGGGTGTGAATAGGCGAGACGACCAAATCAAACTTTTCCCTCGAAACTTGAGCTTCACTGGCACAGGCGGTTAGACCGCCCTGCCAGGCGGTTAGACCGCCCCTAGTGCACCTAGCACAAGGGGGCGGTTCAACCGCGTCCTAGGGGTGGTTAGACCGCTTCCACACAGTTAACCTGAAAAAACACAACTCAAGCTTCTCTTGATTTATAAAACGAACCAAAGTTCTTGAGTGGCTTTAATAGGTGATCACAAGCAGGATAATGATCCCTGCACTCAAAGACAAGCACACCCAAGTAGATCAAGAGGAAGTGAAGTAAATATGCTAGAAATCAAACAAGTGAGGCGAACCACAAAGAAGAGATGAGGATTTGTTTCCCAAAGTTCACCTCCCACTAAGTAAAGGCTATGTCTCCATTAAGGAGCTTGTAAGGGAACTTTCCCGCAACTAGCCCTGTCTCTTTCAACCACTTTCCTCCTTTTCCACTAAGGCGATCTTTTCCACGAAGAGGCAAGATCAAATCCCTCACAAACTTGTCGTTGCTCACAACAACCATGGGTGCTAGTCGGTGACACCTAGTTGTCTAGGAGGCAAACCTCCAAGAGTAACAAACACTTCAAAGGCTTTCCGATGCGAATCACAAGTGCTCAAGCTATGGGATGCTCTTGCTCATCTCACACAAGCTCACAGAGGCTTAAACTCTCAACCCAACACTAGGATATTACCTGAATCACAAATCTCACAAGAAGAGGGTTGGGGAGTGTTTCTTTGGCTCTGTCTTATGAAAAATAGTAGGGGGAGCACTTCAGTAACCCTAGAACCAACAACCCCAACAAGTGGAGCTCGTGGGGTACTTATACCCCTGACAAGGAAAACTAGCTGTTAGAAAACTTCCTAGGGTGGTTAGACCGCCTAGTCGAGGCAGTTAGACCGCCTGCCATCGGCCAGTTTGAAAAACTAGCCGTTGGTTCTCTGGGGTGGTTAGACCGCCCTGGGTAGAGAGAGCCCAAAAACCCTTTTCTCTTCTCATAAACACTTCAATATGTGTTGAAGTGGCTAAGGTTGGGTTAGAGGTTTGTTAGATCACTCAGGGACTCTCTCAAGGCTAATTCTCACTTAGGTCAACTAATGAGCACTTTTGATCCTTTGTCTTAGAGCTAATGTTACATCTCTCTTAATAGTACGACATTCCTATACTCAAGAATAAATATAAAATTGAGTCAACCACTTGAGCTTGTAGATCTTCAATCTTGCCATACTTTTGCAATTCCAACTTGAGGGCTTCCAACATAGCCAATGTCTTGAGCAAATCCATACTTGAGCTATTGACTTTAGGATTTTTCCATCTAGCATAAGAATGCTCACTTTAATCCTTAAGTCACTCCATATTGCCAATCATAACTTATAGATGTGTTGCATTGCTTCCCTCGGTTAAGGCTTGGATATGATATTTCGAGACCCCACGGATGATAGAACTTCACCATAGCAAAACACTAATGGCGTCCTGGATAGGACCCCAAATATTACTTAGTCCCTCACCCTAGTCACCTCGGTTGATCTCTTCATCACTTACCCAATCCACGTTGAGTTTGTATTTGCTTCATCCACAATTATCCTTTATTTGAAATCCCGCTTCAAATGCTTGTTTTCTGATTGACGACGAATATGCAAGCTTCCAATTAAGGACCATACACTATACACTAATCATTGTGTCCTCTTTCAATTAACACATGAAGCCTTGCATTTAATTCGAGAGAATTACCAATTTTTCTTTTGATGATCCCTTTTATTTTTAGTCAAGCTACCACAATCCTTGGAGACATGTAATTCATCTTTGCACACTATCCCAAATATATAAATCTATTTATTGCTTGACATTAATCAATTTGCACAAGGATCACACACTTGCTTGTCTTCAATCATTGTGAGTCAAATAATATCCATTTAAAATAATCACAATTATAGCTTATGAATAATTAATAAAAACTTGCTCACAATCTTTAGACAAACGAGTTAGACCTTTAATCGCTTTGTCACCCAATTCACCAAAATCCACTTAGGGGCCTAATGCACTTTAACTTGTGCTAGGGTTCCACTGCGCTGACACAACAGACACTACCCTCAGCCGCCTGCATTGCCTTTTGTGCTAGGGTTTCCAGGGTTCGCGACTATGTGTGTCCTACTACATTCGCTTCTTGTAACTAAAGTTTATCGATTCATTTTGTGGTCAGATTGTAGTGTTGGGGAGAAAAAAATGTGGACGAGAAGACATGACTCGTTGTCCCGAACTCAGGTGCCTGACGCACTCGAGGTGGTGGTGCGACTCAGAAGGATGGACGTTGTCAAGTTCTTGGTCGAAGACTTTGGCTTTTGCTTTAACATTGATGGCACCAGTGGAGGACTCGGTAAGTGCGATGTTCCTCCATGTGCATTAAGATTTGTTTAACGTTTGTCATCATTGTATCTTTCCATTAGCTCTCTGGAATGTTTTGTTTATTAAATCCATAACATTAAATTTAAGGTTTATTTGTTGGTGTTCACTTTTATATTGAAATTTTGCATCTCCCTTGTTACTTGTCATGGTAATATGTTTTGTTGGCTTCTAGCTAACTTAGCTATTCAATTAATATTGAGCAGAATTGACAACTTTATGTTGTGCGGCTTTGGGCGGAAAATTGGACACAGTGAAGTATTCTTTGAAGTACAAATTATCTGATACAAAATTGTACTTCCTATTTGTGTAAGATTTCGTATGCTCATGATAGTAACTTAAAATTTGTGCTTTTTGAGTAGGACACTATGAAGTGACAAGGATTGTATTATCAAGAGGTGCAAAAGTTGATAAAGCTTATGTTGCTGGGTTAGCACTACACATTGATGCCTTCTATTTAGAGATCCATGTTATGAACGTTTTATTGGAGCACCAGGAAGATGTAACAAATTTCAATTTACTGTTCTTTACTTGTGTTTTATATGTACTAAAAATCCATAAGTGTCTAATTAATTTGTTGGATTGCATCAGGCAGGGATGTGAATAGTAAATTAGTGTTAGTTGTTTACTTAACTATTAACCGAAGCATGTTTTCTTTTGGTTGGTAAAAAGTTAAAGTTCAATTAGAGCAAATTAGTACCAATTTTTCATCAATTGATTTATTGGGCTTTGCTTAGGTACTTTCAAATGATTGTGGATCATTAATCTAATGACATATTACCTCCTATGAGGCAATAGATTTAATATTTATTTTTATCATATGAAAAATATCTTCCTATTAAATCTTTTTTTTGAGAAAGATCTTCCTATTAAATCTAACTTCCATGAATAATGTTCTCTTTTTCCTTCTCACGTGGCGTGGTGTACCACATGAATTCACTTTTTCCTCCTATCATGATGACTAGATGTAACCTTTTTCCTCTCACGTGAACACAAAGATGTAAACACGCCAAACCCCACGCCAAGCAAAGTCAACTAAAAATAGGCAAAAATAGTGGTATTGTTAAAAGAGAAATTTTGGTTTACGTGCTTATTTTTTTATGAGCCGTCCATCCGATGAAATTTAACGGTGGAAGTACTATGAAGTACCAGGAAGTTCCTATAGGGAAGTACCAAGAAGTACTAATTTGGTAGGACCCGCAATATTTTTATATTATTTTATTAATTCAGAAAAGCTATATGAGTAATTTCTCATGGTTAGTCTGATCGGCTACTGACCATATGTTTTATGGCTCAATTCCACAATTTTATCATGAGAGCCGAACATATTTGTGGAACATAGAGAGATGAGAGACCAGGTGGGCCATATTGTGTCATGCGCGCCAACTCGGCTAAGTTTTTGGGTACTAGGCCAGGCCTGGACCGGGAGGACCAGGTGGGCCCGACGCGGCTCTACCTTTTCATTTTCTCTTGTAATGAAAACGGCTCGAGTCAGTCCTCAAGCAGTCAAGCCCAGGCAAGCACGTAGAGATGGAAACAGGCCCGCACAAGCTGGATCACGTACTTCAATTCCAAAGCTGTCTAAAAAGAACACACTCCTATTTGTTGGACGTGATTACTACAGAAGTACAGATACCTAACCTAGAGACCGTTTCATGCCTTGTTTCTATCTTCTAGAACTTCTATTGGAATTGGAAAAAAAAATGTAGATTGCAGTACTATACCTTGGTTTGGTGGTTGTGAACGGAGGGCACCTTCCTACAAGCAAATTTCGTCCCCGTTATGGAGAACAACTGCTACCGACTCGGACCGTTGGTCGGTCGTATGCTGGTCTAGTACTGACCGAGCTGCAGGATCTGCATTTGGAGAATGCAGATCGCACACTGAATCTTGCTGTTGACTTCCACGATGAGGGACGACCTACCTTAGGTGCATACGGACGCTTACCCGTCCCAATTATATATGCATGCATCAACGATCATATGCGCATCGCCAAACTAAAGTTACCGTCATATGGATGCCAGGATCATAGTCAGTTGATCGATCTGCACACAGCTCAGTCACGGGCAGGATCCGCCGGGAGCTTCAATTCCAGCGTCGCCGTCCTGCTGCACTATTACGCCAGTCGTCGTCGTCACCGCACCGCGCATGCTTTTCGTCGGCAAGGGACTGATGAACGAGCTGATAGCTGAACAACTCCCTATCGTCCAAACGACGAGGTCACGAGGCAAACATTTTAACCGACGATGATCTGGACCTTCACAAATAAAAGATAGGGTTACGTACACGCCGCGCCAGAGGAAATGGTAATTAAACAGAGATGTTACCGTCTGACCCTTAGCAGCCGGGAACGTGGAACAATTTGGTGCTAAAAAATTTCATAAGTAATGTATCATGTTTCGGGAACGGGAGCGGGACACATGGCTCATGGCTGCTAAGGTCTATTGGTCTAACCAGGGTTGTTATTAACCCCATGGCTTCGACTCTTTCACCACCGCGCGCATTGTTTGAAGATGGGCGCGCACATGTGAGCAGATCGATGGAGACAGCCACAGATCAGAGAGGAGAGCAATTCGCACCCCATCGATCAGCTCCTGCCGACAGCGACGACCACACGTACGCGGGAGGACCAGGATTCGCGAGAGGATTACGGAGCAAGGAGTCGTCGTCTATATTGGACGGATCGTCACGGAATAATGCTCGTCGATCAATCGAGACTGGCTTCAGTTTGCAGTCGGTTTCAGGCTTCTGGATAAGCCGGCCACGTACCAACCAAATGAACCTATAATCTATCATTAACATTACTCATTAACTATATAACGCACACACACACTAGCACTTATGCCCGTGCGTTGCAACAGTGAGAAAAAACATTGCTCACTTCATTGTCATTCGCCTCTCAAACCTCACCATCGTCCGATCAACATCATCTTCCTCGTTTGCAGTACTTTCGTCCGCTTAACCTCACTGTCGTCCGCTTAACATTGTGTTCCTCATCCGCAGCACCATAGATCCTCGCCCTGTTCCACCACCTGACCACCCCGTGTCGCCTAGGTTTTTTTTGAACTTACATCGTTCAGGTTTTCTCTTCTGCGGATCCATCTACCCCCGACGCCATCGCTTGCAGCACGCCAGCACCGCCTGGCCTTCCTAGTTCCCACGTCTGCCGGCAGCTCATCCTGGCCTCCTCGTCACCGGATTTGCTTGCCTTGGCCACCCTCGCCTACACACCCACTCGAACCTTCTCGATGCAACCTCGTCGTCCTCATCGTCCAATTTTGATGCCTCATGGATCGTTGCGGTCGTGCAGAGGATGACGTTCTCTTGGCCAACGTGGAGGACGACGTTCTCTTAGCCAACGTGGTGATTCACTTGTTCCCCTATTTAGTTCGCGGAATGAAACTTTTGGGTTCCCTTTCAAGGTCTATTAGGTGTATTGAACGTACATTATTTACAAAAATAATTACATGAATGGACCGGAAATTGCGAGACGAATCCATTAAGTATTATTAATCTGTCATTAGAGATTGGTTACTGTAGCAAGACTCGTTAGATTCATCTCAAAAAATTAAGGTAGGAGTCGTGGAATGAGTTTTGTCATTGATCTGTATTTAATACTCCAGATTAGTGGAAAGAAGATTGATGTGACGGGTAGTTGGTGAATATTTAGGTAACTAAACTCAAGTCTACTTGTCCTCCTGATCTTCGTGGTGCTGCAGTGCTGAGATTTTTTTTGTTTGTGTGTTTCATTGTGTCCGTCCACTTTCTTCCCATAAATGAAACTTCTTTTCTTTGATCTTCTGGCTCAACACTTGTGGCGTATATATTAATCTTTATCTTCTTTCTCTACAGGGTGCAGCAGTGGCGCGAGTTCGTTGACGGCCTTGGTGATGCAGCAGTGGCGCATGAGTACTACAGAGTGAGATTGAAGATGGGGCTAGATGAGGATCAGCTTTTCTTTCTCATAGTACGGTGCTTGGTGTTGAGCTATAGTGCTTATATCGAGCAAATTCAAGGCAGGTGGGCCTTGGACTTGGTTTTACGATAGAGAGGATGAAGCGACGTGCACGCCTAAGAGCTCGGCCACGATGGCGCGTTCGAGTACAGCTCGGTCTAAGTCCATGGAGGGACGGACGAAAAAATGAGTGCCGCTCGACGGACGAAACCAGAAGGTAATTAGGCAGGCAGAACGTGTGAAGGATTTGTTCCTTACTTTAATATTAGGTAGAGATATAGATCGAAAATAGATGTAGATCAGCTTGCGCCTTTCAAGCGCAAAAGGAAAAGGATCTCACCACCAGCTTGTGTAAAGATAATATATGGCGCACTAGCAGATAGGCACTTAGCACGTTAGCAGCTGTGATCAACCACCGGTCGAGCCTGCTAGGCTATTAGACGGAAACTTCACGAGACCACACACTGCTATGCCTAAACCATTCGCGTTAGTTCAGACTTCAGAGTGACGCAGACGCGGGAGACGGGCGTGGTTTAACTGATCACCAACTTGATGAATCGGTGCAGTGTCTTCGCGCGCATAAACAACGCAGCTGTCGCGTGAGATAGACGGATAGACCGGGCCAGGTTTCATCAAAGAAGATAAAGTGAAAACAGATTGACCCAGCAGCAGCTGCTGCTGCCCGAGAAAAAGCCTCACACCCCCCCGGCCCCAGCAGCTAGCTCCGGACAATCAGGGAATCAGAATCCCGGCCGATCGAGGATCACGTACGCACTCCACTTCAGTCAAGGATCATACCAGACCGAAGTCATCTGTCGACAGTTGGATCGCGTTTTTCTCCACTCTACTGACTTCTAGAGTGTCTCGATCAGGTGCCTGCTGCTTTTGATATCATCAATAATTTTCCAGGGCGCCGAACTAGCCCTGTGCCTTTTTTTTTGCGTTCTATAGATGATAAGACTGAGGTCAACAATAGAAGGCGAAATCGGAGATGCATAGAGAAGTTTGGCTTGTGCACAGTAACTGCAGTTGCAAGGCAAAATATCAGTGGAGTGGCAAACACGTTCATCAGCCCTGCCCCTCCCGTCCCTTTCTCCGACCGGCGCCGCCCCTCCCCTCGCCTCCTGGCCTCGTCCACTCCAATCGATGAGGCGGCAGAGCTCCAATCAGCGAAGCTCAAAAGCGAGTCGAAAGGGAGGCGGCGGAGCTCCAATCGACGAGGTGGAGGCGGCGGAGCTCCAAAGGGAGGCAGCGAAGCTCAAAAGGTCGACTCCCGCTGCTTCGCGCCCGCGCTTGTCGGCCATGGACACGGCGGCGCGGGGCAGCTCCGCGGCGGGAGAAGGCGGCCTTGGCGCTCTCCTCTGACTGCCGGAGCTCCGCCCTCCCTCCTGAGCTGACCACCGGTGCTCCCCTCCCGCGGATCTTTGGCGACGCTATCGATTAAGTGGTGGTGGAGCACAATTCGGTGGCTCTCGATTGCGCTAGACAGGCTGTCGGCCTTCTTCTTCAGAGAAGCCGCCGCATCCTCCTCCTCCCGCGCGCGCTGCCGCGTCCTCCTTCTCCCGCGCGCGGGAAGCCCTCTCCCCCCCTACGGAGGGGTTGCAGTCCATAGGCAGTTTGCCTCACGCTCTGCCTCTTCTATCGGAGGCCATCCCGAGGACTTCCTTTGTTGGACTCAGCTTAAGAGCCACCCGCTACAAAAGTCAATCAATAAATGAAAAATTAACCATCTTTTTTCAAAAAGCAACTGAAATTTTTATGTAGATTACTGACAACAAAATATCGACTAAATTTATAATAAAACTGGCCTTATGTGATACTCCCTCTAGTATGAGATTCATAATAAAACTGGCCGAGAGAGAGATATCAATGCAAAGTACTTAAGATCAGCTTGTAGTGTGCAGCGTAATCACCCCTGGTGGGAAAGAAAGAGGGAGAAACATATGACATTCTGCGGCACTTTCACTTGCATATACTTATGCTCGGACCCAACGTGTTAGCACTTTTCATTACATCCATCAAGCCTTAAGCGGTGAGTAGGCGTGTTATCTCACCAGAAGGTTCAGCAGATCACACCGCATAAAAGTATTAAGAGGACGCTCGGTTTGAGGAATGATGGAGTCATGGGAACCAGATCCTCTAACGTGAATGAATCTACGTAAGAGGGAGGTAAAGCCGGAATGACCATCGATGTCGCATCCGACGGTTGGAAGGAATGCCCTGTAAAACAACATGCTGCTGATGGCCCAAACGAACGACGCGGCCCAGTTAACCTGCGAGGAGAACGACAGGCGGAGTAAAAAGCTGCGAGGTCGGCAGAAACGGCGCGAGGGAACGAGAAAAGGGCGCCAGAACAGAAAAAGGGCGCGAAAGAGGTGGCGGAACGGACGAGTTGCTCCTCGATTATGTAAGTTTACCTTCTTTTCACCTATCAGGTTGCTTCCAGATTGAAAAAAATGCTTGATGAAGTTGATCCCACCATCAGATTGCTTCCAGATTGAACTTCATCGAGCCTCCCCTTTTTCTCATGAAAGAAGTACCTGGTTGAAAGAGTACGTGGTATTAAGATGGAAGAAGAGGCAAACACAACGAAACATGACTCCAATCCGTAAGTAATTCATTCTAATTTTGTTTTGCGACAGATGGATTTTAATTGCCCCAAATGCCAAGTGCTAGTACTTATTTGTTCTCTGCAATTCCAAAGTCCCTGATTGATGTTAATTTTCCATTGCAGAACTATATTACCTAGTTTGGTACCTCATGTTGGTATGGAATTTAGAAATTCAGATGAAGCTTGGGCATTTTGGCTTAGCTACAGTGGGCATAGAGGCTTTGAGGTCAGAAAAAGGTACACAAACAAAAGAGCATCTGATGGCAAGATCACATCATGTAAATTTGTTTGTGCAAATGAGGGTCATCGATTGCCTGACAAAAGAGATCATTTAACAAAGTGCCCGAGAGCTGAAACTAGAACTGATTGTCAAGTCCACATGAATCTTAAAATTGATAGAAAGAAGGAAATTCTGAAAGTATCTGATGTGTCTTTGGAACACAATCACAAACTACACCTTTCGGAAACCTTGCACTTAATGGTGTCACAAAGAAAGATTTCAGATTTACAAGCATTTGAAATTGAAACGGCGGATGATGCGAGGATTGGGCCAAAAGCTGCACATGAGTTGGCTTGTCGTCAAGTTGGTGGACCACTCAATCTTAGCTACACCCTTCGTGATCATAAGAATTATTTGCGGACCAAGCGCCAAAGAGAGATGGCATACGGTCAAGCAGGCAGCATGCTCAAGTATTTTCAAGATCAAATTGTTGAGAACCCTTCGTTCTTATATGCCTTGCAAATGGATTGTGAAGAACAAATAGCAAATATTTTTTGGGCTGATGCAAAAATGATCATGGACTATGCACATTTTGGTGATGTTGTTAGTTTTGACACTACTTTTGGAACAAACAAGGAGAGCGGGCCTTTTGGTGTCTTTGTTGGATTCAATCATTTTAGAGAAACTGTAGTTTTTGGTGCCGCACCTGGACAAAGACTCAACCGAAGCCGTTCCCGAGCCTGTCGACGGCAGCTACTCGCCGCCGACTTGCCTGAAGCTTTTCCGCGATGGTTGATAGCAAGAAAGGGCCCAGGCCATAGGGGCGAGCAAGGTCCAGCATCCTCGCGGGGGTGGGGGGGTGGTGGCTGAATGCGGCACTCGCCGCTGCTGAACCACAGCCGGTGGCGCAAGGGGCGGCGGCGGCTACTCTGTAGTCTTGCTCCTGCGACGGATGTGTTTGTGTACAGGCATTTTGGGCTGCTAATTTGTGTTGGGCTGGTTTATGGGTCGTGTGGCTTAGCATCTGTTGTGGCCAAGTATATGCTGCCACGTAGTGTACCTCCCTCTTACATAGATTCATTCATGTCAGAGGATCTGGTTCCGGAGTCATGCGTCATCTTCTCGGTTCTCACTTTTTTGTTTGGTTTATTGAGTGGAATGGATTGATCTCTCACCACATCATCTCGATCTCACAAGTAAATAATTAATTAGTATAAACACGAAGAATCCACTACGTGAAAACCTCAAATAGGTCACGCAGCATTTGTAATGGATCCTTAACGCCCGTTACATCCACCCACATCTGTAACGGTTGTTGTTTGGCGTCTGTTACCTATAAGCGCGTCAGGACGACCCCGGGGTTGGCCTCCACAACGCCCGTTACCAATGTGGACTTCTGGTAACGGGCTTCTTAAACGCCCGTTACATAAATTCTTTGTAACAGATGTTAAAAGAGTCTACTACAAATGTTAAACCTATCGGTAACGGGCTTGTAAAGTCCGTTACCGATCAATGCCCTATCAGTAACGGGCTGCTTAAGTCCGTTACTGATCACTGTCGTATTGGTAATGGACTATAAAGTCTGTTACCGATAAGTTCGTACTGGAGACGCGTGCTTGTAGGATGCGTCTCCTTTGGTTGGCACCCAGGGTCGCCTTTTTTCTCACATCGGAGACGCATGTTGTTATCTCGTCTGTGTGTCTGTGTCTTATCCTTTCGACACCACTCGCTCTCTCTCCGCAGAAGCTAGGCCACTCTTGTTCCGACAACAACACTCGCTCTCTCTCTTCTCAGAAGGTCACTCGCTCGATCTGTGTGCTCAGATGTCCCCGCCGGCTTGTCCCGTTCGCCGCCGCCAGCTGCACGCGCTCTGAGGATTGCGCGACGGTGAAAGGGGCCAGAGCGGACGTCGACCACGGCGTCCTCCGCGCCTCTGATCCTTCTCCTTGGCCGCGCTCGGCTCGTAGAAAGTCCTCGTCAAAGGGGAAATTAATTGGCTCATTTTATTGAAATTCTTCAGCTATCTTTTTGTGTGATGAATTATGCTCATTTGGTGTATGGAATGCAGATGGCGTCTGCTGCTCGGGCTTGGATGTACAGACAACCCCAAGAAGACTGGGAGAATTTCGTAAGCGGGGTCAATGGTTTTCTAAATCAAGCAGAAGTGAATATGAGAAACCGTGGTGTTCAGGCAATGCTTTGCCCCTGTATTGATTGTCTCAACCAAAAGAAATTCGCACAACGGGAAATCATTTTTCATTATTTGGTCACACATAGTTTCACAAAACATTACACGTGTTGGAATAAACATGGTGAGCAAGGCCTTAAATAACTCGAAGCAGGCTGCCTAAATGAAGGTGAAGTGCGACACCATGCTAACCATGATGAAGACCTTGATGACAGTGGACTTTTTGAGGGAAATGAACCATTATTCCCACCAAATGTGTTGAGGCCTGAGGATATCACTGATCAAGAAGTTAGGGGCTTCGATGATGGTGAGGTGTTGCAACGTGTGCACAATGTTGATCAAATGTTGGATATTGAGTTTCAACGACTGTACACACCTTCTGAATTAGCGAGGCTGAAGCAGTTCATTGAAGATTCAAAGAAACCCCTCTATCCTGATTGCCAAAAGTACTCTCGCCTTTCTGGTGATGTAAAACTTCTGCAACTTGAGGCAGATCATGGTTGGAGCAACAAAAGTTTCAAACATCTATTGGATGTGCTTAGAGACATGCTACCTGAAGGAAACCAAATAACAGAGTCTGTCTATGAGGCGAAGAAGATAATCTGTCCTCTGGGAATAGAGGTTGAAAAAATCCATGCATGCAAGAATAGTTGTGTATTGTTCCGTGGAGATTATGCAGACCTTGACAAATGCCCCAAGTGTGGCTATGATCGGTACATGAGGAAAAAGGATGGTGGAGATGATAATAATGCTGATGACGAGAACGAGCCCGGCGAGATAAGAGGCAAGAAGAAGAAGGCTAACAGAGGGGCTCCTGTGAGGGTGGCATGGTATTTTTGCATCATTCCTCGGCTGAGAAGATGGTTCGCAACACGAAAGGAGGCCAAACTCTTGCATTGGCATGACGAAGGCCGAAAGGAGCTTAATTATAAGAAAGATGGCAAGTTTAGGCACCCCGCAGATGCAGCACAATGGGGTAACATTAATACCCACTTCCCATGGTTTGACGACGCAAGGAGCATACGGTTTGCTATGAGCACAGATGGCGTGAACCCATTCGGTAACCAGAGCTCAACACATAGCACCTGACCTGTCGTGCTGTCGTTGTACAACCTTCCACCCTGGCTATGCAAGAAACAAAAATATATGATGCTGACAATATTGGTCTCCAGGCCAAAGCAACCTGGCGACCGTATTGATGTCTACTTAAGGCCACTAGTTGATGACTTGAAGATATTGTGGAAGCCTGGTGTCTCGGAGGTTTGGGATGAGTACAAGCGCGAGGAGTTCACAATGCATGGCATGTTGTTTACCACCATCAACGACAACCCGGCTCAGCGCAACCTCTCTGGCCAGAGTGAAAGGAAAGGTGCAGCTTGCCCACACTACTTGGAAGATACTTGCGCAATATGGCTAAGACATTCAAAGAAATACGTATTTATGGGGTACCGTCATTTCCTCAGGATGAAACATCCATACCGGGCCATGGATTGTCAGTTTAATGGGGAAAAGGAGAATCGAGAGGCGCCGTTGCATGTGATTGGAGATCTGGTCCACTTGAAAGTCAAGGACATCAAAACTATCGAGAAGTTACCCAAACTTACTGAAAAAACCCTTAGCAAAAGAAAGAAACGAGATGGTGAAGAAGAAGAAGGAATGTGGAACAAGAAATCAATTCTGTGGGAGCTAGAGTATTGGTCGATGTTGGATGTGCGTCATTCGATTAACAACATGCACGTCAAGAAGAATGTGTGTGAAGCTACTTGTGGAACATTGCTACAACAGAAGTCCAAAGGAAAAGATCATAAAAATGCAAGGGAGGATTTTAAAGAGCTGGGCATTAGGCCGGAGCTCTATGCAGAGGAAACAGAGACGGGGACTAACCTTCCTGTTGCTGCAACCATCTTGTCAAAGGCAGAGAGAAAAGAATTATGTCAGTTTTTACATGATTTGAAAGTACCTTCAGTCTACTTATCAAACTTCAAGAGGCTAATGTCAGTGATGGACAGAAAATGAATTTCAACTTGATGAAATCTCATGATTGCCATGTGTTGATGACAACTCTTCTTCCTGTTGCACTTAGAGGTATCAAGACAGAACTGGTTCGCGACGCGGTCAAGAGCTTGTGTTTATTCTTCAATGCAATAGAACAGAAGGTGATTGATGGGGAAAAACTATTGGACTTGGAGAGGAGGCATTTCGAGACCCTATGCCTGCTTGAAGCTACCTTCCCACCGTCATTCTTTGATCTCATGCTGCATCTAACAGCCACCTCGCGAGGGAAATCTGGTTCCTTGGCCCATCTTACCTTCATCAACTGTTTCCATATGAGAGGTTTTATGGATTCCTGAAATCATTGGTACATAACAGGTTATTTCCGGAGGAAGCCATTGTTCGTGTCTACGAGACCATCGAAGCAGTGGAGTGGGCCATGGGTTATATGGACCCACAAAACCCCATTGGTGTGCCTCGCTCACGGCGTGAAGGTAGGCTTTCAGGTGTTGGGAACATGGGGAAAAGGTCAGTCACTCCGGATGCAGATGCCTTCGAAAAGGCTCATTTCACCGTGATACAACAGCTGCACCTAATTACACCGTTTGCCAATGAGCACAAATGACAACTACGTGAAGACAACCCTAACCGTGGTAGGGCTTGGCTTGGAAAGATGCACATGCAAGGTTTCAGCAGGTGGCTCCGAGATTATGTCGAAACATGCAACAATAATGCTGTAATTATCGACGAGATAAGGAATCTAGTAGTGGGGCCATTGTTCACTGTTACAAGATACGGAGGAATGGATATCAATGGATACACGTTCTACACCATGACCCAGGATAAAAAGAGCGTCTATCAAAATAGTGGTGTGCGTGTACGGGCCGTTGTTGACGACAGTCATGACGATGATGATGACACAGAGACAGATACATATTATGGTCAAATAGAGGAGATATGAGAGCTTGATTATGTAGGATTGAAGGTAGCCTTGTTTCGGTGTAGATGGATCTCCAATGGGAAGAGAGCTGTGAGCAAGGACAAATATGGTTATGTTAGTGTTGATCTCCGGGTCTTTGGTTACAAAAACGAACTGCTTGTCTTCGCCAACGATGTTGAGCAAGTGTTCTATGTACCTGACATTGCAAAGAAGAACTGGTCTGTGGTTATGCCTGAAAAAAAGGATTGTGGGGATTGAAAATGTTGTTGTTGAGGAGGAATACAACCAGTTTGACGAAATTCCATCCTTTGACACTTCATACAAGCCCCAACTCTTTAGAACTAACAAAGCACCATACTTGCGAAGCGACCATAGTGAAAAAATCCGTATACAGAAATCAAGGAAGAAAAAGCAAGCCTGATTTCTGCTGAATTATTTTTGTAATGCCGGAGGATGTGTCTATTGGTGGAAATGGAATCCGTTTTGTAATATAAAGGATGCGATGTATTGGTGGAATTTCAATCCTTTTTGTAATATATGGGATGTGGTGGAATTCGAATCCTGCTTGTAATATATTCTGCCAAAGATACTATATATACTCTGTTTATATTCTGCTTCAGTTCAGTAACGGGTAAGAAACGAGGATTGACGAACCCGCGTCACCATTGCTACGGGCAAGAGACGAGGACTAACGAACCAGCGTTGCCTTTGTTACGGGCAAGAGACGAGGACTAACGAACCAACGTTGCTTTTGTTATGGGCAAGAATATATGCGAAATCATGAACAGATTACATCAAAGAGACACGGATTAGAGCATCTCCAAGAGTTTGCCAAATTTTACTTGGCAAATCTTGTGCTTTGCCAACTTCTAAAAAGATATGCCAAGTAAAAAAAAGAGTTCATCTCCAAGAGTCTAGCATAATTTCACTTGCCAAATCTAGATCAGCAATCCTGAGAGAAACAAGTTGATTTGCCAAACTGTTGAGATAATCACAAGCTTTGCAAGTGAGTAGGTAAATCATACAAAAAATTGTACTCCACAGAGATAATTACAAAAGCATGTCTCTTGAGATGCAAAATGACACACACAGATTACAGTCATCATTGATACATCAGAACAAGGTTACAATGCGGCCATATCTTCATGACAAGATATGCAAAATCACACACACACATCGATCTTGCTCGCAGGTCGTCGATCTTGCTGCACGCGGTCATCGAACGAGCTCCATTTCTGCTGACGGCTTAGAGACTTGATTCCTTGCATGACTAATTAAGGACAGTTTCTGTCTAGCAACCCTAATTTTGGTTTATAAGAAAGAACCTTTCCATAATTATGCTCATCTTGCAAGGAAAAATAATGAGATATGCTCCATCTAGATTCTGGCTGCTTCCTCATCTTACAAGTGAACACAAGAGAAAGATACAAAGAGGGTGGAAACATATCCCTTGAAAAATACCTCCTCTTGGAGGAGAAGGGGAAAGCAAAAGGAAACCCAAGTGTGACGGAGAAGTTGCAGCAAGCTTTCCGTCGGCTTGTACATCCTGATGCCAGGAGGTTCTGGGCTACCTTCCCCGGACACGACTGCGTGGAAGGGGTACGTCACAAGGATTCTTTTGGCAGCCGTGTTCGAGGGATGAGCAACCCAATCACCCCCTATCACAAGAATTCTTCTAGCAACTGAGAGATCGAGGAGGAGGAAGAGAGAAAAGCAAAAGCTTGCGCCCTACAAGATCTATTCTTTGTGCCATAGCTAGATCTAGATCTAGATCTAGAGAAGAAGGAAGCAAGTGACTCACTTTATTGTACTCCTATCAGAAGAAGGAACCATATAGCTAGATCTAGATCTAGAGAAGAAGGAAGCAACTTGAAGTGAGGAGGACCGAAAGGCGTCGGTGCCTTTTTATAGAAAAACAAGGAAGGGATAAGATCAAGAGCACAGGAACGGCCGGAAAGGTTCCCAAGACGGTCAAGACGGCCGAGAAACTGTTGCTAGTCAATGGATGAGAGCAAAGCTGCAGAGGTATAGTGATTTCAATGCAGAGTTAAATGATACGCGGAGTAAGCAAACATCGTCTCCAATGGCCGTGTTTGGATGGTAGATGTTAGTGTTACTATTAGTGGTAGTTTTTAACACCTCCAAATTAACACATGTGTTTGGCTCCAAAGTGTTAGTTTTGGTGTTAGTTTGCTACAAACTAACACTAACACCTCCATACAAACATCCAATGTAATCATCATCTCCAAAATAAGAGAGGAAGGGATAAGATCAAGAGCACAGGAAACGAGAAGAGGTTCCCAAGACGGTCAATGGTGAAACTGTTGCTAGTCAATGGCTGAGAGCAGAGCTGAGAGGTAGTGATTCCAATGTAGAATTAAATGATACGTGGGGTAACGAAACATCGTCTCTACGCGGATTAGCCAAACATCGTTTCTAATGGAGAATTAAATGATAACGCGGATTAGCCAAACGTCATCTCCATTGCATACTTAAACTATGTTTGGAAACAAATCTCCTGTATCTTCTCCTTCCAAAACAATTAGATCCCCTGTCCCTTCATCTCTACCCGCGAAAAACAGCAACTGCCTACTCCTCATCGTCACCATTCCCGGCCGGATATGGATAGCATATCGGGAAGAAGCACGTGGCACCAGCCGTCATCGCTGCTGTTGGGCCTCCCTCAAGAGCTCCGCATTGAGATTGCAGCGCGTGTTGGTGCGACCTCGGAGCGGCACTTGGCTGACCTCCGCAGCCTACGCGGTACTTGCTCGACCATGCGCCATGTGTGCGGCCACGGCGACGTCGGCCGACGTTTGTCGATAGAGGGGATACGAGATGAGATTTCTTGGGTGTGGAACCCCACCGCTTACAAAGCATTCCTTGCTATGCTGAGCGGTTTCGGGAATCCGGAGGCTTGTTTCCTCTCCGGAATCAAAGCCTTCTTCATTGAACACAAGGGATACAATGATCTCCGGCGCGCCGCCGAGGGTGGGCATGATGCGGCGGCCTATGTATACGCCATCTTGCTCTACAGAGACAATGGCGGTGCCGCCGCCGACGACACCGCGAAGGGGTACATGAGGCGGGTCGCGGGCGGCGGCAGTACAACATCGTCGAGATGGCTGAGCAATGAGGGGTGTCTTCCTTTGCGCGAGAAGGTCACGCGTGCGCTCCACTACTTGACTTGGCGCATTTGGGGTGAACCGCTGCCGCCTCCGACACAGGTGCGCAGCGATCAACCGTGCGCGGGCACTGGCGGCGGCTGCGGCGTGGAAAAAGGATGGCTTCGAATTTCTCTGTTTTGCAGCGAAGACTGTAGGCTGCGCTGCGAAATGGTGAAGTTCGCATAGAGAATAGGAAACCAGTAGTAGTAGATTAGCTTTTGTATGATGCTCGAATTATCTGTGTAAAATTTTGGGAGAGCAGCAAATCCGACGCGGGTTATCAGCCCCGTGTCGCTAATGGCTGTGGGGCCCAGTTCTATTCAAATTTGGACTAATAACAACGAATAAATACTTGTTACAACATTTGGTTGCAGAACTGTTCTTGGTAAGTACAACATACAAATAATATTTGTTTTACACAACCATTAGTGATGGAACTTTACATTTCGTAAGCTTAAGGTGAACACAAGGTTTTGTTATGTTTTCAAATGCATATGAGTTCGAACATGTTGCAAAGTGTGGAAACTTCAATGTTCAAGCAAACATTCTAGGAAACTATGTGAGAGATGTAGACATTTGTACGCAAGTATATAATTCCTTCATCTAAACCATTTGAAATTTTGAAGAGAAGTCTAGGTACCCAAATTATGTTGGCATGTCAATTTGTAGATTTTTAGAGCACACTAGATGTTAGTAGAATTATTACATCATTAACATGGGATGTAAAAACGGATTCTAAGAATCTTGGGCACACAAGTGTAACTGTTGATATTTTATTCAAATACTAAATATCCAAATACGAATTGTTCATATTTTATGATTTTTAGGTGCTGTTTAATGAGCTCTAATAAATGAGGGAAGCAAGTTTCATTCAAAAAAATTGTGACAGGCCCACGCATCAGCGTCCGCAGCCAATATAAAAAAGATAACCGCTGACCCAACTCCCAACAAAGGCGATCTGAGTTCACTAACCATCGTCGCCCATGACACTGGCCCACTCGTCATCGTTAGCAGGCGAACCGTGCGCGGGCTGCTCAAAATTTCCCATCTATATTTACTACAGTGCCCATGAAATTCCAATTGTTGCACAGAGCCGTCAAGGGCACGCCTGTAAGTTTCACTAAACACAGTTATGTGCGTCATTCATATTCGGCTCCTCGCTAGACAGATCCACAATGCCCGCATTCTCCCCACCGTCGCTGCTAGTCGCCCCGCTCACCTTCGCCGCTCTCTCCCCGCCGCAGCCCTGCTCTTCTCCAGCCCCACCGCTCCCTGCGTGACAACGGTGACGAGGACGTGGTTACTGGCATGTGGACGTACGCCCGGCCAACCTAAAGACGGTTGACGCGGATCCGCCGAGGTCGTCCCCGGCCACGACGACAAGCCGGCCGGCCGCCTCAGGCCACGAGCCGCCGTGGATCCGGCCCATCCAACTATCACGAGAACAACTACTTCATTCACGACAGAGGTTAGTCCTGCTTGAACCCCCAACGCCCTCTCTCTCATCGGCCACCAAAATCGATCTGCTATATATTCATGTCAATGTGGATTAATTAGGAAGACATGCCTAGATAGTTCATCTTTAATTGATTGACTGTGGTTTTAATTGATGGATTTTATTGCCCCAAGTCTGTGTGAATAAATTGTTGCTAACAGATGTAGTTATATGAATTGTTGAAATTCATTTTCGTGTTCCTGGTGCTACAACTTTTGCACTGTAAATTCATGAAAAGCATCGAGGATGTTAGCATACTTTAATTCTGCTATACTCTGAATGTACCAGATCGACAGTTATGCTTTGGACCTGTTAGCATATACTTTAATTCTGCTATGCTCAGATCGACAGTTATGCTTTGGACCTATTAGCATACTTTAATTCTGATGGCCACAAAATGTCATTGGGAAATGCATCGCAGTGGTTTATAATGTAGTCCACCCAATCTGCTATATATTCATGTCAAGGTGGATTAGGGAGACATGCCTTAATAGTTCATCTTTAATTGATTGACTGTAGATTTGATGGATGGATTTTGTTGCTCCAAGTCTATTTTGAATAAATTGTTGCTAACAAAAGAAGTTATATGAAATGTTGAAATTCATTTTCATGTTCCTGGTGCTATAATTTTTGCATTAGCATACTTTAATTCTGCTATGCGCTGAATGTACCAGATCGACACTTATGCTTTGGACCTGTTAGCATACTTTAATTCTGCTATGCTCTGAATGTATCGGATCGACAGTTATGCTTTGGACCTGTTAGCATATGCTTTAATTCTACTATGCTCAGATTGACAGTTATGCTTTGGACCTGTTAGCATACTTTAATTCTGATGGTCACAAAATGTCATTGGGAATTGCATCGCAATGGTTTATAATGTAGTCCACCCGATCTGCTATATATTCATGTCAAGGTGGATTAGGGAGACATGCCTTAATAGTTCATCTTCAATTGATTGACTGTGGATTTGATGGATGAATTTTGTTGCTCTAAGTCTGTTTTGAATAAATTGTTGCTAACAGACGAAGTTATATGAAATGTTGAAATTCATTTCCATGTTCCTGGTGCTATAATTTTTGCATTGGAATACTTTAATTCTGCTATGCTCTGAATGTACCAGATCGACACTTATGCTTTGGACCTGTTAGCATACTTTAATTCTGCTATGCTCTGAATGTACCGGATCAACAGTTATGCTTTGGACCTATTAGCATATACTTTAATTCTGCTATGCTCAGATCTACAGTTATGCTTTGAACCTGTCAGCATACTTTAATTCTGATGGCCACAAAATGTCATTGGGAATTGCATCACAGTGGTTTATAATGTAGTCCACCCAATCTGCTATATATTCATATCAAGGTGGATTAGGGAGACATGCCTTAATAGTTCATCTTCAATTGATTGACTGTGGATTTGATGGATGAATTTTGTTACTCCAAGTCTGTCGGTGTTTTAGACCGGCAACCTACTAAGGGGAGTACCCGAAGTAGATGAATGTGGCCTCGCCGAGATCGGTAACTCGAAGGAAGAGACACGTGGCACACAATTTAGACAGGTTCGGGCCGCGAGGTGCGTAATACCCTACGTCCTGTATGCTGCGTAGCTCTGGATTGATTGGGTGTGTTTACAGGATGATGCGATGATCTGATGATCCTAGAGATCGGTCCCTGCCTCGCCTTATATAGTCCGGGAGGCAGGGTTACAAGTCGGAGTAGGGAGAGAGTACTAGTCGAGTACGTCTAGGAGTCCTCCATACAGTGTGGAACATGTACAGCTCCCTAACCGAGTACTACTCCTTTGTAGTCCTTGTGCTCCACGCCGTCAGATGCCATGTAGCGCAAGCCGGGTAGTCCCAGGGGCCCATCGAGTAGTCGGTCCTGGTACCCACCGAGGTAGTGGGCCCAGGGAGGTCCATACGACAAGCCCCCGAGTACTTTGTAGTCGAGAAGGATAGCTTCAAGTAGTCTTGACGGTCTTAACGAGTAGTCCTCAAGCGTCCCTGAGTACTACAAGTCAAAAGTCCTCAAGAGTAGTTGAAGCATCCCGAGGCTGGAATGTACTCCAGCTGATGTTTGGGCAATCTTGAAGTCTTCTCGAGTAGTCTCAAGCGTCCTCGAGTGTTGCCTTCGAAGGTCTTCAAAAAATGCCTGTCTTGTCTTGAAACCGGAGCTGATATGGAGGTGCGATTGCAAAATCGCACTCCATATGGAGTAGCCCCCGAGCCTTAGGTTGAGCCGCAGGCTCTGGCTGAGGGTCCATTTGAAGTCTTTGCAAGAAAATCCTGAAAAATCCGGAGAGAAAAAACCGAAGGACATGTGGCACGGAGCCCCCGAGCCTTGAGTCGAGTACTTCCTCTCGAATTGAAGGGTCATCTTGAAGAATGTGTCCTGAGATGCTCCTGAGTCTTGTCGCTTCCCAGGTAGTCGAGTTGAAGTAGCCGAGCCCCCGAAGTGAGGCGCGTCGACTAGTAGAATGCGAAGAGTCACGCGCGGCCGCTGAGTCAGCCGAGCGCAGACTTATCGATCTGGCTGTTGGAGGGCCAGTTTGACTTATAAATAGAAGCCAAAGCCCCTAGGGTTTTTCACCCATCGCTGCTGTAGCCATTTCGAATCGATCTGAGGTAGATCCACTTCCAGCGCACGCCGCCGCCGCAGTAGATCTAAGTGCGCCGCCACCCAGAGCTTCCAGAGCAGCCCCCGAGCGGATGCGCGTGAAGACGCCTTGTACTTGGAGAATGAAGCCTTCACCGTCCAACTCTGCGAAGGTCGCCGGGAAGAAGAGGGGCCGCGAAGAGGCCGCCGCGACTACCACTGTAGCGGCGCCGCCAATGTCTCCACCGCGAGCAGATCCAAGCCGCGAGTGGAAGAAGTCAAAGATGAAGACCGAGGATCTGTTGGCCCTTCTCAACAGCGGATTTATCCGGGAGAAGGAGGTAGATCTTTGGAGGGCCGCCGCCGGAGATCCATATCCAATGGAGAAGGCTGAGGACGAAGTCCCGATGTTCGCGCGTTTTGTGGAGCGCAGACTCGCGCTTCCGGCTAGTGATTTCTTCAAGGGCCTCCTCAGGTACTATGGAGTCGAGTACCTCAATCTGAACCCTAACGGCATTTTCCATACTGCGGTCTTCGTCCATTTTTGCGAAGCGTTTCTTGGGATCAAGCCGCACTGGATCCTCTTCCGGAAATTCTTCCGCGTGAAGCCGCAGCCGAGCACCAGCAATCCACGAGTAGTCGGAGGAGCCGGCATCCAGATGAGGGAAGACGCCGCTGAGCAGTACCTGGTGTACAAGCTCATTGACTCCAACGCCGATTGGAAGGCGAGGTGGTTCTACATCACGAACCACCACCCCGGCCTACTGAAGCTGAGTGGGAGGCAGCCCAGGCACCGTGACTGTTGGAACACGGAACCCACGATGCAGGAGGGGATCCAGCTCCCCGAGCTGCTGGCACGCATCAAGGTGCTCAGAGAAGCTGGACTGAGGGCCGAACACGTGGCCTTCAGTTTCATGAAGCGGAGGGTGCAGCCGCTGATGGCCCGCGACACCTTGGGCTTCGAGTACACCGGCGACGACGACACGTCACGGATGCCCGGAGGCGAGATGGACGACGTCGACATCATCGAGAGGCTGACGCGGATCTTCAAGGACATGCCGCCGTACACGGTGTGCCCCGTCCAGGAGTATTCCGCTGCGCGCCCGCCAAAGGAGGTGAATAGTCGAACCGCCCTAGTCGAGCAGTCCTCTCTTTGTGAGTAGTCGCGCTGATATCGTGTGCCTTGCAGGAGGACGTGAAAATGTTCGTCTCCGAGCCTCAGCCGCCCCCTCATGGAATCGAGATCCCGAAGGAAGGGAAGGCGAAAGCTAAGGAGGGGCGAGAAGTCGACGAAGGCGATGACACCGTCATCGTGGAGGACAGCTCTGACGACGACGACAGCGACGATGACGACGATGACGAGACGCTGCAGGACCGCTTCCAGCTGCGGTCGAGGTTTAGCCGCCCAGGCTTGCCTCACGTACCTCTTGTGCAGGACCCGCCGGCTAGCCTAGAGGCTAGTCTGGCTGCGCCGCCACGGAAGCCGCGCAATCCCGCCCGCAAGCGGGTGGTGAAGAAGCTGAAGGTCTCAGAGACCACGCCTCAAGAGGTAAGCTGTCTTGACTAGAGTAGTCGAGTACCCGTCGTGCGAGTACGCTTGTTGATGAGTGAGCCCCCTTGTATGCAGGAGGTGCCGCCAACGGAGCCCGTCGAAGAGGGCGACGAAGGCGAGTGGGGTACAGTGGGGGAGCCCGCTGGAAGTCGTAGTCCAGCCCCCACTGTTGAAGAGCTCTTGGCGCAATTGGAGCACCAGCCCCCTGCTCCTCAGGATAGCATGGAGCCTGGAGCCGCCGCCGTTGAAGAGGTGGTGGCCACAGGAGCGCAGGAGGGCGCTGCACCGGCCGCCGTCGCTGCAGAGGAGGCAATGGCCGCCGAGGTGCGAGAAGGGACGCCCGCCGAGGGTGGACTGGTAGATATTGCTAGCATCCTCGGTGCCCCGGCCGTGACGATAGTCCGGTCGAGCTTGTAAGTACTGCATCTTCCCGAGTAGTACTTGTTGTAGTAGTCGAGGTGACTGACGACCAATTGTATGTGCTTCTGCAGGAAATCTACAGATCTATCCTGGGAGGGGGATGAACCCTCTACGGCGGTGGCGGAAGAAGTCGCGCCGCCCGCCGAGGAGTCCGCTCCTGCTCCCCAGGACGTACCTGAAGCACCGGCTACTGAGGTGTCGTTGCCCGAGGCCAGCGTGGTCGAAGGTAAGTACTCTTCTGAAGCTGTAGAGCTCCTCGAGGGGTACTCGTAGTCACTGATACACTTGTCTTCTCTTTGACAGGTGCCGAAGCCGAAGGGAGCGACATCCCTGCGAGGGTGCCTATGCAGAAGTCGACACCAGAGGTGCCGGAGGCTACCGGTGGAGCCCCCGAGCAGACGGACGTAGCCGCCGAAGAGGCCGCCACGACGACCAGAGGAGAGGGAGTCACCACGTTGCCAGAGGTCGCTCTGGAGGTGGCGATCCGCTCCCCGGAGATCCAGGACGCAGAGCCCATCCGCTCTGCGCTGATGACGGAAGCCGCCGCGAGTGGTCGTGGCGGGGTGGAGCTGCTAGCTGACGGCCTGGTGGACCCGGCGACGGTAGCCAAGCACCTGGAGGCGGTCCGCCAGGCTGAGCAATGGATGAAGGTGAGTAGTCTGAACTCCTGAGTAGTCAATCCTCTGTGTTGAGTACTCATTTTGACATGTGTTGTCTGTGCAGGACGTCGTGGAGAGGTCCCGTGAGAAGTCGAGCATGCTCCAAGGCTTCGGCGACACGGTGCTCCGGGCTGAGGCGCTGGAGAAGCAGCTCTTGGAGTCACAGAAGCACGCGGCCGCCATGTAGTCGAAGCTCGACGCCGCCTTTGCCAAGTACCATAATGATGTCCAGGACATGCAGGCAAAGAGCGACGACTTGGTGCGGAGGAACAAGACGCTCCGCAACAAGAACAAAGGTACGCCACTTGACTTGTTGGGTAGTTACTGGAGGCGAGAGGTAGTCTGACCCGCTGCGCTTTGTTATATTTGCAGAGCTTGAGGGCCAAGTGGAGCAGTTGAAGTCCTCGGAGACGAGCATGAAGAATCTCTTCTACCGGGAGCAGGAAGCCCGCCAGGTACTCGAGCTCGACTACAAAGAACTTGCCTTCGAGTGCGAGAAGCACATGGAGCTTCGGATTGCATCTGACCGCGATCTCGTCAACTGCTACAAATCATTGCAGAAGTTGAATGAAGACCGCGAGGCGCTGCGGGCCCACTTGAAGGATCTTGAAGAAGCCGCGCTGCCGATCGCGAGGCTCTTGGTTCCTCATCCGGGCGGCCCCAAGATCGCTCCGCTCGTGGATCGCCTCAGGGAAGCCCCCAGCCGGCTGGCGGCGTATGTGAAGCACATGGCAAGGTCGATCCCGAAGCAGGTCTTGGCCTTCATGAAGTCCCACTTCCCGAAGGCCCCGGTGGAGGTAGTCTCTGGCGGAGTAGCCGCCAACTGCACCGATGAGCAGTACGCGGAGCTGCTGGAGCAGATGGCTCCCATCGCGGAGCAAGTGGCTGATAAGTTCAATCTCCAGTAGCCCTGTAATAGGTAGCTGGTAGCCAAAGTTGTACAGAAACAATTGTAATGGAATTGTTTAAGTATTAATGAAAGGAAAATTCCAGCAATGAGTACTCGTAGTCGCGATCTCAGAGTGCGGAGTCCCATCGTGGAGTTGTCGCGAGTAGTCGTACTCGGCGGTAGTCCCGTTGAGGGAAGTAGACAGTAAAGAAGTTGATGAACGATCAAGCTTTATTACCGAAGAAGTACACCGGATGGCCGGTGGCCGTAGTTACGCAGTAGTCGCCGGACCGGGGGCCGCTTACAGCTAAGTGATGCTAGGGCGAGTAGCCGCTTACAGCAGTAGATCCGTAGGTAGCCGTGTAGGCTGGATCTTGGAGTATGGTCTCTCAATAGACCGCTGCTAGAGTACTTTGTCGCTCGTTGCAGCCCAGGATCCGTAGGTAGCCGTGAGGGCTGGATCCTGGAGAGGAGTAGTCCGGAGACTGGGGCCAGGACCCGGAGGCCGCTTACGGCGGAGGGGTGTTGATGTAGTCGTGTAGACTTGAACCCCAGAGTAATCGTGTAGACTAGGTGTAGAATCGACAGAGCTGGTCGATGTTCCACGAGTTGTTGATGTCTTCGCCTTCAAGTGTCTGGAGGCGGTAGGAGCCCGGCCCGGTCACCTTTGCCACGGTGAAGGGACCTTCCCAGGGGGAGCTGAGCTTGTGTAGTCTTTCTATGTTCTGGATGCGACGGAGGATGAGATCACCAACGTTGAAGGAGCGTTCCTTGACGTTGCGATCGTGGTAGCGTCGGATACCCTCCAGGTACCTTGCTGATTGGACGAGGGCAGCGCAGCGAGCTTCTTCGAGGCTATCGATGTCAACTCGTCCGTCGTCTTCGAGACGCCTTCGTCGTAGTGCTCCACTGCTGGTGAGTTCCATATGACGTCGGCGGGGAGGATTGCTTCGGAGCCGTAGACCGGAGAAGTAAGGGGATTGTCCCGTTGGCTTGGATGGCTGAGTCCGTAGCCCCCAGAGTGCGTTGGGTAGTTCCTTGATCCACTTGCCCCCTTTGGAGTTAGCAGCGTCGTGTAGCCGCTTCTTGAGAGCGTCGAGCACCATCCCATTGGCGCGCTCGACTTGTCCGTTGGCCCGAGGGTGGGCAACTGAGACGTATCGGACGTCGATCCCGTTGTTCTCGCGGTATTCCCCGGGCGGTGGTTGTTGAAGTTGGAGCCCGTGTCCGTGATGATGCGGTGGGGTAGTCCGTAGCGATGCATGAGTTCATCCAGGAAGTCGAGTACTCTGTCAGCCTTGGGGCATGTGACCGGCTTGACCTCGATCCACTTGGTGAACTTGTCGATGGCCACCAATACTCTGTTGAATCCACCTGGCGCTGTTGGCAGTGGCCCAATCATGTCGAGCCCCTAGCAGGCAAAGGGCCAGGTTGGCGGTATGGTGACTAGCTTGTGGGCTGGGACGTGTTGCTGCTTGGCGAACTACTGGCATCCTTGGCACCGTCTGACGAGTTCTTCAGCGTCGTCCAGGGCAGTGGGCCAGTAGAAAGCTCGTTGGAAGGCCTTGATGACCAGCGTGCGGGAGGACGCGTGGTTGCCGCAGACGCCCTTGTGGATCTCCTCCAAGATGTCCTTGCCTTCTTGCCGAGGGACGCACTTCATGAGTACTCCAGAGGATGCGCCCCGCTTGTAAAGCTTGTCTCCGACGAGGACGTAGGACTTGGCGTGGCGGACGAGCTGCTCGGCCGAGTTCTTGTCTGAGGGAACCTTCTGCTCGCTGAGGTAGTCGATGAAGGGTTGCCTCCAGTCCACGTCGATCATCATGACCTCCTGTCCGGCCGGTGGGTTGGCTGGGACAGTGGTCGCTGGTGTCGGCTCCGGGATGGATGGCGCGTGAAGCTCGTGAACGAAGACACCCGCTGGTACTTGAGCGCGGGTGGATCCAAGCTTTGAGAGGACGTCCGTTGCAACGTTGTTGTCGCGGACGATGTGATGGAACTCGAGACCGTAGAACTTGTTCTCTAGCTTGCGGACTTCTAGGCAGTAGGCGTCCATGTTCTCCTTGTTGCGGTCCCAGGACTTGTTGACTTGGTTGATGACCACTGCGGAGTCGCCGTAGACTAGTAGCCGCTTGATGCCCAGTGAAGCCGCGAGGCGGAGCCCGTGTAGGAGAGCTTCGTACTCGGCTTCGTTGTTTGAGACCTTCCGAGAAGATCGCGGGACGTACTTGAGTTGTTCGCCCGTTGGAGAGATCGGGGAGTACCCCTGCACCTGCGCCCTTGAGGTTGAGTGAGCCGTCGAAGTACATCACCCAATGCTCTGGTCGCACGGTTGGAGTGGGTAGCTGGTTCTCCCGCCACTCTGCCATGAAGTCGACTAGAGCCTGCGACTTGATGGCTGTGCGTGGCTTGAAGTCGATGGTGAGGGCGCCGAGCTCGACTGCCCACTTGGAGATTCTTCCGGTAGCATCTTGGTTCTGCAGGATGTCGCCGAGCGGGTAGTCGGTGACGACGGACATTGAGTACTCCTGGAAGTAGTGTCGTAACTTCCGCGAGGTGATGAGTACTGCATACAGGAGCTTCTACACAGGCTGATAGCGTGCCTTGGACTCAGATAGAACCTCGCTGACGAAGTAGACTGGACGCTGGACTGGGTAGGCGTGGCCGTCTTCTTGCCGCTCGACGACGATGGCAGTACTGACCACGTGAGTAGTCGCAGCGAGGTAGAGCAGTAGCTGCTCGCCTTTGCGAGGAGCCGTGAGGACCGGTGGCTTCGACAGGAAGTCCTTGAGCTGGGCAAGGGCTTGATCCGCCTCTGGAGTCCACATGAACTTCTATTGGTGCTTGAGTAGTTTGAAGAAGGGTAGGCCCCGTTCTCCAAGCTTCGAGATAAATCTGTTCAGTGCCGCCATGCACCCGGTCAGCTTCTGGACGTCTTTGATGCTCGTGGGAGCTTTCATGCTGGTGATGGCGGAGATCTTCTTGGAGTTTGCTTCGATGCCACGCTGGCTGATGATGAAGCCGAGTAGTTTGCCCGAAGGTACGCCGAAGACGCACTTGTTCGGGTTGAGCTTCCAGCGGTACTCGCGCAGAGATGCGAAAGTCTCTTCAAGGTCGTCGATGAGGGTATTGGAGTTTCTGGTCTTGACGACCACATCGTCCACGTAGGCCTCGACGTTCTTGTTGAGCTGCTTCTTGAAGCAGGCTTTGATAGCTCGTTGATACGTTGCGCCGGCGTTCTTCAGCCCGAAGGACATGGTCGTGTAGCAGTACGTGCCAAACGGGGTGATGAACGCGGTCTTCTCCTGGTCTTCTTCCTTGATCGCGATCTGGTGGTACCCGGAGTAGCAATCGAGGAAGCAGAGCAGGTCGCAGCCCGCCGTGGAGTCGATGACTTGATCAATCCGCGGCAACCCGAAGGGGTCCTTGGGGCAGTGCTTGTTGAGGTCGGTGTAGTCGACGCACATCCTCCACTCGTTCGAGTTCTTCTTGCGGACGAGGACAGGGTTGGCGAGCCACTCAGGATGGAAGACTTCTTTGATGAAGCCAGCCGCGAATAGTTTGGCGAGTTCCTTCTTGATGGCATCCCGTCTGTCATCGGCGAAGCGTCGGAGGTGTTGTCGCTTGGGGGTGGCGTTAGGATCGGCGTTGAGGCAGTGCTCAATCAGCTCCCTGGGCACTCCTGGCATGTCCGCTGGCTTCCACGCGAAGATGTCGCGGTTAGCCCGAAGGAAGCTGATGAGCGCGTCTTCCTATTTGGGGTCGAGGCCGGCCCCGATGGTGGTGGTCTTGCTGGCGTCGCCTGTCCCGAGGTCGATCGTCTTGGCAAGGATGTCCTCAGCTGGCTGAGGCTTGTTGGAGTTGTCAGACTTCTCAGGGATGTCGAGTTCACTTGTATTAAGTTTCTTCGACGCAGCGTAGACCTCCATCATGGCGTTGGGTACTTGATTTGTGGAAGCGATCTCCACGGCTTCTGTATCGCAGTCGTGAAAGATCTTCAAGTCCCCTTGGAGAGAGAGTACACCCACTGGGCTTGGCATCTTGAGTACCAAGTAGGTGTAATGTGGCACCGCCATGAACTTGGCGATGGCCGGTCTGCCGAGGATGGCATGGTAGGAAGTCTCGAAGTCCGCGACCTCGAATTTGACGTACTCGGTACGGTAGTTGTCCCGAGATTCCCCGAAGGTAACTGGCAGGACCACTGAGCCCAGTGGGATAGCCGCGTTACCGGGGACGATGCCGTAGAAGGGCATGTTGCTCTTGGTGAGCATGTGGGTGATGTCGAGCTTCATCTTCGTCAAGGTCTTGGTGAAAAGGACGTTGAGCCCGCTTCCGCCGTCGATGAGGACCTTGTTGAGCTTGGAGCCCGCGACCACTGGTTTCAGGACGAGGGGGAAGCATCCTGGTTCGGAGAAGCTGGTCCATTGATCCGCGCGGGAGAAGGTAATGGGTACCTCCGACCACCTGAGAGGGGTAGGAACCGCTGGTTCAATGCTCATGACTTCTCGATGGGCAGCCTTCTGCTCCCGCCTGCTGGGCAGTCCGCCGAAGAGAATGTTGACAGTCTTGTCGGCTTCTTGGAAGTCGTTGTTGTCGCCGTCCTTCTTCTTGCCCTTTTTGTCGTGAGGGTGCGGTGGCTCCGGCATATCCTTGAGTGCATGCCTGAGTTGGTAGCACTGCTCGGTGTTGTGGTTGCCGTTCGGATGCCACGAGCACTTCTCCTTCAGCAAGTCTTTAAAGCTTCCGGAGTTCCTCTTCGGGTTTTCCTTCGCAGGGCGCTGGATAGCCGCGACAGTGTTGTCTGGCTTGCGCTTGCGGTTGGAACCCGAGTAGTTGTTATTGTTGTTGTTGTTGTTGCGACCACCTTGGTTCGTGTTGTTGCCGCTGCCGCCGCCCTGTTCTGCTTGGTCTTGCCACGGATGGCGTCGTACTTGGTGTTGGCCTTGTCTTCTTCGTCCGCCCAGGACGTGATCATGTCCTTGAGGTGGGGGATGGACCTGGGGCGGTGGCGACTGAAGTCTTCGAAGGTGCGGCGGTGATAGAGGCCGTCTTGAAAGAGGTCGATGACCTCCTTGTCGGTGACGTCGATGACGGTAGCGCGCTTGTCGAAGAAGCGGCGCATGTACTTGCGGAGGGTCTCGCCTTGTTCCTGCTTGACCATGGCCAGGTCCATGCGAGTACCCGATCGGCCCATGGCGCCCGCGAAGTTGCTGGTGAACTGCTCCTTCAGCTGGTCCCACTTGTCGATCAAGTGCTTGTCCAGTGACTCGAGTCATGTGAGTGGGGCTTGGTCCAGGCAGAAGGGGAAGTAGAGGCATGTAACACCTGCGTTTTTAGCTCTAAATAAATCACCCAATAAATCATGCGTATTTTCAAAACCGACCCGCCGAGCTCAATTACCATTCAAACCCTAGCCACTGTTTTCTCCCTCTCTCCCCCGGTGCGCGTGCCGCGAATCCCGCCGCACCGCACCTCGGCCGCACCCTTGCGCGCCTTCCCCAACGCCGCGGTCGGCCACCGGCCGGGAATCCCGCGCACGCCGCGGTCCCGACGCCCGGTCCACCTCGCCATCACCGCCGTCCCGGAGAATGCGCCGACGCCCGAAAAACCGGGAAAACCCCGCAAAACCCCTTCCCAATTCTCCCTAACAATTTTCCGGATTTTTTCCAAAATCTCTTTCCCTATTACTCCTTCTCTCTTCTTCATTTTCCTCCCTTTTCTTTTTCCTTTTTCTTCTCTTTCTCCCCTTCCTTTTTCCTTTTCCTTTTCCTTTTCCTTCCCTCTTTTTCTTTTTCCCTTCTCTTCTTCTTCTCTTCTCCTTCCTTTCCCTTTCCTCCCGCGCGGCCAGGCCAGCACCCCGACCGGCGCCACGGCGCCGTTGACCGGGGCCCCGCGCGCCGCACCGCTCCCTCCTCGGCACGCCGGCAAGATCACCGCCTCCTCACGCCACCGCAGCCCACGCCCCGGCCGGACGCGGAGCCGGCCCGACGCGGCCGGCGCCATTAATTCCCCCCCGCTCGAGCCATCACTTCCACCGGCCGACCGCAGCCTGCCCCGCGCCTGCACGCCAGGTCTCGTCCACGGCCTAACCCTCCTGCACAAGTTGACCCGTACCGGCCCGAGCCGTCGCATCGCCGGTCGCCGCAAGGATCCGGCCGGACTTCGAGAAGAAGCCCGAGTTCGCCGGCGGCCTCGCCGGAAAACTCTTCTCCCCTCCCCAAACCGACCTACGGCGCCTATTTAAGGCCGGCACCACCACCACCTCGCCTCACCGCACCGAAATCGAGCATCCCTGAGCCTGTTCCCCGAGCACCACCGCGCCGCCACCATTAGCACCGCCGCCGCCCTCTGCCCGCCGTCGAGCCGCCTCCACCGTGCCCTCTAGCCCAAGGTGAGCACGGGGAAAGAACCCCATCGTCCCCCTCTCCGTTTTGCCCCGCTCCCCGCCGCCGCCGCGGCGCGCCGGGAGCCGCCGGCGGCGCCCCCGCCGCCGGCCATGCCCGCGCCCTCCTCCCTCTCTGTTCTGATTCGAGAGGGGGAAGAAGAAGGGCACTTTTGCCCAAGGCCCCCTGTCCTTTTCTTTTATCCTGAGTTCCTCTCTAACCCTATTCACTCTCTCTCCTTTTCCTTCCAAATAGCCCCTAAGGCTAATAATTAATTACTGTTGAGCCCTAAACAATTTACAAACAGGCCCTAACCCAACTTATATTGTCATAAACACACCCTTTCTCCATTAGTAGAAATTACTAATAGGTCCTTAATACCTATAACCCCTCCTTAACCTAGCCTTTCCTACACACCTTTTATTCCCGGTTAAGTCCAAATATTACTGCACCCCCCGCCGAACCAACCCCCTTCCTAGGGCTTATAAATACCCCCTCTCCGCTCACTTCCCCCTCCTCGAGCTCGGCCGGAAACATGTGTGCTAATATTGCTTGCTTGCTTGTGTGTGCGCCTTAGCCGACGGAGTAGACGGAGGAAGGTACCCCGAGCCGGAGAACAAAGCCGACTACTGCGAGCAGGAGCCCGAGGTCCCGAACGCCGAGCCGGCACTCCCCGAAGACTTCGAAGACGGCAAGTTCAACCTCCCCCTTTGATGCATGCTTCTGTCCTAGTTTTATAAATATACCCTATACCCGTTTTATAAATTGCATATTGTTTTACTGCAAAAACATGGTAGGATAGCCACCCTTGATTGCTATGATTGAACCATGTTTTGGCCTAAATGAGTGCTTTAAAAATGTGTGAGTGCTTTCAAAATGTGTGAGTGCTTTAAAAACGGAAATGGGATATGTTTGGAAAATGAGTAAAGAAGCGGGTAGACGGGATGGACGTGTGTGTCGGGAGTATGGGTGAGCTCGTACCGTGTGGTTGAGCGTGTTGGGAGTTGTCCATCTTGTCGGTTAAGGACCGGGTTGCGTGACATCTCACACGACCCAAATCATCGTACAACCACTCGATCGTTGTATGTGGCAACGGCTTAGCATAAACCCCACTAGTTTATCTACTTGCCATGCGGGTGTGCGGGTGAGCGGCGGGAGACCAAGGAGTAGGGGTACGCTCCGTGTGAGGTACGCCCTGGTTATGTGGGATAACCCCTTGGGTGCTTCCGTGGTGGCTCGTAGTGTTAGCTAAGGTGGGTAATGGCTTTGATAGGATCCGTACCGCACCGAGGTGTCCGTGTGACGGTACCCTACTTGTGGGTAAAGATGTACAACCTGCGAGTGTCAAACCTATTCGAATAGCGGTGTCAACGGTATTGGACGAGTCACGGTGTGGTCACAAAAACTAGTGTTTGGGATGGGATGTTTTACGGCGTGAGTTGTTTTCGGTGATGTGTGTGTGGCCGTGTGCACGGGCTACGACGGACGGGAAGTTCGGTAGTTCCACGGTGGTTTTCCTAAAACGAGTTGAGTTACTTGGGTTATGAAAATGATTTGCGAAAACCTTTTGAAATGAACCCCCGCATGAGTAAGTTTGCAAAATGAACCTTAACTTTCGTTCCTTGCTATATATATCATGTGCATGATCTCGCTTATAAGCCCCTCCGTGGGTGGGGTTGGATTTCTTCGAGTACGTATGTGCTCACCCTTGTTTTGCTAACTATTTTTCGAGAGGAGGATCCCGATTACATTCCCGAAGACGTTGAGTAGGTCGTTGCCCTACACCCAACCGTGCTCGTGTACCCGGGGGCCCCTACCAAAAGCTTCCATGGTGTGGTACTGCGAGGAGGCTATGGAAGCCTTTGCTATTGTAGTGTGGTCGTTAGCATTGGTGTTGTTCCTTGTAGCGTTGGCACTACCGTGCCCTCTGTGTCGCCGTGATGTAAAAGACTGATTCCACCTGTTGTAATAAATGTGTTACCAGCCTCCTGGGACTGGTATTTGAGTCACATTTAGTCACCTCTGATGAGGGGACGCTTCAAGGCACTTGGTGTAGTTGTTGCCGCCAGCGTTCTCGATGGAGAGGGCGTAGCACTTGAGCCACTGGATGGGGTCCTGCTTCACGTCGTACTTGGTGATCCCCAAAGGCTTGAACTTGTCGGGGAGGAGTAAGTTGCGAAGTCGAGGTGAGAAGGCGGGGAAGCCGTCGTTGTCGCCTGCAGTGGTCGACTTCTTCCGCCGCAGCTCCTCAATCTTCTGGCGGGCGTCGTAGCCGCCCCGTGAGGCACCGGAGGCGTGGGCGTTCGCGTGGGCCGCGGCCGCCGCGCCGCCGCCGCCGCCGCCGGCCCTCCTGTTGGCTCCATGGTTGGAGCTTTCGCCGTCGCTACCGCCGCCGTCAGGGTCGTGGCCGCCGCCATCGGCCGGAGCACGGTGGGGGACAACCTCGCGGTTGCTGTTGCCATCTTGTGGAGGTCCGCCAGCGTGGGAGTGAGTACGGTTGGGTTGAGTTGGGAGCTCAGCTCGTCTAAGGTTGGGACCGTCGTTGGCACTGCGACTTGTAGCTTCGTTGTCGCGGTGCCTGGCAGGAGGAGGTTGGTTGACTCTGTTGTCGACTCGCATGAAGTAGGCTTCTTCAGCGAGCTTGGCGATGACCTCTCTAGCGCGTATGCCCTGAGCCTGACGTGCGATCGCTGTGATCGACATGAGGCATTGCTCAGGGGTAGTGTGTACTCTGCTCTCGACCGCCTCGAGAGCTTCCGCAAGGTTGCGAACGGGAAGTTGTCGCGGAGGCGTCGGCGACGTTCGTTGCGCTTCCTGTTACGCTCGCGTCGAGCGTCTCTGTTGGCGGGGGTCTCGTCTACCGGAGCATCGGCGGACAGCTCGTCGGAGGAGATGTCCTCAAGGTACTTGTCTGGAGCCGTCCCTGAGGGTCCTGGCGTGTCGCCGGCAGCCATGAAGACTTGGCGATCAGGGGTGCCAAGGCTGGACTCAGAAGGCGCCACCTCAGTTGGTGTGTTTGAGTCAGCCCGGGCCAGTGGTGTTCCCTCCTGGAACGGGAGTGAGTCGATGTAGGCGATGTAGCGTGAGTCTCCGCTTATCAGGTCAGCAGGCTTGCAGTCTGGCCAGTAGACGAATCTCCCGGCCGGTGTAGATGTTATAACCAGCCCAGAGGCCGGCCCTGACAAGGGAAGCTCAGTGGAGTTGTCCTCGGACTCGGGCTCCTCAGGGTCCGACCCGAAGTCGAACTCGTAATCGGGGCTCGTGTAGAACTCGGAGAGAGGGTTGGAGCCCGAAGCGTGGCCGGGGGCGGTGTCGGAGTCCGAGTTGTACTCGGTTACGGGCTCCTTGCCGGCCCGGCGCGAAGAGGGAGTTCTCGTGCGGGCCCGGCTGAGGATGCGGGGGCCACGCGCGGAGCACTCACGAGGTGAGGGGACCGCCTGCGATGGCTGTGCAGCCGGCTCGCAAGCGATGGCCCATGGAGACGTCGAGTTCGAGTTGGAAGCGGACTCGAGCTCGAAGTCAGCGTGGTGGTTGAAGAGCGAAATTTCTCCGAACTTGCCGGCGAGTTCGCCTGTGACAACTTCAGGAAGCGTCACGAAGCCGGTCTTCGGGTTGGGCGGCATGGTGAGGCGGCGCTGGAAGGAGCCCGCGCCGTCAGCAGTGCAGACCCAGGCGCCGAACACGAAGGTGTCGCCGCGGTTGAAGGCGGCGGTTGGCTTGAAGTAGACGGGAGCCGTCGAGTTCGCCATGTGATCTCGGGTGAGATCCCCTACCTGGCGCGCCAGCTGTCGGTGTTTTAGATCGGCAACCTACTAAGGGGAGTACCCGAAGTAGATGAATGTGGCCTCGCCGAGATCGGTAACTCGAAGGAAGAGACACGTGGCACACAATTTAGACAGGTTCGGGCCGCGAGGTGCGTAATACCCTACGTCCTGTATGTTGCGTAGCTCTGGATTGATTGGGTGTGTTTACAGGATGATGCGATGATCTGATGATCCTAGAGATCGGTCCCTGCCTCACCTTATATAGTCCGGGAGGCAGGGTTACAAGTCGGAGTAGGGAGAGAGTACTAGTCGAGTACGTCTAGGAGTCCTCCATACAGTGCGGAACATGTACAGCTCCCTAACCGAGTACTACTCCTTTGTAGTCCTTGTGCTCCACGCCATCAGATGCCATGTAGCGCAAGCCGGGTAGTCCCAGGGGCCCACCGAGTAGTCGGTCCTGGTACCCACCGAGGTAGTGGGCCCAGTGAGGTCCATACGACAAAGTCTGTTTTGAATAAATGTTGAAATTCATTTTCATGTTCCTGCTGCTATAATTTTTGCACTGTAAATTCATGAAAAGCATAAAGGATGTTAGCATACTTTAATTCTGTTGTGCTTTGAATGTAGTGATAACTAGACTGTCTTATGCTTTGTTGTGAGTGTTAATTATTTCACTACTGTCATATATATTGTTATTGTTGGTGTCATGATGTGTTGTGAGTGTTGTTTCACTACTGTCATATATAATGTCATGACCATTGCTTTATCCTCCTGTTGCATGTACATATTGAACACACAATCCAACGCTACTCAAGTTGGACAAGGAACCAGTTGAAGGAATTTATTCTCTGCTTTGATATATAAGCATATTGTTGTGTCCCTGTCAAAATGGTTAGCACCTAGCTCTGTATGCTAATTAAGTAAAATATGAACTGTGTATGTCTGCATGAAGTTCACAGAGGTTTGGTATCTAGATTCTGCTAAACAACATCCCCTGCTAAAGTTCCCAGACCTGCAAGATGTTTTGAATCGGTCAGTTTCTTGTAGGTTTTGTTCACAAAAATTCAATCTCTTAGTGTTTCTAATTGGTATTGCTGACCATGCAAGGCCTTTGGTACAATATTTTTTATTCACAAAAAATCAATCTCTTAGTGCTTTTAATTGGTATTGCTGATCATGCAGGGCCTTTGGTGATGCACAATACAGAGTGACGAAAGGAAAGAAAAAAAAGCCAAAACCAACACTCAAGCACAAAACAAATATCGCTGTAAGACCGAGGTTTTTTATGGTCCCTTCTTACCTATTTGGTACTGCATTAACTTGTCATTTTGGTACCTTGATGCAGTGTGCTCAGCAGCCACAGAGGTCCTCTTTGTGTGGATTCCATGTGGCATTCCATATGTTAAGACTACTCGATAATGTAAGTAGATAATAATGCTCAACCTTATCTCTACTCATATTATCCATCTGATTTTAGAAAATGATTTCTACTTGTATTCTCATAAATGATTGTATTTTGCAGGATTTCAAACCTCTTATAGATGTTTCCATAGAAGATGTAAAGCGTCCGGGAGATGCTGTGCGAGTACATTCCTAAGGAGGCCATTGACCGAAATGGCAACTTGTACCGTGGTGCACCATGAGTTTATTGTGACCAGAAACTTGAAACTCATTCAGTCTTCTTTAGTCAGGTGTTGTTGCCTGAGAAACCTGCTTGGCTTGCTTGGTTGGGGTCAGATACTGCCTGGTTCAATCTGTTTTCTCATGACTGATCCAAACAAGCCCTGATGAGAGTAACTTGAAACTTGATGTGATCCTAGCTTGCTTGTCTATAAATGTGATCTTGCTTTGCCAATATTTGTGATGTGAGAATGTGTTTGTGATGTCGCCTTGCTGTGGTGGCTGCCATATCCTGCCTGGTTCCAGGATGCAGCCCCTGGTGGCTGCCAAATCCTGGATGGTTCCAGGATGCCACCGGCAACCAGGCCGGTTACTGTAGGGGTGGCTGCCGTATTTGTAACGGGAGTTAATTAAAGCTCGTTACAAACAGTAAGTAACAGGCTTCATTCGGAAAGTCCGTTACAAAAATGCCCACAATGTAACTGGCAATGTAAAAGCCCGTTACCAGTCCTGACCGGTGGGCCCCAGGACCTGGTCGTTCATCGAGATATAGGAGACGCGGGTTGAAAAAAGGTATCTCCTTTAATATAGAGAAAGCAGATGCGCGTAGAAATAGATGCGTCTCATTTCGTCAAGATAGTGGGGACGCCGGTTCACAGATGCGTCTCTGATGTTAATTTAACAGTAACGGGCTCTGTTACATGTCCGTTACCGAAGTTCCATGTGGACCCAGAGGAACAACCATTTCACGTGACCGATGACTAGTTGTGGTAGGTCGTTGTTTGATGCCCGTTACGAATACTAGTTGTGCTGAGACGCGCGTGAAATAGACGCGTCTCATTTCGTCAAGATAGTGGAGACGCAGGTGCACATCAAGCGTCTCTGATATTGAGCTTCTGTAGCGGGCTTTGCTTTGGTGCCTGTTACGAAAGTTCCCTGTGGGCCCAGAAAAACAGCCATTTCACGTGAGTGGTGGCTAGTTTTGGTAACGGTCGTTGTTTAATGCCCGTTACGAATATGTCTTATCAGTAACGGGCATCTGCCCGTTACTTTTCTTGGCTTATTTGTAACACTGGATCGGTAACGGGCGCATTTCCCGTTACCAAAAGCGATCTACGCCCGTTACTAAAGCCAGTTTTTCACGTAGTGAATAATAAGATCATTCTACAAAAATTTATAAAATCAATGTTAGATATGTGTGGAATATGTGTACAATTCAGTTTCAGTTGGACTTGAGTTGTAATTTGGTAGGATAGGGGTAGAGTCTCGGTCGTACTTTGTATCGCTACGACCCATAAATATGAGGGCACTACCGTTGTAACTGTGAGATGACTTGGCGGCTGGTGTGGGCGGCGGCGTTGCCCGGATGCCGGTATAGCTGCTGTTGATGGGGAGGAGCGCCCGTAGTCATGACCTGAGGATGTAGGCGCATGACCAAACCTCGTTAAAAAACATCGTGCCTCGATGTTATTTTGTTTGTGTGATCTTGCGATTTGGTTTTGCGTTCTTAGGGTTATTGCTTCCGCGCTTTGATTCTAACAAGATCACCTCATCTAGGATGAGGTGGTTCCTCAAACCAAACCCCATAACTAAATCGATGTGGCACTGAAAGAGAAAGGGGGAAGGAGATGTGCATTCACCGATCAGCACCAGTCCAGAGATTGCAAACCACTAGCTAGGTTTATCATGTATAGCTTCAAAAGGCATCACCGCTGAAAGAGAAAGGGGGAAGGAAATGCGCATTCACCGATCAGCACTAGTCCATAGACCACAGGTTTCAAAAACCGCTAGGTTTATCATAGCTTCAAAAGGCATCAAGGGATTATAGACGAATATCCCTAAACATATCATGTAAAATTTCCTTAAAAAAATGCTACAGATAGTAATATATGTCGTTGGTCCACTATATCTCCTTCCTATCAACTTGCACATACGAGAGCAGTTAGCCAAAATGCGGACAAAATCAAGGAAAAACAATAGCTCGTTAAACGTGAAGAAAGAGATGTTTTCTTGTCCCTAACCATTCCTACGATGTTCCAACAACCGTGAGTGATGTGCATAGCTAAAAAAAAATGTAATTGTGAGTTTCTTGTATGCGGGGCGATCAAGATCTAACCACCACATTATTCTTAATCTATAGCTACAGGAAACGGCTACGACAATGCTTTTGTTTCCACATGCGCGAGACGAGGTGAACCAAAATTGCATGCTCATAGTGATCATATATGCATATAGAGTACTATACCTACACGACCGGGGCTGCGTGCTTTCAATTCGTGCATTCCCTGAATAGGGTCCTTAATTAACTCCTTATGCATCTTATTAATTACGTACATGCAGTTAATATATATAATGCCTCTTTATACAAGTTGCGCCGTATATATACTATTTATTATGTCAATATGTGTGTTGACGCATCTGCACACAACTTGCACTGTTGTTAAATGTGTCATTCGATTCCCTATGTATGCATGCACGATACATGCAAGAACAAATAATACAGTGGCCTAGATCTCGATCATAAGGAGTTTTTGTTGAGTGATGATCCAAATTCATTGTGTATAACATATAAACCCGTTAGTGTTTTTCATTGGAGATTGATTCATTCTACTTTTGTAAGACGTTGCCGTTGGGGTTTGTAACCAGACTCCGATCATAGTGAAGTTGTTTTTTGGCTTGCGCCCGTGGTTTTTCCCTCTTGTGTTGAGAGGATTTTCCACGTTAAATTCTCGTGTCTCCTGCGGTTTGACTCTTTACTTCTAGATTGTTTTGCGTCATAGTTTATAACAGTTTTGACGAAGTAAAGAAATGGTAGACCGTGCGATAGATTTTGAGATTATTGACCAAGGCAAACTAAAGCACATTATATTGTGGTTGATGTGCACATATATTGAAATAAACTATTCCTACAACTATTTAAAAACACATATTGACCCACATAGTGGCTCCTTCTTTTGGTAGAGCCTCTCAAAGTGCTTCTCCACCGATTCTTGATGAAGTCGTACTAAAGGGTCAGCTTTAAAACGATTTTACCGTTGAAGTCGGAGAGAAGTCACATTGTCACAACATGGTTACACTAAAGAGGAGAAGAATAAGAAAGTAGATCCACCGGCTTCTCCTTCTCTTCCTCCAAGCTATACATATTGACCATAAAATTATCCATATTACCGTTGATAAGCTTTTTTGTCAAATACTTTCTAAAACAACTTCAGCTCCACCGGAAAATCGTTCCACGGGAGCATCACAACCGCAACCGTTATTGCAGCTACAGCTATATATATAGCCCGGCCAAAAAAGCTGAAGCCTGAATATGGGGTTCGAACCTACTAGGAGCTTTCTTGCGTTGGATTGGTAAAAAAGAAGAGATGAAATGAACTCACTATGCATGGCTGCATGGGGGGCTTTCTTGGATTGGTAAAAAAGAAGGGTTGAAACGAACTCGCTATGCATGGAGATTCACGCACCGTGTGCACGACACTAGGGAACTGTGCTCGCGTAAACTTCTTAGCTTCTCATCAGTCTTCACATGCATGCTGTGCGCTGATGCCAACAACTTATTAAGCTAGATAGGGCCATCGATCTCCAGCTTCAAAAGCCTCGATTAGGATTCACCAGAAACGTGCCACTAGCTTATCTTCTAGGCCATTTTTAGATAAGTAAGTATCTTTAAAACCAATCCTCGCATTAGAAGCCACGGGAACCATCATCCCCGGGCATCACCATTAGCTAGCGTGTTAATCTTATCACCTACCAGCTACCTCTACTACTCGAGGTTGCCGATCAAATACGTCTCAAACTAAAGCTTTACTACATGCATGGGCAAATACTGATGCTACTATACACGTACACCACGACGGACATGTGGCAGTACGTGCACCACTCGCTGCGCTCGAACACCAGCAAAATGATGATGACGCCGACGACTTGTGCGTTTGGTCGAGCAGCAGTGAGACACAACAAACCAGCAGGCGGCTCGTCCTCGTTGTTGGCCGATCGTGTGCCGCGCGCGCTGCGACGTAGACACGCAGTACGCTTTAGCCTCAAGCGCACGTGTCCGGCCGTCATCTCGGCGCAAGTTCCGGCCACAGAAATTGTATGATCGACAGGGCCGGGGGCGGGGGGCGTGAATGCGGCGGGCAGCGGCTGCTCGTCCGCGTGCACGCCGTGCGCCGCGGCCGCGCGGCACCGCTCCAGCCGCCGGCTAGTCGTCAAAATTGGCGGCGCGCGTTGGTCGCCGGCCGGGCAGCCGCGCGCGTATATTGGCATATGCATATGCATTCACAGGCAGGAGATGGCAATTGTTCTCAACACTTCTCCGCAAATAAAGTCTGTAGGAAAACACACGTGGACATGTGTCTCACTAATCCTCAACTGGCCATCTGGCATGGGCCGGACCGGGTTGCATTGGGTAATTTTGTGCTGTCCGATCTCTACTCCTTCTTTCCCTAAATGAAGCAAAAACTGTTAGCTACCAGATAGGGGAAGAATCTGGAATAGAGATCGGGAAGCAAGAAAGGGGATAGAACAAATAAAGTAGTGGCGGTGGTCCTTTCCTCAGAAGGAAGGAGAAGAACATGAGTTTCGTTGATACATGACAAAACGATGCCCTAGCCCGCGAAACTCCGATTGGTGGAAGCCAGTCCATGAAGATTCTTCCTTCTTCACGATCTCTCTTCTATAGCCACTACAAGGGCTGGGCCCTGAATGCACGCAGACATTGGTACACATTCGGCCACATCACACGGCCCACTCACTACTTGAGAAATGAGGGTTCTTCTTTATGGGCTTGGAGCTCCTGCGCGGCCCACCTAGCACTCCCTGATCCTCTGGGCTAGTAACATTCCCCGGCTGTTGAAACCCTGCTTGTCCCCAAGCAGAAGCACAGGGAAACCTCTGATGGACGCTATCAGCATCTTCCCAAGTAGCCATCTCTGGAGGCCATTCAGACCACTGGACTAACACTTGAGGCACAGACTGGACCCCTCTCAGGACCACACGTTTCTGCAGCACTTTGACAGGTATTCGAGGCAAATCAATGTCAGTAGGCAGAGAAGAGAGTACTTTGGTACCTGGAGCCATCTTCTTCAGCTGTGAAACGTGGAATACATGATGTACAGCAGATGAAGAAGGTAGCTGGAGTTTGAAAGCCACCGGACCCATCTTGGCAATAACTTCATACGACCCGAAGAACTTGAAGGCCAACTTCTGGTTAGAACGAGGGGCGAGGGAGGATTGGACGTATGGCTGAAGCTTGAGAAAAACATTGTCCCCCACCGCAAACTATCTTTCAGAACGACGCTTTTCAGCCTGTTTCTTCATACGCAGCTTGGCCCTTGCGAGGTGTTGTTTAATCAGAGAGGTCATTACTTGACGGTCTTGAATCCAGGAGGACAATTCAGAGCTGACTGGAGCATCACTTGCATCAATTCCAAAGTGTTTGGGAGCGTAACCATACAGGGCTTCAAAAGGAGAGTACCCCACTGCGGAATGGTGACAATTGTTGCATTACAAAAACAGCGGAGAAAGGTTTCCATCGTCTGGTTCAGCCATTCTGTCTGCCCATCAGTTTGCGGATGGTAAGAAGTGAGTACTAGATGGCAAAATGATTAATTTTCGAAAATGTTTGTACGGGAAAAGTTGAAGGAGTAGTTAACTTGTGGCAAATGCCGATCGACGTTGATCGATGCAGCGCGTGACGGAGTGCAGACTGTGTGCTTCTTCTTTGCATAATATTGCTGGCGATCGATCGCGCGTGCAGAAAATGTCAAAGGCAAGTCACGGCTAGCCGCATGAATAATTCCGCCCTTTCAGGATGAAAACGCAGGAGTGTGAAGAACCAGCTTCAACGGGTTGGTAGGTATTCTCAAAATAAAAAAAAGGGTTTGGTTGGTGACGTGCAATTAACGAAAATGGCAATTGCCATGTCAACAAGATTTGCACCCAATGGACGTCGTCGCCGAACGAGTCTCGCACGATCGATATGTAAGTTGATAACATCCATCCGGCGTTAGAGCGACAGCTAGTGACACACGGAAAGGAGGGCCGGCGGCGAATCGCTAGCTGGTCGGCGACGTCGTCGATCCATTCACCGCCGGGATCGGAGTTCCCCCACCTACTCCCGTGCGCGCGCGCTGCTTATTTATACCGCGAGCGCGCCGCTGGGGGCTGAGCAGGTTGGCGTAGTGTGTGCTTGGCTGCTTGCATTGGAGAGAGCAACAGAACAAAGCTGCAGTTGCAAGCATTGAAGCATACAACGAAAGCCATGCATGCTCTAGTTCCTTGCTCTACCGTGTCTAGTGAGTCCTAGATACTATCACGCAAAGCCTAGCAGAGTTTCTCACTTCGGTCACTCTCCTCGAATATCAGCCGGCCGGTGGTGAGCGATCACGCGAACGAGAACAAACGCTAATAATACGTGCGTGGTGGTCTCGATCGATCGTTCGGTCTCGTGAACCGGCATGGAGGTGAAGGTGCTGAACTCGAAGCTCGTGCGGCCGTCCTACCCATCGGGCGCGCCGCGGCCGGACACCAGCTGGGAGCACGTGCCGTCGTCGGTTTTCGACAAGGCCACGTACCACATCCAGATGGCCATCATCTACGCCTTCTCGCCGCCGGGGCCCTCCACGGCCGACATCGAGCGCGGCCTCGCCGCGGTGCTCGGCGTGTACCGCCTCTTCGCGGGGCAGGTCCGCCGGGGCCCCGACGGCGCCCCCGGCGTGCTGCTCAACGACCACGGCGCGCGCCTCGTGGAGGCCTCCGTCGACGCGCACCTCACCGACATCGCCCCCACCAAGCCGTCCCCGGCCGTGCTGCGGCTACACCCGGACCTGGAGGGCGAGATCGCCGAGGTGGTGCAGGTCCAGCTCACCCGGTTCGCGTGCGGCTCCCTCGCCGTGGGCTTCACCGCCAACCACGCCGTCGCGGACGGCCACGCCACCAGCGACTTCCTCGTCGCGTGGGGCCGCGCCTCGCGGGGGCTCCCCATCGGCCACCCGCCCCCGGTGCACCACCCGGACCTCTTCCCGCCGCGTGACCCGCCGCGCGTCGAGTTCGAGCACCGCGGCGTCGAGTACTACCGGCCCGCGTCGACGGCGCCGCGGGCGTCGGGCCACGGCCACGGCGAGGGCGGCCAGCACAACAACATCGTGATCCACAAGGCGCACTTCACCAAGGACTTCGTGGCGGGGCTCCGCGCCAAGTCGTCGGAGGGCCGGGGCCGGCCCTTCAGCCGGTTCGAGACCATCCTCGCCCACGTGTGGCGCGCCATGACGCGGGCGCGTGGGCTCGGCAACCCGCTGCAGACCTCCACCATCCGCATCTCCGTCGACGGGCGGCCGCGCCTCGCCGCGCCGCCGGGATACTTCGGGAACCTAGTCCTGTGGGCGTTCCCGCGCGCCACGGTGGGGGACCTCCTGAACCGGCCGCTGCGGCACGCGGCGCAGGTGATCCACGACGCGGTGGCGCGGGTGGACGGCGCCTACTTCCGGTCTTTCGTGGACTTCGCGAGCTCGGGGGCGGTGGAGAAGGAAGGACTGGAGCCGACGGCGGTGCTCAAGGACGTGCTGTGCCCGGACCTGGAGGTGGACAGCTGGCTGACGTTCCCGTTCTATGAGCTGGACTTCGGCGGCGGATGCCCGAGCTACTTCATGCCGTCCTACTTCCCCACGGAGGGGATGCTGTTCCTCGTGCCGTCCTACCTGGGCGACGGCAGCGTCGACGCCTTCGTGCCCGTGTTCGAGCACAACCTCGAGGCCTTCAAGCAGTGCGTCTACTCCATGGACTAGGATTTGAATTGTGTTTTGCATTCTTGCGTGCATGCATGCAAGCGCTGATTATGGATTATCACCGTACACCGTATTCCCGTATGTATGCACTAATAATGCACCTGTAGGTATTTCACTATTACCATATTAGTACGTGCATGATGCGTATATGCACATGCACAAGCATAGTGCTGCTAGCTAGAGGTTAGTGTGTGGTTGTGGGTGGCTTTTATTCTTTCCTGGGACTTGTATACAACCTAATTTATCTATTTTTTCTTGTAGAAAGTTTGTACTGATCTACTCGCTCAGTCCCATGAAAAGCACAATTATACAACTTTAAAAAATATCTCACAAAACAGTGCAATTCTAAAAAATATAGACATAATTATCTACCTAATTAAAAGGTAATATCTCACAAAACAGTATTAGAGTTTTATCAAGTTATCACTATTCGTCATAGAAATTAGAATTGCAGGGATGGAACCTGAGTCTCCGAGCTAGTTACTACCTAATGTCCGGCTCTTGTTTAAAAAGAAACACGCGTACGGGTCCCTTCCTGCATCATCGTTAAAAGATGTACTACATTTGTTAGTACGTCGGAATATGTAGTTTTAGTGATGAATCCAGCAGTAGGACGGGTGGAGGTTAAGCCCCCTACCCTCAGAGATTCCATTGAAAGATGAAGGGGAAATGAGGAAGAAGAGAGGGAAAAGGAGGGGAGAGGAAGGATAACGGGACGACCCCCTCCACTTTTGCCTCCCTCCCTGTGTAGTTTAGACAATTGTTGCAACCAAGACAATTATAGGTAGAGACCACTAGCTAGCTAAGGGAGTGTTTGGCAATACTCCGGAGCAGAAAAATAACTTCACTCCACCAGTTTCATAAAGTTTTCTGTCAAACACGTCTGGTTCCACCAACTCCAGCTCTAGGAAAAAAAGTAAAACTAGAGACCAGATCCACCTTTTTTTTGGAAGTACCTCAAGAGGTGCTCCAGAATCCACTGTTTCAAACTCCACATGAAGGATTACACAAAAACAGTTCGTTCTTTCTATTTTCTCCCCTTCCTAACGCGACCTCTACCTCGTACCCCCTCCATCATCTTAGTCGAGGCCGTACGCTCCCCCACGCCGCTCGCCGTCGTCGCCATCCGTTCTCGTGGCCGTCCGCTCCCCGGCGATGCCTACTCGCCACTGAGGCTATCCACTCCCCTCGCACTGTCTGCTTGTTGTCGAGGCTATCTGCTCATTGTTGTTGCGCCGCTCGCCGCCATGGCCATCCGTTCCCATGGCCGTCCGCTCCCCCGCGACGCTCGCTGCCGTGGCCATCCGCTCCCCCACACCGTCTGCTTGTCGTCGAGGCCGCCTGCTCCCCGATGTTGCGCCGCTCCCCGAGGCTGTCGATTCCCATGGTCGTTCTCTCCCCCGCGTCGTGCCGTCGTGGCCATCCACTCCCATGACCGTCCGCTCCCCCGCACCGTTCGCTGTCGAGGCTGTGATCAGGGGCGGACAGGATCCAGACTGGCTCCTAGAGCCAATAAAGGACTGATGCTAGCTGCTATACTTAGGTCTTCATTGCTACAGTAGCTAAAATGTATCTACAGTATGGAAAACATCAGCCTACGCCTAGGGCCATGGCCCTAGTTGCCCTAGGCTTGTATCCGCCACTGCCTGTGATGCAGGAGCATGGGGTTGCTGGGGCCGCGGTACCCTGGGTAGGGTTGAAAACGGTCGGAATATATCCCGTTCCGTTCCGACCGGATTTCTACATTTGACCCGATCGAATCCGTATTTTCGGACAAAATTGAAAATGAAAACGAAATCGGGATATCTAATTCAGATTCGGAACGAACACGGTTAGGCCTCCATCCCGATCGAATTCGTATTTCCCGTTTTTCATCCGGGATATCCCGTAAGCATCCCGAATTTGCCTCCGAATTACAGCCCAACATGCACAATGCCCGCCCAACCCAGGCCAACAAATCGGCCCAGCCCAACAACATTAGGGTTGCCCCTACATAGGCCCCCATCCATCCTGATCCACCGCTCCAGCCCCCAATCACGCCGCCATGCCTCTCCCCCTCGCGCTCCGCCCAGCGCTCGACCGCTCCACCCGGCGCCGCTCCGCCGGCCTGCGGCGGTCGACGCCCGGCCGCCGCTCCGCCCCCGTGCCGCCACCCGCCAACGCCGCTCCACCCGACGCCCCGGCGCCGCTCCGCCCCCGCCCCGAGCCGCCCGCCACCGGAGGCCGCTCGCGGCGGCCCACACCGCCGCTCGCCGATGGCAACGAAGAAGATGGCGCCCACCGGACCTGGAGAAACTCCTTCTGGATCGAGGGGCGGCAGGACCAAGACCAAGAGTGTGCGCCGCCTTTTGGAGCCGGCATAAGGCCAGCCACCACGGCCTCCAGGTACTGAGTTACTGACGAATTCGTAGCTAGCAAATTAGTGTATCCTAGATTCATGGTGTTGTACATTTAGGTATAGGTTGATGATACATCATTGTGAGTGATCTTGAGGTGGAGGAATTGTCTACTGCCATGGTTAATAAACTTAAGTTTGAGGTATGTTTTCATTTAGGCTATTCATATCTTTACTAGTTGCTACTTGCTAGTCCTTTCATTGATCCTTACTTGACTGCTGTAATATTTTCCTTCACAATGGCAATGTGCCAACTTGTAGCGGGAATAAATCCATGATGGGAAGGGGAGTGAGGAGGAAAACCAGGAAGTAGAAGACATGGGAAGTGATCCAGATGCCATGGAATGTGGTGACTTGTGCTCTTCGGCTGGGAGCTAAGATGGTGTTCTGCTTGTGCGTTATGCACTTGTGATGTCCTCTTGAAAGTGTGCTAAACTGCTGCACGTAGTGAACTACTGAACTATGCCCTTTTGCTTTTGCTAGTGTCCTTTTGCATATTGTGAACTGTGTCATGTACTCATGTTGCCTGTGGCCTGTGGGTGTGACTTGTGAGAGCGTAAGACAATCAGACTATGTTATTGTTATGCCCTTATTTATGCTACTTAGAACTGTTGGTTGTTGCCTATTTGTCATTTGTTCTGGTGAATCAGTGATGCCAGCATGAGTGCACAGTGTACTGGTGAGTGACTGGTGTAGACGTGTAGTAGTGGTGTTCTACGTGTGGTTGATTGGTTGTGTCCATTCGACATTTCAACATGCTAAACTAGGTTCTATATGTCGATGTTTCCGCTTTGTTTTTCGTATTCGACCGTGTTCGACATGTTTCCGATCGAATTAGTTCGTTTCCGAATATTTCAATATCCCGTTTGTTCGTTTTTGTTTTCGTTTCCGACCTTTTCGAATTCGATTTCGTTTTCGTATTCAAATGTGAAAGTGAAAACGATATTGGGGTTATCCTGACCAAGTTCGACCGCTTTCAACCCTAACCCTGGGATGCTTCCTGTCGGGGCCACGACGGCTCGCGGAGTGCCGCCGCCGCGCGCTATGGCCACCGACTGGCTCGTGTGAAGGGGCGAGGTGGCCAGGGGCGTTGAGGAGACGTGCTCGTGCAGGTGCGGCTGCAGCGTTGCTGTCTCCAAGAAGAGATGTGGATTGGCTACAATGGCGCTGTCTCCCGTGAATCCCTGATGTTGTTCCGGTACTTCCTCAGTGAGCAGGAGCGAGGTGGCCAGGGGCGTTGAGGAGACGTGCTCGTGCAGGTGCGGCTGCAGCGTTGCTGTCTCCAAGAAGAGATGTGGATTGGCTACAGTGGCGCTGTCTCCCGTGAATCCCTGATGTTGTTCCGGTACTTCCTCAGTGAGCGAATAGAGATTGAGAGAAGAGAGTGGAGGAGGAAAAGAAGGGGGGGGGAGAAGAGTATGACATTTGGGTCCATTTGCAATGAGTAAAATAGACTTTTTTTTACATCAAGGTCTTATGTTTTTGGAGCTGGAGCATCCACTGTGTCAACACGTACTTCAACTCCATATTTTCCTTAGTGGAGTGGAGTTGGGAAAGTGTAGAGCAAATGGAGTGGGGCTGGTTTTGAAAAGGTGGAGTGCTACTATACACCCCTAAATCAATAGTATGGGCGTCGGATGAATGCAAATTAACAAAGATTGGACTGTACTGCCATTCTACCAAACACCACGAGAGAGACAGTGCTAGAGGACGGAGGAACAAGGACTATTCTAACCGCTAATTAACCAATGTTGCAGGGAACAGACGAGCGGAGATAGTGGGATTTTGAACTTGCTAGCTACAGTTCCGACCGTTTCTTAGAACAGCTATTAGCAGCACTACTTCGTGTGGAGCACATGCCTGTCGAGGACAAGCGCTAACGTTAGGCATTAGCCAACCATCACCGCATATGCATTAGACCAGTATCGATGTACAGTTTCATTGTGTAGTTATTAAGACCGGGAACTTGATAATTATGATAGCAGAGTGTCAAATTAGTAATCTAGTTGGTGTGTCAATAAATTTGTTGTCATGAAACTCTTATAAAATCCTCCATGAGATTGGCCTTTATTGTTAACCGGTGAACGGATCGAGACGGGCCGTATGAAGTGAATCTGAGATAGAGTGAGTAGCCAAAGTTAAAAGCAGGGAATCTACAGCTGCGGCTAGCTGGTCTTGGTGTGAAGCGAAGGAGCCAGCGGTGTGTGGGTGTGGGGTTGGGGGGCTCGAGCCCCATACCAACATGAGTCGTGACTTCATGGAAGTCCTACAAATATTTACGAAAAAAGAAAAGGAAGAAGAACCAATTAAGAAGGAAAGAGAGCTGTTGATGTGGTGGATGACATGTCGTCGAGCGTGCATGTCCAAGTAAAAAAGGCAGGCGCGCAGTGGAAAACGAGGGACGAGCAAAGCGCTGGGATGTTGCGACCGGGGCAAGTTAGCGGCGTCTTGTCAGGTTGCATCCCGCGCACCATCGATGATCTGATCTCTACCCCATCCGCGTCCCATCAGGCATCATGTGTCACAGCGCGCTTGTAAAAGTCAGATAAGATCAAGAGCACTTGTTTTTTTTCTCGTTCTCTTCCTCAAGTGGCTACAGGTAGCACACGAAAGCAGGAGAGGTTGGAGGCCGGCGCCGCGGGCACCTTGGCGAAGCTTTCCTTGGTTGGTGTAAAAGCGCAAACAACAAAAGGGCAGGAGGGAGGGAGCTTGCGGCAGATAGATTGCACGACGTACTGGCGCTGGTAGCTGTCAGCTGTGGCCGGCTTGAATAGACAGTTTCCTACACCGGCATAGTATATCCCATTCCCATATGTTGGATGATGGTACGACAGTGGCGCCGGTTCCCAATCGTCAAAGTACACCGACGGCACATGTAATCCCCTGAGTTGCACGGATGTTACAGGGATGTCGATTTTTTTTCTTTTACACATAATAATCCTGCACCTGCTCATACATATGCTTGCTAATTACGTTGTTCTTCCTATCGCGTCAATATGCTGCACACACGCTAACAGACATGGCACGCCTCAGCTATATGTCTTAGAAGAAGGGGACGGACGCCGCGGCGATCAATGGTACGGTGGTGTCGGCAATATATATAGCTGGTGATGCACGGATCATCAGATGGGGAAGAGCACGCATGCATCTTGGCCAGTGGGACGTCAGCTGTTGTTTTTTTCCTTTTCATGGAGCGGATCGGAAGGAACTGCAAGGACGACGCAGTAGTAGTCCCGGCCTCTGGCTCTTGCGCGTGCAGGCCGGAGGATGTGGCTCGTCGTCGTCGTCACTCGTGTGATCCGGCGGGATCTGATCGAGTTGCCCCGTCGCTTCCATACCTGCTCTCGCTAACCGCCTTCGTCTCCGGCAAGGCTCCCCCTCTCGGACGAGCTGCTAGCTAGCTAGGCCCCTCGCGCCGTGGAATGGCCGGGCTTTCCGTCAACCATCAGCTGCCTGTACATATTCAAATGGTGGGAGCTAGCACGCGCGCTCAGGTCGATTGCTTTATTTCGAGAACACGATCGAGCACGGGACGGAGTTGTGGTAGGTCAAACGATAACTATATATATACGCATGTCGTTCTTTTTTGCGGGCGTGCCATGGATCGCAATTCGCGCGTACACGTACTGGATAAGCACACACAGGTTATGAGGTTAACTATGACTCACTCCCCATGATTAATTTTACTGTATGCCGTACGTACACTCAGCTAGTGAGTTTCTTCTAAAAATGTACTATTCAGAGAAGCAAAATTCCTATGGTTAATTAGATCTAAACATTACGTCAATTACTTGGCCACGAAGATGATTCTAAATGGAAAACTTTGCATGAAGAGATCTAAAACTTTTGTATACAGTTACGTGGTAGGTGGGCACAGATGATTCTAGATGAATGCTTTAGCAAAATTCTGTCAGATGCGATTATTTTTGTAAAATCGTAAAATTAAAAAATTAAGAAACAAAAAATTTCGTCCTCTGCTGGCGACTGGGCTTGATTCTATTCCATTGGGCTTGGGCTATTATCATATAGTAAAGGCCTTCAAAAGCCCATGTGCAGCGAGATGCGCCAACCCCCGTGCAAAATTAACAGAATAGCCCATGTTGACTGGGATCACAGGAATGTCCACGTTCAATGAACCGCTGGCTCCTGCCCTTTTACCTAACCCGACTAATAAATATCTGTTATGAATCAAGTTTATTGTGGCCAATTAACGGAGAGGACTAGAGGATAGAGAGAGATGAATTATGAGTATTTACACCTCCCTCTATAAATAGAGGGGGATTACCCCTTTGTACAGCAGTGTTCCATCAGCTAAAGAGAAATACAAAAAGGCTCTCCCTCTCCTCCTATCTGCTTGTGTGCTTCTAGTGTTCATACAAATTGTGTGTGTTCTAAGTGATCGAGAGACCTGATTTCTAACACGTTATAAGCACGAGTTCTACCAAGCTAAGAAGGTAAAGAGTTAGAAATCAGTTCTTCTACCAAACACATACATCGGCACATCACAAGCACATTTTCTATACTATATAAAGTCGTTGGCGCATCGGCAGCGCCCGGTGACATGTAGGCGGCTCAGCCGCCGTCACCGTCCACCGCCGGAGACGACTTGTGCGATGCAAGGAAGGCCCTGCCTCCGCTCGCCATTGAGAGGCCCTGAAGTGCCGAACCCGCCGCCGTCCCGAAGACGAGCGCGCAAATCGAACCAACGCCGTCCTGAAGACGCATAAGGAGTCCGGACGGCCTGTAGCCGCCGGAAGCTCGCTCAGGAGTAGGTCCCGAAGACCACTCCAAGGGCGCGGCCCGAAGCCGCCGCTGCCCAAGCACGGGCGCACGCCCCCGCCGCCGTGTGGGCGCGGCCCCCCGCAGCCGCCACCCGCCGGGCGCGAGCGAGACACGGCCGCCCGCGCCCGCGGCCGGGCGCGGCCCCCCGCCACCGTGCGCGCGCGGCGCGCCCCCGCAGCCGCCAAAGGGAGGAGGGAGCCGGGCGCGCCCGCAAGGCGCGCACGCCGCGCGCGCGCGGCCCCGCCGGCCGCCGCGGGTGTGCCGCCCCACGAGCCGCGGGGAGCGGTCGGCCGCAAGGGCCCGGCCGCCGCCGCCCCCCTGGTGCGCTGTGGAAGGATGAGGATGGGGGGCTAGGGTTAGGGTTAGACTCCTTCCCTTGTTATATATCCAGCCAAATGAATCTGAGCCGTCCATCCTGATCCAACGGCCACGGATGGCCAAACCCCAGCAGCCCTAGCGGGCCGGCCCAATAAATGAGAAAATGGACCTTGAAGGCCCATTTCGAAATTTGGCTGCATAAGACCTTTTGTTTTATGCGAACATAGTGGCCCGAAGCCCACTATAATACCCAAATGCGCGACCCGAAGTCTGCCAAAATGCTAGTAGGCCTGAAGCCCACTATATTATTTTAGTTATTGCATTTATTTATTTCCTGCAATTTATTTATTTATTTACCGCATTATTTAAATTCTTGCGTATTTACTTTATCGCAATATTTTGTTCAATACTGATGTAATCTTGAAGATTACACCTGGGAAATTATTGTATGGTCCTGAAGACTATACAAAGTCGTAATCCTGAAGATTACGCACCGACATTAACTCCCCTGTACATTCATTGTGCAGGCATGTCGGACATCGCAAAGAGGGAGTTCGAGGTGCTTGCCGTGGACGGCAGCAACTACCTCACTTGGGCTACCGACGTTGAGATCAAACTCGACGGCATGAGCCTCGATCACACCATTGTCCATCCTGAAGCTGACAAGGATGAACGCACAAAGCCTGATAAAGCAAGAGCGTTGCATTTTCTGCGACACCATCTCCATCCAGACCTGAAGTCTGAGTATATGACGGAGAGAGATCCGCTTGTTCTATGGCAGTCCCTGAAGGACCGCTTCAGCCAGCAACTGACGATTGTGCTCCCTAGAGCACAACAAGCTTGGATCACCCTACACTTCCAAGACTATAAGTCTGTGGCAGCGTACAACTCTGCTTTACACAGGATTGTGACCAAAATGCGTCTATGTGGCCAGAAGATCACTGATGCTGGCATGATCAAGAAGACCCTATCCACCTTCCACCCCGGCAATATAGTACTGCAACAACAATACAGAAACTCAAAGTACCAGAAGTACTCAAAGTGAAGTACTATCGATTGCCGAACAACAGAATGAGGTACTCATGAGCAACCATTCTACCCGGCCCACTGGTTCTATGGCTGTGCCTGAAGCACATGCTACCGTTGCTGAGAGATCTCGCAACCGGAAATGGGGTCGGGGAAAGGGAAAATGGAAGGGGAAAAGAGGTGCCTTGTTCAAAGGCAAGGGGAAAAAGAGGCCCAAAGGTAGATCCAAACCCGAGAAGGAAAGAGGTGATCATAGTGGGGAAGAGCGGGGCGAATTCTATAGATGCGGAGCAAGGGGGCATTGGTCTCGCAAATGCCGCACCCCCAAACACCTCGTTGACCTCTACCAACAGAGCAAGAATAAGGGGAAAGGTCAACATGAGTCCCACTTCATCACTGAGCCTGAAGCTCACAAGCGTGATGGCATAGTCGTCAACGCAAACGATGAAAACGTCCATATGGACGAAAGTGAGGAAAACCTTCTCGATGACATGGATATTTTTGGGGACCTGCAGTAATCTCCAAAATACCATGTCAATGCGATGTAAAGTTTTGGCCATGCTCCTGAAGAGCATTTGTAACAAGGTCCAAACTTATGTAATATATTTCCCAGGAATAATATAATGTTGTTTCATTTATGTTATGTACCTTATGTTAAATACTTGTTTTTATTATTATGGTATTTAACAAAGCCTGTGGGAAACGAATGGCCGAAGCGGAGATCTGTCTTGTTGACAGTGAGACCACCAATACAATTCTAAGGGAAACCAAATATTTCCAAACATTAATAAAGAAAAGTGGAAATATTATGACCATTGCCGGAAGCAATGCTCATATTGTGGGCACCGGAAGTGCCACACTGGTTCTCCCCATGGGTACCCAAATCTTTGTGAAGGATGCACTGTTGTATCCTGACTCAAAGCGCACGCTTTTGAGTTCAAAGATATATGTGCGAATGGTTTCCATGTTGAAACTGAGATTGAGCATGTTACTGAATATCTGCTCATTACTAAATTCGCCGGCTGCCAAAAGAGAGTGGTGGAAAGACTCCCTTCATCGCCATCGGGTTTGTACTATACGTACGTTAAACCCACAGAAGAGTATGTTGCGATGAAGACCATATTTCGAAACATATAATCGTTTCGAATATGGCATGACCGTTTGGGTCATCCCGGGTTGAGAATGATGAGAAGGATCATCAACAATTCTGCTGGCCATGATGTTAGAAGCTTCCCAAATCCTGAAGATTTTATTTGCACCGCATGTGCAAAGGGAAAGCTAATCACTAGACCATCCCTCCTGAAGATTAGGGATGAGTCACCTGTGTTCCTGCAAAGGATACAAGGTGACATTTGTGGACCTATTCAGCCCATGTCGGGCCCGTTTAGGTACTTCATGGTATTGATTGATGTGTCTACCAGATGGAGCTATGTGGACCTGTTGTCCACGAGAAACCATTCTTTCTCCAACGTCATCGCCCAAATAATCAGGCTAAAAGCGAGTTTCCATGATAATTGCATCCAGTCCATTCGGATGGATAATGCTGGTGAGTTCAGGTCGAAAGCTTTTGATGATTATTGTTTAGCCATGGGCATTAAGGTTGAGCATTCAGTACCTCATGTCCGCACACAAAATGGTCTAGCTGAATCCTTGATCAAAAGGATCAAGTGGATTGCCCGGCCATTGTTATAGAATTGTAGGCTGCCAACCAGTTGTTGGGGCCATGCAGTGTTGCACGCTGCAGCACTGACTCAACTCAGGCCAACTGCATATCATGAATCCTCCCCCTTACAGCTGGTGCGTGGGAAAGAACCAAGTATTTCCCATCTGTGTATATTTGGCAGCGCTGTGTACGTGCCAATACCACCGCCTCAGCGTACATCAATGGGTCCCCACCGGAAGTTGGGGATCTATGTTGGTTATGAGACTCCGTCCATAATCAAGTACTTAGAGCCTATGGCTGGGGATCTTCATATGGCTCGGTACGCTGATTGTGTCTTCGATGAAGACCATTTCCCAGCATTAGGGGGAGAGAGGCATCCTGAAGAATGCTGGGAAATTGAATGGAATGCAATTGGGATGCAATCCTTAGACCCACGCACCAGCGAATCCGAACTAGAAGTTCGGAGGATAATACATTTGCAAGGTCTTGCAAATGAGCTGCCAGATGCCTTCACTGATCACAAAAGAGTGACAAGGTCACATATACCTGCAATAAATGTGCCAGAGAGAGTTCAGGTACCCTAGAAGGCTACCAACTCTATTGTCTCCCCTAATCCTAGGAAGAGGGGGAGACCTCCGGGTGCTCAGGACAAGGTCCCGCGGAGACGTCCGCAGCAGAAAGGACCTGAGCCCCTTGCCTCACTTAAGGATTCAGTTGAAGAAGTTCAACCTGAAGTTGAAAATGCCACTGAAGTGGCAACTCAACCTGAAGTTGAGAAAGTCCCTGAAGGACTCCATCCTGAAGATGGAAACCCCAATGCGTCGCGTGAAGAATATCGCATGGGGAGATCGGAATGCCCCCACTCAGTCATTTTGGGAAATCATGATGAGTGGGTGGACGATCATGAGGAGATTGCCACCAATTATGTGGAATCAGGAGAGTCACATCATAGAAAGACCACTGTTGTCGACATATATTTTGCCTCAAAATTGTTGACTCATTGGATCCTGATCCAGAGCCAAAGTCCATGATTGAGTGCCAGAAGCGCTCAGATTGGGACAAATGGAAAGCAGCAATCGAGGCAGAATTGCGCTCGCTTTGTAAAAGAGAGGTTTGTGGGCCTGCAGTCCCAACACCTCCTAATGTCATCCTGTAGGATGCAAATGGGTCTTCCTCCGGAGGAGGAATGAACATGGCCAGGTGGTAAGACACAAAGCGAGGCTAGTGGCACAAAGGTTCACTCAGAGACCCGGCATCGATTATGATGAGACATACTCTCCTGTTATGAGTGGCATAACGTTCCGATATCTTATTTCTATGGCAGCTAACTTGAATTTGGAAATGCAGTTGATGGATGTCATGATCACATACTTGTATGGGGCACTTGATTCGAAGATCCATATGAGAGTCCCTGAAGGACTCAAGATCCCTGGACCGAATCAAAACCGCAACATGTTCAGCGTCCGCCTGCAGCGGTCGTTGTATGGGTTGAAACAATCCGGAAGGACGTGGTTCAACCGGTTGAGTAATTTTCTTCTGCAGAGAGGTTACATCAACAATGATGACTATCCCTGTGTCTTCATAAAGAAATCCCCTGACGGATTTTGCATCATCTCCGTCTATGTCAATGATTTAAACATCATCGGTACGACCAGGGACATTGAGGAAGTAATGACTTACCTCAAGATGGAATTTGAGATGAAAGACCTGGGTAAAATCAAGTTTTGTTTGGGCCTGTAGCTCAAACACCTCCCTGAAGGAGTGTTTGTTCACCAGTCTACTTATACAAAGAGGGTACTTGAAAAGTTTAATATGGATGAGTGCCACCCTCTGAGAACCCCTATGATCGTTCGATCATTGGAAGCAGATAAGGATCCGTTCCGACCCAAGGAAGAGGATGAACAAGGTTTGGGACCTGAAGTTCCATACCTTAGTGCCATTGAGGCACTAATGTACCTTGCAAATTGCACACGGCCAGATATTGCTTTCGCAGTAAATCTGTTGGCGAGGTACAACGCCACACCCACCAGAAGACATTGGGTTGGCGTGAAAACCATCCTCAGGTATTTGAAAGGCACTCAGGACCTTGGGTTGTGGTTTCCAAAAGAGGAGAATCTGACTATGGTGGGTAATGTCGATGCTGACTATATGTCCCGCCCCCATAATGCCAGATCGCAAACTGGTTTTGTGTTTCTTTGTGGTGGTGCGGCCATCTCATGGCAGTCTGTGAAGCAGACTTTGGTTGCCACATCAACCAACCATTGAGAGATAATCGCCCTGTATGAAGCCACACGAGAGTATGTTTGGCTACGGCGAATGATTAACCACATCCAGAAGTCATGTGGTAAGGGTGTTGTCAACACCCACACCATTATCTATGAAGATAATGCTGCTTGTGTTGCACATATGCATATGGGCTATGTGAAGAGCAATCTCACGAAGCATATTGCTCCAAAATTCTTTTATCCCCACGAGCTCCAGAAGAGCGGGGAAATTAAGATCCTGCAAGCAAGATCATGTGACAATCTTGCAGATTTATTCACAAAATCTCTACCGGCCTCCATCTTCTATAAATGCATTTATGGAATTGGAATGAGGCGGCTTAGAGATTTGCAGGGTTCAGGGGGAAACTTACCCTAAGAGCCATAGCCCAAGTTTGCGATCCTGAAGATCGCAAGTCAATCCTGAAGACCTGACTCGAGCATCAACTGTTATACTCTTTTTCCCTTGATGAGTTTTTCCCACTGGGTTTTCTCATGCAAGGTTTTTAACGAGGCAACAGGTGCAACATAAGTGAGGCCTGTGATGTACTCTTTTCTCCTACCTTTTTTCCCATTGGGTTTTTGGGGGAGTTTTTAATGAGGCATACACATGGCATGTAATTGGCCAAGGAGGAGTGTTATGAATCATGTTTAATGTGGCCAATTAATGGAGAGGAGTAGAGGATGGAGAGATGAGAAGTAGGAGATGAATTATGAGTATTTACTCCTCCCTCTATAAATAGAGGGGGATTACCCCTTTGTATAGCTGTGTGTGTGTTCTAAGTGATCGAGAGACCTAATTTCTAACAATATCAACATTTTTAGTCAATACCATATGATTCTTGGCGTAAATATTTTCCCCAAGACAAATGTTTTGACCATCTCATTGACCTATAACAAATTTAGCACTTGAGGTGTTTGGATTGAGGAGCAAAGTTTGGTGGGCTAAGCATTTTTTGAGAGGAACATGTATTGATCTTAGCGCATTACACCGGTCTGTTTACAAACAGGACCCGAAAGTAAAGGAAAATTACAAAGAAGTTCAAAACTTCTGTTCGTCTTCCTCGAAGCCTTCAGCGATCTGTTCGCCGCCGCCATCGAAGCCGCTTCCCAATCGTCGTCGGGCACCAAAGCCAAACTCCACAAAGTGGAGGCAGCAGAGGAGGGCTTACAGCTAGGCAAATCAGCCGAGTGAACTGCCTCCCAGGCGCATCGGCTAACTCCAGTACCCACGACGCATCCTTCGATTCACCACCGGCAACCCAAGCAATGCTCAGATTTCCTCCAAAGATCATCTTCCTTGAGATCAACAGGGTTAACAACATCATCACCTGGAAAAGACGACGATGTGCCGGCCCTCGACTCATGGACAGGTCGCCCCAGCCTCTCTGTTGACGTCAGAGTAGATCGCCATCGGAGAACGGAAGAAGTTGGGAGAAATTATTCCTTTGCAACACCGTCGCTTCCGCATCGCCGACGCTGCCAGGAAAACAAAGCCGTAGAGGAGTCACACTCCACCGGCAAAACCTAACTCCACCACCGAGCATCGGCGGCGAGCAAACCCTAGACCTAGAAGGACTCGACGATTGAGGACTCAATCTACCAAAGGATGGACCCCGCCCCCTGCCACCGGCTTGAAGGCCGACGACGAGGAGGAACGGGGGCCAGAAACCAGGCGGCGGCGGCGGCGAGCTCGGCGGCCGCGGGGGCGTTCCGCCCGTGTCACCTGGCGGCGACGGGGGGACGAGACGGTTCGGTCTTTTTTGTCGGCTCTCTGAGTTTGGTGGGCTAAGCATTTAGTGGTACTAATTGAGCAATTTTTGTGACCTCCACCAGAATTTTTTTGACACTCTTTAGGGACAAATAAAATCGAAGGGTCTACACATTTGCGAACTCCATCTCCATTTACCCCACGCACATATTTGGTACTCCATCTATCCCTGATTAGTAGTCGCTAGAATTTGGAGTCGGTAACCAATGCATTTGCCACTAGTCCCTGATACCCCCATAAGCAACGATGTCTGTCAGGGCAGTCCCAATAGCAAATTTCTTGATGTTGTTTCCAAGAAGAGTTAATGTCAATAGAAATCATCCTCTCCAACCCATGGTTTCTCATTATTCATTATATAGTAAATAAACTTAAATGTGGTATGAAAATAAGACAGATCTGCAGCGGCAAACTTTTCTCTCCATCCCTCACCTTAGTCGCCGACGCGGACGAGGAATGTGGGGAGGCGGTGGCTCCAAGCCCAGCTCGTCGGGCCTCCCCAAGTCCATCACCGGCACAAAGTCATACCCGCGTCGCCGGAAGACTTGGGGATGCGGAGGCGAGCACGACGGCATGCGCGAGGACGAGAGCAGCGAGACGGGCCAGTGAGTCGGTGTCACACGAGAGAAAGATGTGCCCACGCCGCAGCGGACGAGGAGCAGCGGCCGCCGACGGATGAGCCCACGCTGCTTCGCTTCCGGTGCGTCCCTGACCTCGCCCACCTCGTCATCCCCACCCTTGCCGTCGCCCATGCAGATCCGCCTCCTACGCGTCCCCAGCCTCGTTGTCCCCGCTGCGAGAAGAAGAAGCTTCAATGTACCTTGGACGCGGCCACCCTCCCAGCACTCAATCCGTCGAAGGAGGGCGTAGGTAGAGCCGGACCTGGCCTCGCTCGTGTCAGGATCCATGCTCCAGCCTGGCTCGTCGACTGAGAAGCTCGTCCCCTGCGGTGAACTCCCTGCTCTCCCCCGTCCGACCCCTGCGGTGAACTCCCTACTCTCCCCCGTCCGAAGCGCTGGCACGTGGGCTCATTGATCGAGCTGCAGGGAGCAGCGGCACAGGACCAGCCACCGGGTGAGGCGAGGCATGGTCCGCGCATTGTCCTCCACCAGAGAAGCCCCTTGATGCTTGGCAGCAAAATTCATCACCCATGGTGAGATTTATTTCAATCACTTGCACAGAAAAGCTTTGTTAATCTCTTGCGAACCAATTTTACAATCCATATTCATGAATCCATGAGAGTGAAGCCAAAGGTTTTAATTTTTCCTTCCACCGGGTAAGAAGATGTTGACCTTGAAGCTCGCCTGTGCTCGGCATCAGTGTTTGACGCTCGCCCGCGCTCACTCGTGCTCGGTCGTTTGCTTCTGCTAGCCTAGCTCGCCCATGCTGCCGTGCTCGCTCGCTGGCCGCGCTCGCCCGCACAACGGATCAGGGATAAAGGCGAAGGAAACGAGTGGTTTCTCCCCAACGGTGGTCGCGTGATATCCAAGTGCCTCGTTGCGAGGGTCGACTTGGTTTCCTAAGGAGGAAACGATTTCTTTGTTTTTTACTCTCTTTCATCTTTAATTCCTTTGCCACATCAGTGAAACACTAACTTGTCAGGGTAATTAATGAACATAGAAACCACAATTAATTCACCATTAGGACTGCCCTCAAGCAGTGTCGCGTGGAGGCCCGTGCAAATTTTCTTTCGTGGCCTTGCAAGATGTAAAGTAAAGGCTAGCCAGAGGAGGCATCAAGCACATGGTGCAATCAGCTACCAAGCTCTACGTACGGTCTATAAAGCTGCTAGGGAACGACAGATATTGTGGGACAACTTCTTGTAGCTAAAATGATCATAATTTCAGGACGGAGGGAGTACCTTTGAGCTAATTTGGGGTAAATGTTTAGCCTTATTTACCCCTCTGTCCAAACATGCCCCACATCTACATGAAAATTATGTATAAATGCACAATACATATGGGTCTAGAAATCTAAAATACGGAGTAATTTACAATTTAAAATGGAAAACGAATACTTGTTAGTGTACTTACCGTATTGTTTTTTGTATGTGCAACATGCAGTGTCTTTATTTGATTCAACAACTTTTTTTGACAATAACAACTTTATAGATTATGTGGCCAAATTACAAAAAGGACCTTTGAAAAGGTCAGAATTACAAAGGGGTCCCTTGACCTGAGAAGCACCACGACAGCGGTGGAGAAGGCATCGGCGAGCACGTCGGCGGTGAGCTGTAGAGGCGCCGTAGACGATTATAGCTGGGTGGATAAGCCGTGCATAACATCGATTGCAGGTGGGTCGACGAAGCCGTTGAGGGGATCACGTTGGGCGACCAAAGAATGTTATGTAAGCCATCACCAGTGGTAAATGAAATAGCTCATCGTCGCAACCCAGGGGATGACGAGCTCGTGAAGCATTCGCCTGATGACAAGGAGCCTAGTGGGAGCCCGAATCTGCAGATTCAAAGGCCGCATAGAGGAGATGGAGGCAGAGTGGAGCATCGGAGAAGGTGGATTGAGGGGCGACGGATCTCGTTGCCGTAGAGGGTGAGATGGTGGAGAAGGGATGCGATCTATAGGGTGGAGAAAAGGAGGTAGTTTATTTAAGCATACCGAGATAGTGGAGACGGCGACATTGACGACAAAGCCAACCAAAACGGCGGCAGCATGACCGGGATAGCACATTCCACTAAGGCTAAAGCCATTAAGGCAACTACTAAACTAAAAATAGTAAATAAACATTAGATCTACTAGGTTGGGGTCCCCTACCCCTTCCCACTGCCGACGAGCTCGATGGAGGCGAGGAAAGGGAGGGGCCCGAGGTGAGGCGGGGAAGGGGTTAGAAGGGAGAGCGGTGGGGCCGATTCAACGACTTTGGATGTATGATGCACCCACAAGCCGCGAAGTGTAAAAGTTTTCTTAACGTCAATCGAAAAGGCTAGTGCACCTTTTTAATTTGCAAATTCTTCGAAAGAAGAAAGGGTTATGTATATTACTCGCTCTGTTCGTGTATACTTGACATTTCCGACAACTCCGACAAAAATAAGGATGGTGTGAATAGACGCATGCGCCCTTTCCTAAATTCTTACTCCCGCACGCGTCCGTTTCACTGGACGGCCGGAGGACTCTGACGCTGTCGCGGAAGGATGGTATGATAGTGGCAAAGACGACATAACACATTTACTTTGGATTATGGCGTCATATATTTTAACACCTTATGCTTTGACTTGCCGGCATCAAATATAAGCGAACGGAGGGGGTACTTAACTGGTAGTCTTAGAGTAGCATTATCACCTGAACCCTCCATATATATTTTTCCCTCCCGGAGAGTTTGGCTATAATAAACTGTAGTAGCGCATGCAGTACAATATGGTACGGTTCAAGTAGCAGGCATTTCTATTCGTTATGTGCAGATGTGAACAGTGCACTGGCACCGGTATGGGCATGAATGGATCCATGTGTTAGTGTTAGTTTGGGGCAAACTAACACCAAGCTAACACAAAAGATCCATGCATAAGTGTTATTTTGGTGTTAGTTTGGAGTAACACCTCAAAAAAAACTAACACCTCCAAGAGGTGATAATTGGTGTTAGTTTTGGTGGACCCCACCCAACTTTACTTCTTTTTCTCTCTCCCTCTCCACACCCCATCAACTTTACTTCTTTTGGTGGGCCTCCAATCATTGCAAAAGTAGCATGACATGCAAAGTAACACATACATCCATGCATCCAAAGTGTTAGGTTGTTAAGGGTGCGTTTGGTTGGCGTTTTTTGGCCCAACCAGGCCCACGGGGTGCAGGCTAGGTTAGATTGGTTGCCTGCACCCCTTCCGCAACCAGGCCCCCCAGATGCCTCCACCCCCTCGCCGCCTGCATCTGGAGAAACAAGCAATTCCTTCGTTTCTCCAGAGCCAGGCTCTAGCGCTGCAACGCGGGTGATGGTAGGCGAATTTTTTACCCCGGCTCATGCAGGCGGGAGATGAGGAGGTGCGCGCGGGAAAGCTAGGGTTACCTCCCTCCATTTCGTGTCATTCATCCTTGTTATAAGCTCACCCCCACCGGTCTTCTCCTCATTCATCCACCTCGCGCTCACCCTCTTCTTCTCCACTTCGCCCTCGGTCTCCTAGAGCTTGGTTGCTGAGGTCCTTGTCGCGGTAACTGGTGAGCACCACATCCCTCCGTCTCACCATTGATCCGACGTGCTTCAGTTGCTGATATTAGGTTTCTTGATCTCTCTCTCTCTCTCCAGCCCAGGTTCCCTTGATTCCGCCTCAGATCTGGTTTCTTGCTCTCTCCTCCAGCGGGTGAATGAGATTGTTGTTCAGATCTTGTTTCTCCCTCCATCTACCTCTTCGATTTAGGTGTTTTGCTCATTTTTTTCCAATCACAGGTCCAGATCTATGCTTGTTGACCTATTTGGTGTTGAAAGGCAAGTCCTCTCCCTACTTGTGGATTCAATTTGTGTATGTAGTCCATAGATTTTGCATATTTTGCTAGGGTTTGTACTAACAGTGGCTTATTTGTGTAGGCTCTGCTCCGGTTTTGGTTGCACCTGATGATTGAGGGTTGGTTGTGACGTTTGTTTGCTCGGATCATGCGGTAATATTTGTCTAAACCACCCCTTTCTCTCTCTGGTTGATGATGTTAATGTTACCATGAATCCGAGCACATGTTCTTAGCCATTGATTACTTAGTTACTGTGAATTTGAGCACATGTTCTTAGCCAATGATGGTTGCTTATATATTTGCTGTGAATATGTACTATTCATTCTGAGCACTTGTTGTTAGCCAATGATGGTTGCTTATATGCCGTGAATATGGACTACATTCATTCTGAGCAAATGTTGTTAGCCAATGATGGTTGCTTATCTTCTGTTATTATGTGATGCTTTCAATATGGGCACAAGTTGGATCCAATGATGATTGTTGACCTGTTAATTTTGTGTGGTGTTTCCAATCTGAGCACAAGTTTTTAGCCAATTGTTGCCTAGTTTACCTGTTGTTGATGTGCAATTAAATTTATGAGCACAATTTGTTGGTTCCAGCATTACTGAATCAAGTGTTTCCAAATTGTATTGTTGTAGATGAATCCGTCTGAGCACAGATGTATGCTTGTGTTGAAGGCAGCTGCTTTTGTGTCTGTTGTTTATGCATGTCTGATGACTAGGCTGAGGGCGACACGTAGTTCACGGCCTAGGATTAGTTATGCCCCAAATGAGTGCAATGGACTTGGAAAGGCAGGCCAACCTGAACTTAATATATAACTGTAATGACATTGAGTGCATTAACATGTTGCGTATGCGTATAGCTCCCTTTTTTAATCTGTGTAACCTATTTAGGGAGAGGAACATGTTGAGGGACACAATACACAACATCGTGGAGGAACAAGTTGCCATGTTTCTCCATGTTGTTGGACATAATCAGAGATTTAGAGTGATCCACCAACATTTTAGGAGGTACTCGCATGGAAACAGTGAGTAGGTATTTCAAAGAGGTTTTATGTGCTGTTGGAGAGATAAGGGGAGAGCAGATTATGCCACCATCAAGTCAAACACCTCAAAAAATAAGGGATGGCCCAAGATGGTATCTATATTTGAAGGTAATGAAGTGAACCTAATGCTAACAATTTATTGATGTAACCCAAACAAACTGAAATCACAAATCTTGCCTCCATGTAGGATTGCATTGGTGCAATAGATGGCACCCATGTTCATGCAAGAGTCCCAGCAAAGATCTCAGCAGCATTTAGGTGTACAAAAAACCACCCTACTCAAAATGTGCTTGCTGCAGTTGACTTTAACTTGAGGTTTACATATGTGCTAGCTGGATGGGAGGGGTCAGCACATGATGTCCTTATACTGGCTGATGCTTTAGAGAGGGATGATGGTTTGAGGGTCCCACCAGGTACATATGCACTAATCTAGTCATTGACATTCAACATAAGCACATGTATATAACTAATTGTTGCCTAAATAATCATTTAGGTAAATACTACCTAGTGGATGCTGGTTATTCATGTCGGCCTGGGTTCCTACCGCCGTACCGAGCCACTCGATATCACTTGAAAGAGTATGGTGGGGGGAATTACCCTACTAACAAGATGGAGTTGTTCAATTTGAGACACTCAAGACTAAGGGTCACAGTTGAGAGGGCGTTTAGCGCTCTCAAGAACCATTTTCGCATTCTTGATAACAAGCCTTTCCACCCCTACAAGACGCAAGTGAAATTAGTCCTAGCATGCTGCATTATTCATAACTGGATTACAAGGCATGGGGAGGATGAGTTCTTCCCTGATGCATCAACATGGGAACCTAACCCTAGTACAAAACCAGCAGATGATGTAGTTGATAATGCAGCTTGGGGTCTTAAAAGGGATGAAATTGTTGATGACATGTGGAACAATAGGGGCCACTACCATGTCTAGTGCTTGCTTTGATCACTTGTTAGTTTCTGTTATTTGACCAGCAATCCATGCACTTGTGCTATATGATGTTTAAATTTTGTATCTGAGGTTAATAACATGTGCAATGATGATGCTTATATATCGGAGGCTAAGAACATGTGCAATGATAATGCTTATATATCTGAGGCTAAGAACATGTGCAATGATGATGCTTATATATCTCTCTCCCTTCCTTTTCTATGCAATGATGATTACGTGCATTTTAATTGAATTAGGATATGAGTTGTGCTAGATGCTCGGATCCATCCCTCTCCCCTATTTACTTTAATTACCAATGAGTATAAATTAATGACAACTAACTTACTAAGGCAAGATGTGGCTGGCAAATTAGGGGATGGCTCATGAGGTGCCTAGGATTGACCTGGAGGATGCTCCTGAGGTTGTGACCTTGGATGCTGAGGGTGCTAAGCAGGAGAGTGCTGAGAAGCGCACTAGGGGTGCAATGCGCTGGACAAGTGCAATGTCATCCTTTGTGTTGAGGCGCATGTGCCAGCTTATTCAGATTGGGGTCAGAACAGACAAAGGGTTTAAGGAAGTGCACTTGAACCAGGTTGCGAAATACCTGTCTGAGTTCACTGGTGCAGAAGCAACTGGAACTCAGGTGTATAACCATCTGAGGAAGTGGAGGCAGAGGTGGGTGAAAGTGACTAGACTGAGAGGACTTAGTGGTGCCCAGTGGGTTGAAGATGTGTGCATGATTAGCCTAGAAGAGGAGCACTATCTTGGCCACATCAAGGTTTGTGTTGTGCCTAACTTGTTTTGCTTAACTTAGGTGTATACCTTTATCTTTTACTAACTTCTTTTGCCTAAACCATTAGGATCACCCTAAGGGTGCAGAATTCCTTAATAAGCCCATAGTGCACTACAAGGAGATGGAAACCATTTTTGGGAATAATTTGGCAACTGGCAAGTATGCAATGGGTTCTAATGAAGCTTTAGGAAGCCCTTCTGACTTTGCTGATAGTGATGTGAAGAGTGAGCCATATGATGAGGAGAAAGCAGCAAAGGGATGGAGAAGCATGCCAAGATGTTTGCTAATGTGGCCAAGGAGAAGGGAGATGGTCCATCTAGGAAGAGGAAGAGGTCTATCCTTTCTGAGGAGGATCATGCAGTCTTCTCTAGTATGACTGAAGCTATCAAGGATGTTGCTGCTGCAATCAGGGAGACCAAGGTTGAGGTGCTGAACCCAGACCTCTATGGGGCAGTGATGTACATGGAGGGGTTTAGTGAGGATGCACTCATTGTTTCTTTCAGCCATCTGACTGACAACAAGGCCCAGGGTGGTGCTTTTGTGAACATGAATGATGCACACCGTGTCCTGTGGCTTAGGACATGACTTGCCAAGCATTACTACATGTAGATCCTTCTACATGTTTATTGACTTGTCTCTTTTTTGTGGAGTGAAGCTTCCTCCTCCTTTTGTGCAGGACATTGTTAACTGGAGCTTGCAACACTTGACTCCTATGATTTTGTGTATGATAGTGGTAACTGGAGCTTGCAACACTTGGCTCCTATGATTTTGTAAAGAGATAGGCAACATTTCTCTGTAGGTATTGGGTCATGGTTGGTTATGGGGTTTTAGGTGATGATGGGATGAATTGGTAGACCAGTCACAACATTTGCTAATGATGTAACAGACATTTTAAACCGCATATGCAGTATTGCATGATTTGCCTTCTACTTGGCTTGTACTTCCTTCTATTTACTTCAAATGATGAACATGTGGTTCTTTCTGAGCACAACTCATAGACCTGTTATGTTTAAATTGAGATATGGCATGCATAACCTAAGCACAGTCACAATTTTGTATTCTAGTACTATACTTTTTTGTCTTCTGTTACTTTGTCTGCTACATCATTTCAGGATGACAGGTGCTGCAACTCAACTGATTTCTTCATACCTCCCTTCTGTTGCTTTGCTGGAATTTTGTGAGCACTACTACTGAGTCTACAAATCTATGCAATGATGTTTCAATCTATTTATACTTCAATTTTACTGAGCCATAAGCCATGTGCAATGATGTTTTTTACTTCATACTACACAACCAGAGGCTCAAGGCACATGGCATGATGTTTTATTACTAAACAAGCCCATGCATTTGCTTCATACTATACAATGATGATTGTTATTCTTGCATGCCTATGCCAATAATGTTTACATGCATTTTAACTGAATTATCACTAAACAAGTCCATGCATTTGTTGTTTTGATGTTAATATGGTATATGTTCAAACTGATTGATAAAGGATTGTTTAACTGCTCTTTGAACTGTTATATGGGACTGTTAAACTGATATCTAAATCAGTTTGTAATATGAAAATTTGAATGTGGACTGTGCACAACATGTAAGGTGGTAACGTCACCATTTCATGCAAGTGGTAAGTGCACTCGTTTTTATTCAGGCAACCAAACATCAGTAGTTGTATCTTATCTTTGCATCTACATGTACATGTTGGCAACCAATCACCGGCTCCCTTCTGCCTGGCTCTTCAGGCGCAGCCAGCCAAACTTGGCCTCCCTGCATGCTTCTGGCCTGGCCAGCAGGGGCCAGTACATGCAAATGCAGGCCCCAAAGCTGGAGAAGAGAACCAAACACACCCTAAGGGCCTGTTTGGTTGCTCAGAGGAGTCTAGCCTGGCTCGTGTGACAGAACCGCCCAAAATAGTTCCGTATTATCGCCTAAGCCGGTCCACGTGGCCATTAAGCAATAATAAAGAACTATTCTGTCGCTTCCGCCGGGTAAAGCCCAGTAAATCACATACAACAGGATCGCTGATATGCGCTAAGCCCACACGAAGGCGGGACCAGAGTACAACATTACATTACATAAAAGGTTCACAAGTTCTTAAGTACTTAATATTACAAACCAGGTTTTTCGTACATGAAAGTACACATGATCAGAGTTTAAACAGCGGAAATAAAACTAGCGCATGATACACACGGGAGGCCATCCATGTATATCACTCCTCATCATCGTTCTCCCATTCAAGCTCCCAACCATCTGGGATAGAACCAGGCCAGATGGGATTACCTGAAAACCACAAATTAAGCAAGGTTGAGTACTAATACTCAGCAAGACTTACCCGATAAAGAGAATACAACTAGACATGCAAGGCTTTTTGGCTGCGGGGTTTGTTTTGCCAAAAGCGACTAAGAGTGGATCCTTATTTTCAATTTTTAGCTCATACTCTAGTATGTTAATCAGTCTAGGTGAGCACCTGTACTAAACAAGCATGTTGTGCAAACAATGTTAAACAGGTAACAATATTAATCCAAAATGTTCCATAAATAAACATGGGGTAGCCAGTGGTCAAGCCGACTCAGATAACGGCGAGTGACCGACGATCGATCGATTTATATCCTTGCAAGGTAAACCCAAGATACACGGAAGAAGTAGACCCCAAGAATTCAAATAAAAGCAAATGCGGTGGTCTACCCCGACCAAAGGCGGTTCGCAACATCCCACGAGTTTGGGATCGACGCTACAAACTCGGTACACGGTTATCCGGAGGGTCTAACCCGACCGGTCCGACTCACACACTATACCACGGGTAGCTAGCCCGGATACACATCCCAAGCGGGTAGCTAGAAAGATCCCGCCCCGGTTCAGAAGGTACTAGGCTTACCGGTCCCATTCCCGACAAGTACTTGGTACGTTCAATAGCTTAGGACCAAGCACCATGCTACTCGGTCGAGACCGAACCCATTGCTCTTACCACATGAGCGAGTCAATTTAACCAACTTATGATTCCAACATAAGCATCCTATATCTCGCGAGCAATGAGTCATTACTTGACTTCTACCGTGACCTTAGAGCATGGCACTAGCGTTCCTAACATACTAGTAAAAGAGCATAGGAGTCCTAAGGATCATGCAACTAGGTTTCAAAACAACTCCTGAAACTTAAATGCACAAATTAAATCAAATAAGGTGCTGAAAAGTAAAGGACATGATTTTCATTTATAAAAGATGGGTTAGATGAAACCGGTGCTTGCCTTCCTCAGACTCAGTACCCAAACAAGCCTTTGGCTCTTCTGGACTTTGGTCCAGGCCTTGCTGCACACTCAACTGATTCACCTCTCCGCTAGCTGCTCCCTCCTCCTCCTGGGTGAGCGTGTATGTCCCGTCGGGAAGATCTACACGGTTACATGCACATGCATTAGATTATGGTGAAGGTGGGAGAATTACCACAAAACCAACTCTTGTTGGACACATTCATCCAAACAACATTATTTTCTTACAGAAATTATTAGTGTGTGTGATAAATAACAAAACACTATTTTGATGGTGATTGTGTGCACATCTAAGCAATTTCAGTTACTTAACTTCACCAAACAGCAAGGGGGTGTGTTTAAATTACTAAAAACAGAAACACACATGATTTCACAATTTAACACTTAATTTCTATATCTTTCTTTAATCGCTTAAAACAAGCCATTCAACCATAAATCCAAATTAAATAAAAAACACTTCAAATGAGCCTAATCTTTTGCACACAGCAACATATGCTTAAATTAAGCTCACAAACAAATATTTGGCTTAAGATCATTTATAAATTAATTTATACGAAAAAGACAAATTGCAGCCTAGTAATCAACATTAATTCATATAAAAAGATTTAACAAACTTTTTGATCTCAACTTTCTCCTGCAGGTCATGTATGCCAAAAATGAGCTTCTGACCAAGGCATGGTTGCAGATTCAAATTATTTTTCAGATTTTGAATTTAAACTCCTACACAAGATTAAATCCAAAACACCTATTAAACAATTTCCTAAATTCACATCCATCCTACCAGAGGTACTAATCCTCAAGTCAAAGCCCTAGGGTGCACTTGTGCTCAAAGAAAAGTTCATTAAAGGGGCTATAAAAAGCATCAAACTTATTCTAGCATAAAGCTTAAATAACTCATAACTGAAAACATATACATCAAATTAATGCAAACTTTCGCCACAGATATAGACATGTTATAAAGAGCAACATATCCAAAATTCAAGTTCATAGCATGTGTATATTTTAAATCACACTAAAAACACTCCAAACTGAGTTTGAATTTTTAATTCAAAAACTGTACAGAAAAACCCTATACATGTTTTCTAGAAAAGATATATTTATTCACTACGAACCCAACAAAATTGGTTTTGCTTTTTTCTGATTTTTCTACGATTTTTAATGATTTTTCGAAGTTACTGCTGTAACCCTAATACTCATTTACACATAGACCCTCGACTTAAATTCCGGAATCACAGAAATACCCTTGATTTACGATTAGAACCCTGGGAAGATTGCAATCAACGCAATGTGGTCCTGCCGGCGTGGTGGAAGCCGCCGGCCGGCGATGTGGGGCCGACCCCGGCCGGGTGGGTGACCGGCGCCCACGAGGGGGACCTACCCGCACCCCCCGGGTCGCACCGGCGGCCGGTGGACGCGCGGCGAGCGCCCCGGCGGCGCGCGGGGGCGGCGCGTCCGCCGGGACGCGTCGCTCCGGCGACGGCGGCCTCGAGGCGCGGCCGCGGCGCGGGCGGGAGGAGCACTAGGACTTGGGGGAAGTAGTAGGGGGCGGCGGGGGTGGTGCGCGCGAAGGGAAACGGCGGCTCGCGCGGCGGCGCCCTACGCCGGCGGCGGCGGACACGGGAGCGATGGCCTCTCGCCGCGCTTCGTGTTTTTGTCGCGCGTGCCGGTCGACAGGGCGAGGACGCACCGGCTCGCGTTAAGGACGGACCGGTGGCCGCTTCGCCGCCGGGAACGCCGCGCGCGCAGGCCGGCGCCGGCGCGTGGCCGGCCGGCCCCACGCGAGGCGCGAACGCGTCCCCCGGGCGCGGTGTATGGCGTGCTTGCGGGGTGGAGGGTCCATCGCGACGCCGGTCCACCGCGACGGTGTCGAGGCTTCCGTACACCGGGATGACGCGCGGACGCCTCGTGGCGCGCGCGCGCGCGCGCGCACGACGCGCAGGGTGCGGCGACGTCGGCTGGCTGGCCCTGCTCAAATTCGTTTTACCCTGTTTCGAAATTGCGTAACTCCAAAAAGTGCCAACTAAGTTGAAAATCTCCAAAAAGCAAAGTTGTAGAGGAGCTATAGATCTACAACTTTCCCAAAGGGCGACATATGTTTTGATCAACCGTTTGCCCGGGAACGTCGACCGAAGTTGCAGATTTTCCACGGCTCGATTTCGATCGTTCACGGCGCGGTCAAACCGATTTTTGGCCAATTTGCACTCAAAATTGGAATGTCCGCCAATTACGAAAAATGTGTTCCCGGAAATAACGAACAACTTTTGTATTGGCCGATTTTGAACTTCTATAGTGAAATTTGGAGAACGCGCAAGAAAATCATTTCAGTCTTTAAAGTAGATCTAGGGTTTGACCGGGATTTGGGGTTTTGACCGAGGTCTTTTGTGCAAAAGTGTGCCCAATCACGTCAAACATGCTTAGAAGGCAATTAACCTTGATTAATTCATGTAATTAAAGTCATTAGCGCAATCAAACATCAGGGATGTTACAGCTCGCACCAGCGAGCCAGGCTGCTCACAGCCAGGTTTTGGGCAGGCAACCAGCTGTGTTAGGTTGCCTGTATGTAGTGAGCCAGGTCAAGCAAGAGTAGTGTTTGGTTGACTGCATGTACTCCAAATTTGAATGAACAGATGCAGGCTTGTGTGTTTGGTTGGATGCATGCACCTAAGATCAAGTCACCTCTTGCATGGAGTGGTAAGAATACCACCAGTTTTTCACCAAGTTCATCAACAGTTCACCAGTTCATGGAGAGTTCACATATATTACATCAACTTGCAAAGTAAAGCTACAATGATTAAGAACAGGACTAAAATAATTAGACGATGAACATGACAGCAACAATGGTTCTTTACATCTACTACATCAGGTTCACATTCAATTGGTTTGACTTCATTGTAGTAACTACCATAAAAGGCTTGGAATGCTTCTTCCCTGTTGGTGTATTTTTTGTGGAAAGCACCTTTGTACCCGTTCACTTGAGCATGGGCATCATCCCAGTTGGAGTAAACTCCAGGGCGCCGGCCAACATGAACAACATACCAGGCCATAGGTAGCTACAATTAGTGAAGTATGAATTATAAATAAAGAATGACCATGAAATAATGAATGAAACATGAGACAAGATAAATCATTGGCATGGACACATGTGCTCAGATTCATAACAACATGAACAACATACCAGGCAATAGGTAGTTACAATGTGAAGTATCAGTTATAAATAAAGAAAAATGGCAATGAAATAATGAATGAAAGATCAGAGAAGCATCATTGGCATGGACATGTGCTCAGAAAAAATATCAACATCATAGGCAAATAAACACATGCTCAGATATGTGCACAACAAATTATCACATGTAAATGCATCACTGGCATGGACAGATGTGCTCAGATTCATGAAACGAGACAAGAAAAACACAACAACATTGGCAAATAGACACATGCTCAGATAAGTTCGCAACAAATTTTCACAGCAGTTCAGATCAACATCTTCAACACAAGACAACAGGCTATGGAAGATCACCAGGCCCTAGATCAGTAAAGGTTGCAGTTCTATAGTGGCATATCTAAATCACTAACTATATGCTAGAGTTATCCATAGTTAGGATCATGTCATCTGTCCAAAAGAATGCGGGATCATGTCAATCGCATTTAGAGAGTATACCCACCGCACAATGACCACCGGAGCGTAAAGGTATGCACAAAAGAAGCCACCGGAGAGGATCACCGCACAAAAGAGAGATCGGCCACCGGAATAGGACCTCACATGTAGTGTTTGGCTAGGAAAGTCCTCAGCCAAAGAACACGGTGAGAGTCATTCATCTGAACAAAAGCAGATCCCTGGGCCTTGTTGTCCAGCAGGTGACCATATGCACACATCAAAGCTTCATCACTGAACCCAGGCATGAACATGAGTGCACTATAAAGGTCGGGGTGGGAATCCTCAACCTTGGTAGAACGAATGGCATCTGCAACATTGTTCACTGCATCTGTCATGCCAGTGAACACAAGCACATCATCCTCTGTCAACATGGACCTCTTTCTCTTCCTTCCAGTTGTCTCAGTTGTCTTGGTTGGCTCAGCTGTCTCAGTCTTGCTGGCCATCTTCAACTCCTCAAACCTCTCATTCTTTAGTGAGCTCTCAGCAAAGTCAGAAGGAGCACCAAGAGGCTCATTGGACCCCATGGCATACTTGCCTGTTGCCTGCCCATTACCAAAGATGATGCGCATCTCCTTATAGTAGTGAATTGGCTTGTTCAGGTACTCAGCATCCTTGGGGTGTGCATGCCATTACACAATAATATGTTATAAACTATACATGAGAAAGGATTGAACAAAATAAATAGAATGAACATTCAACTTGATCAAGCAATACTAACCTTGATGTGGCCATTGTAGTGCTCCTCCTCTAGCAGGATCTGGTAATTGTCCTCATCAAAAAGAGCTCCACTTAGATCTCTCAGCTTGGAGATCTTGATCCACTTCTGCCTCCATTTCCTAAGGTGGTTGTACACCTGTGTGCCAGTGACCTCATTGCCACTGAACTCATGAACAGCTTGGGCAACCTGGTTTAGGTGCACTTCTTTGAACCCTTTGTCAGTCCTAACACCTGTTGTGATAAGCTGACAGAAACGGCGAAGGACAAAGCCAGACATTGCATCTGTGCACTTCATTGCAGCCCTTTGCTAAGCAGCAGCCCCAGCTCCAGCAACAGCAGCAGCAACATGCCCACCAGCCCCAATAGCAGCAGCCACTGCAGCCCCAACAGTAGCTGCCCCAAGAGCCCCAGGACCAGGGAAGATAAGGTCATCACCAGCAAGCATCTCCTCAGCCATTTCCTATTTTCAGTAGCATCATTGCATGTGTCCGGCCTCAGTAAATGTTGCAGGCAACAGCAAAAAAAAGAAGCCATTTCCTATGTCATCTAAAATTCATCATTGCACATGTGTCCAGCCTCAGTTAACATTGCAAGCAAGAAACAATTCATCATTGCACATGTGTCCAGCCTCAGTTAACATTGCAGACAAGAAACAATTCATCATTGCAAATGTCACAAGCCTCAGTAAAAGTTGTGTAGTATCTAAAATGGTATAACATCATTGCACATGCCCAATGCCTCAACTCTATGATAAATGAACATCAGTGAAATTATCCAATGCCTCAGTTTTGATGTGATTACAACATAAATAGAGACAAGTTCAGAACAAAGAAGAGTGCAATACAAAGACATTTTAGATGCGAGAGTTGCCTCTATTGGCCCACATGTGATTAGCCCATTCATCCCTAGTTTGAGCCCAAGCAGCATTGTCATCCAGCTGAACACCACGGTCACTTGGATTGTCATTTGGAACCCAAGAGAACTCACTAGGCACTACCTCATCAACTCCATGATCAAGTATCCAATTATGCAATATGCAGCAAGCAAGTACTAACTTCACTTGTGTCTTGAAAGGATGAAATGGTTTGTTGCCAATGATACGAAAACGATTCTTCAAAGCACCAAAAGCCCTTTCAACAATTACTCTCAGACTTGAATGCCTTAAATTAAATAGTTCCTTTGGATTGGTTGGATAGTTCTTAGAACCATACTCTTTCAGATGGTATCTAGTGCCACGATATGGAGGAAGGAATCCAGGACGACATGCATATCCAGCATCTACTAAGTAGAATTTTCCTATAACAATCATAGACATGCATTAGGTTCATTGTTATGAATTTACAAATTTTATTTATGTACCCAATTCAACTAATTACCTGGTGGAACCCTTAACCCATTCTCCCGCTCTAGTGCATCAGCAAGGATGGTAGCATCATGTGCTGAACCCTCCCAACCAGCCAAGACATAAGTAAATTTCAAGTCAAAGGTGACAGCAGCAAGAACATTCGATTCTTCCTTCCCCCTAAATGCTGCTTGGATCTTGGCAGGCACTCTAGCATATACATGAGTACCATCTATTGCCCCAATACAGTCCTACATGAATACCCAACAAATACTTTTCATATTAACATATGCACCCAAATATGATGACTAGAAATTGCATTGACATTTTTATTACCTTAAAGTATGGATTCCATCTTGGACTGTTGCTTATCTTAAGTGGTGTGTCATTAGGTGGAGCTCTAATCATGTCTTGCCTAAGTTCCCCAACAACATACAAAACCTCCTTGAAATATCTATGCACTGTTTCTATTGACATCCTCCAGGTTTGGTGAACAACTCTAAAGTGTTGGTTATGGCCAACAATATGAAGAAGCATTGCAACTTGTTCCTCAACACTACTATTTAAGTTATCTGCCAGCAAGTTTCTCATCCTAAGCAAGTTGCATAGCCTAAAAAAAGGTGCTCTTCTCATGCGAAGCATAGCAATACACTCTATGTCATTACAGTTGTAAATCCTATCCAAGTTCTGACGGCGTTCCTCATCCATCAGGCTCAAAGGCCCATAATAGATACGAGGCCTTGAGTTCTGATGCATTGCAATCCTGGTGAACAAGAATGCATACATAGTTGCGATAAGAGCAGCAGCTCGGGCAATCAACATGCGTCTCTGGTCCTCCAAAGCCATCTACCATAGCAACACAATAACCAGGCAACACAAAGTACTCAGCATAATAAAATCAAACAAACATCATTGGCATTGAACAATTTCTCAAATTTTATGAAAATAATATCCTAGGCATTGGACATATGCTCAGTTTATAAAAGAAATCATCACTGGCTTGGACATAAGCTCAGAAGAAATAGCATTCTCACACATGCAGGGCAAAAATCAACATTGACAGCGCACATCAACTGATAACCGCATTCATCAGAAAAGGGGGAGAGGATGGACAGGGGAGATTGCATATACCGAAGGAGTTCAGGGAGCACCAAAGCAAAATGAGGCGAGCAAACAAGGGAGCTCAGATCTGCAACCTCCAACCAAAGAAGGTATTAGAAAAAAGCCAAAATGAAACAAAATCATTAACCCTAACTAAGAACAAGGTTGTTACCTTAGAATCAAGCAGAGAACTCAGATCTGAAGTGTCTGCATCGAGTTTGAGAAGAAACAGTGAGAGACCTAGGGTTAGGGTTACGGGATCAAGAACAAGAGGGGGCAGGAGGGGAATCAGATTCACTTGCCTGTCCAAGAACTCAGATCCAGAGCACCTACGAAGCAAGAAAGAAGGGATGGGATCAATACAACACGAATCAATGAAGAATCGATGAGAAATCGACGAGCAAGAGAGGAAGAGAGAAGAGGGGGAGCACCTGCTGCGCCGGTGAAGAGCAATCGACGAGCAAGAGAGGAAGGAGAGGGGTGGCGGCGGGAGGGCACATATATACTGCGGTGAATGGCGCGAAAAGGGGAGGTAACCCTAGCGAAATGGCGCGAGCTCCCGCCGGCCAAGTTTTCGCCTCCCGCGCGCTCGCCGCGGCACCGCGGGAGCCTGGCTCTGGAGAGAAGGTCGATTTGGGCGTACCTGGGGAGCATGGCCGCGGGGGTGGTTTTGCACGCGAGGGGCCTGGCTCGCAAGCTGGTGCGGGGCACCAAACTACCCGACCTTGCATGCGGGGGTGCTTGGCTCGTCTGGTGCGGGACACCAAACAGGCCCTAAATGTTAGTTTGGGGTGCAAAAATTACCACTAACCCTAACACTGGCACCTTGCATCCATTCATGGCCTATATTTGCGATGGCATATCGCAAGTCCAACCATCTTCTACTACCGTACAGTACGTCACTACGTTTTTTTAAGAACCTACTACGTCACTACGTGGTCCTGTTTCAGTGCAGGGGCCACCAACAAACAAAAGGCCTCGCAGCCCACAACAAAGTGCGCGCAATGGGCTAGCTATGGGCCCTGCCTATAGAACATGGCCTTTCCGGCTTTAGGAACCGCTCAAAATATTTTGCTTTGAACGACATCAGATTAACAGGTCCAGACGTTGACCTGGCCTTGTCCCGCCGGTGACACCGATTCCACGGGAACACGCCCACAGCCACAAGACACCAGCGCGGCATCGAGGTGGACGTACCGACCAGAGCTGATCGAACGTACTAAAACACATGGGCTATGGTGACGACTGACGAGCGACGGTTCTTGATCGATTACTGAAAGAGCAACCGCGCGGGTCCTCGAGGACGACAGGCCAAAAAGCACGCGCGAGACGTGTGTATGCGCCGAGTCGTGTCGACGTCTGCGTGGCGCAGCAAAGTCGAGCCGCGCAGCCCGGCGCAGCAATCCTACATGGAAAACGTGCGAAAATCGATCGAGCGGTCACGCGACCCGGCTCAAGGACCTTTTCACACCGATCGAGGAGTGTCCGGCCTGACCATGAGTCCGTGTCATGTCACGGTCATGCGGCCGGTAACGTTTCTGGCAGTACTTGCTATTGCTAGGAGTACTAGTAACCTACTATGTGCTGCTAACTACAGTACGATAGCTCGAGCGAGCTCAGCTCATCTCGTCCCTCGCCGGAACGTGGCGCAAACACTTTTTGGCTTGTGGTTGGCTGGTCGCCGGCGGCCGGAAGATCGTGCGAGCGTACGAGTGCGACGACACGGGCGAGCGCGAGCTCGTGGAGCGCAGCGCCGGCCGGGTTGCGCACACGTGGGCCGCTGCGTCGACACATATACGGATCGGAGGCGTGCGTGGCATGGAGATAGCGTCGCATACTTTGCATCATGGCTACAGCTTAGTACATGCATGCACGTACAGTACATACTCCTATACGGACGGCAGCCGGCAGGGCAAGCGGATAGGTTCGGTTCGGCCCGGGCGGGTGGAAGATCCGAAGGTGATGTCGCGCGACTCGCGCCCGGCCGCGTGGGGCCCGCGGTTACGAGTAGTAGTACGTAGTAGCCTAGTAGGCGACCATCGCGCTGGCCCTTTGGCTGCCCCAAGAGCCAGGCAGCCAGCCACTCGAAGGTCGAAGCTCGCCCGACGCGCCGGCCATGCACCCTCGACCTGAACGAGGTGTCGAGGTCCAGTGTTGCACGACGCGCGAACACGCATGCAAACCTCGTCTGCGCCGACCGTCCTCGCCTCTTTAGACGTTGGCCCTGCTCGGTTCTTTGGTGTTGCTGTTGGTGTTAGTGTTATTTTTTTCACCCCCAACTAACACCTAAAAAATTAACATCTTGGATGCTTGAATGAGGGTGTTAGTTTGCATTTAATTCTACTTTTGCAATCATTTGAGGATCCAAATCTATCTCATGTGCGCGATTTTTTTGCTGAAGCCTCCCGTGTTGCCTTCTGTGTGGCCGACGTGACAGTGTAGGTAAACTTGTACAACATCTCACAAAAATAAATTCAGCGCATCGCAGAAATATTTGCAACTTCAAGACCATTTCCAGTTTTAAAAAATGCACATAAATCAAAAGGCAACACGAGAAGGTGATTGATGATTGATCCCTGGAACCAGCCTCCACCGAAGCCTTCAGGGTGCTGAAATTATCTCTACTCCTAAAAAGTCCGTAAGGGCAACGACACCCCGCGGTTCTGCCCCCGTGCGGTTCTGCCGGCAGAACCGCGGGCGGGTCTCTATGAACGGCGCCGACATGTGGGCCCGGCTACTAAACTCGCACCTCCAGTCCCGTAGCACCTCCAGTCGTCGATTGCTCCTCCGCCCGCCCAACCTCCGGATCCGTCTCTGCCTCTGTGCTAGACTCCCCAGTCCCTACAAGCCACACTGCTGCTCCTCCCTTCACAAAATCGGAGATCATGGAGAAGAAGAACTACAGAGGGGAGGAAGAAGAGGAGATGCTCGCCTGCGCCGTCATGGATAGAGAGGCTTCCATCCTGCTGCTCCACCCCGTCTCCGCCAACGTTGGAGAGCAAGCAAGAACTAGCGCAGCCCCCAGTCGCAGCCGGTGTGGATCTTCAGGCGCGCCGGCGAGGAGCGGGCTGGCGCTCACCGCCGGAGAGAATTCCGGGGGCGGGCTGGGGGCGCGTGCGGCAGAAGGCCACGAGGGGCAGCAGATTTTTTTAGAACATCGAGGGGAAGCAGATGCTATACAAGAGAAGACGAGAGGAAGGGGAGGGGGCACGCGCAGGAGGTCGGGTTGGGCCGCGCCGGCAGGATGCGAGGACGGGAGACTTTTTTTTCGAAAGAAGTGAGGACAGGAGATTCATCGGGAGAAAAGGAGATCCATCGGGAGAAAAGATCTCCTACCATTTTACGTTTTAGCCCTTATAATGATAGAAATTACATAAAATTGTTTTAAGTTTTCTTTACTTCCTTCACTTTCCACCCTCAATTCACATTCACGTACGGCACATCAAATAGACAAATCACATCTTCTCTCACACCAGAAACAATTATACAAAGATCCATGTAAATTAAATATATTATAGATGAACTCTTGTACAAGTTCCTTGTTTAAAGGTACACACATAAGATATTTTGATAGTAAAGGATGAGCAATCTGTTGAAGTTTCTCTGAGACGAGACGGAAGGATGATGTGTGGTGGACAAGGCCGGCTGTAGGGGGTGGGCAGGCTGGGCGATGGTCGTGGACACCGATGGAGCTTGGGGGCCAACACCATATATGTAATTAGTATGCTTATAGTAATTAACATTTAAAAAACCAGCCCAAGACCATATCTACGTTCCAGTCACGACGTTTCAGTCGCCGCACGTAACGACGTTTTAGTTTTCCATCGCATCACGATCACAAAGAAGTTTTTAATTAGTATGTGAGGTGAGTAGGGTTTAGTTTTTTATGCCAAGACATGAGTCCTGATTATTGTTTTATATATTGTTAGCGTACTAGATAAAAATGATTTAGGAAACATAGTCAATTTGGTTTGTGTGGAGTGAAGCTACGACACTATTACAAGCTCTTGAAGTAATGTGTCCTCAATAATTGAATTGGTTGCTTACCGATAAGTTTAAATGTTTATGATTCGTAACGTTCCGTAGCAATGCACGGGCACGATTCTAGTATAGCATACAAATCAACATTAGCTTAGAAAATTGCAATCCGCACATGGGAAAGGGGTTTTTAAAAAATTGAATTTCTTGCTCACTACACATGCTTGCGAATTTGAATTCCTGTTACAAGTTGACATGCAAACCGGCGATAACACTCATGAACATTAAAATGATATGGAATGCAGCAGCCACAACGAGAAACAAAACAAGTGTTTCAGGAAGTACTAAAAGAGAGTTATGTGAACAGCATTAAATGAGACTATGAAGTACCTCAAAGAAAAAATAACAATTGCAGTCCATACTCCATTCACGTTCACTCAATTAAACAATGCACTAGCAAGTTCATCGCGGAAGGCATTCATGTTGGCATCTTCAACAAGAGGTTCGTCATTTGGCCACGATGGATCACCTTGGTTAGGCATTGGATTAAAATTTGCATCACCATCACATCTCTGAAAATCCCTATCCTCAATTCTGCTCTCTCCAATGAAATTGTGAAGTGTCATACAAGCAACAATTACTCTAGTTCGCTTCCTCTCTGGAAACCTTGGCATGTTCAACAAAATCCTAAATTTCATCTTCAACACTCCAAAAGATCTTTCAATCACATTCCTAACTTGAGCATGTGCATGGTTAAAGGTTTCCTTCATACCTGTTGGCAGATGGCCATTTTGCCATTGCTCGACATGGTACCGTGTACATCTATATGGTGCAAGGTACCCCGTCTGGTTTGTATACCCCGCATCAACCACGTAGTATTTACCTACAAGGAGAACAAACAATTAAACACTAAGAATGAAACGAACAATTGCGATTTAAACAAATGCAGAAGCAAACCTTGTGGTCGATGTGGGAATTTGTCATGATGAGTAGTCATAGCATCTTTGAAAACCCTCATGTCATGAGCTGAACCAGGCCATCCCGCCAAAACAAAGGTAAACCTCATGTCGAAGTCACATGCAGCCATAACATTCTGACTTGTTTCATTATGTCTATTCAAGTGTGGAATCTTGGTCCTATTTGGTACCACCATCTTGATATGGGTTCCATCGATAGCTCCTATGCAATCATTGAAGTGTGGCCAAAAGGAGGGATTTTCTAAGTGTGGGTGCACCTCCGAAAATGTCGGGTCCTTAGGTACAATTATGTCTTTAGCTAACCTAAGGACACATGTGAGAACTCTGTTGAAAGTTCGGATTATTGTCTCCATAGACCTTCTGAATTTCTCTTCTGCCTGTCTAACAGATTGTGGTGCCCCAATTATCCATAAGAACATAGCTAAAGCCTCTATGGATGACATTCTGCTACTATCTTTCAACCCATATGACTGGACTAAGGTATTATGCAATCTGTTAAATAATGGTCTCTCTACTCGAAACATGTTGTAGCAAAAGGGCTGTCGTGCTAGTGTCCTCATAACCCACACAATCCCGCTATCTCCCTCGTTCCTGTAGGGAAGTCTCCAGAAGTAGTGATCAGAATACATACCCAAAATAGTGACCATTTGCGCAATAACATTTTGGGCATCCTTCAAATTCTCGCGGCAAATGGACACAATCTCATCCTCACTAGATGAGGTGCTGCCCTCATCCATCAAGTTGCCCTCATTAATCATGTTGCCCTCATCCATCATGTTCGGTAACATTCAGAAATTAGAAAACATGTTAGTAGGCCACAAATATTGGAAGGAAATGCTCCAAAGTAATACACAAATAGTGGAAGCACCAAAATAGATATAGTTCAACACAATAGATAGTTCACCACAGACACATAGATGGTTCAACACAGACACATAAATAGTTCCACACACACATAGATAGTTATGGTCAAACATAGATAATCAGCAAGAAGTAGATGACACTCCAAACTCCTAATTACTCCAAACCGTTGTCCCTGCTCCATTTCTTGAAGTAACTCAGTCTAAGCGCTAGTGTTGGTAGGCCACAAAAGAACTGCCTCTGGTATTCAGACTCAAACATCTTGGACATTGCAAATATAGATTGTTCAGTTTGCTCAATGCCACACTCCCACCCCAGGTCCTGACAGTTCTTCACTGAGTAAGCCTCTTTCTGAATAACTCTTCTCTTCAGTTGCTCGGTGTTTACATTGACAGACTCTTTGAATGTATTTGCTATATCCCTCACATATCGAACCATTGGGCTCTTGATCTTCTTGACCAGACTGCTCAAAGTACTTTTACTACTGCATGCAGACCTCTTGCTCCTCTGGCTGCTTGTACTCCTAGAACTTGGGGTGACAATAGGCTCTTGTTCCTCAGCCTCTTCGTCCCCTTCATCTTCATATGGTTCCTCTCCAAAGTCATCTCCTGGGACAAAGGCTGAGCTACCATCCACAACAACATCACTATATAGTAGCTCAAGCAAATCTAAGTTTGCTGGAGGACCCCACTGTAACTTCTTTAGGTATGGTTGTTTCTGCAGCAAGGAAAAGCAGGACAATTTAATCAATATCATGGCAAGGAAAAATGATTCACAAATATACAGTATGAATTATTGGAACAAACTAAAAATATTATAAGCTCTGGCAAGCAAATTAAAATCCTGTGTGCCAGACTGAGGACTGCTGAGACCTGATCCATGCATCTTGTGTCAAGATCCCAGCCTTCCTGGGCAGGAGATCATGCTGTCCTCCCCTGGTGAGAAGCTGACAGGAACTCATGGAGTGAAACAATATGAAAGCAGCAACATAGATCGAGTAAAATAATCTAGGCCAAACCCATCCGACCGGTGCACTACTCTCACAGCTGATTGATGTAGCTTCTTGTTCAGTGAAAGGAGCTGCAAGGGCTTCAGTGTCCTTCCTGGAGCGTGCACCTGGGGCTTCAGTGTCAAATTCCAGGCAGCCGGTGGGGGGATTGGCCAAGCATTCCAGTGCAAAATTAAACCTGGTAAAAGCTTACGTTTTCGCTTGGTGGCCAGTGGAGCAAGAGATGGGTAGCTAGGTGACACTCATGTTGAAATCAAATTAAATAAGTCTCTGAAACTCTGGTAGATAATAAGAATTTCAGATATGATCTGCACATCTTGCTACTACTACTAACATCAAGTGCATGTACTAGCTGCATTAACAACAATTGCGCTAACAGAAGAGACGACACCTAAATTTCAGGCAAGCTGCGATTACAGGTAAGAGGATGATTGCACCAGCATAGTTGTTAAAAAAACTAGCATATATATTACTGAAGATAGACAAAGCGGACAACATGCAGTATATACAGAGTCAACAAAAAAGAAGTTTGTGCAGTACACCTTGGGTCCTAGCTTTTGGATTGACCAATGGATACAATGGAGTGCAAATAAGGGCAATCCAAGATCACTCATACCGACAGTTAGAATTACAAAATAGCACCAAATCATCTCAAAAAAAGGGGAAGAACAAACATTTAGAATTGTACCTTTGTGTTAGTTTTCCACCATGAAGAATTAGCATCAATAGTCCCATCATTTTTCCTCCCTAACCCTGTGTGCTTCTCCAAGTAGCACCAGAATGAGTAAACTTTTTTAAGTATGCGGAGTTGACTCCTGACTTGATCACGATCGTGAACCAAGCCCCTCATTGCTTTCAAGCCTTCTATAACAGCTTTGTACCCTTCAGTAGTCATTTTAGCACCAGTATATGTTCCTGCTCTACGTTACACTATAGCCAATTCTAACAAGCATGCATTATTTTCATCAAACAAATATGCTCGAGTCTGTTGCCTATCCGGGTTGCCGACGCCGTTGCCAAATTCCTCCACGCCATCAAAAAGTTCCTCGTCGTCGTTGATGGATTGGACGGAATCACTGATGTTGATGATACCATTCCTTGGTGCAGGGGGATGGCGCACACGTCCGCATTGGCCGCCGCCTCCACGCTGTGAGGTGTTGGAGCGGGCAATACGACGACGAGTTGGAGTGGAGACAGGTGTTGTCGGGGCTGTGTTGGCGCGCTGATGGCCAACGGCACCTGCACTCGTCGACGACACGACGCCCTGCCCCCGCGACCAGCTACCGACGACGATGAAGCACCAAAGTTGAGATGACGGGCGCTCTGTGGAACTCGCCCCGTCCATCCAGATGCAGAACCACCTCCGACACGCTGGTTCGGCACACCAAGCGAGCGCGGAGCGCGAGGGGGCTGGGGAGGGAGGCCTGAGCCGCTGCCGCGACCGAGGAGTTGGTCGCCGTCGCCCCGGAGGAAGGCCCCATAGTCTCCAAGATGGGGGAACCCGTCGGCTGCCTGGGAATTGAGGTCAAATCCCTCAACTCCGGTGCTGAAGGGGGCGACGCCGCTGTGGCCGCTTGCACTGGCCATCCAAGTGTTGCCGCCGGCGGATTCCTGGGAGAAGAAGTCGAACCCTTCCCCGTCCATCAAAGACGCGGGGAAGGAGATGGGGCGAGGAGGCGGCCCGTGTGTTGGAGTAGGGAGGGGGGGGGGGGGGGGGGGGAAGCGGGCGGTGGAGGTGGTGGTTGGATGACACGAGGGTGGCGGCGCGGGGGAGGCCGCACGGCGGTGGCGCGGGTGGAGCCCCTGGCGGCGGCGCTCTTCTTTTTTTCTCGATGCGAACCGGCGGATGGGATCCGAGAGAGGGGGAAGGAGTAAATTGAGGTGGATCCCACTAAAACTAACACCAATTACCACCTCCTAGGGATGTTAGTTTTTTTAGGGTGTTAGTCCTAAGTAACAGCAAAATAACACCTACTCCCTCCGTCCTGAAATACAAGGCATTCAACGGTTCAAAATTTGTCCCCAAATATAAGGCATCATAGAAGTTTTTGATAAGTACCCAATCAACTCAATTAAAGACTTGCCAAATATTGCACTTGTTAACTAAAAAACTTACCTTTAATTATAATTAGCTAAGGGCATATGTGACATTTTTCCACCTCTTTAATTTGTCCTACAAATCCTAGAATGCCTTGTATTTCAGGAAAGAGGGAGTATGCTTGGATCTCAAGTGTTAATTTGATGTTATTTTGCACAAAACAAACACTAACACCACAAACCAAGCAGGGCCGTTATAGAGAGGTTGCCCGCCCATGTTGACATGCAAGGCGACGGGGCGTCACAGTGCAAGGCGACTTTAGACTTTAGAGAGGTTGCCCGCCCATGTTGACATGCATCGTGTCCTCTTCAGCATCCAAATCGGAGACGAGATATCCGCGGCCGGCACACGAGGGGTAAACTCATCAGAAAGCAAGCTTTACGAGGACGAAGTGACGATTCGTCGAGTCCCGCGCGAATCGAATCCCCCCCTCTTCTCGCTTTTCCCTGGACCGCGCCGCGCCGCGCCGTGGAATCTGACCGCCTCGCGGCCTGTGGCGCCCCCACCCTCTCCGACTCCGATCCCCTTCACCTCCCGCTTTTCCGGGCGCGGTGAGTTGTCGCCGCGTCAGAGGCCTCTTTCCCCGATCCCCGGCCCGGCACGGCCGCCCGCCGCCGCCTGCGCCTGCGCCTTTCCCCGATGTGCGATCCGCCCCCATCGCCGCCGGTTTGGCGATCGATCCGAAAGCGACCGGTCCCCGGGCGGCAACAGCAGCAAGGAGCACCAGAGCTAGCTACTGTGGCGGCCATGAACAGAGCTCGCAACTGCGCGCGCAAGTGGTGGCGGCAGTACGTCTCGGCACCTGCACACCATACCAGGTGGTTCTCCCGGGTTGCTCGGTGTGCTTTTTGTCAGCCTGTGCGTCGTCTGTCGTCGGTGCGTCTGCCACGGCGATATCATTGGCACCGGAGACTGTTGCTCGCTCCAACTGCAGGAGAGGACACTACAGGTACCGACCGTCACACACTCACACGACATGCAGCATGATGGAGTTGAGCTAGTACTGGCGTAATTAACAGAGAAATCAACAGTAGCAGGAGGGGGTCTAATTTCCGATCCGACGGTAGCTAGCTCAGCACGACTCCGCTAGTAAATAATCAAATATAATCACGCGTGCTCCCTCCTCCACTGTGTGCAAAACGTGCCTCCGATTTGTTTGCAGTCTGAAAACGCTTTTGATTGAGTGCAGTGTCATAGTAGTACAGCAACACGATGATGGATTGATGGGTAGGGAGATAAAGATAGGATTTTTAGTTTCCTTTTTCCTTTAAACCATATGAAAGGACAGCAGTTTGTGTCTCCGTTATTATTCTCTCCAGTCAGGAGGAACTCGTCGTGGTCGTGAAATTTAACATTTTTTTTCGCTGGGTTAGCTGTTGCACCTTTGCTCACTCTTCTTTTTTTTTTTCATCTTCATATATAGCCTTAAAGAGAAAAATTCTTAGAGCAACTCCAACAGTTTGGCAAACCAACTTGGCATCCATATAATTTTGGCAACACAAGAAAAATTGGCCTCCAACAGTTTGGCAAACCAACTTGGCAAAAATAGAAACTTGGCAAAACTCACCTCCCCACGCGCATATATGCGCGCGGGGATCGTGGTTGCCATCGTTATTTCCCTCTAGGTGGGAGGATGAAAAAGAAATAAAGAATAGAAAAGGATTTCTGATGTAAGTTTTTCGAGAGGTGGAAGGGCACATAGATAATTTTGCTTCTCTTAGGATTCCTGATGTAAGTTAAATCTGGATTTGGCAAGTGAATTATGCCAAACTGTTGGAGATGAATTCTTTTTTTATAACTTTTTAGAAGTCGGCAAAACACAAGATTTGCCATGTAAATTTTGGCAAACTCTTGGAGTTGCTCTTACACTCATTAATTAGAAACGTCAAAGAGCATATCCACATACGGAGTATATCCTATATGTGGAAATAAAATATATTGACGCCTGCCACTACTACAGCTCATTCTTGTCTTGAAAGAAATGCACGGTCAAATGTTTCATTGAAAAGGACCATCCGCTGATTCGAGCAGATCACAATATCCAATATACTAATAGAAATTCACACATTTTGAAAATGCCCAATGCAAGTGTATTGGATGGATTGTTTTTTTTTCTTGTCAGAAATGTATTCGTCCTTACTTGTTGCTAGTACGTTTGTTGTATCTTTCTCTATAAGTACGTACTAGCCTTTTAGAAAACTTACAGTTGCATTATTCCACGATATTCTCATTATACAGAGATCAGAGCGCATGTGATGTTAATCTGAGTATCAGACAAATATCTCTCTATTTGAACTCGGCAATTCCGCAGTGCGCTCGGTGCATGCATGTGACGTCTTTGTTTTTAAGCAACAGCAACCAGAGATCATGCAGTTTTATTAGGAGAAGTAGTTTATGTGCAGCGTGGTACAGCACCAAGAGTATGTTAGGACTAGGGATAAAAGGACAAACGATATAACATGGCGCGTCCACCATTGATTCTTCAATCAGAACTCGAGACTTTGAGGGAGAGAGCGGGGATAACTGCAGGATCGTCCACTGACTCTAGCGGGTCGGAATATCCGATCGGATATGCTGAGATTTCATATACTGTGAAAAGTGCACATTGCGAAATGGATGAATTGTTTTCGATAGTGTCAGTGAGTGCCCCCTTTGTTTGCTCTGAACCCGTAGCACGCGTTGGTTGCAGCTTCCAGGCCTTTTTTAAAAGCTTTGGGTTGCATTCCACGAGACTGGGTAGGTGGTTAAACTGACGTTGGAGAGCTTTTTCCCCCCCGAGGAACGTTGGAGCGCGCGCGCGCATATATATATATATATATATATATATATATATATATATATATATATATATATATATATATATATATATATATATATATATATATATATATATATATATATATATATATATATATATATATATATATAGACACATACATACTATTGTACACGCCACGCGTATAACGGTATAAGCTTTCATAAAATTGAATTGCCACGTAGTAGTAGTTTTCAATTCAAGGAAGAAAACACATGTGCAAACAGAAAGAGGACTCGAAGTGGTATATATAATTAACACTAATAAATATTTTCGAGATTACGTTGTAGTACTCCGTAGTAGTCGAACGAATTCCACAGTTTACCGGCACAAATTAAACAAGGGCAGATCGCCCCGATGGCGGATACAATAGTTTTTTTTTAAAAAAATCGTAACACGCATGATGAAAAAAATTAGCTTTCTTGATCTATTACTTCATTTATGCTAGCCAGTTAACTTCTCATCACAACCTAATCTCCCTTGAAGGGTAGAGTTTCCGTACGTGTATTCATAGGGGTGAGTGTGAATGCGTGTTGTGAGCGTCTGCATTGTACTGTGTAGTTTTTTAAAAAACTAATCTCCCTTGAAAGAAACGTTTGAAGATGTGGTGCAACCTAATACTCCGTTCGGCGCAACGTTTGCTTGATCCGTGCAAAATCCGGAGAACAAGCAAGGTGCGGTGGGCCGCCGAACATGATCTTTGCGCATGCAAGATCAACGACGATCAGAAGCCACCACCACCATCGTTACTTCTTCCGCAAGTAGGACTAGGAGTCGTTAATCACGCCCTCCTCTACTCACATGGTCGGCATTGCGCCGCCCACTCACGGACTTTTAGCAGTTAACGAATTCGAATTAGTGGGCCTGGGGCACTGCTGCTGGGCCCCCTGCTGGCCTGGTGCTGACAGGGCCTTCTTATCCGCCCGCGGGACGCAGAGGGTCCACCCACACACGGTGTGGGGGCCACACCACAACCACACACGACGATGCGGCTACCATTTGCCGCCCCGCACCCCAGCCCGGCATATTCCTCCGCTCCAACATGACCGCCGCGTCATTTCTCTCTTTCTTTATTCCTGCCCGCTCGCTCCGTCGGCTCGTCGCGGTCGCGCCCGCACCGCCGCACCGTCGCGGCTAGCCGGCTAGGCGGGGGAAGGCCTGCAACCCTGCTCCGGTGCTGCTTGAGCTGGAGCGCCGCCGCCGCCGCCGCCGCTCCCGCTCTTTGATCGGCTGCGGCGGCGGCCGGCGGGACAGTGTGAGCGGCTGCGCCGTGCTGTGGGGGCACAGCGCACACGGCACGCGTGTGAGGACTCCGCGGTTTTCGCATCTGCGCCTTGCCCACAGCAAACGGCGGCGATGGTGGCCTAACCCAATGGTTAACAAAACCCGGCCATTAGTTTAGCAAAATCAAGCATGTGGTCGAGCTGGCGTGCCCCTCGTCCATGCATGCATGGGGGGGAATTATTTAAAGTTTGATTGGTTGGTCACTTCTTGGTCTGCTGAAATCTGCTTGAACCCTCCACCATTTTACCGGTTGTTTTCTGCTGGTCTAGGGATCGGAAGGTTAATGCTTAGAATATTCAGAGATCATCATTTTTGGATCTGCGCGGCCAAATCTTCGGAGAAAAATGTAAGCATGTACCACCGCCAGTCAAATGATCCCTCTAGCGCTAAATTAGCAAATTGTTGCCAACCTTACTGCATGTTCGCAGAATCTCATGGATTTGATGTATGACATGCACTAGACCTTTTAAGCAACCATCGCTACACAATGGCAGTGCTTTCTTTCATAAAACCACGACAACCTAACAGCAACTCCAACAGCTAGTCAAATATATGTAGTTAAGTAAAAATAAAAAAATCCATCCATTCCAACACACTCTTCATCTAGCTCGGTATCTCAAAGTCTCGCACTATTGATTCTTCGCGAGCCTCCCCGAATGACATCCACAACAATGCTCATGCCCTCACATCTTGACTTGATTCATTCTTTTTGATAAATCCGAAAAAAATAATTGAGAGTATCCAAAAATCATAAATATTTTTGGAATATATTGCAGTAAGAGCAATCCTTTTTATTTGGTTTTGGCAATTGCATATTTGAAAAAAAAATCTCCAAAAAGGTTATATTTTGGGATCCAGTTGAGTTGTTTGCCCTCAAGCTGGCCTTAATAAATCTAGAAAACACCTAAATTTATGGCTCAGTGGAAACTCATCATCATGCTCATTTTTATCATAGGCGTGCTATGGAATTTTTTGAAGTTCTTTCACAAAACATCTAGGAGTTCGCAACCACTGTGTACAGAGTCGAATTTGGGTAGATTGTTGGAGTGCACCTAAATATGAAGAGAGAATCTTAACTAAATGGGTAGATGGAGAGTGAAGTTAACTAGGTTATTTTTAGAGTTGCTCCAAGGGTTCCCTGAACTTTATTCCATTAGCAAAACAATTTAAAAGAAGGTAATTGCAAACCAAGATCTAATAGCTGGCCAAAGCAAGAGAGGGAACTAGAGAGGGAAGTTCTTATCGATCGAATGAATTACTCCAAAGACATAACCTATACTAGATCTCTATCAGTCTCCTTGAATTTTGCGTGTTGGTCGCATCATTATATCACAAAACTGCGAAAAGGTGTGTAGCTTAGTGGTTGCAGTAGCCCCGGCAGCACCTCAGGTCCTGAGTTCGACTCCCCGCGAGAGCGAATTTCTCAGGATTTAACGACGTTTGTGCTTTAAGTGGCAGAAGACATCCCCGTCGACAACGAGCCCCCCGTGGTGACTTCGTTAATCTTGAATTTACCGGCCCAGTCTTCGAAGATGCTCCTAGAGGTAGGGTTTGCGTGCGTGTATTCATAAGGATGAGTGCGCATGCATTGACTTTCTCCGATGTATTGTGTAATTCAGAAAAAAAATTATATCGCAAAACTTCCCTATTCATGCATTTCTGAATATCGCACGGGATGCTGATCTCATCAAACAAACCAATGCTTGCAAATCGTCCTACTATCAAATCATACTGCTAAATGCTAATGGCAGTGTTTGCAACAGACGGCCCATGTTGCTCGATTTGGCGCTGGTCTACTCCGATTTAGCCTCTCCTACCTTATTGTGTCAGAGATCCAGTATAGTATCCAACCAGCGGAATACATAATCCTATCTTCAAGCACGGCTCACGTGGCAGACCGCTGCCCGGGCCAGCCAGCCAGCCAGCCTTGGGCCCTGCTGCCCCGGTCCCGCGAGATGTTCATCTCAAAGTCGCGCGCTCCCAGGTGGCGCGGCCGCACGCAGGTGGCGTATATAAACACAGTGGCCGGCTGCCGGCAGGGGCAGTCACCGCCGCAAAAACGAAAATCCGCAGCCGTTTCCTTCCTTCACTTTCCAATTTCCTTTCTCCTCCTCCTTAAAAAATCGGGCACGGTTATATTTATTTCTCTCGCCCCTCTGCGCTTTCCTAATCCGCGAGCGCGGGGGGCTGAGATCGAGACCTAGAGCGGCGGGGGCGGGGCTGACGCGAATGGCGGTGGAGGAGGCCGCGGAGAGCTGCGGCAGCCACGCGGCCGCCGCTGCGTCCGGCGGCGGCGGGGCGGCGGGGCCAGCGACGTCCTCCTCGTCGGCCGCGGCGGCGGCGGCGCAGGCGCGGAAGCAGCAGCAGCAGCAACGCCACAAGCTCGAGGTGTACACGGAGGTGCTCCGCCGCCTCCACGAGTCCGGCCTGCCCGAGGCCCGAGCGCCCGGGTTCGACGACGAGCTCTGGAACCACTTCAACCGCCTCCCCGCCCGGTGCGTCGTCCCTTGCTCGCTCGTGCGCCGGTCCTTCGCTCCGAGCTCGCAACCGTGACGTGGCGCGCGAAATGCAATTCGCCCCCACCCAGTGGTTCGCAGGTCTGGACTGACCCCGATTCGGCCCGCTTCCTGCAGTTACGCCATGGATGTGAACGTGGAGAGGGCGGAGGACGTGCTCACGCACAGGCGACTGCTGGAGCAGGCGAAGGATCCGGCGCAGCGCCCGGCGTTCGCGGTGCGGGCTGTGCAGGTGATGATTTCCGAATGCAATTCTCAACGCCACTTGAGTAGTTACAGACTTAAGAGTAGACGAAGTCAAGCACATGTTTTCCTCATTTATTTATTCACAATATGATTCCCCTGTCCCTTGATTTTAGTTGGTTGGTTGTGACCGATTCCTGCAATGGAGAATTCCTCTTCTCTGGTTGTTCAGTGGACACTGCATGAGCTGATTGAATATACCCTTTGCGCCCATTGCCTCAGAAACAGAAACGTGCACTGTTTCACCCGATTACCTTTTGAACTGGACGATTCTTCCACTGAGATGAGCTCATTCCATTACCATGCTCCTTTTGCTTACAAAATCCTTCTGAGCTCTGCATTGCCAAAAGCACAAAGAAATGTCACGGGGTTGCATCGATGCCTTGCTGACTTGCTGTATAGCATCTGAAAAGTGCTAGTTTGGTTTTTGATGTCCAAATGGCAACATGTTGAGTAGCCGGATGTTGACTATGTCGTAAATGAAACCTTGTAGGGATTTTGTTCCACTTCAACACCTCAATGTCTTTTATCCGATAGTTTTCTGCTTTCCGTTAGTGGCAGTGGCCAATCTTCAGTGCCCTTCATTTGTTAGTGTCCAATCTCCTTATTGTTTTATTTTGAAAAAAAAACTACAAATGTCCTTGTAGTACTACTTATCACTTGCAACATCATCTATGCTTCCATCTTTTGCCTGATAATAACAATAATAATATGTGTACTACAGTACTACTTAATCTGCGTTCTTGTGAGTTGGGATCGCCATCCTGCATTTTCTTTCTCTGGTGTTGTATTTGTACAGATGTAGAAATTTCGCTTGATCATGCCTATAAACTCAATGTCAATGTATTTTGTTTTTTGTTTTTGACCAAGTTAGCATACCTTCAAATTGATAGTTGAAAGATTTTCCACAAAGCAGCAATGTCAGTGCCCTTTTTTGAATTGATAGTATGCGTTATTCCTAAATTTCAACCTTTTCATTTTATGCATAAATAAATTTTGTCTTATTTTTTTTAATTTTTACTAACTTCTAAATTGGCAATCATATTTAAAGACCTCCAGCTATTGTCTGTCATTATCCTTATTGGAGAGTCTTGATTTATTAGGTATCTCCAATTCTTGATGGGAATCAGACTGATGCTGATTCGAACACTGCAGGGGAGGAAGTTGCTTCAAGATTGTCGAACAGGCTGCAAAGGTACTTGTTTTTTCTCTGCCTGTCTAATATTTTGTATGCTGGCAAACGGTTGTTATCTTACCTTCTGTTATGTGCAACGAAAGAGATACATCTACAGATCTACTATTGATTTGTTTTGGTGTTGTTTTTGATTTAACATTTTGTGACTTGTTTCCAGCATACACCCTCCTCCTGCTTTCGGCTCTTCTACAAATCTTGAGGCCCTTGCTCTTGAAGTTAGCAAGTCTCAAGGCCAAGATCATGACAGTACCTCGGATAATGGTCGATCTCTGTACAGGTACTCTTGCTTTTAAATTCTACTAGGTACCTCTTGTGTGAGTGTATGTGTGAGTGATCTTTTTACAGGAAGCATACCTTTGCCTTCTATTTTATCCTAGCTAAAACACATTTTTGTCTTGGATTCTCTGTGTATCTTGGGAGTTAGTGTTGGTGTAAGCATTTGGTAGGAGTTTAAAATAGTGATGCCCTTTTTTACTTTTTATTCCACGAGACTGAGGGTTTGAGTTCTAGCTTGGGGTCATTCTCACCTGAAGTATTTGTTTCTCTGCAACATACAATAGTTTTATTGTCTGTCATTTCAGGCCCATGCATGAAGTCACCTTTTCTACCATTGACAAGCCAAAGCTTCTCAGTGAGGTAATTATATGCACATTTGAGTATATCATAGGGTTGGTTACTTGGTTTATATCTTTAAACGTTCCGTGCATATCTATCATTTTCCTTCTGTATGCATTCTACATCCTCACTGATATCTCACTATTACTGTTTGAGTGAATACTGGTTAATACTTATCTTTTTTTTAGTGATATGATTTTTTTTATATTCACAGCTGACATCTCTGCTTGGTGAACTTGGTCTAAACATTCAAGAAGCGCATGCATTTTCAACAAATGATGGTTACTCACTCGACGTCTTTGTTGTTGTTGGTTGGCACGATGAGGTATTCACTATCTCATGGCGTTCTGGCTACCATTTCTCCATGAACAAGTTTTGCATTGCTTTTTCATATAATATATAGCGATTCTATGATACATTTTTTTCAAAGAGTCAGCTAGGGACCAAGAATTCTCAGAATGCTGCTTGTAAAGTTAATAAGTAGTTTTCTGGTCCGTGAGATTTGTTCCCAACTAGAATATGATGTTTCTATTGTTTCAGGGCTTAGTTAGATGAACTTAGTAAACAAAAGAGATCCACATGATAGTTTATATCATTTCATGAGGTCTAAGATAAATAAGAAGTCCTAGAAATCATGAAGGTTACATCTTTGATAGAATTTTGTTACTAATTTTATGCGTGCGCATGAGAACCTGTGACTTGATCAAGGATCACGCAACATATATTAACCAAGTAATATTAGTAATATCAATGAACTTCAAAAATTAGAGCAAGAGTGTGGCTGTGATCTGGCATTTTATTCTGTTATGATGTCTGTCTCTTAGTATTTATTTACCTACTTGTTTATTTAGGAAACAGAGGATTTAGTAGAAGCAGTACAGAAGGAAATTAGCAGGATTGAAGAGGTAAACAGACTTATTCTTATCCCTTATTGTAATTATTGTAACTCTGATTTGTTTTTGTATCCTTATTTTTCTACTTTTGCTTGGGTTTGGCAGACACAAGCATGGTCTTCATCTCATTCATGGTCTACCCCCGTCGAAAACATGCAGATTGCTGAGAATCCAGCAGCTGATCGTGTTGAGATACCAACAGATGGTTCTAGTGAATGGGAAATTGATGTAAAACTGCTCAAATTTGGGAATAAAGTAGCATCAGGATCATATGGTGATCTGTGAGTGTCTGTCTAGTTATCATGAAAATCCCTTTTGAGATTTGATTTGTTTTCACTTAAGACTTAACTATCTGTTTCTCTTTCCAGTTACCGAGGTACATATTGCAGCCAAGATGTTGCTATTAAAGTGCTGAAACCTGAGAGAATAAATGCGGACATGCAGCGGGAATTTGCCCAGGAAGTATATATTATGAGGTGGGTTTTGATATACACTCAACTCTGTTTCACCTTATATCACAGGATGGGTCCTTATTTTGATATTAGTATTCTGGTATGCTACTTGAATCTACCTGTAAGGTATCTGAGACTACACCTGTCATGTTAAACCTTATATGACTTCTTATTTCTTTTATAATGCTGTTATGGCGAGTGGTCTGGCTTTAGGCCTGGGCCCACGAGAACTGTAGCTCGTGAATAGTATCACAGGGAAGATTAGTTTGGATAAAGATAAGTTAGATTGGTTTGTTAGGATATTTGCTTAGGAGTCAAGTCACTAGTCTCTATAAAAGGAGACACCCTTGTATCAATTAGATTAAACAGAAGACACCCTTGTATCAATTAGATTAAGCAGAAAGATAATCCTAAAGAGTTCAGAGTCTCCAAGGGAGGGCGAACCTAGGTGTTATCAATCTGCTATCGTGTTCCCTAGTCCACCAAATAATCCATAACAAACGCTTACTGATACTACAGTGAAAGTCATCTTTTAAGTTGAGATCCTTTTGATGCCATTTTACACGCCAACATCTCATGCTATCAATCTTTTATCTTCATATTGGCTATCTCTTTGTAGAATGAGCCTAGATTTAATCTGCAAATACATTATGTAACTTACATCATCTCTATGATAAAAATCACCCTATAGAGTGCCTCTCTGGCACCCTGCTTTTTTATGTATTCTTGCTGAGTATGTTTTTAAATTTTAGGAAGGTCCGTCACAAGAATGTTGTGCAATTTATTGGTGCTTGCACTAAACCCCCAAATCTATGTATAGTCACAGGTATGGCTGAAGAAAATGTCATTTTTAAGCTGTTCATTTTATTCTTGTGATGGTAATCGTAATAATTAGCGAACCATAATATTTCCCTCTCTTCCAGAGTATATGTCCGGTGGTAGTGTGTATGATTACCTCCATAAACATAAAGGTGTTTTCAAACTTCCTGCTTTAGTTGGAGTTGCAATGGATGTGTCAAAAGGCATGAGCTACTTACACCAGAATAATATTATTCATCGTGATTTGAAAACTGCCAATCTTCTGATGGATGAAAATGGGGTAAGTAATCTAAATATGTAATCAAGTTACCGAGGATGTGTTGCTCCAGTTTCATGTGGATTTCATTTAAGTCATATTATCTTCTATACATTTGGACATGCATTGCTTGTGACCATTTCCTTTTGCCATAACTGACTCCATGATGATTCATGGCTAGAATGGGTTTCTACTGTGCCCAATTCATGGCTGATGGATGGATGAATTAGCCTAACTTACTTTTCCTCCTCACTTCTGCAGACTGTTAAAGTTGCTGATTTTGGTGTTGCACGTGTTAAAGCTCAGTCTGGAGTTATGACTGCAGAAACTGGTACTTACCGGTGGATGGCCCCAGAGGTAACTCTTTATTATTAGGCTTGCTCTACTCTCATGATAACCATTCATCTGTATTGTGTGATATTCACAAGTTCTGAACAGCAATGGACTCAAGAAATAGAGCTCAAAAGTTTAGGTAATATATTACCTAACAAATTCTTGCATGTTGCAGGTCATAGAGCACAAACCCTATGACCACAAGGCTGATGTTTTCAGTTTTGGAATTTTGTTGTGGGAACTACTCACGGGGAAGGTACGAGAGTTGTTAATCTTCTGTTACTTTATTTATTCTTTATGCTAGCCTATCCTTTTGAAATGAGTTATTAATTGTCATTACCTGCAGATTCCTTATGAGTACTTGACTCCACTACAAGCAGCTGTTGGGGTGGTGCAGAAGGTAAAAATTGTCGGTTTCATTATTTTTTTTTTGCTGTCTAATTTGTTCAAATTCTGTTTCTATGTGGATTCTGTTCACTTTGTCCTTTTAACCACATTTACCATGATAAAATCAGTTATGTGTTTTGTAATCCACATCAATTCCATGAAATCATGATGTTTGGTGTGTAAACCATTTATTTAAGAAACATATTTTTCGTAGAATTTTGCTTAAACACTACTCCCTCTGTTCCATATTACTTGTTATTCAATATATATCTAGATGCATAACAAAAAGAAATGTATCTATAAAAAGTAAGAATGACAAGTTAAGTAATATGAAACGGAGGGAGTAGCAAATATGTAGAATGAGTGAACATCACTGTAAAGTGAAAAGAGGGAAATGAAACATAATTGCAGTTTTGAAACCCTTTTTTCTAATATACTTTGTTTCATTCACAGGGTTTACGTCCTACAATTCCAAAACATACACATGCAAAGCTTTCCGAGCTTCTTCAGAAATGCTGGCAGCAGGACCCTGCTGAAAGACCAGACTTCTCTGAAATATTAGAAACTCTCCAGAGAATATCAGAGGAGGTTTGTGTGGTGTGAAGGCTTTCATTTTATCTTGTATGAACAGGAGCCAGGAGTTTATGCTGTTGTGAATTTGAATTACAGGTCGGAGATGAGCATGAGGGGAAGCACAAGGACAAATTATTGGGGGGTTTCTTTTCAGCTCTGAGGGGGCGGGGCCATTGAGATGCTGTTGAAATGTACATGGCTCCGGTCCAATTTGAAGGATCTGAGCAACAACCAGCGCCAGTTCCTCGCACTCCAGCGTCAGTACACAGAAATATAGGCTTGCTGCAGTTGACTAAAGTGGCAATTTTTAGCTGCAGCTATCGTGTACCGTCCATCTCGTCACTCCTACTGGGTAGCAGCATTACATGGTGTAACATAGGAGAGGATATTTGTGGACTGTACATAAACAGTCTGATTCCTCTAACAGAGTGTAACCTTGCTGTAGATGAAAATAATAAGCCAGATCTAGGCCGTGGCACGATTCTTTTAAGATTCCACTGTTTAGTTTGTTTTATGTGTCGGTCACTCTTTTCTGGACCCGCACAATCCATAGTGTCGTATGGTGATTTGAGTTGGTGACCAAAACAATCCATAGTTGGAGGGCATGCACTCTGCTTGGACCCGGTGGAGTGGTGAGAACAAAAAAATATTGGGTTATTCTAAAGTGGAAAGACATGTGAATATCATTCATCGACAATGTTGGATGTGCCGAGCCTGGGAGTGGCTTCTGAATTCTGATACCATACTTGCACCTTCGGCGGTGCTTTTCTTTTCTGGTTCTCTTTTGCAATGGCGCCAAGAAACGAATAAAGTGCCGGCTCAGCTGATGTGAGATCCCTTCGTTTCTTCCCTTTGTCCATCCTGTACATTATGTGGAAGCAAATGAGGTTCGTTTCTACGGAGTACTTCAGTTCCGAGTAGTGTACATCAAATGAAGCTCTGAGTTTTTTTTAGCACAAAATGAAGCACTGAGTACTCGAGTAAAAATAAGATATTGAAAACCAAAGCTCCCGTGTAAAGCCCATCTTATGGCCCATGAGATTCCCTTAAGGCCTGTGTGGCCCAGCTAGCTCCCCCGCACCACGCTAGGCCCGAGCGAGCCCAGACCCACCCTGTCGGGTCCCACTCTCACTCATTTTCGATTTTCCGACGACATTCCCTCAAATTACTAAAGAAAAACAATTTCTCATCCTCCACTCCTCCCTCCATTCCATCTCGCCGCCGTCGCCGGCGGTTAAATTAACCGCGTGCTACTTCACACATTCTCCGTCCCCACCGGTTTCCTGTCATCTACTGCTCCGGCATGCCACGTCTCGTCGCGCCCGTCCATGCGATTCTCCGGTGCCTCTCCTTGTCCATGGCCGGCCTCTGCGATACACGACGATCTGTGTTCCGCAGCTCCGGTTCGCGTGCCCCCTCGTCGGGGCCGCGATTCCTCACCTCCAGCGAGCTCTCCAGTCTCCTCTCGCCTACCCACTACCCATTGGCCGCCGCGACGCCGTCCGGGAGGTGCTCGGATCACTCGTCGCCGGCTAGCCTCGGGCTCCTCCTTGTTTGATTGCGAGTTCGTGACCCGCTGATCAGCTGTGTGGCCGCCGCGGTCTCGTCCACGGCGCTCGTGTGCGCCCCAGCGAGGCAGCGACGACTCGTACACGCAAGAGAGGTACACTCTCCTTTTCGGCCTGGACGGCCGCTCTGCTGAGTTACAGTTACAGCTACTGAGCTACTCCACTCCTTTTCATGGTGCCACCTCGGCAACCGCAGTCCTCACTTCCTTGGGGAATCTCATTCCAAACTTGTATGTGTGGCAATGTGGTGGTGGTGGATTGTGGAAGTTAGTCACCTTGTCTCTTTTTGGATGGCAATGGCTTTATTCTCACATCTCACTGGTTCCATGGGAACCGTTTGAAAGGTCCTTTGTGTTCTTCTTTGGGGATGTGGTCGTGGGGCATGGCATGGCTTGTTTCCCTGGTGGGTCATGAAAATTGGAAGTTTGTATATGCAGAGTTTGCAATTTCAGGGTACATAACTACAATGTAGCGCTGTACTCCATTGAGCTTTCTAACTCTGGAGGGACTATGGCCATTGCAAAAGCAAACAATACTCGTGTAAAGCTTGCTGAGTTTCGGAAAACAAAAAAGATTTGAGTTTCTGAATAACTGTGGGTTGCAAGGCCAGCTCAAAGGAATAGACAGCTATGAAATATTAGAAACGCTTCAGAGAATAGCAGAACTGAAGGGGAGGTTTGTGTTAGTGTTAGTGCTCTAAGGCCAGCCCACTTAAAGGGATTGAGATTTTATCTTGTTGTCAGCCAATGGACAAGTTGAGTGAACATGAGGGAAAGCACAATGAGTAAAATACAATTATGAAGGGAGGAGACACTGAAATGTGAATACTCCAATCAATTGGACGTGCCTGAGGTTCTGAGAATGATCAGAACCAGTTCCTTGATATCACAGGTCCCAGCACCAGTAAACTTTGATTTAGACCTGCAGCATTTGACTAAACTGTCCAACTGTAAGCTGCAGCCCGTGTCCATCAGCTATTGTCAGTCTTCCTTTTGCCATGAAAGTAGGGCACAACATTGCATTGACTTGGTCAAACAAGGGGCAATGGAGCAAAGTTGAAAAAAGGAGGGCAAAGTCACTATCACTCCATCAGTAAATCAAGTGAGGTCAACCATGCAAATGCCCCTTTGTGTCATATAGGAACAAAATTCTTGTAATTGTCATTTTCTTCTAGCAGGTTGTAATCCTTTTGTAGCTGAAACAACAGACCAAATTCTGGGTGTGCTATGATTCTTCCGTAGTGCATTTAGTTTTGATAATCTTTTTAACTTTTCGATGAATGTTTTGACCATCTTCCTACATCTTCCGTAGTGCATTCATTCTGGGAATGGTATTAGTTATGCTATTTGTAATGCTCATGTTATGTTGTTTTTTACTAGTTGTTTTCATTCTGAAAAGGAAAAGATTGCTATGCCCTAATGCTGAACAAGGCACCTGCATGCACAACTGTACTCTGGACAAAGATGATAAAACTAGCCAACCCTTTTGTGCATATATTTTGTTCCTTTGCTTCTATGATATTAGAGACACTTAATGCATTCTCGTAGTGATATGAAAAGACAACCTGGGGGTTCTGTTGCGTGCCTTGATGCTAAACTTGCATTACCAGTACTACTTTGCTTTACTGTTCCATAACAGTTCTTTCCCTCAGATGAAAGGTCCAAGGAATGGATAAAGTGACTATCCTGCTGAGAGCTCGCATCTTTATCTCTTCTCATCTGTCTGAAAGTTGTGCTGTTTATCATGTATGATTCAAGGATTTAACTACAACTCTGAGCACCTTACTTCTGAGGTGTGTGCATGCTGTGGGAGTTTGAGATAAAACTTCTTGTAGGTGATAATTCAACACATGTTATTTATTGCTCCGATTTTGTGATTATCTCACTATTCTTTGTCATTCCATGTTTTAGGGGTGGCAATGTGCTCTCATTTTTCAAAATTTAAGAGGAAACTTAGCGTCTTCCAAAAGAAAAATGGGGCCGAATCTCATATACGCATACTGCAATAAACTTCTTTGGCTTACCAGAGTAATTGTTTTTCTCCTGAAAAGAAACTGTTCAACTTTTCTGTTATTTCACCTATACTTTGTCTAGCTTTGTCAGTAATTAGTTAATTATAGGGTATCCTACAATCAGATTCCTGAAATATTGTCCATTATAATTCTGTAGGGGGTAAAATTTGATGCTACAGAACATATTCAGAAGAGATATACTATAGCTTAAAAGTTAACTACTGTCCACTCAGGTTTTGTTTGCTTTCGCTTTTGCCTTTTTCTTTGTTTGATTCTTTCCTCCTTTATCTATCTCATTTTGGTCTGTTCTCTTCTTCAATTGGTTTCCTTTCTTGGTTCCCACTTTAAGCATCTTCTCTTTGCTTGATCAGAGAGGCAGGGAGCCTAGTATATCTTAGACGATGGAGTTATACATTTAATTTCACACCATTTCCACATTGGTATCCTATTTTCATGGCATCATGGTAGGACTTGGTACTGCAGCACCTATTGTGCAGTTGTATCATGAGAAATCTATTATCTTACCTGATGTCTCAAGGGTGCTTGCATGCCTCTACGAGAAGGATATCAAGTTTGAAACTCAAACTGCCTCTTACAAGAGCCTACTCAGACTGCAGGTACTTGGAGTCTCCAATTCTAGTATTTTTCTTTTTGTCAAGAAGTTGCTTTGAAGATTTAAGCAGTTAATCACATCATTGCATTTTCTTCTTATGCACTCTGCAGGCATCATCACATGCTCCAGTTCCATTCTATGATGGGCCTACATTTCTAGAAGGTAATACTTCATTTTTTTTGTTGAAATGACTTATCATTCCACATCAGACCTTCGTTTCTTGAGCCTTATATTTTCGACTGTTTTTTTTGGGACATTATATTTTCAACTGTCTGATAGTATTCAAGTTAAGCTTTCTACAAGGAGATAGGTTGCTTATTAGTTATCACTAGTAACATTTTAACCAATCTCTTAACTTAATGGCACTTGTTATTCTTGAGCCTTCTCGTTCACAGAAAACGATACACAATTTTCAATTTTCACTATATCACACATCCTTTCATTTAGGTATGGCATGTGATGAATCTAGCTAGTATTCCTGCCTGTTCAAAGTGAGTGCCTCTCAGTTCTCTGAAATCATGCACGTTAGCAGCACATTGACCAGTCCACTAAGCACTAGAGTAACTAGCATTTGTTGATTTATGTCCATAAAAGCTTTACTAAAATTACTTATAGCAATCAGATCTATGCAAGCTATACTAAGTGTTCCTTTGCGGTGAACACTAGCCACTTAAGAAGTCATCAGTATACTTTTACTTAATGTGTAACAGATGGCTGCAAATCTGAGAGTGCATAAAGAATTCAAATTCGGGTGTGATCTCGAAAACACATTCATATAAGCTATATATAACATTCATATGAGCTATACATAATGATACCCAGCTCTCCTGCATGTTTGAGAAAAAACATTCATATAAGCTGTAGATAACATAGCTCCATCATACTTTTCTTTCTCTAAACATTTCAATTGGAATTTAAATTTCAACCGCTCATTACTGAAATATCTTTTTTGGACTCTTCGTGGTACACTCTTCGAGTGACTCTATGATGTTACATTGAATTTTTCTCGTGTTACTGAATATCAGTCTTTATAAGCAGGATCAATGATGGTTCAGTTAAAATTGATTGTTCTGCCTTCTATTTTCAGAATCCAGAGGAATCTGCCGCTACATAGCAGAAAAATATGAACCCCAAGGATATCCCTTCCTCCTTGGGAAGGATGCCTTGGAGAGGGCTTCAGTTGAGCAATGGCTCCACAATGAGGAGCATGCTTTCAACCCTCCAAGCCGGGCCTTGTACTGCCATTTGGCCTTTCCCCTGGATGAAGAAGACGGGGATGATATTGACAGGCATACAAGAAAGCTGGAACAAGTTCTGGAAGTTTACGAGCAAAGGCTCAGTGACAGCAGATTCCTTGCTGGAAACAAGTTCACCCTTGCTGACCTTGTTCACCTGCCAAACTCTCACTACATCACAGCATCTGACAAGTTTGTCTACCTGTATGACACAAGGAAAAATGTGAGCAGGTGGTGGGAGGAGATTTCTACTCGGAAGTCTTGGCAGCAAGTACTGAGAGATATGAAGAGAGTGGAGGAGCAGAACAAACAAGAGGAACTGGAGAAGCAGCAGCGGCAGAAAGAGCATCCTAGAACCTCCGGCCACCCAATTCGGATATACTCTCGAAAGCAGACCAGCACAGAACCTCGCACAGTATTGGTTCCTCCTGCTGATACTGTGTCATCTTCCATAGTTTCTCCCCTTCCTACTGATACTTTCCCTGATGAAGCACTGGTTTCCTCTAGCCAAACCGCTCCTACTGCTGATAAAACTTCAGCTACCATAAGCAAGGAAACTACTGTCCTTAATGCCCCTGACGAAACACCACCAACCTCAGTTCAAAGTACTCCTACCATTTCTAGAAAACATCCTATCCCTGTCCAAAGCATTAAAGATGATTCCTATACAACTGCCAAGAAGCCTCCGGTAGCTGATGCTGCCAAGTCCAGTACTAAAGATGCCTCAATCCCTGAACCCACTGTAAAAGATCTCCATTCTAGACACAAGCCAAGTTCATCTAAGGTTGTTTCTAATAACCTTGATGTGTTTGATTACTACCCAAGCCATACTGATGAAGAAACACCATATATTGAACCTACTCCACGAAGAACTTCAGGAACATTGGATGCATTCTCTGGGTCCAGCATTGGCACTGGTCATACTAAAACCAGTTCAATATCAGCCGAAGAAGAGCCTGACCAACCAAGTGCATCTGATTTCTACAAGAATGACAGTGGAGCTACTGGTATTGACTCTGGGTATAAAGAATCAATTCCATATTCTGGTCATACTCTGCCAAAATTTGAACCTGCAGATACTTCTGCTAGCAAGCCCCATACAACTGGTGGTCGTCGTAGGCTGGCTGAGCAGTGGCATACTGCTACAACTGGATTAAATGACCTAAAGCAAGATGCTGATCATCAAATGTCTACTCAACAAGGAAAACCAACCAAGGATTTGAAGCAGTACCCACCACAAGATTCAGAACAAGCAACCTCACATCCTGTTCCTGAAGAGCCAATGAGCATCAAACTGGTTCAAAGGCGGGAAAATATAACTCTAAGACCCTACACTGACCAAAGAAGCCGAGGAATTGTTGAGGATAAAGCATATTCTGATCAGAGAAGTGCATTACCGCTCCCTTATACACAAGAACATGATGCAACTCCATCAAGGCAAGAATCAGCTAAAGATGCTCGAGGCAGAATTCCATCCCAAGCTGGGTATCCAGGTGGTCAAGATACCAACAAGCAACCTAGAGGCCCTGCTTCTGTACCAAGGCAAAGGGCAGCTCAAGATGCTAGAGGCACGTTTGGTGAATCAAAGGCTGCAGATTCCACTATATCCAGTGAGAGTTTTCCAAATGCTACTCAATCTTCTCTCCGAAGGCAAGATTTAGATGGTGCTCGTCACACTACTACACCATTTAAAAAGAGATATTCTGGAATGGAAGATACCTCCAAGCAAGCTAAGGACAAAATTTCTACTCCATGGCAAATGGTTGACAAAGACACTGAAGATACCACTAAAGACACAAAAATTTCTGACTCTTCATCATCCCAAGTGCAACCGTCACATTTTCAGGGAACTGATGCTCCTTCATGGAAGCAAGAAATAACTGAGCATCGTCATAGTGCAACTTCGGCAATCCAAGAAAGACATGCTGATGTTGAAGATACCACTGGGATATCTAGGGACATTGATTTTAAGATAGATCAAGCTATTGGTCAAGATGATCAAGACACCTTCAAAGAAACAAAGTCTGATGGCCCCTCATTCCTTAGGAATGAACAATCAGACACTTGGCAAGCTGCTTCTACTTTACCAGAGCAGGAATTAAACCCAGATGGTCGCAGTGAGGCTCCACCAGTCCAAAGAAGATATCCAAGTTCGACTCGTCCATCCAAAACAAGATATCAAATTGCTAAGGATGCCATCAAGCAACCAAGAGAGACTGCTCCAACACCTAAGAAGAAAGCAGCCCAAGATGATAGTGGAACCTCTGAAGAATCAAATACTGCTGGTGAAGGAGCATCAACCAAGCAGCCGTTAAATGCCTGGAGAGCACCTAGTTCTCCACAAATACAAGAGGTGAAGAATTCTTCTAGGACAAATACATCATTACCAAAGAGATATCCTGATGATGATGAAGACCTGCAAGTTGCCGATACTGCCTCTGCATCACGGCAAATTGAACCTGATGGTGATAATGATTTATCTGATGAAACAAAACCTCTTGCCTCTACAACAACAAGTGCAAAACCTTTGTACACACAGCAAGGTGCTCTTCCTCTTCCAAGGCAAGTAGAAGTTGAAGATGCTCAGAGCAAAGGCAGACAAAGTAGAGTAACCATTCCTGAACCACAGAAAATTGTGGCAAGAGATGCTCGAGGCACACATGGAGAAAGAAAGACTGCTACACCTGAGCATAAAACTCGTTTCGACTTTAGTGCAGAAGAGCCATACAGAAAAGATACTATCGACGACCAGAAATTAGTGCCACCTCTATTGAGAAAAGAACCAACCTCCCAGGTCCAACCTACCTCTGAATCGTTACAAGAGGCAGCTTCCCATGGAGGTTCATCTACCGAACCATCCATCATTGAACAATGGCAGCGTGCATCTGTGCCATTAAATGATGTAACTTCTAGTTCTGGTGATGATAAGATTGCCATGGCTACCATTGATCAGAAGTTAACACCAATGAGTCAACAAGCATCTCCAAGTGTCAAGGGTGTCAATCAGATGGCCAAAGAATCTGGTGAGCAAAGGGTGGAACAGCATGTCCCAACAGAAGCAGAAACATCTGGTGTTCAAAGTGCTCCAACATCATTCCCAGGAGCTTCCACAGCTCATCATGCCACTACTGATGATAAGTTTGCTAAGCAGTCGATTATTGATGAAAGAGTTGGAGAACAAACAAAAATGCAAGCACCAAGTCCAGATTTTGCTCCAGCACATACCAAGAGAGCAACTCCTGATGGTCATGAAATTAGTGATCCAGAGCTTGTCAGCACACCTGATGGACAAATATCAGAAGCTGCAAAAAGTAAACATGATCAAGCCATACTCCAGGAAGTTCGTGATGCCAATTTGCGAACCCATAATGTGGCTAAAGATACCTTCAAAGAAAAAAAGGTTGTTGACTCTACACCATCTAGTGCAAAACCTATGTATACCCAACAATCCGCTCCTACTCCAAGGCATGCAGAACTGGAAGATACCAGGGACTTAGGGACAAAACGTAGAGAAACTGTTCCTGAGCAACAAAAAATGGTGGAAAGAAGGGCAGGAACAGGTGGAAAGCAACTTCCAGATCGTCTGAAACCAATTCCTCCATCAACACAGGCAACAACTGAAGATGCTCTTGGTGCAGCTGGTGATTTAATACGGTCTCCAGATATTCTTGACACTTCCAAGAAATCTAGGGGCAAATATGAAGAAGCTAAAGGCCCTGGTTTAACGTTATCCGAAGAAAAATCTTTGGGTGCTCAAGATGCTCAGCGCACCATTGGAGAATCTATAACACCAACTGCTGGCCAAAGGAAAGACGATTCAATAAAACCTCAACCAGATGTTCAAGATGGTCTCAAAGAATCCAAATTATCAGTTTCTGATTGGAATGGTTTGGGTTCATTATCATCAGAGGGAAAAGATGCAGTAGGAACTGAAACCACCATTACTGGAGACAAGCCAGAGCGGCGTAGGGAGACAACACCACCCAAGACACGTCCTGCTTATTCTCAGGGCCTTGTTAAGGAGCAGACATCCTCTATTTACCAGAAGAAGCCTCTGGTGGCACAAGACATACAGGAGCAAGCTCAAACCATTCGAGTTGGTGCAAAAGCAGGTGGTTCTACACCGAAGCATCAACAACCTTCTGATGCTCCAGATATTTTTTATGAGAAATTAAATGCTTCAGAACCAGCAAGAGCAAAAACTCATGATGACTTCAGTGCAGAAGAGCCATATGGAGATGTCAGTTCCGATGATCATAAAGTGGCACCACCTCTTTTGAGCGGACAACTAACTTCCCAAGTCCAACCTCCCCTCAAACCATCACATGATGCAACTCTCCATCACATTGATGAATGGCAACATGCATCTGCGCCACTACATGGTCAGAAGCCAACACTAATGAAACAGCAAGAATCTGGTGGGGAAAGAGTGGAACCACCTGTACCGATAGAAGCAGAAAAATCTAGTGTGCAACATGCTTCATCACCATTTCCAGGAGCATCCGTGCATGATCATGCCACTATTGGTGATAAGTTTGCCAAGCAGTCGATTACTGATGAAAGAGTTGAGAAACCGACACAAATGCAAACATCAAGTCCAGATGCTCACCCTGCTTCGGAATCTACTGAGAGAGCAACTCGTGAAGGTCATGAAATTGGTGATTTAGAGCTTGTAAGCACACCTGATGGACAAATATTAGAAGCAACAAAAGCAAGAGATGATCCAGCCACAGTCCATGAAGATGGTCATGATGTCAATTTGTCAACTCATGATGTGGGTAAAGATAGCTTCAAGGAAACTAAGGTTGCTGAATCCACACCATCTAGTGCCAAACCTATGTATACTCAGCAACCTGCTATTACTCCATCAAGGCAAACAAATGTTGGAGAAGCTAGGGACAAAAGCATGCAAAGTAGAGAAACTATTCCTGAACAACAAAAAATGGTGGGCAGAAAGACAGGAATATCTGGAGAGCAATCATCAGATCGTCAGAAAGCAATTCCTTCACCAAGACAGGTAGCAGCAGTTGAGGATGCTCCAACTGGTGACACAATACAGTCTCCATACATTCCTGATATTTCCAATGAGTCTATAGGCACCTTTAAAGAAGCTATAGGTCCTGGCTCTACATTACCCAAAGCACAAGCTTTGGATGCTCAAGATTCTCAGCTCACCAGAGGAGAATCTACAATGCCAACTGCTGAGCAAAGGAAGGGCTGGAAAGATGCAAACAATGATGAAGAAAAATCATTCTCAACAAAGCGCCTTAGGGAAATGTTCCCGGAAAGCAAATCCTCAACACAGCCTACCGATTCTCAGGGCTATAGTATGGTGGCCAAAATGTCCCCACTTTACCAGAAGGGGCCTCTACCTGCACAAGAGAGCCAAGAGGAAGCTCAAATCATCCAAGCTGGTGAGAAAACCCCTGAGCATCAAGAATCTTCTGGTGCTCCATACACTTATGATGAGAAATTAAGTGCTTCTGCACCAGCCAGAGCAGATATTCATGATGATCACAGTGCAGAAGAGCCATATAAAAAATACACTGCCGATGATCAGAAAGTGACGTCATCTCTATCAAGCAAAGAACCATCATCCCAAGTACAACCTCTCTCTGAACCATTACAAAGAGCAGTCCCTGATGGAGATATGCCTAGCAAATCATCCACCATTGCTCAATGGCAACGCACGTCTCCTCCATTATATGGTGTAAATACTGATTCTGGCGATGCTGAAGTGGCCATGTCTTCTAACAATGATCAAAAGTTAAGACCTAGCCAAGAAGCAACTCTCAGTCCACCTGTACCAGAACTATCTCGTGTTGGACGTACTGCACCATCAGTTCCAGAAGCTGCCAGAGCTGATGATGCCACTGCCAATGATAAGTTTCCCAAGCAGTCCAATATTGATGAGAGAGTGGGATCACCAAAACAAATGCAACAACCAATTAAAACTGCTCATCCTGCTTCAGCATCTACTAAGAGAACAACTCCTGATGAAGCTGATGTTTTAAAGCATGTCAGGACACCTGAGCGCCATAGATTAGAGGCTGCAAAAGCTACACAACATCCAGCCAAAATCCATCTAGATGTGCATGATGCCAGCTTGTCAACTCATGATGCGGCTATTGATGAAAAGACAGCAACATATCATGCTAATGGTGATGAGCCCATCACAGGATATGTACGTGATCGACAGGCACAACCACCTACATCAACTCAAGCACAGCCAACTGTTGAGACTACACATGACCCTGATTCATTCCAATATGTACATACTGGTGACTCGCGAAAAATTGAATCGGGAAAACCAATTGTAACTGACCAAGAACCAACAGCACCTATACCTGGCTCAATATCAATGGATCCCCAACGTGAGGGCACCTTGCCAGCTGAAGGGGGCCATTCTGGACAGAGATCCACTCTATCAGGTAACTGATTATCTTTAAGTGTTGTAGCAAAAAAAAAAAACAATTTGCATCACGAAAATTTCCTCAAGACTAACAGTTTGTTTTATACATTTTAGATAAAGAATCAGCTCGTGCCGCACCACCTTTTCCCCCTGTTGAACCAATAAAGGCAGACAGTAATGTTTCTGCAGCTGATTATGTCAATGCACCGCAAATGATTTTTCGGCAACAAGCCAGACCCTCTGAACCGAGTATAATAGGAATTCCAGCCTCAGATACCCAGGGTGTTATACAGAAAATCCAGCAAGTAACTCCTGATGATCGGCCAACAGATGATTCAGATGCTCCACAAGGTACTGAACCAGGTGTGGCAATCCCTTCTGAACAGAAATTCACTCCATCCTGTTACAAATTTCTCATTGCCAGGGACTGTTAGTACTCCTTGCGGAATTGTTCAGATGATCCATGACTTCCGAAACATTGCGTTTATTTATTGAGCTTTGTTACGATACTTGGATAGTACCGGAAGGTACTGGGTACTACCTTGTGTTAAGATCCCACCAGCAAATTTACTAGAAAATAAATAAATAAAATTAATTGTTGGTACTTCCTATTGCTACCTAGTATTACCACCGTTAGATTTCATCAAATGGATGGCTCATGTTAATTACAAGCACTCTAAAATTTCTATTATCTTTTAGTATGCATTTTTTTGGATTAGTGTCACATTGTAGACAAATGCATAGTTCTGCTACTAATAAGATTATCCATTACATGACAGGTAAAGGTTCTGCTCAATCTGTACAACCCCCTTTCTCTACTGAGCCAACAGAAGAAAGTACTGTTGCCACCCCACTTGATCAAACCAAGGACACAGAGACAATAACTCATCAACAAGCCATAATACCTGCTCCAGAAACAACTAAAACTACATTCCAAGGAGCAAATCAAGAAGCAATGACGCCTATAGTTGGGCCAACATCAATGGATCCACAATTTGCCGGCACCTTACCAGCTGAAGTAGCCCATTCTGAGCAGAAACCCACTCCATCAGGTAACTGATTCATATTTAAGTATTGTCTAAAACAATAATTGCTAGCGGACCTAGAGAAGATTTGCATCATGAAAAATTCCTCGAAACTAACATTTGCTTCATGCTTTTTAGATAAAGGATCAGCTCGTTCTGCACAACTTGTTTCCCCTGTTGAACCAATAAAGGCAGACAATGTTTCTGCGTCTGATTATACTAATACACCGCAAAGGATTTTCCGGCAACAAGCCAGACCATCTGAACCGAGTACAATAGGAATTCCAGCCTCAGGTACCCAGGGTGCTATACGGAAAATCCAGCAAGTAACATCTGATGACCGCCCCACAGATGATTCAGATGTTCCACAAGGTACTGAACCAGGTGTGGCAATCCCTTCTGAACAGAAATTCACTCCACCATGTTACTAATTTCTCATTGGTAGGGACTGTTAGTACTCGTAGAATTATTTAGAAGATCCATGACTTCCGAAACCTTGCATTTATTATTCAGTATGCTTTTTTTTGGAATAGTATCACATTGTAGACAAATGCGTAGTTCTGCTGCTAATAAGTTTATCCATAACATGACAGGTAAAGGTTCTGCTCAATATGTACAACCCCCTTTCTCTACTGAGCCAACAAAAGAAAATACTGTTGTTAACCCACCTGATCAAACCAAGGACACAGACACAATAACTCGTCAACAAGCCATAACACCTGCTCCAGAAACTGCTAAAACTACATTCCCAGGAGCAATTCAAGAAGCGATGGCGCCTATAGCTAGCCCAACATCAATGGATCCTCAACTTACGGGCACCTTACCAGCTGAAGTAGCCCATTCTGAGCAGAAACACACTCCATCAGGTAACTGATTCATATTTAAGTATTTTCTAAAACAATAATTGCCAGAGGACCTAGAGAAGATTTGCATCATGAAAAATTCCTCGAAACTAACATTTTGCTTCATTCATTTTAGATAAAGGGTCAGCTCATGCGGCACAACCTGTTTCCCCTGTTGAACCAATAAAGGCAAACAATAATGTTTCTGCATCTGATTATACTAATGCACCGCAAATGATTTTTCGGCAACAAGCTAAACCATCTGAACCGAGTACAATAGGAATTCCAGCCTTAGGTACCCAGGGTGCAATACGGAAAATCCAGGAAGTAACATCTGATGGCCGCACTATAGATGATTCAGATGCTCCACAAGGTACTGAACTAGGTGTGGCAATCCCTTCTGAACAGAAATTCACTCCACCATGTTACAAATTTCTCATTGATAGGGACTGTTAGTACTTGTGGAATTATTTATAAGATCGATGACTTCCGAAACATTGCATTTATTATTTGGTATGCATCTTTTTGGATTAGTGTCGCATTGTAGACAAATGCAAAGTTCTGCTGCTAATAAGTTTATCCATAACATGACAGGTAAAGCTTCTGCTCAATCTGTACAACCCCCTTTCTCTACTGAGCCAACAGAAGAAAGTACTGTTGCCACCCCACCTGATCAAACCAATGACACAGAGACAATAACTCATCAACAAGCCATAACACCTGCTCCAGAAACAACTAAAACTACATTCCAAGGAGCATATCAAGAAGCAATGACGCCTATAGCTGGGCCAACATCAATGGATCCACAATTTGCCGGCACCTTACCAGCTGAAGTAGCCCATTCTGAGCAGAAACCCACTCCATCAGGTAACTGATTCATATTTAAGTATTGCCTAAAACAATAATTGCTAGCGGACCTAGAGAAGATTTGCATCATGAAAAATTCCTCGAAACTAACATTTGCTTCATGCTTTTTAGATAAAGGATCAGCTCGTGCTGCACAACTTGTTTCCCCTGTTGAACCAATAAAGGCAGACAGTAATGTTTCTGCGTCTGATTATACTAATACACCGCAAAGGATTTTCCGGCAACAAGCCAGACCATCTGAACCGAGTACAATAGGAATTCCAGCCTCAGGTACCCAGGGTGTTATAAGGAAAATCCAGGAAGTAACTCCTGATGACCGCCTCACTGATGATTCAGGAAAACCATTTGTTCCAAGTGAAGAACAGGTTTCACGTGCATCACAAGCAATCGCTGGTCAAAAACAAATGGCATCTCTATCAGGTGCTACAGTTTCTTCAACCTCAGATGCCCAAGTTGCCTCGTCAGAAGTTCAGGAAGTCAGTCCTGATAATCAACAGGCTGTCGAGTCAACTACTCCATTGTTGTCAAGTGGAAAGCAGGGTTCTCATGTCGAATCTGCTTTTCGACCAGGTGAAGTAGGTGCTGGTGAAATGAAAGTCCCCCCATCAGGTAATTAGTTTCTCTTTTAATATGAGAAAAAATATTGAGAAAATATACCTCTGCCATTGCTGACATTTCTTCCTTTATTTTAGATCAAGAGTTATCTCATTCTGCCGAACAGCCAACCTCCAGTAAACCAAATAAAGAACAAACGGTTGCTCCCACTGCTAAACAAATCAAGGAACAGCCAACTATCATTGATCAACAAAACACACCATACAGAGAACCTTGGACATCAGATGACATGCTTGATACTACACCTACCCATGGCAATGTTCACCCTGCTAGTAGCACTGAACCAGACTCAAGACCTTTATCAGTTCAAGGGGAAGAACCGAAATTTGCAACTCAAGCACCACCACCTCATGTGGCCAAAGACTCCCTAGACCCTGACGATATAATTACTGACCAAGCAATGGCACCTATAATGAGCCCATCTGTACCTTCAGTGGCGCCCCTAGGTACCCTATCAGGTGAGGAAATCCAGCAAAAATTAAGTCCATGTATGCAATAAGTTTTTCATTAGCGTGTACAATTTATTTTCCTTCCCGGACATTTTAAATAAGTTGGGAGTTTCTATTATATAGTTAAAACAGTTTACTTTACAATTCTTCCATATGTATAGGTATTCTTTAGCATTCAAGTTGTAGGCAAAATAATTTGTGAATCATGTAAAATTCTATATAGTCATCATGTAAGAGACTCAGTGTCCTGACTCCTAAGTGGTGATACCCTTCTCATGGAACGATTTGGACCCCATCTGAGCAATAGAGCTTAAGTTTTTTAAATTGAAACCACTAGTGAAATCACTGTCTTCAATTTACAGGTACAAATTCAGTCCAACCACCACGGCAAGCTTCTATGCCATCTACAGTGGACTTAGAATCTGTTCCAGAAACCCAGCATGGTATCCCAGAAGGCGAATCGACCCCAGCTGAACAGACATTTGTTATATCTGGTAACACTGTCATTGTTTATCTTTAGAATTAACTAAAGTTCACCCTCTTCCTGGCCAAGAGAAATAGTTTTGACCATATTCTGAGTTCAATTTCCTTTATTTCAGATAAAGAGCCGGCACATACTTCAGAGCCGCCTTCCTCCGCGGAATTAAGGAAAGAAGAGGCAAATGCTGCTGCAGGTGATCGACCAAATGTACCACAAGGTCCAGAAACAACCGGTCGACATCAACCGGTCGAGAAACCATCACCAGATGCAAGAGAAGCTTTACGGAAAGATCAGAAAACCTCTCATGATGAGCTTCATGAACAAACCACTTATGCTGTACTTCCTTCTGACTTATATGACAGACCTACTCCTCAAGTGGACGGTAGTGTTGTTGATAAGGAGACAACACTTCTATCAAGCCAAGCACAAACTTCAGTTGCTGAGCCTGACTTAACACCGATCAGTGGTGATGTTTCACCCACAAGTTCTCGACAGAATCAAGATGCACAACCTCCTGTAACAACTCAAGCACCTACTACCCAATCTCTACAAGGTTCTGCACCCACTCATGATGATTCCTTCAGAAAATTCGAAGCACCAAGACAGGCCTCGACCAATCAAGTCATGGAACCAGTGACAAGTTCAGCAGCACCTTCAGATGCTCCACAAGGTACTGAACCAGGTGGGGCGATCCCTTCTGAATAGAAATTTACACCATCAAATTACTATTTCTCATTGGTAGGGACTGTTGGTACTCCTTGAAGAATTATTTAGATGATCCATGACTTCCGAAACATTGCATTTATTATTTAGTTGCATTTTTTATGTTAGTGTCACATTTGTGGACAAGTGCATAGTTCTGCTGGTAATAAGGTTATCCATAACATGACAGGTCAAGATTCTGCTGAATATTTACAACCCCCTTTCTCTACTGACCCAAAAGAAAACAATACTGTTGTTACCCCACCTGATCAAACCAAGGACATGGAGACAATAACTCATCAACAATCCATAACACCTGCTCCAGAAACTGCTAAAACTATATTCCCAGGAGCAAATCAAGAAGCGATGGCACCTATAGCTGGCCCAACATCAATGGATCCCCAACTTGCTGGTACCTTACCAGCTGAAGTAGCCCATTCTGAGCAGAAACCCACTCCATCAGGTAACTGATCATATTTAAGTATTGTCTAAAACAATAATTGCTAGCGGCTAGAGAAGATTTGCATCATGAAAAGTTCCTCGACACTAACATTTTTCTTCTTGCATTTTAGATAAAGGATCAGTTCGTGCTGCACAACCTGTTTCTCCTGTTGAACCGAAAAAGGCAGACAGTAATGTTTCTTCAGCTGATTATACTAATGCGCCGCAGATGGTTTTTCGGCAACAAGCCAGGCCATCTGCACCAAGCACCACAGGAATTTCGGCCTCAGATACCCAGGGTGTTATAGGTAAAATCCAGGAGGTAACTCCTGATAATCGCCGCGCTGGTGATTCAGGAAAATCATTTGTTCGAAGTAAAGAACAGGTTTTACATGCATCGCAAGCAATTCCTGGTCAAGAAGAAATGGCATCTCTACCAAGCGCTACAGTTGCTCCAACCTCAGATGCCCTAGTTGGCTCGTCAGAAGTTCAGGAAGTCAGTCCCGATGACGAACCGGCTGCTTTTGGACCAGGCGAAGTAGGTGCTGCTGAAAAGAAATTTTCCCCATCAGGTAATTAGTTTCCCTTTTAACATGAGCAAAAAATTGCCGACTGCATTCTGCAGAAAAAATATACCCTGCCATGGCTGACATTTCTTCCGGCATTTTAGACCAAGAGTTACCTCATTCTGCGGAACAGCCTACCTCCGGTAAACCAATAAAAGAACAACTGGGTATTCCTACTGCTGAACAAATCAAGGAAGAGCCAACTATGATTGATCAACAAAACACACTATACACAAGTGAGCCTCGGACACCAGAAGGTGTGCTTGATACTACACCGTCCCATGGTGATGTCCTCTCTACTGGTAGCATTGAACCAGAGAGAAGACCTTTATCAGTTCAAGGGGGAGAACCAAAATCTGCAACTGAAGCACATCCACCTCGTGTGGCTAAAGACTCCCTAGACACTGAAGCTATATCTACTAATGCCTCTGTTCAGTCCTGGAAACCATCAACAAATCCGGATGCTCGTGGTGCTACACATGGTGAGTTAGCGGTTGCTGAACAAAAATCTTCCCCGTCAGGTAACTCCATAACTATATAGCCATATAATGCACTATTCTCATGCTAGACCTACAAAACTGACCATCAAAATCAAATATTCAGGTCAAGATTCTGCATATCCTGCAAACCCTCCTTCCTCTGATGAGCCAAGGATCAAAGAGGTTGGAGATTTAGTTCCTCCTGCACACCTAAGTTCCACCACTGAGCCAAGAAATGGAAGTGCTATTGTTTCTGCACCTGGTCAAGCGAAGGACTCCCAAACAATTCCTGGGCAACAAGTCAGATTACCTGCACCATCCTCTTATACACAATATCCTTCAGGGAAACATCAGGAAGATGAACCTGCTGACAAGTTGCGTGAGGTGAAGTCTTCCAAACCACCCTCTGTATCAGCGCCGGAGACATATCATGTTGCTGCACCAGATCAAGTAGCAATTGATGAAGAAAAGGTTTCTCTGTCAGGTAATGAGTTTTCACAGTATGGGGTATTTACTAACGGTGCACATGCTAATAGACTGTAGTTAATTTGCAATAACAAACAGGAATGCCTTAGTACCAACTTATATTCTGCCACTAATGAGGTGGTTTCTGGCATTTCAGGCCACTACCCAGCACCAGCTCCAGGTACACAATATGGTACAGAACTACATAATGCTGATGTTAGTGGACAAAAGCTTTCTCCATCAGGTAATGAAGTTATTTCCAGTATAGACTCTGAACAAACAGTGCACATTCTAGTAGCCATACCCTTTATTTATTATTTAGAGAACGTGCAGGAGAGTGTATCTTTGTGTAGCATACCCTTTAAACCGGTTTGCCGTTAATAAGGTTTCTCTTACATTTCAGTTCAAGATTCCGTCCATTCTGTACAGCCGTCTTTATTTACTGCACCAACAAAAAAAGACAGTGTTGCTTCTGCAACAGATCAAACCAGCACACTGGAAAAAGTGATTGATCAAAATGACACGACACCTGCTCCGGACAAAGCAAATGCTTTGTTCTTTGGAACTCCTGATGCTTCAAGGGTAACTCAGAAAAGCACTGACGATGATCCCATTGATGAGAAACTTCCTGGCCAGGGGCAAGTTTCTCCTTCTAGACATGTTTCTGAGTCACCTGACGGGCACGGTGATGATGTTGATAAGGGGACAACACCTGGATCTAGTCGAGTAGAAACTTCAAACATTGGACCTGATTCAACAGAAATCGGTGGCGATGCTCGTCTTAGCAGCGGCAATGTGCCAGCATCAAGTTCTTTTCCAGAAACACAGGATCTACAGGGCTCTGCATATGCCAAGAATCTACCCACTGATTCATTAGGAAAATTCGAGTCATCAGGACACCTCTCAACTGATGAAGCCCTGGAACCTAGAATGAGCCCATCTGCACGTTCAGTTGCTCCCCTAGGTACCCTATCAGGTGAGGAAATCTAATAAGCAAAAAAGAACTACATGTATGTAATCAATTTTTCATTGGTATGGACAATTTTATTTCCTTGCTGAACCATTTTAAATCACTCAAGGCTTTCAATTATATAGGTAAAACAGTTTACTTTATAATTCTTCCGTGTGAATACATATTCTGTAGCATTCAAGTTGTGGGTAAAATCATTTGCCAATTCACATTAAACTATAAAAATAGTCAACGCGTAAGACTAACTGTTCTGACTCCTAAGTGGTGATACCTTTAGCTGAACAGAAATTCGCTATATCCAGCAATACTGCCGTTGCTTTCTCTTTAGAATTAACTAAAGTTCACCTTCTTCCTGGCCAAGAGAAATCGTTCTGACCATATTATGAGGTCAATTTCTTTAATTTCAGATAAAGAGCCAGCACATACTTTGGAGCCGCCTTCCTCTGCTGAACCAAGGAAAGAAGAGGCAAATGTTGCTGCAGGTGAGCAACCAAATGTACGACGAGGTCCAGAAACAACTGGTCAACATCAAATCAAGGCACCATCGCCAGATGCAAGAGAAGCTTTACGGAAAGATCAGCAAGCCTCCCGTGATGATGATCATACCAGCAATTTAGCGGACCCACTTGTTGTCACTGAAGAAAAAGCCTCTTATGCTTCCCAAGGACCTAGTTCTGAAGTGAGCAGTGCTGTAGATAAGATGATCGCGCTTCCATCTAACGAAGCACAAACTTCAAGCACTGGGCCTGAATCAACACCAATAAGCGGTGATACCCACCTTAGCAGTGATGTGCCAGCAACAAGTTATTTACAGAATAAAGTGGCAGGCACCCCTGCAGCCACTCAATTGCCAACTCCTATGGCTCCACTAGAATCTGCATCTACCCAGAATGTACTTTCAGGTGCTCCACAAGGTACTGAACCAGGTAATGAAATTAGCAAATATCACCATCTTTCTGGCCTAGAAATAAAGGCTTACTCAAAACTCAAAAGAAATGTATCTGCCACATCTGAGGTCGTTTCTATCATTTCAGATCGAGTATCTCATGCTTCAGAACCACCTTTCTCCGCTGCACCAAGTAATGAAGCCTCTTATGCTGGTCACACTTCTGAATCGCGTGAAGGGGGTCCTGTTGTTGATGCAAAGACAACACTTCCATCTACGCAAGTACAAACTACAAACACTGGATCTGATTCAACACCACTCAGTGGTGATGTGCCAGACAGTAGTTCTCTACAGAACCAAGAGGCACAACCTTCTGCTACAACTCAAGCACCAACTGTTCAGGCTGAAGGTTCTGCATCCACAAAGAATGAACTTGCTGATTCTTTAGGAGATATTAAGTCACTGAGACAAGGTAAGGCAATGTTCACTCCACTATAAATGTCGCTTTTTTATTGGTTTGAATACAGTTCACCTTGCTGAACCACTTTATCATGACTTTATATGATATAGGTAAAACAAGGTAGTTTTGATACCAATTTTTGGTTTGATATTAGTCAAAATCGTTGGTAATTGGGAAATCAGGTTAGATAATACATAGTGATAATGGAAAAAATTGTCAGTATAGTCCCAACCTTAAACCACACCGTCTCAGGCACAGAGCTTTCATGTATTTTAGGCAAGTTTTTGATGTCCTAACAACTTATGATTCCACTTTCTTCAAATTGTAGGTACAAATTCAGTTCAGCCTTCAGAAGAAGCTTCATTTGATTTTTCAAGTGATGAGAAACCCACTATGAGTCAAGGTGATCAAGCTCTACCAAATGGTGGTCTACCAACCAGTCAAGTAGTTGGGCAATCTGAGAGTGCAGACTCCAAAGGAATGGACTCCCTAAAGAACTTAAAAGGGGCATCAACTGATGAAAATCCAAAGATGCTACAGCAAATTGAGCAATTCAGTGCTCGGTCATACAATGGTAACAACAAAGAAGCTCATGGCACAGTAAGATCTTCAACGTCTGAGGAACCCCAAAAGCAATCTTCATGGCCTAAGGCAAGCATAGGATCAAGTGATGAACCGGAGAACCAACAAACTGACCGAGCTATTGTTCAGTCACTAGAGGGCAATGGCAACCAAGCTGAACAAACTAAAGCACGTGACACTGAAACTGGTGGGCCAGAAGAGACGAAAGCCTTGAAAAATACCAATCAGAAGAACAACAGAATATCACAAGTGGAAACTTCAGATCGTTCGGGAAAAGAAGCCTCAGGAGTTCAGCTGCTAGGCGAGAGCACAAGAGATGCTCCCAACTCAACCGTGTATGCATCAGGTAATGTCCAAGCAATTGGTAAACCCAAGGAAAGATCAAGGTCTTCTGAAGAATCCAAGGTGCAGCTACAGTCTGAAGACGAGACCGGTGAAACTGAGGCACCTCGCTCAGAAACCGGGCAACCTAGAGAAGGAGACCGTCCAGCAAATAGCTACCAGAAAAACAGTAGTCAATCTCAGGCAGAAGCTTTAGATAGATCTGCCGAACAATCTTATCCTGGTACCCAGAACAAGGACACGGACTCCAGAAGAATGGATGACTCAACGGAACCCAGCAAGCCTGGTGACATGGACGATTAAGTTCCGGTAACCCTCTGTGCTATATATGGCTCCACCAACACATTATGTTGGAATGCACTACTGAATAAAGGCCAAGCTAGAGCAAGTGCTTTGTGAAATTTTCATCTGTTTTAAAATTTATCTTATTTTGTTTGTGTTTCTTTCATGATCGAATAAGATCAATTCTGTGACCATCCTTTTGTTGATGTCAGTGTACTTTGCATGTATGTTCTTTTGTTGTGCCTGTCCAGGCACATTTTTACCCTGATTTTTGAACAATGAGAGTGCCACGATATATTCTTTTCTGTGAGCATATCTGTTTTCAACGGTCCAACAATCAACCAGTGTATTCACAGTGGTTCTCTGCAATTGGTGGTACTTATGTTCCTCATCCATTCCGAATTGCCGAATTTTATGTCCATATGCATAAGAATTACGGGGAAACCACAGCGATCCCAAAGGCAAAATGCCTGTTTCTGACTCTTTGGATGCAGGATAGAAATGCAGGCCGGAAAGAGGGGTAGCTAGGTGGAGTGCGCAGCGCCACAAGAAGGATGGCTGGAAGTCAACGTTGATGGTGCTTTGGATGATAGCTCCGGGGAAGGACGCATCGGGGTCGTCATCACTGACGGACTCAAGGGGGAGAAGTGCAGCTCACTGCATGTTTCGTTCTGTCTGGTCGATGCGGAGGAGGTGGAAGCTTTGGCATGCAAAGAAGGATTAGCACTGGCTGCTGAATGGTGCCAGTAAGGTGTAGTTCTTGAGACGGATTGCTCCTCTGTTGCTTCCATGCTGACCAATAGGAATTGAGGAATATCAATAGCAGTGACGGGGCAAGATCAAAACCTAGGGGGGGGGGGGGGGGGGGGGGCTGAGTTCTTCCTCCTTCTTCATTTCTTTTTCCTCTTATTTTTCATTTTTTTTCTCATTTTCTTCTCTTAATTTCAATAGAATTCTTAGCAGAGCCCCCTAGCCCCCTGCTAGATCCATCTCTGATCAATAGTAAGTTTCATTCTAGATGAGGCCATTGAAATGGGTGAGCAGCTCCCTGACAACAGAAGAGAGAGTACTAATGCAGTCCATGAGGTCACACAATTGGCAAAACGAACATGTCATTCTGCAGTTGGCGTTTTGCTATCTCGGTGTGTGTTGAGCGAATTATTACTTGGAATGTAACTTTGTTTCTAAGTAATAAAAACTCTCATTCTCTTTTAAAATATGCATAAAAATATCTATAAACTTAAAAAATCAATCAAAACGCAACCTAGAACTGAAAAAGTAACTATCGATCAAAAATAATGTTGAGTACAATACTCCCTCCGTATCAAAATACTTGTCGACGTTGACTTTTTCTTCCAACTTTGATCATTTGTCTTGTGTAAAAGGACAAGTCAAACTTAAAATATCAATAATAAAGCATGTAGCAAGTAAAGTAAATGATACTTACATAATTCTTTGAATAAAGCGGATGATCAAAGTTGTAAAAAAAATCAATATATTATTTTACCGTGCAGTAGTTGCCTACGACTTGTGTTTGTGTTAAAAAAAAACTCGGCTCTGTTCTGCTCGTGGAGTTTGCCAGTGGATCCCACTCCAACGGCCACCACACGTCCAGCATAAGCGTCACGTAGGCACCGTCTACCAACCACAACATCACGTTGATTGCGCTTGCGGCCTGCGCACACGCAGACAGAGTGGGAGTGTCAGACGGCAGGCGGGGGCGGCAACCATGGCGGACGCGGGGGTGACGTCGGTGGTGGCGAAGCTGGGCGAGCTGGCGGCGGCGGAGGCGACGGCGCTGCTGCGCGTCGACGCCGAGATCCGGGCGCTGCGCCGGAAGCTGGCCTACCTGCAGGCGCTCGTCCGTGGGGCCGACCGCCAGCGCCGGGGCCGCGCCAGCGAGCTGCTCCTGCTCTGGCTGCGCGAGACCAGGGAGGTCGCCTTCGAGGTCGAGGACGCCGTCGACGAGTTCCACCTCCGCGTCGAGGCCTTCCACCTCTGCCGCCGCCGGGGAAACTGGTGGGGCTGGGGCCGCGACGCCGTCAGCCTCGTCCAGGGCCTCGTCACGCAGGTGAAAATTGAATTCCGCCAGTTAAACCCTAACTGCTCATCGCCTACCATACCAAAGTGCGAATCAGTATTTACGCTTACCAGCGCGGTCGTGTGGGTACATAAATCAGTTCCCATTGACAGTTATCTACTGTTGTTGGCTTGTTGCTCGATAGCCCAGCTAGTCTTCTTTGCGAATCAGTACGTACAGAATTTTAAACAACTTGTGACAATGTTGGGCAAACGAGCGTGTGATGTAAGAATGTCTCTTTTTGGTTGTTTATTTGAAAGCCAGGCATTTGCTGGTTTGCTTTGGTTTGGCGAATCGTTTGACAGTTAACATTCCGCGGTTCTTTAGTTGGGGTGCCAGGCATTTGCTGGTTGTTTATTTGAAAGCCAGGCATTTGCTGGTTTGCTTTGGTTTGGCGAATCGTGTGACAGTTAACATTCCGCGGTTCTTTAGTTGGGGTGCCAATGTTCACATGTCTCTATGCCGATGGTTTGCAACTTAACATGTCAACTATGTTTTGTAGATTTTTGTACGTCGTGGGCTGTCAAAGCAGATAGCTAAGATCAATGAAAGGATCGATGAACTTAATCAGAACAAGGAAACATATCAAATCGAAAGTTCTCCTTCTGAAATTTGGAGCTCATCATCTGTTCAAGCAGATCCAGAGTGGTACACTGCTATCTAGTGTTCATTCTTTTTTATCTTTCTGTGCTTTGATTTGAACACTAGATAGTTCATGTCTTACCAGTAGACAATTCCTTCTCATTTTAAAGTCGCCACTCTTCTTTCTACCATAGCCAAGTGCCCTCCAGAAATACTCAAATGCATAATACATTAGACTGTTCTTTTGCTCTATGCTGTAAACAAACTATATGGTTGTAAACTCATAACTTCAATATTGAAATTAGTGCTGACTGAAACATGCTGCAGGTACGAGGATAAATACGTTATTGGGTCCAGACAAGATGAATTTGAGACCCTCAAGAACCATATCATGAACAAAGAGGGAAACATTTCTCACCGAGCCGTCATCTCAATTTTGGGGGAGCGTGGCATTGGGAAGACCACACTTGCAAAAAAGCTGTACAATGATCCAGATGTCATGAAACACTTTGAAGTGCATGCTTGGGTATGTCTTCCACAACATATCAGGTTCAGGGACTATGTAGAGATTATGTACACACAGGTCAGCTCACAGGTCCCAGAAGCTCCCGGTGACAAGGAAATCATCGATAAGGAACTCAAGCTTTCACAGAACCTTCAGAACAGGATGTACCTAGTTGTTCTTGATGGTTTAATTAGCATTAGCGACTGGAACTCATTGTTAGACGTGCTGCCAGACACTGATGGCAGCCGGATCTTACTCACCACACATCTAAATGTGAAGGAAATCAATCACATTGACCCACAGATAGCTCCCATTGAGCTTCCTTATCTTGACATGAAACATGGAGAGCAGTTGTTTTGTCAACGAGTTTTTGGTACTAGAGAACCTCCACAGAATTATCGGAGCAAGGGTTACTATGAAAAGGTTCACAATATATCAACAGGTCTACCTCTCGCCATTTCTGTGCTTGCAGGAGTATTACGATCAAAGGCAATTCCCTTGGAGTGGGACGATGTCTTTGAACAACTTGAGTCCAACGGCCAGCCAAAACCAGTTAGAAGCATATGGTCTTTGGCTTTTGATGACTTGCCACACTACCTTAAGTCATGTTTCCTCTACTTTGCATCTGTGTCAGAAAATGTTATTCTTTACCCAGATCGTTTGGTGCGTCTTTGGATTGCTGAGGGTTTTGTAGTGCCAAAGAAGGCAGAAACTCTGGAGGATGTTGGGTTTGACTATCTAAAAGAGCTAGTCTCAAGAGGATTAGTCCAGGTCATGGAGAAGGATGCTGGAGGATGCATCAAGTTGGTATCTATTCACAATCTGCTCCATGCCTTTATGGAGTCTGAAGCACAGGACTCTTGTTTCCTTGAAATCCACCACCATGCTAATGTTGTAAATCCAAACACCGTCCGGCGCCTTGCCATACAAAATTATGTGGATGCATGTGTCCACATTCCTAATGTGTTCCCCAAGCTGCGCTCTCTTCTCTGTGATTTTGCAGAAGACCAACGCAGCAGCTCAAGCTTTGGAGAGCTGCAACATCAGTCATTATGGGGCAACCTTGCGGAGTTGTGCTCGAGAGCTTGTAGCATTGCAGATAACGTTGGCTCAAAAGCATTATATGGACTCCACTTCTTACAGGGCTCCAGATTCCTCCGAGTCGTCGACCTGAATGGTCTTAAGATGCGAAAGCTGCCAGATGAGATTGGAAGCATAATCCACTTGAGGTACCTTGGCATTAGGAACAGCAACTTGGAGGAGCTCCCCTCATCTATGTATAAGCTTGACAATCTCCAGACACTGGACGTAAGGAGAACAAATGTGCTGAGAACTGTAGATGGATTTTGGGCAATTGAAGCGCTACGACATGTGCTTGCTGAGAAAATGCTTTTGCCTAATTGTTCAGTTCCCTTGAATAACTTGATGACACTCAACGGTGTGGCGCCTTCTGATTTGTGGGATGAGAAGAAGTGCCCTTTGAACAATATGATTTATCTTCGATCACTATCTTTGTCTGGCATTTCAGCACGCCATACTAGTGCGCTTTCAGCTGCTCTGAGAAGAATGGAATTCCTTGTATACCTAAATTTATCAGGTGAAGTCCTTCCATCTAACATGTTCACTACCTCAAACATGCGCCGTCTCCAGGTCCTCATCCTGCGTGGTAAGCTAGAAGGAATAAATGATTTGCTGGGCGACCGCCATGTCCTACCAAACCTTACTGTTCTCCATTTGCATAAATCAGAACTATCACAGCAGTTTGTGGATAAACTTGCTCTACTGCCACGCCTTGCTGAGATGGAGCTCCTAGTTGTTTCATACATTGAGACAACACTGTTCTTCCACTATGGATTTCCAAGCCTCACAAAACTGAAGCTTAAGGAAGTGTCTACCTTACAAGAACTAGTGATAGGCGAAGGGGCGATGCCAATGCTTTCCATCTTAGCCATGTATGACTGTGACAGCTTAAAGACCCTTAAGACCTTGAATGGCTTGGAACACCTCCAAGAAGTAGCAGTCTACAATATGCCGGAGATTGTGGATAATATAAAGGTTGAGGATGAGAAGCTTTTTGACAAGATCAAATGCCTGACTACCCCCACAGTGGTAACAGACCGAGGAGTTGTTCCCGGTCATTTAGTCAGAAGGGCACGTATACCTCATGAACTATGTGACGCAATGGCTTCTGAATTATGTTTCAGTGTCATGGAGGGTGCTGGTATGTGGGCCAGGTCATCATTGGAGTAGCATGCTTACATATCAATGCAGCAGATGCATGCCGGCCACAAGTTCGATCTGTACAGAATCAAGGGGTGCAACCTGCAGCAACCCGAGCACAAACTACTCAGGCTCTACAAGGTTTCCATCCGCCCAGAATGTACCTGCAGTTTCCTTAGAAAATCTGAACTCGCCAAGACTACCCTCAACTATGGCACCTGGCTTAACAAGCTCAGCAGCACGTTCAGGTGCTCCGCAAGGTACTGAACCAGATGAGGCAAGCTGAACAAATGTTTACCTCACCATGCAATGACTTCCATTACAATGTGGCTTACTAGGTCCATTAACTTGTAAGAAGTACTCTTTATAATTCTTCAATATGTGTAGGTTTTTTGTGGGGTTTATTATCAAAATGCGGACAAAGCTTTTTAGAAATGTGTTCAAATATAACCCCCATACATGTGCCCTCATCACTGAGAGTTGTCGGTGTTTCAGACTGGCAACCTACCGAGGGAAGTACCCGAGGTAGATGTTTGTGACCTCGCCGAGATCGTAAACTCGAATGAGAGACACGTGGCACACAATTTAGATAGGTTCGGGTCGCGAGGTGTGTAAGACCATACATCATGTATGCTGCGTAGCTCTTTATTGATTGGGTGTTGTTTATAAAATGATGCGGATGTCTAGATAGCGGTCCCTGTGTCGCCTTATATTATCCGGGAGGCAGGGTTACAAGTCGATTTGATGGAGGAGTATTAAGCGTACACAGGTAGAAGTACTTACATGGGTTCGGATATGTTTAGCCTTCCTTTTCTTTAGAATGACACAGTACAGCGCAGACACTCACAACACGCACGCACACTCACCCCTATGAATACACGTATGCAAACCCTACCCCTATGAGCACCTCCGAAGGACTGAGCACCGACAGATCTGGAGATTCCCGAAGTCACCAATGACGTCTCGTCCTCGACGGGAACGTCGCTTACCACATAACGCTGGTAAATCTTGAAAAATTCAAGAAAAGGTGCGAGCACCAAGATTTAAACCCTGGTGGGTAGCGTTCCACTGAACCGTCCTACAATTGGACTACAAGCCCAATGGCATATGTCTCGCCTTCCTATCTGAGTACCGCTCCTCTGCTTGCTTTGGTCGGGCAGCTCCGTACCGCGACGGCACGGACGGGAGCCCACTTTCGGGCGGTGAACCCCCGGGCGCCTCGCGCATGTCACCCCACTCGAACCGCGCCGCGAGGTTGGTTAGCGCGAGCTCCGCCCGGCGCCGAACGGAATCAGCTGGAAGTGCTGGCCGCGGAAGTCCTCGCTGCCGACGAACCTCCCCGGCCGGAACTCCTGCGGCACCTCCCAGGCCCCCCGAGTGCCTGCCGATGGGCCCACGCGTTCACGATAACCATGGTGCCCTTGGGCACGTCATCGTGCGAAACAGAGAGCGCACGGCCGGTGCTTGGGCAACCACGGCTTTGGCCATTGGCTTTCGTTCCCAGGCAGCACATGTATTGATGTTTTGTATATATATATACCAATAAAAAAAGATTTTCAACCGTGCAAATCTTCCAATCTTTTCGCACAGCCCCTCCACGTTTCCAAACACTCGGTAATAACGAACAGAACGTTCCAGTGACCAACAAATTCAGTAAAAAGAAAGAAAGAAAACCCATTCCTACTTCTGTTTGATTTGTAATATCAAGCACCAAGGAGCACCACTAGTTACACAATGGGTCCGCATCTGCAGATGACTAGAGCACACCCGGCACAGCAACAATCAGCAGATAAGGTAGTGCCGCCGCCTGCAGTGCGGCCTAGTCGTCCATCAAAAAGATGAGGTGGACGAGTATGGGATCCGAATCTCGGAACGTCTCAGGCACACCTCAGCTGGCACTGCCAGCTGAACCGATGCCACCAGCCTCCTCAGCGTCAGCATCAGGCCAAGTGGTAATCTCAGAAAGCGCGAACTGGCTGGCAGCGCCAAAGTGTGATGCGACTCGCATCACACAGCTTTGGGAGAGCATGCTCCTTGCGTCGACTGTCTCGGGCAGAGGAGGCACGCAGGTTGGGAGGAATTCTGCCTTACCACTTGTTGGTTTGAACAGGGAAAGGGTTGCTCGGCAGAAGATAAACCTGCAGAAACAATCAAATTAAGTTTTCAGTTAATAAAATAATCATTGCATCAAATATGTGTATCAGGGCATCATCTATACAGCAGACTGGAAGATACAATCAACTGATTATTGGAAGATCAGCTCAACATATTGCATTCCTAAAGCATGTAAACTAAGTAATAACTCAACAAGAAGCCACTTACGAGCGAACACAGTTTAGTGTTGTTCATATAGCAAAGGCAGACCCAAAGCAAACCATACATAGTTCCAGACAAAAAGAACAACATTTTAAATATGTTCAGAATGATTAGGACTAGTAATAAAATTTGACAATCTCACCTGAGAAGCAATCGTCTCAGGAGTGGATCGCCTAAAACTTCAACCCAAACAGGATGAAGTGAAGACGATGCAACTAAAGTAGTGGCCCATTCATTTAGGGACGATGATAATAACTCCTCAGCCTTGTTATAAGCATCCTACAAAATCCATGTCAAGGCTTTTAAAGACACCATAATGTCTGAATAAATCTGTTAACATTACTAAAATAAGTACCCTGTTGATATCTGCCCCATTGTTGCCGATCAAGAAGCAAAAAGATTGCAATGGAGCTGTCAGGAACATAGTAAACTGACTACCAGTATGTCGAGTTGAATCACCACTGAATCCCACAGCAGCAGACCGGGAACTTGGTGAAAGTAACATGGCAGCTGCCTCCCCCCTTTCAACGCCATGAATAGACTGCGATTATAAAGGACAATTACAATTAACAGTAGATGGCAGACATCCAGAGTATAGAAGAGGAAACATCGGCACTATCTAAATATTTAATAAGAAATGGAATGGCCAGTTAAATAAGAACAACATTACACAAAGCTCAGGGTTCCACAATAAAATAAGGGCGCAGAAGCCGCTGCCCTGTCAAGATGGAAATAGGAACCACATATCATATATGAACGACTAACCAGTTACATGTTTTGACAAAGAAATCGAATCTGAGCAGAAAATCAAGTTTTGAACATAATCAATCTGGTTTATTTGCATATAACATGAGCACTTGTGCTTCATAAAAAAACCTATACTATTTCGTGCATTAACCAATGGATATCAAGCCTTCTAGTCTCAACTAAATTGAGGTGGGCTGTTGTCAATGGATAATCATACAGAAAAGAGCAAAACAATTCCAGCCCATCATAGTTGTTCAGAATTAGGGAGGGAAAAAAGATTAAACAAACCTGCCTTGAATGCATAGCTGATGCTACTGTCAATCACCAAAATTAGGGATCTTCTTGTAAATGGGATAAAATCACCAGGGTATATGCAATTTGAACCTAGATGTTTTGGACATGTCAAACAATATACTTCTTATGGAAAAGGATATAAATAAAGTCGGGCAAAACGGAGCAACTTAAATAAAATGAAAAAAATTACCCTCAGTTTCACGACAGCCTAACCATAGGCAAGGTTCTTTGTCTTCCTTTGAACTGGTATGACTAGTACTGGATATATCAAACTTACTAAAGTTGCTCACAATCTTTTCACCAGTATCGGGACAGCATCCAGAAGTTCCCATCTCACCTAAAAGATATTTGTATGTTAACTGACTGAATGACATATCCTCGACATACAGCATACATTACTGAACATCTAAGCAAATAAGCCTGTGGCACTAACCTGCAGCTGAAAGATATATTAACATGATACCATTCGATGGAAGCTCTTCGCATTTTGTGGCCAGGACCTGGATTTAAATATACACATTTTAGATAAATAAGTTCATTATTTATATGATAACTCTTTTCTCCTAAAATTTTGAATGCATAGGCAGCGCTGAATCAGTCCAGCTAAAGAAATCATGAGAACAGGCTAACTTAAGTTTGATGTTCAAGCTTCTATGATGTAGCTCTTTCTCCAAAAGTTTGCAACTACTCGTGTCATGAACTAATGTGTGCACAAAAGGTCACCAGCAAATCAGAGGAATATGGTGCACAAAAAAACCAAGAAAGATGAGTAACTAAGCAGCATTCTTTTGATCGTACTTCCTCATCTGATAATTAAGATCAGTTAATAGTAGAATACATTTTCAGGCCCCTCCAAATTTTAATGGTCCATATAGCTCATTCCACATTATTACAAGCAGAACAGATTCACTGTTAAAGAGGTACATTAAATTTTGAATGCATGAGTAAAACTCCGGTAGATTTCTCTCTGGACCAACCCATTACATATATCAGAAAGCTTCCAAATATGCTGATAAACATAGTAGTTTTCTTTTATTCAGATTGCAACGGAATGGCACGTGTACTGCTGTATCGTGGATGAAGAGTGTTTACAATATTGGGAAATACCATCAAGTACTGCATACATCCAGGAGGCAGTGGAAAATGAGAAAGAAAAACTGAGGTGAACTTACTGTTAGGAAATGTGTCACCGAAGGGCGATTGAGAATTGTCTTGAGTGGATTTGGAGGCAGTGCAGCATCTCTCAGGTCCTTCAGGAGATTGGGTTGATTTTGTCCACTTTCATCGTGGACACTGTACCCATTGTTTAGCGCAAATGAACCACATGGTTCCCATTCGAGGCACTGAAGCATTCTGAATACATCTATGGAGAGGTCTGTAAATTTGACCTGGAGGAACCGTAAAGACAATGTTTCTTCAGTACTTCACTTCGCAAGAAAAAAGGCCAAAGCATAAACGAAATTTGTGGGAGGAAGATGGGAAAGCGTACCTCGTTGGGGTAGTAGCTGCATAGTATGGCATCACTTAAGACAAGACCTCGCTTCTTGACAGTAGGCGGTACGGTAGGAAGCTTGTCGGGAGGCAGATCAAATGCGAAGCTATACCTGATCGGCCTCATGTTCATAAATGGCGAGTCAGCTCGCAGAAACCTCAAGATCTCTTGCACGACATGCTTCCACTCCTTGTATTCGGCTTCCTGCACGGTGCAGCATGAGTTGCAAGAGTCTGAATTGCATCAAATCGACCGCTAAATTAGCCAGATCAACTGAATTCGAGTGTAGAATTGTACTAGCACGCACCTGGAATGACTTTTTGGAGTCGTCGAGGAGCGCGCGGATGTCCGCGGCAAGGCGAGGGACGGTGTGGGCGCGCCTGGCGAGGAGGAGGGCGACAAGGAGGAACCTGGCGAGGAAGCGGAGGTGCTTGGCCGGGGTGAGGTGGTGGTCGGCGTCGAGGAAGTAGGCCCGGTCGAGGACGGCGTGGTAGAAGACGAACGCCTCGGAGAGGAGCGCGGTGTCGGCGGTCCGCTGGTACTGGGCGTAGTAGAGGTGGGCGATGCGGGAGGCGATCTCGCCGACCTGCCAGCGGCGGAGGCCCGCGTCGAGGAGGCGGTGGCGGTGCTCCTGCTGCATCCGCCAGAGCTGGGTGTAGGCGCGGAAGGCCTTGGCGAACGCGTCGGGCTCCTGGCGGCCGATGAGGGGGAGGTCGCGCACGCGGGCGAAGCGGCGGTCGGCCTTGTCCAGCAGCGACCAGAATTGCTCGGGAGACCACCCGCCGCCGGCGGCGGCGGAGCCGCCCTGGCCTTGCTGCTGCGGCGAAGCCGCCATTGCGATCCCCTTCCTTCCTTTCCCCCTTGTCTCGCCGTCGTCTCGGGAGAGTCGTCGCGACACGCTCCTGTCCAGTGTTGCTACTACTGTGCCTAGTCGTCCTTTCGAGCCCAGCCCAAAGTATAGGTATAAAATGGGCTGGACTAGCCCACCATACGATTTGTTCCTCCTACGATATTGGGCTCACATCTGCACATTAGATTTGAAGACTCTGTCGATTATTTATTTAAACGTGATGGAGATAATACTATAAAATTACACTCGTCGAGATCGAGAAGTTTTGCTTAAAGTTTGTCTCCATTCGAGATCATATGAAATAGGTTTAATTTTTCAAAATTTTGTTGCAAAGTTACCGCCGGTTGAGCTGGCAGTTTTTTATACAGTACCAAAAACCGTCACATGAACGAGCGGTAACAAATTACCGCCAATTAATCCGGCAGTTCAGTGCTATTTTTGCAAAACTTTGTCAGGCGCAATTATTGTTTGCAAAATAGTAAGAATAAAAATACAAATTTTGTCGCTACCAATTCAATTGTCCAAACTCTCATCTCTTTGCGTTTTCACATAATCAGCCTGTTCGGTTGGCTGGTGCTGGTTTGTTCTGAGAGAAAAGTACTGCTGGTTGGTTGCGGCTGGTTGCTGGTGGCTGGTTCGTTCTGAGAGAAAAGTACGCTGGTGGCTGATAAGCCGAACGAACCGGCTGAATATTTCGTCCATCAGATTTCTGAACATTTTCCAATGGAACGTGGCCCTCACCCCCACATGAGGCCCCAGTCAACTGTCATTGCCCCCCTGCTAGCTGCTACTTTTGGAGGTTACCATTTCCTCAATCAACAAAAGATCAATGTTCTTCTATTTGCCTTTGCTGTGTAATGCTCCGCGTCGTCTCATTTAAGAATGCAATGTGATTTGAATTAAGCGGTGCATGAATTAGCACCTGTCGAGGACTCACTGAATGCTAAAGATCATCAGCATGTTTTCTTGTGGGATTTCAACAACTATGAGTAAACAAGTCGGTGCAAATTCTGATACCAACTAAATATTTGGATAAAAGCACAAAAGAACTCAGAACATTACAACTGCATTGCTTTTGATAACTAAACACGCAGTTGGCATTCCAATAATGTATACAATCAGTACCGAATAGACAAATCGACTCTGTTTGATGAAACCATGATTGGTTTGTGCAGAGACCACGGATTCAAGTCATTCTGAATACAATTATGCATAGCACAAAAGCACTAGCAGTGTGAGCAAATTTTGCAGGACAAATATACATTTTAGAAATTCATCGCAGATTCCACCACACAAGAGCTGCAACCAAAACACTAGCCAAGGAAACAACAGGTGACAGATTCAAGTACCAATCCATGAACACCAAGTCAGTTGTCCGGGGGAGTGGCGAGGAACCTATGGATGGCATCGATGAGCCCAGTGACGTCGGTGATGCGCTCAGTAACTGGGATGTACCTGCTGGCATGGTCCGCGGTGTACTCCCCGATCTCGGCCGCCTCGCCGCCGCAGCGCCGCCAGAGCGCCTCCGCGTAGCTGGGGTGCGCGAAGTACGCCTCCGCCTCCACCACCTCGCCCGATCCGCCGGCCACGACGGTGATCGGGCGACGCTCATAAGCGCCGATGTGGGTGCCCTGCGAACAACGAGAAGGCTGAAACAGGGATAACGGATAACTGAACTGGCGGATCTGATGAGGAGGCGACGCGCTTGCCTCAAAGGCGTCGAGCTCGGCGAGCGCGGCGGGGGACGGGGCATAGAGCTCGCCGGAGACGACGCGGCCGGAGGAGGAGGAAGGGGTGGGGAGGAGGAAGGGGACTGAGTAGGGGCCGATGACGAGGGAAGCTGGGGCGGCAGTGGAGGCGGCCCCGACGAAGGGGGAAGCGCAGGCGATGAGGAGGGGGTGGTTGGGGAACCCGCGCTTCAAGGTGCCGTACACGAACACCCTCGTCGGCGTCGCCTCCGCCATTTTCGTTTCCGAACGGCAACCGGCTGGTCCGCCTCGGTGAGGTGGTTCTCGCCTCTCGGCGGTACTGATCACACGACTAGCTCCAACTACTCTGCAGTCTGCAGACGTCAGAGGAACTCCCCCTGGTGGTTGGTCGGGCCCACCTGCCAGGGACTCCATACGAACTGCTGTATAATAAGGCTGTCTCGATGTAGTAGGTATTGAGGCTTGGGATTTGCACTGAACACCAGTTGTTTGGGTACACAGGGAATTGGGAAAAAGTCTATATCACCCCCTCATCTACGGGGGTTGGATTACATAACCACCTAACCTATGAAATTGTCTCTATCACCCCCTGAACTTTGCAAAACGGGTCAAATTACCCCCTACTACAGTTTTTAAAAATCACAGAAAATTCATAAAATGGAAAATCAAATTGTGTTAGATTTCAAATGAGTAGATCTACCCAATGAACATATAATATGGAATGCTTTAGTACAATTTTTTGTGTGTAGCTTTAGATCCATTCTTTTCTTCCTAGTTGTATAAAAATATACTAAAGCATACAATATTATATGCTCACTGTGTAGATCTACTAATTTTTAGTCTAGCACAATTGGATTTTTAATTTTATGATTTTTCTGTGATTTACTATGATTTTTCAAAACTATTACAGGGGGTAATTTGACCTCTTTTGCAAAGTTCAGGGGGTTAGACCGTTTCATAGGTTGGGGGGTTATGTAATCCAACCCCCATAGGTGAGGGGGTGATATAGACTTTTTCCCAAGGAATTGAATTGGAAACTTAACTCAAAGACTGAGACTACGTTCAGCTAACTGCTCGCACCCCCTCCTCAATATCGAGTCGTTCTGCTATAGGGATGGCAGTGGATCAGGTTTGGAGCGGATATCCGCGGATTTTGGGTACGTGGGTTTTGGGTTTGATTCAGATTTTCGCCCACAGGTTCGCGGATTTAGATATCCGCAACAGTGTGGGTTTGGGGTGGATTATACATTTCGCCCGCGGATATCCGTTGGAGCTCAAAAAATTGATCCCAATAAACCCACATAAGGAATTCTAATCACATAAAAATATTATTGTTGTTGTTTCTTTTTATACTCAACTTGTTAATTTACAATCCTCTAAACATGTAAGTAATTTGCGATTTTATTTTTATTTCACAAGTGAAGTTGATTCCACTATAACCGATGAATGATAAACTGTGCACTATTGCTCATTTGGATGGTTATGGATGTTGGTTTGTGTTGTTTTCCATGTGTATTGAAATTGAAATGTGTTGAATTGCGTATTTTTGAAGTAATCTAGACAATACAAATGTATTATGTGCTCTTGTTTATAATAATCGAACCAGATTTTGGATTATCCGTTGGGTTTTGGATATCCGCGGATTTGGATTTGGATCTGAATTTTCACCCGAACTAATTTTTAGGTTGAATTTGGGTTTTAGGTTTGGGTTATGGGTTTGGGTGCCCTTACACTGCATCCAATCCGAATCGGACCCATTGCCATCCTATTCTGCTCAGTATTGGGCGGAATCGTGCTCCCCCGCATCAATCTTTCTCTGCCTCTCATCCCTTCTCTCAAGCTCGGAGCTCCCGACCTTCGTCTCTTCGGCGGCCATGGCTCCCTCCGCGCGTGATGCACGTCGTCCCTCTGCCGTCGAGCCCGGAGTCGCTCCTCTCCATCCCCAAATCGAGTGTCGGTGCCACTCCCCTCCGTCCCCAAATCTGGCAGCTCGTGCCCCCTTCTTCCCCATCGTCGACGGCGGCGCAGGCTACCTCTGCCCCAGGCCAGGGTAGCGCAACACAGGTGGCGTGCTTGCGGAGTTCTCGGTGAATCAATGGCAGTGGCGCGCACGGCCTCCTCCGGCGAGGCTATGCGGCTCGATCTTCTCCGGTGAGGTGAATCAAGGGCGGCGGCGGTGCACACGGGTGAGCTCCCCTCCACCACAGTGCTTGTCCCAGTCGGCGCCTTCTAGCGGCGTGCCGTCCTCCACTTGTTGCTCTGCTCTCTTCCGCTGGCGCCGGTGTAGCAGCAACACCACAACGCCACCGCTCTCTTCTCCATGCGCTTCCATAGGAGCTTTTTGGCTCTGTGACGAAGAATGGGCAAAGAGACAGACAGTTTGAGCAGGGTTCCATGAGCAGATCTGATGCCATCATTTTGCATGTCCAAACATATTTCGTATTGGATTTTATCCATCGATTGCACAAGACAATACAATGGCCACCCAAACAGCAGAAATTGAATCGTGCACCATTTCAAGACAATAGCTGAATTGGTATTGAACTCAATTCATACCAAAGCCTCTAATGTCTACATCCAAACGCACCCTAAATCTTTACACCAACGTGTTTCGCTATTTAGAGTACTTTTCTTTTGTTTTGTTTTTTTTTAAAAAAATTAGAGTACTTTTCTGTGGTGCACAACAAACACGTTGTGTTGATTTAGCAGGGCGTCTCACATCACATGCACCCTTAACTGAAATCAAATTCCATATATATGTCCATTGCTTTTCTCATCTAATTTTTCTCTAGTCGAACCACTTGTAATGTGGTTAAAATAATTCTCATAAGATTATCCTTTCGGATCCAGCTTTTAACGGTGCAGCAGGAGGGAAACATTGCCCCCCTTCTAGCCCTTCTTCATTATAAATCATTGTGTATAATATTATGGAATTGTGAATCCTTCTCTTCAAGCTGGAAAACCACAACACCAGTGTACCTTAGTAGTGCATCTAGTAAACAGTAAGACTACAAGAGCATCAGGGGTTGCTAAGTGAAATTAAATGTTATGATCCTCTTGGAAAAAAACTAAAAATATGGTCAGATCCATATTAACAACAACATATGGACATTGAGGCTATCGATCCAGTGTTTGAAATTTTTTTATACATAATTCAGCATGCTTCGACTGAAGTGCCACAAATGCGTGCATTTACATTAGGAATTTTTTTCTACTTTTTCTTTTTTTAATACCCTTCCACCTTTAGATAGGCCAACAAACATGCATGAGAGAGAAGTTAACGCGACTTAGAAGGCGTGTAACTTTACGTGAAATATGGTGAGTGTTTCCAAATTCTAAATGATTAGGAGTTGTTGGAGAGTGTGTAACGCCCGCGTTTTTTAGCTCCTAATAAACCACCTAATAAATCATGCGTATTTTCAAAACCGTCCAGCTGAGCTCATTTGCGCCTTTCGGAACCCTGGTCACCGTCCCCCTCTCTCACCATCGGCACGCGTGCAGCGAATCCCGCCGACACCGCCCGCACCCGGGCCAGCACCCACGCGTGCCTTCCCGGCGCCGCGGTCGGCCACCATGCCGGGAATTCCACGCACGCCGCGGTCCCGCCGGCCGGTCCGCCTCGCCATCACCGCCGTCCCGAAAATCACGCCGACGCCGGAAATCGGAAAACCCCGCAAAACCCTCCTCCTAATTTCCCTAACAATTTTCCAAATTTTCTAAACCTTTTCCCTATTTCTTTTCCTTTCTTTTCCAATTTTTCTTTTCCTTCCTTTCCTTTCTTTTCTTTTTCTTCCTTCCTTTTTCCTTTTCTTTCCTTTCTTTTCCTCTTTCCTTTCTTCCTTCCTTATCTCTTCCTCCCTTCTCCTCCCGCCGCTGGCCGCACCGGCGCTTGGCGTCGTTGACCGCGCTTGGCCGGGCGGCGGCCGCGCCCCCGCGCCCCCACGCGGCCCCGGCCCGCGCCCGGCCGGCGCAAAGACGCCACCGGGACGCGGCGCCGCGGGGGCCCCCGCCCGAGCACGGCCGGCAAGCCGGCGACCGCCATTAAAGGCGAGCTCGCCGGACACGCCACCGTGTCGCCCATCCCCCTCCACGAGCACCTGCACGACACATCCAATCACAACAGCACCGCAGCCCCACCGCGGATTCCGGCCGCAGCCTTGCCGGAAGAGGGTCAACGGCAAGATTTTTCCCACCGCCATTGTTGAAGCTTCCCGAGCTCGAGGATCCCCGGCCGAACCGCCTTTCGCCGCCTATAAAAAGGGTCGGCCGCTTCCAGGGCCGCCACACCTCACCACAGCCACCTCCTTCCCTTGCCCGAGCACTAGAGCGCCGCTGCCCCCTAACACCACCACCACCGGTCCGCCGCCGCCCGTGGAGCCATCTCCTCGCGCCGCCTCGACCCAAGGTGAGTGAGGGAGGAGAACCCCCTCGTCGCCCTCCCCCTTTTCCCCCTCTCGCCGGTCGTGGTCGTGGCCGGGAGGCCGCCGGCCGCCGCCGCCCGAGCCCTCCCCTGCCCCTGACCGGGTGCGAACCGGAGGAAGAAGAAGGCCTTTTGGCCGAAAACCCCCTGCCTTCTTTCATTTTTCCCAAAGCCCCTGCCCCTATTCCCCCTCTCTCTCTCTTTCCTTCCATTTAGCCCCTGCCCTTTAGGCAAACCCCACCAAAACCCCTGCCCTTTTACAAATAAACCCCGAAGCTATTTTAGTTAAACCCCCACCCTACATAAATATTATATTTAGGTCCTTTCATTTTAAAATAAATCTCTAACCGGCCCTAGTTAATTCTAAACATCTCTTTAACCCGACATTTCATGCGCAATTTTAATCCAAATCGCGCCCAACCTTTCCCCCGCCCGTGCCGGGTATACCACCACCCATCCGTCACCATAAACCCCTGCATAATATTTGTTCCCCTATTTTATTTAATTATCTTCCGCGAGCTCAGTCGGAGAAAATGTGTATGCTGTTATTGATTGCTTGCTTGCCTGTGTGTGCGCTATAGTCGACGGAGTAGACGAAGGAAGGTACCCCGAGCCGGAGATCGGAGCCGACTACTGCGAGCAGGAGCCCGAGATCCCGAACGTCGAGCTAGCACTCCCCGAAGACTTCGAAGACGGCAAGTTCAATCTCATCCTTTGATGCATGCTTTGATCCTAGTTTTACAAATATAACCCTATACCCGTTTTATAAATTGCATATTGTTTTATTGCAAAAACATGGTAGGATGCCACCCTTGATTGCTATGATTGAACCTTGTTTTGGCCTAAACGGGTGCTTTAAAATGTGTGAGTGCTTTCAAAATGTGTGAGTGCTTTAAAAATGGAAATGAGATATGTTTGGAAAATGAGTAAAGAACTGAGTAGACGGGATGGACGTGTGTGTCAGGAGTATGGGTGAGCTCGTACCTGTGTGGTTGAGCGTGTTGGGAGTTGTCCATCTTGTCGGTTAAGGACCGGGTTGCGTGACATCTCACCTGACCCAAATCGTCGTACAACCACTCGACCGTTGTATGTGGCAATGACTTAGCATAAACCCCACTAGTTAATCTACTTGCCATCCGGTGTGCGGGTGAGCGGCGGGAGACCAAGGAGTAGGGGTACGCTCTGTGTGAGGTACGCCCTGGTTATGTGGGATAACCCCTTGGGTGCTTCCGTGGTGGCTCGTAGCGTTAGCTAAGGTGGGTAATGGCTTTGATAGGATCCGTACCGCACCGAGGTGTCCGTGTGACTGGTACCCTACTTGTGGGTAAAGATGTACAACCTCGCGCAGTGTCAAACCTATTCGAATAGCCGTGTCCACGGTATTGGACGAGTCACGGTGTGGTCACAAAAACTAGTGTTTGGGTTTGGGATGTTTTACGGTGTGAGTTGTTTTCGGGTAAAGTGTGTGGCCGTGTGCTCGGGCTCTCATGCGGACGGGGAGTCCGGTAGTTCCACAGAGGTTTTCCTAAAACAATTGAGTCACTTTGGTTATGAAAATGTTTGCGAAAACCTTTTTGAAATGAACCCCTGCATGAGTAAGTTTGCAAAATGGACCTTAACCTGATCCTTGTTATACTTTATGCATGAATCTGCTTATAAGCCCCTCCGTGGGTGGGGTTGGATTTGCTGAGTACGTATGTGCTCACCTTTGTTTTACTAACTATTTTTCAGAGGAGGATCCCGATTACATTCCCGAAGACGTCGAGTAGGTCGCTGCCCTACACCCAACCGTGCCTGTGTACCTAGGGCCTCCACAGAGAGCTTCCATGGTGTGATACTCTGATGAGGCTATGGAAGCCTTTGCTATTGTAGTGTGGTCATTAGCGTTTGTGTTGTTCCTTGTAGCGTTGGCACTTCCGTGCCCTCTGTGTCGCTGTGATGTAAAAGACTGATCCACCTGTTGTAATAAATGTGTTGCCAGTCTCCTGGGACTGGTATTTGTGTCACATTTGGTCACCTCTGATGAGGGGACGCTTCAGGTGGTATCAGAGCCGTAGGTTGGCTGTAGGACGCGACCCTTAGGATACGAGACCTCCTCTAGCCCCTCTCTAACCTTTCCTTTGCTGAGCTCATCTTTTCCCAATCCTTACCCTGATCCTTGCCTGATTCCAGATGGCTAACCCCAAATGGAATGGAGGAGTCTGCCCCGTCCAGCCTGGCCTCCCTAACCTGCTGCTACTCAGCTTAGAGCGCGTCGGAGTAAGGGATCTGCCGGAGTTCGTCTATCGGGAGTATGAACGCTACGGCACCCTTCGGTGTAAGCTGCTGATCTTCGTGGGAAGAAGCACGCTCTACCCCGACATAGAACCTTGGTTCGTCTCCGCCACTGGATTTCGCTTCGCCGACACCTACCCCAAGGCTGCTCGGAAGGCCCTGCGACAGCTACGAGTGGTTTATAAGCAGAACCTCAGGAGGACTCCAATGGGATTCTTTTCACCCTCCGGAGGAAGAGGACGCTCGTGGATTGATCGCATGAGAGGATTAGAACGAGAAGGAGAAGATCTAGAAGAGGCAGTTTCGCACCTATCCATCTACCTCAATGGCCTAGACCACCTCTACCAGGAGCAAGCCCAGCAACTGAAGCAACAGATTGACAGAGTGGAAAGAGCGGAGCAAAGGGTAGAACTGGAGAGGATAAAGACAACCATGGCCGAAGTTGAACTACACAACACAAAGCAAGATTATCTTAGGGAAAGGGAACGCACTCTATTAGCCAATAAAGCCCTATGGGATGAAATAAAGGAGCGTAGAAGCAGAGAGGAAGAGGCTGAAGTAGAGGAGGATGAACCCGAAGAAACTCATTGGGATAAAGGGACCCAGACCGAGGACGAGATACTGGAGCAAGACCTCCCGCCAAAGAAGCGCCGCATCCAGCTAGAGGAAGAATCACCATAAAAATAAGACTACGATGTTAGGCTAGAGTTGTGTCCTAGTACTAATAAGTGTACCCCGAAGAGTGTACCCCAACTTTGTTACTGAATAAAGTTATCCACCTCTTGTACCCCACCACAACCTGTTCAACTCTACCTTTGTTTTCAGATGGCGGAAGATGGATGGACCCAAGGCGTGTGCCAGGAGGAGCCTGGTTTTGCTCGCCTTCTTATCAACTCCCTGGAGCGCCTCGGTATCACTGAGCGCCCTAGGTACTACAGCAGAGAGTACGAGCAACTCGGCACTCTTCGCTGTAGGGTGGTCCTCTCCGTCGCTAGAAGCAACCGCCACACCAACATCGAGTCGTGGCGCGTAATCGCCACAGGGTTTCGACACCGAGACACCTATCCTTTAGCCCTCAGAAAAGCCCTCCGCTACCTGTGCCGGATCTACGAAGAACACCTCGTCCCCACACCAATGAGGTACTTTCCTCCCGCCATCAGGACCCCAGTTTGGCAGGCCCGCATGAGAAACCTGGAACGACGCCGCCACCAAGAAGATCTGCTGTACCACGTAGTCACCTACCTTGTCTCTCTGGATAAGCTTTTCGATGACCAAGCCAAGCACTTGAGGGAGCAAATCAGTCGGGCCGAGCAAGCTGAAGTCACAGTGAGGATGCACCAAGTCCGAGTGGCTCAAGCAGAAGCAAGGACCGCAGCCGCCATAAGCAGTGAAGTCGTTGCCCAGGAAAGCCTCAGGCGAATCCAGGACCAACGCATGCAAGAATGGACCAACGGTGGAACAACCGTTCCAGCCATTGGAGAAGCTCAAGTCCTGCTGGGAACACCCCTTGTAGGATGGGGAGGAACTATCGAAGTCCCGCCAGCACCACCAGCAGTCACCGAACCCCCAGCAGCGACTGCCGAAGCCGCAACACAGCCCTAAGAAAATGGAAACCCCAAGGGCGAGAACGACGATGAGCTGCTCATTCCGCTGGAAGAGCACTCGACCCCGGAAGGTGGCTCTCCTCACAAGTAACATACCCCAGTGACCCTGACCCAGGGAATGAAGCCGTACTGGTCCAAGTCGAACCCTTAGTTCTTAGTCGTGTAGTGTGTCCGCGTAGTCGGGATGTATCCTCCTCGCTGGTTTGTAATAAAAACTTGTCTGTGCTTGCTTGTTTGCTATGTGCTTGTTGTGTGCTTACCGGCAGGAGTAGACCCTGCCCTTTCAAAAAGAAATCCGATATAACCCACTTAGAAAACCCACTCTTTTACAGATGGTTTCCAGGCGCCCTGTCAGGACCCACCAAGGCCCCGGCCGATCGGACGCTGAAGGATCGCAAGCCGATCGGAGGGAGCGTCTTCACGACCAGGAAGTTAACCAAGACGAAGATGGAGGAGAGAACGTGGTCCTGCCGCCGCCGCCCACTCCTATTGACTTGGCACAAGTCTTGGCCAACCAGACTGTCCTGATGGAGGCCATTTTCAACGCCGTCAACCGCCCAAGACCCCGAGTTCTGGGCATGAACGAGAAGCTGATAGAGTTACTCAGGACGAAGCCGCCCACCTTTGGCGGGTCGGTGAATCCTTTGGATGCTGACGACTGGCTGAGAGCCATTCTGAGGGAGCTAGAGCCCTTCAACTGTGAGGACCGCGACAAGGTTCTCCTGGAAGCTCACCAGCTCACCTAGACAGCCCTAGCCTGGTGGGAAAACTACTGCGCAGCAGCCAAGGATCCCTCTGCCATCACCTGGGATGAATTCGTGGAAGAGTTCCACCACTACCACATCCCAGAAGCCACCCTGAAGCGGAAGGCGGATGAGTTCCGTGAACTCCGCCAAGGCAACATGTCCGTGGAGGAGTACACTTACTAGTTCATAGAGCTGGCTCGCTATGCCCCCAAGGAAGTGGACAAAGATTCCAAGAAGCAGGAAATGTTCAAGAAGGGGCTGACTCCGGAACTGAGGACCCTGCTGACCCCTCAGATCTACCCGGACTTCAACACCCTCATGAACATGGCAATACTCACAGAAAGAGCGAGGGCTGAAGAGAAGAAGGAAAACAAGCGCAAGTTTATGGAGCACAAGGCCAAGCAGCAAGAGCGGTCCCAGAGGCCGAGAAACTTTGGACACCCCATGTCCAGGTTCCAAGCTCCCATGCAGTACAGAACCCAATCCCAAGCCACGAGCTCGCAAGGCCCCAGAACCCAGTTCAAGCCCTACAACAACCAGAGTGCCATGAAGCCCCCACAGAACAACACCAGCCAGATCACTGCCAACAACAACAACAGCTTCCGTGTGTGTTTCAACTGCCGAGAAATCAGACACTTCATCGCCAACTGCCCGTATGCCAAAAAGCCAACCACTACCACCTACTCCAACTCGGTGAACGGGCCAAGGCCACTAGTGTCTGGAGCCAACCGCATGCCGGTGCGCAACAACAATAACTTCGGCAACAGCAACAGCAACCAGCAGATGAGGCAGCCCCAGCAGTCGTATGGACGAGCCCGAGTCAACCATATCAATGCGCAGGAGGCACAGGAAGCACAAGGCATAGTGCTCGGTGAGTTCCTGGTCAGCTCAGTCTTGGCTACCATATTATTCGATTCGGGGACATCGCACTCATTCATATCCTCAAGCTTTGTGGAAAAGCATAGCATACTCACAGTACTACTAAAAGCACCCCTATTAACTCAAACGCCCGGAGGTGACATTAAGTGTCAACTGGGATGCCCCCGGGTAAGAATTATTTTAAGTGGGGTAGAGTTTCTAGCAGATCTAGTAGTACTGAAGTCCAAGGGGATAGATGTGATCCTTGGGATGGACTGGTTAAGCCAACACCATGGCCTCATAAGTTGCGTCGATAAAGTAGTGCACCTAACCAACCCAGACGGGATACAAGTGACCTGCCACACCCGAGGACACAGGCCGGACATAATGGTTTTCAACATAGAAGCCAAGTCCATAGAAGATGTCCCGAGGTAGTGCGAGAATACCCGGATGTGTTCCCCGAAGAACTCCCTGGAATGCCACCAGATAGGGATATAGAGTTCGTCATCGACCTTATCCCCGGAACCTCTCCCATAGCCAAGAGACCCTATAGGATGGCGGCCCCGAGTTGGCGGAATTGAAGAAGCGGCTAGGAGAACTCCCGGCGAAGTGGGTTCATCAGACCAAGCTCATCACCATGGGGAGCCCCAGTGCTTTTCGTGGAGAAGAAGGATAAGAGCATGAGGATGTGCGTGGACTATCGCTCGATGAACGAGGTCACTATCAAAAACAAGTACCCTCTCCCCAGAATAGATGATCTGTTTGACCAGCTGAAGGGAGCCAATTATTTTTCGAAGGTGGATCTAAGGTCAGGGTACTACCAACTCAAGATTAGGGAAAGTGACATCCCCAAGACTGCCTTTGTCACTCGCTACGGGCAGTATGAGTTCACAGTGATGTCCTTTGGACTCACCAATGCACCAGCATACTTCATGAACCTCATGAATAAGGTGTTTATGGAAGAGCTGGACAAGTTTGTCGTAGTCTTTATTGACGACATACTTGTTTACTCCAAGAGCGTGGAGGAACACGAGAAGCATCTTCGAGTAGTGCTGGGTAAATTGAGGGCACACAAGCTGTACGCCAAGTTCAGCAAGTGTGAATTTTGGCTGGAGAAAATATCTTTCCTTGGGCATATTCTGACTGCAGAAGGAGTAGCTGTAGACCCCGGGAAAGTTGAAACAGTCTCCAACTGGCAACAACTGACCAACGTGAGCGAGATCAGGAGCTTCCTGGGTTTAGCAGGGTACTACAGGAGGTTTATCGAAGGATTCTCCAAGATTGCCCGGCCCATGACAGAGTTGCTCAAGAAGGAGAAGAAGTTCAACTGGACCGAGTCCTGCGAGAAAAGTTTCCAAGAGTTGAAGAGAAGATTGACCACATCCCCAGTGCTGACCCTGCCAGACATTCAACGGGACTTTGTCATGTATTGCGACCCTTCCTGACAAGGGTTGGGATGTGTTCCCATGCAAGATGGGAAGGTAGTGGCATATGCTTCCCGTCAGCTCAAACCCCATGAGCAGAATTATCCCACCCATGATTTGGAGTTTGCAGCCGTAGTGCATGCCCTGAAGATCTGGAGACACTACCTGATTGGGAACAAGTGTGAAATCTACACAGACCACAAGAGTCTAAAATACATCTTCACCCAGCCCGACCTGAACCTAAGGCAAAGAAGATGGCTAGAGCTAGTCAAAGACTATAACCTAGAGATTCACTACCACCCAGGGAAGGCCAATGTAGTAGCAGATGCCCTAAGCCGGAAATCCTACGAGAAGGCAGCACCCAAGAGTGCCCAGTTGCAAGAGGAAATGGCGCGGCTCAACGTACACATTGTCCCCCAAGGCTACGTCCGCCAGCTGAGTGTTCAGCCTACCCTAGAGGAGAAGATCCGGAAGGCCCAAGAGACCGATGAAAATCTGATGAAGATCTGCAAGCATACAGGAGAGAACAAGGCCCCTGATTTTAGAGTGGATGACCAAGGCACCCTGTGGTATAAGAATAGGATATGCGTGCCTGAAGGCGGAGATTTTCGATAGACCATCATGGATGAGGCACACAACTCGGCATATTCCATTCACCCGGGATCCACCAAGATGTACATGGACTTAAAACATAAGTATTGGTGGAATGGGATGAAAGCAGATATTGCCCGATTTGTCGCCCACTGTGACACTTGTCAGAGGATCAAAGCCGAACACCAGAAACCCGCAGGACTGTTGCAGCCTTTACCAATCCCGGTATGGAAATGGGATGAGATACGTATGGATTTCGTAGTAGGGTTGCCAAGGACTCAGAAGGGACATGACTCCATATGGGTGATCGTGGACCGACTCACTAAAGTCGCTCACTTTCTACCCGTACGGACCACTTATGGTGGAGAGAAGTTGGCAAAACTCTACATAGAGAATATAGTAAAGCTGCATGGAGTGCCTAGCAGAATAGTCTCAGATAGAGGGACCCAGTTCACCTCTAGGTTTTGGAAAAGTCTGCACAAAGCCATGGGAACCAAGCTGGATTTCAGCTCAGCATACCACCCGCAGACAGACGGACAGACCGAAAGGGTGAATCAAATTTTGGAAGATATGTTGAGAGCATGCGTCCTCACCTATGGCAAATATTGGGAGCAGAGTCTGCCATATGCAGAATTTTCCTACAACAACGGCTACCAAGCAAGTCTGGGGATGTCACCATTCGAAGCACTATACGGGAGGAAATGTAGGACACCCCTAATGTGGTCAGAAGTAGGAGAGCGTGCCCTGGTTGGGCCCGCACTTATAAAGCAAGCCGAAGAGCGAGTAGCCGATATCCGAGAAAAGTTGAGAGCCGCCCAATCCCGACAGAAGAGCTACGCAGACAAGAGGAGGCGTGAAGCAAGCTTCAATTCAGAAGATTTCGTGTACCTCAAGGTTTCACCTATCCGAGGGACTCGGAGATTTCAAGTGCACGGAAAGTTGGCCCCTCGGTACATTGGATCGTATAAAGTACTAAAGAGAGTCGGAGCAGTAGCATACCGGTTGGAGCTACCCGAAGAAATGTCAGATATACACCCAGTGTTTCATATCTCCCAGCTACGCAGATGTTTGAAGGTTCTTGAAGAAAAGCGAGTACCGGTAGAAGCCATCGATCTACAGCCAGACCTTAGGTACCAAGAGGTGCCCGTCAAGATTTTGGACACAGTGGTCAAGCAGAGGAGAACATCGGAAGTACGGGTGTGCAGAGTCCAATGGAGCAGACATGGAGTGGAAGAAGCCACGTGGGAACGAGAGGACGCATTGAAGAAGGAGTTTCCCCACCTGTTCGAAACCTAGCCGAATCTCGAGGGCGAGATTCATTTTAAGTAGGGTAGGTTTGTAACGCCCGCGTTTTTTAGCTCCTAATAAACCACCTAATAAATCATGCGTATTTTCAAAACCGTCCAGCTGAGCTCATTTGCCCCTTTCGGAACCCTGGTCACCGTCCCCCTCTCTCACCATCGGCGCGCGTGCCGCGAATCCCGCCGACACCGCCCGCACCGGGCCGGCACCCACGCGTGCCTTCCCGGCGCCGCGGTCGGCCACCGTGCCGGGAATCCCGCGCACGCCGCGGTCCCGCCGGCCGGTCCTCCTCGCCATCACCGCCGTCCCGAAAATCACGCCGACGCCGGAAATCGGAAACCCCGCAAAACCCTCCTCCTAATTTCCCTAACAATTTTCCAAATTTTCTAAACCTTTTCCCTATTTCTTTTCCTATTTTTCTTTTCCTTCCTTTCCTTTCTTTTCTTTTTCTTCCTTCCTTTTTCCTTTTCTTTCCTTTCTTTTCCTCTTTCCTTTCTTCCTTCCTTCTCTCTTCCTCCCTTCTCCTCCCGCCGCTGGCCGCACCGGCGCTTGGCGCCGTTGACCGCGCCCCGGCCCGGCCGGCGCCGCGCCCCGCGCCCCCACGCGGCCCCGGCCCGCGCCCGGCCGCGCGCAAAGACGCCACCAGGATGCGGCGCCGTAGGGGCCCCCGCCCGAGCACGCCCTGGCAAGCCGGCGACCGCCATTAAAGGCGAGCTCACCGGACACGCCACCGTGTCGCCCATCCCCCTCCACGGGCACCTGCACGACACATCCAATCACAACAGCACCGCAGCCCCACCGCGGATTCCGGCTGCAGCCTTGCCGGAAGAGAGTCAACAGCAAGATTTTTCCCACCGCCATTGTTGAAGCTTCCCGAGCTCAAGGATCCCCGGCCGAACCGCCTTTCGCCGCCTATAAAAAGGGTCGGCCGCTTCCAGGGCCGCCACACCTCACCACAGCCACCTCCTTCCCTTGCCCGAGCACTAGAGCGCCGCCGCCCCCTAACACCATCACCACCGGTCCGCCGCCGCCCGTGGAGCCATCTCCTCGCGCCGCCTCGGCCCAAGGTGAGTGAGGGAGGAGAACCCCCTCGTCGCCCTCCCCCTTTTCCCCCTCTCGCTGGCCGCGGTCGTGGCCGGGAGGCCGCCGGGCCGCCACCGCCCGAGTCCTCCCCTGCCCCTGACCGGGTGCGAACTTGAGGAGGAAGAAGGCCTTTTGGCCGAAAACCCCCTGCCTTCTTTCATTTTTCCCAAGGCCCCCTACCCCTATTCCCTCTCTCTCTCTCTCTTTCCTTCCATTTAGCCCCTGTCCTTTAGGCAAACCCCACCAAAACCCCCGCCCTTTTACAAATAAACCCTGAAGCTATTTTAGTTAAACCCCCACCCTACATAAATATTATATTTAGGTCCTTTCATTTTAAAATAAATCACTAACCGGCCCTAGTTAATTCTAAACATCTCTTTAACCCGACATTTCATGCGCAATTTTAATCCAAATCGCGCCCAACCTTTCCCCCGCCCGTGCCGGGTATACCACCACCCATCCGTCACCATAAACCCCTGCATAATATTTGTTCCCCTATTTTATTTAATTATCTTCCGCGAGCTCAGCCGGAGAAAATGTGTATGCTGTTATTGATTGCTTCCTTGCCTGTGTGTGCCCTATAGCCGACGGAGTAGACGAAGGAAGGTACCCCGAGCCGGAGATCGGAGCCGACTACTGCGAGCAGGAGCCCGAGATCCCGAACGCCGAGCCAGCACTCCCCGAAGACTTCGAAGACGGCAAGTTCAATCTCATCCTTTGATGCATGCTTTGATCCTAGTTTTACAAATATAACCCTATACCCATTTTATAAATTGCATATTGTTTTATTGCAAAAACATGGTAGGATAGCCACCCTTGATTGCTATGATTGAACCTTGTTTTGGCCTAAACGGGTGCTTTAAAATGTGTGAGTGCTTTCAAAATGTGTGAGTGCTTTAAAAATGGAAATGAGATATGTTTGGAAAATGAGTAAAGAACTGAGTAGACGGGATGGACGTGTGTGTCAGGAGTATGGGTGAGCTCGTACCTGTGTGGTTGAGCGTGTTGGGAGTTGTCCATCTTGTCTGTTAAGGACCGGGTTGCGTGACATCTCACCTGACCCAAATCGTCGTACAACCACTCGACCGTTGTATGTGGCAATGACTTAGCATAAACCCCACTAGTTAATCTACTTGCCATCCGGTGTGCGGGTGAGCGGCGGGAGACCAAGGAGTAGGGGTACGCTCTGTGTGAGGTACGCCCTGGTTATGTGGGATAACCCCTTGGGTGCTTCCGTGGTGGCTCGTAGCGTTAGCTAAGGTGGGTAATGGCTTTGATAGGATCCGTACAGGCACTGAGGTGTCTGTGTGACGGTACCCTACTTGTGGGTAAAGATGTACAACCTCTGCAGAGTGTCAAACCTATTCGAATAGCCGTGTCCACGGTATTGGACGAGTCACGGTGTGGTCACAAAAACTAGTGTTTGGGTTTGGGATGTTTTCTGGTGTGAGTTGTTTTCCGGGTAAAGTGTGTGGCTGTGTGCCTGGGCTACTGCGGACGGGGAGTCCGGTAGTTCCACAGAGGTTTTCCTAAAACAATTGAGTCACTTTGGTTATGAAAATGTTTGCGAAAACCTTTTTGAAATGAACCCCTGCATGAGTAAGTTTGCAAAATGGACCTTAACCCGATCCTTGTTATACTTTATGCATGAATCTGCTTATAAGCCCCTCCGTGGGTGGGGTTGGATTTGCTGAGTACGTATGTGCTCATCTTTGTTTTACTAACTATTTTTCAGAGGAGGGTCCCGATTACATTCCCGAAGACGTTGAGTAGGTCGCTGCCCTACACCCAACTGTGCCTGTGTACCCAGGGCCTCCACAGAGAGCTTCCATGGTGTGGTACTCTGATGAGGCTATGGAAGCCTTTGCTATTGTAGTGTGGTCGTTAGCGTTTGTGTTGTTCCTTGTAGCATTGGCACTTCCGTGCCCTCTGTGTCACCGTGATGTAAAAGACTGATCCACCTGTTGTAATAAATGTGTTGCCAGTCTCCTGGGACTGGTATTTGTGTCACATTTGGTCACCTCTGATGAGGGGACGCTTCAAGTGGTTTTTCTCATCTTGTTAAAAAAAATTGAAATATGCACAAGAATTATGTATCTTTGTTCTAAGAAGATAGAAATTTGTTACAACGCGGGCTGATTGAGCACTCGCACACAGAGTTTACACATATAGTAGGACTAGGACATTGCCCGTGCGTTGCTATGGACTAAAAAAACTAAAATGAACATATAACATACTATTTCATAACTCACCAAGATCTTAAGTAACCACTTTTCAATAATTAGCATGACACGTAATTGAAATTTTTCAAATCCCGTGTTAATGCACATACACAAATGTGAGTGTAACTTTTTTCCATCGACATTTACACGAGCTCGATGTTGATATCCGTCATGGAAATTCAATGAAAAGCATTAACCTACATTAGTCTATGTGTGAGAAGTCTAACAAAATCTATGACATAGAATGTTTCTCTTTCGTTAAGATTTTCAGAAGGAAAAAAGAGTAGCAGAGGCATCTGATGTTGATACATATATTCATGTTAGCCAGTTTCTGTGAAGCACAACAGTTTGTCCATGTTGGCCAGGGCCAAAACTTTTGGAATGTCATAATTCCCGCTGAGGTTTGCCGGGTACTTCTTGAACTCCTAGAAGTTGGCGACTTTGGCCATCTTCTGCATGTCAATCTTCTGAATTCTGTTCCATGTAATGTGAGGTGGTTGTAGTCAAGGTGTGGGTATCCTTACTCCTCTCCCATCTTGTTGCCTTCAGTTAGCTCATTGTTATGTTCATTTTGCAATTTAGAGCTTCCACCTGTACAACCATTCAAATTTCAGCAAGTCACTTTTAGATTCAAGGAGATGAATTACACAAATATAAAGGATAGATAATGTGTGCAATGTTTTTTTGGGCACATGAACCAAGCATAGTAAGTATATATAATTCAGTTAGCTCATCATTGTTAGGATCTGTTTGTAATTTGGAGCTTCCACCTGAACAACCACTCAATGATTTACATCTGCACCAAAAATAATGAAAGAAGGGAGATAATACTTGGCTAGACTGAGATGAACAGTACCTCCCCAAATGCATTTGAATGGCTACTGTATGCTTACTATATCTTATTTCATATAGCACACTGTCCAAAATACAAAAACAATATTTAATTAACAAAGTCACTGAAATAGTATGCAAAACCACTGCACTGACGTATCCCGATTAAAAGAATGTGTTTTAAAAATGAATTAACATAAAGTTGACAGCCATGAAGAAATTACACCAACTGAGCAATATTAAACTTGGTAGCCAACCTGATAGTACAGAAATTCTAAAAACACCATGAATCAGCTTTACAGTAAGACTATAATATGAACATTAAATAACAGGAAGGAAGGCACACCCAAGAAATGATATTAAAGTGTCACTCAGTCTTGTGTTGGTTAACTAAACATGGAAATATGATTATTAATTACCTCTGATCTTTTCAAGAAACAAATGGGAGAGAATCAGAGAATATTCACTCTTCCTGTACCTTTAGCATCTTTCTGCTTTCTAACTGAATAAATGCAGGAACAAAAGCGAGGGCAAGCACTTACCAATGTGTCATCCTTGACATCACCGTAGTCCTTCACAGCAGTCAGCAAACCAGGATCTGCAATAAAATAACACACAAGATCAATGTACAAGTAAGCAGTAGCCAGTAGCAACGGAGGAAAGGAAGATCAGCACGCTGCAAGCTAAGGAAAAAGTTGTAATCACTCTCGCAACAAGCACTTTAGTTTGCAGGTGTAAAAAAAAGTGAGAAACAAATAAAAAGTAGTAGACATAACACACGTAGCATCAATAACAATGAGAATAATCCTGATCAGCACATTAGCAGTTCATCTAAATGGGGCATTCCAACTGCCACACTGGCAAGCATTAGTAAGTGGCACTGAACAGAGTAGTTGCAAAGCGCCAAAATGAAAATGGTTATCTACAACGGTTATCTACAACGGTGAATAACCCTGGAGTAATTGAATCAAGCTTGGAAAACACTGGCTTAGTATTTTTTTCCCTTTACAACTCAGCTCCTACTTTATGAAAAGTTATATGAGACAAAATGAAAGTAAATTACATCAGATTTTTTAGGCAAATTAAATACTGATGTGGAAAACCAATAGTTATGCTTCCATGGTTGCTGCAGCAGTCCTTAAGCTTGCGGATCCCTTCCACAATCTGGGTCTGAGGAAGCAGAAAATCCTCAGGGAGGTGATCCATTCAGAGTTCACTTTAGAAATATACACATCAGCCTAACACATGGTTCCATTCAGAAATATACATTTTTTACAATGTTTCAAAGATAGACATTGACCAGTGACCATGATATTAAATGGGATCAGAGGGGAAAATCTAACTTATGGAAAGGTTCATCAATACCAGTGACCTCCTAATGCACGAAGCTTGAGGCATCATCACTTCTCCAACCAGATCAGGAGACCGACATGATAAAGGAGTGTGTGACAATTAAAACGAAAATATGAACCAGTCAATAAACTTAAAACTAACTTTCCTTTTACCTTCATGTATTGCAATGACACACGTCTGATTGTTGTCCACTAAAGGCATCACATAAATACTTGTGATCAAGATATCCAAACCTTCTGGACCTTCTGATAATGGAACAACTGGAATCAACTCTGTCTTCGCTCCAGGTGAAATGATCGATAGGATCCTAATCTCAACAGACAATAGGCATTGATTAACAGTGTGACTGCTGCTGCAAAAAAATCTAAACGGGCACAAATGGTCAATATGAGTCACAACTCGAATTGCCCTAAAAAGTAAAAATCGAATTTGTAATAATTTCACTCAATCATGCCAAGCAACTCATCTTAGACCCAAGAACAAAAAGCTAGAGGCATGATCTGTAAGGACAGGTAGATCTATAGAAGGATTACCTCCCTATAGCACTTCTGGTTCGTCACCGTAATGCAGAGGCCAACAATATGGATCATCTCCAAGGGGCAGTTCCTCTCGCTGCCGTCGCAAGCCACGGGCCAAACTGTAAGGACAGGTAGATCTATAGAAGGATTACCTCCCCGGAGCACTACTGGTTCGTCACCATAATGCAGAGGCCAACAACATGGACCGTCTCCAAGGGGCGGTTCCTCTCGCTGCCGTTGCAAGCCATGAGCTAAAACTAAGCGGCAGGCGGCTCGAATCTGAACCCCAGGTCAGTGCACCCACGAACCGCATCTAGGTCGTCGTCAGTGGTGGATGCGCACGAGAGTTGGCCACTGTTGATCCCTCGATCTACAAGACGCCAAGTTCGGAACGAGTAGCTGCACTGAATAAATTTAGTCAGGTAAGCTCATATGTTTGCATACCCTGTATAAATCAAATCATTGGAGGAGGAAAAAAATCGCATCATATGCAAATAAGCAAACATCAATCCATCAATGTTTATATTGCGGTACCTAAATTTTGTTTTACAAGGACTGAACAGATTCTTGATATCTTCAAATTGAGAATATTTCTTTTCGTGAACTACACAAAAGCACATAATCCTTCATCAGGGTTAGCTAATGTGTAAGAACAATCTAGAAATCCCCACACTGGCAAGTAATTTTACCCTACCCACACAAGTATAAATTGGTATAGCCTTGGGCTTACCCTTGCTCTGGAACTCGGTCTCCATCAGTTACAGTATTAAGCTATTTCCCTCTTTAGCTGGCCTGAGCCTTGCTGACTTAGCTGTTGGATGCAAAGAAGATTGTTGTTTACATTGCAGCCAATATAAATGGGCAAAAGTAGATCCGTTTTCTTTTCATCTACAAGCTATTCATGATACCCAGAATAGTTTTGCAGCACTTTATAGTAATTTCCAACGTTTAATTTGCACAAAAAATTCGAATGCATATTTGTTGACTAAACTGGCATGTAACATTATACGTCCTAATAGGTTGAAAGATGTGCAAGATTTATTTGACAGATGTACAATCAACGCATCAATACCCATGACAAAGCAATGGCGATGCATGTACACTTAAATCTGGAACAGACATTGTGAATAAAGAATGAACATTCTCTATTTCTCTGGTGAACATATCCAAACACATGCTCAGGTAACTCGATCTACAATGCTACGCTAGATTTGCATTCGACTTAGCTGAGCAATAAGATAAGAAAGCATTACCAGCCCTAGATGCATTGACGATCTCCTGCGCCTCCTGCTCAGCAGCCAGCGGTTGCTGAATCCCGCTCTAGCAACTGTTCACGCCCATCTCTCAGGTACGCCGAGGGAGGGATGCTGAGGGAGGGATCTTGGCACTGGAGATCTGGGTCGAGGCGGGCGGGTTCGTTGGCTGGAGTGGTGGAGGCGGAGCGGACGGTGCACCGCAGACAACTGGGGCGCCGCGGACGACGGTTCGACGGAGGTGGAGCCGGGAACTCCGGCCGGCTCCTCGTGTCGTGGGCACCGCAGGCCCCCGTGCTGCGGCACCCGTCGGTGGGCGCGTTCGTCGCGCACTCCGGTTGGGGATCCGTCGTCGAGGGGATGTCCGGCAGCGTGCCTATGGCGTCCCGCCCCTTCTTTGGGGACCGACAGATGAATGCGCGCGACGTGGCGCGCCGGTGGTGCTTTGGCAAGGTGCTGGACGAGGACACGCCGATGACGCGCGGCGGCGTGGCAGAGGCGGTGGCGTCGCTGCTCACGGGGGAGGAAGGGGTCCGGATGAGGGCCAGGGCGCGGGATCTACAGGCTAGGGTGGTCAGGGCGTTCGAGGCCGTTGTGATGTAAGGGAGGGGGCGTCGTGGGGAAATCCGCCGTGGGGATCTGCCGTCGTGAGGTGAGGGAGGCGGCGTCGCGGGCGCGCGGTGGTGGCGAGGCGCGGCGGAGTGAGGAGAGGGGGGCGCGCGGTGTAGGCGGAGGCGGAGAGCGAGGGGTGACCGGGCGTGGAGGCGGGGGATTGGGCGGTTCACGCGAGTGAAGTGGGGAGGAGGTGCGGGGTGAAGGCGCGGCACGGGGTGGAGGCGCGGAGGTGGACGGCAAAGGTGAACCAATGAAATTGTCTTACTTTCACTCTTTTTAGTAGTAGAGATAGAGATTATACGGCTAACTAAACAACTGAGGCAAGAAAGAGGGGGCAATGTCGTAATCTCGATGGCCCATTTACAATCCCTGTCGCTGACGGTGACCAGCCGAGAGTGTCGCCATCCAACGAGCTCCTGCTTGCATCCAAAGTTCTCCTTCCCGCCAAATGAGGATTAGGATGGGATTTAGATAATTTGGAGATGCTCTAAGCAAAAAAATAACGAATAAGTTGTTTTTTCATCGATTTTTATGTCGTATGATTTAATTTTGCAACTACGCATAGCGGGGCACGGCGACGGGCACATGTTCCAGTCATGTCAGCATTCATGCATCGCGTCATTGCAGCCTGTTCGTTTGGCTGGTGGCTAATGGCTGGTGTTGATTTGTTCTGAGAGAAAAGTACTGCTGACTGATTGTTGTTGGCTGGTTTGTTCTGAGAAAAAAGTACTGCTGATTCGTGGCTGATAAGGCAAACGAACAGGGCGTTGTTCATTTTCTACCGCATTGTCTGTTTGCATTTTGTTTTTCAAATAGTCAGTCATATATACACACATCGACATGGATCGAGTTTGAGGGCATTATTGCTACCCTGATCGATTTTCGCATGATCTATGCATAAATTGATACCGACGGCTAGTAGTTTTAATTTCCATCAGCTAGCTGATTGGTATCCTCAGAGGTCAGAGACCTCCAAGGCAACTTCTCCCTTCGAGCCCTTCCACGGCGAGGCGATGGTCGACCTCCCATTCGAGCACTCACTGATCAGCCATCAATCGTGTCGATGGAGACGCCGCCGCTGAAGACATCCGTCAGCGCCGTGGACGACTGCAGCGACGCCTTGAGCAGCATGACGGCCTGCCCATCAAACAAAAAGTTCAGAACTCGTGTCGTCAGAGACATGCCTACGCATTGAACTCTCAACGACGGATCGGACGCGCAATGTAGCAAAAGTATATGAGCGATGTGATCACCTCTTTTGTGCCGAGCTCGACGGTCATCTCCTCCAACGCGGAGCAGTCCCTCACGTTGAACTTCTTGAGCAGCATGATGGCGGAGATGGTGGACATGGGCGCGACGGTGAGGTCGTCCATCACCAGGTACATCACCACCTCCCTCACGTACCCGCCGGCGCTCTCCCCGCGCGCCTCCTGCGCCTGCGCCAGCGCCAGCTTGCCGTGCGCGTCCCCGGGCGCCCACCGCATCTCCACCGTCATCGGCTGCCGGCACCCGGGGCACGGCATCCCCGACACGTCCGTCACGATCGTCGGGTTCCCGCGGCACGGGGTCGTGTACGCGGCGCACCGGAAGTACCGCTGCGGCGGCGGGGGAGGCGCCGGCTTCGGGAGCGCGCCCTCGCCGCCGAGCAGCAGCGCGGCCGCGGCCGAGGGGAGCGCGGGGCTGAGGAGCGTGTCGCGGTCCGGGGACGCTGAGATGAAGAAGGCGTCGTCGAGGGCGCGGGCACCCGCGTAGAGCGTGCCCAGGGAGCCCGGCGCGCGCTCGCCGTGCTTGGCGAGCGCGCGCGCCGCGAGGCCCGCCGGCACGCGCAGCAGGCCGATCAGGAAGTCCACCGCGTCCTTGCGCGCCTCCGCGTACAGCACGCGCCGCGAGCGCTTGTCCACCAGCAGCTTCAGCTGCGGGCCGCCAGCGGCCGGCGTCGCGTCTTTCGCCGCCGTCGCGGACGCCATTGCCGGGCCGGGGCGATCAGTTGCTTGATCGATCTCTAGAGACCTGCAGAGCTTTCCTTGTGTTCAAGGACGTGGTTGCCGCCAAAAACTAGCTTGTTTACCGAGGTAAAAGTACGTGTCTGGAACTGTGGAGGGAACCTGTAAGAGCGTTGCAGCTACTTATACTGTGTATAAACGTCCCGGTTGCCACTTGCGAGACTTGCCGTGCATGGAGAAGAAAGATTCGGCTCCGGATGAGGTAATCGGAGACGAAGGGAAGGAGGATTGGTATATTTGCGGTTGAAGCATGCTGCTTTCACCCCCAAGGATTGGTAACGTTGCCGTAAGTGTTACAAAAAGAATTCTAATTGACCTCCTTAATGATGCACACCAAGGGGCAGCACACAAGGGTTTTATGGCCTTAAACCCCTCTAATGGCAGCTCCTAATAGCAGCCATTAGAGGGTGGTATAAAGTGCCACTATATGGTGTCATCAAGTCTCATTCTTATGACCTTGTAACTGATTATGTAATCACCCTATAAAAGGGAACAATGAGATCAATGAAATTTTACTAATTCACTATTCACTTATCTCTACAAAATTTCTGTCTAATACGTTATCAGCAGCTCTTCTACTGAGCAAGAGTGGTAGCACCAGCCATCCAACGAGTAAGATGACTTACCTACGCCTTCCCCTTGATGTTGGCTCCTCTCTCCCAAGAAACCTTCGCGCTCGTGTTCTGCGCCACCTCCTGCACCAACAAGTTGATGCGCTCCTCCGAGCGCCGGCGCGCCGTCCTCGACGTGGCGGGGGCCGTGCGGTTATGCCGGACGTGGCACCCGCCACGACAACGGCGCCGCCGCCCGCGAGCCGCAAGAGCTCCAAGTAACGACTCGAGCACTCTCGCGGCTCGTTCAAATCGAAGCGTTAGGGTGCAGCAGAGAACGTCGTTGATCCGGCTTCACCTCGTCGCGCCATTTCGCCAGTGGCTTCACCGGAGTACACGCCGGCATCTCCGGAGTATACTCCAACGCCGGTCGGACCGCCTGGATTCTTCATCAGAAGGACTATGGCTGCGCGTACGGGAGCTCTCCCCTTCTACAATAATACAGGGGGAGGCTCCAGCATCACACCTGTGGCCGCGCCACCGGAATTCATCGACCTTGAGCCTGCATCTCCACCACCTCCGCCACCAGCTCCTTTTGCTCCGGTCGCCGGATCGCGCAGCGAGCCGGCAAACCGCCGTCCAGGGCCGCGCCCGCGCCCAAATGGATCTCGACCGGCACATCCCGGCCGGGAATGGCGCCGATGGCGATGGAAGCGCCCCCCCTCACCCTCCGGTGAGGGGGAAGCCCGAGCGCGGGAGAGTGGGTCCGGGAGGAGCGGGTGGTTGACGGCGGCGGCGCCGCCGGCGACGGCGGCGGCTCCCGGCGACGACGGCGGCGCCGCCCGGCCGACGGCGGCGGCGCCGGCGACGGCGGTGGCTCCCGGCCGACGGTGGCGACGCCGGGCGACGGCGGCGACGCCCGGCGACGCCCGGCAACGCCGGCGGGCGGCGGCGCCGGGGGGGAGGCGGCCGACGGCGACGGCGGGAATGGGTGGGGATTAAGGTTTCCCCACCCGAGCCGGGCCTTTAGGCCATGGTGGCCGTGGCAGGCTGGGCCGGTCTAACCGGCCCACCAGCCCGCACCGTTCCGCCCCCCCCCTCCTGGACCTAAAGCGGTGGTGGGCCAAAAACAAGATTGTCTCGGCCCACCACCCAAATAAAGTTTAGTTATTTTCTGATTTTATTTTCAGCTATTTTACACTTTGGTCCTTTCCCTTTTGTCGTATTTACATTACGCAAATAATTTGTGAGAATACATGTCTTTTAGACTTTTGTAATTCTCCCTATATATATATTTATTTAATCTTTAGCATTTCCATGTTTCTTTATTACAAGCAATTTTCCTTTTGCAAATTTACTTCCATCATACTACTTTATGTATTTATTTTATGCAATAATTTATTGTTGGAGTTTATTTTAAATTCACATAATATTGCATAAATATTGCCATAATTTCTCAAAATTGTTGGCAAAACCCATTGTAGGAATGGAAGGCAAAGTAACCAAAGAGTTTGAGTTCCTCGCTCTTGATGGTTCCAATTTCCCTTCCTGGGCGATGGATGTCAAAGTACAACTATCGACCCTCGAACTATACAGATGTATAGATGATACGGCCGAAGGGACGGTAAACCCCTCCAACATGTCAAAATTCTCTGCCTTAAAGGTTATGAGAAACCATATCCATCCGGATTTAAAAATGGAGTACATGTATGAGGAGGACCCCCGTGTTCTATGGACATCTGCGAAAAATCGTTATGAACAACATAAAGCCATTGTCCTCCCCGAGGCAATGCATGAGTGGAACCACTTACGTCTACGGGATTTCAAAGCGTGGATGAGTTCAACCATGCCGTTCATAAGATTTGCTCTAAGCTTCGATTTTGTGAGAGAGAACCTACCGAAGCGGACAAAATTGAGAAAACTTTGTCTACGATGCTCCCTTCGGAAAGGATTATCACTCAACAATATCGTGAAAAGAATTTCACGTCTATTCTTCGCTCATTCAAACATTGAAACGAGCGAGAAAAGAATCATGAGCTCACCGTGTGGAACTCAAATCGGCGCCCATTGGGCACCGTACCACCGCTGAAGTACATGCAAATGCGAAGAAAAATGGTCCCAAAGGGAACATACAGACTGAAAATTCCTCAAGCAAAGGCAAACGTAAGAGAGCCAAAAAGCCACGTGGGAACGCCCCAAAGGGGAAAGGTATTTCTAAGCCTAAAAATGAGAGTAGCAACAAAATCGCCTGCTTTAGGTGTGGTTGCAACAATCATATTGCTAAGAAATGCAGAACTCCTAAACATTTGGTCGAATTATACATGAAGTCCGTGGGTCGTACACCGGAGACAAAGAAGTACGAAGCACACTTCGCCTCTCAAGCGCTGGAGACTAGAGCTATGGACCCCATCCCTCATGGAGCGGGAACGAGCAACACCAAGACTCCGCCAAGTAGGGAGGAAAACTTCATGGATGTCGACAGGATGCTCGTGGAATATACTTCCAACGACACCTATGGAGACCTCATATAGACTCCATAATTTCATTTTGCAAAAGAAGTTATTGTAATAAAGACATGATGTTGCTATTAGTTGTCATAATGCACTTGTGATATCAATATATTTGTATGCTTTTTCTATATCTTGACATCATTTTTATAATTTAATTTTTGCATTGTATAGATTGTTACGGGAGTCAATCCAATGGAAGAAGAAATATGCCTAGTGGATAGTTGCACCACTAACACTATACTTAGGGAAGTCAAATTTTTCCAAACTCTCACAAAGAGAGAAGGGCAAGTTTTGACCATCGCAGGACGCGATGCTACGATAGTTGGTTCTGGTAGAGCCACTATCGTACTTCCAATGGGTACACAAATTAATATCGAGGAGGCATTATTGTATCCCGATTCAACACGTACTCTACTAAGTTATAGAGATATCCGGAAAAATGGGATTCATGTGGAAACACATGAAGAATACAATGAGGAGTTCCTTCTCTTGACCAAAGATACCGGATATGGCAAACAAACACTTGAAAAAGTGCCTTCTCTCCCGTCTGGATTGTACTACACATACATTAAACCCGTACCACATGTTGCATACAAAGTGATTTTTCAGAATGTGGATGCATTCAAAACTTGGCATGAACGCCTTGGCCATCCTGGCATCGGGATGATGAGAAAAATCATGAGCAATTCAAGTGGACATGGTATGAGCGACGAGAAAATTTCCGGAATCCTCGGATTTTATATGCACCTCATGTGCAACTCGGGAAATTAATTTTAAGACCATCACATCTCAAAATACAGGTTGAACCACTAAAGTTTCTTGAACGCATTCAAGGTGACATTTGTGGTCCCATTCAACCTTTGTCTGGACCGTTCAGATACTTCATGGTTCTAATAGATGCATCCACAAGATGGTCTCATGTGTGTCTTTTATCGACACGGAACCATGCTTTTGCAAAATTGATCGCACAAGTCATCAGACTTAGAGCGAGTCATCCCGAACATCGAGATAAAATCAATCGACTGGACAATGCGGCAGAATTTTCTTCCAAAGCCTTCAATGATTATTGTATGGCATTAGTGAAAGTGCATCTAGGCCCCTAAGTGGATTTTGGTGAATTGAATGACAAGGCGATTAAAGGACTAATGTTTTTGTTTAAGATCGTGAGCGAGGTTTTCATTATATATTCATGAGCTACTTTTGAAGTATTTTATATATGGATGTATTTTATGGCTCACATCTACAAAGATAAGTATTTGGTGCAAGGCTTCATGAGTTTATTAAAAGAGAACAAGATGATGAGTATACATTTCATGGTTCTAAAAATGGAAGCTTGCATATCCGTTGTCAATCAAGATCAAGCATTTGAAACGGGACTTTCAAATGAAGGTTAATTGCGTGTGAAGCAAAATGGAACTCAAAGTGGATTGGATAAGTGATGAAGAGATCAACCGAGATGTCTAGGGTGAGGGACTAAGCAATCTTTGGGGCCGTAGCTAAGCCGCCATAAGTGTTTTGCTAGGGTGAAGGTCTAGCATCCGTGGGGTCTTCAAGTATCATATTCAAACCTTAATCGAGGGAAGCTTTGCAAGTCATCAACTCGTTAAGATTGGCAACATGGAGTGGCCATGGATCAAAGTGTGCATTCTTATGCTATATGGAAAGATCCTAAGTCACTAGCTCAAGTATGGACGTGCTCAAGTCAAAGGCTAAGTTGAAAGCTCTCAAGTGGTTATCGATCAAGTATGGCAAGAATTGAAGATTGTTCAAGCTCAAGAGGTCATCAAAGCTCTTTTACTCTTTTCTTGAGTATAGGTATGCCGTACTATCAAGAGGGATGCAACTTAGCAAGTTGACCAAGTCAAAGTGCTCATTAGTTGACCTAAGTGAGATCTAGCCCTTGAGTGTGCTAACTAACCCTCCTAACCTAACCTGGGTCATTTCATCTCGATGGTGAAGTGCTAGTTTCCTTAAAAAAGGGTTTTGGGGCAACTCGGGGCCTGACCGGTCTGACCGGTCAGAGGCACCGGTCTGACCGGTGCCGCTAGCCCAACGGCTAGTTTTTCATACACCGGTCTGACCGGTGTAGGGCACCGGTCTGACCGGTGCCGCCCGGGGTCTAACGGCTAGTTTTCTTCTTTGAGGGGTATAAATACCCCAAGCCCTCTTCAGGTGAGGGTTGCTTGCTTCTAGTGTTGTTCTTTGAGATCCCAAGCCATTTCTAACTAGCTCTAAGCCTTAGTGGCTCTCCCCAACCATCTCTTTGTGAGATTTGTGGATTCAAGCCATCATCTTTGTGTTGGGTTGAGAAAGTGAGCCTAGGAGTGACTTTGTGAGCTAACAAGAGCAGGTTCCATAGCTTGAGCACTTTGGTTACGAGTCTACAAACTTTGGTGCATTTGTTACTCTTGGAGGTTTGCCTCCTAGACGGCTAGGTGTCGCCGGCTAGCTCCCAAGGTTGTGGTGAGCGAGCGGGAAGTTTGTGAGGGCTGCGATCTTGCCTCTTCGTGGAAAAGATCACCTTAGTGGAAAGGAGGAAAGTGGTTGAAAGAGACCGGCTTGTTGTGGGAATTGTCCCTTACAAGCTCCTCAACGGAGACGTAGCCATTCCTCAGTGGGTGGTGAACTTCGGGAAACAAATCCTTGCTTCCTCGTGCGATTCCTCACTCTAAGTTGTTTTTCTAGCATATTTCATTTGCTTCCGCTTCGATCTACTTGGGTGTGTTACTCGTGCGTGCGGGGCTCATTACTCGCTTGTGATCATCTACAAGAGCCACACCTTGAGTTTGGTTCGTGCTAGAAGCCAAGAGGTGCTTGAAGTTGTTTTTGCAGGTTCTCGTGCTACACCGGTCTGACCGGTGAGGTGCACCGGTCTGACCGGTGTCATCTGTGAAGACCGATTAGGCTTGACCGGGTCTCGACCGGTCACCACCACCGGTCGACCGGTGGAGCACTTGTCAGCTCAAGTGATTTGGGGGAAAAAGTTTAATTTGGTCGTCACGCCTATTCACCCCCCCCCTCTAGGCGACATCAAGGTCCTTTCAATTGGTATCAGAGCTTGGTGCTCCGATTCGAGCTTAACCGCTTGGAGTTCTTCGATGTCGACAACTTGTGAGGTACCGTTTGAGCCTCTAGCTCTAGATGGCTCAAACTATTCTTCTTGGTGCTCTAATGTTCACATTGCACTTAAGGTTTTGGGCCCTACCGCCGAGAGCATTATGGTTGCGAGTATCCTTCCAAAGGATGAGACATGTGTCTCGCCAATGGACTTGGAGAAGAAGCGGCTTAATGCTCTTGTTACTAACCTTTTGTGTAGTTGTGTATGTAGCGAACTAAAGTACATTATCCTGAAGAGCAAAAAGATTTCCGAAGATGCTCATCTCATTTGGAAATTACTACTTGAGTTGGTAAACACCAAATGGGATGAACTCGAGAGTGATGATGAAGATGAGTCAGTGGAGATGTGCCCTACCTCTACAACATCCACTGAGCCTCAAGCATCAAACCTCAAGCAAGAAGAAGAGCAAAGAAGCGAAGACGTCGTCTCTCTGCAGGGACCGGTCGGACGGTGACACCCACCGGCCGACCGGTGCCGCAGGGGCACACCAACTTGCTTGATGGCCAAGAAGGAGAAGAGAAGCAAGAAGAAGAGACAAGCCAAAGGGGCTAAGGACCAAAAGATTGAAGTCTCAAGCTCTCCGTCAAGAGAACTTGAGCTTCTCAAATCCGAACTTGCGTCCTTGGCTTGTAAGTATGAAACATTGGCTAACAAATATGATCATGACATCAAATCCTTTGCTTGTAGAGCTAAATTAGAAGAAGACGCCAATGATGATCTAGAAGCCAAACTAGCGAAGCTCACTAGCGAGCATATGGTCCTACAAGCTAATCACAATGAACTTGAACTTTCCTTTGAGAAGCTTGTTGATTCTTATGCAACACTAGAGATAGCCCATGAGGTTGTGCTTTCATCGGTAAAATCTCTACAACCTCTATCTCACACATGCACTTGCTCACAAGTTCAAGTTGTTTTATCTAGCGCTAATGATTGTTTGTCTCAAGCAAGCCAATCTAGCATTGAGCATGTACTTGTAGAATCTTGTGAAGACCTCATTGCTGCTTGAAAATGACAAACTAAAGCAAGAGGTCGAAAAGCTCCAAAAGGACTTGTGTGTGTTGAAGGAGAAGAGCAAAGTGCAACCTTCTCAAGATAACCGTGAAAGCATGGTGAAGAAGCTTGGGAAGGGATCAACCGCCACTAGTTCAACCCCTCAACAAGCTACAAGGTTCCACAAGCACAAGATTCAAGAAAAGAGCGAGGTTGGGCAAATCAAACCCCAATATCGCCCGATCAAGCACAAGGCACAAGAGTCACTCTCCAAGAAGCCTAGAAGCTCCAACAAGTGGAGGGTGTGCTACAAGTGCAGAGAGAAGGGACACCTTGCCAACTCGTGCCCAAAAGCAACAACGGGCAGTGGATCTGACCGTGACCGGTCAGACCGGTGCATGCCACCGGTCAGACCGGTGCCGGCCGAGACGAGCCTCACTTCAAGCAAACAAGGCAAGGAAGCCACCTTCTCCAAGAACAAGTCTCAGAAGCAAGTGTAGAAAAGAAATTGCAAGGAATGGGGTGACCAACAAGAACAAAAGTCGTATTTGCTACGAATGCCGTCAAAAGGGTCACATGGGCGGGGATTGCCCAAATGGTAATGTTCCTAAATCAAACCTTGTCCATTATGATTTCCATAAGCTTAGGAACGATAAGAATAGAACTTGTGCTATGAGGGAGATTAGTTCACCTCATTGTAGCATGAGGGCTATTTGGGTTCCTAAACACCTTGTGACTAACCCAATAGGACCCAACAAGTGTTGGGTACCAAGGAATGCTTACTGAGCTTGCAGGTTGAAAGAGATGCATTGAGCACATGGTTGGAGGACTTAGAAATCTTGATGAATTCAATTGACCATGTGAAGAGCAAACTCATATATTTCGTGAAATCAATGACATCTCGGTAACTAATGTGCCCGATTGAGTCTAAGTCACTTTGGTTCTTGGTGAACACTTATGTGAAGCTCTTCTTGCATGAGCAAAGCATGAGGTGGTGACTTTGACTATTTTTATGAAGATTTACCTTCTCATGCCATTCGATACCTTTAATGGCTCTCTAGTAGAGCAATACCTTATCCTTGGATGCAGGTCTGAAATTAGTGATACATTCACTCACTCAAGGAAAAGGGAAGGAAAAATCACCAAAATGGGTCAGAGGGTGGTCACCGGTCTGACCGGTGACTGGCACCGGTCTGACCGGTGCCAACGCAGCCGAGAACTTGAGCGGGTGACCCGGCACAAGTGCCGGGTGACCCGTACGCCTCGAATCTTTGCGCAGGTGACCGGCATGAGTGCCGGGTGACCGGGGGTTGTCCAAACCCTCAAGATGAAGGGTGATTTGGCGTCAAAGGTTATGAGAAGCCGAACACATGACAATTATCAAATCATTTGTGTGTTATGACCAAGTTTTGGAATGAGCCTCAACATGTTCTTGATTGAACAAAGTGCCTTGGTCGAGAAATTCAAATTCTCTAGCACTACTTAAGGGGGAGCTCATTACAAAACTTGAGTCACTTATGGGACTAACAATTTCGTCTGAGTGATCTTGTAGTCTCATGCGTTTGTGCATCTCAAAGGAAGCTCTCGATAAGCGTAACTTCCAAAAGAACAAGTAAGAGCTAACGTTGTTTGAAAGTAAATATATGCACAAATGAAATGGTCCTAAGGCAAAGGTATGTTTTCACGAAACTCATTGAAATACCTTAATGCATCTAGGCCATAACATCATGCTAGTGTGCCATCCTTAGCATGTAATGCTTCAAATGGACCTCTTGAGCTCCTCTCTAGATATTTGGTTGATATCTTTGCTTCTACTCGTCTTTGTGTATCGAGGACGAAGATATGAGCCAAATATTCTTGTTAGGGCATTCATTGGAAGTGGATGCATGCACTCTGTGAAATAGGATAGATGTTTTCGAAAAATCAACTAGCATGAATAGGAAGTGTGCTTTCTTTGAAAAATATCTGGTTGTTGGTCTTAGTGACCCAATCAACTTAGTTGTGACTATAGTTCTACTTGTTTGATTGATGGCTAGTCACAATTAAGAAGATTTTCTCAAGTCCCTAAAAATCCATTCTTTTTATCTCTCTCAATCTTGGAAGGATCAAGAATTCGCAAATAAATTGGTTAATCCTCCTTTCCTATATAAACTGATGATCTTTGGATCAATATCATCTTAATATCTCATATCCAAAACATCTCTAAAGGTTGAAATGAAATTCTGTGTTGTGGCTCAAAGTTTGTTTCTCAAGGCCGCACCGGTCTGACCGGTGCAAGCCACCGGTCTGACCGGTGGTGGCCTTGAAGTCACATAATCGTGTTTATGCAACCTAAGTGGATGAGAATTGGTCTATAACATTTTTGGAGAAGTTTCAAGGAGCAAAATCTCAAAAAGGAGAAAAAGGGACGGTACTACCGAGGGCGTGTCGGTTCTACCGATAAGGACTCTCTCGTTAAATTTTATCGGGATCTTCGGTTCTACCGACGGGGGCCGGAAAAACCGATATGGCCTCTCCGGCTTGACCGCAGCTTGTCACCGGCTCGACCGGTGACCGTCACCGGTCCGACCGGTGACGCCGGCGCCGCCGCCCCGTGGGGCCACAAGTAAAAGGAATCCTTTTACCCCCCTCCTTCTCTCTCTCCTCCATCATTCACCATCCCACCACCGCCTCCAAACCGTGAACACCTCCTCCATCTCCTCTCTTTCATCTCCCTCACAATCCATGGTGATTTGAAGTTTGGACCAAGGAAAAGGATCAAGATTGCAAGCAAAAGGATCTCCCGAGGCCCCTCTTCACTTTCCCCTTCGTGTTTCTCGGATTCAACTCGAGTTCATCTCTCCAAAGGTATTCAAACCTTTCTTTTGCCCGATCTCCTCACTTGGTGCAAAGTTTTGAATTTCCTTTGGTAGAACATCTTCTGAGATCACCTAGAAGACATTCCTATAGATCCATAGCGTTTTGTTGGACACATTGTGAGAAATCACAAATTGGGTGCGGACGGCCTTCACCGGTCGACCGGTGGCCGTCACCGGTCCGACCGGTGGCGCATGTCCAACCCCAAATTGTGTTTTCTTCTTGTTTTTCAACACTTATCTATTCTAGGGTGTCTTTTGTTTATCTAGACAAAATCTTAGATCACCATCCGCTCGCATTGAATGTGGGAGCAATTGGCTCGTTCGGGTGGCACCGGCCTCGACCGGTGCCCTCACCGGTCGGCCGGTGTGGCCCGAAACGTACCCAACCGTTCGAACTTTCAAGTTTCAATTCCAATTCAATTCAATCTTTTTCCGGAGTCTTATACACTCTTGTCATCCTTTGTGTGACTCAGGACAGCCTATGGTGCGGGAAAAGGAAGGGGCTAAGAAAAGAAGAGAAGAAGTCCTAACTCGCCGAGGAGCCATCCCCGGTGATTTTGGGGAAGGGGGCAGCACTGTAAACATCAGCGGCAAGAGATTGAGACGCCGCTCAACTCAAGCTAGTGCTGAGGATCCCGATCTAGGAGGTGACACCGGAACAAGCAGCGATGACAATGTTGAAGATGAGACTTATCCGGGTCAGTTTGAGTTGAGGAGGCACCAGGAGGCTGGGTCAGACAGCGATGGTGCTGAGGATGAGGATGAGGATGAGGATGAGGAGGAAGAGGAAGAGGATGTGGATGCCATGGAAGAGGACGATGACGATCAGGGTAGGTTGAGGATCATGCCACCTACTTACATTTATCCTGATCGGCCGGTTAAGTACCACGGGTCGGGGATGACCAAGGCCCCGAAGAAGCTAAGGGACAAGAACCCTTATGAGGAGAGCAAGACCGCTTCGGATCCCGGATTTTGGGCTAAATTTCAGCAAGACTACTATGCTACGGTGATTATAAAGAAGCCCAAGATCACACACAAGGCTCGGTTGTGGATTGGGGGCACATGGCAAGGAAAGGAGACCCTATTTTTGATGAAGTAATCAAGCAATCGTGAGAGGCAAAGGGTCAAGTCACTTATGGGGTTCCGACATGATTGGAACAAAGAGATCATTGCCCAGTTCTTTGCCACAAGTGCACTTTGGTCACATTGAGGCCGACGGGGCCATGATTTGGATGACTAACGGCCAAAGGTACTCCATTACGTTCCACGGATTCTTGAGATGCTTTGGGATCATGGCGGGAGATGGGGGAGCTAAGGAAGCTCCATGATGAGGGGGAGCTAGAGAAGGATGCTTTGCACGTGATGTACCCTCGCGGTGAGCACGCCAACTTTGGGAAGGTGAAGAACCTCTATACCTACTTCGCCTGTCCTAAATAGGCTACTTAGGGTATCTATCACACCTAGAGATGGAAACCCCTCGGAAATCACTAAGTTTCGTAAAAATTTGATGGTGGCTTTGAGGCCGGGAGCTCCGGAATTCAGTGTTGGGGACTTCATTTGGCAAGAGATTAAGCATCTATCCGAAGACCCCAAGAAAATTTGCAGCTACAGCCCCTACATCATGTATATGATCGAAAAGGTTGCAAAGACCGAGTTTCCGAAGAATGTCACTCACAAGCCTCTAAAGCTCAATCCAAGCAAGAATCCACGGGTTCCATCTCCTAGAGTTGAGCATGCACCAGAACAGGAGGAAGAAATTTTTGAGGAGGGTGCAGGTCGGCCAGTTTCGCCTCTGGCTGGTGCTCAGGCCAGCACCGGTCTGACCGGTGCTGAGCACCGGTCTGACCGGTGGGGAGGCTGGCAGCCAGGCAGACCCCGCAGATCCACCTCTCCTTTGAAGAAGTTTCTCAACTTCATTTTTGGGATGTGTCGGAGCCAGCATGACATCCAGGTGGAGCAGCAAAGGTCAAGGCGGGCAAACAAGCAAATGCGGGATACGATGAAGCTCATGCACAATGCCCAAGGTTTTCAACCACCTCGATCTCCACCATCTCCAGAATCTCCTCCGGCTGAGATACCTTCCTTTGAAGAAAGGATGAGAGGATGGGCCAACTCGGATTTGCTTAACCAATACGGCCCTATGTTCTTCGAGTCTCAGCAAGGGCAAGGATCATCTTCATCAGTACCTCCTCCTCCACCACCATTTGTACCACCTCCTCCGGACGTAGCAGGATCGTCTCACTTCATGGAACAGGAGCAAGCACCCCCACCTCCTCCACCTCCCGAGCAAGTACACGATTGGGGCGCTCGCTTCTCCGCCGAGATCTTTGGCTACGACCCGTACTTCTATGGTAAAAACTGTGCTCCCATAGCTCATCCATCTCAGATCAACGTCTCGGAATCGATTTACCTAAACTCTCCTTTGCATTGGATTCTTGACGACTTTCAAATAGGAGGGAGCTCTCACCCAGGAGACGGATCACAAGGACAGTGATCAGCTGCTGCTTCTTCTCCAGGCCCTTCTTGGATGCTTGATGACAAAGGGGGAGAAGAATTGCGATTAAAGCCTCAAGTTTGTACTGTCGTGGTCGTCGTTCGTGTTGCACCGGTCTGACCGGTGCCCTGCACCGGTCTGACCGGTGCCTGCTGGCATTTGAGAAAAATCGTGTAATAAGTTAGAATTTGATCTTAGTGGACTTGAGAACTTTTGTATGAGTGCCACTGTGTGTTTCAAACCTTAATGTAATATTTAAGCGACTTTATTGATAGATTGTGATGCATGCTTTGAATGGTGTTTGTTTGTGTTGGCTATATGGAGCAAAGTGATCTAAACCAGCTTGCAACCCTGGCATGATCACTTTGGACCAAATAGCACACACTTCGTTGCTTTGTGCGTCGATCGGACTCGACCGGCCCGACCGGCCGGGGCACCGTCCGACCGGTGCCGCCCGGCTTGGGAGAGCTGGCGGGACTCGACCGGTCCGACCGGCCGGGGCACCGCTCCCTCGACCGTGTCGCCCAATCAGCTCATTTTTCTTTGCTTTGTGCATATCTTGTCATACGCATCACGGATTTTATTTTTGTCGCTCACACTTGTTGCACTCCACTGATTCTAAGATATAGGGGGAGCTCACACGACTTTTCTTCCAAATTTGTGCTAATGGCATTTAAGGCCATTTTCTTGAAATCAAACTCAAGCACAAATTAAGGGGGAGCTCTAGCTATATCTAAGAGTCTAAATGCGCTTTATTGCTTTATTTGTAAGCTTTAATCGAGTTGTCATCAATCACCAAAAAGGGGGAGATTGAAAGTGCATCTAGGCCCCTAAGTGGATTTTGGTGAATTGAATGACAAGGCGATTAAAGGACTAATGTTTTTGTTTAAGATCGTGAGCAGGTTTTCATTATATATTCATGAGCTACTTTTGAAGTATTTTATATATGGATGTATTTTATGGCTCACATCTACAAAGATAAGTATTTGGTGCAAGGCTTCATGAGTTTATTAAAAGAGAACAAGATGATGAGTATACATTTCATGGTTCTAAAAATGGAAGCTTGCATATCCGTTGTCAATCAAGATCAAGCATTTGAAACGGGACTTTCAAATGAAGGTTAATTGCGTGTGAAGCAAAATGGAACTCAAAGTGGATTGGATAAGTGATGAAGAGATCAACCGAGATGTCTAGGGTGAGGGACTAAGCAATCTTTGGGGCCGTAGCTAAGCCGCCATAAGTGTTTTGCTAGGGTGAAGGTCTAGCATCCGTGGGGTCTTCAAGTATCATATTCAAACCTTAATCGAGGGAAGCTTTGCAAGTCATCAACTCGTTAAGATTGGCAACATGGAGTGGCCATGGATCAAAGTGTGCATTCTTATGCTATATGGAAAGATCCTAAGTCACTAGCTCAAGTATGGACGTGCTCAAGTCAAAGGCTAAGTTGAAAGCTCTCAAGTGGTTATCGATCAAGTATGGCAAGAATTGAAGATTGTTCAAGCTCAAGAGGTCATCAAAGCTCTTTTACTCTTTTCTTGAGTATAGGTATGCCGTACTATCAAGAGGGATGCAACTTAGCAAGTTGACCAAGTCAAAGTGCTCATTAGTTGACCTAAGTGAGATCTAGCCCTTGAGTGTGCTAACTAACCCTCCTAACCTAACTCGGGTCATTTCATCTCGATGGTGAAGTGCTAGTTTCCTTAAAAAAGGGTTTTGGGGCAACTCGGGGCCCGACCGGCCGACCGGTCGGAGGCACCGGGCCGGACCGTGCCGCTAGCCCAACGGCTAGTTTTTCATACACCGCCCGACGGGGGTGTAGGGCACCTGCTCGACCGGTGCCGCCCGGGTCTAACGGCTAGTTTTCTTCTTTGAGGGGTATAAATACCCCAAGCCCTCTTCGGTGAGGGTTCTTCGCTTCTAGTGTTGTTGCTGAGATCCCAAGCCATTTCTAACTAGCTCTAAGCCTTAGTGGCTCTCCCCAACCATCTCTTTGTGAGATTTGTGGATTCAAGCCATCATCTTTGTGTTGGGTTGAGAAAGTGAGCCTAGGAGTGACTTTGTGAGCTAACAAGAGCAGGTTCCATAGCTTGAGCACTTTGGTTACGAGTCTACAAACTTTGGTGCATTTGTTACTCTTGGAGGTTTGCCTCCTAGACGGCTAGGTGTCGCCGGCTAGCTCCCAAGGTTGTGGTGAGCAGCGAGAAGTTTGTGAGGGCTGCGATCTTGCCTCTTCGTGGAAAAGATCACCTTAGTGGAAAGGAGGAAAGTGGTTGAAAGAGACCCGGCTTGTTGTGGGAATTGTCCCTTACAAGCTCCTCAACGGAGACGTAGCCATTCCTCAGTGGGTGGTGAACTTCGGGAAACAAATCCTTGCTTCCTCGTGCGATTCCTCACTCTAAGTTGTTTTTCTAGCATATTTCATTTGCTTCCGCTTCGATCTACTTGGGTGTGTTACTCGTGCGTGCGGGGCTCATTACTCTGCTTGTGATCATCTACAAGAGCCACACCTTGAGTTTGGTTCGTGCTAGAAGCCAAGAGGTGCTTGAAGTTGTTTTTGCGGAGTTCTTCGTGCTACACCGGTCTGACCGGTGAGGTGCACCGGTCTGACCGGTGTCATCTGTGAAGACCAGTGCTTGACCGGTCTGACCGGTCACCACCACCGGTCTGACCGGTGGAGCACTGTCAGCTCAAGTGATTTGGGGGAAAAAGTTTAATTTGGTCGTCACGCCTATTCCCCCCCCCCCCCTCTAGGCGACATCAAGGTCCTTTCAATTAGGAATTGAAGTACAACATTCGTACCATATGTTCACACACACGAATGGTTTAGCCGAATCTCTTATCAAGAGAATAAAGCTCATTGCTAGACCACTAATGCAAAATTGTAACCTACCAACCTCATGTTGGGGTCACACGATCTTACACGCCGGTGACTTAATACAATTGCGTCCAAGCGCATACCATACGGCTTCCCCGCCGCAATTGGTTCGTGGTGATCCTCCTAGTATTTCCCATCGCGGATATTCGGTTGCGCGTATACGTACCGATCTCACCACCAAAGCGTACATCAATGGGCCCTCACGGGAAAATGGGGATCTACGTGGGGTATTTATCTCTCGTCGATCATTAAATACACGGAGCCCCTTACGGGGGACTTGCTCACGGCCGTACGTCGATTGTATCTTCAATGAAGAACATTTACCGGCGTTAGGGGGAGAATTCAAGTATCACAATGAATGCCCGGAAATAAATTGGGATGCTATAGACACCCAAAAGGAGGATCCTCGTACTAAAGAATCCGAACTTCAAGTTCAAAGGATTATAAATTTGCAAAATGCTGCAAATAATTTTCCAGACTCATTTACCATGAGCAAAAGTGTCACAAAATCATACATTTCTGCTAGGAATGTGCCAGAACGAATAGAGGTACCAAACAAAACTATTCAACTCACTTCCTCGAAAGAGAGTGGGAGAAGTACGGCAAATCCTCGCAAGCGCACGAGGAAACAGAGGGATCATCTCTCAGGCACAGTAAATGAAACTCAACCTCAAGTTGAGAGACACCGAGTGGATTTACACAATCTACCTCCCACATCAACAGTGCACTCCATTTCTGATGATGGGACATTGGAACGCCCCGGCGCCATCGTATTGGGAAATACCGAGTCGCCATTCGGGGTCAATGAAATTTCCATAAACTATGTTGATTCTGGAGAATCATTCGATCGTAAGACTACAATTGTCGACATATACTTTGCCTCATCAGTTGCTGAATCCATCCAAAATGATCCAGATCCAAAAACCATGGTAGAGTGCAAGAAACGCTCGGACTGGAATAAATGGAAGGAAGCAATTGAAGCAGAGTTAGCCTCCCTCAAGAAAAGAGAGGTATTCTCATCAGTGATACCTACACCCCCAAAAACCTTCCCTGTAGGTTTCAAATGGGTTTTCATCCGGAAGCGGAATGAGAACAATGAGGTGGTGAGATATAAGGCGAGGCTTGTAGCACAAGGGTTTACGCGAGAGACCGGCATTGATTTCAATGAAACATATTCTCCAGTAATGAGTGGAATTACGTTCCGATATTTGATATCTCTGGCAATTCAAAATCATCTATCTATGCAGTTGATGGATGTCATGACAGCATACTTATATGGGTCACTAGATTCGGAAATATATACGAAGGTCCCCGATGGAATTCCTATACCGAATAAAGGAGCAAATCGCAACATGTATTGTGTAAAACTCAAAAGATCACTCTATGGTCTTAAACAGTCGGGTAGAATGTGGTACAACCGATCGAGTGAGTACCTTCGCGGAAGGGTTACTCAAATAATGATGATTGGCCATGTGTCTTCATCAAAAGATCCTCCACGGGATTTTGTATTATATCGGTGTATGTAGATGATTTGAATGTCATTGGTCATGCACGAGATGTTGATGAAGCTCGTGATCATCTTAAGACGGAATTTGAGATGAAGGATTTGGGTAAAACCAAATTTTGCTTGGGTTTGCAAATCGAGCACCTTCACTCGGAATTTTGGTGCACCAATCGCCTATGTCCGAGAAAATATTGGAGAAGTTTAATATGGACAAAGCACATCCAATCAAAACCCCCATGGTTGTTCGATCTCTTGATCTTGAAAAGGATGTTTTCCGACCACGGGAGGAAGGAGAGGAGATATTAGGATCGAATTTCCCTATCTCGGTCTCATCGGAGCGCTAATGTACCTTGCAAAAGGACAAGGCCCGACATTGCATTTGCTTTGTGAATCTATTGGCAAGACATAGTGCCGCCCCAACAAGGCGCCATTGGATCGGAGGAAAACAAATCCTTAGGTACTTAAATGGCACTAAGGATCTTGGATTATTCTTTCGGAAAACTAATGATCCTACCTTGATTGGATACGGCGATGTCGGTTATATGTCCGATCCCCACAATGCCAGATCACAAACAGGTTTTGCATTCCTTCATGGAGGAACAGTCATATCATGGAAGTCATCTAAACAGACATTAGTGGCTACCTCCACAAATCATTCTGAAATAATAGCACTATATGAAGCCTCACGTGAATGCGTCTGGCTTCGCAGAATGATAAATCACATTGAGCGATCATGTGGTCTTGTTTCTTCAGAATCACCTACCATTATCTATGAAGATAATGCTGCTTGTATTTCTCAGATGCAAACAGGTTACATCAAGAGCAATATCACAAAACATATTGCTCCTAAGTTGTTTTATCCCCCATGAGCTTCAGCTAAGTGGAGAAATAAACATCTTACCGACAAAGTCTTGTGATAATCTAGCAGATCTCTTCACTAAATCCCTACCGACTTCCTCATTCGAGAAATGTGTTAAGGGAATTGGTATGAGACGGCTCCGAGACTTGCAGGCTTCAGGGGGAGACCTCCTGAATGATGGACCCAGTTGAATGCTTCACATTGTACTCTTTTCTTTCATGAGTTTTTACCAGAAGGTTTTCTCATGTGAAGTTTTTGATGAGACAATGTTTGATACAAGCATATGCCTTATCTCTTTTTTTCCCACCGAGGTTTTTTTAGAGATAAAACTGAGGCATAGGTTACTCATTACACCTTGCAGATAGAGTAACCACCAAACAAATCATTCCTATTTTTCCCACAGGGTTTTTCAAAGGAATTCAAGAACATGTTGATCTTAAGATTTGACTCGGTCAAAGGGGGAGTGTTACAAAAGAATTCTAATTGACCTCCTCAATGATGCACACCAAGGGGCAACACACAAGGGTTTTATGGCCTTAAACCCCTCTAATGGCAGCTCCTAATAGCAGCCATTAGAGGGTGATACAAAGTGCCACTATATGGTGTCATCAAGTCTCATTCTTATGACCTTGTAACTGATTATGTAATCACCCTATAAAAGGGAACAATGAGATCAATGAAATTTTACTAATTCACTATTCACTTATCTCTACAAAATTTCTGACTAATAGTAAGAATCTGGAACAAGGCGTCCTTGCTTCATCCATGCAGAAGCGGGAGAAACCAGTGGCAGTATAAAAAAGAAAGAGAACAGAGATCTGGCAATTTGCCAACTGGATTGGAGCATTTTGACCATCCGCAATGAACAAATAGTGTCATTTTACCATTTGCCACTTAGATCAGATCTGAAAACTAGCAGTGACAGTGAACAAGTAACATGTGCTGCGTCAGACAATTATATTCAGTTCCACAGCAGATGTGACCACTGACCGACTCTCAACACAAAATGCACTGAAGGGGGGCAGATGAAATTCATCACATGCATTTACAAAAACTAACAGGCAGCAGAGTCTCAGGCATCAGAATTCAGAATACAAGATCAGCTTACATTCCACTGCCACTGAAGGCAACACCCTCGCCAACAAAAAGGGGGCAGCAGCAGGAGCAGGAATTCGATCACTTGCCGCTGAACTCAGCCTTGCAATATAAACATGAGTGAACGCACGGAGCTAACCCAGAAAAAACTACAACTGAAACTACAAGTTGCTCTGTTCAGATCAGATGCCATCCATTCATTGTAAGTAGAGAAATACACAATCATTGGCTTGCTACAAAAGCACAAAAAATGACTCATGCTGCTTCTGTACAGGAAAAATCTAGCTACCAACCATAACAGGATCTGCTGATGCCTGCCGGCCTTCCTTTGCCGCACCTTCAGTCCCTTTCGGGGGCATCTCCAGCGTCTTTCCTAGCGCTCAGGTTTCCAGCATATGTCCAGACCTTCTCTAGATCACCAGAAAATAGCTTTTCAACTTTGATTTCCTGTTTTCCTAGACTATTTTTGTTTAGTGGGGGTTGTGCCCTTCCAGGACTGCCTGTAACTGGGGTCGAGGAGCAGAAAGTGGGCGTCGCAAATGGAGAGGCGTACGGTGTATTCTGGATTGAGAATGGGCTTGGGGAGATTCTCTTCTGAACTGGTACGCCTATGCCACGATTGAATATAGAAACAGACTCAGCAGCAGCTGATTTCTTCGTTGCATCATCAACATAAATCACATCATCGATTCTTGCGATTATGTTAAATGCCAAGCTCTCAAGAACCCTTGAGTAACTTTCAAGAATGGACTGACCAACATCCTGGAAACAGATGCATGAAACAAGGTGGATATTTTGATTAAAATAATTGGAAAAAAAGAAGAATACTAGTTCTAACAGCATACATGGATATCGGATATTACCTTGTTATATTGGATCTTGTTCATGTCAAGGGAAGTTTGTGGAAGACCAGGGTATCGTAATCGTAGACTCTGCAATAAACCATCAGCCCTTTCAGATAAGACGTGGCTCTTTTCCTTATCCCCAACAAGACCCTTGACTTTTCCACCCCAAGATTTCTTCGATTTTGCCTGAGGTGTCGATTTCTTCTGGCCTTTCAGTCTCCAAACATGGATAGCAGCTTCAATTCTGTTTGCTACTTCAAGTGTGTGGTGCTCTGATGATAGATCCAAGCAATCTAGGAGGCATTCCGGTGAAAATTGTTCAGCTGTTATATATCGGTAAATTATCTCACCCAAGCAAGATTTACCACTCTGCAAGGAAAAAAGGTATTACAATGTGTGAAACCAGTGGAAATATAAATGGTGATTAACAACAGGAAACAAAGGCCATTTTGGGCGCTGATGCGGAAAATACAGAGAACTCATAACATAAGACACAAGAGTGAATGAATTAATAACTAGCATTATTCTGTACCAAGAACAAAGTATTGATGATCCTGCAGAAGTGCAGATCATGACATATTTGCTTCAACATGTGCTAAGAGGGAATGTAACTATGGCTGATTCAGCTCTTCGACATCGAATTGCACTAGGCATCAATTGACTCAATAACAAAAACCGGAGGTTCTAGGCTTGCATTGGAAACAATTTCAGATAGAACTTAGAAGTGAGGATAGCTAGACCGACTAGACTTATCTCCATGGAAACCCAAAGCATTGCCATAACTGATGCTCAGCACTTCCACTCCACATGCTGTACTGACACACATTAACTGTAAACAAGCATGTATGATAGGAAGTGAGTGGTCCCTTTGACAAGGATTTTACACAATTGGTCCTTTTTCACCAGCATATCAAAGTATACTGTAGCAAGCACACCGCATGGATAACAAGTATAACTAGGATCTGGGAATTCCTAATTGTAACTCTGCAGTAAGTGTTTTTACCTTTGGCAATGTCTCCAGGTATACTTCCGGGATCTCCATCTCAGCAAGGACGTCGCTGTTAATCGCCATGGCTGCCTTCAATATCTGGTTTGCACAGTCCCTGCTCTGCTGCAGCTTCCTCCTCGCATCCTCGGACAGCCCCTTAGGCGGCACTCGTGGGCACGGCAACCACCACTTCTCCTCCTGCCGCACCGAGGGACGCCCGCAAGACGACGATGAGGAAGACGGGAACGGCCCCCCACTGTCCTCCACCACAATCCCCCTGTCAACGTACCAGAACTCCGTCTCCTTGAAGCCGTCAATCATGGCGAGGAGCATGGCGTCGAGCTTCTTGAGGGCGGGGAGGTTCATGTAGAGGTCGCTGCGCGGGCGCGGCACCATGACCTCGAACTGGCCGCCGCCCTCGGGCAGCTCCTGGATGGAGGGGGTGAGCTCGACGATGGAGTCGGCGACGGAGAGCAGCCACTCCATCTCCCGCGTCCACATGGCCTTCCTCGCCGTCGCGAGCGGCTCCAGCCTCCAAAGCTCGCCGAACACGGTGGCTGGGCACGCATCGGGGACCACCGAGAAAAAACATTATAAATCGAGGGAATGCAGGTTAGGAGCAAGCACGGCGGCGGGCCGGAGCCTACCGGAGAGGTTGGTGATGGCGTTGGAGATGGCGAGCGCGGTGCAGACGCCCTTGCCGCTGCCGGACATGTCCTCGCCTAGCAGGAGCTTGGCGAACCGCTCCTTCATCATGTCGATCTCTGGACCACGGAAACGGAAAGGCAGGAGCAAGAACAGGAACTTGCTGTGAGAGGAAAGGACAAGCAAAAAACAAGAGATTTTGGAGTGAGATCTACGCAACGGGTGGGGGGGGCTCACCGGAGAGGTCGGAGGCCGGCTTGGAGAGGTAGAAGGCGGCGGCGGACGCCGGGGTGGGGAGCGACGAGGAAGAAGACGCGAGGCGGGAGACGGTGGCGGACGCGGAGGAGGAGGACGCGAAGCGGCGGGTGGTGGGCGCGGAGCAGTCGCTGGAGGTCTCGGACTCGCTGACGTCGGCGCTGGGGCTGTAGCTCCCGCAGCAGCGGTCCGAGGCGGCCTCGTCCTCCGACGCGCTCGCCATTGCGGCGGCGGGGGGTGGGCGGGCGGGCGGCGAGGCGACTCGACTAGGCGCGGCGGCGGCGGCGGGGGAGGCGGAATCGCATCTGGGTGGAGGAGGGGGGAGGGGAAAGCGACGGGGGGCACAGCACAGGGGGCACAGCTGCAGGAGAAGCGAGGCGAGGCGAGCTCACTGCCTCCGACTGCGCGCTGCTTCCTCTATTTGTTTATCTTTTCCGAGCTCCCCCTCTAACCGATTTTTTTAATCCCGTTTGAAATGGTGGATTAGCGGTGGCGTTAATGATGCTCCTGTTCGTGATTAAACAGCTTAAGTACTCGTGCTACTGTTCAATGTTCATGTCATCGTGTGCTGTTGTGCTTCGGCACGTACGTACCTCAGCTAGTCAGCTGTAGCTTTTGTACAGGTGTCTGCTCGCTTTCGCGCAGGTGTGAGCGTGAGCGTGAAGCCGTGAGTCAAGTACTGGTACCGCGCTCAGCACAACAGCAGCTGAGGTGTACTGTATGGTGTCCAGTCATGTCATCAGTCAGCAGTAATGGTGTGATCCCAACTTTTGTTCGAGATCTGGCCAATCGCAGTTCCGAACTTCCGATTGGGGATGTGATTTTTTTGTTGTTGTTGATCCTCGTACATTTGTTGATCCCTTTTGATCCGAATTCGGGAAAGGAGCATTGCGAAATGCGGTCATGAAAAATCTACCCGATTGGCTGACGACCGGCTGTAACGAGAACAGGTCGAGCAAACACAAAAAAAAGGCGGGGCGGGGCGGGCACACGGGGGCAGAAGCTGACGAGTGGGGACCAGCACGACCAGCAGCTGGTGGGCACGCGCGGTGTGCGCGTCGCGTGTCCGTCGCGTTCTCTCCCGCGGCCGCCGCGCCGTGGATTTACGGAGGCGGGGAGGGCGACGGGTGGGGCCGCGGTCGCGCGTGACAAGGAGGCGCGGGCCCACGTGTCGCCTTCATTCATTGCGGCCCGCGGGAAAAAAGGTTGACCGGGTTTGACCGAGCCATCCAGGGGAGGGGATTGGAAACGGAAGAAGAGAAGAAGAGGGGTCGGTGGTTGCCTCGCCTGGTTGGTCCCGCCCGCAGCCCGGAGCAGATTCGGTTGATCGACGGGGGTTTACTCCACCTGCTCTTGATTTTAGTGTGGTTATCACCTTTTTATCTGCTGAAAAGTAAGGGCCGGGGTTAATTTCCACGTGTCTGTTTCACTGTTTGACTGATTGACTCTTCTCCTCTCTCTGTTTTTTTTCGCGAAAAGCTCTCTGCTTCTCTCTCAATTTACTGTAGTACAATCATCGAATTAAGGCGGTGCTGCTATATGCTGTGGCAGGGGGGCAGTGGTATAGTACTGGTTCGCCAGCGATACAGAAGCAAGAAATGTTGTACGTGTATACGTATAAATACTGCCACTACTGCTACGTACGTACGTACTGGCGAATTGAAGTGGATTTCTAACGGTAACAGTACTGACTACTGACGCGATTTCGGTTGAGAGATAGTACCAGTACTAGCTGAGCCAGAGCCAGAGGCGACCCATGATGATGATCGGCGGCGACGAAGAAGCAACGACAACCACAGCAACCAGCAGGGGACGAACGATAGGAAACGGGCGCGTGCTTAAACAAAAACGGCGTGGCCGCGTGAGAAGCAGTCGGGGTGGCGGCGAGGGCCTCGCGCCGGCCGACGACGGGAACGGGAAGATGCCAGTATGCCACCGCCCGTCGGCCACGGTCCACGGCTGCCCGTGAAACTGATGGAAGGGGGGCCCGTGTTGGAGACGAAGCAAAAGCTCGAGAGCAGGCGAGAAACAGCAATCATCGCCGCGCTCGCGCACGACCGTAGTAGGGCCTCGGGATGCGAGACCCGGGGCCTCCTCATCCCCAGTATCCGATCCATCGGGGGTGATTGGGCTCGCTGAGAAAGTGCACCGCCGCGTGCAGCTAGCGTAGACGCGGCCGGGCCGTGCCGTGCCGTGCCGAAGCACCCTTCCTCCGATCCACCACCACCACCGCTAATAACCCGACGCCTCCGGCGGGGTTTAATAAAACTTTTTAGGGCTTGTTTGGGAAATGGAGGATTCAAGTGGATGGAAGAGGATTGAAGGGGATTTTGGAAAATTTTGACTTATAATGGAAATTTCTCCACCTCAATACCCTTCATTCCCCTTCATTCCACTAATTCCCAAACAAGCCCTTAGCGGAGGTCGAGCACTCGGAAGCGAAGCACGCACCGGCGCTGTGCTGTGCACTCATTAGACGTCACGTCGGTAATAAACGTTGAGTATATTATAAGACACAAAAGTACTAGTAGCTAGCTAGTGTGGATGAGATCGATCGGAAAGAAGAAGAAGAAGAAGAAGAGATGGCGCGGCCGGGCAAGGTAATGATGCGGCGACGCGTGATTTCGGCTTAGGATATGATGATTAGCGTCGAGCCGTCGACGCCATGGCCCGCCATATATGCGCGGCGCGTATATACACGGGGGCCGGCCGGCACGCATCATTGCCGGCGCCGACAGGCCGGGGAGGTAGCACCACCAACCACCCTGCGCCTGCAGCGAAGTCGCCGTCGTCCGGTGGCGGCGTGGCGCCATGCTTTGCTTTACCGATCACGTGAGCGCACGGGCTCGCGCGCCCGTCGACCGTCGTCTCTCCTACCTAATCCACTCAAATGAGGATTAGTAGCGTCTTAGACGACGCGCCTGTTTGCAGCGTCTGGCTGTGTTTGTCTACTCGCGCGTCTCTGATGATCTTCTGGGATTTTGGTGGCTTGGCGTTGGCGCTACCAACCAGATGCGACAAGGATGAGAAACCGACGAGCGAGCGAGACGACGACGACGACCTGCGCGCGAGATCATGTGTCTCTCCCTCTCTCCGTCCCATCCTAGGGGTAAGGGCCCCCCTTCACAGCCGATAAAACAAGCCGATTGGAAGTTTGGAACCTTCTCTTCCCTGCCTTACTACACTTTGTAACATCGCGCAACGACCACTGGTGGTGCCCCCTCGCTCATCCCCCGTGCATGCGTACTACCGATCAGCCGATGGCCGATGCCATGCTCGGGAGAAGAGAACATTAATTGTGTGTGGGCTGTAGGTCGGCCGGCGACGGTTCGTGGTTATTTCTTTAATTTCTTGACGACGGCGGCGTACGGTCGCCGGCAGCAGCCGCTGTAGCCGCGTAGTATAGGGCCCTGTAGCCGCTGTTTGCCTGTCGCCCAAAAGCCGCCGGAACGCCACGGATCGCGCTTGAGATGGGAGGGCGCCCGGCGCGGGCGAGCTCCACACACACTGCTCCCGCAACAGTTGCAGCTGCTCCCGCAACCACCTCCCTACAGCTACAGTCTACGTACAGAGCTAACGCTAGTCACCACTCACCACTGCATTCTATAATTCTATTGCTACTAGCACGGTAGCACCTGGAGGGTGGAGAGTGGAGGCCTTTGGCTTCTTTCCGTAGCCACACAGTCCTTTTATTTGCTTCTGCTTAATGTTCTGGACAAGGAAGGAGTGAGACACTACAATGCGCCATGTGCTGTGGTGCCCGCGGTCTAATCTGTACGAGTAGTACTAGTATAATAGATTAGCAAGACAATATGCAATTAACGTTCATATATGCCGTGTATTCTCAAACCATGCATTATTATTCACTTATTCCAAGTTACAGTATACACCTCTCTTTTTTTCTGTCTGACATTATGTGTAAAAAAAAACAATGGAGCGAAACAAACATGTCCGTATCCATCTTCCACTGTTATTCGCTTCGCTTATCACCACCAACAAGTAAAGATTTTCTCTCGTGAATCTAACGAACCACCAAAGAAAGAATCACCAAGAATCAACCAAGAAGATTTTCTCTCGTAACAAACCAAGACTACCATCACCACCAACAACCAATGAACAGGCTGTTGTTCGGGGTTTAGGGTTTAGGGTTTAGGGTTTAGGGTTTAGGATACGGACATGTGTTGAAGTCTACCATGACAGGCGGATGAACTAACGTGTACTACTATGGACGTTGCAGAACTCTAGCCGCAGCGTGGTGCTAGCTAGGCCGCCGGAGGGTCAGCAGGGCCCAGACTACTGCTAGCCGTGCTGGCGATGCGCGCGTCTCCGACCCCATTTCCTCCGTCATTTGGCACCGCAGCCTGCCTCGTCGTGGACGCCCCTTTCGTTCTCCGTTTCACCTCTTCTGCATGATGAGCCAGGGAAAACAAAATTAGTTACAGCTGCGTCGGCGACAAGCGTCAGCGTTGGCTTTACTACTGTATTTGCTGCTGGTAAGGAAGGGAAAATCGGCACGTAATCAGTGCATTTTGCTTGCTCAAAAAAAATGAAAAGTCGACCACGGACGGAGAGAAGACGTCGCCCCTCCAATTTTGTCTTAAAAAAAATTGGTGCATACAAAGATTTGCTTGTGCCCACTGATGTGGGAGTCAGAGCGCAAGTTGGCGATCGATCATTCCGCTTGCATTGCATCGACCCATCGACGCTTTTACGTTGTGAGCTCTGTTACTTTGGGCTTTGATTGAGGGGAACTTTGGCGTACGTCGATCGGCTTGTAATATAGGCCGGCCGGTAGCCCGGTACGTACGCACGTACTCCTTGGTGTGTGAAGCCTATATATACAAACTCGATTCTTCTCCTTTTGAGGCGGGATGTACGTGTAGCTAACCAGCTAGGTCTCCTTTTCTTTTTTTTCCCCTTTTTCTTTGGGATCAACCGAACAAAACCCCACCGAGAAGCAGGTTCACCTTTGCTCTAGCAAAAAGGGCACGCAAGATGAGATTAAGGGGGAAAGGCCAACGAGGCTATGCGTCAATAATGCATGACTCTGATCTTACTCACGTGAGAAATTAACGGGCATGTAACGTCACGTGCGAAGTCCAGATGTCCATGTGTTTTTCGTAGTTACCGTTACCGAACTTGCTCTAAGCTTAATTAAGCCGACTCTAACTCTGACTACAGTTTGAGTACATTTCCTTTCTCCAAATGTATACTAATCTGTTATTAGATGAGCTGCTGCTCTCGATGCGGTGATGCCAAAAGCCCAAACGGGAAATCGAAAGAAGAAGCCGGCCTCGCATATCTGCTGCTACTCGAGCTCGCTCGAGTCCTGATGACTCGTCATACCTGGTCAGAGCGTGAGAGAAGCTTTATCTTCTGGAGCAAACCTGTGGCATGTCAGATTCTTTCTCCGGATTCTCTTCGTTTTACGGTCAGGCCTTTTCAGAGAGCATGATCACGTATTCCCTCGACTCGCAGCAGCAGCACGGCAAACAGGCTGGAATACGACGTACAAAGGTCTCAGGCATAGCAACGTCTTGCTTTGTCTTCGACGTGACAGGTCGCAACTTGTAGGAATGATGACAATGCCGATCTAGGTGCTGATTTGTCACGAGCTATAGGCCCTGTTTGGCACAGCCCACCTTCACCAGTAGAGCTGTTTTTTGGAAAACAACTTCATGAGCAGGGGAGAGCTATGTTTTTGCAGCTTCACCGTGTGCTAACTCTGTGAGAGAGAGTTTTCAGAGAAACTGGGCAGAGAGCTGGGCAGAGAGCTAGTCGTTTGGCTATTGAAGTTGTGAAGCTGCTCGTGAAGCCGCTCATGAAGGTGTGCCAACCGGGCCCATAGACCGTTTTCTTTAATACTATTAGACCGTGCAGCAGCCACACCCATACACACCTTCAAATCCACCATACGAGGGAGGAGAGAGAAGAATATCCACCATACGAGGGAGGAGAGAGAAGAATCCTACCCCCAAAGAGCAACGCCCGCAGCAGTCCACACCCATCCCCTCCTCCATCCTACCGTTGGCTCGCGGGACAGGGCCCGGGACAGCCACACCGGCCATGCTCCGGCGGCCTAGGGCGGCGGAGAAGGAACGAAGGGAGGCAGAGAAGTGGGTGGTGGCCGGGGCGAGCACGGCGACCAGGGCGAGCACGATGAGGGCGGCGGCCGACATCGAGCGCAGCAATCTCCCATGGCGTTCGGCGCATCTCCCCTACCTCGCCGGCGGCTCTCCCCACGGGTGGATCGAGCGGCGGCGCGGCGTTGGCCCACGGGGAGGCCGTCCGCCGTTCGTCGATCCGCCACCCGGCGAGGAAGGCGAGGAGGAGGTCGTGGCGGGGAGGCACGGAAAGCGAGGAGACGGCCGGGACCTCATCGGCCGGCGCCGGATCCGCCGCCGCAGAAGGAGAGGAGGGAGCGGGATGGGGGAGACGGCCGGGACCTCGGGGGCTACGGGCGCAGGGGTGGATCGAGAGGAGGGAGGTTGGGATGGGGGAGATGAGAGAGATACCTAGGGATGGGGATGGGGTGAGCAACCTGTCAGAGGTGCTACATTTGCCAAAGTTCCCTCATTTTGAAGGTGAGGGAGGGGATAGGGGACCTGTTGGGATGGTATTATACTATATCACTCTATATGGGTAGGGTAGAAGAACATTGGTACCGAACAGGCGAGCAGAATAACGAGCAAATATCTGAGTTCGTTAAAAGAAAGCAGACTTACCAGTAAAATCAAACTTCCTCACCAAAATGGACCCGGAAAAATCAATAAGTTTTCGGATTTGGATCTTCATAAAGAGAATATTATCGGTACAGTACCAGTGCATTATGTGCAGTGCAGATCCACAGAATTCTTTGCTATCATTACAGTGACAACCCACCTCGTGCAGTAGCTCTCACCTCATCACTACTATTGCGTTCAGTGGGCACCAATTAACAAATAAAATTTGACACGAACGAATATGATACATCACTTACAATGATGAGGGTATATGTTGGAGCAACACGTATCCAGAGAGCACGGCACGGTTCCGCTCCTTGACCTTCGTCTGGTAGTGCACCCTGCAACACCCAATCGTTTCGGTGAGCAAGAGAATCAGATCAGCAGGTGCGCAGGGGTTCCAGTTGTGACCGGAACAGAGGGATTTACTTCTGGCCGTCGAGCCACATTTCGGTGGACAACGTTTCCCCGGGGTAGACGTGAAGAAGGAACCTGCCGAAGATGCTCTTCACCACCGCTGGTTCACCGTTGCAGAAAGATTTGATGACAGCGCGGGTAGCGAATCCTAGGGTGCAGAGGCCGTGCAGGATCGGGCGAGTGAACCTGCGCAAAAGCACCTATCAGACAAAATCGTCGCAAAAGAACCAAAGCTCCATGCATGGAAAGCTGAGTCCATGTAAAGTGGGGATCTCACAGCACTTTTGTCAGATCATGTGAATAAACAGAGCAGAAAGATTTCACTGGAGAGATCATGTCATAGTATCAAGCATAATTTTTAGTGGGCCATCAGAATGGAATGCAGTTCATCTTCCGAACAAAGGAAAATCACTCGGGATCTAAAAAGCCCAAGCTAGCATTCCTTGGTTTTCATTTGAAATTCCTAACCAAGTAACCATGGACTAGTATTAGAAAACGGGTTGCCAATTCTTTCAAGAGGTGAAGTCACACTCATACAGCAAGAGACCTACTGTTAATAGCATTTTATTAAAGTAAGTTGCCTGGTTCTTTAAGTCATTTATATTGTAAGATTTTAATTAGGTCAAGTACTAAGATAGAAAAGGCTGAAACTGAGAGCTTCTTAGATCTCAGTCCAACATCTTACCCTAACACAAATAATTCTTCAATGTCAAACAGAACTATAAATACAAAAACAAATTGCATATTAAGGGGCATACCCTGCAACCTGTGCAATATCAGGATCAGAATGCAAAGGATTGTAATCCCCAGATAACCTGTATAGTAATGCCTGGATCCAATAATCAAAGAAAAAAATCAGCCTTCACAGAACAATATCCATCTTAATAAACTGAAAGTGATTCCATCAGCAAAAAAGTAGCTTCTATTTCTTGACCAAAGAGTTAGCTCAAGCAGAGAGACACTGAATTGTACTATGCATGAAACCAGTCGGATGAACAATTAATTCATCATAGCAGACCATACAGAAATTGTTATCACAGTGTGAGACACGAGATGTGCCTTATTAGCAACAAAGACCGGCTATTGCAGTATTGCACAAGCAAATAAAGTAACATGCCTGGGATTGCTTTGTTTGATCGTCATAGACAGCAGAAGGTGCCGAATTTGGAATAGATATGCGATGAACTTGATTAGCAGGATAAGTAGTGTAAGTATATGGCCGTGAAGAGTCTGAAAACCCTCCAGCACCACGCAAGTAGACAGTACTCCTGCATTACATAGTAAAATAACTGAACTGCTCTTTTGTAGGTAATGGTGATCAGTTAGGAGTCTGAAATAATATGGGCATCTTACTGACCTGTTCATGCATAAAACTTCCCCGGACTCTCTGAGACTTGTGGTGGTTTCGATCTCAAGAATAGCTGCTTTCCCTGCACATTAAAACAGTGGCACTGTGAAACCAATTCATGATATTTGATAGGAATTCCTATTCGATATAATCCCACTGAGTACTTTGGCAGTTATGATAAAATAGTAACAGGATGCCAGATCTGTGGTGACATGGTTTAAAGGGTGCCATTTATGATTATTAAAACTCCAGTATTTAGTAGTACTTTGGTAGTTTGAGCAAATACTCCTGCAGGAATGGGTTTTTTATCTCAAGCTGGGCGGTTGTCGGCCTATAACAAAATGGTGGAACATCCTCCCCTCTAGTCCAACCATATGTCAATATTTCATATCTAGATCGATAGTTGAAATAGGGGGGAAATGTGCATTATTTAAGGATGAAAAAAACAAGGAGCGTGAATAATAAAAGTATTCGCATATTAATTTGGTTGGGTGGGGAGTAAGTACCTTTATCATGCAAACCAGCTATTTTAACCTTGTTTACAACCTGAACAAGAAAGACAGGAGTCAATTGTTTCTGTAAGCTGATACCAAAGATGGGGGCTCTCAAGGATGTTTCATCCTAACAGCAATAATTTACACATGATCCTGGAAAAGCTGAATAAAACAAGCGAAATGAACATAACGTTAATCGTTCTATTTTGAGGACAACGCCAAAATGAAGCTATCCTATTGACCTATCCATAGTTGTAACAGATGAGCATGCACAAATAATTGAATACAAGAGCTCCAGTTTAGATGAGATGAAATATTGAAACTCCACTTGGTCAACACACATACACGGGAATTGATCTAGCCTTTTTTGGACAGGAAGCCTGGAAAGCTGGAAATCTCATAAATAATGTTTTTAATCACCAAATGCCTATGTCATGTATAATCTCCCAGCACAAAGGCATTAACACAAACTTTGGAGAAAAAACTGAGAAGCTACGTACACTGGCATGAGAAGGAATTTGCTTGTAGATCTCTATGTATTGTTGACCGTGCAGTAGAAGCCTTGCATCGATGCTAGAGAAAAGAAAATAAGGGAAATTAAATGTACGAAAACAAGGCCGAAAGAATTGCAAGAGAACACAGAATAAAAAGTGATTCAACAGCTATTGCTCTATGTAACTCTTACTTAAGGCCAGGCACATCAAAAAATCCAAAACCATTACTGTTCTTGTTGGGAAATAAAGAAACAAAAGTAGGAAGAACCTGCATTTCAATAAAAAAATGTATTAGCCCTGTACCATCATCCAGTATAGTGATTAAGGACCTATTTGGATACACCCCACGTTAAAAGCTGGATTCTACAATCTTTGTGGATTCAAACTGGGCTAAGACTTTAATGTCTCCACAATTTATGGATGACTGACGTAGTGACGACATATGAAAGAAAGAGATAAAAGGACACAAAAATCCGTCTTTTGCTTCTTTGATGATACTACTCTCCAGATGAGAGTCACACGAACTCCATGCATGGCTCAACATAGGTCCCAGCTCATTTACACTCACAGAAAGTAACCAAACCAATTTTGTTTTCTACGAATTACAATGTCCTAGAACCAGAATAAAGGCATGTTGTACAAGCTAAAAACATCTTGTTATTGTTCTCATTCATACACGATCGGACCTCATTAATTTCAACCACACCTTGCATGAATTCAACACTTTCTCATCACCGGAAGTTCTAAAGGTTCATTTAAACAGTTGCTGATGCATTAATCATAAATAACATATTGTTGGTTCTCATAAATCATAGAAAATGAGTACATGATTCCTTGTCTGTTGTCTCCTTGTTCATCTAGTATACTAGGGGGTACCTTAAGCCTTGTATTCTAAGTTGCATTAGTTTACAAAAGATGGATACGTCAGTCAAGGATTAAACTCCAACCTAAAGCAGCTAGTAAGACAAGGTTCTGCTCATTGGCAACAAGGAATCCATCTAGAAATTGTAGAATACCTCTATATGTTTGCAGGATCCAGTTTAATAAGACTTTAGAATGTAAACTCAACGTCATGCCACACATAGAGTATTCAAAAGACACCAAAAGTCTATAAGTGCAATGCAAATTTCAACAACAGAAGGGCCAAAACTGGAGTCTGGAGGACGACAGCAACAACCAATTGCCGCCGAGACGGGAGGGGATCCACCGAAGGGGAAATTCGACCTTAATGTGTGGCTGCCCGTCCCTGTGGTACACGAAGTGGAGCTCCTTGTCGTCGACGGCGTCCTCGCCGCAGGCCCCGACCCCGAGCGCGTACAGCGCCGCATCCCTGCATCATGGAGCAAGCACGCATCAATCGGGAGGCGCGGCTGCGCGGGTGATGATAACTGACGAGGCGTTCCGTCGAGCAGGTCGTGGACGCAACGGGCCCGCACCTCTCGTCGTAGTCGAAGGAGACCTGCGGCGCAACCACAGGAGAGGAGAGGAGAGTAGAGGGGCAGCGTGAGAAACGCGGAGGCGGACGGAAGAGGTTGCGAGGAAGAGGGGCGGGGCTGCTGTGCTACCTCGGGGAACTTGTGGGCGAGCGCGACCTCGGGGTCCACAGCCGGGGCGGGTTTGGAGCTCGTCGCCATGGCCGCTGCGCCCTGTCACTCTCAGCAGTCGCCGGTGATCCGGGAGCGCCGCGGCAGCTAGGCTACTTGTAGGAGACGGAGGTGAGAAGCAGAGCAGAGTGGCGGCCGTGAGATGACGTGGGAGGGAGGGGAACCCGAAAGCGAAAGACCAAGTCGTAGTCGTCGACGTCGACGGCATGCGTCACGGCGACGGGGAGAAGGGGATCAGGACTCAGGGGAGAGAGGATGGGGGGCAGCCGCCGAGTCCCTAGTGGATACGTGTCGCTCTATGTGTCACTGACAGGCCGGGCATGCCGAGCTATAACTGGGATCCCGCGTTGGCATGTGTTAACTGTTTCGTCGCTTGACGCCACGTCCGGCTGGCTGCCTGTTTTTCTTTTTTCAGATCTTCCGGCTGCCTGTTCGAATCAGCGGAATTGACTTTGACAAGATAATTTGCCTAGTAGTTCAATTATCACCATTTCAAAATTGTGCGTCAATCAAATAGTAGCGGGACCGCTGATTCTCCTGGACTTGGCTCGGTCGTACTTGTAAAAAAAAACAAAACAAAAAATGGCGGCGGCTAGCAACTGAGTTTTCGCCGGTTTGGATTGGATCCCTGCCTGATCATCTTCTTCGTTACAGTATATATGTCTCCCTTTCTTCATTCTTTTTATTGTTTGCCTCCGTCATGGTTAACTAGGAGCATGAAACTTGCTAAAAAAAACTAGGAGCGTGAGACTGAAACTGAAACTGTAGGCCATAAAAAAAACATGAGCATGGAACTGGTAGGCGATGACATTATTGGCATGCTGCTACCAACCAAACAACATGAAAGATGTTTTTCTTTTGCCATGGGCTTAGGTCGCATGAGGATGTGCTGTACTGACTGTTCACGCGCGCGGAGCACGCGAACAGAACCAGAGGGTAGGGTTCGTTGGTTGCTAGCCCATTAAGTTGAACAATATTTTGATAAGGAAATTATGAAAAGTTGGAGATTAATAGATTATACTCATTTCAAAAGATTTGGTATTTGGATAAGTAGGAGGACAATGGTGAAAAGAAAGTTTGCTTTAAGCATTTTGAGTAGTATTTAACTAAACTCTATAATGTCCTTTAGTACTCGCCAAGCAGGGCTGCACTGCAGCATGTGCCAAAGTAGGATCGACAAGCCTCGCTTCGGCTTATCGCCCATCAATGCAAGCCAAGATCTTTCTCTCGAAACAAACCAGCCCACCAAAGAACCACAAGAAGATCTTTCCTCTCGGAACAATCGGCACGTGCACCACCACCAAACAAACGAACGAGTTTGTGAATGCGAGGGATCGAGATAGCCTGATAAGCAAGGCGCACAGCAGTGCCTGGGCCCAAAAAATCAAACATTGTAAGTCTGAAATCTTTATCTAAAAGAAAGTTTGATACAAAACAGAGTGAATTTCTCAGGATTTAATGACGTTTGTGCTTTCAGTGGTAAGCGACGTTCCCATCGACATGGTGGCGGTCATGCCGTCATGCAAACAGGCTATTTTAATTTTGTTAGTAACCTAGGGATAAAGTAGAAAAAAAATGTTAATCCCTTAACAATAGACATAATTTGAAACGTGCTATATAAACAATGGCAAATATGATAGGTAAACTAAAAATGTAAAGGCATCGAGCTTTCTGTGTTTATGAGAGTTTAGAGAGCATGGAAGGCCCTGGTTTATTAGAACATCCACTATCTAACACAAAATACTAACTCAGTGTTCTTAGATCATCGTCCTCTCGAAATGAACAATGTTGTTTTGCAACTTACATTGGCTCGTGAAGGATTTCCATATACCGATATACCTCTATGTAGTTTTAAATTTTTCTTTCAGATTTGGTTTTCTAACGACTTTTTTAAAGTTCTCTCTGGCTCCTTCCTGCATCAACGACGTCAGATCTTATGCCTACGAAGGGCCGGTGACGGTCGATTCTGCCAGATTTACGCCCTGTTCGCTTGGCTTATCGGCCACCGGCAAAAAGATGCTTTTCTCTCACAACAAACCGAGCCACCAAGAACCGTAGCCCAAGAAGATCTCTTCTCTCGGAACAAACCAAAGATAAGCCATCAAGAACCACCAACCGAACCGAACAGGCTGTTACAAGTCTCTTCGGATCTTTGCAGTTGGTGTGTAAATCAGAAGATGCTGTCGGTGGTATTTTGTTATGGTGATTTTGACCTCATCCTCCAGCTGATTTTTCCAGTGGTTGCTAGATCTCATTGCAAGCAGCGAGTGGTTTTGCGGTCTAAGCCTTGTGCGTCGATAGTGTTTGCAGGTGTTCCTTTCCATTAATGCCTTTCCAGTGCGTTTTTCAAACTCCGATGGACGACGAACAATCGAAAGAAAAGGACGACAAGAGAGCTCTTAAATGTAATTTTATTTTTCATATGTCGTTTTGTGTCGAGCTGTCCTTCTATTGTACCACTTATTATTTTTCTCCTTTGATATTAATCAGATATGAGACACCTTTTACCTTTTAGTGTCTTTCTCAAAAGAAAAAAAAGTTGATCTAGTTTTCTAACAATCATCTAGCTATACACAGCTACATTTTTCTCTGAGTTTTCTTTGTGACACCCGCTCTGCATTTCGCGCCGTGTCAGGTCGCCTTCGTCGGCTCGGGCAAGTCCATGTGGTGGAACGGGGGCGCTGTCTTCTGCTGCACGACAAGCACGGAACCCATCTCCAGCGACTGGTACGAAGCCAGGATCTCCCCAACCGGGCCCACCTCCGCGGCCTCCGCCCACCCTTCCAGCCCCACCACCAGCTCCGCCGGCTGCCTCCCCCCGCGCCCCGCCACCACCAGCGCGTACGCGCCGGCCATCCCGCGCAGCGCCTCCACCACGTCCATGGGCCCCGTCACCGCCTTCTCCGCGTACACCGCGCGCTCCTTCGCCACGTACTCGCGCTGGAACGCGGACATGCACTCTTCGTCCGGGTCCTGTACGACTACCGACACCTCCCCGTCGACGTCCGCGCTCGCCGTGCCCGTCACCGCGCGGTCGTGCTCGTGCGTGCTGTCGCAGAGCACGAAGCGGACGACTGCCAGGCGGACGGACTCGTTCTTGGCGAGGCGGCAGGCGAGGGCCACGGCCTCGCGGTCGTCCGGCCCGCCGAGGAAGACGGCGGCGACGTGGGCCGTGACCTTCTCGTCGCCCTGGTTCCCCGCGGCCTCGGTGCTCATGGATATCTTGGTGGGCAGCTGGAAGCTGGTTCCGCCTCTCCGGAACGGGCGGTCGGCGAGGATGGCCGTGGTGCACGGCGAGCGCTCGAGCACCCTGATGTTGAGGTCGCGGCGACCATCGCGCCGGCAGATCATGGTGCCGTCGTAGTGCTGCTCTTTGTGGTAGGGGAGCAGCAGGAGGTCCGGCCGGACGTCCTCCGTCCAGCGGCGGACGGTCTTGGCGTTCGTCGCGCTGCCGCGGTCGCCGGCGTCGGCCTGGCGGATGACTAGGCCGGTGGCGCAGGCGAACACGTCGACGGCCCAGTTCACCTGCGTGGTGGCGTCCCTGCGGCGGTCCATGAGCTTGTGGTCTCTGTCCTGGGACCGGCTGTGGTACCGGCTGGGGCCGGCGTCCTTGCGCGCGAGGTCGAAGAAGTGGAGGATGTGGATGGCGGGCTGCGCGCGGGGTTTGCTCGCCAGCAGCTCCAGCAGGGTGAGCATGCCCGGCGTCCCCCGCGCGCCGTGCACGCAGGCGAGCATGCGCAGCTCCTGGTCCGGGTCGGCCACCATGTGCTCCAGCGTCTGGTGGCTGCACTCGTACGCCTCCTTCTCCTTTCGGAACACGACGGCGAACACCGGCCCGGCGATGATTGTGCTGATCATGCTGCCGACGACCATCGCCATCAACGCCTGCTGCGCCCAGATCTGCACACGTGCACGGCCATATATATCAATCTTGCTCGCTACGTCAATCTTACACGTGCACGAAACACGAGAAATGCATCATTACCCCTTCGGAGGTGGCGAAGCTCATGTTGATCATGTTGACGTGGCCTTTGATGTTGAGCATTACGCCGAAGCGCAGGGCGTCGGCGGCCGGGATCTTGAGGAACCTGGCAGCGGCCACGGTGCCGGCGCACTTGCCGATCAGGCCGAGCAGCGTGAGGAGGGCTGCGGGGACCAGGATGGCGCCCGACATGGTGCTGAAGTTGAGCCGCATGCCCATTGCGCCGAAGTAGAAGGGCAGCACCAGGGCGTGGAGCGGGTACGCAAGCGCTTCCATGACGCTCCTCGCCACGGGCCCTTCTCTCGGGAACACCAGCCCCAGCAGGAGGCTCACCGGCATCCCGTCAAATCCCACCTGCTGCGGGATGCTGCCAATTTTGTAGACGGCGACGAGAAGCAGCACCAGCTCCCAGTTCCCGATGCGGTGCCGCCCCGCGTTGCGCCGGTTGATGAACGCCACCGCCGGCCGGAGCATGAGCAAGGCGACGCCGACCTTGACGAGCGCGAGGATGCCCAGCCCCAGCCGCTGCTGGGCGCTGTACCCGGGGGTCCGGCCGGAGGCGAGCTTCATGCATGAGAACACCCCTTCCCCGACGATGCAGATGATGTTGGTGCCGATCGCCGAGGCGACGAGGAGCCGGCCGCTGGGCGTGGCGGTGAGCCCCATCTCGCCGGCCATCCGCGTGACGTCGACGGAGGCGGTGTCGGCGATGGACAGCATGAGCACCGCGGCCAGCAGCTCGGGCGACCTGACCGGGGTGTGCATCATGCTGCCGTACATGCCGCCGGAGACGAATGCGGCTAGGAGGAGGCAGGTGGCGACGCTCGCGTAGGTGAGGATGGTGGCGCGGCGCATGTCGTTCCACAGCGCCGCGACGTCCGCCTCCAGGCCGACGTAGAACATGTAGAAGATGCGCGCCTCCCACACGTAGCCGCCGTAGGTGTCCTCCGCGTTCTGCACGTCCACGTGCACGATCACGTCGTGCAGGTCCAGGCTCCCGACGATGATCCCCGCCTGCGAAATCGAACGCGAAGAATTGTTAGCATTCCCATTCGCATTTTATTTGGTCGATTCGAGAACCGGATGCGCGCGTGCATCGTACGAGGATCTGGGAGGTGGCGCTGGGCAGGTTGTGGCGGCGGAGGCCGAGGTGGATGAACTTGCCGAGCGCGATGACGACGGCGGCCTGGAGGATGATAAGGAACAGCGTGTCCAGCGCCACGTTCTGCAGGGAGCTGCCGCAAGCCATGCCGCCGGACGGCTCCTCCGCTCGATCGCCGGTCGATCGGAGAAGCGCCGAATGCCGATCGACACCGGCTGCGAGCGGGACGGAGGATGGATTAAGGCATTAAGCGGCCGCGCGCCGGCTGCTGGCGAATGTGAGGAAGGCACGGCGGCCTGGTTCCATGGGATGGCCAAAGTTGGCGTTGCCGCGTTGGGCGAGTAGGGTTTGGTCGTTTCTCGTTTGGATGGATGGACAGCCATGGCGTGGCATGGAGCCATGGAGGTGGGCCTGGAATGCTGGCTGCCTGGCTGGAACAGGCTACTGTGCGTTGGACGTGCTGACCAGTTTTTCTTTTTTTTCTTTTTTTTTGAGAAACTGACCAGTTTTCTTTTAATCACTTTTCGTCTTATTTTCCAAATTTGCAATTTCAACCTAGGTTTAACAGTAAGCTCATCATGCTTTATGGACGAGCCCTTGTGCATGTTCAGGAATCACAGAGGAATTGCATGAAAAAACAATCACGAAAATTTCTTAAGGATCGGACATCATGTTCTGTGGCAACATTTAGATCTAATGACACCAGACATTGTAACGATCTATAGATCGATACAGATAACTAGAGGTTGTTGCCGGCGACACGCACGGCGGCGGAGATCGGCTATGCCGTCTCAGAAGCAGTTGGAGGGAGGAAGAAGAAGGGAGATCGCCATAGCGAGGAGGAAGAAGGCTGTGCCTTTCTGATAATGATTCATTGATGCCCATTCACTAGTGTTCGCCCGGCTTATACAACCGGTGCGGTTCAGCAATACACAGCCAATGACCCATAGAAGGCACGCAGGCCCATAGTCTTAATCCGGCCTCCGGCCCACTAGTACAGGTAATATCGGGTCATGACATTCCCCTCCCCTTAAGCAACAGCTTGCCCTCAAGCTGTGAAGTACACCCAACTGACAGATCATTAACAGATAATAGTTGAGGTGAAGCCATCGTTGATGTCTTAAACTTGTTGTTTCGTCGTCTACAGCTCGATTTCATCCAGGGTCATCAGTCGTCAGATGATAGAAATGAAGCATGAAGATCAAACTGGTGACAACTCCAGATAGCTTCGAAACAACCCTTGTGTAGCGTGCACAAGTATGTATTGCAAGCGATTGGATAGGCCAGCAGAAAAGTTTAGCACAGGATAGCATACCTCTCGTGAAGCTATTACCAGATGATGTTGTTAGTTGCTCCATATATTCTAGGTCCAGCTGAAAGATGCCATCAGTGCAATGTAGCAAGAGATGCAAGTGCCACTGAATATGCATAGCTTTCACCGAAGTTGTGTGCAGATTGATGCCATGTCCACTCCTTGCAAATGCATTTGTGTGTTTATAGAGGCAATCTTGACTACCACCTGCAGCCCATGAGATTAGTTGCTGCATAGTCCCAATTGCATCTGTTTGCTGATGCTTGACCACTAGCAGTCCCACTAAACTATGCACACATGCCATTCTCATGTGTTCTAGTGAAGGTTCCGTAGCAGAGGCATGTATCAGTAAGTTTAAACAGCATGGCATACTGAGCCTATATATCATTCTGTGCTATAGAATAACAGTACTTGCCACTGTCTGTACAACTGATCTTGTTTTGCTTTGAATTCCTTCATTAGAAGGGAATATTGCACAAACAAGCCACTCAACCATAGATTCAGTTATCAGGACAGTCATCTTGAGGACCCATGTTTCACAGAAGAATATTAATCCAAAAATGCCTTCGGATGCTTTACTTGCTGTAGTAGTTTCAGGCACCTAATCACAGAAATGCACAAGAAGGGCTTCAAAATTTTAGCCTTACCATTTGAGCTACATTCCCAATCAGATGGCACCTTTTGAGCAATAGCACCCTATCATGAAGTCGTGTCTGCTTCTCCCGTCCCTATATACTGAGTCCAGTAATAAATATGCCAAAGAGAAGACACTAGTATCAAACTGAGGTTGTTCGCTACTAGTAGCAAAAGTGTGTGCCACTGAACACTGGACATTGTTGGTCTTGTATGTCACAATTGTCACCTGCATGTAGGTGAAAGTACCCAGAAATGCACAAACTGACCCGTGAAGCACATTCTGAATTGTATGTATTAAAGTACCTTGACAATATTTAGCATGTATGCAATGATCCTGCCAACACTCAAATGCACTAACAGGCTGTTGTTGTGGGTACTGGATGAGCATGTGACAAGGCACTCCATATTCTAAGCAACAGAGTGATACCCAACTACCCAAGGTTTGTTGAACTGCATGAGCATTTGACAACACCCAATTATTTATGTTGCAGAATTGCCACACGCCAGTGAAAATAAAGGATTTTGCCGATAATTAGCAGCAGCATATTTCCAAAGAGATTGCCAGAGAATTGCCCTGACCTTAACACTATCAGTAACCGAGCTTTTGCAATCCAATAGAAAAGGTGACCATGACCACCTTTGATGTGAAATATCACAATGACCACTGGAGGACAACCATAGTTGGGCTCCCTGAACTTGTACATAATCAATAGATTGATAGGCAAAATGCAGGAAGGTTTTTAACAGAATGACTGGTAGGCTAGCCATAGACATTTGTGCTGCTGACCAATTAGTTGTGCTGCCCACAGTAAGGTCACATGACTTAACCTGAATAAGCCAGTAATAGTGACAAATAAAATTCCCATCATGTGATGAAGGAGTTTGGATATCTGAGATCTGTATATTTGTGGAAGCACCCTCATATGCAGTACCTGACCATTGATACACCTCTTGTACTTCACATGGATAGCACTGAAGCAATGGTTGCTTGCTGTAGGGCACTAGTAATCCAGTGTGTCCATTGCCAGTCATACAAAGCAATATATGTGGTGGCTCTAACACTTTGCAGAATGCCCTTTGCTGCAATTCTGAAAATAGAGATACCACAGTGCTCCTATCATAAAGTAGTGGCCACCGTTTCTGAACACAGATTGTGTTAGTGTATATGTATGTGAGTGGCCCATATGGTCTTGTACAGCCCATAGAGGCCCTGTATAGCTATCTCTATATACCCACCCTCTCAAGGGTTGGACGAATACACATTATTTCCCAAACATGGTATCAGAGCAGCCCCCTGCACGGCCAACGTCTTGGTGTCCACGACGTCCAGGGCATCTTGGATGGCATCCAGGCCACCTTGGTCTGCAGGCCCGACGGCCAAGGCACCCAGGCCCCCTGTCACGGCCCGGTCGCCCGCGCCGGCGAGGCCCGTGCCCGCATCTGCGGGGGCCGGACGCGTGGGCCCGTGCTCGCGGCCGGCGGGGAGGCCGAATCCGCGCCTGCGGGGGGCCGGATCCACGCTGCCGCCGCGCCGCCGCCGGCCGCGCCCGCGCCCCTCGCGCCGCGCCCGGCCACGCCGAAGGGAGAAGGGCGTCGACGGCGGCGGGGATCAAGGGGAGGCGCGAAGGACGCCGTGCCCGCGGGCCGAATCGGACGGCCGGCGGCAGGGGGCCGCGCGGGAGCGTACCCTGCGCGGAACGGCGAGCAGCAGCGGCATAGGAGAGCGAGAGGAAGGTGGAGAGGGGAGGAGGGGTCTGCCAGCCGGCCATGGATGCTGCTGGCGGCGCCTGGAGCTAGAGGAGAGAGGAGAGGATGAAAACCCTAGCTGATACCATGTTTGGGAAACTGAGCATCCCCGAGAAACTGAGTCTCGAGGGAAAGCCACATCACGCGCGCGGTGGGATCCGGAGCCCGCACGATGTCTTGGAGATCCAAGGAGATTGTCCCAGAGATCCAGGACATGATGATGCAGTCGCGGCGTCGCCACGTCGGGTCGCGAGCACAGGCAGGAGTGTCGGAGAGGACGTGGCCGTTGAGGGCGTAGCAGCGAAGAACGAGGAGAAGCTGGTCCCTCCATCGAGCGTAGGAGGTGGAGTTGGAGTCGAGGATGACGGTGACGAGGGTCTTGATGTGAGGGACTGTTAACACCAAAAATTGGTACAGGGAAGAGACTGACCTGTGGGCCGAGTTTGGTGGAAAAAGCACCGTTCGGGAAGAGGTTGTCTTCAAAGCATTCGGTAAAGGCGTCTGCGGTCGGGAGTATGTCATCATTCGGCAGAAGAGCTGTTTCACACTTGGAAGAGGAAGCATTCGGTAATGCGTGATGACGTGGCTTAAATATAAAGAAGGGACGAGTTGATGACGGGTGCGAGACGGACATTGGCGCCGGGGCATTAATTTTAGGCAATAAATGTTGTAATCGTGGTCGACTAGGAGTCGTGTTAGAACAAGGGTATAAATATGAACCCTTAGTGTTTGTAATAGGGATCGAACAATTTCACAACAAACCGGCCCCCGTGCCAACTTTCAAGTCCTTCTAGTCGAGTCGTCGAGTTCTTCGAGAGGAGCCATCGATCCGTCGACCTCCGTAAGTACCGGCAACCTTGTATCATGTCTAATATCACGCGGTGGATTTAGACCGTGATGCAAGTTGTCTTGTTACCATGCTTAGTATCATGCGGTGGATTTAAGCTAGGTTCAAGAAGGCTTTCTTGTTGGATCATGAGCCATGCGGTAGGCTAAGATCTAGCTCGGAGCTAGTTATCGGCTCTATTAGATTTGGCAAGATCTAATAGATTCATTAAGTTACCATGTGTTGCTTTGAATTTTGCTCTTATGTTTAATTCTTGTAACACTCTTATTGCCTAATTTAGATTGACTAGATTCGTCTCTATCTTGTTTGTGATCTACATGTTGTATGTTCAAATCTTTAACTCGATGTGGTGCATGGGTCACATGCTCTCTAATAGCCGAATTCGAATCAATCTAGATTGCTACGTGTTGCGGGTTCAAGCTTGTTAATCTAGCATAGTTTGTTCCTTCTCCGCGGAACCCGAATCGGCTGTACAGCTGTATTCGGCAACCCTATCACGAGTAAAACATGTTCATAAGTTTGTTTTAAATAATGTATGCTTTTAGCCTTCCATGTTTAGATTGTATCATGCGGTGGATTGATCTATTCTTGGTTGGTGGTGTGATTTCAAACAAGTTGTATCATGCGGTGAATTAACTTGTTTGGTGTCACGCTCGACGGGTTTGAAAGTACCTAGATATGCAGTAGATTTGTGCTTTTGGTCTATGCATGCATGTTTACTGCAAATTTATGATTGCGCTTCGCTTTTATTTATTTTATTATGATTTATCCTCGATAATCGGTCATGGTTACATGCTGCAATGATTGTTTAGATAAAGACCGATTTTTCATCATGCTTACGTCATGCATTCGGCTATACCCTGTTTACTTGTTTTATCAGTTCCCAAATGATTGCTGACAGATAGCTTGTGGTAGCTATATGTCGTTTTGATTGTCTTCATAGCCGTAGATACGGAACTGTCTGGTACCACCCGGCAAGTTTCAGGTTTTATCAAACTGTTTTCATCCTTTGTTAGTTTCAGGGAAATTGACTGGCACGCTTCCGGTTTCGGCCACGTGTGTTAAGCTAGCTGATTCGGCTTGCTGTGTGCTTGGTGTGAGGTGCTGATTTTATGTCAACACACTTTTTGGCACGCCCGGTGGGACCTTCTAGTTGATCAAGATGCCTGACATCCAATATATCATGGATGTCACCTTCAATGAACGGTCTTCGGAACAACAATTACTACTGAAAGAAGCTATTGACCAATTCCAGCAGAAGTGTCTGTTGTCATTTTCAAAAATAGGAGTGGTGTGCCATTCCTCAAGTCAGAAATGCCAAGAGTTCTGACGCCAGGAGAAACTGATACCACAGTTGCTGCAGAGAAACAAGAAGTTTTTGGCATGATTCAGCAAACTATGGAAGATATAATGGCTAGGCACAATACTGCATTTTAAGTAGCTTCCGACAGATGATGGTTGGTATCTTTGGCCCAAGCGTGGACAAACATTTTGAACAAGGAGATTCAAGTGCTGCTGCTGCTGGTCAACCATCTCGTCAAGATGCAAGTGTTCAACCGCCTTCGCAGAGTGTAAGTGTTCAGCCAACTCAGCACGTGGGTAGTCAGCCAATTCGGCAAAATCCTCATCAAGCAATACCTAATCCACGTACGTATGGAGAAATGGCGTTCGACACTCCTGGAGTTCAACCTGTCTCTACTTACAGGATAGCCCCAACAAATAACAGGTTGCAAAAGAACATGTACGGCAACGGGTATTCGGAGTTCATGGATTACAATGCTGTTGATGCTCTCCCGAATCCTGGGTATGGTGCTACTACAGGGATGCCTGTTGGAGGACCGGGGAATCAAGATGCCAATGTTGATCTCCTGATGCAGAGAATGACCGTGTGCTTCAAAATCAATTAGGTCTAAAACCTAAGAACCAAGGACACATATATACACCTCCCTTTCCGGAATGGTACCACAGGGTGGCTTTACCGAACAGGGTGAAAGTCCCCTCGGAGTTCACCAAGTTCTCAGGGCAAGATGATACCAGTACTGTGGAACACATAGCCCGGTACCTGATGCAACTTGGGGAAGCTTCTGCTGATGAGGACTTCAGAATTAGATATTTTCCTTTATCATTAACAGGCCCAACGTTTACATGGTTCACTTCTCTACTTGCTCACTCAATCTGCTCTTGGAAGGATTTGGACCAGAAGTTTCATGCTCATTATTTCATTGGCAGTAATGAGAAAAAGCTAATTGATCTAACTACTTTGAGGCAGAGGAAAAATGAAACACCAATGGAGTTCCTCAGGAGGTTCAGAGAGACAAAAAGCATGTGCTTCTCTTTGAACATACCAGATGATCAATTGGCTGGTATGGCTGTAGCAGGGATGTTGCCGGCTATTCGGGAAAAGCTATTTGGCATGGAGTTCGATGACCTTGGCCAGTTGTCGCACAGACTGTCGTTGATGAGAAATCAGGCTTATGGCTTCAAGAAAGACTCCAGATTTGTCAAACACAGTGACATAGCTGACATCTATAATCAATTTCTCGAAAGGGCGGATCAGGGAGAGGAATATGATGATGAAGAGGAAATAGCTGCAGCAGAAATAGTATGGGGCAAAGAGCCATTGACAGTAAATCAGAGGTGGATTAAGCAAGCTAAAGGCACCTATGATTTTGATGTGACCAATGTAGATAAGCTCTTTGAGTTCCTCGTGAAAGAAGGCCGAATCAAGTTGCCAGATGGGCATTCTATGCTTCGTCCTGATGGAGTGAAAGAAAAGAGGTACTGTGGATTTCATGACAGGAATTCTCATTCCATCAATGAGTGCAGGGTCTTTAGGACGAGAATTCAAAAAGCTATCCAAGAATGTCATCTGAAATTTGATAATTAGATGAAATTGGATGGCAATCCTTTTCCTCAGAACATGATTGGGTTCTCAGTCAACATGGTGAATGCTGTTGAGGAGAAAGGAAAAGTGAAGGTTTTGACTTCAGCAAAGGCAAAGCAGGATGGCTCAGTCGATCCCGCTCGACAAGTAACATTTGAACAAATCCATAAGGGAGAGCCCCGCTTTCTGAAAAGTCAAATTGAAGTGGGTGAATCCTCTAAATCCAGAGTGACTTCGCGTATTCTCCTCAACAAGTGGCAGCTTCAACAAGAAAAGGAGCGCTACCAGAAGCGGAGGTATGAAGAAGAGATGTGCAGGAAGGAACAAGAAGAATATATGCGAGAGCAAGAGCGTGCACATTGGGGATGTGCCTTCTTCAGACACTGCTGGAATGAGGGTTTGAAACTTCCCACGCAAAAATAATTGCCCTGAATGCAGCGACAAGTATACTGAATATAGGCAAGATATTGCCAATCCCTGATCCGTCCATGAAAGAATTGGAAGGGTGCATCCTAGTGATGGTCGGCGCCTAAAAATAAATAGAATTGATGATCAACCGAGGAAAAGGCATGCTGATCACAGGTGGGTTGATCATGAAGAAGAGGAAGATCATGAGTATGTCTGGCAGAAGGGACAGTGGTGCCCACCTGGTTTGAGAAGAAGCCAAAAGAGAAGGGTTCAACGCTTGAGGAATCAAGAGCTGAAGCAGGCAGGAATCAAGAGGAAACAGGTGTGGCGCCCAAAAGACAAGCCTGATGGGTCTGGTCGTTCGGCTTCTACGTGCATGGTATGCTTCTTGCCGAATGAATTCATGGCTCCAGCTAATCAGATTGTGCAGGAGGAGGTGTCGCCAGACATGGATAAGGCCGAGCAATTTGGGCTGATGGCACAGTTAGTGTTGGCCAAGCAGGCTACTTTTGATAAGCCAACTAAGAATCGGCACATGAGACCGTTGTACTTGAGAGGATATGTCAACGGGAAACCATTGACCATCTGCTGTCAATGTGATGCCGTACACTACATTCAGGAAGTTTGGCATGGGCCTTGGAGATTTGACGCCAACAAGCATAGTTCTGAATGATTTTGCTGGAAATCCTTCAGACACCAAGGGTTTTGTGCATGTGGACTTGATGATTGGATCTAAAACTCTGCTTACGACCTTCTTTGTCATTGAAGGCAAAGGGGCATATAGCTTGCTTCTTGGAAGAGATTGGATCCATGCAAACTGCTGCATTCCATCTACTATGCATCAACAACTTGTTCAATAGGTGGATGATGATGTAGAAGTTGTACAAGCAGATGATTCAGTAAGCGTGGCTAACGTGGAACCAACCTTCTGGGAATATCAAGGCATAGACTGCTTCTCAGGCAAGGACTAGGGTGAAGGTTCTGTTGAACCAGTCAGTAGTGATCAATAGCCGATTCAAGCAGTCGGCTCTTATAGTAATTTTTAATGGAGAATCCAATTGATGGAACTGATGGAAAGTTAGGACGTGGATTTATGTCGGCCGATAAATTGGAAGAAATAGACATTGGAGATGGTGACAAGCCAAGGCCGACGTTCATTAGTGCTAACTTGGATTCAAGTTTCAGAGAAGAGTTAATTAAGCTACTGAAAGAATACAAAGATTGCTTCGCTTGGGATTATTTGGAGATGCCTGGTTTGGATCGTTCCATTGTTGAGCATCGGTTGCCAATCAAGCCTGGTTTTAGACCTTACAAGCAACCTCCCTGAAAGATCTACATGGATGAAGTACTGACCGACGTGAAAAAAGAAGTTGAGAGATTAATAGAGGCAAATTTCATTCGGCCATGCAAATATGCAGAGTGGATCTCTAATATTATTCCTGTTTATAAGAAAAATGGGAAGATGAGAGTTTGCATAGACTTTAGAGATCTAAACAGAGCTACACTCATGGATGGATATCCAATGCCTGTTGCTGACTTGTTGGTTGATGCTGCTGCTGGACATAAAGTTATTAGCTTCATGGATGGCAATGCAGGGTACAATCAAATTTTTATGGCAATAGAAGATGTATCAAAAACAACCTTCAGATGTCCTGGACATATAGGCTTGTTTGAGTGGATTGTCATGACATCTGGGTTGAAAAATGCTGGTGCAACTTATCAAAGAGCCATGAATTATATTTTTCACGAGTTGATCGGCAAAATTGTGGAGATATATATTGATGATGTCGTGATCAAGTCATTGGATCATGAATCACATTTGGATGATGTGAGGAAAACTCTAGAGTGCACTAGAAAACATGGGCTTAAGATGAACCCGAACAAATGTGCTTTTGGGGTTTCAGCTGGAGAGTTCCTGGGATTTTTGGTACATGAAGGAGGAATAGAAGTTGGCAAAAAGATCATGAAAGCTATTGATGAAGTTGTTCCTCCAACCAATCTTAAGGAATTGCAATCATTGCTTGGCAAAATCAATTTTGTGAGAAGATTCATTTCAAACTTATCACAAAAGGTGTTGCCTTTTTCTCCACTGTTAAGACTCAAAAAGGATCAGAAGTTTGTATATGGGGTGACGAACAACAGAAGGCTTTTAATGAGATCAAGGAATACATGAAGGAACCACCAGTGTTGGTACCTCCACAGTTGAACAAGCCTTTTAAGTTGTACGTGGCGGCCGATACCCAAACCATTGGATCGGCCCTCATACAAGAATTTGAGGGAAAGGAAAGAGTAGTTGCATACTTTAGCCGAAAATTACTTGATCCCGAAACAAGATATTCGGCTGCAGAGAAGCTTTGCTTCTGTGTTTATTACTCGTGTACAAAGTTTTGGCACTATTTGTTGAATGCCTAATGCATTGTATATTCAAAATTTGATGTAATTAAACACATGTTGTCTATGCCAATTTTGAATGGAAGGATTGGCAAATGGATTTTAGCTTTGTCTAAGTTTGAATTGAATTTGAGTCGGCAAAAGCTGTTAAAGGACAGATTATTGCTGATTTCATTACTGAACATCGTGATCCGTCAATTAATTTACTTGAGATTACTCCTTGGGCTTTGTTCTTTGATGGATCTTCATGTGGCAAAGGTGGTGGAGTAGGAATTTTATTAATTTCACCCAGGGGAGAGATGTTTGAATTTGCTATTCCTATCCAACCTACTGTCACAAATAATCAAGCTGAGTATGAAGCATTGCTCAGAGGGCTTCAATACTTGAAAGAGGCAAAGGCTATTTCAGTTGAGATTTTTGGAGATTCAGAGCTAGTTATAAAGCAATTGAATGGCCAATATGAATGTAGAAATGATATCCTGAGGAATTACTACGAGGAGTGCAAGGAAATCCTAAAATGTTTTCAGTTAGTGATTCTGCAACATATTCCTAGGGAAAACAATGGAGAGGCAAACATGTTAGCTCAAAGTGCTTCGGGTTATAGAGAGAATCAAGAAGTGTTTGCCAACGATGTATATTCTTTTGGGAGTGATTTAGCAGAAGATGATTGGAGAAAAGAAATTGCTGATTATTTGGAGAATCCATCCCGAAAGGTCTCTAGGAAGCTCAGGTATAAAGCTATAAAGTTTGTTCTTGATGGACGTTTGTATTACAAGTCATTGGATGGGTGTTACTACAATGCCTGGGTAAAGAAGAAGCAAAGAGGATGATGAGTGAAGTGCATGATGGGCTGTGTGGAGCGCATCGGTCGGCTTACCGAATGAAGTGGGTCATTAGGCAAACTGGATGTTATTGGCCGACGATGCTGGAAGACTACTTTGAATACTACAAAGGGTGTCAAGATTGTCAAAAGTTTGGAAATGTTCAGAGAGTTCCAGCATTAGCTTTGAATCCTATTATCAAGCCATGGCCATTCAGAGGATGGGGTATAGATTTGATTGGCCAAATAAATCCTCCATCTAGCAAGGGGCATAAGTTTGTGCTTTTAGCAACAGATTATTTCACTAAATGGGTTGAGGCAATTCCATTGAAGAAAGTGACATCAGAAAATATAATTGAGTTTGTCAAAGAGCATATTATTTACAGATTTGGGATTCCTCAAACAATTACAACCGATCAAGGAACTCAGTTTACATCTTCAGAGTTCAGAGATTTTGCTGAAAGTATGGGGATAAAATTATTAAATTCTTCTCCTTATTATGCTCAAGCTAATGGTCAAGCAGAGGCTTCTAACAAGATCACGATCAAGATTATACAGAAGAAGATTGATCAGAAGCCAAAAAGGTGGCATTCGGTACTCAATGAAGCCTTGTGGGCTTACCGAATGGCTCCTCATGGGGCTACACAGACATCTCCTTACGAGCTTGTTTATGGGCATCATGCTGTCTTTCCATGGGAAATGCAATCAGAATCAAGGAGAGTAGTATTACAAAAGAATTTAAGTTCCAAGGACTATAATGACTTAATGATGGACGAATTAGAAGATTTGCATATGATTCGTCTTATGGCCTTGGAGAATATTGAGAAAAACAAAATGCGAGTTGCTAAGTACTATAACAAGAAGGTAAAAGTCAAGCAATTTGTAGAAGGAGATTTGGTTTGGAAAGAGTTATTGCTGATTGAAACTAAGTACAGTACATTCGGCAAGTGGTCCCCGAATTGGGAAGGTCCCTTTCAAGGAAGTTAGGTGCACGCTTGGAAATGCGTACATCTTGAAAACTTTACTAGGAGAAGAGTTCACTGCTGCTATAAACGGGAGATACTTGAACAAATATTATCCTAGTGTTGAAGTTGATCGTTGGTTGCTGTTACAAGCATCAGAGACACGGAAACAGCCGGTGTTCGGGAAAGAAGCCGCCTTCAGAATGAAAAATCCTAACAAAGGGAAAATGGCCAATACTAAAGTGTATTGCCCTTAGCACGAGAATATTTTGCATTACAGACGTTCTTGCAGGTTTCTTTACTGACAACACAACTGCCTAAGATTACAAAACGGGGCCTGCAGGAAGCAGAATGCCTGGAGGAAGAAGCGAAAGTATGCTTCATTTATTTGGTTTAGCGCTTTTCCTCTTCAGCTCTTCCCTCTTCAGCCGCTCCAGGACCACCGTGACGGCGACGCGGAAGCCTTGATGGTTGGCGTGTTCTGCAGCTTCCATCAAGCTGTCCCAGGCAACCTTCAGGTTGTTGCACCTGTCGGACACATATGAAGAAGAAAAATAGATTATCATCAGGCTCGGAGTTTGAACTTGAGCATGAGAGTCAAATAAGGGTAAAGATCTTACCGCCTACTAGCGCCTCCAAGCTCATGCGGCATTCGCGTTCGTCATTGCAACGGGCGGTGATGTCCCGCAGGTCATGTTCTAGATGCCAAATGCGACGGCGCAGCTGATGGTTGGTCTTCTGTTCATGCGTGGCGTTTTATTCTTCAGTTGAGGAATCGGAGAGGATGTACTCGGGGGTTTCTTCAGTACCGAAGATTTCCTCCGGTAGCAGATCGAGGCTGAAATCAAAGAAAGATGAATCGAGAGATTGCAATCAAAATCAAGAGAAAGAGATGAGAAGAGAAGATTACTCTCGAATGGTTCGCTTCTTTGATGGGAAGTAGTTCTCCTGGAGTGGCTGTTTTCCCCTTGTCCGCCATGGCCTTGGGGGTTTTTTCTGGAAGAGGAGGATGAGAGGGATTGAAGTGATGAAAGTGTGTGCGAATGGATTTGCAAAGCACCGAAGAGGTTATTTTATTAGCAGTGGGAGTGCATCGGGAGTGATGAATGGCTGGCGTGCATTGATGGGAATACCAAACGGCGGGGGTTTTTCCTTGGATGCGAAGGGTTTTTTCATTGAACAGTGTTCATGGCTCCCGAATAAGGATTTTCTACGGATTCTAGGCCAAGGAGCAAGAGTTTGTGTGTATTCAGCTAGAAGAAAAGTTCCCGAATGCGTTCAAGACAGTGAAGATTCGTGTGCACAAATTAAAGAAGTCATCACAAGACAAATACAAAAGATAAAATTTCATCTTTATTGCCGAAATTCCATAACCCCTAGTACAAACTAATCAAACAGCCTGTTAAGAACAGACTGGGGGTGGATGGAATCGGCAATGGTGACACCGTGTCCGTCGAGGCGCTCTATAGTGGCCTTGATGTCGTCGACATCCTCCGGTGCGCCGCCGTAGAAGCTGCGCGACCGCGTGGAGTAGTCAACACCGGTATGCGTCGCCATGGCGGCCAGGCCCAAGGTGGTGCCCAGGCGAACGCCGTGAAGGGCCACCTCATCGACGTGGTCTTCCACCGCGCCAAGGCGAGCTTCTGGTGTGCCTCCGAGAGCGTTCACCTTGTCCGCTAGCTTCTCAACCAGCGCCTTCAGCCGATTGAGCTCGGCGTCGCGATCTGCGGGAATCATAGAACAATGGTGGTTAGTTCAGGATTAAGTTGAAATTAAGCAGGTTACAGGATTCACCGTCGATGGCCTCAAGCAGCTGCTTGCGTTGGTGCTCCCACTCGAGCTCGGCAATCCCGGCCTCTTTAGAGATGATCTCCAACTCGTGCCGGGTTGCATCACGTTCCTCCTTGAATCTGCGGGCGTCGCGATTATTGTAGCGCGACCTGGAGGAGTGGGAACGGCTAGACGATCCCGAGGAATCGCTCGCCATGGCCGGAGTTGTGGCTGGAGCAGGGGCAGGATTCCACCGAATGAGCCAGAAGACACAAAGAAGATCGTCAGGGATGAAAAGAGATCTAAAAAAAGAGCTGTGAAGAAGCCAACGATCACCACCTCCGACGAGCGCCGGCACGGCTCCCTTCAGCCTCGTCGTTGGCCGGACGCTTGTTGTTGTTGTTTTCCATGGAGCTCTTGGGAGTACTAGTACTGGAGAGAAAAAAGCTTGGGTTGGCAAAGGCTTGGAAGGCAGAGGACTTGGTGAAAGGCTAGGGGCACCCGAGGTTCTTATTTATGGGACTGACGAAGAGATCGTGGCCGGAGATCGTGGCGCATATCCTAAGAAATTTGGTAAGTGGAGAGACTCTCTCGACCGAACCGTCGCCGAGTCGTTTGGGATTCATGCTGAGTCATATTCGGTTTGACTGGTTGAAATCCGGCTGTGTTGCGGTCGGGTTGTTTTTCGGGTATGACACTGTTTGGTCAGAATTGCCGAATGAATCATCCAGAAATTGCTCGTCAAAATAGGGCAAGACAAATATGAAAAATAAAGACTGATGGGGAGCAAAATTACAGAGCTGATGGGGGCATTCGACTACAAATTATTTGTTACATTTGTACACCCAAGTATTTTGAGATTACATTGGAGGCATCTGATATCATCTTGATGATATTCTCCAGCAATCTTTGATCAGCTTCTTGGGTTTTAGACAGTGCCGAGAGCTTTGTCTTGAGCTGCTTTCCTGCAGTCATGACTACTGAAGCTTCCTTTCGTATTTTCTCCATTGATTCAGGAAGTTCAGCCATCTTCTTTTCATCAGCCTTGATCTCAGTTGTCAGGATTCTCAGCTCAGCCTCTAATTCAGCTTTTCTGGCTTTCTTTAGCTCAAGTGCAGGCTGCAATTTGCTTAGCAATTCCTTATGATTCTGCATTTGGATATGCAGATCTTTCACAGATTGCTTGTTTGCAGCTTTCCTTTGTTCCAGAGCTGGGTGAGAGGATAAGTTCTTCAAAGCTTGTTTTAATACTACAAAATGATCATCCAATTTGGAAATGGGTTCTAGGGAAGCCTTGATGTCAGCTGGGAGATCTTGATCGATGAGTTCAAGTGCTTCTCTTAAAAGATCAGCATCCTTGACTTGGTCTTGAACATCCCTTTGCAGCAGAGAGAAGATTTCCTTCAGCTTTGCTTGATTTTCTTCTGATAAAGCCTGGCTAGAAGATGCTTCATCCACCTTTTCGGCAACCAAGTCATCCACAGCAAAGGAGTAAATCGGTGATGATACATTTTCCTCCTGAAAAAAGTTTCTTGCCAAATTAGTGGTGATTTATTGAATGAAAATAAAAGGATGGGTGTTCATGCTTACATCATTTCTGGCTTCCCGAGTTGGGGAAGGAAGTTTTTCAGGCTCGAGGAAGGGCTCTTGGATGTCTGGTTGAGGAAAAGCTTGAGGAGTCCTTGGTAAGGCTGAAGCTTCTGGCTGAGGAGAAGCTGGATGAATCCTTGGTAAGGATGAAGCTTTTGGCTGAGGAGAAGCTGGATGCATCCTTGGTGAGGTTGAAGCTTCTGGTTGAGGAGAGGATGGTTGGATCCTTGGTGAGGTTGGATTTGAATCATGCTGAGGAGAAGAACTCCCCACAGTTTGGCTCACCAAAGTTTCCTCTACAACTAATAAGTAGAGGATAAGTGCCAATGAAAAGAAAATAATTAGAAAAGTAAGATGGTGCAAAATTTTACCAGTAGATGAAGCATTGGCAAAATCTGTAATGACCAATGGTCGCTGAGTTCTGGTCTGAAATCACACAAGATAAAGATGATCAGGACGAAGAGTGGCTTTATGTTCAGGAAGGAAAGGGTTCTAACCTGAATGAGTAGTTTTTTGCTTGTTCTTTTCTTCTTGGCAATTGAAGGAGCAATCAGAGATGGAGCTTTCCTTTTGTCAGAGACTGAACTGGTGAGAGTTGGATCTAGTGTGGCATATCTGGACATTAGTTGAGCCAGAGTAGGAGATTGATATCCCAAGGCAGAGATTGGGCCTTCGATATTATAGGAGATTGTCCTGGCAAGTGGGGCAGCTACTATATCCTGCAGAAAATGACAAAATCCTGACCAGTAAAGAGGGGCATGATTGAAAAGGAGGGAGATAAATATATTACCTCTGAAGTTGGATGAAAGTCATGCATTAGTTCAAAACAGAGAGGATGTACTGGCACATTAAAGATATGATCATGAAGTTCTTGCCACCAAGGAATGAAAGAAGGATGAGTAACTGTTGTTGGCACAAAAGGCCTGGGTGCATAAACAGTTGTGCTGCACTTGTACTCAAAGACCCTTTTTGCTTGCATGGATTTCTTGATATCCTCTCTGGGCTTGAGGAATTCATGAAGGAATAGCCTTGGGGGCACTTGGCCGCATCCTAATTGCCTGGCCATCATGTTTAGCTGGTAGTACTCGAAGGTACTCTGAACTTGCCTTCCTCCACAAAATTCTGCTGGTAGGATACATGGATGAATGAAGGCATTGAAAATTGCTATAGAATGTAAATCATTGCATCCAGTTTCGAAACTAAACTCACAAGGAAGAGTCAAGTTGTCATTGTCCAGATATGGAAGCCAAAGAGGGTCGGCAAAACCTCTGAAGAAGAGCTCAAAAAAGTTGGCCAATGCTTTGGTTGATGGACACAGTGGAGGAAGCTTCTCCATAAGTTTGGCAACCTTTGGTGCTCTGGGTTTCCCCTTCCTTGTAATTGGTTGAAGGGAAGTGCCGATTGTTGAGGTCAACAGCAACAATCAAGTGCATATATAATTGCAGCCACATCTGAACAAACCACCAAGGACCATTAACACAGGAAATCTTTTGGCTGGTGTGCATCAGATAGACACTTCCTAGGAGGTACTCCCTGAGGGGAATAGAGGTACCAGCAGCCAGGTCCTCGGCCATTACAATGTGGTTCAGGGTTGGCTCATTGACTTTGCCACAAAAGATGAATATGCACAACCACATATTTAGAAAGGCTCTGTATTCAACATCAGACAAAGGGCCGTCAGACATATAGTTTTGGATATATCTCTTATATCCAACCCCTGTTCTCACTCCTGTTTGCCTGGAGGAGCCCTTGTACTTGTGTGGATACACAGTTCCTGTGATTCCCAGGACGGTTATCATGTATACATCGGCCAAAGTGGGGGACATTGGCCCATGGACAAAAAGGAAGGCATTTGCTCCATTTGACCAAAAATGGCAGGCTGCAATCAGAAGATTCTCATTTTTAGGTGTTTCAGCCAAGGACAATTCTAAACAATAAGCAATGCGAAGGTTGTCCCAATTGCTTGTCTTGGGGCTGTCGTCGTCGAGCATTCTCTTATACCAGTTTCTCTAGCCTGCATTTGGGGGCAGTGGCCAGTTCTTGAAAGCATCCTGCCATTCATGGGGTTTCGACAGTGATGCATTGAAGGGGATCCTCTGGGATTCGGCTGCGATGAACTCAGAAGGATCGGAGATTCCTACGGACCCGAGGAAATAAGACATTGATTGATCCTCGATAGGAATCAAGATTTCGGCGGCAAGAGCTTATCAAGAACAAGAGAGGGCAAAAGAAAAATTTGAGATAAGATTCGAGGAAGGTAATACCAAATGATCTTAAGGAGGATAAGATTTACTTGAAAAGCTTGGTCTTGGTTCGCCATTTGAAGATTGGAGCTTGAAAGGTTGATGAACTAGGGTTTGGATTTGAGCGAAAACTCCAACAGTTTGAAGGAGGAAAGAACGGGTGTTGAACAGATTCGGCCTGAGGACGTTGGGCATTTATGGTCAATTCCGGAATAAAATCATCTTTTATCCCGTAATTGAAGGGGCATATGTTAACACCAAAAATTGGTACAGGGAAGAGACTGACATGTGGACCGAGTTTGGTGGAAAAAGCACCGTTCAGCAAGAGGTTTTCTTCAAAGCATTCGGTAAAGGCGTCTGCGGTCGGGAGTATGTCATCATTCGATAGAAGAGCTGTTTCACGCTTGGAAGAGGAAGCACTCGGTAATGCGTGATGACGTGGCTTAAATATAAAGAGGGGACGAGTTGATGACAGCTGCGAGACGGACATTGGCGCTGGGGCATTAATTTTAGGCAATAAATGTTGTAATCGTGGTCGACTAGGAGTCGTGTTAGAACAAGGGTATAAATATGAACCCTTAGTGTTTGTAATAGGGATCGAACAATTTCACAACAAACCGGCCCCGTGCCAACTTTCGAGTCCTTCTAGTCGAGTCGTCGAGTTCTTCGAGAGGAGCCATCGATCCGTCGACCTCCGCAAGTACTGGCAACCTTGTATCTTGTCTAATATCATGCGGCGGATTTAGACCGTGATGCAAGTAGTCTTGTTACCATGCTTAGTATCATGCGGTGGATTTAAGCTTGGTTGAAGAAGGCTTTCTTGTTGGATCATGAGCCATGCCGTAGGCTAAGATCTAGCTCGGAGCTAGTTATCATCTCTATTAGATTTGGCAAGATCTAATAGATTCATTAAGTTACCATGTGTTGCTTTGAATTTTGCTCTTATGTTTAATTCATGTAACACTCTTATTGCCCAATTTAGATTGACTAGATTCGGCTCTATCTTGTTTGTGATCCACGTGTTGTATGTTCAAATCTTTAACTTGATGTGGTGCATGGGTCACATGCTCTCTAATAGACGAATTCAAATCAATCTAGATTGCTATGTGTTGCGGGTTCAAGCTTATTAATCTAGCATAGTTTGTTCCTTCTCCGCGGAACCCGAATCGGCTGTACAGCTGTATTCGGCAACCCTATCACGAGTGAAACATGTTCATAAGTTTGTTTTAAATAATGTATGCTTTTAGCCTTCCATGTTTGGATTGTATCATGCAGTGGATTGATCTATTCTTGGTTGGTGGTGTGATTTCAAACAAGTTGTATCATGCGGTGGATTAACTTGTTTGGTGTCACGCTCGACGGGTTTGAAAGTACCTAGACATGCGGTAGACTAGTGCCTTTGGTCTATGCATGCATGTTTACTGCAAATTTATGATTGTGCTTCGCTTTTATTTATTTTATTATGATTTATCCTCGATAATCCGTCATGGTTACATGCTGCAATGATTGTTTAGATAAAGACAGATTTTCATCATGCTTACGTCATGCATTTGGCTGTACCCTGTTTACATGTTTTATCAGTTCCCGTATGATTGCTGACAGATAGCTTGTGGTAGCTATATGTCGTTTTGATTGGCTTCATAGCCGTAAATATGGAACTGTCTGGTACCACTCGGCAAGTTCCAGGTTTTATCTAACTGTTTTCATCCTTTGTCAGTTTCAGGGAAATTGACTGGCACGCTTCCGGTTTCGGCCACGTGTGTTAAGCCAGCTTTCGGCTTCCTGTGTGCTTGGCGTGAGGTGCTGATTTTACGTCAATAGGGACCCCGGCAGGCTGAAGGTGGAGGTAGGCAACCATGGGGTCGTCCGTGCCACCTGGGGGTCCAACACCTAACTGCAGCGGAGCCGTAGGCGGAGGCTGCTGAAAGGAGGCAACATGCTCCCCTGTAGAGGCATGGAGGAAGCGCTTCGCCTCAACGACCTGGAGAGCAAGTGCGTCAGCCGTGGTACACTTGTGCTCCCAAGCGAGGGCAGCCACACGCACGCGCTCCTCGGCGGCGGCTGCTGCGGTCTTGGCGTTCTCCAGGGACGTAGCGAGGGCACTGTCGGCAGCCGCGACGGTGGAGGGACGCGGAGACAGCCCGCAGAGGAAGGTGGTGGCGGAGAAGGGTCGGGCCGCCGGAGGCACGCCGTAGAGAGGATCGTACGGGTAGCCGAGCAGCAGGTTGCCAGCTGCACCTGCAGCACCAACACCTCCGCCATGAGAAGCACCACTAGAAGGAACAGCAGCGGTGGCGGCGGAGACGATAGTGTCGGTGCTGCCCATCGTGGCTGTAACACCCAGGTGTTTATTAAAGATAAATATCTCATTTAGTCGTGTTAATCAGGGTTAATTAGCTCCTAAGCGTGTTTGACATGATCTTGACCACTTTTGCACAAACGACCATGGTCAAAGTCATAATTCTTGGTCACACCCCTATAGATCCAAAAAGGCTGAGCTGCTTTTCTTGCGCGTTCTCCAAATTTCATAATAAAACTTCAAAATATGCCAATACGAAAGTTGTTCAGTTTTTCCGGGAACACATTTAATCTAATTGTTGGCATTTCAAATTCTGAGCTTAAATGCCTCAAAAACTCAGTCAAAGCAGAGGACATCTGTTTGACCGCACCATGAAAAACTGAAACTTTGTCTTGATTTTCTGGCTAATCTGTTGCGAATCTTATAGGTCACCCTTTGTAAAAGTTGAAGCTGGATATGTGATCTACAACTTTTATATTGGGAGATTTCGCAGGTTAGTTCAACTTTTTACTGTTTGAGCTGATCAAAGATCCCTTCACCGAAATGCTTAGCGCACCGGAACGCCAGACTGCGCTCTGCGTCGCACGGCTGCCCAGCCCTGGCTTTCGCGCCTGGTCCACGGGCCGCGGTCCGTACACCGTCACAGTAGCCGGTCCACACGCACACGCACAACACAGTACCTAGGCCATGTGGACCCGCGCACCTCGGTACTGGCCAGGTGGCCATCGCCAGAGAGCCGCCATTCGCGCCAGTGACACGCGCCGGTCGCTGCACTTCTAAGCCGCCGCTGCCTGGCAGTTGGACGCACCAGCTGGTTCCGCGCGCGAACGAGACTTTCCTTGGGTCGCCACCTCCTCGTATCCCCCTCCTTATTCGCAAGCAAAACAAACAACAGAGCAGCATGACCTTCTCGTCCGTTCCGTCGTCCTCCATGGTCGCCACTGTCGCCTCGCTTCATCTCAACTCGATTTCCGCCATCACTTTCGCGCTCTACGCCTTCCCTAGACCCTCCCAAGCAAACCTCCGCCGCCCGTGCACCACCCGGTCGCGCCGTCACCGGCAAATCGGTGCCACGACGTGCGCTCCACGTCCGCCCCCGCCGCCGGCACCGCGAGGACACCCCCGGCCGAAGATCCGCCGCCCAACCGCTCTTACTCCTTCCCCGAGACCTCCCCGCATTCCCCGTCCGCATCACTGCCCTGCAATTTGGCCGCCACCGCCGGCGAGCCGAGCTCGGGCGGCCGCCACCCCTTGCGCCCACCGAGGAGGGGTCGCCGGGGCCGCCCGCCGCCGGCCGGGCCGGCCACACCGCGGCACCGGGTGAGCCCCCGGGCGCCTCCCGACCGCTCACCCGCGTCCCTCCGCCGCTCCTCCGAGCGCCGGAGATGCCCCTGCGCCGGCGAGGGCAGTTGTGTGAGGATTGAGTTATTCGCAGGGTTTTTTCAGCAAACTAGGGACCTGTGCGTAATTCTAAATTTTGTTGCGAGGGCCTCGTGGTAAAAGTGTTTTAGGGTTTCTAGCTGAACCTTCAAAAATCCATTAAAAATCATAGAAAAATTAGAAAAATGCAAATCTAATTTTCTTGGGTTCCTGGTGAAGAAACCTACCTTTTCTAGAAAGCATATATTGGGTTTTTCGGTGCAGTTTTTCAATTAAAAATTCAAACTCAGTTTGGTGTGTTTTTGGTGTAGTTTAAAATATACACATGCTGTGGACTTGAATTTTGGATATGTTTCTCTTTATGGCATGTCTAGATCTGTGACCAAAATTGGCAGGAGTTTGATGTGTAGATCTTTAATTATTATTTATACAAGCTCTAGGCTAGTTTAATCTTGATGCTTTTTATAGCCCCTTTAATGAACTTTTCCTTGAGCACATGTGCACCCTAGGGCTTTGCCTTGTTGAGTAGTACCTCTGGTAGAGTGGATTTGATTTTAGGAAATTGTTTAATAGGTGATTTGGATTTAATCTTGTGTAGGAGTTTAAATTCAAAAGTTGAAAAATAATTTGAATCTGCACTTATGCTTTGGTCAGAAGCTTATTTTTGTCATACTTGACTTGTAGGATAAAGTTGAGATCAAAAAGTTTATTAAATCTTTTTATATGAATTAATGGTGATTTACTAGGTTGAAATTTGTCTTTTTCATATAAATTAATTTATAAATGATTTTAAGATATATTTTGGTTTGAGGGCTTAAAATAGGCTTATGTTGCTGTGTGCAAAAGTTTAGGCTCATTTGAAGTGTTTTTGATTTTATATGAATTTTTGATGAAAGGCTAGCTAAAAATCAATTGAAGTGTTTGCTCACTTTTTAAGATAATCAAGGAGTTTATGTTTTGTTCCTGTTTTAATCATTAAAACACACCCCCTTACTATTTGGTGAAGTTAAGTAACTTAATTTTCTTAGATGTGCACACAATCACCATCAAAGTAGTGTTTTGTTCATCAGCACACCACCCTAATAATTTTTGTGAGAAAATATTAATGTTTGGTTGAATATGGCCAACAAGAGTTGGTTTTGTGGTAATTCTCCCACCTTCACCTTAATCTAATGCATATGCATGTATACGTGTAGATTTACCGAATGGGACGTATATGCTCACCCAGGAGGAGGAGGGAGCAGCTAGCGGGGAGGTGAACTAGTTGAGTGTGCAGCAAGACGTGGACCAAAGTCCAGAAGAGCCCAAGGCTAGTGTTAGTGTTGAGTCAGAGGAAGGCAAGCACCGGTTCATCTAACCTTTTTGTTTAAAAATTCATACCTTTTACATTTCGGTATTTATTGTTTACTTGTGCATTTAAGTTTCAGGAGTTGCTTTGAAACCTAAATGCAGGATCCTTAGGACTCCTATGATCTTTTACTAGTATGTTAGGATGCTAGTGCCATGCTTTAAGGACACGGTACAAGTCGAGTAATGACTCATTGCTCGCGAGATATAAGATATTCTTGTTGGAATCATAAGTTGGTTAAAATGACCCGCTCATGTGGTAAGAGCAATGGGTTCGGTCTCGACCGAGTAGCATTGTGCTGGTTTAAGCTATTGAACGTACCAAGTGCTTGTCGGGAATGGGACCGGTAAGCCTAGTACCTTCTGAACTGGGGTGGGATATTTCTATCTACCCACTTGGGATGCGTCTCCGGGCTAGCTACCTGTGGTATAGTGTGTGAGTCCGGACTGGTCGGGTTAGACCCTCTGGATAACCGTGTACCAGAGTTTGTAGTCTGATCCCAAACTGTGGGATGTTGGGAACCGCCTGGTTGGGGTAGACACTGCACTTGGTCTACCTTCTTCCGTGTATCTTGGGTTTACCTTGCAAGGATATAAATCGATCGATCGTCGGTCACTCGCCGTTATCTGAGTAGGCTTGACCACTAGCTACCCCATGTTTATTTATGGAACATTTTGGATTAATATTGTTACCTATTTAATATTGTTTGCACAACATGCTTGTTTAGTGCAGGTGCTCACCTAGAATGGTTACCATACTAGAATTGGAGCTAAAATCTGAAAATAAGGATCAACTCTTAGTCGCTTTTGGCAAAACAAACCCAGCAGCCAAAAAGCCTTGCATGTCTAGTTGTATTTTCTTTTTGTCGGGTAAGTCTTGCTGAGTATTAGTATACTCAGCCTTGCTTTTGTTGTTGTTTTCAGGTAATCCCATCTGGCCTGGTTCTATCCCAGATGGTTTGGGAACTTGAATGGGAGAACGATGATGAGGAGTGATATGCATGGATGGCCTCCAGTGTGTATCATGCGTGTAGTTTAATTTCCGCTGTTTAAACTCTGGACCATGTTTACTTTTATGCATGAAAACCTGGTTTGTAATAATGTTGAACTTGTGAACCTTTTATGTAATATAATGTTGTACTCTGGTCCCGCCTTCGTGTGGGCTTAGCGCATATCTCGATCCTGTTGTAAGTGATTTACCGGGCTTTACCCGGCAGAAGCGACAGAATAATTCTTTATTATTGCTTAATGGCCACGTGGACAGGCTTAGACAATAATACAAGATTATTTTGGGCGGTTCTGTCACAGTGGCCAGAGCAGAGGAGGGGCTAGTAGGGGTGGCAGACAACCCGACTGTGGCGTCGGAGGTCCCCGGACCCGTGATTGAACCAAGGATTCGGAGGGCAGTGACCACGACAGCTCGCCCGCCCACTGCAATAGCAGCTGCAGTAGCAGGGGGGTGCCATAGGCGGTAGTCAAGGCATGAGCACTATGGGGCTGACGCCGCCCATCAGCACCGAGTGGATCGCCGACTCGGGTGCCTCTTACCACACTACTCCTGATGCGGGTATCCTTTCTTCTGTCCGACCTCCTCACCCCTCTTGTCCTTCCTCCATCATGGTTGGTGATGGATCCTATCTTCTGGTCACTTCTGTGGGTTCTGCACCCGGTCCTTTTCGTCTCTCTGATGTCCTTGTTGCTCCTCAGATGGTTCATAATCTTCTTTCTATTCGTCAATTTACAGCTGACAATTCTTGTTCTGTGGAGTCAGACACTTCTGGTCTTTCTGTGAAGGATTTGGCTACTGGGCGTCCACTTCTCCGATGTGACAGCACCGGGCCCCTTTACACCTTTCGGCTTCCTATCTCCGCTGCCTCCACTTCACCTTCGTCTTCTTCGTCAGCTGCTCTTGCCGTGACACCGTCTTCCACCACTTGGCACCACCGCCTCGGTCATCCCGGCCGTGATGTTTTGGCTCAGATTAGTCGTAGTGGAGATATCTCTTGTACTAGGACTACTGCTCAGCACCTCTGTCAGGCATACCAGCTTGGTCGTCATGTTCGACTTCCCTTTTCTTCTTCTTCTTCTTCACATGGTGCGCATGCTTTTGATCTTATCCATTGTGATGTGTGGACTTCTCTTGTACTCAACATTTCTGTTATAAGTATTATCTGGTGATCATTGATGATTTCTCTCACTATTCCTGGACCTTCCCTTTGCATGCTAAGTCTGACACCTTCCCCACCCTTCTTCACTTCTTTGCTTGGGTGTCCACTCAGTTCGGCTTCACCGTTAAGGCCGTCCAGTGCGACAACGGGTGTGGGTTCGATAACTCCACCTCTCGCTCCTTCTTCCTCACCCGCGGTGTCCAGCTCCATATGTCTTGTCTGTATACTTCCCCACAGAACGACAAGGCAGAGTGCATGATTCGGACCACAAACGATGTCATGCGCACTCTTCTGATCCAGGCCTCCCTTCCCCCGCACTTCTGGGAAGAGAGTCTTCACACCGCCACCTACCTTCTCAACCATCTTCCTTCCACCGCTTCTCCCGCTCCGACTCCTCACCACGCTCTCTTCGGTACCCCTCCCACTTACACCCACCTTCGTGTCTTCGGGTGCGCTTGCTACCCGAATCTTGCTGCCACTGCTCCTCATAAGCTCGCACCTCACTCAACCCGTTGTGTGTTCCTTGGTTACTCCCCTGACCATAAGGGTACCGCCGCTACGATCTCACCTCTCGTCGGGTTCTTATCTGCCGACATGTTGTGTTTGACGAGTCGGACTTCCCCTTTTCCTCCTCCTCCACACCCACTCCGGATCCTGACATTGAGTCCATGTTTTTTGACCCGGTGGTGCAGCCGCCTGTTTCTGTTTTTCCTTTTCCAGCAGGTTTCTCTGGTACACCACCTACTCTGTCTCCTCTGGCGGCACCTGAGCCTTCTCTTGCACTACTCGTGGTTCCGATGCCATTCGTCGCACTTGACGTGGGCTTGGTGCCTTCGGCCGCGCCACGCGTTGCCCCGGTGCCCCTCGCCACGCCACACGCGGCCCCGGTGTCCCTCGGCGCCCCTCGCCGCGCCACACGCGACTCCGGTGCCTCCACCCGCACCACGCGCGGCCCCGCCACCACCTGCACGCTACTCCAAGCCGGTGCAGGTGTTCCAGCGCCGTCCGGTGCCTCCACCGCTGCTACCTTCTCCGGCTCCTCCCTCCGCGGTGCCTGTCGACTATGTGCCTCCTCTGCGCCATGTCTACGAGCACCGCTCCACGGCTCCGCCTCCTCCTCCACCGTCACCGGGACCGTCTCCACCTCCTCCGCCAGTGTCCACACCGCCTCCGCCTCCGCCACCGCCGCCTCCCCCACGATGCTCTCGGGTGGAGTCGGCCGTGTACCACCCGCCGGTCATCCATCGGGATCCTCGTCACACCCATCCCATGGTGACCCGGCAGGCGGCTGGGGTTCTTCGACCGCTGGCCCTCTCCACCACCGAGGGGGAGCCGCGGCTTTCTTCGATCCCGACGTCGGTTCGTGAGGCTCTGGTAGATCCGAACTGGCGTTGCGTGATGGAAGAGGAGTATAGAGCTCTTCTTGCCAACCAGACTTGGGACCTTGTGCCACGTCTGTCGGGTTGCAATGTGGTGACCGGCAAGTGTATCTGGACAATCAAGCGGCGTGCTGATGATACTCTGGAGTGCTACAAGGCGCGTTGGGTCCTTCGGGGGTTCACTCAGCGTCCCGGTGTGGACTATGATGAGACTTTTAGTACAGTGGTGAAGCCTACTACAATGCGTACAGTTCTCTCTTTGGCTCTCTCTCGGTCTTGGCCCGTGCACCAACTCGATGTCAAGAATGCATTTCTTCATGGCACTCTGACCGAGACTGTCTACTGCAGCCAGACAGCAGGGTTTGTGGACTCTAGTTGTCCGGATATGGTCTGCCGGTTGAACAAGTCTCTATATGATTTGAAGCAGGCTCGGGCATGGTTCTCTCGGTTTTCCACCTTCCTGCTGACACTAGGGTTTGTTGAGGCCAAGTCAGACACTTCGTTGTTCATATATCACCATGTTGATGGGGTTTCCTACCTCCTTCTCTACATTGATGACATTGTTCTGACTGCTTCCAGTCCACAACTGCTTTAGCGGATTATCACCTCCCTTCAGCAGGAGTTTGCCATGAAGGATCTGGGTCAGCTTCACCACTTCTTGGGCGTGACAGTTGAGCCCCGTCAGACTGGTCTTCTCCTTCACCAGCGTCAGTATGCCCTGGATATCCTGGAGCGTGCCGGGACGACTGATTGCAAGCCTTGCTCCACTTCTGTTGACACTCAGACGAAGCTGTCTGCTACTCTAGGTGATCCTGTCGCTGATCCTACTACTTATCGGAGTCTTGCTGGCGCCTTACAGTACCTCACTTTCACTAGACCGGATCTCACCTACTCTGTCCAGCAGATCTGCCTCCATATGCATGATCCACGGGAGTCACACCTTGCTGCGCTGAAGCGCCTTCTTCGCTACGTCCGAGGCACTGTTGACTTTGGCTTGGTCCTCCACCAGTCTCTGTCTGCTGAGCTGGTCGTCTACACTGACGCTGACTGGGCGGGGTGTCCGGACACCCACCGCTCTACCTCAGGTTATGCCGTCTTCCTCGACGACAACCTGATCTCCTGGTCGTCCTAGCGACAGCCGGTGGTCTCTCGCTCGAGTGCTGAGGCGGATTACCGGGCTGTTGCTAACGGTGTGGCTGAGGCGTCCTGGCTCCGACAGCTCTTGGCTGAGCTTCGCAGCCCGCTCGCCAAGAGCACGCTTGTCTACTACGACAACGTCAGCACCATGTACCTCTCCACCAACCCGGTTCAGCATCAACGGACGAAGCATGTGGAGATTGACTTGCACTTCGTTCGAGACCGAGTGTCTATTGGCGATGTTCGGATTCTCTATGTACCGACCACCTCCTAGTTCGCTGACATTGTCACACCCGATTTTACAAGGAAAACCGAATGCATCTCATATGTGCACCAGGATCATATTACACACACATGATAGACAAAAGAGTGTAGCTATTGCAGTAATAAAAACGTTCAAGAGTTAAGCTGATACAATATTCTTTATTACACTCAGACGGGTGGACTCGAACGTCCAAACACAAAGCGATAACTAAAAACGAGTAGCTCCTTCTTCAGCTTCCACATGCATAATGACTAGGGGATCCGCATGCCTTAGAATTCCTCGAAGACGCTCCAGTACTCCTCCTCACCGATGTTCTTCTCTGAACAGCGGTAAGCAAGGGGTGAGCACACTTATGGTTGGAGCTCAGCAAGTGGGGGAAACAATGCAAGGCTACCAAGGATAGGCTATGGTTCACAGCTGTTAGCATTTTATAAGTTGGTCAAGTTTTAATTTACAACACCTAGTTACTAGATGTAAGTTTATACCAACCCACTTAACTTTAAAAGACATCCAAACCCCAAAGATCCACAAGATCCATGATTTATTTTCATCTTTAAGTTTGATTATCATGTGAGGGTCCAAGCCGCTCTTGACCGTGAGCACGACTGTTATAATAGTTTTACACTCTGCAGAGGTTGTACACTTTACCCACAGTTCGTGTTCCCCATTTTGCCCGGGTTAGCTAGACCCTTAAACACTTCCAAGGTGAGTTTCTAGGGGTCCACTACGAAGCCTTTAGAAAGGAAAGAAGAGAAACCAACAACCCGCAATAGTTACAACAGCGGAGCGGACCATAACCCTCCGTAATGGTCAGCACCTTAGCCAAGGCTGCTACCCCAAAAGAACCGGGCTATACCCCTTCAACTCCGCCCCCCCTGTGCCCCTCTCGGAAAAAGGCTATCAGCTAACTCACTCTCCTAATTACTTGGATAAGCCAGAGCCATGTGGACTGTGGTTGTACTGTTGTCTTGGGTGGTTCTCCATGTTCCATTTAAACCATAGATGTTCTTGTCTTAACATTAACATATCCAACACAGAACTGAGTTGCATTATCACAGCCAACATAAAACCATCCCAAGTGAGCAATCTAAGCAATCATCTACCCAAGCATTTGATAAACAGGGTTGATCAAGGTAACGGAATAAAACATCTAGTCAGGTCCTTAAAAGGTGTTTGCCCATCATATTAATGCATTGCAACAGAAATAGTAAATATTGTTTAAGCATGCAGTGTTATAGGTTTAACAGAGAAAATGCTGAGGGGGAAAGCCACTTGCCTTCGTCTACAAGCTGGGTATACTCCTCTTCAAATACAGGCCCTTCCTGATCACTTCCGACGGGGAGCTCAGACGAAATAGGCACGATATCTATGCACAAGCATAAACAACAAACAATAAATAAACAGTACACCAAACAGTATCAAAAGTTAAAAACTCACTGTCTAAATGATTCTACTCGCTGAGACGATCATTTCGGTATATAGAACGCTAAAAACGGAGTTAAAACAAGAAAGTTATGCTTAAAACAAGTTAAAGGGACATATCTGCAATAAAACTAAATTTTACGGGACCTTTATAAACAAAACCAGGGATAAAACATAATTTCATATAAAAACAGGAGGGCTAATTTGCTAAAACAAAAGAAAAGGACCTCGTGTATAAATATTCAGGGTAGACAGGGGCTAGCTAGTAAAATTCTGGACCTAGTTGCAAGACTCTCATAAGGTGGAAGGACCGACATGCAAATCTACAAAAACTCAGGGGCCCTTAAAGATAAACGGCTCGGCTGAGCCATAGATCTCAGATCTAACGGCCGCAGACGCGCGCAAGCGCGGTGAACCGCGCCGTGAGCTCGGCTCACGGGTCCACGGTGGAGCGAGCCCGAGTGGGTACGCCCCGTCTAATCTGGGCCGTGCGCAAAAGATCGGATGGCCATGATCGTGCGTGTGCGTGTAACGGCGGCGTGTGCACCAGAGAGGTGACCCGCGCGGCGGCGGCTCGCCGGCATTGCCCCTGGGCGATGCTCCCGGCCACCAAAACGTCCACAAGCTAGTGCATTTCGTAGCGGGGTTACATGCACACGTGATAGGAGACTCAAGGAAGACGCTCGTGCTCCGACGACGGCCGGCGCCGGGAAGGGGGCGGCGCGGCCGCTCCGGTGAGCTTGCGTGCGCGACGATGAGCACCAGGAGAAAGGGAATTGAGCGAGGAATAGTGCTCACCGTGTCGCACAGAACCGGCAGTGACAGTAGGAGTGGAAGGGGAAACGAAGGAGTGGGCCCGCGTCGACGGCGATCCCGGCGGCGTTCCGGCAACCCTCGAACTGGCTCAGGGACGGCTCGGGGTCGTCAATCTGCAGCATGTCTAGCTCGGTGAGCTTCTGGCGAACCAAGAGAGAAAGAAAAAGGGGCGGAGGGTGTTGTCCTTCACCGGCGGCGACGATGGCACGGCGGCGGCAGAAGAACAGAGGCGGCAGCGCTGCGTGCAAGCGATGCTCTGGGCGCGTTAGCGGGTGTATTGCAGGTGCGAAAGGGAGGTGCGGAAGCTCGAGCTGGGCTTAAATAGATGCGAAGGGAGAGAGGAGGGGGACGAGGAGGCGCGGCGGTCGGCGACTTGCCATTGATGGCCGCGGGCATCTCGGGCAAGAATGAGGAAAGGGGAAAACGATCGGGTTTGAATGCGAGGGTTTACTACCTTAACTGGCCGGCTCGGGCGGGTAGGAAGGGGAAGGGAGGCGGCCGAGTGCGGTGGGGATCGCGGCGGCGCTCCGGCCCGGGCGAACAGAGGAGACGAAGAAAGGAAAGGGAAGGGAGGCTGACAAGCGGGGCCGGCGTGTCAGCGGGAGAAAAGAAAACGAAAAGAGGACGACGGGGCGCGGGCCGCTGCGGGAAAGGAGACCGGGCTGCTGGGCCTGTTGGGCCGAAAGGTAAGTTGTCCGCTTTTTTTTCTTTTTTCCAAACCTTTTTCAAAACAATTCTTTTTCAAACGAATTCAAACCAAAATCCTTCAAACTTTTCACAAAATTTTATAAATCTTTTAGACTTCACACAAGCAACCAAAAACTATGCAAAGCCAAATAATGATGCACAAACACTTGTTGTCTCTAAGTTAATTAAATTAAATTAATTAGTTAAGAGCTCAATTTAATTTAGCTTTTCATTATAAATCCTTAAGGCTATTTGACATGTTGCTAAGTGTATTTTAGTGATGGAATTTTAGGGTGTCACAGACATCTTCACCAAGGGTCTTCCTTCCTCGATCTTCTCGGAGTTCCAGACCAGCCCCAACGCAGCCAGTGGCTAGTTGTGCCTGCGGGGGGCCCTCTTGTGTATGAGTTTCTTTCTTTGTTTGTCAGTCTTGTACACCGATGCGCCGGTAGTCCAGACCGCGGGGGGAGGGGGGTGTTAGGGTATATGTATATGTATATGTATGTGAGTGGCCCATATGGCCTTGTACAGCCCATAGAGGCCCTGTATAGCTATCTCTATATACCCACCCTCTCAAGGGTTGGAGGAATACACAGGAATTATTTCCCAAACAGATTGGTAGTAGCATAACTATCTTTTTCGTCATGAGGAGATGCCAGGGAACAACAACAATGCACATGACGTAGTGTCCAGCTTGGTAGTAGATAGTGGAGTAACATTGGATATGTATAACTGTCGGTGTTTTAGACCGGCAACCTACTAAGGGGAGTACCTGAAGTAGATGAATGTGGCCTCGCCGAGATCAGTAACTCGAAGGAAGAGACACGTGGCACACAATTTAGACAGGTTTGGGCCGCGAGGTGCGTAATACCCTACGTCCTGTATGCTGCATAGCTCTGGATTGATTGGGTACGATTACAAGATGATGCAATCTTACGCCGTGAGATGAGATGATGAGAGAGGGGACCCTGCCTCGCCTTATATAGTCCGGGAGGCAGGGTTACAAGTCGGTTTAGGGAGAGAGTACTAGTCGAGTACGTCTAGGAGTCTTCCATACAGTGCGGGACATGTACAGCTTCCTAACCGAGTACTTCTCCTCTGTAGTTCTTGTGCTTCACGCCATCAAGTACCGTGCAGTGCAAGTCAGGTAGTTCCAGGGGCCCACCGAGTAGTCGGTCTAGGTACCCACTGAGGCAGTGGGCCCAGGGAGGTCCATACGACAAGCCCCCGAGTACTTTGTAGTCGAGAAGGATAGCTTCAAGTAGTCTTGACGGCCTTAACGAGTAGTCCTCGAGCGTCCCCGAATACTACAAGTCAAAACTCCTCAAGAGTAGTCGAAGCATCCCGAGGCTGGAATGTACTCCAGCTGATGTTTGAGCAATCTTGAAGTCCTCTCGAGTAGTCCCAAGCGTCCTCGAGTGCTGCCCTTGAAGGTCTTCAACAATGCCCGCGTTGTCTTGAAGCCGAAACTGATATGGAAGTGCGATTGCAAAATCGCACTCCATATGGAGTAGCCCCCGAGCCTTAGGATGAGTTGTAGACACTGGCTGAGGGTCCATCTGAAGTTTTGGCAAGAAAATCCCGAAAAATCCGGAGAAAAAACCGAAGGACACGTGGCACGGAGCCCTCAAGCGTTGAGTCGAGTACTTCCTCTCGAATTGAAGGGTCATATTGTAGAATGTGTCCTGAGATGCTCTTGAATCTTGCTGCTTCCCAGGAAATCGAGTAAAAGTAGCCGAGCCCCCGAGGTGAGGCGCGTCGACTAGTTGAAGTTGAAGGGTCACGCGCGGCCACTGAGTCAGCCGAGCGCAGACTTATCCATCCGACCGTTGAGGGGCCGCGTTGACTTATAAATAGAAGCCAAAACCCTTAGGGTTTTTCACCCTACGCAGCTGTAGCCATTCCCAGCAGATCTTGGCCAGAAATCGCCACCAGTGCACACAACTACCGCTGAGTGAAGCGTAGATCTGAGCGCGCCGCCGTAGGAAGCCACCAGAGTAGCCCCCGAGCGAATGCGCGTGAAGACACCATGCACCTGGAGGATGAAGCCATCTCCATCGAAGACCACAAAGGCCGCCGGCGGGAAGAAGAGGGGCCGTGAGGAGGCCGCCGGATCTGCCGCAGGGACATCACCGCCGGTGTCCCCGCCGCAGCCAGATCCAAACCGCGAATGGAAGAAGTCCAAGGCAAAGACCGAAGACTTGCTCGCCCTTCTCAACAGTGGATTCCTACGTGAGAAGGAGGTGGACATGTGGAGGGCCGCCGCCGGGGATCCGTACCCGATGGAGAAGAATCCAGATGAGATCCCGATGTTCGCGCGGTTCGCAGAGCGCAGACTTTCTCTCCCGGCGAGCGATTTCTTCAAGGGGCTCATGGGGTACTACGGCATCGAGTACCTCAACCTCAACCCCAACAGTATCTTCCACATTGTCGTCTTCATACATTTCTGCGAAGCTTTTATGGGGATCAAGCCCCATTGGATCTTGTTCTGGAAGTTCTTCCGGGTGAAGCCGCAACCCAGCGCCAGCAACCCGCGAGTAGTCGGAGGAGCGGGGATCCAGATGAGGGAGGACGTCGCCGAGTAGTACCTCTCGTACAAGCTGATAGACTCCAATCAGGATTGGAAGGCCAAGTGGTTCTACGTCACGAACCACTACCCGGAGCTGCCGAAGCCCAGCGGGAATCAGCCCAAGCATCGCCCGTGGTGGGACTCGGAGCCGACGATGCAGGAAGGGATACAGCTGCCCGAGTTGTTGGCGCGGATCAAGGCGCTGAGGGAAGCCGGGCTGAGGGCCGAGCACGTGGCCTTCAGCTTCATGAAGCGCAGGGTGCAGCCGCTGATGGCTCGCGACACCCTAGGGTACGAGTACACCGGCGACGACGATACGTCGCGGATGCCTGGAGACGAAGTCGATTACGACGACATTGTCGACAGGCTGGCCCGGATCTTCAAGGATATGCCGCCGTACACGGTGTGCCCCGTACCGGAGTACTCCGCCGCGTGCCCACCAAAGGAGGTTAGTAGCCGCACCCATAGTCGAGTACCCATCCCATGTGGGTAGTCGTACTGATGAGTTGTTCTTGCAGGATGACTTGAAGAAGTTCGTCTCCAAGCCGCCGCCGCCTCCTCAGCTAGTCAAGGTCCCAGAGGAGGGGAAAGCCAAGACCAAGGAGCGGAGTGAAGTCGGTGAAGGAGACGACACCGTTGTCGTAGAAGACACGTTTGAGGAGGACGACGACGAGGAGACGTTGCAGGACCGCTTCCAGCTGCGGTCGAGGTTCAGCCGTCCTGGCTTACCTCACACCCCTCTCGTTCAGGATCAAGCGGCTAGCCTGGAGGCTAGTCTGCCCGCGCCGCCGAGGAGGCCGCGCAATGCGGCCCGCAAGCGCGTGGCCAAGAAGTTGAAAGTCACAGAGACCACGTCCCAAGATGTAAGCCATCTTGAGTAGTATAGTCGAGTTACAGTGTCTCGAGTACATGTGTTGACGATGCAGTTTCCTTGCTTGCAGGAGATACCGCCTACCGTGCCTGTTGAGCAGGGCGACGAAGGCGAGTGGGACACAGCGGGGGAGGCAGCTGGTAGTCGCAACCCAGCCCCCACTGTCAAAGAGCTCTTGGCAGATGGAGTGCCAGCCCCCTGCTGCTGCTACTGCGGAAGAGGCAGCGCCCGCAGAGGCGCAGGAGGAGGCGCCTGCCGAGGCGGGACCGGTCGACATCGCCAGTATCCTCGGTGCGCCGACCGTGACGGTAATCCAGTCAAGCCTGCAAGTGTTGAATCTTCTCGAGTAGTACTTGATGTGGTAGTCGTACTTGATTGACAACCGGCTTGTGTACTCTGCAGGAAATCGACGGATCTGTCCTGGGAGGGGGATGAACCCGTTGCAGCGGTGGCGGAAGAAGAAGCCGCGCCGCCCGCTGAGGAGTCCGCTCCCGCCCCTCAGGCGGAGCCCGAAGTGCCGGCCGCTGAGGCTACGTTGCCCCAGGCCAGCGTCGTTGAAGGTGAGTACTCTGCTGTGGTTGAAGTACCATCGTAGAGTAGTCGTTGTCGCCATGTTGACTGATACACTTGTCTTCTTGTCGACAGGTGCTGAGGCCGAAGGGAGCGAGATCCCGTCGGCGGTTCCCGTGAAAGACATGGCACTGGAGACTCAGGAGGCGGCCGTGGAAGCCCCCGAGCTGATGGAGGTGGCCGCCGAAGAAGCCGCCGCGACGACTGGAGGAGAGGACGCCGCGCTCCCAGAACCCGCTTTGGAGGTGGTCATCCGCTCGCCGGAGATCCAGGACGCGGAGCCAATCCGCTCGGCGCCGATGACCGAAGCCGCTACGAGTAGTCGAGGCGGGATCGAGTTGTTGGCGGACGATCTGGTCGATCCAGCAACAATGGCTCGGCATCTGGAGGCGGTCCGCCAAGCCGAGCAATGGATGAAAGTGAGTAGTCATAACTCTTGAGTAGTCATTCCTTTAACGTTGAGTACCCATCTGATGTGTGTTGTCTGTGCAGGACGTCGCTGAGAGGTCCCGCTTGAAGTCGGAGATGCTTCAGGGGTACAGCGACGCGGTGCTTCGGGCCGAGACGCTGGAGGATCAACTCGTGAAGTCCCGGAAGCATGCCGCCGCCATGCAGTCAAAGCTGGACACCGCCTTCGCCAAGTACCATAATGACATCCAGGAGATGCAGGCGAAGAGCGACGACTTGGTGCGGAAGAACAAGTCGCTTCGCAACAAGAACAAAGGTACACCACTTGTCTTGTTGAGTACTTGTTGGAGGTCGAGAGGTAGTCTGACCCGCTATGCCTTGTTGCTTGCAGAGCTTGAGACTCGGGTAGATCAGCTGAAGACTTCGGAGACTGATGTGAAGAATCTCTTCTACGGGAGCGGGGAGGGCCCGCCGTGCGGAGTTAGATTATAAGGAGCTTGCTTACGAGTGCGACAAGCACATGGAGCTCCATATTGCATCTGACCGTGACCTCGTCAACTGCTACAAATCATTGCAGAAGCTGAACGAGGATTGCGAGAAGCTGTGGGCCCAGCTCAAGGAACTTGAAGAGGCCACGCTCCCCATCGCGAGGCTGCTAGTGCCTCATCCTGGCGAGATAACGCCGCTGGTGGACCGGTTGAAGGAAGCCCCCAGCCGGCTGGCGACCTACGTGAAGCATCTGGCAAAGTCGATCCCGAACCAGGTGCTGGCCTTCATGAAGTCGTACTTCCCGAAGGCTCCCGTAGATGTAGTCGCCAGTGGGCTAGCCGCTAACTGCACCGACGAGGAGTACGCGGAGCTGCTGGAGCATATGGCGCCCATTGCAGATCAAGTTGCCGAAAAACTTAATCTCCAGTAGTCCTGTAATAGTTAGCTCGTAGCAGTAGTTGTACAAAAACAATTGTAATGAAATTGTTAGTATCAATGAAGAAAAACTTCCATCAATGAGTACTCGTTGCCGCGATCTTGGAGTGCGGAGTCCCATCGTGGAGTTGTCGCGAGTAGTCGTACTCGGTAGTAGTAGTCCCGATAAGGGAGGAAGACAGTAAAACATTTGATGAACAATCAAACTTTATTACTGAAGAAGTACACCTGGATGGCCAGGGCCGTAGTTACAGAGTAGTCGCCAGGACCCGGAGGTCGCCTACGGCTAAGTAGTGCTAGGGCGTGTAGCCGCTTACAGCAGTAGATCCGTAAGTAGCCGTATAGGCTGGATCTAGGAGTACATGGTCTCTCAGTAGATCGCTGCTAGAGTCCTTTGTCGCTCGTTGCAGCCCAGGATCCGTAGGTAGCCGCATGGGCTGGATTCTGGAGAGGAGTAGTCCGGAGACTGGTGCCTGGACCCGGAGGCCGCTTACAGCGAAGAAGTAGTCCGGAGACTAGTGCTTGGACCTGGAGGCCGCTTACGGCGGAGGGGTATTGATGTAGTCGCGTAGACTTGAGCCCCCAGGGTAGTCGTGTAGACTAGGCGTAGAATCGACAGAGCTGGTCGACATTCCATGAGTTGTTGATGTCTTCGCCATCAAGTGTCTGGAGGCGGTAGGAGCCCGGCCCGGTCACCTTTGCCACTGTGAAGGGACCTTCCCAAGGGGAGCTGAGCTTGTGTAGTCCTTCCGCGTTCTGGATGCGACGGAGGACGAGATCACCAACGTTGAAGGAGCGTTCCTTGACGTTGCGATCGTGGTAGCGTCGGATACCCTCCAGGTACCTTGCTGATTGGACGAGGGCGGCGCAGCGAGCTTCTTCGAGTCCGTCGATGTCAACTCGTCTGCTGTCTTCAGAGACACCTTCGTCGTAGTGCTCCACTGCTGGTGAATCCCATATGACATCAGCAGGGAGGATTGCTTCGGAGCCATAGACCAGGAAGTAAGGGGATTGCCGTTGGCTTGGAAGGCTGAGTACGTAGCCCCCAGAGTGCATTGGGTAGTTCCTTGATCCACTTGCCTCTTTTAGAGTTAGCGGCGTCGTGTAGCCGCTTCTTGAGAGCGTCGAGCACCATCCCATTGGCGCGCTCGACTTGTCCGTTGGCCCGAGGATGGGCGACTGAGACGTATCGGACGTTGATCCCGCTGTTCTTGCAGTACTCCCAGAACTGGTGGTTGTTGAAGTTGGAGCCCAGGTCTGTGATGATGCGGTGGGGTAGTCCGTAGCGATGCACGAGTTCATCAAGGAAGTCGAGTACTCTGTCAGCCTTGGGGCATGTGACCGGCTTGACCTCGATCCACTTGGTGAACTTGTCGATGGCCACCAATACTCTGTTGAATCGACCTGGCGCAGTTGGCAGTGGCCCAATCATGTCGAGCCCCCAGTAGGCGAAAGGCCAGGTTGGCGGTATGGTGACTAGCTTGTAGGCTGGGACGTGTTGCTACTTGGCGAAGTACTGGCACCCTTGGCACCTTCTGACGAGTTCTTCGACGTCGCCCAGAGTTGTGGGCTAGTAGAAAGCTCGCCGGAAGGCCTTGCTGACCAGCGTACGAGAGGACGCGTGGTTGCCGCAGACGCCCTTGTGGATCTCCTCCAAGATGTCCTTGCCTTCTTGTCTGGGGACACACTTCATGAGTACTCCAGAAGATGCGCCCCGCCTGTAGAGCTTGTCTCCGACGAGGACGTAGGACTTGGCGCGGCGAATGAGCTGTTCAGCCAAGTTCTTGTCCGAGGGAACCTTCTGCTTGCTGAGGTAGTCGATGAAGGGTTGTCTCCAGTCCACGTCGATCGTCATGACCTTCTGGCCAGCTGGGGCATGCACTGGGGCAGTGGTCAGTGGTGCCGGCTCCGGGATGGATGCCGCGTGAAGCTCGTGGACGAAGACACCCGCTGGTACTTGAGCGCGAGTAGAGCCAAGCTTCGACAGGACGTCCGCTGCAACGTTGTTGTCGCGGACGATGTGGTGGAACTCGAGACCATAGAACTTGTTCTCGAGCTTGCGGACTTCTAGGCAGTAGGCGTCCATGTTCTCCTTGTTGCGGTCCCAGGACTTGTTGACTTGGTTGATGACCACTGCGGAGTCGCCGTAGACTAGTAGCCGCTTGATGCCCAGTGAAGCCGCGAGGCGGAGCCCGTGTAGGAGAGCTTCGTACTCGGCTTTGTTGTTCGAGACCTTCCAGAAGATCTGCAAGACGTGCTTGAGTTGTTCGCCCATTGGAGAGATCAAGAGTACTCCTGCACCTGCGCCCTCAAGGTTGAGTGAGCCGTCGAAGTACATCACCCAGTGCTCTGGTCGCACGGTTGGAGTAGGTAGTTGATTCTCCCGCCACTCCGCCATGAAGTCGACTAGTGCCTACGACTTGATGGCTGTGCGTGGCTTGAAGTCGATGTTGAGGGCGCCGAGTTCGACTGCCCACTTGGTGATTCTTCCAGTAGCATCTTGGTTCCGCAGGATGTCGCCGAGCGGGTAGTCGGTGACGACGGAGATCGAGTACTCCTGGAAGTAGTGTCGTAGCTTCCGCGAGGTTATGAGCACTGCGTACAGAAGCTTCTGCATGGGCTTGTAGCGTGTCTTGGATTCTGACAGGACCTCGCTGACGCAGTAGACTGGTCGCTGGACTGGGTAGGCGTGGCCGTCTTCCTGCCGCTCGATGATGATGGCAGTACTGACCACATGAGTAGTCGCAGCGAGGTAGAGAGCGAGGCGCTCGCCTTTGCGAGGAGCCGTGAGGACTGGTGGCTTCGATAGGAAGTCCTTGAGCTGGGCAAGGGCTTGGTCCGCCTCTGGAGTCCACACGAACTTCTCTTGGTGCTTGAGTAGTTTGAAGAAGGGGAGCCCCCGTTCTCCAAGCTTCGAGATAAATCTGTTCAGGGCCGCCATGCACCCAGTCAGCTTCTGGACGTCTTTGATGGATGTGGGTGCTTTCATGCTGGTGATGGCAGAGATCTTCTCGGGGTTGGCTTCGATGCCGCGGTGGCTGATGATGAAGCCGAGTAGTTTGCCCGAAGGTACGCCGAAGACGCACTTGTTCGGGTTGAGCTTCCAGCGGTACTCGCGCAGGGATGCAAAAGTCTCTTCAAGGTCGTCGATGAGGGTACTAGGATTTCTGGTCTTGACGACCACGTCATCCACGTAGGCTTCGACGTTATTGTTGAGTTTCCTCTTGAAGCAGGCCTGGATAGCTCGTTGATATGTGGCGCCAGCGTTCTTCAACCTGAAGGACATGGTCGTGTAGCAGTACGCGCCAAACAGGGTGATGAACGCGGTCTTCTCCTGGTCTTCTTCCTTGATCGCGATCTGGTGGTACCCGGAGTAGCGGTCGAGGAAGCAGAGCAGTCGCAACCCGCCGTGGAGTCGATGACTTGATCAATCCGCGGCAACCCGAAGGGGTCCTTGGGGCAGTGCTTGTTAAGGTCGGTGTAGTCGACGCACATCCTTCACTCGTTCGAGTTCTTCTTGCGGACGAGGACGGGGTTGGCGAGCCACTCGGATGGAAGACTTCTCCGATGAAGCCGGCACCGCGAGTAGTTTGGCGAGTTCCTTCTTGATGGCGTCCCGTCTGTCGTCGGCGAAGCGGCGGAGGTGTTGTCGCTTCGGGGTAGCTTTAGGATCGACGTTGAGGGAATGCTCGATCAACTCCCTGGGCACCCCTGGCATGTCCGCTGGCTTCCACGCGAAGATGTCGCGGTTAGCCCGGAGGAAGTTGATGAGCACGTCTTCCTATTTGGGGTCGAGAGCCGCCCGATGGTAGTGGTCTTGCTGCTGTCACCTGTCCCGAGGTAAATTGTTTTGACCAGAACCTCCTCAGTTGGTTGAGGCTTGTTAGCTTTGTCTGACTTCTCTGGGATGTCGAGTTCATTTGGGGCAAGCTTCTTCGACGCAGAGTAGATCTCCATCATAGAATTGGGTACTTGATTTGTGGAGGCGATCTCCACAGCTTCCGTGTCGCAGTCATGCGAGATCCTCAAGTCCCCTTGGAGTGAGAGTACACCTGCTGGGCTTGGCATCTTGAGTACCAAGTAGGTGTAGTGGGGCACCGCCATGAACTTGGCGATGGCCGGTCTGCCAAGGATGGCATGGTAGGACGTCTCGAAGTCTGCGACTTCGAACTTGACGTACTCGGTACGATAGTTGTCCCGAGATTCCCCAAAGGTAACTAGCAGGACCACTGAGCCCAGTGGGATAGCCGCGTTCCCAGGGACTATGCCGTAGAAGGGCGAGGAGCCCTTGGTGAGCATGTGTGTGATGTCGAGCCCAATATTCTTCAAGGTCTTGGTGAAAAGGACGTTGAGCCCGCTTCCACCGTCGATGAGGACCTTGTTGAGCCTGGAGCCTGCGACCACTGGCTTCAGGACGAGAGGGAAACGCCCTGGTTCGGAGAAGCTGGTCCATTGATCCGCGCGGGAGAAGGTAATGGGTACCTTCGACCACCTGAGAGGGGTCGGAACCGCTGGTTCAATGCTCATGACTTCTCCACGAGTAGCCTTTTGCTCCTGTCTGCTGGGTAGTCCGCCGAAGAGGACGTTGACAGTCTTGTCGGGTTCCTGGAAGTCGTCGTTGCCTCCGTCGTTCTTCTTCTTGCCTTTCTTGTCGTGAGGGTGCGGTGGCTCTGGAGTACTCTTGAGTGCTCGCCTGAGTTGGTAGCACTGCTCGATGGTGTGGTTGCCGTCCAGATGCCACGGACACTTCTCTTTCAGCAAGTCTTTGAAGCTGCCGGAGGTCTTCTTTGAGTTCTCCTTCGCAGGGCGCTGGATAGCCGCGATAGTGTTGTCTGGCTTGCGCTTGCGGTTGGGACCCGAGTAGTTGTTGTTGTTGCGACCTCCTTGGTTCCTGTTGTTGCCACTGTCGCCGCCCGTGTTCTGCTTGCTCTTGCCACGGATGGCATCATACTTGGCATTGGCTTTGTCTTCTTCATCCGCCCAGGACGTGATCATGTCCTTGAGATGGGGGATGGACTTGGGGAGTCGGCGACCGAAGTCTTCGAAGGTGCGGCGGTGGTAGAGGCCGTCTTGGAAGTGGTCGATGACCTCCTTGTCGGTGATGTCGACTACAATGGCGCGCTTTTCGAAGAAGCGACGCATGTACTTGCGGAGGGTCTCGCCTTGTTCCTGCTTGACCATGGCCAGGTCCATGCGAGTACCCGATCGGCCCATGGCGCCCGCGAAGTTGCTGGTGAACTGCTCCTTCAGCTGGTCCCACTTGTCGATTGAGTGCTTGTCCAACGACTCAAGCCATGTGAGTGGGGCTTGGTCCAGGCAGAAGGGGAAGTAGTGTGACAACCCGCCAAGGAAAATACCGTACTATCGCCTAAGACCGATCCACCTTGGTCATTAAGCCATAGTAAAGTATCATCCTGTCGTTGGTTGCCGGGTTAACGCCCGGTAAATCACTTGGACATCGAACAGAGGATCGACACATGCATTAAAACTCACGCGAAGGCGAGTCCAGAGTACAACATGAATTAAACATTTTATTACAAACCATTGTTCATGACATGGAGTAAAGGTTCAGAGTTTGACAATACAGCGGAAATAATTTAAACTAACGCGACGGTAAACATCACAGGAGGCCATCCGTGATGTCCTTACTTGTCGTCACCCTTCTGATCAATCACACTTGCAACAACAGTTTTAAAGCAAGGCTGAGTATACTAATACTCAGCAAGACTTAACCGTCGGGTGATAACTACATCACCAACCTCTAGACATGATAGGCTTTTGGCCGGTGGAGTTTCTTTTGCTGGAAAGCTACTAAGAGTAGATCCTTACTTTCAATCTTTTAGCACAAGTTCTATTTGATTACCATTTCTAAGTGTGCCAACTAATTCAATCAAGAATTGGACAAGCAATTAGTTCATCCAACATATTCCTTGAGTTCCATCATTATGGGATATCATGGCCAGTAGAATAAGCAGTCTCGGATAACGGTGAGAGGCCGACAATCGATTGATTCAAAACCTTGCAAGGTAGACCCAAACACACGGTCGGCTGCCCCCGCGAGGACAACTCCCCAGGCCGTCCCCATAAATCTTCGGGTTGGGATCGAATCTTACAGTCCCCGGTGCGAGCTATCCGCATACCCCGCGAGATACCGGAGTCACCATACACCACCCTTTCCGTAGCTAGCCGGTAAGGAGATTTCTCAAGAGTAGTAATAGTAAGATCCCGTGCCGCCTCATTAAGGTACTAGGCTTACCGGCCCCATAACCGGCATGTGCTTGGTACGTTCAAAAGCTTAGCCCACATGCCCACCGGACCGGGAGCCCAATCCCATGCTCTTACCACATGAGCGATCCATTTAAGGATATCTTATGATTCCTATCTAGGAACCTATTCTCGCGAGTGACGAACATCACTCGACTTCTATCGGTCCTATAGCATGGTAGCTATCGACCTAGCATACTAGTGATAGAGCATAGGTACCTAGGGATCATGCATCTCGGGTTTCAAATCAATTCCTGAAACGTAAATGCACAATCATAGCAAACATAATTGCATAATTTTAAAAGGCGGGGTTAATGATCCGGGGCTTGCCTTCGATGGCAAGGTTGGCCTTGGGCCCTTCTGGACTTGGGTCCAGGTCTTGAGCTACGTTCACGCACGGCAGCTCTTTGTCGGCACCTTCGTCTCCTCCTTCCGGCACGAGCGTACGTCTACTGGCGGAAAGATCTACACGAAGATGCAAATGCAAGATTTATTCGACGGTTTTTACTTTAATCAATTACAAACCATATTGACAATCAAGGGGTGTATTTGTTGGGCACATTCACCTAGATAAGAATACATTCAACACACTCTTCCATAAAGGAACAATATGCAACTCTTTATTAATTATTCTTTTTGATGGTGACTGTGTACATATGTATGTTAATAATTTAATTTAAATTCACCAACAGTAGTGGGTAAGTACATTTAACCTTTTTAACATGAACTGCAACCACACTCAAGTTAGTAAGGGTGGTTTGGTGATTTCCCTTTTAGAAAGGTTATTGGTTGTACATGGGTCTTTCTTTTATTGCATAATTGAATAAGGTTTCTTTATACTTGTCATTTCATGTAAAAGCTTTTAATCATTTTCCTTTCACAAGCAAAGGAATAAATGATATTTTTATCTTTGAATTAATTCCTTATCAGCACGAGAATTAATTACTTTTTAATTTATTTAGATAACATTTTCAAAAGGAAAAGAATTAAATATGGGCTTTTCTTTATTTAATTTCTCTTTAATAGAAAAAGGGCTTTTAAGCTTTTTATTAAGCAATTAAATTACCAAAAATTACATGAGTGTTTCTTAAGCCTTCTAGCACCTATCCTGGTCCATTGGACCCACATGTAAAGGTTGGATGCTAGGAAAATAAATATTATGGAAAATGACAAAGGTTATCTAGTGATTCATTTTAAATGCATACAAAAATAATTAAGCATCCAAATGACCTAAAATTTCTTGTGGATGCTCTCTGGTCCTAAACAAGCCTAGAGAACCAACATGTTCACATGGAAACTCTACTGAACTTGGTTTATTAATTTACAAAGGAAAACATGCATAAATCAAGAATAATTATTTCTGTTAATCCCAAATTCATGATTAATTCACAAGATGTGCATTTTGGCATTACAAGACAGTGTGCACAAGTTGGGGTTAAAAACATATATATATTTAACACGAAAAATCATTTATGTAGTTCTGACAGAGATAGAAAAACATTTTTATAAACAGATTTGCATGATAACTTTGTGCAATTTTTGGCATAGGAGCTAGTCATGACCTAACACACAACATATCCAAAATTTAGCTATATAGGATTTATGGTTTTTGAGATATTGCAGATCTAGGGTTTTCACATTTGTATTTTTCATGCAAAAACTAAAAGGAATTGGATCAGGCCAGAATAACAAAAGTTGTAGTATAAATCACTAAGGATCCAACAAAAATGGTTTCACAATTTTCTGAATTTTCTGTGATTTTATACGCAATTTACAACAATCAGCAATTTGGATCTACTATTGGAGTTACCTTCTTGCAATCAGGACCCTGGAAATATTTGAGCGTTCGCAATGTGGTCTCTCCGGCGGCTGGCCGGCGCGGGCTTGCCGATTCCGGTGAGGCCGGCGGCGCTCGTGCCCGGGGAAGGGGTGGAGGAGGGTCTAGGGGCTACCTAGGACCGGTTTAGGCGCTTGCACGGGGTGGAGGTGGCCGGCGGGGGTGTGCTCGGCGGCGGCGGTCGGCACGGCCGTTGGACGGCCAACGACGGCGCGCGCTCGGCCGTGGCACGGGTATAGGTGGCTTGGGGAGCTTCGGCGATGCTAGGGGAGGTGAAGGAGTGGTCAACCGGCGCGTGTTTGGCGGGAGACCGGAGCTCGCCGCGGCGGCTCCTTGGGCGCGGCGGACGGCGCGGTCGGTGGCGGGGGAGGTCTGCGTGCCGCGGGAGGAGCAGTGACCGTTTAAAAGGGAGCGCGCGAGCAAGGCCCGGAGAAGGGCGGCGCGGGCGGGCGGGCCACGGCGGGTACGGCGGGCGGGGCGGCGCGTACCACGGCGGGCGGGGGGGGGGTACGGCGGCGCGGATTCCGCGGCATTCCCGCCGTTCGAGGCACCTTGGGGCGTGGGAGACCTGGGGAAGGTGTGTACCATCCTGGGGAACATGCGCCGGTGGGCCGGAAGCCGAGGCGCGGACAGGCGCGGCGGGAGCGCCCAATTTTGTGCAGACCAGCTCTGTTCAAATTAAGATTTCTCCAAACATTTGTATAGAAGTGCACAAGACAATGAATAGGAAAGTTGTAGATCCAACTACCCTCTACAACTTTCAAAAAGGCCATATAGTGTTTTTCTCAACGGATTTTGCAGGAACGTCGTGCCAACTTTGAATGTCAGCCGGTTCGGGAAAACAGGAAAATTTGTCTTGCAAGGGGGTTTTCACAATTTTCCTATCAAAATTTGAAATGCCATTCTACATGAAAGTTGTGTACCTCAACAAGATGGACCACTTTCATAAAGGTAGATTTTGAAGTGTTTAGGCGAATTTTGGGGAACGCGGCAAAAGTTCCGGATGACATTCGCTGACGTCAACGGTCAAGCGGGGTTTGACCGTGTCTTTGACCAAGGGTTGACTACGGGTGTGTATAGGCTTGGTCAAGGGGTTCATCGGGGTTCATTGACGAGGTTTTCGGGTGATGACCCAGGTTGACCTAGGTTTGATCGGGGCTTGACTGGTTTGACCCGGCTGATCCGGTCATTAGCGTTAATGGCGGTAATTAAAAACCTGGGGCATCACAGTCTACCCCCCTTAAGAAGAATCTCGTCCCGAGATTCGAAATTACAAGGGGAGGTGAGAAATGATCCTGGGATAGAGGTGTTACCCATGAAATTCAGTTGGCGTTGCTCCACTTGAGGGTTTGGCTCGTTGTTGTTGTTGTTGATAGCAGATCCGGGGTTCTGCTTCTGCTGCTGGGGGTTCTGCTGTCTGGGGTTCGGGCACTTATTGGCAAAATGCCCGGGCTGTCTACAATTGTAGCACAACCGGGGAGGAAGATCTTTGGGTGTGGAGATCGGTTGCTGGGCTTCCTGGATAAGGCGGAGCCTCCTTTTCTCCATCTTCTTTGCCCTCTTCGTGGTTCGCGAAGGTGTTTCACTAGCAGGGAGTTGAGTGGCACTACTAGGGTTACAGCTTCGTTTGCCTTCACGCGGACAAGTCTCTGTACAGGTAATTTCCCACTCACTTACATCTATCTCAGATAATACTCGTTTGTTGCCTTGGATTGCATCCTCTTCTGCTCTAAGATCCATTGGTAGTTGAGAAGGTGGTAATATGGAGTCGGAGGCTTGGGGTTGGTCTTGACTAACATACTCCTCCAACAGATTGAACAAACGGGCTTGTTCGACCATAGAGGCAGATAAGGACTGAGAGAGACTGTCTGCCAAACTATTCTGGTATGGTTTCCCATAACGTCCTTGGATGCTATCGTGCACCATCCGATTCGGCCACGAAGTCCTTGCCCTTCTAGCAGTTGAGTGGCGCCGACAATGGCGTTTATGTCCCTCTGGGTGGGTACTTCTGGTGAACAGGGCTTGGAAGGTTGAAGCTTCGATTGCATCGGTGGCATTTGTTGTAGTTGTTGAGCCATTTGCTGTTGGGTCTGCAGGAGCTGGCACAACACTTCGGTATGTGCTGCTACGAAAGCTTCGGTCAACATCATGGGTGGCGGTTGCGTACGATCGCCACTACCCGATGCTTCAAAATCATTGGGGTTATTCCATGCCGGTCGGAACATCTGAAATTTGAGTCCCTAATTAGCGCATGATCGGAATCTCACCCATAAGCTTATAATTCGGACATATTGTATGAGACTTGTTCACGGTAAGCAATGCAAACCGGACATTCCAACAGTCACAATATCAATTCGGTAAAACTTTGCCTACACACATCCCATGATCGGGAATGCAGATGGAACAAAAAGTACAAGGTGTGTCCTCTTACTATCTCATCGCCGTTCGTGAGGAAGCGGACGATGAATGTGCACATGCACAGCTAGTAGCAGACATAATCCTCCTACGATACTGAGGTATATTCCTAACAATGTCCAGCGAAAAGACTCGAGCTCTTCCGAAGACGGAGTCATGTGTGGCAGCTTGGATTGATTTCTGCTTTCAGTCTGCTCTGAGCTTCTTCTCAATGTCGGAAATGAAGACGGAGAACAGTTTGCTCGGGAAGATTGAAGTGGCTGGGAGGGGTACTCTAGTGGCAAGTAGCCAGGCTAGCTAGAAGAAGAACAAGAACAGTGATACTGCCGAGCTCTGATGGAAATGGAGCTTTCATATCGGCGGTTCCGGGTAAAAGGTTCCATTTTATAGCCGATGCGGGGCTGTAACGGTCAGTCGACCCAGTTGATTATCTGGTGTATTCAACACGAAGCTCAACAAGGTCAGCTCACGTGATTACGACGTCGTGAATACGGTTGCGGAAATCAAGGGTGGAGCGGCGTCATGGTGTCGTATGCCCGTGGCACTGATGATGATGGGCTCAACGGTCTAGATAATCGACCGTGCTAGGGAGCAAAACGAGAAAACTCGGTGTACTATGCTTCACACTTGTGATAGCAATACTGAGGAGCGTAGCAATTTGCTTCGATCGATCCTGGGCGTACTTCCTCGTTTGATTTGAGAGTTTGAAAGTTAAGAGCACGGACCAAGGATGAATACACGATGGATGACTTTTCCATGTTGACTATTCGAGAACCTTGACTGCTTGAGAAAATTTCTACGTCTAAGGCTTCCACTTGGCTAGCAGGAAAGGAATTATGCTACAAGATCGTCAAGATTCACGGCAAGGGACCAATTTGTCAGAGAGCTCTAACAGACCATTACAAGAAAGGGAAAGCTAATGACAGAGTTCCACAATCTCTTGTACGAAAGGTGACTTCAAGTGGGAATTTCAAGGAGTAATCTTGCTCACACCTTTACCTATTTCGCAACTTTTGAGGTTTTGACAACTCGTAGTTTTGAAAGTGCAATACTTTTCAAGTTGACGCGATGCATATGCTTGTGCAGTATGGTGCTCATGATGCACGTTAGAACGACTCGGTTACCCATATGCGTTGATGATTGGAAATGCAATCAATAGTAAGGGAAGGATCCGTGTGACGAGTTGCTATCTCACAACCAAGATACCTAGTGCGCTCCTAGTGGTAGTCGGGTGGCTGCAACACACACGATACCCTAGGTTTCGTCGCGGCACCTTTGACTATGGGGCAACAACATCACCAAACAAGAGAGGTAGGGTAGGGGTACGGAGTTTCATGCGAATGCACGTTAGTATACCCATGCTTCCCAAATGCACATGCTATGCAGCGCAGGCTCGAAAGCCACATTTAATTTAAATCACAAGGTTTGAGCATGACCGAAAAGAACAAGTTTCGGATTGAGGAATTGATTAGATCTGTGATTGACACGAAATCGGTGGAGCACAGAACTTGATTGATCACCACTTAGCATAACTAATGCCTCGCGAACATCATTGCGGGAAAGGATGTTTAATCAAGGCAGTACATCGATGAGAGTTTTCGAAATTACCAACAACATTTAGGATTACAAGGCAGACTAGCTGCAATGACAAGGTTTTCCAGTTCAACCGGCAGCGAGAGTCGACCAAAGGTGGTCATGGTACACTAGGATTTCTCACAACACTGCATTCTTACGACTCAGAACTCTTATTCCCAATGGACCAACTTCCGAGGGTGGGATCTTCCCCGCTAAAAGACTATGGTGACTCAGGTCCAGACTCAATTCCAGATTCACCCTGGATATGTTCAACATCTTCTTCTTGTGCTGGTCCCGGGATGACAGGTTCTGGGGGTGGAACGGCTAGAGCTTCCAATTGATTTTCTAGTTCAAGCATATACTGATCGTTATGCTGCAACAAGAAATTCTGCTCATGGATGATCTCGGTTAACTCTTGTATCTTTGCCTTGTCCTTGCGTCTTTCCTTCTTGAGAGTAGCGAGCATTGCTCGGGCTTCCTTCAACGCTTGAGCTGAACACTCTACTTCCTTAACTTTGTATCTATAGATTTGGTGTCTATAGAATATGCTTTCTCCCACCATTCGTTGGTAGGTGTCATACATGGCTTCTGAGAAGCGGACTGAGGTGACAAGGTCAGGACTATAGTGAGAGTTGCTCTGGACTGGAAGGATAGTTTCTCGTTCACCACCCGGTGCAATGTGTCGCTCGGGTACCGGAATGACTTTAGCTGCAGAGTTGGCTATCTCGGCAGGGTGTTTTCCACAGAAAGTTGTAAGTGCTTCGAGAGCAGCCTTCTGCACCGTGTCGGACAAGTTTCTTCCGTGTGCCGTACACTCCCACTCATGCCAAGAAGGATTGGTCGGGCACGCTGAAATCTTCACTTTTACTTCACAACGAAGGAGTTGGCCTGTGGTCATGATCTCACGTGTCGAGTACTCTGGGTAAGTGGTGTACCCAAAGTCCTTCAGGGTGTCCCACAAAAGTGCAGGAAAACCACCCTCCTCGAGGTAGTCCACGAGAGTCCATGATCCCACATCAGCCGACGCAGAGCCAGCGTTGTCCATCTGGACATAATGGTAGAAGTGAGAATCAGGCGGGTGCAAGTGTACAAAGTTAACTCGATCCACGAATACGGTAGGGTCAAGGTGTGGGGTAACCATGCATACTTAAATACCATCGTATGTCGAGCTCGACGAGCAGGCATACCAACGATACATGGTCTGGCAATCGGGAACCGAACATCCTACTCAAACCAGAGTCCAACACTTTTCCAATTGGCGTAGCAACTTAACAAGGTTATGAAACTTAAGTTGGGTACTCAAGGTCGAGCTAGGGAACTAGAAAGGTGCTGAACCAAGCAATGTTCAAAGATTGCAGGGGAATGTCAAGACAGGGTTGACTACCAAGCATAACTTGCGGTAGACAAGGTATGATCATGAACTTTGACGAGTGGAAACTGGATTAGATTGAAGCGGCCTAGGTTAAGATCATCTAGACGAAAGGTCCTTGGATAAGAATAGCAATTTTAAGCAACACTTTTATTAAATTTAAGCAAGACAACACACCTACGCCTAAAGAGGCTAGACAGAACAAAACACGCTATCACCATTTGCTTCAGAGAGCACGAAAACAGACATGAGTTCAGTTTAGGTTCTTTCTCGATTTTTAACATGATGCAAGACGTCCTATTCGTCCTCACAAGGCAATCAAGCCAAAATTCGGAGTTAGCGCCGGTGGCATGGCACATACGGGTATCTCCCTATAATATCTAGTCGAGATCTAGTCGATGCTGACTCAGCGGACTTACGCAACGGGGTTAGTGTACCTGCAGAAGATCACAGAACACATCGAACCTTTCATGCCAACACTCATGAAAGCATCCACATTCATTACCGTTCACTATAGAAACGGCATCCATGCGTTAAGCCGCTGCATGGACAGCGTCCTATTTAAGACTCTGACGCGACGTGAGTGCCCATGGGATTAGGCCTCACTCATCCCTCACGGACTTTCCCGTGGTACCATCACGTATGGCAAAACGTGACGAGACTCAAACGCGACGTGGCACCCATTGGAATAGGTCCCACTAGTCCCTCACAGGACTTCCCTGTGGTACCACCACGTATGGCAAAACGTGATGAACTAGTATGGTTGTGCGAGAATGTAAGTCTGACATAAAGTAATGTGCTGGGAGTTAACAAAATAAACCATAGATTAATAAGCCACCTGAAAGAAACCAAAAATTCCCTCTAGGGCCTCTCGGTCTAGTTTATCCTTAACGGACCAACGTGTTTTGCAATTCAAACAATCTTGGCAAAATTTTTTCGCAAATCATGTGATTAGAGTTGTTAATTAAACTCGGTGCATGCGATCGCTACGATACCGAATTTGTGACAACCCGCCCAGGAAAATACCGTACTATCGCCTAAGACCGATCCACCTTGGTCATTAAGCCATAGTAAAGTATCATCCTGTCGTTGGTTGCCGGATTAATGCCCGGTAAATCACTTGGACATCGAACAGAGGATCGACACATGCATTAAAACTCACGCGAAGGCGAGTCCAGAGTACAACATGAATTAAACATTTTATTACAAACCATTGTTCATGACATGGAGTAAAGGTTCAGAGTTTGAAAATACAGCGGAAATAATTTAAACTAACGCGACGGTAAACATCACAGGAGGCCATCCGTGATGTCCTTACTTGTCGTCACCCTTCTGATCAATCACACCTGCAACAACAGTTTTAAAGCAAGGCTGAGTATACTAATACTCAGCAAGACTTAACCGTCGGGTGATAACTACATCACCAACCTCTAGACATGATAGGCTTTTGGCCGGTGGAGTTTCTTTTGCTGGAAAGCTACTAAGAGTAGATCCTTACTTTCAATCTTTTAGCACAAGTTCTATTTGATTACCATTTCTAAGTGTGCCAACTAATTCAATCAAGAATTGGACAAGCAATTAGTTCATCCAACATATTCCTTGAGTTCCATCATTATGGGATATCATGGCCAGTAGAATAAGCAGTCTCGGATAACGGTGAGAGGCCGACAATCGATTGATTCAAAACCTTGCAAGGTAGACCCAAACACACGGTCGGCTGCCCCCGCGAGGACAACTCCCCAGGCCGTCCCCATAAATCTTCGGGTTGGGATCGAATCTTACAGTCCCTGGTGCAGGCTATCCGGCATACCCCGCGAGATACCCGGAGTCACCATACACCACCCTTTCCGGTAGCTAGCCGGTAAGGAGATTTCTCAAGAGTAGTAATAGTAAGATCCCGTGCCGCCTCATTAAGGTACTAGGCTTACCGGCCCCATAACCGGCATGTGCTTGGTACGTTCAAAAGCTTAGCCCACATGCCCACTGGACCGGAGCCCAATCCCATGCTCTTACCACATGAGCGATCCATTTAAGGATATCTTATGATTCCTATCTAGGAACCTATTCTCGCGAGTGACGAACATCACTCGACTTCTATCGGTCCTATAGCATGGTAGCTATCGACCTAGCATACTAGTGATAGAGCATAGGTACCTAGGGATCATGCATCTCGGGTTTCAAATCAATTCCTGAAACGTAAATGCACAATCATAGCAAACATAATTGCATAATTTTAAAAGGCGGGGTTAATGATCGGGGCTTGCCTTCGATGGCAAGGTTGGCCTTGGGCCCTTCTCGGGACTTGGGTCCGGGTCTTGAGCTACGTTCACGCACGGCGGCTCTTTGTCGGCACCTTCGTCTCCTCCTTCCGGCACGAGCGTACGTCTACTGGCGGAAAGATCTACACGAAGATGCAAATGCAAGATTTATTCGACGGTTTTTACTTTAATCAATTACAAACCATATTGACAATCAAGGGGTGTATTTGTTGGGCACATTCACCTAGATAAGAATACATTCAACACACTCTTCCATAAAGGAACAATATGCAACTCTTTATTAATTATTCTTTTTGATGGTGACTGTGTACATATGTATGTTAATAATTTAATTTAAATTCACCAACAAGTAGTGGGTAAGTACATTTAACCTTTTTAACATGAACTGCAACCACACTCAAGTTAGTAAGGGTGGTTTGGTGATTTCCCTTTTAGAAAGGTTATTGGTTGTACATGGGTCTTTCTTTTATTGCACAATTGAATAAGGTTTCTTTATACTTGTCATTTCATGTAAAAGCTTTTAATCATTTTCCTTTCACAAGCAAAGGAATAAATGATATTTTTATCTTTGAATTAATTCCTTATCAGCACGAGAATTAATTACTTTTTAATTTATTTAGATAACATTTTCAAAAGGAAAAAGAATTAAATATGGGCTTTTCTTTATTTAATTTCTCTTTAATAGAAAAAGGGCTTTTAAGCTTTTTATTAAGCAATTAAATTACCAAAAATTACATGAGTGTTTCTTAAGCCTTCTAGCACCTATCCTGGTCCATTGGACCCACATGTAAAGGTTGGATGCTAGGAAAATAAATATTATGGAAAATGACAAAGGTTATCTAGTGATTCATTTTAAATGCATACAAAAATAATTAAGCATCCAAATGACCTAAAATTTCTTGTGGATGCTCTCTGGTCCTAAACAAGCCTAGAGAACCAACATGTTCACATGGAAACTCTACTGAACTTGGTTTATTAATTTACAAAGGAAAACATGCATAAATCAAGAATAATTATTTCTGTTAATCCCAAATTCATGATTAATTCACAAGATGTGCATTTTGGCATTACAAGACAGTGTGCACAAGTTGGGGTTAAAAACATATATATATTTAACATGAAAAATCATTTATGTAGTTCTGACAGAGATAGAAAAACATTTTTATAAACAGATTTGCATGATAACTTTGTGCAATTTTTGGCATAGGAGCTAGTCATGACCTAACACACAACATATCCAAAATTTAGCTATCGAGGATTTATGGTTTTTGAGATATTGCAGATCTAGGGTTTTCACATTTGTATTTTTCATGCAAAAACTAAAAGTAATGGGATCAGGCCAGAATAACAAAAGTTGTAGTATAAATCACTACGGATCCAGCAAAAATGGTTTCACAATTTTCTGAATTTTATGTGATTTTCTACGCAATTTACAATAATCAGCAATTTGGATCTACTATTGGAGTTACCTTCTTGCAATCAGGACCCTGAAAATATTTGAGCGTTCGCAATGTGGTCCCTCCGGCGGCTGGCCGGCGCGGGCTTGCCGATTCCGGCGAGGCCGGCGGCGCTCGTGCCCGGGGAAGGGGTGGAGGAGGGTCTAGGGGCTACCTAGGACCGGTTTAGGCGCTTGCACGGGGTGGAGGTGGACGGCGGGGGTGTGCTCGGCGGCGGCGGTCGGCACCGGCCGTTGGACGGCCAATGACGGCGCGCGCTCGGCCGTGGCACGGGTATAGGCGGCTTGGGGAGCTTCTGGGGATGCTAGGGGAGGTGAAGGAGTGGTCAACCGGCGCGTGTTTGGCCGGAGACCGGAGCTCGCCGCGGCGGCTCCTCGCGCCGGCGGACGGCGCGGTCGGTGGCGGGGGGAGGTCTGCGTGCCGCGGGAGGAGCGAGGACCGTTTAAAAGGGGAGCGCGCGAGCAAGCGCCCGGCGAAGGGCGGCGCGGGCGGCCGGGCCACGGCGGGTTCGGTGGCGGGCGGCGCGCGCACCACGGCGGGCGGGGGGGGTACGGCGGCGCGGATTCCGCGGCATTCCCGCCGTTCGAGGCACCTTGGGGCGTGGGAGACACGGGGGAAGGTGCGAACCGTCCCGGGGGAACATGCGCCGGTGGGCGGAAGCCGAGGCGTGGGCACCGTGCGGCGCGCGCGCGGGCGGGCGCGGCGGCGGGGCGCCGCGCGCGCGCGCGCGCGGGCGGCGCGGCGGGAGCGCCCAATTTTGTGCAGACCAGCTCTGTTCAAATTAAGATTTCTCCAAAAATTTGTATAGAAGTGCACAAGACAATGAATAGGAAAGTTGTAGATCCAACTACCCTCTACAACTTTCAAAAAGGCCATATAGTGTTTTTCTCAACGGATTTTGCAGGAACGTCGTGCCAACTTTGAATGTCAGCCGGTTCGGGAAAACAGGAAAATTTGTCTTGCAAGGGGTTTTTCACAATTTTCCTCTCAAAATTTGAAATGCCATTCTACATGAAAGTTGTGTCCCTCAACAAGATGGACCACTTTCATAAAGATAGATTTTGAAGTGTTTAGGCGAATTTTGGGGAACGCGGCAAAAGTTCCGGACGACATTCGCTGACGTCAACGGTCAAGCGGGGTTTGACCGTGTCTTTGACCAAGGGTTGACTACGGGTGTGTATAGGCTTGGTCAAGGGGTTCATCGGGGTTCATTGACGAGGTTTTCGGGTAATGACCCAGGTTGACCTAGGTTTGACCAGGGCTTGACTGGTTTGACCCGGCTGATCCGGTCATTAGCGTTAATGACGGTAATTAAAAACCTGGGGCGTCACAAGTAGAGGCACTTGGTGTTGTTGTTGCCGCCAGCGTTCTCGATGGAGAGGGCGTAGCACCTGAGCCACTGGATGGGATCCTGCTTCGCATCGTACTTGGTGATCCCCAAAGGTTTGAACTTGTCGGGGAGGAGCAAGTTGCGAAGCCGAGGAGAGAAGGCGGGGAAGCCGTCGTTGTCGCCTGCGGTGGCAGACTTCTTCCGCCGCAGCTCTTCAATCTTTTGACGGGCATCGTAGCCGCCCTGTGAGGCTCCGGAGGCGTGGTTGTTCACGTGGTATCGACCACCGCGACTGCCCCCGCCGCCGGCCCTCCTGTTGGCCCCATGGTTGGAGCTTCCGCCGTCGCTGCCGCCACCGCCAGGGTCACGGCCGTCGTCGCCAGGGTCGCGGTGAGGGATGATCTCACGGTTGCTGTTGCCACCCTGTGAGGGTCCACCGGCGTTTGCACGAGTACGATTGGGCTGAGCGGGTAGCTCAGCTCGAGTACGGTTACGGCCGAGGTCTGCGCTACGACTTGTAGCTTCGTTGTCGCGGTTCCTGGCGGGAGGAGGCTGGTTGACCCTGTTGTCGACCCGCATGAAGTAGGCGTCTTCTGCGAGCTTGGCGATGACTTCTCCAGCGCGTATCCCCTGAGCTTGGCGTGCGATCGCTGTGATCGACATGAGGCATTGCTCGGGGGTGGCGTGTACCCTGCTCTCGACTTGCTCGAGGTCCTTCGCAAGGTTGTGGATGGGTAAGCTGTCCCGGAGACGCCGACGCCATTCATTCTGTCTTCGGTTGCGCTCACGTCGAGCGTCCCTGCCGACGTCGGTCTCGTCCGCGGGAGCCTTAGCGGTCAGCTCGTCTGCGGAGATGTCTTCGAGGTACTTGTCAGTTGCCGTCCCCGAAGGTCCTGGCGTGTCGCCGGCAGCCATGAAGACTTGGTGATCGGGGTTGCCAAGACTGGAGTCGGAGCTCGCCACCTCGGTTGGAGTGTACTCCTCCGCTCGAGCAAGTGGTGTTCCCTCCTGGAACGGGAGCGAGTCGAGGTAAGCGATGTAGCGTGAGTCCCCGCTTATCAGGTCGACGGGCTTGCGGTCTGGCCAGTAGACAAATCTCCCAGCCGGTGTCGACGTTATAACCAGCCCGGAAGTCGGCCCTGATAAGGGTTGCTCAGTAGTGTTGTCTTCGGACTCGGGGTCCTCAGGGTCCGACCCGAAGTCGAACTCATACGCGGAGTCCGAGTAGAAGCCGGAGAGGGGGTTGCAGTCCGAAGGCTGGCCGGGGGCGGTGTCAGAGTCCGAGTTGTACTCGAGTACGGGCTCTTTGCCGGCCCGACGCGCGGAGGGAGCCTTCGTGCGGGCCCTGCAGAGGTTGCGGGGGCCACGCGTGGAGCGCTCGCGGGGTGGGGGGACCGCATGCCATGGCTGAGCAGCCGGCTCGCACACGGTAGCCCACGGGGACGTCGAGTTTGAGTTGGAAGCTGATCCGAGCTCGAAGTCGGCGTGTTGATCGAAAAGCGAAATTTCGCCGAACTTGCCGGCGAGTTCGCCCGTGACTACTTCAGGAAGCGTCACGAAGCCGGTCTCCGGGTTGGGCGGTATGGTGAGGCGGCGTTGGAAGGATCCAGCGCCATCAGCAGTGCAGACCCAGGCGCCGAAGACGAAGATGTCGCCGCGGTTGAAGGCGACGGTTGGCTTGATGTAGACAGGAGCCGTCGAGTTCGCCATGTGATCTCCGGCGAGATCCCCTACCTGGCGCTCCAGCTGTCGCTGTTTTGGACCGACAACCTACTAAGGGGAGTACCCGAAGTAGATGAATGTGGCCTCGCCGAGATCGGTAACTCGAAGGAAGGGACACGTGGCACACAATTTAGACAGGTTCGGGCCACGAGGTGTGTAATACCCTACGTCCTGTATGCTGCGTAGCTCTGGATTGATTGGGTACGATTACAAGATGATGCAATCTTACGCTGTGAGATGAGATGATGAGAGAGGGGTCCCTGCCTCGCCTTATATAGTCCGGGAGGCAGGGTTACAAGTCGGTTTAGGGAGAGAGTACTAGTCGAGTACGTCTAGGAGTCTTCCATACAGTGCGGGACATGTACAACTTCCTAACCGAGTACTTCTCCTCTGTAGTCCTTGTGCTTCACGCCATCAGGTACCGTGCAGCGCAAGTCAGGTAGTTCCAGGGGCCCACCGAGTAGTCCATCCTGGTACCCACCGAGGCAGTGGGCCCAGGGAGGTCCATACGACAATAATAATTGGCAATGCACTCCCCTAAGATAGCACCATAATTCACATATAGGCATGACTGACAGCAAGTTCTTTGAAAGCCGTTCAGTGGTGTTAAGGCCAAAATCCTGGAAGAAGCTTTGCCCAGTGGCAGTAGGGAAATCTAACACGTGCAAAAACTAATTTCTCACAGGCATTGCACATAAAAGTGAAATATGTTCCTGATTCCCTAGTAACAGGCTGACAGAAGACAATTTGATCTGCATGTCCAACTTCCAGGCAACTGAATAGCATCTAAGGACATTACCAATTCCAAATACAGGTTTCTCTGGGTGCACAACTGTTGGCGGATAAAAGACGTATCCACCTATGATCCGCAAGCGTACGGACCTACACCTTTTTCACCATGGAATTCCCTAGGTTCTTATTAATCTGCGGAGCAAGGGGCTTATAAGCGTTTGATTTACTCCTACTCACTAACTACCTAAACCCTATCTATGATTAAACTAGAAAACGACTACACTACACTAGAGAGAACGATTAAGCTATCAAGATAGAAGACACTCACCCATGGGTCTACGATACTTGAACATGCAACCGCTTAATGCATGAAAACCAATCTAATCTATCAGGGGTTGTGACCACGGTTTCGCCCTTTCCCTCCCCCCGTACTGTCACTACGCGGAGGTATTCGTGACTAGACCTATGATGGACACGGCGTATTGAATTGATCCAAGGGAGCATTGGGGCCCTTACTTCCTTTACGGCATGGTAGCTAACCTTAAGCATCTAAGCACATTCAACACAAGATGATAGATAGATGTTCCAACAAAGTAGCGATTACATCTCAAGACCGATTACAACCCATGGACGAACAAGAAGATTACCCCATCAAGGTGCTAGACATGGCACCGTTGATCATGGTGTCGCTTCCGACGGTGTGTCTTCCTTCTTCTCCACTTGTGGGTGCTTCCTTCGAGTTGGGCGATCCTCCTCCGGAGATCTCCCTCCTCTCTCTAGCTTGTGGATGGCCTCTCGGTGCGAATGGCTCTCTGTTTCGTGAATGACAGCGCCTCCAGGGACTTAGGGTTGAAGATCCTTCGGGTGCAAGGAAAGGGGGGGACGAACCGACCCCGGAACTGGGCCTGGTCGGCCGGCTTGGGCCGACCGGCCCAGGCCCATCCTGACCCGGCTCAGTCGCCCCTTCGCTCCTGTGGGTCCTCATGCATTTATGCACTTTGCCCCCTCCACTTGCACCATTTTGATGATGTCATCCTCGCGTCCAAGGTGGAGGTTCTCCGAGCATGAAGTCCGGTCTTTTATGCTTCAATCCTCGGGGATGTTCCTTTGTAACACTTCGATCCTTGCCACCATTGGAAGTGATTTCATCAAGCTCATGAACACGAACAAGACTCCGTAATTGCTCCTTTGAACTTGTTGTGAATCCGTCCTTTATGTCCATGTTTTCCTACATAAACACAACACTTCCAAATGCATGCACAAAGATGAACTTGTTATATGATTAGTGTGCCTAGTGGCGGGTTAGTTCCATAAACAAATTCAAACCAAAGTGTAGTGAACATGTTTGGTGTACCAAAATACACCGTCAACATCTCCCCCACACTTAGCTCTTGCTCGTCCTCGAGCAAGTACTCGTAAAAGAACTTTGTCCAATGTGTTGTAATCATGCTCCGCTAGTTCTTTCTTCACAAGTTAGTCAATATTTTATCTTTAATACATAAACATAAAGTAATGATAATTATACATAAACATGGGCATTTAGAATTTTTACCACGTCAAGATTTACCCCGCAACTCAAACTCTTCACTCGAGGCCTTCAATCTCAGCCATGCTTACTTCTTTGCTTTCATTGGAGGGTTTTTATGTTTTTCAAAATAAAATTCATGCAACAAGTGTTAGACAAAATCCTTTCTCCAAGCCCTCTCATGTCACTCACATAAGGTGGCTATCCTAAACAATTTTTATAAAACTCTCACCTCCCATAAGTCTCTCATATAACATGTAGAGTGGAGCTATAGGTATGGCTAGCACAATCAACACAAGTATTGTCAAACTAAGAACTTCCTCTAATGGTTGTTTACCTTTCAAAGCCACTGACCATGAGAATAAACCATATGTGGGGATATCAAGGATGAGAAGATATAGAATGGTGGACATGTGCAAGGGCAAAAATAAAATATGACTACGAGGCACCGACGACGTCCTCGTTGTCGGATTGCACATGGTTGGAAAAAGAATGAAAGTTTCGTCTCTCAACAACGTGACATCCTTCCTTGCACTTTTTTTTTCTTTTCACTTGATTCATCCCTCTCATATCTTTCTTGCCACTCCTTTTCTCTCTTTTTCTTCCTTTTCTCTTTCATTCTCTCATACACATATACATTTTTTTCTTTACTTTTATATTTTTCTTTCTTTCTTTTCCATACACATATTTTCTCTTTACTTTTCCCTCTCTCGACATCTTTATCTCTCTTTTCAAAGCTCTCAACTCCTCTCTTTCTTGCATAGATACATCTGAATTTTAATACAAAATTATGCTAGAGACGAGACAAAACATCGAAAATAGGTCGTGTTCAAGGAATACGATGTACAAAAGAGATATAATGGTTTGGGTATGGAATTCGGCGATGTACGAGACTTCCGATGTGAAAGCCATGTTACTGAATGCATGACGAGGCTAGCAATAAAAGATAAGCACAAGGACATGATCATTGCTTGAAATTAAAACTTCCAAAAGAGAAGGATCCTAGCCCAACTCATTGTGCTAATCACACTCATGGTGAAGCAAAATTTAATTAGGCTTTGTATAGGATTTTTTCTTACTCTCAACTTGGAAAAAGAGGATTTGCTAACCTTTTTCACAAGGGTTTTTTTTGATAATTTTCAGAATTGAATTCCTCCAATTTTTAGCATCGAACATAGCACAACTAAAATATAAAGCTCTAGATTGAAGCATGGTACGAGTACTTTTAGAGGTAGCAATTCCACTAAGCACCACAGTAAACGTTTCAAACCAAACACTTATGTTCATATATCAAAAATTAAAGATGAACAACGAGTAAAGCAAGAAAAAGCATCACAATAGACACAAATTTAAAAGACTCTTTTTATTTGATTTTCTTTGACGCAAACACTAAATTAAGACACTTCAAACTTGCAAAAATTTAAAAGCACACTCAAACTCAAACTTAAGACTCTTAAACTCAAAAACTCTCTCGAAAACTAAACCGAACCAAACTAAACTTGAAGCTAAAGGCTAGCTAGCTAGCTCTCCCCCACGCTAAAATCATACGACGTCCTCATCATATCTTACAAAAAATCTAAGGGGGGAAACTAAACCTAATGGTACTTTCCGCAACTATTGCACCACTTGCCCTTCATGTTCCCCACCATGCCCAACAACTTGCGCACGTTGCGATTCAGGAACTTGTAGTCGTCTTCGACCACGCGTTCCAAATCCTCCATGCGCTGCCTCATTGCCTCCATGGCCTGGAAACACTCGTCGACCGATGCGTAGAGCTCCGAGATGGAGTGACAGCAAGCCGCACAACACATCAGATGCATCCTGAAAGGGTCGTCATCGCCAGGGTCTCCGCCGTCGTCGCCATCATCGTCGCCGCCGTCGTTGTTGCCACCGCCGTTGGGGCCTTCGGGAGTCTTCTCCATGGGCACCTCTTCCCAATAATACAAATCATTATCTTCCATTCCAGCGGCCGCCCACGAGCTCGGGCTACGATCATCGGAATAGTCGCTCCCCCCATAGTCCTTAGGCTCAGGCGACACCTCCTTGTAATCCTTCCTCTTCATGCCTCGGATGCGCGCCGACCTTCGAACAGGAGTAGGGACCTTCTCCTCCTTGACGGGGTGGCATCATGGCTGCTGCGTGGGTGCAAGAGAATGTGAGATAGGATGGATTCCCGAGCTCCCATTTCGGCCAATTAAATAGTCTGAAAAGGAATGCTCTAGAAACCGCATTTTCCTTTTTCAAACTCCCCTTAAAATTTTCTGACCAAAGAAGGAAGTTGAAAAGGCACGTCCCATGGAAAAACCGGGGCGAACCACCGCCCCCCTGGGCCGGTCGGACCGGGCCGGCCGGCCCACCCTGCTCCGCGGGCTGGTCCGGTCCCGTTTTCCGTGTACCCCCTTTATTTCCCATTTTCAGCCCATGAGAAAAAGTTGGCCCGGTAAAACTTCGCGAGAAACTTCAGAAAAATAAAAGAAAAACTATTTACAAAAATCCACACCTTGTTTTACGTCCTAGGCTAGACGATCGGGTTGTTCTTCCATGGTGAAGACGTCAATATGGTGAAGAGGCACAACGTCGGGTTCATACTAAACCTTAAGCCGTTGACCATTCACCATGAATTGATCACCTTTCACAACCACGATGGTTACCTCTCCGTTGGAGAGCACCGAATGAACAATGTAAGGTCCATCCCACTTGCTTTGCAATTTCCCCTTTCCGAAGGTTTTAAACCTTAAATTGTAGAGGAGGACCTTATCTCCTTCTTTAAATTCTTTTTTCTTCAACATTTTTTCATACCACCTTTTAATCCTCTCTTTGTATATGCTTGCATTTTCGTATGCTTTCAACCTCATCTTTTCTAGCTCGCTTATTTGAATTCTTCGCTTCACCACCGCGGTGTCGAGATCAAGGTTCATCTCTTTGATCGCCTAATAGGCTTTATGTTCCAACTCAACCGGAAGGTGGCAAGCTTTTCCATAGACGAATTGATAAGGGGTCATACCTATCGGTATCTTGAACACCGTTCGATACGCCCACAAAGCTCCGTCTAATTTCTTTGACCAATCTTTGCCTCCCTTCTCTATGGTTTTGTTGAGGATGCTCTTTAATTGCTTATTCGATGTTTCCGCTTGTCCGTTGGTTTGTGGGTGATAGGCCGTAGAGACCCTATGTTCAATTCCCAACTTGGATAAGCACTTTTTGAAATTCTTCCCGGTGAAGTGAGTTCCTCTATCGCTTATCAAGATTCTCGGTGTACCGAAACGAGGAAAAATCATGCTCTTGATCATGGCAATGGACTCCTCCGTGGAAGCTTTATGACATGGCATGGCCTCTACCCACTTGGATACATAATCAACCATGACTAGGATATGCTCATATCCATGTGAGTTTTTGAAAGGCCCCATGAAGTCTATTCCCCACACATCGAGTAAGTCAATTTGTAGATTATATCTCAAGGGCATAGAATTTCTTTGAGAAATATTCCTGCTTCTTTGGCATTTGGGGCATGACGCAACATATCTTTTAGTATCTTCATGCATCTCTGGCCAATAGAATCCGCTAGACCACACTTTTGCTTGGGTCCGAAAGTGGCTATAGTGTCCACCGTACTCCGCTGAGTGACACTTTCTCAAAATTTCTAGCCTCTCTTCTCTTGGCACACATCTTCTCATGACTCCATCATTGCCAAGTTTGAAGAGGTATGGTGCATCCTGAAAGTATTTTCGACTTTCGAAGATTATCCTCCTTTGAGAGTTTTTATCTAAATGATCAAGAGGCATCTTCCGAATTGCTCGAATGATGTCAATCATCCAAGTGTCTTTATCGAGCACTCGATAGAGGTGGTCATCTCTCATCTTGTTTTCTATGGGCTCTTTATCATCTCGTCCACAGTTCATCCTAGACAAATGATCGGCCACAACATTCTCCACCCCCTTCTTATCACAAATTTCAACATCGAACTCTTGGAGAAGAAGGATCCAACGAATCAACCTTGGTTTAGCATCCTTCTTAGCCAAGAGATACTCGATGGCCGCGTGATCGGTGTAAACAACGACCTTCGAGTTCACGATGTAAGATCTGAAATTTTCAAAGGTGAATACCACCACTAGCAATTCTTTCTCCGTAGTGGCATAATTTAATTGTGCCTCATTAAGAGTTTTACTAGCGTAGTAAACGACGTGAACTTGTCCTTCCTTTCTTTGACCCAAAACCGCTCATACGGCATAGTCACTTGCATCACACATGATCTCGAAAGGTTGGCTCCAATCTGGAGGTTGAATAATGGGAGCACTCACCAAAGCACTTTTCAAGGTCCAGAATGCCGCTAAGCACTTTTCATCAAAGTCAAAAGCCACATCCTTTTGAAGGAGATGCGTTAAAGGCTTAGTGATCTTTGATAAGTCCTTAATAAATCTTCTATAGAATCCGGCATGGCCTAGAAAGCTCCTCAAGGACTTAACATCTGTCGGAGGTGGGAGTTGCTCAACCGTCTCCACTTTAGCTTTATCTACTTCGATTCCTCTCTCGGATATAACATGTCCGAGCACTATGCCTTGCTTAACCATGAAGTGGCACTTTTCCCAATTTAGAACCAAGTCTACCTCCGCACACCTCGTGAGGACCTTATCCAAGTTTGCCAAGCAATCCATGAATGTCTTCCCATAAATGGAAAAATCATCCATGAACGTCTTCAATGAATTCTGAGAATACGGTCATCATGCAACGTTGAAAAGAGGCCGGAGCGTTGCATAGACCGAAGGGCATCCTTCTATATGCAAACATTCCATAAGGGCATGTGAACGTTGTTTTGTGTTGATCATTCAGGTGAATGGGAATTTGCATGAACCCTGAGTACCCATTGAGAAAGCAAAAATAAGCGTGGTTTGCTAATCTCTCGAGCATCTTGTCGATTAACGGTAAGGGGAAGTGATCTTTTTTCGTTGCTTTGTTTAGCTTTCAATAATCGATACACATCCTCCACCCGGTCATGGTTCTTTGTAGTATCAATTCATTCTTCTCATTCTTCACCACGGTTAAACCTCCTTTCTTCGGTACACAATGTACCGGGCTCACCCATCCGCTATGCGGAACCGGGTAGATGATTCCGGCATCAAGTAACTTGATGACCTCTTTCTTCACTACCTCTCGCATGGCATGAGTTAGCCTCCTTTGGTGGTCCACTACGGGCTTACATTGGTCTTCCATAGGTATACGATGAGTGCAAAAGGCTGGGCTAAGACCTTTGAGATCATTGATCGAGTATCCAATCACCTTCCTATGCTTTTTCAATAAATTCAATAACTTCTCATTTTCTTCGGGATTCAACTCGTCGCTCATGATGACCAGATAAGTCTTGTCTGAGCCCAAAAATTTGTACTTTAATCCCTTGGGCAAAGATTTAAAATCCACCTCGGGCACTTGTGGTTCTGATCCTTTTGTTGCTTCTTCTAGTTCTTCATCTTGTTGATCATTAGCTTGATTCTCCATCGCCCTTTGCAGCGGGTCTCTAAGGGTTTCAACAAAACAAAGACTATCTATCTCCTCTACTTCTTCGTCTCCGTGAGGAAAAGGTGAAGGGTGTTTAGAAACGCGAAGAAAGTTATATGTGTACTTCTTTCCATTAATGTTCATTGTTACTTTGCCTTTCCCGGCATCCAACACGGCATCAACCAACTTAAGAAAGGGTGTACCTAGGATTATGTGATCATGATTACTATGGTAAGCATCAATAACAAAGAAATCGGTTGGTATACATTTTCCAGAGATGTTTACATTCATGTTGCAAGCAATACCTAGAGGTCTAATAGTTCTACCATCTCCCATGATTAATTTCGTTGATGTTGGAGCTAAGTCTAGGTTGTGGTCTTGAACTTTATCGTAAATTTTAGAAGATAGGACACTTACTTGGGCTTCGATGTCACACAAAGCTTTGCATTGAACTCCATTGATCTCACAACTCAAGTGTGGTGTCGTCTTCTCCTCTTCTTCGGATCCTATCGCGTAAACTTCGGAGAGGCGAGCGTATGGCGATGCTTCGGGCTTGATCCCCATGATCCTTTTCACCTCGGAAATGTGTTTCGGATCCACTTCATCATCTCCAAAGAGCTTTTGAAAGATCTCTCCGGTGGTTTCAAGGTCGTATAAATTTTCCGCTTTCTTTTCCGGTGGGAAATCCGTTTCCAACGCTCTTGCCATCCCCTTTGGTTAGGGAACGATCGTCTCTTGTCGAATATTCTCCGTAATCTATGGAACCCAATCCATTGGTTTGAACTCCCTTAATGGCTTCGCGCTTGACATACTTCTCTTGCTTGTTTCATTTGACTCGGCGAAGTCGACACTCGGGGTAGTTCTTGACTTGTTGTGCTCTTCTTCAAGCTTTTTTGGGATTGACTCCTGTTTTCTGACTTCCGGGGTTGCCTCTTTAGAAAGTTCAGCACACTTCTTTATCATTGAATTGTGTTCCGTCTCTCCTGCAAGTCTTGTTTACCAATCTCTTCGCATGGCCGCCGCTTTACTAATTTTATGTAAAAGTTGAGCGGCTTCCGTGAGTGTTTTATCCATGAGATCCCCACCTGCACACATTTGGACGTGTTGCATGCAACTAGGGGTTAGGGAAAAGAAAAATGTATGCAAGAGTACGTCACCGGAGAAGCCGAGTTTTGGTCCTTGTTCGATCAACTCATTAAACCTATTCCAAGCTTGGTCTATCCCTTCCTCTTCTCCTTGCGTGAAAGTGATCACTTGCCTCCTTAGATGTTGAACCTTGCTAATTGGAAGGAACTTCTCACAAAACTTCTTTGTCAACTTGTTCCAATTGCCTTCAACTTCAAAGGACGCAAACAAGTACCACGTCTTTGCTTCACCGGCAAGTGAGTAGGGAAAGAGATTCCATTTGAACCATTCATTAGAACTCCTTCTTGATGCACCGCGTTGCATAGCGTCGTGAAATGCCTTATATTTCTATATGGGTTCTCCATAGCCATCCCTTCAAACGGGGTTGCTGCCACCATCTCGATGATCTTGGATTTAATCTCATACTTGGTCGCTTCGAGCTTCGAATCCGACTATTGTACTTTTATGTCTTCACATTGAGGACTAGCGTAAACCCTTAATGATTTATCTGGTTCTTCCACAGGGTGGTTGACGAACGCCATCTAGACAACAAAATAAAAACAAAAACAAAAACAAAAACAAAAACAAAAACAAAACAAGTGGTTTTCTAGGTAATATGTGTTAGATATTAGCAAACAAAAGATAAACTAAATATAAAAAAATAGATGCAAACCAAACAATGTAAACTAGCTTGCTCCCCAGCAACGGCGCCAGAAAAAGGGGATTGTTGATGAATAAAAGACGTATCCACCTACGATCCGCAAGCGTACGGACCTACACCTTTTTCACCACGGGATTCCCTAGGTTCTTGTCAATCCGCGGAGCAAGGGGATTACAAGGGTTTGATCTACTCCTACTCACTAACTACCTAAACCCTATCTATGATTAAACTAGAAAACGACTACACTACACTAGAGAGAACGATTAAGCTATCAAGATGCAAGACACTCACCCATGGGTCTACGATACTTGAACATGCAACCGCTTAAAGCATGAAAACCAATCTAATCTATCAGGGGTTGTGACCACAGTTTCGCCCTTTCCCTCCCCCCGTACTGTCACTACGCGGAGGTATTCGTGACTAGACCTATGATGGACACAGCGTATTGAATTGATCCAAGGGAGCATTGGGGCCCTTACTTCCTTTACGGCATGGTAGCTAACCTTAAGCATCTAAGCACATTCAACACAAGATGATAGATAGATGTTCCAACAAAGTAGCGATTACATCTCAAGACCGATTACAACCCATGGACGAATAAGAAGATTACCCCATCAAGGTGCTAGACATGGCACCGTTGATCATGGTGTCGCTTCCGACGGTGTCTTCCTTCTTCTCCACTTGTGGGTGCTTCCTTCGAGTTGGGCGATCCTCTTCCGGAGATCTCCCTCCTCTCTCTCTAGCTTGTGGATGGCCTCTCGGTGTGAATGGCTCTCTGTTTCGTGAATGACAGCGCCTCCAGGGACTTAGGGTTGAAGATCCTTCGGGTGCAAGGAAAGGGGGGCCGAACCGACCCGGGCCCGGGCCGGAGCCAGCCGGCTTGGGCCGACCAGCCCAGGCCCATCCCGACCCGGCTCGGTCGCCCCTTCGCTCCTGTGGGTCCTCATGCATTTATGCACTTTGCCCCCTCCACTTGCACCATTTTGACGGTGTCATCCTCGCATCCAAGGTGGAGGTTCTCCATGCATGAAGTTCGGTCTTTTACACTTCAATCCTCGGGGATGTTCCTTTGTAACACTTCGATCCTTGCCACCATTGAAATGATTTCATCAAGCTCATGAACACGAACAAGACTCCGTAATTGCTCCTTTGAACTTGTTGTGAATCCGTCCTTTATGTCTTTGTTTTCCTATATAAACACAACACTTTCAAATGCATGCACAAAAATGAACTTGTTATATGATTAGTATGCCTAGTGGTGGGTTAGTTCCATAAACAAATCCAAACCAAAGTGTAATGAACATGTTTGGTGTACCAAAATACATCGTCAACAACAGTTGTAAATAAATTAAAGAGTGTTGACCTAAGTTGAATATCAACATACTACAATTGTGGTTGTGTAGGTGGTGGCCATGGTGATCTTAGTTGCTCAATAACCCAACCACAAGTAAACCACGAACAGAACTTAAAGCATTGCCGAGGATTAAAACTGCCTTTTGCACTATCATCTTCTAGATAGACTCTTGACCATGGTGGTTTGGGTGAGATGTCAACAGTCTCAAAATGCGAGATATATGTTCTAGGCCCTTTATCAACTAAAGTAGCAAAAATTGTTTGTAACATTACTAGTTTCTGAGCACCCATTCCTTCACACCGTTTCTGCACATCCAACATTCTAGTGGCTAGACATGGGAACACAACATCATTTGAGTATGCAGGTTTGCAGCTATAGATATACCTTTGCTGGTTGTCCTCAAAATAGTAGCTCCTGCTGGTGTTGCTCTTTTGCTGCATATCATCAAACACCACTTGGGCATGGATGCAGGTGGGTGAAGGCTTGCTTGTGATGGCCATCATGTCATCCTGCAGTGGTTGGATGTCTTGCAGAGGTATTGGTGTAGATGTTGACGCGGCAACGACAAGTACTTGAGCTTGCTCATCGTGACTGCCGCCTTCCGTCGAACACCTTGCAGGAGAGGCTTGCACAGGTTCCATGGGCTCCATGGTGGTGGTGGAGATGGGCGAGTTGGTGTCGATGGAGGTCGGAGCGGAGGGCGTCGGAGGTGGTGGAGTGGTGGTTGACGCCAGCGAGCTGAGGGAGGCCACAGGCGTCAGAGAAGGTGCCGCTGTCCCCACCGATGTGATGGTGAACAACTCCAGATCCTGGAATGCATTGGCCATCATTTCCTTGAGCTCTTGCATCCATTGCTCTCGATCCCGATCGACGAACTTGGCGTAGAGTGCAGTGTTGGCGAGCTCATCATGGTTGAAGATCGACATGGCGGTGGTTGTGGGTCGTGCGACGGCAATGGTGGTGGGGCTAGGGTTTCAGTGGATGCGGAGGCGGCGGTAGCAGCAGTGGTAGTGGGGTTGTGGTTGGGTGGGGATGGTGCGGCAGTGGTGGATCGACGACGATGGCGGAGGTGGTGGTGGTGGTGGTGGTCGGGTAGTGGCTCAGATCGACACCGGCAGGAACTGCGCGGTGGCAAGCTCTGAATACCAAATGTATCGATCCTATAGATCGATACATATAACTAGAGGTTGTTGCCGGCGACACGCACGGCGGAGGAGATCGGCTGCGCCGTCTCAGAAGCAGTTGAAGGGAGGAAGAAGAAGGGATATCGCCGCAATGAGGAGGAAGAAGGTTGTGCCTTTCTGATAATGATTCATTGATGCCCATTCACTAGTGTTCGACCGGCTTATACAACCGGTGCGGTTCAGCAATACACAGCCAATGGCCCATAGAAGGCACGCAAGCCCATAGTCTTAATCCGGCCTCCAACCCAGTAGTACAGGTAATACCGGGTCATGACAGATATTGCTGTCATTTAGATCTATTTTGTCATGTTTTTTTTGAATTAAGGGCAGGAGCACTGCCATATCATTTAAGGAGAGAAAGCAATTGTACATCACGCGCCGAAGCGAAATGACACCACACACAAACAACACACACGAACAACGCACACAAGACACTACACCACCACAACCTGGGAGAAGAGTCACCAGTGAGCCACTGCAACCCGCGTCGTTGTCACCAACGCTATGCCACGCCAAAAGCCGCAACCCGCTACAAGCTCACTACCGTGTTCTCCCTGGTGCTTTGTGTTCCTGGTAGTCTGAACTCTATGCTTTGCTAGGAGGTGTCAGATCCTTTTTGCAACAGGGCGTAGCGTTCTGCTAGTTTGTGTGCGGATGGATGTGGCCATGGGGGCCTTGTGTGTGGCACTGCTGTAACAGAAAACCTTAATTGCTTTCAATAAAAGCAGAGAGATCTCCTTCCAAAAAAATCATGTTCTGTGGTTCTCTGCCATTCATAAAACCTATGCGAAAAAATTTAAAAAAGATGTAGTCTCATTAGGAATAAATATAATTGGACCAACTTAACGACTTTATGCTGGGAGTAAATTCATCGAAGGGTTAAGGCAAACAAGGTGGATTGTTCGACATTTTTCAAAACAAAATTGAATCATGTAGTTCCATTATAACACATACTTTCTAACGAACCCCTAATCATGAAAAATTATGAGTCATTTGTGCGGATATGGTATTCATTTTGCATGCAGAGCTTGGCTTAGTAAGTCAATACTATTTACTCTCTCACGGTATATAATAAAAACATGGAGAAGGGATACACCAAAATACAATATTGACACTATACACAATTCCTAGGAAAAGGTACAAGTCGAAGAACATCTACCAGTCATAGACTAGAGCAACCATTGAACAACATATTCGCCCAAAGAGCCATGATCACTGCACGTCCATACCATCCTTTGTAGCTGCACCGCTCCATTGTCACCCTCCATCCGAGAGTCGGGCCAGCGAAGTGGGGACTAAAGAGGCAGAAGGTGCGCAAACCAGAACTCACGGGACACGATGATCGCCCTTGAAGTTGACGGTAGCACCTATAGCACATTCAGGCTCCTTCCACCACCGTACAAGGGGAGGAAGCCTCATAGGGAATGACGAAAGGGTGAAAACACCGCCCGACATAAGATTTGGTGACACCATCAACAAGAGGAGCATCGACGGAGAGCAGAGGCGCCAAATGGGGGGCACTCATCCAGCAATGACGCAAGGCAACGTCATGTAGCAACATGCTAAAGGAACTTGTGAAACAGAGCAGAGGCATCCGGTGTCGCCAAGAGCAGAACTGAAGCCAACAACCTGTGAAATGGCAGCACAAGGGGATCTTCCAAAGTGACGCCTTCACCAAGGAAAGGACATCAACGCCACCATCGCCAGATAGTAGATTGAATAGAGTTTTCACCTGAAATCCCTCGTAACGAACTTTGCTTAGGGGGTGCTGCGAGGACGCTTCCAAGAAGGATTGTGAAGCCTAAGAGCCTCACCGCTGCCGGCACCGGCATCACATAGGGTATGGTTTTCAACCAGCACCCATCAGAACCAAGATCCACCTATCAGAACCAAGATCCCACCGAGAGCAACAAGATTGACTCACTGCTGACGATGAACCATATAGGTTGTGCCTCTGAGACGCCGTAGCGGCCGGTAGACGGGTGGCGCCACCGCAAAATGGCTCTCCGAAGACGAAGCTGACCAATGGGAACTGGGCGGGCGCCAGACCTGCTAGAGCCTTGCCCAGCACCCACCTCGGCGCAACTCTCCGGTGCGGAGGAGGTGTCGTATATCCCCGCCGGCTCCAGCCGGAGAAAGACCCATGGGGACGCTCGATCCGCCCAGGGAGCACTCGTATCTGTCCAGAGGCGACCCGCACAACCCACGCTGTCAGAGAAACATGCCCAACACCCCACCTCGGTGCCAGCTCTGCCAGCGCTGACGGAGGTGAAGGCCTGCCAGGGGACGGTATATCCGGTCGGGGGACAGTCGAATCTGGCCGCCGGTGTCGACCTACGCCGTCAGTGGAGCACAACCCGAGATTGGGAAGGAAACTTCTCGTGACGATGGGAGGGAGCGGATGTGTGGAGGAAGGCCTCACCATTGCCGTCCTAGCGCTCACACGGACTTCCAGCGGCGCGCTCTAGCAACGGCGAGGTGGGCTGGCTGGCGGGGGAGGGGCTGATGGGAGGCGGAGGCGGGCCGCTCGAGTCACCCTGGGGACGAAGCGAACATGCAAAGAAAATCTCGGTTGTGTCAGTTCTATCCGAGATCCACAACAAGCCTTAAAACAACTTGAGGAGAGCAAATGGAGACTAAATTTCATTCATAGAATTAAGTGGTCAAAAGTAGATTGTTCAGGGCAGTACAAAATATTCTAATCTTAATCGTGTTCTAAATGAAACTTTCTAATGGACATTGGCATCCTATTCGTGGAAAAAATGGGAATCATTGTGATACTCCATATATTGTTTAGCGTGCACAACCAATGGCGTGTGTAATCATTTAAGACAAATACAATGATACACCGCTTTTTTATAAAATATTCTCATAATTTGTAGCAATTGCTTGTACGAAGACAACTCAATGAAATGTCAAGATTTATGACATTGCATGGCATGTAAAACATCGCGAACATACCACATGATTGCAAGATAGAGTTTGCTACTTCCACTACTAATATGTCAACTAAAATCTCATAAACGCAATAGAGCTGCACAAAGTGTTCTTTCATTTCTTCCTTTTCCTATGGCACCCGCAATTAGCTCTCTATAAAATGTCCAACTCAGCTATAGAGTATAGATAGCATTTGTACTCCAACCAACAGTTCTACTATAGCATTTATTTGCTATACCAGTGGGTCCAAGATGTAAATGATTTTTTAATCCTCCCTTCTTCCCTCAATCTCCACCGTGTCTTTCCTATCCAGCTACTCCACCGGCCAACAATGCCATCCTCGTAGGTCCACACAGGGTTTACCTTACCGGTTCGGGCGACCGAACCGCCGGCCGTCGGTAACGGTTTACCGACCGGTAAGCTGCGGTAACCGGCGGTTACCGAACAAATTCAAATTTTAAAATCCGCAGCCAGTTCAATCAGTTCGGTAGCGGTTTACCGATCGGTTTGGACCGGTAACCGATCGGTAAGGGCGGTAAGCCGAGGATAAACACAGGAAAACCGAACATGCATTTGTGCTTCTCCGATGATGGATTAATGAAAATATTAGCATGTTTTATGCATAACTTAATGTAAAGAACATCACAAAACCTCACCAAAGGAAAAATAACATAGTTTTGCATACAAACAATGTCATAGTAATAATTGTGCATACAATACCATAATGATAGTGCTAATCTTGCATACAAATACAATACCAAAGTCATAGACTCATAGTAATAAAAGGTCAACGCTGTAGAAATGGGAAGACCCCCATTTGGGTCGCCATACGGGTACTCGGCGGTGGACATGACATTCAAACCTTGCACTCTAAGCGACTCGGCCTTGTAGTCTTGCCAAGTTTGCCCCGTCCACGCCGCTCGTCGTCCGCCATTCTTTGAAGTAACATATTGTAAAAATGTGGATCTTCCCATTCATACACCCATCTTGTCGGTGGCTGCGTGCTAATGTCCGGCCTGTGATAATGAAAAGACTGGGAGCCGGAGGTATCGCTGTACGAGGAAGAAGAGTACTGAGGAGTATCGTAGTCTGTCAGTCCAACCGTTCTCCTCTGCGATTCCGGTGCTCCATGGTCTTGGTCCTGAGTAGCATGTGTGAAATCGGTCTCCCCTGCATTCAAGCATATATCACAATTAGTACTCATAGTCAGAAACAAGTGTGCATATTAGGTTTCAATGTATACCTGTGAAACGAATAACACCACCACCACTAGCACCAGCACCATCACCACCACCACCACCACCACCACCACCATCACCACCGTCACCATCACTATCATCAGCATCACCGTCATCAGTAGAGCTACTATCCTCTGACTCCTGATACGGTGGACTACGCTGACCATCGCCATCATCAGTGGAGGTGTCGCTGTCCACTGGAATTGTTGTTGTTTTGCCTTTTCCTCGTTGACGCTTAGGGTCACCCTTCTTAGGCCCCTCCTGAAACTTCCTCTTCCCAAGGTGACTGTCTCCCACCACTCTGCGTGCCCAATCACTGATGCAATCATCACCCGTAGTGTCACGTAGATCAGAGGGGTCTACGTGATCACTGACAAGATGAGACGGTAGAGGGACGTCTCTGTCATCATCATCATCCTCATCCAAAACTGGTTCTTGGTTAGATCTACCATATTCAAACCATTCCCGAACCGGATGGTGCTCGTCATAGAATGAGAGATGGGCAAGTTGGTCAACAAAATCACCTTCGTCATGACTTGGGGTGGAGAAATCCTTTAGCCTGAGGCGAAGGTTGTAGTTCACGTAGACAAGCTTGTTCAATTTCTTGTGTGTCAAACGGTTGCGAACCTTTGTATGCAGCAAGGCAAAAGTACTCCAGTTACGCTCGCATCCACTTGAAGACACACATTGGGAAACAAGCCTCAAAGCAAGCTTCTATAGCGCTGGGGTGCTTGAGCCGAACATCATCCACCAAGATGCTGCAGGTGCAAGTGCAACTGAATTAGTGACCAAAATATTTGAAATTTGCAACAGAGAAACAACAATGGCGTACGGAGGTTCTCTTACATGGGCTTGTCCTAGGGTCAACTGCCGCCCTTCTTGCCATATCAGTGCCAAACTCACCAAGCTTACGGCGAAACACCTCGGCCTCCCGCAATGCTTGCACGGCGGTACGGACATCCGTCATGCTGCGAAATGTATCCTTCGGGGACCGAAACATTTACGGAGTTGGATCCATCATAAAAGCATGCCTTGGATGTAAGCAAGCGGCTGCAAAACATAAATCATTTCAAATATTCAGAAACAATGCATGTGGAGAGTAGAGATTCAAAAAAGAGGACTAATACAATCTTACCTGCACCAACATATGTGCCCCAGTACACATCACGGATCCTATTGCCCAAAATCTCCTTGTAATCATTCCAAGTGTGAACATTGGAGCCAAAGTAAGATTCCAATTTCGCTTTCATCTGCTGGAAGGCCATCACAACATCTCCCATGTTGGGTTTCTTGTCCTGATCAGCGAATCGTAGCATCTTGTAAATTGGTTCAACTGTCTTGATGATATAATCCATTCCCTCCCAAAACTTGATACTTGATAACCTCACTTGCGCAAATCGTCCTTCAGCGGTTTTGGCCCACTTGTTATCTAAAAACGCTGAAGATGTCATCCACTGCATGAATCTATCACGTTTGCGATGTAGGCTCTCTAAGAACATATAGTTAGTCCCAAATCGAGTGGCATTCCACTTGACCAACTCACCACCAATAGCCTCCCTCATCATTGCATTTAGCTAAGCATGATTATGTAACCAAGCTGAAATCCGCTTGCAGTTAGTGATCATACCTTGATGTTCGGGCCTCTGACCAATATCCTTCAACATCAAATTGACAGTGTGTGCCAGACATGGTGTCCACACAATGTGTTCATACACCTCTTTCAATTGCCTACATGCTTTCTTGTAGTTGGAGCCATTGTCGGTGACTATATGGACGATATGCTCTGGACCAATCTCATCCACCACCTTTCGAATCTCCTGAAAAAAAATATGCACAAACTTTAGTAATCCTTGAACACATAATCAATGTCAGTGGCAAGTGTTTAGTTACTACCTTGAGCAAAAATTTGGAATCCTGAGATTTACCAGTCGCATCAATGGACTTGTGGAACCACGTGACCCCATTACAATATATCAAAAAGTTTATGACACTCATCCTCGTCGGGCTAGTCCAAGAATCACACATCAACGTCACGCCAAAGATGTCCCACTCTTTCTGAAACTGTTTGTACCTATCCATCAAGTCTTTCTCGTTTTGATCAAGGTACTTGCCATCAATTTTCTTTCCATTGGGTGACGCGATACCTTCACCTGCAACCATATGGAAACCAAAAGATTAGTTACAAAAATGTAATCTCATAGTTTGTGTGTGATATCAATGAAAGAAACCTTACCCCACTTCTGTGTCTCTCTGACCGCACTAACAAAGTAAGGATTATCAGCTTGTCTCCCAGGTACTCCCACGATATGGAAGAATTTTGACCAAGCTTTACCAATAGCTTCCTTTGCATTCTTACCCTTCTGTGTCCAGGATCCTGTATCAATCCTTGGTTGCGTCATTCCTCTTCTCCCACCTGCAGCCAAGTTATAGTCCTCCACCACCACAGGAGTATCCCTTCGCGAACCACTTCTTCGCAACATCCTTTGCAAAGGATTTTCCCTCGTGGAACCCGAACCACTACCCCCTCCATGCTCATATGCACCACCTCTCTGTTCCACTCCCTGACGGTACAATTCTTCAGCTCTCGATAGGTGGATGGCACGCTCCAATTGAGCCTCCTCATCATCTTCAACACTAGGATAGTTTCCCTCGGCTGCAACCGCCTCCTTTCTCAACCTCTCTTTATTCCGTTCGTACGTTGCCTTCTTAGTCCTCTCAATCTCACGCTGAAAGTACTCCCGCACAGGTGGTGGCACATTCCTGCAATGGACCACCTGGGTCCCTCTTCCAGCCAAATGTTGTTTGAACCTAGTCGCACCACCTCCACTTTTGTAAGTATGACAATAGTTGCATCGCCATCCGGGTTGATGATTTTCACCGTGTTCCCACACAACATCTCTAGATGCCATTTTGTATCTGCATAAATGGACAACATCCACAAATCAATCACATAAATCATATAAAGTTTTAAATAACATATCTAAAATCAAACCTAAAATCTACACCCTAAATCAAATCATATATACCTCCTCAATCAAACCCTATCTACATCCTAAATCAAATCCTATCTACATCCTAAATCAAACCCTATATACACCTTAAATAAAATCCTATCTACACACTAAATCAAACCCTATCTACACCCTAAATCAAATCCTATCTACATCCTACAACAAATCCTATCTACAACCTACATCCTACAACAAATCTCATCTACAAGCAAGAAACATACCTGCGCTCGGAAACCGGTGGAACCGCGGCGGATTACCGCGCGTCCGGGTCGGTAAACCAACCCCGCGCCTCGGCTTACCGACGCCCGGCTTGGATCCGCGCTCGGCCGGCTTACCGCGCTAACCGCGCGGTGGCCGTGGCCGGGCCGGACGGTTGCGCGCCGTCGGCGGCGGTCGGAGACACGGGGGCGGACGGGGGGCGGAAGGGGGCACAGGGGATGCTCTGGTAGCCTCGGTAAGGTTTGGGGTTGTTTTGACCCCCCCCATGGTTGGGCCTATGTGGGCCGAGGTGGGCCGCATGTTTTTTTCTTTTTTCTTTTTTGGTTTAACTTCTTTTGGTTGAAATTTATACTAAATGAACTAAGTTTGCAACAAATTTGACACCATTAGACTCAATAAATCATGAAGTATTTTTAGGGATTTTTTCCACAATTTTCAATTTTTGGAATTCAAATTCAAAAATTCCTAACCCTAACGGTTGCAGAATCGGCCGGCATCAGAATCGGTCAGGCGCAGTAAGGCCGGTTACCGCGGTAAACCGGCCGGTAACCGTCGGTAAGTCTAACCCTGGGTCCACAGCTCCATCCTCGTCGGCCGCTGGCTGGTTTGGCCCTACGCTCGCCGTTGCTTCTGCCCCCACACCCGTCAAGGATCTGCTTCGAGGCCGAGCTTCGCAGCTACCGCAAGAGCTCGTGTCCACCCCTTTCCGGCGACGCCACCGGATCCAGCTCCCTGGCTGACGACATGGATGGCCCCGTCCTCGCAAGACCGTCATACGGTTGCGCTCGCGCCCTGCCTGCTCGCGCATCTACGGAGAGGAGGGTGGAGGCCCCACGCCTGCCATGGCGAGGCAGGGCTGGGGTCTACTCCGCCGGTGCCGCGTCCGCCCGCTCCATCCGGCAGAGCTCGGCCCCGCCGTCACCCACGTTGGTCGCCGCGGCACGTTGCTAGCGAGGTAGCGAGCTCAACTACCAGTCTACCACCCGCGAGGCTCAACAGACTACCAGGCGGATCTTGCTGCCTTGGCAGCTCGCATGGCCGTGCTTCACCCTTTCGTCGGCGGCACCCAAACTCTTCTGGCTCTACCGGCCCCTCAGGCGTCACCTTCCTGCCAGCCCTCGCTGCGCCCGTCTTGCGCTCACGCCGGCGGTCATGCTCTGGCAGCTCCGCTACTCCACCCGCGACAGAGAGAAGGGGGGCGACCATTTGGTGACCGGTGGGACCCGCTCAGCACGGGGACGCGAACTGGCGACACTCGCTCATCCCTTCTCTTTCCTACCTGATGCTTATAGAGAGTGTATCGACGCGCACTGCGGGTGCCTGAGCTAACTCCTCCTGTCACTGAAAAAGAGTCGCCAGATGAGATTGGGCACAACCAATGGCATAACCCTAACATCCCTAGTAGCAATGATTTTTCATCTGCCAAATTTAGATGGACATGCCATTAATGACACGAAGGAGCACGCGTGGCACACACAACAACAATAAATAAATTTGTGATCTCATTCACTTTTTCACATTTAAACATGCAGTACAACACTTTGGCCTTTCACAAATCCAACAACACAAGCATTTCACTCGGCGCAGGTAGATGGTGTTCTATGCAACTAGGGGCTAGAGGAACGTACTGTAGGCGACAACATTTATTTTGGGACATTCGAGCGACGGAGGAGTACCAGGCAGTAGGACACTAGTAGTACTATAGTTGATGGAGTACCATGGTTTGTTTGGCAGGGCTCCGACTCCTCCAAAAACGGCTCTGGTTCCTCTGGTGGAGCGGCTTTTTTACAAAGCTGGAGCTGTTTTGGAAAACGTTTGGCAAAACGGCTTCACCTGTTGAATTGATATTGTAAAATGTCCAAATTACCCTTCACTATATTTTTCTTTTTATCTTTTTTCCTTCTCATTTTTTCTTTTTCTCTTCTTTTTTCCCATCCTTTTCCCTTTATCTTCTCCCCTATTTTTCTGTTCTTTTCCTCATCCACTCGTTTCTCTCACCCCTCTGCTCACTCCAATCCCGTCCAGCAAATCTCCATCCTCTGCTCACTCCGATCGAGCACGGTGGAGGAGCCGAGGCCTCTCCTGTCCGGCGAGGCAGGGAACCCACCAGCGGCGCCTCCCAGTCTTCCCCTCCGCCTCTGTCCCGCTTCGATCCCCTGCAACGGCGGAGGAGCCGAGGCCTCTCCCGTTCGGCGAGGTAGGGATCGGACTGGCGGCGCCTCTCGGTCTTCCCACCCGCCTTCGTCTCGCTCCGCCCGCCCGGCGCCTCCGCCCCACCCGCCCCCATCTCGTGCATGAACTACACCGGGTTGTCGCCGACGACGAAGCCATGGCTGAGGTACACGTCTTCGCGGGGGCTTGCCGCGGAGCTCGTCTGCGAGCGTCGCCGTACAGAGGTATGTGTCGTCGTCGGTCTTCATCTGCCCCGCCTGCGCTCCACCCTTCTCGGCCTCCCGCCCGTGCCCGCCTGAGGGCAAGGGCGGCAACCTTGGCGTGGAGCCATTTGGAGTCGGGCGGGGCCTCCCAAAGAGGCCCCAAGTTTCTATGTGACCACGTCACCAATCCACGTCAAGGAACCCTCCCCCGCTCTCACCACGTTAGCGATCCGCGTAGAAATGCATCCCGGCCGTCCACTGGCAGCGGCACAAACGCCTCACACCTGTCCGCGTCACCGATCCGTGGCTCTTATCCTCGACCGATCAACGTCCTCCTCTCCCTCATATATAAACCGAGCGCACCCCTCATCTTTTCCCCACCTCACACCTCTGCGAGCGAATCGTATAATCACCCCCTTCCCCAAAAAAAATCCCCACCTCGCTGCGCCCCCAAATCAGCCGCAGCATATCGATGGCGCCCAAGGCGGAGAAGAAGCCGGTGGCGAAGAAGCCCGCGGAGGAGGAGCCCGCAGCCGAGAAGGCCCCGACCGAGAAGAAGCCAAGGCGGAGAAGCGCCTCCCCGCGGGCAAGTTCAGCGCTGGCAAGGACGGCGAGGGCAAGAAGGGCAAGAAGAAGGCCAAGAAGAGTGTCGAGACCTACAAGATCTACATCTTAAAGGTGCTCAAGCAGGTGCACCCGGACATCAGCATCTCCTCCAAGGCCATGTCCATCGTGAACTCCTTCATCAACGATATCTTCGAGAAGCTCGCCGTTGAGGCCGCCAAGCTCGCCCGCTACAACAAGAAGCCAACCATCACCTCCCACGAGATCCAGACCTCCGTACGCCTCGTCCTCCCCGGGGAGCTCGCCAAGCACGCCGTCTCCGAGGGCACCAAGGCCGTCACCAAGTTCACCTCATCTTAGATAGGTTTCCGTGCTTGGTGGTGCCAAGTTTGGTTGGGTATGGTGGTACTAGTAGTGGCTCCCTCACAACATGGTATGCGTATTATATTGTGATCAGAACTGTTGGATGGAAATGGATTGTTAGTGCTTTCGATATGATGCCTGTTGCGAAAGGGTCTGTAGCCTAGTGCTTACAAGAGCACCGATAGCACCTCAGGTCCTGGGTTCGACTCCCCGTGGGAGCGAATTTCTCAGGATTTAACGGCGTTTGTGCTTTCAGTGGTAGGTGACGTCCCCGTCGATAGCAAGGTGCCTATGGTGACTTTGTCAATCTTGAGGATTTGCCGGCATAGTCTTCGAAGATGCTCCTAGGGGTAGGGTTTGCATGCGTGTATTCATAGGGATGAGTGTGCGTGCGTTGTGTCTCCGATGTATTGTGTAATTCGAAAAAAAAGATATGCTGCCTGTTCTATGAATATGTTTCTTTGTTTAATGGTGTTGTTGCTCTGATTTTGCTGTGCTTGTTGGCTACTTCATGTGGTGATGAACTGACTGAAAATTCTGACACAATTGAAATGGTTGCTAGTTGTATAACTGGATATTGTGATATTTCTGTAGTGTGGTGAAATGTGAAATTTCTAGAGTAATTAGGGTTTCTGTTGAATGATTATTGTCTTTAACATTTGTAGGTTCATAGTATACGATATTTTGTAGGTTCATAGTATATGATATTTCATCTTGGATCCTAGAATGCCTCCATCTTCTTGGATCCTAGAATGCCTCCAATCCATGGATTGTCTGGACAGGAGAAAAATCTTATATTTGCACGCTACATCTATGCTAGTTTTGTGAAGGTTAGCAGTATATTTGGGCAATGTTTGTATTGTGAAATTGTGAGTTGTTCCCAAAGAATTTTGCTCAGAAATTGTGAAAATGGGCTAGAATGCCTCCATCTTCTTGGATCCTAGAATGCCTCCACTCCAGTCTGGATAGGAGAAAATGCTTATATTTGCAGGCTGCTTCTATGCTAGTTTTGTGAAGGTTAGCAGTATATTTGGGCATTGTATGTATTGTGAAATTGTGAGTGTTCCCAAAGAAATTTGCTCAAAATTGTGAAATGGGCAGTGGAGCTTCAAATCTTACACATTTTAATAAGGTTTAATTAGAAAAAGACTTCCCTCCTGTGCAAAAAGATACACATGAGTGCATTACAGATAGAATGTTGTTCAGAAAGATCGTATGGCTTTGAATATTTCAGATAACATCATACACATGGCTGGTGGGAAGGAGGAACAGAGAAGGGATTGGATGAAGTGGTGACTGGTGAGATGGGTGCAGTCAAGGAAATGGGCTCATGAACCTGGGAGGTGCTGTGATGTGGGAGTGCCCAAGAGCAAAGCTCAGTAATCACAACAGGGGATGCATTTCTTGCTTTAATTCCAAATCCCACACGGATCTGATGACTATTGGGGAACATATTTGATCTAGAAATCTATGGTTCAATAGTGCTCATGATCTGGGGCATTTGGGACATTCATTTCATATAGAGGCCAAAATCATTGCATTTCTTAGAGTAATACTATTGATACACAAAAGGGTTCCTTGTTTTTTGTACTCCTATAACTCTTGATAATTTGATTGTCAGTTAAATTTCTGGCAACCCTGAATTTACTGATAAGTGATAACTACATTGACATGTTTATTGGTTGTTCCACTAAATGTTTTGCAGAGCTGATGAGTACACATTAAACTCCAAAAAATCCCTCCACATGTTTTGTTGTCAGACATTCTTCTTTATTATTTTATTTTTGAAATCAACTACTTATTTGACACGTAATTGCACAAAGATGACAAGATTGTTGTTTTGCTTGATCAGTGATGCAATTGCCTCTGATGATGAATTCAAATGATCAGATAGGAGTGCTCTCTATTTCGTTCTAGACCGTTGTTTCGTTAACTGAGTACACAGTTCATGTCTTCAATTTAGCTAGAAGCAGTTCTTCTGCACTTCAATAATTTTGCCCTTACAGTGCACAAAGCCACAGATTGATTTAAACCCCGGCATCAGGTTCGATTTTATCAAACAATCTCTTGGCTCTTGAGGATAAGTTGCTTTTGAATAACTAACTCTAATAAGGTGCATATTGCCATGCCCCTTACGGCTTAAAAAACTTCTCATCTTCTCTGTGCACAGTTCTCTCATGTAGTTTTTTTTAATCTTCCTGCTTTTGGATTTTGGAACATTAGCAGTGGGATTATTGATGAAAAGGCCAAGCTTATAGTATGCATAATATCAACCTGGATAAGATTAGTTAAATGTCATATAATTGTTTCATGAAATGGCTTGAAGTTCTCAAAATCTTTTAGGTATACTTTGTCCAATACTGCACATGTTTCTGTTAATATGCTATCTACACAGCTACACAGGTATAAGGTAATGTTAATCATGCAGAAACCATTTGCGACTGTAATTGTGACCTTATAGTATATAGCTGTTGATGCTTCTTATACAATTCTAAAAATCATTAGGGATACTATGTGTTGGGGGTATCCGAAAATTCGGATGAGATCCCCGAACACAAGAGAAGAAAATGTGCAAACGTTCAAGTCAGAATTGCAGATGACGCGAGAGGAGACAAAGAATCTCCTAAAGACTGCTCATGCCTCAAAAGTTGTGAATCCCTTTACACGTGCCCTCGTGCCCCTTTTATAGGGAGATGAAGGGACTTTTACATTCCGAAAGTACCCACGAATCTAAGGAATATTCCTAATGTGAACACATATATGAACGTCTTTTACATCTCATACATTTACAAGCCTGCCACTAGTTCACACGTCAAACCTGGACTTTTGAGGCAACGTCTTTGACTTGACTTCTTACTGATTCACGAGTCTTTTATTCATAGAAACCCTCACACACCATAACCTCCGAATTTGATCTTCAATAGATTCCCGAATTTCACAGATTCCCGATTTCAAAATTTCGTAGATTCGGGATTCCAGATTTTCTCAGGTTCGTGACTTTAGGACTTCGCAGGTTCAAGATTCCAGATCTTCACAGGTTCGCGACTTCAGGGCTTCGCGGGTTCAAGATTCTAGATCTCCACAGGTTCGCGACTTCAGGGCTTCGCAGGTTCAAGATTCCAGATCTCCACAGGTTCGCGACTTCTGGGCTTCGCAGGTTCAAGATTTCGAATCTTCACAGGTTCGCGACTTTGGGGTTTCGCAGGTTCAAGATTCCAGATCTTCACAATGTCCAATCATCCTGAAAACTCATTTCACGAATCTCGTCAAACTCGACATTTCGAGGGTGACAGGTTTTTCCTAAATTCCCCAACACTAGCCCCTCGGGGAAGCGGGTTGACTCCGACGATCCGATTCCACGAAAACCTTAGAATTTCAGTAAAAAACGTCACCATCGGAACGTCGGAGTGGACACGCGTCCTCCGGAAACCTCGCAACGGTCGAATCGAGGCGAGTTCTTGAAACTGCCCCCTCACCCCTATAAATAGAGAGCTCTCGCTGTAAAAAAATTTCACCGCTTTCTCGTTTTCTCCCGAACTTTAGCTTGCACTTTTCGCAGAAAGGCGCTTCGCGACTAGGTGTTCGTAGCTTCAGGACTTCCTCGAGTTTTCAAAGGTAATGCTTTTTCTTTTTTAGTTATCATCTTCACTTTTCAATGTTCATACTCGCACCTTTAGTTTCGCGAACTTTATTCGTGGACGTCGTCTTATATTTCTTGCTTATATTACTGTCGACCAGGTGGCTCGTACTAAAAGCACTGCCAGACCTATGACGACCGAGGAGTTGGCTGCAGCTGGCCTTCCGGCCGAGCCGGAAGTTCAAGATCGTGAGATTGCACAGCCCCTGGAAGAGCGCGCCTCTTCTACTGCTAGCGGGTCTGGGACTCACGAAGACGGGGAGATCAGATCAGAGGAGGAAGACGTCGGAAATGTCGACGCTGATGTGAAGGATCTTATTGCAGTAAAGCAATCAGGACCTCTCCCTCCGTCGTTTGTCTTCGGGGAATCTAAGGTTACTGCCAACTTGATCAGAGAGTACGAGGCAGCTGGTTTTTTTCCCGCGGGCACCGGACGCGCACCCTTGGATGAACAAGTCCCTACTCCTGAAGCTGGTGAAATTGTCATATTTCATGACTTCTTTACCTGCGGACTGAGGTCACTAGTACAGTACTCAACATCAATGACTAAACGGTTTGGTCACGGTACATCCAAATTTGGTCACGGAACACTTTTTTATGACCAACATATGACCAAATTGAATTGGTCACAGAAGCTCCGTCACATTTGGTCTACCATGACCAATCGGTCATTTTGGTCATAGAAGTGGAACTTTTCCATGACCAACATGTTTTTCATCATAGAAGTGTATTTCTTCTATGACCAAGCCAAATGGTCACGAAATTGGTCACGGATGGGGATGCCACGTAGCACGGCCCATGCTGGCTGCTGACGTGGCAAGGCGCGTGCTGACATGGATATGATGACGTGGCTCTTTGACACAGCGCCACGTGTCACGCTGCGGTTTGTCCACATGTCGAGCTCTGAATGGTCCACGTGTCGCACTCAGGTTTGTCCACATGTCACACTCTGGTTTGTCCACGTGTCGCGCTCTGAATGGTCCACGTGTCGCACTCAGGTTTGTCCACGTGTCGCACTCTGGTTTGTCCACATGTCGCGCTCTGGTTGCTCCACGTTTCGCTCTCTGGTTGGTCCACGTGGCCGGTTCCCGTGCTGCCACGTGTCAGCCTGCAGTGGCACCACGCGGCTGCCTCTTTTTGCGCCACGTGGCTGCTTCTTGTTGCGCCACGTGGCTGCCTCTTGTTGCACCACGTGTCTGCTTCTGCTTTTGCCACGCGGCGGCTTCTGCTGGCACCACGCGGCTGCTTCTGCAGGCGCCACGTGGCCGCTTCTGCTGGTGCCACCTTTTCATTTTTGGTTGGGCCACACATTTGATTCAGGTTGCGACACGTGGTTGCTTTTAAATGCACCACGTGTCTCTTTCCAGTTTCACTGTCAATACACATACAATTCACAGGAGACAGGAATTTCTACATATATAACATATTCATATGACACAAGGCATATAACAGACGACACAAATATGTTTTGGACTCGCAAGACAACCATGTTCACAGACGACACAACCATGTTCACAGACGACACAATCATGTTCACAGAAGACACATACGACTAAGCAGAACACAAGACAAGTTCAGATCTGACAGCAGCACAAGTCTTCAAGTTCCAGCAAAACAAAACTTCCAGGAAGTGCTCAAACTCAACTCAAGCTTAAGGACTAGCTGCACTGTTAAGATTGAAACCAGCTGCACCGTTCAACCTTAAAACAGTCCGAAGCAAGGTGGTGTTCTCCTCCATCGTCCTCTTGTATTCTTGCATCTCCCTTTGGGTCCTCTCAAGTGCTTCCTCTACCTCCTTAAAATTTTGCTTCAGCAAATCCACTTCAGCTTGGAGGGCAGCGGCACCTTGTCTTTCATTTGCAAGTTGCTCCTGCAGCACCCTTTCTTTCGCTGTTGGTTGTTTTGTCAGGCTTATGGGCTACATACCAATATTCTTCAAGAAGATGTTGTTGCTAGTCTTGGGAAGCACCGCAGAGACAACCTCTGCACTTGAGACTAGTGCACTGCCTTCAGCAAGAGGCTGATCCTTCAAAGATTCCATGGCAGCTTGCCATCATCAAAGTGTAATGCAACAATTAGCTCAAAGGAAATAGCATTTCTGATTCAAACTAACAGTACTTATTCATATATGGAAAGGAAACCATTTCAATGATTCAATTAACAAATATACCACAAAGCTCAAAGGCAATAAACCGAGATGATCCGAAATGTCCAGGAAAAGATTTCAAACAGGTTGCTGATGCTATTTTTTATTATAAGAAATCACCAAGTAACAATAACAATCACATCAAAGCAGCACAACCCCATCTTCAAGATGAACCAAATATTGTCCCCATAGTGACTCCCATGGAACACAGAATGCTAAGAACTATAAAGCACAACTGTAGGCTGTATATCATCAGCATTGGACAATCATGGTAACCTTTGACAAATTTGTGCACCAACCCAAATGGTCCATTCAGAACAAAAAGGAAATCATATTCAAACACAAACCAAATCCAAGCATATCAACCACTAGATTGCAAAATCTCAATATATCTAGGATACAAGCTACAAATTGCAGCTGGTATAATTAAAGGAAGCTGAGATTGCCAGATTGCAAAATAATTCACCTGGCCAGTGTCAACCACCAGAGAAGATTGCAAAATAATTGCAGCTGGCCAGTTTCAACCCAATGCTGGCTTCTACAAACAATATGCTCACATATATCTAGAGCACAATCAATTCTGTGTATTGATCCGATGTTTAACCATACAACCATAACTCACAAAACAATAGTAAGACAGTATGATAAAGTAACTCCAAACTGTATCAAATCAATCCATAAAAAAATTCTAGAATATCAATGGTACAGGAACTACACATCATACAACCATAGAATATCAAATCATGCAATTATGCCCATCATAGAATATCAAATCAGCTAAAATCCACCAAAACTGCACATCACTATAATATCCAGTGTACAGGAACTATTATGCCCAAATACACAGATTTCAATAGGTTTCAAACAGATTTCCTGATGCTATTTTTTCAGGCAACAAATTTGCCTCTGCCGATTTTCAGGCAACTGTGCAAGCTCCGATGCAAACAAATCACATATGAGATTCACTTAATTTCAGAGATGCTGGGATATTAGACTTACTATTGCTTCTTTTGCAATGTCACTAACACCTTTCTTGCGGCTGGTGTGGCATTCTTTGAAGATCTCCACCGCATCAAGATCCTCCTCGGTATCATAACTTTGTTCTCCAGCAGCGTCTTCTTCGAGCTGTCCAACAATACCATCTTCTCCATCACCATTTCCTTCATTGGCACGTGTTGTAGCCTTTTTCTTTTGTTTCTGTTAGGCAAACAATGCACAAAGTAGTGAAAACAGTACCAAAGATGGAAGGAGTAAAAAAGTTACATAACTGAATAGTGGCCTCTTACATAATCATGCAAGTGTGCAATATAGCAGCGAGCACCTGTCGCCTGGTGAAACTTGATGTTGGCACAGTTTAGCTTGTTTGATTCAGCTGTTCGTTGCAACAAGTGACAAAGTTCAGCATTAAACACAACAAGCAGACTTGAGATGCTACCCTATTGTTTTCTTAAATTGGCATAAACACAACAAGCAATTCAAAGTTCTACTTTTGATATAATGAAAGAGTAGCAGATAGGCATACCATGGTTTTTGGATCTAACCACTTTTGAACCAGTTGATTCCACTGTGCATCAGTCATGAATGGTACAGGAGAAGTGGTTCTGATTTGGTCATCAGGAATGCCAGTGAAGTACTTTTTCTTCAACTCGTAGCGCATCTGCTTTACCTCAGATTGCATAACACTCAAGCAAGCAGCCTTAGTTGGCTTGTCCTTAATGTCAAAGCTCAGCCTTCCCTGAAAATTATTGATTGATATCATTCATTAGTTGGAGAAGATTGTCTCACAGTTTAATATAACACGAAACACGTACACAGTATAGAGAAACTTACACTTAACTTTCCATGAAAGTTCTCAAAAATTGGTTTGTTACACAATTTTTTGTATTCTTTCCAATGGGGTAAGATAGGAACATGATCCCTAACAACGATCCCAACCTCAGAAGCGAATTTGGCAGCTTGGAATGGTTCATGTGGCCTGTTGTAACCCTCAGCGACTGTTATGGGAAACCTCTTTTGCATAGAGCGCACCATATTGTCAAGTAATTTTCCAGTTGTTTTTGATCTTGCCTTTCTTGGAGCTCTTCCAGCAGACTCTACAATCAGCAATCAGCAAGAAGACTCTACAATCAGTACTAAGCACACAGTAGTAACACTTAACTTAAAGTGTCTCATTACTAAGCATTTAAACATGACTGAATTTCAGATGAACAAGTGTTTAACAATGCATATATCACCTCTGATGAGGGATCATACCAGATAGCACTCAATATCAGCAACGGATCAATTAAAGTAGCAAGACAACAGAATGCAAATGGACAACACTTGCCTTTATCACCTGTTTGCGTCTGATCTTCCCGCGATTCTGGACGCGTTTTCTGTGAAGATTCATCAGCTTTCGCCGAACTCTTTTTTGGAAGTATCCAAGTTGTCGGTGCGGGAAGTAGTTCCGACACTAACTAGTAAGAAGCACTGAGATCTATCTCTCGATGGCCGGTACTAAGCAACTAGTGACACTGGATTTTATCCTGGTTCCGGCCTAGGGTCGTACGTCCAGCAGGGGTGTGCTCGAGGCACTATATTGCGTTGCACCATAGTGCTCGTAGAGGGGGGGCGACAAGCAAAGCGGGAGAGGAGATCGGGCCTCCAGGTCCCAGAGGTACTGATTGAGGCAAGTGCCAATATCATGGTGAAGGCAAAAAGCGTGCAAGTGAGCGATGTCCGTCATCCCCCTGCGGCTGGGGGACTGCCCCTCCTTTTATAGGCCAAGGAGGCGGTAGTTTACAAGCGGGCCACACTATTTTCATCTATGTGTGAAGGCATGGCGTACAGTGCCACGGAGTAGACGGCCAACCTGGCGAATCTTGTATCTGGCGGGGCGTCATGGCGTGCCCTGTATCCGTCTAGGAGCGGCTTCGAGGGTGGCGGTGTAGGGGTCGCCTGTTTGGTTGTCGTCTGTACATTGGCTCGAGGGTGCGACTGACGGGAGGTCGTGGGGCGCACAGTATTCGGCGTGGCAGCGTCTTGTCTCCCCGTCCCCCACAGTGAAGGAGATGGTGATGCAGTGCCCGGGATGGTGTTGGAGATGGCGGGGATGGCCGCACAGGACTGATGGTGATGGAGGTGACTGGCCTCGGCGTCACGGCGTTGTCCTTGTGCGGGGCGGCATAGTCGCCCGTCTTCCCTTCGAGGGCTCCACCATCCTTTTTCGAGGGTGCGGCGAGTTGGCCGTATGGGAGTGGGTGTCACAGTGCCACAGGGTTGTCGCCGGCCATGCCGCACAACGTCGTACAGTGGCGGGGATGGCCTCACCGGGGGAGTTGGCAGAGCAGTGCCGGGGCGTGATTCCCAGGCGCGTCGTGGCATGGGTTCGTCTTTGACCTGGGCGCCTGCGAATGTCAGTGCATTAAATCCCCCTATCGGAGGAGCAGGTATGGAGGCAGTGGGCCCATGATGTCCTCGAGCGAGATGGAAACTCGCTCGAGGGGGCGTTCAGCTCTCGATCGAGACGGGGCTCCGCTCGAGGGGGCGTCTAGCCCCCGAGCGAGGCAGAATCCCGCTCAAGGGGGCGCTCAGCCCCCGAGCGAGGCGGAACCTCACCCGAGGGGGCGACCGGCCCTCGAGCGAGGCGGGGTTTTACCAGTGCGGCACCGCGCTCCTCGAGTGAAGCGGAGTTCCGCCCCAGGGTGGCTAGGCTGACCGTCTGGGGGGCCGTGGGCCCGTGGGTTTATCTTACGCATGTTTTTAGGTTCGTTTGCGTTCATTTTTATGATGGTAAGCGGGTTTCCCTAGTTGTTTAGGGGACCCTTATGGCTGCCCCCGACAGTAGCTCCCGAGCGTCTGCGGGTGTATCCGTTAGGACCCCGCAAATGCTGACGTCTGCTGATGGTACTTTCTCCCCCCTGGTTGCTGGGGTTATTCCGTGGGGCCGCGCAAGCGGACCCGCGGGTCTAGCCCCTGAAGCCTTGCAGGAACGTGGGTGCTCCTGCAAGGTTTTTTCGCAGGTTCAGCCGGTGTGTGGGGTGTTAGTTTCAGCCGGCATCGGCGATATTTTAGCCGGCCTCGGCGGTGCCACGCGCATGTGTTTGGCATCGTCTGCGTCCGGTGCATCCCAGGAGGTGTAGCCGTGCGTCGAGCCCCCGAGCCTGGGCCCGTTCGAGGTGATCGGGGCAGGCTCTCCGACTTATTTATTCGCTCCCTCGTCGTCCCTCCGTGGGACGGAGGGCGAGGGTCCGCAACTCCCATCGAGCGGGTCGCGAATTGCGGGTTCCTCTTTGAGCTGCTATTGGGTGGTTCAAGTGGACGCCCATGCCCCGTTCGATAAGGGTTGGCTCATGGCCCGGGACTCGTCCATGAAAGCGCTTGCGTGGGTGTGCTAGGTAGGGCTCGGTCCCGTTCGCTGGGGACCGAGGGCATGGAAGCTCTCCCTCGATGGGATCCCTTGACTAGCTGCCCTCGCTGGCTCTTGAACATGACATGTGGGCCGCCCTCAAGTTGGTGAGCTCGAGGATAGGCTCGAATGCGCGCGCCCTCGTCGTCCCTGACTTTGTTGATCTGGGGCGCCTGTTCGAACCCTTCGAGGGTCAGGCTTCGAACCCCTGATCAGTAGCGCCGTTGCAGGGTGGCAGCTGGGTACCCCCGTCTTTTCTACATCTGCAGGATTCGTGTGCTCGTGGTCGAGTCAGTCCTCGAGTTGCTGATCAGTAATCCTCTAGCATCGAGGGCACCTGTGGCGCCTGCTCTCGTCGAGCAGGCCTTCGAGATCACTGGTAAGTAACTGTACCCTTCGAGGGTCGGATTTCACAAGCACTGTGCACAGGCCGTTCGAGGGCTTCGCTTACGCGGTAAGGAGTTAGGCCGTTTTAATGCCCACATTCGTGGCCGTGGCCGTGCGCCGCGGCGCGCCTTTTAGGCGACGCACCCGCGCGTGTAGTGGGCGACGTGGGCGGCGGACGTGACGGCCCGTCGCGGCTCTTCGGTTGCCGCGCCGTAATGATCGCGCGTGTGCGTGCACTCGGCCGTTTCGGTCGTGGTGGGGCCCGCTCGTCGCGGACGGGGCCGGCCGCCCGCAAGCGCGCGCGCGGCGAGCGCGAGCCGGGGAGCGTGGCTCCCTTAGATCTATAAATCCAAGGGGAAGGAGGGGTGAGTCTCTTACCTCAACACTTAGCATCCATTGCCCCTTGCTCCTTGTTTCTGCTCCAGAGCACCGCACACCCCCTCGTTTCCGTTCGCCGCCCACCTTGCCTTCCCTCGCCACCGCCAACTACAATGGCGCCCACCCAGCCAATCCAGGTGCTGGACCCACTGTCGTGGCATCATTCGACGGTGACGGAGTTCGCGCTGAACGAGCTCGTGAACGGTGGCAAGCTGGCGCCGAACGTGGACGGGCAACCTCCAGCGTGGATCGTTCCGCCGGCAGCCGATCGGGAGCCCAACCCGCCGTTCGGCTACGTGGTCAACTTCGTCCGGCACCATGAACGCGACTTCGCCGCACCGGCGAGCCGCTTCATGCGCGGACTATGCCACCACTATGGGGTGGAGTTGCATAACTTCGCCCCCAACGCGATTTTGCAGGCGGCTACCTTCGTTGGCGTCTGCGAGGGGTTCCTGGGGATCCTAGTGAATTGGGATATTTGGGTCCACCTCTTCCGCGCGGAGCTGCACATGCTCACCACGCCCAATCCGCCGGTGTGCCGCGCGGTGCACGCCGGCGGCCTATCGATCTCGCTGCGGGAGTCGCGCAGGGAGTTTTACATTCCCTGCACGATTACCTCCAACAATGCAGAGTGGGAGCAGGGGTGGTTCTACCTCCGCAACGACGAGCCCGGCCTCCCCCCTACACCGGCAAGGTGCTAAAGGAGAAGACCGACTCATGGTGGCACGGCCTATCCCCCTCTTCGCGCCAGGATCAGCTGGAGTCAGCCCTGCTCGCGTTAAAGGGCCTGGCGAACGCTGGGCTGGGTGCGGCTTCGGACCTCGTGAACCTCCACCACAGGCAGATTGTCTCCCCCATGGAGAGGGAGCTCCGCATCTACGAGATGGGCGTGACAGCCAACCCGGCGTCGTTGGCGCACTCGCGGTTCTTTCACGATCGCTTCCCCCAGGAGTACGCGGCCACGAGGGCGAGGCGCGCCATCAGCCTCAAGGCCGTCAGGCATAGCAACGACGACCTCTGGTCGTTCGTTATGCTTCCTGATGCCCCGCCGGTGTCACACCCGATTTTCCCTAGAAAACCGAATGCATCTCATATGTGTGCCAGGATCACAATTTCACACATATGATAGACTCATGAGTATAATATCACAAGACATTGCTCAAAACGTGCAGAAAAGGTTTATTAACTTTTATTACACTCACGAGGGTAGACACAAAGGTCTTTACACGAACAACGATAACTATGAAGACGCGACTCCATCTTCATCTTCCACAGGCTTCTGACTGGTTGATCGCATCCTCAGAACTCCTCGTAGTCGGTGAAGTACTCCACTCCGGGATTCTTCTCTGAGCAGCGTAAGCAAGGATGAGCACACTTATGGTTGGAGCTCAGCAAGGCCACAGGAATAACCGGAAAGAATATTAATCCATCTTTAAGTTCAGTTAATCATGTGAGGGTCCAGGCCGCTCTTGACCGTGAGCACGGCTGATCGATCAGTTTTACACTCTGCAGAGGTTGCACACTTTCACCACAGTTCGCGTAAAAGTTTCGAAGAACTTTGAACCCAACCACGCATGTGCTGATCAGGCACAATACCACACTTCCGAGGTGTGATTGCATAGGGACGCTACGAAGCCTTTACAAAGATATGCAAAAGCACCAACAACCCACGACAGTTACAGCTCAGGGCGGACCATAACCCTTCCTAGTGGTCAGCACCTTAGCAAAGGCTGCTAACCCAAAAGAACCGGGCTATGCCCCTGCAACCCGGAGCCCCCTGTGTTCCTTTCGGATAAGGTCGTCAATACAATCACACACCTAATTAATTGGCTAAGCCAGAGCCATATGGACTGTGGTTGCACTGTTTTCCTGGGTGGTTCTCCATGTTCTGATTAATTTATAGTACTCTTGATTAAAGCATAGGTAGAAGGGTGGTTAGGGTCACTTGCCTTTCACCAATGATAAGCTACTTTCCTTATCTGCAAAGCTCTGCTCTTGAACTTCCTCGAACGGCGCGTTGGCTATGATCATGCAAGAAAACATGCAATAAATAAAACAATACATCAAACATTACCAAAAGATTAAAACAAGCTTTTAGAAATGACGGGCTGTGAGAGACGGTCGCGTGGACACCAAAAACGCGTAAAACGGAGCTAGGATGGAAAAGATATAGCTGAAACAAGATTCAGGGACTAAATTGCGAATATCTGGAAGTTTAGGGGGTTTTCTACAAGATTTCAGGGACCTAAACATAATTATGTGTGAAACTAGGAGGTATAACATGTAAAAAGTTAAGGGTAGGCTATTAAACAGGTAATGTTTGATGTATTGTTTTATTTCTTGCATGTTTTCTTGCATGATCATAGCCAACGCATCGTTCGAGGAAGTTCAAGAGCAGAACTTTGCAGATAAGGAAAGTAGCTTATCGTTGGTGAAAGGCAAGTGACCCTAATCACCCTTCTACCTATGCTTTAATCAAGAATACTATAAATTAATCGGAACATGGAGAACCACCCAGGAAAACAGTGCAACCACAGTCCATATGGCTCTGGCTTAGCCAATTAATTAGGTGTGTGATTGTACTGATGACCTTATCCGAAAGGAACACAGGGGGCTCCGGGTTGCAGGGGCATAGCATGGTTCTTTTGGGGTAGCAACCTTTGCTAAGGTGCTGACCACTAGGGAGGGTTATGGTCCGCCCTGAGCTGTAACTGTCGTGGGTTGTTGGTGCTTTTGCATATCTTTGTAAAGGCTTCGTAGCGTCCCTATGCAATCACACCTCGGAAGTGTGGTATTGTGCCTGATCAGCACATGCGTGGTTGGGTTCAAAGTTCTTCAGAACTTTTACGCGGACTGTGGTGAAAGTGTGCAACCTCTGCAGAGTGTAAAACTGATCGATCAGCCGTGCTCACGGTCAAGAGCGGTCTGGACCCTCACATGATTAACTGAACTTAAAGATGGATTAATATTGCTTTCCGGTTATTCCTGTGGCCTTGCTGAGCTCCAACCATAAGTGTGCTCATCCTTGCTTACGCTCGTTCGAGAGAAGAATCCCGGAGTGGAGTACTTCACCGACTACGAGGAGTTCTGAGGATGCGATCAACCAGTCAGAAGCCTGTGGAAGATGAAGAAGGAGTCACGTCTTCATAGTTATCGTTGTTCGTGTAAAGACCTTTGTGTCTACCCTCGTGAGTGTAATAAAAGTTAATAAACCTTTTCTGCACGTTTTGAGCAATGTCTTATGATATTACACTCATAAGTCTATCATGTGTGTGAAATTGTGATCCTGGCACACATATGAGATGCATTCGGTTTTCTACGGAAAATCGGGTGTGACAGCCGGTGAGTAGGCTCCCCCCTTCTTTTATTCCTTCGTGATGCACCGCTGCAATTCTGACATTTCGCTCTTCTTAGCAGAGAGTGGCCGTGAACGCTGCGCGGACCGACCCGCCCACGCCCCGAACCCCCGCGCGCGTGCGCGGCGCAGCGGCGGGAGCAAGAGCAGCGGCACGCAAGAAGGAACGAAGAATCCAGCTGCAAGAGCGCCGGGAGCAGCGGGACGAGGAATACCGGCTACGTGAGCAGCAGGGGCTCTCTCCCCCGGCGACCTCGGAGTACTCGTCGTCAGGAGAAGGAGAAGAGGAAGAAAGCGACGGGGGGAAGGCCCCCCAGAGAGGTGGGAGCCTGCGCCCCCCTCACCGAGAGCCGCGGAGTCTGCAGAGGAACAGGTTCCTAGGGCGGGTGCGGAATTGCCCACCACCAGGCTGTCCACGGAAGGGGCGGTGCGCGCCACGGAGGCGCCGGCGCGCGCCGCTGATTTGTTGTTTTCTGGCATGCTTCACATTGCCGAACTAGCGCTTTCGCATCTATGTTTATGGTAGGCCAATAGAATCCTTGCTTTATTGCCTTTCCCGCTAGAGCCCTAGTGCCTATGTGTGCACCGCAGAATCCACTGTGAATTTCTTTAAGAAGTTCAAGGCCTTTTTCGGAGGTGATGCACCTCAACCATGGCTCAGTGACTCCCGATTTATACAGCTCTCCATTTACCACTGCATAGCCCCTTGCCCTTTGTTTCAATCTTTTTTCCTGCAGCTCGTCTTGTGGTTCATAGTGGCCTCTCAGATAAGCCATGATTTTTGCTCCCAATCGGGAGTTTCCACAACATTCACGATTCTCGGCCTTGATTCCTTGATAGATGGTTCTTTGATGATTTCGAAGAATACATCGGGAGGCAATTCTTGATTTCTGGCTGCCGCTTTCGCCAGTTTGTCTGCTTCATTGTTGTCATCTCTTGGAATATGTTGCACTGAATAACCTTTGAAGTGCCTTTCCATTTCTCTAACTTTTTCCAGGTATTTCATCAAAACGGGATTCCTTGCTTCACTTTCTTTTTTAATATGTTCTTGAATAACTTTTGAATCTGTTCTTATTATGAAGGTCTGCTGACCCAAGGCTTTCATCTTCCTCAGTGCTAAGATTAGGGCTTCATACACTGTTGTATTGTTCGTGGAATGCTCATTATTCGCGAATATGAGTCGAGCTGCATATCTTATCACAACTCCCGCCGGAGATGTTACGATTGCTGAAATTCCGACTCCCTTGTGACACCAAGCTCCATCGCACTGCACTATCCAAGGTGTTGGTATTTCTTCATCAAGATTTTGAGTTGGCGAAGTCCAATCCACGACAAAATCTGTCAGGACTTGCGATTTTATCACACTTCTTCTTTCAAAGTCCACAATGTATTCTGAAAGTTCAGCACCCCATTTGATGATTCGGGTAGATGCCTCTCTATTTGCGAACAAGTCATCCAGTGGTTGATTGATGATGACCCTTATTCTGTGACCCTCGAAGTAATGTCTCAGCTTTCTCGCAGCCATGATGACTACGTATACAATCTTCTCCAACTCAGAATAGAAGATTTTTGAGCCAGAGAGGGCTTCTGAAGCGAAATACACTGGAATTTACTTGAGCTTTCCTTCTTCTTCCTTTTCTTGCAATAATATGGCGCTCACTACCGAATTTGATGCAGACACATATAGCAGAAGTGGCGATCTTGGTTCAGGAGGGCACAACTTGGTCATGTTAGATAGGTAATCTTTTAGTTCTTGGAAAGCTTGCTTCTGAGTTTCTGACCACTGAAAATTCTTAGTACTTCTGAGAACTTGAAAGAATGGCAAACTTCTTTCTGCAGCCCTAGGAATGAACCTGTTGAGTGCGGTCACTCTCCCTGTCAATTTCTGCACATCCTTCACGGAAACTGGATCTTGCATTTCTATCGGTGCCTTGATTTTGTCGGGATTGGCCTCTGTGCCCTTTGTTGAGACTAGGCATCCGAGAACTTTCCCTTTGTGAATGCCGAAAACACACTTCTCAGGTTTTAACTTCAAATTCGCTGCTCTCAAGTTCGCGAATGTCTCTGCTAGATCACTAATATGATCTCTTCTCTAGACACTCTTGACGACTATGTCATCCACGTATGCCAAAATGTTTCTCCGAATTTGAGGATGGAGGACTATTGCTATCATTCTCGAAAATGTGCATCCTGCGTTCTTCAGCCCCTCTAGCATTCTCACGAAACAAAACATTCCGAAAGGGGTGATCAAGATTGTCTTTTCTTCATCTTCTTTACGTACTCTTATCTGATGATATCTTGAAAACATGTCCAGGAGTGAGAGCATCTCGCTGTTGGCTGCATCATCTACGATTTTATCTACCCTCACCAAGGGAAAATCGTCTTTCTTGCATGCCTTGTTCAAATCCGCGAAATCTACACACATTCTCCACTTTCTGTTCTTCTTTTTCACTGGTACAGTGTTGGACAGCCATACTGGATATTTCACTTCTCTAATCACTTTCGCGTCTTGCAGCCTTTGCACTTCAGCTTCAACTGCTTTTACTTTTTCTTTGGACATTTTCCGAAGTTTCTGCTTTTTTGGTGCTATTTTTTCATTTGTTTCCAGGGCATGTTCGATGATGTCCCTGTCGACGCCTTGCAAATCCTTGGCTAACCAGACAAAAACATCCTTGTTCTTGTTCAGGAATTGTATGAGCTCTTTCTCTTCTTCGGGATTGAGGTGAGTCCCAATTGTGACTGCTCTATCGGGCATATCATCCAGGTATACTTTCTTGGTTTCACCATCAGCTGCTATCTCAATCTTTTCTTTGTCCCGCTTGGCCTCTTCGTAAGGTTCCTTTCTTTCTTCGGTTGTTTTCAGCTGGTACACATTGACTTGGCCCGGAGTACGGCCTTTTTCTATGTTTCTGGCCTCTTTCTGATCGCCGAACACTGTGATAACCCATTTGGGCGCTGGTATCTTCATACACAAGAATTGTTGCCTTATGACTGCACAAATTTGTTTATGAAACCTCTTCCAAAAATCGCGAGGTATGGGTGATAAATGTCAACCACATCAAATGTGAGGGTCTCTATTCTGGCGTTGTCCAGATCACCGAAAGATACTGGAAGTCATACCTTTCCAACTGGCTTGATTGGTTTTCATTCAAAACCTTGCAATGGGTATTCTGGTGAGTGCAGCATATGCTGACTCAGGTTCATTTTCTCGAATGTTTTGAAGAACAGAATGTCTGCCGAGCTTCCATTGTCTACCAAAATTTTCCCGATAACCCATCCAGCTATGTTCACTTCGATGACCATGGCATCATTGTGATTCCCGGATTTCAGCTTGAAATCCTCTTCAGTGAAAGTGATTGGCACCTTGGCCCACTCTGATCGGGCAGTTGGACCGTCGATGATGATGGTGTTAGACTTGAAGTAGTTGCTTCTCTATTTCTTAGTTTCGAATTCCATGGCTGACCCTCCCGAAATTGGCATGATTGCCCCGAAAGATGGCAAGACTTTTGAGTTCTGAGTTCTTGAACTTGATTCTGGCCTTGACGAGTTGTCGGGTGGTGGTGGCAAAATTTCTCGAATTGGTTGCGGTTGCTGGATTGACTGAATTGCCTGCGACTGGGGGTAAAACTGTTGAGAGGGTTGCCACGATGGTTGTGGTTACTGAAATTGTTGCATCGCAACTGAACTTGGTTGAGGGTTCATTAACTATGGCTGCCAGAAATTCGGGCGAATCTTGTTCGACATTGAGGATGCGATGCTCATCATAGCTTTTTCTTGCTGAATTCTCACGATGTTTTTCTTGGTTTCTGGGCACCCTTCGGTGTTGTGTCCTCTTCCATGATACTGACAATAGAAGTATGGGTCTCTTGGATTGTGGTTCGTGAGTCTCGGAGGTCCTCTTCCTCTTTCCCTTCCTCTGGGTGCGAATCCTGCTCTTGTGCTTGGTCTACTGTTCTGGTCAGGCTGAGGACTTTCCATGTTGTTGATGTTTCGTGGATTCTAGGGTTGGGGTCTCCAAGTCATCTCTTTGTTGCCTTGTCGGGCTTCATTTCATTCAGCCACTCTTCTGTGATGATCATCATCGGACAAGATGTATTCTTTGAGTTCATGAAAAAGTTCATCAATTGTCTTTGGCTTCTTTCGTGTCAAGTGCGAAGCTGTTGGTCCTGGAGTCAGGCCCTTGATCAGTGATTTGATCGTTGTTTTGTCATTCGCCTCAGGAATCTGGGATCTCTGCTGCATGAACCTTCTCACGAAGTTCCGTAATGACTGTCTATCTTTCTGCTTGCAGTTGTGAAGATCTGATGACTCGTCTGTTGTGTCATGGAACATCTGAAATGCTTGTATGAATTTTGTCTTGAGGTCGACCCAGCTGCAGACTGAATACGGTTGCAGTAGAGAATACCAATTCAGGACTGGTCCTTCGCAGGCAATGATGAAGGATTTGGCCAGTGCAACATCGTCTCCTCCTGCTGAATTCATAGCTGATTCATATCTCATGAGGAATTTCCAAGAGTTTCCGAAGCCATTATACTTCGGGAGAGAGACCGGTTTGAACTTTGGTGGCCATGGTGCAGTTTGCAGCCCTATGGATAGTGGTGACTCAGAATCTACGAACTGTGAGATTCCATTTCCCGCGAAGAAATTTTCTTTCGGGGTTCTTCTGCTTGGTCCAGAGTTCTGGAGTGGTGATTCTTGCCACAGTGAACTGTTTTCTTGTTCTTTTATTTCATCTATATCTCTTTGTATTGCTTCAATTTGTTCTTTTGCCTGATTGAGTTTTTCTAGCTTTTCAGAGGCCTTTCTTTTTGCCTGCAATTGGCTTGCGATTTTTTTTCTTTCTGTAGCTGCTATATTTTCTGCTGAACTCTTTCTAGTTCTTTATCTATGGTTTCGTCATCATCATCGTTTTCATGTGTTTGTTGTTCAGTAGGTTGTTCTTTAATGTGCGCTGCCTTCTCAGCTCTTGCTTTCATCAGAGCTTCAAGTTTTGCTCTTCGTTCTTGGTCTGTGATGTTTGAAGGTTCAGGGGCAAGAGAGATTTCATTGCCTTCGACATGATAGTGCTCTTCTTGGTCTGTCTCAGTTGAAATGTTCTTCTTCGACCTCTTTTGTGGTGGCATCGTGAGTTGTTTTTCGGCTGAACCACGATGGGCGCCAATGTTGGGGGTATCCGAAAATCCGGATGAGATCCCCCAACACAAAAGAAGAAAATGCGCAAACGTTCAAGTCAGAATTGCAGATTACGCGATAGGAGACAAAGAATCTCCTAAAGACTGCTCATGCCTCAAAAGTTGCGAATCCCTTTACACGTGCCCTCGCGCCCCCTTTTATAGGGAGACGAAGGGACTTTTACATTTCGAAAGTACCCTCGAATCTAAGGAATATTCCTAATGTGAACACATACACGAACGTCTTTTACATCTCATACATTTACAAGCATGTCACTAGTTCACACGTCAAACCCGGACTTTTGAGGCAACGTCTTTGACTTGGCTTCTTACTTATTCACGAGTCTTTTATTCATAGAAACCCTCACGCGCCATAATCTCCGAATTTGATCTTCAATAGATTCCCGAATTCCACATATTCTTGATTTCAGAATTTCGTAGATTCAGGATTCCAGATTTTCTCAGGTTCGTGACTTCAGGGCTTCGCAGGTTTAAGATTCCAGATCTTCACAGATTCGCGACTTCAGGGCTTCGCAGGTTCAAAATTCCAGATCTCCACAGGTTCGCCACTTCATGGCTTCGCAGGTTCAAGATTCCAGATCTCCACAGGTTCACGACTTCTGGGCTTCGCAGGTTCAAGATTCCTAATCTTCACAGGTTCGCAACTTCGGGGCTTCGCAGGTTCAAGATTCCAGATCTTCACAATGTTCAATCATCCTGAAAACTCATTTCGCAAATCTCTTCAAACTCGAAGTTTCGAGGGTGACAGGTTTTCCTGAATTCCCCAACACTATGTAAGTTACAGCCTGTTCGTTTGGCTGGTGGCTGGTGCTGATTTATTCTGAGAGAAAAGTACTCTTTGGCCGGTTGCTTGGCGATTTGTTCGAGAGAAAAGATCTTTTCGTCATTTGGTGGTGGTAAGCCAAACGAACAGAGCGTTAGTCACCAAGACACAAACTAGCAAATAGCAATGCAAGCCATAAGAATGTCTATAATTTCTATATAAATCTGCTGTATTAGATAGAATATCGTCTATCGCTGACCTCAATTCCAAATCTGGGAGCATGATCCGCAATAATGTTGGCCACCTGGGCAAGATCAATGTGGAGCTGTGGTCATCCAGATCGATATTTTGAGGTGATTACCCAAGCAAGAAGATTCACCTTTTCTTTTCTTTCCTTTTTATGTTTTGCTCAATTTTTTTTATAGTGCATCAGCTTCCTGGAGGTCCTAGGAATAATTTGGCACATGAGCTATTGTAAATTGTCAAAAAGATAACGTGATGACCATAGGGTGCTTTACAGGTTGGCAGGCTGCAGGAAATTTTTCCTTAACTCTGTTACTTGACCCTGGTTGCACTTGGGAGGAAGGGAAGGGCAAATATTAGCATTGTATGTGATGAAGAGGCTGTTAATTACAGAGATATAGTCTTTCTTATGGGTTAAAAATATTTGGCGGATGCTTAAGCAACTTTTAAAAAGTTTACTGGTTGGGTGTGTACTGCATACCGAGTGCAGCAGTTTGCAAAGTTTCATTTTTACCCTCTAAGATGGGCCATGGGCGCCTGGTCGTTCCAAGTTCTTCATGGGCCAGCTCGTGCCACATGTACTATGCCAGCCCATGACGGCCTACGCTGATCGTTTCCCCGTCCTTCCCAGTTCCCCTACACACGCAACGCAACTGGCCGTCGCCAGCGAGCCCGCTGCCGCCGCTCCAGCCGCAACCACCGACACGAACAACGAAGGCAACGCCCTGGGCAATGGAGCGAGAGATTTTGAAAAATAACCCTAAGTTTGCACGCCTCACTTGAGATGACATCAAGTTCGCAATCCTTTCAAAATTTAACCCTGAGGCATGCAAACTTTTCGATTCACGGGTTTCTCAACATTTTCTGACATTTCAGAATTTTTCTTCTCATTTCCCCTCTACAGCTCAAGTGAACGGACCGCTTTGCCCCCCTCTTATCCCCTCCCTCAACCACTGACGTGTGGGGCCCACAATCGAGTCTTCTTCAACCTCCTAACTCCAACGCGTCTCTCGTCCTGCCCTTCTTCTCCATCTCTTCTATGTCTCCATCTTGGGCTCCGCCGGCCCCATGGCGCCCGCCGGGAGCGTCACCGCCAGCCCCATGGCGCGGCGGTCGGGAGGGGCGCCGTCGGCCTCCTCGCCTCCAATCCGCCACCGACACCGGCGCCCTCGCCCTCGATGTCGACCGTGAGCGCCGCCCTCGTGCTCCTCCGGCGCGGCCCGCCCCTCCGCCGCCCTCTACCACTTTGGCCAGGCTCGGTCTGGATCAAGCGTCTATTCCCCAAGGGCGCCGCTGCCCTGAGCTTGCCGTCCCCTAACCATGGTGCCCTCCCTGCACGACGCCCAGAGCAGTGGCCATGGGGCCCACGGGAGGAGCTGCAGGAGCTCCGCCGCGCCCGCCGAAGACCGCCCGTGAGAGAAGCTGTGGGAGCTCCGCCGTCCGCCATCATCTTCCTGAGCTCCACGTGTGGCCTCGTCGGCGGCTCGAGCCCCCATCCTCCTCGTCGTCGTCGATCACCTGAAGCGCGAGCCAGCCATCGTGAGATCGGGTATGGGGATGAGTAGCGCCGGACGGCCATGGGTAGAGCGCCGGCCGGCCACGGGAATCTGAGGAGGCGCCGATGGGGACTCCTTCGGGAGGTTGAAGATGACCCAGAAGTGGTCCCCACATGTCATAGGGATAAAGCCAGGGGCAAAATCGTCTATTCAGTTGGTTTGGAGAAGCAAATTGTAAAAGAAAATCACTAAATCATGAAAAAGAGTGCAAAACCCCCGAATCGAAGAGTTCGCGTGCCTTGGAGTTAAATTTCGAAAGGACTGCGAACTTAGGGTTATCTCACGTGAGGTCCGCAAACATAATGTCAAATTTCGAAATCTCTCCAATGGAGCGGCAGTTCAGCGGCGTGAGTTTGCGGAGGCCGTTCGCTCCGGTCAGTAACCATCACTGCCTCGCGGTTCGCCTGCGGAACCGAGTGACTAGTTCCGTCCCCTCATCATTCCATCAATCCATCTGCACACGGAGCGCTCGGAAGGGTTCACACGGGCTCGCGTGGACGCGCGCGGAGATCGCTGCGGCGGCGGCGGGTCCTCGTCAAGCTCGATGCCTCGTGGTGCCTTCAATTTCTCATCCCCGCGCTCCGGTCCTGATCTCCTGCCCCTCGATGGTTACAGGCACGTTTGGTAGCTAGCTCCTGCTGCTCGTCGATTCAACAAGTCAAGTCGCTTGGATCCCTTTCTGTTAGTCGTGTCGTGGCATCCCCATCTACAAGTGGCAAGGATCGTGCGCTTTATTTCCGCAATGCTCATCCTGAATGGTTGAATTTGTTGCCTGCTGCGTTAACTCATCAATCCAGCCGATTTGTCCTGCCAGCCCCTTTTTTGTTTCTTTATGAATCCCAGCAGAATATTGTGTCACAGTCTTATCCTCTGATGATTGTCAGCTCCTGCTGCTTGCTTGGTTATAGTTTCATCAGTCATCGATTTCATTCCAAGCATGACCTTCCGATAAGGTGCTGTGCTGGTATGGTGGTACCACTCCACTCCCCTGGAATCTGCTAAGTTGAAAGTCTCCAAATGAGGAAGCAAGTTTAAGTTAATTGTGTTGCTTTCGCGACTCATTGTGAAGACCATACATAGATAGGTGCGTTATTAGTTGCAACCAATATGAGTTGATATGATGCCAATTAAATTGGCTGCTTCTTGGAAATTTTCCTTTAGGGACGAACTTCTTTATCCTGTAACTTTTTGAATATGGAAAATTGAAATATGGTGCTGATTTTGGACCACCGAAAGAATCTTGTAAAATCAATTCTTCTACTCCTTATGTTTCATTGTCTGGATGGTGCCTTATAACTTGAATTCAACTTTTAATTTACTTATGTGGTTCTTTGTATCGTATTCATTACGGACTTAAATTTTAAGTGGTTCCTGTTGGGAACTCTAGCCTAACCTGAACTGCCTGGGACTGAAAGGCTTTGATGTTGATACAACATACATTCTTGACTTTTGTCCCTGCCTTCTTTATATTTGGTGCTAATAGTAAGTTAATAATTTCTGTCTCAACTTTTTTTGTGGCCTTTTGGCATTGAGGCAACTGCGTTGTTTGACTTTGTGGCACATGCCTTGTTTATTAGCTGCAATAGAATTCTAGGTTCGTTAATTTCGATGTGAACAGTTTCTGAATTGTCATAATGTGACCCATCTTTTTTTTCTGCACCTGCCATCTTGTCAACAGATTTCAGCAAATCCATTGTCTATTGATTCAACATATAAGAATGACCAGTATAGCCTTTAGAGCACATGAATCTTGTTGTATCTAAATTGATAATTGATTCTATAGGCATACATGTTCACCTACCACATCATATATCATTCACTAATCTGCACACCTGATACCAAATATCTTTATAATAATTCTCCCTTTTTCTGTACATCTTCTTTATGACCTTACTTATTTCTACAGCCCAATCCAATGGAATGTATCTCCAGTCGGTGCATTTTGTATTGATTGTGTTTGTCCATGGTGTATGTGCACTCTTGTGTCGTATATCTGTACAGTGCTGAAGTGCTAATAATGATTACTTTTTCATTTTATTTTTAATCTAGTTGTCATACTGGTCAGTTCAGTATAGTACTTGGTGGACCCATCCAGTAATTTTTTTTCATCAAATATGATTAGAGAACTCTTGATCTCTATCCGATAAGTGTGAGAAAATCGTGTCCACTGTCATAATCATCGTTGCTTCCCTGATGATAGAGCTCATCTGCTGAATGCGACCACTATTTACTGATGTAATGCAAAGATGCATTCTCAAATTTTCTTGCGAACCATTTTGAATAGAACAGTTGTAGGTAAACAGTTAGCCTGTAGGTTATGCCTTCTTTTGTCAGTTGATTTTTGGATTTGATCTTATGGTTATTGCTTGCCACACAACTTGCTGGAGTATAGTTGGTGCAATATTTCTCATTTTAACGAGGTACAGTGTGGAAGCTACCTTATATATTGAGGCTGTCAATGACATCTATTTTACGTATTACTCTCAATGGAATAATGTTAACATGTTGGCATTCCTAACATGTTTGTAAATTTGGCAGAAAAGAAGAGGGAAATAATGGCATATTTTTTCATCAGAACCTTCAAAAGATTTGCTAGAACAGGGTTCTGGAATTGCAGAGTGAACAGGGATCCTTGTTTACTGGGGTATGTACAGTTATCTACATGTTGCATAACATGAAAATGTACCCGGAAAAGTGCAAACCATGTATACAACGCTTCTCATCAACTAAAATATAGATAGTGACTGGCTAAGACCATTGGACACCATGGTCATGCTACTCATGTAGTTGCAAGACTTTACAATAGAGCTGAGTACCGCACTTTCCACCTCTTCTGAGGGCTTTCTCCTAAGAAAGCACATCACATACTCCATCACTGCCGCCTCACAAGGCACTGTGATCCTGTCTTCACTTGTGAAACCAAACTCATCCTCAGACATCCGCAGGAGCTCCACAAAAACGTTTGTGTTAAGATACACCAAAGGGACCTCAAATCGCTTACCATCAGCTGTGTAGACAATACAGTGGCCTTTGTTTGCTATGGTTGATTCGCAGTATAGGTTGCCATCTTTGGTAGCACCCATCATCATCAGCCTCCTCCTCCCAAGTGCTGCCATATGTTGCCACTTCTTTGCCAGATGAACTAGCCTCTTAGGATGTATCATGTCTTAATTCTACGATATAAGCTTTTGGTGCACTGTGCTGTTGCTTCAGTTTTTTTATGGGTTGTGAGGATGCTATGCGCTAGTTTCGTGTACTTATAGGATAGAGAGGGAGCACTAAGGCCATAAGATATGTGCAATGGGTGCAGGCATCAGTCTGACTAGTTGGCAAGAGACGAAGCATGAACTTTATCTTGCTAGATGTTGCCATCTTGCTCTGTATGATTGAGTTTGATTCTTATTTTTCTTCTTAGCCTATTGGTATACTTTGGGTCCACTCTATCAATCTTAGTATACTTTGGGTCCACTCTATCAATCTTTTCCTCAGTCCAGTCTATTTATCATTTGTGTCAGCCTCATCCTTCCATACACAGTTTTGTGCTGCTTGGTTCTACACTTGTATCTGGTTTGATTGGCACTAATATTGCAGATGAGCACTATTTTTTATCAAGAATAATTTGAGATTTACGATATGAATAAGTGAATTTGTAAATAGTTCTTTTCTTAAGGTTTGGTATAAAAAAGGTATATTGATTAATATCCAAGCTAAAAGGTCCAAAATTTATGATTCTTTTCCTATGCTATTTCTACCGCTTCAACTGATGTAAGAACATTCTTCATTATTTTCTTTGGATAAATATTGATGTACAGATTTAGGAGGACAACTTTTCTGTTTGTTTGGCCTACGCGTACTATCATTTGCCTAACAGATTCACAGACTTACATTAATCTGATGTCCTTTTCAAGACACTCATTGGATGCTGGTGGGTTAACATCTTTCTTATTTACTTCTTATCATTTGTAGTGTTCATATTTCAATATTCTGTGGTCTACAGTCCATAGAGTTGTACTACCTTTCCTTGCTGGACCAGCAGCTATGCAAGTATGAGCATGTGGCCAAATTTATGTTCAGTCGTAGGTTTCTTCTGCAGATCACTGTTCTATGGATCCAGTCAAACTCTAGTGGCAATCAAACTTTCTTTCTGCGCTGGGGATCCGAGTACTACAATTTATCTGCTGTGTCTGTTTCTGGCAGCATCTTGATTATAGTCTTCATAAATACTCATCCAGAAGAGACAAATAAGTTCTTTTGTTCCCAAAGTGAAATGCTTGCTCCGTTCAAGAGTCCTGCATAGGTAATCATTATGGTTTCGTCCTCTTGATCACAGAGTGGCTAATTTGTGAGATGATCCATTTATTAATAAATAATAAAGATTTCCAAGGAATCGCTGCTGGACAGCTGATCGCCTTCAAAGGAGGGGGCTACCACACCCAGATCATTGCCCCCTCTGTGATCAAGAGGACGAAACCATTCAGCACATCCTCACTTCTTGTGTCTTCTTTAGGGAATTCTGGTTTAATATTCTTCAGCCTCTAAACATTGCTGATCTGGTGCCTACCCAGCGGACTAAATCCTTCGCTGATTGGTGGAGGAAGTCCTGGAAAAAGTTGCATAAAAATTCTAGGAAGGGTTTTAATTCGCTGGTCATTCTTGGAGCATGGACCCTCTGGAAACATCGTAACTCTTGTGTCTTTGATGGGTCTGCTCCAAGCATTCAGGCTGCTGTCCAGGCTTTCAAGGATGAAGCCAATTTGTAGCTAGTTGGAGGTGCTAAACACCTTGCTGGCCTGGGGCCTTGGAATCTGTAGGGTTCTGGTCTTGAGGAGTAGTGGTCTTTGTTTGTTTAGGGTCAGGTTCCTTTTATTTTTCTTCACAAACACCTCTGGTATGGGTCTTATGCCTCTTACCACTCTGATCTAAGGTGGTGTTAGGCCTTGTAATTGGATCTTTTTCTCCTCATTAATACATTGATACGCAGCTCTCCTGCGTATTCGAGAAAAAAAAAAGATTTCCAACGATTTTATGTTAGGTCTTTTATTGGTATAGAAGCACACCTTTAAGTTCTACCTCTAATCTTGTAGGCTGTAAACTTTTGTTGTCTGATGGCTGATTTTTTTTCTTTTTCCAATGCTCGCGTAGTGACATTCCATGGTAATGACACTGCTTCAATCAGATATTAAGATGAGATAATGATGTGCTAAGTTTAGCTAATCTTTTATTTCATGTAACCTATGTAGAACTATTGTAAATCATGTTGGATATTTTACAAGCAAACAGTGCAAAATCATGTATATCTTCAGAAACTACAGACTGAATTGTTGATGCAGTGCCACCCATTACTGGCAACGTATCATCATAGAGCTCAGGAACGCCCTTTCAACTTCGTCTGATGCATTTCTTCTGAGCAAGAAAATCACATATTCCGCTGCTGCCTCAAGTGGTTCAGAGATAAGGTCTAAATGATCCCATGACCCATTTTGGTCTACAGCACCCTTTAATTGCGATTAGCTGAAGAGGCAGCATCAATCCCTCAGTGGGTACATGGAAGTATGGTTCAAGAGTCAGAAGACATATATGATTATGTCCTGAGCTGGTGGCATGGCAGGGACGCAGGGTTCGCTTCACTGCTTTTGGGTATGTAGTCTGCACTTAAAACTGCAGTTTCATGCCAGGTTTTGGTTGCTGCAAACCGTATGGGTTCAACTGCAGTTTCGTCAATGTGTTCAGTTTCATATCTCTATTTCCCACCGGTGGTCTACTAGATTCCTAACATGGCTGGCGACTAATTGACTATGTTATGATACCATGAGCATTTTCCAGTGGGCCTACAGCCAATGGGTTGCTATCATCCTGTGGGCAGTTTTTTCTGGAAAGTTTGGACCACTGCTGTTGTTTGTACCCACCTTAGCAATGTAGACGTGCAGTGATGTATTTTTGCCTGATAGTTTACTTGGATATCACTATCTTGCAAGGCAGTAGGCCTTGGGTTTAGGCTGCCCGATTATTTTTCTTGAACATCTGCGATTTGTAGGCATGATCAGTTCCTTTTTCTCGCTCCTTCCTTTTCGGCTGGAAACTGGAGAGTTGATTTGAGTTTGCGGTGCTTTGTTTGTGGAGCTGCAGGTGATGGCTTTTGGAGGTCACTTGACTCTGATATATAGCTGAATCCTGAAGGGAACGAGGGGCATCCAATCTAGTGTGATGATTGATCAAGCATTCAAGGGACAAGGCCCTGTGCATGGTATTTGCAATGCTGCAAGCTGAGTCAGTGAGTACATGTCGGATCAGGTTTGGTTGGGCCCCGATGTTTTGCATGTGCCAGAGCCAATCGTCGTGCACTTTCCGTGCTTGGGTTGGATACCACCGGTGCAGCCATTCTGAGTGGTTTTGCTGAGAAGAGGCATGAGGACCCCATGTTAACTGGGACTAGCGTGTGATGTAGGGGCCAAATCAGCTAGCTGTCATGTAATATGCTATTTAGCAGAGGCATTGTGTACAACAACTGCCTTCCATGGAGGGGGATACTGTTTGGTTCTGCGTTCACTGATGATGATTTGAATTGAGGACCGTATTTCTGCACTGCTTTTCCTCATGGCACCATTGTAAATGACTGACATTGCAACTATCTGTTGAACCAGTCTCAAGTGGATGGCACATGTTCCTAACCTCTCTCTTTCCTAGTATACGCTTGGTTTGCAGCATGTTCCATCAGAAGGCAGAACTGATCATTCAGTTATATGAATCATATATGGGCTCAAGTTTCAAAATCATATTCATAAATCAAGATTCTGAAATCCTTGTCGAATTCAATGCTATAATCTAGATATATCAGTTTGGGTCTATTTTAATCCAGAGTCAGATGATTGGGATTTAGCTGTTTGGTCTCAGAGTTGAAACCAGGCATATTGGGATCTCAATGGTATGGGCATGCACCAAAACCATGGGCCTAGCACATCTGGACATAGGCATATGGAGGGCTGGGATATGGATGATGAGGCTTAATACCTCAATCATCAGCTCATCACATGAATGACTAGCACTACCCGCAAAAAAAAAAAAAAAAGAATGACTAGCGCAGTATGTCTCTATGCAAGGCTGTATTTATTATCAGGTAGTTTTCATGAATATGAAAAACATCATTTGCTTACAGCATAATAAATCAGGAAGTCCTGGACTTAATTGTCACACCTATTTTTCTGAACAATTTCAAATTTGCAAGCCTGATAGTCCTACAGCTTTACATTTTCAGATTGGTCAAATACCACACACTGTTCTTCCTCTAGAACCCCGCTTCCTTGCTCATTTGTGATTTCACCAGGGATGTGTGTCAAGGGCTTGTGGCAAACTGGCATGGTTTGCCTCAGTAGAATTGAGCCACATCCAGTAAACTTTTTGATGTAAAGTCCTGAGATTGCTCGGAAGAAACATGCTGCCTCAATGTAAGTCTCAAACTGTGTTTAGTAATCTATCTCCATATCATAACATACATACAATCAACATGAATTATGGCACTAACTCGCTACATTGTTATCTTCCTTGATTGCTTACAGGATCAATGGTCTATGCATACCAGTTCCCCCCTAATTCCTACGGCCTATACCGAACTACTTTACACCCATCTAAGAGCTGCAAACAGCGACCTGATGGCTAATTCCTACAGACGGTGCTACACAGCTTGTGTAGTGGTATGTTGCTGCCATGGTACTCAAGAATGCCTTCTCCAACTCTACAGAGGAACCTCTCCCAAGCAGGCACATGGCATACTCCATTACTGCAGCATCACAAGGAAGTGTGATCCGCCCATTGCTCACGAAGCCAAACTCCTCCTGGGATATCCGCAGGAGCTCTGCAAATACCAGTGTGCTGAGGTATGCCAGTGGAACCTCGAACCTCCTCTTGTCGGCAGTGTACACCACGCAGTGGCCCTTGCTGGCCACGGAGGTGCAGCAGTCATCATCTTCCTTTGCCACCCCCCAGGAGATCCGCTTTCTCCCCAACGCTGCCATCTGCTGCCACTTCTTGGCCAGCTGAGCAATCCTCTTGGTGTTGATCATGGTTGGCTCTTTCTTTCTTGGCTGGAAACTGGAGAGCTCTGAATTGAGTTTGCAATGCTTTTGTTTGTGAAGCTACAAGTGATGGTGTTTGGAGGTCACTTGACCCTGAATATATAGATGAAGGAAATAAGAAGTCGTCCAGTCAAGTGGGATGGCAAGAAAGCATTGGACAAGGCCATGTGTGAGATACGTGCCTATGTTTTGGACCAATTTCTCTGAAGGGACCAAGTGTTTGGTGCATGCCGGAGCCAGCTACGGTGCTCTTTCGGTGCTTGGATCAGACACTACACGTTGCAGCCATGCTAAGTGGCGTATAGCAGGAAGAGGAACGAGGACCCCATGTTAATTGGGGGCTAACGTGAGGTTTGAGAGCCAGGTTAGTTCAGGCAGCTGTATTGGCAGAGCAGATGCTTTTTGTGGTGGGACTCCTTTTTAGTTTGGTGGCCATGGTGGCATGGTTGAGACTGAGAGTTTGGAAACTTAGGTTCATAAGGTAACTATCATGTGAAGATGATTGGCTTTGGGGGTCCTGTTTTGGTAAATTTCTGGTGCCTTGCAGTGGATCTCCACTGACCGAGATTGGAAAAAGTTGGAGTATCACATGTTGTAATCTCTCCTATGCTTGTGTGCTCCATTTCAACATGTGTTTTTTTGTACAGAAGGATCATACATGCAAATTCCCGAAGAATGGTGATATCAACATGTGTTTCAAATGGGTTCCGTTTCTCGATGACTGGTGCATCACATATGGCCTAATTTCCAGCATCATAATCAACGCACTGCGTCAATGCCAGCGGTATATTGCTCAGGGATGCAGTAAACAACAGGGAAATTTGGATGCAGTATGTTTGGAAGCTGGATGGTGAGGTTTCAACAGTAATTTCAGTTAATACCAGGCACTACCCACAGCAAAATGCAGAAAAAAACACAGAGTGGAAGCTCTAATAGTCTAATCAGATGCTGCAACTGCAAGAATTCAAATATAAGTGAAAAAATTGTGCTCACAAGTTGATTGGATATGAAACCAGTGTGTTATGATCAGGTCTGCAAGGATATGAGCACAGGGCATGCACACAGACCATGACATAACAGCTTGTGTCAGTCAGCAACTGCCCCAAAAGAAGAGTGTCCTGAAGGCCTGTACGGATGTACTCGAATTTGCCTGATGATTGTCAACCGGCTTCGTCTATTTGCCAACTTGCTTTCTTTATTACTGATGGAAACTTTTAAGAGGAAAGAGCAAGGAAATGGAGTGCTTGTAATCTGACGGACTCCCAACTGAAGCGACATGAACGCCCAAGTTGCTTGGACCTGTTCAACACATTTAATCTGGTCGTTCAGGTACAAATGTGTCATGGGCATGAACAACTGCTGGACTATATATCTCAATCAGAAGAACCAAAATCAGAAATCCAGATCTTAAAAAGGGACAAACTAATCACCAAAAATGATTGATATGTAGTCGCAGAATCAGTGGCAGAACCGGCCCAGAGTCCAGACAGGTTGGACCCAATGTTCATGTGGTCCTCACGATGCATGCTTGACTGCAGGCAGGTCAGTACGGCAGCACATTGTGATATGCTAAAGGGGCTAAACACTGAAACTTTTGGTTTCGACAAGTGCCAAACCTATGGCCCCAGAGAAATCTGATCAAGATCACTCTGCTTTTTGCTGCAACATTGCATGTTCTGAACTTATGGCCTTGTCTCCTGCCAGCTTGTGCTGATAGCTTCTCCTAAACCACATCCTTACGTTTTCGCTCGCCTATAAATCCGATCATCTAGCACCAACACTTCATCAACCCATTTGAAAGCTAAGCACCACACCTAGTAGCTGAACATCACTTGAGACAAGCTGAGCTAAATCGAACTTTTCAGACAGAAAAAAAGAGAGAGAGGAGGATATCAAAGCAGCTATGGTCAGTGCCAAGAGACTCGCGCAGATGGCAAGAAAGTGGCAAAGGATGGCCGCTCTCGCGAGGAAGAGGCTCATGCCCACCCCGGTGAAAGAGATCGATGGGTCGTCGTGCAGCACGTCGTCGGTGGCCGGCAAGGGCCACTGCGTGGTGTACTCAGCTGAGGGCCGGCGGTTCGAGGTCCCGCTGGCGTATCTCGGCAGCACGCTTTTCGGCGAGCTCCTGAGCATGTCGCAGGAGGAGTTTGGGTTTGCAGGCGACGACGGCAGGATCACCCTGCCTTGCGACGCTGCGGTGATGGAGTACGTCATGTGCTTGCTCAGGAGAAACGCACCAGAAGAGGTCGAGGCGGCCTTCTTGAGCTCCATAGCGAGGCCCTGCAACTATGGCAGTGGCTTGGTGCAATCCATGGGAGTTTGTCAGCAGCTTGCAGTTTAGCTTCTGAAGATTAGCATTTAGCTTGCCTTTCTCCTCGTAGCTCTAGTATGGTGTATGTAAAATTGTAAATAGTTACATGTGGAGATTGGAAATGGATTCGAGATGATTGTTCCAAAATATAATGGTGCCAATTATCTGATTTAGCAAACTGGGCTGCTCTATCTCTACTGCGTCCAGATCCTTGGGACAATCTGATTTAGTTCTGCTGCGGTGCCGTTCGACAAGTGAAGCCAATGCACCTTGAAACTGAAATCATTTCGAAAAGAGTCAAAACTATATCAGACAAGCTTGCGATTCATAAATTTAGGACAATTTTTTTTCTATGCTAGTCTTTGACTGATTTGTTCAACAGACCTGAATAATTCTGATAAATCAACTGTATTTCACTTTCATCACTGGATTAACAGACGGGTGCAAATTTGCAGCATGAATGGAACTGATTAATTGAATCAATAGCAGACTCACTGAACTGTGACGGCAACCCTCAAGAGCATTCAGCTACAAGTCGGGCGCGGTGGTGAGGAATTGAGGATGCTGTTGATGCGGCATGGATGACTCCAGATGCTGCAACCTGCAAGCTCCTTGGCGTACTCGTTATCTCGGCCAGTCGGACGCCACATCACAGCAGCGCCGCCAGGGGCCGCTGCGGCCGGCGGACGGAGAAGGCGAGGGGAGGAAATCAGAGGCGGCGCGAAGGGGGTGGTTTGGGAACCCGCTCTTCAGGAAAACGTACGCGAACAACATCGTCGCCTACGCCATGGTGGCTTCAGCGAGCCTTCAGGAAGGCGACGGCGAGGAAGACGAACGGATCAAACAGGGAGAAGAATCCGAGAAGACCGACCCAGACAGGGGGTTTTGTGCAAAAAGTTGGATCGCAATTATTAATTGGATCCATTTAAGAGGCTTTTATGCAAAAATTTGGAACGCAATGATTAATCACGATCCAGTTAAGGGGGTTTTATGCAAAAATTTGGATCATTCAGGGAGGCTTTATGTAAATATATGGATCGCGATTACATGTCTCGATCCATTTTAGGGGGGTTTTCTCAATTATTTTGTCACGATTCGCCGCGCATTGCGAGACAGATTCACCCACCCTTCCCGGCGACGACCTCTGCGAGGCGCCGTTCCGACAGCTGCGGCAAAGGATGCACTGTCTAGGTGTAGAACGCGCCTAGGGAGTCCGGCGCAGCCGCGGCGTGCTTGGCGAGGCCGGCGGTGTAAGCTGCTGCTTACATGGATGCGGATGCGGAGTTGCCACTCCGTGTCTCCGTCCGCTTCACTGCTTCTCCCGATGGTTCGTCGGCTGGAGCGCTCCTTCACGCCCCGCTCTGGTGAGAATTCCATACCTGACAACTTATTCAGATTGCTTGTTCATGTGCACAACTCAGCAGAAGCCACAGGCCACAGCCTCAGCCTATACAAAATGGATCTGCGCGTGCACTAACTAACTAATACTTGAATTTGAGCTGATTACTACTGGCCATTAGCCCTGGTTCAGCTGAGCTTGATGCTTATGAATTCCGATTTGTGCAATCAGATTCAGATTAGATTTTGCTAGGCCATCAATTGACCATGAAGGCAAACGTAGTAGACTTATGCAATCAGAACACACTAGAGTACGAGCTGCTGAATTGAGAAAGACGTAGTTCAAGCATCCTGGCCTCCCGGGCCTCAATTTTATGGGGTTGCTGCTATCTGTTTCAGTGTCGTTCCAAGTTGCTCAGAAATAAGTTGGTTTCCGAATATTTTGGCACCCTGACTCTCTCTCTCTCTCTCTCTATCTATCTATCTATCTATCTATCTATCTATCTATCTATCTATCTATCTATCTATCTATCTATCTATCTATCTATCTATCTATCTATCTATCTATCTATCTATCTATCTATCTATCCATCCATCTATCCATCCATCCATCCATCCATCCATCCATCCATCCATCCATCCATCCATCCATCCATCTATCTCCTGATTGCAATTAGCTGAAGAGTCAACATCAATGCCTCCATATGCAAGAGGCAGGACACTTAATTTTCCAGGCAGGTACGGGATTCACTTACTGCTTTTAGAGTTTTAGGTCTGTGCTCTGTACTTGCAGTTGCATGCTAGGTGTTGGTGAGCAGCGCTCTGATTGCTGCGAATCGTGCAACTTGGTCGGCAGTCCCATATCTCAATTTCTACAGATGGTCTGCATGATTTGTAGCATTGCACGCGACACCTGTTTCGAAGTTTCGTGGTAGTTGCATGCATTGTCCAAAGGGCCTAATCCTAATTTTCACTCACATGCCACGCCGAACCAGTTTTTGCTGGAAAGTTCAGACCCTGGTTAGTAGTGGTTGTGAATCCATCCATACTGTTTCTCCTACTTTAACTGCGGTAATATTGATTGCATGCAATACTATTTGTTACTTGGGCATTTACTTGGATTTTCAAGAGACCATTTACTTTGAAGCAAAATAAATCTGCAAATAAAAAACACTTAGTCTATGAGACATAATTTGCTGAACATTTGCACTTTTGCTGGCTTGAGCCCACAATTTCATCTTTGGTTAGATATCATACACTGTCCAATGTTCAAAGCTTAACTCCCTTTGCCATTTATGATTTCACCTAAGCAATGTCATAACCATGGTTTGGTTCAGCAGCGGAAATGGGAACAACAGTTGTTGCTCAGTGCCATATGCAGTAAATTTTTTGATTTCAAGAGAAGATCTTGCAGAACAAACTTGTTGACTCATCGTGTAAGTACGAACATGTTATTAACCATTTATCAATAAAATGTAGCGTATTTACAAAAAACAAGAATAATGGGCTAATGGCTCTAACTTGCTAATTTGCGATCTTCCTTGATCACTGGCAGGATCAAAGGTCTCTGCAGAGATACCTCTTTTTGATACAACCTATGAAAACCTACTTTATATACAATTAGGAGCTGCATACAGCAACTGGCTGTGCTGATGGTGCCCCACAATATGCGTAGTGGCATGGCATTGCCATGGTGCTCAGGAATGCTCTCTCTATGTCAGCAGAGGCGCTTCTTCTGAGTAGGCACATAACATACTCCATGGCTGCAGCATCACATGGGATTGTGATCCTCCCATCATTCGTGAAGCCAAATTCCTCATGGGACATCTGCAGGACTTGTGTGAAGACAGTCTTGGTGAGGTATGCCAGTGGCACCTCATGTTAGTTCGATCTCTTCACCGTTACGGCCCAAAGGCCGTAACGGGTTGGATCCCGCGCCCTGGTCGGGGGCGCCCAACCAAACCATGGTTGGTGGGCCCCCGTCGCACAGTGCTATAAAGAGGGGGTGGGGACCACGGCTCGCAGTACGAGGTTCACCGCGCCGCCGCTACACCCCACCCCACAAACCCTAACCGACCGAGGGAGCACTGGAGCGGCGGGAAGCTCCGCCACCGCCGCCACCGCGTCCCTCCTCCTGGATCCGGCGCACCCGGTGCCACCGCCCGACGCTCGACCGGAGAGTTCCGCATCCCGTCGTCCCCGAGCCCGCATCGCTACCTCTACGTCGGGCCGGCGCCGCCCCTGCGACCCCGACGCTAGAGATGGCCTCCGACTCCGCGCTCCCCTCGAACCCAGATGGTCTGCGACCCTCGTTCTCCCTCTGTTTCTTTTTAGTAGTTGCTTTAGGTGTAGTAGATCTAGATCTAGGTGGTCAAGTTCCTTATCTGTAATCATTAAGTGTCTACCCGGAATGATTAGCTACTGGTGTTTTGTGTTCGGTTAAGTGCTTAAGATCTAACAATGGTATCAGTGGTCAGGCCAGTTAGCATTTTATTTCGGGGTTAGATCTATTTCAATCAGTGTAGCAAGTAGAAGGAGATGACCCCAAATCTCTTAGATCTGGGGGAGAGAACACTGGATTCGAAATAAAAACGTTGAAAAACGCATAAAGGTTGAAACCCTAACCCTAGATCTTGCTCGGGTTAGGGGAAGGAAACACACATTCACGCATCAACAGAGGCTACCTAACCCCAGATCCACTCGGGTTAGGGGAAGAAATTAAGCAAAAGATGCAAATCGAGTAAAAACAAACCCTAGATCCAAAAATATTTTTTTCCCCGAGATTAACCACCTAAAGGAAACCCAACTAGCAGCCACCGCTCCTGTGCGGGTTGACCCGCCGCCGTGCGGGGCTTGATGAGCAGGAGCTCGCCGCCGCGACGACGTGCGGGACAAGTTTTTTGGGCGCCACCACCGGCCGCTCGACGGCCGCGCGCTCACCCATGGGGTGGACGCGCGCGCCGGCGAGGGGCCGGCAGTAGCGCCGCACTCTTTACACCGGTCACCAGAGATGTGTTTTATTCTCTGGTTCTTGCGCTCTTGGTGATTTGGTGGAGAGGAAGGGCTAAAGGAATGTAAAGAAGGGTGCTGGCTGCGGGTTTTGGCCGGGGCGGCGCCTCCAACCGCCACCGGCGAGGCCGCCGGCCGTGGGGAAGACAGGACCGGCCGCCGCCGGACCCTGTGCAAGCGCTCGCGGGTGTGGGGGGGGGGGAAATGAAATGGAGTTAGGGTTTTCAGGGTCACCGGCCTTATATACCTGCCGAAATCGGTGGGGTGGATGCTGGCCGTTGATCTGAAATCGACGGTCCAAATGATATGGCAGCCGCACGGGCTGAAAAAGGCCCAGGCGGGTGTGCGAGCTGGGCCGGTTTGGCGGCCCGACCATTGGTCGGCCGGCCAAAAGCCCACGCGCGCACGCTAGGTAGGCCGCGGGCCAAATTTCGAAGCTGGGCCAATTTCGGTTTTCCCGTGAACAGTGCCATTTCTCTATTAAGTTTTAAATTTCAGAAGCAATTTTGTCTTGTTTAACTTGTTTTATTTGCTGTTTTAATTTAAGTTAATATCTCTGTTTAATTTTTTTGATAAATACATGAAATTTTACAGAGAGTTGAATGCTTCTGAAATTAAAGTTTTTTATCTGTTCATTTGTTTGTTTTTCCGCTGCGTTGATTTATTGTCTCTAGTTAAATTGAACCAAAGGGATATTTAATTAGAGAAGGTTTTTCCTTTTAAGAATATGTTATGATATTGTTATTTTTCTGGCCAAAGCTGATAATTACAATATTATAACCTGATATACTAAAGTTTTATGCATTAGTTCTATTTTTCTGCCCAAAGGTGATATAGAATTAATGTAGTAGCATGTTGTATGTATTAATTTTGACCAAAGTTAAATTGATGCATGCAATATTTATTGTTAAATGTTCTCACACTTTTTTCGAATTTTATTTTCAGCTCAAGCCGGGTATGTTGGTCGATCCCCGAGTTGACCGGCAACAACTACACGGCTTGGCGCAAGTTGGTGAAACTGGCATTCTTAATGCTGGATATGGAGTATGTGCTGACCACAGAGCGTCCTGCCGAGCCTCGGTGCACCGTCGAGAGGCAAATGAGACTGATGATGCATGGAAATTAAGGGAAGACGCCCACATCAAGGCGGAAAGTGAGCATCAACTCGCTAAAGCGAGGTGGGATCTAGACAACAAGAGGTGTCTAGCGATCATTCGACTAAGATGACAGAGGCAATTAAGGCGTCTATTCCCGAAAAGGATAAGGACGGAAGGTTACTCACCGCTCCGAGTATTTGGAGATAGTGGATAAGCAAGACTCTCATCACACTAAGACTTATGCCGTACTACTATTGGCGTTTGGTTGCAATGAAGTACACCGGTGGTGGTATAAGGGACCACATACTTAAGATGAGCAACATGAACGGCAAGCTTGCCGAGATGGGCATGGTCCTTCCCAATGAGTTTGTCATTCATTTGATTTTTAAGTCCCCGCCTCCCGAGTTTTCGGCTTTTGAGGTTAACTACAACACCATACCGGATAAGTGGGATGTGCACAAGTTGATTGCCATGTCGGTCCGGGGAGGAGGAAAGGTTAAAGGCTCGAATGGTGGTCTTGTTAACTATGTAAACCATGGTAAGAAGCCACGAAGCGAAGCTTTCCACATAAGAACTTTCAAGCTAAGAATCAAGCGGAAAGCGGACCTTCCAATGCACCTCCTCGGGGACGGATGAAGTCTAATGGAAAGGCTCCCATGCGGATTGATCGGCCTCCTAAACCTCGAAACCGCCTCGGCGGATGGAGTTTGCTCCAAACCGGTGTCACCGGTGCAAGAAGACGGGGCATTGGAAGAAGCAAAGTGTCCTAAGTGGTTGCACTTCATGTGGTCAAAGGGTGAGGACATTATTACATTTGTAGATGAATCCCCGTACTTAAGTTATAGTAAATCTACTTGGTGGATTGATTCGGGTGCAACAATTCATGTTGCTAATTCTATGCGGGGTATGACTACAACCGGAATCCTAACAAGAGGAGCAAGAACAATTAAGGTTGCGAATGGCGTCGAGGCCGAAGTTGAAGCCATTGGTGATCTCCCCATCAAGTTGAAGGACGGCTTCACGCTTCGCTTCATGACGTTCTTTATGTTCCATCGTTGAGTCGCAACTTAATTTCGTTTCATGTTTAGCAGACAATGGGTTTGAGTGTCAGTTTAGTGCAAAACATTGTTCTATTAAGTTAAATAATGATATTGTGGGTCTTGCCATCCGACAAGACAAACTTTACATGTTGGCTATTCATGATGATTGCTCTGAATGTGTTGATTCTGTGTGTGAAAATGCGAATGTTGAATCATCTACGAATGTAAGCAAGAAGCGGAAGCGAATTGATACCGTATCATCGAAATTATGGCACTGTCGCTTAGGCCATATTTCGAGGGGAAGGATGGAACGCTTAGTTAAGGAATCAATTCTTCCGCCGTTAGAATTTAATGATTTAGAACAATGCATAGATTGCATTAAAGGAAAGTTCATTAAACAAATTAAGAAAAGGCGCAAAGCGAAGCACAGGAGTGTTGGAGATAATCCACACAGACATTTGTGGTCCGTTCCCTGTGGCATCTGTGGATGGTTTTGATTCGTTCATTACATTCACAGATGATTATTCTCGATATGGGTACATCTATCCAATTAAGGAGAAGTCAGAAGCGCTTGAGAAATTTAAGATATTTAAGGCTGAAGTTGAAAATCAGCACAACTTAAAGATTAAGGTGGTGAGGTCCGACCGAGGTGGGGAGTACTACGGTCGACACACCCCGTATGGCCAAGTTCCCGGACCTTTTGCAAGGTTTCTACAGAAAATGGCATAGTTGCCCAAGATAGTACACCGGTGAACCTCAACGGAATGGAGTAGCCGAAAGAAGGAACCGTACCTTGATGGATATGGTTAGAAGTATGTTAAGCTACTCGACATTACCGATTAGTTTGTGGATGGAGGCATTAAAAACCGCCACTCACATTCTAAATAAAGTACCTAGTAAGTCAGTACCTACTACACCATATGAGTTATGGACGGGTAGGGAACCCTCCTTGAATTATATGCGTGTGTGGGGATGTCCAGCAGAGGCTAAAGTTTTCAACCCAAATATTGGGAAGTTAGACCCCAAGACAAGAAGTTGCCATTTCATTGGCTACACGGAAAAATCTAAAGGATATCGTTTCTCTTTGTCCTACCGGACATACAAGGTTTGTGGAAACGAGACACGCTGTTTTTCTAGAGGATGAAATGATCAGAGGGAGCAAGGCAGTTCGAAAGGTTGATCTTGAAGAAAAGCGGGTGTGCGCACCCACTCCGATGGTTGAAGAACCGTATTTTGAGCTGCCTGTTGTTCCGATAGCCACAGTGCAACCCACTGTGGTACCGGAACCTGTTGTTAGTACACCCGTGCCATCAGTGGAAGTAAATGAGGAAACTGTTCAACAGAATCCTACAAGTACAACTGATGCACCGGAAGAAACACAACAGCCCCAAGTGCAGGAAGAGCCAGTTGCAGAGGCTCCGAGGAGGTCATCAAGAGTCGAAAGTCGGCCTATCCCCGACGATTATGAAGTTTATGAATGTGAAGAAATTCACATAGAAGGTGATCCTACTTCTTATGAAGAAGCTATGAGTCGTCCCGATGCATCGAAGTGGCAAGAAGCCATGGAAGATGAAATGAAGTCAATGAGTACCAACGAGTTTGGGACTTAGAGGAAGTTCCTAAAGGAGCCAAAACAGTAGGCTGCAAATGGGTCTACAAGATAAAATATGACTCCAAAGGGAATATAGAAAAGTATAAAGGTCGGCTTGTGGCTAAGGGATACACGCAAAGAGAAGGGATAGATTACAATGAGACGTTCTCTCCAGTCTCGTGTAAGGATTCTTTTAGGATCATAATGGCTTTGGTGGCGCACTATGATTTGGAATTACACCAGATGGATGTTAAGACGGCATTTCTGAATGGAGATTTATATGAAGATGTATACATGACTCAACCCAAAGGTTTTGTTGTGAAAGGGAAGGAACATTTAGGATGTCGTTTAAGAAAATCCATTTATGGTTTAAAGCAAGCCTCTAGACAAAGTGGAATCTAAAGTTTGATGAGACCATCACAAAATTTGGTTTTAAGGCAAATGTTGAGGACAACTGCGTTTATGCAAAGTTTAAGAATGGGAAATTCATTTTCCTAATACTGTATGTGGATGACATTCTACTAGCTAGTAGTGATGTTAGACTACTACAGGAAACGAAAAAGTTCTTGTCTTCAAAATTTGATATGAAAGATCTTGGTGAAGCCTCATATGTTTTAGGCATTGAGATTCATCGAGATAGGTTGAAGGGGGTCTTAGGATTATCGCAAAAGGCATATCTTGAAAAGGTACTAAAGAAATATAATATGCATGCGAGTAGAGCCACACCTCGCTCCTATAGTAAAGGGCGATAAGTTTGGACTTCACCAATGTCCAAGGAACCAATATGAGATCGATCAAATGAAAATGGTTCCATATGCTTCAAAGAAGTTGGTAGCTTACGGTATGCACAAGTGTGCACTCGCCCCGATTTAGCATTTGTTACGGGAGTGCTTGGTAGATATCAAAGTAATCCAGGAAAGGATCACCGGATGATGGTAAAGAAGGCCTTTCGATATCTACAAGGCACGAAAGATTTAATGCTAACATATAGAAGGTCTGATTCCCTAGAGATAAAAGGGTACTCAGATGCTGATTATGCGGGAGATAGGGATGATAGAAAATCCACGTCAGGATATATATTCACTCTCGCAGGAGGAGCTATTTCGTGGAGAAGCTCAAAACAAGAACTAGTTGCAACATCTACGATGTATGCAGAGTTCATTGCTCGTTATGAGGCAACGGGACGGTGATGTGGCTAAAGAAGTTTATACCGACTTAAGAGTAGTGGATTGTATTCACAAACCACTACGGTTGTACCGCGATAATAAACCAAGGCAGTATTCTATGCTCACAACAACAAGTTAAGTAATGCTACCAAACCGATAGAAATAAAATTCTATGCGGTGAAAGACAGAGTCCGGGATAAAACTATAAGTCTGGAGCATTTAGGCACTAAAGAAATGTTAGCGGATCCGCTCACAAAAGGCTTACCACCCAATGTGTTCGGGAGAACACTTAGCCGTATGGGTTTAAGGGAAAGCCTATGATTCCTGACCGGGCCCATGTTAAGATCCTATCAAAATGGATAAGTGTATTGTGGCTGGTTAATCTGGTTGTGATTACAATTTAGATGACCCATGCTCAATATGTTTATTTGTGATGAGATGGATGTCAAGTAAAGGACTCGAGATTAAGTGAATGTTGTAGAAGAGATCGAGAGGGAGAATGTTAGTTCGATCTCTTCACCGTTACGGCCCAAAGGCCGTAACGGGTTGGATCCCGCGCCCTGGTCGGGGGCGCCCAACCAAACCATGGTTGGTGGGCCCCCGTCGCACAGTGCTATAAAGAGGGGGTGGGGACCACGGCTCGCAGTACGAGGTTCACCGCGCCGCCGCTACACCCCACCCCACAAACCCTAACCGACCGAGGGAGCACTGGAGCGGCGGGAAGCTCCGCCACCGCCGCCACCGCGTCCCTCCTCCTGGATCCGGCGCACCGGTGCCACCGCCCGACGCTCGACCGGAGAGTTCCGCATCCCGTCGTCCCCGAGCCCGCATCGCTACCTCTACGTCGAGCCGGCGCCGCCCCCGCGACCCCGACGCTAGAGATGGCCTCCGACTCCGCGCTCCCCTCGAACCCGGATGGTCCGCGACCCTCGTTCTCCCTCTCGTTTCTTTTTAGTAGTTGCTTTAGGTGTAGTAGATCTAGATCTAGGTGGTCAAGTTCCTTATCTGTAATCATTAAGTGTCTACCCGGAATGATTAGCTACTGGTGTTTTGTGTTCGGTTAAGTGCTTAAGATCTAACACCTCAAACTGCTTCCCATCACCCGAATACACAACACAGTGGCCCTTGGTTGCCACAAAGCAGCACCCATCGGCTTCCTTTGCCCCCCAAGAGGGACGCTTTCTCCCCAACGAGGCCATCCTTTGCTACTTCTTTGCCAGCTGAGCAACCCTCTTGGGACTGATCATGGCCAGTTCTTCGTTTCTTCTCTTTGGCTGGAAACTGAGGAGCTCTTATTTGATCTTGCAATGCTTTGTTTGTGAAGCTACTAGTGATGGTGTTAGGAGGAGATCTTAACCTGAATATATAGCTGAAGGAAAGAGCAGGGAGACCAGTCAAGTGGGATGATTGGCAGCAGACAAGGCCATGAGCACGGATGTGCGTATATTTTAGCTCAGATATTGAAGGGGCCAAATGTTTGATGTGTGCCGGGGCCAGTCAATACTGCAGCTTTGGTGCTTGCATTGCCACAAACAATGCAGTCATGCTGAGTGGTCTGAAGGGAAAGCGGTACAAGGACCCACGTTAATTAGGATCTTGGAGCAACATAGAGTGAGAGGGCCACACTAGTTCAGCTAGTTGTTGTGCAATCAGATCCTGGCCACATGATATGCAGGGCTGGGTCATGACCTTGTCTATGATTACCATGCTGCTTCTTACATGGGCATCCAGGAGTACAACTAGGCAACTAGCTGGTAATTCACATGGAATGCTGAAATGGATTACTAATTGTATAGTGATATGAAGCTGTCAAAGCTGTCAACCATCTTATGACATTCAGATACAATGTGTTATGGGCCCGAACAATTGTCAGATTATGTAGCACAATGATGATTGGATTCATATGGTTAAATAAGGCAGACAAATCACCTAAATTGCTAGATATCTCAATGTGGACTTGCAGATAGGATCGATCCTGACATCTTGGGCCCATTTTACATGTGGTCTTCATGAGGCATGCTTCCTGGACACAACGGGTCAGTATGGCAGAACATTGTGATATCCAAGCACCCAGACAGCCACTAGTGGCTCCGACAAGTGCCAAACAGATAACACCGGAGAAATCCAGTCAAAATCACATTGCTTTCTCTTGCGACACTGCATGTTCTGAGGTCATGACAATGTCTTGTTGCCAGCCTGAGCAGATGGCTCCTTCTCAACTGCTCCTCCCTCTCTCCTATAAATCCCATCTGCTCAACACCAACACTTCACCGGTCAATCAGCAAGCCAAGCATTAGTGCATTACGCCTTGCTCAACACCACCGGATACAAAGATACTCCGAACTTTTAGAGAAGAATAGAGGAGACCGAAGCACCCGGCAGCCATGATCAGTGCCAAGAGACTTGTTCAAATGGCAAGGAAGTGGCAAAGAACGGCGGCCCTCGCGAGGAAGAGGCTTATGTCAACACCGGCTAAAGAGACTGATGGATCATCATGCAGCACTTCATCAGTAGCCAGCAAGGGCCACTGTGTGGTGTACTCAGCCGAGGGGATGCGGTTCGAGGTCCCTCTGGCATACCTTGAGTCAGCGATCCTTGGGGAGCTCCTGAGCATGTCCCAAGAAGAGTTCGGGTTCTCTGGTGATGAAGGCAGGATCACGCTGCCCTGTGATGCCAAAGTGATGGAGTATGCCATGTTTTTGCTTAGGAGAGAGGCCTCTGATGAAGTGGAAAGGGCGTTCCTGAGCTCCATAGCAAGGCCTTGCCACTATGGAAATGGGTTGTTTCAAAGTGTGGGAAATAGTCAGCAAGTTGCTGTTTCTAGCTTCTGAAGATTAGCATTTAGGAAGCATCTGTAGACTGTAGTGCTGGTTTCACTTTTTATTCTCTTCCTTGTTTGATGTAAATAGTTACATATTGGATACTGGAAATGGAAGTGAGATGGGTTGTTCTGAAACAAATGGAGCAGATATATGCATGCCAAATTCTCTGGTCTAGCCAATTGAGCTGTTCTGCTCTTCTATTCCCTTCTTTAACGAGGAAGTAGAATCCTACTGCCAAAATGTAGATTTTGCTGTGTGTGTGCGCCCGTGCGGATAGCGTGCCTTTTCTTTGTTTCACACACAACAGGTCTTAACCTGAACTATTTCCTCTCTCCTGAAACGAATGAAACACAGCACTTCTGCATGTTTCAGGAAAAAATTTAAAACCGAATGACTGCCCACGAATCTCAACTTAAACACAATCAAATTGCTGAACTTATTAACACCAAATCTAATCTTAGCTAAAACACGATCAATATTTAAAATGATTTGTCCGTTTCAAGGCTCTGCAGAACTATGGATTCGCCTCAGGTCCAATAGCAAAAATGCAAACACGTATCAGTGGTTCTAAATTAGACGGTAAGTTGCAGAAGCGTAAATGAAACTGTGCGCCCTACGACACACCGGAAAACAGGAGCAATAGTTTGCCTGAAATAGCTGAACCCCGATAATGAGTGTACGGACAGGAGCCCAGTATCAAGGATAACGGCGGCATGCACACAAATACAGTGGGGCTCAACAATATAATCCACCGGCGATTTTCTCGGCTAAAGTGTAAAAAAAAAAGTTGAAATCGTGTAGGTCCATGTAAGAAGAGGCGACGAAATGGAGATCACATGCGATGCTGGTGGTCCAATATCAGACCGCCATGCCAATTGAAGAAGTGACATGAAGCTGTCGAGCAAGTTGCTTTGGACCGCTGAAAATTTGCCAGACTTTGTGTCTCAGATAATCTGAGGGCCCAATTCAGATCATTAAAAAGGACATCCTAATCACTAAAAATGCTTGACGTACATATCCCACTGATATGATACCCTCAAGAAGACCACATGCTTGTTGGGTGGTCAGTATGTGAGTACATTTGTTGTGGTATCCAATCCAAGCACCCACACATTGCTGCTAGCTTAGTGGCTCCAAGCTTCCAACAAGTCGCAACACAGGATGGCCCCGGAGAAATCCAATCAAGATCACATCGCTTTCTCTTGCAAACACTGCATGTTCAGAGCTCGTGGCCTTGTCTCTTGCCAGCCTCACTCGATAGCTGCTCTTACCCGCATGCTTGTCTCTTCCCCGGTTTCCCCTCAACTATAAATCCATCGGCTTACCAACACTTCATCAGTCCATCAGCAAGCCGAGCACTACAGCTAGCAGCAGCTGAACATCATCCGATGCAATCCGAAGTTCTCTGAAACCTTTAGTAGCCAAAGAAAAAGCAGGAGAAGCAACCATGGTCAGTGCCAAGAGACTCGTCCAAATGGCGAAGAAGTGGCAGCGAATGGCCACCCTGGCGAGGAAGCGGGTCACGTCGGCGCCGGCGGAAGAAGCCGAAAGGTCGCCGTGCAGCACGTCGCCGTCGGTGGCCGGCAAGGGCCACTGCGTGGTGTACTCGGCCGACGGCCGGCGGTTCGAGGCCCCCCTGGCGTACCTCGGCACGGCGATCTTCGGCGAGCTCCTGAGACTGTCGCAGGAGGAGTTCGGGTTCGCAGGCGACGACGGCAGGATCACGCTGCCCTGCGATGCTGCCGTGATGGAGTACGTGTTGTGTTTGCTCAGAAGAGACGCGTCGGAAGAGGTCGTGAGGGCATTCCTCGTGAGCTCCATCATGGCGAGGCCCTGCCACCGTGGAAATGGCTTGGCGAAATCTATGGGTGTTAGCCAGCAAGTTGCTGTTTCTAGCTTCTGAAGATTAGCATTAAGAGATTGTTTTCTTTTTGTCGCATGGCACATGTATATACATTGTTGGAGATTGGAAAAAAAAACTACATGATTGTTCGAAAAGAAATGACGTTCTTTGATGTGTATAAAATAGACGTGTGCAGATCTGACTGCAAGCTTCATGATGTGAGTACGTGACTCTGTCAGTCTGTCTCAGGGCTCTCGGACGCCTCACCACTTCAGCATCCTCTCCTGAATCCTGACCCTTCAACACAGACGGTGGCCTGGCGTTGTTCCTTAACTCCATTGTTAGTTCCCTTGATGGCGATGGAAAATTCAGGGTGGAAGCGGAGAAACTTATTAGTAAAACACAAACTGCATTTATTCCAGGGAAATACATTTTGGAAGGGGTAGTGATCCTACATGAAGTGCTACATGAGATCAGAATACAGAAAAGCCAAGGTGTGATACTGAAACTAGATTTTGAGAAGGCGTATGATAATGTACACTGGGGTTTTATGTTTGAGGTGCTCCGGAGGAAGAATTTCCCCCCAAAATGGCTAGAGTGGATGAAGCAGATCATAGAGGGGGGTAAAGTGGGAATTAAAATCAATGGGGAGCCTGGAGACTTTTTCAACACACACAAGGGGCTTAGGCAAGGAGACCCATTGTCACCACTACTCTTTAATCTTGTAAGTGACACACTTGCAACCATGCTTGATAACGCACGAAGAGCGGGGGGAAATTAAAGGTTTAGTGCCCCATCTGATAGAGAGAGGCATAACACATTTGCAGTATGCAGACGATACATTCATTTTTGTCGGCATGGATGATCTCATCTTTAACAATTTAGTTGCTACATCTCCTGATATATGCATTTTCTGAACAATATCCTTCATGCAGAAATGGGGTATACTGCACAAGGAGAAGGAACAACTGTGGATAAATTCGGTGACACTCAAGCTCAAACACCAACTGTCTTTGTCAAACTCTGAAGTTTGAAGCTGATTCAAGGAAGAACAATTGAACGGAGCCCGGAAGATTGTCATTCACTCTATTCTTTCTTTCTTTCAAACATTTGTAGCTTAAAGCTGGAAAACTTGTTCTGCTCTGGTCCTGGCCCATGCAATAGAATCCTCCTGTTCCGGAAGGAGGTTTGTCTCCTCGATGAGGGTCCACAGTGTGATGAATTCTGAGTAGTGAGCCGTCGTGAAGCCCACAGGGTGGTTTAGGTCCTGGATCCAGTTGTCGTTCTGCAGGGCCTCCGCAACCTTGCGTTTCTTCCTTCGGGATTTGTTGTAGAGTAGGGGCGCCAAGTCCTTGGGTCGTTTACCTTGTAGCCAGCCAGAAAGCCAGAAGGTCGCTTTCTTCCCATTTCCCAGCAAGATTCGTGTGCATCGAGCAAATAGTCGTCTGTCGGTGTCGTCACAAGGCACCTCCATCCCCACCCAGGCCTTATCAGTAGCAGTCCATTCCTGCCAAAGCCATCGTAGCCTAAGGGCACGAGCGAATTTGTCCAAGTTAAGTAGTCCAAGTCCGCCCAGGTCGCGAGGTAGGGTGGTTTTTGTCCAGTTGACTTTGCATTTGCCACCAGAGATAGTCTTGTCGCCGGCCCACAGGAAACTCCTCCTGATTCTATCCAAGTCTCTGAAGACCTCCTGCGGAGGTTTAATGGCCGTGAGGAGGTAGATCGGTTGGGAAGTTAGCACAACTTTGGTTAGACAGGCCCTTCCTGCCTGCGAAAGATTTCTACCGTTCCACGTCGAGAGTTTCCCCGCTGCCTTGTCGACCAAAGGCTGAAAGTCCAACCTCTTCAGGCGCCTCGGGGTGAGGGGGAGACCCAGGTATTTGAGGGGGAAAACAGCGCGGTTCACGGGGAAGTTGGCTAGGATCGCGTTGATGTCAAGTCCCGTGCAGGCGATAGGTGTGACACTCGTTTTTTGCAGGTTAGTCTGCAGGCCGGTTACAATGCCGAAGTTGAGCAGGATGGACTTTAAGTTGGTAACGTCGGTGATTGACGGTTTTAAAAAGATGACAACATCATCATCATAAAGGGATGCTCTAATTCTTGCCGCTTTACTGTTTAGTTTGGTCAGCAAACCCCTCTCAGTAGCGATTTGGAGCAACCGGTGCAGTGGGTCAATGGCAAGGATGAAGAGCATGGGGGAGAGGGGGTCCCCCTGCCTTAGCCCTCTTTCGTGCTGGATCGGGTCGAGCGGAATGCCATTCAGCATGATTCGCGATGAAGACGTTGTTAGAAGAGCCGTTATCCAGTTGCGCCATTTCGGTGGGAAGCCTCTGCGCTGGAGGAGAGTTAGCAGGTAGTCCCATCGTACAGAGTCAAAGGCCTTAGAGATATCCAACTTCAGGAGGAGTGTCGGGTTTTTTGCCCGGTGAAACTTCCTTGTGAGGTTGCGGACGTATAGGAAGTTGTCGTGGATGCTACGATTTTTAATGAAGGCGCTTTGACAGGGGGAAATCAGATCGCTGAGGAAAGGCGTGAGGCGTAAGGCGAGCACCTTGGTTATAATCTTGGCCACCCTGTTAATGAGGCTTATAGGTCTGAAGTCACCAACCGAAATGGCGCCGTCTTTTTTCGGGATGAGGATGATATTTGCTTTATTAAGGAGGTCGAGGTCTCTACATCTCAGGTTGTATAGTGAGTGGATTGCAGCCATAATGTCCGACTGAATCAAAAGCCAGCATTTTTTGAAGAAGTGTCCCGTGAAGCCATCAGGACCCGGCGCCTTGTCCTGGGGCAAGAGGCAGATCGCCTGCCAAACCTCAGAAACCGTGAAGGGGCGATCAAGAGAGGAGAGGTCTGCCGTGGGTAGCGCCAAATCGGTCCAAGAGAAGTCTCTCGTGCGGGGGAGAGGCGCGGCCATAGCTTTTTCGAAGTGTTCCTGTATTAGGCGCTGTTTGTCAGAGTGTTTGAAAAAATACTGAGGTCCCTCTTGTAATTTTTGGATGAAGTTCTTCCTCCTTCTACCATTGGCCCTTAGGTGGAAGAAACGTGTGTTTGCGTCCCCTTCCCTGACATATGAAATTCGTGCGCATTGCTTCTTTCTCGCCTTTTCGATGACCAGCCATCCTAGGATACGCTTTTTGAGTTTACTTCGTAGGCTTGCCTCTGCCGAAGAGAGGTCTCTGAAGTCCTGGGCTTCGTCAAGGCGCAGAATTAATTCCTGTGCCATCAAAAGCTTGTGACGGGCCTCCGACAATAAGGAGCGGCTCCATTTCTTCAAAGCGGTGGCGGTTGTGTGAAGTTTATGCCCCAGACGGTGGAGAGGCTCCGTGTGCGACGTAGGTGACTGCCAGGCTTTGGCGACGGTATCATGAAAGTAAGGGAGTTTCGTCCAGAAGTTCTCGAATTTGAAGGGGGTCGCTCGTCTCGGGGTTTCCTGATTTGTCAACATCAGGGGGCAATGGTCAGAGTGTGCGGATGATAAAGCGTGGAGAGTGTGGCTGTCAAAGGTTAGGTCCCACGCTTGATTGCAGAAGACTCGATCAAGTCGAACCAGTGTAGGGTGTCGCCGCTCATTACTCCAAGTGTACTTTCGGTTCTGAAGGGTCAACTCCTTAAGCCCGCAGTGGTCAAGAGTCCTTCTGAAGCGCGACATGAGGTGTAGGTTGATGTTGCGGTTATTCTTGTCCCGAGCCTTATAAATCAAATTAAAATCCCCCAGCAGTAGCCAAGGCGAGTCATCCTGGGGCCTCAAGTGGCGAAGGTGGTTTAGAAAAAGCTCCTTATCCGGTCGTCTCGAAGGACCATACACTATGGAGAGTGTGAAGCTGGTCATGTTGTGTCGAAGGGTGACGTCCGCCGAGAGGGAGTAACGGCCAATGCGCACGTTGGTAACAGAAGCGTCCGCAGCGTTCCAAAGCAGAAGGATACCCCCTCTGGTTCCTAAAGCGGGTTTGAAGGCGTAGTTGTTTAGTCGGTAGGCGCCAAGGAAAGCCGCCAGGCCCGGATCAATGTTTTGGAGCTTAGTTTCCTGGAGGCAAGCAATATGACAGCGATTTGACGCCACTGTATCGTTCACGGCCAAGCAGCGGGCAGTCGCATTCAAGCCCCTGACGTTCCAAGAGATTAAGTCGAGGTTGTTGTTGTGATTCATTAAATAAAGTTGAGTTCGCAGTGCAGTGCAGTGCAGCCGTGGACCGGCGCGGCGGGCAGACAGTGGGAGATGAGGGCGAAAGCATGCATAATCCGCAAACGAAAGTGAAAGTAGTTTGAAGCCCGAAGGTCGCAGCCAGCAGGGCACGAAGTACATGAGAAGCAGACAGTGGTATGCGAAGGCGCCCGAAGGTCAAGGCCAGCAGGGCGCCGTGGAACAACGAAGTTCAAGTGTTTGTGAAACATGGTGGAAACAGTTTACTCAGGGGCCTCACGGGGGATCAGGCCGCCTCGTCGGCAGGAGCGAGCTCCCCGATGGCCGCACCGGCGTGCTGGAGAAGCGTGTTGTCGACCATTCCGGTTTCTTCGTTGTCGAGGTCGAAGAGAGCTGTGAGCGCCGCGATGACGTGCTGCGGGAGCGGTCCTTGGAACATGTCGACGAAGTCACTGAGCACCCTGTCGATGGGGTCCTGATCCTCCGCCTGGAGACCGAGCTTGCGGCATAGGTGCCGTTGCGAGCGTTCCATCGCCGGCATGGACGGGCGTTTGGCGAGGCGGGCACTGCGGCGCACGGGCGCCATGTTGAAGACCCGTTGCTGGCGTCCGCGTCGAGGGGCCGGTTGAGATAGCACCGGTTGCTCGATGGAGGTGATCAGGTTGTGGACGCCGAACTGTTGCTGGTGCTCGCTGTCGTCGCGTGTGCCGGCATGCTGCTGAGGCCGGTTGTCTTCTTTCTCGGCCTCCTCGTGCGTTGGCGCCATGGTGAGGATAGGCGTGCCGCCTTCCGCTTGCTCCTCGGTGGGCAGGAGCAGAGCGTCAAGCGCGCTGGCCACCTCCTGGATCGACGGCGCGTTGTGGCGTGGGGGAGGGTGCGTGTTGACGAGATGCGCACGAAGACGGCCGAAGACGTCGCTGACCGCCACGGTTCGGAGCATTTTTTTTCCGACTAACGTTTTGAGCATCCGCACAACAAGTTTCTCTCTTAAGTCTTAACTGTATATAGGTGCTCATATGTGACTGTTCGTATGCTTGCTGTTCTTGACTGCAACTTTTATGTTGCTTCAAGTAAAGGATCATAAAGGCAAGTGTGATTTTGCCTGTAGGTATTGTAGGCTCCTTCTACAGCTACAGCATTCTCAAAGTTCTAGGAACAAAGAATGCCGTGATTTCATTGTGGTTGATAGAAATATAAAATTGCCTTCTTTCCTTCCAACTATGCCAGAGTACTTTACATGCCAGAGTCCAAAGTATATTACATCAAGATATGCAAAATCCTACATATGTTCAGTGTAGGAGGAAATAATTATCTGTATTCTTCCGACCCTAGATGGATGAGTATATAGACAGTGATACATGTGCCTCTATATGGGTCATACACACACATACTCTAACACCCCCGCAGTCTGGATTACCGGCGCAACGGTGTACGAGACTGACCAACAAAGAAAGAAACTCACACACACAGGCCCCCCGCAGCCACAACTAGCCACTGACTACGTTGAGGCTGGACCGAAACTCCGAGAAGGTCGAGGAGGGAAGACCCTTGTGAAGATGTCAGCGAACTGGGAGATGGTCGGTACCTGGAGAACACGGACATCGCCGATAGCCACCCGGTCACGAACGAAGTGCAAGTCAATCTCCACATGCTTCGTCCGTTGGTGCGCATCACACAGCCGTCAGACCGCACCACCAGTACCCCTGGCGCGGGCTCGGGGGCTAATCCGACCACTATCCCCGCCTGACCCCCTCTGGGGGCAGAATCACCATCAGCAGGGGCCTCGGCTGCCCCACGGCCCCGACCCCCCGGCTCGCCACACGAGTCCGCTCTCACCCTTGTTGGGGATCATGGGGAACTGTTGCCCGCGCGGCCTCCGCCACCACTCCCTCCCGCTGCTATGGCCTCGTGGTCGCGGTTGTGGCGCGCGACGCTTCGCCCATCGCCGCCGCACCTGCCGCCACCCGCGGTGGCCTTTCTGAGCGTGGCCTCGTCACACCTGCGACGTCCCCAGCTTGAGTGCCTTAACAGGCGCGAGGGCGGGGGTAGCGGGTGACGTCCTGTCAACGGGAAAAAGGAGAGGTAAGTGATCGCATCATGATATCAAGAACACGAAGGAAGGAACGCACGACACCTTAACTTGGAGAAACCCCGCTTGCGCTTCCTTGAGGGCTCAGGGGGCACCTCCCCAGCGCCTGTCGACATCCTTGGCGACGATCCCCCGACATGCAGCATTGCGCCCGCCTCTGGGGTTGGCTCCGTGGCGACCCCCTCGACCCCTGGTGACAGGGGCGGCGTGGGTTCCCACCTATCGGAGGTGGTCCGCTCCCCTCGCTCTCCTCCTCGTCCTAAAACGAGTTTTCCGGCTCTTGCGGAGGGGAGAGGCCCTGCTGCTCCCGCAGCAGGTAATCCTCGTTGTACCTATTGAGGCGCTCCTACCTCCTGATTCTACTTTCCTTCGCCCGTGCTGCCCGGCCCCGCTCCCTCTGCTGCCCGACGCGGTTGTTGGCCTGCGACCGAGGCGTTGGCGGATTCGATGTAGGGACATGACGCCCACCCCCTGCCGCCAACGGCCGCCGTTAGGCCAAACACGAAGATAAAGGGAGGGAAAGGCGGAAGGGTGGTACTCACCTGGTCGGCGTCTGGGAGCATCACGAACGACCACAGGTCATCATCACTATGCCGCACCGCCTTGGGATTCACTGCACGCCTCGCACGAGTGGCCGCGTACCCCTGGGTGAGCGGCTCTTCTAGCAACCGCGGGCGCCAAGGACACGGTGGCCGCGTACCCCTGGGCGAGCGGCTCTTCCAGCAACCACAGGCTCGCCAAGGACAGGGTTGGCTGTGTCACTCATCTCAAAGATGAGGAGTTCCCTCTCCATGAGGGGGATTATCCGCTGATGATGGAAATTGGCGATGATAGACGCCACCGTCAGCTCGGCATTCGCCAATTGGCTTATGGCATTGGTGAGAGGCTCGAGCCTCCGCTGCCTCACCGGGGTGACACCCCGTACGCCCACGTGGTGGGCTTCTCCTTCAGCACCTTCCCAGTGTACGGCGGAAGGCCGGCGCCATGGTTGCGGAGGTAGAACCACCCCTTCTCCCAGTAGGAGTTGTTCGACGTCATCGTGCAAGGCAGGTACAACTCCCTCCGAGAGTCACGCACCGAGAGTGTGAGGCTGCCGGCACGGACCACTCGGCGTGTCTTCTTCTCCCCTGTGACGAGAGTGTGGAGCTCGCCGCGGAAGAGGTGGACCCACAGGTCCCAGTGCGCCAGGATCCCCAAAAATCCCTCGCAGACGGTGACAAAAGAGGCCGCAGGTGATATGGAGTTGGGGGCGAAGTTGTGGAGCTCCACCCCGTGATGATGGCACAACCCCCGCATGAACTTGCTCGCGGGGGTGTTGAAGCTGTGCTCGTGTAGCCACAGGAAGCTGATGATGTAACCCGGCGGAGGATTCGGTTCCTGATCTGACGACGACGGGATCATCCACGTCGGATTCGGGTCGTCGCCAGCCAGCGCCAACTGACCGCCAAGCACCAGCACCTTCAGCGACTGCCGATCCACCATTGATTGAGGCTACGGGAACGCATCCAACACATGAATCGAAGACATGCCAGGGAAGGCGAAGGAGCACGAGCAGCTATGGGAGAGGAAAGGCACGGGCGGATCCGGAGCGGCGAAACGCGTAGCGGTGAGGAGGATGAAGCGTGAGGAATGGGTGCGAATGACAGAAGTAAGGAGTTTCCCTCTTGCACCCCCTGCATTTATAGGATCGGAAGGGGCGGAGCCCCCAGAAGCGCGACGTGCCACGACAGTAAATGCTGGCGGCACCCCATGTCGCTGACGCTTGGGCCCCACCACGCCGAAACGGCCGCGTGCACGCGCACGCGCCATGATTACCGTGTGGTAACCCAAGGGACGCAACGTCTCGTCTCCCTCACACGTCACCCATGTCTAGACCTGAGCATTTTTCAGGTCGGGCCGGGTTCGGGCCGGGCTCAAAATTTTTTTTGTTATTTCGGGCCGAAAAAATCCTACCCATGGCCATCCCACTGGGCGCGTCGGGCCTCAATTTTCGGGCCGGGCTCGGGCCGGGCCCGGGCTTGGGCGGGCCGCCCGCGCATTTTATAGTGTAAAACAACTAAAAACAACATTTCGGGTAGCCGGCTCGGGCAAAAAAAAAAAAAAATTCGCGGTCTTCAAGATCTCTCGCCCACGCCCGTCCAGTAAGACTCGTGGGCGGGCTCGGCGCGGGCCGGCCCGACCCCGGCCGGGGCCGGGGCCGGGTCGGGCCGGGCTCAAAATGCTCTGGTATACCCATGTCGTGCCGCCTAAAAAGGAGGACCCACTCCGCACGATCTGCACCACATCAGCCACTTGTCAACGACAGGGGTTCCTTCTGGCGTAAGGTTAGCCCCCTGTGAAACTCAAGCTGGGAACTCGAGGGCTGATCCCTCGATGGGACACGATTGACGCCCGATCCAAAGCAGGTTGTGGCAGCAAGACCACAGCCTGTCGATACGCCCTCGAAGAACGAACTCGAGGATCCCCAGGGCTCAGGCCCGCATAGCTCTACTGATCAGCGGCTCGAGGCCCAGCCCGCTGAGGGTACGATGGGCACCGCAGATGCCCCTCGATTTGGGGATTTATTGATCAGCGGTTCAAAGCTCAACTCGATAACAGATCAGTGAGCGCCACATATCCACCGAGACGAGAGCACCTAGTGCCACCCCGCAAAAGCCCTACTAATCAGAGGTACGGAGCCTGACCCCCGGCGGGTTCGAACAAGCGCCTCAGATTGATAGAGTTAGGAACAATCTAGACACGCGCAATCCAGCCTCTCCCCGAATGTTAAGTTCGGGGGCGCCCTACATATCGTGTTCAAGGCCAGGACAGGGGCAGCCAATTGAGGATCCCATCGAGGGAGTGCTTCCACGCCCTCGGCCCCATCGAACGGGACCAAGCCCTGCTTGACAAACCCCTGCAAGCGCTCACATGGGCGTGTCTCCGGACTGTGAGCCAACCCCTATCGAATGGGGCACGGACGCCCACTTGAACTATCCGCTAACAGATCGCCGAGGTGAACGTGCTCGCCGCCCACTCGAGGGTAGCGCGGCTTGCCTCACCCCTCTACCCTGTGGAAGGGCAACGAGGTCATAATAAAGTCGAGAGTCTTCATCTGATCACCCCTGATTGGGCTAGGGTTCGGGGGCTCCTCACACCACGACCATCCCGACAGTCACCACTCCTAGTGGCCATCATATGGCTGCAGCACATATGATGCCCTAGATTCCGTCGTGGCACCTTTGGTTATGGGACAACAACATCACCAACATAAAGGATAGAGTAGGAGATATTGAAATCCGCCATGCGTATGCACGTTAGTTTCCCCAAGGTTCCCAAATGCACATGCTATGCAAATGCATGCTCAAGAAGGGACATATTTATTTATTTATTTATTCTCAAAATGTTGTGAGCAAGACCATGAGGAATAAGCTCATGATTGAAAGTTCGAAGTAACCATGACAAGGATATCAATACCAAGAATATCTTAGTGCTTCAACCTATTTAAGGACAAAAGGGGTTGGAGGGAATATAAGTCGATGGAGATAACATGTTGAAAAGAGAATTCACCATTGATGATTGAATTCTAAGATCAAGACATTTCCACTGACATGGTAGAATAGCAAAAGTTCTTTCCTCATGCTGGGCAAAACTGGGGTAGTCATCGGTACAAACATACACCTAGCAACCTTCTGGCAGTTGCGAACAAAATTCAACTGAGAAACCAGAGTCCTAAATTTTCCAATTTCTCGGCAACTTAGCAAGATTAGGAGGCACCTTTTTGGTACTCAAGGTTGAGCTAGATCATTTAGGAACAAGGTGGAAAGATGAAAGTTTAGGGTGCTGATTTCTGAAAAACAACAAGATCCGGGTTCGCTTAGAAGGGTGCAACTCAAGATATAAAGAAGCTATAATCAAGAATTTTTTTTGAGCAATAACTAGATTAGATATGGAGCAACTTTGGTTTAGAACATCTATTTTAATTACTCCTAGAACATGGTGCAAAAGCACGGCGAACAAACTTTTACACTATTCTAGTTTATAGAAAGCACAAACTAGCAAAACTACCTTAGAGAGCATACAAAGGTTCTGTTTTTGGGTCCATTTTAAGTTGTTGTCGATTTTTAACATGATGCAAGACGTCCTATTCGACCTCTCATGGCAATCAAGCTAAAAATCGGAGTTAGTGCCGGTGGCAAGGCTTTATTCGTCTCTCCTTATAATATCTAGTCGAGAGCTACTCGGTACTCACTTAGCGACTAACGAAGCGTTGTTATGTACCTGCAGAAAAAGAACCTTCCGTGCCAGCACATCACGAAAGCGTCCACATACATTACCTTTCACAATAGAAACGACATCCAAGCGTTAAGCCACTGCATGGACAGCGTCCAACCTCGGACACCCTCCGTTTGAATGGAGTGTATCCTTGCCTCGCATACTCGACATGCGGAATGCACACGTATAAAACACGTGGCGACATCACAACTCATGACCAGACGCGAATGTGGGATCCGTGGAATGGATCACTCCATCAACCCTCGCAATTCCCGTGATGCGGCACAACACACGTATGAAACACGTGGCTCACTAGTTTGGTTGTGCAAGAAAGTAAGTCTGACAGAATGTAAATGTGCTGGAAGTTAGCAAAATAAACAATAGGTTAATAAGCCACCTGAAAGAACCCAAAAAAATTCCCTCTAGGGCCTCTCGGTCTAGTTTATCCTTAACGGACCAACATGTTTTGCAAATCCAAACAATCTTGGTAAATTTTATTCAAAAACCAGTGATTAAGGTTATTATTTAATCTCCGGTGCATATAATTGCTCTGATGCCAACTGTGACAACCCGCCTAGGAAAATACCGTACTATTTCCTAAACCAATCCACTTTGGTCATTAAGCAATAATAAATATCATTCTGTCGTTAGTTGCCGGGTTAACGCCTGGTAAATCACTTATACAGCAACAAGGATCGACATATATGCATAAAAAACTCACGCGAAGGCGAGTCCAGAGATAAAACATAATTAACATCCAAAATTTACCCCGAAAGGTTTAATTATTACAAACTAAAGTCTTTTACATGACAACGCAGTTCAGAGTTTTTGAAACAGCGGAATTAAACTAAACGGAACGCAGAAACACCACGGGAGGCCAGCCATGATGCCTTCATTCGTCGTCCTCCACGCACTCCAGCTCCCACGGGCGGGATCTCTCCGGGCCACACATCAACAAAGGCATTACCTGGAACAACAGATTATAACAAGGCTGAGTATACTAATACTCAGCAAGACTTACCCGTCGGTGAAAACTATTTCACCAACTCTAGACATGATAGGCTTTTTGGCCACTGGGGTTTCTTTTGCTGAAAAGCAACAAAGAGTATGTCCGTACTTTCAAGATTTTAGCACAACTTCTAGTTGGTTATTCTTTTCTATGTTAGCCATCTATTGCAGGCATAAGTTGTGCAGTACAATTAATCAAGCATAACATTCATCAACTTCCATCATTAGGGATTTCATGGCCAGTGGAGTAAGTAGTCTCAAATAACGGTGAGATGCCGACAATCGATTGGTTTAAACCTTACAAGGTAGACCTAAACACACGGTGGGATGCCCCCGTGAGGACAACCACCAAGCGGTTCCCAAAAATCCTTGGGTCTGGATAAAAGGCCACAGTCTTTGGTACCGGTTATCTGGTATACCCCGCGAGGCAACCAGACTCACACGTGCACCACCGGTAGCTAGCCGTGAGACGCATCCCAAGAGTAGTCAGAGTGAAATCCCTCACCGCCTCATTAAGGTACTAGGCTTACTAGTACCATTCCCGACAAGTGCTTAATACGTTCAAACACTTAACCCACAAAGCCATTGGACCGGAGCCCATATCCCATGCTCGTACCACATGAGCAATCCATTTAAGGAGATCTTATGATTCAAACCTAAGAACCTATTCTCGCGAGTGACAAGCATCACTCGACTTGTAACGGTCCTATAGCATAGCAATTATCGTCCTATCATACTACTAAAGGACAAAGGTACCTAGGGATCATGCATCTAGGGTTTCATATCAATTCCTGAACGTAAATGCACAATCATCCATAGATAGTTGCATAAGAATTTTAAACACTGGGTTAATTGCACCGGGCCTTGCCTTCGTCAGCAGGGTTAGCCTGAGTACTGTAAGGAATCAGATGCTCGTTAGCCTAAGAGGGGGAGGGGGTGAATTAGGCAACTTAAAAACTTAACCTATGGCTTCACTAAATTTGCACAAAGGTAAACTAGAACATACTATCTAGATGTGCAAATAGGGTTGTTCTACTATGAAACTCCCATCCCACAACAAGGTTTGCAATGTATAGCCAATCTTAGCATGATACTACTCTAGGAAAGTAAAGGCAAGCAAAGATTGCAATAGAGTAAATGCAGAAACGTAAAGGGGATGAGAGGAAGCAAACTCTTGACACGCGATTTATCCCGTGGTATCGGTAGGCACTAAGCCACCCCTAGTCCACGTTGTTGAAGCACTCACACAAGAGTATTGCTTCCTGATCACCAAGTCTCTCCCAAGAGCACCACTTGACTCGCCACAAAGGCTACCCACTTAGGCACTTGCCAAGATCTCTTGGTCACCTTGATGCCACCTCCACTAAGGAGCTTCTCCACCAAGTAAGGGGGTCTCCATGTCCCCCGCACAAAGTGTCCTCACCGCTCCACACCAAGCCGGAGAGTCGATGACGATTGTTGGTGAGCCACTTAGGCCCCAAGGCTTCCGGCGAACCTTGTACAACTTGATCCACTCAAGAATCACCTCACAAGGTTGGCACAACCTTGCACTCACTCAGCTCTAAGCTAAGCCTAGCACTAAGCACATACACAAAGCATGTACAAGTCTAAGGATGAGAAAATAAGCACTTGGATGGATTGGATATGATCTTCAATGTGTCTTGAACTCCTCTGCACTTCCACACAATCCAGCACCCTCAAATGGGTGAGTGGAGGGGGTATAAATATCCCAAGGCATCAAACTAGCCGTTGGCTAACGGCCACTGAAAAAGGTAGCGTCGGATGAACCGATGCTAGATTTTACAGGGCGTCGGTTCATCCGGTGCCCCTCCCACGTCACTTAGCTGTTGAGATTCTCTGACACAACTGCTCCGACACTATACACCGACGGTCCGTTGGATCATCCGATGCTGAAGAGCCCGCAACCAAGTCGTCTCTGTTAGCTTCCACACGACCGTCGGATAGACCGACGCTACCCCTTGACCAAGGCGTCGGATCATCCGGTGCTGAAGGCTTTGTCTTGGCGCTTCTCTGTCTTGATTCAAACTAAGCGTCGGATAGACCGACGGTGTCCTCACTCAGACCGTCGGATCATCCGGTGCTACTGTGTTTGCTGCTCCTCTTCTGCAACTCGTCCGACGCTACTAAAATGTGGACCATCGGTTCATCCGACGGTACCTAGGGTTTCACCTTATATACCAACTGCTCCGACGATTGCACCGACGCTTGTAAATAAGGGACCGTCGGTTCAACCGACGGTGTCTTTTCTTTTCCTTTTCTTGCTCAGTTTTGACCCTTGATTCTCTCTTTTTGGCATGTGTATTTCTTGCATCCTTGGGACCTAGAAATATCTACAAAGACATGGCAAACAATATGGTTAGTCCCAATGATCTTGTTGTCATGAATCACCAAAATCAAACTCAAACTAATGGCATATGAGGCCATGTTCGCTACAAGTACCCTCGGTGTCTTCGATCACTTCCACGTACTGCAACTCCGCTTCAGCTCCTCTTTCCTCGGCTTCCGGCACGAGCGAGTAGTTACCGTCAGAGAGTTCTACACGGAATGCAATGCAGGATTCAGGTGATGTAATGAATTAATTATTTTACCCAACTCTAGTTGGCCATATTCACCTTAACAATTAATTAATTATCAATTCTTTTTCAATAAGGTTATTATAGGCATGAGTTTATTCTTTTAATAAACACTTAAAAAATGTTTTCTTTTATGATTGTTATTTCATGTGAGGATTTATTATTCCACTTCTCAATAGCAAAGGGGTGCACATAAACATAATTAATTCCATTTAAATTCTTAAACAGCAAGGGGTGTATTGTTAGATCTTAATTAAGCCATGCAACCATTTAAAAAGGGGTCACAAGGAAAAGAGGACATTATCCTATTTATCAAAACATTAAACCTTTAATTGCCTCCAAAGCTTTTATTCAAACATTGAATTACCAAAAATTCAGTGGAGGAGTTTCTTAAGCACCAAATTACCTATACTAAGCCACTGAACACACATGCATGCTTGGAATAGTTTGAAAATTAATTATACCAAAAATAACAAAGGCTAGTCACTTAAGCAAGATAAATGCATACAAAAATAAATAAGCATCAAATTGATCCACACTTTCTTACACATGTTCTCTGGTCCAAAACTATCCTAGGAATGCAGCAAGTACATCTAGAACTACCACTGATCTTGAGTTATTAATTTACAAAGAAAATTAAGCATGTATCAAGTGTAAATACTTCTGGTAATTATAAAATTGCTATTAATTCACTAGAGGTGTATTTTGGCATAAAGAGACCACATGTAGAAGTTGGGCACAAAAACATAATTATGTTTAGCTACAAAAATCATCTAGGAAGATTATGCATAAATGATAAATAATTCATATATAAAGATTTACAACATAAATTTGTGCAATTTTGGGTACAGGAGCTAGCCATCACATAGCTCACAACATATCCAAAAATTAGCTAAAGAGGATTTATGGATTTTGAGATATCACAGATCTAGGTTTTTCACATTTATATTTTTCATGCAAAAATTATTAGGAAACAGCCTAGACAAGTTTAACAAAAGTTGTAGTACTCTTCACCAGGAGTCTAGAAAAATTGAGTTTGCATTTTTCTGATTTTTGTACGATTGTCTATGCATTTTCCAAGTTCCAGCAAAACCCCAAGTACTATTGGAGATTCATTTTACAGCAAGGTCCCTAGAACTTTTCAAAGGGTTACAAGTATACCCTTGCTGCGCAGATGAGTCCCTGGAAAGAATTGCGAACTCGCAATGGAGTCCTTGGGCGCCGGCCGGCGGCGGCCGTGTCCGGCCGGGCGCGGGCGGGGGACGGCCCGCGGGTCCCCGGGGACTTGGTTCTTGCGCTCGGTTGGGGCGGGGGCACCACGGAGGGCGCGGCCGGCGGAGCGGACGGTGGCCGCCGCGGGAGCTAGTGCTCCGGCGAATCTGCGTCTCCGGCGGGGCAACAGATGGTTCGGGAGGTTGGGGTGGGGGTCCACGGTGGTGGTGATGCGCTCAAATTGGTGGGTGGTGGCTCGAGACCAGGAGTTCCCTGTGGAGGCAGCCATGGCGGCTCGGCGGACGGCCAGGCGCACCGCGCACGCGAGGAGAAGCGGCGAGCAGGCTTTATAGGCCGCGTGTGGGAGAGGGAAGTCATGCCTTCGTTGCTAAGGGTCCTCCGACATTAATGCGCGCATACGACGTCCTGGCCTCGGCAGGCGCAAACGGCAGGGAGGGATGCGGACAGACCGACGGTTAACCGGCGGTGCGCACGGGTGGCGAGTGCGGGAGCTCCGCGTGGCCCGGGGGTACATCCCAAGGGGTGCGGCGCACGGACCGTGCGTCACGGGACCGCCTCGGTACGCGCGTACGACGGCGCACGGAGGTTCGGCGGCCGCGGCGCGCATGGCGCGCGCGGGCGCGCGGGAGCGCTAGAGCGCGGCTCGGCGCTGGTTTAGCCGGCTTAGGCTCCTTCACACACGATTTTCTCCCGAAATTTGAACTGAAGTGCATCGGGCGGTGAATAGCAAAGTTGTAGATCTCACTACCCTCTACAACTTTTACAAAGACTCATAGGTGTTTTTCTCAATGGTTTTGCAGGAACGGCTTGCCAACTTTGAATGCCGCCAGATCCCGGTGAACAGGTGCTGCTGGTAGTTGACTAAAATTTTCACCATTTTCCACTCAAAATTTGAAATGCCATCCAACATGAAAGTTGTGTCCCTCGAAGAACTGGACAACATTTATATTGGGAGATTTTGGAGTGCTTAGGTGAAATTTGGAGAACGCGGCAAAAGTTCCGGAGGACGTTCAAAGACATCAGGGTCTTAAGTGGGGTTTGACTGTGCCTTTGACCAAGGGTTTACCAAAGTGTGTCTTGACTTCATCAAAAGGGTCATTAGGGTTTGTTGGCAAGGTTTTCGAGGTGATGACCCAGGTTGACTTAGGTTTGACCAACGTCAGCAAGTTTGACTCGGCTGATTCGGTCATTAGCGTTAATGATGCTAATTAAAAACCTGGGGCGTCACAGCCTACCCCCTTTAAGAGGAATCCTGTCCCGAGATTCGATAACAAGATTAGAGCGATTCCTTCCTTCATGACAAGGGTTACAAAGGGAGAAAGACACCTCCGCTTACACTTCTCGATCTCGAGAATTCAGATGAAACAACAGGTACAAGGTGCATTCCTCACCGCCTCATCACCGTTCATGAGGGAGCGGGCAATGAATGTGCACATGAACCACTAATAGCAGACAGATTCCTCCTACAATGCAGAGATACATCCCTACCAGCGTCTAGCGAAGCGACTCGAACACTTCCAAGAACTGAGTCATGGGTGTCGGCGTGGCTCTAGTTCTTCTTCTGACCTACTTCCGAGCTTCTTCTCGACGTCGTCGGTGAAGACGGAGGAACAGCTTCCTCGGTGAGGAATGGAATAGACGAGAGAGAGAGGCTAGTGGTAGGTGGCCAAAACTAGCTGGAGGGGAAACAAGAGCGATAGTGATGTCGAGCTCGGACGGATGCGAGGCTCGGTATCGGCGGTACTTGGAAAAGGCTTCCCTTTTATGGCCATAGTGGGGCTGCAACGGTCATCCAAACCAGCCGACGTATCCGGTGGTGGCAACACGGGGCTCGACAATGGTCAGCCTGTGAGGTCTCTGTGGCATGATCGTGACTGCGGAAGAAGATGGCAGAGCGGCGTCACGACGTCGTACGGTCGTGGCACAGACTAGGAGGGGTCCAACGGTCCGAAGAATCGATCGGGATGGCGAGAATAACGAGAAGAGCTCAGGGTATCCGCCTTCTAGGCTTGGGATCGACCCTAAGAGAATCTTAGCCACAGCTTCCACCAATCCTCCGTTTGCTTCTTTCTCAACTCCGAGGATTTTGGAGGATGTGATCACGGATTATGGATTGATAAGCGATGGAAGACTCTCCATATTGACTTTTCGAGAACCTTGATTGCTCAAGAAACTCTACTTCTACTCCTCCAACTTAGCTGATCGGATTGGTTCGAAGCTAAGGGAACATTGATATCGGTGGAAGGAGACTAAGTTGAAAGGTGATCGTCAAACCATATTTCTATGAATTCTTTGTGTTGACGCAAAACGTGCACTCAACGCCAATCACACAGCAAGCCGAAAAGCTTAGCTTCGCACGCGCAGAGAGAGAGTGACGTGCCAGTCAATTTTGCCTGAAAATTAACAAAAGGGTAAAACAGTTAAATACCAAAGCTTGGAACTTACCGGGTGGCACCAGGCAGTTCCATATTTACGGCTAAAAAGCCAACCAAGACGACATGTAGCTATGCGAAGCTACCTGTCAAAGAACCACGACCATTCGGGTAACCGCAAAGGGAAAAAGAACATTGCCGAATGGGTGACGTAAGCATGACAACGATCGATCTTTGAAATAAACATGAATGCATGTGCAAAGCCATGACCGATCTTCATGAAGATTAACATTAAATGAAGTAAAGCATGGACATGATCATGTATTAAATGAGCATGCATAGATCAAAGCACTAGTCTACCGCATGTCTAGATGCTTTAAAATCCGTCGGGTACGATCACAAACAAATCTATCCACCGCATGATACAACTTGCATGAACAACGTACCACTTCCCGCAAATAGATCTATCCACCGCATGATACAATCTAAATATGGAAAGCTAAAAGCATACGTCATTTAAAACATAAATAATGCACGTGATCTACTCGTGAAAACATAACCGAATACGGCCGAACAGCGGCCCGATCCAGGGTCCATGAAGAAGGAACAAACATTACCACGTGAACAAATCTATTAGATCGAATTGGAAAATCTAATCCACGGATGACTAGCTCCAAAGCAACCCAAACACCTGCATCTACCGCATGATACCCGGCTCTTTCAAGATTTATACTAACAAAGCAAGCTTGAACCCGCAACACGTAACAACCTAGATCGATTCGGTTTCGGCTATCGGAGAGCATAAGATCCACGCGTCAAAACACGAAACCCGCTCTTGCGCGGATCTTAAGAGGAAAAGAGCCGATCCAAACCCATCTAGATTGGGCAAGAGTGCGTTACATGAATTAAAACATAAAGTAAAACTCATGATAACACAGGGTAACTTAATGAATCTACTGGATCTTGCCAAAATCCAATAGAGCCGATAACTAGCTTCGAGCTAGATCTTAGCCTACCGCATGGCTCATGATCTAACAAGAAACCCTCTTGAACCAAGCTTGAATCTACCGCGTGACACGAAGCATGGTAACAAGACTACTTGCATCAGATCTAAATCCACCGCATGATACTAGACATGATACAAGGTTGCCGGTACTCACGGAGTTCGACGGATCGATTGGTCCTCTCGAAGAACTCGACGACACGACAAGGGACTCTAGGGTTTGGCGTAAGGCCGGTGTGTATTGAAGAATGAACGTCTCTGTTACATACATCCAGGGATCGTATTTATACCCTGCTGATTACAACTGCGAATGGATTCATTGCCTAACTAAACTTGATCGCCTATCCATCCATTCGCTTCCTCTGATCGAGCCACGTCATCGTCCAATCCCGCAAAATCAGCTCTACTATTCTTTTGCCGAACTGGAGCGGATAGCCGACCGCGGATCCTTCGCCGAAAATCTCTCGAAGATGTCTTTCCTTCCACCGGACGGACTCTTTTCCGAATCGGACCCACATGTCATACTCCTTACCAAATTTTGGTGTTAACACATGCCCCTTCAATTGTGGGATAAAAGTAATTTTGTTCCACAATTGACTCCGACCACGAATCCTTGAGCCAAACCCGTCAACACCTGTTCTTCGCAATCCGCCGGGTTCTTCATTCAGATCCAACCCTAGATCCCCTTCGTTCCGAGCTCGAATCTCCAATGGCAACTCAGAACCAAGCTGCTCAGGTAAATTCATCCCTCCAAACCTTTGTTCGGCATTAGGTTTTCAATTTTACCTGAGATTTTCTTCTTCCGCTCTCTTCCAGGAACCTTCTACTGCTCTTCTGATTCCTATTGAGGCAATTCGCGAGTCTTATTATCTTGGTCCCGAAGGGAATCCTGACCCTCGAGATTTTATTGCCGCTGAATCTCAGAGAATTCCTTTCAAGGTAGCTTTATCTCCACCTCCTCAGTGGCAAGATGCGTTCAAGAACTGGCCTTTGCCCCCAATCGCAGGCTGGAAGACTTGGTATCGTAGGATTCTTGCGGATAAGAGTGGATTGACCAGAAGAAAATAGCCGATCTTCCTGGATTGATAGCAAAGACCCAAGCGGAGGTGGAATCGGCTGTTACCAGAGTAAAGCAGTGCGATGCAGAGCTTACTGACTTATCTGATGCCCAAAAGGACTATCAGGAGATCTTGGATAATTCCCACTTGATAGTATCCAATGTTCGTCATGCACTTGCAAAACTCCTTAATGCTTGAATGTTCTTATTGATGTATACCTGGACTGGTCGTTCTTGTAATATTTCCTTTGCAATTTGAGATGTAATGCTGAACGACCCATTCGGTAGTGAAATGCCAACTCCCGAAAAACACCTTGATTTCCTTTAGCCGAAACAATCGATCCGCACGCGTTTCAGCTTAGAACTCCAAACGACTCACCGGCGGGTTGGTCAAGGAAATCTTTCCGCCTTCCGATTTTATTGGGACGTGCGCCACGATCCACAGCCACGACTCGAAGCCATGATTTACCCTGCCAGGCCTATAAATGTTGCCATAGGTGCCCCTAGCTCTCCACCAGGCCTTCTAGCTCTCGAATCTTTGCCAATCTCTGATCCTCTTGCAAACAGTGCACATCCCCAAACCGCAATGGTGCGCCGCCTCAACCGCCGCCGCGCCTCCGACGAGGCTGAGGGAAGCAGCGCTAATGCGCGCAGGCGGTGATGATCATCAATTTCTCCTCGTCGATCTTCCTCTTGGTCTTCTTTTGCCTTGACGATCATCTCCCTTTTTCAGGCTGATTCAGTGGAATCCGCCTCGCGCGCCGGCCAATCAGCCCCTCCCTGACGACTCTTCGGAGTCCGATGGCCACTCCCCGGTACCGTACGGGGAAGCAGATGCTATTCGCTTCAAGGAGGAGCTAGAGGCGTCCCGTCTTGAGCTGGAGGACGTCTCCAAAAAAGCGGGCGTGGCCGAACTAGAATGGGAGGACCGGCGGAAACGTACTGGCCGGAGGCCATCGATGGTATGGTTCTGATTCTTGATTCAGCCCAGCCTTTGATGCTAATCCTTTCTTGTTTGTCTTTTGCGGCCGTGATGCCGAGCTCGACCGCCTAAAGGGCGGTAGAGCAACCGGCCGAGAAGGTGAACGCCCACGGCGACACGCCGGCGGAGCGCGCGGCCGCGGTGGAGCGCCGCATCGACGAGGTGGCCGTCCATGGCGTTCGTCCGGGCACCACCTTGGGCACCGGCCGCGATGGCGACGCATACGGACGTCGACTATTCCACCGAGGCCGCGTGGCTTCCGGGCGGCGCGCGGGGAGGATATCGACGAGATCGAGCTCATCCTGGAGCGCCTCGACGGCCACGGCGACGCCATTGCCGAAATTACCCATCCCCGGCCCGTGTTGAACAGACTCTTTGACTAGATTGTACTAGGGATGTGTAAATGTCGGCAATATATGATGAACTTTTGGAATCTGCATTTGTTCCGTGATATTTCCCTTCGCATTTGCATCTGTGAATTTGTCCTCTTCGAATGCATCTGGGAATTGTCTTTAGCCGAACGCTCGCAAACAACTGCCCCTTGGCGCAAGATCCACAAAGGATCCCAATTCGGCAATCCGTAAATACTGTTCAAAAGAAAACCCTTCGCACTCGGTGGAAACCCCTGCCGCTTGGTATTCCAACAGTGTGTACTGGCCAGATCATCACTCCCAATGCGCCCCCCTTGGTCAATAAAATAGCCCGTGGGGTGCTGCGCAAATCCACTCGCACACTCCTCCATCGCTTCTCGTCTCTTCCTTTGCTTTGCCGAAGAAAAAACCCCAACGCCATGGACAAGGGTAAACGGCCTCGGGGGAGCGGCTCGTCAAGGAAGCGTACGATTCGGAAGTGAGTTCTTTCTTGATCTGCTCCTTGTCCTCCTGCTTGATCTTGCGCTTCATGTTTTCCTCTGCCTTTTTCAGCCTTGATTTGCTTCCTGAAGAGGTTATCGGAACCGAAGATGTTCCTGAGTACATCTCCTCCGATTCTTCTCCTGAGGCGGAGGATGCCACGCCTGAGCAAAGGGCCATTCATCAGCTGCGCCGCCGTGCCGGCACACGGAGCGTGACCTCGGGGACATGTCCGTCCGCCTGCCAAGCCGAACGCGAGCGTCGTATGGCGCCGGAAGCGCTAGTAGGGGGTAACCGCTTCGTCCCCCTTCATGTTTGCATCCGGATTTCTTGCCCCTAACCTTGATTCTTTTGCTCCGGATGTCTCTCGACGAGTACGACAACCCGAAGGCGGCACGGGATAGCTTGGTGGAGGCCGCCAATCGTGGTCATCCTCGTGCGTTCCAAGTCGCCGTCACGGTGGTCCGGAACAAGCGAAGAGGGAGCGACGCCTCGAAGAAGCAAAGAAAAGATTGAACCATACTTTCGCTTCTTACTCCACGCCTTCTGCTTCCCTCCCTTAGGGGACTTGACCTTCAGGGCTGCTATGTGTAATCCTGCAAGAAACCAGTTGTAGTGTAATATTGAGCTAAGGGCAATGCATCAGGCACTGGCCATTTTCTCTTGTTCATGGATTTTTTGTTCTAAAGGCGGCCTCATCCTTGAGCGCCGGCTGTTTCTGTGTCAGATGTGTATAGTCATCGATCGATTTCAATGCTAGGATAATACTTCTTCAGATATCTTCCATTTATTGCGGCGGAAAACTCCTCTCCTAGCAAAGTTTTCAATATGTATGCATTACCAGGAACGCATCTGACCACACGAAAAGGCCCCTCCCAGTTAGGGGACCATTTGCCGAATTCATCGTATTTAGTTCCAATCGGCGGTAGCGCTTTCCAAACTAGATCGCCTTCGCGAATTGCTTTACTTTTACCTTTTTGTTATAGTATTTGGCGACCCGCGGCTTGTTTTTCTCGATGTTCTCCGGGCCCACGAGACGGATCATATGCAAATCTTCTAACTCATCCATCATTAGGCCACCGTAATCCTTGGAGCTCAAATCGTTTTGCAGCACTACTCTCCTTGACTCTGATTGCATTTCCCAGGGCAGGATCGCGTGATGCCCGTAAACCAACTCGTAAGGAGAAGTCTTTGTAGCTCCATGGGGGGCCATTCGGTAAGCCCACAGCGCTTCACTGAGTACCGAATGCCATTTCCTTGGCTTCTGATCGATCTTTTTCTGTATCAGCTTGATTATGATCTTGTTAGAAGCCTCTGCTTGACCATTAGCTTGGGCGTAATATGGTGAGGAGTTAAATAATTTGATTCCCATGCTTTCGGCAAAATCTCTGAATTCCAATGACACGAATTGTGCCCCTTGGTCAGTGGTGATCGTCTGAGGAATCCCAAATCGATAGATGATGTGTTCCTTGACGAATTCGATCATGTTTTCTGACGTCACCTTCTTGAGTGGGATTGCCTCGACCCATTTGGTGAAGTAATCGTAGCCAAAAGCACGAACTTATGCCCCTTGCTAGATGGCGGATTAATTTGGCCAATCAAGTCTATACCCCTGACCCCCCGAATGGCCATGGCTTGATGATGGGATTCAACGGCGACGCGGGGACTCTTTGAATATTCCCGAACCTGCGGCAATCTTGACACCCCTTGTAATACTCAAAGCGGTCCTCTAATATCGTCGGCCAAAAGCATCCGGACTGCCTAATAACCCATTTCATGCGATAGGCCGATTGGTGCGCTCCACATATCCCATCGTGCACCTCGCTCATCATGTTCTTGGCTTCTTACGGACCCGGGCATCGTAGCAGTACTCCATCTAATGACTTATAGAATAAATTGTCATCCAGAAGAACGAACTTGATTGCCTTGTACCTGAGCTTTCTAGAGACTTTTCGGGATGGATCTCTTAAATAATCAACGATCTCTTTCCTCCAATCATCTTCTGTAAGATCCGTCCCCGGTGCGCTCACCTCTCGCAAGCAAATGCTTCTTGACTCTCTTTATAACCGAGGCGCTCCGAGCCGGCTCGTTTGCTTCCTCGTTATGCTCTCTAGGAATGTGCTTTGTAGGGTTACCGGTGGAAAGCCCTTCAAGATTTCTCTGCATTCCTCGTAGTAACTCCTCGGCGCCTCGCTTCGCACTCGTACCGGCCGTTCAATTGCTTGATGACCAACTGCGAATCTCCATAAATTTCAACCGAAACGGCCCCGGCTTCTCTCAAATATTGAAGCCCTCGAAGCGTTGCCTCGTACTCGGCCTCGGTTATTTGTGACGGTGGGTTGTATAGGAATGGCGAATTCGAACATCTCACCTGCGGGAGAAATTAGTAGGATCCCTACTCCCCCACCTTTGCCACATGATGACCCGTCAAAGAATAGAGCCCATGGGGTAATTTCAAGCAGATCAATCGAAGGGTCACGGTGTTCAGTTATAAAATCGGCAATGACCTGACCTTTGATGGCTTTTGCCGATTCGAACTTCAACTCGAATTCTGACAGAGCTAAAATCCATTTGCCAACCCGACCATTCAAAATTGGCATAGATAACATATGTTTTATCACATCAAACTTCGAGTATACAGTGCATTCGGCATTCAACAAGTAGTGCCGAAACTTTGTACACGAGTAGTATACGCAAAGACACAATCTTTCTATAGCCGAATACTCGGTTTCGGGATCAAGTAGTTTTCGGCTAAGATAAGCTACTACCCGCTCCTTCCCTTCGAATTCTTGAATAAGGGCCGAGCCAATAGTTTGGGTATCGGCCGCCACGTACAACTTGAAAGGCTTGTTCGGTCGAGGGGGAACCAAAGCACCGGCGGCTCCTTCATGTATTGCTTGATTTCCTCGAAAGCCTTTTGTTGTTCGTCGCCCCATGTGAATTTCGATCCTTCTTTAGCTTCAGCAACGGAGAGAATGGCAACACCTTCTGTGATAAATTTGAGATGAATCTTCTCACAAAGTTGATCTTGCCGAGCAGTGATTGCAACTCCTTGAGGTTGGTCGGAGGAACGACTTCATCAATGGCTTTCATGCTCTTTTTGCCAACTTCGATCCCTCCTTCGTGGACCAAAAACCCCAAGAACTCTCCAGCTGACACCCCAAATGCACACTTGTTTGGATTCATCTTCAGGCCATGCTTCCGGGTGCATTCCAGGGTCTTCTTCACATCTTCCAGATGGGTGTCATGACTTAAGGACTTGATCACCACGTCGTCAATGTAGATTTCCACGGTCTTGCCGATCAACTCATGAAAAATGTAATTCATGGCCCGCTGATAGGTTGCACCGGCATTTTTCAACCCAAATGTCATGACGATCCATTCAAATAGGCCTATATGACCGGGACATCTAAAGGCCGTCTTCGAGATGTCTTCTATTGCCATAAAGATCCGATTGTATCCCGCGTTGCCATCCATGAAGCTAATCACCTTGTGTCCGGCGGCGGCGTCAATCGGCAAATCGGCAATAGGCATCGGGTATCCATCCATGGGAGTAGCTCTGTTTAGGTCCCTGAAGTCTATGCAAACTCTCATTTTTCCATTTTTCTTATACACAGGGACGATGTTAGAAATCCACTCTGCATATCTGCAGGGCCGAACGAAGTTTGCGTCAAGTAACCTCTCGATTTCTCTCTTCACATCGGCCAATACCTCATCCTTGTAGATCTTCCGGGGCGGTTGCTTATATGGTTTGAAACCAGGTTTGGTTGGCAACCGGTGCTCGACGATGGATCGATCCAATCCAGGCATCTCCGAATAATCCCAGGCGAAGCAATCTTTATACTCTTTGAGAAGCTCAATTAAGTTCCCCCTGAAGTCTGGTTGCAAATCTGCACTGATGAACGTCGGCCTTAGTTTATCACCGTTCCCAATGTCAACTTCTTCCAGCTTATCGGCCGACATAAATCCTCGTCCTAACTTGCCATCAGTGCCATCCACGGGGTTCTCCATTAAAAATTACTGTAAGAGCCGACTGCTTGAATCGGCTGTTGGTCACTGCTGACAGGTTCAACAGGACCTTCTCCCCAGTCTTTCCCTGAGAAGCAATCGATGCCTTGGTACTCCCAGAAGGCTGGTTCCATGTTAGCCACGCTTACGGAGTCATCCGCCTGGACGACCTCGATTTCATCGTCCACCCATTGGATCGTTCGTTGGTGCATAGTGGATGGGACGCGGCGGTTGGCGTGGATCCAATCCCGCCCAAGCGACGGCCGTAGGCTCCCTTCCCTTCGATGACGAAGAAGGTGGTGAGCGAGCGTCTTGGACCCGATCATCAAATCCACGTGGGCGCATCCTTTGGTGTCCGAGGGGTTCCGGCGAAGTCGTTCGGGATGATGCTTGTTGGTGTCGGATCGCTCGGGGTCATGCCAAGCTTCTCGAAGGTGGTGTACGGCATTACGTTGACTCGCCGCGCCACCGTCGACGAACATCTTGGTCAATGGCTTGCCATTGACGTACCCCCTCAAGTACAGCGGCCTCATGTGGCGATTCTTGGCCGGCTTGTCGAAGATGGCACGCTTGGCAAGCACCAGGCCGCGCCATCATCTCCTCGGGCCGCTCGTCGTCAAAGGAAGCTTCCTCCTGCATCACCTCGGTTAGCGGGAGCCATGAACTCGTTTGGCGGGGAAGTATACCATGCATGCGGGGGCCGGACGCTTCGATCCTTCCGGGCCGGTCCTTGGGGCGCCACTTCGTCTCGTCCGGACCCCGGCTTGCTTCATCTCGCGGTTCCTCAAGCGTTGGACCCGCCTCTTCCGGCTCTTGCGTAGACCGGGTGGGCACCATTGCCCCTTACGCCGCACGTATACATCTTCGTCCTCCTCCGGTCGGCCCACCCGAGATCGGCTTGGCGCTTCCGGGGTGATCTATAACCTCAATTTTTTGCCGCCGATCCCCATTTCGGTGAATCCTTCCAAGTCTTTCATGGACGGATCGGCGATTGCGCGGTTTCTGCCCGTACTCGGCATATCCGTCGCCGCATTCGGGACGGTTCCTTAATGTGGGCGGCTTTAGGCCCTCATTCCGGCGGTGCTCGAAGAAGGCGCATCCCCGGTGGGCGCGCTCCTCGCTCACGCGCGTGTCGTTCCCGATTCCATCTCGCGCGCATCCTCTTCGGCCCGCGCGCCGCTCCTCCTCGTGACGACGCTTTTGGTAGCGCTCCTTTTCCATCCGACGCCGCCATTTGTTGAGGAGAATGCGTGACGTCACCTTGGGTTTAGGCTTGGACGATTCCCCAATCTCGATGTGGCTCTTGAGAACGCAGGGGGCGTCGCCCGCACTTGCTCTAGGGTCACCGGCGCTCGGGGTCAACCGATCCATCTTGCTTGGACTGGGCCGAGGTCGGGACCTTGACTTTCCCTTTCTCTTCGGTTGTTATCGCGTTGATAGAAAAGCCGAGCATGTTCTAGCGGGGAAGGGGTGGCCATCCGGCCTTCATCTTGTTATCGAACTTGAGGTGCCCTTCCTGGATAGCCTTCGGATCCTCATCCCGAAGACCCCGCAATCGTTGATGGAGTGCGAGTCCCCTGTCATGGAAGCCGCGATAACGTTTCGCTTTGACTCCATCGGGCCGAAGCATAGAGTGCCCTTCGGGCGACTTGATTCGGCCTTCCTTTACCAATAGCTCAAACAACTTATCGGCCTTTGTGATGTCGAAGTCGTAGGTTCCTTTGGTCCGGCCCGACCCACCGCCGATTCATTGTCAAGGGCTCTTTACCCCACAAGATTTCGCTGCGACTACCTCCAATTCGTCGTCGGAATCCTCGCACAAATCAGCTTTGTCCACGAATTGGTTGTAGATGTCGGCGATGTCGTCTTTCGCTTGCCAAACTTGGGGTCCTTCTTGAGGCCATATGCCGATTGCTCATCAAGGATAACTTGCGACAATTGGCCCAAGTTTTCAAACTCCATCCCAAATAGCTTTTCGCGCACGGTGGTAACATCCCGGCGACGGCCATATCACCCGGTCGATCGTCCGGCAAGTTCAATGAGAAGCACATGCCCTTGACTTCTCTCGAATCTTCTAAGAAACTCCGGCGGTGTTTCACCGTGCCTTTGCTTCGGGGTGGCGAGATCAATCAACTTCTTCTCGAGCCGCCGCCGAAGTAATGAGCGTGGAATTTACGCTCCAAATCTTTCCACACGGCCACCGACTCGGGCGGCAAGGACGAGAACCACCGAAAAGCCCGGACCCGTCGGCGAGGCGGGGAAGTAGCGAACCCCGAACGTCTCTTCGGCCGAACATTCCCCAAGCCGCATGAGATAACGAGCGATATGCTCGACCGTGCTTGTCTCGTCCCGCCCGAGAGAACTTTGTGAATTCCGTCGGCGGTTTCACCCTTGGTGGCGGGAGCACGTTATAGTACCACTGCGGGAACGGCGGCTTCGTAGGTGGGGCCCCTGCATCCTTGGCTTGAGGCCGGGCGATTCCGCATCAATTCGGCCATCTTGCGTGCTAGGGCATCTTCCTCCCGAGCGCCTGCGGCCCGGCGCGTACCACGGGTGCGGGAAGGCGTCGAACGCCCCGTAATTTCCCACTTCATGATAGCCACCGCCGTACAAATTCTTCTCGGGAGCCGGTTGGTTGACGGAGCTATTCTTCGGCGGGGTCAAGTGGGGCCCCCGGGTGAGCCGAACGCTAGGTCTCCGTACGTAGGCCGGTACGGATTCGGCTGTTGCACGGGGCCGACCCGTCTTTGCTCGTGGTGGCGGCGGGGATTGGTTGACTTCCTGGAGCTTGCGGCGGAGGCCGGGAGGCCGGCCGCCCCCCGGCGCCCTGCGGAGGAGGGTTGGAATGTCTCGCTCCCGGAGCTTTGAGGAGGAGGCTGCCGCACCGGCTTCGCGGCGGCGGCCGAGAGCTTGATTCACCCGGCTCACGGTGCTCTTCCCGGTGTACGTCTTCCGAACGCACCCGCCCCGCGCCGGGCCAAAGAGGGCCACCATCATCTGCTGGAGCGACCCGAGGAAAGCTTGGTTGTGCTTGGTGAGCATGTTGTCTACTGACTCTTGGAAGATCCGCGCGCATTCTTCCTTTTCTTGTTGGGTTGTGGCGTCGGTCTCTCCCGGCAAGAGCACTCTGGGCAGGCCATTCTTCAGATATGGTACACCACTTCGATTCTTCTTGAATGACATGAGACACTTTTGTTGAAACTGATTCACGGCGTCTACGAGCTGCTGATGCTGCTCTGGAGAAAGCTCCTCAATGCTGACATCCAGGAGGTCTGTGATCTCAGGCATCCTGAACCAATTCGGCTATATGGTCCCACTGGGCGTGCCAAAAAGTGTGTTGACGCAAAACGTGCACTCAACGCCAATCACACAGCAAGCCGAAAAGCTTAGCTTCGCACGCGCAGAGAGAGAGAGTGACGTGCCAGTCAATTTTGCCTGAAAATTAACAAAAGGGTAAAACAGTTAAATACCAAAGCTTGGAACTTACCGGGTGGCACCAGGCAGTTCCATATTTACGGCTAAAAAGCCAACCAAGACGACATGTAGCTATGCGAAGCTACCTGTCAAAGAACCACGACCATTCGGGTAACCGCAAAGGGAAAAAGAACATTGCCGAATGGGTGACGTAAGCATGACAACGATCGATCTTTGAAATAAACATGAATGCATGTGCAAAGCCATGACCGATCTTCATGAAGATTAACATTAAATGAAGTAAAGCATGGACATGCTCATGTATTAAATGAGCATGCATAGATCAAAGCACTAGTCTACCGCATGTCTAGATGCTTTAAAATCCGTCGGGTACGATCACAAACAAATCTATCCACCGCATGATACAACTTGCATGAACAACGTACCACTTCCCGCAAATAGATCTATCCACCGCATGATACAATCTAAATATGGAAAGCTAAAAGCATACGTCATTTAAAACATAAATAATGCACGTGATCTACTCGTGAAAACATAACCGAATACGGCTGAACAGCCGATCCAGGGTCCATGAAGAAGGAACAAACATTACCACGTGAACAAATCTATCAGACTGAATTGGAAAATCTAATCCACCGGATGACTAGCTCCAAAGCAACCCAAAAACCTGCATCTACCGCATGATACTCGGTTCTTTCAAGATTTATACGCACAAAGCAAGCTTGAACCCGCAACACGTAACAACCTAGATCGATTCGGTTTCGGCTATCGGAGAGCACAAGATCCACGCGTCAAAACACGAAACCTGCTCATGCACGGATCTTAAGAGGAAAAGAGCCGATCCAAACCCATCTAGATTGGGCAAGAGTGTATTACATGAATTAAAACATAAAGTAAAACTCATGATAACACAGGGTAACTTAATGAATCTACTGGATCTTGCCAAAATCCAATAGAGCCGATAACTAGCTTCGAGCTAGATCTTAGCCTACCGCATGGCTCATGATCTAACAAGAAACCCTCTTGAACCAAGCTTGAATCTACCGCGTGACACGAAGCATGGTAACAAGACTACTTGCATCAGATCTAAATCCACCGCATGATACTAGACATGATACAAGGTTGCCGGTACTCACGGAGGTCGACGGATCGATTGGTCCTCTCGAGGAACTCGACGACACGACAAGGGACTCTAGGGTTTGGCGTAAGGCCGGTGTGTATTGAAGAATGAACGTCTTCTGTTACATACATCCAGGGATCGTATTTATACCCTGCTGATTACAACTGCGAATGGATTCATTGCCTAACTAAACTTGATCGCCTGTCCATCCATTCGCTTCCTCTGATCGAGCCACGTCATCGTCCAATCCCGCAAAATCAGCTCTACTGTTCTTTTGCCGAACTGGAGCAGATAGCCGACCGCGGATCCTTCTGCCGAAAATCTCTGAAGATGTCTTTCCTTCCACCAGACGGACTCTTTTCCGAATCGGACCCACATGTCATACTCCTTACCAAATTTTGGTGTTAACACTTTGTTCGGAAGACAATTTAGTGTGGGATCTTCCAAATAATCTTGCTCACACTCTAATTAACTTGTGAATTTGGGCTTTATCGATTCATTACATTACGATGCAATGATTTCAAAATCAGTGTGACACACGTGCTTATGAAGACTCGATGCTCATGCTCATGCGGTATGGTGCTGATGATGCATGTTAGCACGACTCGGTTACCCACCAAATGAGTTATTGATTGAGGTGGCAACCATCGGTTGAGGAGGAGCATGCATGGCGAATCGCATTATCACAACCAAGATACCTAGCGCGCTCCTAGTGGCCATCATATGGCTGTAGCACATATGACGCCCTAGATTCCGTCGCGGCACCTTTGGTTATGGGACAACAACATCACCAACATAAAGGATAGAGTAGGAGATATTGAAATCTGCCATGCGTATGCATGTTAGTTCCCCCAAGGTTCCCAAATGCACATGCTATGCAAATGCATGCTCAAGAAGGGACATATTTATTTATTCTCAAAATGTTGTGAGCAAGACCATGAGGAATAAGCTCATGACTGAAAGTTCGAAGTAACCATGACAAGGATATCAATACCAAGAATATCTTAGTGCTTCAACATGTTTAAGGACAAAAGGGGTTGGAGGGAATACAAGTCGATGGAGATAACATGTTGACAGGAGAATTCACCATTGAAGATTGAATTCTAAGATCAAGACATTTCCACTGACATGGTAGAATAGCAAAAGTTCTTTCCTCATGCTGGGCAAAACTGGAGTAGTCATCGGTACAAACATACACCTGGCAACCTTCTGGCAGTTGCGAACAAAATTCAACTTAGAAACCAAAGTCCAAAAATTTCCAATTCCGTGGCAACTTAGCAAGATTAGGAGGCACCTTTTTCGTACTCAAGGTTGAGCTAGATCATTTAGGAATAAGGTGGAAAGATGCAAGTTTAGGGTGCTGATTTCTGAAAAACATCAAGACCTGGGTTCGCTTAGAAGGGTGCAACTCAAGATTTAATGAAGCTATTATCAAGAATTTTTTGCAAGCAAAAACTAGATTAGATATGGAGCAACTTTGGTTTAGAACATCTATTCTAATTACTCCTAGAACATGGTGCAAAAGCACGGCGAACAAACGTTTACAAAATTTGGACAGCACAACGCCTATGCATGAGAGGTATTCTAGTTTATAGAAAGGACAAACTAGCAAAACTACCTTAGAGAGCATACAAAGGTTCTGTTTTTGGGTCCATTTTAAGTTGCTGTCGATTTTTAACATGATGCAAGACGTCCTATTCGACCTCTCATGGCAATCAAGCCAAAAATTGAAGTTAGTGCTGGTGGCAAGGCTTTATTCGTCTCTCCTTATAATATCTAGTCGAGAGCTACTCGGTATTCACTTAGCGACTAACGAAGCGTTGTTATGTACCTGCAGAAAAAGAACCTTCCGTGCCAGCACGTCACGAAAGCTTCCACATACATTACCGTTCACTATAGAAACGACATCCAAGTGTTAAGCCGCTGCAAGGACAGCGTCCAACCTCGGACACCCTCCATTTGAATGGAGTGTATCCTTGCCTCGCATACTCGACATGCGGAATGCACACGTATAAAACACGTGGCGACATCACAACTCATGACCAGACGCGAAGATGGGATCTGTGGAATGGATCACTCCATCAACCCTCGCAATTCCCGTGATGTGGCACAGCACACGTATGAAACACGTGGCTCACTAGTTTGGTTGTGCAAGAAAGTAAGTCTGACAGAAAGTAAATGTGTTGGAAGTTAGCATAATAAACAATAGGTTAATAAGCCACCTGAAAGGACCCAAAAAATTCCCTCTAGGGCCTCTCGGTCTAGTTTATCCTTAACGGACCAACATGTTTTGCAAATCCAAACAATCTTGGAAAATTTTATTAAAAAACCAGTGATTAAGGTTATTAATTAATCTCCGGTGCACATAATTGCTCTGATGCCAACTGTGACAACCCGCCCAGGAAAATACCGTACTATTGCCTAAACCAATCCACTTTAGTCATTAAGCAATAATAAAGTATCATCCTGTTGTTAGTCGTCGGGTTAACGCCCGGTAAATCACTTATATAGCAACAACGATCGACATATATGCATAAAAACTCAAATAGAAAGGAAGCTTGGAATGTTCAATCAAAGAAATGAAAACTAATACTTAGGCAGAAGCGCCGATTCGAACCTTTCTTTATTAGGAGGCTCGGGAAAACAGGGCTTTCTGATAACTAATCACTGGAAGCACCCGATTCTCTCTACTCTGCACTTGGCCGGGATACCGAACTTAGGTGGGAACTTTTGCTATTGTTCAGTGAATGCCTGTAGAGAAGAGATGGAAGGTCAAGCAGGTGTTACCCTTGTAAAAGCGAAGGCGAGTCCAGAGATAAAACATAATTAGCATCCGAAATTTACCCCGAAGGGTTTAATTATTACAAACCGAAGTCTTTGACTTGACAACGCAGTTCAGTGTTTTTAAAACAGCGGAATTAAACTAAACGGAACGCGGAAACACCACGGGAGGCCAGCCATGATGCCTTCATTCGTCGTCCTCCACCCACTCCAGCTCCCAGCCGGGCGGGATCTCTCCGGGACACACATCAACAAAGGCATTACCTGGAACAACAGATTATAGCAAGGTTGAGTATACTAATACTCAGCAAGACTTACCCGTCGGTGAAAACTATTTCACCAACTCTAGACGTGATAGGCTTTTTGGCCACTGAGGTTTCTTTTGCTGAAAAGCAAGAGTTTGTCCTTACTTTCAAGATTTTAGCACAAGTTCTAGTTGGTCATTCTTTTCTATGTTAGCCATCTATTGCAGGCATAAGTTGTGCAGTACAATTAATCAAGCATAACAGTCATCAACTTCCATCATTAGGGATCTCATGGCCAGTGGAGTAAGTAGTCTCAAATAACAGTGAGAGGCCGACAATCGATTGGTTTAAACCTTGCAAGGTAGACCTAAACACGCGGTGGGATGCCCCCGCAAGGACAACCACCAAGCGGTTCCCAAAAATCCTCGGGTCGGGATAAAAGGTCACAGTCTTTGGTACCGGTTATCTGGTATACCCCGCCGAGGCAACCAGACTCACACGTGCACCACAGGTAGCTAGCCGTGAGACGCATCCCAAGAGTAGTGACAGTGAAATCCCTCACCGCTTCATTAAGGTACTAGGCTTACCGGTCCCATTCCCGACAAGTGCTTAGTACGTTCAAACACTTAACCCACGAAAGCCATTGGACCGGAGCCCATATCCCATGCTCTTACCACATGAGCAATCCATTTAAGGAGATCTTATGATTCAAACCTAAGAACCTATTCTCGCAAGCGACAAGCATCACTCGCCTTGTAACGGTCCTATAGCATAGTAGCTATCGACCTATCATACTAGTAAAGGACAAAGGTACCTAGGGATCATACATCTAGGGTTTCATATCAATTCCTGAACGTAAATGGACAATCATGCATAGATGGTTGCATAAGAATTTAAACACTGGGTTAATTGCACCGAGGCTTGCCTTCGTCAGCAGGATTAGCCTGAGTACCCTCAATGTCTTTGATCACTTCCACGTACTGCAACTCCGCTTCAACTCCTCCTTCCTCGGCTTCCGACACGAGCGAGTAGTTACTGTCAGGGAGTTCTACACGGAATGCGATGCAGGGTTCAGGTGATGTGATGAATTAATTATTTTACCCAACTCTTGTTGGCCATATTCACCTTAACAATTAATCAATTATTAATTCTTTTTCAATAAGGTTATTATAGGCATGAGTTTATTCTTTTCATAAACACTTAAATAATGTTTTCTTTTATGATTGTTATTTCATGTGAGGATTTATTATTCTACTTCTCAATAGCAAAGGGGTGCACATGAATGTAATTAATTCCATTTAAATTCTTAAACAGCAAGGAGTGTATTGTTAGATCTTAATTAAGCCATGCAACCATTTAAAAAGGGGTCACAAGGAAAAGAGGACATTTTCCTATTTATCAAAACATTAAACCTTTAATTGCCTCCAAAGCTTTTATTCAAACATTAAATTACCAAAAATTCAGTGGAGGAGTTTCTTAAGCACCAAATTACTTATACTAAGCCACTGAACACACGTGCATGCTTGGAATAGCTAGAAATTAATTGTACCAAAAATAACAAAGGCTAGTCACTTAAGCAAGATAAATGCATACAAAAATAAATAAGCATCCAATTGATCCACACTTTCTTACACATGTTCTCTAGTTCAAAACTATCCTAGGAATGCAGCAAGTACATCTAGAACTACCACTGATCTTGAGTTATTAATTTACAAAGAAAATCAAGCTTGTATCAAGAATAAATACTTCTTATAATTATAAAATTGCGATTAATTCACTAGAGGTGTGTTTTGGCATAAAGAGACCACATGCAGAAGTTCGGAAAAAAACATAATTATGTTTAGCGACAAAAATCATCTAGGTAGATTTTGCATAAACGGAAAACAATTCATATATAAAGAATTACAACATAAATTTGTGCAATTTTTTTGTACAGGAGCTAGTCATAACATAACTCACAACATATCCAAAAATTAGCTAAAGAGGACTTATGGATTTTGAGATATCACAGATCTAGGTTTTTCACATTTATATTTTTCATGCAAAAATTATCAGGAAACAGCCTAGACAAGTTTGACAAAAGTTGTAGTACTCTTCACCAGGAGTCTAAAAAATTGAGTTTGCATTTTTCCGATCTTTCTACGATTGTCTATGCATTTTCTAAGTTCCAGCAAAACCCCAAGTACTATTGGAGATTCATTTTACAGCAAGGTCCCTAGAACTTTTCAAAGGGTCACAAGTATGCCCTTGCTGCGCATATGGGTCCCTGGAAAGAATTGGGAACTCGCAATGGAGTCCTTGGGCGCCAACCGCCGGCGGTCCCGCCAAAATCCGGCGAACCGGCGGCCGTGTCCGGCCGGGCGCGGGCGGCGTAGCGGGGCGCTGGCCGCCGCGGGAGCTAGTGCTTCGGCGAAGCTGCGTCTCCGGCGGGGCAACAGATGGTTCGGGAGGTTGGGGTGGGGGTCCACGGTGGTGGTGATGCGCTCAAATTGGTCGGTGGTGGCTCGAGACCAGGAGTTCCCCATGGAGGCAGCCATGGCGGCTTGGCGGACGGCCAGGCGCATGCGAGGAGGAGCGGTGATTAGGCTTTATAGGCGGCGAGTGGGAGAGGGAAGTCATGCCTTCGTTGCTAAGGGTCCTCCGACATTAATGCGCACATTCGACGTCCTTGCCTCGGCAGGCGCAAACGGCAGGGAGGGACGCGGACAGACCGACGGTTAACCAGCGGTGCGAACGGGTGGCGAGTGCGGGAGCTCAGTGTGGCCCGGGGGTACATCCCGAGGGGTGCAGCGCACGGACGCGTGGGTCGCGAGGCCCGCCTCGGTACGCGTGTGCGGCGGCGCGGCGCACGCGGGCGCGCGGGAGCGCTAGAGCGCGGCTCGGCGCTGGCTTAGCCGGCTTAGGCTCCTTCAAACATGATTTTCTCACGAAATTTGAACTGAAGTGCACCGGGCGGTGAATATCAAAGTTGTAGATCTCACTACCCTCTACAACGTTTACAAAGGCTCATAGGTGTTTTTCTCAATGGTTTTGCAGGAACGGCTTGCCAACTTTGAATGCCGCCAGATCCCGGTGAACAGGAGCTGCTGGCAGTTGACCAAGTTTTGCACATTTTCCACTCAAAATTTGAAATGCCATCCAACATGAAAGTTGTGTCCCTCAAAAAACTGGACAACTTTTATATTGGGAGATTTTGGAGTGTTTAGGTGAAATTTGGAGAACGCGACAAAAGTTCCGGAGGACGTTCAAAGACATCAGGGTCTTAAGTGGGGTTTGACCGTGCCTTTGACCAAGGGTTGACCAAAGTGTGTCTTGACTTGATCAAAAGGGTCATTAGGGTTCGTTGGCAAGGTTTTCAAGGTGATGACCCAGGTTGACCTAGGTTTGTCCAACGTCAACAAGTTTGACTCGGCTGATTTGGTCATTAGCATTAATGATGCTAATTAAAAACCTGGGGTGTCACAAATATCGCCGAGGCCGACTGAAACAAACGCAAGGCAAGCCGCGTTGCCCCATGTATTTAACCCCTCTACGAGTGCACGTACTCCTTCAGGGCTTCGGGGGCTTACACCTGCGGGTGCACTAACGCACCCCCGCAGGACAAACACAGACGGTCAAACGGAATGAGACTCGCACACAACTCCCGAGAATGAAAACCTTCGCAGGAATGATCCCCGTTCCAGCAAAGGCTCGGGGGCTACTGTTGGGGACGGTCATTAGGGGTCCCCTAACTAAGGGGTTAATCACCCTCATTAAACGCAAAGCCGCCAAATGACCCTTTATCCCTAGGTACACCACAGCGCATCCCGCCACCCACCACAGCCCAGCAGCGGCCTGGGAGGCGCATTCGGCCGCCTCACTTGAGGGCGCGGATCTCTGCCTCGCTCGAGGGTTCCGACCCCTCGAGCGGGTCTCCGTCTCGCTCGAGGCTTCCCCTCAGCCCGCGGCACCTCACCTGCTCCCCCAATCGGAGCATTAAATGCCCTGGCACGCCGTGGGTGCCTGGGTCAAAGGGCGAATCCTCGCCACGCCGATCCCCTGACGCCGCCTGGGAATCAGGCCCCAGCGCTGTGTGCATAGTCCTCCACGGTGCGGCCATTCCCGACACTGTGCGGGTGCTGTGCGGAGTGGCCAGCGTCATTTCTCGACACTGTGCTACCCGCTCCTATCCTTCTTCATGCCGCACCCCTAGGGATGGCAACACCTCGAAGAGTGTATGGCCGCCGACCTGACGCTCGCCCAGGGCGATGCCGTGATGTAGGGTGAGCGGAGCACGTTCCCTCCATCACCTCCGGCCATGTGCGGCCATCCCCAGCCATGTGCCACCATCCCAGGCGCCGTGGAACCATCCTCAGCGCTGTGGAGCCCTGTTCGATGGGACACCGCCACACCGGGCCCTGTACACACAGGCTCCCCCATCAGCTAGACCCTCGAACTGATGCATGAACGGTGACTGGGCGAGAACGCTGGTCGGGCCACCCTCGAAGCTACTCTCCGGCGAGTACAACGGCCACCGCGACATCTGCAAGAGCCAGGATTCGTCCGGACGCCTATCAAGTCGCCAACACTGCACGTCGGTATTATATTGCTGTACAAAACACCATGCGGCACGCCTGTAAGCGGTGTCCCCTTAATCTATAAAAGGAGGAGGTGGTCACCCAACCGCAGGCATCGCCTAACACAGATACACCACGCCACCATGCTCTAGATATTGACATTTGCCTTAATCACTAAAACAGGACTTGGGGGAATCTCCTCCCCTCCCACCGTGCTTGTAGCCCCCCTCTACAGGCACCACCGATGCTAGCTAATACAGGTGCGAAAGCACATCTGCTGGATGTACGACCGTGAGGTCGGAACCAGGATAAACATCCGTGTGATATTAGCTAGCACCGACCATTGAGGAGCCGATCGCAGTGCAAATCACTAGTTGGTGCCGGTGCTAATCTAGACACCGACAATTCATCACACAAAAAAACCGATAACACAAGAGGATTAGGACAGATGATCGAAGAATTTCAATAGAAGGGGGCAATTAATTTCCACCTTGACGAGGACTTTCTACGAGGCGGGCGCGGCCGAGGAGGAGGATCGGAGGCGGCGTTGCGGCTGCGGTGATAGCGCGGGGGATGGCGCAGTCGACGTCCGCTGGCCCCTTTCGCTGTCGCGCATGCGGCCGGCCAGCCTGCTGCAGCGCCGGCTTTCTGATGAGAGAAATTAAGCGCGATCCTCAGAGCGCATGCAGCTGGCGGCGACAAACATGATAGGCCGGCGGGAACATCTGAGCACACAGATCGAGCGAGTGACCTTCTGAGGAGAGTGAGTGAGTGTTGTAGTTGGAACGGGAGTGGCCTTTTGTGGAGAGAGAGCGAGTGGGGTCGAAAGGAGAAGACAAAGACAAGCAATAACAACGTGCGTCTCCGATGTGAGAAAAAAGGCGACTCTGGGTGGCAATCAAAGGAGACGAGTCCTAAGACACGAGACGCATCCAATTGGGTCGCCAGCAAAGGAGACGCATCCTAACAAGCATGCGTCTTCAGTACGGAATTATCGGTAACAGACTTTATAGCCCGTTACCAATACAACAATGATCAATAACAGACTTAAACAACCCAATACTGATAGGGCATTGATCGGTAACAGACTTTACAAGCCCGTTACCGATAGGTTTAACGTTTGTAACAGGATTTTTTTAACATCCGTTACAAAGAATTTATGTAACGGGTGTTTAAGAAGCCCATTACCAGGAGTCCACATTGGTAATGGGCGTTGTGGAGGCCAATCCCGTGGTCGTTCTGGCGTGCTTATGGGTAACAGGTGCCAAACAACAACCTTTACAGATGTGGGTGGATGTAACAGGCGTTAAGGGCCTGTTACAAATGCTGCGTGAACTATTTGAGGTTTTCATGTAGTGAACGAAAGTGATCACGCGATCACATCACACAACCATTTACTCAATGGCACTCCACGTTTATCACCACCCCAAGAGACTTGGGACCTACTCGCTCTCTCAACCTAAGCTTGTATCTCCTACTACAAGCCCCTTGGGCATGTAGAACACTCCCCTGACTGGACGTAGGGCCCCCACGGTGCCCGAACTGGTATAATCCTTGTGTCTCTAGTCCCCACCGTCCGGATCTGACGCACGAACATATCAAAATTTACTTACCAGCGATATCAAAACCCGACAATGTGTTCGATGAGTAAGGTTATTTTGTTAAGTTTATATAATTTATTCTTGATATTTAAATTTGTGGTATGTGTTTATATAATTTGTTTTAGGGATATTCATATTAGTATCATGATTTCGTACATGTCTACAATATTTTTTTCTCTAAAAGTTTATATATTTTTTCTATATTTATAAATAAATTGTTCTGTGAGTTTATATTATTGGTACCGTCTGTGCATTATCTACATATGGTGTTTGACGCCTTAAAACCGTTTGTGATGGACTCAACGCAGAATGCTGATTACTATATGTAACAGGAGGCCATACCGTCTCGTTCACTCCATGCAAATCATCAGTTGGCGACCTTCTCTTTAGACCATCCACACTCGTCATCCTCCACTTCCTCCTTCAAAATGGAATATTCCATCCAAATCATCACGATTCTCTCCTTCATATTCATTTCTCCCGCATCCATCTTCCTTTATAATCTCTCGTCCATCCCAACTCCCATCGTGAGGCCCACATCACCCCCACCACCGACGACTTCCACCCCTACCTACCCCGTCTCCTCTGCCACCCCCACAATTCCACCGCCGGCTGCTCCCTTGCTCCACCGCCGACGCCGGGCGCTCGCGGCCGGCCGCTCTCGTGCCCCCGCTAGTGCGCCGAGCGGGATCCGAGGCAGCACGTCGGCGGCGGAGACAATCGAAGACGCGTGCAACAGTGCGCGTGCGGCCGGAGCTCCCTGTTACGAAGGTGTCGAGCTCCTCGTGCTGCCCGCCGGTGCCTCCTCGTGCTGCACGCCTCCCCTGCTCCCTGGCTGGCTCGGAGGAGACGGGGTCAGTCGGGCCGGCGGAGGAGCAGGGCAAAAATGGCGACGACGGCCATGGATGGATCTCCCCGCGCATGGCGACGGCGGCCATGGATGGCGTCTCGAGGTGCTCCACGGTGGCGGCGGGAGGAGCTCCTCGGTGAGGCTACAGCGGCGGCTATCCTTCTCCCTCTCCTCACGTCGAGTAGCGGCGGCGCCCCTGTTCCCTCCTCTGCTCCTCGGGCCGGCGTGCCTCCTCTGCTTCGGGCCCCGCGGCCAGCTCGTGTGGGTGCGACGGTGGGGGCGTGACAACGCGAAGGGGCGGCGGGCGGCGCGGTAGGCGGCGTGGCGGGGGACGACCGCGGCGGATCCGAGCAAGGGCGCAAGGCACCGTGGTGGAGCCCGCTCGATCCCTCCGGATCTGGAGGATCGGGGTGCCGACGGGATTTCCCCGTCCTCCTGCAGGGTCGCCGCTGCAGGCGGCAAAACAGGAAAATCCTCCCGCAGGAGGGGATCCCGGGATTTTGGAGGTGCCGGTGTGGGTGGTCTTAAGCCGCTTGTATCTTACTCCCTCCGGTTCCCTAATAGAAGTCGTTTTGGACAAGGTTTGAGTCAAATATTGGGAATATAAATCATGAATAACTTTTAAGTCGTTGAGTTTGAAAATGTAAAAATCTTATAAGTAGATTTATCTTGAAAATTACTTTCAGAAGAATATGCATATATAACTTTCCAATAAAGAATTTTATAGGAAAGAGAAGTCAAAGTTGTACTTTGGTGATCGTGTCGATGTCCTAAATGACTTTTAATATGGAATCGGAGGGAGTATTTTAACGGTTCGTTATTCGAGAGTGGGCATATGTGAGAGTAAACAAGAGAAACACGCATGGAAATGGTGTAAAATACTATGTGTTTCAAAGAATGGCATGAATCAATAAAATAATCCATAGGGCATATGCGAGAGGATTATATGAGCACGATGTGAGAGAACAGTATGCCACATCCATATCATCTGATCATGCTTGAAATTTCTTCCTATGCTACATTAAGACATGCATTGAAATGAAAAATAGCAACTGAACTAAAGGTAAACAGACACTTTAAAGTTATCACCTAGGCCCGGATAATTGTGACTCGCAAGGTACATAGGAACAACTTGATCCCACAACACCATTGTTGGTTGATGCAAAACTTGGGACGAAATTGCAGTCAGGTGTGTCATCTAAGCCCCTCACACCTTCCAACACCTTGGCGACTGTGGACATCAAGGGCCTTCTGCTGCTATCAACCTGCAAGCACCACATTGCCAGCTTCATTGTTTCCATGACCTCCTCCATATGGAATTTCATGTCATTGCTGCTACTGTCCACCAAATTAGACAGCTGACCGGACCTTGCTTTCTCTTGAAGCAGGCTTATCAAGTGCATGCCCTCCTCGGGCTGCGATTCATCCAAATTTTCTCGGCCACAAATAATTTCAATCATCACAATCCCAAAGCTGTAGATGTCAGCCTTCTCAGTGATTTTTGAGCCAAGCCATTCAGGTGCTAGATAACCACGTGTTCCTCGCATTCGGGTCATTATTTTGCTCTGGTCCCTGGTTATCATCTTTGATAGTCCAAAGTCTGACAGTTTTGCGTTGAATTTATCATCCAGGAGAATATTTTGTGGCTTGATATCTAAATGGGCTATTTTTTCCTTGCATTCCTCATGGAGGTAAGACAATCCTCTAGCAATTGCAATGATGATGCTACGTCTAGTTTTCCACGAAAGAGTGAAAACTGGGCTTGTGTGAAAAATCCATTTATCCAATGAGCCATTTGACAAGTACTCATAGACGAGGAGCTTATGTGATTTCTCAGCACAAAATCCTACTAACCTAACAAGGTTAAGGTGATGCATTCTACCAATCGTCTTGACCTCTGCCAAGAACTCTTCTGTTCCTTGTTCGACACCCTCCAAGCGCTTGACAGCAATGGTTTCCTTCCCTATCATGCCTTTGAAGACCGACCCAAAACCACCATGTCCCAGTTTCACAGTAAAGTTCCTGGTGGCGACCTTCAACTCATCAAAGGAGAAACTCTTTGGTGTCCCTGGTATGCCATCAAAGAAAGGTTCCTTCTCTTTCTTGCACTTTTTCCATATGACAGCACAAGCTAATATCGATATTAGAGAAAAACCTGCAACTGTGGAGCAGACAATAATAACCACCCTTCTCTTTTCTCGGAGGTTATCCTGTACCTTAACAAATGCTGAAAAGTGATTTGATGAATCCTCTGCAAACAAAATTAGCATCTGATCTGATAACAATAAGCAGTAATCAGCACCTAGTTCGGAATGATAAATCACTACTTTGCAAGAGCAATTCATTAAACAAGATTGCTTGCAGTCATTTTCTGAATAACCCGAAAGTGCTAATTTTGAAAACGAACTGTTACTAAAGTATGAGATGTTGTTGAGTGGCATCAACTTGTGGTGCTGAGCATGTTTGCAGGAGATGCTTGATAAGGGTACACATCCGGAACCTGGAAGCCGCTCATTTTGGAACCTAAAAGAGCTCAAACTAGGACACGAACATTGCCCATTATTACAAATACCATAATCACCACATGCTAATGGGTAATCGCAGAAGGCAATGACTGTGCTTAATACATCAAGCAACATCTGTGGCGATTTATGCTCCTGCATCTCATAAAGCCTCAAATGCCCGTCAGACTCTAACCTCATGAACTGCAATGAACTTGCTGAAGGTAATGAGAAGATCTTATCTGGGAACCCTAGGCTTCCATTGACAAATGCATAACAATTTGACGGTCTAGAAGTTGGTGTAGGTGTAGCTTCAGTTTGGAACAGCTGTGTATAAGCTGCTGGACTGAAAGAGTGCTGCAGCCCATTCCACTCTGCCGAAAGATAAAACCTGGAAGATGACCACTTTAGTTCTGATGGTTTCGCAGTAAGCTTCATTCCCCTACAAAGTGACTGCCCCATGACCAAAATATCTGTTGGGTTGTCAAAAGACTGCCAGACTGAGGAACGATTATGATCAAAAAGCACAAGGTTTCCTGAAAGATCAAGGTCCATGCCTGCGACTGACTTGTTCGTCGTGTTTGTGGACCAGATCAATGTGGCACCCTCTTGGAGGAGCAAATTCCCATCAGCGGTGAAGCTCAAAAAAGCATCCAGGCTTACAGGCTTGTCAGGGTTGGCGGACCAGACGACAGGACCTTGGGGTCCCGAAAACACTACAGCGAGAAGGAATGAAACACCATCGATGGTATAGAAGCCAAAATAAGTTCCATACGAGATTCCACTATTGTAGAGAACAGGAAGAATGTGAGTGGTTGTTGTGTCCAGGGATATATTACTTTTCATTTGGGAAATGACCCAAGAACTTTCGGGAGGTGGGAGAGGTAACCATATAGTGGAGGTCTGGGCAACGATTGTCCGGGGAAAACAGAAGTCAATCAAGAAAAGAAGGGCCATTGCTTTGTTCGAATATTGCATGCTCTTCGATTTATACTTAAGATAATCATCAATAACCTTTGCAGTCCGCTGAAGACACCCTATATAGCACATCTGATTTTTCTGGAGAGAATCACAGATCACAGAATCCCTTTCTTTGCGAAATCTCCACTATGTACAAAAACTGAAAGGCAGAAGAGACGCCAAAATTAGGAGCATCAACTATGAGGATACAGAGATTTTTTTTTTTGAGACAAGCCTTAAACAGCATAAATAGAAGATCAAGGATGTACCATGTGAAATATTTATACCTCTCTCCTCCCTATAAATCCTCAAAGAAAGATTGATGCGAGATTCAAATAGAACAATAGTGGTGATATGAACAACCCAATTTTCCTGTCACTCTTTGAAGAGCACTATCCTTGTAACAAACCAGAAAGTCTATAATATGAGTTTGTTTCACGAACGGGAGTATATACGGAGGGCAGAGAAGAAGGGAAAAGAAACGTGGCAAGCCCTTTAACAACCAGTCCAACATGTCGGCTCTTTCGCCTTGACGCTTTCCAATGTGTGGAAATATGAAAGATCAGTAGCACGAAAACAAAGTTGAATAGTCACAATTTGAATAATGCAGCAGATTTCTGTTGAAGCAAAATGTTGACTGGATGCTTCAACACCCTGACAGTGACAGTGTACTCTGCTATTTCGCTCTAAGAAATTTCATCTCACTGATTGCAGAGTGTAGACGGTCTAAAAGATATGTAGAACAACACTAAAATTGTAAACGAAGCAGGCAAACACTCTGGTTTTCCTCGTTGAATGGGATTGGTAGCGCCAGCAGCGGAAGGGAAGATCCAGAGAGTGTGAGAGTCGAACAGAACAGTGCACCGTCTGTGATTGATCCAACTATTTCCTCACAGGCCGGAATATCAGAGAGATCAAGCGAACAGAGGAAGGGGGAAAGGCCGCTTTGCCGGATGCCGAGGTCTTGGACGATTTAAGCAACAGCGCGTGTCGTTGGCACTTGGCAGACACGTCCATATGGCTTCAGTTCTAACAGAGTGGGCAAGATGGATGCGGTTCGCTGATCGCAGGATGGGATCCAGCATTCCAGCTGCCTCCAGTGAGTAATGCAGCGACACAGATAAAGATGACACCTGAGTTAGGCCTCACTCGTAGTCAGGAACGGGCTCAATCTACGGAAAATATCTTGAGCCCATTTCAATTAAGGCCTGCTAGAAAAATGCCGTTCGGTTTGGACAGTCTCGGAAGCGAAACAAAAGGGGGCTCCGTTTCCTGAACCCTAACCCACTCCTTTAATTCTATGAGATTGAATTTCAACCTATATTGATTTCAGATTTGGTTTGAGTGAATCCACCTGTGTCATTCAATCCGGCTACGATTCAGTCTGACCAGACGAACAACATAGATGGAATTAATCTTGTGAGCACAAGACACAGATGGAATCAACTGAACAACTCAATCCTATGCATATATGAAGATGCAGAGTTCACTAAGTGATTTCAGAGCAGCGAAATCTAAGCATGCAACATAACCATGTGTGCTTGCTATTAGACAGATGATAAATAGATTGTTAGAACCAAACAGTTCAGCCCAACCAAATTTATCGTTCTGACATAACTGTAGATGTTGATACTTTTTTTGGAAAAACAGGCCAGAAAAGATAAGGAGAAACGACCGATGAAATAATAGAGTATGGTCGGCCGATTGAATGAAGAGAAGGGCAATCAACACGATTCGCAGATGGTCAGAAAGATTCAACTCTGACGGTGGGCCAGTTGGTTAGAGCGATCGGCCGATAGTCAATCAGAAGAATCGACCGATGAAGAGGAGAAAGGCGGTATTCAAAGACTTACGCCGGATGGAAAGCACGGAGGAGACGGGTCAATTCACGATTGGCAACGGGTCAAGAGTCAGTTTTTAGAAGGTCTTTAGACTCCTGCGAGAGTCCTTTTCTATTTTTAGTCGGGTTTGTCCTCAGGACATAAATAGCGACCCTGCGTGGTCGGAAAATCTGTGCACACCAATATCAAACAAACCGCCTCCGGTCAAACCCTTTACTTTTACAGCATCTATTTTACAACATCTACCTTTACAACATCTACTTTTCGGCGACTTCGCCATTGCGATTTTCTCTTTTCTACAACGCCGTGCTTTGAGTTCGTCGGGCTGCATCAACTGACCTCCGACAAGCTTGTGAGTACCGTTTTATCGAATAATCCTAGGCTTTAACCTCTGGGCACATCGTTGAGGTTTCGTCTAGTTCTTTATTCACCCCTTACCGATATTAGCAAGATCTACAAGTTTTCATACCAAATTCTTGTGGTTTTAGCTATTATCATTATCATCCGCTTGATCTAGATCCTATCGACTTCTAACACCACAGTCGATTCCGACCTACTCGAGCGTTGACGTCACGATCGGCCGATCCAGCCGATCGTACCCGCGCTTCGGTCGCTCTCAAGCCGGCCGATCCCGCTTTTCCCTGTATCGGCCGATTGGCTGGTACACGTGTCGCTGAAAGGCCATCGGTTCTCTAGTCGATCCCTAATATTTTCCATTGTCAATCAACAGGACAGATTGGCTAGCACGCCTCACTACAGACCGGGGAGTCACGTGTGCTGCGCGCGGAGGTGACGTCCATTTTCGCGTCAACACACTTTTGGCACGCCTGGTGGGACTCGAAAAAGTCAACAATGACGAAGCCTACGAAGACTGGTCCTTTTGAAGTTGATCCAGAGAATGTTCAACCAATCACCAAGGATCAACTGAAAGATTCAGACAAAGCTAAGTTAGAAGCTCACATGAAGCATTATGAGGAGCTTTGTCTGGCATCGTATGGTCAGACTAAGAGTGGAGTCTTCAAGAAGAGCCCGCTACCAACGCCTAAGCAAGTCACCTTTTCAGCCGATCCTGAAGGGCTTCAAGACATGATGACCAAGCCTATGCATCAAACAATGATTGATCAATCCAAGGTATTCGCAAATACTATTCAGAATGCCATAATTGATGCACTCAAAGGAGCAAAAGGAGGATATTTGGGGCCTGTATATTTTCAACCAAAACAAACTCCTCCAGTGTTCCAGCAAAACCAATCGGCCCAAAAGCAACACCATCTCCACAAGCTGCTACTAGTTTTTTATCGGACACTCAGCCGATTCATAATCAAAGTGGTGATGGTAAAGCTAAAGACCATATCGTCACATCACCAGTGCAATCTAACGTCCAAGTTCAGGTGCTTCCAGTGCAGAATCGACTTAAATATCCTACAATGAGAGATCAAGATGGTAGGCTTACAGGATGGATCTTGCCTCACGATCATTTTGAGAAGGATATCTCAAACTTCTTTGAACCTGTGCCTGAGGAAGTTCCAGAGGTAAAGTACCCACAGTCTTACCAAGCTACATTTGGAGGTACTCCAGGGACTGTGCATATGAATGGGGAAGGAGTGGTGTTTGTCTACCTCAATCATGGGACCAAAGCTTTTGAGAGAGTCAAGGTTAGCCCAGCTCATGCTCATATGGTCATACCAACAAAGAAAATGGCTCCTATTCCACCTCAGAGGCCAAATCACGTTCCACCTCAGAGATCGGTTCAGCAGCCGATACTCGGAATGCCTGTGCAAACCGCTCCAATACAGCAACCAACGCTTGGGATGCCCATACAGACTGCCCCGCTTCAACAGTCAACGATAATGCAGGTTGTCTTAACCCCAACTAATACAGTGGGTCATACAAGATCATCGCCTCAGTAGCCGATCAACCATGAGATGAAGATCACTGATCTGACCAGGCTCAAGCAAAGGAATGATGAAGCAGTAGCTGGATTCGTTCAAAGATTCAGAGAGGTCAGAAACAAGTGTTACAGTCTGAACTTGGGAGACAAACAACTAGCTGAACTAGCTTTCCAAGGTCTGTTGCCGACCTTAAGAGAGAAATATGCATCACATGACTTCGAGAGCCTCAACCAGTTAGTCAGTCGGATGAGTCAGGAAACTGCAAAGTCCTATGAGCCTAGGAGGAACTTTCAGAAGAATGTATCTTATGTGGACTACTCTGATTTAGAAGATGAAGACAATATGATAGGGCCCACAGAGTGGGTCAAAGGCAAGAAGGCAGTGTCCTGTCCCTTTGGCAAGAAAGAGCCAGAGAAATTCGGCTTTGATATTACTAAGGCCAATAAAATATTTGATCTGTTGTTTCAACAAGGGCAGTTTAAGCTTTCCTAGTTTCATACCGTACTATCTGCAGAAGAGCTGAAGAGGATGAAATATTGCAAGTGGCTAATGCAACATCGCATGACACCAATGATTGCAAATTTTTCAGACAACAGATCCTATCAGCTATTGAGCAAGGGATACTTAAATTTGAGACTCCTACCAAAGCTGAAAAGTTGATGAAGATTGATCAGCATCCCTTCCCAACTAATATAGTTGAGGTGTCTAGCAAAGACACATCACGAGTTAAGCTGCTGACATCTGATTCGGCTCAAAATGAAGGAGCTGTTGATCTCAAAGTGCAAGTAACCACTGTCAATGTCAAAGGAAAAGGGTTACTACTTGAGGAAGGAGATTTGAAGCCACGCCAACCTGTCATGTCCCAGATGTTGATCAACAAGTTCCAGCGTCGGCAAGAAAGATAGCAAAGGAAAGAGAAGAGTGGACACGACGCAATGAAGGACATTGGAGATGTTCGTTATTCAAGTACTGTTGGGAAGAAGGGATCAAGCTGCCAATGGCAAAAACTGTGTAGAGTGCAACGGAGTTTACAATAATAGCAACTCGTCAAAAAGGTTTGCTTTGATAACATAAGACCTGCAGCCAGAGATCACCATGGATTCGACAATCAACGGATCTTAGTCCATGATCGGCTGGGGGGCAAGACCAGTGTTTATGATCGGCTGTGAGGCTGAGTCAATGAAGAGTCAAACAATCGACTGGAAGAGATGACCAATTCTCTGGTCCCTGATGAAGATATCATGTGCCGAGCTCCTGAACGTCGACACACATTGCAACTAGATGATGAAGGGTCAAGTCAAACACGTAAGAAGCCCAATCCACAATGGTGTCCGGATGGCTTGAACAAGTCCCAGAAGAGAAGAGTCTAGCGCCTACGTCAGCTATAACAAAATGAAAAAGCAAAGAAACATGTGCTGGACAAGAAGAAGGTTCGATCTAAAGTTTGGCGCCTAAAGCCTAAGGATGATGATGAGGAAGATAATAAGCTCCAAGCTGACATAAACATGGTTGTTGACGAGGGCCCGGATTAGGGCCCCCTTTGACGGCGAAATTACCTCCCTTAAGACAACAAGACATTCCAACATCATTGACAATGTGAATGCCAAGATCGATAACGTCAAGGCAAAAGATTCAGGACAAGGAGGAGAGAAAACCCTGGTAGAGACCCACACTGGCAATACGTGCAGTCTTTGGCCAGTTGGCTGCATCTCCGACCAGTTTCCCACTAGAGGAACCCCCACGACAAGTCTCCGCTTCGCACGACAAGTCTCCGTTTCACACGACAAGTCTCCACCTCGCACGACGAGTCTCCGCCTCGCACGAGAAGTCCGGTCCCGACTGATGCGTGGGCCAAGACGCACGGCACGAGCACCGCCACCGACGCGTGTGGAGGAACGAATCTCCACATCACACAGGTACAACAGCTGGCGGCCATGCAGACGGCCCGCCTCGAGAAGAGCCTTAATGCTGGTCTAACCAGCTACGCGGCCATCACATCTCCATCATCTCCCACTTTGCCACACATAAGCTCAGCCCACGGCACTCAAGCACCCTCTACGATGCGCACAAGCCTAGACTTAGGCTCGGGCGTGGCAAGCTAAGCAAGTACTCGGGCAGACCGAGACAAGCCCAAACCACTCGGGGAGGAGGCCAAGCGTCCCGGAGTGAACAGTCCAACCCGGCCACACGGCGGCCCCCCGACAAGGCACCACGACTTGGCTTCAATGCGCCCCGACGGACAGCGACGTGCGACGGGACGTGCCAGCTACCAGGCACTGTAACTCTTTTTTTACTTCCCCTTGTGCCCCTCCCCTTGTGACTATAAAAATGAGAGGAGGGCAACAGTTACAAGGGTTAGAACTTCATAGGATCGAACACCATCTCCCGAGGCTTGGGCTCGACACCCTCTCCCGACCAGCTTGTAACCCCTACTACGAGCACACCTAGCTCAGGAACACGGCATCACCGCACTGGATGTAGGGTATTACTCCTCGGAGGCCCGAACCAGTATAAATCCTGTTGTCTCCTGCGCTAACCATCTGAGCCCGACGCACAATTGATATAAATTTACTGCCAGCGGTAGAGAACCCCGACAGTTAGCGCGCCAGGTAGTGGGACATCGTGTGTCTCGACGAACTCCAGCGGATCGGATGGAGGGTCGCAGGGTCATGCTGACTTCTGGGACTACCCTATGCTACGGCTCCCTCGGCTTCATCTACACCGGGCCGATGGAGCCCGTCGCCGGGCGCACCTTCACCCGGCTACCTCGCCCCAATGTCCTCACGGGGGCTGCGGGACGCGAGGCTTTCGTTCGAGGTTTCTCGGACGATGTCATCCTCGGCATGTTGGGGCCAAACCCAACGCAAGAGCGTTTTAGGCTCGCTGCCTACTACCTCACCGACCTCGCCTTCCAGGCCAGCGGAGACGAACCGCTGGGCTGGGGGGATTTCATGGAGCGGTACACCGCAATGTACCCCCGTGGACAGCCCGGCCTCCCGAACGACCCGGTGACGGCCTACGTCGACAGCCTCCGCGCGACTGGCGCTGCCTCTGGGTCTACGACGACTTAGAGGGCACGAAACGCGCGACGCCACGACCCCTAGTGGGAGTGCAACATCTGCGTGGCATCTATGTCGAGCATCTCTGAACCGGAGCTGGCTCCGCGCCACTGAAACGCTGATGCCCAGCGGAGGGCTCGGCTGGACGAACTCGCGGAGGCGAGACACCAGCTCGACGAGGAGCTGGCCCTTCTACACCAAGAGCTCGGCATGGACGCCGAGCCCCCGATCGACAACTTGCGCAAGGCGTGCTTGTGCAGGGCTAGGCCCGAGAGGGGAATGACGATCGACACCCAGCGCAGGACGTTCCTGTACAGGGGGAGCCCCACACGGGGAATGGCAACCGGCGTGAGCACTGTCCGGCTGCAGACCAGCCGCACGGCCGCGCACCTACGCCACCGGCATGCAGGCCGGAGCCTGACAACAACCGACGCGCCAATGGTGGCGCGGACACCGATGCGAACGTGACGCACTGCCACTTTTCCGGTGGGCGTCTCAGAACCTTACTGCTGCGGCCATGCTGCTACGCGGGTGCCCGGAGCCTGCGACCTCCGAGGGGCGATGAGTGCGCCAGCAGCTGAAGGCGCTGCTCGAAGCCGCGGCGGCACAGCAAGTGGAGAGCTCCGTCTCGCGCCAGCGCTCAGAGCGCGGGCGGGCTGGAGCGCCATCCGCCCACGGCCCGAATCCACCTCCTTCCTAGCACCAAGCGCGTGGGGAGGGAGCCCGAGCCGCGGCATCGGAGGTCAAGAGTCATCTCGGGCCCCACCGCAACGACCGGAACACCATCGAGGCCCGACGATGAGCTGAACGCGTCGACAACAACCGCGACAACCGTTCGCTCCACCACGACGACCGTGGACGTGGGCGGCGCCATGACAACGATGACGACCGCGACCGCAGCTGGTCACTAAACCAGCGGGGTCCGCGGGCCTTTGGCCGGAGCATCCGCGACGCGTAGTTCCCCTCGCGCTTCCGGGCTCCGACCAATGTGCCAAGATACGATGGGGACACCAACCCCAACGTGTGGCTCGAGGACTACCGGCTTGCGTGCCACGTCGGTGGAGCAACTGACGATCTCTTCATTATCAAGAACTTGCCACTCTAACTCGGCGACTCTGCACGCACATGGCTCGAGCACTTGCCACGTGACAAGATCAATGACTGGACCGACCTGCATCGAGTCTTCTCGGCAACTTCCAGGGTACGTACATGCGCCCCGGCAAGCAGTTGGAGCTGCGCAACTGCAAACAACAGCCGGGGGAGAGTCTCTGTGAGTACATACAGCGCTTCTCTAAGTGCTGCACCGAGCTCCCCAGCGCGATCGACAACGACGCCATCTCGGCGTTTTAGAATGGCACGACGTGCACCTCCCTCATCCACTAACTCGGGTGTCGCCTGCCGCGTACGACCCGTGAACTCCTCGACATCATGAGCAACCATGCTGACAGCGAGGAGGCGGTGGCCGCGACGCTAAACACCCCTCAGGGCAAGGGGAAGCAAGTCGCGGACCATGGCGAGGGGACGTCCTCACGCTTCAAAAAGAAGAAGAAGAAGAAGAACGACAAGCGCCGCCGCGATGACAACTTTGTCGCGGTGGTGGAGCGCAAGGCGTCGCGCCCGAAGGGAAATGTTAGGGAATTCAGGAAAACCTGTCACCCTCGAAACGTCAAAGTTTATGAAATTCGTGAAATGAGTTTTCAGGAACAAAGAACTCACGAAGATCTGGAATCTTGAACCTGCGAAGCCTCAAAGTCGCGAACGTGCGAAGATCTGGAATCTTGAACCTGCGAAGCCTCAAAGTCGCGAACGTGCGATGATCCGGAATCTCGAACCTGCGAAGCCTCAAAGTCGCGAACGTGCGATGATCCGGAATCTCGAACTTGCGAAGCTTCAAAGTCGCGAACTCGTGAAGACCCGAAGCGTGAAGACCCGAAGCCATGAACCTGTGAAATCATGAAATCGGGAGTCTGTGAAATTCGGGAGTCTGCTGGAGGACAAGTTCGGGAGTCACGGTGCGTGAAGATTTCCTGAATGAGAAGATTCACAAACCAGTAAGAAGCAAAGTCAAAGACATCGTCTCAAAAAGTTCGGGTTTTACGTGTGAAATAGTGGCAGACTTGTAAATGTATGAGATGTAAAAGACATGCATGTACATGTTCACATTAGGAATATTCCTTGGGTCCGAGGGGTATTTTCCGAATGTAAAAGTCCCTTCGTCTCCCTATAAAAGGGGGCGTGAGGGCACGTGTAAAAGGATTCACAACTTTTGAGGTGTGAGCAGTCTTTAGGAGATTCTTTGTCTCCTTATGCGTCATTGCTGTACTTGAACGCGATCACAATCACTTAACCTTGTGTTCGGGGGTCTCATCGAGATTTTCGGATACCCCCAACAGGCAACCCAGGCAAGCCCGCACCATCCAGGGACCACTTCGAGAAACTCCTGGACGCGTCATGCTCACACCACAATGTCCCCGTCAAGCTGTTGACAGTGTAAAACACCGTGCTCAAGTTCACCGCAAGCCTACGGATGACTTGGTGCCTTTTTAACCAAGGAGGGTCCTCCCTAGATTTGTCAATCCAAGGATCGGAAGCAAACCACTAAGGTTCTCTATCTAACCTACCGGTCTAACCTTATGTGAAGCATTGATTGCATAAAGGTAATCATACAAACACGAAGGGATGTATGGATCACATCCACCTAGACATAAAGGTAAGCAAACCAAAGGTAAACCTGGCCAATTGTCTTCTTGTTGCCGTTCTGGCCAAGGTGATAAACCAATCTAAACCTATACTATGATAAGGATTACACTCGATATGGAGTAACCCGATATGGAGTGGTCCGATGCATGTTCACTTGCCGCTTTCTCCTCCACCGTACTATCACTACGCAAGGATATTCAACACCGAGCGATAAACCTCAGTCCGTGCACTACTACGGTGTATCCGCAAGACAAGACTAATCACCATGATTCGATCTAGTCCAACTAAAGGAATATGGTAGCTACACATATGATTAAGCATAACTCGTAGTAGATCAAAGTATGACAAGATATGGTTACATCACCGGATGTTGAAGGTACAAACGACTTGAAGAATTCAAGTCGCGACTCCGGAACTCCACCATGGCTTTACCACGCAGGGCCAACCATGGCGGCTAGGGCATGGCCTAAGCCATCTCCTAGGCAACTCGAGGACTCGCGGCGGCCATCGGCTTCCTCCCGGTGCTTCTCCTTCGTCTCGGCGACTCTCTGATAAATGGATGGATGTGGTGGCCGGCGGAGGCAGAGGCAATAAATAGATAAGCACCTAGGGCAAAAGACGGGCGCGAACCGAGCTCGGAACAAGCTGGGCCGGTCGTCCTGGGCCGACCGGCCCAGGCCCATTTTGGCTCGGTTTGGCCCCGTCTCGCTCCCCGATGCTTCTCGGTCAATTGTTGACTTGCTCCCTTATGCATGTGGGCCCTTGACGTCGTCTTCTCTACGGTTTAGACAGAGCTCCTTGTCAGGCAAGCTTCAGCATCTTCTATCCAGGTCCCTGGAGTTTTCCAGCTTCATACTTTGGTCCCTGGGCCCTTTGGAGTCATGTTCATGAGGTGTCTTGACTTGTGTCGGGCTTCATGATCTTCTCTTGAAGTGCTTGATGAACTTATCCCGAAAGTCTCCTCTTTAACGTCAATTTCCTGCGTAAACAACAAACTCCAAAATCGACATGCGAGAGTGAACTTGATACCTTCGGTGGGTTAGTACCATTGGTTAGAATATCAAATACGTGCAAATGTTGACAGTAAACTCATAGCTAGGTGTACCAAAATCGACCGTCAACATCTCCCCCATGCATAAACCTTGCTCATCCTCGAGTAAGTTTTCAATGGATATCAGCATTGCCTTTCATTGTTCATACCCTGCACTTGATCACACATGAGAAAGCGTAAGTCTCTCCAAGTTTATATTTGTTAAAATTCCATAATGTAACTAGCTTTCATCTCTATGGAGGGTAGATATAATTTAAGCTCTTTCCACAAGTAATCAATCATGCTCCACAAAGTTTGAATAGGTCTTAGAAACTTTTGAAGTGAAGAACGAGGTGAATAAAAGAGCTAAACCAAGTACAAAAATTTAAACCTTCTTGCATCTTGCTCATGAACTCTCTCATCTCGCAACACTCTCAAGAATACTTGATCTATATCCTTTCTCTCACATGTTTGTAGGTGGAAGGGTTTTATTTGGAGTTCATAGGAAAGTTTTTATCCTACCAAGATGCTAAAGTTGAGACTATTATCAAAACAAGGCAAGCTTCTCATGGACTTATCATGACTCGTCAAAAAGGTCATTGGAAAAATAATGTTCACAAGAAGGGGGAAGAGAAAGAACTCAAACTTTTAGATAGGTGGACATGTGCAAATGGCAAAGAATGATCCCGAGGCCCCAACGAAGTCCTCGTTATCGGATTGCACATGGTTGGAAAAATGAGTATGGGTCTTGATCTTGAAGTCCTTGGAAAATCCTTAAGCAACTAGAGAACCGGGGGAGATTATTATTACTCTATATTTTTTCTTTTTCTTGTTTTCTTCTTTCTTTTCTTTTTGACATGTGAGGTACTTTGGATTTTTTTTCTTCTCCTCTCATTTTATTCATTTTTTTATCTCCCCTAGAACTCTAATTTGCATAGTACCTACCTCCTCCCCCATTCTTAGACGTTTGCTCGTCCCCGAGCAAACAGGAAGTGGTGTTAAGGTAGGTACCGGATGTTGATGAGAGGGAACTTGAATCTTCCCTTTGAAGCACCTTCTTGTGACGTGTAGTCTCCATACTCAAGTGATAGGTAGGTAGGTCAAGGAGGTTAACACAAAAGATGATGTTGGTTTAAAGGGTGGATATCCGGCGAGATTTGCAAAACTTCCGATGTGAGAGCTCACAATGCACGGATAGAATAGGCTAGCAAAAGATAAGTTACGCAAAACACGGAATGACCAGCTTCTTAGTCACAAGCCAAAGAATCGATCCTTGAATCAATTCACCCAACAATAACTCTTGTAATCTATGGTTGCACTCAATATATAAAGCCTTGGATAGGTAGAGCAAAATGCAAGAGGTATTAATGACAAGGTTAGCATGACTTTTAAAAGCAAGAAGTTTATGTCCTTCGACCCATCCAAAGTTGAGAGCATAAAAGAAACCATGGGTCTTTATTTTTATCATGACCTCCACAAAATATTAAGCTAACATTTATATAATTTTAGATTTGTATTAGGGAGAGCAATAGCTTAATCATACATAAACAAGCACAAAGTTTAAACAAAGTGGCAACGGTCATCATATATCAACGAGCAAGATCAAGAAAAAATTATTTCATCATGGTGAGCACAAGGTGATGACAATAAACAAAAACTAAAACTAGGTTTTACTCCTAGAAGACATGTTATTTAACGAGAGAGACATACAAAAGTTGCATCTAAGGTTGTTGAAGGCATATACATATATACAAGCATTTAGAAAGACAAGGACAAAGAGAGGGTTGAGGAATTATTACCGTCCTTTGATGCTTGTGATGTAGCGCACCCTCCCCCATGCTTAAGCATTGTGCCTAGCATGGAAGAAGAAAGATCGGCATCTGTAGCAACCGTGATCCTTGAACTTCATGCGGTCTTCTTTCATCCACCAAGTCTTCCCCCATGCTTAGCCTGTTGCTAGGCACGGAAGATGATGAACCATATTAAAATTCTTGAAGTCCTACCATCATGCAAGGAGATCATCACATCATTGCCTTTGTTCATCCTTCAATGTTCGCCCTTTGCCACGAGCCTTGATCCCAATTGTTTCTCATCCCATCTTCTCCTCCTTCCATGTTGTCCCTTACCGCTGGTTCATCTTCCACGAGTTTTTCTTCTACTTCCAGAACTGAGTATGTACTGAATAATAGCTCCATTGCAAATTACTTAAAATTATCTTTTCAATGTCATCCCGATTGGACTCCGAACAAGAGAGTTACGCCCTTCTTTACTTTGTTGGTGCAAGCTGTCCCAGGCTGATTTCAGAATGTGTGACGCCTAAAGATTTGGTTGTTACTTCTTGCACAGGTCTCCGAAAATGTTGATTCTTGATGCATTGGAAAGTAGACTTAATGGATCACTTGAATATCCAATTTTTACTTTTTTTACATCTCTGAAAATGTGCTTAATATTGATGAAAACAGCAGTGCTCCTTTCAGGATTTTGGAGGTGTTGATGATCTTGATTCCGGCTTTTATTACGAACTCATGGGAGTGATTCACCATGCCTGCAAAATAACTATAATGCACAAAGCACCCCTGAGGTGTCGGTCGGGAATACTCACCCTATGCCAACAAACCATGACATCCCTACGATCTTCACTTGTGGTATAGTTAATCTAGCGAAAATACTAATGGGTGTACGTGAGTGCAAGTGTATATGCAAATGAGAGGATGGTATAAAAACAAAACAATGTTTATGCCAAATTCTAAGCTCCATGCTTACAAAGTGGATGCCAAACTTCTCCCTCGCTATAAAGATTTATTAACCATGGTCAAAACACCATGCTTATCCCAAGATTAACAACTCTTCATGGTGTAAGATAAGTAGGGCGCATTGCAAAGTTTATAAACAATCCAATGAAATATGATAGCAAGGTATATAAAACTGAATGATGTGGGTCTCCAATCATGCCTAAACACCATGTTTACACAAGATTACAAAAAGAAAAAGGCCCATATCGGCATTTGAAGTATTAACATAGGTACAAAAGCATTCATCATAAAGCTTCACAAAAGATCCCAAGTTAACATAAAGTGGATGATGACAAAGAGATGGATGCAAAATGAAAATGCAAAATGTTAGCACAAGCAAACATTAGCAAGGTTTTATAAAAACACTTTTGATGTGGTCAATAATAAGTAATAGACAAAGCTTGATCTCACACTTCATACGAGGTAAGCATTGTCAACAAGGGGGTAACCCATCGAAAAGAATCAATCAACCAAACTAACAAGGTTTAAGGGTAGGTTATGAGCATCCTATATTTTTGGCTCAAATGAGGATTTTGAAGAGAGGGAGTCAAGTATAGAAATTCTAACTAAGGTGGCGCTACGAGTCTTTTAATGAAAAACAAACCTATGGTTTTAGGATGGCTAAAGGTGTGAAAGGTTTTCCTAAGGATTTTATGGGGAGGCTAGTCAAAGTTTTTAGTTAGAAGAGAGGAAAGAGATAGACTTGCTCAATCCGGATGGCAAACGGTCAACACAATCAATCCTATCTCTATTGGCTATGGTTTTTGGTGGGGGCTATGGGAAGGCCTAGGTTGAATGGCAAAGAGTTAGATCGACACAACATGCAATGCAATATAACATGGATGAACAAAACAACATGATATGGAGGTTGTCTAAAACAAAAGTTAGCCTAAATTAACTAGCCACAAGTTTAGAATCAAAGGATGGTGCCAATTTATATATCTCCCTAAAAAGACACAAAAGAAACGACTCTAAACTCTAATAGGCATAAAAAAAGGTCTACAAGTTTTCCAAGATCAAATAACAAAGTGCTCCCTCAATAGCAATTAGATCATACAACATGGTGTTGTGGTTTTTATTAGAGAAATGGTACAATGTTACTTGATGGTTCGATTAAAGAGCACAATGTAGACGGTCATGTATATATATAAATAAAAACCGGGTTGCCTCCCGCAAAGCGCTTCATTTAAAGTCATAGAGCTCGACTTTCTCAGATACCTTCTTGTTGTTGCAGAGCCATGATCCTTCATGCAAGATTTGAAGGTGTTCATGCAGCCTTGATCCACTCTCCATGCTTGACACGATCACTTATGCTCGATGAGAGGCTTGCCCAATCGTCTCTTTGCATCATCATCACCTTCTCCATCGCACTTTATCGCTGCCTCTTCTTTCACAAATTTTCCTATCTGTCCAGATCAGACCATGTAGAAAACAATAGCTTCCATGCATGGCGCATGAAATTGTCTTTCCATCAAGTATTTATTCACCCCCAACGGACTCCTATCGAGTGAGTTATGCCCGTTCTACTCCGGTGCTGCAATCTGTCCAAAGCTGATTTCAGACTGCACATCGCTCAATGTTTTTGTCATATCTCCTTGTACGGGTCTTCAAATTCATCGATCTTGGATGCATTGGAACTGGCACTTGATGGAGCTTCTGATTTTCAACTTTTTCTTCCTTGAACATGTCTGACCAGGTCCTCAAAATTGATGAAAACAGCGACGTCCGTTTTTGAGGTTTGGTGACGGTGACGCACGGGTTTGCAATTCCTTTAGGTATGACTTCTCTCCTATTAATTTATGTTTAATGCCCTGCATGGTTAGTGGAACTTGGGATTTATCCCACAATTTTCTCTTTTAAGGTCACTAGCTTGACCGAGCACAAAACAAGTCCAAGATTTACAAATCATATCGCAAACAAACGCATCCATAACCACAATTTATGAGAAAGTAAGTTGTGATTAATTGTAGCATAAGTTTTCTTGCTCAACACTAAGATCTCATTAGGCAAAGGTTCATTAGGCATGTAAGAAATTTTAAGCACAACAAAGCCTCTTTATCACTCTCAAGAAATTCTATCCTATCATGATTATCATAAGAATAAGGCATTGAATTGAATCAACCTCACTAATGGATATGAATCATAGATATATCAAAGGAATATTATCAGCTCCAAAAGCATCTTGAGAGGTTAATTTGTATTTTGGCCTTCAAGCTTTTCACCATGAGTGGTCTCTCAGAGTTGAAAGCAAATAATCTTCAATGATCGGTGGCTTGTATCGTCTTTTCGTAATTTCTTCGTTCGTGCCACACATCATCAAGGTTGCCTTGTGTGGACTCACTCTTCTCATTGATTTGTGGGACTTCACACATGTCTCAAATATCTTCTTGTAACTCCATGATCCTTCGTTTGAGAGCCCAGAGTATCCGCGTCATTGGATGCCATCATTTGTGTGTAATCCATCATGATTTGCTTCTAACATCTCCTAGCGTCGGATGTTGCCAACTTGTGCCTCCTTTTGTCAATGCTATTGAAGTCTTTGTTTTGTTTCAAACTTCTGAATTTCATCTTGTGTGGTCCAATGGGTCTTTGTTGTTGTCGTCCTCATCTCCACTATCTTGTTCTCATCATGTGCTGCTTCCTCTTTTTCGTGGATTTTCCCCTGTGTACATAACAGAACATATACCAAAATATTGTTCTATTGAAAACTTTATAAAATTACCATTCCAACGGGTACTCATTCATCTTAATCGGAGCCCAAATGAGGGAGTTATGGCCGTTTTGTTTCCGCTCTTGCATGCTGTCCAGAAATTTCAGAACGTGCAACCTTCGGTAATTCGGCCATACCCGCTTGTAGGAACCTCCGATTGACTTGATTCTTGATTCGTTGGAAGCGTAACTTCATGGGGCTTATAAATATCCAAAGATATCCTGTTGTTCTCCCTTGAGGTTGTGCAGAAATTGATGGGAACAGAAACTTCTTGTGAATTGATCTGAATATGTTGACGACCTTGATCTTGTGGTCTCCGGGGCGTTACATCGCGTCTCCTTTGGATTTTTAAGTCCTCATCATTGCTGGACCAGCGAGTAGCATGATGGCAATGGTGTGTATTCTTCATGATTTTGCTTTAGCCAAAGTGACGGGTGCTTTTTTCGCAACGTGATTGCTTCCAACACCTATTGCTTGGATAACAAACCTCCAGGAAACATTAGTCTTAAAACTTTAATTGACACATTGACATACCTTGTTTATCATCGCTCATGTAGGGTGTGGACTCAATAGCGGATGATGAGACACTAACAAAAGTTAGCACCTACCACTAAAGAGTGAATCTTGATGTAGTCATCATCTTGTGTGAGTGGATTGTGAATTTCTCGAACGTCTTGTGCCTAGCTTTTCACCTTCTTTCAAGGACACAAACAAGAAAGCAAGCATGTATACAATAATAAAAATTAGGGTTAGTCAAAAAGATAGATGGATCACCCTAGGGTTCGAGTGGCCGATCCCCGGCAACGGCGCCAGAAAAAGAGGCTTGTTGACGGTGTAAAACCGTGCTCAAGTTCACCGCAAGCCTACGGGTGACTTTGTGCCTTTTTCACCAAGGAGGGTCCTCCTTAGATTTGTCAATCCAATGATCAGAAGCAAACCACTAAGGTTCTCTATCTAACCTACCGGTCTAACCCTATGTGAAGCATTGATTGCATAAAGGTAATCATACAAACACGAAGGGATGTATGGATCACATCCACCTAGCCATAAAGGTAAGCAAACCAAAGGTAAACCTAGCCAATCATTTTCTTGTTGCTGTTCCGGCCAAGGTGATAAACCAATATAAACCTATACTATGATAAGGATTACACTCGATATGGAGTAACCCGATATGGAGTGGTCCGATGCACGTTCACTCGCCGCTTTCTCCTCCACCGTACTATCACTACGCAAGGATATTCAACACCGAGCGATAAACCTCAGTCCGTGCACTACTACGGTGTATCCGCAAGACAAGACTAATCACCATGATTCGATCTAGTCCAACTAAAGGCATATGGTAGCTACACATATGATTAAGCATAACTCGTAGTAGATCAAAGTATGACAAGATATGGTTACATCACCGAATGTTGAAGGTACAAACGACTTGAAGAATTCAAGTCGCGGCTCCAGAACTCCACCATGGACTTACCACGCAGGGCCAACCATGGAGGCTAGGGCATGGCCTAAGCCATCTCCTAGGCAACTCTAGGACTCGCGGCGGCCGTCGGCTTCCTCTCGGTGCTTCTCCTTCATCTCGGCGACTCTATGATGAATGGATGGACGTGGCGGCCGGCGGAGGCAGAGGCAATAAATAGACAAGCACCAAGGGCAAAAGACGGGCGCGAACCGGGCTCGGAACAGGCTGGGCCGGCCGGCCTGGGAAAACCGGCCCTGGCCCATTTTGGCTCGGTTCGGCCTCGTCTCGCTCCCCGATGCTTCTCGATCAATTGTTGACTTGCTCACTTACGCATGTGGGCCCTTGACGTCGTCTTCTCCACGGTTTAGACAGAGCTCCTTGTCGTGCAAGCTTCAGCAACTTCTGTCCAGGTCCCTGGAGTTTTCCGACTTCATACTTTGGTCCCTGGGCCCTTTGGAGTCATGTTCATGATGTGTCTTGACTTGTGTCAGGCTTCATGATCTTCTCTTGAAGTGTTTGATGAACTTATCCCGAAAGTCTCCTCTTTAACATTAATTTTCTGCGTAAACAACAAACTCCAAAATCGACATGCGGGAGTGAACTTGATACCTCTGGGGGGTTAGTACCATTGGTTAGAATATCAAATATGTGCAAATGCTGACGGTAAACTCATAGCTAGGTGTACCAAAATCGACCGTCAACATAAGCACACGCTCAGGGAGTGTCGGCTTATGAAGAACTACGTCAAGGGCACCCTCAAGCCGACGACGGCGGACCAGCTTGACAAGCGAGGCCCCTTCCACGACAACAATGATGGCTCGGGGGCTGTGTTCCCCGGTGAAGACGGCGCGGTGCACATGATCTTCGGGGAATCACCGGTGCGACCCTCAAGACGGTGCGAGAAGCTCATCCGATGAGACATCCTCAATGCCGATGTTGCAAGGACGTCCTACCTAAAAGTGGTCAGAGGTTCCGATAACCTTCGATTGCAAGGACCATCCCGACAATGTGCCTCAGCCCGGATCCTACCTACTAGCGGTAGCTCCCCTGTTCAAATCTAGAAGGATCCACAAGGTCCTGATGGATGGGGGAAGCAGGATCAATGTGCTCTACGCATCAACGCTTGACGAGATGGGCATCCCGTGGTCCGCACTGAGGCCGTCGACCGCGCCATTCCACGGGGTCATACCTAGAATCGAGGCACTCCCCCTCGGGCAGATCGATCTGCCCGTCACGTTTGGGGACGTGCGAAACTTCCGCACAGAAACCCTCACCTTCGAAGTGGTGGGGTTCTCGGGGACATACCATGCGATCCTCGGGAGGCCGGCATACACGAAGTTTATGGCCGTGCCCAACTATACGTACCTGAAGCTGAAGATTCCCGGACCGAAGGGGATCATCACAGTAGGGCCAATGTATCAGCGCGCATACGAGTGTGACGCCGAGTGCTTTCAGTTCGCTGAAGCAGCCATCCGGTCCGAGAGAGGCACCACGCTGAGCCTCGATCCGAGGACCAGGATGTCCCCGAGTCGTCCAAGCGTGTGGCCTGCTCATTCGAGCCCGCCAAGGACGTCAAGGATGCGGTCGTCTCTAACGACGGCCATACGCTCCGTATCGGGATGACGCTCGATCCTAAATAGGAAAGGACGCTCCTCGACTTCCTCAAAGCGAATCTTGACGTGTTCACATGGAAACCCTCCGACATGAAGGGAATCCCGACAGAGGTTGCCGAGCACAAGTTAAACATCAAGCCAGGATCGAAACCAGTGAAACAGCGCCTTCGCCACTTCAACGACGAGAAGTGTAAGGCGATTGACGAGGAGATCCTAAAGCTCCTTAGTGCAGGGTTCATCCGTGAAGTCTTCCACCCCGAGTGGTTAGCGAACCCTGTACTTGTAAAGAAGAAGAATAAGAAATGGAGGATGTGTGTTGACTACACGAGCCTTAACAAGGCATGTCCCAAGGATCTGTTTCCTTTGCCTCGCATAGATCAGGTAGCCAATTCAACAGCAGGGTGCGAGACCCTCTGTTTTCTCGATGCGTACTCCGGGTACCACCAGATAGCGATGTGCATAGCGGACCAACTCGCAACCTCATTCATTACTCCGTTCGGCGCGTACTGCTATCAGACGATGCCCTTTGGGCTCAAAAACACGGGCGCTACCTTCCAATGATGCATGCGACGCATCTTCGGGGAGTTGATAGGCCGCATCATAGAAGCGTATGTCGACGACATCATAGTCAAGTCGAAAAAGACGGGGGATCTGGTCCCCTACCTCACTGAGGTCTTCGCGAAGCTGCGACAACACGGGTGAAGCTAAATCTCGAGAAGTGTGTTTTCGGGGTTCCGAGGGGCATGCTCCTCAACTTTGTCGTGTCATAACGCGACATTAAAGCTAATCCCGAGAAGATCTCGGCCATTATGGACATGGGGCCAATCAAAAACCTGAAGGGCGTGCAGCGTGTCACCGGCTGTCTCACAGCTCTAAGTCGTTTCATAGCACGACTCGGAGAACGCAGTATGCCACTGTACAAGTTGATGAAGAAATCCAACCACTTTACGTGGACGCTTGAGGCACAAGAGGCACTCGACTCGCTCAAGAATATCCTCAAGAGTCCTCCGATATTGACCGCTCCGACCACAGAAGAGCTAATGCTCCTGTATATCTCAGCGACAACCCAAGTGGTCAGCGCGACTTTGGTGGTCGAGCGAGAAGAGCCCGAGAGGTCCCAAAAAGTGCAAGGGCTAGTGTACTTCGTCAGCGAGGTACTCTCCGACTCCAAGACGTGCTACTCACAAATGCAAAAATTTGTGTACGCGATCTTGATGACCAAGCGCAAGCTCCAGCATTACTTCGATGCGCATCCCATCACTGTGGTGTTCAAATATCCACTCGGGGAGGTCATACAAAACCCCGAGGCCGAAGGAAGGATCTCCAAGTGGGCGCTCAAGTTGATGGGGCAGAATATCACGTATGCTCCGTGCAGCACGATCAAGTCCCAAGTACTCACGGATTTTGTGGTCGAGTGGACGGAGATTCAAACTCCCCTAGCAAAGATCGAGCACGAGACTTGGATCATATACTTCGATGGCTCGGTCATGAAGGAAGGACCCGGTGTAGGCCTCGTCTTCATCTCGCCTCTGGGCGTGCGTATGGAGTACATGGTGTGACTACATTTCCCGGCATCAAACAACGCCGCTGAGTACGAAGCCCTGATCAACGGTCTCCGAATCGCTGTAGAGCTCGGGATCAAGCATCTCGAGATCAGAGGCGACCCGGAGCTGGTCGTGGGAAAAGTCATGAAGGACAAGAATTGTATTGACCCGAGGATGGCGGCATATTACCAAGCCGTACGAGATCTGGAGGGCAAGTTCCACGGCCTCGAGCTGCACCACGTGTTGCGCGACTACAACAAGACGGATGACGTACTCGCGAAAGCTGCATCCAGTCGAAGCCCGATTCCCCACGGGGTTTTCGCAAGTGATCAACATCAGTCGTCCATACGAGAAGAAGGCGAGAGGGCACCCGAGAAGCCGGAGCCTGAAGTCGTGGTGATTGGTCGCTACCAGAGGTGAACCTCGAAGATCCCGACTGGCGATTCCCCATCCTCGAGTGGCTTGTCGAGGGGAAGGTCCCTTCCGACCAGACGGAAGCCTGGCGCATCGCCCGCCAAGCAAAAGCTTTTGTCCTCATCAACGTCGAGCTCTACAAGCGCGGGGCTGCTGGCATACTCATGCGGTGCATCCTCGGAGATCAAGGCCACGAGCTGTTGCAGGAAATACATGCCGGCACCTGTGGCCACCATGTCGGTCCGAGAACACTTGTCGGGAAGGCTTTCCGACAAGGTTTCTACTGGTCCACTGAAGGACCAAAACGGAGAACCAGAGAGGGGGAGGGGGGGGGGGGGGAGAGTGAATGGGAGGAGATAAAAATTATTCTCAAAGGAGATAGAGGCTCCAACAAGATGAACACGACTTCCAACACACGTCTCCGACTCACTACCCAAGTTGGCTAAGACCACACAGCCACTGGAGTGCTACTGGCCCTAGGAACCAACAACCAACTTCGCGGACCTGAGAACACAGCGGAACACCAACTCGAGGCTCACTGACTTACACCGGTCAGGCCGGTGAGCACCACCGGTCAGACCGGTCCCTGCTGGTGGAACCTAGGAACTTCCATAGAAAGGCCCCTACACCGGTCAGGCCGGTGTAACTGACCGATCAGACCGGTTCAAGCCAGGAAACCCCAAATCTACCAAACAGGCCTACCGAACTCCAAACTGACCCAAACTCGAAATAGCAGCAACACGGGACAACAACGAACTCACCCAGACATTCACCCGAGAAAAACTCAACATGAGTCTGTGTTGACAAGTAAAAGACGTATCCACCTACAATCCGCAAGCGTACGAACCTACACCTTTTTCACCACGGGATTCCCAAGGTTCTTGTCAATCCGCGAAGCAAGGGAATTACAAGCGTTTGACCCACCTCTACTCACTAACTACTCAAACCCTAACTGAGATTAAACTAGAAAACGACTAAACTACACTAGAGAGAATGATTAAGCTATCAAGATAGGAGACACTCACCCATGGGTCTACGATACTAGAACATGCAATCGTTTTAAACAAGAAAACCAATCTAATCTATCGGGGGTTGTGACACGGTTTCACCCTTTCCCTCCCCTCGTACTGTTACTACGCGGAGGTATTCGTGACTAGACCTATGATGGACACGATGTATTGAATGGGTTCAAGGGAGCATTGGAGCTGTACTCCCTTTACGGCATGGTAGCTAACCTTAAGCAATAAAGTATATTCAACACAAGATGATAGATTGATAATCTAACAAAGTACGATTACATCTCAAGATCGATTACAACCCATGGACGAATAAGGAGATTACCCCATCAAGGTGCTAGACATAGCACCATTGATCATGGTCACCCTTCCGACGGTGTCTTCCTTCTTCTCCACTTGTGGGTGCTTCCTTCGAGGTGGTCGACCCCCCTCCGGAGATCTCCCTCCTCTCTCTCTAGCTTGTGGATGGCCTCCTGCTGCGAATGGCTGTCTCCTTCTGCGAATGGCGGCACCTCCAGGGTTTTAGGGTTGAAGATCCTTCAGGTGCAAGGAAAGGGGGGCCGAACCGACCCCCGGAGTGGGCTGGGCCGGCCGGCCTGGGCTGACCGGCCTAGGCCCATTTCAGCCCGGTTCGGTCACCCCTTCGCTCCCGTGGGTCCTCAGGTGATTATGCACTTTTGCCCCTTCCACTTGCATGATTTTGATGATGTCATATCCTCGCGTCCAAGATGGAGGTTCTCCGCGCATGAAGTTCTATCTTTTACGCTTCAATCCCCGGGGGTGTTCCTACGTAGCACTTCGGTCCTTGCCACCATCAGAAGTGATTTCATCAATCTCATGAACACGAACAAGACTCTGTAAATGCTCCTTTGAACTTGTCGTGAATCCGTCCTTTATGTCCATGTTTTCCTGCATAAACACAACACTTCCAAATGCATGCACATAGATGAACTTGTTATATGATTAGTGTGCCTAGTGGCAGGTTAGTTCCATAATCAAATCCAAACCACAGTGTAATGAACATGTTTGGTGTACCAAAATACACCATAACATCTCCCCCACGCTTAGCTCTTGCTCGTCCTCGAGCAAGTACTCGTAAAAGAACTTCGTCCAAAGTGTTGTAATCGTGTACCGCTAATCCTTCTTCACAAGTTAGTCAATCTTTTGTCTTTAATACATAAACATAAAGTAATGATCATCATACATAAACATGGGCGTTTAGAATCTTTACCACATCAAGATTCACCCCACAACTCAAACTCTTCACTCGAAGTCTTCAATTTCATCCATGCTTACTTCTTTGCTTCCATCAGAGGGTTTTTATGATTTTCAGAAATAAAATTCCTGCAATAAGTGTTAGACAAAAACCTTTCTCCAAGCTCTCTCAAGTCACTCATATGAGGTGGCTATCTTAAACAAGTTTTATAAAACTCTTACCTCCCATAAATCTCTCATATGACATGTAAAGTGGAGCTATAGGTAGGGCTAGTGCAATCAACACAAGTATTGTCGAACTAAGAACTTCCTCTAATGGTTGTTTACCTTTCAAAGCCAATGATCATGAAAATTAATCCATATGTGGGGATATCAAGGATGAGAAGATATAGAATGGTGGACATGTGCAAGGGCAAAAGAAAATATGACCACGAGGCACTGATGACGTCCTCGTTGTCGAATTGCACATGGTTGGAAAAAGAGTGAAAGTTCCGTCTCTCAACAACGTGACATCCTTCCTCGCAGTCTATTATTTTTTTCTTTTACTTGATTCATCCCTATCATATCTTTATTGCCACTCCTCTTTTCTCTTTTTCTTCTCTCTTTCATTCTCTCATACACATGTATTTATTTTTCTTTCTTTCTTTTCTATTTTTCTTTCTTTTCCATACACATACTTTTCTCTTTATTTTCCCTCTCTTGACATCTTTTCTCTCTTTCCAAAGCTATCAATTCCTCTTTTTCTTGCATGCACACAATCTGAAATTTAAAATAAACTATGCTAGAAACGAGACGAAACTTTTGAGAGTAGGTTGTGTTCAGGGAATGCGATGTACAAAAGAGATGTATAGGGTTGGGTATGGAATTCGGCGATGTACGAGACTTCCGATGTGAAAGTCATGTTACCGAATGCATCACGAGGCTAGCAACAAAAGATAAGCACAAGGACATGATCATTGCTCGAAATTAAAACTCCCAAGAGAGAAGGGTCCTAGCCCAACTCATCATGCTAATCACACTTATGGTGGAGCAAAAAATAAATTTGGCTTTGTATATGATTTTTTTCTTACTCTCATCTTGGAAAAAGAGGTTTTGCTAACCTTTATTACAAGGGTTTTTCGACAATTTTCAGAATTGAAATCCTCCAACTTTTAGCATTGAACATAGCACAACCAACATGTGAAGCTCAAGATCGAAGTGTGGTATGGGTACTTTTAGTAGTAGCAATTCCACTAAGCACTACGGTAAACATTTTTCAAACCACACACTTATGTTCATATATCAAAAACTAAAGATGAACAAACGAGTAAATCAAGATAAGCAACACAAAAAACAAAAAGTTTAAAGGACTCTTTTTATTTGATTTTATTTGACGCAACACTAAATTAAGACACTTGCAAAAATTTAAAAGCACACTCAAAAACTAAAGACTCTTAAACTCTAAAACTCTTTCGAAAACTAAACTCTCTCGAAGACAAAACCGAACCAATCTAAACTTGAAGCTCAAAAACTAAAGGCTAGCTAGCTAGCTCTCCACCACGCTTAAATCATACGATGTCCTCGTCGTATCTTACAAAAATCCTAAGGTTGAAAACTAAACCTAGTGGTACTTCCCACAACTATTGCACCACTTGCCCTTCATGTTCCCAACCATTCCAAAAAGTTTGCGCACGTTGCGGTTTAGGAACTTGTAGTCGTCTTCGACCATGCGCTCCAAATCCTCCATACGCTGCCTCATCGCCTCCATGGTCTGGAAACATTTGTCGACCGATGCGTAGAGCTCTGAGATGGAGTAACGGCAAGCTGCACAACACATCGGATGCATCCCGAAAGGGTCGTCATCGCTAGGGTCTCCGCCGTCGTTGCCATCACCATTTTCGTCGCCGCCGTCGTCATTGCCGCCACCGTTGGGGCCTTCGGGAGTCTTCTCCTTGGGCACCTCTTCCCAAATGTACAAATCATTATCATCTCTTCCGGCGGCCGCCCACGATCTCGGGCTGCGATCGTCAGAGTAGTCGCTATCCCTATAGTCTGTAGGCTCGAGCGACACCTCCTTGTAGTCCTTCCGTTTCATGCCTCGGATGCGCACCAACCTTCGAACAGGAGTAGGGACCTTCTCCTCCTTAACAGGGTTGCAAGATGCGATAGCTTCGGTCGGGACACGCCCTCCGCAACGGATGCGGGTGGTCCTCTTGACGGGTAGCTTGAGCTCGCATCGCTTCGCCTCCTCCATCGATGGCTCCTTGGCACCTTGCTTCAACTCTACGCTCCTCGGGGACACCATGGCTGCTGCGTGGGTTCAAAACATTGCTAGATGGGATGGATTCCCGAGCTCCCAATTCGTCCAAATAAATAGTCCGAAAGGAAAACCCTAGAAACCTCATTTTCCTTATTCAAACTTCCCTCAAAATTTTCTGATCGAAGAAGGAACTCGAAAAAGAGGAAATCGGGGAAAAACCGGGGCGAACCGCCACCGGAACCCTACTGGGCCGGTCGGACCGGGCCGGCCGGCCCACCCTGCTTGGGGGGCTGGTCCAGTCCGGTTTCCCGTGTACCGCCCTTTTTTTGCTTTCTCAGCCCATGGGAAAAAGTTGGCCCAGTAAATCTTCGTGAGAAACTCTAGAAAAATAAAAGAAAAACTATTTACAAAAATCCATACCTTGTTTTTTGTCCTAGGCGGGACGTTCGGGCTCTTCTTCCATGGTGAAGACATCAATATGGTGAAGGGGCACAACATCGGGTTCGTAGTAAACCTTTAGCCGTTGACCATTCACCATGAATTGATCACCTTTCACATCCATAATGGTTACTGCTCCGTTGGAGAGCACTGAATGAACAACATAAGGTCCGTCCCACTTGCTTTGCAATTTCCCCTTTCCGAAGGTTTTAAACCTCGAATTGTAGAGGAGGACCTTATCTCCTTCTTTAAACTCTTTCTTCTTCAATCTTTTTTCATACCACCTTTTAATTCTCTTCTTGTATATGCTTGCATTCTTGTATGCTTTCAACCTCATCTCTTCTAGCTCGCTTATTTGAATCATTCGTTTTACCACCGCGACATCGAGATCAAGGTTCATCTCTTTAATCGCCCAATAGGCTTTATGTTCCAACTCAACCGGAAGGTGGCAAGCTTTTCCATAGACGAATTGATAAGGGGTCTGAAGGACCGATACGGCGAACCAGAGAGGGGGGAGTGAATGGGAGCCGATAAAAATTCTTCTCGAAGGAGATAGAAACTCCAACAAGATGAACAAGGCTTCCAACACACGTCTCCGACTCACTACCCAAGTTGGCCATGCCCACGTAGCCACTGGAGTGCCACTGGACCTAGGAACCAACACACAACCTTCCGACCCGAGAACGCAGCGGAACACCAAACCTCGAGTCTACAGACCCACACCGGTCGGACCAGGGTGAGCACCATCGGCCGAGCCGGTCCCCGCCGGTGAAACTGAGCAACTTTCACTAAGTGGCTCCACACCGGTCAGACCGGTGAGACACACCGTCGGGACCGATCCCGGCCGAAAGCCCCCAAGGCACCAAACGAGGCCAATCGACCACCAAACCGACCCAAACTCGAAACAAGCGGCACCACGGGTCAACGGCCGAACACACCAAGACGTTCACCCGAGCAAAATCCCACCGAGGGCCGCACCGGGTCGGACCGGTCAAGAGCACCGGTCGACCGGTGTAGCCTTGGCGACTCGGGATGAACAAAGACCCGCGGGTCAACTCCCCCAAATCCAAACCTCGATCTCCCGAATCGCTCCACGGACTTGAACAAGACTTTGGGGATATTAGGAACACCTCATGAGGAGTCCATAGCCAAGTTTAATCCCACCAAAACTTGTCCAAAAAGGAGGAATCAAAGAAATCCCGCCAAGAGCACTTCCAACCCAAGAACTCAAGAAACCCCAAAATCGAGCACCTTTACTCACGGATTTGGGAGGGGAATCACAGCCCAAAGAACCACGAAGGGTTCCCACAAATTTCCCCCATCAAATCCCTAAGAGAAAGGTCTCGAAAACAACCCAAAGAAATCACCAAGAGAGGGCTCCGAAAATCACCACCAAGAACAACCGGGGAAAACACATCCAAACCTTGAGGAACCACGCCGAATCATCTATACATGAAACAAAGGTTCATACAAGGTCTAGCAAGCCGCCCCATCATCCAACCCTCTCAACAAGATCTCTCCATGAAGCTCTCTTGCTAGTCCTATGGAAAACCTAAGGAAAATAGGAAGGAAAATGGGAAAACAAATGAGCTAGGGTTCCAAGACTTAGCTGCCATCCTCTCACCTCTTGGGTTCTATGGAGGCAACCGAATGTCTAAAATGCCCTTTTTTAATAACTAGGGATACAAGCCCCTCAAGGGCGGATTTGGAAGTCTTCATGTCTTCACCATCGGACGGATGCCCGGCGACCGCACCCTGCGTAGCCTCGACGCAAACCATGCGATCCCGACGCGTGTCCTCCGCTTCAAAGTCTCCGGACTGCGTCGTCGCACACCGGCTCACCGGTCGGACCGCACCCACGGCCGGACCGGCCGGCGCCTTCGCGGCTCCGTCTTCGGTTCTTCGGTCTTGGCTTTGTGGATCAACCAAGGAACCCAGTGGTTTTCTGGTGAACCACTGGAAACCCCGCGAACTCGGTGTAGCCTCCGCCAATCTCCACTCATGACTCGGCTCCCACGTAGTCCCGACTCGACCTTGGTTTTGAGGCTCAACCAAGAAACCATCCATGACTTCATCTTGCTGTTCACGCCACCATGCGGCCCGCACTTGACCCCGCTAGCCACCGGGTCCCTCGAACGAAGCCTACTTGTCTTCTCCACACCTGGAGGCCTCACTGGCGACGACCTTTCGCGCTTGTTCTTCACCTGCACCAACACCAGTCAAGCCGCAACCTGCACCTGCAATACTTAGCCAAGAATCAGTCCACACAACGTTGTCAATCACTCATCACACAAGGAAGCGACCATCCACCGGTCCTCGAACCACACATGGTCCTCAATCTCCCCCTTGATGAGTGCATTGACAACACCCACACGAGAGTAACAAGAGAGAAAAGAAAAAGAAAAGAAACAAATAAAAAGAAACTCCAACAAGCGATCGAAAGCCAAACAAAGGCAAAGAGCAAGATCACTTGAAGAAGACTAGTCTCGGACCCCTTAGGCAAGGGCAACGACTCGACACATCCGAGACAAACCAAAGCTCAAACAAAGAGCGCATACCACCGAAACAAAGCTCGAACAACCACAAAGAGCCCCCCCTGCACACATGCATGCTCCCCCTGAACCAATGCACCTCCCCCTGGACGAATGCATGCAAACCAGCTGAAAACGGGGCAGCAGCAAAGCAACTTCGGCTCACACCGGTCGGACCGGTCATCACCACCGGTCGACCGGTGCCTAACATGTGCACGGGACCGGAACTCACACCGGCGGACCGGTGACCTTGACCGGTCGGACCGGTGCACAACGAACCCCTTAAATGGCTCGAAATCACCTGAAAACCTTCTAAATGTGTCCAGCAAGCCATTTCAAGCTCAAACTTCTCCCCCTTGTTGGCAATGCATGAATCAAGCCAAAAATGCAAAACTTTCAACCTAGAGCTTCTCAAATATACAAAATTCAACAAATAATGCTGCACATGTCCAAATGAGCAAGTTAAATACTCTACGGCTTCGTATCGATCTCAACTACATGATCACCAAGTTTCACAACCATTGGACGAACCTAAGATGGATTTTGGCAATTTTGCGAAAAACTTGCCTCTCATGAGCAAAAACTTAAACATGATCAAAGCATATCAAAATGGCAAAGCCACACAAACTTCATGCTAGGACAGCCATTCTAATCATAAGACCATCACAAACACCCACAAACACCTCATGTCATGTCAAAGCCACCGAGCCATGTGCCTACTTCTATGTATGAGACTTCTCATTGGTAGGCATCATGCAACGGTTTAGCACCCAAAGCAAATTAATTTAGCACAAATGACATGGGAGCATATTTTCCAAGCATTTTTCATTTCATTTTCAGATTGATAAATGGTACATGAAATGTCTTTGCGACAAAAAGGAACTTATGCCCCTCCACAAGATGAAGCAAGAGGGCTAAGCATTCATGATGGCAAATGAGCCTTTGGCCCCATATGATCAATAAACTAGCTATCCAACCACAAATTGAGCATAACCAAGCCACTAAAACATGTCAAGATCATATAAAGGCATTTACACATGAGAGAGCATACATGTGACATTTTCAAAAACATAGCTATCAACCATGGATTATTCATCAAGATCATCAAGAGCTAAGCCAAACTAACCATAGCATACCAAACAAGCTCACAAAGCCATATATCTCATTCCATGGTGAACAATGTATATGAGAGAAGCTTTTCCTAACCAATGCATATGATACAAAATGCATGCAATCTAAGATACAAGGATGCCTGTACATCATGTTACATATGCCATGCAAAATGCAAAAAATACACAAAGGAAACTATACATATGCTACAAAGAAGAGCTCCCACACACCCAACTCAAGAAATCAAACACACACCAAGTTCCCCTCGCAAACGAGTGAAAGTTGCTTGATCTAGGGGTTTGGTGAAAATATCGGCTAGTTGGTCATGTGTGGGTACATGGATCAAAGCTATCTTTCCTTTCTCTACGTTGTCTCTCAGAAAATGATACCTCACTTCTATGTGCTTGGTTTTGGAATGGAGCACTGGGTTCTTTGCAACGCTTATGGCACTGGTGCTATCACATTGAAGTGGGACATGGGTATACTCCTCACCAAAGTCACTCATGGTGTATGAAATCCAAAGGAGCTGAGATCAACAACTAGCAGCGGCAACATACTCGGCCTCGGTAGTGGATTGAGCAACACTCGATTGTTTGCGGGAAGACCAAGACACCAAAGAAGAACCCAAAAGCGGCAAGTCCCAGAAGTGGACTTCCTATCCAACCGACACCCGGCAAAATCCGCGTCTGAAAAACCATGAAGCACCAAAGAAGAGGACGCGGAGTACCAAAGGCCGAAGTCGGGAGTGTGACGCAAGTACCTGAAAATTCGCTTCACCGCTTGCCGATGCGAAGTCCTCGGAGACGCTTGAAAACGAGCGCACAGACACACCGAGAACTGTATGTCCGGCCTCGTCGCCATCAAGTAGAGGAGTGACCCGATCATGCTCCGGTACTCCTTCTGGTCCACGTGTTCACCTTCCTCGTCCGCATCAAGAGCTGTAGTTGTACTCATCGGCGTCGTCATAGCCTTGGAGTCCTCCATCTTGAACTTCCGCACAATGTCCTTGGTGTACTTAGCACGGTGCACAAATGTTCCTTCCTTTGATTGCTTGATTTGTAGCCCGAGGAAGAACCGCAACTCGCCCATCATGCTCATCTCAAATTCCCTGCTCATATCATCGCAAACCTTGCAACAAGAGAGTTAGACGAGCCACCAAAGACAATATCATCCACGTACACACCGCACAATCGGGATGTCTCCGCCCCTGCCTCAGCAAAAACAAGGTCTGATCGACCTTCCCCATCTCAAAACCTCTCTCAAACAAGAACACCCTCAACCTACCATACCAAGCTCTAGGCGCCTGCTTCAACCCATACAGCGCCTTCCTCAACTTGTACACTCGGTGGGGGTACTTCTCGCTCTCAAACCCCGGAGGCTGCCTCACATACACTTCTTCCTCCAGCACACCATTCAGGAAAGCACTCTTCACATCCATTTGGTGCAACTTGAACCCTTTGGCCACGGAAAAGGCTAGAAGGATCCTAATCGCCTCCAAACGGGCTACGGGAGCAAAGGTCTCCTCGTAGTCGATCCCCTCCTTCTGACTGAACCCTTGAGCAACAAGCCTCGACTTGTTCCTCACAACCTTACCCTTCTCTCCCTCTTTGTTCTTCCACACCCACTTTGTACCAATTGGCTTACACCCTGGAGGAGGGTCAACCAACTCCCACACCTGATTCCTCTCAAAGTTCTCCAACTCCTCATGCATCGAATTAACCAAATTGTGATCAGATAGTGCGTGTCCAATGTCTTTGGGCTCAAAAGTAGCAACATACTCAGCATGAGCGAAATGAGAATTGTTCCGAACCCTCGACCGTGTAGTGCGTTCATCCATGTCACCGATGATCCTCGAAGCTGGGTGATCCACTTGTACTCGCCGGGGAGGTTATCGCCTCGATGCTACCTCCCCCTCAACATCAGCTTCTCCTCGTTCTTGATTTGTCGTCGTAGGTGTAGTAGAGGGTCCGTCCATCACCGTAGTCGAAGTAGTGGGTACATGTTCAGCCAGGGGCACCACACCACCATCTTCATCATCACCATGTTCATGCTCCTCCTCCTGAAAGATCTCCTCGCCAAGCTCATCATCACCTGCACACTCAAAGACAAGCTGACTACGTGGCTCTGTCTCGTCGAAGGTTACCTCGCAAGTCTCCACGATTTGGTTAGTTTCAAGATTGAGCACACGATATGCTTTAGAGTGAGAAGCATAACCAAAGAAAATACCATCAACAGACCTAGCCTCAAACTTATCCAACTTCCTGCCTTTCTTTAGAATGAAACACTTGCAACCAAAGACATGGAAGTGACTCACCTTGGGTGTGGGACCATGCATCAACTCATAGCATGTCTTCTTCTTGTGCACTCTGAGGTATATCCTGTTCGACACATAGCACGCGGTATTCACCGCCTCAGCCCAATACCTCCTCGGAGTCCTATGCTCATCAAGCATCGACCGAGCCATCTCGCACAAGGTCCTGTTCTTCCTTTCCACAACACCATTCTGGGGAGGTGTATATGGACTTGAAAACTGGTGCTCAAGACCCAAGTCATGGCAAAAGGTTTCAAAACGAGAGTTTCTGAATTCCGAGCCATTATCAGTGCGGATAGCTCGTATGGCATCTACATGCCTCTCGTTCCTCAACCTCAAGACTAGATCTCGAACAAAACCAAACGTCTCCCCCTTATCCTCAAGAAAGAACACCCACGCATACCGAGAATAGTCGTCCACCACAACCAGGACATACCACTTCCAACCCGCAGATCGCACACGAGCTGGGCCAACAAGGTCCATATGAAGTAGCTCGCATGGACGCTCAGTCATCACATCGGTGAGAGGCGGGTGAGAAGAGGCTACCATCTTGGCATGCCTATAAGGTGCACAAACCAACTCTTTCTCAAGTCTCAACCGTGTCAATCCTCGGACCAAATTGAGTTTACTCAAGCGAGACAAAAGGTCAAAGCTCAAGTGACCCAACTTCCTATGCCACCTCCACAACTCACTCGAAGAACCAGCCAAGAAACAACGCTCCACACCCGAAGACTAAGAAAAATCAGCACGAAACACCTGACCCTCGGGAACGACCATACATACAAGGTCCCCTCGAGAGTCCAAAATCCGAGAACCACCTGGCCGAAACAACACCTCAAAGCCCTCATCCAACAACTGGGACACATAAAGCAAATTGTACCCCAGCGATTGGACAAGAGCAACACGCCTCAGAGTGATCTTGTCACTCACTTTGATCTCACCTTCTGAAAGCACACGCCCACGCCCATTGTCCCCAAAGGTGATGTACCTCTTCGTCACCACCGGGACGAGACTTGAGAACCATCCCCTGTCTCCGGTCATATGCCTCGAGCAACCGGAGTCAATCAACCAAATGTTCTTCAAGTCTCCCACCTGAAATTCAAAAACGAGCATGTGAGCGAACAAACGACTCAAAGATTGGGGTTAGTACCAAAAGAGTAAAACCAGTGCTGAGCCATTTGCTCGAGAGTGGGGTTAGCACCAACCAAAGCATCTCTCCTACCAAAGCTACCTCCACGAACACCACCACGGTAACCACCCTGAGGGAACCACCCCTCTCTGCCTGGAGGAGGACCGAAACCACGAAAGAGAACCCGTGGACCGTCCCTCCTCTCTTTCTCAAAGCTACGACTCCTCCCATCCCCTTAGTGAACTCGAGGGGGAGAACGCCTAGCAACCTGACCACCTGCAAACTCTCCAGCCCAACCACCAGAACCACGACCTCCAGAAACAACCCTCGCACCTGTACGAGCACGAAACCCAAAACGCTACCTGTCCAGGCCTGCACCGGTCTGACCGGTGCCCCACACCGGTCTGACCGGTGTGACTGGGCGGCGAGCGCCTCCAACGACTCTTCCGCTCTTCCCAAGCCCGAACTGTCCTCACATTCGCCTTGGCCCTGGGCATCTGCACACGAGGCTCAAGTACACCATCGGAAGGGTGGTACTTGTCCTTGTTAGCCCACTCCTTTGCCATTCTCTCCCCAAGCTTCCTTTTGAAGCAAAACTCCTCCTTATGGCCATCTCTCCCACAATAGCCACAATGGAACCTCACAAGCTTAGGCTTAGGCTTGGGATGTGGCTGCTCACTTGGTTTCTCTCCACTCAAATCCTCCACCGGTTTCCCCTCACTAGCCTTCTCACTTTCTTTCCCAAAGAACACTTTCCTCAAAGTGCTCACAAACTTGATAGGCTTTTGTAGATCATTTGTGGGTGTAGGAAACACGGGTGGAGCTGGGGTTGTGTCTAGTCGGTTCCTAAGATGGTTAAGTTTTGGGGGGAAATCATTTTTGTGGTGGGTTTTTGGTGGCTCCGGGATATTCTCTCCACTTCCCTCACCAACCTTGTTTGCCCCAAGTCCCTCACCATCCTGCCTCTTAAACGCCTCGATCATCATCCTCAACTGAGGCTCATGACCAGACAACCAACCCATCAACTTGCTCAAGTCATCATTCTCATCCTGCAAACGATCAACATAATGTGCAAGTTCCAAATTTTTCAAAGCATGCATTTCACATGTAGAGCATGATGTAGGCATGGGTTCCTTCAATTTAGCCTCAAGAGAACTAGTGTAAGCATGCATCTCATCAATCTTAGCATGCAAAACAGGGCAAGAAGTGCAAGCACCTAGCAAAGCAGGTCTAGACTTAAGCTCAACCACTTCAACCCTAAGCACATCTAGTTCCTCACACTTGGAGGCATGCTTCTCCTTAAACAAAGCAAGATCAGCAAGGAATATGGAGCAATCAGCACAATCAATCTCATCCGAAACAACAGGGCTAGCCTTAAGGGAATCAATCTCAAGCTTGCTATCAAGCACACCGTGTCTCTAGCTCGGACCACTCTAGTCCTAGCATCCTCGAGTGAAGCCCTAAGCTCTTTTCTCATTTTCTTGGCCTCTCTAAGCATGTCATCATGGTTATCAAGCAAAGAGCCAAGCCTCTCATTCTCCTGGCGCAAGAAGGGAAGTTCATCACGCACCTCGTCGTCGGACTCAGAGTCCGAGTCGCTCTGTGTGCTCTTCTTGCTGCCGGAGCTCAGCGCCATGGTGCAGAAGCCGTCTCTCGCGAAGCAGCTCAGCCCGCTCAGGTTCTTGGACGACTTCTTGTTCTTGCGATGATCACCTTCGTCTTCACTGCTGCTCGAGCTCGAGGTGGAGTACGCGGAACTGGAGTCGATGTCGCTCGCTCCAACCATCGCTCGGGCCTTGCCTCGGCTCTCCTTCTTCCTCGATCATTGCTCGTCCTTGTACTTGTTCTTGTGCTTGCTCTTGTGGTCGCGCCTCGAACGGTACTTGCCGTTCATCCTCGGCTTGTGCTTGTAGCCATCCTTGTTCTCGGCCTTCTCCGGGCAGTCGGCGACGAAGTGTCCCGGCTTGCCGCATTGGAAGCATGTTCTCGTGTTCCTCCTCATGTTCACGTGGTTCTCGTGCAGCCTCTCGAACCGCCTCGTCAGGAGCGCCAGCTCGTCCTCTCCAAGCTCGTCGAACTCCTCATCTGGCATAGACATCAAAGAGGAGAAAGAGAACATCCTGGTGGATGGGTTAGTGTTAGCCTTTCCTTTGGAACCACCAACGAGGGCAAGACTATGGGAATCAGTCGGTCCCTCGAGCTTGGCAGTCATGCCCCTATCCACCTCAGCCGACTTGAGCTTCGAGAACAGCTCGTTCACCGTCAGAGTGTCATACTTCTCCGACTCCACAATGGCCTCGAACTTTCCGCCCCAAATCGTACGATCCAAAGAGTGTAAGAGCTTGTCCGCTCTATCATGATCATCGTACGGGAGCACGTCCACATTGGCCCTCATGTTGTTCACAACCACCGTGAACCTCTGAAACAAGCATCGATGGACTCACCGGAGAGATGAGTGAGGTTCTCGTACTCTCTCCGGTAGGTCGCATACATCCGTGCCTGAACCTAGGCATTCCCAACATGAGCCTCCTTCAACACCGCCCAAATCCTACAAGCCAAGTGCTCGGTGTGCACCCGATCGAACTCAGGCTGACACAAAGCACGAAACAAGTAGTCGACCGCCTTATTGTTGGCATCGAATCTGTCCCTCGATCCTGGAGCGAGGAAGTCCATCGGCTGGACATAGCTTGTGTCGACCGTGACATCCCAAAGGATCTGACCCTTTCCGCGGAGGAATGCACCCATCCGCTTGCTCCAAATCTGGTAGTTCTTGCCCCGTTCCCCGTTCTTGGTACGCCATCCTTGGATCATAGACTGGTTAGAGTCAATAAAGACCCGAACCTACTCTGATACCACTTGAAGGACCGATACGGGGAACCAGAGAGGGGGGAGTGAATGGGAGCCGATAAAAATTCTTCTCGAAGGAGATAGAAGCTCCAACAAGATGAACAAGGCTTCCAACACACGTCTCCAACTCACTACCCAAGTTGGCCAAGCCCACGTAGCCACTGGAGTGCCACTGGACCTAGGAACCAACACACAACCTTCCGACCCGAGAACGCAGCGAAACACCAAACCTCGAGTCTACAGACCCACACCGGTCAGACCGGTGAGCACCACCGGTCAGACCGGTCCCTGCTGGTGAAACTGAGCAACTTTCACTAAGTGGCTCCACACCGGTTAGATCGGTGAGACACGCCAGTCAGACCGATCCCAGCCTGAAAGCCCCCAAGGCACCAAACAGGCCAATCGACCACCAAACTGACCCAAACTCGAAACAGCAGCACCACGGGTCAACAGCGAACACACCAAGACGTTCACCCGAGCAAAATCCCACCGAGGGCTGCACTGGTAAGACCGGTCAAGAGCACCGGTCAGACCGGTGTAGCCTGGGCAGCTCGGGATGAACAGCACCCGCGGGTCAACTCCCCCAAATCCAAACCTCGATCTCCCGAATCGCTCCACGGACTTGAACAAGACTTTGGGGATATTAGGAACACCTCATGAGGAGTCCATAGCCAAGTTTAATCCCACCAAAACTCGTCCAAAAAGGAGGAATCAAAGAAATCCCTCCAAGAGCACTTCCAACCCAAGAACTCAAGAAACCCCAAAATCGAGCACCTTTACTCACGGATTTGGGAGGGGAATCACAGCCCAAAGAACCACGAAGGGTTCCCACAAATTTCCCCCATCAAATCCCCAAGAGAAAGGTCCCGAAAACAACCCAAAGAAATCACCAAGAGAGGGCTCCGAAAATCACCACCAAGAACAACCGGGGAAAACACATCCAAACCTTGAGGAACCACGCCGAATCATCTATACATGAAACAAAGGTTCATACAAGGTCTAGCAAGCCGCCCGATCATCCAACCCTCTCATCAAGATCTCTCCATGAAGCTCTCTTGCTAGTCCTATGGAAAACCTAAGGAAAATAGGAAGGAAAATGGGAAAACAAATGAGCTTGGGTTCCAAGAGTTGGCTGCCATCCTCTCACCTCTTGGGTTATATGGAGGCAACCGAATGTCTAAAATTCCCTTTCCTAATAACTAGGGATACAAGCCCCTCAAGGGTGGATTTGGAAGTCTTCATGTCTTCACCATCAGACGGATGCCCGGCGACCGCACCCTACGTAGCCTCGACGCAAGCCATGCGATCCCGACGCGTGTCCTCCGCTTCGAAGTCTCCGAACTGCATCATCGCACACCTGTTACTGTGTATTTTGGTGCATCTAGCATGTTCATTACACTTTGGTTTGGATTTGATTATGGAACTAACCCGCCACTAGGCACACTAATCATATAACGAGTTCATCTTTGTGCATGCATTTGGAAGTGTTGTGTTTATGTAGGAAAACATGGACATAAAGGACGGATTCGCAACAAGTTCAAAGGAGAATTTACGGAGTCTTGTTCGTGTTCATGAGCTTGATGAAATCACTTCCAATGGTGGCGAGGACCGAAGTGCTACGAGGAACACCCCCGGGGATTGAAGCGTAAAAGATCGAATTTCATGCGAAGAGAACCTCCATCTTGGACGCGAGGATAACATCATCAAAATCGTGCAAGTGGAGGGGGCAAAGTACATAAGTGCATGAGGACCCACGGAGCAAAAGGGGGCGACCGAACCGGGCCGGGTGGGCACTGGGCCGGTCGGCCCAGGCCGGCCGGCCCAGCCCACTCCGGTGGCCGGTTCGGTCCCGTTTTCCTTGCCCTCGAAGGATCTTCAACCCTAAAAGCCCCGAGGCGCCGCCAACACCGAGAGGAGGAGTCATTCGCACCAGAAGGCCATCCACAAGCTAGAGAGAGAGGAGGATCTCTGGCGGGAGATCAACCACCTCGAAGGAAGCACCCTTTCATGGAGAAGAAGGAAGACACCGGCGGAAGGGAAACCATGATCAACGGTGCCATGATCAGCACCTTGATGGGGTAATCTTCTCATTCGTCCATGGGTTGTAATCGATATTGAGATGTAATCGCACTTTGTCGAATTATCTATCTATCATCTTGTGTTGAATATACTTTAATGCTTAAGGTTAGCTACCATGCCGTAGAGGGAGTACGAGCTCCAATGCTTCCTTGGATCCATTCAATACGCCGTGTCCATCAAAGGTCTAGTCATGAATACCTTCGCGTAGTGACAGTACGAGAGGAGGGAAAGGGCAAAACCGTGGTCACAACTCTGATAGATTAGATTGGTTTTCATGTCTTTAAGCGATTGCATGCTCTAGTATCGTAGACCCGTGGGCGAGTGTCTTCTACTTTGATCGTTTATCATTCTCTCTAGTGTAGTTTAGTTGTTTTCTAGTTTAATAGTAAGTTAGGTTTTAGTAGCTAGTGTGTCGTTGTTGATCGAACGCTTGTAATCCCCTTGCTCCGCGGATTGGAAAGAACCTTGGGAATCCTGTGGTGAAAAAGGTGTGGGGTCCGTACGCTTGCGATCATAGAGGGATACGTCTTTTATCTGTCAACAACACCGGTCAGACCGGTCAGACCCACCGGTCAGACCGGTCTGACGCTGCTGCAGCTCCGTCTTCGGTTCTTCGGTCTTGGCTTTGTGGATCAACCAAGGAACCCAGTGGTTTTCTGGTGAACCAATGGAAACCCCGCGAACTCGGTGTAGCCTCCGCCAATCTCCACTCATGACTCGGCTCCCACGTAGTCCCGACTCGACCTTGGTTTTGAGGCTCAACCAAGAAACCATCCATGACTTCATCTTGTTGTTCATGCCACCATGCGGCCCGCACTTGACCCCGCTGGCCACCCGGTCCCTCGAACGAAGCCTACTTGTCTTCTCCACACCTGGAGGCCTCACCGGCGACGACCTTTCGCGCTTGTTCTTCACCTGCACCAACACCAGTCAAGCCGCAACCTGCACCTGCAATACTTAGCCAAGAATCAGTCCACACAACGTTGTCAATCACTCATCACACAAGGAAGCGACCATCCACCGGTCCTCGAACCACACATGGTCCTCAGGGTCATACCTATCGGTGTCTTTAACGTCGTTCGATAAGCCCACAAAGCCCCGTCTAATTTCTTTGACCAATCTTTGCCTCCCTTCTCTATGGTTTTGTTGATGATGCTTTTTAATTGCCTATTCGACGTTTCCGCTTGTTCGTTGGTTTGCGAGTGATAGGTCGTAGAGACCCTATGTTCAATTCCCAACTTGGACAAGCACTTTTTGAAATTCTTCCCGGTGAAGTGAGTTCCCCCATCGCTTATCAAGATTCTCGGTGTACCGAAACGAGGAAAAATTATGTTCTTGATCATGGCAATGGACTCCTCTGTGGAAGCTTTACGACATGGCATAGCCTCTACCCACTTGGATACATAATCAACCATGACTAAGATATGCTCATATCCATGTGAGTTTTTGAAAGGCCCCATAAAGTCTATTCCCCATACATCGAATAAATCGATTTGTAGATTATATCTCAAGGGCATAGAATTTCTTTGAGAGATGTTTCCGGTTCTTTGCCATTCGGGGCATGATGCAACATATCTTTTAGTATCTTCATGCATCTCCGGCCAATAGAATCCGCTAAACATACTTTAGCTTGGGTCCGAAAATGGCTATAGTGTCCACCGTACTCCGCCACGTGGCACTTTCTCAAAATTTCTAGCCTCTCTTCTCTTGGCACACATCTTCTCATGACTCCATCATTGCCAAGTTTGAAGAGGTATGGTGCATCCCAAAAGTATTTCTTACTTTCGGAGATTATCCTCCTTTGAGAGTTTCTATCTAGATGGTCAAGAGGCATCTTCCGAATCGCTCGAATGATATCAATCATCTAAGTGTCTTTATCGAGCACTCGATAGAGGTGGTCATCTCTCATCTTGTCTTCTATGGGCTCTTTATCATCTTGTCCACGATTCATCCTAGTCAAATGATCATCCACAACATTCTCCACGCCCTTCTTGTCACGAATTTCAACATCGAACTCTTGAAGAAGAAGGATCCAACAAATCAATCGTGGTTTGGCATCCTTCTTAGCCAAGAGATACTTGATGGCTGCGTGATCGGTGTAAACAATGACCTTCAAATTCATGATGTAAGATCTGGATTTTTCGAAGGCGAATACTACCGCTAGCAACTCCTTTTCTATAGTGGCATAGTTCAATTGTGCCTCATTAAGAGTTTTTCTAGCGTAGTAAACGGCGTGAACTCGGCCTTCCTTTCTTTGACCCAAAACCGCGCCTACGGCGTAGTCACTTGCGTCACACATGATCTCGAAAGGTTGGCTCCAATCTGGAGGTTGAATAATGGGAGCACTCACCAACGCACTTTTCAAGGTCCGGAATGCCGCTAGGCACGTCTCATCAAAGTCAAAAGCCACATCCTTTTGAAGGAGATGCGTTAAAGGCTTAGTGATCTTTGAGATGTCCTCAATAAATCTTCTATAAAATCCGGCATGGCCTAGAAAGCTCCTTAAGGACTTAACATCCGTCGGAGGTGGGTGTTGCTCAACCATCTCTACCTTAGCCTTGTTCACTTCAATGCCTCTCTCGGATATAATATGTCCGAGCACTATGCCTTGCTTAACCATGAAGTGGCATTTTTCCCAATTCAACACCAAATCTACCTCCACACACCTCGTGAGGACCTTATCCAAGTTTGCCAAGCAATCCATGAACATCTTCCCGTAAACGGAAAAATCATCCATGAACACCTTGACAATTTCTTCGATGAATTCCGAGAATACAGCCATCATGCAACGCTGAAAAGAGGTCGGAGCGTTGCATAGACCGAAGGGCATCCTTCTATATGCAAACATTCCATAAGGGCATGTAAACGTTGCTTTGTGTTGATCATCCGGGTGAATGGGAATTTGCATGAACCCCGAGTACCCATCAAGAAAGCAAAAATAAGCGTGGTTCGCTAATCTTGAAGGATCGGATGGCAACTAGAGAGGGGGGAGTGAATAGGAGCCGGTAAAAAGTTCTTCTCAAAGAACCCGGCCTATACCCTAGACAAATCCCGGTCACACACAAGCGATGGATCGAATCACACACCAATCGCCAAGACAACGAGGTTATGGATCAACCTCTAGTCCTAGGAACGATTCCTTGAAGCACACGCGGAAGCACAAGAAAGGAAGGAAGGAATCGAACCAAGAAGCAAAGCACACAGGCTCTGGCGAACCGTCCGGCCAGGAGGGGCGGACCGTCCGCATTGGCCACGCGGACCGTCCGGCCTGCTGCCGCGGACCGTCCGCACCCACACCGTGGACTGTCCGGCCCTATGCCGCGGACCGTCCGAAATAGCGACCAGAACCTCCAGAGAGGACCCCGAATAACGGACCGTCCGCGGGGAGCACGCGGACTGTCCGCCAGGCACCCGCGGACCGTTCGCCCGCTGCTGCGGACTGTCCAAAACTTTGCCCAACGAAAACTCAAAGCCACGATGGATCAAAAGCGAAGCCGAGCAAGAACACGAAGAACACGGGAAGAACTCGCACGTCACGGACTGTCCGCCACCTGCTCGCGGACTGTCCGCGCCTTGCGGACAGAGCTGAAACCAGCTCGACCTCGAAGGTCAACCTCTCCAATCCATCACCGGATCTCCCAAACGGTAGAAGCTGTTGAGACAAAAGTTTGGGGACATGATATGCGTCAACCAAGGATGCTATACCCCAAAAATTTCGTCTCCTAACTCCCTAAATCATCGGGAATCGCGGATCCTTTGAACACCACCAAAAGCTAGAGCACCGAACGAAAATCCTTGAATCGAAGTGGTTTCCCGGCGTTTGAGGGCACAAGATCAATCACAAAGATGCACTAGACATCCATCGATGTTTCCCTCAAAGAAATCCGGGGACAAACCAACTCAAATCCGCGGAATCACACCAAGAACAAAGGCACCAAAAACAGGCACGAAAAAGACCACGCAAAACACAACGCCAAATCTTCTATACAAACCAGGAAAGATTCACAAGGTCTAGCATGCCGCCCTAGCATCCATCCCTCTCAACAAATCTCTCATGAAGCTCTCATGCTAGCCTAGAGAAAATGGAGAAGAAAATAGTCCAAGAAAAAAAGAAATGGGAGGGGGGAAATGAAACCCTAAGTCGCGGAGAGAGAGCCCCATCCACACACACTCATGGCTTATATATCGGGTCCCGCCGGTGTGGGAAATGACTCGACTATCCCTAACTCAACTACTGGCGATACAACCCACGCAGGGGCATTTATGTAATGTTTGTGGGTCTTGCCATCGGACGGCCACGCCTTCGCCGCACCCTGCGTCCTCTCGACGCAAGCCATGCGATCCCGCCGCGTGTCCTCCGCTTCGAAGCTTCCCGACACGCCCGGATCCCGTCTCCGTCGTGTTGGGTCTTCGGACTTGGTTTTGAGGCCCAAACCAAGAAACCGTCCTCCGATGGTTTTGTGGGCAAACCACCAAACCCCGCATGCTCGGCCCGGCCTCCCGCCAAGCCCCTTGACTCGACCGCCACAGTGCACCGGCTCGATCGTCCATGACTTCGTCTTGCTCCTCTCGCCACCATGTGGCCCACACCTAGTCCCGCCGTCCACCGCGTCCCTCGAACCGAGCCTACTTGTCTCTCCATCTCCCGGAGGCCCCTCAAGGCTGAAGACCTTTCGCGCCCGTTCTTCATCTGCAACAACACGAACTAGGCCGCAGCCTACACCTGCGCACTGAGCCAAGAGTCAGTCCAACACCCGTTGTCAATCACTCATCACTGAGGAGCGGTCATCCACCGACCACCGGGACGCTCCTGGTCCTCAATCTCCCCCTTGATGAGTGCATTGACAACACACAACACGAAATGAAATTCAGAGAAAGAAAGTAAAAAGAAAGAAAAACAAAGAAGCGCAACTCATGACCAAAACCAAAGAAAGGCAAAGAAAGGTCACAAGCCGAGCAAAGCACAAACTCCACACCGAAAACAGCAAGAAAGCTCCCCCTGAACAAATGCAAGCTCCCCCTGAACATGTGGATGCAAACTTCCAAAGTTTAGCTCACCTCTTCTGAATTTTTATTAAAGCTCACCTCTTCTCCCCCTTGTTGACAATGAATGAATCAAGGTGAAAATGCAGAAATACAAAACAAAGCATATAAACATCTACATGAGCTTCTCAAATAGGCCAAATTTAGTGTCAAAGGCTAGAAATGAGACAAAGAGCACATATATGGATCATAACATAGTCAAAGCATTGTCACAAGTAATATATGGAAATATAGGCATGTGACAAAGCAAATTTTCAGATTTGAATAATTATATCAAAAGATGGCTCACTTCAAATGTAAAAGCCTATCCATGTCATATTCGAGCCAAAAACATGCATATCATCCAGAGATCATACAAGGATATCCAATTCTCAATAAAAGATCATTGCAAACACCCATAAACAAAGCATGTCATGTTAAAGCTCATGAGCCATGTGTCCACTTCGGGGAGACTTCTCCACTGGTGAACATCATGCAACATGTTTGGCACCCATGTGTGAAAGATAAGACATTTTAAGCATAAACATGGTGGGTAGAGCATTTTTCAAGCATACACACTTCTTTTCCAGATTAATTCATTTCATGGTATATGAAGTGCCTTTGCGGCAAAAAGAAGCTTATGCTCCCCCATGAATGCAACATAGGCTAAACATTCACAATGATATTCGGCCTTTGGCCCAAATGCAAGCAAAAGACATCCAAGCACAATCTAAGCATATAAAGCACATTTAGACCAAAACGTGACATGGATACACTACTACACATGAGTGGAGCACATTTCATCAAATTTAGTCAAGATTAGCATTTGATTCAAAAAGGGCTATCTCACAACATATATATCTCAAATATTCCAAGAGCATAGCCTCACATAGCCATTTCTCCACACATATGACCAATATCTCACAAATAGCCAAAGAGACTCAAATAAGGCATATAAAAGAAGCTCATCATCCTAAAATGCAATACGATACAAATGCAACATGATATATGACAAGATGGCTATCCTACCAAGGTTTATACATCAAGCAAAGCATGTATATACATCAAAGTAATCATGGTATGATACATATGGTACAAAAAGGAAATCCCCCAAGAATCAACTAGAAAGGGCAACAAACCCCAAGTCCCCCCCGCAAGCGCACAAATGTAGCTTGGTCGAGAGGCTTTGTGAAAATGTCTGCAAGCTGATCTTGGGTAGGGACATGGCTCAACACAATGGTCCCTTTCTCCACATTGTCTCTCAAGAAATGGTACCTCACTTCTATGTGTTTGGTTCTGGAATGAAGCACTGGGTTTTTAGCTACGCTTATGGCACTGGTGCTATCACAAAGAAGTGGGATCTGGGTGCACTCCTCACCAAAGTCTCGCAAAGTGTATGAAATCCACAACAGCTGGGAACAACAACTCGCGGCTGCAACATACTCCGCCTCAGTGGTAGACTGAGCTACACTAGACTACTTGCGGGAAGACCATGAAACCAACGAAGACCCAAGAAACTGGCAAGTGCCAGAAGTAGACTTCCTCTCGACTCGACAACTAGCAAAATCCGCATCGGAAAACCATGAAGAGAAAGAGTCAAGGAGGACGAATACTAAAGGCCAAGACCAAGGGCGGACTGTAGGTACCTTAAGATCCTCTTGACGGCCTGTCGATGTGATGTCCTCGGCGAAGCCTGAAAACGAGCGCACAGACACACGCTGAACTGTATGTCTGGCCTCGTCGCCGTCAAGTAGAGGAGGGAGCCGATCATGCTCCTGTACTCCCGCTGGTCCACTGGTTCTCCGTCCTCGTCCGCATCCAAAGTGGCCGTACTCCTCATGGGAGTCGACATCGGCTTCACATCTTGCATCTGGAACTTCCTCAGCATGTCTTTCGTGTACTTGGTCTAGTGCACAAAAGTTCTGTCCTTCACTTGCTTGATCTGCAGCCCGAGAAAGTACTGCAACTCGCCCATCATGCTCATCTCGAACTCCCTGCTCATCTCATCTGCAAACTTGGCAACAAGGTTATGTGACGAGCCACCAAAGACAATATCATCCACGTATATATGCACAATCAACAAGTCATTTCCATGCTTGAGGAGAAACAAGGTCCTATCCACGGTACCCATCACAAACCCTATGCTCAACAGAAAACCTCTCAATCTCCCATACCAAGCACGGGGCGCCTGTTTCAAACCATACAGAGCCCTTTTCAACCTGTACACCCTGTGTGGGTACAACTCGCTCTCAAACCCGTGTGGTCGCTTCACATACACCTCCTCCTCTATGACCCCATTCAGAAAAGCACTCTTCACATCCATTTGAAACAACTTGAACCCTTTAGCCACGGCAAAGGCTAGAAGGATTCGAATTGCCTCAAGACGGGCCACAGGAGCGAAGGTCTCCTCATAGTCGATCCCCTCCTTCTGACTAAACCCCTGAGCAACAAGTCTGGACTTGTTCCTCACAACCATCCCATTCTCACCCTCTTTGTTCTTCCAAACCCACTTGGTTCCTATAGGATGGCAATTTGGAGGTGGTTCAACTAACTCCCACACCTGGTTCCTCTCAAAGTTTTCCAACTCCTCATGCATAGAATTGACCCAGTTTGCATTAGATAAAGCGTGTCCAATGTCCTTGGGCTCAAAGGTGGCAACAAAAGCAGCATGAGCAAAATGAGAGGAATTCCTAGACCTTGACCGTGTAGTACGTTCGTCGATGTCCCCAATGATCTTCGACAGGGGATGCACTTCTTGAATCCACCGAGGAGCCTCACGCCTCGAGACTACCTCCCCCTCAACTTCAGCTTCTCTCGCCTGGTCCTCTTGTCGCACCGTCGTTGTCCATGAAGTAGACGGTCCACGCTCCGTAGTGGTCGTAGGGGAAGTAGTGGGTACACACTCAGCTTCAGGCGCATGGTTCTCTCCATCATCATCTCCAGCTTCATCCTTCTCCTCTTCAAAGAGGTCCTCGGCCATCTCCTCATCACCTGCACATTCAAAGTCAAGAGAGGTACATGGCATTGTCTCGTCGAAGGTTACCTCGCAAGTCTCCATGATTTTGTTAGTCTCAAGGTTAAGCACTCTATAGGCCCTAGAATGGTTAGCATATCCAAAGAAAATACCATCACTAGACCTAGCCTCAAACTTGTCGAGTTTTCCCTTCTTAAGAATAAAGCACTTGCAGCCAAAGACTCAGAAATGACTCACCTTGGGTGCCCGACCATGCATCAACTCATAACAAGTCTTCTTCTTGAAAGCTCGCAATAAAATCCTGTTAGAGACATGACAAGTTGTATTGACCGCCTCAGCCCAATACCTCCTAGGAGTCCTGTGCTCATCGAGCATCGTCGTAGCCATCTCACAAAGAGTCCGATTTTTCCTTTCCACAACTCCATTTTGAAGGGGCACATAAGGGGTCGAATACTGATGTTCAAGACCTAGATCACGACAAAAAGCATCAAAACGAGAGTTCTTGAACTCTGAGCCATTATCACTGCGGATAGCTCGAATAGCATTCCCATGCCTCTCGTTTTTCAACCTCACGATCAGATGTCGAACAAAACCAAATGTCTCAATCTTGTCTTCCAAGAAAAACACCCAGACATAGCGAGAGTAATCATCCACCACAACAAGGACATACCACTTCCCACCCACCGAGCGAACTCGAGCTGGCCCAACAAGGTCCATATGCAACAGCTCTGTCGGACGCTCGGTCATGACATCGGTCAGGGGTGGATGGGGAGTGGCTACCATCTTGCCATGCCTACACGGAGCACAAACCAAATCCTTCTCAAGCTTCAACCTCGGCAATCCTCGGACAAGGTCAAGACCACTCAAGCGGGAAACCAAATCAAAGCTCAAGTGTCCCAACCGCCTATGCCATTTCCACAAATCAGAAGAAGGACCGGCCATCAAACGGCAGAGCGGGACCCAAAGAACGAGAGAAATCAGCCATGAAAATCTGACCCTCGGGGATGATCATACAGACAAGATCACCTCGAGAATCCAGCAAACGAGACTCACCAGACTTGAAACGCACCTCAAAACCTTCATCAAGCAACTGAGAAACCGAAAGCAAATTGAAACCCAAAGACTTCACAAGAGCAACCCTCTTCAACGTTACCTTGTCACTCACATGCACAACACGCTCAGAAATCACCCTTCCTCGTCCATTGTCCCCAAATGTGATGTACATCTTTTCCTTCACTGGGGTGAGGCTGGAGAACCACTTCTTATCTCCGGTCATGTGTCGGGAACATCCGGAGTCGATCAACCAAATGTTCTCCAAGCCTCCCCGCCCGTAGTCGAAACAAGAACGAGAATGAGCTAGCGACTCGACACTGGGGTTAGCACAAAGAAAGTTAAACCAGTGTCGAGCCATCTGCTCAAAAGAGGGGTTAGGAAACATCATTCCCTTGCCACCAAACTTCCCATGTCCCATGGAAGGAGTACGAGCACCACGAGGGGGAAAACATGGTCCGTAGTTCCTCTGGAACCCAAAGCTGCGATCATCTCCCCTAAACCCGTATTGAGGACGAGTAGGGGGGCGTCCAGCAAAACCACCACGAGCCCGACCAAACCTCTCACCAGCACGCACACCATCATCTCTCCTAACAAACCTCTCACCACCACCTCTCTGTGGGAACCTACCACCCTGAGCTCCAACTCTACCAACACTTTTCACACTTCCCACACCTCGTGGAAGTAGCACTCTAGGCTCAGGAATACCATGAGACTGGCGATACCTGTCCTGGTTTGCTTGCTCCCTAGCAAGCCTCTCATCCCTCTTCCTCTTGTAGCAAAACTCTGCTAGATGCCTCTCCTTACCACAATACTCACACCTGAAGGGGATGGGTTTTGGTTTTGGCTCTGGCTTCTCTCTAGGCTTCTCACCCTTCTCACTCACAAACTTCACCGGTTTCTGGAAGTCATTTGTCTTAGGTGGGAATTTGGGTGGACCTTGGGTTGTGTCAAGCTTGTTGCAAAGGTGGTTGGGCTTTGGTGTGAAAGAGTTCTTGGGTGCTTTTGGAAGTGGGACTTGGATGTCTCCGATCACTTCAAACTCGGGGTTAGACTCAACACACTTCTCATACACACTCTCCCCACTGTTCTCTCCCACTTTCTCACCCAACTTCTCAAAACCCAAACCACGACCATCGGCCTCTCTTGAACTCCTCAATCATGATTTTCAATTGAGGTTCCCGCCGGACAACCAACCCAACACCTTCCTCAAATAGTCATTCTCCTCATAGATGACATCCAAACGGGAAGTAAGTTCAAGATTGCGCAAAGTAATTTCATCACAGCTAGTGCATGCGTTGACAACAGGAGATTTCAAAGAAGCTTCCAAAGTGCTAATAGTAGAACGAGCATCAACAAGCTTAGCATGCATAGTAGGACATGATTTACAAGCACCAATCAAAGTGGGTCTAGCCTTAAGCTCATCATACTCAGTCCTAAGAGCATCTAGTTTAGCCAAAGTGGAAGCATTCTTCTCATTAAGCAACTTGATCTCATTCAACCATGCATCACATTCAAGACACTCAACATCATCAGGAGTAGTAGGAGCAAGTTTCAAAGAGTCATTCTCAAGTTTCAATTCAAGCAATTTGGACTCTAACTCTCCTACTTTCTCACTAGCATTCTCAAGTTGAGCCCTAAGATCTTTCCTCATCTTCTTAGCATCTCTCAACACACTATCACGGTTGTCAATCAAGCCATTCAACCTAGTGATCTCAGCAAGCAAAGAGTCGGGGTCACGATTTATCTCATCCTCCGAGTCGGAGTCGCTATCTTCCTTGTCGCTCTTCTTGCTGCTCGAGCTATGGGCCATGCCACAAAATCCTTCAAGCACCACACAGCTCAATCCACTGAGGTTCCGGCTTGCACTCTTCTTGCCCTTGCGCCTCCCGACGTCTTCATCTTCACTGCTTGAGCTTGACTGCGCGTCGCTTGAGCTTGAGTCGACGTCGCTTGCACCGGCCACCATGGCTCTTGCCTTGTCCTTCTTGTAGCCGCCCTTGCTCGGTCGCCGCTTGTCCTTGTCCTTGCTCTTGGACTTGCTGAAGTGCTTGCCCTTGAAGGAGTACTTGTCATCACGCCTTGGGTGCGCCTTGTACTCGCTCATCTTGTACTTGTTCTCCTCCGCTTCCGGGCACTCGACGATGAAGGGTCCACGCTTGCCACACTTGTAGCATGTCCCCGAGCTCCGCCTTGCATTCCTCCGGCTCTCATGTAGTCGATCAAACCTCCTTGAGAGAAAGGCCAGCTCCTCCTCGCCCAGCACATCAAACTCCTCATCTGGAATAGACATAAGAGAAGACAAGGAAAAGCGCGTCGACGGAAGGGTTAGATTTGCCCTTTGATCCGCCCACAAGAGAAAGACAATGGTCAGTCGAGCCCTCATGCTTGGATTGCAACTTCCTGTCAACCTCAGCCGACTTGAACTTAGAAAAGAGGTCATCCAACTCAATAATCAAATATTGCCCAGACTCCTTGATGGCCTCAACCTTAGCACCCCAAACATTTGGATCCAAGACACGCAAGAGCTTCAAAGCCTGATCATGCTCGGTGTAAGGAAAATCCTCAACATTAGCCTTCATGTTGTTCACGATGGCGGTGAACCTCTGAAACATCGCATCAATGTCCTCACCGGGAAGTTGAGTGAAGTTCTCATATTGCATCCGGTAAGAGACAAAGAGGCGAGCCTTCACATGGTTATCACCACCGTGAGCAACCAATAACTTCTCCCAAATTTGCCAAGCAAGATTCAAATGACGAACACGCTCAAACTCAGGATCACACAAGCTCCGGACCAAGTGATCAACGGCTTTTGCATTTGCCTCATACTTGGCCTTAGCACCAGCATCGGTCACCATAAGAGTATGGATGTTGACCGGAATAGCATAGGTCTTGTCAAGCACAATGAAATCCAAAAACTTGCCACGAAGAAAGATCATCAGACGAGCCGCCCACTTGTGGTAACCCTTGCCATCGAAGTGCGGCGGACCGCCCCGCTCCACGTACGCCATCTTAGGATTCAAGACTTGTCAAAGTCGCAAAGAATCCGGCACCAAGCTCTGATACCAATTGAAGGATCAGATGGCGACTAGAGAGGGGGGAGTGAATAGGAGCCGGTAAAAACTTCTTCTCAAAGAACCCGGCCTATACCCTAGACAAATCCCGGTCACACACAAGCGAAGGATCGAATCAGACACCAATCGCCAAGACAACGAGGTTATGGGTCAACCTCTAGTCCTAGGAACGATTCCTTGAAGCACACGCGGAAGCACAAGAAAGGAAGGAAGGAATCGAACCAAGAAGCAAAGCACACAGGCTCTGGCGGACCGTCCGGCCAGGAGGGGCGGACCGTCCGCACTGGCCACGCGGACCGTCCGGCCTGCTGCCGCGGACCGTCCGCACCCACACCGCGGACTGTCCGGCCCTACGCCGCGGACCGTCCGAAATAGCGACCAGAACCTCCAGAGACGACCCCGAATAACGGACCGTCCGCGGGGAGCACGCGGACTGTCCGCCAGGCACCCGTGGACCGTCCGCCCGCTGCTGCGGACTGTCCGAAACCTTGCCCAACGAAAACTCAAAGCCACGACGGATCAAAAGCAAAGCAGAGCAAGAACACGAAGAACACGGGACATGATATGCGTCAACCAAGGATGCTATACCCCAAAAATTTCGTCTCCTAACTCCCTAAATCATCGGGAATCGCGGATCCTTTGAACACCACCAAAAGCTAGAGCACCGAATGAAAATCCTTGAATCGAAGTGGTTTCCCGGCGTTTGAGGGCACTAGATCAATCACAAAGATGCACTAGACATCCATCCATGTTTCCCTCAAAGAAATCTGGGGAGAAACCCACTCAAATCCGTGGAATCACACCGAGAACAAAGGCACCAAAAACAAGCACGAAAAAGACCACGCAAAACACAACGCCGAATCTTCTATACAAACCAGGAAAGATTCACAAGGTCTAGTATGCCGCCCGAGCATCCATCCCTCTCAACAAATCTCTCATGAAGCTCTCATGCTAGCCTAGAGAAAATGGAGCAGAAAATAGTCCAGGAAAAAGAGAAATGGGAGGGGGGAAATTAAACCCTAAGTCGCGGAGAGAGAGCCCCATCCACACACACTCATGGCTTATATATCGGGTCCCGCCGGTGTGGGAAATGACTCGACTACCCCTAACTCATCTACTAGCGATACAACCCACGCAGCGGCATTTATGTAATGTTTGTGGGTCTTGCCATCGGACGGCCACGCCTTCGCCGCACCCCACGTCCTCTCGACGCAAGCCATGCGATCCCGCCGCGTGTCCTCTGCTTCGAAGCTTCCCGACACGCCCGGATCCCATCTTCGTCGTGTTGGGTCTTCGGACTTGGTTTTGAGGACCAAACCAAGAAACCGTCCTCCGATGGTTTTGTGGGCAAACCACCAAACCCCGCGTGCTCGGCCCGGCCTCCCGCCAAGCCCCTTGACTCGACCGCCACCGTGCACCGGCTCGATCGTCCATGACTTCGTCTTCCTCGTCTCACCACCATGTGGCCCGCACCTAGTCCCGCCGTCCACCGGGTCCCTCGAACCGAGCCTACTTGTCTCTCCATCTCCCGGAGGCCCCTCAAGGCTGAAGACCTTTCGCGCCCGTTCTTCACCTGCAACAACACGAACTAGGCCGCAGCCTACACCTGCGCACTGAGCCAAGAGTCAGTCCAACACCCATTGTCAATCACTCATCACTGAGGAGCGGTCATCCACCGATCACCGGGACGCTCCTGGTCCTCAAATCTCTCGAGCATCTCGTCAATGAACGGTAGAGGAAAGTGATCTTTCTTCGTTGCTTTGTTTAGCTTTCGATAATCGATACACATCTGCCACCCGGTCAAGGTTCTTTGGGGTATCAACTCATTCTTTTCATTATTCACCACGGTTAAACCTCCTTTCTTCGGTACACAATGTACCGGGCTCACCCATTCGCTATGCGGAACCGGGTAGATGATTCCGGCATCATGTAACTTGATGACCTCTTTCTTTACTACCTCTCGCATGGTATGAGTTAGCCTCATTTGGTAGTCCACTACGGGCTTACATTGGTCTTCCATTGGTATACAATGAGTGCAAAAGGCTAGGTTAAGACCTTTGAGATCATTGATTGAATATCCAATCACCGTCCTATGTTTTTTCAATAAAATCAGCAACTACTCATTTTCTTCGAGACTCAACTCATCGCTCACAATGACTGGATAAGTCTTGTCTGGGCCCAAATTCATACTTTAACCCTTTGGGCAAAGGTTTAAGGTCTACCTCGGGCACTTGTGGCTCCTCGGGTTTAATTTCTCCTAAGTCTTCGAATTTTTCTTCCTCCACGCCTCCATCATGTGGTTCTAAGCCTTTTGTTGCTTCTTCTAGCTCTTCATATTGTTGATCACTAATTTGATTTTCCATTGCTCTTTGCAGCGGGTCTCTAATGGTTTCAACAAAACAAAGACTATCTACCTCCTCTATTTCGTCTTCGGGAGGAAAGGGTGTAGGGTGTTTAGAAATGCGAAGAAAATTATATGTGTACTTCTTTCCATTAAGGTTCATTGTTACCTTGCCTTTTTCGGCATCCAACACGACATCAACCAACTTAAGAAAGGGCCTACCTAGGATTATGTGATCATGATTACTATGGTAAGCATCAATAACAAAGAAATCGATTGGTATACATTTTCCAGACATTTTTACATTCATGTTGCATGCAATACCTAGAGGTCTAATAGTTCTACCATCTCCCAAAATTAATTTCGTTGATGTTGGAGCTAAGTCTAGGTTGTGGTATTGAACTTTATCGTAAATTTTAGAAGATAGGACACTTACTTGGGCTCCGTGACGCATAAAGCTTTGCATTGTACTCTGTTGATCTCGCAACTCAATTGTGGTGCCGTCTTCTCTTCTTCTTTGGATCCTATCACGTAAACTTCGGTGAGGCGAGCGTATGATGATGCTTCGGGCTTGTTCCCCATGATTCTGTTCACCTCAGCTATGTGTTCCGGATCCACTTCATCATCTCTAAAGAGCTTTTGAAAGATCTCACGGTGGTTTCAAGGTCGTATGAATCTTCCGCTTTCTTCTCCGGTGGGAAATCCACTTCCAATGCTCTTGCCATCCCCTTTTGATTAGGGAATGGTCTTCTCTTGTCGAATACTTCTCCGTAATCGATAGGAACCCAATCCATTGCTTTGAACTCCCTTAGTGGCTTCGCGCTTGACATGCTTCTCTTGTTTGTCTCATTTGGTACGACGAAGTCAACGCTCGGGGTAGTTCTTGACTTGATGTGTTCTTGTTCAAGCTTTTCTGGGATTGGCTCCTCTTTTGTGACTTCTGGGGTTGCCTCTTTAGAAAATTCAGCACACTCTTTCATCCTTGAATTGTGTTCCGGCTCTCCCGCAAGTCTTGTTTCCCAATCTCTTCGCATGGCAGCCACTCTACTAATTTTTTGTAGAAGTTGAGCACCCCATTCGGATATTGGAAACAATGACAAGGGTCACCAGGAATAGTGTGATTAAGATGTGCAAAGTACAGTGGAGTAATCATGCAGAGGATGAGGCAACATGGGAAAGAGAGGATGAGCTGAAAGCAGAGTTTCCAGATCTTTTTCCCAATCTGTCCGAATCTCGAGGACGAGATTCTTCTTAAGGGGGGTAGGATTTGTAACACCCTAATTCTATTAAAAATTTGGCTTTATTAAAATTTGCTAGCAACCATTTAATTGCTTAAGGAGTATAAGGTTGTTTTATTTAATTTTAGGCATTTAAAACTTTTCTAAAACAAATTTAATGAACCATAGGATTTATGTGTTGCATACATGCTGGAGCATTATTTTGGTTGCTGGAATTCAAATTCAAATTTGAATTCTAATGCTTGAAACCCCTTACCAAAAATGCTAAACCTTTTTCTCTTTATTTCCCTTATTCCCTTTCCCCCTTTCCCTTTCGGCCCAGCCTCTTAGCCTAGCCCGGCCCGCGACAACGAGCAGCCGCCGCCCAACCCGCCGCGCGCGCACGCCGCCCGCCGCCCGCGCCCGCGCCCCCCCCGCGCCCGCGCCGCGCCGCCGACCGCCGGGCCCCCCTCGTCGGCCCCGCCTCCCACGCGCGCCGGCCGATGACGGGCGGGCCCCGCCCGTCATCCCTCTCGTGCCCGCTTCGGACTCCGCCGCCGCGCGCCGCCGAGTCCGACCCGCGCCCGCGCCGCCTCCGCGTGGCCCGCACGCCAAGGACGCCCCGCCGGACTATTTATAGGCCGCCGCCGCCTCCCGGGACCCCCAACCCGAGCCGCCCGTGCCCTAGTCGCTCGAGCCCCGTGCGCCGCCGCCGCCGAAACCCTAGCCGCCGCCGCTTCGTTTCCGCCGCCGTCGTCGCCCGCTCGCCGCCGTGGAGCACATCCGGAGCCGCGCAAGGAGGTGAGCCACCCGCCGACGCCGTTTGTTGTCGACTCCATGCATCCCCGTCGCCTTGGAGCCATCGCCGGAGTCCGCCGCCGCACCGAGCCGCGCCGCCGCGTGGAGCGCCGCCGCCGTTGCGACCTAGCCTTCCGCGCCGCCTTGGTTGGATTCCCCGTCGCCCGTGCTTCGTGTTGGTGCCGCTTGCGCACGAAACCGAGCCTCCCGGCTCGATTCCATGTGCGGCCGCCGCCGCCCGCCGCCGCGTGCCGTCGCCGGCCGCCGCCGTCCCCTCGCCACCCGCCGCCAGCGCCCGCGTGCGATCCGAGCCGTCGGATTAAGATCCGACGCTCCTGTCCAATCCCGCCGCCCGCAAGCCACCACCACCGTCAGATCTAGATCCAACGGATCTAGATCGGGTCAACCCGGTCAACTAGGTCAAACCCGCCGCCAGCCCTGGCGCTTTTGCAGAAAAGCCCCTGGATTTTGCTTTATTTACAAAAATACCCTTCCACCGTATAAGTTTTCTTACAGTTTAGTCCTTTTTCTTTATTTTAGCCCGAAACCTTTTTAAATCTTCGCAGATTAGTCCCTAAACCTTCCCGAAGCCATAACTTGGTCGTTTTAGCTCCGATTTTAGCGTTCTTTATGTCCACGCGTTCGTCTCGAAGCGTAGATTAGTTTTATGCTACTGTTTAGATCTGTTTCATCTGTTTGGTGACTGTTTCTTATTTATTTCTATTGTATGCTTGTATGTGATGATTGTGGATCGTAGAGAGCGATTCGTTCGAGGGATTTGAAGATCCGGTCGTGCAAGAGTTTGAGCAGCAAGGCTTGGTTGAAGGCAAGTATTCCTTGATGCATGCCCGCTTGTCCTACATAACATGCATTTAAATTCACTGTTTTTACTTTTTCGCTTGCATTAACTTGATGGGAACCTATTAAGGATCATGCCTAGCTTTTGACTACCTTTACCTTGATGCCGGGAATTAAATTAATCTTGAGGTAGTTATTGCTTAGCATGCTCAACTGGGAATTGGTATTAATCTAATTGGTTACCTCTTGTTATTTCATGTTCCGTTTATGATATTTTACTTTGCAAGACCACTTTAATTTGATAATCGGAACATGGAGAACCACCCAGGAAAACAGTACAACCACAAGAACTAATGGGCAATGGTCTTGGCTGATTAATTAGGAACTTTAGCTTGGGATGGTCTTACCTGATAAGGACAAGGGATCGGCGGTACTGTGGGGTATGGACTCGCTCTAGCAGGGGGTTGGGTGAGTTATTCTTTTATGGTGGGGGTATTGACCTGCTAGGGGACTTTATACCTTGCTAATCGATCCGACCTTGTGGGTCATAACTTGCTAAGGAACCTTTGTAAAGGCCAGGTAGCGTCCCTATGCGATCACACCTCGGAAGTGTGATATGGTGTCTTGCAAACACCGCATGGTTGGGTCCAAAGTTCTTCGTAGCTTTTACGCTGCTTGTGGGTAAAGATGTACAACCTCTGCAGAGTGTTAAACTAATTGATTAGCCGTGCTCACGGTCATGAGCGGCCTGGACACTCACATGATTAAATTATGGAACTTTAATGTTTAATTTGTGGTTTATTTCTTTATTTATGATGCTTATACCTTATTTAATTGGGTTGGTATGAACTTACACCTTTAGTAATTAGGTTGCTAATAAAACTTGACCAACTAAAATGCTAAAGTGCTTGAACCTTAGCCATCCACCATATGGCCTCGCATGTTATGTTGTTTTCCCCTTGCTGAGTACGATATGTGCTCACGCTTGTTTATTCTCTTGCATCTACAATACCCGGATTCGCTGCTCAGACTGGGAGAACTTTGAAGATAATCCAGAAGATTTCCAGGAGTTCTAGGTGTGCGTAGTCTTCGGTCACCGCTCGTGGAGGCATTTTGTCCGTCGCGAGAACTCGTTTGTTTAAGTTTCGTTTAAGACTATGGTTTGTAATAATTCTTTATTCGTGTGGCACTGATTTTGGTATTCATAATGTCTAAGCGTGTGTGTAACTTGATCCTGGCGCACACGTGATCAATGCATTCGGTTTTGCCTTTAAAACCGGGTGTGACAGAGTGGTACCAGAGCTGTGTTGACTGTAGGAACGCTAGCCTAGATAGAAAATGGTCGAATTAAGGATTTTATACCCATAGAAGCTTTCTTACACATGCTTGCTTTATTTCTACTAACCTTACTCTTGCCTTTTTGCTTCACTCTTGACCTGTCTGCATTCTTTATCTTGTGCTTGCTTTAGCTCTCGTCCTTTTTGCCTTACCATTCTTCTCATTCTGCACTACACTACAGATGGTTCGTAGCTTGGAGACTTGTCGGGCTGGAGCAGTCCACCAGTATGCTCCACAGGAACAGTACCATGACTTGCATGATGGAGATACCGATGAGGAGATTGAGATGGAGCCAGCACCTGTGGCTTTCCCTAACCTTATTATGGTACCCGATGACGAGGAAGATCCGGAGGAGGTGATCCCAGAGGAGGATGAGCTAGCTGAACAACCCAACCTAGAGGAGCAAGCGCCAGAAGAAGATGAAGATTCCTCAGATCAAGAGATGGGGGAACAAGAGCAAGAGGAGGAAGAGAGGGAAGCGATCTGGGAAGTGTACCATTACAGAGCTGATGGAGTAGGCATTCCCATGGCAGACCACCTGAGGGCAATGGTACTTCGCCTAGGCTATGATAAGGCCCCTGTATACCATTGTGAGCTGTGGACCCATCCGTGGTTCGAGCCCCATTGGGAGGTTGCTACCATCTTGGAGGAGTACATTCCATGTCGTGGAGTGAAGGAGGTGTCCAAGCATCATGATGTGGCTCACAGGACTACTATGGATGCTGGGATAGCAGAGTCAGCTCGGAGGGCACTCTATGTGCTCTCTCACAAGGAGCGTGACAGGTTGGAGGATACCCACTGCCGCTACACACCTTTCAGAGCAAGTGGGGAAGCCAAGACTTACATCGCCCCAGCACCAGCCTATGAAGGGACGCTCAACAATGTCCGGGGTCTACTTGCAGCTGTGAACACTGCATTGGATGATGCCAACAACACACTTTATGCAGCACAACAGCAAATCTTCACTCTGGAGACGCAGAGGCGTGCCTTGGAAGCTGCACTTTTGAACAGGGAGCAACCAGAAGCCCATGAAGCCACAGAAGGATGTACCTCCCCATCACCCAAGAGGCCACACTACGACTCCCCTGACGCTCGCACAGATGCCATGGCAGAAGATAGTCCTTAGGTTTAAGATTAAGGATAGGATTTTCTTGTAATCGCTAGTAGACGATCGGTAAAGTGTGTTTAGTTTAGAGGTGTGGTTGAATGCTTGATTTTGTGCTTAATGTATGAGTTGGATTTTTGGTTGAGTGCAATGTGTTGTGGAGTGATGACCACAACGACATTGGTTTAGTAGTAAGTTTGTGGGGGTTATCTTTCAGTCTCAATCAGTTATCTATCTTAATCTTTTTGTCCTCTTAAGTTTTCTCTTAATACAAATTCGAGATCCAAAAAAATCTGTTCGCACAGTTTTCTGAGTCAGCAGTACTGTTTTAATTTTATCTCGGGCTACAGAACTCCGATTGCAGTAAAACCAATTGGAAAAGTTCAAGAATTTCATGACTGATTTTCTGTGAAAAATTCGGAATATTTGGATGGAAAACCCGAGAGTTATGACTAAAACATTACAGCCTCACGAATCTGTTAAACACTGCCGACCTACCTGACTTGTTTATTTTATAACCAGAGCTACATAACTCCGATTGAGGTGATTCCAGTTGGAGTAGTTTCGTAATTTCATTACCTTTTATCAGTCCAAAATCCATAATTTTTGGTTACTCGTACAGAGAGCTATGCCTGATTGTTTGGAGTCAACAGAATCTGTCTTATCTGAATATCATTGCTATCTTATCTTCCTAAGTTTAAACCTTGGTGCAATCATCTAAAATAATGTCCCTAACACTCAGATGGTGAACACCAGGTCGGGATCAGGTGTTGATCAACCAGCGAGAAGAGCACCCCGGCCCAAGTACAAATGGATCCCGCTATGCAGCGGTTCCGGAGGCACGGACCCGGCTCCTCCGAACTTGACCACCACTGTGACAAACTTGCAAGCTCGGGTCAACAATCCGCCGGTGCCGCCACCCGCGCCTCGCAACAAGCACCGGGAGTTCATGAGTCATCACCCTCCCGTGTTTACTCACGCCGCCGATCCACCGGAAGCCGAAGATTGGCTCAAGACAATACTGAAGATGCTCACTACCGTCGGTGTGACGACAGAGAGAAGGTCCGTATCTTTGCGAGACGACTTCAAGGCTCGCGGCCGCTTGGTGGGATGCGTACTCGCCGCTCATGCCGCCCCGGACACTATCACTTGGGAGGAGTTTACCACCAACTTCGGGAGCCATCACATACCCTCCGGAGTCATGAAGATTAAGAAGAAGGAGTTCCTTTCTGCGAAGCGAGGGAGGAATGTCGGTGGCCGAGTATAGAGACAAGTTCACCGAGCTATCTCGCTATGCGGTCGAGGAGGTTGCTCGAAGATAGGAAGAAGCAGGAGCTGTTCTTGGATGGGTTGGCTGGTTCGGGCGCAGTACCACCGATGTCATATCCTTTTCCTAACTTTCGGCGGCTAGTTGATGCCGCTATCCGCTTGGAGCACAAGCGCAAGGAGCTCGGAGAGCGAGAAGAGGAAGGCCGCCGGCTGCGGGCGGTTTGGGAGTGCGTCTCGCCCGCGCTTCAACCCACCGCCGAACACCCCGTTCCGCTATGGGGGACCGGGTGGAAACTTTGGGCGGCAGAGCGGTCCCGGCGTCCGTTCGGCGGTTCCGGCAGTCCTCCTCGGCGGTTTCGGCGTCTGTTCCTCAGACTCCCCGCCCAGCTTCCCAGCAGAGTCAGCAGAGAGCCCCAATTGGCACACCCGTAAGGACCGTGGCACCGCCCAATCCTGCTACCACTACTTGCTTCAAGTGCGGAGAGCTTGGTCACTATGCCAATGCTTGTCCAAAGAGGAACCCTCCACACACCCCCGTGCGGACCCGCAGCAGACAAGGAGCGGAAGCCAAACCCCGAGCCTAACAAAGGACAACGAGCTATGCACGAGGCAAGGCAATGCACGTTGATGCCGAAGTCGCCCAGAGAACCCCGCAGTAGTGCTCGGTATGTTTCTAGTCAACTCTACTCCCCGCCTCGGCTTTGTTTGATTCTGGAGCATCCCATTCTTTCATTACATCCCAGTTCGTAGCTCAACATAATCTACCTATCAGTCCCATGTCTCGCCACATGTTAGTTACCTCACCTGGGGGGAATTGAAAGCTATCTATAAATGCGATAATGTCCATCTCAAGATTGTGGGCAGAGATTTTCGTGCCAATCTTATAATCTTGGATTCAAAGGGGATCGATGTGATATTGGGAATGGGATGGTTGACCGCGTGTGATGCGGTGATTCAGTGTGCTAAGAGGTCAATCCTTCTTACAAGTCCACTCGGTGAAAGGTTTGAGTTTGCGGCAGATCCCGCACCATCAAATGCCAGTGCCGTGAATAAGCTTGACGGAGCAGCCTTGGAGGACATACGAGTAGTATGCGATTATCCCGATGTGTTTCCCGAGGAGTTGCCGTGTATGCCCCCCCGACCGAGATGTTGAGTTCGTTATTGATCTTTTACCCGGCATCGCTCCTATCTCTAAGCGCCCATATAGAATGTCTAGTGATCAGTTACAAGAACTTAAAGCTCAGATTAAAGAACTATTGGGTAAAGGGTTCATTCGTGCTAGTTCATCACCTTGGGGAGCACCCGTTATCTTTGTGGGTAAGAAAGATGGCACACAGAGGATGTGTGTTGACTACCGGTCTCTTAATGATGTTACCATCAAGAACAAGTATCCTCTGCCACGTATTAAAGATTTGTTTGATCAGATGAGAGGAGCAACAGTGTTTTCTAAGATCGATCTGCGATCAGGTTATCATCAGTTGAAGATTAGGCCTTCAGATATTCCTAAGACAACTTTTACTACCAGGTACGGACTTTATGAGTACACAGTTATGTCTTTTGGGTTAACCAATGCACCCGCGTACTTTATGTACTTGATGAACAAGATCTTTATGGAGTATTTGGACAAGTTCGTTGTGGTATTCATTGATGACATTCTCGATCTACTCCAAGAATGAGGAGGACCATGAGGAGCATTTGAGGCTTGTGTTGCAGAAGCTGAGAGAGCATGAGTTATATGCGAAGTTCAGCAAGTGTGAGTTCTGGCTCAAGGAAGTGTCTTTTCTAGGTCATATCATCACCAATGGAGGTATTGCCGTAGATCCTAGCAAGGTTAGTGATGTGTTGAAGTGGGAAGCCCCTCGTACAGTGTCTGAGATTCGGAGTTTCCTTGGACTTGCTGGTTATTATCGTCGGTTTATTGAAGGATTCTCTAAGATTGTGAAGCCTCTCACCACATTGCTAAAGAAGGACAGGGAATTCAAATGGACCAGTGCATGTCAGTCCAGTTTTGAGGAGTTAAAGAAGCGGTTAACCACAACACCTGTTCTAGTAATGCCTGATCTACGAAAAGAGTTTTGACATATATTGTGATGCATCTCGACAAGGTCTAGGATGTGTGTTGATGCAAGAAGGTCATGTTATAGCCTATGCATCTCGTCAGTTGAGGAAGCATGAGTGAACTATCCTATGCATGATCTTGAGTTAGCAGCAGTGGTTCATGCATTAAAGATTTGGAGACACTACATCATGGGAACTAAGTGCCAGATCTATACTGATCACAAGAGTCTAAAGTATATCTTCACTCAGAAGGATCTTAATCTAAGACAGCGTCGTTGGTTAGAGTTGATCAAGGACTATGATCTAGAGATTCACTATCATCCGGGTAAAGCGAATCTGGTTGCTGATGCTTTGAGTCGGAAAGGCCACACTAACATGGCAATGACCATTCAGTTTCCTGATGAGTTGGTAAAAGAGTTTGAAAGGCTCAACTTGAAAGTGGTTGCACATGCAGAAGGAGTGACTTTGGAAGTACAGTCCACTCTGGAGCAAGAGATACGCAAGTGGCAGTTAGAGGATGCTGGAATACAAAAGATTAAAGGGAGTATGCAACAAGGAGAAGCCCCAGATTTCACAGAAGACGAGCAAGGAACCGTGTGGTTTAAGAACCGGTTGTGTGTACCAGAGACAGGAGATCTCAGAGAGAAGATCTTGAGAGAAGCACACGACTCAGCTTACTCTATCCATCCGGGCGGTACTAAGATGTACCGGGATCTCGCGCAGGTATTGGTGGTACGGAATGAAGAGAGACGTGGCCGCTCATGTGGCTTTGTGTGATACCCGCCACCGGGTTAAGGCCGAACATCGAGACCCGCCGGTTTGCTTCAACCCTTGAAGGTGCTCGAGTGGAAGTGGGAAGAGATCGGAATGGATTTCATAGTGGGTTTACCCCGAACCCGAGATGGTTATGATTCGATTTGGGTTATCGTGGATCGTTTGACCAAGGTAGCTCACTTCATTCCGGTAAAGACTACCTATACGGGAGCTAAGTTGGCGAACTATACATGTCCAGGATTGTATGTTTGCATGGTGTACCAAAGAAGATCGTGTCCGACAGAGGTACTCGCTTACTTCTCGTTTCGGGGGAAGTTGCATGAATCTCTGGATACCAAGCTAAATTTCAGCTCGGCTTATCATCCACGGACGGATGGACGGACGGAGAGAACCAATCGGATCCTAGAAGACATGCCGAGAGCCTCGTGCGCTTAAGCATGGTTGTAGTTGGGATAAGAGCTTGCCGTATGCCGAGTTCTCTTATAACAATAGCTACCAAGCTAGTCTCAAAATGTCACCCTTTGAGGCTCTATATGGAAGGAAGTGTAGAACTCCGTTATTTTGGAGTGAGACGAGCGAAAGGCGATTATTTGGGGCAGATATCATCAGAGAAGCGGAGAAGCAAGTACAGATCATCAGAGAAAATTTGAAGATTGCTCAATCTAGACAGAAAAGTTATGCAGACGGCAAACGAAGGGATGTGGTCTTTCAGGAAGGCGATTATGTGTACCTAAAGGTATCACCTATCAGAGGTTTGCGTCGATTCGCAGTTAAAGGAAAGTTGTCACCTCGCTTTATTGGACCTTTCAAGATCATTGAGAGAGTGGGAGCAAGTGGCTTACGGAGTTGGAGTTGCCGGTCCGGCTTAGTCGATGTGCATGATGTATTCCATATCTCTCGGCGAAGAAGGGTTTTGGTCCCCACGACAAGGAGCCGTTACCTTTGGATGATCTAAACGTGAAAGAGGATCTTACTATTGTTGAGCACCCCATTCGGATATTGGAAACAATGACAAGGGTCACCAGGAATAGTGTGATTAAGATGTGCAAAGTACAGTGGAGTAATCATGCAGAGGATGAGGCAACATGGGAAAGAGAGGATGAGCTGAAAGCAGAGTTTCCAGATCTTTTTCCCAATCTGTCCGAATCTCGAGGACGAGATTCTTCTTAAGGGGGGTAGGATTTGTAACACCCTAATTCTATTAAAAATTTGGCTTTATTAAAATTTGCTAGCAACCATTTAATTGCTTAAGGAGTATAAAGTTGTTTTATTTAATTTTAGGCATTTAAAACTTTTCTAAAACAAATTTAATGAACCATAGGATTTATGTGTTGCATACATGCTGGAGCATTATTTTGGTTCTTCGGAATTCAAATTCAAATTTGAATTCTAATGCTTGAAACCCCTTACCAAAAATGCTAAACCTTTTTCTCTTTATTTCCCTTATTCCCTTTCCACCTTTCCCTTTCGGCCCGACCTCTTAGCCTAGCCAGCCCGCGACAAAGAGCAGGCCGCCGCCCAACCCGCCCGCCGCGCACGCCGCCCGGCAGCCGCGCCCGCGCCCCCGCGCCCGCGACCGGCCGCCGACCGCTAGGCCCCCCTCGTCGCCCCCGCCTCCCACCGCGCCGGCCGATGACGGGCGGGCCCCGCCCGTCATCCCTCTCGTGCCCGCTTCGACTCCGCCGCCGCGCGCCGCCGAGTCCGACCCGCGCCCGCGCCGCCTCCGCGTGGCCCGCACGCCAAGGACGCCCCGCCCGGACTATTTATAGGCCGCCGCCGCCTCCCGGGACCCCCAACCCGAGCCGCCCGTGCCCTAGTCGCTCGAGCCCCGTGCGCCGCCGCCGCCGAAACCCTAGCCGCCGCCGCCGGTTTCCGCCGCCGTCGCCGCCGCTCGCCGCCGTGGAGCACATCCGAGCCGCGCAAGGAGGTGAGCCACCCGCCGGCGCCGTTTGTTGTCGACTCCGTGCATCCCCGTCGCCTTGGAGCCATCGCCGGAGTCCGCCGCCGCACCGAGCCGCGCCGCCGCGTGGAGCGCCGCCGCCGTTGCGACCTAGCCTTCCGCGCCGCCTTGGTTGGATTCCCCGTCGCCCGTGCTTCGTGTTGGTGCCGCTTGCGCACCAAACCGAGCCCCCCGCCTCAATTCCATGTGCGGCACCGCCGCCCGCCGCCGCGTGCCGCCGCCGGCCGCCGCCGTCCCCTCGCCACCCGCCGCCAGCGCCCGCGTGCGATCCGAGCCGTCGGATTAAGATCCGACGCTCCTGTCCAATCCCGCCGCCCGCAAGCCACCACCACCGTCAGATCTAGATCCAACGGATCTAGATCGGGTCAACCCGGTCAACTAGGTCAAACCCGCCGCCGCCCCCTGGCGCTTTTGCAGAAAAGCCCCTGGATTTTGCTTTATTTACAAAAATACCCTTCCACCGTATAAGTTTTCTTACGGTTTAGTCCTTTTTCTTTATTTTAGCCCGAAACCTTTTTAAATCTTCGCATTAGTCCCTAAACCTTCCCGAAGCCATAACTTGGTCGTTTTAGCTCCGATTTTAGCGTTCTTTATGTCCACGCGTTCGTCTCGAAGCGTAGATTAGTTTTATGCTACTGTTTAGATCTGTTTCATCTGTTTGGTGACTGTTTCTTATTTATTTCTATTGTATGCTTGTATGTGATGATTGTGGATCGTAGAGAGCGATTCGTTCGAGGGATTTGAAGATCCGGTCGTGCAAGAGTTTGAGCAGCAAGGCTTGGTTGAAGGCAAGTATTCCTTGATGCATGCCTGCTTGTCCTACATAACATGCATTTAAATTCACTGTTTTTACTTTTTCGCTTGCATTAACTTGATGGGAACCTATTAAGGATCATGCCTAGCTTTTGACTACCTTTACCTTGATGCCGGGAATTAAATTAATCTTGAGGTAGTTATTGCTTAGCATGCTCAACTGGGAATTGGTATTAATCTAATTGGTTACCTCTTGTTATTTCATGTTCCGTTTATGATCTTTTACTTTGCAAGACCACTTTAATTTGATAATCGGAACATGGAGAACCACCCGAAAAAAAAGACAACCACAAGAACTAATGGGCAATGGTCTTGGCTGATTAATTAGGAACTTTAGCTTGGGATGGTCTTACCTGATAAGGACAAGGGATCGGCGGTACTGTGGGGTATGGACTCGCTCTAGCAGGGGGTTGGGTGAGTTATTCTTTTATGGTGGGGGTATTGACCTGCTAGGGGACTTTATACCTTGCTAACTGATCCGGACCTTGTGGGTCATAACTTGCTAAGGAACCTTTGTAAAGGCCAGGTAGCGTCCCTATGCGATCACACCTCGGAAGTGTGATATGGTGTCTTGCAAACACCGCATGGTTGGGTCCAAAGTTCTTCGGAGCTTTTACGCTGCTTGTGGGTAAAGATGTACAACCTCTGCAGAGTGTTAAACTAATCGATTAGCCGTGCTCACGGTCAAGAGCGGCCTGGACACTCACATGATTAAATTATGGAACTTTAATGTTTAATTTGTGGTTTATTTCTTTATTTATGATGCTTATACCTTATTTAATTGGGTTGGTATGAACTTACACCTTTAGTAATCAGGTTGCTAATAAAACTTGACCAACTAAAATGCTAAAGTGCTTGAACCTTAGCCATCCACCATATGGCCTCGCATGTTATGTTGTTTTCCCCTTGCTGAGTACGATATGTGCTCACGCTTGTTTATTCTCTTGCATCTACAATACCTGGATTCGCTGCTCAGACTGGGAGAACTTTGAAGATAATCCGGAAGATTTCCGGAGAGTTCTAGGTGTGCGTAGTCTTCGGTCGACCGCCCTCGTGGAGGCATTTTGTCCGTCGCGAGAACTCGTTTGTTTAAGTTTCGTTTAAGACTATGGTTTGTAATAACTCTTTATTCGTGTGGCACTGATTTTGGTATTCATAATGTCTAAGCGTGTGTGTAACTTGATCCTGGCGCACACGTGATCAATGCATTCGGTTTTGCCTTTAAAACCGGGTGTGACAGTTCTTCCACAGGTTGATTGATGAATGCCATCTAGACAATAAGATAAAACAAAAATAAAGACAAACAAAGTGGTTTTCTAGGTAATATGTGTTAGATATTAGTAACCAAAAGATAAACTAAATATAAAACTAAGTTAGATGCAAACCAAATGATGTAAACTAGCTTGCTCCCCGGCAACGGCACCAGAAAAGGGGCTTGTTGACGGATAAAAGACGTATCCACCTATGATCCGCAAGCGTACGGACCTACACCTTTTTCACCACGAGATTTCCAAGGTTCTTGTCAATCCGCAGAGCAAGGGGATTACAAGCGTTTGACCTACCTCTACTCACTAACTACTCAAACTCTAACTAAGATTAAACTAGAAAATGACTAAACTACACTAGAGAGAATGATTAAGCTATCAAGATAGGAGACACTCGCCCATGGGTCTACGATACTAGAACATGCAATCGTTTTAAACGAGAAAACCAGTCTAATCTATCGGGGGTTGTGACCACGGTTTCGCCCTTTCCCTCCCCTCGTACTATCACTACGCGGAGGTATTCGTGACTAGACCTATGATGGACACAGTGTATTGAATGGGTCCAAGGGAGCATTGGAGCTCTACTCCCTTTACGACATGGTAGCTAACCTTAAGCAATAAAGTATATTCAACACAAGATGTGTCGGTGCGGAATATGGTCCCGACACTAACCAGTAGATAGCGCCGTGGTCTATCCCTCAATGGTCGATGCCAAGCAACAAATGACACAAGGTTTTATTCTGGTTCCGGCCGAGGGGGCCGTACGTCCAGCAGGGTTGTGCTCGTGGCACTATATTGCTCAGCACCGGGGGTGCTTGTAGTGGGGCATGTACAAGCAAGGCGGGAGAGGAAGTGAGGCTTCCAAGTCCCTGGTCGAGTGGCTGAAGACGTTGTGGGAGAATAAGAGAGTGAGTGCACGGTGTGTTGTGTTCCACCTCTGTCCGTCTCCCCCGCGGCTGGGGGCTCGCCTCCCCTTTTATAGGTCAAGGGGGCGGCGAGTTACATGCACGCCGCGCTATCTAGCTACGCGGGGGTGCACGTCGTGCTACGCTGTAGAGTGGGCAGCCGTCCAGACGATCTTCGCTGTGATCCGGCCATGATGGCCTACCCCGTACCCGAACAGTGGCGGTTCGAGGGTAGGAGGGCGGCAGATGGCGATGGCGTCCTCTGATAGGCTTCGAGGGAGGTGCTGATGATGGTTGGTACGGGGCACAGGAGCAGGCAGAACGGCGTTCCTTCCCAATGCGCTCCGCGGTAGCGGAGTGGTTGCTACAGTGCCCGGGCGTGCGCCTGCACGTGTGGGTACGGCGGTCGTGCCGTTACAGTGACCGGGATGGCCATCCACCGGCCTAGCGCCCCCCACCTAACCTGTAGGGTCACGGGAAAGTGAGATCGAGGGTGCGCCCGACCCCCCTTCGAGGGTCGGGCGCGTTAGCCGTACTGTAGTGGGCGTGCGGTGTCACGGGACTGACACCGGCCGTACCGCACAGTCCATCTCCCACGGGGGCGGGGATGGGCTCCTCCCCGGGGAGTTGGTGCGGCGGCACCGGGGGTGCGAGCCCCCGGCGCATGATGGCGCCGTCCCCGCGGCATCGTGGCGTTAAATGCCCGTGTTCGGGGCCGGCGCACGCGTGCGGGGCGCCCGTGAGCGTGGCGGGCCCCGGCCGAGGGCGGGACAAACCCTCGAGCGAGACGAGACCCGCTAGAGGGGGGGGCGAGCCCTCGAGCGGGGCGGGACCGCTCGAGGGAAGAGTTGCCCCTCGAACGGGGCGGAGCCCGCTCGAGGAGGAGCGCGCCCTCGAGCGAGGCGGAGCCTGCTTGAGGGGTCTTCTAAGCGGGCCGTCTTGATGGGCCGTCGGAGTTCCGCGGCGTAGGCCATGTCCTGTATGGTTAGTTACCTGCATGGTTAGGCTTAGCGTGTTTCGATACCGGGATTTAAGTGAGGATTTCCCCGTTGCTTAAGGGGACCCCTAGGGCTGTCCCCCGACGCAGCCCCCGAGCATCTGCGGGTTTGCCATTGAGGCTCCCGCAGATGCTGGAACCTACTGATAGGACGTTCTTCCCTCCTTGTTTGCGAACGCTTTCCGTGGGGCCGCGTCAGCGGACCCGCGGGTCTAGCCCCCGAAGCCCCTGCGCAGAGTGTGGGCTCTCCCCGCAGGGGTTAACCGCGAGAACTTTGGTCAGAAAGGCGTGGCACATATGCCAACCGGCATCGGAGGTATTTCAGCCGGCTTCGGGGGTGCACGCTCCCCTGACACCGTCTCCCGGCGGGTGCGGTTTCAAGGAGGTGTAGCCGTGCGTCAAGCCCCCCGAGCCTTGGCCCGTTCGAGGCGATCGGGTCGAGCCTGATGACTTGCTTTTTAACGCGCCCTCGCCGTCCCTCCGCGGGACGGAGGGTGAGGTTTCCGCAACTCCCATCGAGCGGGTCGCGAATTGCGGATTCCTCTTCGAGCTGGTAGCGGGTGGTTCAAGTGGACGCCCATGCCCCGTTCGATAAGGGTAGGCCGCGCGGTCCGGAGACACGTCCATGGAAGCGCTTGCGTGGGTTTGCTAGGTGGGTCTCGGTCCCGTTCGCTAGGGACCGAGGGGCGCGGAAGCTCTCCCTCGGTGGGATCCCCCCGCTAGCCGCCCCCTCGGCGGCTCTCGAACACGACATGCGGGGCACCCTCGAGCCAACGGGCTCGAGGAACGGCTCGAATGCGCGTGCCCTCGTCGTCCCTAACTCTGTGATCTGAGGCGCCTGTTCGAACCCGTCGGGGGTCAGGCTTCGAACCTCTGATCAGTAAGGCCGTGCGGGGCCGTGCCTGGACAGCCCCGTCTTTTCACGTTTGCGGCCGTCGAGGGGCCTGGGCGTGCCGGCCCTCGAGGTGCTGGTTGGTAGCACAGCGTATGTGCTTCCTTTTAGAGGGTTGACATTGTCTCGAGCCAAGGGCTCGTGCCGCTCGAGGGTTTGCCGTGGCATGGGTGCCCGCGGTTGCCTGCTCTACATCGAGCGGGTCCCGGACGACCTTCTCACGTCGATATCCCATCGAGGGTTGACGTCATTTTGAGCCAAGGGTCATGCCGCTCGAGGGTTTTACGTGGCATGGGTGTCCGCGGTTGCCTGCTCTACATCGAGCAGGTCCCGGACGGCCTTCTCACGCTGATATCCCATCGAGGGTCGCCTTTGCTTCGAGCCGAGGGTCATGCCGCTCGAGGGTTTTGCGTGGCATGGGTGCCGCGGTTGCCCCGCTCTACATCGAGCAGTCCCGGACGACCTTCTCACGCTGATATCCCATCGAGGGTCGCCTTTGTTTCGAGCCGGGGGTTCGCCCCGCTCGAGGGTTCTCCTTGCTTGGCAAGGGACCCGGGCATTTAAGTGCCTTGCGGTCGTGGCCGCGGTTTTGCAGCGCGGGCGCGTCTTTTTAGGCGCTGCGGCCGCGCGCGCGCGCGCGTAGTGGGCGGCGTGGCGAGGGGCGGACGTGACGGCTTCGCCTCGGTCGGCCGCCGGTCTTTGCCGTAATGATGGCCCGCCTGCAGTGTTGTGGCCGCTGCGGTCGTGGTGGGGCCCATTCGTCGACGCGATGGAAAGATTCCCTGCACGGTTAACGTCGGCGGGGCGTCCGCTCCGGAGAGCTCGCCCGTCGGCCTATAAAACTGCGGGGAGGAGGGGACGGCGGTTTTTTTACCTTGGCATCTCACCACTTTCAGTCCCCCGTCCCTTCGCCTTCGTCTCGCTCTTGCCACCGTGCGGTGTCGCCGCTAGAGCCCTTTCTTCCGTCTCCTTGTCCTCCGTCCTCGCATTCCTTCGTGCTTCCTCATGGCGCCGCCTCAGCTTCCCCTTCGGGTCCTGGAGCCGTATGCCTGGGAGAAGTCGACGGTGACCCGGCCTCGCCCTTGGCGAGCCGGTCGCCGCCGGCCACCGTCGGCCAACGAAGACGGGCGCCGGCGGAGTGGATCGTGCCGCCGGCGGCGCACCACGAGCCCAACCCGCCGGAGGGCTACGTGGTGAGCTTCCTCCGCTACCACGAGCGTGGCTTCAACGCGCCGGCGAGCACCTTCATGCGGGCGATGTGCTACTACTACGGGTGAGCTGCACAACTTCGCCCCCAACGCGATCTCGCAGGCGGCCACGTTCGTGGGCGTCTGCGAAGGGTACCTGGGGATCCCAGTCAACTGGGATCTCTGGGTTCACCTTTTCCGCGGGGAGCTCATCACGCAGCCCACATCGGAGCCGAGGACTCACCGCGCGGTGCGCGCCGGCGGGATGTCGCTTGCCCTGCGGGGGCAGCTCAAGGATTTCTACATCCCCTGCACCATGACGACGAACAACGCCGGCTGGGAGCGGGGATGGTTCTACCTGCGCAACGCCGAGCCCGGCCTTCCTCCCTACACCGGCCGGGTGTTCAAGAAGAGGCCGGACTCCGGGGCTACGGGGTGTCTACGGCCCGGCATCGGCGCGGCAAGAGTCCGTCCTCACCGCCCTGCGGCGGCCGGGCGAAGCACGGGGCCGAACGCGATGGGCGTCCTCGCCTTCCTCCACCACCGGCGGGTCGTGCCTCGATGGAGAGGCCGCTCGCGCATCTTCGAGATGACAGAGGCGGCCAACCCCGTCGACCGGCGAGGTCGCGGATGCTCCCGACGCTCCTTGAGCGGCCGTATGCGCTCACCCGGGCGCGGAACGCCGTCGACACCCGGACGCCGCCACCTGCGGGTCGGACCCCATGGGACCTTGAGATGCTCCCCACGGGCCCGCGGGTGAGTTGGGTTCCTGATTTTGTTTTAGTTCTCGGTCTTGCTTTTGTTTCCTGATGCGCCATTGTCGCTCCGTGCGCGAGCCGGTGGAGTTTAACATCGCCAAGTCCGTTCCACCCACCCCCCGACTCCCCGTGCGCTCGGCCGGGCGGCGCGGCGGGAGCAGCGAGGAACGGGCGGCGCGCAAGAGGGAGCACGCGAGGCGACGTCAAGCTCGCCGCGCCGGCGGGCCGCGGAGTACCGACGGTGCGAGGAGGCCGGGGCTTTCCTCCCCGGAGATCGAGGAGCCCTCATCCTCGGAGGAGGACGAGGAGGAAGAGGCTGAGGGGGAGGGCCCCTCAGACGGGTGGCGGCCCGGGCGCCCCCATCGCGGGAACCGGCGGCGGCGTCAAGGGCGGCTTCGCCCGGGGCGGGGCGCACCGGCGCCGCCGCCGGCAATCGACATCGGGGGCGGCACGCGCGCGGAGGTGCCGACGCGCGCCACCGAGGCGCGCGCGGCGGACGCGCGCCGTGCGCGCGTCGAGCGTGCGCCCGCGCGCGGGGGAGCGTGCCGTGCGCGCGGCGTCATCGTCGAGGGGCGCGACGGCGGGCGCGCCCGCGCGCGGGCGAGCGTGCCCCCGCGCGCGCGGCGCCCTCGGGAGGCGCGGCGTCGGGCGTGCTCGCGCGTGGGGCGGGCGTGCTGTGCGCGCGGCGGCGCCGTCGGGAGGCGCCACGGCGGGCGCGGCCGCTGCGCCGGCCTCGCCCGCAGAGGCCTCGAGGAAAAGGAAACGGGCCTTTTCCTCCGCGAGGTAAGGAGCCTGTCCTTCTTCGTTTGGTTTGGCTTGTTGGCGATTGGGTGACTTAACCCTTCGTTCGTGTCTGCGCAGGGCGGTGCCAACCGTTCCTCCTCTTGCACCGGCCAAGGTGTTGAGGACGGACGCATCGATCCCCACCCGGCGGCGCTCGTCGAGGGGGTCGCGCCCGGGGACAAGCGCGGCGGCGGGCACGAGCTCGCAAGGCCCGGCCGGGGCCGCGAGGCCTCGGCCGGCGCAGATCGCCCGCCGCGGCGCGGCCGGAGGTCGCCGGGGCGGCCGGCGCCGGCCGCCGCGGAGACGCGGGCCGCGGCGGCGGCCACGGTGGAGGTGCGGGCCCGCGGTGGCGGCCACTGCGGAGGAGGTGGAGCGGGCGCAACCTGCGGGAGCGCCCGTGGATGCGGCGGTACGGCTGTGACACCCTAAAATTCCATCACTAAAATCACTTAGCAACTTAAAATGTCTTAAGGACTTAGGGAAATTAAAATGTAAACAAAAATTTGAGCTCTAAAAATAATAAAGATAATATAATAAAGATAGAAACAACAAGTGTATGTGCATCATCATTTGGCTTGCATGATTTTGGTTGCTTGTGTAGCCTCTAAAAAGCTTATAAAATATTTGAGAAAAGTTTGCTGAAGTTTGAAAAGGATTTGAATTCAAAATGGTTTTGAAAATGAGGTTTGAAAAAGGAAAAGAAAAAAAAAAGAGAAAACTCGCACCCTTACCTTTACGGCCCGCACGGCCCGGCCCGGCCCACTTCCCTCCTTCCCTTTTCCTTTTCGTTGCGGCGGGCGCCGGCGGGTGGGCCCCCACCGTCGGCCCTCCCACCGCTCACCTTCCTTTCTTCTTCCTCGCGCCCGCGCCGGCCGCCGCCGCACGCGCGCGGAATCCGCTCGGCCCCGCCCCTTCCCCTTCCTTCTTTTCCTTCCCAAGCCTCGTCAATTAAGGCAAGTAAGCGCCGTGTTCAATTGGGGGCCGTTTCCCCTTTCCTTACACCGGCCGTGATGGCCGCCGGCCATCAATGGCATCCCGCCGCCGCCTCGGCCTTAAGCCGCTTCACCTCTCATCTCTCGTGCCCTATTTAAGCTCGCGCACGCACTCCTTAGCCTCCTTTCGCCTCTGCAGCACACACACGCCCGAGCCCGAGCTCAATTTCTCCAGCGCCGCCGCTTTGCTTTCCGCCGCCGCCGTCGTCTCGTCGCCGCCGGTGAAGGGCTTGGTCTCCCACCCGTCTCTGTTGATCAATAGCTTCGCAGGAGTCTTGACTTGCTCATGCGCCTGCGGGTTCGCGCCCCGACGCCCGTGGCGGCCGCGCCCCCGTGCTCGCCGAGCGCCGCCCGAGCCGCCGTCGTCACCAAGCCGCCCCGCTGCCGCTCCTCTTCCACTTTTCGGCCCGTCTTCATCGCCTGTGCGTGGTGAGTGTTTACCCCCGCCCAATTTCCCCTTGCATCGCGCACGGCATCGAGTCCCCGAGCTCACCGGAGTGCCCGCGCCGCCCCCTTACGGTGCTGGCCGCCGGTGAGGCCCGATCCGCCCCCGTAGACCTCACGAGCACGTGCGCAAGCACCCCTGCAACATTTTGCCCTAACATGTGGTCGAAGAAATGGCCGGGAACGCCGTCCAGGGCTCACGCCGGCGAGTCCCCGCCGCGCGCCGCCGCCCTCCGGCGTCGTCGCCGCCGCCCGCCGCATGTGTTTGATCAGGGCCGTTAGATCGCGAGCAGACGGATAGGATCACATACCCTTTCGTTTAAAGGGGGATGGTCCACGGTGGACCCATGGACCGCACCCACGGCCGGGTCCATGGTGCACCGAGGCGTCATCCGCCGTTGGATCTCAGATCCACGGTGTGGAGTGACGATTTTGTTAAAGAGTCCCCGCATTTTCAAACGTTCACAAGCCGGTCCTTCCACCTTTGAAAGTTTTTGCAGATAGGTCCTGATTCTTGCAGTTTAGCCCCTGTCTACCCTATTTAATTATGTTTTAAGCCCTTTTCACTACTTTATGCATATAAACCCTCTGTTTTAATTTATACAAATGTTTTAGCCCCTGAATTTATTCACAAACAACCCCGTAAACTTAGTTTTCTTGCAAATAGGCCCCCGAAAACTCGTTTTAACCATATCTTTCTCATTTTAACTCCGTTTTTAGCGTTCTATATACCGAAACGATCGTCTCGATGAGTAGAATATTTTAAACAGTAAATTTACCAATTTTATTACTGTTTGGTGTACTGTTTTGTTTATTGATTGTTATCCATGCTTGACTCGTAGATATCGTGCTCGTTTCGTCCGAGCTCCCCGTCGGAAGTGATCCGGAAGAACCTGTCTTTGAAGAGGAATTCACCCAGCTTGTAGAGGAAGGCAAGTGGATTTCCCCCTCTGCATAATCTTTTTGAACCCATGTCACTGCATACTAAACAATGTTTACTATTCCTGTTGATATGCATAAATCTGATGGGCAAACACCTAGCTAAGGACTTGACTAGATGTTTTACCACTTTACCTTGATCAACCCCGTTTATACAAATGCTTGGGGTAGATAAATGCTTAGTTTGCTCAACATAAGTATGGTTATGCTTTGTTTATGTTATACATCTCGGCTTTGTTTATGTATGTGCTTGTGCTTTAAACAAGACAACTTGATATAATCGGAACATGGAGAACCACCCAAGATAACGATACAACCACGGTCCACATGGCTCGGGCTTAGCCAATTAATTAGGAGAGTGGGGTAGCCGATAGCTCTTTTCCGAGAGGGGCACAGGGGGCCGGAGTTGAAGGGGTATAGCCCGGTCCTTTTGGGGTAGCGACCTTGGCTAAGGTGTTAACCACTAGGGAGGGTTATGGCCCGCTCCGCCCTTCAGAATCGTTGCGGGCTGTTGGTTTCTCTTATTTCCTTTGTAAAGGCTTCGTAGTGGACCCCTAGCCACTCACCTTGGAAGTGTTTAAGGGTCTAGCTAACCGGGCAAGATGGGGAACACGAGCCGTGGGTAAAGTGTACAACCTGCGAGTGTAAAACTGATCGATCAGCCGTGCTCACGGTCACGAGCGGCTTGGACCCTCACATGAGTAATAAACTTGAAGTTTAATGTAAATTGTGGGTTGGAGGTTTGGTTTGAGGTTTCTTTTAAGGTTAAGTGGGTTGGTATACACTTACATCTAGTAACTAGGTGCTTGCTAATAAAACTTGACCAACTTATAAAATGCTTACCGCTGTGAACCATAGCCTATCCTTGACAGCCTTGCATATTCCCCCACTTGCTGAGCTCCAACCATAAGTGTGCTCACCCTTGCTTACCGCTGTTCAGAGGAGAACGTCGGAGGCGAGGACGAGTACTGGAGTGACTTCGAGGAGTTCTAGGCATGCGGATCCCCCAGTCATCATGCTCGTGGATGTCGGCGATGGAGTTGCTCGTCGTCGTTTAGTTATCGTTTTGTTCGGACCTTCGAGTCCACCCTTATGGATGTAATAAAGGATGTAATATTGGTTTAAACTCTTGTACGTTTTGTTACAAGCAATGGTATTACTCTCGTTTTGTCTAATCATGTGTGTGTAAATGATCCTGGCGCACATATGAGATGCATTCGGTTTTCCTTGTAAAATCGGGTGTGACAAAGTGGTACCGAGCCGTGATGAGCGTAGGACGCAGCCTTAGTTAGAAATGGACGAAATTAAGGATTCATGTTCTAGAAAGCCACATCATGCTTCAAATCATCTTATTTACGCACTAAAAATCTAATTTAACTTTGTTTATCATTTTTAACTATCATTTTGATTTATTCCGCACTGCGAGATCGGTTTTGCTTTGACAGATGGCCGGGACTTACATGACCCCTCGCAAGAGCAACCGGTGGACGCTTTCCTCTTGGACGGGCCGGCTCCTCGCCATCGCCTTGAGGATGTTGAGGAGGAACGGGAGGAGTTCCGGCGGGAGGTTGAGGTTGAGGAAGACCCGGTAGAGGTCCGGCCCGGAAGAAGAAGAAGAGGATCCCGAAGAAGTTGAGATGGAGGAGGAAGAGCCGGAAGAGCCATTGGAACGGCCACGGTATGTACGATGGCACAGGTGCTTGAGGCGGACGCAGACGGTGACATTGTGATTCCACCGGCGCTGCGATCAATGAGGAAGCCCCCCCCGCACTCGCCGATCCCGAGCCGAAGGTGATCCGGAAGATTCCGGTGATGACGGTGTGGGTGAGGATGATGGTAATCATGCCGCCGACAACCCGAGAGGAAGATGAAGATCCCCGCTACCATGGAGCCGAATATCATAAGCACGCTACCGAAGATGAGAATGGGCGGTTCGCATTCTCTTGTGGGATGTTACGAGGTATGCGGGGTATACCATAAAGCCTCTTTATGTGACCAAGCATTTCGGTGAGCCGGAATGAGGGATTACTACACTTGCAAAGTTTACATCGGGAAGCCTGCGAATGATACCGAAGGATGGAGGCATCGCTCGTCCCACCATAGCACGGCTCGGTTCTCTACGGATGATGCTGCGGTAAATGATGCGGCAAGGAGGGCGCTGCGGTCGGTTTGTAATGCTAATCGAGTGCGGTTGTTCCGGTCGGAGTACCGTCATGTGCCTCGACGTGCAAGTGGCACGGAAGTGACCGTGGTGCCGGCAGGAGGCGATGACCGCATCGATGTCTTGGCAAGGGTGATCGCTGCTCGAATGCTGATCTGGAGGGAGCAACTTTGGAGATAAACGGGTATCATGAAGAGGCGCAGTCGCTCGGGCAAAGATAGCACGACCGGAAGCACAACTTGCGGGCGCGACGCCTCGGGAAGTTATGCCATACCGGACTACAGCTTCCCCTCCGCGCAAAAGGCTTCGTTACAACACCGATGAAGCTACTACTCGTCTTGGCTAGGATCCTAGGATGCTCGCCCTTATCATTTACCTTTTCGATAGACCGTTCTGCGTGAACGTATTTGCTTGTAATAATGAATGCTGTTTGCAAACATGCTTGAGTTGGATCATTGCTTGATTGTAAATTGTATGGTGGAGTGATGGCCACTATGCAATCTGAAATTTTAAGTTAATTAAAGTTTGGTTTGGGTTTTATCGGTTGTCATTGCTTAATCTCTTATGCAAATGTGATTGGATCAAATCTGTTTTCGCAGTCATATGACATGTCAGTAATGTTTTGCTTATAACTCAAGCTACAGAATTCCAAATGACATGAAACCAGTTGGGTTAGTTCAAAAATTTCGAGGATGAATTTCTGTCAAAAATTCAATGGTATACTATACATATTCTGGGAGTTATGCACAAAGTAATGAACATGACAGAATCTGTAAATTTCTGCTGACATAGCTGTACTGTTTGAATTATATCTCGAGTTGTACATATCCAAATGAGGTGATTCCAGTTGGGTTGGTTCCATAATTTTATACACTATAATCTGGTAAAAATTCGTGGTCATTGGATATTTACACAGAAAGTTATGCATAATTCTTTGAGGTCAACAGAATCTGTCTTAACTGAAATACATGCTGTCATTTTACTTTGAGTTATTCTCTTATGCAATGATTCAAGTACAATTATCTGAGATATGATTTTTCTAACGGTCAGATGGTAAACACCAGGTCCGGAGGAGGTCAAGACGTGCCACCTGTGATCCGGGCACATATTGCAAATCAACAAAACCCAGCACCACCTCCACCAATCAACCAAGCAATGGACCCGAACATGCAGCAATTCTGGCAGCGCAAATGCAAGCGATTCAAAACCTTACCAATACTATGCAGCGGATGCAAGCTCAACGAATCAACCACCACCACCGATGCCACCACCACCCCCGCCACCAAGGGACGAGCACAAGGAGTTCATGAGTCACCACCCCCTACATTTTCTCACTCGACCGATCCACTAGATGCGATGACCGGGCCGAAAACCATTACTAAGAAGCCGGAAATCGTGCGGTGCACCGACGGGGAGATGGTTACGTATGCTTCCGGGAAGACTTGTGGGGCGGGCGCATTGGTGGGATGCGTACTCTCAAGCTCATCCCAACGGGCGAACATCACTTGGCAGGAATTCCGTGACAACTTCCGCACCTATCACATTCCTTCAGGGGTTCTCAAGCTTAAGCAGAGGGAGTTCTTGTCGCTGAGGCAAGGCAATATGTCAGTGACTGAGTATCTGGACAAGTTCACTCACTTGTCACGTTATGCACCTGATGAAGTCAACACTGACCCAAAGAGGCAAGAGAGGTTCTGGATGGCTTGATCAGTCCTCTGAACTATCTACTGCAGAGTCACATCTTCCCGGACTTTCAGACGCTGGTAAACAAAGCTATTGGGCTGGAAAGCAAGAGGAGGGAGATGGGTGAACATAAACGCAAGTTTCAGTCTCAGGGGCAGTCAAGCGGTAACACTCGTCCCCGTTACGGTTCTCGGCGAGCTCGACTCCATATCGTCCCGGTGGACAAGCCGGGAGGTATCCACAGAACATGCAGCTCCAGCGCTCGTTTCAGCCACAGCGCTTCAATCCTCAGACACCCAGGGCTCCTACCCCTCGAGCGAGTCGTCCTAGCAACAACTGCGGGGCACACGTCGGGAAACACCGGCCTGTTCGGGCCGGTGGATGCTTCAAGTGCGGAGAGCGGGGCATTATGCTAACAATTGTCCAAAGAGGGTGATGCGGACTCCACGGAGGGATATTGGGAACGGGGATCGGGCAGCCATCTTCCCGGGCTCGTACTCCACGGACACCCGGCAAGAGAGGCCGGCGAGTCATGTGCGTGGCCGAGTCAATCATGTATCGGTGGAGCAAGCTCGGAATGATGCCGGCGTGGTATTGGGTACGTTTTTCGTTAACTCGTACCCGCTACCGTATTATTTGATTCGGGAGCATCACATTCATTCATAACCGATCAATTTGTGGCAAAATATAACTTACCTATGAGTACAATGAAGAATTCAGCGATAGTTAGCACTCCCTGGGGGAGAAATGAAAACGGTCACATATGCCCACAAGTAAAGATTAATATCATGGGGGTAGACTTTCTTGCTAATACGGTAGTTACGAAATCATGGGGAATAGATGTCATTCTTGGTATGGATTGGTTAAGAAGTTGTGATGGAATTATTCGGTGTCGGAAGAGGTCGATCGTTAACCGGTCCTCAAGGGGAAAGAGTAGAGTATGTGAGTGCACCCTCGTCTGTCAAAGGAGTTATGAACTCTGTTGAAGGCAAGGCTTTGGAGGATATAAGGGTAGTGAATGAATACCCTGATGTGTTTCCAGAGGATTTACCAGGTATGCCACCTGATCGTGACATTGAATTTAGTATTGAACTTATACCTGGTACTGCTCCTATATCTAAAAGACCATATAGAATGGATGTTAAAGATCTAGCTGAATTAAAGAAACAAATTGAAGAATTGCTTAGTAAAGGGTTTATCCGTCCTAGTTCATCACCATGGGGAGCCCCCACACTCTTCGTTGATAAGAAGGATGGTTCTAGGAGGTTGTGTATAGACTATCGATCACTTAACGAAGTTACTATCAAGAATAAATACCCTTTACCTCGGATTGAGGATTTGTTTGATCAAATGAGAGGAGCTAAGGCTTTCTCTAAGATAGATCTTAGATCGGGATATCATCAGTTGAAAATCCGTGTGGAGGATATACCAAAGACAGCATTCACTTCCAGATATGGGTTATATGAGTTCACTGTGATGTCCTTTGGCCTGACCAATGCACCAGCATACTTTATGTATTTGATGAACAAGGTATTCATGGAGTATCTGGATAAGTTTGTTGTGGTATTCATTGATGATATATTGGTATTCTCTCGGAGTGAAGAAGAACATGAAGAACATTTGAGGCTTGTGTTACGAAGTTACGGGATCATCGAATTTGTATGCCAAGTTCAGCAAGTGTGCTTTACGGTTGAAGGAGGTATCTTTTCTCGGACATATCATTACGGATGGAGGCATAGCGGTCGATCCAAGCAAAGTTCGGGATGTATTGAAGCGGAGTCCGCCTAAGAATGTGCCGAGAGATCGAAGTTTCCTTGGTCTTGCGGGATACTATCGGAGGTTCATTGAAGGGTTTTCTAAGATAGTGAAGCCACTTACCACTCGCTCGAGAAAGGAAGAGAATTCAAATGGGATGAGAAGTGTCGGGCTAGTTTTGAGGAATTGAAGAAGAGGCCGACCACGGACTCGTGTTGATCATGCCAGACATACACAAAGGGTTCGATGTGTACTGTGATGCCTCTCGGCAAGGTTTGGGATGTGTGCTAATGCAAGAAGGAAAGGTAGTCGCTTATGCTTCAAGACAGTTGAGGAAACATGAGCAGAACTATCCTACCCATGATCTTGAGTTAGCTGCGGTTGTTCACGCATTGAAGATCTGGAGACATTATATGATTGGAAACAAGTGTAAAATCTTTACTGATCATAAGAGTCTGAAATATATCTTTACTCAAAAGGATCTGAATTTGAGGCAAAGAAGATGGTTAGAGTTGATCAAAGATTATGATTTGGATATTCAGTATCATCCAGGGAAAGCGAATGTTGTGGCAGATGCTTTGAGTCGAAAGGGACAGACTAATATGCTATTGGGACATCTGTTACCTCAAGAACTATGTTGGGAGATGGCACAACTTAACTTGGGAATGGTTGCTTCGAGTGAGACTTTGACATTAGAGATTGAATCGACACTTGAGCAGGAAATCAGGAAGGGACAGTTGACTGATGCCAAGATTGCAGAATACAGGAAGTTGATTAAATTGGGCAAAGTTCCGGAATTCAGGGAAGATGAGCAGGGAACAGTGTGGTTTAAGAACAGAATCTGTGTACCTGAGATCAAGGAGTTGAGAGAAGTTATCTTGAAGGAAGCACATGATTCAGCTTACTCTATACACCCTGGTAGTACCAAGATGTATCAGGACTTGAAGCGGAGATACCGGTGGTATGGGATGAAGAAGGATGTGGCGAGCTCATGTAGCTTTGTGTGATGTGTGCCAAAGAGTGAAGGCCGAGTATCAAAGACCAAGCAGGATTGCTACAACCTCCGAAGGTACCGAGTGGAAATGGGAGGAAATCGGTATGGATTTCATAGTGGGATTACCTCGTACTCGTGACGGGTATGATTCTATCCGGGTTATTGTGGATAGACTAACCAAGGTAGCGCACTTCATTCCGGTGAAGACGACCTATACGGGAGTGAAGCTAGGCCGAGTTGTATAATTCAAGGATAGTGTGTTTGCACGGGGTACCGAAGAAGATAGTGTCGGATCGAGGCACACGGTTCACCTCACGGTTTTGGCGAAGTTGCATGAATCAATGGATACAAAGTTAAACTTCAGCTCGGCATACCATCCTCGGACGGATGGACGGACAGAGAGGACAAATCGGATACTCGAGGATATGTTGAGAGCACGTGCATTAAAGAACGAAGTGACGAGTTGGGATAAGAGTTTGCCTTATGCGAGTTTGCTTATAACAACGGCTATCGGTCTAGTATCAAGATGGCACCTTTTGAAGCTCGTATGGAAGGAAGTGTAGAACACCGTTGTTTTGGAATCGGGCGGTGAAAGGCGGTTCTTTGGGCCGGACAACATACGAGAAGCGAGAAAAGCAAGTTGAAATCATAAGAGAGAATCTTAAGGCGGCACGGTCTAGACGAGAAGAGTTATGCCGATCCTCGGCGAAGAGAAGTGATCTTGGAAGTCGGTGATTATGCATACCTCGAGTGTCACCTATTCGAGGGTTACGAAGGTTTAATGTCGGGGGAAAGTTATCACCTCGATTTATCGGACCGTTCAAGATTTTGGAACGGAAAGGAGAAGTGGCATACCGAGTTAGAGTTGCCGGCACGGTTGTTGGGGAGTTCATGACGTGTTTCATGTGTCTCGGCTAAAGAAATGCACAAGTGAGGTCGAATAGAACCGGTACGGTTAGAGGATATTCAAATGGAGAATGACTCGACATACAAGGAATACCCTGTTAAGATCTTGGATGTGTCGAAAGAGTTACCGAAGTAAGATTATCAGAATGTGCAAAGTGCGGTGGAGTCATCACACCGAGGAAGAGGCAACTTGGGAAAGAGAGGATGAACTCAAGGAAGACTTTCCTCGACTGTTCTCTAAGTCTTCTGAATCTCGGGACGAGATTCTCTTTAAGGGGGTAGGATTTGTGACACCCTAAAATTCCATCACTAAAATCACTTAGCAACTTAAAATGTCTTAAGGACTTAGGGAAATTAAAATGTAAACAAAAATTTGAGCTCTAAAAATAATAAAGATAATATAATAAAGATAGAAACAACAAGTGTATGTGCATCATCATTTGGCTTGCATGATTTTGGTTGCTTGTGTAGCCTCTAAAAAGCTTATAAAATATTTGAGAAAAGTTTGCTGAAGTTTGAAAAGGATTTGAATTCAAAATGGTTTTGAAAATGAGGTTTGAAAAAGGAAAAGAAAAAAAAAAGAGAAAACTCGCACCCTTACCTTTCGGCCCGGCACACGACCCCGGCCCGGCCCACTTCCCTCCTTCCCTTTTCCTTTTCGTTGCGGCCGGCGCCGACGGGTGGGCCCCACCGTCGACCTCCCACCGCTCACCTTCCTTTCTTCTTCCTCGCGCCCGCGCCGGCCGCCGCCGCACGCCGCGGAATCCGCTCGGCCCCGCCCCTTCCCCTTCCTTCTTTTCCTTCCCAAGCCTGTCAATTAAGGCAAGTAACTGCCGTGTTCAATTGGGGGCCGTTTCCCCTTTCCTTACACCCAGCCGTGATGGCCGCCGGCCATCAATGGCATCCCGCCGCCGCCTCGGCCTTAAGCCGCTTCACCTCTCATCTCTCGTGCCCTATTTAAGCTCGCGCACGCACTCCTTAGCCTCCTTTCGCCCTGCAAGACACACACGCCCGAGCCCGAGCTCAATTTCTCCCGCCGCCGCCGCTTTGCTTTCCGCCGCCGCCGTCGTCTCGTCGCCGCCGGTGAAGGGCTTGGTCTCCCACCCGTCTCTCGTTGATCAATAGCTTCGCGAGAGTCTTGACTTGCTCATGCGCCCGCGGGTTCGCGCCCCCGACGCCCGTGGCGCCGCGCCCCGTGCTCGCCGGAGCGCCGCCCGAGCCGCCGTCGTCACCAAGCCGCCCCGCCGCCGCTCCTCTTCCACTTTTCGGCCCGTCTTCATCGCCCGTGCGTGGTGAGTGTTTACCCCCGCCCAATTTCCCCTTGCATCGCGCACGGCATCGAGTCCCCCGAGCTCACCGGAGTGCCCGCGCCGCCCCCTTACGGTGCGGCCGCCGGTGAGGCCCGATCGCCCCCGTAGACCTCACGAGCACGTGCGCAAGCACCCCCGCAACATTTTGCCCTAACATGTGGTCGAAGAAATGGCCGGGAACGCCGTCCGGGGCTCACGCCGGCGAGTCCCCGCCGCGCGCCGCCGCCCTCCGGCGTCGTCGCCGCCGCCCACCGCATGTGTTTGATCAGGGCCGTTAGATCGCGAGCAGACGGATAGGATCACATACCCTTTCGTTTAAAGGGGGATGGTCCACGGTGGACCCATGGACCGCACCCACGGCCGGGTCCATGGTGCACCGAGGCGTCATCCGCCGTTGGATCTCAGATCCACGGTGTGGAGTGACGATTTTGTTAAAGAGTCCCTGCATTTTCAAACGTTCACAAGCCGGTCCTTCCACCTTTGAAAGTTTTTGCAGATAGGTCCTGATTCTTGCAGTTTAGCCCCTGTCTACCCTATTTAATTATGTTTTAAGCCCTTTTCACTACTTTATGCATATAAACCCTCTGTTTTAATTTATACAAATGTTTTAGCCCCTGAATTTATTCACAAACAACCCTGTAAACTTAGTTTTCTTGCAAATAGGCCCCTGAAAACTGTTTTAACCATATCTTTCTCATTTTAACTCCGTTTTTAGCGTTCTATATACCGAAACGATCGTCTCGATGAGTAGAATATTTTAAACAGTAAATTTACCAATTTTATTACTGTTTGGTGTACTGTTTTGTTTATTGATTGTTATCCATGCTTGACTCGTAGATATCGTGCCTGTTTCGTCTGAGCTCCCTGTCGGAAGTGATCCGGAAGAACCTGTCTTTGAAGAGGAATTCACCCAGCTTGTAGAGGAAGGCAAGTGGATTTCCCCCTCTGCATAATCTTTTTGAACCCATGTCACTGCATACTAAACAATGTTTACTATTCCTGTTGATATGCATAAATCTGATGGGCAAACACCTAGCTAAGGACTTGACTAGATGCTTTATCACTTTACCTTGATCAACCCTGTTTATACAAATGCTTGGGGTAGATAAATGCTTAGTTTGCTCAACATAAGTATGGTTATGCTTTGTTTATGTTATACATCTCGGCTTTGTTTATGTATGTGCTTGTGCTTTAAACAAGACAACTTGATATAATCGGAACATGGAGAACCACCCAAGATAACAGTACAACCACGGTCCACATGGCTCGCTTAGCCAATTAATTAGGAGAGTGGGGTAGCCGATAGCTCTTTTCGAGAGGGGCACAGGGGGCCGGAGTTGAAGGGGTATAGCCCGGTCCTTTTGGGGTAGCGGCCTTGGCTAAGGTGTTAACCACTAGGGAGGGTTATGGCCGCTCCGCCGTCAGAATCGTTGCGGGTGTTGGTTTCTCTTCTTTCCTTTGTAAAGGCTTCGTAGTGGACCCCTAGCCACTCACCTTGGAAGTGTTTAAGGGTCTAGCTAACCCGGGCAAGATGGGGAACACGAACTGTGGGTAAAGTGTACAACCTGCGCAGTGTAAAACTGATCGATCAGCCGTGCTCACGGTCACGAGCGGCTTGGACCCTCACATGAGTAATAAACTTGAAGTTTAATGTAAATTGTGGGTTGGAGGTTTGGTTTGAGGTTTCTTTTAAGGTTAAGTGGGTTGGTATACACTTACATCTAGTAACTAGGTGCTTGCTAATAAAACTTGACCAACTTATAAAATGCTTACCGCCGTGAACCATAGCCTATCCTTGACGAGCCTTGCATATTCCCCCACTTGCCGAGCTCCAACCATAAGTGTGCTCACCCTTGCTTACCGCCGTTCGGAGGAGAACGTCGGAGGCGAGGACGAGCATCGGAGTGACTTCGAGGAGTTCTAGGCATGCGGATCCCCCGGTCATCATGCCTGTGGATGTCAGCGATGGAGTTGCTCGTCGTCGTTTAGTTATCGTTTTGTTCGGACCTTCGAGTCCACCCTTATGGATGTAATAAAGGATGTAATACTGGTTTAAACTCTTGTACGTTTTGTTACAACAATGGTATTACTCTCGTTTTGTCTAATCATGTGTGTGTAAATGATCCTGGCGCACATATGAGATGCATTCGGTTTTCCTTGTAAAATCGGGTGTGACAACGGCCGGAGGTGGCGGCCACGGTGGAGGTGCCGGCGGAGGCGGAGCAGGTGGCGGCGTCCGCTGTCTGCCCCCAGGCGGAGGTGGTGGAGGTCTCGGACGACTTCCCGCCACCTGGGTGGAATCAGTGGGCCAGCTGGCCCTCGAACTCCCCCGAGCCCCAGGAGGGGGCCCTCGTGAGGCGGCACGAGGGTCACATGGTGGTGGGGGGCCGAGGACATGGTGCCGAGGCCTCGTCCTCCCACGCCGGCCGCCCTGCCCAGGTGGAGGGGGCCGTCGAGGATCCCCCGGCGTTTGCCGACGCCGGGGGGGAGCGAGAGCTGCGGGGCGAGCTCCGAACCACGGCGCCACGCTCAACCGCGCGTTGAACGAGGCGCTGCAAGTCCACGGCGGCCCGGCCTGGCTCGTCTTCCAGGTGAGCCATGGTTGCTCGTCCCTCTTCCCTTTTCGTTTTCGTATGTTGCATTCAAGCCTTGGCGCTTACGGGATTTGATGTGTGGATGCCAGGAGCTCGAGCGCCGCGCCCACGACAAATACGACGCGTTCGACCGGGTGAACGCCGAAGCCCGCCGGCTCCCGGGAGCAATGCGGGGCGCTTTCGACGCGCTTGCGGACGCTCTTAGGACGCCGGACGGCCGGGTTGGCGTACGGGCCCCGGCTCGGCCCGACGAGCTCCCCGAGAGCTCGAGGCAGGACACGGCGCGTCGCTCGAGCCTCGAGCGGGTCCGTGCGGCCCTCTTCGATCGCGACGAGGCGCCGTGGAACGCACGTGCGGATCCGGAGAAGACGCGGACGCCGGGCGCCAACCGGGAGGCGGGGGGTGGCCACCGCTCGCGCCGAAGCCCGGGAGCTCCGCACGTCGCTCGAGGGGGCGCAGGGCGCAGCGCCGCCGGGCCGAGGAGCGGGCGCGCGGGTTGGAGCGACGCGCCAAGGAGGCCGACGATGCGAGGGCCGCCCTCGACGCCAAGGCCGCGGCCCTCGTCGCCGCCGAGGAGCGGCTGCGGCGCGAGAGCGCATCGCCCGCCGGGGGGCCGAGGGGCGGCTCCGGCGGAGAGCGAGCGCCCTTGGCGACGCCCGAACGGCGCCGGGAGCGGGGAGCGCGTCGCGCGCGAGGCGGCGGAGAAGTCGCTGGAGGAGCGGAACGCCGCATTCTCCGAGGTTGAGGACGAGGCGCTCGCGCTCAGCATCAGCCACGCCAACCAGGAGCTGGCCCTCCGCGAGCAAGGCGAAACCGTCCAGCGCCTCGAGTTGGCGATCGAGTCCGCGCGCCGCGACTTCGATTTGGAGAGGAAGCAAGTCGAGGGTGAGCCACTGTTTGACCTCGCTTGTTGGTTTTTTGCTTTAGAGGGTTCGCTTCCCCCTTTCTGATTTCTTTTCGTCTCGTCGATTCCGGGCTTGCGCACCGCCCCGGGGCACGCGGGCCGGGCGGGCCGAGGCTGCGCAGCCTCCTACAACTCCTCCGAGCAGGGCCGCGGGAGCCGCGCGATGCGGCCCTCGAGACCGCCGTGTCGTTGAGGAGGGCGAGGCCCAAGCCGGCAGCTCGCTGGCCAGCCGTCTGCGCGCCCTCGGCGGCCACGTCACGGAGCGGATGCGCCGGGCGTTGCACCTAGGCGTCCAGAAGGCCCTCGGAGTGGTGCGATCCCACTACGAGGTCAACTTCGAGGCGCTGGCTGAAGGCTACATCGTTCCCGAGGGCGTCGAGGACGAGGTGGCTATGGAGCGTGCGGACGCGCTTGCCGCCGACGCCGCCGAGTTGCTCGCCGAGGCCTTCGAGGAGTTCCTCTTCCCGGACGCCGCAGACGCTGCTGCTCCTCCCGCCTGAAAGCAGTTGGGCGCTAGGCCCGTTTTTTGTTGTGTATCAGTACCCTGGCCTCGTGGCCTTTTGTAAACAAACAAGTTGTTTCATGAACATGGGCATTTGTTGTAAATGAAATCATTTGTTTATCACGCTTTTTGTTTCTCCTTCTTCCTGAGTAGATTCTAGTTAGGGGAGTTCGATTTTCGCAAGGGGCCCGCTGGGTTGGAGGCGAGAGAGAAGGGCCATAGCCACGCGGCGTAGGCTATCTCTGGCTCGCACGCTCCTTCCGCTGTGCCGCCTGCGCCCTGTTCGAATCGTGGCTCGAGGTTGAAGTAGGAAACAAACTTAGCGCATGTCGTTTTGTTTTTTGTGCGAAAAAATGGGACCATTTTGGGGGGGTGCCCCCCCGCAGTAGCCCCCGAGGGTAACTTGGGTTTCAGGGGAAAGCCGAGTTGCCCTTTTATTTGACTTGGAGTATTTACATAGTTGACACCAACTGGGGCGTTGGCCATGTGATTTTACAACAGAAAGTACTTGGAAATCCTAGCTAAGGGTAGAAGCGACGTAGGCCGTTGGATGTTCCAAGCGTTGGTGAGTTCTTCGCCGTCCTCGTTGGCCGGCTTGTATGTGCCGGCTTGAGCACCTTCACCACGACGTAGGGTCCCTCCCATGGGGGCGATAGCTTGTGGCGCCCTCGGTTGTCTTGGCGTAGCCTTAGGACCGCATCCCCTTCGGCCGAAATCCCTCCGACGTATCTTGCGTGCTTGGTGACGTCGTAGGGACCGTTGATACCTTGCGGAGTGCATCAACGCCACGAGGCGTACTTCGTCTAGCCGGTCCGGCGAGTCCTCGCGGGCTCGGCGGTTAGCATCCTCGTCGTAGCCTCGAACCCCGGGCGACCCATATTCCGGAGTCCGTGGGGAGGACGGCCTCCGCGCCATGGACTAGGAAAAACGGGGTGAACCGGTGGCTCGCTTGGGGTGGTCCTTAGGCTCCACACGACCGCCGGTAGTTCTTGGAGCCATTTTCGGCCGCATTTGTTGAGCTGGTAGAAAATTCGGGCTTGAGGCCCCGTAGAATCATGCCGTTGGCACGCTCCACTTGGCCGTTGGTCCGTGGGTGTGCCACGCTTGCCCAATCCACGCGGATGTGGAACTTGTCGCGAACTCCAAGAACTTCCGCCCGTGAACCGGGACCCATTGTCCGTGATGATGGAGTTTGGCACTCCAAAGCGGTATACGATATCGGTGAAGAACGTGACCGCCTGCTCCGCCCTTAAATTCGTGATGGGACGCACCTCCACCCACTTGGAGAATTTGTCGATCGCGACAAGCAGATGGGTGAAGCCCCCGGGCGCCTTCCGCAGGGGCCCGACGATGTCCAACCCCCACACGGCGAACGGCCATGTCACAGGGATCGTTTGCAGGGCATGAGCGGGTAAGTTGGACTTGCGGGCGTAGAACTGGCACCCTTCGCAGGTGCGTACGATTTCGTTGGCGTCCGCGACCGCGGTAGGCCAATAGAAGCCCTGGCGGAACGCGTTGCCGACGAGGGTGCGCGGCGCAGCGTGGTGGCCACAGATCCCTGCGTGGATGTCCCGCAGAGCTCGCGCCCCTCGGGGAATGGGTATACACCGCCGGAGGATGCCCGACGCGGCGCGCGCTGTACGGCTCGCCGTCGACGAGGGTGAAAGATTTGGCCATCCGGCGATGCGCTCGGCGCGGCCCGGCCTCCGCGGGGAGTTCCCCTCGAGCGATCCGGCGATGTATTTTTCCCGCCAATCCACTTGGACGGGGGCCGGCTCTATGTCCATCGCATCGACCTCGTGGGAGCCGTACCCCTCGAGAAGGGAGAGCACGTACGCCTCGTTCGAGGGGTCCTCATCCATGGGTTCCGCACCCGCTGGATTCGAGGGAGCCCCCGAGGGTCCGCCGTCGCTCGAGGGGTAGGGCTCGAAGGCGACCGAGGGGCGCGCGATGTCGCGTGCGAAAACGTTCGGGGGAACGGTGATCCGCCGGACGCGATCTTCGCCGGCTCGTCCGCTTCCTCGTTGTACCGGCGGGGTACGTGATTAAGCTCGATGCCGTAGAACTTGTCTTCGAGGGCCCGCACGGCTTTACGGTAGGCCTCCATCTTGTCGTCGTGGCAGCTCGCGTTCTTCATGACTTGATCGATCACGAGCCGCGAGTCCCCTCGCACGTCGAGGCGCTTGACGCCCAACTCAATGGCGATTTTGAGGCCGCGAGAGGAGGGCCTCGTATTTCGCCATATTGTTGGATGCGGGGAAGTGGAGGCGCACTGCGTAGCGCATGTGCTCTCCGAGGGGTGACACGAAGAGCAGGCCCGCGCCCGCTCCTGTCTTCATCACCGAGCCGTCGAAGAACAGAGTCCAGCACTCTGCTTGGATCTGTGGGGGCGGCAGCTGCGTGTCTGTCCACTCAGCGACGAAATCGGCTAAGATTTGCGATTTGATGGCCTTACGCGGGGCGTAGGCGAGCGTCTCGCCCATCAACTCCACGGACCACTTGGCAATCCTTCCCGCCGCGTCGGGGTTGCGAATGATCTCTCCTAGCGGGAAGGAGGAGACCACCGTGACCGGGTGGGCCTCGAAGTAGTGGCGGAGCTTGCGCCGCGCAAGGACTACCGCATACAACAGCTTCTGGACCTGGGGGTAGCGCGTCTTCGTGTCCGACAGGACTTCGCTGATGTAGTAGACCGGCCCTCGCACGGGCAAGGCGTGCCCTTCCTCCGTGCGCTCCACGACGATCACGGCGGCCGACCACCCGGGTGGTTGCGGCCACGTAAAGCCGCAGGGGTTCGCGCCGTCTCGCGGCGGCGTGAGGATTGGGGCGTGCGTCGGAGACGCCTTCGGCTTGTCGAGCGCTTCCCGGGCCTCGGCGGTCCAAGAGAAGCGCTCGTGCTTCTTGAGCGGCGGTAGAGGGGCAGGCATTTCTCACCGAGCCTCGAGATGAAGCGGCTTAAGGCGGCGAGGCACCCCAACACCTTCTGCACCCCTTTGAGGTCTCGAATTGGACCCATTCGCTCGAGGGCCGCGACCTTTTCAGGGTTGGCCTCGATTCCCCGCTGGGAGACGATGTACCCTAGGAGCATGCCCCGCGGCACTCCAAAGACACATTTTCGGGGTTTAGTTTGACCCCGTTGGCCCGTAGGCAGCTGAACGCGACGCCAAGGTCGCTAACCAGGTCGTCCGCCTTCCTGGTCTTGACGACGATGTCGTCCACGTAGGCTTCGACCGTCCGCCCGATGTGATCCCCAAAAATGTGCCGCATGCGCCGCCGATATGTTGCGCCGCGTTTCGAGGCCAAAAGGCATCGTGACGTAACAGAACGTCCCGAACGGTGTGATGAACGAAGTCGCGAGCTGGTCGGACTCCTTCATTTTTATTTGGTGATATCCCGAATAGGCATCAAGGAAACAGAGTAGTTCACACCCGGCTGTTGAATCAACGATTTGATCTATACGTGGCAAAGGAAAAGGAACTTTTGGACATGCTTTATTGAGACTAGTGTAGTCTATACACATCCTCCACTTCCCATTTTTCTTTTTTACAAGCACAGGATTAGCTAGCCACGTAGGGTGGAACACTTCCGTGATGAACCCGGCCTCGAGGAGCTTCCGCAGCTCCGCTCCGATCGCCCGTCGCCGCTCCTCGTCGAAGCGGCGCGGCCCGCCGCCGCACGGCGCGGGCGTTTGGCGAGATATCAAGGGAGTGCTCGGCGACTTCCCTCGGGATGCCCGGCATGTCCGAGGGGCTCCACGCGAAGACGTCGGCGTTGGCGCGGAGGAAGTCGACGAGCACGCTTCCTATTTAGGGTCGAGGGTCGAGCTGACCCTCAACGCCTTGCCCTCGGGGGCCGACGGGTCGAGGGGGACCCCTTTGGTTTGCTCGGCGGCCTCGAAGGTGCCGACGTGCTTGGCGGCGGAGCTGAGGTCGTCGTTGACCATTTTCTCCAGCGTGTTCACCAGCGCTTCATCCAGCGCTAGTGCCTCTGCATGTTCCACGCACTCGACGTCGCAGTCGAATGCGTGCTCGATCGACGACCCGACGGTGATGACGCCGTTTGGACCGGCATCTTCATCTTCGGTACGTGTAGTTGGGGACCGCCATGAATTTGGCATAGCAAGGTCGCCCAAGTATGGCATGGTAGGCCCCTTTGAACCCCACCACCTCGAAGGTGAGGGTTTCCTTGCGGAAATTCTTGGGGGTCCCAAACCGGACCGGCGGATCGATCCGCCCGAGTGGTTGAACACCTTTGCCGGGGCGCGATGCGGTGAAACGGCTTCGTCTTCGGGCCGCGGCTGGTCCAGCCCCGATCCCCATCGGGCGCAAAGTATGCGCGAAGAGGATATTGAGGCTACCGCCTCCGTCCATAAGGACCTTCGAAAACCGGCGTTCCCAATGATGGGATCGACCACCGGCGGCATGCGGCCGGATTCGGGATGCGGTTTGGGTGGTCGTCCCGGCTAAAGGTGATGGCATCCTTCGACCGGTTGAGGAAGGCGGAGGGCGCCTCTCTCTCGCGGCGAGGACTTCATGCCGCTCCTTCTTGCGCTGCCGGGTCGACATGTCGACGGTAGGTCCCCCAAAGATGAGGAACACATTTTCGACAGCGGGGAAGCCACCCGCGTCGCCATCGCCCCCATCTTTCTTGGCCTCTGCTTCCTTCGCGGCGGCACGGCCATAGAACTTCTTGAGCATGTCGCACTGCTCGAGAGTGTGGTTCACGGGAGTCTTGTGGTAGGGGCATGGTTTCTTCATCATGTCGTCAAACACCCCCGGGCCTCGAGGAGCCGGTCGAGGGCCCCGTCGGGCCGGGTCAACAGCGAGGGCCTCGGCGTTGCCGCCGTTGCGTCCTGCTCGCGCGCCTCGTGGCGCGGCTTCTTCCCCTTCTTGCCCCGCTTGTCGTTGCGGCGCGGCTCTTTGGACCCGCTGCCCTCCGCGGGCGTGTCCTCGGAGCGCTTGCCCTTCTTGCCGTCGAATATTGCCCCCACGGCCTCCTCTCCGGAGGCGAAGCTGGTGGCGATGTCGAACAGCTCGTTTGAGTCCGTAGGCGGGCTACGTCCCAGCTCACGCACAAGGTCCCGGCACGTGGTGCCCTCGAGGAACGCGTGTACGATCTCGGACTGTGCCACGCTGGGGAGCTCCGTGCAGCGCTTGGAGAAGCGCCGTATGAAGTCCCGCAACGACTCGCCGGGCTTCTGCGTGCAGGAGCGCAGGTCCCAGGAGTTCCCAGGGCGCACGTATGTGCCTTGGAAGTTGCCCACGAATGTGTGGACTAGATCGTCCCAGGTATGGATCTGGCTGGCGGGCAAGTGCTCGAGCCATGTCCGGGCCGCGTCGCCCAGATGCAGGGGCAAGTTGCAGATGATCACTTCGTCGTTAGTGGCCCCGCCCAGCTGGCAGGCTAGGCGGTAATCGTTGAGCCAGACACGAGGGTCCGTCTCCCCGTTGTACTTGACGATCGTCGAGGGCTGGCGGAAGCGCTGGGGGAATGCCGCCGTGCGGATCTCCCGGCTGAACACACGGGTGCCCGGGGGCTCCGGCGTTGGGGAGCGATCCTCACCGGCGTCGTAGCGTCCACCCCTTCGAGGGTGGTAGCCCCCGGCCGCTCGTGCGTCCGCGCTTGCCGGTGCGCGGGCGTTGATGACGTTGCGGGCGTCGCCATCCAGTGCCCTACGCGCGTCGAGGAGTCGTTCCTTGGCCGGCGTGCGTCCTTGCTCGGTGGGATGCCCCGCTGGTCCCCCCGCGTGCACCGAGGGTTCGCCCCCTGGTGCGGCTTCATCGCCCCGCGCATCCCCCTGTTGACGAATGCGTGAGGCCGAGCTCTCGGCCTGTTGAACGGCCGCTTGCTCGATGAGAGTTTGCACCTCGCGGTGCATATCTCGAGCCTCGGGGGTCGATGGTGCTGGCATGGCCCGTAGCAGCGTCGTGACGGCGACGAGCTTCTGGCTTGCTCGTGGCGGGACGTCCGCGTTGTCCGTGTTGGGGGCGGTGTTGAGGCGGTCACGGACCTGTCGGCCCAGCTCCCGCGCGCGTTCGCCACGCGCAGAAGCCTCCCCTGCCATCGAGGCGCGGAGCGGCGCGCGTCCGGTATTCCTCCGCCGGCTTGGCCTCGAGCTCGCGGGCTTGGGCCGCCCGTGCGTCAACGTCGGCCCCGGCGGGGGCGCTTGGCCCCCGCGGTCGGGCGCGTCGCGATCCCCGGGGCGGGGTGTGACTTCCCCGTCTCCGCACCCGCCGCACCGGCGGCGTTGGCCGGGTCGTTGGTGATGACGGCGCAACACTCCCGCGTGGGGTCGTAGCTCCGGTGCTTGGAGTCGTCGGAGCGGCCAAACCGCAGGTCCGTGGCGTCGAGGAAGCGCCGAACGCGACCGGGTCCGGCACGCCGGGAGAAGTCCCACTCCGCGTACCCGTGGCGGTTGGTGGGTGGCATCGTGTCGACGGAGCCCGGGGATGACTCGTCCGCTGGCCGAGGTGCGGGGTCCCCGGCGACGAAGACGTGGCGGCCGGGCGGAACCTCGCGCATCGTCGTGTTGACGTTGGCGTTGTAGGCCGTCGTGGCGCCACGCGGCACGATGGGGACGCGTGGTCCGGAGGACGCACGCGGTCCCACCGGGGGCGGTGGCGGCCGTCGTGACGGTGGGCGCACCGCGTTGGACGGCGGCGCGCTCGGCTGTCGCCGCTCGGACCGCGCCCGGCGCGAGCGTAGCCCGAGCGACGGCGGCGTCGCGGCGCCGACGGACCCGCGGCATCCGTGCTCGCGGGCGTCCGCGCGGTGTCGCGCGTGCGGCGGAGACCGGGGGCGGACTCCGGCTCGGCGCTGCGCGCGAAGCTCCTCACGGTTGGTGAGGCGCATGAGATAGCCATTCCCCGTGGCCTGAAAGTTCAGATCCCCGAAGCGGGTCTCGAACCCGGCCGGGAGAGGGTCCGAGCTACCCATGTTGTAGCGCATAGCACGGTACTCAGTGCGAATCACCATGGAGGGAGTTGGCGAAATGACCTTAGGCGCTCGTCTGCCCCACGGTGGGCGCCAACTGTCGGTGCGGAATATGGTCCCGACACTAACCAGTAGATAGCGCCGTGGTCTATCCCTCAATGGTCGATGCCAAGCAACAAATGACACAAGGTTTTATCCTGGTTCGGCCGAGGGGGCCGTACGTCCGACGGGGTTGTGCTCGTGGCACTATATTGCTCGGCACGGGGGTGCTTGTAGTGGGGCATGTACAAGCAAGGCGGGAGAGGAAGTGAGGCTTCCAAGTCCCTGGTCGAGTGGCTGAAGACGTTGTGGGAGAATAAGAGAGTGAGTGCACGGTGTGTTGTGTTCCACCTCTGTCCGTCTCCCCCGCGGCTGGGGGCTCGCCTCCCCTTTTATAGGTCAAGGGGGCGGCGAGTTACATGCACGCCGCGCTATCTAGCTACGCGGGGGTGCACGTCGTGCTACGCTGTAGAGTGGGCGGCCGTCCAGACGATCTTCGTTGTGATCCGGCCATGATGGCCTACCTCGTACCCGAACAGTGGCGGTTCGAGGGTAGGAGGGCGGCAGATGGCGATGGCGTCCTCTGATAGGCTTCGAGGGAGGTGCTGATGATGGTTGGTACGGGGGCACGGGGAGCGGGCGAACGGCGTTCCTTCCCAATGCGCTCCGCGGTAGCGGAGTGGTTGCTACGGTGCCGGGCGTGCGCTCGCGGTGCGGGCGTGCGCCCGCACGCGTGGGTACGGCGGTCGTGCCGTTACGGTGACCGGGATGGCCATCCACCGGCCTAGCGCCCCCCACCTAACACCGTAGGGTCACGGGAAAGTGAGATCGAGGGTGCGCCGACCCCCCTTCGAGGGTCGGGCGCGTTAGCCGCTTTCGTAGTGGGCGCGCGGTGTCACGGGACCGACACCGGCCGTACCGCACGGTCCATCTCCACGGTGGCGGGGATGGGCTCCTCCCCGGGGAGTTGGTGCGGCGGCACCGGGGTGCGAGCCCCGGCGCATGATGGCGCCGTCCGCGGCGTCGGGCGTTAAATGCCCGTGTTCGGGGCCGGCGCACGCGTGCGGGTCGCCGTGAGCGTGGCGGGCCCCGGCCGAGGGCGGGACAAACCCTCGAGCGAGACGAGACCCGCTCGAGGGGGGGGGGGCGAGCCCTCGAGCGGGGCGGGACCGCTCGAGGGAAGAGTTGCCCCTCGAACGGGGCGGAGCCCGCTCGAGGAGGAGCGCGCCCTCGAGCGAGGCGGAGCCTGCTCGAGGGGTCTTCTAAGCGGGCCGTCTTGATGGGCCGTCGGAGTTCCGCGGCGTAGGCCATGTCCTGTATGGTTAGTTACCTGCATGGTTAGGCTTAGCGTGTTTCGATACCGGGATTTAAGTGAGGATTTCCCTGTTGCTTAAGGGGACCCCTAGGGCTGTCCCCGACAAGATGATAGATAGATAATCCAACAAAGTACGATTACATCTCAAGATCGATTACAACCCATGGACGAATAAGGAGATTACCCCATCAAGGTGCTAGACATAGCACCGTTGATCATGGTCACTGTGATGCCCCAGGTTTTTAATTAACCCTAATCAGTGGTCAACTCTGCTGTCACTGGTCAAATCACGGTCAACTTGGGTCCTCACCTCGAAAACCCCACCAACCAACCCTAATGACACCATTGGTCAAGTAAACACACATGTAGGGTCAACCCATGGTCAAAGTTTGGTCAAACTCCACTCAAACCCTAGTGACCCTAGATGTCTTCTGGAACTTTTGCCACGTTCTCTCCAAAATTCACCTAAACACTTAAAAATCTACCTTCATGAAAGTTGTCCAGTTTGTTGAGGGACACAACTTTCATGTAGATTGGCATTTCAAATTTTGAGTGGAAAAAGGTGAAAAACTTGCCCAAAGGACAGTACCTCCTGTTCACTGCAATTGAGTGGCATTCAGAGTTGACAAACTTGCTGAGCAAAATCCAATGAGAAAAACCCCATATAGCCTTTGTGAAAGTTGTAGGTGGGTTTGAGATCTCCAACTTTCCTATTCAACGTTTGGTGCACTTTTATACAAGATTTTGGAGATATTTAATTTCGAACAGGGCACCAGCAAAACGATTTGGGCCAGGGCGCTGCCGCATTGTGACATCGCGCGCACCGGCTGACCTCGGCGTCCGCGCCGCGCGCCGCCCAAGGCCGCCCGCCGCCGAGGCTCGCTCTTCCCCATGCGCCGCGCCCCGAGGCCGTTGGGATCCTCCCCGCGCGCGCGCGTGCCACGGAGCCGCGCGCGCCGGCTCGATGCGCGTCGCGGACCGCCGGTCCGTCGGTGGTGCCCCGCCGTACGCACGCCGGTCGAGGCCGGGTACCACGGCCGCATCTCCGCCGTCACGCTTCCGTCACCCTGGCCGAGCCGCCCCTATAAATGTCGCGTGTTCTCCCCTCCTCACGCCGACGTTGCCGCCCCACCGCGCCGCCGCCGTCGAGCTGCGTCCCCTCTGCCTCCCACGGTCGAGCAACCACCCATGCCCCTTTCCTAGACCCTATAGGATCATCGCGTGCCACTTGTTGTCTAGGCCGAGCTCTTGTCGTCACCGGAGCTGAGCCGCCGCGGCCTCCGGTCCTCGCCGTGCGCCCACACCGGCGCGTTCTCCGCCCCAACTCCGGCCACCCCCAGGACCTAGGTGAGCACATGGTCGTGCCCCACCGCTTCCCTGACCGGGAGCGCGGCCGGCTCACCGGAATTCGGCTGACGCCGCTGTTGACGGTTCAAAACCGTGTTCAAGTTCACCGCAAGCCTACGGGTGACTTGGTGCCTTTTTCACCAAGGAGGGTCCTCCCTAGATTTGTCAATCCAAGGATCGGAAGCAAACTCCTAGGATTCTCCATCTAACCTATTGATCTAGCCTAACATGAAGCATTGATTGCATAAATGTAATCATACAAACACGAAGGGATGTATGGATCACATCCACCTAGCCATAAAGGTAAGCAAACCAAAGGTAAACCTAGTCTATCGTCTTCTAGTCGTAGTTCTAGCCAAAAGAGCAAGCGCGACATGCATCTCATCCAAAGCCATCTTTAAACCACTATCCGCCGGTCCGATTCCAAAAACACCCGCCTTTCGGGGAAATCGTTCTGTCACAACGGAATCCTATTCATGCCGGTAGTCTAGGGCGAGTCCAAAAGAACCAGTTGCAATCACTTGGCCGGTCCGGTATGCACCTCTAGCCACCGCGGCTACAGGAGCACCCTATGCAATCTATCTTAAGTATAGATTAAGGAAGAAGCAAAACCAAGCGAGAGAAAAATTATAAAGGGAGGAATCGAGTCGCTAAAAGATCGGATGACATGAAATACTTTACTCACGTAATAAATGCGTTTAGTCATCTCCACCGAGTACATACCGTTGATGACCTCAACTAGCTTCGGAACTCCGCCATGGCTCAACCGTGCAAGGCGGCCATGGTGGCTAGGGTAGGCCTAGGCCATCTCCTAGACGACTTCGAGGACTCACGGCGGCCGGCGGCTTCCTCCGGGTGCTTCTCCTTCGTGTCGGCGGCTCTCTGATGAATGGATGGATGGATCCCCCTGTTGGGGAATTCAGGAAAACCTGTCACTCTCAAAATGTCGAGTTTAACGAAGTTCTTAAGATGTGTTTTTCAGGGCCAAAACATTAGCGATTTTCAGGAATCTTGAATCTGTGAAGCCTCGGGATCGCGAACATGCGATTTTCAGGAATCTCGAACCGGCGAAGCCTCGGGGTCGCGAATGCGCGATTTTCATGAATCTTGAACCTGCGAAGACTCAGAGTCGCGAACATGCGAAAGTCTGGAATCTCGAACCGGCGAAGTCACGAACTTTAGGAGACGGGAAATTCAAGAATCCGTCGAAGGTCTGGTTCGGAAGTCACGAACAGAGAAATTCACGAACCAGTGAGAAGCAAAGTCAAAGTTTTCATCCCAAAAAGTCCGGGTTTAGAGTGTGAACTAGTGGCAGGCTTGTAAATGTATGAGATGAAAAAGACATTCATGCATGTTTTCACATTAGGAATATTCTTCGAGTGCGAGGGTGTTTTCGGAATGTAAAAGTCCCTTCATCTCCCTATAAAAGGGGGGGGGGGTGCGACGGCACATGTAAATGGATTCATAACTTTGGAAATTGGTGCCACTAGTAGGAGATTCTCGGTCTCCTTCTGCTTTGTTACTGCTCCTGGACGTGTTTACTGCTCTGTCTCTCTCTCGTGTTCGGGAATCCCATCCGGTTTTTCGGATACCCCCCAACACCCCCCTCCTTGGGCACCCAAGGGGGTGTATTTATGCCCTTGGGGAGCCTTGGGGCGTGCTCCACCTTGCCTTGCACGAGATCTTCCTTGGGAGTGAAGGGAACTTAGTTTCCATAAAATCAACTTCGTCCAGATTTTCCTGATTCGCAGCCCTTCCTCACCGGCACCATATCTCCCACGTACGGACTCCAAATAATGCAAATTTGGTGTCCTGGTTGTATGGCACGAAATTTCCTCCAACTTTGGTATTCATTTCTTTCTTTGGAAATGAAGATAAGATCTCAAAATCGGCCTTGGAAGATAATCTGTTCTGATTTCGGACTGACTGCGTAGCAGGGATTTCGAGGGTCATATCTCCTAGCTCCCTTATTCGAATTGGGCCTTCCACATATCCAAATCGAAGGTATCGTCGATGCCCACAACTTTGGTAGTCAAACTTTTTCCATTAGAGGACATTTAAGTCTCTGAATCTGCACCGAAAGATCATGCTGTCCTGGGTTGCGAGAATATCTTTCGTGCTGAGTTGATCTCGTTGGTAAACATCCAAGTCCCCGGAGTTTTACGTGTTGATGCTTCGGTCCTTGGATCATTTGGAGTCATGTTCACTTCATGTCTTGACTTGTGACGGGCTTCTTGATCTTCTCATAAAGTGTTTGATGAACTTATCCTGAAAGTCTCCTTTTTAACGTTAATTTCCTACGTAAACAACAAACTCCAAAATCGACATGCAAGTGTGAACTTGTTACATCATTAGTATGCCTAGTGGCGGATTAGTTGCAAATCATAATCGAAACCAATGTATAACAAGTACTCTAGGTTGACGGAAATTCACCGTCAACAGCCGCCGCCTCTCATGGCCAAGGCTCTGATTGCAAGCCCCCAGTTAGTTCTAGGTTGTTTTTCGTGAACTAGGGGTGTTTTCGTAAGGATTCAAATCTTTGCAGGGTCCGTTGCGCCAATGAGTAACTTCAATAGTAAAAGATTTATGCTGGAACTTGTAAAATCTCTAGAAAATCGTAGAAAAATCAGAAAATGCAAAGCCAATTTTGTTGGATTCCTGGTAAGCAATACTACAACTTTTGTTATACTCACCTAGGCTGTTTCTTGATATTTGTGGCATGAAAAATAGAAATGTGAAATACCTAGATCTGGGATATCTCAAAATCCATAGGTCCTTTGTATCCAATTGTTGGATATGTTGTGTGTGATATTATGAATAGCTCCTGCACCAAAAATTGCACAAAGTTATGATGTAAATATTTTTGTATGAATTGTTTTCGATTCATGCAGAATCTGTCTAAATGATTTTTGTAGCTAATAATAATTATGTTTTTGTGTCCAACTTCTGCATACTGTCTTTGTATGCCAAGTTACACGCTGGTGAATTAATCACAATTTTTGAATGATCAGAAGTATTTATTCTTAATATATGTATGTTTTCCTTTGTAATTTAATATTGCAAGATCAGTAGTAGTTCTTGGTGTGCTAGCTACTTTTCTAGGATGGTTTAGGACCAGAGAAAATGTGTGAGGAAGTTTGGAGCATTTAGATGCTTATTTTTTTGTGTGCATTTAACTTGTTTTGCTAAGCTAGCTTTTGTTATTTTCAAAATAATTAATTTTCTAACTTTCCAAGCATTGCATGTGTGTTCAGAGATTTAGTATAGGTGCGTTGATGCTTGAGAAACCCTCCACTGAAATTTTGAATGTTTTATTGTTAAATAAAAGCTTGGAGGCCTTTTATAGATTTAAATGTTTGTTAAATAGAAAAATGCCTTCTTGTTATTCTTTACCTTCTTATGAAAGGTTTGCGAAGCTTATTTAAGATCCAAGAATACACCCTTGCTGTTTAAAGAATTAAATGTAATTAATTATCTTGTACATACCCTTACTAGTGAAAGGTGAAGTATTAAATCTCCACATGAAATAACAAGTTATAAAGGGAAACCATTAATTAAATGTTTAATCAAAAGAATAAAACACATACCAGTACTAACCTTCCTAAGAAGGAAATTATTAATTAATTAATTGTTAAGGTGAATGTGTCCAACAAGAGTTGGATAAGTTAGATAATCTATCACATCACCTGAACTCTGCATTGCATTCCGTGTAGATCTTCCTGACGGTGACTACTCGCTCGTGCCGGAAGCCGAGGAAGGAGAAGCGGAAGCTGCACTACAGTACGTGGAAGTACTAGAAGACACCGAGGGTGCTCAGGCTAACTTCATTGACGAAGGCAAGCCCCGGTGCATCTGACCCAGTTTTCAAATTTTGTTATACAATTATCTTTGGAGGCTTGTGCATTTAAGTTCAGGAGTTGTATGGAACCTTAGATGCATGATCCCTAGGTACCTGCGTCCCTCCTAGTATGATGGGTCGATAGCTGCTAAGCTATAGGACCGTTAGAAGTCGAGTGATGATGTCACTCGCGAGAATAGGTGCATAGATAGGGATCATAAGATCTCCTTAAATGGATTGCTCATGTGGTAAGAGCATGGGATTTGGGCTCCGGTCCAATGGCCATCGTGGGTTAAGTGTTTGAACGTACTAAGCACTTGTCGGGAATAGGACCGGTAAGTCTAGTACCTTAATGAGACGGTTAGGGATTTAACTGTCACTACTCTTGGGATGCGTCTCACAGCTAGCTACCGGTGGTGTATGGCGAGTCCGGGTGCCTCGCAGTGTACACCAGATAGCCTGCACCAAAGACTGTGGCCTTTTATCCCGACCCGAGGATTTTTGGGAACCGTTTGGTGGTTCTCCTCGCAGGGGCATCCCACCGTCTGTTTAGGTCTACCTTGCAAGGTTTTGGATCAATCGATTGTCGGCTCTCACCGTTATCTGAGACTACTTACTCCACTAGCCATGAGATCCCTAATGATGGAAGTGGATGAATATTATGCTTGATTAATTGTATTGTACAACCTTGTCTGTACTAGATGGCAAATTTAGTAAAGATTAAACCCACTAGAACTTGTGCTAAAATCTTGAAAGCAAGGACATACTTTTTGTTACTTTTCAGCAAAAGAAACCAGTGGCCAAAAAGCCTTTCATGTCTAGAGTTGGTGAAGTAGATATCGCCGACGGGTAAGTCTTGCTGAGTATTAGTATACTCAGTCTTGCTTCTATTGCTCCAGGTAATGCCTTTGGTGATGTGTGGCCCGGAGAGATCCCGCCCGGCTGGGAGCTGGAGTGGGTGGAGGATGATGAATGAAGGCATCATGGCTGGCCTCCCGTAGTGTTCTCATTTTCCGCTTAGCCTATTTCCGCTGTTTTAAAAACTCTGAATTGTGTTGTCGTGCCAAAGACTTTGTTTTGTAATAATTAAACCCCTCGGGGTAAATTACTGTTGTTATTTATGTTGTATCTCTGTAATCGCCTTCGCGTGAGTTTTAATGCATATATGTCGATCCTTGTTGCTATTTAAGTGATTTACTGGGCGTTAACCCGGCGACTTACGACATGATGATACTTTATTACTGCTTAATGACCAAAGTGGATTGGTTTAGGTGGTAGTACGATATTTTCCTGGGCGGGTTGTCACAATCACCCTTCCAACAGTGTCTTCCTTCTTCTCCACTTGTGGGTGCTTCCTTCGAGGTGGTCGATCCCCCTCCGGAGATCTCCCTCCTCTCTCTCTAGCTTGTGGATGGCCTCCTGGTGTGAATGGCTCTCTCCTTCTGCGAATGGCGGTGCCTCCAGGGTTTTAGGGTTGAAGTTCCTTCGGGTGCAAGGAAAGGGGGGCCGAACCGACCCCTGGAGTGGGCTGGGCCGGCCGGCCTGGGCTGACCGGCCCAGGCTCATTTCGGCCCGGTTCGGTCGCCCCTTCACTCCCGTGGGTCCTCAGGTGATTATGCACTTTGCCCCTTCCACTTGCATGATTTTGACGATGTCATCCTCGCGTCCAAGATGGAGGGTGTCCGTGCATGAAGTTCAATCTTTTACGCTTCAATCCCCGGGGGTGTTCCTACATAGCACTTCGGTCCTTGCCACCATTGGAAGTGATTTCATCAAGCTCATGAACACGAACAAGACTCCGTAAATGCTCCTTTGAACTTGTCGCGAATCTGTCCTTTATGTCCATGTTTTCCTGCATAAACACAACACTTCCAAATGCATGCACATAGATGAACTTGTTATATGATTAGTGTGCCTAGTGGCGGGTTAGTTCCATAATCAAAACCAAACCAAAGTATAATGAACATGTTTGGTGTACCAAAATACACCGTTGTTGACGGTTCAAAACAGTGCTCAAGTTCACCGCAAGCCTGCGGGTGACTTGGTGCCTTTTTCACCAAGGAGGGTTCTCCCTAGATTTGTCAATCCAAGGATCGGAAGCAAACTACTAGGATTCTCCATCTAACCTATTGATCTAGCCTAACATGAAGCATTGATTGCATAAGAAGATAAACCTTAAAGATGTATGAATTATAGCATAAGGTTGATCGCATCCATGAACGTAGACAAGGTAAAGAGAAAACAAGGGAAACTAATGCCTATCATCTTCTAGTTGTAGTTCCAGCCAAAAGAGCAAGCGCGACATGCATCTCATCCAAAGCCATCTTTAAACTACTATCCTCCGGTCCGATTCCGAAAACGCCCGCCTTTCGGAACCCCCGTTCTGTCACAACGTATTCCTATTCATGCGGGTAGTCTAGGGCGAGTTCGATAGAACAAATTGAAATCACTTGGTCGGTTCGGTATGCACCTCTAGCCACCGCGGCTACAAGAGCACCCTAAGCAATCTAGCTATAGACTAGATTGGAAAGAAGCATAACCAAGAAGAAAACAAAATCATCGAGAGAGGAATCGAGTCACTAAAAGATCAGATGACATGAAGTACTTAACTCACATAATAAATGCGTTTAGATCATCTCCACCGAGTACATACCGTTGATGACCTCAACTAGCTTCGGAACTCCGCCATGGCTCAACCATGCAAGGAGGCCATGGCGGCTCGGGTAGGCCTAAGCCATCTCCCAGACGACCTCGAGGACTCGCGGCGGCCGTCGTCGCTCTCTCCTAGGTTTCGCCGAGTTCCTGTGGATGGATGGATGTGGCGGCCGGCGGAGGCAGAGACAATTTATAGACAAGCACCTAGGGCAAAAGGGAGCGCGAAATGGGCCCGGAGTGGGCTGGGCCGGTCGGCCCAGAACGAACGGCCCAGGCCTATTCCGTCCCGGTTCGGCCCCGGTTTGCTCCCTGGTTGCTTCTCATGTGATCCCTTATTTGTGTGCACTTGCATGTGGGCCTTTGACGTCGTTTCCTTCACGGTTTAGGCTTGAATCCTTGCCATGCAAGCTTTGCTATTTTCTGGTTGAGTCCCTGAAGACTTGCATGTTAACGCTTCGGTCCTCGGGTCATTTGGAGTCATGTTCATCGCGTGTCTTGACTTGTGACGGGCTTCATGATCTTCTCTTGAAGTGCTTGGTGAACTTATCCCGAAAGTCTCCTCTTTAATGTTAATTTCCTGCGTAAACAACAAACTCCAAAATCCACATGCAAGTGTGAACTTGTTACATCATTAGTATGCCTAGTGGCGGGTTAGTTGCAAATCATAATCGAAACCAATGTATAACAAGTACTCTAGGTTGACGGAAATTCACTGTCAACATCTCCCCCATGCTTAAACCTTGCTCGTCCTCGAGTAAGTTTTCAATGGATATCAGCATTGCCTTTCATTGTTCATACCCTGCACTTGATCACACATGAGAAAGCATAATGCTCACCAAGTTTATATTTGTTAAAGTTCCATAATGTAACTAGATTTCATCTCTATGGAGGGTAGATATAATTTAAGCTCTTTCCACAAGTAATCAATCATGCTCCACAAAATTCGAATAGGTCTTAGAAACTTTTGAAGTGAAGAACGAGGTGAATAAAAGAGCTAAACCAAGTACAAAAATTTAAACCTTCTTGCATCTTGCTCATGATCTCTCTCATCTCACAACACTCTCAAGCCTTCATGATCTATATCCTTTCCCTCTCATGTTTGTAGGTGGAAGGGTTTTATTTGGAGCTCATAGGAAAGTTTTTATCCTACCAAGATGCTAAAGTTGAGACTATTATCAAAACAAGGCAAGCTTCTCATGGACTTATCATGACTCGTCAAAAAGGTCATTGGAAAAATAATGTTCACAAGAAGGGGTAAGAGAAAGAACTCACACTTTTAGATAGGTGGACATGTGCAAATGGAAAAGAATGATCCCGAGGCCCCAACGAAGTCCTCGTTATCGGATTGCACATGGTTGGAAAAATGAGTATGGGTCTTGATCTTGAAGTCCTTGGAAAATCCTTAAGCAACTAGAGAACTAGGGGAGATTATTATTACTCTACTTTTTCCTTTTTCTTTTTCTTTTTTTCCTCCTTTTTTCCTTCTTTTTTCTTTTTGACATGTGAGGTACTTTGAATTTTTTTTGTTTTGTCCTCTTATCTTATTCATTTTTTAATTTCTTTTGTTGCTAGCCTCGTCTTGCATATCTCCATCTTTCGTCTTTTATCTCCCCTAGAACTCTAGTTTGCATAGTACCTACCTCCTCCCCCATGCTTAGAAGTTTGCTCGTCCCCGAGCAAAGAGGAAGTGGTGTTAAGGTAGGTACCGGATGTCTTGATGAGAGGGAACTTGAATCTTCCCTTAGAAGCACCTTCTTGTGACGTGTCGTCTCCATACTCAAGTGATAGGTAGGTAGGTCAAGGAGGTTAACACAAAAGATGATGTTGGTTTAAAGGGTGGATATCCGGTAAGATTTGCAAAGATTCCGATGTGGGAGCTCACAATGCACTGATAGAATAGGCTAGCAAAAGATAAGTTACGCAAAACACGAAATGGCCAGCTTCTTAGTCACGAGCCAAAGAATCGAGCCTTGAATCAATTCACCCAACAATAACTCTTGTAATCTATTGTTGCACTCAATATATAAGGCTTTGGATAGGTAGAGGAAAATGCAAGAGGTATTAATGACAAGGTTAGCATGACTTTTAAAAGCAAAAAGTAATATGTTTTTCGACCCATCCAAAGTTGAGAGCATAAAAGAAACCATGTATCTTTATTTTTATCATGACCTCCACAAAAGGTTAAGCTGGTATTTAATTAATTTCAGATTTGTATTAGAGAGAGCAATAGCTTAATCATACATAAACAAGCACAAAGTTTAAACAAAGTGGCAACGGTCATCATATATCAACAAGCAAGATCAAGCCAAAATTATTTCATCATGGTGAGCACAAGGTGATGACAATAAACAAAAACTAAAACTAGGTTGTACTCCTAGAAGCCATGTTATTTAACGAGAGAGACATACAAAAGTTGCATCTAAGGTTGTTGAAGGCATATACAAATATACAAGCATTTAGACAGACAAGGACAAAGAGAGGATTGAGGAATTGTTACCGTCCTTTGATGTTTGTGATGTAGCGCACCCTCCCGCATGCTTAAACATTGTGCCTAGCATGGAAGAAGGAAGATCGGCATCCGTAGCAACCGTGATCCTTGAACTCCAAGCGGTCTTCTTTCGTCCACCAAGTCTTCCCCCATGCTTAGCATGTTACTAGGCACGGAAGATGATGAACCATCTTAAAATTCTTGAAGTCCCACCACCATTCATGGAGATCATCATCACATTGTTGACTTTGTTCATCCATCAATGTCCGCCCTTTGCCACGAGCCTTGCTCCCAAATGTTCTCATCTCATCTTCTCCTCCTTCCATGTTGTCCCTTACCACTGGTTCATCTTCCACGAGTTTTTCTTCTACTTCCAGAACTGGGTATGCACTGAATAATAGCTCCATTGCAAAGTGCTTGAAATTATCTTCCAATGAGTGGTCATTCATCCTGATCGGACTCCGAACAAGAGAGTTACGCCCTTTTTACTTTGGTGGTGCAAGCTGTCCCAGGCTGATTTCAGAATGTGTGACGCCCAAAGATTTGGTTGTAACTTCTTGCACAGGTCTCCTAAAATGTTGATTCTTGATGCATTGGAAAGTAGACTTAATGGAGCACTTGAATATCCAATTTTCCCCTTTTGTACATCTCTGAACATGTGCTTAATCTTGATGAAAACAGCAGTGCTCCTTTCGGTATTTCGGAGGTGTTGACGATCTTGATTTCAGCTTTTATCACGAACTCATGGGAGTGATTCACCATGCCTGCAAAATAACTATAATGCACAAAGTACCCCCGAGGTGACAGTCGGGAATACTCACCCTATGCCAACAAACCATGACATCTCTATGATCTTCACTTGTGGCATAGTTAATCTAGCGAAAATACTAATGGGTGTACGTGAGTGCAAGTGTGTATGCAAATGAAAGGATGGTATAAAAACTAAACAATGTTTACACCAAATTCTAAGCTCCATGCTTACAAAGTGATTGCCAAACTTTCTATTCCCATAGAGATTTGTTAACCAAGGTCAAAACACCATGTTCATCCCAAGATCAATAATTCTTTATAGTGCAAGAAAAGTATGGCGCATTGCTAAGTTTATAAACCAACTAATGCATCATGATAGCTCAGGATATAAGACTAAATGATGGTGGTCTCCAATCATGGCAACTCGAACCCTAGGGCGATCTATATTTCTTTTAACTAACCCTAATTTTATCATTGCATATACGCTTGCTTTCTTGTTTGTGTCCTTGAAAGTAGGTGGAAAGCTAGACACAAAGCGATCGAGAAAAGTTTTCAACATTCGGACTTCAACAAGTCCAACCTCGCTCAACCAAATTGATGGCTACACATGTTTTGCTCTTTAGTGGTAGGTGCTAACCTTGGTTAGTGGCCCAACATCCACTATTGAGCCCCCACCCAAAGCAAACAAAGATGAATAAGGTATGCCTACGTGTGTCAATTAAGTTTTCAAGACTAATTTCTTTTGGAGTTTTGTATGTTCAAGCTATAGGTTTCAGAATGTCAAGCATGATGGAGAAGGATTCCATTACCGTCATGCTCATGCAGCGATGGTAATGATTTTTGAAGCCAAGGGATGCATGACATGGTGCCTTAAAAGACTTCAAGATGAAGACCACACGTACATCTCCGGATCGATGGACGAAAGGATAACGATGTCATCATGATGTTTGCATGAGCCTCAGCAGAAAACAACAAGATATATTTAGATTTTCAGAAGATCCATGAAGTCTATGTTCCAACGAATCAAGCGGCAAGGCAATCGGAGGTTCCCACAAGCGGATATGGCCGAATCACCGATGGTTGCACATGCTGAAATTCTGGACAGCAAGCAGTGCTGAAGTGAAACAACCATAGCTCCCTCATTCGGACTCCGATTAAGACGAATGAGTACCGTTGGAAAGGTAATTTTATAAATTTTTCAATAAAACTATATTTTGGTATATGTTCTGTTCTGGATGTAGGGGTAAATCCACGAAGAATAAGCAGCAACATGGTGATGACGACAAGATGGAGGAGATGGACATGGTGTCAATAAAGAGAAGATGGGGCAACGGTTCCACAACACGTACATGATTAAATTCATAAGCTAAGGACTAAAACAAACCATCTGGAGCTTGGATGAATGAAGACACAAGAGGCACCACTCAACACATGATGTTAGAAGTGAACCACGACCGATTTCATAAAGCAACATCAAGTTGCATGGCTACTTTGGATTCTCGCACAAGTAATCATGACTTCATGACGATAAAAAGGTACGTGAGAAAGTAGAGCTCTATGACTTTAAATGAAGCGCTTTGTGGGAGGAAACCCGATCTTTTTATATATCTATATAAACTATGACAAGTCTACATTGTGTTCTTTATTTGAAAACTTCAAGTAACATTGTACCATTGCTCTAATAAATCTCACAACCACATGTTGTACGCTTTAATATATATATTGAGGGAGCACTTTGCTATTTGATTTTTGGAATACTTGTAGACCACCTTTTGTGTGCTTATTTGTGTTTAGAGTTTTTTTAATTATGTCTTTAGAGAGAAATATGAAGTATGATCCCTTTTGATTTTAAACTTGTGGCTAGTTAACTCAGGCTAATTTTTGTTTTTGGCTTAGACCACCACCTTATCATGTCATGTCATTTTGTTCATTCATATCATGTTGCACATCATTCCACATTGTTTTCCACCCTTGCATTTTGTTCCATGATGCATATCATGTTTAAAACCCTTTTTGTGAAAAAGAGAAAAAATGCATCTTTGCCTAAACCTTCCTATCAAACCACACCTAGAACCTAGGCCAACAAAGGGAGGAATCGATTTATGTCAAGTCGACAAAGTCTATCTCTATCCCTTTTCTAAAATTTTGACTAGTCTCATCCTAAACCCTTAGGAGAAACCCCTCATACCTTTAGTAATCCTAAAACCATAGGTTTGTTTCTCATCCAAAAATCTAAACCTTGCTTTTCTTCTTTTTTCAAAACGACCTTATATAGAATTTCTTCACCCGACTTATTTTTTCAAAATTCTTATCTTAAGCCAAAAATATAGGATACCCACAAATCTTACCTTAAAACCTTGTTAGCATATTTGATTAGGTCTTTTGATAAAAGGTGTTGACAAGACTGTACCTCTCATAAAGTGACTTGCTTGTCATTATTGAAGAACGACAACGAAGGCTTTTTTAAACATTGCTGCCTTTTTACTAACTCCTTTGCATTTGCATTTTGCATGAACCCCCTTTGTTCTATCATGCATATGTTAGCTTGGCTTCTTCGCAAAACTTTTTGATGAATGCTTTATTTACATGATAATGCTTCGTGAGACATTTTCGTTTGTAATCTTGTGTAAACATGGTGTTTAGACTCGATTGCGAACAATCATCATTTGAGTTTTTAAAGCCTTGTTAATTTATATTGCATTGGTTGGTTTATAAACTTCACAATGCGCCCTACCTCTCTTACACTATAAAGAATTGTTAATCTTAGGATAAACATGGTGTTTTGACCTTGGTTAATAAATCTTTATGGCGGTGGAGAAGTTTGGCAACCACTTTGTAAGCATGGAGCTTAGAATTTGGTGTAAAAATTGTTTTGTTTATATCCCTTCTTTTCATTTGCATTTTCACCTACACGCACGTACACTCATTAGGTTTTCTTTTCTTTTTACTAAGTAAGCTACGCCACAACTTAAGATCTTAGGGATGTATTTGGTTTGTTGGCAATTGTTTCTACTCCCGACCATAACCCCAGGGGTAGAATGTGCATTAGATTTGTTTTGTAGGCATGGAGAAGTGTTCCCATGAGTTCTTGACCAATTGCAATCAAGATCGTTAGTCATCTATAAGGCTTGAGAGGAAAGTTGATGTTTCCATCAAGATTTGAGCACGTGTTCAGAGATGTACAATGGATGAAAAGTTAATATTCAGAAGCTCCTTCAAATCTCCTTTCCAACGCATCAAGAATCATCAATTTTGAAGACCCGTACAAGGAGGTATAACAAAAATATTGAGCGTTGCGCAGTCTGAAATCAGCCTTGGACAGATTGCATCGCCGGAGTAAATAGGCACAACTCTCTTGTTCGGAACCCGTTTCATGCGTATGATGGCTTGTTGGAAAAATAATTTCATAAACTTCAACTTGGAGGTGTGTTTCAGTACATGTTTTGTTCTGGAAGTAAAGGAAAAAACTGTGGAAGATGAGGCAGCGACAAGGACGATGGAAGTCGGTGATGACGATATGACGAAGGATTGGAACCATGGCTCGATGATAATAAGAAGAGGTTGAAGGACAAATGAGTCACAAAGACAAGAAGTGAAGATGATTCTCAAACACATGGCAATAGGGGATTACAAGCAATTCAAGTTCCTCCACACTTAGCAACACGCTAAGCATAGGGGAGGATTTGAAGGACGAAAGGGAAAAGGCCACGTGGAGTACAAGGATCACCTTCACCAAGATGCTCATCATTCTTTCTCCATGCTAAGCACAATGCTTAAGCATGGGGGAGGCCACACTGCACTTCACTACGATCATCGAAAAGGACGGTAACTCGCTCTTAACTTTATCTTTGTTCATCTCCTTTTGAATGCTTGCACATATATGCTTTCAACCATAAACAACCTTTGTATCTATCTCTCGATCAATAACATGGCTACTAGGAGGACAACCTAGGTTAGTTAGTTTTTATTTTACTTTTCAATAAAAGAATCACCATCTCTTTTTGAGCTTACCATGATAATATCATTTGTATGCCTTGCTTATGGAAAAATGATGAAAGTTGCCGCTTTGTTTTACTTGCATGATGTTTTATATAACATGACTATTTGCTCTCTATAAAAAAACTTAAAATGATTAAATACCAGCTCTTTCATTTGTGGAGGTTAAATTACTAATTTAAGATCCACATACTTTATGTTGCTCTTTGAAAGTTTACCGATAACCTATGTCTTGCACTTGTTTTATTTAAAATCATTATGCTATCTACATTTGTGAATCTATTGCAAGGCTCTACCTACCAAAGCCTATACATGTACAAGTGCTTTAATGATATAACCTTTAGTTTGCAAACTTATATCTTGATGAGTTAGATTAGAATTGATTTCTATGGTACGAGACTAAGAAGCTGGTCATTCCTTTGTGTATCTTTTTCATTCTAGCCATTCTTGTCCATGCATTGTGAATTTCTACATTGGAAATTTCACAAACTTCGCTAGGCATCCAACCTAAACTCAAAACATCTTTTTGTGATTACCTCTTTGACCACAACCCAAATTGAGTATGGATGATCTTTTGATGAATTTTCTGAAGATTTTCTGGCAAGATTTCAAGACATATAACTATGGAGGGACTCATCAATGATCATGCGAGTTTCGACATGAAGGATGACCTTGAAGATTTCAAAAGATTTATAAAGGAATACAAGGATTTTGTACTTCTCTATCAGCCATAGGTCCCCTCACTTCTATGCTCGAGGACTAGCAATCATTTAAGCATGGGGGAGGACTGCTATAGCAGTACTATGTTGCTTAAAAGTTCGGAGGAGCATAAAAAATGAAGAATAAAAAAATAAAAAATATAAGAGAAGAAAAAAATGAAGGAAAGAAAGAAAAAAGAAGAAGAAAGAAAGAAAAAACAACAAAAGAAACGAAAAAAGAGAAAAATAAAAATGCTCCTCGGTTCTTTTTAGCTTCATTAAAATCTTAGAGAGCTTTGAAGACAAGTCCATACTCAATATTTTCCAACCATGTGCAATCCGATAATTAGAACTTCATTTGTGTCTCGGGATCACCCATTTGCCACTTGCACATGTCCACCTTTCTAAATGTGTGTGTTCCATTTCTCCCTCTTTCCAACATTTATTTTCCATGGCCTTTTTGACTAGTCTCAGTAATTCCTATAGATCTCTCTCTTAGTTTGACAATATTTCAGGTATAATGTTTTGCTAGGATTGTTTTTACCTACCAAGATCCACATAAGCTTTCCACTTTCATATATGAGTAGAATAGATTGAGAATAATCTAGTGTAGGCATGAGTGACTGCCGAGATGAGTGTTTCCATGAGCTTTTGCAAGAGAACCTCACTTATGTTAGATGTGCAACTTTTTGAAAACTCTTCACCATGCAACAAGGTAAAGGTTTAAAGTTTGCTTAAGTTTGAGAGCACTAAATTTTATTGTGGCATGTTCTTTAATGATAGTCTATCTTCCATAATGAAGTAGCCAGCCAAAACTTGAACCTTAAATGCTAAATACTTGAGAGAGCAATATGTCTTGTTGTGTATAACTAAGTGTAGGGAAGACATTGAAGGGCAATGCTGATTTCCAAATTAAGAAAAGATCTTGGACTTGCTCGAGGACGAGCAAGGTTTAAGCATGGGGGTATGTTGACGGTCGATTTTGGTACACCTAGCTATGAGTTTACCGTTAACATTTGCACGTATTTGATATTCTAACTAGCAGTACTAACCCCCCGGAGGTATCAAGTTCACTCTTGCATGTCGATTTTGGAGTTTGTTGTTTACGTAGGAAACTAGCTCTTAAAGGGAGACTTTCGAGATATGTTCATCAAGCACTTCAAGAGACGATCATGAAGCTCGGCACAAGTCAAGACACATCATGAACATGACTCCAAAGGGCCCAGGGACCGAAGCATGAAGCCGTAAAACTCCAGGGACCTGGACAGAAGATGCTGAAGCTTGCATGACAAGGAGCTCTGTAACTGTGGAGAAGACGACGTCAAGGGCCCACATGCATAAGGGAGCAAGTCAACAATTGACCGAGAAGCATCGGGGAGCGAGACGGGGCCGAAACGGGCCTGGGCCGGTCGGCCCAGGCCGGCCGGCCTAGCCTGTTTTGGGCCCGATTCGCGCCCCCTTTGACCTAGGTGCTCATCTATTTATTGCCTCTGCCTCCGCCGGCCGCCACATCCATCCATTCATCAGAGAGCCGCCGACACGAAGGAGAAGCACCGAGAGGAAGCCGATGGCCGCCGCAAGTCCTCAAGTTGCCTAGGAGATGGCCTAGGCCATGCCCTAGCCACCATGGTTGGCCCTGCGTGGTCAAGCCATGGTGGAGTTCCGGAGCCCATGCCTTGATTCCATCAAGGCAATTGTACATTCTACATTCGATGGTGATGTAATTATATCTTGTCCTACCTTGATCTACATCGATGAGTGTTTTATTCATATGTGTAGCTAGCATATGCCCTTAGTAGGAATAGAGTAAGTGGTTAGTCTATCTCTTGCAGATACATCGTTGTAGTGCACGGACCGAGGTTGTCATTCAGTGATGAATATCCTTGCGTAGTGACAGTACGGTGGAGGAGAAAGCGGCGAATGAACGTGTATTGGACCACTTCATATTGGGTTACTCCATATCGAGTGTACTCCTTATCATAGTATAGGATTAGATTGGTTTGTCATCGTGGCCAGAGCGGCAACAAGAAGACAATAGCCTAGGGTTACCCCTTTAGATGCTTACCTTTATGGCTAGGTGGATGTAATCCATACATCCTTTCATGTATGTTTAATCTTTATGCAATCAACACTTCACATAGGGTTAGACCGGTATGTTAGATAGAGAACCTTAGTGGTTTGCTTCCGATCCTTGGATTGACAAATCTAGGGAGGACCCTCTTTGGTGAAAAAGGCACCAAGTCACCCGTAGGCTTGCGGTGAACTTGAGCACGGTTTTGCACCGTCAACAGGGTCATACCTGGAATCGAGGCGCTCCCCCTCAGGCAGATCGATCTGCCCGTCACATTTGGGGACATGCGAAACTTCCGCATAGAAACCCTCACCTTCGAAGTGGTGGGGTTCTCGGGGATGTACCATGTGATCCTCGGGAGGCCGGCATACGCGAAATTTATGGCTGTGCCCAATTATACGTACCTGAAATTGAAAATCCCTGGACCGAGGGGTATCATCACGGTAGGGCCTACGTACCAGCGCGCATACACGTGCGACGCTGAGTGCTTTAAGTTCGCTGAAGCAACCTTCCAGTACAAGAGGCTCCACGCTGAGCCTCGTTCTGACGATCAGGATGTATCCGAGTCGTCCAAGCGTGCGGCCTGCTCTTTCGAGCCCGCCAAGGACGTCAAGGATGCGGTCATCTCCGACAATGGCCAAACTCCATATCAGGACGACACTCGACCCTAAATAGGTAAGCGCGCTCGTCGACTCCCTCAAAGCGAACCTCGACGTGTTCGCGTGGAAGCCCTCCGACATGAAGGGGATCCCGAGAGAGGTTGTCGAGCACAAACTGAACATCAAACCGGGATCGAAGCCGGCGAAACAACACCTGCACCGCTTCAACGACGACAAGTGCAAGGCGATTGGCGAGGAGATCCTGAAGCTCCTTAGTGTAGGGTTCATCCGTGAAGTCTACCACCCCGAGTGGTTAGAGAACCCTGTACTTGTAAAGAAGAAGAATAAGAAATGAAGGATGTGTGTTGACTATACGAGCCTTAACAAGGCATGTCCCAAGGATCTGTTTCCTTTGCCCTGCATAGATCAGGTAGTCAATTCAACAGCAGGGTGCGAGACCCTCTGTTTTCTCGATGCGTACTCTGGGTACCACCAGATTGCGATGTGCATAGCGGACCAACTCGCAACATTCTTCATAACTCCATTCGACACGTACTGTTATCAAACGTTTCCCTTCGGGCTCAAAAATGCGGGCGCAACCTTCCAACGATGCTTGCGATGCATCTTCGGGGAGTTGATAGGCCGCATCATAGAAGCGTACGTCGACAACATCGTAGTCAAGTCAAAGAAAACAGGGGATCTGGTCCCCGACCTCACTGAGGTCTTCGCAAAGCTACGACAGCACGGGGTGAAGCTGAACCCCAAGAAGTGCATTTTTGGGGTTCTGAGGGGCATGCTCCTCAGTTTTGTCGTATCGAAATGCAGCAATCGAGGCTAACCCCGAGAAGATCTCGGCCATCATGGACATGGGGCGAATCAAGAACCTGAAGGGTGTGCAACGCGTCACGAGCTGTCTCGCAACTCTAAGTCGCTTCATAGCACGACTCGGAGAGCGCAACCTGCCACTGTACAAGCTGATGAAGAAGTTCGACCACTTCACGTGGACCCCCGAAGCGCAAGAGGCACTCGACTCAGTCAAGAACCTCCTCAAGAATCCCCCGATATTGACTGTTCCGACCACGGAAGAGCCAATGCTCCTGTACATCTCGGCGACAAGCCAGGTTGTCAGCGCAACTTTGGTGGTGGAGCGGGAAGAACCCGGGAGGTCCCAAAAGGTACAGTGACCAGTGTACTTTGTCAGCGAGGTACTCTCCGACTCCAAGACGCGCTACTCGCAGATGCAAAAACTCGTGTACGTGATCTTGATGACCAAGCACAAGCTCCAGCACTACTTCGACGTGCATCCCATCACCGTGGTGTCCAAGTATCCACTCGGGGAGGTCATCCAGAACCCCGAGGCCGAAGGAAGAATCGCCAAATGGGTGCTCGAGTTGATGGGACAAAATATCACGTATGCTCCCCGCAGCGCGATCAAGTCAAGTACTCGCGGATTTCGTGGCCGAGTGGACGGAGATGCAAACTCCTCCAGTGAAAATCAAGCATGAAACCTGGATCATGTACTTCAATGGCTCGGTCATGAAGGAAGGAGCCGGCGTAGGCCTAGTCTTCATCTTGCCTCTTGGCGTGCGCATGGAGTACATGGTCCGACTACATTTCCCGGCATCAAATAACGTCGCCGAGTACGAAGCCCTGATCAACGGTCTCCGGATCGCTGTCGAGCTCGGGATCAAGCGTTTCGAGATCAGGGGAGACTCAGAACTGGTCATGGGACAAGTCATGAAGGACAAGAACTGCGTTGACTTGAAGATGGCGGTGTATTTCCAAGCCGTACGAGATCTGGAGGGAAAGTTCCACGACCTCAAGCTGCACCATGTGCTGTGCGACTATAACAAGGCGGCTGATGTGCTTGCGAAGGCGGCATCCAGTCATAGCCCAGTTCCCCATGAGGTCTTCGCGAGTGATCAACATCAGCCGTCCATACGAGAAGAAGGCGAGAAGCCACCCGAGGAGCTCGGGTCTGAGGTCATGGTAATCGATGAGCCACCGGAAGTAAACCTTGAGGATCCCGACTTGCATTTCCCCATCCTCGAGTGGATGGTCGAAGGGAAGCTCCCTTCCGAACAAATAGAAGCTCGGCGCATCGCCCACTGAGCCCAAGCGTTTGTCCTCATCGACGGCAAGCTCTACAAGCGTGGGGCCGCTGGCATACTCATGCGGTGTATCCTCGGAGATCAAGGTCATGAGCTGCTGCAAGAGATACATGCCAGTACCTGCGGTCACCATGCTGGGCCAAGAACCCTTGTCGGAAAAGCTTTCCAACAAGGTTTCTACTGGCCCACAGCGGTCGCCAACTCGAAGGACATTGTGCGGCGCTGCGTGGGTTGCCAGTTCTATGCTAGGCAAACTCACCTCCTGGCACAAGCGTTGCAGACAATCCCCATCACATGGCCCTTCGCAGTCTGGAACCTCGACATGGTGGGGCCTCTCTGACAAGCACCCGGGGGCTTCACTCACCTCCTTGTGGCGGTCGACAACTTCTCAAAGTGGATCGAGGCTCGACCCATAGTCAACGTCTGCTTTGAGAAGGCTGTGTCATTCTTCACCGACATCATCTATCGTTTCGGCATCCTCAACACGATCATCACCGACAGCGGCACCCAGTTCACGAGGAAGAAGTTCTTCAACTTTTGCGACGACAACCACATCCGTGTGGACTGGTCAGCTGTTGCTCACCTAAAGACGAACGGGCAAGTCGAGAGGGCAAACAACATGATCCTGCAAGGCTTGAAGCCAAGAATCTTCAAGCGGCTCGACAAGTTTCGCACAAGATGGGTAGCAGAGCTGTCATCCATGCTGTGGAGTCTGCGCACCACGCCAAGTCGGGCCACAGGGTTCACGCCCTTCTTCATGGTGCACGGCTCTGAGGCGGTCCTGCCAACCGACATCGACTACGGCAGCCCACGGGTGTGAGCGTACACCAAAGAAGGAAATCAAGTCGCGCTCGAGGACGCGATCGACCAGCTCGACGAGGAGCATGATGTGGCGCTCCTGCGGAGCGCCAAGTACCAGCAGGCATTACGACGCTACCACGAGTGCAACATGCGCCCGCACGAGTTCCATGTCGGCGACCTCATTCTCTGACGGGTTCATGGCAGCAAGGACCGGCACAAGTTGTCGCTACCTTGGGAGGGGCCGTTCATCATCCACGAGGTGCTCTGACCAGGGACCACGAGTGCTTAGCGGTTCGAAGGGCCAAGCTTTACGACTCTTACGCCCTGGCTCCGGAGCACGGCTTGACCATTTCGTTTCTCTAAGTTTGACTGTGTGTTGGTGCAGTCGTCCTTGGGCGTTTGGAAGCAGTCGAGAGATAACGCCAGATAAAAAGCCTAGCTACTCGGTGGCCTGGCGGCCTGTTCAAATTATTACAATAAAATAGTTTGTGGTATGTTTAATTTTGGGGCCCGGGAACTTCTTGGGCCTCCGACTCATTTTGTGGCAGCAGTTCCAGATCCTTCAATGCGACGTCGGCCATCTCGCGGGCAAAGGCAGCGCAGTCCACCTCCAGTTCGTCGCACTGATCGTCGGAGACGCCTAGGGCCAGCCGCCACTCAGCGCCGTACGGTCCAGCCCTTGGTAGTGTGATTTGATCATGGCGAGGATCCGGTATACCGCACGACGAGCCGTCGACAACTCAAGTTACCGCACCACGCCGGGAAGGCGACCGACCTCCTCGATCAGCGTCTCGGGCGTTCGCGTGCCAAGTGACACACCAAGCGCGGCCATGGCCGAACTCATCACCCTGCCGAGCTTGGCGATGTCCCCAATGGCCTTCTCGTTGATGGCCTCCGACTTGCGCTTGGCGTGGCAGGCCTGGCTCAGAGTGGCTGCGTCCTGCTCCCTAGATGCTCGAGACCGCTCCAGTTCGTCCTGGACCTCTGAGGAACAAGCAGGAACGAGAAGTCAGGAAAGGCAAAAGAAGTAGAAGGGGAGGACAACAGCAAAATCCAATACGCACTCTGGAGCTGCTCCGACGAGCGTTTGAGGACACCGTCCTTCTCGATAACCTTGAGGATGGAGGCGTTTCGCCCTTGCTTGACCGTCGCTAGCTGCACCACCATCCCTGCGCATATCAAGCGCAATCCTGCAACCAAGGACATCAAGTCAAGCTCTGACAAGAAGCAAATACCGAGCCAGACAAGGGCTGGGGGATCCTCCAGTTTATCGTCAAGGTCCTGCGACATCTTGGCGTTGGAGTCCTGAAGCCGCGATACTTCCTCGGTTGCCACTTGAAGCTGGTTCGTGTCCTGGGAAAACTGGCGGCTTGTCATCGCCAAGTCCATCATGGCTGTGCTCAAGTCACTCTCCAGCTCTGACACCTTTGCCTCAAGGGCTGCCTTCTCACGAGCGGCGGCCTGGTTGGCATATCGGGCAACGGTCTCCGCCATGGCCGCGGTAGTCTTGGCTCTCTCAGCCGCCTCTCCCGCTGACGCTATGACCGCACAGAGCCTCTCGATCTCAACCTCGGCAAGCGCGAGCCTCGACGCCAATGAGTCCCTCTCAGTGGCAGCCATTACGGCAGCCCTCTCTGCGGAGATGGCCCGATCCTCTGCCGACTGGCAGGTAGCTTCAAGGGACACTCGTGAGGAAGTCTCACTCACCACGGCACCAGCCGCCGCCACCCGGGCCACGACGAGCTGCATCTCTAGCTGAGTGCGCTCCGCGCGGAGTTTGCGCACCTCGCAGTCACGTCTCCGACCTGAAGACTCGAGGGTCTACGGCCAACAAGAACAAGATAACTGGCATAACCAGAGAAAAACACGGAATAGAGAAGATAATCCTTGACAGGAAAACTTACCGAGGTGGCGGGTAGGATGAGCTCATCAAAGGTGAGGCGCGCCCAGGTCATCCCATGCTCCAAGGTGTGACGCGTCGTGACCTCCTCATCGTCCTCGGAGTCAGCATCGAGCCCGGAAGTAGCCGCCCACGAAGTGCACGGAAGGTCAAAAGTCCGGGCCTCGCCCCCTACCGCGCTCTGTGATAGAGACGCCCCTGTCTCCTCGGCCTCTCGGATCTCCGGGGAGGCTGCCCTAGTCATCATCTCGGGGGCACCCGACTATTGCACAATCGTGGCCGGCTCGTCAGGCACGCGAGTCTCGACACTTTCGGCTTCAACAATCACCGGATGGGGCGGCGACGATCCCTCCTTTTCGACAACGGCCTCCGCCGCGCTAGCCACTGCGACGGGGGGCCGGAGCTTCAGCAGTCTCCACCAATTGGGGAGGCATCGCTTTTGTACCTTCATTTACCGGCAGCGGCGTGGGCGCATTTGTTGTTGGCTCCACGTGGGCCTCGGGTGCCGCGAGGGCCATCTCCGTCGCATCTGCTGCAACGGCTGGTGCGAAGCCGCCAGCGCGCTCGTACTCTTGCAGCTCCTTTGAGACTGACGCGATCATCTCCATGATCGTCAGCTCGTTGAACATCCACTCCACTGCCACCTCGTATACTTTCTCTGGGAGTTAGGGAGCTTTGAGATCGATCACTCTGACGCCGGGGAAGTCGATGTACCAACATGTCGCTAGTTCCATCACCTCCTCGGCAGTGAGGGCAACTCGGGCCGACGAGGACTCCGCCACCTCTGTGGTCGGGGAAGGACCCGAAACTTTCACCGCCGGAGAGGGCACCGGCACCTCCACAGCAGGGAGAAGGCTCGCCGTCACCGCCACCTGGGCCGACTCCGACGCCAGGGGAATCACGACATCGCGGTTCTCTGATGATGGGAGAGCCGCCAAGTCCCCATCCAGTACCACTACCACATCCTCGCCACTGGGGCCGGCCTCAGCCGGTGTACCAGAGCCGCCCGAGAAGAGGGCGCCTTGGTGGCCGCCTCACCCTCCTCAACGGCGGCGGCAGGGAATGGTAGCGGTGGCGCTATCGATGCCTCCGTGGCAGTGGCTGCCACTAGAACCTCCTCGGACGGCAGCGGCGCCGGCTCGGTGCTCGGGGGCTGAGGATGAGGCTCAGAGGGAACCACCCGCGCGCTCAGCACCAGGTGCTTCAGGGGTGCCAGGCTAAGCACGCCGGTGTCGGCGCGTCTGCAAGAAAGACAGAAGACAACATCGACGAACGAGCCGAAAGAAACACAACAACGAAGACCAGAAGTCGGGAACTCACATCTTGGAGCGCACCCGGGCTTTCTTCACTGGGTGGTTCGACGCGCCCTGCTTGGGGGCTACGTGCTTCAAGCCCTGCTCGGGGACTGCGTGCCTCGGGCCCGCCGTCTCAGGGGCTGCTCCACTATGACTCGCCGCCTCTCCCCCGTGCGCTTGGGGGCTGTTCCCCCGGCCTCCGCAGCAACCGGGGTTGGACCGTGTCCCCCGCCGGTGACGAGGGACACGTGAACGTCTGAGGCTCTACCGCCCCAGATGAGTAACGACTGCAAGCGCCACGGGGTGGCGCTCGGCTCCGCCACCGGCGGTGCACTACGCGTCGACACCGAGTCCGACGATCTCCCCCGATACCGGCGCCTCCGCAGGGAGTCGGAGTTGGGGCGGTCCAAGCCGTCATAGAGTTGGCGTGTAGACGTCGGCTGCTCCCCTAACCTTCTCAGAGGATCGGCTGGGCGGGGCGCAGGTCTCTGCAGCTCGGAGGCGCCCGTCCTGCTGGGCTCCGCACGGGAGCGGACCGACCGCTGGTCCACTCGGGCGGGGGTGCCACCTGACATGAGCTCGAGCCCACAGTCTTATCGCGCCCCGTCGCCTGCAGCCGGCGCGACGACGACACTTCAGCGCCACGAGGTGGTGATGACGAGGACGACCCCGACATGTTGCTCTAGTCGACCGCCGTGCTGGCGACATCGCCGCTCCACGACGGCTCGGGCGACGGGTCCTATCAGATGAGACGTCAAGCTCCCCCGCCTTCTGCCTCTTGGTGCGGTTATCGTTGCGATCATGCTTGGCGATCTGGCGCTTCTTGAGCTGCGCTTCGCGCTCAGCGCGCCTCTTCTCCGCCGCGGCCTATGTGTGGTTGAAGATCGCCTCCTCCGGGAGAGGCGCCTTGGCCGGGACGAGGTGGGCGCATTTCAACTGCAACGATAAGAACACCCCAAGATCAATCTTGAGAAGATCATTCCACGACAAAGGGCGAATGAAGCTTGCCGAGAAGACGAACAACTTACAAATTTCTCTGTCCCCACGTTGGGGAGCATTGGAAGCATCCAGGACAGCAGCCACGAGTAGGTCGACCTCCCGATCGCTCTCCACGCGGCGCTGAACCTCGAGCGACGACAGGAGCTCCGGCGCAGTCATAGTCCCCACCCAGGGGGCTCTGTCGGCCGTCATGTGACAGAGGCGGAGCGGCCGCCTCCGGAGCGGCACGACTCCTCGGGCATGGTACTGCCCGACCCTTCCGCCAAGGTGATCCCGGCGTTTCGCAGGCGTCCCATCATGACCCAGTAAGGCTTAAGCATCTTCTCCTGCTCCTTGGCGGGGCTGTCCGCCCAGTTCCTCTACGACTTCGCAATGGAGCACACAGTGTACGCCAAAAGCGCATTCTCAGGGTCGTTCCGCTAGTAGAACCACCCCGTGTGCCAGCCGTTGTTCGAGCTGGTCAGCGTCACCGGGATGTAGCCGTCGCCGTGCCATTGCTTCGTTCGGAGGTTGGTGCAGCCGATCGTCGCCACGCGGGTGTCGTCCCTCAAGTAGGTAAAGCTGAAGAAGTACTAGAACAGGTGCCAGTGCACACCGATGCCGAGGAACCTCTCACACATCGCTTCAAAAGCGGCCATCTGCTGGATGTTGTTCGGGTTGAGGTGCTAGAGCTGCAACCCGTACGCGAACAGCACCCCACGGATGAACCGGATGGCGGGCATGGAGAAGCCGCGCTCGTGGAAGACCACGAACGATACCACATACCCACTGGGAGGGCGTGGCATAGACTCGTGGGCGGGTACGATCTATCGAAGGCCTCAGTGAGGGGAGGCAGCTGGCCCGCCTCCACGAGACGAAGGAGTTGCTCACGGGAGACATTGGAGTGCGTCCAGTTCGACATTGCGACAGCGAAGTCTTGGGGCGAGCTGGAAGTGCAAGCAGCGACGACGCTGTGGATGAGAAAGAACTCGGAGCTCAAGGGGCTAGCACAAGAGAGAAGAAGCGAATGAAATGCAAAGTCCCCAACCAGCGCTCGACGTGCGGTTTTAAAGGGGACAAGCCCTCTTCGTCCTCCAAAGGTGAGGTGGACAAATCCATCTAGGCACTAAAAATAAAAAAGAAAAACACAAAAGGGTTTTTTTCTAGAAAACTAGGGTTTGCTGTTAGTAAACAACAAAACTAATACAAGATTAAACATAGCAAACTGGCTTGCTCCCCGGCAACGGTGCCAAAAAAGGGGCTTGTTGACGGTTGAAACACGTATCCACCTATGATCGCAAGCGTACGGACCTACACCTTGTTCACCACGGGGATTCCCTAGGTTCTTATCAATCCGTGGAGCAAGGGGATTGCTAGCACTTAACCAAGTACTAATCTAGTTGATGGAAAACCTTTGAAAGGGGTATTAATCTAAAGGTAAAGACAATCTAACCTAGGTTAATCTAAGAAGTCTAAGGTGAAACTAGATGGCAAAGGGTGGACACAAGACAAAGATTAAGATAGATAAGCATTCCCTCCCTAGGGTTTAGGATCACATGAACATGCATCTAGTACATGAAAAGGGTGTTGTCTACACTAGCTTCATGGAGGTTATGCGGCCGCTAAGCCTTTTCCCTCCACCGTACTGTCACTAAGCAAGGTAATCAAACACTTTCACGTATAACCGCATCTATACCTAAGCATCCATAGGGTTAAGCTAATCACCACGCTTACCACAAACCCTACTAAGAACACATGTTGTACATACATATGTGAATAAAGCACTCACTTAGACATAGACCATTAAGCATCGAAAGGCATAAGGTTCATGTAGCGATCACATGACATGTATCCATCTAACCATAGGGATGAACGGATGAGGACCGAAGCATCCGAGGACCGGTGGATGGTCGCTCCTGGCTGTGATGAATGATTGACAACGTGGTGTGGACTGACTCTTCGCCGAGTATTGCAGGTGCAGGTTGCGGCTTGATTTGCATTGGTGCAGGTGAAGAGTGGGCACGAAAGGTCTATGCCTTGCGGGGCCTCCGAGGAGTGGAGAGACAAGTAGGCCTGACTCGAGGGACCCGGTGGCCAGCGGGGTCAAGTGCGGGCCGCATATGGCAAGAAAAGCAAGAAGAAGTCGTCGATCGGAGCCGGTGCAGGGTAAGCGGCTCACAACCGGAGTCTGCATGCGGGGTTTGCGGCGGTTCACCAGAAAACCGTCGGGTTACTTAATTGAACTACAAAACCAAGATTGGAGGCTCCGCGGGTGGAGACGGGATCCGGGCACGTCGAGAAGCTTCGAAGAGGAGGACACGCGTCGGGATCACAAGGCTTGCGTCGAGGCTAAGCGAGGTGCGGTCACCGGGCATCCGTCCGATGGTGCTACGACGAGAATTCCCAAAGTGCCCCTCGGGGGCGTGTATCCTAGTTTTATGTAATAGGGGTAGTTTCGTCTTTCGGCTGTCTCCATATAGACTTAGAGGAGGGAGGATGGCAGCCATCTATTGAAATCCTAGCTCATTTCCCTTTGCTATTTTTTCGCTACCTATTCTCCTTAGGTTTTCCATAGGACTAGCTTGAGAGCTTCATGGTGAGATCTTGAGAGAGGGATGGATGTTGAGGAGGCAAGCTAGACCTTGTATGAATCTTTCATGGTGTGTATAGAAGGTCTGGCGTGATTCCTCATGTGTTCTTGTTGCTCCTCCCGTTTCTCTTTTTCGGTGATTTTCGAAGCCTTTTATTGGGCTTTTCGTTCGTCGCTCGATTCGTCGATTTGAGGGCGTTTCTCTCCGGATTTCTTTGAGGGGATCATGGGTGATGCCTTGTGCCTCTTTGTGGATGATCTTGACCCCTCAAATGCCGGATTTGGTCTTCGATTCTTTGACTTTTGGATGAACCCTAGGTCATAGTGTTCTTGGCAAGGATTTGCGATTCCGGGAGTTGTAGGAAGTTTGAGGCCGTAATTTTTGAGGCATAATCTCTCCTCGGGGTGTTCATCATCTCCCCAAATTTTGTCTCAAGACTCCAAGTGGTTTGGGAGATCCGGCGATCGAAAGTTTGGGGTTGTTTCACGAGCTGATTTTTAAAGGGGGCGGTACTACCAACAATGTGCATGAAGTACCGATGACCTGATTTTCAGCTGCCAGAGAGTCTTTATCGGTAGTACCGACACAAGGTCGGTAGTACCGATAGTCGGAAGTACCGACCCTGTGCCGGTAGTACCGATAACCTGGTTTTTAGGTGCCAGTAAGCCCATATCGTTAGTACCGACCTGGGGCCGGTAGTACCGACAATTTCTGCTGCAGTTTGCCTCGCGCTACCTTTTTCTCTCGGTTCGTTTGGCGCTTGCTTCCGCTTTGTTCTTAAGCTTGATCTAACTTGTTACTAGGATCAGTAGGTCCGTTGTGACTACGTGATCTTGGCAAGTGTGTGCGAGATTCTTCGGAAGTGATTTGGGGGCATAGGCCAAGTTCTTGAGAAGAATTTTTATCGGCTCCCATTCACTCCCCCCTCTCTGGTCGCCTAATTGGTCCTTCAATTGGTATCACAGCCGGTTACGGATCTTCGTGATTCTAACCAGTCTAAGATCCAAAGATGGCATACCAGGAACGGGGTTCAGGTCCTCCACACTTTGATGGTAAGAACTACCATATGTTGCAAAGGCAGATGGACGCTTTCCTCCGCGGCAAGGGTCAAATCTTGTGGGATGTCACGGTGAACACAGCCTATGTTCATCCGATGAACTTCCTTGCTCCAGGATCGAGGGACATGTTCGACGCCAACAACAAGGTGGTCGACTACCTGTACCGTTCTTTGTGTGAATCCGAATTTGAACGGGTTCAGACAGAGGATTTGGCGTGCAGGATTTGGGAGCAGCTCAAGAATGCTCATGCCGGGAACGCTCATGTTCAGGCTTGGCTCTTTGCGACCTACCGGAGAGAGTACGAGAACTTCACTCATCTCCCCGGTGAGTCAATAGATGCCATGTTTCAGCGTTTCACGGTGATCGTGAACAACATGAGGGCTAATGTGGCCGTGCTCTCGTATGATGACCATGACAGGGCTGTCAAGCTCTTGCATTCTCTGGATCGTACTGTTGACGGTTAATAGTTATATCAAAGTTCGTTTAGACTTGCAAGCGGACAAGTCTCCCGTCGTAGTCAAGGGACCCTTCTTCCCTCGAGTGGTGAACCCAAGGTATCGAATCCGTGGAACAAATGTGTGACACAAAAGTTGATTTAGTAAATCCAAGTAACTCCAATCTTCGGTAAAAGAAACCCTAATGCATCTAGATGAAAGACACGAAACTAATGTAATCTACTAAAGACCGGAGATAACAAATAAGATTGGGTAGATAAACCGATCTAGAGAGATCGGGGTAAGCCTTTTGTTGAAGTTCCAAGCAAGAGAAGAAGTAGCAAATCGAATCTTATAAGAAGCCTCTTTAAACCGTGGTTTCCCGTCCAAATCCGAAAACATCCGCCTTTCGGAACCCCCGTTCTATCACAACGTATCCCTACTCATGCGGGGAGTCTAGGGCGAGTCAAAAGACAAGTCGAGATTCTTTCGGAAGATCCGGCGTGTACCTCTAGCCACCGCGGCTACAAGAACACCCTATGTAATCTATCTCGAGAATAGAATTGGAATAAGCAAAGCCGATCGAAAAACGAAATCTTCGAGGAAACACTTGATCACTAGGAAAAGATTCAACTTGATAATTCAACTATAACAATGATACATACACAAGATCACCACCGGGATCCTTCCTTGATCTTGCTTCTAGCTCCGGGAACTCCGACGTGGTCTTCCGTGCAAGGTTCCCACGTCGGCTAGGGAAACCCTAGTGAGGACCATGTGTGGTTCGAGGACCGGTGGATGGTCGCTTCCTTGTGTGATGAGTGATTGACAACGTTGTGTGGACTGATTCTTGGCTAAGTATTGGAGGTGCAGGTTGCAGCTTGACTCGTGTTGGTGCAGGTGAAGAACAAGCGCGAAAGGTCGTTGCCGGTGAGGCCTCCAGGTGTGGAGAAGACAAGTAGGCTTCGTTCGAGGGACCCGGTGGCCAGCGGGGTCGAGTGCGGGCCGCATGGTGGCAAGAACAACAAGATGAAGTCGGTGGACGGTTTCTTGGTTGAGCCACAAAACCAAGGTCGAGCCGGGACTTCATGGGAGCCAAGTCATGAGTGGTGATTGGCGGAGGCTACATCAAGTTCGCGGGGTTTGCGGTGGTTCACCAGAAAATCACTGGGTTACTCGGCTGAGCCACAAAGCCGAGACCGAAGACCGAGCGTGGCTGTCTGGCCAAAACAGGCCTGACCGGTTTGGAGAACCGGTCTGACCGGTTTGGGGTCGCAGGGCGCCAGAAGCTTCGAGGCGGAGGACACGCGTCGGGATCGCAAGGCCTGCGTCGAGGCTACGCAGGGTGCGGTCGCCGGGCATCCGTACGATGGTGAAGACATGAAGACATCCAAATCCGCCCTTGAGGGGCTTGTATCCCTAGTTATTAGGAAAGGGCATTTTAGACTTTCGGTTGCCTCCATATAACCCAAGAGGTGAGAGGATGGCAGCCAACTCTTGGAACCCTAGCTCATTTGTTTTCCCATTTTCCTCCCTATTTTCCTTAGGTTTTCCATAGAACTAGCAAGAGAGCTTCATGGTGAGATCTTGTTGAGAGATGGATGATCGGGCGGCTTGCTAGACCTTGTATGAACCTTTGTTTCATGTATAGATGATTCGGCATGGTTCCTCAAGGTTTGGATGTGTTTTTCCCAATTGTTCTTGGTGGTGATTTTCGGAGCCCTCTCTTGGTGATTCTTTGGGTTGTTTTCGGGACCTTTCTCTTGGGGATTTGATGGGGGAAATTTGTGGGAACCCTTCGTGGTTCTTTGGGCTGTGATTCCCCTCCCAAATTCGTGAGTAAAGGTGCTCGATTTTGGGGTTTCTTGAGTTCTTGGGTTGGAAGTGCTCTTGGCGGGATTTCCTTGATTCTTCCCTTTTGGACGAGTTTTGGTGGGATTAAACTTGGCTATGGACTCCTCATGAGGAGTTCCTAATATCCCCAAAGTCTTGTTCAAGTCCGTGGAGTGATTCGGGAGATCGAGGTTTGGTTTTGGGTGAGTTGACCCGCAGGCTGTGTTCTTCCCGACTGTCCAGGCTAAAACCGTCCTGACCGGTTTCCCAAACCGGTCTGACCGGTTTCGCCCTGTGGGCTGTCGAGAAAGGTCTTTGAGCAAGGAAGTCTTTGCTGCTTCATGGCTTCGTTTGTTCAGATGTGGAAAGGCTTTTGAGGTGTTTGGGGTCTTTGGGGAGTTTCTGGACAGAATCGGTCTGACCGGTTCGCCTAACCGGTCTGACCGGTTTCCCCTACCTGCGTGAGGCTAAGTCCAACAGAAGCGGTCTGACCGGTTTCAGAAACCGGCCTGACCGGTTTGGGCTGCCAGCAGCCGTGTCGTGTGTGGTTCCGCTGCGTGTGTGTCGAGGCTATTGGTTGGGTCTTGCTCCTAGGTTCAGTAGCACTCCAGTGGCTACGTGAACTTGGCAAGAGAAGCTTGCGGAGGTGCACGAGTGAATTTGGGTTCATAGGTCGAATTCTTGAATAGAATTTTTATTGGCTCCCATTCACTCCCCCCTCTCTGGTTCGCCGTTTTGGTCCTTCAAGTGGTATCAGAGCCGGTTCGGGTCTTTATTGACTCTAACCAGTCTAAGATTCAAGGACGGCGTACCTGGAACGGGGTTCGGGTCCTCCACACTTCGATGGAAAGAACTACTAGATGTGGAGTAAGCGGATGGGTGCGTTCCTCCGCGGAAAGGGTCAGATCCTTTGGGATGTCACGGTGGACACAGGTTATGTCCAGCCGATGGACTTCCTCGCTCCAGGATCGAGGGACAGTTTCGACGCCAACAATAAGGCGGTCGACTACTTGTTTCGTGCTTTGTGTCAGCCTGAGTTTGATCGGGTGCACACCGAGCACTTGGCTTGTAGAATTTGGACGGTGTTGAAGGAGGCTCATGTTGGGAATGCCCAGGTTCAGGCACGGATGTATGCGACCTACCGGAGAGAATACAAGAACTTCACTCATCTCCCCAGTGAGTCCATCGATGCCTTGTTTCAGAGGTTCACGGTGGTTGTGAACAACATGAGGGCCAATGTGGACGTGCTCCCGTACGATGATCATGATAGAGCGGTCAAGCTCTTACACTCTTTGGATCGTACGATTTGGGGCGGAAAGTTCGAGGCCATTGTGGAGTCAGAGAAGTATGACACTCTGACGGTGAACGAGCTGTTCTCGAAGCTCAAGTCGACTGAGGTGGATAGGGGCATGACTGCCAAGCTCGAGGGTCCGACTGACTCCCATAGTCTCGCCCTCGTTGGTGGTTCCAAAGGAAAGGCTAACTCTAACCCATCCACCAGGATGTTCTCCTTTTCCTCTTTGATGTCTATGCCAGATGAGGAGTTCGACGACCTTGGAGAGGACGAGCTGGCGCTCCTGACGAGGCGGTTCGAGAGGCTGCACGAGAACCGAGTGAACATGAGGAGGAACACGAGGACTTGCTTCCAGTGCGGCAAGCCGGGACACTTCGTCGCCGACTTCCCGGAGAAAGCCGAGGACGGTTACAAGCACAAGCCGAGGATGGACGGCAAGTACCGTTCGAGGCGCGACCACAAGAGCAAGCACAAGATCAAGTACAAGGACGAGCGACGATCGAGAAAGAAGGAGAGCCGAGGCAAGGCCCGAGCGATGGTTGGAGCGAGCGACGTCGACTCCAGTTCCACGGACTCCACCTCGAGCTCGAGTAGCAGTGAAGATGAAGGTGATCGTCGCAAGAACAAGAAGTCGTCCAAGAACCTGAGCGGGCTGAGCTGCTTCGCGAGAGACGGCTTCTGCACCATGGCGCTGAGCTCCGGCAGCAAGAAGAGCACACAGAGCGACTCGGACTCTGATTCCGACGACGAGGTGCGTGATGAACTTCCCTTCTTGCGCCAGGAGAATGAGAGGCTTGGCTTTTTGCTTGATAACCGTGATGACATGCTTAGAGAGGCCAAGAAAATGAGAAAAGAGCTTAGGGCTTCACTCGAGGATGCTAGGACTAGAGTGGCTGAGCTAGAGACACAGGTGCTTGATAGCAAGCTTGAGATTGATTCCCTTAAGGCTAGCCCTGTTGTTTCAGATGAGGTTGATTGTGCTAATTGCTCCATATTTCTTGCTGATCTTGCTTTGTTCAAGGAGAAGCATGCCTCCAAGTGTGAGGAACTAGATGTGCTTAGGGTTGAAGTGGCTGAGCTTAAGTCTAGATCTGCTTTGCTAGGTGCTTGCACTTCTTGCCCTGTTTTGCATGCTAAGATCGATGAGATGCATGCCTACACTAGTTCTCTTGAGTCTAAATTGAAGGAACCCATGCCTACATTATTCTCTACCTGTGAAATGCATGCTTTGAAAAATTTGGAACTTGCACATTATGTTGATCGTTTGCAGGATGAGAATGATGACTTTAGGAAGTGGATGGGTTGGTTGTCTGGTCATGAGCCTCAGTTGAGGATGATGATCGAGGCATTTAAGAGGCAGGATGGTGAGGGACTTGGGGCAAAGAAGGTTGGTGAGGGAAGTGGAGAGAATATTCCAGAGCCACCAAAAACCCACCACAAAAATGATTTCCCTCCAAAACCCAACCATCTTAGGAACCGACTAGACACAACCCCAGCTCCACCCATATTTCCTACACCCACAAATGATCTCCAAAAGCCTATCAAGTTTGTGAGCAGTACCGGGAAAGTGTTCTTTGGGAAAGTGAGTGAGAAGGCTAGTGGGGAGAAATCGGTGGAGGAGTTGAGTGGAGAGAAACCATGTGAGCAGCCCCAATCCAAGCCCAAAACTAAGCTTGTGAGGTTCCATTGTGGCTATTGTGGAAGAGATGGCCATAAAGATGAGTTTTGCTTCAAGAGGAAGCGAGAGGAGCGAATGGCGAAGGAGTGGGCTAACTGGGACAAGTACACCCTTCCAGTGGTGTACTTAAGTCTCGTGTGCAGATTCCCAGGGCCAAGGCAAGTGTGAGGATAGTTCCGGCTTGGGGTGAGCGAAAGAGTGCAGGAGGTGCTGCTGGAGGAGTGAAACCGGTCAGACCGGTTTTGGAACCGGTCAGACCGGTTTGGGGTCTGCAGAATGACAAGTTTGGTTTTCGTGCTCGTACAGGTCCGAGGGTTTTTCTGGAGGTCGTGGTTCTGGTGGTTGGGCTGGAGAGTTTGCAGGTGGTCAGGTTGCTAGGCATTCTCCCCCTCGAGTTCACTACGGGGATGGGAGGAGTCGTAGCTTTGAGAAGGAGAGGAGGGACGGTCCACGGGTTCTCTTTCATGGTTTTAGTCCTCCTCGAGGCAGAGAGGGATGGTTCCCTCAGGGTGGTTACCGTGGTGGTGTTCGTGGAGGTAGCTTTGGTAGGAGAGATGCTTTGGTTGGTGCTAACCCCACTTTCGAGCAAATGGCTCGGCACTGGTTTTACTCTTTTGGTACTAACCCCAGTGCTGAGTCGTTTGGTCGCTCACGTGCTCATTTTGAATTTCAGGGGGGAGACTTGAAGAACATTTGGTTGATTGACTCCGGTTGCTCGAGGCATATGACCGGAGACAGGGGGTGGTTCTCAAGTCTCGTCCCGGTGGTGACGAAGAGGTACATCACTTTTGGGGACAACGGGCGTGGGCGTGTGCTTTCAGAAGGTGAGATCAAAGTGAGTGACAAGATCACTGCGAGGCGTGTTGCTCTTGTTCAATCTGCGGGGTACAATTTGCTTTCGTGTCCCGGCTTGTTGGATGAGGGCTTTGAGGTGTTGTTTCGGCCAGGTGGTTCTCGGATTGTGGACTCTCGAGGGGACCTTGTCTGTATGGTCGTTCCCGAGGGTCAAGTGTTTCGTGCTGATTTTTCTCAGTCTTCGGGTGTGGAGTGTTGTTTCTTGGCTGGTTCTTCGAGTGATTTGTGGAAGTGGCATAGGAAGTTGGGTCACTTGAGCTTTGACCTTTTGTCTCGCTTGAGTAAACTCAATTTGGTCCGAGGATTGCCACGGTTGAGGTTTGAGAAAGAGTTGGTTTGTGCGCCTTGTAGGCATGCCAAGATGGTAGCCTCTTCTCACCCGCCTCTCACCGATGTGATGACTGAGCGTCCATGCGAGCTGCTCCATATGGACCTTGTTGGCCCAGCTCGTGTGCGATCTGCGGGTGGGAAGTGGTATGTCCTGGTTGTGGTGGACGACTATTCTCGGTATGCATGGGTGTTCTTTCTTGAGGATAAGGGGGGAGACGTTTGGTTTTGTTTGAGATCTAGTCTTGAGGTTGAGGAACGAGAGGCACGGAGATGCCATACGAGCAATCCGCAGTGATAATGGCTCGGAATTCAGAAACTCTCGTTTTGAAACCTTTTGCCATGACTTGGGTCTTGAGCACCAGTTTTCGAGTCCATATACGCCTCCCCAGAATGGTGTTGTAGAAAGGAAGAACAGGACCTTGTGTGAGATGGCTCGGACGATGCTTGATGAGCATAGGACTCCGAGGAGGTATTGGGCTGAGGCGGTGAATACCGCGTGCTATGTGTCGAACAGGATATACCTCAGAGTGCTCAAGAAGAAGACATGCTATGAGTTGATGCATGGTCGCACACCCAAGGTGAGTCACTTCCATGTCTTTGGCTGCAAGTGTTTCATTCTGAAGAAAGGCAGGAAGTTGGATAAGTTTGAGGCTAGGTCTGTCGATGATATTTTCTTTGGTTATGCATCTCATACTAGAGCATATCGTGTGCTCAATCTTGAAACTAACCAAATCATGGAGACTTGCGAGGTAACCTTCGACGAGACAGAGCCATGTAGTCAGCTTGTCTTTGAGTGTGCAGGTGATGATGAGCTTGGCGAGGAGATCTTTCAGGAGGAGGAGCATGAACATGGTGATGATGAAGATGGCGGTGTGGTGCCCCCGGCTGAACATGGACCCACTACTTCGACTACGGTGATGGATGGACCCTCTACTACACCTACGACGACAAATCAAGAACGAGGAGAAGCTGATGTTGAGGGGGAGGTAGCATCGAGGCGAGAACCTCCCCGGTGAGTACAGATGGATCACCCAGCTTCGAGGATCATCGGCGACATGAATGAACGCACTACACGGTCGAGGGTTCGAAACAATTCCCATTTGGCTCATGCTGCGTTTGTTGCTACTTTTGAGCCCAAAGACATTGGACACGCACTATCTGATCACAATTGGGTTAATTCGATGCATGAGGAGTTGGAGAACTTTGAGAGGAATCAAGTGTGGGAGTTGGTTGACCCTCCCCAGGGTGTAAGCCGATTGGTACAAAATGGGTGTGGAAAAACAAAGAGGGAGATAAAGGTGAAGTGGTGAGGAACAAGTCGAGACTTGTCGCTCAGGGGTTCAATCAGAAGGAGGGGATCGACTACGAGGAGACCTTTGCTCCTGTAGCTCGTTTGGAGGCGATTAGGATCCTTCTAGCCTTTTCCGTGGCTAAAGGGTTCAAGTTGCACCAAATGGATGTGAAGAGTGCTTTTCTGAATGGTGTGTTGGAGGAAGAAGTGTATGTGAGGCAGCCTCCGGGGTTTGAGAGCGAGAAGTACCCCCACCGGGTGTACAAGTTGAGGAAGGCGCTGTATGGGCTGAAGCAGGCGCCTAGAGCTTGGTACGACAAGTTGAGGGGGTTCTTGTTTGAGAGAGGTTTTGAGATGGGGAAGGTCGATCAGACCTTGTTTTTGCTGAGGCAGGGCAGAGATATCCTGATTGTGCAGGTGTACGTGGATGATGTTGTCTTTGGTGGCTCGTCTAACTCTCTTGTTGTAAGGTTTGCAGATGATATGAGCAGGGAATTTGAGATGAGCATGATGGGTGAGTTGCAGTTCTTCCTCGGGCTACAAATCAAGCAATCAAAGGAAGGAACATTTGTGCACCAGGCTAAGTACAGCAAGGACATTGTGAGGAAGTTCAAGATGGAGGATTCTAAGGCTATGACGACGCCGATGAGTACGACTACAGCTCTTGATGCGGACGAGGAAGGTGAACACGTGGACCAGAAGGAGTACCGGAGCATGATCGGGTCACTCCTCTACTTGACGGCGACGAGGCCGGACATACAGTTCTCGGTGTGTCTGTGCGCTCGTTTTCAAGCGTCTCCGAGGACTTCGCATCGGCAAGCGGTGAAGCGAATTTTTAGGTACTTGCGTCACACTCCCGACTTCGGCCTTTGGTACTGCGTCCTCTTCTTTGGCGCTTCATGGTTTTTCGTACGCGGATTTTGCCGGGTGTCGGTTGGATAGGAAGTCCACTTCGGGACTTGCCGCTTTTTGGGTTCTTCTTTGGTGTCTTGGTCTTCCCGCAAACAGTCGAGTGTTGCTCAATCCACTACCGAGGCCGAGTATGTTGCCGCTGCTAGTTGTTGCTCTCAGCTCCTTTGGATTTCATATACCATGAGTGACTTTGGTGAGGAGTATACCCATGTCCCACTTCAATGTGATAGCACCAGTGCCATAAGCGTTGCAAATAACCCAGTGCTACATTCCAAAACCAAGCACATAGAAGTGAGGTATCATTTTCTGAGAGACAACGTAGAGAAAGGGAAGATAGCTTTGATCCATGTACCCACACATGACCAACTAGCCGATATCTTCACCAAACCCCTAGATCAAGCAACTTTCACTCGTTTGTGGGGGGAACTTGGTGTGTGTTTTATTTCTTGAGTTGGGTGTGTGGGAGCTCCTTTGTAGCATATGTATAGTTTCCTTTGTGCATTTCTTGCATTTGGCATGGCATATGTAACATGATGTATAGGCATCCTTGTATCTTAGATTGCATGCATTTTGTATCATATGCATTGGATAGGAAAAGCTTCTCCTATATACTTTGTTCACCATGGGATGATATATATGCTTTTGTGAGCTTGTTTGGTATGCTATGGTTAGCTTGGCTTAGCTCTTGATGATCTTGTTGAATGATCCATGGTTGATGGCTATTCTTTTGAAAAATGTCACATACATGCTCTCTCATGTGTAAGTGCCTTTATATGATCTTGACATGTTTTAGTGGCTTGGTTATGCTCAATTTGTGGTTGGATAGCTAGTTTATTGATCATATGGGGCCAAAGGCTCATTTGCCATCATGAATGTTTAGCCCTCTTGCTTTATCTTATGGAGGGGCATAAGTTCCTTTTTGTCGCAAAGACATTTCATGTACCAATTATGAATCTGAAAATGAAATGTAAAATGCTTGGAAAATATGTTCCCATGTCATATGTGCTGAAATTAATTTGCTTTAGGTGCTAAACCGTTGCATGATGCCTACCAATGAGAAGTCTCGTACATAGAAGTAGGCACATGGCTCGGTGGCTTTGACATGACATGAGGTGCTTGTGGGTGTTTGTGATGGTCTTATGATTAGAATGGCTGTCCTAGCATGAAGTTTGTGTGGCTTTGCCATTTTGACTTGTTTTGCTCATGTTTAGGTTTTTGCTTGTGAGAGAGTAACTTTTCGCAAAATTACTCAAATCCTTTTTAGCCTTGTCCAATGGTTGTAAAACTTGGTGATCATGTAGTTGAGGTCATTACGAACCTGTAGAGTATCTAACTTGCTCATTTGGACATGTGTAGCATCTTGTGATGATTTTTGTATACTTGAGAAGCTCTAGGTTGCATTTGTGCCTTGATTCATGCATTGGCAACAAGGGGGAGAAAGGAAGGCGGAGAAAAGTTGCTTTGTATCACTGGAACCTATCCCAAGTGTCAAGGGGGAGCTTGTGCATTTCTTTTGCATTTTTGGCTTTTGGGGGTGTGGTCTGCTGTGTGAAATCGGCCTGACCGGTTTTGGAAACCGGTCTGACCGGTTTTGGTGGAACCGGCCTGACCGGTTATGGGAACCGGTCTGACCGGTTTGTGCCCAGAATTGGCACTTGATCAAGGGGAACTTGCATATGTGCAGGGGGAGCTCTTGTGTGCTTTGGTGGTTTGTGTTCTGTGCTTGAGCATGGTTTTTGTCTCGGATGTGTCGAGCCGTTGCCCTTGCCTAAGGGGTCCGAGACTTGTCTTCTTCAAGTGATCTCGTTCTTTGCCTTTCTCGGCTTTTGATTGCTTGTTAGAGTTTTTTTTTCTGTTTCTTTTCTGTTTTCCTTTTCTCTTCAATTACCAAATATGTGTGTTGTCAATGCACTCATCAAGGGGGAGATTGAGGACCATGTGTGGTTCGAGGACCGGTGGATGGTCGCTTCCTTGTGTGATGAGTGATTGTCAACGTTGTGTGGACTGATTCTTGGCTAAGTATTGCAGGTGCAGGTTGCGGCTTGACTCGTGTTGGTGCAGGTGAAGAACAAGCGCGAAAGGTCGTTGCCGGTGAGGCCTCCAGGTGTGGAGAAGACAAGTAGGCTTCGTTCGAGGGACCCGGTGGCCAGCGGGGTCGAGTGCGGGCCGTATGGTGGAAAGAACAACAAGATGAAGTCGGTGGACGGTTTCTTGGTTGAGCCACAAAACCAAGGTCGAGCCGGGACTTCATGGGAGCTAAGTCATGAGTGGTGATTGGCGGAGGCTACATCAAGTTCGCGGGGTTTGCGGTGGTTCACCAGAAAATCACCGGGTTACTCGGCTGAGCCACAAAGCCGAGGCCGAAGACCGGGCGTGGCTGTCTGGCCAAAACCGGCCTGACCGGTTTGGAGAACCGGTTTGACCGGTTTGGGGTCGCAGGGCGCCGGAAGCTTCGAGGCGGAGGACACGCGTCGGGATCGCAAGGCTTGCGTCGAGGCTACGCAGGGTGCGGTCGCGGGGCATCCGTCCGATGGTGAAGACATGAAGACTTCCAAATCCGCCCTTGAGGGGCTTGTATCCCTAGTTATTAGGAAAGGGTATTTTAGACTTTCGGTTGCCTCCATACTGAAGGATCAGATGGCGACTAGAGAGGGGGGAGTGAATAGGAGCCGGTAAAAATTCTTCCCAAAGAATCCGGCCTATACCCAAGTCATATCCCGGTCACACACAAGCGATGGATCGAATCAAACACCAATCGCCAAGACAACGAGGTTATGGATCAACCTCTAGCCTTAGGAACGATTCCTTGAAGCACACGCAGAAGCACGAGAAAGGAAGGGAGGAATCGAACCAAGAAGCAAAGCTCACAGGCTCTGGCGGACAGTCCGGCCAGGTGGGGCGGACCGTCCGCACTGGCCTCGCGGACCGTCCGCCAACGTACCGCGGACTGTCCGCACAGGTACGGCGGACCATCCGGCCTGGGCCACGGACTGTTCGTTAAAACCAACGAGAACCACCAGAAGCGAACCCCGTAAAACGGATCGTCCGCGAGGAGCACGCGGACTGTCCGCCAGGCACCCGCGGACCGTCCGCCCGCTGCTGCGGACCGTCCGAAACTTCGTCCAACCAAAACTCAAAATCACGACGGATCGAAACGAAAGGCGAGCAAGAACACGAAGAACACCTGACGAACTCGTGCGGCGCGGACCGTCCGCCTGGACGCCGCGGACCGTCCGCGAGGCTCGGACAGAGCAGAAAACAGCCCGACCTCGAAGGTCAACTCCCCCAAATCATCATCGGATTTCCCAAACGGTTGAAGCTGTGGAGACAAGGGTTTGGGGACTTGAAAAGCGTCACACAAGGATGCTATAGCCCAAAAATCTTGCCTCCTAACTCCCTAAATCACCGGGAATCGCGAATCCTTTGAGCACCACCAAAAGCTACAGCACCGAACGAAAATCCTTGAATCGAAGTGGTTTCCCGGCGTTTGAGGGCACAAGATCAATCACAAAGATGCACGACACATCTATCCATGTTTCCCTCAAAGAAATCCGGGGAGAAACCCACTCAAATCTGCGGAATCACACCGAGAACAAAGGCACGAAAACAAGCACAAAAAGACCACGAAAAACACAACTCCGAATCTTCTATACAAACCAGGAAAGATTCACAAGGTCTAGCATGCCGCCCTAGCATCCATCCCTCTCAATAAATCTCTCATGAAGCTCTCATGCTAGCCTAGAGAAAATGGAAGAAAAATAGCTACGAAAATGAGAAATAGGAGGGGGGAAATGAAACCCTTAGTCCCAGAGAGAGAGACACTCACACACCCTCATGGCTTATATATCGGGTCCCGTCGGAGTGGTAAATGACTCGACTACCCCTAACTTAACTACTGGCGATACAACCCACGCAGGGGCATTTAGGTAATGTTTGTGGGTCTTGCCATCGGACGGCCACGCCTTTGCCGCACCCCGCGTCCTCCCGACGCACGCTTCGAAGCTTGCCGACACGCCCGGATCCCGTCTCCGTCGTGTTGGGCCCTCAGACTTGGTTTTGAGGCCCAAACCAAGAAACCGTCCTTCGATGGTTTTGTGGGCAAACCACCAAACCCCGCATGCTCGGTCCGGCCTCCCGCCAACCCACTTGACTCGACCGCCACCGTGCACCGGCTCGATTGTCCATGACTTCGTCTTGCTCGTATCGCCACCATGTGGCCCGCACCTAGTCCCACCGTCCACCGGGTCCCTCGAACCGAGCCTACTTGTCTCTCCATCTCCCGGAGGCCCCTCAAGGCTGAAGACCTTTCGCGCCCATTCTTCACCTGCAACAACACGAACTAGGCCGCAGCCTACACCTGCGCACTAAGCCAAGAGTCAGTCCAACACCCGTTGTCAATCACTCATCACTGAGGAGCGGTCATCCATCGACCACCGGGACGCTCCTGGTCCTCAATCTCCCCCTTGATGAGTGCATTGACAACACACAACGCGAAATGAAATTCAGAGAAAGAAAGGAAGGAAGAAGAAAGAAAAACAAAGAAGCTCAACTCATGACCAAAACCAAAGAAAGGCAAAGAAAGGTCACAAGCCAAGCAAAGCACAAACTCCACACTGAAAACAGCAAGAAAGCTCCCCCTGAACAAATGCAAGCTCCCCCTGAACATGTGGATGCAAACTTCCAAATTTCAGCTCACCTCTGCTGAATTTTCATTAAGCTCACCTCTTCTCCCCCTTGTTGACAATGTATGAATCAAGGTGAAAATGCAGAAATGCAAAAAAAAGCATATAATCATCTACATGAGCTTCTCAAATAGGCCAAATCTAGTGTCAAAGGCTAAAAATGAGACAAAGATCACACATATGAATCATAGCATAGTCAAAGCATTGCCACAAGTAATATAGGAAAATACAAGCATGTGACAAAGCAAAATTTTCAGATTTAAGCAGTTTTACCAAAAGAAGGCTCGCTTCACATGTAAAAGCCTATCCATGTCACACTTGAGCCACAAACATGCATACCATTCAAAGATCATACAAGGATATCAAATTCTCAGCAAAAGATCATGGCAAACACCCATAAAGCAAAGCATGTCATGTCAAAGCTCATGAGCCATGTGTCCACTTCGGGGAGACTTCTCCACTGGTGAACATCATGCAACATGTTTTGCACCCATATGTGAAAGATAAGACATTTTAAGCATAGACATGATGGATGGAGCATTTTTCAAGCATTATACACTTCTTTTCAAGATTAAATCATTTCATGGTACATGAAGTGCCTTTGCGGCAAAAAGAAGCTTATGCTCCCCCATGAATGCAACATAGGCTAAACATTCACAATGATATTCAGCCTTTGGCCCAAATGCAAGGAAAAGGCATCCAAGCACAATCTAAGCATGAAAAGCACATTTAGACCAAACTGTGACATGGATACACTACCACACACGAGTGGAGCACATTTCACCAAAAATTAGTCAAGATTAGCATTTATTTCAAAAAGGGCTATCTCACCACACATATATCTCAAATATTTCAAGAGCATAGCCTCACATCACCATTTCTCCACACATATGACAAAAATCTCACAAATAGCCAAAGAGACTTAAATAAGGCATATGAAAGAAGCTCATCATCCTAAAATGCAATATGATACAAATGCAACATGATATATGACAAAATGGCTATCCCACCATGGTTTATACATCAAGCAAAGCATGTATATACATCAAAGTAAAACATGGTATGATACATATGATACAAAAGAAAAACCCCCAAGAATCAACTAGAAAGGGCAACAAACCCCACGTTCCCCCGCAAGCGCACAAATGTAGCTTGGTCGAGAGGCTTTGTAAAGATGTCGGCTAGCTGATCTTGGGTAGGGACATGACTCAACACAATGGTTCCTTTTTCCACATTGTCCCTCAAGAAATGATACCTCACTTCTATGTGTTTGGTTCGGGAGTGAAGCACCGGGTTTTTGGCTACGCTTATGGCACCGGTGCTATCACAAAGAAGTGGGATGCGGGTGCACTCCTCACCAAAGTCTCTCAAAGTGTATGAAATCCACAACAAGCGGGAACAACAACTCGCGGCGACAAGATACTCCGCCTCGGTGGTAGACCGAGCTACACTAGACCGCTTGCGGGAAGACCATGAAACCAACAAAGACCCAAGAAAGCGGCAAGTACCGAAGTAGACTTCCTCTCGACTCGACAACCGACAAAATCCGCATCGGAAAAACCATGAAGAGAAAGAGTCGAGGAGGACGAATACCAAAGGCCAAGACCAAGAGGGCGTAGGTACCCGAAGATCCTCTTGACGGCCGTCGATGTGATGTCCTCGGCGAAGCTCGAAAACGAGCGCACGGACACACGCCGAACCGTATGTCCGGCCTCGTCGCCGTCAAGTAGAGGAGGGAGCCGATCATGCTCCTGTACTCCCGCTGGTCCACTGGTTCTCCATCCTCATCCGCATCCAAAGTGGCCGTACTCCCCATGGGAGTCGACATCGGCTTCACATCTTGCATCTGGAACTTCCTCAGCATGTCTTTCGTGTACTTGGTCTGGTGCACGAATGTACCGTCCTTCACTTGCTTGATCTGCAGCCCGAGAAAGTACTGCAACTCGCCCATCATGCTCATCTCAAACTCCCTGCTCATCTCATCTGCAAACTTGGCAACAAGGTTATGTGACGAGCCACCAAAGACAATATCATCCACGTATATCTGAACAATCAACAAGTCATTTCCATGCTTGAGGAGAAACAAGGTCCTATCCACGGTACCCATCACAAACCCTCTGCTCAACAGAAAACCTCTCAATCTCCCATACCAAGCACGGGGCGCTTGTTTCAACCCATACAGATCCCTTTTCAACTTGTACACCTTGTGTGGGTACAACTCGCTCTCAAACCCAGGTGGCTGCTTCACATACACCTCCTCCTCTATGACCCCATTCAGAAAGGCACTCTTCACATCCATCTGAAACAACTTGAACCCTTTAGCCACGGCAAAGGCTAAAAGGATCCGAATTGCCTCAAGACGGGCCACATGAGCAAAGGTCTCCTCATAGTCGATCCCCTCCTTCTGACTAAACCCCTGAGCAACAAGTCTGGACTTGTTCCTCACAACCATCCCATTTTCACCCTCTTTGTTCTTCCAAACCCACTTGGTTCCTATAGGATGGCAATTTGGAGGCGGTTCAACTAACTCCCACACCTGGTTCCTCTCAAAGTTTTCCAACTCCTCATGCATATAATTGACCCAGTTTGCATCAGATAAAGCGTGTCCAATGTCATTGGGCTCAAAGGTGGCAACAAAAGCAGCATGAGCAAGGAATTCCTGGACCTTGACCGTGTACACTACGGGAGAAGCAATATTCCCCGAGTGCCACATGCTTCCCCGAGTGCCAAAAATCGGGCACTCGGGGAAGAATTGCACTCGGGGAAGATAGACTTCCCCGAGTGCCTAAAAGGGCAAAGCACTCGGGGAAAAAAGGCACTCGGGGAAGGCCATCTTCCCCGAGCGCAACACTCGGGGAAGAAAGGCACACGAAAAAGAAAAGTTGCATTTGACGGCGCAAATAGACGGAGCCGTTTAAAAAAATTGGAAAAGCTCTTCCCCGAGTGCCAGGGACAAGGCACTCGGGGAAGGTTACCTCTTCCCCGATTGCCTTGTCCCTGGCACTCGGGGAAGGGCCTCTTCCCCGAGTGCCTAGTCACTGGCACTCGGGGAAATATTTATTTTTTTTTGTTTTTTTTGCCCCAATTTTTTTGTGAGGCCTTCAAACAATATTTAAGACCCTCTGCCCAAATTTGGCTTACTTTTGAAGTTTTTTGTTATATTTCGTTAGTTTTTTCTTTTTCTTGAATTTTTAGGAAAAGTTCAAATTTGAACTACAGGTACATGAAATCATATAATTTGGCGATTCAAAAAATGATATCCATGATATTTGGTGTATATTGAGGCCTTTTCCAACAACTCACATGAAATATCGAGCATCTTGTTGTCGTGACATGACTAACAACATACGGGAAAAGTGTTTCTGAATTACAGAAAATTCGGACGAAGTCCAAAAAAAACGAAACTTGTCGGGACATCGTGTTATCACATGTAGAGGTTGTGTGCAACAGTTGAGAAGATTTCGAGCAAGTTGCGATGTGTGATGCCTGAAACCCAGACATCTCCACATGTGATCCATGTGATAACACACCAGGAGATGTGTGAGTTGGAGGCATCAAACGTCGCAGACTTGCTCGAAATCTTCTCAATTGTTGTACACAACCTCTACATGTGATAACACGATGTCCCGACAAGTTTCGTGTTTTTCGGACTTCGTCCGGATTTTTTGTACTTTAGAAACACTTTTTCCTTATGTTGTTAGTCATGTCACGACAACAAGATACCCGATATTTCATGTGAGTTGGTGGATAAGGCCTCAATATACACCAAATATCATGAATATCATTTTTTGAATCGCTAAATTATATGATTTCATGTACCTGTAGTTCAAATTTGAACTTTTCCTAAAAATTCAAGAAAAAGAAAAAACTAACGAAATATAACAAAAAACTTCAAAAGTAAGCCAAATTTGGGCAGAGGGTCTTAAATAATGTGGGAAGGCATCACAAAAAAATTGGGGCAAAAAAAAACAAAAAAAAATATATTTCCCCGAGTGCCTTGTCCCCGGCACTCGGGGAAGAGCCTCTTCCCCGAGTGCCTTGTCACCGGCACTCGGGGAAGATTTTTTGAAAAAAAAGGCCTGCCAGTTTTTCCCTCGCTATAGCCGGCCCCGCGCCCCCATGAAAAAATGAAAAAAACAAAACGCCCCGCGCCCCCCCGCCCCCCCCCGCGACCCCACGCGCCCCCCGCGCCCCCGCCGCGCCCCCGCGCCCGCCGGCCCGCGCCGCCGCCGCCCACTCCTCCCCGCCGTGCGCCCGGCCCCCGCCCCGTCGCCGGCCCTTCCCCGGCCACCGCCCGGCCGCGCGCGCGGTGCGCCCGCCCGCCCCGCCCGGCCTCCCGCGCGCGCGGCCGGCCGCCGGATCCGGCCGCCCCCGCCCGGCCCCTCCTCGACGCCCGGCCCCCGCCCGCCGGCCGCGCGCGCGCGCCCGCCCGCCCCCGCCCGGCCACTCCCGCGGCGCGGCCGGCCGCCGGATCCGGGCCGCCCCGCCCGGCCCCTCCTCGACGCCCCGCCCCGGCCCCTGTACTGTGCAGGTACACTGTTTTTTTTTTGCAGTTTCCTATGATCTTGTTGTGTCTCCTTCTCCATCGTATGATAAGCCAAGTAGTACAAACATGTGTGGTGATATATAGCAGCAGGGCTTGATCAACATAAGTGCAAACATGCTGTTTCCTACTGTTATATGTTTTCTTGTGCAAAAGAATGCAATAAATCTTGTGAATGCTGCAAAACAGGTAGAGCACTTCATCCTGCTCGGTGACCAAGTCAGCATCCAATTGTTAATAACGTTTCTAATTATGGGCTGAAAGAAATAGTACACATCAGGCCGGTTTACATTTAACTAGTAATTAAATCTAAACTGCCAATTTTTCATGGATGAAAATTATCAGTTGTGCCCTGGTTCTGTTAACAAAAATCCATTTCAATCAGACTGAAATGTAGGATGTTTTAAAAGTTTAAAGACGAGGACTTTTTTAGGAATAATGATGAAATTATAATGCTGAGTAAGATATACCCCGCCGATGTCTTCAAAGTTCATTGTGGATGTGTGGCCTTCGTGCCGGAATTGTGGATGCGTGGCCTTCGTGCCCGAATTGTGGATGCGTGGCCTTCGTGCCTTATATGTGTTGTCGGTCATTGAGCCAACATCTTTCTTCCAGGTTTTGGAAACCTCCCCGTGCAGGGGAGGTTCTGCCGAAATTTTGTACTTATAGTGCTGTTTTTTTGTTTTGCGGAGCAGGACCTGTCGGAGGGAACCCGGAGCACCTCGGCTTGTCTCCACCGCCACCCTAGGTATAATTGAGCTCTTTCCTTACCGTTGTCGTACGTCGATCGGTGTAGCCCAGTTAGGCGTCTCCCGTCCGAAACAGATACAGTTGGAGATATGCGAATCTTTGTATATCTTTATGACTGTATCTGTTTCGGATTGTCCACGTTTTTTGGACAGCCCACGGATGCGTAGATGTGTTAGTTTCCATGCTCTGCTCGGATCTGAGATGGAGTTTCGGCACCACCTCCTCGTTGTTCTCCGGATACACACTCTCCCTTCCAGGACGTGTATCGGGAGAGCAGCGGGGAGGTGCTGCCGAAATTTTGTCTCGGATCAGAGTAGAGCATGGAAACTAACCTCATCTACGCATCCGCGGGTGGGATTAGGACCTATCCTTACCTATTAGACAATAGGCACGCCATGCAGATGCGATTGATGGTTATGTTACTACATTATGTGTATATGCTAGAGAATGGATAACCGTGACTGGATGTACACGGGACGCCCAAGTCAGGCTCAAGTAACTCGTGAATGGATGGATAAGACCGAGAAATTCTTGGACCATGCGTTTAAGGAAGCCAAGGGAGCGGGGGTCACGTTTTGTCCATGTAGCCAATGTAAAAACAAGAAGAAAAAAAAGGGAAGTCATGTTGAAGGATCTTTGCAAGTACGGATTTATGTCAAACTATACCCGGTGGGTGTGCCATGGTGAAGCCTATCGTCCCAGAGAGGAGGCCGTGAGACAACGCTTGGAGGCATTTAATGGTGATGGTGGGGTAGCAAGATGGTTAGGTGACTATGAGGATGCGACGTTTGCTGAAAGGCCTACGGAGGACGAGCGGGATGATAAGGAGGAGGAGCTAGAGCCGAGTGCTAAGGCGTTCTTGGCCATGATGGAGTCCGCACAGAAGCTCCTACATGAGAAGACAACGGTTACTCAACTTGATGCCATTGGGCGCTTACTGGGGTTGAAGTCCCAGTACAACATGACTCGAGCCTGCTTCGATGCTATGATGGCAATTATTGGGGGACCGCTGGGAGGGTCATCATCTTCCGAGCAACTTGTACGAGTCAACGAGACTCCTTCGGGCACTGAAGATGCCGTATGATCAGATACATTGTTGTCCGAAGGGGTGCGTCCTATTTAGGGAAGAACACAAGGATGCAAAGTATTGGTAAATGTGTCACCACATGGTAAATGTGCTCGCCCAAACGATGACGATTACAACTTGAACCCACCCACGGATAACGAGGAGTTTTATCAACAAGATGAGGGGCTACCAGGGATGCTTGAGATAGACTTAACTGAAGATATTGAAATGGAAGTAGACGAGGAATGGATTGTTGACGAGGAAGCTGCAGATGAGGTGCATGATCCGAGAGACTTGAAAATGCTTGATGGACTACAACTAGACAATGACAGCGATGAGGATGAGGCTGTTGACGATTTGCAGGCTCTTGATAGTGATGACGAGACCTATCGTCGAAATAATCCCGATCATGAAGAATATTAGAAATACATGTAATACTTCTCGTTTTAATTTTAATACTTGTAAATACATTTTTTTTGTTTTGCTTCCTTGCTAATTACTTCTCGTTTACCAAGACTAATACTGGTTTATTTGTTTTAATTGCAGGTGATGGGGCCCACTAGGAGGTGTCGCTCGACTTACTCGAGACAGCGGGAGCCGGAGCCGGAGCTAGCGACTGGGGAGCCGGAGCCCTCACAGAGGCAGAGGAGGGCTAGGGGCACGGCGGAGACGACCTTGGCTCCTCTCGCTCTTCTAGGGGCGAGGACGTCCCTCCGCGGATGTACGACGAGGGGGGGCCCACACACGTGCGAGGAGGCGGATCCGCACGCGTACGAGGGGGCAGGGGGGTCGACTTCCTCTACAGCCTCGATACCATATAAGCGAGGTCCCAGCCAGCTCCCGAAGCGACCGATTCCTGTTGACCGCCGCCCACTGATTGCACCCCAGGGGGATAGGTAATTAAGTAACTTCATATGTTCTTCATTTGATATATAGAAAAATCGGAATAAGAACTAATAATAACTATTGTTAACCACTTGTGCGAGAACCGGATACTTGTTGAGGAGGGGGTGGAGGCTCGCAATGTCAATGGGATCTTGGGACTTCGTGTAGGGAACACTTCCCCGGCTCCGGTGTACAAGTCGGAGGAGGATGTGGAGGGAGAGTTACCCTCGTTTGACCAAAGACGCTCTCTTCCCCGCGGATGAACCGTACGAAACTTAGCGGATCGGGGTGATTTCGAGTTATGGGTAAGCCTTTCTCGCTCTACGACCCTCATTTCATTGCTTTCATTGTTCAAATAAAATAATGGATACCTCCCCGTCTTTATGCGGGACTTCTTCGGATGCCGCCCAGATAGGAGGAAAGGGCGTATCGGGGTGGCTTACGCTTCCGTAAAAGACGTGTCTCGGACTTGTATTATGAGGCCCGCTGCGGGCGCACATTGACTACAACGCCACCTACCGTAATAGAAGAATCAACGAAAGCGGGCAAGAAGTGACACGAGAGATTCGACAAGGGAGCAAGTACCTCCGGTAAATACAAAACATCTCCTATTGATCTCTTTTTAGATTATTACCTATGCCAATTTGATCTTCTGATGTCTTGTAGGTGATTCCGAGCTGGTGCGCAACCTTTTGCGATTGCTGGGCTGCTATTGTGGAGAAATGGTTGGACGCGGACTGGCAGAAGATGCACCAAGAGAAAAAAGACCACCGTATGCTGATGCCAGGTGCACCTCACCACCAGGGCAGCGCCAGCCTCAGCAAATACAAAAAGACATATGTAAGTCAACACCACTTGTCTAATATAGCCGCGTTCAATTCTAATTGATTCCTAACCACATGTTGGCTTTTTTGTAGGAGGCGGCGCACGGTGGCCGGCCAATTACCCAACTCGAGGCGTATGCTCTCGCCCACATGGGCCCGGCAAAGTCCAACATCGAGTACAACCCCGATGCGGGCCCAGAGGCGTACACAAACTCCAGCGTCCACACCCGCCTTAGTTCGTACACAGAGGCATTAAGGTTAGTCCACGGGCCAGACTACGACCCGAGGTCCGAGGAACACCTTGATCCTGAGCTATTGATGAGGATTGGGCAAGGCAAGAAGCATGGACGGTTCTACATTGGCGACGGCATCCTCGACACGGCCTCTACTCCTCCTCTCAACCGCCTACGAGCAGCGAGCACGAGCTCTAGTGTGCCCATAAGCCAGCGGCCGACAGCGATAATGTCACTCCAGGTAAGTATTCTCACTTTCATTAGTCGTTCTTTGACTTTGACTTTTACGTTCCTTAGCTCTGCATTATTGGAACATTGGTGTCAAATATTGCAGGCCGAGATGCAGCGTCTTCAGCAGCGACAGGAGGCCTTGCTTGCCGAGCGGGAGGCTGAGCGGGCCCAGCGGGAGGCTGAGCGGGCCGAGCGGGAGGCCGAGCGGGAGACGATGCAAGGTTTGCTCGCGTTCGTGCAACAACTTGGGCAGCAGCAAGGTTTGCAGATCCCAGCACAACTGCTTGCACCACCACGACCACCTCCACCACCTCGTCGAGAGTCCACCCCGGTCACCCCGGTGAGTATAAGCACAATTGTTTTACTTTTTGTGCTAATGCTTAGTGTCAAACCTAGTGTCGGCCTTCGTGCCTGATGTGTTGATTTGTCGGCCTTCGTGCCGGAGTTGTTGATTTGTCGGCCTTCGTGCTGGAAATGTGTTTGTCGGCCTTCGTGTCGACCTTCTTGCAGGTTTTGGAAACCTCCCCATGTAGGGGAGGTGCTGCCGAAATTTTCAACTTTTCTTTACAACTTGGATTTTTATCTTGTTACTCACGTGCAATTTCTTTTTATTCAGCGGCTCTCGGGGGCGTCGTCGAACCATGTCGGAGGGTCGCCGGGGACGCACGTCGGGGCATCCCCAGCCGGAGCATCGCCGGGGTCGCATGTCGGGGCAGCCCCAGCCGGAGCATCGCCGGGATCCCAGTTGCCGTGAGCCACCCACGGACTCGTTTATATGTATTGCACTTGTGAACTTGGAATAATGTGTACTTTTGGATATGTGGTTTGTATGTGTACTTTTGGATATGTGGTTTGTATGTGTACTTTGGATATGTGGTTTGTATGTGTACTTTTCGATACGTGGTTTGTACTTTTGTGCACTCATTTTTATGTATTCCGGATATATTTGGCCACACTTTTCGATGTGTCGTTTTTCATTTATAAATGTGGTTTGTGAGATATTGAAGTTGAATTGTGACTTATATAAATATATGTTTTATTTGTCACACGGTAAAGCAAAAGAAAAAAACAAAAAAACAAAAAAAAGGGAAGGGGTCTTCCCCGAGTGCCTGGGCACCTGGCACTCGGGGAAGAGGAAATTAAAAAAAATGGCCACGGGCCTTCCCCGAGTGCCCTGGCACCTGGCACTCGGGGAAGACAAAAATAATAAAAACCCAAAGCCTTCCCCGAGTGCCTTGGCAACTGGCACTCGGGGAAGAATTTTCAAAAAAAACGAATATCGAGGTTAAAAAAAAGAAATTTCTTCCCCGAGTGTTGCACTCGGGGAAGAGTAAAAAAACCGTCGACGGCGTTAAATCTTCCCCGAGTGCTACCGTGGCACTCGGGGAAGTCTTCCCCGAGTGTACGATTTTTGGCACTCGGGGAAGAGCTCTTCCCCGTGAGCAGCATCCCCGGAAGCTCTTCCCCGAGTGTTGCACTCGGGGAAGGCTTCCCCGAGTGCTTTTGGCTCTTCCCCGAGTGCTTGAGGCACTCGGGGAAGCAGGTGGCTCCTGTAGTGGTAGTACGTTCGTCGATGTCCCCAATGATCTTCGACAGGGGATGCACTTCTTGAATCCGCCGGGGAGCCTCACGCCTCGAGACTACCTCCCACTCAACTTCAGCTTCTCTCGCCTGGTCCTCTTGTCGCACCATCGTTGTCCATGAAGTAGACGGTCCACGCTCCGTAGTGGTCGTAGGGGAAGTAGTGGGTACACACTCAGCTTCAGGCGCATGGTTCTCCCCATCATCATCTCCAGCTTCGTCCTTCTCCTCTTCAAAGAGGTCCTCGGCCATCTCCTCGTCACCTGCACATTCAAAGCCGAGAGAGGTACATGGCATTGTCTCGTCGAAGATTACCTTGTAAGTCTCCATGATTTTGTTAGTCTCAAGGTTAAGCACCCTATAGGCTCTAGAGTGGTTAGCATATCCAAAGAAAATACCATCACTAGACCTAGCCTCAAACTTGTCGAGTTTTCCCTTCTTAAGTGTCGGGGACCGCCCTAGGGGTCCCCTTAAACAATGGGGGAACCCTCACTTAAATCCCTGCATCAAAATAAGCTGAGCCTAACCATGCAGGAAACTAACCGTGCAGGACATGGCCCATGCGGCAGGACTCCGGAGGCCCACCAAGACGGCCCATCTGGAAGACCCCTCGAGCAGGCTCCGCCTCGCCCGAGGGCACGCTCCTCCTCGAGCGGGCTCCGCCCCGTTCGAGGGGCAACCCCCTCCTCGAACGGACTCCGCCCCGTTCGAGGGGCGACCCTTCCCTCGAGCGGTCCCGCCCCGCTCGAGGGCACGCTCCCCCTCGAGCGAGTCCCGTCTCGCTCGAGGGTCCGCTCCGTCCTCGGCTGGGGCCCGCCACGCTCACGGGCGCCCCCGCACGCGTGCGCCGGCCCTGTACTTGGGCATTTAACGCCCTGACGCCGCGGGACGGCGCCATCATGCGCCCAGGGCTCACGCCCCGGTGCCGCCACACCAACTCCCCAGGGAGGAGCCCATCCCCGCCACTGTGGGATGGACTGTGCGGTACGGCCGGTGTCAGTCCCGTGACACCGCGCGCCCACCACTGTACGGCTAACGCGCCCGACCCTCGAAAGGGGGCCGGGCGCACCCTCGATTCACTTTCCCGTGACCCTGCAGGCTAGGTAAGGGGCGCTAGGCCGGTGGATGGCCATCCCCGCCGCGTAACGGCGCGGCCGCCGTACCCACGCGTGCGGGGCGCACGCCCGACTCCGCGAGGCGCACGCCCGGGCACCGCAAGCAACCACTCCACTACCGCAGCTCATTGGGAAGGAACGCCGTTCGCCCGCTCCCCGTACCCCGTACCAGCCATCATCAGCACCTCCCTCGAAGCCTATCAGAGGACGCCATCGCCATCTGCCGCCTTCCTACCCTCGAATCGCCACTGTTCGGGTACAAGGTAGGCCATCATGGCCGGATCGCAGCGAAGATCGTCCGGACGGCCGCCCACTCTACACCGTAGCGCGACGTGCTCCCTCACGTAGCTAGGCAGCGCAGCGTGCATGTAACTCGCCGCCCCCTTGGCCTATAAAAGGGGAGGCGAGCCCCCCAGCCGCGGGGGGAGGAACGAGTTCAGTGGGACACAACACACCGTGCACTCACTCACTTATTCTCCCACAACATCTTCAGCTACTGAACAGGGACTTGGAAGCCATGCTTCCTCTCCCGCCTTGCTTGTACTTGCCCCACTACGAGCACCCCCGGTGCCGAGCAATATAGTGCCACGAGCACACCACTGCTAGACGTACGGCCCCCTCGGCCGGAACCAGGATAAAACTTTGTGTTATCTGTTGCTTGGCATCGACCATTGAGGGATAGACCTAGGCGTTATCTACTGGTTAGTGTCGGGACCATATTCCGCACCGACAGTTGGCGCCCACCGTGGGGCAAACGAGCGCCTAAGGTCATTTCGCCAACTCCCTCCATGGTGATTCGCACTGAATACCGTGCTACGCGCTACAACATGGGTAGCTCGGACCCTCTCCCGGCCGGGTTCGAGATCCGCTTCGGAGACTTGAACTTCCAGGCCACGGGGAACGGCTATCTCATGCGCCTCACCAATCGTGAGGAGCTTCGCGTGCAGCGCGAGGCCAGGTCTGCTCTGGTCTCCGCCGCACGCACGATACCGGCGCAGGCGCCCGCAGGCACGGATGCTGCGGGTCCGTCGACGCCACGACGCCGTCGCCGCTCCGGGCCGCGCTCACGCCGGGCGCGGTCCGAGCGGCGGCAAGCCGAGCGCGCCGCCGCCCAACGCGGTGCGCCCACCGTCACAACAGCCGCCACCGCCCCGGCGGGACCGCGTGCAGTCTCAGGACCACGCATCCCCATCGGGCTGCGTGGCGCCACGACGGCCCATAACGCCAACGTGAACACGACGATGCGCCGGGTTCCGCCTGGCCGCCATGTCTTCGTCGCCCAGGGATCCCGGCACTTCAGCAGCGGACGAGTCGTCCCTGGGCTCCGTCGACACGATGCCACCCGCCAACCGCCACGGGTACGCGGAGTGGGACTTCTCCGGCGTGCCGGACCCAGTCGCGTTCAGGCGCTTCCTCGACGCCACGGACTACTGGTTTGGCTGCTCCGACGACTCCAGCACCGGGAGCTACGACCCCACGCGGGAATGTTGCGCCGTCATCACCAACGACCCGGCCAACGCCGCCGGTGCGGCGGGCGCCGGAGACGGGGGAAGTCACGCCCGCCCCGGGGATCGCCACGCGCCCGGCCGCGGGGCCGAGCGCTCCCGCCGGGGCCGACGTCGACGCACGCACTGGCCCAAGCCTCGCGAGCTTGAGGCCAAGCCGGCGGAGGAGTACGGACGATGCGGCCGCTCCGCGCCTCGATGGCAGGGGAGGCCTCTCGCGCGTGGCGAACGCGCGCGGGAGCTGGGCCGACAGGTCCGTGACCGCCTCAACCCCGTCCCCAACGTCGACAATGCGGATACTCCGCCGAGGGCGAGCCAAAAGCTCATCGCCGCCGCGACGTTGCTACGCGCCATGCCGGCACCCTCGACCCCCGAGGCTCGAGACATGCACCGCGAGGTGCAGACTCTCCTTGAGCAAGAGGCCGTCCAGCAGGCCGAGAGCTCAGCCTCACGCATCCGCCAACAGGGGGACGCACGGGGTGATGATCCTGCACCAGGAGGCGAACCCTCGGTGCACGTGGGTCAACTCCGCCGACCGGGGGCGCACGCCGGCCAAGGAACGGCTCCTCGACACGCGCGGGGCGGGGATGGCGATGCCCGCAACGTCATCAACGCCGGGCGCACCGGCCAGGCGGACGCACGAGCAGCCGGGGGCTACCACCCTCGAAGGGGTGGACGCTACGACGGCGGTGAGGACCGCTCCCCAACGCGGGAGCCCCCGGCACCCGTGTGTTCGGCCGGGGAGATCCGCACGGCGGCGTTCCCCGCCGCTTCCGTCGCCCCTCAACAATCGTCAAGTACAACGGGGAGACGGACCCTCGTGTCCGGCTCAACGATTACCGCCCGGCTCGTCACCGGGTGGGGCCACCAACGACGAAGTAATCATCCGCAACTTGCCTCTCGCATCCGGGCGACGCGGCCCGGACATGGCTCGAGCACTCGCCCGCCGCCCGCATCCATAACCGGGACGATGCGGTCCACACCTTCGTGGGCAACTTCCGGGGCACATACGTGCGCCCACGGGAACTCTCGGGATCCGCGCTCCGCACGCGAGGCCGGGCGATCGCTACGGGACTTCATACGGCGCTTCTCCAAGCGCCGCACGAGCTCCCCGGCGTGGCACGCTCCGAGATCGTGCACGCGTTCCTCGAGGGCACCACGTGCCGGGACCTTGTGCGCGAAGCGGGACGCAGCGCCCGCCCACGGACTCGAACGAGCTATTCGACATTGCCACCGGCCCCGCCTGCGGGGAGGAGGCCGTGGGGGCAATCTTCGACGGCAAGAAGGGCAAGCGCTTTCGAGGGACACGCCCGCGGAGGGCAGCGGGTCCAAGGAGCCGCGCCGCAACGACAAGCGGGGCAAGAAGGGGAAGAAGCCGCGCCGCGAGGCGCGCGAGCGAGGGGGCTCAACGGCGGCAACGCTGAGGCCCTCGCTGTTGACCCGGCCCGACGGGGCCCTCGACCGGCTCCCCGAGGCCCGGGGGTGTTCGACGACATGATGAAGAAGCCATGCCCCTACCACAAGACCCCCGTAAACCACACTCTTGAGCAATGCGACATGCTCAAGAAGTTCTATGGCCGTGCCGCCGCGAAGGAGGCAGAGGCCAAGAAGGATGGGGGCGATGGCGACGCGGGTGGTTTCCCCGCCGTCGAAAAATGTGTTCCTCATCTTTGGGGGACCCTACGTCGACATGTCGACCCGGCGAGCGCAAGAAGGAGCGGCACGAAGTCCTCGCCGCGGAGAGGGCACCTCCGGCCTTTCTCAATCGGTCGAAGGATGCCATCACCTTTAGCCGGGATGATCACCCAAACCGCATCCGGAACCCGGCCAAGTACCACCGGTGGTCGATCCCATCATTGGGAACGCCGGTTTTCGAAGGTCCTTATGGACGGAGGCGTAGCCTCAATATCCTCTTCGCGCATACATTGCGCCCGATGGGAATTGGGTGGACCAGCCGCGGCCCAGCACGAAGCCGTTTCACGGCATCGCGCCCGGCAAGCAGGTTCAACCCCTCGGGCAGATCGATCTGCCCGTCTGGTTTGGGACCCCCAAGAATTTCCGCAAGGAAACCCTCACCTTCGAGGTGGTGGGATTCAAAGGGGCCTACCATGCCATCCTTGGGCGACCATGCTATGCCAAGTTCATGGAGGTCCCCAACTACACGTACCTGAAGATGAAGATGCCGGGTCCAAACGGCGTCATCACCGTCGGGTCGTCGATCGAGCACGCATTCGACTGCGACGTCGAGTGCGTGGAACATGCAGAGGCACTAGCGCTGGTAAACACACTGGAGAAGATGGTCAACGACGACCTCAGCTCCGCCGCCAAGCACGTCGGCACCTTCGAGGCCGCCGAGCAAACCAAAGGGGTCCCCCTCGACACGTCGGCCCCCGAGGGCAAGGCGTTGAGGGTCAGCTCGACCCTCGATCCTAAATAGGAAGCAGTGCTCGTCGACTTCCTCCGCGCCAACGCCGACGTCTTCGCGTGGAGCCCCTCGGACATGCCAGGCATCCCGAGGGAGGTCGCCGAGCACTCCCTTGATATCCTGCCTAATGCTCGCGCTGTGCAGCAGCGGCTGCGCCGCTTCGACGAGGAGCGGCGACGGGCAATCGGAGCGGAGCTGCGGAAGCTCCTCGAGGCCGGATTCATCAAGGAAGTGTTCCACCCCTACGTGGCTAGCTAATCCGTGCTTGTAAAAAAAGAAAAATGGGAAGTGGAGGATGTGTATAGACTACACCAGTCTCAATAAAGCATGTCCAAAAGTTCCTTTTCCTTTGCCACGTATAGATCAAATCGTTGATTCAACAGCCGGGTGTGAACTACTCTGTTTCCTTGATGCCTATTCGGGATATCACCAAATAAAGATGAAGGAGTCCGACCAGCTCGCGACTTCGTTCATCACACCGTTCGGGACATTCTGTTACGTCACGATGCCTTTCGGCCTCAGAAATGCGGGCGCAACATATCAGCGCTGCATGCAGCACGTTTTTGGGGACCATATCGGGCGGACGGTCGAGGCTTACGTGGACGACATCGTCGTCAAGACCAGGAAGGCGGACGACCTGGTTAGCGATCTTGGCATCGCGTTCAACTGTCTGCGGGCCAACGGGGTCAAGCTCAACCCCGAAAAATGTGTCTTTGGAGTGCCGCGGGGCATGCTCCTAGGGTACATCGTCTCCCAGCCGGGGAATCGAGGCCAACCCCCGAAAAGGTCGCGGCCCTCGAGCGAATGGGCCCAATTCGGGACCTCAAAGGGGTGCGAAGGTGTTGGGGTGCCTCGCCGCCTTAAGCCGCTTCATCTCGAGGCTCGGTGAGAAGGGCCTCGCCCCTCTACCGGCTGCTCAAGAAGCACGAGCGCTTCTCTTGGACCGCCGAGGCCCGGGGAAGCGCTCGACAAGCCGAAGGCATCTCCGACGCACGCCCCAATCCTTACGCCGCCGCGAGACGGCGAACCCCTCCGGCTCTACGTGGCCGCAACCACCCGGGTGGTCGGCGCCGTGATCGTCGTGGAGCGCACGGAGGAAGGGGCATGCCTTGCTCGTGCGAGAGGCCGGTCTACTACATCGGCGAAGTCCTCGTCGGACACGAAGACGCGCTACCCCCGGTGTCCGTGTCGTTGTACGCGGTGGTCCTCGCGCGGCGCAAGCTCCGCCACTACTTCGAGGCCCACCCAGTTACGGTGGTCTCTTCCTTCCCGCTAGGAGAGATCATTCGCAACCCCGACGCGGCGAGCAGCAGTGCTAAGTGGTCCGTGGAGTTGATGGGCGAGACGCTCGCCTACGCTCCGCGCAAGGCCATCAAATCGCAAATCTTAGCCGATTTCGTCGCTGAGTGGACGGACACGCAGCCGCCGCCCCTCGCATTCCGCGCGAGAGTCCGGACTCTCGTTCTTCGACGGCTCGGTGATGAAGACGGGAGCGGGTGCGGGCTTGCTCTTCGTGTCACCCCTCGGGGAGCACATGCGCTACGCAGCGCCTCCACTTCCCCGCGTCCAACAATATGGCAGAATACGAGGCCCTTCTCTGCGGCCTCAAAATCGCCATTGAGTTGGGCATCAAGCGCCTCGACGTGCGAGGGGATTCGCAGCTCGTAATCGATCAAGTCATGAAGAACGCGAGCTGCCACGACGACAAGATGGAGGCCTACCGTAAAGCGAGGCGGGCCCTCGAAGACGGATTCTACGGCATCGAGCTTAATCATGTACCCCGCCGGTACAACGAGGAAGCGTACGAGGCCGGCAAAAATAGCGTCCGGCGGATCACCGTTCCCCCCGAACGTTCGCGCGCGCGACACCGCGCAGCCCTCGGTCACCTTCGAGCCCTACCCCTCGAGCGACGGCGGACCCTCGGGGGCTCCCTCGAATCCAGCGGGTGCGGAACCCATGGAAGAGGACCCCTCGAACGAGGCGTACGTGCTCTCCCTTCTCAAGGGGTACGGCTCCCACGAGGTCGAGGCGATGGATATAGAGCCGGCTCCTGTTCAAGCGGATTGGCGGGAAAAGTACACCGCCTGGATTGCTCGAGGGGAACTCCCCGCGGATCGGGCCGCAGCCAGGCGCATCGCCAGGATGGCCAAATCCTTCGCCCTCGTCGACGGCGAGCTGTACAAGCGCGCCGCGTCAGGCATCCTCCAGCGGTGCATACCCATACCCGAGGGGCGTGAGCTCCTACGGGACATCCACGCGGGAATCTGTGGCCACCACGCCGCGCCACGCACCCTCGTTGGCAACGCGTTCCGCCAGGGCTTCTATTGGCCTACCGCGGTCGCGGACGCCAACGAAATTGTACGCACCTGCGAAGGGTGCCAGTTCTACGCCCGCAAATCCAACTTGCCTGCTCACGCCCTGCAAACGATCCCCGTCACATGGCCGTTCGCTGTGTGGGGGTTGGACATCGTCGGGCCCCTGCGAAAGGCGCCCGGGGGCTTCACCCACTTGCTGGTCGCGATCGACAAGTTCTCCAAGTGGGTGGAGGTGCGCCCCATCACGAATTTGAAGGCTGAGCAGGCGGTCACGTTCTTCACCGACATCGTCTACCGCTTTGGAGTGCCAAACTCCATCATCACGGACAACGGGTCCCGTTCACGGCCGGAAGTTCTTGGAGTTCGCGACAAGTTCCACATCCGCGTGGATTGGGCAGCCGTGGCACACCCACGGACCAACGGCCAAGTGGAACGTGCCAACGGCATGATTCTACGGGGCCTCAAACCCAGAATTTTCGATCAGCTCAACAAATCTGGCCGGAAATGGCTCCAAGAACTACCAGCAGTCGTGTGGAGCCTAAGGACCACCCCAAGCAGAGCCACCGGGTTCACACCGTTCTTCCTAGTTCATGGCGCGGAGGCCGTCCTCCCCACGGATCTGGAATACGGGTCGCCCAGGATTCGAGGGTACGACGAAGATGCTAACCAGCGAGCCCGCGAGGACTCGCTGGATCAGCTAGACGAAGTACGCCTCGTGGCGTTGATGCACTCCGCAAGGTATCAACAGTCCCTACGACGCTACCAAGCACGCAAGATACGTCGGAGGGATTTCAGCGAGGGGGACTTGGTCCTAAGGCTACGCCAAGACAACCGAGGGCGCCACAAGCTATCGCCCCCATGGGAGGGACCCTACGTCGTGGTGAAGGTGCTCAAACCGGGCACGTACAAGCTGGCCAACGAGGACGGCGAAGAACTCACCAACGCTTGGAACATCCAACAGCTACGTCGCTTCTACCCTTAGCTAGGACTTCCAAGTGTTTTCTGTCGTAAAAACGCACGGCCAACGCCCCAGTTGGTGTCACCTATGTAAATACTCCAAGTCTAATAAAAGGGCAACTCGGCTTTCCCCTGAAACCCAAGTTACCCTCGGGGGCTACTGCGGGGGGGCACCCCCCCCCCCAAATGGTCCCATTTTTTCGCGCAAAAAACGTAACAACACGCGCTAAGTTTGTTTCCTACTTCAACCTCGAGCCATGATTCGAACAGGCGCGGTGGCACCGCGGAAGGAGCGTGCGAGCCGAGAGACGCCTACGCCGCGTGGCTATGGCCCGTCTCTCTCGCCTCCAACCCAGCGGGCCCCCTGCGAAAAACGAACTCCCCTAACTAGAATCTACTCAGGAAGAAGGAGAAACAAAAGGCGTAATAAGCAAACAACTTCATTTACAGCAACTGCCTATGTTCATGAAACGATTTGTTTATTTACAAAAGGCCACGAGGCCAGAATTCTAATACACATAAACAAAAAACGGGCCTAGCGCCCAGATGCTTTCAGGCGGGTGGAGCGGCAGCATCGGCGGCGTCCGGGAAGAGGAATTCTTCGAAGGCCTCGGCGAGCGACCGGCGGCGTCGGCGAGCAAGCGCGTCCGCGCGCTCCATGGCCACCTCGTCCTCGACGCCCTCGGGCACGATATAACCCTCCGCCAGCGCCTCGAGGTTGACCTCGTAGTGGGATCGCACCACTCCGAGGGCCTTCTGGGACGCCCAAGTGCAACGCCCGCCGCATCCGCTCCGTGACGTGGCCGCCGAGGGCGCGCAGCGGCCGGCCGTGAGCCGCCGGCCCGGGCCTCGCCTTCCTCGACGACGCGGCGGTCTCGAGGGCCGCGTCACGCAGCCTCCTGCAGCCTCCCCGCTCGGAGGAGTCGTAGGAAGCTCGCGGAGGCCTCGGCCCGCCCAGCCAGCGTGCCCCAAGGCTGTGCGCAAGCCTGGAATCAACAAGACGACAAGAGATCAGAAAGGGAGAAGCGAACCCTCTAAAGCAGAAAACCAATAAACAAGTCAGAAAGTGACTCACCCTCGACTTGCTTCTTCTCCAAATCGAGGTCGCGGCGCGCGGACTCGAGCGCCAACTCGAGGCGCTGGACGGCCTCACCCTGCTCGCGGAGAGCCAGCTCCTGGCTGGCGTTGTTGATGCTGAGCGCGAGCGCCTCGTCCTCAACCTTGGAGAATGCGGCGTTCCGCTCCTCCAACGACTTCTCCGCCGCCTCGCGAGCAACGCGTTCCCGCTCCAGCGCCGTCCGGGCGTCGCCAAGGGCAGCCTGCTCCTGCTGGAGCCGCCCCTCAGCCCCCTGGCGGGCGATGCGCTCCTGCTGGAGCTGCTCCTCAGCGGCGACGAGGGCCGCGGCCTTGGCGTCGAGGGCGGCCCTCAGGTCGTCGGCCTCCTTGGCGCGCTGCTCCAACCCACGCGCCCGCTCCTCGCCCTGGCGCGCCGCGCCGCGCCCCCTCGAGCGACGTGCGGAGCTCCCGGGTCTCGGCGCGAGCGGTGGCCACCTCCGCCTCCCAGTTGGCGGCCAGCGTCCGCGTCTTGTCCAGGTCCTCGCGCGCGTTCCACAGCGCCTCGTCGCGATCGACGAGGGCTGCGCGGATCCGCTCGAGACTCGAGTGACGCGCCGTGTCCTGCCTCGAGCTCTCAGGAAGCACGTCGCACCACGCCATCGCCCGGTACACCAGCCAGCTGTCTGGCGTCCTGAGAGCATCCGCAAGCGCGTCGAAAGCGCTGCATCGCTCCCGGAGCTGGCGGGCCTCGGCGTTCACCTGGTCGAACGCGTCGTACTTCTCATGGGCGCGGCGCTCGAGCTCCTGGCATCCACACATCGAATCTCGTAAGTGCCAAGGCTTGAATGCAGCACGCGAAAACGAAAAAGAAAGAGAGACGAGCAGCCGTGGCTCACCTGGAAGACGATCCAGGCCGGGCCGCCGTGGACCCGCAGCGCCTCGTTCAACGCGCGGTTGAGCGTGGCGCCGTGGCTCCGGAGCTCGCCCCAGAGCTCCTGCTCCCCCCTGGCGTCGGCGAACGCAGGGGGATCCTCCACGGCCCCCCCCCCCCCACCTCGGGCGGGGCGACCGGCGTGGGAGGACGAGGCCTCGGCATCGTGCCCTCGGCCCCCCACTACCATGCGACCCTCGCGCCACCTCACGAGGGCCCCCCTCCCGGGGGTCGGGGGAGTTCGTGGGCCGGGCCGGCCCACCGGTTCCACCCGGGCGGCGGGGAGTTATCCGAGAGCTCCACCACCTCCGCCCGGAGACCGCCGGCGGGGAGGAGCCGCCGCTCCGCCTCCGCCGGCACCTCCACCCGCGCCTCCGCGCCCACGGGGCGCCCGTTGTGGCGCCGTGGCCGCCGCCTCCGGCCGTGCCGCCGCATCCGCGGGCGCTCCCGCAAGTTGCGCCCGCTCCGCCTCCTCCGCAAAGGTGGTCGCCACCGCGGCGGCACCTCCACCGTAGCCACCGCCGCGGCTCGCGCCTCCATGGCGACCCGGCGCCGCCGCCCCCGGCGACCTCTCGGCCGCGCCGCGGCAAGCCGATCCGCCGGCCGGGGCCTCGAGGCCCCGGCCCGGGCCTTGCGAGCTCGTGCCCGCCGCCGCGCTTGTCCCCGGGCGCGACCCCCTCGACGAACGCCGCCGGGTGGGGATCGACGCGTCCGTCCTCAGCACCTTGGCCGGTGCAAGAGGAGGAACGGTGGGCACCGCCCTGCGCAGACACGAACGGGGGGTTAGAGCATCTAATCACCAGCAAACTAAAACCAAACCAAGGAAGACAAGCTCCTTACCTCGCGGAGGAAAAGGCCCGCTTCCTTTTCCTCGAGGCCTCCGCGGACGAGGCCGGCGCAGCGGCCGTGCCGCCGCAACGCCTCCCGACGGCGCCGCCGCACGCGCGGGCACGCCCGCCCCGCGCGTGGGCGCGCCCGATGTCGCACCCCCCGACGACGCCACCGCGCGCGGGGGCACGCTCGCCCGCGCGCGCGGCACGCCCGCCGACACGCCCCTTGACGACGACGCCGCGCGCGCGGACGCGCTCCCGCCGCGCGCGGGCACGCGCGCGCGCGCGCAGCACGTCCGCCGCGCGTGCCTCCGTGGCGCGCGCCGGCACCCCCGCGCGCGCGTGCCGCTCCCCGAGCACGATTGCCGGCGGCGGGCGCCGGTGCGCCCGCCCCCAGCAAAGCCGCCCCGACGCCGCGCGGGTTCCGGCGACGGGGCGCGCGGTCGCCACCGTCCGAGGGACCCTCCCCCTCGGACTCTTCCTCCTCGTCCGCTCCGAGGACGAGGGCTCCTCGATATCCGGGGAGGAGAGCCCCGGCTCCTCGCGCGCGCCGCACTCCGCGGACCGTTGGTCGCGGCGCGCTTGGCGCGCGCCCGGCGTGCTCCCTCTTGCGCGCCGCCCGCTCCTCGCCGCTCCCGCGCGCGCCGCCCGCCGAGCGCACGGGGAGTCGGGGGTGGGTGGAACGGACTTGGCGATGTTGAACTCCACCGACCGCGCACAAGAGTGACAATGGCGAATCAAGAGACGAAAGCAAAACCAAGAACTAAAACGAAATCGAGAACCCAACTCACCCGCGGCCCATAGGGAGCATCTCGATGTCCCACGGGGTCCGACCCCGCGGCGGCGGCGTCCGGGTGTCGACGGCGCTCCGCGCCGGGTGAGCGCGTACGGCCGCTCCCGGCGGCGTCGGGAGCATCCGCGACCTCGCCGGGTCGACGGGGTTGGCCGCCTCCGTCATCTCGAAGATGCGAGTGGCCTCTCGCATCGAGGCACGACCCGCCGGTGGTGGAGGAAGGCGAGGACGCCCATCGCGTTGAGCCCGTGCTTCGCCCGGCCCGCCGCAGGCGGCGAGGACGGACTCTGCCGCGCCCGATGCGGGCCGTAGATACCCCGTAGCCCCGGGGAGGCGGTGCCTCTCCTTGAACACCCGGCCGGTGTAGGGGGGCGAGGCCGGGCTCGGCGTTGCGCGGATAAAACCATCCCCGCTCCCCGGCCCGGCGTTGTTCGTCGTCATGGTGCGGGGGGATGTAGAAGTCCTTGAGGCCGCCCCCGCGGCCGGCGACATCCCGCCGGCGCGCACCGCGCGCGCGGGTCCTCGGCTCCGATGTGGGCTGCGTAACGAGCTCCCCGCGGAAAGGTGAACCCGAGAGATCCCGGTTGACCGGGATCCCCGGGTACCCTTTCGCGACGCCCACGAACGTGGCCGCCTGCGAGATCGCGTTGGGGCCGAAGTTGTGCAGCTCCACCCCGTAGTAGTGGCACATTGCCCGCATGAAGGTGCTCGCCGGCGCATTGAAGCCGCGCTCGTGGTAGCGGAGGAAGCTCACCACATAGCCCTCCAGCGGGTTAGGCTCGTGGTGCGCCGCCGGCGGCACGATCCACTCCGCCGGGCGCCCTTCTTCGTTGGCCGACAGCTGGCCGGCGGCGACCAACTCGCCAAGCGCGAGCCGGGTCACCGTCGACCTCTCCCAGGCGTACGGCTCCAGGATCCTAATGGGAAGCTGAGGCGGCGCCATGAGGGGGGACGAACGAATGCGAAGGCGGAGGACAAGGAGCGGAGGAAAAAAGCTCTGTCAGCCGAGCTCGCGCGACGGCAAGAGTGAGGCGAAGGCGAAGGGACGGAGGACTGAAAGTGGTAAGGTGCCAAGGTAAAAAACCGCCGTCCACTCCTCCCCGCGGTTTATAGGCGACGGGCGAGCTCTCGGAGCGGATGCCCCGCCAGCATTAACTGCAGGAATCTTTCCATCGCGTCAACGGGTGGGCCCCACCACGACCGCAGCGACTCTAACACCGCGCGGGCGGGTCATCATTACGGCGAGACCGGCAACAACCGAGGCAAAACCGTCACGTCCGCGGGCCGCGCCGCCCACTACGCGCGCGCGCGCGGCCGCAACGCCTAAAAAGGCGCGCCCGCGCCGCAAAACCGCGGCCACGACCGCAAGGCAATTAAATGCCCGGGCCCCTTGCCAAGCAAGGAGAGCCCTCGAGCGAGGCGAACCCTCGGCTCGAGACAAAGGCGACCCTCGATGGGATGTCAGCGTGAGAAGGTCGCCCGGGACCTGCTCGACGTAGAGCAGGCAACCGCGGGCACCCATGCCACGAAGAACCCTCGAGCGGCATGACCCTCAACTCGAGACAAAGGCGACCCTCGATGGGATGTCAGCGTGAGAAGGTCGCCCGGGACCTACTCGACGTAGAGTAGGCAACCGCGAGCACCCATGCCACGAAGAGCCCTCGAGCGGCATGACCCTCAACTCGAGACAATCTCAACCCTCTAAGAGAAGGCACGCGCGTGAGAGGATCGCCCAGGTCACACTTGAAATAGAGCGACACCGAAAGCACTCATACCGCGCCGTGCTGCCAACAAGCACCTCGAGGGCTGGCACGCCCAGACCCCTCGACGGCCGCAAACGCGAAAAGACGGGGCTGTCCATGCACGGCCCCGCACGGCCTACCGATCGAGAGGTTCGAAGCCTGACCCTCGACGGGTTCGAACAGCGCCCCCGCATCACGCAGTTAGGGACGACGAGGGCACGTGCATTCGAGCCGTTCCTCGAGCCCGTCGGCTCGAGGGTGCCCCACATGTCGTGTTCGAGAGCCAGCGAGGGCAGCTAGCCGGGGGGATCCCACCGAGGGAGAGCTTCTGCGCCCTCGGTCCCTAGCGAACGGGACCGAGCCCCACCTAGAAAACCCACGCAAGCGCTTCCATGGACGTGTCTCCGGACCATGCAGCCTACCCTTATCGAACGGGGCATGGACGTCCACTTGAACCACCCGCTAGCAGCTCGATGAGGAATCCGCGATTCGCGACCCGCTCGATGGGAGTCGTGGAAACCTCACCCTCCGTCCCGCGGAGGGACGACGAGGGCGCGTTAAAAAACAAGTCGTCGGGGCTCGACCCGATCGCCTCGAACGAGGCCAAGGCTCGGGGGCTTGACGCACGGCCACACCTCCTTGAAATTGCACCCGCCGGGAGACGGTGACGAGGGGAGCGTGCACCCCCGATGCCGCCGAAATACCGCCGATGCCGGTTGGCATATGTGCCACGCCTTTCGACCAAATTGCTCGCGGTTAACCCCCCGGCAGAGAGCCCACACTCCCCGAGGCTTCGGGGCTAGACCCGCGGGCCGCTGACGCGGCCCCACGGAAAGCGTTCGCAAACAAGGAGGGAAGAACGTCCTATCAGCAGGTTCCAGCATCTGCGGGAGCCTCAATGGCAAACCCGCAGACGCTCGGGGGCTACTGTCGGGGACCGCCCTAGGGGTCCCCTTAAACAATGGGGGAACCCTCACTTAAATCCCTGCATCAAAATAAGCTGAGCCTAACCATGCAGGAAACTAACCGTGCAGGACATGGCCCATGCGGCAGGACTCCGGAGGCCCACCAAGACGGCCCATCTGGAAGACCCCTCGAGCAGGCTCCGCCTCGCCCGAGGGCACGCTCCTCCTCGAGCGGGCTCCGCCCCGTTCGAGGGGCAACCCCCTCCTCGAACGGACTCCGCCCCGTTCGAGGGGCGACCCTTCCCTCGAGCGGTCCCGCCCTGCTCGAGGGCACGCCTCCCCCTCGAGCGAGTCCCGTCTCGCTCGAGGGTCCGCTCCGTCCTCGGGCCGGGGCCCGCCACGCTCACGAGCGCCCCGCACGCGTGCGACGGCCCCGTACTTGGGCATTTAACGCCCGACGCCGCGGGACGGCGCCATCATGCGCCACGGGCTCACGCCCCGTGCCGCCGCACCAACTCCCCAGGGAGGAGCCCATCCCCGCCACTGTGGGATGGACTGTGCGGTACGGCCGGTGTCAGTCCCGTGACACCGCGCGCCCACTACTGTACGGCTAACGCGCCCGACCCTCGAAGGGGGGCCGGGCGCACCCTCGATTCACTTTCCCGTGACCCTGCAGGCTAGGTAAGGGGCGCTAGGCCGGTGGATGGCCATCCCGGCCACTGTAACGGCGCGGCCGCCGTACCCACGCGTGCAGGCGCACGCCCGACTCCGCGAGGGCGCACGCCGGCACCTGCAGCAACCACTCCACTACCGCAGAGCTCATTGGGAAGGAACGCCGTTCGCCCGCTCCCCGTACCCCGTACCGCCCATCATCGCACCTCCCTCGAAGCCTATCGGAGGACGCCATCGCCATCCGCCGCCTTCCTACCCTCGAATCGCCCATTGTTCGGGTACAAGGTAGGCCATCATGGCCGGATCGCAGCGAAGATCGTCCGGACGGCTGCCCACTCTACACCGTAGCGCGACGTGCTCCCTCACGTAGCTAGGCAGCGCAGCGTGCATGTAACTCGCCGCCCCCTTGGCCTATAAAAGGGGAGGCGAGCCCCCCAGCCGCGGGGGGAGGAACGAGTTCAGTGGGACACAACACACCGTGCACTCACTCACTTATTCTCCCACAACATCTTCAGCTACTGAACAGGGACTTGGAAGCCACGCTTCCTCTCCCGCCTTGCTTGTACTTGCCCCACTACGAGCACCCCCGGTGCCGAGCAATATAGTGCCACGAGCACACCACTGCTGGACGTACGGCCCCCTCGGCCGGAACCAGGATAAAACTTTGTGTTATCTGTTGCTTGGCATCGACCATTGAGGGATAGACCTAGGCGTTATCTACTGGTTAGTGTCGGGACCATATTCCGCACCGACATTAAGAATAAAGCACTTGCAGTCAAAGACTCGGAAATGACTCACCTTGGGTGCCCGACCATGCATAAGCTCATAACAGGTCTTCTTCTTGAAAGCTCGCAATAGAATCCTGTTGGAAACATGACAAGCTGTATTGACCGCCTCAGCCCAATACCTCCTAGGAGTCATGTGCTCATCGAGCATTGTCCTAGCCATCTCACAAAGACTCCGATTTTTCCTTTCCACAACTCCATTTTGAGGGGGAACATAAGGGGTCGAATACTGATGTTCAAGACCTAGATCACGACAAAAGGCATCAAAATGAGAGTTCTTGAACTCTGAGCCATTATCACTGCGGATAGCTCGAATAGCATTCCCATGCCTCTCGTTTTTCAACCTCACGATCAGATCTCGAACAAAACCAAATGTCTCACTCTTGTCTTCCAAGAAAAACACCCAGGCATAGCGAGAGTAATCGTCCACCACAACAAGGACATACCACTTCCCACCCACCGAGCGAACTCGAGCTGGCCCAACAAGGTCCATATGCAACAGCTCTGTCGGATGCTCGGTCATGACATCAGTCAGGGGTGGATGGGGAGTGGCTACCATCTTGCCATGCCTACACAGAGCACATACCAAATCCTTCTCAAGCTTCAATCTCGGCAATCCTCGGACAAGGTCAAGACCACTCAAGCGGGAAACCAAATCAAAGCTCAAGTGTCCCAACTGCCTATGCCATTTCCAGAAATTAGAAGAAGGACCAGCCATCAAACAGCGAGGGACCCAAAGAACGAGAGAAATCGCCCCGAAAATCCGACCCTCGGGGATGATCATACGGACAAGATCACCTCGAGAATCCCCAAGCAAATGAGACTCGCCGGACTTGAAACGCACCTCAAAACCCTCATCAAGCAACTGAGAAACCGAAAGCAAATTGAAACCCAAAGACTTCACAAGAGCCACTCTCTTCAACGTTACCTTGTCACTCACATGCACAACACCCTCAGAAATCACCCTTCCTCGTCCATTGTCCCCAAATGTGATGTACATCTTTTCCTTCACTGGGGTGAGGCTGGAGAACCACTTCTTATCTTCGGTCATGTGTCGAGAACACCCAGAGTCGATCAACCAAATGTTCTCCAAGCCTCCTGTCTCATCCTCCGAGTCGGAGTCGCTATCTTCCTTGTCGCTCTTCTTGCTGCTCGAGCTATGGGCCATGCCACAAAAGCCTTCAAGCGCCACACAGCTCAACCCGCTGAGGTTCTGGCTTGAAATCTTCTTGCCCTTGCGCCTCCCGGCGTCTTCATCTTCACTGCTTGAACTTGACTGCTCGTCGCTTGAGCTTGAGTCGGCGTCACTCGCACCGGCCACCATGGCTCTTGCCTTGTTCTTCTTGTAGCCGCCCTTGCTCGGTCGCCGCTTGTCCTTGTCCTTGCTCTTGGACTTGCTGAAGTGCTTGCCCTTGGAGGAGTACTTGTCTTCACGCCTCGGGTGCGCCTTGTACTTGTTCATCTTGTACTTGTTCTCCTTCGCTTCCGGGCACTCGGCGATGAAGTGGCCACGCTTGCCACACTTGTAGCACGTCCCTGAGCTCCGCCTTGCATTCCTCCGACTCTCGTGTAGTCGATCAAACCTTCTTGAGAGCAAAGCCAGCTCCTCCTCGCCCGGCACATCAAACTCCTCATCTGGAATAGACATAGGAGAAGACAAGGAAAACTGTCGACAGGAAGGGTTAGATTTGCCCTTTGATCCGCCCACAAGAGCAAGACTATGGTCAGTCGAGCCCTCATGCTTGGATTGCAACTTCCTGTCAACCTCAGCCGACTTGAGCTTAGAAAAGAGGTCATCCAACTCAATAGACAAATATTGCCCGGACTCCTTGATGGCCTCAACCTTAGCACCCCAAACATTTGGGTCCAAGACATGCAAGAGCTTCAAAGCCTCGATCATGCTCGGTGTAAGGAAAATCCTCAACATTAGCCTTCATGTTGTTCACGATGGCGGTGAACCTCTGAAACATCGCATCGATGTCCTCACCGGGAAGTTGAGTGAAGTTCTCATATTGCATCCGGTAAGAGACAAAGAGGCGAGCCTTCACATGGTTATCACCACCATGAGCAACCAACAACTTCTCCCAAATTTGCCAAGCAAGATTCAAATGGCGAACACGCTCAAACTCAAGATCACACAAGCTCCAGACCAAGTGATCAACGGCTTTTGCATTAGCCTCATAGTTGGCCTTAGCACCGGCATCGGTCACCATAAGAGTATGGATGTTGACCGGAATAGCATAGGTCTTGTCAAGCACAATGAAATCCAACAGCTTTCCACGAAGAAAGATCATCATACGAGCCGCCCACTTGTGATAACCCTTGCCATCGAAGTGCGGCTGTTGATGGTTAATAGTTGTATCAAAGTTCGTTTATGACTTGCAAGCGGACAAGTCTCCCGTCGTAGTCAAGGGACCCTTCTTCCCTTGAGTGGTGAACCCAAGGTATGGAATCCGTGGAACAAATGTGTGACGCAAAACTTAATCTAATAAAGCCAAGTAACTCCAATCTTCGATAAAAGAAACCCTAATGCATAAGACACGAAACGAATCTAATCTACTAAAGACCGGAGAAAACAAAGTAAGATTGGGTAGATAAACCGATCTAGAGGGATAGGGGTAAGCCTTTTGTTGAAGTTCCAAGCAAGAGAAGAAGTAGCAAATCGAATCTTATAAGAAGCGTCTTTAAATCGTGGTTTCCCATCCAAATCCGAAAACATCCTCCTTTCGGAACCCCCATTCTGTCACAACGTATCCCTACTCATGCGGGGAGCTTAGGGCGAGTCAAAAGACAAGTCGAGATTCTTTCGGATTATCCGGCGTGTACCTCTAGCCACCGCGGCTACAAGAACACCCTATGTAATCTATCTCGAGAATAGAATTGGAATAAGCAAAGCCGATCAAAAAACGAAATCTTCGAGGAAACACTTGATCGCTAGGAAAAGATTCAACTTGATAATTCAACTATAACAATGATACCGTTGACGGTGAAAATCCGTCAACCTAGCCATGAGTTTACCTTCGGTGTTGGCATGAGTTTTATACCTTATCCATTGGTACTAACCCCCGTGGTATAACAAGTTCACGTGTGCATGTCGGTTTTGGAGTTTAATGTTTATGCGTGGTTTTAGTGTTGAATGCAAGACTTTCGGGATAAGTTCATCAAGCACCTCATGACAAGACCTTGAAGTCCCGAACAAGTCATGCAATGAAGCAAAATTAACTCCAAGAAGCCGGGGACTCGATCCGAGAAGACGACAAACTCCGGGGCCCGACCAGAAAGTGCCGAATCTTGCAAGACAAGGAGTTGAGTCCAATTCGGAGAGAAACCGACGACATGGACCTACATGCGAAGGGGGAAACATCCGAGAAGCAAGGGAACCGACGTGGGACAAAGGAGCCCACGGGCCGGGGCCGGGCCAAAATGGGCCCGGCCGCCGGCCGGCCCCGGTCGGCCCGTGCCCATTTTGGGCCCAAACGTGCTCTCCTTTGCCCTAGCCGCCAATCGGGCTATTTATAGCCCCCCGACCGAGAGCCACGAGGAGAAGATTTCGTCTTCGGCCGCCGAGGAGCAAGAGAAGAGAGGGACACCATGTCGGAGAGGAGAGGGTCGAGCTAGTTGACTAGGGTTTCCCTAGCCGACGTGGGAACCTTGCATGGAAGACCACGTCGGAGTTCCCGGAGCTAGAAGCAAGATCAAGGAAGGATCCCGGTGGTGATCTTGTGTATGTATCATTGTCATAGTTGAATTATCAAGTTGAATCTTTTCTTAGCGATCAAGTGTTTCCTCGAAGATTTCGTTTTTCGATCGGCTTTGCTTATTCCAATTCTATTCGCGCGATAGATTACATAGGGTGTTCTTGTAGCCGCGGTGGCTAGAGGTACACGCCGGATCTTCCGAAAGAATCTCGACTTGTCTTTTGACTCGCCCTAAGCTCCCCGCATGAATAGGGATACGTTGTGACAGAACGGGGGTCTCGAAAGGCGGATGTTTTCGGATTTGGACGGGAAACCACGATTTAAAGAGGCTTCTATTAAGATTCGATTTGCTACTTCTTCTCTTGCTTGGAACTTCAACAAAAGGCTTACCCCGATCCCTCTAGATCGGTTTATCTACCCAATCTTACTTTGTTTTCTCCGGTCTTTAGTAGATTAGATTTGTTTCATGTCTTTTACTTAGATGCATTAGGTCTTTTATCGAAGATTGAAGTTACTTGGCTTTAATAGATTAAGTCTTGCGTCACACATTTGTTCCACGGATTCGATACCTTGGGTTCACCACTCGAGGGAAGAAGGGTCCCTTGACTACGACGGGAGACTTGTACGCTTGCGAGTCACGAACGAACTTTGATACAAACATTAACCGTCAACAAGCCCCTTTTTCTGGCGCCGTTGCCGGGGAACAAGTGATCAAGATTTGATTTTTTATTGCTTTTTTTTTGTAATTTTCAGTACTGATTTTGTTTTATTTTTGCATCTACTAAATTTCGATCATCCTCAAAATACATCTAATCTAGTTTGTCTAACTCTAGTCTTTATAGATTTGTTTTGTTTTCTAGTTTTTTTTGCATACTTTGTTTATTGCTAACCCTAACAGAGATGGTTGGCTACCTCTCCAAGAAACCCAAACCTTTTTGTGGATGATCCAGGAAAACCTTACGGTGCAAGGGTGACATGCAACACAAGCTAAAGGGGTGGAAACCCTAGATTCAAAAGTTGAAGTCGAAGGACCGTCGAAATCTCCAAGGGAATCACCACCTCCAAGTCCAAAGGAAGATCAACCTCAACCACCGGAGCGCTGCGCACCCCGGACATCGTTGATCCACCTATCATAAACGTTCAAGACGCCGGGAGGCCGTTCAAGATCAAAGTCTCAACTATCCGCATGACGATTGCGAGAGCTGAATGCATACGAGTCGGATTCCTTGAGTGGCATATCGGTTTACTTAAGAGGAGGATGGAGAAGATGGAGATGGAGAAAGAAGCTCAACACTTAAAGGCCGCCGGAGCAAGATCCTCATGCAAGGAGTGTGTGGAGTATGACCATGTCCAAGGTAACCCCCGATTTAATGCAAGTTCGTCGATTCAAGTTTTGGGTTCTCTTTGTGCACAATTCAAGGACTTGATGGACGAGCAAGCTAAGATCAACAAGGACGCCGTCACTAAGTTCGAGGCTATGGAGAAAGTATTGAAGAATTTAGATGGCAAGGTGACGGAGGTCGGAAGCTCTATACGTGAAGTGTTCATCGTGATGAAGATGCTAGACGCAAGTGGGACAACTTGCCGGCGCCCGATGGGTAACAAAGAAGAATATCCGAGACAACTCCAAGGTCCCAAGACGACGAAGGCTACTCAAGCTCGTTCGGGAGAGATGAAGGATCACATTAGAGACCATGAAGATCACAACCGAAGGACCGGAGTTCGAGATGCCGAGCCACAAGGAAGTTGTTGCATCCGTCAAGACCAAAGGACAAAGCCAGCCTGTGAAGACCAAAAAAAAAAAAAAAAAAAATTGACTAAGCCAAAGTGGGTACCCAAGATTGCAACGCCCGCAAAGAGCGTTGATCCGGAGTAATCAAGTGAAGAAGTCTAGCCATGGACTATAAACGAAGCGCTAGGCGGGAGGCAACCCGTTTCGTCAAGTCAAGAATAAGCTACCGGGAGGACAACCCGATTCCAGGTTTTTCGAGTCTTTTTAATAATTTAGTTTTTGAGTTTTATTACGCAAAGACATTAGACTTAGAAGTGGTTGAACAATATTAGAGACATAATTCTTGATTGAATGTTTGCTTTATCATAAACCCTTTGCATGAACCCTCCTATGTGCTTGTTTGATTCTTTTCTTTTCGAGAAACCTCAACCAAATAATTTCAGAACCTTAACTCAACCTTTCACCCTCATTATGGTGCTGAGGTTGACTTATTTTTCATGCTAAAACCACACGAGTAGAGCCACGATTTATGTTTAAGTGTTAATAAAATTCAGCACGTGGTAGGACTCGCGTGAACCTAGAAATTAAAGCTTTTGGTTGGTTTTAAAAATCCTTATCCTTGGTTTCTCTAGGATTAGAATTTTTCTAAGCCTATTCTAATTTTGTTTTATTCAAAATCTTTCTTATTTATCCAAAATTAGAACCTAAACCTATGCCCCCATGATCAAGCCGGGAAAATGTCTGCTCTCAACCAATGAAGGCAAACTATACCGGTGAGACCGAAATCGACGTAAAAAGAAAATATTTTCGACTTGCATTTGTTTTTAATGGTTTAAAAACTTCTCTAAAATTATGTTCGAGCTCTTGCATGGCTCTGAAAAATATTTTAAATTTCGAATTAGAGGAGTGATTAACCTTAAACACACCTTAATGGAGGCGATCTAGTAATCATGCATGCACCATTGGATTCCCTTTCATCAACTTTCACTAATTCCACATGCAAAGGACAAGCATGGTGGGCAGCAAGCATCAACTTTGTAGGAATTTCATGGTGGCATGTGAAGCAAATGGAGCTAGGGAGCATGGACATAACCCAAAACATGAAGCATCAAGTGGAAGGACCAAGGAGTGGACGAGAGCGTTTGGGCGGTGCAACTCGTAGAGCACGCAGCGGAGAAAGTTGCGGAGGTGAAATGATCGTGCCGGGAAGAAAGACGAGGCGGGGAGGAGCACCGAGGCCGGCCTCACCTACATAAGGAGCCCCCCCGGCTCCCGTTTTCGCAGTGCAAGCTTCCCTCTCCTTCCTTTGTTTGTGTGTTCAAGTTTGTGTGCTCAAAACCTCCGTAGACATAGCCAACCTTCCCAAGCTTGATAGCTCAAGAAAAAAAAAAATCCACATCCTTAATCCACTCAAAGTCCAGACTCCAAAATAATATTTGTGTACCTTGTTACCGGGTGAAAACCCCGGATATTTATTTGTGAGGGAGGGTGCTGCAATCATGGAAGAAAACTACAAGCCTTTGCACCAAAGAAGAAGGGATCATCGTCGTCTAAGCCATCATCGACAACCTTTTCGAGGAGGCACTCGTTTCCGAGCTTCCTCGGGGTATGGAGGAGGACACGGCACCGCCAAGGAGGAATCGCACTCTTTTCCTTGGTGGCATGAGGGCTACACGAAACTCGTTTATTAGGTTTTCCAAACCTCAATAACATATGGAGGAGCCGCCTGTCCAACCTCGCCACTAGACACGATCATCCGCTCCACCTCCATATGCTCCGCGGTATTCCGAGGGGTATGTCATCATGACGGAGGAGGAGAAGAAGCTCGCTCGCCTTAAGTAGAGGTTTGTAGCGAACGCCGACATCGACGACCAAGCTCTCCACATATTGGGTTTCACACGGGACACCGGTGCAATTCTCTAGCGGAGTGTCGGCAAACACCCACAAGGAATTCGCCTAGGAAATTTTCATGACCATGGCGTATACCCTTGATGAAGGAGTGCCGAGTCTCTCATTCCGTTGGAGGGAGCCCACAAGTGGAGAAGAAGGAAGACACCGTCGGAAGGGTAACCTTGATCAACGATGCTATTTCTAGCACTTGATGGGGTAATCTCCTTTCATCCATGGGTTGCATTCGGTCTTGAGATGTAATCGAACTTTGTTGGATTATCTATCTATCATCTTGTGCTGAAAATACTTTAATGCTTAAGGCTAGCAACCATGCCATAAAGGGAGTAGGGCTCCAATGCTTCCTTGGATCCATTCAACACAAACCCCGATAGATCGATTGGTTTTCATGTTCGAAACGATTGCATGTCTAGTATCGTAGACCCATGGGCGAGTGTCTCCTATTTTCAAAAGGGAGCTCCGGAACAAGTATGTGCATTAAGGCACATGGGAAGGTTTTTGGAGTATGATCACGGGAAGAGACCATCAACGAAGAAATACTATCCGGAACCCCATCATCCAAGTGTGTCACTTTTGTGCAAGTGGATTTTTGGGGAGAATAAGAGAGACATAGATAACCAACACGGAGTTGAATTGGATTTACTCGCAGCCAATCAACCCTACTCACCTATGATCAACCGGTGGTGTTGTGGCAACATCGGATTCGGGAGATCGGGTTGTTACCTCTCCATGTTGACTATCTCTTTAAAACCGGGTATTACAAGGAACCCAAATCATCTCCTACCCGGGACTTCCCTAGGAATATATGAAGAAAGGAAAATATAAGAGTGAAGATGAGAGAGGAGGCTTCCAAGTGGCCTAGGTAAATTTGCCCCTTCCGGATTGAAGATTAAGACTTTTCTTAAGGGGAAGAAGATCGGTTAGAGGAAGGACTTCTTGTGCCGGCGAAGAAAAAAAAAATAATAATAAAAGAAAAGAATTATAGGAGAAGGATCTTCTATGGCCCAAGAAGGAGGTGCACAACAAAATTATGTTCCACCATTCGGAGAAATTCCGGCATCGCCAAATCACTACGGTGGTGTACCAATGCAAGCATGGGGGAGTGGTGCAGCCATACCCCCACCATTTTTGCGGTGCCCAACGTAGTCTTTGCGGAGCCATATGCACATCTTCCTCAACCACAACAAAATGTGGCCACCATTGGAGGATACGCTGCAAGGATCATGCAAATTATTGCAGCCATCCAAACCAATGCAAACCAAATGGGTGAAGGAAATGCAAACGTCGCTTATGTGCTTGGACACCTTCACCTAGCACCATCGGACAATTCATAGGAGGAGTGGTGCATTCCTATTACAAGTAAGGGTACAACAACCAAGACTTTCAATATCAACCACCGGCGGAAGATTAGAGAGAGGAGGAGCTTTAGTTATCTTTCCTTTACCCCCTTTTCTTTAATTTTCAGCTTGTATGCGCCTATGTTTGCGTAGTATTTTCAGTTTTGCTTTAATTTTCAGTTTTTAGTTTAATTTTCAGCATGTATCTTAGTTTTTATTTTCATCATGAATAATGTCACCACCAAGTTTTTACCTTTGGTAAAGTTACAAAGTTTGTGCCATGATGATATATGATTATAATTGCCGCTTTGTTTATCTTTGTAATTGATTTATGCATGTTTAACCTAGTGCTCTCTTAAAAATACAGATCTGAATTTATTTAAATACTAGCTTAATTTTCAGCGGAGGTTATGATTAAAACAAAGACCCATAGTGTTTTATGTGCTCTCAAGTTATGAATAGATTGAAGATGTCTTTTATGCTCAAAAATATTGCTAACCTTGTCACAAATATCACTTGTGTGTTGCTCTACCTATCCAAAGCCTTATATATATTTGAGTGCATAAACCTTAGTGTACAAGATTTATTTTTGAGTGAGTTATTGCAGGCCATGATTTCTCTGGCCCGAGACTAAGAAGCTGGTCATTCCGTTTTTGCGTATCTATCTTTTTGCTAGCCTTTTATCCGTGCATTGTGTACCCCCACATCGGTGGTCTCACAAACTTCGCCGGATGTCCATCCTTAAACCAAATATCATTTTTTGTGATTACCTCCTTGACCACAACCTATCATTGAGAATGGATCATCAATTCAAGGAAGATCGCAAGACGGTGCCAACGTTGAAGATTTCAAGTATCTCTCCAAGGAAAATATCTCCGGTACCTACCTTATTTTTCGCCTCTTTGCTCGAGGACGAGCAACGTCTAAGCATGGGGGAGGAGGTAGGTACGGTGCTGCCTTAGAGTTCAAAAGGGAGTATTTTAAAAAAAATATATATATAATGATGAAAGAAAAAATTCGGCGATGTACATGACTTCCAAGGTGAAGAAAGAAAAAAATATATATATACAAGAAAGAAAGAAAAGAATGAGAAATATAAGAAAGAGAAGAAAAAAAATATATTTGTGCGTAAAATGAACTCCCCGGTTCTCTAAGAGTGCATTCAAGGCTTCAAGATAAAAAGATCCATTCTCATTTTCCAACCATGTGCAATCCGATAACGAGGACTTCTTTTGTGCCTCGGGATCACTCTCTCGCCATTTGCACATGTCCACCTATCTAAAAGTGTGTGTATTTTTCTCTTTCCCCTCCTTGATTTAACATTATTTTCCAATGACCTTTTTGACGAGTCTCGGTAAGACCATGAGAAGCTTGTCTTGTTATGACAACACCTCATTTATAAATTCTTGTTAGGACTAAACTTTCCCAAAAGCTCCATATAAAGCCTACCACATATATATGAGAGGGAAAGGAGTAGAATATATAGGCTTGAGAGACAAGTGAGATGAGAGTTTATGAGCAATACATGAGATGATTTAAATTTGTGAATTTGGTTTAGCTTTTCTTATCTCGTTCTTCATTTCAAAAATTCGAGATCCATTTAAAACTTTGTGAGCATGTTAATACTTGTGGGATAAGCTTAATAAGAATCTACCCTCCGTAGAGATGAAGGCTAGTACATTATGGAACTTTAATGAATTAAAATTTTGAGAGCATTATGTTTTCTCATGTGTAATCAAGTGCAAAGTTTAAACATTGTTTAGCAAATGTTGATATCCATCGAAGGCTTACTCGAGGACGAGCAAGGTTTAAGCATGGGGGAGATGTTGACGGTGAAAATCCGTCAACCTAGCCATGAGTTTACCTTCGGTGTTGGCATGAGTTTTATACCTTATCCATTGGTACTAACCCCCGTGGTATAACAAGTTCACGTGTGCATGTCGGTTTTGGAGTTTAATGTTTATGCGGGGTTTTAGTGTTGAATGCAAGACTTTCGGGATAAGTTCATCAAGCACCTCATGACAAGACCTTGAAGTCCCGAACAAGTCATGCAATGAAGCAAAATTAACTCCAAGAAGCCGGGGACTCGATCCGAGAAGACGACAAACTCCGTGGGCCCGACCGGGGAAAGTGCCGAATCTTGCAAGACAAGGAGTTGAGTCCAATTCGGAGAGAAACCGACGACATGGACCTACATGCGAAGGGGGAAACATCCAGAAGCAAGGGAACCGACGTGGGACAAAGGAGCCCACGGGCCGGGGCCAAAATGGGCCCGGGCCGGCCGGCCTGGGATCCGTCGGCCCGAGCCCATTTTGGGCCCAAACGTGCTCTCCTTTGCCCTAGCCGCCAATCGGGCTATTTATAGCCCCCCGACCGAGAGCCACGAGGAGAAGATTTCGTCTTCGGCCGCCGAGGAGCAAGAGAAGAGAGGGACACCATGTCGGAGAGGAGAGGGTCGAGCTAGTTGACTAGGGTTTCCCTAGCCGACGTGGGAACCTTGCATGGAAGACCACGTCGGAGTTCCGGAGCTAGAAGCAAGATCAAGGAAGGATCCGGTGGTGATCTTGTGTATGTATCATTGTCATAGTTGAATTATCAAGTTGAATCTTTTCTTAGCGATCAAGTGTTTCCTCGAAGATTTCGTTTTTCGATCGGCTTTGCTTATTCCAATTCTATTCGCGCGATAGATTACATAGGGTGTTCTTGTAGCCGCGGTGGCTAGAGGTACACGCCGGATCTTCCGAAAGAATCTCGACTTGTCTTTTGACTCGCCCTAAGCTCCCCGCATGAATAGGGATACGTTGTGACAGAACGGGGGTCTCGAAAGGCGGATGTTTTCGGATTTGGACGGGAAACCACGATTTAAAGAGGCTTCTATTAAGATTCGATTTGCTACTTCTTCTCTTGCTTGGAACTTCAACAAAAGGCTTACCCCGATCCCTCTAGATCGGTTTATCTACCCAATCTTACTTTGTTTTCTCCGGTCTTTAGTAGATTAGATTTGTTTCATGTCTTTTACTTAGATGCATTAGGTCTTTTATCGAAGATTGAAGTTACTTGGCTTTAATAGATTAAGTCTTGCGTCACACATTTGTTCCACGGATTCGATACCTTGGGTTCACCACTCGAGGGAAGAAGGGTCCCTTGACTACGACGGGAGACTTGTACGCTTGCGAGTCACGAACGAACTTTGATACAAACATTAACCGTCAACAGATACATACACAAGATCACCACCAGGATCCTTCCTTGATCTTGCTTCTAGCTCCGGGAACTCCGACATGGTCTTCCGTGCAAGGTTCCACGTCGGCTAGGGAAACCCTAGTCAACTAGCTCGACCCTCTCCTCTCCGAAATGGTGTCCCTCTCTTCTCTGCTCCTCAGCGGCTGATGACGAATTGGATGTTGCGTGGCTCTCGGTCAGGGGGCTATAAATAGCCCGATTGGCGGCTAGGGCAAAGGAGGGGGCAAACGGGCCCTGGAATGGGCTGGGCCGACCGGACTGGGCCGGCCGGCCAGGGCCCATCCAGGCCCAGCCCGAGGCCTCCTTTGCTCTACGTCGGTTCCCTTGCTTCCTGGATGTTTCCCCCTTCGCATGTAGGTCCATGTCGTCGGTTTCTCCGAATTGGACACAACTCCTTGTCTTGCAAGATTCAACACTTTTCTGGTCAGGTCCTCGGAGTCTGTCGTCTTCTCGGATCAAGTCCCTGGCTTCTTGGAGTTAAGTTTTCTTCATTGCATGACTTGTACGGGGCTTCAAGGTCTTGTCATGAGGTGCTTGATGAACTTATCCCGAAAGTCTTGCATTCAACACTAAAACCCTGCATAAACATTAAACTCCAAAACCGACATGCACACGTGAACTTGTTATACCACGGGGGTTAGTACCAATGGATAAGGTATAAAACTCATGCCAACACCGAAGGTAAACTCATGGCTAGGTTGACGGATTTTCACCGTCAACATCTCCCCCATGCTTAAACCTTGCTCGTCCTCGAGTAAGCCTTTGATGGATATCATTATTGCCAAACAATGTTTAAACCTTGCACTTGATCACACATGAGAAAACATAATGCTCTCAAAATTTTAATTCATTATAGTTCCATAATGTACTAGCCTTCATCTCTACGGAGGGTAGATTCTCATTACGCTTATCCCACAAGTATTAACATGCTCACAAAGTTTAAATAGATCTCAGAATTTTTGAAATAAAGAACGAGATAAAGAAAAGCTAAACCAAGTTCACAAATTTAAATCATCTTGTATATTGCTCATGAACTCTCATCTCGCTTGTCTCTCAAGCCTATATATTCTACTCCTTTCTCTCTCATAACATATATGTGTGGTAGGCTTTATATGGAGCTTTGGGAAAGTTTAGTCCTAACAAGATTTTATAAATGAGGTGTTGTCAAAACAAGACAAGCTTCTCATGGTCTTACCAAGACTCGTCAAAAAGGTCATTGGAAAATAATGTTAAATCAAGGAGGGGAAAGAGAAAAATACACACACTTTTAGATGAGTGGACATGTGCAAATAGCAAAGAGTGATCCTGAGGCACAAAGGAAGTCCTCGTTATCGGATTGCACATGGTTGGAAAATGAGAATGGATGTTTTTAACTTGAAGCCTTGAATGCACTCTTAGAGAACCGGGGAGTTCACTTTACACATACTCATATTTTTTTTCTCTTTCTCATATTTCTCATTCTTTTCTTTTTTTCTTCCTTTCATTCATTATATATATATTTTTTTTCCTTGTGAGACCTTCACCTTGGAAATCACGTACATCACCTTTAAATTTTTTTTTCATTCATCATTTTTTTAAAAAAAATACTCCCCTTTGAACTCTAAAACTGCACCGTACCTACCTCCTCCCCCATGCTTAGACGTTGCTCGTCCTCGAGCAAAGAGGCGAAAAATAAGGTAGGTACCGGAAATATTTTTCCTTTGGAGAGATACTTGAAATCTTCAATGTCGGCACCGTCTTGCGATCTTCCTTGAATTGATGATCCATTTTCAACGATAGGTTGTGGTCAAGGAGGTAATCACAAAAGATGATATTTGGTTTAAGGGTGGATATCCGGCGAGGTTTGTGAGATCTCCAATGCGGGGATACACAATGCACGGATAAAAGGCTAGCAAAAAGATAGATACGCAAAAATGGAATGACCAGCTTCTTAGTCTCGGGCCAGAGAAATCATGGCCTGCAATAACTCACTCAAAAATAAATCTTGTACACTAAGGTTTATGCACTTCAAATATATATTAGGCTTTGGATAGGTTGAGCAACACACAAGTGATATTTATGACAAGGTTAGTGATATTTTTGAGCATAAAAGACACCTTTAATCTATTCATAACTTGAGAGCACATAAAACACCATGGGTCTTTATTTTAATCATAACCTCTGCTGAAGATTAAGCTAGCATTTAAATAAATTCAGATTTGTATTTTTAAGAGAGCACTAGCTTAAACATGCATAGATCAATTACAAAGATGAACAAAGCTGCAATTATAATCATATATCATCATGGCACAAATTTTGTAACTTTTCCAATGATATAATCAAGGTGGTGTCTTTATTAATTATGATATCAAGTTGAAATACAAACTGAAAATAAACAAACATGATTGCTGAAATTTAAATAAAAACAGAAAATACTACTCAAACACACATAAGCAAAAGCTGAAAATTACAGAGAAAAAGAAAAAAAAGAAAACTAAAGTTCCTAAATCTTCTAGTCCTCCGCCGGTGGTTGATGTTGATGATCTTGATAGTAATACCCTTGCTCATAATATGATTGGACATTCCCTCCGACGAATTGATTTGGCTCCACAAGGTGAAGGCGTCCAAGCTCAAAGGCAATATTTGCATTGCCTTCACCAAGTTGAGCTGCGTTAGCTTGGATGGCTGCGATGTTTTGGGCGTTTCTTGCAGCATACCCTCCAATTATGGCCATGCTTTATTGTGGTTGGGGATGATGTGCGTAGGGCTCCACGAAGTTAGCGTTGGGCACCACATAATTTGGTGGGGGTACCGGTGCACCACCCCCCCATGCTTGCTCTTGTGGCCCTCCGTAATAACTTGGTGGAGGAGGGATCCCGCCGAATGGTTGCACATTGGGTTGTGCTCCACTCGCTTGTGCGGAGGATGTTCCATCCTCTACGATTCTTCCTCTTTTGTTCTTCCTTGCAGGGACAAGGAGTCCCTCTTCCAACCAATCTTCTCTCCCTTCTGTGAAAAGCCTAAGCCTCTCATTGGGAAGGGGTAGGTTCACTATGGCCAACCGATAACCTCCTCTCTCATCTCCACTAATGTATTTGCCTTTCCGCAAATACTCAATGTCGAGAGAGGTACCACGCAAAAGATGGTCGGGGTTTCTTGCGATCCCCAGCCGTAAGGAGAAGGCCAACATGGAGAGGTAGCACCCCGAACCAATATTTCCCGCCCCCGATGTTGCTTCACAACACCAACGGTTGATCATAAGGTAAGAGGGGTCTATTGGCTGCCTGGCAATTAAAGCCGAGTATAGCCAATTCAACTCCGTGTCGGTCACCTTCATCTCCTTCATCCTCCCCAATACCCTCTTGCACATCCAAGAGTGAAATATCCGGATAATGGGGTTGCGGATGCAATTGCGTTGTTGATGGGCTTCTCCGGAGATCATATTCCAAAATCCCGCTAACATGCCGGGTGGCACGTCAACTTTCTCCGGAGCTCCCTTGTGGAATCCAAGCAGCTCCCTAACGTGTTCGTAGGGAACCACTTGTTGGACTCCCTCCAAACGGAATGACAAGCTTTGCACCCCATCATCAAGGATAGGTGCAATAGTCATTAAAATTTCCAAGGCGAACCCCAAGTGGGTGTCCGCCGATACTCCGTTGGAGAATTGCACCCATCCAAGGTGCCCCAACATGTAGTATATGTCGGTGCCAAAACCCAAGGTGTAGAGTGCTTGGTCGTCGAACTCGACGTTGGGCACAAGCCTCTTCTCAAGATTAGAGAGCCTCTCCTCCTCCTCCGATGACAAGATGATGAAGCCGTATGAAGAGTATGTCGGAGTGTAAGGAGGTGGCGCGGTTGAACGGGTCGATCGTCGTGGTGGCGCGGGCTGCTCCTCCGTGTGCCCTCGAGGTTCGGTAAACCTCATGGACGTGCTTCTTGCAGCCCTCATACCACCAAGGAGGAGAGCATCGTTCCTCCTCGGTGGTGCCGTATCCGTCTCCATGCTCCGGGGAGACTCGGAAACCGAGTGCCTCCTCGAAGACGTGGTTGATGACGGCTTGGACGACGACGAACTCTTCTTCTTGGATAAGAGACTTGTGGTTTTCTTCCACATGGTTGCTGCACTCTTTTCTTCAACTAGGCACTAAAACTCTTTGCTTCGGATGTGGACTTTGAGTGGATTAAGGATGTGGATTTTTTCTTGAGCTATCAAGCTTGGGAAGGTTGGCTATGTCTACGGAGGTTTTGAGCACACAAACTTGAACACACAAACAAAGGAGAGGGAAGCTTGCCTGCAGAAAACGGGAGCCGGGGGGCTCCTTAAGTAGGGGAGGCCGGCCGGCCTGGGCCGACCGGCTTGGGGGCCTCGGTGCTCCTCCCCGCCTCGTCTTTCTTCCAGCACGATCATTTCGCCTCTGCAACTTTCCTACCCGCGTGCTCCACGAGTTGCACCGCCCAAACGCTCTCGTCCACTCCTTTTCTTGCATTATTGGTCCTTCCACTTGATGCTTTATGCTTTGGGTCATGTCCATGCTCCCTAGCTCCACTTTCTTCACATGCCACCATGAAATTCCTGTAAAGTTGATGCTTGCTGCCCACCATGATTGTCCTTTGCATGTGAATTTGGTGAAAGTTGATAAAAGGGAATCCAATGGTGCATGCATGATTAATTCAAACTAGATTGCTTCCATTAAGGTGTGTTTAAGGTTAAGCACTCCTCTAATTCGAAATTTAAAATATTTTTCAGAGCCATGCAAGAGCCCAAACATAATTTTAGAGAAGTTTTTAAACCATTAAAAATAAATGTAAGTCAAAAATATTTTCCGACTACGTCGATTTCGGTCTCACCGGTATAGTTTGCCTTCATCGTTGAGAGCAAACTTTTCCCGGCTTGATCAAGGGGGCATAGGTTTAGGTTCTAATTTTGGCTAAATAAGAGAGATTTTGAATGAAACAAAATTAGATAAGGCTTAGAAAAATTCTAATCCTAGAGAAACCAAGGATATTGATTTTTAAACCAACCAAAAGTTTTAATTTCTAGGTTCACGCGAGTCCTACCACGTGCTGAATTTTATTATTAACACATAGATATAAATCGTGGCTCTACTCGTGTGGTTTTAGCATGAAAAATAAGTCAACCTCCGCACCATAATGAGGGTGAAAGGTTGAGTTAGGTTCTGAAATTATTTGGTTGAGGTTTCTCGAAAAGAAAAGAACAAACAAGCACATAGGAGGGTTCATGCAAAGGGTTTATGATAAAGCAAAACATTCAAACAAGAATTATGTCTCTAATATTGTTCAACCACTTCTAAGTCTAATGTCTTTGCGTAATAAAACTCAATACTAAATTATTAAAAATACTCGAAAAACCTGGAATCGGGTTGTCCTCCCGGTAGCTTATTCTTGACTCGACGAAACGGGTTGCCTCCCGCCTTGCGCTTCGTTTGTAGTCTATAGCTAGACTTCTTCACTTGATTACTCCGGATCAATGCTCTTTGCGGGCGTTGCAATCTTGGGTACCCACTTCCGCACCATCTTGGGCACGGGCTTGTCTTCCGGCTTAGTCATTTTTTTGGTCTTCACAGGATGCTTCTCTTCCTTTGTCTTGACGTATGCAACACCTTCTTTGATTTTCTTTACGTTCATTTTTTTCGGCTCCTTCTTTTTCAAGCCCTCCGTTTGTTTTGGTTCTCCCTTCACTCCAATCATGTTGCATGCCTCGATTCTTGGACAGAACTTGAAGGAACTCCTTTCTCCGTTGATATCGAACATGATCTCCCCCTTGCCAACATCAATAGTAGCTCCCACGGTCTTGAGGAAAGGCCTCCCTAGGATGAGCGGCGGCTTCTCCCTCTCTCCCATCTCGAGCACAACGAAGTCGACGGGGATGAAGTGGTGTCCGACCTTCACGGGTACATCTTCAGCAATGCCCAAGGGATAGCGAATGGAGTTGTCTCCCAACTCCAAACATATACCCGTAGGCTTCATTGGTAGGCGTAGCTTCTCGAACACATCCCTCGGCATGGCGCTCACACTAGCTCCAAGGTCGCATAACGCCTTCTCGAAGTTGAAAGAACCAACCGAACATGGAATAGTAGGGCATCCGGGGTCCTTTTGCTTCTCTAGCCCATTAGCAATAGCGGCACTACACTCCTCGGACATCTTGACATGATCTACCCCGAGTGTTGCTATCTCATATTTATTTGCAAGTATGTCTTTAAAGTAACGAGAATATGTAGGTACTTGTAGGGCATCTAGTAATGGCATGTTGATACTAAGTCTACGCACAACTTCCACAAACTTCTCAAAGTGGTTGTCAAGTTTACCTCGGAAGAAGCGTGGTTTGAGTTGCGGTATCCTCGTGTCTTCCTCTGGCCTCTCAAATTCGGGTTCCTCAGTGACGATCCCCGTAACCTTCTCTTTAGCAACTCCTTCCACCTCGGTGGATGGTTTAAGCTTCCTTGCTCCCGCGGAACGTTCCGGATCTTCGGTCTCCTTCTCCGAACGTGTTTGAATAGCCTTCGCCGATTCGGGACTTTTGGGTTGTCCCGGAAGCTTCCCTTCATCATTAGTGAGACGCCCCGCAAGTTGTCCAACTTGCGTCTCGAGCATCTTCATCATGTTGAGCACTTGATGATTGGAACTTCCGACCTCCGTCACTTTGCTATCGATGTTCTCCAACACCTTGTCTATGGTCTTGAACTTGGTGACGGTGTCCTTGTTGATCTTAGCTTGCTCATCCATGAACTCCTTCAATTGTATACGAAGCGGAACCGCGTTAGGAATAGATGAGCTTGCATTAAATTGAGGCCTACCTTGCCTGTAGCGGAAGTTCGACAATTTTCCCTTCCTCATGTAGTCGAGCACTTTGTCTTCCTCCGGACAATCTTTGCGGATATGGCCATACTCTCCACATTCTTCGCATGTGGACCTTGCTTCGGCGGCCTTCAAGTCTTGAGCCACTTTCTTTTCCATCTCCATCTTCTCGAACCTCCTCATGAGCGAATCGATCTTGCCTTTAAGTATGTTCTCCTTCTCCACTTGCAAGACTCCTTTGACGTTCCCCGTGGGTTGAACCGGATGTAGGCGCCCGGATGACGCCCATGTGTCATTATCCGCGACCTTCTTGAATAGAGTGAAAGCTTCCGTCAGTGTAAGTTCGATGACGGATCCTCCCGCCGATGCATCGATGATCGTCCTTGACGCCATGGTGAGTCCTTGATAGAACTTTTGCACGAGGTCTTCCTTCGGGAACTTGTGATGGGGAACCGCCCGGGTGTACTCGTTGAAGCGCTCGAATGCCTCCGAGATAGTTTCCGTAGGATATTGAACAAAGGTGGCAATCTTATTACGCAAGCTTTGAGTTTTACCCGGTGAGTAGTATTCCTTCATGAAAGCCTTCATCAACGTGTTCCAATTTTGCACCGTCTCCGCCGGTTGAGAGTGGAACCATTGCAAAGCCTTCCCGAGAAGTGAGAACGGAAAAAGCCTTGCCCTCATTTGGTCTTGAGTCACCCCATCCATGTTGAAAGTCTGACATAGTTGAATGAATGCTTGGAGGTGAAGGTTCGAATCCTCTTTACCGGTGAAGGGTGAATATTGCACCATGCGGATTGTTGAGGTCTTGATCTCGAACGGTCTTCCGATCTCTTCAAGGTTCAAGATTGGTAGGTCGATGATGTTTGGGGTGCATAGCTCCCCAATCTTGCGTTGTTGCGGTGGTTGGTCGCCCATCGGTGGAAGTCGATTCTCCCGAGGACTTTGAGGTGGTGAATTCTTCGGAGATTCCTGCGATCCTTTGTCTTCCGACTCCGAATCTACAAAATTCAGCTTTTTAGTTTGATGTGCTTCTCGTCTCCTTAGCCTGTAAAGTTTTTCTGGATCATCCACAAAATTATCGGGTTTGTTGGAGAGGTAGCCGTCCATCTCCTGTTAGGGTTAGCAATAAACAAAGTATGCAAAAACTAGAAAGTAAAAACAAATCTATAAAAACTAGGGTTAGACAAACTAGATTAGATGTATTTTGAGGATGATCAAAATTTAGTAGATGCAAAAATAAAAACAAAGAGAAAACTGAAAATTACAAAAAGGCAATAAAAAAAATCAAATCTTGATCACTTGTTCCCCAGCAACGGCGCCAGAAAAAGGGGCTTGTTGACGGTTAATAGTTGTATCAAAGTTCGTTTATGACTTGCAAGCGGATAAGTCTCCCGTCGTAGTCAAGGGACCCTTCTTCCCTCGAGTGGTGAACCCAAGGTATCGAATCCGTGGAACAAATGGGTGATGCAAAACTTAATCTAATAAAGCCAAGTAACTCCAATCTTCGATAAAAGAAACCCTAATGCATCTAAGTAAAAGACACGAAACGAATCTAATCTACTAAAGACCGGAGAAAACAAAGTAAGATTGGGTAGATAAACCGATCTAGAGGGATCGGGGTAAGCCTTTTGTTGAAGTTCCAAGCAAGAGAAGAAGTAGCAAATCGAATCTTATAAGAAGCGTCTTTAAATCGTGGTTTCCCATCCAAATCCGAAAACATCCGCCTTTCGGAACCCCCGTTCGTCACAACGTATCCCTACTCATGCGGGGAGCTTAGGGCGAGTCAAAAGACAAGTCGAGATTCTTTCGGAAGATCCGGCGTGTACCTCTAGCCACCGCGGCTACAAGAACACCCTATGTAATCTATCTCGAGAATAGAATTGGAATAAGCAAAGCCGATCGAAAAACGAAATCTTCGAGGAAACACTTGATCGCTAGGAAAAGATTCAACTTGATAATTCAACTATAACAATGATACATACACAAGATCACCACCGGGATCCTTCCTTGATCTTGCTTCTAGCTCCGGGAACTCCAACGTGGTCTTCCGTGCAAGGTTCCTGTTGACGGTGAAAATCCGTCAACCTAGCCATGAGTTTACCTTCGGTGTTGGCATGAGTTTTATACCTTATCCATTGGTACTAACCCCCGTGGTATAACAAGTTCACGTGTGCATGTTTTCAGTAATAAAGATTGATCTTTCATCAACTTCTTTACTGCCTACTCCCTACAAGGGACTACTAAAGTCGAGTACTACTACTCGCATCCACTCCACGATGGGCGCTCCGCACTCTGAGATCGCGACTACGAGTACTCATTGCTGGAAAATTATCTTTCATTGATACTTGAACAATTCATTACAATTGTTTTCCTGTACAACTATGGCTACTAGCTACTTATTACAGGGCTACTGGAGGTTCAGCTTCTCGGCTACCTGCTCCGCGATGGGAGCCATGCGCTCCAGCCGGCTGCGCATACTGCTCATCGGAGCAGTTGGCGGCTACTCCGCCCGCGACCACCTCCACTGGGGCCTTCGGGAAGTATGACTTCATGAAGGCCAAGACTTGTCTTGGGATCGACCTGGCCATATGCTTCACGTAGGCGGCCAGCCGGCTTGGAGCTTCACGGAGGCAATCCACCAGAGGAGCGATCTTGGGGCCGCCCGGGTGCGGCACCAGGAGCCTTGCGATCGGCAGTGCGGCTTCTTCCAACTCCTTCAACTGGGCCCGCAACGCCTCGCAGTCTTCGTTCAATTTCTCGCAAAGATTTGTAGCGATTGACGAGATCTCCGTCGAAGCAATCCGCGGCTCCATATGCTTCTCGCACTCGAAGGCGAGTTCCTTGTAGTCGAGCTCGAGTACCGGCGGGCTTCTTGCTCCCGGTAGAAGAGGTTCTTCATGCTCGTCTCCGAGGCCTTTAGCTGCTCCACCTGGCCCTCAAGCTCTGCAACACAGCAACGCAACAGCGGGTCAGATGCTTCTCGACTTCCAACAAGTACCCAACAAGTCAAAGGGTATACCTTTATTCTTGTTGCGGAGGCCCTTGTTCTTCCGCACCAAGTCGTCGCCCTTCGCCTACAGCTCCTGGACGTCGTTATGGTACTTGGCGAAGGCGGCGTCGAGCTTTGACTGCATGGCAGCCGCGTGCTTCCGCGACTTCATAAGTTGCCCTTCTAGAGCCTCGGCTCGGAGCACGGTGTCACCATAGCCCTGCAGCAAGTTCGACTTGTCGCGGGACCGCTCTGCAACGTCCTGCACAAGATACTTCAAGTCATGAAGAGTACTCAACGGCAAAAGGATTGACTACTCGAAAAGGCTACGACTACTTACCTTCATCCACTGCTCGGCTTGACGGATCGCCTCCAGGTGCTTGGCTACTGTCGCCGGTTCGACGAGATCGTCCGCAAGAAGTTCTATCCCGCCGCGACTACTCGCGGTGGCCTCCGTCATCGGCGCAGAGCGGATGGGCTCTGCGTCTTGGATCTCGGGGGAGCGGATAGCCACATCCAGAGCAATCTCTGGCGATGTGGTGACCGTCTCTCCCCTGGCGGTCTTCTTGACGACCTCCGCCATGGGCTCGGGGGCTCCTTGCGGCCTGCGGGGCCTGCGGTGTCAACCTCTGCATTGGCACCCCCGCAGGGATGTCACCATCTTCAACGCCTGTCAAAAAGACGACATGTGCATCAATGCCTACGACTACTCATCCTGGAGCTTTGCAGCTTCAAGAAGGGTACCCACCTTCGACTACACTAGCCTCCGGCAGCGGCACTTCGGTAGCCGGGGGCTCAGTCGTCGCGGCTTGGGCATCGGGAGCGGTCTCCTCGACGGGCGGCGCGACTTCCTCCGCCACCGCCGATGAGGGCTCATCCCCATCCCAGGTCAGGTCCGTGGATTTTCTGCAGAAACATTCACAGAGGGTCGTCAGGCAAAATCGACTACTGTAACAAGTACTACTCGCAAGGATATGGTACTTACAAGTTCGACCGGACAATGGTCACGGCCGGAGCACCGAGGATGCTGGCGATATCGACCAGTCCACCCTCGGCGGGTGCCTCCTCTTGCGCCCCTGCGGCTAATGCCTCCTCCACGGCGGCGGCGGCCGGCGCAGATGTCTCCTGCGCTCCTGAGGCCACCACCTCTTCAACGGCGGCGGCCACGGGTCCCATGCTTCCTTGTGGAGCTGGGGGCTGGCGCTCCAGTTGCGCCAGGATTTCTTTGACAGTGGGGGCTGGACTACGACTTCCAGCCGGTTCCCCCACCGTGTCCCATACGCCCTCGTCGCCGAACATGAGGCAAGCCCGGGCGGCTAAACCTCGACCGCAGTTGGAAGCAGTCCTGCAGCGTCTCTTCGTCTTCTTCGTCGTCGTCGGAGGTATCTTCCACGACGACGGTGTCGTCGCCTTCACCGACCTCACGGCGCTCCTTCGCCTTCCCCTCCATTGGGATCTCGATCCCACTCGGAGGTGGCTGCGGCTCGGAGATGAACCTCTTCACATTATCCTACACAAGACACGGGATGTCAGCAACTCTACTACAAGCAATCACTACTCGACTAAGGGAGTACGACTACTCACCTCCTTGGGCGGGCGCGCGGCGGAATACTCCTCGACAGGGCACGGCCGTGTACGGCGGCATGTCCTTGAAGATCCGCGACAACCTCTCGACGATGTCGTTGTCGTCCAGCTCGCCTCCTGGCATCCGCGACGTGTCGTCGTCGCCGGTGTACTCGAAGCCCAGGGTCTCCCGAGCCATCAACGGCTGGATCCTGCGCTTCATGAAACTGAAGGCCACGTGCTCGTCCCTCAGTCCCGCGTCCATGAGCACCTTGATGCGTGCCAGCAACTCGGGGAGGTGGATTCCCTCTTGCATGGTGGGCTCCGTGGTCCACAAATCACGGTGCCTGGGCTGCCGTCCACTCGGCTTCGACAGGCCAGGGTGGTGGTTCGTGATGTAGAACCACCTAGTCTTCCAATCTGTGTTGGAGTCGACAAGTTTGTATGCCAAGTACTGCTCCGCAGCGTCCTCCCTCAGCTGGATGTCGGCTCCTCCGACTACCCTCGGGTTGGTGGCACTTGGTTGCGGCTTGACCCGGAAGAACTTCCGGAAAAGCACCCAATGCGGCTTGATCCCAAGGAAGGCTTTGTTGGTGCGGAATATGGTCCCGACACTAACCAGTAGAAAGCGCCGAGGTCTCTCCCTCAAAGGTCGATGCTAAGCAATAAGAGACACGGGATTTATCCTGGTTCCGGCCGAGGGGGCCGTACGTCCAGCAGTGGTGTGCTCAAGGCACTATATTGCTCAGCACCGGGGTGCCTGTAGTGGGGCTGCTACAAGCAAGGCGGGAGAGGAAGCATGGTTTCCAAGTCCCTGGTGTAGTGGCTGAAGATGTTGTGGGAGAATCAGAAGACAAGTGCGTGGCGCTGCTTGTCCCCTGTGGTGTTGTGTCTGTCTCCCCCCGCGGCAGGGAGGGTTCGTCCCCCTTTTATAGATCAAGGAGGGACCGAATCACATGCGCGCCGTGCTATTTAGCTACGTGAAGGGGCGTGGCGTGCTATGCTGTAGAGTGGGCGGCCGTCCGGACGATCCCCGCAGCGATCTGGCCATCATGGCCTATCTTGTACCCGAACAGTGGCGGTTCGAGGGTACAAGGGCGGCGGAGGGTGGTGATGTCTTCTGACGGGCTCGAGGGAGCTGCTGACGTTGGCCCGTACGGAGTACAGGGGTAAGTAAGGCAGCGTCCCGTTCCAAAGCGTTTCACAGTGCTGGAGTTGTTGCTACAGCGCCTGGCGTGCGCCTGCACGCGCGGGGACGGCGGCCATGCTGTAACAGTGGCGGGGATGGCGTTCCACCGGCCTAGCGCCTTCACCTAACCCTGTAGGATCACGAGAAAGCAGATCGAGGGTGCGACCGGCCCCCCTTCGAGGGCTCGGCGTGTTAGCCGTACTTGAGCAGGCGCACGGCGTCACGGGACTGACACCGGCCGCGCTGCACAGTCCCTCCCCACAGTGATGGGGATGGGCTCCCTCCTGGGGAGTTGGTGCGGCGGCACCGGGGCGTGAGCCCCGGGCGCATGATGGCTCTGTCCCGCCGGTGTTAGGGCATTAAACGTCCGTGTACGGGGGCAGGCATGCGCGTGCGGGACGCCCTCGAGCGAGACGGACCTCGGTCGAGGGCGGGGCGGACCCTCGAGCGGGGCGGAGCCCGCTCGAGGGAAGCGCACCCCCTCGAACGGGATGGAGCCCGCCCGAGGGAGGCGTGCACCCTCGAGCGGGGCGAAGCTTGCTCGAAGGGATCTCCAAGAGGGCCATCTTGGCGGGCCGTCGAGGTCCCTGCGACGTGGGCCGTATCCTGCATGGTTAGGCAAAGTTTGTTTGGCTTTGTTGCGGGTTTTAAGTGGGGATTTCCCGGTTGTTAAAGGGGGACCCCTAGGGCTGTCCCCGACAGTAGCCCCCGAGCATCTGTGGGTTTGCCATTGAGGCTCCCGCAGATGCTGAAGTCTACTGATAGGACGTTCTTCCCTCCTTGTCTTTGCGAACTCTTTCCGCGGGGCCGCGCCAGCGGACCCGCGGGTCTAGCCCCCGAAGCCCTGCAGGAGTGTGGATGCTCCTGCAGGGGTTAACCGCGAGAACTGGTCAGAGGGCGTGGCACATGTTTCAACCGGCGTCGGCAATGTCTCAGCCGGCTTCGGTGGCGCACGCGCTGCTGGCACTGTCTCCGGCGGGTGCGAGCCAAGGAGGTGTAGCCGTGCGTCAAGCCCCCGAGCCTGGGCCCGTTCGAGGCGATCGGGTAGAGCTTTATGACTTGTTTCTTAACGCACCCTCTCCGTCCCTCCGCGGGACGGAGGGTGAGGTTTCCGCAACCCCCATCGAGCGGGTCGCGAATTGCGGATTCCTCTTTGAGTTGCTAGCGGGTGGTTCGAGTGGACGCCCATGCCCCGTTCGATAAGGGTAGGCTGCGTGGTCCAGAGACACGTCCATTGAAGCGCTTGCGTGGGTTTGCTAGGTGGGGCTCGGTCCCATTCGATAGGGACCGAGGGCGCGGAAGCTCTCCCTCGGTGGGATCCCCCGGCTAGCTGCCCTCGCTGGCTCTCGAACACGACATGTGGGGCACCCTCGAGCCGACGAGCTCGAGGAATGGCTCGAATGCGCGTGCCTTCGTCGTCCCTGACTCTACGATCTGGGGCGCCTGTTCGAACCCGTCGAGGGTCAGGCTTCAAACCTCTGATCAGTAGGGTCGTGCGGGGCGGCGCCTGGGCGGCCCCGTCTTTGCGTTTGCGGCTGTCGAGGGGTCCGGGTGAGCCAGCCCTCGAGGCGCCGGTCAGCAGCACAGCGTGGCATGGGTGCTTGTGGTGCACGCCTTTTGTTTCGAGGGCGGGCCCCGGGGCGACCTTCTCACGCTTGTGCCCCTTTAGAGGGTTGATATTGTCTCGAGCCAGGGGCTCGCGCCGCTCGAGGGTTTTGCGAGGCAAGGGTGCTTGCGGGGCCCGCTTTGCCTCAGACGGGCCCCGTGGCGTCCTTCTCACGCCGATGTCCCTTCGAGGGTTGACACCATCTAGAGCCAGGGGCTCGCTCCACTCGAGGGTTTTGCATGGCAAGGGTGCTCGTAGTGCCCGCTTTGCCACAAGCGGGCCCCGTGGCGACCTTCTCACGCCGATATCCCTTCAAGGGTTGAGTTTATCTAGGGCTAGGGGCTCGCTCCACTCGAGGGTTTTGCGTGGCAAGGGTGCTCGTAGTGCCCGCTTTGCTACAAGCGGGCCCCGTGGCGACCTTCTCACGCCGATATCCCTTCGAGGGTTGAGTTTATCTAGGGCCAGGGGCTCGCTCCACTCGAGGGTTTTGCGCGGCAAGGGTGCTCGTAGTGCCAGCTTTGCTACAAGCGGGCCCCGTGGCGACCTTCTCACGCCGATATCCCTTCGAGGGTTGAGTTTATCTAGGGCCAGGAGTCCGTGCCGCTCGAGGGTCCTCCTTGCTTTGCAAGGGACCGGGCCATTAAATGCCCCACAGTAGAGGCTGCGGTTTCGCAACGCGGGCGCGCCTTTTTAGGCGTTGTGGCCGCGCGCGCGCGCACGTAGTGGGCGGCGTGGCAGGCGGACGTGACCGCCTGCCTCGGTCCCTGCTAGTCTTCACCGCGATGATGGCCCGTTCGCGGTGATGTGGCCGCTGTGGTCGTGGCGGGGCCCGTTCGTCAGCGTGAAGAGAAGATTCCCTGCAGTTAATGCGCGCGGGACATCCGCTCCGGAGAGCTCGCCCGCGGCTTATAAATCTGAGGGGAGGGGGAAGCGGCGGTTTTTTACCTTAGCGCTCCGCCATTTTAGCCCCCCGTGCTTTCGTCTTCGCCTCGCCTTCGCCACCGTGCGGCTTCGCCATTTGAGTTCTTCTTCCTCTTCCTGTCCTCCGCTCTCGCATTCCTTTGCCCTCTTCCCATGGCGCCGCCTCCGCCTGTCACGATTCTTGACCCGTACGCCTGGGAGAGGTCGTCGGTGACCCCGCTGGCTCTCAACGAGCTGGTCACCGCCGGCCAGTTGGCGGCAAATGAGGAGGGCCGCCCGGCGGAGTGGATAGTGCCGCCGGCGGGGACCGCGCACCCAACCCACCGGAAGGCTACGTGGTGAGCTTCATCCGCTTCCACGAGCGGGGCTTCAACGCGGCGAGCCGCTTCATGCGGGCGTTGTGCCACTACTACGGCGTGGAGCTGCACAACTTCGCGCCCAACGCGATTTCGCAGGCGGCCACGTTCGTGGGCGTCTGCGAGGGGTATCTGGGGATCCCAGTCAACTGGGAACTCTGGGTACACCTCTTCCGCGCGGAGCTCTACACGCAGCCCACGACGGAGCCGAGGACCCGCCGCGCGGTGCGCGCCGGTGGGATGTCGCTCGCCCTGCGGGGGCAGTTCAAGGACCACTACATCCCCTGCACCATGACGACGAACAACGCCGGCCGGGAGCGGGGATGGTTCCTACCTCGCGCAACGCCGAGCCCGGCCTTCCCCCCCCTACACCGGTCGGGTGTTCAAGGAGAAGCCCAGCTCCTGGGGCTACGGGGTGTCCACGGCCCGGCATCGGAGGCGGCGGGGACTCGGTCCGGCCGCCACGAGGAGCCTTTGTCGGAGCGAGGGGGCGACCGCGATGGGCGTCCTCGCCTTCCTCCATCACCGGGGGGTCGTGCCCCTGATAGAGAGGTCGCTCTGCATCTTTGAGATGACAGAGGAGGCGGACCCCGTCGCGGCGGCGAGGTCGCGGATGCTCCCGACCCCCTCGGGCGGCCGTATGCGCTCACCGGGCGCGGAGCGCCGTCGACCCGGATGCGGCGCATCCGGACCGGGACCCCCGTGGGACCTCGAGATGCTCCCCACCGGCCCGCTGGTGAGCATGATTCTTGGCTTTGTTTTAGTTCTTGGTGTTGCCTTTGCCTTCTGACGCGTCTTTGACGTTCCCGCATGCAGCTGGTGAGCTTCTCCGCCGCGAAGTCCGTTCCGCCCACCCCCGACTCCCGCGCGCTTGGTCGGGCGGCGCGGCCGGCGGGGAGCGGGGAGCGGGCGGCGCGCGAGAGGGAGAGAGCGTGCGGCGGCACAACGAGCGCCGCGAGCGTCGGAGCGCGGAGTGCGGCGGCGCGAGGAGGCGGGGCTCTCCTCCCCGGGGACCGAGGGAGTACTCGTCCTCGGAGAAGGACGAAGAGGAAGAGGGCGAGGGGCGGGGCCCCCTCGACGGTGGGAGCCCTCGCCCCCGTCGCCGGAGCCGGCTCCGGCGGCAAGGGGCGGCGTCGCTCGGGGCGGGCGCGGTGGCGCCCGCCGCCGGCAATCGACAACGGGGGTGGCGCGCGCCGCGGGAGGCGCCGGCGCGCACTACGGGGGCGCGCGCGGCGGCGCGCCCGTGCGTGCGGCGGGCGCGCGCGCACGCGGGGCGAGGGCGCGCCGGCGCGCGGGGCGAGCGTGCCGCGCGCGCGGCGGCGTCGTCGGGAGGCGCGGCGGCGGGCGTGCGGCGGCCGCGCCGGCCTCATCCGCTGAGGCTTCGAGGAAAAGGAAGCACGCCTTTTCCTCTTCGAGGTAAGGGGCTCGATCCTCTACTTGGTTTGATTTTTTTTTGACGATCAGGCATTCTAACCCTCTGTTTGTGCTTGCGCAGGGTGGTGCCATCTGTGCCTCCCCTCGCACCGGCCAAGGTGCTGAGGGCGGACGCATCCGTCCCCACCCGGCGGCGCTCATCGAGGGCGTCGCGGGCGGGGGCAAGCACGGCGGCGGTGGCGAGAGCTCGCGAGGGCCGGGCCGAGGCCTCGAGGCCTCGGCGGCGGATCGCCCGTCATGGTGCGGCCGCGGCGGCGGTCGTGGCGGAGGTGCGGCCGATGGTGGGCTGGCCGCGGCGGAGGCGCGGCTTGTGGCGCCAACCGCGGCGGAGCGGGCGAGGTGCGGCCGCGGTGGAACTCGTGGCCGCGGAGGCACGGCGGAGGCGGCGGCCGCGGCGCCGCGTCGGCGCCCGCGGCCGTGGAGGCGCAAGTGGAGGCGCCGGCGGAGGGGGGCGGAAGGGCCGGCGCGCCGCCGGTGGTTCCCGGGCGGAAGTGGTGGAGGTCCCGGACGACGACTCCCCGCCACCCGGGTGGGACCAGCGGGCGAGCTTCCCCACACGCTCCCCCGAGCCCCAGGAGGGGGCCCTCGTGAGGCGGCGCTAGGGTCACATGGTGGCGGGGGACCGAGGACACGGCGCTGAGGCCTCGTCCTCCCGCGCTGGCCACTCTGCCCAGGTAGAGGGGGCCGTTGGCGATCCGCCCGCGTTCGCCGACGCCCAGGGAGAGCAGGAGCTCTGGGGAGAGCTTCGGAGCCACGACGCCACGCTCGACCGCGCGCTGAACGAGGCGCTGAGGGTCCATGGCGGCCCCGCAAGGCGCGTCTTCCAGGTAGGGCGTTGCTGTTCGTTTTCTTCTTTCTCTCATTTTTGTGCGCTGTTTCTGTGTCGTGGCGCTTACGGGTTTCGAGTTGAGGGTGACAGGAGCTCGAGCGCCGCGCCCATGACAAGTACGACGCCTTCGATCGAGTGAACGCCGAGCTCCACCAGCTCCGGGAGCGATGCGGCGCTTTCGACGCGCTCGCCGATGCCCTCCGGACCCCGGACGGCGGGTTGGCGTGCGGGCCGTGGTCTGCGCGACGAACTCCCCGAGAGCACGAGGCAGGACCGGCGTGCCGCTCTAGCCTCGAGCAGGGTCCGCACGGCTCTCATCGATCGTGATGAGGCGCCGTGGCGGGCGCGCTCGGACTGGAGAAGATGCGGACGGCGGCGACCAGCGGGAGGCGGAGGTGGCCGGCGTCCGCGGCGAGAACGGGGGGCTCCGCTCATCGCTCGAGGGGGCGCGGGCGCGGCGGCGCCGGCCGAGGAGCGGGCGCGCGGGGCGGAGCGGCGGGCCAAGGAGGCCGACGACTTGAAGGCCGCCCTCGACGCCAAGGCCGCGGCGCTCGTCGTCGGCCGAGGAGCGCCTCGCGGGGAGCACACCGCCCGCCAAGGGGCCGAGGGGCGGCTCCCGGCGGAGCGAGGAGCCACCCTTGTCGACGCCGAGACGGCGCTGGACCAGGAGCGCGTCGCTCGCGAGGCGGCGCAGAAGTCGTTGGCAGAGCGGGACGCCAAGCTCTCTAAGACCGAGGGCGAGCTCATTGTGCTCAGTATTACGAGCGCAAACCAAGAGCTGGCCCTCCAGGAGCAGGGTGAGACCGTCAAGGGCCTCGAGCTGGCGGTCGAGGCCGAGCGCCGTGCCCTCGAGGTGGAGAGGAAGCAAGTCGAAGGTGAGCCACTGTTCGACTCTTGCCTTGTTGATTTTTCTGTTAGAGGGCTCGCATCCCCCTTTCTGATTTCTTTCTTGTCTTGGCAATTCCAAGCTTGCGCACCTCTGCGGGGCATGCGGGCGAGCGGCCGCGGCGCGGAGCTTCCTACAACTCCTCCGAGCGGGAGGCTGCGGGGGAGCTGCGTGGTGCGGCCCTCGAGACTGTCAAGCCGTGGAGGAGGGCGAAGCACGGGCGGCGGCTCGGCCGGCCGGCCGCTGCGCGCCCTTGGCGGCCACGTCACCGAGCGGATGCGCCGGGCGCTACACCTGGGCGTCCAGAAGGCCCTCGGAGTGGTACGATCCCACTACGAGGTCAACTTCGAGGCGCTGGCGGACGGCTACATCGTTCCCGAGGGTGTCGAGGACGAGGTAGCGATGGAGCGTGTGGATGCGCTCGCCGCCGACACCGCCGGGTCGCTCGCTGAAGCCTTCGAGGAGTTCCTCTTCCCGGACGCTGCTGACGCTGCTGCTCCTCCCGCCTGAAGACAGTTGGGCGCTAGGCCCGTTTTTATTCGTGTATCAGTATTCTGGCCTCGCGGCCTTTGTAAATAAACAAGTTGTCTCAATCGTAAACATTTGTTGATACGAAATGAAATCTTTTGCTTATTGCGCTTTTTTGTTTCTCCTTCTTCCTGAGTAGATTTTACTTGGGGGAGTTCGATTTTCGCGGGGGGCCTGCTGGGTTGGAGGCGAGAGAGAAGGGTCGTATCCTCGCGGCGTAGGCTATCTCTGGCTCGCGCGCTCCTTCCGCTAAGCTGCCTGCGCCCTGTTCGAATCGTTGCTCGAGGTTGGAGTAGAAAACAAACTTAGCGCGCGTGAGTTGCTTTGTTTTTGCGCGAAAAATGGGACCTTTTTGGGGGGGAATGCCCCCCGCAGTAGCCCCCGAGGGTAACTTGGGTTTCAGGGGAAAGCCGAGTTGCCCTTTTCCATTAGACTTGTGGTATTTACATGGTTGTCACCAACTGGGGCGTTGGTCATGTGATTTTTACAACAAAAAATACTTGGAAATCCTAGCTAGGGGTAGAAGCGACGTAGCTGTTGGATGTTCCAAGCGTTGGTGAGCTCTTCACCGTCCTCGTTGGCCAGCTTGTACGTGTCGGGCTTGAGTACCTTCACCACGACGTAGGGTCCCTCCCATGGGGGCGAAAGTTTGTGGCGTCCTCGGTTGTCTTGGCGTAGCCTTAGGACCAGGTCCCCTTCGCTGAAGTCCCGTCGACGTATCTTGCGCGCTTGGTAGCGTCTTAGGGACTGTTGATACCTTGCGGAATGCATCAAGGCCACGAGGCGTGCCTCGTCCAGCTGATCCAGCGAGTCCTCGCGAGCTCGCTGGTTGGCCTCCTCGTCATAGCCTCGAACCCTGGGCGCTCCGTATTCTAAGTCCGTGGGGAGGACGGCCTCCGTGCCATGGACTAGGAAAAACGGGGTGAACCCAGTGGCTCTGCTCGGGGTGGTCCTTAGGCTCCACACAACCGCTGGTAGCTCTTGGAGCCATTTTCGCCAGGATTTGTTTAGCCGGTCGAAAATTCTGGGCTTGAGGCCTTGTAAGATCATGCCGTTGGCACGCTCTACTTGGCCGTTGGTCTGTGGGTGTGCCACAGCTGCCCAATCCACACGAATGTGGAATTTGTCGCAAAACTCCAAGAACTTCCGCCCGTGAAGCGGGACCCATTGTCGGTGATGATGGAGTTTGGCACTCCAAAGCGGTAGACGATGTCGGTGAAGAATGTTACCGCCGCTTTGCTGCGCCCGAGGTTCGTAATGGGGCGCACCTCCACCCACTTGGAGAACTTGTCGATCGCGACCAACAAGTGGGTGAAGCCCCCGGGCGCCTTCCGCAGGGGCCCGACGATGTCCAGCCCCCACACGGCGAATGGCCATGTCACGGGGATGGTTTATAGGGCATGGGTGGGTAGTTTGGACTTGCGGGCGTAGAACTGGCACCCTTCGCAAGTGCGTACGATTTCGCTGGCGTCCGCGACCGCGGTAGGCCAGTAAAGGCCCTGGCGGAACGCGTTGCCGACGAGGGTACGAGGCGCGGCGTGGTGGCCACAGATTCCGGCGTGGATGTCCCGTAGGAGCTCGCGCCCCTCGGGGATGGGCACGCATCGCTGTAGGATGCCAGAGGCGGCGCGCTTGTACAGCTCGCCGTCAACGAGGGCGAAGGACTTGGCCATCCTGGCGATGCGCCTGGCCGCGGCCGGTCGCGGGGAGTTCCCCTCGAGCCATCCAGGCGATGTATTTGTCGCGCCAGTCCGCTTTGACAGGAGCCGGCTCGATGTCCATCACGTCGGCCTCGTAGGAGCCATACCCCTCGAGGAGGGAGAGCACGTACGCCTCGTTCGAGGGGTCCTCGTCCATGGGTTCCGCGCCCGCTGGGTTCGAGGGAGCCCCCGAGGGTTCGTTGTGACTCGAGGGGTGGGGCTCGAAGACGACTGAGGGCTGAGCGACGTCGCGCGCAAAAACGTTCGGGGGGACGGTGATCCGCCCGGATGCGATCTTGGCCAGCTCATCCGCCTCCTCGTTGTACCGGCGGGGCACATGGTTGAGCTCGATGCCGTAGAACTTGTCCTCGAGGGCCCGCACGGCTTTGCAGTAGGCCTCCATCTTGTCGTCATGGCAGCTCGCGTTCTTCATGACTTGATCGATCACGAGCTGCGAGTCCCCCCGCACGTCGAGGCGCTTGACGCCCAACTCAATGGCGATTTTGAGGTCACAGAGGAGGGCCTCGTATTCTGCCATGTTGTTAGACGCGGGGAAGTGGAGGCGCACTGCGTACCGCATGTGTTCCCCGAGGGGTGACGCGAAGAGCAGGCCCGCGCCCGCCCCCGTTTTCATCACCGAGCCGTCGAAGAACGAGTCCGGCCTCTGCTTGGATGCGGCGGCGGCGGCTCGCGTATCGGTCCACTCGGCGACGAAATCCGCCGGGGATTTGGGATTTGATGGCCTTGCGCGGGGCATAGGCAAGCGTCTCGCCCATCAACTCCACGGACCATTTGGCGATCCTGCCCGCGGCGTCGGGATTGCGGATGATCTCCCCCAGCGGGAAGGAGGAGACCACCGTGACGCGGTGGGCCTCGAAGTAGTGGCGGAGCTTGCGCCGCGCCAGGACTACCGCGTACAGCAGCTTCTGGACCTGGGAGTAGCGCGTCTTGGTATCTGACAGGACTTCGCTGATGTAATAGACTGGCCGCTGTACAGGCAAGGCGTGCCCTTTCTCCGTGCGCTCCACGACGATCACGGCGCTGACCACCTGGGTGGTTGCGGCCACGTAGAGCTGCAGGGGTTTGTCGTCTTGCGGCGGCGTGAGGATCGGGGCGTGCGCTAGAGACGCCTTCAGCTTGTCGAGCGCATCCTGGGCCTCGGCGGTCCATGAGAAGCGCTCGTGCTTCTTGAGTAGGCGGTAGAGGGGCAGCCCCTTTTCACCGAGCCGTGAGATGAAGCGGCTCAAGGCGGCAAGGCACCCCAGCACCTTTTGCACCCCTTTGAGGTCCCGGATCGGACCCATTCGTTCGAGGGCCGCAACCTTTTCAGGGTTGGCCTCGATTCCCCGTTGGGAGACAATGTATCCCAGGAGCATGCCTCGCGGCACTCCAAAGACACATTTTTCGGGATTTAGCTTGACCCCATTGGCCCGTAGGCAGCCGAACGCGATGCCAAGATCGCCAACCAGGTCGTCCGCCTTCCTGGTCTTTACGACGATGTCGTCCACATACGCCTCGACCGTCCGCCCGATGTGGTCTCCGAAAACGTGCTGCATGCAGCGCTGGTATGTCGCACCCGCGTTTCGGAGGCCAAACGGCATCGTGACGTAGCAGAACGTCCCGAACGGCGTGATGAACGAAGTCGCGAGCTGATCGGACTCCTTCATCTTTATTTGGTGGTACCCAGAGTAAGCATCAAGGAAGCAAAGCAATTCGCACCCAGCCATTGAATCAACGATTTGATCAATACGTGGCAAAGGAAAAGGAACTTTAGGACATGCTTTATTAAGACTAGTGTAGTCTATACACATCCGCCACTTCCCATTCTTTTTCTTTACAAGCACGGGGTTTGCTAACCACGTTGGGTGGAACACCTCCTTGATGAATCCGGCCTTGAGAAGCTTCCGCAGCTCCGCTCCGATTGCCCGCCGCCGCTCCTCGTCGAAGCGGCGGAGCCGTTGCTGCACGGCGCGAGCATTTGGCAGGATGTCAAGGGAGTGCTCGGCGACTTCCCTCGGGATGCCTGGCATATCCGAGGGGCTCCACGCGAAGATGTCGGCGTTGGCGCGGAGGAAGTCGACGAGCACCACTTCCTATTTGGGGTCGAGGGTGGAGCTGACCCTCAACGCCTTGCCCTCGGGGGCAGAAGGATCGAGGGGGACCTCCTTGGTCTGCTCCGCAGCCTCGAAGGTGCCGGCGTGCTTGGCGGTGGAGCCGAGGTCGTCGTTGACCATCTTCTCCAAGGTGGTCACCAGCGCTTCATCCAGCGCCAGTGCCTCTGCGTGCTCCACGCACTCGACGTCGCAGTCGAACGCGTGCTCGATGGACGAGCCGACGGTGATGACGCCGTTTGGTCCTGGCACCTTCATCTTCAAGTAGGTATAGTTGGGGACTGCCATGAATTTGGCATAACAGGGTCGCCCAAGTATAGCGTGGTAGGCTCCCTTGAACCCTACCACCTCGAAGGTGAGGATCTCCTTGCGGAAATTCTTTGCGGTACCAAACCAAGGCGGCGAGGTCGATGCGCCCGAGGGGCCGAACACTGCTTGCCGGCGCGATGCCATGGAATGGCTTCGTGCGGGCCGCGAGGTGGTCCGGCCCCGATCCCCATCAAGCGCAGCGTATGCGCGTAGAGGATGTTGAGGCTGCTGCCCCCGTCCATCAAGACCTTCGAGAACCGCGCGTTCCCGATGATCGGGTCGACCACCGGCGGGTGCGGCTCCGGGTTGGGGATGCGGTTCGGGTGGTCTTACCGGTGAAGGTGATGGCGTCCTCCGACCAATTGAGGAAGGAGGGAGGCGCCTTCTCTGCGGAGAGGACCTCGTGCCGCTCCTTCTTGCGCTGGCGTGTCGACATGTCGACAGTTGGCCCCCCAAAGATGAGGAACACGTTTTCCACGGTGGGGAAGCCGCCGGCGTCGCCGTCTCCTCCGTCTTTCTTGGCCTCTGCCTCCTTCGCGGCGGCGCGGCCATAGAATTTCTTGAGCATATCGTACTGCTCAAGGGTGTGGTTCACTGGGGTTTTGTGATAAGGACATGGCTTCTTTAGCATGTCATCGAACACCCCCGGGCCTCGAGGGGCCGGTCGAGGGCCCCGTCAGGCCGGGTCATCAGCGAGGGCCTCGGCATTATCGCCGTCGCGCCCTTGCTCGCGCGCCTCGCGGCACGGCTTTTTTCCCTTCTTGCCCCGCTTGTCGTTGCGGTGGGGCTCCTTGGACTTGCTGCCCTCCGCGGGCGTGTCCTCCGAGCGCTTGCCCTTCTTGCCGTCGAAGATCGCTCCCACGGCCTCTTCTCCCGAGGCGAAGCTGGTGGCGATGTCGAACAGCTCGTTCGAGTCCGCGGGCGGGCTGCGCCCCAGCTCTCTCACGAGATCTCTGCATGTGGTGCCCTCGAGGAAGGCGTGCTCGATCTCGGACTGCGCCACGCTGGGCAGCTCCGTGCAGCGCTTGGAGAAGTGCCGTATGAAGTCCCGCAGCGATTCGCCGGGCTTCTGCGTGCAGGAGCGCAGGTCCCATGAATTTCTAGGACGCACGTACGTGCCCTGGAAGTTGCCCACGAATGTGTGGACCAGATCATCCCAATTGTGGATTTGGCTGGCGGGCAAGTGCTCGAGCCACGTCCGCGCGGCATCGCCGAGATGCAGGGGCAAGTTGCGGATGATGACCTCATCGCTGGTGGCCCCGCCTAGCTGGCAAGCCAAGCGGTAGTCGTTGAGCCACACGCGAGGGTCCGTCTCCCCGTTGTACTTGACGATGGTCGAAGGCTGGCGGAAGCGCTGGGGGAAGGCCGCCGTGCGGATCTCCCGGCTGAACACACGGGTCCCAGGGGGCTCCGGCGTCGGGGAGCGATCCTCGCCGCTGTCGTAACGTCCGCCCCGTCGAGGGTGGTAGCCCACCACTGCTCGGGCGTCCGCCTTGCTCGTGCGGCGGGCGTTGATGACGTTGCGAGCGTCACCGTCCGGTGCTGCGCGTGTCAAGGAGCCGTTCCTTGGCCGGCCGCGCGTCCCGAGTTGGCGGGTCGCCCCCGCCGCTTCCCCGCGTGGACCGAGGGTTCGCCCCCCGGTGCGGTCCCGTCGCCCCGCGCGTCCCCTTGTTGGCGGATGCGCGACGCCGAGCTCTCGGCCTGCTGGACGGCCGCTTGCTCGATGAGAGTCTGCACCTTGCGGTGCAGGTCTCGTGCCTCGGGGGTCGAGGGTGTCGGCATGGCCCGTAGCAGCGTCGCGGCTGCAACGAGCTTCTGACTTGCCCGCGGCGGCACGTCAGGGTTGCCGGCGTTGATGCGGTCGCGGGCTTGTCTGCCCAGCTCCCGCACGCGTTCGCCGCGAGCGGAGGCCTCCCCAGCCATCGAGGCGCGGAGCAGCCACACCGTTCGGTATTCCTCCGCCAGCTTGGCCTCGAGTTCGCGGGCTTGGGCTAGCTGTGCGTCGGCGTCGGCTAGGGAAACCCTAGTCAACTAGCTCGACCCTCTCCTCTCCGAGATGGTGTCCCTCTCTTCTCTGCTCCTCGGCGGCCGATGACGAATTGGATGCTGCGTGGCTCTCGGTCAGGGGGCTATAAATAGCCCGATTGGCGGCTAGGGCAAAGGAGGGGACAAGCGGGCCTTGGAATGGGCTGGGCCGACCGGACTGGGCCGGCCTGCCTGGGCCCATCCAGGCCCAGCCCGAGGCCTCCTTTGCTTTACGTCGGTTCCCTTGCTTCCTGGATGTTTCCCCCTTCTGCATGTAGGTCCATGTCGTCAGTTTCTCTCCGAATTGGACACAACTCCTTGTCTTGCAAGATTCAGCACTTTTCTGGTCAGGTCCTCAGAGTCTGTCGTCTTCTCGGATCAAGTCCCTAGCTTCTTAGAGTTAGGTTTGCTTCATTGCATGACTTGTACGGGGCTTCAAGGTCTTGTCATGAGGTGCTTGATGAACTTATCCCGAAAGTCTTGCATTCAACACTAAAACCCTGCATAAACATTAAACTCCAAAACCGACATGCACACGTGAACTTGTTATACCACGGGGGTTAGTACCAATGGATAAGGTATAAAACTCATGCCAACACCGAAGGTAAACTCATGGCTAGGTTGACGGATTTTCACCGTCAACAGCGGCGGACTGCCCCGCTCAACGTACGCCATCTTAGGATTCAAGACTTGTCAAAGTCGCAAAGAATCCGGTACCACGCTCTGATACCAATTGAAGGATCAGATGGCGACTAGAGAGGGGGGGAGTGAATAGGAGTCGGTAAAAATTCTTCCCAAAGAATCCGGCCTATACCCTAGTCAAATCCCGGTCACACACAAGCGATGGATCGAATCACACACCAATCGCCAAGACAACAAGGTTATGGATCAACCTCTAGCCTTAGGAACGATTCCTTGAAGCACTCGCGGAAGCACGAGAAAGGAAGGGAGGAATCGAACCAAGAAGCAAAGCTCACAGGCTCTGGCGGACCGTCCGGCCAGGTGGGGCGGACCGTTCGCACTGGCCTCGCGGACCATCCGCCAACGTACCGCGGACTGTCCGCACAGGTACGGCGGACCGTCTGGCCTGGGCCGCGGACTGTCCGTTAAAACTAACAGAACCACCAGAAGCGAACCCCGTAAAACGGACCGTCCGCGAGGAGCACGCGGACTGTCCGCTAGGCACCCGCGGACCGTCCGCCCGCTGCTGCGGACCGTCCGAAACTTCGTCCAACCAAAACTCAAAATCACGACGGATCGAAACGAAAGGTGAGCAAGAACACGAAGAACACCTGACGAACTCGTGCGGTGCGGACCGTCCGCCTGGACGCCACGGACCGTCCGCGAGGCTCGGACAGAGCAGAAAACAGCCCGACCTCGAAGGTCAACTCCCCCAAATCATCATCGGATTTCCCAAACGGTTGAAGCTATGGAGACAAGGGTTTGGGGACTTGAAAAGCGTCACACAAGGATGCTATAGCCCAAAAATCTTGCCTCCTAACTCCCTAAATCACCGGGAATCGCGAATCCTTTGAGCACCACCAAAAGCTAGAGCACCGAACGAAAATCCTTGAATCGAAGTGGTTTCCCAGCGTTTGAGGGCACAAGATCAATCACAAAGATGCACGACACATCTATCCATGTTTCCCTCAGAAAAATCCGGGGAGAAACCCACTCAAATCCGCGGAATCACACCGAGAACAAAGGCACGAAAACAAGCACAAAAAGACCACGAAAAACACAACTCCGAATCTTCTATACAAACCAGGAAAGATTCACAAAGTCTAGCATGCCGCCCTAGCATCCATCCCTCTAAACAAATCTCTCATGAAGCTCTCATGCTAGCCTAGAGAAAATGGAAGAAAAATAGCTACGAAAATGAGAAATGGGAGGGGGGGAATGAAACCCTTAGTCCCGGAGAGAGAGCTACTCACACACCCTCATGGCTTATATATCGGGTCCCGTCGGAGTGGTAAATGACTCGACTACCCCTAACTTAACTACAGGCGATACAACCCACGCAGGGGCATTTAGGTAATGTTTGTGGGTCTTGCCATCGGACGGCCACGCCTTTGCCGCACCCCGCGTCCTCCCGACGCAAGCCATGCGATCCCGTCGCATGTCCTCCGCTTCGAAGCTTCCCGACACGCCCGGATCCCGTCTCCGTCATGTTGGGCCCTCGGACTTGGTTTTGAGGCCCAAACCAAGAAACCATCCTCTGATGGTTTTGTGGGCAAACCACCAAACCCCGCATGCTCGGTCCGGCCTCCCGCCAACCCACTTGACTCGACCGCCACCGTGCACCGGCTCGATTGTCCATGACTTCGTCTTGCTCGTATCGCCACCATGTGGCCCGCACCTAGTCCCTCCGTCCACCGGATCCCTCGAACCGAGCCTACTTGTCTCTCCATCTCCCGGAGGCCCCTCAAGGCTGAAGACCTTTCACGCCCGTTCTTCACCTGCAACAACACAAACTAGGCCGCAGCCTACACCTGCGCACTAAGCCAAGAGTCAGTCCAACACCCGTTGTCAATCACTCATCACTGAGGAGCGGTCATCCATCGACCACTGGGACGCTCCTGGTCCTCAATAACCCAATAGGTGAGAGGATGGCAGCCAACTCTTGGAACCCTAGCTCATTTGTTTTCCCATTTTCCTCCCTATTTTCCTTAGGTTTTCCATAGAACTAGCAAGAGAGCTTCATGGTGAGATCTTGTTGAGAGGGATGGATGATCGGGCGGCTTGCTAGACCTTGTATGAACCTTTGTTTCATGTATAGATGATTCGGCGTGGTTCCTCAAGGTTTGGATGTGTTTTTCCCGATTGTTCTTGGTGGTGATTTTCGGAGCCCTCTCTTGGTGATTGTTTGGGTTGTTTTCGGGACCTTTCTCTTGGGGATTTGATAGGGGAAATTTGTGGGAACCCTTCGTGGTTCTTTGGGCTGTGATTCCCCTCCCAAATTCGTGAGTAAAGGTGCTCGATTTTGGGGTTTCTTGAGTTCTTGGGTTGGAAGTGCTCTTGGCGGGATTTCCTTGATTCCTCCCTTTTGGATGAGTTTTGGTGGGATTAAACTTGGCTATGGACTCCTCATGAGGTGTTCCTAATATCCCCAAAGTCTTGTTCAAGTCCGTGGAGCGATTCGGGAGATCGAGGTTTGGTTTTGGGTGAGTTGACCCGCGGGCTGTGTTCTTCCCGACTGTCCAGGCTAAAACCGGCCTGACCGGTTTCCCAAACCGGTCTGACCGGTTTCGCCCTGTGGGCTGTCGAGAAAGGTCTTTGAGCAAGGAAGTCTTTGCTGCTCCATGGCTTCGTTTGTTCAGATTTTGAAAGGCTTTTGAGGTGTTTGGGGTCTTTGGGGAGTTTCTGGACAGAATCGGTCTGACCGGTTCGCCTAACCGGTCTGACCGATTTCCCCTGCCTGCGTGAGGCTAAGTCCAACAGAAGCGGTCTGACCGGTTTCAGAAACCGGCCCGACCGGTTTGGCGACCCGGCGACCGTGTCGTGTGTGGTTCCGCTGCGTGTGTGTTGAGGCTGTTGGTTGGGTCTTGCTCCTAGGTTCAGTAGCACTCCAGTGGCTACGTGAACTTGGCAAGAGAAGCTTGCGGAGGTGCATGAGTGAATTTGGGTTCATAGGCCGAATTCTTGAATAGAATTTTTATCGGCTCCCATTCACTCCCCCCTCTCTGGTTCGCCGTTTCGGTCCTTCACCTAGTCAACTAGCTCGACCCTCTCCTCTCCGAGATGGTGTCCCTCTCTTCTCTACTCCTCGGCGGTCGATGAAGAATTGTATCATGCGTGGCTCTCAGTCAGGGGGGCTATAAATAGCCTGAATGGCGGCTAGGGCAAAGGAGGGGGCAAACGGGCCACGGACGCGGGCCGGGCCGGCCGGCTGGGCCGGCCGGCACGGGCCCATCCGAGCCCGGCCCAAGGCCTCCTTTGCTCTACGTCGGTTCCCTTGCTTCCGGATGTTTCCCCCTTCGCATGTAGGTCCATGTCGTCAGTTTCTCTCCGAATTGGGCGTAACTCCTTGTCTTGCAAGATTCAGCACTTTTCTGGTTAGGTCCTCGGAGTTTGTCGTCTTCTCGGATCAAGTCCCTGGCTTCTTGGAGTTAAGTTTGCTTCATTGCATGACTTGTACGGGGCTTCAAGGTCTTGTCATAAGGTGCTTGATGAACTTATCCCGAAAGTCTTGCATTCAACGCTAAAATCTTACATAAACACTAAAGTCCAAAACCAACATGCACACGTGAACTTGTTATACCACGGGGGTTAGTACCAATGGATAAGGTATAAAACTTATGCCAACACCGAAGGTAAACTCATGGCTTGGTTGACGGATTTCACCGTCAACACGTACCGTGTGGAGTGGGAAGGTCGAGGCCATCCTAGAGTCGGAGAAGTATGAGACCCTCACGGTGGACGAGCTGTTTTCCGAGCTCAAGTCGTCCGAGGTGGACCGTGGGGTGCGTGCAAAGATCGAGAACCTGACTAATCCCCATAGTCTGGCTCTCGTGTCTGGTTCAAGGACTAATGATAACATGTCTTCGAGACAATTTTCTTTGTCTTGCCTTGTGTCCATGCCAGATGATGAGTTCAACATGCTGGGTGAGGAGGATCTCGCGTTGCTGAGTAGGCAGTTCGAGCGCATGTACACAAACCGGAAGAACGCTCGGAGGAGCTCGGGCATGTGCTACCGATGCGGGAAGCATGGGCACTTCATCGCTGAGTGCCCGGAAGCCATGGAGGTCAAGCCCGAGCACAAGCATAGTTCAAGGACCGACCACAAGCACCGCTCGAGGGACGACTACAAGAGCAAGAACAAGTCTGAGTGGAGGCCAAGGAAGAGTGGCGGTCACAAGAAGAAGGAGCGAGCGATGGTGGCCGGTGCAAGCGACATCGACTCAAACTCCTGCTACTCTTCATCGAGCTCAAGTGATGAAGAAGAGAATCGGCACAAGGGAAAGCGGTCGGGCAAGAACATCAACAGCTTGTGCTTCGCTGCCCAAGGCTTTTGCGGCATGGCACATAGCTCCGCAAGCAAGAAGAGCAACAAGGATGACTCGAGCTCCGACTCCGAGGAAGAGGTAAACAATAGCCCATACTTCTTGATAGCGGAGAATGCTAGGTTGAATGACTTGCTCGACAATCGTGATGATGTGCTTAGAAAGACCAACAAGGAGAAGAGGGAGTATAGGTCTTTGCTTGAAGAGGCTAAGGAGAAGGTGGTTGAGCTAGAGTCTTTGCTTGTTGATGCTAGGGCTCAAATAGATTCCCTTAAGTCTACTCTCGTTGTGATCAATGAACCTGAATGCACTGATTGTTCCACTTTTCTTGGTGAATTGGCTGTGCTTAAGGAGAAGTATGCCTCCAAGGTTGACAAACTAGATGTGCTTAGGGTTGAGCTAGATGAGATGAGGCCCTCCTTGCTTGGTGCTTGTACTTCTTGTCTTGTTTTGCATGAGAAGCTAGATGTTTCGCTTGCTTATGCCAGATCTCTAGAGGCTCAGCTAAAAGCTCCTATTCCTACAATTTGTTCTACTTGTGAAGTGAATGCTGTGAAAAATATGGAGCTTGCACATTATGTTGATCGTTTGCAGGATGAGAATGATGAGCTGAGAAAGTTGATGGGTTGGTTGTCTAGTCATGAGCCTCAGTTGAGGATAATGATCAAAACATACAAGTGCCAGGATGGGGAAACGCTTGGGCCAAAAAAAGTGGGTGAGGGAAGTGGTGAGAGTGATATCCCAGAACCACCAAAAACCCACCACAAAAATGCTTTTGTTCCTAAACCAAAGCATCTTAGGAACTGTATAGACACAACCCCAGCTCCACCCGTGTTTCCTCCACAAACCGACAACTTCTAGAAACCCATCAAGTTCAAGAGTGTCTTGGGTAATGAGTTCTTTGGGAAGAAGGGAGAGAAACCAAGTGAGGAGAAACCGAGCGAGGAGAAGCCAGAGCCCAAAGAGAACCCAAAACGAAAGCCAAAACTGAAACCCTTCCATTGTGAGCATTGTGGGAGGGATGGGCACCTTGCTGAGTTATGCTTTAGGAGGAAGCGTGAGGAGAGGTTGGCTAGAGAGTTGGCCAACAAGGACAGGTACCACCCTTCTCGTGGTGTGCCTGAGCCTAGGTTGGTGCCAAGAGGAGAGGGAATGGTGAGTACCATTTGCCCTCATGGGAGGCATGAGTTTGTGCCTCGAGGTGATCCACCGCATAGAGAAGGTGGTAGGCGTTTTGGGTTCGGGTGTGGTGAGTTTGCTGGACATTCCTTTGCTCGTGGCCAATACGAGTATGGGGGGAACGATCGCAGTTTTAGATCCCAGAGGAGCTACGGACCACGGTCTCCCCTTCGTGGTACGCGTAGTCCTCCAAGGGGACGTGTGGGTGTTCCACCTAGGAGAGATACGATGGATTTTGCTAACCCCACGTTTGAGCAAATGGAGAGACACTGGTTTGATTCGTTTTGTACTAACCCCAGTGCTGAGTCCTTTGCTCATTCTCGCTCTTGTTTTGATTTTGCAGGTGGGAGGCATGGAGGGCTTTTGGTTGATCGACTCCAGTTGCTCTCGACACATGACCGGAGATCGATGGTGGTCCTCCAGCCTCACCCCGGTGATGACCAAAGAGTACATCACTTTTGGGGATAATGGGAAAGGTAGAGTGCTTTCAGTGGGCACTGTGAAGGTGAGTGAGTCTGTGACTCTTAGGCGTGTTTCTCTTGTCAAGTCTTTGGGGTACAATCTTCTTTCTGTTTCCCAACTTCTTGACGAGGGTTTTGAAGTCCGTTTCAAAATGGGTTGTTCTCGTATTTTGGATTCTCGAGGCGATCTTGTGTGCACGATCGTCCCCGAGGGTCAAATCTTCAGAGCCGACTTTTTTCAGTGTGTTGGCTCTTCTCGTACCTTAGTTGCTGGTGTTTCAGTGGAGCTTTGGAAATGGCATAGGAGACTAGGTCACTTGAGTTTTTACTTGTTGTCACGCTTGAGTGGGTTAGGTTTAGTCCGAGGATTGCCAAAGTTGAAATACCAAAAGGATATAGTATGTGCTTCGTGTAGGCATGGCAAGATGGTCGCCGCTTCTCATCCGCCTCTGACATCCGTTATGACAGAGAGTCCATGTGAGCTGTTCCATATGGACTTGGTTGGTCCAGCTCGTGTGTGCTCGGCGGGTGGGAAATGTATGTGTCGTATGGACCTCCCTGGGCCCACTACCTCGGTGGGTACCAGGACCGACTACTCGGTGGGCCCCTGGGACTACTCGACTTGTGCCACACGGTACCTGATGGCGTGAGGCGCAAGGACTACGGTGGAGAAGTACTCGGATAGGAAGATGTACATGTCCTGTACTGTGTAGAGAACTCCTAGACGTACCCGACTAGTACTCTCTCCCTGAACCGACTTGTAACCCTGCCTCCCGGACTATATAAGGTGAGGCAGGGATGCCTCTCTCTCATACGCATCATCTTGTAAACACACCCAATCAATCCAGAGCTACACAGCATACATGATGTAGGGTATTACGCACCTCTGAAGGACCGATACGGTGAACCAGAGAGGGGGGAGTGAATGGGAGCCGATAAAAATTCTTCTCGAAGGAGATGGAAACTCCCACAAGATGAACACGGCTTCCAACACACGTCTCCGACTCACTACCCAAGTTGGCCAAGCCCACGTAGCCACTAGAGTGCCACTGGACCTAGGAACCAACACACACACCCTTTCGACCCGAGAACGCAGTGGAACACCAAACCTCGAGTCTACAGACCCACACCGGTCAGACCGGTGAGCACCACCGGTCAGACCGGTCCCTGCTGGTGAAACTGAGCAACTTTCACTGAGTGGCTCTACACCGATCAGACCGGTGAGACACACCGGTCAGACCGATCGCAGCCTGAAAGCCCCCAAGGCACCAAACAGGCCAACCGATCACCAAACAGACCCAAAGTCGAAACAGCAGCAACATGGGACAACAGCGAACACACCCAGACGTTCACCCGAGCAAAAACCCACCGAGGGTTGCACCGGTCAGACCGGTCAAGAGCACCGGTCAGACTGGTGTAACCTGGGCAGCTCGGGATGAACAGCAACCGCGGGTCAACTCCTCCAAATCCAAACCTCGATCTCCCAAATCGCTCCACGGACTTGAACAAGACTTTGGGGATATTAGGAACACCTCATGAGGAGTCCATAGCCAAGTTTAATCCCACCAAAACTCGTCCAAAAAGGAGGAATCGAGGAAATCCCACCAAGAGCACTTCCAACCCAAGAACTCAAGAAACCCCAAAATAGAGCACCTTTACTCATGGATTTGGGAGGGGAATCACAACCCAAAGAACCACGAAGGGTTCCCACAAATTTCGCCCATCAAATCCCCAAGAGAAAGGTCCCGAAAACAACCCAAAGAAATCACCAAGAGAGGGCTCCAAAAATCACCACCAAGAACAACCGGGGAAAACACATCCAAACCTTGAGGAACCACGCCGAATCATCTATAAATGAAACAAAGGTTCATACAAGGTCTAGCAAGCCGCCCGATCATCCATCCCTCTCAACAAGATCTCTCCATGAAGCTCTCTTGCTAGTCCTATCGAAAAACTAAGGAAAATAGGAAGGAAAATGGGAAAACAAATGAGCTAGGGTTCCAAGAGTTGGCTGCCATCCTCTCACCTCTTGGGTTATATGGAGGCAACCGGAAGTCTAAAATACCCTTCTCTAACAACTAGGGATACAAGCCCCTCAAGGGCGGATTTGGAAGTCTTCATGTCTTCACCATCGGACGGATGCCCGGCGACCGCACCCTGCGTAGCCTCGACGCAAGCCATGTGATCCCGACGCGTGTCCTCCGCTTCGAAGTCTCGGACCGCGTCGTCGCACACCGGTCGACCGGTGCTCCTCACCGGTCGAGCCGGTCCCCACCGGTCGGGCCCCGGTCTAGCGGCTGCCGCAGCCTCCGTCTTCGGTTCTTCGGTCTTGGCTTTGTGGATCAACCAAGGAACCCCGTGGTTTTACGGTGAACCACCGGAAACCCCGCGAACTTGGTGTAGCCTCCGCCAATCTCCACTCATGACTCGGCTCCCATGTAGTCCCGCTCGACCTTGGTTTTGAGGCTCAACCAAGAAACCGTCCACGACTTCATCTTGCTTGTTCATGCCACCATGCGGCCCGCACTTGACCCCGCCGGCCACCGGGTCCCTCGAACGAAGCCTACTTGTCTTCTCCACACCCGGAGGCCTCACCGCGACGACCTTTCGCGCTTGTTCTTCACCCGCACCAACACCGGTCAAGCCGCAACTCCGCACCTACAATACTTAGCCAAGAATCAGTCCACACAACGTTGTCAATCACTCATCACACAAGGAAGCGACCATCCACCGGTCCTCGAACCACACATGGTCCTCAATCTCCCCCTTGATGAGTGCATTGACAACACCCACACGAAAGTAACAAGAGAGAAAAGAAAAGAAACAAACAAAAAGAAACTCCAACAAGCGATCGAAAGCCAAACAAAGGCAAAAAGCAAGATCACTTGAAGAAGACAAGTCTCGGACCCCTTCGGCAAGGGCAACGGCTCGACACATCCGAGACAAAACAAAGCTCAAGGAAAGAGCGCAAACCACCGAAACAAAGCTCGAAAAACCACAAAGAGCTCCCCCTGCACACATGCAAGCTCCCCCTGAACCAATGCACCTCCCCCTGGACAAATGCATGCAAACCGGTGAAAACGGGGCGGTAGCCGCAAGGCAACTTCAGCTCACACCGGTCGGACCGGTGACCTTGACCGGTCGGACCGGTGCACAACGAGGCCCGTAAATGGCTCGAAACCACCTGAAAACCTTCTAAATGCGTCCAGCAAGCCATTTCAAGCTCAAACTTCTCCCCCTTGTTGGCAATGCATGAATCAAGCCAAAAATGCAAAAATTTCAACCTAGAGCTTCTCAAATAGACAAAATTCAACAAAGAAAGCTACACATGTCCAAATGAGCAAGTTAGATACTCTACGGCTTCGTGTCGATCTCAACTACATGATCACCAAGTTCAATCATTGGACGAAGCTAAGATGGATTTGAGCAATTTTGCGAAAAAACTTGCCTCTCATGAGCAAAGTCCTAAACATGATCAAAGCATATCAAAATGGTAAAGCCACACAAACTTCATGCTAGGACAGCCATTCTAATCATAAGACCATCACAAACACCCACAAGCACCTCATGTCATGTCAAAGCCACCGAGCCATGTGCCTACTTCTATGTATGAGACTTCTCATTGGTAGGCATCATGCAACGGTTTAGCACCCAAAGCAAATTAAAATTCAGCACAAATGACATGGGAGCATATTTTTGAAGCATTTTTCATTTCATTTTCAGATTTGTAAATGGTACATGAAATGTCTTTGCGACAAAAGGAACTTATGCCCCTCCACAAGATAAAACAAGAGGGCTAAACATTCATGATGGCAAATGAGCCTTTGGCCCCATATGATCAATAAGCTAGCTATCCAACCACAAATTAAGCATAGCAAAGCCACTAAAACATGTCAAGATCATATAAAGGCATTTACACATGAGAGAGCATACATGTGACATTTTCAAAAGACATAGCTATCAACCATGGATTATTCATCAAGATCATCAAGAGCTAAGCCAAACTAACCATAGCATACCAAACAAGCTCACAAAGACATATATCTCATTCCATGATGAACAATGTATATGAGAGAAGCTTTTCCTAACCAATGCATATGATACAAAATGCATGCAATCTAAGATACAAGGATGCCTATACATCATGTTACATATGCCATGCAAAAAGCAAGAAATGCACAAAGGAAACTATACATATGCTACAAAGGAGCTCCCACACACCCAACTCAAGAAATCAAACACACACCAAGTTCCCCCTGCAAACGAGTGAAAGTTGCTTGATCTAGGGTTTTGGTGAAAATATCGGCTAGTTGGTCATGTGTGGGTACATGGATCAAAGCTATCTTTCCTTTCTCTATGTTGTCTCTCAGAAAATGATACCTCACTTCTATGTGCTTGGTTTTGGAATGGAGCACTGGGTTCTTTGCAACGCTTATGGCACTGGTGCTATCACATTGAAGTGAGACATGGGTATACTCCTCACCAAAGTCACTCATGGTGTATGAAATCCAAAGGAGCTGAGAGCAACAACTAGCAGCGGCAACATACTCGGCCTCGGTAGTGGATTGAGCAACACTCGATTGTTTGCGGGAAGACCAAGACACCAAAGAAGAACCCAAAAACTAGCAAGTCCCAAAAGTGGACTTCCTATCCAACCGACACCCAGCAAAATCCGCGTCTGAAAAACCATGAAGCGCCAAAGAAGAGGACGCGGAGTACCAAAGGCCGAAGTCGGGAGTGTGACACAAGTACCTGAAAATTCTCTTCACTGCTTGCCGATGCGAAGTCCTCGGAGACGCTTGAAAACGAGCGCACAGACACACGGAGAACTGTATGTCTGGCCTCGTCGCTGTCAAGTAGAGGAGTGACCCGATCATGCTCCGGTACTCCTTCTGGTCCACGTGTTCACCTTCCTCGTCCGCATCAAGAGCTGTAGTCGTACTCATTGGCGTCGTCATAGCCTTGGAGTCCTCCATCTTGAACTTCCGCACAATGTCCTTGGTGTACTTAGCCTGGTGCACAAATGTTCCTTCCTTTGATTGCTTGATTTGTAGCCCGACGAAGAACTGCAACTCGCCCATCATGCTCATCTCAAATTCCCTGCTCATATCATCTGCATACCTTGCAACAAGAGAGTTAGACGAGCCACCAAACACAATATCATCCACATACACCTGCATAATCAGGATATCTCTGCCCTACCTCAGCAAAAACAAGGTCTGATCGACCTTCCCCATCTCAAAACCTCTCTCAAACAGGAACCCCCTCAACCTGCCATACCAAGCTCTAAGCGCCTGCTTCAACCCATACAGCGCCTTCCTCAACTTGTACACCCGGTGGGGGTACTTCTCACTCTCAAACCCCGGAGGCTGCCTCACATACACTTCTTCCTCCAACACACCATTGTTGACGGTTAATAATTGTATCAAAGTTCGTTCGTGACTCGCAAGCGTACAAGTCTCCCGTCGTAGTCAAGGGACCCTTCTTCCCTCGAGTGGTGAACCCAAGGTATCGAATCCGTGGAACAAATGTGTGACGCAAGACTTAATCTATTAAAGCCAAACAACTGCAATCTTCAATAAAGAACCTAATGCATCTAAGTAAAAGACACAAAACAGATCTAATCTACTAAAAACCGGAGAAAACAAAGTAAGATTGGGTAGATAAACCGATCTAGAGGGATCGGGGTAAGCCTTTTGTTGAAGTTCCAAGCAAGAGAAGAAGTAGCAAATCGAATCTTAATAAAAGCCTCTTTAAATCGTGGTTTCCCGTCCAAATCCGAAAACATCCACCTTTCGAGACCCCCGTTCGTCACAACGTATCCCTATTCATGCGGGGAGCTTAGGGCGAGTCAAAAGACAAGTCGAGATTCTTTCGGAAGATCCGGCGTGTACCTCTAGCCACCGCGGCTACAAGAACACCCTATGTAATCTATCTCGAGAATAGAATTGGAATAAGCAAAGTCGATCGAAAAACGAAATCTTCGAGGAAACACTTGATCGGCGAGAAAAGATTCAACTTGATAATTCAACTATAACAATGATACATACGCAAGATCACCACCGGGATCCTTCCTTGATCTTGCTTCTAGCTCCGGGAACTCCGATGTGGTCTTCCGTGCAAGGTTCCCACGTCGGCTAGGGAAACCCTAGTCAACTAGCTCGACCCTCTCCTCTCCTAGATGGTGTCCCTCTCTTCTCTGCTTCTCGGCGGCCGAAGACGAAATCTTCTCTGCGTGGCTCTCGGTCAGGGGACTATAAATAGCCCGATTGGCGGCTAGGGCAAAGGGCGACGGTTTTGGGCCCTAAATGGGCACGGGCCGACCGGACCGGGCCGGCGGCTCCGGGCCCATTTAGGCCCGGCCCGCGGGCTCCTTTGCCCGAGGTCGGTTCCCTTGCTTCCGGATGCTTCCCCCTTCTGCATGTAGGTCCATGTCGTCGGTTTCTCTCCGAATTGGACTCAACTCCTTGTCTTGCAAGCTTCAGCACTTTTCTGGTCAGGTCCCTGGAGTTTGTCGTCTTCTCGGATCAAGTCCCCGGCTTTTTGGAGTCAAGTTTGCTTCATTGCATGACTTGTTCAGGGCTTCAAGGTCTTGTCATGAGGTGCTTGATGAACTTGTCCCGAAAGTCTTGCATTCAACACTAAAACCCTGCATAAACATTAAACTCCAAAAACGACATGCACACGTGAACTTGTTATACCACGGGGGTTAGTACCAATGGATAAGGTATAAAACTCATGCCAACACCGAAGGTAAACTCATGGCTAGGTTGACGGATTTTCACCGTCAACATCTCCCCCATGCTTAAACCTTGCTCGTCCTCGAGTAAGCCTTCGATGGATATCATCATTGCCAAACAATGTTTAAACTTTGCATTTGATTACACATGAGAAAACATAATGCTCTCAAAATTTTAATTCATTAAAGTTCCATAATGCACTAGCCTTCATCTCTACGGAGGGTAGATTCTTATTAAGCTTATCCCACAAGTATTAACATGCTCACAAAGTTTTAAATAGATCTCAGAATTTTTGAAATGAAGAACGAGATAAGAAAAGCTAAACCAAATTCACAAATTTAAATCATCTCGTGTATTGCTCATGAACTCTCATCTCGCTTGTCTCTCAAGCCTATATATTCTACTCCTTTCCCTCTCATATATATGTGGTAGGCTTTATATGGAGCTTTGGGAAAGTTTAGTCCTAACAAGAATTTATAAATGAGGTGTTGTCAAAACAAGACAAGCTTCTCATGGTCTTACCGAGACTCGTCAAAAAGGTCATTGGAAATTAATGTTAAATCAAGGAGGGGAAAGAGAAAAATACACACACTTTAGATGAGTGGACATGTGCAAATGGCAAAGAGTGATCCCAAGGCACAAGAGAAGTCCTCGTTATCGGATTGCACATGGTTGGAAAATGAGAATGGATCTTTTTATCTTGAAGCCTTGAATGCACTCTTAGAGAACCGGGGAGTTCACTTTACGCACAAATATATTTTTTTCCTTTCTTATATTTCTCATTCTTTTCTTTCTTTCATTCATTCATCTTTTTTTTTTCTTTCCTCGTCATTTATTCAGTCCATGACTTTCACAACGAAGTTTTGATTTTTTTTATACCTTGAAAGTCATGAATATCACTGGATTTTTTTTTCTTTCATCATTATATATTTTTTTTAAAATACTCCCTTTTGAACTCTAAAACTGCACCGTACCTACCTCCTCCCCCATGCTTAGACGTTGCTCGTCCTCGAGCAAAGAGGCGAAAAATAAGGTAGGTACCGGAGATATTTTTCCTTGGAGAGATACTTGAAATCTTCAACGTTGGCACCGTCTTGCGATCTTCCTTGAATTGATGATCCATCCTCAATGATAGGTTGTGGTCAAGGAGGTAATCACAAAAAGATGATATTTGGTTTAAGGGTGGATATCCGGCGAAGTTTGTGAGATCACCGATGCGGGGATACACAATGCACGGATAAAAAGGCTAGCAAAAAGATAGATACGCAAAAACGGAATGACCAGCTTCTTAGTCTCGGGCCAGAGAAATCATGGCCTGCAATAACTCACTCAAAAATAAATCTTGTACACTAAGGTTCATGCACTCAAAAATATATAAGGCTTTGGATAGGTTGAGCAACACACAAGTGATATTTGTGACAAGGTTAGAAATATTTTTGAGCATAAAAGACATCTTCAATCTATTCATAAATTGAGAGCACATAAAACACTATGGGTCTTTATTTTAATCATAACCTCCGCTGAAAATTAAGCTAGCATTTAAATAAATTCAGATCTGCATTTTTAAGAGAGCACTAGCTTAAACATGCATAAATCAACTACAAAGATGAACAAAGCTGCAATTTTAATCATACATCATCATGGCACGAATTTTGCAACTTTTCCAATGATATAATCAAGGTGGTGACTTTATTAATGGTGATATCAAGTTGAAATACACACTGAAAATAAACTAACATGCTTGCTGAAATTTAAATAAAAAACAGAAAATACTACGCAAACACACATAAGCAAAAGCTGAAAATTACAGAGAAAAAGAAAAGAAAAGAAAACTAAAGTTCCTAAATCTTCTAGTCCTCCGCCGGTGGTTGATGTTGGTAGTCTTGATAATAATACCCTTGCTCATAATATGAATGAACGCTTCCTCCGTCGAATTGATTTGGCTCCACAAGGTGAAGGCGTCCAAGTTCAAAGGCAATATTTGCGTTGCCTTCACCGAGTTGAGCTGCGTTGGATTGGATGGCTGCGATATTTTGAGCATTTCTTGCAGCATACCCTCCAATAATAGCCATGCTTTGTTGTGGTTGGGGATGATGAGCGTAGGACTCCGCGAAGTTAGCGTTGGGCACAACATAATTTTGTGGGGGTACCGGTGCACCCCCCCCCCCCCCATGCTTGTTGTTGAGACCCTCCGTAATAACTTGGCGGAGGAGGAACTCCGCCGAATGGTTGCACATTGGGTTGTGCTCCACTCGCTTGTGCGGAGGACGTTCCCTCCTCTACGATTCTTCCTCTTTTGTTCTTCCTTGCAGGGACAAGTAGTCCCTCTTCCAACCAATCTTCCCTTCCTTCGGTGAAAAGCCTAAGCCTCTCATCCGGAAGGGGGAGGTTCACAATGGCCAATCGATAACTTCTTCTCTCATCTCCACTAATGTACTTGCCTTGCCGCAAGTACTCAAAACCGAGAGAGGTACCACGCAAAAGGTGAGCGGGGTTTCTTGCGATCCCCGGTCGCAAGGAAAAGGCCAACATGGAGAGGTAACACCCTGAACCAATATCACCAGCCCCCGATGTTGCTTCACAACACCAACGGTTGATCATGAGGTAAGAGGGGTCAATTGGCTGCCTGGCAATTAAAGCCGAGTATAGCCAATTCAATTCCATGTCGGTCACCATTGTTTCCCTCATCCTCCCCAATACCCTCTTGCACATCCAAGAGTGAAATATCCGGATAATGGGGTTGCGGATGCATTTGCGTTGTTGATGGGCATCTCCGGAGATCATGCCCCAAAATTCCGCCAACATGCCGGGAGGCACGTCAACTTTCTCCGGAGCTCCCTTGTGGAATCCAAGCAGCTCCATAACGTGTTCGTAGGGAACCACTTGCTCGATTCCCTCCAACCGGAATGACAAGCTTTGCACCCCATCATCATCAACGATGGGTGCAATAGTCATTAAAATTTCCAAGGCGTAACCCAAGTGGGTATCCACCGATATTCCGTTGGAGAACTGAACCCACCCGAGGTGCCCCAACATGTAGTATATGTCGGTGCGAAAACCCAAGGTGTGGAGTGCTTGGTCGTCGAACTCGACGTTTGGCACAAGCCTCTTCTCAAGATTTGCGAACCTATCCTCCTCCTCTGCCGACAAGATGATGAAGCCGTACGAAGATTGTGTCGAGGTGTAAGGAGGTGGTGCGGTTGAGCGAGTCGATCGTCGTGGTGGCGCGGGCTGCTCCTCCGTGTGCCCACGAGGTTCGGTGAACCTCATGGAAGTGCTTCTCGCAGCCCTCATACCACCAAGGAGGAGAGCGTCGTTCCTCCTCGGTGGTGCCGTGTCCGTCTCCATGCTCCGGGGAGACTCGGAAACCGAGTGCCTCCTCGAAGACGTAGTTGATGACGGCTTGGATGACGACGAACTCTTCTTCTTGGAGAAGAGACTTGTGGTCTTCTTCCACATGGTTGCTGCACTCTTTCTTCAACTAAAAATCCGGGTTGCAACCGGTAAACTAGGCACTTAAACTCTTTGCTTCGGATGTGGACTTTGAGTGGATTTAAGGATGTGGATTTTTCTTGAGCTATCAAGCTTGGGATGGTTGGCTAAGTCTACGGAGGTTCGAGCACACAAACTTGAACACACTAACAAAGGAAGGAGAGGGAAGCTTGCTGCGAGAAGACGGGCGCCGGGGGGCTGGTTTTATAGGGCGGGCCGGCCGGCTGGGCCGGCCGGCCGGGGGTCCTCCGGCTCCTCCTCGGCGCGTCTTTCTCCCGGCACGATCATTTCGCCTCTCGCAACTTTCCTGCCCGCGTGCTCCACGAGTTGCACCGCCCAAACGCTCTCGTCCACTCCTTTTCTTGAATTATTGGTCCTCCCACTTGATGCTCCATGCTTTGGGTCATGTCCTTGCTCCCTAGCTCCACTTGCTTCACATGCCACCATGAAAATCCTGCAAAGTTGATGCTTGCTGCCCACCATGCTTGTCCTTTGCATGTGGAATTTGTGAAAGTTGATAAAAGGGAATCCAATGGTGCATGCATGATTAATTCAAACTTGATTGCCTCCATATAGGTGTGTTTAAGGTTAAGCACTCCTCTAATTCGAATTTTAAAATATTTTTCAGAGCCATGCAAGAGCTCAAGCACAATTTTAGAGAAGTTTTTAAACCATTAAAAACAAATGTAAGTTGAAAATATTTTTCGACTACGTCGATTTTGGTCTCACCGATAAAGTTTGCTTTCATCGGTTGAGAGCGATCGTTTTCCCGGCTTGATCATGGGGGCATAGGTTTAGGTTCTAATTTTGGCTAAATAAGAAAGATTTTGAATAAAACAAAATTAGAATAGGCTTAGAAAAATTCTAATCCTAGAGAAACCAAGGATAAAGATTTTTAAAACCAACCAAAAGCTTCGATTTCTAGGTTCACGCGAGTCCTACCACGTGCTGAATTTTTATAACACTTGAATATAAATCGTGGCTCTACTCGTGTGGTTTTAGCATGAAAAATAAGCCAACCTCAGCACCATAATGAGGGTGAAAGGTTGAGCTAAGGTTCTGAAATTATTTGGTTGAGGGGTTTCTCGAAAAGAAAAGAATCAAACAAGCACATAGGAGGGTTCATGCAAAGGGTTTATGATAAAGCAATCATTCAATCAAGAATTATGTCTCTAATATTGTTCAACCACTTCTAAGTCTAATGTCTTTGCGTAATAAAACTCAAAAACTAAATTATTAAAAATACTCGAAAAACCTGGAATCGGGTTGTCCTCCCGGTAGCTTATTCTTGACTTGACTTGACGCAACGGGTTGCCTCCCGCCTAGCGCTTCGTTTATAGTCTATAGCTAGACTTCTTCGCTTGATTACTCCGGATCAACGCTCTTTGCGGGCGTTGCAATCTTGGGTACCCACTTCCGCACCATCTTGGGCGCGGGCTTGACTTCCGGCTTAGTTGGCTTAGTCATTTTTTTGGTCTTCACAGGCGGCTTCTCTTCCTTTGTCTTGACGGATGCAACACCTTCTTTGATTTTCGTTACGTTCATTTTTTTCGGCTCCTTCTTCTTTTTCAGCCCCTCCGTTTGTTTTGGTTCTCCCTTCACTCCAATCATGTTGCATGCCTCAATCCTTGGACGGAACTTGAAGGAACTCCTTTCTCCGTTGATATCGAACATGATCTCCCCCTTGCCAACATCAATAGTTGCTCCCACGGTCTTGAGGAACGGCCTCCCTAGGATGAGCGGCGGCTTCTCCCTCTCTCCCATCTCGAGCACAACGAAGTCGACGGGGATGAAGTGGTGTCCAATCTTCACGGGTACATCTTCAGCAATGCCTAAGGGATAGTGAATGGAGTTGTCTCCCAACTCCAAACATATTCCCGTAGGCTCCATCGGCAGGCGTAGCTTCTCGAACACATCCCTCGGCATGACGCTCACACTAGCTCCAAGGTCGCATAACGCCTTCTCGAAGTTGAAAGAACCAACTGAACATGGAATTGTAGGGCACCCGGGGTCTTTTTGCTTCTCTAGCCCATAAGCAATAGCCGCACTACACTCCTCGGACATTTTGACATGATCTACCCCGAGTGTTGCTATCTCATATTTATTTGCAAGTATATCTTTAAAGTAACGAGAATATGTAGGTACTTGTAGGGCATCTAGTAACGGCATGTTGATGCTAAGTCTACGCACAACTTCCACAAACTTCTCAAAGTGGTTGTCAAGTTTACCTCGGAAGTAGCGTGGCTTGAGTTGCGGTATCCTCGTGTCATCCTCCGGCATCTCGAATTCGGGTTCCTCGGTGACGATCCCCGTAGCCTTCTCTTTAGCAACTCCTTCCACCTCGGTGGACGGTTTCAGCTTCCTTGCTCCCGCGGAACGTTCCGGATCTTCGGTCTCCTTCCCCGAACGTGTTTGAATGGCCTTCGCCGATTCGGGACATTTGGGTTGTCCCGAAGCTTCCCTTCATCATTAGTGAGGCGCCCGCAAGTTGTCCAACTTGCGTCTCGAGCATCTTCATCATGTTGAGCACTTGATGATTGGAACTTCCGACCTCCGTCACTTTGCTATCGATGTTCTCCAACACCTTGTCTATGGTCTTGAACTTGGTGACGGTGTCCTTGTTGATCTTAGCTTGCTCATCCATGAACTCCTTCAATTGTATCCGAAGCGGAACCGCGTTAGGAATAGATGAGCTTGCATTAAATTGAGGCCTACCTTGCCCGTAGCGGAAGTTCGGCAACTCTCCCTTCCTCATGTAGTCGAGCACTTTGGCTTCCTCCGGACAATCTTTGCGGACATGGCCATACTCTCCACATTCTTCGCATGTGGACCTTGCTTCGGCGGCCTTCAAGTCTTGAGCCTCTTTCTTTTCTATCTCCATCTTCTCCAACCTCCTCATGAGCGAGTCGATCTTGCCTTCAAGTATGTCTTCCTTCTCCACTTGCAAGACTCCTTTGACGTTCCCCATGGGTTGAGCCGGGTGTAGGCGCCGGATGACGCCCACGTGTCATTATCCGCGACCTTCTTGAATAGCGTGAAAGCTTCCGTCGGTGTAAGCTCGATGATAGATCCTCCCGCCGATGCATCGATGATCGTCCTTGACGCCATGGTTAGTCCTTGATAGAACTTTCGCACGAGGTCTTCTTTCGGGAACTTGTGATGTGGAACCGCCCGGTGTACTCGTTGAAGCGCTCGAATGCCTCCGAGATAGTTTCTGTAGGATATTGAACAAAGGTGGCAATCTTATTACGCAAGCTTTGAGTTTTACCCGGTGAGTAGTATTCCTTCATGAAAGCCTTCATCAACGTGTTCCAATTTTGCACCGTCTCCGCCGGTTGAGAGTGGCACCATTGCAAAGCCTTCCCGAGTAGTGAAAACGGAAAAAGCCTCGCCCTCATTTGATCTTGAGTCACCCCATCCATGTTGAAAGTCTGACATAGTTGAATGAATGCTTGGAGGTGAAGGTTCGGATCCTCTTTGCCGGTGAAGGGTGAATGTTGCACCATGCGGATTGTTGAGGTCTTGATCTTGAACGGTCTTCCGATCTCCTCGAGGTTCAAGATTGGTAGGTCGATGATGTCTGGGGTGCATAGCTCCCCAATCTTGCGTTCTTCCGGTGGTTGGTCACCCATTGGTGGACGTCGGTTCTCCCGCGGACTTTGAGGTGGTGAATTTTCCGGAGATTCCTGCGATCCTTTGTCTTCCGACTCCGAATCTACAAAATCCGGCTTTTTAGCTTGATGTGCTTCGCGTCTCCTTAGCTTCGTAAAGTTTTTTTACGGATCATCCACAAAATTATCGGTTTTGTTGGAGAGGTAGCCGTCCATCTCCTGTTAGGGTTAGCAATAAACAAAGTATGCAGAAAAAAACTAGAAAACAAAACAAATCTATAAAGACTAGAGTTAGACAAACTAGATTAGATGTATTTTGAGGATGATCAAAATTTAATAGATGCAAAAATAAAACAAAATCAGTACTGAAAATTACAAAAAAAAGCAATAAAAAATCAAATCTTGATCACTTGTTCCCCGGCAACGGCGCCAGAAAAAGGGGCTTGTTGACGGTTAATAATTGTATCAAAGTTCGTTCGTGACTCGCAAGCGTACAAGTCTCCCGTCGTAGTCAAGGGACCCTTCTTCCCTCGAGTGGTGAACCCAAGGTATCGAATCCGTGGAACAAATGTGTGACGCAAGACTTAATCTATTAAAGCCAAACAAGCGCAATCTTCAATAAAGAACCTAATGCATCTAAGTAAAAGACACAAAACGAGATCTAATCTACTAAAAACCGGAGAAAACAAAGTAAGATTGGGTAGATAAACCGATCTAGAGGGATCGGGGTAAGCCTTTTGTTGAAGTTCCAAGCAAGAGAAGAAGTAGCAAATCGAATCTTAATAAAAGCCTCTTTAAATCGTGGTTTCCCGTCCAAATCCGAAAACATCCGCCTTTCGAGACCCCCGTTCGTCACAACGTATCCCTATTCATGCGGGGAGCTTAGGGCGAGTCAAAAGACAAGTCGAGATTCTTTCGGAAGATCCGGCGTGTACCTCTAGCCACCGCGGCTACAAGAACACCCTATGTAATCTATCTCGAGAATAGAATTGGAATAAGCAAAGCCGATCGAAAAACGAAATCTTCGAGGAAACACTTGATCGGCGAGAAAAGATTCAACTTGATAATTCAACTATAACAATGATACATACGCAAGATCACCACCGGGATCCTTCCTTGATCTTGCTTCTAGCTCGGGAACTCCGACGTGGTCTTCCGTGCAAGGTTCCCACGTCGGCTAGGGAAACCCTAGTCAACTAGCTCGACCCTCTCCTCTCCTAGATGGTGTCCCTCTCTTCTCTCGCTTCTCGGCGGCCGAAGACGAAATCTTTCTGCGTGGCTCTCGGTCGGGGGACTATAAATAGCCCGATTGGCGGCTAGGGCAAAGGGCGACGGTTTTGGGCCCTAAATGGGCTGGGCGGGCCGACCGGGCCGGGGCCGGCCGGCCTGGGCCCATTTAGGCCCAGCCCGCGGGCTCCTTTGCCCGAGGTCGGTTCCCTTGCTTCCTGGATGCTTCCCCCTTCTGCATGTAGGTCCATGTCGTCGGTTTCTCTCCGAATTGGACTCAACTCCTTGTCTTGCAAGCTTCAGCACTTTTCTGGTCAGGTCCCTGGAGTTTGTCGTCTTCTCGGATCAAGTCCCCGGCTTTTTGGAGTCAAGTTTGCTTCATTGCATGACTTGTTCAGGGCTTCAAGGTCTTGTCATGAGGTGCTTGATGAACTTGTCCCGAAAGTCTTGCATTCAACACTAAAACCCTGCATAAACATTAAACTCCAAAAACGACATGCACACGTGAACTTGTTATACCACGGGGGTTAGTACCAATGGATAAGGTATAAAACTCATGCCAACACCGAAGGTAAACTCATGGCTAGGTTGACGGATTTTCACCGTCAACAACCATTCAGAAAGGCACTCTTCACATCCATTTGGTGCAACTTGAACCCTTTAGCCACGGAAAAGGCTAGAAGGATCCTAATCGCCTCCAAACGGGCTACGGGAGCAAAGGTCTCCTCGTAGTCGATCCCCTCCTTCTGACTGAACCCTTGAGCAACAAGTCTCGACTTGTTCCTCACAACCTCACCCTTCTCTCCCTCTTTGTTCTTCCACACCCACTTTGTACCAATCGGCTTACACCCTGGGGGAGGGTCAACCAACTCCCACACCTGATTCCTCTCAAAGTTCTCCAACTCCTCATGCATCGAATTAACCCAATTGTGATCAGATAGTGCGTGTCCAATGTCTTTGGGCTCAAAGGTAGCAACAAACGCAGCATGAGCGAAATGAGAATTGTTTCGAACCCCGCTCGGTGTAGTGCGTTCATTCATGTCGCCGATGATCCTCGAAGCTGGGTGATCCATCTGTACTCGCCGGGGAGGTTCTCGCCTCGATGCTACCTCCCCCTCAACATCAGCTTCTCCTCGTTCTTGATTTGTCGTCGTAGGTGTAGTAGAGGGTCCATCCATCACCGCAGTCGAAGTAGTGGGTACATGTTCAGCCGGGGGCACCACACCGCCATCTTCATCGTCTCCATGTTCATGCTCCTCCTCCTGAAAGATCTCCTTGCCAAGCTCATCATCACCTGCACACTCAAACACAAGCTGACTACGTGGCTCTGTCTCGTCGAAAGTTACCTCGCAAGTCTCCACGATTTGGTTAGTTTCAAGATTGAGCACATGAGCTGGGCCAACAAGGTCCATATGGAGCAGCTCGCATGGACGCTCAGTCATCACATCGGTGAGAGGCGGGTGAGAAGAGGCTACCATCTTGGCATGCCTACACGGCGCACAAACCAACTCTTTCTCAAGCCTCAACCGTGGCAATCCTCGGACCAAATTGAGTCAAAGCTCAAGTGACCCAACTTCCTATGCCACTTCCACAACTCACTCAAAGAACCAGCCAAGAAACAACGCTCCACACCCGAAGACTGAGAAAAATCAGCACGAAACACCTGACCCTCGGGAACGACCATACAGACAAGGTCCCCTCGAGAGTCCAAAATCCGAGAACCCCCCCGGCCGAAACAACACCTCAAAGCCCTCATCCAACAACTGGGACACAGAAAGCAAATTGTACCCCAGCGATTGAACAAGAGCAACACGCCTCAGAGTGATCTTGTCACTCACTTTGATCTCACCTTCTGAAAGCACACGCCCACGCCCATTGTCCCCCAAAGTGATGTACCTCCTTGTCACCACCGGGACAAGACTTGAGAACCACCCCCTGTCTCCGGTCATATGCCTCGAGCAACTGGAGTCAATCAACCAAACGTTCTTCAAGTCTCCCACCTGAAATTCAGAACGAGCATGTGAGCGAACAAACGACTCAGCACTGGGGTTAGTACCAAAAGAGTAAAACCAGTGCCGAGCCATTTGCTCGAAAGTGGGGTTAGCACCAACCAAAGCATCTCTCCTACCAAAGCTACCTCCACGAACACCACCACGGTAACCACCCTGAGGGAACCACCCCTCTCTGCCTGGAGGAGGACCAAAACCACGAAAGAGAACCCATGGACCGTCCCTCCTCTCCTTCTAAAAGCTACGACTCCTCCCATCCCTGTAGTGAACTCGAGGGGGAGAACGCCTAGCAAACCGACCACCTGCACCCTTTCCAGCCCAGCCACCAGAACCACGACCACCAGAAACAACCCTCGCACCGTACGAGCTCGAAACCCAAACGCAATCCCTGTCGGGCCTACACCGGCCGTCGCCGGTGCCCCACACCGGTCTGACCGGTGTGACCTGGGTAGCAACACCTCCAGCAGTCTTCTTCTCTCCCCAAGCCCGAACTGTCCTCACACTTGCCTTGGCCCTGGGCATCTGCATACGAGGCTCAAGTACACCATCGGAAGGGTGGTACTTGTCCTTGTTAGCCCACTCCTTTGCCATTCTCTCCTCACGCTTCCTTTTGAAGCAAAACTCCTCCTTATGGCCATCTCTCCCACAATAGCCACAATGGAACCTCACAAGCTTAGGCTTTGGCTTGGGATGTGGCTGCTCACTAGGTTTCTCTCCACTCAACTCCTCCACCGGTTTCCCCTCACTAGCCTTCTCACTTTCTTTCCCAAAGAACACTTTCCCCGAAGTGCTCACAAACTTGATAGGCTTTTGTAGGTCATTTGTGGGTGTAGGAAACATGGGTGGAGAAGGGGTTGTGTCTAGTCGATTCCTAAGATGGTTAGGTTTTGGGGGAAAATCATTTTTGTGGTGGGTTTTTGGTGGCTCTGGGATATTCTCTCCACTTCCCTCACCAGCCTTGTTTGCCCCAAGTCCCTCACCATCCTGCCTCTTAAACGCCTCAATCATCATCCTCAACTGAGGCTCACGACCAGACAACCAACCCATCAACTTCCTCAAGTCATCATTCTCATCCTGCAAACGATCAACATAATGTGCAAGTTCCAAATTTTTCAAAGCATGCATTTCACAGGTAGAGCATGATGTAGGCATGGGTTCCTTCAATTTAGCCTCAAGAGAATTAGTGTATGCATGCATCTCATCAATCTTAGCATGCAAAACAGGGCAAGAAGTGCAAGCACCTAGCAGAGCAGGTCTAGACTTAAGCTCAGCCACTTCAACCCTAAGCACATCTAGTTCCTCACACTTGGAGGCATGCTTCTCCTTAAACAAAGCAAGATCAGCAAGAAATATGGAGCAATCAGCACAATCATTCTCATCCGAAACAATAGGGCTAGCCTTAAGGGAATCAATCTCAAGCTTGCTATCAAGCACCTGTGTCTCTAGCTCAGCCACTCTAGTCCTAGCATCCTCGAGTGAAGCCCTAAGCTCTTTTCTCATTTTCTTGTCCTCTCTAAGCATGTCATCACGGTTATCAAGCAAAGTGCCAAGCCTCTCATTCTCCTGGCGTAAGAAGGGAAGTTCATCACGCACCTCGTCGTCGGACTCAGAGTCCGAGTCGCTCTGTGTGCTCTTCTTGCTGCCGGAGCTCAGCGCCATGGTGCAGAAGCCGTCTCTCGCGAAGCAGCTCAGCCCGCTCAGGTTCTTGGACGACTTCTTGTTCTTCCGACGATCACCTTCGTCTTCACTGCTGCTCGAGCTCGAGGTGGAGTACGCGGAACTGGAGTCGACGTCGCTCGCTCCAACCATCGCTCGGGCCTTGCCTCGGCTCTCCTTCTTCCTCGATCGTCGCTCATCCTTGTACTTGTTCTTGTGCTTGCTCTTGTGGTCGCGCCTCAAACGGTACTTGTCGTCCATCCTCGGCTTGTGCTTGTAGCTGTCCTTGTTCTCGGCCTTCTACGGACAGTCAGCGACGAAGTGTCCCGGCTTGCCGCACTGGAAGCAAGTCCTCGTGTTCCTCCTCATGTTCACGCGGTTCTCGTGCAGCCTCTCGAACCGCCTCGTCAGGAGCGCCAGCTCGTCCTCTCCAAGGTCGTCGAACTCCTCATCTGGCATAGACATCAAAGAGGAGAAAGAGAACATCCTGGTGGATGGGTTAGAGTCATCCTTTCCTTTGGAACCACCAACGAGGGCAAGACTATGGGAATCAGTCGGCCCCTCGAGCTTGGCAGTCATGCCCCTATCCACCTCAGCCGACTTGAGCTTCGAGAACAGCTCGTTCACCGTCAGAGTGTCATACTTCTCCGACTCGACAATGGCCTCGAACTTTCCGCCCCAAATCGTACAATCCAAAGAGTGTAAGAGCTTGACCGCTCTATCCTGATCATCGTACGGGAGCACGTCCACATTGGCCCTCATGTTGTTCACAACCACCGTGAACCTCTGAAACAAGGCATCGATGGACTCACGTAGGGAGATGAGTGAAGTTCTCGTACTCTCTCCGTAGGTCGCATACATCCGTGCCTCGAACCTCGGGTGTTCCCAACATGAGCCTCCTTCAACACCGCCCAAATCCCGCAAGCCAAGTGCTCGGTGTGCACCCGATCGAACTCGGCCGACACAAAACACAGCACGGAAACGAAGTAGTTGATCGCCTTATGTGTTGGCGTGGCGCTCCCTCTCTCCTCTGGAGCGGGAGAGGAGGGGTCCATCGGTTGGACATAGCCTGTGTCCACCGTGACATCCCAAAGGATCCGACCCTTTCCGCGGAGGAACGCACCCATCCGCTTGCTCCACATCTGGTAGTTCTTGCCATCGAAGTGTGGAGGACCCGAACCCCGTTCCTGGTACGCCATCCTTGGATCTTAAACTGGTTAGAGTCAACAAAGACCCGAACCGGCTCTGATACCACTTGAAGGACCGATACGGCGAACCAGAGAGGGGGGAAGTGAATGGGAGCCGATAAAAATACTTCTCGAAGGAGATGGAAACTCCCACAAGATGAACACGACTTCCAACACACGTCTCCGACTCACTACCCAAGTTGGCCAAGCCCACGTAGCCACTAGAGTGCCACTGGACCTAGGAACCAACACACACACCCTTCCGACCCGAGAACGCAGCGGAACACCAAACCTCGAGTCTACAGACCCACACCGGTCAGACCAGTGAGCACCACCGGTCGGACCGGTCCCTCTTCGGTGAAAGCGAGCAACTTTCACCGAGTGGCTCTACACCGGTCGGACCGGGTGAGACACACCGGTCGGACCGATCGCGACCGAAAGCCCCCAAGGCACCAAACAGGCCAACCGATCACCAAACCGGAGACCCAAACTCGAAACGAAGCGGCAACACGGGACAACAGCGAACACACCCAGACGTTCACCCGAGCAAAAACCCACCGAGGGTTGCACCGGTCAGACCGGTCAAGAGCACCGGTCAGACCGGTGTAACCTGGGCAGCTCGGGATGAACAGCACCCGCGGGTCAACTCCTCCAAATCCAAACCTCGATCTCCCGAATCGCTCCACGGACTTGAACAAGACTTTGGGGATATTAGGAACACCTCATGAGTTGTCCATAGCCAAGTTTAATCCCACCAAAACTCGTCCAAAAAGGAGAAATCATGGAAATCTCACCAAGAGCACTTCCAACCCAAGAACTCAAGAAACCCCAAAATCGGGCACCTTTAGTCACGGATTTGGGAGGGGAATCACAACCCAAAGAACCACGAAGGGTTCCCACAAATTTCCCCCATCAAATCCCCAAGAGAAAGGTCCCGAAAACAACCCAAAGAAATCACCAAGAGAGGGCTCCGAAAATCACCACCAAGAACAACCGGGGAAAACACATCCATACCTTGAGGAACCACGCCGAATCATCTATACATGAAACAAAGGTTCATACAAGGTCTAGCAAGCCGCCCGATCATCCATCCCTCTCAACAAGATCTCTCCATGAAGCTTTCTTGCTAGTCCTATCGAAAACCTAAGGAAAATAGGAAGGAAAATGGGAAAACAAATGAGCTAGGGTTCCAAGAGTTGGCTGCCATCCTCTCACCTCTTGGGTTATGTGGAGGCAACCGAAAGTCTAAAATACCCTTCTCTAACAACTAGGGATACAAGCCCCTCAAGGGCAGATTTGGAAGTCTTCATGTCTTCACCATCGGACGGATGCCCGGCGACCGCACCCTGCGTAGCCTCGACACAAGCCATGCGATCCCGACGCGTGTCCTCCGCTTCGAAGTCTCCGGACTGCGTCGTCACACACCAGTCAGACCGGCCAGACCCACCGGTCAGACCGGTCTGGCGCTGCTGCAGCTCCGTCTTCGGTTCTTCGGTCTTGTCTTTGTGGATCAACCAAGGAACCCAGTGGTTTTCTGGTTGTCGGGGACTGCCCTAGGGGTCCCCTTTAACAACCGGGAAATCCCCACTTAAAACCCGCAACAAAGCCAAACAAACTTTGCCTAACCATGCAGGATACGGCCCACGCCGCAGGGACCTCAACGACCCACCAAGGCGGCCCCCCTTGAGGATCCCCTCGAGCAGGCTCCGCCTTGCCCGAGGGTGCGCGCCTCCCTTGGGCGGGTTCCGTCCCGTTCGAGGGGGTGCGCTTCCCTCGAGCGGGCTCGGCCCCCGCTCGAGGGCCCGCTCCCCCTCGAGCGAGGCTCCGCCTCGCTCGAGGGTCCGCCCCCGCCCTCGACCGGGGTCCGCCTCGCTCGAGGGGCGCCCCGCACGCGTACGCCCGCCCCCGTACACGGGCATTTAACGCCCTGACACCGGCGGGACGGCGCCATCATGCGCCGGGGCTCGCGCCCCGGTGCCGCCGCACCAACTCCCCGGGGAGGGAGCCCATCCCCCATCCGTGGGGAGGGACTGTGCAGCGCGGCCGGTGTCAGTCCCGTGACGCCGTGCGCCTGTTCCAGTACGGCTAACGCGCCGAGCCCTCGAAGGGGGGCCGGCTGCACCCTCGATTTGCTTTCTTGTGACCCTACAGGGTTAGGTGGAGACGCTAGGCCGGTGGAGCACCATCCCTGCCACTGTCACAGCATGGCTACCGTCCCCGCGCGTGCAGGCGCACGCCAGGCGCTGTAGCAACGACTCCAGCACTGTGAAACGCACTGGAACGGGACGCCGTTTTACCTACTCCTGTACTCCGTACGGGCCAACGTCAGCAGCTCCCTCGAGCCTATCAGAAGACATCACCACCATCCGCCGCCCTTCTACCCTCGAACCGCCACTGTTCGGGTACAAGATAGGCCATGATGGCCGGATCGCTGCAAGGATCGTCCGGACGGCCACCCACTCTACAGCATAGCACGCCACGCCCCTTCACTTAGCTATATAGCGCGGCGCGCATGTGATTCGCTCCCTCCTTGATCTATAAAAGGGGGACGAACCCTCCCTACCGCGGGGAGACAGGAGAACACGGACAGAGGACGGAGGACACGAAAATCACTGACACAACACATCGGGAGGCAAGCTGCGCCACGCACTTGTCCTCCAATTCTCCCACAACATCTTCAGCCACTACACCAGGGACTTGGAAGCCACGCTTCCTCTCCCACCTTGCTTGTAGCAGCCCCACTACAGGCACCCCCGGTGCTAAGTAATATAGTGCCTTGAGCACGCCACTGCTGAACGTACGGCCCCCTCGGCCGGAACCAGGATAAATCTCTGTGTCTCTTATTGCTTAGCATCGACCATCGAGGGATAGACCACGGCGCTTACTACTGGTTAGTGTCGGGACCATATTCCGCACCGACAGTTGGCGCCCACCGTGGGGCTATCTGAGCGCCTAAGGTCAATCCGTCAACTCCCTCCATGGTGATCCGCACTGAGTACCGCGGTACACGTTACAACATGGGCAGCTCGGACCCCCTCCCCGCCGGGTTCGAAATCCGGTTTGGGGGCACGAACTTTCGGGCCACGAGGGGAATGGCTACCTCATGCGCCTCACCAACCGTGAGGAGCTCCGCGCGCGGCGCCGGGGCGGGTCCGCCCCGGTCCCCCGCGCACGCACCACCACGGCGCGGACACCCGCGGGCACGGACGCGCGGGCCCGTCAACGCCACGACGTCGCCGCCGCTGCGGGGCCGCGTTCGCGCCGGGCGCGGTCGGAGCGACGAGCGAGCGGCGCGCGCCTCTCAACATGACGCGCCCGCCACCACGACCGCCGCCACCCCGGCAGGACGGCGCGCGGTCTCCGGACCGCGCCTTCCCATCGGGCTGCGCGGATCCACGACGGCCTACAACAACAACGTCAACACCACGATGCGTAGGGTCCCGCCTGGCCGTCACGTCTTCGTCGCCAGAGATCCCGGCACCTCAGCGGGTGACGAGTCGTCCCTGGGATCCCTCGATGCTCCGCCACCCGCCAACCGCCACGGGTACGCGGAATGGGACTTCTCGGCGTGCGGGGGACCCAGTCATGTTCAAGCGTTTCCTTGACGCTACGGACTACTGGTTCGGTTGCTCCGATGACTCCAGCACTGGGAGCTACGACCCCGCGCGGGAATGCTACGTGGTCATCGCTAACGACCAGGCCAACGCCACCAATGCGGTAGGCGCCGGAGACGGGGAGATCACGCCGCCCCGGGATCGCCACACGCCTAGCCGCAGGGCCAAGCGCTCCTGCCGGGGCCGACACCGACGCACAGTTAGCCCAAGCCCGCGAGCTCGAGGCCAAGGCGGCGGAGGAATGCGAACGGTGCGGGCGCTCCCGCGCCTCGATGGGCGGAGAAGCCTCGGCTCGCGGCGAACGCGTGCGGGGGGCGGGGCGGAACAGGCCCGCGACCACATCAACGCCGACAACCCTGACGTGTCGCCGCGGGCAAGTCAGAAGCTCGTTGCCGCCGCAACGCTGCTACGGGCCATGCCGGCACCCTCAACCCCCGAGGCACGAGACCTGCACCGCGAGGTGCAGACCCTCATCGAGCAAGCGGCCGTCCGGCGGGCGAGAGCTCGGCGTCGCGCATCCGCCAACAAGGGGGATGCGCGGGGCACGGGGCCGCACAACGGGGCGAACCCTCGGTCCACGCGAGAGGAAGCGGCGGGGCGACCCGCCAACTCGGGACGCGCGGCGGCCAAGGAACGGCTCCTTGACACGCGCGGGGCGGCTGGACGGTGGCCGCTCGCAACGTCATCAACGCCCGCCGCACAAGTAAGGCGGACGCCGGCGGCGGTGGGCTACCACCCTCGACGGGGCGGACGCTACGACGGCGGCGAGGATCGCTCCCCCGACGCCGGGAGCCCCCGGGGACCCGTGTGTTCAGCCGGGAGATCCGCACGGCGACCTTCCCCCAGCGCTTTCACCAACCTTCGACCATCGTCAAGTACAACGGGGAGACGGACCCCCGCGTGTGGCTCAACGACTACCGCTTGGCTTGCCAGCTAGGCGGGGCCACCAGCGACGAGGTCATCATCCGCAACTTGCCCCTGCACCTCGGCGATCTTTGCCGGACATGGCTCGAGCACCCGCCCGGCCAAATCCACAATTGGGATGATGCGGTCCGCACATTCATGGGCAACTTCCGGGGGCACGTACGTGCGCCACGGAAATTCATGGGACTTGCGCTCCGCACACGAAGCCGGCGAGTCGGCTCGCGGGACTTCATACGGCGCTTCTCCAAGCGGCGTACGGAGCGCCCGCCCGACATAGCGCGGTCCGAGATTGTGCACGCCTTCCTCGAGGGCACCACATGCGGGGATCTCGTGCGAGAGGCGGGGGCGCGGCCCCGCCGCGGACTCGAACGAGGCGTTCGACATCGCCACCGGCTTCGCCTCGGGGAGAAGAGGCGCGTGGGAGCGATCTTTGACGGCAAGAAGGGCAAGCGCTCGGAGGACGCGCCGTGGAGGGCGGCAAGTTCAAGGAGCCCCACCGCAACGACAAGCGGGGCAAGAAGGGAAAAAAGCCGCGTCGCGAGGCGCGCGAGCGGGGGGCGCGACGGCGGTAATGCCGAGGCCCTCGGCGGTGACCCGGCTCGACGGGGCCCTCGGCCGGCCCCTCGAGGCCCGGGGGTGTTCGACGACATGCTGAAGAAGCCATGTCCTTATCACAAGACCCCGGTGAACCACACCCTTGAGCAGTGCGATATGCTCAAGAAATTCTATGGCCGCGCCGCCGCAAAGGAGGCAGAGGCCAAGAAAGACGGAGGAGATGGCGACGCCGGCGGCTTCCCCGCCGTGGACAACGTGTTCCTCATCTTTGGGGGGGCAACCGTCGACATGTCGACACGCCAGCGCAAGAAGGAGAGGCACGAAGTCCTCGCCGCAGAGAAGGCACCTCCCTCCTTCCTCAATTGGTCGGAGGACGCCATCACCTTCAGCCGGGAAGACCACCCGAACCGCATCCCCAACCCAGGCCAGTACCCGCTGGTGGTCGACCCAGTCATCGGGAACGCGCGGTTCTCGAAGGTCTTGATGGACGGGGGCAGCAGCCTCAACATCCTCTACGCGCATACGCTGCGCTTGATGGGGATCGGGCTGGACCAGCTGCGGCCCAGCACGAAGCCATTCCATGGCATCGCGCCGGGCAAGCAGGTTCAGCCCCTCGGGCAGATCGACCTGCCAGTTTGGTTTGGCACCGCAAAGAATTTCCGCAAGGAGATCCTCACCTTCGAGGTGGTAGGGTTCAAGGGAGCCTACCACGCTATACTTGGGCGACCCTGTTACGCCAAATTCATGGCGGTCCCCAACTATACCTACTTGAAGATGAGATGCCAGGACCAAACGGCGTCATCACCGTCGGCTCGTCCATCGAGCACACGTTCGACTGCGACGTCGAGTGCGTGGAACACGCAGAGGCACTGGCGCTGGATGAAGCGCTGGTGACCACTTTGGAGAAGATGGTCAACGACGACCTCGGCTCCACCGCCAAGCACACCGGCACCTTCGAGGCCGCGGAGCAGACCAAGGAGGTCCCCCTCGATCCTTCTGCCCCCGAGGGCAAGGCGTTGAGGGTCAGCTCCACCCTCGACCCCAAATAGGAAGTGGTGCTCGTCGACTTCCTCCGCGCCAACGCCGACATCTTCGCGTGGAGCCCCTCGGATATGCCAGGCATCCCGAGGGAAGTCGCCGAGCACTCCCTTGACATCCTGCCTAACGCCCGCGCCGTGCAACAACGGCTCCGCCGCTTCGACGAGGAGCGGCGACGGGCAATCGGAGCGGAGCTGCGGAAGCTTCTCGAGGCCGGATTCATCAAGGAGGTGTTCCACCCAACGTGGCTAGCAAACCCCGTGCTTGTAAAGAAAAAGAATGGGAAGTGGCGGATGTGTATAGACTACACTAGTCTTAATAAAGCATGTCCTAAAGTTCCTTTTCCTCTGCCACGCATTGATCAAATCGTTGATTCAACGGCCGGGTGTGAATTGCTTTGCTTCCTTGATGCTTACTCCGGTATCATCAAATAAAGATGAAGGAGTCCGATCAGCTAGCGACTTCGTTCATCACACCGTTCGGGATGTTCGCTACGTCACGATGCCATTTGGCCTCCGAAACGCGGGTGCAACATACCGGCGGTGCATGCAGCACGTTTTCGGAGACCACATCGGGCGGACGGTCGAGGCGTATGTGGACGACATCGTCGTAAAGACCAGGAAGGCGGACGACCTGGTTGGCGATCTTGGCATCGCGTTCGGCTGCCTACGAGCCAATAGGGTCAAGTTAAATCCCGAAAAGTGTGTCTTTGGAGTGTCGTAAGGCATGCTCCTGGGATACATTGTCTCCCAACGGGGAATCGAGGCCAACCCTGAAAAGGTTGCGGCCCTCGAACGAATGGGTCCGATCCGGGACATCAAAGGGGTGCAAAAGGTGCTGGGGTGCCTTGCCGCCCTAAGCCGCTTCATCTCGAGGCTCGGCGAAAAGGGCCTGCCCCTCTATCGCCTCCTCAAGAAGCATGAGTGCTTCTCCTGGACTGCCGAGGCCCAGGACGCGCTCGACAAGCTAAAGGCGTCCTTAGCGCATGCCCCAATTCTCACGCCGCTGCAAGATGGCGAACCCCTGCAGCTCTATGTAGCCGCGACCACCCAGGTGGTCAGCGCCGTGATCGTGGTGGAGCGCACGAAGGAAGGGCACGCCCTGCCGGTCCAGCGGCCGGTCTATTACATCAGCGAGGTCCTGTCAGACACCAAGACACGCTACCCCCAGGTCCAGAAGTTGTTGTACGCGGTAGTCCTTGCGCGGTGCAAGCTCCGCCATTACTTCGAGGCCCACCCCGTCATGGTGGTCTCCTCCTTTCCGCTGGGGGAGATCATCCGCAATCCCGACGCCGCGGGCAGGATTGCCAAGTGGTCCGTGTAGTTGATGGGCGAGACGCTTGCCTACGCCCCGCGCAAGGCCGTCAAATCCCAAATCTTGGCGATTTCGTCGGCGAGGTGGACGGACACACGGTGCCGCCGCCGCCGCGGATCCAAGCGGAGTCTCGGACTGCGTTCTTCGACGGCTCGGTGATGAAAACGAGGGGCGGGCGCGGGCTGCTCTTCGTGTCACCCCTCGGGGAACACATGCGGTACGCGAGTGCGCCTCCACTTCCCCGCGTCTAACAATATGGCTGAATACGAGGCCCTCCTCTGTGGCCTCAAAATCGCCATTGAGTTAGGCGTCAAGCGCCTTGACGTGCGAGGGGACTCGCAGCTCGTAATCGATCAAGTCATGAAGAGCGCGAGCTGCCATGACGACAAGATGGAGGCCTACTGCAAAGCTGTGCGAGCCCTCGAGGACAAGTTCTACGGCATCGAGCTCAACCATGTACCCCGCCGGTACAACGAGGAGGCGGATGAGGCGGCCAAGATCGCGTCGGGCGGATCACCGTCCCCCCCGAACGTTTTCGCGCGCGACGTCGCTCAGCCCTCTGTCGTCTTCGAGCCCCACCCCTCGAGTCACGGCAAACCCTCGGGGGCTCCCTCGAGCCCAGCGGGTGCGGAACCCATGGACGAGGACCCCTCGAACGAGGCGTACGTACTCTCCCTCCTCGAGGGGTATGGCTCCCACGAGGCCGACGTGATGGACACCGAGCCGGCTCCTGTCAAAGCGGACTGGCGCGACAAATACATCGCCTGGATGGCTCGAGGGGAGCTCCCCGCGGACCGGGCCACGGCCAGGCGCATCGCCAGGATGGCCAAGTCCTTTGCCCTCGTTGACGGCGAGCTGTACAAGCGCGCCGCCTCTGGCATCCTACAGTGATGCGTGCCCATCCCGAGGGGCGCGAGCTCCTACGGGACATACACGCCGGAATCTGTGGCCACCACGCCGCGCCTCGCACCCTCGTCGGCAACGCGTTCCGCCAGGGCCTTTACTGGCCTACCGCGATCGCGGACGCCAGCGAAATCGTACGCACTTGCGAAGGGTGCCAGTTCTACGCCCGCAAGTCCAACCTGCCCGCCCATGCCCTACAGACCATCCCCGTAACATGGCCATTTGCCGTGTGGGGGCTGGACATCGTCGGGCCCCTGCGGAAGGCGCCCGGGGGCTTCACCCACTTGTTGGTCGCGATCGACAAGTTCTCCAAGTGGGTGGAGGTGCGCCCCATCACGAACCTCAGAGCAGAGCAGGCGGTAACATTCTTCACCGACATCGTCTACCGCTTTGGAGTGCCAAACTCCATCATCACCGACAATGGGTCCCAGTTCACGGGCAGGAAATTCTTGGAGTTTTGCGACAAATTCCACATTCGTGTGGATTGGGCAGCTGTAGCACACTCACAGACCAACGGCCAAGTAGAGCGTGCCAACAGCATGATCTTACAAGGCCTCAAGCCCAGAATTTTCGACCGGCTAAACAAATCTGGGCGAAAATGGATCCAAGAGTTACAAGCGGTTGTGTGGAGCCTAAGGACTACCCTGAGCAGAGCCACTGGGTTCACCCCGTTTTTCCTAGTCCTTGGCGCGGAGGCCGTCCTCCCCACGGACTTAGAATACGGATCGCCCAGGGTTCGAGGCTATGACGAGGAGACCAACCAGCGAGCCCGCGAGGACTCGCTGGATCAGCTGGACGAGGCACGCCTCGTGGCCTTGATGCATTCTGCAAGGTATCAACAGTCCCTAAGACGCTACCAAGCGCGCAAGATACGTCGACAGGACTTCAGCGAAGGGGACTTGGTCCTAAGGCTACGCCAAGAAAACCGAGGGCGCCACAAGCTGTCGCCCCCATGGGTGGGACCCTACGTCGTGGTGAAGGTACTCAAGCCCGGCACGTACAAGCTGGCCAACGAGGACGGTGAAGAGCTCACCAACGCTTGGAACATCCAACAGCTACGTCGCTTCTACCCCTAGCTAGGATTTCCAAGTATTTTTTGTTGTAAAAATCATATGACCAACGCCCCAGTTGGTGACAACCATGCAAATACCATAAGTCTAATGGAAAGGGCAACTCGGCTTTCCCCTGAAACCCAAGTTACCCTCGGGGGCTCTTTTGCGGGGGGCATTCCCCCCCCCCCCCCGAAAACGGTCCCATTTTCGCGCAAAAACAAGACAACTCATGAGCGCTAAGTTTGTTTTCTACTCCGGCCTCGAGCGGCGATTCGAACGGGCGCGGGCGCCTAGCGGAAGGAGCGCGCGGGCCAGAGATAGCCTACGCAGCGAGGATATGGCCCTTCTCTCTCGCCTCCAACCCAGCAGGCCCCCCGCGAAAATCGAACTCCCCTAAGTAAAATCCACTCAGGAAGAAGGAGAAACAAAAAAGCGCAATAAGCAAAAGACTTCATTTCGTATCAACAAATGTTTACGATTGAGATTACTTGTTTATTTACAAAGGCCGCATGGCCAGATTACTGACACACAAATAAAACGGGCCTAGCGCCCAACTGTCTTTAGGCGGGAGGAGCGGCAGCATCAGCAGCGTCCGGAAAGAGGAACTCCTCGAAGGCTTCAGCAAGCGACCCGGCGGCATCGGAGGCGAGCGCGTCCACACGCTCCATCGCTACCTCGTCCTCAACACCGTCGGGGACGACGTAACCCTCCGCCAGCGCCTCGAAGTTGACCTCGTAGTGGGACCGCACCACTCCGAGGGCCTTCTGGACGCCCAGATGCAGCGCCCGGCGCATCCGCTCGGTGACGTGGCCGCCAAGGGCGCGCGGGCGGCCGGCCGGCGAGCCGCCGCCCGTGCTTCGCCCTCCTCCACGGCTTGGCAGGTCTCGAGGGCCGCACCACGCAGCTCCTGGAGCTCCTGCTCGGAGGAGTTATAGGAAGCCTGCAGTGCCTCGGCCCGCTCAGCCGCATGCCCCAGAGCGGTGTGCAAGCCTGGAATCGCCAAGACAAGAAAGAAATCAGAAAGGGGAATGCGAACCCCCTAACAGAAAAACTAACAAAGCAAGAGTCAAACAGTGGCTCACCTTCGACTTGTTTCCTCTCCACCTCGAGAGCACGGCGCTCGGCCTCGACCGCCAGCTCGAGGCTCTTGACGGTCTCACCCTGCTCCTAGAGGGCCAGCTCTTGGTCTGCGCTTGTAATACTGAGCACAATGAGCTCACCCTCAGCCTTGGAGAGTGCGGTGCTCTTCTCCCCCAATGACTTCTGCGCCGCCTCGCGAGCGATGCGCTCCTGCTCCAGCGCCGACCGGGCGTCGACGAGGGCGGCCTGCTCTCGCCGGAGCCGCCCCTCGGCCCCTTGGCGGGCGGTGCGCTCCCCGCGAGAGCCGCTCCTCGGCGGCGACGAGCGCCGCGGCCTTGGCGTCGAGGGCGGCCTTCAAGTCGTCGGCCTCCTTGGCCCGTTGCTCCCGGCCGCGCGCCCGCTCCTCGGCCCGGCGCCGCCGCGCCTGCGCCCCCTCGAGCGACGAGCGGAGCCCCGGTTCTCGCCGCGGACGCTGGCTACCTCCGCCTCCCAATTGGTTGCCAGCGTGCGCATCTTCTCCACGTCTGAGCGCGCCTGCCACAGCGCCTCATCACGGTCGATGAGGGCTGCGCAGACCCGCTCGAGGCTAGAGCGGCGCGTCGGGTCCTGCCTCGAGCTCTCGGGGAGTTCGTCGCGCCAGGCCACGGCCGTACGCCGGCCCGCCCGTCCGAGTCCTGAGGGCGTCAGCAATCGCGTCGAAAGCGCTGCATCGCTCCCGGAGCTGGTGGAGCTCGGCGTTCACCCGATCGAAGGCGTCGTACTTGTCGTGGGCATGGCGCTCGAGCTCCTGGAGCCCATAAATCAAAACCCATAAGCGCCACAACACGGAAACAGCGCACAAAAATGAGAGAAAGAAGAAAACGAACAACAACGCCCTACCTGGAAGACGCGCCATGCAGGGCCGCCATGGACCCTCAGCGCCTCGTTCAGCGCGCGGTCGAGCGTGGCGCTGTGGCTCCGGAGCTCTCCCCAGAGCTCCTGCTCTCCCTGGGCGTCAGCGAACGCGGGGGGATCGCCAGCGGTCCCCTCTACCTGGGCGGAGTGGCCGGCGTGGGGGGACGAGGCCTCGGCGCCGTGTCCTCGGTCCCCCACCACCATGTGACCCTCGTGCCGCCTTACGAGGGCCCCCTCCTGGGGCTCGGGGGAGCGTGTGGGGAAGCTCGCCCACTGGTCCCACCCGGGCGGCGGGGAGTCGTCGTCCGGGACCTCCACCACCTCCGCCCGAGGAACCGCCGGCGGCGGCGCCGCCCTTCGCCCGCCTCCACTTGCGCCTCCACGGCCGCGGGCGCTTGACGTGGCGCCGCGGCCACCGCCTCGGCCGCGCCCCGGCGGCGGCGCCGGCCGCCCTCCGCGGCAGCCACCGCCTCCGGCCGTGCCTCCGCGACCACGGGTGCCACCACGGGCCGCACCTCGCTCTCGCCTCCGCCGCGGTTGGCGCCACGGGGGCCGCGCCTCGCCGCGGCCAGCCCACCATCGGCCGCACCTCCGCCGCGACCTGCGCCGTGGGCTGCGCCTCGCCACGGCCGGCGCCGGCCGCTCCTCGGCAACCGCCGGCCGCGCCGCGGCGAGCACTGTCTGCCGGCCGAGGCCTCGAAGCCTCGGCCGGGCCTTGCGAGCTCTCGCCCGCCGCCGTCGTGCTTGCCCCCACCCGCGACGCCCTCGACGAGCGCCGCCGGGTGGGGATGGATGCGTCCGCCCTCAGCACCTTGGCCGGTGCGAGGGGAGGCACAGTTGGCACCACCCTGCGCAAGCACAAACAAAAAGTTAGAATGCCTGATCGTCAAAAAACCGAACCAAGAGGAGGCTCGAGCCCCTTACCTCGAAGAGGAAAAGGCGTGCTTCCTTTTCCTCGAAGCCTCAGCGGATGAGGCCGGCAAGGCCGGCACGCCCGCCGCCGCGCCTCCCCGACGACACCCGCGCGCGCGCGGGCCCCGCCCCGCGCGCAGCACGCTTACCCGCGCGCGCGCGCGCTTGCGCGCGCGCACGGGCACGCTTGCGCGTGCGCACCTCCCGCGCACGCGCCGGTGTCTCCGCGGCGCACGCCGCCCTTGTTGTCGACCGCCCGGCGGCGGGCGCCGTTGCGTCCGCCCGGGCGATGCCGCCCTTGCCGCCGGGAGCCGGCTCCGGCGACGGGGCGCGGGCTCCCACCTATCGAGGGGGCCCCGCCCCTCGCCCTCTTCCTCTTCGTCCTCCCCGAGGACGAGTACTCCCTCGGTCCCCGGGGAGGAGAGCCCCGTTCTTCGCGCCGCGCGTATTCCGCGCTCCGTCGCTCGCGACGCTCGCGGTGCCGCCGCACGTGCTCCTTCTCGCGCGCCGCCCGCTCCTCGCTCCCGCCGGCCGCGCCGCCCGGCCAAGCGCGCGGGAGTCGGGGGTGGGCGGAATGGACTTCGCGGCAGTGAAGCTCACCAGCTGCATGCAAAAACATCAAAGATGCGTCAGGAGGCAGAGGCAGCGCCAAGAATTAAAACGGAATCAGGAATCATACTCACCAGCGGGCCGGTGGGAAGCATCTCGAGGTCCCACGGGGTCCGGTCCGGGTGCGCCGGCATCCGGGTGTCGACGGCGCTCCGCGCCCGGGTGAGCGCATACGGCCGCCCGAGGGGGGTCGGAAGCATCCGTGACCTCGCCAACGCGATGGGGTCCGCCTCCTCTGTCATCTTGAAGATGCAGAGCGGCCTCTCCATCAGGGGCACGACTCGCCGGTGATGGAGGAAGGCGAGGACGCCCGCCGCAGTCAGCCCCTTCTTCGACAGGCTCCTCAGGGCGGCCAGAACCGAGTCCTGCCGCCTCCGATGCTGGGGCGAGGACACCCCGTAGCCCCAGGAGCTGGGCTTCTCCTTGAACACCCGACCGGTGTAGAGGGGGAGGCCGGGCTCGGCGTTGCGCAGGTAGAACCATCCCCGCTCCCAGCCGGCGTTGTTCGTCGTCATGGTGCAGGGGATGTAGTCATCCTTGAACGCGCCCCCGGGGGCGAGCGACATCCCGCCGGCGCGCACCGCGCGGCGGGTCCTCGGCTCCGTTGTGGGCTGCGTGAAGAGCTCCGCGCGGAAGAGGTGTACCCGGAGCTCCCAGTTGACTGGGATCCCCAGATACCCCTCGCAGACGCCCACGAACGTGGCCGCCTGCGAAATCGCGTTGGGCGCGAAGTTGTGCAACTCCACGCCGTAGTAGTGGCACAACGCTCGCATGAAGAGACTCGCCGGCGCGTTGAAGCCTCGCTCGTGGAAGCGGATAAAGCTCACCACGTAGCCTTCCGGCGGGTTGGGCGCGCGGTCCCCCGCCGGCGGCACTATCCACTCCGCCGGGCGGCCCTCCTCGTTTGCCGTCGGTGGCGGCGGTGACCAGCTCGTTGAGAGCCAGCGGGGTCACCGACGACCGCTCCCAGGCGTACGGGTCGAGGATCGTGAGGGGCGGAGGCGGCGCCATGAGAAGGGCAAGGGATGCGAGAGCGGAGGACAGGAAGAGGAAGAAGAGCTCTAATGGTGATGCCGCACGGTGGCGAAGGCAAAGCGAGGACGAAAGCACAGGGGGCTAAAATGGCGGAGCGCTAAGGTAAAAAACCGCCGCTTCCCTTTCCCCTCAGATTTATAAGCCGCGGGCGAGCTCTCCGGGGCGGACGTCCCGGGCACACTAACTGCAGGGAATCTTCTCTTCTCGCCGACGAGCGGGCCCCACCACGACCACAGCGGCCACATCACCGCTAATGGGCCATCATCACGGTGAAGACTAGCAGGGACCGTGGCAGGCGGTCACGTCCGCCTGCCACGCCGCCCACTACGCGCGCGCGCGGCCGCGACGCCTAAAAAGGCGCACCCGCGATGCAATTTTAGAGTTCAAGGGGAGCAAATAAAAAAATTGATGAGAAAGAAAAAGGAAAAAATGAGAAAAATAAAGAAAGAACAAAAATATGAGTATGAGAAAAAGAGAAGAAAAGAAAAAAATATATGAGTATGTATGATATAAAAATAAAATAAAGTGAACTCCTCGGTTCTCTAAAGTGCATTAGGAATTTCAAGGTTTCAAGATTTAAAAGATCCAAACTCATTTTCCAACCATGTGCAATCCGATAACGAGGACTTCCTTTGTGCCTCGGGATCACTCTTTGCCATTTGCACATGTCCACCCATCTCAAGTGTGTGTATTTTTCTCTTTCCCCTCCTTGATATAACATTATTTTCCAATGACCTTTTTGACGAGTCTCGGTAAGACCATGAGAAGCTTGTCTTGTTTTGACAACATCTCATTTATAATATCTTGGTAGGACTAAACTTTCCCAAAAATCTCCATATAAAGCCTACCACATATATATGTGTTATGAGAGGGAAAGGAGTAGAATAAATAGGCTTGAGAGACAAGATGAGATGAGAATTCATGAGCAAGATGCAAGGTGGTTTAAATTTGTGAACTTGGTTTAGCTCTTTTTCATCTTGTTCTTTATTTCAAAATTTCTGAGATCCATTTGAATTTTGGGAGCATGTTAATACTTGTGGGATAAGCTTAATTATTAATCTACCCTCCGTAGGGATGAAGGCTAGTACATTATGGAACTTTAACGAATTAAACTTTTGAGAGCATTATGTTTTGTCATGTATGATCAAGTGCAAGGTTTAAACAATGAATGGCAACGATGATATCCATCGAAGGCTTACTCGAGGACGAGCAAGGTTTGAGCATGGGGGAGCTGTTGACGGTGAAATTCCGTCAAGCTAGCCATGAGTTTACCTTCAGTGCTGGCATGACTTTTGTATCTTATCCATTGGTACTAACCCCCGTGGTATAACAAGTTCACTTGTGCATGTTGGTTTTGGAGTTTAGTGTTTATGCAGGGTTTTAGCGTTGAAAGCAAGACTTCCGGGATAAGTTCATTAAGCACCTCATGGCAAGACTTTGAAGCCCGGTACAAGTCAAGCAATGAAGTGAACACGACTCCAAGAAGCCCAAGGACCCAACCCGAGAAGATGGAAAACTCCGAGGACCTAGCCAGAAAAGTGCTGAATCTTGCGAGATAAGGAGCTTCGTCCAATTCGGAGAGAAACTGACGACAAGGGCCCACATGCAGAAGAGGGGAGGATCTAGAAGACTCGGGAAGCAACACCGGGCGAAGGAGGCCACGAACTCAGGCCGGTCGGCCCAGGCCGGCCGACCCAGCCCGTTTCGAGGCCCAGTCCCCCCCCCCCCCCCTCCCCTTTGACCTAGGTGCCTCTCGGGCTATTTATAGCTCCCTGACCGAGAGCCACGCATCAACCAATTCGTCATCTGCCGCCGAGGAGCAGAGAAGCTTGAGAAACACCATCTCGGAGATGAGGGTCGTGCCAGTTGTCTAGGGTCTCCCTAGCCGACGTGGGAACCTTGCATGGAAGACCACGTCGGAGCTCCGGAGCAAGGATCAATATCGAGGTAGGATCCCGGTGGTGATCTTGTTCATGTAATCATTCAAGGTGAAGTCTTTAAGTGAATCCGATTTCTAGCGATCAAGTGCCTTCTCGATGATTTTGTTTTCTTCTTGGTTATGCTTCTTCCCCAATCTAGTCTATAGGCCGAGAAGGGGGGAGGGGCCAGCGGGCACGATGGCCGCCGTCCACCAAAATGAGCGATCTCTTTGGTGGTGTGCTAAGGGAGAGGGAGGGGAAGGGAGGGGAGGCCGCCGTCCAGTCACATCGAATGTGATGGAGCTAAAAGGGGTAAATATATTTTAAATATAAGATGAATATACCAGGTGAAACTTTTAAAACTGTTCGTCGTTGTAGGCGTAGCAGACTCATTTTTGTTCTTGGAACAAAACTTCTACCACAAAACCAGTAGACTCTCTCAGTGTTCGTCGTTATAGCGACTCATTTTTGTTATTGGAATAGAACTTCTACCACTAAACCGGTAGACTCTCAGCTGAATCTGAACTGTCGGTCGTGATTAGATCAGAACAAAATCTTGAGGCTTGTTTCATCTTATACGTATAGACTTCATTTGTTTAAGCTGGCGAGAGACTTCGCAGATATCATAATTCATGTATTACTTCATTTGTTTACTCATTTGTTCGCAGAGGCTTCATTTGTTTAATTACTCAATACTCATGTTAAGCTGATGGGATCATCATGAAATGTTCATCTTATACGTATGCCTATCAACATGAGTAAACAAATGAAGTCTACGTTATGTTTTTCAAACCGGACACTGATTTCAGTTTAATGCAATTTTCTTGCCTTCGTGAATTTGTTTACCGAATGCCCGACATAAGCCAATGGCCTAATCAAGACATACAAATCGGTGTTTCTTCAGAGGCAATGTTCTCTGGTCATATATAGAATGTGTACGTGCTGGCTATATGTTTTTTTAATCATGCTGGCTATGCCTATATGTTCATGTCAATGGCTTCTTCTTTTTTTTTAAGAAAAAGAATGAAATTTGTTGGGGAGTCCGAAAATCGGAAGGGATCCCCGAACACGCAAGCTGCGAAGGAAGACGCACAATTCACGAAAATCAAGGAGACAGGGAATCTCCGAAAGTTCATACTCACTTCAAAAGTTGTGAACCCCTTTACGCGTACTCTCGCGCCCCCTTTTATAGGGAGACGAAGGGACTTTTACATTCCGAAAATACTCTCGAATCTAAGGAATATTCTTAGTGTGAACACGTACACGAATGTCTTTTACATCCCGTGATTTACGGGGCTAATTTCATACATTTATGTCACACCCGACTTTCCGAAGAAAACCAAGTGCAAACCTATATGCATGCCAGGATCAAGTTTCATGCATATAGTGACATAAAAGTGAATACAGAAAACAGTATCACGTAAGAAAAAGAAAGATTATCAGAGATTTACGCTTAATCCTGGAAACGAAGGCTCCAAACATCACAGGCAATCGACTGGGGGTTGCGCACGCCTAGCACCAGCAACATCTTCACAAGACTTCAAAGTAGCATCCTCTTTCTGAGCAACAATGGTTATAGCAAGGATGAGCACTTGTCGTACTCAGCAAGTGTGGAGAAAAGAATGAATGCAAAGGCTTTATAGTGGACTGGGCTATAGGCATTTAAGCAATTTTAGTTGGTCAAATTTTATTAGCACCTGATTACTAATAAAGTATAAGTTTATACCAACCCACAATTAAGCATAAGATAAGAGATACGCCATAAGCACATGGCAAGCATAACCAGAGAGAGAGAGAGAGCGATTTAAGTCCATCTTCAAGTTTAATTATCATGTGAGGGTCCAGGCCGCCCGTGACCGTGGGCACGGCTAATCGACTAGTTTTACACTCTGCAGAGGTTGTACATCTTTACCCACAAGTCGCGTAAAAGTCCCGAAGAACTTTAAACCCAACCATGTGATGCTGCGCAGGCATCATACCACACTACCGAGGTGTGATTGCATAGGGACGCTACGAGGCCTTTACAAAGAGTCCTCCCGTGCGTATTAGTCCATAGTAGTATGTCATAGAGGCTATCTTTCGTACCACACTTCTATTACGGACGGTCAGCCATAGAGTACTTCCGTTCCAAGACCACTCCGGAATAGAAGTAGCCATAAAAGCATTCCTCCGTCCCCAACCTACTATGCGAGTAATAACCACACAAAGACTTCCCTAATTAATCGGCCAAGACCAGAGCCATATAGCCCTTGTGGTTGCACTGTTGTCCTGGGTGGTCGCTCCATGTTCCGATTAATCTTATGGTCTTGTATTAACATCCAAAGATAGAAAATAAAGGTAAAACAAGTTCATCATTGATGTTCATTAAAACCACCATAACCCAGGTATAGCAACTAAGCATAGCTACCCAACATAAAGATAAACCCGTTTGATCAAGGCACAGGATAAATAACACTAGTCAAACCTTAAACATGGGTCCCATCATATTAATGCAAGCATATGCAATGAGTGATTAAATATAGTTCTTAGGACAAAAGATCAAGGACACACTTGCCTTTAACCAAAGAGTAGTTGCTCAGAATATCTTCAACTTCAAGCTCTTCCAAAGCTCTCGAACGGCGTTCACTCTAAGTGCATCAATCATCGGGCACAAACATACACAACAAACAAACAAGCATACTAAGAACAAAGCACCAATCAAAAGAAAACTTTAAAAGGACGCACTAAAGGACAGACTTGATGAGGTGGATCACTAAAGAACACAAAGGGTACTTGGCTTGGTTAGCTCTAAAGAGATGGTTATGAAAGATTGAGCATGAACTGGAAAGGTCACACTAAGATTGAGCTTGAGAAAAGAACGTCTAACGAACCATTTGCAAAAATGAGAGAGCAAGGCTATGAGCTGTGTTCATTTTAATTAACAAAATAAATATAAAGGATATTTCAGAAATAAAATACCCTATGTTGACATTAATGCAATATTAAACTTTATTTATGAAACCGGTGTAAAGAACTAGTCAAGTTTTATTAATAAAGATTCATATATGAATTAAACCGATTAAACATTTAATTTAGAAAAACTAAACTATATGAACAATCTAAACGAGACTTTGTAATTCGAGTTCATCATATTATTATCAAAAACAGTATTAAATTGGTATTAATCAAGATTAACATTTATTTATAAAGCCGGAGTAAAAGCCTAATCAACTTTTAATTATAAAAGTTAATTAATCATTAAGCAAATTAATATTTGACTTATGGAAAACCGAGTAAAAGATCTAATTAGATTTTATTCATAAAAGCATGTAAAGTAATCATTAATCAAATTAAATTTAATTATGAAAAACGATATATAGATCTATATTGCTTTTATTTATAAAAGACATGCATAGCTAGTCATTAATCAAAATTAATATTAATTTTATTTTCAGAAACAAAACATGGTGAAAACACACCACTAACGCGTGCTTTACATTATTATGGACCTAACGCAACTTGAACGGATTAAATCGGAGCTAAAACGAAAAAGATATGAGAAAAACAAGATTGTAAGGACCTATTCGTGATTAACCGTAGATTTCAGGGGCTAGCACAGAAGATTTGCAAGACACCCTAAATAGTGCTCGGGAAAAGGTTAAAGATCGGGGTTAGATCTGTAAAAGAGCTCAGGTGGATCTGGTTGTGAAGATCTAAAACATCTAGGGGGTTTTACGCAAGATTTACAAGGCATAAGAAAAAGATCTACTCATTATAGGAAAAGGTAGGGGGGCTATCTGCAAACCGGCCACCTCTTCTTCCTCCTCTGTCCAGGGACGAACAGAGGGTGGCGGCGCAGGGGGGTTGGCGGCGCCGGCGACCTGGAGTCCTTGGGGCTCGATTGAGATGCGGAATGGGTAGAGGAGATCGAGACGAACACGATGGGGGGCTCACCTTGGGCGGAGGACGACGGAATCGGCCGGATTTTGCGGTCAACCGCCGGCGGGCGAGCTCGGTAGGGCGGCGGTGCTGCTGTGCGTCGGGGGCGGCGGCGCGCTAGCGGCGCGCGGAGGCGGCGGCACTAGGGCGGCGCGCGGGGCGGGGGGCGCGCGCGGGCTTGGCCTCGCCCTTTTGCGGGGGCGGCGCGGGGCGGCCATGGCGGGGGCGGCGGCGCCATGGCCTGCCGCCCGGCCGATAGGCCATGGCGGGCCCGCCGGGCCGGAGCGGAGCGGGTACGGGCGGGCGGGTCGAGCCCACGGGCTCGGCCCAACCTGGTAGGATAGGGTTTCTCTTTTTTTTAGAAGCTATTTCCAGTGCGAAAAATAATCCAGAAAAATTCTGTAAATTATTTTAAAGCACTAAAAATACTCAGAAAATCACAAAAATTCCAGGAAAATTCCTAGAGATAGATTATGACATGAACAATCCAAATAAAGCATTTGGTGCTCATGAAAAAGATTTTAGAGCCTTCTAATAAATAGAAATAGCTCAAGGAAAATGAGAATAAATCCCAGAAAAATCCGGAAAATTCTCGGGAGAGTTTGGACAGCTCCTAAACGCATTTTTTCGAAACCTTTTGCACTCAAGAACCACTAGATGCATCGGCATGAATGCAACACACATAACTTTTTATTTAATTTAGAAAATCAAACAAAGGATTTTTCCTATACTATATTCCCTGTAAAGAAAATAAATGTTGGAAAAATTTTAAAATTACGAGAAATCGTTATTTAATTATTCTTTCTATTCACATCCTGAAATTGGAAATTTCAGGGTGTGACAATTTACAAGCCTGCCATTAGTTCACACTTTAAACCCGAACTTTTGAGATGACGTCTTTGACTTGGCTCCTTCCTGGTCCCCGAATCTCTTATTCATGAAAATCACCACTCATTGTAACTCCCGAATCAAGACTTCACCAGATCCCCGAACTTCGCAGATTCCAGAACTTTGCAGATTCCTGATTCCAGAACTTCGCAGATTCCTGATTCCAAGACTTTGCAAGTTCCTGATTCCAAAACTTCGCAGATTTCAACCATCCTGAAATAGACAGCAGATTCACGCATAGGAGCCAAATTCGGTTATTACTTTTCGCATTTTGTCAAAAGGTTAGTGTGATGCACGATTTTCATTAGGAACTTTTCATGAATGTTACCCTTTCACGAAACTGAACTTCTCATTCCGAAGGTAATCCACGAATCTCAGCAAACCCGACGTTTCGATGGTGTAAGGTTTTACCTAATTCCCCAACAAAACTTAGTGGCTGTTCTCCCTTAAAGAGACTGTTTCTTCCATTTCGAGCAATTCCATCAATTTTTAGTTCGACACCTTTATTGGTCAATTTGTGTACAATATATGCATCAGGGACATTTTCACTTCAGTACTTGCGTCGATCAATAAGTGTACAACGAATCACTACATCTCCTAGTTTTCTATATAAATACCTACCCTACCACCCTTCACACACCACCGAAGGGAGCAGAACGGGAGGAATGTGCTACCGCTACCAGCAGTCGACCACCGAATGTGTTCGCTAGCTAGGAGCCTAGGAATGAGAGGCAACAGGAAACTTGCTCTGCCAGTGAAGTGTTGAGCCGTTCTTGCTCAGCTTGTGAGGCAACCATCACCATGTTGGTCGAGCGTTGTGCGGCCCAAGGGAGCGACTGGGCTTGAACATTCTCGTCAGCATCAAGTGGGCGTGCAAGCTCCAAACGGGATGATAGCTGGGTTATTTGTGAAGCTTAGAGGGCCATTTCTACTATGTATGCCAAAAACCAGAGAGTTTTTTTCCTCTCTGCAGTAGAGGTATGATTCACAACTACAGGATTTCAAAACATAGGAATGCAAAGTTTGAGCTGTTTGGAATGTAGGAACTTGCAATAAAATAACCTTAGTTTCGTATGAATAAAATACCATTAGTATTGAATAAACATGTAATTAAATGATGCTTTTTATCTCTACTACTACACTCCTACATGTGGGACCAATGGTCCATAGACCTAACGCACCCACAGCCAAGGCGAATACTCCTAGTTCCATCGTTCTCATCCATATAACTTGTGGCCCTCTACTCTCGTAATCAACGCTCATCAGCGTAGGCGGCCGGAGCTCGAAGAGGCACGGCGAGCGCACGCTCTACTCCCGCGGTCCAATGGATTGTGGCCTCCCCTCCCGCCTTTGTTTCCTCCTCTATTTCCTTTGGATTTTTTCTTTGCTACTTTTCCTCCCTCCTCTTCTGGGTAGAGGCAAATCAGCGGCGCAGCGAGCATGAAGAACGGAGGTTAGAGCATCTCCAGTGGAGCCTCTGTATGGGCCTCTACTCCAAAATTTAGAGGTTATGTGCAAAACCTCAACTCCAGCAGGCCCTCCAAATCCCCCTCCATTTTGCATGTCCCTACAAATCCCCCCTCCCACCCTCCATTATTGGAGGCCCTCCAAATCCCCCTCCTTCCGTGGGTCCCACTTTTTTTTATTTTTTCCTTTCTTCTCCCCCGCGGCTCCCCCGGCTCCCCCGCGGGGTGGCCGGCGAATCCCCCACCGCCGCCGCGAATCCACCCCCACCGCCGCCGTGAATCCCCCCACCGCCGCCGCGAACGAACGGGCTCGCGTCGTCGTCGTCGCCCGGCCGGCCGCCGCGAATCCCCCCACCCCCTCGCGCATCTCCCCCCCGCCGGCGCCGATGGACTTCTTCGCGAGTGAGCGCGCGCTGGAGCCGGGGCCGGTGGCGAGCTCCGCCACGACGAGGTGAGTCGCCGGATTCGGGTCGAGCGGGCGGCGCCCGCGGCATCTCAAGCGGCGTGCGCCCTCCCCGACCGACGCCGTCGGCGAAGAAGCAACGTCCAGCCGCCGCATCGCATCCCCGGCCAACAGGCCCCTTCCTGCCGCGCATCCTCGGCCGACCGCGTCTACCTTCACGGAGCCGTTCTACCTGAGCTCACCAAGAGGCACCAGCACCACCACTGCCTGGGACGCCCGCAGCTCTTCATCATCTCCAGAACTTGGCTACGGCAACGATTTCATCTCCACACCTTTGCCGGCATTCGACTGGACCCAAGCTAATGTAAATATTTGCTCCTCTGTCTTTATATTTGCTGATGATTCAGTAGTAATGCTACAACATGTGTGTAGAAGTCCCCTATTATTCAACAACCTCTGGTATTAATACATTTTCCAGTCTTTGAGCTTGAGTTGTGCATCGTTGCAGCCTATACCTTTGTCAGAATCATGGAGCTTGGTTTTCTAATGATCATTTTCTCTACTTCATGATATATTCAACATAAATAACTTTATTATTAGTCAAGTTGGGCAATCCATGTGGTGTTACAATAGTCAAGCAAGCTCCCACCTTGTGACCTTGATGATGTTTCAACGTAATTGTTGTTGCTGATAAGATTAGTAAAATGATTGAAACATTGACCGTCTCATCTCAGCTACTACAAGCTGTTGATGGTTTTCAGACACTCATTAACCTAATACATAGTACTATGTGTCTTATGGTCACACACTGCATGCTGTAGCTGATTAAAGTAGTGGAGCACTAGGGTTACTCTGATCTGATCAGTCAGTCACTAGCTCATGCATGCCCGGGTCTATACATACAGTGTGCATGCAGCAGCAGTGGCGAGAGATGCGCATGACCATCCATCTGTTCTGGGCAATGCATACATGTGGCCATCAGGGATAGATTCAGGGTGGCTACACTACAGAAATATATTGGTGGTATAAGCACTGGAATGATGCTGTCCCCCTCAATCATGTGCATCGTTGCAGCCTATACCTTTGTCAGAATCATGGAGCTTGGTTTTCTAATGATCATTTTCTCTACTTCATGATATATTCAACATAAATAACTTTATTATTAGTCAAGTTGGGCAATCCATGTGGTGTTACAATAGTCAAGCAAGCTCCCACCTTGTGACCTTGATGATGTTTCAACGTAATTGTTGTTGCTGATAAGATTAGTAAAATAATTGAAACATGGTGATCACTTTTGACACTCTCCGACTACCTGCGTAATCCCTATTCTTTTTTTTAATTAGTTCATCTCCCGAGTTGCTCAAGGCTGAGATCACAATGGTAGTATAGGTGCCCGCGGCAATTACTTCTAGGCAGAATCGCTTCCCCAAGGCTGTCAGTGTATGAAACACTGAAGGGGTTGCCTGTAAGTGTTAAGCAGTTAATAACAAACCTATTCAATAATAAGGAGTGCCTGCAAGTGTTTCTCCGCATTCAATGATAGTGCCATAGTGCAGGCTCCAACAGCAAGTGATTGTCAATGAACTAATGGAGAAGTATCAACAGAATAATTTTAAATTTTGTTCCAGATTTCCATACTGATTTTCTTTGTTCCAAAGGTGCAGCCAGACAGTGGTCTTGTTCACATAAGTTAGTTTTCTGAGAATCTGTGCATGGTTTTTTTTAGAAATAGACAGAGAAGCAGCTCCACATGTCTAGATATTTGTTTGTGATAGCGTCTTGTACTTGCTAAGTTCACATTAATGTACCCTTCAAATACTTGTTGTTATCCCCTTGTTAGTGGAATGGAACCCCTGTCCAAGCCTGAGGTTATCTATCTGATCTTCTTTAATGTTGGATGAAATTCATCTCAGCTTACAGGGATCCTTGTCCATTTCCTAGACCCCCACTTGGTATATTACTGTGAATAACTGGTCACAACATATTTGCGAGAGCCTTTGCTTGAGTTACAGTTGTGCAGAATTAAGATTATTCTTTTCAGTGCTGACTTGAATCAATTTTCAGGGTGCAATTGAAGGTCTCATGAAGAAATATTTTTTTGTCTGTTAAGGTCTTTTAGGGTTCTAGGCATGATCTTTCTAATGTCGAGCTGAGCATATTATTATTTTTTATGTGACAAATCTTAATGCTTTTGTTATACATAATGACCACCTTTCTGAATGCTTGACATCACATATTCAAGAAAGACAGCTACTACACCAAGGTAACAGTTAGTTACCCGGCTGCGCCATCAAGTAAACTGTATTTTCATCTGCCAAGCTTCATGTGCCGTAGTCTGCTACAGTACCCATCTGATCCTCCAGCTGCGCATTATACCATATAAATTCTTATGTTCACAACACCACTTCAAACCACAGTAGCTTGAGATGAGGACAAGCGTGTGCCTTGTCAACCAAGCTGCAGAGGCTTTTAACCTGATGAATAATCCTGGATCACACATCATATTCCTTGTTGTCTGTCCATCCTAGAACGGCACAGATCCTCCAATTTCACATTTCTGTAGGACAAAGCAGTTTCACATGATATTAGTCAGTCCTTGCAAAGCAGTTTGTTACTGGTATTAGTTCAGTTCCAAAGCAGTACTTGCAAAGCAGTTTTGTCTCCACTACTATTTCTTTTTCTGTCTTCTTATTGTGTTGGAAATTGACTACTTGAATGACCCATCTTTTGAATATTTTTTTGCAGGATCCGATGGCATCTAGCTCGCAACCTTGGACGAGTCTACTGACACAGGATAATGATGCGGATCTACAGTTGCTTGCCTCGTCGGATGTCACCCCAAACAGTGGCGGAAAAGGACCGGCCAATCGTGGAACCAACTACACTCATGAGGAAGACATCCAGCTGTGCATCTCTTGGATGAATGTCAGTAGTGATCCAGTTGTAGGAAATGAACAGCCCTCAAAATCATATTACCAGAGGATTGCCGATGATGTTCTGTGATGTGACCCAGATGGACGAGCACCAGAGGGCTTATGTTAGAGTCAGGAGAGCAGAGCTGGCAAAGGCAGCCTTGGTCAATGCTAATGTATGCAAGACCGCAAGTGGAGAGAGCTTTGTGTGATTAGTGCAGCATTGTGTAGGAGAGACCTGAGTAACTTATTTATATGTGTGACAACCTGACAGAATTGTGTATGGAAATGAGTTTATTTAAATGCTTTATTTTGCAAGATCTATATTTTGCAAATTTTTGGATGATCTGTATATTGATCTGGATGATCTTGTTATGGGTTAACTTAATTGCAAATTTTCATGTTTGCAAATACTGGAATGGTGTGAATGTTTTTTTGAGCAAGAACCGTGGGGCAAAGCCCCCCGGCAACGAAATAGTATTACGACAAACAAGTGTACAGAAGGACTTACAAGCAAGCAGGAAAGAAAGGCCTAACCAGCAGTTAGGCCAAAGAAAGACTAACAAAAGAACTAGCTAACTGTCAGCAGCAGAAAGGAGAACTAGAATGGTGTGAATGTTGGCACTGTTTGTCTCTTGGATGATCTTGTTATGGGTAGGTGCTGTCAAAATTTTGCAAAAAATCTGGATGACTGAAACTGAAACTGACATCCAGTTTTTCATTTCATCAGTGTGAATGGTGTGAATGAAGTTTACTAATTAACTATATCTGATTATTAATTAAGTTGGATTTTGCTGCACTAAAATTGTACAATTGTACAAAACTATATGCCAAAGACTACTATCTGCTGTTTACTAATTAAGTTGGATTTTCCTGCACTAAAATTGTACAAAACTATATGCCAAAGACTACTACTGACCAGAGCTGTGGCCTCCTTTGCTGAGCGCTTTGTTATCTTGCTTACCCATATATAGCTATTTAGACATCTTTACATATTCTTAAAGCCTTTTGGTTTACGGCCTCTCCTTTTTTCCCCCTTTGTGTTTTATGTCTGCAAGACTCAGTAATGTGCAGCAGGCAGGAAACAAAGACTGCATATCTGAACTGATCAAGAAACCTGCTCCGACAGTAATCAGTAATGTGCAGCAGGCAGCATGTGACGCCCCAGGTTTTTAATTACCGTCATTAACGCTAATGACCGGATCAGCCGGGTCAAACCAGTCAAACCCCGGTCAAACCTAGGTCAACCTGGGTCATCACCCGAAAACCTGGCCAACGAACTCTATTGAACCCCTTGACCAAGCCTACACACACCCGTAGTCGACCCTTGGTCAAAGGCACGGTCAAAACCGGCTTAACCGTTGACGCCAGCGAATGTCGTCCGGAACTTTTGCCGCGTTCCCCAAAATTCACCTAAACACTTCAAAATCTACCTTTATGAAAGTTGTCCATCTTGTTGAGGGACACAACTTTCGTGTAGATTGGCATTTCAAATTTTGGGTGGAAATTGGTGAAAAACTTGATCGATTGACAGTACCCCCTGTTTTCCAGATCAGGCTGACATTCAAAGTTGGCACGACGTTCCTGCAAAATCCGTTGAGAAAAACACTATATGGACTTTTTGAAAGTCGTAGAGGGTAGTTAGATCTACAACTTTCCTATTCATTGCTTTGTGCACTTTTATTCAATTTTTGGAGAAATCTTAATTCGAACAGAGCTGGTCTGCACATTTTGGGCGCTCTCGCGCGCACGCCGCGCCGCGCGCACGCCGGCGCCCCGCCGCCGCGCCGCCGCCCCGCCCTCGGCGTCCGAGCCCCCGGTGCGCACCCCGAGGCTCGCTCCTTTCCCAGGCCGCGTGCCCCAAGGTGTCCTTGAACCCCGTGCCCCCGTTCCCCCCCTGGACCAACCCGTACTCGGCGTTCGCGCGTGGACCGGTGGTCCGTCGACCGCCCTCCCCGCCGGCACTCCTACCGAGACCGGGGACGGCGTACCGCGGTGTTAACTCGCTGCTCACTTCGAGGCAACACTCCCGAGGCGCCCCTACTACTTAAGGCGACGGCCGGCGCTCCCCCGCGGCCAACCGCATGGCCGCCGGCGCCGGGAGCGGCCGCCACGGCGAGTACTCCGCCCCTACCGGCGTTATTCCCCAATTAAACCCGCCAACACCCTCTCGGCACGCGTGAGTGCTCCTCGCCTCGCCCTTCCGTTCCACCGAGCCACCCTCGCCGCGCAGGAGGCGCCGCGCCGGCCGCCACCGCGGCACCGGTGCGCCGCCCGCAGGCAGCTCCTCCACCCCGTCCAGTGCCCTAAACAGGTCCTAGGTGATCCCCTAACCCTCCTCCGCCCCTTCCCCGGTCAAGAGCCGCGCCGGCCTCGCCGGAATTGGCAAGCCCGCGCCAGCCGGCCGCCATAGGGACTACATTGCAAACATTCAAGTCTTTCCAGGGCCTTAATTGCAAAAAGGTAACTCCAATAGTTGAACTGAATTGCTGAATATTGTAAATTGCGTAGAAAATCAAAGAAAATTCAGAAAAATGTGAAACCAATTTTTTTGGATCCGCGGTGATTTATACTACAACTTTTGTTATTCTGGCCTGAGCTAATTCCTTTTAGTTTTTGCATGAAAAATACAAATGTGAAAACCTTAGATCTGCCATATCTCAAAAACCATAGAACCTCTGCAGCTAATTTTTGGATATGTTGTGTGTTAGGTCATTAATAGCTCCTATGCCTAAAATTGCACAAAGTTATAATGTAAATCTTTTTATAAAAATGTTTTTCTATTTCTGGCAGAACTGCATACATGATTTTTCATGTTAAATATATTTATGTTCTTGATCCCAACTTCTGCACACTGTCTTGAAATACAAAAATACACATCTTGTGAATTAGTCATGAATTTTGGATTAATAGAAATAATTATTCTTGGTTTATGCATGTCTTCCTTTGTAAATTAATAAACCAAGTTCAGTAGAGATTCCATGTGAACATGTTGGTTCTCTAGGCTTGTTTAGAACCAGAGAGCATGCACAAGAAATTTTGGGTCATTTTGATGCTTAATTATTTTTATATGCATTTAAATTGAATCACTAGATAACCTTTGTTATTTTCCATAATAATTAATTTCCTAGCATCCAACACTTACATGTGGGTCCAATGGACCAGTATAGATGCTAGTAGGCTTAAGAAACACTCCTTTAATTTTTGGTAATTTAATTGCTTAATAAAAAGCTTAAAAGCCCTTTTTCTATTTAAGAGAGATTAAATAAAGAAAAGCCCTTATTTAATTCTTTTTCCTTTTTGAAAGTAGTATCCAATTTAATTAAAAGATAATTAATTCTTATTACAAATAAGGAAATAATTCAAGGATAAAAGTATTAATTATACCTTTGCTTGTGAAAGGAAAGTGATTAAAGCCTTCCCATGAAATGACAAGTATAAAGAAACCTTTTATTTAATTGTGCAATGGAAGAATTACCCATGCACAACCAATCACCTTCCTAAAAGAGAAATCACCGAACCACCCTTACTAACTTGAGTGTGGTTGCAAATCATGTTAAAAAGGTTAAATGGACCTACCCACTACTTTGGTGAACTTGAATTAAATTATTTACATATACCTGTACACAGTCACCATCAAAAAGAATAATTAATAAAGAGTTGCATATTGTTCCTTTATGGAAGAGTATGCTGAATGTATTCTTATCTAGGTGAATGTGCCCAACAAATACAACCCTTGACTGTCAAATTGGTTTGTGAGTGATTAAAGTATAAACCGTCGAATAAATCTTGCATTTGCATCTTCGTGTAGATCTTTCCGCCAGTAGACGTACGCTCGCGCCGGAAGGAGGAGACGAAGGTGCCGACCCAGAGCTGTCGTGCGTGAACATAGCTCAAGACCTGGACCCAAGTCCAGAAGGGCCCAAGGCCAACCTTGCCAGCGAAGGCAAGCCCCGGATCATTAACCCCGCCTTTTAAAATTATGCAATTATGTTTGCTATGATTGCGCACTTACGTTTCAGGAATTGAATTGAAACCCTAGATGCATGATCCTTAGGTACCTATGCTCCATCACTAGTATGCTAGGTCGATAGCTGCTATGCTATAGGACCGATAGAAGTCGAGTGATGTTCGTCACTCGCAAGAATAGGTTCCTAGATAGGAATCATAAGATATCCTTAAATGGATTGCTCATGTGGTAAGAGCATGGGATTGGGCTCCGGTCCAGTGGGCATGTGGGCTAAGCTTTTGAACGTACTAAACATATGCCGGGAATGGGACCGGTAAGCCTAGTACCTTAATGAGGCGGCACGGGATCTTACTATTACTACTCTCGAGAAATCTCCTTACCGGCTAGCTACCGGGGAGGGTGGTGTATGGTGACTCCGGGTATCTCTCGGGGTATGCCGGATAGCCTGCACCAGGGACTGTAAGATTCGATCCCAACCCGAAGATTTATGGGGACGGCCTGGGGAGTTTTCCTCGCGGGGGCAGCCGACCGTGTGTTTGGGTCTACCTTGCAAGGTTTAAATCAATCGATTGTCGGCCTCTCGCCGTTATCCGAGACTGCTTAATCAACTGGCCATGATATCCCATAATGATGGAACTCGAGGAATATGTTGGATGAATTAATTGCTTGTCCAATCCTTGAATGAATTAGTTGGCACACTTAGAAATGGTAATCAACTAGAACTTGTGCTAAAAGATTGAAAGTAAGGATCCACTCTTAGTAGCTTTCCAGCAAAAGAAACTCCACCGGCCAAAAGCCTTTCATGTCTAGAGGTTGGTGATGTAGTGATCACCCGACGGTTAAGTCTTGCTGAGTATTAGTATACTCAGCCTTGCTTTAAAACTGTGGTTGCAGGTGTGATTGATCGGAAGGGTGACGACAAGTAAGGATATCGTGGATGGCCTCCTGTGATGTTCCCTGTTGCGCTAGACTAAATTATTTCCGCTGTATTTTCGAACTCTGAACCTTTACTCCATGTCATGAACAATGGTTTGTAATAAAATGTTTAATTCATGTTGTACTCTGGACTCGCCTTCGCATGAGTTTTAATGCATGTGTCGATCCTATGTTCGATGTTCAAGTGATTTACCGGGCGTTAACCCGGCAACCAACGACAGGATGATACTTTACTATGGCTTAATGACCAAAGTGGATCGGTCTTAGGCGATAGTACAGTATTTTCCTGGGCGGGTTGTCACAGCTGGTATCAGAGCGACTGCATGCACCAGAGTTTAATTGACAACTCTAATCACATGATTTCCGAATAAAATTTGCCAAGATTGTTTGAATTGCAAAACACGTTGGTCCGTTAAGGATAAACTAGTCCGAGAGACCCTAGAGGGAAATCTTTGGCTTCTTTCAGGTGGCTTATTAATCTATGGTTTATTTTGCTGACTCCCAGCACATTATTTTATGTCAGACTTACATTCTCGCACAACCATACTAGTTCATCACGTTTTGCCACACGTGGTGGTACCACAGGGAAGTCCTGTGAGGGACTAGTGGGACCTATTCCAATGGGTGCCACGTCGCGTTTGAGTCTCGTCACGTTTTGCCATACGTGATGGTACCACAGGAAAGTCCGTGAGGGATGAGTGAGGCCTAATCCCATGGGCACTCACGTCGCGTCAGAGTCTTAAAATAGGACGTTGTCCATGCAGCGGCTCAACGCATGGATGCCGTTTCTATAGAGAACGGTAATGTATGTGGACGCTTTCATGAGTGCTGGCATGAAAGGTTCGATGTGTTCTGTGATCTTCTGCAGGTACACTAACCCCGTTACGTAAGTCCGCTAAGTCAGCATCGACTAGATCTCGACTAGGTATTATAGGGAGATACGTGTATGTGCCATGCCACCGGCGCTAACTCCGAGTTTTGGCTTGATTGCCTTGTGAGGACGAATAGGATGCCTTGCATCATGTTAAAAATCGTGAAAGAACCTAATCTGAACTCATGTCTGTTCCGTGCTCTCTGAAGTAAAATAGTTATAGCGTGTTTTGTTCCGTTTAGCCTCTGTAGGTGTAGATGTGTTGTCATGCTTAAATTTAATAGCATTGTTGCTTAAATTGCTGTTCTTGTCCAAGAACCTTTCGTCTAGGTGATCTTAACCTAGGTCACTTCAAATCTAATCCCGTTCTGCTCGCCCAAGTTCGTGAGCATACCTTGGCCTGCCGTAAGTTATGCTTGGTAGTCAACCCTTGTCTTGACGTCTCCCTATAACCTTTGAACCTTGCTTGGTTAAGCACCTTCCGAGTTCCCTAGCTCAACCTTGAGTACCCAACTTAAGTTTTATAACCTCGCTAAGTTGCTACGACAATTGAGAAGTGTTGGACTCTGGTTCAAGTCAGGAAGCTGGATTTCGATTGCCAGACCTTGTACCGTTTGGTACGCTTGATCGTTCGAGTCCAGCATACATTGGGTCTTAGTAAGCATGGTTACCCCATACCTTGACCTTAACCGTACTCGTGGATCGAGTTACCTTTGTATACTCGCACCCGCCTGATTCTCACTTTTGTCATTATGTCCAGATGGACAACGCTGGCTCTACGTCGGTTGATGTGGAAGCATGGACTCTCGTGAACTACCTCGAGGAGGGTGGTTTTCCTGCACTTTTGTGGGACACCCTGAAGGACTTTGGGTACACCACTTACCCAGAGTACTCGACTCGTGAGGTCATGACCACAGGCCAACTCCTTCGTTGTGAAGTGAAGGTGAAGATTTCAACGTGCCCGACCAATCCTGCTTGGGATGAGTGGGAATGTACGGCACACGGAAGAAACTTTTCCGACACAGTGCAGAAGGCTGCTCTCGAAGCACTCACAACTTTTTGTGGAAAGCACCCTGCCGAGATAGCCAACTCTGCAGCCAAAGTGATTCCGGTACCCGAGTGACACATCGCACCGGGTGGTGAACGAGAAACTATCCTTCCAGCCCAGAGCAACTCTCACTATAGCCCTGATCTTGTCACCTCAGTCCGCTTTTCAGAAGTCATGTACGACACCTACCAACGAATGGTGGGAGAAAGCGTATTCTATAGACATCAGATCTATAGATACAAAGTTAAGGAACTGGAGTGTTCAGCTCAAGCGTTGAAGGAAGCCCGAGCAATGATCACTACTCTCAAGAAGGAAAGACGCAAGGACAAGGCAAAGATGCAAGAGTTAACGGAGATCATACATGAGCAGAATTTCTTGTTGCAGCATAAAGATCAGTATATGCTTGAATTAGAAAATCAATTGGAAGCTCTAGCCGTTCCACCCCCAGATTCTGTCATTCCTGGACCAGCGCAAGAAGAAGAGGTTGAAGATATCCAAGGTGAATCTGGAATTGAGTCTGGACCCGAGTCACCGTAGTCCTTCAGCAGGGAAGATTCCACCCTCGGAAGTTGGTCCGTTGGAAATTAAAGTTCTGAGTCGTAAGAGTGTAGTGTTGTAAGAAACCCTAGTGTACCACAACCGCTCTTGGTTTGTTGCGGTTGGTCGAACTAAGAACCTTGTCATTGCAGCTAGTTTGCCTTGTAATCCTAGATGTTGTTGGTAATTCTGAAAACTCTCATCGATGTACTGCCTTGATTAAACATCCCTTTCAGCAATGATGATTCGTACGGCATTAATTATGCTAAGTTGGGATCAATCAACATCCGTACTCCACGAATTTTGTGCCAATCCAAGATCCAATCGATTCCTAAATCCTGAACTTGTTCTTTTCGGTCTTGCTCAAACCTTGTGAATTAATTTAAATGTGGCTTTTGAGCATGCGTTGCATAGCATGTGCATTTGGGAAGCATGGGTATACTAACGTGCATTCGCATGAAACTCCGTACCCCTACTCTACCTCTCTCGTTTGGTGATGTTGTTACCCCATAGTCTAAGGTGCCGCGACGGAACCTAGGGTAGCGTGTGTGCTGCAGCCACCCGACTGCCACTAGGAGCGCGCTAGGTATCTTGGTTGTGAGATAGCAACTCGTCACACAGATCCTCCCCCTACTATTGATTGCCCTTCCAATCATCAACGCATATGGGTAACCGAGTCATTCTAACGTGCATCATGAGCACCATACCGCACTAGCATACGCATTGCATCAACTTTGAAAAGTATTGCACTTTCAAAATCAGGAATTGCCAAAACCCCAAATTGCGAAATAAGTCAAGGTGTGAGCAAGGCTATTCTGAAGTTTCCGCACAAAGCCGTTATCCGTACGAGAAAATATGGGAGCTCTTTTATTAACCTTCCTTTTTCCTCGTAATGCTCGTTTGGAAAGTCCGATCGACTTGGCATCACGCCGTGAATCTCGACAATCTTGTAGCATCAATTCCTTTCCTGCTAGCCAAGTGGAAACAGTAGAAGTAGAAACTTTTCTCTTGAGCAGTCAAGGTTCTCGAATAGTCAACATGGAGAAGTCATCCATCGTGTATTCGTTCTTGGTCCGTGCTCTTAACCTTCAAATTCTCAAAAATCAAACAAGGAAGTACGCCCAGGATCGATCGGAGCTTTAGGCTACGCTCCTCGGTGTTGCTATCACACGCGTGAAGCATAGTACACCGAGTTTTCTTGTTTTGCTCCCCATCACGGTCGATTATTTAGACCGTTGAGCCCCATCGTCATCAGTGTCACGGTCATACAACGCCATGACGTCGCTCTACCCTCGATTCCCGCAACCATATTCGCGACGCAGAGATCGCGTGAGCTGACCTTGTTGAGCTCCGTGTTGTCCACACCAGATACCCGACTGGGTCAACTGACCGTTACAGCCCCGCATCGGTTATAAAATGGAACCTTTTACCCGGAACCGCCGATACGAAAGCTCCATTTCCATCAGAGCTCGGCAGTATCACTGTTCTTGTTCTTCTTCTAGCTAGCCTGGCTACTTGCCACTAGAGCACCTCTCCCAGCTGCTTCGATCCTCTCGAGCAAACTGTTCTCCGTCTTCATTTCCGACGTCAAGAGGAAGCTCGGGGTAGACCGAAAGCAGAAATCAATCCAAGCTGCCACCCATGACTTCGTCTTCGGAAGAGCTCGAGTCGCTCTACTGGACATTGTTAGGGATGTACCTCTGTATCGTAGGAGGATTGTGTCTACTATTAGCTGTGCATGTGCACATTCATCGTCCGCTTCCTCATGAACGGCGATGAGGTAGTAGGAGAACACACCTTGTACCTTTTGTTCTAGCTGCAATCCCAATCATGAGATGTGTGTAGGCAAAACTGTACCCGTTGATGTTTTGGATGTCCGGTTTGCATTGCTTACCGTGAATGAGTCTCGTAGATTATGTTTGAATTATAAGCTTGTGGGTGAGAATTTGAACATGCACTAATTAGGAACTTAAATTTTCAGATGTTCCGACCGGCGTGGAATAACCCCAATGATTTTGAAGCATCAGGTAGTGGTGATCTTACGCAACCGCCGCCCACGTTGTTGACCGAAGCTTTTGTAGCAGCACATACCGAAGTGTTGTGCCAGCTCCTGCAGACACAGCAGCAAATGGCTCAACGACTACAACAAATGCCACCGATGCAATCGAAGCTTCAACCTTCCAAGCCCTGTTCACCCGAAGTACCCACCCAGAAGGACATAAACGCCATTGTCGGCATAACTCAACTATTAGAAGGGCAAAATTCAGTGCTGAACCAGATAGTGTACGATATTATTCAAGGACGTTATGGGAAACCATATCAGAATAATTTGGCAGACAGTCTCTCTCAGTCCTTATCTGCCTCTATGGTCGAACAAGCCCGTTTGTTTAATCTGTTGGAGGAGTATGTTAATCAAGACCAACCCCAAGCCTCCGACTCCATATTACCACCTTCTCGACTACCAATGGATCTTAGAGCAGAAGAGAAGGCCGATCAAGGCCACAAACGAGGATTATCTGAGATAGATGTGAGTGAGTGGGAAATTACCTGCACGGAGACTTATCCACGTGAAGGCGAGCGAAGAGGTAGCACTACCAGGGCCACTCAACTCCCTGCTAATGAAACACCTTCGCGAACCTCGAAGAGGGCAAAGAAAAAGGAGAGAAAGAGGCTCCGCCTTATTGAGGAAACCCAGCAACCGATCTCCAAACCCAAAGACCTTCCTCCCCGTTTGTGCTACAGTTGTAGACAGCCCGGGCATTTTGCCAGTAAGTGCCCGAACCCCAGACAGCAGAAGCCCCAACAACAGGAGCAGAACCCCAAATCTGCTATCAAAAACAACAAGCCAAACCCTCAAGTGGAGCACCACCAACTGAATTTCTTAGGTAACACCTCTGTCCCAGAACCATTCCTCGTCTTCCCTTGTAATTTCGAATCTCGGGACGAGATTCTTCTTAAGGGGGGTAGATTGTGATGCCCCAGGTTTTTAATTACCATCATTAACGCTAATGACCGGATCAGCCGGGTCAAACCAGTCAAACCCCGGTCAAACCTAGGTCAACCTGGGTCATCACCCGAAAACCTCGCCAACGAACTCTATTGAACCCCTTGACCAAGCCTACACACACCCGTAGTCGACCCTTGGTCAAAGGCACGGTCAAAACCGGCTTAACCGTTGACGCCAGCGAATGTCGTCCGAAACTTTTACCGCGTTCCCCAAAATTCACCTAAACACTTCAAAATCTACCTTTATGAAAGTTGTCCATCTTGTTGAGGGACACAACTTTCATGTAGATTGGCATTTCAAATTTTGGGTGGAAATTGGTGAAAAACTTGATCGATTGACAAGACTTCGTTTTCCGGATCGGGGGCCGACATTCAAAGTTGGCACGACGTTCCTGCAAAATCCGTTGAGAAAAACACTATATGGCCTTTTTGAAAGTCGTAGAGGGTAGTTAGATCTACAACTTTCCTATTCATTGCTTTGTGCACTTTTATTCAATTTTTGGAGAAATCTTAATTCGAACGTAGCCGGTCCGCACATTTTGGGCGCTCTCGCGCGCACGCCGGCGCCCCGCCGCCGCGCCGGCGCCCGCCCTCGGCGTCGAGCCCCCAGGTGCACCCCGAGGCTGCTCCTTTCCCAGGCCGGGTGCCCCAAGGTGTCCTTGAACCCCGTGCCCCCGTTCCCCCCTCCGGACCAACCCGTACTCGGCGTTCGCGCGTGGACCGGGGTGGTCCGTCGACCGCCCTCCCCGCCGGCACTCCTACCGAGACCGAGACGGCGTACCGCAGCGTTAACTCGCTGCTCACTTCGAGGCAACACTCCCGAGGTGCCCCTACTACTTAAGGCGACGGCCGGCGCTCCCCCCGCGGCCAACCGCATGGCCGCCGGCGCCAGGAGCGGCCGCCACGGCGAGTACTCCGCCCTACCGGCGTTCTTCCCCAATTAAACCCGCCAACACCCTCTCTGGCACGCGTGAGTGCTCCTCGCCTCGCCCTTCCGTTCCACCGAGCCACCCTCGCCGCGCAAGCGCCGCGCCGGCCGCCACCGCGGGCACCGGCGTGCGCCGCCCGCGCGCCTCCTCCACCCCGTCCAGTGCCCTAAACCGGTCCTAGGTGATCCCTAACCCTCCTCCGCCCCTTCCCCGGTCAAGAGCCGCGCCGGCCTCGCCGGAATTGGCAAGCCCGCGCCGGCCGGCCGCCATAGGGACTACATTGCAAACATTCAAGTCTTTCCAGGGCCTTAATTGCAAAAAGGTAACTCCAATAGTTGAACTGAATTGCTGAATCTTGTAAATTGCGTAGAAAATCACAAAAAATTCAGAAAAATGTGAAACCAATTTTGTTGGATCCGTGGTGATTTATACTACAACTTTTGTATTCTGGCCTGAGCTATTTCCTTTTAGTTTTTGCATGAAAAATACAAATGTGAAAACCCTATATCTGCAATATCTCAAATACCATTGAACCTCTGCAGCTAATTTTTGGATATGTTGTGTGTTGGGTCATTACTAGCTCCTATGCCAAAAATTGCACAAAGTTATAATGTAAATCTTTTTATAAAAATGTTTTTCTATTTCTGGTAGAACTGCATAAATGATTTTTCATGTTAAATATATTTATGTTCTTGAGCCCAACTTGTGCACATTGTCTTGTAATACCAAAATACACATATTGTGAATTAATCATGAATTTTTGATTAACAGAAATAATTATTCTTGGTTTATGCATGTCTTCCTTTGTAAATTAATAAACCAAGTTCAGTAGAGATTCCATGTGAACATGTTTTTTCATTTTTTTCAAAATCGATTTTTTTCATTTTTTCCATTTCCTATGGCCATTTTTTTAAAAATTCATAAACAACAAATTCAATTCAAATTTCAAAAAATAGTTTTTCAAAATTTTTCATTCGAATTTTCTTCTTAGCCCGAGGTTGCCGAATCTATTAAAAGATTGCAAAAATTGCTTATTTACCCTTACCAAAAATAGTCTTATACTGCATACCACCACTTGGTGATATGGTCCACCGAAAAGAGCCCAAAAACAGAGCATCTTAAATTGATGAAACATATGCTTGTGAGTATCACAAATATAGTTTTGATTCAAAACGATTTCAGTAGCTTCACTTGTGGAACAGACAACTGTGCTGAATCAGATAACTGACACCATTTCTTTGAAACAATCATCTCAATTTCGATTCACCACATGTAACTATTTACATACATCCTACTAGAGTTAGAAGGAGAAGAGAAGCCCAATTTAAATGCTAATATTCAGAAGGTAGAAACAGCAAGCTGCTGGCTAACTCCCATGGATTGCGCCAAGCCACTTCCATAGTGGCAGGGCCTCGCTATGGAGCTCAGGAAAGCCGCCTCGACCTCTTCTGATGCGTTTCTCCTAAGCAAGCACATGACGTACTCCACCACAGCAGCTTCACAGGGCAGTGTGATCCTGCCGTCATCGCCGGCGAACCCGAACTCCTCCTGCGACAGGCTCAGGAGCTCACCGAAGATCGCCGTACCGAGGTACGCCAGCGGCACCTCGAACCGCCTGCCGTCCGCCGAGTACACCATGCAGCGGCCCTTGCCGGCCACCGACGACGTGCTGCACGGTGACCCTTCGGTTTCTTTCGCTGGCACCGAGGTGATCCGCTTCCTCGCGAGGGCCGCCATTCGCTGCCACTTATTCGCCATCTGAACAAGTCTCTTGGCACTGACCATGGTTTCTTCTACTGCTTTCCTGGCTGAATGTTCAGGGAAACTTTGTGTGGGTGTTCGGCTACTAGGTGTTGTGCTTTGCTTACTGATAGACTGATGAAGTGTTGGTGCTAAGCTGATGGATTTATAGGAGAGGGGAAAGAGAAGGCGATGATATTCAAGTGCAGCTATCAACTCTGGTTGGCAACAGACAAGGTCACGAGCTCTGAACATGCAATGTTGCAATCATGATCAATGTGATTTTGATTGGATTTCTCCCGGGCCATCTGTTTGGCACTTGTTGGAGCCACTAGTAGCAATGTCTGTGTGCTTGGATATCACTGTGTACACCATACTGACCAGTTCTGTCCATGAAGCATGCCTCATGAAGACCACATGTATATTGGGTCCCGTGTCAGGAATGGATCAATTCTATATGTGATTCAGATGCGATATCAAGCATTTTTCTTGTTATTAGTTTCCATCCCCATAACGCATTGTACACCTGAACATCCACATTGAAGGTGTCCACCTGTCCAAACGACTTGCTCGACAGCTTCATATCACTTCTTCAATTGGCGGTCAGCTGGATCACCAGCATCTCATGCGGACTCTATTTCATTGCTGCTTCTTACAAGGGCCTACACGGTTGCAACCAGGCAAGTAGCTGATAATCATACGGATGTTCATGGTCCAGCACTCCGTATCACCATGCCTGATTTGCCACACCGCCCACCAGTTTGGTTGAATTTGATATATTTGAGCTATTTTATCACATGCTCAATTTCGTTATTCAATTCAGCCATTCAGGCAACTTGCTTCTGCAGCAAACCTCAATAATATTTACACCTTTGCAGCATGTCATCTGAAAGAATTTCAGCAATGTTTTCTTCTCTGCATTTTCTTGCAGGCGACGCCTGATTTCAATTCTGAAAAAAAATGACTCGTCATCGAACAATGAAAACTGGCACATAAGTATCTGGTTAGAATTATATCACTGTAACTAAGGGAGTATTATGAAACTGAAAATGAGGACCATATTATACCATATTATCATTTAGTTTAACTTGGAGAACCAGACCTTCTGAAAAAAAATAATCAACAAATATAACTCATATTGAGTGCGATCGCTTAGGTGTCAACTTTCTTCAGAAAATTGCATGTATGAACTTCACAGTAGAACCTTTTATTCATACAAAAAAGAAAGAGAACATGCAAGACTGGAAAGATTCCTGAATGTGTGCTACTGCAATGGGCTGCTGTATATGGCATTGCTCTTCAAAAGTAGAATTATCATTACAGGATCCTCGTAGTCAAATCATATTTAGATGACAATAATGCAGTCTTGCCTGGTTGGATTCATAACCGAGGTCAAAACTTAATGGCTGCCACTGTAGGCCCATTGGAAAACACAGATACCGCGCAATGGTTGTCACATACCATGCTAGAAATCATGCAGCATCGGTGAACTGAATATAGAACGGTCGAGAAAGGTTCATGATCTGAAGCAATCAAAGAACTGTTAACTGTTAACCAACACCCAGCATGCACTGCAGCTATTAGTACAGTGTACACACCCAAAAGTAGTGAAGTGAACCGTGCTGCATCTACTCAGATCCTGACTCTTGGACCATCCTGCTGTCTCTCAGAGAGAAGGCATTGGTATTGGATCTTCAGCTAATCATGATCACGTAAATGTTTCATTCATTCAAAGAAAAAAAGGTCTGAAATGATTGCTTCTGAGAAAGCTCAACCAGCTTAGCTCCAAACCACTGGATACAGGATACTGGAAGTCTGAAACAGACGGAAGACCTCCGTGAAAGATGGACCCAGTATGCTTGCAACCTGTCTTGCCCAATTCCGTACTGCTTGCAACCCGATTCAGCAGCCCGTACTGTAGTACATATCTGATGCTCCACCACTAGCCCACTATCTTTGCTTCATGGTGTACCAAGTGATGGCCCAGCAAAATCTAATCTAAATCTCAATGTCTGCCTTTGCAGCTAGCAATGCATGTACCAAGCTCATGGCCTTGTCCCCTGACGATTGACCTCAGAAGAGCAGCTGCACCGAAGGCACGGGCCATTATTCACCTATATATACAGGAGCTAGCAAAGAGACCATCACTGCAATCAGAAAATCAGAAGCAAAGCCTTTCCAAGAACCATACGTGAGAACCAAGAAGAAATCATGATCCATTCCAAGAGACTTGCCCAACTGGCAGGGAAATCGCAAAGGGTTAAGACAGAGGCCAAAGATGCCACTACATCCTGCACCACTCCACCAGTTGCTGACAAGGGCCACTGCGCCATGTACACAGCAGATGGGAGGAGGTTCGAGGTCCCATTAGCATACCTTGGCACAATGGTCTTCAGTGAGTTGCTGAGGATGTCCCAGGAAGAGTTTGGCTTCACAAGAGACGGCAGAATCACACTGCCCTGTGATGCATCTGTGCTGGAGTATGTGATGTGCTTGCTCAGAAGAAATGCATCAGAGGAAGTGGAGAAGGCTTTCCTGAGCTCTGCAGTGGTTCCTTGCCAACATTCAAGCTATACAACGCCACCTGTGGCGGTGCACCAGCAATTTGCAGTCTGTAGCTCCTGAAGATATGCAGGACTATGCAGCCACTAGTGTAATACACTTTGTACTCTTGTATATGTAGTTCTCTGACATAGGTAGAAGGAAATTGTACATTCTCTCAATCTTAATGAACTGGTCGGCATCATTCCTCGATCCATACTGCTGCTTTGAGAAAAATGCGATGTGAATGCTTTTTACTCTATCAAGTTAGCAATCAATCGGAGCCTGGCAAACCAACACTGACAAGCAAAGTCACAGATTAGCTCGTGCACAAAATTTAGGAGAGTGCAACATATGACTCAAACACAAAATGCCAAGGGAATGACTTGGTGATTATATTTAAGGTGGAGGTAATAGTTTTCCCCCTTAGAATCAACAAGAACAAATGGGCAAGCTGCAACAAAATTGTAAAGAGAGTAACACTAAATATGTTCAGAATTAGCCATACTCCGCAAATTTGAAGCCAGTTTTGCAGGCATGAGCTCATCAGTCTATTTGTCCAAACTCCAAACTATACATTACATGCACAACCCCTAAACTCACTGGGACAGTAACAGAACAATGAAGATTAATTGCGTATGGTTCCCGGCTGGTTGAAGGCCCACAGCAAACAGTAGAGAAATGGGTGCCACATGAGATGCTGCGAGAGGGGTTCAGGAGGGGCAGGTCGCCAGTAAAATTGAGATGCGGCACCGTCCGCTAATAATCAAGGCGCTCTCACCTCGCACACGCGCAAATCCAATGCAATAGCCAACAGAGTAGACGCCTGCGCCTCTTGGATTTGGAGGTCTTACCGGAGCCAACGAGCGGCCTGCAGCGCGGCGCACTCGCGCGGGGGCAAGCTGAGATCGCAACTGGCCGCACAGGCACCGGGAAGCTCCGATCAAGGGGACGCGGCGGACTCAACGGCGCTGGCCGGCCGGCTTCCGCGCCGCCGCCGTTGGTGACGGGAGGTATCCGACGAGCGGCGAACGAGGATGACCCACCGCGGGCGGGCCCAACAGCAGTATAGTCTGACACGCGGGTCCCACCGAGGAGCAGGGTACATGGGTTTTTTTTTGGATATTTAATTATTTGCCATCAAAGGCCACACATTCAAAAGTCACTTTTAGAATTTAGCTTACAGATTTGCTACTGAAGAGATGTTTTACCTACACATTTGCCCTTTTGTCCGACGTGGCACGCCAAATCACGGTTCCACGCTGGAACAAGGACGTGAAATGACTCTAGTGCCCCTTATCTTTTCCTCTCTCAAGCAGATGTCCCACACGGCAGGTCCTTCTTCAACCTCCGAACGGTCGGACATGGCCACCAAGGGAGCTCTGCGTCACCGCCCTAGGTCACTAGTCGCACACCACCGGGGGCACAGCCACGTCTCGCCGTCGGGGGAGCTCGCACCCGCCGACCCCGCGGGAGCTCAACCCCACTGGTCACGCGCGTCGCCCAGGGGGAGCTCTACCCCACCGGCTAGGGATGGCAATGGGTGGGTGTGGGTCGGGTGTAGCAAAATCACACCCACACCCTCGGGTCACCCGCCGGGTGTCGGGCGCCTGTTGGGTCTGACAATACAACATTCAATGTATAAATATAATGGTAGCAAACCAAACTTTCATCATAATCATCGTACATCAGTACATAATCAAGCAGAATAAAAGGTCATCAACACTGAGTACAAGACGATACAAGTAGATTATAGTACATCAGTACATCATCATGCAGAATAAAAAGTCATAAACACTCAGTACATTCAATAGGTGTAACTGTGGAGATTTGCTATTTTATGGGCCCCATGGGTCACCCACGGGTGGATATCCACACCCGGCCCCGACCCGGTTTATTACGGGTGCGGGTGCGGGTGTGGGTGCACCCACAGGTGCGATTTGACACCCGCACCCGCACCCAATGGGTCTGGCACCCGCGAGCACCCGCACCCACGAGTCGAACTGCCATCCCTACCACCGGCTGCCCGCCGCCTCGGGGGAGCTCGACCCCACCGCCGCGCCGACGGCCTAGGGTGTCGGCCGCCGAGGCGACGCAAGCCGCCAACTTGCCGGCCACCGGCGAGCTCCGACTCCGGTGGGCGACGGCGGTAGCCACAGGAGGGCGCGGCAACAACGGGCGGCACCACCCGAGGGCCCCCGATGGCCCGCCCATGGTGGGCGCCGGCCGCGAGGGGCAACAGCTGCCTGCCCACGGTGTCCTCCACCCGCACGCCGCGGCGGGTTGAGCCAGCGCCCCGGCGGCCGGAGCTCCTTGGTGGCCATCACCGGTCAGAAAGCATCGTCCAAAGGTAGAAGAAGACTCCGAAATGTGGGTCCGATACGTCAGTGGCTTGAGAGAGGGAAATACAAAGGGCAGCATAGTCATTTCATATGCCCTTCGCACGCTGGAGTGTGGACGTGGCGCGCCACGTCGGACAAAAGGGCAAATGTGTAGGTAAAACATCTCTCCAGTGCCAAATTTATAAACTAAATTCTAAAATTGGCTTTTGAAACTTTTTAAGATTTTTAAGATGGCAAATAATTAAATATCTTGGGATTTTTGTTCTGCTCTCTCTCCCTCTTCCACGCCATTCACGGAATGAGACTTGTGATATATATTTCATACAAAATCTGTCACAATCAATTGCGAAGGTTTGTGATTTACAATATATTTCAGTTCTCATGGCATTTCCTACGGATTCTACAACCTTACATCAGGTTGAACAAAAAATTATATACTTATGTCAGAGCTGATAAGCTATGCACAGACAGCTAACTGCTGGCTGCACGGCGCCACGCCGGTGAGAGCGCTGCAAGGCCTGACCATGGAGCTCATGAGCGCCCTCACAACATCTTCAGATGCATCTCTCCTAAGCAGACACATGACGTACTCCATCACAGCGGCGTCGCAGGGCAGCGTGATCCTGCCATCGCCGCCCGTGAACCCGAACTCCTCCTGCGACATCCGCAGGAGCTCGCCGAAGAGCGCCGTGCCGAGGAACGCCAGGGGGACCTCGAAGCGCCGGCCCTCGGCGGAGTACACGACGCAGTGGCCCTTGCCGGCCACCGACGACGTGCTGCAGGACGATCCTTCGGCTTCTTTGGCCGGGATCGGCATGAGCCTCTTTCTGGCCAGGGCGGCCATCCTTTGCCACTTCCTCGCCATCTGAGCGAGTCTCTTGGCAGTGACCATGGCTGCTTCGATCTCTGACTTTCTTGTCTGAAATTACAGAGAAGCGCAGTTTGTATCTGGTGAGTTTCAGTTACTGGGTGTGGTGCTTGTGCTTAGCTTGCTGATGAACTGATGAAGTGTTGATGCTAAGGTGGTGGATTTATAGGTGGGGGGAGATGAGAAGCATACGGTTCAAGTGCAGCTATCGGCTCAGGCTGGCAGGAGACAAGGCCATGAGTTCAGAACATGCAGTGTCGCGGGAAGAAAAGGCAGTGTGATTCCGATAGGATTTCCTGGGGCCATCTGTTTGGCACTTGCTGGAGCCAATAGTTTCAGTGCTTGGCCCGGCTATGGTATCACAATGTGCTACCATGCTGACTTGCCCTGCGGTCAAGCATGCCTCATGAGGACCACATGAACTTTGGTTCAACGTCAGGATCGGTTCTGATTGTGATTTGATTGTGATTCTGCAACCGAGCATGATTATCTTTTATGATTAGTATATCCCTTTTGAAGATCTGATGAAATTCCCATTTTCTTCTTCAGATTGAGGTGCATAGTCTGACAGTTATTCATGCCCATGCGCGTTGTATTTGAACAGCCTTTAAATGTGTTCAGACAACATGGTTGACAACTTGATATCAGTTCTTCTCATGAAAATTGGGTCCCAAATTTGATCGACAACTTGATATCACTCAGCATGTCATGTACAATTTCCTTGCTTTTTCCTCATAAAGTTTCCACCTGCAATACTGTGAGCAGGAAACCAGACAATTAGCAATCATCACACAAAATTGGCATTTGCTGACAGAATACCGCTTAGGCTGAGCTCAAAATTAATGTACACGCACATATCCACGGAGGTCCTGATAATATAATAGTCGTTCAAAATTCAGTCTCCTGCATCCATTTCCGAATACCACTTTCAGATTATTTGCACTATTGCAGCATCTGCTGTCATTGAAGCACACCGAAAAAAACACAACTAAAACCTCATCATCAAACTTTGAAATAGACCTCAACATACTGTATCCATGGCGACTGATATAGCACTGGAATTGAGCCAGTACCTTGGTACTGAGTCTGAAAATGAGGCCATGTATGATGCCAATCATTTAGTTAGGTGATATGGAATAGCAATTTCTGAAGACTGAAGTAATGAAAAATGCTGAAGAAAGACAACTCATATTGAAACACATGCAAAATTCCTATGTGTGGATATCACCCCTCTTTGGGAATTTGCATGTGGAACACTGATATAAGGAAGATCAAGTGGAACACGAAGGCACAAGAAAGAACACTGAAACATGTGGCACTTGATCTGCCTGCAATCTCAGTCAGTGGCATTGTAAGGAAAAGCACTATAGTTTGCCAAAATACAGTTTTCAACCGAATCGTCCAGAAATGATACCTACATGATCAACATATGTTTCCAAGCTCTGAGTAGCGAGCATGGATGCCGAAACAAAGGAGTCGCACAATGACGGCATCTGTCCTACGGATATCCAATTGCACCGAATATGTCTGGCCCTCTTCACGTTGGCCAGCCCCCAATTGACATGGGGTCCTTGTGCCTCTTCCCTGCTATACTATACACCACTCAGTATTGTGCTGCAACGCGCAGTGTCCAATCCAAGCACCGAAAGCACACGATGACTGGTTGCGGTATACCAAACACTTGGCCCCATTAGAGCCTGATCCAAAATGAAAGCACGTGCCACGCTCATGGCCTTGTCCCCTGCCAGTCACCCCACTGACTGAGAGACTTGCTCTTTCCTTCATCTATATATTCATGGTCAAGCGGGCCTCCAGCTGCAACTTCACAAACAAAGCATTGCAAACCCAAACAACAGCTACCCAGCTTCCAGCAAGGCAGAAGAAAGAAAGCAATCATGATCAGCACCAAGAGGATTGCTCAGATGGCCAAGAAGTGGCAGAGGATGGCAGTGTTGGGGAGAAAGCGGCTCTCTTGGAGGATGGCGAAGGAAACTGATGAGTGCTGCTGCACCTCTGTGACGAGCAAGGGCCACTGCGTGATGTACACTTCTGATGGGAGGCGGTTCGAGGTACCACTTGCGTACCTTGGGACACCGGTCTTTGCAGAGCTCCTGCGGATGTCCCAGGAGGAGTTCGGTTTCATGAGCGATGGGCGGATCACACTTCCTTGTGATGCCACGGTCATGGAGTACGCCATGTGCCTCCTCAGGAAAGGCTCCTCTGCAGAGGTAGAGATGGCATTCCTGAGTACCATGGCAGGGTCATGCCACTATGCAAGCTGTATGGCACCATCTCTTGGTGTTAGTCATCAGGTTGTTGTTTGAAGCTCCTAAATGGATCTAAATAGTTCAGTATAGGTTGTAGGAAAAAGAAAAATGCTCTGTGGAGCCTTTTGATCCCTCAAGCGATCGAGGAATATGCAAAATACTATAGCAGGTTAGAGCCATTATCATTGCTCTCTGCCCCTGTAAATATGCTTCATTGCATTGATAAATGATTAATTAAATACCATGGCTTACAACACGAGGTAATAAGTATTTTGTGCAAAATCTTACAACTTCAGATCCAAGAGCTTACTGCATGTGGCAAAGTGAAACTGCAACAATTCCCATTCCAGAGCAAGCCTTGGAGTGCATGATGTTTGATCTGTGGAACCCGAACCAGCAAAAGTGACAGCCTAAGCGCAAGGCTTAATGCTTTGCAGATTTAATTTGCTTAGTAAGTCATATCCTTTATCAAGTGTGTTGGATTAGTCCCGCATCGGAAATTGATTGTGGGGGAGCACAACATAAAGGTGGGGGCAGTCCTCACCCATCAGGCTAGTCTTTTGGGTTGAGCTATACTCATATTCTTGTTATTGTGAACTCCGTTGGACCTAGGCCTGTTGAGACACCGGCACATGGGTATAAATTCCCGGGCCGGATTCCGTTGCGCTCTCTAACAAGTGGTATCAGAGCTGAAGGACACCGGCACATGGGTTTCCCGGGCCGGATTCCGCTGCGCTCTCTAACAAGTGGTATCAGAGCTGAAGGTCGAAAAAATATGTGAAAATATCTCTAGGTCTCACGTTGACGGGGGAGCCCGTTAAAAAAAATCCATTTTTTACCGTCCAACAATAGGCTAAGTTTGGTTTTGGCCATCTGAAAGGATCAAGATGTCGACTAGAGGGGGTGAATAGTCGAACCTGAAAATCACAAATTTTTTCACAGCTGTCAAATGCAGGTCCGGAGACTCCGGATATTTTTTCGGATACTCCGGGAAATCCGGAGAATCCGGGAAAATGTCCGGATATTCCGACCTGCTAGGGAGAGATTAAATTCGACAGAAATTAAACTTGCTCAAAAGTAAATCTGTGAAAATAGGTTATGCACTGAGATGAGACAAGCCTGTTTATCCACTCAAATCTTGTAGTAACCTCAACACGAAGTAGATCGGCACCAAACCCTAAATATGTGCTCAAGATAGAAACAAGCCTACAACAAGATGAACAAGCACAAGAGACACAAGGATTTGTTACCGGAGTTCAACCTCACACCTTGAGGTCTACCTCTCCGTTGAGGTACCCACGAAGGGTGGACCTTTACACCTAGGTCACTTTCCTCCCTCTAGCGACCACAAAGATCAAGCTAGAGTTACTTACTCAATGTAGGGGTGATACAAACTTCCTTGGCAGCCACAATCTTTGGATGCTCCAAGGCAACGCCTAGCCGGCTAGGAGCTCAAGACTCCAAGAGTAACAAACACGAATTTTGCCAACCAAGCGAAGAACGAGGTGCTCAAGAGATGGGAAATCAGCTCACTAGCACTCTCCAAGCCCTTGCTCTCAAATCCTCGTAAATCCCACAACAAATCTCACCGAACTTGAGCCAAAGGGAGAAGAGGGGGAGTAAATGAGGTTTGTTACTGTTCAGCATGAAATGGCAGGGGGAGAGAGGTAAATGAAGGGGTGGAGGGGGCTTTTATACCCCCTCACCCAGAATATAGCCGTTGAGGCTTTATGACCCGGAGTATCCGGGGTAAACCCGGAAACTCCGGGAAGTCCGGAGACTCCGTGGTAAACCCGGATACTCCGGCCTTCCAAGGCTAGCACCTAAGAAAAGATCCCCGTGAATGTGTTGGTGCAAAGGTGTCTCTCTTAGGTTTTGTTTTAGCAACTAGAGCACATGTTCGACTCTTGGAAAACATAATTCCTGTCCCTCTTGATATCCTAGGACTCAAATTCAAAATTAAAATAAATAAGCCTTCTTAGGAATCCTTTAGAGCACCACTTTCCTTTTTTATAGTCAATGAGCTGTGCTTGATGCCATACATAATTTTAATACCTACTCATGGACTAGATAAATTCATTAGCTACTTAGGTGTGTGTCATTGGATCACCAAAACCCACTTAGGGGGCCAAGATACTCTTCACCATCGAATTTCAAAACCGGACATCTTTGACCATCCAACTGTCAAAACCGTTCAAATTTAGGCATCGGGCGGTTTTGATGGGCGGTTTCAATTTTTTATTTGCAATTTAGTCCTTAGATCTTAAAATGATTATTACTTTTTTCTCATACTTCCGATTTCGGTGATTCTTGCGGTCATGCATTCGTAATGGTGAGCCTTTTCTTTTCAAATGTTATTTATACTATTTTATCACAATTTGTTATATTATCATTATGTTGTGATGTAGAAACAACAATATATGAAAAGTAAAATAAACAGGTACAAAATAATAAGGATAACATTTTAAAATATAAAGCTCATCATTAGGAATGCATACCCACAAGAATCACTTAAATCGAAGATATGAGGAAAATATAGTAATCAATTTAAGATCAAGAACTATTTTAATCATTTTATTTACAGTTTAGTCCTCCTAACTTAAAATGATTACTATTTTGCACTTGTATCTCTAATTTAAATATTCTTGTGGTCATGCGTTCTTAACGATGAGCTTTATATTTTGTAATGTTGTTCATATCATTTTGTACTCGTTTATTTTACTTTTCGTATATTGTTGTTCCTACACCACAACATAAGAATAATATAATAAATAGTGATAAAATAGTATAAATAACATCTGAAAAGACAAAGCTCACCATTATGAACGTGTGACCGCAAGAATCACCGAAATCAGAAGTATGAGCAAAAAGTAATAATCATTTTAAGATCTAAGGACTAAATTGTAAATAAAAAAATTGAAAACCGCCTATCAAAACCACCCGATGGCCAAATTTGAACGGTTTTGACAGTTGGATGGTCAAAGATGTCCGGTTTTGAAGTTCGATGGCCAAAACCAAACTTAGCCTATAATTGGATGGTCAAAAATGGACTTTTCCGCCCGTTAATGTCTCCGTATGGTCACGAAAATCCTTGTGACGGGAGAATTGTACTCCGAGCCTGTAATAACCTTCCATGTTGTGCACATGGATTGTCATGTGATGGAAGAGTTGAGCTCGATATGTGACGGGGGAGATCGTTGGATTATTCCCACATCGGAAATTGATTGTGGGGGAGCACAACATAAAGGTGAGGGCAGTCCTCACCCATCAGGCTGGTCTTTTGGGTTGAGCTAGGCCCATATTCTTGTTGTTGTGAACTCTGTTGGACCTAGGCCGGTTGAGACACCGGCACATGGGTATAAATTCCCGGGCCGGATTCCGCTGCGCTATCTAACAAAGTGAACTTTGAATACTGTGGCAACAAAAATACAGTCTAGCATGACAATTTACATTACTACAATGAAAGTAGGGCAAGCAGCCTGGATAGATGCGTAATCAAGCTCTGAACTTTCCAGCAAACACCAGCCACAGCCCACAGTGGATGCAAATTTTCATTGTAGGCTGATTGTCGAAATTTGTTGTCACATGGCATGCCAGAAATTATGCAGACTGTCCGTGGAAATTGAGGTATGGAGCTGTCCACCAAGTTTCATGATTCGCAGCAATTAAAGCACTGCTCACCATTCACCAACACCTAGCGTGCAACTCCAACAGTAAGTACAGCAATGACGAACACTGCATATCTGATCTGATCATGATTCTAGGACCATCTGCGATGTCCCAAGAAAGACATTGATGATGGTTTTCAGCTAATCTCAATCGTCTCAGGTTTCTTTCTGGTCCAAAAAAAAGCATGGTCCCAAATAATTTGAAATGATTGTTTTGAGCAAGGCAACAAGCTCAACCAGTTTATCTCCAAATCATTTGATACATGACACTGGATCACATGGAAAACCTTCACAAAATGTTGGACCCAATATGCTTGCACTATCATTTCTGCTGACAAAATTGAGCGCCTGGATGTGCTGCCACGGAGCTTTCCCAGGCGCCCTGTTCGCTTGGCTTATCGACCACCAAGATTTTCTTTCGTAACAAACTCACCACCAAGAACTGGGCCTAGCTAGGTACTCTTCTCTCGTAACAAATCAAGACTACCATCACCACCAGCCCAACCGAACAGTCGTTAGAAGCAAACAAGCAAATAAGCCCATATGCTTCAAACAGAGAATGCACAGGGAATAACCTGTTGGCATATATTCAGAGTGAAGGAATAACTAGGAATTTCGGAGCACGCACGCACCTATTCCGATTTGGTCATTTGCCGTGTGTTTGGTTGGGGAGCCACCGGAGCGGAGCGGAGCCGACCCTCGTTTTGGGGACGGCTCCGACTCTTCTCATGTTTGGTTGAAAAGATTGGGTTGGAGTGGCTCCGACCCTCTTTTTTGTTTGGTTGGAGGAATGAGTTGGAGGAATGGATGACAGTTTTCACTCCGTTAGTGGGTCCCACATGTCATAGGGCTTATGTTTAGGAGGTCCCGCGTGTCATACGTATGTCTTCTTCTTCCTCATCCCCACAGGTCACGGCTTCCTCTCCCGAGCGCCATGGATGCAGCCGCCTCCTCCCGCCTCCCTTGCCGCCGCCTCCCTTGCCTCCCTTGCCGCCGCCTCCTCCCCGCCTCCCTTGCCGCCGCGTCCTCCCGCCTCCATCCGCGCCCGAGCCGAGGAGGGGAGGGTCCGCTCGGGGTCGGAGCCATCGCACGGGAGCTCCGCCGCCGTCGGGACCCGCCCCCGCCCACCCGCTACTCGTCCTCGCCCTCCTCGCGGTGTCCGCGGCCGCCACGCTCGCCGCGGCCCGCCCGACCTCGGACACGCGAGAGCTCCGCCGCGGGGGGCCGTCCGAGAGCAAGCGGGCACCGCCGCGCACAAGCGGGGGGAGGAGGGGGGGGCGCGCTCGCAAGACCGCGTCGGGGAAGCGCGGGCGAGCTCCGGGCCGGCTCGCGCCGGCCGCGCGTGGAATCCGCCGGCCGCGGCGAGCTCCGGCGCCATGGCCTCTGACGCGCCAGAGAGAGAAGAGAGGTGGGGGTGACGGGAGTGAGACGGGAGAGACACGGTGAGAAAAACGGGAGCGGAGCCGCTCCGTCCGCCAAATTTCAGGGGACGGAGCCGACCCGCATCTAGAGGGTATATTCCCTCTGGGGCCGCTCCGCTCCCATCGCTCCTCGTCCAAACAGCCGCGGGAGCGGATCCGCTCCGCTCCGCTCCCGCGGCTCTCCAACCAAACACACGGTTGGAGTTCTCACGTAGCTGACGAGGACGAGCTGCCTGCCGCGCCGCACACTGGCACGGGCTACGCTGACTTGGCAACAGACACCACAAGCCACAGCCACTTGGACACTCCGACTAAAGTAGCGCGGGGGCCTCGCCCTCGACGGCGCTGGCCGGCTTCCACGACGCCGCCGGTGGCGGCGGCGGAAGGCATCTCGCGACTCCCGTGCCGCGTGCGTGAGCGGCAACCGCGGAAAAACCCACTGCAGACCCAACGGTAAAACAGGGCGGGTCCCACCCACCACAATCCGGTCTGGGCATTTCTTTCACATGGGCCGTGAGTTCGGTTGATTGGGTCCTAGTTGGATCGCGGGTTTTTTTTTCTTTTTTTACATTTTTTCACCCTCAATTTTGCAAACATATACATCTAACGCCGTGGGGCACGGCGGAGTGCCCCACGGCGTTAGGGGCGCCGCCGAAAAACTTTGAACTACAAAGTTGTAGATTTCGTCGAAAGCTACAATTTTCATATAAAGTTTACCTTCATTCGAGTTCAAACAAAAAAATTACAAATTTTTGAAAACAGACTAGACCCTGTTCACGGCGGTAGCAGGCGCTACAGTACCATGTGCGCCCTACTGATATGGGGCACGACGGTACTGCCGCCGTCCCCCGCGGCGCTAGATGATTTTTTCGGGCCATATTTTTTTGGAAAAAAGAAAGAAAAATGTAAAAAAAATTTCTGGATCGCGGTTGGTTCTCTCTCTTGCGGCCTTCTCTTGCCTGCGCCGCCACACTTACGATTTTTTTATATTTTTTCCTTCGATTTTACGAAAATAAATAATCAGATTCAACATTGTCAGAAATAGCTTCGGACCGCCGTTTCAAACGACGGTTGGGTTCCTGCCGCCGTTTCAAAGTGGCGGTTGGCTGACACTTACCACCGTTTCCTGCGGCGGTAGGTCCCTACCGCCACTTCAAACGGCGGTAGGAACACAACCGCCATTTCAAACGGCGGTTCGAGGCTATTTTTGCCAATGTTGTATCCGACTATTTATTTTCGTAAAATCAAAGAAAAATGCAACGAGGTCATGGCTTGTTCTTTCTACCATGTTGTTAATGCAACGAGACAGACGAGTTCAGAAAGAGTGTATGAAACGAAGAATCTTTTGTATCATTTCCTGCGATGCCATAATGTAACATCCGTCTAAACCTAAGAACCTACAGTACTACACATCAGCAGATCAATGGTTGCTATGCACAAACAGCTGACTGGCACATGAGCCCCATCGATGGCGTCACGCCGCTGACAGTGTGGTGGGCAAGCAGACCTGACGATGGAGCTCATCAAGAACGCCCTCACAACCTCTTCAGAGGCGTCTCTTCTAAGCAAACATATGATGTACTCCATCACCGCAGCGTCGCAGGGCAGCGAGATCCTGCCATCGTCGCCGGCGAACCCGAACTCCTCCTGCGCCATGCTCAGGAGCTCGCCGAAGACCGTCGTGCCGAGGTAGGCCAGCGGGACCTCGAACCGCCACCCGTCAGCGGAGTACACGACGCAGTGGCCTTTGCCAGCCACCGACGACGTCGATGCGCCGCACGAGCCTTCGTCTTCTTTCCCTGGCGTCGGCGTGAGCCGCTTCCTCGCCAGGGCAGCCATTCTCTGCCACTTCTTTGCCATCTGAACAAGTCTCTTGGCACTGACCATGGTTGCTGCTCCTGCTTTTCTGGCTGAAAATTCAGAGAACTTCGGTTTTGTATCAGGTGCTGTTCAGCGACTAGAGATGCCTTGCTGATGGAATGATGAAGTGTTGAGTGCTAAGCTGATAGATTTATAGGTCAGGCAACGAGAATACGATTCGTAGACAGCCAAGAGACAATGCCATGAGCTCGGAACATGCAATGTTGCAAGGAGGAGAAGCAGTGTGTTTGTCTGTGACTTTGATTTGATTCTCTCGAGGGGTCATCTGTTTGGCACTTGTTGGAGCCACTAGTAGAAGCATTTGGATCGCTAGGATATCACAATGTGCTGCCATACTACCATGTCTCGTGGGTCATGAGGACCGCATGCATATTGGGTCCAACTTGTCAGTAGTACCAGCTCTATCAGTGATTCTGCAATGAGATACCGATTCTAATCTGTGATTTGTATGCCCTATCTTAAGATATCTGGAAGAATTGTGCCCACAGCAAATTATTTCTGCGCAAGTCTGTTCAAGGTCCCACCCAAACAAGTTGCTCGACAACTCCATATCGCCTCTTCAGTTTGCGGTCAGGTGGATCAGTAGCACATCATGAGAACTCCATTTCGTCGGTCTTCATAGTTCCCTGTGATGGACCTACAAGGCAGCAACTAGCTCCCAGTTTTATTTGCATTCTGAAGCCATAATGTCCAACCGAACCATTCAGTCCATGCCTCCCTGTCTTCATTTCCTGTGTGCGGTGCCTTGGTTTAGGCCTGAAGAAAGCTGCTCTGAAAGGGGTTGAACTGATGCATCTGATGACTGATGGCACAACTGCTAGCAGAACAAGCGTCCCTCACACTTCATGCCGGCTACAACTAGCATGGGGTCCTCGTGCCGCTTCCCCTCCACACCGCTCGGCATGGCTGCACCTGCACCGGAGGTGCCCAATCCAAGCACTGAAAGCGCACCACGACCGGCACTGCCATGCGCCAAACACTCGGTACCCATCAGACTCCCATCCAAATCATACTCGCAGACGCAACTTCAAACACCGCACTCACCGTCATCATGGCCTTGTCCCTTGACCCCTTCCTCAACCATCCCACCTGTGTCATGGTGTGAACTATAAAAACATAGTCAGGTAGCCTCCGAACACCATCACAAACAAAGCATATCTGAACTCAACTCAGAGCTCGCCAATTTCCTGTCAAAGAAGAAAGAAATAACCATGGTTAGCACCAAGAGGATCGCTCAGCTGACCAAGAAGTGGCAGAGGATGGCAGTGCTCGGGAGGAAGCGCCTCACCTGGGGGCCGGCAGCGAAGGAAGCCAACAAGTGCTGCACATCTGTGGCGAGCAAGGGCCACTGCGCTGTGTACACCGCCGATGGGGTGCGGTTCGAGGTGCCATTGGCGTGCCTCGGCACAGCAGTCTTCATGGAACTCCTGCGGATGTCACAGGAGGAGTTTGGCTTTGGGAGCGAAGACGGAAGGATTACACTGCCCTGTGACGCCACGGTCATGGAGTACGCCATGTGCTTGCTTAGGAGGGGCACCTCTGTGGAGGTGGAGAAGGCGTTCCTGAGCACCATGGGAACATCATGCCACTCTGCAAATCATGTAGCGCCATATGTGGCAGCTTGCTGTTAGTATCAGCTGTATAAGTGAATGTATAGTAGTAGTTCAGCAGTGTAGGTTAGTAGGTAGTAGAACAAAGAGAAGTTTTATTCAGAGCCTTCCGATCTTGCAATCGATCATGGAAGGTGGCCACCAAGCAAGATAGCGCCAGTGTTCGTGTCATTGTTTTTCTGTACAATTAAATGACCGAACACAATTTAGTGCCTAATTATGGCAATATAAGTTTCTTCAGCACAATTTTCTGAATCCAAACCTGAAAGATGACTGTCCCTCCCTGATCCAGCTGAACAAAACGTGCATCTTGCATTTCCAATTGGCAACTTGCTGTATTCAGACCGTTGTTTGCAAACAACTTCACAACACTGCCAGCTCAAGGAGTACGTGGGGGCATTCTTCTAGCAGCAAATGAGCACTTCTTCACCTTGCAAAATTTTCACACCACAGATCATACTGTGTCGGCCGATGTGGTGATGCGCGCTGATAATGTCACCTGGACTGTCACGGGGGTTTATGAAAATGACGAGAAAGAGCTCTTTCTAGATGAATTAAAAAACCTAAAAGCAAGAGGGAAAGATGAGTGGCTAGTTATGGGAGATTTCAATCTAATCTACAAAGCGGAAGACAAAAGTAACACCCACCTCAATAGACGCCTAATGACGCTCTTCAAAGAAACGCTTGATTTCTCCCAACTTATGGAGATTGACCTACAAGGCAGAGCGTACACTTGGAGCAATGAGCAAAATGATCCTACTTTTACCCGAATTGATCGCGTCTTTGGCTCCCCTGAGTGGCACCTTTTATTTCCTAGCATCGATCTTCAGGCACTTCCTACAATGGGATCCGACCATGCTCCTTTGCTCCTCACCAGCGATGTGACTAGGCAAAATTATTCTGGTTTCCGCTTCGAGGCTTTTTGGGTCAACATGCCGGGCTTCTACGAAACAGTTCAAAGTGCTTGGTCGCAACCGGTCAACACGCAGAACAACATCCTACGCATGCATGTGAAATTGCTACGCACTGCCAAAGCCCTCAAGTTGTGGCGAAGGCAATCTTTGGGCAACCTCCCCCTGCGTTCAGAGATAGCTAAGCAACTCCTACTTCTCATGGATGCTGAGCAAGAGCAGAGGACTTTAACTCCGGATGAACTGTGTTTTCGACGCTATCTCAAAGCAAAATCAGTTGGCCTTGCAACAATCATCCGATCTCGGGCGCGTCAACACTCTAGGCTCACTTGGCTTAGAAAGGGCGACGCGTGTGCAAAACTGTTCATGCTACATGCAAGTAACAGAAGACGCAAATTATTTATCCCAGTGTAAAAAAATCAATGGTTTGGCCATTAGCCAACAACAAAATGAAGAGGTCGTTTTCAACCATTTCGTCAACCTACTCGGCCAAACACAAGTGCGAACAGCCTGGGATATGTTCGAGAAGATCTTAGTGAGCTCGAAGACCCGTTTGAGCCGGAGGAAATCAAGCAAACGATTATGAGTTTACCAAGCGAAAAAGCCCCGGGGCCGGACGGTTTTATAGGCTTATTTTACAAAAAATGTTGGACCATCTTTCCGGACGACCCGATAGCAGCCCTAAGTGCTTTCCACTCACTAAGAACGCAACGACTGCATTTAATTAATGAAGCAAATGTGGTTTTGATACCCAAAGCAAATGATGCATCTAGCATTACAGATTTCCGCCCCATCAATCTTATCAACAGTTTGGCCAAAATAATCACGAAAATTCTAGCTGACCGCCTAGCTCCGAGGCTACAGGACCTAGTATCAAATTGTCAAAATGCTTTCATCAAAAAAAAGGTGAATCCAGGACAATTTAATTTATGTACAGAGTGTGATCAAGGCCTTACACAAAGCTAAGTGTCCATCCTTTTTCATCAAGTTAGACATTTCTAAAGCATTCGACTCAGTCAGTTGGGTTTTCCTCTTGGGAAATATTGCAAGCGCTAGTGTTCGGACAGCGATGGCGCGATTGGATAGCCACATTGCTAGCCACTTCATCTTCCAAAATTCTTCTAAACAGTATTCCAGGAAGGCAATTAAAGCATGCGAGAGGTTTACGACAGGGAGATCCGCTATCACCGATGCTTTTTATTCTGGCCATTGACCCCCTTCATCGACTGATCGACTTGGCAGCACATAGAGGTCTTCTACACCCGATTTTCTCTAGGGCGGCCTCGCTACGATGCTCCCTTTACGCGGATGATGCAGCCATCTGACAGACATCTAGGCCCTTAGTGGGTTTTGGTGTATTGATTGACAACTAGATTAAATATCTCATGTTCTTGTTAAGCATGTGAGCAGGTTGTAACATATAAATGATAAGGCATAATATATGACATTGGTTATCTACATGGTGAAAACAAGCTATGTGTATACAAGATAAGTTGAGGCATGGTTTTAGCCTCATATTGTGAAATGGCTTAACTCAATGGTGAATGTCATGATATTTGATATGTATGATCCCATGGAGCATATAGATGGTATATGATAAGCTAATGAAGGATAAGAAAGAGGCATATTGATTTTGGAACATCGGATGGTCTCTTATTGAAGGAAGAAGATTGTTATAATAAAAAGGCATATTTAAATTAAAAGAAGGCATGATCTCAATAGAATTTCACTCTTGATGTTGAATCAAAGCTTAATTCAAATTGGCAACGAATGGATGAAGAAATCAAGCAAGGGATTAGCAACGAGGTACTAAGCTAAGGTTGGCCGAGTAGTGACTTGGACCATGTGCTTGGGTAGGGTGAAGTGGCTATAGCTTGGAAAGTTTCGAGGTATCAAGTCGAGCCTAACCGAGTAAAGCAATGAAGAAGCATTACATATTCGTTGAATCATGTGAAGGGTGACTTAATCGAGAATTGGGTTTCATTCGTACATAAAGATCAAAGTCACTAGCTCAAGGTAGAAGTGCTCAAACCAATGAGACATTGATGAATGGATCTCTCATGAGGATATATTCATCAAGTATGGCTATTCTTGAAGAAGAAGCTCAAGAGTTCTATTATTGCATTTATATTTGATCTTGAGTATAGGTACGCCGTACTATCAAGAGGGATGCATCACAAGGAGTTTTGATAATGTCTCAGTGCTCAAGTAACCCATGTGAGTTGAGAGAGACACAAAAACCACACATACACGTCTTCGGGTTTGACCCTGTGTCAAACCCGGTGGCACCTGTTTTGGGAAACCGGTGGCACCGGTTTTGTGTCAGCCGACCCAACGGCTAGTTTTTGAAAACTCGGTGGCACCGAGTTTGGGAACTCGGTGGCACCGGTTTTCACTGAAGTTTGCAACGGCTAGTTTTGGGAAGTCCGGAGTATCTGGGGTTTTTCCCGGAGATTCCGCGTTTTAACTCCAACGGCTAGTTTTTGGGGAGTTGGGTATTTATACCCTTCAACCTCTACTGTTGCAAGTTGCTGTTCCTGAGGTTGCTAGAGTGCTTCCTTGCTATTCCTTGCTAAGCCAAAGCCATTCTAGCTCTCCCCAACCCCTCTTTGTGAGGCTGTTCGATCTTTGATAGATCTAGTGAGTTGGGTGGTAGAGAGAAACCTTTGTGAGCAATTCAAGAGCACCTGAATACCTTGAGCACTGTTGGACGTCGTCAAGCTTGTGTGGAGCGTTTGTTACTCTTGGAGGATTGCCTCCTAGACGGCTTGGCGTCGCCCACAAGCTCCCAAGGCGTGGTGAGCTGTGGGATAGTTTGTGAAGGTCGTGCTTCGCCTCCGAAAGGGAAGAAGCTATCCAGTGGATCGGGAAAAGGGTTGAATGCAACCCAGCTTCGGTAGGAGAAGCACCCAACGGAGACTAGGATTCACACGGTGGTGAATCCAAACTTCGGTAAAACAAATCCTTGTGTCTCCTGTTGATTACCTCGCATTTACCTTGATATATCTTTCCTTACTTGTCTTTGTCATATTGGTAGAGCTACTTGGTTGTTAGTGTTTGTGAAGTGCAGGCACTCAACATTCATAAAAGAACTCATCCTTAAGCTATTCATCAAGTTTAAGTTCAAGCCAAACAAGCAAACAAGAAGGAGAAGAAGAGGGGAGTCACTGCCAGGCAAACCCGGTGGCACCGGTTTTGGGCAGTGTGGTTATTCCGCTGCGAAGACGCCAGTCCAGAGATTCCGAAGATCTCTCCAGAGATTTCGGACTTTCCAGAAACTCCGGAGAAAAGTCCGGAGATCCCGGGGTTTACTGATAAAATTGTTTTAAGTGGTGATTTTCAGGACTCGCCTATTCACCCCCCCTCTAGGCGACATCAAGATCCTTTCAATTAGTATCAGAGCCTGATGCTCCGATTCAAGCTTAACCGCTTGGAGTTAAAAGGATGTCGAGTACTTGTGATGTATCGTTTGAGCCTCTTCGGTTTGACGTCTCAAACTACTCTTCTTGGTCTGCTGATGTTCTTCATGTATTAAACACTTGGGGTCCTCTCTTTGAGCGAGTTGTGGTTGCTAGCATCCTTCCTGAGGATTTTGATAGTGAGGACACGTCCAACCTATCAAAGGAGGAAAAGGAAAGTGTGCTCCATAACTACTCTATTACCAACCTCATGTACAATAATGTGAGCAATGTTATTCGAGAATTCATCTTCAACAATGAAGACATTTGCGATAATGCACATCATATTTGGGTGGCACACAAAGACATGTATACTAGTGCCAATGATGATGACGATGAAGATGAAGAGGAGTCACTAGAAGAGTGCTCAACATCAACATCTTGCGTCTCTCCTTCAAAGACCTCATCCACGAAGCAAAAGAGCAACAACATCGCGACCACTGCCTCTGACCAGGCAAACTCGGTGGCACCGATTTCAGAACCCGGTGGCACCGGGTTTGGCAGTGAACAACACCAACTTGCTTCGTTGGACTTCAGAGCAACATCGCAAAATAACATTGAGGTATCTACAGCCCCTAGTACTTCCTCACTATGTACTAATGATTCCAAGTCTCATGTGACTAAAGGTAGAAGGAAGAAGGGAAGTGAAGTTGAGCAATTTAACTTCGAGCTCGACAAGATGACCAAGAAAGACAAGAAAAATGTGCTAGAGCTCATAAAGAGAGTAAGAAGATAAGAAGATGAGCTCACAAGACAACAAGCATATCGTAACTCCTTTGAAGAAGATTTGAAGAAGCTTAAGGAGTCAAATGATGTCTTGTCTAGAAAGTGCAAGGAGGACATTACCAAGGCATATGCTTGTGCTACTAACTCTCTATCTTGTGCAGCATCCTTGGAGAAGGAAAATCAAACTCTCAAGGACCAACTTGAGGAAATCACTTGCAAGTTTGTGAAACTACAAGGAACTCATATAGAACTTGAATATTCTCATGAGAGGCTTGTAGAATCACACACTTTGCTAGAAGTGACAAATGAGGTTTTGATAAACTCGTTTAAATCTCACACACCTCATTTCACCACTAGCACTTGTACTCAAATTGAAAAAGATATATCTTGTGCTAACCCATGTGGCCCAAAAGGCAAACCTTCTTGGTATGATTATGTGATTGCAGAATCTTGTGATGACTTCATTGCTCAAGAAATTGATGAACTTATGCAAGAGGTCGAAAAGCTCAAGAAAGAGGTGGCTAAGTTGAAGAGAAAAGAAAAGGTGCAACCTTCTCAAGATAACCGTGAGCCCATGGTGAAGAAGCTTGAGAAGAGGACAATCGTCACTAGATCAATCTCCCAACAAAGCCACAAAATCAATGATCACAAGATTGAGGATAAGATGAAGCTAGATCATATCAAGTGCTACAAGTGCTCACACATGGGACATTATGCATCCATGTGCTCATTCAAGCAAGAAGACAACTCAAACCAATCAAAGAGGCAAAGAAGTCTTGCTCAAAGAAGATGCTTTGGTTGTCATGAAAAAGGGAACAAGATTGAAGCTTGTACCAACCGGGCAAAGGTTCCCTCAGGGAAACACGGTGGCACCGGGTTTGCAAAACCGGTGGCACCGGTTTCCACTGAGAAACCACAAGTGAAGCTCAACAAAGGATTTCTGAAGGCTCAAGAAGAATTTATAAAGAAGAATGGCCCAGTGACAAGTGTAAAGGGCAATGGCAACATCAAGCACAAAATTTGCTACACTTGTCGTCAAAAGGGACATCTTGGTAAAGATTGTCCCAATAGTAAGAATCCTAAGCTCAACCATGTTCATTATAGTAATGAGAAGCTTATGAGTGACTCAAATGACTCTAGTGCCCCTAAAGTGGTTATTTCACAAAGGAAGGGCACAAAGGCCATTTGGGTACCTAAGTCCTTGACCACTAACCTTGTCGGACCTAATGCACGTTGGGTACCAAAACATGCCTAAAAGGACTTTGCAGGTACTTGGAGTAGCATTGGAAGCTTGGTTTACTTGAGAAGATATTAATTTTCATTCATCTATATCTCAAGAGAAATTTTGTGACTCATCAATAGAAAAGGACCAAGTGACATAAATAAAAGAAATCTCATTCAAATGCCCCTCCCATGATAAGTACCTTTCACTGCTGTTGTTCACTCTCATATGCAAAACTTGCTCATGTGCTAGTTGATCATATGAGGTGGACAACTTACATATGTTCCCTTTGGCAAAATTGTGTCAAATACCATTCGATGCTATTAACCGCTTCATCTAGAAGCATTGAGTGACTTTTGCATACAGGAGAATTTATGCGAGCTAAAGGAGCAAAAAGGAATCAAGAAAAGAACAATCAACTCTTGAGCAAAGCAAATTTGTAGAACTCAGGGAAAATCCGGTGGCACTGAGTTTCCTAGGATCAGCAGGGTTGAAGAGGAAATTTTTGCAAACACCTCAAGGCACATTATTCTTGATTCAAAATAAAAGGAGACTAAGCAAATATAGTTTGTGAGCTACTCTTGATCTCATTTCACATATTCTTATTTGCTTATGTATTTTGACCAAAATGTGGAGCTTGCTGCCCTAGTGCTTTAATTGAGCCAAAAGTGCACTTCTCAAGATTCAAATACTTGATGCACCTATTTAGGGGGAGCTCATTCACATTTTGTGTCTCTTGGTACTAACATCACTTGCAAGAATTCATGTGTGTAGTTCATGTGTGAGGCGTCTCAATGTTTTATCTATACTCCTCACTTGAATAAATATTATGGCAAGGGTGTTGGTTGTGAGCAAGCCACACGACAAGAAGGTCACCAATCCATATATGTAACTGTATCTCCTCTTTATTTTTGGATTGGATTACATTTATCTTTGGCTACTTATCATAGCATGGTTTAAATTCCTTAACTTGGACATATTTGACCAAGGTAGTGCACATGTCCCTTCCATCCACATATCCTTGTGTGCATTATATCTTTGAGGAGTTTAGCCCATGCTATGAGGTTTCATGTTGGGTGACTTACTTCCATTCCACTCTCAAAGAGTCATCCAATATGAGACTAGAGCTTGTGCTTTTAATATTTATGTTCTCTTGTCATCTTAGCACACATTGGGTATTTCTCATCAAAAGTGACAAGAGGAAGTTATTGAAAGACTAAAAAGTGCAAGTTAACTTATGTGAGTTTCTCTAAGTGAGAAAATCTAGAATGAAGGCAAAGGTATGAATCCTAAATTCAAGTTATTAATTTGGGCATCTAGGCCCTATTCTTGCTAGTGTGAGTTTTGGTGTGCAAAAGGAGCTAGCATCACCTTGATTTGTTGCTTGGTGGTAGTGATGAGCTTTTAGATATTTAGTTGATGCCTCACAAATTTTTGTTGGAAATTTTATTTTCTAACCGTGGCTGAAAATTTTAGTAGAGGCATGAGCTAAATATGCTAAGACCTATCTTGGCTAGTAATCTTTGCATACTCTTTGTGACTTAGGATAGACTTTAAAAAAACTCACTAGCATGTGTAGGGGGTGTGCTTTTTGCAAAATTTTTGAGTCTTGATCTTTTAGATCATGTCTTGTTGTTTATGGTTATTGTTGCTTATGTTTGAATGTTGGCTAACCATAAATGGCAAGATTGTATCAAGTTCAAAGGAAGCTACTCATTCTTATCTCAAGGGATTGCAAACTTTGGATTTCTCTCATTTCATCAAAATCTCTCAAAATCCATATCTGAGACTAAGGGTTGTGCAAAAATGAATATAAAAGGCTGAGAAAGAAAGAGGAATGAAAAAGGAAGTGCAGAAATGAATTTATGGACAAAAGTCCACGGGTTGAGTAGAACCCGGTGGCACCGGTTTCCCAAAACCGGTGGCACCGGTTTCTGTCGGCAGCACATGATATACCCGTGACTTACCCGGTTACAGTCACCTCTTCACTCCATTTACCCCCTCTCTCACCCACGACTCAGAACAGTAAAAGGAGAGGGAGAGAAGACGATTTCCCAGCGATTTGAGGATTCCACCAAGGATTTCAAGGCTTGGGACAAGATCTCGGTTCTCCAACTCGGTTGGACCGGATTCCCCTTCATTCCTAGTCTGCAGCAGCTCTCTCACCATGTCAGGAGGTACCCCATGTCTTGGTTTTGCCCGATCTACTTTTCTAGGGACTATCTCTTGGATTCCTTTGGTAGAATGGCTCCCATATGGTCCTAGAACAGTTTAAAATTAATGGATTGAAGATTCATTAGCTGCTGGTCAGGGGCACATTTTAGGGTTCATGCTGAACCCGGTGGCACCGAGTTTGCCAACTCGGTGGCACCGATTTCAGTGCTGGTTCACTGATTCAGTTGCAAAAAGGGGCTCCATAAAATTCATTTGCATATACTTGTGGTAGAGAAATGTTCCTAAGATCCATATGTATCTCCCTTGTTCACAGATCCAAGGTTTGACGCGGTTTATGGGAGAAGGCAACCTAGAATGAAGAATGCAAGTTTCGAGTTTAGAAGAAGAGAAGGGTCTAGTAGTGCTCATGAAATCACAGAAGACATTCTAGAGCCACCGAGAAGGTCCAAGAGGGCAGCAAGAAGAATTAATCTCCCTAGAGGTGCTATGCGCATTGAGGACTCCGAGCCTGAGTCAACCTCTAGTGATGATGATGAGGAGAGCCCGTACAGGCAGGAGCCCTCCCCTCCTGAGTCACCTACAGCAGCAGCTCAGCGTAAGAGAAAGGGCAAGAACATCCGCACAGCTAGCCATGAGCATAGTCAGGGCACCGGAGATGATGATAGTAATGGTGAGTATGAGGGCATCTCAGTTCTTGGACCGTAGCCTATTGAGAGTGGTGCTGTGACTCACTTCAATGTGAGAATGAGGCCACCCGTTGACCCTGAGCACCGCGACATAGTCAACTATAAGGGAAGGGGTATGACAGAAAGGGCAAGAAAGGAAAGGGAAAAGAATCCTTTGACCGTTGGTCGAAGGAACTTGGATTATCGCTTTGGCACCAAATTTCATCAAGACTATTATGCGAGTGCCATCATCAAGAAGGACTTCCCCATTGCTCGCTCAGAATACATTGATTGGGGATTCTTATCAGTCATGGAGGATGCAAAGATTGCTGAAATTATTCGTGAGTGCAAGAGGAAAAATGTCTATGACATCATGGGCTTTGCCAAGTCATGGAACAACGAAGTGATTGCACAATTCTATGCCACATGCTACTTCACCACTTGGAAGAATGACAAAATTGTGCATTGGATGACCGAGGGAAAATGGTTTGTCATAACTATCACTGAGTTTGCATATCTACTTGGTTTTGATGAAGAAGACCTTGGAAGGATGAAGATTCATAGAGATCATGACATGGACAAGGTAGATATGAAGTTCATGTATATCCCGGGACAAGAATGAAACTTTGGACGAGTCAATGGCATGCTACCATTCTATGCATACTTGCACCGCATGTTTAGAAAGACACTTGCTCCTAGGGTAGGGGACCAATCAAATGTGTCAAACTATGGAAGAGATTTGTTAAGGCACATGTGTCCTAGTGAGCCGGAATTTAGTGTTGTGGACTACATTTGGGAAGAAATTCGTTCTATCTCCGGCTCGCCACAAAAGAGTTGTGGATATGCTCCTTGTCTCATGCATGTCATTGAGACCATCACAAACTATACATTTGTCTATGATCATGAGCATAAGCCTTTCCACTTGAAGAATGATGTTGTGGGACCTTCACTAGCAGATTTGGAAAGGGCACAAGGAAATTTTGGAGGCTAAGAAGCCCCGGAATAGCCCACTGCTGTTGCTGCACCGTCTAGGGCAGCAAGGACCTCACAAGGTAGAGGGCGTGCACGTGGGCAGCAACAAGTGCAAAAGCCCCCTTCCCCACTTAGAAAATTGTTCAACTTTTGGTATGGGTCTTGCATGAAAGAAAGTGATGTGGTTCACAAGGAGAGACAGCTTAGAAAGAGGGATTCAAGGATGATAAGACTTATGTATGAAAACCTCTCTCCCACAAATAGACCCCCATGCCACATGCACCATCCGATGTGGAAGAAAGTGAGCCGGAGACCTTTGAGAGCATTTGGGAAAGATCACAACAAGTTGATCCGGCAACCAACAAGGATTATTGGGATAAAGCTTATGAAAACTCATACTACAATCCAACCTTTGGAGGAGTGTATAGTGCTCGATCATCATATTCAGAGGCTCCCTTCATGGGCACACAAGGCCAAGGCACATCCTCGAGCATGCCTCCCGTGGATCCTAATGCACAAGGAAGTTCAGGTGCTGCAGGTGGATACTACTATGGTACACTTTTTGGCTCAGTCAATCCATATGAGGGAATGCCGTCTCACTATCCTCCATTCCCGCCACGACCACCCTTTATGCCTCCAAGTCAGTTTGTGCAACCGTCTCAAGATGATGAAGAAGAAGAACCATGAGCAGATGTCCAAGACCCCCCAGGACCGTTTTGGGTGATAGATGACAAAGGGGGAGAGAAGTGTCGATTGAAAGCTTGGTACTCTGTTCTGCATCTGCTCTGTCTGCACAAATCCGGTGGAACTGGTTTCCAGATCTCAGTGGCACCGGTTTCAGTGTGTCTCAGCCACAATATCTCTTCTGACAGGAAAACTCGGTGGCACCGAGTTTCCAGAACCGATGGCACCGGTTATGGCTGTTGTATGCAACAGGCCCTTGTAATAAATTTCTCCTAGCTTCAGTTGGACTTGAGAACCTTTGTTATGTGTGCTTAAATGTGTGGTGAACCTTTTCATGCTTTTTAAGACTCAATTGCATGTTAGTGTGATTTTATATGGGTGATGTATTGCTTTTGACAGGGCTGCCTGGGCAAAACCGGTGGCACCGAGTTTGGCACCGAGTTTGGCCAGACAGCACTGCCATTTTCTTGCTCTATGTGTTGGAGTGCTTATTTATTGCATGCATCACGGTTTAAATGTTCACACACTTGTTTTGCACCCCACTATTGCTGAGATTTAGGGGGAGCTCCATGTTTTCTTGAAAATGTGCAAAATGACATTTAAAGCCTATTTTTATGAATTCAACTCATAGCACATATTAAGGGGGAGCTCAACCTAAATATGAGTTTTTAAGCTTTATTTAATATCTTTTGTAAGCTTTAATCGAGGTTGTCATCAATCACCAAAAAGGGGGAGATTGAAAGACATCTAGGCCCTAAGTGGGTTTTGGTGTATTGATTGACAACTAGATTAAAGATCTAATGTTCTTGTTAAGCATGTGAGCAGGTTGTAACACATAAATGACAAAGCATAATATTTGACATTGGTTATCTACATGGTGAAAACAAGCTATGTGTATACAAGATAAGTTGAGGCATGGTTTTAGCCTCATATTGTGAAATGGCTTAACTCAATGGTGAATGACATGATATTTGATATGTATGATCCCATGGAGCATATAGATGGTATATGACAAGCTAATGAAGGATAAGAAAGAGACATATTGATTTTGGAACATTGGATGGTCTCTTATTGAAGGAAGAAGCTTGTTATAATAAAAAGGGATATTTAAATTAAAAGAAGGCATGATCTCAATAGAATTTCACTCTTAATGTTGAATCAAAGCTTAACTCAAATTGGAAACGAATGGATGAAGAAATCAAGCAAGGGATTAGCAACGAGGTACTAAGCTAAGGTTGGTCGACTAGTGACTTGGACCATGTGCTTGGCTAGGGTGAAGTGGCTATAGCTTGGAAAGTTTCGAAGTATCAAATCGAGCCTAACCGAGTAAAGCAATAAAGAAGCATTACATATTCGTTGAGTCATGTGAAGGGTGACTTAATCGAGAATTGGGTTCCATTCGTACATAAAGATCAAAGTCACTAGCTCAAGGTAGAAGTGCTCAAACCAATGAGACATTGATGGATGGATCTCTCATGAGGATATATTCATCAAGTATGGCTATTCTTGAAGAAGAAGCTCAAGAGTTCTATTATTGCATTTATATTTGATCTTGAGTATAGGTACGCCGTACTATCAAGAGGGATGCATCCCAAGGAGTTTTGATAATGTCTCAGTGCTCAAGTAACCCATGTGAGTTGAGAGAGACACAAAAACCACACGTACACGTCTTCGGGTTTGACCTTGTGTCAAACCCGGTGGCACCGGTTTTGGGAAACCGGTGGCACCGGTTTTGTGTCAGCCGACCCAACAGCTAGTTTTTGAAAACTCGGTGGCACCGAGTTTGGGAACTCGGTGGCACCGGTTTTCACTGAAGTTTGCAATGGCTAGTTTTGGGAAGTCCGGAGTATCCGGGGTTTTTCCCGGAGATTCCGGGTTTTAACTCCAACGGCTAGTTTTTGGGGAGTTGGGTATTTATACCCTTCAACCTCTACTGTTGCAAGCTGTTGTTCCTGAGGTTGCTAGAGTGCTTCCTTGCTATTCCTTGCTAAGCCAAAGCCATTCTAGCTCTCCCCAACCCCTCTTTGTGAGGTTGTTCGATCTTTGATAGATCTAGTGAGTTGGGTGGTAGAGAGAAACCTTTGTGAGCAATTCAAGAGCACTTGAATACCTTGAGCACTGTTGGACGTCGTCAAGCTTGTGTGAAGCATTTGTTACTCTTGGAGGATTGCCTCCTAGACGGCTAGGCGTCGCCCACAAGCTCCCAAGGTGTGGTGAGCTGTGGGACAGTTTGTGAAGGTCGTGCTTCGCCTCCGAAAGGGAAGAAGCTATCTAGTGGATCGGGAAAAGGGTTGAATGCAACCCGGCTTCGGTAGGAGAAGCACCCAACGGAGACTAGGATTCACACGGTGGTGAATCCGAACTTCGGTAAAACAAATCCTTGTGTCTCCTGTTGATTACCTCGCATTTACCTTGATATATCTTTCCTTGCTTGTCTTTGTCATATTGGTAGAGCTACTTGGTTGTTAGTGTTTGTGAAGTGCAGGCACTCAACATTCATCAAAGAACTCATCCTTAAGCTATTCATCAAGTTTAAGTTCAAGCCAAACAAGCAAACAAGAAGGAGAAGAAGAGGGGAGTCACTGCCAGGCAAAACCGGTGGCACCGGTTTTGGGAAGTGTGGTTATTCCGCTGCGAAGACGCCAGTCCAGAGATTCCAGAGATCTCTCCAGAGATTCCGGACTTTCCAGAAACTCCGGAGAAAAGTCCGGAGATTCCGGGGTTTACTGATAAAATTGTTTTAAGTGGTGATTTTCAGGACTCGCCTATTCACCCCCCTCTAGGCGACATCAAGATCCTTTCACCATCTTTGCGAACCCAGACCGTAATGAGCTCCATCGCCTATCACAAATTCTAAATCTTTTTGGTAACTGCTCGGGCCTCAGAGTGAACCTCAACAAGACAGAGGTTTTCCCAATTAGATTTGATGAAACAACAGTTACTGAGGCCTTAATAGACTTCCCTGGTAAAATTGGAAAATTCCATGGAAAATACTTGGGCCTACCCCTCCATACACGACAACTGCGACGTGTCGATGTGCAGCCACTACTTGACAAGATTGGAGGGCGTATTCCGGGATGGAAGGGTAAACTCCTGTCAATGGCCGGCAGGGAGACTCTGGTCAAGTGTGTGTTAACGTCACAACCCATTTACCACCTCACAGTGTTCCCGATGCAAAAATGGTTGTTGAAACAGATTGACAAATTGCGACGAAGTTTCCTTTGGAAAGGAGAGGAACCAGATAAAGTTAGCGGAGGACACTGCCGCCGACGATCTGTACGCCTAAAAAGCTTGGGGGGCTTGGCATACTGGACCTTAAGAGATTTGCACGAGCTTTACGTTTGTGATGGTTGTGGTTCAAATGGAAACAAGCAGATCGACCTTGGACCGGGCTTGATATCCCGTGCGATAAGACGGACAGAGACCTCTTTGATGCTTCTACAGTCGTCACAGTGGGGAAAGGGGACAAGGCTAGCTTCTGGAATTCAAACTGGATCAATGGACGAGCCCCAAAAAATTTGGCCCCGTCCCTATTCCAGAAATCAAAGAGAAAAAAATCTCAGTGCTAAAAGCCACTGAAAACAACCGGTGGATCAGTCACATCACTCCAATCCTCACATTTGCCGAACTACATGACTTCATTCTCCTTTGGGAAGAAATTACATCAGTAACAAGAGTGGAGGACTCAGAAAGTCAAAAGACGAGATTAAATGGAAATGGACATCGGATGGGATATACACAACACAGAGCGCTTATCAAATACAATTCAGGGGACGATACAAGAAGTTAGCCGCCGCGCTGATTTTGAGAGCGAAAGCTGAACCTAAATGTCGCATTTTTGCTTGGATCCTCCTCCAACATAAAATCCTCACTGCTAATAACCTTGCTAAACGAGGATGGACGCATGACCCGGTATGCAAACTGTGCCAAACATCTCCAGAGACACCGACTCATCTGTGCATGGATTGCCCATTCACCAGGGCGGTGTGGATGCACCTCACCGCACAGCTCCGGAGACATGACCTACAACAACCTTCTGCTCGCACTATTAATGGGTGATGGAAACGTTTACGACGACCTTTTGACAAGAAACAAAGATCTCAGATTGATGGACTCATTTTATACTTTTGGTGGAATATTTGGAAAGAACGAAATAGAAGAGTCTTTCAACATGTCTCAATGGAAGTAGCGGAAGTAGCTTCTTTGATCATAAACGACACTCGAGGCTTCCAAACTCTGGCTTCAGGACAAGCGACAGTGGACGTTGTTCCTTCTTAGTTGTAATATGTTTTCTTGTTTGCCGTTTTGCTTCTCGGTTCTTTGCAGTTGTCGCCTAGTTGTGTTTAGCTGTACAGAGTTGTCTTGTTTGTTTTCTTTTGTTTTGGGGTTTCTTGTACCTCTTTTTTCCTTCTAATAAAAATTACGGCAATTCTCTTGTCGTTCCGTTCAAAAAAAAAGAATGCCAATTGTCAAGTACTTACTTCTTCCAATCCATGTTTCTGGGCGGCACTGACCAGTTCTATCTAAGAAAATACCTCATGAAGAGCACATGGAAATTGGGTCCAACATGACAAGACCATTCTGCCTGAGATTGTGCAGTGAGTTCTCAAATTGATACATATAGCCTAAGCCTGAGTGCCTGACAATTGTTCATGCCCATGACATATTATAGCTGAATGACCGGATAAAAGGTTTTCAGCAGTCCAAACTAGTAGATTGACAGCATCCTGTCACTTCTTCAATTGGCAGTCTATTGGGTCACTGGCATCTCATGTGAACTTTACTTCATTGGTTCTTCTTACAAGGACCCACAAGATTGCAACTAGGCATCTAGCTGATAATCTGGGGGGCATGTTCATGGGAAGCCCTCTGCATCACCATGGCCAGATGCTAAGGCCACAGTTTGGGTGCGTGTTCTTATCCTTGAGTCCTTGTGGTAATGGTACTCATCATATGACCATTATTATCTTCAGTTTACGCGGTAATGTAGCCACACTGCCAATTCCAATTTTTTTGCACTTTCACAGCATGCCTTATAATTGGATATGAGATCCATTTTACCTTTCTGCATTTTCCAGTTGGACCGAATCTATTTCAGCTCTTTTCATGTATGATTTATGATCCTAAAAGTGCCGCCATGCATTCTGAAATAGACCCTGACTGATGTATTATGCACAATTTTATCCAGAGTGGAGGGCCAGATCTTCTAAAACCAATATTTGAAAAACAGAACTCATATTGAAAAGCAATGCCAATACGCCAATACCACATAAGTAAGTTCTATGACATTTCTTCAGAAAAGGCACATGTCAAAATGGAGCACGGAGACAATTAAAGACTTCCAATATGTGTGCTACTCCAAAGCAATGTTGCATGGCAAAGTGGCATCGCAAAAATAGGGTCCCCAAAGTCAAACCATCTTTGAATGATAGCTACCAGATGAACATAAGTTTTCAATCTCTGGAAGTCTTGATAGTGGATGCTCAATAAAAAAGGAAGCCCAGCATAGACGACATCAGCTCTACCAATATCTAAATGCCTGAAAGCTACGTACACTTGTATGTTCCTCTCACTTCACATTGGTCCCAATTAACATGGGGTCCTCGTGCCAGTTTCCCGCTAAACCACTCAGTATGGCTGCCAGATTTAAGTCGATTCAACCGCCCAAGCAAGTTGCTCGACAGCTACATATCACTTCTTCAGTCTGCGGTCTGGTGGATCAGTAGCACATCATCTGAACTCCATTTCATGGGTCCTTCAATATAAAGGACCTACAAGATCGCAGTCCATTTTATTTGCATTCTTCAAGCCACAGTGCCCAACCGACCCCATTCAGTCCATGCTTCCCTGTCTTCATTTCCTATGTGTGGTGCCTTGGTTTAAGCCTAAAAAAAAGTAGCTCTGAAACGGACCCAAACTGATGTATCTGATGGCACAAATGCTAGCTGAACGAGCGTGGCCCTCACACTTCACATTTGCTCCAGCTGTCATAGGGTCCTCATGCCGCTTCCCCACGACACCGCACCTGCATCTGCATGGGTGATGTCTAAGCCAAGCACTGAAAGCTCACCACAACTGGCACCGGCAGTCAACAAACACGGACCCCATCAAAAACCACATCCAAATCATACTCGCAGACGCGTCTTGAGACACCACACACACCATGATCATGGCCTTGTCCCTTGCTCAATCATCCCACCTTTGTAGTCATCTGAGCTATATATTCAGAGTCAGGTAGCCTCAGAATACCATCACAAACAAAGCATTTCTAAACTCAACTCAGAGATCGCCAGTTTCCTGTCAAAGACGAAAGTACTAACCAAAGGTCAGCACCAAGATGATCGCTCAGCTGACCAAGAAGTGGCAGAGGATGGCAGCGCTTGGGAGGAAGCGTCTCACCTGGGGGATGGTAGCCATGGAAGCCAATGAGTGCTGCACTTCTGTGGCGAGCAAGGGCCATTGCACGGTGTACACCACCGATAGGGTGTGGTTCGAGGTGCCATTGGCATGTCTTAGCACAGCAGTCTTCATAGAGCTCCTGCAGATGTCACAGGAGGAGTTTGGATTTGGGAGCAAAGACGGCAGAATCACACTGCCCTGCGACGCCACGGTCATGGAGTATGCCATGTGCTTGCTCAGGAGGGGCGCCTCTGCAGAGGTAGAGAAGGCGTTCCTAAGCACGATGGCGACGTCGTGCCATATGCAAATCATGTAGCTCCATATGTGGCAGCTTGCTGTTAGTTGCAGCTGTATAATGATTGTATAGTAACAGTTCAGCAGTGTAGGTAGTACCATAGTAGGACAAAGAGAAGTGTCATTCCGCCATTTGATCTTGTAATCGATCAAGGAAGGAAGCAGCTAAGCAAGTTAGAGCCTGTGTTCATGTTCATTGTACAGATCCTTTTCTGCCCGCATAAATGGCTGGTCGCAAATTTAGTGTCTAATTATTGGCAATAAGTTTCTTCAGCACAATTTTCTGAATCCAACCCTGAAAGGTGGTTGCCACTCTCTGATCCAGCTGAACCAAAACACGTGCCTGTTGCATTTCTAGTAGGCAACTTGCTGCAGAATTCAGAGTTTTGCCATCAGTTTGATTTTGCAGAATGTCAAGTGCCTAATTCTTCCAATCCATGTTTTCTGGTCAGTTTTTACCAGTTCTATTTAAGAAATAATCCTCATGAAGAACACGTGGAATTGGGCCCAACATGGCAGGACAGTTCAGCCTGAGATTTGTGCAGCGAGTTATCAATTGTAAAGGATATTGGATTGGAAAATGACCCCATGCCCATGTCATAATATATCAGACGAACCAGATTAAACGTTTTCAGTAGTCAAAACTACTTGCTCAATGGCATCATTTCACTTCTTCAATTGGCTGTCTGTTGAATCACTGGCATCTCATGTGAACTTCATTTCGTTGCTTCTTCTTACATGGACCTACAAGATTGCAACTAGGCATCTAACTGGTAATCTGATAGAGTGGTAGGCATTCATGGACTGGATCTCAGAATATGCACCGGATCTCAGAATATGCAGTGTTGGAGCATAGTATGGTTTGATTAGATTTCTTTGGGGCAATCTGTTTGGCACTTGTTGGAGCCACTAGTCACAAACTCACAATGTCTGGGTCGGCTAGGATATCACAATATGCAGCCATACTACCCTGCCTCATGGATCATGAGGACCATATGTTATGTTGGGTCCAACTTACCAGAGACAGTTCTTTCAACGATCATGCAACGAAAAGACCCATTGGTGTTTGCTGTTTGTAGTTCCTATCTTATGGTATCTGAAAGCTTTTATGCTCACAGCCTCCCACGGCATTGTTTCTGGGTGACCAGATGAAGCCTGTCTAGCAACCCACACAACTTACTCGACAGCTTCAAATCACTTCTTCAATTTGTATAGTTATTGTGTTTAGATCAAGGATGAAACTGTAGAGCTCAACTTGCAAAATTACAAATGACCTGAAGAAATTTCATCTGTTACAGCCTAACCCCAAGACTTATTTTGCTGCAAGTCATACCCTAAGTAAATATCAAGACAACAACTCAATCTTGCATGACGATGTACATCATCCCAGTGAAAGTAGGGATGATAGCATGGACAAATCCATAGCCAAGGTCTGAGCTTTCAAGAACAAACTGGCTGTTGTTGTACCCCCATTGGAAAATGCAAGCAGATGCCACAAAATGGTAGTCACATGGCATGCTAGAAATGAAGCAGCATCGGTCGAATCTGAGATGTCAAACTGTTGAGCAAGTTGCATGATTTGAAGCAATCAAAGCACTGTTAACAACAACTAGCATCTAACTGCAGCTGTAAGTACAGAGTACACATGTAGTGAAGTGAACCTGGCATCCACTTACCTTCTAACTTTTAGACCATCCTGATGTGTCCCAGAAAAGGCACCCATGCTAGATATAGATATCCAACTGAAATCATGTCAGTGATGTGGTCTTTCAGAGCAAATAAAAAAGGGTCCAATATCATTCAGAATGATTACTGTGGAGAAAGCTCCAGCTTAGCCACAAACCACTGCATACAGGACACCGAAACAGATGGAAGGCCACCATAAAAGATGGACCCAGTATGCTTGCACTATGTCTGCCCGATTCAGTGGGCCATACTGTAGTATGTGTCTGATGCCCAACCACTAGTCCACCGTCTTTGCCTTCACAGTGCACCAAGTGATGGCCCAGCAAAATCAAATCTGAATCTCAATGTTTACCTTTGCTGCCAGCATTGCATGTACCAAAGTCATGGCCTTGTCCCCTGACAGCTGCACTGAAAGCACAGGCCACTTCTTCACCTATATACAGGAGCTAGCAAGCCACCATTACCACAACCACAAAGTCACAAACCAAGGTTTTCCAAGCACCATACCTGAGAACCAATAAGCCAAGAAGAACCAATCATGATCCATTCCAAGAGATTTTCCCAGTTGGCAAGGAAGTGGCAAAGGGTCAAGACAGATACTGGAGATGCCGCCACATGCTGCTGCACTTCTCCAGTTGCAGACAGGGGCCACTGCGCTGTGTACACAGCGGATGGGAAGAGGTTCGAGGTCCCATTGGCATACCTCAGTACAATGGTATTCAGTGAGCTGCTGAGGATCTCCCAGGAGGAGTTTGGATTCACAAAGGATGGCAGGATCACATTGCCTTGTGATGCATCTGTGCTAGAGTATGTGATGTGCTTGCTCAGAAGAAATGCATCAGAGGAAGTGGAGAAGGCATTCCTGAGCTCCGTAGTGATTCCTTGCCAGCATTCAAGCTATACAGTACCATTTGTGGCACTGCATCAGCAATTCGCAGTTTGTAGCTCCTGAAAACATGCAGGATTCTATATCGATTAGTCTAACACACTTTGTACTCTTGTATGTGTATAGTACTCTGATATTATTAGAAGGAGGGAAATTGTAGTCTCTCTCTCAATCTCAATGATTCTATGTTGACTCTGATAGGCATCATTCCTTGCTGCCGCTTTGAAAATTTTGTGATGTTTCAGCATATTTACCTTTGCAAGTTGCAAGGAATCAGAGCCTGGCAAACCACACCTACAGGAAAAATCAGCTTATATTATGTTTTTCTTCCATTTGAAATATATCTATGAACTTGTAGACAGGAATAGTGAATAAATAAGTGCGGACAGTCACATATTTGTAATACACAATTTTGGAGAGCAGCTTGTTTTCAATATGTATACTTCAAAGAGAATGCCAAGGGAATAGCCTGTGGGCACATACTTAGGGTAAAGGGAAATAGTTATTTGAGTTTTGACTAAAACAAGTGGTTATGGTGTATAAAAGTTTAATCGTGTAAGACTAAATGTGTTCAGAATCAGGTTGAGATGAAACACAACAGCTGAGAAACTGCGCATAAGCTTGTAGACTGGCAAAAGGTGATGCCAATTTTTGCAAGCATGAGTTCAGAATCTGTTCAAAACTCCAAACTTCGTGTCAACTTTCAAGTACAACCTGTACGACACAGAAATGGATGCATTGCTTAAAGCTGGTTGAAGGCCCACAGGAACTTGCAGGATGACGCAGAGAAATGGATGCGGCATGAGAATGCTGCAAATCAAGCAGACCACAACTAAAAAGGGTATGTGTGCACGTGAAACAAACAAATTTGGAGAAAATTTAGCAGAATTTCTACATACTATACTAGTACAGCAGTGCTAACGTATTCGATTTGGAGCCATAATCTCACCAGAACCGACGAGCTGCCCGCGCGCGGCGCACCCGCGGAGTCCACGATGACATCGCTCCGGTGGCCACAGCCCACAGCCACCGGGAAATTCCGACTATGGGCGCGCGGCGGACTCGACACGCCGCCGCCGCCGCGCCGGCGATGGCGGAAGCCGGAAGGGTCCGTAACGAGCGGCAGCCGCTCGCTCCCCCTGCTGGCCTAACGCTAACAGACGCTGATACGTGGGTCCCACGGGAAAGGCCAAAATTCGTTCTGGGCTCTGGGCTCTTCCTTTCCCGAACTTGGGAGTGAATCAACAATTCAACATGACGATTTTTTTTGATTTTGCAAAATTATACTAGCATTTCAAATTTTATCAGTTTTGACCACCAAACGCCGTGTCGCGCGGCGGCCGCCGTAGACCATGGCAGTTGAGTCTAACCGCTGTGGGCCACAGCGGTAAGGCCAACTGTTGTGGCCCACGGGAAGTCGGCAGGCAGCGGCCCCATGCATCCGTCGTGGCTCACAGAAGGCGGCAGGCAGCGGCCCATGCAGCCGTCGTGGGTCACGGCGGTTGTTTTTTTTAAAAAAATTGTAAACGACCTCAAATGAAAAAACTGCAAACATGAAAATTGTGTGTCTCGAAAAGTTATGAAACTTTGTAGCTTACAACTTTTTCATTTGATGTCGTTTAGAGCCTTAAAAAGCAATTTATACTCGGGTAGGTATAATGTGAGGAGAAAAGAAACTAAGTATGGGCACATGTGATTGTGTAGTGTAGTGACAAGGGCAGGCTCCACGCGAAGCCAAAGGTTGTGGGTTCCAACCCCACGAAGCGTGTAGCGTCGCGATTTTGCGGTTAAACCTCCCACTGTGGTTGGTGGTCAAATCTGATAAATTTCAAAACTGTCGTATAATTTTGCAAAATAACTAAATAAATAAAATTTAACATGACCTCAATGCGTTCAAATTATAAGACCCTCCACACTCGTGAAACTTCAAAACCTCTTAAAAAAACAGAATATTCCGTCCTTATGATCAATATTCTCCTTCCCATTTCTCCCGCATCCATCTTCATTCATATTTCATCTTCATCCCAAACACAACCACCAGGGCCCACTCATATATTTTGTACCCCACCCCCTCCTCCTTCTCCCACCCTCTCTCTCCCTCCTCTGCTATCGGCTCCTCCGTTGGTGCTCCTCCATCTCTCCCACAGCGCCCGCCCCCATCCGCCGGCACCCATGCCACTCCCTCTCCCCTCCGGCTCCCTCTCCCCCCTCTGCTCTCTCTCACCTCGCTCGCTCCGCCAGTTGCCGGTGCGCCCTGTTCCTTACCCTCCATCGCCGCGACAGACTCCGACGGGCGGCGGGTGGCGGGGCACCAGATTTGGCGTGGGGGCGCCCTCCGCGACGCGGCGGAGCTCCTCCACGATGGGTGGGTGACACCGGTCGCGCACTACCTCAGCCCCTCCCCTGCTCTCTCTCTCCCTAGCGACGAGGACCGGTGATGCATCCAAGGCCGCGTCGCACACGCGATTCGTCCTTGCGCGCATGGCTGCGGAGCTCCTCCGTGCTCGCATCCATGGCGGTGGAGGCGTGTATGGTGGCCATGGAGGTCCTCTCCTCTCTTCGGTAGTGGACGGTGAGGAGAGGCCGTCTCGAGGAGCGATGGGAGGAGCTTCGTCGGCGGCCTCAAGGGCGCGGTTGCGCGGGAGAAGCAGCGGCGCGGCAGCCTCTCCGTCGGCGGATCCATCAGTGCTCGAGCAGGGGTGGCCACCATGGCTTCGGGCAGACCTCCCTCTGCTCCGTCAACCGCCGGCGAAGGTCGCGTCTCGAGGTGCGGGGTGACGGCGAGCTCGAGATGCGGGGCGACGACGAGCTCGAGGTGGACCTCGCGGCACGAGCCATGGCCGCCGTGACAGCTACAACTCCGACGGACGCCGGCCGGAGGAGCTCTGCAAACTCGCTGGAACACAAGAACACACACGTACACTGAAGTATTTTCGTGCTGCCAAACGTTGCAGCATTTTCAGACTCTTGTTGCTCCTTTTATTCAGTGTTCAGTTACAAGAGCTAAGGACTCGGGAGGAACGAGCGAGCACCCGCCTTTCTCTCCACGATCCGGAACGCACGCGCCATCCCATGCACGCCTAAGACCCGGACCACGACGAGCAGCAGTCCCACGACGTCCAGACTCTGAACCGGATCAAGATAAGCTCGACCGGTGGACCTCTACCTAACCACGGCTGCACACAAACACCGTGAGCTCGTGGAACACCCAGACACGCTAACAACCTGGAAAGCAAAACTCCTAGATACTTTGAACAAGCTTGAATAGATAAACAAAGCTAACAATTCACCCCCTCAAGCTTAGTTCACTTGACTTCTATGACTCCAAGCTTCAGTTGTTGCTCAATGAACTTGTTGCGCGCCAGAGGCTTGGTTAGGATGTCCGCCAATTTCCCGTTTGTTCCAATGTATTCAACCTTCAGCTTCTTTGCTTCTGCACATTCACGAATGTAATGATAGCGAGTTTCAATGTGCTTACTTCTCTCATGGAACACCGGATTCTTGATCAAGGCAATGGTGGACTGATTATCTATCTTCAGTCCGAACGTCTTGGCTTCCTCCTTCCTCATCTCTCCCAGCATCTTTGACAGCCAAACTCCCTGACACGCTGCTGTTGCGGCCGCTATATACTCAGCTTCACACGAGCTCAGTGCCACAATGCGCTGTTTCTGAGACTGCAAACTAATTGCATTTTGCCCAAGGAAAAATAGAACACCAGACGTACTCTTCCGGGTGTCTATGTCACCGGCCATGTCGCTGTCTGTGACAACCCGCCCAGGAAAATACCGTACTATCGCCTAAGACCGATCCACTTTGGTCATTAAGCCATAGTAAAGTATCATCCTGTCGTTGGTTGCCGGATTAACGCCCGGTAAATCACTTGGACATCGAACAGAGGATCGACACATGCATTAAACTCACGCGAAGGCGAGTCCAGAGTACAACATGAATTAAACATTTTATTACAAACCATTGTTCATGACATGGAGTAAAGGTTCAGAGTTTGAAAATACAGCGGAAATAAGTTAAACTAGCGGAACGGTGAACATCACAGGAGGCCATCCGTGATGTCATCACTTGTCGTCACCCATCCGGTCAATCACACCTGCAACAACAATTTTTAAAGCAAGGCTGAGTATACTAATACTCAGCAAGACTTAACCGTCGGGTGATGACTACATCACCAACATCTAGACATGAAAGGCTTTTGGCCGGTGGAGTTTCTTTTGCTGAAACAGCTGCTAAGAGTAGATCCTTACTTTCAAAATTTTAGCACAAGTTCTAGTTGATTACCATTTCTAAATGTGCCATCTAATTCAGTCAGGAATTGGACAAGCAATTAATTCATACAACAATATTTCTCGAGTTCCATCATTATGGGATATCATGGCCAGTTGATTAAGCAGTCTCGGATAACGGTGAGAGGCCGACAATCGATTGATTTAAACCTTGCAAGGTAGACCCAAACACACGGTCGGCTGCCCCCGCGAGGACAACTCCCCAGGCCGTCCCCATAAATCTTCGGATTGAGATCGAATCTTACAGTCCCTGGTGCAGGCTATCCGGCATACCCCGCGAGATACCCGGAGTCACCATACACCACCCTTCCCGGTAGCTAGCCGGTAAGGAGATTTCTCAAGAGTAGTAACGGTAGGATCCCGTGCCGCCTCATTAAGGTACTAGGCTTACCGGCCCCATAACCGGCATGTGCTTAGTACGTTCAAAAGCTTAGCCCACATGCCCACTGGACCGGAGCCCAATCCCATGCTCTTGCCACATGAGCAATCCATTTAAGGATAACTTATGATTCCTATCTAGGAACCTATTCTTGCGAGTGACGAACATCACTCGACTTCTATCGGTCCTATAGCATAGCAGCTATCGACCTAGCATACTAGTGATAGAGCATAGGTACCTAGGGATCATGCATCTAGGGTTTCAAATCAATTCCTGAAATGTAAATGCACAATCACAGCAAACATAATTGCATAATTTTTAAAAGACGGGGTTAATGATCCGGGGCTTGCCTTCGCTGGCAAGGTTGGCCTTGGGCCCTTCTGGACTTGGGTCCAGGTCTTGAGCTACGTCCACGCTCGGCAGCTCTTTGTCGGCACCTTCGTCTCCTCCTTCCGGTACTAGCGTACGTCTGCTGGCGGAAAGATCTACACGAAGATGCAAATGCAAGATTTATTCGACGGTTTTTACTTTAATCACTCACAAACCATTTTGACAATCAAGGGTGTATTTGTTGGGCACATTCACCTAGATAAGAATACATTCAGCATACTCTTCCATAAAGGAATAATATGCAACTCTTTATTAATTATTCTTTTTGATGGTGACTGTGTACATATATATGTAAATAATTTAATTTAAGTTCACCAACAGTAGTGGGTAGGTACATTTAACCTTTTTAACATGATTTGCAACCACACTCAAGTCAGTAAGGGTGGTTCGGTGATTTCTCTTTTAGGAAGGTTATCGGTTATACATGGGTTATTCTTGTATTGTACAATTGAATAAAGTTTTCTTTGTACTTGTCATTTCATGTGAAGGCTTTTAATCATTTTCCTTTCACAAGCAAAGATATAAAAGATATTTTTATCCGTGAATAAATTCCTTATCAGCAACGAGAATTAATTACTTTTTAATTTATTTAGATAACATTTTCAAAAAAGGAAAAAGAATTAAATAAGGGCTTTCCTTTATTTAATTTCTCTTTAATAGAAAAAGGGCTTTTAAGCTTTTTATTAAGCAATTAAATTACCAAAAATTAAAGGAGAGTTTCTTAAGCCTATTAGCATCTATACTGGTCCATTGGACCCACATGTAAGTGTTGGATGCTAGGAAATTAAATATTATTGAAAATAACAAAGGTCATCTAGTGATTCAATTTAAATGCATATAAAAATAATTAAGCATCAAAATGACCCAAACTTTCTTGTGGATGCCCTCTGGTCCTAAACAAGCCTAGAGAACCAGCATGTTCACATGGAATCTCTACTGAACTTGGTTTATTAATTTACAAAGGAAAACATTCATAAATCAAGAATAATTATTTCTGTTAATCCAAAAATCATGATTAATTCACAAGATGTGCATTTTGGTATTACAAAATAGTGTGCACATGTTGGGCTCAAGAACATTAATATATTTAACATGAAAAATCATTTATGCAGTTCTTCTAGAAATAGAAAAACATTTTTATAAAAAGATTTACATTATAAATTTGTGCAATTTTTTGGCATAGGAGCTAGTCATGACCTAACACACAACATATCCAAAAATTAGCTACAGAGAACTTATGGTTTTTGAGATATTGCAGATCTAGGGTTTTCACATTTGTATTTTTCATGCAGAAACTAAAAGGAATTAGCTCAGAACAGAATAACAAAAGTTGTAGTATAAATCACCATGGATCCAACAAAATTGGTTTCACATTTTTCTGAATTTTCTGTGATTTTCTACGCAATTTACAAGAATTAGCAAAACTGTTGTACTATTGGAGTTACCTTTTTGCAATTAAGGCCCTGAAAAGAAACAAATGTTTGCAATGTAGCCCCTATGGAGGCCGGCCGGCGCGGGCTGGCCAATTCCGGCGAGGCCGGCGCGGCTCTTGACCGGGGAAGGGGCGGAGGATGGTTAGGGGATCACCTAGGACCGGTTTAGGTGCTTGGACGGGGTGGAGGTGGCCGGCGGTGGGGTGCTCGGCGGCGGGGAGGAGGAGCGGCCGCCGCGGCTACCGTGTGCCGGCGGGGGGGGGCTCAATGCGAGAGGGTTGGGGCGGTTGGCGAGCCTTGGTAGGAGTAGGAAAAGGCGGTGGCCGGTTTGGCCGGGCGCGCGGCCGGCCGGAGCCGCGACTCGCCGTGGTCGCCGACCGAGGGCGCCGGCGGGCGGCTCGCGCGGCGGGGAGGGGGCGCGCGCGCGTCGCGGCCGGGGGCGGGAGACCGCTTTATAGGGGCGCGCGAGCGGACACGGCGGAGGGCGGCGCGGGCGGGGGCACGGCGTCGGCCCGGCGGCGGCCGTACTACGGCGGGCGGGGGAGTACGGCGGCGCGGCGCGCGCCCTAGAACGCGGGCGGCGGGCCTCCTCGGCGTGCGTGCACCTCGGGAGCGAGCGGCTGCATTGGGAAGGCGCGGAGTGGCGCACGGACCGAGGCACGGCGGCGGACGGGCGGACGCGGGGCGGCGCGGTCAAGCGCGGCGGGGCGCGCGCGCGCGCGCGCGGCGCGGCGTGCGCGAGAGAGCGCCTAAATTGTGCAGACCAGCCCTGTTCAAATTAAGATTTCTCCAAAAAATTGAATAAAAGTGCACAAAGTAATGAATAGGAAAGTTGTAGATCTAACTACCCTCTACAACTTTCAAAAAGGCCATATAGTGTTTTTTTCAACGGATTTGGCAGGAACGTCGTGCCAACTTTGAATGTCGACATGTTCTGGAAAACAGGGGGTACTGTCAATCGATCAAGTTTGTTGCTAATTTCCACTCAAAATTTGAAATGCCAATCTACATGAAAGTTGTGTCCCTCAACAAGATGGACAACTTTCCTAAAGGTAGATTTTGAAGTGTTTAGGTGAATTTTGGGGAACGCGGCAAAAGTTCCGGACGACATTCGCTGACGTCAACGGTCAAGTGGGGTTTGACCGTGTCTTTGACCAAGGATTGACTACGGGTGTGTGCAGGCTTGGTCAAGGGGTTCACTGGGGTTCATTGGTGAGGTTTTCGGGTGATGACCCAGGTTGACCTAGGTTTGACCGGGGTTTGACTGGTTTGACCCGGCTGATCCGGTCATTAGCGTTAATGACGGTAATTAAAAACCTGGGGCGTCACAGTAGCCGACCAGCGCCATCCTGCCGCCTTGCTTCGTGTACATGCACCCATAGCTGATCGTCCCGGCGACATAGCGCAACACTCGCTTGACTGCCGCCAGGTGCTCGGTGGTGGGCTTCTCCATGAATCGACTCACGTACCCCACCGCATACGCAATATCCGGCCGAGTGTTAACGAGGTAGCGTAGACACCCGACGAGGCTTCGGTACTCCGTTGCATTCGTCACTGGTGCCACACTGTTCTTACTCAAGTTGAACCGGGGCTCCATAGGAATGTGCACTGGATTACATCCTGTCAGCCCTGCTTTGTCCAATATTTTCTTTGCGTAGGCACTACGGTTCAAAGAGATTCCCTCACCGCTTTGCTTCACCTCAATACCTAGGTAAAACCGAGAGGCCCGAGGTCACTCATCAAAAACAACTCGGTCATCTCCTTCTTGAACATGTTGATCTCCTCTCGTGTCACCACCGTGATTATCGGATCATCAACATATACCTCTACCGAACAACCTCTTGAACCCAACTCCTCTTGCATACGCTCCATGCTCACTCGTACTCTGCCTAAAACCAATTCTGCAGAGACTTCTGTCCAGCTTGATGTTCCAGGCCCGGGGAGCTTGGCGCATCCCATACAAAGCCTTGTCGAGCTGCAGCACTTTCTTCTCTTCCCTTTCCTTCACAAAGCCAGGTGGCTGGACCACATACACCTCCTCGCACAACTCACCATTGAGAAACGCAGATTTTACGTCCATATGATGAACTGTCCAATTCTCCTGGGCTGCAATGGCAAGTAGCATCCTCACTGACTCGAGCCGCGCCATAGGTGCAAACGCATCTTCATAATCCAGCCCTGGTTTCTGGACATACCCTTTGGCCACCAATCTGGCCTTGTGCTTAGCCTTCTTCAACTTGAACACCCACTTTAGCCCAATTGCGCGCTGACCTGCAGGGAGCTTTGTGAGGTGCCATGTCTTGCTTCTCTCAATGGCTGCCATCTCCTCCAACATAGCTGCTCGCCATGCACCGTCCTGCTCAGCTTCAGCAAACGTCGCGGGCTCCTCCCCGCCAACAAGCCGCAGCTCATAGGCCAAGAGCAGCTGATCGTAGAGAAGTTCCCGCTCGACCTGCCCTGGTACTTCCCCGTCGCCAATGAGATCATGAACGCCACGTACCTTCAGCGGGCAACTGCTGTCGTGGTCAGCGTCGAGGTTCGCGCTCTGCAGCACCGTCCCCTCGCTCTGCGCCGACGCGTTCCCTCTCTCCAGCGCTGCACCTGGTGGTGTCGCAGGCGCGCCAGCGAGCGTTGGTGTAGGTGTTCGAGTTCCTGGTGTCGTCGCCGACGTTGGTGTGGGTGGCGTCTGGGTTGGAGAAGTCGCGCCTGGTGGTGTCGCAGGCGCGGTCGACGTCGGGGCACTCGCGGTCGACGGCGAGGATGTCGTGGTCGACGTCGGGGCAGCATCATCAGTTTGCTCACCCCCTGCTGCCCAGATGTCGTTCACCACGAACTCGGGTATGGCGTGGTCACCATCTCCCCACGGCCAGCTCGCATCCTCATCGAACACGATGTCACGGGAGATGTGGATGCGCTACGACACAGGGTCGAACACCCTGTAGGCCTTGGTACCGGGTTCATAGCCAAGCAGCACCACCTTCTTGCTTCGGTCCTCCGGCTTGTTCAGGTGCGGCTTCACGTTCTTCACATGCGCCACGCACCCGAACATGCGCAGGTGTTCCATCGCTGGCTTGACGTCGTGCCACACCTCGTATGGCGTCTTCCCGGACAAGCTCTTGGTGGGGGCACGGTTGAGCAGATAGATTGTTGTGACCACCGCCTCCCCCCAGAACTCAGCAGGGACCTTCCTCGCCTTCAACAAGCTTCTCGCCATTGCCACAACCATTTGATTGCGGCGCTCCACGACTCCATTCTGTTGTGGAGAGTATGGCGCCGACAAATGACGCCTCACCCCCTGATCTGCACACCATTCTCCAAACTCAATTGATGTGAACTCACCCCATTATCTGTGCGCAGTACCCGCAGCACCCTTCCAGTCTCAGCTTCGACGCACGCCTTCCATTGCTTGATCACCGTCGGCGCCTCGTCCTTGGTGCTGAGCAGACGCACCCACATGTACCTCGACTTGTCATCGACGAGCAGCAAGAAGTGGCGCCTCCCTACTGGAGTCGCCGGTGAGATGGGGCTGCAAAGATCGCCATGGACCAAGTCCAGCAATCCCTACGACCTGTACTTCGCTGCCGCCGGGAACGTGGTGCGGCGCTGCTTCGTCGCCACACAGCTGGTCCACTTGCTCGATGACAGGGAGCCCGCGCACCATGTTGTCACGGGCGAGTTTGCGAAGCGCGTAGAAGTGAAGGTGCCCGTACCGCTCGATGCCATCACCAACGCCGTGCTCTGATACCAGATGACAGCTACAACTCCGACGGACGTCGGCCGGAGGAGCTCTGCAAACTCGCTGGAACACAAGAACACACACGTACACTGAAGTATTTTTGTGCTGCCAAACGTTGTAGCGTTTTCAGACTCTTGTTGCTCCTTTTATTCAGTGTTCAGTTACAGGAGCTAAGGACTCGGGAGGAATGAGCGAGCGCCCGCCTTTCTCTCCACGATCCGGAATGCACGCGCCATCCCACGCACGCCTAAGACCCAGACCACGACGAGCAGCAGTCCCACGACGTCCAGATTTTGAACCGGATCAAGATAAGCTCGACCGATGGACCTCTACCTAACCACGGCTGCACACAAACACCGTGAGCTCGTGGAACACCCAGACACGCTAACAACCTGGAAAGCAAAACTCCTAGATACTTTGAACAAGCTTGAACAGATAAACAAAGCTAACACGCCGCCCCTCCCGCCGGCAATTCTCCTCCCCCACGTCGGGCCTGGACCTCCCTCTCCCCTCCCCTCCCCTCCCCTCCTCGGCCAGCGGCGGCAGCTCATCTTCTCTTCATCCCTACAACAACACCTCATGTGGTCTCGCGAATCGTCCTTCCCATGTGTTCGCATCTCCTGGGGATACGAAGGAGAATCGGGGGAGACGGGAGGGGGGGGCTGGAAAAATCTCCTCCACAGACTTTTCAAGTTCACCTGTGCGGTCGTGCGGATGGTCTGGTCTGAGGTCCCTTCCAGCCAGTCAGCGCCGCCGCCCTCATCGCCTTCGACCCCTCGTCCCATATGCGCGCCCACCGGACGCAGGATTTGCAACCGGCTGTCATTTATCCAACAGCACAGCCGCCCGAGTACTGCCGAGTCACGTGACGGGCCCCACTCGCTGAACCAGATCATCTCCCTCCCTCGTCTCCTCCATAGCAGTCCAACAATCCCTCTCTCATTCCCTTCATTTTCTCTCGTGTGTGCCTAGGGTTCCACCGGCGGCGGTAGGTGGCGCGCGCAGTGGTGGACCCTCCCTCGGCGAGGGGAGCTGCTGCCTCGACGGTGGCCCCCGTCAAGGGTCGCGGCATCTCCCGGCGAGGGCGCGCGGCGGCGGATCCTCCCCCCGGCCGAGGGGGAGCCGCCGCCCACGACGGCGGCCCCCGACAACGGGCGTGGCATCCCCCCGGCGAGGGTGCGCGGCGGCGGACCCCCGGCGAGGAGTGCGGCGGTGGTGTGGCGGCGTCCCCCTGCGGCGGCCCCCTCCCTCCCGGCGAGGAAGCGCCCCTACGGCGGCGGCTTCCCCGCAGCCACTGCGCCGGCAAGATGAGGCCTCCTCAGATCCCCCTCCTCCTCCCCCCTCTCCGTCCCCCTTCCTCCACCCACGTCTCCTATTCTTCCTCCCTAGGGGCGTGCGTCTCCTCCCTTCCTCTCTCTCTCTCCCCTCATTGTCTCTTGTTCCCTCTGCGATTCATCCTTGTAGGCCTCAAATCCAATGATTTTGCGCAGTAGGTAGCAGATGGTTAAGTTTTGCGCAGTAGGTAGCAAATGGTTAGGTTACGGTGTGAGCTAACATGGTTAAGTGCATGTAGACTCAAATATCCAAATATTGGAGGTCAATTTGCATTGCTAGGTTGATTAATTGGTGTGTGAAACTGTGAATCATATAATCTCCCGGTCGGTTTACTATGCTGCCCATCAGCTAACAATCTGTTGAAAAAATGTTGCCTAGTATTTCTTAGTTTCCTACCTCGTTTGCTTGGTTGTTTCCTGCTGCTAGATGCTTTATACTGATTGCAAGTTTCCCCTATGGGCAAAGTTGAGGGATTATTTTCTGTAGCTACTGGAATAATCGACAATATTCTTCAGTGTGTCTACAGGCCAAATTGGCTCCCCTTCTCGCAAGAGCTAACCTTGTGATCGCCAGAGACATTGAGTGGGCAAGCATCATGTTTGCTTTTGAGCAGGTGACTTATGTGCATAGATGAGTGCATGCATGACTTACATTTCTGTTTTCGGATGCTTCTCCATTTCTTTTCATGATCTTATATATGTCTGAATTGCAGGAGAGCAGATATATAATGGACCCACTCTTTCCACAATTTGTAAGTTTTATTCTGTCTTAGTTATATAATTGGTTTTCTTTGCTCTATGATCCGCATTATATATTCTAAATTTTATATTTCTTAAGTGTTGACTTCCTTTTTTCCCCAATATCTAGCCAGTAGCTTTTATTCGAGAGAAAAGCAACGTTATCTTTAGGCAGGTATGTCTATGGGGTTGCTTGATCCTGAGTAATTTTGTGGACCGAGTCAAGGGTCAGGAGATTTCAATTAAACTGCATAGCAGTCCTCTAGTCTCTATGTTTGTGACATCTGATTTGGATTATGTGTTTTGGATTATAGACATCTTTTGTTCTTGTTGAAGGATCAGATGTCGACTAGAGAGGGGGGGAGTGAATAGGAGCCGGTAAAAATTCTTTCCAAAGAACCCGGCCTATACCCTAGTCAAACCCCGGTCACACACGAGCGATGGATCGAATCACACACCAATCGCCAAGACCACGAGGTTATGGATCAACCTCTAGCCTTAGGAACGATTCCTTGAAACACACGCGGAAGCACGAAAGAAGGAGGGGAGGAATCGAACCAAGAGACAAAGCACACAGGCTCTGGCGGACCGTCCGGCCAGGAGGGGCGGACCGTCCGCACTGGCCTCGCGGACCGTCCGGCCTGATGCCGCGGACCGTCCGCGCCAACCCTGCGGACTGTCCGGCCCTACGCCGCGGACCGTCCGTTAAAGCACACAGAACCACCAGAAGCGACCCGGGAAAAACGGACCGTCCGCCAAGGCCGGGCGGACCGTCCGCGCGGGTCACGGACCGTCCGCTACTCAAGCTCGGACCGTCCGCAAACCACCGCAACAAAAACCAAAAGCCAAACCGGATCGAAAGCAAGGACGCGCAAGAACACGACGAACACGCGACGAACCCTAGCCGCGCGGACCGTCCGCCGGCACCGCGGATCGTCCGCGGTGCGGACAGAGCGAGAAAAACGCGCGACCCCGAAAGTCAACTCCCCCAAATCATCATCGGATTTCCCAAACGGTTGAAGCTATGGAGACAAGGGTTTGGGGACTTGAAAAGCGTCACACAAGGATGCTATAGCCCAAAAATCTTGCCTCCTAACTCCCTAAATCACCGGGAATCGCGAATCCTTTGAGCACCACCAAAAGCTAGAGCACCGAACGAAAAACTGCGAATCCAAGTGGTTTCCCGGCGTTTGAGGGCACAAGATCAATCACAAAGATACACGAGACATCAATCCATGTTTTCCTTAAAGAAATCCGGGGAGAAACCCACTCAAAACCGCGGAATCGAACCGGGAACAAAGGCACGAAAACAAGCACAAAAAGGCCACGAAAACACAACCCCGAATCTTCTATACAAACCAGGAAAGATTCACAAGGTCTAGCATGCCGCCCTAGCATCCATCCCTCTCAACAAATCTCTCATGAAGCTCTCATGCTAGCCTAGAGAAAATGGAAGAAAAAATAGCTACGAAAATGAGGAAGAGGAGGGAGGAAATGAAACCCTAAGTCGCGGAAAGAGAGAGCCATCCACACACACTCATAGCTTATATATCAGGTCCCGCCGGAGTGGTAAATGACTCGACTACCCCTAACTAAACTACTGGCGATACAACCCACGTAGGGGCATTTAGGTAATGTTTGTGGGTCTTGCCATCGGACGGCCACACCTTTGCCGCACCCCGCGTCCTCCCGACGCAAGCCATGCGATCCCGTCGCGTGTCCTCCGCCTCGAAGCTTCCCGACACGCACGGGTCCCGTCTCCGTCGTGTTGGGACCCTCGGACTTGGTTTTGAGGCCCAAACCAAGAAACCGTCCGCCGATGGTTTTGTGGGCAAACCACCAAACCCCGCGTGCCCGGTCCGGCCTCCCGCCAAACCACTTGACTCGACCGCCACCGTGCACCGGCTCGTCTGTCCATGACTTCGTCTTGCTCGTGTCGCCACCATGTGGCCCGCACCCGCCCCGCCGTCCACCGGGTCCCTCGAACCGAGCCTACTTGTCTCTCCATCTCCCGGAGGCCCCTCAAGGCCGAAGACCTTTCGCGCCCGTTCTTCACCCGCAACAACACGAACTAGGCCGCAGTCTACACCTGCGCACTAAGCCAAGAGTCAGTCCAACACCCGTTGTCAATCACTCATCACTGAGGAGCGGTCATCCATCGACCACCGGGACGCTCCTGGTCCTCAATCTCCCCCTTGATGAGTGCATTGACAACACACAACGCGAAATGAAATTCAGAGAAAAGAGAAAGGAAGAAGAAAGAAAAACAAAGAAACTCAACTCATGACCAAAACCGAAGAAAGGCGAAGAAAGGTCACAAGCCAAGCAAAGCACAAACTCCACACCGAAAACAGCAAGAAAGCTCCCCCTGAACAAATGCAAGCTCCCCCTGAACATGTGGATGCAAATTTCCAAATTTCAGCTCACCTCTTCTGAATTTTCTGAATTTTCATTAAGCTCACCTCTTCTCCCCCTTGTTGACAATGTATGAATCAAGGTGAAAATGCAGAAATGCAAAGCAAAGCATATAAACATCTACATGAGCTTCTCAAATAGGACAAATCTAGTGTCCAAGGCTAAAAATGAGACAAAGATTACACATTTGAATCATAGCATAGTCAAAGCATTGCCACAAGTAATATATGAAAATACAAGCATGTGACAGAGCAAAATTTTCAGATTTAAGCAGTTTTACCAAAAGAAGGCTCGCTTCACATGTAAAAGCCTATCCATGTCACACTTGAGACACAAACATGCATACCATTCAAAGATCATACAAGGATATCAAATTCTCAGCAAAAGATCATGGCAAACACCCATAAAGCAAAGCATGTCATGTCAAAGCTCATGAGCCATGTGTCCACTTCGGGGAGACTTCTCCACTGGTGAACATCATGCAACATGTTTTGCACCCATATGTGAAAGATAAGACATTTTAAGCATAGACATGATGGATGGAGCATTTTTCAAGCATACACACTTCTTTTCAAGATTAATTCATTTTATGGTACATGAAGTGCCTTTGCGGCAAAAAGAAGCTTATGCTCCCCCATGAATGCAACATAGGCTAAACATTCACAATGATATTCGGCCTTTGGCCCAAATGCAAGAACAAGGCATCCAAGCACAATCTAAGCATGAAAAGCACATTTAGACCAAACTGTGACATGGATACACAACTACACACGAGTAGAGCACATTTCATCAAAAATTAGTCAAGATTAGCATTTATTTCAAAAAGGGATATCTCACCACACATATATCTCAAATATTCCAAGTGCATAGCCTCACATTACCATTTCTCCACACATATGACCAATATCTCACAACTAGCCAAACAGACTCAAATATGGCATATGAAAGAAGCTCATCATCCTAAAATGCAATATGATACAAATGCAACATGATATATGACAAGATGGCTATCCTACCATGGTTTATACATCAAGCAAAGCATGTATATACATCAAAGTAAACATGGTATGATACATATAATACACAAAGGAAATCCCCCAAGAATCAACTAGAAAGGGCAACAAACCCCAAGTTCCCCCCGCAAGCGCACAAATGTAGCTTGGTCGAGAGGCTTTGTGAAAATGTCTGCAAGCTGATCTTGGGTAGGGACATGGCTCAACACAATGGTTCCTTTCTCCACATTGTCCCTCAAGAAATGATACCTCACTTCTATGTGTTTGGTTCTGGAGTGAAGCAATGGGTTCTTGGCTACGCTTATGGCACTGGTGCTACCACAAAGAAGTGGGATCTGGGTGCACTCCTCACCAAAGTCTCTCAAAGTATATGAAATCCACAACAGCTGGGAACAGCAACTCGCGGCTGCAACATACTCTACCTCGGTGGTAGACTGAGCTACACTAGAGCGCTTTGCGGGAAGACCATGAAACCAACGAAGACCCAAGAAACTGGCAAGTACCAGAAGTAGACTTCCTCTCGACTCGACAACCAGCAAAATCCGCATCAGAAAAACCATGAAGGGAAACAGTCAAGGAGGACGAATACCAAAGGCCAAGACCAGGGGCAGACTGTAGGTACCTGAAAATCCTCTTGACGGCCTGTCGATGTGATGTCCTCGGTGAAGCCTGAAAACGAGCGCACAGACACACGCTGAACTGTATGTCTGGACTCGTCGCCGTCAAGTAGAGGAGGGAGCCGATCATGCTCCTGTACTCCCGCTGGTCCACTGGTTCTCCGTCCTCATCCGCATCCAAAGTGGCCGTACTCCCCATGGGAGTCGACATCGGCTTCACATCTTGCATCTGGAACTTCCTCAGCATGTCTTTCGTGTACTTGGTCTGGTGCACAAATGTACCGTCCTTCACTTGCTTGATCTGCAGCTTGAGAAAGTACTGCAACTCGCCCATCATGCTCATCTCGAACTCCCTGCTCATCTCGAACTCCCTGCTCATCTCATCTGCAAACTTGGCAACAAGGTTATGTGACGAGCCACCAAAGACAATATCATCCACGTATATCTGAACAATCAACAAGTCATTTCCATGATTGAGGAGAAACAATGTCCTATCCATGGTACCCATCACAAAACCTCTGCTCAAAAGAAAACCTCTCAATCTCCCATACCAAGCACGGGGCGCCTGTTTCAACCCATACAGAGCCCTTTTCAACCTGTATACCCTGTGTGGGTACAACTCGCTCTCAAACCCAGGTGGTTGCTTCACATACACCTCCTCCTCTATGACCCCATTCAGAAAAGCACTCTTCACGTCCATCTAAAACAACTTGAACCCTTAAGCCACGGCAAAGGCTAGAAGGATCCGAATTGCCTCAAGACGGGCCACAGGAGCAAAGGTCTCCTCATAGTCGATCCCCTCCTTCTGACTAAACCCCTGAGCAACAAGTCTGGACTTGTTCCTCACAACCATCCCATTCTCTCCCTCTTTGTTCTTCCAAACCCACTTGGTTCCTATGGGATGGAAATTTGGAGGTGGTTCAACTAACTCCCACACCTGGTTCCTCTCAAAGTTTTCCAACTCCTCATGCATAGAATTGACCAAGTTTGCATCAGATAAAGCATGTCCAATGTCCTTGGGCTCAAAGGTGGCAACAAAAGCAGCATGAGCAAAATGAGAGGAATTTCTGGACCTTGACCGTGTAGTGCGTTCATCGATGTTCCCAATGATCTTCGACAGGGGATGCACTTCTTGAATCCGCCGGGGAGCCTCACGCCTCGAGACTACCTCCCCCTCAACTTCGCCTTCTCTCGCTTTGGTCCTCTTGTTGTACCGTCGTTGTCCATGAAGTAGACGGTCCATGCTCCATAGTGGTCGTAGGGGAAGTAGTGGGTACACATTCAGCTTCAGGCGCATGGTTCTCCCCATCATCATCTCCAGCTTCGTCCTTCTCCTCTTCAAAGAGGTCCTCGACCATCTCTTCATCACCTGCACATTCAAAGCCAAGAGAGGTACATGGCATTGTCTCGTCGAAGGTTACCTCGCAAGTCTCCATGATTTTGTTAGTCTCAAGGTTAAGCACCCTATAGGCTCTAGAGTGGTTAGCATAGCCAAAGAAAATACCATCACTAGACCTAGCCTCAAACTTGTCGAGTTTTCCCTTCTTAAGAATAAAGCACTTGCAGCCAAAGACTCGGAAATGACTCACCTTGGGTGCCCGACCATGCATAAGCTCATAACAGGTCTTCTTCTTGAAAGCTCGCAATAAAATCCTGTTGGAAACATGACAAGCCGTATTGACCGCCTCAGCCCAATACCTCCTAGGAGTCCTGTGCTCATCGAGCATCGTCCTAGCCATCTCACAAAGAGTCCGATTTTCCTTTCCACGACTCCATTTTGAGGGGGCACATAAGGGGTCGAATACTGATGTTCAAGACCTAGATCACGACAAAAGGCATCAAAACGAGAGTTCTTGAACTCTGAGCCATTATCACTGCGGATAGCTCGAATAGCATTCCCATGCCTCTCGTTCTTCAACATCACGATCAGATCTCGAACAAAACCAAATGTCTCACTCTTATCTTCCAAGAAAAACACCCAAGCATAGCGAGAGTAATCGTCCACCACAACAAGGACATACCACTTCCCACCCACCGAGCGAACTCGAGCTGGCCTAACAAGGTCCATATGCAACAGCTCTGTCGGACGCTCGGTCATGACATCGGTCAGGGGTGGATGGGGAGTGGCTACCATCTTGCCATGCCTACAAGGAGCACAAACCAAATCCTTCTCAAGCTTCAACCTCGGCAATCCTCGGACAATGTCAAGACCACTCAAGCGGGAAACCAAATCAAAGCTCAAGTGTCCCAACCGCCTATGCCATTTCCACAAATCAAAAGAAGGACCGGCCATCAAACAACGAGCAGGACCCAAAGAACGAGAGAAATCAGCCCTGAAAATCTGACCCTCGGGGATGATCATACAGACAAGATCACCTCGAGAATCAAGCAAATGAGACTCGCCAGACTTGAAACGCACCTCAAAACCCTCATCAAGCAACTGAGAAACCGAAAGCAAATTGAAACCCAAAGACTTCACAAGAGCCACTCTCTTTAACGTTACCTTGTCACTCACATGCACAACACCCTCCGAAAGCACCCTTCCTCGTCCATTGTCCCCAAATGTGATGTACAGCTTTTCCTTCACTGGGGTGAGACTGGAGAACCACTTCTTATCTCCGGTCATGTGTTGGGAACATCCGGAGTCAATCAACCAAATGTTCTCCAAGCCTCCTGCCTCATCCTCCGAGTCGGAGTCGCTGTCTTCCTTCTCGCTCTTCTTGCTGCTTGAGCTATGGGCCATGCCACAAAAGCCCTCAAGCGCCATACAGCTCAACCCGCTGAGGTTCCGGCTTGCACTCTTCTTGCCCTTGCGCCTCCCGGCGTCTTCATCTTCGCCGCTTGAGCTTGATCGCTCCTCGCTTGAGCTTGAGTCAACGTCGCTCGCACCGGCCACCATCGCTCTTGCCTTGTTCTTCTTGTAGCCGCTCTTGCTCGGTCGCCGCTTGTCCTTGTCCTTGCTCTTGGACTTGTTGAAGTGCTTGCCCTTGGAGGAGTACTTGTCTTCACGCCTCGGGTGCGCCTTGTACTCGTTCACCTTGTACTTGTTCTCCTCAGCTTCCGGGCACTCGGCAATGAAGTGGCCACGCTTGCCACACTTGTAGCACGTCCCTGAGCTCCGCCTTGCGTTCCTCTGACTCTCGTGTAGCCGATCAAACCTCCTTGAGAGCAAGGCCAGCTCCTCCTCGCCCAGCACATCAAACTCCTCATCTGGAATGGACATAAGAGAAGACAAGGAAAACTGTCGACAGGAAGGGTTAGATTTTCCCTTTGATCCGCCCACAAGAGCAAGACTATGGTCAGTCGAGCCCTCATGCTTGGATTGCAACTTCCTGTCAACCTCAGCCGACTTGAGCTTAGAAAAGAGGTCATCCAACTCAATAGTCAAGTGCTGCCCAGACTCCTTGATGGCCTCAACATTAGCACCCCAAACATTTGGGTCCAAGACATGCAAGAGCTTCAAAGCCTGATCATGCTCGGTGTACGGAAAATCCTCAACATTAGCTTTCATGTTGTTCACGATGGCGGTGAACCTCTGAAACATCGCATCAATGTCCTCACCGGGAAGTGGAGTGAAATTCTCATATTGCATCCGGTAAGAGACAAAGAGGCGAGCCTTCACATGGTTATCACCACCGTGAGCAACCAACAACTTCTCCCAAATTTGCCAAGCAAGATTCAAATGGTGAACACGCTCAAACTTTGGATCACACAAGCTCCGGACCAAGTGATCAACGGCTTTTGCATTAGCCTCATACTTGGCCTTAGCACCGGCATCGGTCACCATGAGAGTATGGATGTTGGCCGGAATAGCATAGGTCTTGTCAAGCACAATGAAATCCAACAGCTTTCCACGGAGAAAGATCATCATACGAGCCGCCCACTTGTGGTAACCCTTGCCATCGAAGTGCGGCGGACCGCCCCGCTCAACGTACGCCATCTTAGGATTCGGGACTTGTCAAAGTCGCAAAGAATCCGGCACCAAGCTCTGATACCAATTGAAGGATCAGATGGCGACTAGAGGGGGGGAGTGAATAGGAGCCGGTAAAAATTCTTTCCAAAGAACCCGGCCTATACCCTAGTCAAACCCCGGTCACACACGAGCGATGGATCGAATCACACACCAATCGCCAAGACCATGAGGTTATGGATCAACCTCTAGCCTTAGGAACGATTCCTTGAAACACACGCGGAAGCACGAAAGAAGGAGGGGAGGAATCGAACCAAGAGACAAAGCACACAGGCTCTGGCGGACCGTCCGGCCAGGAGGGGCGGACCGTCCGCACTGGCCTCGCGGACCGTCCGGCCCGATGCCGCGGACCGTCTGCGCCAACCTTGCGGGACCGTCGGGCCCTACGCCGCGGACCGTCCGTTAAAGCACACAGAACCACCGAAGCGACCGGGAAAAACGGACCGTCCGCCAAGGCCGGGCGGACCGTCCGCGCGGGTCACGGACCGTCCGCTACTCAAGCTCGGACCGTCCGCAAACCCACCGCAACAAAAACCAAAAGCCAAACCGGATCGAAAGCAAGGACGCGCAAGAACACGACGAACACGCGACGAACCCTAGCCGCGCGGACCGTCCGCCGGCACCCGCGGACCGTCCGCCGTGTGCGGACAGAAAGCGGAAAACGCCCGACCCCGAAAGTCAACTCCCCCAAATCATCATCGGATTTCCCAAACGGTTGAAGCTATGGAGACAAGGGTTTGGGGACTTGAAAAGCGTCACACAAGGATGCTATAGCCCAAAAATCTTGCCTCCTAACTCCCTAAATCACCGGGAATCGCGAATCCTTTGAGCACCACCAAAAGCTAGAGCACCGAACGAAAAGCTCGCGAATCCAAGTGGTTTCCCGGCGTTTGAGGGCACAAGATCAATCACAAAGATACACGAGACATCAATCCATGTTTTCCTCAAAGAAATCCGGGGAGAAACCCACTCAAAACCGCGGAATCGAACCGGGAACAAAGGCACGAAAACAAGCACAAAAAGGCCACGAAAACACAACCCCGAATCTTCTATACAAAGCAGGAAAGATTCACAAGGTCTAGCATGCCGCCCTAGCATCCATCCCTCTCAACAAATCTCTCATGAAGCTCTCATGCTAGCCTAGAGAAAATGGAAGAAAAAATAGCTACGAAAATGAGGAAGAGGAGGGAGGAAATGAAACCCTAAGTCGCGGAAAGAGAGAGCCATCCACACACACTCATGGCTTATATATCAGGTCCCGCCGGAGTGGTAAATGACTCGACTACCCCTAACTAAACTACTGGCGATACAACCCACGTAGGGGCATTTAGGTAATGTTTGTGGGTCTTGCCATCGGACGGCCACGCCTTTGCCGCACCCCGCGTCCTCCCAACGCAAGCCATGCGATCCCGTCGCGTGTCCTCCGCCTCGAAGCTTCCCGACACGCACGGATCCCGTCTCCGTCGTGTTGGGACCCTCGGACTTGGTTTTGAGGCCCAAACCAAGAAACCGTCCGCCGATGGTTTTGTGGGCAAACCACCAAACCCCGCGTGCCCGGTCCGGCCTCCCGCCAAACCACTTGACTCGACCGCCACCGTGCACCGGCTCGTCTGTCCATGACTTCGTCTTGCTCGTGTCGCCACCATGTGGCCCGCACCCAGTCCCGCTGTCCACCGGGTCCCTCGAACCGAGCCTACTTGTCTCTCCATCTCCCGGAGGCCCCTCAAGGCTGAAGACCTTTCGCGCCCGTTCTTCACCTGCAACAACACTAACTAGGCCGCAGCCTACACCTTCGCACTAAGCCAAGAGTCAGTCCAACACCCGTTGTCAATCACTCATCACTGAGGAGCGGTCATCCATCGACCACCGGGACGCTCCTGGTCCTCACTTGTACACATCTCCTTCAATTCTCCAATTGTGCGATGCTATAATATTGATTCTTTTCGTACACAAACTCTATGCATCAGGCAACATTTTGTTATAAAATAGACAACACCTTGTTATAATTTAGGCAATAATTTGTTAGAATCTAGGGTTTTCTTTTTGTTTTCTTTTTGTTTGCTTTTTGTTCTCTGCACGGTTCCATGGATCGTGGATAGGGTTCTTCTGATTGATTTGGCTGGAGGCGATGGTAATTCTTTCCTGACATTGTCTTCCGCTTGCCACACATCCTGCTATTCTTCCATTGATAGGTTTTTGGTGATCTGCTGGTTAAGGTTATTTCTAGAGGTTTGATTTCATCCGTTTCTTATTTGAAGAATGCCATAAGATTAGTTCTGATTATTTTCTTGGTTCTTTTTTTTCTTTCCTCAGTTTTTACCTAATTAATGAGGCAATGTTCCATGGATCCTACCGTTCTTTGTGTTGTGCTATTTGTCGCCGGCTTAGTAATGAGGATAGTTCTACAATCCACGGTGTTGAGGTAGAGAGATATCAGGATTGTCCTGCAGTACCTATTAGTATATACAGACATCACTGACTATATACCAGGCAATGAACTAAACAATGCCTGTGGATATGGACCCATGGGAATATGATCTAGCACTACTAGATTTATATTTAAGCATTTTTTCAACCATCAGTGTTTATGCATTTTTTCAACCATCAATTTTTTGATGTTTTATCTCAACTGATTTGATCTCTTTTTCCAATACACAGGAGGTGGCTTGAGGAACCTGTACGCTTGAAGGTTAGGGGGCTCGAGGAGTGGGGAGTGGAAACCTACACGCTCCAAGGTGGAGAGAGAGGAAGTTGTATGATCAAATGTGAGACTACATGGTTCACCCTATCACCAGGCTAAGGATTTCTTTGCAACTTATTTTTATATCGCATTTCTTATTTTTCACCCTCTATTTGTGTTTTTCATGTACACATGGACTGCCACAAATTTGTTGCGGTTGAGGGGGGATTTTGAGGATCCAGTGTTAGAGGAGGGAGCGAGGGAGAGGGGGAGAGCCTGGCACACTCTGAAGGTGAGAAAAATTTTCCAGAGTTGTTCTGAACATTTTTTCCAACTTATTATAAAACTGGACACTAGTAATTAGGCAACAATTTTGTTTAAAGTTAGCCAATAGTTTGGTATTATTGCGCCAATAATATGGTCATACCTAGGCAAAATGACATGGTTTAAAAGGTATAAAATTCTTATGCGGCAGGATAATTAGGGTATCGAGTGGGGTAACACCAATTGACTAGTTCTGAAGTGTGATTGGTTCCTAAGTTTTCAGAGATGCATGTCCCGAAGTGTGATTGGTTCCTAAGTTTTCAGAGTTGTTCACGGATCTATGCACAATTTTTCCAACTTATTATAAAACTGGACCCATTTAAGCAACACTTTTTTAGACTTAGGCAACAATTTCTTAGTAAGTTTCCAATAATATGGTCATATCTAGGCAACATGACATGAGAATTGTTATGGATAAAATTCTGATGTAGCAGCATAAGTGGGTGTAAGGGGGCCATCTGTTCAAGTTACATTCTGCTGGGTGCCGGGGGTGCTATGTTGCCTTAGTCTTTCATGCATGGAGCTTGCAGCGCTCGCCCATTGTTTCTTTTTTATTTCTTTACGCTATGTGCATTACCTAATTTTTGTATCTGTTGTGAACATGTTGGGCACTAGATAAAACTCATACAATGGCTAAAAGAAGGAAGAATGATTCGAGACCCCACCAGGGACAAATGGGGTACATCTGCTATTTTTTCATTTTTTTTTGCCAACCAGTGCGTGCCCCTTGTGTGTGGAGCAATCAGTGTAGTGACTCCCTGACATATGTGTGCAAATTTCATTTTTTTTTCATGTAAATGTGATCACCTGTCAATCATTTTTTTAGCGGCTTCAGTTCCTAGCTCTCTGTAATGCTTCTGAATGTGATTGCCATCATCAGTTTCTTTACAGAAACTTAACATTATTTGGGACTCAAATTAGCATAAGTTAGCCACCAATTTTAGATGATTGAAAAAGCAACTCAACCAACCAGATAATAAAAATAGTATATAGCTGTATGTTTGAAATGTCTTCTCCAAAACTGTGCTTATCATGGAGTTGATCAACAATGTAGCTAAAGCTCATGGTTTGTCTTTTTTACTTCACCATGCTGTGAATTGTGCCTTGCTTTTGGCACTGATTGACCAAACTTCACTGCAGTCCAAGTTTCATCAGGATAATTGTATAGTCTAGCAACATAAATGCAGTTACTCATTTGCAGCAATTTAGTGTATGCACACTAATTATTTTCTATTCTAGTTTATCGTTTCTGGTGTATGCATGCTTCTAAACCTGTAAGTTAAATGGTTCCATGCATTTAATTTCTCAAGTTTAGTAGCCAATTATATGATCACGTGGTAGGTAATAAAATTGACAGAGGATGCAAATTGTTTTCAAGTTGTGGATTTGTGCAAAAATAAGTTTAGTAGCCAATTCATATGTTTTTACTTGATTAGTATTGAGCATTCCAATTTTTTCCTACCCATTTTCTTTGCACCCATTCATTTGTTTAACTAGCTGGTAGTTGTTGGATGGCAACATGAAGACCATGACCACCCCCCCCCCATGTTCTTCAAATCACAGGGTTAAAACAGTAGTGGTTGAGCACTTGGCTTTTTCCCTTTTTATCGTGTCGTTTTTCTTTATCACCCTCTCAAATAATTTAAACAGCAACTTAACATTCTTTGGTACTCAAATTAGTGGAAAGTAGCCACCAATTTAGCTTCTTCGAAAAGCAACTCAATCAACCTGTCAAAAACATAGTATATAGCCTAAAATGTTCCTACTTGTAATTGGTCCTTTTAAATCACCATTCATTTATGACTACTCCCTCCGTCCTGAAATATAAGGCATTCAACGGTTCAAAATTTGTCCTTAAATATAAGGCATCATAGAAGTTTTTGTAAGTACCCAATCAACTCAATTAAAGACTTGCCAAATATTGCACTTGTTAACTAAAAAACTTACCTTTAATTATCATTGGCTAAGGGCATATGTGACATTTTCCCACCTCTTTAATTTGTCCTACAAATCCTAGAATGTCTTATATTTCAGGACGGAGGGAGTATGAGATATGCTAATGCACTCTGAACAACAGCAAAATGCACCTGGCCCTACCAGTCCACTTTCTCGCCTTCCGTCCAACCTGCACGCTGCATGCATGGAGGGAATCTTTTTTTGTTTCGAAACGAAAAAATACAATATCTCATGAACCGTAGCTCCGATTTTAGATCTGTTTGCATCAGGTTGTTGGAAAAAATGTGCTTAACAAAATAAGATCCATGAAGATTATATTTGATGAACTTTTTTTCAAGTATCTAAATTGCAACTTAACTGTACTGTGAGTTGCCACCATGAGTACAACACAATTGCAACTTGACTGTAGCGCGGTTAGCGCTAGTTGCAACCACTTAGAACCTAATTTTTACCCAAATTGCTACTAGTTGCAACTGTTGAAAGCCTAGTTAGTGAACAATGTGCAATTTATATACCAAATGTGTGCACACTCTACCGATTGCAACTGTGGGACTATATCGATTGCAACTATAACATCATACTAATTGCAACTCAACGGAACTAATTGCGACAAATCCGGTTGCAACTGAACACGAATCAATTACACCTAGACCTGACGTAGTTGCAACCCGACGCGAACCAATTGCAACAAGAGTGAGCCAGTTGCAACTAGACAAGAATTAGTTGCAACCAGGGTGGGTGCATTCTCTATACAGAATGCACCCAGGTGTATTATAGCAATTCTTCCTAGCACTCACCGTGCGTCTCGTTTTACTTTCTTCCATGTCATTCTCTTCATGCATTCACTGCGACGAGTTCGAATTTCAGAAAGTACAGAATCGAAAAAATTTCAACGTCACAGTGATTTGGGAGCATTGTGATACAGTATTTCATACCATTTCCTGTAATTCTACAACTTTACATCTGGTTGAACAAAATTCACCCACACCAGAAGCTAATAGGCTATACACAAACAGCTAGCGACTGGTTGCACGGCGCCGAACCGCCAAAAATATGGCATGGCCTCGCCACGGAGCTCAAGAACGCCCGGACAAGTTCTTCAGAGGCGTCTCTTCTAAGCAAGCACAACACATACTCCATGACCGCGGCGTCGCATGGCAGCGTGATCTTGCCGTCGTCGCTCGCGAACCCAAACTCTTCTTGCGACATCATCAGGAGCTCGCCGGGACCTCGAACCGCTGGCCGTCAGCTGAGTACACCACGCAGTGGCCCTTGCTGGCCACCGATGAAGTGCTGCAGCTGCACGATGAGCCTTCGGTTTCTTTCGCTGGTGTCGATGTGATCTGCTTCCTCGCGAGGTCCGCCACTCGCTGCCGCTTCTTCGCCATCTGAACAAGTCTCTTGGCACTGATCATGGTTGCTTCCCCTGCTTTTTCCTGGCAGAACGTTCAGGGAACCTTCTGTATTTCTAGGTGGTATTCAGCTGCTAGATGTAATGCTTAGGATGCTGATGAACTGATGAAGTGATGCTGCTAACCTGATGGATTTATAGGTTCTGAGAAGAAATAGAGGAGCATGCGGTTCTAGGGCAGCTATCAACTGAGAGGTTGGCAAGGGACAAGGCCACGAGCTCAGAACATGCAGTGCTGAGCATTCGTGTCGTTGCAACCATCAGTTGAGCTTGGGCACTTGTTGCCATGACTGGGTCGCTAGGATATCACAATGTGCAGCCATACCGCCCTGCCTCATGGATCAGGAGGACCGCATTGGGTCCAAGTTGCCAGATACAGTTCTTTCAGCGATGATGCAACGAAAATACCCATTGTTATTTGCTATTTGCAGTTTCTATCTTAAGATATCTGAAAGCTTTTGTGCCCACAGCTGCCCACAGCACATTGTTTCTGAGTGGCCCAGACAACTTGCTCCACAGCTTCATATCACTTCTTCAATTTGCGGTCTGCAGCTGGTTCACTAGCACTTCATGCCATCCCCATTTCGCAGCTGCTTCTTGCAGTTCCCTACATTCCAGTTTTCTTTATTGTATTATTGCTCTTGATGCATGACATTGCCATAATTCCATCCGACCGAAAACTTCAGCCCATGCTCACCAGTCCTCATTTGTAGGATTCGACGGCACAACCGCTAGCTGAACAAGCCTGGCCCTCACACTTCACGTTGCCCCCCCCCCCCCCCCCCCGACAGCTGCTTCCAGCATCACACGAACCATTCGCATGGCCTTCTCCCTTGCCGAACCGTTATCGTCGAGCGGTCGAGTGAGCTATATATCCACAGCCAGGTGGCCTGTGAACACCATTCACTTGCAGCTTCACAAACAAAACACAGCCAACTGAAGCCACAGTTCTCCAGCTTCCATCCAGAAAGGAGGAAACAAGTCAACAACTAACCATGATCAGCACCAAGAGGATTGCTCAGCTGGCCAGAAAATGGCAGAGGATGGCAGCGTTTGGGAGGAAGCGCCTCACCTGGCGGGCAGCAGCAATGGAAGCTGACGAGTGCTGCACCTCTGTGGCAAGCAAGGGCCACTGTACGGTGTACACCGCCGATGGGGTGCGGTTCGAGGTGCCATTGGTGTGCCTAGGCACAGCAGTCTTTGCAGAGCTCCTGCGGATGTCACAGGAGGAGTTCGGCTTTGGGGGTGATGATGGCAAGATCACTCTGCCCTGCGACGCCGCAGTTATGAATTACGCCATGTGTTTGCTCAGGAAGGGCTCCTCTGCGGAGGTGGAGAAGGCATTCCTCAGCACCATGGCGATGTCATGCCACTGTGCAAACCATGTGGTTCCGTATGTGGCAGCTTGCTGTTAGTTGCAGTTGTAGAAGTGAGTGTATACTAGTAATCCATCAGTGTAGGTAGTATGACAAAAAGGTGTTATTCAGAGCCCCTTTTTCCGGCAAAGAGGTCAAGAAAGGTGGCAACTTAACAAGTTAATGCAATGTTCTTGTTCATTGTACAAATCCTTTGTCGCACAGTTCCCTTTTCTTGCATTTCCAATTGGCAGCTTGCTGCGATCTTCAGAGTTTTGCTATCAGTTTGGTTTACAGAACGTCAAGTGTTCCTTCTCGGGGCCTCCAAAATCCATGTTCCGAGGTCAGTATTCACCAGTTCATCTAAGAAACATACCTCGTGAAGGTCGCATACAAATCGGATCCACCTGTCAAGGATCATTCTGCCTGATATCATAGTGAGATATCAATTGTAAAGGTAATTATAGTGTCCTATTTAAAAATATGATATGGGTCCTCAGACTGAGACATATAGCCTGGCAGTTGTTCATGCCCATACCAATCTGTATCTGAACGACCAGATTAAACATTTTAAGCTGTCCAAACTAATTGCTCAACAGCTTCACATCACTTCTTCAATTGGCGGTCTGTTGGTTCACTGGCATCTCATGTGAACTTCATTTCATGGCTGCTTCTTAATGGACCTACAACATTGCAACTTTGCAGCTAGCTGATAACCATAGGCATATTCATGGACCAGCCCTCCATTATCACAGAAACCCACAGTTTGGGTGCATGTTCATATATATCCTATCATTGAGATACTCATCATATAATCATTGTCAGTCTTCAAATGAGCCAACTTGATCCTGCAGACAGACTGGTGTCTATATTAAGTGGTATATCACTGGAATTCAACGTGCACCTTGACATATGATTTGTGATACTGAACATGAGATCGGACCTCCTGAAATAAAACCAGACTGATGCATAATGTGCCTTTTTTTCTCGAACAGATGCACGATGTGCCATTCAGTTCAGAGCTAAGAACCAGACATTCTAAACAAATACTCAATAAACAGACCCCAAAACATTCAGAATGATAGCTTTTGACAAAGCTCGGCCAGCTTAGCTTCAAGTCAGTGGGTACAGGACACTGAAACAGAAGGAAGACCTCCATAAAAAATGGAGCCAGTATTCTGGCACTATATCCCTGCTCAATTCAACAGCCCGTACTGTAGTCTGTATCTGATGCCCCGTCACTAGTCCACTATCTTTTCGTTCATGGGGAACCAAGTAATGTCCCAGCAAAATCAAATCCGAATCTCGATGTTTGCTGCCAGCAACGCATGTACCAAGGTCATGGCCTTGTCCCCTGACAGCTGCACTGAAGGCACGAGTCATCCCTTCACCTATATATACAGGAGTCAGCAAAACACCACCCTACAACTGCAAAGTCACAAACAAAGCCCTTTCAAGCACCATACCTGATAAACAAGAAGCCAAGAAGAACCAATCATGATCCATTCCAAAAGATTTTCCCAATTAGCAAGGAAGTAGCAGAGGGTTAAGACAGACACTGGAGATGCTGATACATGCTGCGCCACTGCTTCTCCAGTTGCAGACAAGGGCCACTGCGCTGTGTACACGACAGATGGGAAGAGGTTTGAGGTCCCATTGGCACACCTTGGCACAATGATCTTCAGTGAGTTACTTAGGATGTCCCAGGAGGAGTTTGGCTTCACAAGGGATGGCAGGATCACACTGCAATGTGATGCAGCTGTGCTGGAGTATGTGCTGTGCTTGCTCAGAAGAAATGCATCAGAGGAAGTGGAGAAAGCGTTCCTGAGATCTGTAGTGATACCTTGCCAGCATTCAAGATATACAGTGCCATCTGCAGTGTTGCATCAGCAGTTTGCAATTTGCAGCTCCTGAAGGCATGGATGATTCTACAACAATTAGTCTAATACACTTTCTGCTCTTGTATGTGTAGTACTCTGACATAATTTGAAAGAAGGAAATTGTTACATTCCCTCCATCTTAATGAACTGATAGGCATCCCTGCCGCTTTGAAAATTTTGTGATGTGTGCATGTCAGCAATGAATCAGAGCCTGGCAAACCAACACCTACAGGAAAAATCAGCTCTTAAATTGTGCCTTGCTTTCCATTCAGAATATATACGAAACTTGCAGACAGGAATGGTGAATGAATGTATATAACTGTGAACTACTGAACTGCCACATAGTTGCATGCAGGATTGTTTTCAATATGTATGCTTCAAATAGGCAATGAATGAACTCTTGGCATATACTACTTAAGGAGAAGGAAAACAACTTAACTTTTGAGTTTTAACTAAAACAAACGGTTATGGTGTAAAAAAGGTTTTTAGAGTGTAAGTTAAATATGTTCAGAATGAAGCTGAGATGACTGTGAATAAGTAGAACGGAAAACCCTAATGCCAATTTTGCAAGCATGAACTTAGAAGTTATATGAACTCCAAACAAGTACGACCCGTGGACCCCTACACTCACAGCACAGCAATAGAACAATGACTCAATGAACCATGGAAGCTGGTTGAAGGACCACAGGAAATTGAAGGAAGATGCACATATGAGATGCTGCAGGACAAGCAGACACAAATTGAAATGAGGTGTGGCACCATCCAGCCAACTCCTATTAACCAATCAAAGCTCCTCATGGACTAATGGAATATAGCTGACAACTCGCTGTGAAATACTAAATGGTTCATACACACACAAATCCAATGGGAATAACTGTCATTTTATAACTGAGAAACTGAGAGCAGTCGCATATTAGCATACACGTACAGTGATGATGAAATACAATGTACATTATATCCTTCAAATAGAAAACGAAAAGCTGATACAATTCATAAGCAGCTCAAGACTTTTCCAAACTCCAAACCACTCTAGCGGTCTAGCCACGTACACAATCCACAGAAAACTCGTAAGCTTGTGAAATTCTGCAAATGGCTCACAACTTGCCAAAGGTCCACAGGAAATAGAAATTGCAGGAAGGCATAAATAAATGGGTGATCACAAACTGTAGATTGCAGTTAGACAAGCAGAATACCAATTCGAACTAAGATATATCAACGTCCAGCCAGCTGCTAATCTGCTATGAACAAATGAAGTCCCTAATGTTGTAATGCATTATGCATTTACAACGAGTTACACAGGAGCTCGTGCACGCGCAAATCTGAGCAAGTAAACCTAAGCATACTGTATGATTGGAGGCATTGGCAACCAGAACGGGCACGGCACGGTGAGGAAGACGGCGTACCACTTGTAGGCGCTGAGGAGCGGTGGAGAAGGACGGCGGCGACTGCGGCGCCGGCTAAACGCCGCAGCGCGCGCGGGGCGACCTGGACTCTCCTGCGGGCATCATCATCGCCGCCATCGCGCTTCGCCCCTGGGCCCGGGACTCGCCGCCGACGCCGAGGCGGGGTGAGGGGTGTGGGGCCGACGCCTTTGCCGGCCCAGCGTCCCTCGACGACGCGTCCTTCGCCTCAGCCTCCAAATGTGGGAACGGCGCCTCGCAGTTGTGGCCTTGTGGGCTACCCTGGGTGGCTTCGCCGAGGACATCGACGGGCGGATCTTCCTCAGAAAAAAGGCGGAACTCTTATAGAAAACCCCTTTCGCGATCCAGATACTTTCATATAACCCCGTAAAATGGATCGCGATTAATAATCGCGATCTAAATATTTTCATATTACCCCCTACAATTGGATCATCTTGGTCGAAGGATCAGGAGAGAATGCTGAGGCGCTCTGGCAGTCTGGCGGCGCTGAGGTGGTGAGGCGCGGCCGAGACAGAGTGTAAGCCTGAGTCAGATTCGCAAGAGACAACCGTCTACTCTATCCAAAGATGAAGTTTATTGAACATATAAGTCAAAGTTTTGCATAGAAACTCACTCTCTATGGTGAAATGTCTGTAACGGCAAGTCGGCAAAGAAGCTGATATATGCCACTTCAGATAAAAAAACTTGTAGTGCATAACTGCGTTTCTCTGCTCCATTTCTTTTCTGAACAATCGTGTCTATTTTCAGATTTCTAACAAGTAACAATGTATTTACATCGGGTGTACCATGATAGAAAAAAGAAAACAATCTACTAGTCTGATCTTCAGAAGCTAGCAACAGCAACTTGCTGGCTAACACCCATAGATCTCGCCAAGCCATTTCTGTAGTGGCAAGGCCTCGCCATGGAGCTCAGGAACGCCCTCACAACCTCTTCCGATGCGTCTCTTCGGAGCAAACACAACACGTACTCCATTAGAGCAGCATCGCAGGGCAGCGTGATCCTGCCGTCGTCGCCGGCGAACCCGAACTCCTCCTGCGACATGGTCAGGAGCTCGCCGAAGACAGCCGTGCCGAGGAACGCCAGCGGGACCTCGAACCTCCGGCCGTCGGCCGAGTACACGACGCAGTGACCCTTGCCGGCCACCGACGTCGACGTACTGCACGGCCCTTCAGTTTCCTTTGCCGCCGTCGATGTGAGCCGCTTCCGCGCCAGGGCGGCCATTCTCTGCCACTTCTTCGCCATCTGAACGAGTCTCTTGGCGCTGACCATGGTTGCTTGCTTTTCTTGGCTACAAGTTCAGAGAGCTTCAGTTTGTATCTGGTGGCCGGTGTTCAGCTGCTTGATCCAGTGCTTAGCTTGCTGATGGAATGAAGCGTTGGTGCCAAGCTGATGGATTTATAGGTGAGATCTGAGAAGAAAGAGGAGAGCATGCGATCCGTTCAAGGGCAGCCATCAACTAAGGCTGGCAAGAGACAATGCGACGAGCTCAGAACATGCAGTGTCGCAAGCTGAATCAGTGTGTGGTTGATTTGATTTCTATGGGCCATCTGTTTGCCACTTGTTTTCAGTATTTGGGTGCTAGGGTAGAGATCGCAATGTGCTGCCATACTGCAATGCCTCGTGTGTCTTGAGGACCACAAGCAAAATGGGTCCAGATGTCGGTACCAGTTCTTTTCAGCGGTTGTGCAATTGCTGTTTTTGATTAGTATGTCCCCTATCCTAACATATCTGAAATCTTTTTCGTGCCTATCGAGTTAGGTCTACTCGATCGACGGCGCGACAAACTTGCTCGATAGCTTCATACCACTCCTTCAATTTGCGGTCTGCAGCTGGATCACTAGCACGTCATGTGGCCACAATTTCTCGGAAGCTTCGTTCTTGCAGTTCTCTTATAACTCCTATTTTATTGTCATTCGATCTTGAAGCATGCCAATGCCATTGCCATATTATCGGAGCGCTCAACCCATGCTTCCCTGTCTTCGTTTTGCTGTGGGTGGTGCCTTGCTTTCAGTCTGATGTATCTGACGGCACAACCACTAGCTGAACAAGCCTGTCCCTCACACTCATGGGGTCCTCGTGTCCCTTCCCAGCACAACCACCACGAGCGGCGCCGGCACGCGCCAAACACTCGCGGCCCCCGCCTGAATCTCATCCGGATCGTACTCGACATCGCACTCGCCGTGCTCATGGCCTTGTCCCTTACCCAACCATTGCGTTGGAGTCGTGTGAGCTATCTATATATTCACAGTCAGGGTGGCCTCTGAACACCATCACACATAGCTTCACAACACAAAGCACTGCAAACGCAAGTGCTCTCCAGTTTCGACTGCTCATCAAGAAACAAAGAGAAGAGTCGACGAACCAACCATGATCAGCGCCAGGAGGATCGCTCAGCTGGCCAAGAAGTGGCAGAGGATGGCGGCGCTCGGGAGGAAGCGCCTCGCCTGGCGTGCGTCGGCGGCGGCGAAGGAAGCCGGCGGCGAGTGCTCCACCTCCGTGGCGAGCAAGGGCCACTGCGTGGTGTACAGCGCCGACGGGGCGCGGTTCGAGGTGCCGCTGGCGTGCCTCGGCACCGCGGTGTTCGCGGAGCTCCTGCGGATGTCGCGGGAGGAGTTCGGCTTCGTGAGCGGCGACGGCGGCAGGATCACGCTGCCCTGCGACGCCGCGGTCGTGGAATACGCCATGTGCTTGCTCAGGAGGGGCGCCTCCGTGGAGCTGGAGCAGGCGTTCCTCAGCACCATGTCGACGTCGTGCCACTATGCAAGCAGTGTCGCGCCGTACGTAGCAGACGGACAGCAGGTTGCTGTTTAGAGCTGACACCTGCAGTTTAGTGTTCGTAGTAGGGAAAGATTAGTGTTGTTTTCAGAGCCTTCTGATCCTGCAAGCGATCAAGTAAGGCGTTATTCTTTGTATATAAGTTTCGTTGCAGAGAACCTGATATAACTGGGTTCATCACATTGTTACTTGCGTTATGAGGCAACAAAGTTTCTTCAGGTCACTGCATGTAGTACAACAGCGGAACAGCCATGCCGGGCGTTAGCTGAACTGAATCATGAAATAGTGCCTTCATTCAGGCCCTCGACCGAATGACTGAATCAACGGAAACGAATAACAGAGCCCTCAATTGAATCCCAGTGAAACTGAAACGAACAACAGAGTTGCCATCATTACATGGTATCAAACTACTGAATATTACTTTCTAAATTGAAGTTTTTTCTTTCTTTCTATGAACCCTGTTAGGAGATTTTATGCATCATCGCCCTGATCAAGCCATCTATTCTATCATGCCTGCCCAGACATCCTTGCCTCTGAAATAGCCAAATAGGTAACTTGCGGCAGTGTCCAGAATTTTGCTATGGGTATTGTTTGCAGCATATCATGTGCCTGCTAGTACGTTCTCGAGTCCAAGTTTACATGTAAAATGGAATTGAGGACTGACAATTGCCATGAGCAGATCGCAGCAACAGTTCAACTTGTCATTTCAAATGGTCTATATTTACTAGAACAACAGAAATACAGCAATAGTTTGATTCAGGAAATCCTTGGCCTAAGCCAAAATCAAATACTCTAGAAGACTTATAACCTACTAATATGCAATATATTGTTGTACAGAAGCAATAAGAAAGAATGTAACATAGTGAGCCTGCTCTTTATGTTGCACTACTACGGAAGCTTGCCGGTCTTGAGCGCCTCAAAGCGTGCAGTGAGAGTTTCGTAGTCAAGAGGCATATTTGGATGAACACGAGATTGAAGGTTTGCCTTTGGCAGCTCAGGGAAATCATTATCTGGACCTTCCTCTTCGGAATGACGGTTTTCCGAAAAAGGCTCTCTTGTAGGAGGTAGCTGTCTTTCTATCGACTGTATCTCCACGTCATTTACATCCTCTGACTCTGAACACAGTCCCTCAGAATCATCAAACTTAATCTCTGAGTGCACCTTCCGAGCAGCACGGCTGTTCCTTCTGCGTGTCTTCCTAGTGTCCAAATCCACAGGATAGTTATCTCTGTCTTCTACGTGGTTCACTCCACTGAAACTTCCTGTGCTGGATGCTTTCCCTCCATGGGTTTTTATTTCATCAAAGGCATCTGTATCTTCTTTCCTGGATGATCTGCTTGAGTTGCTCATTGACTGCCTCTTGCGGGGATAACTGTATCCATGAGCTGAATCTTGTACATGGTTTGTTCCACTGAAGCTTCCGGTGCTCAACGCTTTCCCTCCATGGAGTTTTATTTCATCAAAGGCATCTGTATCTTCTTTCCTGGATGATCTGCTTGAGTTGCTTATTGACTGCCTCTTGCGGGGATGAATGTATCCATGAGCCGAATCTGTGCAATCTTCGACTTCATCAAATGGATGGCTGTTCTTATTGGCAAAATCAGCTGCAGCCTTGGCAGCAGATGCTGCTCTCTCAGCAGACTCTGCAGCTGCTCGAGCGGCCGAAGCAGCATCTTTGAATTGCATAGTGTCTCCACTATCGTATTCATCATCTGAGTACCTAGAGCTGCAGAAGAGAATACAAAGACATGTATGAGGAAGGAACTAACGCTACTACAAATCTACATCACTGAAACGGTACATGTCTAGAAGGACTGGAACCTGAAGTTGGTTGTGATTGGTTGCACAACATGTGGTGTGAGGGTAGTCTTTACAGGCATATTGCAAGCTTCAACAAATGTACTCGGCCCTTTCTGCAAAGAAAAACATATGAACTCAAGACATCAGGCATGTAAGATAAAAGTATTTGCAAGAGAGTCCTGGTAGGACGTACAATTAACTCTTCAGGAGGTTTTAGAAGCTCCTGCTCACTCTCACTATCGTATTCATCATCTGAGTACCTAGAGCTGCAGAAGAGAATACAAAGACATGTATGAGGAAGGAACTAACGCTACTACAAATCTACATCACTGAAACGGTACATGTCTAGAAGGACTGGAACCTGAAGTTGGTTGTGATTGGTTGCACAACATGTGGTGTGAGGGTAGTCTTTACAGGCATATTGCAAGCTTCAACAAATGTACTCGGCCCTTTCTGCAAAGAAAAACATATGAACTCAAGACATCAGGCATGTAAGATAAAAGTATTTGCAAGAGAGTCCTGGTAGGACGTACAATTAACTCTTCAGGAGGTTTTAGAAGCTCCTGCTCACTCTCAGTGGTGTCCCAATCAATCTGATGCTCCTTTGCTATATCCTTCAGAACTTTGAGCTTAGTTTGCCCAGAAGGCTTCTTAACTGACAGCTTCTCGATCAGCTTTAAAAAGAGGATCAGGTTCAGAGTTGAGAAGAATGGAAATAGGTAAATATTGTTCAATTGTAACAAAAAGATTCATCCATGCTTACAAGGTTATTAACAGCAGCATCTGGGCGCAAGTCAACTGCAGCAGAAACGAAATCTTTGCCATACTTCTTTTCAAAAATATCACGAATCCGACCGAGTTCAGGGAGCTCTGAGCACCTTGGAGCTGCAAATATCAAACTGCAGATGCCTTCTTTCAAGTCTGCTGGACACTCCCTGAATAAAAGGATGGCAAAGAGGTACCAAGAAATTAGGACCTTCTTTTAGTTGTGAGAATAAATAAATTTTGAAGCCAACGGTTGTGCAGGACAAACTTTTGCTTTGCAATGATGGGGAGACGCGTAACAATCAGCTCACAGAAGAGTTCAATGATCTCATTGGCTGCCATGAAGTTCTGTTCTCTAATTACATGTTCAACCTGTAAAATTGCCAAGTATATTACGGATTAACAATTACATGAAATTCCGTATGCATCAAAATTTACATACATACCATGCTTCTGAAACACAAATGATAGCACAGGATTGAAGGAGTCAAAAGAACCTCAGGGTAAACAATGCAACTTGCAGAGGTTACATACCGAATTGTCACACAACTTATTTAAGGTCTACACTTCAAAATTACAACGTCATTGATTAGAAAATTAAAGAGTAACTAATGAGTTTCCTTATATCAATGTTATTAGTAGAGAGAAACGTCATGTTTAAAGCAGTATATAATCTCTTACTACAATCAAAGCTTACCAACTTTGACTCTGTAAGGCAGTTAATATCTTGCAATAAAAGTTAAACTGACCAAAAGGAACCAAATCAACAAACTTATACGGAATTCCTTATTCATTGTACGCAGAATCCCCCAATTTCTTCACATCACTGCTGCGGAAATCCGAAAATCCGCATCAAAATCAGGCCTATACACCAGGAGATCAGAAACGATGAACGTGCATGCGCACTAGCTTCCTATTCGAGGATTCTCCGCACATGTCAAGAGGAAGGTAAGGTACTACTCCGTCTAAAACGGAATCAGCAACCAGAATTTCTCCGAGGAACAGAAATTTGCAATGCAAATAGAAGAAACCGAAACCGCTGGTGCCGAGTGCTCACCCTGATGCGCGCGGTGTCCTCCTGCTTGTCGCGGAGGAGCGCGGCGATGTCGCGGCGCATCTGGCGCACCTGCGCCTCCCGCCGGTTCCGCAGCAGCTTCATCCGCGCCGTCGCCATCCGCGCCTCCGTCTTGCTACCAAAGGCAAGGCCCCACCCATCAAACCCCGTCGCCGCGGAGAAGGAGAAGGTGGGAGGGGAACAGATAGATAGCCAGAACGGACTCCGCGCGGAGGGAGAGACGGCGTACCACTTGGAGACGCTGAAGGTGCGGCGGAGCAGCACGGCGGCGACCGCGGCGCCGGCCAGCCGCCGCAGAGCGCGAGCCGGGGACTCGGACTCGCCCGCGGTCATCATCATCGCCGCCATCGCGCTTCGCCCCCCTCACTGGACCCTGGGACTCGTCGCCGGCGCCGAAGCGGGTGGGGGACTGGGGGTGGGTGCGCGAGGCGGTGCCGGTGGCGTGGGTGCGCGAGGCCTTCGGAGCTCAGGAGACTGGCAAGGGATGATTTTGTTCGCGTACCCCGTGCTGCCCGTTCGGCGCTGGCTGCCTGGCTCCAGCCCCAACGGTCACCTTGACTCGGATGAAATGCCCGAGCCGAGATGCTCCTCGACGAGGCGATCGATCGGCCCGTAGAGGGCGGTGGCTCGGTGGGACCGAGGTGGCAGAGGGACTGGGTGGTGCGCGTGCCGTGTGTCGCAGGGTGGCTCCATTGGGCCCCACCTGTCGTCGGCGTGGGGCGGGCGCCACGAGGGATGATGATGAGTTTCCCGTTGGGGGCAAAAAAAAAAAGACTTCCGACGGTATTGGTCTGGGCCCAAGAGTTCAGCCCAACAAGCTTAATGCTCTTAATCTGCTTAAAAGGCCCATATTGTCGTGGGCCTTTCAACGTCAGAAACATTTTTGCCAATATGATTCTGCTGATTGATCTTGGCGAGGTGATTTTCATGTACTTTCGGTCGACGCAAGTGAACAGTTTCGTTTCTTCCCCCCCTCCCTTGTTTATTTGATCGTCGGCTTCTTATTTATTGGCTTGTTGCGCACAATGTCATGAGAAAATGACTGTTTATTTTTGTATAAGAACGAAATTTTCTTTTTTACCGGAGACTGACATGTAAAATGCAAAATTTCCCCTCCTCGGTACACGTCCCTTGCACATTTTTTGCCAAGGAAATCTGTCACACCATCAGGCACAGGTTCAGTCCCGGTCCCAGTTCAGCTGCGCCCGAGCCATGCGGAGCTGCCCGCGGTACGGACGGCTCCACCACCAAAGACCTTTTGCGCAGGGGCGGGCGGTCAAGTCAAGTCAAACAGCACGCACAGTCGTCGGTTGGGCAGTGAGCCAAAGGCCTTTTGTACCGGCCGTAAACAGAAAGCTCGACACGGCGCCCGGCGGAGGTCGATCACATGACTGACCGTCTGACCCCCCTCACCAGGCCCTAGCTTTTTGCTGTTCCGCCGCCGCAGCAGCAGCTAGGAGTAGATGAATTTGCAGTCCCGAGCCGATTCAGAGCGGCTAGAGGCCGAGCAGCTACCGGCCGACACGGTTGGTTTGGCTTCCAGGCTTTCTTCTTGTTGTTTCAGCAGCAGCAGCTCGTCACCACCACCTTTCTATGTCGAGCATAGCATGGAGGATTTTGCCGGCGCGGAAAGGAGGTGACGACCGAGGATAGAGGAACACAAGAACAGTAGTGGTGTTGCGTCGATCCAGAAAAAGACCGGAAAGCGTGGAATGGAAGAGACTTCCCACTGCACTTCCCCTCCTGCATCTGCTACTACTTGTTTACTAGACCGGCAATCCGCAACAATCAAACGACACCCAAGCTACGAAGCGCACTGATCGCATTTTTACAAAGAAATTAAAAGCCGCAACGATTGTTGCCTCCCACGCCATCGACCTCACCCTTTCTACCAGCTGCTTTTCAGAAAATGCATTTGCGTGCTGGCCAAAATGAAACAAGGGGCAAGGTTTTCAGGAGCTCGCTCGCTGCAGCAGCCAGCAGGTTTTCGGTTCCTTGGCACACCGTTGAGGAGGATCTACTAGCATTAGCTCTCGCCGCATGTGTGTCGCCGCCGTTAGTTCGCACTTCGCAGAGGATCTCAAATCGCGGTACAGGCAGAGAACATGAAACTTTGTGCGCGGTGGCTCGGCCCGGGGCCCATGGCGTCGTGCGGCAAATAATTTCCCGGGCCATGCGATGCCTGCCAGTGCCAAGCATGCAATTAGAAAGATGCGCTCTTGATTCTGCTGCTGATGGGAGGACGACGACACTAGTGAGGTGACCTGGAAAACTCACGTCGCCGTCTTTTCGCGGGCCGGGCCGGCCGCCCCCGGCTGCTTCCTCCGGCCGCGGCAATCTTCCTCGCCATGCGTGAGACCAGATCTCGCTCGGCGTCCCTATACCATATGCATGTGTGACCTCTTTTCGCTGCCAGTGTAGCTGCATCTTGCTTTCAGGATCTATCCATGCATGCATGGATGGTGAATCGGTGATGCTTTTCTGGGCGTGCGCGTGCCAATGCCAGATGAGCTGAACAGGAAGCTTAACGAAACGATCCCCATGGCATGGAATGCCGTCGACACTCGAGTACTCGACATGCAGCTAGCGAAGGAGGTGTGGTGTGTCCCCTTCTTGGAGTTTGAAAGGGAATAAACCGCGCGCGAGTGTGCATAGTGATGTCCCAATCATGCCATGTGCATCTGGACCTTTTGAGCTGGAATCATGGCGTGCCGCGGCGGGCACTTGGCATTTGGCACGGCCTTGTTCGCTACTGCCCCCAGCCGCGCGCGCGTGCCCATCACTACTCTCGGCTCGGACCCTGCGCACGCACGCGCGCGCGCGGGAGGAATCTCCAGGCGGCCGGACGCCGGAGGGACGGCGCGGCGGCCGGGGACTGACGCAGTGCCGCGCCTGATTTGACCGGACGGGGAGATATCTCCGGGCTCTACGTCAGCTAATCGCACGCTAGCTGCTGCAGTCGCCGCCGACGAGACCGACGCCGGCCGGTCAGGCAGGCACTCGAGCATGGAAAGCGCGTTCAGCCGCAGGGGGGGTGTTGTTGACTGGCTGCTGCCTTGTGACTTTTTGGGTTTGGATCCGACCCCTTGTCCCATCCCGGCCGGGAGAGACCGGGCGCTGCGCTCACTCGCGCCCTCACGGCGGCGGCACGGGCCGCCGTGCGATCTGCGATCAGAGCCTCGCACGGCAGCGTGCGCTCTGTGCGCGGCGGCAGAGTGGGTACAGTCCGGGTGGGCACGGCGGCCTGGCAGTCGTGTCCGCCGTCCACCACGTGACGGCGGCGGCCGGCGGGGGCAGGCTGACGTTCGTCCCTCGGCCCCTGGCGCGTGGCGTATATCGGCGTCGTAGGCGTGAGTGCCCCCCATGCTCGCAAGGCTGCAGGATGCTCTCGCCGCAGGGGGTGTGCATCCATGCATGCAGATTCGTCCGTTCGGGCGGGGGTTTGCAGAAAAGCAGAAGGTGAAAGTGGCTCTCCGACGGTCCGACCTCCGTCCATGCACGCGCCGCCATTCCATTCTCAAGGGCACATTTAGGGCCTGTTTGGTGTCCTGGACGGCTTGGGCCTGCATCGCACCAATGAGCCAGGCTCACCTGGGACAGGCTAAGTACATGCAATGTGTCGTGTTTGGTTAGTTGTATCTACTCGGTCTGGTTGAGAAGAGATGTTGTTTGGTTGCCTGTACGAAGATTGGCTGCATGAGACAAAAATATTATAAATTTATAAATAACATTTTTATTTTACGAAAATACACTTCTAAAGTACTTATGATATCTAACAATGTGTTAATTATCTTTAAAACATATTAATATCACTTGATATTCACTAATCATACACTAATATCGTCATTAGGAGAGAAACATTTGCACCCGGCCCGACGGGCCGGCGAGAGAAGGTCGATTTGGGCGTAGCTGGGGAGCCTGGCCGCGGGGAGGGATTTGCACGCGGAGAGGCTGGCTCGGAGGTACGTGCAGACAACCAAACTACCAATCCCTGCACGCGGGGATGCTTGCACGGTCTCGTGCGGGACACCAAACAGGCTCTTACGTGCACGAGCCGTAGCGTCAATGTCATCCACCGGTGTTTCCGTGTTTGCCGTTTGATGCGTAAGTCACTATTGGAGCCACCTGCTTCCCTGAGTGCCTCAAGCACTCGAGGAAGAGCAAAAAAACACTCGGGGAAGCCTTCCTCGAGTGCAACACTCGGGGAAGAGTTTCCGGGGAAGCGGCTCACGGGGAAGAGCTCTTCCCCGAGTGTCAAAAATCGTACACTCGGGGAAGGCTTCCCCGAGTGCTACGGTAGCACTCGGGGAAGATTTAACGCCGTCGACCGGATTTTTTTTACTCTTCCCCGAGTGCAACACTCGGGGAAGAAATTTCTTTTTTTTAACCTCTTCCCCGAGTGCAACACTCGGGAAAGAAATTCGTTTTTTTTTTAAACCTCGAGGAAGGCCCTGTCTTTTTTTTTAATTTTCCCTTTCCTAAGTGCCAGGTGCCTAGGCACTGGGGGAAGGCCAGGTGCCCAGGCACTCGGGGAAGGCCCCTGTCTTTTTTTTTAAATTTTCCCTTCCCCGAGTGCCAGGTGCCCAGGCACTCGGGGAAGGCCCCTTCCTTTTTTTCTTTTTTCTCTTTTTTTCTTTTGCTTTACCGTGTGACAAATAAAGCATATATTTATACAAATCACAATTCAACTTCAATATCTCACAAACCACATTTATAAATGAAAAACGACACATCCAAAAGTATGGCCAAATATCTACGGAATACATAAAAACGAGTGCACAAAAGTACAAACCACATATCAAAAAGTACACATACAAACCACATATCCAAAAGTACACATACAAACCACATATCCAAAAGTACACATTATTCCAAGTTCACAAGTGCAATACATAAAAACGAGTCTGCGGGCGGCTCACGACAACTGGGATCCCGGCGATGCTCCGGCGGGGGATGCCCCGACGTGCGATCCCGGCGACCCTCCGACATGGTTCGACGACGCCCCCGAGTGCCGCTGAATAAAAAGAAATTGCACATGAGTAACAAGATAAAAATCCAAGTTGTAAAGAAAAGATGTAAAGAAAAGTTGAAAATTTCGGCAACACCTCCTCTACATGGGGAGGTTTCCAAAACCTGCAAGAAGGTCGACACGAAGGCCGACAACCACATTTCCGGCACGAAGGCCGACAAATCAACAAATCCGGCACGAAGGCCGACACTAGGTTTGACACTAAGCATTAGCACAGAAAGTAAAACAATCATGCTCATGCTCACCGGGGTGGACTCTCGACGAGGTGGTGGAGGTGGTCGTGGTGGTGCAATCAGTTGTGCTAGGATCTGCCAACCTTGCTGCTCCCCAAGTTGTTGCACGAACGCGAGCAAACCTTGTGTCTGGGCCTCCAAATCTTGCATCCTCTCCCGCTCGGCCTCCCGCTAGCCCGCTCAGCCGCCCGCTCAGCCTCCCGCTCGGCAAGCAAGGCCTCCTGTCGCTGCTGAAGACGCTGCATCTCGGCCTGTAATATTTGACACCAATGTTCCAATAATGCAGAGCTAAGGAACGTAAAAGTCAAAGAACGACTAATGAAAGTGAGAATACTTACCTGGAGTGACATTATCACTGTCGGCCGCTGGCTTATGGGCACACTAGAGCTCGTGCTCGCTGCTCGTAGGCGGTCGAGAGGAGGAGTAGAGGCCGTGTCGAGGATGCTGTCGCCAATGTAGAACCGCCCATGCTTCTTGCCTTGCCCAATCCTCATCACTAGCTCAGGATCAAGGTGTTCCTCGGACCTCGGGTCGTAGTCTGGCCCGTGGACTAACCTTGATGCCTCCGTGTACGAACTAAGGCGGGTGTGGACGCTGGAGTTTATGTACGCCTCTGGGCCCGCATCAGGGTTGTACTCGATGTTGGACTTTGCCGGGCCCATGTGGGCCAGAGCATATGCCTCGAGTTGGCTAATTGGCCGGCCACCGTGCGTCGCCTCCTACAAAAAAGCCAACATGTGGTTAGGAATCAATTAGAATTGAACGCGGCTAGATTAGACAAGTGGTGGTGACTTACATATGTGTTTTTGTATTTGCTGAGGCTAGCGTTGCCCTGGTGGTGAGGTGCACCTAGCATCAGCATACGGTGGTCTTTTTTCTCTTGGTGCATCTTCTGCCAGTCCGCTGTGACAACCCGCCCAGGAAAATACCGTACTATCGCCTAAGACCGATCCACTTTGGTCATTAAGCAATAATAAAGTACCATCCTGTCGTAAGTCGCCGGGTTAACGCCCGGTAAATCACTTGAGAGCACAAGGATCGAATATATGCATTAAAACTCACTCGAAGGCGAGTCCAGAGATACAACAACATTCAAATCCAAATTCATACCCCGAAGGGTTTAATTATTACAAACCATAGTTTTTGTCATGACGAAATAGTTCAGAGTTTTGAAAAGCAGCGGAAATTAACTAGCGGCAGCAAAGTCACCACGGGAGGCCATCCATGATGCTTCGGTAGTCGTCCTCCACCCACTCCGGCTCCCGGCCGGCGGGATCTCACGGGCCACACATCACTGAAGGCATTACCTGGATCAACACATTATAGCAAGGCTGAGTATACTAATACTCAGCAAGTCTTACCCGTCGGTGATATCTACTTCACCAAATGAAAGGCTTTTTGGCTACTGGGTTGCCTTTGCTAAAAAGTAACAAAGAGTAGGTCCTTACTTTCAAGATTTTAGCACAAGTTCTAGTGGTTTAATCTTTACTACATTAGCCAACTAGTACAAACAAAGTTGTACAATACAATTAATCAAACATCATCTTCATCAACTTCCATCATTAGGGATCACATGACTAGTGGAGTAAGTAGTCTCGGATAACGGTGAGAGGCCGACAATCGATTGATTTAAACCTTGCAAGGTAGACCCAAACACACGGTCGGGCTGCCCCCGCGAGGACAACTCCCCAGCCGTCCCCATAAATCCTCGGGTTGGGATCGAATCTTACAGTCTTTGGTGCAGGCTATTCGGCATACCCCGCGAGATACCCGGAGTCACCATACACCACCGGTAGCTAGCCGTGAGAGCGAATCCCAAGAGTAGTAATAGTAGGATCCCTCGCCGCCTCATTATGGTACTAGGCTTACCGGCCCCATAACCGGCATGTGCTTAGTACATTCAAAAACTTAACCCACATAACCACTGGACCGGAGCCCAGATCCCATGCTCTTACCACGTGAGCAATCCATTTAAGGATATAGTATGATTCCTATCTAGGAACCTATTCTCGCGAGTGAGGTCATCACTCGACTTGTAACGGTCCTATAGCTTAGCAGCTAACGACCTATCACACTAGTAGGGACAAGGTACCTATGGATCATGCACCTAGGGTTTCATTCAACTCCTGAACGTAAATACACAATCATTCATAGATAGTTGAATAAAGAACTTTAAAACTAGGTTAGATGCACCGGAGCTTGCCTTCGTCGACTAGGTTAGCTTGGGCACCCTCGGTGTCGAGTACGTCCACGTACTGCAGTGAACCTTCCGCTCCGCCTTCCTCGGTTTCCGGGACCAGGGAGTAATCTCCGTCCGGAAGATCTACACGGAATGCAATGCAAGATTTAGGTGATGTGACAGTTTGTTGTCTTATCCAACTCTAGTTGGTCATGTTCACCTTAACAAGCATTTATCTAAGGTTTCTATTTTAGGAAGGTTATTGGTTGTACATGGGTTACTCTTTCATTCCACATTTGAATAAAGGTTTCTATTAAGCTTATTATTTCATGTGCAAGCTTCATTTCATTTTATCTTTACCAACATGGTGTAACTAATATTTATTTATGAATTAACTCCTTGTCAGAGCTGATAATTAAATTTCTTTTATTTCTATTTAAATAATGCTTTCAAAAAGGAAAAAGATTTAATTAAGGATTTCCTTTTATTTAATTTCCCTTTAATATTAAAAGGGCATTTAAGCCATTTATTAATCAATTAAATTACCAAAAATTAAATGAGTGTTTCTTAAGCCTACTAGCACCTATCCTGGTCCATTGGACCCACATGTAAGTGCTTGGATGCTAGGAAAATAAATATTATGGAAAATAACAAAGGCTAGCTTAGTGATTCAACTTAAATGCATATAAAAATAATTAAGCCTCAAAATGACCCAAACTTTCTTGTGCATGCTCTCTGGTCCTAAACAAGTCTAAAAAGCCAGCATGTTCACATGGAATCTCTACTGAACTTGGTTTATTAATTTACAAAGGAAAACATGCATAATTCAAGAATAATTATTTCTGTTAATCCAAAATTCATGATTAATTCACAAGATGTGCCTTTTGGTATTACAAGACAGTGTGCACAAGTTGGGCTCAAGAACATAAATATATTTAACATGAAAAATCATCTAGGCAGTTACTGCAGGAATGGAAAAGAATTTGTCTAGCAAAATCTACTACCTAACTTTGTGCAAATTTTGGCACAGCATCTAGTCATATGCTAATACACAACATATCCAAAACTTGGCTGCAGAGGAGTTATACGTTGCAAGTTATGACAGATCCATGTATAACACATTTGTAATTTTCCTGCCAAAACTAATTTGAATCTATCCATGAGTGTAAAAAAAGGAGGTGGGGTTTAGCATCCTGAACCCTACAAAATTGGTTTGGGAATTTTCTGATTTTTCTGTGAATTTCTAGGAATTTTCTAAGACCTTGGACTAAACTGTAAGAAAAGTTAGATAGGGCTCCTCACAAACTAGTCCTGCTTTTTACTCAAAACACCCTAACAAGAATCAAATCTCTGCAATTGGGTCCCTGGCCAGGCCGGCGGCGCGGGCATGGCCGATTCCGGCGAACCGGCGGTGATCCCGGCCGGCAAGCGGCCGTGGAGGACCACGTGCTCACCTAGGGTGGCCGGGTAGGCACGGTAACCCCGCACGGCGGCGCTCGGCGGCGGTCGGCGGGCACGTCCGCGGCGGCTCGGGTTCCCGGCGAGGAGGGCGTGGACTTGGACAACACGTGACCCCGGGAGATGTAGTGGAGTCTAGGGAAGCTAGTGGTGTGGTTGGCGGTGGGGAGAGCGAGCGGCGAGCTCCGGCGGCGGCGGCGGCGGCAATGACGCGGTGGAGGCTCGGTGGCGCGCGAGGGGGGGGGGAGGACGACACTTAAATAGCCTCGGGTTGGCCTCGGCGATGACGGCGGCGTGATCCACGGCCGTAGTACGGCGCACGCGGGCGAGGGGGCGTGGACGGACCGCCGGTCCAAAGGGGGGGCGGTGCGGCCACCGCACGCGCGCGCGCGCGCGCGTCGGCGCGTGGCGCGCGCGCCGACCCCCCCGACGCGTCGCGGGGCGCGGGTCGCCTCGGCACGGGCGCGGCCTAGGGGCGCGGTCTTCCTCGGGCGGCGGGGCGTCGGGAGGCGCGCGGGCGCGGACGCCGGAGCGCGGGCGGCGGCGGCGGCGGCGCGCGCGCGCGCGCGCTCCGCCTTAACCCTTTTGCTGACCCACTGTTTGACCCACGTTTTCTTCAAAATTTTGAATAAAACTTGACCAAGCAATGAATACCAAAGTTGTAGATCTAAGTACCAGCTAAAATTTTCACAAAGGTTGTATAGGGTTTTTCTTCCTAGATTTGAATCTATTTGAATGCCAACTTTGAATGTCAGCCTGTTTCTGGCAACAGTAAAAGCTGGCTTGCAAGGGGTTTTTCACAATTTTCCCCTCCAAATTTGCAATGCCACTCTACATGAAAGTTGTGTCCCTCAACAAGACCTACAACTTTCCTAAAGGTAGAATTTTAAGTGTTTAGGGGAATTTTGGAGAACGCGGCAAAAGTTCCGGCAGACACCTGTGGACACTGGATGGCAAGGGGGTTTGACCCACCCTTTGACCATGGGTTGGCCCCACAAGTGTTTTAACTATTCACTAAGGGTCACTAGGGGTGTGTTAGGGAGTTTTCATGGGTGAGGGCCCAGGTTGACCTAGGGTTGACCATTTGACCAGCTAATCAGGTCATTAACGTTAATAACGGTAATTAAAAACCTGGGGCGTCACAGTCCAACCTGTTATAAACGATGGCGAATAAACGACGACAAGTAAAGGAATCAAACCGCAGGAGACACGAGATTTAACATGGAAAACCCTTGCGGGAAAAACCACGGGCGCCAGCCAGCAAGAACTTCACTATATCGGGAGTCAGGTTACAACGCCAACGGCGGCGGCTTACAAGAGAATAAATCCATCTCTAATGGAAAACCCTAACGGGTATTTATGACCCGTACCGCGGGGGGCTGCCCCCCCCCCCGCACCCCCGCCCGCGACACGGGAAAAGGGTGTGGCCCGATGGGCCACGCCGCCTCCGCTTCGCTCCGGCCCAAGCCTACCGGCGACAGGCCTCCGCTTCGCTCCGTCAGAAGTCGGCCTTTCTCTTGGGAGACAGAATTTGGATCATAACTCAACACAACCATTTCTCCACAATAGCAGCCCAGCAATCGCAAAAGGTTGCGCACCAGCTCGGAATCACCTACAAGCCATCAGAAGATCAAATTGGCATAGGTAATAATCTGAAAAGAGATCAATAGGAGATGTTTTGTATTTACCGGAGAGGTACCGCTCCCTTGTCGAATCTCTGTGTCACTTCTTGCCTACTTTCTGTTGATTCTTCTATTACAGTAGGTGGCATTGTAGTCAATGTGCGCCTGCAGGCGGGCCTCATAATACAAGTCCGAGACACGTCTTTTACAGGAAGCGTAAGCCACCTGATACGCCCTTTCCTCCTGTCTTGGCTGGCATCTGAAGAAGTGCTGCATAAAGACACGAGGTTTCCATTATTTTATTTCAAGAATGTCCAATGAAAGCAATGACATGAGGGCCGTAGAGCGAGAAAGGCTCACCCACAACTCCGAAATCACCTGATCCGCTAAGTTTCTGTACGGTTCATCTGCGGGGAAGAGAGCGTACTGGTCAAACGAGGGTAATTCTCCCTCCACATCCTCCTCTGACTTGTACAGCAGGCCAGGGAAGTGTTCCCTACGCAGAAGTCGCAGGTCCCATTGACATTGCGAGCCTCCACCCCCTCCTCAACAAGTATCCAGTTCCTGCACAGGTGGTTAACAATAGTTATTATTAGTTCTTATTCTGATTTTTCTATATATCAAATGAAGAACATATGAAGTTACTTACCTATCCCCCTGGGGTGCAATCAGTGGGCGGCGGTCAACAGGAATCGGTCGTTTCGGGAGCTGGTTGGGACCTCGCTTATATGGTATCGAGGCCGCGGAGGAAGTCGAACCCCCTGCCCCCTCCTCAGACGCGTGCGGATACGCCTACTCAGACGCGTGTGCCCCCCCCCCCCCCTCGTCATACATCTGCGGAGGGACGTCCTCGTCCCTAGAAGAGCGAGAGGAGCCAGGTCGTCTCCGGCTATGCCCCTAGCCCTCCCCTGCCTCTCTGAGGGCTCCGGCTTCCCAGTCGCTGGCTCCGGCTCCCGCTGTCTCGAGTAAGTCGAGCGACACCTTCTTGTGGGCCCCATCACCTGCAACTAAAACAAATAAACCAGTATTAGTCTAGGTAAACGAGAAGTAATTAGCAAGGAAGCAAAAAAAAAATGTATTTACAAGTATTAAAACGAGAAGTATCACATGTTTTTCTAATATTTACAGGTATTAAAACGAGAAGTATTACATGTATCTTGTTCACATCCTGTACCCAACCGGCCAACCTGCCCACATGGGCTTCTTGAAACAGGGCCGCCGGCCGGCCGACCGGGGTTTCTCCCCCTCCCTTTTCCCACTCCGAAATTGAACTCTACCGTCTCTCAAAAACAAAAACAAAAAAATCCTGAACAATCTTTTTTCGAACACAAATCCGCAGAAAAGAAAACGGAAAGTTTCCCAACGAAAATACGTTCTATCCGGGCACGTCGTCTTCTGTTGCTACTGCTGCTACTCGTTCGCACGCGCTGACACATGCCCCGGCGGCGCATGCACCCGCACGTGTCGATGCAGGTGGACCGGGTACTGATCGAACGGTATCCCGGAGGAGGATCGGAAATAAACAGCCGTGTCCTCCTTCCTCTCCTCTCGCAGTGATTGCAATCCTGATCCGGCCCTGCAGCCAGCCAACCACCGGGGCGACGGATCCGGCCGCCGGCCGGCCGTTGGGCAACGGCACGAACGAGCCGAGCTGCACGCCTGCACCCGCTAGTCCTCTGTTGGTACCGGTCGATCTTCTGGAGCATGAGGTCATGCACCTGCAGGGGGACATTCCTAACCTAGGAGCGAGGGGAGTGGTTTGGGAGCATGACGCCCCGGCGCAGCTCCGTTAATTTTGATTGGAGAGACCAAACAACGGCGGTCGGGGGTTGCACTTCCTAGCGTAGCCATCTCTCATGATCAGCAACGGTGCTTTGCGCTTGTATCCTAGCACAAGCACAGCAGCCTGTGCTGAATGCTGATGTTGACACTTGGGGAGGAGGAGAATGTGTGCTAACCCAAAGGCAACGTCTACTAGTAGATCCTGTTTTTTTTGAAACTGACAGCGCGTGTCTCTGTCAGTGCCAAGTCACCTTCCACGACACCAGAACTCCCTAGAAAATTTACCCACCAGAGCAGCATTTTTTGTCTTACTGTCAAAAGGCCTGTAGAAAAGCAGATAAAAAAAAACTCAAGTTCATTTCCATCCATCCATCCATCCATCCATCGAAGAATGACCCCTGAATGAAGAAAGTGTAACCAAATCAGCTTGTCGAGAGTTTCCGTGTGCTGGTAGATATAGCAGATGAACCACCGGAAACGCTTTATAAGAACACCCAAAAAGGCATGCCCCCCTTGCAAAACAACACAAGCCAAATGGAGAAGAGGACGAAGTTGAGGCATAGATTTGACGAGAAGAGGTCTCTGTCTCATCAACCTGCTCCCATTTATGTAAAATCAAAGACCTAACACATCCTTTACTTCGATCGTCGTCCGAGCAATTTTCTCGTCGGATGGGCTAGCTTACGGGGAGCCTAGCTTTTTCCGCATGATGTAATTGCTTTTTCCAATTCAGTAGCTTTAGTCGAGACAGTCCATACACAAGCTGCGATCTTCCTCATTCAAAGGTTTGTGGCTGATACCTGTGGACACGCTTACCTACCTGAATTATTCCGGGCAAAAGTGGAATGCTTGAAAGCCAATGATATATCATTGTTATTATGTACGTGTCTTTCCATGATGTTTGATGTATTCCTTAAAGGTGTTCATTCAGCGCTATTAGATAGTCTCAACCAACCCACCAACATTTCATGTTATATGCTTGTAAGAGGAACTATAGTTGCCTTTTTGATTTTCTGAAATGTGGCATGACCGTTTATTTTCTCTTGGAAAAGAATTATTTATTGTTTATTTTTCTTTTTGAATGAAAAAGAATACATCGAGAGCTTTTCGTGTGGGGCTCGAAACTTAGATGACGGTGGACTCGACGACCACTCCCTCCCTCTACAACAACCGGGCTGAATTGAGAATTTTCGTCCCTAGAGCAAATAATGTAGTGCACATTAGAAAAACAACAACAACAACAACAACAAAAAGGAATTCTTCAAAAAGGTGCCCTTGTATATGTAGTTGCTTCTCTTGTGGTCCGTGGAGTAAAAGTGCTTAAAATGCACATAAAACTACATGCATATATTTATCTTAGGAATGAAAAACAATGAATCAAGCCATTACCTGCGTGCATGACGTGGCTAAGCTTATGCAACATGCTCAACCACTTAGCAAGTGGACCACAAAATAGTCTCATCTTTGAGTCATTGTGCTTTTGCCACGATGTGCCATATAAATATGGTTCGAATAGAAAAGGGAATTGCTCAGCAATATAATGGAGGTTTGAGTTTGAGTTTTTGAAGACGTACATCACATGCAAGAGCGTTCCTTCTCTTTTGAAACCAAAAGGATATATGAATACTTTTTTATTTGGAGATCTACCTAAAGGTCTGCTTGTATACGAAGGGGTCCCTTTTAGCCTTTTAGGAATGACGACAACGATAACTCAAACCATGACCTGAGGACTGAGGGTAACCAACCTTAGCAACAGTACGCTCATCAACCACTTATATTAGCAAGTGGATTAAAAAAACACTCTTAGATAGTCATCGTGCTTTCGCCACTTTGTGCCATACAAATACGGATACAATCGAAAAGGATATATATATATATATATATATATATATATATATATATATATATATATATATATATATATATATATATATATATATATATATATATATATATAGTAGTTATATTCTATACCCTGGGTATGGAATAGCTATTCCATACCCGAGCCTCCCACGGCAGCCCGAGGCAGGTTCTCCTTCCCCCGCCGCCTTTTTTTGCCTCGTCCATCCTCCCCCCCACCTTCTTCCTTCGGTTCCTCCAATCCTCCTCCGTGGATCTCGAACCTAGTCGCCGCCCCTCTGCCGCTTCCCTCGAAATCCTCCCATCCGCCACCGGCCGCATCCCTCATCCCCGCCATCGCCACCGTCCTCATCTGGCAGCTCGTTCCCCCGCTCCCGTCGTCGATCCGGCCCCCCCTCCACGCCGCCCCCATCCCCTTCTTCTCCGGGCCGCCGTCCCCCTGTGTTCCTCTCCGTTGTATCCTTCCCGCTCCTATCCCCGCCGTTCTCACCCGGGACCTTGCGCCTCGGTCCCTGCTGTTGATCTAGATCTTCCACGCCACTCCCACCCCTTTTCTGCTGCAGCGCCGTCCGCTCCTGACCGGTGTCGATCCAGCTCGTCGCCGTCGATCCAGCTCCTCGCCGTCGTTCCGACACCTCGGCCGCCGCCGTCGATCCAGCTCGTCGCCGCGTGACACTGCGCGGAACGTGACTCGAAGACGCGGTTCTCCCACATCGAGATCTCGGACTGCACACCCCCCTTCGACCTGTGCATCGTCGACATGCGGTTGGGTATCCACCCTCGTCCCATCGCTTCCCCATCCTGGTCAGGCCCATCCTCTCGCCCAATTGTTTGCTGATTTGTCACTGTCGCGCTTATGGATGCACCAGGTGCCGAGCTACGCTGTCCCTCTACTAAATGTCAATTTTCTTTACAGTTTTCTTCAATCTTATGCACTATGCGTTTCACCCTTTTTACTCGTGCACACAACTCATCACAGTTTTTAGCTCCATTCGAACACCAATCAGTTACCCACGGGAAGAGTAATCAATTTTGCCTACATAATTTTGCATGATAAGAACCAATGAACCAAGGATATCAAAAATGACATTGTAGAACAAAGATGTTCCCTGAGAGTAGTGGCATTGTCTTTCTAAAAATCTTGACTTATGTTACTCTGCAAAAGAAGAAACCAGGTCTTAAGGTGCTTCTGCTCTATCAATTCTTGTTATAATATTGCTTCAGCTTGATTCTATTTTGTCATGATAGGGCATCAAAAAAATTTTGTTATGCATTTTGAATAGTCAGTAAAGGAAAAGGCCACATCAAAGCTTGACAGAACTGATGATTGCTCCTGTGTTATCGTGCACAGTGATGGGATCCACAAACGTCTCGCTTATTCGTTGGATCCCACACTAGATTTGGTCCTCTCTTTTTCCGTTTTGTTTATGCTTTCCAGTGTCATCAAACAAGCTAGTATATATTATGTTGCGGAGAATGTTGGCCTCCTCGGATCTCGTATGTTCCCGAATTGTCTTTGCGGAGAATGTTGGCCTTCTCGTCATCCCTATTATGATTCTGATTTCAATTGTTTTTCCAATTATTTGTTTAGCACACACAAATGCTTAATTTGGTGCTTCAACCAGTTGGTCTATAAATAATAATATCAAGTGCTTTGAGCATCTTTGATTATTCTTCCATGTTTCTAGCCGTTCATCATTTGCATGGCGGAGAACAAAGAACAACTAACCAATATTGGACCGCGGATGGGAGATTTTCAATTTTTATATACTAATTTCCCTATTTTGACATTCCGAGTGAATACTTAGTATCCGGTACTAATTTCCTAGGTTTGCGTTCATCGAGGTGGTCATCATAATGCGCCTTTGATACATATTCGGGATTTAGAAATAGTTTTTCGTTATTAGAACTAATCGAACACATGTTGCATGAGTAAGACCAAAGTAGTATGTTTTTTTAGAATTATCTCATGTGAATGGACATATACCCTTTATTTACCGAACTAGTTGTGAAATATTGGAGATTATTCCTGTTTGACAAAGATATGTGCCATTTTGAGCTCTTTAAATTTGACCAGAGTATATTGATGATCGGTGATCGTGGAATTGTTTTTTAATTGAGTGGATGGATGTTGATACGTGCGTTGCTCATTGGTGATGCCTCGTTTAATTTTTGTACAACATGTTTATATTATTTATTTTGAAACTCGATTCCTTTTCCTTTTGTTTGTTAATGCAACTCCTCTTCTCGGTGGGATAATTTTTTTAGTACAATCAACACGAGATTTTGTATCCTATCCCGGTGGTGTGATGTTTAATTTACGTTGCGGCTCGGCCCATCGTTGGCTGCAGTATCAAGGCTTGGGATTCAATTTGCAAAAAAAATTCTGTCCCAACTGAAATGGGTAAAATTCGGTCAACTTTGGTCGAATTTCAGATTGATTCCAAGGAATATTCAAATTTTACATCTCTAATCCTATTTCAGACCCTCCTAAAATGCACGATCTCGGTTGAATCCAGAGCCCTGTGCAATATATGTGTGGTTCGGTAGAAAAGTCATTGTCAGAACCATACTCTGAAGTCTGATCCATGGATTTTTGTTGCTCCTCGGAGAATCCGCACCATGGTTTGGTGTCAAAGCTTGTGTTGTGAATTGTGATCCAACCGACATGTTAGTGACCCGGACCAACTATTTGGTTTGAATCCCACTACCCGGCACATAGTTCATGGGGTACCCCTTTTTTATGCACTAATTTTATTATCTTAAACTAGATGTTCTATGATGCTACAACTACATCCTAGATAGTCCAATTGCAATGCTCGGGATCAAATTTCTGGGTGATTATTTTCTTGCATATTGTTTTGAATTACATTGGGTTTTCTAAGTTAAATTTTACAAATAGTTTTGAAAACTCGTCTCTTTTTTCCTACAACTTGGCTACCTGTTCCAGTTGTCCAGATTATGCTAGCTTACCGAAATTTATGGTAGAAATCATTGTTGGTTTCATATATATTTTTTTCTTCTACATTTCTCTTTTACCCGCAACTTACGCCCTTCAATTGTGTGTAGTCCGAGGACAAGGAACAATTCTCGCCGCACCTCCGTCCGTCGAGGACTTCGAATTCATGCTCATGTTGGGAAGTACAAAGCACGCCCGTAGGCATGAGAGGTGAGATTTCATATCACCGATGGTTCACTTTACCAATTGTTTGTTTCTCCTTAGTCAAAGGCATGTTTTACCCGATTACTTTATTACACTTTAAGTAGCTCTACATCAACCAATTTATTGTTCAAGAGAAAAAGTGTATAGTCATTGGATTTATTGTCCTTGTGTGTCGGCTAGTGCGGATGGATTTCCTCAACTAGAACTATCACTATTCTAGTAGTTCCGTGTCAAAATTCATTCTTACTATGTGCCCTATGGAGGGAGAATGAGCAGAAATGAAGCACTTCCTTTCTGCTAACCAATAGCTGTTTACATAGTATATCCAATACTTTGCTTGATTGTAATAAATTTTAACATATACGTATAACGAAACCATAACTCTTTGTAGTTGGGGTGGACTGATGTAGTGTATCCCATGGAATTTTCATGACACCTAAAATAGTTTACAAATCATGCCCTGACTTTTATCAGTGCACAAAGTGCTCATGAAATTTCCCTACTGAGAAGCCAAGATTTCCATTTAACTTAATGTAGCCAATTGTTCAGGTTATTGTTGCAAATTAACCTACCAGAAATTGTGCCGGACTCCTATGTAGCGTGCGAGGTGTGTACTGGTTTATCTGCTGATGCATAGATTTCTACACACAGTGAATGTACTTTTGAATTTCCCCTATAATTGCAACCTTCATTCGATTGAATTTGAGACTGATAGGCATGAAATGTGTACCTTTTTGCCACAAAATGTGTTGGACTAAATGATTTTAATTATTCCGATTGAAGCTTACATCTTTTGCCATTTTTTTTAAAATCTGCTTTATGTGCCAGAATAGCCCATTGTCAACAGTTTTGCTACAACAATTTTATCTTGATAAATTTCGTGGAATTTGGTGTCTGAAATTTGTAACAAAGAGACGTGCTTGGTATCTTTTGATTAAATTTACTCCAAAAATATGTGCTTTTAGCTCTTCTTGTTGTAGGTTGCCGCCATGTATAATTATCTATTGGCTATCTCTCTGCTATACTGAGTTTTCATTTAGTATATTGGACCTGGAGGTGGGAAGAATTTTTATTCATAATTTTTTTTGGCATGGCACATTTTTCTGTTTTGCTCTCAACTAATAATCTAGTAATAAGTAATACATGTGGTCTTGCAGAATCATGTGGATGCTTGAACCTGTGATCTCTTTTAACATGCTTTCAAAAAGTGTGCTCCATTGAACAAAGATATTTAAGGTGTTGGAATGGCTTTCGGAACTGTGTAATGAGTTAAATTTACATCTTCATTTCAGTTGAGACTTTGAGTAACATTGTATTGTTCATAAATCCATTTGGTGGGGCCCATAACAGATGTTTGCAGCTGGTCATGTCCTTGTTGAGCATGCTGAGACACCACAACAGATAAAATTTGCAGGTGCGGTAGTGTGTATATTGTTGCACTTGCAAGTATTTTATTGCAATTTGGGACAATTTGCAATGTTAAGTTGTTAGCTGGCTTTTCAGGCAACCAATTACCCAAATCAAGGTGCGATGGCGAATACTCTAGTGGGAAAACATCTTAATCGTCTCCCTACATGCAATGGAACTTGGATGCAGCTACGAAAATCCTTAGAGATGAGCTGATTTTCTATTGATTTTTAGTCCTGTTGGAAACTTTCTACTTGCAAAGCAACTTAGTCAAGGTGCTGCCATGGTGTCAGAAGTTTGAAGCACAGAGTTTGATATCAGTCTATGACACGAAAAATTTAATATTCGACATGTGTTGGAGAAAAATTACACGATAGTCTTATACTCAAAGCTTGTAAATTTTGTACATCTGTCTCTTCCAATTGACAAAAGCAATTTCATCCAAAGCAGAACTTATAGTGGCACTATATATTCGGTGCGTGGTTGGCTCGGGTATGGAATAATATTCCATACCCAGGTATGGAATAATACGCCTATATATATATATATATATATATATATATATATATATATATATATATATATATATATATATATAGAGAGAGAGAGTTGAGCAGCAATGTAAATATGTAATAATGGGTACGAGCACACAACACCACAGCCCATACAGTACAGCATCTGGAACTCATCATACACATTCCTAAGCTAGTAGGGGGGAAGTTGTTCTGAAGAAGATACGGTTGATTTCCAACAGAAACCGGCCAGCATGCATGAGTGCATCATGGACACCATGAGTGACTAACGAACGAGAGGGGACATGGAGAGTTCCGTGCATGATAACCCATTCCGAGGTATAAGCACAGAGCTGAGGATACACTAGAGACTGTCTGTCTAGAATACACACTTTGTGCTTCGTATAAAAAAAGGGGTACGAAAAAGGCGTCCAGGACCCACCCATCTGTACACGCTTTGAGTACTGGATAGGCAAGTGGCATCTACATTTGGAATGTAACGCACCTATACAAACCTAAAAGTATATTATGAGGTACAAAGATAAAGCGCGAGGCTCCTCAAGCCACAAGGTGCCCCCAAATTGTCCTTATTTGAAATCCTTTGGATCTGATCATCTAAACCCCCCGCGCCATCACCACTTGGCATCCATTGCCACCGTCGGCCCCCAATCCGACGGCGGGATTTGCACCCATCTAGCTTGATGGAGAATCACCAAGGTGGGGACTGATGGGGTTGGAGGGCAGGAGTGCGCCCCCATGGCCATGTTCTGGACCACAGCAAATAAGAGGTCCCCAGGCCTTCAATCATTTGCACGGATGCGCCCTGGCCCCTGGAGGTGAATGCATTCAAACATTTCAATTTTCAACCCACTGGCATGCGCATGCACGCTGCCCTGCACGGCCAAGAACACACACATGCTTGTCACTGTGTGGTAGACCGGAGGAGTGATTACAGAGTGCATATGCATGGGCCGGGGGGTAGATCACTGTATTCATGCCCAATTTATTTGCGGCCGTGTTAGTGCAGAATCTCGCTGTGCATGGACAGATCGATCGCTGCTTTTTGTGTGCAGGGAGCGCGTGCGACGACCACGTAAGACTCCAAGCCCCGGCTTCTTTTCGTTTCTGCACCGCGCGATTCGGCCTCTTCTTCTCCGCGTCCGTTGCCCTTTCGCTTTTCCCTTTCCCAGAAGCGGGTGGATTCGGCGATCGGCGACGGCCATCATCTTCTTTATCTGCGACTGCGAGAATTAGTCTGGGTGGTTCAGGGAAATTGTTCAGCTGACCTGAAAAAAGGTCGGCGCCGAGATGGTTTCGACTCTTTGAGACAGCTCAACTTCACCAAGATAATTGTTTTTTAAAAATAACTTCACGAAAGCAGGGAGAGCCTATGTTTGTTCACCGCGTGTGTTTAACTCACGTGAGAGAGAGTTTTCAGTAAGCTGACCAAAATAGCAGAGAGAAATTTGGTCGTTTGCCTATTGAAGTTGTGAAGTTCGCCGTTCGCACCAAACGGATACAGGTCAGATGGATGAACGCTTGCACCGGCTTCCAGACATGAACTTTTTTTGGTTGTGTGTGAGAGAGGGGGGGGGGGGGCATGCAGGCGGTTCCGGATGGAAGCTTTGCACTTTGCAGCAAGGAAAAAAGTGAGGAGAATGGCAGAATGCCAAGAAAGACGAGACCGGTGAAGATCTAGCTACAGTAGGTACCACTGCTGCTACCTTTTTTTCATTTCTTTTTTTTTTGTTTTTCTGCTGTCCGAAAATTCCGATGATTGAACGAGTCTCTGTGAAATTTCAAAAAAAGAAGGAAATAGAATGCTTCTCGAGAACCGGGCTCTGTCAAGCGGTAGGTGGATGGACGGTTAACCTGAACTTGAGAATTGACGCCGGGTGAAATGCAAGTTCTGGATCCTATGAGGGGCTTGAACCAGAATTAACCCGGTAATATAATAAAGAAAGAAATTCTTAACACATTTGATGTCAGTATCCACACATGACGCTCTGATGTTTGACTAGAAAGTAATTACTATAATACACTCTTCCTGCTGACTGGTCAGGACACTTGGAAATTTAAAAACGTCCTGACATAAACTCAACCGAATCCTTGCTCTGATTGACCTGGACAGGCACAAATACTATATAATAGCACTAGCACAACATAGATCAGGTCGCGTCTTATTATTCAGAAATTAAGAACGGCTGCTTCAACCACCACACACCAGTCCACGGGTATTCCGGACCGTTGGATCCGTATTCGGGCCGCTCGGATGCCACGAGACATGTACTCCAAATGGAAATTTAATAGAACTACATGTATGACCTACCACTCGTAATTAGATATAGACGTGGGTGTCTAGCTGACGAAATTAGTGTTGCAAATAAGAGTATAAAAAATAATCACGTGCACATTTTCCAGCTTTTCCTTTCTAAGACGACGTAGCTAGTACAGTTTGTTATATTCTATTCTACGAAGAAATAACTAATTACAGCTGTCAGCTCATGTACTAGTTGAGATGGCTCTGTCAGAAGTTCACAATTTTAATCTCTAATCACGTGCACAACTGTACCGTGATCAAATAAGGAGCAGAATAACAAACACAGGGAAAAGGGGGGTTGAACAGTGTTATGACTTGAAGGTGAATCTGCCGCAACGGTAACGCTGATCGTCTCATCATTCTGTGCAATTTTAAAATTTGCTCTCTGACAACGAAAACTTGGGTTGGGATTCTTTGCAATTTAAAAGAAACGATGATGAAGCGGAGTTTACATGGCCTAACACTTCTCAAAACGAAAAAAGTGGAAAATCAGAACATAAACTGTACAAGATGGGAAATGAAATACCCCTTCTGTCCAAATTATGTCATTTTAGTCTTTTATATTCATAAATATTATTAAGCTTCTAGATGTGTCTAGGTGACTAGGCGCCTCATGTACTCCACTCCCTACTCCCTCCGTATTGATCTTAGAAGACGTTTAGTACAAGGTTTAAGTCAAACTTTGGGATTATAAATCATAAATAGTTTTAAGTTATTGAGTTTGAAAATGTGAAAATCATATGAATAGAATTGTCTTGAAAAATATTTCCATAAAAGTATAAATATATCATTTTGAATAAAAATCTTTCTATAAAAAAAAGTTAAAGTTGCGTTTTGAAGACCGTGTCACAGTAAAAACGTCTTCTAATACTAATATGGGGGGATTATGAATTTAGAAAAGCCAACTACCTACAATTTGAGACAGAAAGAATATTTTATCATATGTTTGATCATTCAGGCCTTCGGGTGCTTGGGCCTTATTATTCATTTTTTCGTCGTCTCACACAAATACAGCGTGCAAGACATATTCGTTTTAAAAAACAAAGCGAGGATGATTTTTTTTTAAAAAATGAGATGGAAATGATGCATGTTGATGATGTGCTATGGGTAGCATATATATAAATAAGTTTTTTCTTTCTTTTTTTTAGGAAAGGCACAAAAATAAGCTTTGCTGGTGAGAAATTTCTATGATCGTGCCTGTCCGTTCCAAGGCTTGCAAAAGGTCTTCATGGGTCTGTTTTGACCAAAAGAAAATTCGGAGTTGGAGAATATTTGTTAGAACCGCTCGAATCTTTTTTCAAAGTAGGAATCCATGAAAGGGACCTTGCGTTGGGATCTTATTCTTTCTGCACTTAACAAGAATTTGTCTCGCCAACTCCACTCGTATGCATGGATCTGGCCTACAAAGAGACTTTCGGGGCAACAACTAGCTAGGGACATGAAATTGATTGGACAACTAATATATAGTTAACATGTGATTAAATTTCACAGTCCATAAGATTGTTCTTAATAACCTTACAAAAAATCCAAACATGCCATTACACCTATTGCTACGAGACTTATTATCTACGCTGATGGCGCGGGTAAAATGTGCTGCCTTAGTGCTTGGGACTCTGGTTTCACATCTTCTTATGATTATCTAAGTTCAGTCAAAAAGTTTTATGCATTAAATTTTTTCTGACGGTGACGATGGGAGAAAGTGATGAAGTTTCATCTCATGAAACTTTACTAACACAAAGACTTGATGGGTGTTGAAAAAAAATTTCATACACATTTGATCGTTAAGGGTATTACAAAATTCAGTTTACAAAACTACCTTGACGACCTTATGCTAATTCGCAGACGAATCTAATAAGGTGTTCGACCGCATGATTAAAGGATGGTCAATGCAATATTTCCGTAGCAAATCATGGATTAATTATGCTAATTAGATTCATCATGCAAAGTTGCACTTAGCTGTGAAAAGACTGTGTAGATAACTTTTAGTACTGCATGTATATAAAATTTATTTTCTCAATTTTTGTTTATGAGGAACTAAACACTATCGGGACTCGCATAATTTTTTTTGACGGTGACGATGGGAGAAAGTAATGAAGTTTCATCCATGAAACTCTACTAACACAAAAGACTTGATGGATGTGGGAAAAATTTTCACACACATTTGACCGTTAAGGGTATTAAATAAATTCAGTTTACAAAACTAACTTCACAACCTTACGCCTAATTCGCGCGACTAATCTAACAAGGTATCCAACCACACATGATTAATAGATGGTCACTGCAACATTACTGTAGCGAATCATGGATTAATTATGCTTATCAGATTCATCGCGCAAAGTTGCGCTCATATGTGAAGATTTTGTAGATAACTTGATCTAGTACTCCATGCATGTAAAAGATTTATTTTCCAAAATTTTTTGGAAGAGGAACTAAACACTATCGGGACTCGCATACCCTAGTCCATTTATTTTGTTATGCTCTTTTTGTGGGAAGGAATGCCAGCTTTTACAACCAATAATTTACGGGGCCCGAAATGATTCGTGGTCACGTGACGCGCGCGGGAATGTACTAAAAGAATGTCGTTGGGAGGAGTCCCGTCCCCTGTGTGCCCGGCCTCCGAATGATTCCGTCCATGATCCTCGCAACGTGTAGTACACCCCCCGGCCTTGAGCACGAGAGAGCACGAGCCCGGAGATCTTGTCACAGTCCGCTGATGACTGACGACCAAACAAAGAAACAAGCGGAGACGCCTTTCTTCCCACTCCCCTCGCTTCTCCGCCCTCCCTCTCCCTCCCATCTCTTCTCCGTGAAGCCAAGCAACAGAGCGAGCAAGGCGAGCAAAGCAGCTAGCGCGTCGTGCACTGCAGCCAAAATTGGATTTGCGAAACCGGCCTCTCTTTGACCTACTGTGTTAAAAGCGCTTCTTTTCTGTATTGTATTACTAGCAGCACGTGGCACCGTGTCGAAAGCGGGCGCGGAGGATACGCTAGCTCTGACAGTAGTACAAGGGCTCATCAGGAGAGCACAGTGTGTGCTACTGTGTTCCCCGACCCCGACCGACAGGGTGATCGAGTTCCTCCGAGTAGAAATTAAATGCGTTCGTGCAAGCTGCTGCGTGCAACCCGGGCCGTCTGCTCCTGCTGAACGCCGCCTCGTGACCGCAGGATGCGCCGGCGCCGCATGCATGCACGCACGCACGCGAGCAGCAGCCAGCAGGTGCGCAAAGCATCTGTACGTGCGCATGCACAGCACAGCAGCGCGGGTCGCATGCAGAGGACCCAACAACACCACTGTTCCGTTCCGCCCGCACGTAGGTACCGGTACCGCCGGCGGCGTGTGTACGTGTATGAGCTGCGGCTTTCAGTGCTGTGCACGCGCACGTACTACGTGTAGCTAGCAGCACTGCAGTGCTGCTCCTTCGCCAACAACACCGGGAACAGGCAGCCCGCCCGCGCCCGGCCGGGCGGCATGGGCGGCCTGGACGCCTCGTCGTCGTCTGATGCGTGGCCGGCTCCGGCCGAGAGCGCCTCGGGACCAAGCACATCCACCGCATGCAGCAGCAGCAGCAGCCGCGCGCCCATCCTCGCCGGCCGGTCGCCGCGACAACGACGCTAGGCCTAGGCCGCGCTCAAAGCAACTCTTGGCATCCGGCAACGCATGCACAACACATCCGGCGGATGCGTGCAGCGTGCTAGCTAGGCTGCTACAGTCAGATCGCCAGCGCGCTCAGCAGCTCACGGCGGGCTACACGCAGCCATCTCCGGCCGGCCAGCCGGGACATGGGAGAGGACCTCTGAGCGGGCAATGTGCCGTGCGTGACGTTGGGACAGTACGGGGAGGAAGTCCGAAGGAGCGGAGGTATGCAGGGAGGGCGCACACCTGCCTGCCTGCACCTGCAGAAGCGACGAGCGAGGCGAGCCAACGAGCAACCGGCCACGGCGAGCAAAGCGAAACCGCCTCGCGCCCTCTGCCCTGCCTCTGGCTGCCGGCCGGCCGGGCCGGCCATGCATGCCGGCATGCCGCTGTAGTACTCGCACTCGTACACCAGTCAGTTATTCACTCACTCCGCCTCGTGGGCAGTTGGTGCGCCTCATTAACCCCGGTCGCCTGCCCTACCCCTAGCTTTCTTCTCTCTCAAAACGGCTCTTTCGTTCGCCACCGGGGTTCAAGTTCAACTGCTGAGCGCGCGTGTGGCCGTTCCTGGCTTTGCTGCTGCAACTTTTTACCACTGCACAGGCACGCACAGCCGCTAGCCGCTAACCCGTTGTTGGCCGTTTGGCTGGCTGCTCGATCGATCGATCGGCTGGCTGGCCGGCGTCAGGGTGCCAGTGTGACTCGCTCGCTCGCTCTCGGCCGAGAGCTGGAGGAGGACGAGCGGTCGTTGCTTGGAGCTTTGTTTTTGACCTTTGACTGACTGACCGACGACTGGCCGCCAGCGACAGCGAGCACTTTCACCGCGACTGCGAGTGCGAGCTCGATCGGGGCGTTTCACTTTCACCGCGCCCGTGAAAGAGGCCATCTTTTCTTGCGTGGAGTGGAGCATCGCATCGCATCGGCGCAGCTGGAGTGCGGGCAAACGGGCGTGCATGCCGCCAAAGAGATCGAGCGTAGCGAGGACGCGCCGCACCCCCGTGTTGGCGCGGCGCGCGATCCTGATCGATCTCCCTCGTCATCTCCGCAGCATCGCCAAGTGGGGGCGCTAGCTAGCTGCCGCGCCTGCGATGCATGCACATCCATCCCACACATTTTCGATCCGTCCGTGGTCGTGTGAAATCTGCCTTTTCAGGGGAACAGGAAAGAGGAAACTAAGCGGCGCCGTCGAGGAGAGAAGGAAATTGCGGGACGCACGAGTCTTGGCAGAGATACGTACTGCCTTTTGCAATTATTGATGGTTTTTCTATTCGAACAGTTCTCTGCACTTTGCTTTGTTGCCCAGCCCGCCCAACGGAACTGCAGCTGCGGCGGCAATGCGATGAGGGAGAAGAAGTACATCATGGTGGTTGCCGTTGCCGACGACGAGGGGTTGGCGAGAGTTGTACGTGGAAGAATTTGAAGTGTGTCGACAATTATATGTCTCCGTGACCTTCCGATCCCCCCACATCAAACAACAAGCGCGCTATTGGTGCATGCGATAGTAATTTCCCTGTAATCATATTAGATCTCGAATGATAGCACGCAGAAGAATTTTTCGTAACGCAGGGGCTCTCGGGCCAAAACCGCCGGATCAGAACAAACCGAGCAGTGGCACACCGGCACTGGCAGCACCCCGGATTCATAAATCTTGACACCAAACACCCCGCCTCGCCGATCGATCACACCAAACCGCGCCCCCATTCACACCATCCCCTCCCTCCCTCCTCAACCGCCCCAGAACAAAAACCTCCACGTCACTAACCGCACGCCATTACAAAGCATCATTGTACGTGACAAAAAAATCGGTACTGTTAGCAGAGAACAAGATGCGAGTGACTCAGAAAAAAAGAGAGACCAAAAAAAACAGAGAAGGGAACGGAAAATTCCAGGTGGGCGGCGGGAGGCAGCGCAGCGTTGCGTCGCTGCGCATCCCCCCACCAAAGCGAGCAGGGTAAAATCCAGCCTTCCACGCCGGCGACAGGCGTCAACAACGTACGGATGTCTCCCGTGCCCTGCCCCACCACGCCCCGCCCCGTTCCCGGCCCCGAGCTCTACTGCTTTTTTTTCCGGTAAAACCACCGCACCGAAAGAGCAGCGGCCGCGGACGCGCCTCGATGCCTCGTGCTCCATAACCAACACGCACAGGCCATCCATGCCCCGCAGTCTACAACGCTACTACTAGGCACAGACCACCCCCCTCCCTCCCGCACTCGCCCGCCCGTTGCCTGCTGCCACCGCCACTTTTCCCCGCTCCGAGTGCGGCCGGCCGCGGCCCGTTCCCGCCGGGGAAGGAGGAGGAGCATGCGGGTGGGTTTCCACCGCGGGACGGAAGGAAAGGAGGAGGAGGAGGAGGACCTGCTGCTGCTGCTGCTGCGCCGCGCGCATCGCGACGAGCCGCCCCGCGCTGGCACCCACGCCAAAAGGCGAAGATTCTCGCGCGCCCCCGTCCCCTCCCTCCACCACCTCCCGCTGTAGCCGGTAGGAGGAGGTAGCCGCCCCAGATCTGCTCTGCTCGCACCCCCGGCGCCGCGCCTCCTCCCCCCTAGATTCGCGCTCCCCTTCACCCCGCCCACGCGCCGTCATGCTGCGGCTTCTGCTGCTGCCGCGGCGGCTGTGATTGAGTGACTGGACTGGGCGAGCGAGAGCGAGGGGCGGGGGACTTCTTCTGCTCGGTCTCTTCTCCGCGCCCCACCACCCCACCGGGGGAGAGGAGGAGGGGGGAGATGGGGTGCGGCCAGTCCAAGATGGAGGAGGAGGCCGCGGTGACGCACTGCCGCGAGCGCTCCGAGCTGCTCGCGCAGGCCATCCGCCACCGCTACACGCTCGCCGACGCGCACCACGCCTACGCCGAGTCGCTGCGCGCCGTCGGCGCCGTGCTGCACGACTTCCTCCGGGGCGTCCAGTCCCTGCCGCCGCCGCCGCCCGAGCCCGAGCTCCGACTCCCGCAGCAGCGGAAGGGGGACGGGCTCCCCGCCGCGTCGCCGCCGCCCGGAGCGCCCGCAATCGCGTCCTCGTCGTCCGCCGCCGGGCCGCCCGTCGCCAAGCAGGTCCGCATCGCCCCCGACGAGGGGCACATCCACTTCCACTCCGACGACGACTCCGATTCCGAGGGCGGCGGCCACATCAAGTTCTCCGACGAGGAGCCCGACCCGGCTCAGCGCCGCCCGGAGGTGGACCGGTCCGTGGGGGCGCCGGGTCCGCCGCCGCCGCAGATGGGACCGCCTTATGGCGGCCCCGGATATGCTCCACCGCCGTATGGTCCTGGATACGGGTACGGCTATGGCTCTGGCCCCGGTCCCGGGCCTGAATATGGCAGCACCGGCATGAACGGCGGTGGCGGCGGCTATGAACCAGGAGGCTATGGCGGCATGGGCAGTGGCGGCTATGGACAGAGCTACGGTGGCATGGGTGGCGGCAGTGACGGCTATGACCCTGGCTACGGTGGCATGGGCAGTGGAGGTGGCGGCGGCAGCTATGACCCAGGCTACGGTGGCATGGGAAGCTATGGCCAGAGCTTCTTCAACATAAGCTACGCTCGCAGCCAGCCACCTCCATCGTCCGTGGCGCGCGAGCAACGTCTGCAGGCCACTAATGCCAGGGTCCACTACTATTCCGGCGATGGTGACCCACAGCCACCCCCACGCGGCTATGGTGGCGGGTACCCGTACCCACCGCAGAGCTCGGGCTCTAATAATCCGTATGGTTACGGTGGTTACTATGGTGGCGGCGGTGGAGCACCGCCAGCAGACATTCCCTCTTCATCCCGGGAGCCAGCTGCCCCGCCCCCACCGCCATCTCCTCCGAGGGTGTCTACCTGGGACTTCCTCAACCCGTTTGAGACTTATGAGAGCTACTATGAGCAGCCAACTGCCGCAGCAGCTCCATATACTCCCAGCAGGAGTTCGAAGGATGTGCGTGAGGAGGAGGGGATACCAGACTTGGAGGATGAAGACACGGAGGTAGTCAAGGAAGCATATGGTGATGAGAAGCATCCAGTGAAAGGTTATGTGGGGAATGGGAAGGTGGCAAAGGAAGAGGGTAGAAGCAGCACAGGAGATGAGTTACCTCGCAAGTCCAAGTCATCTGAGGCCAGCAGTAGTGGAAGCAGCTTGGAGCATGATGTGCATGTAGTGGAGAAGAGTGTTGTCGGAGAACAAGCTCAACGCTCGGAGCCACGGCAACATGTAGCCGGTCTGCCATCAACAGGACCTGAGAAAATATATGTTGATGATGCTGAGGTGGTGGTGGAGATCAGGACTCAATTTGAGCGTGCCTCAGAATCTGCTGGTGAAGTATCCAAGATGCTTGAGGTTGGGAAGATGCCTTACTATCAGAAGAGTTCAGGTTTCAAAGGTTTGTAAAGCTTGTCCCAGATCTGCAATCAGAATTTTCAGTCTTATTGTGCACTTACAAGTATGAACCGTTATTTGACCCAATCTCTTGTACAGTCTCCACAATGATGATTTGCGGGATACCAACTATGGAGGAGGAGTTCCTGCGTTTCGAAGAGGACAAGGCGATGGGATGTGGCAACCTTTCCTCAACGCTACAGAAGTTGTACATGTGGGAGAAGAAGCTTCTAGAGGAAGTCAAGGTATAGAATGTGATTTACATCTTTGAATTTGTTGGGAATTGTGATTTGTGAGATTGCTTTTGTGCATGTGGTCTTACCTGATCTCATTTTAATTAAGAGTGCGGAGCCCCCAATCTAGTATGCAAATTCTGAGTTTCGGACTCTTTTCTTGAGAAATGGCTCTTGATTAGTTTTGACCTTTTACAACCTCAGCTGCAGATAATGCGGTGATGTGGATACTTTAGGTTTTGAATAGGCCTACACAGGAACCTATTGGGAGTTAATACATAAAGGCCTCATTCATTTCCACCGGTGTGGATTCCGACCGGAATTGATAAATACAACTAGAAAATCATGATAACTACCGTAAAAGATCCGGATTTAATCCGGTCGAAAATTGATTTACTCATGATATGTACACCAAGAGACTCAGAACCAATCTACTAGTCAAGAGGTGTGGAATCAATCCGACTCTTCAGTCCCTTGTTTTGCCTATTACGATGAGTAAATTAAATCTTGATCCGGAACAAATTCGAGTCTCTATCGTAATTTGCTTGATATATTTATCATTCCGGTCGGATTGAATCCAATGGAAGCGAATGAGCCTTAGGCCTCATTCGTTTCCACGGGATCAATTCCGATCGGAATGGATAAATACAACAAGAAAATCATGATAGTTACTATAAGAGATCCGGATTTATTCCGGGTCGAAAATTAATTTGCTCATGATAGGTACACCAAAAGGCTCGGAATCAATCCACTAGTCAAGAGGTGTGGAACCAATCCGGCTCTACGGTCTCTTGTTCTACCTATCATGATTGGTAAATTAATTTTTGATCCGGAATAAATCCGAGTCCATATCATAATTTTCTTCATACATTTATTATTCCGGCCGGATTGAATCCCACGGAAGCGAATGAGCCTTAAGGGGTTATTCGTTACTCAATACTTATTTGAAAATGATTATGCATTTCCTCTTTCTCCTCCTCTATGAGAAATGTTCTCTGCAGTAAATGATTATGTCTGTTGTTTCCTTACCTTTTTTGGCTAGCCTTTATGCTTCCTATGTTCAGCTTCTAGTTCTCAAGATTTCAGCCTGACAGAGAAAACAACCTTTTTTACTTTGCCATACTAATGGGGTCCACGTTTTTCGACAGTTTTATTGTTTTATTTTTTCTTAAATACTCCCTCCCTTTATCCATGATGTTGCTTTGAACTAATAAACGTCATATATAAAAGGAAGGAGGGAGTATTGGTGGAGGCCTAGTAAAAGGCAGTTCTTCAGTTTCATAGTCTGAGCTGTTGTAACTTCTTTTGTGCTTTACAGACAGAGGAGAGGATGCGGGTACTGTATGACAGAAAACGTGAGGAGCTAAAGATGTTGGATGAGAAAGGCGCAGAAGCTGATAAGCTTGAGGCTACCGAAATTTACATCAGGAAGCTATCAACAAAGATAAGCATAGCTATTCAGGTTGTGAATACTATTTCACAAAAGATCAGTAAGCTGAGGGATGAAGAGTTATGGCCTCAAACATGTGAGCTAATTCAAGGGTATGCAGTTCTTTTCTGAAAGCAGCTCTTACCTTCTTTTATTAGCTAGTAAAGTACTAATATTGTTGCAATACGCCCTCTATCCTTGCTCGGTTTATTGGCATGCCAAATTTCCTATCTGATTAACTAGCGTTGGTTTGGTTCATTCTCTCTGCAACTCCTAGCATGGAAAACAATAACCCAAAGTTTCAAAGTTTCTCAATGACTGAAGTAGTAATGGGGCTCGTGGAAATATTTATTGAGATCTTGTGCTAAAGGATGGATACCTTGTAGTGGTACTAATAGAGTAATAGTAGATATACATTATGAATAAAGTTGGATGCATTTTCTAGAAGCAATTATCACTAAGAGATATAAAATGTGTTTGCAGAAATTAAGAAATTGATATTTTTACGGTGTCTGTGGTTCTGAAACCCTTACCGATGTAAGCCCAGAAAAAAAACCTAGAATGTACTAGTTGGATGTGCATGGTCGTTAAATAAAAACATCTTATTTTTGTTGAAATCATCATGTTTTTTTTTGAATCAGTACTTTGGGCAGCAGTTTAGAAATGCATTCTTGGTTCAAAATTATATGTAGTGTGTTGTTGTGTAGTTAAGTTGTCACCTGTGTACCCCATTTTTGTCCTGATTAATCATTTCATTCATTTGACTGCTGGTTTTATCTTTGCAATATAATGTATCAGGTAGCTTAAAAAGTTTATGTTTCAGGTTGATGCGGATGTGGGGCGTTATGTTAGAATGTCACCAGATACAGTTACATGCTATTTCCCAAGCTAAAAACATAGACTCCATGATAGACGCTGCCAAGTTTGGTGATGCTCATATGGATTTGATTAAGCAGTTAGAGCTTCAGCTACTGGATTGGATTGCTTGTTTTGCCGCCTGGGTTAACGCTCAAAAGAACTACGTTAATACTTTGAATGACTGGCTAAGGAAAGGAGTTGACTACGTCCCTGAGGAAACTGAGGATGGGGCACCTCCCTTTTCTCCTGGACGATTAGGAGCACCACCGATTTTTGTCATATGCAACAATTGGGCTGCCAGTGTGGCAAGGATATCTGAGAAGGAAGTAGTTGAGGCAATGCAGGCCTTTGCATCCAAGGTTCTGAACCTCTGGGAGAGGCACAGATCAGAGCAACGGCAGGGTATGATGGCTAATAAAAGTATGGACAGGGACCTTAGGGTGATGGAGCGGGATGAACAGTCAATGCGCAAGGCTCTGGAAGCACAAAATAAGAAGCTTGTTCTCATTTCAAATCAGAGCGGTGTATCCTTGTCTGCGCAGGTGTTACACGAGGGAGGCCCTGGCGCTGAAATTGGTAGTTTGCAAACAAGTCTGAGGAATATTTTTGAAGCGATGGAGAACTTCACTGCTGCATCTGTAAACACCTATAAGGATCTCCATCTTCGTGCTGAAGAAGAGAAAGCTCGAGTTGCTCAAGAGAGCGGCAGAGTTTCCTAGTTCATTTTTGCTGATTTTGGTGGTACATGAGGATATGAGCATTTTTCAGTGCAGAAGAACTGACGATTGGTTCCTGTGACTGCGAGCACTATCGCACATGGCAGTGGTGTGATACTAGTGGCATCTGATGCACCTGATCAAGGGATTTACTTGTCCGAAATCTTGGGTTTTGGGGCTGGTGGATATGCCTTCATATGCAACAAGTTGCAGTGTGGGGGTTGTCAATCGAAAGCCGTGGCATCTTCTTCGCATTGGATGATCAGCCATACTCATGCTCAGCTCGTTACCCTGAAAAAATAATAGGGAACAAAACAAGATACCTGAAGGGACATGAGAAGAGGCACTTGTGCATCCGAGTGGATCAACAATGTTTCCAGTCCACTGGAAAAAGAGAGACCCCATTAAATCACTGGATGACTCAGAGCTGCATGAACTTGGAGTCGGATTAAATCATAGGAGCAATGAGATGATGACATGAATCCAAGATTCATGAAGCCCCCCATCCATGTCAACATATATAGATCAGAGGTTACCAGACTTAGCAGAGGTGCTCTGAAAGGTCGGCGCGCTGGCATGCCAATGTACAGACAGAGGTGATGGGGGAATGAATCAGCTGCTGAGAAAATGTTGCTTTCAGCTTCCTCCGCCGCGGCTTCACAGGAAGTACTCTCGTAGGGTTTTACCACCAGAGGTTGATCGATGAGCTTGGAGGATTTAGATCAGATGTCCTGACCCGTTATGCTGATGCGCTAACCCACCTCCTCCGGCCATCATCGAATTTTTGCATCTGTTTATTTATTATACATATTAATTCATTCGTAGCACCCCGTGTACAGCTGCTGGCTATCTCAAACCTGTTGTGCAAATATTTATTCATATTTTTCTACAACCCGGCAGTCCGTGCCTGCGAATTGCTGAAGCCGTGAAGCCCTGAAGGTGTCTGATGATGATCGCCTTTTGTAGTACAGGTGTAACGGGTGCGGCAATTCCAGTAGAAAGATGTTCTGGTTAGCAAGTCGGGTGACGTGGAGCATTTCGTCTGCTGTAGAGTGGGCTGTGGCCCGGGAGGTTGCGGTCCAGCTTTGTTTGTCTCGTGCGCGCGCGCACAGGATCCGATCGTGTTTGCTCGCCGGTCTGACTCCACCGACCAGATTTGCATCGAGGAAAAGGATAACGGGAGCTTGGCCCTCGCGGTGACAGGCGGCAGAAAGCACCGCGGGGCGCGGAGCGACCCGTTGTTGCCTTGTTGGCTTCCCGTCGGGTCGGGCGCCGACCGCCGAGCCTTGCTTCACGTGACGAACCGTGACGACGGACGGGGTGCCGTCGCCCGTAGCCGCGCGCCGTGCGCTGCGCCTGCGCGGGGCGACGGACTGACTGAGCCCGCCCGCGTCCACCGGCTGTGTCTCGATCGTCGTCGGCAGCGCACCCTATCGCGACATGCAAGCGGCGGGGGCCACACCGCCAGCCGCTGGGCCAACTTACTAACCCACAAACAAAGCCCACATAACACAAGTGGGTCCATGTGGGTAAGCTGCTCAGCCCACGTACTCCCGCATACCCGCCCCGCATCGCTTCCTCCGCTCCTGCAACTTCATCCCTTCGCAGAATTGATAATAGCGCGCGGAAGTAATAATTGATCTATCGAGATAATATATGTGAGAATCACGTACGACACCAGAAGCACGATATTCGGCAATGAGGTTCAGCCAAAGCCTACTCCAATAGCACAGTAACCCGTGTCATCACCCAAATAGGCTAAGCCAAAATCACTAGGTTTTGTCGTTTCAAAAAAAAATCACTAGGTTTGTATAAAGTGAACCTCTCCCTCGTGTGTTGCATGAAAAAGAGCTAGCTGAATCTAACATCCATGCTTTAGTTGACTGCACGCTGTCTGATACTGAGAGAACATCACCATCACTGTCCGAGTCACTCTTAAACATTGCAATATTAGCACTTGCCTTCTGATACTTGTCTGGACAATCCCTCCTCACATGTCCTAACTCACCGCAATCATAGCACCGCACTTTCTTCTTCTTCTTCTTTTCCTTCACCTTCTCCTTGCTTTGCTCACCTCTGACCAGCAACGCATCACCCAGAGGACCATCCACTGCACCGTTCTTTATCGTCAGCTCTCGAGCCAACAACACTGCAGTAATATCCTCAACTTTGATGCTTTCCTTGCCGTACGTCAGAGTCATGACCACATGCTCATAAGATGATGGAAGTGAACACGGAAGAATAATCGCATTGTCTTCAGTTTCAATCTTCACACCCAGTTGCTCCAGGTCTGTGACCATCTGACTGAAAACATTGATGTGCCCAGCTAGATCTGACCCCTCTTGCATCTTCAGCCCATATAACTCTTGCTTCAGATACAACTTGGTCGCCATGGTCTTCGACATGAATTGAGTTTCCAGCTTGTCCCAGATTTCCTTTGGTGTCTTTAATCCGATCACATGGTGCATGACCTGGTTTGACATACATAGCTGTATGGTTGCGGCCGCTAGCATATGCTTCTCATCCAGTCATCTGCCTCCATCTTCTCTGGCTTCTTCTCGGCCAGACCTGCCAAGTTCCCCTGTTGCGCCAACAGATACTTGACCCTTATTTGCCATAATCCGAAGTTGCTGGATCCATCGAATTTCACGACCTCAAATCTGCTAATTGTCGACACCTTGTTCATCGACATCCCGCCGACACGCGGTTTGACCGACCCTTTGCTGCTGGTAACACCGACCGATCCGTCCGACTTGTCGACCGCGTCACCGAGCAGATCGTCTTGCTCCTTCTCACGTCGTCCACCAGACTTCCTCACCAGCTTCCGTCGATCAATCTATCCACCACACGCACTTCAAATCTTCTCGTCGTATGGACCTCCCCGGGCCCACTACCTTGGTGGGTACCAGCACCGACTACTCGGTGAGCCCCCGGGACTACCCGCTTGCGCTACACGCACACCGAAGGCGTGGAGCACAAGGACTACATAGGAGTAGTACTCGGTTAGGGAGCTGTACATGTTCCGCACTGTATAGAGGACTCCTAGACGTACTCGACTAGTACTCTCTCCCTACTCCGACTTGTAACCCTGCCTCCCGGACTATATAAGGCGAGGCAGGGACCGATCACCTCATCTCATCCAATCCCCTACAACCCACGGCGCACTATTGCACCATCTTGTAATCGTGCCCTATCAATCCGAGCTACGCAAAGCATACAGACGTAGGGTATTACGCACCTCGCGGCCCGAACCTCGTCTAAATTGTGTGCCACGTGTCTCTTCCTTCGAGTTACCGATCTCGGCGAGTCACAATCATCTACTTCGGTACTCCCCGTAGTAGGTTGCCGGTCTAAAACACCGACACCGGCGCGCCGGTAGGGGCTCTCGCTCGGGATCACATGGCGAACTCGACGGCTTCCGTCCACTTCAAGCCAACTGTCGCCTTCAACCGCGGCGACACCTTCGTCTTCGGCGCCTGGGTCTGCACTGCTGATGGCGCGGGCTCCTTCCAGCGCCGCCTAACCATGCAGCCCAACCCGAGGACAGGCCTCGTGACGCTTCCCGAAGTCGTCACAGGCGAACTCGCCGGCAAGTTCGGCGAAATTTCGCTCTTCAACCACCATGCTGACTTCGAGCTCGAGTCCGTCTCCAACTCGAACCCGACGTCGCCATGGGCCATCGCATGCGAGCCGGGCCGCGCTCGGCCCATCGCAGCGGCCCCTTCACCACGCCAAGCACTCCGCGCGTGGCCCCCGCATCCTCGCCCGGGCCCGCCGGGGCTCCTACTCCACGCCGGGCCGCAAGGAGCCCGTAACCGAGTACAACTCGGACTCCGAAGCCGTCCCCGATCGCGTTTCGGACTCCGGCCCCTCTCTCCGAGTTCTACTCGAACCCGGATTACGAGTTCGACTTCGGGTCGGACCCCGAGGAGCCCGAGTCCGAAAACGACTCCACCGAGCTTCCCTTGTCGGGCCGGCCCTCCGGCCGGTTATAAAATCAACGCCGCCGGAAGATACGTCTCATCGGCCGTACCGCAAGCCCGCCGACCCGGCAAAGGGGGACTTGTCGGTGTTTTGGACCGGCAACCTACTACGGGGAGTACCCGAAGTAGATGAATGTGACTCGCCGAGATCGGTAACTCGAAGGAAGAGACACGTGGCACACAATTTAGACAAGTTCGGGCCGCGAGGTGCGTAATACCCTACGTCCCGTATGCCGCGTAGCTCGGGATTGATAGGGCACGATTACGAGGAAGGTGCAATAGTGCGCCGTGAGTTGAGATTGGATGAGGTGATCCCCGAGATCGGTCCCCGCCTCGCCTTATATAGTCCGGGAGGCGGTGGTTACAAGTCGGAGTAGGGAAGGAGTACTAGTCGAGTACGTCTAGGAGACCTCACACAAGTGCGGAGCGTGTACAGAGTCCTAACCGAGTACTACTCCCGTGTCGTCCTTGTGCTCCACGCCTTCGTATGCCGTGTAGCGCAAGCCGGTAGTCCCGTGGGCCCACCGAGTAGTCGGTCCCGGTACCCACCGAGGTAGTGGGCCCGGGGAGGTCCATACGACAAGCCCCCCGAGTACTTTGTAGTCGAGAAGGATAGCTTCAAGTAGTCTTGAAGGCCTTAACAAGTAGTCCTCAAGCGTCCCCGAGTGCTACAAGTCAAAAGTCCTCAAGAGTAGTCGAAGCATCCCGAGGCCGGAATGTACTCCGCGATGTTTGAGCAATCTTGAAGTCTTCTCGAGTAGTCCCAAGCGTCCTTGAAATCGCCTTCGAAGGTCTTCAAAAATGCCCGCCTTGTCTTGAAGCCGGAGCCGTCAAGAAGATGCGATTTGCGTAACCGCCATCCACGTGGAGTAGCCCCCGAGCCTCGAGCCGCGGCTCGGGCCGAGGATCTATCCGAAGTCTTGGCGAGAAAATCCCGAAAAATCCGGAGAGAAAAAACCGAAGGACACGTGGCACGGAGCCCCCCGAGCCTTGAGTCGAGTACTTTCTCTCGAATTGAAGGGTCTTCTTGGAGAATGTGTCCCGAGATGCTCTTGAGACTAGCCGCGTCCCGGTAGTCGAGTAGAAGTAGCCGAGCCCCCGAGGTGAGGCGCGTCGACTAGTAGAATGCGAAGAGTCACGCGCGGCCGCCGAGTCGGCCCGCGCGTGGACTTATCCGGACCGCCCGTTACGGAGGCGTTTTGGCTTATAAATACAAGCCGAAACCCTTAGGGTTTTTCACCCAAGTGAGCCGCGATCATTCGCCACTTGAATCTTGAAGTAGATCCACTCCGGCCGAGCACCGCCGCCGTAGTAGATCCGAGCGCATCGCCACCCGAAAGCCGTAGGGTAGCCCCCGAGCGGATGCGAGTGAAGACTCCCCGTTCTTGGAGGATGAAGCCGTCCCCGTCGAAGACGTCGAAGGCCGGCGGGAAGAAGAGGAGCCATGCGAGCGCGCCGCGGCCGGCGCCGGAGCGGCGCCGCCCACCTCTCTCCACCGCGCGCCGACCCCGGCCCGCGAGTGGAAAAAATCGAAGGTGAAGACCGAAGACTTGCCGACCCCCGTTGAACGACGGGTTCATCGGGGAGAAGGAGATCGATATGTGGAGATCCGCCGCAGAGATCCCTATCCAATGGAGAAGGCACAAGACGAGATCCCGATGTTCTCGCGCTTCGTGGAGCGCGGTCTTGCGCTCCCGCCGAGTGACTTCTTCAAGGGGCTTCTCGTGTACTATGGCATCGAGTACCTCAACTTGAACCCCAACGGAATATTCCACACTTCGTCTTCGTCCATTTCTGCGAAGCATTCTTGGGGATCAAGCCACACTGGGTTCTCTTCCGGAAATTCTTCCGCGTGAAGCCGCAGCCCAGCGCCTCCAACCCCGCAGTAGTCGGAGGGGCCGGGATCCGCTTGAGGGAAGATGCCGCCGAGCGCACTCGGCGTACAAGCTCGTGGACTCCAACACGGACCGGAAGACGAGGTGGTTCTACACCACGAACCACCATCCCGAGCTGCCGAAGCCGAGCGGACGGCAGCCCAAGCACCAAGAGTGGTGGAACACGGAACCCACCATGCAAGAGGGGATCCGGCTCCCGCAGTTGCCGGCACGCATCAAGACCCCGCGGGATGCGGGACCGAGGGCCGAACATGTGGCCTTCGTTTCATGAAGCGCCGGATCCCGGGCGACGGAGACGTATCCGACGTCAATTCCGCCGTTCTCGCGTAGACTCCCGAACCGGTGGTTGTTGAAGTTGGACCCCAAGTCCGTGATGATGCGGTGGGGTAGCCCGTAGCGGTGCACGAGTTCATCCAGAAGTCGAGTACTCGTCGCCCTTGGGGCATGTGACCGGCTTGACCTCGATCCACTTGGTGAACTTGTCGATAGCCACCAGCACCCCGTTGAATCCTCCCGGCGCGCTTGGCGGGGGCCCAATCATGTCGAGCCCCCCGGCGGGCAAAGGGCCGAGGTTGGCGGTATGGTGACTAGCTTGTAGGCGGGGACGTGTTGCTGCTTGGCGAAGAACTGACATCCTTGGCACCTTCTGACGAGTTCTTCGGCATCGCCCGTGGCCGTGGGCCGCAGAAGGCTCGCCGAAGGCCTTGCCGACCGGCCTTGCGGGAGGACGCGTGGTTGCCGCCAGACACCCTTGTGGATCTCCTCCAAGATGTCCTTGCCTTCTTCGCGAGGGACGCATTTCATGAGTACTCCAGAAGATGCGCCTCGCTTGTAAAGCTTGTCGCCGACGAGGACGTAAGACTTGGCGCGGCGGACGAGTTGTTCGGCTGCGTTCTTGTCGGAGGGGACCTTCTGCTCGCTGAGGTAGTCGATGAAGGGTTGCCTCCAGTCCACGTCGATCATCATGACCTCCTGCCCAGCTGGTTGGTTAGCTGGGACAGTGGTCGGTGGCGCCGGCTCCGGGATGGATGGCGCGTGAAGCTCATGGACGAAGACGCCCGCGCGGTACTTGGGCGCGGGTGGATCCGAGCTTCGAGAGGACGTCCGCCGCAACGTTGTTGTCGCGAACGATGTGGTGGAACTCGAGACCATAGAATTTGTTCTCGAGCTTGCGGACTTCTAGGCGAAGGCGTCCATGTTCTCCTTGTTGCGGTCCCGGGACTTGTTGACTTGGTTGATGACCACCGCGGAGTCGCCGTAGACTAGTAGCCGCTTGATGCCAAGTGAAGCCGCGAGGCGGAGCCCGTGTAGGAGGGCTTCGTACTCGGCTTCGTTGTTTGAGACCTTCCGTAAGATCGCGAGGACGTACTTGAGTTGTTCGCCCGTTGGAGAGATCGGGGAGTACCCCCGCGCCCGCGCCCTCGAGGTTGAGTGAGCCGTCGAAGTACATCACCCAATGCTCGGTCGCACGGTGGGAGTAGGTAGCCGATTCTCCCGCCACTCGCCATGAAGTCGACTAGTGCTTGCGACTTGATGGCCGTGCGTGGCTTGAAGTCGATGGTGAGGGCGCCGAGCTCGACGACCCATTTGGAGATCCTTCCGTAGCGTCTAGGTTCCTCATGATGTCGCCGAGCGGGTAGTCGGTGACGACGGAGACCGAGTACTCCCGGGAAGTAGTGTCGTAGCTTCCGCGAGGTGATGAGTAGAGCGTACGAAGCTTCGCACGGGCCGGTAGCGAGCCTTGGACTCGATAGGACCTCGCCGACGAAGTAGACCGGGCGCCGGGACCGGGAAGCGTGGCCGTCTTCCCCGCCGCTCGACAACGATGGCGATGCGACCACGTGAGTAGTCGCGGCGAGGTAGAGCAAGAGGCCGCTCGCCCTTGTAGGGAGCCGTGAGGACCGGCGGCTTCGACGAGGAAGTCCTTGAGCCGGGCAAGGGCTTGGTCCGCTTCGCAGTCCACACGAACTTCTCGTGGTGCTTGAGTAGTTTGAAGAAGGGAAGACCCCGTTCTCCTAGCTTCGAGATGAATCTGCGTTCAATGCCGCCATGCACCCCGTCGGCCTTCCGGACGTCCTTGATGCTCGTGGGAGCTTTCATGCGTCGGTGATGGCGGAGATCTTCTCGGGGTTGGCTTCGATGCCGCGCTGGCTGATGATGAAGCCGAGTAGTTTACCCGAAGGTACGCCGAAGACGCACTTGTTCGGGTTAAGCTTCCAGCGGTACTCGCGTAGCGATGCGAAGGTCTCTTCAAGGTCGTCGATGAGGGTACCGGAGTCTCGGTTTTGACAACCACGTCATCCACGTAGGCCTCGACGTTCTTGTTGAGTTTCCGCTTGAAGCAGGGCCACGGATGGCCCGTTGGTAGGTAGCGCCGGCGTTCTTCAACCCGAAAGACATGGTCGTGTAGCAAGACGCGCCAAACGGGGTGATGAACGCGGTCTTCTCCCGGTCTTCCTCCTTGATTGCGATCCGGTGGTACCCGGAGTAGCGCCGAGGAAGCAGAGCGGTGTCGCGGCCCGCCGTGGAGTCGATGACTTGATCAATCCGCGGCAACCCGAAGGGGTCCTTGGGGGCAGTGCTTGTTGAGGTCGGTGTAGTCGACGCACATCCTCCACTCGTTCGAGTTCTTCTTGCGGACGAGGACGGGGTTGGCGAGCCACTCGAGATGGAAGACTTCTCCGATGAAGCCGCCAGCCGAGTAGCTTGGCGAGCTCCTTCTTGATGGCGTCCCGTCCGTCGTCGGCGAAGCGTCGGAGGTGCCGTCGCTTGGGGGTGGCCTTTGGGTCGACGTTGAGGCAAGTGCTCGATCGGCCTCCCCGGGCACTCCCGGCATGTCCGTCGGCTTCCACGCGAAGATGTCGCGGTTAGCCCGAAGGAAGCCGATGAGCGCGTCTTCCTATTTGGGGTCGAGGCCGGCCCCGATGGTTGTGGTCTTGGTGGGGTCGCCTGTTCCGAGGTCGACCGACTTGACAAGTACCTCCTCGGTGGCCGAGGCTTGTTGGCGCCGTCGACTTCTGCGGGATGTCGAGTTCGCTTGTGGCAAGCTTCTTCGACGCGGCGTAGACCTCCATCATTGGGGTGGGTACTTGATTTGTTGAAGCGATCACCACGGCCTCTCGTATCGCAATCGTGAGAGATCTTCAAGTCCCCTTGGAGGGAGAGTACGCCACCGGACTTGGCATTTTGAGTACCAAGTATGTGTAGTGGGGCACCGCCATGAACTTGGCGATGGCCGGTCCGCCGAGGATGGCATGGTAGGAAGTCTCGATATCCGCGACCTCGAACTTGATGTACTCGGTGCGGTAGTTGTCGCGAGACGCCCCGAAGGTAAGCGGCGTACCACCGAGCCTAGTGGGATGGCCGCGTTGCCCGGGACGATGCCGTAGAAAGGCATGTCGCTCTTGTCGAGCATGGGGGTGACGTCAAGGTTCATCTTCTTCGAGTCTTGGTGAAGAGGACGTTGAGCCCGCTTCCGCCGTCGATGAGCACCTTGTTGAGCTTAGAGCCCGCCATCGTTGGTTTCGGGACGAGGGGGAAGCGTCCTGGTTCGAGAAGCTGGTCCATTGGTCCACGCGGGAGAAGGTGATGGGTGTCTCCGACCACCCGAGAGGGGTCATAACCGCCGGTTCAATGGACATCACTTCACGGCGAGTAGCCTTCGCTCCCGCCCGTCGGGTAGTCCGCCGAAGAGGACGTTGACGGTCTTCTCGGGTTCTTGGAAGTCGTCGCCGTCCTTCTTCTTGTTCTTCTGATCGTGAGGGTGCGGTGGCTCCGGCGTATCCTTGAGTGCATGCCTGAGCTGGTAGCACTGCTCGGTAGTGTGGTTGCCGTTCGGGTGCCACGGACACTTCTCCTTCAGCAGGTCTTTGAACCCGCCGGAATTCTTCTTCGAGTTCCCTTTCGGAGGGCGCTGGATAGCCGCGACGGTATTGTCTGGCTTGCGCTTGCGGTTGGAACCCGAGAAGTTGTTGTTGTTGTTGTTGTTGCGGCCGCCTTGGTTTGGATTGCTTCGCCGCCGCCACCTTGGTTCTCGCTTGGACTTGCCGCGGATGGCGTCGTACTTGGCGTTGGCCTTGTCCTCTTCGTCCGCCCGGGACGTGATCATGTCCTTGAGGTGGGGAATGGACTTGGGGCGGCGTCGGCCGAAGTCCTCGAAGGTGCGGCGATGGTAGAGCCCGTCCCGGAAGAGGTCGATGACCTCCTTGTCGGTGACGTCCACGACGGTAGCGCGCTTGTCGAAGAAGCGGCACATGTACTTGTGGAGGGTCTCGCCTTGTTCTCGCTTGATCATGGCGAGGTCCATGCGAGTACCCGAACGGCCCATGGCGCCCGCGAAGTTGCTTGTGAACTGTTCCTTCGGCCTGGTCCCACTTGTCGATTGAGTGCTTGTCCGGCCGACTCGAGCCACGTGAGTGGGGCTTGGTCCGTGCGGAAGGGGAAGTAGAGGCACTTGGTGTCGCCGTTGCCGCCGCCGTTCTCGATGGAGAGAGCGTAGCATCGGAGCCACCGGATGGGATCCGCGTCGCGTCGTATTTGGTGATCCCCAAAGGCTTGAACTTGTCGGGGAGGAGCAGGGTTGCGAAGCCGGGGTGAGAAGGCGAGGAAGCCGTCGCCTTCGGCGGCGGTCGTCGACTTCTTCTCGCCGCAACTCTTCGATTCTCTCGGCGGGCATCGTACCCGCCCCGAGAGGCGCCGAGGCGTGGCTATGCGCGTGGCCGCGGCGCCGCCGCGGGCCGCCGCCGCCTCCCGGCTTTCTTGTTGGCCCCGTGGTTGGAGCTGCCGCCGTCGCTGCCGCCGCCGTCGGGGTCGTTGCCGCCGCCACCGGCCGGAGCACGGTGGGGGACGACTTCTCGGTTGCCGTTGTCTTGCCGTGAGGGTCCGCCGGCGGTGGAGCGTCGACGGTTTGGTTCAGCTGGGATGTCGCCCCGAGTACGGTTAGGACCGGGGTCAACACTGCGACTAGTAGCTTCGTTGTCGCGAGGCTTAGCTGGGAGAGGTTGGCTAACTCTCTTGTCGACCCGCATGAAGTAGGCTTCTTCGGCCGAGCTTGGCGATGACCTCTCCGGCCCGTATGCCCCGAGCTCGACGTGCGATCGTTGTGATCGACATGAGGCATTGCTCGGGAGTGGTGTGGACTCGCTCTCTCCGCGCCGAGAGCTTCCGCAAGGTTGCGGATGGGAAGGTTGTCTCCCGAGCCGCCGGCGTCGTTCGTTGCGCTTCCTGTTACGTTCGCGCCGGCGTCCCTCGTTGGCGTCGGTCTCGTCCGCGGGGGCATCGGCGACGGCTCGTCCGCGGAGATGTCCTCCGGTACTTGTACGCGGCCGTGCTCGAGGTTCCGGGGTGTCGCCGACGCCCATGAAGACTTGACGATCGGGCGTACCCAAGCTTGGCTCGAAGGTGCCACCTCGGTTGGTGTGTTTGAGTCGGCACGGGCCGGTGGTGTTCCCTCCGGAACGGTAGCGAGTCGATGTAGGCGACGTAGCGCGAGTCCTCCTTTGTCGGCTCGGCGGGCTTGCGGTCCGGCCGCAGACGTATCTTCCGGCCGGCGTCGATCTTATAACCGGCCCCGGAGGCCGGCCCCCGACAAGGGAAGCTCGGAGGAGTCGTCTTCGGACTCGGGCTCCTCGGGTCCGACCCGAAGTCGAACTCGTAGTCCGGGTTCGAGTAGAACTCGGAGAGAGGGCCGAAGTCCGAGACGCGGGCCGGGGACGGCGTCGGAGTCCGAGTTGTACTCGGTTACGGGCTCCTTGCCGGCCCGGCGTGGTGTAGGAGCCTCCGTGCGGGCCCGGCTGGGAGCGCGAGGGCCGCGCGCGGAGCGCTGGCGTGGAGAGGGGACCGCCTGCGATGGCTGAGGAGCCGGCTCGCAAGCGATGGCCCATGGCGACGTCGGGTTCGAGTTGGAGATGGACTCGAGCTCGAAGTCAGCGTGGAGGTTGGAAAGCGAGATTTCGCCGAACTTGTCGGCGAGCTTGCCCGTGACAACTTCGGGAAGCGTCACAAGGCCTGTCCTCGAGTCGGGTTGCATGATCAAGCGGCGCCCGGAAGGAGCCCGCGCCATCGGCGCGTGCGGACCCGTGCGCCGAAGACGAAGGTGTCGCCGCGGTTGAAGGCGACGGTTGGCTTGATGTGAACGAGGCCGTCGAGTTCGCCATGTGATCTCGAGCGAGAGCCCCTACCTGGCGCGCCAGCTGTCGGTGTTTTGGACCGGCAACCTACTACGGGGAGTACCCGAAGTAGATGAATGTGACTCGCCGAGATCGGTAACTCGAAGGAAGAGACACGTGGCACACAATTTAGACAGGTTCGGGCCGCGAGGTGCGTAATACCCTACGTCCTGTATGCTGCGTAGCTCTGGATTGATAGGGCACGATTACAGGAAGGTGCAATAGTGCGCCGTGAGTTGAGATTGGATGAGGTGATCCTGAGATCGGTCCCTGCCTCGCCTTATATAGTCCGGGAGGCAGGGTTACAAGTCGGAGTAGGGAAGGAGTACTAGTCGAGTACGTCTAGGAGACCTCTACACGGTGCGGAGCGTGTACGAGTCCTAACCGAGTACTACTCCTGTCGTTGTCCTTGTGCTCCACGCCTTCGGATGCCGTGTAGCGCAAGCCGGTAGTCCCGAGGGGCCCACCGAGTGAGTCGGTGCGGTACCCACCGAGGTAGTGGGCCCGGGGAGGTCCATACGACGAGACTCACGCTACGTCGCCTACATCGACTCGCTACCGTTCCGGGAGGGAACACCACCGGCCCGGTGCCGACTCAAATACACCAACCGAGGTGGCACCCTCCGAGTCCGGCCCCCGGGTACCCCCGATCGCCAAGTCTTCATGGCTGCCGGCGACACCCCGAGACCTTCGAGCACGGCCGAGGACGGGTACCGGAGGACATCTCCGCGTACGAGTCGTCCGCCAACGCACCCGAGACGAGACCGCCGCCAACGGGGACGCTCGACGCGAACGCAACAGAAGCGCAGCCGAACGACGCCGGCGGCTCGGGGAGACAACCTCCCCATCCGCAACCTTGCGGAAGCTCTCCAAGGCGGTCGAGAGCGGAGTACACACCACCCCACGAGCGTGCCTCATGTCGATCACAACGATCGCACGCCGGCTCGGGGCATACGCGCCGGAGAGGTCATCGCCAAGCTCGCCGAAGAAGCCTACTTCATGCGGGTCGACAACGAGAGTCAACCAACCTCCTCCGCCTAAACCCCGCGACAACGAAGCTACTAGTCGCGAGCGCCAACGCCGGCCCCAACCGTACTCGAGCCGACCTTCCGGTGATCCAAACCGCCGCCGCTCTAACGCCGGGGTGGACCTTCACGGCAAGACCAAGGCAACCGAGAAGTCGTTCCCCATCGCACTCCGGCCGGTGGCGGCGGCAACGACCCCGATGGCGGCGGCGGCGGCGGCGGCGGCTCCAACCACGGGGCCAACGAGAGAGCCGGGAGGCGGCGGCCGGCCGCGGCGGCCGAGGCCACGCGAACGACCACGCCTCCGTGGGTGCCTCTCACGGCGGGTACGACGCTCGCCGGAAGATTGAGGAGTTGCGGCGGAAGAAGTCGACCACCGCCGCCGAGGGCGACGGCTTCCTCGCCTTCTCACCCCGGCTTCGCAACCTCGCTCCTCCCCGACAAGTTCAAGCCTTTGGGGATCACCAAGTACGACGCGAAGCGGATCCCATCCGGTGGCTCCGATGCTACGCCCTCTCCATCGAGAACGCCGGTGGCAACGAGCGACACCAAATGCCTCTACTTCCCCTTCGTCCGGACCAAGCACCACTCACATGGCTCGAGTCGCCGGACAAGCACTCGATCGACAAGTGGGACCGGTCGAAGGAGCGAGTTCACGAGCAACTTCGCGGGCGCCATGGGCCATTCGGGTACTCGCATGGACCTTGCCATGATCAAGCGAGGAACGGGGGCGAGACCCTCCGCAAGTACATGCGCCGCTTTTTCGACAAGCGCGCTACCGTCGTCGACGTCACCGACAAGGAGGTCATCGACCTCTTCCGGGACGGCCTCTACCATCGCCGCACCTTCGAGGACTTCGGCCGTCGCCGCCCCCAGTCCATCCCCCACCTCAAGGACATGATCACGTCCGGGCGGATGAAGAGGACAAAGCCAACGCCAAGTACGACGCCATCCGCGGCAAGTCCAAGCGAGAACCGGGCGGCGGCGGCGGCAAAGAATACAAACCAAGGCGGCCGCAACAACAACAACAACAACAACAACGGCTACTCGGGTCACAACCGCAAGCGCAAGCCGTACAACACCGTCGCGGCTATCCAGGCGCCTGCGAAAGGGAACTCGAAGAAGAACTGCGGCGGGTTCAAAGACCGCTAAAGGAGAAGTGCCCGTGGCATCCAAACGGCAACCACACCACCGAGCAGTGCTACCAGCTCAGGCATGCACTCAAGGATACGCCGGAGCCACCGCACCCTCACGACCAAAAGGGCAAGAAGAAGGACGGCGAAAACAACGACTTCCAAGAACCCGAGAAGACCGTCAACGTCCTCTTCGGCGGACTGCCCAGCAGGCGGGAGCAGAAGGCTACCCGTCGTGAAGTGATGTCCATTGAGCCAGCGGTCCCGACCCCTCTCAGGTGGTCGGAGGTACCCATCACCTTCTCCCGCGCGGACCAATGGACCAGCTTCTCCGAACCAGGACGGTTCCCCCTCGTCCTGAAGCCAACAGTGGCGGGCTCCAAGCTTAACAAGGTGCTCATCGACGGTGGAAGCGGGCTTAACGTCCTCTTCACCAAAACCCTGAAGAAAATGAACCTCGACGTCACCCCCATGCTCACCAAGAGCAGCACGCCCTTCTACGGCATCGTCCCAGGCAACGCGGCTATCCCACTGGGCTCGGTGGTGCGCCGATTACCTTCGGGGCGTCTCGGGACAACTACCGCACCGAGTACATCAAGTTCGAGGTCGCGGACTTGTAAGTGCAATCAAGCCCTATGAGGGTTTTGGTGATGTTGACCACACAATTAAAGAGCTAATGAGCCTTTGAGTTTGTTGTGCAGCATAAAGTTATTATCACAGGTGCAAAAGATTGATTGGAGACCCCTCAACTTGTTACAAAGAAGATTGCCTATGCTACTTGAAGGAGTTTATTTATTTTATCTTTTGAATTTGAGTATAGGACAATCCGTACTATCAAGAGGGATACTAATGGTGAGTTAGGGTGGTTTTCAAGTGCTCATGATCCATCTTTCCTAAACCCTAATCCTCACCCCAAGGGAAGTAACCTGCACCGTTTCGCTTCTCGTCGTTTTTGTTCGGAGGTTCCGAAGATTTTCTCGGAGGTTCCGACCGTACGGGCTACGATGCGAGTTTTCAAAAGTCGGAGGTTCCGAGATTTTTCTCGGAGGTTCCGAACTCCGGAATATAGCCGTTATCGTTACCGGATGCGGGGGTATTTATACCCCACAGCCCCCAACGGTTATCTTCTTCCTCCTACGGCTTAGAACGCCGTTCCCTACTTGTTTTCTCTCACCTTGCATTCACTCCTAACCTACTCTCGTTCCAAATCCTTGCCTAGCATTGATTGAGAGTGGTTTTCTTGAAGTGAGTTAGTGAGCCAATCCCTTCTCCCTTGAAACTTGAGCACTTGGAAGAACCCTAGCAAGCTTGGTGGATCTATTACTCTTGGAGCCTTGCTCCTAGACGGATAGAGGTTCTTGGAAGCTCTCCAAACCGATTTGTGGAAGCTCCAAGGTGTTTGTATTACCCCTTGTGATTCTAGTGGAAAGCCTCCACCTATTACCCAAAGCGATAGGTGTGAGAGAGGAGTTGACCTTTGTGGTCCGAGCCTTTGGTGGCCTCCTCAACAACGTGGACGTAAGCAAGCCTTTGTGGCGAGCCGAACCACGGGATAAATCTTTGTCTCATGCGTGTTCTCATTTATTTACTTGTTCATGCTTGTGCTTGACTAGATCTATTAGGGTTTGCTTCCGATCTACTTTGTGGTGCCTTGCTAGCTTGTAATTTGCTTAGAAATCCTCTTGCTAGGTCCTAAGTACCTCTTAGAATTTAGTAGATCCGGTTTCCATCAAGTTTCTTGCAGCTCTTGTTATTTGTGCTCTGTTCTAACAGTTGTCGGAAGTTCTGAGTTTATTCTCGGAGGCTGCCTCGTTCGGAGGTTCCGAGAATAATCTCGGAGGTTCCGAGGTCTGACACTGTTTTCGCAGAAAAAGTTTAAATTCTGTGTGCAGGCCTATTCACCCCCCCTCTAGGCCACATTGCCTCGATCCTTTCAATTGGTATCAGAGCAGGTTATCCTCGTAAACACCTAACCGTGTGAGGATATGGCAAGTGATGATGACAAGCACGAAGAAGAACAGTTTGAAGACATACCAAGCGAAGCTGAAAGTGATGCCTCGGAAGTAGGTGATACATCGGCTCAAGAGAAGTTCGAAAAGCTCAAAAGGTCGTGAAGGAAGGCTCCAAGGAAGGAAGCAAGAAAAGCAAGAAAGAGAACAAGAAGAAAGAAGAAGAAGAAGAAAAGAAGAAAGAAGACAAAGCAAGCAAGAAAAGAAGAAGAGGAGAAAGAGAGAAGAGAAGAAGAGAAGAAAAAGAACACCTTCACCATCTCCATCACCATCCTCATCATCCTCATCGTCGTCCTCATCTAGTGAGAATGGAGATGATGATGATGAGTACTACGGCACAAGAATTCCCAAGCGAACAATCAAGCCAAAGTCAAAGTCTAAAGCAAAGAACGACTACAAAAGCGTATCCTTTAACTATGATTCTTTGGATGTCAAATCCATGGATGAAGTGACTATTCCACTTGGCAAATTACCCCAATTCGATGGGACTAATTTTGCTAAATGGAAGCATATGATGAAAGCTTATTTAATTGGTTTAAGCTTGGAATTGTGGAATGTTGTGTGTGTAGGTTTTGAAGATCCCAAAGACTTTAGGAACCTTACTCCAATTGACCGACGCAACATTAGAAGAAATGGTCAAGCCACAAGCATACTCCTTAGTGCCTTGAATGCCCAAGAGTACAACCGTGTTAGTGGACTTGAGATTGCCAAGGAGATTTGGGACATTCTCCACATTGCACATGAGGGTGTTGACAAGGTCAAGAAATCTAAGATCAATATATTGATGGCCGAGCTCAATAGATTTACTATCTTTGATGGAGAGGGGCCACAAGAGATGTTTGATAGGATGATGGTTATTGTTGGGAAGATAAGAGGTCTAGGTGGTGATGAGTTAGATGACCACTTTGTTGTGAAAGTGATGTTGGAAGCTTTTGCACCAAGGAATCCTACTCTAGTCACCTTGATTAGAGAGAAGAAAAGATTTGAGGAACTCTCTCCAAATGATGTTCTTGGTAGAATTCTCACACATGAGCTCATGGACAAGGAAATTCAACATAGAAAGAAGATTGGGGAGTTGGAGGCTAAGTTAAACAACTTGAAGGTTAAAGAGGTGGCTCTCCACTCCCACAAGTCAAGCAAACCCTCATCCTCATCCAATCATACCACTTCTTCCAAGCCTCTCAAGTCAAAGTCCAATAGGGTGGAAGTAGCAAGCTCCACAAGTGATTCAAGTGAAGATGAAGATGAAGGTTGTCATGTTGAGATTGGGGACATGGCCTTGTTCATGAAGACCTACAAGAGAGGGTTGAAGAAGCAAGGTTACAAGTTTGCCAAGAGGAAGTTTCCTAGCAAGAAAAAGAGAACTTGTTACAATTGTGGGAGTACCGAGCACTTTATTGCCGATTGTCCTAATGAGAAGAAAGAAAACAGAAATGACAAGGGTAAAGGGAGCTATAAGAAAGATCAAAAGCCACATTACAAGAGAAGACACTATGGTGGTGAAGCCCACATTGGTCATGAATGGAACTCGGGGATGAAAGCTCTAGTGAAGAGGAAGGGAAGAAAGTTGCAACCGTGGCTATCAAGAAGCTTCCCTCCACCTCAAGATTGTTCAACAATTTGACCGATGATGAAGAGAGCACTTCCATTCATTGTCTCATGGCCAAGGGTGAGAAGGTAAAAACTGCCCCAAAACCCTTTCCTCAACCTAGTGATGAGTCGGAAATGGACTCTAGTGATGATACTAGTGATGAAGAAGCTAACCAACTTGTTCGTAAAATGGATGAGCAATCTAGGGATTTTATGGCTAAGTTAATAGTTGAACTAGAGAAAAGCCAAGACACCATTATCTCCGATAGAAGTGAGATTGAGACTTTGCGCTTGGAAATCAATCAAGCAAAGAGTGTCATAGCTACTCTCAAGGAGGACCTTCTTGTCACTCAAGCTCAATGTAATTCTCTCAAGTTGAGGAATGAAGAGCTTGAGGAGCAATATAGCCTCCTTTGGAGTAGCACCTCACATCCCTCGAAGGTAAAAGGCAACTCTAGTGCTTCTACTAGCAAGGGCGTGATAGATGTCATAATATTGATATTGAATCTTATGCCACTAACCTTGCTAACATGGAAGCTTTAAAGAAAGAAATTGCTAGGTTGAACTCAATCATAGCTAGAGGGTGCATGGGTGAAGAGAACAAAAGACCAAGATTCACCAAAAGGAAAGTATTGGAAAAGAGCAAGAATCCAGGCTTTGGATATATTGAAGGTGGCAAGACAAATGAAAGAAAAATCATCAAAGAAAAAGAATGCCTTGAATTCAAGAGTTACGGATTTCTCGTTCTCCCCGGACCCGGAGGTTCCGACCTCTAAGCCCGGAGGTTCCGGAGTCTGGAAGCCCCGAGCAGCTCAGACAGTCCAACTCGGAGGTTCCGAGAAAATTCTCGGAAGTTCCGGGGACTGTAAAGACAGGACAAAGAAAAGTAGCAAAAATCAGAAGCAGCATGTTTCCAGGGCCTCTAACACTTGTATGCAGGTTGAAAATCATCCAATGGTGCCTAGAAGAAACTTGAGTCCCAACAAAAGCAAAGCCCATGCATCTAGAGACATACCTCCTAGCTATGTGTTGAGACGCAACAATGTTGGTAAAGTTGTTGCCACGTATGTTGGAAATGAGTCCAACATATATGTGAAAAGATCACTATGGGTTCCAAAGGTTTTGGTTGCTAACGTGGAAGGCCCCAAGTCAAATTGGGGACCTAAAAGAAGGAACTAAATTGTTTTGTAGGCATACTCCTCCGGTGGTTCAAGTTGGGTGCTTGACGGCGGATGTACACATCATATGACCGGAGAAAAGAGTATGTTCTCATCCTATCTCCATTTGGAAGGACCAAGGGAAACCATTGCATATGGAGGGGATACTAAAGGAGAAGTCATCGGTGTAGGTGATATCCCTATATCTCAAAATTACTCAATTACAAATGTTCTTCATGTTGATCCGTTGGGTTACAATCTATTATCGGTTTCACAACTTAGTGAGATTGGTTTTGATTGCCACTTCACGGATAAGGATGTGTCCATCATAAAAAGGGAGGATTCCTCTATTGTCCTCACGGGTCGCTTGAGGGGGAGGCTTTACCTAGTTGATCTCAACAAAAGTAAAGTTTCTCCCAAGACTTGTCTAGTGGCAAAATCTAGCATGGGTTGGCTTTGGCATCGCCGTCTAGCCCATGTTGGCATGAGGAACTTGGCCAAACTTTTGAAAGATGAACACATTCTTGGACTAACAAATGTACATTTTGAGAAAGATAGGATTTGCAAAGCATGCCAAGCCGGGAAGCAAGTAGGAGCACCTCACCCACCAAATAGCATCCTCACTACTTCAAGCCCATTGGAGCTCATCCACATGGATCTATTTGGACCGGTGGCCTACATAAGTATTGGTGGTAACAAATATGGCTTGGTTATTGTTGATGATTATTCTCGCTTCACGTGGGTGTTCTTTGTGTTTGACAAGAGTGAAGTGCAAGGAAAGGTGAAGACCTTCATTAGAAGAGCACAAAGGGAATTCGGGCTACCAATCAAGAAAGTGAGAAGTGATAATGGCTCGGAGTTCCGAACACCTATGTTGAAGAATTCCTTGACGAAGAGGGCATAAAGCATGAATTTTCAGCACCTTATACCCCTCAACAAAATGGGGTGGTTGAGAGAAAGAATAGAACTCTTATCGAGATGGAAAGAACCATGTTGGATGAGTACAAGACTCAAGACATCTTTTGGGCCGAAGCTATCAACACGGCTTGCCATGCAATCAACCGCCTCTATCTTCACAAGTTTCACAAGAAGACCTCCTATGAGCTCATTACGGTAAAAAGCCCAAGGTGTCTTACTTTAGAGTGTTTGGGTGCAAATGTTTCATTCTAAACAAGAGACCCCGAACCTCTAAGTTTGCACCAAAGGTTGACGAAGGATTTCTTCTTGGTTATGGTCCTAATGAGCATGCTTATCGAGTCTTCAATCTAACCACCGGGAGGATTGAAGTCACGGTAGATTTGACCTTTGATGAATCTAATGGCTCTCAAGTGGAGCAAGTTGATTTAAATGTTGTAGGTAAAGAGAAGCCATCTTGTGAAGCAATCAAGCAAATGGCCATAGGTGATGTTAGACCAGTTGAGGCACAAGAGGAAGATGAAAACCAAGCACAAGCCTCAACACCACTCGAAGGGCCAGAAGCCACTGGTTCAGGAGCAGTGCAGACTTCGGAGGTTCCGAGAATTTCCTCGGAGGTTCCGGGAACTGACACTGGAATCCAACCTCCGAGAAATTCTCCGGAGGTTCCGGGGTCTGGAGGTTCAACACAACAAGACATCCTGAACCAGCAGACTGATCAGCAAGGGGATGTTCAAGCAAGTACATCTGAGCCCCAAGCTGATGAAGATGATGAAGATCAACCTCTACACCAACCTCTTGGACCATCACATCCTCGTGTACATCAAGTCATTCAACGGGATCATCCCGTTGACAATATCCTTGGGAGCATTAGGAGAGGGGTAACAACGCGATCTCGTCTTAAAAATTTTTGTGCATTTTACTCGTTTGTCTCCTCTCTTGAACCAACCAAGGTAGAGCAAGCTCTCGAAGATCCGGATTGGGTGGTGGCCATGCAAGAGGAGTTGAACAACTTTGAAAGAAACCAAGTGTGGGAGTTGGTGGAAAGACCAAATACAAACATCATTGGCACCAAATGGGTCTTTCGGAACAAGCAAGATGAGTTTGGTGTTGTGACTAGGAACAAAGCAAGATTGGTTGCTCAAGGATACACCCAAGTTGAAGGGCTAGACTTTGGAGAAACATATGCACCGGTAGCAAGACTTGAAGCAATTCGGTTTTTACTAGCTTTCGCTGCCCATCATGACTTCAAGCTCTACCAAATGGATGTCAAGAGTGCATTTCTCAATGGACCACTCTCCGAAGAAGTATATGTTAAGCAACCACCGGGTTTTGAAGATCCCAAGCGTCCTAATCATGTCTACAAACTCCATAAGGCGCTCTATGGGCTAAAGCAAGCACCAAGAGCATGGTATGAATGCCTTAAGGATTTCTTGCTTAAGCAAGGCTTTGAGATAGGCAAAGCCGATGCTACTCTCTTTACTAGAAAAGTTGATGGTCATATCTTTGTGTGCCAAATATATGTCGATGACATAATATTTGGTAGTACTAATGAAACTTTTTGTGAAGAGTTTAGTAGGGTGATGACAAAGAGGTTTGAGATGTCCATGATGGGTGAGCTCAAGTTCTTTCTTGGATTTCAAATCAAACAAGCTAAAGAAGGGACGTTCATATGTCAAACCAAGTATACAAGGGATATGTTAAAGAAGTTTGACATGGACAAGGCAAAGCCCATCAAGACTCCAATGCCTACCAATGGACACATGGACCTCAATGAAGAAGGGAAATCCGTGGATCAAAAGGTATATCGCTCCATGATTGGCTCTCTTCTTTACTTATGTGCATCTAGGCCGGATATTATGCTTAGTGTGTGCATGTGTGCTAGATTTCAAGCTAACCCGAAAGAGTGCCATCTCATGGCCGTAAAGAGAATCTTGAGATATCTAGTGCATACCCCTAACCTTGGCTTGTGGTATCCTAAGGGCTCCACTTTCGATCTACTTGGCTATTCGGATTCCGATTATGCCGGTTGTAAAGTAGATAGAAAGAGCACATCGGGGACTTGCCAATTCCTTGGTAGGTCTCTAGTGTCTTGGAGTTCTAAAAAGCAAAACTCAGTAGCCCTTTCCACCGCCGAGGCCGAGTATGTTGCGGCCGGCGCATGTTGTGCTCAACTACTTTGGATGAAGCAAACCTTAAAGGATTACGGATGTCACTTTTCCCATATCCCACTTTTGTGTGACAATGAAAGTGCCATAAAGCTTGCAAACAACCCCGTAAGCCATTCTCGCACAAAACATATAGACATCCGTCATCACTTCTTGAGAGACCACGAAGCCAAAGGAGATATCGTTTTAAGTCATGTGAGCACCGACAAGCAACTAGCCGATATCTTCATTAAACCTCTCGATGAGTCAAGGTTTTGTAGTTTAAGGAATGAACTAAATATTCTTGATTCTCGTTGCGTGGTTTGATCTCTAGCATGCCATATTTGTTTGCTTCAAATCTGTTAGTATTCTCTCGAAAATCTTGTTTGAAAAATGTGTATGAAAAACTCTATTTTAAAGGTTCTTCAAAATCTATTTGCTTATCCCTAACTTGTCTTAAGTGGCTATAGTTGTGTGTGTGATTGCTTGTTTTCTAGCCACTTGAGTCAAGGGTACCATGACCTAAGAATCTCAGTTGATAGAAAGTTCAAAATCTCAAAAGGAGTAGAAGCTAGCTGTCTCTGGAATTTAATTTTTCGGAAGCTCCGAGAAAATTCTTGGAGGCTCCGGGCCTCAGAAGTTCTGAGAAAATCTTCGGAAGCTCCAATCTTTATAGACTTAGCTCTCAGTCTCAACCGAAGGGGGAGTCAAAAGGGAATAAAGCATCTTCGCGGAATATTCTTTACCTAGGGTAAAACCAACCTTTCCCTTTTCACCGCGGTCAACCCACTCGGATCTAATTTCACCGCTTCCTCCTCTCTCTCCCGACGCGAAACCGCACCATCCTCTCCACCGCCTCACCGCATCACCGCCGCCGCTTCCCTCACCGCCGGTGACCTCACCTTTTGCGGGCTACCCGCGCGAAGCCGAGCCGCCTCCCTCGTTTGTGGGTCGGCCGCTGGAGAGTGCCAAGGGAGGAATCGCTCGGATCCCGTACGTGAAGAAGAAGAAGGCTCCAATCCGCATCCGTTTCGTCGATTCCTTGGCGTGCACAAGAGTTGAAGATCCGCATCGTCCTTCTCCTTGATCCCAATCAAGGTACTCGTGGCCTTATCCTAACCCTAACCCTAAATTCCTAGATACGCATGCGTTAGGGTTCTAAATCTTGAAATCACGTAGATTGTTGCCTATCTATCCTGTTCCTAAATGCTCGTGTTGCAAGTAAAAGCTAGGTTTAGTTGAAAGTTGAATCAAAAGTGAGAATGCAGTAAGGTTGACAGAGGCTCGGAGGTTCTGAGAAAATTCTCGGAGGTTCCGAACCCTGTAACCCACTGTAGGCTGACCTTGATTCAAAGTTCCACTGAACTTCACTTGACCTGTAACATTCTTTTTCCACCTGTCCTAGCTAATTTGAGTCATGATTGCTTTATTGATCAAAGTTCAGTTGAAAGTTGAATCAAGAGAACTGTCCTCTGTCAGTACACTGACTTCGGAGGTTCTGAGAATTTTTCCGGAAGCTCCAACCTCCGGAGGTTCGGAAACTTTCTCGGAGGTTCCGATGTCCGTACCGACAAGTGACGATCGTGATTCAAAATTCCACCGAAAAGTAATCAATTGAACATCATGCTTATCTTGTTCCTCTATCCTTATCGGCCCCGATCCCACTCTTATCTGCTCGTTCACTTGTCTCTCTTCGGATGTCCGGCACTCCCGTGGACAAGACCTACACCAAGAGGCGAGAGGCCTCCTTTTGAGACACCCGCCGGTGAGAGGGCCTTCAAGTTAGCGACAAGAGCGACAGCGAGGGGACAGTGGCAGCAGAGGAAAGGCCACTCCTAGGAGGGGCAGAGGTGGCAGCTTGTCAGGAGGCAGAGGTTCAGGGTCTGCTGCCCATGTGGATGATAATGGAGGGACTGAAGGCAAAACCATTCCTATAGAGCTAGAAGATGACATGCCCCTAGGAGAGATTGACTCAACCTATCTCAAGTACCACAAGGGGCTACTCAAAAGACATCCTCCAACCAAATATGACAACTCGGTATATATTGAGCACACCAACTATGATGGAGCTGGTTTCTTGGTCAAGAAAGCAAGAGAAGAAAATCCCTATGTGAACCCCAAGATGGCAGCCATTGATTACGGATTTTGGTCCGTCTTTCACTTTAAGTTCTATGAGACCTGTCCTTAACACCAAGATGAAGCTAATCAAGATGAAGTGGATAGATTTCACCCATTTGGAGGCAGCGAGAGGAGGCCGTCAAGGAGGAGGTGCTTTGGATTTAGTTGACAAGTATAGGATGAGGGACATCATGAGTTTCAAGTATGATTGGAACATAGAGGTTTTAGCTCGGTTTCATGCCACATTCTTTCATGAAGACAACAAGGAAACCATCCTTTGGATGACGGAAGGAGTACACTACAAAATTGATTTCCTTACTTTTGCTAGGTTGTTTGGATTCGGCAAGGAGGACGGGGAAGGCGATATCATCCATTTTGAGGCCCACATGAACCCCAACAAAATTCTTTGCGACTTATGAGTATGAGGAGGCGGGTGATGGCTCCACCACTGCTCTGAAATCAGTGTTCTATGTGCTCAACAATATGTTCAGGGAAACCATTTACCCAAAAGGGGGCAGTGACTCAACAAGTCTTAGGAGGTTTGCACCAAACCTGTTGGCTAGGCTGCTGCCTGGAGCTAGGCCATTCTCTGTGAGCAGATTTATTTGGTACAACCTGGTAGAAGTGACAGAGAGTGGGAAGTGCAACCTGCCCTATGCCCCTTATCTGATGTACATGATAGAGATGGTCTCAGGGGTCAGCTACAAGAAAGATGTTGAGCATGCTTCCTATCAAGTCAAGCAGTGGCAGCATCAGAAGAAGCAGCACATTGTAGAAGAGCACATCCTCAAGAAGGCCAGCACCAAGCCATCCAGATCTGGTCCAGCAGTAGGAGAAGAAGGATCCAGCAGGGCTCCCATGCCTGCTGGTCTGCACAAGCTGAGAGGGATGGTTAGGGACACCTGGAGGTACTGCAGATGGACTTCCCATCAGCTTTTTGAGCTTAGGGAAGACATGAACAGATTGCTAAAGCACCAGGGACTCTCCTTTGATGCCATGCACCATCCTCCTCCCCTCTTCCCTGATTTTCCAGAGTACACTACCAGTGAGGATGAGGGTGAGCAGGAGCCTGCTACTCCCATGGCTGAGGATACTCCTGCTGCCCACTTTGCTTGCGAGATGAAGAAGATGAAGAACCACTTGGTGCAAAAATGGCGGGCCGAGGAAAGAGGCTGCCGGCAAGAAGGCAATGGGGTCTTCCTCATCCGGTGCAAGACTCGGGGAGAAAGGCCGGGTGGCCGGGAGGCCCGTCGGAAGGCCCATAGATCCGTCATCCGGCTCGACCTTGGCTCGACAAGACGCTGTCCCCGAAGCGAAGAGGAGGAATCGACTTCGGTGATGAGGAGTGACTTCTCTAGGTTCGTTCTCACTTCCTCTCTTCTTTTCTTTCCTTTTTGTTAAATTGTTGACAAAGGGGGAGAGATGAAGATTGAGAAGCATCCGAAGACACGGAGCTCCCTCCCGTGGCCTGCTAACCTCAGAAACATTCTTTTGTTCTTTTGGTGAGATGAGAGTGCTAACTTCTCTCATAAACTCCTGGTGGAAATTTGTTGAGCTCGCCGTAAAACATTTAGCTTGCCTCTCGTTGGCAAGCGGGATCCGGTCATGGTTGTAGGGGATTTGCAAAACTTTAAAACCTTGTGTGATGGATGTAATAGGGCTAGATGTGTTGAATGCTGTTATCCTTATCTAGCTGCTATTTTCTGGTCTTATCTGTTGTTTTTGCCTGTGTATTGTTGTTATCTGTTGGAGTATCTGTTGCAGACCTCGGAGGTTCTGAGAATTTTTCCGGAGGCTCCAACCCCTGGAGGTTCCGGAAACTTTCTCGGAGGTTCCGAACTCTGCTAACAGATAACTCTCTGAGTGTTTTCACATGGCATATGCATCACGTATTATCTCGCTACACCTCTTTTGCACCCCTCGATGGCTTGAGTACAACTTTCTTGACACTTTTACTCACAATGTATGCAATTTAATTGTCGGTCATGACATTTTTCCTATTCAAAAGGCACATGCATACATTGAGGGGGAGACTTGTACTCAAATCATCAAAAGCTCAATCTTTCAAATTAAATTGTAAACTTTAATTGGGTTGTCAACATTTACCAAAAAGGGGAGATTGTAAGTGCAATCAAGCCCTATGAGGGTTTTGGTGATGTTGACCACACAATTAAAGAGCTAATGAGCCTTTGAGTTTGTTGTGCAGCATAAAGTTATTATCACAGGTGCAAAAGATTGATTGGAGACCCCTCAACTTGTTACAAAGAAGATTGCCTATGCTACTTGAAGGAGTTTATTTATTTTATCTTTTGAATTTGAGTATAGGACAATCCGTACTATCAAGAGGGATACTAATGGTGAGTTAGGGTGGTTTTCAAGTGCTCATGATCCATCTTTCCTAAACCCTAATCCTCACCCCAAGGGAAGTAACTCTGTTTGTTTTCGCCTCGTCGTTTCTTTGTTCGGAGGTTCCGAAGATTTTCTCGGAGGTTCCGACCGTACGGGCTACGGTACTGCGAGTTTTCAAAAGTCGGAGGTTCCGAGATTTTTCTCGGAGGTTCCGAACTCGGAATATAGCCGTTACTTGTTCCGGATGCGGGGGTATTTATACCCCACGGTCCCCCAACGGTTATCTTCTTCCTCCTCCGGCTTAGAACGCCGTTCCCTCTTGTTTTCTCTCACCTTGCATTCACTCCTAACCTACTCTCGTTCCAAATCCTTGCCTAGCATTGATTGAGAGTGGTTTTCTTGAAGTGAGTTAGTGAGCCAATCCCTTCTCCCTTGAAACTTGAGCACTTGGAAGAACCCTAGCAAGCTTGGTGGATCTATTACTCTTGGAGCCTTGCTCCTAGACGGATAGAGGTTCTTGGAAGCTCTCCAAACCGATTTGTGGAAGCTCCAAGGTGTTTGTATTACCCCTTGTGATTCTAGTGGAAAGCCTCCACCTATTACCCAAAGTGATAGGTGTGAGAGAGGAGTTGACCTTTGTGGTCCGAGCCTTTGGTGGCCTCCTCAACAACGTGGACGTAAGCAAGCCTTTGTGGCGAGCCGAACCACGGGATAAATCTTTGTCTCATGCGTGTTCTCATTTATTTACTTGTTCATGCTTGTGCTTGACTAGATCTATTAGGGTTTGCTTCCGATCTACTTTGTGGTGCCTTGCTAGCTTGTAATTTGCTTAGAAATCCTCTTGCTAGGTCCTAAGTACCTCTTAGAATTTAGTAGATCTGGTTTCCATCAAGTTTCTTGCAGCTCTTGTTATTTGTGCTCTGTTCTAACAGCTGTCGGAAGTTCTGAGTTTATTCTCGGAGGTCGCCTCGTTCGGAGGTTCCGAGAATAATCTCGGAGGTTCCGAGGTCTGACACTGTTTTCGCAGAAAAAGTTTAAATTCTGTGTGCAGGCCTATTCACCCCCCCTCTAGGCCACATTGCCTCGATCCTTTCGGGACTTCGAGACCTCTTACCACGCCATCCTCGGGACCGGGGCCATCGCCAAGTTCATGGCGGTGCCCCACTACACCTACTCGGTACTCGGGTGCCAAGTCCAGGCGGTGTACTCACCCTCCAAGGGGACTTGAAGATCTCCCAGGATCGCGATACGAGGCCGTGGTGATCGCTTCCACAAACCAAGTACCCAACGCGATGATGGAGGTCTACGCCGCGTCGAAGAAGCTTGCCACGAGCGAACTCGACATTCCGAGAGAAGTCCGACGGCCGCCAACAAGCCTCAGCCACCTGAGGAGGTACTCGTCAAGACGGTCGACCTCGGAACAGTGACCCCAACAAGACCACCACCATCGGGGCCGGCCTCGACCCCAAATAGGAAGACGCGCTCATCAGCTTTCTTCGGGCTAACCGCAACATCTTCGCGTGGAAGCCAGCGGACATGCCAGGAGTGCCTGGTGGAGCCGATTGAGCACCGCCTCAACGTTGATCCAAAGGCCACCCCAAGCGACAACACCTCCGACGTTTTGCCGACGACGGACGGGACGCCATCAAGAAGGAGCTCGCCAAGCTACTCGCAGCGGCTTCATCGAGAAGTTTTCCATCCCGAGTGGCTCGCCAACCCCGTCCTCGTCCGCAAGAAGAACTCGAACGAGTGGAGGATGTGCGTCGACTACACCGACCTCAACAAGCATCGCCCCAAGGACCCCTTCGGGTTGCCGCGGATTGATCAAGTCATCGACTCCACGGCGGGCCGCGACTCGCTTTGCTTCCTCGACCGCTACTCCGGTACCACCGGATCGCAATCAAGGAGGAAGACCAGGAAAAAGACCGCGTTCATCACCCCGTTTGGCGTGTACTGCTACACAACCATGCCATTCGGGTTGAAGAACGCCGGCGCTACCTATCAACGAGCCATCCGGGCTGCTTCAAGTGGCAACTCAACAAGAATGTCGAGGCCTACGTGGATGACGTGGTTGTCAAAACCGGGGACTCCGGATTCCCTCATCGACGACCTTGAAGAGACCTTCGCATCGCTACGCGAGTACCGCCGGAAGCTCAACCCGAACAAGTGCGTCTTCGGCGTCCCTTCGGGCAAACTACTCGGCTTCATCATCGCCCGGCGCGGCATCGAAGCCAACCCCCGAGAAGATCTCCGCCATCACCGCCGATGAAAGCTCCCACGAGCATCAAAGACGTCCGTAAGTCGACGGGGTGCATGGCGGCATTGAACTGCATTCATCTCGAGGCTAGGAGAACGGGGCCTCCCCTTCTTCAAACTACTCAAGCATCACGAGAAGTTCGCGTGGACTCTAGAGGCGGATCAAGCCCTTGCCCAGCTCAAGGACTTCCCGTCAAAACCACCAATCCTCACGGCTCCTCACAAGGGCGAGCAACATCGCTCTACCTAGCCGCGACTACTCACGTGGTCGTAGTGCCATCGTTGTCTAGCGGCGGAGAAGACGGCCACGCCTACCCGGCCCGGCCGCCCCGCCTACTTCGTCCGAGGTTCTATCGAGTCCAAGGCTCGCTACCGGCCGTGCGAAGCTCCCCGTACGCTCTACTCATCACCTCGCGGAAGCTACGACACTACTTCCGGGAGTACTCGGTTTCCGTCGTCACCGACTACCCGCTCGGCGACATCCCGAGGAACCAAGACGCCACCGAAGAATCTCCAAGTGGGCCGTCGAGCTCGGCGCCCTCACCATCGACTTCACGCCACGCACGGCCATCAAGTCGCAAGCACTAGTCGACTTCATGGCGAGTGGCGAGAGAACCGCCTACCTACTCCCGTCGTGCGACCGCAGCATTGGGTGATGTACTTTGATGGCTCACTCAACCTCGAGGGTCGCAAAGCGGGCGGGTACTCCCGATCTCTCCAACGGGCGAACAACTCAAGTACGTCCCGGATCTTCCGGAAGGTCTCAAACAACGAAGCCGAGTACGAAGCTCTCCTACACGGGCTCCGCCTCGCGGCTTCACCGGGCATCAAGCGGCTACTAGTCTACGGCGACTCCGCAGGTGGTCATCAACCAAGTCAACAAGTCCCGGGACCGCAACAAGGAGAACATGGACGCCTACCGCCTAGAAGTCCGCAAGCTCGAGAACAAATTCTATGGTCTCGAGTTCCATCACATCGTCCGCGACAACAACGTTGCGGCGGACGTCCTCTCGAAGCTTGGATCCACCCGCGCTCAAGTACCGACGGGCGTCTTCGTCCATGAACTTCATGCGCCATCCATCCCGGGGCCGGCCCCCCCCCCCGCCCCCCTGCCCCGGCCCGGCCCCATCCACCCCGGGCAGAGGTCATGATGATCGACGTGGACCGGAGGCAACCCTTCATCGACTACCTCGGTGAGGAGAGTAAGGTACCCTCCGACAAGAACGCGCCGAACAACTCGTCCGTCGTGCCAAGTCTTACGTCCTCGTCGGAGACAAGCTTTACAAGCGGGGCGCATCTTCGGAGTACTCATGAAGTGCGTCCCTCGTGAAGAAGGCAAGGACATCTTGGAGGAGATCCACAAGGGCGTCTGCAGCAACCACGCGTCTTCACGCACGCTGGTCAGCAAGGCCTTTCCGCGAGCTTTCTACTGGCCCACAGCCCTGGGCGATGCCGAAGAACTCGTCGAAGGTGCCAAGGATGCCGCTCTTCGCCAAGCAGCAACACATCCCGGCCTACAAGCTAGTCACCATACCGCCAACCCGGCCCTTTTCCCCGCCGGGGGCTCGACATGATTGGGCCACCGCTAACCGCGCCAGGAGGATTCAACGGGTACCGGTGGCTATCGACAAGTTCACCAAGTGGATCGAGGCCAAGCCTGGTCACATGCCCCAAGGCTGACAGAGTACTCGACTTCCTGGATGAACTCGTACACCGCTACGGGCTACCCCACCGCATCATCACAGACCTGGGGTCCAACTTCAACAACCACCAGTTCTGGGAGTACTGCGAGAACAGCGGGATTGACGTCCGATACGTCTCAGTCGCCCATCCACGGGCCAACGGACAAGTCGAGCGCGCTAATGGGATGGTGCTCGACGCCCTCAAGAAGCGGCTACACGACGCTGCTAACTCCAAAGGGGGCAAGTGGATCAAGGAACTACCCAACGCACTCTGGGGGCCGCGGACTCAACCATCCAAGCCAACGGGGCAATCCCCCTACTTCCGGTCTACGGCTCTGAAGCCATCCTCCCTGCCGACGTCATATGGAACTTGCCAGGCGGTGGAGCACTACGACGAAGGCCGTCTCGGAAAACGAGACGAGTTGACATCGACGGCCTCGAAGAAGCTCGCCGCGCCGCCCTCGTCCAATCAGCAAGGTACCCGGAGGGTATCCGACGCTACCATGATCGCAACGTCAAGGAACGCTCCTTCAACGTTGGAGATCTCGTCCTCCGCCGTATCCGAACACCGGAAGGACTTCACAAGCCCCGCCTCTCGGCTCCCCACGGAAGGCCCTTTCACCGTGGCTAAGGTGACCGGGGCCGGCTCCTACCGCCTCCAAACACTTGAAGGCGAAGACGTCAACAACTCGTGGAACATCGACCAACTCGTCGATTCTACGCCTAGCCTATACGACTACTCGGGGTTCAAGTCTACACGACTACATCAAGCCACCCCCTCGCCGCAAGCGACCCACCGGTCCCGGCTCCGACCTCGGACTATTCCCCCTCCGGGGTCCGGCCCCCGCGGCTACCCACGGACCCCGGCCGCGACGAGCATCAAGGACTCTAGCAAGCCGGTCTACCAAGAGACCACACTCCAAGATCCGGCTGCGCGCGGCTACCTACGGATGCGGATCCGGCCTACACGGATACCTACGGATCACCCGCCGCAAGCGGCTACCCGCTCCAGCCGCCACTTAGCCGTAAGCGGCCTCCGGGTCCCGGCGACCACTTTGTAACTACGGCCCTAGCCACCCGAGTGTCCTTTTTCGCAATAAAGATTGATCATTCATCAACTTATTTATCGCCTATTCCCTACAACGGGACTACTAAAGCCGAGTACTACTACTCGCACTTACTCCACGATGGGCGCTCCGCACTCGAGATCGCGGTTACGAGTACTCATTGCTTGGAAAAATTTCTTTCATTGATACTTGATACAATTCATTACAATTGTTTTCCGTACAACTATGGATACTAGCTACTTATTACGGGGCTATTGGAGGTTCGGCTTCTCGGCTACCGCTCCGCGATGGGGGCCATCTCGCTCCGGCGAGCTCGCATACTCGCTCATCCGAGCATGGCGGCTACCCCGCGGCGACCACCTCCACCGGAGCCTTCGGAAGTACGACTTCATGAAGGCCAAGACTCGTCTTGGGATCGACCCGGCCATGTGCTTGACGTAGGCGGCCGCCCGGATCGGAGCTTCACGAAGTCGATCCACCAGGGGAGCGATCTTGGGGCCGCCGGGTGCGGCACCGGGAGCCGTGCGATCGGCGAGCGGCTTCCTCCAACTCCTTCAACCGGGCCCGCAATGCCTCGCGGTCCTCGTTCAATTTCGCAAAGATTTGTAGCGTTGACGAGATCCCCGTCGAAGCAATCCGCAAGTCCGCATATGCTTCTCGCATTCGAAGGCGAGCTCCTTGTAGTCGAGCTCGAGTACCGGCGGGCTTCTTGCTCCCGGTAGAAGAGGTTCTTCATGCTCACCTCCGAGGCCTTCAGGGCTCCACACCGGCCCTCAAGCTGCGTGACGGCAATGCAACGGCGGGTCGGATGCTTCTCGACCTCCAAAAAGTACTCGACAAGTCGAAGGATATACCTTTATTCTTGTTGCGGAGACCCTTGTTCTTCCGCACCAAGTCGTCGCCCTTCGCCCGCAGCTCCATGACGTCGTTGTGGTACTTGGCGAAGGCGGCGTCGACCTTTGATTGCATGGCGGCCGCGTGCTTCCGCGACTTCACGAGCTGCTCCTCCGGCGCCTCCGCTCGGAGCACGGTGTCGCCATATCCCCGCACACAGGTTCGACTTCTTGCGGGACCGCTCCGCGACGTCCCGCACAAGACAACTCAAGTCACGAAGAGTACTCAACGACAAAGGATTGACTACTCCAAGGCTACGGCTACGTACCTTCATCCTTCCCGCTCGGCTTGAAGGATCGCCTCCGGGTGCTTGGCTACCGTCGCGGCTCGACGAGATCGTCCGCAAGGAGCTCTATCCCGCCGCGGCTACCCGAGGCGGCCTCCGTCATCGGCGCGAGAACGGATGGGCTCGCGTCTTGGATCTCGGGGGAGCGGATAGCCACCTCCCGAGCAATCTGCGGCGACGTGGTGACCGCCTCTCCCCCGGCGGTCTTCTCGACGACCCTCCGCAACAGCTCGGGGGCCCCTTCCGCGGCCTCCGGGCCTCTCGGTGTCAACTCCCGCATCGGCACCCCCGCGGGGATGTCACCACCTTCGCCGCCTGTCAACAAAACGACATGTGCATCAGTGTCTCGACTACTCTTCCTGGAGCTCCGCAGCTTCACGAAGGGTACTCACCTTCGACTACACTGGCCTCCGGCAGTGGCGCTTCGGTAGCCGGGGGCTCAGTCGCGGCTTGGGCATCGGGAGCCGTCCCCTCGACGGGCGGCGCGACTTCTTCCGCCACCGTTGCTGAGGGCTCGTCCCCGTCCCAGGACAGATCCGTGGATTTTCTGCAAAAATATTCACGAAGGGTCGTTAGACAATATCGACTACTGCAGCAAGTACTACTCGTGAGGATATGATACTTACAAGTTCGACGGACGATGGTCACGGCCGGAGCACCGAGGATGCCGGCAATATCAACCGATCCACCCTCGGCGGGCGCCTCCTCCCTCCGCCCCTGCGCCATCGCCCTCCACGGTGGCGGCGGCGGCGCGGACGTTTCTGCGCTCCGAGGCCACCACCTCTTCAACGGTGGCGGCCACGGGTCCCTCTCGCTCTCTTTCGGGAGCGGGGGGCGGCACTCTAGTTGCGCCAGGAGTTCTTCAACAGTGGGGGCTGGACTTCGGCTTCCAGCCGGTTCCCCCACCGGGTCCCACACGCCCTCGTCGCCCTCTTCGACGGGCTCCGCTGGCGGCACCTCCTGCATACAAAGGAAGACTACTCGTCAGCGATGTACTCGAACAACGGGTACTCGACTACTCTGCTCAAGATGACTTACCTCCTGAGGCGTGGTTTCCGAGACCTTTAGCTTCTTCGTCACCCGCTCCCCGGCGGGGGTTGCGCGGCTTCCGTGGTGGCGCACAGGGGAAGCCTCCCAGGGGCTAGCGGAGGGTCTTGTACCGGCGGAACGTGAGGCAAGCCCGGCGGCTAAGCCTCGACCGCAACCGGAAGCGGTCTTGCGCCGTCTCTTCGTCTTCGTCGTCATCATCGGAGGTATCCTCCACGATGACGGTATCGTCGCCTTCACCGACTTCGCGGCGCTCCTTCACCTTCCCCTCCGCCGGGATCTCGATCCCGCCGGGGGCAGGGGGGGGGGGGCTCGGGAGACGAACCGCCTTACATCATCCTCGCGCAAGACACAAGACGTCGTAACTCTACTACAAGTAATCACTACTCGACGAAGGGAGTACGACTACTCACCTCCTTGGGCGGGCGCGCGGTGGAGTACTCCTCGACTGGGCACGCCATGTACGGCGGCATGTCCTTGAAGATCCGCGACAACCTCTCGACGATGTCGTTGTCGTCCGGCTCGCCTCCCGCATCCGCGACGTGTCGTCTTCGCCGGTGTACTCGAAGCCCGGGGTCTCCCGAGCCATCGGGCGGCCGGATCCCGCGCTTCATGAAACCGAAGGCCATGTGCCTCGCCGCCCCGGCCGCTTCGCCGAGCACTTTGATGCGTGCTAGCAGCTCGGGGAGCCGGATCCCCTCTTGCATGGTGGGCTCCGTGTTCCACCACTCACGGTGCCGGGCCGCCGTCCGCTCGGCTTCGGCGGAGCCGGGGTGGTGGTTCGTGATGTAGAACCACCCGGGTCTTCCGTCCGTGTTGGAGTCGACGAGCTTGTCGCTACGCCGGTGCTCGCCGGCGTCCTCCCTCGCCCGGATGCCGGCCCCTCCGACTACTCGGGGTTGGAGGCACTTGGTTGCGGCTTGACGCGGAAGAACTTCGGAAGAGCACCCGGGGCGGCTTGATTCCGAGGAAGGCTTCGCGAAGTGGACGAAGACCGAAGTGTGGAAGATGCCGTTGGGGTTCGGAGTTCGGGTACTCGATCCCGTAGTACCCGAGCGCCCCTTGAAGAAGTCGGCCGGCCGGGAGCGCAAGACCGTGCTCCACGAACCGCGAGAACATCGGGATCTTGTCTTCGGCTTTCTCCATCGGATATGGATCTCCCGCGGCGGATCTCCACATGTCCACTTCCTTCTCCCCGATGAATCCACTTCGTTCGAGAGGGTCAACGGGTCCTCCGTCTTCACCTTGGATTTTTTCCACTCGGCGCTCGGATCGGCCCGCGGTGGAGAAATTGGCGGCCCCCGCCCCGGTGGCGGCCGCTACGGCCTCTTCGCGGCCCCTCTTCTTCCCGCCGGCCTTGGACGTCTTGGACGGCGACGGCTTCATTCTCCAAGTGCAAGGAGTTTTCACTCGCATCCGCTCGGGGGCTACCCTAAAGGCTTCGGGTGGCGGCGCGCTCGGATCTACTACGGCGGCAGCAGGCGCTGGGAGTGGATTCGCTTCAAGATTCAAATGGAATGGCTGCGGCTCGAATGGGTGAAAAACCCTAAGGGTTTTTGGCTTCTATTTATAAGCCAAATCGGCTCCGTAACGGGCGGCTGGATAAGTCCACGCGCGGCTGACTCAGCGGTTGCGCGTGACTCTTCGAATTCTACTAGTCGACGCGCCTCACCTCGGGGGCTCGGCTACTTCTACTCGACTACCTGGGAAGCGGCTAGTCTCAAGAGCATCTCAGGACACATTCTCCAAGAAGACCCTTCAATTCGAGAGGAAGTACTCGACTCAAGGCTCGGGGGCTCCGTGCCACGTGTCCTTCGGTTTTTTCTCTCCGGATTTTTCGGGATTTTCTTGCCAAGATTTCGGATGGACCCCCGCCCCCCAGCCCGCGGCTCAAGGCTTGGGGGCTACTCCATGTGGAGTGCGGTTACGCAAATCGCACCTCCATGTCGGCTCCGGCTTCAAGACAAGACAGACATTTCTTGAAGACCTTCGAAGGCGTTTTCAAGGACGCTTGGGACTACTCGAGAAGACTTCAAGATTGCCCGTACATTGGGCCGGAGTACATTCCGGCCTCGGGATGCTTCGACTACTCTAGAGGACTTTTGACTTGTAGCACTCGGGGACGCTTGAGGACTACTCGTTAAGGCCGTCAAGAATACTTGAAGCTATCCTTCTCGACTACAAAGTACTCGGGGGCTTGTCGTATGGACCTCCCCGGGCCCACTACCTTGGTGGGTACCGAGACCGACTACTCGGTGGGCCCCCGGGACTACCCGCTTGCGCTACACGGCACCCGAAGGCGTGGAGCACAAGGACTACACGGGAGTAGTATCGGTTAGGGAGCCGTACATGTTCCGCACCGTATAGAGGACTCCTAGACGTACTCGACTAGTACTCTCTCCCTACTCCGACTTGTAACCCCCGCCTCCCGGACTATATAAGGCGAGGCGGGGACCGATCACCTCATCTCATCCAATCCCCTACAACCCACGGCGCACTATTGCACCATCTTGTAATCGTGCCCTATCAATCCGGAGCTACGCAAAGATACGGGACGTAGGGTATTACGCACCTCGCGGCCCGAACCTCGTCTAAATTGTGTGCCACGTGTCTCTTCCTTCGAGTTACCGATCTCGGCGAGTCACAATCATCTACTTCGGTACTCCCCGTAGTAGGGTTGGTCTAAAACACCGACACCTTCCTCCACAGTCCACCAAAGCCTCCAATTTGACCAAACTCGCACACGCAATCCTTCAACTGAAACACCTCGAAACGTCCGTTTCTGCCCTTGGATTAGCTTGAGTTTGGTTGATCTGCCTCCGGTCCCTGCGCCTCTGTTTTTATGTGCACGATGCTAGCTAGCGCCGCCTCTAGTCTCTTTTTCCGAGTCGCAAACAATTGCTGCCTGCCCACCACGTTGTATCCGAGTTTCACCTGAGCTGCAATCTGACTCCCATGCACACACAACTCTCATGCCTGGTTTGGAACATGTACCGAGTCCACAAAGGACTTGTCCGTGTCCTTCTCATATTTTATTTCCTTGCACATATCTAAATCGTGCCCAAAACAAAATAGAATCTTGCATGCACCCGTGCCAATCACACATCCATGCAAGCCACGTCTAGAGCAGTTGTATACGTGCACGAGTCCTTCCTGCCTTGCAGCCAAACTCATACGTGGTGTATCAGCTCTCGAGATTCCCGTGTATTCGGCAAACTCCTGGTCTCATGCTTGCTGTACCCAGATGGAAACTGATTTTCCACCCATATGCAGCTTGTTCGTTTGGTTGGTGGCCGGTGGGCTGGAGTTTGTTCGGGGAGAAAGGGTACGGGGTAGTAGGGTGGCTGATTGCTAGCGGCTGGTTTGTTCTGAGAGAAAAGTACTGTTGGCTGGTGGCTGATAAGTCAAGCGAACAGGGTGATGCACGTAGACCACCAGGACTCCTGCTACTCCACGGCTTCTCGTGCTCATGCCGTTGCATCTCTGGTCCGCAACGAGCCTGTGCACTCGTCTCGCCACCTGCGACGCCATATCATTATTGACTTTGCTATCCACGCTCTGCCGAAAGCTCCGCCGCACATGTTGATCCACACACCAGCCCTGCTACAATAGCCGCGCCTTCATGCACCACCTGTGCACGAACGTGTCGCACCATGGCCACCTGTATTTTCGACACAATCTGCTCATCGTGCAATATCACCTTTGTACAACATCGGTTACATCACCGTTGTTGTGATGCTCCCACGCTCCAATCTCTCCGACTGTCACCTGCATCTGGTCGCCGGTCTGATCCCGAGCCGAAGCCGCTGCCTTGATTGCGTCGTCTTCAACGGCCATTGAGTTGGTACGATCACCACGCCTGGTCGATCCTCATCAATCGCAACCCGTCGAACGGTCCAAGCCTCCTGCTCAAAGTGTCCGACACCACCGATCGAATCGTCGATCGCCGCCATGCTCCACCTTGCGCCGCATCGAGCGCTTACGCAAAGGCTCCGTCGAGCATGATCCTCGCGCCTCCATGGTGATCTCCATACCGTCTCTAGATCCAATCTAACCAAAGCTCTTGATGCCACTTGTTAGAATAATAGCACGCAGAAGCAATAATTGATATACCGAGATAATGTATGCGAGAATCACAGACGACACCGGAGGCACGATATTTGGTAACGAGGTTCATCCAAAGCCTACATCCCCAGGGTATGACTACGGGCGTGTCGGTGTTTTGGACCGGCAACCTACTACGGGGAGTACCCGAAGTAGATGAATGTGACTCGCCGAGATCGGTAACTCGAAGGAAGAGACACGTGGCACACAATTTAGACGAGTTCGGGCCGCGAGGTGCGTAATACCCTACGTCCCGTATGCCGCATGGCTCGGATTGATGGGGCACGATTACAGGATGGTGCAATAGTGCGCCGTGGGTTGAGATTGGATGAGATGATCCCGAGATCGGCCCCTCGCCCTCGCCTTATATAGTCCGGGAGGCGGTGGTTACAAGTCGGAGTAGGGAAGGAGTACTAGTCGAGTACGTCTAGGAGACCTCTACACGATGCGGAACATGTACGTAGTCCTAACCGAGTACTACTCTGTGTTGTCCTTGTGCTCCACGCCTTCGGGTGCCGTGTAGCGCAAGCCGGTAGTCCTGGGGGCCCACCGAGTAGTCGGTCCTGGTACCCACCGAGGTAGTGGGCCCAGGGAGGTCCATACGACAAGCCCCCCGAGTACTTTGTAGTCGAGAAGGATAGCTTCAAGTAGTCTTGAAGGCCTTAACAAGTAGTCCTCAAGCGTCCCTGAGTACTACAAGTCAAAAGTCCTCAAGAGTAGTCGAAGCATCCCGAGGCCGGAATGTACTCCACCGATGTTTGAGCAATCTTGAAGTCTTCTCGAGTAGTCCCAAGCGTCCTTGAAATCGCCTTCGAAGGTCTTCAAAAAAGCCTCGCCTTGTCTTGAAGCCGGAGCCGTCAAGAAGATGCGATTTGCGTAACCGCCATCCACGTGGAGTAGCCCCGAGCCTCGAGCCGCGGGCTCGGGCCGAGGATCTATCCGAAGTCTTGGCGAGAAAATCCCGAAAAATCCGGGAGAGAAAAAACCGAAGGACACGTGGCACGGAGCCCCCGAGCCTTGAGTCGAGTACTTCCTCTCGAATTGAAGGGTCTTCTTGGAGAATGTGTCCTGAGATGCTCTTGAGACTAGCCGCGTCCCGGGTAGTCGAGTAGAAGTAGCCGAGCCCCGAGGTGAGGCGCTTCGACTAGTAGAATACGAAGAGTCACACGCAGCTCGCCGAGTCGGCCGCGCGTGGACTTATCCGGCCCGCCCGTTACGGAGGCGTTTTGGCTTATAAATACAAGCCGAAACCCTTAGGGTTTGTCATCCAAGTGAGTTGCGCTCATTTGCCACTTGAATCTTGAAGTAGATCCACTCCAGCCGAGCGCCGCCGCCGTAGTAGATCCAAACGCATCGCCACCCGAAAGCCGTAGGGTAGCCTCCGAGCGGATGCGAGTGAAGACTCCCTTGCGTTCTTGGAGGATGAAGCCGTCCCCGTCGAAGACGTCGAAGGCCGGCGGGAAGAAGAGGAGCCATGCAGAGGCTGCCGCGGCCGGCACCGGAGCGGCGCCGCCCACATCTCCACCGCGCGCTGACCCAAGCCGCGAGTGGAAAAGGTCGAAGGTGAAGACCGAAGACTTGCTGACCCTGTTGAACAGCGGGTTCATCAGGGAGAAGGAGATCGATATGTGGAGATCCGCCGCAGGAGATCCCTATCCAATGGAGAAGGCACAAGACGAGATCCCGATGTTCTCGCGCTTCGTGGAGCGCGGTCTTGCGCTCCCAGCGAGTGACTTCTTCAAGGGACTTCTCAGGTACTATGGCATCGAGTACCTCAACTTGAACCCCAACGGAATATTCCACACTTCTGTCTTCGTCCATTTCTGCGAAGCATTCTTGGGGATCAAGCCCCACTGGGTTCTCTTCCGGAAATTCTTCCGCGTGAAGCCGCAGCCCAGCGCCTCCAACCCCAGAGTAGTCGGAGGGGCCGGGATCCAGTTGAGGGAAGATGCCGCTGAGCAGTACCTGGCGTACAAGCTCGTAGACTCCAATACGGATTGGAAGACGAGGTGGTTCTACACCACGAACCACCATCCCGAGCTGCCGAAGCCGAGCGGACGGCAGCCCAAGCACCAAGAGTGGTGGAACACGGAACCCACCATGCAAGAGGGGATCCAGGCTCCGGAGTTGCTGGCACGCATCAAGACCCCGCGGGATGCGGGACCGAGGGCCGAGCATGTGGCCTTCGTTTCATGAAGCGCCGGATCCGGCCCGCCGTCGCCGCGGGATACGATGGGCTTCGAGTACACCGGCGACGACGACACGTCGCGGATGCCGGGGGGCGAAATTGAAGACAACGACATCATCGAGAGGTTGTCGAGGATCTTCAAGGACATGCCGGAGTACACGGCGTGCCCTGTCGAGGAGTACTCCGCCGCGCGCCCGCCCAACGAGGTAAGTAGCCGTACCCGCCTCGTCGAGTAGTAGGTGCTTGTAGCAGAGTTGCTGACGCTTTTTGTGTCCTTTTGCGTAGGATGATGTGAAGCGGTTTGTCTCCGAGCCGCAGCCACCACCGAGCGGAATTGAGGTCCCAACGGTGGAGAAGGTGAAGGAGCGCCGAGTAGTCGGAGACGACGACGATCCCGTCATCGTGGAGGATACCTCCGATGACGAAGAGGACGAGGAGACGCTCGCAGACCGCTTCCACCGCGGTCGAGGTTTAGCCGTCCGGGCTTGCCTCATGTACCTCTCATCCGGACCCTCCGCTAGCCTCGGGAGGCTAGCCTTGCCGCGCCGCCAAGGAAGCCGCGCAACCCCGCCAAGAAGCGGGTAGCCAAAAAGATGAAGGTCTCGCAGACCACGCCTCCGAGGTAAGTCATCTTGAGCGAAGTAGTCGAGTACCCAAAGTGATCGAGTACGGTGCTGACGAGTAGTCATCCCTGTGTGCAGGAGAGGCCGCCAGCAGAGCCCGTGGAGGAAGGCGATGAGGGCGAATGGCCCACGGTGGGGGAACCGGGCCGGAAGCCGAAGTCCGCCCTCCCACCGTCGAAGAACTTCCGGCGCGCTCGGGAGCGCCGCCCCCCGCCCCGCAGGGGAGCAGAGTACCCGCGACCGCCGCCGCCGAGGAGGTGGAAGCCGCAGAGCGGGGAAGACGTCCGCGCCGCCGCCGCCACCGTAGGGGAGGTGGTAGTCGAGGAAGCGCAAGAAGAAACGTCCGCCGAGGGTGGACCGGTTGACATCGCCGCATCCTCGGTGCGCCGGCCGTGACTATCGTCCGGTCGAACTTGTAAGTATCACGCCTTCATGAGTGGTACTCGTTGTAGTAGTCGATCTTGTCCGATGAACCTCTCGTGGATACTTGTGCGTAAAATCCACCGACTTGAGCCGGGACGGAGAGGAGCCCACGGCGCGAGAGGCGAGAAGAGGCCGCGCCGCCCGTCGGGGAACCCGCTCCGAAGCCCAGGCCACGACCGAGCCCCCGGCCACCGAAGCGGCGCCGCCGCAGGCGGTCATAGTCGAAGGTGAGTACTCCTCCGAAGCCGTAGAGCCCCGTAAAGAGTAGTCGTAGATACCGATGCGCGTGTTCCGTGGTGACAAGCGCCGAAGGAGGTGACATCCCCCGCAGGGGGTGCCCGTGCAAGAGTTGACACCGCAGGCCCCGCAGGCCGCGTAGGAGCCCCCGAGCCCGTGGGAGAAACCGTCGAGAAGTCCGCCGAGGAGGAGGCGGCTACCACGTCGCCAGGGGTTGCCCTGGAGGTGGCAATCCGGTCTCCCGAGATCCAAGACGCGGAGCCTATCCGCTCGGCGCCAATGACGGAGGCCACGCCGAGTAGCCGTGGCGGGATTGAACTGCTTGCCGACGACCTCGTCGAGCCGGCGGTGTTGGCGCAGCATCTGGAGGCGATGCGACGAGCCGAACAAAGGATGAAGGTACGTAGTCGTTGCCTCCCGAGTAGTCAATCCTTTCGTTGAGTACTCGCTGACTTGAATTTGTCTTGTGCGGGACGCCGCGGAGCGATCCCGCGAAAAGTCCAACTCGCCGCAAGGCTATGGCGACACGGCGTCGCGAGCCGAAGCCTTAGAGGAGCAGCTCATGAAGTCGAGGAAGCACGCGGCCGCCATGCGATCGAAGCTTGACGCCGCCTTCGCCAAGTACCACAACGATGTGATGGACTTGCAGGCGAAGAGCGACGAGCTGGTGCGGAAGAACAAAGGCCTCCGCAACAAGAATAAGGGTACGCCCTCTTGACTTGTCGGGTACTTGTTGGGAGTCATCAAGCTCTGACCCGTTGTTGTGTTCCGGTGTTGCGAGAACTCGAAGGCCGGGGTAGAGCGACCGAAGGGCTCGGAGATCAAGGCATGAAGAATCTCTTCTACGGGAGCAAGAAGCCCGCCGGGTACTTGAACTCGACTACAAGGAGCCGGCCTTCGAGTGCGAGAAGCACATGGAGTTGAGAATTGCATCGATCGGGATCTCGTCAACCGCTACAAATCTTTGCGATGTTGAACGAAGACCGCGAGGCGCTCCGGCCCGAGCCGAAGGACCCGGAAGAGGCCGCCCTCCCGATCGCGAGGCTCCCGGTGCCGCACCCGGCGGCCCCAAGATCGCTCCGTTGGCGGATCGACTTCGTGAGGCGCCAAGCCCGCCGGCCGCCTACGTGAAGCATATGGCCAAGTCGATCCCGAAGAGGGCCGGCCTTCATGAAGTCGTACTTCCCGAAGGCCCCGGTGGAGGTAGTCGCCGGCGGGGTAGGCCGCCAACCGGCTCGGATGAGCAAGACGCGCAGTTGCCGGAGCGAGATGGCTCCCATCGCGGAGCGAGGTAGCCGATAAGTTGAACCTCCAAGTAGCCCCCGCATAGATAGCTAGTAGCCGTAGTTGTATAGGAAACGCTTGTAATGAACTATTTCATGTATCAATGAAATGTGATGTTCCATCAATGAGTACTCGTAACCGCGATCTCGAGTGCGGAGCGCCCATCGTGGAGTAGGTGCGAGTAGTAGAACTCGGCTTAGTAGTCCCGTCGCAGGGAGTAGGCGAGAAAGAAGTTGATGAACAATCAAACTTTATTGCCGAAGAAGTACACCGGTGGCCGTGGCCGTAGTTACAAGTAGTCGCCGGACCCGAAGGCCGCTTACGCGAGTAGTACCGGAGCGGGTAGCCGCTTACAGTGAGTGATCCGTAGGTAGCCGTGTAGGCCGGATCGCGGATCCGTAAGTAGCCGCACAAAGCCGGATCTTGGAGTGTGGTCTTCTTGGTAGACCGCCGCTAGAGTCCTTGACGCTCGTTGCAGCCTCGTGTCCGTAGGTAGCCGCACGGGGCCGGACACGGGAGGAGAGTAGTCCGAGACTTGAAGCCGGGACCGGGGGGGGGGTCGCTTGCGGCAAGGGGGTGTTGATGTAGTCGTGTAGACTTGAACCCCCGGAGTAGTCGAGTAGACTAGGCGTAGAATCGACGTAGCCGGTCGACGTTCCACGAGTTGTTGACTTCTTCGCCTTCAAGTGTTTGGAGGCGGTAGGAGCTCGGCCCGGCCACCTTAGCCACGGTGAAGGGGCCTTCCCGTGGGGAGCCGAGCTTGTGAAGTCCTTCCGTGTTCTGGATACGGCGGAGGACAAGATCTCCAACGTTGAAGGAGCGTTCCTTGACGTTGCGATCGTGGTAGCGTCGGATACCCTCCGGGTTCCTTGCCGATTGGACTAGGGCGGCACGCCGAGCTTCTTCGAGGCCGTCGATGTCAACTCGTCGTTGTCTTCCGAGACGCCTTCGTCGTAGTGCTCCACCGCCGGCGAGTTCCATATGACGTCGGCGGGGAGGATGGCTTCGGAGCCGTAGACCGGGAAGTAGGGGGATTGCCCCGTTGGCTTGGATGGTTGAGTCCGGCAGCCCCCGCAGTGTGTTGGGTAGTTCCTTGATCCACTTGCCTCCTTTTGAGTTAGCGCGTCGTGTAGCCGCTTCTTGAGGGCGTCGAGCACCATCCCGTTGGCGCGCTCGACTTGTCCGTTGGCCCGTGGGTGGGCGACGGAGACGTATCCGACGTCGATTCCGCCGTTCTCGCGTACTCCCGCAACCGGTGGTTGTTGAAGTTGGACCCCGGTGTCCGTGATGATGCGGTGGGGTAGCCCGTAGCGGTGCACGAGTTCATCCGAGAAGTCGAGTACTCGTCGGCCCTTGGGGCATGTGACCGGCTTGACCTCGATCCACTTGGTGAACTTGTCGATAGCCACCGCACTCGTTGAATCCTCCCGGCGCGGTTGGCGGTGGCCCAATCATGTCGAGCCCCCGGCCAGGCAAAGGGCCGGGTTGGCGGTATGGTGACTAGCTTGTAGGCGGGGACGTGTTGTCGCTTGGCGAAGAACCGACATCCTTGGCACCTCTCGACGAGTTCTTCGGCATCGCCCGGTGGCCGTGGGCCGTAGGAAGGCTCGCCGGAAGGCCTTGCCGACCGGCCGTGCGGGAGGACGCGTGGTTGCCGCAGACACCCTTGTGGATCTCCTCCAAGATGTCCTTGCCTTCTTCGCGAGGGACGCATTTCATGAGTACTCCAGAAGATGCGCCTCGCTTGTAAAGCTTGTCGCCGACGAGGACGTAAGACTTGGCGCGGCGGACGAGTTGTTCGGCCGCGTTCTTGTCGGAGGGGACCTTCCTCGCTCGCCGAGGTAGTCGATGAAGGGTTGCCTCCAGTCCACGTCGATCATCATGACCTCCTGCCCACCTGGTGGTTGGTTCGGCCGGGACGATGGTCGGTGGCGCCGCTCCGGATGGATGGCGCGTGAAGCTCGTGGACGAAGACGCCCGCGGGTACTTGGGCGCGGGTGGATCCGAGCTTCGAAAGGACGTCCGCTGCAACGTTGTTGTCGCGAACGATGTGGTGGAACTCAAGACCATAGAATTTGTTCTCGAGCTTGCGGACTTCTAGGCGTAGGCGTCCATGTTCTCCTTGTTGCGGTCCCAGGACTTGTTGACTTGGTTGATGACCACTGCGGAGTCGCCGTAGACTAGTAGCCGCTTGATGCCAAGTGAAGCCGCGAGGCGGAGCCCGTGTAGGAGGGCTTCGTACTCGGCTTCGTTGTTTGAGACCTTCCGAGAAGATCCGGGACGTACTTGAGTTGTTCGCCCGTTGGAGAGATCAGGAGTACCCCCGCGCCTGCGCCCTCGAGGTTGAGTGAGCCGTCGAAGTACATCACCCAATGCTGCGGTCGCACGGTGGGAGTGGGTAGCCGGTTCTCCCGCCACTCGCCATGAAGTCGACTAGAGCTTGCGACTTGATGGCCGTGCGTGGCTTGGAAGTCGATGGTGAGGGCGCCGAGCTCGACGGCCCATTTGGAGATCCTTCCGGGGGCGTCCGGGTTCCTCGGGATGTCGCCGAGCGGGTAGTCGGTGACGACGGAGACCGAGTACTCCCGGAAGTAGTGTCGTAGCTTCCGCGAGGTAATGAGTAGAGCGTACGAAGCTTTCGCACGGGCCGGTAGCGAGCCTTGGACTCGATAGGACCTCGCCGACGAAGTAGACCAAGGCGCCGGACCGGGTAGGCATGGCCGTCTTCCCCGCCGCTCGACGACGATGGCGATGCGACCACGTGAGTAGTCGCAGCAAGGTAGAGCAAGAGGCGCTCGCCCTTGTAGGGAGCCGTGAGGACCGGCGGCTTCGACGAGAAGTCCTTGAGCCGGGCAAGGGCTTGGTCCGCCTCTCGTCGTCCACACGAACTTCTCGTGGTGCTTGAGTAGTTTGAAGAAGGGGAGGCCCCGTTCTCCTAGCTTCGAGATGAATCGTTCAATGCCGCCATGCACCCCGTCGCCTTCGGACGTCCTTGATGCTCGTGGGAGCTTTCATGTTGGTGATGGCGGAGATCTTCTCGGGGTTGTCTTCGATGCCGCGCCGGGGCGATGATGAAGCCGAGTAGTTTACCCGAAGGTACGCCGAAGACGCACTTGTTCGGGTTAAGCTTCCCGGCGGTACTCGCGTAGCGATGCGAAGGTCTCTTCAAGGTCGTCGATGAGGGTACCGGAGTCCCCGGTTTTGACAACCACGTCATCCACGTAGGCCTCGACGTTCTTGTTGAGTTGCCGCTTGAAGCGAGCCCGGATGGCCCGTTGGTAGGTAGCGCCGGCGTTCTTCAACCCGAAAGACATGGTCGTGTAGCAAGACGCGCCAAACGGGGTGATGAACGCGGTCTTCTCCTCGGTCTTCCTCCTTGATTGCGATCCGGTGGTACCCGGAGTAGCGGCCGAGGAAGCAGAAGCGAAGTCGCAGCCCGCCGTGGAGTCGATGACTTGATCAATCCACGGCAACCCGAAGGGGTCCTTGGGGCGTGCTTGTTGAGGTCGGTGTAGTCGACGCACATCCTCCACTCGTTCGAGTTCTTCTTGCGGACGAGGACGGGGTTGGCGATCCACTCGAGATGGAAGACTTCTCTCGATGAAGCCGCAGCCGAGTAGCTTGGCGAGCTCCTTCTTGATGGCGTCCCGTCTGTCGTCGGCGAAGCGTCGGAGATGTTGTCGCTTGGGGGTAGCCTTTGGGTCGACGTTAAGGCAGTGCTCGATCAGCTCCCCGGGCACTCTCGGCATGTCCGCTGGCTTCCACGCGAAGATGTCGCGGTTAGCCCGAAGGAAGCTGATGAGCGCGTCTTCCTATTTGGGGTCGAGGCCGGCCCCGATGGTGGTGGTCTTGGTGGGGTCGCCGTTCCGAGGTCGACCGACTTGGTGAGCACCTCCTCGGGTGGCCGAGGCTTGTTGGCGCTCGTCGGACTTCTGCGGGATGTCGAGTTCGCTTGTAGCAAGCTTCTTCGACGCGGCGTAGACCTCCATCATTGGGGTGGGTACTTGATTTGTTGAAGCGATCACCACGGCCTCCGTATCGCGGCCGTGAGAGATCTTCAAGTCCCCTTGGAGGGAGAGTACGCCACCGGACTTGGCATTTTGAGTACCAAGTACGTGTAGTGGGGCACCGCCATGAACTTGGCGATGGCCGGTCGCCGAGGATGGCATGGTAGGAAGTCTCGATATCCGCGACCTCGAACTTGATGTACTCGGTGCGGTAGTTGTCGCGAGACGCCCCGAAGGTAACTGGCAGCACCACTGAGCCTAGTGGGATAGCCGCGTTGCCTGGGACGATGCCGTAGAAAGGCATGCTGCTCTTGTCGAGCATGGGGGTGACGTCAAGGTTCATCTTCTTCGCAGTCTTGGTGAAGAGGACGTTGAGCCCGCTTCCGCCGTCGATGAGCACCTTGTTGAGCTTAGAGCCCGCCATCGTTGGTTTCGGGACGAGGGGAAAACGTCCCGGTTCGGAGAAGCCGGTCCATTGGTCCGCGCGGGAGAAGGTGATGGGTGTCTCCGACCACCCGAGAGGGGTCATAACCGCCGGTTCGATGGACATCACTTCACGGCGAGTAGCCTTCGCTCCCGCCCGCGGGGTAGTCCGCCGAAGAGGACGTTGACGGTCTTCTCGGGTTCTTGGAAGTCGTCGCCGTCCTTCTTCTTGTTCTTCGATCGTGAGGGTGCGGTGGCTCCGGCGTATCCTTGAGTGCATGCCCGAGCCGGTAGCACCGCTCGGTAGTGTGGTTGCCGTTCGGGTGCCACGGCACTTCTCCTTCGGCGGGTCTTTGAACCCGCCGGAATTCTTCTTCGAGTTCCCTTTCGGAGGGCGCCGGATAGCCGCGACGGTATTGTCTGGCTTGCGCTTGCGGTTGGAACCCGAGAAGTTGTTGTTGTTGTTGTTGTTGTTGTTGCGGCCGCCTTGGTTTGGATTGTTGCCGCCGCCGCCACCTTGGTTCTCGCTTGGACTTGGCGCGGATGGCGTCGTACTTGGCGTTGGCCTTGTCCTCTTCGTCCGCCCGGAGACGTGATCATGTCCTTGAGGTGGGGAATGGACTTGGGGCGGCGTCGGCCGAAGTCCTCGAAGGTGCGGCGATGGTAGAGCCCGTCCCGGAAGAGGTCGATGACCTCCTTGTCGGTGACGTCCACGACGGTAGCGCGCTTGTCGAAAAAGCGGCGCATGTACTTGCGGAGGGTCTCGCCTTGTTCTCGCTTGATCATGGCAAGGTCCATGCGAGTACCCGAACGGCCCATGGCGCCCGCGAAGTTGCTTGTGAATTGCTCCTTCCGGTCGGTCCCACTTGTCGATTGAGTGCTTGTCCGGCCGACTCGAGCCACGTGAGTGGGGCTTGGTCCGGAGCGTAAGGGGAAGTAGAGGCACTTGGTGTCGCCGTTGCCGCCGCCGTTCTCGATGGAGAGAGCGTAGCATCGGAGCCATCGGATGGGATCCGCTTCGCGTCGTATTTGGTGATCCCCAAAGGCTTGAACTTGTCGGGGGAGGAGCAGGGTTGCGAAGCCGGGTGAGAAGGCGGGGAAGTCGTCGCCTTCGCCGGCGGTCGTCGACTTCTTCTCGCCGCAACTCATCGATTCTCCGGCGAGCATCGTACCCGCCGTGAGAGGCGCCGAGGGCGTGGCCGTGCGCGTGGCCGCGGCCGCCGCGGCCGCCGCCGCCTCCGGCTTTCTTGTTGGCTCCGTGGTTGGAGGCCGCCGCCGCCGCGCCGCCGCCGTCGGGGTCGTTGCCGCCGCCACCGGCCGGAGCACCGGTGGGGGACGACTTCTCGGTTGACGTTGTCTTGTCGTGAGGGTCCGCCGGCGGTGGAGCGTCGTCGGTTTGGTTCGACCGGAATGTCGCCCCGGCACGGTTAGGACCGGGGTCAACACCGCGACTAGTAGCTTCGTTGTCGCGAGGCTTGGCCGGGGAGAGGTTGGCCGACTCTCTTGTCGACCCGCATGAAGTAGGCTTCTTCGGCCGAGCTTGGCGATGACCTCTCCGGCCGTATGCCCTGAGCCTGACGTGCGATCGTCGTGATCGACATGAGGCATTGCTCGGGAGTGGTGTGGACTCGCTCTCAACCGCGCCGAGAGCTTCCGCAAGGTTGCGGATGGGAAGGTTGTCTCCGAGCCGCCGGCGTCGTTCGTTGCGCTTCCCGTTACGTTCGCGCCGGCGTCCCCGTTGGCGTCGGTCTCGTCCGTTAGGGGCATCGGCAGACAGCTCGTCTGCGGAGATGTCCTCCAAGTACTTGTCTCCGCGGCCGTGCCTCGAGGTTCCCGAGTGTCGCCGGCAGCCATGAAGACTTGACGATCGGGCGTACCCAAGCTTGGCTCGAAGGTGCCACCTCGGCTGGTGTGTTTGAGTCGGCCCCGGGGCCGCGTGGTGTTCCCTCCCGGAATGGTAGCGAGTCGATGTAGGCGACGTAGCGCGAGTCCTCCTTTGTCGCCCTCGGCGGGCTTGAGGTCCGTCCCGCAGACGTATCTTCCGCCGGCGTCGATCTTATAACCGGCCCCGCAGGCCGGCCCCCGACAAGGGAAGCTCGTAGGAGTCGTCTTCGGACTCGGGGTCCTCGTGGTCCGACCCGAAGTCGAACTCGTAGTCCGGTTCGAGTAGAACTCGGAGAGAGGGCCGGAGTCCGAGACGCGGGCCGGGGACGGCGTCGGAGTCCGAGTTGTACTCGGTTGCGGGCTCCTTGCCGGCCGGTGTGGTGTAGAAGCCTCCGTGCGGGCCCGGCCGGGAACGCGGGAGCCATGCGCGGAGCGCCGGCGTGGAGAGGGGGCCGCCGCGATGGCCGAGGAGCCGGCTCGCATGCGATGGCCCATGGCGACGTCGGGTTCGAGTTGGAGATGGACTCGAGCTCGAAGTCGCCGTGGAGGTTGGAAAGCGAAATTTCGCCGAACTTGCTGGGCGAGCTTGCCCGTGACAACTTCGGGAAGCGTCACAAGGCCCGTCCTCGAGTCGGGTTGCATGATCAAGCGGCGCCGGAAGGAGCCCGCGCCATCGGCAGCGTGCGGACCCGGTGCGCCGAAGACGAAGGTGTCGCCGCGGTTGAAGGCGACGGTTGGCTTGATGTGAACGGAAGCCGTCGAGTTCGCCATGTGATCTCGAGCGAGAGCCCCTACCCGGCGCGCCCGTCGGTGTTTTGGACCGGCAACCTACTACGGGGAGTACCCGAAGTAGATGAATGTGACTCGCCGAGATCGGTAACTCGAAGGAAGAGACACGTGGCACACAATTTAGACAAGGTTCGGGCCGCGAGGTGCGTAATACCCTACGTCCCGTATGCTGCGTAGCTCTGGATTGATGGGGCACGATTACAGGATGGTGCAATAGTGCGCCGTGGGTTGAGATTGGATGAGGTGATCCTGAGATCGGTCCCTGCCTCGCCTTATATAGTCCGGGAGGCGGGGGTTACAAGTCGGAGTAGGGAAGGAGTACTAGTCGAGTACGTCTAGGAGACCTCTACACAGTGCGGAACATGTACAGAGTCCTAACCGAGTACTACTCCCCGTGTTGTCCTTGTGCTCCACGCCTTCGGTGTGCCGTGTAGCGCAAGCCGGTAGTCCTGGGGCCCACCGAGTAGTCGGTCCCGGTACCCACCGAGGTAGTGGGCCCGGGGAGGTCCATACGACGAGGCGCTCCTCCCCAAACCGCAACACCAGCCGCTCCGGATCCCGGCAATACGCCGCCTTCCCCTGCGAGCCTGTCGCTATGTCGTCATGGTTACAACAGTGGTCCTCCTCTCATATTTATGAGGAGCCCGGGTTACAAGAGTCCGACACGTAATCTACACCCTACCGCTAATACAACTCCAAGTCCAAACGTAACCAACTAGTGCACAATATTCACACAATTCCAACAGTCTGCATCTCCGCAGCTGCGCCGCCGCCGCGATGGGGAATCCTAGCTTTGCCTCCTTGGTGCTGCCTGCTGCCTTGCCGGAGCTGCGTGCTGCCTGCTGACCCACCCCTGATTTCCCTACCGACTCTGCCTCCTACGCCCGCACCTGTGTTCATGCCTGTGCCTTGAAGGAGGCCATCACCACCCCTGTCGACCGGTCCTCCCCTATGGAGTTGCACATTGGGACTCGAGAGGAAATTAGGGAACTAAAGAGAAGAAAGAAAGCACAAGTCAGGTTTCTTCTCAAGAATCCCCATTGATTTTTGTCAATGGTTGTGATTGATCCTGAAATTACACTTGTAATGGATGGTGCTATACTGATATGTAATGTACTGTCGCATCAAATCACGTGCAGTTTTGTCGTTGCAACTTATATGAGTGTGAATGGTTCTTACCAACTGGTTGGGGGTTACGGTAGGACGTGGGTGACTGGGGGCTCAGTTGAAAAGTGTGTTGCTTCAATTCAAGTTATTTAGCAAGTAGTTTCAGTACACCCATTGAACTGCTGCAATGTGGATGTGGTCTACTTCTGTCTGTCATCTATGTCGTCGTACTTTGGGGTTGCGATTAAATTTGTTACAGTGTGACAAAAATTCATGGATTATTTTCAGGTTGAGTGCAAACATGCATTGCTACTATATCCTACCAAAGAATACTGCTAGTTTGTTCAGAATTATGTCAGACTGTTTCTCAAAATAAGAATATGTATTACACTTTTGATTCGGATATTTGGTGGTTTTCCTTGCTTAATTCTATCAAAAAGATTGTGCACATCAATTTGCTGCTTGACAACATTATACTAACGATGATTTTCATTCCATGAACTAATCAGGGAAGGGGAGAGGAGGAAAAGGTGCAAGGCATCACCACCACCGTCGCCTGGAGTCACCTGTGCTTGAGCTTGATGCGAGGACATCACTGCCACCATTGCCTGTCGATCCTCCACAACCTGTACACTTGTTTGTTCTGAAATTGAAACTATACTAATCTAGTGTAGTATACCAGAATTGAAGGCTCTTCATGACTTCTTTGTTCTGAAATTGGTGCTCCGTATTCCAATTGACCCTTTAAAAAAATTGTATTTTTTTATCATTGTTATGGGCTTATGGTGGATGTAGTGCAAATATTCTGTCATGTCTACAGGCAGGGTGGTTCTGGGCTACGACTTCACCCTCATGTTCCCCTTCCTGTTCACCTTCACTAAACTTGATTGCCTCTAATGTACTCATGTAAGTATTACTAACTGAGATTCTTGCAGTTCTATTGTTCTTTGTATCATAGAACTTGATCAGAATTGAACAGATGTTGTTGACAGTATGTGCCAGGGATGATCCAGTATCACTTGATTATTTCTCAGGTCTGATGCTTCTATGGTCCGATGATCGGTTTGTTGTAGTTGTAGTTTCATTTTTGCATTTGAGAAAATATGCATGTAGAAGCAGAAATCTCCTCTGTAAGATGTTGTATCTTGAAATTCTTACGCTAATTTAATTGGGAATTTATTACATCATGCCACCTGATTCATTTCACCACGCAATGCCATCTAGGGATTTCACGCTACATGAATATGCCTCTAGAGTTGCATGTTTATTACTGTCTCTATTAGAAATTATGTTATAGTACATCCTCAATTATCTTTCCATGAATCAGAGACTCATATATGAACTACTGTTTATCTAACCCTTGCAACCACAGAGCATTATTTCCTTTGTGCAATTTTCAGTGGATTGTCTTGGTAGAGAATTGTTCTTCTCTAATCACTAGAAGATGGGAATGCATGCGGTTGAGAATTATGTGTTCAGAGACTTTGGGAGTCATCCTTTGTGGCAACATGTTGTTGCAAATGGACAAATGGATGAAACCTGATGTGGCAACTTGTTGTGACGACTCATGTTATATGTTGGTTTATGTATCATGTAAGGATAAAAAGATGTAATATGTGATGTATTGGGAGGATTCCTTTTTATATTTTATTTTGTTGCCAAAGCGCGCTAATAGCTTTCTTTGTGATTTTATTTTATCCTTATTTCATTCTGTGTTGCACATTAGAGTACTCCCTCCGTTCCTTTATATAAGCATTCCAACTCAACAAACAACAATAGAAGGAAATGACATCTATACCCCTCGTTTTACACTATCCACTAACTCTCCACCCATCCACCAACCCCATTTCATTTTATCCTTTCCCTATGAATGCTGATATTTTGACAGAAATTTTGAATCATGGGAATAATTATATAAAGAATTTATATAAAGAAACAGAGGGAGTATAGAGATTCTCTCTGAACATCCTGCGTCCGCATGCTGACTGAGGACATGCGGTCCCCACGCGGGCTGCCGCATGAACCCGCATGTGAGTTTGCGGGCGATGCGGACGTGGGGCACAACCCGTTACCGTCCCGCTTGCATCCATCGTGTCACACAAAATCGAATTTTTTTACATTTGCCCCTCAATTTTGCAAAAATATGTGGTTCGCAAAATTTTTTGCAAAACTATACATCTAGCGCCATGGGGGGCGGCGGCAGGGACCTACCGCCGTGCCCCACGGTGGTAGGAACACATGCAGTACTGTAGCGCCTACTACCGCCGTGGGCCACAGCGGTAGAGATCCAGTCTGTTTACAAAAATTTGTAATTTTTTTTGTTTGAACTCAGATGAAGGTAAACTTTGTATGCAATTATAGCTTTCGACGAGATCTACAACTTTGTAATTCAAAATTTTTCCATTTTAAATCATCTTCATAGTCAAATAATAGATATATTATCCAGATCTCAGTTTTCGTATTCCCCAACCGAAACCGCTCCCTCGGTGGAATTCCCCAACCGAAACTGCCCCCTCGGTGGACACAGGACACAGAAGCAACGGACGTCGAGCGTGATCATCACAAGTCGGCAGTGAAGCTTTTCCACTGTCATCCATCCAACACGTAGCCCCCCCTTCCCTAGGCAGGCCGTGACGTAGCCCGGCTGTCGGCTTGTCGCCACTCAGCTCGGCAGCCAATCCGCAAAGAGATGGTTGCTCGCACGGCGCGCGCGCGGTAGGCAGAGGCACCCCCCGCGGCCAAGAAATTCGTCGCGCGCGCACGCAGACGCAGTCACGCAGTCTCCCGCCGCCAAAGCAATTTTCAGCAGCATGCCTGCCGGCGGCCGGAAAAACGCCTTCCCCGTCTCCATAAACAACCCTGCAAAATTGCTCGATCGTCGGCCGCACGCACGAGGCCGGAAAGCAACGTTATTAGGTCGTCGATCGCAACAACCAAACCCACCTGACGAGTGATGCATGCCATGGTGGAACAGAGATTTATTATATATACTTTATTTCCCAAGAGGAGGCATGATCCGGGCCTAATCCACCGGGCCGGGGCGGTCGCGGTCGGCGTCGGCCTAGCTTCTTCTTCCTTTCAGGTGCCCGCCCGGCACATGCTATATGCCTATGGTGCCTACGGCGATCGACGTGGTGGTGAAAGAGCCAACGCGCGTCGCCGTCAGGGCGGACGTAAGCGCTAGCGATCGAGCTGGTCGTGTTCGTGTGGACGCAGAAGGGAGAGTTGGGCACGCCTCGGCGTCCTCTGGTCGGTCGCCGGTGCGGCGGCCCTGCCTGCACCCCTGGCTCCCAGCAGGCGTTATCATCTACTGTAATCTGTGCTGATGCATGCATGTGTCAATCCAATCCCATCAGAATCCCATCAGTACTGCTACTTGTGGAAATCGATATGCATGCATGACTATGCTTTGCGATTTGCTGCGTAGAGTGTACGTACGAGTACCCTTTTCTTGCAGGCAACCGCAATTCCGTGAAGAAACTCAATGCTTGCTTGGCTTGTCCATTACTACAGAAATGGATTTGTAGATGTGTTTTTCCTAAAGGCGGGCGGACTTGCTGCCCGATCTGATAAAATTGAACCGACGTTATAACAAAAGGCTCGCTTCTTGAGAAATGTTTCCAAGGGCGGGACGGGTGATGACGTGAGTCACCCTCGGAAAAGGGCCACAAAACTGTTAAGAAATAATTAGTGGTGATCATTAGCCTAATTATGTAATTAACTTAATCATTAGTGTGAAGAGGCAGCCGCTCCCGTACGGGTGTGTCTCTCCCGTACAAGTGCGTCCACTCCTACCAAAGTGTGCCTGCGTGCCCCTTCCCTGTACACAAATAGTGGGGTCCACCCCACACTCAATCAATCAATCAATCACATCATTTGTTTCAACACGTTATCACGCACGCATGCTCTCCTGAGCATCCCTCGCACACACGACAGAGGCCAGAAGCCTCACCGCCGGCGTTCTCGCCGGAATCCCTCCCAGGGTAAGGAAAATGGATCCCAATCCCCCATTCCGCCTAGTAGAAACTTCTTTTGCATCCTACCTAGTCATCCCCATCAAGACAAACCAAGGCTGTTGCTTCTTCTGTATTCATGGTGCACGCCATGGCCTTCGCCGTGGTTGATGTAGAGGTCGAGGCCGCCGCTTCCGTGGCCGCCGTGGACATCGTTCCCTCCACCGCACTGTGCTTCGCCGGTTGCAAGCAGCAACCGCTCCTCCGAGCACGCCTGGATGTCGACGCCGCCATACACCACAGGGCTTGTATCCCGCAGCCCATCCCCGGCGGCATAGCGTCTTCCGACGCCGACACCTCCAGAGGAGCCACCTCGTCGCCGCCTCGTCGTCCGCATCCACCGCCCTGCAACACAAGCAGAAGGTGTTGGGGTCTTCCCCGACTTAAACATACCTGCACATGCGACGGAGACGCGACCAACAGGCCCTCAGGCCGGACCGGCGGCCATCTACTCCTTCACGGCCGCCACTTCATCTCCCGGTCTCGCCGGACCTACGACAGTGGCACACCCGAGCTTCACGATCGGGACCATGGCGGCTCGTCGTGGTGCCCCGCCGTTCTTCTCCGACGACGGCGCCCCGCCATCCGCTTCTTCGATGCCGGCGACCCGAGAGGCGGCCGCGGCCGCACCGGCCCATTCGGCCGCGTGGGGGCCGTCGACCGCCGCCGGGGATCCCGCCGCGGCACCTAGAGCCCGCCGCGCCGGGGCTCCCCCACCGCCGACCTCTCGACGGCCGGCCATCGGCCGGCGGTGGGCGCGCGCAAGCCGGCGCACAAGGGGGCGGCTGGACACCGAACCAAAAGAAGAAAGAGGGGGGACGACGGAGGAGCAATGGAGGGAGATGGATCTGCATTTGTGGCACTCCAGCCGGCCGGCCTTCACCGGCAAGAATCGCACCCGCCCGGCGGCGGCGCACAAAGACTCGCCAACGCCCCGCGGCAACGGTTACCAGGGAGGCAGCGAGAAGGGATTAAGGTTGCCCCCCCTCCTTCTTTTATATGCGGGCCGGCCGTGGTGGGCTGGACCGGGCCGCGCCCAGAATCCCCCATGGGCCACCTGCAGGCCACACCGGCCCACAAGGCCGGCAATCACCAACAGGCCTCTGTTGACCTCAAGTTCAAGAAGTCCGTCGGACCCCCCACAACTTTCCAAAAGTCCAGAAAACCCCCCTAACTTTAACTTAGCCCTCAAGCTTTTATCTTTTATATATTCAGACTTATTAGTGCTGTATATTTATGTTTTAAACCTCGAATTGTTCTGTAATTTTATGTTGTGACGAACAATATTATTTGTACCATCCGGTATATGTACCTATGTAATTTAAACGTTATAATTACCGCAGTAATTATTCATATTTATGATCCGCATATCATTTCTAGGTATTAGAACAATTCTTGTGCAATTTATTTTATTTGCATGGTTTAAAAATCAATTCTCTACATCAAGTAGAATATCAAGCAAAATTAAAATTAAGGTTTATACATATAATTTGGAATAACACAAGGTGATGTGACCTAGGCGCCGGGCCGCGATAAGTTTTTCCTAAGAGCTTATTTGCCCCGAGATCCGCGCTTTTAGTCGGCCTTTTGCTCATCATTGTGTGGTCTACATCTTTATGATGATTACCTTCAAAGTGTATATCCAAAATTTCATATAAATGCCTATCAAGTCAAATTTATTCCTACAGGAATTAAAAATCATATACCTTAATTTTGTAAGAATCATCTTACATATATATTTTGCCTACTTTTACAACACAAATTTACATCAGTAAATTAATTCTATACATAGTTCTTTCATGTAGGAAAATGGCTAAATTAATCAATAAAGACTTCACTGAACTTGCTGCCGATGGTAGTAATTACCTAACTTGGGCTATGGATGTCAAGATTGTGCTAACAGCCAAAGGTTTCATTAATACAATTAATGAACCTAATCCACAAAATCCTATCCCGAGGCACAAAAGTTTGCAACCTTGCATTTTCTACGGCACCATCTTCACCATGACCTCAAAGCAGAATACATGATGGAAGATGATCCTAAGAAACTTTGGGACTCTCTCAAAAAACGCTATAATCAACAACATGGCGTCATTCGCTCGAAGTAAGACGGGAGTGGTCACTACTCCGTCTCATGGATTTCAAATCGGTTGCGTGAATACAATTTCGCTTGTCTACAGGATTTGTACCAAGCTTCACTTTTGCAATCAACCTTTGGATGATGCGGAATGATAGAAAAGACTCGATCTACATTTCTCCTCGCGAACGGGATATTGCAACAAAGCAATACCGTCGCCACAAGTATACTAAATATTCTAACTTAATATATGATTTACTCCAAGCGTAAAAGCATGATGAGATATTAACAAAGAATCATCAAATGCACCCGTGGGTGCAGCACCTCTGCCGGAAGTACATTTCAATGCTCTGAATAATAATAAAAAGTTCAGTGGCAAGAAATTTAAAAGGAATTTCAAGGGGAAATGGAAGAAGCAGAATTTTAAGAAAGGCAAGGGTTCTAGCAACAATAAGGACACTTTCAAGAAAAATAATGCTCATGACAACTCTCATGCTTGTCAGAGGTGTGGTTGTCACAATCACACAACTAGAAAGTGCCACACTGCTAAGCATTTGGTTGATCTCTACCAAAAGCATGCTGGGAAGCAAGTTCATGGGGACAAGTTTGAAGCACACTTCACTACTCACACTCCGGATGCCGGTTGCTCCAAGGATGTTCCCGCGGAACACAACAAGGAGAAGGACCAATCGGTTGGACGAATTCTTCAAAGACGGACGACATGATGATCGATAGCATCGACGATACCGACAACATGCTTGTGGATGGACCATCCAATGATGTGTTCGGAGACATGTCTTAGTTTTACGCTCCCCGGCAAGAACTTCGTTCTATAGTTTCAAAGAACTTTGTTCTATAGCCATATTTATGTAATAATTGTGTTGTAATAATGGTTGTCACACAATATTGTAAGACATATGCTACTTATAATATTATTAAATAAAGTGTGTATTGTATAATCTATGAGTTCAAAACTTATAATTTATTTTACTCATTCTTGACAATCCAAATGGAGGAAGAACTTTGTTTGGTGGATAGTTGCACAACTAACACCATACTCAGAGAACTTAAATATTTCCAAACTCTCAAAAAGAGTAAAGGAAATATCACAACCATCGCGGGACTCGATGCTATAATTGTTGGTTCAAGACGAGCCATAATAGTTCTCCCTATGGGTACTCAAATAGTAATTGAGGATGCACTCCTGTATGCCGATTCAACTCGTACTTTATTGAGTTACAAAGACATCCGTCGCAATGGTTTCCATGTAGAAACAAATCGTGACAACAAAGATGAATATCTATTCATCACTAAACATGACGGATATAACAAGCGACTGCTTGAGAAAATTCCTTCACTATCATCGGGATTGTATTACACATACATCAAACCCGTACAACATGTTGCATACAATGTAATTTTTCAAAATCTTGATGTCTTCAAGATTTGGCATGATCGCCTTGGTCATCCCGGCATAGGGATGATGAGAAAAATTATCGGCGATTCAATTGGTCACAAATTAAACACTTCAAAATTTCCCAAGCCATCAGACTTTGTGTGCACCGCATGTGCCACGGGAAAATTAATTTTCCCTCTTATCTTAAGATAAAGGCCGAACCACTACAATTTCTTGAACGCATTCAAGGAGATATTTGTGGTCCTATACATCCATCAACTAGACCATTTAGGTACTTCATGGTACTTATTGATGCATCTACTAGATGGTCCCATGTATGTTTATTATCTACAAGAAACCATGCTTTTGCAAGGTTCATTGATCAAATTATCAAATTAAGAGCACATCATCCTGAATATGCTATCAAAACCATCGAGATGGACAATGCCGCCGACATGCCTTCAATGACTATTGTATGACTCTAGGCATAAATGTGGAACATTCTGTTCCATATGTACATACACAAAATGGATTAGCCGAATCTCTTATCAAGAGAATAAAGTTAATTGCTAGACCATTACTACGAATTGCAATCTACCAACATCATGTTGGGGTCATGCGGTATCACCGCCGATTTGATTCAAATAAGACCTACTGCATACAACACGGTTTCCCCGTTGCAGTTAGTACGTGGAAATCAACCAAGTATTTCCCATCTGCGAAAATTCGGTTGAGCTGTATACGTACCGATATCACCACCGCAGCGTACATCAATGGGCCCCCATAGGAAACTGGGGATATATGTAGGGTGCAAATCACCGTCAATCATTAAGTACCTCGAACCCCTTACAGGGGATTTATTTACTGCCCGGTATGCTGATTGCATCTTCGATGAGGACAATTTCACGGCATTAGGGGGAGACAAGTACCAAACGGAATGCCGGGAAATAAATTGAAATACCACCGGTATACGGTCCTATGATCCACGTACTATAGAATCTGAACGTGAAGTTCAGAAAATCATCAATTTGCAAAACATTGCGAATAATCTGCCAGAAGCATTTACTGATTATAAGGGTGTCACAAAATCATATAATCCTGCTGCAAATGTACCAGAAAGAGTAGAAATTCTTACTCAAGAACTCCCAAATCAAAATAAGAGGGGGAGAGATACTACAACAAAGGATAAGGCTATACGAAAGCCTCCGCGGAAAACTAGGAAGGTCACTTCCACAACAGTAAATGCAGATCAACATCAAGTTGACAGACACCAATTGGATATTATAAATCCAAATAATATGGATGTTCAATAGATACATCACATACCTAGCACAAGTGCACAAAATAATATAAGTGCTAGGACATTGGAAGACTCGGACTCTATAGTTGTGTCGGTGCGGAATATGGTCCCGACACTAACCGGTAGATAACGCCTAGGTCTATCCCTCAATGGTCGATGCTAAGCAACAAATGACACAAGGTTTTATCCCGGTTCCGCCGAGGGGGCCGTACGTCCCACAGGGGCGTGCTCGTGGCACTATATTGCTCAACACCGGGGGTGCTTGTAGTGGGGCAAGTACAAGCAAGGCGGGAGAGGAAGCGTGGCTTCCAAGTCCCTGGGAGAGTGGATGAGGATGTTGTGGGAGAATAAGAGAGTGAGAGCACGGTGTGTTTGTTCTTCTGAACTTGTCTCTCTCCGCGGCTGGGGGCTCGCCTCCCCCTTTTATAGGCCAAGGGGGCGACGGGTTACCTGCACGCCGCGCTACCTAGCTACGTGAGGGAGCACGTCGCGCTACGGTGTAGAGTGGGCGGCCGTCCGGACGATCTTCGCTGCGATCCGGCCATGATGGCCTACCCCGTACCCGAACAGTGGCGGTTCGAGGGTAGGAAGGCGGCGGATGGCGGTGGTGTCCTCTCGATAGGCTTCGAGGGAGGTGCCGATGATGGCCGGTACGGGGGAACGGGCGGGGGCGAACGGCGTTCCTTCCCAATGCGTTCCGCGGCGGCGGGGTGGTTGCTCGCAGTGCTCGGGCGTGCGCTCGCGGTGCGGGCGTGCGTCCGCACGCGTGGGTACGGCAGCCGCACCGTTACAGTGACCGGGATGGCCATCCACCGGCCTGGCGCCCCCTACCTAACCTGTAGGGTCACGGGAAAGTGAAATCGAGGGTGCGCCCGGCCCCCTTTCGAGGGTCGGGCGCGTTAGCCGTACTGTAGTGGGCGCGCGGTGCTACGGGACTGACACCGGTCGTACCGCACAGTCCGTCCCCACAGTGGCGGGGATGGGCTCCTCCCTGGGGAGTTGGTGCGGCGGCACCGGGCGTGAGCCCGTGGCGCATGATGGCGCCGTCCTTGCGGCGTCGGGCGTTAAATGCCCAAGTACGGGGCCGGCGCACGCGTGCGGCGCGCCCGTGAGCGTGGCGGGCCCCCGGCCGAGGGCGGAGCGAACCCTCGAGCGAGTCGAGACCTCGCTCGAGGGGGGGGCGATCCCTCGAGCGGGGGCGGGACCGCTCGAGGGAAAGGGTTGCCCCTCGAACGGGGCGGAGCCCGCCCGAGGGGGAGCGCGCCCTCGAGCGAGGCGGAGCCTGCTCGAGGGGTCTTCTCCGTGGGCCGTCTCGGTGGGCCGTCGGGATCCCGGCGTGGGCCGTGTCCTGCATGGTTAGTTACCTGCATGGTTAGGCTTAGCGTGTTTTGATACCGGGATTAAGTGAGGGTTCCCCGTTGTTTAAGGGGACCCCTAGGGCGGTCCCCCGACGGTAGCCCCCGAGCATCCGCGGGTTTGCCATTGAGGCTCCCGCGATGCCGGAACCTACCGATAGGACGTTCTTCCCTCCTTGTTTGCGAATGCTTTCCGTGGGGCCGCGTCGCCGGACCCGCGGGTCTAGCCCCGAAGCCTGCGCAGGAGTGTGGGTTCTCCCGCAGGGGTTAACCGCGAGAACTTTGGTCGAAAGGCGTGGCACATATGCCAACCGGCATCGGCGGTGTTTCGGCCCGGCTTCGGGGGTGCACGCTCCCCTGTCACCTTGTCTGCGGCGGGTGCAATTTCAAGGAGGTGTAGCCGCGCGTCAAGCCCCCCGAGCCTTGGCCCGTTCGAGGCGATCGGGTCGAGCTCGACGACTTGTTTTTTAACGCGCCCTCGCCGTCCCTCCGCGGGACGGAGGGTGAGGTCTCCACGACTCCCATCGAGCGGGTCGCGAATCGCGGATTCCTCGTCGAGCCGCTAGCGGGTGGTTCAAGTGGACGTCCATGCCCCGTTCGATAAGGGTAGGGCCGCGCGGTCCGGAGACACGTCCATGGAAGCGCTTGCGTGGGTTTGCTAGGTGGGGCTCGGTCCCGTTCGCTAGGGACCGAGGGCGCGGAAGCTCTCCCTCGGTGGGATCCCCCCCGCTAGCCGCCCTCGCCGGCTCTCGAACACGACATGTGGGGCACCCTCGAGCCGACGGGCTCGAGGAACGGCTCGAATGCGCGTGCCCTCGTCGTCCCTAACTGCGTGATGCGGGGCGCCCGTTCGAACCCGTCGAGGGTCGGGCTTCGAACCTCTCGATCGCAAGGCCGTGCGGGGCCGTGCATGGACAGCCCCCGTCTTTTCGCGTTTGCGGCCGTCGAGGGGTCCGCGCGCGAGTCGCCCTCGAGGTGCTTGTTGGCGGCACGGCGCGGTATGAGTGCTTTCGGTGTCGCTCTATTTCAAGCGTGACCCGGGCGGTCCCTTCACGCGCGTGCCTCCCTTTGGAGGGTTGACATTGTCTCGAGCCGGGGCCCGGCCGCTCGAGGGTTTTGCGTGGCATGGGTGCCCGCGGCTATCCGCTCTACATCGAGCGGGTGCGGTCGACCTTCTCACGCCGACATCCCATCGAGGGTCGCCTCCGTTTGGAGCCGAGGGTCATGCCGCTCGAGGGTCTCACGTGGCATGGGTGCCGCGGTTGACCGCTCTACATCGAGCGAGGGTCCCGGACGGCCTTCTCACGCCGATATCCCATCGAGGGTCACCTTTGTTTCGAGCCGGGGTCCGCCCCGCTCGAGGGTGCTCCTTGCTTGGCAAGGGACCCGTGCATTTAAATGCCTCGCGGTCGTGGCCGCGGTTTTGCGCCGCGGGTGCGCCTTTTTAGGCGCGCGCCCGCGCGCGCGCGCGTAGTGGGCGGCGCGGCGAGGGGCGGACGTGACGGTTTCGCCTCGGTTGCCGCCGGTCCTTGCCGTAATGATGACCCGCCTGCAGTGTTTTAGCCGCTGCGGTCGTGGTGGGGCCCGCCCGTCGACGCGATGGAAAGATTCCTGCAGTTAATGCTGGCGGGGCGTCCGCTCCGGAGAGCTCGCCCGTCAGCCTATAAAACTGCGGGGAGGAGGGGACGGCGGTTTTTTTACCTTGGCATCTTACCACTTTCAGTCCCCCGTCCCTTCGCCTTCGCCTCGCTCTCGCCACCGCGCGGTCTCGCCATTAGAGCTCTTTTCCCGTTTCCTTGTCCTCCGCCTTCGCACTCCTTCGCCCCCCCTCATGGCGCCGCCTCAGCTTCCCATTAGGATCCTGGAGCCGTACGCCTGGGAGAAGTCGACGGTGACCCAGCTCGCCCTGGGCGAGCTGGTCGTCGCCGGCCACCGTGTCGCCAACGAAGAAGGGCGCCCGGCGGAGTGGATCGTGCCGCCGGCGGCGCACCACGAGCCCAACCCGCCGGAGGGCTACGTGGTGAGCTTCGTCCGCTACCACGAGCGTGGCTTCAACGCGCGGCAAGCGTCTTCATGTGGGCGATGTGCTACCACTACGGGGTGGAGCTGCATAACTTCGCCCCCAACGCGATCTCTCAGGCGGCCACATTCGTGGGCGTCGCGAAGGGTACCCGGGGATCCCGCATGTGGGAGCTACGGGTGCACCTTTTCCGCGCGGAGCTCGTCACGCAGCCCCACGACAGAGCCAAGGACCCCGCCGCGCGATGCGCGCCGGCGGGATGTCGCTCGCCGCGGGGGGGCGGTTCAAGGATGTCTACATCCCCCGCACCATGACGACAAACAACGCCGGGCCGGGAGCGGGGATGGTTTTATCTGCGCAACGCCGAGCCCGGCCTTCCCCCCTACACCGGCCGGGTGTTCAAGGAGAGGCCCGCCTCCTGGGGGTACGGGGTGTCCCCACCCCAGCATCGGACGCGGCGAGAATCGGGGCCGGGCGCGCCGCAGCCGAGCGAGGAAGCACGGGGCCGACCGCGATGGGCGTCCTCGCCTTCCTCCACCATCGGCGGGTTGTGCCTCTGATGGAGAGGCCGCTCTGCATCTTCGAGATGACAGAGGCGGCCAACCCCCGTCGACCGGCGAGGTCGCGGATGCTCCCGACGCCCCTTGAGCGGCCGTATGCGCTCACCCGGGGCGCGGAGCGCCGTCGACACCCGGATGCCGCCGATGCCCGAGGGGCGGACTCCGTGGGACATCGAGATGCTCCCCATCGGCCCGTTGGTGAGTGTGGTTCTCGATTTCGTTTTGGTTCTTTAGCGTTGCCTCCGCCTCCCCCGACACGCCTTTGTTGCTCCTGTGTACGGCCACCGGTGAAGTTCAACACCGCCAAGTCCGTTCCACCCACCCCCCGACTCCCGTGCGCTCGGCGGGCGGCGCGGCGGGAGCGGCCGAGGAGCGGGCGGCGCGCAAGAGGGAGCACGCGAGGCGGCGCCAAGCGCGCCGCGACCGACGGTCCGCGGAGTACCGGCGGCGCGAGGAGCCGGGGCTCTCCTCCCCGGATATCGAGGAGCCCTCGTCCTCGGAGCGAGGACGAGGAGGAAGAGTCCGAGGGGGAGGGCCCTTCGGACGGTGGCGGCCTCGCGCCCCGTCGCCGGAACCCGCGCCGGCGTCGGGGGCGGCTTCGCCGGGACGGGCGCACCGCCGCCCGCCGCCGAGCACTCGTCATCGGGGGCGGCACGCGCGCGGGAGGTGCGCGCGCGTGCCGCGGAGGCACGCGCGGCGGCACGCGCGCGCACGCGCGCGTCAAGCGTGCCCGCGCGCGGGGGGAGCGTGCGCGCGCGCGCGGCGTCATCGTCAAGGGGCGCGTCGGCGGGCGTGCGCGCGCGCGCGGGCAAGCGTGCCCCCGCGCGCGGTGGCGTCTTCGGGGGGTGCGGCATCGGGCGCGCCCGCGTACGGGGCGGGCGTGCCCGTGCGTGCGGCGGCGCCGTCGGGGGGAGGCGCCGGCGCGGCGCGGCGGCCGCGCCCGGCCTCTTCCGCGAGGCCTCGAGGAAAAGGAAACGGGCCTTTTCCTCCGCGAGGTAAGGAGCCTTTGTCCTCCTTCGTTTGGTTTGGTTTGCTCGGTGATTAGGTGCTCTAACCCTCCGTTCGTGCCTGCGCAGGGCGGTGCCAACCGTTCCTCCTCTTGCACCGGCCAAGGTGCTGAGGACGGACGCATCGATCCCCACCCGGCGGCGCTCGTCGAGGGGGTCGCGCCCTGGGACAAGCGTGGCGGCGGGCACTAGCTCGCAAAGCCGGGCCGGGGCCTCGAGGCCCCGGCCGGTGGATCGCCCGCCGCGGCGGCGCGGCCGGCGGTCGGGGGGGGCGGCCGGCGTCGGTCGCCACGGAGGCGCGGGCCGCGGCGGCGGCGACGGTGGTGGTGGAGCCCGCGGTGGGCGCCACCGCGGAGGAGGTGGAGCCGGCGCAACCGCGGGAGCGCCCGTGGATGCGGCGGTACCGCCGGAGGTGGCGGCCACGGCGGCGCGGCGGGCGCCGTGGCCGCGGAGGCGCGGGTGGAGGTGCGGGCGGAGGCGGCGCAAGCGGGCGCGCCCGCCGGCGATTTGCGGGGGCGGAGGTGGTGGAGCTCTCGGACGACTCCCCGCCGCCCGGGTGGAATCGGGGGGCCGCCCAGCCCACGAACTCCCCCGAGCCCCGGGGAGGGGGCCCTCGTGAGGCGGCACGAGGGTCACATGGTGGTGGGGGGCCGAGGACACGGCACCGAGGCCTCGTCCTCCCACGCCGCCGCCCCCGCCCGGGGGGGGGGGGGGGGGGGGGCCGTGGAGGATCCCCCTGCGTTCGGCGACGCCGGGGGGGGAGCGGGAGCTGCGGGGGCGAGCTTCGGAGCCACGGCGCCACGCTCAACCGCGCGTTGAACGAGGCGCCGCGAGTCCACGGCGGCCCGGCTCGGCTTGTCTTCCGGGTGAGCCACGGTTGCTCGTCCCACTTCCTTTTTCGTCTCCGTGTGCCGCATTCAAGCCTTGACACTTACGAGATTTGATGTGTGGATGCCGGGAGCTCGAGCGTCGCGCCCACGACAAATACGACGCGTTCGACGGGTGAACGCCGAGGCCCGCCGGCTCCGGGAGCGATGCGGCGCTTTCGACGAGCTTGCGGACGCTCTTAGGGACGCCGGACGGCCGGCTAGCGTGCGGGCGATGGCGTGGTGCGACGAGCTCCCGGAGAGCTCGGGGCGGGGACGCGCGCGCGCCGCTCGAGCCTCGAGCGGATCCGCGCAGCCCTTGTTGATCGCGACGAAGCGCTGTGGAACGCGCGTGCGGACCTGGATAAGACGCGGACGCCGGCCGCCAGGCGGGAGGCGGAGGTGGCCACCGCTCGCGCCGAGACCCGGGAGCTCCGCACGTCGCTCGAGGGGGCGCGGGCGCGGCGGCCGCCGGCCGAGGAGCGGGCGCGTGGGTTGGAGCGAGCGCGCCAAGGAGGTCGATGACCGAGGACCGCCCTCGACGCCAAGGCCGCGGCCCTCGTTGCCGGCGAGGAGCAGCTCCGGCGAGGAGCGCATCGCCCACCGGGGGGGCCGAGGGGCGGCTCCGGCGGGAGCGAGGCGGCTGCCCCCGGGCGACGCCCCGAACGGCACCGGGAGCGGGGAGAGCGTCGCGCGCGAGGCGGCGGAGAAGTCGGCCGGAGGAGCGGAACGCCGCATTCTCCAAGGTTGAGGATGATGCGCTCGCGCTCGCACGCCGCAACGCCGCCCAGAGGCGGCCCTCCGCGAGCAAGGCGAGACCGTCCGGCGTCTCGAGTTGGCGCTCGAGTCCGCGCGCCGCGACCTCGATTTGGAGAGGAAGCAAGTCGAGGGTGAGTCACTTTTTGACTCTCGTTTGTTGGTTTTTTGCTTTAGAGGGTTCGTTTCTCCCTTTCGATTTCTTGTCGTCTTGTTGATTCCGGGCTTGCGCACCGCCTTGGGGCACGGCGCCGGGCGGGCCGAGGCCCTGCGGAGCTTCCTACAACTCCTCCGAGCGAGAGGCTGCGGGAGGCCGCGTGACGCGGCCCTCGAGACCCGCCGCGTCGTCGAGGAAGGCGAGGCCCGGGCCGGCGGCTCGGCCGGCCGGCCCGCTGCGCGCCCTCGGCGGCCACGTCACGGAGCGGATGCGCCGGGCGTTGCACCTAGGTGTCCGGAAGGCCCTCGGAGTGGTGCGATCCCACTACGAGGTCAACCTCGAGGCGGTGGCGGAGGGCTACATCGTGCCCGAGGGCGTCGAGGACGAGGTGGCCATGGAGCGCGCGAACGCGCTTGCCGCCGACGCCGCCGGGTCGCTCGCCGAGGCCTTCGAAGAATTCCTCTTCCGGACGCCGCCGATGCCGTCGCTCCTCCCCGCCCGAAAGCGTTGGGCGCTAGGCCCGTTTTTTGTTTACGTGTATCGAATTTTGGCCTCGTGGCCTTTTGTAAATAAACAAATTGTCTTGTGAACATGAGCGATTCTTCGTAAATGAAGTTGCTTATTTATTACGCTTTTTGCTTCTCCTTCTTCCGAGTAGATTCTAGTTAGGGGAGTTCGATTTTCGCGGGGGGCCCGCCGGGTTGGAGGCGAGAGAGAAGGGCCATAGCCACGCGGCGTAGGCTATCTCTCGGCTCGCACGCTCCTTCCGCCGTGCCGCCTACGCCCGTTCGAATCATGGCTCGAGGTTGAAGTAGGAAACAAACTTAGCGTGTGTGAGTTGTTTTTTATTTTTGCGCGAAAAATGGGACCATTTTGGGGGGGGGCCCGCGGTGGCCCCCGAGGGTAACTTGGGTTTCGGGGGAAAGCCGAGTTGCCCTTTTATTAGACCCGTAGTATTTACATAGTTGACACCAAGCGGGGCATTGGCCATGTGATTTTACAACAACAAAAAATACTTGGAAAATCCTAGCTAAGGGTAGAAGCGACGTAGCCGTTGGATGTTCCAAGCGTTGGTGAGTTCTTCGCCGTCCTCGTTGGCCGCCTTGTATGTGCCGGCTTGAGCACTTTCACCACAACATAGGGTCCCTCCCATGGGGGCGATAGCTTGTGGCGCCCTCGGTTGTCTTGGCGTAGCCTTAGGACCGCATCCCCTTCGTCGAAATCCCTCCGACGTATCTTGCGTGCTTGGTAACGTCGTAGGGACCGTTGATACCTTGCGGAGTGCATCAACGCCACGAGGCGTACTTCGTCTAGCCGGTCCCGGCGAGTCCTCGCGGGCTCGCCGGTTAGCATCTTCGTCGTACCCTCGAATCTCGGGCGACCCATATTCCGAGTCCGTGGGGAGGACGGCCTCCGCGCCATGGACTAGGAAAAACGGGGTGAACCCGGTGGCTGCGCTTGGGGTTGTCCTTAGGCTCCACACGACCGCTCGGTAGTTCTTGGAGCCATTTTCGGCCGCATTTGTTGAGCTGGTCAAAAATTCCGGGCTTGAGGCCTTGCGAGAATCATGCCGTTGGCACGCTCCACTTGGCCGTTGGTCTGTGGGTGTGCCACAGCTGCCCAATCCACGCGGATGTGGAACTTGTCGCAGAACTCCAAAAACTTCCGGCCCGTGAACTGGGACCCATTGTCCGTGATGATGGAGTTTGGCACTCCAAAGCGGTAGACGATGTCGGTGAAGAACGTGACCGCCTGCTCAGCCCTTAAATTCGTGATGGGGCGCACCTCCACCCACTTGGAGAATTTGTCGATCGCGACTAGTAGGTGGGTGAAGCCCCCGGGCGCCTTCCGCAGGGGCCCGACGATGTCCAACCCCCACACGGCGAACGGCCATGTTACGGGGATCGTTTGCAGGGCGTGAGCGGGCAAGTTGGACTTGCGGGCGTAGAACTGGCACCCTTCGCAGGTGCGCACAATTTCGCTGGCATCCGCGACCGCGGTAGGCCAGTAGAAGCCCTGGCGGAACGCGTTGCCAACGAGGGTGCGCGGCGCGGCGTGGTGGCCACAGATCCCCGCGTGGATGTCCCGTAGGAGCTCGCGCCCCTCGGGAATGGGTATACACCGCTGGAGGATGCCTGACGCGGCGCGCTTGTACAGCTCGCCGTCGACGAGGGTGAATGACTTGGCCATCCCGGCGATGCGCCGGGCCGTGGCCCGTGCCGCGGGGAGTTCCCCTCGAGCAATCCGGGCGATATACTTCTCCCGCCGGTCCGCCCGGGCGGGAGCCGGCTCGATGTCCATCGCGACGACCTCGTGGGAGCCGTACCCCTCGAGAAGGGAGAGTACGTACGCCTCGTTCGAGGGGTCCTCTTCCATGGGTTCCGCACCCGCTGGATTCGAGGGAGCCCCCGAGGGTCCGCCGTCGCTCGAGGGGTAGGGCTCGAAGGTGACCGAGGGCGCGCGCGATGTCGCGCGCGAACACGTTCGGGGGAACGGTGATCCGCCCGGACGCTATTTTTGCCAACTCATCCGCTTCCTCGTTGTACCGGCGGGGTACATGATTAAGCTCGATGCCGTAGAACTTGTCTTCGAGGGCCCGCACGGCTTTACGGTAGGCCTCCATCTTGTCATCGTGGCGGCTCGCGTTCTTCATGACTTGATCGATCACGAGCCGCGAATCCCCTCATACGTCGATGCGCTTGACGCCCAACTCAATGGCGATTTTGAGGCCGCGAGAGAAGGGCCTCGTATTCCGCCATATTGTTAGATGCGGGGAAGTGGAGGGCGCACTCGCGTAGCGCATGTGCTCCCCGAGGGGTGACACGAAGAGCGAGGCCCGCGCCCGCTCCCTGTCTTCATCACCGAGCCGTCGAAGAACGGAGTCCGGCCACTCGCTTGAATGCGAGGGGGCGGCGGCTCGCGTGTCCATCCACTCGGCCGACGAAATCGGCTAGGATTTGCGATTTGATGGCCTTGCGCGGAGCGTAGGCGAGCGTCTCGCCCATCAACTCCACGGACCACTTGGCAATTGCCGCCGCCGCGTCGGGGTTGCGAATGATCTCTCCTAGCGGGAAGGAAGAGACCACGCGTGAATCGGGTGGGCCTCGAAGTAGTGGCGGAGCTTGCGCCGCGCGAGGACTACCGCGTACAACGGCTTCCGGACCACGGGGGTAGCGCGTCTTCGTGTCCGACAGGACTTCGCCGATGTAGTAGACCGGCCTCTCGCACGGCAAGGCATGCCCTTCCTCCGTGCGCTCCACAACGATCACGGCGCTGACCACCTGGGTGGTTGCGGCCACGTAGAGTTGGAGGGGTTCGCCGTCTCGCGGCGGCGTAAGGATTGGGGCGTGCGTCGCAGACGCCTTCGGCTTGTCGAGCGCTTCCCCGGGCCTCGGCGGTCCAAGAGAAGCGCTCGTGCTTCTTGAGCGCCCGGTAGAGGGCGGGGCCCTTCTCACCGAGCCTCGAGATGAAGCGGCTTAAGGCGGCGAGGCACCCCAACACCTTCTGCACCCCCTTGAGGTCCCGAATTGGACCCATTCGCTCGAGGGCCGCGACCTTTTCAGGGTTGGCCTCGATTCCCCGCTGGGAGACGATGTACCCTAGGAGCATGCCCCGCGGCACTCCAAAGACACATTTTTCGGGGTTTAGCTTGACCCCGTTGGCCCGTAGGCACCGAACGCGACGCCAAGGTCGTTAACAGGTCATCCACCTTCCTAGTCTTGACGACGATGTCGTCCACGTAAGCCTCGACCGTCCGCCCGATATGGTCCCCAAAAACGTGCCGCATGCGGCGCCGATATGTTGCGCCCGCGTTTCGAGGCCAAAAGGCATCGTGACGTAACGAACGTCCCGAACGGTGTGATGAACGAAGTCGCGAGCCGGTCGGACTCCTTCATTTTTATTTGGTGATATCCCGAATAGGCATCAAGGAAACAGAGTAGTTCACACCCGCCGTGGAATCAACGATTTGATCTATGCGTGGCAAAGGAAAAGGAACTTTTGGACATGCTTTATTGAGACCGGTGTAGTCTATACACATCCTCCACTTCCCATTTTTCTTTTTTACAAGCACGGGATTAGCTAGCCACGTAGGGTGGAACACTTCCTTGATGAATCCGCCTCGAGGAGCTTCCGCAGCCTCCGCTCCGATCGCCCGTCGCCGCTCCTCGTCGAAGCGACGCGGCCCGCCGCCGCACGGCGCGAGCGTTGGGGGGATATCAAGGGAGTGCTCGGCGACCTCCCTCGGGATGCCCGGCATGTCCGAGGGGCTCCACGCGAAGACGTCGGCGTTGGCGCGGAGGAAGTCGACGAGCACCGCTTCCTATTTGGGGTCGAGGGTCGAGCCGACCCTCAACGCCCGCCCTCGGGGGCCGACGGGTCGAGGGGGACCCCTTTGGTTTGCTCGGCGGCCTCGAAGGTGCCGACGTGCTTGGCGGCGGAGCCGAGGTCGTCGTTGACCATCTTCTCCGAGCCGTGTTCACCGGCGCTTCATCCGGCGCTAGCGCCTCTCGCATGTTCCACGCACTCGACGTCGCGGTCGAATGCGTGCTCGATCGACGACCCGACGGTGATGATGCCGTTTGGACCCGGCATCTTCATCTTCGAGTACGTGTAGTTGGGGACCGCCATGAACTTGGCATAGCATGGTCGCCCAAGGATGGCATGGTAGGCCCCTTTGAATCCCACCACCTCGAAGGTGAGGGTTTCCTTGCGAAAATTCTTGGGGGTCCCAAACCGGACGGGCGGCATCGATCCGCCCGAGGGGTTGAACCCGCTGCCGGGGCGCGATGCCGTGAAACGGCTTCGTGCCGGGCCGCACTGGTCCCGCCCAATCCCCATCAGGCGCAATGTATGCGCGAAGAGGATATTGAGGCTACTGCCTCCGTCCATAAGGACCTTCGAAAACCGGGCGTTCCCAATGATGGGATCGACGGCCCGGGTTCGGGATGCGGTTTGGGTGATCATCCCGGCTAAAAGTGATGGCGTCCTTCGACCAGTTGAGGAAGGCCGGAGGTGCCCTCTCTGCGGCGAGGACTTCGTGCCGCTCCTTCTTGCGTTGCCGGGTCGACATGTCGACAGTAGGTCCCCCAAAGACGAGGAACACATTTTCGACAGCAGGGAAACCGCCCGCGTCGCCATCGCCCCCATCTTTCTTGGCCTCTGCCTCCTTCGCGGCGGCACGGCCGTAGAACCTCTTGAGCATGTCGCATTGCTCAAGGGTGTGGTTCACGGGAGTTTTGTGGTAGGGGCATGGTTTTTTCATCATGTCGTCAAACACCCCCGGGCCTCGAGGAGCCGGTCGAGGGCCCCGTCGGGCCGGGTCAACGCCGAGGGCCTCGGCGTTGCCGCCGTTGCGCCCCGCTCGCGCGCCTCGCGGCGCGGCTTCTTCCCCTTCTTGCCCCGCTTGTCGTTGCGGCGCGGCTCCTTGGACCCGCCGCCCTCCGTGGGCGTGTCCTCGGAGCGCTTGCCCTTCTTGCCGTCGAAGATCGCCCCCACGGCCTCCTCTCCCGGAGGCGAAGCCGGTGGCAATGTCGAACGGCTCGTTCGAGTCCGTGGGCGGGCTGCGTCCCGGCTCGCGCACAAGGTCCCGCACGTGGTGCCCTCGAGGAACGCGTGCACGATCTCGGACTGTGCCACGCTGGGTAGCTCCGTGCAGCGCTTGGAAAAGCGCCGTATGAAGTCCCGCGGCGACTCGCCGGCTCGCGTGCAGGAGCGCAGATCCCAGGAGTTCCCGGGGCGCACGTATGTGCCACGGAAGTTGCCCACGAACGTGTGGACTAGATCGTCCCAGTTATGGATCTGGCTGGCGGGCAAGTGCTCTAGCCATGTCCGGGCCGCGTCGCCCAGGTGCAGGGGCAAGTTGCGGATGATCACTTCGTCGTTGGTGGCCCCGCCCAGCTGACAAGCTAGGCGGTAGTCGTTGAGCCAGACGCGGGGGTCCGTCTCCCCGTTGTACTTGACGATTGTCGAGGGCTGACGGAAGCGCTGGGGGAACGCCGCCGTGCGGATCTCCCGCCGAACACACGGGTGCCGGGGGCTCCGGCGTCGGGGAGCGATCCTCACCGCTGTCGTAGCGTCCACCCCTTCGAGGGTGGTAACCCCTAGCCGCTCGCGCGTCCGCCTTGCCGGTGCGCCCGGCGTTGATGACGTTGCGGGCATCGCCATCCGGCGCCCCCGCGCGTGTCGAGGAGCCGTTCCTTGGCCGGCGTGCGTCCCCGGTCGGCGGGTTGACCCACGTGCACCGAGGGTTCGCCTCCGGTGCGGGATCATCACCCCGTGCGTCCCCCCGTTGGCGGATGCGTGAGGCCGAGCTCTCGGCCCGCCGGACGGCCGCTTGCTCAAGGAGAGTCTGCACCTCGCGGTGCATGTCTCGAGCCTCGGGGGTCGAGGGTGCGGCATGGCGCGTAGCAACGTCGCGGCGGCGATGAGCTTTTGGCTCGCCCGTGGCGGAGTATCCGCGTTGTCGACGTTGGGGACGGGGTTGAGGCGGTCACGGACCTGTCGGCCCCGGCTCCCGCGCGCGTTCGCCGCGCGCGGAGGCCTCCCCCCGCCATCGAGGCGCGGAGCGCCCGCACCGTCCGTACTCCTCCGCCGCTTGGCCTCGAGCTCGCGGGCTTGGGCCGGGCTGTGCGTCGACGTCGGCCCCCGCCAGAGCGCTCGGCCCCGCGGCCGGGCGCGTGGCGATCCCGGGGCGGGCGTGACTTCCCCGTCTCCCGGCACCCCGCCGCACCGGCGTTGTTGGCCGGGTCGTTGGTGATGACGGCGCAACACTCCCGCGTGGGGTCGTAGCTCCCGTGCCGGAGTCGTCGGAGCGACCAAACCGTAGTCCGTGGCATCGAGGAAGCGCCCGAACGCGACCGGGGTCCGCACGCCGGAGAAGTCCCACTCCGCGTACCCGTGGCGGTTGGCGGGTGGCATCGTGTCGACGGAGCCCGGGGGACGATTCGTCCGTCGCCGAGGTGCCGGGGTCCCTGGCAACGAAGACGTGGCGGCCAGGTGGAACCCGGCGCATTGTCGTATTCACGTTGGCGTTATGGGCCGTCGTGGCGCCGCGCGGCCGATGGGGATGCGTGGTCCGAGACCGCACTCGGTCCCGCTAGGGCGGTTGCGGCCGTCGTGACGGTGGGCGCACCGCGTTGGGCGGCGGTGCGCTCGGCCCGCCGCCGCTCGGACCGCGCCCGACGCGAGCGTAGCCCGGAGCGACGACGGCGTCGCGGCGTTGATGGGCCCGGCGCATCCGTGCCCGCGGGCGCGCGCGCCGGTGTCGTGCGTGCGGCGGAGACCAGAGCGGACCTGGCCTCGCGCTGCGCGCGAAGCTCCTCACGATTGGTGAGGCGCATGAGATAGCCGTTCCCCGTGGCCTGGAAGTTCAGGTCTCCGAAGCGGATCTCGAACCCGGCCGGGAGGGGGTCCGAGCTACCCATGTTGTAGCGGGTACCACGGTACTCAGTGCGAATCACCATGGAGGGAGTTGGTGAAATGACCTTAGGCGCTCGTGTGCCCCACGGTGGGCGCCAACTGTCGGTGCGGAATATGGTCCCGACACTAACCAAGTAGATAACGCCTAGGTCTATCCCTCAATGGTCGATGCTAAGCAACAAATGACACAAGGTTTTATCCCGGTTCCCGCCGAGGGGGCCGTACGTCCGACAGGGGGCGTGCTCGTGGCACTATATTGCTCAACACCGGGGGTGCTTGTAGTGGGGCTAGTACAAGCAAGGCGGGAGAGGAAGCGTGGCTTCCAAGTCCCTGGGAGAGTGGCTGAAGATGTTGTGGGAGAATAAGAGAGTGAGTGCACGGTGTGTTGTGCTCCACTGTGTTCCCCCCCGCGGCTGGGGGCTCGCCTCCCCCTTTTATAGGCCAAGGGGGCGACGGGTTACATGCACGCCGCGCTACCTAGCTACGTGAGGGAGCACGTCGCGCTACGGTGTAGAGTGGGCGGCCGTCCGAACGATCTTCGCTGCGATCCGGCCATGATGGCCTACCCCGTACCCGAACAGTGGCGGTTCGAGGGTAGGAAGGCGGCGGATGGCGGTGGTGTCCCTCGATAGGCTTCGAGGGAGGTGCCGATGATGGCCGGTACGGGGGAACGAGCGAGGGCGAACGGCGTTCCTTCCCAATGCGTTCCGCGGCGGCGGGGTGGTTCTTTGCGGTGCTCGGGCGTGCGCTCGCGGTGCGGGCGTGCGTCCGCACGCGTGGGTACGGCGGCCGCACCATTACGGTGGACCGGGATGGCCATCCACCGGCACGGCGCCCCCTACCTAACTCCGTAGGGTCACGGGAAAGTGAAATCGAGGGTGCGCCGGCCCCCTTTCGAGGGTCGGGCGCGTTAGCCGTACCGTAGTGGGCGCGCGGTGTTACGGGACCGACACCGGCCGTACCGCACGGTCCATCCCCCACGGGGGCGGGGATGGGCTCCTCCCCGGGGAGTTGGTGCGGCGGCACCGGGCGTGAGCCCGGGCGCATGATGGCGCCGTCTGCGGCGTCGGGGCGTTAAATGCCCAAGTACGGGGCCGGCGCACGCGTGCGGGCGCGCCCGTGAGCGTGGCGGGCCCCGGCCCGAGGGCGGAGCGAACCCTCGAGCGAGTCGAGACCCGCTCGAGGGGGGGCGATCCCTCGAGCGGGGCGGGACCGCTCGAGGGAAAGGGTTGCCCCTCGAACGGGGCGGAGCCCGCCCGAGGGGGGAGCGCGCCCTCGAGCGAGGGCGGAGCTTGCTCGAGGGGTTTTCTCCGTGGGCCGTCTCGGTGGGCCGTCGGGATCCCGGCGTGGGCCGTGTCCGCATGGTTAGTTACCCGCATGGTTAGGCTTAGCGTGTTTTGATACCGGGATTAAGTGAGGGTTCCCCGTTGTTTAAGGGGACCCCTAGGGGCGGTCCCCGACAAGTTGTGGGAAATCATGATGAGGCACAAGGGGTATAAGAAATTTCCATTAATTACATTGATTCTGGAGAATCATACAATAGAAAGACTACAAATGTCGACATTTACTTTGCCACTAAGATTGCAAGTGAACTTTGCATTGATCCAGAACCTAAGTCCATGGCAGAGTGCATCAAGCGCTCCGACCGGGTCAAATGGAAGGAAGCAATCAAGGCGAAATTAGACTCGCTCAAGAAACGAGAGGTATTCTCGCGGTGATGCCTACTCCTCGTCATATTTTTCTGTCGGATCGAATGAATTTTCGTCCGTAAAAGGAATGAAAACAACGATGTGGTGAGATACAAAGCGAGGCTTGTAGCACAAGGGTTCACGCGAGAAAAACCGGCATCGATTTCGATGAAAAATATTCTCCGGTTATGAGTGGTATAACATTCCGATATCTAATATCGCCGGGCAAAGACAAAAAGGTCTATCCATGCATCTCATGGATGTAGTGACAACATATCTATATGGGTCACTAGATTCGGATATATATATGAAAGTTCGGAAGGAATTGATATTCCAAACAAGAATCATTCACGCAACATGTATTGTGTAAAACTTCAAAAGTCATTATACGGCTTAAAATAGTCGGGAAGAATGTGGTACAACCGACTAAAGGAATTCCTTCTTCGAAGGGTTTTTCCAACAATGATGATTGCCCATGTGTATTCATCCGAAGTCCTCTCTTGGATTTTGTATTATATCCGTATATGTTGATGACCTTAATATCATTGGAACTCAACGAGATATAGATGAAACACGCAACCATCTTAAGACGGAATTTGAAATGAAAGATTTGGGTAAAACCAAATTTTGCTTGGGTTTACAACTTGAGCATCTCCCAACAGAGATTTTAGTACACCAGTCTACTTATATCCAAAAGATTCTACGAAATTCAATATGGATAAATCATATCCATCCAAAACACCTATGGCTGTATGCTCTCTTGAAATTGATAAAGATCAATTCGGACCTAAAGGTGAAAATGAAGAGGTATTGGGACCGAAGTTCCATATCTTAGTGCCATTGGGGCGTTGATGTATATCGCAAATTGCACCAGGAGTCGATATTGCATTTGCGGTAAACTTGCTAGCTAGATACGTGTCGCTCCAACACAACTGGATATTTATCTGATCCCCATGAAGCCAGATCTCAGACAGGTTTTGTATTCTTACATGGTGGAACGACTATTTCATGGAAGTCATCAAAACAGACTCTAATAACCACATCCACAAACCATTCTGAAATAACTGCATTATTTGAAGCATCACGTGAATGTGTATGGCTTCGCAGAATGATAAAGCACATATAACAATCATGTGGTATAAGTTCAATCATGAACCCTACCATAATGTATGAAGATAATGCTGCTTGTATTGCACAAATGAGAGCAGGTTATATAAAGAGTAATCTTACAAAACATATGGCTCCTAAATTATTCTATCCTCATCAACTATAAAAGGTAAGAGAGATAGAAATCTTGTAAACTAAATCTTGTGATAATCTTCAGATTTATTCACAAAATCATTACCAACATCTTTATTCCAGAAATATGTTTTTGGGATTGGTATGAGACAACTCAAGGATTTACAAAAAATCAGGGGGATACTCTCTTTGATATAACCTATATAAATAATCATCTGATTAGTGTACTCTTTTTCCTATATGAGTTTTTCCTCACAAGGTTTCTCATAAATGGTTTTAATGAGGCAACAAAATACAAGACCATACTTTATATCACCTAATTTTTCCATTAAGGTTTTAAGGGTGATATACAAGACATATTATATGTCATATCTTCTGTTTTCTCTATAAGAGTTTTTAAGAAGATATAAATCCTTTCTCATATTTTCCTATTAGTTTTTGGAGAAGGATATTCAAACATGATCCTCATATCATTATTCTTATTGATGAGTTTTCCCTTACCAAAGGTTTTCTCATAGAAGTATTTAACAAGACAATAATGCCATATCATTTTCTCCTAATATTTCCCCACTGGGTTTAAAGGAATTTTAGTGGCATATACACACAGATTGGTTTCTCCTCAAGATTTTCCCATAGGGTTTTTGGAGGAGTTTTACAAGATGATATCCAAGGAAGAATGAAGTCAAATTACATCAAGATCTCATGGAGCTATTCATCAAGGGGGAGTGTTAAGAAATAATTAGTGGTGATCATTAGCCTAATTATGTAATTAACTTAATCATTAGTGTGAAGAGACAGCCGCTCCCGTACGGGTGTGTCTCTCCCGTGCGTGCCCTCCTACCAAAGGGTGCCTGCGTGTCCCTTCCCTGTACATAAATAGTGGGGTCCACCCCACACTCAATCAATCACATCATTTATTTCAAAAAACGACCTGGAAGCTCTTCTCCTCCGATAGCACATTTGGTGCCTGGCAACTTCCTCAACCTACGTGGGTGGGAGAATAAAAAATACCCCATAAAGGTTAGAATTTGACGATGCACAAAACATGTTGTCAATATGCACTCTACTGATGTGCATATGGATTTTTTTTCATATTTTTTGTTTAATTTAAATTTTGTATCTATCACTAAAGAATCATTTTCAAAATATGTGTACAATTCACACTGACTAGAAAAATTCGTCAAATTCTAATTTCAAACGTTGGAAATGTTGGCGGAAATGATATTTCGAGAGATGGCTCCAGAGGTGGATGATGGCATCACCTGTTTCAGAAAAACTTCCAAAAGCAAGTGATGACATCATCCGCTCCTGAAAAGTTATGAGTGGATGTCTAACCCGCTTTTGAAAATGTCATTTTATCTCCTCATAAAAATGTTTTTTTGTAGTAGTGGTCGATTGAGGACAACAGGATTTTTACACGGGCAAGACAAAATATCTTTTTTTATTTTCCAGCCAATAACGAGAGTGAAAGGAATATAGGCGTACGTACTAGCAGTACAACGCAGACTACTCCTACTCCAAGTCTCCACATGCTTACAAAATTGTACTAGCACTCGATCAATGCGCTCATGTTACTATACGGAGTACTCCGTACACTGCAACAGCAAGCAGGGACAAGGAGTAAAAATAATACTGCCGCGACTAGTAGCTGTTGCGGTAGCTAGCTGCAGGTAGCTTCCTTGCTTGCAGAATGGCAGCAGTATGGGCGGTCGCCTCATCGCCTGCACCGGTACTACTCTCTGTCTGTGCATGGCGCATCACCGTTAAATCTTTCACGTAGTGGGAGCATATAGGAACAATCATCACAGGCGCATGTATTTACTGCCCTGCCCATCGGAGATGGAACTCGACGCCAACGTAGATTCAGGGTCCCTTTGGCACACCTTCGTGGCTTGTTTTTGGAGAAGTCACCGGATTTCACGCTCTCTGGAGCGGAAAACGAGAGACGCATCTGAAAATTACAGCTTCCTCCGCTTCGTCCCGCACGCCAGGCCCCCTCGTTACCAAATTGCCCCTCCACTTCACTGTAATAACAACTAAAATGCCACTGTGACCCACCACAATGATTCCCCACCACACCACTTACTGTGCTCATCCCCGACCAGAGGCCGCTGGCGGAGCTGGACAGTGACGGCGTTGGAGTGTGGCGCAAGCATGGAGAGGTGGAGGGGTCGCAGCACGACGGTGTTGGTGACTGTCGACGGCGGGATGAAGATGGCAGCTCGGGCGCGGGGAGGTGGACGCCGACGGCTGGCGCGGAGCTACCACGGAGAGGACGCACTCGGGGTGGGGAGAGGAGCTCCCCACCAGCAGAGTCGAACAACGGAGATGGCCGCAGAGACGACGGAGGAGGAGGGGCGGGGGTGGCGACGACGCGGTGAGGACGGTGGAGGGCGCGACACAATAGAGATGGCCGGCGCGGCGAGGAGGAGGGCGGAGGGCGCGGCGCGACCGGAGCTCGCCGGCCGGCGCTGGAGCCTCAGAGTGGTGGTGGAGGTAGGAGGAGGCTCCCAGCGAAGAGAAGAGATAAGGTTGGAAGGGAAGAGAAGAAAAAAATAAAAAGGAAAGAAAAAGGAGAGAAAAAAGTAATTAGAAAAAAACATGAAAAGGGGTATTATGGACATTTCATACTCTCATCCATGTCATGTTACACAGTCAGGAGAAGTTGTTTTGCCAAATGTTTCTCAAAAACGACATCTGATTCACCAGAGAATATGCTTCATCGGCACAGCCACAGCCGGAGCTGCCACAATCGGAGCCACAACTCTGCCAAACGCATCCTCACACATTCGGATGGGAAGCAACGACGATCAATCCATTCAATGAAACGAAAATCTTTGACATGTTACCGATAATTTCTGATTTTTAAAATGAGCCGATGTGAGATCGATCATCGATGGACTCGGCTTGATGAAATGGTAAAATGTTTGACAAGTTACTGATAGCTTTTACTTAGTTTTTTTTACTTTGAGCCCGTTGACGGTTAATAGTTATATCAAAGTTCGTTTGTGACTTGCAAGCGGACAAGTCTCCCGTCGTAGTCAAGGGACCCTTCTTCCCTTGAGTGGTGAACCCAAGGTATCGAATCCGTGAAACAAATGTGTGACGCAAAACTTAATCTAATAAAGCCAAGTAACTCCAATCTTCGGTAAAAGAAATCCTAATACATCTAAGTAAAAGACTCAAAACTAATCTAATCTACTAAAGACCGTAGAAAACAAAGTAAGATTGGGTAGATAAACCGATCTAGAGGGATCGGGGTAAGCCTTTTGTTGAAGTTCCAAGCAATAGAAGAAGTAGCAAATCAAATCTTAATAGAAGCCTCTTTAAATCGTGGTTTCCCGTCCAAATCCGAAAACATCCGCCTTTCGGAACCCCCATTCTGTCACAACGTATCCCTACTCATGCGGGGAGCTTAGGGCGAGTCAAAAGACAAGTCGAGATTCTTTCGGAAGATCCGGCGTGTACCTCTAGCCACCGCGGCTACAAGAACACCCTATGTAATCTATCTTGAGAATAGAATTGGAATAAGCAAAGCCGATCGAAAAACGAAATCTTCGAGGAAACACTTGATCGCTAGGAAAAGATTCAACTTGATAATTCAACTATAACAATGATACATACACAAGATCACCACCGGGATCCTTCCTTGATCTTGCTTCTAGCTCCGGGAACTCCGACGTGGTCTTCCGTGCAAGGTTCCCACGTCAGCTAGGGAAACCCTAGTCAACTAGCTCAACCCTCTCCTCTCCGAGATGGTGCCCCTCTCTTCTCTGCTCCTCGGCGGCCGATTACGAATTCTCTCCCGCGTGGCTCTCGGTCAGGGGGCTATAAATAGCCTGATTGGCGGCTAGGGCAAAGGGGAGCCTCACTGGGCCCCGGACGGAGCTGGGCCGGGCCGACCGGCCTGGGCCGGCCGGCCTGGGCCCATCTAGGCCCAGACCGAGGACTCATTTGCTCTACGTCGGTTCCCTTGCTTCCTGGATGTTTCCCCCTTCTGCATGTAGGTCCATGTCGTCAGTTTGTCTCCGAATTGGGCATAACTCCTTGTCTTGAAAGATTCAACACTTTTCTGGTCAGGTCCTCGGAGCTTGTCGTCTTCTCGGATCAAGTCCCTGGCTTCTTGGAGTTATGTTTGCTTCATTGCATGACTTGTACGGGGCTTCAAGGTCTTGTCATGAGGTGCTTGATGAACTTATCCTGAAAGTCTTGCATTCAACACTAAAACCCTGCATAAACATTAAACTCCAAAACCGACATGCACACGTGAACTTGTTATACCACGGGGGTTAGTACCAATGGATAAGGTATAAAACTCATGCCAACACCGAAGGTAAACTCATGGCTAGGTTGACGGATTTTCACCGTCAACATCTCCCCCATGGTTAAACCTTGCTCATCCTCGAGTAAGCCTTCGATGGATATCATCATTGCCAAACAATGTTTAAACCTTGCACTTGATCATACACGAGAAAACATAATGCTCTCAAAATTTTAATTCATTAAAGTTCCATAATGTACTAGCCTTCATCTCTACGGAGGGTAGATTCTTATTAAGCTTATCCCACGAGTATTAACATGCTCACAAAGTTTAAATAGATCTCAGAATTTTTGAAATAAAGAACGAGATAAAGAAAAGCTAAACCAAGTTCACAAATTTGAATCATCTTGTATATTGCTCATGAACTCTCAACTCGCTTGTCTCTCAAGCCTATATATTCTACTCCTTTCCCTCTCATAACATATATGTGTGGTAGGCTTTATATGGAGCTTTGGGAAAGTTTAGTCCCGACAAGATTTTATAAATGAGGTGTTGTCAAAACAAGACAAGCTTCTCATGGTCTTACCGAGACTCGTCGGAAAGGTCATTGGAAAATAATGTTAAATCAAGGAGGGGAAAGAGAAAAATACACACACTTTAGATAAGTGGACATGTGCAAATGGCAAAGAGTGATCCCGAGGCACAAAGGAAGTCCTCGTTATCGGATTGCACATGGTTGGAAAATGAGAATGGATCTTTTAAACTTGAAGCCTTGAATGCACTCTTAGAGAACCGGGGAGTTCACTTTACGCATACTCATATTTTTTCTCTTTCTCATATTTTTCATTCTTTTCTTTCTTTCTTTCTTTCTTTCATTCATTATATATATATTTTTTTCTTGTGAGACTTTCACCTTGGAAGTCACGTACATCGCCTTTGAATTTTCTTTCATACATTTTTTTAAAATTGCTCCCCTATGAACTCTAAAATTGCACCGTACCTACCTCCTCCCCCATGCTTAGACGTTGCTCGTCCTCGAGCAAAGAGGCGAAAAATAAGGTAGGTGCCAAAAATATTTTTCCTTTGGAGAGATACTTGAAATCTTCAATGTTGGCACCGTCTTGCGATCTTCCTTGAATTGATGATCCATTCTCAACGATAGGTTGTGGTCAAGGAGGTAATCACAAAAGGTGATATTTGGTTTAAAGGTGGATATCCGGCGAGGTTTGTGAGATCTCCGATGCGGGGATACACAATGCACGGATAAAAGGCTAGCAAAAAGATAGATACGCAAAAACGGAATGACTAGCTTCTTAGTCTTGGGCCAGAGAAATCATGGCCTGCAATAACTCACTCAAAAATAAATCTTGTACACTAAGGTTTATGCACTCAAATATATATTAGGCTTTGGATAGGTTGAGCAACACACAAGTGATATTTATGACAAGGTTAGTTCTATTTTTGAGCATAAAAGATATCTTCAATCTATTCATAACTTGAGAGCACAAAAAACACTATGGGTCTTTATTTTAATCATAACCTCCGCTAAAGATTAAGCTAGTATTTAAATAAATTCAGATTCGTATTTTAAGAGAGCACTAGCTTAAACATGCATAAATCAATTACAAAGATAAACAAAGCGACAATTATAATCATATATCATCATGGCACAAATTTTTGTAACTTTTCCAATGATATAATCAAGGTGGTGTCTTTATTAATGATGATATCAAGTTGAAATACAAACTGAAAATAAACAAACACGCTTGCTGAAATTTAAATAAAAACAGAAAATATTACGCAAACACACATAAACAAAAGCTGAAAAATATAGAGAAAAAGAAAAGAAAAGAAAACAAAAGTTCCTAAATCTTCTAGTCCTCCGCCGGTGGTTGGTGTTGATGATCTTGATAGTAATACCCTTGCTCATAATACGATTGGACACTCCCTCCGACGAATTGATTTGGCTCCACTAGGTGAAGGCGTCCAAGCTCGTAGGCAATATTTGCATTGCCTTCACCAAGTTGAGCTGCGTTAGCTTGGATGGCTGCGATGTTTTGGGCGTTTCTTGCAGCATACCCTCCAATTATGGCCATGCTTTGTTGTGGTTGGGGATGATGTGCGTAGGGCTCCGCGAAGTTAGCGTTGGGCACCACATAATTTGGTGGGGGTACCGGTGCACCACCCCCCCATGCTTGCTCTTGTGGCCCTCCGTAATAACTTGGCGGAGGAGGGATCCCGCCGAATGGTTGCACATTGGGTTGTGCTCCACTCGCTTGTGCGGAGGATGTTCCCTCCTCTACGATTCTTCCCCTTTTGTTCTTCCTTGCAGGGACAAGGAGTCCCTCTTCCAACCAATCTTCCCTCCCTTCGGTGAAAAGCCTAAGCCTCTCATCGGGAAGGGGTAGGTTCACTATGGCCAAACGATAACCTCCTCTCTCATCTCCACTAATGTATTTGCCTTGCCGCAAATACTCAATGCCGAGAGAGGTACCACGCAAAAGATGGTCGGGGTTCCTTGCGATCCCCGGCCGTAAGGAGAAGGCCAACATGGATAGGTAACACCCCGAACCGATATGTCCCGCCCCCAATGTTGCTTCACAACACCAACGGTTGATCATAAGGTAAGAGGGGTCTATTGGCTGCCTGGCAATTAAAGTCGAGTAGAGCCAATTCAACTCTGTGTCGGTCACCTTCGTCGTCTCCTTCATCCTCCCCAATAACCTCTTGCACATCCAAGAGTGAAATATCCGGATAATGGGGTTGTGGATGCAATTGCGTTGTTGATGGGCTTCTCCGGAGATCATATTCCAAAATCCCGCTAACATGCCGGGTGGCACGTCAACTTTCTCCGGAGCTCCCTTGTGGAATCCAAGTAGCTCCCTAACGTGCTCGTAGGGAACCACTTGTTGGACTCCCTCCAAACGGAATGACAAGCTTTGCACCCCATCATCAAGGATAGGTGCAATGGTCATCAAAATTTCCAAGGCGAACCCCATGTGGGTGTCCGCCGATACTCCGTTGGAGAATTGCACCCATCCAAGGTGCCCCCAACATGTAGTATATGTCGGTGCCAAAACCCAAGGTGTAGAGTGCTTGGTCGTCGAACTCGACGTTGGGCACAAGCCTCTTCTCAAGACGAGAGAGCCTTTCCTCCTCCTCCGATGACAAGATGATGAAGCCGTACGAAGAATATATCGGAGTGTAAGGAGGTGGCGCGGTTGAACGGGTCGATCGTCGTGGTGGCGCGAGCTGCTCCTCCGTGTGCCCTCGAGGTTCGGTAAACCTCATGGACGTGCTTCTTGCAGCCCTCATACCACCAAGGAGGAGAGCATCGTTCCTCCTCGGTGGTGCCGTATCCGTCTCCATGCTCCGGGGAGACTCGGAAACCGAGTGCCTCCTCGAAGACGTCGTTGATGACGGCTTGGATGACGACGAACCCTTCTTCTTGGAGAAGAGACTTGTGGTTTTCTTCCACATGGTTGCTGCACTCTTTTCTTCTACTAAAACTCCGGGTTGCAACCGGTAACTAGGCACTTAAACTTCTTACTTCGGGATGTGGACTTTGAATGGATTAAGGATGTGGATTTTTTTAAGCTATCAAGCTTGGGAAGGTTGGCTATGTCTACGGAGGTTTTGGGCACACAAACTTGAACACACAAACAAAGGAAGGAAAGGGAAGCTTGCCTGCAGAAAACGGGAGCCGGGGGGCTCCTTAAATAGGGTAGGCCGGCCGGCCCGGGCCGACCGGCTCGGGGGCCTCGGTGCACCTCCCCGCCTCGTCTTTCTTCCGAAGACGATCATTTCGCCTCTCGCAACTTTCCTGCCCGCGTGCTCCACGAGTTGCATCACCCAAACGCTCTCGTCCACTCCTTTTCTTGCATTATTGGTCCTTCCACTTGATGCTTCATGCTTTGGGTCATGTCCATGCTCCCTAGCTCCACTTGCTTCACATGCCACCATGAAATTCCTGCAAAGTTGATGCTTGCTGCCCACCATGCTTGTCCTTTGCATGTGGATTTGGTGAAAGTTGATGAAAGGGAATCCAATGGTGCATGCATGATTAATTCAAACTAGATTGCCTCCATTTAGGTATGTTTAAGGTTAATCACTCCTCTAATTCGAAATTTAAAATATTTTTCAGAGCCATGCAAGAGCTCAAACATAAATTTAGAGAAGTTTTAAAACCATTAAAAACAAATGTAAGTCGAAAATATTTTTCGACTACGTTAATTTCGGTCTCACCGGTATAGTTTGCCTTCATCGGTTGAGAGCAAACTTTTCCCGGCTTGATCATAGGGGCATAGGTTTAGGTTCTAATTTTTGCTAAATAAGAGAGATTTTGAATAAAACAAAATTAGAATAGGCTTAGAAAAATTCTAATCCTAGAGAAACCAAGGATAAAGATTTTTAAACCAACGAAAAGTTTTGATTTCTAGGTTCACGCGAGTTCTGCCACGTGCTGAATTTTATTAACACCTAAATATAAATCGTGGCTCTACTCGTGTGGTTTTAGCATGAAAAATAAGTCAACCTCAGCACCATAATGAGGGTGAAAGGTTGAGTTAGGTTCTGAAATTATTTGGTTGAGGTTTCTCGAAAAGAAAAGAACAAACAAGCACATAGGAGGGTTCATGCAAAGGGTTTATGATAAAGCAAAACATTCAATCAAGAATTATGTCTCTAATATTGTTCAACCACTTCTAAGTCTAATGTCTTTGCGTAATAAAACTCAAAACTAAATTATTGAAAATACTCGAAAAACCTGGAATCGGGTTGTCCTCCCGGTAGCTTATTCTTGACTCGACGAAACGGGTTGCCTCCCGCCTAGCGCTTCGTTTATAGTCTATAACTAGACTTCTTCACTTGATTACTACGGATCAACACTCTTTGCGGGTGTTGCAATCTTGGGTACCCACTTCCGCACCATCTTGGGCGCGGGTTTGTCTTCCGGCTTAGTCATTTTTTTGGTCTTCACAGGCGGCTTCTCTTCCTTTGTCTTGAAGGATGCAACACCTTCCTTGATTTTCTTTACGTTCACTTTTTTCGGCTCCTTCTTCTTTTTCAGCCCCTCCGTTTGCTTTGGTTCTCCCTTCACTCCAATCATGTTGCATGCCTCGATTCTTGGACGCAACTTGAAGGAACTCCTTTCTCCGTTGATATCGAACATGATCTCCCCCTTGCTAACATCAATAGTAGCTCCCACGGTCTTGAGGAAAGGCCTCCCAAGGATGAGCGGCGGCTTCTCCCTCTCTCCCATCTCGAGCACAACGAAGTCGACGGGGATGAAGTGGTGTCCGATCTTCACGGGTACATCTTCAGCAATGTCCAAGGGATAGCGAATGGAGTTGTCTCCCAACTCCAAACATATACCCGTAGGCTCCATTGGTAGGCGTAGCTTCTCGAACACATCCCTCGGCATGACGCTTACACTAGCTCCAAGGTCGCATAACGCCTTCTCGAAGTTGAAAGAACCAACCGAACATGGAATAGTAGGGCACCCGGGGTCCTTCTGCTTCTCTAGCCCATTAGCAATAGCGGCACTACACTCCTCGGACATCTTGACATGATCTACCCTAAGCGTTGCTATCTCATATTTATTTGCAAGTATGTCTTTAAAGTAACGAGAATATGTAGGTACTTGTAGGGCATCTAGTAATGGCATGTTGATGCTAAGTCTACGCACAACTTCCACAAACTTCTCAAAGTGGTTGTCACATTTACCTCGGAAGTAGCGTGGCTTGAGTTGCGGTATCCTCGTGTCTTCCTCCGGCATCTCAAATTCGGGTTCCTCAGTGACGATCCCCGTAACCTTCTCTTTAGCAACTCCTTCCACCTCGGTGGATGGTTTAAGCTTCCTTGCTCCCGCGGAACGTTCCGGATCTTCGGTCTCCTTCCCCGAACGTGTTTGAATAGCCTTCACCGATTCGGGACTTTTGGGTTGTCCCGGAAGCTTCCCTTCATCATTAGTGAGGCGCCCCGCAAGTTGTCCAATTTGCGTCTCGAGCATCTTCATCATGTTGAGCACTTGATGATTGGAACTTCCGACCTCCGTCACTTTGCTATCGATGTTCTCCAACACCTTGTCTATGGTCTTGAACTTGGTGACGGTGTCCTTGTTGATCTTAGCTTGCTCATCCATGAACTCCTTCAAATGTATACGAAGCGGAACCACGTTAGGAATAGATGAGCTTGCATTAAATTGAGGCCTACCTTGCCCGTAGCGGAAGTTCGGCAATTCTCCCTTCCTCATGTAGTCGAGCACTTTGGCTTCCTCCGGACAATCTTTGCGGACATGGCCATACTCTCCACATTCTTCGCATGTGGACCTTGCTTCGACAGCCTTCAAGTCTTGAGCCTCTTTCTTTTCCATCTCCATCTTCTCCAACTTCCTCATGAGCGAGTCGATCTTGCCTTCAAGTATGTTCTCCTTCTCCACTTGCAAGACTCCTTTGACATTCCCCGTGGGTTGAACCGGATGTAGGCGCCCAGACGACGCCCATGTGTCATTATCCGCGACCTTCTTGAATAGAGTGAAAGCTTCCGTCGGTGTAAGCTCGATGATGGATCCTCTCGCCGATGCATCGATGATCGTCCTTGACGCCATGGTGAGTCCTTGATAGAACTTTTGCACGAGGTCTTCCTTCGGGAACTTGTGATGTGGAACCGCCCGGGTGTACTCGTTGAAGCGATCGAATGCCTCCGAGATAGTTTCTGTAGGATATTGAACAAAGGTGGCAATCTTATTACGCAAGCTTTGAGTTTTACCCGGCGAGTAGTATTCCTTCATGAAAGCCTTCATCAACGTGTTCCAATTTTGCACCGTCTCCGCCGGTTGAGAGTGGAACCATTGCAAATCCTTCCCGAGAAGTGAAAATGGAAAAAGCCTTGCCCTTATTTGATCTTGAGTCACCCCATCCATGTTGAAAGTCTGACATAGTTGAATGAATGCTTGGAGGTGAAGGTTCGGATCCTCTTTACCGGTGAAGGGTGAATGTTGCACCATGCGGATTGTTGAGGTCTTGATCTCGAACGGTCTTCCGATCTGCTCAAGGTTCAAGATTGGTAGGTCGATGATGTCTGGGGTGCACAGCTCCCCAATCTTGCGTTCTTGTGGTGGTTGGTCACCCATCGGTGGAAGTCGATTCTCCCGAGGACTTTGAGGTGGTGAATTCTTCGAAGATTCCTGCGATCCTTTGTCTTCCGACTTTGAATCTACAAAATCCAGCTTTTTAGCTTGATGTGCTTCGCGTCTCCTTAGCCTGTAAAGTTTTTCTGGATCATCCACAAAATTATCGGGTTTGTTGGAGAGGTAGCCGTCCATCTCCTGTTAGGGTTAGCACTAAACAAAGTATGCAAAAACTAGAAAGTAAAAACAAATCTATAGAAACTAGGGTTAGACAAACTAGATTAGATGTATTTTGAGGATGATCAAAATTTAGTAGATGCAAAAAAGAAAAACAAAAAGAAAACTGAAAATTACAAAAAGGCAATAAAAAATCAAATCTTGATCACTTGTTCCCCGGCAACGGCGCCAGAAAAAGGGGCTTGTTGACGGTTAATAGTTATATCAAAGTTCGTTTGTGACCTGCAAGCGGACAAGTCTCCCGCCGTAGTCAAGGGACCCTTCTTCCCTCGAGTGGTGAACCCAAGGTATCGAATCCGTGGAACAAATGTGTGACGCAAAACTTAATCTAATAAAGCCAAGTAACTCCAATCTTCGGTAAAAGAAACCCTAATGCATCTAAGTAAAAGACTCGAAACTAATCTAATCTACTAAAGACCGAAGAAAACAAAGTAACATTGGGTAGATAAACCGATCTAGAGGGATCGGGGTAAGCCTTTTGTTGAAGTTCCAAGCAAGAGAAGAAGTAGCAAATCGAATCTTAATAGAAGCCTCTTTAAATCGTGGTTTCCCGTCCAAATCCGAAAACATCCGCCTTTCGGAACCCCCGTTCTATCACAACGTATCCCTACTCATGCGGGGAGCTTAGGGCGAGTCAAAAGACAAGTCGAGATTCTTTCGGAAGATCCGGCGTGTACCTCTAGCCACCGCGGCTACAAGAACACCCTATGTAATCTATCTCGAGAATAGAATTGGAATAAGCAAAGCCGATCGAAAAACGATATCTTCGAGGAAACACTTGATCGCTAGGAAAATATTCAACTTGATAATTCATCTATAACAATGATACATACACAAGATCACCACCGGGATCTTTCCTTGATCTTGCTTCTAGCTCCGGGAACTCCGACGTGGTCTTCCGTGCAAGGTTCCCATGTTGGCTAGGGAAACCCTAGTCAACTAGCTCGACCCTCTTCTCTCCGAGATGGTGTCCCTCTCTTCTCTGCTCCTCGGCAGCCGATGACGAATTCTCTCCCGCGTGGCTCTCGGTCAGGGGGCTATAAATAGCCTGATTGGCGGCTAGGGCAAAGGGGAGCCCTCACCGGGTCCCGGACGGGCCGGGCCGACCGGCCCGGGCCGGCCGGCCCGGGCCCATCCGAGCCCGGCCCCGAGGCCTCCTTTGCTCTACGTCGGTTCCCTTGCTTCCCGGATGTTTCCCCCTTCGCATGTAGGTCCATGTCGTCGTTTCTCTCCGAATTGGGCATAACTCCTTGTCTTGCAAGATTCAGCACTTTTCTGGTCAGGTCCTCGGAGTCTGTCGTCTTCTCGGATCAAGTCCCTGACTTCTTGGAGTTAAGTTTGCTTCATTGCATGACTTGTACGGGGCTTCAAGGTCTTGTCATGAGGTGCTTGATGAACTTATCCCGAAAGTCTTGCATTCAACACTAAAACCCTGCATAAACATTAAACTCCAAAACCGACATGCACACGTGAACTTGTTATACCACGGGGGTTAGTACCAATGGATAAGGTATAAAACTCATGCCAACACCGAAGGTAAACTCATGGCTAGGTTGACGGATTTTCACCGTCAACAGAGCCGATGTGAGATCGATCATCGCAGCACTTAGACTGTCCACAATCGTTATATTCTATTTTCTTTCACTGAAAAATATTCTATTCTAATCATTGAAATTTTCTCTTCTATATCAATTTGCTCCCCACGAGTCATTTTTTATCTCATTCTCTACATCTTTCATCAACATTTTCTACTCAAATCTACCTTATCCACCTCTTCTATGGAGCCAAATGAGTGGGACCACCCCTAACCTTATCTCCTCCACCCCCACCGTCCACCTCTCGCAGTGGTGGCGTGGTGGCGGGAGCATAGGGTCGTGGTGGGACTTCACTTGTCGCACGTAGTCCCCTGCATCCTCAACTGCATCGGGCCCTTCATTGAGTTCGCTCGGACGGGACGCTCGTCGATACAACAAGGAGCGGCTACATCGATGCCTCACGCCAACTACCGAGCTCGTTCGCTACTCATTATGGGATCCTCTACTCCGGCAAGAGATCTTAGGCGCGAGGCCAACAGCGTAGCCATCAACGATGCGCGGTCCAACTGGAGTAGCGGCTCTCGTGGCGACGACGATGAGGTCTGGCTGCGTGAACAGAGGAGCAGGGGGGTGGGGCCTGTGGACCTGCACGACGTCGGATTGCAAGCCTCCTCTACCTTGGCCAGCTATAAATAAGATTGTCTGCACCGGCTTACGGGTCTGCTTCCTTCGTAAGAGTTTACTGTAAATGGTGCCACAACGTGCTACTGGGTGGCATTCGCTATCGTTGTGGAAGCTCCTCATTCCTTCATTCCTAGAGGAGGTCATGTAAGCCATGCTGGCGCACTAGAGAGAGAAGAAGAGGGCATCGGCGGGAGAAAAGGAGACGCATTGCCGCCGCCATAGGAGGAGCAAGTGAGCCGCCACCTGCCCGTCGCTTCACCCGTCGTCGGGATCACCCTTGCCTCTGGACTAAGCCGAAGGCTGCCGCGTCGTCAGCTTCGTCCAATGTAACAACACCCTGCAGTTCGTGTTGGGCTCCGCCCATGCGCCGAGGGAGGGTGAAGCCAACCACAGCGGGCCCGACGTTAGGATGAAGGGACTTAGAGTCCGTCGTCATTCTAGGCATCAATGCAGGAAGCTCCAACGCCTCCCGCCGATGTACCCTAGATTCACGGTCACTGGAGAGGAGCGAGCGAAGGGACTAGTGTAGGGAGGAATGGAATGTTGTGTCTTCGTGGAGCTCATCCTCCACTAGCCCAGGCACTGCGCTACTAGAGCATGAGAAGGGGCGATAGAGGGAGCACCACACTGCATGGAGAGCCCCACACCACCGTAGCAAGGGGGCATGAGGGGAGGGAGGGAGTGTGGCGCCTTTGTGGAGCTCCTCCGCCACGGTGTCACTGGCCGGAGCCCCGTGCCACCGGAGCAGGAGAAGGGAGAGGGAACGCTACCATCGTGCGCTGCTGCTGCCGCGCGCCCGTGCACGGTGAGGAGGGAGCAGGATAGCCACCCCTCCACACAAGAGAGAAGAGGGAGGAGATAAAATTGAGTAGGTGGGTCCCACTTGTTAGCCGCTTAGATGGGTTGGGTCAGGGGCGGATCTACAGCTTCTTATCGAGGTCAGCTGACCCCGATAACTTTCTGAAAATAGCACTAAACATTCTCTCATCTACCTGCAAATCACTCTTAAAAAGAGAATCAATGCATGTTTGACCCCATCACTTAGTAATTGACCCCAATAAGATAATATCCTAGATTCCCCATTGGGTTGGGTAGTATATCGAAGTAAAACAAATATTGATGATCAAGATGTAGTTTAGGAGATATAAAGGAAGATACATGCGGAGAAAAGGAGCATATTCGAGAAAATTTCGATGATGTAGATGAAAGAATCCTTTTAAAGGAAGAAAATAGAGGACGATAAGTCCTGAAGGGAGATGGGAGGATACCCTCGGATTTACCGTAGGGTTGGCGTTTCCCCAGGCACCGGAGGTTCGTTTACATCACACCAGTGCGATCAGTGTACTACTCCCTCCGTCCCGAAAGAGATGCAACTCTAGAGTTTGAATTTTGTACCAAAAAAGATGCAACTTCAACTAAATGTGGGATCCACCGGTACATGGATTGTTAAAAAAAATAAATAGCAACAGGGTGGTGACGATAGCAAATTCATTGTGGTGGCTGCCACGTATCCAGGTTCCTGGAACCAACAAGATGGTTCGATGTGGGAGGCGGCCAAAACGAAATAAAAAATGAACCTGGCAGTTTGGGCTACACTGTTGCAGGGGCAAATGCGTCATTTTACATGGTCCTTGATTTGTGTGAAGGTTTCTATACTTGCATCTATTTTGGGACGGAGGTATTACAAGCGAAATGCTGCATCAGCAATCAACGGGTGTAGCTGGCCATCTCAGAGGACAGAGGAGGCTTTAGTGTCAGTTAATTCGACGCCGTTTTATCTTGCAGGTAAAAGAAGGCCACCACGCATATGAACCCGATTAATTTTTTTTGAGTGAAACAGGAGGGGAAACCCCTACTGGTTATATATTAAATAAAATTAGAAGCTGAGTACAACCAAAACAGAAAATCAGGAGACAAAAAAAGTTTGGTAAAAAATCAAAAAGATTACACATAAGCTTCTAGCCATAAAACCAATTGTTGTTTGAGACTAGGTTTTGCTCTTAGGATAACTAGAGCAAACTCCTTCCGAAAGCAAGCCTTAGCTGATTGCAACGATGGTTGTAGACCGTTAAAGATGAAGTCATTGCGGGCCATCCAAATCGACCAACTCATGATGATGATGATATCCATGAAGAAAGATAAGTTAAGTTGTTGACGAAATGAGGTAAGGACATCAAAAGGGTCACCGGCCCCAATTAGCAAGTTTAAGGATGCCCAACAGCTTCGCGCAAAATTGCAATGTAGAAAAAGATGCTCCAAAGTTTCCTCAGCATGCAGATTGCAGAGAACACACTCATACGATGGTATAACTTGATTGCGGCGCCGAAGGATGTTTCTTGTACTCAGCCGATCCTTAAGTAACAACCAGAAGAATACTTTGTGTTTTTTTTGCACTGATGATTTCCACAACCATTTGAAAGCCTGAGGCACCTGCCTAGGACCAAGAAGATGAAGATAGGCACGTCTGGGAGAAAAAGAAGGCCCCCACCTATAAAACCAAATGTCATCTGAATCCGAGTTCTCAAGGGCATCCAAAGATTGTGCAAAAGCCAACGCCTGATCAAAGGCCTCCTCTGAAAGTGGCCACTGAAAAAGATTGCCGATGTCCAATGTCCTTGCTTTAGCAATGGAAATGAATTCCAATCTTGTGAAAGAGAACAAGTGTGGATAGGCTTGACTAGGGACTGGATCACACCACGGATCATGCCAAAGAGAGCAAGAACTCCCTGATTGTACTAAAACTGAAGCACAGGTTTTGAATTTTCCCAAAAGCCTTAAAACATCTCTCCACCAGAAGGAACCTTTCAAGGTATGGTTAGGTAATCTGCCACTTCGATAATGCTTTTCCCATATCAAATGTACCCAAGGAATGTCAGCCTTATTAATGAATTTATGAAGATTTTTGAGCAGCAAGGCCTCATTGTGAATTTCAAGCCGTAAAACAAAGAAGACCACCTTCAGATTTAGGGAGGCAAACCGAGTCCCATGCAGCCTTAGGAGGCGTTTTAGCATTAATGTCAGCACCTCTCCATAAACAATGTTTTCTATATTTGTCAATCTGATGTAAGACTGTTTTATGCATTTTGAAGGTGCAAAGATGAAATGTTGGCAATGCAGAAAGCACAGCATTTGTCATCTGGAGCCTGCCTGCTTGGGAAAGAAATCTAGAGGTACTGATCAACCTTCTTTCACACTTGGAAATGAGAGGTAAGAAATCACTAACTTGTGGCTTTGTGGTACCCAAAGGCAGCCCCAGATAAGTGAAGGGCATTGCTCCAATTGAACAACCCAAAGTGTTGGCAAGGATGGACATCTTACTTTCCTCTATATTGATTGGGATCATCATTGATTTGCTATAATTAACCTTGAGGCCAGTGGAAGCTGCAAAAGTTTGTAACAGACTCTTCAAAAAAAAACAAGCTGCCTAGCACAACCTTCCATAAAAATCAAAGTATCATCAGCATACTGAAGAATTGGGAAGTCTGGAGAGGAAACCAGTGGAATTGGCAATCGCAGCAGATTCAGATCTTTGGCCCTGTTAAGAAGTGTTTGCAAGAGATCTGCTGCCAGTACAAACAAAAGAGGATAGAGTGGGTCACCTTGTCTAACTCCTCCCCTACAGTATAAAGTTTTGCCTGGCACCCCATTTAACAGGATGGCTGATGTACCAGAGTTGAAAATTAAAGACATCCAGTGTAACCAGGTGGCATTAAAGCCTTTATGTTCCATAATCTGTAACATTTCTTGATGCTCAATCCTATCAAAGGCCTTCTCAAAGTCAAGCTTGAGGATAATTAATTCTTTCTGTGACTTATGACAAAGGTGTAAATATTCAAAAGACCAAGCAAGGCAATCTTGGATGGTTCTAGATTTAATAAAACCATACTGATTTTTGTGGATGATTCCTTTAATGACCCTCTGTAGCCTATTAGCCAGAAGCTTGGTGAGAATTTTGATGGAAGTGTTCAAGCAGGAAATGGGCCTGAAATCTGAAACTGAAACAGGATTATCTGTTTTTGGCAAAAGAGTTACATGAGATCCATTTAAGCTTTGAAGACAGACTTGCCCTGCATGAAAATCAGCACAGAGGTTATAAAAATCCTGCTTGATAATTGGCCAGCACTTCTTGACGAAATCAGTGTTAAAACCATCAGGGCCTGGGGATTTATCTGAGGGCAACCCGGATACAACAACATCAATCTCCTCATGAGTAAAGGGTTCAGTAAGAGTGTCTAATGCAACTGATTGTTGGAGCAACTGACCAAGGTCAAAAAGCATTTCAGGAGAGTCTGAAGTTCCCAATCTGTCTTTATATGCTTCCCAAAGGATATCAGCCTTAACATTATGTACAGTGTGAGAAATTCCATTAGCATCTTGCAGAGAGGTGATCAGATTTTTCCTATGTCTGATTGTTGCTATGGCATGAAAAAGTTTAGATCCTTCATCACCAAACTTGACCCATTTCAGAGTACCCCTTTGCTTCCAGTAAATTTGTTGTTGATGCAAAAGGGATGAATATTTGTCCTGAAGCACAGCCCGAAAATTCCATTCATGTAATGTGAGATCTCTATATTCCTTCAAAATTCCCTGAAGAATGAGCAAGCTTTTGACATTGGCAATGTTGGCTTTGAGGTTGGAAATTTGGGATTGCCAAGCTTTTAGAACCCTTCTGAGGTTCTTGAATTTTGCTGAAAGAATTTTAGCCAAATCTGTTTGAGCAGTGGGTACAGCCCAACCATGTGCAACTACTGCAAGGAAGTGCTCATGTTCCATCCAATAGTTTTCAAATCTGAAAATAGATGTCTTGGGTATGGAGGTAGTGATATTTACCACACAAGGCACATGATCATATGGTTCCATGGAGAGAGAGAGGACACCGAGCTATTTGGATAGCTAATTGTCCATGAGGTTGAAGTGAAAAACCAATCAAGCCTTTCCAATAAGGGAGAACTTTGTTTGTTGGACCAAGTAAACTGTCTTCCACGCAGGGGCAATTCAACCCATCCCTGGGCACTTATGACTTCATTAAAGAGCAACATTTCTTGAAGATTTCCACCCGGTTTATTTCTGTTATGGGGGCCTCTGATTAGGTTAAAATCCCCAACAACAAGCCAATCTACCTCATGATTTATTTGGATGTCCTTCAACCAATTAAGAAAGACACTCTTTCCTTCAGATGTGCAGGGCCCATAAACATTAGTCAAAAGCCAGGAAGATTGATCATGTTTAGAAAGAAACTCAATAGAAATTGCAAAAGCATTGCTGAAGACCAGTGAACCTGAGAAAAGAGATGACTTCCAGATAGTAATGATTCCACCAGAGGCTCCTACTGAAGGCAAGAATTCAAAAGCATCAAAGCTGGCTGGGCAGAATTTTTTGATAAATTGGCATCAAAAGTCTGTCTTTTAGTTTCCTGTAAGCAAATAACATCACAACCACTTTTTGAAATTTTGTCTCTAATTGCTTCCCATTTTTCTTTTGCATTCAGTCCCCTTACATTCCAGCACAACACTTTCCATTTTCTAGTTTGGTGTGTGGTATTCATGAGAAACCAAAATATACAAAAGGTTCTACATGGGCTGACTAGCAGCCATGGTAGCAAACAAACCACAGAGGAGAGATATCACAAGTGTATGAATATTACAGACCCACAAAATAAAGTTCCTTCCACAAAGGCAAAATAGAGAACTAATACACTCAGTTCTTCTTAGGCTTTTTTTACTTGCTGCCTGGTTGTCATCATTGGAAGAATCAGGATTTGCTTTGCTTTTACTTTTGGCTTGCTTCTTCCCACCGGGGCAAGCGGCCCTTCTTGGTCCTTGCTTTTGACAGCTTCTCCACTGCCAATTTATCAGGATCAATGTTACAGAAAGTAGCACCATGATTTTTAATAATTGATGGTGACAGAGATGGAGGATCCAAAGAACATCCAAGACAGTTCTTATTAGAGCAAGGAGAATTTTTGTAACCTTTATGCAGAGCCTTCTGCCTCAAACTCCTTCTGGCTTTGGCCTCTTTGATAACAGAAGAGTCCCCTTTGTGTGCAGCCAAATCAAGCAGAGCTGTCGACCAGGGACCAGACACAGGAGCTACTTTGGATTTGAGTTTCTCTGGAGGTGTAGCAGGAGACAGCTGGTCAGAGTCCACTGGGGAGGTGGGTTCATAAGATGACAAAGAAGCATCAGGTTCTTCTTCCAATGGTAAATTATTGGAGCACAAGAAAGAACCTGCAGCTGGAAGTGCTTGAGGAAGGAAAAAGGGGACTGAGGACGAGGTTCCTGTCAGATGCTCCATAGCTGAAGAGGTGACAAAGCTCTTGGCCCACTGAAAGGACCTAGGGCTCAAAAGCATCATAGTGAAGAAATCAGCCCAGTCTTTTGGAATCTGAACTGAGAGAGCCCTATCCACAGGAGCTAGAAAGTTGGCCCAAAGCCTGATGGCCTCAGGATTGCTCTTAAAAGCCTGAGGGCCTCGAAAGGTTGGAGAAGAGAGCCTCTGCATAAACACTGGATCCTGAGCTGGCTGAAAGAGTTCCACAAAACCAAGTTGACCAATGTTATTAGGCATTTGATCCCCCACTGCCACATTGATATCTGGAGCATCCATTAACTCATGCTCTTGAATCTCATCTGGTATCAGTTGCAAAGAAGCCCCATTGTCCATGGGGATGAAGACATTAACCTCTTGTCGCTTTCTGCCGCGATTGCTTCGTTCGGTGCCATTTGCTGTTCTGCACCCCCCTCTGAATCACTGCTGGCTACAATGATATCTTCATCCATAGGTTCTGCTGGTTGCTGTGGTGGCTGAAGTGGACCTGGCACATTCTCAACCACACCCAGATCATCATCCAGCTGCTCCAAAGGTTGATTTAAATCAATGTTTAGGGGATGGGCTGCAGGAATAGCTTGCACAATAACTGCATCTTGTTGGGCTTGAGCATCTAGGCCTTGTGGCCAAAGACCCCAGCCTTCACCTGGAATTCCATGAGCCGGCCCAGTTCGCCGCTCGGCCGTCCAGTGCCGCCGCCGTTGAGGCTGCATCTGAAAAGCAGGGCCATGCCCTGGCTGCCCAAAACCGAAGAAATCAAAGAAATGAGGTTGAATATCATCAGGACCTGGAGGAATGTCCTCATCAGGACCCAAACCACCCAGCATGCGAGTCTGAATTATTTCCACTTGAATAGTCCAAGAGTCACCATTGAAGCCAGGCCCCTCGGTGCTGACAATAAACCAAGGAATTTCCTCAAGGTTAACAACTCTGGCCTTGACAAGCACTCTGGCAATGTGGTTAGGATCTTCCTCCCATGCTATTATGTGACCATGATCACCCAGAATTTTATTCATGTCAACATCAGACCAAAAATCAATGTTTGTCCCCAAGAGCATTAACCAAACCTCATGATTCAGAGTGACAGCCCTATGATTAGCACCTCTATCATGCTCAATAAAGGAAATAAAGACATCCCCAAACTGATGAGGGCTATTGTGAATGAGTTGGTCTCTGTCATGAAAGTACACAAACTTGACATAGGCCGGACCAAAAGGGCATGGCTGGATATATGTGTACCCAACCCGAGCATGATTGCGGAGGAAATCATGCAACACATCACGAATATTGGTGAAAGCTACCTGATGCTGAGGAAGCGGGTTGATGGTGACAATGGCAACATCCGGATTGCGCTTAGCAGGCCGGCCAAGAATCACCCTGCTCATGGCCTTGCGATTAGGAACCACTACACGTTGGAATCCCCGAGGGATGAAAGGCGCAGGATCAACAAACTGATACGCCATCGAAACTGGGGGATTCGAAGTTACTGTAGCAACAGCAGGGTTTTCTTGATGGGACTGTAGCTCTGGCTCCGGCGGTTCAGAATGTGGGTGGGGAAACGGTGGCGGCGAGGTTTGCTGAGCAGGCGGAGGATTGGGCGAGCGAAGCTCGAGGGTTACGCTGGTTGCAGGAAGGACATCTTGCCCGGATTCGGTAGGCGATTGCGCCGAGGAAAGGAAGGTGCTGGGTGGCAAGAACCAGGGTATTGAAGTTGAAGAGACCGGGGTGAGCACGGGTGGAACTGATGTGCTGGCCCCACTTGCCATAGACTTAAACCAGGTAGCCGTAATTAAAGGATCCCAAGCTTCCGGACGAATCTGCGACGAAAAAACCCCAACTTTGGAAAGGCCCGGGAACTGAGGCGGGAAACGACAAGAAAAGGCTACATGTCCCAACCGGAAGCACGCAGTACACCTTGTGCTCGAACGACAGTTGGGCCGACTGTGAAAATTCGACAAACAACGGGAACAAATGGGCCGCGAACTGGTTTTTCCATGGGTGGGCTTTGAAGGCCTGGTTCCCAAGGGTACAGCGTTGGCACCGGAAAGGAAAGTTGGCCCAACCGACCCAGCTGAATTCGAATTTGAATTGATTGCATGGACTGATCTGCGGGGAAGGAAACTCCCGCCGTGATTGGAGCGTGCAGGCGAAGAACACGGGAGTTGATTGGATGTAAGATTGAGATCCGACATAGAACTGAAATTGAGTCTTGAAAAAACCGATTTAGACCCATTATCACGCTGAAACGGAGAATGCCTACCCTGAGCAACAGCAGCAGCATAAGAATCCACCGATTTCTTCTTTTTGGCAGGAACCCATTCAAAGCGCGGTCCAGAATCCTTGGTGGAAGAAATGCGGGCGCTAGCCAGACCATTTTGGTTACAGAGGTGGAAGAAAACCTTGAAGGAGGCGCAAGCGAAAGACTTCAAGGCATAAACACGAAGACCCACTTGCCGATCAAGAACAGTGAATTTGAATAGTTGTTGCTCAAGTTCAACCACTGAAAAAGGTCTGCCGAACCACCAAGGATCGATTGCAAAATGGCTCCAACAGAATCCGACGAAAGGCGCAATCGAGAACGACTAAAGGCGGCAATAAGCCAGAAACTAGAACCCAGATCAGGAGTTGGGGAACAGACCGGGCGACCAAGAGATGGGCGTACCTCTGAGGAGAAAGCGAGACCGTGAGCGGGATCAAGAGACGAAGGATCCATCTCAGGTCAAAGACGGCGGACGATGATGGCGACGAGATGCCAGCGGCGAGCTAGGGGAGACCGCCATGGTTGGCGACCCCGAGGAGAGCCATCTACCCCCTAAAGTTGCTTTCTGAACCCGATTAATGGAGTTCGCATTGTTACCAGGGGACTGCGAGCGCCAACGACATGCTACTGGATAGTAGCGGTTTACTTCACCGTACCATTTCATCAAAGCGAGGCTGAAATGCTGAATCGGATCGGATGGGCTGATCGATCGACCGATCGTCGAGCTGCCATTCGGCTTGAGCTGACGATGCGTCGTGACCGCTGGAGCTAGCTCACCATTGCTAGCCAGCTGGAGTAGTAGCTCACTGTGAGTTTGTAACTGTGTGCAGTGCAGTGCATGCAGGTAGCATGCAGATGAAGGCCTGCAGCAGAATTGAATGGATTAGACGTGGCGTTAGCCTTTGGCTCCATGCGAAGCCGTATTGACAGCAGTGGTGAAAAGGTTTCAGTGGGAGCGAGTGGTACTCGGCAATCGGCCAATCGCCATGCGTGGCGCTTCACCCCATGGAAATCTCATGAGCAGAAGAAAAGAAAGAAATGATCGATGGAATTCCGAATTCGAATCGAAGAAGAAGAAGGGTTCGGTGAATATAGTTTGCGATTTCCTTCTCTCCATAATTGTACTAGCAGGTAGCAGCAGTAGAGAGTAGAGGAACCCGAATGCCTAGCAGCTTGTTGGGGATTAGGAATCAGAGATTGACAAAGTCAAAGATTTAAAGTTGCCGAAGCTTTCATAATAAATCCACAAATGTCTTTTATGCGGCAGTGAAACCCTCAAAACCATTCGGTCTTTCTACCCTTTCAATCTCTCAGGGTTCGCTACTTACCCTTTGTCACCCGAAAGGCTCAGCATTAAAAAAGGTTTTAGTCTTGCCTAAAGCCTGACGTCACCAAGATTTTCGGTTGGGGTTTCGGAGTTACTAACTGTTCGTTTCCCTCTGTCTTGTCTAATGAATGTTTTCACAGATATCAGGATTGACTACGCGAAGATTGTCTCCGAATTGAAGGTCTTTACCCGACAGGCGCATGTGCATATGCCGGAAAAAACGCCGTGATATGCGGCGGGAAATCCGAAAAGCACCGATTACGTGAAGACCCAATGGAGAGTTTCCAATATTAACCTAGCATATTCTAGTTAGATTCTTTATACACAAGGTCAATTTCGGAATGTAAAAACTCCGTTCGCCTCCAATAAAAGAAGGCCGACCGACACTTGTAAAGTGAATCGTCTTTTGAGAATTACACTGTTAAGAGTTTTCCTTTGCCATCTTTCGTGTTCCATATTTGAGTCCTTTATTTTCATTGTTCGTGCTCGGCTTTGCTATAGTACAACACAGCTCCAGTAGACACTAACTGCTCACAGACCACTGTAATTTTAGCAGCGAGGTAAACCAGCTGTAGGCTGTAACTTCTTACTCACTCGCTGGTACTCTTTCCCTGGTCCTTGTTGGCGCAAGCATGGCTGCTACTGTGCTACAGCTAGCCTTATTGTTGGTGTGGTGAAAAAATTTGCCAAATGAAAAGTCAATGTCGGAAGGGTGGTCGGATACTACTAAAAAAATAATTTTAAAACTCATTTGAAAATCACGGGACAAATGTATTAAACCTCATTAAATCATGATTAATACATTTTTGTTGTAGCACTACATTATCTCATCATGACCTAATTAAGCTTCACTACAAGGAATGATGCTTTACATGACGATCAATTTGGTCATAAACAGTCGCAATACATCACATTTAACTTGCTATGACAATCAACAAATCTATCATGTATCTCACGTCATACATTTGATAACCATCATAGATTGAGATTTCAGATAGTGGCGATTTTACAAGAGGTTATCGAATGAATTTTGTCATTAATCTATATTTAGTGCTCACTAATTAGTGTGCACACATCTACTACTAGAGCGTCCACCCTATCAGTACTAGATGCCCAGTCACTGACAGTGTGCATTAGCTGTAGCACTCCAGCTGACTCAGTAGGGACCGTACGTACCCACCAGTACCTATGTTACCATATGGGATTAGCCTTTTGGAGAGGGTGTACGTACGTGTTCCCGGCCGGCGGCCAGTGAATTATAGCAGCGCCAGCAGCCAGTCAGCAAAGGGGAGTAGCAGCATGGAGCTACGGCATGCGCATGCCGCAGCTGTATCTTGGTCTCGTGGACGGGATGGATGGATCGATCGATCGCGTAGTACGAGCAGGGAGCAGGAGATGCAACTGCAATTGATTGTTTCTCCTATGCAGGCTATGCTGCAGAGTGCAGACTAGCGGTGTGCGGATTCTGCAGGCTGCAGCGACGGTACTATGTGCGTATGATCGCCAGCAACCAATCAGCGAGGATGATGCTTGAATTCCGGCAGTGCTGCCAGAACTACTGGGAGAACGAGGCTGGTGGAGATCCCGGATCCGATCCGTAGCGTAGCAAGTGCTGTTTCCAAGAGCAGCATCAGGTGTGTGGATTGGTTTCTACCATCATGTCTTGCCGTGTTTCTTCCGGCTAGGATATGAAACTCGAGTGTTTGGAAGGGGTCTATCCATGGCCCTCAGACTTTTCTTTACTGTTCGATGTAGAAGGGACGGCTGGATCAATCCTTCTCTCCAGCACTACCTTATCTGTTCGATGTAGAGTGTTGGAGACTCGGAGCTCCTCAAAACGCTCGAGTTTGGGGGTTGCAGTGATCGGCTGCAACTGTGCCCTGGAAGTCATGTCTCAGCTGAGTGCGACGGCCGGTTGAGCTGTCGTACGTCTGCCACGGTGTCGACCTCACTCGACACCCCGTAGCGTAGTTGACTGGCATGCGTGCTTTACCGGTACTAGTACATATCGTCTGAATCACCTCGCGAACCACAAAAGAAAATAATTAACAAGAAGAATTTGGTCTGATCCATTATCCAAACACGTTGGGCGGATTCAGTCTGCTCTTGGTTCTGAAACCTGTTGGTTCAGATAAAGGCTCTGAATATAATTCTCCCTTGACTCGATCCTGAAAACTGATCGTCTTGCGAGACTACTATTCTTGCTCGATCACCAGCTAGCTTCTTCCAAACATCGATGAAACATTCAAACACGACTGGAACATGTGTGGAAACCAGGGCCAAATTTGGGGGCCCCCTCGCCCCTTTCGGAGCAAGAGGAGCCACCAAGCTTCGGTGTTTTTCTACGGACGACAGCAACCACTACAGCAACTGAGCGACCACGCGCGACTGAACTCTCGGCCGGGCTCGATCGCGACGGCGTGCAGCTACCGCTCGACGCACGCACGTCTACAGGCCTACAGCACGTACGGGGTACGGCTTGGGAGGGGGAGAGATAGAGAGACGTACGGAGACCGGGCTCGTTGGCCGCCACTTGGCCGGGACCGGACGAGATGGGGGTTACTCCTCCCGGCGCGCACGCACATGGCCGCTAATCAATGGCGCGCGGCTTAGTATTAACCCTAGCTAGATGGTAGCAGCTGCTGCTGCCGCCGTGTAGTGCCGGTACCCGGCCGGAGCGCGGCAGCGGGAATCAATTCTCGTCCCCCACTCCTGTCCTCAACTCTGAAACCCACCCGTGGATTCATCAACAACTCCTGTTCCCGCGGGGTCCCGGGTAGGCCCAAAAGCGCGCCCTTTTATACCCCCGCCGGCCAAAGCACCACTTCACCGCGCCACGCACAGCATAGCCAACACCAGCTCGTTCCGAGAGAGAGAGAGAGAGAGAGAGAGAGAGAGAGAGAGAGAGAGAGAGAGGATGGAAGGGGCGGTGGAGAGCGGCGGTGGCGGCGGCGGCGGGGGTGAGGGAATAAATGGGTCCGGCAGCAGCAGGTTCAGGCGGGTGTGCGTGTTCTGCGGGAGCAGCTCCGGCAAGCGGAGCAGCTACCGGGACGCGGCCGTGGAGCTCGGCAGGGAGCTGGTGGCGAGGAAGGTGGACCTGGTGTACGGGGGCGGCAGCCTGGGGCTCATGGGGGAGGTCTCCGAGGCCGTGCACAAGGGAGGCGGCCATGTCATTGGGTCAGTGTCACTGTGTCGATCGCCTTCCTTCGTTCCTATCATGATCTCCCGCCGCTGCGAGCTAGCGCCGCCGTGACCATGACTACTACTACTCAAATTCTGCTCTCCAGCTTACGTACTAAACTCTGCTGCTGATTTTTGCCCCCTTGCTGCAGCGTCATACCGACGACTCTGATGGGCAAGGAGGTAAGGACGAAGAGATCGAGGAGACGCCGGCGACCCCTGCTTCTTTCATCAGCCACCACACGTACACGCACTCCGATCCACGACGCGACGGTGATGATGACTGATCTCGCTCTCTCGCTCCGTTGCTCGCAGATCACCGGGGAGACGGTGGGCGAGGTGCGCGCGGTGGCGGGGATGCACCAGCGCAAGGCGGAGATGGCGCGCAGCTCCGACGCGTTCGTGGCGCTCCCGGGCGGGTACGGGACGCTGGACGAGCTCCTGGAGGTGATCGCGTGGGCGCAGCTGGGCATCCACAGCAAGCCCGTGGGCCTCCTCAACGTGGACGGCTACTACGACTTTCTGCTGGCCTTCATCGACAAGGCCGTCGACGACGGCTTCATCAAGCCCGCCCAGCGCCACATCTTCGTCAGCGCACCCGACGCCGGGGCCCTCGTCCGCAAGCTCGAGGTACACGTTTCGTTCTCCCCTCTTGCATTGGGTGTGGTGACTGGTGAGTGGTGGTGGGTGACTTGGTCAGGACGTGCGTGCGTGGTCAGGAGCTAGGGTAGTGTCACGCTCGCCAGCAGCGACCTGCCTTGCTGCCCTTTCCAGTACTCGGCCCTTTTGGTGCCTTTCGTGGTTTGGCCCTTTCCTTCCCTGCGCGCAAGGGCATGGACTTGTCTTTATTTCCACGCGCGCAAAGCGTCGTCCCGGATCCTCTACGCGCGGTTGATTCGGAACAGTCCTAGTAGAGTAGGGTTCTTTATATTTTTCAATTTGTTAGTTTGGTCAGTCACCAGCATATGCATGCATATACAATTTTCAATTGGGTTGCACTTGCACGTAGGATCAATCCATGATAATTTGGGTTAATAGTATGATCTAGTACAAGTGGTTCTAGTAGGTCTGTATTAATATATATACTACATATATGTGTGCATGCAGGAGTACGAGGCGGTGGCGGACGAGGACCCGGCGACGCCCAAGCTGCGGTGGGAGATCGAGCAGGCCGGCTACAACGCCACGCTCCAGGCCGAGATCGCCCGCTAAGCTAGATGGATCATCGCCGGCCGCGGGGATCATCGTCCATCGGCTCCCATCACCCAATTCCTATATCCTACCTATGCAAGTAGTAGTAGTAGTAGTAGGCGGCAACGAGCTGAGTTCATCAATTTGACCACGAGAAAACGCACGCACTGGAGGATGCGATTTGTTTTGTGGGCGCGCGCGTTTTGATTTGCTCCTATGGAGTGCTAGCTTTGAATTCTCCAGCGGTGCTGCCATGCTGTAACGTGTCCCTAGCTATAGTAGTACTACTAGCTAGTCATCCCTGATCTCTACCCATTGTTGTTAGTTGCGTGTGTAGTACTAGTCCAGTGCCCCTGGCCTGATGTGTGTACTATTTTGGTTTCGTAGCAGAACAGCAATTAATCGATCATCGGTGTAACAATTTTTTAAAAAAAAAATCGTGATGTAATTCACTATTATTTATTATCTCCATCGCCTGTATGCCCATGCTCATGGGCTAGTCACGGCGCGGCGATTACGACCTCTCCCCATTCCGGTGGTCACGCTTACGTGGCGTCCATTTCCTTCTCAGTCGAGACTAAGGGGCCTTTGGCGCTTTTCCAAGTCGCTTTCTCCACCGGCCTACGAAGCCCTCGTCAAACCCGTAACAAAAAACGGCTTCCAAGTCCAGCCATGAAGAAGCCATTTTGCAATTTGTACTACGGAGGTGAAGCAAAAAAAATAGTGGCTTCCCGCGGCTTCTTCCCCCACATGTGACATAGAAGCCACAACCACAGCCCATTTTGCCAAACACTTTGCAAAATGGCTTTACCTTCACCAAATAAGCCCATTTTAGTAGAGTAATAGCCCACAACCACTTTGCGTTTTAGCCACATGTCGAAGCCCTACCAAAGGGGCCCTAAAGTAACTTCTTGCGATCAATAACCGTTAGATCACGTTCTGGATCCGGGAACTAAATGTGCCTGATCTTCAGCTGAGGATAATTTGCGATCCATTCACTTTCTTCTAATTCGGAAGACTCCAAGTCTCCAACTCCACAATTGTAGGACCACTTCATTTCCACAATCTAGACTTCAAGGCTACCGGTAACTCTCACTCCGTCCAAAACCCCTCAAAAACTTAATCTCTTTATTTGAAAAGCTGAGCTAAGCTCTGTCACCACATCGCATCACGGACCCACTATAAAGTGAGGCATGCATATGTTAATGTGGGCTCCATAAGATCCGCACATTCTATGACAACCCGCCAAGGAAAATACCGTACTATCGCCTAAACCAATCCACTCGTGGTCATTAAGCAATAACAAAGTATCATCCCGTCGTTAGTCGCCCGGTTAACGCCCGGTAAATCACTTATATATAGCAACAAGGATCGACATATATGCATTAAAACTCACGCGAAGGAGAGTCCAGAGATACAACATCATTAACAACGTAAATTTACCCGAAGGGTTTAATTGTTACAAACCGAAGTTTTGGACATAACAACGTAGTTCGAGTTTTTAAAACAAATAAATTAAACTAAGCCGAAAGCGAGAACACCACGGGAGGCCGACCATGATGCCTTCATTCGTCGTCCTCCACCCACTCCGGCTCCCGCCGGCGGGATCTCTCCGGCCACACATCACAAAAGGCATTACCCGGAGCAACAGTTATAGCAAGGCCGAGTATACTAATACTCAACAAGACTTACCCATCGGTGATAACTACTTCACCAACTCTAGACATGATAGGCTTTTTGGCCACCGGATTTTCTTTTGCTTGAAAAGTAACAAAGAGTATGTCCTTACTTTCAAGATTTTAGCACAAGTTCTAGTGGGTTTATTCTTTTCTAAATTAGCCCATCTAGTACAAACAAGGTTGTACAAACAATTAATCAAGCATAAAAATTCATCAACTTCCATCATTAGGGATCTCATGGCTAGTGGAGTAAGTAGTTTCGTATAACGGTGAGAGGCCGACAATCGATTGATTCAAACCTTGCAAGGTAGACCTAAACACACGGTGGCATGCCCCCGCGAGGACAACCACCAAGCGGTTCCCAAAACTCTTCGGATCGGGATCGAATCTTACGGTCTTTGGTACAGAGCTATCCGGTATACCCCCGCGGGGCACCCGGACTCACCATGCACCACCGGTAGCTAGCCGTGAGGTGAGACGCATCCCAAGATGAGTAATAGTAAGATCCCTCACCGCCTCATTAAGGTACTAGGCTTACCGGTCCCATTCCCGACAAGTACTTAGTACGTTCAAACACTTAACCCACTAAAGCCATTGGACCGGAGCCCATATACCATGCTCTTACCACATGAGCAATCTATTTAAGGAGATCTTATGATTCCAACATAAGAACCTACTCTCGCGAGTGACATCATCACTCGACTTGTAACGGTCCTATAGCATAGCAGCCTATCGACCTATCATACTAGTAAAGGACCAGGTACCTAGGGATCATGCATCTAAGGTTTCATAACAACTCCCGCACGTAAATGTACAATCATCCATAGATAGTTGCAATATAATTTTGAAACACCGGGTTAAATGCACCGGGCTTGCCTTCGTCGGCGGTGTTAGCCTCGAGCACCCTCGGTGTCTTCGAGTACTTCCACATACTACGGTGCAGCCTCCGCTTCTCCTTCATCGGCTTCGGCATGAGCGAGTAGTCACCGTCGGGAAGATCTACACGGAATGCAATGCAGGGTTCAGGTGATGTGATGGATTGATTATTTATCTTATCCAACTCTCGTTGGCCATATTCACCTTAACATTTAAGTAATTATTAGTTTCTTTTCATGAAGGTTATTATTGATATGTGTTTTATTCTTTTAATTAAACACTTAATTAATGTTTCCTTTTAGAAATTGTTATTTCATATGAAGATTTAATACGTCACCTTTCACTAGTAAAGGTGTGTACAAAAGATAATTACTTACATTTAATTCTTTAATCAGCAAGAGTGTATTATTAGATCTTAAATAAGCTTGGCAAACATTTCACAGAAAAGGGTATAGAGAATAAAAAGACATTTTCCTATTTAACGAAACATTAAATCTATAAAAGTCTCCAAAGCTTTTATTCAAACAATAAATCATTCAAAATTTTAGTGAGGGTTTCTTAGGCAACAACACACCTATATTAAGCCACTGCACACACATGCATGCTTGGGAAGCTAGAAAAATAATTATTTTGAAAATAATAAAAGCTAGCTAGCAAAACCAGCTTAAATGCATACAAAAATAAATAAGCATCCAAATGCTCCAAATTTCATCACACATGTTCTATGGTCCTAAGCCATCCTAGGAAAGCAGCAAGCACACCTAGAACTACTACTGATCTTGCATTATTAAATTACAAAGGAAAACATGCATATATTAAAAATAAATACTTCTGATCATTCCAAAATTGTGATTAATTCACCAAAGGTTTATCTTGACATAAAAATATTACATGAAGAAGTTGGGCTCAAAAACTTAATTATTTGTAGCTACAAAAATCATCTAGGCAGATTCTGCATAAATGAAACAATAATTCATATAAAAAGATTTACATCATAACTTTGTGCAACTTTTGGTACATGAGCTAATCATAACATAGCACACAACATATTCAAAAAGTAGATACAGGAGACTTCAGGATTTTGAGATATCACAGACCTTGGTTTTTCACATTCCTATTTTTCATGCCAAAAATATCAAGAAACAGCCTAGGTGAGTATAACAAAAGTTGAAGTGTACCTCACCAGAGTCTAGGAAAATTGAGTTTGCATTTTTCCGAATTTTCTACTATTTTCTAGAGATCTTACAAGAATCAGCAAAATCCTTTTACTATTGAAGTTTCCATTTTGCACTAGGGCCCCTAGATATTTTCCCTCCTTCACAACTATACCCTTGGTTTGCGCTAAACACCCCAAAAAGATTCGGCCCTTTGCAATCCTACCCTTGGCCGTGGGGGCGGTGCGGTGGCCGAATCCGGCGAGGCGGCGGCGCTCCCCGCCGGGGAAGGGGTCGGGTTCGACCACATGCTCACCTAGGATCGGGTGGTGGCCGTAGTTGGGGCGGAGGGGTCCCCGGTGAGGGCGCGCGGCGGCGGTCGGCCGTGATGGTCGCGGCGGCTCGGTTTGACGGTGAGTAGGATTCTTGGCTAGGCAATGCGCGAGTGCTCGAGCATCGGTAGGGTCTAGGGACGGGCGGAAGGTGGTTGGTCGGCTCGGGCACGCGTGGAAGGGTCGAGCTCGGCGCGAGGGTGGCAATGGCGGCCGACGGCTCGGTGCCCGCTCGTGGGGAAGCACCGGCGCCTTTTATAGGCCGCGCGCTTGACCGGCGGTGACGGCGGGGTGACGAGGGCCGAGGTGTCGCCGTGCTACGACGCTCCTCGGACGGCGCGCGTACGGCCGGACCGCGGACGTACCGGCGGTCCGAGGCGTGCGCGACGTTCGTACGGCGCGCGGCGACGGGGAGGCGCGTGGTGCGGGGCAATCGAGTCGGCTTGGGGGAACGGCGACGGCCGGGGAAGGCGCGTGGCCCGGGGATAGCGGGCGCCTCGGCGGCGGTGGCCTCGGGCGTGGACGCCGAGGGGTTCGAAGAGTGGCCGCGCTCAATAGGTTTATTCCTAGGGCCACGTAAAGAAGCTTACCATTCTTTCAAGTTCTCGAAGTGCTAAGAACTTTCGGTGGTCCGAAACCCGTAAACAAGCTTTCCAAGAACTAAAAGACTACTTGTCCAACATGACAAAGATGTGCCCTCCCGAACCAAGATCGCCACTTCTCCTATACGTGTCCGCATCAAATTCTACAGGTGAGCGCCGTATTAGTGCAAGAAAAGGAAGAAGGAAAGCTCAAACGCATTCTTGTATATTTCGCTTCGAAGCCCCGTCCGGCTCAAAAATCTTCTATTTCGAGTTGGAAAAGATTACATATGCGGTCATCATGGTCGCGAGGAAATTGAGACACTACTTCGAGGGTCACATGATAAGGGTCATCAGCAATCAACCACTGAGTGACTTGTTCGCAAATAGAGAGGCATCTACCCGAATAATCAAGTGGGGTGCTGAACTCTTAGAATACATCATGCATTTCGAGAGAAGAAGCGCGATAAAATCTCAAGTCTTGACAGACTTTGTCGTGGATTGGACTTCACCAACTCAAAATCTTGATGAAGAAATACCTACACCTTGGATAGTGTAGTGTGATGGAGCTTGGTGCTACAAGGGAGTTGGAATTTCAACGGTGGTAACATCTCCGGCGGGAGTCGTGATAAGATACGCATCACGACTCATATTCGCGAATAATGAGCACTCCACTAACAACACAACAGAATATGAAGCCTTACTCCTGGCACTGAGAAAGATGAAAGCCTTGGGTCAGCAAACCTTCATAATCAGGACAGATTCAAAAGTTATCCAAGAACATATCAAGAAAGAAAGTGATGCAAGGAATCCTGTCTTGATGAAATACCTTGAAAAAGTCGAGAAATGGAAAGGCATTTCAAAGGTTATTCAAAGTGCAACATATTCCAAGAGATGACAACAACGAAGGCATAAACCGGCGAAAGCAAGCAATCCGGAAATCAAGAATTGCCTCCCGATGTGTTCTTCGAAATCATCGATAACCATCTATCAAGGAATAAAGGCCGAAAACCGTGAATGTTGTGGAAACCCCCAATTGGAGAGCAGTAAATCATGGCTTATCCGAGAGGCCATTATGAACCACAAGATGAGTTGGAAGAAAAAAGGTTAAAACAAAGGGCAAGCAGCTATGCAGTGGTAAATGGAGAGCTGTACAAATCGGGAGTCACTGAGCCTTAGCTAAGGTGCATCACCTCCGAAAAAGGCCTTGAACTTCTCAGAGAAATCCACAGTGGATTTTGTGGTGCACACATAGGCACCAGGACTCTAGCAGCAAAGGCGATAACGCAGGGATTCTATTGGCCTACCATAAACATAGATGCGAAAGCACTGGTCCGGCAATGTGAAGCATGCCAGAAAATGGCGAATCAACAAAATCTACCATCCATGCCAGTTCATCTGATTCCACCATCGTGGCCACTGCAAAGGTGGGGGATGGATCTAATTGGACCATTGCCAACGGCTCAAGGAAATTGCAGATTCACGGACCGTTGTCGTCGACTATTTCACGAAGTGGGTAGAGGCGAAACCACTCGCGAACATCAAAGCACCTACAATTCATAAGGTCTTCCGCGGAACATAATGCGCAGATTTGGAGTTCCGAGAGAACCGACTATCGACAATGGGAAACGGTTCGATCGTTACACTTTCAAAGAATATTGCAAATCCTTGGGCACTCATGCGAAATTCTCATCAGTGTATCATCCGCAGTCCAACGGAGCAGTTGAAAGGGCAAATGATCTGATATTTTCAGGAATCAAGACGTGCTTGTTCGATCAAAAGAAGGGTAAATGGATAGATGAATTGCTGAAAGTGATCTGGTCTCACAACACCACTGTGTCCAGGGCAATAGGTTTCACACCGTTTCGCTTGCTCTTCGGCACAGAAGCAATGACATCAGAGGAAATCAAGAATGAAAGCATGAGAGTACTAAAAGCAAAAGAAATCGAAGAAGTTGACCAAAAAGTAGAAAAGGACATGATTGAGCTGACAATCCTTGAAGCTGCTGAGAACGTCGAGAAGTACCAGAAAGAGACCAAGGCATGGAAAGACAAGAAAGTGGTTACAAAAGACATCAAAACTGGCGATTTGGTGTTGAAAAGAAAGAAGAACTGGGAAAACCCAGGGAAACTTCATGAATCGTGGGAAGGACCATACATAGCAAAAGAAACAGATATGTCAAGGGCTTTTCATTTGCTAGAACAGATCGGGTGAAGAATTGCCATATTCGTGGAATGCCGACAACTCGAAAAGGTACTACCCTTAAGAGTTCTAAAATTAGGTAGGATTTAATTTAGAATATTTTTCATTTTTCGTAAGTTTACTCTCTAGAAAACCTAAAAGCCGAATCACGAGTCTATAAGTGATTCCGGGGAAAAAAAGTTAGCTTTCTTTTTCACATTTACATTATAATAAGGAGGACCGTACTCTTTTCCTTGCAAAGGGGGCTCTAAATCAAGAGGCAAGGTTTTTAACGAGGCGGATCCTATGTAAATACTCTTTGTGAAATATATGAAAAGAGTCTTCTCCCACATCGTGCATCTTTTTTAAGAATTCCATCATGTGAAAGAAAAAATCGTGAAAAGGCTCCGTGATAGCCGAAATTCCATCATGCGAAAGAAAAATCGTGAAAAGGCTTCGTGATAGCTGAGATCCTACCATGTGAAAGAAAAATTCGTGAAAAGGCTCGTGATAGCCGAAATTCCATCATGTGAAAGAAAAATTCGTGAAAAGGCTCCGTGATAGCCGAAATTCCATCATGTGAAAGAAAAATTCGTGAAAAGGCTCGTGATAGCCGAAATTCCATCATATGAAAGAAAAATTCGTGAAAAGGCTCCGTGATAGCCGAAATTCCACCATGTGAAAGAAATTTCGTGAAAAGGCTCTGTGATAGCCGAAATTCCACCATGTGAAAGAAAAATTCGTGAAAAGGCTCCGTGATAGCCGAAATTCCATCATGCGAAAGAAAAATCGTGAAAAGGCTTCGTGATAGCTGAGATCCTACCATGTGAAAGAAAAAAATTCGTGTGAAAGGCTCCCTGATAGCCAGAATTCTTCGTGAAAAAAAGAAAAAAGTTCGTGTGAAAGGCTCCCTAATAGCCAGAACTCCATCGTGAAAAAAGAAAAAAGTTCGTGTGAAAGGCTTCTTGATAGCCGGAATTCCATCGTGAAAAAAGACAAAAGTTCGTGTGAAAGGCTTCTTGATAGCAAGAATTCCATCGTGAAAAAAGAAATTTCGTGTGAAAGGCTTCGTAATAGCCAGAATCTTATTGTGAAAAGAAGAGTTTGTAAAAAGGCTTCGTGATAGCCTGAGGCTCCGTGAAAGCCTAAATCCCACCGTCAAAGGGATTCCCACCGAAAGGCCTGAGACAACAATAAGTTGTAGCCCGAGTTTCCATCATGATAATTAATGGTAATTGCGGATAAGCGAATGTATATGTCATTTTGTAAGAATTTTTTGGCGAGAAACTCATGAAAATTTTTCGCGATGAATATGTTTCGTTGAAAAGGCAAGGGGCTCGAATGAGGATTCGCAGAAAATCAAGGTTGAAGCAACCGAGGGTTGCAATATCAACCAGGGCAAGCATGCCAAGCGATCAAGTCCACAAAATTCGTAAACAAATTTTGTCGACTTGCTTCATAGTGTTCACAATTTTAAAACTTGCGAAAATTTCTTAGAAATACATGTAACCAAGACGGCCGCATAACATTAAGGTTTCTTTAACTTGCCTCGAGATTTTCATGCAAAACGGCAAGGTTGGGGAAGGGTGACGTTTTTTCTCAAGAAAACATTTTTATTGCCTTATTTGCATAAAAATCTTAACTTAGCATCGTCAAGATTACATTGAGAATTACAAACTCTAGAATGAGAGTTCAACAACGTGCCCCGGTTCGCGATCGTTATTCTCTCGCAACATCGCTAGCATAGGCGAAGTCGAGCCCGGTAGTGATGGGGCTAAGGGGCTCCGTCTTCGGGATCCTTGGAGAGCTCGAGTTCGCGCAGCAGTGGAGTTCTTGTCTTTGCGAAGAAGGAAAAATGAGGAAAGATCAAAACAACCCATAAAAAATTTGAGTGAAGCTTCAAGCCAAAAATCCAAGAAGTCTTGCTGCGGATGAGCTTCCTTGAACAAACGCCATGCTTCACCACTAACAAATATGTTCCCACGATGAGTTCGTAGTGGCATCACATCCTGCACAGGCCCAACTTCCAGGACCTGCGCAGGTTAAAGTTTACAAGACAGCTTGTTCAGACAAAATGTTACAGCCTAATAAATTTACATATGTACACAACGACCACGAGGGGCAAATGTTTCATAAATGTTTAGCTCCGTGATGTCAACCTTCGGGGAACTCTCTTCATGATCGAGCTTTCTTCAAAGATCGTCACTATTGCTATCGCTATCGCTAGAGTTCTCTTCGTCCGTCCCGCCGGCATCGTCATCTTTGGTAGAGGATTTCGGAGGCGTTGTGCCCTTTCATCGCTTCTCTTCTTCAATTAACTAAGGGAGGCAAAGAAAGAGATATAAGAAAAATCGAATAGAAAACTTTGCGAATTAGCGAAGCGAATAGATCGTTCATAAATCAACCCGGGCAAGCTTAGCACGCGCGATGCTTTTGACAGCCTTCTTTCCCACTAGCGAGACGAGAACTCTCTTGCGAACTTAGACCCGATAGCTTGAACATCTCCATTAGGCCGAAGTCTTGAGGTGCTTAGGGCATCGAGGAAATTGTGGAAGTTTCTCACGAAACTTCACAAGATCAACGCAATCGAAATCGTGAAGAAGCTTCAAGATGCTTTCTACAGAGAAGGCTGCTGCAAAATCGTTAGCACCAGAAATAACCTCGGGGAGCGCTTTGAAATCAGCATCGATCCATTCCATGAATTTAGGAAGTCCTAAGTCAGCAGGGAGTGGCGCAGGACGGACACCAAACTCATTCAGAGATTTTTCATACTCTTCAAACAAATTCTTCAACCTGCTGATAATCTCAGAAATGCTTCTCTCTAAAGCTTCCTTCTGATCAGTTAATGCTCTTTCGAGATCTTGTATCTTTTGTTCCTTTCTGCTCAAAGACTTGGCCAAATCGCTGTTGTTGGTACGAAGATCTTCGGCAGTTTTTAAGGATTTGTCATGATCCTTACGAAGATTCTCGATTAGCCGCAAATCATCGTCATGTGTCTTCTGTAGTTTTTCAAGATCTTTTTTAGACCGGTCAAGTGCCTCTTCAACGCCTTTCTTCTCGTTTTGACAACGCTTAAGGGCTTCCGCCGGTTCGGCTACGTTCTTCTCAAGGTTGAGATTCGCGGCTTGAGCAAGAGCGAAATTGCGTTTAACCTCTTTAGACTCATGAGATAGCTGTTTGTTGACCTTCTCTTGTTCGATAAGCCGTTCAGCAGCAATTTTCCCAAGCATGGAGGATTTGAGGGCATAATCTTCTTGGTACTTCGCAAGTCTGGACGGCGGGTATGAACGAAGAAGATCCTTAAATTCTCAAAAAATTCCATGATTGAAGTCATAAGCAGAAAATCATAAAGCTGAGAGGCACAAGGATTAACGAAAAGAGATGAACCTTTTTCGCTTAGGTTTTGTATGGTGACCTTGTTCCCCGAACTCGCAGAAGATTTACCTAAGGAGTCGTAAGTTTTCTTCAGAGAGGAGCGCGGTTCCTTTCCAGAATCGCGAGCAACTTCCCCGAGCGAGTGAAGTGATTGTCTCGAACCCCCTCCCCTATTTCATCAATAAGCGCGGACGATTTCCAAAGTGTTAAAACCCCGGGTGCGTCACCTTTGTTTCGGGCCACTTCACGGCCAACACTTAGCAATTCACCGCGATGTGACGTACCAAAACTTTTGTTAAAGGCGGCTACGAAGGAGAAGGATCCCGGCCCTCGGGGAGATCTTCGCGAGTCTCAAGCAAGGCAACATCTTGGATGGGCTCATTGCCCTTGTGAATAGTTAGATCAAGATCTCTCGTGAATTCGGGAGATGCCTCCTCTTGAGGATTGGAAGACCGAGGAACAAGCAGTATCCATAGCGAAGAGAGGGAGCCTCGGTAGCAACAAGGGAAACGACTTCCTTCGAATTTGGGGAGCAACATGCGAAAAAGAATCAATGTCCACGAACTCATTTTCGAACCCGATGGGTAGTGTTCATGAAAATTGAATCGTAACAAAGGCCAAAAGAAAGAACCTTTTTGGCTGGACTCCACGAAAAGGTCATCATCGAAAGCGGAGGGGACTCGTCGAACTTCGAAGAGATAACCTTCTTGACGACCTTCTTAGCTTTCTTGTGCCTCATCCGAGCAAGGCCGGAGGCCGCACGGAGTTCAACATCCGAAACTTGTTCGGAAGATCCGCGCTTGCGTTTCGACGACTCGAGAGACTTTGTTTTTGAGGGTACAACACCAGAGGATGTAGTCTCATCGGCAATCGAAAGGCTGCTCTTGGAAGATCTTCTTCTCGGAGCTCCTCGGGGAGCACTCGAGCAAGCGGCAACAACAACGCGCGGTATCTTCGGTTTGCGACACGGGCGTTGAGAGTGAAAAGATTTGTCCCCGCAAACTTAAGAGAATACACGATTTATCCTCCTCTTGTGCTTCACCAAGCTCTTATATGCTTTGTACTCATTCATGGTGTATTCACCAATCATGAGGTTCACTCTCCGTTCGACTTCAAGCATAAAATCGTTGGCACTCGGCCGCTCCTCGGTTGAATGCTGAATTTCGGGAAAGGAACTTCTTGCGCCGCCCGTTAACATTGAAGTTCACGATCTCGGTCGGGGCCCAACCATAATAAATTGGCCAAATTCGGCGGAAAAGAATTCTTTAATAATGTCGCGACCTCCAAGGATAGTACTCGCAAGGTGAAATGCATTCTCGCAACTCCTGATTCCGCCCGATGGTTGTAGGCCACAGTGCTCACAACAGTTAAGGCCTCAATAGGCGAGGAGAGAGGATGAGTTGGACCTTCGTAGCCAGGAATAGTAGACATGTCAACCTTGACATAGAACCAATACGAGCTCCAGTCTTCTGTGAAATTTGTTTTGCAGCGGGGCGCGATCCGAATCCGCGGAATCCCTTTTCGCGTATTCTCGTCGACGAGTGTTGAAAGTGCAAGCATGTATAGTGAGCCTCGTAGAACGCGACCGTCGTCGACCATAATGACACCGGCACGATGACCAACTCAAAAAATCGGGCGAAAGCGTCGGCCCCAAAGTTGCGGCCGAAGGTCTTCATGATCCAAATAAACTTGGACATTTCCAAGAAAGATGTCGGCGAAAGCCGATGAATCTTCACGGAGAAAGCGTCCAAAATCGCGGGAAGAACAAGATCGCGGGGAAATCTTAGTACGCGAGGGTGAAGAAATCGCGGAACACAACAACTTCACTAGCTTCGGGAGTAGGAGTCTGTTCGTCTAGTGGAGCACGTCTGGTACCCATGGGAAAAAACCCAGCAGCCTCGTAATCTCTGATCATGTTGGCTGTAACCTTGGATTCTCCGAAAACAAGAGATGGAGGAAGAGGCCCCGATTGCTTGGCTGTGATGAGATCTTTGACGTCGGCGTCAACATCTCCGACGTCTTCATCGTCTGACCTGACCTCCCCATCTTCGTGACTCCTAGACCCGCTAGCAGCAGGAGATGAGTGCCCTTCTGGGAGTTGTGCGGTTTTAGGATTCAGAACTTCCGGATCGGCCGGAAGGCCAGCTGCATCCAACTCCTTGGTCGTCATAGGTCTGGTAGTACTTTTAGTTCGAGCCACCTGGTTGACAGTAATATAAGTAAGAAACAATAAAGATAGCATTCATAAGAAATAATAAGACAGCATTCGTGAATAAAGTTCGCAAAACAAAAAATACGAATATGATGAAAAGTAGAAACGATAACTAAGTAACAAAGAAAGCAATACCGTAGAAAGTTCGAGGAAGTCTCAAAGCTTCGAACACTTGGTAGCGAGGCGCTTTTCTCGCGAAAGTGCAAATTAAAATTCGGAAGAAAGCGAGGAAGCGGTGAAAAAAATTTTACGGCGACGGCCTTCTATTTATAGGGGCGAGGGGGGCAATTCCACAAATCCGCCTCGATTCGACCGTTGCGAGATTTCTAGAGGACGCGTGTCCTCTCCGACGTTCCGAGGGTGACGTTTTTTTACCGAAATTCTAAGATTTTTGTGGAATCGGATCGTCGGAGTCAACCCGCTTCCCCGAGGGGCTATTGTTGGGGAATTCGGGAAAACTCTGTCACCCTCGAAATGTCGAGTTGCATGAAATTCGTGAAATGAGTTTTTCGGGAATCTCGAACCTGTGAAGATCTGGAATCTTGAACCTGCGAAGCTCCGAAGTTGCAAACTTGCGAAGATCTGGAATCTTGAACTTGCGAAGCTCCGAAGTCGCAAACTTGCGAAGATCTGGAATCTCGAACCTGCGAAGCTCTGATGTTGCGAACCTGTGAAGACCTGAAGTCGTGAACCAGCAAAACCACGAAATCGGAAGTGCGAAATTCGGGAATCTTCTGGAGGTCAAGTTCGGAAGTCGCGGCGCATGAAGGTTTCCCGAATGGGGAGATTCACGAATCGGTGAGAAGCCAAGTCAAAGACGTCATCTCAAAAAGTCGGGGTTTGATGTGTGAACTAGTGGCGAGCTTGTAAATCTATGAGATGTAAAAGACATTCATGTACATGTTCACACTAGGAATATTCCTTGGGTTCGAGGGGGTATTTTTGGAGTGTAAAAGTCCCTTCGTCTCCCTATAAAAGGGGGCGCGAGGGCACGTGTAAAAGGATTCACAACTTTTGAGGTGTGAGAAGTCTTTAGGAGATTCTTTGTCTCCTCTCACTTCATCTGTGTACTTGAACGTTTTGACTTTCCTTGAACTTGTGTTCGGGGGTTTCATCCAAAGTTTCGGACACCCCCAACACCGACCATCGGTCGCGGATGATAGCTAGAACTACGAATCAACTTGGTTCCTAAGCACTCATGTAAGCTGCTCGTCTCGCTCCCGAAATGAGCTACAACCGAGTTCCTCTATCGAGATTATGGTCTTCGGAATTCCATGTAAACGAACTATTTGATCCATGTATATCTGCGTATTGTTGCACTAAATAAGTAGTATGCTTTCGCAATGAAATGGGCGATCTTGGTGAGTCTGTCCACGATAACCCGGATAGAATCTTTCTTTCGTCGTCGGGGTAAACCCACAATGAAGTCCATACTAATGTCATCCCACTTCCACATGGGTATCCACAACGGTTGGAGTACACTGTCGACTTCAAATGGCTTGCTTTTATCCGGTGGCAAGTATCGCACTCGGCTACATACTTGGCTATATCAACTTTCATATTGGACCACCAAAAAATATTCCGTTTCAAATCTTGGTACATCTTAGTGCTGGGGGTGAATAGAGAACTTGGACATATGAGCCTCATCAAAGATTATCTTCTTAACTTCGGGTTGACAAGAACCACAAGGCGTTTTCCAAACCGGATCACATCATTGTGATCCTTTCCGGAAACATGTATACTTGGGATTTCCCTCTCGCTAGTTTCGTTTGATGATTTGTATGTCTTCGTCATCGCGTTGAGCAAGTGACAATTCTATCATAAAGATTGTATTCGGCAACTAAGGGATAAAGATTTCCTTGGTCTACTACTTCCAAGTTAAGTCTTCTCATCTCTTCACATAATGGGTCACTAACCGGCTCCAACTCTAAATGATTACGGTGAACTTTGCGGCTAAGAGCATCCGCAACAACATTTGCTTTCCCGGGGTGATAGTGCACTTCTAGGTCATAATCCTTAATCAACTCAAGCCATCTCCTTTGCCTCATATTCAGCTCGAGCGAGTAAAGATATATTTGAGACTCTTGTGAACAGTGATGATATTGCAACGATTGCCCATTAGATAATGTCTCCATATCTTGAGAGAAGGGACAACCGCTGCTACCTCTAGATCATGGGTGGGATAATTGATCTCATGGGGTTGAAGTGCTCGTGAAGCATAGGCAATGACTTGGCCCTCTTGCATAAGAACACAACTGAGACCCGTGCCAGATGCGTCACAGAAAACTTCAAAAGGTTTAGAATTATCTGGTTGTACTAGCACCAGGGCTGAAGTTAAGTGCTGCCTCAGTGTGTGGAAGGCTTTCTCACATGCTTCACTCCACACAAATTTTACTCCTTTCTTGAGCGGGTTCGGTCATAGGTTTAGCGATTTTGGAGAAGTCCGGAATGAATCGACGGTAGTAACGTGCCAAACCTAAGAAGCTCGCGGATGCGGTGTACGAACTTGGGTGGTTTCCAATCCATCACCTCTTGGACTTTGCTAGGATCTACGGAGATACCATCTTTGGAAATAGTGTGGCCCAAAAATTTCACACTATTCAACCAGAATTCACATTTGGAGAACTTAGCGTAAAGCTTATGATCTCGCAAACGCTGAAGAACAATTCGGAGATGTTTGGCATGCACTTTCTCGTTTTTGGAATAGATAAGGATATCATCGATGAAGACCACTACGAATTTGTCGAGCTCTGTCATAAACACGGAGTTCATGAGGTACATGAAGTAGGCTGGGGCATTTGTGAGACCAAAGGACATCACTAAGAACTCGTAAAGACCATAATGAGTGGAGAAAGCAATTTTAGGAATGTCACAAGGTCGAATTTTGATTTGGTGGTAACGGAACAAAGATCGATCTTGGAGAAAACTTTGTCTCCCGGCCAATTGATCAAAGAGAACATCAATTCGGGGAAGAGGATATTTGTTCTTGATGGTCACCGCATTGAGCGGTCCGTAATCTACACATAGCCTCAAGCTACCATCTTTCTTTTTGACAAAGAGAGCGGGACAACCCAACGGAGAAGAGCTCGGGCGAATATAACCCTTATCTAACAACTCCCGGAGTTGGTTTTTCGGTTCGGCTAGCTCTTTGGGAGGCATACAAGAAGGTCGTTTAAAAATGGGTGCGAGCCGGTTGGAGTTCAATTACAAACTCGACATCTCTCGTCCGGTGGCATTCCGGGTAATTCATCCGGAAAGACATCTGGATACTCACAAACTACTGGAATTTCATCAAGATGGGAGGTAATGGTCACATAGGCACAAGAGTCATCACCGTCCTTGAAAGGTAGGTACAAGGTAGTGTGCTCGACCGTAGGTGAATTGATCTCTACAACTCTATCCGGTATATCCGAACCACTTTATGTTGGGTCATCCGGTCCATACCCAAGATAACATCCATGCTCGCCAAATTTATGGCTATAAGATTGGATTGAATAGTTTTACTTCTCATCTTTAAAGGAACTCCAAAGTCTAAGGTGTGAGAAGAGATGTTTCCACTCGGTGTGATAATTTTATAAGACGATTTGGTATGGGATCCTATTAAACCCAATTTTCCTAATAGATTTTCACTTAGGAAACTCGTGGGTAGCTCCGAGAATCAAATAAAATCTTAACGAGAGTATCATTGATAGAGAATGTTCCCGTGAGCACCGAAGCTCCCTCCGGAACATCACTCATGGTGGTGAAGTTCAGCTTGCCTTGGCGGACTTGCATCATCGGCTTCTTAGCCGGAGTGGCGGGCTTGTTTCCCGCACCTTGATTCGCCGATTAGGCTTGTTCGCCTAGGCTTGGGGCAATCAACGATGTAGTGCCCCGACCGACCACAATTGAAACAACGGCAATCACCGATGTTACATGGGGATACATTAGGCTTTGGAGCCTGCTGCAGAGTGTTGCGGAACCGGAAGTTCCGAAGGTTTGCCCCGGGATGGCTTCATCGTCCGGCGTCCGGTTGAAGATTACCGGGATGGGTTTGGAACATTCTTTTTCACAAAGCGAAACTTCTTGTTAGTTCCGCTGCCGGAGCAAAACCAAACGGCCTCTTCTTATCCCTATGGGCCTTTTTCACGGCATCCTCTTGGGATATAGCCTTGTTCACGAGCTCATGAAAATTTTCCGGCTCGAGCAAGTTCGGTCGCTCATACAACTTGCCATCTAGCCCATCACGGAACCTTTCCATCTTCTTTGCATCGGTATCTACGTGATGTCCGGCGTATTGGCAAAGGTTGTTGAACTTCTTGGTGTAACGGTACACCGTATCGGATCCCTACCGAGGGCCAATAACTCCCTCATCTTCCTATCCATCAATCCCTTAGGAGTGTGATGGTTCTTGAAAGCTTGCTTGAAATCATTCCAAGTGACAAGACGCCCTTGCCGCATAGTCTTGAAGTTATCCCACCACATCAAGGCTTCTCCTCGCGGTTGCGAGTTGTGAAGTTGGCTTTGTTCTACTCGAGCAAGGCATCACAAACGCAGAGAACTTTGCCTTGATGGCCTTGATCCAAGCCTCGGCTTCCGGGGGGGTCTTCCGCCTTAAAGAAGGTCGGTGGCTTCATCCCGATGAAGCGAGCATACGTGGTGACCCGATTAGGCCCCTCGTGATTGGCCCCATGTGACGGCCATCGGTTCATCCGCCGAGTGATCTGCTGCTGCGTCTGCAGGATCTGGCGCAACACCTCGGTTTGAGTGGCCATGAAGGCCTCCGACGGTGTCATGGGCGGCGGCGGCGGCGAGTCACTACTTCCGGTCGCTCCAAACCCATTGGGAGAGGCCGCGCGTGGGTTCCACCATCCGAAATGCGAGCCTTTATTAGACACATAGCCAAAATCTTACTTAGAAAATGATGAAAAGTGCAACCATGCTCGACAATAGCTCATTTGCCTTCATAGATGATTGCGGCAACGGTCGTAAGATATCACATAGCCAAATTAGATTCACAAAATCATTCTTTCACATAGTTAGTAGATATGATAACTCAAGTGCCTTGAGCTGGCTTTCAACCTCGCAGCGAATTTTTCCATCTTGCGTGCCCGGAAAGGCAATGTGCAGGAAGCTACCTAGCTGTTTTGGCAATTGACCGACACTCACGGAACGTCGTAGTTCTCTCATTACTTATGCAGAAATGCTGAATTTTGGCGAGCGCGGTTGTTGTAACATTTTGTTCAACTTGGGCATACAATGCGTAACAAGATTTGAACAATTTGGTTAAGCACAATGAACTCAATTCAAGTCACAATAAGCTTAAGCATTCTTTATTACAGCACGACGGATAAAGGGTCCAAGGACACTACAAGACTCAAGTCTGAAAACATCGTGATACAACAAGGTTACAGCGTAGTCACACCGCACGAAAGCATACCGCTAAGTCGACTATCACGGTCACCCCGAAGGTGACACCTAGGAGCACAATTCTTCTTATTGTCGTGCTCGGCAACCTAGTTGCCAACGGAAGCACCACTAACGGTAGGTGAAGCCGGTGGGGTCGATAACGGCGGTCTGCTCGACTCGTCCGGTCCGGACCGGACTATCCCCGCTGCTCCTCCGGAGGTACCGTACTTGGAGGTAGCGGTTGTAAGGCCACTATGTCCGTAAGGCTGCAACCTCGCACCTTGGTGTGACGCCCCGAGTTTTTAATTACCGTCATTAACCCTTAACAGTAGGTCAAATGGTTAACCGTGGTCAAACCTAGGTCAACCTCGGGCCCTCACCTCGGAAAACTCACTAACACACCCTAGTGACCCTAAATGAATAGTAAACACACTTGTGGGGCCAACCCATGGTCAAAGGTTGGGTCAAACCCCTTGCCACCCCAGGTGTCCACAGTGTCTGCGGAACTTTTGCCGCGTTCTCCAAAATTCACCTAAACACATAAAATTCTACCTTTAGGAAAGTTGTAGGTCTTGATGAGGGACACAACTTTCATGTAGATTGGCATTTCAAATTTTGAGGGAAAAAACTTGAAAAATCCATTGCAAGGCGGAAAACACTGTTTGCCAAAACAGCTGACATTCAAAGTTGGCATTCAAATAATTTCAAATCTAGGCGTAAAAACCCTATATAGCCTTTGTAGAAAATATTGTTGGTAGTTAGATCTACAACTTTGGCATTCATCACTTGGTCGACTTTTATACAAAATTTTGGAGCAAATTTATTTCAAAGGTTGCCCGGTGAAACGGTTGGGGCCGGAGCGCGCCGCGCGCGCGACGCCGCGCGCGCCCGTGCGCCGCCCGTCGCCGGCCGCGCGCCGCCGGCCCCGCGTCCGCGCCCGCGCCTCCCGAGGCCGCGCCCGGCCCAATGCGCTCCATCCCGAGGTCTCGCGCGCCCCAACACGTCCCCTGCCCCAAGGCACGCCGAGTCCGCGCCGGCCACGCCGCCGTACTCGCGCGCGCCACGGACCAATTTTATTGCGGATCGGTCCGCAGCCTTAGAAAATTCCTAGAAATTCATAGAAAAATCAGAAAAATCTCAAACCAATTTTGTAGGGTTCAGGATGATAAATCCCACCTCTTTTGTTATATACTCATGGCTAGATTTTAAATAGTTTTAGTAGGAAAAATACAAATGTGTTAAAACTAGATCTATCATAACTTGAAATATATAACTCCTCTGTAGCCATATTTTGGATATGTTGTGTGTTAGGATATGATTAGATGCTGTGCCAAAAATTGCACAAAGTTATGCAGTAGATCTTGCTAGATAAATTCTTTTCCATTCCCGCAAGAATCGCTTAGATGATTTTTCCTATTAAATATATTTATGTTCTTGATCTCAACTTGTGCACACTGTCTTGTAATGCCAAAATGCACATCTTGTGAATTAATCATGATTTTGGATTAACAGAAATAATTATTCTTTATTTATGCATGTTTTCCTTTGTAAATTAATAAACCAAGTTCAGTAGAGGTTCCATGTGAACATGCTGGTTCTTTAGACTTGTTTAGGGCCGGAGAGCTTGCACAAGAAAGTTTGGAGCAGATTGATGCTTATTTATTTTTGTATGCATTTACTTGAATCACTAGCTAGCTTTGTTATTTTCCATAATATTTAATTTCCTAACATCCAACACTTACATGTGGGTTCAATGGGCTAGGATAGGTGCTAGTAGGCTTAAGAAACACTCATTTAATTTTTGGTAATTTAATTGGTTAATAAAAAGCTTAAAAGCCTTTTTAATATTAAAGGGAAATTAAATAAAGAAAAATCCCCAATTAATTCTTTTTCCTTTTTGAAAAGTATTATTTAATATAATTAAAAGATAATTAATTATCATCACCGATAAGAAATTAATTCATAAATAAAAATATTAATTACAACTTTATTGGTGAAGATAAAAGGAAATGAAGCTTTCACATGAAATGATAAGCTTAATAAAAACCTTTATTCAAATATGGAATAAAAGAGGAACCCATGTACAACCAATAACCTTCCTAAAAGAGAAACATTAGATGAATGCTTGTTAAGGTGAATATGACCAACCCGAGTTGGATAAGACAACAAACTATCACATCACCTAAAGTGCATTGCATTCCGTGTAGATCTTCCGGACGGAGATTACTCCCTTGTCCCGAAACCGAGGAAGGAGGAGCGGAAGGTTCTCTCGCAAGTAAGTGGAAGTACTCGACACCGAGGGTGCCCAAGCTAACCTAGCTGACGAAGGCAAGCTCCGGTGCATCTAACCTAGTTTTAAAATTCTTTATTCAATTATCTATGAATGATTGTGCATTTACGTTCAGGATTTGAATGAAACCCTAGATGCATGATCCCTAGGTACCTTTTGTCCTTTCGGGTGGCTTTCGGGTGGCTTAAATAACCTATGGTTTATTTTGCTAACTTCCAAGACATTACTTTATGCCGGACTTACTTTCTTGCACAACCAAACTAGGAGCCACGTGTTTTATACGTGTGCTGTTCCGCATCACGGGAATTGCGAGGGTTGATGGAGTGATCCATTCCACGGATCCCATCTTCGCGTCTGTTTGTGAGTTGTGTGTCGCCACGTGTCTCATACGTGTGCATTCCGCATGTCGCTCATGCGAGGCAAGGATACACTCCATTCGAACGGAGGGTGTCCAAGGTTGGACGCTGTCCATGCAGCGGCTTAACGCATGGGTGCCGTTTCTATAGTGAACGGTAATGTATGTGGACGCTTTCGTGACATGCCGGCACGAAAGGTTCGTTTTCTCGCAGTACATAACAGCGCTTCGTTAGTCGATAAGCGAGTACCGTATAGCTCTCGACTAGATATTATAGGGAGAGACGAATAAAAGCCTTGCCACCGGCACTAACTTCGATTTTTTGCTTGATTGCCATGTGAGGTCGAATAGGACATCTTGCATGCATATTAAAAATCGAAACAACTAAATTGGACCCAAAAATCGAATTCCATATGTTCTCTAAGGAAGTTTATGCTAGTGTGTGCTTTTTATAAACTAGAGTACCTCTCCTACCTAGCCGTCATGCTGCCGAAATTTTTGAAAAATTTGTTTACCTTGTGCTAGGTGTAATTATACCAAATTATTAAAAATAATTGCTCCTCAACTAGTTATCTTGTAATAGCAAATCTCAATCCTAGTTTCGTTGGGTTGGTTCACACTTCCCTAGGCACATCCAAGTTAAGGACCATTCATCTTGTTTCCTTGATCGATACTCAACCTTAAAAGGCTTAATTAAAAGTATTAAAGGTTTAATTTAAAACTTGGGAAATTTTTGAGGTTTCTGGATTTTTGGTTATGAATTTTTATTCACAGCTGCCAGAACTTCACCATTTGACATGCCGTTCTCTTTGAGATCTGACATGAGTTACATTTGTGTACAGATGGATTTCCCCGTGTTCCACCAGTTCGACGCTGACGGTACGATCCGTACCAACGGGTTGCACTGGGAGGGTTTTCCGCGCCTGGCGTGGGAAGCACTCAGTGCCGCAGGCTACCTCACCCCACCGACTTACGAGGTGAAGGAGTTTGAGCTCTTTGGCATTCCTCACCGCAGAGTGATCGTTATCGTTCGCCACACCCGGACCACGCCGATCGGTTTGACTTGAGCTTTATCTACCGGGGTTTTATCACTCACGAGTCCGTGGAGTCGCCCGCCCTAAGAGTGTTGACGGACTTCGTGACCACAACCCCACCGTGGTAGCTCTTTCTCCGTTTGGACCGTTTCCCCGCCGTGAGTCCTCATGACCCGGCCTTGGTTGGACCGTATGGACCACCTACGGGAGCTACCGACCCCGGCGAGCCGTTGGATGTTACCCGGACGCTTGCCCGTTGCCCGAACGTGGTCTTCACACTTCGTGGGCCGCATTATAACACCGCGGCGATTATTGCACAGCCGCTTGGAGGCATCTAGGCGCGATTGGGAGCGGCTTTCGGAAAGCACGCCGGCGACTCGAACTTCACGCTTACCCGTGTGCTGCGGGAGAACGACAGGCTACATGCTAGGAGGTTCCGGTTGGAGCTCGAGAGATGTGACCGCCTACGAGAGGATCGTGGATGCGGGAGGTGGAGAACCATGCACTAGAGGAGGATGCCGACGCTCACGAGATAGAGAGGCTGACACTACTGCAGAACATTGCTGAGATGCAGGAGCACGTGCGGGGAGGCCGAGGTACGGGTGGCGCCTTGCAGCTATAGTGGCCTTACGGCCCACCGCCCCCGCATAGGCACACCGGAGGAGCAGCAGGCTGTGTCCGGTCTGGATCAGACGAGCCAGGCAGGACCACCGCTACCGACTCCCCCAGCTTCGCCTTCGTACAGTGGTGCTTCAGTGGGCAACTAGGTTGCCGACAGCATGGATGAGGAGGATGTCGATCCGATCGAGTTGTCTTGAGATGTTTAGAGTAGTGGCTTGACAGCACGTCTTCGTGCCAAGCACTGCTTGTATCGTGTCATGTCATGTTGTTTCAAATTCGAGTTGTAATGTCTTTGAACCTTGTTCTATCATGTTGTAATAAAGAATGCTTAAGCTTGTATGCTTTAAGTAAATTTCGTTGTCATTCAAATTTGAAATTTTCATGCGTTGAATACCGGATCCTTGGATAAATCGTTGCAAATGACCACGCTTGTCAATGTTGCATTCTCTCCTAAAAACGTTGGTAAACCAAAGCATTTTTAGGAACATCACTCGTTGCCGCCGAATAAGTGCTCGTTCGTATACCACCTTCGCCGGTATCCGAAATAACGATGATCGTTCGAGAGTAATTATGAGCCATGCAATTGAGTAATCGCCGTCCTAACCGTGTTGAGAAGAACGATTCTATGAATCTTGGTGGCTATAGAATATTGTTGATTGTTGCTTGTCCTCATTGTTTAAGTATTAATGAGATGTGATTATGCATGATCGTGCTTGTCATCATTTGGAGTAAGCTTTTGGTTATCTCACTAATAAAGCTCACTTTTCAGATGGTGGGAACCACGCGCAGCTCTCCCAACGGTTTCGGAGCGAGTGGTAGTGGTGACTTGCCACCACCCCCGCCCATGACACCGACGGAGGCCTTCATGGCCACCCAAACCGAGGTGCCGCGCCGCATCCCGCGGACGCAAAGCAGCAGATCGCCCAGCAGATGAACCGAGGGCCGCCACACATGGCCAACCACGAGGGGCCTAACCAAGTCACCACGTATGCCCGGTTCATCGCTATGAAGCCGTCAACCTTCGCTAAAGCGAGAAGACCCCCCGGAAGCCGAGGCTTGGGTCAAGGCCATAGAGGCAAAATTCTCTCGCCTTTGTGTTGCCTTGCTCCGAGGAGAACAAAGCGAACTTCGCGGCCGCCGCAACCGCGAGGGGGAAGCTTTGATGTGGTGGGGACCACTTCAAGTCAATGCGGCGAGGCCACGCTATGACTTGGGAAGAGTTCAAGCGAAGCTTTCAAGAGCCACCACATCCCCAAGGGTTTGATGGACGAGGAAGATGCGGGAGCCGTTGGCCCTCCGTCGTGATCCGACTCGGTGTACCGCTATGCTCGAAGTTCAATAGCTTGTGTTAGTATGGTGGGCATCACATTGATACCGATGCCAAGAAGATGGAGAGGTTTCGTGACGGGCTTGATGGCAAGCCGTATGAGCGCCCGAATCGCTCGAGCCCGCTAACTTCCATGAGCTAGTGAACAAGGCTATCTTGTAAGAGGATGCTATGAAGAAAGCCCATGGGGACAACAAGAGGGTGTCCGGTTTCACCCCGAGCGACGGAACGAACAAGAAGTTTCGCTTTGTGAAGAAGGAAGCTCCCGGCCCATCCCGGCAATCATCAAGCGGACACCGGACGATGAAGCCACCCCGGGGGCAAACCCGACGGGAACTTCCAGTTCTGCCGTGCCCACAGCAGGCTCCAAAGCCTAATGCACCCCCTCGCGATGTTGGAGATCGTCGTTGCTACAACTGTGGCCAGCCAGGGCACTACATTAATGAGTGTCCCAAGCCCAGCAGATCAAGCCCAACCCGTAGAGTCGGGGTACGGAAGCAAGCCTACCACTCCGGCCAAGAAGCCTATGGTGCAAGTGCGCCAAGGCAAGCTGAACTTCACTACGATGAGTGACATCCCAGCAGGAGCTCCAGTACTCATGGGTACATTCTCTATCAATAACATTCCTGTTAAGGTTTTATTTGATTCGGGAGCCACCCATAGTTTCATAAATGAGAGCCTACTAGACAAATTGGGTCTAAGAGGAGTACAAACAAAATCTGCTTATAAAATTACCACACCTGGTGGAAACATCACGTCTCAATTAGTGACTTTTGAAGTTCCTCCGAGACTAGGAAGTAGGGTTATTCGATCTAATCTTATAACCATCAAATTGGGAAGCATGGATGTTATCTTGGGTATGGAATGGATGAATCAACATAAGGTGGTTCTAGATATATCGGATAGGGTCGTAGAGATCAACTCTCCTACGGTCGGGCACACTACCTTGTACCTACCTTTTCGGGACCGGGACGTACCGACTCTTGTGCCTATGTGACCATTATATCCTCTCTTATGAAATTCTAGTAGTGTGTGAGTACCCGGATGTCTTTCCCGATGAGTTGCCGGTATGCCACCGGACGGAGATGTCGAGTTTGTGATCGAACTCCGGCCCGTACCGCACCCATTTCCAAAAGACCTTATCGCATGCCACCTAAAGAGTTAGCCGAACTAAAGACCCAACTCCAAGAATTGTTAGATAAGGGTTATATTCGCCCGAGCTCTTCTCCTTGGGGTTGCGCCGCTCTCTTTGTCAAAAAGAAAGATGGTAGCTTGAGAATGTGCGTAGATTATCGACCACTCAATGCAGTCACCATCAAAAACAAATACCCGCTTCCTCGAATCGATGTTCTTTTCGATCAATTGGCTGGTGCCAAAGTCTTCTCTAAGATCGATCTTCGTTCTGGCTACCACCAAATCAAGATTCGACCTTGCGACATTCCTAAAACCGCTTTTTCCACTCATTATGGTCTTTACGAGTTCTTGGTCATGTCTTTCGGACTCACTAATGCGCCTACCTACTTCATGTATCTCATGAACTCCGTGTTCATGACGGAGCTCGATAAATTTGTCGTGGTCTTTATCGATGATATTCTTATCTATTCTAAGAGCGAGGAAGAGCACGCCAACCATCTCCGAGTTGTCCTTCAGCGTTTGCGAGATCACAAGCTCTATGCTAAGTTCTCCAAATGTGAATTCTGGTTGAAAAGTGTGAAATTCTTAGGGCACACCATTTCCCACGATGGTATCTCTCCGTAGATCCTAGCAAAATCCAAGAGGTGATGGATTGGAAACCACCCAAATCCGTACATCAAATCCGCACTTTCCTAGGATTGGAAGGATACTACCATCAATTCATTCCCGACTTTTATAGAATCGCAAAACCCATGACCGAATTACTCAAGAAAGGAGTGAAATTCGTGTGGAGTGAAGCATGTGAGAAAGCTTTTCACACCCTCAGACAACATCTAACTTCAGCCCCAGTGCTAGCTCAACCCGATAATTCCAAACCGTTTGAAGTCTTCTGTGACGCATCAGGCACGGGTCTCGGCTGTGTCCTTATGCAAGAAGGCCGAGTCATTGCCTATGCTTCACGGGCACTTCGACCCCATGAGCTCAATTATCCTACCCATGATCTTGAGTTAGCTGTTGTTGTTCATGCCCTCAAGATATGGGGACATTATCTAATGGGTAATCACTGCAATATCTTTACCGTCCACAAGAGCCTCAAATACATCTTCACCCAGTCAGAATTGAATATGAGACAGAGAAGATGGCTTGAGTTGATTAAAGATTATGATCTAGAAGTGCACTATCACCCCGGCAAAGCAAATGTTGTTGCGGATGCGCTTAGCCGCAAAGATCATTGCAACCACCTAGAGTTGGAGCCGTCGGTGAACCCTTGTGTGAAGAAATGAGAAGGCTCAACTTAGAAGTGGTACCGCAGGGAATTCTTTATGCCTTGACGGCATAGTCAAACCTATATGACAGAATTGTCACCGCCGCCGCAATGATGCGGATATTCAAACCATCGGGCGAGAAACTAGCGAAGGAGACCCCAAGTATACTTGTTTCCGGAAGGACCACCGGGATGTGGTCCGGTTTGGGAAACGTCTAGTGGTCCCCGTTGACCCGTAAATTAAGAAAGACATTCTAGATGAAGCTCACAAGTCCAAATTCTCTATTCATCCCGTAGTACCAAGATGTACCAAGATCCGGCGTAACTTTCGGTGGTCCAATATGAAGGTGGATGTAGCCAAGTATGTAGCCGAGTGCGATACTTGCCACGGGATGAAAGCAAGTCATTTGAAATCGGCAGGAGTACTCCAACCCCCGTCGATACCTATGTGGAAGTGGGACGATATTAGTATGGATTTCATTGTGGGTTTACCCCTAACCGCTAGAAAGAAGGACTCCATTGGGGTAATTGTGGATAGACTCACCAAGACCGCTCACTTCATTGCCGTGCACACCACTTACTCCGTACAACAATATGCGAGTTGTACGTGGACCATATAGTTCGTCCGCATGGAATACCAAAGACTATAATCTCCGATAGAGGGACTCGGTTGTAGCCCGTTTTTGGGAACGATTGCATGAGTGTTTGGGGACTCGGCTACTCCGTAGTTCCAGTTATCATCCGCAGACCGATGGTCGACGGAGAGGATAAATCAGATTCTAGAGGACATGTTGAGAGCAAGCATCTTGCACTTTGACAAGAGTTGGGACAAGTGTTTGTCTTTGGCAGAGTTCTCTTACAATAACAGCTATCAAGCCAGCTTGAAAATGGCACCGTTCGATGCTCTATACGGACGTAGATGCCGCACTCCGCTGAATTGGTCAGAAGCCGGAGAGAGAACACTATTTGGACCGAGTTAGTTAAAGAGGCCGAAAAAAGGGTGCAAGTGATAAGAGAAAATTTGAAGATGGCACGGATGAGGCAAAAGAGTTACCATGACAGGGGAACCGCACCTCGACACTTTGGAGTGGGAGATTATGTGAATTTGAAAGTATCCCCCACCAAAGGTGTGCAAAGGTTCGGAGTCAAGGGAAAGTTAGCCCCGCGCTACATTGGACCATATGAAGTTATAGAAGTATGTGGACCCGTGGCTTACCGTATCCAATTGCCAGAACGGTTTTCCGCAGTTCACAATGTGTTCCATGTAACTCAGTTGAAGAAGGGAATGCCTGTTCCGGAAAATGAAATCATCACGGAAGCTAATGCTTGGATCGAGCCGGATTTTTCGCTCGTCGAGCATCCATTAAAGGTACTAGACCAAAAAGAGCGAAAGACCCGAAGGCAAACCGTGCGAATGTACAAGATCCAATGGAGCCATCACACGGAGGAAGAAGCCACATGGGAGACGGAGGATTATCTTAACACCAAGTATCCGGGCTTCCTCCAATCTCGAAACAGTGAGTCCTTCTCCCCATCTCTTCATTGTCAAATCGAATCTCGGGACAAGATTCCGTTTAAGGGGGGGTAGGCTGTGACGCCCCAGGTTTTTAATTACCGTCATTAACCCTTAACAGCCGGTCAAAGGGTCAACCGTGGTCAAACCTAGGTCAACCTGGGCCCTCACCTCGGAAAACTCACTAACACACCCTAGTGACCCTAAATGAATAGTAAACACACTTGTGGGGCCAACCCATGGTCAAAGGTTGGGTCAAACCCCTTGCCACCCCGGTGTCCACAGGTGTCTGCCGGAACTTTTGCCGCGTTCTCCAAAATTCACCTAAACACTTAAAATTCTACCTTTATGAAAGTTGTAGATCTTGATGAGGGACACAACTTTCATGTAGATTGGCATTTGAAATTTTGAGGGGAAAAACTTGAAAAATCCATTGTAAGGCGTAAAACACTGTTTGCCAAAACAGGCTGACATTCAAAGTTGGCATTCAAATAATTTCAAATCTAGGCAGAAAAACCCTATATAGCTTTTGTAGAAAATATTGTTGGTAGTTAGATCTACAACTTTGGTACTCATCACTTGGTCGACTTTTATACAAAATTTTGGAGCAAATGAATTTCAAAGGTTGCCCCAGTGAAACGGTTGGGGCCAGAGCGCGCCGCGCCGCGACGTCGCGCGCGCCCGTGCGCCGCCCGTCGCCGGCCGCGCGCCGCCGGCCCCGGCGTCCGCGCCCGCGCCTCCCGAGGCCGCGCCCGGCCCAAGGCGCTCTATCCCGAGGTCCCCCGCGCCCCAACACGTCCGCCGCCCCGAGGCACGCCGAGTCCGCGCCGGCCACGCCGCCGCACGCGCGCGCGCGCGCCACGGACCGGCGGTCCGCCCGGCGCCGCCGCCGCCGTACGTGCGCGCCTCGAGCCGCCGTAGCACGGCCGCATCTTGTGCCGTCATCCTTCGTCATCCCGAGCTCGACCACCTACTTAAACCCCCCCTCGCACTCTCCGCGCGCCACCGCGTGCTCCTCCCCGCCATGCCCGCCGCCGCTCGCGTGCTAGCTCACCCCGCCCGTGCTCGTCGCCGGCCGGCCACCCTAATAGCTCCGGTGGGTGCTAGTGAAGCTCCAAAGCCCGTTTTTTGCCCAAGACCGCGCCTCCTTGCCACTTTTCCCCGAGCCGCCGTGGGTGCCGCCGCCGGCCGCCGCCGTGCGCCCTCGCCGGAGCTCGCCCCGACCCCGCCACCGCCGCCAATCGACCGGCGAGGTGAGGCCAATTGCACCCCCGTGCCACATGTTGCCCCGGCCAGGCCCCACATCGCCGCCGGCGAGCCCTCCCGCCGCCGCGAGGGCACGGTTGTAAATTCCAGGGGCTTAGTTGCAAAGAAACCTATCTAAGTTTTATTGCAGATCAGTCCAGAGCCTTAGAAAATTCTTAGAAATTCACAGAAAAATCAGAAAAATCCCAAACCAATTTTGTAGGGTTCACGATGATAAATCCCACCTCTTTTGTTATGTAATCATGGCTAGATTCTAAATAGTTTTAGCAGGAAAAATACAAATGTGTTAAACCTAGATCTGTCATAACTTGAAATATATAACTCCTCTGTAGCCATATTTTGGATATATTGTGTGTTAGGATATGATTAGATGCTGTGCCAAAAATGGCACAAAGTTATGCAGTAGATCTTGCTAGATAAATTCTTTTCCATTCCGCAAGAATCGCTTAGATGATTTTTCCTATTAAATATATTTATGTTCTTGATCTCAACTTGTGCACACTGTCTTGTAATGCCAAAATGCACATCTTGTGAATTAATCATGATTTTTGGATTAACAGAAGTAGTTATTCTTGATTTATGCATGTTTTCCTTTGTAAATTAATAAACCAAGTTCAAGAGAGGTTCCATGTGAACATGTTGGTTCTTTAGACTTGTTTAGGGCCGGAGAGCTTGCACAAGGAAGTTTGGAGCAGATTGATGCTTATTTATTTTTGTATGCATTTACTTGAATCACTAGCTAGCTTTGTTATTTTCCATAATATTTAATTTCCTAGCATCCAACACTTACATGTGGGTCCAATGGAACAAGGATAGGTGCTAGTAGACTTAAGAAACACTCATTTAATTTTTGGTAATTTAATAGTTTAATAAAAAGCTTAAAAGCCCTTTTATTATTAAAGAGAAATTAAATAAAGAAAAATCCCTAATTAATTCTTTTTCCTTTTTGAAAAGTATTATTTAATATAACTAAAAGATAATTAATTATCATCACTGATAAGAAATTAATTCATAAATAAAAATATTAATTACACCTTTATTGGTGAAGATAAAAGGAAATGAAGCTTTCACATGAAATGTTAAGCTTAATAAAAACCTTTATTCAAATGTGGAATAAAAGAGTAACCCATGTACAACCAATAACCTTCCTAAAAGAGAAACATTAGATGAATGCTTGTTAAGGTGAATATGACCAACCCGAGTTGGATAAGATAACAAACTATCACATCACCTAAAGTGTATTGCATTCCGTGTAGATCTTCCGGACGAAGATTACTTCCTTGTCCCGAAACCGAAGGAGGAGCGGAAGGTTCTCTCGCAAAGACGTGGAAGTACTCGACACCGAGGGTGCCCAAGCTAACCTAGCCGACGAAGGCAAGCTCCGGTGCATCTAACCTAGTTTTAAAATTCTTTATTCAATTATCTATGAATGATTGTGCACTTACGTTCGGGACTTGAATGAAACCCTAGATGCATGATCCCTAGGTACCTTTTGTCCTTACTAGTATGATAGGTCGATAGCCGCTAAGCTATAGGACCGTTACAAGTCAAGTGATGACCTCACTTGCGAGAATAGGTTCCTAGATAGGAATCATATTATATCCTAAATGGATTGCTCACGTGGTAAGAGCATGGGATCCGGGCTCTAGTCCGGTGGTTATGTGGGTTAAGTTTTTGAACGTACTAAGCACATGTCGGGTATGGGACCGGTAAGCCTAGTACCTTAGTGAGACGGCAAGGGATCCTACCGTTACTCCTCTTGGGATTCGCTCTGCTCCGAAGGATCGGATGGCGACTAGAGAGGGGGGGGGGGAGTGAATAGGAGCCGGTAAAAATTCTTTCCAAAGAACCCGGCCTATGCTCTAGTCAAATCCCGTCACACACAAGCGATGGATCGAATCACACACCAATCGCCAAGACCACGAGGTTATGGATCAACCTCTAGCCTTAGGAACGATTCCTTAAAGCACACGCGGAAGCACGAAAGAAGGAAGGGAGGAATCGAACCAAGAGGCAAAGCGCTCGGCCTCGGGCGGACCGTCCGGCCGGACGGGGGCGGACCGTCCGCGATGAGTCGCGCGGACCGTCCGGCCGGCATGCGCGGACCGTCCGCACCCGAGCCGCGGACCGTCCGGCCCGAGCCGCGGACCGTCCGTTAAAGCCAACGGAACCACCGGTGGCACACCGCGAACCACGGACCGTCCGCGGGGAGCACGTGGACCGTCCGCTAGGCACCCGCGACCGTCCGCCCAACACCGCGGACCGTCCGAAACTCCGTCCAACCAAAAACCAAAAACGCGACGGATCGAAACGAAAGGCGAACAAGAACACGAAGAACACGGGACGAACCCTAGCCGCGCGGACCGTCCGCGCACCTCACGGATCGTCCGCCGGTGCGGACAGAGCGTAAAAACGCCCGACCCCGAAAGTCAACTCCCCCAAATCATCATCGGATTTCCCAAACGGTTGAAGCTATGGAGACAAGGGTTTGGGGACTTGAAAAGCGTCACACAAGGATGCTATAGCCCAAAAATCTTGCCTCCTAACTCCCTAAATCACCGGGAATCACGAATCCTTTGAGCACCACCAAAAGCTAGAGCACCGAACGAAAACTCACGAATCGAAGTGGTTTCCCGGCGTTTGAGAGCACGAGATCAATCACAAAGATGCACGAGACATCTATCCATGTATCCCTCAAAGAAATCCGGGGAGAAACCCACTCAAATCCGCAGAATCACACCGGGAACAAAGGCACAAAAACAAGCACAAAAAGACCACGAAAACACAACCACGAATCTTCTATACAAACCAGGAAAGATTCACAAGGTCTAGCATGCCGCCCTAGCATCCATCCCTCTCAACAAATCTCTCATGAAGCTCTCATGCTAGCCTAGAGAAAATGGAAGAAAAATAGCTACGAAAATGAGAAATGGGAGGGAGGAAATGAAACCCTAAGTTGCGGAGAGAGAGAGCCATCCACACACCCTCATGGCTTATATATCGGGTCCCGCCGGAGTGGTAAATGACTCGACTACCCCTAACATAACTACTGGCGATACAACCCACGCAGGGGCATTTAGGTAATGTTTGTGGGTCTTGCCATCGGACGGCCACGCCTTTGCCGCACCCCCGCGTCCTCCCGACGCAAGCCATGCGATCCCGCCGCGTGTCCTCCGCCTCGAAGCTTCCCGACACGCCCGGATCCCGTCTCCGTTGTGTTGGGCCCTCGGACTTGGTTTCGAGGCCCAAATCAAGAAACCGTCCGCCGATGGTTTTGTGGGCAAACCACCAAACCCCGCGTGCTCGGTCCGGCCTCCCGCCAAACCACTTGACTCGACCGCCACCGTGCACCGGCTCGATTGTCCATGACTTCGTCTTGCTTGTGTCGCCACCATGTGACCCGCACCCGGCCCCCCACCGTCCACCGGGTCCCTCGAACCGAGCCTACTTTTCTCTCCATCTCCGGAGGCCCCTCAAGGCCGAAGACCTTTCGCGCCCGTTCTTCACCTCGCAACAACACGAACTAGGCCGCAGCCTACACCTCGCGCACTAAGCCAAGAGTCGGTCCAACACCCGTTGTCAATCACTCATCACCGAGGAGCGGTCATCCATCGACCACCGGGACGCTCCCGGTCCTCAATCTCCCCCTTGATGAGTGCATTGATAACACACAACGCGAAATGAAATTCGGGAGAAAAAGAGAAAGGAAGAAGAAAGAAAAACAAAGAAGCTCAACTCATGACCAAAACCAAAGAAAGGCAAGAAAGGTCACAAGCCAAGCAAAGCACAAAATCCACACCGAAAACTTCCAAATTTCAGCTCACCTCTTCTGAATTTTCATTAAGCTCACCTCTTCTCCCCCTTGTTGACAATGTATGAATCAAGGTGAAAATGCAGAAATGCAAAGCAAAGCATATAAACATCTACATGAGCTTCTCAAATAGGCCAAATCTAGTGTCAAAGGCTAAAAATGAGACAAAGATCACACAAATGAATCATAGCATAGTCAAAGCATTGCCACAAGTAATATATGAAAATACAAGCATGTGACAAAGCGAAATTTTCAGATTTAAGCGCTTTTATCAAAAAGAAGGCTCGCTTTACATGTAAAAGCCTATCCATGTCACACTTGAGCCACAAACATGCATACCATTCAAAGATCATACAAGGATATCAAATTCTCAACAAAAGGTCATGGCAAACACCCATAAAGCAAAGCATGTCATGTCAAAGCTCATGAGCCATGTGTCCACTTCGGGGAGACTTCTCCACCGGTGAACATCATGCAACATGTTTTGCACCCATATGTGAAAGATAAGACATTTTAATCATATACATGATGGATGGAGCATTTTTCAAGCATTATACACTTCTTTTCAAGATTAATTCATTCCATGGTACATGAAGTGCCTTTGCGGCAAAAAGAAGCTTATGCTCCCCCATGAATGCAACATAGGCTAAACATTCACAATGATATTCGGCCTTTGGCCCAAATGCAAGAACAAGGCATCCAAGCACAATCTCAAAGCATGAAAAGCACATTTAGACCAAACCGTGACATGGATACACAACTACACACGAGTGGAGCATATTTCATCAAAAGTTAGTCAAGATTAGCAGTTCTTTCAAAAAGGGCTATCTCATCATACATATATCTCAAATATTTCAAGAGCATAGCCTCACATTACCATTTCTCCACACATATGACCAAAATCTCACAAATAGCCAAAGAGACTCACATATGGCATATGAAAGAGCTCATCATCCTAAAATGCAATATGATACAAATGCAACATGATATATGACAAGATGGCTATCCTACCATGGTTTATACATCAAGCAAAGCATGTATATACATCAAAGTAAAACATGGTATGATACATATGATACAAAAAGGAAATCCCCCAAGAATCAACTAGAAAGGGCAACAAACCCCAAGTTCCCCCGCAAGCGCACAAATGTAGCTTGGTCGAGAGGCTTTGTAAAGATGTCGGCTAGCTGATCTTGGGTAGGGACATGGCTCAACACAATGGTTCCTTTCTCCACATTGTCCCTCAAGAAATGATACCTCACCTCTATGTGTTTGGTTCTGGAGTGAAGCACTGGGTTTTTGGCTACGCTTATGGCACCGGTGCTATCAAAAAGAAGTGGGATCCGGGTGCACTCCTCACCAAAGTCTCTCAAAGTGTATGAAATCCACAACGGTCGGGAACAAGAACTCGCGGCGAAGAACATACTCCGCCTCGGTGGTAGACCGAGCTACACTAGACCGCTTGCGGGAAGACCATGAGACCAACGAAGACCCAAGAAACCGGCAAGTACCGAAGTAGACTTCCTCTCGACTCGACAACCGCAAAATCCGCATCGGAAAAACCATGAAGGGAAAGAGTCGAGGAGGAAGAATACCAAAGGCCGGGACCGGGGGCGGATCGTAGGTACCGAAAATCCTCTTGACGGCCCGTCGATGTGATGTCCTCGGCGAAGCCTCGAAAACGAGCGCACGGACACACGCCGAACCGTATGTCCGGCCTCGTCGCCGTCAAGTAGAGGAGGGAGCCGATCATGCTCCCGTACTCCCGCCGGTCCACCGGTTCTCCGTCCTCATCCGCATCCAAAGTGGCCGTACTCCCCATGGGAGTCGACATCGGCTTCACATCTTGCATCCGGAACTTCTTCGCATGTCTTTCGTGTACTTGGTCCGGTGCACGAATGTTCCATCCTTCACTTGCTTGATGCGCGTGCCCGAGAAAATACCGCAACTCGCCCATCATGCTCATCTCGAACTCCCCGCTCATCTCATCCGCAAACTTGGCAACAAGGTTATGTGACGAGCCACCAACGACAATATCATCCACGTATATCCGAACAATCAACAATTCATTTCCATGCTTGAGGAGAAACAAGGTCCTATCCACGGTACCCATCACAAACCCTCTCGCTCAACGAGAAAACCTCTCAATCTCCCATACCAAGCACGGGGCACCCGTTTCAACCCATACGAGCCCTTTTCAACCCGTACACCCCGTGTGGGTACAACTCGCGCTCAAACCCGGTGTGGTCGCTTCACATACACCTCCTCCTCTATGACCCATTCGAAAAGCACTCTTTACGTCCATCCGAAACAACTTGAACCCTTTAGCCACGACAAAGGCTAGAAGGATTCGAATTGCCTCTAGACGGGCCACGGGAGCAAAGGTCTCCTCATAGTCGATCCCCTCCTTCGACTAAACCCCCGAGCAACAAGTCCGGACTTGTTCCTCACAACCATCCCATTCTCTCCCTCTTTGTTCTTCCAAACCCACTTGGTTCCTATGGGATGGCAATTTGGAGGTGGTTCAACTAACTCCCACACACCGGTTCCTCTCAAAGTTTTCCAACTCCTCATGCATAGAATTGACCCGGTTTGCATCGATAAAGCATGTCTAATGTCCTTGGGCTCAAAGGTAGCAACAAAAGCAAGCATGAGCAAAATGAGAGGAATTCCCGGACCTTGACCGTGTAGTGCGTTCGTCGATGTTTCCAATGATCTTCGACGGGGGATGCACTTCTTGAATCCGCCGGGGAGCCTCACGCCTCGAGACTACCTCCCCCTCAACTTCCGCCTTCTCTCGCCTGGTCCTCTTGTCGCACCGTCGTTGTCCATGAAGTAGACGGTCCACGCTCCGTAGTGGTCGTCGGGGAAGTAGTGGGTACACACTCGGCCTTCGGGCGCATGGTTCTCTCCATCATCATCTCCAGCCTTCATTCTTCTCCTCTTTAAAGAGGTCCTCGGCCATCTCTTCATCACCCGCACATTCAAAGCCAAGAGAGGTACATGGCATTGTCTCGTCGAAGGTTACCTCGCAAGTCTCCATGATTTTGTTAGTCTCAATATTAAGCACCCTATAGGCTCTAGAGTGGTTAGCATATCCAAAGAAAATACCATCACTAGACCTAGCCTCAAACTTGTCGAGTTTTCCCTTCTTAAGAATAAAGCACTTGCAGCGAAAGACTCGGAAATGACTCACCTTGGGTGCCCGACCATGCATAAGCTCATGACAGTCTTCTTCTTGAAAGCTCGCAATAAAATCCCGTTGGAAACATGACAAGCCGTATTGACCGCCTCGGCCCAATACCTCCTAGGAGTCCCGTGCTCATCGAGCATCGTCCTAGCCATCTCACAAAGAGTCCGATTTTTCCTTTCCACGACTCCATTTTGAGGAGGCACATAAGGGGTCGAATACCGATGTTCAAGACCTAGATCACGACAAAAGGCATCAAAATGAGAGTTCTTGAACTCGAGCCATTATCACCGCGAATAGCTCGAATAGCATTCCCATGCCTCTCATTTTTCAACCTCACGAGCGGATCTCGAACAAAGCCAAATGTCTCACTCCTATCCTCCAAGAAAAACACCCAAGCATAGCGAAAGTAATCGTCCACCACAACAAGGACATACCACTTCCCACCCACCGAGCGAACTCGAGCTGGCCCAACAAGGTCCATGTGCAACAGCTCTGTCGGACGCTCGGTCATGACATCGGTCAGGGGTGGATGGGGAGTGACTACCATCTTGCCATGCCTACACGGAGCACAAACCAAATCCTTCTCAAGCTTCAACCTCGGCAATCCTCGGACAAGGTCAAGACCACTCAAGCGGGAAACCAAATCAAAGCTCAAGTGTCCCAACCACCTATGCCATTTCCACAAATCGAAGAAGGACCGGCCATCAAACAGGCGAGCAGGACCCAAAGAACAAGAGAAATCGGCCACGAAAATCGACCCTCGGGGATGATCATACGACAAGATCACCTCGAGAATCAAGCAAACGAGACTCGCTAGACTTGAAACGCACCTCAAAACCCTCATCAAGCAACCGAGAAACCGAAAGCAAATTGAAACCCAAAGACTTCACAAGAGCCACTCTCTTCGAGCGTTACCTTGTCACTCACATGCACAACACCCTCGGACATCACCCTTCCTCGTCCATTGTCCCCAAATGTGATGTACATCTTTTCCTTCACCGGGGTGAGGGCCGGAGAACCACTTCTTATCTCCGGTCATGTGTCAAGAAGACCCGGAGTCGATCAACCAAATGTCCTCCAAGCCTCCCCGCCCGTAGTCGAAACAAGAACGAGAATGAGCTAGCGACTCGACACCGGGGTTAGCACACGTAAAGTTGAACCGGTGTCGAGCCATCTCGCTCAAAAGAGGGGTTAGCAAACATCATTCCCTTGCCACCAAACTTCCCATGTCCCATGGGAGGAGTACGAGCACCACGAGAGGGAAAACGTGGTCCGTAGTTCCTCCGGAACCCAAATCCGCGATCGTCTCCCCTAAACCCGTATTGAGGACGAGTAGGAGGACGTCCAAGCAAAGCCACCACGAGCCCGTCCAAACCTCTCACCAAAGACGCACACCATCATCTCTCCTCTCAAACCTCGCACCACCAGCTCTTTGTGGGAACCTGCCAACACTCCTCACACTTCCCACACCCCGTGGAAGTGGCACTCTAGGCTCAGGAATACCATGAGACTGGCGATACCTGTCCTGGTTTGCTTGCTCCCTAGCAAGCCTCTCATCCCTCTTCCTCTTGTAGCAAAACTCTGCAAGGTGCCTCTCCTTGCCACAATACTCACACTTGAAGGGGATGGGTTTTGGTTTTGGCTCTGGCTTCTCACTAGGCTTCACACCCTTCTCACTCACAAACTTCACAGGTTTCTTGAGGTCATTTGTCTTAGGTGGGAATTTGGGTCGATCTTGGGTTGTGTCAAGCTTGTTGCAAAGGTGGTTTGGCTTTGGTGTGAAAGAGTTCTTGGGTGCTTTTGGAAGTGGGACTTGGATGTCTCCGATCACCTCAAACTCGGGGTTAGACTCAACACACTTCTCATACACTCTCCCCATCGTTCTCTCCCACTTTCTCACCCAACTTCTCAAAACCCAAACCACGACCATCCGCTCTCTTGAACTCCTCAATCATGATTTTCAATTGAGGTTCCCGCCCGAACAACCAACCCAACACCTTCCTCAAATAGTCATTCTCCTCATAGATGACATCCAAACGGGAAGTAAGCTCAAGATTGCGCAAAGTAATTTCATCACAGCTAGAGCATGCATTTGCAACAGGAGATTTCAAAGATGCTTCCAAAGAACTAATGGTAGAACGAGCATCAACAAGCTTAGCATGCAAAGTAGGACATGATTTGCAAGCACCAAGCAAAGTAGGTCTAGCCTTAAGCTCATCATACTCGATCCTAAGAGCATCTAGCTTAGCCAAAGTAGAAGCATTCTTCTCATTGAGCAACTTGATCTCATTCAACCATGCATCACACTCAAGACATTAAACATCATCAGGAGTAGTAGGAGCAAGTTTCAAAGAGTCATTCTCAAGTTTCAATTCAAGCAATTTGGACTCTAACTCTCCTACTTTCTCACAAGCATTCTCAAGTTGAGCCCTAACATCTTTCCTCATCTTTTTGGCATCTCTTAGCACACTATCATGGTTATCAATCAAGCCATTCAACCTAGCAATCTCAGCAAGCAAAGAGTCAGGGTCACGATTTACCTCATCCTCCGAGTCGGAGTCGCTGTCTTCCTTCTCGCTCTTCTTGCTGCTTGAGCTATGGGCCATGCCACAAAAGCCATCAAGCGCCACATAGCTCAAGCCTCCGAGGTTCCGGCTTGCACTCTTCTTGCCCTTGCGCCTCCCGGCGTCTTCATCTTCGCTGCTTGAGCTTGACTGCTCGTCGCTCGAGCTTGAGTCAACGTCACTCGCACCGGCCACCATCGCTCATGCCTTGTTCTTCTTGTAGCCGCTCTTGCTTGGTCGCCGCTTGTCCTTGTCCTTGCTCTTGGACTTGTTGAAGTGCTTGCCCTTGGAGGAGTACTTGTCTTCACGCCTTGGGTGCGCCTTGTACTCGTTCACCTTATACTTGTTCTCCTCCGCTTCCGGGCACTCGGCGATGAAGTGGCCTCGCTTGCCACACTTGTAGCACGTCCCTGAGCTCCGCCTTGCATTCCTCCGACTCTCGTGTAGTCGATCAAACCTCCTTGAGAGCAAGGCCGCCCTCCTCCTCGCCGAGCACATCAAACTCCTCATCCGGAATGGACATAAGAGAGGACAAGGAAAACTCGTCGACGGGAAGGATTAGATTTGCCCTTTGATCCGCCCACAAGAGCAAGACTATGGTCGGTCGAGCCCTCATGCTTGGATTGCAACTTCCCGTCAACCTCGGCCGACTTGAGCTTAGAAAAGAGATCATCCAAATCAATAGTCAAATATTGCCCGGACTCCTTAATGGCCTCAACCTTAGCACCCCAAACATTTGGGTCCAAGACATGCAAGAGCTTCAAAGCCTGATCATGCTCGGTGTAAGGAAAATCCTCAACATTAGCTTTCATGTTGTTCACGATGGCCGTGAACCTCTGAAACATCGCATCAATGTCCTCACCGGGAAGTGGAGTGAAATTCTCATATTGCATCCGGTAAGAGACAAAGAGGCGAGCCTTCACATGGTTATCACCACCGTGAGCAACCAACAACTTTTCCCAAATTTGCCAAGCAAGATTCAAATGGCGAACACGCTCAAACTCGGGATCACACAAGCTCGGACCAAGTGATCAACGGCTTTTGCATTAGCCTCATACTTGGCCTTAGCACCGGCATCGGTCACCATAAGAGTATGGATGTTGACCGGAATAGCATAGGTCTTGTCAAGCACAATGAAATCCAACGAATCTTCCTACGAAGAAAGATCATCATACGAGCCGCCCATTTGTGGTAACCCTTGCCATCTTAGGATTCGGGACTTGTCAAAGTCGCAAAGAATCCGGCACCAAGCTCTGATACCAATTGAAGGATCCGATGGCGACTAGAGAGGGGGGGGGGAGTGAATAGGAGCCGGTAAAAATTCTTTCCAAAGAACCCGACCTATGCCCTAGTCAAATCCCGGTCACACACAAGCGATGGATCGAATCACACACCAATCGCCAAGACCACGAGGTTATGGATCAACCTCTAGCCTTAGGAACGATTCCTTGAAGCACACGCGGAAGCACGAAAGAAGGAAGGGAGGAATCGAACCAAGAGGCAAAGCGCTCGGCCTCGGGGCGGACCGTCCCGGCCGGACGGGGCGGACCGTCCCGCGATCGGTGCGCGGACCGTCCGCACCCGAGCCGCGGACCGTCCGCCCGAGCCGCGGACCGTCCGTTAAAGCCAACGAACCACCGGTGGCACACCGCGAACCACGGACCGTCCGCGGGGAGCACGCGGACCGTCCGCCGGGCACCCGCGGACCGTCCACCCAACACCGCGGACCGTCCGAAACTCCGTGCAACCAAAAACCAAAAAACGCGACGGATCGAAATGAAAGGCGAACAAGAACACGAAGAACACGGGACGAACCCTAGCCGCGCGGATCGTCCGCCGCACCTCGCGGACCGTCCGCCGGTGCGGACAGAGTAGAAAACGCCCCGACCCCGAAAGTCAACTCCCCCAAATCATCATCGATTTCCCAAACGGTTGAAGCTATGGAGACAAGGGTTTGGGGACTTGAAAAGAGTCACACAAGGATGCTATAGCCCAAAAATCTTGCGTCCTAACTCCCTAAATCACCGGGAATCACGAATCCTTTGAGCACCACCAAAAGCTAGAGCACCGAACGAAAACTCACGAATCGAAGTGGTTTCCGGCGTTTGAGGGCACAAGATCAAACACAAAGATGCATGAGACATCTATCCATGTTTCCCTCAAAGAAATCCGGGGAGAAACCCACTCAAATCCGCGGAATCACACCGGGAACAAAGGCACGGAAACAAACACAAAAAGACCACGAAAACACAACCCCGAATCTTCTATACAAACCAGGAAAGATTCACAAGGTCTAGCATGCCGCCCTAGCATCCATCCCTCTCAACAAATCTCTCATGAAGCTCTCATGCTAGCCTAGAGAAAATGGAAGAAAAATAGCTACGAAAATGAGAAATGGGAGGGAGGAAATGAAACCCTAAGTTGCGGAGAGAGAGAGAGAGCCATCCACACACCCTCATGGCTTATATATCGGGTCCCGCCGGAGTGGTAAATGACTCGACTACCCCTAACATAACTACTGGCGATACAACCCACGCAGGGGCATTTAGGTAATGTTTGTGGGTCTTGCCATCGGACGGCCACGCCTTTGCCGCACCCCCGCGTCCTCCCGACGCAAGCCATGCGATCCCGCCGCGTGTCCTCCGCCTCGAAGCTTCCCGACACGCCCCGCATCCCATCTCCGTTGTGTTGGGCCCTCGGACTTGGTTTCGAGGCCCAAACCAAGAAACCGTCCGCCGATGGTTTTGTGGGCAAACCACCAAACCCCGCGTGCTCGGTCCGGCCTCCCGCCAAACCACTTGACTCGACCGCCACCGTGCACGAGCTCGATTGTCCATGACTTTGTCTTGCTTGTGTCGCCACCATGTGACCCGCACCCGGCCCCGCCGTCCACCGGTTCCCTCGTACCGAGCCTACTTGTCTCTCCATCTCCGGAGGCCCCTCAAGGCCGAAGACCTTTCGCGCCCGTTCTTCACCCGCAACAACACGAACTAGGCCGTAGCCTACACCCCGCGCACTAAGCCAAGAGTCGGTCCAACACCCGTTGTCAATCACTCATCACCGAGGAGCGGTCATCCATCGACCACCGGGACGCTCCCGGTCCTCACTCTCACGGCTCGCCACCGGTGGTGTATGGTGACTCCGGGTATCTCGCGGGGTATGCCGGATAGCCTGCACCAAAGACTGTAAGATTCGATCCCGACCCGAGGATTTATGGGGACGGCCTGGGAAAGTTGCCCTCGCGGGGACAGCCTACCGTGTGTTTGAGTTTACCTTGCAAGGTTTAAATCAATCGATTGTCGGCATCTCACCGTTATCCGAGACTGCTTACTCCACTAGTCATGTGATCCCTAATGATGGAAGTTGATGAATATTATGCTTGGTTAATTGTATTGTACAACTTTGCTTGTACTAGTTGGCTAATGTAGTAAAGATTAAACTACTAGAACTTGTGCTAAAATCTTGAAAGTAAGGACCTACTCTTTGTTACTTTTTAGCAAAAGCAACCCAAAGTAGCCAAAAAGCCTTTCAAGGTCTAGATTTGGTGAAGTAGTTATCACCGACGGGTAAGTCTTGTCGAGTATTAGTATACTCGGCCTTGCTATAATGTGTTGATCCGGGTAATGCCTTCAATGATGTGTGGCCCGGTGAGATCCCGCCGGCCGGGAGCCGGAGTGGGTGGAGGACGACTACTGAAAGCATCATGGATGGCCTCCCGTGGTGTCTTCGCTTCCGTTAGTTTATTTCCGCTGCTTTCGAAAACTCTGAATTGTTTCATCATGACAAAAACTATGGTTTGTAATAAATAAACCCCTCGGGGTATGAATTTGGATATTAATGCTGTTGTATCTTTGGACTCGCCTTCGAGTGAGTTTTAATGCTTATATTCGATCCTTGTTGCTTTTCAAGTGATTTACCGGGCGTTAACCCGGCAACTAACGACAGGATTATACTTTATTATTGCTTAATGACCAAAGTGGATCGGTCTTAGGCGATAGTACGGTAATTTCCTGGGCGGGTTGTCACACTCGGCCTCCTCAAATTGCTGCTGCATATCGGCAATGTTTCGTAACAGCCGTCAATCTCTCAATCTCGTGAGCATCGGCATCCTCCTCGAGGTTATGAACCTTCGCCTCGAGATCCTCGATCCTCCGAAGACAGTCACCTCTCTCTAACTCTAACCGAAATCTCCCGGCACGTAGCCGGTCATTCTCTTGCCGCATCCGGGTAAGTGTAAAGTTTAGCCGCCGGTGAGCCGCCGAAAGTTGTTGCCAATCCCGCCGAGCCGCATCTAAACGCCGCCCGATTATTGCTGCGGTGTTGTAACACAGCCCCCGAAGCGTGAACACGACGTTGAGACATCGTGCCGGCGTCCGAGTGACATCCAACGACTCGACTAACAACAACGGCTCCCGAAGGTGATCCATATGATGCGGCCATGCCGGGTCGTGAGGACTCACGGCGGGGAACAACCCGAACGGAGAGAGAGCCACCACGAGAGGGTTGTGGTCGCAGAAGTCCGTCAATACTCGAAGAGCGACCGACTCGACGGTCTCGTGGGTAATAAAACCCCCGGCCGACAAAGCTCAAATCGAACCGAGTCCGCGTGGTCCGGGTGTGGTAGCACAGTGACAATCACCCTACAATGGGGAACACCTAAGCGCTCAAACTCGGACACCTCGTAAGTTGGTGGAGTGGTGTAGCCAGCGGCGCTGAGTGCTTCCCACGCAATGTGTGGAAAACCCTCCTAGTGTAACCCATTGGTACGGATTGTACCGTCAGTGTCAAACTCATGAAACATAGGGAAAGCCATCTGTACAAAAGGTGTAACACATGTCAGCATGTCAAATGGTGAAGTTCCGGCAGCTGTGAATAAAAATTCATAACTAAAAATCCAGAACCCCATAAATTCCCAAATTTTTCAGGCTACTTCGTATGGTTCTTCTACACACTTTTGGAATTCAAAGGTTGAGCTAGATCAAAAGGAAACAAGGTGAAAGCATGCAAGGTCTAGAGTGCCGATGCCGAAAAACAGCAAGACCTAGATTCGCTAGGAAGGTGCAACTCAAGGTTGAGAGAAGCTATGATCGAGAATTTTTGCGAGCAAAAACCGGGTTGGGTACGAAGCGCTTTCGTTTAACATACCCACCTTAATTACTCCTAGAACCTGGTGCAAAAGCAAGACGAACAAACTTTTACAAAATTTGGGCAGCATAACACCTATGCATGAGAGGAACTCTAGTTTAGAAACCACATACTAGCAAATCTTCCTTAGAGAGCATATAGAAGGTCCGTTTTGGGTCCACTTTTGTTGTTTCGATTTTTAATATGAAATGCAAGACGTCCTATTCGACCTCACATGGCAATCAAGCCAAAAATCGAAGTTAGTGCTGGTGGCAAGGCTTTTATTCGTCTCTCCCTATAATATCTAGTCGAGAGCTACACGGTACTCACTCGGCGACTAACGAAGTGTTGTTATGTACTGCGAGAAAATGAACCTTCCGTGCCGGCACGTCACGGGAGCATCCACATACATTACCGTTCACTATAGAAACGACATCCATGCGTTAAGCCGCTGCATGGACAGCGTCCAACCTCGGACACCCTCCATTTGAATGGAGTGTATCCTTGCCTCACATATTCGACATGTGGAATGCTCACGTATCAAACACGTGACGACAACACAACTTATAACCAGACGTGAAGATGGGATCCGTGGAATGGATCACTCCATCAACCCTCGCAATTCTCGTGATGCGGCACAACACACGTATAACACACGTGGCTCATCTAGTTTGGTTGTGCAAGAAAGTAAGTCTGACAGAAAGTAAATGTGCTGGAAGTTAGCAAAATAAACCATAGGTTAATAAGCCACCTGAAAGGACCCAAAAATTTCCTCTAGGGCCTCTCGGTCTAGTTTATTCTTAACGGGCCAACGTATTTTGCAAATCCAAACAATCTTGGAAAATTTTATTTAAAAACCGGTGATTAAGGTTATTAATTAATCTCGGTGCATATAATTGCTCCGATGCCAACGGTGACAACCCGCCCAGGAAAATACGGTACTATCACCTAAAACAATCCACTTTGGTCATTAAGCAATAATAAAGTATCATCCTGTCGTTAGTCGCGGGGTTAACGCCCGGTAAATCACTTATATATAACAACAAGAATCGACATATATGCATTAAAATTCACGCGAAGGCGAGTCCGGAGATACAACATTATTAACCACGTAAATCTACCCAAAGGGTTTAATTATTACAAAACGAAGTTTTTGACATAACAACATAGTTCAAAGTTTTTAAAACAAGCAGAATTAAACTAAGCCGAAAGCGAGAGCACCACGAGAGGCCAGCCATGATGCCTTCATTCGTCGTCCTGCACCCACTCCAGCTCCCGGCCGGGCGGGATCTTTCCGGGCCACACATCACAAAAGGCATTACCCGGAGCAACAGATTATAGCAAGGCTGAGTATACTAATACTCAAGCAAGACTTACCCGTCGGTGATAACTACTTCACCAACTCTAGACATGATAGGCTTTTTGGCCACCGAGTTTTCTTTTTTTGAAAAGTAACAAAGAGTATGTCCTTACTTTCAAGATTTTAGCACAAGTTCTAGTGGGTTTATTCTTTCCTAAATTAGCCCATCTAGTACAAACAAGGTTGTACAAACAATTAATCAAGCATAAACTTCATCAACTTCCATCATTAGGGATCTCATGGCTAGTGGAGTAAGTAGTCTCAGATAACGGTGAGAGGCCGACAATCGATTGATTCAAACCTTGCAAGGTAGACCTAAACACACGGTGGGATGCCCCCGCGAGGACAACCACCAAGCGGTTCCCAAAACTCTTCGGATCGGGATCAAATCTTACGGTGTCACACCCGATTTTACAAGGAAAACCGAATGCATCTCACGTGTGCGCCGGGATCAATTTACACACACATGATAGACAAAACGAGAGTAATACCATTGCCGTAATAAAACGTTCAAGAGTTAAACCAAGTACAATATCCATTATTACATCTAGAGAGGTGGACTCGAAGGTCCGAACACAACGATAACTAAACGACGAGCGGCTCCATCGTTGACTTCCACGAGCATGATGAGCGGGGGATGCGCATGCCCTAGAACTCCTCGTAGTCACTCCGGTACTCGTCCTCGCCTCCGACGTTCTCCTCCGAACAGCGGTAAGCAAGGGTGAGCACACTTATGGTTGGTGCTCGGCAAGTGGGGGAAAATGCAAGGCTATCAAGGATAGAACATGGTTCACGGCGGTAAGCATTTTATAAGTTGGTCAAGTTTTATTAGCAAGCACCTAATTACTAGGTGTAAGTGTATACCAACCCACTTAACCTTAAAAGAAACCTCAAACCAAACCACAAACCCACGATTTGCATTAATCTTCGGGTTTATTAATCATGTGAGGGTCCAAGCCGCCCATGACCGTGAGCACGGCCGATCGATCGGTTTTACACTCGCAGAGGTTGTACACTTTACCCACGGCTCGTGTTCCCCATCTTGCCGGGTTAGCTAGACCCTTAAACACTTCCAAGGTGAGTGGCTAGGGGTCCACTACGAAGCCTTTACAAAGGAAAGAAGAGAAACCAACGGCCCGCAACGATTCGGCGAGAGGTGATCGGGTTTATGCATAACAACGGGAATAGTAAACATTGTTTAGCATGCGGTGTCATAGGTTCAAAGAGATTATGCAGAGGGGGAAAGCCACTTGCCTTCCTCTACAAGCTGGGTGAAATCCTCCTCGAAGACAGGGCTCTTCCCGATCACCTCCGACGAGGAGCTCGGACGAAACGAGGCACGATATCTACGAGTCAAACATGAAGAACAAACAATAAATAAAACAGTACACCAAACAGTAACAAAACTGGTAAATTTACTGTTTAAAAGATTCTACTCGTCGAGACAATCATTTCGGTATATAGAACGCTAAAAACGGAGTTAAAATGAAAAAGATATGATTAAAACGGTTTGCGGGGACCTATCCGCAAGAAAACTAAGTTTACGGGGCTGTTTATAAATAAAACCAGGGGCTAAAACATAATTTCATATAAAAACAAAAGGGCTTAAGTGTTATTTCTTAAGAAAAGGACTCCTAACACTATTATCCGGGGTAGTCGGGGGCTAGATTGTAAAAACCAGGACCTAACCGTAAAGATTCTTAAAGGTGGAAGGACCGGCTTGCTAAAGTTTAAAAGCTCGGGGGCTCTTAAAGAAAAGGGCCACGGCCGCACCGTGGATCTCAGATCCAACGGCTGACGACGCATGCGCGCGCCGTGGACCGCGCCGTGCACCCGGTGCACGGGTCCACGGTGGACCAGTCTTTAAACGCGAAGGGGTACGCGATCCTGGCCATCCGCGCGAGATCGAACGGCCCAGGACGCGTGCAAGCGATGGGCGGCGGCGACGTCGCCGGAGAGCGGCGCGCGCGCGGCGGGAGCTCGCCGGCGTTGGCCCGGACGGCGCTTCCGGCCATCACTTCGACCACGGGTTGGGGCAATTTGCGCGCGGGCGCTTGCGCACGTGACCATGGGGTCGGGGGGGATGATCGAGCCTCACCGGCGGCCGGCACCGTAAGGGGGCGGCACAGCTACTCCGGCGAGCCTGGGGAGACGATGCCGTGCGCGAAACAAAGGGGAATTGAGCGGGGGATAATGCTTACCGCGCACAGAGGACGACGGCGGGCTAACGGGAGGAGAAGAGGCGGCAGTGGAGGGGCTCGATGACGGCGGCGGCTCAGGTGGCGCTCCGGTGAGCTCGGGGCGCGGCTGCCACGGGCGTCGGGGACGAAGACCTGCGACAGCATGAACTTGTCAAGCTCCTGGTGATCCTAAAAATCAAAGGAAACGGGCAAGGGGTCCAATCCTTCACCGGCGGCGACGGATCGACGGCGGCGGGAACCCGAGGCGGCGGCGCGGGGAAATTAGTGCTCGAGCGCGTGTGCTAGCGTGTCGCAGAGGCAAAGGGAGGCGCAGGGGTTCGTGCGCGAGCTTAAATAGGAGCAAAGGGAGGAAGGCGAGGCGGGTAGGGAACGGGACGGACGGCGGCTTGCCATTGATGGCCGCGGCCATCACGGCTAGGGTTAAAGGATGGAATGAAACGGTCCTAATTGATCACGGGGAAGGTTAATTGCCTTAATTGACCGCAAGGAAGGTGGGGAGGCGGCCGGGTGCGACGGGGGATCGCGCGGCGGCGCGGGCTCGGGGGGGAGAGGGGAGGCCGAGGGGTGGGCCCCGGTTGTCGGCGCCGCGGGGGAAAAAGAAAAAGGGAAGGGGTAAGGTGGGCCGGCGCGGGAGGCTGGTTGGGCCGCTTGTGCCGAAAGGGAGCCGGTGTTGATTTCTTTTTTTCTTTCTTTTCCAAACTCCATTTTCAAACCAAATTCATTTCAAATTCAAATCAAACCTTTTCAAACTTTTCTCAAGAATTTTATAGACTTTTTAGAAACCTAACAAGCAACCAAAAACCATGCAAGCCAACTGATGATGCACAAACACTTGTTGTCTCTAAGTTTATTAAATTATATTTAATACTTTAGAGCTCAATTTAAATAGCAATTTAATTTCTTTAAATCCTTAAGACTATTTTAAGTTGCTAAGTGATTTTAGTGATGGAATTTTTAGGGCGTCACAAATCCTACCCCCTTAAAGAGAATCTCGTCCCGAGATTCGAAGACTTAGAGAACATTTCGAGGAAAGTCTTCCTTGAGTTCATCCTCTCTTTCCCAAGTTGCCTCTTCCTCGGCATGATGACTCCACCGCACTTTACACATTCGATGATCTTACTCCCGGTAACCCTTTCCGACACATCCAAGATCTTAACGGGGTATTCTTTGTATGTCGGGTCATTCTCCATTTGGATATCCTCTAACTGTACCGGTTCTATCCTAACCTCACTTGTACATTTCTTAAATTCGTGATACATGAAACACATCATGAACTCCCGATAACTGTGCTGGCAACTCTAACTGGTATGCTACTTCTACTTTCCGTTCCAAGATTTTGAAAGGTCCGATAAATCGAGGTGATAACTTCCCTCTGACATTAAACCTTCATAATCCCCGAATAGGTGACACTCTGAGGTATGCATAGTCGCCGACTTCCAAAATCACCTCTCTTCTCTGAGGATCAGCATAACTCTTCTGACGTGACTGGACTGCTTTAAGATTCTCCCTTATGATTTCAACTTGCTTTTCTGCTTCTCGTATGTTGTCTGGTCCAAAGAATTGTCTTTCACCAGTCTGGTTCCAAAACAACGGTGTTCTACACTTCCTTCCATATAGAGCATCAAAAGGTGCCATTTTGATGCTTGGATCGATAGTCGTTGTTATAAGCAAACTCGCATAAGGCAAACTCTTATCCCAACCGCCATCGTTCTTCAATGCACAAGCTCTCAACATATCCTCGAGTATCTGATTTGTTCTCTCCGTCTGCCCATCTGTCTGAGGATGGTATGCTGAACTGAAGTTTAACTTTGTATCCATCGATTCATGCAACTTCGCCAAGACCGTGAAGTGAACTCGTGTGCCTCGATCCGACACTATTTTCTTCGGTACCTCGTGCAAACACACTATCCTTGAATTATACAACTCGGCTAGCTTCACTCCCGTATAGGACGTCTTCATCGGGATAAAGTGCGCTACCTTAGTTAATCTATCCACAATAACCCAAATAGAATCATATCCATCACGAGTACGAGGTAATCCCACTATGAAATCCATACCGATTTCTTCCCATTTCCACTCAGGTACTTTCGGAGGTCGAAGCAATCCTGCTGGTCTTTGATACTCGACCTTCACTCTTTGACACACATCACACAAAGCTACATGAGCCGCTACATCTTTCTTCATCCCATACCACCAAGTATCTCTGTTTCAAGTCCCGATACATCTTGGTACTTCCGGGGTGTATAGAGTAAGCCGAATCGTGTGCTTCCTTCAAGATAGATTCTCTCAACTCCTTGATCTTAGGTACACGGATTCTCGTTCTTAAACCATACCGTTCCTTGCTCATCTTCTCTCGAATTCGGAACTTTGCCTAACTTAATCAACTTCCCGTATTCTACAATCTTGTCATCGATCAACCGTCCTTCCTCGATTTCCTGCTCAAGTGTCGACTCAATTTCTAATGTCAAAGTCTCACTCGAAGCAACCATTCCCAAGTTAAGCCGTGCCATCTCCCAACATAACTCCCGAGGTAACGGGTTTCCTATCAGGCATACTAGTCCGTCCCTTTTGACTCAAAGCATCCGCCACAACATTTGCCTTTCCTGGATGTAACTGGATATCCAAATCATAATCTTTGATTAACTCCAACCACCTTCTTTGCCTCAAATTCAAATCCTTCGAGTAAAGATATACTTCGACTCTAATGGTCAGTAAAGATCTTGCACTTGTTCCCAATCATGTAATGTCTCCAAATCTTCAATGCATGAACAACCGCAGCTAACTCAAGATCATGAGTAGGGTAGTTCTGCTCATGTTTCCTTAACTGTCTTGAAGCATAAGCTACTACCTTTCCTTCTTGCATTAACACACATCCCAAACCTTGCCGAGAGGCATCACAGTATACATCGAACCCTTTGTGTATGTCTGGCATGATCAACACAGGTGTTGTGGTCAGCCTCTTCTTCAATTCCTCAAAGCTGGCTTGACACTTCTCATCCCACTTGAATTCTCTTCCTTTCTCGAGCAGAGTGGTAAGTGGCTTCACTATCTTAGAAAATCCTTCAATGAACCTCCGATAGTATCCGCAAGTCCAAGGAAACTTCGATCTCCGGCACATTCTTAGGCGGACTCCAGTTCAATACATCCCGAACCTTGCTTGGATCGACTCGCTATGCCTCCATCTGTAATGATGTGTCCGAGAAAAGAGACCTCCTTCAACCAGAAAGCACACTTGCTGAACTTGGCATACAGCTGATGTTCCCGTAGCTTCTGTAACACAAGCCTCAGATGTTCCTCATGTTCTTCCTCACTCCGAGAGAATACCAATATGTCATCAATGAATACCACAACGAACTTATCCAGATACTCCATGAATACCTTGTTCATCAAATACATAAAGTATGCTGGTGCATTGGTCAGGCCAAAGGACATCACAGTGAACTCATACAACCCGTATCTAGATGTGAATCTGTCTTTGGTATGTCCTCCACTCGGATTTTTAACTGATGATAACCTGATCTAAGATCTATCTTAGAGAAGGCCTTAGCTCCTCTCATCTGATCAAACAAATCCTCAATCCGAGGTAAAGGGTATTTATTCTTGATAGTGACCTCATTAAGTGATCGATAGTCTATACACAACCTCCTAGATCCATCCTTTTTATCAACGAAGAGTGTGGGGGCTCCCCATGGTGATGAACTAGGACGGATAAACCCTTTACTAAGTAGTTCTTCAATTTGTTTCTTTAATTCGCCTAGATCTTTAACATCCATTCTATATGGTCTTTTAGATATGGGAGCGAGTACCCGGGTATAAGTTCAATACTAATTTCAATGTCATGATCGGGTGGCATACCTGGCAAATCCTCTGGAAACACATCAGGGAATTCATTCACTATTCTTATATCCTCCAAGGCCTTGCCTTCAACAGAGTTCACAACTCCTTTGCTAGATGAGGGTGCACTCACATATTCCACTCTCTCCCCTTGAGGACTTGTTAACAGTACTGACCTCTTCCGACACTGAATGACTCCATCACAACTTCTTAACCAATCCATACCAAGAATGACATCTATCCCCCATGATTTTAGAACTACCAGATTAGCAAGAAAGTCTACCCCTATGATATTAATCTTTACTTGTGGGCATATATGACCAGTTTTCATTTCTCCCCCAGGAGTGCTAACTATCAGTGGGTTCTTCATTGTGCTCATAGATAAGTTATATTTTGCCACAAATTGATCGGTTATGAATGAATGTGATGCTCCCGAATCAAATAATACGGTAGCGGGTATAGAGTTGACGAAAAACGTACCCAATACTACGCCGGCATCATTCCGAGCTTGCTCCACCGATACATGATTAACTCGGCCACGCACATGACTCGCCGGCCTCTCTTGCCGGGTGTCGGTGGAGTACGAGCTCGCGAAGATGGCTGCCCGATCTGTTTCAATTGTCTCTCTCGCGGAGTCCGCATCACCCTCTTGGGACAATTGTTAGCATAATGCCTCGGCTCTCCACACTTGAAGCATCCACCGAGCCGAACAGATTGGTGTTTCGACAGTGCCCCGAGTTATTGCTAGGACGACTCACCGAGGGGTAGGAGCTCTGGGTGTCTGAGGATTGAAGCGCCGTGGCCGAAACGAGCGCCGCAGCTCGCATGTTCTGTGGATACCTCCCGGCTTGACCACCGGGACGATATGGAGTCAGGCTCTGCTGAGAACTGTAACGGGGACGGGTGTTACTGCTAGACTGCCCATGAGACTGAAACTTGCGTTTCTGTTCACCCATCTCCTTTCTCTTGCTTTCCAGCCCAATAGCTTTGTTCACCAGCGTTTGAAAGTCTGGGAAGATGTGACTCGCAGTTGATAGTTTAAAGGACCAATCAAGCCATCCAGAACCTTTCCCCGCCTCTTTGGATCAGTGTTGACTTCATCAGGTGCATAGCGTGACAAGTGAGTGAACTTGTCCAGATACTCAGTCACCGACATATTGCCTTGCCTCGGTGACAAGAACTCCCTCTCGCTTAAGCTTGAGAACCCCCGAAGGAATGTGGTAAGTACGGAAGTTGTCACGGAACTCCCGCCAAGTGATGTTCCGCCCGTTGGGATGAGCGATTGAGTACGCATCCCACCAATCTGCCGCCTACCCCACAAGTCTTCCAGTAGCATACGGGACCATCCCCCTGTCGGTGCATTGCACGATCTCCGGCTTCTTGGTGATGGTTTTCGCCGCTCATCGCATCCAATGGATCGACGAGTGGGAAAACGTAGGAGGATGGTGGCTCATGAACTCCTTGTGCCGTCCCTTGGTGGCGGGGGTGGCGGAGGGATCAGCTGTGGTGGCTGGTTCCGTTGAGCTTGCATCTGCTGCACCGTGTTGGTAAGGTTCGAATCCGTTGCATCCGCGCCGCCGTAAACCGCCGCATGTTTGGGTCCATTGCTTGGTTGATCGGTGGGGGTGGTGCTGGGTTTTGCTGATTTGCGATATGTGCCCGGATCACAGGCGGCACGTCTTGACCTCCTCCGGACCTGGTGTTTACCATCTGACCGTTAGAAAAATCATATCTCGATAATTGTACTTGAATCATTGCATAAGAGGATAACTCAAAATAAAATAACAAGCATGTTCTTCAGTTAAGACAGACTCTGTTGACCTCAAAGAATTATGTATAACTTTCTGTGTAATTATCCAATGACCACGAATTTTTACCAGATTATGATGTATAAAATTATGGAACCATACCAACTGGAATCACCTCATTTGGACATCTATAACTCGAGATATAATTCAAACAGTACAGATATATCAGCAGAGATTTACAGATTCTGACTTGTTCATTACTTCGTGCATAACTCCCAGAATATGTATTGTATACCATTGAATTTTTGACAGAAATTCATCATATAAATTTTTGAACTAACCCAACTGGTTTCATGTCATTTGGAGTTCTGTAGCTTGAGTTATAAACAAAACATTACTGGTATGTCATATGACTGCGAAAACAGATTTGATCCAACCAAACTTGCATAAGAGATTAAGCAATGACAACCGATAAAACCCAAACCATCCTTTAATTAACTTAACAATTCAGATTGCATAGTGGCCATCACTCCACCATACAATTCACAATCAAGCAAAGATCCAACTCAAGCATGTTTGCAAACAGCATTCATTATTACAAGCAAATACGTTCACGCAGGAACGGTCTAACGAAAGGTAAATGATAAGGGCGAGCATCCTAGGATCCTAGCCAAGATGAGTAGTAGCTTCATCGGTGCCGTAACGGAGCCTCTTGCGCGGAGGGGAAGCTATAGTCTGATATGGCATGACTTCCTGAGGAAGTCGCTGTCCTGCCAACTGTGCTTCCAGACGTGCTATCTTCGCCCGTGCGGCACCGCAACTCTTCATGATACTTGTTCATCTCCAAAGTTGCCCCCTCCAAATCTGCGTTCGGAGCAGCGAGTCACCCGTGCCAAGACGTCGATGCGATCATTGCCTCCCGCCGGCACCACGGTCACTTCGTGCCACTTGCACGTCGAGGCACATGGCGGTACTCCGATTGGAACAACCGCACCCGATTTGCATTGCGGATCGACCGCAGCGCCCTCCTTGCCGCATCATTCACCGCAAAGCATCATCCGTAGAGAACTGAGCTGTGCTATGGTGAGATGAGCGATACCTCCATCCTTCTGTATCATTCAGAGGCTTCCTGATGTAAACTCTGCAGGTGTAGTAGTCTCTCATTCCCGGCTCACTGAAGTGCTTAGTCACATAGAGAGGCCTTATGGTATATCCCAGGTACCTCAGAACATCCCACAGAAGAATGCAGAACTGTCCATTTTCAGCTTCAGTAGAATGTTTGTGGTATTCCGCTCCATGATAGCGGGGGTTTTCATCCTCATCCTCCTCTGGGTTGCCAACAGCATTGTCACCATCATCCTCGCCCACACTGTCATCACTTGAGTCATCTGAGTCACCTTCTTCACCATCTGGCACTGGATCAATAGGTGCAGGGGGTGCTTCCTCATTGGCTACAGGCGCCGGTGGGATCACAATGTCCCCATCGGCGTCTGCCTCTAACACGGTGCCATCGTACAGTTGTGGCTGTTCCAATGGCTCATTTGGCTCCTCCTCCTCCATCTCGACCTCTTCAGGATCCTCCTCTTCTGCTTCCGGTTGGACCTCTTCTAAGTCTTCCTCCACCTCAACCTCCGGGCCGGAACTCCTCCTGTTCCTCCTCAACATCCTCAAGACGATGGCGAGGGGCCGGTGTCCCGAAGGAAAGCGCCCACCGGTGCTCTTGCGAGGGGTCATGTAAGTTACGGCCATCTATCAAAGCAAAAGGCGATCTCGAGTACGGAATAAATCAAAATGACGAGTTTAAAATGATAAACAAAATTAAATTAGATTTTTAATGCGTAAATAAGATGATTTGAAGCATGATAAGGTTCTCTAGAACATGAATCCTTAATTTCGTCCATTTCTAACTAAGGTCGCGACCTACAGTCATCACGGCTCTGATACCACTTTGTCACACCCGATTTTACAAGGAAAACCGAATGCATCTCACGTGTGCGCCAGGATCAATTTACACACACATGATAGACGAACGAGAGTAATACCATTGCTGTAATAAAACGTTCAAGAGTTAAACCAAGACAATATCCATTATTACATCCAGAGAGGTGGACTCGAAGGTCCGAACACAACGATAACTAAACGACAAGCGGCTCCATCGTTGACTTCCACAGGCATGATGAGCGGGGTATCCGCATGCCCTAGAACTCCTCGTAGTCACTCCGGTACTCGTCCTCGCCTCCGACGTTCTCCTGCGAACGGCGGTAAGCAAGGGTGAGCACACTTATGGTTGGTGCTCAGCAAGTGGGGGAAACAATGCAAGGCTATCAAGGATAGGCTATGGTTCACAGCGGTAAGCATTTTATAAGTTGGTCAAGTTTTATTAGAAAGCACCTAATAACTAGGTGTAAGTGTATACCAACCCACTTAACCTTAAAAGAAACCTCAAACCAAACCACAAACCCACGATTTGCATTAATCTTCAGGATTATTAATCATGTGAGGGTCCAAGCCGCTCATGACCGTGAGCACGGCTGATCGATCAGTTTTACACTCTGCAGAGGTTGTACACTTTACCCACAACTCGTGTTCCCCATCTTGCCCGGGTTAGCTAGACCCTTAAACACTTCCAAGGTGAGTGGCTAGGGGTCCACTACGAAGCCTTTACAAAGGAAAGAAGAGAAACCAACAGCCCGCAACAGTTACAGCAGCGGAGCGGACCATAACCCTCCCTAATGGTCAGCACCTTAGCCAAGGCTGCTACCCCAAAAGAACCGGGCTATACCCCTTCAACTCCGGCCCCCTGTGCCCCTCTCGGAAAAGAGCTATCAGCTAACCCACTCTCCTAATTAATCGGCTAAGCCAGAGCCATGTGGACTGTGGTTGTATTGTTATCTTGGGTGGTTCTCCATGTTCCGATTATAATTCGGGTTATCTTGTTTTAAGCATAAACTCATCATATAAGCAAAACTGAGATGTATAACATAAACAAAGCATAACCAAACTCATGTAGATCAAACTAAGCATTTATCTACGCCAAGCATTTGTTTAAACAGGGTTGATCAAGGTAAAGCGGTAAAGCACCTAGTCAAGTCCTTAACTAGGTGTTTGCCCATCAGGTTTATGCATAACAACAGGAATGGTAAACATTGTTTAGCATGCAGTGACATAGGTTCAAAGAGATTATGCAGGGGGGAAAGCCACTTGCCTTCCTCTACAAGCTGGGTGAAATCTTCCTCGAAGACAGGCTCTTCCTGATCACCTCCGACAGGGAGCTCAGACGAAACAGGCACGATATCTACGAGTCAAACATGAACAACAAACAATAAATAAAACAGTACACCAAACAGTAACAAAACTGGTAAATTTACTGTTTAAAAGATTCTACTCGTCGAGACGATCATTTCGGTATATAGAACGCTAAAAACGGAGTTAAAATGAAAAAGATATGATTAAAACAGTTTGCAGGGACCTATCTGCAAGAAAACTAAGTTTACAGGGCTGTTTATAAATAAAACCAGGGGCTAAAACATAATTTCATATAAAAACTAAAGGGCTTAAGTGTTATTTCTTAAGAAAAGGACTCCTAACACTATTATCCAGGGTAGTCAGGGGCTAGATCGTAAAAATCAGGACCTAACCGTGAAGATTCTTAAAGGTGGAAGGACCGGCTTGCTAAAGTTTAAAAGCTCGGGGGCTCTTAAAGAAAAGGGCCACGGCCGCACCATGGATCTCGGATCCAACGGCCGACGACGCGTGCGCGCGCGCGTGGGACCGCGCCGTGCACCCGGTGCACGGGTCCACGGTGGACCGCCCTTTCAAAACGAAGGGGTACGCGATCCCGGCCATCCGCGCGAGATCGAACGGCCCGGGACGCGTGCAAGCGATGGGCGGCGGCGACGTCGCCGGAGAGCGGCGGCGCGCGGCGGGGAGCTCACCGGCGTTGGCCCCGGACGGCGCTCCCGGCCATCACTTCGACCACGGGTTGGGGCAATTTGCTGTGCGGGCGCTTGCGCACGTGACCATGGGGTCAGGGGGAACGATCGGGCCTCACCGGCGGCCGGCACCGTAAGGGGGCGGCGCGGCTACTCCGGCGAGCCCGAGGAGACGATGCTGTGCGCGAAACAAAGGGGAATTGAGCGGGGGATAATGCTTACCGCGCACAGAGGATGACGACGGGTTAACAGGCGGAGAAGAGGCGGCAGTGGAGGGGCTCGATGACGGCAGCGGCTTGGGCGGCGCTCCGGTGAGCTCGGGGCGCGGCTGCCACGGGCGTCGGGGACGAAGACCTGCGACGACGCATGAGCTTGTCAAGCTCCTGGTGATCCTAAAAATCAAAGGAAACAGGCAAGAGGTCCAATTCTTCACGGGCGGCGACGGATCGACGGCGGCGGCGGGAACCCGAGGCGGCGGCGCGGGGAAATTAGTGCTCGAGCGCGTGTGCTAGCGTGTCGCAGAGGCAAAGGGAGGCACAGGGGTTCGTGCGCGAGCTTAAATAGGAGCAAAGGGAGGAAGGCGAGGCGAGTAGGGGACGGGACGGCCGGCGGCTTGCCATTGATGGCCGTGACCATCACGGCTAGGGTTAAAGGATGGAATGAAACGGTCCTAATTGATCACGGGGAAGGTTAATTGCCTTAATTGACCGCAAGGAAGGTTGGGAGGTGGCCGGGCGCGGCGGGGGATCGCGCGGCGGCGCGGGCTCGGGGGGGGCGGCGGGAGGAAGAAGAAAGGAAGGGGGGAGAGGGGAGGCCGACGGGGTGGGCCCCGGTTGTCGGCGCCGCGGGGGAAAAAAGAAAAAGGGAAGTGGTAAGGTGGGCCGGCGCGGGAGGGCTGGTTGGGCCGCTTGGGCCGAAAGGGAGCGGTGCTTGATTTCTTTTTTTCTTTCTTTTCCAAACTCCATTTTCAAACCAAATTCATTTCAAATTCAAATCAAACCTTTTCAAACTTTTCTCAAGAATTTTATAGACTTTTCGAAACCTCACAAGCAACCAAAAACCATGCAAGCCAACCGATGATGCACATACACTTGTTGTCTCTAAGTTTATTAAATTATATTTAATATTTTAGAGCTCAATTTAAATAGCAATTTAATTTCTTTTAAATCCTTAAGACTATTTTAAGTTGCTAAGTGATTTTTAGTGATGGAATTTTTAGGGTGTCACATACGGTCTTTGGTATAGGCTATCCGGTATACCCCGCGGGCACTCGGATTCACCATGCACCACCGGTAGCTAGCCGTGAGGTGAGACGCATCCCAAGATGAGTAATAGTAAGATCCCTCACCGCCTCATTAAGGTACTAGGCTTACCGGTCCCATTCCCGACAAGTGCTTAGTACGTTCAAACACTTAACCCACTAAAGCCATTGGACCGGAGCCCATATACCATGCTCTTACCACATGAGCAATCCATTTAAGGAGATCTTATGATTCCAACATAAGAACCTACTCTCGCGAGTGACATCATCACACGACTTGTAACGGTCCTATAGCATAGCGCTATCGACCTATCATACTAGTAAAGGACCAGGTACCTAGGGATCATGCATCTAAGGTTTCATAACAACTCCCGAACGTAAATGTACAATCATCCATACACTACAAGAAACTATTTAATGCGTGACGCATTCTCCGCGACGTTTTCAGAAAACGTCACGAATGTGCATTGCAGCCCAAAACACTGCGACAATTTCTTTAATTCGTCGCGATTCTACGACGTATTCCTTTTTTTCGTCACGGATGTGCATTGAAGCCCAAAACAACGCGACAATTTTTTAAATTCGTCACGATTCTACGACGTATTCCTTTTTTCGTCACAAACACCGCCACGATTTGTTTAGTTTGTCGCGATTCTAAGACGTATTCATATTTTTTGTCACGGACGTGCATCGATGGATATTGAAGCCCAAACCATCATGACCATTTGTTAAATTCGTCGCAATACGACCCACAACACCGTGACGTTTTAGCGATTCATCGCGATCCGTAAAAAACGACCACCGACCCGGCACCTAGGACCCACCCACACCGCCACGCGAGCGCCACCTCACCCAAGCGCCACGTCACCACCACGTGAGCGCCCGGGGCCCACCTCACTGCCACGCAGGCGCCACCTCACCACCACGTGAGCACTAAGGGCCCACCACACCGCCACGCGAGCGCCACGTCACCACCACGCGAGCGCCGGGGGCCCACCTCACGCCACGCGGGCGCCACGTCACCACCACGTGAGCGCCGGGGCCCACCTCACTGCCACGCAGGCGCCACGTCACCACCACGTGAGCGCCCAGGGCCCACCACACTGCCACGCAAGCGCCACCTCACCCAGATGCCACCTCACTGCCACGCAAGCATCTAGGGCCCACCTCACTGCCACGCAAGCGCCACCTCACCCAAGGCATGAATTTCTCGTAAAAAAAGAAAACCCTGCAGCCCAAGGGAATCAAACCCCCAACCTCACACCCGCACCCAAGCGCGCTTCTACCACCGGGCTACAACGTTGTTTGTGACTCGCGTCTAACATTTAAATGCCTTTGAACCTATCTACCCGTAAGCTGCGGTACATGGGCCGCCACACACCATACCGTAGTCCGGGCCGTTCGAGCTACATTGGCCCGGTTGCGCACCACACTAATATGGGCCGCCGCCGCCACTTGGCCCGAGTTGCGGTGGCCTCCCAGAATATAACCGGGATGCAAAACATAGGGTGCGGTGGGAATCGAACTCTGGGTTGCGGAGATAAGGTTGAGGCACCTTACCACTACGCTAGGCCGATGTTTGTGATTTGAAATGGCAATAAACATTTCATATGTCAACCGCCGGAGCTTTGGGACCACGTGGCGGCATTGGATTGGTCGAGTTGCTTCGCGGGGACCACGTGGCGCACCGTGAGCTCGTTTCCCCCATCGTTTTTTCTTTTTAATCTACGGTTAAAATTAGAAACTAGTGTTTCTCGGTCATAGTAACTCCAAATTCATTGATTCTTTTTTTTGATTTTTTGTAAAATCACAATCTTTCACGTAATATCACTCGTTTTCATATTAATTACTATTACATTTATCTTTTTCATACAACTTCTTTTCTTGTACCGAAAGAGAATAAATAAAAGATATTTTTCAATAAGAAATGGTAACATAACTTCATATTTACTAATGTTATGATAAACACAAGGTTATGGTAAAGTTTGAAGTGCATATGAATTCGAAAATTTTGAAAGGTATGATACACTTCAATGTTCAAGTAATGTTTTATGAAACTATGTGAGACATATATCCATTTCTAAACAACGTAGGTTCCACTGTTACCGGAATCATTTGAAAGTTTGATCACAAGTTCATGGACCCAAATTATGTTACCACGTCAATTCGTAGAACCATTAGAGCATTTTATGATATTATTTGAATTATGATAGTGTAAATTCGAGATGTAAGTTTGAATTACCCCTAATATACCGATGTCGAAATCATTTTTTCATTTGTTAAAGTTGTAGATCTTGGTAGAGAATGATTTTAGAAAATTTTAGAAAAAAAGGCATCGAATTTGGAGTTAGTATGAGGCAGAAAAACTAGTTACAAGTTTTAGTCAAAGATTAAAAAGAGAAAACACACTTGTTCATCTAGTTCATAGCAATTGCAATTTCTGTTTTTAATATTCGGATAAAACTTGTAAACTGTTTTTCTTCCTCATACGAACTCCAAATCGGTTAATTCTTTTTCCTATTTTTTTCTAAAATCGAGATGTTTTACTCAGTGCCATTTGTTTGTATCTTAATTACTATTTCTTGGTTGCTTTTCATACAACATAACTTTTCCGACTAAAAAGAGAATATAAAAAACATGTTTTTTTCATAATAATTGCTAATATAACTTAATATTCTCTAATGTTATGGTCAACATGAGATGGTGTCAAAAATTGAGGTGCATACAAGTGTGGTCACGTTATTAGTTGTTCAAATCTCAAAGTTTGTTTTGTATTGTGTAGGAAACTACGTGAGACTTGTGTCCTATTTGTGAACATCTATAATCTCACTTTATTAAAATTTATATGAATTTTTTATAGGAGCATTATACGCTTAAAATATGGTTTCATGTCAATTTGTAGAATGTTTTGAACAAAATTAACTATTGTTATCATTATTTTTCAACAAGGTGACTAGTAGAAGTTCGAGTTTTCCCCGCAAGTCAATTAAATTTTTCGTCAATCTCTTAGTTGTGGCCTAGAATGGACCATAGAAGCCTAAATATGATTTTTATTTTTTTAAATCTTATTAGAGGTACATATAAGTCAATTTGGAATTATTTTCAATAAAGATATATAAATATGTTTAAACTATAAAAACTAGTAAATCGGTTCTATAACTATTAAGATTACTACAAAACAAATAAGATGCGGTGTAGTACTTTTGAAAAATATATTTGAGTATACAAGATATATTATCTTGCAATTAACTTGAAAAGGTGCTTTCAAATGGAAAAAGAAAATGAAAAATATTAATATGTGAAGTACATGCAACGAGCCCGATTTCGGCCATAAATCCCGATTTCGGCCCATTTAACAAATACGGCCCGAAGCCCGACTCATCCTATCCGTCCACATTCCAAATCAACGGTTGATATCGATACTCGGATGTATAAAAACCTACCTCCCAAAACCCTACCTTCTCGACCCGTTCACCTCGGATCCGTCGCCTCCCTCCTCTCTCTCTCTCAAACTCCTCCTCGGATCCTTACCACGCCTCCGCACAACGCCGCCCCCTCCCCACCTCGCCGCCTCCATGGCGCTAGCCGGCTCTCCCCCCTCGCGCCCTGCGCCTCCCACATCCGCTCGCCGCTCCCGACGCCCGCCGCTCTTCGCGCCCGTCGCAAAGTCTCCTCTCCTCCGCAACCACCACCACCTCGGCACCTCCTCGACCTCATTCCCCTTTCGACAACCCCAACTTGCTGCCGCGCACCCGAGCGAGAGGAGACTAGAGCCGATCGGCCAAGCCATGGAGAAGGCGGTCGATCGGCAGCGGGTCCTCCTCGCCCTCCTCCTCGCAAGTTTGATTGAGGAAGCGCCCACCACGGCACCACCCGGGAAGCACCCGAGATTCCCTTCCCTTCCCTCGCCGCGGTCGGGCCGGGCGGCGGCCGAGCCGGCGATCGGAATCCCGGACGCGACGGCGCTCTCTCGCCGGAGCGAGCAGAAGGGGAGCGAGAGGGATGGGGGACCACGAGTTGCGCGGGGACGATTTCGTGAAGAAGGCCGATCGAAGCTCTCCGGCTAGGGCTTCTTCGGCAACAAGTACGAGGACGCCGCCGAGCTCCTCAACAAGGTCGGAAACTTCTTCAAGCTCGCCAAAAATTGTGAGGCCCCGCCCCTCGTCTCGTACCTTTTGCAATTTCGCCTCCGTGCGCCGGTTCTCGGACATCAAACCTGCAATCGGTCGTAGATATGGAAGTGCCGATCATGTCGTTCATTTGGGTTCGCCGGTATGGAAACGCAATTGATTGGATCTAGGTTTATGGTTCCATATGCGTAACTTGTTGGGTGGGGAAGGGTTACGCGACACATGATTTCCGGGAAATTCTCGATGTTGTTGGCAAAGTTGGGTGGGGGAGGGGTTACGCGACATATGATTTACAGCAGAACATCTGAACGTTTTCTACATGTACTAGATGATACAGGTTTGGTTGAGCTTGTAGCTTTTTCTCGTTTGTATCGAAGTTTTTCCGTCGTCGAAGTTATATTTCTGTAATCATTTTATGCTGCAACCGCTTGCGGAAATTAGTAAGCATGACAATGTCAGGACACTTGTCTTGTTCGTTGAATGGGTAACTTAGCAGTTGGGATCTATTTGCATCTTGGCATTGAGCTTTGACATAAAAATATTACAAGGTCACCATCACTTGTAAATCCGCACTTCGTTCATGTTTATCCCTTCAAATGATATCGTCTAGTTTGCTTGGTTGCTTGATTTTTTTAACAAGCAAACCACCGATGAAATGTTAAATCCAAATTTGGTGTTCCATTTAAGTACCATGCCCACTTATTTCTATATCAAAAAGGTGTTCGGTTAAACTCTAAAACAAAATCCTGTTCGGTTGCATTAGGACACTATTTTAATATCCTCACTTAAGTGTCACTTGTGTTCCGGTGGATTACTCCCACTTTTGGCATCCGAAAATTTCCACTAGTCTATTAGTTGCTACTTTTAGCACCCGGATTACTTGACTATATTCCCACTCCATTTCTCCGCATAATTTCGTTGGGTCTTGGCCGCTTATAGTAGAATATTTTTAAACCCAAGATTCGGTGGCAAAATATGATGTGTGATGTGCCCGAAATAGCGAGATCGGGAGGTTAAGCGGCTTTGTACTAGTTTGCCTTCCTTGGTTATAGGACCAGCTCACGGTACCCAAGATTCGGTTTGCCTTCTTAAGTTTTAACTCTACATCTATAGGATTTACATCGGTTTCAAAGCAGATGAGGATCGGTAAAATAAATTGAGCAACCCGGCTTCTTATTGTTTCGCAATTTTTTTATCTATACACTAAATGTTCCGTTAAAGAAAAAAACTGATCCGGCAAAACTTTGAATACCAATTTTACGTGGTCCGGATCAAATGAGATCATTTTATGGACGGAAATAAAATTGCTCCCGTGAGTCGGTATTACCCAATGGGTTTGATTATTTATGATGCAAGCTTTTGTTCATAAACCATAGATTTTATTCCCGAGTGCTCTTTATCTTGTGCCCCTGTAACTTGGTTGCTGATCTTAGGAGTATGTAGTACATGAGAGCTTTCATCCGAGTAACCTCCCGAAATTTCGGTGATGCAAAGTATTTCTAAATTTGTAACAAAGTATGGTTGGGTTAGAATTTGCTAGTGTCATCGACAAGTCCGGTGCAAGTCATTGCCATAAACCGATACACATGAACTGGTCTTTGTCTTGAATGAAGGTTTAGGAATGCCTTGAAGGATGCACGAAGTTTGTATTTGTTTGAGCCTCGACGGTGCGGCCGTGAAGATAGGGGATCTCCTCTACGTTAAGCACCATCCTGCAGGCACCGGTGTTCGTGATCGCGGCTTGTCCGGACCCATCCTTGGCACTATTTTCTCGTCGTTCCTCTTGCACCATTCACTTCCCGTGATGATACGCTCATAATTTGTTCGATAGAATTCTCGGGCCCTATTTGGATCGTGGAAAATGTTGTGAAGTTCAATGTGGAGTCAAAATCGGATACATGGCTGCGAATACCCGATGACCATATATTGTGTTGTTGAGTAATAATACAAATTTGGCATCTAAATTGTTTGGGTAGCTCTAGATGGAACACTTGTTAGCCAAGGGAGACTGAATTTTTTCTGCCTATATACTTAAATTTGAGGTCCATTTTGTGCATTATGCGGTTACCGTTTCGGTAGTTGATCATGTGCATTGTTCCGTGTATGTATTGTCAATTGGTAAGATATAATGCGGAATTAATATGTTGCAATGCTAAATCTTACTACTTTGTTGTCCTACCCGAGTGGAAGATAGTAGTGCTACCGAATAGAAGTCTTTGTTATCGAGTGTTTTTTCCGAATCCGAACGAGAGGGTAGTCCCGATGAATGAGTGTTTTTCCCGAATGCGAACGGGTGGTTAGTGCCGCCTCGAATGTGATCGGCATCGGTTTCTTTCGGAGATGGACTTATGTTGTGGGGAACGCGTTATTCGAGTTAGACCTTTTTGAATTTCCGAACTAAGCTCTCAATTGAGCAAGTCTACTCATCTCTTTTGTGTGGATGTTGACCGATGGTAACCGTCATGAGCTATCCCCGAAATTGTATTCATCCGAATGTCTCCGAAATGGTGCATGTTGTTTACTGTCATGAGCTATCCAGGTAGCAATCTTAGAGGATATATGCATTTTTCTAAATGTTTCTCAAAATGTAATCTTTGAAGCTAGAGTTCATATGCATGTTGTTTCTTTGAATGTGATATCCGAAGCTAGAGTTCATATCCATGCATTTGTAAACTGAATCAACTCCTTTTCATATCCATAGGTTTGCGGTTTGGAGTGGATGCCTAGATCATCGAAAGGTGGTGCTCCGTCCATCACGGATCAAAAGGTCGATCATTTTCCTCCTGTCTTCGATTACTCGTTAACATGATTAGAACTCTTATTGGTTGCGTAATGTAGTACTTCTAGATCATCCGTTTTGATAATGTTAAGCCGATAAATAATGCAAACTAGAGGAGACCTTGTAAATTGATAATATTTGTTGTATGCTTCCCATGAGCCTAAACTAGTCATCTCGCTCGCGAACTACACTTCGAATTAATATAGAATTTAGACAAATATATTTGATTGTATATCATATTATGCCACACTTCGAATTATCCTATATTTGATTGTCTTTTCTAATTGGATTCCGATTTCCTTTATTTCGGGATTTATACGAACTCACAAGGAATCGAGAGAAAAGAGTGGCGGAATAACAAAGAGGAAGGTGTAGTGTTTTAGGAATGGTAGACATCCGAAAGCATGTGTTATCTTCCTCAATATCGATTGTGTTTGCTGGGTTTTTTATTGCCCAGAGATTGTATCTGATTTGATGATGTAAGGTCTGTTCATTGAATTTTGGTAAATGTGTTGGAAAAATGTACCCTCTGAAAAATGGGTAGAAGATGGGCTAATTTTGCTAATTTTATACTGGAATATAATTCTGAAATGGGCTGTGGTGGGCCAGAATTTGTATCTGCTGGGATTAAAATTTTTGCCACGTCATCGTCCACATATGGTGCCACGTCATTGTCCACATAGGATGCCACACCATCGTCCACGTAGGATGCCACGTCATCGTCCACGTAGGATGCCACATCATTGTCCACGTAGGATGCCATGTCATCGTCCATGTAGGATGCCATGTCATCGCCCACGTCCACGTCATAATCCACGTAGGATGCCATAGCTGCCATGTGTGTAGCAATCCGTGACGATTTTATTTTGTCACGGATAGTGAGCCATGGGTTGGGCTGCATGGGCCTCGGGCTGCTCCGTGACGATTCAGATACGTCACGGATCGCGACGTTTATTAAGGGAACGTCGAGAGATTTAATCAATGACGCTCATTCCACCACGAAAATGTAAATCGTCGTGGATGCCGATTTGCGACGAATTTAATTTAATCCGCGACGGAATGGTTACGTCACGGATTAAATAGTTTCTTGTAGTGATAGATAGTTGCAATATAATTTTGAAACACCGGGTTAAATGCACCGGGGCTTGCCTTCGTCGGCGGTGTTAGCTCGAGCACCCTCGGTGTCTTCGAGTACTTCCACATACTACGGTGCGGCCCCTCCGCTTCTCCTTCCTCGGCTTCGGCATGAGCGAGTAGTCACCGTCGGGAAGATCTACCGGAATGCAATGCGGGGTTCGGGTGATGTGATGGATTGATTATTTATCTTATCCAACTCTCATTGGCCATATTCACCTTAACAATTAATTAATTATTAACTTTTTTTTCATGAAGGTTATTATTGATATGTGTTTTATTCTTTTAATTAAACACTTAATTAATGTTTCCTTTTAGAAATTGTTATTTCATGTGAAGATTTAATACTTCACGTTTCACTAGTAAAGTTGTGTACAAAATATAATTACTTACATTTAATTGTTTAAATAGTAAGGGTGTATTCTTAGATCTTAAATAAGCTTTGCAAACATTTCACCAAAAACGGGTATAGAGAATAAAAAGGTATTTTCCTATTTAACGAAACATTAAATCTATAAAAGCCTCCAAGCTTTTATTTAAACAATAAATCATTCAAAACTTCAGTGGGGGTATATTAAGCCACCGCACACACATGCATGCTTGGGAAGCTAGAAAAATAATTATTTTGAAAATAACAAAAGCTAGCTAGCAAAACCGATTAAATGCATACAAAAATAAATAAGCATCCAAACGCTCCAAATTTCTTCACACATGTTCTCTGGTCCTAAACCATCCTAGGAAAGCAGCAAACACACCTAGAACTACTACTGATCTTGCATTATTAAATTACAAAGGAAAACATGCATATATTAAGAATAAATACTTCCGGTCATTCCAAAATTGTGATTAATTCACCAAAGGTGTATCTTGACACAAAAAGATTACATGCAGAAGTTGGGTTCAAAAACTGAATTATTTTTAGCTACAAAAATCATCTAGGTAGATTCGCATAAATGGAAAATAATTCATATACAAAGATTTACATCATAACTTTGTGCAACTTTTGGCACAGGAGCTAGTAATAACATAACACACAACATATCTAAAAATTAGATACAGAGGACTTCAGGATTTTGAGACATCATAGATCTTGGTTTTTCACATTCCTATTTTTCATGCCAAAATTATCAAGAAATATCCTAGGTGAGTATAACAAAAGTTGTAGTGTTCCACACCATGAGTCTACGAAAATTGAGGGTACATTTTTCCAAATTTTCTACTATTTTCTAGAGATCTTACAAGAATCAGCAAAATCCTTTTACTATTGAAGTTTCCATTTTGCACCAGGGTCCCTAGATCTTTTCCCACTTTCACAACTATACCCACGGTTTGCGCTAAACACCCCAGAAGGATTCGGCCCTTTGCAATCCTACCCTTGGCCGTGGGGACGGCGCGGCTGGCCGGAATCCGGCGAGGCCGGGCGCGCTCCCGGCCGGGGGGAAGGGGTCGGGCTCGACCATGTGCTCACCTAGAATCGGGTGGTGGTCGTAGTTGGGGCGGAGGGGTCGCCGGCGAGGGCGCGCGGCGGCGGTCGGCGGTGATGGCCGCGGCGGCTCGGTTTGACGGTGAGTAGCATTCTTGGGCGGGCAATGCGCGAGTGCTCGAGCATCGGCGGGGGTCTAGGGACGGGTGGAAGGTGGTTGATCGGCTCGGGTACGCGTGGAAGGGTCGAGCTTGGCGCGAGGGCGGCAATGGCGGCCGACGGCTCGGTGCCGCCCGCGGGGAAGCACTAGAGCCTTTTATAGGCCGCGCGCTCGACCGACGGTGACGGCGGGGTGACGAGGGTCGAGATGCCGCCGTGCTACGGCGCTCCTCGGCCGACGCGCGCGTACGGGCCGGACCACGGACGGACCGGCGGTCCGCCGTGTGTGCGGCGCGCGTACGGCGCGGCGACGGGGAGGCGCGTGGCGTGGGGCAATCGAAGCGTCTTGGGGGCGCGGCGACGGCCCGGGGGAAGGCGTGTGGCCCGGGACGGCGGGGCTGTCTCGGCCGGCCGTGCCCTCGGGCGTGGACGCCGAGGGCGCGGCGCGCGCGCGCGCGGGCGACGTCGCGGTGCGGCGATGCTCCGGCCAACACCGTGACGGTGTACTCCGTGTTTGGAATTGAAAAAATTCCATTGTTTTTTTACCTCGTGTTTGGAATTGACAAAATTCCATTGTTTTTTAATACAAGTGCAAAAATCTTTGAATACGAAAGTTATACATCTCACTACCACCTACAACTTTGACAAAGGCCATATGGGGGTTTTCTCAATAGATTTTGCACAAAAGGTTTGCCAACTTTGAATGCCACTCAAATTCGGTGAACGGGAGGTCTTGTCATTTAGGCAAGTTTTTCGCCTTTTTCCACTCAAAATTTAAAGTGCCAATCTACAGGAAAGTTGTATCCCTCAACAAGCTGGACAACTTTCATAAAGGTAGATTTTTAAGTGTTTAGGTGAATTTTGGAGAACGCAGCAAAAGTTCTGGAAGACATTCAGGGTCACTAGGGTTTAGGTGGGGTTTGACCAGGACTTTGACCAAGGGTTGACCACACATGTGTGTCAACTTGGTCAATGGGGTCATTAGGGTTGGTTGGTGAGATTTTCGAGGTGAGGACCCGGGGTTAACCGTGATTTGATCACTTTGTCGACGGCAGAGTTGACCGACAATTAATGTTAATTAAAAACCCGGGGCGTCACACATTCAAGTGAGACCGGCGTATTGTAGGTGAATTTTATAAAGATATAATCCCTCCATCCAGGAATGATGGCCGTTTCCGCTTAGTCGAAATATAATTTTGACTAAATCTATATATTAAAATATATTGATATTTATGATACAAAATTAATATTATTAGATAGATATTTGAATCTAGTTTTTTAACAAAATTATTTGGAGGTACAAATGATGCACGTATTTTCCGCAAATTCGGTCAAACTCGTGGCACGACTATCATTCCGGGACGGAGGGGGTATTTGTGAATTTAATGAACACCCCCTCTACTAAGACCAACAATTCAAGTACTAAAACACGTTGAAATCAAAATGTGTTGAACACACAAGTTCTTCAAAAAATTTAAAACTCCCATTTACAACATTCGCAAACCTGCAATTAAGGTCTGGACGGTTTCACCGTTACCAAAACTCTTACTAAGTCTTCACTACCTCTCACTCTGCTGTTTTACAAAACATAAATGCCATTTACAGAATTTACAAAACTGCAACTAACATCCCCACGTCTCCATGGTCGTTTTCTCCATCCACTTAATCACTATCTCGGTGCCAATTATATATAATCATATTTTTTCTAGATGTACCCTATACCAATACTATTTATAGGTCATCTACTCGATCAGCTTAACTGGTGCGCACCTCCGGTTTCTAGTTAACTCTAAAATCTCAAATTTCAGCACACATTTAGTTGATTGAGAGATAGCTAGCAATCGAGCATTTTAGAACGAGTAAATCAGTGAGTAAATAAATGAACAATATAAGTACCGGCTCGGCAAAGGACCCGTAGTCGCTACCTGCACAGCCAGCAGCTATGTGTCCACTTCACGCATGTACTCCTGTCCTCTGAAGGTGTGTGCATGCCGCACAGGAAGCAAACCCCACAGCGACACGTCTCACGCCGTGTGCTGGAATAGTACTCCTATCCTGCGCAATGCAGCGGGAATAGTATATGTCTATGCAAACGTGTTATCACAGGGCGGCTACGTACGCACGGGGTGCGTGCACCGACGCCTCTGGAACCACGGCACAAATGATGGCCTCGTATACGTGTCGGAGAGGGGTACGAAGTATAGTGTACGTGTACTGTGCGGGCACCCGAGAGTAAGAAAAGTAAACGTGCCCGCAGCTCCAGGCACGTACGACACACGACCTGATCTACCTGCACCGCCTGCGCCTCTCAACAAGCTTGCCCGCCAGGGCGCCATTCCCGCTCGCGCTCCTGGCACGGCACACGCCTGCACTTGCTGCATCCTCGCGTGCCGCTTTTTCCCACGTAAATACGTGAGAGTGGACGGCTACACTGCACCGCATCCGATCCATCCAGGCCCAGGTGGCCCCTGGCCAGCTCCAACGACTCAACCCATCAGTGCTAGTGCTGACGTGTAAGATGCGCCTTTATACTCGATCGGCGGCTACACATCGCAGCAGCGGACTTCCGGCCTTGCCATGTGCTGAATAGCCGTGCACATGTGAAGGGATAAGGGGTGGCTACGCTAGCGTAAAACAAAAAATTCAACCCTATAAAAACCAGGAATTCTGCTAGTATAGATCACGAGATTACTACTAGACGCGCAAATGCAGCGGAACCGTAACGCGTCGAGAGTAGTGCAGTTGCTCATGTCCTTATTGACGTGCACGTGTGGCTCGTCCGATCCAAGTGGTCCGGATGCAACACCTCCAAGGTATCCACACGTACGGAGAAAAGCGTCGCACACCGCATCGCTAGGTCCGCGAGTGCGACGAGGAGAGAGCGTTGGTGGTGTGGGCGTCGCTTGAGAGTCGTACCTTTTCGGGAGGGGTGTGGTCCATATTTATTGGGAGGAGCCCCCCCACACATCATCGTCCATTAGCAATACGGGACTAATAGATGATGTATTCCTTCCAATGCTAATGGGCTTTACAACATTTGTGGCCCATTAGGACTTTTACACCATAATGGATCAAATCCATCGGAACCCACTAGTGGATCAAGTCCAGCTTGGCTCTAGAGCATATTTCCAACAGTCTCCCACTTCACTATAGTCAACTATGCAAGTATATTCATCCTCATTCGACTTCCATCCCCTTAAGTGTGTGACCCTATAGGTTCACGTACACATAGACTTGACCAGAGTACTTCTACTCGACCAATAGTTGATAGCGGCCTTTAGCAAGACGTATCAACTCCTATGCATACGTAAAGATCTTATCGGACAAACCATTACATCGTTTCATACATGCTATACCCTTTGCCTCACGATATTTGGTCTAGCTCCAAGCCGACCTCTCTTTCTCGATATCGTAATTCGGATCATTAAAAAGGGGTTAACTCTTAACCCGGCCGGCCATGCATTTCTTGATCCGATCACTCGAGGGGCCCAGAGATATCTCTCTCAAGTATAGAGGGCAAATTCTATCTTGATTGACCATACATCACAAAGATGCTTCCCGAGAAACCCGAAAGCCATCTTTATGACTACCCGATTTACGGAGTAGCGGTTGATAGCCCCTAAGTAGGTCAATTCACATCTTGAGTACATACGACAATCTCAAGTCTAAGGACATAACGTATGCGTTGTGTAAACAGAGAACTATATAACAAAGTCTCAAATCGGGCCGATCCAGGTCCCATGTCATACATGTGCCCACATTATTAGTTATACATCTCCATGTTCATGACTTGTGAAACATAGTCATCAACTAATACATGTGCTAGTCATTAAATCATACTAGGGACAACTTTTGAATAACCATACAAGTAATAGAGTTTCACAATCAATTAACTTACTTGCCAATCAAATACAAGTCACCTTTCATGGATATTCAATAAAAGATGGATACGATGAAATATAATCATCTCTATAAGACATATTTCTAACATTCTTCCACTTGCACTTGAGCTAATCTAGAATATATCTAATACCCATATAGCTCTCATGTGCGCCTCATGCTTAGGTTGTAGAAGGGATTTTGTCAAAGGATCCGCAACATTCAAATCCGTGTGTACTTTGCATATCATGATATCACCTCGTCTAACGATCTCTCGTATCGGATGAAATTTTCACAAGTACATGTTTATTATTTTGGTGGTTCCTTGGCTCCTTTGCTTGCGCAATAGCCCCATTGTTGTCACAATAAAGATCCAATAGGCTAGAGACACTCGAAAACACACCAAGTTCGTAAAGTAACTTCTTTATCCAAACACCCTCCTTTGCGGCTTCCGAAGCCGTGATGTACTCGGCCTTCCGTTGTAGAATCAATCAATGTCTCCTACTTGGAACTCTTCCGGACTCACAAAGACCACCGTTTATCGTAAATACGTATCTTGATTGCGACTTTGAATCATCTTGGTCGGTTTGGAAACTAGCATCGCCGTAACCCATTACAACGAGCTCCTCCTCACCACCATAGACTAGGAACATGCCTTTAGTCCTTCTTAAGCACTTTAAAACATTTTTAACCGCCGTCCCGTGACCCTCACCTGGATCGATTGGTATCTTCTTGTAACATTATGTGCATACGAAATATCCGGACGTGTACATATCATTGCATACATAATAGATCTCATGGCCGAAGCATACGATATTCTACTCATGTGTTCCCGCTCATCGGTTGTTGAACGACACCGAGTCTTGCTAAGATGTACGCCATGTGACATAGGCAAGAACCCTTTCTTCGCCTCTTCCATGTTGAACCTTTTCAACACTTTATTAATGTAAGTGTCTTAGCTTAATCCTATAAGCCTTTTTGATCTATCTCTATAGATTTTGATGCCCAAAATGTATCGTTGCCTCACCTAAGTCCTTCATCGAAAAACTATTTTTCGGTGAGGTCTTAGCGGCCTCAAGCATAGGGATGTCATTTCCAATCAGCAATATGTCATCCACACTTGCCTTCTTGTAAACACAAGGCTCTTCTTCACTCGAATGAAGCCAAACCCTTTGACCACTTCATAAAAGCGAAGGTTCCAACTCGAGATGCACTCGCTTCAATCCATAAATGGACTTTTGAAGTTTGCTCACATTTCCGACATTGGTTGGATCAACAAATCCCTCGGGTTGTGTCATACACACATCCTTAGTCGATTTCCAATTAGGAAAGTTGTTTTGACATCCATCTACCATATCTCATAATCGAAATATGCAGCCGTTGACGGTGAATTTCCATCAACATAGAGTACTTGTTATACATTGGTTTCGATTATGATTGCTACTAACCCGCCACTAGGCATACTAATGATGTAACGAGTTGAAGGACCGATACGGCGAACCGAGAGGGGGGGAGTGAATGGGAGCCAATAAAAATTCTTCTAGACTCCAACAAGATGAACACGGCTTCCAACACACGTCTCCGACTCACTACCCAAGTTGGCCAAGCCCACGTAGCCACCTGCAGTGCCACCGGACCTAGGAACCAACACACAACCTTCCGACCCGAGAACGCGGCGGAACACCAACCTCGAGTCCACCGACCAACACCGGTCGGACCGGTCACTTCTCGGTGAAACTTGGCGACTTCCACAAAGTGGCTCCACACCGGTCAGGCCGGTGCAACACACCGGTCAGACCGGTCACGACCAGAATGCCCCAAAACACCAAATAGGCCAACCAAGCTCCAAACCAACCCAAACTTCAAATAGCAGCAACACAGGACAACAACAAACACACCTAGATGTTCACCCAAGCAATAACCCAACAGGGGTTGCACCGGTCAGACCAGTGAGAGGCACCGGTCAGACCGGTGTAGCCTGGGCAGCTTGGGATGAACCGCACCCGTGGGTCAACTCCTCCAAATCCAAGCCTTGATCTCCCGAATCTCTCCACAGGCTTGAACAAGACTTTGGGGACAATAGGAACACCTCATGAGGAGTCCATAGCCAAGTTTAATCCCACCAAAACTTGTCCAAACAAGAGGAATCCGAGAAATCCCGCCAAGAACTCCTCTAACCCTAGAACACCGAAAACCCCAAAATCGAGCCCCTTAACTCACGGATTTGGGAGAGGAATCACAGCCAAAAGAACCACGAAGGGTTCCCACTAATTTACCCCATCAAATTCCCAAGAGCAAGGTCCCGAAAACACCCCAAGGAAAACACCAAGAGATGCTCCGAAAATCACCACCAAGAACAACCGGGAACAACACAACAAGGCCTTGAGGAACCACGCCGAATCATCTATACATGCCACAAAGGTTCATACAAGGTCTAGCTTGTCGCCCGATCATCCAAGACTCTCACAAGATCTCACCATGAAGCTCTCAAGCTAGTCCTATAGAAATCATAAGAAAATAGGGAGGGAAAATAGGAAAGCAAATGAACTAGAGTTCCAAGAGGTTGGCTGCCATCCTCTCACCTCATGAGTTATATGGAGGCAACCGAAAGTCTAAAATACCCTTTCCTAACAACTACGGATACAAGCCCCTCAAGGGCGGTTTTGGAAGTCTTCAAGTTTTCCCCATCGGACAGATGCCCGGCGACCGCAACCAACTTAGCCTCGACGCAAGCCTTGCGATCCCGACGCGCATCCTCCGCTTCGAAGATTCCGGACTGCGTCGTCGCACACCGGTCGGACCAATGCTCCTCACCGCGGTCGGACCGGTACCCACCGGTCGACCGGTCCGTGCACCGTCTTGCAAAGACCGTCTTCGGTTCTCCGGTCTTGGCTTTGTGGATCAACCAAGGAACCCGGTGGTTTACGGTGAAGCACCGGAAACCCCGCGAACTCGGTGTAGCCTCCGCCAATCGCCACTCATGACTCGGCTCCCACGTAGTCCCGACTCGACCTTGGTTTTGAGGCTCTACCAAGAAACCGTCCATGACTTCATCTTCTTCGTTCATGCCACCATGCGGCCCGCACTTGACCCCGCCGGCCACCGGGTCCCTCAACGAAGCCTACTTGTCTTCTCCACACCGGAGGCCTCACCGGCGACGACCTTTTGCGCTTGTTCTTCACATGCACCAACACCGGTCAAGCCACAACCCGCACATGCAATACTTAGCCAAGAATCGGTCCACACAACGTTGTCAATCACACAAGGAAGCGACCATCCACCGGTCCTCGAACCACACATGATCCTCAATCTCCCCATTGATGAGTGCATTGACAACACCCACAAAAAGTAACAAGAGAGAAAAGAAAAAGAAAAGAAACGAACAAAAAGAAACTCCAACAAGCGATTGAAAGCCAAACAAAGGCAAAGAGCAAGATCACTTGAAGAAGACAAGTCTCGGACCCCTTAGGCAAGGGCAACGGCTCGACACATCCGAGACAAAACAAGGCTCAAGCAAAGAGCGCAAACCACCAAACCAAAACTCGAACGACCACAAAGAGATCCCCCCGCACACATGCAAGCTCCCCCCGAACCAATGCAACTCCCCCCGGACGAATGCATGCCAACCACTTGAAACCGGGGCGGTACCGCAACAACTTCGACTCACACCGGTCGGACCGGTCGAGGTCACCGGTCGACCGGTGCCCAACATGTGCACGGGACCAGCACTCGACCGGTCGGACCGGTGACCTCGACCGGTGCACACTAGAGCCCGAAGTGGCTCGAAGCCACCGAAAACCTTCTAAATGCATTCGGCAAGCCATTTCAAGCTCAAACTTCTCCCCCTTGTTGGCAATGCATGAATCAATCCAAAAATGCAGAACTTTCAACCTAGAGCTTCTCAAATAGACAAAATTCAACATAGGATGCTACACATGTCCAAATAAGCAAGTTAGATACTCTATAGCTTCGTATTGACATCAACTACAAGATCACAACCATTGGATGAAGCTAAGATGGATTTGGGCAATTTTGCGAAAAATTTGCCTCTCATGAGCAAAGTCCTAAACATGATCAAAACATATCAAAATGACAAAACCACACAAACTTCATGCTAGGACAGCCATTCTAATCATAAGACCATCACAAACACCCACAAGCACCTCATGTCATGTCAAAGCCACCGAGCCATGTGCCTACTTCTATGTATGAGACTTCTCATTGGTAGGCATCATGCAACGGTTTAGCACCCAAAGCAAAATAAATTCAGCACATATGACATGGGAGCACATTTTCCAAGCATTTTACATTTCATTTTCAGATTCATAATTGGTACATGAAATGTCTTTGCGACAAAAAGGAACTTATGCCCCTCCACAAGATAAAGCAAGAGGGCTAAACATTCATGATGGCAAATGAGCCTTTGGCCCCATATGATCAATAAACTAGCTATCCAACCAAAAATTAAGCATAACCAAGCCACTAAAATAAGTCAAGATCATATAAAGGCATTTACACATGAGAGAGCATACATGTGACATTTTTCAAAAGCATAGCCATCAACCATGGATATAAATCAAGATCATCAAGGGCTAAGCCAAACTAACCATAGCATACCAAACAAGCTCACAAAGACATATGTCTCATTCCATGGTGAACAATGTATATGAGAGAAGCTTTTCCTAACCAATGCATATGATACAAAATGCATGCAATCTAAGATACAAGGATGCCTATACATCATGTTACATATGCCATGCCAAATGCAAGAAATGCACAAAGGAAAGCTATACATATGCTACAAAGGAGCTCCCACACACCCAACTCAAGAAATCAAACACACACCAAGCCCCCCCCCCCCCCCCGCAAATGAGTGAAAGTTGCTTGATCTAGGGGTTTGGTGAAAATATCGGCTAGCCTGGTCATGTGTGGGTACATGGATCGAAGCTATCTTTTCTTTCTCTATGTTGTCTCTCGAAAATGATACCTCACTTCTATGTGCTTGGTTTTGGAATGGAGCACTGGATTCTTTGCAACGCTTATGGCACTGGTGCTATCACAATGAAGTGGGACATGGGTATACTCCTCACCAAAGTCACTCATGGTGTATGAAATCCAAAGGAGCTGAGAGCAACAACTAGCGCGGCAACGTACTCGGCCTCGGTAGTGGATTGAGCAACACTCGATTGTTTGCGGGAAGACCAAGGCACCAAAGAAGATCCCAAAAATCGGCAAGACCCGAAGTGGACTTCCTATCCAACCGACACCGAGGCAAAATCCGCATCCGAAAAACCATGAAGCGCCAAAGAAGAGAACGCGGAGTACCAAAGGCCGAAGTCGGGAGTGTGACGCAAGTACGTGAAAATTCGCTTCTCCGCTTGCCGATGCGAAGTCCTCGGAGACGCTTGAAAACGAGCGCACGGACATACCGAGAACCGGATGTCCGGCCTCATCGCCGTCAAGTAGAGGAGTGACCCGATCATGCTCCGTACTCCTTCTGGTCCACGTGTTCACCTTCCTCGTCCGCATCAAGAGCTGTAGTCGTACTCATCGGCGTCGTCATAGCCTTGGAGTCCTCCATCTTGAACTTCCGCACAATGTCCTTGGTGTACTTAGCTTGGTGCACAAATGTTCCTTCCTTTGATTGCTTGATTTGTAGCCCGAGGAAGAACCGCAACTCGCCCATGATGCTCATCTCAAATTCCCTACTCATAACTCGCAAACCTTGCAATAATAGAGTTAGACGAGCTACCAAAGACAATATCATCCACGTACACCGCACAATCGGGATATCTCTCGCCCGCCTCGGAAGAAACAAGGTCCGATCGACCTTCCCCATCTCAAAACCTCTCTCAAACAAGAACCCCCTCAACCTACCATACCAAGCTCTAGGCGCCTACTTCAACCCGTAAAGCGCCTTCCTCAACTTGTACACCGGTGGGGGTACTTCTCACTCTCAAACCTCGGTGGTTGCCTCACATACACTTCTTCCTCCAACACACCAATTAGGAAAGCACTCTTCACATCAATTTGGTGCAACTTGAAGCCACGAAAAAAGGCTAGAAGGATCCTTATTGCCCCCAAACGGGCTACGGGAGCAAAAGTCTCCTTGTAGTTGATCCCCTCCTTCTGACTGAATCCCTGAGCAACAAGCCTCGACTTGTTTCTCACCACTTCACCTTTCTCTCCCTCTTTGTTCTTCCACACCCACTTTGTACCAATCGGCTTACACCCTGGGGGAGGGTCAACCAACTCCCAAACCTGATTCCTCTCAAAGTTCTCCAACTCCTCATGCATCGAATTAACCCAATTGTGATCAGATAGTGTGTGTCCAATGTCTTTGGGCTCAAAAGTAGCAACAAATGCAGCATGAGCGAAATGAGAATTGTTCCGAACCCTCGACCGTGTAGTGCGTTCATTCATGTCGCCGATGATCCTCGAAGCTGGGTGATCCACTTGTACTCGCCGGGGAGGTTCTCGCCTCGATGCTACCTCCCCCTCAACAACAGCTTCTCCTCGATCTTGATTTGTCGTCGTAGGTGTAGGAGAGGGTCCGTCCACCACCGTAGTCGAAGTAGTGGGTACATGTTCAGCCGGGGGCACCACACCGCCATCTTCATCGTCTCCATGTTCATGCTTCTCCTCCGAAAGATCTCCTCGCCAAGCTCATCATCACCTGCACACTCAAAGACAAGCTGACTACGTGGTTGTGTCTCGTCGAAGGTTACCTCTCAAGTCTCCACGATTTGGTTAGTTTCAAGATTGAGCACACGATATGCTCTAGAATGAGATGCATAACCAAAGAAAATACCATCGACGGACCTATCCTCAAACTTACCCATCTTCTTCCTTTCTTCGGAATAAAGCATTTGCAACCAAAGACATGGAAGTGACTCACCTTGGGTGTGCGACCGTGCATCGGCTCATAGCGAGGTTTTCTTCTTATGCACTCGAGGTAGATCGTGTTCGACACATAGCACGCGGTATTCACCACTCGGCCCCCGAGAACCATCTTGGTGTCCTATGCTCATCAAGCATCGTCCGAGCCATCTCACACAAGGTCCTGTTTTTCCTTTCCACAACACCATTACGGGAAGGCGTATACGGACTTGAAAACTCGGTGTTCAAGACCCAAGTCATGGCAAAAGGTTTCACAACGAGAGTTTACGAATTCCGAGCCATTGTCATCGCGGATTGTTCATATGGCATCTCCGTGCCTCTCGTTCCTCAACCTCAAGACTAGATCTCGAACAAAACCAAACGTCTACCCCTTATCCTCAAGAAAGAACACCCACACATACCGAGAATAGTCATCCACCACAACAAGGACATACCACTTCCCACCCGGATCGCACACAAGCCGGGCCAACAAGGTCCATATGGAGCGGCTCGCATGGACGCTCGGTCATCACATCGGTAAGAGGCGGGTGAGAAGAGGCCGCCATCTTGGCATGCCTACACGGCGCACAAACCAACTCTTTCTCAAGCCTCAACCGTGGCAATCCTCGGACCAAATTGAGTTTACTCAAGCGAGACAAAAGGTCAAAGCTCAAGTGACCCAACTTCCTATGCCACTTACACTCGAAGAACCGGCCAAGAAACAACGCTCCACACCGGAAAGGCGAGAAAAATCAGCACGAAACATCCGACCCTCGGGAACGACCATACGGACAAGGTCCCCTCGAGAGTACAAAATCCGAGAACCACCAGGCCGAAACAACACCTCAAAACCCTCATCCAACAGTACGGGACACAGAAAGCAAATTGTATCCAAGCGATTGAACAAGAGCAACACGCCTGAGAGTGATCTTGTCACTCACCTTAATCTCACCTTATCAAAGCACACGTCCACGCCCATTGTCCCCAAAAGTGACGTACCTACTTGTCACCACCGGGACGAGACTTGAGAACCACCCCTTGTCTCCGGTCATATGCCTCGAGCAACCGGAGTCAATCAACCAAATGTTCTTCAAGTCTCCCACCGAAATTCAAAAACGAGCATGTGAGCGAACAAAACGACTCAAGATCGGGGTTAGTATCAAAAGAGTAAAACCAAGTCCGAGCCATTTGCTCGAAAGTGGGGTTAGCACAAACCAAACCATCTTTCCTACCAAAGCTACCTCCACGAACACCACCACGGTAACCACCATGAGGGAACCAACCCTCTCTGCCCGGAGGAGGACCAAAACCACGAAAGAAAGCCCGTGACCATCCCTCCTCTCCTTCTCAAAGCTACGACTCCTCTCATCCCCATAGTGAACTCGAGGGGGAGAATGCCTAGCAACCCGACCTCCCGCAAACTCTCCACCCCAACCACCGGAACCACTACCTCCGAAACAACCCTCGCACCCGTATGAGCACGAAACCCAAGCTGCCGCTGTCCGTGCCCGCACCGGTCCGACCGATGCCCCATACCGGTCCGACCGTGTAGCCCGGGCAACAACACCTCCAACGACCTTCCGCTCTCCCCAAGCCCAAACCGTCGTCACACTCGCCTTGGCCCCGGGCATCCGCACACGAGGCTCAAGTACACCATCGGAAGGGTGGTACTTGTCCTTGTTAGGCCACTCCTTTGCCATTCTCTCCTCTCACTTTCTCTTGAAGCAAAACTCATCCTTATGGCCATCTCTCCCACAATAGCCACAATGGAACCTCACAAGCTTAGACTTAGGCTTGGACTGTGGCTGCTCACTTGGTTTCTCTCTGCTCAACTTCTCCACCGGTTTCTCCTCACTAGCCTTCTCACTTTCTTTCCCAAAGAACACTTTCCCCGAAAGTGCTCACAAACTTGATAGACTTTTGGAGATCATTTGTTGGTGTAGGAAACACGGGTGGAGCTGGGGTTGTGTCTAGTCGGTTCCTAAGATGGTTAGGTTTAGGAGGGAAATCATTTTTGTGGTGATTTTTTGGTGGCTCTGGGATTTTCTCTCCACTTCCCTCACCAACCTTGTTTGCCCCAAGTCCCTCACCATCCCGCCTCTTAAATTCCTCGATCATCATCCTCAAGCGATGCTCATGCCCGGACAACCAATCCATCAACCTTCTCGGCTCATCATTCTCATCCCGCAAGCGATCAACATAATGCGCAAGTTCCAAATTCTTCAAAGCACGCATTTCACGGGTAGAGCAAGATGTAGGCATTGGTTCTTTCGGCTTAGCCTCAAGGGAAGCAAGGTGTAAACATGCATCTCATCAATGTTAGCATGCAAAACAGGCAAGAAGTGCAAGCACCTAGCAAAGCAGATCTAGATTTAAGCTCAGCCACTTCAACCCTAAGCACATCTAGTTCCTCGCACTTGGAGGCATGCTTCTCCTTGAACAAAGAAAGATCAGCAAGAAAGATGGAGCAATCAGCACAATCAACCTCATCCGAAACAACAGGGCTAGCCTTAAGGGAATCAATCTCAAGCTTGCTATCAAGAACCTGTGTTTCTAGCTCATCCACTCTAGTCCTAGCATCCTCGAGTGAGGCCCTAAGCTCTTTTCTCATTTTCTTGGCCTCTTTAAGTATGTCATCACGGTTATCAAGCAACGAGCCCAAGCCTTTCATTCTCCCGACGCAAGAAGGGAAGCTTATCATGCACCTCATCGTCGGAATCGAGTCCGAGTCGCTCCGTGTGCTCTTCTTTGCCGCCGGAGCTCGGCGCCATGGTGCGAAGCCGTATCTAGCGAAGCGGCTCGGCCCGCTCGGGTTCTTGGATGACTTCCTCGCTCTTGCGACGATCATCTTCATCTTCACCGCCGCTCGAGCTCGAGGTGGAGTACGCGGGCCCCGGAGTCGACGTCGCTCGCTCCAACCATCGCTCGGGCCTTGCCTCGGCTCTCCTTCTTCCTCGATCGTCGCTCGTCCTTGTGCTTGTTCTTGTGCTTGCTCTTGTGGTCACGCCTCGACCGGTACTTTCCATCCATCCTCGACTTGTGCTTGTAGCCATCTTTGTTCTCGACCTTCTCGGCAGCGTCGGCGACGAAGTGTCCCGGCTTGCCGCACTGGAAGCATGTCCTCGTGTTCCTCCTCATGTTCACCCGGTTCTCGTGCAGCCTCTCGAACCTCCTCGTCAGCAACGCCAGCTCGTCCTCTCCAAGCACATCGAACTCCTCATCTGGCATAGACATCAAAGAGGACAAAGAGAACATCCTGGTGGATGGGTTAGTGTTAGCCTTTCCTTTCGAACCACCAACGAGGGCAAGACTATGGGAATCAGTCGGACCCTCGAGCTTGGCTGTCATGCCCCTATCCACCTCAGCCGACTTGAGCTTCGAGAACAGCTCGTTCACCGTCAGAGTGTCATACTTCTCCGACTCCACAATGGCCTCGAACTTTCCACCCCAAATTGTACAATCCAAAGAGTGTAAGAGCTTGATAGCTCTATCATGATCATTGTACGGGAGCACGTCCACATTGGCCCTCATGTTGTTCACAACCACCGTGAACCTGCGAAACAAGGCATCGATGGACTCACCGGGGAGATGAGTGAAGTTCTCGTACTCTCTCTGGTAGGTCGCATACATCCGAGCCTCGAACCTAGGCATTCCCAACATGAGCATCCTTCAACACCAACCAGATTCTACAAGCCAAGTGCTCGGTGTGCACCCGATCGAACTCGGCTGACACAAAGCACGAAACAAGTAGTCGACGGCCTTATTGTTAGCGTCGAACATGTCCCTCGATCCTGGAGTGAGTAAGTTCATCGGTGGACATAGCTTGTGTCCACCGTGACATCCCAAAGGATCCGACCCTTTCCTCGAGAAACGCGATCATCCGCTAACTCCACATCCGGTAGTTCTTGCCATCGAAGTGTGGAGGACCCGAACCCCGTTCTCGGTACGCCATCCTTGGATCTTAGGCGGTTAGAGTCAATAAAGACCCGAATCGGCTCGATACCACTTGAAGGACCGATATGGCGAACCAAAGAGGGGGGAGTGAATGGGAGCCGATAAAAATTCTTCTAGAAGGAGATAGAAACTCCAACAAGATGAACACGGCTTCCAACACACGTCTCCGACTCACTACCCAAGTTGGCCAAGCCCAAGTAGCCACCGGACCTAGGAACCAACACACAACCTTCCGAGCCGAGAACACAGCGGAACACTAAACCTCGAGCCCACTGACCAACACCGGTCAGACCGGTGAGCACCACCGGTCAGACCGGTCCCTGCTGGTGAAACTTGGCGACTTCCACAAAGTGGCTCCACACCGTTCAGGCCGGTGCAACACACCGGTCAGACCGGTCACGGCCAGAAAGCCCCAAAACACCAAACAGGCCAACCGAGCTCCAAACCAACCCAAACTCAAAACAGCAGCAACACAGGACAACAGCGAACACACCCAGACGTTCACCCGAGCAAAAACCCAACAAGGGTTGCACCCGGCCGGACCGGGAGAGGCACCGGTCAGACCGGTGTAGCCTGGGCAGCTCCGGATGAACAGCACCCGCGGGTCAACTCCTCCAAATCCAAGCCTTGATCTCCCGAATCGCTCCACAAGCTTGAACAAGACTTTGGGGACAATAGGAACACCTCATGAGGAGTCCATAGCCATGTTTAATCCCACCAAAACTTGTCCAAACAAGAGGAATCGGAGAAAACCCGCCAAGAACTCCTCTAACCCTAGAATACCGAAAACCCCAAAATCGAGCCCCTTAACTCACGGATTTGGGAGAGGAGTCATAGCCCAAAGAACCACAAAGGGTTCCCACAAATTTCCCCCATCAAATCCCCAAGAGCAAGGTCCCGAAAACACCCCAAGAAAATCACCAAGAGAGGGCTCCGAAAATCATCACCAAGAACAACCGAGAACAACACAACAAGGCCTTGAGGAACCACGCCGAATCATCTATACATGCCACAAAGGTTCATACAAGGTCTAGCTTGCCGCCCGATCATCCAACCCTCTCACGAGATCTCACCATGAAGCTCTCAAGCTAGTCCTATAGAAATCCTAAGAAAATAGGAAGGTAAAATAGGAAAGCAAATGAACTAGGGTTCCAAGAGATTAGCCGCCATCCTCTCACCTCAAGGGCGGTTTTGGAAGTCTTCAAGTTCTCTCCATCGGACGGATGCCCGGCGACCGCAACCTCGCTTAGCCTCGATGCAAGCCTTGCGATCCCGACGCGCGTCCTCCACTTTGAAAATTCCGAACTGCTTCGTCGCACACCGGTCAGACCGGTACCCACCGATCGACCGGTATGCCCACCTTTGGTCGACCGGTCGGACCCACGGTCGAGCCGTGCTCGCCGTCTTGCGGCACCGTCTTCGGTTCTCCGGTCTTGGCTTTGTGGATCAACCAAGGAACCCAGTGGTTTTCTGGTGAACCACCGGAAACCCCGCGAACTGCGTGTAGCCTCCGCCAATCGCCACTCATGACTCGGCTCCCACGTAGTCCCGGCTCGACCTTGGTTTTGAGGCTCTACCAAGAAACCGTCCATGACTTCATCTTGTTGTTCATACCACCATGCGGTCCGCGCTTGACCCCGCCGGCCACCGGTCCCTCGAACGAAGCCTACTTGTCTTCTCCACACCCGGAGGCCTCACCGGCGACGACCTTTCGCGCTTGTTCTTCACCCGCACCAACACCGGTCAAGCCGCAACCTGCACCTACAATACTTAGCCAAGAATCCGTCTACACAACGTTGTCAATCACTCATCACACAAGGAAGCGACCATCCACCGGTCCTCGAACCACACATGGTCCTCACAAGTTCACACTTGCATGTCGATTTTGGAGTTTGTTGTTTACGCGAGGAATTTAACGTTAAAGAGGAGACTTTCGGGATAAGTTCACCAAGCACTTTGGAAGAAGATCATGAAGCCCGACAAGAGTCAAGACACGCGATGAACATGACTCCAAATGACCCGAGGACCGAAGCGTCAACGTATAAGTCTTCGGGGGACTCAACCGGAAAATAGTGAAGCTTGTATAGCAAGGATTCAAGCCTTAACCGTGAAGGAAACAACGTCAAAGGCCCATATGCAAGTGCACACAAATAAGGAATCATGCAAGAAGCAACCGGGGGAGGAACACGGGCCCGAACCGCCCGAGAAAAGGGCTCGGGCCGGTCGGCCCGATCGGATCGGCCCGGGGGCTGTTGGCCCGGTTCGCGACGCCCTTTGCCCTAGGTGTTTGTCTATTTATTGCCTCCGCCGCCGTCGGCCGCCATATCGAACAAATCATTCTACCAACGCTATTCACCGAAAACCGCCGCCGCAAGATGATGGAGAGAGTTAGATGAGCTCGTCGCAAGGATCAGCGCCGACGGAGAGAAGGAAGCAAGAGGAGGACTCCAAGCCGCTAGCCTAGGGGTGTTCCCAAGCTTCATGGCCGCCATCTTCATCGACGACGTTCTCCGGAGTCTCCATCACCCCTATGTGCTTCAATCCGTGTAAGATGATGGGGTAATGTCTCCGTTCATCCCTAGGGTTATATGGATGCATGCTATGTGATCACTACTTGATTCGTGGTTTCAATCTATTGCTTTCATGTTGATGATGCTTTGATGATTAAGGTTAGCTACCGTGTTTTTCGGGCGTATGATATCCGCCGCTCCCATAGATTCCATCAACATACCGTGTCCATCATAGGTCTAGTCACGATTACCTCCGCGTAGTGACGATGACGAGGGGAGGGAAAGGGCGAAACCGTGGTCACAACCCCCGGAGATTGGTTTACCACTCTCGTGTAGTAGATGCATATCCATGTTATCCTAGATCCTAGGGAGGAAACGCTTATCTTTCTTAATCACTCTCTTGTGTCCACCCTTTACCATCTAGTTTAACCCTGGATTTGTTTGATCAACTTAGATTAACCTAGGTTAGATTGTCTTTACCTTTAGATTAATACTCTTTAAAAGGTTTTCCATTCAACTAGATTAGTATTTGGTTAAGCGCTAGCAACCCCCTTGCTCCGCGGATTGATAAGAACCTAGGGAATCCCCGTGGTGAAAAAGGTGTAGGTCCATACGCTTGCGGATCGTAGGTGGATAGGAGTTTTATCCGTCAACAAGCCCCTTTTTCCGGCGCCGTTGCCGGGGAGCAAGCCGTTTGCTACATTTAATCTAGTATTGATTTTGTTGATTACTAACATCTAACTCTTATTTTCTAGAAAAAAAATCTTTTTTGTTTTTCTTTCTACTTTTCTTGTGCCTAGATGGATTTGTTCACCTCACCATTGGAAGACGAAGAGATGTTGCTAAGGGAGCTAGCAATGCCGTCAATGGAAGACATTGAGATGCAAAAATCAGATTTGACGCTTGCTACAACCCACTATGAAGTTAAGCTAGTATCATCAAGTTAGTGGCGACAAAACCATTTAGAGGATTGGAGGATGACAACCCATATAGTCACATTAAGGAATTCACGATGATATGCAACACGGTGCAAAAAGAAGGAGTTACGCCGCTTGGTTCAAGTGGAATCTTTTTCCATTCTCTCTCGAAGATGAAGCACGAAGATGGTACACACTTGCGTCCGTTGAAGCAAAAGGAAATTGGGATGAGCTAGTGAAGAAGTTTCTTTTGAAGTTCTTTCCCATAAGCAAGGTCCAAGAGTTAAGGAGGCAAGTGCTCACTTTCAAGCAAGGAGAGGATGAAGGAATTGATGAAGCATGGGACCGTTTTAATGAACTACTTGAGCGAGGCCCAAACTTGGGATTTTCCGGTGACTTGATGTTGCATACTTTTTATTTTTCACTAACCCCTAACTCATCTTGTTTTGTAAGCATGTGTGCAGGTGGTGATATAATGGATAAAACAATTAGTGAAGTCGCACAAATCTTACAAAGGATAAGCAATGGACAAAGAACGCAATGAGATTGGCAAAGACGTTGTCGAGAGGAGCAAAACGACAAAAGCAAACCCAAGGTGCTTGCTAAAATTTACGAAAAAGATGAACCGGAGGTGAAGAAAGATGAACCGACCATACAAGAAATTAAAGATCCACTTCCCAAGGTAAGAGAAGTCATTTCGGATGTTAAAAATGTTGAAACTAACATGAATGTAGGCCGAAGTATGTGGAATGCTAGACCATTGGTGGAGTTCAATCAATCCGGTTGGATTCAAGTTGATTTTGCCCCACTAATCAACTACCGAAGGAAGGAGGAACACCGACACGTTGCCAAACTAGTTGAAGATATATTTGATCAAGAGATGAGTGGAGAGTCGAACCAAAAGATATTTGAAGAAGAAAGAGAAGAAGGAGATGAAGGATGGATCGACCGGTTTGACAACTCAAGGATTTATGATGAAGAAAGAGAAGAGTACAACCGTGACGAGCCTAGTGACTCAAAGGATAAATGGGAGGAGAAAGGACTCAAGTTAGAAGGTTATAGCTTATGTGTAGCGAACATGGCCTCATATGTCATTAGTTCGGAGTTTGATTTTGGGTGATTCATGAGAACATGATCATTGGGACTAACCATATTGTTTAAGCATGTCTTTGTAGATATTTCTAGGTCCCAAGGATGCAAGAAAACCACATGCAAAAATGTCAAACAAATGGTCAAAACCGAGCAAGAAAAGAAAAAGAGAAGACACCGTCGGATGAACCGACGTTCCCTCAAATACAAGCGTCGGTGCAATCATCGGACGAGTTGGTGCACAGGGTCAAACCCTAGGTACCGTCGGATGAACCGACAGTCCGTTATTTAGTAGCGTCGGACGAGTTGCGAGAGAAGGAGCAAGGAAGACAAGAGCACCGGATGATCCGACGGTCTGAGTGGGGACCCCGTCGGTCTATCTGACGCTCAGTTTGAATTTATACAGAGATGCGCCAAGACAAAGCCTTCAGCACTGGATGATCCGATGCCTTGGTCAGGGTTAGCGTCGGTCTATCCGACGGTCAGTTGGAAGCTAACAGAGGCGACTTGGACGCAAGGCCTTCAAAGACGGATGATCCGACGTAGCGTCGAAGCACAGCGTCGGAGCAGTTGTGTCAGAGAACCTCAATGGCTACGTGACGTGGGAGGGGCACCGGATGAACCGACGCCCTGGAAAAGCATAGCGTCGGATCATCCGACGGTACCTTTTTCAGCAGCTTTTAGCCAACGGCTAGTTTGATGACTTGGGCTATTTATACCCCCTCCACTCACCCATTTGAGGTAGCTGGATTGTGTGGAAGTGCAGAGGAATTCAAGACACATTGAAGATCATATCCAATCCATCCAAGTGCTTAATTGCTCATCCTTAGACTTGCATATGCTTTGTGTATGTGCTTAGTGCTAGGCTTAGCTTAGAGCTGAGTGAGTGCAAGGTTGTGCCAACCTTGTGAGGTGATTCTTGAGTGAATCCAGTTGCACAAGGTTCGCCGGAAGCCTTGGGGCCTAAGTGGCTCACCGGCAATCGTCATCGACCCTCCGGCTTGGTGTGGAGCGGCGAGGACACTTTATGCGGGGGACGTGGAGACCTCCTTCCTTTGTGGAGAAGCTCCTTATTGGGGGCGGCATCGGGGTGACCAAGGGAGCTTGACAAGTGCCTAAGTGGCTAACCTTTGTGGCGAGTCAAGTGGTGCTCTTGGGAGAGACTTGGTGACCGGGAAGCAATACTCTTGTGTGAGTGCTTCAACAACGTGGACTAGGGGTGGCTTAGTGCCTACCGATACCACGGGATAAATCGCGTGTCAAGAGTTTGCTTCCTCTCATCCCCTTTACGTTTCCGCATTTACCTTTTGCAATCTTGGCTTTCCTTTATTTTCCTAGAGTAGTATCATGCTAGGATTGGTTATAGGTTGCAAACCTTGTTTTGGGATGGGAATTTCACACTAGAACAACCCTAGTTGCACATCTAGATAGTTTGTTCTAGTTTATCTTTGTGTAAATTTAATGAAGCCATAGGTTAAGGTTTTTAATTACCTAATTCACCCCCTCCCCATCTTAGGCTAACGAGCATCCGATTCCTTACAAGTGGTATCGTAGCCGGGACTCACTTTCTTCACAAGGAAACACCAATTCGATTGGTAATTTGTGAAAACCGACTCATTGGAACGGTTAGGCTTCACCGCCTAGTGAGTTGCTCTATAGAGATATGAAAGGGGTCGATACCATAGGTTTGGCTCCACATTTTGATGGCACAGGCTATCCTCGGTGGAAGGTTCTCATGGAGGCCTATCTCCAAGCAAGGGACCTTGATGTTTGGAGAGTCACCGATGAGGGCATGAAAAATGGTACTAGAAAGGAAAAGCAATTTTATGTAATTGCTAAGAGTATCATTTTGTCCTCACTAAATGTAGGCGTTTTCAATAGAGTTTTTACTTGTGAAAATGCTCATGAGCTATGGAAAACCATCAAGGAGCAAAATGAGGGTTCAAAAGAAGTTGCTAATGAACGCTACAGTTGTCTCCTTGAGGAATTCAATAGCTTTAAGCAACTTGATAATGAAAATGCCGAATCTATGTACTCACGCCTAAATGTGCTTATCAATGAGATCAATGCTTTAGGTGTGAAGGACATCACGGACTTGAACATCAACCGCAAGATCTTTCAAAGTCTCCGAAGCCCGATTATGACTTGGTGAAGGCAATCATCTACGAGAAGAAGCTCGAAGGTTTGAAGCCATCTCATATCTTGAGAAAGATCATGGCACATGAGCTTCAACTAATGCCCAAGTCAAAGAAGGCGCCCCAAGAAAAGCCCCAAGAACCATCTTCTCCAACCACAAGCCATGCTCCCTCAAGCCATCAAGAGAAGGTGTTGAGTAGAATGGCCACTCATAGAAGCTCAAGTGAGGATGATGGTGATGATGGTGACCATGAAGAGTCCTCAAGTGATGAAGAGGTTGAATCTATGGTAGCCGAGTACGTGAAGAAGATCTTCAAGTATGTGAAGGAAGTCAACATGTACGGCTACAACGTCCACTTGAGAGAAGGGCGTCATCATCAACACATCAAGTTCACCAAGATCGAGCACAAGACCAAGAAGAAGGTGGTCAAGGAGAGGAGACCAAGGCAAGAAGCAACTATCGCCGTCCGTGAGTGGACAAGTGGTGGATCAAGTTCTTCTAGCTCAAGCGATGAATCAAGAAAGAACTTCACCACCCGCTTCATGCAAGGTTCCTCATCATCACACATGTGCCTTATGGCCAAAGGTATGGAAAGCAATGTAAGTGATGACGAATCTGACACCACCTCTCTTGATGATCTTGTTGAGCTAGTCCATGAGCAAAAAGGAATGCTTGAGAAACAAGCCAATGAAATCAAAGAACTCAATGCTCTCAATGATCTTAGTGCAACCCTTGCTACAAATTATGAAAATTTGTTGTGCAAATTCAAATTGCTTAGCAAGGAGTGTGATGAGCTAAAAGCTAAGCTTGAGAGCAATGGGACTAAAACAAGTAATTCTTTTGAGCTTGATGAAACATTTATCCCTTGTGCAATTCCTATCTCCAAGGTAGATGCTTCAACTTCTTGCCTTGATTTAATTGATGAATCTTGCTCACCATCTTGCCATGAGAATGTTGTTGTAGAAACATGTGATTATCTCATAGGCAAGGAAAATGATGAGCTCAAGCGAGAAGTGAAATGGCTCCGAGAGAGTTTGGCAAACTTGATGGGCAAGGGCAAGAACGTTGAAGAACAAGAGACATCTCTCAAGACATGAAGAGTAAAGTCCAACCTTTTCAAGATAACCGTGATACCATGGTGAAGAAGCTTGAGAAGGGTGCAACCGTGACTTGCTACAGGTGTCATGGAGAAGGGCACAAGTTCTACAAATGCCCTCAATTTGTCAAGAAAATGGACAAGGGCGAAAAGAAGAAGTTGAAGCCCATTATCAAGAGCTCCCTCATCTACACCAAGCCCAACTGCAAGAACAAGACCAAGAGCAACACCTACATCATCAAGAAGAAGGCTAATGGCAAGGTGGTTGCACACAAGGTTGGGAAGATGAAGGAAGATCGGGGTTGGAACCAACCCATTTGGGTGCCCAAGGAAGTCATCATCAACATGAAGGGGCCTCAAAGGGTTTTGGTTCCAAAGGCCACTTGAAGGCCATATGAGTGGGGACTTGGGAGGCTTGGCACAAAGAAGTTGCGGAAATTCATGCCTACAAGCCAAGCTTGCAAATTGGACATGTGTTGCCCAAGTTCCCCGGTTGAGGTAATGGAAACTAGTACCTATCTCTTGCATCATTGTAGCTCCATTGCCTTGTTTAGGTTGCATTTGTTGCAATGTTTACATATGGTAGGTTGCTTGTGTCATGTGCTAACCCATGAGCAATCTACATGGTTTGATTAGTTTGTAGGAAAGCTACACTTGTTCCTTCATGGTGCATGTTTTCATATATATCTCTTTGCATCATGGGCAAGCTATAGGGTTAGCTTCCCTTTTGTTGTCATAAACAATGTGCATACATTTGGTTGGTGATTCAAACACTAAATGCACACATTTAGGGGGAGCTCATCCTATGGTTTGGTTATGGGACTAACATTGTTTCAAGTTTATCTTATGTAGTCCCTTGGTGACGCGTTCTGGTGCGGTACTTCATTCTAAGGGAATGCTATTTCACTCTCAATGTGATCTAACATCTTTAAAAGAATGAATATAGCAATATGAGCTTCATGCTATTGAGTATGTCCTTGCGAACTTATGTATATATAAGTTCAAAGAAAATGTACTCATACATTCCTAATCCTTGTGGTACCCCAAGTGTCTTCTATGCAAGCTTCTTTCAAGTGGTGTCACCTAGTGATATCATTTCCAAGTGGCTCATCTCAATGTGGTGCCAACAAGGTAAAGAGGATCAAAATTCCCCCGGAGGTATGCAATGATCAAAAGACTACAAGTGATATCTACAAGTGGTAATGTAACAAGAACCCATTTGTCTTATCTCTTGTCCTTTAAGCTACCTCCTTGCATGATATGCTCTAAGCTTCCTTGTCTTTCAAGTTTGTAGTTGTGCACTTGTTTCTCACTACCCTTGTCTTACAAGTGGTATCCTTTTGTGCACTCACTTAGGGGGAGCTTAGTTTGTATCATGCTAGTCTCATGAGCGTGTGACCCACCTTAGTCATTCTCACATGTGGTATCTTCATTGATATCATACATATGGATCATGGTTCTTACGGCTTTCTCCCTTGCATTTAACATCTTTCCTTTGAGCTATGTTTTCTAGATCTTGCTAGTTTCCTTGGACCCATTTTTGCTTTGGACTTTTTGGAGATTTTATTCCAAAGGGGGAGAATGTGGGACCAAAGCAAGATTGTGGCTTAAGCTTACAAGTGGTTTCAAGGACACTTACAAGTAGTTTAAAGGATATGAGACCAAAGGGAGAATGTGAACATGAAGATCAAAAAGGGGGAAGTTTGATCTAGGGGGAGTTTGGATGATGGTAAGCATACAAGCAAGTGTAAGTGGTTCTAATTTTGTCAATTCTTGCAAATTTATGCTTGCTTTGGTTGTGTTGTCATAAATCACCAAAAAGGGGGAGATTGTAGCGAACATGGCCTCATATGCCATTAGTTCGGAGTTTGATTTTGGTGATTCATGACAACATGATCATTGGGACTAACCATATTGTTTGAGCATGTCTTTGTAGACATTTCTAGGTCCCAAGGATGCAAGAAAACCACATGCAAAAAGGACAAAACAAAGGGTCAAAACCGAGCAACAAAAGGAAAAGAGAAGACACCGTCGGATGAACCGACGGTCCCTCAAATACAAGCGTCGATGCAATCGTCCGACGAGTTGGTGCACGGGGTCAAACCCTAGGTACCGTCGGATGAACCGACGGTCCATTATTTAGTAGCGTCGGATGAGTTGCGAGAGAAGGAGCAAGGAAGACGAGTAGCACCGGATGATCCAACGGTCCGAGTGGGGACCCCGTCGATCTATCCGACGCTAAGTTTGAATTTATACAGAGACGTGCCAAGACAAAGCCTTCAAGACCGGATGATCCGACGCCTTGGTAAGGGTTAGTGTCGGTCTATCCGACGGTCATTTGGAAGCTAACGAGAGGCAACTTGGACGTGAGGCCTTCGAAGCACGGATGATCCGACGTAGCGTCGGAGCATAGCGTCGGAGTAGTTGTGTCGGAGAACCTCAACGGCTACGTGACATGGGAGGGGCACCGGATGAACCGACACCCCGGAAAAGCATAGTGTCGGATCATCCGACGGTACCCCGAGGACCGAGGAGCGTCCCGGTGGTCGATGGATGACCGCTCCTCGGTGATGAGTGATTGACAACGGGTGTTGGACCGACTCTTGGCTTAGTGTGCGGGTGTAGGTTGTGGCCTAGTTCGCGTTGTTGCGAGGTGAAGAACGGGCACGAAAGGTCTTCGACCTTGAGGGGCCTCCGGGAGATGGAGAGACAAGTAGGCTCGGTTCGAGGGACCCGGTGGACGGCGGGATCGGGTGCGGGCCACATGGTGGCGACACGAGCAAGACGAAGTCATGGACGAGACGAGCCGGTGCACGGTGGCGGTCGAGTCAAGTGGTTTGGCGGGAGGCCGGACCAAGCACGTGGGGTTTGGTGGTTTGCCCACAAAACCATCGGAGGACGGTTTCTTGGTTTGGGCCTCAAAACCATGTCCGAGGGCCCAACACGACGGAGACGGGATGCGGGGCGTGTCGGGAAGCTTCGAGGCGGAGGACACGCGGCGGGATCGCATGGCTTGCGTCGGGAGGACGCGGGGTGCGGCGAAGGCGTGGCCGTCCGATGGCAAGACCCACAAATATTACCTAAATGCCCCTACGTGGGTTGTATCGCCAGTAGTTAAGTTAGGGGTAGTAGAGTCATTTACCACTCCGGCGGGACCCGATATATAAGCCATGAGGGTGTGTGAGTGGCTCTTGCTCTCCGTGACCTAGGGTTTCATTTCCCCCTTCCTCTTTCTCATTTTCGTAGCTATTTTTCTTCCATTTTCTCTAGGCTAGCATGAGAGCTTCATGAGAGATTTGTTGAGAGGGATGGATGCTAGGGCGGCATGCTAGACCCGTGAATCTTTCCCGGTTTGTATAGAAGATTCGGAGTTGTGTTTTTCGTGGTCTTTTTGTGCTTGTTTTCGTGCCTTTGTTCTCGGTGTGATTCGCGGATTTGAGTGGGTTTCTCCCGGATTTCTTTGAGGGAAACATGGATAGATGTCTCATGCATCTTTGTGATTGATCTTGTGCCCTCAAACGCCGGGAAACCACTTCGATTCGAGGATTTTCGTTCGGTGCTCTAGTTTTTGGTGGTGCTCAAAGGATTCGCGATTCCCGGTGATTTAGGGAGTTAGGAGGCAAGATTTTTGGGCTATAGCATCCTTGTGTGACGCTTTTCAAGTCCCCAAACCCTTGTCTCCACAGCTTCTACCGTTTGGGAAATCCGATGATGATTTGGGGGAGTTGACCTTCGAGGTCGGGCGTTTTTTCGCTCGTCCGTGCCTCGCGGACGGTCCGTGCCCTCCGGCGGACGGTCCGCACCGCACGAGTTCGTCCGGTGTTCTTCGTGTTCTTGCTCGCCTTTCGTTTCGATCCATCGCGTTTTTGAGTTACGGTTGGACGGAGTTTCGGACGGTCCGCCGGCCGCGGGCGGACGGTCCGCGGGTGCCCGGCGGACGGTCCGCGTGCTCCCCGCGGACGGTCCGTTTTCTCGGGTTGCTTCGTTGGTTCCGTGTGATTTAACGGACGGTCCGCGGCGTAGGGCCGGACGGTCCGCGCGTGTTGGCGCGGACGGTCCGCGGCATCATGCCGGACGGTCCGCGAGGCCGGTGCGGACGGTCCGCCCTTCCCGGCCGGACGGTCCGCCAGAGGCTGTGAGCTTTGCTTCTTGGTTCGATTCCTTCCTTCCTTCTTTCGTGCTTCCGCGTGTGCTTCAAGGAATCGTTCCTAAGACTAGAGGTTGATCCATAACCTCGTTGTCTTGGCGATTGGCGTGTGATTCGATCCATCGCTTGTGTGTGACCGGGATTTGACTAGGGTATAGGCCGGGTTCTTTGTGAAGAATTTTTTACCGGCTCCTATTCACTCCCCCCCCCTCTCTAGTCGCCATCCGATCCTTCAATTGGTATCGAGCCCGGTGTCGGATGCTTTGCGACTTTGACAAGTCTTGAATCCTAAGATGGCGTACGTTGAGCGGGGCGGTCCGCCGCACTTCGATGGCAAGGGTTACCACAAGTGGGCGGCTCGTATGATGATCTTTCTTCGTGGAAAGCTGTTGGATTTCATTGTGCTTGACAAGACCTATGCTATTCCGGTCAACATCCATACTCTTATGGTGACCAATGCCGGTGCTAAGGCCAAGTATGAGGCTAATGCAAAAGCCGTTGATCACTTGGTCCGAAGCTTGTGTGATCCAGAGTTTGAGCGTGTTCGCCATTTGAATCTTGCTTGGCAAATTTGGGAGAAGTTGTTGGTTGCTCACAGTGGTGATAACCATGTGAAGGCTCGCCTCTTTGTCTCTTACGGGATGCAATATGAGAACTTCACTCCACTTCCCGGTGAGGACATCGATGCGATGTTTCAGAGGTTCACCGCCATCGTGAACAACATGAAGGCTAATGTTGAGGATTTTCCTTACACCGAGCATGATCAGGCTTTGAAGCTCTTGCATGTCTTGGATCCAAATGTTTGGGGTGCTAAGGTTGAGGCCATCAAGGAGTCTGGGCAATATTTGACTATTGAGTTGGATGACCTCTTTTCTAAGCTCAAGTCGGCTGAGGTTGACAGGAAGTTGCAATCCAAGCATGAGGGCTCGATTGACCATAGTCTTGCTCTTGTGGGCGGATCAAAGGGCAAATCTAACCCTTCCCGTCGACGAGCTTTTCCTTGTCTTCTCTTATGTCTATTCCGGATGAGGAGTTTGATGTGGCCGGGCGAGGAGGAGCTGGCCTTGCTCTCAAGAAGGTTTGATCGACTACACGAGAGTCGGAGGAATGCAAGGCGGAGCTCAGGGACGTGCTACAAGTGTGGCAAGCATGGCCACTTCATCGCCGAGTGCCCGGAAGCGGAGGAGAACAAGTACAAGATGAACGAGTACAAGGCGCACCCGAGGCGTGAAGACAAGTACTCCTCCAAGGGCAAGCACTTCAGCAAGTCCAAGAGCAAGGACAAGGACAAGCGGCGACCGAGCAAGGGCGGCTACAAGAAGAACAAGGCAAGAGCTATGGTGGCCGGTGCGAGCGACGTCGACTCAAGCTCAAGCGACGAGCAGTCAAGTTCAAGCAGTGAAGATGAAGATGCCGGGAGGCGCAAGGGCAAGAAGAGTGCAAGCCGGAACCTCAGCGGATTGAGCTGTGTGGCACTTGAAGGCTTTTGTGGGATGGCCCATAGCTCGAGTAGCAAGAAGAGCGAGAAGGAAGACGGCGACTCCGACTCGGAGGATGAGGTAAATCGTGACCCCGACTCTTTGCTTGCCGAGATCACTAGGTTGAATGGCTTGATTGATAACCGTGATAGTGTGCTAAGAGGTGCCAAAAAGATGAGGAAAGATCTTAGGGCTCAACTTGAGAATGCTAGTGAGAAAGTAGGAGAGTTGGAGTCCAAATTGCTTGAATTGAAACTTGAGAATGACTCTTTGAAACTTGCTCCTACTACTCCTGATGATGTTGAGTGTCTTGAGTGTGATGCATGGTTGAATGAGATTGAGTTGCTTAATGAGAAGAATGCTTCCACTTTGGCTAAACTAGATGCTCTTAGGACTGAGTATGATGAGCTTAAGGCTAGACCTACTTTGCTTGGTGCTTGTAAATCATGTCCTACTATGCATGCTAAGCTTGTTGATGCTCGTTCTACCATTAGTTCTTTGGAAGCATCTTTGAAATCTCCTGTTGCAAATGCATGCTCTAGCTGTGATGAAGTTACTTTGCGCAACCTTGAACTTACTTCCCGTTTGGATGTCATCTATGAGGAGAATGACTATTTGAGGAAGGTGTTGGGTTGGTTGTCTGGGCAGGAACCTCAATTGAAAATCATGATTGAGGAGTTCAAGAGAGCTGATGGTCGTGGTTTGGGTTTGAGAAGTTGGGTGAGAAAGTGGGAGAGAACAGTGGGGAGAGTGTGTATGAGAAGTGTGTTGAGTCTAACCCCGAGTTTGAGGTGATCGGAGACATCCAAGTCCCACTTCCAAAAGCACCCAAGAACTCTTTCACACCAAAGCCCAACCACCTTTGCAACAAGCTTGACACAACCCAAGATCCACCCAAATTCCCACCTAAGACAAATGACTTCCGAAACCGGTGAGGTTTGTGAGTGAGAAGGGTGAGAAGCCTAGAGAGAAGCCGAGCCAAAACCAAAACCCATCCCCTTCGGGTGTGAGTATTGTGGCAAGGAGAGGCATCTTGCGAGTTTTGCTACAAGAGGAAGAGGGATGAGAGGCTTGCTAGGGAGCAAGCAAACCGGAGACAGTATCGCCGGTCTCATGGTATTCCCGAGCCTAGAGTGCCACTTCCACGGGGTGTGGGAAGTGTGAAGAGTGTTGGTAGAGTTGGAGCTCGGGGTGGTAGGTTTGTTATGAGAGATGATGGTGTGCGTCTTTGGTGAGAGGTTTGGTCGGGCTCGTGGTGGTTTTTCTTTGGACGTCCTCCTACTCGTCCTCAATACGGGTTTAGGGGAGATGATCACGGCTTTGGGTTCCGAGAGGAACTACGGACCACGTTTTCCCCCTCGTGGTGCTCGTACTCCTCCCATGGGACATGGGAAGTTTGGTGGCAAGGGAATGATGTTTGCTAACCCCTCTTTTGAGCAGATGGCTCGACACTGGTTTAACTTTCTTTGTGCTAACCTCAGTGTCGAGTCGCTAGCTCACTCTCGTTCTTGTTTCTGACTACAGGCAGGAGGCTTGGAGAACATTTGGTTGATCGACTCCGGATGTTCTCGACACATGACCGGAGATAAGAAGTGGTTCTCCGGCCTCACCCCAGTGAAGGAAAAGATGTACATCACATTTGGGGACAATGGACGAGGAAGGGTGATTTCGAGGGTGTTGTGCATGTGAGTGACAAGGTAACGTTGAAGAGAGTGGCTCATGTGAAGTCTTTGGGTTTCAATTTGCTTTCTCGTTTCTCGGTTGCTTGATGAGGGTTTTGAGGTGCGTTTCAAGTCCGGTGAGTCTCGTTTGCTGGATTCTCGAGGTGATCTTGTCGTATGATCATCCCCGAGGGTCGATTTTCGTGGCGATTTCTCTCGTTCTTTGGGTCCTCGCTTTCGCTGTTTGATGGCCGGTCCTTCTTCGATTGGTGGAAATGGCATAGGCGGTTGGGACACTTGAGCTTTGATTTGGTTTCCCGCTTGAGTGGTCTTGACCTTGTCCGAGGATTGCCTAGGTTGAAGCTTGAGAAGGATTTGGTTTGTGCTCCATGTAGGCATGGCAAGATGGTAGCCACTCCCCATCCACCCCTGACCGATGTCATGACCGAGCGTCCGACGTAGCCGTTGCACATGGACCTTGTTGGGACAGCTCGAGTTCGCTCGGTGGGTGGGAAGTGGTATGTCCTTGTTGTGGTGGACGATTACTCTCGCAATGCTCGGGTGTTTTTCTTGGAAGACAAGAGTGAGACATTTGGTTTTGTTCGAGATCTGATCGTGAGGTTGAAAAACGAGAGGCATGGGAATGCTATTCGAGCTATCCGCGGTGATAATGGCTCGCAGTTCAAGAACTCTCGTTTTGATGCCTTTTGTCGTGATCTAGGTCTTGAACATCGGTATTCGACCCCTTATGTGCCCCCTCAAAATGGAGTTGTGGAAAGGAAAAATCGGACTCTTTGTGAGATGGCTAGGACGATGCTCGATGAGCACAGGACTCCTAGGAGGTATTGGGCTGAGGCGGTCAATACGGCTTGTCATGTTTCCAACAGGATTTTATTGCGAGCTTTTAAGAAGAAGACCTGTTATGGGCTTATGCATGGTCGGGCACCCAAGGTGAGTCATTTCCGAGTCTTTGGCTGCAAGTGCTTTATTCTTAAGAAGGGAAAACTCGACAAGTTTGAGGCTAGGTCTAGTGATGGTATTTTCTTTGGATATGCTAACCACTCTAGAGCCTATATGGTGCTTAACCTTGAAACTAACAAAATCATAATGACTTGCGAGGTAACCTTCGACGAGACAATGCCATGTACCTCTCTTGGCTTTGAATGTGCGGGTGATGAAGAGATGGTCGAGGACCTTTTTGAAGAGGAGAAGGATGAAGGTGGAGATGATGATGGAGAGAACCATGCGCCCGAAGGCCGAGTGTGTACCCACTACTTCCCCTACGACCACTACGGAGCGTGGACCGTCTACTTCATGGACAACGACGGTGCGACAAGAGGACCGAGGAGAGAGAAGGCTCGAAGTTGAGGGGGAGATAGTCTCGAGGTGTGAGGCTCCCCGGCGGATTCAAGAAGTGCATCCCCCTGTCGAAGATCATTGGGAACATCGACGAACGCACTACACGGTCAAGGTCCGGGAATTCCTCTCATTTTTCTCATGCTCGCTTTTGTTGCCACCTTTGAGCCTAAGGACATTGGACATGCTTTATCTGATGCAAACTGGGTCAATTCTATGCATGAGGAGTTGGAAAACTTTGAGAGGAACCGGGGTGTGGGAGCTAGTTGAACCACCTCCAAATTGCCATCCCATAGGAACCAAGTGGGTTTGGAAGAACAAAGAGGGAGAGAATGGGATGGTTGTGAGGAACAAGTCCGGACTTGTTGCTCGGGGGTTTAGTCGAAGGAGAGGATCGACTATGAGGAGACCTTTACTCCCGTGGCCCGTCTTGAGGCAATTCGGATCCTTCTAGCCTTTGCCTTGGTTAAAGGGTTCAAGTTGTTTCAGATGGATGTGAAGAGTGCCTTTCTGAATGGGGTCATAGAGGAGGAGGTGTATGTGAAGCAGCCACCTGGGTTTGAGAGCGAGCTGTACCCACACAGGGTGTACAGGTTGAAAAGGGCTCGTATGGGTTGAAACAGGGCGCCCGTGCTTGGTATGGGAGATTGAGAGGTTTTCTGTTGAGCAGAGGGTTTGTGATGGGTACCGTGGATAGGACCTTGTTTCTCCTCAAGCATGGAAATGACTTGTTGATTGTTCAGATATACGTGGACGATATTGTCTTTGGTGGCTCGTCACATAACCTTGTTGCCAAGTTTGCGGATGAGATAAGCAGGGAGTTCGAGATGAGCATGATGGGCGAGTTGCAGTACTTTCTCAGGCTGCAGATCAAGCAAGTGAAGGACGGAACTTTTGTGCACCAGACCAAGTACACGAAAGACATGTCGAAGAAGTTCCGGATGCAAGATGTGAAGCCGATGTCGACTCCCATGGGGAGTACGGCCACTTTGGATGCGGATGAGGATGGAGAACCGGTGGACCGGCGGGAGTACGGGAGCATGATCGGCTCCCTCCTCTACCCGACGGCAACGAGGCCGGACATACGGTTCGGTGTGTCTCTGTGCGCTCGTTTTCAGGCTTCGCCGAGGACATCACATCGACAGGCCGTCAAGAGGATTTTCAGGTACCTACAGTCTGCCCCTGGTCTTGGCCTTTGGTATTCTTCCTCCTCGACTCTCTCTCTTCATGGTTTTTCCGATGCGGATTTTGTTGGTTGTCGAGTCGAGAGGAAGTCTACTTCTGGTACTTGCCAGTTTCTTGGGTCTTCGTTGGTCTCATGGTCTTCCCGCAAGCAGTCTAGTGTAGCTCAGTCTACCACCGAGGCAGAGTATGTTGCAGCCGCGAGTTGTTGTTCCCAGCTGTTGTGGATTTCATACACTTTGAGAGACTTTGGTGAGGAGTGCACCCGGATCCCACTTCTTTGTGATAGCACCGGTGCCATAAGCGTAGCCAAAAACCCGGTGCTTCACTCCGGAACCAAACACATAGAAGTGAGGTATCATTTCCGAGGGACAATGTGGAAAAAGGAACCATTGTGTTGAGTCATGTCCCTACCCAAGATCAGCTAGCCGACATCTTTACAAAGCCTCTCGACCAAGCTACTTTTGTGCGCTTGTGGGGGGAACTTGGGGTTTGTTGCCCTTTCTAGTTGATTCTTGGGGGTTTTTCTCTTGTACCATATGTATCATACCATGCTTTACTTTGATGTATATACATGCTTTGCTTAATGTATAAACCATGGTAGGATAGCCATTTTGTCATATATCATGTTGCATGTGTCTCATATTGCATTTTAGGATGATGAGCTTCTTTCATATGCCTTATTTGAGTCTCTTTGGCTATCTGTGAGATTTTGGTCACATGTGTGGAGAAATGGTGATGTGAGGCTATGCTCTTGGAATATTTGAGATATATGTGTGGTGAGATAGCCCTTTTTGAAATAAATGCTAATCTTGACTAATTTTTGGTGAAATGTGCTCCACTCGTGTGTAGTAGTGTATCCATGTCACAGTTTGGTCTAAATGTGCTTTTCATGCTTAGATTGTGCTTGGATGTCTTTTTCTTGTACTTGGGCAAAGGCCGAATATCATTGTGAATGTTTAGCCTATGTTGCATTCATGGAGGAGCATAAGCTTCTTTTTGCCGCAAAGGCACTTCATGTACCATGAAATGATTTAATTTTGAAAAGAAGTGTGTAATGCTTGAAAAATGCTCCATCCATCATGTCTATGCTTAAAATGTCTTATCTTTCACATATGGGTGCAAAACATGTTGCATGATGTTCACCGGTTGAGAAGTCTCCCGAAGTGGACACATGGCTCATGAGCTTTGACATGACATGCTTTGCTTTATGGGTGTTTGCCATGATCTTTTGCTGAGAATTTGATATCCTTGTATGATCTTTGAATGGTATGCATGTTTGTGGCTCAAGTGTGACATGGATAGGCTTTTACATGTGCAGCGAGTCTTCTTTTGGTAAAGCTGCTTAAATCCGAAAATTTTGCTTTGTCACATGCTTGTATTTTCATATATTACTTGTGGAAATGCTTTGACTATGCTATGATTCATACGTGTGATCTTTGTCTCATTTTTAGCCTTTGACACTAGATTTGGCCTATTTGAGAAGCTCATGTAGATTTTTATTTGCTTTGTTTTGCATTTCGCATTTTCACCTTGATTCATACATTGTCAACAAGGGGGAGAAGAGCTTAATAAAAATTCGAAGAAGTGAGATAAAATTTGGGAGCTTGCATTTGTTCGGGGGGAGCTTTCTTGTTGTTTTCGGTGTGGAGTTTGTGCTTTGCTTGGCTTGTGACCTTTCTTTGCCTTTCTTTGGTTTTGGTCATGAGTTGAGCTTCGTTGTTTTTCTTTCTTCTTTTTTTCTTTCTTTCTCTCGAATTTCATTTTGCGTTGTGTGTTGTCAATGCACTCATCAAGGGGGAGATTGAGGACCGGGGAGCGTCCCGGTGGTCGATGGATGACCGCTCCTCGGTGATGAGTGATTGACAACGGGTGTTGGATCGACTCTTGGCTTAGTGCGCGGTGTGTAGGCTGCGTCCTAGTTCGCGTTGTTGCGGGTGAAGAACGGGCATGAAAGGTCTTCGGACCTTGAGGGGCCTCCGGGAGATGGAGAGACAAGTAGGCTCGGTTCGAGGGACCCGGTGGACGGCGGGACTAGGTGCGGGCCACATAGTGGCGACACGAGCAAGACGAAGTCATGAACGGTCGAGCGGTGCACGGTGGCGGTCGAGTCAAGTGGTTTGGCGGGAGGCCGGACCAAGCACGCGGGGTTTGGTGGTTTGCCCACAAAACCATCGGAGGACGGTTTCTTGGTTTGGGCCTCAAAACCAAGTCCGAGGGCCCAACACGACGGAGACGGGATCCGGGCGTGTCGGGAAGCTTCGAGGCGGAGGACACGCGGCGGGATCGCATGGCTTGCGTCGGGAGGACGCGGGGTGCGGCAAAGGCGTGGCCGTCCGATGGCAAGACCCACAAACATTACCTAAATGCCCCTACGTGGGTTGTATCGCCGTAGTTAAGTTAGGGGTAGTCGAGTCATTTACCACTCCGGCGGGACCCGATATATAAGCCATGAGGGTGTGTGAGTGGCTCTTGCTCTCCGTGACCTAGGGTTTCATTTCCCCCTTCCTCTTTCTCATTTTCGTAGCTATTTTTCTTCCATTTTCTCTAGGCTAGCATGAGAGCTTCATGAGAGATTTGTTGAGAGGGATGGATGCTAGGGCGGCATGCTAGACCTTGTGAATCTTTCCTGGTTTGTATAGAAGATTCGGAGTTGTGTTTTTCGTGGTCTTTTTGTGCTTGTTTTCGTGCCTTTGTTCTCGGTGTGATTCCGCGGATTTGAGTGGGTTTCTCCCCGGATTTCTTTGAGGGAAACATGGATAGATGTCTCATGCATCTTTGTGATTGATCTTGTGCCCTCAAACGCCGGAAACCACTTCGATTCCGGGATTTTCGTTCGGTGCTCTAGTTTTTGGTGGTGCTCAAAGGATTCGCGATTCCCGGTGATTTAGGGAGTTAGGAGGCAAGATTTTTGGGCTATAGCATCCTTGTGTGATGCTTTTCAAGTCCCCAAACCCTTGTCTCCACAGCTTCTACCGTTTGGGAAATCCGATGATGATTTGGGGGAGTTGACCTTCGAGGTCGGGCGTTTTTCTGCTCTGTCCGTGCCTCGCGGACAGTCCGCGCCCTCCTGGCGGACGGTCCGCGCCGCACGAGTTCGTCCGGTGTTCTTCGTGTTCTTGCTCGCCTTTCGTTTCGATCCGTCATGTTTTTGAGTTACGGTTGGACGGAGTTTCGAACGGTCCGCGGCGGCGGGCGGACGGTCCGCGGGTGCACGGCGGACGGTCCGCGTGCTCCCCGCGGACGGTCCGTTTTCTCGGGTTGCTTCGTTGGTTCCGTGTGATTTAACGGACGGTCCGCGGCGTAGGGCCGGACGGTCCCGCGGTGTTGGCGCGGACGGTCCGCGGCATCAAGCCGGACGGTCCGCGAGGCCGGTGCGGACGGTCCGCCCCCCTGGCCGGACGGTCCACTAGAGGCTGTGAGCTTTGCTTCTTGGTTCGATTCCTTCCTTCTTTCGTGCTTCCGCATGTGCTTCAAGGAATCGTTCCTAAGACTAGAGGTTGATCCATAACCTCGTTGTCTTGGCGATTGGCGTGTGATTCGATCCATCGCTTGTGTGTGACCGGGATTTGACTAGGGTATAGGCCGGGTTCTTTGTGAAGAATTTTTTTCTGGCTCCTATTCACTCCCCCCCCCCCTCTAGTCGCCATCCGATCCTTCGATGCCTTTTTCAGCGACTTTTAGCCAACGACTAGTTAATGCCTTGGGCTATTTATACCCCTTCCACTCACCCATTTGAGGTTGCTTGGATTGTGTGGAAGTGCGAGAGGAGTTCAAGACACATTGAAGATCATATACAACCCATCCAAGTGCTTAATTGCTCATCCTTAGACTTGCATATGCTTTGTGTATGTGATTAGTGCTAGGCTTAGCTTAGAGGCTGAGTGAGTGCAAGGTTGTGCCAACCTTGTGAGGTGATTCTTGAGTGAATCCAGTTGTACAAGGTTCGCCGGAAGCCTTGGGGCCTAAGTGGCTCACCGGCAATCGTCATCGACCCTCCGGCTTGGTGTGGAGCGGCGAGGACACTTTGTGCGGGGGACGTGGAGACCCCCTTCCTTTGTGGAGAAGCTCCTTAGTGGAGGCGGCATCAAGGTGACCAAGGGAGCTTGACAAGTGCCTAAGTGGCTAGCCTTTGTGGCGAGTCAAGTGGTGCTCTTGGGAGAGACTTGGTGACCGGGAAGCAATACTCTTGTGTGAGTGCTTCAACAACGTGGACTAGGGGTGGCTTAGTGCCTACCGATACCACGGGATAAATCGCGTGTCAAGAGTTTGCTTCCTCTCATCCCCTTTACGTTTCCGCATTTACCTTTTGCAATCTTGGCTTTCCTTTATTTTCCTAGAGTAGTATCATGCTAGGATTGGTTATAGGTTGCAAACCTTGTTTTGGGATGGGAATTTCACACTAGAACGACCCTAGTTGCACATCTAGATAGTATGTTCTAGTTTATCTTTGTGTAAGAATAATGAAGCCATAGGTTAAGGTTTTTAGTTGCCTAATTTACCCCCTCCCCCTCTTAGGCTAACGAGCATCCGATTCCTTACATTATATTCTATTGAAGCCCACACAATAGCAAGGCAAGACATGGAAGTACTCAAGGATGAAGGAAAGTGTGAATCAACGATGAGCGATTTTGACGACATGTGGTACACGGGAGATAAAGAAAGCAACATACAAGGCTTTGAAGATGAAGATTTGATTGATAATTCGGACTTCAAAGAAGAGATGAATGTGAACATAATTGATGGATTACACATTCCACATGATGAGATGGAGGGGGTGCAAAAAGGTAACAAAGAGACACCTTCACTCGTTGAGATTGATTCGCCTTCAACACCTCTAGATGAACCAAATATCACTCTTGTTGAAAAAGCTCTAAGGACAAGGTATGTGCTGAAATGTCAAGATATTGTTGGTATTGATGTCGATAAATACTCATGCATAACCAATAGTATGAATGATAGTTTAAATTCAATGCCTAGTTCCAATGATGATCATGTTGATAGGCTAGATTTTCTTGAGAATGAAAAAGAGGAAACATTTATGTTTGATCCAATTAATCTCACACCTAAAGAACCTTTGCCTAATGATGAGCTAAGTGCTATGCATGAAACATATGCTTCTTTTATTTACACCTTGACTTGTTGCTACAATTCACATGTGGTGTTAATTATGGACGTATATGTTTACAATAAGTTTTGTAAATCTCGATCATGTTTTGCGCTTGGTCAAGCTAATGACCTTAAAGAAGCACATGCTGGGAGAAGACCCGATTTTCACTAACCATGTAGACAAGGCTTGAATAACGAAAACAGAAGTCATGCTTAAAGAGTTGCAAGATAAATCATCAACCTCTCCAAATCCCGCAATGGATGCTGCTGTCTTCATCAATTTGAGAGCTTGTTCAAAGGTGTACAAGTGAGGAAAATGAGATATCCAGAAGCTCCATCAAGTTTACATTTCAACGCATCAAGAACCAACAAGTTTGAAGACCCGTGCAAGGAGTTATGGAGAAAACATTGAGCGTTGCGCGTTCTGAAATTTCAGGACAGATTTCATCACCGAAGTAAAACGGACGTAACTCTCTTGTCCGGAGTCTGATTTAGGCAAATAAAGACTCGTTGGAAAGGAAATTTTGTGCACTGTGTAGTGGAGTAGAGATTGGGTATACTTTCTGTTTTGGACATTAGAGGAAAAAATTCATGGAGTGAGGGCAGCACCGAAGGATGATAAAGAAGGAGATAACGATGAAACAAAAGGATGCTTTGGGCAAGTCTTCTATAAGTGATCAAGCACAACATGGGAAGTAAATTAAAGCTGCATTGGTACCTTTTCTTCTTGCATGAAGGGCCATGGCTATGCGACGAAAAGAAGGTATGTGAGAAAGTCGAGCTCTATGACTTTAAATGAAGCGCTTTTCGGGAGGCAACCCGTTTCTTTATATTTTTACTACTTTCTTAGAGAAAATAAAGAATTGCACTATCTTATGATGATCAACTTGTGGTTATTAATCTAAGTTTAGCTTTCCTTTTTAGAACCACCGTCATGTTCATGATCATATTTATTTATTTGCAAGCATTGCATTTTGTTATCAATGTGATGTTTCTTTGTGTATACATGTTTTGTACATAGTTGGCTTGGTTGTTTTATATACTTAATCATGTATGCTTAATTTTCCATGTTAATACTTCATAAGGCCTTATGAGTATTTTCCTTTTGTGATCTTGTGTAAACGTGGTGTTTAAACATGATTGCGGTCTATCATCGTTAAGTTCGATAAACCTAGCTAGCTTTTCATATGTTTTCATGTTGCATTGGTTAGTTTATAAGCTCTGCAATGCGCTTAATTTTTCTTGTGCTATAAGAGTTATTGATTTAGGGATAGACATGGTGTTTTAACCCTTGATAAATAAACCTTTATGGCTATGGAGAAATTCGGCAACCTAGTTGTAAACATGGTGTTTAGAACTAGGTGAAAACATTGTCTTTGTTTATATGCTCTCCTCTCATGTGCATACACACCGTGCACCACGTACACTCATTAGGTTTTTATTCCTCATTAGATAATTATGCCACAAGTTATGAATCTTAGGTGGTATTGTTGAATTATTGACAATTCTATCTACTCCCAACCGTCACCTTGGGGGTAGAATGTGCGCTTAAAATGTCTTCCAGGCAAGATAAAGACTCTCACTACAAGGAAATTGAAGGATGACCAAGTTAAAAATGCTTTGTCTTCTTCTTCCATGACTAGCAAAATGCTAAGCATGGGGGAGACCCTGAATCTTCAACACGGAAGTGCAGCACGACACTCTAGAAGATAAAAATGACCAAGATCATTTACGTCTCCGGATCAATGCACAAGAAGCCACCAATCTCATCAAAATTTTGCGTGGTCTCGAAGGGAAAACGCTGAATATTTTTGGATATTTAGAGGCCTCATGAAGTTACGATTCCAACAAATCAAGAATCAAGACAATCGGAGGTTCCTACAAGTGATTATGCCCGAATCACCGAGTGCAACACGTCCTGAAATCAGTTTTGGACAGCACATAGCGCTGAAGTAAAACGGACATAGCTCCCTTGTTTAAACTCCGTTTTCGATGAATGACCACACGTTGGAAAGGTAATTTCATAAAATTTTCAATAGATCTGTATTTTGATATATGTTCTATTTTGTATAGAGAGTAAATCCATGAAGACGAGACAGTAAGCAGATGATGAGAACAAGAAAGAGGAGATGGTGATGACAATATTGAAGAGAAGGCGACCATTGACTCCATTAAGCATACATGATAAAATTCAGAAGTTTAGGAGCATTGGAAAATCAAGACAAAAGCAAAATCCACATCGATACATGGAGATGTCGGAAGAAGGCAACGAAGAACTACAAAGGATGGTAACACCTCCATAGACCTTCTCTTTTTCAATCACAAATGCTTGTAAGTATGCCTTCAACCTCAACTAGGTGCAACCTTTTGTTTTTCTTTTCCAACAATAATATGGCTACTAGGAGGACAACCTAGGTTTCTTTTTTATTTTCAATAGATAGGCATGACCATGTGTTCACCTCGATGTTTATATTGCCTATGCTTACGGAAAGATGATGAAAGTTGCCGCTTTGTTTTACCTACATGAAGTTATACATGTCTTGGCTAATTGCTGTCTATAATATGATCTGAAATTAATTTAAATACCGACTCTTTTATTTGTGGAGGTGAAATGACTATGCTCTAGACCCACATACATATCTTTGCTATTTGATTTAAGTTTATGGATAGCCGGATAACTTATTGTTTTTATGAAAACTTAACTTTTATGCTATCTACATATTTGTGATGCTCTTGCAAAGTTCTACCTACCAAAGCCATATACATATATGTTTTATGATAACAAAACCCGTAGATTGCAAACATATGTTTTGATGAGTTGGATTAGGATTGATTTCTATGGTTCGAGACTAAGAAGCTAGTCATTCCTTTGTGTAACTTTTTCATGCTAGCCTTTTTGTCCATGCATTGTGGGTTTTCACATCGAAAATTTCACAAACTTCGCTGGGCCTCCACCCTAAACCAAAAACATGTTTTTGTGATCACCTCCTTGTCCACAACCCAATTTGAGTATGGAGTAAAACTCTAGAGATTCAAATATTCCGCAGGATTATGGAATTTATACTTACTTTAGCAGTCATTTCCCCTCTCTTTTATGCTCGAGGACGAGCATCGTTCGAGCATGGGGGAGGATTCATTACATCATCTCTGACAAATGCTATGTAACTATTATGTTGCAAAAGTTCTAAGGAGGAAACAAAAAAATGGAAAAATATGATGAGAAGAAAAGAAAAGTAAGAAAAAAAGGAAAGAGGGAAAAATGAGAAGGAAATAAAATAAAAGTAAGAAAAAAAATAATAAAGATGCTCCTTGGTTCTTTTTGCTTCATAAGTTCTCAAGTGTCTTGATGAGAAATCCATACTCAAACCTTCCAACTATGTGCAATCCGATAACGAGGACTTCACTCGTGCCTCGGGATCATCCATTTGCCACTTGCACATGTCCACTTATCTAAATGTGTGTGTTTCATCCCTCTCTCTTTCCAACATTTATTTTTCATGGCCTTTTTGACGAGTCTCGGTAATTCCAATAGACCTCTCTCTTAATTTGAGAATATTTTGGATGTATGTTTTGCTAGGATTGTTTTTAACCTTCCAAGCTCCACATAAGCCTTCCACTATCACATATGAGTAGAGTAGGTTGAAAATAATCTAGTATAAGCTTGAGTGACTTGATGAGATGAGTGTTTCCATGAGCTTTTGCAAGAGATTTTCACTTATGTTGGATATGCATCCTTTTGAAAATCTTCCATATGACAAGGTAATGGTTTGAAGTTCACTTAAGTTTGAGAGCATCGTGTTAAATGTGACCTGTTCTTTATTGTTAGTCTATCTTTCATAATGAAAAAGAAGTCGGTCGCAACTTGAACTTTAAAAATAAATTCTTAAGAGAGAGCAATTTGTCTCGTCGTGAATGACTAAGTGCAGGGATAACATTGGAAGGCAACGCTGATTTCCCTTTTAAGCGAGGATCACTTACTCGAGGACGAGCAAGGTTTAAGCATGGGGGAGGTGTTAACGATGAATTTCCGTCAACCTAGAGTACTTGTTATACATTGGTTTCGATTATGATTGCAACTAACCCGCTACTAGGCATACTAATGATGTAATAAGTTCACACTTGCATGTCGATTTTGGAGTTTGTTGTTTGCGCAGGAATTTAACGTTAAAGATGAGACTTTCGGGATAAGTTCACCAAGCACTTTGGAAGAAGATCATGAAGCCCGACAAGAGTCAAGACACGTGATGAACATGACTCCAAATAACCCGAGGACCGAAGCGTCAATGTGCAAGTCTTCAGGGACTCAACTAGAAAACAACGAAGCTTGTATAGCAAGGATTCAAGCCTTAACCGTGAAGGAAATGACGTCAAAGGCCCACATGCAAGTGCACACAAATAAGGAATCGTGCAAGAAGCAACCGGGGAGGAACACAGGCCCGAACCGGCCCAGAAAAGGCCTGGGCCGGTCGGCCCAGTTGGATCGGCCCACGGGCCTGTTGGCCCGGTTCGCGACGCCCTTTGCCCTAGGTGTTTGTGTATTTATTGCCTCCGCCGCCGTCGGCCGCCATATCGAACAAATCATTCTACCGACGCCATTCACCAAAAAACCACCGCCACAAGATGAGGGAGAGAGTTAGATGAGCTCGTCGCAAGGATCAACGCTGGCGGAGAGAAGGAAGCAAGAGGAGGACTCCAAGCCGCTAGCCTAGGGGTGTTCCCAAGCTTCATCACCGCCATCTTCATCGACGACGTTCTCCGGAGTCCCCATCACCCCTATGTGCTTCAGTCCGTGTAATATGATGGGGTAATGTCTCCGTTCATCCCTAGGGTTAGATGGATGCATGCTATGTGATCGCTACTTGATTCGTGATTTCAACCTATTGCTTTCATGTTGATGATGCTTTGATGATTAAGGTTAGCTACCATGTTTTTCGAGCGTATGATATCCGCTAAGCCTGCCTTGTCGGGGAGGGTATGGACAAATCCACTTTTGTTCATACCCAAATCCAAATAATTATTATCCACTTCTAACCCTCCCCATTCCCACCCATACCCAATGGATAACTAGTTTTGTACTAGATTCTATACATATCCAATCGATTATTTGCACCCTCCCCACACCCTACCCTCCCCATTTCTTCAATGGATAATTATTTTCTATCCATACCCTCCCCATTTGAGATGGGTATGGATTTGAATATGGATAATGGATAAAAACAACGAGGCATAATATCCGCTACTCCCATAGATTCCATCAACATACCGTGTCCATCATAGGTCTAGTCACGATTACCTCCGCGTAGTGACAGTACGAGGGGAGGGAAAGGGCGAAACCGTGGTCACAACCCCCGGTAGATTGGTTTACCACTCTCGTGTAGTAGATGAATATCCATGTTATCCTAGATCCTAGGGAGGGAACGCTTATCTTTCTTAATCTCTCTCTTGTGTCCACCCTTTACCATCTAGTTTAACCCTAGATTTGTTTGATCAACTTAGATTAACCTAGGTTAGATTGTCTTTACCTTTAGATTAATACACTTTCAAAGGTTTTCCATTCAACTAGATTAGTACTTGGTTAAGCGCTAGCAATCCCCTTGCTCCGCGGATTGATAAGAACCTAGGGAATCCCTGTGGTGAAAAAGGTGTAGGTCTGTACGCTTGTGGATCGTAGGTGGATATGAGTTTTATCCGTCAACAGCAGCTATAGCTAGAATGATCCGAATAGATTTAAGCATCGCTACAGGTGAGAATGTCTCGTCATAGTCAACTCCTTGAACTTGTCAAAAACCTTTTGCAACAAGTCGAGCCTTATGGATGTGAACATTTCCATCCATGTCTCTCTTCTTATGGATCCATTTGCACTCTTTGGGTTTAACACCATCTGGCGGGTCAGCCAAGTTCTAAACTTGATTGTCATCCATGGAATCTATTTTGGATCTCATGTCACTTTGTCATTTCTCAGAATCTAGGTCCATCATTGCTTCTGCATATGTCATAGGTTCATCATTGTCTAACAATAATATGTCGCGCTCTCCCGTGGTCATGAGATTGAGCTTATCAGTTCCGCGACGTGCCCTTTCAAACCATCGTGGTTGTGATGGTGCTTCTCTTGCCACGGGCATCTCAACTCGTTCAGCTACATTAGCATCACTTGTGAAATCTTGCCCAAGGGGCTCATCTTGAACTTCTTCAAGATACACCTTCTGTCTACATTTTTCTATTTTAAGAAACTCTTTCTCTAAGAAAACACCGTTCCAAGCGACAAACACTTTCCCTTCTGACCGGTTGTAGAAATAATATCCCAAGGTTTCCTTTGGATATCCCACGAATATGCACTTTTCCAATTTATGTGTTAATTTATCTGATTGAAGTTTCTTCACATAAACCTCACAACCCCAAATTTTTAGAAAAGACAAACTGGGAGTCTTACCAGTCCACATCTCATATGGTGTCTTAACTACAGACTTAGAAGGTATCCTATTTAAAGTGAAAGCTGTGGTTTCTAGAGCACAACCCCAAAATGATAATGGTAGGTCCGACTGGCTCATCATTGATCGGACCATGTCTAACAAGGTTCGATTATGTCGCTCGGATACACTGTTTCTCTGAGGTGTTCCAGGTGGCGTAAATTGTGGAATAGTTTCTCAACTCTTTAGATGACTACTAAACTCGTGGCTCAAATACTCACCTCCACGATCAGATCACAAGGTCTTGATTTTCTTGCCACGTTGTTTTTCCACTTCACTGTTCTTTGAACTTTTCAAAAGTTTCAGACTCGTGCTTTGTTAAATAGACATAACCATATCTACTTAAATCATCAGTGAACGTTATGAAGTATTGGTATCCACCTCTAGCTGTCGTACTCATTGGTCCGCACACATCTGTATGTATGAGTTCCAATAAGTCTGAGGCTCTCTTGAGAAAACCTGAGAAAGGCATCTTGGTCATCTTGCCTAGCAAACAAGCTTCACATGTCTCGTAAGATTCAAAATCAAACGAAGTTAAAGGTCCAACGTTATGGAGCTTCTTCATGCTTTTTTCACTGATGTGACCCAAACGACAATGCCATATATAGGTATGACTCAAATCATTAGGTCGAGACCTTTTAGCACTTATGTTACATATAGGTGAATCATCAAGATTTAAAACAAATAAGCCATTCACAATGGATGCAGAAGCCACAAACATATTATCCTTAAAGATCACACAACCATTGTTTTCACTCGCAAATGAATAACCATCCTTCATAAAACATGAAGGGGATAAAATGTTTTGACTCAAACTAGGAACAAAATAACAATTATTCAACTCCATAATAAATCCTGATGGGAGGTGGAGTTGCATCGTCCCGACGGTCAACGCAGCAAGTCTTGCATTATTGCCCACACGGAAATCAACTTCTCCTCTTTCAATGCTTCTACTTCTTATCATTCCCTGTATCGAATTGCAAATGTGAGCAACTGATCTAGTATCAAATACCCAAGAATTAATAACAGTATCAACGAGGAAAATATGATCTGTAATGTAAACATGAAGTGTACCTGAAGTGGAAGTACCCTTACTTCCCTTGTTCTTCAAAGAAGCTAAAACACTCAGCATTGGTAGATGGACTAGCCTTGGTGCCTAGTTTGGCATGGGGATCTTATCCTTGGCCTTGCCTTTCTTCTTTCAAGATTTTCCCTTCCTTTTAAAGGTCAGCTTGTTTTGGATCTCCATCACATGACTGATGCAAGTGCCTTTCTTGACGTCACTCTTTGTTATCTTTAGCATACCACACAGTTCATTCAAGCCCTTCTCCGCCCCATGCATATGGTAGTTCAAGATGAAGTTCCCATAGCTAGGTGGAAGAGATGTGAGAATGAAGTCAGTGGACAACTCTTTGCCCAGTGGGAAGCCTAGCTTCTCCAACCTTTGAACGTAACCAACCATTTTGATTACATGTGGTCCTACTAGCGCCTTCTGCCAACTTGCACTCCAAAAAGGCTTTAGAGACATTGAACCTTTCAGTTCTAGCCTATGTGGCAAACATATCATTGAGTGCCACGACCATATCATGCACATGGACTGACTCAAACTGCATTTGCAAGTCAGGTTCCATACACGCAAGCATAAGGCAGCCCACTTCAAGATCGACATCCCATGCCTTCTTGTAAGTGTTCCTTTCAGCGAGTGTTGCATTTTCATCAGACTCCTCGGGTAAAGGGGTGTCTAGAACCTCTTCCTTTTTCTCAACCTTGAGAATAATTTAAGGTTACAGATCCAATCTGTATAGTTCATTCCATTCAACTTGTCCTTCTCAAGGATCGTACGCAAAGAAAATTCCTTACTAGGTGCCATCTACAACAAAATAATAAATGCAAAATACTAAGACAATATCCACGACTGAGTAAAATAAAATAATTTACTCCCACTAAAATCAATATCCCCACGTTGATACTTAGTGATTCAGAATCCACAACTAACAAGTCTACTAGTGAGCTTTTGCGTCACCGCTAGTAAACAAGGTAGATTGGTAAGCAACTCTTTGCTAATCATATCACATATGACTCCTGTTGTTGGGTGACATCTCTATGTCTAGGCTCCCAACATTTATGCCCCAAAGTCCTTAACCGTTAAAATGAATTTGATAAGCAAACCAATACTTATGCGTGTAAGTATCCGATACAAACCCGTCTAGTCAAGGAAAACTAGTGGCACCCTAATTTCATAGACCCACCACTAATTGTACGAGACGTGGGACGGTGACAAGTGTTGGGAGGGCATGTTAACTTAAAATTCCAAAGGGGCCGTTCTACTCGTAACATCACACACAAGAAAATAACATTGTCGCATGTAAAAGTAGAACGGTAAGAACGACATTCACACAGTTGTAACACGGTATGGCCCATTGTCACATGGTGATCTCTATCTCCATTGACCTATACATCATGTTGATCTCCATCTTCAAGATCTGTGTGTGCCATCCTGTAAGTGCAATCGAGCCCTAAGTGGGTTTTGGTGAATTAAGTGACAACTTGATTAAACACTAACACTCTTGTGAAGCATGTGAGCAGGTTATTGATAATTGACAAATGTTATTTATGTGCAAATTCATGCATTTGGCTCATATTGCATGAAAGACAAGGGTGGATCATGGCAATATACTTGGAACGATTATAAGCATGCTAAGAGTGAATGTAATGATAAAGAAAGGATGTTCTTCCCATTGGACTTTACATAAGGCATACAACAGGTGATCCTAAGCTAAAGAAAAGCAAATATAGAGGCATGATTATATGTGATAATTGGTTGGCCTTTCTTTGTTGGGCAAAGCACATTGTGATGAAAGGAGAAGCTTGTGGTATATTAATGGGAGAATTAAAACAAAGTTGAATATGGCATCAAGGGATTTCACCATCGACACATGATAGAGCTTGATGACCAATACTGTGAGGTTTATCAAGCAAAACATCAAGGGATTTCACTATTGATACAAGATGGAACTTGATGACCTAAACAATAAGTTTACCAAGTTCAATATCAAGTGGTTTTCACTCTTACTTTTTGTGAAGATTATTGACTTGTTCAAAGAAGCTATTTGCGAGATTTCAAGTTGAGTTTTGACAAGGGTCATGTGGTTATCTATATTACTTTGGACCTACAAATGGAAGTTTGCAAAAGCAAGAATATTTGATATCAATCAAATGACAAACAAATTGAGTGACATCTCAAATGGGTTTATCTCTATGGTGCAAGGCTTGACTCAATTGTGGCAAGGATAAGTGATGAAGAGATCAAGATGGCTAAAACGAGGAACTAAGCTAAGGCTATGGATAGCGACCATAAGCGAAGTGGCTAGGGTGAAGTTGAGAGCATCAAGGATTTAGAAGTATCATATCCAAGCCTACCGAGGAAAATGATAAATTGCATCTTATGTCATGATTGATAAATCGGAGTGGCTTAAGAATTCAAAGTGGTTGATCTCTACTCTATGGAAGAATTCTAAGTCACTAGCTCAAGGTGGACATGCTCAAGCACATGCATATATTTGTTCATCTACAACATGTGCTTAGTTGGTACACATCATTGGAAGCCCTCAAATCATTGAAGATCAATTACCGGCGTACCTTGGAGGTTCAAGCTTAAGTGAATTAATTAGGGTTTATCTTTTATCTTGAGTTTAGGTATGTCGTACTATCAAGAGGGATGAATCATTGGTTGGACAACAAACATCAAAAAGTGCTCAAGTGAAACCTAGAGAGACTAACCCGTGAGATCAAAACCTTACTTAAGCTCTCTGGACAAAACCGGCAGCTCAAGGGTATAAATACCCACCACACTCAAAAATAGTCGTTAGTCTGTCAGACAAAACCTGTCAGACCGGTTTGCCAAACCGGTCAGACCGGTTTTCAAACCAACTAGCTGTTGGACGGTCTGACCGGTTTGGGCACTGACACTGTCCAACAGCTAGTTGGTTTGAAAACCGGTCTGACCGGTTTGGCAAATTGGTCTGACCGGTTTTTTCTGACAGACTAACAGCTAGTTTTGAGTGTGGTGGGTATTTATACCCTTGAGCTCCTCTTTGAGGGGTTGCTGGTTCTCCCCACTCCTAACTCCTTCCAGAACCATAGCAAAGCTCTCCCCAACCTCTCTAAGTGAGATTCAAGCCTATGGTGCCATATTCTTAAGTTGGGTTGAGAGAGTGACTTGTGTGAGACTTTTAGAGAGCTTTGATAAGCACATGCTGATTTCGTTGAAGATCTTTGAAGCATCTTTTACTCTTGGAGCATTTGCTCCTAGACGGCTAGAGGTCGCTTGGAAGCTCCAATCTGAGATTGTTGGAAGCTCCAAGAAGTTTGTATTACATCATATATATCTTGTTTGTTGTTTTATCTCTCTTTCTAGCATATATCTTGTGCTTCCGCTTCGATCTACTTTGGTATGCTTGTGCTGTGTGCAGGGACTTTGTTGGTACTCTTGGAAACCCCTGTGGAAGTCTCACACCAAGTTTGGTTTGTGCTAGAACTCGTAGAGGGGATTTACATATTGTCGGTTCTGTCTGTGTAAAACCAGTCTGGCCGGTTTTGAAAACCTGTCTGACCGGTTTCAGTACTGACAATGGGTTGATATTTTTAAGTGTGCAGATTCGCCTATTCAACCCCCCCCTTAGGAGACATCAAGATCCTTTCACATCCTCCATGTGATGAGTCCTCCAAGAACTATCTAACGCGTGCTAGTAATGAAAGTTACACAATCGCGTATTTAGATCATCACAAATTGGTACGCAGACCATTACATTAATTTTGACAATACATGTGGCTCCAGCCGTATTGCCGTACGCGTGACACACGGGTCATGAATAAATTACACACATGCATCACATACACATATAGGCCATACCGATCACAAAACCTACAAAACAGATTATCGCAATTTCGACGTCCAAACTTAAAACGCCCGAAAAACCATCTTGCAAGCCGAATTTGGCAAAACTAATTTCGCCGAGACAAGAAAAAGTTGGTTTATCACATGTGTAAAATTTTCTGTAGATCAATTTTCGTATAGAAAACGTCTTCATCCGAGTTAACCACGAAAAGTTATGGCTGCTTTACCGAACAACATGTTTTCTAGTTTTCACGGGCTGGTAGAAGATCCTATCTGCCGCCGCCACGCATCCCATGCATCTGGCACTTGACCTAGCTTCGATTCGACCAATCCAATTGATCTCCTTCTCGTTGTGACTGGATTTACGTGTATCACTTAACTCCGATAGCAGAATTCCGATCGGTAGGAGTAATTCGTTACACGACCATCACGGCAAGAACACGAAGCCGATCAAAACTTTGATCTACATCTGCATATCTCCATATGCACACATCCCTAATCTAAAACTTAGCAGCTACGGCTCTGATACCACTGAAGGGATACAGGGTGGCTACACTAGGGCAAAACAAAATTTTCTACCCCATAAACCAGGAACTACTGTTGTTATAGACGCGCAAATGCAGTGGAACCATCTCGATGTAGACGAACGCATCGAGGGTGGCAGGCAGGGCAGTTGCTCACGTCCTTCTTGACCTGCACGTGTGGCTCGTCCGATCCAAGTGCTCCAGATGCAACACCTCCAAGGTATCCACACGTACGGAGAAGGAAGCGTCGCACACCGGACTGCTAGGTCCACGAGTGCGACGAGGAGAGAGCATTGGCAGCGCGGCTGCTGCTTGAGAGTCGTACCTTTTCAGGAGGGGGTGTGGTCTATGTTTTTTGGGAGGAAACCCCCCACACTATCATTCATTAGCAATACGGGATTAATAGATGGTGTGTCCCTTCCAACGCTAATGGGTTTTTACAACATTTGTGGCCCATTAGGACTTTTACACCATAATGGATCAAATCCATCGGATCCCACTAGTGGATCAAATCCAGTTGGCTCTACGGCATATTTCCAACAACATGATGAATGCGCCTACAGCTACAGGCTCCGGTTTTCTCCCATCTGTAAGGATCAAACATTATATAGAACAGGCAAAGCCCTAACGAAACATAGGGGACGACACGAGGAGGCCCCTGGGTTCGTGGCAGCGTGCTTCGCCGCCTCGCCGACTCTTGGCAACACCGCAGTGTCCGCCGTTCTTTGGGCAATCCAGAAGTCCCAGAAGAAGATGGTGTTCCACGTCATGCGGCTCCCCTCCCCCAGCAATCGCTTCTTTGGCTGGCGAGCACGCCAACCTCTGGGCCTGCCGCTCTCCATGGAAGCTTGCTATGGAACCTCTCACATCTTGGTGCCACATTGTTCTTAATGTAATTTAGACCCTGATGCTTAACTCCTTTCCCTCACCCCCTCTTCTTGACTTTCCGAGCCTTCGTGTTTGCTCGTGTAAACCCCCGGACACGTCAGTTTTGTGGAATGCAAATTCAGGTGGGTTCTTGCCCCGTTGTTTCTAAAAACAAACATAAGTCATCAGACAAGATGAATGGGCAGCAAACATCTAACTACAGCTTCAGTTCCGCGGTATCTCCAAGTCTCTGTTCACAGAATGTGGGTCTGTGTCCCTTCGCTAGTATCTTGTTTCCAGCAAGGAATCAACTAGTCCGAAATCCATGGCCTAAAATTGGTTAAAAGTAAGTTATTCGAACACATAAATGGTTCGGAAAAGAAAACTAATTTGCTACTTCTCTCTTCTGCCGAACAATGTAAGCGAGAAAAGGTACCTCTGAAGAAGACATGAAGACATTCCTCTTTGCCAAATTGGTGATCATCAAACTCAGCCAATCAATTAGGAAAATCATCTGACTACTTGAAATAAATAAGAAAGCCAACAGTCACACCTCTGATCCACCTTGAGGTTGATGAATCATTACTCTATTTGGCATTGCATAGCACATCCCCTTCTCAGACTAGTCGCACTCGTCGTACTCCATTTGCGTACCCGAAAACAAAATACAGTGTATGGTCATCAAGATTCTTCAGTACAACACCAGTTTTTTCACACCCGTCGTCCCCTATATCTCCTACTTCATACCAACCAACACCCGCAAGCCCCACGTGTTGTACTCTTTTTCTCCCTCCCCTCCCCTCCCCTCCCCTCCCTCACCATTCTACTCCTACCTACTCGATGCTCTCCTCCCCCACCGGCCAGTTCCTGCCCCCCTTCGCCTGCTTCCCTGATCCCCTCCCCCACAGGCAGCGAGTCATGCCTCCTCCCTCCCCACAGCAGTCGGCGAGCCATGCTTCCTCCCTCCCCTGCTGCGGAGCTTCGGCTCGCGCCGCGCGGGATATCCTCCCATGTTGAGGGCGCTCGGTGGCGGCGAGAGGCAAGGAGCAGGTCACAGAGGAGGTGAGGAGCTGCACAGCAAGAGATGGCAGCATGTGTGGGAGTCTGCCAGAGGCAAGGCGCAGCGTCGTCCTCCCGCCTTTGTCCCAATCGACGGCGGATCCACCAGATCCATGGCCGGATCGACCCGGCGGCGGCGCGGTTCGGCTCCATCTCCACCTGCAGCTCCTCCTTGAGTCACACCTTCGAGATCCCAAGGGGTGGTTGGCCTCGATCTGGAGGTAGGGGACGACAGCGCCTCGGCGCGACGGCGAGGTGGTGCTCGAGCTCCTCTCAAGGAAATGCTTTAGCTCCGTCGGGTTCCTCCTCTGCTCCGCCCAGGTCACAGCGATGGCGGACCATGGCGGAGGTGGTGCGAGGTGGAGCAGGGCGGCCGGCGAGGTGGAGGAGCGGGGCGACCACGAAGATGGCGCGCACGTCGCACCTCCTCTCTGATCCGACGACCGATGCGGGTGGATGGCCGCAGCCGCTCCCCTTCTCAAACTCTGGTGGGCGGGTGAGCCCGAGGATGGATGCGGACCGGCGCCGGTGAGCTTGAGCTCGAGCCAGGGAGGTCCTCTGGCAGCTGCTCAACGTTGCCGGTATGCGGCAGCCCCATCTTCTCTCTGCTGCTCCTAGCTTCTTCTCTCTCCTCTCCTCTCCTCTCCTTGTTGTGATGGCGCGGACACGCTAGGTGGGGTCGTGCAGGTCGTAGCGCACGTCCGAGAACACGCTTGATTTGGCGCTTGCGTGATGGGAACGGGATGTCCCGTCCCACATAGCGCACGCTAGTGCGGCGTGAAAAACGCCAACTGCGTACTACAGCACGTCGTAGGGTTCGGTATGGCGTACCCGGTGCGGCCAGCCTCACCACCAGCAGGAATGATTGCTGCTTGACTAGCAACAACACCAAAGGCCACTGTCCTGACTTTGGGTTGTATCTAATTGTGATAAACCAAAAAGTCACAAATCATGTTTCATGCAGCAACACAGGGCATCAGGAATATACAGATCAGTAAAAAATTGTTGGGAGATTCGGAATCGAGTCCTTCACACTCTAAATCGCGAGATTGTCATAGTTAAACAAATGTGATTTTGGAGAATTAACTGCGAAACCCCCGAAGCCATTTAGCTCCACACTGCCTTTCATATCACATCTTTCGACTAGTACCTTTCGTCACCAGTAAAATTATCGAATAGGTTCAATGGTCCAAGGTATTAGATTTACGGTCTGGTAGCTTGGTTTTCTCCACGACGAAACCCCAGGGGCGAATCTTACCTACTTAACGGGCTACAGCTTGGGTTTCGCCCGGGGGGCACCATTAGCATCTAATGATTTACTATTGGCTTTGGTATGTGTTTCAGGTGCAAGGACGTGCTAGGCGAAAAGGGCGTCTCCAAAAAGATGAGGGTCTTCTCCCGACAGGCGTACGTGTTGATGCAGGGAAAAGCGTCGTGATTTGTAGCGTGGCGTCATGAAGCGCCGATTACGTGAAGAACTAATGGAGACTTCCCAAAGTTAGCCTAGCACATTCTGTATCGATCCGTTTTACACGAGAACAATCTCGGTATGTAAAAAGTCCGTTCATCTCCCTATAAAAGGAGGCTGGCCGGCAAGGGATCGGCTTTTGAGAAATTCACTGTTGAGAAAGAGCTTTTGGTCTTCCATTTGGCATTCGTCTGAGTTTAAGATTTCGAGATTTTAGTTTTCTTTCATTGTTCGTGAGAGGTAGCTTCGCTACACCACAACAAAAATCATTGCAGATGCAAGTCTTTGTGTGCGGCCAATTTTTAAAAAATGACAAAAGAAGAAACTAAAGGATCAACCTGATATAAATAAATCACCAGTGTTCACACTAGAAACAATTAAAAAGTGAGATTTAAAAGAGAATCAAATATATGTGAGTGTGACTGACACATCGAAACAAGATGCACAAATCAGCATTTAGAGTTGGGACCACTTGCTGCATAATTCAGGAACTGGGACCAATTATTTTTGCAAGTGCTAAGACAATAACAGATAAATCAATAGGAGAAATAATTAAAAAGGTGAAACTTAAGAAACATGAGAACGAAATACATGTGCAAGAAAAAAAAGGTGCACATATAATCAATTAAAGGTCAGGCAGGTTGATGGACAAATATATGAACTGGAAACAATTTATTCTCACAAGTCCTAAGACCATAAAAGTGTGCTGCTTACATCACAGGCACATAGCCAGTTACATGAGACTCACGCCCTGTTCGTTTGGCTTATCACCACCTAATGAAGATTTTCTCTCGAATAAATCAGCCACCAAAGAACCAAGATTTTTATCTCGTAACAAATCAAGCACCGCCCATCAAAGAGCATAAGCCAAACGAACAGGCCATCAGACTTAGCACAGCTTATTGTTTTACAATATGCAAGGACCCTACTAAAAAGTTGAAATAACATGACCTCAAAATAAAAGGCTGAAGTAACATAAATAAATATAAAAACTTTCAGTGCGTGCCCCAACAAGAGATAATTAATATAGAACACAGAAAAGAAAGGAAAGAAACTGTTACAGAGCCTCATGTGCCACTACTAGCACACTGTCATAGGACAAATCTTGTAAGCATATTGTGTACTGCTACGATATAAGACTAGAGTCTTCAGCACATTACGCTGCGCCAAGGAGAATTCTTGAAACAGAAATAAAATATTTTTCTATTGTATTTGTAATACATACTGATGCTAGCCAGGACAATTCGTGAAACAGAAGTAAAATGCTTCTTTATTGTATCTATAATACATTCTGATGCTAGAACTGTTAATACATTTATGCTCTAAATGTATGACTTATGATATAAGAACTTAAGAGGAGCTCCAGCATTTGGTCAGGAAAGAGCTCCAGCATTGGTCAGGAAAGATAGAGAAAATAGATGACGTACCCAGGCCATGCAGTCATAGAGCATCTTTAAGAGTTTGCCAAAATTTACTTGACAAATCTTGTGTTTTGTCAACTTCTAAAAAGATATGCAAAGTAAAAAAAGAGTTCATCTCCAACAGAGCATAATTCAGTTGCCAAATCTAGATCTAATTTATAAGTTGCCAAATCTAGATCTAATTTATATCAGGAATTCTGAGAGAAACAAAATTATGTTTGTGCCCTTCCACCTCTTGAAAATTTACATCAGGAATTCTTCTCTATTCTTTATTTCTTTTTTCACCCTCTCACATATAGGGAAACGAGTATGGCAACCATGATCCGCGCGCGGGGAGGTGAGTTTTGCCAAGTTTTTATTTTTGTCAAGTTGGTTTGTCAAACTATTGGAGACCAATTTTTCTTTTTTTTGCCAAAGTTAGATGGATGCCACGTTGATTTGCCAAACTATTAGAGTTGCTCTGAAGAAAGATGGAGTGGAAACTTCCACCAGGGCAGTTCAGATAGATCTAATAAACAGGGACACAATTTGCATTATACAAAAGGTGGTAGAGGATAAGTACAGAACATCAATAAATAATTAAGGGTGATCATACAGAACAATAATGAAATAATCGAGGGCGGTAGTGCAATACAGAACAATAATTTATAATTCAGGGTCTGCTGCTGTACAACACTAGGAACTACTCCAGTAATATAAGAATGCATACTAACCAATATATCAGCCTCTTCATCAACAGCAGCAAGTGTGACAAGCTGTGATATCACACGTTATGCCACCAGGGAGTTAATATATTGGCCAATGAAGATTACACGATTTCCCAGTAGTACAGTAGAAAGATCAAGAGGGCCAGGAGGAGTCATGATTGACGGCATTAAAGGTGGATTTTCATTCTGAGATGCTATAATTGTGTTTTGCCTACCCAAAATCATTCACAATGTTACAAAGACATGCCGGTATTATATATAATATTATCAAGGTGAAAGAAAAACTTCTAATACACAGCTTCTAATACACAACTTCTAATACTAAGCCTGCCATGTCAAGTTTTTTAGGGATGCCCCTAAATCTTGTTACCATAGCAGAATATTTTTTTCTCGAATATGCAGGAGAACTGCATATCATTGCATTAAGAAGGAGAGTTGGACCAAAATAGCCTTACACAACACATAAACACACACCCACCCAAGCACACAGACCTACCCAACCGCACACATCCACCCACAATCTTGTTACCATAGCAGAATAGAGACAGATGTCATCAAATAACATAACTATAGAGGGCAAGGATAACGCCATGACATTGTGGGCCGATCTGTCGCTTATTAATCCTTCCTCACCCTGAAATACAGCAGAGCGAATTCATTACCTGAATCAGAAATTATCATCAGGGGTCAGCACAGCTAGTAACTGTTTAGTTTCATAGATCACTTCAATAGAAAAAGATACCAGATAAAATTTAGGTTTCCATACAACACTAGATGCACCTGTTCCTGTGGTTATATACTGAATATATTCGTGGTTACCAAGCACCATAAAGAATCTTAGGGAGTTTTCAGCATCATATTATATACAGATAAAACGGATTCGCATTTGGGGAGAATATGTATTTAATGAGTCTAAGGCTATTCAGAGTTTCAGATAAAGACAGGTTAGGCAAACAAAGCATGCCAGTGTTCTAAATGATCATCATATAGGTCTAGGTAAATAGTTAAAACTGTGGGTTACTAGCAAATAGCAAAGACTTGCTTGGAAGCTCCAAGGTTTTCTTTTTATGATGCTGAGTGCTAAGATGTTCAGAGTACCACATGTCAGTGGTAACTGAACAGAACAGTGAGAATATATTTTGAGATCACTGGATTACTATATGTCAGTGCGGAAAGTAGTCCCAACAATAACGCTGAGATCTATCTCTTGATGGTCGGTGCTAAGCAACTAAGTGACACGAGTTTTATCCTGGTTCCGGTCGGGGCCGTACGTCCAGCAGGGGTGTGCTCGAGGCACTGTATTGCGTTGCACCGTGGTGCTTGCAGAGGGGAGCTACAAGCAAGGCGGGAGAGGAGGAGAGGCCTCGAGGTCCCTGAGGTTTGATTGAGGCTAGATGCCAATATCGTGGTGAAGGCGGTAAGTGTATAAGTGTGTGCTATCCGTCGCCCCCCCCCCCCCGGCCGGGGGACCGCTCCCACCTTTTATAAGCCAAGGGGATGCGGTTTACAATCGTGCCGCACTGCTCTAATCACGTGTGGCGGTATGGCGTACAGCGTCGTGAAGTGGATGGCCGTCCTGGCGAATCTTGCTCCCGTCGGGCGTCGTGGCGAGCCCTGTTCCCGCCCAGGAGCGGCTTCGAGGGTGGCTGTGTGGGAACTTCCCGTTTGGTCGCCGTCCGTATGCTGACTCGAGGGTGCGGCTGACTGGAGGCCATAAGGTGCACAGCAGCGGGCGTGGCGGTGTCTTGTCGTCTCGGGTTCCCACAGCGTCGGGGATGGCGCTGCAGTGCCCGGGATGGTTGCACAGCGGCGGGGATGGCCGCATAGGGCTGGAGGTGACTGGGGAGACGCGCCCCGCTGGTCTGACGTCTCGGCGTTGTCCTGCGTATGCGCGGGACAGATGTCCGTACCCTTTTCGAGGGTCCCGCCGTCCTCTTTCGAGGGTGCAGCGCGCCGGCCGTACGGGAGTGGGTGGCCCAATGTCACGGAGTTGACACTGGCCTTACCGCACAACGTCGTACAGTGGCGGGGATGGCCTCATAAGGCGGAACAGCGCCGGGATACGATTCCCAAGCGGCGTCAGAGGGCCGGCGTGGTGGGGATTCGCCTTTGACCCGGGCGCCCGCGGCGTGTCAGAGCATTCAATGCTCTGATCGGGGGAGTGGGCGCGGCGTCACGGGTCCGTGGCGGCGGACCCACACGAGCCTCAAGCAAGGCGGAGTCCCGCCCGAGGGTGCGCACGGCCCTCGAGCGAGGCGGAGTCTCGCCCAAGGGGGCGTCCGGCCCTCGAGCGAGGCGGAGATTCGCCAGAGGGGGCGTCCGGCCCTCGAGCGAGGCGGAGTTTTGGTGTTACGGCGCCGGGCCCCTCGAGCGAGGCGGAGTTTTGCCCGAGGGGTGCCGGGGCCGGTTGCTTGCTGGGCCGCTGGTGTCACCCGGGCCATAGCTGCATGAGGGGTAGTTTATCGTTGGTGAGTTCGTTTGCGTTTTTATTATTTTGTGAAGAAATGAGTTTTTCCCTGGTTATTAGGAGACCCTTATGGTTGTCCTCGACACTATACAGGCACGATTTAAACAGTGAAGAAACAAAACACAGATGATAGGTTTTTTCCTTGGTCTGGGACATCCTATTTGTTTAACTGACTTTATCTAAAGAATTTGCAGGAACCGGTTCATTATGTTTACTAGGTGATTCCCCGCGCGTTGTTGCGGAATTTGAGAGAGCTTTCCAATGGCACCCAGATGTCTTAAGTTTAATAAAAAAGAGTTGCTACTTGTGGGTGGATTAGTGGAGTAGACATGAGAAGACCGGTGGCAAAAAGAAAAATGTTAAATTTTGAATGTGTTTGATATTATAATTCATGGTTAATTAAAGTATTGTTCGGGTGACTATTTGTGAAGACTGAAGGGAAGCAGCTTTGAACATATTGAAAAGGTCAAACAAATTAACACACAAACAATCTATCAACTAAAGGCTTAGTCAGTTGCTAAACATTTGGGAGGCATTATTATTTGTCGAACAGAAGCAATTACCAATTAACACACAAACAATTATCAACCATGCACAGTGTCATACCTGATTTCTATGGCCAACAACCTCGTCAACATCGTCTTCTTCCAGTGAGGTGCCATAAAAAACGGAGTGGCGCAACATTGTCACCACTGCCGGCAGTAATGCGACCAGCAGCAGTGGCACCACGGCTGGCACCAGAGCAACCTCCAGCAGGGCTATCACGACCACCACCTGGGCCACGGCCACCACGGTTGCAGCAGCCGTCGCGACTTCCAACGAAGTTTCCAGCAGCACGGCACTCGATTGGTTCGTCTCTCTTGACCACCTCTTCGCTGGAGTTAAAAAGGCTAGTCAGTCGTTTGAGCTGCCTGAGTCGTTTGAGCTGCCGGCCGTAGTGCCTTACGTTGCTTGATTAAAGAGGAACTGATCATTAGTGAACGCTGGAACCATGGTGGTGAGTAAAGAAGATGTAGAGTGTTGTACGCTGCCGTAGTGCTTATTAATGAACCGCTTGAACTGTGATGGTGAGTAAAGAAGACGGGGTGGGGGTTCCGATTGAGTGGACGGATGATGTGGCACTCTAGTAGTTGAGAGAATGGTACCACTTATATAGTTTTGTATGATTCAGTGAGGACATAGAATAAGATCGGTAAAACTTTTAATTTAACGCCAACAGAAAAGGCAATAGTGTTCGAGGAACGCCTACAGGCGCAGAACCTAACAAACTAGAGGCAATGAAATTACCGCTTGGGATTCAGGAACTTGGGGAATTCTGAAGGAAGGCGTCAAACCAATATTGTTTTAATTTGACCATGTCGGCGTCATCAGTTGCAAGATCTTCCTCTCCTTTGATGTAAGGAACAACTGAACCCACCACGTGCTTGTCGTTCAGGTCAATGGTAGCAAATGAGACCTTGTCAACCACACCTTCCCACTTGTACAACACAAGGTGCGCAATACCCGGCTCATCCACACTCAGCAAAGGGAGTATCATAACATGGCGCGGGAGACGGGCAGGGGTATTTTCGTCCCATAGCTCAAATGACTTGAGCTCATCAGCTAGGAGCCACCTCATTAAACCTTCCTTTGTTCTCCTTGCAATATAGGAGGTTATGGTGAAGCCGGTAGAGGGAGCCATTTGTCCTATGCCTGCTCCGTCATCATGTGCAACATCAACAAACCTCAACTCCTGACCACTTTCTGTGACACGCAAGCTGCGGTACAGCTCCTTGCGTCACCTTGTTCGTTTGGCTTATCAGCTACCAGCCAGCAGTACTTTTCTCTCAGAACAAACCAGGCAGCAGCAATCAGCCAACAGTACTTGTCTCTCACAACAAATCAGCACCAGCCATCAGCCACCAGCCAAACGAATAGTGTTTGGCGACGGAGATAGCGGGGGAAGCTGTCCAGAGGCAAACGGTGATAGAAGAACTTAGGGGTGTCCCCAAACACATCGTCACAGAACAAGATGCCTTGGTAGTAGTTGACCCAGCACAATGACTCCTTGAAAGGAACCACAGCATGTGACAGCCAGTAATGCAGCTCGTTGAATTCTTCAGATTGGTACTGGATAGGTATGTCCTTGATCTCCCACTTTTCACCACCACCAGCAGAAGAATCACCACCGCCGCTGGTTGATACCGATACCACAGTTGAGCGGAGCACCCACAGCTTAGCAGACACCGATCTGCCAGACCTGACAATGCCCAGATATGCCAGGGCAAACTCTTCTTCACCACGGCGCAACAGACCAACAGACTGGGTCTCGAACGGGAACAGAACAGGCTTGTCTACGATCAACATGTTTGTTTGGCTAGTGGCTAATGATTGGTGTTGATTCGTTCTGAGAGAAAAGTATTGCTGGCTGGTTGCTGGTGGCTAGTTTGTTCTGAGAGAAAAGTATTGTTGGTTGGTGGCTGATAAGACAAGCGAACAGGGCGGATGCAGGAATACTCGTCGTAGGCGGGCAGCCGCTTGAGCGAGGGTATGCTGGGGCCCGATATGTAGACGAAGTAGTCGTGCACCACCGCATTGTACAGCTTCGGAAGCTTAGGGCTCGAATCGGTGATGACAGAATCCAGCCTGAGGAGGATGAGGTCGCGGTGGGCCGCCACGAGGTGGCACACCACCCCTTTCTTCGGCCCTTCCGGCCACGAGATATAGAGGCGTGAAGGGGTGGGGGGCTCCGCCAGGATGAAGGAGATGCGGAAGGGAGCACCGGTGGAGGTGGTGAGGCTCGCCGAGGTCCGCTCATCCTCACGGAAAGATTCGGGGTCATCCCTGCGGAAGACGAAGGGCTCCAGCATCACCTAGCTCGGGAGGGGGGCGGCGGAGGGGCCGGCGACGGCCGCTGCCATGATCGATCTCACGGATCTGTGGAACCGATTTTTTTAGCCGCCTTGATTTAGTTCGTGAGTTAAAATTTTAGATCATCGTTCGAGATTTATTAGGAGTATTGAACGTAAATTAGTTATAAAAATATTTACACAAATGGATTGGAGATTGTGAGACGAATCCATTAAATCTAATTAATCCGTCAGTAGAGATCGATTACTGTAGCACTACGTTGTCTAATCATATCATAATTAGGCTCGTCACATTCTTCTCAAAAATTAAGGTCGGAGTTGTGAAATGTGTTTTGTCATTAATCTACATTTAATACTTTTAATTAGTATCCGAAGATTGATGTGATAGATAATTAGTAAATTTTTAGGGAATTAAACATGACAGCAACTCCAGTTGGGCCTGCAAATTTAGGCCTTCAAAACTCATTTGTAGGCCTAACTCAAAAGTATAATCCTTCAACGTAGATCTCAACTTTGAGTGATAGCTTGCAAATTGAGACCGCTATTTTCTTATCATCTTGCGGACCCGTCCCCCTCTCTCTGCCTTAGCTCGACCCTCTAATTCCTCTTCCACCTCGCGCAGAGACAAGCTCACCGAGGTGCCCCTCCCCACACCCCTGCTGGTGCAGAGAAGTGGGGAGGCTCCCTGTGTTGGCGTCCTACACGGCGGTTGGGGAGGCGATCCGTGCCGGAGAGATGTCGGGCCTCGAGGACCGCTTCCTGCATGTAGTCGACTTTCGCCTGTACATGGAGACCAGGGTGTCAGTGTTTTAGACCGCAAACGCACCAAGGGGTACCGATGTGGTTAAATGTGGCCTTGTCGATATCACAGTCCCGAAGGAGAGACACGTGGCACATAATGTTATTTCGGGTCACAATGTGTGTAATACCCGACGTCATGTATGTTATGTAGCTCTTGACTGATGGAGTGTTGTTTACATATTAATGCAAATGAGATAGAGGGGTCGCTGCCTCAGTTACAAGTCGGTTTAGGTGGAGGACTTCTAGTCTTACACAGGTAGCAGTACTCTACATGGGTTCGTACATGGCAAGCCTTCCTATCTGAATACTAGTCCTTCATTGTCTTGTAGCCCACGCCGTCTTGCACAATAGCCAACAAGTCGAGTAATCTCGGGGACCCACCTAGTAGTCGGTGCTGGACCGCCTCCTTGGTGGGCCCAGGGATGTTCGTAAGACAAGCCCTGAGTACTTTGTAGTCGAGTAAGATGGCTTTGAGTAGTCTTGATGGCCTCCACGAATAGTTCTCAAGCGTCCCCGAGTTCTACAAGTCAGAAGTTCTAGGAGTACTTGAACCATCCCAAGGCTGTAAGGTACCCCAGCTGGTCTAGAGTAGTTTTGAAATCTTCTCGAGTAGTCCCCAAGCATCCCTGAATTCTTCTCTCGAAGTCTTAGGAAATACTCTTGATGTCTTGATAGCTTGCGTCGAAAACCATATGAAAAATGTGATTCGACCCGATCCTTAGTTCGATTTGTAGATTCAAACTGAGGGTCATCTGAAGTTATGTCAATCTTGTTCCGAAAAATCCAGAGAAAAAAAGAAAGACACGTGGCATGGAGCCCCTCAGTCTTGAGTCGAGTACTTCTCTCAAATTGAATGGTCAACTGATCGTAGAATGTGTTCGTTGTTGATGATCGATGTATTGAAATTCTCCCAAAGTCCAAAATTTGAGATGGGCCCCCGAGATGCGGAGCGTCGAGTAGTGGAAGTTGAAGAGACCACCCGCATAGTGTCAGTTGCGCAGTTAGAAATAAGAGGGTAACCCCTTAGGGTTTTCCATCTGCATTTGTGAATAGATCAGACTCCCCGTCAACCATCGTCGCCGCCACACTAGATCTGTGAGCGTCGTCACCGCCGCCACCCTCGTAACCCTCGAGCGAATGCGAGTGAAGATGTTTGTCCCCATTTTGTGTGGCGTCGCCCTACCCAGGCACGCGTCGCCACCCCCCCCCCCCCCCCCCCCCCCCCGCGCGAGCCGCCGGCCATGGTCGCGAGATCACCGACCCGATTGTGAGCGCTGTTGTGCCGCACCACCATTCCGGAAGCTCGAAAATGTTGATTGCTATCCAACTTGTGGAAGTCATCTACTCCCACCGTCCCACAATAAGTATCTTTTTTCCTTCCTGAGAAATTACTTGACTAAATATATAAAAATATATATTAAGATTTATGTTACAAAATTAATATTAGTAGATAGATATTTGAATGTAGTTTCTTATAAAACTTATTCTAAGACACAAATGTTGTATGTATTTTTGACAAATCCGGTCAAATGGTACGAAAACTAATAACGACACTCTCAAGACGGAGGGAGCTGTAGAAGCCACACTGCCTCTTCTATCCGGCAGAGTCACTAGCACGGTGTCGGGGGGTTAATTATACCGTGAACCGGCCGGTTTCCGAAAAGGGAAAAACCGGTCCGGTTTAGCGGTGGAACCGACCGGTTCACCGAGGTATCTAAATTACAGGCACGGTTTTAGGGTGGGAACCGGACCGGTCCCACAGGTTCCATGAACCCTAGTGCCGGCCCGGTCGGCCACCGCCCGCCGCCCCGTCAGGGTGTCTTCATCCGCCGACCAGGTCGGCAACTCGCCGTTTTGGGTGTCGGTCTATCGCCGGGCCGCGGACTACCGAGTCCTGCTCGGAGCACGCGCGCGGAACTACTCGTCTACTCGATCACAGGCTCACAGCAAGTGAAGAGGACACGGGTTCTTGTCAACACCGATGGCGCCTGCTACATTAGCGGCCGATTTGCTCAGCAAGCCGGAGAGTACACGCAGCGGTTGATTTGGTCGGTTGCATTGCATTGTTCCGCAGGCGAGTCATGCTCCGATCCTGCGATATGATCCCGCACTCAACAGGAGGTATCTTGAGGCAAATTGAGGGCATTAAATTAGTTGGTCCCTGATCTGTTCCACCATGGTTCTTTCTTTCTTTTTTTAAAGAAATTCCACCATGGTTCATGGCCCCGGCAAACCTGCATTTCTTTTTCTACTACGGTCAAAGCCCCTCGTTACCTGTTTCTGTTTGGTGCAGGTAACCGAATAAACCGACGATAATAACTGTCTTAGAGATTATCGTCAAACAGGGACGGATCTATGAATAAATTTAGGGGCTTTATTCCCCTTCTTCTTCCTACAGCCTCTCCTCCTCTCATTCTTCTTCCTCAAATTTGTGTGTGTGTGTGGGGGGGGGGGTGTAGGGCTTAGGGGGCTCCGTTAGATTTCTAACAGTAGGGGGCTCGAGCGCGCCCGTTATGTATGAAACATTTGTGGTTTTTATCCTCTCTCGTCGTTAAATATTCGTGAGAACCACAACGACTATAAGAAACCAGTAGCCACGCCACACAAAGTACGAATCAATTCCATATATGCTACTTTATATTACAAATCGTCCCCTATACTAAGGTTTGCCGCTGTGAGGCTCGCGCGTTAGTGGGAAAAGGGGGATCCCCTCCCCCTGCGTAGTGCCTATGTCTCCCCTGCTGCCACCTCCTCCCCACCGTCCTCCCCATGTCCGACGCCTCTCCGCCCACCGCCAGCCGCGCCTCACCGCGCGCTCGCCCCGTTCGCTTGAGGCGCCCAGGGCCTCACAACGGCAAATGGTAGGGTAACAACAATGACACATAGGGGATGGGAAATTACAACTAATGACATAGAAGGAATAGTAAATTTTCAATGACACATAGGAGATGAGTTGTAATTTTTAGTGGATATGACGATGACACTTTCAGTAAAAATGAGCATGTGAACAAATTTTAGGATAATTTTACCACAGATCCTTATTTTTTTAGCTCAACAAGTCAACATTACTAAATTCTTTGCATGCCATTCTAAAAAGTGCGGTTGCTCAACTTTCAATTTTAAGGAGAAAAAAGATTATCACAGCCATCAATTCAAGCCAACTTTGAGTGTTAGCAATAGAAAATAATCCATAAGTTTTTTTTTTCTGAGATAAGTGCTTCAAGTTCAAATGCTACTGCCCAAGCAGCCAGAGCCATTTTCGCTCGTTGCGAGAGTACATGCATGCCTGCGTTGCACGGAGGCAACTCCAACACCACACGCAAAGGCTGTTGGCGCCAACGCCCGCACGAGGTCACGAGGCCGAGCAAGCAAGCGGACAATCTCCCGCGCCGGCCCACCACCTGACGGCCTCCCGTGCCCCGCGGCCCGCATCTTGCCGCCCGACCGCTCCGACACCGCTCGCCGAGCACGACGCACCGGCCTCCCCAACCCCACGACACCCTGCCACCCCCCCGCCCTGGCCGGCCCCTACACTGCACTGCACCACGGATAGATATAACTCGCCGCGACGCACAGGCTCGCCGAAACCTCTGGACAAGGAAGCCAAGCGCGACACGGTCGAACACGTACTGCTGTGCCGTGTTTTACGTTCAAGAAAGAAGAAGATCAATGGCGTGCCAGCAGCTGCGGTCGACGAGCCTGCCCGTGAGGCCGCACGCCCTGGTGCAGGAGCTCGAGGACGAGCTCCAGAGGCTCCGGTCCGGCGCCGCGGCGTCGGCGCCCTCGCCGTCGCCGTCGCCGGCGGCCCTTGCGGGGCAGCTCGGCGACGTGTACGGCCGCATCGAGGAGCTCGTGGGGCTCCCCGGCGGCCGCGACGCGCTGTCGAGCGCGCGGTGGAGGGGCGCCGTGGAGGCGGCGCTGGACGCGTCCGTGGCGGTGCTGGACCTGTGCGAGCGCGCCCGGGATGCCGCGGCGTCCGCGAAGCAGCACGCGCGCGCGGCGCGGCGCGCGCTCCGGAGAGGCGACGCCGCCGCGGTCGCCAGGGCCGCCGTGCGGGGCTACGTCCGCTGCCTGGCGAAGGCTGGCAAGCAGGCCGCCGGCGCGAAGAAGCTCGTGAGCAGGCGCGCGCCGCAGGCGGACGCCGTGGCGGCGCCGGCCGCGGTGAGGGTGCTGTCGGAGGCGGTGTCGGTGACCGTGGCCGTGCTGCAGCGCGCCACGGCGTCGCTGTCGGCGCGGGCCGTGGACACGAGGCGGAGCAGGAGGTGGTCCGCCGTGTCGAGGCTGCTGGGCGGTGAACGGTCGCTTGGCGTGTGCGGAGATTTGGACGGTGAGGATGGGGCGACGAGAGCTCAGGAGACGTTGCAGGAGCTGGAGGACAGCGTCGAGGCCGTGGAAAGCGGGCTGGAGCATCTGTTCAGGCGGATAGTTCAGAGCAGAGTGGCCTTGCTCAATGTGCTTACACTGTAAACACGTCGCCGAGTGTGAATAGATTTTGCCATTTTTGGATCACGCTGACAGGAATGTCTTCTCTGATTTTTTTCACCTCTGAGCATAAGCTAGTAGAGTACATTTTTCATCTCTCGAAGCAACACTCGGTCAGACAGAGACAGCACATCGACCTCTGCTCAAACAAAGTGAAAACAAATACTAAAGAAAAGCTTACACTTGGGGACTTGGAACAAATGGAAGAAGAAAAGGTCTTCTATAGGAACTGAACCCATATAAAACTTCGCCGCCCGGTCGTAGTGCCAGGCCAGGGCTCATGATTCATATAAAAATATTGAAGTCTGTTCTATACTACTTCTGTAGAAACTGTGAAGGGACCTCGTGCAATTATTCTCTCTTGTCTTATCTACCATCTAATTCTTGCAAAGTTTATGCCCATCAATTAAACATCATTTTTAATTCAAACTATTTATTTTGATTTTTTATAAACATATTTTTTGTCATATACTACTAGGTGCATAGTAAAAATTTATATGAACTAAAAAAGCAAGACGAATAGCAGTATGGGACGGTACATTATGTCCCACATTCCTATGGGTCGTAGGATGCAACTTTGCAAGCTGTACACAAGCCTATAAAAACGAGGCAAATTGCTAAAACATGCACCTGGAGTTGGTAATAGTCTCGAAATTAACAAATTTAAGAATCAGACCTATAAAGACTGGACCATAATGATATATATAATTTTGAATTAAATAGTAGTATGATTTAATTAGATTACGAAGAATGCATTGTAACTATGACCCTTTACCACCCCTACACACGTGATTGTCGGGTTTGTGAAAAGATTCTCGCTGAGAGCGTTAACTTATGGCGTAATAATTTTTTCTCACAACTAATCTGCCGTACAACTTCTTACGCGGTACTTTTCTCACATAACCAATCTGCCGGCTTATACAATTGCTCTAGGTAGTTCAACACCGTACCTGCAATGCATGACATTTCCAGATCCAGTGATGGTAACGAAGTTTGCAGCACCATTTCATAGTACCTGTCCGAAACGGCGAAACCTCAATTTGAGCGGAGGGGAAAGCTCATGGAGATTGGCAAATCTGCTCGATAGATCTCACTTTTCAGGTGCCGGAGAATCTGTACGATGAACATGAATGCTCTCCGAATTCTACCATTTTGTTAAGCTGTCTTTTGAATGATTAGCGTTTAATTTATTTATTATACTACCAGCACTCCAGCAGTTACGCTTGATCGAGAGTCCCAACATGTCACGCGGCGTCTTACGGACCTGCCCCCCGCCCGGCCGCCCCCTCCGGTCACTCGTCGAGACACGGCGCTGCACCAGCGGTGGAATTGTCGGGCAAGTTGCTTTGCCGTTGCAATAAGTTAAGGGCTGCTGGTGGTGGTGGTCAACACGCCCATGCAAAAAAATTGCAAATGCAATGCAGCACTGAGCACACCCTGGAGGAGGGGAGAGCGCAGAGGAGAGGTCAGAGGCGCATGCAAATCACTTTTGTGGTTGACAGGTTAAGCCCGCACGCAGCCTGCGGACGCGCGTTGAAGACGCCGGAAATCCTATCCGGCTCCCGGCAGCTAATATGACTTTCAATGTTTGAGATTTGTTCAAATAATTTACATCTTTTGATGGACTCATCTCGAACCCTATATGATTCTCTCTCCATGGCCGCCGCCTCTCATCCTAGCGCCTCCGACGTCCCCTCCTTGACAACCCGACTGACTGCGCCTCGGATTGCCGCCTCCGGCCGGCCTCCCAAGGAAGATGAAAAATGTTGAGGCCCTGTTTAGAATGAAGGAATAGAAAACACAGGAATTGTAGGAATCACAGGAACGAATGAATCGTGAAAGAAGAAAACAGAGGAATGAAAAACACAAGAATGAGACGAAGATAGCTGTTTGGAACGTAGGATCTGAAATGTAGGAATCATATTATGGAAAGAATAAAAAAGGAAAAAGAAATCAAATTAATATTTTCTTTCATATCTGGTTACACATTGTAAAATGAACAAATAATTACTTAATCTCTCTGGTCAGTGGACAGGCTCGATCTTTCTGGTCAGTGGACAGGCTCGATCTCTCTGGTCTTATCCTCATCTCTTTCTACTGTCTTCCGTGGATCCTCTTCATGGCTGGCGCCCAGGTGAGGGCGAGGTGCAGGTGCTCGGCATGGGCAGCGCGTGCGGTATCCAGTGGCGGGTGGTGCTCGATGCGGCTTCAATCCGGAGGCTGGCGGCGCGGCATCGGCAGGCATCTTCGATCTGGAGGCTGGCGGCGCGGCATCCGGCGGGCATCGCGAGCAAGGCAGGCTCCAACGCGAGGAAGGAGACAGAGGGCGCTGACGGCAGGGTAGGAGCGAGGAGACAAGCGAGAGGGAGGAGAAGCGGAGCGAGAGCGAGCGAGTTTCTTTCCTTCAGGTTGGAGTGGATTTTCTCATTCCTGTGTTTTGTGAAGAGCCCGCACCAATTCCTCCGGAACGGAAGGATTAGTTCCCTTGTTCCAGACGCGTTTGCTTGGTTTCTTTCCTTTGGAACTGGTTCCTACGAATTTCCATTGCTATTCCCGCGTTCAAGACGGGGCCTGAATATTTTGCTGTCCAAAGTTGAATGTGGTTTGCTCTGATGTTAAATCTTGTTTGCCTAACTGTTGAATATGCGGGAAGGTTTGAGCAACTCCAACAGTTTGACAAACGAACTTGCATCCATATAATTTTAGCAAAACAAGAAAAATTGGCTCCAACGGTTTAAGCAAACCAACTTAAGCAAAAATAGAAACTTGGGAAAACTCACCTCCCCACGCGCATATATGCGCGCGCGGATCGTGGTTGACATCGTTGTTTCCCTCTAGGTGGGAGGGTGAAAAAGAAATAAAGGATAGAGAAGGATTCCTAATGCAAGTTTTTCAAAAGGTGGAAGGACACATACATAATTTTGTTTCTCTCGGGATTCCGATGTAGGTTAGATCTGGATTTGGCAAGTGAATTATACCAAACTGTTGGAGATGAATTCTTTTTTTACTTTGCATAGCTTTTTAGAAGTTGGCAAAACACATGATTTGTCAAGTAAATTTTTGCAAACTCTTGAAGATGCTTCAACGACAATTTGACAATGTGTCGCACCATACGGACTCCGGGGCGTGGGGGTGCAGGCATACATCACGAGTTTTTTTCGGTTTTTCTTCCTTTTTTATTTTTTCTATTTCTTTTTAATCTTCTTTCTTTTTATTTTCGTTTTCTTTTTATTTTTTCTCTTTTGTTTCTTCTTTCCTCTTTATGTATTTATTTCTATTTTCTCTCTTCTATTTTATTTTTTCTATTTCTATTTTCATTTTTTATATCTTCTTTCCTTTTTATATATTTCTCTTAGTGAATATTTGTTTTCTTTCAATGAATTGTTTTACTTTTTTTATTCTTCTTTCTTTTTATTGCTATTTCCTTTTTCTTGTTTCTCTTTTATTTCTTCTTATTTATCTATTTTCTATTTTATTATTTCTATTTCTATCGTTTTTATATATTCTTTCCTTTCTAATTTTTTTCTCTACGTTAATATTTATTTGTTCGAGATGAGATATAAATTGTCTAGCTATAACAATAAGTTGTTTTTACTATGATAATATCTTATTCGGGTTATAATTATAACTTGTTCTATCTATAATAATAACTTGTTCTGATTTGTTCAGTTTTGTTCGAGATGACATACAAACTTGTCCTGGCTACAATAGGATTTTGTTATGATAGTTGTTTTCATTTATTCAGACACTTTATTTTGTTTGTTAGAGATGACATATAAACTTGTTCTGGCTATAATAATAAGTTGTTGTGACTATAGTAATATCTTTTTCTAGCTATAATAATAGTATGTTATGTCTATAATAATAACAACTTTTTTTGATTTATTTTGAGACTAATTTTTGCGGATGACATACAAACTTGTTCTGGCTATAATAGGATCTTGTTCTGACAATGGTTCTCATTTGCTCTGATACTTCATTCATTTTGTTCTAACTATAATATAATATATAACCTTAATTAAACTTCAAACAACTTGCTTGCAAAGGTGAAAACAACACTTTTGTTCAACACATATACATATTGATTTCGGCAGTTCATATAACTTGTTTGGTACGTACAAATGTTTTGTTCTGGTAGTTTGTAAATTTTGTTCTACCGTTATGTATTGCACATAATATATAATCTTAATTAAAATATGAATAAAAAAGTTTTTCAAAATATAGTCAAGTGGGATCTTATTTCAAAGTTTTTATTGTCAGAAATCCAATGGTCCTATCAGAATTTAATTTTGTTGTTTGATTTGTGATTTATAGATTTTTTAATTTCAAATAATAGACTCACGTTATCACTAGTGAGAAAGCACATAAACCGCATGCAGAGGGTAAAAGGTTCACGTACGCACGGCACTAGGGGCCTTGGCCGACAATTTTTTCTCGCCGAAGTGACGGCTAGAAGCATCCTTAGTCTTACTTCTGGGCTCGTTCTTTGTCGAGGAAGAAAGCCCGCGAGGAGGGTCGGTTGAATTTTTTTCTATTTTAACCTTTTTTTAATCTAAAATTTCAAAAAATAATCCCTTCCAAACTAAAATTTTGAAGAACTAGCCTTTTGGTCGCACCATGGGTCGGCTTGACTAATACTTCAATCACGTCATACGAGGTGACGTGATTTATGTACACAATGGCGTTAGCAAAAAGTCAAATCTGAGACAGACTCACGCCACACCACGTGGGGCGACATGAGTTAGCTTCTCCCGCTCTTATTTAGCTGTATTTCGTTATCCCTTTTAATTAGCAAATGAGCTTCTAAATTTGTGAAACTCGAAATGTATGATCTATAGAGTGCATACGTTCCATTTTAACTATTTGCACTCGAAACCATGGTGTATAAAATGAGAAATCTAATTTTGAAATAGCCTAAGTGTTATTAGATCAACACATTAAAATTGCTAAGTCTAGAAACAGAGTCAACTAGTCAACTTTAAACATATTTTTGAAAAATTACACTGAAACTTTAAATACTTTTGGGCTACAAGTGAATTTAGATGTTCATAGGAAAGTTTGGACAAGTTGTTGGTCAAATATAATAAAAGAATTCATAGTTTAAGGGATGTTTAAATTTGGAAGGTTGTGTTGTTTTATACTTAGTTGACAAACTTAGAAAATAACACAACTTTCCAACTTCAAGCCTCCATTAAACTATGAATTCTTCGTTTTATTTGACCAACAACTTGTCTAAAGTTTCCTATGAATTCGAAATTCACTTGTAGGCCAAAATTTTTTTAGGTCTTAGCGTAATATGTTTCAAAAAATATGTACAAAATTGACTAGTTGAATCTGTTTCCAGACTTAGCAATTTTGATGTGTTGATACAATAACATTTAGGCTATTTCAAAATTAAATTTCTCATTTTATACACCATGATTTGGAGTGCAAATAGTTAAAATTGAACGTATGCACTCTATAAATCATACATCTCAAGTTTCACAAAATTTAGGAGTTCATTTGCTAATTAAAATGAATAATGAAACATGGCTAAATGAAAGTGGGAGGTAGGGTTCAGGCTGTACGTGAACTTACCGTGGCGTGACTTTTCGGGCCCGTTTGGTAGCTTCATGAGCGGCTTCACAACTTCAATAGCCAAACAAACTAACTCTCTCGCCTAACTCTCTGGTCGGCTTCTCCGAAAACTCACTCTCACGAGTTAAGCACATGGTGAAGCTGCAAAAACTTGACTCTCTCCCCCGCTCATGAAGTTGCCCATGGAGTTATTTTCTAAAAAAAAACAGCTACGCGGTGAAGCCGAGCCGTGCCAAACGGGCCCTTATTAGTCGCACCACATGCGTTGGGAACAACCATAAGGGGTCCCCTAACTATGGGAAAAATTACCGTTTCCAAAAAAATGATAAAACAATAAAAAATACTTTCCGAATCAAGCATCGGCCAAGGCACAAACAAAACCCGCGCCCGCTGCGGCCCAACGCCCGCCGCGACCTAAACAAGCGGACGTACCTGCCGCCCTCGAGCGAACTTCCGCTTCGCTCGAGGGTCGGATACTACGCGGGCAAATCTCCGCCTCGCTCGAGGGTCGGCCCCCCTCGAGCGGGTCTCCGCCTCGCTTGAGGCTCCCGCCCCTCAGCTCAAGGCATCTCGAGCACTCCTCCCGACCAAGGCATTAAATTCCGCGTCACATCAAGAGCGCCGCGGTCAAGGGCCGAAACCCCGCTACGCCGATTCTTTGACACCGCCCGGGAATCTGCCCTCGGTCTTGTGCAGCCATACCACCCCTGTGCCACCTCCCCAGCCATTGTATGGGAACTATGCAGGCACTATCCGCTCGCTATGCGAAGTAGCCGGGGTCTTTCCCAAACACTGTGCTAACCACTCCCGACCTTCCTCCCCATTGCGCCTCTCGAACGGGCCCGACGACACCCTTGAAAGGCGTACGACCGCCAACCTAACACCCGCCCAGGACAACGCCATGACGCAAGATGAGCGGGGTGCGTCCCTTCCATCACCTTCGACCCCGTGCGGCCATCCCTGGCTCTGTTCCACCATTCAGGGTGCTGTGAAGCCATCCCCAACGCTGTGGAGACTTGTTCTGACGGGATGCCGCCACGCTATACACGCTCTCCCGTCAGCCAAACCCTCGAATCGGGGTATGGATGACAACCAGACGTGGGCGCCTATAGAACCACCCTCGAAGCCGCCTCCAGACAAGCACAGGAGTCGCCACGACGCATACAAGAGTCGGGATTCGCCAGGACAACCTTCAAATCGCGGGCACTATATGCCAGTACCACGACGCTACTAAAAAAGCCACGTGGCACGCTTGTAGGCTGCCTCCCCTTGGTCTATAACCGTGTGTTTGGTTGGAGAACCGCTGGAGCGGAGCGGAGCGGATCCGCTCCCGCGGGCGTTTGGATCGGGAGCGGCGGGGAGCGGAGCGGCTCCCCGCGGGAATATTCCCCTTAGATCCGGGTTGGCTCCGTCCCTCAAAATTCGAGGGACGGAGCGGCTCCGCTCCGCTTTCTCCTCTCCGTCCGCCTCCCGTCTCCCTCCCGTTTCTCCTTCCCTCTCTCGATCTGTGATCCGGCGGCCGGCCGACGGAGCACGCGGCCGGCGGAGCACGCGGCCCGCGGCGGGCGGAGCTCGCGGCCCGCGGCGGGGCGGAGCTCGCGGCCCGCGGCCGGCGGAGCACCCGACCCCCGGCCGGCGGAGCCCGCGGCCGCGGCGGGGGGCGGAGCACGCGGCCGCGGCGGGGGCGGAGCTCGCGGCCGGCCGGCGGGAGCTCACGCCCGCGGCTAGCGGAGCTCGCGTCGGCGGCCGGCCGGGCTCGCGGCGGGAGGAGGGCGCGGCGGCGTGAGGAGGGGCGCGGCGGCGGTTGCTCGCGGGTGGAGGATGATGACGTAGATGACATGTGGGCCCACCGAACCCTAAACCCTATGACATGTGGGACCCGTTAACGGAGTGAAAACCGTCATCCATTCCCAATCTTATTCCTCCAACTGTCGGTGTTTTAGACCGGCAAACCTACCAAGGGGGTACCCGAGGTAGTAGATTGTGCGGTGAGGATCGTGATCGGTTGACCAAGAACTCGAAGGTCCGCGCGAGGACACGGGACACAAGATTTATACGGGTTCGGGTCGCCAAGGTGGCGAGCCCTACGTCTGTTTGGGGAACAAGTATGGCGCCCGCGCTTGGTGTTGTCCCCGGAGGGATTGGGGATGTGCGGCTAGGTACCCGCCCTCCTTTATATAGTCCGGGGGGCGGGTTCCTAGTCGGTTACAAGGCGGAGTCCTAGTAGGAGTACACGGAGCGAGTCCTAGTAGGAGTACGGGGGGAATTCTACCGGGAGTCCGTCTTCTACTATTCTTCCTTCCTTGCATGAGTACCGGGGTGTATGCCCGACAAGCCCCCGAGCACGTTGGAGTCGAGAGTAGTAGTTCGAGTAGTCTTGAAGCCTCTTCGAGTAGTTCTTGAGCGTCCTCGAGTACGCTCGGAGAAGTCTTCAATAGTACTTGAACTGCCGCGAGGCTGGAAGGTGGTCCAGCTCATCAGTCTTGAAAAAATTTGAATGATGGGTGTAGCATAGCAGCCCCCGAGCCTTGAAATGATTAGGTAATCAATCCAAGGGTCTTCAGTGTTCGCGAAGCCATCATCCGAGTACTCTTGCAGCGTATAGCCCCCGAGATAAGAGAGCCGTATGAGCCACGTCGAGTAGTGATTGGTGAGGAGCCCCCGAGCTTGAGAGCGAGCGAAGCATGCTGAAGTTATCTTCAAGTAGCCCCCGAGCTGGAGAGATCCCAAGTAGCAGTTTGGCGACGAGACGTGAAGCTTGAGAAGTAGTCGTGCCGTCAGAGCGGACTTTAGAATGCGACTTAAAAACCGAAGTCGACTTTGTGCCGCGCGGAGCGGACTTTGAGATGCGACTTGAAATCCGAAGTCGACTTTAGTTGCCGCGTGGAGCGGACTTTGAGTTGCGACTTGAAAACCGAAGTCGACTTTAGGGTGCCGCACAGAGCGGACTTTGATATGCGACTTTAGAAGTCGACTTTAGAATGCCGCGCAGAACGGACTTTGAGATGCGACTGAAGAAGTCGACTTTGTGCCACGCGGGGTGGACTTAAGATGCAAAAAACGAAAAGCACTTTCCGGAAAGCCAAAGCGAATGAAAAATCAGAGAAAACGAGTAGTTTTGCCGCCGGAGCGGGCTTAAGATTGCGACCGGAGTCGGCTTGTGCCACCGGAGTGGGCTTAAGTACCTGAGCCATGGATTTCAGACCCAAGGAACGATTGCCGCCAGAGCGGGCTTGTGCCACCGGAGTGGGCTTAAGTACCTGAGCCATGGATTTCAGACCCAAGGTACGATTGCCGCCGGAGCGGGCTTGTGCCACCGGAGTGGGCTTAAGTACCTGAGCCATGGATTTCAGACCCAAGGTACGATTGCCGCCGGAGCGGGCTTGAAGGTGCGACCGAAGTCGACTTGCGTACCTAGGCCATGGATTTCAGACCCAAGGTACGGGTGCCACCGTAGTGGACTTGAAGGTGCGACCGGAGCCGACTTGCATACCTGGGCCATGGATTTCAGACCCAAGGTACGGAGCGCGAGTACTTAGGGCACTTGGACCCATGGTACAGAGCGTGAAGACCACGTGCAGCTAGGTTCCATCGTCGCCAGGACCCGAGGGCCGCTTACAGCTAGGTTCCATCGAAGCTTACACACGTAGTATGCCACTGAAGCAGGCAAAGATGCGACCGGAGTCGACTTTAAGATGCCGCACGGAGCGGACTTTAGAATGCGACTTTAGAAGTCGACTTTAGATTGCCGCGCGTAGCGGACTTTAGAAACTGCCTCCTAGGGATAGCCCCCGAGTTGATGAAGTAGACTCGCGGCGACTTGATTGATATGCCCCAAGAGTAGTCAGCAGAGTGTAGCTCCCGTGAAAACCCGCCGAGAAGCATACACAAATGAGTAGTCGGCAAGCAGTCCTACATGATGAGGATAACAAGCCAAGAAAACAGTAATCATTTAAATAAATGACTTAGCCGTTCTTTGCTCGGCGTACTTGTAAATGAAGCCGTGGCGATCGGCGATGGAGCCGCGACGGTTGTTGTTGAAGTTGACTAGTCGAGTTGATTCCGACTAGTTGTTCGGGTGTGTGGCCGTTCTCGACTAGTTTGGAAAACTAGTCAAGATGAATGGTCAATGCGATGCGACCGGAAGACGACATCATGGCGGCGTGCGGCGTACTCAAAGTAGAGCCCGTGTTGCCGCGAGACAAGTAGTCACGACGCACGGTGTGGATGAAGTAGAGCCAGCATGGCCGCAAGACGAAGTCGCGGCGCACGGAGTAGTTGACGACAAGCCCGGGCGAGGCGGAGTAGTCGACGACGAGCCTGCGCGAGGCGGAGTAGTCGACGACGAGCGGCGTGACAAGCCGCGTGGCGAGCCGCGCGACGTGCCGAGGCACCCGGGACGCGCGGCGAAGACGAAGTAGTCGACGACGAGCGGCGCGAGGAGCCGCGTGACGAGGCCGCGCGACGAGCCGAGGCACCCCGGGACGCGCGCGTAGGCGAAGTAGTCGACGACGAGCCCGGAGTAGTCGACGACGAGCGCGCGCGGCGAGCCGCATGACGAGCCGCGCGATGTGCCGAGGCACCCGGACGCGCGACGAAGACGAAGTAGTCGACGACGAGCCCGGGCGAGGCGAGTAGTCGACGAGCGGTGCGGCGAGCCGCGTGACGAGCCGCGCGACGTGCCGAGGCACCCCGGACGCGCGGCGGAGACGGAGTAGTCGACGACAAGTAGTCGACGACGAGCGGCGCGACAAGCCGCGTGGACGAGCCGCGCGACGTGCCGAGGCACCCCGGACGCGCGGCGAAGACGAAGTAGTCGACGACGAGCCCGGGCGAGGCGAGTAGTCGACGAGCGGCACGGCGAGCCGCGTGACGAGCCGCGCGACGTGCCGAGGCACCCCGACGCGCGGCGGAGACGGAGTAGTCGACGACAAGTAGTCGACGACGAGCGGCGCGACAAGCCGCGTGACGAGCCGCGCGACGTGCCGAGGCACCCCGACGCGCGGCGAAGACGAAGTAGTCGACGACGAGCCCGGGCGAGGCGGAGTAGTCGACGACGAGCGGCGCGAGGAGCCGCGTGACGAGCCGCGCGACGAGCCGAGGCACCCGGGACGCGCGGCGTAGGCGAAGTAGTCGACGACGAGCCCGGAGTAGTCGACGACGAGCGGCGCGGCGAGCCGCATGACGAGCCGCGCGATGTGCCGAGGCACCCGGACGCGCGGCGTAGGCGAAGTAGTCGACGACGAGCGGCGCGAGGAGCCGCGTGACGAGCCGTGCGACGAGCCGAGGCACCCCGACGCGCGGCGTAGGCGAAGTAGTCGACGACGAGCCCGGGAGTAGTCGACGACGAGCGGCGCGGCGAGCCGCATGACGAGCCGCGCGATGTGCCGAGGCACCGGACGCGCGACGAAGACGAAGTAGTCGACGACGAGCCCGGGCGAGGCGGAGTAGTCGACGAGCGGTGCGGCGAGCCGCATGACGAGCCGCGCGATGTGCCGAGGCACCGGAAGCGCGGCGTAGGAAGATTGATTCCGCTTTGACAAGAGCAAGGCGACTTGCTTCAATGGATCTCGGCGAATCGACGAGAGGATTGATCTTGTTGACGAGGGTCCTTCGAATTCGCCGGTGGTGATGATCTCCCCTACCGGCGCGCCGGTGTCGGTGTTTTAGACCGGCAAACCTACCAAGGGGGTACCCGAGGTAGTAGATTGTGCGGTGAGGATCGTGATCGGTTGACCGAGAACTCGAAGGTCTGCGCGAGGACACGGGACACAAGATTTATACAGGTTCGGGTCGCCAAGGTGGCGAGCCCTACGTCCTGTTTGGGGAACAAGTATGGCGCCCTGCGCTTGGTGTTGTCCCCGGAGGGATTGGGGATGTGCGGCTAGGTACCCGGCCCTCCTTTATATAGTCCAGGGGGCGGGTTCCTAGTCGGTTACAAGGCAGGAGTCCTAGTAGGAGTACACGGAGCGAGTCCTAGTAGGAGTACGGGGGAATTCTACCAGGAGTCCGTCTTCTACTATTCTTCCTTCCTTGCATGAGTACCGGGGGTGTATGCCCGACACCAACCAAACAAAAAAAGAGGTTGGAGCCACTCCATCCCAACATTTGCAACCAAACATGAGAAGGGTCGGAGCGCGTCCCCAAAACGAGGGTCGGCTCCGCTCCGCTCCCGCGGCTCTCCAACCAAACACACACGGTAAAAGGAGGGGGTGGCCGCCCAGCCGCGAGCATCAGAAAACAAGACGCACACACGCGTTCACACCCACACTCACGTTGATATTGGCACTTCACCTCAATCATCTAGCCGGGACTTGGAGGACTTTCCTCCTCTCCCACCAAGCTTGTAGCCCCCCTACAGGCACCACGGTGCATCGCAATACAGGGCACGAGTGCACCCTGCTGGACGGACAGCTCTGTAGCCGAAACCAGGATAAATCTGTGTCCTTGCATTGCTTAGCATCGACCATCGAGAGGCCGATCACAGCGTATTTCACTAGTTAGTGTCGGGGCTAATCTCAACACCGACAACATGGTTTGACGCGACTCAGCTGCCACGTAAGATGCGACTTTTTCCAACACCACCGTGTACATTAGTCGCATCACGGGACTTGACGCGACCAAATGGGCTACTTCTTGAAAATATAGTTCGGCGTAGGTTAATTTTAAAATACTAAATTAAAAAGTGTTAAAATAAAAAAATCGGGTTGGTCATGTGTTCATGCAATTTCTTGTGTGGGTCATCTCAGCATCCCACGCAGTTATCCCGCCGTGGGCACACTGATTATCCTCGTGCTTCGACGATTAAACAAACAATCCTCCAAAAATGTTTGGTTAACCAAAGCGACATGATCGAACATGCAGGCTGTCCTGGCGATGACTAGCTCTACACAGTAATCTAGCTAGCCACTCCACATGATGTTCATGTTCTTATACATATCCAAACTCTACATGCATGATCGACGACCACGGTTGGTTAGTTGTTGCGCATCTAGCTAGTGCGCTTATTACGAACAACCAGAAATTATTTGGACATGATGATTGTCGCAGCGACGCGATGATGATGATGAACTGATGATGGGAATATGGTTAGTTATACCAAGGGCAAAAGACACCCTGCAACTTGCACGAGACAGTGCCTGCTAGATCCACGGTGTCCACACGGACCATGTCATCTGCAACTAGCTAGCACATGTTCGTTCGCGCTGCCGGGTTTCAGAAATTTGAAGGTGCTCTTGCGTATATAAGGGCTGCAGAAATGGGTCTGATCACACACGGCTACAGCTGCAACTGACAACTCGATCCATCCGTCTCTGTTCCGTTCCGAGCTCTCGAACATGGCAACCCACCTGCGATCCATCAGTCTGCCCACGCGGCCGCACGCCCTCGTCCTCAAGGCCGAGCAGGAGCTGCAGAGGCTCAGGTCCCGCGTGTCGCCGCAGCCGTCGTCGAAGGACATGCCCGCGCTGCTCCAGGAGCTCGGCGACCTGCACGAGTACGTCGAGGAGATCGTCCGCCAGCCCAGCAACTGGGACGCGCTCCGCGTGCCCCGGCACCGGCGGCTGGTGGAGGCCGAGCTCGAGGGGTCGGTGGCGCTGCTGGACCTCTGCGCCGCGGCGAGGGACGGCCTCGCCGCCGCCAAGGAGCATGTACGGGACCTGCGGTCGGCTCTCCGCCGCAGGCACAGCCGAGCGGCGGCGAGTCCTGAGCTCACGCCGCCGCCGCCGCGGGCCGGCGTGGAAGCTTACGCCGCGTCGCTGAGGAAGGCGAGCAGGGCGATCAGGAGGGAGTGCGGCAAGCGCACCGCCGCCGCCGAGACCACCAGGGACGATTCTTGCGGCGCGCCGAGGCCGGTGGCGATGCTGGCGGAGGTGCGGGAGCTCACCGTCTCCCTCCTGCAGTCGTCCGTGGATGCCTTGCTGAGGCAGGCCGTCGCCGCCAGCGCCAGGCCAAGCACCACCGGCAGGTGGTCGTTGGTCTCGAGAGCCTTGTTGTACAGCAGCAGCAGCAGCAGGGGCATGGCGTCGTCGTCCGGGGAGGACAAAGCAGCTAAAGATCAAGGCGCTCGCGCCGACGATGACGAACCGGCGTTCGGTTCTCTCTGCTGCGTCGTCAGGGATGTCGTGAGTGGCGACGGGCTGCTCAAGGCTCAGGGCCAGCTGCAGTCCCTCGAGGGCTGCATCGAAGGCATCGAGGACGGATTGGGGCGCCTGTTCAGGAACCTCATCAGAAGCAGAGTCTGCCTCCTTGACTGCGTTAGTTTGTGATGTTGTGATCTGTACCGTACTACCGTAAATGTCTGATGATTGACATGATGACATCCAGCTTTTTAAGGATTGCCTATCATTGGTTGTTCAAGCTCTAATAAAATGTTAACAAGTGAAGTAAACATGCCAGCTTCTCCAACAATTACAGGGGTCGTCGAGGCTAAACCAAAAAAACGACCTCGGTCAACGAACAACCGACCGGGTTTTGGGTCACGCTCGCCTCGTCAGCCGTTACCCGTTCCGGATCGCGATGTTGAGTTTGCAGTTACCCAGTCGCTGGCGACCACACGGTCAATCTGTCTTCTCCTAGGATAGAAACTTTTCTCTTGATTTTTCCTTCCAAAGTTTTTTCTGGTTCATAATCTTTTCCTCCAAAATTTTTGTTCGAAATTTCTCTTCTTCCAAACATTTTTCTACAACTTTTATGCGTTTGATTTTTCTTCCATCTTTCAAAAAAAAATTCCTCCCAAAATTTTTGCCTAAACTTTTCTCATTATTTTTTCTAAACTTTTCGTTTTCGAAACTTTTGTCAAATTGTTTATGTTTTGTGGAACTTTTAAAAAAATTAAAATGTTTAATGAATTTTTTCAAAAATGTTTATTTACAATTTTGTTTAAAAACTTTGTTCAGATTTTTTAAAAAAACTTATCTTTTTTAGAAACAGTTTTATGAAACTTTTTCAAAAATATTTATTTACAAGTTTTGTTAAAAGCTTTGTTTTCAATTTTCTTTTCTCTAACCTTTTTCTTTTTTGCGTAGTTGATTTTGTCAGACGAATTATCTCTCAGCAGCACCAGTGTGGGAGAGCACGGGGCTGACCAAAACATGAAAGAAAATGCTTGGTCTGAAATCGACCGCATGCAAGCGAACTCGCGGGCGCCCGTAATTTTGACGCCCCCGTTCAGGATTGATCTAGCAAGGGCATCACAAAACAGCATCCCAGCAGAATGATCTAGCAATCCAACCAGACACGCCAATGCGATAGAAACCGTCCATTCCTTCTACGTACTGCTCCGATCAGCACTCGAACAGTTATGGAAACACATGCACAGCAAAACGGAGGATGGAACAAATTCCACTGTACAAAAGGACCTCTCACTGCCAGTTGGTGTAGCTGCAGCACAGCAAGCAAACATTCCCCGAGCTAAAACAACGTAGCGAATTAGCATTTAGCAACACTACAGCTGAATATAGACAGCGGGCTGGTCTCCATACTAGTTACTAGGTCACTGGGAGAATGATGCAGCACAGCATTGCTCTCCTATACAAGAACAGCAGCACAGCGTCTAGGATAGTTCACTACAAGCCTGGGGGTGGGCCGGAGGGGTAGGGGGGGTTATATTACATAGACTATCTAGCTCAAGATTGCACAACTACCAATTGGAGCACCGCAACCCGCAACAGTGACACAAGCGTCGTTTTTGCCAGATTAAGATTACAGGGTACAGAATGCGTCTGTCAGTCCCTCACCAGAGGCATCGAGGGGTCCCTCCAAATCATAACTTAAATAGGTATCGGAGGTCTTCCATAGTGAGCCGAGTTGCGTGGCCACCTGATCTGTCTTCGCCGAAAGCAGAGCTGACCATAGCTCTTTTTTCCTCCTGTTTAATGGGAACATGGATAAGCAAAATGGTAGCGAACTCTACAGGTAATATATGGTACACCGTACCAGGGTTGGTTCCATGATATGATGACTTAATCAGAACTAGTAGAAACATAATAGCCCAGAATTGCTGAGTAGAATATAGCTGTTCAGTTCTAAGGGTAAGCAAAAAGTGCAACGGTAAACCTGAGCACAGTGGCTTGGTTTTCTCCTTGCACCGTTCTCAGCTGATTTAGAGTTCTCCAAAGAGGAATAAAACAATTGGTTTAGCCATCACAATGCAACAAGACAAGCTAGACATGAACATGATTTGAGCACCCATCAGACATTTTTCTCACAAATCAGATTGCACAACCAACTGAAACAATAAGATTTGTCATAAGTTAAATATTTTTGCTGACTATCATCAATAGCATATGATTCATAAAAATGACAACATAGAAATGATGTTACTAGATTCATTGTGAAAACAACTATATATTAAATAATTTATTATCAGTGACAATGTCAATGTCCTAAAGTGCTCGCACTCATGGACGGAGGGAGTATTTGTGTGATTAAATAGCATCTGATTCTATTGCATAATTCTCATACTCTAAAAAGAATCTATAATAACAACAGTAGTTAGGCACGTGACCCATAAGTAATTAAAAATCCACCTCAGCAAACTTTCAGAATAATTACCTGCAGAGCTAAAATACGATCTTCCACTGTATCTTTGATAGTCAAGCGTGATACAGTAACAGGACGAGTCTGCCCGATTCTATGTGCTCTATCCACTGCCTGGTCCTCAGCATAAGGGTTCCACCAGAGATCAAGGATAATTACGTGGCAAGCAGCAACCATGTTGAGACCAAGATTACCTGCTTTCAGTGACATAATCATAACCCTGACCTGGAGAAAAGAGGAGGGAAATGTCCTTTTCAGTACAGATATTGACAGAAATGTCAGCAAATGTAAAAGAATTAAGGCATGAAGGAAAGAAACAGAACAGAACTACCTCTGGGTCAGTGTTAAAATCCTTCACTGCTTTATCTCTTAAGTTGAGAGACATGGTTCCATCTAGTCTCCTATATTGTATAAGATTGGTATTCAGTTGAAGCTCCAGCAAATCCAACATGCCAGTCCACTGAGAGAAGACAATGGCTTTCACTGGGGCTACTCGACTCCGATTCGATTCCATAGTATCACTTTCAGTTAGGGCATCTGTGTTGATGATATTATTTAGTATATCAATGGCTGCTTGTATCTTCGAGGAGATGTAGCTGCTTTGGCTGATTGCAGATGACTCGTTATCTGCTGATGAACTTGCTCCTGCAGAACTAGATTTGCTAGAAATGCAAATCCTTAGTGCACCTGATGAAATGATTCGAGACTTAATGTTTTACTGCAATTAGGGGCAGGACACATATTCTCATCAGTTGTTATCCGTTCATGTATACATTGATAGCAGAAAACATGACCACAAATCGTCACAACAGCATCCTCAGGTGTGTCCTGCAAAAAAACATAATTTGGTTGCAGGCATTAAAAATGAGATAAAGGACCTTCAAGTGCAACATTTTTTTAATGAAAACTTTAACAAAACCGGTGGTTGCAATAGCACACATACACAGAAAACGAGCATAGTCCCCATCATCCTAGGTAATGTTAGACCTGGATGTCAAATTATGAGTACAGTCCAGCGTATGTGTGTTTTAACCAGTTCAGGTGTTCATCTTGTTATTGGTTCATGCCCAATGATGCATACTTTTAAACCGGACCATTAGATGAGGTTAGGATGGATTACATTCATTAAAAAGGTGGCTTCACTTGAAAAGCAGTTCTAAGATTATACTCCCTCCGGCTCCTTATTAGTAGTCGTTTTGGATAAGGTTTGAGTCAAACATTGGGAATATAAATCATGAATAACTTTTAAGTCGTTGAGTTTGACAATGTGAAAATCATATAAATAGATTTGTCTTGAAAATTACTTTCATAAGAATATACATATATAACTTTCTTATAAAGATTTTTATAGAAAAGAGAAGTCAAAGTGTGCTTTGGTGACCGTGTTGTTGTCTTAAACGACTTATAATATGGAACCGGAGGGAGTATGTAGGTGTAGACCCAAAGTTCAATTGTGCTACTCTCTCAACAAAAATACGAGCATACATCATGTTTAAAATGTAAAGCTCCAAATATTTATGCAAAAGTATGCTCATATGTACACTGTAAAAATAGGATGATAGATAAGCCTCTTTTGTGAAAGCATATATGCACTTATTGTGCACAATAGGATATTTGAATCTGTTTTAAAGCTTTAAAAGTAAACAAGTATACACCCCTATCCAAAATTAGGTGGAACTAATGTAGATAATCTATTAATCTATATTTTGGGGGCGAGACTCATTCACCAGTACACAAAATTTGTATGACTGCACCCAAAAAAGGTAAACATCCGTATAGTGATGAGAGATCAGATTGCTTACACTGCATAAGGTACAAATCGCAGATCCCACTTCAACTTTTGCAAGCAAATCTATCACCACTTGCTTAGGAAGTTGCTTTGCCATTTCTATAGAACCATCACCTCCATATTCTGACTGATTACCCTTCACAAGAAGAGGATGATCACAGGCTTGCCGAAGCCGTAACAACATTAAAAGGATGTTAGCATAGTTTTGTTTGAGTGTTCCAGCAGCAGCCAATGCCTGAAATGGGCAGGCAGCACATCAGTATCTAGACATTTGCTTTCAATATTCCCACTCACCAAAATGAGATGCAAATGTTTAACTACTAACCAAAATAAAATCCACCTCAAAACTACTACACTTTACATATTTGTATCTACATTAACAGATAGAATAAGTAGGATTAAGTATAAAAGAAGCATGAATTCATATGGGTAACTCAAATAAATGTGGAACATGCATGAACCATAGGACAAGGAATAACCAACAGGATTTGAGAGGAAGTAGCAGCACTAAGGTCAGAAAACAAGAAGACAAGAAGTTGAATTCGAGGATCTAACCAACCTTGAACTTTTGCCGTGAACGTTCTTCCAGGGTCAAATAGAAAGACCGCTCCTCATGTGAGAAATCTACTTTATTCATATTAATCGTCTTTGGAGGTAAATTTATGATTGGCACTCCATTAATCCGAGTTTCTATATGAAAAAAGATACCATCCAATCATCATAGAAAGTTTAACCAAATGGAAGATATAACCAAGTCCACATGCACTCAACAAAAAGGAGTTATTACATAACAAATGAACACAGACAAGTAGAAGAGAAAAGCTGATGATAACATTTTTCAGTCCCAAGCAAGTTGGGGTTGGCTAGAGAAAAGGCAACAGTGCCCAATAAAAGAGCAAGAAACAGGATAGCTTCTTCACCCCAGTTACGGAGCTTAAAGGTGTGGTTTTAGTTTTTTTGGTTTTCCAATGCTCGTATTCTAAAGAAAATTATTTGGAAAAACATGCTGAAACAGAATGTTACCGAAGACGCATGTAAGCACATGCAGAAATAAATTTCAATAAACCTCTTCACATGTCCCGTAGCAATAAACAATGCTATGAGCAGCAGTAAAAAATAGCATCCAAGTGCAGTGATATAAACTAAATTAATATACTCCCTCCGTCCTGATTTGATCTTCGTATAACAAAATAAGTGTCTATGAATGATATGTGTATTCCTAGTTAGAGCCAATCGTGTCATGAGTTGCTTAGTTGGCTGGCTCGCTTGTCGATGCATCACAGAGAAATTAAAGTTCTCATTGGTCTTTGTGTTACACAGTTATACGCATATCAAACTTGGACGGAGGGAGTACATAGCTTAAAAATAGGGCTGAATATAGTACATGCAGTAAAAATACATTTATCACCTTTTGTACGGCGCAGGAGAACTACCTTCAACACAGCTTGAAGTTTCTTATACCCAAGAACTGCATCTCTGGCAATTGGCTGCTTTATCATTGTGCAAAATGAGTTAAATGTGGAATATGGATCATATTTCAAGAAACGGAAATAGCTGAACAGTTCATCAATTGCATTTTGTATAGGTGTTCCTGATAAGCACCATCTCCTTTTTGCTCTTAGCCCACAACAGGCTCTAGCCACTACAGTCCGGTAGTTTTTTATTGTCTGAGCTTCATCAAGCACAACCCTAAACCACCGTACCCTTGCAATTGGGCCACTGTCAAGGTCAAAGTCTGAGTCCCTAAGTTTCTTCTTCTTTTTCTTAGACTTGCTCTTTGCATTTGATGGTGGCTTTCTTTTATTGCCAGCTGAAGGTTCTTCACTCTTCTTTTGATCTCCATTATCATCAGCGATCTGTTTAGGTACTTCATTGGCCACAATTGTATATGTGGTCACAACCACATCGTATTTTGCCAGCTCACTTGGATCTTTGGTCCTCAAACCACCATGGTAGACTAAAACAGATAATTTAGCACTTTCACTAACCTTGTCTGTCAATTCATTAGCCCACTGCTTAAGAATGCTAGCAGGGCATACTATAAGAGTACCTGCAGTGGGCCTTGTAATGGACCGCGTGGTGGATACGGATGATGTGCATGCTTTAGCTGTCCTTTTGTGTTCAGTTTTGCTTTCGGTCATTTTATCTGGAACATTACTTGGTTGACTCACACATGGCTCAATACTGGTAGTGCCAGCAGCTGTTGACGATGAACTAGCCCCTTGGTCATTCTTGGGTTCGTCGTTCACAGTTTGTTCCCCTTCATCTTCATCAAGATTTAGTGCTTCAGATTTCAAGAGATATGAATCAACGGACATGAACTTAGACTGATGATTCCTCTCCTTTTGTATAAGAGCAATTGTAGACACAGTCTTCCCAAGGCCCTGTTACATGACAGCTGTTTTCCTGTTAGAATGGTTGAGGAATAAATTTCTTAGGAACAACTTTGGAAAGCAGAAACAACCTGGTCATCTGCAAGAATCCCACCAGCACAATGGGAGCTATTCTCCTTTGAAACCATCCAAGCTAATGCCATTTTCTTTCAAGCAATAAAAATGTGTAAGGAACATGATATCCAGCATATATGCAAGTGGCAAATAATAGAATTTGACAAGATTCATATACCTGATGCTTAAGAAGAGATACTGTTAGCACTCCCTCAGGCAGATCATCCTCCCTTTTTTCCCGACTAATATGCTGCATAACATATTTTGAAAAGCAATGTCACTCACAAAGTAGAGGCAAACTGCTAGCCAAAGTAGCTTTACCTGGATCACTTAAGGGTATAATTCCTACGGGGAATACATACCATGATTTGAGCAACAATTACATAAACAAAATTTCTTAATTACAAAAGGTAAAAAATTATGCATGCCTTCTACAACAGTTAAATTGGGCACTTGTGTTTACTGAATGTGATGGGATACTTCAAACTAGATTTGTAAATGCCAATCATAATTGCTATGATGTTTATAAAACAATTCTGATTAGAATAGATACTATGTACCATCAGGCGTCAGCTTTACAAAATCTCACTTCATTGGTTAAAGTATAATGACAGTATGCCACCAATTCCAAATATTCTTTTCTATCACAGAATTGGTGAAAAGGTGGAGGTTGAACTTGTTTTTGGTAAAGTACGGATCAGAAAATAACTTGAGGAGCAAAATGAGAACCTCAGAAGATAGACACACTGCATGTACAAACTTTCAGGCATTTGCATTGCATATGACAAATAGCAATCTTGTTTGGTCAATCACTTCCATATAGTTTTGTTGTTTAGTCATATTTCTCTAAACAATGTTGTAACAGGAGATATTGTTCCATTCCCAATAACAGATAATATGGTAAATTCACATAAAAGAAAATAGGAAAGGATCGACCATTGGACAATAAAACTTGTTAAGCAGTAGTCTGATCTGCTAAAAAAAACATGCTAGATTTTTCACAACTCCTCTTTCTGTTCAAAGAAGTAAGCATTCAAAGAATTTAAATCATTTTACTGATGCCACAATATAACAAATAGCCAATAAGAATGACAGATAAGTATTTGTGTGTATATTCAAATTCATAAGGTTAGAAGATGCATTTTGATTCTTTGAAAGAGGTGCCTCAAATAATACTGGTACATGTAAGCACAAGCAGTGGCGGACCCAGAACTTTTGTAGAGCCTGGGCGAACATTGCAACAGACAATGAGCTCACGCAAATATGCAAGTCCAGTAGTATATTTTCAAAAGAGATACTATGCAGATTTACAATAAGATTGTTGGAGGCAGCTGTATTTATTAAGTATCAATACTCTTACCACCTTCTCATCTATTGATCTTCTCTTTATGAATCAAAGAAAAGATCACCAATACATATTATGTGGAAGGAGGAGCCTGGGCAGCTGCCCAAGCTTGCCCAAACGTGGGTCCGCCAATGAGCACAAGGTAAACTATATGTGATTCTTTATGTCTATATACAGTAAAAACTATTTACAGAGTATCCTTTTAAGTGAAGAGGAAAAATACCTAGTAGATGAAATAACATGTAGCACATATCACCCACTAATTAATCAAGCCAAGTTATGCCAATCACAAAGTGTAGAGAGTATTGAGAGTTGTATTGTACAAAAATTGCCAGCAATACAATTCGAAAACAGAAGAAAGTTATAATTCAACTGTATAGACACGTTGCCAGCATGCTAAACATGGCTAGAGATGAGGCTAATTTGTGGACCCTGGCAGGTGCCAAGGGTCCTGCCTCTCTCTCGGTCAGGGTTGTTACTTGTTAGTTAGGGTGTTCTTGTCCTGGGTCTTGGGTCGTTCTTATATGTAACGAGCGATTTAATCATCTTCTAGTTTGGGTGTCGGGGGTCTTTCTGTATGGCTCTAACCTCCTTCTATTAATACAATGATACACAGCTCTCCCGCGTGTTCGAGCAAAAAAAAAACTATATAGACACTGGCACTGAAGCAGCTATTCTCTGGGCAGGAAGCAAGCAGCATTTATTTACATATCAATGGACCAAAGATGCTATACCTGCAGGGCTTCTTGATATACTGCTCTCTCATCAGAATCCAAAAACCTATTTTCTGGATTCAGGCGACCTTGTGCACCAAAGCCATTAAGTTCACTGCTGTTAGAATTGTTGACACTAAATGATGAAGGAAGAACCCTATGTGAGCTAGGACTTCCATAAACAATACCATCATCTGTCAATAACTCAATATTAAATGAGGATAAACATTAATTTACTACAGAAAGCCATTAAGTAGAATAATTTGAGGCTAGCTGTGCATACCATCATCATTCTCTTCCTGGGTACTACTCGCATTAAAGCTTCCTATTGTCGTCCTTGAAGATGAATGATGCTCATATCCCTTGGACGTATATATTCCCATTCTGTTTTCACCCAAACTTTGTGACTTTCTATCAGTAAAAAGTGGTGGGAGCTTGCGTGTTGCACTAGCAATATTTGGATGCACAGATTTTGATGTGTTCCCATTAGAGCAAGATGGAAGAACCCTCTTGTTATTGTTGTTTGCAGCTACTGTAGAACTGTCGTGCTTTACCCCTACACTGTCAACTCTTTTCGAAGCAGAAAGGCCCCTTGCAGAATCATGCCGTGCAGAATCACTGTCAACTCCTTTTGTAAAGGATGGTGGTGGAGTCCTGTATTGCCCATTATTATTGTGCCTTGAAGAAGACGGGGCAGGAGCACTCCTCTGCCAATCCTCATCCTCAAAACTGATTGGACACCCTTCACCATTTTGACCAGATCTTGTTCTCGTAAAAGCTGGCTGCTGGTCAGCATCTTCATCACTATCCGAAATCAAGTCAATAATATCATCACCGTTCATATTGCCAGATAGCATGTGTGCAGTATATGTGCTCTCAGGATTTCTTGCTCTTAAGTCTAAACATGTAACCTGCCTGAACAGATGGTTTGATTTCTATCTTGACATATTCAGCACCACTTCCTGAGTTTTGTGGATGATTGGAATGCTAAAAGAGCCTCTTCACTATGATCGTCAACCTGTAAGCAAATCATATTTTTTTAGAGCTGAGTATATAACAAGTTTTTACAGAATAAAAAAATAACAGCATGCAAGCTTTATCCATGATAATGAGGAAGAAAAGGCTTTCTTTCTTAAAATTAGGGAGACTCAATCACCAAAATTAACCTACAGTTTTAAGGATGGTGCTAACCTCAGCACTCTATGTCATCTAGAAGGCTATGCTAATGCAGACTAAGTTTTGCAAAATGTGCTTGTCGAATCAACACCCACTAAGGAATAGCATGACTGCATGAGTGACAGCTCAGAACGAGTAACCACTTTGGGAATCATCCTCTTTCAGTTTCTAGATGTGATTCGCTGATCATGTTTTACCCAAAAAGACGTTTGATTATGAACTTTGCTTTCGTGCAAACTTTTGTGGCAGTTTGGTTCCTACTATAAAACTTATGCATTATGCCTTTGGTTCTTATCTGAGATGATTTTTTTTTGCATTATAAAGTTTAGTTACAACTAAATTTAAGTTTATAGGACAGATTAACTACACTTGTAAGTCATATGGCCACACACCATCAATCCATCATCTGGTGAAACCAATAGAAGGGGCAATGGGGCATCTGTCGTTTATCGCTAATGTGTCATGCACTCAGCACAGGATCAGCCAATCAGGCATGTGAGGCACGCCATGAATCCACAGAACTTTCCCTGAACCGCCACAGCACAGGGATCTCAGTTGATTTGAATCCCATTTTGGGGGGGGGGGGGGGGGACATATGGCAGCCTGCACACGTAGTTGTAGAACATACCGCTACTATAAAAGATAGAAACCATAGAGTGGTGTGAATAGATACTCGGGTTGCAGGCGGGATAGGTCTTAAACAAGCCCGCTTAGCCACAGCGCAAAATCAGCTTGTGGCAGATGTGGCCCAGCTGCAAGTTTATTGCGGGCCAATATTACGCTGCCAAACCTAGTGGACAGGAGCACCAAATGCAAGAAACCTAGTGCTACTACAGCCACCATAGTCACCCTCCGACTGCATCTCCTCCTGTCACAGTGGAGAACTGGAGAAGGTGTGCCACCATCTCCTCATGCATGGAGTGGGGAAGGGGCGCCGCCATTGCCATCCCCTGCCCGACATATCCCAATGCCCAGTCCATGGATTCACTCAATTTGTGGTTTGATTCGGTTATGCTCTCCTTCCTCCGCATGCTACGCCAGATCAGCATTGCTTGCCACCATAGGACTTACTGGTATGTGATTAAGTCATTGATGAAGTATGTTTTACAAACAAAAAAAAACAAGAAGAAGAACTAGGATCCAAATCAACTGAGCCCCTGAGCCTCTGTGCCCCAAATGCTGCGGTGAGGTGTAGATTTATGCAGGTTTGGAGTGTGCCACTGTGCCTCACCCTTATATGCCCCGTCACGCAGGGGTCTCCCACTGCAAGAATTGAGATCTGGTTCAGCATTTGTGGGATCTGCCCTGAGTGCTGCGGTGAGGTGTAGATTTATGCAGGTTTGGAGTGTGCCACTGTGCCTCACCCTTATATGCCCCGTCACGCAGGGGTCTCCCACTGCAAGAATTGAGATCTGGTTCCACATTTGTGAGTGGTTCCTCCTGGTTGTTGAATGGGCCACCTATTTAATCGAATCCAAGTTTTGGTGTAGGATTGGTCTGAGTGCATGCCACATTAGCTATAAATGATACTTGAACACCAGGTATGTGCAGAAAGGCAAACTTGCCTCATTTGATGGTTTCACCAAATAATGGTGTGTGGGTGTATGATTTACATGTCCCTTGAAGTTCATAACTGTTTCTTAGAGTGATGGATCTTAGTAGTTATAACATACAGTAGCCAGTTATGTTAGAGCAGATATTGTCAGTACTACTCAGTGCAGTGTGCAGACTTCAATAAAATTTCACGAGTGGAACTCGCCGGTTGATCAAATAGAGATGAAATCAAAAAAAAAATCATATGGCAAGAAGAAAGTTTGGGGCGCCGTGGAAGCAAAATAAACACATGTGCGTGTGCAAGGGAGAGGAGAAGGGGATTGATCAGCGGAAAGGGGGAGAGGGAGAATGGCAAGCGGCTGCAGAAGGCCAGAAGCTACCTGCGTTCAGCGTTCTAGTGCCTACGGGGCAGGAGATGGGGGGTCGTCCGCCTGCTGTGCTTGGATTGGATGGGGGGAGGTAAAATGGGCCGCAGAAGCAACCTGAGACGATCACCGCACAATCCCTACATCGGGGGGGGGGGGGGGGGGCGCATGTACCTCGGTGTCTGATGGAGGAAACGACGGCCGGAGGTTGGGAGCGTCCGGGTTCGGCGGCCGACGGTGTGGGCTCGCTCGAGGAAACCCTGGCTGCGCCGCCGTGGGGGTTCGTCGGCGGCCGGCGGGGCTTGTCGCGTGGAGGCAGAATGCGCGGAGCGTCGGGGTTCGGCGGCTTCGGGCCTCTTCGGCGGCCGACGGCGTGGGCTCGACGAAATCCTGGCCGCACCGCGACGCCGTGGGGGCTCGCCGGCGGTCGGTGGAGTTTATCGAGTGGAGGCGGAAGCGCGACTGCTGGTCACTCCGCACTGGTCAGACCTCTGAGTATACCGAGCATTTTTAGAACTCGGACGCAAAAACCCATTTTGGGTTAAGAAAAAACGCCATGCTAGGCCTGGAAGTCCCATCCGGCGCTAGGCGTCGGACGGGTGCTGCGCCGCACGATCTCGTTGCGAGGCGTAGTGATGTTAAACAACTTTTGCGATGTTGTGAAGAGCTTTTCTCATGTTGCGAATTGTGGTGCTTGCAACATTCAAAGAGTACATGTTGCGAGCGTGTCGCGAACGTGTTGTGAGCATGATGCGAACGCGGTTACGCGCAACATCCGACATCGTAATCTTTCTCCCCTCTCCCATGTTGCGACTATATTACGAACATGTTGCGACCGGTGTTGTGTGCAACATCCAACATCAAAAGTTCTCCTCTCTCTCCTCTCAACACAAAACCCAATATCACACGTCTACAACATCGAAACTCAACATCCGCAACATTTGCCAAATCACGGTGAAACATTAAGATGCATATGTTGCAACATGTTAAAGTAGCAGTGAAACACGAGAACCAAAATGTTGCAACATCATTGTCGGTGCGGAATGTGGTCCCGACACTAACCAAAGTGATAAGCGCCAAGGTCTATCCCTCTATGGTCGATGCTAAGCAATCGAGAGACTCGTAGTTTATCCCGGTTCCGCCGAGGGGCCGTACATCCCGCTAGCCGGTGTGCTCGAGGCACTATATTGCTCAGCACCGGGGGTGCCTGTAGTGGGGCGGATACAAGCAAGGCGAGAGAGGAAGCGTTACTTCCAAGTCCCTGGTGGAGTGGCTGAAGATATTGTGGGAGAATTGGAGAGCGAGTGCGTGATGTGTTGCGTGTCGTTCTGCCGTATGTCGTGTCCTCGTCTTCTCGTGTGTCCCCCGCGGCGGGGGGAGTTCGTCTTCCTTTTATAGGCCAAGGAGAGAGCGAATCACATGTATGTCGCGCTATTTAGCTACGTGGGGGAGTGTAGCGTGCTATGCCGTAGAGTAGGCGGCCGCCTTGACGGTCTTTGCCGCGATCCCGCCATCATGGCGTATCTTATACCCGAACGGTGGTAGCTTCGAGGGTAGGGGGCGGCGGACGGCCGTGATGTCTTCGGGCGGATTCGAGAGAGTTGCTAACGTCGGTCCGCACGGGGCACGGAGCGTGGGGCGGCCGTCCCGTTCCCGCACGCTCCACGGCGTCGGAGCCGTGCGCGGTGCCCGCGTGGGTTTGTACGCGCGGGGGCGGCCACCATGCCGTTGCGGTGGCGGGGATGGTGCCCCGCCGCCTAACGCCTTGACCTAACCCCCGCAGTCATGGGAAAGTAAACCGAGGGTGCGGCGGCCCCCCTTCGAGGGGCTCGGCGCGTTAGCCGTACGGAGTATGCGGCGCGGCGTCACGGGACTGGCACCGGCCACGTCGCACAGTCCCCCACGGTGGCGAGGATGGGTTCCCTCCTAGGGAGTTGGTGCGACGAACCGGGGCGCGAGCCCGGGCGCATGATGGCGCCGCCCGCCGTTGTCGAACATTAAATGCCCGTGTACGGGAACGGGCGTGCGCGTGCGGAGTGCCCTCGAGCGAGACGGAGCCCGCTCGAGGGCGGCGCGGACCCTCGAGCGAGGCGGAGCTCGCTCGAGGTAAGCGCACCCCCCTCGAACGGGGGCGGAGCCCGCCCGAGGGAGGCGTGTGCCCTCGAGCGAGGCGGAGCCTCGCTCGAAGTGATCTTTGAGTGGGCCGCTTTGGTGGGCCGTCGTGGCCACCGTGGCGTGGGCCATGCCCCGTGTGCTTAAGCGATGCGCGTTTGGTTTTGGCTTGTTGCGGGTTTTAAGTGGGGATTCCCCGGTTGTTTAAGAGGACCCCTAGGGCTGTCCCCCGACGCAGGCCCCCGAGCATCCGCGGGTTCGCCATCAAGGCTCCCGCGGACTCTGCGCAGCCCTACCGATAGGACGTCCTTCCCTCCCGGTCTTGCGAACGGCTTCCGTGGGGCCGCGTCGGCGGACCCGCGAGTCTAGCCCCCGAAGCCTGCGGGGAGCGCGGGCACTCCCGTAGGGGTTTTACCGCGATACTTGGTCGAGAGGGTGTGGTACATGTTTTAACCGGCGTCGGCAATGTTTCGGCCCGGCTTCGGTGATGCACGCGCCGCCGGCACTATCCGCGGCGGGTGCGATCCGGGAGGTGTAGCCGTGCGTCGAGCCCCCCGAGCCCGGGCCCGTTCGAGGCGATCGGGTAGAGCTCTAAGACTTGTTTTTTAACGCGCCCTTGCCGTCCCTCCGCGGGACGGAGGGTGAGGTTTCCGCAACCCCCCATCGGTCGGGTCGCGCATTGCGGATTCCTCGTTGAGCCGTTAGTGGGTGGTTCGAGTGGACGTCCATGCCCCGTTCGATAAGGGTAGGCTGCGTGGTCCAGAGACACGTCCATTAAAGCGCTTGTGTGGGTTTGCTAGGTGGGGCTCGGTCCCGTTCGCTAGGGACCGAGGGCGCGGAAGCTCTCCCTCGGTGGGATCCCCCGGCTAGCTGCCCTCGCTGGCTCTCGAACACGACATGTGGGGCACCCTCGAGCCGGCGGGCTCGAGGAACGGCTCGAGTGCGCGTGCCCTCGTCGTCCCTGACTCTGGTGATCTGGGGCGCCTGTTCGAACCCGTCGAGGGTCGGGCTTCGAACCTCTCGATCGCAGGGGCCGTGCGGGGCGGCGCCAGGCGGCCCCGTCTTTGCATCCGCGAATCCTCGAGGGCCCGGGCGAGCCGGCTCTCGAGGCGCCGATCGCAAAACGGTGCGGGGGTGGCGGCTAAGCGCTCCCGTCTTGACATCGCGAATCCTCGAGGGGCCGGGCGAGCCGGCCCCTCGAGGCGCCGATCGCAAAGTGGTGCGGGGTGGCGGCTAAGCGGTCCCGTCTTGGCATCCGCGAATCCTCGAGGGGCTCGAGCGAGCCAGCCCTCGAGGCGCTGATCAGTAAAGTGGCGCGGGGTGGCGGCTAGCGCTCCCGACTTGGCATCTGCGAATCCTCGAGGGGCCTGGGCGAGACAGCCCTCGAGGCGCCGATCGAAAAACAGGGCGGGGTGGCGGCTAAGCGCTCCCGTCTTGACATCCGCGAATCCTCGAGGGGCCTGGGCGAGCCAGCCCTCGAGGCGCTGATCGGCAAAGTGGCGCGGGGTGGCGGCTAGCGCTCCCGACTTGGCATCTGCGAATCCTCGAGGGGCCTGGGCGAGACAGCCCTCGAGGCGCTGATCAGTAGAGTGGCGCGGGGTGGCGGCTAGCGCTCCCGACTTGGCATCTGCGAATCCTCGAGGGGCCTGGGCGAGCCAGCCCTCGAGGCGCCGGTCGCAAAACGGTGCGGCATTGGTGCCCGCGTGCTCGTTTTGTCCCAAACGGACCCCCGAGATGACCGTCCCACACCCGTACCGTGACAACCCGCCCGGGGAAAGTACCGTACTATCGCCTAAGACCGATCCACTTTGGTCATTAAGCAATAATAAAGTACCATCCCGTCGTAAGCCGCCGGTTAACGCCCGTAAATCACTTGAGAGCACAAGGATCGAATATATGCATTAAAACTCACTCGAAGGCGAGTACGAGATACATCAACATTAATATCCAAATTCATACCTCGAGGGGTTTAATTATTACAAACCATAGTTTCGTCACGATGAAACGGTTCGTAGTTTTTCAAAGCAAGGGAAATAACTAGCGGAAGCAAAGTCACCACGGGAGGCCATCCATGATGCTTCGCAGTCGTCCTCCACCCACTCCGGCTCCCGGCCGGCGGGATCTCACCGGCCACACATCACCGAAGGCATTACCCGGATCAACACATTATAGCAAGGCCGAGTATACTAATACTCGGCAAGTCTTACCCGTCGGTGATAACTACTTCACCCATTCTAGACCATGAAAGGCTTTTTGGCTACCGGGTTGCTTTTGCTAAAAAGTAACAAAGAGTAGGTCCTTACTTTCACGATTTTAGCACAAGTTCTAATAGTTTAATCTTTACTACATTAGCCACTAGTGTCGGTGTTTTGGACCGGCAACCTACTACGGGGAGTACCCGAAGTAGATGAATGTGACTCGCCGAGATCGGTAACTCGAAGGAAGAGACACGTGGCACACAATTTAGACGAGGTTCGGGCCGCGAGGTGCGTAATACCCTACGTCCCGTATGCCGCGTAGCTCGGATTGATAGGGCACGATTACAGGATCGTGCAATAGTGCGCCGTGAGTTGAGATTGGATGAGGTGATCCTGAGATCGGTCCCTGCCTCGCCTTATATAGTCCGGGAGGCAGGGTTACAAGTCGGAGTAGGGAAAGAGTACTAGTCGAGTACGTCTAGGAGACCTCCACACAGTGCGGAACGTGTACAGAGTCCCAACCGAGTACTACTCCTGTGTTGTCCTTGTGCTCCACGCCTTCAGGTGCCGTGTAGCGCAAGCCGGGTAGTCCCAGGGGCCCACCGAGTAGTCGGTCCTGGTACCCACCGAGGTAGTGGGCCCAGGGAGGTCCATACGACAAGCCCCCGAGTACTTTGTAGTCGAGAAGGATAGCTTCCAGTAGTCTTGACGGCCTTAACGAGTAGTCCTCAAGCGTCCCTGAGTGCTACAAGTCAAAAAGTCCTCAAGAGTAGTCGAAGCATCCCGAGGCCGGAATGTACTCCACTCGATGTTTGAGCAATCTTGAAGTCTTCTCGAGTAGTCCCAAGCGTCCTTGAAGTCCGCCTTCGAAGGTCTTCAAGAAATGCCTCGTCTTGTCTTGAAGCCGAAGCCGTCGTGGAGATGCGATTTGCAGAACCGCAGTCCACATGGAGTAGCCCCCGAGCCTCGAGCCACGGGCTCTGGCTGAGGATCTATCCGAAGTCTTGGCAAGAAAATCCCGAAAAATCCGGAGAGAAAAAACCGAAGGACACGTGGCACGGAGCCCCCGAGCCTTGAGTCGAGTACTTCCTCTCGAATTGAAGGGTCTTCTTGGAGAATGTGTCCTGAGATGCTCTTGAGACTAGCCGCGTCCCAGGTAGTCGAGTGGAAGTAGCCGAGCCCCCGAGGTGAGGCGCGTCGACTAGTGGAATGCGAAGAGTCACGCGCGGCCGGCCGCCGAGTCGCCCGCGCGTGGACTTATCCGCCCGCCCGTTGCGGAGGCGTTTTGGCTTATAAATACAAGCCGAAACCCTTAGGGTTTTTCACCCAAGTGAGCCGCGAGTCATTCGCCACTTGAATCTTGAAGTATATCCACTCCGGCCGAGCGCCGCCGCCGTAGTAGATCCAAGCGCATCGCCACCCGAAAGCCGTAGGGTAGCCCCGAGCGGATGCGAGTGAAGACTCCCCGTCCTTGGAGGATGAAACCGTCCCCGTCGAAGACGTCGAAGGCCGGCGGGGAAGAAGAGGAGCCATGCGAGAGGCGCCGCGGCCGCACCGGAGCGGCGCCGCCCACATCTCCACCGCGCGCCGACCCCAGCCGCGAGTGGAAAAGATCGAAAGTGAAGACCGAAGACTTGTTGACCCCGTTGAACTCCGGTTCATCGGGGAGAAGGAGATCGATATGTGGAGATCCGCCGCCGGGAGATCCCTATCCGATGGAGAAGGCACAAGACGAGATCCCGATGTTCTCGCGCTTCGTGGAGCGCGGTCTTGCGCTCCCGGCCGAGTGACTTCTTCAAGGGGCTTCTCGGGTACTATGGCATCGAGTACCTCAACTTGAACCCCAACGGAATATTCCATACTTCGTCTTCGTCCATTTCGCGAAGCATTCTTGGGGATCAAGCCACATTGGGTTCTCTTCCGGAAATTCTTCCGCGTGAAGCCGCAGCCCAGCGCCTCCAACCCAAGAGTAGTCGGAGGGGCCGGGATCCAGTTGAGGGAAGATGCCGCTGAGCAGTACCTGGCGTACAAGCTCGTAGACTCCAATACGGATTGGAAGACGAGGTGGTTCTACACCACGAACCACCATCCCGAGCTGCCGAAGCCGAGCGGACGGCAGCCCAAGCACCAAGAGTGGTGGAACACGGAACCCACCATGCAAGAGGGGATCCAGCTCCCGGAGTTGCTGGCACGCATCAAGACCCTGCGGGATGCAGGACTGAGGGCCGAACATGTGGCCTTCAGTTTCATGAAGCGCCGGATCCGGCCGCCGGCGCGGGATACGATGGGCTTCGAGTACACGGCGACGACGACACGTCGCGGATGCGGGGCGAAAGTGAAGACAACGACATCATCGAGAGGTTGTCAAGGATCTTCAAGGACATGCGGAGTACACGGCGTGCCCCCGTCGAGGAGTACTCCGCCGCGCGCCCGCCCAACGAGGTAAGTAGCCGTACCCGCCTCGTCGAGTAGTAGGTGCTTGTAGCAGAGTTGCTGACGCTTTTGTGTCCTTTTGCGTAGGATGATGTGAAGCGGTTTGTCTCCGAGCCGCGGCCACCACCGAGCGGAATTGAGGTCCCAACGGTGGAGAAGGTGAAGGAGCGCCGAGTAGTCGGAGACGACGACGATCCCGTCATCGTGGAGGATACCTCCGATGACGAAGAGGACGAGGAGACGCCGCAGACCGCTTCCACCGGCGGTCGAGGTTTAGCCGTCCCGGGCTTGCCTCATGTACCTCTCATCCGGACCCTCCGCCAGCTCCGGAGGCTAGCCTTGCCGCGCCGCCCAGAAGCCGCGCAACCCCCGCCAAGAAGCGGGTAGCCAAGAAGATGAAGGTCTCAGAGACCACGCCTCCTGAGGTAAGTCATCTTGAGCGAAGTAGTCGAGTACCCAGTGATCGAGTACGGTGCTGACGAGTAGTCATTCCTGTGTGCGGAGAGGCCGCCAGCAGAGCCTGTGGAGGAAGGCGATGAGGGCGTGTGGCCCACAGTGGGGGAACCGGCTGGAAGCCGAAGTCCAGCCCCCACGGTCGATGAACTCTCCGGCGCGGTCGGAGCACCCGCCCCCCGCCCCGAAGGGAGCAGAGTACCCGCGACCGCCGCCGCTGAAGAGGTGGAAGCCGCAGGGGCGCAGAGAACTTCTGCACCGGCCGCCGCCGCCGTGGAGGAGGCGGTAGTCGGCGAGGCGGAGGAAGAAACGCCCGCCGAGGGTGGAGCGGTTGACATCGCCGCATCCTCGGTGCTCCGCCGTGACTATCGTCCGGTCGAACTTGTAAGTACCACAACTTTATGAGTAGTACTCATTGTAGTAGTCGATTTTATCTGACGACCCTCTGTGGACACTTGTGCGAGAAAATCCACGGACTTGAGCCGGGACGGAGAGGAGCCCACGGCGAGCGAGAGGCGGAGGGGGCCGCACCGCCCGTCGAGGAGCCCGCTCCAGAAGCCCAAGCCGCGACCGAGCCCCCGACCGCCGAAGCGCCGGGCCGCCGGAGGCGGTCGTAGTCGAAGGTGAGTACTCCTCCTGAAGCTGTAGAGCCCCAGAAAGAGTAGTCGTAGATACTGATGCGCGGGTTCCTTGGTGACGGGCGCTGAAGGGGGTGACATCCCTGCAGGGGTGCCCATGCAGGAGTTGACACCAGAAGCTCCAGAGGCTGCGGTAGAAGCCCCCGAGCCCATGGGGGAAAACGTCGAGAAGTCCGCCGAGGAGGAGGCGGCTACCACGTCGCCAGGGGTTGCCCTGGAGGTGGCGATCCGGTCCCCCGGTGATCCAAGACGCGGAGCCTATCCGCTCGGCGCCAATGACGGAGGCTACGACAAGTAGCCGTGGCGGGATCGAGGCCGCTTGCCGACGATCTCGTCGAACCGGCGGTGTTGGCGCGCACTTGGAGGCGATGCGGCGAGCCGAACAAAGGATGGATGAAGGTACGTAGCCGTTGCCTCCCGAGTAGTCAATCCTTTCGTTGAGTACTGCGCTGACTTGAACTTGTATTGTGCGAGACGTCGCGGAGCGATCCCGCGAGAAGTCGAATCTGCCGCAAGGCTATGGCGACACGGTATCGCGAGCCGAAGCCCCGGAGGAGCGGCTCATGAAGTCGAGGAAGCATGCGGCCGCCATGCGTCGAAGCTTGACGCCGCCTTCGCCAAGTACCACAACGATGTGATGGACTTGCGGGCGAAGAGCGACGAGCCGGTGCGGAAGAACAAGGGCTTCCGCAACAAAAATAAAGGTATGTCTCTTGACTTGTCGGGTACTTGTTAGGAGTCATCAAGCTGCGACCCGTTGTGTGTGTTCCGATGTTGCGAACTCGAAGGCCGGGTAGAGCGACCGAAGGGCTCGGAGATCGACGCATGAAGAATCTCTTCTACGGGAGCAAGAAGCCCGCGGGTACTTGAACTCGACTACAAGGAGCCGGCCTTCGAGTGCGAGAAGCACATGGAGTTGCGAATTGCATCCGATCGGGATCTCGTCAACCGCTACAAATCTTTGCGGAAGTTGAACGAAGACCGCGAGGCGCTCCGGCGCCACCGAAGGACCTTGAAGAGGCCGCCCTCCCGATTGCGAGGCTCCGGTGCCGCACCCGGCGGCCCCAAGATCGCACCGTTGGCGGATCGACTTCGTGAGGCGCCAAGCCGGCCGGCCGCCTACGTGAAGCACATGGCCAAGTCGATCCCGAAGGTGGGTGCCGGCCTTCATGAAGTCGTACTTCCCGAAGGCCCCGGTGGAGGTAGTCGCCGGCGGGGGTAGCCGCCAACCGCTCGGATGAGCAAGACGCGAGTTGCCGGAGCGAGATGGCTCCCATCGCGGAGCGGGTAGCCGATAAGTTGAACCTCCGGTAGCCCCGCATAGATAGCTAGTAGCCGTAGTTGTATAGGAAACGCTTGTAATGAACTATTTCATATATCAATGAAATGTGATGTTCCATCGATGAGTACTCGTAACCGCGATCTCGGAGTGCGGAGCGCCCATCGTGGAGTAGGTGCGAGTAGTAGAACTCGGCTTAGTAGTCCCGTCGCGGGGAGTAGGCGAAAAGAAGTTGATGAACAATCAAACTTTATTACTGAAGAAGTACACCTGGGTGGCCAGGGCCGTAGTTACAAGTAGTCGCCGGACCCGAAGGCCGCTTACAGCTGAGTAGTACTGGAGCGGGTAGCCGCTTACGAGTGAGTGATCCGTAGGTAGCCGTGTAGGCCGGATCGCGCATCCGTAAGTAGCCGCGCGGCTGGATCTTGGAGTGTGGTCTTCTTGGTAGACCGCCGCTAGAGTCCTTGACGCTCGTTGCGGCCCGGGTCCGTAGGTAGCCGCACGGGCCGGACTCCGGAGGAGAGTAGTCCGAGACTTGAAGCCGGACCGGAGGGTCGCTTGCGGCGAGGGGGGGTGTTGATGTAGTCGTGTAGACTTGAACCCGGAGTAGTCGAGTAGACTAGGCGTAGAATCGACGGAGCTGGTCGACGTTCCACGAGTTGTTGACTTCTTCGCCTTCAAGTGTTTGGAGGCGGTAGGAGCTCCGGCCCGGTCACCTTAGCCACGGTGAAGGGGCCTTCCCTGTGGGGAGCCGAGCTTGTGAAGTCCTTCCGTGTTCGGGATACGGCGGAGGACAAGATCTCCAACGTTGAAGGAGCGTTCCTTGACGTTGCGATCGTGGTAGCGTCGGATACCCTCCGTGTACCTTGCCGATTGGACGAGGGCGGCACGGCCGAGCTTCTTCGAGGTCGTCGATATCAACTCGTCGCTGTCCTCCGAGACGCCTTCGTCGTAGTGCTCCACCGCCGGCGAGTTCCATATGACGTCGGCAGGGAGGATGGCTTCGGAGCCGTAGACCGGAGAAGTAGGGGGGATTGCCCCGTTGGCTTGGATGGTTGAGTCCGCGGCCCCCGAGTGCGTTGGGTAGTTCCTTGATCCACTTGCCCCCTTTTGAGTTAGCGGCGTCGTGTAGCCGCTTCTTGAGGGCGTCGAGCACCATCCCGTTGGCGCGCTCGACTTGTCCGTTGGCCCGTGGGTGGGCGACGGAGACGTATCTGACGTCGATTCCGCTGTTCTCGCAGTACTCCCAGAACTGGTGGTTGTTGAAGTTGGACCCCAAGTCTGTGATGATGCGGTGGGGTAGCGGTGCACGAGTTCATCCGGGGAAGTCGAGTACTCGTCGGCCTTGGGGCATGTGACCGGCTTGACCTCGATCCACTTGGTGAACTTGTCGATAGCCACCGGTACCTGTTGAATCCTCCCGGCGCGGTTGGCGGTGGCCCAATCATGTCGAGCCCCCGGCGGGCGAAGGGCCGGGTTGGCGGTATGGTGACTAGCTTGTAGGCGGGGACGTGTTGCCGCTTGGCGAAGAATTGACATCCTTGGCATCTTCGACGAGTTCTTCGGCATCGCCCGTGGCCGTGGGCCGGTAGAAGGCTCGCCGGAAGGCCTTGCCGACCGGCGTGCGGGAGGACGCGTGGTTGCCGCGGACACCCTTGTGGATCTCCTCCAAGATGTCCTTGCCTTCTTCGCGAGGGACGCATTTCATGAGCACTCCGAGAAGATGCGCCTCGCTTGTAAAGCTTGTCGCCGACGAGGACGTAAGACTTGGCGCGGCGGACGAGTTGTTCGGCCGCGTTCTTGCCGGAGGGGACCTTCTCGCTCGCCGAGGTAGTCGATGAAGGGTTGCCTCCGATCCACGTCGATCATCATGACCTCCCCGCCCACGGGCCGGTTAGCCGGGGACGGTGGTCGGTGGCGCCGCTCCGGGATGGATGGCGCGTGAAGCTCATGGACGAAGACGCCCGCGGGTACTTGCGCGCGGGTGGATCCGGAAGCTTCGAGAGGACGTCCGCCGCAACGTTGTTGTCGCGAACGATGTGGTGGAACTCGCGACCATAGAATTTGTTCTCGAGCTTGCGGACTTCTAGGCAGTAGGCGTCCATGTTCTCCTTGTTGCGGTCCCAGGACTTGTTGACTTGGTTGATGACCACCGCGGAGTCGCCGTAGACTAGTAACCGCTTGATGCCAAGTGAAGCCGCGAGGCGGAGCCCGTGTAGGAGGGCTTCGTACTCGGCTTCGTTGTTTGAGACCTTCCGGGAAGATCCGCGGGACGTATTTGAGTTGTTCGCCCGTTGGAGAGATCGGAGTACCCCGCGCCTCGCGCCCTCGAGGTTGAGTGAGCCGTCAAAGTACATCACCCAATGCTCGGTCGCACGGTGGGAGTAAGTAGCCGGTTCTCCCGCCACTCGCCATGAAGTCGACTAGAGCTTGCGACTTGATGGCTGTGCGTGGCTTGAAGTCGATGGTGAGGGCGCCGAGCTCGACGGCCCATTTGGAGATCCTTCCGTAGCGTCCGGGTTCCTCGGGATGTCGCCGAGCGGGTAGTCGGTGACGACGGAGACCGAGTACTCCCCGGAAGTAGTGTCGTAGCTTCCGCGAGGTGATGAGTAGAGCGTACGAAGCACGCTCGCACGGGCCGGTAGCGAGCCTTGGACTCCGAGAGAACCTCGCCGACGAAGTAGACGGGGCGCCGGACCGGGTAGGCGTGGCCGTCTTCCCCGCCGCTCGACAACGATGGCGATGACCGACCACGTGAGTAGTCGCGGCAAGGTAGAGCAAGGCCGCTCGCCCTTGTAGGGAGCCGTGAGGACCGGTGGCTTTGACGGGGGAAGTCCTTGAGCCGGGCAAGGGCTTGGTCCGCCTCTGCCGGTCCACACGTGGTGCTTGAGTAATTTGAAGAAGGAGAGACCCCGTTCTCCTAGCTTCGAGATGAATCGTTCAATGCCGCCATGCACCCCGTCGGCTTCGGACGTCCTTGATGCTCGTGGGAGCTTTCATGCCGGTGATGGCGGAGATCTTCTCGGGGTTGGCTTCGATGCCGCGCCGGGGCCGATGATGAAGCCGAGTAGTTTGCCCGAAGGGACGCCGAAGACGCACTTGTTCGGGTTAAGCTTCCGGCGGTACTCGCGTAGCGATGCGAAGGTCTCTTCAAGGTCGTCGATGAGGGTACCGGAGTCCCCGGTTTTGACAACCACGTCATCCACGTAGGCCTCGACGTTCTTGTTGAGTTGTCGCTTGAAGCGGGCCTGGATGGCCCGTTGGTAGGTAGCGCGGCGTTCTTCAACCCGAAAGACATGGTCGTGTAGCAAGACGCGCCAAACGGGGTGATGAACGCGGTCTTCTCCTGGTCTTCCTCCTTGATTGCGATCCGGTGGTACCGGAGTAGCGGTCGAGGAAGCGAGCAGGTCGCGGCCCGCCGTGGAGTCGATGACTTGATCAATCCGCGCAACCCGAAGGGGTCCTTGGGGCGGTGCTTGTTGAGGTCGGTGTAGTCGACGCACATCCTCCACTCGTTCGAGTTCTTCTTGCGGACGAGGACGGGGTTGGCGAGCCACTCGGGATGGAAGACTTCTCTCGATGAAGCCGGCGAGCCGAGTAGCTTGGCGAGCTCCTTCTTGATGGCATCCCGTCTGTCGTCGGCGAAGCGTCGGAGATGTTGTCGTTTGGGGGTAGCCTTTGGGTCGACATTGAGGCAGTGCTCGATCAGCTCCCTGGGCACTCCTGGCATGTCCGCTGGCTTCCACGCGAAGATGTCGCGGTTAGCCCGAAGGAAGCTGATGAGCGCGTCTTCCTATTTGGGGTCGAGGCCGGCCCCGATGGTGGTAGTCTTGGTGGGGTCGCCGTTCCGAGGTCGACCGACTTGGTGAGCACCTCCTCGGGTGGCCGAGGCTTGTCGGCGCCGTCGACTTCTCTGGGATGTCGAGTTCGCTTGTGGCAAGCTTCTTCGACGCGGCGTAGACCTCCATCATTGGGGTGGGTACTTGATTTGTTGAAGCGATCACCACGGCCTCTGTATCGCAGTCGTGAGAGATCTTCAAGTCCCCTTGGAGGGAGAGTACGCCAGCTGGACTTGGCATCTTGAGTACCAAGTACGTGTAGTGGGGCACCGCCATGAACTTGGCGATGGCCGTCTGCCGAGGATGGCGTGGTAGGAAGTCTCGATATCCGCGACCTCGAACTTGATGTACTCGGTGCGGTAGTTGTCGCGAGACGCCCCGAAGGTAACTGGCAGTACCACTGAGCCCAGTGGGATAGCCGCGTTGCCTGGGACGATGCCGTAGAAAGGCATCTTGCTCTTGTCGAGCATGGGGGTGACGTCAAGGTTCATCTTCTTCAGAGTCTTGGTGAAGAGGACGTTGAGCCCGCTTCCGCCGTCGATGAGCACCTTGTTGAGCTTAGAGCCCGCCACTATTGGTTTCAGGACGAGAGGGAAACGTCCTGGTTCGGAGAAGCTGGTCCATTGGTCCGCGCGGGAGAAGGTGATGGGTGTCTCTGACCACCTGAGAGGGGTCATAACCGCTGGTTCAATGGACATCACTTCACGGCGAGTAGCCTTCTGCTCCCGCCTGCTGGGTAGTCCGCCGAAGAGGACGTTGACGGTCTTCTCGGGTTCTTGGAAGTCGTCGCCGTCCTTCTTCTTGTTCTTCGATCGTGAGGGTGCGGTGGCTCCGGCGTATCCTTGAGTGCATGCCCGAGCCGGTAGCACCGCTCGGTAGTGTGGTTGCCGTTCGGGTGCCACGAGCACTTCTCCTTCGGCGGGTCTTTGAACCCGCCGGAGTTCTTCTTCGAGTTCCCTTTCGGGGGGCGCCGGATAGCCGCGACGGTATTGTCCGGCTTGCGCTTGCGGTTGGAACCCGAGAAGTTGTTGTTGTTGTTGTTGTTGTTGTTGCGGCCGCCTTGGTTTGGGTTCTTCGCCGCCGCCGTCACCTTGGTTCCGCTTGGACTTGCCGCGGATGGCGTCGTACTTGGCGTTGGCCTTGTCCTCTTCATCCGCCCAGGACGTGATCATGTCCTTGAGGTGGGGAATGGACTGGGGCGGCGTCGGCCGAAGTCCTCGAAGGTGCGGCGATGGTAGAGCCCGTCCTGGAAGAGGTCGATGACCTCCTTGTCGGTGACGTCCACGACGGTAGCGCGCTTGTCGAAAAAGCGGCGCATGTACTTGCGGAGGGTCTCGCCTTGTTCCTGCTTGATCATGGCAAGGTCCATGCGAGTACCCGAACGGCCCATGGCGCCCGCGAAGTTGCTTGTGAATTGCTCCTTCAGCTGGTCCCACTTGTCGATTGAGTGCTTGTCCAGCGACTCGAGCCACGTGAGTGGGGCTTGGTCCGGGCGAAGGGGAAGTAGAGGCACTTGGTATCGCCGTTGCCACCGGCGTTCTCGATGGAGAGAGCGTAGCATCGGAGCCACTGGATGGGATCCTCGCTTCGCATCGTATTTGGTGATCCCCAAAGGCTTGAACTTGTCGGGGAGGAGCAGGGTTGCGGCCGGGGTGAGAAGGCGGGGAAGCCGTCGCCTTCGGCGGCGGTCGTCGACTTCTTCTCGCCGCAACTCTTCGATTCTCTCGGCGAGCATCGTACCCGCCGTGAGAGGCGCCGAGGCGTGGCTATGCGCGTGGCCGCGGCCGCCGCGGGCCGCCGCCGCCCCCGGCTTTCTTGTTGGCTCCGTGGTTGGAGCCGCCGCCGTCCGCCGCCGCCGCCGTCGGGGTCGTTGCCGCCGCCACCGGCCGGAGCACCGGTGGGGGACGACTTCTCGGTTGACGTTGTCTTGTCGTGAGGGTCCGCCGGCGGTGGAGCGTCGACGGTTTGGTTCGACCGGAATGTCGCCCCGAGTACGGTTAGGACCGGGGTCGGCCGATTGCGACTAGTAGCTTCGTTGTCGCGAGGCTTAGCCGGGGGAGGTTGGGCCGACTCTCTTGTCTACCCGCATGAAGTAGGCTTCTTCGGCCGAGCTTGGCGATGACCTCCCCGGCTCGTATGCCCCGAGCCGGCGTGCGATCGCTCGTGATCGACATGAGGCATTGCTCGGGAGTGGTGTGGACTCGCTCTCAACCGCCGAGAGCTTCCGCAAGGTTGCGGATGGGAAGGTTGTCTCCGAGCCGCCGGCGTCGTTCGTTGCGCTTCCTGTTACGTTCGCGCCGGTGTCCCCGTTGGCGTCGGTCTCGTCCGCGGGGGCGTCGGCGGACGGCTCGTCCGCGGAGATGTCCTCCAAGTACTTGTCCGCGGCCGTGCCCGAGGTTCCGGGGTGTCGCCGGCAGCCATGAAGACTTGACGGTCGGGGGGTACCCAAGCTTGGCTCGAAGGTGCCACCTCGGTTGGTGTGTTTGAGTCGGCTGGGCTAGTGGTGTTCCCTCCTGGAACGGTAGCGAGTCGATGTAGGCGACGTAGCGTGAGTCTTCCTTTGTCAGCTCGGCGGGCTTGCGGTCCGGCCGGTAGACGTATCTTCGGCCGGCGTCGATCGATAACCGGCCCCGCAGGCCGGCCCCGACAAGGGGAAGCTCGGAGGAGTCATCTTCGGACTCGGGCTCCTCAGGGTCCGACCCGAAGTCGAACTCGTAGTCCGGGTTCGAGTAGAACTCGGAGAGAGGGCTGGAGTCCGAGACGCGGGGCGGGGGCGGCGTCGAGTCCGAGATGTACTCGGTTACGGGCTCCTTGCCGGCCGGCGTGGTGTAGAAGCCTCCGTGCGGGCCCGGCTGGGAACGCGGGAGCCACGCGCGGAGCGGCCGGCGTGGAGAGGGGGCCGCCTGCGATGGGCGAGGGAGCCGGCTCGCATGCGATGGCCCATGGCGACGTCGGGTTCGAGTTGGAGACGGACTCGAGCTCGAAGTCAGCGTGGAGGTTGGAAAGCGAAATTTCGCCGAACTTGCCGGCGAGCTTGCCCGTGACAACTTCGGGAAGCGTCACAAGGCCCGTCCTCGAGTCGGGTTGCATGATCAAGCGGCGCTGGAAGGAGCCCGCGCCATCGGCGTGCGGACCCGGTGCGCCGAAGACGAAGGTGTCGCCGCGGTTGAAGGCGACGGTTGGCTTGATGTGAACGGAAGCCGTCGAGTTCGCCATGTGATCTCGAGCGAGAGCCCCTACGGCGCGCCGGCTGTCGGTGTTTTGGACCGACAAGCTACTACGGGGAGTACCCGAAGTAGATGAATGTGACTCGCCGAGATCGGTAACTCGAAGGAAGAGACACGTGGCACACAATTTAGACGAGGTTCGGGCCGCGAGGTGCGTAATACCCTACGTCTGTATGCTGCGTAGCTCGGATTGATAGGGCACGATTACGGGATGGTGCAATGGTGCGCCGTGAGTTGAGATTGGATGAGGTGATCCCGAGATCGGTCCACTGCCTCGCCTTATATAGTCGGGAGGCGGGGTTACAAGTCGGAGTAGGGAAAGAGTACTAGTCGAGTACGTCTAGGAGACCTCCACACGGTGCGGAACGTGTACGAGTCCCAACCGAGTACTACTCCTGTGTTGTCCTTGTGCTCCACGCCTTCGGTGTGCCGTGTAGCGCAAGCCGGTAGTCCCGGGGGCCCACGGAGTAGTCGGTCCTGGTACCCACCGAGGTAGTGGGCCCGGGGAGGTCCATACGACAACTAGTACAAACAAGTTGTACAATACAATTAATCAAGCATCATCTTCATCAACTTACATCATTAGGGATCACATGACTAGTGGAGTAAGTAGTCTCGGGTAACGGTGAGAGGCCGACAATCGATTGATTTAAACCTTGCAAGGTAGACCCAAACACACGGTCGGCCGCCCCCGCGAGGACAACTCCCCGGGCCGTCCCCATAAATCCTCGGGTCGGGATCGAATCTTACGATCTTTGGTGCGGGCTATCCGGCATACCCCGCGAGATACCCGGAGTCACCATACACCACCGGTGGCGAGCCGTGAGAGCGAATCCCAAGAGTAGTAACGGTAGGATCCCTAACCGCCTCATTATGGTACTAGGCTTACCGGCCCCATAACCGGCATGTGCTTAGTACGTTCAAAAACTTAACCCACATAACCACTGGACCGGAGCCCAGATCCCATGCTCTTACCACGTGAGCAATCCATTTAAGGATATAGTATGATTCCTATCTAGGAACCTATTCTCACGAGTGGGGTCATCACCCGACTTGTAACGGTCCTATAGCTTAGCGACTATCGATCTATCATACTAGAAGGGACCAAAGGTACCTAGGGATCATGCATCTAGGGTTCCATTCAACTCCCGAACGTAAATGCGCAATCATTCATAGATAATTGAATAAAGAATTTGAAAACTAGGTTAGATGCACCGGAGCTTGCCTTCGTCGACTAGGTTAGCTTGGGCACCCTCGGTGTCGAGTACGTCCACGTCTTGCGAGAGAACCTTCCGCTCCGCCTTCCTCGGTTTTCGGGACCGGTGAGTAATCTCCGTCCGGAAGATCTACACGGAATGCAATGCACTTTAGGTGATGTGATAGTTTGTTGTCTTATCCAACTCTAGTTGGTCATATTCACCTTAACAAGCATCTATCTAAGTTTCCCTTTTAGGAAGGTTATTGGTTGTACATGGGTTACTCTTTTATTCCACATTTGAATAAAGGTCTTTATTGAGCTTATCATTTCATGTGAAAGCTTCATTTCATTTTATTTTTACCAACATGGTGTAATTAATATTTTTATTATGAAGTAATTTCTTATTGGTGATGATAATTAATTATCTTTTAATTATATTAAATGATGTTTTCAAAAAGGAAAAAGATTTAATTAAGGATTTTCTTTTATTCAATTTTCCCTTTAATATTAAATGGGCATTTAAGCCATTTATTAACCAATTAAATTATCAAAAATTACATGAGTGTTTCTTAAGCCTACTAGCACCTATCCTGGTCCATTGGACCCACATGTAAGTGTTGGATGCTAGGAAATTAAATATTGTGGAAAATAACAAAGGCTAACTAGTGATTCAACTTAAATGCATATAAAAATAATTAAGAATCAAAATGATCCAAACTTTCTTGTGCATATTCTCTGGTCCTAAATAAGTCCAAAAAGCCAGCATGTTCACATGGAACCTCTACTGAACTTGGGTTATTAATTTACAAAGGAAAACATGCATAAATCAAGAATAATTATCTCTATTAGTTCAAAATTCACGATTAATTCACAAAGTGTGACTTTTGACATCACAAGACAGTGTGCACAAGTTGGGCTCAAGAACATAAATATATTTAATAGGAAAAAATCATCTAAGCGATTCTTGCGGGAATGGAAAAGAATTTGTCTAGCAAAATCTACTGCATAACTTTGTGCAAATTTTGGCACAGCATCTAGTCATAGCCTAACTCACCACATATCCAAAACTTGGCTACGGAGAAGCTATACATTTCAAGTTATGACAGATCCAAGTATAACACATTTGTAATTTTCCCTGCTAAAACTATTTTGAATCTAGCCATAAGTGTATCACACAGAGGTGGGGTTTAACATCCCGAAACCTACAAAATTAGTTTGGGAATTTTCTGATTTTTCTGTGAATTTCTAGGAATTTTCTAAGACCTTGGACCGATCCGCAATAAAACTAAGTTAAGTTTCCTTGCAACTAGGCCCCTGGATTCACATCCATGCCCTCGGCGGCGGCGGGAGGGGCTCGCCGGCGGCGATGTGGGGCCGGGCTAGAGCAACACGCGGCACGGGGGTGCAATTGGCCTCACCCCGGGTTGATTGGCGGTGGTGGCGGGGTCGAGGCGAGCTCGGTGAGGGCGCGCGGCGGCGGCGGCGGCGGCACTCACGGCGGCGCGGGGAAAAAGCGACAAGGAGGCACGGGGCTGGGCAACAAGCGGGCCTTGGAGCTTCACTAGCACCCTACCGGAGCTATTAGGGTGGTTGGCCGGCGATGAGCACGGGCGGAGGAGCTCGGCCGAGCGGCGGCGGCCATGGCGGGGGGAGAGCATGCGGTGGCGCGCGGAGGGGCGCGAGGGGGGCTTTAAGTAGGCGCACGGGCACCGGGTGACACGGGGGTGACGGCGCAAGATGCTTGCCGTGCTACCGCGCGTCGAGGCGCGCGCGTACGGCGGCGACACCGCCGACGGACCGGCGGTCCACGGCGTGTGCGCGCGTACGGCGGCGCGGACGCCGGGCGCCTCGGGATGGAGCGAGCTTGGGGCACGGGACCTCGGGATGGAGCGCCTTGGGCCGGGCGCGGCCTCGGAAGGCGCGGGCGCGGACGCCGGAGCAAGGCCGGCGGCGGGCGGCGACGGCGGCGCACGGGCGCGCGCGACGCCGCGCGCGCGACGCGCTCCGGCTCTAGCGGTGCACGGGTGCTATGTTTGAGCCCTTTGTTTCTCCAAAATTTTGAATACAACTCGACCAAGCAATGAATACCAAAGTTGTAGATCTAAGTACCAGCTACAACTTTCACAAAGGCTGTATAGGGTTTAACTCTCTAGATTTGAATCTAAATGAATGCCAACTTTGAATGTCAGTGGGTTTCTGGCAACAGTAAAACCTGGCTTGCAAGGGTTTTTTCACAAATTTCCCTTCCAAATTTGCAATGCCACTCTACATGAAAGTTGTGTCCCTCAACAAGACCTACAACTTTCCCAAAGGTAGAATTTTAAGTGTTTAGGTGAATTTTGGAGAACGCGGCAAAAATTCCGGCAGACACCTGTGGACACTGGATGGCAAGGGGGTTTGACCCACCCTTTGACCATGGGTTGGCCCCACAAGTGTTTTAACTATTCACTAGGGTCACTAGGGGTGTGTTAGGGAGTTTCCATGGGTGAGGGCCCAGGTTGACCTAGGGTTGACTATTTGACCGGCTAATCATGTCATTAGCGTTAATGACGGTAATTAAAAACCTGGGGCGTCACAGCCTACCCCCCTTAAAAGGAATCTCGTCCCGAGATTCGACTTGACAACGAAGAGGTGGGAAAAAGACTCACTGTTTCGGGATTGGAGGAAGCCCGGGTACTTGGTGTTAAGATAATCCTCCGTCTCCCATGTGGCTTCTTCTTCCGTGTGATGGCTCCATTGGATTTTGTACATTCGCATGGTTTGCCTCCGTGTCTTTCGCTCTTTTTGATCTAGTACCTTTAAGGGATGCTCGACGAGCGAGAAATCCGGCTCGATCCAAGCATTAGCTTCGTGATGATCTCGTTCTCCGGAACAGGCATTCCTTTCTTCAACCGAGTTACATGGAACACATTGTGAACCGCAGAAAACCGTTACGGCAATTGGATACGGTAGGCCACGAGTCCACATACTTCTATGACTTCATAGGGTCCAATGTAGCGCGGGGCTAACTTTCCTTTGACTCCGAACCTTTGCACACCTTTGGTGGGGGATACTTTCAAATACACATGATCTCCCACTTCGAAGTGTCGAGGTGCGGTTCCCTTATCATGGTAACTCTTTTGTCTCATCCGGGCCATCTTCAAATTCTCTCTTATCACTTGTACCTTCTCTTCGGCCTCTTTAACTAACTGCGGTCCAAAGTGTGTTCTTTCTCCGCCTCGACCAATTCGGTGGGGTGCGGCATCCGCGTCCGTATAAAGCATCGAACGGTGCCATTTTCAAGGCGGCTCGATAGCCGTTATTGTAGGAGAACTCGCCAAGGACAAACACTTGTCCCAACTCTTGTCAAAGTGCAAGATGCTTGCTCTCAACATGTCCTCTAGAATCGGTTTATCCTCTCCGTCCGGCCATCCGTCCGCGGATGATAAGCGGAACTACGGAGTAGCCGAGTTCCCAAACACTCATGCAACTCGCTCCCAAAAACGGGCTACAAACCGAGTTCCTCTATCGGAGATTATAGTCTTTGGGATTCCATGCGGACGAACTATATGGTCCACGTACAACTCGCATACTCGTTGCACGGAGTAAGTGGTGTGCACGGCAATGAAGTGAGCGATCTTTGTGAGTCTATCCACGATTACCCAAATAGAATCTTTCTTCCTAGGGGTCAGGGGTAAACCCACAATAAAATCCATACTAATGTCATCCCATTTCCACATAGGTATCGACAGGGGTTGGAGTACTCCCGCCGATTTCAAATGACTTGCTTTCATCCGGTGGCAAGTATCGCACTCGGCTACATACTTGGCTACATCCACCTTCATATTAGACCACCAAAGGTTCTGCTTTAGATCTTGGTACATCTTGGTACTACCGGGATGGATAGAGAACTTGGACTTGTGAGCTTCATCTAGAATGATTTTCTTGAGTTCGGGTCAACGGGGACCACTAGACATTTTCCAAACCGGACCACATCTTGGTGATCCTTCGGGAAACAAGTATACTTCGGGTCTCCTTCCACTAGTTTTCGCCGATGGTGTGGATATCCGCATCATTGCGCTGGGCAGTGACAATCCTGTCATAAAGGCTTGACTCTGCCATCAAGGCATAAAGAATCCCCTGCGGTACCACTTCTAGGTTGAGCCTCCTCATTTCTTCACACAAGGGTTCACTGACTGGCTCTAACTCTAGGTGGTTGCAATGATCCTTGCGGCTAAGGGCATCCGCAACAACGTTTGCTTTGCGGGGTGATAGTGCACTTCTAGATCATAATCCTTGATCAACTCAAGCCATCTTCTCTGCCTCATATTCAATTCTGACTGGGTGAAGATATATTTGAGGCTCTTGTGATCAGTGAAGATATTGCAATGATTGCCCATTAGATAATGTCTCCATATCTTGAGGGCATGAACAACGGCAGCTAACTCAAGATCATGGGTAGGATAGTTGAGCTCATGGGGTCTAAGTGCTCGTGAAGCATAGGCAATGACGCGGCCTTCTTGCATAAGGACACAGCCAAGACCGGTGCCTGATGCGTCACAGAAGACTTCGAATGGCTTGGAATTATCGGGCTGAGCTAGCACCGGGGCTGAAGTTAGGTGTTGTCTGAGGGTGTGAAAAGCTTTCTCACATGCTTCACTCCACACGAATTTCACTCCCTTCTTGAGCAATTCGGTCATGGGTTTTGCGATTCTAGAAAAGTCAGGAATGAATCGACGGTAATATCCCGCCAATCCTAGGAAACTGCGGATTTGATGTACGGATTTGGGTGGTTTCCAATCCATCACCTCCTGAACCTTGCTGGGATCTACGGAGATACCATCGTGGGAAATGGTGTGCCCTAAGAATTTGACACTTCTCAACCAGAATTCGCATTTGGAGAATTTAGCATAAAGCTGATGATCTCGCAAACGCTGAAGGACAACTCGGAGATGGTTGGCGTGTTCTTCCTCGCTCTTAGAATAGATGAGGATATCATCGATGAAGACTACGACAAATTTATCGAGCTCCGTCATGAATACGGAGTTCATGAGGTACATGAAGTAGGCAGGTGCATTAGTGAGTCCGAAGGACATGACCAAGAACTCGTAAAGACCATAACGAGTGGAAAAAGCGGTTTTAGGAATGTCGCATGGTCGAATCTTGATTTGGTGGTAGCCAGAACGAAGGTCGATCTTAGAGAAGACTTTGGCACCAGCCAATTGATCAAACAGAACATCAATTCGAGGAAGTGGGTATTTGTTTTTGATGGTGAGCGCATTGAGTGGACGGTAATCTACGCACATTCTCAAGCTACCATCTTTCTTTTTGACAAAGAGAGCGGGGCAACCCCAAGGAGAAGAGCTCGGGCGAATGTAACCCTTATCTAACAATTCTTGGAGTTGGGTTTTTAGCTCGGCTAACTCTTTGGGTGGCATGCGATAAGGTCTTTTGGAAATGGGTGCGGTACCGGCTGGAGTTCGATCACAAATTCGACATCTCTGTCTGGTGGCATACCAGGCAACTCGTCAGGAAATACATCCGGGTACTCACACACTACTGGAATCTCATCAAGGGAGGAGATAATGGTCGCATAGGCACAAGAGTCGGTACCGCCCCGGAAAGGTAGGTACAAGGTAGTGTGCCCGACCGTAGGAGAGTGGATCTCTACGACCCTATCTGATATATCTAGAACCACCTTATGTTGATTCATCCATTCCATACCCAAAATAACATCCATGCTTCCCAATTTGATGGTTATAAGATTAGATCGAATAACCTTACTTCCTAGTCTCAGAGGAACTTCGAAGGTCACCAATTGAGACATAATGTCTCCACGGGCGTGGTAATTTTATAAGCGAGATTTGGTTTGTACTCTTCTTAGACCCAATTTGTCTAGTAAACTCTCATTAATGAAACTATGGGTGGCTCCCGAATCAAATAAGACCTTGACGGGAGTGTTATTGATAGAGAATGTACCCGTGAGTATCGGAGCTCCTGCGGGAATGTCACTCATAGTGGTGAAGTTCCGCTTGCCCCGGCGCACTTGCACCATGGGTTTCTTGGCCGGAGTGGCGAGGGCTTGTTTTCCGTACTGCGGTTTCGCGGGTTTGGCTTGATCGCCTGGGCTTGGGACACTCATTAATGTAGTGCCCCGGGCGGCCACGGTTGTAGCAACGGCGATCTCCAACATCACGAGGGGGTGCATTAGGCTTTGGAGCCTGCTGCTGGGCACGGCGGAACTGGAAGTTCCCGGCAGGTTTGCCCTGGAATGGCTTCATCGTCCAGCGTCCAGTTGAAGATTGCTGGGATGGGCCTGGAGCTTCCTTCTTCACAAATTGAAACTTCTTGTGTGTTCCGCTGCCTGGGGTGAAACCGGACACTCTCTTGTTGTCCCCATGGGCTTTATTCATAGCATCCTCTTGCGAGATAGCTTTATTCACGAGCTCATGGAAGTTTGCGGGCTCGAGCAGATTCAGGCGCTCATACAACTTGCCATCAAGCCCGTCGCGGAACCTCTCCATCTTCTTGGCATCAGTATCAACATGATGCCCACCGTACTGGCATAAGCTATTGAATTTCTGAGCATAGCGGTACACGGAGTCAGATCCTTGACGAAGGGCTAGCAGCTCCCTCATCTTCCGGTCCATCAGACCCTTGGGGATGTGGTGACTCTTGAAAGCCTGCATGAACTCTTCCCAAGTCACGGCATGGCCTCGCTGCATGGACTTGAAGTGGTCCCACCACATCAAAGCTTCCCCTCGCAGTTGTAGGGCTGCGAAGTTCGCTTTGTTCTCCTCAGAGCAAGGCAGCACAAAGGCAGAGAATTTCGCCTCTATGGCCTTGACCCAAGCCTCAGCTTCCAGAGGGTCTTCTGCTTTCGCGAAAGTTGGCGGCTTCATGGCGATGAACTGGGCATACGTGGTGACCTGGTTGGGTCCCTCGTGGTTGGCCCCATGTGGCGGCCCTCGGTTCATCTGCTGGGCGATCCGTCTGCTATGTCCGCAAGATCCGGCGCAAGCACCTCGGTGCGGGTGGCCATGAAAGCCCTCCGTCGGGTTCATGGGCGGGGGTGGCGGCAAGTCACCACTACCACTCGCTCCAAAACCGTTGGGAGAGCTGCGCGTGGTTCCCACCATCTGAAAAGTGAGCGTCATTAGTGAGATAACCCAAAGCTTACTTCCAAATGATGACAAGCACGATCATGCATTACCACATCTCATTAGTAATAAATAATGAGTACAGCAACAAGCACAACATTCTATAGCCACCAAGATTCATAGAATCGTTTCTCTTAATATGGTTAGGACGGTGATTGCTCAATTGCGCGGCTCCTAATCACTTCCGAACGATCGTCGTTATCCCGAATACCAAAGAAGATGGTATACGAACGAGCACTTATATGCTGGCAACGAGTGACGTTCGTAAAGATGCTTTGTTTTACCTACGCTCTTAGGAGATAAACAATGCAATCTTTGACAAGCGTGATCATTCGCAACGAATTATCCAAGGATATGGCATTCAGCACAAGAAAATTCAATTTGAAAGACAACGAAACTCACTTAAAGCATACAAGCTTAAGCATTCTTATTACACATGACAGAACAAGGTTCAACGTCATTACAACTCGATTTCGAAACATCAAGACAACACATGATACAATAGTTGCTTGGCACGAAGACGTGTTGTCAAGCCAACTACTCTAACATCTCGAAGACAACTCGATAAGATCGACATCCTACTGCTCCCTACTGTCGGCAACCTAGTTGCCCACTTTGCGGCACCACTGTACGAAGGTGACGCTAGGGGAGTCGGTAGCGGTGGTCCTGCTCGGCTCGTCCGCTCCCGGGCCGGGACACGGCCTGGTTGCTCCTCCCGGTGTGCATGTCGGGGGCGGTGGGCGTAAGGCCACTATAGCCCGTAAGGCCGCCACATGTACCTCGGCCTCCCGCACGTGCTCCCGCATCTCGGCAATGTTCCGCAAGAGGGTCGCCTCTCTATCTCGTGTGCGTCGGCATCCTCCTCTAGTGCATGGTTCTCCGCCTCTAGGTCCACGATCCTCTCGGAGGCGGTCACCTCTCTCAAGCTCCAAGCGGAACCTCCTAGCACGCGGCTGTCGTTCTCCTGCTTGCACACGGGTAAGCGTGAAGTTCGACGTCTTTGTGTCTGCCGAAAGCTGCTCCCAATCGCGCCTAGATGCCTCCAAGCGCCGTGCAATAATTCTTTGCGGTGTTAAAATGCAACCCCCGGAGTGTGAAAACCACGTTCGGACAACGGGCAAGTGTCCGAGTAACATCCAACGGCTCGCTAGGGTCGGTAGCTCCCGTAGATGGTCCATGCGGTCCAACCAAGCCGGGTCGTGAGGACTCACGGCGGAAACGGTCCAAACGGGGAAAGAGCTACCACGGTGGGGTTGTGGTCACAAAAGTCCGTCGGCACTGCGAGGGCGGCCGACTCCACGGACTCGTGCGTGATAAATCCCCGATAAATAAAACTCAGGTCAAACCAGTCGGCGTGATCTGGGTGCGGCAGCACAGTAACGATCACCCTGCAGCGGGGAACACCAAAGCGCTCAAACTCCTTCACCTCGTACGTTGGCGGGGTAAGGTAGCCTGCGGCACTGAGTGCTTCCCACGCCAAGCGCGGAAAACCCTCCCAGTGCAACCCGTTGGTACGGATCGTACCGTCAGCGTCGAACTGGTGGAACACGGGGAAATCCATCTGTACACAAAGGTAACCCATGTCAGATCTCAAAAGAGAACGGCATGACAAATGGTGAAGTTCGGCAAACTTGTGAATAACATTCATAACCCGGAAATCCGAAGCCTCAAAAAATTTTCCCCAAGTTTTCAATTTAACCTTTAACACTTTTAATTAAGCTTTTTAAGGTTGCGCACCGATCAAGGAAACAGGATGAAGGGTCCCTAACTTGGATGTGCCTAGGGGAAAAGTGAACCAACCCAACGAACTAAGATCGAAACTTGCTATCACAAGATAACTAGTTAAGGGGCAATTATTTTTAACAATTTGGTTTAATTAATCCTAGCACAAGGTAAACAATTTTTTCACAAAATTTCGGCAGCATGACGGCTAGGTATGGGAGGTATTTTAGTTTCTAAAAAGCACACACTAGCATAAACTTCCTTAAGGAACACATGGAATTTCGATTTTTGGGTCCATTTTAGTTGTTTCGATTTTTAACATGCATGCAAGACGTCCTATCCGACCTCACATGGCAATCAAGCCAAAAATCGAAGTTAGTGCCGGTGGCAAGGCTCATATTCGTCTCTCCCTATAATATCTAGTCGAGAGCTATACGGCACTCGCTTAACAACTAACGAAGCGCCGTTATGTACTGCGGAAAACGAACCTTTCGTGCCGGCACGTCACGAAAGCGTCCACATCCATTACCGTTCACTATAGAAACGGTATCCATGCGTTAAGCCGCTACATGGACGGCGTCCTATTTAAGACTCTGACGCGACGTGAGTGCCCATTGGAATAGGACTCACTCATCCCTCACGGACTTTCCCGTGGTACCATCACGTATGGCAAAACGTGACGAGACTCAAACGCGACGTGGCACCCATTGGAATAGGTCCCACTAGTCCCTCACAGGACTTCCCTGTGGTACCACCACGTATGGCAAAACGTGATGAACTAGTATGGTTGTGCGAGAATGTAAGTCTGACATAAAGTAATGTGCTGGGAGTTAGCAAAATAAACCATAGGTTAATAAGCCACCTGAAAGAACCCAAAATTCCCTCTAGGGCCTCTCGGTCTAGTTTATCCTTAGCGGACCAACGTATTTTGGAAAATCAGAAAATCTTGGCATATTTTATTCAAAAATCAGTGATTAAGGTTTATTAATTAATCTCTGGTGCATATAAGCTACGATGCCAACCGTGACAACCCGCCCGGAAAGTACCGTACTATCGCCTAAGACCGATCCACTTTGGTCATTAAGCAATAATAAAGTACCATCATATCGTAAGTCGCAGGGTTAACGCCCGTAAATCACTTGAGAGCACAAGGATCGAATATATGCATTAAAACTCACTCGAAGGCGAGTCCAGAGATACATCAACATTAATATCCAAATTCATACCCCGAGGGGTTTAATTATTACAAACCATAGTTTCTGTCACAATGAAACAGTTCAGAGTTTTTCAAAGCAGTGGAAATAACTAGCGGAAGCAAAGTCACCAAGGGAGGCCATCCATGATGCTTCAGTAGTCGTCCTCCACCCACTCCAGCTCCCAGCCGGGCGGGATCTCACCGGGCCACACATCACTGAAGGCATTACCTGGATCAACACATTATAGCAAGGCTGAGTATACTAATACTCGGCAAGTCTTACCCGTCGGTGATAACTACTTCACCCATTCTAGACCATGAAAGGCTTTTTGGCTACTTGGGTTGCTTTTGCTAAAAAGTAACAAAGAGTAGGTCCTTACTTTCACGATTTTAGCACAAGTTCTAGTAGTTTAATCTTTACTACATTAGCCACTAGTACAAACAAGTTGTACAATACAATTAATCAAGCATCATCTTCATCAACTTCCATCATTAGGGATCACATGACTAGTGGAGTAAGTAGTCTCGGGTAACGGTGAGAGGCCGACAATCGATTGATTTAAACCTTGCAAGGTAGACCCAAACACACGGTCGGCTGCCCCCGCGAGGACAACTCCCCAGGCCGTCCCCATAAATCCTCGGGTCGGGATCGAATCTTACAGTCTTTGGTGCAGGCTATCCGGCATACCCCGCGAGATACCCGGAGTCACCATACACCACCGGTGGCGAGCCGTGAGAGCGAATCCCAAGAGTAGTAACGGTAGGATCTCTAACCACCTCATTATGGTACTAGGCTTACCGGCCCCATAACCGGCATGTGCTTAGTACGTTCAAAAACTTAACCCACATAACCACTGGACCGGAGCCCAGATCCCATGCTCTTACCACGTGAGCAATCCATTTAAGGATATAGTATGATTCCTATCTAGGAACCTATTCTTGCGAGTGGGGTCATCACCCGACTTGTAACGGTCCTATAGCTTAGCGACTATCGATCTATCATACTAGTAGGGACCAAAGGTACCTAGGGATCATGCATCTAGGGTTCCATTCAACTCCCGAACGTAAATGCGCAATCATTCATAGATAATTGAATAAAGAATTTGAAAACTAGGTTAGATGCACCGGAGCTTGCCTTCGTCGACTAGGTTAGCTTGGGCACCCTCGGTGTCGAGTACGTCCACGTCTTTGCGAGAGAACCTTCCGCTCCGCCTTCCTCGGTTTTCGGGACCGAGGGAGTAATCTCCGTCCGGAAGATCTACACGGAATGCAATGCACTTTAGGTGATGTGATAGTTTGTTGTCTTATCCAACTCTAGTTGGTCATATTCACCTTAACAAGCATCTATCTAAGGTTTCCCTTTTAGGAAGGTTATTGGTTGTACATGGGTTACTCTTTTATTCCACATTTGAATAAAGGTCTTTATTAAGCTTATCATTTCATGTGAAAGCTTCATTTCATTTTATTTTTACCAACATGGTGTAATTAATATTTTTATTATGAAGTAATTTCTTATCGGTGATGATAATTAATTATCTTTTAATTATATTAAATGATGTTTTCAAAAAGGAAAAAGATTTAATTAAGGATTTTCTTTTATTCAATTTTCCCTTTAATATTAAATGGGCATTTAAGCCATTTATTAACCAATTAAATTATCAAAAATTACATGAGTGTTTCTTAAGCCTACTAGCACCTATCCTGGTCCATTGGACCCACATGTAAGTGTTGGATGCTAGGAAATTAAATATTGTGGAAAATAACAAAGGCTAACTAGTGATTCAACTTAAATGCATATAAAAATAATTAAGAATCAAAATGATCCAAACTTTCTTGTGCATGTTCTCCGGTCCTAAATAAGTCCAAAAAGCCAGCATGTTCACATGGAACCTCTACGAACTTGGGTTATTAATTTACAAAGGAAAACATGCATAAATAAAGAATAATTATCTCTGTTAGTTCAAAATTCATGATTAATTCGCAAGGTGTGCCTTTTGACATCACAAGACAGTGTGCACAAGTTGGGCTCAAGAACATAAATATATTTAACAGGGAAAAAATCATCTAAGCGATTCTTGCGGGAATGGAAAAGAATTTCTCTAGCAAAATCTACTGCATAACTTTGTGCAAATTTTGGCACAGAATCTATTCATATCCTGACTCACAACATATCCAAAACTTGGCTACAAAGAAGCTATACATTTCAAGTTATGACAGATCCAAGTATAAGACATTTGTAATTTTCCTGCCAAAACTATTTTGAATTTAGCCCTAAGTGTACCACACAGAGGTGGGGTTTAACATCCTGAAACCTACAAAATTAGTTTGGGAATTTTCTGATTTTTCTGTGAATTTCTAGGAATTTTCTAAGACCTTGGACTGATCTGCAATAAAACTAAGTTAAGTTTCCTTGCAACTAGGCCCCCGGATTCACATCCATGCCCTCGGCGGCGGCGGGAGGGCTCGCCGGCGGCGATGTGGGGCCGGGCCGTAGCAACACGCGGCACGGGGGTGCAATTGGCCTCACCCCGGGTTGATTGGCGGTGGTGGCGGGGTCGAGGCGAGCTGCGGCGAGGGCGCGCGGCGGCGGCGGCGGCACCCACGGCGGCGCGGGGAAAAGCGGCAAGGAGGCGCGGGGCTGGGCAACAAGCGGGCCTTGGAGCTTCACTAGCACCCTACTGGAGCTATTAGGGTGGTTGGCCGGCGATGAGCACGGGCGGAGGAGCTCAGCACCGAGCGGCGACGGCCATGGCGGGGGAGAGCATGCGGTGGCGCGCGGAGGGGCGCGAGGGGGGGGGGGGGGTTTAAGTAGGCGCACGGGCACGCGGGTGACACGGGGTGATGGAGCAAGATGCTTGCCGGTGCTACGGCGCGTCGAGGCGCGCGCGTACGGCGGCGACACCGCCGACGGACCGGCGGTCCGCGCGTGTGCGCGCGTGCGGCGCGCGCGGACGCCGGGCGCCTCGGGATGGAGCGAGGGCGGGGGCGAGGGACCTCGGGATGGAGCGCCTTGGGCCGGGCGCGGCCTCGGGAGGCGCGGGCGCGGACGCCGGAGCAAGGCCGGCGGCGGGCGGCGACGGCGGCGCACGGGCGCACGCGACGTCGCGGCGCGACGCGCTGCGGCTCTAGCGGTGCTGCTGGTGCTATGTTTGAGCCTTTGTTTCTCCAAAATTTTGAATACAACTCGACCAAGCAATGAATACCAAAGTTGTAGATCTAAGTACCAGCTACAACTTTCACAAAGGCTGTATAGGGTTTAACTCTCTAGATTTGAATCTAAATGAATGCCAACTTTGAATGTCAGTGGGTTTCTGGCAACAGTAAAACCTGGCCTGCAAGGGGTTTTTCACAAATTTCCCTTCCAAATTTGCAATGCCACTCTATATGAAAGTTGTGTCCCTCAACAAGACCTACAACTTTCCCAAAGGTAGAATTTTAAGTGTTTAGGTGAATTTTGGAGAACGCGGCAAAAATTCGGCGAGACACTGTGGACACTTCGGATGGCAAGGGGGTTTGACCCACCCCTTGACCATGGGTTGGCCCCACAAGTGTTTTAACTATTCACTAGGGTCACTAGGGGTGTGTTAGGGAGTTTCCATGGGTGAGGGCCCGGGTTGACCTAGGGTTGACTATTTGACCGGCTAATCATGTCATTAGCGTTAATGACGGTAATTAAAAACCCGGGGCGTCACATGTACCCTTTCGAGGGTTGAATTTTTTTCGAGCCGGGGGCTCGTGCCGCTCGAGGGTCCTCCTTACTTGGTAAGGGGCCGGGCCATTTAATGCTTTGCGGTCGAGGCTGCGCGGTTTCGCATCGCGGGCGCGCCTTTTTAGGTGCCGCGGCCGCGCGTGTAGTGGGCGACGTGGGCGGGCGGACGTGACCGCTTTGCCCGTCACGGCCCTCCCGGTTCTACACCGTGATGATTTCCCATGCGGTGGCGTGGCCGCCGCGGTCGTGGTGGGGCCCGCCCGTCGGCGAGAAAAGATTCTCCTGCCGGTTAATGCGCGCGGGACGTGCGCTCCGAGAGCACGCCGCGGCTTATAAATGCGAGGAGAGGGAAAACGGCGGTTTTTACCTTAGCGTTTCGCCATCCTTTCTCCTTGCGCTCCTGCCCTCGTCTCTTCTCGCCACCGTGCCCTTTCACCGTTGGAGCTCTTCTTCTCCTTCCCGTCCTCTGTTCTCAGCCCCCCTTGCCTTTCCTCATGGCGCCTCTTCCGCCCCTCACGATCGTCGACCCGTACGTGTGGGAGCGCTCGTCGGTGACGCGGCTGGCCTTAGGCGACCCGGTGTCCGCCGGCCGGTGGCGGCGAACGAGGAGGGCCGGCCGGCGGAATGGATCGTGCCACCGGCAGGGGACCACGCGCCCAACCCGCCGAACGGCTATGTGGTGAGCTTCACCCGCTTCCACGAGCGCGGAACGCGATTTTGCGGGCGTCTACGTTCGTGGGCGTCGCGAAGGGTATCTAGGGATCCCGGTGAATTGGGATCTCCGGATACACCTCTTCCGCGCGGAGCCGTTCACGCGGCCCGACGACGGAGCGAGAGGACCCGACGCGCGGTGCGCGCCGGCGGCATGTCGCTCGCCTTGCGGCGCGCGAGACAAGGACGACTACATCCCTTGTACCATGACGACCAACAACGCCGGTTGGGAGCGGGGGTGGTTCTATCTTCGCAACGACGAGCCCGGTCTCCCCCTACACGGGTGCTCCGGTGCTCCGGGAGAAGCCCGACTCCCCGGAGCCACGGGGTGTCCACGGTCCAAACGCGTCCTCGCCTTCCTCCACCACCGGCGGGTCGTGCTCCCGATGGAGATGCCGCTCCGCATCTTTGAGATGACGGAGATGGCGATTCCGTCGCGCCGGCGAGGTCGCGGATGCTTCCGAGCCCCCCCTCCGGCGGGAGTATGCGGTCACACGGGCGCGGAGCGCCATCGACACCCGGTTGCGCGCGGCGAGGGTCCCCGTGGGACCTCGAGATGCTCCCCACCGGCCCGCCGGTAAGTAGAATTCTTGGCCCCGTTTTTGATCTTGATGACACTTCGGGTTTCGACGCACCCTTGACGTTTTCGCTCGTAGATGGTGAGCACGAGCGCCTCGAAATCCGATCCGCCCACTCCTCGCTCCCGCGCGCTTGGTCGGGCGTCGCGGCAACGGGAGAGGGAGCGGGCGACGCGCAAGAAGGAGCACGCGAGACGGCACCGCGAGCGCCGCGGCGGCGGAACGAGAGGAGTACCGGCCGCGCGGCGGCGGGGGCTCTCTTCCCCCGGGACCGAGGAGTACTCGTCCTCGGAGGAGGATGAGGAGGAAGAAACCGGGGGGGGCCCCCCGACGGTGGGGAGCTGCCCCCGCGCCGGGCGGGTGCGGAGGCGCCCGCCGCCGGCGCGGTCGACGACGGGGAGCGCGCGCGGGCCGCGGAGGCGCCGGCGCGCGCGCGCGCGGGCGCGCGCGGCAAGTGCGCCGCGCGCGCGGGCGGGGTCCATGCGCACGGCGGAGACGGCGGGGAGGTGCGGCGGCGGCCGCGCCGGCCGCGCCGGCGTCATCCGCCGGGGCCTCGAGGAAGAGGAAGCGCGCCTTCTCCTCTTCGAGGTAAGGGGTTCACTCTTTTGCGGGGCCGCATTCCTGACAGCCAGGGGCTTAACTGTTTGTTTGTGTTTGCGCAGGGTGGTGCCGACCGTGCCTCCCCTTGCACCGGCCAAGGTGTTGAGGGCAGACGCGTCCGTTCCCACCGGCGGCGCTCGTCGGGGGCGCCGCGGGCGGGGGCGAGTGCGGCGGCTACGGCGGGCGAGAGCTCGCGGGGGCGGGCCGAGGCCCCGAGGCCACGGCCGGCGGATCGGCCCTGCCGCGCCGCGGCCGGCGGCCGTCGAGGAGCGGCGGGCGCCGCGTCGTGGCGGAGGCACGGCCCGCGGCGGCGGCCGTGGTGGAGGCGCGGTCCACCGGCGCCGGCCGTGGTGGAGGCGCGGTCCGCGCGCCGGCCGAGGAGGGCGATCCGGCGCCCGTGGTCGCGGAGGCGCGGCGGAGCGGTGGCCGCGCGCGCGCGGTGAGAGCCCGCGGCTACGGAGGCGCGGGCGGAGGCGTCGACGGAGGCGACGCGAGGGGCCGGCCCGCCGGCGGCTCCGGGCGGCGGTGGTGGAGATCCCGGACGACGACTCCCCGCCGCCGGGTGGGACCGGTGGGTGAGCTTCCCCCACGTTGTCCCCCGAGTCCCAAGAGGGGGCCCTCGTGAGGCGGCGGGAGGGCCACATGGTGGCGAAGGCCGAGGGCACGGCGCCGAGGCCTCGTCTTCCCGCGCCGGCCGCTCCGCCCCGGTAGAGGGGTTCGCTGGCGACCCGCCCGCGTTCGCCGATGCCGAGGGGGACAGGAGCTATGGGGAGAGCTCCGTAGCCACGGCGCTGCGCTCAACCGAGCGTTAAACGAGGCGCTGAGGATCCACGGCGGCCCCGCGTGGCGCATCTTCCAAGTGAGGCGCCGTTTCTTGTTCCTTTCTTTTTCTCGTTTCTGCGCGCGATCCTTGCAGCATGGTGCTAACGGGTTTCGACTTGTTGGTGACAGGAGCTCGAGCACCGCGCCCGTGACAAGTACGGCGCCTTCGACCAGGCGAGCGCCGAGCTCCGCCAGCTCCGGGAGCGGTGCGACGCCTTCGACGCGCTCGCCGACGCTCTGAGGACCCCGGACGGCGGGGCGTCGTGCGGGCCATGGCCCCGCGCGATCAACTCCATGAGAGCGCAAGGCGGGGACCCGGCGCGCCCCTCCAGCCTCGAGCGGGTATGCACGGCCCTCATCGACCGGGATGAGGCGCTCGGCCGGCGCGGGCGGACACGGGAGAAGACGCGCACCCCGGCGGCCAAGCGGGAGGCGGAGGTGGCCGGCGTCCGCAACGACAACACGGAGCTCCACTCGTTGCTCGGGGGGGCGCGAGGCTCGGCGAGCCGGGCCGAGGAGCGGGCGCGCGCGCGCGCGAGCGAAGGCCAAGGAGGCCGACGATCCGAAGGCCGCCCTTGACGCCAAGGCCGCGGCGCTCGCCGTTGCGGAGGACCGGCTCTGCGCAGAGCGTACCGCCCGTCAAGGGGGCCGAGGGGCGGCTTCGGCGAGAACAAAGCCGCCCTTGCCGACGCCGGTGCCGCGCCGGGAGCAGAGCGTGTCGCCCGCGAGGTGACGCGGGGAAGTCACCGGAGGGCCGGAACACGGAGTTCTCGAAGCTCGAGGGCGAGCCGATGGTGCTCGCATCACAAGCGCGAGCCGGGGGCCGGCCCTCCGGGAGCAAAGCGCTACCCTCAAGGGCCTTGAGCAGGCGGCCGAGGGCCGGGGCGCCGCGCCCTCGAGGTGGAGAAGAAGCGAGTCGAGGCTAAGTTCCCGTTTTGCCGGCTTTCTTTTTTAGAGGGTTCGCCCCCCTTTTCTAATCCCTTTCTTACCGGCAACTTCGGGCTTGCGCACCGCGCCGGGGCACGCGGCCGAGCGGGCCGAGGCGCTGCGGACCTCCTACAACTCCTCCGAGCAGAGCCGCCGGAGTTGCGCACCGCGCCCTCGAGACCGCCGGGGCCGTGGAGGAGGGCGAGGCGCGGCGGGGGAGCTCGGCCGGCCGGCCGCCTGCGCGCCCTTGGCGGCCACGTCACCGGCGCATGCGCCGGCGCCGCATCTCGGCGTCCGAGAAGGCCCTTGGGGTGGTGCGATCTCACTACGAGGTCAACTTCGAGGCGCGGGCGGAGGGCTACGTCGTCCCCGAGGGTGTTGAGGACGAGGTGGCGATGGAGTGCGTGGACGCGCTAGCCCGCCGACGCCGCGGGGCGCTTGCCGAGGCCTTCGAGGAGTTCCTCTTCCGGATGCCGCCGATGCCGCCGCTCCTCCCGGCCTCGAAGACAGCTGGGCACTAGGCCCTTTTTGTTCATGTATTAGTGTGCTGGCCGTGTGGCCTTGTAAATAAACAGATTACTTTGCTTCGAACATTTGTCAATGTGAAATGATGTCTTTTGCATTATCGCGCTTTTTTGTTTCTCCTTCTTCCTGAGTAAATTCTAGTTAAGGGAGTTCGATTTTCGCTGGTGGCCTGCTGGGTTGGAGGCAAGAGAGAAGGGCCGTATCCTCGCGGAGGCGTAGGCTATCTCTGGCTTGCGCGTCCTTCCTGCTAGGCTGCCTGCGCCCTGTTCGAATCTTTGCTCGAGGTCGAAGCAGAAACATACTTAGCGCGTGTGAGTTGTTTCTTTTTTGCGAAAAAATGGGACCATTTTTAGGAGGGGAATGCCCCCCGTAGTAACCCCCGAGGGTAACTTGGGTTTCAGGGGAAAGCCGAGTTGCCCTTTTTATTAAACTGATGATGTTTACACGGTTGTCACCAACTGGGGTGCTGGTTACGTGGTTTTACAACGAAATACTTGGAAATCCTAGCTAGGGGTAGAAGCGACGTAGCTGTTGGATGTTCCAGGCGTTGGTGAGTTCTTCGCCGTCCTCGTTGGCCAGCTTGTACGTGCCGGGCTTGAGCACTTTCACCACGACATAGGGTCCCTCCCACGGAGGTGATAGCTTGTGGCGTCCTCGTTGTCTTGGCGTAGCCTTAGGACCAAATCCCCTTCGCCGAAGTCCCGCCGGCGTATTTTCCCGCGCCCGGTAGCGCCCGAGGGATTGTTGATATCTTGCGGAGTGCATCAAGGCCACGAGACGTGCTTCATCCAAGCTCGGTCCAGGTGAGTCCTCGCGGGCTCGTCGGTTGGCGTCCTCGTCGTAGCCTCGGACCCCCTGGGTGATCCGTACTCTAGGTCCGTGGGGGAGGACGGCCTCTCGCGCCATGGACTAGAAAAAACGGGGTGAACCCGGTGGCTCGCTTGGGGTGGTCCTTAGGCTCCACACGACCGCTGGTAACTCCCGGAGCCATTTCCGACTAGACTTATTCACTGGTCGAAAATTCGGGCTTAAGGCCTTGTAGGATCATGCCGTTGGCACGCTCTACTTGGCCGCTAGTCCGTGGGTGTGCCACGGTGCCCAATCCACACGGATGTGGAATTTGTCGCAGAACTCCGAGAATTTCCCCTGCCCGTGAAGCGGGACCCGTTGTCGGTGATGATGGAGTTTGGCACTCCGAAGCGATGGATGATATCGGTGAAGAACGTCACCGCTTGCTCGCCCTGAGATTCGTAATGGGGCGCACTTCTACCCACTTGGAAAACTTGTCGATCGCAACCAACAGGTGAGTGAAGCCCCCGGACGCCTTCCGCGGGGGCCCGACGATGTCCGGCCCCCCACACGGAGAACGGCCATGTTATGGGGATGGTCTGCAGGACATGAGCGGGAAGGTTGGACTTGCGGGCGTAGAACTGGCACCCTTCGCGGGTGCGCACGATCTCGGCCGGCGTCCGCGACCGTGGTAGGCCGCAAAAGCCTTGACGGAATGCGTTGCCTACGAGGGTGCGGGGCGCGGCGTGATGGCCACGGATCCCCGCGTGGATGTCCCGCGAGAGCTCGCGCCCCTCGGGGATGGGCACGCATCGCTGCAGGATGCGGAGGCGGCGCGCTTGTACAGCTCGCCGTCGACGAGGGCGAAAGACTTGGCCATCCCGGCGATGCGCCGGCCTCGGCCGGTCCGAGGGGAGTTCCCCTCGAGCCATCCAGGCGACATACTTGTCGCGCCAATCAGCCTTGACGGGGGCTGGCTCGACATCCATCACATCCGCCTCGTAGGCGCCATACCCCTCGAGGAGGGAGAGCACGTACGCCTCGTTTGAGGGGTCCTCGTCCATGGGCTCCGTGCCTCGCCGGATTCGAGGGAGCCCCGAGGGTTCTCGCGTGTCTCTACGGGTGAGGCTCGAAGGTGACGGAGGGCCGGGCGATGTCACGGGCAAAAACGTTCGGGGGGGACGGTAATCCGCCGGACGCGATCTTGGCCGGCTCGTCCGCCTCCTCGTTGTACCGGCGGGGTACGTGATTGAGCTCGATGCCGTAGAACTTGTCCTCGAGGGCTCGCACGGCCTTGCGGTACGCTTCCATCTTGTCATCGTGGCGGCTCGCATTCTTCATGACTTTGTCGGTCACGAGGCGTGAACCCCCCCGCACGTCGAGGCGCTTGACGCCTATCTCGATGGCGATTATGAGGCCGCAAAGGAGTGCCTCGTACTCAACCATGTTGTTCGATGCGGGGAAGTGGAGGCGTACCGCGTACCGCATGTGCTCCCCGAGGGGTGACACGAAGAGCGAGGCCCGCGCCCCGCCCTCGTTTTCATCACCGAGCCGTCGAAATACGAGTCCGGCCTCGCTTGGATCCGCGGCGGTGGTAGGCCGTGTGTCCGTCCATTCGGCGATGAAATCCGCCGGGATGCGGGACTTGATGGCTTTGCGCGGGGGCGTAGGCGAGCGTCTCGCCCATCGGCTCCACCGACCACTTGGCGATCCCCGCCCGCCGCGTCCGGATTGCGGATGATCTCCCCTAGCGGGAAGGGGAGGAGACCACCGTGACGGGGTGGGCCTCGAAGTAGTGGCGGAGCTTGCGCCGTGCGAGGACCACCGCGTACGGCGGATTTTGGACTTGAGGGTAGTGCGTCTTGGTGTCGGACAAGACTTCGCCGATGTAGTAGACCGGCCGTTGGGACCGGGGGGTGTGCCCTTCCTCCGTGCGCTCCACCACGATCACGGCGGCGACCACACGGGTGGTCGCGGCCACGTAGAGCTGCGGGGGGCTCGCCGTCTGCGCGCGGCGTGAGGATCGGGGCGTGGGTCAAGGATGCCTTCGGCTTGTCGAGCGCGTCTTGGGCCTCGGCGGTCCAGGAGAAGCGCTCGTGCTTCTTGAGGAGGCGATAGAGGGCAGGCCCTTCTCGCCGAGCCGCGAGATGAAGCGACTCAAGGCGGCAAGGCACCCCATCACCTTCGAACCCCTTTGAGGTCCCGAATTGGGCCCATTCGCTCGAGTGCCGCAACCTTCTCGGGGTTGGCCTCGATGCTCCGTTGGGAGACGATGTATCCTAGGAGCATGCCTCGTGGCACTCCAAAGACACATTTTTCGGGGTTTAGTTTCACCCCATTTGCCCGTAGGCGCCAAACGCGATGTTAAGATCGCCGACCGGGTCGTCCGCCTTCCTGGTCTTTACGACGATGTCGTCTACGTACGCTTCAACCGTTCGCCCGATGTGATTTCCGAAAACGTGTTGCATGCGGCGTTGATACGTTGCGCCGCGTTTCGGAGGCCGAACGACATTGTGACGTAACGAGAACATCCCGAACGGCGTGATGAACGAAGTCGCGAGCCGGTCGGACTCCTTCATCTTTATCCGGTGATACCGGAGTAGGCATCAAGGAAGCAAAGCGGCTCACACCCGACTGTTGAATCAACAATTTGATCAATGCGTGGCAAAGGAAAAGGAACTTTAGGACATGCTTTATTAAGACTAGTGTAGTCTATACACATCCGCCATCTCCCGTTCTTTTTCTTTACAAGTACAGGGTTTGCTAGCCACGTTGGGTGGAACACTTCCTTGATGAACCCGGCCTCGAGAAGCTTCCGCGGCTCCGCTTCGATAGCCGCCGCCGCTCCTCGTCGAAGCGGCGGAGCCGTTGCTGCACGGTGCGGGAATGAGGCAGGATGTTAAGGGAGTGCTCGGCGACCTCCCTCGGGATGCCTGGCATATCCGAGGGGCTCCACGCGAAGATGTCGGCGTTGGCGCGGAGGAAGTCGACGAGCACCACTTCCTATTTTGGGTCGAGGGTGGAGCCGACCCTCAATGCCTTGCCCTCGGGGGCGGCGGGGTCAAGGGCACCTCCTTGGTACCGCTCCACGGCCTCGAAGTTGCGGTGTGCTTGGCGGTGGAGTCGAGGTCCTCATTGACCATCTTCTCCAAGGTGGTCACCAGCGCTTCATCCAGCGCCAGCGCTTCGCGTGCTCCACGCACTCGACGTCGCAGTCGAATGCGTGCTCGATGGACGAGCCCACGGTGATGACGCCGTTCGGTCCCGGCATCTTCATCTTGAGGTAGGTGTAGTTGGGGACCGCCATGAACTTGGCGTAACAGGGCCGCCCAAGTATGGCGTGATAGGCGCCCTTGAACCCCACCACCTCGAAGGTGAGCGTTTCCTTGCGGAAATTCTTCGAAGTGCCGAACCAAGCGGCGGGTCGATGCCGAGGGGTTGGACGCGCTTGCTCGGCGCGACGCCATGGAATGGCGTTGTCTTGGGCCGCGGCTCGGTCCAACCCGATCCCCAACGGGCGTAGCGTATGTGCGTAGAGGATGTTGAGGCTGCCGCCCCCGTCCATCGGGACTTTTGAGAACCGTGCGTTCCCAATAATCGGGTCGACCACCGGTGGGTGCGGCCGGGTTGGGGATGCGGTTCGGGTGGTCTTCACGGCTGAAGGTGATGGCGTCCTCCGACCAGTCGAGGAAGGAGGGAGGCACCCTCTCCGTGGCGAGGACCTCGTGCCGCTCCCGCTTGCGCTGGCGGCTCGACATGTTGAAGGTTGGTCCCCCGAAGATGAGGAACACGTTCTCCACGGCGGGGAAGCCGCCTGCGTCGCCATCTCCTCCGTCCTTCTTGGCCTCTGCGTCCTTCGCGGCGGCGCGGCGTAGAATTTCTTGAGCATGTCGCATTGCTCAAGGGTGTGGTTTGCGGGGGTCTTGTGTATGGACATGGCTTTTTCAAAGCATGTCGTCAAACACCCCCGGACCTCGAGGGGCCGGTCGAGGGCCTCGTCGAGCCGGGTCAACGGCAAGGGCCTCGGCGTCATCGCCGTCGCGCCCCTGCTCGCGCGCCTCGCGGCGCGGCTTCTTCCCTTTCTTGCCCCGCTTGTCCTTGGGTGGGGCTCTGCGGACTTGTCGCCCTCCGCGGGCGCGTCGTCCGAGCGCTTGCCCTTCTTGCCGTCAAAGATCGCCCCCACGGCCCTCTTCTCCGAGGCGAGGGCGGTGGCGATGTCGAACGGCTCGTTGGAGTCCGCGGGCGGGGGCCGCGTCCCGGCTCTCGCATGAGGTCCGGACACGTGGTGCCCTCGAGGAAGGCGTGCACAATCTCAGATTGCGCCACGCTTGGGAGCTCCGTACAACGCTTGGAGAAGCGCCGTATGAAGTCCGGAGCGACTCGCGGGCTTCTAAGTGCGGGAGCGCGGGTCCCGGGGAATTCCTAGGGCGCACGTACGTGCCCTGGAAGTTGCCCACGAATGTGCGGACCGGATCATCCCGGTTGTGAATGCGGGCGGCGGGCGGTGCTCGAGCCACGTCGGGCCGAATCGCCGAGATGTAGGGGCAAGGTTGCGGATGATGACCTCGTCGGCCGGTGGCCCCGCCCAGCGGCACGCCGGGCGGTAATCGTTGAGCCACACGCGGGGATCCGTCTCCCCGTCGTACTTGACGATGGTCGTGGGGGTGGCGAAGCGTTGGGGGAAGGCCGCCGCGCGGATCTCCCGGCTGAACACACGGGTCCCCGGGGGCTCCGGCGTCGGAGAGCGGTCCTCATCGGCCGTCGTAGCGCCCACCCCGTCGAGGGTGGTAGCCGCGCGCCGCTCGCGCATCCGCCTTGCTCGTGCGCCGAGCGTTGATGACGTTGCGAGCGTCGCCGTCCCGGCGCCTGCGCGTGTCGAGGAGCCGCTCCTTGGCCGGCGTGCGTCCCGGGTTGGCGGGTCGCCCCGCCGCTTCACCTGCATGGACCGAGGGTTCGCCCCCCGCGCGGCCCCGTCGCCTCGCACGTCCCCCCCTGTTGGCGAATGCGTGATGCCGAGCTCTCGGCCTGTTGGACGGCCGCTTGCTCGATGAGTGCCTGCACCTCGCGGTGCAGGTTTCGCGCCTCGGGCGTCGAGGGGGCGGCATGGCCCGCGAGCGTTGCGGCGGCGATAAGCTTCTGGCTCGCCCGCGGAGGCGTGTCCCGGGTTGTCGACGTTGAAGTTGGCGTTGATGCGGTCGCGGGCTGTTTGCCCAGCTCCCGCGCACGCTCGCCGCGCGCGGAGGCTTCCCCAGCCATTGAGGCGAGGAGCAACCGCACCGTTCGATACTCCTCCGCCGCTTGGCCTCGAGTTCACGAGCACGGGCTAGCTACGCGTCGATGTCGGCCCCAACGGGGGTGCTCGGCCCCGCGGCGGGCGCGGAGCGATCCCCGGAGCGGGCGTGACCTCTTCGTCGCCGACGCCCACCGCACCGGTGGCGTTTTTGCCGGGTCGTTGGCGATGAGACGCGGCATTCCCCGCGCGGGGTCGTAGCTCCCGTGCCGGAGTCGTCGGAGCGGCCGAACCGCAGTCCGTGGCGTCGAGGAAACACCGAACACATCGGGTCGGCACGCGGGAGAAGTCCCATTCCGCGTATCCGTGCGGGTTAGCGGGCGGCAACACGTCAAGGGGAGCCCGGGGGACGACTCATCGCCGCGGAGGTGCCGGGGTCCCACGGCGACGAAGACGTGACGGCCGGGGGGAACCCCGCGCATCATGGTGTTGACGTTGGCGTTGTAGGCCGTCGTGGCACGCGCGGACCGATGGGGAAGTGCGGTCGGAGACCGTGCGGCCCGCCCCGCCGGGGCGGTGGTTGCCGCGCCGACGGGTGCGCCGCGTTGAGAGGCGGCGCGTTCGGCCTTGCCGCCGCTCGGACCGCGCCCGGCGTGAACGCCGGCCGGAGCGGCGGCGACGTCGTGACGCCGACGGGCTCGCGGCATCCGTGCCGGCGGCGCGCTGCGTCGGCACGCGCGGCGGGGACCGAGGCGGATCGCGGCCCGGCGCCGCGCACGGAGCTCCTCACGGTTGGTGAGGCGCATCGGTAGCCATTCCCCGTGGCCCGAAAGTTCGGGCCCCCGAACCGGATTTCAAACCCGGCGGGGAGGGGGTCCGAGCCGCCCATGGAGTAACGCACGCCGCGGTACTCGGTGCGAATCACCATGGAGGGGGTTGATGGCGGATTGACCTTGGGCACTCGATTGCCCCACGTTGGGCGCCAGCGTCGGTGCGGAATGTGGTCCCGACACTAACCGGTGATAAGCGCCAAGGTCTATCCCTCTATGGTTGATGCTAAGCAATCGGGAGACTCGTAGTTTATCTGGTTCCCGCCGAGGGGCCGTACATCCAACGGCGGTGTGCTCGAGGCACTATATTGCTCGGCACGGGGGTGCCCGTAGTGGGGCGGCTACAAGCAAGGCGGGAGAGGAAGCGTGGCTTCCAAGTCCCTGGGGGAGTGGCTGAAGATATTGTGGGAGAATTGGAGAGCGAGTGCGTGATGTGTTGCGTGTTGTTCTGCATTGTGTCGTGTCCTCCTCCCGTCCCCTGCGGCGAGGGGGTTCGTCTTCCTTTTATAGGCCAAGGAGAGAGCGAATCACATGTATGCCGCGCTATTTAGCTACATGGGGAAGTGTGGTGTGCTATGCCGTAGAGTAGGCGGCCGCCTTGACGGTCCTTGCCGCGATCCGGCCATCATGGCGTATCTTGTACCCGAACGGTGGTAGCTTCGAGGGTAGGGGGGCGGCGGACGGCCGTGATGTCTTCGGGGCGGATTCGAGGGAGTTGCGACGTCGGTCCGTACGAGACACGGTGGCGGTGTAAGGCGGCGTCCCGTTCCCGCACGCTCCACGGCGTCGGAGGCGCGCGTTGCCACGGTGCCGGCGTGGGTTTGTACGCGCGGGGGCGGCCACCATGCCGTTAGCGGTGGCGGGGATGGTGCCCCGCCGGCCCAACGCCTTGACCTAACCCCCGCAGTCACGGGAAAGTAAACCGAGGGTGCGGCCGCCCCCTTCGAGGGGCTTGGCGCGTTAGCCGCACGGAGTAGGCGGCGCGGCGTCACGGGACCGGCGCCGGCCACGTCGCACGGTCCCCCACGGTGGCGGGGATGGGTTCCCTCCTAGGGAGTTGGTGCGACGAGAACCGGGCGCGAGCCCCGGGCGCATGATGGCGCCGCCCCCGCCGTTGTCGAACATTAAATGCCCGTGTACGGGAACGGGCGTGCGCGTGCGGAGTGCCCTCGAGCGAGGCGGAGCCTGCTCGAGGGCGGCGCGGACCCTCGAGCGAGGCGGAGCCTGCTCGAGGTAAGCGCACCCCCTCGAACGGGGCGGAGCCCGCCCGAGGGAGGCGTGTGCCCTCGAGCGAGGTGGAGCCTCCTCGAGGGGATCTTTGAGTGGGCCGCTTTGGTGGGCCGTCAGGGCCACCGTGGCGTGGACCATGCCCTATGTGCCGAAGCGATGCGCGTTTGGTTTTGGCTTGTTGCGGGTTTTAAGTGGGGATTCCCCAGTTGTTTAAGGGGACCCCTAGGACCTGTCCCCGACAATCATCAAAACAATAGTGAAACATCTCAAATCACTTCATGCAACATCGAATAACACCGAATGAAAACATCTCAAATCACTTCGTGCAACATCGAGATAGCACTAGATGAAACATCTCGAAACGCTTCATGCAACATCGGAAACGCAGCCCCAAGGCTCGCAATATCTTCCATGCCTCCCTCATGTCGCAACGTTGAAACACCCCGATCTACTTTTGCAACATCCGCACGAAACACTTGCATCATCCTTATGAAACATCCGAAACACGTAGAACACACGCTTGCAACATGCGCAAATCTTGTCGCACGCCATGAATATCTCCTCGTCGCCGTGATCGCTTGCCCGCTTCCTCAAGCCATCCCCCTGCCGCTCGGCGTCGAGGGAGCCGCGGGAGCCTCACGCCGCCGCGAGCTCCGTGTGCGGGCGCCGCCGCCACACATAGAGAAGAAAGGGGGAGGAGGAGGCCATGGGCGGCGGCGGCGCATCCGGCCCGTGGGGGCGCGCGGTGGTGCATCCGGCCGGGGGCGCACCACCGCCGAGGAGAGCCCGCCGGCGCCCGTCGTTGCCGGTGGAGGAGCTCTGTTTGCTGGAGAAGAAGAAAAAAGGAAGAGAGAGAAATGGTGAGCGGTTGACTCTTTCTTCCGTGGTGGAGAACGAAGCGTCCGATTTTTTTCTCCTCCCTCCGGACGTCTGAGTCCAAGCATTACCGTAAGAAAAATCATACCCACGACCGGTCCATTGGACACGTCGGGCCGCAATTTTCGGGTTGAGCTCGGCTTTGGGCGGGCCTGGTTATGCGTTTTATAGTGTAAAATACTTGAAAAACAGCATTTTGTATTGGGTGATACGAGGGTCACGAGCATTAAATATCATACCACATCATCAAATTTATGATGAGAGAGGAGGGAGAGTGTCCTGGAATAAGAGACGAGGGCCATCAACATGACCCTCACCTGGCACAGTTCTTAAGATTATGATCTTGGTAACTGTGCGATGACCCTCTCCACTGAGACTGACCTAATTATGTTATGAGTAGACAACGTCGTGCTACAATAACCAATCTATAATAACGGATCAATTAGATTTAATGGATTCATCTCACAATTTTCGGTCTGTTCATGTAATTATTTTTGTAACTAGTAGACCTCGAAAGAGAACCCAAAAGTTTCACCTCACGAACTAAATTGGGTCGAAAGCTCTATTTTAAAATTTGTTTTTTACAAATGCATATATATTAAGTAGTCAAGTTACAGAAAAGTCCTCTAAAGAAGACTAAATTACAACAAGGTCTAAAGACCGGATAAGCACAATAGAAACTTCTAAAAAGTTGACGATGACGAGGTTGCCGACGAGGGGTCGTAGGGGCATCGATGGCACATACACCAGGGTGGAAGGCCATGCAAAAGTTACGATTAAAGGTGGGGCGATAGAGCTGACGGAGAAGAGCATTCCAGACAACTGAAAGGTAGTTAGATTGTTGCCACCAGAGGTAGAAGATGAAGCTCCAAATTGAATTCTTGGTGATCACGAAGACGTCGAGCCAGCATTGGATGACGAGGTGCCTTAGGAGAGCTTGGATTTGCAAATATCATGGCTGCTTGGTGGATAGCGTGGCAGAGTGGAGCGGCGGTGGTGGCGAGTCGGTGGAGGGTGGATCAGTCGGGGAAGGGTGGATCTCGGAGGTGAAGTGGGAGCGGTGCAGACGAAGTGGAGGAGAGATCCACAAAGCGTTGGAGGGATTTATTCATACCGACATTGGAAGCAACAACACCGGCAACAAAGAAGTCGAAGCAGACGTCGGCGACAATGAAGAGGGCGACTGCTCACCGGAGGTAGCTGCCACAAAGGGTTAAAGCCATATATGCACCAAAGAAAAACTACTAAAATGTCGCTAGAGGGGAGGAAGGGAGGGGTGGGGCCCGAGCGGGGTGGCGCTGGGTCCTGAGCGAGAGCGAACCATTTAAAATGAAAAGTTTATTTTGACAATTATCACTTATTTTTAGTTTCTACATGGATAAATTTACCATTAACATTTCCAGTGCAAATCAGTTTTAAATTAAAATGTTGTCCAACAGATAGAAAGCATGATATCACACATTAAAGAAATATATTAAAATGACTTCATAATTATTTTCATAAGTCAGGAGATGGCGAGATGCATGTGTTGACACCTAAATTTGGCAAAAGCCGACTCGGGCTAGGCAGGCCGGTTAGACCGGGTCCCAGAGGCGGTCTAACCGGGTGCGCTGTAGCCGGTCCGGCACGAGGTGCCAGGCGGTCTAACCGCCCCTGGGGGCGGTCTAATCAGGTTACTCCGATTTCGGGTAGAGTTAGGAGTTTAGCTTGATTCCGAGTTGTAAAATGCTATTTGCAGGGCAAGACCTCCCACCCTATAAATATAAAGGGCCGTGGCCGATTGAGAGCTATCATCCAATCGAACATATCAAATTTTATCTTATTTTTTCCAAATCCCAGCTTTTCCAACCTCTATTGCTCTCATCCTTCGTCTCCACGGTGGTTGAGGGAGTTCTGAGTGGCCTGCCGATCTCAGGACAACCCTAGGCGCTCTGTTCCCGATGGGGTCCCTCCCGGAGCAGCAAATCTAGGTTTTTCGGCGTTCCTCCTGTCCAAGGCGGTTAGACCGGCCCCCCAGGCGGTTAGACCGGCCCGTGCTGGGAGGTTCGGCGAGTTGATTTCTGGCGACCGTGTGATCTAGTGCACTTGTGTGTTCGACCGGAAAAAGCGTCAACACATTTTTGGCGACTCCGCTGGGGAAATAGATCTGGTTTCACAACCGATCTTTCGATTTTTGCATGGGATCACAGTGCGACATTGACAAGAAAAACGTGATCATGGTGAATATCGAAGAACTCAGTGAAGAAGACCGAGAGGAAGTACACGGAGGCGCAGGAGTACATTAAGCGGCAATTTCTCTCTCGGCGCCAAAAAAGATCGTTCGAGCAAGGTGACACTCACGCAAGATTTCGAGTTGCCGGCGATCAAGCCGAACAAGGACAAGGTTGAGGTAATACCCACCGTAAGTCGGGCATCCCCTCTGATCTAGTTACGCAATTATCTGCTATTACTGATAGATTTGAACGTGTGTTTAATGATCAGAGTAGTTTGGTAGCTAGTGTTGTTACTGGCCTTGAAAAAATAGAGGGTAAACGTGTTATTAATATATCTAATGATGGCATCCCTCAAGTAGATTCACAAGGGGTTCTGCATTCGACCACGTCGGCAGCACAGGAAGCTTCACCTGAAGTTCATCTGTATGGAATGCCAATAGGGTGTTATCGGGGTGTTGACGGTTAATATGTTGTATCAAAGTTCGTTTAGACTTGCAAGCGGACAAGTCTCCCGTCGTAGTCAAGGGACCCTTCTTCCCTCGAGTGGTGAACCCAAGGTATCGAATCCGTGGAACAATGTGCAACACAAGGATTCGATCTAGTAAAGCAAGGTAAGCTATATTTTGAAGACAAGTTGCATCTAATCTACTAACTCATAAAGGAAACACATCTAATATAATCTACTAAAGAGGTAGCAAGAGAAAGCAAGAGATACTCGATCTAGAGAGTCTAGATCATACTTATGTTGTAGCTCCAAACGAGATAGATGAAGATAGAAAAGCGAATCTCATTAAAAGCATCTTTAAATCGTGGCCTCCCTTCCGACTCCGAAAACGCCCGCCTTTCGAACCCCCGTTCGTCACAACGTATCCCTATTCATGTGGGTAGTCTAGGGCGAGTTCGATAATAACAAGTTGAAATCACTTGGTCGGTCCGGTATGCACCTCTAGCCACTGCGGCTACAAGAGCACCCTATGTAATCTATCTTAAGTATAGATCGTAGAAGAAGCAAAACCAATAAGAAAAAAAAATCATCGAGAAGGCACTTGATCGCTAGAAATCGGATTCACTATAAAAACTTCACCATGAATGATTACATGAACAAGATCACCACCGGGATCCTACCTCGATCTTGATCCTTGCTCCGGAGCTCCGACGTGGTCTTCCATGCAAGGTTCCCACGTCGCCTAGGGAAACCCTAGACAACTAGCACGACCCTCATCTCCGAGATGGTGTCCCTCAAGCTTCTCGGCTCCTCGGCGGTGGATGACGAATTAGTTGATGTGTGGCTCTCGGTCAGGGGGCTATAAATAGCTCGAGATGCAACTAGGTCAAAGGGGAGGCCGACTGAGCCCCGAAACAGCCGGGCCGGTTGGCACGGGCTGGCCGGCCTGGGCCCATCCAGGCCCAGCCCGCAGCCTCTTTTGCGTGGTGTCGGTTCCCGAGCTTCCTAGATCCTTCCCCCTTCTTCATGTAGGCCTTTGTCATCAGTTTCTCTCCGAATTGGACATAGCTCCTTGTCTTGCAAGATTCGACACTTTTCTGGTTAGGTCCTCGAGTTTGTCATCTTCTCGGATCAAGTCCCCGACTTCTTGGAGTTAAGTTTGCTTCGTTGCATGACTTGTACGGGGCTTCAAGGTCTTGTCACAAGGTGCTTGATGAACTTATCCCGAAAGCCTTGCTTTCAACGTTAAAACCCTGCGTAAACACTAAACTCCAAAACCGACATGCACAAGTGAACTTGTTATACCACGGGGGTTAGTACCAATGGATAAGATACAAAAGTCATGCCAACACCAAAGGTAAACTCATGGCTAGGTTGACGGATTTTCACCGTCAACAGCTCCCCCATGCTTAAACCTTGCTCGTCCTCGAGTAAGCCTTCGATGGATATCATCGTTGCCCTTCATTGTTTAAACCTTGCACTTGATCGTATATGAGAAAACATAATGCTCTCAAAAGTTTAGTTCGTTAAAGTTCCATAATGTACTAGGCTTCATCCCTACGGAGGGTAGATATTTAATTTAGCTTATCCCACAAGTATTAACATGCTCCCAAAATTCAAATGGGTCTCGTAAATTTTGAAATAAAGAACAAGATGAAAAAGAGCTAAACCAAGTTCACAAATTTAAACCACCTTGCATTTTTCTCATGAACTCTCATCTCATCTTGTCTCTCAAGCCTATTTATTCTACTCCTTTCCCTCTCATAACACATACATATGTGGTAGGCATTATTTGGAGCTTTTTGGGAAAGTTTAGTCCTACCAAGATATTATAAATGAGATGTTGTCAAAACAAGACAAACTTCTCATGGTGTTACCGAGACTCGTCAAAAAGGTCATTGGAAAATAATGTTAAATCAAGGAGGGGAAAGAAAAAAATACACACGCTTGAGATAGGTGGACATGTGCAAATGGCAAAGAGTGATATCGAGGCACAACGGAAGTCCTCGTTATCGGATTGCACATGGTTGGAAAATGAGTATGGATCTTTTAATCTTGAAACCTTGAAATTCCTAATGCACTTTAAAGAACCGGGAAGTTCACTTTATTTTATTTTTATATTATACATACTCATATTTTTTCTTTTCTCATTTTTTTCTTTACACTCACTTTTTTCTTTCTTTTTCTTTCTTTATTTTTTCTCATTTTTTTCTTTTTCAAAATTTTTTATTTGCTCCCCTTTGAACTCTAAAATTGCATTGTACCTACCTCCTCCCCCATGCTTAGACGTTGCTCGTCCTCGGGCAAAGAGGTGATAGAGATAAGGTAGGTACCGGAAATACTTTTCCTTCGGAGAGATACTTGAAATCTTCAATAATGGCATTGTCTTGCTATCTTCCTTGAATTGATGATCCATACTCAACTATAGGTTGTGGTCAAGGAGGTGAACACAAAAGATGATATTTGGTTTTAAGGATGGATATCCGACGAGGTTTGTGGGATCTCCGATGTGGGGATACACAATGCACGGATAGAAAGGCTAGCAATAAGATAGATACACAAAAACGGAATGACCAAAGCTTCTTAGTCTCGGGCCGGAGAAATCAAGGCCTGAAATAACTCACCCAAAAATAAACCTTGTATACTAAGTTTTTGCACTCAAATATTTATATGGCTCTAGATAGGTAGAGCAACATGCAAGAGGTATTTATGACAAGGTTAGCATTACTTTAAAGAACAAAAATAAATCATCTTTAGTCCATCTAAAACTTGAGAGACATAAAACACTATGGGTATTTATTTTTATCATAACCTCCGCTAAAGATTAAGCTAGTATTTAGATAATTTCAAATTTGTATTTTAAGAGAACATTAGGTTAAACATGCATAAAACAAATACAAAGATAAACAAAGCGGCAAGTATAATCATATATCATCATGGCACAAACTTTGTAACTTTACTAATGGTAAAAACTTAGTGGTGACATTATTCATGATGAAAATAAACACTAAGACACATGCTGAAAATAAACTAACACACATGCTGAAAATTTAAATAAAAACTAAAATCACTACGCATACATAGGCGCATACAAGCCGAAAATTAAAGAAAAGGGGGTAAAGGAAGGATAACTAAATCTCCTCCTCTCTCTAATCTTCCGCCGGTGGTTGATATTAATAGTCTTGGTTGTTGCACCCTTACTCATAATAGGATTGCAACGCTTCTCCTATGAATTGTATGACGGTGCTAAGTGAAGGTTTCAAAGCTCATAAGCGATGTTTGCATTTCCTTCACCCATTTGGTTTGCATTGGTTTGGATGGCTGCAATAATTTGCATGTTTCTTGCAGCGTATCCTCCAATGATGGCCACATTTTGTTGTGGTTGAGGAAGATGTGCATATGGCTCCGTAAAGGCTATGTTGGGCACCGCAAAATTTAGTGGGGGCATGGCTGCACCACTCCCCCATGCTTACATTGGTACATCACCGTATTAACTCGGCGGCACCGGGGTTCCTCCATAACTTTGTTGTGCACCTCCTTCTTGGGCCATAGAAGATCTTTCTCTTATAATCCTTTTCTTTTATCCTTTTCCTTCGCCAACACAAGAAGTCCTTCCTTTAACCTATTTTCTTCCCCTCAAGAAAAAGTCTTAATCTTCCATCCGATAGGGGCAAATTTACTTTGGCCACATTAAAGCCTCCTCTCTCATCTTCACTTATATATTTGCTTTCTTCATATTCTCAAATCCTAGGGAAGTCCCGGCTAAGAGATGATTCGGGTTCCTTGCAATACCCGGTCTTAAAGAGATAGCCAACATGGAGAGGTAACAACCCGATCTCCCGAATCCGATGTTGCTCACAACACCACCGGTTGATCATAGGTGAGTGGGGTTGATTGGCTTCTTGGCAATCAAAGCCGAGTAAAGCCAATTCAACTCCGTGTTGGTTATCTTTGTCTCTCTTATTCTCCCCAAAATCCTTTTGCACATCCATGAGTGAAACACTTGGATGATGGGGTTCCGGATAGCATTTCGTCGTTGATGGTCTCCTCCCGTGATCATACTCCAAAAACCTTCCCATGTGCCTCCATGCACATCCACTTGTTCCTAATACATAAGGAACCGCTTGTTTAATAAAGATAGGAGACACTCGCCCATGGGTCTACGATACTAGAACACGCAATCATTTTGAACATGAAAACCAATCTAATCTATCGGGGGTTGTGACCACGGTTTCGCCCTTTCCCTCCTCTCGTACTGTCACTACGCGAAGGTATTCATGACTAGACCTATGATGGACACGATGTGTTGAATGGATCCAAGCAAGCATTGGGGGCTCTACTCCCTTTACGGCATGATAGCTAACCTTAAGCATTAAAGTATATTCAACACAAGATGATAGATAGATAATCCAACAAAGTATGATTACATATCAAGATCGATTACAACCCATGGATGAATAAGGATATTATCCTATCAAGGTGCTAGACATAGCACCGTTGATCAAGGTTACCCTTACGACGGTGTCTTCCTTCTTCTCACTTGTGGGCTCTCTCCAAACGGAATGAGAGACTCAAGCACTCCTTCATCAAGGATATGCGCCATGGTCATGAGAATTTCCTAGGCAAATTCCTTGTGGGTGTTTGCCGACACTCCGTTAGAGAATTACACTGGTGTCCCGTATGAAAACCCAATATGTGGAGAGCTTGGTCGTCGAAGTCGACGTTCGCTACAAGCCTCTACTCAAGGCGAGCGAGCTTCTCCTCCTCCTCCCCCGTCATGATGACATACCCCTCGGAATACCGCGGAGCGTATGGAGGTGGAGCGGATGATCGTGTAGAGTGGCGAGGTCGGACGGGCGGCTCCTACATATGTCCTTGAGGTTTGGTGAACCTCATAAATGAGTTTCGTGTAGCCCTCATGCCACCGAGGAGAAGAGTGTCGTTCCTCCTCGGTGGTGTCGTGTCCTCCTCCATACTCCGAGGAGACTCGGAACCGAGTGCCTCCTCGAAGTCGATGATGGCTTAGACGACAATGATCCCTTCTTCTTCGGTGAAAAGGCTTGTAGTTTTCTTCCATGATTGCAGCACTCTCCCTCACAAATTTATATCCGGGGTTTTCAACCGGTAACAAGGTACACGGATATTATTTTGGAGTCCGGACTTTGAGTGGATTAAGGATGTGTTTTGTTGCACGAAACAAACGAGGTGGATGGCTAAGTCTAAGGTGGTTTCGGACTACAAACTAGAGCACACAAACAAAGAGCTGGATGGGAGGCTTACCTCTCTCCTCCTCTTGGCTCGGTTCTTCTCTAGCGCACCATGTTGCTTCGTGACCGCATGCACCTTCAAACGTTCCCGTCCACTCCTTCGCTTGCATTATTTCTCCTTTCACTTGATGATATTGCTTTGAGTTACTTCCATACTCCCTTGCCTCACATGCGTCCATGATATTCCTACAAAACAAGGCCTTGGCTGCCCCCCATGCTTGTACTTTGCATGTGGTTTGATAATATATGTTGGAGGGGCATCACATGATGTATCACAGTGCATGTATGGTTAAGTTAACTAGATTGCCTCCCTCTAAGCATGTTTTAATGCTAAGCACTCCTCTAATTTCGAAAATTAAAAATAAATTCAGAGATGTCAATGAGTTTAAATACAAATTTAGAGGAGTCTTTTAAAGCATTAAAAACAAATGTAAGTCGAAAAATATTTCCGACTACTTTTATCTTGGTCTTACCGGTATTGTTTGCTTCCATTAGTTGAGAGCAAGCTTTTCCGGCTTGATCATGGGGGCATAGGTTTAGGTTCTAATTTTGATTAGATAAGAGAGAATGAAATAAAATTATGAGGTTTAGAAAAATTCTAATCTTAGAGAAACCAAGGATATGGATTTTTAAACCAACCAAAAGTCAAGTTTCTATGTTCACGCGAGTCCTACCACATGCTGAAATTTAAATAACATCTAGATACAAGTCGTGGCTCTACTCGTGTGTTTTTAGCATGTAAAACAAGTCAACCACAACATCATAAAGAGGATGAATGGTTGAGATAGGTTCTGATTTTTTTTGGTTTTTGGTTTCTCGAAAAAGAAGCAAACAACATAGGATGGTTCATGTAAAGGGTTTATGATCAAGCAAAATATTGAACCAAGAACTATGTCTCTAACATTGTTCAACCATTCTAAGTCTAATGTTTTGCGTAGTAAAATTCAAAAACTAAATTATTAAAAAGACTAAAAAACATGGAATCGGGTTGTCCTCCCGTAGCTTATTCTTGACTCGACGAAACAAAGTTGCCTCCCACCGGCGCTTCGTTTACGGTCCATGGCTAGACTTCTTCACTTGATTACTTCGGATCAATGCTCTTTGCGGGCATTGCAATCTTGGGTACCCACTTCCGCACCATCTTGGGCACGGGCTTATCCTTCGGCTTAGTCGTATTTTTGGTCTTCACAGTCGGCTTTGTCCTTTGGTCTTGACGGATGCAACAACTTCCTTCATGTAGTGGCTCGGCATCTCAAACTCCAGCTTCTTCGGTCGTGATCTTCATGGTCTCCTTAGTGTGATCCTCCATCTCTCCCGAATGAGTTTGAGTAGCCTTCGCCATCTTGGGACCTTGGAGTTGTCTCGGAAATTCTTCTTTGTTACCCATCGGGCGCCCGACAAGTTGTCCCACTTGCGTCTCTAGCATCTTCATCACGATGAACACTTCACGTATAGAGCTTCCGACCTCCGTCACCTTGTCATCTAAATTCTTCAATATTTTCTCCATAGCCTCGAACTTGGCGTCCTTGCTGATCTTAGCTTGCTCGTCCATGAAGTCCTTGAATTGTGTACAAAGAGGAACCAAATCTTGGATGGACGAACTTGCATTAAATCGGGGTTACCTTGGACATGGTCGTGCTCCTCACAATCCTCACATGTGGATCTTGCCTTGGCAGCCTTTAGGTGTTGAGCTTCTTTCTCTATCTCCATCTTCTCCATCCTCCTCTTAAGTAAACTGATATGCCACTCACGGAATCCGGCTCGTATGTATTCATTGAAACGCTCCAAAGCCCTTGCAATCGTCATGCGGATAGTTGAGACCTTGATCTTGAACAGCCTTTCGGCGTCTTGAAGGTTTATGATAGGTAGATCGGCGATGTCCGGGGTGCATAGCTCGATCTTGCGCTCCGTGGTTGAGGTTGATCTTCCTTTGGACTTGGAGGTGGTGATTCCCTTGGAGATTTTGACGGTCCTTCGACTTTGGCTTTTGGATCTAGGCTTTCCAACCCTTTAGCTTGTGTTGCACGTCTCCTTTGCTCGTAAAGTTTTCCGGATCATCCACAAAAAAGTTTGGGTTTCTTGGAGAGGTAGCCAACCATCTCGGTTAAGGTTAGCAATAAAACAAAAATCTAAAAAGAAAAGAAAAATTAGGGTTAATCAAAACTAGATTAGATTGATTTTTTTTCTTTTTGAGGATGATCAAAGTTAAGAGATGCAAAAGAAAATCAAAAGAAATACTTGAAAAATAAGCGATACTAGATCGGATCTTGATTGCTTGTTCCCCGCAACGGCGCCGAAAAAGGGGCTTGTTGACGGTTAATAGTTGTATCAAAGTTCGTTTAGACTTGCAAGCGGACAAGTCTTCCGTCGTAGTCAAGGGACCCTTCTTCCCTCGAGTGGTAAACCCAAGGTATCGAATCCGTGGAACAATGTGCAACGCAAGGATTCAATCTAGTAAAGCAAGGTAAGCTATCTTTTGAAGACAAGTTGCATCTAATCTAGTAACTCATAAAGGAAACACATCCAATCTAATCTACTAAAGAGGTAGGAAGAGAAAGCAAGAGATACCCGATCTAGAGAGTCTAGATCATGCTTATGTTGTAGCTCCAAACGAGATAGATGAAGATAGAAAAGCGAATCTCATTAAAAGCATCTTTAAATCGTGGCCTCCCTTCCGACTCCGAAAACGCCCGCCTTTTGGAACCCCCGTTCGTCACAACGTATCCCTATTCATGCGGGTAGTCTACGGCGAGTTCGATAAGAACAAGTTGAAATCACTTGGTCGGTCCAAGTATGCACCTCTAGCCACCGTGGCTACAAGAGCACCCTATGTAATCTATTTTAAGTATAGATCGTAGAAGAAGCAAAACCAAGAAGAAAACAAAATTATCGAGAAGGCACTTGATCTCTAGAAGTCGGATTCACTATAAAAACTTCACCATGAATGATTACATGAACAAGATCACCACCGGGATCCTACCTCGATCTTGATCCTTGCTCCGGAGCTCCGACGTGGTCTTCCATGCAAGGTTCCCACGTCGGCTAGGGAAACCCTAGACAACTAGCACGACCCTCATCTCCGAGATGGTGTCCCTCAAGCATCTCGGCTCCTCGGCCGCGGATGACGAATTAGTTGATGCGTGGTCGTCGGTCGGGGGCTATAAATAGCCCGAGATGCAACTAGGTCAAAGGGGAGGCCGTCCGGGCCCCGAAACAGCCGGGCCGGCCGGCCCGGGCCCATCCAAGCCCGGCCCCCGTGGCCTCTTTTGCGTGGTGTCGCTTCCCGAGCTTCCCGGATCTTTCCCCTTTCGCATGTAGGCCTTTGTCGTCGGTTTCTCTCCGAATTAGACATAGCTCCTTGTCTTGCAAGATTCGACACTTTTATCAAGTCCCCGACTTTTTGGAGTTAAGTTTTTGCATGACTTGTACGGGGCTTCAAGGTCTTATCACAAGGTGCTTGATGAACTTATCCCGAAAGTCTTGCTTTCAACGTTAGAACCCCGCGTAAACACTAAACTCCAAAACCGACATGCACAAGTGAACTTGTTATACCACGGGGGTTAGTACCAATGGATAAGATACAAAAGTCATGCCAACACCAAAGGTAAACTCATGGCTAGGTTGAAGGATTTTCACCGTCAACACGGAGCAATTTCCATTGCCTAAGCTTACCCCGGTTAGATCGCCCCCAGGCCGGTCTAACCGCCCTGTCTGGCCAGATGGTCATGGCTTCGGATCAGTCGTTGCCTTTGTCGATTGTGCCTAGTACATTGGTTCAGAGTCAAAATAATGTTTATGGTACTGTTTCACCAATGTATAGCACAATAGCTCACACATCACCACCTATCCGTAATGTTGCTACATCTTATGGTGTGCCTAATGATGTGTTTACCGACTTGCATCACATACAAAATCCTAATCAACCCCCAGTGGGTAACTTAAGAACAACTGCAATGCAATCTCGGTTAGCTGCTAGGAATGAATTGGCTCAATTTAAGGAAGAGATAGCTAACATGATGAAAAATAAACTCGGTGTTGATATGGGTAATACTAGATTGTATAAAAACCCATATAGGACTAATTTTGATTATGTGGTTTTTCCCCTCGGTTGGCGTATGCCTGATTTTGTTAAATTTAGTGGTGATGACAACCGTACAACCTGGGAACATATTAGTCAATATACTGTTCAACTAGGTGAAGCTGGTACCTTTAATTCTTTAAAAGTTCGCTTGTTTTCATTGTCTTTGACTGGTACCGCTTTTGCTTGGTTCTCTTCATTAACTCCCAATTCTATTGATTCTTGGGATCAGCTAGAGAAAAAGTTTCATGATCACTTCATTAGTAGGAGCTACCAACTAAAATTGATAGAATATTTAACATCGGTTAGACAAAATAAAGAGGAATCAATATCTGATTAATGCTTTAAAGAAGTTAAAAACCGTTGTTTTAATTTGTTTCTTACTGATTATGATCTTGTTGCTAGAGGTTTAAGACCTGCTATTAGAGATAGATTAGAAGGTGTAGAATTTCATACGCTTGCTAATGTGCTTGTTAGAGGTATGGCACAAGAATTAAAACTGAATAAAGAAAAAGAACACTCTAAACCTCGTCGGTCTAATGTGCATGTTGTTGAATATGATTCTGATAGTTCAGACGACGAGAATGAAGTGTATGTTGCTGAATTTGTGTGGCCTTCAAAGTCTAAAGCTAGTTCTTGTGCATATCTTAAACCGGCTACTAAAGGTCGGCAAGAAGAATTAAATTTACTTTTGATGTTTCTAAATGTGATCGTATATTTGATGAATTACTTAAACTTGGAAACATTAAAATTTCTCATACTATGCCTCCACTTGATGAAATTAAACGACGTGCATATTGTAAGTTTCATAATTCTTACTCTCATGCTACTAATGATTGCAATGTGTTTCGTCGTCAGATACAATCGGCCATTAATGAAGGTCGTTTGATGCTTCATGAGATGCAAGTGGATAAGCAATCTTTTCCCATCAACACTATGGAGTAGCAACAGTCCAAGGTCTTGGTTCGGCCGCATCAAGTCGAAGCTACTAATGGCAAGAGCGTGATGGTCGGGGAATCTAAGCCCGATTTGAGGGGAAAAGAGTTGACAAGAGAGGTGGCATATGAAAAGACCCCTGATGGCAGAGAAACTTTCAAGATTACTCTCAAAGCTTCTGGACACGGGGGGCAAGGATCGTCCACACCGTTTGGTCAACACACAACGAGCCTGTCTTGGACAGGGCGGTTAGACCGGGGGTACAGGGCGGTCAGACCGCCCCTGCACATGGCCGCCCGTTGGGGAAAATGGCCTTCGGAAGCCCCGTCTACGTCCGCCGGCCGACGGTTTCGGCTCACGTGTAGCTTCGGCCGCACGGGGGAGTTTTCGCAATGTCGGTTTGACGGAAACACTAATGCTACTTGAGTTATGTGAGTTTTGTCGTGCGGGGAGCAGCCCATCCGAGCAAGCGCCGACCTTCGGTGCCGAAGGCTCGAAGGAGCCGGGAGTGCCGCGCGTCGAAAACACCTCGGGCGGAGCCGGGAGGCGGCACGGGCGAGATGTCCCGAGAGGCACGACGCGACCGAGCGAGATCCTAGGGTCGCTTCGCTACCGAAGGTGCGGTGCACCGTGACACGTGGCCGCCGCGGACGTGTAAAGAGGGCACCGTACGGGGCGGAGACAAGGGACGCCGCGTGTAAAGGTGTTTCGGTCGTACGAAGACACGCTGGAGGCTTGTACGACGAGGGGAGTTACTGTTATACCCTTGTAAAGTGTTTAAAGCCGTTTGTCAGGAACGAAAAAGGTGTAATTGAGGCAAATGACCATACCCAAGGGTCTCCTATAAATAGTGAACCCCTTGTAATGAAACGGACACACTGTAATGAGAAGAGAGCACCGAAGGCCACCGCCGGTCTTTCGCCTTCGGTCGCTAAGTGTTCGCTTGTCGCATTTCCGGTTCCGTTTAGTGTTTCCTCGTTTCTTTTCTCCGTCTAGACTAGTAGAAATAGCTTCGGGATAACGGTAGAAGAAGGGTAACGTTCGGGGGGCCGTTGTGTCGGCGTTCACTTTCGGGCCCGATTCCCACCAACAGTTTGGCGCCCACCTCATGGAAGATTCCAAGGCCGCATGGTGAGGACCCGATCGGCGAGCGCCGAAGCCACCACGGCTCGGGCGTCAACCCCTCCGCTTGCACCGAACCCGCCAACCTGTCGGCTTCGGCCATCCGGCCTTCGGCGGGGACCGGTGCCGGCCGAGCGCTCCGAGGTCGAGCACACCGCCTCGGGGATGTTCGAGGTCGGCCTCGAGGGGCCGGGAGCTTCGGCGCAAGACATTGAGGCCCTCCGAAGGATCCGGGCTCTCATCGCGGGCAAGACCGTAGCGGCCCGGAAGCAAGAGCAAGAGACGTGCCCGTCTTCGTCGCAAGCGCGGCGCGTCCCGGCCAGCCAGGACGAGGCTCCACCGCACACCGCCCCCGACTCCATCGACTTCAACATCGAGCGGTGCCGAGCGCTACCTCGCTCCGCCGCAAAGCCGCATCGCCGGCGCATCGCCGCCGCATCAAGCCATTCCTACGCCACCCGCCCCAACATCGACGCCTACCGCGCATGCCGCGCGGTGGCCCGGCGGCATGCCCGGCACACCCCGCAGGCCATGCAAGCTTAGCCCGGATCGGTGGAGGCGAGCAGAAGGACACTTCCGAAGGGCAAAGCATCGGCCACCGCCGAGAGAGGGGCAGCACGGGAGCACTTTGCACCCAATGACGCACCGCTTCGCAACATCGTCCCGTGTCCCCGCTCTCGGCCGAGCTCGAGAGTGCGCCGTGGCCCCATCGTTTCAACGCCAATACTCGCCCCGCATGACGGTGACTATGATCCCAAGGAGTTCCCGATGAAGTTCGAAGTGGCGGTGGAGTCCAACGAGAGGCGATGCCACTACGAAGGCAAAGGCTCTTGTGCTAGCACTCAAGGGAGAGGTTCAGTATTGGTATGCAAACATACCGAAGGGGCACATAACATCCTAGTTCCAGCTGCGAAACAAGTTGCTATCCAGTTTCAAGGGCATGCAGGTCGAAGAGCTAGACTCCAATGACCTCGTCAACATGTGTGTCCAGGGGGACAGAGAGTCACTGCAAGAGTACATGCACAGGGTTGTCAAGCTGACAGCGCGCGCGCCCGGGGTGTCCGAAAGCAGCATCATCGACGCCATCGTTGGGGGCCTGAGGGTTGGAAACTGCCAGGATGTGCTTGATAGAGTCAAGCCGAAATCTCTGCAAGAACTCTTTGAAGTCATGCAAGAATATTGCAAATCCAACAAAGGCCGCCGCCGAAGGCTTGACAGAGCCAATGCGGCGAAGAAGCGAGAAGCAACGGGGGCAAGGTGGGACCAACCGAAGGGGTGGCAAAATCAGCCACCGAAGCAAGCAAACCGTCGATCAACAACGTATCCGCACCCCCCGACCGGAACCGAACCGGAGTGGTGGCGGGCACAAGGGAGGATACAAGAATGGCAGAGGGCCGAAGCCGCAAAGAAGAAAACCCACCTCGCCGAGGCGGCGGTGAGCAATTTTTTTCGTTGGCTCCATGGGATCGATGCCCGATCACACACACACCGGTGCCCCTCGGCGGTCAAGATGAAGTTAGAATGGGAAGCCGAGGAGAAGGCGAAGGCGGCGGGCATGGTTGTGAACCACGTCATGAAGTACCGAATGCGGGCCAATTTAGGGCCACCGCCACCACCTTACCATCACCAATCCTTCCGGCCTTCGGCACCCGCGCATGCATTCCACCCACCGCAAGTCGTACACTCCTTCGGCGCCGCCGCCGCCGCCGCCCCCTCCCATGCACGCGCGCAAAGAATCGTCGGTATTCGTGCCTTCGTGGCCGAACCCGGCCCGCTCACCATCATACGCATTACACCCGACCACCACCACCTCCACCAAAGCAAGAGGCCCCCGATTCTAGCGGCTCGAGAATGATGGGCATGGTCAACATCATCAATGCAATCTCCGGTGGGTCCAATGAGCCGGTGCACGAGACGAAGAGGCAACAAGAAGACTACTACCGAAGCGTGTCGCACATTTGCTCCGCAAGTACTTTCATTTGCCATGGTCCCATATCCCAATAACTTTCACGGCGGTGACATTCGGCCGCAACACTACCCTCACAATGATCCGCTCGTCATAAGAGCAAACATTGGCAAGAACACGAAGTACTACTTCGGCAATGACGTGGGGAGTGTCCCGGTGGGCAACGACGGTTCGGCGGACATTTTGACCTGGCAGTGCTTCTCCGGCATGGGCTTCAAGAAAGAAGATTTGAAGAAAGCAGAGCACCCGCCGTACGGCTTCGGCAACAAGAGGATCGAAGCCCTGGGCAAGATTGACGTCAATGTGACCTTCAGTCAAGACGCCACTATGAGAACGGAGGTCATAACCTTCGATGTTGTTGACTTTGTGTACCCGTACAATGCCATCTTCGGCCGCAACACCATCAACAAGTTTGCGGCCGTCATCCACCAAGGATACCGCCGATGAAAATACCAACGGCAGCGGGGGTGATTTCGGTGTACGGCAGCCAGGAGGAGGCCCGAAGAGCCGAACGCAAAGCACGTCGGTGCACAACAGACGAGTCCATGTCATCAACGAAGATGAGGGCAACGAAGCTGCGGTAGTCGAAGAGCAGAGGGCCGAGGCCCAAATGAGACAGTCCATGAAAGGGGCCGAAGCCGAGCGCATGAAAGCGGTCGATGTCACGAAGACAGTCCCCTTGTGCGCGGACGTGCCAAGCAAGACCATCATGATAGGCACCGAAGTCAGCGCGGAGGACGAAGGCAAGCTCTTGCAGTTCCTTCGTAATAACCAGGATGTGTTCGCATGGTCCAAGTCGGATTTGACGGTGTCCACCGCTCGGTCATAGAACATGCTCTGAACACCGACCCAAAGGTCAAACCGAAGCTGCAGAGGCAGCGGCCGATGTCGGGGACGGGGGTCAAGTCCGCGGAGGCAGAAGTGCAAAAGCTGCTCGACGCAAGAATCATAAGAGAAGTGCAAGACCCCGTCCGGGTGGCCAATGTGGTGATGGTGCCGAAGAAGAATGGGAACATGCGCATGTGCATTGACTTCACGAGAACTCAACAATGCATGCCCGAAGGACCCCTACCCGCTACCAAGGATCGACGTCATCATTGATCGGCGGCGGATGTGATATGCTGAGTCTCCTGGATTGCTTTTCTGGATACCACCAGGTGTGGATGCGCAGGGAAGACGAAGCTAAAACTGGGTTCACGACCCCCTTCGGCATCTTTTGCTTCGTCCGGATGCCACAGGGCCTTCGCAATGCCGAGTCAACTTTCAACCGCTTGATAAAGCCGATTCGGGCAGCCACCGGGGCGCAACGCCTCGGCCTATGTTGATGACATCGTCATTATGAGCGAAAGAGAGAAAGATCACATTGCAGACCTGACTGAGACCTTCGACAATATGAGGCGAAACGGCCTCAAGCTCAACCCAGAGAAGTGTATCTTCGGCATCCGGAAAGGGCAATTGTTGGGATGCATGGTCTCGAAGCGGGGCATCCAGGCAAACCCCCAAAAGATTGAAGCTCTACGAAGGATGCGGCCCCCGAGCAGCAGAAAGGAGGTCCAGAGACTCACAGGCAGAATAGCTTCGCTAAACCGCTTCATCTCCAAGGCCGCTGAACGAAGCCTACCCTTCTTCAAGGTGCTTCATGCGAACTCAACCTTTCAATGGGGCCCGCAGCAACAAAGCAAGCTTTCGACGACCTCAAGAAATACCTCGAAGACGCGGCGGTCATGACCAAACCATCGCCGAAGGCCGAACTATCGTTGTACATTGCAGCAACCGACACAGGCAGTTAGTGCGGTACTTGTGGAAGAACGGAAGGGGGCGGATGCCCTAAAACAGCTCCCCATCTACTATGTCTCCGAAGCCTTGAGCGGCTCCAAACTCTTCTACTCCAAAATGGAGAAGATGGCATATGTTGTGGTGATGGCAAAAAGGAAGCTAAGCATTATTTCCAGAGCCACAATGTATCGTCCCCACGGCTTTCCCCTCTGGGGGACATGTTTGAGAACAAGGAATCTACGGGGAGAATGGGCAAGTGGGCCACGAGTTGGCGGAGCACGTCATAAACTTCGTTGCGCGCAAAGGCAATAAAATCTCAAGTCCTCGCTGATTTTGTAGCCGACTGGACGCCTTCGGCGCCGAAGGGGGAAGCCATAGTCACGGAGCCAGTGTGGGAAGTTCAATGCGATGGTGCATATTGCCATCTTGGGTTAGCGGCAGCAGCTAGCCCCAAAGTCCCCTTCGGGCATCAAGCTTCGCTACGCCCTACGGCCGAACCGTGACAACCGCACAAACAACGTGGCGAGTACGAAGGCTTGCTGCTCGCACTTCGGAAGGCCGGGGCCGTGGGAGCAAGAAGACTTGTCATCCCGACGGACTGCGAACTTGTCGCCGCCCACATCGGGAAAACTTACAAGGCAAAAAAACCCGGCATGATGAAGTATCCGCAGTCGTCCGAAGCATGGAAAATTTTTTCATCGGTATCACAAAGGCAAAGCTTTCCCGTAAACTACAACAAGGAAGCCGATGCTATTGCGAAGGCAACCGCTCGCTTGAACCTTTGCCCCCGGATGTGTTCTACGAGACAACAATCGTGAAATCCGCCGCCGACGAAGCGGCGCCCCCAAGTTTGTGAATGCCATACGAGTGAGGATCGGCGCGCCCTAATAGTGGCGGCGGTCGGGGGTTACTACGAAGTCGAAGATGGTGTCACCAATAAGAGAGTGGCCATCAAGGCGAGAAACTACCACCTCATTGACGGCAACCCGTACCGAAAGGGGGTGTGCGCCCCATTGCTAAAGTGCATATCGTGACCGAGGGCAAGCAACTACTCCATGAGATCCACAGTGGCATGTGCTCACATCACCTCGGCACGAGGGCCTTAGTGCAGAAGGCTTTTCACCAGGGTTTCTATTGGCCTTCGGCGGTCGCAGACGCACATGACATAGTGCGCCAGTGTCCAGAGTGCCAACGCCATGCGCCTTACAGCAAGTTCACATCAAACGAGATACAACTGATACCACCAGTGTGGCCCTTCGCTCGTTGGGGTATTGATATCCTCGGCCCGCTACCCACGGCACCCGGGAATTACACTCATGCGGTAGTGGCGGTCGAATACTTCTCCAAATGGGTTGAAGTGAAGCCATTGTTGGGCATCACTTCGGCCACAATACAGAAGTTCTTCTGGCAGAACATCGTATGCCGCTTTGGTGTGCCGCACGAAGTCACCGTGGACAACGGCAAACAATTTGATAGTACCGACTTCAAGGAATTCTGTACGTACTTGGGGACCAAGCTGTGCTTCGCTTCGGTCTACCACCCGCAGTCCAATGGGGCGGTGGAGCGGGCAAACGGAGTCATCTTCGCCGGCATAAAAAGGAACATCACCGATCTGCCTAAGAGCAAGTGGGCCGAAGAGCTACCGAGGGTGATCCGGTCCCATAATACCACTACATCTAGGACCACTCAGTTCTCGCCTTTCAAGCTGTTGTACGGGGAAGAAGCCATGTTGCCCGAGGAACCGTGTGCGGGCACTTGGAGGGACACCCCTTCCGGCGACGAAGACCTCAAAGCTTCGGTTCGGAACATTGAGGAGGTGCGCTTGCAAGCGGCGACAAACTTGTCGGCTTACCAAGATGAGACCGGAGGTGGAAAAACAAGAAGATCGGACCGAAGCTCATACGGTCGGGGGATGCGGGTCTTGCGTAAGGTGCCGAAGGGAAAGCTGAAGGGCAAGATGCACAGGAAGTGGGAAGGCCCATTCATAGCAACCACGACAGCAAACGAAGCAGCATTCAAGTTGTGCCGGTTGACCGGCGAAGAAGAGCCTTACACTTGGAATGTGGACATGCTTCAGAAATACTTCGTCTGAAGTCGCTGTGGGCAGCTAGTGTAGATTGAGTTACAGTAGTTCCTTTTTCTCTTTAGTTATGTTCAGGAGTTTGTAACATATGTACATTAAGTAGTGGGGGACGTACTCTTTTCCTCACGGGGGAGGCTTCGTGGTTCCCCTCCGGACCCACGAAGCGTGAGGTTTTTAACAAGGCGGCCCTTTGTACCCCGTTTCGACGTGTAATATAAGTCAGTGTTCCCCCAAACCTTCGTGCCCAAAATTTTTTCCTTTTCCGAGCATGCTTTCGCAACGCTGTCGAAGCTATGCTACCCCCCCCCCCCCCCCCCGAAGGGGGGCATAGTCTTCGAGGTGGCCTTCGGCGGGGTAAGTGACGACGTGGGCACGAACCGCATTGGGTGCGCCCGAGCCAAGCTCGTCACTTATCGTCGTGACCGAAGATGAAGTCCACTTGACGCGGCATGAGGCCCCGATTTGGCCTAAGCAAGCGCACGCCGGAGCGTGGCGTCGGTCCTGATTTGACCGAAGATGAAGTCCGCTTGACGCGGCATAAGGCCCCGATTTGGCCTGAGTAAGCGCACGCCTGGAGCGTGGCGTCGGTCCCGATTTGACCGAAGATGAAGTCCGCTTGACGCGCATAAGGCCCCGATTTGGCTCGAGTAAGCGCACGCCTGGAGCGTGGCGTTGGTCCCGATTTGACCGAAGATGAAGTCCGCTTGACGCGGCATAAGGCCCCGATTTGGCCCGAGTAAACACATGCCGAAGCACCGCGTCGGTCCTAACCTAACCGAAGGTAAAGCCCGCTTGATGAGGACTAAGCGCCACGAATTGGCCTAAGTAAACGCACGCCTCGAGCGTGGCGTCGGTCCCGATTCGAACGAACCGATCTTTGTGAAAGCACATCAAAGGCGACGCGTTCGGTCCGGTTGTGTCCGAGAGGAAAGCACGGCGGCACTTCGTCTCAATGCGTCTAGGGGACGGCTTTGTTCAAAGTGAAATGCAAGGATAGTGTCGTTAGCCGGAGGCGCACTACTCCTAGTGAAAATCACAATGACGGTGCGGGACGCCAATGCGAAATGAAGGACACGGATGTTGGGCACAGATACCTTTGTTTCATCTCTTATCACATATTGAATATACAATGTACTTCGGTACAACAATACAGTTTTACACTGATACAGTAATACAATCACAATACACTTCGTCACAAGCACACACTTTACAAGTCAGTTGGCGCCGCGTCGCTCCAATGTGCCGCGAACACTTCCGGGGGGGAGTTCCGAAGTCAATCGCTTCAAGTCTTCGTGGCAACTTATGGTGCGACGCGAAGTCACGATCAGCCAGCCCCACCGAGTGATCAATCTTCGTTAAGAACGTCTTCGCAGATCTCATCGATTAAGCGAACATACGCCATGTTTATGATGTCCAACGCCATCTGCTGGAGCTCGCTGTCGGTAGGCATCCGCCCTGCGCCGAAGACGGGATCATAGTCAGTGCGCGGGCGGTCACTCCGGTTCAACCTTCACAACCGCTAAACTTTCCGATGAGGTGTCAGGAATCAAATACACATATTCGGGCGGTCCGAGGACCCCCTCTTCGATCGGCTCTAGTTTTGGAACGACCCCTTCAGGCACGAAGGGGTCCACTAAGTTTCGCTTAGCCACCCTACGGGCGGCTCGTTCTCTAAGGATGGCCTCCCGACGCGTGGGATACTTCGAAAAGTCCGCAAAGAAATGCTTAGCGGCTTCGTTGTGGAGATGGTAGCGTTCTGCGCGATACGACAAAAATTACGAGTACGACACGCGGGGGGTGGCGTATACTAAATTTGCTCCATACATTCGGCGCAACAAAAAAAGAGTTTAAGGGCAAAGGCGAACCGCTTGCACCTTCGGCTCCCTACGCAGTACCACCGAAGGAACTCGCGCAAAGATACCTTACATTAGTGTTTTTTACAAAATCATGACTCCGGAAGGAGGCACTTCATCTATTTACAATGTCAAGTCGGTGCGTTTCGGACCTCGGCTCCTTCGGTGGCGACGGGGGTTTCAGCGGCACGACGCTGCGTTGCGTTGGGCGCGGGCTCCGCAGACCCTCGCGCTCGGGAGAGCCGGCGGCCGGCGGTGCGGCCTCAAGATCCGCGACGTGCGCCGCCTCCGAAGCATCCGCTCCGGCGTCCTCTTCGGGGGTGGCGGCGGCCGCGGCGGCCTCGCCGGGTGCGGGCGCGGACTCAGCTTCGGGGAACGGGAGCGGCTCCGGCGGGGCGGGAGCGGAAGGAACGATCTCTTCGGCGGCCTCGGTGCGCTTGACTTTAGCCTGCGGGGTCTCGGTGCCCCGTCCGCACGCTCCCCTTCGGTGGTCGGCGCCGTCGTGTCCTCGTAGGCGCCGGCCTCGTCGCCGGGAGCGCCGGTCACCTCGCCCTCCTCCCTCGCGGCGGCTTCGGGACCTCCGGCGGTGATAAGGGGAACCCCAAGCATAGTGATCCAATTGCCCTCCGTCATGAACCGGGGCAAGGGAGGGGTGCCGCCGAACCGAACCGGAGGTGCTCATAAACGCGATCCCGCAACCGAGGCCCTATCTGCGGTACATCGAGGGCAATATGTCAACACGGGTGCGAAGCGGCATTACAATTAGAGTTTCAAAGCGGGAATAGGAGTGACTTCGGCAAACCTGAGCACTCAGACGAGCAGACTCGTCCAACGTGAGGCGATACCCGCGCTGGGCGAAGAAAGTGTTCATAAAGTTCTTGGCAAGATTTTTTGGGAGCACGGGGAGCTGCGCAACATCGAGATCAGCGTCGGTGGGCCACTCATAGTTGTCCTTCGTTAGGCGCCGAAGATCGCCCTTGCTGATGGTCTTCTCTCGAAGAGGGGTGATCCGCGGGAACCAACGAGCATACAGAGTACGCAAGCGTGCGAACCCCCACCGCGGCCCCAAGCTCTCCGAAGATCTTCGTATTCATGGCAACGAGGTCGAAGCAGGCATCCACCCATTCGTAAAATGCTTTGACGGTGCCGGGGTAACGGGATAGACGGCGCATCAAGGTTACACCGCCCCAGCCAGCCCCTAAAATGTCGGTACGAAGGGTTTCCGCGCTCCGCATATGGTCCGCTCGGTACCGCTCCGGCGTGCGCTCGGCTCGCTCGCCTCTTTCGCGCTTCGGCCAACTTGGCCTCCTTGTCAACGAGCCGAGCATGCAAGTCCTCTTTGGCGCCGCTCAAGATCTCCACTTCATGGCGCGGCGTTTTAAGGGCAACTTCGGAGGACCTCGCCGCCTCTTCTTTCTCTTCTTGCGCAGCCCTCCGGTGCGCTCTTGTTCGAGCAGCAAGCCGCCCTTCCCGGCTCCGCCACACGATTTGGAAGCGAGGTATTTGCGGCGACCGACTCCTCCTTCGCCTCTTTGCTCTCTTGGTCCGGCCTTCGGGCGAGGCATCGAGATGCGATGAAGGCCTTTAGAGATAGGTCCCCGCACGCAAGAGGTGAGTTCGGCCGCACTCGGCCTCCCGAAGAATTCCTCCTCACGAGGAATAGCGAAGCTTGCCCCCGCCTCCACCGGGAATTGGCGCTCGTGCCCGCCACTTGTCGGGCCCGGGGAAACGAATCTTCTTTCCGCCGATCAGCTTGGCTTCGGCGGGAACTTGGAGGCGGACGGCGGCGGCTCGGGGCTCCTCGGTGTCACCCGATAGCTGCCTTGCTCTCGGGCTTTTCTTCTTCATCTTCCTTGGCGGCGGCGACGAGATCACCTTTTTCGGCAGCCGTGGCCGAAGGGGAAGCGGATTGCTCGGTACCGTCAGAAGACGAGCCGGACGAGCTGGTGGAGGTGGAGCTGGAATTGTCTTCGTCGCGAGGGGCTTCAGCGCCGAGGGCGACGGGGCTCGGCCTGCGTGGGGCATCACCAACGAGAGGACATGATGCGGATGTCGCTATCATCGTCCTCGTCTTTTTCCTTCGGGCTAAGGGGGACGAGCGGCGGCCGGTGGTCTCTCTCCCGGCTCCGGCCCGAAGGTGCGGCCGAGCGCGGCGGCACGGCGCCGATCACGTCTTCAACGAGGCCGGTCTCAACGTCGACGACCCGGGTCCTCTTGGGTGATGGGGGAGAGTCCGCCGGTCGCCCGCCGCGTTTCTTCGGGCCCTCCCTTCGGCGGTGGCGGTGGCCGCGGCGGGGGCACCCCCCCCGCCGGTCTTCTTCGGAGCGGCGCGCGGCGAAGTCGTCGTCTCGTCGGGCGTCCGCTTCGGCGGCGGCGAGTGCGGCGGCCTTCCTCTCGACGCTCGGGCGGGTTGATCTTGAAAAATTCGAATACTCGGTTTGTCCGAGATCCATTCAGCTCCGCGACGGTGTCTTTATACTCCTTCGGGGAAACGAGTCCGAGGATGAAGTCTCCGTGAGCCTCCACCTTCCTCTTCTTCGACCTTTGCGCGGATAAACAATTTCAAACGCTCAACACTTCAAGAATCCGAGGCATAACGAGAAAAGTAAAAATCCACCGAAGCACACAAGACAACTCACGGTCGGAGGTGAAGCCAAAAACCTTCGTCCGGTTGGGGCGGGGGGATACCGCCGATATCGTCCGCCCAAGCGTCATCGGCCACGGCCCGGCCCGTGCACCGGTGGGCACACGGATACTTTGCGATACTCCTCCACGATATCGCGGGTGCGTACTTGCGCGCGAACCGACGAAGCATCATCACGAACTCATCGCCTTCGGGGCACGAGGGGTTCTTCGCGTAAGATTCATGAAGGGGTGGCGGCTCCTTCGTGGCCGGGGGGGTGAGACCCTTCGGGAGAAGCGGGGCTCACCGTGTAGTAGAACCAATGCCGCCGCCAATCCGAGGGCCATTTGTTCCGATACGCGATCCACGGGGCTCACCACGCCGGATTTATATGAAAAATTTAGAGACGCCCCGAACCGGCGAGTCTTTCTCCACGGACGGGTCCCCCTCTTCTTCGAAGACCGTCCACCGCCGGGTGATGCACTTGATGTGCGAAGCGAACCCCTCGGCGGAGGGCTTGATCTTTGTGGTCCGACATATCCACATATACACCGACGGACGAAGGATAGCGTTCGCGTGAGCCGGGTGTAAGTAGATGTCGAAGTACCGAAGTATGTCGACGACGGCGGGATGCGGGGAAAACGAAGCCCCGCGTACGGCGGGTCGCGAAAGATGACGACTTCGTTGTCTCGCGGTCGAGGTACGGTTCCCGACCGGGGGCTCGGCCGGCCCCGAGCATGCGGTTCTTCACCAAGGAGCCCACATCGGTGTTATCAATGCGGCTCCGACGGAACGTGTATGTCTTCGCGATCTCCCTCGCGACGCATCGCGTCTCCTCTTCGGGGCCATGTATGCAATCTAGGAGAGGAGTGGAAACAAAAGCGGCGAGGGCGCGGAGGAAATCTTATGATAGTGCCTTCGGAGCTCTCGCACGTCGTGGATGCGAGGTTGCGGCCGCGGTGTGGGGCAGCCCAAGGGCCGGCCTCCTTTTTATAGTACATCGGCGTCGATAATCGCGTCGCTACAAGAAGATTTACCTTTTTACCCCGACGACGGCCTCTCACAACGGTAAAATTCACAAAGGGCGGCACACGTCTTTTAAACCGGATCCGCGTCGGCGTGGGCCGTCCGTGGGAGTTCCGAAGCCCGTTCTTCACCCCGAGAAGAGTTGGTCGTAAGTTCGGCCCACCTTGAGGACGGGGACGACCCTCACCGACGAGGGGCTACCGTTGGGGAAAATGGCCTTCGGAAGCCCCGTCCACGTACGGCCGAGCCGACGGTTTCGGCTCACGTGTAGCTTCGGCCGCACGGGGGGAGTTTTCGCAATGCTTTGGTTTGACGGAAACACTAATGCTACTTGAGTTATGTGAGTTTTGTCATGCGGGAGCGGCCCATCCGAGCGAGTGCCGACCTTCGGTGCCGAAGGCTCGAAGGAGCTAGGGAGTGCCGCGTGTCGAGAACACCTCGGGCCGGTCTTTGGAGGCGGCACGGGCGAGATGTCCCGAGAGGCACGACGCGACCGGAGCGAGATCCTAGGGCGCCGGTACCGAAGGTGCGGTGCACCGTGACACGTGGCCGCCGCGGACGTGTAAAGAGGGCACCGTACGAGGCGGAGACAAGGGACGCCGCGTGTAAAGGTGTTTCGGCCATACGAAGACACGGCCGGAGGCTTGTACGACGCGGGGGAGTTACTGTTATACCCTTGTAAAGTGTTTAAAGCCGATTGTCGGAACGAAAAGGTGTAATTGAGGCAAATGACCATACCCGGGGGTCTCCTATAAATAGTGAACCCCTTGTAATGAAACAGACACCCCGTAATGAGAAGAGAGCACCGAAGGCCACCTTTGGTCTTTCGTCTTTGGTCTGCTAAGTGTTCGCTTGTCGCATTTCCTATTCTCGTTTAGTGTTTCCTCGTTTCTTTTCTCCGTCTAGACTAGTAGAAATAGCTTCGGGATAACAAGTAGAAGAAGGGTAACGTTTAGGGGGCCGTTGTGTCGGCGTTCACCTTCGGGCCCGATTCCCACCAACACCGCCCAAAGATGCTTGTTCCGAAGCGGCCCGAGTTAGGAAACCGAAAGCTTAATGTGGCAAAGAATCGGGGAAGCATTCCAAAGCCAAAGTTCACGTTTGATATGCTATTTGACAAATATTCTAAACAAAAGGCCTTTACAAGTGATGGGCGGTAAAAAAAAAGGATGAGATCACCTCCACATCAAGAGAGACCAGCATCGTCTCCCAGGGCAGCCATCAGGTTCAGAGGTGAATCATCTCAGAGGCAAAACTTTACTCCATGGGCTCCTTCACTTCGTCCCATCTATGATGCTAATGGAGTTATGTGGATGCTGTATCAACAATCTTTCCATCCTGGATGGGGAGGACCAAGGAGATCAGCACTAGATCGAATATCAATACATACACAGGATCGCTGGACTCCACGACAAACGGGGCAGGGTCATCTGGCTGACCCCGTTAGACCGCCCCCTACAGGCGGTCAGACCGCCCTGCCCAGAAAAGAGCAATTTCCTCCGAAGAAAGTGTACAAGCCCAAGATCAGAGAGGAGGAAGTTCAGGAGATGGACATTGACCCAGAAAGGATTACTAACCTTGACATTATTCAGATTGGGACAATAAACGTTCCCGTTGAGGGAAGTGGCAAAAGACCGGTTGTGTCAAACAATCAGGTTGTGACACTAACTCAAAAGGGATCTGTTGCTAATGACCATGAGGCCAACGGAAGTAAGTCTCGTCCAGAGTGTTTTCTGCCAATGTGGTGCCGTCCCGGTCTAACTCATACTCAAAGGCGGAAGCTTCAATGATTGAGGCTACGTGAGAAAAAGGAGAAGGAACTAGAGAAGAAGAGTGACGAGAATTTCAACAGCTACAGGCCTATGGTACCGCAAGGAAAGGAGTGGAGAGTCAAGGCAGCAACCTAGACAGGGGCGGTCAAACCGCCAGAGGGGGTGGTTCAACCGCCTCGGGCGGTTAGACCGGGTGACCAGGCGGTCAGATGGGGTCTCCAGAAACGCCGCCCGGTTTCGCTTCTTCAATCCCTATGGTTTGTGATGACAAGGTTTTGTCTGTCCATACTCCAGAGGATGACGAACAGCTTGTGGACTACAGTTCTTCTCCAGAGCGGATGAACCTTGAGATCAATGTGGTTCATTTGTCTGTTGATGGTTCGGTGCCTACGGAGGAGGACTTAGCTCATCTTGACTTTGGGCCTAAGGATGCTGTGTTTCAGAAGCCTAAAGGCACTAATAATCATCTGAAGGCTTTGTACATGAAGGGTCAAATCAATGGGAAGCCTATCTCTCAGATGCTAGTGGATGGAGGTGCGATTGTCAACTTGATGCCGTATTCCCTATTCAAGAAGCTTGGAGGTTCAGATGAGGAGCTGATCAAGACCAACATGACCTCAACAGGGTTGGAGGAGGCGAGCCAATGGGTGCTAAAGGCGTGATCTCCATGGAGCTCACTATTGGAAGCAAGATGCTCTCCACGACTTTCTTCGTCGCTGAGACACAAGGTAACTTCAGCCTTATCCTTGGTCGTGATTGGATTCATGCAAATAAATGTGTTCCTTCTACTTTACACCAAATGTTGATACAATGAGTAGATGATGAAGTAGAAGTAGTGCATGGTGATAATTCTGCCTGTGTAGCTGTAGCCGATAGTCATTCTATAGGTATACATGATGATGTAAAGTGTCTATCTGATTTAGATTTATCTGATTATGAGTTTGTAAGTTGTTCCAACAATGGTTTCACTATTGCTGTCATAAAGTCGTTTGATAATCGGCTAAATCACTTTATGTGACTCAATGAGTTCAACAAAAGAGTGGTTGCAGCAGAGAATTGATCATTATCGGGCGCACAAGACCGATACATGTGAAGCCATTGAGGATCTTGATGATTTGGGCAAGTTAGGACAAGGGTTTACGTCAGCTGATCCTCTTGAGGAGGTAGATATTGGTGATGGTACTATACCTAGGCCGACATTTGTAAACAAGAATCTTGATCTTACATTTAAGCTTGCATTAATAAAGATTTTGAAAGAGTATGTTGATTGCTTTGCTTGGAATTACAATGAAATGCCTGGTTTAAGTCGTGATTTGGTAGAACATAAGTTGCCTATTAAACCTGGTTTGAAGCCTTATAAACAGCCTCATAGGAATTTTAATCATGATATTTATGACCGAGTGAAAGAAGAAATCAATCGGTTGCTTGATGCTAAGTTTATTAGGCCTTGTCGATATGCTGATTGGATCTCTAATAGTGTGCCTGTTGAGAAAAAAGGAACAAAGAAACTTCGTGTTTGCATTAATTTTAGAGATCTTAATAAAGCAACTCCTAAACATGAATATCGTATGCCTATAGCCGACTTTCTTGTTAATTTCGCATCCGGACATAGAGTACTTAGCTTTCTTGATGGTAATGTTGGTTACAATCAAATCTTTATGACCGAAGAAGATATCTCCAAAACGGCTTTCATATGTCCAAGCATTTGTGGCTTTGTTTGAGTGGATAGTCATGACTTTTGGTCTGAAAAATGCTGGTGCTACTTATCAAAGGGCTATGAACTTGATTTTTCATGACTTGCTTGGTATTATCGTAGAAGTCTGTATCGATGATATTGTTGTTAAATCGGCTAATCTAGATTCTCGTTTAGTCGATTTAACACTTGCATTTGAAAATATGTGTCGGTATGTTTAAACATGAATCCACTCAAATGTTCTTTTGGAGTGTCGGCTGGCAAGTTTTTGGGTTTCATTGTACGTGAGAAAGGTGTGTAGATTGATCCTAAAAAGATTGAGTTAATTAAATAGGTTCAAGCTCCTACTTATAAGAAAGAGTTACAAAGATTCTTGGGCAAGGTTAATTACTTGAGGCGATTCATTTGCAACTTTTCTGGGAAGGTTGATGCTTTTACTCCTTTACTTCGGTTGAAAAGTAGAGATGAATTCACTTGGGGGGCAAAACAACAAGAGGCTTTTGATGAGATCAAGAGTTATTTGACTTCGCCGCCTCTTCTTCAAGCGCCTAAGAGTGGTGTTCCCTTCCGGCTTTATGTTGCGGTGGAGCCACGTGTGATTGGAGCTGTTTTGACTCAAGAGACCGATGGCAAGGAGTATGTAGTTGCTTATGAGAGTAGAAGATTGCTAGACGCTAAAACGAGGTACACCTATATTGAAAAGTTTTGTTTATCTTTATATTATGCTCGTACCAAGTGAAGGCATTATTTATTGTCTAGTACTTGTTATGTTGCATGTCAAACCAACATAATTAAATACATGTTGCAAAAACCTATTCTTAGTGGTAGAGTTGGTAAGTGGGCTTATGCTCTTGTTGAGTATGATTTGCGTTGTGAACCTATTGGATCAATGAAAGGTCAATAGTAGCCGACTTTATTGTTCAACATAGGATTGATAAGCAACTTGATCTAGATGTCGGTTATGTAACTTTTACTCCATGAAAATTACATTTTGATGGATCGGCTTGTAGAAGTGGTTGTGGTGTTGGAATTATTATTATGTCACCTAGTGGAGCTATTTTTGAAGCCCTTAGCCGGTTGGATCATAAATGTACTAATAATCAAATTGAGTATGAAGCTCTCTTGTTTGGATTACAAATATTACATGACATGGGAGTGAAACATGTAGAAGCTTATGGTGATTCTTTACTGGTGGTACGACAAGTATCTAGGGTATGTCAATGTTTAAATGGTTTTTTAAATGCATATCTTGATAAATGTTTGGATATTATATCTTGCATGGATGAATTTGTGATATATCATTTACCACGGGAAGAGAATCCAAAGGATAACGCTTTGGCTCAGCAAGCATCAGAAAAGAAATTTTCAGGAACGAAAAGCGATGTCTAGTGAAGCCGAGGGTTACATTCCGTAACACCCTAAAATTCCATCACTAAATTAATGTAAGCAACACGGTGTTTTAGATTTTATTTTCTAAGGATTAATTAAATTATCAAATAAAATTGGCCTTAAAAATATTTAAATATCATTTTAATAATTTAGAAGCAATAAGTGCTTGTGCATCATGATTTGAATGCATGGAGTTTTGGGTGTGGTGTGGTTTTAAAAGTCTTAAAATACTTGTGAAAATTCTTAAAAATAATTGTGAAATAGTTTGTGAAAATTTGTGTAAAGGTTGAATTTAAAATATGTTTGAAAAGTTGTTAAAAATAGCTTGTGAAAAGCCTTTAAAATAGTTGGAGAAATTTGTGTTAAAATTTGAATTTGAAAAGATGTAAAAGATTTGATTTAAAAAGGTTTGGAAAAGATTTGAAATGGATTTGAAAAAGAAAAGAAAAAAAACAAAAACAAAACCTATCTAACCTCTACCCGCGCCCGACCCCACCTCCCTCTTTTCTTTTTCCCCTTTCTTTTTTTTTCCCCGCCGCGCCGATTACTCCGCCCAATTTCTCCCGCGCCGCCCGCTTTTGGCCCACGCCGGCCCACATGCGCCCACTTCCCTCCCCTCTCTCTCACGCGGTCACCGACAGGTGGGGCCCACCTGTCGGCACCTTCTTCCTCCTCCAGCCGCCCCACCTCTCCTCTATTTCCTAACAGCAGCGCCGCCGCCGGTCGCTCCCCGCCTTCCGCGCCTTCTTCCCCCTTCAAGCCGCCATCAAGAGCATCTAAAGCTCGGCCTTCATCCCCTCCATCAATCCCCTACCGTTTCTCCTCCATTAAGACCCCTCCCCCTTTGAATGCTTTGAAGACCGGCGCCATGGCCATTGATGGCCATTACTTCCGCCGAAGCCCCCTCTCCCCTCCTCGCCCTATAAAAGCACACCCGGAGGCTGCGAGTTGCCCCTTCGTCCTCTCCCGTGCTCCCACATCCTCCTCCTCGCCCTCCCCCACACGCGCCGCCGCACCGGAGGTCCACCGCCGCCGGCTTGGCCGGCCGGCGAGCACTCGCCACCGCCTTGCGTGCCCCTTCCTCTCCCTCCTACGCCCTATAAAGGGTGTGCGGGTCTCCTCTTCACCCCGCACCACTCCCCCTCCCTTTCCTTCGTGCGCGGGCGCCGCCACACCGGAGGAGCCGTCGGAGCTCCGCCGCGCCGCCCCGATCTCCTCCTCCGTTGTGTTTCCCTCCCCTTCGAGCCCCCGGTGAGCCTCCACATCTTCCCCTCTTCCTCCCGGTGTCTTTTTCTTGCGATTTGAGGCACGGGAACGCTTCCGCCATCGCCGGTGAACTCCGCCGTCGCGCGCCGCCGTTGCGGCCGCCTCCCGCGCCGCGGGCCGCCTGCAGTCGCTGCCGGCCGCCTGATCGTGTTTGAACGGCCCAGATTAAAAGGGCTTATAACCCCTTGGATCGGTCCATGGTGGACCGGTGGACCGGGTCCACCGCGCCGGTCCACGGCATGGCGTCATGCTTGCGTCAGCATTACGTCAGCGACAGCCAATCGCGGCTTGCCACGTGGCGTCACCGCAGCCCCCTTCTCCCGGCCGCCCGGGCATTCTTGCAAAAAGAACCTGCAGGTTTCAAAAATTACATAAATGCCCTTCCACCTTAAAGAACCATTGCATATAAGTCCCGATTTTCATGCTTAGGCCCCTGAGTCCTTGATTTCTCTATTCTAAAGCCCATCCTTGATCTTTTACATGTTAGACCTCCTAGTTTCACACATAATTATGTTTAGGTCCCCGAAATCTTGCGAGAAAACTCCATAAACTTCCGGACATTCACAAATTAGTCCCCGAATCTTGTTTTAGCCATATCTTTTCCGTCCTAGCTCCGTTTTAAGCGTTCTTGGTGTCCGCGCGACCGTCTTTCAAACCCGTCGGTTTTAGAACCTTGTTTAGTCCATAGATCTAGCGTTTTAGCTCCGTTTAACCCCGTTCTTGTTGCGTTAGGCTCATATAAACTCAAAGTACGCGTTAGGAGCAATGATGTACATGTTCTTTGTTTTATATTTTATTTAAATATTAAATATGATTAAATCCTCTTACACATGCTTTTCTAATTAAAATCTAATTAGAAGTTTAACACGTGTTTTCATAAGAAAGTTAATATGATTAATATTAAATGAACATTTCTTTTAATTAAAAGTTAATTAGATGTATACCTCGATTTTTATAATCAAATTTAATTTGATTAATGATTATGCAATTTGCTTTCTACTAAAATGTAACATAGGCTATATCCCGAGTTTTCTTAATTAAATGTTAATTTCATTAAAATGAATATAAATGTGTTTTAAATTATAATTTGATTAGAACAACTCGAAAGATAAAGATAAACGCCTAGATACTTTTAAATGCTTCTTTTAAAATTAAATGTTTAATTTGTTTAAATCATACTTGAATATTTATAAGTAAAATTGGAATAGGCTTACGTCGTCTTTTAAATATAAATATAACTTGCTTAATTATAAATAGGCTATTTCTGCGAAATAACCTATACACATGATTTTACTTAATTAAAAGTTATCAAACGCATAGCTAGCTCTTGTATGTGATCATCCAAATCTCCCGATAGTTCCGAGTGTTCCTTGTGTTCGCTTTCCTAGACCCAAACCTTGTTTTCCCTTTAACCTTTTCATGCTTGGTGTGTTGTTTTGTTTATTGAATGTATTCTTGTGTGCTCGTAGACATCGTGCCAGTTTCAAGCGAGCAACCAATTGAAATAGATCAAGAGCAAGTGTTCGATGAAGAACCTCAGTGTTTAAGCAAGGAAGGCAAGTGGTCTTCTCCCCCTGCATGATTCTATTTTATCCTATGTAATTGCATGACAACTAAGTTTATATTTATTATGTTATTGCATTAAATTGATGGGAACACCCTTTTTAAGGACTTACCTAGACTTTTTCCCACAATTCTTGGATCAACCCTGTTTAATAAATGTTTTTGGGTAGAATATGCTAGTTGCTCAACTTGGGTTGGATAAAAATGGTTTTCCAAGATAAAGGCTTGTATGTTTAATGATGATGCTTTTGGTAATACAAGATCATATGACTTAATCGGAACATGGAGAACTACCCAAGAAAACATGCGCAACCACAGTGTTACATGGCTCTGACCTTAGCCAATTAATTAGGTGTGCGATTGATCTGATGGCCCTTTTCCGAAAGGAGTAGAGGGGGATCCGGGTTGCGGGGGTATAGCCCGCCTTTTTTGGGGTAGCGGCCTTTGCTAAGGTGCGACCACTAGGGAGGGTTATGGTCCGCCCGATCCGTAACTATGCGGGTCGTAGTCTTTTGTATACCTTTGTAAAGGCTTCGTAGCGTCCCTATGCAATCACACCTCGGAAGTGTGGTATGATGCACGATCGGCATCGCATGGTTGGGTTCAAAGTTATCGGAACTTTTACGCGAGCGTGGGTAAAGTGTGCAAACCTGCGAGTGTAAAGGCGATCGATCAGCCGTGCTCACGGTCATGAGCGGCTTGGACCCTCACATGATTAATAAACTTGAAGATGAGAATAAATCGTGGTTTGGTGAAGCTCGATGAGCTTTGGGTTGTTTTGCTTAAAAGTTTTTATTAAGTGGGTTGGTATATACTTACATATAGTAACTAGGCGTTCTTTAATTAAAAGTTTGATCAACATTAAAACGCTAACCGCTGCAAAACCATAGCCTATCCTTGATAGCCTTGCATCTTCCCCCACTTGTTGAGTACCAACCATAAGTGTACTCGGCCTTGCTTCTGCATTGTTTAGAAGAGAACAATGGTGAAGAGTTCTACATCGACTTTGAGGAGTTCGAGGCATGCGTCTCCCCCCGATCAAGTGCTCGTGGAAGCGGAAGACGAAGACTCGACGTGTAGTTATCGTTTTCCGATGTTAAAGACCTTTGTGTCTTCCGAATGAGTGTAGTAAGTTGTTAAACCCCTTGTTACATTTTTATTGTCTATGATATTACACTCATTTCGTCTATCATATGTGTGGAACTAGATCCCGGCACACATATGAGATGCATCCGGTTTCCCTCACGGAAATCGGGTGTGACGAGTGGTATCGAAGCGTGTTGATTTCGTAGGAACACGACCTTAGCTAGAAATTATCGAGAATTAAGGATTCATGTTCTAGAAAGCCATGTCATCCTTCAAAATTATCTTATTTATGCATAAAAATCTAATTTATCCTTTGTTCTTTGATAAAACCCATCATTTGTTTTTGATCTATCTCGAGTTCGAGTTCTTGTTACGTAATTTGGATCTACCACCAGTGTTTCCTAGTATAAGTTCTTAGATGGCCTACCCTCTTATCAACTTCGATAGAATCGTTCCTGTGAGGACGTGCGATGTAAATTCTTGATTGTTTGCACTCATGTTTGATTTGGAGTTTTGATTGTGTGAGTTGTATTGTGGAGTGATGGCCACAAATGCAACAAGGAATAAATGGTTAGGTTAATAGAGATAGTTTGGGTTCAAATCTGGGTTATCCTTATCTGCCATTCAAGTTGGTTGGAGGATGTCAGAAGATCAAAGCCTAAACATCAACAACCGAGAAATCTACAAGCATATACGAGACATCAACATATGAAAGAAGTTTCTTTCACTGCTGTTGTTCTCCTCTCTACCACAGTGTGATTACAATCACAACAAGAAAAGATGGATATGATATCAATAATTTTACCTTACTCTTCAATTTGTTTCCAACCTCTTCTGAGCTTATCTTTATCACACAACCGGATGGTGAGTCCCAATGGAAATCATGAATATAAAGACAACAAACGAAACATCGATATTCCATCTACAACCTCAGCAATTGAACGCAAGATGCTAGAGTATATGGCAACACAAACTCAGACTCTGCAAGCAATGACTCAAACCATGGTTAACATCCATCAGTATATTATAGAGCAAGCATCAAATCCTAAGAGCCCCAATCTTGTTTTGGGTGATAACTGTCAGATTCCATCTGTTCCACCATCATTGGACAAAGAAAATCTATCAGTTATGCAAGCTCAAGTCTTACAAGAACAAAAGCAGACCAACACATCATCCCCTCATAACACAGAGATAACCAAAACTGGAGTTCCTGCCGGACCAGAAAAGAAGCAAGTTGTAGAAGCATGGAATCATCAAAATAATAAGAGTAGTCATGGAGCACCAGAGTTGCGGACGAATGAACAACATGAACATATGAAGACTATAGGAATATGTCAATGTTGTGAGCATTATGGTGGTTCATGTCTCCAAAAAGAAGCCGAGCCTAATGAGAGATGAGGCTAGACAATGTTATCATTTGGATATCAATAAGAAAAGGAAGTTATGTACCCAAAAATCCGGTCCTAAAAGAAATTGCTCAAGTTGTGGATAATACTCAAACTATAAACCTTGAGGATTGGAGTATTACTTTCAAAGCATTTCGGCCCCGATAGAATCAAACAACACAAGGAGCATGCAAGTGAAGAAAGTCAAGACAAAAGTATTAAAAGACCGTGTTTCAAATGTGGTGAAGAAGGCCGGTATGTTAATAATTGTCCAACAAAGCGTAAGAGGATTTTGCCTAGTCACAATGGATTATATTGCCTCAAGCGTGGAGAAAATGGACATCTTGCTAGTTGGTGTGCAAAAGAGGATGGTAATCAACCCTAGGATCGAAGTCTCAATACCCTTATTTCTAGTCAAACGTGTAATCGCCAGGATACTAAAGAAGGAAAAGCATGTTTCTATTGTAACAAAGAGGGACATTTCATAAGTTAGTGCCCCAAGAAGCTTTTGGATCAAAAGAAAAAAAAGATTTGAAGAGTGATTCCAAATAGTCAAAAAATGGAGTTAATCCGGCTCTATTCAAATCACTTTATCAAGACGACAAGGAAATTCTACCAAGGCAAGTCAATGAAGTTGAGGAAGGGAATGGACGAGTCACAAGCGAGAGTTAGGTTGAGTATTCCAGTGATGTTTATAAAGTGAGTTGTGAAGAATAGAGAATTATGTTTATGGAGCTTGTGTAAGACGAATTATATGAAAGCAAGATAAGCGGTGGTGGATGCTAAACACCCGAACTCTTGTTTCATGCTAGCCTTTGTGAATCTCGGGATAAGAATCTGTCTTAAATGGGAAGATCATGTTGCTTCATCTTTTTGAGTTCATCTCTTCATGCATTAGTTCACTATTCCTATACGAGACACTTTTCTCTAACAATCGGATGGTAAGCACCGGGTCGGGGGAGAAGGTCAAGACATTCCACCGGTTGTCCGTACTTATATTGCTAATCGGGCGAGAATCAAGCACCACCCCCACCCTTCAACCCAACAATGGATCCGATACGCAACACTTCCTTGCCGCTCGGATGCGGCTAATCCAAAACCTAACTACCACTATTCAAAACATTTAAGCTCGGCAAAATCGGTCACCACCGGTAGCACCACCGGCACGGTGGACAAGCATAAGGAATTCATGAGTCACCGTCCTCCCACATACTCCTACTCAACCGATACATTGGATGTTGATGATTGGTTAAAGACTCGTCACCAAGTAGTTGGAGATGACACAGGTAAGCGATCGAGAAATGATCTTGTATACAACAGGCTGTTTGGAAGGATTAGCAATTGATTGGTGGGATGCGTACACTGTCACACATGTTGCACCTAACACCATCACCTGGCAAGAGTTCAGGGATAGTTTTCGCGTGCACCACATTCCCTCTGGTGCGATCAAACTTAAGCAAAAGGAGTTCCTCGCTCGAAAGCAAGGCAATATGTAGGTTAACGAGTATCTAGTCAAGTTTACTCAGTTGTCTCACTATGCATCAGATGAAGTTAATACTGACCCAAAGAGGCAAGAACGCTTCTGGATGGTCGATAGGGCCACTCAATTATCGGCTACGGAGTCACGGCCTCCCGGACTTCGCTACATTCTCGAACAAAGCTAAAGGTCCGGAGGACTAACGTGCGAAACTTGGTGAACGAAGCGCAAGTTCTAATCTCGTGGACAATCAACAACACACGTCCCCGCTTCAACTCATCACGAGTTCTCGGTTTAGTTCTAGTAGATCAAGTGGAAATTATTTGCAAAGTTCTCGGTTGTAGTGTTCAACCTAGCAATCCCAACATTCTAGCCAACAAACACCACATGTTGCAAGTCATCATCGGGATCGCTCGGATGCATCAATGAGAAACTACTCTCCGAGTTCACCCTAATGGTTGTTTCAACTTGCGGAGAATTGGGACATTAAGTTTGTTTTAGATGGTGATGAGTTGTATCATCAGACGGTAGATGATCTGCTTTTAAAGTGTTTAGGTTCTGATCAAGCAAGACTAGCTATGGCAGAGGTACATGAGGGAATTTGTGGTACTCATCAATCGGCTCCTAAGATGAAGTGGCTTCTTAGTCGAGCTTGCTTTTATTAGCCTACTATGATAGCCAATTGCTTTAGGTACTACAAAGGATGTGAAGAGTGTCAAAAGCACAGAGATGTTCAGTTGGTGCCTGCTGCAATGTTGCATCCAATTATCAAACCTTGGCCATTCAGAGGCCGAGGATTGGATTTCATTGGCAAGATACATCCTCCGTCGACTAAAGGACATTGCTTTGTGATTGTGGCAACTGATTATTTTATCAAGTGGACTGAAGCAATTCCTCTCAAGAACATAACACGCAAGGAGGTGATTGGGTTTATTACGGAGCATATTATACATAAGATTTGGCATTCCACAAACTTTAACTACGGATCAAGGTACTTCATTTGTGGCTAAAGAGGTGCGTGATTTTGTCAATTCCTATGGTATTAAATTGCTCAACTCGCCTCCATATTATGCTCAAGCTAATGGTCAAGACGAGTCTAGTAATAAAACTCTAGTTAAGCTCATTAAGAAGAAAATAGAAGACAGTCTAAAAAATGGCATGAAGTGTTATCTGAAGTGTTATCTCTAGACATGGGGCTACTAGAATTACTCCTTTTGAGCTTGTGTATAGTCAAGAGGCAGTTTTACCTGTTGAGGTGAATCTGGGCGCCTATAGACTTGCAAAGCAAAATGATCTTAGTGTTGATACATATTATGCTTTGATGATGGATAACATTGATGAAGTAGCCGACAAGTGTTTGGAAGCCTTAGAAGCGATTGAGAAGGATAAAAGGCGAGTTGCTGGAGCTTATAATAAAAGGGTTAAAGCTAAGTCTTTTCAAGTAGAAGATTTGGTTTGGAAAACTATTTTGCCAATAGGATCTAAGAGCAACAAGTTTGGTAAATGGTCTCCAAGTTGGGAAGATCCATACAAGGTTGTGAGAGTTTGCTTTGTTAATTTGAAGCGTCCCTTCATCGGAGGTAACTAAATGTGACACAAATACCGTCCCGGGAGGCGGTAACACATTTATTACAACGGGTGGATCGATCTTTTACATCACGGCGACGCGAGGGCACGGAAGTGCCAACGCTACAAGGAACAACACAAACGCTAATGACCACACTACGATAGCAAATGCTTCCAAAGACTCATCGCAGTACCACACCATGGAAGCTCTCTGTGGAGGCCACGGGTACACGAGGCATGGTTGGGTGTAGGGCGGCGACCTACTCGACGTCTTCGAGAACGAAATCGGGATCCTCCTCTCGAAAAACGAGTTAGTAAGACAAGGGTGAGCACATACGTACTCAACAAGTCCAACCCCACCCACGGAGGGGCTTATAAGCGAGATCATGCACATGGTATATCAAGGAACGGGTTAAGGTTCATTTGAAAACTCATTTACTCATGCGGGGGTTCATTTTCAAAAAGGTTTTCGCAAACCAGGTTTATAACCAAAGTGACTCGGTTGTTTTAGGAAAACCCATTGTGGAACTACCTGGACTCCCCGTCCGCGTAGCCCGACCACACGGCCACACACTTAACACGGAAAACAACTCACACCGAGAAAACATCCCAAACCCAAACACTAGTTTTTGTGACCACACCGTGACTTGTCCAATACCGTGGACACGGCTATTCGAATAGGTTTGACACTGCGGAGGTTGTACATATTTACCCACAAGTAGGGTATCGCCACACGGACACCTTAGTGCCGATGCGGATCCTATAAAAGCCATTACCCACCTTAGCTAACCCTACGAGCCATCACGGGAGCAACCAAGGGGTTATCCCACATAACCAAGGCGTACCTCACACGGAGCGTACCCCTACTCCTTGGTCTCCCGCCGCTCACCGCACACCAGATGGCAAGTAGATTAACTAGTGGGGTTTATGCTAAGCCGTTGCCACATACAATGGTCGAGTGGTTGTACGATGATTTGGGTCAGGTGAGATGTCACGCAACCCGGTCCTTAACCGACAAGATGGACAACTCCCAACACGCTCAACCACACGGTACGAGCTCACCCATACTCCCGACACACACGTCCATCTCGTCTACCCGGTTCTTTTCCAAACATATCCCATTTCCATTTTTAATGCACTCACACATTTTTAAAGCACTCACACATTTTGAAAGCACTCACACATTTTTAAAGCAATCATTTTGGACAAAACAAGGTTCAATCATAGCAATCAAGGGTGGCTATCCTACCATGTTTTTGCAGTAAAACAATATGCAATTTATAAAACGGGTATAGGGGTGTATTTATAAAACTAGGACCAAAGCATGCATCAAAGGATGAGATTGAACTTGCCGTCTTCGAAGTCTTCGGGGAGTTCTGGCTCGGCGTTCGGGATCTAGGGCTCCTACTCGCAGTAGTCGGCTCCAAACTCCGGCTTGGGGTACCTTCCTTCGTTTACTTCGTCGGCTATAGCGCACACACAGGCAAGCATGCAATCAATATAAGCACACACACAATTTATCCGGCTGAGCTCGAGGAAGGTAATTAGATAAAATAGGTGAATAAATATTATGTAGGGGGTTTTGGGTGAAGGATGGGTGGCGGTATACCCGGTACGGGTGTGAGGAAGTTTGGGCGCGATTTGGATTAAAATCGCGCATGAAATGACGGGTTAAAGGAGGTGTTTAGGATTAATTAGGGGCCTGTTAGTATTTTATTTTAAAAGAAAATGACCTAATTATAATATTTAAACCTAGCGGAGGTTTAACTATAATAGTCTAGGGCTTTAATTAAAAAGGACGGGGGTTGTTTTGGTGAAATATCCTAAGGGTTAGGGTCCGATTTGAAAGAAAGAGAGAGAGAGAAAAGAGGGGGGGTTCGGTTTTGGCAAAAGGGGGAAAAGGGCGGGGGGGTATGGGCAAAACAACCATCTTCTTCCTCCCTCCATCACGATACGGAGGCGCGAGAAGACGGAATGGCCGGCCGGTGGAGGGGGGGAGAGGGGCGCGGCGACCTAGGCCACGGGAGCGGCGGGGAAGTGGGGCAAAACGAAGAGGAGGTCGAGGGCAACTCATTCCGCTCCTCACCTTGGTCGGGGACGGACCGTGGAGGGAGATCGACGGCGGCGGGCGGTCTCGCAACCCGAAACGGCACGGGGCGGTGGCCGGTGGTGGCGATGGAGAGCTCGGGAGGAGGGGGAATTGGTCATGGAGGTGCGGGACGAGGTGGGGGGAGCCGGTCCGGCCCTTTTATAGGCGCGGGAAGGTCGGTTTGGTGGAGATATTTGAGCTCCGGGAGCTTTGATGGCCGTCAATGGTGGTGGGGAAAAATATCCCGGCATTGACCTTGGGCGGCGAGCTTCGGGCGGCGGGGGGGCGGGTGGATGAGACTCTTCGTGCGGGCGGCCGCCGCGGCTTCGGAGGAGGAGGCGGCGGCGACGCCGTGTTGTGGTGGAGGTGACCGGTCGGAGTAATGGCGATCTTCGTTCATCGGGGGAAGAGGGGGGCGCGCGCGGCCTTTCTTTGCGGGGGCGCGCGGCCGGCCCTAGCGTGCCGCGCCGCCGATCCTGGCGGCCGAGAGGGGGGCGCCGTTCCTGCGGAGGGAGGGGGGCGCGGCTCGCTAGGTCGCGGCCCGGAGGCGCGCGAGGGAGGAGGGGCGCGGTCGGGGCGCGGCCCGGCCGCGGGAGGAAGGTGACCGGGGTTTTGAAGGGAATAATTGAGCTCGGCGGGAAAGTTTGGAAACACGCGTGATTTATTGGGTGATTTATTAGGAGCTAAAAACGCGGGCGTTACAAATCTACCCCACTTAAAATGAATCTCGCCCTCGAGATATGGCTAGGTTTCGAACGGGTGGGGAAACTCTTTCTTCAAAGTGTCCTCTCGTTCCCACGTGGCTTCTTCTACTCCGTGTCCGCTCCATTGAACTCTCGCACACCCGTACTTCGATGTTCTTGTTCTTTTGACCACCGTGTCCAAAATTTTGACGGGCACTTCCGGTACCTAAGGTCCGGCGTAGATCGATGGTCTCTACCGTCACTCGCTTTTCTTCGAGAACCTTTAAACATCCGCGTAGGCCGGGAGACATGAAACACTAGGTGTATGTCCGACATCTCTTACGGTAGCTCCAACGGGTATGCTCTTGCTCCGACCCTCTTCGGTACTTTATACGGTCCAATGTACCGAGGGGCCAACTTTCCGTGCACCCGAAATCTCCGAGTCCCTCGGATGGGTGAAACCTTGAGATAAGCGACATCTTCGGGATTGAAGCTTGCTTCACGCCTCTTCTGTCCGCGTAGCTCTTCCGTCGGGATTGGGTGGCTTTCAATTTTTCTCGGATGTCGGCTACTCGCTCTTCGGCTTCCTTTATAAGCGCGGGCCCAACCGAGCACGCTCTCCTACTTCGACCACATTAAAGGTGTCCTACATTTCCTTCCGTATAAGGCTTCAAACGGCGACATTCCTAGGCTTGCTTGGTAGCCGTTGTTGTAGGAGAATTCCGCATACGGTAGGCTCGTTCCCGATCTTTGCCATATGTGAGGACGCATGCTCTCAACATGTCTTCTAGAATTTGGTTTACCCTCTCGGTACGTCCATCTATATCTCGGGTGATACGGCGAGCTGAAATCCAGCTTGGTACCCATGGCTTTATGCAAGCTTTTCCAAAACCTAGAGGTAAGCGGGTCCCTCTATCCGAGACTATCTGCTAGGCACTCCATGCAACTTTACTATGTTCTCTATGTAGAGTTTTGCCAACTTCTCTCCTCCATAAGTGGTCCGTACGGGTAGAAAGTGAGCGACTTTAGTGAGTCGGTCCACTATCACCCATATGGAATCATGTCCTTTACGAGTCTTTGGCAAACCTACTACAAAGTCCATGCCTATTTCGTCCCATTTCCACACCGGGATCGGTAAAGGCTGCAACGATCTGCGGGTTTACGGTGCTCGGCTTTAATCCTCGACAAGTATCACGGTGGGCGACGAGCGCGGGCAATGCTCGCTTTCATTCCATTCCACCAATACTTCGTTTTAAGTCCATGTACATCTTGGTGGATCCGGGTGAATTGAGTATGCCGAGTTGTGGGCCTCATCCATGATGGTCTGTCGGAAATCTCCGCCTTCAGGCACGCATATCCTATTCTTATACCACAGTGTGCCTTGATCATCCACTCTAAAGTCAGGGGCCTTATTCTCTCCTGTTTGTTTGCGGATCTTCATCAGATTCTCATCGGTCTCTTGGGCCTTCCTGATCTTTTCCTCCAGGGTAGGTTGAACACTCAGTTGGCGGACGTAGCCTTGGGGAACAATGTGCACGTTGAGCCGCGCCATTTCCTCTTGCAAGCGGGTACTCTTGGGTGCTACCTTCTCGTAGGATTTCCCGATTGTGGGTACCGGGACCGACTACTCGGTGGGCCCACGGGACCACCGGCTTGCGCTACACGGCATGCGAAGGCGTGGAGCACAAGGACTACACAGGAGTAGTACTCGGTTAGGAAGCTGTGCATGTTCCGCACTGTACAGAGGACTCCTAGACGTACTCGACTAGTACTCTCTTCCTACTCCAACTTGTAACCCTGCCTCCCGGACTATATAAGGCGAGGCAGGGACCGATCTCCTCTCATACAACCCACGGCGCATAACTGCACCATCGTGTAATCGTGCCCTATCAATCCAGAGCTACGCAGCATACAGGACGTAGGGTATTACGCACCTCGCGGCCCGAACCTGTCTAAATTGTGTGCCACGTGTCTCTTCCTTCGAGTTACCGATCTCGGCGAGTCACATTCATCTACTTCGGGTACTCCCCGTAGTAGGTTGCCGGTCTAAAACACCGACAGCTGGCGCGCCAGGTAGGGGCTCTCGCTCGAGATCACATGGCGAACTCGACGGCTTCCGTTCACATCAAGCCAACCGTCGCCTTCAATCGCGGCGACACCTTCGTCTTCGGCGCACGGGTGCCGCACGCGCCGATGGCGCGGGCTCCTTCCGGCGCCGCCGACCATGCGGCCCAACCCGAAGACGGGCCTCGTGGCCGCTTCCCGAAGTTGTCACGGGCGAACTCGCCGGCAAGTTCGGCGAAATTTCGCTCTTCAACCATCACGGCGACTTCGAGCTCGAGTCGCGTCTCCAACTCGAACCCGACGTCGCCATGGGTCGTCGCATGCGAGCCGGGCGCTCGGCCATCGCGGGCGGCCCCTCCTCCACGCCGGCGCTCCGCGCGTGGCCCTCGCGTCCTCGGTCGGGCCCGCACGGAGGGCTCCTACACCACGCGGGCCGGCAAGGAGCCGTAACCGAGTACAACTCGGACTCCGACGCCGTCCCCCGACCACATCTCGGACTCCCGACCCTCTCTCCGAGTTCTACTCGAACCCGGACTACGAATTCGACTTTGGGTCGGATCATGAGGAGCCCGAGTCCGAAGATGACTCCTCCGAGCTTCCCTTGTCGGGGGCCGGCCTGCGGGCTCGTTATAAGATCGACGCCGGCGGAAGATACGTCTGCGGCCGGACCGCAAGCCTCGCCGAGGCGACAAAGGAGGACTCACGCTACGTCGCCTACATCGACTCACTACCGTTCCGGGGAGGGAACACCACTAGCCGGGCCGACTCAAACACACCAAGCGAGGGTGGCACCCTGCGAGTCCGGCTTGGGTACTCCCCGATCGCCAAGTCTTCATGGTGCCGGCGACAACACCCCGAGGACCCTCAAGCGCGGCCGAAGACGGTACACCGGAGGACATCTCCGCGGACGGGCGTGCGCAACGCACCGCCGGACGAGACCGTCGCCAACGGGGACGCCCGACGCGAGCGCAACGGGGAAGCGTAGCGAACGGCGCCGGCGGCTCGGAGACAACCTTCCCATCCGCAACCTCGCGGAGGCTCTCGAGGCGGTCGAGAGCAGAGTACACACCACCCACGAGCGATTGCCTCATGTCGATCACGGCGATCGCACGACGAGCTCGGGGGCATACGCGGCGGAGAGGTCATCGCCAAGCTCGGCCGAAGAAGCCTACTTCATGAGGGTCGACAACGAGTCGGCCAACCTCTCCCCGGCCAAGCCCCGCGACAACGAAGCCACTAGTCGCGGTGCTGATCCCCGGCCCCAACCGTACTCGAGGCGACATCCCGGGGCGACCCAAACCGTCGCCGCTCCAATGCGGCGGACCTTCACGACAAGACCAAGGCAACCGAGAAGTCGTTCCCCACGGGTGCTCCCGGCCGGTGGCGGCGGCAACGACCACGACGGCGGCGGCGGCGCGGCGGCGGCTCCAACCACGGGGCCAACAAGAAAGGCCGGAGGCGGCGGCGGCCCCGCGGCGGCCGCGGCCACGCGCATAGCCACGCCTCGGTGCCTCTCATGGCGGGTACGATGCTCGCCGGAGGATCGAGGGAGTTGCGGCGAGGAAGAAGTCGACCACCGCCTGGCCGAAGGCGACGGCTTCCCCGCCTTCTCACCCCGGCTTCGCAACTTTGCTTCTCCCCGACAAGTTCAAGCCTTTGGGGATCACCAAGTACGACGCGAAGCGAGGATCCCATCCGGTGGCTCCGATGCTACGCCCTCTCCATCGAGAACGGCGGCGGCAACGGCGACACCAAGTGCCTCTACTTCCCCTTACGCACGGACCAAGCCCCACTCACATGGCTCGAGTCGGCCCCGGACAAGCACTCGATCGACAAGTGGGACCGAGGCCGAAGGAACGATTCACGAGCAACTTCGCGGGCGCCATGGGCCGTTCGGGTACTCGCATGGACCTTGCCATGATCAAGCGGGAACAAGGCGAGACCCTCGCAAGTACATGCGCCGCTTCTTCGACAAGCGCGCTACCGTCGTCGACGTCACCGACAAGGAGGTCATCGACCTCTTCCGGGACGGCCTTTACCATCGCCGCACCTTCGAGGACTTCGGTCGTCGCCGCCCCAAGTCCATTCCCCACCTCAAGGACATGATCACGTCTCGGGCGGACGAAGAGGACAAGGCCAACGCCAAGTACGACGCCATCGCGCCAAGTCCAAGCGAGAACCGGGCGGCGGCGGCGGCGGCAGCGGCAGCAATGCAAACCAAGGCGGCCGCAACAACAACAACAACAACAACAACAACAACTTCTCGGGTTCCAACCGCAAGCGCAAGCCAGACAACACCGTCGCGGCTATCCAGCGCCCTCCGAAAGGGAACTCGAAGAAGAACTCTGGCGGGTTCAAGGACCTGCTGAAGGAGAAGTGCCCGTGGCATCCAAACGGCAACCACACTACAGAGCAGTGCTACCAGCTCAGGCATGCACTCAAGGATACGCCGGAGCCACCGCACCCTCACGACCAAAAGGGCAAGAAGAAGGACGGCGACGACAACGACTTCCAAGAACCCGAGAAGACCGTCAACGTCCTCTTCGGCGGACGCCCCGGCGGGCGGGAGCGAAGGCTACTCGTCGTGAAGTGATGTCCATCGAACCGGTGGTTCCGACCCCTCTCGGGTGGTCGGAGGTACCCATCACCTTCTCCCGCGCGGACCGGTGGACCGGCTTCTCCGAACCGGGGACGCTTCCCTCTCGTCCCGAAACCAACGGTGGCGGGCTCTAAGCTCAACAAGGTGCTCATCGACGGTGGAAGCGGGCTCAACGTCCTCTTCACCAAGACATTGAAGAAGATGAACCTCGACGTCACCCCCATACTCGACAAGAGCAGCATGCCCTTCTACGGCATCGTCCCGGGGAAACGCGGCTATCCCCTTGGGCTCGGTGGTGCGCCGATTACCTTCGGGGCCTCTCGGGACAACTACGCACCGAGTACATCAAGTTCGAGGTCGCGGATTTCGAACTTCCTACCATGCCATCCTCGGCGGACCGGCCATCGCCAAGTTCATGGCGGTGTCCCACTACACCTACTTGGTACTCAAGATGCCAAGCCCGGCCGGTGTACTCTCCCTCCGGGGGGACTTGAAGATCTCTCACGGCTTGCGATACGAGAGGCCGTGGTGATCGCTTCCACAAACCAAGTACCCAACCCGATGATGGAGGTCTACGGCTGCGTCAAAGAAGCTTGACACAAGCGAACTCGACATCCGGAGAAGTCCGACGGCGCCAACAAGCCTCGGCCACCGAGGAGGTGCTCGTCGGGGCGATCGACCTTGGAACGAGCGACCCCGGCAAGACCACCACCATCGGAGCCGGCCTCGACCCCAAATAGGAAGACGCGCTCATCGGCTTCCTTCGGGCTAACCGCGACATCTTCGCGTGGAAGCCGGCGGACATGCCGGGGAGTGCCCGGGGGCCGATTGAGCACGCCTCAACGTCGATCCAAAGGCCACCCCCAAGCGACAACACCTCCCGACGCTTTGCCGACGACGGACGGGACGCCATCAAGAAGGAGCTCGCCAAGCTCTCGGCGGCGGCTTCATCGAGAAGTCTTCCACCCCGAGTGGCTCGCCAACCCCGTCCTCGTCGCAAGAAGAACTCGAACGAGTGGAGGATGTGCGTCGACTACACCGAGCCTCAGCAAGCAACTGCCCCAAGGACCCCTTCGGGTTGCGCGGATTGATCAAGTCATCGACTCCACGGCGGGGGGCGCGACTGCTCTGCTTCCTCGGCGCTACTCCGGGTACCACCGGATCGCAATCAAGGAAGAAGACCGAGGAGAAGACCGCGTTCATCACCCCGTTTGGCGCATGCTTGCTACACGACTATGTCATTCGGGTTGAAGAACGCCGGCGCTACCTATCAACGGGCCATCCGGGCACTGCTTCAAGCGGCAACTCAACAAGAACGTCGAGGCCTACGTGGATGACGTGGTTGTCAAAACCCGGGGACTCCGGTACCCTCATCGACGACCTTGAAGAGACCTTCGCATCGCTACGCGAGTACCGCCCGGAAGCTCAACCCGAACAAGTGCGTCTTCGGCGTCCCTTCGGGCAAACTACTCGGCTTCATCATCGCCCGGCGCGGCATTGAAGCCAACCCCGAGAAGATCTCCGCCATCACCGGCATGAAAGCTCCCACGAGCATCAAGGACGTCCGAAGGCGACGGGGTGCATGGCGGCGTTGAACGATTCATCTCGAGGCTAGGAGAACGGGGCCTCCCCTTCTTCAAACTACTCAAGCACCATGAGAAGTTCGTGTGGACTACGAGAGGCGGATCAAGCCCTTGCCCGGCTCAAGGAGTTCTGTCGAAGCCGCCAATCCTCACGGCTCCTCACAAGGGCGAGCGCCTCTTGCTCTACCTAGGCGCGACTACTCACGTGGTCGATCTCGCCATCGTTGTCGAGCGGCGGGAAGACGGCCACGCCTACCGGTCCCGGCGCCCGGTCTACTTCGTTAGCGAGGTTCTATCGAGTCCAAGGCTCGCTACCAGCCCGTACGAGAAGCTCTGTACGCTCTACTCATCACCTCGCGGAAGCTACGACACTACTTCCGGGGAGTACTCGGTCTCCGTCGTCACCGACTACCCGCTCGGCGACATCACGAGGAACCAAGACGCCACCGGAAGAATCTCCAAGTGGGGCTGTCGAGCTCGGCGCCCTCACCATCGACTTCAAGCCACGCACGGCCATCAAGTCGCAAGCACTAGTCGACTTCATGGCGAGTGGCGGGAGAACCCGACTACCTACTCCAACCGTGCGACCGAGCATTGGGTGATGTACTTTGATGGCTCACTCAACCTCGAGGGCGCAGGCGCGGGGGTACTCCTGATCTCTCCAACGGGCGAACAACTCAAGTACGTCCTGCAGATCTTCTGGAAGGTCTCAAACAACGAAGCCGAGTACGAAGCCCTTCTACATGGGCTCCGCCTCGCGGCTTCACTTGGCATCAAGCGGCTACTAGTCTACGGTGACTCCGCAGTGGTCATCAACCAAGTCAACAAGTCCTGGGACCGCAACAAGGAGAACATGGACGCCTACTGCCTAGAAGTCCGCAAGCTCGAGAACAAATTCTATGGTCTCGAGTTCCACCACATCGTCCGCGACAACAACGTTGCAGCGGACGTCCTCTCGAAGCTCGGATCCACCCGCGCCCAAGTACCCGCGGGCGTCTTCGTCCATGAGCTTCACGCGCCATCCATCCCGGAGCCGGCGCCACCGACCACTGTGCCAGCCCATCCACCAGCTGGGCAGGAGGTCATGATGATCGACGTGGACTGGAGGCAACCCTTCATCGACTACCTCAGCGAGCAGAGGGTCCCCTCCGACAAGAACGCGGCCGAACAACTCGTCCGCCGCACCAAGTCTTACGTCCTCGTCGGAGACAAACTCTACAAGCGGGGCGCATCTTCGGAGTACTCATGAAGTGCGTCCCCCGCGAAGAAGGCAAGGACATCTTGGAGGAGATCCACAAGGGCATGCGGCAACCACGCGTCGTCACGCACGCTAGTCGGCAAGGCCTTCGGCGAGCCTTTCTGCGGCCCACGGCCACCGGGCGATGCCGAAGAACTCGTCGAGAAGGTGCCAAGGATGTCGGTTCTTCGCCAAGCGGCAACACGTCCCGGCCTACAAGCTGGTCACCATACCGCCAACCGGCCCTTTGCAGCTGGGGGGCTCGACATGATTGGGCCACGCGCTAAGCTGCGCCGGGAGGATTCAATAGGGTGCGGTGGCTATCGACAAGTTCACCAAGTGGATCGAGGTCAAGCCGGTCACATGCCCCAAGGCCGACGAGTACTCGACTTCCTGGATGAACTCATACACCGCTATGGGCTACCCCACCGCATCATCACAGACCTGGGGTCCAATTTCAACAACCACCAGTTCTGGGAGTACCGCGAGAACGGCGGAATCGACGTCAGATACGTCTCAGTCGCCCATCCACGGGCCAACGGACAAGTCGAGCGTGCCAATGGGATGGTGCTCGACGCCCTCAAGAAGCGGCTACACGACGCGCCAACTCCAAAGGGGGCAAGTGGATCAAGGAACTACCCAACGCACTGCGGGGGCTGCCGGACTCAACCATCCAAGCCAACGGGGCAATCCCCCTACTTCTGGTCTACGGCTGCGAAGCCATCCTCCCTCGCCGACGTCATATGGAACTCGCCGGCGGTGGAGCACTACGACGAAGGCGTCTCGGAAGACGACGGACGAGTTGATATCGACGGCCTCGAAGAAGCTCGGCTGCGCCGCCCTCGTCCAATCGGCAAGGTACCTAGAGGGTATCCGACGCTACCACGATCGCAACGTCAAGGAACGCTCCTTCAACGTTGGAGATCTTGTCCTCCGCCGTATCCGAGAACACGGAAGGACTTCACAAGCTCGGCTCCCCACCCCAGGAAGGCCCCTTCACCGTGGCCAAGGTGGCCAGGGCCGGGCTCCTACCGCCTCCAAACACTTGAAGGCGAAGAAGTCAACAACTCGTGGAACGTCGACCAACTCTGTCGATTCTACGCCTAGTCTACACGACTACTCGGGGTTCAAGTCTACTCGACTACACCAACACCCCTTGCCGCAAGCGACCCTCCGGTCCCCGGCTCCAAGTCTCGGACTACTCTCCACCGGGGTCTAGGCCGCGCGGCTACCTACGGACCACAGGGGGGCTGCGACGAGCGTCAAGGACTCTAGCGGCGGTCTACCAAGAGACCACACTCCAAGATCCGGCCCGCTCGGCTACCTACGGATCGCGATCCGGCCTACACGGCTACCTACGGATCACTCGCCGCAAGCGGCTACCCGCTCCGGCGCCACTTAGTCGTAAGCGGCCCTCCGGTCCCGGCGACTACTTGTAACTACGGCCACGGCCACCCGGGTGTACCTCTCCGGTAATAAAGCTTGATTGTTCATCAACTTGTTTTTTGTTCCGCTCCCTACGACGGGACTACTAAGCCGAGTACTACTACTCGCACTTACTCCACGATGGGCGCTCCGCACTGCGAGATCGCGGTTACGAGTACTCATTGATGGAAAATTTCACTTTATTAATACATGAACGAGTTCATTACAAATGTTTCTGTACAATTACGGCTACTAAGCTATCCATGCGAGCTACCGGAGGTTCAACTTTTCGGCTACCGCTCCGCGATGGGGAGCCATACGCTCCGGCCGGCTACGCGTCTTGCTCATCCGGCCGGTTGGCGGCTACCCCGCCGGCGACCACCTCCCCGGAGCCTTCGGGAAGTACGACTTCATGAAGGCCGCACTTGCCTTCGGGATCGACTTGGCCATGTGCTTGACGTAAGCGGCCGGCCGGCTTGGCGCCTCACGAAGTCGATCCGCAAGAGGGGCGATCTTGGGGCCGCCGGGGTGCGGCACCGAAGCCTCGCGATCGGGAGAGCGGCCTCTTCAAGGTCCTTCGGTGGGGCCGGAGCGCCTCGCGGTCTTCGTTCAACTCTCGCAAAGATTTGTAGCGATTGACGAGATCCGATCGATGCAATCCGCAGCTCCATGTGCTTCTCGCACTCGAAGGCGAGCTCCTTGTAGTCGAGCTCAAGTACACGGCGGGCTTCCTTGCTCCCGGTAGAAGAGGTTCTTCATGCTAACCTCCGAGGCCTTCGGTTGCTCCACCCCGGCCCTCGAGTTCGCAAACACAGCAACGGGTCAGAGCCTTGACGACTTCCAACAAGTACCCGACAAGTCAAGAGACATACCTTTATTCTTGTTGCGGAGACCTTTGTTCTTCCGCACCAACTCGTCGCCCTTCGCCTGCAAGTCCATGACGTCGTTGTGGTACTTGGCGAAGGCGGCATCGAGCTTCGAGCGCATCACGGCCGCGTGCTTCGCGACTTCACGAGTCGCTCCTCCGGGGCCTCCGCTCGGAGCACGGTGTCGCCGTAACCTTGCAGCAGATTCGACTTCTCGCGGGATCGCTCCGCGACGTCCTGCACAAGACAAGCTCAAGTCAAGTAGAGTACTCAACGCAAAGGATTGGCTACTCGGGAGGCTACGGCTACGTACCTTTATCCACTGCTCGGCTCGACGCATCGCCTCCAAGTGTTGCGCCAATATCGCCGGCTCGACGAGGTCGTCGGCCAGAAGTTCAATCCCGCCGCGGCTACTCGACGTGGCCTCTGTCATCGGTGCTGAGCGGATAGGCTCCGCGTCCTGGATCTCGGGGGATCGGATTGCCACCTCCAGGGCAACCCCTGGCGACGTGGTGGCCACCTCCCCCTCGGCGGACTTCTCGACGACTTCCCCCACGGGCTCGGGGGCTCCTCCTGCGGCCTTCGGGGCCTCTGGTGCCAACTCCTGCACAGGCACCCCTCCAGGGATGTCATCTCCTCCAGCGCCTGTCAACACAGAACACGCGCATCAGTGCCTATGACTACTCATCTTGGAGTTCTACAGCTTCAAGACGGGTACTCACCTTCGACTACGACCGCCTGCGGCGGCGGCGCTTCGGTGGCCGGGGGCTCGGTCGCGGCTTGGGCTTCGGGAGAGGCCTCCTCGATCGACGGCGCGATTTCCTCCGCCTCTCGTCGAGGGCTCTTCTCCGTCCCAGCTCAGATCTGTGGATTTTCTGCAGAAGTATCCACAGAGGGTCGTCAGACAAATCGACTACTACAACGAGTACTGCGCTCATGAGGACGTGGTACTTACGAGGTTCGACGGACGATAGTCACGGCCGGAGCACCGAGGATGCCGGCAATGTCAACCGGTCCACCCTCGGCGGGCGTTTCTTCCTCCGCCTCTTCGGCTACGCCTCCGCACGGCGGAGGTGGCCGGCGCGAACGTCTCCTCGCGTCCCTCGCGGCTTCCATCTCTCCAACGGCGGCGGCGCGGGTACTCTACTCTCCATCGGAGCGGGGGGGCGGCGCTCCGACCGGCGCCGAGAAGTTCTTCGACGGTGGGGCCGGACTTCGGCTTCTGCCCCGCCGGTTCCCCCACCGTGGGCCACATGCCCTCGTCGCCCTCCTCCACGGGCTCCGGCCCGCCGGCGGCACCTCCCTGCACACAAAGGAATTCCACTCGTCGGCAATGTACTCGAACGGTGGGTACTCGACTACTCTGCTCAAGATGACTTACCTCACGGAGGCGTGGTCCCTGAGACCTTCATCTTCTTCGCCACCCGCTTCTTGGTGGGGTTGCGCGGCTTCCTCGGCGGCGCGGCAAGGCTGGCCTCCGGTGCTGGGCCGGGAGGATCTTGAACGAGTGGCACATGAGGCAAGCCGGACGGCTAAACCTCGACCGCGGTGGAAGCGGTCCTGAAGAGTCTCTTCGTCTTCATCGTCGTCATCGGAGGTATCCTCCACGATGACGGTGTCGTCGCCTTCTCCAACTTCGCGACGCTCCTTCACCTTCCCCGCCGCCGGGATCGCGATCCCGCTCGGTGGCGGCCGCGGCTCGGAGACGAACCGCTTCACATCATCTCGCGCAAAAGACACAAGGCGTCGGGAAACCTCACTACGGGTACTCACTACTCGACGCGGGGGTACGACTACTCACCTTGTTGGGCGGGCGCGCGGCGGAGTACTCCTCGACCGGACACGCCGTGTACGGCGGCATGTCCTTGAAGATCCTCGACAACCTCTCGACGATGTCATTGTCGTCCGGCTCGCCTCCCGCATCCGCGACGTATCGTTGTCGCCGGTGTACTCGAAGCCCATCGTATCCCGCGCCATCGGCGGGCCGGATTCGCGCTTCATGAAGCGAAGGCCACGTGCTCGGCCCTCAGTCCCGCATCCCTGAGCGTCTTGATGCGCGCTAGCAGCTCGGGGAGCTGGATCCCCTCTTGCATGGTGGGTTCCGTGTTCCACCGGTCTTGATGCTGGGCGCCGTCCGCTCGGCTTCGGTAGCTCGGGATGGTGGTTCGTGATGTAGAACCATCTCGTCTTCCAGTCGGTGTTGGAGTCCACGAGCTTGTACGCCAGGTACTGCTCCGCGGCGTCCTCCCTCAGCTGGATTCTGGCTCCTCCGACTACTCTAGGGTTGGAGGCGCTGGGCTGCGGCTTGACGCGGAAGAATTTCCGGAAGAGCACCCAGTGCGGCTTGATTCCCAAGAAGGCTTCGCAGAAGTGTACGAAGACAGATGTATGGAAGATTCCGTTGGGGTTCAGATTGAGGTACTCGATGCCGTAGTACCGAGCGGGCCCCTTGAAGAAGTCGCTTCTTCGTGGGTACCGGGAGTAGCCGTGTAGACTAGGCGCCGAAGACGAAGGTGTCGCCGCGATTGAAGGCGACGGTTGGCTTGATGTGAACGAGAAGCCGTCGAGTTCGCCATGTGATCTCGAGCGAGAGCCCCTACCGGCGCGCCGGTGTCGGTGTTTTAGACCGGCAACCTACTACGGGGAGTACCCGAAGTAGATGAATGTGACTCGCCGAGATCGGTAACTCGAAGGAAGAGACACGTGGCACACAATTTAGACAGAGTTCGGGCCGCGAGGTGCGTAATACCCTACGTCTGTATGCTTTGCGTAGCTCCGGATTGATAGGGCACGATTACACGATGGTGCGGTTATGCGCCGTGGGTTGTATGAGAGGAGATTCGATGAGGGAGATCGGTCCCTCGCCTCGCCTTATATAGTCGGGAGGCGGGGTTACAAGTCGGAGTAGGAAGAGAGTACTAGTCGAGTACGTCTAGGAGTCCTCTCGTACGGTGCGGAACATGCACGGCTTCCTAACCGAGTACTACTCCGTGTAGTCCTTGTGCTCCACGCCTTCGGATGCCGTGTAGCGCAAGCCGGTGGTCCCGGGGGCCCACCGAGTAGTCGGTCCTGGTACCCACGGTCGGTCCTGGTACCCATTGTTGTAGTAGTCGGTCCTTGAACCCCGGAGTAGTCGTGTAGACTAGGCGTAGAATCGACAGAGTTGGTCGACGTTCCACGAGTTGTTGACTTCTTCGCCTTCAAGTGTTTGGAGGCGGTAGGAGCCCGGCCGGTCACCTTGGCCACGGTGAAGGGGCCTTCCCGGGGGGGAGCCGAGCTTGTGAAGTCCTTCCGTGTTCGGATACGGCGGAGGACAAGATCTCCAACGTTGAAGGAGCGTTCCTTGACGTTGCGATCGTGGTAGCGTCGGATACCCTCTAGGTACCTTGCCGATTGGACGAGGGCGGCGCGCGAGCTTCTTCGAGGCCTGTCCATATCAACTCGTCTGTTGTCTTCCGAGACGCCTTCGTCGTAGTGCTCCATCGCTCGGCGAGTTCCATATGACGTCGGCGGGGAGGATGGCTTCGCAGCCGTAGACCGGGGAAGTAGGGGGGATTGCCCCGTTGGCTTGGATGGTTGAGTCCGCAGCCCCCGCAGTGCGTTGGGTAGTTCCTTGATCCACTTGCCCCCTTTGGAGTTGGCGGCGTCGTGTAGCCGCTTCTTGAGGGCGTCGAGCACCATCCCATTGGCGCGCTCGACTTGTCCGTTGGCCCGTGGATGGGCGACCGAGACGTATCGACGTCGATTCCGCCTGTTCTCGCGTACTCCCCGGAATCGGTGGTTGTTGAAATTGGACCCCGGTGTCCGTGATGATGCGGTGGGGTAGCCCATAGCGATGTACGAGTTCATCCACGAAGTCGAGTACTCGTCGGCCTTGGGGCATGTGACCGGCTTGACCTCGATCCACTTGGTGAACTTGTCGATAGCCACCGGTACCCCTATTGAATCCTCCTGGCGCGGTTGGCGGTGGCCCAATCATGTCGAGCCCCCGGCGGGCAAAGGGTCGGGTTGGCGGTATGGTGACCGGCTTGTAGGCCGGGACGTGTTCTTCGCTTGGCGAAGAACCGACATCCTTGGCACCTTCGACGAGTTCTTCGGCATCGCCCGGGCCGTGGGCCGTAGAAGGCTCGCCGGAAGGCCTTGCTGACTAGCGTGCGTGACGACGCGTGGTTGCCGCAGATGCCCTTGTGGATCTCCTCCAAGATGTCCTTGCCTTCTTCGCGGGGGACGCACTTCATGAGTACTCCAGAAGATGCGCCCCGCTTGTAGAGTTTGTCTCCGACGAGGACGTAAGACTTGGCGCGGCGGACGAGTTGTTCGGCTGCGTTCTTGTCGGAGGGGGACCCTCTCGCTCGCTGAGGTAGTCGATGAAGGGTTGCCTCCAGTCCACGTCGATCATCATGACCTCCTGCCCAGGGTGGTGGATGGGGCGGCACGGTGGTCGGTGGCGCGGCTCCGGGATGGATGGCGTGTGAAGCTCATGGACGAAGACGCCCGCGGGTACTTGGGCGCGGGTGGATCCGAGCTTCGAGAGGACGTCCGCTGCAACGTTGTTGTCGCGGACGATGTGGTGGAACTCGAGACCATAGAATTTGTTCTCGAGCTTGCGGACTTCTAGGCAGTAGGCGTCCATGTTCTCCTTGTTGCGGTCCCAGGACTTGTTGACTTGGTTGATGACCACTCGCGGAGTCGCCGTAGACTAGTAGCCGCTTGATGCCAAGTGAAGCCGCGAGGCGGAGCCCATGTAGAAGGGCTTCGTACTCGGCTTCGTTGTTTGAGACCTTCCAGAAGATCTGCGGGACGTACTTGAGTTGTTCGCCCGTTGGAGAGATCAGGAGTACCCCTGCGCCTGCGCCCTCGAGGTTGAGTGAGCCATCAAAGTACATCACCCAATGCTGCGGTCGCACGGTTGGAGTAGGTAGGCGGTTCTCCCGCCACTGCGCCATGAAGTCGACTAGTGCTTGCGACTTGATGGCGTGCGTGGCTTGAAGTCGATGGTGAGGGCGCCGAGCTCGACGGCCCACTTGGAGATTCTTCGGTGGCGTCTTGGTTCCTCGGGATGTCGCCGAGCGGGTAGTCGGTGACGACGGAGGCCGAGTACTCCCCGGGAAGTAGTGTCGTAGCTTCCGCGAGGTGATGAGTAGAGCGTACGGGAGCTTCGTACGGGGCCGGTAGCGAGCCTTGGACTCGATAGAACCTCGCTAACGAAGTAGACCGGGCGCGGACCGGTAGGCGTGGCCGTCTTCCTCGCCGCTCGACAACGATGGCAAGATCGACCACGTGAGTAGTCGCGGCTAGGTAGAGCGATGGGCGCGCTCGCCCTTGTGAGGAGCCGTGAGGATTGGCGGCTTCGACAGGAAGTCCTTGAGCTGGGCAAGGGCTTGATCCGCCTCTGTAGTCCACACGAACTTCTCATGGTGCTTGAGTAGTTTGAAGAAGGGGAGGCCCCGTTCTCCTAGCCTCGAGATGAATCTGTTCAACGCCGCCATGCACCCCGTCAGCTTCTGGACGTCCTTGATGCTCGTGGGAGCTTTCATCTCGGTGATGGCGGAGATCTTCTCGGGGTTGGCTTCAATGCCGCGCCGGGCGATGATGAAGCCGAGTAGTTTGCCCGAAGGGACGCCGAAGACGCACTTGTTCGGGTTGAGCTTCCAGCGGTACTCGCGTAGCGATGCGAAGGTCTCTTCAAGGTCGTCGATGAGGGTACTGGAGTCCCTGGTTTTGACAACCACGTCATCCACGTAGGCCTCGACGTTCTTGTTGAGTTGCCGCTTGAAGCAGGCCTGGATGGCCCGTTGATAGGTAGCGCCGGCGTTCTTCAACCCGAATGACATAGTCGTGTAGCAGTATGCGCCAAACGGGGTGATGAACGCAGTCTTCTCCTGGTCTTCTTCCTTGATTGTGATGCGGTGGTACCGGAGTAGCGTCGAGGAAGCAGAGCAGTCGCGCCCCCGCCGTGGAGTCGATGACTTGATCAATCCGCGGCAACCCGAAGGGGTCCTTGGGCGCGTGCTTGTTGAGGTCGGTGTAGTCGACGCACATCCTCCACTCGTTCGAGTTCTTCTTGCGGACGAGGACGGGGTTGGCGAGCCACTCGGGGTGGAAGACTTCTCGGATGAAGCCGGCCGCCGGGGAGCTTGGCGAGCTCCTTCTTGATGGCGTCCCGTCTGTCGTCGGCAAAGCGTCGGAGGTGTTGTCGCTTGGGGGGTGGCCTTTGGATCGACGTTGAGGCGGTGCTCAATCGGCTCCCCGGGCACTCGGCATGTCCGCGGCCTCCACGCGAAGATGTCGCGGTTAGCCCGAAGGAAGCCGATGAGCGCGTCTTCCTATTTGGGGTCGAGGCCGGCTCCGATGGTCGTGGTCTTGCTTTGGGGTTGCTGTTCCAAGGTCGATCGCCACGACGAGCACCTCCTCGGGTGGCTGAGGCTTGTTGGCGCTGTCAGACTTCTCTGGGATGTCGAGTTCGCTTGTGGCAAGCTTCTTCGACGCAGCGTAGACCTCCATCATCGGGTTGGGTACTTGGTTTGTTGAAGCGATCACCACGGCCTCTGTATCGCAGTCGTGAGAGATCTTCAAGTCCCCCTGGAGGGAGAGTACACCAGCTGGGCTTGGCATTATGAGTACCAAGTAGGTGTAGTGGGGCACCGCCATGAACTTGGCGATGGCTGGTCTGCCGAGGATGGCATGGTAGGAAGTCTCGAAATCCGCGACCTCGAACTTGATGTACTCGGTGCGGTAGTTGTCCCGAGACGCCCGAAGGTAAGCGGCGGTACCACCGAGCCCGGTGGGATAGCCGCGTTGCTTGGGACGATGCCGTAGAAGGGCATGCTGCTCTTGTCGAGCATGGGGGTGACGTCGAGGTTCATCTTCTTCAATGTCTTGGTGAAGAGGACGTTGAGCCCGCTTCCACCGTCGATGAGCACCTTGTTGAGCTTAGAGCCCGCCACCGTTGGTTTCAGGACGAGAGGGAAGCGTCCTGGTTCGGAGAAGCTGGTCCACTGGTCCGCGCGGGAGAAGGTGATGGGTACCTCTGACCACCTGAGAGGGGTCAGAACCGCTGGTTCGATGGACATCACTTCACGACGAGTAGCCTTCTGCTCCCGCCTGCTGGGCAGTCCGCCGAAGAGGACGTTGACGGTCTTCTCGGGTTCTTGGAAGTCGTTGTCGTCGCCGTCCTTCTTCTTGCCCTTTTGGTCGTGAGGGTGCGGTGGCTCCGGCGTATCCTTGAGTCCATGCCCGAGCCGGTAGCACCGCTTTGCTCCGTAGTGTGGTTGCCGTTTGGATGCCACGGGCACTTCTCCTTCGGCGAGTCCTTGAACCCGCCGGAGTTCTTCTTCGAGTTCCCTTTCGGAGGGCGGCGGATAGCCGCGACGGTGTTGTCTGGCTTGCGCTTGCGGTTGGAACCCGAGAAGTTGTTGTTGTTGTTGTTGTTGCGGCCGCCTTGGTTTGCATTGCCGCCGGCCGCCGCCGCCCGGTTCTCGCTTGGACTTGGCGCGGATGGCGTCGTACTTGGCGTTGGCCTTGTCCTCTTCGTCCGCCCAGGACGTGATCATGTCCTTGAGGTGGGGAATGGACTGGGGCGGCGACGACCGAAGTCCTCGAAGGTGAGGCGATGGTAAAGGCCGTCTGGAAGAGGTCGATGACCTCCTTGTCGGTGACGTCGACGACGGTAGCGCGCTTGTCGAAGAAGCGGCGCATGTACTTGCGGAGGGTCTCGCCTTGTTCTGCTTGATCATGGCAAGGTCCATGCGAGTACCCGAACGGCCCATGGCGCCCGCGAAGTTGCTCGTGAAGCTTGTTCCTTCGACTGGTCCCACTTGTCGATCGAGTGCTTGTCCGGCGACTCGAGCCATGTGAGTGGGGCTTGGTCCGGGCGAAGGGGAAGTAGAGGCACTTGGTGTCGTTGTTGCCGCCGGCGTTCTCGATGGAGAGGGCGTAGCATCGGAGCCACCGGATGGGATCTGCTTCGCGTCGTACTTGGTGATCCCCAAAGGCTTGAACTTGTCGGGGAGAAGCGGGGTTGCGAAGCCGGGGTGAGAAGGCGGGGGAAGCCGTCGCCTTCGGCGGCGGTGGTCGACTTCCTCGCCGCAACTCCTCGATCCTCCGGCGAGCATCGTACCCGCCATGAGAGGCACGGAGGCGTGGCTATGCGCGTGGCCGCGGCCGCCACGGGCGCCGCCGCCTCCGGCTTTCTTGTTGGCCCCGTGGTTGGAGGCCGCCGCCGTCGGCCGCCGCCGCCGTCGGGGTCGTTGCCGCCGCCACCGGGCGGAAGCACGGTGGGGAACGACTTCTCGGTTGCCTTGGTCTTGTCGTGAAGGTCCGCCGGCATTGGAGCGGCGACGGTTTGGGTCGACCGGGATGTCGCCTCGAGTACGGTTGGGGCCGGGATCGGCCTTGCGACTAGTAGCTTCGTTGTCGCGGGGCTTGGGCGGGAGAGGTTGGCCGACTCGTTGTCGACCCGCATGAAGTAGGCTTCTTCGGCGAGCTTGGCGATGACCTCTCCGGCGCGTATGCCCCGAGCTTTGTCGTGCGATCGGCGTGATCGACATGAGGCACGCGCTCGGGGGGTGGTGTGTACTCTGCTCTCGACCGCCTCGAGAGCCTCCGCGAGGTTGCGGATGGGAAGGTTGTCTGCGAGCCACCGGCGCCGTTCGCTACGCTTCTGTTGCGCTCGCGTCGGGCGTCCCCTGTTGGCGACGGTCTCGTACGCGGGTGCGTTGGCGGACGGCCTCGTACGCGGAGATGTCCTCCGGTACTGTCTTCGGCCGCGCTTGAGGGTCTCGGGGTGTTGTCGCCGGCGGCCATGAAGACTTGGCGATCGGGAGTACCCAAGGCCGGACTCGAGAGGGTGCCACCTCGGTTGGTGTGTTTGAGTCGGCACGGGCTAGTGGTGTTCCCTCCTGGAACGGTAGTGAGTCGATGTAGGCGACGTAGCGTGAGTCCTCCTTTGTCGGTTTAGCGAGGCTTGCGGTCCGGCCGAAGACGTATCTTCCGGCCGGCGTCGATCTTATAACCGGCCCGAGAGGGCGGCCCCGACAAGGGAAGCTCGGAGGAGTCATCTTCGGACTCGGGCTCCTCGGGATCCGACCCAAAGTCGAAGTCGTAGTCCGGGTTCGAGTAGAACTCGGAGAGAGGGCTGGAGTCTGAGATGTGGTCGGGGACGGTGTCGGAGTCCGAGTTGTACTCGGTTACGGGCTCCTTGCCGGCCCGGCGTGGTGTAGGAGCCTCCGTGTGGGCCCGGCTGAGGACGCGAGGGCCACGCGCGGAGCGCCGGCGTGGAGGAGGGGCCGCTGCGATGGCTGAGCAGCCGGCTCGCATGCGATGACCCATGGCGACGTCGGGTTCGAGTTGGAGACGGACTCGAGCTCGAAGTCGGCCGTGATGGTTGAAGAGCGAAATTTCGCCGAACTTGCCGGCGAGTTCGCCTGTGACAACTTCGGGAAGCGTCACGAGGCCTGTCTTCGGGTTGGGCTGCATGGTCAGGCGGCGCTGGAAGGAGCCCGCGCCATCGGCGGTGCGGACCCGGTGCGCCAAAGACGAAGGTGTCGCCGCGATTGAAGGCGACGGTTGGCTTGATGTGAACGGAAGCCGTCGAGTTCACCATGTGATCTCGAGCGAGAGCCCCTACCCGGCGCGCCGGTGTCGGTGTTTTAGACCGGCAACCTACTACGGGGAGTACCCGAAGTAGATGAATGTGACTCGCCGAGATCGGTAACTCGAAGGAAGAGACACGTGGCACACAATTTAGACAAGGTTCGGGCCGCGAGGTGCGTAATACCCTACGTCTGTATGTTGCGTAGCTCGGGATTGATAGGGCACGATTACACGATGGTGCGGTTATGCGCCGTGGGTTGTATGAGAGGAGATTCGATGAGGGAGATCGGTCCCTCGCCTCGCCTTATATAGTCCGGGAGGCGGGGTTACAAGTCGGAGTAGGAAGAGAGTACTAGTCGAGTACGTCTAGGAGTCCCTACGTACGGTGCGGAACATGCACGGCTTCCTAACCGAGTACTACTCCCGTGTAGTCCTTGTGCTCCACGCCTTCGGATGCCGTGTAGCGCAAGCCGGTGGTCCCGGGGGCCCACCGAGTAGTCGGTCCCGGTACCCACCGAGGTAGTGGGCCCGGGGAGGTCCATACGACAAGCCCCCGAGTACTTTATAGTCGAGAAGGATAGCTTCAAGTAGTCTTGACGGCCTCAACGAGTAGTCCTCAAGCGTCCCCGAGCGCTACAAGTCAAAAGTCCTCAAGAGTAGTCGAAGCATCCCGAGGCCGGGAATGTACTCCAGCGATGTTTGAGCAATCTTGAAGTCTTCTCGAGTAGTCCCAAGCGTCCTTGAAATCGCCTTCGAAGGTCTTCAAGAAATGCCGACCTTGTCTTGAAGCCGGAGCCGTCATGGAGGTGCGACTTGCGAACCGCACTCCACATGAAGTAGCCCCCGAGCCTCGAGCCGCGAGGCTCCGGCTCGTGGTCCACCCGGAATCTTGGCAAGATAATCCCGAAAAATCCGGAGAGAAAAAACCGAAGGACACATGGCACGGAGCCCCCGAGCCTTGAGTCGAGTACTTCCTCTCGAATTAAGTATGTATAGAATCTAATATAAAATTAATTATCCATTGAGTATGGGTGGGATTGAGCATTGTAAAAAGTGAATAATAATTATTTGGATTTGGATTTGGATATGAATAAGATTGGATTTGTCCATACCCTCTCCATGGACAACCTTACTTCAATTCGGACAATTGTTGTTGTTCTGTGATGCACATGTATCTCATTTTTAAAGCAACTCCAACATACTCTCTATCTCATTTTGTCCCAACGGCCTCGACAAAATAGCAGCTCGCAATCCTCCTCGTCATTCGCCCCCGTCCGCTCGAGATTTTTGGCGAGGCTTTGCGGCTCGCAATCTCACCATGGAGCACGCGAATTGATTCCCCCGCCCCTCTTCCCGCGCCAAATCGGTTCCTCCCACGGTCTTGGCTCGCACCGACTGCGGCTCCGCACCTCCGCGACCGGGAGAGGAGGAGGAGAGGTGAGCCGTCCCCACGGTCGGGAGAGAGGAATAAGAGGGCCGAAGCCACCGCAACTAGGGGAGAGGAAGAGGGGGGACAATCAGAGATCTACTAAAGGAGAAGTGGGGAACAAGGGAGGAAGGGGATCGACCATCTTGTCTTCGGGCGTCCGAGGCGCTGAGTGCGCAGGAGGAGCCCACCCGCGGCCGCTGCATCGCCTTGTACACCTGGTTCTTCCCCATCTCACCCCCTCGTTGCTGAGCTCGGAATCTGAAGGGGAGGAGCCTCGACCCTACGGGCGACGGCGGGTGCGGGGAGTGGAGGTGATCCCGCGCATCGTGGCAGTGGCAGCAAGACACGAGCAGTGCCGCCTCACGCAGGTCCCGCTGCTTCCGTCGCCGGGGGCGCCATGGACAACTCCGCCGGTCCCGCCGCCGCGAGAGGAGCCGGCGTCGAGGCCTCTTCCCCCTCATCGCGAGAGAGGAGGAACTCGCCGCGAGTGGCGTCGGGGGGAGGAGAGAGGTGGGGAAGAATGTGGAAGAAAGAAAGAAGATAAGCATGATGACATGTGGGGCCCATTGGATATAGAGTTAAGTTTAAGGAGGTTGTTCGATTAACTCCTTATATAGAACTAGCAGTTATGCCCGTGCGTTGCAACGGGTAAAAATATTGGTTGTCGCACTGGCATCTGTCCCGACCACATAGTCACACCGTCAACCCCGCACCTTTCAATCTCATCATCATTCCCACCACATCCGCGCCACCCCATGTCGGTGTTTTAGACCGGCAACCTACTAAGGGGAGTACCCGAAGTAGATGAATGTGACTCGCAGAGATCAGTAACTCGAAGGAAGAGACACGTGGCACACAATTTAGACAGGTTCGGGCCGCGAGGTGCGTAATACCCTACGTCCCGTATGCTTTGCGTAGCTACGGGATTGATAGGGCACGATTACACGATGGTGCGGTTATGCGCCGTGGGTTGTATGAGAGGAGATTCGATGAGGGAGATCCGTCCCCGCCTCGCCTTATATAGTCGGGAGGCGGGGTTACAAGTTGGAGTAGGAAGAGAGTACTAGTCGAGTACGTCTAGGAGTCCTCTCCGTACGGTGCGGAACATGCACGGACCTTCCTAACCGAGTACTACTCCCGTGTAGTCCTTGTGCTCCACGCCTTCGGATGTCGTGTAGCGCAAGCCGGGTGGTCCCGGGGCCCACCGAGTAGTCGGTCCCGGTACCCACCGAGGTAGTGGGCCCAAGTGAGGTCCATACGATAGGCATCCGTGTAACACCCGAAAATTCCATCACAATAAAATATTGTTAGCAACATGGTTTAGTTTTATTTTCTAAGGATTTAATAAATTTGAATAAATAAATTTGCCTTTAATTAAATTAAACATCATTTAATAATTAGAATCACCCAAGTGTTTGTGCATCATGTTGAAATGCATGAGTTTTGTTTGTGGTGTGATTTTAAAAGTCTTAAAAAAATCTTGTGAAAAAGTCCTTAAAAATAATTGTGAAAAAGTTTGAGAAAAATTGTGTAAAGGTTTGAATTTAAAATATGGTTGAAAAGTTGTTAAAAATGGTTTGTGAAAAGTCCTTAAAATAGTGGAGAAATTTGTGTTAGAATTTGAATTTGAAAACATGTAAAAGATTTGAATTTAAAAGGTTTGAAATTGGTTTTAAAATGGATTTGAAAAGAAAAAACAAAACAAACTCTATCGGCCCACCCCAACCCCGCGACCCACCTCACCTTCCCCCTCCTTTCGTTTTCCGGCCCGCGGCCCACACCCGCTTACGGCCCACGCGGCCCGCTCCACCGCCCCCGCCTTCTCTCTCTTTCGCCGGCCGACGGGTGGGGCCCCTGTCGGCGGCCGTCTTCTACCCCTCCGGTCGTGCCCCACCCCCTCCTTTCCCCGCGCGGCGGCGGCTTCCCGCGCCGCCGTCCCGCCTCCCCCGGCTCCCCGCGCCCGTCCGCCTCCTCCACTACGCCGCCCCACTCACCCACCACCTCCCCGCCCCTTCCCCTTCCCCTACTTGCCGCCACCGCACCAAGCCGCACGCCATTAATGGCGGCCACCGCCGAACCGCCGCCCACCGCCTCAACCGCGCCCCTTCCGCTCCCCTCTTGGCCCTATATAAGATCCCCTCGAGCTCCTGCATCTCCCGCGCCCCCCTTCCTCTCCTCCACTCCTCCACCGCGCCACCGCCGGAGCGCCGACCGCCGCCGAGCTCCGCCGCCCGATCTACTCCGCCGACGCCTCTCCCACCTCTTCAAGCCCCTTGGTGAGTTTGCGGCGCCCTCCTCTTCGTTTTGGTGCAATCCCCATCGAGTTTGGTGCACGGGAGCCCATTTTGCCCTTCGCCGGCGAGCTCCGCCGCCGCCTCCCGCCCGGCGCCGCCGCCGCCCTCGTCCGCCGCCGGCCGGCCGCCGCCCGCCGCCGCCTCGCCTCTTGCGGCCACCGCCGGCCGTTCGATTCGAGCCGGCGGCTCGGATCGGTCCGGCCCCGAGTCAAATCGGCCATGTAACGGTCAACCCGGGCCGGTCATGGTCATTTTGCAAAAAGGCCCCCATAGTTTTCAATATCACATAAGTACCCTTCCACCCTTAAAGATCCTTACGAACCTAAGGCCTTTTTCTTTTGTTTTAACCCTTTAACTCCTTAGTTTTTATGTCACTTAGTCCATCCTTTCCATTTTACACTATAAACCTTGGGTTTATACACATAACTATGTTTAGGTCCCCGAAATCTTGCGAGAAAACTCCATAAACTTTCGGATATTCACAATTTAGTCCATAAATCTTGTTTCGACCATATCTTTTCCATCCTAGCTCCGTTTTACGCATTCTTGGTGTCCACGTGATCGTCTCTCCGAGCCCGTCATTTCTAAAAGCTTGTTTTAGCCTTTTTGGTAATGTTTGATGTATTGTTTTATTTATTGTATGTTTTCTTGCATGATCGTAGCCAACACGCCGTTCGAGGAAGTTCAAGAGCGAGCTTTTCGAAGAAAGGAGAGTAGCTTATCGTTGGAGAAAGGCAAGTGATCCTAACCACCCTTCTACCTATGCTTTAATCAAGAATACTATAAATTAATCGGAACATGGAGAACCACCCGGAAAACAAGTGCAACCACAATCCATATGGCTCTGGCTTAGCCAATTAATTAGGTGTGCGATTGTATTGACGACCCTATCCGAAAGGAACACAGGGGGCTCCGGGTTGGGGGGGTATAGCCTGGTTCTTTTGGGGTAGCGCCTTTGCTAAGGTGCGACCACTAGGGAGGGTTATGGTCCGCCCCGAGTCAGAATTGTCGTGGGTTGTTGATGCTTTTGCATATCTTTGTAAAGGCTTCGTAGCGTCCCTATGCAATCACACCTCGGAAGTGTGGTATTATGCTTGATCAAGCACATGCGTGGTTGGGTTCAAAGTTCTTTGGAACTTTTACGTGAACTATGGGAAAAGTGTGCAACCTCGCAGTGTAAAACCGATCGATCGGCCGTGCTCACGGTTCGAGCGGCTTTGTACCCTCACATGATTAATTGAACTTAAAGATGGATTAATATTGCTTTCCGGTTATTCCCGTGGCCTTGCCGAGTACCAACCATAAGTGTACTCATCCTTTCTTACGCTGTTCAGAGAAGAATCCCGGAGTGGAGTACTTCACCGACTACGAGGAGTTCGAGGATGCGATCAACCGATCGAAGCTTCGTGGAAGATGAAGATGGAGTCGCGTCTTCATAGTTATCGTTGTTCGTGTAAAGACCTTCGTGTCTACCATCGTGAGTGTAATAAAAGTTAATAAACCTTTTCTGTACGTTTTGAGCAATGTCTTGTGATATTACACTCATGAGTCTATCATATGTGTGAAATTGTGATCCTGGCACACATATGAGATGCATTCGGTTTTCTACGGAAAATCGGGTGTGACAGAGTGGTATAAGAGCAATGCTGACTGTAAGACGCAGCCTCAGATAGAAAATGGTCGATATTAAGGACTCTCTTTCTAGAAAGCCTTTCCAACATTCAAAATATCTTATTTACGCTTAAAAATATATTTTATTCTTTATTCTTTATCAAAATCAAATCTTTTGTTTTCTTCTACACTGAGACTGATTCTTGATCTTCCACCTTGAACTACCACATGTGCTTTATATGATAGTTTCTTAGGTTGCCTACCCTTCTATCAGTTTCGTTAGAGCCGTTCTTGTGAGGACGTGCGATGTTAATGCTTGTTGGTTGCAAACATGCATGATTTGGATCTTTGATTTGATTGGAATGTTTTTGTGGAAGTGATGGCCACAAATGCATCAATAAAATAATTAAAGTTAAAATTTGAATCCTAGCCCCTTTTCTCTGATTCACCTTTATCAATTCAACTTCCTATTGGAAAACTTCTCTCTCTAACAATCAAATGGTAAACACCGGGTCGGGAGCCGGACGAGATATTCCGTTCGTGCTCACATCGCCAATCGAACTCGAATCAAGTTCCCTCCTTCACCACAAGAATTAGCGATGGATCCCACGATGCGGCAGTTCTTTACGGAACGGATGCAGTTAATTCGGAACCTCACCGCCACTGTCCAGAATCTACAGGCACAGCAGAACCAGCCACCACCTCAAGGACCCCTACCACCTCCACCACCAGTGAACAAGCATAGAGAATTCATGAGCCACAACCTGCCAACATACTCTCATTCAGTGGATCCCCTCGATGCCGATGATTGGCTCAAGACCATCAACAAGATGCTGAATATCACCCAATGTAATGATCGTGAAAAGGTTTTGTATGCCTCAGGACGCCTGGAAGGTGCAGCCTCTAATTGGTGGGATGCTTACACCGTCGCGCATGCTGCTGCCGACACCATTACCTGGCAGGAGTTCCAGGAAAGTTTTCGTACACATCACATCCCAGCTGGTGTGAAGAAGCTGAAGAAGAAGGAATTTCTAGCTCTAAAGCAAGGCAACATGACAGTTAGTGAGTACCTGGATCAGTTTACTCATTTGTCCCGCTACGCACCAGATGAAGTCAACACGGATGCTAAGAGACAAGAACGTTTTCTCGATGGATTAATAGGTTCACTTAACTATCAGTTGCAGAGCCACACATTTCTTAACTTTTAGATGTTGCTCAATAAGGCTATAGGCTTGGAGAATAAACGCAAGGAACTTCGTGAACAGAAGCGCAAGTTTCAATCTCAGGGACAATCTAGCAGCAACACCCGCCCTCGTTACAACTCATCGCAAGACTCTCAGTTTCGTTCTAGCACACAAGGCAGAGGCCATGGACAGAATCAACCGTTCTATCGTTCCTTTGATGAACCCGAAGAATCCAACCCAATGACACCACGGGCTCCAAATCCTCATCGAACCGCTCGGGTGCACCAATGAAGGAACACTACTCCGGTTCACCCCGGTGGATGCTTCAACTGCGGAGAATTGGGACACTATGCTAGTATTTGCCCTCAGCGCAATATGCAGACACCTCAGAAAGGGAACAGAGGTCAACAGAACTATATGCATGGTAGGGTGAACCATGTGACAGCTGAAGAAGCTCAAGGAGACAAAGATGTTGTGCTTGGTACGTTCCTTATCAACTCTGTACCTGCAACAATTTTATTTGATTCCGGGGCATCACATTCATTTATTACTGAACGATTCGTGACAAAGCATGATGTACCCAGAAGTTCCATGAAGACGCATTTGCTAATTAGTTCTCCAAACGGTGAAATGAAATCCACCTATGTATGCCCACGAGGTCAATCTTAAGATCGGAGAGATAGATTTTGAAGCGAGACTTAGTGATCCTAACATCCAGTGGAATAGATGTGATCCTTGGTATGGATTGGTTAAGCAAGCATGATGGAATCATTTTGTGTGCCAAGAAGTCGGTGCTCTTAACTACACCGCAAGGAGATAGGATTGAGTTTGCCGCTACAAGCCCGAAGAAGAAGGAGAAGTGAAAAGCTCCGTGGTAGTAAACCATCATCTTTCAAGATCGTCTTGTATCTCCTCCTCTTGTTTCCCGATCCCTCCGAATCTCGGGACGAGATTCTTTTTAAGGGGGTAGGATTTGTAACACCCGAAAATTCCATCACAATAAAATATTGTTAGCAACATGGTTTAGTTTTATTTTCTAAGGATTTAATAAATTTGAATAAATAAATTTGCCTTTAATTAAATTAAACATCATTTAATAATTAGAATCACCCAAGTGTTTGTGCATCATGTTGAAATGCATGAGTTTTGTTTGTGGTGTGATTTTAAAAGTCTTAAAAAAATGCTTGTGAAAAGTCTTGAAAAAAAATAATTGTGAAAAAGTTTGTAAAAAATTGTGTAAAGGTTTGAATTTAAAATATGGTTGAAAAGTTGTTAAAAATGGTTTGTGAAAAGTCCTTAAAATAGTGGAGAAATTTGTGTTAGAATTTGAATTTGAAAACATGTAAAAGATTTGAATTTAAAAGGTTTGAAATTGGTTTTAAAATAGATTTGAAAAGAAAAAAAACAAAACAAACTCTATCGGCCCGGCCCAACCCCGCGGCCCACCTCACCTTCCCCCTCCTTTCGTTTTCCGGCCGCGGCCCACACCCGCTTACGGCCCACGCGGCCCGCTCCACCGCCGCCCCGCCTTCTCTCTCTTCCGCCGGGCCGACGGTGGGGCCCACCTCTCGGGCCGTCTTCTACCTCCGGCCGTGCCCCACCCCCTCCTTTCCCCGCGCGGCCGGCGGCTTCCCGCGCCGCCGTCCCGCCTCCCCGCCTCCCCCGCGCCCGTCCGCCTCCTCCACTACGCCGCCCCACTCACCCACCACCTCCCCGCCCCTTCCCCTTCCCCTACTCGCCGCCACCGCACCAAGCCGCACGCCATTAATGGCGGCCACCGCCGAACCGCCGCCCACCGCCTCAACCGCGCCCCTTTCACTCCCCTCTTGTCCCTATATAAGATCCCCTCGAGCTCCCGCATCTCCCGCGCTCCTCTCCTCCACTCCTCCACCGCGCCACCGCCGAGCGCCGACCGCCGCCGGAGCTCCGCCGCCCGATCTACTCCGCCGACGCCTCTCCCACCTCTTCAAGCCCCTTGGTGAGTTTGCGGCGCCCTCCTCTTCGTTTTGGTGCAATCCCCATCGAGTTTGGTGCACGGGAGCCCATTTTGCCCTTCGCCGCCGAGCTCCGCCGCCGCCTCCCGCCCGGCGCCGCCGCCGCCGCTCGTCCGCCGCCGGGGCCGCTCGTCCGCCGCCGCCTGGCCTCTTGCGGCCACCGCTCGCCGTTCGATTCCGAGCCAGCGGCTCAGATCGGTCCGGCCCTGAGTCAAACCGGCCATGTAACGGTCAACCCAGGCCGGTCATGGTCATTTTGCAAAAAGGCCCCCGTAGTTTTCAATATCACATAAGTATCCTTCCACCCTTAAAGATCCTTACAGCTAAGGCCTTTTTCTTTTGTTTTAACCCTTTAACTCCTTAGTTTTATGTCACTTAGTCCATCCCTTCCCTTTTACACTATAAACCTTGGGTTTATACACATAATTATGTTTAGGCCCCTGAAATCTTGCAGAAAACTCCATAAACTTTCAGATATTCACAATTTAGCCCCTGAACCTTGTTTCAGCCATAACTTTTTCATCCTAGCTCCGTTTTACGCGTTCTTGGTGTCCACGCGATCGTCTCTCCGAGCCCGTCATTTCTAAAAGCTTGTTTTAGCCTTTTTGGTAATGTTTGATGTATTGTTTTATTTATTGTATGTTTTCTTGCATGATCGTAGCCAACACGTCGTTCGAGGAAGTTCAAGAGTAGAGCTTTTCAGTAAAGGAGAGTAGCTTATCGTTGGAGAAAGGCAAGTGACCCTAACCACCCTTCTACCTATGCTTTAATCAAGAATACTATAAATTAATCGGAACATGGAGAACCACCCGGAAAACGGTGCAACCACGGTCCATATGGCTCGGCTTAGCCAATTAATTAGGTGTGCGATTGTATTGACGACCCTATCCGAAAGGAACACGGGGGGCTCCGGGTTGCGGGGGGTATAGCCCGGTTCTTTTGGGGTAGCGCCTTTGCTAAGGTGCCGACCACTAGGGAGGGTTATGGTCCGCCCGAGTCAGAATCGTGGTGGGTTGTTGATGCTTTTGCATATCTTTGTAAAGGCTTCGTAGCGTCCCTATGCAATCACACCTCGGAAGTGTGGTATTGTGCTCGATCGGCACATGCGTGGTTGGGTTCAAAGTTCTTTGGAACTTTTACGCGAACCGTGGGAAAAGTGTGCAACCTCTGCGCAGTGTAAAACTAATCGATCGGCCGTGCTCACGGTTAAGAGCGACTGGACCCTCACATGATTAATTGAACTTAAAGATGGATTAATATTGCTTTCCGGTTATTCCGTGGCCTTGCCGAGTACCAACCATAAGTGTACTCATCCTTGCTTACGCCGTTCGAGAGAAGAATCCGGAGTGGAGTACTTCACCGACTACGAGCGCTTCCGAGGATGCGATCAACCGATCGAAGCTTGTGGAAGATGAAGATGGAGTCGCGTCTTCATAGTTATCGTTGTTCGTGTAAAGACCTTCATGTCTACCATCGTGAGTGTAATAAAAGTTAATAAACCTTTTCTCGTACGTTTTGAGCAATGTCTTGTGATATTACACTCATGAGTCTATCATATGTGTGAAATTGTGATCCTGGCACACATATAAGATGCATTCGGTTTTCTATGGAAAATCGGGTGTGACAATCGCTACTACATTGGCTTTCCCCGGGTGGTAGTGAATCTCTAGGTTATAATCTTTGACTAACTCTAGCCACCTTCTTTGCCTTAGGTTCGGGTCGGGCTAGGTGAGGATGTATTTTAGGCTCATGTGGTCGGTATAGATCTCGCACTTATTCCCCATTAGGTAGTGTCTCCAAATCTTAAGTGCATGCACTACGGCTACAAATTCCAAATCATGGGTGGGATAATTCTCGCTCGTGGGGTTTGAGTGGCGGGAAGCATATGCCACTACTTTCCCATCTTGCATGAGAACACATCCCAACCCTTGTTGGGACGCGTCGCAATATACGACAAAATCCCATTGAATGTCGGCGGGGGTCAAGACGGGGTTGTGGTCAATCTTCCCTTCAACTCCTGGAAACTTTTCTCGCACGACTCGGTCCAGTTGAACTTCTCCTTCTTTAGCAACTCTGCCATGGGCCGGGCAATCTTTGAGAATCCTTCAATAAACCTCTGGTAATACCCTGCTAAGCCAAGAAAGCTTCTGATCTCAATCACATTGGTCGGTTGTTGCCAGTTGGAGACTGTTTCAACTTTCCCGGGTCTCGCTACTCCTTCCATAGTCGGAATATGCCCAAGGAAAGATATTTTCTCCGGCCGTAACTCACACTTGCCGAACTTAGCGTACAACTTGTGTGTCCCGAATTTCTCCGGCACTACTCGAAGATCTTGCTCATGTTCCTCCACACTCTTGGAGTAAGCAAGTATGTCGTCAATGAAGACTACGACAAACTTGTCCGGCTCTTCCATGAACACCTTATTCATGAGGTTCATGAAATATCTTTGGTGTGTTGGTGAGTCCAAAGGATATCACCGTGAACTCATACTACCCGTAATGGGTAACAAAGGCGGTCTTAGGGATGTCACTTTCCCTAATCTTGAGTTGGTGGTACCCCGACCTTAGATCCACCTTTGAAAAATACTTGGCTCCTTTCGGTTGGTCAAACGGATCATCTATTCTAGGGAGAGGGTACTTGTTTTTTTATAGTGAATTCGTTTAGCGAGCGGTAGTCCACGCACATCCTCATGCTCTTATCCTTCTTTTCCACGAAAAGCACCGGGGCTCCCCATGGTGATGAGCTTGGTCCGATGAACCCACTTCGCCGGGAGTTCTCCTAGTCGCTTCTTCAACTCGCCAACTCGGGGCTGCCATCCTATAGGGTCTCTTGGGCGTGGGAGAGGTTCCGGGGATAAGGTCAATGACGAACTCTATATCCCTATCCGGTGGCATTCGGGAAGTTCTTTGGGGAACACATCTGGGTATTCTCGCACTACTGGGACATCCTCTATGGACTTGGCTTCCATGTTGAAAACCATTATGTCCGGTCCGTGTCCTCGGGTGTGGCAGGTCACTTGTATCCCGTCTGGGTTGGTTAGGTGCACTACTTTATCGGCGCAACTTATAAGGCCATGGTGTTGGCTTAGCCAATCCATCCCAAGGATCACATCTATCCCCTTGGACTTCGGTACTACCAGGTCTGCTAGGAACTCTACCCCACTTAAAATGATCCTTACCCAGGGCATCCCAGTTGACACTTGATGTCACCTCCGGGCGTTCGAGTTAATAGGGGTGCTTTTAGTAGTACTGTAGGTATGCTATGCTTTTCCACAAAACTTGAGGATATGAATGAGTGCGATGCTCCCGAATCAAATAATATGGTTGCCAAGACTGAGCTGACCAGGAACTCACCGAGCACTACGCCTTGTGCTTCCTGAGCCTCCTGTGCGTTGATGTGGTTGACGCGGGCTCGTCCATAAGACTGTTGGGGCTGCCTCATCTGCTGATTGTTGTTGTTGTTGCTGCGTACCGGCATGCGGTTGGCTCCAGACACGAGTGGCCTTGGCCCGTTCACCGAGTTGGAGTAGGTGGTAGCGGTTAGCTTCTTGGCATACGGGCAGTTGGCGATGAAGTGTCCGGTTTCGCGGCAGTTGAAACACACTCGGGAGCTGTTGTTGTCGGCAGTGACCTGGCTGGTGTTATTCTGTGGGGGCTTCATGGCACTCTGGTTGTTGTAGGGCTTGAACTGGGTTCTGGGGCCTTGCGAGCCCGTGGCTTGGGACTGGGTTCTGTACCGCATGGGATCTTGGAACCCGGACATCGGGTGTCCGAAGTTTCTCGGCCTCCGGGACCGCTCTTGCCGTTTGGCCTTGTGCTCCATAAACTTGCGCTTGTTCTCCTTCTTCTCTTCGCCCTCGCTCTCTCTCTCGTGAGTATGGCCATGTTCATGAGGGTGTTGAAGTCCGGGTAGATCCGAGGGGTAGCGGGGTCCTCGCTCCGAGTCCGTCCCTTCTTGAACATCTCCCCGTTTCTTGGAGTCTTTGTCCACTTCTTCGGGGGCATAGCGAGCCGGCTCTATGAAGCGGGTGCGTGTACTCTTCCACCGACATGTTTCCTTGGCGGAGTTCACGAAACTCATCTACCTTTCGCTTCGGTGTGGCCTCCGGGATGTGGTAGCGACGAAACTCTTCCACGAACTCATCCCGGGTGATGGCGAGAGGGATCCTTGGTCTGCCGCGCGCAGTTCTCCCACCGAGGCTAGGGCCGTCCCCGGTGAGTCGGGTGAGGCCGCCAGAGAACCTTGTCGCGGTCCTCACGGTTGAAGGGCTCTAGTTCCCTCGAATGGCTCTCGGCCGGTCATCGCATCCAAGGGATTTACCGACTCGCCAAAAGTGGGCGGCTTCGTCCTGAGGAACTCTATCAGCTTCTCATTCATGCCCAGAACTCGGGGCCTTGGGCGGTTGACGGCGTTGAAAATGGCCTCCATCAGTACAGTCTGATTGGCCAAAACTTGTGCCAATTCAATGGGAGGGATGGCGGTGGCAGGACAGCGTTCTCTCCTCCATTTTCGCCTTGGTTTACTTCCTGATCGTTAAGACGCTCCCTTCAATCGGCTTGCGATCCTTCAGCGTCCATCCAACCGGAGCCTTGGTGGGTCCTAACAGGGCACCTGGAAACCATCTATAAAGGAGCGGGTTTTCTAAGAGGTCTAACTTTTATGTGATGTTTAAGTGGATTATATCGGATTTCTTTTTGAAAAGGCGGGGTCTACTCCGCCGCAAGCACACAACAAGCACATAGCAAACAAGCAAGCACAAACAAGTTTTTATTACAAACCAGGTGAGGAGGATACATCCCAACTACGCGACCGATACTACGTGGACACACTACACAACTCGGTGCGACAAGAGCTAAGGGTACGACTTTAAACTCGGACCGGTCATGGCTTCAAACCCCGGGTCGGGGGTATGCTACTCGCGAGGGAGAGCCTTCTTCGGGGTTGAGTGCACTTCCGGCGAATGAGCGGCTCGTCGTCGTCCTCGCCCTCGGAGTTTCCATTCCCTTGGGGTTGTGCTCGCAACTTCCGCGGTTGTCGCCGGTGGTTCGGTGACTACCGGTGGTGCTGGCGGGGCTTCAATAGTTCCTCCCCATCCTACAAGGGGTGTTCCCAGCAGGACTTGTGCTTCTCCAATGGCCGGAACGGGTGTTCCGCTGTTGGTCCATTCTTGCATGTGTTGGTCTTGGATCCGCCTGAGGCTTTCATGGGCAACAGCTTCACTGCTTATGGCGGCTGCGGTCCTTGCTTCAGCTTGAGCCACTCGGACTTGGTGCATCCTTACTGTGACTTCGCTTGCTCGGCCCGACCGATTTTCTCCCTCAATAGCTTGGCTCAAAGAGTTTGTCCAGGGAGACAAGGTAGGCAACTACGTGGTACAGCAGGTCTTCTTGGTGGCGACGTCGTTCCAGGTTTCTCATGCGGGCCTGCCAAACTGGGGTTCTAATGGCGGAAGGAAAATACCTCATCGGTGTGGGGACGAGGTGTTCCTCATAGATCCGGCACAGGTAGCGGAGGGCTTTTCTGAGGGCCAAAGGATAGGTGTCTCGGTGTCGAAACCCCGTGTACTCGCCACTACTCGATGTTGGTGTGGCGGTTGCTTCTAGCGACGGAGAGGACCACCCTACGGCGAAGAGTGCCGAGTTGCTCGTACTCTCTCGCCGTAGTACCTAGGGCGCTCGGTGATACCGAGGCGCTCCGGGGAGTTGATAAGAAGGCGAGCAAAACCGGGCTCCTCCCGGCACACGCCTTGGGTCCATCCATCTTCCGCCATCCGAAAACAAAGGTAGAGTTGAACAAAGTTGTGGTGGGGTACAAGAGGTAGATAACTTTATTTAGTAACAAGGTTGGGGTACACTCCTCGGGGTACACTTATTATTACTAGAACATAGCTCTAGCCTAGACATCCCGTCTTATCCTCATGGTGATTCTTCCTCTAACCGAATGCAACGCTTCTTCGGTGGGAGGTCTTGCTCCGTATCATGTCCTCGGTCCGGGTCCCTTTGTCCCGGTGAGTTTCTTCGGGTTCTTCTTCATCCAAATCAGATTTTTCTCCTCTCCTCCTACGTTCCCTGTGGAGCTCATCCCATAGGTTTTTGTGGAACATCTCAGAACGTTCCCTTTCCCTAAGGTAATCTTGCTCCATGTTATGTAGTTCAACTTCTGCCATGGTTGTCTTTATCCTTTCCAGTTCTACCCTTTGCTCCGCTCTTTCCGCTCTGTCAATCTGTTGCTTCAGTTGCTGGGCTTGCTCCTGGTAGAGGTGGTCTAGGCCATTGAGGTAGATAGACAGGTGGGAAACTGCCTCTTCTAGGTCTTCTTCCTCTCGTTCTAGTCCTCTCATGCGGTCAATCCACAAGCGTCCTCTACCTGCGGAGGGTGGGGAAAATCCCATTGGAGTCCTTCTGAGGTGCTGCCTATAAACCACTCGTAGACGTCGCGAGGCCTTCCGAGCGAGCCTTTGGGTAGGTGTCCGCGAAGCGAAACCCCGTGACGGAGACGAACCAAGGTTCTATGTCGGGGTAGAGCGTGCTTCTTCCCACGAAGATTAGCAGCTTACACCGAAGGGTGTCGTAGCGTTCGTACTCCCGATAGACGAACTCCGGCGGATCCCTTACTCCGACTCGCTCTAAGCTGAGTAGCAACAGGTTAGGGAGGCTAGGCTGGATGGGGCAGACTCCTCCGTTCCATTCTGGGTTTAGCCATCTGGAATTAGGCAAGGATCAAGGTAAGGATTTGGGAAAAGATGAGCTCAGCAAAGGAAAGGTTAGAGAGGGTCTAGAGGAGGTCTCGTATCCTAGGGGTCGCGTCCTACAGCCAACCTACGGCTCTGATACCACCAGAAGCGTCCCCTCATCAGAGGTGACTAAATGTGACACAAATATCAGTCCCAAGAGGCTGGTAACACATTTATTACAACAGGTGGATCAGTCTTTTAAATCAAGGCGACGCAGAGGGCACGTAAGTGCCAACGCTACAAGGAACAACACAAACGCTAACGACCACACTACAATAGCAAAGGCTTCCAAAGCCTCATTAGAGTACCACACCATGGAAGCTCTCTGTGGAGGCCTTGGGTACACGAGCACGGTTGGGTGTAGGGCAGCGATCTACTCGACGTCTTCGGGAACGAAATCGGGATCCTCCTCTCGAAAAACAGTTAGTAAGACAAGGGTGAGCACATATGTACTCAACAAGTCCAACCCCACCCACGGAGGGGCTTATAAGCGGATCATGCACATGGTATATCAAGGAACGAAGTTAAGGTTTATTTGCAAACTCATTTACTCATGCAGGGGTTCATTTTCAAAAAGGTTTTCGCAAACCAGTTTTATAACCAAAGTGACTCAGTTGTTTTTAGGAAAAACTACTATGGAACTACCGGACTCCCCGTCGGTAGTAGCCCAGGCACACAGCCACACGCTTAACCCGGAAAACAACTCACACCAGAAAACATCCCAAACCCAAACACTAGTTTTTGTGACCACACCGTGACTCGTCCAATACCGTGGACACGGCTATTCGAATAGGTTTGACACTCTGCAGAGGTTGTACATCTTTACCCACAAGTAGGGTACCGCCACATGGACACCTTAGTGCCGGTGCGGATCCTATCAAAGCCATTACCCACCTTAGCCGATATGACCATGCCAAAGACCGACAAACCCTCTCCAACCACATTTCCAATTTCTACCGGACCTATCACTCGTAGTCAAGCTAAAAAGATCCAACAAGAGGTGCACGCGCTACTTTATGAGTTTCAACTCGGTTCCAATGATAACTTTATGCTACCTAAGTCTTGTATGTTGATACTACTTAGGTACGTTGAAGAGAATCATCAAGACGAAGGTCACGAAGCTAGAATCAGCAATGTTCTCGTCATTCGCCAAGGCCATTCGGCAATTTCCAGCAAACGGCTAGTCATTCAGCAAGCCATTCGGCAAAGTCCCGAGCCCGAAGTTCGAGCATTAAACTGTACCAATCTACAAAGTTTCACATAGCATGCTATACACCGTTGGAAAGGTTATCGAGTTAACTTTCCAACACATCCGAGTCCCACGTCATTTGAAGATTCCTAGAATAAGTTATGATCGAAACATTGAAGATCGCTCAGCAGTCAAACAATCACGCGGAAACAACTCAAAAGGTCATCTCGGGAGATCCTTTCACATTGGCGACGTATTCGGTTTGTTTTCGTGTTTCCACCCATCTAGGAGGGTTGTTCCTAGTATAAATACCCCCCATATGTAAGCTAAAGAGAACTTTGATGATTTGAGATTAATCCGGTGATATTGCGGCCGAGCCGCCCGAGTGCTTACTCATCCTTTGTTCTTCCTTGTTCTACTTGGACTTGTGAAGATATCTCTCCGAGGTCCACTAGTTCGTGCTTTGTGAGTTCCAGTACGGCTGCCTCACCTTGTGTGGATTAGCTCCGGTTGTGGTTCTGCGGTCGTTTGGAGATCGAGTCGAAGTCCTCGCGGTTTTGGTGTCTCTCTCCCCGTCGTTTGGGTCGCATCCAACCTTGGCTAGGTATAAAGCTAGTTATCAGCTGATCTTCAGCAAGATATTTTCGAATTCCAGTAAGTTATCGTCCTATTTCCGCTACCCCATTGTCGTTCTTCAAGTTCAAGACCTACTGCCGTGAAGATCGGGCCATCCTTCGTTCTAACGCCGGTTAGAACCTATCATCCGGTATCGAGCCGAGTTGACACGGTAAGTCTCATCACCATCCATATATTTATCCTTATTTGATTTGCTACATATATTTGTTCATATCCTATAGTCCAAAGCCAAAAAAATACCTATAGCCCTTTATCGGCATCGCCGCCTTGTGTTCTTGTGTTCTTCAAGTTGCTAGTCTCCACCATTTATAATATATATATCTTTTGTTATCAGCTCCCTTGATAGTATTTAAAAAAAAGAAGGTCAAAAAAAAGAGAGAGAAAAGATTCAAAAAAAAGTTATAGAAGAACAACGAAACAAAAAAATTTGAAGGAAGAAGTGTGTTGCTGAAATTTTCAGTTGCATCTTGAAGTTGGTGGTGTTCTTGTTTGCCGCAACTTTATATCTTTTGAACACATCAATTTACTTGGTTGACAGTACCGCAGCCCCTCCTTGTTTAGCCACCTATAGATTCACTTCAAATCTGAAACCAGGACATTCAAATCGTAATCCTTACGACCTCACTACCACCTCCGTTGAAGCCGCCAACACTAGCACAATTACGGTCCTTGAGGACAAGCAGAACTTGGGTAAGTAAGCGGTGAGTTTGAGTGTTTCCACAAATACTTCATATTCCACATATTTCTTGCTGCCCCTAACATGGCAGGGTCGATTCTAGTGTTCATGGTGAGCACCATGAAGAGGATGAACGCCCAGTTTCTCGGGCTGAGATGCGTCGCATGGCGGACTCACTTGTGGAGGCAATGGGAAGGATGTTCGATGCTCGCCTTCCACAGCCAGGAGGACGTGGACCACGTCGTGATCAAGAAGACCATCATCGGGAGGAGTCCGGAGATGAGAATTCGGTTTCGGCCATGGATTTGATCGGTTCGGTGATGACCGAGGAGAATATGGTGGTGGTCGTCATGCCGATTTCAATAATCATCGTGGTGGCCACCGTGCTAATTTCCATAATCGGCGTGGCGGACGTCGTGCACACGAGCATCATGTGAGATTTGAAGATGAAGAGTTCGAAGATCATGAGGAAGGGTCCGATGTTGAAAATCCCTTTGGTCGTGGTGGGAGATTTGACCGGCGTCATCATCAACGTGCCGATTTTGAAGATAGGGGATTTCACCGCGGTCATCGTCATTATGATGACCCCGATAATATTGCTCGTGTCATGTTGAGTATCCCCAAGTTTACTGGAAAAGAGAATGCCGATGAGTATCTTGAGTGGGCCGAACAATGTGATCGTATTTTTAGAGTGCATAATCTTTCGGATCGGCGTCGTGTTAACCTTGCTTCAGTTGAGTTCTCTGGATACGCTCTCACTTGGTGGAATCAGGTGCAGGAGAATCAACTTCAGTTAGGTCTTGGATATATTCACACTTGGGAAGAAATGAAGCGAGTGATGAAGAGGCGTTTTGTTCCTTCAAGTTATGAGCGTGATCTCATGAATCGTTTGCAAACATTGAGGCAAGGAAAAAGATCGGTTGATGAGTATTTCAAGGAGATGGAATTGCGCTAGTTCGGACTAGAACTAGAGAAAGCATGGAGTCTAAAATGTCAAGATTTCTTGGAGGTCCTAATGAGGAGATCACCTGGTTTTGTGGAGATGTTTCCATACCATACCTTGCAAGATCTTGTTGATCAAGCAATGCGTATTGAGAGGAAGATTCGGCAGGAGTCATGTGGAAGATCTTATGGCGGTCATTCTATTGCCGCCCCTTGGCGCAAACAACGATTCAAGTACTTCTTTTGGTGGGGGAAGATCTCAAGGTAGTACACCCGAATCTTTTCCATCTAATGGTACATCAAAAATAGCAGGGTCTAGTGCATCATCGCTCGCGAATCGGCAGCGACCTCGTCGCGCCGGTTCAGCAGCACCAAGTGTTGCCTCGTGTGTTGCATCTTCCACTCGTAGTAGGGAGATTGTGTGCCATAAGTGCCACGGTCGTGGGCACATTGCAGCACAATGCCCAAGCAGGAGAACAATGTTGCTGAATGAGAAGGGTGAATGGGAATCAGAGAGTGATCCTGAGGATGAGGGGCCGAGGTTTGATGAAGAACCTGAAGAGGAAGAAGAGAATGAGATTCAGCCTGATGAAGGTGATCATAATTGCTTTATTTCCCTTCGTGTCCTTAGTGTCACCGCCGAAAAGGAGGAGAATGGGCAGCGACACAATCTTTTCCACACCGGAGGCATGATTAAAGATAAGCTTTGTCGCATCATTGTTGATAATGGCACTGCAATAATATTGCTAGCCAAGAGTTGGTGGACGGATTGGGACCGAAATCTAGAAGACACCCAAGTCCGTACAAGATGCAATGGCTTAATGATTGTGGCGCGTTGCGTGTGAGTCACATTGTGACAGTTCCTTTCTCCGTTGGAAAATATAATGACCAAGTGGAGTGTGATGTGGTACCTATGCAAGCATGCCACCGCCGCTAGGAAGACCTTGGTTATATGATCGTGATGTTCGATATTTGGAAGAACCAACAAGTTGTCTTTTGTGTACAAAGGAGAGCGAATTTCTTTGCTTCCTTTGACACCGGAGGAAATTATGAAGGATGATCTTAAGAAGAAACAAGCGAGAGAGCGAGAACCACTTGAGAGTGACCCACAAGAATAGTGAGGGAGAGTTTCCACATGACCACAAAAAAAACCCACAAACTCGCAAAGAACCCAAAAACCGGGAAAAGAGGGGTTAGTCATGATGGCTAGGAAAGGGGATCTAAAAGAATTGAGTGAACCTAATGCCATGTTCTTTGTACTCCCGTACAAGGACACTTTTCTTTCTACTAACAACTTACCCTCCACTTTACCAAGTGTTGTTTTTGATGTGTTACGAGATTTTGAGGACGTGTTCCCCGACGAAGTACCACCAGGGCCGCCACCTATGAGACGGATTGAGCATCAAATCGACTTAGTCCCCGGTGCATCACTTCCAAACCGAGCCGCATACCGCACCAATCCGGAGGAGACAAAGGAGATTCAGCGCCAAGTGGAAGAATTGATCACAAAAGGGTATGTCCAAGAAAGTCTTTCACCTTGTGTTGTCCCCGTTTTATTAGTACCTAAGAAAGATGGATCTTGGAGGATGTGTGTGGACCTGCCGAGCTATTAATAACATCACAAGAAGATATAGGCATCCCATTCCTCGATTAGATGACATGCTTGATGAACTTAGTGGTGCTATTATATTCACTAAAATTGATTTAAGAAGTGGTTATCACCAAATTAGAATGAAAGAAGGAGATGAATGGAAAACTCGCTTTTAAAATGAAATTTGGGTTATATGAATGGTTAGTAATGCCTTTCGGTTTAACCAATGCTCCTAGTACTTTTATGAGATTAATGAATCATGTGCTTAGACCATTCATTGGCCAATTTGTCGTGGTTTATTTTGATGATATATTAATTTACAGCAAGACTCTTGATGAACATGTTCTGCATATTCGATGCGTGCTTGGTGTCCTACGTGAGCAAAAATTATATGCTAACCTTGAAAAGTGCACCTTTTGCACCAATAAGGTAGTTTTTCTTGGTTTTGTTGTTTCAGGACTAGGTGTTGAGGTCGATGGTGAGAAGATCAAGGTTGTGCGTGAATGGACGCCTCCATAGAACGTGAGTCAAGTGAGAAGCTTCCTCGGACTTGCTGGTTTCTACTGGCGATTTGTGAAGGATTTCAACACCATTGCTGCCCCAATCAGTGAGCTAACTAAGAAAGAAGTGCCTTTCAAGTGGGGAGAAGCACAACAAAAGGCGTTTGAAGAATTAAAAATGAAGTTAACCACACCCTCGTCCCGGCACTCCCGCATTTCAGCAAAATGTTTGAAATTGAATGTGATGCAAGTGGAGTTGGAATTGGAGGCGTGCCGATGCAAGAAAGGAAGCCAATTGCATACTTCGGTGAAAAGCTAAGTGGTCCATCTCTTAATTATTCAGTTTATGATAAAGAAATATATGCTCTTGTTAGAAGTTTGGAAACTTGGCAACATTATCTTTTTCCTAAAGAATTTGTGATACATTCGGATCATGAATCATTGAAACATCTTAAAGGACAATTAAAACTAAATCGAAGGCATGCAAAATGGTGTGATTTATTGAATCATTCCCTTATGTTGTTAAATACAAAAAAGGAAAAGAGAATGTGGTTGCCGATGCATTGTCTCGACGCCATGCTTTGATAACTCAACTCGATGCTAAAATTCTTGGCTTGGAAAGTATAAAAGAATTATATGCGACCGACTCTTATTTTGCCGAACCTTATTCCAAATGTTGCAATGACAAAGGCCGGGAAAAATATCACAAGCACGGTGGATTTTTATTTCGAGCTAACAACCGTGCATTCCAGCATTGCTCGTTCGAATTTTGCTTGTACAGAAGCTCATGCGGTGTGGCCTTATGGGACACTTTGGAGCTAAGAAGACGGAGCAAGTGCCGGCCGATCATTTCTTTTTGCCGAAGATGAGAAGAGATGTTGAAAGACATGTTCTTCACTGCGAATCATGCCACAAAGCTAAGTCCCGATTAAACCCTCATGGACTTTACACTCCTCTCCCTATTCCCAACGCTCCTTGGGAAGACATTTCAATGGATTTTGTTTTGGGGTTACCACAAACCAAAAGGGGAAGGGATTCGATTTTTGTTGTGGTTGATCGTTTTAGTAAAATGGCACATTTTATCCCATGCCATAAAACTAATGATGCCTCACATATAGCTGAATTATTTTTCAAAGAAGTTGTGCGTTTGCATGGAGTGCCTCGCACTATTGTTTCTGATCGTGACATGAAATTTTTGAGTTATTTTTGGAAAACTTTCTGGGGAAAACTTGGAACACGTTTACTATTCTCTACGACATGTCATCCACAAACGGATGGGCAAACTGAAGTTGTAAATCGAACACTTTCAATGTTGCCGCGAGCCGTTCTAAAGAAGAATTTAAAACTTTGGGAAGAAAGCTTGCCACATGTTGAGTTTGCATACAACGGGCAAGACATTCCACTACTAAATTTTCTCCATTTGAAATTGTATATGGTTTCAACCCCACTGCTCCCATAGATCTTTTGCCCTTACCTGTGCAGGAGCGTGTGAACTTTGACGCAAGCAAGCGAGCTGAATTTATCAAGAAGCTTCATGCTCAAGCAAGAACCAACATTGAGAAGATGACTCAGTTGTATGAGAAGCGTGCCAACAAGGGTCGAAAGAAAGTATTGTTCAAACAAGGAGACTTGGTTTGGATGCATCTTCGCAAAGATAGATTTCCCGACCACCGCAAGAGCAAGCTGCAACCCCGGGCGGATGGTCCATTTAAAGTGCTTCGCAAGATCAATGACAATGCCTATGAAATTGATCTGCCAAGTACTTATGATGTGAGTAAAAGTTTCAATGTGGCTGACCTCTCTCCGTTCTTTGGCTTGGAAGAGTCGAGTACGACTCCTTTTCAAGGGGGGGGGGATGATATGACCATGCAAGCACCGACGGCCTCTCCAACCACATTTCCAATTTCTACCGGACCTATCACTCGTAGCCAAGCTAAAAAGATCCAACAAGAGGTGCACGCGCTACTTTATGAGTTTCAACTCGGTTCCAATGATAACTTTATGCTACCTAAGTCTTGTATGTTGATACTACTTAGGTACGTTGAAGAGAATCATCAAGACGAAGGTCACGAAGCTAGAATCGGCAAAGTTCTCGTCATTCGCCAAGGCCATTCGGCAATTTCCAGCAAACAGCTAGTCATTCGGCAAGCCATTCGGCAAAGTCCTGAGCCTGAAGTTCGAGCATTAAACTGTACCAATCTACGAAGTTTCACATAGCATGCTATACACCGTTGGAAAGGTTATCGAGTTAACTTTCCAACGCATCCGATCCCACATCATTTGAAGATTCCTAGAAGAAGTTATGATCGAAACATTGAAGACTACTCGGCAGTCAAACAATCATGCGGAAACAACTCGAAGGTCATCTCGGGAGATCCTTTCACATTGGCGACGTATTCGGTTTGTTTTCGTGTTTCCACCCATCTAGGAGGGTTGTTCCTAGTATAAATACCCCCCATATGTAAGCTAAAGAGAACTTTGATGATTTGAGATTAATCCAAGGTGATATTGTAGCCGAGCCGCCCGAGTGCTTACTCATCCCTTGTTCTTCCTTGTTCTACTTGGACTTGTGAAGAGATCTCTCCGAGGTCCACTAGTTCGTGCTTTGTGAGTTCCAAGACGGCTGCCTCACCTTGTGTGGATTAGCTCCGGTTGTGGTTCTCGCGGTCATTTGGAGATCGAGTCGAAGTCCTCGTGGTTTCGGTGTCTCTCTCCCCGTCATTTGGGTCGCATCCAACCTTGGCTAGGTATAAAGCTAGTTATCCGCCGATCTTCAAGAAGATATTTTCGAATTCCGTAAGTTATCATCCTATTTCCGCTACCCCATCATCGTTCTTCAAGTTCAAGACCTACCGCCGTGAAGATCGGGCCATCCTTCGTTCTAATGCCGGGTTAGAACCTATCATTAGCTAACCCTATGAGCCATCACGGGAGCAACCAAGAGGTTATCCCACATAACCATGGCGTACCTCACACGAGCATACCCCTACTCCTTGGTCTCCCGCCGCTCACCCGCACACCGGATGGCAAGTAGATTAACTAGTGGGGTTTATTCTAAGCCGTTGCCACATACAACGGTCGAGTGGTTGTACGATGATTTGGGTCAGGTGAGATGTCACGCAACCCGGTCCTTAACCGACAAGATGGACAACTCCCAACACGCTCAACCACACAGTACGAGCTCACCCATACTCCCGACACACACGTCCATCTCATCTACCCAGTTCTTTTCCAAACATATCCCATTTCCATTTTTAAAGCACTCGCACATTTTTTAAAGCACTCACACATTTTGAAAGCACTCACACATTTTTAAAGCAATTATTTCGGTCAAAACAAGGTCAATCATAGCAATCAAGGGTGGCTATCCTACCATGTTTTGCGGTAAAACAATATGCAATTTATAAAACGGTTATAGGGTTATATTTATAAAACTTGGACCAAAGCATGTATCAAAGGATGAGATTGAACTTGTCGTCTTCGAAGTCTTCGGGAGTTCCGGTTCGGTGTTCGGGATCTCGGGCTCCTGCTCGTAGTACTCGGCTCCAAACTCCGGCTCGGGGTACCCTCCTTCGTTCACTCCGTCGGCTATAGTGCATACACAAGCAAGCATGCAATCAATATAAGCACACACAATTTCTCCGCTAAGCTCGAGGAAGGTAATTAAGTAAAATAGGGGGAATAAATATTAGGTAAGGGGGTTTTGGGTGAAGGATGGGTGGCGGTATACCCGTGACGGGTGTGAGGAAGTTTGGGCGCAATTTGGATTAAAATCGCTAATGAAATGACGGGTTAAAGGAGGTGTCTAGGGTTAATTTGGGGCCTGTTAGTATTTTATTATAAAAGAAAAGGACCTAATTATAATATTTAAACCTAGCGGTGGTTTAATTATAATAGTCTAGGGGTTTAATTAAAAAAGACAGGGTTGTTTTGGTGAAATAACCTAAGGGTTAGGGTCTGATTTGAAAGAAAGAGAGAGAGAGGAAAAGAAGGGGGGTCGGTTTTGGCAAAGGGGGAAAAAGGGCAGAGGGGTATGGGCAAAACAACCATCTTCTTCCTCCCTCCCTCACGATACAGAGGCGCGAGAAGACACGTAATGGCCGCCGGTGGAGGGGGAGAGGGGCGCCGGCGACCCAGGCCATGGGGGCGGCCGGGAAGTGGGGCAAAATGAAGAGGAGGTCTAGGGCACCTCATTCCTCTCCTCACCTTGGTCGGGGACGGACTGTGGAGGGAGATCGACGGCGGAGGGCGGTCTGTAACCCTGAACGGCACGAGCGGCGCTGGTGGTGGCGATGGAGAGCTCGGGGAGGAGGGAAAATTGGTCATGGAGGTGCGGGACGAGGTGGGAGCCGGTCCGGCCCTTTTATAGGCGCGGGAAGGTCGGTTCGGTGGAGATATTTGAGCTCCGGGAGCTTCGATGGCCGTCAATGGTGGTGGGGAAAATATCCCGGCATTGACCTTGGGCCGGCGAGCTTCCGGCGGCGAGGCGCCGTGGATGGGACTCTTCGTGCGGTGCGGCCGCCGTGGCTTCGGGAGGGGGAGGCGGGCGACGCCGTGTTGTGGTGGAGGTGACCCGGTCGGAGTAATGGCGGTCTTCGTTTGTCGTGGAAGAGGGGGCGCCGCCGGCCTTTGCCGCAGGCGCGGGCCGCCCTAGCGCGTCGCGCGCGGCGATCCCGCCGGCCGAGAGGGGGCGCCGTTCCCCGCGCAGAGGGGGCGCGGCCGCCGGGGTCGCGGCCCGGAGGCGCGCGAGGAGAGGGGGCGCGGTCGGGCGCGCCCGGGCCGCGGGAGGAAGAAGGGGGAAAAGAAAAGAAATGAAGAAAAGAAAAAAGGAGAAAAAGGAAGAAAAGAAAAGAAAAGGAGAAATTGGAAGAGAAAAATAGAAAAAAATGGGAAAAGAAATAGGAGGGAGTTTTAGAAAAATTAGGAGAATTTCTCGGGAAATTAGAGGAAGGGGTTTTGTGGGTTTTCCGGTTTTTCGGGCGTCGGCGTGATTTTCGGGACGGCGGTGATGGCGAGGCGGACCGGCCGGCGGGACCGCGGCGTGCGCGGGATTCCCGCGTGGTGGCCGACCGCGGTGCCGGGGCGGCACGCGACGGGCGAGGGCCCGAGTGTGGGCGTGCCGGCCGGATTCGCGGCACGCGCGCCGAAGGTGAGAGAGGGAGAAGGTGACCGGGGTTTTGAAGGGAATAATTGAGCTCGGCGGGAAAGTTTGGAAACACGTGTGATTTATTGGGTGATTTATTAGGAGCTAAAAACGCGGGTGTTACATAATTCCTATATGGTGGAATCATTACAAGGGCAACAACTTCCTAGGGCGCTCAATGGAAGATATCTGAAGAAGTTTTATCTAAGTGTGTGGAAGATGCTTGAAGGTTTGTGGCCGGTTTCTATGAAAATCGTCCTTAGCATAAAAAAATGGCCGACAACAGCTTTGTCGTCCTTAGAATTATTTTTTAGCACGCAAGCTTTACTAAAAACAGGGGGCATGTGTTGACACCCAAAATTGGCAAAAGCCGACTCGGGCCAGGCAGGCCGGTTAGACCGGATCCCAGAGGCGGTCTAACCGGGTGCGCTGTAGCCGGTCCGGCACGAGGTGCTAGGCGGTCTAACCGGGTTACTCTGATTTCAGGTATAGTTAGGAGTTTAGCTTGATTCCGATTTGTAAAATGCTATTTGCAGGGCAAGACCTCACACCCTATAAATATAAAGGGTCGTGGCTGATTGAGAGCTATCATCCAATCGAACATATCAAATTTTATCTTATTTTTTCCAAACCCTAGCTTTTCCAACCTCCATTGCTCTCCTCCTTCGTCTCCACGGTGGTTGAGGGAGTTCTGAGTGGTCCGCCGATCTCAGGACAACCCTAGGCGCTCTGTTCCCGACGGGGGTCCCTCCCGAGCGGCCGAATCTAGGTTTTTCGGCGTTCCTCCCGTCCACGGCGGTTAGACCGCCCCCGGTGCGGTTAGACCGGCCGATCGTCGAGAGGTTCGGTGAGTTGATTTCCGACGACCGCGTGATCTAGCGCACTCGTGTGTTCGACCGGAAAAAGCGTCAACAGCATGCCAACCAGAACGCGAAAAAAGCATGTTGAGCCATACTACTATGAGTTAAAATTGGAGAAAAGTGACATTATATTTAAAAACAAAGTAGACGTGAACAACGACATTATACATTTAAGGAGGGATGCGGGTGATCGGAAGTTTTTGAATGACATGAGGAATTCACTTTTAAGAAGAAAATTGATCTTTGTGAACTGAGGTGAGTGTAGCTCGCTGCTAAAGTGTCTTGTGATAGAAACGGCTCACCGCAGTTCAATTGTAGTTCGAATCGGATTTAAACATGTGCTATTCAGTGACAAGTGACAAGTGACGTGATTGTCAACAATGAGATACAGTGCTAGCGATGACTTTGTTCGAGAGTTTGTTGATTACGCATATAGGAAAAGTTGTATACATGTGTTTGTACGAGGGAGTGAGTGCACTGTGAGTGTTTAGAAGCCTACTATAGTAGGTGTTTGGTATTTTTTTTACTTTTATCATTCACGTCTTTGACCGTTAATTAGAGGTATTAGTCGGTTTACAAAATTTCATTCACAACTCAGTGCCGATTCACGAGACAAACTAATAAGACCTTTGACCACACGATTAGAGGATAGGTACTATAGTAGTATTATTGTATCCAATCATGAATTAATTATGTGTTGACTTCCTCAGTTGGATTGGAGAGCACTTGGTGACCCATGTCCATCTCTCGGACGGATGGTGGTGACACCCTCGGGTGCCGCTTACCTTCTTGGAGGCGCCATCTAGGTGTCCCACTCTACCGCCGTTGAGGACCTCGGCGAGACCCTATGGTTGTATGCCGCCGCGAGATCTTCAACGACAACGGTTCTCAGGTGTCGGCATATGTGTTGGCAGCTCCGTCCACGTCATCAGTGGTTAAACTCGATGCAAATTATGTGTCGTGTTTAATTGCTGCTGCATGATCGTAAAGTGTCTCTCACCACGTTGGTTTAGTGGAGGTCAATTTTCACCTCACTATATTATCATGTTTGGATGCTCAGGGTGAAAACCTTGCCTATTAATTAGGCTGATGATGATAGCATGTCAATGTCGTGGTTCTTCTTCAAGACACCATCTTAGAGATCCATACGGTGTTTTGACATCTCGTGTTATGGTGAGTAGTTTGAATGCACGGTTACCTTCACGAGGACATATTGTATTGATTATTGATGCAGTGCGAGAACACAAAGAAGTTTATCTATTTGGTGAGCAAAGGCTATGAAGGTCCTTGCGACATTGTTGTCAAGATTGGATGGCATGACGATAATAGATATTGTTTATGTTTATTTCTCTTATATGTCTTCTTTTATTTGTGTTTAGCTGCTGAACTGAAATTTTTTAAAGACTTGGCTGTGTGCGTTTGTCGTAGAGGCCGAATTTATTTCCATATTAACAAAAAGAATTAATTATGCTCATAACGCAAAGTTGCATTTATATGTGATTTTTTAAAAATGGACTTCATTCGTACTCATGCATGCATGATTTTCTGAGGGAAAAAAATCACGAGGGAACCAAACATACTCCCCTCCGCCCCAAAATGAATGACGTTTTAGGATTCAAAATTTGTCGAAAAATGACGTTTTGCTTAATTTGGCGTATCTGCGTATGCGTGTAGGTATCGCAACAATCAATTAACACCTAATATGACAAATAAATAAGCGAATTGAGGCCATTTCACTTTCTTAATAATCTGTCCTAAAATTTCTAATAACATTCTTTTTGGAATGGGGGGAGTATTTAAAAAAAATCCCGAGCGCAAAAAATTCCAGAGGGAACCAAATTTTTTCCGAATGTACTGTACGTGTTTGTAAAACGGCAACTAGCCAGCAATGCTAAATCCAAACAGAAGGGTCAACGTCATTTCCTTTTTGGGTTGGGCCCGTCTCATGCACCCGTTAAAATACTCCACTCCGTTGGGCCGCCAGGGCCCACCCATCACCGTCGCCACCCTCCTCCTCCTCCCCACCACGGCCCCGCCGGCCGCCGCAGATGGGCCAGCCGCGGCGGCGCGGCTACCCGCATGGCCACCACCACCGGTGCCCGCGTCGCATTGCGCTGCCGGCGGCCGCGTTGGCCCTGCTATTCCTCGCCGTGTCGCTCCTCTCCGTCTCACTCCTCTCCGCGCCGCCGCTCGCCGACCCGCGCCCCGGCCTCACCACCTCCTCCTCCCGCCGGTTCCTCCACCGCTACCCGGTATGGGACGGACACTAGTTACTCGCCTCGACTGGCTCGTCCGTGCTGCTCGATCTGATTGTTTCTTTCTCTCTTCCTCTGTTTTGAGTCCAGGCGAACGGCTCCGGCGGCGAACTGGAGGGCAACGACAGCGGCGAGGTGTTCAGTGTTCCGGTAAGATCACAATGCGTGTGGCTTTTCGTTGTTTTTCTTTTGGATTTCCCATAAATGATTCAAATTTGGAAAGATGTTTTGTACTGATTTGATCCTAGGTGGATTTGGTTGTAAGAACACCACCCCTTCATCACTTGATGGGGGAAAATGAGGAGAGGTGTCACATTGAACCATACGCATAGGAAGTGTTAAATTGGACCTCTCATGTAAGAACAGCTGATTAGCCTGTTACGTTTTGATCAAATGCAGGCACATGAATGGGTTGGGCAGGACGATCGTTGGCGTTCAAAGCTTGCTAGCAACTTCTATGGATGCTGTAACTCTAGCAGTAAATTTCTTGGTGAGCAGTCACTCAGTCGTGATTTGTTCCTTATAATTGAGATGATGATGTCATAACTGTTGGATGTTGTACCCACCTCTGTAGTGGGAGTAAATGATGAATGCCGATTTGTATCTTTTTGCATTATGATGACTGATGATTTAACAACTATATCCGCTTAAAGGTATTTCCTTTGTCTTTTCTGGCAGATTCCAGTGTTACCACACAGCCAGAGCGATACTTGATTGTTGTTACAAGTGGAGGTCTCAATCAGCAGAGAACAGGGGTAAGATGTTCCCCTGGTTGTTTTCTAGTACATGTAGAGTAGCACGCGTGTAAATGGGTATGACTGAAACACATGAATTTAACATAGAATTCCTTTCTGCTCATGTTGTGTTATTTTTTTATCTTATTGCTCCAACTAAGGAGCATGCTGTGTATAATACATGGTCAGGACCTGGTCTAACTACCTTGAGGTACCTTAATTGTTCTAGGTCACCAGGCTATGCGGTATATGTCCAGGTGTGATGGGTTTAATGAAATGCCAATTCTTTTGGTAAAATGGACCGGAGTAGCTTTTGTTATTTATGAACGATTACGCTCCAACAATTTACTTCCAAGTCTAAATTACTTATTTGCTGGTTTTCCCTATCCTGTATAGTAGAACTATGCATTAGACATATCATAACACCTGCTTCTTTGTAGATAGTTGACGCTGTAGTTGCTGCACGTATTTTGAACGCTACACTTGTTGTTCCCAAACTGGATCAAACATCTTTCTGGAAAGATTCAAGGTATGCAACAGTGAGCAGTGAGAACTTCCCAAATTTCAGCCCATTATCTTCTATGATTTATGGGTGTTCAGTTTTAATTGACTCCGCCTATTTTGTACTCAATGCCGCAGCAATTTTTCAGAAATCTTTGATACGGACTGGTTCATTTCATTTCTGGCAAAGGATGTCAAAATTATAAAAGAGCCTCCAGAAAAAGGAGGTAAAGCCATGAAACCTTATAAAATGCGTGTTCCCCGAAAATGTACTCCACGGTGTTACTTGAATCGTGTCTTACCGGCACTTCTGAAGAAGCATGTAAGTTGTTGAACTTTTGGCTAACTGGCTTACATCAGTCCCTTTCCACCATGACAACACTACATTTGATTATCCTTTTTTCATATATCCGTAATTGAATTTTACTAACCAATTACTTGACCTGTTACTCTGGTGGTCAATTATTGTTACTATAACTTACTACCTTTTGAGGAAAATTTGCTTGGCAACCTGTATTGTTCAACTTATTCTTTTCGAAGAGGAGTATGCTAACTTATTCCTGCACTCATTATTTGTATGCTTCTATGAGTAGTTTGATTTTTTTAAAGAAAAAGAAGCATAAAAGTAATGAAGTTTGATTTTTTTTATGTTCTACTACGTGTATTTTGATAAAGGAATGAACCTGGCTCAGTTCCTGGGAGGTGTGTGTGAACTCACCACCACCCAGGTTCGAGACTTCTTTGACTTGAGCTTTGAGTGCTTATTCTTTTCTAATTTACAAAGCCACCTAATTCCCCCCTAGGTTGGTCGAATTTTTTTCTGTAGTTTGATTTATGTTTCCGATCATTTATTTGGCCGAGGTAGCGTGGGATATTTGAGTTAATAAGAATCTTGTCAAATACCTTATTTTACTTCCTGGTGGTGCAGGTTATTCGAATGACTAAATATGACTATAGGCTCTCAAATAAGTTGGACACTGACCTGCAAAAACTGCGTTGCAGAGTCAATTATCATGCTTTGAGATTTACTGATCAGATACAAGAATTGGGTAAAAAGCTAATACAGCGAATGCTGGAAAAGAGCAGATATTTTATTGCCCTCCACCTGAGGTATTCTTCGTTCTTTAATATTAACTGAACCAGTCTGCATTTTTTCATTTTGTTCGAGGTTTACCTTTGTCAGCTCACTCGATTGCTAGTATATGAATACTACTACTGCTTTGGACATCTGATCTCAAATGATGAGTGTTGCATAACAAAACCAGGGGTGTGGATGATTGACTGTAGATTACTAGAGACAATAATTCTTTACTTCTTCAGCCATTTAAAAATCACCTCAAACTTTTCTCTTAGAGCATCATTGTTTCCCCTATGTCCAGAATTTCTTCTTCTGTTATGTTTGTGTACAACAACAAATGACTTTAAATGTTGAAATGAAGCTGCTAATATTGCTAATTGATTTCCCTTCATCTCCATTCAGTTCCCTCTGAACTTAATCAGATGATAATTAAGCAGAAAAATATGAAAAATGGTTGGCTAGAGACAAAAATAAATATGGCATATTCTTCTGCATTCTTGTTCCGTGCATGTTCATTATGATTCTATTTCTTGTCCAAGACATGTTTTTTCTCTGATGGCAGATTTGAACCTGATATGCTCGCATTTTCTGGGTGCTATTATGGTGGTGGAGAAAAGGAGAGGAGAGAATTAGGTGCAATACGTAGACGATGGAGAACCTTGCATGTACGAGCTGTATGATGTGTAGTCATTACTTTCTTACTGGGATAGAGTTACCTATCTTGTTGTGTTTTAACTGTCCAGATACGTGACCCAGAGAAAGGAAGAAGGCAAGGTAGATGTCCATTAACTCCTGAGGAGGTAGGGCTGATGCTGAGGGCATTAGGCTACAGAAGTGATGCCCACATTTATGTTGCTTCTGGTGAGATATATGGAGGGGATGATACTTTAGCACCCCTCAAAGCGCTCTTTCCCAATTTCCATACAAAAGAAACACTGTCAAGCCAAGAGGACCTTGCTCCATTCTTGAAGTTCTCATCTCGCTTGGCTGCAATCGATTTCATTGTCTGTGATGAAAGTGATGCTTTTGTGGCTAACAACATAGGTAACATGGCCAAAATTCTGGCTGGGCGAAGGTGACACATCTTTCAAAATTGTTATATTTTATCTGCTGCTGACCATTTTCACTTTTTTATTTATTAGTTGATATACTATCAATGCTCTCTGCAGGAGATATTTTGGCCACAAGCGAACAATCCGTCCAAATGCTAAACAACTCTATCCCTTATTTATGAAGAGGGGAAACATGTCATGGGATGCATTCTCCGCGCAGGTGCGAATAATCCAGAAAGGATATATGGGAGAACCCATGGAAATCGCACCAGGGAGAGGCGACTTTCATGCCAACCCTGCTGCCTGTATATGCGAAAAGACTGATGAAAACTTAGCAGCAGTCAAGTTCATTTCTAGAAGTAGCCAGGAACCTGCAAATGACACTGGAATAAAGAAAGCCGTTGGTAGACCACCATATCCTGTTTATACTGACGAAGAGGCAGATGGATCCGATACAGAAGATGACCAGGATACCACCACGAGAGGAGATATGGTTGATGCTGAACCTGACGACGACGCTGTGTTAAGGCAAGAAGATCCTGAGCTAGAGGAGATACTGTCAGATTAGTTCAGTTGTGCGGCCATTTCTGCCGGTTAAGTTATGCAAAACTGACTCTGCATACATGTGTTGTATGTGGTGGCTATCTGATGGTCTGGACAGCTCCTAACTGCAGCTGCTGGTGTACATAGATTGTGCGGTGTGCGGCTGTACATCCTGTAGCAGACTGAGGGCTTTGCTAGTGGTCATTGATTATGGAAATGTGTATATCCCGCTTCATTTTGTTTACCTCTTTGCTAGTCCAAATTTCTTGGCATCGTGGTTTACAATTGCTGCTGTCTTTTGTGCTTTTTCTTTTAGGAAGCTGTCTTTTGTGCTGGGACGTTGTGGACAGACTCGACACAACACAATGTAACATTGCCTAATCCTTGTCAGCAGAAAGTAGCCTGATGCTCGGCATAGTTGATTCCGTGTAAACATTGCCTGATCCTCGTCAGAAGAAAGTAGCGTGAATGTGTGATTGTTACAGGATTCTGGTAATATGAATGCCAAGTGTAGCAAATTATTGTAAACATTCCCAGTCTAAGCACAACTAACATAAACAACAATAGTTGGTAACACTTTTAGGAATCTGGTAATACGAGTGCAAAGTGTAGCAAATTATTGTAAGAGGGAAATTGATATTACAGATTTGTTGAACCAAATTATCATTGCATTTATAAAGTACAATAAGAAAAGACAGTCTCATAGACCAAAGCAGTTATTAAATATTCATGTCCCTACTTCCAAATCCTTTCCACCCTCTTGTCCTTCTAATTGTCTGACAATATCATTGAACTCCAACCGAGTCTCATACTACAATAAACCAATGTTTTTCAAATATAATGGTATAACACCTCGATGAACTAATGCTCACAATTTTGTAGTCAATGGTAACTATGGTTTGGATCAAAGGCAAGCACTTTTTGACATCATATTCATATTATGGTGAACAATGCTAAAATGAAATCATGTTCAGCAGCAATTTCTTACATTCTCCAAACACAGAGCACAAAATGAACTCCCCACACAGTAGAATCCTGCCATGGACTCTGATACCAGATGTTATGGTGGTGAGCAATGCGAGGGGAAGGGAACTGTGAAAATTGAGGGGCTGATCTATGGAGAATTAGGCGGTGGGCGCTAGATCGCCGGCCGGGGGGGGGGGGGGGGGCTACCCACGGCTAGGCAAGAGGAAGGTTGTTAGGATTCCATGACTCCTAAGTAAGAACCTAATATTATCCCTAAATCTAACCTTAATGGGCCTGCCAAGCCGGCCCATAAAGCCCTTGACGTACTCAACATTTTTGTATCAGTCGACAATATGATAACAAAGATGTTGAAGACCTTAACATAGAGTAACACCCTGCATTTCCTAAGCGTTCAATTAGTAAAGTTCCAAAACACAATATTACATTAAGGAACTTCAGGAATGCCAAGCAAAATTTGCGTGGATCTGCATAAGCATTTTGCAAAAGAAAGCAGAGTAACATAGCAGTTTAAACAGCATTCATCCAAATCAAAATAAAATAAAAGGGGCACACTCGCATGCGTACAACAAAGAGAACAAAACTTGAGTTTCTGGAAGTCTACTCAACTTGCTGGTTGCTAAAGCAACGGGACACCCACAAGGAATGCCACATACTCTTTATTGCATTAATATGAAATTGTCATTGCAGTGACAAAACATAGCTGTAGTGAGTGTAACAATTTCACTGCTCGTCTGCTAATGCCTCTGAGAACAAGGGTACATAAGGAAGATAGGGACCAATGCTCTCATCTCCGAGATTGCGAATAACACAAACTTCCTTGCGGTCCATTTCATATGCCATCAGTGTCTTATGTCCCGCCCATAAACAAAGTAAATCAAATTGCATTCCGGGTGAAATGCAATCACTGTGCAGTCCAGATTAACACGTTGAATATTCTTCTGTCCAAACAGAAACAGCTTTCTGACAGAATGCCTGAATGTCCATTCATGAGTACCATGGTCTTCAAGGGTCCAGATCGACAGTTTTGAGGCATCAGTTTCATCATCATGAAGATAACACAGGCTACCCTGAGAAAGATGGATGCAGCCAAAGTCACCATCAGCCGGCACAGGAATCGACCTCCATGTTTTACCCTCCATGTCCACCACCACTATTCCATGAGAGTGTGTGGGCATATGCATAAAGCCATTAAGAAACACACTTCTCTCATCTTGATCGAGCACAACATCATTACCCAATTCACTTCCCTTAAAAGCTCCATGCTCCAGTTTTAGATGAATAGATCTCCACCCCTATGATGCAGTCAGTATCGTCCACCACATACTCAACCACATGGAAGTGCGAGGAGACTCCCGGATCAAACCCCAAGTAGACGGTGCGAGACTCGCCACTGCCATCCGGCAACAGCACCCACTTCTTGGTCGCGGGATTGCACACAACATAATGGAACGGTCGATCCACATCGCCCTCGTACGTACCAGGCGCAAAGCAAGAGCAGAGGAGGAGGCCATTGCAGGAATCTTCGAGGACTACTTCGTGGAGTCCGGATCAGCGAGTTGCTCGGGGACTCCTCCATCTCGTGGAGTCCGGATCCCCCGGCGTGAGGATGAGGCCGCCGCTGCCCTGCGAGTTGGAGACTAAGAAGTTGTGCTGTGTCAAAATTGGGAGAGACGAGCTTGCCTTCGGATCTGACGGAGCGCGGCTGAGGACGGAAGCGGCGGCCGACGCGGCGGCGGCGTCCAACGGCTGTTGGTTTGGCCGGTGGCCGGTAAGCCAAACGAACAGGGAAGGAGGAGGGAGTGGTGGTTGCCGTTTTGATGCCCTCGTGTCGTAGAAATTTAGAAATTTGACATTCAATAGCATAGTCTATTTGACACTCAATTTGTGGCATCTTCGGAATTTGACGCTCGGGATATGAATTTCTTCAAAAGACAGATTCACCTTATATTTTATCATATCCCTTAACTCTTACATTGTTCTCTCATGTGACAAGACGAAAATGCCCCTGGCGAGACGAAAATGCCCCTGGCTTATCCACACACGAATCACAGGCCTCGTGTCCTTGTGTCTACCTCTGCTCGACGGCGGAGCCTTCACCTCCGAACTCTAGCCACCGTCGTCGGTCCGTCGTCGCCGCCGCCCTCTGCTCATCATCGCCCTCCACCATCTGGGAGCAGCCGCAAGTTCCACGACAGGGGTGGGCACATGGCCACCCACGGCACCCACGCCGTCGGCGTTCTCCTCCGTCGCCGCGCCTTGTATCCCCTGGCACGCCGCCAGTCCTGTTGCTGCAAGGTCGTGGACAACCTCTGCGTAGCACATGCACTGAGACACTAAGTTGTGCTATGGTCAATTCCAACTCAATCTATCATCAAAACTCCACTGATTTGACTACTCATCATCCTGAATCCATAAAGAGACGAGCCAAATCGAGGCACCATCAACCATCGAGCGGGCACGCGCGGCCGCCGGCCGTAGGGCACGCGCGTGTGGTGGCCCGGAGAGCAACGCCGTCCCGGGAGCTCGTCAGCAGGCCGGGGTGCTTCGTGACGACGACCGACGCCACATGGATCAAGGTCGGATGTCGTGGTGACAGCAACGATAATGGCGGTAGAGACGCGACATTCCGACGCGCAGCGAGCTTCACAAGTACGGCGCCGTCAGGAGGCACGCACGCGAGCTGCCGGCCAGGGGCCCGCATGCGCTGACGCCGACCATGGAAGCCGAGGAAGAACATGTCTGTGAGGATGAACCGGATTGAGAACGAGAGCACGGGAGGGAGAGATGCAAGGGATCCTGTGTTTAGATAAATCCAGGGGCATTCTTGTCTGATCACATGAGAGATCATTGAGAGACGCAAGAGAAATGATAAAAAATGAGACGAGACCATCTTTTTGAAGAAATATGTGATATGATGTCAAATTTTGAAGAGATCACGAATTGAGTGTCAAATGCAGAGAGACGGTTCTATTGCGTGTCAGATTTCCAAATCTTTCCTCGTGTCGTGGGCCACTGTGCCTGCATTCTTTGATGTTAGCTGGGCTGGGCTGCGTATCTTCCTTTTCGGTCACAGGTCAGGCCTATTCTATCTTCAATCTTTAATCTTCTACCTACGAAACTGGGCCAATACCGAGGTCGGGGAGCGTGGCCACGTCGCCAGCTTCTCCCGACCATCGGATCAAGCGTGTGGATGGTCAGGATCGGGCGAGCATCTGTCGCTTTGCAAAAAAGACCCTGAACTATAGCATATCCAACCCGCAGTCCAAGGAAACAGCTCGATCCTTCGAGCAATGGCGGGCGCCCGAGCAAGCCGCCGCGGCGTCGCCCGCCCGAGCAAGCGGCCACATCTTCCACACGGTGGCGGAACCGGGGAATTTTAAGTAGGGGGGGCGGCTAAACCAACATCATTGACATCTCGCATATAATCTTTAATTTGCATCATAGTATTATCAACACATTCCCGATCTCAAGTAGAATGACAAATAACACATGAGAATCGGTTAGTGAATCGCGAGCGAAAGTCGGTAGCAAACCCCAATGTAATTGTGGTCAGCAATAATTAGATACATGTTTTCTGGTTTTCATGATACACAAAATTAATACATAGATCTAAAAAGATGAGATATACTGAGGAGGAAAATCAAATGGATACAAGTAGTAACTATGACTAATTGTATATATATGATTGGAATGTATTGCCCAAGAAAGTGCATTCCCCCATGCAGGGGATTATTATGTCTAGTAGAGCCGGCGGTCCAAACCGCGCTCAACAATGCTTCTATATAGAGCTTATTGATTGGAACTTAAGTCACATCTTAACATTTACATGTAATAAATACCTCAAATAGTTTATGTCGACTTTGGACTTTGAATTGGATTGGAGGTGCGGTTCTAATCGTATCACTCAAATACTAGCTCATCACTCAAATACGCTCCGGAGCATGCATGTAATACGGGGGGTTTAGAGTTTTTTCGAGCGTGATAGGGGGGGCCGTGGCCCCTACCCGCCCCCCTTGGTTCTCGCCATCGCTTCCACATGAGTACCGGCGGCCACATCTTCCACATGAGCACCGCAGGGCGGCGGGGTACCGGCGGCGGCGCGTCACTCGAGCACCCGCCGGATCCGGATGGAGGGGCGGGAAAGGGAGGAGATGAAAGAGCGGGGGTGACGCCGGAGTTCATGTTACCCGGTGCCTTGGCACCGGGGGTAAAAAAGAGGATTTACCACTAAACATCCACATATTTAACTTATATTTTAAGAAAACTACATGTACTTCTTCAATCGTGCACCGGGGGTTAATTTTGTGCGGCTTCGCCCCCGTGAAACAGAGCGAAGAGAGAGCGGCCGGCGGGAAGCCCGTCGCAGTGGGCGAGGAAACAGACAGAGACTTCCCGCTTGAGCTTGATGCAGCTCCCGCTCGACGTCGAGCTCGGAAACGCCGCTACGTAGGAGGAAGTGGCCGCACGGACCTGTCTGTTGTGCTGGCCTGGGTGCACTGCGCCGCCCCCTGAGCCACCGTCGCTCCACCCCTTGGGCAACCAGAGGAGCACAGTTCCACCACGCAGCAGCCGGTGCGGGCGCATCCACCTGGGCCACACCACGCGCCGACGAGCCACCGTTGCGCCACCTCCTCGGTCCACCGCCGCGTGCACCCGGCCCGGCCGATGCCGCACCCCCCACGCGGTCGGCGGGGCGGCCACGGCCCGGCCGACGCACCCCAAGCGCGCGGGCGGTGCCGCCGCAAGGTGGGGTGGGCCGGCGACCCAAGCCTTGGCCTCTAGGGAGCCGCACACCACCAAGAAAGGGAGCAAACCTTGATAAAGAAACAAATATCGTCCAAAACTGATTCAGGCATAGCAATGCGCGTTGGAGTTCCATGGAGCCGCGCAGGGATGTGCACCGAAGGGAGGAGGTCTGGAGGTGCATACGCGGGCGGGAGGAAGGCAACGCCGGGGGAGCGCAAGCGCCGGAGAGGTGGTCGTGGCCGGCGTCCTGCTTGCGTTGGGGCTATGGGAAATTGGGGATGGTTGTGCGAGTGCGAGATGCCAAGATGGAGCAGAAGTGTTGGGTTGGGCGAGCGTGCAACCGTGCGAGTGGATAAGGTGGAGTAGCAAACATGGTGCACAAGACGTAAAAGATTAATTATAGGAAAGGAAGAAAAAAGAAAAACGTTAAGAAAAGAAGCAAAAGTGGAAGAAAAATAATGAAGTGCATTGTCGAAAATAAGGGGAGCGCAAGAAAGAGAAAGCCGGAGATGAGAGAGAAAATAAAATTAATAGGAAGACAAGGGAAAATAAAGTTTAAATAAGAGCATTGTTGCCATTTGACAATTTCTATCACTTAACCAATGAGAAGGTGTTTTGTCACACATTTTTTTAATTAGATCAAGCCCAGTTGGGAAAGGACATACTCCCTCCCCCGTATCGCAATTAGAAGAACTTTTGGATAATGTTTGGATCAAATATTGAGAATATAAATCATGAATAATTCTAAGTTGTTAAATTTATTTTTCATAAAATATATAATTTTTTAATAAAATAGAAAAGAGAAGTCAAAATTGTGCTTTGGAGATCGTATCGCTATCCTAAACATCTTCTAATTGTGATAAAAAAAGTGCCACAAAAGTCACATCCAAAATTGTTTACGCCGTAACTTTGAAAAAACACCCTTAATGTTGGTGAATGAGAAATGAGTTCTACCAGCGTTTGTTTTGTATGTTGACGAAGCAGAGATGCGACACGTGGTTCCATAATCACATGCGCTGTTGTGAAAGACATTTTTTTCCACCAACGGAGGGAAGATGAGAGAGGAGCGAGGTGGAGATGACTGCACATTGATTCGAGACATATAAGAGAGTAGAAGGAGATACGACAATGATGGTGCATGGCTATACCTTCTTAAAAATTGACTCAAAATCGTTACTTGTACCCAGTGATATCCTAAACGGTCTAAACGGGCGGTTTAAATGGGTTTAAACGCTAAACGGGATAACACTGTCTATGTCATTTAGCCGCTTCAGCCGCTTCTCCCCCGCCTCTCCTCGATCCGGCGGTGGCCATCCTCCTGATCTGAACGCTGGCCACACCTCCCCCTCCGCCGCCGCCGAGGCTGGTGCGCGGCCGGGTCGTTTTCCTCTTCGGTGGCCTCCTCTTCCCCGACTGCACTGTGCTCGAGCACGCCGTCCTAGAGGCCAACACGGAGGTAGGCGTCTCCCTCCTCGCTCGGCGTGGTGGCTGGACTTAAACACCGTTTATCCCGTTTAAACGACATTTGGTCCCGTTCAAACAGACTAAACGCTAAACGATGACCGAATGACTTGTCTACCGTTTTCGTCTAGGAAAACACTACTCGTACCTCTTGCAAGCAACAAGTATAATAATTGAACCAATTAGAAATTACAGTAAAAGAAAAAATTGCAAATGCATTCTATAACATGTCATAATAGGTAAAAAAAACAAGCTACAATATGTCATAAGAGGAGACTCCAACAATTAAGACATGAAATTGATCTGAAAAATGTTACTACAATGTAATTAGACTCCTATGATAAAAGCTTCACCACTGGCCATCCGCGGCAACGCCGCGAGGCTTTCTAGTTTACACGAAAGCAGATTAGCTAGCAGACACGCTCACAAGGACGGTCACAAGGACGGTCGACCCGTAGTGACAGCAGTAGTCTCCTATGGTAGCAGGGGGCCAGGGGCTCGCGCCGCATTCAGTTGGCAGTTTCTCGCCGCCGGGTACATGCGAGGTCCACCGAAACTGGCCTAGTTGTAAGCACAATTTTGGCCGGCGTTGCTGGATTTGGATCACTTGCTGTCACTCACTGTGAAGCGGTGTTCAGTTCAGAGGTCACAGACTCACAGGTTCACAGTAAGTAAAAGCTAGACCCGGATTCCAGCTCTGGCTCCAAAAGCGCCCAGACCAAATGGAGGTGTCAATTGCCATCACAAATGTCAGGTCACATTGAGATTCTGTTGGGTGAAAATCGCACCAAACGTCTTTACTTATTTTCCAGTACGTAGACCGCTTCAGTGGTTATGACGATTTTCTCGCTTTTCGATCTCACTTCTAGTTTACCAGTGCGAGAGGCTGAATGCTCAACCTGTCCAGCCAGTGCCTATCCACTGGCCACGAGTCACGGCTGCAGACGCTTCCACTAACCACCATGTCCCCCTCTGGACGAGCTCGACCCAAATCCGGTCGACTCGAATGCACCCTATAGATTAGATCCCGATGCCTCTCGTCGCCGCTAGTGAATGCGTATTTGTTCAAAAAGAGATACTACAATGTGCTAAACAGCTCAGAGCTAGCTAAGGGGCCATCGGTAATTTTCCCCTCTGTTTGTTGTTTATTGCTGTAAAAAAACAAGACAGTAGTTAATTCTCCGAGGGGGCAAAAGAAGCAAGAAAGAAAAGATAATCATAATCTTGAGCTCTGGACGGTCCATTCACATATGATAATGTAGTCCGAAAAAAAAAACACATGATATGTACGTCCGAAATCTAACGAATCTCTGCCCGACAAGCAGCTTCAATCCAGTTCCTGGGAGGATGTGTTGGCGCAGTGTCGAGCCTAGGAATCCGCTTATGTTAACGTTGCCTTGTCCTGATCCTGAATGTGGCTCGTTTGCAGCTTGGAGAATCGACGCTTTGACCCCCAACGGTCGCAGGATTCACGAGCCATTGCACGGCCGCTCCGGATTCTGCCAGGAGCAGGCAGAAGAGTTTCGCAGCCCTGCAGGTGGCCAACCTCGGTCCGTCAGCACTCAAGCGCAGAAAACAGCAGAAACCCGTAGATGATCAGGAAGGACTGAAGGAGGAGGAAGCCAAAACCCCACGAACGAACGGACACAACACGGCAATCTCGTGAACAAACCCACGACGCCGGCTTCTGGTTTCACTCCCCCGGGATCCCCCCTCTCCTCTGTTTCGCTGGAGGGGTCGGGAGCAGGCGCGCACGGACAGAGAGGGCGCGCCGCGCCCACTGCTGCTGGGGCCGGCTGCCGGCTGCCGGCTGCCGGCTGCCGCCCCCCAGTCGGGACACGCCGCATACCACGCTGCTCCAGCCGTCCAGCGTGGCTGTGAACACTTTGCCCGCGAGTGGGCAAGCTTGAACTGTTGCATAGCAAGCTACAACGCCGCGGATCGCAGAGGATCCCCCCACGAGCTGCTGCTGCTGCAGCTGCAGGCGAGCGAGCCGGCGCCCACGCTTGCTCTGTCTTCTCCCGCCACCCCACTCGCTCACTGCGCACACCCCACTAGGCTCCGAGTCATCTCCGGCGCCTTTTACTGGTCCCGGCGGCCCCCGGCCGCGCGATCCGGGCCGTGCAGCGAGCATGGCACGGCTAGGATCCCTCGTCCAGCCCTGCTTTGACCGCGCGGCAATGGAGAGAGAGGCTACCCCCACCGCCCAGCACCAGCTCGCTGCTGCACACTGCCCCACCACTCCTCTACCTCCGCGCCAATGCGCCTGCCCAACATTTAAACAGCCAAACCCCTCCCAACCAGTCCAAACCCTGCAACAGTAACCACGCGCACTCATCACCCTCGCCAAGCTAAGCTCGGCTCAGCTCGAGGACTTCCCCCCAGTCCCCCACCACCATGGCAGCAGCCGGAGCAAGGTCGCCGTCGTCGCTGCACCCGGTCCCCCTCTTCCTCCTCCCGCTCTGCCTCCTCCTCGCCGCGCTGTGCCCCGCGGCGCGGGCGGCGCGGTTCGCGTGCAACGCCACGGCGCCGCGGGCCTCCACGTGCCAGGCGCTCATCTCCTACGCGCCGCCCAACGGCACGGCCACGGCCACGCTCGCCGCCGTGCGCGCGCTCTTCCAGCTCCGCTCCCACCGCGCGATGCTGGCGGCCAACGGCCTCCCGCTCTCCACGCCGCCCACGGCGCCGGCGCCCACGCCGATGCGGGTGCGCCTGCCCTGCCTCTGCTCGGGCGGCGCCGGGGCCACCTTCCAGCGCCCCACCTACCGGGTCCGCGCCGGGGACACGCTCGACGCCATCGCCAGGGGCGCCTTCGCGGGCCTCGTCACCTACCAGGACATCGCCGCCGCCAACAACGTCTCCGACCCCAACAAGGTCGCCGTCGGCCAGCAGCTCTGGATCCCCGTGCCCTGCAGCTGCGACCCCGTCGGCGGGAAGCCCGTCGTGCACCTCACGTACGTCGTGCCGCCCGGGAGCTCCGTCGCCGGCATAGCGCAGGAGTTCGGCTCCACGGAGGAGAACATTCTCGCCGTGAACAAGATGCCCGACGCTAAGGGCCTTCTCGCCGGCCAGGTTCTTGATGTGCCGCTCCGAGGTAGGCAATCATTTCCTTTAATCTTTATTCTTACAAGCTCGTGTGTTCTCGATTTATCCGGCTTGTTTTAGTAGATTCCTTCATCTCAATAGAAATTAGGTTCACTTGCAGTGATTTTGTGCTACTTTGTTACTGTCGTTACTTGCATATGGCTTGTGAAAAGTTTCTGATAAAAGTTGCTGTTCACAGATAAGCTTTGCCGTTGGGCAAACAAAAGTTCTCTCTCTTTTGTCCTTTGCTTTGTACTTCTATTCTATTACTACGCCTAAAAAGGTTCAGAAGATCCTTTTGAGATTGTTTGCCTAAAAAGATTGCGCTTCTGATTAGGTAAAAAGGGGATTTTAAAAATGGCGCTAGCATTTCTGTTTGTGTCCTCACCATACTTCTGCAGTTCTGCTAGTTTGCAAGCAGCTGCGCAGAGCATGCCTTCAACCATACGGTGTAGCTTCCTAACCAGCTGAGGTTTTGTTTTCTTGATGAAAGACGTGTATATTGCTATTGGGAGAAATGCAATGGTACCTCCAACAGAAGCACTGTTGTTGCTTGCTTCAAAAACTAATGCTGTTGTGGGTCATAGTTGTGAATAAGCTAATGTATACTTATATGGCCTTTTGAACGTTGCATTTGGATCTGATGTTCTGAGCATTGACATTTGTCATTGCTCATTCGAATGAAGTTTGGCTGAACTAGAATAAATTAGGACACAATTATGATTCAGAAAGTATTCTATGTTATAGCTTCACATCATAGGGAGTTTGCTCACCTCACTCACCTTGTTTGTTTGCCATTGACATAATCTTGCTATTGCTACTGCTAGTATCGTGGAGTTAAACTGCACTTCAACTTAATTCAGAAAAGCTAGCCTGTGATAAGCGTTTCAAATCTTAATCACTTCGGAATAGTGCAATGTCTCCAATCTTTAAGATCATGTTTTCATCCAGTCATACACATTAACTCAGTTTCATTTTGGGGCTAACGGTTAAGGACTTAACATATCTCTGCAGCTTGTGATTCTGCCATTAGCAACACGGCCATTGACCGCAACCTTCTTGTTCCAAATGGAAGCTACATCCTCACCGCCAACAACTGTGTGATGTGTGGATGCAGCTCCAGCACTTGGCAGTGAGTGCTCACTCTACTGAAACTCATACATGCCGAACCAATCTTTGTGACCAAATTCCGACCTCAATCTCAATGCTCCATGGTTTTCAGGTTGGCCTGCCAGCCGACTCAGGGATTAGGCTCGTCGTTCTGCCCTGCCGCCAAGTGCGGGGACATGTTCCTCGGCAACTCGTCCTCCACCTCGTCCTGCGAGAGCAGGACGTGCTCCTACGCCGGGTACACCAACAGCACATCTTTCGCCATCCTCACCAACGTCACCACAAGCAACGTGTGCAACGGTGAGCATGCTCTGCAGCTCTGGTTACGGTCTGTAACGGCCAAATAGCTATCATGTAGTGCGCTTGGCAATACTTAACTATGTTGCCATTGATCCGCCTTTTGTTTTTGTCACTGGCAGCTGGGATGTCTCCAATGGCGCAGCCGGCTCACTCCTCGGCCTTGCGGTTGGAGCCGGCGTGGTTCAGATGGACGGGGCTGGTTGTCTCTCTTCACGTCGTCCTGCTTTGTGTAGGCTATCTGCGGCAGGACTGAATGTGTTTTTCATTAGTATTTCGTTAAGACCCTGGCGCCGCCCTCTCTGATTCCTAGTTTGCTGAAGCTGTGAGTACTCTGTGCGGTGTTTGCGCGAGTTTGACCTGTAGCTGGTTGGGTTTGCAAGTGCAAACATGAGGGGAAACACTTCGTTTTGTGTTAGAAGGTAGATCAGGAGATATTTGTATTCCGTGATACTTTTGCAAAGATACTTTCTGTGGCTATGATTTTAGCCTTTTTAGTGTTCTAGAACTTGACTGTTTTGACTTGCACGGCATGTGTATCATCGCTTTCAGTAGTCCTGGCCTGGGCATTCCAACGTTCGCGCTGAGTCTTGACAGGAGTCTGCATTGGTCGCTCGCGCCCCGCTGGATCTCATCCAAAGAAGGAGGCCCCTCGGCATGGACGGCAGAATCTGCCCAGCAAAAAATAGTTTGATCACTTCCATTCGAAATCTACCCAAATATTCGTACTCAAAAGAATGCAACAGACGACCAACGAGCAAATCATCAGGGACTGCCGTGCTGCTGCTTGGCCCGGAAGGCCGAGCGGCCGTCGAGCAACAAACATCCCGGGCTCCCGGCTGCACATGGGACCCGTATGCCGAGTGCCGCCGCCTGCCGTGCCTTCTTCTCGGTCGCGCGCCGTGCACGGCCAAAAGCCCAAAACCCCTCGCCGCCTCGCGCGGCCGGACGCGCCCACAGAAAACCGGTGCCCTTCTCGTGCTCTCCCCGCCACGCCACCGCCGTAGCCCGTAGGAGCCAAAACGGCAGCGCCGCGCACGCGGTCTCCTCGCCCCCCCCCCCCCCCCCCCCCCCCCGTTCATCATCCCCTCGACTGTTGCGCTCCGGTCCGATCGCTCTGTTGCGCTCTAGTATCATCCGACGCCGCGGCCGATGGAGTTCGTCGCCGGGGCTCGGGTTGCCGCGCGCCCGCCGGTCGTCGCTGGTTTCCTTCCCGCCCGCAACCGGCGGGTGGGCGCGGGAGCGATCGGGATAGGCTATTCCCGCCGCGCCGCGGCCCGCCCGAAGCTCTCGCTGCCTCCCGCCGTCGCGAGACGGGCGGTCGCCGCGGCGGCTGGAGGAGACCACCTGCTTCCCAGGCGCGTCGCGGTTCGCTCGGCGGGCGGCGGCGATGGGGGGCTCCGTCCCGAGGACGCTGAGGGCGACCGGCCCTTTACGGCGCGCACGTCTCCGCCGGATGCCGTGGAAGGTGCTGCAGCTACTGAACGGTGAGTTTGTGTCCATTGCCTGGGCGATCCCAGAGCTGGACTGCTTGCGCGTTTTGCCACTACAACCGTCTAACGTGCCGACTCGTCCAGTGACGCCTTTGCTTATTTTGCGCCATCAATTTGTTCTCAGGAATTCAGTTGGGGATCATCCTGGAGGGGTCAGGAAAGAGCTCATGAATTTGGCCGTACCTGCTATAGTCGGTCAAGCAATCGATCCTGTGGCACAGTTACTGGAGACTGCATATATTGGTCGCCTAGGTAAATCAATCTCCCCTCGGCATCAGTTACGAACAGGGCTTTCTCCTTGGCTGGACCATTTTTTTAGCGGATGCTTGAATTCGACACTACATGAATCGAAATGAACTCATCAATTTCATCGTCTAGTACTTTTGGTGGTGTTTGTCTCAAGTCTGGCCTCTAAATTTGGTAGGTCCTGTGGAGTTGGCTTCAGCTGCCATTGGCATGTCAGTATTCAACATCATATCAAAGCTCTTCAACATACCCCTTCTAAGCATCACAACTTCATTCGTAGCTGAAGATGTTTCAAAACATGATTCTTCACAGTCCGCTTCGGGTACATATGACAATGGAGTATTATGTCTTTAATTAAGGAGCATACATTATTTAAATTTTGAAGCTAACTTTCTATGTTGACACATGCAAGGAAATATATCTAGCAAGATTGCAGAAAGAAAGAGGCTGCCGTCCATATCTTCTGCTTTACTCCTGGCAGCTGCAATTGGTGTTATTGAAGCCTCGGCTTTGACTCTGGGGTCTGGAATACTCCTCAACATTATGGGTGTCTCCCAAGTATGTTCGAATCTCATATATTTCAATGGCAAAGTGATATGTAATTGAATGTTTTTATTCTATTTTCCATTGTAAGTTTGTAATGTAATGACTAGATAGGAATGTAGGATCCAGAAATATTTGCCTTAGCACCTCCGAATGCTATAGCTCATTTTTTCGTCATTTTTCTCCTTGGTGGATACAAATAAAACTACATGGTTTGTGATGAAGAAAATTAATCGCAACATATTCCAGATTTCATTTCAGTAGAGCCTTGATGCAGTTTTTATTTTCTTTGGTAGGCTTCTTCTATGCACGATCCAGCAAGGCTATTTCTTTCTGTAAGAGCACTTGGTGCTCCTGCTGTTGTAGTTTCTTTGGCTATTCAAGGTGTATTTCGTGGACTGAAGGATACAAAAACACCTCTACTATACAGTGGTAAGTCTTGGATCCTCGTAAGCTTAGTGTTTGTATCTTTTAGACTGTTCTGATCACCACTGCTCACTAACATTGGTCCTTGTTTAAACTACCTTGTATGATTACAACAGTATGTGCTAAGAACCATAATTCCCATTTCTGGAATGACATATAATTTAAGTTTTCTACATCACAATCCATGGACGTCCTGAGTTTATGAGCTTCATTAAAACTTGTGAAATCTTAAAAAATTGAGGCATGCTAACACTCAACTTTTTTGTTTTTTGCTCATTAATCTATCAATGTACTGTTGAATTTGTGATACATCTTCAGGTTTGGGCAACATCTCAGCTGTGATTCTACTTCCTTTTTTTGTGTATTCCCTGAATCTTGGATTAACTGGAGCTGCACTTGCTACTATTGCCTCACAGTATGTATTATGCTGCGTTCAGCTATACATGCAGACACAATCGCACAAAACACAATTGCTGAATTTTACAGTACACATATTTTATCATTTATAGTGCCCTTATAATGTTGTTATCTTAATATGTCCAGATATCTTGGTATGTTTCTACTTCTCTGGTCTTTAAGCAGAAGAGCAGTTCTACTGCCACCAAAAATTGAAGACCTAGAGTTTGTTGGGTACATAAAATCTGGTGAGTTAAGTTATTGCTTTAATCCGCATATACCATGATAAATCTTCAGATTAGTTAACGGCTTCTTAGGTGTGTCCAATCTTTCACCTGAATATAAGTCTTTAATCACGAGCGTTCATTTTGCAACTCTAGTATTATGGGTTGCAATATGTCACCTCTTCAGTAGCATAACTTTTCCCAGTGAATGCAAGTGTGAGCTGTTCTCAATGTTTTCTAGGTGGCATGCTGTTAGGGAGAACCCTTTCAGTTCTGATAACAATGACCCTTGGGACTGCAATGGCTGCTCGGCAAGGTGCACTAGCTATGGCCGCTCATCAAATATGTCTGCAAGTATGGCTGGCAGTATCGTTACTTTCGGATGCATTGGCTGTTTCTGCACAGGTGCAGCTCTTTTTAGTTATGTATTTCTTGTATTTTGTTAACACTGCCTATTTCGAATAAAATCACAAATATTTCTCTTAGATCACTATGTTTTCTGCAAACTTGAGCAACCTATCCTTCTCAATGAAAACTACAGCTTGATCTATGATATTTAAAGTTCTGAACAAATGTTGCAAGTGAGCCTGCTTATAGTGGCTTAAGCATTAGTTTAAAAGCATCTGCAGACTTAGCTGAAATTCTTTAGAATTGGCATTTCATGTACAACTTGAAATGTCAAATTGCATCCTGCCTGCTCATTTTTTATGAGTTTGTGAACGATATAATCCCTTTCTACTGAGTGCACTCAGTTTATTTTATACTTATTTCAGGCATTGATTGCAAGTTCGCTTGCTGAACTTGACTATGAAAAGGTGAAGGAGGTCACGTCCTATGTATTAAAGGTTATATCCCATACTATGCAGCCTATATTAAGTTACTTTCCTGCTAATTTGTATAAGGATATAGGTAGAAAATAACATTTATCATGTAGCTTTTTTTTAAGAACTTACAAATGAATTTTATTTCTCAGACAGGAGTAGTTGTTGGTATTGCTTTAGCAGTTCTTCTGTCTGCCTCTTTTGGTAGACTTGCAGAAGTATTCTCAAAAGATCCCATGGTTATACAAATTGTGAAGAGTGGTGTTTTGGTATGATGATGATCTCTTTATTTGTGGTACTTTGATAATATATTCAATCTCTGTCGTACAATTTTTTACTCATTACTGTTTTTGTTTATGAAGTTTGTTAGTGCTAGCCAGCCAATCAATGCTCTAGCTTTTATCTTTGATGGACTTCATTACGGCGTATCAGACTTCTCATACTCAGCTTTCTCCATGGTATGTGCATAAAACAACTCATGTCATTTTGATCATGCAACTATTGCTGTTGCTTATATATACTGTGTTGTTTTCCTCTTTGATCCACAGATGGTAGTCGGAGCACTTGCCTCTTTATATTTGTTGTACGCTCCACAAGTTTTTGGCCTTCCTGGTGTTTGGGCTGGTCTGGCTCTTTTCATGAGTTTGCGTATGACTGCTGGATTTGTTAGGTAACCTTTTTCTCAGTGACTTTTCTCCCGCATATTTTGGGGAGGAACTGGATATTGTTGGTGGGAAAAAATGCTTTTACTCAAGAAGCTGACTTTTATTTGAGAAGTATGATCATCTCTTATGCACTACTCCATAAAGGTTGCAAATTTTAGTCGAGTTTACGTTTTCTCAATCAATGATTCTGGTCTTTCTAATATATTTTTTCAATAGAATGATCTTCTGTGTTATTCATTACTCACATGCCACAAGCCTAATAGATGAAAACCCTGTTCTCTAGTAATCCATCTTTGGCATTATTACTGCATTGATGAAGTGAAGATATTGGTTGCCGATGATGATAACCAGTGATTAAATTGGCAGATGCTTTGCTAAAACAATTTGCATTTGGTCAGTTATAACATGTGCCTCACTCCACAGATTGGGATGGAGAGAAGGACCATGGTGGTTTCTGCACCAGAAAGAACCCATAAACAAGTTAGTAAAACATGTAGCTTCCATTTTTTCATGAAGTATTAGTATTTGTTGTGATACTTGCATCTTTAGCCTACCAGATGGTAGGATGGTTGCTAAGACATAAAGTGTTCAACTGTTCTATGCAGGTTACATCCAAGAAAATGTTGATCACAGGAGCTGATTAGCCTAATGGCAAGATTAGGATGCAGAAGGGGACTTATGAAAGGCGCATTATGATTTCAAAACATATTTGCTTAGCTTTATGTTGACTTCTGTGTATGTTTCCAACCATTAGGTAGTTTTGGAACTTACATTTCAAGAGTAAAGGTACATCGGACAAAGTTCACTTGTAGGTCGCACATGAATGATGAGTGTTCAGTATTATCTTTTATCTTCTCTCTGCTTGAATTTGAAAAATGTACAAATTTTCACTTGTAGGTCTCACTTGGACTTATTTTGGACAGATCTAATAGATTCAAACTTTACAGTCCACACACCAAACAAGTTTTTCTTGCAGGTTTCACATTGCTGATTGTAGTTCATTACCTCTCCTGCATGAAATTAAAACTGGTGACAGAACATTGTGGAAATATTCTCCTGTACTGATAGTAACAGTATTTTTTAAAATATTAAACCCTTCTAAATTGTCTGTACAGCCATGAACGTAATAACTATGGACATCATTCCATATGAATACCCACTTAGAAAAAACTACCTTAGACCTGCATAATCAGCAGGTCCATATGGCTGGAACCATTCAGCCAGGAACCCTTTCTTCCTTTTAGGGTTGCATCCGATGTCTTGGCATAACAGATCATTTAACCATATGTTAACGGTGCTTATGCAGGACCTGCGAAAATACTTCCCGTTGTATATGTTCTTGTACTTGGCCCATTCTGCTACACTCTTTTCCATGCATGTTATGCTTGGCATTTTGAAACCACCAGCTAGGAAATGGGCAACCCAATTGGCCATCCTCTCCGAGGCATATATGTTAGTAAGGCTCTCAGAGTACCCAACTATTGCCAACTGAGGAATCCGGGGATGGATGCATTCTCTGTAGTCATAAGAACTTCGTAAATGAGATTACTAAACCTAACATACAGTCTTTAACAAGTATACTGTAAACAGTACATATATTTTCCCTTTTAACTTCATATCTTGAATTTATTAAGCTTGTCTTATCTTCATCCAACTAAAGTCAAAGATACCTACTATTATGGTCTAGATGCTCTCTAAAAAAAGAAGACTTTTCAAAAGCTATCAAGTAGGATGAGCAAAGGATGCATGCCTCTTAATTACTGTGAAGAGATAACTCTCATAGTAATCTTGTGATAGTGCACTACATGTTTGTTTGTTCACTGAACTACTATATGTTATATGTGGCCTTCTTAGAAAAAAACCTCTGTGATGTGTGATTATTCCATTACGTGGTACACTAGTTCTGTAGAGCAGATGTTCTCCCTGTCCCTTTCAGTTATGCTATGAAATGTAATTTGATGGGCACCTTAAATGTGGACTAAAAATTGTACAAGGTGTACCTGTATAGAGGAGCTACTGCATCCGGTGATCCTGCCACTATCTTTCTACACCAATTTGCTATGAAGATGTCCCTAAGCTTCTGATCTCCTCTGAATCCTGTTGCTAGAATCACAATATCACTTTTTATGCTTTCATTGTTGTCTTGCAGGATGATTCCGTTATTAGAGAAGTTGAATGCCTTGGTTTTCTTGAGAATAATACTGCCGTCGTCAACCCTGTCATAGAACCCTTCTGGCAGCATTGCAATTGAGCATGAGGACATAGCAAAGGAGAAGCTGTAGTCAGGTACCATCCCATGCTTTTGTAAGGGAATGCTCCACTTGAAGTAAGTTTCAATCACTTTTGAGATCGCCCATCGCTGAAACAACAGATAAACTTTCATTTTTCATGGTTCTGCAGCTTATTGTGTGAATTGTTTCTTCATTTGAAAATATATTCTTACTTACCAAGGGAGACAGTGCAGTAGCCAACATATAACGTAGAAATCCTTCACCAGGTTTATGAAGTAGCAGCTGTGAGATGCGATTTAGATAGAAGTAGCTGAGGTCAACTCCCCATATGCTAGACTTGTGGACCAGCCAGTGCTTTGTTCTATATATGATGGTGCATGGCTGAGCTGTACCTGCATTGAAATCGAAGTCTCAAATCTCAATGTAGTAGAATGACTGTTTCTAGTTAGTGAGGCACTAAATTTTTTACTCACCATTCACCTTGGCAACCTCTGCAGCAATGTCAAATGCTGATTTCCCAGAGCCAACTATTGTAACACGCTTCCCCTTAACAAAATGTGCAACATTATCCATGTAAGAATAGTCCAGTGAGTGCAATATTTTTCCCTTGAACAACTCAGGCCCATTTGCTGGAAATTCTGGGATATTTGGGGTTCCACTATGCCTTCCAATGCACAGGATGAGAAAATCCACCTGGAAAACCTGTGATGGGAGATTGCACAAAATTTGTTGTAGTATGGTATCCGAGTTTCCCGATATGTTCGATAAAAAAAAATAGTATCAGTGTTTCTTGATATTGTTTTAGGGGATTTCATTTTTACTGGTTCCGTACCTATGTACCAATATATTACGAGGTTGATTGATCTGAACTCTCTGAACATAGGTAATGTCGACGAGTTTATTTCATATGTTAGATAAAAATTAGTAGCAGTGTTTCTGGATTGTTATTTCTATGGAATTTCAGTCTCACCAGTTCTCTTCCTATGCACCAATATAAGGTTGATACATAGGATAAAAGACAATCAATCTGAACTCTCTGAACGTAGGTAACCTAGAGGGAATATACTTACCTGAGTGTCACCAACTTTCAAGTCTTTCACTGTGATGCGCCAACCCCCAGCCTTCCCAGTTCCGAATGCTGTCCCATTCCCACACCATTGCTCCCAGCTCATTATCTCTTCCTCAGTTGCACCAAGATACTCAACACCAAGCACCTGGCTATTGAACTTGATATACTTGATGAGTTGAAATTTGCATGCATATGACTTTATATACTCCATGACCTTGTAGTGGCTTGGGTACATCTCCGTCACACTCTCTGGCCAAGCCATATCTGAGAACCGGAATGCTGCCGTTGATGCTTGAAGCCTTGTTGACTTCAAGGTATGAGCCCACACTCCACCAATGCCTCCATCAGCCTCAAACACCACTGGACTAAACCCCTTGTCGAGCACATGCTTGCAGGCTGCTAGGCCACTCACACCTGCACCAACAATTCCCACCCTATTCCTCTTCATGCTCTTTGCTCTGCTTCTTGGAAGGGAGGGAGTAGTGCTTCTTGGAAGGGAGGGAGGAGGGAGGAGGAGGAGGGAGGGGAGTCTGTCTTTTATACAAGGTTCACGTTTGGTTCTTTAGATAAGTTAGATTTTTTGAGCTGTTGGATCTTTACATATGGGGCCAAAGGCCGAGCAACCACCCACTTGCGGCTTTCCAGGTTCTTTGGTTGTTTCAGGGTTTAGTCCTGTCAGCCTACTTGCTGTCGGTTGTCTTTTGTGTTCAGTCTTCAGTGCCTCAGTAGGAGCCCGGGAATCCTTGCAGAAAATCTGGTGGGTGATTTTTTAGGTACTTTTTTGTTATACCTACCAACAGAGCATCCAAGGTTAGCTAGTGAATACTATCTTGGGCTCTTGAGGTTGATGTACAGATGTGATGTTACACAAATTGTATTGCAACTATTAAATTGCGGGTTGTCTTAGTTCAGCTTTAGAAATTCTCTTATGGCCATAACCTGCAAATACATGTGTGAGCATTTAGCTTGTTGACACAATTCCACGTCAGTGTGCAACTTTTTGATTCACTCGAGTGCATTTTGATGACACCTTTATCAGAAGTGGGTTTGTTGGAGTGGTGAACGCCATCTATTTGTTGGTGTTATTTGGATCCAGATGAGGACTGGATATCCAGATAAGGACTGATGTCATTTGGATCCATTACTACCTTTTGTTGGGTAATGTCCTATTTGTTGGTGTTGATTATACTTGATCGAAAGAGGCATTTTTGTCTGGTAATATAGTGTGAACTTGGGTAATGCCCTATTTGTTGGTGTTGATTACACTTGATCAAAAGAGACATTTTTGTCTGGGAATATAGTGTGAACTTGAATCGTGCAAGCTAGGGCCCTGTTTGGATCCTCTAAATATCACTAGCTAAATTACTGATTTGGCTAGTATGTAAAATAAAATAGCTAGTAAAAAGTTGATGAAATCCAACAGACTAGCTAAAATGAACTCTCCATATGCTTCACCGCTAATGGGTCCCGCCTGCCATACTCACGTACAACGGGATAGCTAGCGGGATTGGCTAGCCAAAAATGGCTAGCGACGCCCCCGGTTTAGCTAGTGGAGGATAGCTAGGACAAGTTTAGCTAGTCTGTTGGATTGAGTTTTTTGACAAATTTTCTATTTTTTAGCTAGTTAAGCCAAGATAGATAGTCTGTTGGAGTTGCTCTTAGTTTCCAGCCACATCTAACCTCAATAAGCACCTCTTAGGTAGGCTAGTTTTTTTGATTGAGCTAGTTGAATCTAACCCAATCTAACCCACCCCGTTTGGATGTTTTAGGGCTAGTTGGTGCTAAACTAGTCAAAACTATCTCTAACCTATGGATCCAAAACAGGCCCTAGGTCTGACCATCTGAAGAGAATTGGAGAACAAGGTCTGCTTATTGTAACCTTAACGTTGTTCATGTGCGCTTAACACTTTAGCCAGTTGATATGAAACATTCAGTTAAGACATTATCCTGACGCTGACCAAGAATGGTTAACACATGAAAATGATTCGTGTTGGACCTGTAGTGCCACTGGTCTTTTTGTGTTAGCTCATTGCTCTTCTCAGCATCCATATTTCAGGGATATTCTTTCACCAACATTACCATGTGGACGTCCTGTTAATCAATCATTAAAAAAAGTTTGAGAAACCCGTCAAGATAGTTATGGTTTACTCCAGAAAATGGCGGGCTCCATGAGCAGCTCCACGAGCGGCTCCGCCAGGAGCCCTGCCAAACGGTGGATTTCGCATTGGCTCCAGGTGTGGAGCCGGTGATAAAGCACCTCGCCGCTTTCGAAGGGGAGGCGGAGCCACGTTTTCGTGGCTCCATCCTGCTCCGCCTCTTTTTCCAGCGAGTGCCCTCGGGTGGCAGCGGCGGGGAAGGCCGGGTGGCGGCGGCCGTGGAGAGGAGGGGAGGGAGAGCTCGCCGCCGGTCGGATTGCGTCGAGCCCCAATCGCGCCTTGGAGGGAGCTCGGGCCGTCGGGGAGGCGGAGGCGGGCCGGGGCGCGAGGCGGAGGCGGACGGGGCGCGAGGCGACGAGGCGGAGGGAGCTCGGGCGGCCGGGAGACGGAGGCGGGGCGGGTCGCGAGGTTGCCGGTCGCGGTGGATCGCCGGGAGCCCGTGAGGGGAGTGCCGAAACGGATAAGAAGGGGAGGAGGGGAAAAGTATAGAAAAAGAAAAGAGGAAAAATAGAAAAATAAAGAAGAGGAAAATAAAGAAAATGGTAAAAAAGAAAGAAAAAAGAAAAGGGCGCTTTAGACATTTTACAACCTCAATACAACAGGTGAAGTCGTTTTGCTAAACATTTTCCAAAAAGTTTTCAGCTCCATTGAAAAAGCCGCTCCACTGGAAGAGTCAGAGCCGGAGCCGTTTTCGGAGGAGCCGGAGCCCTGCCAAACAGGTCTAAAACAGGCCTAGTCCAGTGACTGTTTTGGTTATGCATTCTCATAAGGGACCGGACCTGATGAAAGTTCAATTTGTCTAATTTTAGCGTAATCTTCTGCTCCGGTCTTGCCAGTAACCGTTTGATCCACCTGTGTTCAACGCCTCAACCCCCATGTCTCCTCATAGAAAAAAGTGTCTCACGGCTGAATCTCCTTGATCTCGTTTGCCACAAAATGACAAACTGAAGTCAGATGCGGCACAGGATTGCGACCGGGGGGGCGGGGGGGGGGGAGGGGGGGTGTCATACTTAGAGGTGCTGCTACTTCTTCACGACTCAACAAAGTTCGACTCTGGTCCCTTCCTTCCTCTCGAAGCATCCCCAACCTCGCTCCGTCGGCCAGCCAAGCTCGGGCCCCTCCCTCTCTCCTCTCCGGCGTCCTCGCCGGCGGGGGGGTAGGGGTAGGGCCCCCCAATCCTGTAGATCGGATTCTTATCTATCTTTTTTAGTTTGCGATTCTCTGCTCTGCGCTTTTTCCCTTCGTGGTCGCACCACCGTGGTTGCGTCGCCGCCGCCCGCCGGTCGTCGGCCTTCTTGGCCTTCTCGTCGCCGTCGTCTTCGCTGCTCAGGTGTGTTTAAATAAAGTTCTACCGCCTCTCCACCCCGTGGATCTCTCCTTTCCATCTCCGCCGCCCCTACCGCTTCGACCGAGAGATCTGCTCGTCCTCGACTTCACATCACCACCGCTCCCCTCCGCCACGCCGTCCACCAGGCAGCCTTTGTTACTGCAGATCCTGACTCACTCCGGGCACTTCGTCACCGGATGCTGGCGCCACGACTTCGCCTCCCCCAGGGATCCGACTGCGAGCTTCATCTTCTACCTCCAGCGACGGCAAGCAACTTATTCTTCGGTCTTCTGGAATATGCTACATCAGCTTGGTCGCCCCATCTACAACTGCCTTGAGCGGTCCTTCCGCCCGCCGTAAGCGCCCTCCGGCGCCCCTACGGCTCATCGCCGGCGAAGTCGTCATAGCTACCTCATCCGTTGTGTTTGTGCTTATCCGGTCTTAGGACTCGTTTGTAATTTCGTCTTCTTCGGAGGACCGGCTTGTAACTTGGTCGCTTAATATATTATGCTTGCATTTGTCAAAAAAACAAAGTTCTACTTTTTAGCTCAAAATTGTAATTGCTCTGTTTTATATTATTTGTTGTTTTGTCTTTTCTGGATACATTTCTTTTGTTATATCTAGAGTAAGTGTGTGTCTATATATATATATATATATATATATATATATATATATATATATATATATATATATATATATATATATATATATATATATATATATATATATATATATATATATATATATATATATATATATATATATATATATATATATATATATATATATATATATATATATAATAAAATGAAAAGTAATATGAAATGGATGGAGTATGTTATTATGGTTCGGCCCTTATATGACCTGATTCTTAAATTTGTTAAGCTAAATTAGAGATATTACCACCCCTACTCATACTACCAGTCTACCACCCCTACTCCCTCCGGTTCCTATTAGAAGTCGTTTTGGAAAAGGTTTGAGTCAAACATTGGGAATATAAATCATGAATAACTTTTAAGTCGTTCAGTTTGAAAATGTGAAAATCATATAAATAGATTTGTCTTGAAAATTACTTTCGTAAGAATATACATATATAACTTTCTGATAAATTTTTTTATAGAAAAAGAGAAGTCAAAGTTGTAATTTGTTGACCGTGTCACTATCCTAAACGGACAGAGAACTCATACTAGCCAATCACTCACTGTCAATGGCAATTGTGTATTGTCGCGTAGCACCGCCGGTCAATGCAAGACGTGTCACGTCACGTTACGTGTGCGATGCAAGATGAAGATCGCCGGCATCCCATGGGGCTGCAAACTTCATTCGATGCCAGCGTAGTCGACGGCGCCGTAGGGCTGGAACCACTCGGCGAGGAGCCCCTTCTTCCTCCTGGGGTCGCAGCCCATGTCGCGGCACAGCTCGTCGTTGTACCAGATGTTCACGGCGCCGAGGCACGACCGCCGGAATCTCTCCCCGTTGCTCCGCCGCATGTACCTGCCCCACTCTGCCACGCTCTGCTCCATCCGCGGCACGCTCGGCAGCCGGAACGCGCCGTCCAGGAACCGCGCCACCCACTTGGCCATCATCTCGATCGAGAAGATGTTGGTCAGGCTCTCCGAGTACCCGATCACCGCCATCTGCGGGATCCGAGGGTGCACGCACTCCCTGCACGCATCGACAGAGTTTGTGAAGTGAACCAAGAACATTGAGCTCCCAAGACTGGCTCACCTGTAAAGAGGGACGGTGGTGTCCGACGAGCCGGCGACGATGTCCTTCACCCGCGGCGACGCGAACATGTCCCTGAGCTTCTGGTCGCCGCGGAACCCGGTGGCGAGTATCACCACGTCGGCGGGGACGACGCGCCCGTCGTCGGAGCCGCCCAGCACCAGGCCGTCCTCGCAGAAGCTGAACGCCCGTGACCGCCGGATGACGATGCTGCCGCCGCTCACCCTGTCGTAGAAGGCGTCAGGCAGCATGCCGATGTTGCACGACGAGATGGACCCGGCGAACCCGAGCTTCGGCTCCATGCCGTGCTCCCACATCGGTATCGCCTTCTTGTAGTACGCCTCCGTCACCTTCGATATCAGCCACGCCTGCACATACGCCACTACACTTGTGTCACTGCCTCAAAGCTGCAAATGCATGGATCAGTTGAGGCTTTGGGCTCTGACTAGGCTCTGAGGCGTTGCGTACCAGAGGCGTGAGCAGTGTGGCGAGGAGGGTCGACGCCAGGCCGGCGCCGGGCTTGCGGACCATCAGCTGCGCGAACCGGTTCATGTAGAGGTACCCCAGGTTGAGCTTGCCCCAGACGTTGACGTCGTGGAGCAGCCACTGCGGGCTCCTGCAGACCATCGTGCACGGCCGCTCGGTGCCTGGCCAACAAGAACCAAGAGGTGGTGATAAGCGTGCGTTGTCAGAGAGCGTCAGGGGAACTCTTTCATGTCGAAGGCGACTGACCGTTGGCGTCGGCGCACTCGGCCGCGATGTCGAAGGCGGACTTGCCGGAGCCGACGACGGCGACGCGCTTGCCCCTGACCAGCGCGGCGGCGTCCGCGTCGTCCATGTCGGAGAAGTCCATGGAGTGGAGCACCCGGCCGCGGAACGCGTCCGGGCCGGCGCCGGGCGGGAACGCCGGGATGTTGGGCACGCCGCTGAACCTCCCGATGCACAGGATCAGGAAATCAAACTCGTACGTCTGCGCGCGGCGGCGAACCCGAGCATCAGGTAACCTTCGTCGTCGATGCAAATCCTACACCCTCTAGTGCTCCGACACGTCCTTAGAGGCTTAGAACACGCACCTGTGTGGCGTCGGACTCGCCGTGCCGCACGGTGAGGCGCCACTGGCCCGCGCCATCGCCGCCGAACGCCTCGCCGTTGCCCGCCCACAGCTCCGCGTGCTCCCTGTCGTCGTCGGCGCTGACGAAGTCCGCGGCGACGACCTTGCTCCGGAACCTGACGCACCCGTCGACACCGAAGTGTCGCGCGTAGGCGGCGAGGTACGCCACGACCTGGTCGTGGCGCGGGAACAGGTCGGCGTCCTCCGGCCACGGGAAGTCGGAGAAGCGGTAGCCCCGGTTGGGCGACTGCAGCCTGGTGGTGGCGAGCGTGCGCGTCCACAGGCCGCCGACGGCGGCGCCCGCCTCGAAGACCACCGGGCGGAATCCCCTGGCCAGGAGGTGCTTGCACGCGGCGAGCCCGCTGGTGCCGGCGCCGACGATGGCCACACGTCTCGCCGCCTTGTGATCCATTGACGCCGCCGACGCTATGTCTTGTGGTGGTCGTTAACGGCAGCTTCGGCGTGTGAGATCTCGGGGGCGGCCATTTTCGTATTTAAATATATATTGGCGCGAGGCATGTGCGGCGTTTTTCAATGCCGGGATTTGATTATCTTATTTTGGTTTGATTCGGTATTTGATTATCTTTTCAATGCCACGTTTTTTGTCCCGAGGGACTATGGTCTGAACTTCTGATGGTGTAAAAGACCGTAAATATCGTATCATTTTTCAGTTAGCCTAAGGTCAAATATTAGAAACATAAATAATGAATAACTTCTAAACTGTTAAGTCTGAAGATATGATGAAAACTACACGAATAGATTTATTTTATCAAATACTTTCTTAAAAATATACATATGTCAATTTTTAATAAATATTTTTATAGATATAAGAGGTCAAAGCTCTACTTTGAAGATCATGTCGCTGTCCTAAATGACATATTTTATGAGTATGGAGGCTGGAGGGAGTACGGAGTACAAGCTTACCCACACCGTAACCAGATTACACTTATCAAAGTGTGACTAAACAAAGAGTAATCATCCATTCCGTCACTAAATACATTATAATCTGATTTCCTTTTCGTTTACTTTACCTTAGTACGCTAGTGGTCAGTATGTTGCCTTCATAATTCGACTCAACTCTTAATTTCTCTTAGCTTGAACACATGGGGTGTGATTAGTAGCCTGGCTAACTCTAGCCTAGCTAGAATCTGGAGCCAGACTAGCCTAAGCATGTCTAACACAGTACAAACTACTCGTGTTTGCTAGGATGGATAGAAATATCCTGGATTGGTGTGCTCGTGTTTGGTAGGTTGCACAATAGAATGAGATAACCATGTGTTGCCTAAAGGTGAAGTTACTACCTTCTCTCCCCTTCCTCCTCACCACCGCCGTCGCGGCTGCCCCGACACGCTTGTGTGCGCGGTCGCCACCACCAACCTCGTCGGCACGTGACTGCCTGGATTCCTCCCTCTGCTCCCTATCCTCCACCAGCTCGAGCCCATCTAGCTCTGCCGGTGCAGAGCACCACTGCAGACCCGCCCCTCCACTGCGCGCCATGGAGGTCGAATCAAGTTCCAGCGGGGTCGAATCGAGGTCCAAGTGTGAGGGCGCGACCGCCCTGTCTACCATGGAGGTCGAATCGAGGTCCAACTGGTCGAATCGACGGGCTTCTCCTCCTCCGCCGCCATTCGCGTCTGCAAGATGGCCGCGAGGTGGAGCTCGTCGCCCATGGCCGCGCGACTCTCCTCCACTACGCACCACGCCCCCCGCCACGCCGGTTGCGAGCACCGCTGGGCTAGCGCGTGGTCGCAAGCTCCGCCTGTCTCCGCGTGCCGCGAGCTCGGCTACGAGCCCGACCGCGAGAGCTGTGAGCTTGGTCGTGGGAGGTAACGGAATCTGAAACCGACACTGCGCGGAGCTTGGCTAGTGGAGAACACCCGATCCTGCGTTCTAACTAAGCCTGGCTTAGGAGTCCCTTTTGCATTGGTGGAGTCTGGCTAAGGCTCTATTTAGACCACCAAGCATGAGGATGCTGCATTGCTGGAGTCTGGATAGTCTCTATGCAAGCTACCAATCACCCCATAATATCTTAGTTATACACCTGCTAGGCAAACCCGTGCCGCAAGCCCGGTGGGCGAACCCGCTCGAGCCCGCGTTGGGAAGCGGTGTATGCGGACCAACAAATGGGGCCCGGCAGCGCCATGAACCCGAAGAAGGGAAAAAAGAGAGGGATCGGGAGGACTTCAGAAGAGAGCTCTGCTACGCAGGTAGTGTCGTCGTATCCGCCGTCGGGGAGTAGACGTCGTAGGAGGAGACACGGGTGGTGAGGCCGATGGGGGAGCTCGCCGCCGCCGTGGCCAACTTCCATCCAGGCGCAGATGGGGGGGCTAAGGAAACTCGCCGCCGTTTGCGGGGATCCCGTCGCCGCCGTGGAGCACGCCACGTGGGGGAGCTCCCTCGCGCCTAGATATGTCCAAATGAGCTCAGACCGTTGGGCCGGCACGAACACGGCCCGTTTAAACACGGTCCGAGAACGACACGGCACGGTCTGTCCCGTGCCAGTGCCTGGCACGGCACGGCCCCCGTGCTAGTGTTGGGCTGGAATCCCAGCACGCGAACACGACACGGGCACGACCCGCTCCGGCCGGCCGCCGCACGGGGCGGTGCACGATAGTTGTTGGATCCGGCCGCCCCTCCCTTATTATCGTTGATCCCGGCCTCCCCTCCCCTCCTATATAAAGGCGAGCGTTTTCTTTATGTGTTGTGACTGCGAATGAGTGAATTTTTGTGTTTGAACACTTGGTGAATCTCTGTTTTATTTGAACACGGGCACCGCATCGTGCCCGGGCCGGCACGGCACGCTGGCCGGGCCGCCGTGCCGAGTAACACGACACGACACGCTCCGGCTTCCTTAGTGTAGTGCACGGGCCGGGATGCGGCACGCCAAAGACGTCTAGGCACGACACGGTAGGCACGCCGACACGGTAGTGTCCGTGCCAGTGTCGGCACGGCACGCACGTTTGGCCATCTATACTCGCGCCATAGCGTTGCCATCTTGCTCGGCGCCGACATGTTGCCGGTAGAACAAATATTACCCAAGATAACTTCTTGCCTTTTGCCCTTTGTCATGGCCGCCCGTTCTCCCAACCCAGATCGCAAAGAAGCAAGGAATCACCAGAGATGGGGTGCACTAGATGTTTCTCCTACTAGTTTTTGGGGTCCTCTTTGCACTAGACCTGCGCGCCGCGAGATCAGATCCCGATCGAGAGCCCGTCAGCTCTTCGCGGCCGCCGTGCACATGCCAACGCCCACGCGTTCATGGCGGCATGTAAGCGGTCACAGGGGGTAGCGTGCAGGCTGTCAAGTGGAGCGGAGGCGGCTCGACACTCGGCGTTCGCGCGTGCGGCGACGTGCGCGTGCCAGCGTGCGGCGGCGTGCGTGTCATGCCGGCCGCGGAAAGGAGATGTGGCGCCACGACCTCGCCGCGCTCCCCATCGCGGTTTGTGCGTGCCACATTGATTCAGGGCACGAGAACACTGCAAGTGAACCGCATTGATTCAGTCTTTGTGCAGGAAGCTCCCATGGCGTCCAGCGTACCCTTTCTGGGCTCTCCAGAGGAGGAAGAGCCCGTTCGATCGTCCCCGCATCTCCGCCACTGTCGCCCGCATCTGACAGCGCGTCTCCGCCATCTCCAACCGCATCTCCAGCCGGATGGTAAGCATGAACGAACTGCTAATTCTGAATTTCAATAAAATGAGTTTTGACCTGATGATTGATTTTTTTGGTACTATTCTAACTTACAACCTGCTATAACTGTGCTTGTGTGCAGCCCAACCTGCTGATGAACGGCAGCACCCCATGCGAGCAGTGCAAGCGGAGGCCTGCGGCAGTGCAAGCGCAGCCAGGCATGCGAGCTTTGTGCGGCAGGCGGACGCGTGCGACTGTGCGAGGGGCAGGCCGAGGCGTGCGGGCTGCCGCGCCGTCCGCTAAAATTAAGCGGAGCTATGCGGGCAGCCGCATGTGCCCGCGACAGCACTTGCGACTTGCGCGGACGTGGGGCGGGCAGCTGCAACCATCCCGCTTGCAACCCTAATCTTAGGGCATGTTTAGTTAGTAAGGAGGGTGACTTAAAGTGCGAATAGTTGTGAAACCAAACAACCACGAGCAGTGGTGTGACTTAAGTTCCATAAGAACTCTACCTCTACTTAAAAGCCGACTTATTTCCACTTTTCCCCTAGCAGTGCGCGTGTGAAGCCCACTTACTTAGTAAGTCACTGCAATCAAACAGAACTGACTTAAAGTGACCTGACTTATAAGTCGGGTGACTTATAAGTCATCCTACTTATAGGAAGCAAACATGCCCTTAGTCTCGTATTCTTCAACCCATCCGAAAGTAATTATACTATTTATTCAGAACATTTTACCACACCCCTTTGTATCCAGCAATGGGGTCTTCGCTGAAAAGTCGCGACCTTGGGTCCAAAGAAACACCGAGAACGAAAAGGCCATCTGTAGACTAGGAACAGTTCAGTTCCTTGACTCTGCAACCATTCGAATAGCAAGAAGCTCGTCCCTTTCCAATAGCCTTGCCGCGGCAGCTGCGCCTGACTGCCTGTGACTCCGACGTTCGCCGTTGGTAGGTAGGGATGGTTCTCTGACCAGCACCGTAGCGTGCTATGGTTGGACACGTCGATTCAGATGATCAGATCGGACTGGCGCGTGTGCTGGTCTGGTGGTTCGACACTTACAGTTCGACTGGCTGAGGTCCTCTGCAGGTCAAGACACCTGAGGCACGAGCACGAGCACGAGCGACTGCGTGGTGCGGGGAAGTGTCAGAAAGCTTAGCCACAAAAAAACAAATCACCCATTGCTTGCACGCGTGTTCTGCTTGTTTGTTTGTTTATTTCCCCTCTCCTTACTTTTTTTAACAAAACGAAAGGCTAGCGATTCAGAGTAAAAAAAACATCTGATGCAAATAAAACCTTTATAAAAATCTTTCTAAAAAGCATACTCAAGGTTTCTAAGTAACGCGAAACAATTTCTTTTAGATAATGGAAAATCGAACTTGGGCTTCAGACACCCTCTTTCGAGAACGCATGACATCACAAATATCACAAAGATAGACACATGTTTCCAAACAACACATGTAGCCAAAACGTCCTACAAACCATCATATGAAAATCAAAATACCTATGAGAGTGCACATGTACTTCAACTTTGCAATTCCTATATGATTTTTTTTCTATATTGAGTTTGTGACCCTTATCGTTTGGCTTATCAGCCACCAGCTAGCAGTACTTTTCTCTCAGAACAAACCAACCACCATCAATCGCCCAACAAGATTTTCTCTCGGAACAAATCAAGACCGTATCACCACCAGCCAAACGAACAGGCTGTATATCTCAACTTTTGTAAAAAAAATTGGATCTATAGATGATGCTATGGATGCACATCATTTCAAAAATTTCATTAAAAATTAAAATTATATTATTTAGAAAAGTTTCCACGATTCATAAAAAAGGGGACATGTCTTTTTTAGAATTATACAGTATAACGCAGACGCTGACAACACGCACACACACTCACTCCTATGAATACACGTACGCAAACCCTACCCCTATGAGCACCTCCGACGAACTGATCACCGACAGATCTGGAGATTCTCGAAGTCACCATTGACGCCTCCTCGTCGACGGGAACGTCGCATAAAGCTGGAAAATCCTGAAATAAATCAAAAAGATGGGCGAGCACTACGATTTGAATCCCGGTGAGTAGCGTCCCACTGGACTGTCCTACCATATTCGGAGAACCACGAAAAGGAATTTTTTTTATATTTAATTTGTCATGATTTTCAAAAAATAATAGGTCGAATCAAAATTTTCGACAAATGTACATCTGACGCCGTAGCCCACGGCGCTTGGAGTCCCTACCGCCGCGGGCCACGACGGCAGGAGAGCCGCCAATAGTCGGCAGTACTGGCCGGTGGGGCCAGTACCTAACGTCGCGGCCCCCGGCGTCAGGAAATCCTAGCGCCAAGGGCCACGACGTCAGGAACCTGCCGCCGTGGGCCGCGGCGGCAACACCGGCCTATATAAGGGGCCACGCCCCCTGCCGCCAGCCCCCACTTCTCCCTCACTGCTCCCTTCAAATCTTCAGCTTTCAACCTCTTCGGAGCGCTTCTAAGGTATGTTTTCTAAATTTAGTCTCGTCGCAGCGGAGCGACCACGGGCGGTGGAGCGACACCGGCGGGTGTTGGAGCGTCACCGGCGGGCGGAGGAGCGACACCGGCGGGCGTCAGAGTGTCATCGGTGGGCGGCGTGTGACGCCCCAGGTTTTTAATTAGCGTCATTAGCGCTATGGCCGAATCAGCCGAGTCAAACCGTCAGACAGAGGTCAAACCTAGGTCATCACCTCGAAAACCTCGCCAATGAACCCCAATATACCCCTTGACCAAGTCTACACACACCCGTAATGGACCCTTGGCCAAAGACACAGTCAAAACCGGCTTAACCGTTGACATCACAGAATGTCGTCCGGAACTTTTGCCGCGTTCTCCAAAATTCACCTAAACACTTCAAAATCTACCTTTACGAAAGTTGTCCATCTTGTTGAGGGACACAACTTTCATGTAGATTGGCATTTCAAATTTTGAGTGGAAATTGGTGAAAAACTTGATCGACGGACAGTACCTCCTGTTTGCCGGAACATGGAGGCATTCAAAGTTGGCACGACGTTCCTGCAAAATCCGTTGAGAAAAACACTATACGGCCTTTGTGAAAGTTGTAGAGGGTAGTGAGATCTACAACTTTTCTATTCATTACATTGTGCACTTCTATTCAAATTTCGGGAGAAAATCGTGGTCAAACAGGAGCACTCCGAGTAAATTTCTGCCGAGAGCGCGCTCCCGCGCGCGCGCGCGCCGCCGCGCGCGCCCGCCGCGTGCCAACGCCGCCCACCTCGGCATCCGAGCTGTCCGCACGCCATTCGAGGTCCCCTCGCGCCTTCCCAATGCAACTCGCCCCTTCCCCACGTCGCGCGCATGCCGAGGCCGTCGAACGCCGCGCCGCCATACGTCCTCCCCCGCCCGACGCCGCACGGAGCCGCCCGGTCGTCCTCGCGCGCGCCCGCGCCGCCCCTCCCCGTCCCGGCCGCCGCGACCGCCTATAAAGGCAGTGCACCGGTCGGCCCGCGCACCGGCGGTCCCGCGACCGCCGCACGCCGCCGGCCGACCCGTGCGCCGCGTCCCGCCCATGCACGCGCCCGTTCCCGAGCGGACCCCGCGTCTAGCGCAATTGGCCGCGTCCAAAGGCACCATAGCTCGCCACAAGGCCTACCCAACCTCCCCAGCACCACCGCGCCCCGCTCCCGGGCCGGAGCACCCCGGACCGAGGCGCTCCGCGGCCGGCCGCCCGGGCGCGCGTCGGCCGGCCTTCCACCGGCGCCCCTCCGTCCGTCCACGGCCACAAATCGGTCTATGGTGAGCCCCTCAACCTTCTCCACCCACCCCCCGGCCGAATCCCCCACCGGAGTGGCTCAATTCCGGCGTGCCGCGCCGGCCGGCCCGCCCAGGGACTACATTGCAAAACAGAAGTTCTTTTCGAGGGCCTCCCTGCAATTGGTAACCCAAATAGTAAAAGTGCTTTGGCTGTATCTTGTAAATTGCGTAGAAAATCATAAAAAAATCGGAAAAATGCAAAACTAATGTTTTTGGATCCGTTGTGAATTATCCTACAACTTTTGTTATTCTTGCCTGAGCTAATTCCTGATAGTTGTTTCACGAAAAATACAAATGTGAAAAACCTAAATCTGCAATATCTCCAATTATATAACTCCTATGTAGCTAAATTTTGGATATGTTGTGTGTTAGGTCATGACTAGATCCTATTCCCAAAATTGCGCAAAGTTATGAATTAAATCTTTTTATAAAAATGTTTTTCCATTTCTGCAGAAACTACCTAGATGATTTTTATTGCTAAATATATTTATGTTTTTGAGCTCAACTTGTGCACACTGTCTTGATATGTCAAAATGCACATATTGTGAATTAATCATGATTTTTGGCTTAACAGAAATAATTATTCTTGATTTATGCATGCTTTATTTTGAAAATTAATGAACTAAGATCAGTAGAGTTCCTAGGTGAACATGCTGGTTCTTTAGGCTTGTTTAGGACCAGAGAGCATGCATGAGAAAGTTTGGATGATTTTGAGGCTTATTTATTTTTGTATGCATTTAAATTGAATCACTAGCTAGCCTTTGTTACTTTCAATAAGTATTTAATTTCCTAGCATCCAACACTTACATGTGGGTCCAATGGACCATGATAGGTGCTAATATGGTTAAGAAACACTTACTTAATTTTTGGTAATTTAATTGCTTAATAAAAAGCTTAGAAGCCCTTTTAATATTAAAGAGAAGTTAAATACAGAAAAAACCCCTAATTAATTCTTTTTCCTTTTTGATAGTATTATCTAATTTAATTAAAAGATAATTAATTATCCTCACCGATAAGGAATTAATTCATGAATAAAAATATTATTCATACCTTGCTTGTGAAAGGAAAAAGGGGCTATATATTCACATGAAATAACAAGTACAAAGAAACCTTTATTCAATTGTGCAATAAAAGAATAACCCATGTACAACTGCTAACCTTCCTAAAATAGAAACTCTAGCTAGATGCTTGTTAAGGTGAATATGACCAACAAGAGTTGGATAAGACAACAAACTATCACATCACCTAAACTTGCATTGCATTCCGTGTAGATCTTCCGGACGGTGATTACTCGCTTGTCCCGGAAACCGTGGAAGGAGGAGCGGAAGCTTCGCTGCAGTACGTGGAAGTGCTCGACACCGAGGGTGCCCAGGCTAACTTGGCTGACGAAGGCAAGCTCCGGTGCATCTAACCTAGTTTTCAAATTCTTTATTCAATTATCTATGAATGATTGTGCATTCAAGTTCAGGAGTTGAATGAAACCCTAGATGCATGATCCATAGGTACCTTGTCCTTACTAGTACGATAGGTCGATAGCTGCTAAGCTATAGGACTGTTACAAGTCGAGTGATGACCTCACTCGCGAGAATAGGTTCCTAGATAGGAATCACAATATATCCTTAAATGTATTGCTCACGTGGTAAGAGCATGAGATCTGGGCTCCGGTCCAGTGCTTATGTGGGTTAAGTTTTTGAACGTACTAAGCACACGTCGGGTATGGGACCGGTAAGCCTAGTACCTTAATGAGGCGGCGAGGGATCGTACCGTTACTACTCTTGGGATTCGCTCTCACGGCTCGCCACCGTGGTGTATGGTGACTCGGGGTGTACCGGGTGGGACATGCCGGATGCCCGCACCAAAGACTGTAAGATTCGATCCCGACCCGAAGATTTTTGGAAACGGCCGGGACAACCGTCCCTTTGTGGGCAGCCTACCGTGTGTTTGGGTTTTCCTTGCAAGGTTTAAATCAATCGATTGTCGGCCTCTCACCGTTACCCGAGACTACTTACTCCACTAGTCATGAGATCCCTAATGATGGAAGTTGATGAATATTATGTTGATTAATTGTATTGTACAACTTTGTTTGTACTAGTTGGCTAATGTAGTAAAGATTAAAACTATTAGAACTTGTGCTAAAATCTTGAAAGTAAGGACCTACTCTTTGTTACTTTTTAGCAAAAGCAACCCAGTAGCCAAAAATCCTTTCATGGTCTAGATTTGGTGAAGTAGTTATCACCGACGGGTAAGTCTTGCCGAGTATTAGTATACTCGACCTTGCTATAATGTGTTGATCCAGGTAATGCCTTCGGTGATGTGTGGTCCGGAAAGATCCCGCCGGCTGGGAGCCGGAGTGGGTGGAGGACGACAACCGAAAGCATCATGGATGACCTCCGTGGTGTCTTCTCTTCCGCTAGTTTATTTCCGCCGTTTTCAAAAACTCGAACTATTTTATCATGACAAAAACTATGGTTTGTAATAAATAACCCCTTCGGGGTACAAATTTGAATATTAATGTTGTTGTATCTCCGGACTCGCCTTCGAGTGAGTTTTAATGCATATATTCGATCCTTGTTGCTTCTCAAGTGATTTACGGGCGTTAACCCGCAACTAACGACAGGATGATACTTTATTATTGCTTAATGACCAAAGTGGATCGGTCTTAGGTGATAGTACGGTATTTTCCGGGCGGGTTGTCACACGGCGAGCGACACCGGATGCTGCAGGCTCGTCGCAGGCGGCCATAGCGACACCGTCTCCCGGCCAGCTAGCACCACGGGTCGTCAGGGCACCTGACCCGTGAACGTACGACCAGAACCACACCTGGGCTGGCGCTAGAGCTGTTAGAGGGAAGAGGGGCCGTCGTCAGGGCACCTGACTCGTGAACGTACGACCAGGGCCACGCCTGGGCTGGCGCTAGAGCTGTTAGGGGGAAGAGGGGCCGACACATTTAGATGTACTACTATTATTTTGTATAAACTATTCCCTTTGTGATTATATATATTCATTTGTGACTATTCCTTCGTCGATGATTACGATATTCCCTTGTGATTATGCTTGCAATTGATATTTGGTCGTTTTAAACTAAAAAGAGGCCAAAAACTTCTTAAAAAAATTCTGCCGTCGTGTGGCACGGTGTTAAGGGCCTGCCGCCGTGCGGCTCGGCGGCAGGTTCCTGGCGCCATGCTAGCGCCGCCGCGCGCAATTTGACTCCGCCGCCGCTCCCCACGGCGGCGGGGGTCTTAACGCCGTGGGTGTCGGGCATACACCCCGGGTACTCATGCAAGGAAGGAGGAAGAGTAGAAGACGATTCCTACTAGAATTCCCTTGTACTCCTACTAGGACTCGCTCCGTGTAATCCTACTAGGACTCCCGCCTTGTAACCGACTAGGAACCCGCCCCCCGGACTATATAAAGGAGGGTCGGGTACCTAGGAGGACATCCACAATCCCTCCGGGAACAACACCAAGCGCAGTGGCGCAATACTACCCCAAACGAGACGTAGGGTAGCTACTCCGCTACCCGAACCCGTATAAATCTTGTGTCTTGTGTCCTCGTGCATACCTTCGGGTTCCAGATCATGGCGATCCCCACCTTCTACCTTGCTGCGGGTACCTCCCATGGAGGTCGAGTGGTTTAAACACCGACAGTTGGCGCCCACCGTGGGGCCATCTTCACGATCATCAGGCGAATTCGAAGGACCTCATCTGCAAAATCAATCTACCGCAACGGTTGTTGGCTGATTCGATCAACTCGCCGCATCAATCTGCCTGACGGGTCAGCAACTCGTCGACTTGGTTGAGTTTCGCTCGAGTTCGAGAACGACACGGAATCAACTTCGTGTCACCTGTCCGCCGAGACTGAATCAAGTTCGGAATCAAGCTCCAATTATTGCTCGCGAGAAGTTAACCCCTGTGCCCTGGCGGCATCGAGTCCGAAGCTGACCATGAAGATTACGTTGCACTTGAAGATCATGGAGAATATTGGCTCTTGACAACAGCCACACCAAAGCTATACCAGGAACATGCAAGATTTGTTGCTTGGTGCACACGGCAAGACGTACGTGGACACACCTACTTCAACTACTCAAGTACAACTACACATTGCGCCGCGACTACTCGTCACCTGGCCGCACGGGCTCTACGTCAACCTTGCCGTGCGCCGTGAGTACTCGTCTCTCGGTCGCAGCGGCTCTACATCGACTACGCCGTACGCCGCCACGACGTCGTTTTCTGGGCGTACGACTACTTCGACTACTATCTCGACTAGTAAACTAGTCGAGAACGGCTTTCGCGACATCAACAACTAGTCGGATCCACCTCCGACTAGTCGACTTTAGCAACAACCGTCGCGGCTCCATCACCGACCACCACGGCTTCGTCGACTCTCGTCCGCGAATCAAGCTAAGTCACTTATTTTAATAATTATTTCTTCTTCGGCTTGTTTTCCACATACAGGAACCAACGCCGAAGACCGCTCCGTGTACACCTCTCAACGGCTACTTGCCAGCAGAGCTACACCGTGCCAATTATTCCTAGGGGATGTTGACTGACTGTCACAGGCTTGGTACACCAAATTAGGAGGCTCTTGCCACGACGTTTTGTGTACTGAGTGCTGGAGGCGCACAACGGCTACACCCTGAGGAGGCACTGCGCAATCCTGCTCTCCGCCATGCGGAACAACGAGCAATCGGGTTCTCTCTTGTCGCCATGTCGACTACTTTCGTCTACCTCTTAATGGTCTCGCTACAGTAGCACATGCCTTGATCCGCGCAAAGCCTCGGCTCTCCTGTCATGCCTCCACGTCCCCAGCGACTACGGCTAAACGGGCTCCTCGGAGACCGGCGCTTAAACCAGCTCTCCGTCATGCCTTCACGCCCCGGCGGCTATGGCTAAACGGGCGACCACGAGACCGGGCGCTAAACCGCATCAGAGCTAACTACTCGACGCCTAATGACCACAACAAGAGCATGACACATGACATTTACATCTATATTCATATTTGTATTTGTCATTTGTAGATTCAATTTCTACAAAAATGCTACATAATGTACGCATCTCTACTTTCAGGTCAAGCTTCGGCGACGACGTCCGGTACACTCCGCGTACCTCCACCGGCGCGGCTAGTTCCCAAACTCGGGGGCTACGCACCAAATTACCACTCGATGACAACTCGAGTAGTCTCTGCTAGCCCTCTAGCTCGGGGGCTCGCACCAACAACTACTCGACGTGGCTCTTACGGCTCTCTTGGCGACGAGCTCCGGGGCCGAACGCTACAAGAGTACTCGGATGATGGCTTTTGCGAACACCGAAGACCCTTGGATTGATTGCCTAATCATTTCAAGGCTCGGGGTCGCTATGCTACACTCATCGCCTGGTTTTTTCAAAACGGAAGCGAGAATCAAGATTGACCCTCGGGCGCAGTCTACAACTCAACCTAAGGCTCGGGGGCTACTCCATATGGAGTGCGATTTTGCAATCGCACTTCCATATAATCTCGACTTCAAGACTGATGAGCTGGACCACCTTCCAGCCTCGCGGCAGTTCAAGTACTATTGAAGACTTCTCCAAGCAGTACTCGAGAACGCTCAAGAACTACTCGAACTACTACTCTCGACTCCAACGTGCTCGGGGGCTTGTCGGCATACACCCCGGTACTCATGCAAGGAAGGAGGAAGAGTAGAAGACGATTCCTACTAGAATTCCCTTGTACTCCTACTAGGACTCGCTCCGTGTAATCCTACTAGGACTCGCCTTGTAACCGACTAGGAACCCGCCCCCGGACTATATAAAGGAGGGTCGGGTACCTAGGAGGACATCCACAATCCCTCCGGGAACAACACCAAGCGCAGGGCGCAATACTACCCCAAACAGACGTAGGGTAGCTACTCCGCTACCCGAACCCGTATAAATCTTGTGTCTTGTGTCCTCGCGCATACCTTCGGGTTCCGCATCATGGCGATCCCCACCTTCTACCTTCTTTGCGGCGGTACCTCCCATGGAGGTCGAGTGGTTTAAACACCGACAAAGTGGGATGCGGCGATAGAGCCTCGACGCCGTGGGCTACGGCGTTAGATGTACATTTCTCGAAATTTTGATTCGACCTACTCCCTCTGTCCCAAAAAGAATGTCATTCTAGGAATTTTAGGACAGATTATTAAGGAGGTCAAATGACCTCGATTGCCTCTATTTATTTGCCATATTAGATGCTAATTTTTTGTTGCATGCCTACATGCACATACACATATGCCAAATTAAGCAAAACGTCATTCTTTTTGGGACAAATTTTGAATCGTAAAACGTCATTCTTTTTTGGGACGGATGGAGTATTATTTTTCGAAAATCATGACAAATTAAATATAAAAAAATTCCACGAAAAGTTCGAAACCTACTTACGACAAATGGGCCGAAAAATTGGGCTAGACTTCTGGGCGAACCACAAAAAGTTCGAAACCTACTTACCACAAATGGGCCGAAAAATTGATAAGTAATGGATGGAGGCCTCTTCTTCCTCCTTTTGTGATTTCTGTCTCGTGACCTGTGTGCAAAATTCGCACTAGCTCCGTCTCTCCCCACTTGGGCACCTCCCTCCAGCTTGAAACGCCTTGGCGATGGGTCTCCACCCCATCGATAAACCCTAGCTCATCCTCCTCCCATCCCAGCTCGTCTCTCCCATCGGGCTACCACTTCCAGGTGAGAAGCAACCCCGAACCTTACTTCCCTTACCTTGGCACTGGCCGATTGGCAATGCCCTTTCGTTTTGTTCTTGAATGTCATTCGTGGGATTGCTTTAGGGTTCTTGATGTTCGATTGAATTGAGCGGGAGTGTGTGTAGTCGTGGGTATTTCTTGTCCCAAAACCAGCTATACCAACCCTCAATTTCTAGGCTCGCAGCTCCATGGGTTTGGACTTTTAGTCTGACCTTATCTCAATGGCATTTTGATACCATTTTTTTATTCTTGGAATAAATTGTTTTTTTTTACCCCGAGTGAACTTGGAATTTATCGAGGGGTTGTACACTTAGATGTGTTGGTCTTCTAGGATTACACTGTTTATTGTCATTGCTTGACTCTCTCGGCGATGTGAATTGTGCTTGTCAACCATTTAGGGAAGTAGAAGTTTTATTTTTTCTGTAGAAAAGAATAGAATGCAGGGTGCATACCTTTACTGTTAAGGCATCCTGTTCACTGTGGTTTCAAGGTGAAATCAAAATCACACTTTTCCTTTTTGTACAAAAAAAAAAGAATCTACTGAAGTTGCGTGGCAGTTTGTAATGAGTTTCTTTGTTATATATGGCTCCACCGTTTATCATAGATAAGATTGAATACACAGTAAACTTTGAGAGGCAAATCTGACTTACCTTGCTGCCATATGTTATAAATGTTATATTCTAACAGCGTCTTTTACTGTTTTGCTACTGCATCATTATTATTTTTTGCTACTTGCACGACTGCTTGCAGTATTGTTATACTCTGCTTGGAGTATTCCAGTCCAGCAGCTAGATAGTTCTCCTGCTCTGCATGGTTTATTTGCTTGGTTGATAGATGTGAAAGTACTGCTCTGCTAGTCACAGCGCTGTGTTGTATCCTTGTTTCTTAATATCTTACATTCTTACCACGTCTTCTTGGAGATTCCATTCTATCTGCTCTGCACTAGAACTGTCAATGATATTAGAGAACAAAGTACGGCTAGCTACCCAGCTACATTCAAACTTAACCAGAAATACAGAACTTAATGGTAAAAATGGCTTGATGTGCCTTCAACTCTCCATACTTGGTTAATATTTACTACTATCCTTAGCTCAGCAGAAACCTACCTGGTGCTGTCTGATGAGTATATAATTCATCCAGCCTGTTTATCTGCAGGACCACCATGCCTGCTGGTGACAACCCGCACTCAATTTCAGAGAAAAAGGCAGCATTGCGGGAGTCTCCAAAACAGACTAAGAATGTTGTTAATGAGCAGCCTGGGACCTCCTTCTCTAAAGACAAAGTTGCTACTACAGTTGGCCTCAAGCGACCACAACCTTATGCCCCCCTGAGTCCAACAAATCATCACACCCTGGGCAATCCAGGGGCAAATGGCCATCTTGTGTATGTGCGCAGGAGGCCTGATACTGATCAAAGCAAAGGAGGCACTTCTGCTCGTGCTGAAAGTTTCAGTTCTATAAGCACAAAGAGACCTGTTGCAGGTGGATCACAGCCACAGGAATCAAGTCTGAAGCATCAGAATAATGTACCTCACACCCAGTCCTCTCCTCAATTCACACCTCCTGCTGCAGTTACTGCCTCCCCTGCTTTGCAAACCACAGTTTTGCCAGATCAGCATTCCTTTGGGAAGCAATCTCCTGAAAAGATTACTGTTCGATCAACTAATGATGTGATTGCTAGTTTGCCATTCGAGAAAAAAAAGATTGCTAGTTTGCCACCAAGCAATATGGTGTCCTCTACTCCGACACTTAAAAGTTCTGCAGCTGCTGATTCGGTGACTACTAGTGTTTTGACTACTAGTGCAGCATCTACCCTGGCACCTGATCAAGCTGATCCACCAATATCAAGCAATCAAGATTGGAATGATAGATTTACTCAGCTCCAAGCATTTTTGAGAAATAATGAGCAATCAGGCAAGGAAGATTATATCCGCAGCAAGCAATCCCCAGGAAAGGTTGCTGTTCGGCCAACTAATGGTGCAACTACTAGTGTGTCACCTCGCAATGTGATGTCCTCCACTCCAGTGCCTCAAAGCTCTGTAGCTGCTAATTTAGCACATAACAGTGTTTCAGCTACTAATGCAGCATCTCGTGGTGCTATATCTGCTGCTAATTTAGTATCTAGCAGTGTTTCGGCTACTACCGCAGCATCTAATAATGCTATATCTGCTACTAATCTAGCACCTAATCGAACTCATCCACCAAGATCGAGCAATCAAGATCGGACTGATCGATTTATTCGGCTGCAAACATTCTTGAGAAATAATGAGCAATCAGGCCAGGAAGAATATATCCGCAGTAAGCAACTCATTTATCTTAGTTCAATACAACTTACTGCAATCAGGTCACGCAAATCTTGTGTTCTCTTACATGAAATGTAGTATACTGCAATTGTTACATTAATCTCACATGTTGTATCCTTTGGCTGACCTGTAGTGCTTAGATCTTTGTCATCTGTTGGACTAAGTAAGCATGCCATTGAGCTGGAGAAACGAGCAGCCAATCTTTTGGTTGAGGAAGGTGATACCTGCAATCTGTTTTTTCTTTTCGTTTTCAGCTCTGAAGTTATATTTCCGTGTTACCAGTTCTGCTACTCAAGTGACTGAATCTCTTTATGGAAGCATGAGCTCTTGGCTTGACAGTTACTTTGTTACACCCATCAGGGAAGGAGCTGCATAGGGCGAAAGTTCTGAATGTACTAGGCAAGCTTTCGCCCACTGATGCTCCACGGTTTCCAGCGCAGCCCACTACTGTCAAGCATCTGCCATTCCCAGCTCGCCGATGAAAGGAGTGGGTGATTTGGTTATGTTGCTGCATAACAGGCATTCAACCAAGTTTCTTCTGAACTCTTTCCACCTGAACTGCTGTGTCATCGTCATAATTGTTGTGTTATTTGTAAGAACAGGCCTTGTATATCCATCTGGATGGGTTAGAGTAGATTGACTGACATGCTGTCATGGTGAAGCATTATCGTGGTGGTACCTTACAATCTGTTGTGCCATTTGTGGGAAATCTGACGCAACCATTAACTCGATAAATCTTAAGATGGCTGCTTCATGGAGTTTCTTCTCTGGCCAACTCAGCACCCTTCTGTGCAAGCTTTCACCGACTAAAACTCCATGATTTCCATCTTAGAGTGACCCTCCTCTCAAAGCCCGTTGTTGAGAAATGGTGGAAGAATGGGCGTGCTCAGTGTACTTCTGAACTCTTACCACCCGAAATGTTGTGACATTGTGATGATTGGTGATTTGGTGTGTTGTCTTAGAGCAAACCTTGCTATATACTTATAAGAAGCTGTCCTGTTGACTTGCACTAAATCGATAATCTGATGTGACAATGCACTCTAAGATGGCTGCTTAGGGCGGGTCCTTCTCTGGCCATCATTTTATTTATAATTCTTGCAACTGCGAATTCAAAAAGTCTAACCAAATCAGAAAAGAAAATCGTGTTGTCCCAACAGAAATTCGTGGAAAGTTTATGCAACCGCTTCAAGTTAAGAAATGTGGTTCAGCAAGTTGACGTGTTGCATTGATACAGACAGTACCTGTATATTTTTGTGGATACTGCATCTTGTTTAATTGCACGGGGACATCAGGTATCCAATAAGAATGAGATCGCTGGCAAGTTGACCATTTGAGCCGAGATGCTTCATTATTGATGCTTACGACTAACCATGTCGACATAATTTACAAAGGATATCACCAAAAGAAATTCCGGCTCCCTGCTAAGCAGCAGATTATGTATACTTGTTCTAACTGAGAGTTAAAGGGCCAAAAAGAAAGGAAAAAGAGGTGCCAACATGGATCTGTGAAATACAGTTGTTTTCAACTTTGTTTCTATCTTCCACAACTACCTTCTATATGCAGATGAACAACCTGACTAGTAAAATTGATGCCATTTAGGGCAAAAATTACGCAACTGAGCACAAGTCAGAACCATTGTTCTCATCTCCTGCACCAAAGCAGCTAGTCACAAAGAACACAAGACTAACTGAATCATGTCTGAGTTTCTCTGTGAACTGTCTACAGACATTCATGTAAAACCAAAAAGATGAGGACTGCGATTACACAATCGTCAGAAGACACAACAGGTTAACCATGGGATATTATACACTATAGTTTGCATGACCTATGCCCACAAATAAAATCTTGTTTGCTGAGGAAAAACAGTTCGCATGACGTGCTCCAGGAAAGATCAGTAGACATTTGGGCAACAATTCTGACCTTATTCTCCTTGCCACTTACTGAAACTTTGCATAAGCACCACATCCGTGAGTTCAGCACTATGCAAGCTGAGAGCTGTAGCAATATCTTTGGCATATATTTTGGCCAGATACTTCAATTATATGTACAGGTTCCTTAGACTTCACGACATCAGTAATCGACACACGATCAAGGAGACCAGACCGAGCATCCAAGCACACCATTCGCTCGGCAAACGTCAGGGATGCAGTAACTTTCAGCGGCCGCGCTGTTTCAGAGTTCCATCATGCATTTGTGCTTGATTGGGTCTACCCTCCCGTGGATGCTGTTCCGGCCTGGTGCACATAGCAAATCCGAAATTATACTCCTCTTTGAATCCACCTTCCTTGACTTGGAATATTCAAAATCCCATGGTCCGATGCAGTTCAGTACAGCCTCGAGATTTCGATTTCAGATTAGTTGTCAGATTCCGAGTATCCCATGATTGCGTGCCACATTGTTGCATGACTCAATTATTAATGTGAGCCCCTCATCAGATCCACCAATCCTCTACAAAGTTACCTGCGAAAAACGATCACTCCTGCAACTGAGAGCTTGCTGTGTATTGGTGGAGGGCCCTGGCCTGCCAAGGCTATAGCATGGGTGCTCACCCTCCTTGAATCAGTGCTAGAGCTCCTGGTAAGTTAAAGAAAGAAAAGCTCACTGTTGTACAAGGTTATCAAACTAATTGAACAGATAGTACTACTAAATGCCTCATTTAGTGATGTTGCTCTCTTTGCAAATCATACTACATATGAACATGCAGAAAGGATGCACACAGAGAGCAAACAATTCACGTAAGCTTCTGTTTATTTAATTGCTAGAAAACAACACCCCTGATATATATATATCTATAGTTTTACATGTTCCCAGACCGAACTGGATCCACGATGGTGATGACTCCTCGTGGGCCCCCGAAATTAGGTGGCCCTTGAGCTGGGACCCACTGAAAAGAGAATTTTAACCACCAAAACGGTATCTGATTGGCGGGAATTAACAAGGCCTCCACAGCTGGTGGAGGGGTGCTGATGGTATATTGGCATGCCACTAAAGAACATAATAGCTTTTGGTCAAACAATGAGCAAGTAGCAAATAGATGTATTTCAATGAGCTCTACGGCAGTGACCCAACCAATATAGAAGAGGGAAAGCAAGCAGAGAAAAGTGGGCAGTCCATTTGTTTATTTTCGGGTGATGTCAAGGTACCTCACAGGCGAGCATTCTTGGGTGCCTTCACTTTATCATTGATGTCACTCTCCAACTAGTGTCTTCATCCAATTGAGCCAAGCGATCTGCATGGAGCCACAAACAAGTAGCATAAACAACACGCATGATGGCCTCACACTACAAAACAGATCAACTGGTAAAGCTGCTTTAATTTCCATGCTAGATTAAATCAGAACGACAAGTTAAAACCAAATTGCAGGCTGTAATCTTGATGTGTGATTTAACCATACCATTTTCTTAAAAACAAAGTCATAATACTAGAAGCGCGTTGCAAAATAAAAATGTTCACAGACTTTATACAGAAAAGCAGGCCTATATTACAATATTACACCTGTACTGTGCTGGCTTGTTGCATCGCCAAGAGGCACCAAGATTCCTATACATGTCATGGAATAATGAATCAAAGCCTATTTTAACGCATTCCTCCCTCATCAGGGTGCAGAAACACGTTCACATGGGAGGAATCAAGCAAAATACAGTTAGTACAAATAGTAAGTTACATCTTGAAAATATTTAAATAACTTCCAAAACAGGAACAGCCTTGGGAATAAAAATCTATTGCTCCATCATATGATTAACCTTTCAAATTGGACTTTGGTATCCGGATCACATGTATCTCCACCCAAACCACAATTATGTTGCTAGTTTATTGATCTCTGCTCAGTATAGCGTTGGAATAACTTGTACTTTTTAACCTCCCAGAGTAAAGAACTGCATAAAAGTAAAGATAAAAGATGATTAAATTAAAAGACCAGCCAATCCCAAATAGACAAGTACATATCTGGCCGTACATATGTAGCTTTACGAGATGCATTCCTAGGAGCATGCACAAATCATATTTAAATAAGCAAGTACTTGTGTGATCTCTAGGAATATTGTTGAGCTCATAAAGCGTGTACAGTTAAAGTAAATATGGTGCAAGGTATGTAACCCCACAACTCATAATTGTATCATGATTTAGTATGAACTTTTATCATTTTGCCTCTCCTTTTACCTGAAGTGTGGAAGCATTTTTACATCAACATTTGGAAACAGACTACAGTTGTTTCTTTTAGCTTGAGATATTTACGCAGAAGCAAACGAGATGGGAATGCAACGGTATATGGTAGTGGGGACATTACATGCTAAAACTCCTACCTGTTTTGAAGTATTTGTCCTTGAATCTGTGGTTTGCCGTTCCTTGCGTAGAGAGGACAAATTTTGGTTGGCCCTACACCAATATATGCGAGAATCTTCAATCAGTACGCCACCCCTGATCCCCCTCTATGTTGTCACCGTTGAGGTGAGGCCTGTTGCTTGAATTTCAGTGTCTTGCTTGTGGCCCACCAGAACCAGAATTGACAAATCACAAATGAATGTGTTAGCTATCAGCAATAGTTGCAAACAAGTTGTCTTAAAAAAATAGTTGCAACAGGTACAGGTAACTATTTTCTACACATTCCTAAACATGAATAGACAGTTTGGAATCCTAGAGCAACAAGTAAATGTTTTGCCTGAAAATTAGCCCTTCCCCAGTTCCTCCCCACCTTGCTAACCACTCATGTTAGTTTGTGTGTGTGTTTTTTTTTAATCTGAACCACTCATGGTATTGTGAAAGAGAGGATTCGTACCAAGGAATCCTTCTCAACAAGCTGAATAATTACCCCCTGCAAGTTGACTTTAATATGGAAGCGGGCATGGTCGGATTCCTGCGTGGTGCAGCTGGGCCCCCCATGAGAGGGAAAGATTCTAACAAGTAAAGAACACAAATTGCAGCGGCGGCCCCACAAGCTTTGTTGCTACGACACATCCAGAGAAAGGAGGGCAAAACCAAAAACAGGCCAGGCCAAGCAAATTTCTTGTTTCTCCTTTCGTCTCACGGACGCAGCAGCAGCAGGATCCACTGGAGCCTCTTTTCCGGCTGTGAGCTGAGCAGCGCAGAGCTAGCTACTCGGTGGGTGGAGGCAAGAACCAAGCTAGCCAGGAGGAATAGAGGAGAGACAGTGCCCCCTTTTGATGACAAGAAGGGAGGCGTCAGGCGTGTGATTTCCCAGTGAGCTGCTTGCTACCTCTCAATCAATCTCTTTCGTGCTTGCTTTCCGCTGAAAAAGATGTGTTCTTGCCTACCACCCACACCCTGCAATCTATGGAGATGCATGCCTAACACACACAAAAAAAATCTGCTCAAGATTCTCACGCCCCCATGGTTTTCCTAGCCAGAGAGATGTGCATGGAGGCATGGAGCCTTGCCTCTCGATCTCCACCAGCAGGGGAGAAGTGAATGAAGTGCTGTGTGTCTTGCATGCTCAAGCTAGCGTTCTTGTTGTCTATTGTTGTTACCAAGTTTATAGCTTCACAAAGGTCCTAGCTGTGGTTGTCACTGATTAGATGCAGTGTGGTGGTGTTGAACTGTGTGTGTGATCAGATCCTGAACGGGTTACCTGCATGGAAGAGGGAGGAGGAGACCCCCAGCCGAGCTTCTCCCTGCAGGCACGCACCCCATCCGAAGGCGGGGCGGCCGTGGACCTGGACCTTCTCGAGCAGCTCCTGTCCGGCGACAACGGCTGGTTCGAGGTGGTGTCGCGCTCGCCCAACTCGCTGGCGTCTCCCCCACCCGCGGCCTTCTTCTCATCAGCCGACGTGACGTCGTCGTCCACGCAGGCCGCCTCGAGCTGGTGGATTCAGGCGGGCGGCGGGAGCCCCTCCTCCGTCCGGGAGCGGTTTAACCAGGCGCTGTCCTACATCAAGCAGACGCAGAGCGACGGCGACGTGCTCGTGCAGCTCTGGGCGCCCGTCAGCCGCGGCGACGGGCGGCTCGTGCTGACCACGAGCGGCCAGCCGTTCACGCTCGACCAGCGCTCCGACAGCCTCATCCGGTTCAGGGAGGTGTCCACCAAGTACCAGTTCTCGGCCGACGTCAAGTCGGGGGACTCGCCGGGGCTGCCGGGGAGGGTCTTCATTGGCAGGCTCCCGGAGTGGTCGCCGGACATCAGGTACTTCACCAGCTACGAGTACCCCAGGGTAAGGGACGCACAGTACCTCGATGTCCACGGCACCATGGGGCTGCCTGTGTTCGAGAAGGGGAGCTACAACTGCCTGGGAGTCATCGAGCTGATCATGACAAGGCAGAAGCTCAACTTCACCTCTGAGCTCAACACCATCTGCAGTGCTCTCCAGGTATCAATCTCACTGCCCCTGAAAGTTCAGAGTAGTGCATCGCACGCAAGTGTGTTAGGTTAGGAGATCAAATCGCTAGCTTAGTGCAGGGGCAAAAAAAGCAGCAGCATGGTCACTGAGGTCACCTTGAAGTACCTGAATGACAATGATTACTGTAGAAAATGGTTTTGAGTGTTTACAGGTCTGGGCTTTCCTAATGACAATGGTCTTTGCAGGCAGTTGATCTCACAAGCACAGAAGTCTCAAGTGTTCCACGTATACAGGTGAGCAGCGAATTACGAAATCATGTATTCAATTGTATCCCAACTTCGTTCGTTGTTTCACAGCTGAATTTTTGGAAAATATCGCATTTTTAAAAAAATGAAAAATCTCAGGACCTGTATATCCCAAGCTGTATGATATAGCAATTCAACACTTACTGTTTGCATGATGTGGAAAGCTACTTCAAATTGCTTTTAAGGAAAAAAAAGCTTTGTGCCTATCTCAAAAGTTTTTTTTACTCTAAAAAAATATAAAATAAATGTAGATAAAGATATTGAGACATAAAACAAGGATACTTATATCTTCTAATGACTGCATGGCCACTCTTGTTGATTATCCACCAGTTCAGCACTGCTTCCTACAAAGATGCTTTACCAGAGATACTGGAAGTCCTGAGAGCAGCTTGCCTCACCCACAATCTGCCATTAGCTCAGACCTGGGTCACATGTGCTCAGCAAGGAAAACGGGGCAGCCGGCATTCAGATGAGAACTACCCATACTGCATCTCCACCATCGACGAAGCATGTTTTGTGAATGAACCAAAGATGCAAGACTTCCATGATGCCTGCTCTGAGCACCACCTACTGCGGGAGCAGGGCGTTGCAGGGAAAGCCTTCACCACAAACCAGCCATGCTTCCTGCCAGATATTGGATCCTCAACTAAACTAGACTATCCATTGTCTCACCACGCCAAGATCTTTAACTTAAAAGGTGCGGTGGCGATCCGATTGCGGTGCACGCGCACTGGGACGGCCGACTTCGTTCTGGAATTCTTTCTACCAACAGATTGTGAAGCACTCGAGGAGCAGAAGGCAGTTCTGGACTCCTTGTCAGGTACCATGCGAAGTGTTTGCCAAACTCTACGTGTGGTCACCGACAAGGAGATGGAAGACGAGGCAATGCGGGAAATGAATGAGCTGAACTCATCTACTCCTCAAGGGAAGAACAAAGTTGAGGAGTTGTCCTTTGGAGGCAATTCAGCAGATTGTAGAGGAGAGGCCTCTTGGACAAGTCTGGCAGAAACTGCACAGCAGGAATCAGAGTTAGCTGCATTGCGAATGCATGGAATGTTCTCATCTGGAGGGCAGGGTCCATCTCTATCTGGTGTTCAGTCAACTGCAGAAGGCAGCAAGGCAAAAAGGCGTACAAAGGCAGAGAAGACCGTGAGCTTGCAGGTTCTTCGGCAGTACTTCGCTGGTAGCCTGAAAGATGCAGCAAGGAGCCTTGGAGGTAAGTGAAATCATCAGATAAATGCAAGATTCAGCTATGGATAGTTTACTGCTTCAGTAGATACCATCAGTCATTTAATTATAGTGATACAAGTCACTGAACTAGCATGCTAATCTGATTAGGCAATAAGATAGTGTTATTTTATATAAGAAAGTCAACCGTCACATGCATCCCATAGTCTGAAGATGAACATTCTTATCAGCCTTATCGTGATCTGTGTTTCCTATCCCGTTTATAGTATACCCCTAGCCCCATACATGGAAAGCACATGAACATGAAGGGATAAACGCCAAGTATAGCACAGTAGAAAGTCACCTTTTCATGAACTGACACTACAAACAATAATACTATCTAGAATTTAGTGGGCAGATCAACCTTATGATTTTGGCTGGTTGAGCAGACAGTGTAAATACCCTAGAATTCATCGGTTTCTCATACGGTCTCATTCATTGCTCAGCTAAAAGCCAATTGGACAAACAAAACACTAAACTAATAGTTTGAAATGTTCAACATATTGCTCTCACCCTTAGGCCCACAAACTAACCTACCTAATGGGATTAATGGCAATTATGACATAACAATACACACAGGAAGACATACTTTCCAAAATAAGCCCATAAAGTAACTTATCATGGTGACATGGTATGATGTTTTCCAGAATTAGAATAAATGGTTTTGGAGTTTCATGAGTCAACATAGCTAAAATTATATCTTCCAGACAAAAGTGGGCAGACAGCATCCTTATCATGTGTACATTGCATCTCCAGATTGTGATAACATCTTTTATGACAGCATGCTCATATATGAGCTTTATCTAGTTGCAAATATACTAACTTATTTTATCTCCCACAGTGTGCCCTACAACCCTCAAAAGAATATGCAGACAGCATGGTATAACCCGCTGGCCTTCAAGGAAGATTAAGAAGGTAGACCACTCTCTAAGAAAGCTTCAACAGATCATTGATTCGGTTCATGGAGCAGAAACATCTTTCCAGCTCAACACCTTGTACAAGGATCTCACAAACACCTCAATATCATCTGAAAACAATTTGTCAGGAAGTATGACCATTCCTCCAACAAATCAGAGCAATCTTACCGATTTTGACAAGCACCAACACCACAAATCAAACAGCATTGTTCCATCAACTTCACTCTCACACTCTTCGTGCAGCCACAATTCTGATTCAAGCCCCTCATGTAGCGGTGGTACAAGAAAACATGCACCTCAGGGTATAATTGATCCGATGAAGTCAGGGAATCCTGTGAAAGACAGCCCTATTCAGACTCTGCAAACAGAAAACACTTCATTATATGAGCATTTCTCAGTTCATGAGGCACCGACAGATCTTCTACAGGATGTTACTGAAAAGGCTAATGGTGGACTGCATTCTTCTCGAAGCCCATCATCCCCCAAGCAGAATGCAGAAGCAAATATGAGAGTAAAGGCAACATTTGGCTCAGAAAAGGTGAGATTCAGATTGAATCCCGATTGCGACTTTCAAGAACTGAAGCATGAGATAGCAAAACGTTTGAGTATAGTAGACACAAGCTCCTTGATTTTTAAGTACTTGGATGATGATTCAGAGTGGGTCTTGATGACATGCGATGCAGATTTACAGGAGTGCCTTCATGTATACAAACTAGCAGATATCCAAACAATCAAAATTTCAGTTCATTTAGCTGTTAGTCCAGCTACAAGGGTCACTACTGGTCCCACTGGTTAGTCGTGACAGCAGTATGAGCCTCACCACTTTACGAGGTTCATTCAAAATTCTACCTGGATCACTTTGCTTTATACTTGGGAAACTGAGAGTCACCATTTTGTAGTGTACAAGGTACTATGTTACACCACATCCCAATTCTGATGTTAGATCGATTAGTCTTCGATCTGTTGCCCAGGTTAGGAACTGATGATGAAACTAGAGTACGCCATAATGGGAAGATCAATTCTAGGAATTAGGATAAACCGAAGTAAGTATGCATTGCTTGTAAATACTCTCACTGATGCACCTGAATCTATGAAAGACAATGCAGTTGATTGGTTTGATACTTTGATAGGGTGGTCAGGTGAAGTATCTATAAATCAGAATTGCTCCAATTCTCCAAGTATGTTTTGGTTCTTGGAATACTGATGTGCAATGATTGTTGAAGGCTGCGTTCGGATAATTGATCAGCTACAACAATTCTTAAGACAACATTCCTCCATCGGCAGAGTGACCAGCATGCTCTGTTCAATGGACATGAAGGTCTGCTTCTGAAATTGCAATTTTCCGCAGCAAGGATTAGTTCTAGAAATAGGATGACAGGACACTTACTTTGTTCAATTCGTTTGTCCTTTAAAAAGTTACAAAGAAATTGTATTGTACACTCATGCTACACCATGGGCTTCTTTGGAAAGAATGTCTACTGCTTTAGGCATTAAAGACTGTTTTTCTTTTAAGAAGTTTTCACTTGCTGAGCGTTTGGCATGCCAACTGTCAAGTATCTATAAAGGGAATTAGATCATGTCACCATTCGAATAACTAGCACATGAAAGCAAAAATGGTGAAACCACGACAGAAATGTAACTGGGGTCAACATATTTAATTCAAGTTCAGTATTAACCATTTATTTCATGTTTCCCTTGCTAATGAAACAAATTACACCACAACCAGAATACAATATCTGTAGCTTAGTAAATGAAATGTACATGGGTAGAGGTCTAGAGAAGCATCCTGTGTTTGCGCATGCTACTCAGATCAAGCAAAGTCCAAAGGATACATTCTTTCACTGAGAGGTTCGTGTCGGAAACACGCATCTACATTATGAACTGCAATAGTCAAATAACGCAGAAGGAAAATCATGCCAACCATATAATGCATATTTCAAATGCAGGAACTAATTGACTGCACAAACTATCCCTGCTTAGCCTTCTTCTATTGCCTGAAATAGATTTGTTTAGTGTATTTGTCATTTGCTCCCTGCTTAGCCTTCTTCTTTTGCCCACAATAATCCCTCACATTTGCGAAAGTCAAAATTCTTGCACAAGAAACAATACTACCGGTCCTGACTTAAGCAGTCAAGTGTGCAACCTCCACGTCTCCACCATATACATCCTGGAAACCATCCCAAACATTACAAACCCTGAAATCTGAAGTCCATCCATACAGTTCCAAGATTTCACACTTTTCTTCCAAACCAGGATACCTGCAATATGTTTCAGCACCTCGTATCCCTGACAGGATAGAGTTGCTGACATGCTGGTCAACCTTAAGGCAAAGGGTCTCAACTTGGTTCTACAACCTTCCTGAAAACTACCTGTGACTGTTTTTTTTTAAAGTGCAATGATGTTTGAAGTCATTTTCCAAAACAGCAGTTCACCGACTCATGAACAAGAAGAATGTAGTTAGCAACTATCAATGCCTCGAGAATTGCATTTTCAACTTTACTGTATACTGCATACACTAAACCCCTGGGCATTGCAAAATCTGACTTATTCGTGATGGAGATGTTTTTAACAGCAAATTAACTACATGAAAACAGTCCTGAAAAGAAAGGAATCGCACCAGAAACAAAATGTTATCAGAACACAACTTTTTTCAGCACATGATGAAAAGTAAGACAGAATGAACTTCATCTGTTTTTTAAATGATACTCCCTCTATTTCATTATACTTGTCGCTTTGGTTTGTATAGATACATTCCTTTTATTATGTATCTAGACATATATATCTAGGTGCATAGCAAAAGGAATGTATCTAGAAAAGCCAAAATGACAAGTATTATGAAACGGAGGGAGTAGTAACTAAAAGAAATGTATTCGATTTGAGACTGTTTTGGGTATAAGCTGAGTTGTACCCTAAGTTCCCAAAGCTAGATTTAAAAAAATGCTGCCTTTATGTGTCCCCTCTTGAAACTCATGAACCTTAGTGCTATGTGAAAATACAGGATATTAAGACATCCAGCGAAGTCACAGCTAGCAGCAAAAGGATAGCTGGCAACAGGATACTACAAGCAAAAACAAAGTCCTTGACAAAATCATGGAAATCAAGGAACCGACAACATAAGTGTGATTTTAGCAGCCAGGGTTTCAGAACCATGAGAATGGGGACGTGGAGTGAGGAACGTGAAATGCATTTAATTGCTAGATCTCAAATTGACAAATAATCAACTACTGCTTTTCCGAATGGCCATTCTTTATCAACAAAAGCCATAGTAGCCAAACCAGGGGCATTGTTCAAATGAATAATAACCTTAATAATCACAAAAGTAATACATTGACAAGACCAAGTTTGTATCTACTGATCATACACCAATTAACTTGTGAAATTTGAAGAAGCTAGGATACAAACACTAAGCTGTTGATCTCCTAGATCTCTTTGTCAAATCACAAGAACGCGAGCAGGATACACTGAACCTTTAGTCGTCTTCCTCATCACTCTCGTCGCTGAAGTAACCTCTCCTCTTCTCTTTCCTCGACGCCTTCGCCTTCGAATCTTCCTTCTCAGCTGCCTTTTCCTCTTCTCCCCTCGTATCCACTACCGACGCCCACCGGTCGTCCTCGAATGCCGTGGCGGCGGCCTCTTCGTCGTCGTCCGAGTGCCAGGCCACCCCTCCCCCCCCTCGACCACTGCCGCCACCGCCACCGCGGCGTGACTTCTTAGACGGCGCAGGCCTCTCGCGGGGCCCGAGCTGGTTGCGGGGGCACTCATAGGAGAGGTGCCCCTCCTCGCCGCACTCGTAGCACCGCGACTTGTCGCGGTACACGCGGCGGCGGATGAACTCCGCGGCGCGGCCGTTGTCGGAGGCGATGGAGGCGGAGAGCGTCCGCCCGTTGAGCACCTTGCCGTGCATCTCGGCGGCCGCGGTGGCGGCATCCTCGCGGCGGACGAAGAGGACGAAGGCAACCCCGCGGCTGCGGCGGGAGTCGCGGTCCTTGAGGACGGTGACGCGCGCGACACGGCCGAATCGGGAGAAGAGGAGGTGGAGGTCGGAGTTGGTGAGCGCGAAGTCCAGGTTGGACACGTACACCGTCGACTTGGACGGCGCGAGGCCACCGGAACCCCCGCCTCCGCCGCTGCCCCCACCCCGGGGCTTGCCACCGCCTCCCCGGGGGGCACTAGAAGAGGCGACGGCGGAGGGCAGCGGGTAACGGTAGAGGAAGCTGTCGTCGTCGCCGTCTGAGTCGGAGCCTCCTCGCCGCCGGCGAGACATTTGCCTTGGTGTCCGGATGTCCGCAACCGTAAGATGCTGAGCCCGTCCTCCTCGACGCCGCCGCCCTGCGCCTCCTCGTTGCGGCCCCGACCTCGCGGCCCGAGATCCGGAGGCCCCACCGGCGGTCGCGCCTCCTTATCCCGGCGGCGGGTCCCACCGGAGTCTAGCGTTCCACCGGGGGTCTTGTGTAGCGCAGCTGCGCAGCCACTGAATTTTGTTTATTCCGGGCCGCGGCGCACTAGTAGTATTTGGGCCAAATTCTGCTACAAGCCCGCCAGATTCATGCTGATGCAAACTCAAAACCCTAACGCTTCCCGCATACATATATAGCCCTCCTCTTCCTTTCAGTCTGCCTCTACGCCGCCCCCTAGCGCTAGCGCCGCCGCCGCCCGCCGAAGCCCCACCGCCGCCACCGCTTTGATCCCAGCAGCCACCACCGCCACCATGGCTACCGTGCTCACCCGCCCCACCGCGGGCACGGTCCAGTGCTTCGGCCGCAAGAAGACGGCCGTGGCGGTCGCATACACTAAGCCGGGGCGCGGGCTGATCAAGGTGAACGGCTCCCCGATTGAGCTGATACGCCCGGAGGGCCTCCGCCTCAAGGCCTTCGAGCCGATCCTCCTCGCCGGCCGCTCACGCTTCCAAAACATCGACATGAGGATCCGCGTCCGTGGCGGAGGGAAGACGTCCCAGATCTACGCCATCCGCCAGGCCATTGCGAAGGCCCTCGTGGCCTACTTCCAGAAGTACGTCGACGAGGCCTCCAAGAAGGAGGTGAAGGACATCTTCGGCCGCTACGACCGCACCCTCCTTGTCGCAGACCCGAGGCGGTGCGAACCCAAGAAGTTTGGAGGGCGTGGTGCCCGCGCCAGGTTCCAGAAGTCCTACCGTTGATCGGTTGCTCCGGATCGACTTTTTTTTTTGTCTCGTATCAGTGGTGCTGCTCTAAGCTTTACATTTATGCTGTGCAAGCTTAGACTTTTAAGCCTAGTCTCGTACCTTTAAGACATTGTGATATGAATGTGGTGAGATGATGAAACTATCTGGATTATGCTTTTGCTTCGGACCTCTGATGTTGAATTATGATAAGGTTCCCCTATATCATGCTATATACCATTTGTCTATTATATTCCTCACTGTTTACTGGTTCTACCCTTTCTGATTGCTCTCAGTTGATTGAATCGATGCCATGCCTATAGAGTTCTGGTTATGGAATCATTTGTTACTAGTGTCCTTGTAGAATCATCAGTATTACTTTCAGCTGCTTATTGGTTCAACTTGGCAATGATTAGAAACAGTTAGATAACTGTGGTTTATGGTTGTAGATTCTTAATATAATTGATTGCTTGGATCATCTAAGGTTTAGGGTGTCATCTGATTTCTGATCTACACTGCTCATATTGTTTGTCACATAGAATTCTGTTAGTATGCATACTGATTGCAAGTACCTTTGGTCCTGCTCTTGTGATCAAGATTTGTAAAGTGGGTCACTGACGGCCAAACATCACATCATTATTTTGATGTGGCTATATTTTTCTGTGATTCTATCTGTGCTGATAACTTAATTAAGAAATGTTCTTTTTACAAATGCGGCGTGTAGAATAATATTGATCGGTTGGTTTCTTTCTGAACTTTGCAAAGCCTAGTAATGCTTATACATTGACTGTTGCCTTTTTTTTTTGGAATTGCTCATTTATTGTGTGTTGTTTGCATTGTTCTATCAGTGGTATGCATATCTGTTGTGATCAGGATTTTGAGTATTTAGAGGGGCTTTCGCTGGAACACAAGTTTTGCATTTGACTGCTATTAATTTGTACTTGCACAAGATATGGCAAAGTGGCTTTTGTGTGTTGGAATAGTGATTATGCAACAGGTGATTTTTGAAACAAATAGTGTTTACTGAGTGGTGGTTGTCAGTTTTATATTCCTGATGAGTTTGTGGTCTGTTTCGTGAGTTGTCCTAAAGATGATCTTGCACTGTCTTTGCGCATGTCTCTTGAAATATGGCTGGCATATCGATAGGAAGATGGGTTTGATCATGTTGTGTAAGCTGAGTTTTATCCATATTGCTTCCAGAGGACGTCATAGTATTTATAAAATGAAAATATCTGGCAGTGTCGAATGATTTATATATATGTTGCAGTTGGTCGATGGCATGCTGAGGTATGAGGAGTCATAATGCAGCTGTAGAAGCATCGTCAGTAGTTCCCTCGCTTGCTTGGGCATCTATTAGCATGGCTAGGGAGTGCTCTGTAAGAGCCTCGCCGCCGTGCATAGATTTTTGGATAGTTGGCTGCCCTGATATTTTTTTCTCGTGAACACAATCAATATGTGCTTTGCATGAAGAAAGATATGTCTTACTACTTTGGTTGCTTGTGCTCAAGCCTCGAGGGACGAGCTGCAAATGTATCTGTTCTCATGGGGTGATGCCACTAAATAATCTACCTAAGTGTTAATTTAAATAGGCCGTTCATGCACACAAGTACACAACAAACTCTACTTTGTCAGAACATAAAACACGATATGCAGCCTGTTTGTTTGGCTGATGGCTGGTGCTGGTTTGTTCTGAGAGTACTGCTGTCTGGTTACTGGTGGCTGGTTTGTTCTGAGAGAAACGTACTGCTGGCTGGTGGCTGATAAGCCAAGCGAGCAGGGCGATGCTATGCATGATTAGCTAGTATTTCAGAATTCAGAACAACAAACTCTCTTCACCTCTCCGAACCTGAATACCTCCCAGCGCTGCCGAGCTGCTTCAGGTAGGGATGCAAGTTGGCATTATAATGGGTCATTGGGTCGACCCAAAAAATTGATAAAATGAACTAGGATGACATTTCACGTAATTAATTTTGAAGAGGAAATGAACTAGAGTGACATGCTACCGTAATTAATCAGCTGACCCAAAAAACACCATTGGTACCCACTTGCATACCTGGCTTCAGGGCATGGGAGCCAAACGATCTGGTTGCCGACTACTCGTTGCTGCCTCCAGACCCTCCACGGTGCCGGCTGGGTGCCTTTTAACATGATTTTTTTTTCATGTGCAGCCGACCGGGTGCCTTTTAACATGATTTTTTTTCATGTGCTTTTGAAATGGTTTGGGCACTGTTTATGAGCAATTTGTAGAACACGTCTGTCTTGTTTGATGCATAGTGGGATGGCAGTGGAAAATAAAGGGGTGCCTTGTTGGCAACTAACATCCCACTGACACAGCTTCACAGGTTTTCTCGGTTGCACAAAACAGACAGATTGTAGTATTCAGTTTATCCTTAGAAAATACGTGCATCTTATTTGTTAGCCCAGTTGAAGTGTATACTGGCAGGTCAAAAGGCTTGTTGTCTTTTGTAACGTGTATTCAATGTAAACATGAAACAGAGACAGTTGTCTTGTTCGCTTGGCTTATCAGGCACTAGCTAGCAGTACTTTTCCCTCAGAACAAATCAGCAACCAGCCAGCAGTACTTTCTTTCAGAACGAATCAACACCAACCACCAGCCAAACGAACAGGCTGAGTTTTGCTGTTTCTAAACATTTGGTAATCAAACTGCATTCTTCTGCCATGTACATATGTAAATGTAGTGATTTCATTTTCTTAGACCGACTCCAGCGGCTCGCTCATCGCCCCCGCTACCGCAAAATGAAGAAACAAACGGTGCTGTAGTACCTCCAGCAGCGTATGCATGCCCATCTTCATTTTGCGGGTGGTTCTCTCCTCACGCGCATTCTTGGGATACCTCTCTCCTCTCTTCAGCACTGTTTTCTCAACCGCCCATGCCCTGCCTCTCTCTGTCCCCGCGCGGGAGCAAGCTGCCGGAGCAGGATGGGCGAAGGGACGCAGATGCTGCTGGAGTGCTGATGTTTTTGCAACACTATTTTGGTCTCTCTCCTTACTGCATAGGTGTTGTTTGCAGATGCAGACGAGCACAATTGCTGGAGATGGTCTTAAAGGTTGCTTATTCAACCACTATTGCAATGTTGCGGGTGGCACGTGGTGGTGCCTGATGATTATGAAGAAATCCATGATGGAGGTCTATTGTTGAATTTCTCAGCGTTTATTCGAGAAGTTGCTGGTGAATGCATGGTTTCGCTTCTGAAAAACAACACTGAAACAGGGGTTTTAATAAGATTCAGAAATACTTGCAACCAAATAGATAAATCTAACACACTTTTCGCAGGCACAGGCAAGGCAAAATGCTTCTTGTTTCAGTAACATTTATTTAAAGATTGCTGGTACCTGGTAGTGAACATTGTGAGATCAACCATCATCCGTCATGTATTAGTAACGGTTATGCTTTCTTAGTCAGCTATTACCGTTTTGCTGTTGGGACATGTTGAGGTTGATCACTAGCAATTAAGTGAGGTTGATTTTGGCTTGTGAGTGTATGTTTGCTTCTGAAACTGAATATTGCATTCATGAATCCCATATGCCCATTAGCATGCTAGATAGCAATGCGAAGCGACACCTTCCTTGATGAGGTTACATATGTTTACAACATTTCATTTCAGCAGGCAATTTGTTTGCAGTGAACATGTCAGCAGCGCAGTGCTCCTACTAACACACTGACCAGAGTAAGAAACACAACTGGAGTCACTGAGAAATTTGGACCATTTCTCCTGAAAGTTTTGCAGGTCTTGAACAATAGCAATTGCACAAGTTCCATGTGTTCAACTTAAACTTCATTCTAGACAGGCAGACAGCAGAACCCCATCTTTCTGCTACACAGAAAAGCCATCAGTGCCTTAACATGAGCATCGGAATCATGATTACATTGTTTGTATTTGACAGAATATCTGTTCAACTACAACATTGTCAAGGCAGAATTTGAGCATAGATTCGTTGTTGATGTATCAGAGGAGATCAAGCAGAAGTGCGAACATACATGGATTGAGATCGAGTGGAAGGTTAACTTGGCAACTGAATAAAGGGAATCACCATCAATCACAGAAATGGCACTCTAGTAAGACATAAGAATAGTGAGATATCCATTTCCTCTGCAAATGAATAGATATCTGTTGCCTTGAAGACACTCCAGCATTAAGAAAACATTTTTTTCAGGAAACGCCTGAGAACCAGGAGTCATTATATTGATTAGGAAGAAATACAACTTCAAGGCGATCTGTTTTCCAACTGAAATCTTAAATTGAAAAATTACAATAGGGATAGCAGCAACCTAACAAACACCAAATGCTAAGGAGTGAGTTGCTCTAAACAACTGGTTCCAGCTCCTGGCTGACACCAGAGAAGACCTTAATCCGAACCCTTGCATGCCAATCCTTGCGCTCGATCAAGGGGACTTTGCTCTGAACTGAAAGCTACTGATTTTCACCAGATAGCATACTAAGGTGACCATGCAAACAGACAGCTGAACTGAATATCATATTTGTCAGGTTTCTGTTGAAGAAACAACACTGTACAAACAGGTGGATTTTCAAGCCTTGCTCCTGTCATAAATTGTGTAATAGTACAATTAATTGAATTTGAAAGAAATGCAGGGACAAGATAGTAAATCAACAGTCCTGCACCTGCAAGCATCTGAGCCAAAATATTTTACAAGCCCAACACATTATTGTGCATATCCTATACTATTGCTGCAATGCTATGAACTTATTCAAGGTATCCAGAGTATCTATTCAACCTCAATGCTATGCATGGGCTCGAACATGGGCTATTAGCTGTTCTAGAAATCAACTGAGCGCAGCAGGTATTGATATAACAGAACAAAAGTTGAAAGAGGAATTTACAGATAGCAAATGATATCAGAGGGCAAATATTTGCGATAATCTGTCAATCGTAAATACGAGAAAAATAACCGATTAAGGACAAACCTCAAAGTGAAACACATCATACAAAAAAAATGGCAGAACAATACACTTTTGAAGTTGGCAATACAAGAAAAAAATTGAAAAAAAAACACCGAAAACAGAAAATTGCGAACTGTATGTTGTTGGGGTGAACCCGCGCGGCCATCATCGCGCGCGCTCCGACCGCGGGCAGTCGTCATCGCGAGCCGCCAGCAGCAGCTGGCGGCGCCGTTGCCGCCTCTTTACCCCCAACGAACCGCGTCACCATCCCACAAGCCCAAGGAGGGCAGCGGGGGCAACGCAGACACAGGAGAGGGGACTCCGGCCGCCACGGCGCCACCGGACGGCTCGCTCGGATAAGATCAAGTAGTGTTCATGAGGGCCGAAACCCTAGCTTTTTCCTGGTTTCGCCATGGCATTTTATATCGCAGTAAGATGACACCTTTTGGGCCTAACCACCAAACGAATTTGTGGAAACCAAGGCCCAATAATAACTCTGGACTAATAATATGGCCCAGAAATTCAATTGCTCAATTACAGGCCCAACCACTGGTTTCGGGCCCACACGTCATCATCAGAGCCGCGGTCAGGGGAAATCAATCATTTAACACGATCCTTATTTTTTAATCTTTTTTAAAAAAATTAGCACGATGAAAGGAGCTTCTCAGCATTGCACGGTTTTACAACGAGGGCAAACGTCACAAAAGAAACACGAGCAACCAGTGTAAAATTACACTATGGTCTATGGCTATGTCACATGCCAGATGAAAAAGTGATGTTTAGTTTTGAGGCACACACGTCTAGCACGGGTCTCTGTGATTTTTTTTCACCGTCTCAAAGTAACAGTATAGGAACACTGAATGAAAAACATTAGCCAAAATGTGAACGGTCGGGTCAATCGAGCTTGCAAACCGGTGGCTCCTCTGATTCACAAATCTGCACCGAACTCCGCTCCCTCCCATTAACTTGCAGCTGACCAACGAACGAAGCAACAAGTGGCGCGTACTCCCCCGGCAGTCAACAGCACCTGATGCATCTATTTAAACGACCCAAGTCACCGGCAGGCGGCAGTCCAGACTGTGATCGCCGGCGAACAGCATCACAGAAGGGAGTCAGGACTCCACCATGGAGACGGTGAGGGGCTTCACCTTCCCGTTCCTCTGCTGCTTCCTCTTTTTCGTCAGGAGTGACGACAGGTGGATTTGGTGTTCTTTAATCCACAGGAGGGGGCCAGACGATTCACGCTCCAGGTCGAGATGCAGTGCCGCTGCATTGGCTGCGTGAAGAAAGTCGAGAAGGCCATGGCGTCCATCGGGAGTCTAAGGGGTACACTCTACACTGTTGACTGTCCATCTCCTTTTCTTTCTCTCTGACGAAGACTCTGCTGACCATTTTTGAGGCATTTTTGCTTCATAGGAATAGAAACTTCGGTAGGAGATGTTGAAACTGGGGTTGTCACGGTGGTTGGGAAGGTTGATCCAACAGAGGTCTGCCAATGGCTGAAGAAGAATACAAAGAAGAGTGTCAAAGTTGTGCATCCTGATCCAGCAATTGAAAATCACGACCAGGTACTTCAGGTTTCCAGATGAATGTCTTTTGATATACCTTGTTTTTCACTGGAAACTGTAATTGCGAATAAGGCACAGCTGTGAGTTATGAAACAGATTTGCAAAAGACAGACACCCGATTAGACTGAAACCCTGATACCTCATGTTGAGGACCAACACTGAATCTGAACAGTTGGTCATGTTTTAGCAGTCCAGGGAGTTAACAGAGATTATATATTCATGGTTCCACCATGATTTCCATATAACTGAAACCAACACTCTACTTTAATCTACTTGTTGCAGAAAATGGTAGTGGTACTGGGAAGCACTTCAAAAACTTGGCACACTACACCCTCAGCTCCACCATTACGAGATGACATGTTCTGGGCTCTAGGGACACCAGTAAGTCATCATGATCATAAGAGCCTACAGTTGATCGAGGAGAGGATCAGGGGCCTTGAGAAGGTCAGGGATGAGCTGAAGATAAAGAACTTGGAGAACGAGTTAATTGCAGCTAAAAGTGAGCTAAAACAGTCAAGGGAGGTGATCAACAGCAGTAAGAAGACTCTGCTGGATAGTGCTTTGAATCAGCTCAAAGCATATAAAAGCCTGGAGGCACTCAGTCTGACACCATACGACTAACATAGCAATCAAAGTTATGCAGCCACCCTATTCTGTGAGTGTTCCGCTAATTGCCACCGTAGCACCATGTTTTGTGGAAGTGCTATGTGGTTTAGTTGTGTCTTGCCACCGGGCAAGTAAAAATTATCAGTTCTTGAAGTCTTATGTATCTATCAGACCAGTGTAACCTTGTTTGAACTACTAAAACACCATTGGATTGGTGAAATTGCTCGCTCATTTTCCCGTTTTCCTCTGATAATATCTATATAGGTGGTTACATTAAGTAACTGAGAGAAAAAATCAAAGTGGAAAATCACACAGAAGTTGCAGTAGTGATCTTGTCACAGCTACACACAGGATTACCAAACTTCAATTGAGCCTCACACTAGCATACACATTGAGGTTGAGCCGTTGAGGAGCTGGGAGCAAGCATATAGACTACTAAAAGAGCACAGCCAGAGAGTCCGAGGAACAGACTAATAAAAGAGCAAAGGCAGAGAGTCCGAGGAACAAACTTACGAGCTGATGGTTGCTTCAGACGTGCCGCCTGTGGTCGCCATCGTCGTCGATGTGGAGGTTGACCCCGTGGTTGCGCAGCGCGTTGAGAATTGCCCAGACCTTGGTCTGATTCTTAAACCCCTTCTTGGCGACCTCCTTCGTGGCGTCGGCGTGTATGGGCTCCCGGGCCAGGCCGTCCACCTTGAGCCGCATGGCGAGAACCTCCCCGACGGCGGCGGCCGCCTTGGCGTTGCAGGCGCGGCCGCACTCCAGCCCGTCCCGCAGCGGCCGCTCCGCGGTCGAGGCGGTCGTCACGATGCGGCCGCTCTGCCGGTCCACCACGTTCGCCGTCACGTACTTGAGCGAGATGAAGAGGCGCAGCACGTACCGCTTCGCGACGGACATGGATCGGCGTGGCCCTCCCCCCTCCCGGCTTAGGCTCTCCGGGGCGGCGGGGCAAGCTGGAAGTCGGAGCGTGCGTGGAGCGGACGAGTCAGTACTCAGTAGCTCGGTGGCATTTCGTCGAACGGCTTGCGCGCGCAGCGGTATACGCGGGTGACTGGTGAGGCGATCGAGCGCTGCTGTTGCTGTCGCTAGCTATAGGCCGCCCGCCCCGGTGGGCCGCGTCGGTGTGGATGGCTGGCTGGCGTCCGGCGGGCAGGAGGGATTGGTCCGCGCCGCGGGGTCTGCTTGCGGACGGGGCAGGCGCACGGTGGGCGGGGTCGCCGGGTCGGGTGGTCGATGCGAGGCGAGCTGGAGTTGGATGGAGTACAGTGAAAGTGGCGTTGGACGTGGCGACCGGCCCGGGTGAGCGGGGCGGCGACGTGCTACGGGTAGGAGGGGTAGGCCGAGAGACGGCGGCGCCGGGAGGAGGAGCCGCCGGCGCGGCAGTGTTGTGGGCTTTGTGGCAGACTGGTGGGTGGGAATGGGGATGGGGGAGGAGGATTCAAGGGAAGAAACGAAATTATAATTTTTTACATAGGGAAAACGAATGATTTAGGAGGTAACCATTATAAAAGGGGTTAATTGGAACTGTGCCATTATAATTATCACATTTCTGAAATACACCATTACTATTCAACAAACTACACCAGTGCTATTACAATTCTGTCGTTGTTTGAGATATGCCATTATCTACGTTCGACGCGGTCTTGGGCCCGCTTGCAGGCGTACGGAAGGGCACCATATTTCGTATGTACCATTTTGCCCTCCACGTTTACATCCCTTCTCCTCTCTCCTACCTCTAACACGTGGGGCCCAACTGTCATAACCATCTACAACCTCTCTCCATCTTCTTCCTCCCCTCAAGATTTGGTCAAGCTAGAGCAGGGACACGCGGCGGAGCTCCGCCCTCGAGGGGCCCAGTGGCCCCCGTCCTCTGCGCCTGTAGGGGCATGCGGTGGGGTCTCTACGCGTGGGCGTGCGTGGCGGTCCCGGCGGTGCGAGCACGGAGGCCCGCGCCGCACGCGTTCGCCGCCGGACTAGGGGCGGCCGCGGCCTCCAACAGGTTGCAGGCGACCGGAGGTGTAGGGCGGGCTGCCGGCGACGGTGTCCCCTTCCCTGGTGCCCCTTGTTTTCCATCCTACCACGCAAGATCCAGCAGCACGGCGAGCACAGAGACGAGGTTCGGCAGTGCGGGGACAAGATCTAGCACGAGGTCAGAGGGGCGGCGGCACGACGAGCACGGGGATGAGGTCCGGCGGCGCAGGGACAGGGTCTGAGGGGTGGCGGCACTAAGAGCACGGAGACGAGGTCCGACGACGAGCTTCGAGGGCGGCGCTCCTCCCCGCGATCGGGGGCGCTCCCTGCGCGCGTCTGCCGCCGCCACACCGGTCCTGGCTTGGCTCGGCCTGGAGAGAGAGAGCATGGGAGGAGAGAGACGGCGGGAGGTTGAAGAAGCCACTGACGCGTGGGTCCCACACGTCAGTGAGATGAGAGAGAGGGAAAAAGAAAACTGAGCAGGGGTAATCTAGTCCATACGAATATACGTACCCCTTATACACTTGACAGTGGGCCCAAAATCGTCTCCAAGTGTACATAATGACATATCTCAAACAAGTGTGAAATTATAATGGCACTGACGTAGTAAGTCGAATAGTAATGGCGTATTTCAAAAACAACAAAGTTATAATGGCACGGTTCCAATTAACCCTTATAAAAGATGCTCTATCTCTGTGTGCCACCGAGTTTTGGAAAAGCTCCTTGATACCATTCAAGAAGTTTTGGAAAAGCTCCTTGATACCATTCAAGAAATTTTTCTTTACCTATGAACCATTCTGTCAACTTTAGTGCTAACAGAATCTAAAAGCCAAGCAAAAAGACCTTTGTGCCCCTCTACTTATTTCGACAACAGTCTCTGACATGTGGAAGCCCACACTAACTGCTTCCTCAACCTCCCACCCCATCTGTTCTTCTTCCTCTTCCCATCTCCGGAGAGTAGCAACGGCAGCGCGTGGCAGAGCTCACCCACTGTGAGGAAGACGTAGAAGATCCCGACAGTAAAGACCGCGAGGATGGCCGCGAAGGCGAGCGCGCCCGACCGCGTCAGCGCAAGGCGCCCCCTGAGGAGCTTTGACTTTCCCTTCTTCGCCCGATGAGTCGTCGCTGCCGACACCGACGCCCGCCGCTTTAATGTCGTGTCGTGCGAACGGCATGGTCAGAGCCGCGACGGCGACAGGGCGGTGGACGCGGGCGGCGTGGGCTCTGTGCGGAGGAGCCGAAGAGGGGGCTGCTGATGCTAACGCTGGTCTCCACTTCCCTCTCCCATTCCACCCCAATCTCGTGGGAGCTCACGATTGGTAGGGGAGGAGGCACCGCACGCTGTCGTCGTCCCCCGCCTATACCGTCCGCGGATCAGCGGCGTCGTCAATCAGAGGGACGACCCCCTCACTTCCACCCCACCGGTGGGCGGCGCGCGAGATGGGAGATGGACGACGGCGCAAGGCGGCCGGGCACAACGCCCGGAGGAGCATCTCCTTGTGACGCCCCAGGTTTTTAATTAGCAATCATTACCGCTAATGGCCGGATCGTCCAAGTTAAACCGGCTGACGCTGGTCAAACCTAGGTCAACCTGGGTCATCACCTCAAAAACCGAGCTGACAACCCCTATTACCCCCCTTTACCAAGTCAATACACCCTTGTGGTCAACCTTTGGTCAAAGACACGGTCAAACCCCGTTTAAACCCTGCTGTCGATGAACGTCCTTCGGAACTTTTGTCGCGTTATCCAAATTTCACCTAAACACTTCAAAATCGACCAATATGAAAGTTGTCCAGTTTTTCGAGGAACACAACGTTCATGTAGATTGGCATTTCCAATTTTGAGGGGAAAATGGTGAAAATGAGGTCAACCGACAGCAGCTCCTGTTCACTGAGACATGGCGGCATTCAAAGTTTGGCTGCAATTTATGAAAAATCCGTTGAGAAAAACATCATAGAGCCTTTGTAGAAGCTGTAGAGGGTAGTGAGATCTACAACTTTGCTACTTACCCCTCGATGCACTTCAATTCAAGTTTTGGGAGAAAAACTTGGTCAAAGTGACCTAAGTCGAAACGGTCGTGCTGGAACCGACCGGCACCGCGACGTCGCCCGCGCCCGCCCTCGGCGTCCGCGTGCGCGCCTCCCGAGGTCGCGCGCGCCTTCCCAAGGCACGGCGTGCACCGAGGCCCCTTGAAGTCCACGCACGCCACGTGGAGCCTCGCCCTCGCCGTCCGTTCGCACACGACGTTGTCCGCCAGTCCGTCCGCCGGTCCCTCCCCTGTACGTGCGCGCCCACCAAGGCTGCCACCGTACCATGGCCGAGATGCCGTCGTTCCCTTCGTCACGAAGCAAGCGGCAGCCGCCTATTCAAGGACCTTGCGCCAACCATGTGTGCGCCATCGTCCCTGCCTCCCAGAGCTCGCCGCCGGCCGCCATAGTCGCCGCCACCGCGGAGCCTGCCCAAGCTGCCCCACACCTTCCTTGGTCCCCACTGAAGCTCACCCAACTGCCCTCAGCCACGGCCGTGCCTCCACTTCGCCGGAACAAGCGCTCCCACGGCTGGCATCGGGCGACGCCACGGAGCACCATCGTCGTCTGCTCCTCCGCCGCCAACAACCCACGGAATGGAATCCTAGGTGAGCCTACACCACTCCCCCGCTCTTTCCCGGCCGAGCCGAGCCTTCCCCTCGCCGGAATCGAGCTCCCTCCGCCGGCCATGGCGCCAGGGACCCAATTGCAATCTAATTTTTCGTCCCGAGGGCTTGTCTACAAAACCGCATCTCTAATAGTATATCTGTTTTGCTGATTATTGTAAATTCCATAGAAAATCGTGGAAAAATCGTAAAAATTCAAATCAATTTTTTTTGGATTCCTGGTGAATAGTAATACAACTTTTGTTAAACTTGTCTAGGCTGTTTCTTGATATTTTTGGCATGACAAATATAAATGTGAAAAACCTAGATCTGGGATATCTCAAAATCCATAGGTCCTCTGTATCTAATTTTTGGATATGTTGTGTGTGATGTTATAACTAGCTCCTGTACCAAAAGTTGCACAAATTTATGATGTAAATTGTTTTGTATGAATTGTTTTCCATTTATGCAGAATCTGTCTAAATGATTTTTGTAGCTAAAAATAATTATGTTTTTGTGCCCAACTTCTGCATGCTGTCTTGTTATGCCAAGTTACACCTTCAGGTGAATTAATCACAATTTTTGAATGATTAGAAGTATTTATTCTTAATATATGCATGTTTTCCTTTGTAATTTAATAATGCAAGATCAGTAGTAGTTCTAGGTGTACTTGCTGCTTTTCTAGGATGGTTTAGGACCAGAGAACATGTGTGAGTAAGTTTGGAGCATTTGGATACTTATTTATTTTTGTATGCATTTAACTTGTTTTGCTAAGCTAGCTTTTGTTATTTTCAAAATAATTAATTTTCTAGCTTTCCAAGTATTGCATGTGTGTTCAGTGGCTTAGTATAGGTGTGCTGATGCTTAAGAAACCCTCCACTGAATTTTTAGTGATTTATTGTTAAATAAAAGCTTTGGAGGCCTTTTATAGATTAATGATTGTTAAATAAGAAAACGCCTTTTAATTCTTATACCCCTTTTGTGAAATGTTTGCAAAACTTATTTAGAATCTAAGAATACACCCTTGCTATTTAAAGAGCTAAAGGTAATTAATTACCTTTTGTACACACCTTTACTAGTAAAAGGTGAAGGATTAAATCTTCACATGAAATAACAATTTATAGAAGGTGGATTGCTCACGTGGTAAGAGCATGGGATGTGGACTCCGGTCCAACGGCTATCGTGGGTTAAGTGTTTGAACGTACTAAGCACTTGTCGGGAATGGAACCGGTAAGCCTAGTACCTTAATAAGATGGTTAGGGATTTAACTATCACTACTCTTAGGATGCATCTCACGGCTAGCTACCGGTGGTGTAGGGTGAATTCGGGTGCCTTACGGGGTATACCGGATAGCCTGCACCAAAGACTGTGGCCTTTTATCCCGACCCGAGGATTTTTGGGAACCGTTTGGTGGTTGTCCTCGCGGGGGCATCTCACCGTGTGTTTAGGTCTACCTTGCAAGGTTTAAATCAATCAATTGTCGGCCTCTCACCATTATCTGAGACTACTTACTCGACTAGCCATGAGATCCCTAATGATGGAAGTTGATGAATATTATGCTTGATTAATTGTATGGTACAACCTTGTATGTATTAGATGGCTAATTTAGTAAAGAATAAACCCACTAGAACTTGTGCTAAAATCTTGAAAGTAAGGACATACTCTTTGTTACTTTTCAGCAAAAGAAACCCAGTGGCCAAAAAGCCTTCCATGTCTAGAGTTGGTGAAGTAGTTATCACCGACGGGTAAGTCTTGCTGAGTATTAGTATACTCAGCCTTGCTATAATTTGTTGCTCCAGGTAATGCCTTTGGTGATGTGTGGCCCGAAAAGATCCCGCCCGACTGGGAGCTGGAGTGGGTGGAGGATGACGAATGAAGGCATCATGGCTGGCCTCCCGTGGTGTTCTCGCTTTCCGCTTAGTTTAATTCCGCTGTTATAAAAACTCTGAACTACGTTGTTATGTCAAAAACTTCGATTTGTAATAATTAAACCCTTCGGGGTAAATTTCTGTTGTTAATTAAGTTGTATCTTTGGGCTCGCCTTCGCGTGAGCTTTAATCCATATACGTCGATCCTTGTTGCTATATAAGTGATTTACCGGGCGTTAACCCGGTGACCAACGACAGGATGATACTTTATTACTGCCTAATGACCAAAGTGGATTGGTTTAGGCGGTAGTACGGTATTTTCCTGGGCGGGTTGTCACACTCCTCCTCCGCTTCCAGGAGGAGGCTCCCGCCCGCCGACAACAGCCATGGCCATGACGGTGTCGCCGCCTCCAAGACCACCAGACGCATCCCCCTGGCCCCTGCTCATCTTTTTGCGGTTAGATGTTGAAGTCCATCCTGACGTGTGGGCCCCACACGTCAGTGGCAGGAGGGCAAACTTGTCCAATGTAGAGGTGGGTCCCACATGTCAGAGCTTTCCATCTGTTAAATCCTAATAGCGGGTGGATGGATGGAATGGCTCATAGGTAAAGGAAATTTTGTTGAATGATACCTAAGAGTTTTTCCAAAACTCAGTGGTCCACAGGGAAAGAGCATCTTCTATAATGGTTCACATGTAAAAACCTCATGATTTAGCCGTAGCCCATGGAAACTGGAAACAGAGGACTTGGCGACTTGGCGCACGACTTCTTTTTCCACGCCATGATGTGTCGCTCTCGCGTCGCACCACGTGGGTTGTCGGTGGCGTCAAGCATGATCCGGTTAGAGCGACTTTGCATTCGTCTTCTTTGGCTCGCTAGCCGCGACAATCCTCCAATTCTTCTTTCTCCGTCGGAGTCGTCTTGTCGCCTGGAGCATGCCTACCGGAGTAGGGGCGCGGTGAGGGAAAACGAGGGGAGGGAGGTGCCGCCGGTGGCGGTGTGGCTGCGGAAAGGTGCAACCCGGTGCCCCTCCTCCTCCCTGTCCACAGCACCATGGGGAGGAGGGATCAACGCCGGTCGTGGGAAGGAGGTGTCGCGGGTGCCGCGGGTATAGCGGGGAGGGGCTAGCCGTGGAGGGCAGCGCGGTGGAGCTGAGCGTGGCGCGGGAGGAGGAACGCGTGATGAAGACCACCATCCCATGCTTTCTCTGAATAAAACAATAGCAATCTCGTTTCTTCTGTTGGATCAGATTTGGAGGGCGGATAAGTGGCCGCCAGTCACATTGTGACTTGCCACTGAATCCTCCTCAGAATGGGTGGTAGGTGGGTGGTGTATTGGACTACCGATGTAGAGTGTGCAATACAGGGTACCACTGCAGCAAAATGAAATTTGGAGGGATAAATTTTGTAAGGGGCCCTCCAAATACTATTTTAGAGGGTGATTTTTGCAGGGCACCTCTGCAGTCAGCCTCAGTCGGTAAACCTAGTGTCCTGAAAACGGAAAAGTCGTTGATGACAAGTGTGCCACTGCTTGCATTTTCGATTCGCAAACAAGACTCCCATGTAACGGAACGAAGAGGGTAGTAGAGAGGTTTTAGATTGTGGCCTCCTCCTCCTCCACCGCCGCCGCTACCACCGACCGCCTCCTCCGCCGCCTCGAGCTGCAACAAAGCCGCTAGGGTAGTGATGGTGGAGGTGGTGCTCGACTCTACCACGGCCGATCGTGCTCCACCGCCACCGCCCACTACTACTCCTCCCTCTGCCCCGACGTCACCATCGTTGACTCCCACTATCCTGATATCACTCGTGGTAGTTGGCCGTGCACGCCTTGGAGGAGGAGGAGGAGCCCGGGGAAGGAGGTGACAACCGAGAAAGAAGGAGGTGGATGGGGAAGGAGGAGGGCGACACGCGCGCGTCGGAGCTCCGAGCTTGTTGTTAGGCAACGGCTGACCTCCGCTGTCGCCGAGGGAAGAAGGTGGCGTCACCGGCCCAAGCTCGTGGCGGAGCACCTCGTCGTCTCCTGTCTCCCGCGCCCTCTGCGTCAGGATCCCGGAGGAAGGGGCCGACACTCACCGGATCTGGGCCTAGGGAGGGCCCCTGGATGTCGTCGCCACTCGTTGTCACCCTCTGCTAGGAAGGGAGGTCGGGTTGCGGGCGGAAGAGGCCGGATCTGCTCTGCCGTCGTCTGCCTCTGCTCCGGCTCCCGTCTGCCTCTGCTCCGGCTTCTCCGCCTCCCGCATCGCGGGGTCGCTGGATCGAGGAGTTCCGCCGCCGGATCGAGGAGCAGTCTAGGAGCGCACCGACGAGGATGGGGAGCAGCAGCGGTTGTGGAGGCCGGTCCCCTAGGCAAGAGCAAGAGGAGGTGGAGCAAGCGCAGACGGGGTATGAAGGAGGCCGTGACGTGAGGCCCGTAGGCGGTTGGGATGGGGAAGGCCCCAGACCCCAGGAATGCGGTTGCGGGGAGGCCTCACTGCAAAATGCAGTACCTGTTGCGGCTCCTGCTGGAGCCGCTATAGTGAGCGCTCAGTTTGCATTTTGCAGATGCAGATGGTGATCCAACAGCTAGGTGCCGGAGGCAGTCTGAGTGTTGGTCTTGTGGTTCGAACAAGGTGGTATATTTTTATAATTTTGTCAATTTGGGGTGTAATTTTGAAATTTCAGAAAAATGGTATTAAAAAATAAAAGTTCCATTTTAGTTATTGATACCAGGGTTTTTTAAGCCGTGGTTGGAGCGGTCGCATCGGGGAAAACTGACCGGTAAACCGCAAAAACCGAGCGGTGTACCGTTGGCTCCGGTTTTGTAGGTTTGGTTAGATAATTTCACCGTGGTTTTTTTATACCGGAGCGCAGTGGTTTGAGCGATTACCGCGGCATAAATTGGTAAAAAAACCATGATTGATACACTGCCGAATTGACATGCATCTATGACTGTGAAGGGCCTAATAGACAACTATTAGTTCTTAAATTCCAAATGTCGGATTCATTTGGTATTCATTGTTTGTCAAGTTTCCGCCCTGTTCGTTTGGCTTATCAGCCACCAGCCAACAGTACTTTTCTCTCAGAATAAATCAACCACCACCAACCAGCCAACAGTACTTTTCTCTCAAAACAAACCAGCACCAGCCATCAGCCACCAGCCGAACGAAATAGGCTGTTCTACTCCGATTCCGTTCCGAACAGCTGCGTGGACATGACAAACCGCATGCTGCAGTGCAGACGAAGCTACGCCCCCCGTGCAGTCGGGCGACAACAGACGTACACCAGCACCAGCGACTACTGGATCGAGAGCATGGAAGGAGGAGGATAAGCGGCGGCGGCGGCAGAGCAGCTAGATAGTTCGCCATCAGCCACACTTTGAGGAGATGAGGTCGCAGAGCGAGGAGCTCCTGCGGCAGCGGTCATACAAGTGGCACGTCGTGAAGATAGTGGTGATCATGTGCACATGCGTCTTCTTCCTAGTCCATGCCGTTGTCTCCTTCAACCAGACCAAGTCGGACAGGATCATGGCGTGGATCCTTGCCGCCGCCACCTTCCTGATCAGTGCCGCCTTCGTTTTCCGGAACCTCTACATGCGCAGGAAGCTGAAGCGGATCCTAGCGGAGATGCACTCTGCCTCGGATCTGGAGTCCGCCGGCGAACTGCGAACCGGCACATAGATTGCTAGTTTGACATAAATCGTTTGGATTGTATATCGATCTGTGCTCCTGGCCTCTACTTGCCGATATTCTTCTGATCCTTCTTCTTCATGGGTTTGGCCGGATCGATAATTAGCAATGTTCTTTCTGTATTAAGCAGATCGATGATGTATGTTTTGTTTTGTCTTCTTGTTTGAGTATATAAGTATATATCTCTTATTACTATATTAGTAATTAATTAAAGATTGGTGATTACCTTCGTAGCGTGGCTGTTGTTTTTATCCATTATTCGTATCCAAATCCACACCTCAAATGGGAGGGTATAAATAGAAAAAAAGTATTTATTAAATAAATGGGAGAGGTATAAATAACCAATTAAGTATGTATAGAATCTAATATAAAATTAATTATCCATTGAGTATGGGTGGGATTGAGCATTGTAAAAAGTGAATAATAATTATTTGGATTTGGATTTGGATATGAATAAGATTGGATTTGTCCATACCCTCTCCATGGACAACCTTACTTCAATTCGGACAATTGTTGTTGTTCTGTGATGCACATGTATCTCATTTTTAAAGCAACTCCAACATACTCTCTATCTCATTTTGTCCCAACAGCCTCGACAAAATAGCAGCTCGCAATCCTCCTCGTCATTCAGCCCCGTCCGCTCGAGATTTTTGGCGAGGCTTTGCGGCTCGCAATCTCACCATGGAGCACGCGAATTGATTCCCCCGCCCCTCTTCCCGCGCCAAATCGGTTCCTCCCACGGTCTTGGCTCGCACCGACTGCGGCTCCGCACCTCCGCGACCGGGAGAGGAGGAGGAGAGGTGAGCCGTCCCCACGGTCGGGAGAGAGGAATAAGAGGGCCGAAGCCACCGCAACTAGGGGAGAGGAAGAGGGGGGACAATCAGAGATCTACTAAAGGAGAAGTGGGGAACAAGGGAGGAAGGGGATCGACCATGCTGTCTTCAGGCGTCCGAGGCGCTGAGTGCGCAGGAGGAGCCCACCCGCGGCCGCTGCATCGCCTTGTACACCTGGTTCTTCCCCATCTCACCCCCTCGTTGCTGAGCTCGGAATCTGAAGGGGAGGAGCCTCGACCCTCGGCTGACGGCGGGTGCGGGGAGTGGAGGTGATCCCGCGCATCGTGGCAGTGGCAGCAAGACACGAGCAGTGCCGCCTCACGCAGGTCCCGCTGCTTCCGTCGCCGGGGCGCCATGGACAACTCCGCCGGTCCCGCCGCTGCGAGAGGAGCCGGCGTCGAGGCCTCTTCCCCTCATCGCGAGAGAGGAGGAACTCACCGCGAGTGGCGTCAGGGGGGAGGAGAGAGGTGGGGAAGAATGTGGAAGAAAGAAAGAAGATAAGCATGATGACATGTGGGGCCCATTGGATATAGAGTTAAGTTTAAGGAGGTTGTTCGATTAACTCCTTATATAGAACTAGCAGTTATGCCCGTGCGTTGCAACGGGTAAAAATATTGGTTGTCGCACTGGCATCTGTCCCGACCACATAGTCACACCGTCAACCCCGCACCTTTCAATCTCATCATCATTCCCACCACATCCGCGCCACCCCATGTCGGTGTTTTAGACCGGCAACCTACTAAGGGGAGTACCCGAAGTAGATGAATGTGACTCGCGAGAGATCGGTAACTCGAAGGAAGAGACACGTGGCACACAATTTAGACGAGGTTCGGGCCGCGAGGTGCGTAATACCCTACGTCCCGTATGCTTTGCGTAGCTACGGATTGATAGGGCACGATTACAAGATGGTGCAATAGTGCGCCGTGAGTTGTATGAGATGAGATTGGATGCCAGAGATCGGTCCCTGCCTCGCCTTATATAGTCCGGGAGGCAGGGTTACAAGTCGGAGTAGGGAGAGAGTACTAATCGAGTACGTCTAGGAGTCCTCTATACAGTGCGGAACATGTACAGCTCCCTAACCGAGTACTACTCCTATGTAGTCCTTGTGCTCCACGCCTTCAGGTGCCGTGTAGCGCAAGCCGGGTAGTCCCAGGGGCCCACCGAGTAGTCAGCCCTGGTACCCACCGAGGTAGTGAGCCCAGGGAGGTCCATACAACAAGCCCCCGAGTACTTTGTAGTCGAGAAGGATAGCTTCAAGTAGTATTGACGGCCTTAACGAGTAGTCCTCAAGCGTCCTTGAGTGCTACAAGTCAAAAGTCCTCAAGAGTAGTCGAAGCATCCCGAGGCTGGAATGTACTCCAGCTGATGTTTGAACAATCTTGAAGCCTTCTCGAGTAGTCCCAAGCGTCCCCGAAAACTGCCTTCGAAGGTCTTCAAAAAATGCCTGTCTTGTCTTGGAGCCGGAGCTGATATGGAGGTGCGATTGCAAAATCGCACTCCATATGGAGTAGCCCCCGAGCCTTAGGTTGAGCCGCAGGCTCTGACTGAGGGTCCATCTGAAGTCTTGGCAAGAAAATCCCGAAAAAATCCGGAGAGAAAAAACTGAAGGACATGTGGCACGGAGCCCCCGAGCCTTGAGTCGAGTACTTCCTCTCGAATTGAAGGGTCATCTTGAAGAATGTGTCCTAAGATGCTCTTGAGACTAGCCGCTTCCCAGGTAGTCGAGTAGAAGTAGCCGAGCCCCCGAGGTGAGGCACGTCGACTAGTAGAATACGAAGGGTCACGCTCAGCCGCTGAGTCAGCCGCGCGTGGACTTGTCCAGCCCGGAGCCGGTTTGACTTATAAATAGAAACCAAAACCCTTAGGGTTTTTTCACCCATTCGAGCCGCAGCCATTCCGTTTCCATCTGAAGCAAATCCACTCCCAGCGCTTGCTGCCGCCGTAGTAGATTCAAGTGCGTCGCCACCCAAAACTTTTAGGGTAGCCCCCGAGCGGATGCGCGTGAAGACGCCCTGCACTTGGAGGATGAAGCCATCACCATCCAAGACGTCGAAAGCCGCCGGGAAGAAGAGGGGCCGCGAAGAGGCCGCCGCGGCTGCTACCGGAGTAGTGCCGCCCATGTCTCCACCGCGGGCTGATCCAAGCCGCGAGTGGAAAAAGTCCAAGGTGAAGACGGAAGATCTGTTGACTCTCCTGAACAGTGGGTTCATCCGGGAGAAGGAGGTCGACATGTGGAGGTCCGCTGCTGGAGATCCATATCCGATGGAGAAAGCCGAAGACGAGATCCCCATGTTCGCGCGGTTCGTGGAGCACGGGCTTGCGCTCCCGGCCAGCGATTTCTTCAAAGGGCTGCTCGGGTACTATGGGATCGAGTACCTGAATCTGAACCCCAACGGCGTCTTCCACACCGCGGTCTTCGTGCACTTCTGCGGAGCCTTCCTTGGGATCAAGCCGCATTGGATCCTATTCCGGAAGTTCTTCCGCGTCAAGCCGCAGCCAAGTGCCACCAACCCAAGGGTAGTCGGAGGAGCCGGCATCCAGTTGAGAGAAGACGTCGCGGAGCAATATCTGGCATACAAGCTCGTTGACTCCAACACTGATTGGAAGACGAGATGGTTCTATATCACGAACCATCACCCCGGCCTGCCGAAGCTGAGCGGGCGGCAGCCCAGGCACCGCGAGTGGTGGAACTCGGAGCCCACCATGCAAGAGGGGATCCAGCTTCCCGAGCTGCTCGCACGCATCAAGGTGCTCAGGGAGGCGGGACTGAGGGCCGAGCACGCGGCCTTCAGTTTCATGAAGCGGAGGGTACAGCCATTGATGGCTCGAGACACCTTAGGCTTCGAGTACACTGGCGACGACGATACGTCGCGGATGCCCGGAGGCGAGCTTGATGACAGCGACACCATCGAGAGGTTGTCGCGGATCTTCAAAGATATGCCGCCGTACACGGCGTGCCCTGTCCAAGAATACTCCGCCGCCCGCCCGCCCATGGAGGTGAGTAGCCGTACTCCCCTTGTCGAGTAGTCATTACTTGGTGTAGTCTTACCGACGTCTTCGTGTCTTGCAGGATGACTTGAAGAAGTTTATCTCCGAGCCGCAGCCACCTCCGAGCGGGATCGAGATCCTGAGGAAGGGAAGGCGAAGGAGCGGTGAGAAGTCGGTGAAGGCGATGACACCGTCATCGTGGAGGACACCACCGTCGACGACGACGAAGACGACGACGACGAGACGTTGCAGGACCGCTTCCAGTTGCGATCGAGGTTTAGCCGTCCAGGCTTGCCTCATGTGCCACTGGTGCGGGACCCCCCGACTAGCCTGGAGGCTAGCCTGGCTGTGCCGCCACAGAAGCCGCGCAACCCCGCCCGGAAGCGGGTGGCAAAGAAGCTTAAGGTCTCAGAGACCACGCCTCAGGAGGTAAGATGTCTTGACTAGAGTAGTTGAGTACCCTTGTACGAGTACTTTTGCTGACGAGTAGTCTGCCTTGTATGCAGGAGGTGCCGCCGACGGAGCCCGTCGAAGAGGGCGACGAAGGCGTGTGGGACACAGTGGGCGAGCCAGCCGGAAGTCGTAGTCCGGCCCCCACTGTTGAGGAGATCTTGGCGCAGCTGGAGCGCCAGCCCCCTGCCCCCCAAGGGAGCACGGAACCCGTAGCCGCCGCCGTTGAAGAGGTGGTGGCTTCAGGAGCACAAGAGAACACTGCGCCGGCCGCCGCTGCTGTGGAGGAGGCGGTAGCCGCAGGGGCGCAAGAGGAGGCGCCCGCCGAGGGTGGACTGGTCGACATCGCCAGCATCCTCGGTGCTCCGGCCGTGACAATTGTCTGGTCGAACTTGTAAGTACCGCATCCTTCCGAGTAGTACTTGTTGTAGTAGTCGATGTTGACTGACGACCAACGCGTGAGTACTTCCCGCGGGGAAATCTACGGATTTGTCCTGGGAGGGGGATGAGCCCTCTTCAGCGGTGGCGGGAGAAGGCGCACCGCCCGCCGAGGGAGTCCGCTCCCGCTGCCCAGGCGGTGCCCGAGCCACCGGCTGCCGAGGCGTCGTTGCCGGAGGCCAGCGTAGTCGAAGGTGAGTACTCTTCTGGAAGCTATAGGGCTCCTCGAGAAGTAGTCGTAGTCGCTGATGCACTCATCTTCTTTTTGACAGGTGCTGAGGCTGAAGGTAGTGACATCCCTGCGGGGGTGCCGATGCAGAAGTCGACACCAGAGGCCTCGGAGGCTGCGGGAGGAACCCCCGAGCCTGCGGAAGAAGTCGTCGTGGAGGCCGCCGTGGCGGCCGGGGGAGAGGGGGTCACCACGTCGCCAGAGGTCGCTCTGGAGGTGGCTATCCGCTCCCCGGAGATCCAGGACGCAGAGCCCATCCGCTCTGCGCCGATGACGGAGGCCACCACGAGTAGTCGTGGCGGGGTAGAGCTGCTCGCAGACGACCTTGTCGAGCCGGCGACGGTGGCCAAGCATCCGGAGGCGATCCGTCAGGCCGAGCAGTGGATGAAGGTAAGCAGCCGTAGCTTCTGAGTAGTCAATCCTCTGTTGTTGAGTACTCGTCTGACATGAGTTGTCTTTGCAGGACATTGCGGAGCGGTCCCGCGTCAAGTCGAGCATGCTGCAAGGATATGGAGACGCGGTGCTCCGAGCCGAGGCGCTGGAAGAGCAACTTGTGAAGTCGCGGAAGCACGCGGCTGCCCTGCAGTCGAAGCTCGACGCCGCCTTCGCCAAATACCACAACGATGTCCAGGAGTTGCAGGCGAAAGGCGACGACTTGGTGCAGAAGAACAAGGGCTTCCGCAACAAGAACAAAGGTACGCCGCTGAGCTTGTCGGGGTACTTGTGGAAGGTCGAGAAGTCCCTGACCCGCTCTACTGTTGCCGTATTGCAGAGCTTGAGGGCCAGGTGGAGCAGCTGAAGTCCTCAGAGACGAGCATGAAGAACCTCTTCTACCGGGAGCAAGAAGCCCGCCAGGTACTCGAGCTCGACTACAAAGAACTTGCCTTCGAGTGCGAGAAGCATATGGAGCTCCGGATTGCCTCTGACCGTGATCTCGTCAACTACTACAAATCCTTGCAGAAGTTGAATGAGGACTGCGAGGCACTGCAGGCCCAGCTGAAGGAGCTTGAAGAAGCCGCACTGCCGATCGCAAGACTCCTGGTGCCGCACCCGGGCGGCCCCAAGATTGCTCCACTGGTGGATCGCCTTAAGGAAGCTCCAAGCCGGCTGGCGGCCTACGTGAAGCACATGGCGAGGTCGATCCCAAGGCAAGTCTTGGCCTTCATGAAGTCGTACTTCCCAAAGGCCCCAGTGGAGGTAGTCGCCGGCGGGGTAGCCGCCAACTGCACCGATGAGCAAGATGCGGAGGCCGCCGGGAGCGAGATGGCTCCCATCGCGGAGCAAGTAGCAGAGAAGCTTAACCTTCAGTAGCCCTGTAATAGATAGCTAGTAGCCAGGGTTGTACAGAAAACAATTGTAATGAATTGCTTAAGTATCAATGAAAGAAAATTTCCAGCAATGAGTACTCGTAGTCGCGATCTCAGAGTGCGGAGCCCCCCATTGCGGAGTGGATGCGAGTAGTAGTACTCGGCTTTAGTGGTCCCGTTGTAGGAAGTAGACAGTAAAGAAGTTGATGAACGATCAAACTTTATTACTGAAGGAGTACACCTGGATGGCCAGGGCCGTAGTTACGAGTAGTCGCTTGGACCGTGAGGCCGCTTATACCGAGTAGAGCCGGAGCGGGTAGCCGCTTACAGCAGTAGATCCGTAGGTAGCCGTGTAGGCTGGATCGTAGATCCGTAGGTAGCCGCATGGGCTGGATCTTGGAGTGTGGTCTCTTAGTAGACCGCTGCTAGAGTCCTTGACGCTCGTCGCAGCCCAGGGTCCGTAGGTAGCCGCACGGGCTGGATCCCGGAGAGGAGAAGTCCGGAGACTGGAGCCATGACCCGGAGGCCGCTTACGGCAAGGGGTGGTGTTGATGTAGTCGTGTAGATTTGAACCCCGGAGTAGTCGTGTAGACTAGGCGTAGAATCGACAGAGTTGGTCGACGTTCCACGAGTTGTTGATGTCTTCGCCTTCAAGTGTCTGAAGGCGGTAGGAACCCGGCCCGGTCACCTTTGCAACGGTGAACGGCCCCTCCCAGGGGGAGCTGAGCTTGTGTAGTCCTTCTGTGTTCTGGATACGGCGGAGGACAAGATCTCCAACGTTGAAGGAGCGTTCCTTCACGTTGCGATCGTGGTAGCGTCGGATACCCTCTAGGTACCTTGCTGATTGGACGAGGGCAGCGCAGCGAGCTTCTTCGAGGCTATCGATGTCAACTCGTCCGTTTGTCTTCCGAGACGCCTTCGTCGTAGTGCTCCACCGCCGGCGAGTTCCATATGACGTCGGCGGGGAGGATTGCTTCGGAGCCGTAGACCGGGGAAGTAAGGGGATTGCCCCGTTGGCTTGGATGGCTGAGTCCGTAGCCCCCAGAGTGCGTTGGGTAGTTCCTTGATCCACTTGCCCCCTTTGGAGTTCGCGGCGTCGTGTAGCCGCTTCTTGAGAGCGTCGAGCACCATCCCATTGGCGCGCTCGACTTGTCCGTTGGCCCGTGGGTGGGCAACTGAGACGTATCAGACGTCGATCCCGCTGTTCTCACAGTACTCCCAGAACTGGTGGTTGTTGAAGTTGGAGCCCAGGTCTGTGATGATGCGGTGGGGTAGTCCGTAGCGGTGCACGAGTTCATCCGGGAAGTCGAGTACTCGTCGACCTTGGGGCATGTGACCGGCTTGACCTCGATCCATTTGGTGAACTTGTCGATAGCCACCGCTCCCCGTTGAATCCTCCTGGCGCGGTTGGCGGTGGCCCAATCATGTCGAGCCCCCGGACAAGCAAAGGGCCAGGTTGGCGGTATGGTGACTAGCTTGTAGGCTGGGACGTGTTGCTGCTTGGCGAAGTATTGACATCCTTGGCACCTTCTGACGAGTTCTTCGGCATCGCCCAGAGCTGTGGGCCAGTAGAAAGCCCGCCGGAAGGCCTTGCTGACCAGCGTGCGTGAGGACGCGTGGTTGCCGCAGACGCCCTTGTGGATCTCCTCCAAGATGTCCTTGCCGTCTTCTCGAGGGACGCACTTCATGAGTACTTCGGAAGATGCGCCCTGCTTGTAGAGCTTGTCTCCGACGAGGACGTAGGACTTGGCGCGGCGGACGAGTTGTTCAGCCGCGCTCTTGTCAGAGGGGACCTTCTGCTCGCTGAGGTAGTCGATGAAGGGTTGCCTCCAGTCCACGTCGATCATCATGACCTCCTGCCCACCGGTGGTGGATGGGCCGGGACGGTGGTCGGTGGCGCCGGCTCGGGATGGATGGCGCGTGAAGCTCGTGGACGAAGACACCCGGCGGCACCGAGCGCGGGTGGATCCAAGCTTCGAGAGGACGTCCGCTGCGACGTTGTTGTCGCGGACGATGTGATGGAACTCGAGACCATAGAACTTGTTCTCGAGCTTGCGGACTTCTAGGCAGTAGGCGTCCATGTTCTCCTTGTTGCAGTCCCAGGACTTGTTGACTTGGTTGATGACCACTGCGGAGTCGCCGTAGACTAGTAGTCGCTTGATGCCCAGTGAAGCCGCGAGACGGAGCCCGTGTAGGAGGGCTTCGTACTCGGCTTCGTTGTTTGAGACCTCCCAGAAGATCTGCAGGACGTATTTGAGTTGTTCGCCCGTTGGAGAGATCAGAAGTACCCCTGCACCTGCGCCCTCGAGGTTGAGTGAGCCGTCAAAGTACATCACCCAATGCTCTGGTCGCACGGTGGGAGTAGGTAGCTGGTTCTCCCGCCACTCTGCCATAAAGTCGACTAGCGCTTGCGACTTGATGGCTGTGCATGGCTTGAAGTCGATAGTGAGGGCGCCGAGCTCGACAGCCCACTTGGAGATTCTTCCAGTAGCATCTTGGTTCCGCAGGATGTCGCCGAGCGGGTAGTCGGTGACGACGGAGATCGAGTACTGCTGGAAGTAGTGTCGTAGCTTCCGCGAGGTGATGAGTACTGCGTACAGTAGCTTCTGCACGGGCTGATAGAGGGCCTTGAACTCTGATAGAACCTCGCTGACGAAGTAGACTGGGCGCTGAACTGGGTAGGCGTGGCCGTCTTCTTGCCGCTCGACAACGACGGCAGTACTCACCATGTGAGCAGTCGCAGCTAGGTAGAGCAGTAGCTGCTCGCCCTTGTGGGTAGCCGTGAGGACCGGTGGCTTTGATAGGAAGTCCTTGAGCTGGGCAAGGGCTTGATCCGCCTCTGGAGTCCACACGAACTTCTCTTGATGCTTGAGTAATTTGAAGAAGGGGAGTCCCCGTTCTCCTAGCCTCGAGATGAATCTGTTCAGCGCCGCCATGCACCCTGTCAGCTTCTGGACATCTTTGATGCTCGTGGGAGCTTTCATGCTGGTGATGGTGGAGATCTTCTCGGGGTTGGCTTCGATGCCGCGCTGGCTGGTGATGAAGCCGAGTAGTTTGCCCGAAGGGACGCCGAAGACGCACTTGTTCGGGTTGAGCTTCCAGCGGTACTCGCGCAGTGATGCGAAGGTCTCTTCAAGTTCGTCGATGAGGGTATTGGAATCCCTGGTCTTGACCACCACGTCATCCACGTAGGCCTCGACGTTCTTATTGAGCTGCCTCTTGAAGCAGGCCTGGATAGCTCGTTGGTAGGTAGCGCCGGCGTTCTTCAACCCGAAGGACATGGTCGTGTAGCAATACGCACCAAACGAGGTGATGAACGCGGTCTTCTCCTGGTCTTCTTCCTTGATCGCGATCTGGTGGTACCCGGAGTAGCGGTCGAGGAAGCGAGAGCGGGTCGCGGCCCCGCCGTGGAGTCGATGACTTGATCAATCCGCGGCAACCCGAAGGGGTCCTCGGGGGCGGTGCTTGTTGAGGTCGGTGTAGTCGACGCACATCCTCCACTCGTTCGAGTTCTTCTTGCGGACGAGGACGGGGTTGGCGAGCCACTCGGGATGGAAGACTTCTCCGATGAAGCCACCGCGAGTAGTTTGGCGAGTTCCTTCTTGATGGCGTCTCGTCCGCCGGCGGCGAAGCGTCGGAGGTGTTGTCGCTTGGGGGGTGGCCTTAGGATCGACGTTGAGGCGGTGCTCAATCGGCTCCCCGGGCACTCCGGCATGTCCGTCGGCTTCCACGCGAAGATGTCGCGGTTAGCCCGAAGGAAGCTGACGAGCGCGTCTTCCTATTTGGGGTCGAGGCCTGCCCCGATGGTGGTGGTCTTGCTGGGGTCGCCTGTTCCAAGGTCGACCGTCTTGACGAGTACCTCCTCAGGTGGCTGAGGCTTGTTGGTGCTGTCAGACTTCTCTGGGATGTCGAGTTCACTTGTGGCAAGCTTCTTCGACGTAGGGTAGACCTCCATCATCGCGTTGGGTACTTGATTTGTGGAGGCGATCTCCACGGCTTCTGTGTCGCGGTCGTGGGAGATCTTCGTGTCCCCTTGGAGGGAGAGTACGGCGCTCGGGGTTGGCATTTTGAGTACCAAGTAGGTGTAGTGGGGCACCGCCATGAACTTGGCGATGGCCGGTCTGCCGAGGATGGCGTGGTAGGAGGTCTCGAAGTCCGCGACCTCGAACTTGATGTACTCGGTACGGTAGTTGTCCCGAGACGCCCCGAAGGTAACTGGCAGGACCACTGAGCCCAGTGGGATAGCCGCGTTGCCGGGGACGATGCCGTAGAAGGGCGTGTTGCTCTTAGTGAGCATATGGGTGATGTCGAGCTTCATTTTCTTCAAGGTCTTGGTGAAAAGGACGTTGAGCCCGCTTCCACCGTCGATGAGCACCTTGTTGAGCTTGGAGCCCGCCACCACTGGCTTCAGGACGAGGGGGAACCGTCCTGGTTCAGAGAAGCTAGTCCATTGGTCCGCGCGGGAGAAGGTGATGGGTACCTCCGACCACCTGAGAGGGGTCGGGACCGCTGGTTCAATGGACATCACTTCACGACGGGTAGCCTTCTGCTCCCGCCTGCTGGGCAATCCGCCGAAGAGGACGTTGACGGTCTTGTCGGGCTCCTGGAAGTCGTTGTTGTCGCCGTCCTTCTTCTTGCCCTTCTGGTCATGAGGGTGCGGTGGCTCTGGCGTCTCCTTGAGTGCATGCCTGAGTTGGTAGCACTGCTCGGTGGTGTGGTTGCCATTTGGATGCCACAGGCACTTCTCCTTCAGCAGGTCTTTGAAACCGCCGGAGTTCTTCTTCGAGTTCCCTTTCGCAGGGCGCTGGATAGCCGCGACAGTGTTGTCTGGCTTGCGCTTGCGGTTGGGACCCGAGTAGTAGTTGTTGTTGTTATTGTTGCGGCCGCCTTGGTTTGCGTTGCGCGCCGCCGCCGCCCGGTTCTCGCTTGGTCTTGCCACGGATGGCGTCGTACTTGGCGTTGGCCTTGTCTTCTTCATCCGCCCAGGACGTGATCATGTCCTTGAGGTGGGGGATGGACCTGGGGCGGCGACGACCGAAGTCTTCGAAGGTGCGGCGGTGGTAGAGACCGTCTTGGAAGAGGTCGATGACCTCCTTGTCGGTGACGTCGACGACGGTAGCGCGCTTGTCGAAAAAGCGGCGCATGTACTTGCGGAGGGTCTCGCCTTGTTCCTGCTTGATCATGGCCAGGTCCATGCGAGTACCCGATCGGCCCATGGCGCCCACGAAGTTGCTTGTGAACTGCTCCTTCAGCTGGTCCCACTTGTCGATTGAGTGCTTATCCAGCGACTCGAGCCAAGTGAGTGGTGCTTGGTCCAGGCAGAAGGGGAAGTAGAGGCACTTGGTGTCGCTGTTGCCGCCAGCATTCTCGATGGAAAGAGCGTAGCACCTGAGCCACTGGATGGGATCCTGCTTCGCATCGTACTTGGTGATCCCCAAAGGCTTGAACTTGTCGGGGAGAAGCAAGTTGCGAAGTCGAGGTGAGAAGGCGGGGAAGCCGTCGCCTTCAGCGGCAGTGGTCGACTTCTTCCGCCGCAGCTCCTCAATCTTCTGGCGGGCGTCGTAGCCGCCCGCGAGGCGCCGCAGGCGTGGTCGTTCACGTGGCCTCGGCCGCCGCGGCCGCCGCCGCCTCCGGCCCTCCCGTTGGCCTCATGGTTGGAGGCCGCCGCCGTCGCTGCCGCCACCGTCGGGATCGTTGCCGCCCCCGCCGGTCGGAGCACGGTGAGGGACGACTTCTCGGTTGCTGTGGTCGCGCAATGAAGGTCCGCCGGCATTGGAGCGACGACGGTTTGGCTCGGCTGGGAGGTCAGCTCGAGTACGGTTGGGACCGTTGTTGGCGCTGCGACTTGTAGCTTCGTTGTCGCGGTGCCTGGCTGGGGAAGGTTGGTTGACTCTGTTGTCGACCCGCATGAAGTAGGCATCTTCAGCGAGTTTGGCGATGACCTCTCCAGCGCGTATGCCCTGGGCCTGGCGTGCGATCGCTGTGATCGACATGAGGCACTGCTCAGGGGTAGTGTGTACTCTGCTTTCGACCGCCTCGAGAGCTTTCGCAAGGTTGCGGACGGGGAAGTTGTCGCGGAGGCACCGGCGGCGTTCGCTGCGTTTCCGGTTACGCTCACGTCGAGCGTCTCTGTTGGCGGTGGTCTCGTCTGCCGGAGCATCAGCAGAGAGCTCATCGGAGGAGATGTCTTCCAGGTACTTGTCCTGAGTCGTGCCTGAAGGCCCTGGGGTGTCGCCAGCAGCCATGAAGACTTGGCGATCGGGGGTACCAAGGCTGGACTCGGAGGGTGCCACCTCAGTTGGTGTGTTTGAGTCAGCCCGGGCTAGGGGTGTTCCCTCCTGGAACGGTAGCGAGTCGATGTAGGCGACGTAGCGTGAGTCTCCCTTTATCAGGTCAGCAGGCTTGCAGTCTGGCCAGTAGACATATCTCCCAGCCGGCGTGGATGTTATAACCAGCCCAGAGGCTGGCCCTGACAAGGGAAGCTCGGTGGAGTTGTCCTTGGATTCGGGCTTCTTGGGGTCCGACCCGAAGTCGAACTCGTAATCCGGGTTCGAGTAGAACTCGGCGAGAGGGCCGGAGTCCGAAGCGCGATCGGGGGTGGCGTCGCAGTCCGAGTTGTACTCGAGCACGGGCTCCTTGCGGCCGCGCGCGAAGTGGGAGCCCCGTGCGGGCCCGGCTGAGGATGCGGGGGCCACGCGCGGAGCGCTCGCGAGGTGAGGGGACCGCCTGCGATGGATGAGTAGCCGGCTCGCATGCGATGGCCCATGGCGACGTCGAGTTCGTGTTGGAAGCGGACTCGAGCTCGAAGTCAGCGTGGTGGTTGAAGAGCGAAATTTCGCCGAACTTACCGGCGAGTTCGCCTGTGACAACTTCGGGAAGCGTAACAAAGCCTGTCTTCGAGTCGGGCTGCATGGTTAGGCGACGCTGGAAGGAGCCCGCGCCGTCAGCAGTGCAGACCCAGGCGCCGAACACGAAGGTGTCGCCGCGGTTGAAGGCGACGGTTGGCTTGAAGTAGACTGGAGCCGTCGAGTTCGCCATGTGATCTCGGGCGAGAGCCCCTACCTGGCGCGCCAGCTGTCGGTGTTTTAGACCGGCAACCTACTAAGGGGAGTACCCGAAGTAGATGAATGTGACTCGCCGAGATCGGTAACTCGAAGGAAGAGACACGTGGCACACAATTTAGATAGGTTCGGGCCGCGAGGTGCGTAATACCCTACGTCCTGTATGCTGCGTAGCTCTGGATTGATAGGGCACGATTACAAGATGGTGCAATAGTGCGCCGTGAGTTGTATGAGATGAGATTGGATGCCGTAGATCGGTCCCCCGCTCGCCTTATATAGTCCGGGAGGCAGGGTTACAAGTCGGAGTAGGGAGAGAGTACTAATCGAGTACGTCTAGGAGTCCTCTATACAGTGCGGAACATGTACAGCTCCCTAACCGAGTACTACTCCTGTGTAGTCCTTGTGCTCCACGCCTTCAGGTGCCGTGTAGCGCAAGCCGGGTAGTCCCAGTGGCCCACCAAGTAGTCAGCCCTGGTACCCACCGAGGTAGTGGGCCCAGGGAGGTCCATACGACACCCAATCTCGCTTGCCGTTTCCGTGCCTCCCAAACCTCACTGTCATCTGTTTGACATCAGCTTCTCCAGTCGTGTTGTTGTTCTCATTGTGCACGCACCATCCCGACTTTGCATATTGTAATATGTGTCGTCATCTGCTCACCTCAACTCAGTCGTAATTTCCCTTGCCTCTCGAGCTTTGCCGACGTCTAACCGAATTCTCCTTTCACACGTCGTCATTCCCATCGCGCACACAGCACACTATCGTTTGCCTCACAACCATGTTGACGTCCACCCGGATCGTGTCATCATCCCTGCATCCCTGCCGTCACAGTCATACCCGCGTCACCGATGTTGCTCGCGTCGTCCGTCCCAAACTCACCTTTTTGGGACGTGTCGTTATCCCACTGCCCGCATGCCTTGTCTGGTCCACGTCATCCTATCTCACCTTTCTTCCGAAATCATTGTCATCAGTCCAACCTCACCTTCCCTGATCGTGCCATTGTGCCCATCACATGCATCACACCCCGATCTCGTGTACCGTCATTCGTGCCTTTTAGCCTTATTGTCATCTACCCTGGCCAGAACGTCAAACCACCTTCTCGATCATACCATCGTATCCGCCTTCCCAGCCTCACCGTCACACCCGCGCCTTCTCGACCTCGGTCGTGGTCATCCACCTCGATCTCACCTTTTCCCATCTCATAGTTATTCTCACTGCCCGCGCAAGCATAGTTAGTGTAATGGTAATTGCCTATTATTGTGCCTGATTCATTACGAAAATAGTGAAAGAATTTTTTTTAAAAAATCAACGACGATAAGAAACAAAATACTTTAATATTATACAACTATAGATATAACTTTTTCCTTATTCATCTGTATATTTTTGTTCTCTATATCTTTTTACTTTTTTTTCTCCCACGTATATTTATTTCTCCTTTGTTATCTAATTCGTTACAGTCGCATCCCAGTATACCACATGTTCGAGAGCAAGCAATGCATCCAACCTTATCCTTTCCCCCATTCTTTTTTTCCTGCCGCCGCATACCACACTTCACGAGCAAGTAGCGCCTCGCTCCGGTGGCCAGCTATGCTGCTGGCCTTGCCCGACCGTGCTACTCCCTTGCTGTCAATCCGTTCTGTCCCAGCCCGACGCCACGGTGGCCTGCTGCAGCCGGTGGTGACGCTGCCAGATCTTGCCACCAGCTTTGACTTGCACGTGATGGCCTGTCCCGGCTAGTAGGAGGGAGTCCCCCACCACCTCATGCTCCCACAAGGTTCGCTTCACTTCCAGGCCAAGGTCTTTGTCGTCGTGCCACCATCCTCACCATAGCCTCCGGCGGGGTTTGTGGAGGAAGAGCAGGTGCATCGGTGTCCAGTCGGAACTTCTTTTTACATCATGTTTGACTTTGATCGTTTCCAATCGACGATGTCTTCGTTTTCTATTCTAATTGGGACTTCGAGTTCTTTGATTTCGATTTTGATTCGTTCTCTCATGCGTTGCAACGAGAAGAGGATCTGCCATGGAGATGGATCCGAAGGAGGGAGATGTCCTTTGACAAGTGGGACCCACCTGTCGGGCCGGACGAAAATTGAGGGCAGAAATAGTCCTTGCTTTGATATTAGGTAGAGATTATAAAGTTTTCTATTTTTAAAAAAGCTATAAATCTTCCTTGCTTTAATATTAGGTAGAGATTAAAAAAGCTATTTAGCTAAGAAATAAAGAGTTTGTTGGAGTTGTTGTCAGTATATATATACTGTTTTGCTATAGTGCACCTGGGTGCATTCTGTATAGAGAATGCACCCACCCTTGTTGCAACTAGGTCTTGTCCAGTTGCAACTGGAGCTCATTCTGGTTGTAATTTGTTCACATCGGGTTGCAATTAGGAGTCTAGTTGCAATTGGTTCGTGTCCAATTGCAACGGAGTCAGATTTGTTATAATTAGTTCCGTCGAGTTGCAATTAGTGTAGTGTCACAGTTGCAATCGGTTACTCTCTTTGTTGCAAGCCGGTTCGCGCCTAGTTGCGGCTCGGTGGTCTACTTGCAATTGGTTCTCGTTGAGTTGCAATTGGTCCGTCAAGTTGCAATTGGTTTACGTCGAGTTGCAATTGGTCCGTCAAGTTGCAATTGGTTCACGTCGAGTTGCAATTGGTCCGTCTAGTTGCAATTGGTTAATCTGCGGAGTTGCAACCGCAGGGTCTCTGCATTTGTTATACAGAATGCACCCGGGTGCATTTTAGTATCACCATATATATAACGGTTTCTCAGCATTGTTGGCTTTCGTTACCCTCTAGCGTTAATCTCACGGTAGCTCTCATCTTCGTGAACGCAATGTGCGCGTCCGCCGCCCGGTCGTAGAGTACAGACACGCGTGCACGTTTGTTGCCATCGCGGCCGTACACAGTACAACCTCGGTCTGCTGCCGGTGTCCTTATCAAGAGACGTTTGTCCCCGGTAAACGATTCAAAGGCGTGATCGAAACCGAGTCGGACAAACTCCAGCCAAGAGACGCAGATCGACTGGACGATGGAGAACATCTATCTCATAGTCTCATGTACTTATAGCGTGGCATGAAACCAACTCATCAAGGCCGAGGGCTGATAACAAGGCGCTGGTAGTACGTCGAGTTTCGGCGAGCTCCATCGGAAAGGCGTCGGCGGCGACGGTCTGACCTGAACCAGCTGCTCTCGGCCGCCCGCCCACTCGATGGCAACCAGCATGAAGGGCGGGGCGGCGGAGGTGGTCACCACGGTGGCGGCGGCGGCGGAGGAGGAGCAGGAGGAGTTCAACCACACGCTGTCGTTCAAGGGGAACCTCGCCGTGAGCGTCTGCGTGGCGTGCCTGGCCGGCCTCGCCATGTGCTCCGAGGTCGGGCCGGTCATGGCCGCGTGCAGCGCCGGCCTGGCCGGCGCCGCCTCCTTCGGCTGGGGCGTGTATCTCGGCGGGGTGCCGCCGGAATGCGACGATTATCACTGACGCCGACACAGCCGCAACGACGAACGGCAGCATGCACGCGTCTCCTCGCCTACAGGCTGCAGCTTTGCTCCGACGAGTTCAGAGTTCTTTAGCATCGGTTGTGTGATGATAGCAGGAGCTAGCTGTGCTTGTATAGATTTTCTTTTCAGTTTCCAAATTTCTTCTACGTGTTCTTAATTGTCTCGATCCGGTATCGAAAGATGACGAATCATCATGTAACGTTTTTTGTTCTTGCAAAGCGCAACGTGCTCTGCTCCTCGCGCGAGCGTGTCCTCTGCTTCTTCCAGCTGCTATACGTCGTTAAACTCGATCAACTGTAAGCGCGGTACAAGCAAATAAAAAAAGCCACCTTTTAAACACCGTTTGCACGTTAATTAACCGGTGACGTGGCGGCGGGAGTAGCTCGGCCGGATTGACCGAGTGCCTCGTCGACACAGTCGCGCGGGCCGCGGAGGTCCGTACTCCGTAGGCTTCGTTTGGATAGGCGTGTGTTGACGGGTACCGGACGTGAAACCCCGTCCACAGGGGAAGTAGACCCACGCCGTGGGAAAATCCACGCCACGCCTTAAAATTGCATTTGGCAAAGTGGGGGTTGGAACGATTCCGATCCGAAACCATTCAAACCACGTGTGTATCGCTCCGCACCGCTTCAGGTCGGGAACGAGTTCCCCCATCGCTGCTCGCTTCGCTCCCGATAGAAGGCGCCGCCGCCGCCACCTCTCCACTACCTCGAAGGCGACGCGGCCGCCACCATTCCATCGTTGCACCGCCGGCGAGCCCGACCACAACGAGCAGGTACGCGGTACGCCTCCTCCTCATCCCCTCCCTCAATCTCCTCCATCTCATCCCCTCCACAGTCCTTTTTTTTTTCTTGCTAGGTTTCGTCAGGCAATAGCGGTGACGGCGACGGCGGCAGCGGCAGCGGCGACTTATACTCAAACTCCGGTCTCGATTCGGCTCCTCCAGGTGCATATCCCCCTCCTCCTCTCCCCTCTCCTCCTACTCCCTTGTTGCTAGGTTAACCACATGCTCATGTTGTGAGGACCGAACTGATTTGGCTCACAATCGCAACATGGAGAGGAATAAAATCAACAAGACAACAAGAGCGCACATGAGATAGCCGGGATAGGATTCTGTAGTTCAATGAATTGATAGGAAAAACAGCAGAGATTCTTGATACAACCGCCACCGGCGAGGCGACGATGAACTATAGCTAATTCCTAAACCTAACTTAGAGTCTTCCTCCTTCGATACCTGTCTCTTCCTTGCTGCCCAGCTAAAGTAGTTCAATTGCAGTAAAAATAAATATTATATAGCAGTAACAGTAACTAGTAGAAATAAGTATGGTTGGATGTTGGAAGCGATGACGGCTCAAGACTTTCCTCATCATGTAATTTATTTGTCTCAGGCATTGATACTGCCACGAACAAAGTTGTTGTAACGAATTAATTAATTCTCAATAGCTGCAAGAACCAAAACTATTACAGTTTCGTTTCTTTAGGTACTGAAACATACCAACATAATCAATTGCTCACATAACGACGTCCTTTATGTTTGTTTGATTTCAATTGGATTTTATAACCTGGAGCATTCTTCATTTACAGAACTTGGATACTATATTCAGCTTGAATTTGTGCCAGTCATACAATTGAAAATCAGTCATACAATTGGAAGTCAATCAACAGTACTACTCATCGAGAGCTTGTTGCATTTACTAGAATGATGACTAAGATTAAGACACTAAAATTGAATGGACGACCCTCACATTTTGTTTCTTCTCTCATTATTCTGACTGCTCATATGTTCCTTTTTGTCAATCTGTACAATAAGAGAATCAGGAGTGTATTCTGTCCAGAAGCATATCACATTGACAAACGTCAAGAAGTCGTTTTGAAAGTCTCACTTTCAAAACCATAACTAGGTGAGCTGTTGCAACATACATAGCACCTGCTGATTTTAGGCTCGTCTGATTTTTGCTGTACATTTCTTAAGTGTCGAGTTATGCTTAGATGTATGCTGATGCAATTCTCTTGAACTGGTTTTGACCATTATTTTCCTAGGGTCAGTTAAGAGTATTTGCATTAGTCAACAACCACAATGCTATTGTTTATCTACTTGCATTTATCTTTGATCTTTCTTGGTATCCTTGTATCCAGTGGATTCTTTGTTGCTTGGACACACAATTGGCAGAGTTGTACACAATTACCCTTATCCCATTGTCATTTTATTTATTGTAGGCCATTACTGCCCATGGTTCAGAGAGCAATAGAGTACATTGATTTGACACCCTGGCATGGACACACACATTGAGGCTTTTTCCATCCTGATAATTCTCTATTCCTTTAAGATTTATCGAATTCATGCATTATATGTCAAGATTCAGAGAGCAAGGTTGATTGATTCACAGACTTGCAAAAATCAAAGAGGAGCAGGGAAAGATCGATGAGGCTGCTGATTTGATGCAAGAAGTTGCTGCAAGTTCTCACTGCATGCACTAGATGACTAGAATAGAGGACATGTAGTTCCATAATCTGTGACAAAGTTTCTGTCATTCTAGTACCGTGACATGCAGTTCCTGGTCATGGACTGACAAGCTGTTTATCAGGTTGAAACATTTGGCTCTATGGCAATGACTGAAAGTTAGGTAGTTGGCTCTATGGCTTTATCATGTCACTCCTAGATTATAGTGGGTAGTTTATCCAATTGGAGCTTCTAGTTTTTCAGTTCCGCAGTTAGATTTATTTGCTTTGTTGAACATATGGTGTTTATTACTTCTTGCATTCACTTTTTCCCTGTAAAATTGTCCTTTTATATTCTGGTTATCCCCAGTGTATGTCCATGCACTAATTGGTTTGGGCAAAATATGAATTCTTTGGTGCTCATGTGCTGGATTGAAAGTAGTATATGCTTTGCTATTTGCTTTATCAACAGTCCAAATTGGAGCTGAAAGTTGTTGAAGATGGTATTCAATTCAAGACAAGATAACAGAGTTGACTGTAGAGTGTTGATTCCCAGACTCGGTGTTGGTTATGAGAGATTCAACTATATGTAGATCGTGTTTAGTTGCTTAAGAGCTGGTTTATTTTAGTCAATTTCGTGAGGAATTTAACAATGTTTCATTATGTCAGATTTTAAGGATATGTGTACAATTTTTTGAAATTTTATCTGTGTTTAATTTTGTAAGAGTAATAGTATTGTATGATTTTAAAAAACATTTTACATTTTTCGATTTTGTCCTATTTTTCGATTTTATACCTATTTTTATCTTATTTTATCCTATTAGTAGAAGCAACCCAGGTGGCCGAGTCCCAAGCGAACCACGTGAAGCCAAACCAAAGAAGAGTTCACCCCCTGTCCTCGGATCGAACCCACACGTGGGTTGGGTGGTGGAGGTGGAATCACCCAATCCACCCGTGGAACCTATCACCTAGGGGTTGGAATCCCAATATGCCAAACGAAGCCGTAGGTGCAACATATCTTTCCAGACGAACCGAGCAAGAAGGGGCGCGTTTGGGACGGTGGCTTTGGGGCTCGGCTGCGCCCGCCAGAGCGCAAATTCGTTTTTGGCGTCGTTTTTATCTCCATCGGCCTGGCTCACACAGTCCTCAATGCAGTCTGTAGCTCGGCTCAACTGCTACGTCAAAATCTGACGTAGCAAAATGGCTCGGTCGAGTGGAGCGTGTGTGGGCGCTCATGGGGAGATGGCCTCACCTCCCAGCCCATCCTCTCTCGCCCACCCCAACATCTTCTCCCTCCTCGTGCAATGGAGGTACCGCTCCGCCCCGCCCCGCATTGGGACAGGGGCACAACGTCGGCGAGCAGAGGAGGTGGGCGTCGCTCCGTCCCTCACCTCGCATGTGGGTGCCAACGACCGCCTCGTCCTGGTGGAGTCCGCAATGGGCTCCGCGGCCCGTGGCTCATGGTGGCGCCGCAGGTGGGGAGGGGCGCCTCCCGCCGACCGTCCATGGTCCACACCTCCCTTCCCTTGTTGGTGGAGGCGCTGGCGCCCCCTGGATCTCGAGCGGTGGCCGCGGTTGGGGAGATCCAGCGACGACCGTGGCGACGGCTCGAGCCCTCTGGCCAGTGACCGCGACCGGCGGTAGACCTCGAGCGAGGCGAGGTGAGGGACGCCCTCTGGTGGCGCGAGCTTGAGCTTGGTGACGGCTATTGGCACGGAACGCCCCAGAAGTGTTCGATGAAATGTCCCTAAGAAGTGAATAGTGGTAAGGCTACCAATCTGAGGCCAAGGTCACCGTATCAATCTGTGCAAGCAATTGCCAAACACAATCTCTATGGAGCCGAGCTCCAGTGACAAGTTGCCAAACACGAGCACCTGTGCCGTTTGAACCCGACTCTAGCCGACCATGCCATGGCCAGCGGACCAGGCCAGCCTGGTACACCCTCCCAAACACGACCAAGAGGTCTAGAGCTAGCTCGTATACCGAGGAGGCGTCGCGGTCGCGGCGCGCGTCATCGTCGTCGTCCTCCAAGAGCGACGTCGCGATGACAAGGCTGCTGCTGGGCGGCCTGGTGGCGTGCCTGGTGGGCGCCGCCCTCTTCTTCTTCGTGCCGTGGGCCGCCGCGGTGGCCCGGCGCCGGGAGATCATGATCATCACGCCGTGGATCTGGATCGCCGCCGCCGCGTGCTTCTTTGCGGTCCTTCTGCTGCTGCTCTGCGGCGCCTCCGCCTTGAACGTGACCGCGCAGGCGCACGAGGAAGATTCACTGGCGGAACTACCAGCTGGCCTTTGTCGTCGCAAACCCACCGCTGCCTGGCGGAGCCGCGGTCCGCGAGCAACCGCCGGTTGCCCAGCACCACCACTAGGAGCCTCCTCCTCGGACTACCACAGCAGAGGATCCCGGGGTCAGCGAGGAGACGACGACGTCGCGGACGTCCATGAACATGGGCCGGCAGCTCCTTGTTGTTTCTGACCCACCTCCTGGAGACATGGCGACAAGTGATGAGCTGCAGGAAGACCGGAAGCCTCCTCGACCTCCGACGACCCCCAGTCCCAGACGGACGGCACGGCCCAGGCAACCGTCGCGGCGCTACAGCACCAGGGAATGGGAGCTCTGATCGTTCTGTCTTCTGTGTTGCAGCTTGCAACGGGACGACGGCAAGAGAGCGTATGTGCTCGTACAGGCTGCATTCGATCTTGACACTACCACAAACACGGACGCCTATTGGACAGATGAATGCGTACGACATACTATGCTGAAATATTTTCAGATTGTGTGGTACGCAGAAAACTCCCGGAAGCTGGAACAACAGGCTTGGCAAGGAATTGTGTGCAAGAGCCTGGAGGTACGACCGGATTATCCGAAAGCCTTTAGAGAATTTTTGGCTGTGGTTCATATTGTGTGAGAGGCTGAGAGCCTTTCTTCAGAACACTAGAACATTCGGCGCACGTTGCGCGCCCTACTGTTTGAACAATCAAATGCATGCAAATGAAATACAGAAACTGCATTTGCGCCCTATCGTAAACAAAACTATGACCAACCAAGACATAAAACGTCTATATACAAAGTGTATGAAAAGAAGAAACAAATGCACCCCAAAATCTCGACAAACTCCAGTTCATACAACAACTAAATTCTGTCCCTTTAAGCGTCAGATGTTCTTTGATTACACAATTTGCAGTACATAGCATGCACTTCAATTTGTAGTTGTAGTTTGCTTATATCATTTTACAAAAGCAAAACAACCAAACCGACACTGCTTTTCAGTAGTACAGAATACAGAAGTAAAAAAATAAAAGTACATTTTGAGCTCATTTACATCATCTAGTTGTGCCTTGTGCTTCTTGTTCTTGGGCTTGCAAACATCATAGTGCACTTCATGGTGATCGAAATTCACTGCCTACCTGAGCTCTCCCCCTTCCATGACTTTTCTCCACACAATCAAATAATTTGGTAGGCAGGTCCGCTGACATGACAACTACTATTCATCTATCAACAACCTAATAACTTTCATGATCATATTTGCAATAAGACTGCTTTTTATAAAGCTTAGCACACAAATTTTTACATAAAGCATTTCAGTTCCTAAGTTTAGTGTTTCATGTACCACAGGTGGATGACTGATACTGCATGTCTCTTTAGTCTTTGCTGAGTGAAATTATCTGGGCTACAGAGGCATCAACAAACTTTTTTGGTGTACACCTGTGTATGCCTCTAAGCCTCTTGGAACTGGGAAAACATCCAATTGCACAAAAACAAAAGAACAAAGTATAAAATTTTGAAAGGTGTGTAGCATAGCCAAAATAGAGGAGCAGTGTATACTTTGCAATGTCACAAAGAAAATCACCTGCTTGCATAACTTGTCATAACAGCCAATAGCTTAATTTAAATACCAGATTGCATCACATTTTATCGACCAATTATATTCGATCAATAGACAGCTAAAAATGTAGGTAGTTCGATAGAACATAACAGGTACCAACGTAGTTTCACAAATTGGTAGCTTGGACACTCTGTAAAACTGTAAAAGAAAATACCAGAGCATATAGTATCTATTTTGTAACTTATGTAACGTTGACTAAACTCAACTTATGTAACATATTTGACACCAACACATATTGTTCATCAGACTCAGAAAGCTTTAGGTAAGAAAAAAGTAAGCACAATATAAGTTCTGTAATCACAAAAATTTATTAATCTTTTAGGATGCCATCATCATTGAGATACGTCATATTATACAGAACTCCTCTATGGTCTAAAACTCCCACATCTGATGGGTCACATGTCCAACTGGTGGGCACACCCTCAACAGAATTATTTAGTATACTCAACACAGATAGTCTAGTAACACAATACATTCCGAGCTTTGCTAGTTCACAGCCAAATCTCAAATTAAGTATATAAATTGTTTTATGTGATTCCTTCTACATAAGATGAATCTAATAACCAGGAAGACAACTGCAAAACTAATAACCTAGATGAATGCAGGTACTTACTCCATAAGCAATGCTTGCGGCCATCCATGAAACAGTCGTGTCGCAACTGCTGATCACTGCATAGTCGACGCGCGCGCCTGGCTGCGCCACCACGACACCACTGCTTGCCCAGCCGCCGCCTGTGCCACCTTGCCCTGCATCTCCATAGACGAAGCACCTCCATACCACCACCTCCAAGAGCTGGCAAACAATTGAGAAGAGAAAGGTCCATGAAACGGTCGTGTCGCAACTGCTGATCACTGCATAGTCGACGTGCGCGCCTGGTTGCGCCACCACGACACCACTGCTTGCTCAGCCGCCGCCTGTGCCACCTTGCCCTGCATCTCCATAGCCGAAGCACCTCCATACCACCACCTCCAAGAGCTGGCAAACAATTGAGAAGAGAAAGAGATAAGGGATAACAAGGCGTACCTAGCAATGGAGGAAGAGGAAAAGGAGCAGAGCAGAGCAGAGGAAGAGGGAATCCAGCCGGTGGATGAGTAGAGAAGCATACGAGACTCCTTGTAGGTGCCCCTGCAGTAGATCTCGAAGGCAGTGCCCTTGCAGTAAATCAGCCGAAGCCCAGTAATTACCATTTCAATGTCAAAAATACCCACCATCACAAATATGGGTGCACATTTATATTGTAGAATCATGCCGGTACTCACATTGTCTCAGAAAAATTGCTTGAACTGCTCCTAAGCTCTTCAAGGCAAGGTGGCGGAGCTGTGAGGCTTTGTGGCCAGGGAAGCAATTCACTGCCTTTAACCTAGTTAACTCCTAGTTAGGCAAAAGAACATGCCAAATAAGAATGTCAGTGTCTAAACTAAAAGGGTGATTAACACCTGAGATATTCAGTGCAAAATGCATAGAACAATGCTGAAATTTTAAATTTCCTAAAGAAAACATGCAAGGCAAATCGTTGATCAATAGTTCAGAACCATATCATGCATCCTGGAACTCAATCCAAATATACAATATAGTGCTATAACTTTTAGACTACATATGTCGGTTCAGCAAGGGCATAACATGCTCCTTTGGGTGCTGCCTGCCTCCTCCAGGAAGCTTTGCCACTTTGCCAGGTCTGCAATGCATGGGCACCAGCTTTGCTCAAGCCACCAGTGTCATTGGAAATGAAACACAAGAATCAAATCAAATCGAATAGAATGTACAACAGGACCTGAGGGCGCGCGTGGCATCGTGGTCAGCCGGGAGCTCTCGCCTGTGCAGCGCTCCCCGCGTGGGGTCGTGGCCGGCGGGAGTGCTCGCCGGCGCGGCCCCCGCTCGCCACTCCGGGGCTGCCTCGGCCGGATCCGCACCTCCGAGAGGGCGGGCCGCGGGAGCGGCGGCGGTGGAGGAGAGCCGGTGGGGAGGCGGGAGTGCTCGCCGGCGCGCGCCCCCGCTCGCCGCTCCGGGGCCGCCTCGGGCCGGATCCGCACCTCCGAGAGGGGCGGGCCGGCGGGAGCGGCAGCGGTGGAGGAGAGCCGGTGGGGAGTGGGTGGAGGCGAGGACGCCTGGGAGCGCTCACCAACGCCGTCCTGCTTGTCGCTCCGGGCCGCCTCGGTCGGATCCGCACCTCCAAGAGGGTGAGATGCGGGAGCGGCGACGGCGAGAGAAGGAGAGTAGGTGGGGAGAGGGAGGCGGCGGGGGATGCCGGGGAGGGAGAGCGAGGGGGCGACCGGGGGTGACGGGGGGGCGGGGGGAGTGAAGCGGGGTTAGGGTTTGGGGCGGCCGTGGGTGGGGCCGTGGGGGTATTAGGCGGGGGGTAGGGTGGTGGGAGGGGGTGTTCGTAAAAGTGGAGAAGGGCTCGTGTGCAAAACGACACCAATCCGCTCTTTCATGCAGAAATTTTATACTAAGGTTTGTTTTACAAAATGTATGAACGTGCTTCCTGTAGCACCTGGACTCGCTAGACCGTTTCGCGATTTGCAGGAAACAGAAGGACTTTTTCGCAAAATGATCAAAGACAGCGTTGCGCGACACGTACCCCTCGGAGCGCTCTGGTGCGAGCAAAGGGCTGTAGGTTTTAAGAATTCTGATGTATAACTTGTTTGTCTGATTATCTGAAGGTACGGCCGGATTATCTGAAAGCCTTAGAGAAATTTTCAACATGTTTGACTGGCGGCTTATTCCGGGCTTATTTGCTTATTTCGTGCTTATTCTTGTGTAGTATTTTCCTCTCATAACATTACCAAAAACTGAATTTTTGCCATGAGCCTCGAGCTTTTCCATGAGTCAAAAGTAGAGCTCACGGCGGAAAAACTATTTTGCCGTGAGTCACATTCCAGACTCACCACAACTTCGAATATTGTCGTGAGTACATCTTTGGCCGACGACAAAATGCCCGTTTCTCATCTAAAAACACTTTTATAACTTTTTTATGTAATTTTTCATCTTCCATACCCTAAAGTTTTTCTACTTTCCATATATAATGTTAATCCATGTTAAAATTTGATGTATTTTTGCATTTGTTTGTTATATTTTTATGTAATTAATTGCATTTTAGGCATTTTTTGAATCGAGACAATTTAACTGCAATTGATTCAGAAAAATAGAAGAAAATAAATAAAAACGATATTCATATTATTTAGCTAATTTTGAGACCTTACACATAAAAGGAAAAAAATTCCAAAATCTTGTCAAGGAAACACGATAACAGACGTGCGCTTGAATGATTTTAAAATTTAGAAAACACAAATGAAATTTGAAAATTATGAATTGTCAATATCAAATGATATCATACAATAAGGTTGTGGTAAAAAATTAAGTAAGTTTCGCACATTTTTCACGCACAATTCTTAAAAACCGAAACATCTCCGAAGAAGTTTCATAGAGTTATGAAGGAAGTTGCTAGGTTTGTAGGCAAAGTGATGTTCAAATTGGAATTCGAATTCAAAATTTTTTCTAATCTTCACATACAACTTGTAGTACTCGATATTAAAATTTGACACATTTTTGCATTTGTTTACTATATTTAACTAACTAATTAATTGCATTTCAAGCATTTTTAATCAATTCAAATTTGAAATACAAATGATTCAAATAATATAAGAAATAAGTTGAAAAAATTCGAGTCAGGGGCCGCAGGGCGATGACCAAACCATCATATAGAATTGATGATGGTTTGATCGATAGTGGCTGCTGTGGTTTAGGGCGTAGCGAGGATTTAACATTAGGGCGGCTAGACGCTAAGTAGAAAATGGTAATACAATTTTTAGAGTTCGAGTATAATACGGACACTAATGATGTGTTACTATATGTAATAAATATATTGGATCATATAATGATAGTGTGCATGGGATAGGTCCTATTATTTATATAATCCAAATATATAAAGACCACTATTAATTTTTACAATTCATCAAACACTAATAAAAAAATATTGGATAACACATCACATATATGGGTTTGATGGCACAAATAAAATTTTTATTTAGGTCAAGTTTACTTCGAAATAGAATGAAATATTTTTTGAACAAAAAATAGAATGAGATATAAAATATTGAAGAAAAGTACATGTCAATTATATATTTTTCTCAATTGGACTGAATTGTTTTATTGGCTTGTAAAAAAAGAAGATGAGAGCCGCCGAGGTTTGTTTTGGCTGCTGGTGTTAGACTGACTCCAGTAGTTCGGAGGATCTGCATCTGCAAACGGCCTCGATACAACAGGGAGAGAGAGAAGAGAACAGTACTTCGAGAAGAAGAGCGCTCCAGCAGTACGCCATTCCCCTCACGCATCCTGCTCCGGCGGTTGGCTCCCCCGCGCGAGGGGAGCTGCCGCGCCTGTCGACCTCCAAGCCAGCGACGAAGGCCGACTTCCTCGGTGAGGTCGCCCGGGACGCGGACGAGTGGCGGACGAGGCTCCCGGCAAGGCCGCCCACGGCCTCCCCGGCGAGGCCACTCGTGGGGAAAAGGGCCGCGACCGGCGCGACGGCGCCTAGATCCGCCCCCGCCTCGCGCCGATGGCGAGATCCGCCCCTGCCTGCCACGATGCCGACCCGCCCGTCATCCACCGCGAGCGCGCACGGGGAAGCTCAACCCTGGCTGCCGGCACCGTCGCCGAGCACGGGAGGGAGAGCTCGACCCTAGCCTCGGTGACCTCGAGCTCTGGACGTTGCCCCACCCGCTCTTCTCCCTCCTCCTCCACGCGTCGCCACCGGATCCATGTGACCTTGACCTCGACTAGTTAATGGCGAGGCGGAGGAGCAGGAGACAAGGAGGGTGAGGTGGAGGAGCGGGAGAGGGACGAGGCGGGATCTGCGTCCGTCCCGACTGCCCCTCCACCGCGGGATCTCGATCCCGTCGCGCTGAGGGATCCGTCGCCGGCAGCTTATCCCGCTGCGGATGTTGGTGGTGGAGGAGGCCGTCGAGCCGCTGCATGAGCCGGGGAAGGGGGCGAAGACCGGCGGCGACGCAACCAGGGAAGCCCGCCCCCTGTCGAGGCGGAGGTGCGAGAGAGGGACGAGGCGGGGATGCAAGAAGTGACGGTTGGTGGAGGCAGCGATGCAGAACGCGTCTAGCGTCCCGAGAATGCGCGACGAGGAGAGAGCAATTGCAAAATGTCCCGAGAATGCGCGACGAGGAGAGAGCAATTGCAAAATGTCCCGAGAATGCGCAAACGAGGAGAGAGCAACTGCATTTTGCAATAGGAGTTGCAGCATCCGCTGGAGGCCAAACAGTAGCCCTCCAATCTGTATTTTCCAGATTTGGCGACATATGAAGACTCCGCTGGAGTCAGTCTTATGAGCCACCCTCGCAAACAAGGCCACTTAGTAGCCCATGAACGCAGCCGGGAGCTTGGGTCGGGGTCGCAAACACGGGGGCTTTCCCTATTCGCTTACCGGATGGTGGATAAGGGTACGAACTTCCAACCCACCAAAGTTTATCTAAAAGTATGTTTTTTATTTTCCCACCAACTCACTCCATGACTATTAAATTAGAAAGTTCCAACATTTTTAAAAAAATGTTACAACATTTTTCTTCAACATCTCTAGTCATTTTCGTCAACATTTTGCAAAATGTTGCAATATTTTTGGTACCAACATTTTTTGGTGGCTTATTCTAACATTTTTTCAGAAATGTTGTTTCGTCAACTATTTTTGTCAATATTTTGCAAAATGTTGCGACATTTTTTAAAAATATTAGAAAAAAATTCGACAATTGTGTCGTGGCGGCGCGAGCTGTGGACGGGCGGCGGCGGCAGGAGGTCGAAGAAGCTGGTGTTATGGGCTGTGTGGGCCGCTACATGTGCTTCTTTTGGATTATAGTTGCCTAAGTAAAAAATTTCCGGAAGGTATATAGGATTTCCGCGCAAACACGCCCCTTAGTGTCTGTCATTTGTGATAGCCAGACACGCTGACGTCCTGGCAGGGTTTTTTCTACCGCTCCGGAAGCGGTAACCGAAGCCAAAAAAACCGCTGCGGTAAACCGTAGATACCGTGCGGTATACCGCGATCACCGATTTTGCTGTGTCGGTATTAGCGGTTTACCCAACGGTTTTTATTACCGCTCCACAGCGGTAAGAACGGTAACCGCGGTATAAATTGCGGTCACCGTTGGTAAAAAAACCCTACGTCCAAGAGAGCTGCGTATGACACACTGCGCAAGCAACTACTCCTACCTAGTTCAACACTCCCAGATCAACAGGCATGGCAAGAAGCCGTGTGCGTGCAGCTGCAGTATTGTCTGGAGCAGGTGCGGGCCGCCGCCGCCTTGGAGTTGGTGTCTCCTGGTGAACATTAGTCATTAGCTTATTTTTAGGAATATATGCATCCACCCCTGAACTTTAGTATCTGATGACAGTGGAGTTGGCAACGGATCACAAACGATCAGGTTATTCATGTCTTTGGCCTTTGGGATCCTTGCTAGTTTCACCTTGTTTTGTTTTCGGGAAAATGTATGTCTTCGATTGATCACGGTTCATACCATGCTTGTCTCTGATCAGGATTTTCGCTCTTGCGACATGCATGTCAGCATGTGCCACACTGTATTTGCAAGATACTTCGTATTGCATGCTGCTTCGTCATCTTTGCTATTGCGATGCATGCTTTCTCCAAAGTCTGCACATGGGCTTATTTGTCAGTTCTCAGCAGGTAAACCAGATAGAGATCGACACAGCCAATCTCCCATACGACGAACAAACTATGGCGCACGATTTCATGCTCGGCCACATCAGTTACCAACTTACCATAGTGCTAGAAGCTCCCGAATAATCTATACAGATGTCTCGCTTCCCCCCTGTGGTTTTCTACTGCACATCAGAATCACTAAATCTCCAACTGCAACTCAACCGCGGTTACAACCAACCAAGCCCCCCTCTCCACCAACAAATCCACCCAACACATCTATGCACGCTATCACCCTAAGTTACTATGCGATTATACGGCAGGCTCACAATTGCAGCCGCACCAGGTCACGGTGCGGCTGAGCAACAGCGACCAGAAAACCCCAATGTTGAGGTTGGAGGGTGCGGCTAAGGCCCTCGTCGCTTCGTGCCCGCCCATCACCTGGATTGTCGAAGTGGGCACAATCCAAATGCCCGACATGCAATGTTTGATTCGATGGCCTCTATTGGCTACTCAATCAGCTGTATGTGTCTGCATCTGATTCACCACCAGTTGGGCCGCTGGTGGGAACATCATTGGTCCTGAAAAGGGCAGATCAGTGTAAGGGGTTTGTCGGCATTGAACAAAATGAGCAATGGAAACTGAAACATTGTGCAGACTAGTGTAATTAAGAGACTTGGCTTAGCACCTGGAACAGCATTGAAACCATTCATAGTTTGCTGCATGGCTGGGTGTCCGTGAAGATTATTATGGCTTCCCTTCATCTCAGCATCATGTTCACCTCTATTTATTGGAATCTGTGGTATTGATCCCCGTTGCTGGCTTGCTAATGCTCCAGAATCAGTCCTCTGCACGGCACTGGTAGGAGCGTATGGCATAGCATGTGGCTGAGATCCTGCCGAATGGCTTGACCTGGCAGCACAATCCTCAGTGGCAGGGCCACTGTTATTAGGTGGCTGCTCACCTGATGCTGCCACATTGCTTGCTGGTGCCAATGTTTCTGAAAATGCAGCTGGCTGAAATGAGCTTGGTGCTTCACCATCCCCTACCCAGCCAGGACCAAATTTTGTGCCAGGAGGAAGACTTCGTTCAATTCGTCTTGATGCAATTTCCCAGCCAACAGGACCGAGTTGTGCAGCAAAACGTGCAAGGCTTCGGGAATAAGACTGCTGCAACTGAACCCCAACCTGATAAAAACATTTTGTTACAATATGGTCGATCGTGTCTTGCTATTCTCTAATGTTAATGGAGGGCTTGTAATAGTATATCATAATTCACTTAGGACAGAATTTGGATGGAACACTCAACTGGTACAAGAAGCTTCTTCGTCCCGTTATAGGATGATGATACCGGCAGCTCATATATTGAACTGGATGGTTGAGCATCATAATATGTGCTTCGACGACTATCTTCCATCATAATTGGCTTCTTCCCCAATTTTGCGGACCACATATTCCCGTAACCTGGAATTGAAGTCAGACACCAATAAAGGTTACAAGAAAATGAATTAGCCAAATTGGGCGTAAGTCCTCTAAATGCTAACCACTTCAAAAGATGATTTTTTTAATAAAAGGGGGGAATTTAAAACCTGAGTAATCTTCAATTCTTTCTGATTTCCGCTCACCAGACCAGTTGTGCTCATTTCTTCGATTGGCAAAAGAAGCTCTTAACACATCTGCGATCATTGCTCTTCGTGACAGATCAAGATCTGTCTGTGCATGGTGTCCACTATTTGCAGCATTGGCAAGTGTTGCACCGGAATAATCTGCAGTAGCACGTTCTGCTGGTGGCCTCCCAACTTTCTGTTTGTTATTGTTCTTATTTGGAGGCCTGCCCCTACGAGGCTGTGGCTTTGGTTCTTCTGGTTCTGGCTCTGGCTTCAGTTCAGGTTCCGGTTCCGGTTCTGGTTCACTGGCATCACTGTCTTGCCTAAGATTCTCAAAATCCTTTTTAGCAATCTCTTGAATGCCTCGTGCCTGTAACACGTGCACAGGGGTGTTAAGTATGCCATAATTCACAATTATATTGAAAGATCATAACATGCAAGTTTAATGCTTGACCTGTCGATAGTATATTGTATCTGGTGAATTGTAGCACATCGCATTTGAGCATATCAAGAACACATCATCCTGTAAATCGAAATTTCAGTCATGTTGAATGAGCTTGATAAAACACCAACAGCATTCTGAGACCAGGAAACAACTAGACATTGCAATAGAACTGCGGAACTATAAAAGCAACACATATTTGTTCCAAAATGAAATGTGATATTCTTCTAGCATGACTGCACGAGTAATCTGTAATGCTTTAAAAAATACTGAGCTTACAGATGTTACAGTTTGCAGTTTTGGTTAGACAGTAACACACCAGTACCCAAAAGTGCGCTGACTAGCAAATTTATCCTTAAGAAGAAAATCAACAAAGATGTTTGAGCACAGAAGATTATGGCACGAAAGAGACTTGTGTCAGTGATGCTCAATGCAAGACAGTGGAATGCACAGAGAATATGCAAATCCATGATATTGTAGCAATATACACATATCAGAAACTTCTCAAACAGTAAGTGAATAAGCAAATTCATTAGCTAGAAGCCAAAAAAGTGTTGCCCTAAAGCAGTGTTAACTTTTCATTAAATAATTCCACCTCTTCAGGCATTACAAAGGCTGACATCATCTCATTTTACCAAATGCCTACCTCATCTTTCAAACAACACATAATTCCCACTGAGGTCCAACATACTTTCACAATAAATTAGCGATTGAGGTGCAACTTTAACATGATTTGCCAACACATATTCAAATAAGGCAAGTGGGCTCTGTGAATTTGTAGAGCAAACATCTAACTAGTTACCAACTTCCATAGTATGGTGTGAGCGTGACTAGCAAAAGGGAAGGACACGTGATTTTTTTAGTGGAAACTTTGAAAGCATCAAACAAAAGGTAAAACAGGCAATACAATGCTTGCAAAAATTTTTGAACATCTAGAAATTAACACTATATATGGTGTACAAGTCCATCCAACTGCTTTCATATACTTCTAGAAAAGCGTCAATTTGTCTTTTTCTGAAAAGATAAGGTCATTTATCTTTTTTTAACAGCATATTTGCTACTGAACACATCTTTGCTGTAATAAAAAACCTACTGCATTTACTGAATTGCATTGTGTAATGTGCACTTCTTGTGTTCAAATAATTTTCAGACAGAATGCTGTTACTGGTACCTGCCTTTTATTGTTATACGTATGAATAAATACCACCAGCTACCTTAGATGATCTCATGCGAGTACAACTAGGTGGTTAAATGACATATATCACAGTATTTTCTTAGCAAGCTTCTAATGTGTAAATGGCTAAATGCTTCTGTTATTGAACACACTGAAGTTCACAAACATACATTACAGCAGACAAAAAGTGACATGGGATCTCAGACTCCGTATTTGAGATTTTCTTGTGGCACATCAACATAACAAATGCATAAACATATACTCCTTCTGTCCTTAAAAATATATGAAGTTTCATACTAATTAGCTTGTCCTAAACGTCATAGATTTAAGGACAGAGGTAGTAGAAGTTAAACTCAGCCAGATAGTTGAAAAGCATAAACCAGAGAAATCATGCCTGAGAAAAAGTTAGGGTGCATAGCACAATCACAGAAATCCAAACAGGAAGACAATTGTCTGCTAACCTAGTACAGTCGTGTCTCAGCCTATATGTAGATGTTAATCTCAATGCTCGAACTGCCATAACAAATAAAGAATACACAGGAGAATTTCAAACATAATATTGGTTTTTCGTTCAATTTTCTGGGTTACAAGCATATGGAGACCAAATCAATACAAACAACAATGGATAGGTGACTGAATGTAAACATAGTCTTGGACAAACTTTGTTTTTCTATTGAAATCCTGTTATGGACCTGGGGCAAGTGCTTCGCTCGAACGATAACATTATAAGACTAAACTTGATTCAGAGTTAAATAAACTGCTAAATTTACATGATAAAAATATATGCTGCACCAATCTTGAAAGTGTTTATATTGCCAACAAAAATCAGAGTTACGAGATCTAGTACACATGGAACTCCATCAGAGACAGTAACCAGCAGAAAAATACACCCAGGTGTCCAATTAATTATTTGTGGCAGTGTTTCAACATCTCCGGGCAAGAGTCCAAGAGAGTGAACACCTGCTCCTAAACTGTACAATCAGCACAGGGCAAGAGACTCCAAAGGCAACAGTACAAAGAGTTTCTAACCAAGCTGGGGGACGCAAAGATTTTACAAATGGACTGTAATAAGAATCTATAATGTGTGTATAAGTAGACCGGGAAGAAACATCATCACAGAAAAAGACATTAAGATGAGATGAGTAAGCTAGCTGATATAGCAAACTAAGTTAAACCACAAGCTTTCATATAAGGTGCAACAGCTTATAACTAATTATTACCAAACAAACACCTACGATTTCCGGTTGGTTGTGGAAAATCCAAATAAAATAAGAGCACAATCAAACTAAACAAATCCTGCAACCCACCTCAAATTGCTCCAAGTTAGAATAGCCCCCCTTATCGAGCTTCTTCCTTATTGTCGAAAAATCCATTGGATGCTTGATAATATCATGATAGTCAGGCAGCTGGCCATAAATGGATATCAACAAGCATAACAGTCAGCTTGGAAGATCAAAACCAGGAAAGAACAAATATATAGCATCATCATTTTCTAAAGCACAAACAAACCTCTTCGGGGTCAACAGGCTCTGAGAATACACCATAAGTGTCCTTCCTGCAAGAAACCAGGACACATAAAGATGAGAGGTCCTGGAGCTGAGAATGGACGAGTTTCATGTCAAGGTAGAACAAGCTGTGAGCACAGCAACTCACTTCTGTAGCCTGTCAAGGATGAAGAGCAACAACTTTTTGTTCGGCAAAGGTGTCGTGGGCCCGGAATCTGACGGCTCTGTCGAATGAACAAATCCAACCCATGAGCACAGGGCGATTGGAGGCACAGGCATTAATTAAAGACAAGAAATTTGGAATGCACCCAACAGTAAAAGAATTAAAAAATGGCATCTTTGTGCACCCTTGTCCAGGTAGTATATTTTTTTTGCCTCCGGAATTCTGAAGAGTAAATGCCACAGAGCAAGGAGCACCAACCTTCACGCCCATCCGTCGCTTTCCTCGTCTTTTCGCCCTGCAGAAGCAGAAGATAAAAAGATAATTAGAAACATAAACATCCAACATAAAAATGTTTACAAGAATCCGGGGGGGGGGGGGGCAAGGACCCTGGGTTGAAAAAAAAGCAGAAAAAGTGGGGCTTTCGTTTACCAGCGCCAGTTACCAAGTACAGAGATCTAACGAGGGCGCGCGAAATGCAGCGAAATTTGGCGCGAGAAGCAGACAAAAACCAAACCCGAAAAGGGCGCACGCCTTTAAAAGCTTGGAGCCGGCGCGTTTAAAAAAATTGCGCCAATTATTGCGACGACAAGGCGATGCGACTATCCGAGGGTTTAGGATTATCCCCCTCCCAAATGATTGGGCAGAGCTGCGCTCACAGTCCCGGGGCTGGGCAGAGCGGAGTTGACCACTGCGCCTCTCTCTCACTAGTCACTACGGAGATAAAATAAATAAATGCGGCCTTTTCATGCCAGAAATAGCAAAGAAATTTCCTCGGGCGGCGCGCGGGCGCGCAGATCCGTACGCGGCCGGGGGGCAGGGCACCCGAATTAGGCAAATTCCGCCCGGGATCGGCAGAATTGGCGCGGATTCGGCTCAGATCGAGCGGGAGGGGGGGAGAGGAAAGTGGGGCGCCCACCTTGGCCGATCCGTCGTGGAGGCCCATGACGAGGCGGAGCTTCCTCTCGCGGCGGCCGGAGCCGGACGCGGGCCCGTCGTCGTCGTCGTCGTCGTCGTCCTCGTCGCTGGGGTTCCGGCGGACGGAGCGGCGCGCCTGGGGCTGCTTCTGCTTCTGCTGCTCCTGCAGCTGCTGCTCGAGGCGGAGGCTGCGCTTCTGGAGGTCGAGGAGGGACGGGCGGCCCTTCTTCTTCCGCCGCCGCGGCGGCTGAGGCGCCGACATCGCCGGGGGCCGCCGCGACGGTGGCGCCTGCTGCTGCTTGCCCATTCCCGGCGTTCTTTTTGTTTCCTTTCCCCTGTATATTTTTTTTGCCACCCCTGTTGGGTGTTGGCACCCCCCGTCTTTGTGCGGGGGGCGGAGGGCGTCGTTGCGTTGCGTTGCGTTGCGTGTTGGGGTGGGGGCTAGCGGAGAGAGGGTGGGTAGACTTTTCGGTGCGCTCGGCTTGTGGATGCGAGAGCACGTGAGGAGCGTGTGCGCCTCCCGCCTGCGGGGTGGATGGCATGGGATGGGATGGGATGGGATGTGGGAGGCGTAGCTGGCTGATGCTGCTTGCGTTGCGTTGGGTGCGCGGCTGGACCGTGCCACTGTGCCAGTGTGTGTCCGTCCGTGTACCCGCCGATCTGGTGTAGCCCAAGAGCCGACCAGGAGGGTTCGGAACGTGGTGACGTCGCTGGATCAATCAGAATTCAAGACGCCCCTGGTGCCGAATTATCGCAGTCGTCAGAATCTTTGATTCTGTTTGATGATGCGATATTACGTGACTTTACACACTCCTGACTAGTGTGATTCCATGACGCCATGACCTTACTGAAAGCTGAAACACTTCCCACTTGATTCTCAGTTTGCAACCTGGGTAAATATAATGTTACTCCCTCCGTATCGATTTGATTGTCGTTTCAGACTAGTTTCATGAAACTACTTTATTGCCCTTCTATCTTCCTTTTTGGACACTAACATATCATAGTCAAATTGAAATCCTCCCAAGAACTAGCAACTGTAAAAAAAAAATGATATGGTGCTGTTATGTTATGTGTACGTATGCAAACATAAACTGGATGGGCCCTTATATTATTCATTTGGAATTAATAGGATAATTCCATCCCGTTTGGGCAAATCTTTGACCAACCATTACTCGACTAATGTGTAACTTTTACTTACAAAGCTAATGTTGTCGGATTCGTATTGAAGAATCACTAGCTTGTGGTTATGTAAAATGCCAACTGAGTAAAACTATTCGGTCAAATTTTATCGTAACAAAAATGAATAGGGCTCCATAAAGAAGGAGAGAGAGTCGCAGTAACGTAGAAAAGATTCATGGAGAAGTGAATGACGCGATAGATTAGGAATGGTCACTGTGCGTGTCAGAGTTTTTGTGCACTCGAGAGCTGTGACTGTGAGCCCGTGACGCGTGATTTCAGTTCCCAAACTTGTGCGTTTTGCCGATTTTGGGTCGGTAGGTGATGGTTAGAATTTGGAAAAAGGAAGGAGGGGATGCTGGTGCGGTGGCTCCCCCACCCGGCCGGGCGGTCCTTTAAACAAAAGCGAAAGCAAGCGAGGACCTACCTCCAGCATTCCACGTGGTTTTCTTTTCGCGCAAGGGCATGGACTGGAGGGACAAAAGAACAGTGAAAGAGGCGTGTGAGGTGAGGTGACTCTCTGGAGCCTAGAGCTTCGTGCCCATTGTTTTCTCCGAAAACTAAGTCGGCTGTTTAACTACTCGTCGTCGTTGCCGACACATGCGGATTACCGGGCGGGCGCGCACATCATGCCCAACCTCCCAAGCGTACGCATGGCGCAGGCAGAGGTTGGAGTGACTGGTGTGGTCTGTGGTGTCGTGTCGTCCACTTTGGCAAGGCAGACAGGCAGTGAACAAGTTGCAATCCCATGGTAGCAGCAGCCAGGAGCCTTCTGGGTCAAATTCGGTCACGCGTTTACAGTTTGCGCGGTAGCACTCGTACGTCGGCGCGCCGCCTGCTACTCCGTTCGCCGGCCGGCAGGCAGACTCCTGCCCCGGAGCGGCCGGCCGGCCGACGGTGGCGATGAGAGAGGGTGGTGGTGCGCGCGCAGTCTGATCGGTGCCTCGTCCGGTCCGCTGTGCGCCCGCCGCTCATCAGCGTCGGGTGGGCGTAGGAATCCGACGGCCGGGCCGGGCCGGACCGACGCCACCCGCCAAACTAGCCTTCGCATCCCGACGAGACGCTGCAGCGGCGCTTGCCTGTTTCATTGTTCGGCTCCTTTGGCTGGATTGCGGTGTGGCCGACGGACGGTGACGCTGGAACTTCTTCAGACGCTGGAGGGGGCATCTCATCTGCAGTGTCCAATGTTGTTCCTCTGCTCGCGGATGGCATCACCCAGTTCGACAGCCCAACAACACCGACGAGCCTGCTCGTTTGTTTCAGCTTATTTCCTCACACAATACTATTCCATCTACCAGTCAAACACTATTCAACATATCAGTCAAACAGGCTCTGATGCACACGGGAGGCTCTGTTTCGGGCACATCACATCCACAGTTACACATCGAACATAAAATGTATGTGCATCGGGTTTCAGTTTCAGCACGTCGTCATCAGCACATCAAAAGGGGCTTCAACAAGTTGTGATACGAAATTATACTCCTAGCCTGGTAGAAAACTGGAGGACTCGTGGAAAGAAAAGGCTATGGCCGCAGCAGAAGTGCAAGCAAGGCTCGGGTCTTTGGTACAGCGACTTGCTGAGAGGGAGGGAGCTACGGGCGCAGCAGCACGAAGCTGAACTTGTGGCACAGCAGCTTGCTGACTCGAGAGGTCAAAAACAGCCACGGGAGTATTCCGACCTGCAACCAAAGAGGCAAGGGCCACGTCAGGGAGGGGCTGTGATGCAAAAATATAAAGGTGCAGCTTTCTGCACCCAGTAACGTTGCATCCAAGCAACGTCATGTTGTGGAATTTAAAGTAGTACCCCCCCCCCCCCCCACTCATCCAATGAACACTCCACTTTCAGTCTTTCATGCACAAACAAAAAGTTCAAGCTACTGAGGGGATGAGGTTGCTTCTTCCATTCAGGCACCATATTAGGCCAGTCTTAATGGGGTTTCATGAGTGTTTCATGCACATTAAATACAACGCCACATCAGCAAAATTTCACTTTTTGCATGAAACACTTAGGAGAGAAAAGTAAAGAGTTTCACCATGGTGAAACCTTTGGGCACAGTTTCACATGCATTGGAAACTGTGTGAAACCCCCATTGAGACACAAATAGAGTTTCACCATGCAACTATGCAATTAAACCATACAATGAGAGAGAGGTTGTGGGACACTTGAGCCTATGAAACTATGCATTGAGGGAGACATCTATTTTATACCAAAGTTTCATATCTTGGAAACCGGGACGGTGAAACTCTCCATTGAGACTGGCCTTACTACCAATAGATTATACAATACTAACTAGTACGTGTTGGTCCTAGTAAATTTATGAGTTTCATAGTATTTAGAATTTACCACGACATGGCCGGTAGCAGAATCAACACCCCTCAAGGAAAACATCTTTCCTGTAAAAAGAATTGAGTTATCACCGTTATTATTGGTTACATGAATCACAAATAGGACTAAACAAGGAAGAAAGAAAAGTGTTCAAACACCAAAGGAAGCATAAGAATATCCATCTAGGAAGGACGTTGCTACTTGCTAGTGCTACTCAACATTCCAAAAGGCAAACCGATTCTGATCTTAAGAACGGATCTAGTGATGCAGTATTTGCAGTTTAGATAATCGTTTGGACTCCACAAACAAGTTACCATTTTTCGGGAGAACAATTCACATCTTTTCTACTGTACTAATTAAATATTAAAACCATATGTAACTACTTTTTAGCAGCAGTTGTGTAATGCACATGTCAAATATTCAGTCTCTATGATCAGTGGTGCAAGGAAGGTGAAAAGTTCCTCTTGAAGTTCTCATAACATGCTGAATAGATCCTACTGATACATGAACAGAAGAGTGTGCAACAAACAATTTAGAACACTCTGGGGAAGTGGCATCGACGTACCAAATGGTTGTAGAAGATGCCGCGGAACTGTAGTTACAGGAGTACTCCAAAACCATAGAACGAGCAAGGCATAAGTTAGTACCTATTTGATTAAAAGACTAGTGTTAATGCAACTATAGTACATAGCAAAAAAAAAACAAACAAACATAAAAGGTAGTTCACACAGAAGCACCTTAGTAATCAACAGAAATTTTCCGTATTTGTCATACAAGGATTGTGTCCCTTTAGTGTCCTGTTCTTGTACTGTAAGCAGAAAAAAGGAATAAAAACTTAAGACGGCTAAAAGTCTAAAACACATCATTGCGGCACCAATTCATTCCACAGAAGTACAAGCAAGCAAGCTTTTGCTTCCAAACAAACAATAACAATGCTATGACATAAAATTATGCAGCATTTCCAAAAATTACGGGGCAGAAAGACAACATTCTGGTGCTTTATTACAGGCCAACAAACTACAGAACAGGACTTCGAGGATTGGACACTCACTTTTTGCCAGTTCCTTCTCCTTGGCAACAGCCAGACGCTTGAGTTTAGCAGCTTGTGCAAATGTGGACGGCCTACCACACACATTCAGGCAAATAAGTGAGGAGGAAACCTTGCAGTCGCAAATCATTCATGGTTGGAACAGAAATTCTGGATCCAGAAAAACAGTGGTATAAAAATCAGTCGAGTTCGAGTCACGGCAAAGGAAGGTTGATTGCCTACGTTGACAGCTGATTAGCCTCCTTCAATAGTTGCTTGATTTCAAGCCGCAGTTTGATCTGCCCCTCACTCTGGTATCCCCTCTGTGGATTATAAGCACAGAACACATCAGTGATCAGTGGAAACACTAGAGAACATGAATACAAGGCAGGGGACTGCATGCTGTGAGAGACGCGCAGGATTCGAAAAATCGAGCCTGCATTCCACATCCTAGCCCGATCGTTCAGAACTTCGCCCCCAAAATTCAAATTACCTGGTGCTAAAGGAAGAGTTTCCTCGGAATCAGAGTTCAATCATCGCAGAAATAGACGGAATCTTCCGCCTAATCGGAATTCCGGAAGATCCAGGGCTGGAAACGATGACGAGACGGATGGGAAGGGGCAAAGCGCGAGGGGAAGGGGGTCGGCGCTGACCTTTTTGGCGAGGTCGAGGTAGCGGTCCAGCAGCTGCAGCGCGGAGACGAGGAGGAAGACGAAGATAGCCGCCAGGGACATGGTCGTCGGCCGGCGGCGGCGGCGGAGGCTTTCTCTCCCGTCTCCGGTTGGGTCAAGCTCCTCGCGACGGGTGACTGGGCTCGCGTCGTTCGCTCGCTGGACGCGCTTTTCGATTGGCGGCCCATTTGAACTCTACAATACCCACGGGCCCGCTTGGGCAACCGATTAGGCCCAGCCCAAATCATAATCACCTTGAATATTTATTTGAGTCAAGCCAACACAAAACACAGATGGCTCAAAGAAAGGATCTAGAACAATCCGAAGGAGGCCACGTCACACTAACTAATCCAGCCGAAATATCTGCTGGGGATCAACTGGCCAATAGAACGCCACCGAGCCCAACACTTGGCGACACCACGGCGCTGCCGCTAAAATTTCACCGCGAGGCAGGATGCCAGGATGAAAACCCAGACAGAACAGCCAGAAACACCCGGGCAAAAAAACAGCGCGCCACTCGCCCGGCGCGGTGAGAATATCTGGCGGCGACCTGGTGGCCAGCGCGCGGCCACATCAGCCACCCCATCCGCCCACCTCACCTCCCGCGCGCCAATGGCAACTCGGCTTAAGATTCCACGAGATAAGGACCCGATCGCCCGGCGACGCTATTTAGCCGGGCGCGGCCGCCCCGGCACCTTCACCCATCAGCAGCAGCTAGCGACTGGTCCAGCACACACTCTCTCTCGCCTCTCACGCAATGGCTGCCTCCACCATGGCGATCTCCTCCACCATGGCCGGCACCCCCATCAAGGTGGGCTCCTTCGGCGAGGGCCGCATCACCATGCGCAAGACCGCGGCCAAGCCCAAGGTGGCGGCGTCCGGCAGCCCGTGGTACGGCCCCGACCGCGTCAAGTACCTCGGCCCCTTCTCCGGCGAGCCCCCGAGCTACCTGACCGGCGAGTTCCCCGGCGACTACGGCTGGGACACCGCTGGGCTGTCCGCTGACCCCGAGACCTTCGCCAAGAACCGCGAGCTGGAGGTCATCCACTCCCGCTGGGCCATGCTCGGCGCGCTCGGCTGCGTCTTCCCCGAGCTGCTCTCCCGCAACGGCGTCAAGTTCGGCGAGGCCGTCTGGTTCAAGGCCGGCTCCCAGATCTTCAGCGAGGGCGGCCTCGACTACCTCGGCAACCCCAGCCTGATCCACGCGCAGAGCATCCTCGCCATCTGGGCCTGCCAGGTCGTGCTCATGGGCGCCGTCGAGGGCTACCGCATTGCCGGCGGCCCGCTCGGCGAGGTCGTCGACCCGCTCTACCCAGGCGGCAGCTTCGACCCCCTCGGCTTGGCCGACGACCCAGAGGCCTTCGCCGAGCTCAAGGTCAAGGAGCTCAAGAACGGCCGCCTCGCCATGTTCTCCATGTTTGGATTCTTCGTCCAGGCCATCGTCACCGGCAAGGGCCCGCTCGAGAACCTCGCCGACCACCTTGCTGACCCAGTCAACAACAACGCCTGGGCCTACGCCACCAACTTCGTCCCCGGCAACTAGAGCTCCATTGGCCTCGATCTGCAACTCCATTGTCTTCTGGCCGGGGAGGGGCGCGTACGTGATTGATTGATGCCGCATGTGTATCTTGCTTCACGTTGCGTTTCAGGGGCAAGTCGAGATGATGAGTTGACGTTGTACACTAAGATGATGAAAGATGATGTTTGTGCAATAGTAGTGGTTTTTGTTCCCTGGTGATTAATCATTAATTGTTCTGATTTATTAATGTTGTCTTGGTTTTTTTCACTCTCTGCCTTCTGCTCTTTAAATTCTTTTTTCTGAAATTTACTACCCGATCGAACGCTATAGATATACAGTGCTAAGAGCATCTCAAAGAGCTCTTGTTTATATGAGTAGCTAAAATCTTAATTTAACTATTATGTAAAATGAAATGAGTAGCAAAAAGATGATGAAATCCAACCACATCTCTAAATAGAAAACATGATAGTTAGTGGGAGAGGTCTTCTTTTTTTACTAGCGAAGGGGATGAAATAGAAAACATGATAGCTAGCTAAATAAAATATAGAGTTTGTTGGATCTTATTTTTGATAAAGTTTTTCTTTTTTTAGCTAACTCATCACATATAGAAGAGCTCTTGGAGATGCTCTCAGGAGTATATGGGTTTTTCAAGAGGTTCCTAAATCCCTCCCTACTCCTTATTTTTAGCAAAGATGAGAAAAAAGTCGACATGTTATGCATAAAGTTACATGCTTTTGAGTCGCGCGTATCTTCTCTCTCCCATGTGTTTTTGTTGTCCAATATAAATATGAAAGACGTCAAAAGAATAATGAGTAGGAAATGGTTCTCGATGCACATGTACAAAAGAGAAAGAATATATAAAAAGTGGTTCAAATAATTTAAAAATGGTATAAAATTCATGAAGTAAAATTATATTTATATTTTAAGAGTTGATTATTAAAAACTGACCTTTTCTATTTCTTTCAATATTTTTTGTTGTTGTAGCACTTCATATTTTAGAAAATATATTAATTGGATACTTTTGGAGATGCTCTTATAACTACAAAGTCCAATATTTCTAGGTGAAGTCCACGCATTTTAAAAATAGAATCAATATTTTTTTCAAAAAATAAACCAATTTTTTCCCTTTGAAAGTTGAACCATCAATTTTCAGCAAGTTCAGCCAACATTTCTTCCTTTTAGAAGTTGAATCCGGCATTTTTCGAAAGCTTTCTACTTTGATGTTAACGAGCAGCACAATGGCGGTGTGTAGGGCTCCAATAATGCATCACTGACACACGTTGCGATGGGGGTCGGGCTGCAGGAGTGCGTTGGGGTGGCGATAATTGCTGCGAGTGCGTGTGATGGTTAGCGATGGTGCGGGGAGCGTAGGAGTAGTGGTCGGTGGAGGTAGAGAGAGGTAGGGTGAGGTATGTTAGGATTGTGGTACAATAGGGCGAGTTATTTGCACGAATCTCAAAACACCAAAGATGATGCTGCAAGGGAGATTTCCCCCGTAATGATAAAAAAAAGCCCCTTTCAGACCAAAACAGTAATATGTGCTGCATCGAACTGAAGTACTAATAAGAAACTGTGTTTGGGAGGGCTCCAAGGTACTCCGCATTCAAAAAAAATAGCTCCACTCTAATTTTTTTTCGCCAAACACCCTAGCTCCGAAAACTCCAGATCCACCAAATCCATGGATCTAGCTCTCAACTCCACCAAATCCATGGAGTGCCTCAAGGGGTACTGCGAAGACCGGTTTCGTACTCACTCGTGGAGTTGGGTAGAAATTACCCACCTTTGCCACCCATTACACAACTTACCGGTTCGTTTTGTTTTTTTCCGATACATCTCATCGCGTGGCGCCCCTCCTATTCTGTTGCACGGCGCATCTTCTTCGTCGCGACGGCCCGCCCGCCGCGCCGCCGCCGGAGCGTCCCGCCGGAAGATCGGCGAGGAGCGGTTGTCCGCCCGGCCGCGCGGAGGTCCACGCACTTGGCGGCGTTCGCGGCACGAGCGTCCGGGGACGAACCCAGGGCGCCGGATTTGACTGCCACGGCACGCGCGGCGTGGCCGCACGGGGGCGCGCGTGGAGCTTAGCTTTGGCAAGCTTGCTGCTTGCACAACTTCCCCCAGATCCCCGCTTGCTCGCTGCTCCTCTCAGAATCCTACCCATCGGCGGCGTCGTTTTCCCAGAAAAATCTTGGCTCTCTCCTTGGGCTCAGCTCCACGTCACGTTCCAGTTCGTGCCGATCGTGACCGACGACCCAAGCTTTGCGGCAAAGGGCAAAGGACATGACAAATCAGCTTTCTTCCCGAGGGGTAAGTACATATCATTGATTCCTCAAAATAAAAAAGAAAGAAATTCATCGGCGGCGGCTCTCGCCTCTTGTTGAACTCCTCCCGAACATTGCGGGGAGGGTTGGATGTAAATTTATGCTTATGAATAAAATCGGTGGACAAGGAACGTGTAAACGTGAGCGATGATGAAGGTAGAGAGGAGAGGAGAGAAGAGAGAGGAAAAATAGGAAAAAAGAGGATGACATGTGGGTCCGTTTAGACTGGGTAAAATTGACTTTTCACAACATGATCTCTGTTTGCGGAACTGGAGCTGTTATCTCTGCCAAACACATCTCTTCAACTCCAAATTGAGAGTCCAGCTCCACGATGGAGCTGCAAATTGGTGGAGTAGCAACTCCAGAGCTGGTTTGGCGGAGTCGGAGCCCTGCCAAACACGCCCAAAAATCAAAGATTTTGACTCGTTTGCGCCGCCCGTTCTTAAACCGAAGTAAGAACTCAAAAGGCCCAAGCTCCTTGAGAAAGGGCCACTTGCGCCGACCCATTTATTTAGCTCGGCTCGAACGGAAAAGCCCATCCCCTCCCCATTGTTGGATCAATTGTTGGTGGGTCAAGTGGCGTTGCCGCGCGGTCTCTCGGGGTGGGACCGATTATGTACAAACTTGGATCAATTGTTGGTTAATGTTTTACTAGGAAGGGTGTTTTATTTTGAGACAGTTTGATTATGCGTTTTTGCTTTGCGACGAACCGTTGGTTGTTTATTTTTTTAAAAGGCGGGTTTATTGTAGCGGTGATAGTAGGTGCGACCCCGATTGTATTGGAAAAATATGTTGTAACTTTTATGTTTGCGTATCATGTGGAGCCTTTTAAATTATTGTAGTATGGATAAAATATTTGTATAAGAAATCTTTGTTTTTTATTTTTTTGATAGGTGGGAATTTCATTATAATTTGGTTGATGAAGTAGAAGATTTATAGAGGAAATTCTTTTTTTTTTAAATTTATTGATAGGTGGGAATTTCATTATAATTTGGATGATGAAGTAGAGGGGAAAAATATTCGGGTAGATTTTAGAGTAGTTTTAGTTTTGTTTGCAAATTTTGTATATAGGGAAAGAGCTTTTTTTATGCTTCTTGCGGACGTGTAGTTTTTTTACAGTGGGTAATCAGTGTCAAGATAGCGACGTGAGGAGTGGCTCGAGCCGTTGGATCGAGATCCAATGGTCGAGGATTTGCTGGAGTACGTTTATCGTGTGCGTTTAGCTGTTACCATTTTGAACAGTACGTGAACATTGTGTGAACAGTGCTATCGAAAGGGACCTATGGACTCTTTAGAGCCGTTCGATCGAGATCCTACGGCGGAGATTTTGCGGGTGACGTGGCGCGATGCGCGGGCGGGGAATGAACCGGCTTTCATCTATTAAAGATATATAGCAGGTCGTGGTGGCGGCGGCGACGGTGACGGGTCCGGAGGCGCATCGGAAGGAGGTTAGGCCGACTCTGTTTCACCCGTGCTTCTTCCTATCCACCGCCCTCTTCTTCATCCTGCCGAGCGTCCTCGTCCCCGGGATGTCCACACGGTTCCGACACCGGTCTTTGGTGGCGACCGCCGCCGTGGCCTTCTACTCGGCGTCCGTGATCGCGAGGCGACTCTGTGGTCTTCGGCCGTGTTCGCTTGGCTTAGCCACCGGCCAACGGTACTTTTCTCTCGGTACAAATCGGCCACCGGCAATCGGCCAACGGTACTTCGGACTGTTCGGTTGGGCGCAACCGGCCTGGGCTGGTCCGGCGGGCGGCAACCAGCCACCACGGCCATCAACCGGCCACACCGGCGCCACCGGCCAATTTCGAATTCAAACAACGGAGAGAGCGGGTGCCTTTTTTTCAAATTTTGGCGTCAAACCCATTAGCATTCTCATGTAATTAACATAACTTTACACAATTCCTCCTCATAGGCAAATTTCACGGACATAATACACATGCCAAAGATGATAATTATCGGTTACAACATCACCACAATACTTGCTACCACTACACTACACGGCTTAATTTCTCAATGTGGACCTCACCGCACCGAGTCCAAATGAATCAATACAACAATTCCGATCACTAACTAAGGGTTTGTGCAAACATTGAAAAGCGCACGGCTCACCTACAACATCATCGGGGGGCACAATTGCCGCGCACACATGAGTCACCACCCCGCACATCCCCCGTTCACTCCTTTGCTACCAATCCTGTAATTTGAAGTGCATAATATGTCCCATATCATGAGTACACAAGGATTACGGCCCTTACCTTCTCGCTCACGGAATTGATATCAATTGACAATACCTCATAACAAGGACCTGCTTCTCCTCCATTGGCCACCGACGCGTGTCCTGCAAATTCACCACAAGTACCCCACAATCGGTTCAACGAATCACTCTAATTTCAATCAACCCTTCAACAACAATTGTTACCTAAAAATTAGGATACTGTCACCCGAGTCCAAAATGTACGCGCCATAAAAAATTATCCATAGCAAAGCAAGAAATTATCACCGTGGCTTGCTTCCGGCCTCCATCTTTGGTATCCCATCCAATATATGCCATTTCTCTTTTAGAGTTCCAAACCTCCTTTCAATAATATTTCGCAGGCTGGCATGACACCAGTTGAACTTATCCTCCTTACAAAGAGATTCAATGCGTACCCCTTCAAAGTGGTCAAGATGTAACCTTTGACCTTGAAAAGGAACCATGAATCCTTCTTTCTCGCCGTACCACGAGTCCGCCAAATAGTACCTACCGCATGAACACACGCAATGCCACTACATTACTTCCACCATCTGCCTACTACACACTACTTTGCTTAATATTACGTGCGATTGTCACATACCCCGCGGTGGAGTCGGGAACCTCCTTTGCTTGAGACATTCCTCTAGAACTCTCATGTCGTGGCATGACCCAACCATCCCAGCTCCAACATATGTAAACAAACCATGCATGTCCACAATGGCACACACATTTATGGATGCATAATGTTTTCGATTTATGTGGTCAAGTTTCCTATGACGCTTGACCTCGACGGGGATATGTGTGCCATCTATTGCACCTATGCGGCCATCAAAGTGTGGGGCATATGGTAGAAGTTCCATGTGGACCGCACCGTATAGTGGATCGGATGGCACTAAGAGCGTGTTCGACCGGGTATGCATGATCTGCGACGAAGGGAGCACTTGCGACTAATTGTGTCCAAGGACCTCTCGAATCTATCTTTGGCCTCCCTAACAGCAGCGCCGTGGCCACATGTCCAAATGAAAATAGCTAATGCTTCCTTAGAGTCGCACTTGCTTGTACTTTTCAACCCAAATCCTTCTACTAAGATGTGATGCAAGTGTAGAAATGCATCCCTAGACATGCGTAGGTTGTCGAAGCACCTTGTATGATCACTTAAAGTCATGTGGAGCCATTGCGCACCTGTTAGTTTTGGGAACAGACAAGGCGGATTCTGTCTTGGACCCTTCATCTTCTTCAACATCTTCAACATCCGCAGCAACTTGAAGCTTTCACCCAAGAGTGTAAAACTCTCTGCAAGAGAGGCTGTCGATCTCCGCATCGGATCGGTCGTCCGTGTTGTCGTCCACGCGATTCTTTGTCCACCTCATCTACTTCGGCTCGGTACTCCATCTCTCGCATCCGAGTGGTCCGTCCATCTTCAAACTCGCAAAATGTGTTGGCATGTTAGTACTACATCAATTAAGAAACTTAACTGTTCCGGAATATACAACTTACCGAGATAAGCAAAATTAATTACGGAAAACACAATTGACAAAACTAATTGACACATGCCACCTAGTAAGCCTACCGAACACGAAATCGAATACAATGGTCACTAACTAATCGGTCACATGACATCACTACAAACTAAATGAATACTCATACACTCGAGTGGCAAACAAAGCTTAAGTTGTTCAACAAAGAATCAAAGCTAATGTCAACGAAATGTCCACAAACGTAAATGTTCCGGAGTCCGCAAACGTTTATTATTAAAAACGAACAAATGCAACACCATTGAAAGCAAGTAAAACTTCATTATTTGAGATGCAGGTGCAGTTCCACAGGGACATCAAGTTCTGCTTCAGTTGTCTTCAGTTTGGGCGCCACATATGCATCAGTGGCCAAACCATCTGCACATACTGATGCCGGCCTTCCGAGCTTGTCATGCGTAGGAACTCCCTGCGTTGCTTTGGAAGAGTGCATAAGTACACAGCTTGATGGTAAAAAGGGTCACTCTCAGAGTACCCATCCTGTTGTAACACATCCCTGACTAATGCGGTCTCTGATTCTTCCATCTGCTTGCTAGAGGGGGCAGGCTTATCCTGAGATGACCCTAATGTCACTTTTTCATGAATCGCTTTGCAAGTGCTATGGAATTCGGACACGCAATCATCATATGATACAGCCTTGCTCTTCTTCTTAACAGGGCTTTGAAGAGAGAAGTCTATGTCTGTCCTTTTGGAGGACGGGCAAGGATGATGGCTGGGGGTTGCGTCAGGATCGGCGGGGGGAGGGGGAGTTTGTGGGGTGCCTTCGGTATGGGTTTCCTGCGGGGCATGACCTCCGGCATCTACTAATTCCCCCCTCTCGTATGGTTCGTGACCCAAGATAGCAAACAATTTGTCCGCGTAGGGTGGACACTTGATCCTTTTAGGTCCATCATAAGCATCCTTCGGATGGCGCGCATTACAAACATGTAAGTAACGAATTCACAATGACATAAGCATATACTAATGAAGTAACGCATTCACAAAGGGTTAACGTTAGTACCTCATGTGACAGAGCTGCTACTAGAACTGGGTCATATGTAACATCACCGATCGCGAGTCACGACCAAGACCGAGACTTCTTCACCACCGCGTTGCGCCACTTGAAATAAGCGGTTCTCGGCTCTTGCCACTTGTTTGACGTTTGCCTCCTCGAGAGTTTCTGGTCGGATACTTCAGTAAACTTGGTGAGGATGTGTGTCCACCCAATAGTAGTAGGAACTCTCTGTGACCAGTGACACGGGTTTTTGGCCTCTAGGACTAAATCTAAGAACAGGGCAGTGTCACGGTTACTCCAGTTAGCACGCTCAGCCATCCGTACCACAACATTGCGGTCACACTTGAGACTAATGGCATGTAATGTATACAAGCAAGCGTATAGTACAAAGAGTGGGATGGGGGAGGGGAGGCGGGGGACTTGCCTTGGCACGGTGGGGACAACGAGGCAACACCCGGGTGCCGGAGTAGCGGACGATGCTACGGACTCGGGCTGGGTGCGGTTGCGGTAGTGTGGGGGTGGTCCTGTAACGGATGAGTTAGGTAATAATTTCCACGCAACAATGAACATACTAAAAAACATAACATGATGTTACTCTTGACATTCACTACATAACATGTTGTAGACTTGTGTACACATGTAATATGTTGGTGAAATAAAGAAGCGTAGAATGACTTGAGATCCGATAACATGGAGCAACTAATCCATATATGTTTTTCGAGAGGAAAATTGAACTATTCGATTTTGTCAACCCGAACCGTCGACAAACAACCCTCGGACACAACGTTCGGCGAGATCTAAAACGGACAAGCACAACAGTCCTTGTGCCATATCCTAGAGGACGACATGCACACATACGACGCAAGCAAAGAGGGAGAACAAGGAAGTAGCACAAAATGAGTATGACTTACGGTTATGGCATGAAGCAAGGTAAAGTCCCCGGTTGACCGGCGACTATATGCAAAACCCGCACAAGTGTAGCAAGAGATTCAATGGTGCTCTTCAAACCGGAACGGAGGGAAGAGCCATACCTTAATGGCTGGAGGAAGATGGAAGCGAGGAGGGAAGGACGCCGCCGGTCAACTCCGGCATGTGCCTGCGGAACCTCGGGAAGGAGATCTTGGACGCCTAGTACCGGAGCTTGAACGTCACCACGGAGTTCGGGAACGGGAGGAAGTAGATCCGCTAAGCCAAGACGTACACATCGAAGGTGAGGATGTAGATCCGGACCGCCACGATGAATATCTTGGACCGGTCGCGGAGATCTTGCACGCCTAGACGACGAGCGTACCGGCGCCGTGCGGGGAGTGTCGCATCGGTGTCGCATTTGCGAAGGCGAGGCGTGAAGATCCGGAGGGGAGCCCGCGTCGTCGGATTGTGGAGGACGGCGGCCGCCGGTAGGCCGGATGCGGGGCCGGGGTGAGATCTATTGCCTACCGAAGGACCGACGCCATGGTGCCAAGACCTAAAGGTGCGACGGGGGAGGGAAGGGGGGAGAGGGCGGTGGCGACGGTGGGGGTCGGGCGGCGGCGAGGGGGTGGCGAAAGGGCGGCGAGGAGAGTCGGCCGGTTGCGAGGGTCGTGGAAACGACGAGAGGCAACGGTGGGTGCGGCGGCGAAGGGGAATGGCGGGCGGGGGGGAGGCGCTAGGGCAGCGGCGCGCGCCGCTTATATGCGGACCGGCGGACCGGCGGGACGAACGGCCGGAAATCGGCCCACCGAACGGCGGTTGCCGGCCCGCCGGTCCCGACCCGGCCATTTTCGGCCCATCCGAACAGTCGCTTTTCTCGGTGTCGGGGGACAGCCCTAGGGGTCCCCCTTAACAACTGGGAAATCCCCACTTAAAACCCGCAACAAAACCGAACACACTTTGCCTAACCATGCAGGATACGGCCCGTGCCGCGGGGACCTCAACGGCCCACCAAGACGGCCCTCTTGAAGATCCCCTCGAGCGAGGCTTCGCCTCGCTCGAGGATGCGCGCCTCCCTCGGGCGGGCTCCGTCCCGTTCGAGGGGGTGCGCTTCCCTCGAACGGGCTCCGCCTCGCTCGAGGGCCCGTTCCCCCTTGAGCGAGGCTCCGCCTCGCTCGAGGGTCCGCTCCACCCTCGACCGGGGTCCGCCTCGCTCGAGGGTGCCCCGCACGCGTGCGCCCTGCCCCCGTACGCGAGCATTTAATGCCCCGACACCGGCGGGACGGCGCCATCATGCGCCGGGGCACGCGCCTCGCACCGCCGCACCAACTCCCCGGGAGGGAGCCCATCCCCATCACCGTGTGTGTGGGGGGGGGGGGGGCGTGTGCGGCGTGGCCGGTGCCGGGCCCCGTGACGCCGGCCGCCCGCTCCGTGCGGCTAACGCGCCAAGCCCTCGAAGGGGGCCGGCCGCACCCTCGATTTACTTTCTTGTGACCTTTCGGGGGTTAGGTGGAGGCGCTAGGCCGGTGGGATGCCATCCCCCGCCACCGTTACGGTATGGCTGCCGCCCCCCGCGCGTACGGGCGCACGCCGGGCGCGCGTGGCGCGGCTGCGACGCGTGGAGCGCGCGGGGAACGGAACGCCACCTTACTTGTCACCGTGCTCCGTACGGGCCGACGTCGGCGGCTCCCTCGAGCCTATCAGAAGACATCACGGTCATCCGCCGCTCTTCTACCCTCGAAGCCGCCATCGTTCGGGTACAAGATAGGCCATGATGGCCGGATCGGCTGCAAGGATCGTCCCGGACGGCCGCCCACTCTACGGCATAGCACGCCACGCCCCTTCACGTAGCTAAATAGCACGGCGCGCATGTGATTCGCTCCCTCCTTGACTTATAAAAGGAGGGCGAACCCCCCCGTCGCGGGGGAGACAGATACAAGCACAACGAGAGACGGGGCCGCGCCACGCACTTGCTCTCCAATTCTCCCACAACATCTTCGCCCACTACACCGGGGACTTGGAAGCCACACTTCCTCTCCCACCTTGCTTGTAGCAGCCCCACTACGAGACCCCGCTTGCCGAGCAATATAGTGCCTCGAGCACACCCCGCTAGACGTACGGCCCCCTCGACCGGAACCCGGGATAAACCCCTTGTCTCTTATTGCTTAGCATCGACCATTGAGGGATAGACCACGACGCTTACTGCGGTTAGTGTCGGGACCATATTCCGCACCGACAGTTGGCGCCCACTGTGGGGCAAACTGAGCGCTTAAGGTCAATCCGTCAACTTCCTCCATGGTGATCCACACTGAGTACCGCAGTACGCGTTACAACATGGGCAGCTCGGACCCCCTCCCCGCCGGGTTCGAAATCCGGTTCGGGGGCCTAAACTTCCAGGCCACCGGGAATGGCTACCTCATGCGCCTCACCAACCGTGAGGAGCTCCGTGCGCGGCTCCAGGCCGGGTCCGCCCCGGTCCCTGCTGCGCGCACCACCACGGCGCCGACGCCCGCCGGCACGGACGCCGCGGGCCCGTCAACGCCACGACGCCTCCGTCGCTCCGGACCGCGTTCGCGCCGGGCACGGTCCGAGCGACGGCGCAGCCGAGCGCGCGCGCCTCTCGGCGCGACGCGCCCTCCATCACGGCATCCGCCACCCCAACGGGACGGCGCACGGTCTCGGACCGCGCTTTCCCCATTGGGCGCGTGGTGCCACGACGGCCTTCAACGCTAACGTCAACACCACGATGCGCAGGGTCCCGCCCGGCCGTCATGTCTTCGTCGCCAGGGATCCCAGCGCCTCAGCCGGTGACGAATCGTCCCTGGGTTCCCGTGACGCGCCGCCGCCCGCTAACCTCCACGGGTACGCGGAGTGGGATTTCTCTGGCGTGCCGGACCCAGTCATGTTCCGGCGTTTTCTCGACGCTACGGACTACTGGTTCGGCTGCTCCGACGACTCCAGCACCGGGAGCTACGACCCCGCGCGGGAGTGCTACGCTGTCATCACCAACGACCCAGCCAATGCCGCCGGCGCGGTGGGCGCCGGAGACGGGGAGATCACGCCTGCCCCGAGGGGATCGCCACACGCCCGGCCGCGGGGCCAAGCGCTCTGCCGGGGCCGATGCCAACGCGCACGGCGGCCCAAGCCCGCGAGCTCGAGGCCAAGGTGGCGGAGGAATACCGGACGGTGCGGGCCGCTCCGTGCCTCAATGGCGGGGGGAAGCATCCGCGCACGGCGAACGCGCGCGGGAGCCGGGCAAACGGTCCGCGACCGCATCAGCGCCGACCCCAACGTCGACAACACGGACGCACCTCCGCGGGCGAGCCAAAAGCTCATTGCCGCCGCGACGCTGCTGCGGGCCATGCCGGCACCCTCGACCCCCGAGGGCGCGAGACACCGCACCGCGAGGTGCGGACTCTCATCGAGCAAGCGGCCGTCCGGCGGGCCGAGAGCTCGGCGTCGCGCATCCGCCAAGCGGGGGGACGCGCGGGATGACGGGGGCCGCACGGGGGGGCGAACCCTCGGTCCACGCGGGGAGGAGCGGCGGGGCGACCCGCCAACCCGGGACGCACGGCGGCCAAGGAGCGGCTCCTTGACGCACGCGGGGGCGGCGGGACGGCGACGCCCGCAACGTCATCAACGCCGGCGCACGAGCAAGGCGGACGCGCGGCAGCGGTGGGCTACCACCCTCGACGGGGTGGGCGCTACGACGGTGACGAGGACCGCTCCCCCGACGCCGGAACCCCCGTAACCCGTGTGTTCGGCGGGAGATCGCGCGCGGCGGCCTTCCCTCAACGCTTCCGCCAACCCTCGACCATCGTCAAGTACAACGGGGAGACGGATCCCCGCGTGTGGCTCAACGACTACCACCCGGAGTGCCGGTGGGGCGGGGCCACCGGCCGACGAGGTCATCATCCGCAACTTGCCCCTCGCACCTCGGCGATGCGGCTCGGACATGGCTCGAGCACCGCCGCCGCCCGGATCCACAACCGGGACGACCTAGTCCGCACGTTCGTGGGTAACTTCCGGGGCACGTACGTGCGCCACGGGAATTCCCGGGACCCGTGCTCCCGCACCCGGAAGCCCGGCGAGTCGGCGCGGGACTTCATACGACGCTTCTCCAAGCGGCCGTACGGAGCTCCCCGGCGTGGCGCGTCCGAGATCGTGCATGCCTTCCTCGAGGGCACCACGTGCGGGGATCTCGTGCGAGAGGCCGGGGCGCAGCCCGCCCGCGGACTCCAACGAGCCGTTCGACATCGCCACCGAGTTTCGCCTCGGGAGAGGAGGCCGTGGGAGCGATCTTCGACGGCAAGAAGGGCAAGCGCTCGGGGGACGCGCCCGCGGAGGGTAGCAAGTCCGAGGAGCCCCACCGCAACGACAAGCGGGGCAAGAAGGGGGGAAAGAAGGCCGCGCCGCGAGGCGCACGAGCGAGGGGCGCGACGGCGGTAATGCCGAGGCCCTCGACCGGCCCCTCGAGGTCCGGGGGTGTTTGATGACATGCTGAAAAAGCCATGTCCTTACCACAAGACCCCAGTGAACCACACCCTTGAGCAGTGTGACATGCTCAAGAAGTTCTATGGCCGCGCCACCGCGAAGGAGGCGGAGGCCAAGAAAGACGGAGAAGATGGCGACGCCGGCGGCTTCCCCGCCGTGGAAAACGTGTTCCTCATCTTTGGGGGGCCAACCGTCGACATATCGACCCGCCAGCGCAAGAAGGAGCGGCACGAGGTCCTCGCCGCCGAGAAGGCCCCTCCCTCCTTCCTCAGGCGGTCGGAGGATGCCATCACCTTCGGCGGGAAGATCATCCGAACCGGATCCCCAACCGGGCCGTACCCACCGGTGGTCGACCCAATCATCGGGAACGCGCGGTTCTCGAAAGTCTTGATGGACGGAGGCGGCGGCCTCAACATCCTCTACGTGCACACCGCGCGCGCTGGCGGGGATTGGGTTGGACCGGTGCGGCCCCGGCCACGAAGCCGTTCCACGGCGTCGCGCCCGCAAGCGAGTCCGGCCCCTCGGGCAGATCGATCTGCCGGTTTGGTTCGGCACCGCGAAAAATTTCCGCAAGGAAACACTCACCTTCGAGGTGGTGGGGTTCAAGGGCGCCTACCATGCCATACTTGGGCGGCCCTGCTACGCCAAGTTCATGGCGGTCCCCAACTACACCTACTTGAAGATGAAGATGCCAGGACCGAACGGCGTCATCACCGTAGGCTCGTCCATCGAGCACGCATTCGACTGCGATGTCGAGTGCGTAGAGCACGCAGAAGCACTGGCGCTGGATGAAGCGCTGGTGACCACTTTGGAGAAGATGGTCAACGAAGACCTCGACTCCGCCGCCAAGCACGACGGCACCTTCGAGGCCGCGGAGCAGACCAAGGAGGTCCCTCTCGACCCTTCTGCCCCCGAGGGCAAGGCGTTGAGGGTCAGCTCTACCCTCGATCCCAAATAGGAAGTGGTGCTCGTCGACTTCCTCCGCGCCAATGCCGACATCTTCGCATGGAGTCCCTCGGATATGCCAGGCATCCCGAGGGAGGTCGCCGAGCACTCCCTTGACATCCTGCCTCACGCCCGTGCCGTGCAACAACGGCTGCGCCGCTTTGACGAGGAGCGGCGACGGGCCATTGGAGTGGAGCTGCGGAAGCTTCTAGAGGCCGGGTTCATCAAGGAGGTGTTCCACCCAACGTGGCTAGCAAACCCCGTGCTTGTAAAGAAAAAGAATGGGAAGTGGCGGATGTGTATAGACTACACTAGTCTTAATAAAGCATGTCCTAAAGTTCCTTTTCCTTTGCCGCGTATTGATCAAATCGTTGATTCAACTGCTGGGTGTGAGCTGCTATGCTTCCTTAATGCCTACTCCGGTATCATCAAATAAAGATGAACGAGTCCGACCGGCTCGCGACTTCGTTCATCACACCGTTCGGGATGTTCTGTTACGTCACGATGCCGTTCGGCCTGCGAAACGCGGGTGCAACATACCGGCGCCGCATGCGGCACGTTTTCGGGGATCACATCGGGCGGACGGTCGAGGCGTACGTAGATGACATCGTCGTAAAGACCGAGGAAGGCGGACGGCTTGGTTGGCGACCTTGGCATCGCGTTCGGGCGCTCGCGGGCCAATGGGGTCAAATTAAACCCCGAAAAGTGTGTCTTTGGAGTACCGCGGGGCATGCTCCGGGATACGTCGTCTCCCAATGAGGAATCGAGGCCAACCCCCGAAGAAGTCGCGGCCCTCGAACGAATGGGTCCGATCCGGGACCTCAAAGGGGTACGAGAAGGTCTTTGGGGTGCCTTGCCGCCTTGAGCCGCTTCATCTCACGGCTCGGTGAAAAGGGTGCGCCCCTTTACCGCCTACTCAGGAAGCACGAGCGCTTCTCCTGGACCGCCGAGGCCCAGGATGTGCTCGACAAGCTGAAGGCGTCTCTAACGCATGCCCCGGTCCTCACGCCGCCCCAGGACGGCGAACCCCTGCAGCTCTACGTGGCCGCGACCACCCGGGTGGTCGGCGGCGCGTGATCGTGGTGGAGCGCGCGGAGGAAGGGCACGCCCGCCGGTCCAGCGGCCGGTCTACTACATCAGCGAGGTCCTGTCTGACACTAAGACGCGCTACCCCCAAGTCCAAAAGCTGCTGTACGCGGTGGTCCTCGCGCGACGCAAGGCCGCGCCACTACTTCGAGGCCCACCCCGTCACGGTGGTCTCCTCCTTCCCGGCGGGGGAGATCATCCGCAATCCCGACGCGGCGGGCGGGGATTGCCAAGTGGTCCGTGGAGGCGATGGGCGAGTCGCTTGCCTACGCCCGCGCAAGGCCATCAAGTCCCGGATCCGGCGGACTTCGTCGCCGAATGGACGGATACGCAGTGCCACCACCACAAATCCAAGCGAGAGTGCTGGACTCTGTACTTCGACGGGTCGGTGATGAAAACGAGGGGCGGGCGCGGGCCTGCTCTTTGTGTCACCCCTCGGGGAGCACATGCGCTACACGGTGCACCTCCACTTCCCCGCCTCGAACAACGGGGCCGAGTACGAGGCCCTCCTCTGTGGCCTCAAGATCGCCATCGAGTTGGGCGTCAAGCGCCTCGACGTGCGAGGGGACTCGCAGCTCGTAATTGACCAGGTCATGAAGAACGCGAGCTGCCATGACGACAAGATGGAGGCCTACTGCAAGGCCGTGCGAGCCCTTGAAGACAAATTTTACGGCATCGAGCTCAATCACGTGCCCCGCCGGTACAACGAGGAGGCGGACGAGCTGGCCAAGATCGCGTCCGGGCGGATCACCGTCCCCCCGAACGTTTTCGCCCGCGACATCGCTCAGCCCTCGGTCGCCCTCGAGCCTCACCCCTCGAACCACACAGAACCCTCGGGGGCTCCCTCGAATCCAGCGGGTGCGGAACCCATGGATGAGGACCCCTCGAACGAGGCGTACGTGCTCTCCCTCCTCGAGGGGTATGGCGCCTACGGAGCTGACGTGATGGACATCGAGCCAGCTCCAGTCAAGGCCGATTGGCGCGACAAGTACGTGGCCTGGTTGGCCCGAGGGGAACTCCCCACGGACGGGCCGCGGCCGGGCGCATCGCCGGGATGGCCAAATCTTTCGCCCTCGTCGACGGTGAGCCGTACAAGCGCGCCGCCCTCCGCATCTGCCGGCGGTGCGTGCCCATCCCCGAGGGGCGCGAGCTCCTGCGGGACATCCACGCCGGGATCTGCGGCCATCATGCAGCGCCTCGTACCCTCGTCGGCAATGCGTTCCGCCAAGGCTTTTACTGGCCTACCGCGGACGCCAGCGAAATCGTACGCACCTGCGAAGGGTGCCAGTTTTACGCTCGCAAGTCCAACCTCCCCGCCCATGCCCTGCAGACCATCCCCATAACATGGTCGTTCGCCGTGTGGGGGCTGGACATCGTCGGGCCCTTACGGAAGGCGCCCGGGGGCTTCACCCACTTGTTGGTTGCGATCGACAAGTTCTCCAAGTGGGTGGAGGTGCGCCCCATTACGAATCTCAGGGCAGAGCAGGCGGTAACGTTCTTCACCGACATCGTTCACCGCTTTGGAGTGCCAAACTCCATCATCACCGACAACGGGTCCCAGTTCACGGGCAGGAAATTCTTGGAGTTTTGCGACAAATTCCACATCCGTGTGGATTGGGCAGCTGTGGCACACCCACAGACCAACGGCCAAGTAGAGCGTGCCAACGGCATGATCCTACAAGGCCTTAAGCCCAGAATTTTCGACCAGCTGAACAAATCTGGTCGGAAATGGCTCCAAGAATTGCCAGCAGTCGTGTGGAGCCTAAGGACCACCCCAAGCAGAGCCACCGGGTTCACTCCGTTTTTCCTAGTCCATGGCGCGGAGGCCGTCCTCCCCACGGACTTAGAATACGGATCGCCCAGGGTTCGAGGCTACGACGAGGATGCCAACCAGCGAGCCCGCGAGGACTCGCTGGACCAGCTCGACGAGGCACGCCTCGTGGCCTTGATGCATTCCGCGAGGTATCAACAGTCCCTCAGGCGCTACCAAGCACGCAAGATACGCCGACGGGACTTCAGCGAGGGGGATTTGGTCCTAAGGCTACGCCAAGACAACCGAGGACGCCACAAGCTATCGCCTCCGTGGGAGGGACCCTACGTCGTGGTGAAGGTACTCAAGCCCGGCACGTACAAGCTGGCCAACGAAGACGGTGAAGAGCTCACCAACGCTTGGAACATCCAACAGCTACGTCGCTTCTACCCCTAGCTAGGATTTCCAAGTATTTTTGTTGTAAAAATCACATGACCAACGCCCCAGTTGGTAACAACTATGTAAATATCATAAGTCTAATGCAAAGGGCAACTCGGCTTTCCCCCGAAACCCAAGTTACCCTCGGGGGCTACTGCGGGGGGCATCCCCCCAAAATGGTCCCATTTTCTCGCAAAAACGAAACAACTCATGCGCGCTAAGTTTGTTTTCTAACTCGACCCCGAGCAGCGATTCGAATAGGGCGCAGGCGGCCTAGCGGAAGGAGCGCACGAGCCGAAATAGCCCACGCCGCGAGGATACGGCCCTTCTCTCTTGCCTCCAACCCGGCGGGCCCCCGCGAAAATCAAACTCCCCTAAGTAGAATCTACTCGGGGAAGAAGGAGAAACAAAAAAGCGCAATAAGCAAAGGACTTCTTTTCACATCAACGGATGTTTATTTCAAAAATAACTTGTTTATTTACAAAGGCCGCGTGGCCAGAATACTGATGCACAAACAAAAACGGGCCTAGCGCCCAGCGTCTTCGGGGGGAGCGGCGGCGTCAGCATCGTCCGGGAAGAGGAACTCCTCGAAGGCTTCAGCGAGCATTCCGGCGGCGTCGGCAGCGAGCGCGTCCACACGCTCCATCGCCACCTCGTCCTCAACACCGTCGGGGACGACGTAACCCTCCGCCAGCGCCTCGAAGTTGACCTCGTAGTGGGACCGTACCACTCCGAGGGGCCTTCTCGGACGCCCGGATGCGGCGCCGGCGCATCCGCTCGGTGACGTGGCCGCCAAGAGCGCGCGGGCGGCCGGCCGGCGAGCCGCCGGCTTGTACTTCGCCCTCCTCCACGGCTCGGCGAGGTTTCGAGGGCCGCACCGCGCAACTCCCCGCAGGCTCTGCTCGGAGGAGTTATAGGAAGCCTGCAACGCCTCGGCCCGCTCAGCTGCATGCCCCAGAGCGGTGCGCAAGCCTGGAATCGCCAAGACAAGCAAGAAATCAGAAAGGGGAATGCGAACCTTCTAACAGAAAACCAACAAAGCAGGAGTCAAACAGCGGCTCACCTTCGACTTGCTTCCTCTCCACCTCGAGGGCACGGCGCTCGGCCTCAACCGCCAGCTCGAGGCCCCTGACGGTCTCGCCCTGCTCCTGGAGGGCCAGCTCCTGGCTCGCGCTGTTGATGCTGAGCAGCATCAGCTCGCCCTCGACCTTGGAGAGCTTGGCGTTCTGCTCCTCCAGCGACTTCTGCACCGCTTCGCGAGCAACGCGCTCCTGCTCTAGCGCCGATCGGGCATCGGCGAGGGCGGCTCGCCCCCGCCGGAGCCGCCCCTCGGCCCCTTGGCGGGCGGTGCGCTCCCGCGTAGGGCGGTCCTCGGAGGCGGCGAGCGCCGCGGCCTTGGCGTCGAGGGGCGGCCTTCAAGTCGTCGGCCTCCTTGGCCCTCTCGCTCAAGCGCACGCACACGCTCCTCGGCCGGCGCCGCCGCACCCCGCCCCCTCGAGGGACGAGCGGAGCCCCCGGTTCTCGCCGCGCACGCCGGCCACCTCCACCTCCCGGTTGGTCGCCGGCGTGCGCATCTTCTCCGGTCCGAGCGCGCCTGCCACAGCGCCTCATCACGGTCGATGAGGGCTGTGCAGACCCGCTCGAGGCTGGAGCGACGCGCCGAGTCCTGCCTCGTGCTCTCGGGGAGTTCATCGCCCAAGGCCATGGCCCGGCACGACGCCCACCCGTCTGGAGTCCTGAGGGCATCAGCGAGCGCGTCGAAAGCGCCGCATCGCTCCCAGAGCTGGTGGAGCTCGGCGTTCACCCGATCGAAGGTGTCGTACTTGTCATGGGCGCGGCGCTCGAGCTCCTGGCACCCACAACTCGAAACCCATAAGCATCACGATACGGAAAATAGCGCGCGGAAATGAAGGAAAGAGGGAAATGAGCAACGGTGCCCTACCTGGAACATGCGCCACGCGGGGCCGCCGTGGACCCTCAGCGCCTCGTTCAGCGCACGGTCGAGCGTGGCGCCGTGGCTGCGGAGTTCCCCCCACAGCTCCTGTTCCGCCTGGGCATCGGCGAACGAGGGCGGGTCGTCAGCGACCCCCTCCACCTGGGCAGAGTGGCCGGCGTGAGAAGACGAGGCCTCGACGCCATGTCCTCGGCCCCCCGTCACCATGTGGCCCTCACGCCGCCTCACGAGGGCCCCCTCCTGGGACTCTGGGGAGAGCGTGGGGAAGCTCGCCCACTGGTCCCACCCGGGCGGCGGGGAGTCGTCGTCCGGGACCTCCACCACCACCGCCGGGAGCCGGCGGCGGCGCCAACCCCTCGCGCGCGCTTCCGCCGGCACCTCCACTCGCGCCTCCGTGGCCACGGGCGCCGACGCGGCGCCGTGGCCATCACCTCCGGCCGCGCCTCCGCGACCACGGACGCCCGTCCGCCCTCCTCAACCGCGACCACGGGCGCCACCGCGGGCCGCACCCGCTCCGCCTCCGCCGCGGCCGGCGCCACGGAGCCGCGCCTCCGCCGCGGCGGCCACCGCCGGCCGCGCCTCCGCCACGACCGCCGCCGTGGGTCGCGCCTCCGCCACGGCCCGCCGCCGTGGGCTGCGCCCCCGCCACGGCCGGTGCCGCCCGCTCCTCGGCGACCGCCGGCCGCACCACGGCGGGCCGATCCGCCGCCGAGGCCTCGAGGCCTCGGGCCGCGCCTGCGAGCTCTCGCCCGCCGCCGCCGCCGTGCTTGCCCCCGCCCGCAACGCCCTCGACGAGCGCCGCCGGGTGGGGATGGACGCGTCCGCCCTCGGCACCTTGGCCGGTGCGAGGGGAGGCACGGTTGGCACCACCCCCCGCACAAGCACAAACGAAAGTTGGAATGCCCGATCACCAAAAAACCAAACACGGCAGGAAGGGCAAGCCCCTTACCTCGAAGAGGAGAAGGCTCGCTTCCTTTTCCTCGAGGCCTCGGCGGACGAGGCCCGCGCGGCCGACGCGCCGGTCGCCACGCCCCCGACGTTGCCACCGCGCGCGCGGGCCCCGCCCCGCGCGCGGCGCGCTTGCCGCGCGCGCGCCTCCACGGCGCGCGCGGCACCTCCGCGGTTCGCGCCACCCCGGCCGTTGATTTCCCCCGGGCGGCGCCGCCGCGCCCGCCCCGAGCGATGCCGCCCTTGCCGCCGAAGGCGGCTCCGGCGACGGGGGCGCAGGCTCCCACCTATCAGAGGGGCCCTACCCCTCAGCTTCTTCCTCTTCGTCCTCCTCCGAGGACGAGTACTCCTTGGTCCTCGGGGAGGAAAGCCCCGGCTCCTCGCGCCGCCGGAACTCCTCGCTCCGCCGCTCGCGGCGCTCGCGGTGCCGCCTCGCGCGCTCCCTCCTGCGCGCCGCCCGCTCCTGCTCCCGTTGCTGCGCCGCCCAACCAAGCGCGCGGGAGTCGAGGGTAGGCAGAACGGACTTCGCGGCGGTGAAGTTCACCAGCTGCATGCGAAAACGTCAAAGGCGCGTCAGGGGGCAGAGGCAACACCAAGAACTAAACGGAATCAAGAATCATACTCACCAGCGGGCCGGTGGGGAGCATCTCGAACTCCCACGGGGATCGACGCGGGCGCAGCATCCGGGTGTCAATGGCGTTCCGCACCCGCGTGAGCGGGTACGCCCGCCCAAGGGGGGTCGGGAGCATCCGCGACCTCGCCAGCGCGATGGGGTCCGCCTCCTCTGTCATCTCGTAGATGCAGAGCGGCCTCTCCATCAGAGGCACGACCCGCCAGTAGTGGAGGAAGGCGAGAACGCCCACCGCGGTCAGACCGCGCGTCGCCAGGTTCCTCAGGGCGGCCAGGACCGAGTCCTGCCTCCTCCGATGCTGGGGCGTGGGTACCCCGTAGCCCCAGGAGTCGGGCTTCTCCTTGAATACCCGACCGGTGTAGGGGGGAGGCCGGGCTCGGCGTTGCGCAGATAGAACCACCCCCGCTCCTAGCCGACGTTGTTCGTCGTCATGGTGCGGGGGATGTAGTCGTCCTTGAACCCGCCCCCGCGGGCGAGCGACATCCCGCCGCGCGCACCGAGCGGCGGGTCCTCTCGCTCCGTCGTGGGTTGCGTGAAGAGCTCCGCGCGGAAGAGGTGTATCCGCAGCTCCCGGTTGGATCGGGATCCCTAGATACCCCTCGCAGACGCCCACGAATGTGGCCGCCTGTGAAATCTCGTTCGGCGCGAAGTTATGCAACTCCACGCCGTAGTGGTGGCACAGCGCTCGCATGAAGCGGCTCGCCGGCGCGGTGAAGCCGCGCTCGTGGAAGCGGGTAAAGCTCACCACATAGCCCTCCGGCGGGTTGGGCGCGTGGTCTCCCGCCGGCGGCACTATCCACTCCGCCGGCGGCCCTCCTCGTTTGCCGCCGGCCGGCCGGCGGTGACCGCCCGCAAGGGCCGGCGGGGGTCACCGTCGACCGCTCCCGTGCGTACGGGTCGAGGATCATAAGGGGCGGAGGCGGCGCCATTAGGAAGGACAAGGAATGCGAGGGCGGAAGACAAGTAAAGGAAGAGGAGCTCTAATGGCAAAGGTGCGCGATAGCAAGAGCAAACCGAAGGCGAGAGCACAAGGGGCGAGAACAGCGAAATGCTAAGGTAAAAAACCGCCGTTTTTCCCTCCCCTTAGATTTATAAGCCGCGGGCGAGCTCTCCGGGGCGGACGTCCCGCGCGCATTAACTGCAGGGAATCTTCTTTCTCGCCGATGGGCGGGCCCCACCACGACCGCGGCGGCCACGCCACCGCGAATAAGCCATCATCACGGCGGAGAATAGCCGGGACCGTGACGCGGCCGGTCACGTCCGCCTGCCCACGCCGCCCACTACGCACGCGCGCGCGGTTGCAACGCCTAAAAAGGCGCACCCACAACGCAAAATTATAGCCACAACTGCATAGCATTTAATGGCTCGGTTCCTTACAAGGTACGCAGAACCCTCGAGCGGCACGAACCCCTGGCTCGGGAGAATTCCAACCCTCGAAAGGGTTCAGGCGTGAGAAGGTAGCCTCGGGGCCCGTTTGGAACAAAGCGGGCACTGCAAGCACCCATACCACGTAGAACCCTCGAGCGGCACGAGCCCCTGGCTCGAGACGATGTCAACCCGCTAAAGGGCATTGGCGTGAGAAGGTCGCCTCGGGGCCCGTTTGAAACAAAGCGGGCACCGCAAGCACCCATGCCACGCAAAACCCTCGAGCGGCACGAGCCCCCGGCTCGGAACGATGTCGCCCCTCTAAAAGGCACGGACGTGAGAGGGTCACCTCGAGACCCGTTTTGGAACAAAGCGGGCATCGTGAGCACCCATTCCACGCCGTATTGCGATCGGCGCCTCGGGGGCCGGCTCGCCGGGCCCCTCGATGGTCGCGGATGCCGGGCGGGAGCGCTTAGCCGCCGCCCCGCACCATTGTTACTAATCGGCACCCCCGAGGACCGGCTCGCCCGGACCCTCGACGGTCGCAAACGCAAAGACGGGGCCGCCCAGGCGCCACCCCCGCACGACCCTACTGATCAGAGGTTCGAAGCCTGACCCTCGACGGGTTCGAACGGGCGCCCCGCATCGCGAGTCAGGGACGACGAAGGCACGCGCATTCGAGCCGTTCCTCGAGCCCGTCGGCTCGAGGGTGCCCCATATGTCGTATTCGAGAGCCAGTGAGGGCAGCTAGCCGGGGGGATCCCACCGAGGGAGAGCTTCCGCGCCCTCGGTCCCTATCGAAAGGGACCGAGCCCCACCTAGCAAACCCGCGCAAGCGCTTCAATGGACGTGTCTTTGGACCACGCGACCTACCCTTATCGAACGGGGCATGGGCGTCCACTCGAACCACCCACTAGCGACTCAACGAGGAATCCGCAATTTGCGACCCGCTCGTTGGGGGTTGCGGAAACCTCACCCCTCCGTCCCGCGGAGGGACGGCGAGGGTGCGTTAAGAAACAAGTCGTGAAGCTCTACCCGATCGCCTCGAACGGGCCCGGTGCTCGGGGGCTTGACACACGGCTACACCTCCTTGGCTTGCACCCGCCGGGAGACGGTGCCGGCAGCACGTGCGTCCACCGGCCGGCCGGGACATTGCCGACGCCGGTTGAAACATGCACCACGCCCTCGACCGGCTCTTGCGGTTAACCCCTACGGGGAGCATCCACGCTCTGCCCGCAGGCTCCGGGGGCTAGACCCGCGGGTCCGCCGACGCGGCCCCACGGAAAGCGTTCGCAAGACAAGAAGGGAAGAACGTCCCATCGGTAGGTTCCGGCATCCGCGGGAGCCTCAATGGCAAACCCATAGATGCTCGAGGGCTGCGTCGGGGACAGCCCTAGGGGTCCCCCTTAACAACCGGGAAATCCCCACTTAAAACCCGCAATAAAGCCGAACACACTTTGCCTAACCATGCGGGATACGGCCCGTGCGCGCGGGGACCTCAACGGCCCACCAAGACGGCCCTCTCGAAGATCCCCTCGAGCGAGGCTTCGCCTCGCTCGAGGATGCGCGCCTCCCTCGGGCGGGCTCCGTCTCGTTCGAGGGGGGTGTGCTTCCCCTCGAACGGGCTCCGCCTCGCTCGAGGGCCCGTTCCCCCCTCGAGCGAGCTCCGCCTCGCTCGAGGGTCCGCCCCACCCTCGACCGGGGTCCGCCTCGCTCGAGGGCGCCCGCACGCGTGCGCCCGCGCCCCGTACGCGGGCATTTAACGCCACGACACCGGCGGGACGGCGCCATCATGCGCCGGGGCACGCGCCTCGGCACCACCGCACCAACTCCCCCGGAGGGATCCCATCCCCATCACCGTGGGGGGGGGGGGGGACCGTGCGCCGCGGCCGGCGGTGCCGGCCGTGACGCCGCCGCTCGCTCCGTACGGCTAACGCGCCAAGCCCCGGAAGGGGGGCCGGCTGCACCCTCGATTTACTTTATTGTGACCTTACAGGGTTAGGTGGAGGCGCTAGGACGGTGGGATGCCATCCCTGCCACTGTTACGGTATGGCTGCCGCCCCCGCGCGTACGGGCGCACGCCAGGCGCTGTGGCAACGGCTACAACACTGTGGAGCGCGCGGGAACGGAACGCCACCTTACTTGTCACTGTGCTCCGTACGGGCCGACGTCAGCAGCTCCCTCGAGCCTATCGAGAAGACATCACGGTCATCCGCCGCTCTTCTACCCTCGAAGCCGCCACTGTTCGGGTACAAGATAGGCCATGATGGCCGGATCGCCGCAAGGATCGTCGGGACGGCCGCCCACTCTACTACAAAGATAGCACGCCACGCCCCTTCACGTAGCTAAATAGCGCGGCGCGCATGTGATTCGCTCCCTCCTTGACCTATAAAAAAAGGGCGAACCCCCCCTGCCGCGGGGGGGAGACAGACACAACACAACAAGAGACGGGCTGCGCCACGCACTTGTTCTCCAATTCTCCCACAACATCTTCAGCCACTACACCAGGGACTTGGAAGCCACGCTTCCTCTCCCGCCTTGCTTGTAGCAGCCCCACTACAGGCACCCCCGGTGCTGAGCAATATAGTGCCTCGAGCACACCCCTGCTGGACGTACGGCCCCCTCGGCCGGAACCAGGATAAACCCCTTGTCTCTTATTGCTTAGCATCGACCATTGAGGGATAGACCACGGTGCTCACTACTGGTTAGTGTCGGGACCATATTCCGCACCGACACTCGGAACAAACCAGCACCCACCGTCGCCCAACGACCAAACGAACAAAGCCGCTTGTCGCCGGTGATCCGCCACTCGTCCGGCCACCAGAAACCGGGGAGCTCAAGCCGACGCATCGCGTCGACGCGTGAAGGTGAATACGAAGAAGCGAGGGTGCGACGACGATTCGCCGGTGTTTGTGGTATTGTCTATTTAGGCCTTTGGGGGGCATCTTTTCAATAGATAGATGATGCAAAGAAGTTTAGCAACTCGCTTAGTATTCGCTTGCTCTTGATTGTCGCCAAAGTTTGTTGGCATGCCAAAAATCGGTATCTTTGCGTTGATCCCCGCATCGTACAAAAATGTTGCTCGCATGTGTATGATTGTCCGTCTTGAATCTTGATGGTAAAGAAGACTCTTGGAGCAACATTTTCTTGCACCGATTGCAAAAGAGTAACATTTTCCTAAGCAAGACCAATTGTTTTCGGTGCTAATTCGGCAGTTGTGTGAAGCTACTACCGGAACATCTTGAAGAGAGTAGCATGCAAATCTAAGGTTTGTGAAAGGAGTAGCGGATACTCATTCTTTCGCAAAGAAAGAAAAATACTCATTGATCGGGAACTCTGTTGGTCTCCTTCCATGCAACAACCGATAAGCTGAACAAATTTTACGTGCTGGTAATTCTGCTTGGAAGTTGGAACCCCACGCTAATCCAACATTTATAGTTGAATCAAATATTTTTAGAAGCTTCCCGATTGGATCCTAGACCCGTTCCGGGGGTGCTCGTTATAGCTAGGAGGTACCCGGTGCCCGAAGCGAGTGTCCTTATCATGTGCTTGAGCCCTTCTAGACTCCTCATCTCTCAATCTACGCGTCCTTGGATAGTCACTCGTAGAGCTTCCTTTATGTTCCTTGGATTCGATACCCTTTGGAATAATCCTTAGGTGAAGTGCTACAACGGTATGTTTGTGCGCTTGCGGACTCGTTCGTACTCACGGGTGTACCCAGATGATTCTTACATGCTCACGTTATCTCGGCACCATAGTAATGACGTCAAGAAATACCAACGGGTGCTAGGTTTCACTTGTTGGGCCGGTGGGTTGTCAAATGGGTTCATGATGGGTTATATTTTATTTGGAAACTTTCTTCCGGAAGTAATATATAGGGATTTCTTAATATTTTTTATCTCTATTTTGCAAAAATATATGGTCGCTCGAAATTTTGCAAAACTATACATCGCCACCGTGGCCTACGGCGTCGGGGGGTCCTCCGGCCGCGCGGCATGGCGGCATGGGTTGTGGCCCACCGGCAAGGGCACATACCGTCGTGGGCCATGGCGTTAGGTCCCTACCGCCGTGCCGCAAGGCGGTAGGAGCCTACCACCCAGGCCGCAACGTGGCCCCCCGGGTAGCACGCCGCAGTCACGACGGTATGTATGGACCTACGGCCGTGGGCGAGCGGCGTTAGGATTTCTTTTGGTGAATTTCAATTTTTGAAGCATCGATGAAACGACGAACCATTAATACTTAACGACGAATTACAGAAACAAGCAATGGCACGTGCGACACAGTTACCCTAACTTTGTGCCGCTGCTAGTCCTAACGTGCCTTAGGGAATTTAGATAAACAATTACAATATTTGTAGTCTAGTTGTACGAATAGTAGCCGGGAGAACCCGAACATCATAGACCCGCCGGAGTGCTCACATATATGTAGGCAATAAAGTAGACCGGACGGTGGGCCATTCGATCCGGCAAGAAAACGGGCGGTGACTCGGAGGAAACACACCCTAGTACTAGGTACACTATTTGGTACAATTCACGGAAAACACATCGTAGTACGAGTTTTACTATTCGCATCCGAAATGCATCCGAAACCAAGTTCTTAAAGATACAACCCGACTCTAGAGAATGATGAAATAAAATGATAATTTTTTATGGATACAGGCGGCACTCGAAGTCTATTACTCTACGTCTATTGGGTACAACGGGGGTATTTCCCCTTCCTCATAGCATCCGGCCCGGCTTCCTTAGCCCGGCGAGCTCTCTCCCTCTTCCTCTCTCCATCCGCTTCACGGCCGCGATCGCTTCACGTTCTTTGACCTCCCGGCGAATGCGAATATCCTCATGTTGCTCCTTACGTTTTTCTTCTTATTTTTCGCCTCAACCATCATTTGCCACCTCTCACGTGCTAAACGACCCGTCTTCTCGACGTAACGTTTGTCTTGTTCGGATTTCTCACAATCTAGCCACCGCATAAAATCACGAGAGAGGAGATGGAGTCTTTTTTCAAAGAGAACTTAGCACATCATTCTCACCGGGATTGACAAAAAGCCGTGAGAAATTGTAACTGTTCCCGGTCCCTTGGAACTAGCGGGTCATCCTCATCATCCGAGGAGTCCTCTTCCAACCCACGTTCATCCTCATCGGCCTCCATTTCGTATCGCCGAGTACTTCTTCATTAACTTCCCCCTCGTTAATTGTGTCGGGGACGACCACGGGGGTCCCCTAAAACAACCAGGGGAATCCCGCTTAAAACACCGCAAAAAACCAAAAACAACACATCTCTCACTTAAGCACACGCCCACGGCACGGCCCACACCGTGGCGGCCCCCACGGCCCACGGAGTGGCGGGGCCAAGGGCTCCCTCGAGCGGGCCCCGCCTCACTCGAGGGTCTACACCTCCCTCGAGCGAGGCTGCGCCTCGCTCGAGGACTCACGACACCCTCGAGCGGGCTCCGCCTCGCTCGAGGATCCGTCTCCGCCTCGCTCGAGGCCTCCCTCGCACGCCCGTCCGTCCCCGCACGCGTGTACGGGCATTTAATGCTCTGACGCGGCAAGGCGGTGCCATCATGCGCCTGGGAATCACGCCCCGGCGCAGTCGCACCAACTCCCTAGGGGAACCCATCCCCGCTACTGTGGGGAACTGTGCGGCGTGGCCGGTGTCAGCCCCGTGACGCCGTGCCGCCTACTCCCGTACGGCTAACGCGCCGCGCCCTCGAAGGGGGGCCGGCCATACCCTCGAACCGCTTTCTCGTGACACTGCAGGACTAGGCCGTGACGCTAGGCCGGCGGGACGCCATCCCCGCCACTGTTGATCCCGTGCGGCCGCCCCCGTACCTGCAACCCCACGCCTGGCGCTGTTGCAGCCACTCCGCGCCGTGGAGCACGCGCGGGAATGGAACGGCGCCACGCCTACCACCGTACCCCCGTACGGTTCGACGTCAACGGCTACCTCGAGCCCGTCCGAGGACACCATGGCCAACCACTACGCCCCGACCCTCGAAGGCCGACCTTGTTCGGGTACAAGACGCGCCATGATGACTAGATCGTGGCAAGGACCGACGAGGCGGCCGCCATCTCTGCGGCGGCGCAGGCCATACCTCCCCGTGTAGCTGAACAGTGCGGCATACTTGTAATTCGCCCTCTCCTTGGCCTATAAAAGGAAGGCAAACCCCCTCGCCGCGGGACACGGACGGACACAAAGCACACGCGGCGAGGACATGAACACTCGAAGCGATACCACGCATACACTCTCCAATTCTCCCACAACATCTTCAGCCACTTCACCAGGGACTTGGAGGCCACGCCTCCTCTCCCGTCTTGCTTGTAGCCGCCCCACTACAAGCATTCCGGTGCAAAGCAATATAGTGCCTCGAGCACACCACCGAGGACCATGTGTGGTTCGAGGACCGGTGGATGATCGCTTCCTTGTGTGATGAGTGATTGACAACGTTGTGTGGACCGATTCTTGGCTAAGTATTGCGGGTGCGGGTTGCGGCTTGGCTCGTGTTGGTGCGGGTGAAGAACAAGCGCGAAAGGTCGTCGCGGTGAGGCCTCCGGTGTGTGGAGAAGACAAGTAGGCTTCGTTCGAGGGACACGGTGGCCGGTGGGGGTCAAGTGCGGGCCGCATGGTGGCATGAACAGCAAGATGAAGTCGTGGACGGTTTCTTGGTAGAGCCTCAAAACCAAGGGCGAGCCGAGACTACGTGGGAGCCGAGTCATGAGTGGAGATTGGCGGAGGCTACACCGAGTTCGCGGGGTTTGCAGTGGTTCACCAGAAAACCACTGGGTTACTCGGTTAAGCCACAAAACCGAGGCCGAAGACTCGACGAGGAGGTGCGGCCACCCAGGCCGGTTCAACCGCCCGGGGAGGGGCGGTCGACCGCCCGGGGCCGATCGGATCCCCGGGGCCGGTCCTAACCGCCCAGGGGGGGCGGTCGACCGCCACGGCCGCCGCGCCGAGAAGCTTCGAAGCGGAGGACACGCGTCGGGATCGCAAGGCGTGCGTCGAGGCTACGCATGGGTGCGGTCGCCGGGCATCCGTCCGATGGTGAAGACATCAAGAATTCCAAATCCGCCCTCGAGGGGCATGTATCCCTAGTTATTAGTGAAGGGTAGTTTAGTCTTTTGGGTGCCTCCATATATACTCATTAGATGGGTGGATGGCAGCCAACTCTTGGAACCCTAGCTCATTTAGTTTTTCCATTTTCGTTCTCCATTTTCCTTAGGATTTTAGAAGGCTAGCTTAAGAGCTTCATGTGAGATCTAGAGAGAGGGATGGATGTTTGGGTGGCAAGCTAGACCTTGTACGAACCATTCTTGGCATGTATAGAAGGTTTGGCGTTGTTCATCATGGTGGTTTTTCCGTCTCTTTGGTGTTGATTTTCGGAGCTCTTTTTGGCGGTGTTTTGAGGACGATTTCTTGGGGCTTTTGGTGGGTGTCACGTATGAGGTTCTTGTGGCTCTTTGGCTGGTGACTTTGCCCCCCAAATCCCCTTTGAATCGAACTCGATTTGGTGGTTTCTCGAGTTGGGTGAGTTCTTGACCTAGAGAAGCGATTTCTTCGATTCCTCTTGATTGTGAGCTTTTCGGGTCGATTCCTTTGAGGTAGAGGTTGCCCGGGGAGGTAACCCGGCCTATTCTCGAAGTTTGGCTGCAATCCGTGGAGTGATTCGGGAGATCGGGCGTGAGGAAGTTGAGGTTTGACCCGCGGGTTCGTTTTCCGGAAGGGGCGGTCTAACCGCCTACGGGGGGCGGTCTAACCGCCACGGGTGTTTCCGGGTCAAAGTTTTGTTTTGCCGCATTTACCTCTTTGAGTTTGTTCGCCTTGATCGAGAGGAGTGTCCGGGTGAAATTTGGGGTCGTTCTCGTGCGGTTTGCTAGGTGTTCTTGGTCGGGGGTTCGTTGCTCGGGTACGGGAGGTTAGACCGCCCCGGGTAGCCGGTCTAACCGCCCCTAGGCCCTTGGGTGAAGTTTTGGTTTTCGCCAAGATTATCTGGTAGCTAGCATGGCCTTGACCAGAGATCTCTGTTGGTGAAACCGTGGTGTGTTTTGGTGCTCGGAAGAGGCGTTTCAGAGGATTTCTTGGTTGCCAGGTGAAGGCGGTCTAACCGCCCCCTATACCCGGTCTAACCGCCCCCCTCGGTTAGCCGGCTTTCGAGTTGTTTCCCGGTTGTCGGTGCTGCGTGTATGTTTTGGTTGCTGGTAGAGTTTGTTCCTAGGACCAGTAGCACTCCAGTGGCTACGTGGTTTTGGCAAACGGGAGGTAGAAGTGCGGAGTGTGTGATTTCGGGGGTTCGACCGAGCTAGTTCGTCTTGTCGAGTTTCAATCTCCCTCGAGAAGAATTTTTATCGGCTCCCATTCACTCCCCCCCCCCCTCTCTGGTCGCCTAATCGGTCCTTCAAGTGGTATCAGAGCCGGTTCGGGTCTTTGTTGACTCTAACCAGTCTAAGATCCAAGGATGGCGTACCAGGAACGGGGTTCGGGTCCTCCACACTTCGATGGCAAGAACTACCAGATGTGGAGCAAGCGGATGGGTGCGTTCCTCCGCGGAAAGGGTCAGCTTCTTTGGGATGTCACGGTGGACACAGGCTATGTCCAGCCGATGGATTTCCTTGCTCCAGGGTCGAGGGACAGATTCGACGCCAACAATAAGGCGGTCGACTACTTGTTTCGTGCTTTGTGTCGGCCGAGTTCGATCGGGTGCACACCGAGCACTTGGCTTGTAGGATTTGGGCGGTGTTGAAGGAGGCTCATGTTGGGAACGCCCGGAGTTCGAGGGCACGGATGTATGCGACCTACGGAGAGAGTACGAGAATTTCACTCATCTCCCAGGGTGAGTCCATCGATGCCTTGTTTCGAGGTTCACGGTGGTTGTGAACAACATGAGGGCCAATGTGGACGTGCTCCCGTACGATGATCATGATAGAGCGGTCAAGCTCTTACACTCTTTGGATCGTACGATATGGGGCGGAAAGTTCGAGGCCATTGTCGAGTCGGAGAAGTATGACACTCGACGGTGAACGAGCCGTTCTCGAAGCTCAAGTCGGCCGAGGTGGATAGGGACATGATCGCTAAGCTCGAGGGACCGACCGATTCCCATAGTCTTGCCCTCGTTGGTGGTTCCGGAGGAAAGACTAACTCTAACCCATCCACCGGGATGTTCTCCTTTTCCTCTTTGATGTCTATGCCGGATGAGGAGTTTGATGACCTTGGAGAGGACGAGCCGGCGCCGTTGACGAGGCGGTTCGAGAGGCCGCACGAGAACCGCGTGAACATGAGGAGGAACACGAGGACGTGCTTCCGGTGTGGCAAGCGGGACACTTCGTCGCCGACCGCCCGAGAAGGCCGAGAACAAGGACGGCTACAAGCACAAGCCGAGGAAGGACGACGGTACCGTTCGAGGCGCGACCACAAGAGCAAGCACAAGAACAAGTACAAGGACGAGCGACGATCGAGGAAGAAGGAGGGCCGAGGCAAGGCCCGAGCGATGGTTGGAGCGAGCGACGTCGACTCGGGTCCGCGTACTCCACCTCGAGCTCGAGCGGCGGTGAAGACGAGGGAGATCGTCGCAAGAACAAGAAGTCGTCCAAGAACACGAGCGGGGCCGAGGCCGCTTCGCGAGAGATGGCTTCGTACCATGGCGCCGAGCTCGGCGGCCAAGAAGAAGAGCACACGGAGCGACTCGGACTGCGAGTCCGACGACGAGGTGCGTGATGAACTTCCCTTCTTGCGCCAGGAGAATGAGAGGCTTGGCTCTTTGCTTGATAACCGTGATGACATGCTTAGAGAGGCCAAGAAAATGAGGAAAGAGCTTAGGGCTTCACTCGAGGATGCTAGGACTAGAGTGGTGAGCTAGAGACACGGGTGCTTGATAGCAAGCTTGAGATTGATTCGCTTAAGGCTAGCCCCGTTGTTTCGATGAGAATGATTGTGCTGATTGCTCCATATTCCTTGCCGATCTTGCTTTGTTTAAGGAGAAGCATGCCTCCAAGTGTGAGGAACTAGATGTGCTTAGGGTTGAAGTGGCTGAGCTTAAGTCTAGACCTCGCTTTGCTAGGTGCTTGCACTTCTTGCCCCGTTTTGCATGCTAAGATTGATGAGATGCATGCTTACACTAGTTCGCTCGAGGCTAAATTGAAGGAACCCATGCCTACATCTTGCTCTCTACCGTGAAATGCATGCATTGAAAAATTTGGAGCTTGCACATTATGTTGATCGTTTGCGGGATGAGAATGATGACTTGAGGAAGTTGATGGGTTGGTTGTCCGATCATGAGCCTCGGTTGAGGATGATGATCGAGGCCTTTAAGAGGCAAGATGGTGAGGGGCTTGGGGCAAACAAGGTTGGTGAAGGAAGTGGAGAGAATATCCGGAGCCACCAAAAACCCACCACAAAAATGATTTCCCTCCAAAACCCAACCATCTTAGGAACCGACTAGACACAACCCCCGGCTCCACCTATATTTCCTACACCCACAAATGATCTCCGAAGGCCTATCAAGTTTGTGAGCACTTCCGGGAAAGTGTTCTTTGCGAAAGTGAGTGAGAAGGCAAGTGAGGAGAAATCGGTGGAGGAGTTGAGTGGAGAGAAACCAAGCGAGCGGCCCCAATCCAAGCCAAAACCTAAGCTTGTGAGGTTCTCGTTGTGGCCATTGTGGGAAAGAGGGTCACAAGGATGAGTTTTGCTTCAAGAGGAAGCGGGAAGAGAGGATGGCAAAGGAGTGGGCGAACAAGGATAGGTACAACCCTTCCCATGGTGTACCTAAGCCTCGTATGCCACCGCCGGGGGGTAAGGGCGTGGTGAGAAGTGTTCCGGCATGGGGAGATGCGAGTTCCCGCAGCCGAGGAGCGGAGGTCCGGAGGGGGCGGTCGGGACCGGCACGGCTAGGCGGTCGAGCCGGCCCGGCCCGGAGGGGGGTGGTTAGACCGGCCCGGCTAGGCGGTTTAACCGCCCCCCGAGTCCCGGGCGGAGTGGGTTTCGAGGTGGTGAGTCGAGAGGTTTCGGTGTCCGGGAGGTGGAGTTCTTGGTGGTTGGTCCGGAGAGACGGCGGTGGTCGGTTGCTAGGCATTCTCCCCCTCGAGGTCACTACGGGGATGGGAGGAGTCGTAGCTTTGAGAAGGTGAGGAGGGACGTTCCACGGGTTGTCTTCCGTGGTTTTGGTCCTCCTCCAGGCAGTGAGGGGTGGTTTCCTCGGAGTGGTTACCGAGGTGGTGTTCGTGGTGATGGTTATGGTAGGAAAGATGGCTTGATGTGTGCTAACCCCACTTTCGAGCAAATGGCTCGGCACCGGTTTTCCTCTTTTGGTACTAACCCCGGTCTTTGAGTCGTTTGTTCGCTCACGTGCTTGTTTTTGAATTTCAGGTGGGAGACTTGAAGAACATTTGGTTGATTGACTCCGGTTGCTCAAGGCATATGACCGGAGACGGGGTGTGGTTCTCAAGTCTCGTCCGTGGTGACGAAGAGGTACATCACCTTTGGGGACAATGGGCGTGGGCGTGTGCTTTCGAAGGTGAGATAAAAGTGAGTGACAAGATCACTGCGAGGCGTGTTGCTCTTGTTCAATCGCTGGGGTACAATTTGCTTTCTGTGTCCCAGTTGTTGGATGAGGGCTTTGAGGTGTTGTTTCGGCCGGTGGTTCTCGGATTGTGGACTCTCGAGGGGACCTTGTTTGTATGGTCGTTCCGAGGGTCAGGTGTTTCGTGCTGATTTTTCTCAGTCTTCGGGTGTGGAGCGTTGTTTCTTGGCTGGTTCTTCGAGTGAGTTGTGGAGGTGGCAAAGGAAGTTGGGTCACTTGAGCTTTGACCTTTTGTCTCGCTTGAGTAAACTCAATTTGGTCCGAGGATTGCCACGGTTGAGGCTTGAGAAAGAGTTGGTTTGTGCTCCGTGTAGGCATGCCAAGATGGTGTCCTCTTCTCACCCGCCTCTCACCGATGTGATGACTGAGCGTCCATGCGAGCTGCTCCATATGGACCTTGTTGGCCCGGCTCGTGTGCGATCGCGGGTGGGAAGTGGTATGTCCTTGTTGTGGTGGACGACTATTCTCGGTATGCGTGGGTGTTCTTTCTCGAGGAGAAGGGGGAGACGTTTGGTTTTGTTCGAGATCTAGTCTTGAGGTTGAGAAACGAGAGGCACGGAGATGCCATACGAGCTATCCGCAGTGATAATGGCTCGGAATTCAGGAACTCTCGTTTTGAAACCTTTTGCCATGACTTGGGTCTTGAGCACCAGTTTTCGAGTCCGTATATGCCTCCCCGAATGGTGTTGTGGAAAGGAAGAACGGGACCTTGTGCGAGATGGCTCGGACGATGCTTGATGAGCATATGACTCCGAGGAGGTATTGGTCCGAGGCGGTGAATACCGCGTGCTATGTGTCGAACGGGATATACCTCGAGTGCACAAGAAGAAGACATGCTATGAGTTGATGCATGGGCGCACACCCAAGGTGAGTCACTTCCATGTCTTTGGTTGCAAGTGTTTCATTACGAAGAAGGGCGGGGAAGTTGGATAAGTTTGAGGCTAGGTCTGTCGATGGCATTTTCTTTGGTTATGCATCTCATTCTAGAGCATATCGTGTGCTCAATCTTGAAACTAACCAAATCGTGGAGACTTGCGAGGTAACCTTCGACGAGACGAGCCACGTAGTCGGCTTGTCTTTGAGTGTGCGGGTGATGATGAGCTTGGCGAGGATATCTTTCGGGGAGGAGGAGCATGAACATGGTGATGATGAAGATGGCGGTGCGGTGCCCCCGCTGAACATGTACCCACTACTTCGACTACGATGATGGATGGACCCTCCGCTACACCTACGACGACAAATCAAGAACGAGGAGAAGGCGATGTTGAGGGGGAGGTAGCTTCGAGGCGAGAACCTCCCCGACGAGTTCAAGTGGATCACCCGGCTTCGAGGATCATCGGCGACATGAATGAATGCACTACACGGTCGAGGGTTCGAAACAACTCCCATTTCGCTCATGCTTGCATTTGTTGCTTCTTTCGAGCCCAAAGACATTGGACACGCACTATCCGATCACAATTGGGTTAACTCGATGCATGAGGAGTTGGAGAACTTTGAGAGGAATCGGGTGTGGGAGTTGGTTGACCCTCCCCCGGGGTGTAAGCCGATTGGTACAAAGTGGGTGTGGAAAAACAAAGAGAGAGAGAAGGGTGAGGTTGTGAGGAACAAGTCGAGACTTGTCGCTCGAGGGTTCGGTCGGAAGGAGGGGATCGACTACGAGGAGACCTTTGCTCCCGTAGCCCGTTTGGAGGCGATTAGGATCCTTCTAGCCTTTTCTGTGGCTAAAGGGTTCAAGTTGCACCAAATGGATGTGAAGAGTGCTTTTTTGAATGGAGTGTTGGAGGAAGAAGTGTATGTGAGACAGCCTCCGGGGTTTGAGAGTGAGAAGTACCCCCACCGAGTGTACAAGTTGAGGAAGGCGCTGTATGGGTTGAAGCGGGGCGCCTAGAGCTTGGTATGGCGAGGTTGAGGGGGTTCTTGTTTGAGAGAGGTTTTGAGATGGGGAAGGTCGATCGGACCTTGTTTTTGGAGCGGGGTAGAGATATCCGATTGTGCGGGTGTACGTGGATGATATTGTCTTTGGTGGCTCGTCTAACTCTCTTGTTGCAAGGTTTGCGGATGATATGAGCGGGGAGTTCGAGATGAGCATGATGGGTGAGTTGCAGTTCTTCCTCGGGCTACAAATCAAGCAATCAAAGGAAGGAACATTTGTGCACCAGGCTAAGTACACCAAGGATATTGTGAGGAAGTTCAAGATGGAGGACTCCAAAGCTATGACGACGCCGATGAGTACGACTACGGCTCTTGATGCGGACGAGGAAGGTGAACACGTGGACCAGAAGGAGTACCGGAGCATGATCGGGTCACTCCTCTACTTGACGGCGACGAGGCCGGACATACGGATCTCGGTGTGTCTGTGCGCTCGTTTTCAAGCGTCTCCGAGGACTTCGCATCGGCAAGCAGTGAAGAGAATTTTCAGGTACTTGCGTCACACTCCCGACTTCGGCCTTTGGTACTCCGCGTCCTCTTCTTTGGCGCTTCATGGCTTTTCAGACGCGGATTTTGCCGGGTGTCGGTTGGATAGGAAGTCCACTTCTGGGACTTGCCAGTTTTTGGGTTCTTCTTTGGTGTCTTGGTCTTCCCGCAAGCAGTCGAGTGTTGCTCAATCCACGACCGAAGCCGAGTATGTTGCCGCTGCTAGTTGTTGCTCTCAGCTCCTTTGGATCACCTACACCATGAGTGACTTTGGTGAGGAGTATACCCATGTCCCACTTCAATGTGATAGCACCAGTGCCATAAGCGTTGCAAAGAATCCAGTGCTCCATTCCAAAACCAAACACATAGAAGTGAGGTATCATTTCCTGAGAGACAACGTAGAGAAAGGGAAGATAGCTTTGATCCATGTACCCACACATGATCAACTAGCCGATATTTTCACCAAACCCCTAGATCAAGCAACTTTCACTCGTTTGCGGGGGGAACTTGGTGTGTGCTTGATTTCTTGAGTTGGGTGTGTGGGAGCTTTCTTTTGCCGGTGGTGTCGAGCCCGTTTTGCCTCCCCTAGAGGAGCCGGTGGTTTGTGAGATTTGTGTGTGGAAGCTCCTTTGTAGCATATGTATAGTTTTCCTTTGTGCATTTCTTGCATTTGGCATTGCATATGTAACATGATGTATAGACATCCTTGTATCTTAGATTGCATGCATTTTGTATCATATGCATCGGATAGGAAAAGCTTCTCCTATATACTTTGTTCACCATGGGTTGCTATATATGTTCTTGTGAGCTTGTTTGGTATGCTATGGTTAGTTTGGCTTAGCTCTTGATGATCTTGTTGAATGATCCATGGTTGATGGCTATTTGTTTTGAAAAATATCACATATATGCTCTCTCATGTGTAAATGCCTTTACATGATCTTGACATGTTTCGGTGGCTTTGCTATGCTTACTTTGTGGTTGGATAGCTAGTTTATTGATCATATGGGGCCAAAGGCTCATTTGCCATCATGAATGTTTAGCCCTCTTGCTTAATCTTGTGGAGGGGCATAAGTTCCTTTTTGTCGCAAAGACATTTCATGTACCATTTATAAATCTGAAAATGAAATGAAAAATGCTTGGAAAATATGCTCCCATGTCATATGTGCTGAAATTAATTTGCTTTGGGTGCTAAACCGTTGCATGTTGCCTACCAATGAGAAGTCTCATACATAGAAGTAGGCACATGGCTCGGTGGCTTTGACATGACATGAGGTGCTTTTGGGTGTTTATGATGGTCTTACGATTAGTTGTCCTAGCATGAAGTTTGAGTGGCTTTGCCATTTTGATATGTTTTGCTCATGTTTAGGTATTTGCTTGTGAGAGAGTAACTTTTCGCAAAATTACTCAAATCCTTTTTAGCCTTGTCCAATGGTTGTGAAACTTGGTGATCACGTAGTTAAGGTCATTACGAACCTGTCGAGTATCTAACTTGCTCATTTGGACTTGTGTAGCTCCTTGTGATGAATTTTGTATATTTGAGAAGCTATATGTTGAAAGTTTTCGCATTTTGCCTTGATTCATGCATTGTCAACAAGGGGGAGAAGTTTGTGCATGCTTTGGGCACCTGGGAGTGTTTGGAAGGTGTTCCAATTGGTTCGGGAAAATTTTGAGCAGTTTGGTGCGGGGCGGTCTCTTGGGGCGGTCTAACCGCCCCCGGGCGGTCGGATCGAGGCACGGGCGGTCTAACCGCCGCCCGTAGAGGCGGTCTAACCGCCCGGGCGATGTGAGCAAGTTTTTGCTCTTTGTTGCATTCCCGAGTTGCATTCTTGCATGTGTTCAGGGGGAGTGTGCTGTGGCTCAGGGGGAGCTTGCATATGTGCGGGGGAGCTCTTTGTGGTGTTCGAGCTTTGCTTTGGTGGTTTGCGCTTTTTGCTTGAGCTGTATTTTGTCTCGGATGTGTCGAGCCATTGCCCTTGCCTAAGGGGTCCGAGACTTGTCTTCTTCAAGTGATCTTGCTCTTTGCCTTTCTTTGGCTTTCGATCGCTTGCTGAGGTTTTTTTTATTTGTTTCTTTTTCTTTTCCCTTTCTCTTGTGTTACTTAATGTGAGTGTGTTATCAATGCACTCATCAAGGGGGAGATTGAGGACCATGTGTGGTTCGAGGACCGGTGGATGGTCGCTTCCTTGTGTGATGAGTGATTGACAACGTTGTGTGGAGCGATTCTTGGCTAAGTATTGCGAGGTGCGAGGTTGCGGCTTGACTCGTGTTGGTGCAGGTGAAGAACAAGCGCGAAAGGTCGTCGCCGGTGAGGCCTCCAGGTGTGGAGAAGACAAGTAGGCTTCGTTCGAGGGACCCGGTGGCTAGTGGGGTCAAGTGCGGGCCGCATGGTGGCATGAACAGCAAGATGAAGTCGTGGACGGTTTCTTGGTAGAGCCTCAAAACCAAGGGCGAGCCGGGACTACGTGGGAGCCGAGTCATGAGTGGAGATTGGCGGAGGCTACACCGAGTTCGTAGGGTTTGCAGTGGTTCACCAGAAAACCACTGGGTTACTCGGTTGAGCCACAAAACCGAGGCCGAAGACTCGATGAGGAGGTGCGGCCACCCAGGCCGGTTCAACCGCCCAGGAGGGGCGGTCAGACCGCCTGGGGCCGGTCAGATCCCCGGGGCCGGTCTAACCGCCCAGGGGGGGCGGTCTGACCGCCCTGGCCGCCGGCGCCGAGAAGCTTCGAAGCGGAGGACACGCGTCGGGATCGCAAGGCTTGCGTCGAGGCTACGTAGGGTGCGGTCGCCGGGCATCCGTCCGATGGTGAAGACATCAAGAATTCCAAATCCGCCCTCGAGGGGCATGTATCCCTAGTTATTAGTGAAGGGTAGTTTAGTATTTTGGGTGCCTCCATATATACTCATTAGATGGGTGGATGGCAGCCAACTCTTGGAGCCCTAGCTCATTTAGTTTTTCCATTTTCGTTCTCCATTTTCCTTAGGATTTTAGAAGGCTAGCTTAAGAGCTTCATGTGAGATCTAGAGAGAGGGATGGATGTTTGGGTGGCAAGCTAGACCTTGTACGAACCATTCTTGGCATGTATAGAAGGTTTGGCGTTGTTCATCATGGTGGTTTTTCCGTCTCTTTGGTGTTGATTTTCGGAGCTCTTTTTGGGGTGTTTTGAGGACGATTTCTTGGGGCTTTTGGTGGGTGTCACGTATGAGGTTCTTGTGCCTCTTTGGCTGGTGACTTTGCCCCCAAATCCCCTTTGAATCGGACTCGATTTGGTGGTTTCTCGAGTTGGGTGAGTTCTTGACCTAGAGAAGTGATTTCTTCGATTCCTCTTGATTGTGAGCGTTTCGGGTCGATTCCTTTGAGGTAGAGGTTGCCCGGGGAGGTAACCCGGCTATTCCCGAAGTTTGGCCGCAATCCGTGGAGTGATTCGGGAGATCGGGCGCGAGGAAGTTGAGGTTTGACCCGCGGGTTCGTTTTACGGGAAGGGGCGGTCTAACCGCCTACGGGGGGCGGTCTAACCGCCACGGGTGTTTCCGGGTCAAAGTTTTTTTTTCGCCGATTTACCTCTCGTGAGTTTGTTCACCTTGATCGGAGGAGTGTACGGGTGAAATTTGGGGTCGTTCTCGTGCGGTTTGCTAGGTGTTCTTGGTCGGGGTTCGTTCTTGGCCGGGTACAGGAGGTTAGACCGCCCCGGTAGCCGGTCTAACCACCCCTAGGCCCTTGGGTGAAGTTTTGGTTTTCGCCAAGATTATCCGGTAGCTAGCATGGCCTTGACCAGAGATCTCTGTTGGTGAAACCGTGGTGTGTTTTGGTGCTCGGAAGAGGCGTTTCGGAGGATTTCTTGGTTGCCGAGGTGGAGGCGGTCTAACCGCCCCTATACCCGGTCTAACCGCCCCCTGCGGTTAGCCGGCTTTCGAGTTGTTTCCCTTGTCGGTGCGCGTGTGTGTTGTGGTTGCTTTGGTAGAGTTTCTTCCTAGGACCGGTAGCACTCCGGTGGCTACGTGGTTTTGGCAAACGGGAGTTAGAAGTGCGGAGCGTGTGATTTCGGGGGTTCGACCGAGATAGTTCGTCTTGTCGGAGTTTCAATCTCCCTCGAGAAGAATTTTTATCGGCTCCCATTCACTCCCCCCCTCTCCGGTCGCCTAATCGGTCCTTCAACCACCGCCGGACGTACGGCCCTCGGCCGGAACCAGGATAAACCTTGTGTCTTCAGTTGCTTAGCACCGACCATAGAGGGATAGACCTTGGCGCTTATCACTAGTTAGTGTCGGGACTACTTTTCGCACCGACAGTTGGCGCCCACCGTGGGGCACACGAGCGCTGAAGGTCAATCCGTCATCAATTCCATCCATGGTGATTCGCACCGAGTACCGCGGTACGCGCTACTCCATGGGCAGCTCGGACCCCCTTCCCGCCGGATTCGAAATCTGGTTCGGGGGCCTGAATTTTCAGGCCACGGGGAACGGCTACCTCATGCGCCTCACCAATCGTGAGGAACTTCGTGCGCGGCGCCAAGTCGGGTCCGTCCCGGTCGCCGCCGCACGCGTCACCACGCCGGCGCCCGCCGGCCACGGACGTTGCGGGCCCATCGGCGCGCGCGCCGCCGCCGCCGCTCCGGCCGGCGCTCGCGCCGGGCGCGGTCGGAGCGACGGCATGCGAGCGCGTCGCCTCACAACGCGACGCGCCCATCGGCACGGCGATAGCCGCCCTCGGCGGGGAGCGCGCGGTCTCGGACCGCGCTTCCCCATCGACCGCGCGGCGCCACGACGGACTACACCGCCAACATCAACGCCGGAACCACGATGCGCGGGGTTCCCCCCGGCCGCCACGTTTTCGTCGCCGGGGACCCTAGCGCCTCCGCCGGCGACCGCTCATCCCTAGGTTCCCTCCACGCGCGCCACCCGCCCCCCACGCATGGGTACGCGGAATGCGACTTCTCCGGCGTGCGGACCCGGTCATGTTCGGGCGGTTCCTCAACGCCACGGACTGCGGTTCGGCCGCTGCGACGACTCCGGCACGGGAGTTACGACCCGACGCGGGAGTGCTTTGCGTGGTAATCGCCAACAACCCGCAAACGCCACCGGCGCGACGGGCGCCGACGACGGGGAACTTTCGCCCGCTCTAGGGTCCCCTCCGCGTCCGGCCGCGGGGCCAAGCGCCCCTGCTCCTTCACCCCCAACGGGGCGGACATCAATGCGCGGCTGGGTTAGGCACGCGCGAGCTCGAGGCCAAGCCGGCGGGAAGAGTAGCGGACGGTGCGGTCGCTCCGCGCCTCCATGGCGGGGAGAAGCCTCCGCGCGAGGCGAACGTGCGCACGAGCTGGGCATACAAGCCCGCGACCGCATTAACGCTGACTTCAACGTCAACGACCCGAGTACCCTTCCGCGAGCGAGCCAAAAGCTCATTGCGGGGCCGCGACACCGCCGCGGGCCATGCCCGCCCTTCGACGCCCAAGGCACGAGAACCCGCACCGCGAGGCGCGAGGGCGCTCATCGAGCAAGCGGCGGGTCCGGCGGGCCGAGAGCTCGGCATCCCGCATCCGACGAGCGGGGTGACGCGCGAAACGATGGGGGCGCGTAGGGGCCGAGCCCCTCGGCACACGCGGGAAGGGCGACGGAGCATCCCGCCAACCCGGGGCACACGCCGGCCGGGGAAAGGCTCCTCGACACGCGCGGGCAAGCACGAGATGGCGACGCCCGCAACGTCATCAACGCCGGCGGACGGGCAAGGCGGAGGCACGGGCGGCGGCGAGGCTACCACCCTCGACGGGGGGTGGAAGCAACGGCGGTGAGGAGGACCGCTCGCCGACGCCGGAGCCCCCGGGGACCCGCGTGTTCGGCGGGGGATCCGCGCAACGACCTTCCCCCGGCGCTTCCGCCGGCCCACGACCATCGTCAAATACAACGGGGAAACGGATCCCGTGTGTGGCTCAATGACTACCGCCCGGTGTGCCGGCCCGGGTGGAGCTACCGCCGACGAGGTCATCATCCGCAACCTCCCCCTGCACCTCGCCGACTCGGCGCGTACATGGCTCGAGCACTTGCGGGCCGGCCCGGATCCACTAGCGGGACGATGCGGTCCACACGTTCGTCGGCAACTTCCCGGGCACGTATGTGCGCCACGGGGAACACGGGACCCGCGCTCCTCGCACCCAACGGCCGGAGAGTCGCTCCGGGACTTCATACGACGCTTCTCCAAGCGCTGCACAGAGCTCCCAAGCGTGGCGCAATCCGAAATTGTGCACGCCTTCCTCGAGGGCACCACGTGCCGGGACCTCATGCACGAGTTGGGACGAAGCCCGCCGGTGGACTCCAACGAGCTGTTCGATATCGCCACCAGCTTTGCCTCGGGCGAAGAGGCCATAGGGGCGATCTTCGACGGCAAAAAGGTCAAGCGCGCAGACGATGCGCCCGCGGAGGGCAGCAAGTCCAAGGAGCTCCACCGGAAGGATAAGCGGGGCAAGAAGGGAAAGAAGTCACGCCGCGAGGCGCGCGAGCAGGGACGCGACGCCGACGACGGCGAGGCCCTTGCGTTGACCGGCTCGACGGGGCCCTCGACCGGCCCCTCGAGGTCCGGGGGTATTCGACGACATGCTGAAGAAGCCATGTCCTTACCACAAGACACCCGTCAACCACACTCTCGAGCAGTGCGACATGCTCAAGAAATTCTACGGCCGCGCCGCCGCAAAGGACGGCGAGGCCAAGAAGGATGGGGGCGACGGCGACGCCGGTGGCTTCCCCGCAGTGGAGAACGTCTTCCTCATCTTCGGGGGACCCATCGTCGACATGTCGAGCCGCCAGCGCAAGCGCGAGCGGCACGAGGTTCTCGCCGCGGAAAAGGCGCCTCCCTCCTTCCTCGACTGGTCGGAGGACGCTATCACCTTCGGCGCGAGGATCACCCGAACCGCATCCCTAACCGGGTCGATGCCGCCGGTGGTCGACCGGTCAACGGGAACGCATGGTTCTCAAAGGTCCTAATGGACGGAGGCGGCGGCCTCAACATCCTCTACGTTCACACGCCGCGCCTATTGGGGATCGGGGGGCCGGACCGGGCTCGCGGCCCGCACGACGCCGTTCCACGGCGTCGCGCGGGGCAAGCGCGTCCAACCCCTCGGGCGAGATCAACCCGCCCTGTTTGGTTCGGCGCTCGGGCAACTACGGAAGGAGACGCTCACCTTCGAGGTGGTGGGATTCGAGGGGCGCGTACCATGCCATACTTGGGCGGCCCTGCTACGACAAGTTCATGGCCGTCCCCAACTACACCTACCTTAAAATGAAGATGCCGGGGCCGAACGGCATCATCACCGTGGGCTCGTCCATCGAGCACGCCTTCGACTGCGACGTCGAGTGCGTGGAGCATGCGGAAGCACTAGAGCTGGACGAAGCGCTGGTGGCCAACTTGGAGAAGATGGTCAACGAAGACCTCAACTCCACTGCCAAGCACCCCGGCAGCTTCGAGGCGGCGGAACAGACCAAGGACGTGCCCCTCGACCCTGTTGCCCCCGGGGGCAAGGTGCCGAGGGTCAGCTCCACCCTCAACCCACAATAGGAAGTGGTGCTCGTCGACTTCCTCCGCGCCAACGCCGACATTTTCGCGTGGAGCCCCTCGGACATGCCAGGCATCCCGAGGGAGGTCGCCGAGCACTCCCTTGACATCCTACCTCACTCCTGCGCCGTCCAGCAACGGCTCCGCCGCTTCGACGAGGAGCGGCGGCGGGCGATCGGAGGCGGAGCTACGAAAGCTCCTCGAGGTCGGGTTCATCAAGGAAGTGTTCCACCCTACGTGGCTAGCCAACCCTGTACTAGTAAAGAAAAAGAATGGGAAGTGGCGGATGTGTGTGGACTATACTAGTCTTAATAAAGCATGTCCTAAAGTTCCTTTTCCTTTGCCGCGTATCGATCAGATCGTTGATTCGACCGCTGGGTGCGAACTACTCTGTTTCCTTGATGCCTATTCCGGGTACCACCAGATAAAGATGAAGGAGTCCAACCAGCTCGCGACTTCGTTCATCACGCCGTTCGGGATGTATTGCTACGTCACGATGCCGTTTGGCCTCCGAAACGCGGGCGCAACATACCAACGATGTATGCAGCACGTCTTCGGAGACCATATCGGGCGAACCGTCGAGGCATACGTCGACGACATAGTTGTGAAAACCGAGGAAGGCGGACGACCCGGTTGCCGACCTCGACATCACGTTCGGCCGCCTACGGGCCAACGGGGGTAAAGTTAAACCCCGAAAAATGTGTCTTTGGTGTGCCGCGCAGCATGCTCCTAGGATACATAGTCTCCCGCCGAGGCATCGAGGCCAATCCCGAGAAGGTTGCGGCCCTCGAGCGAATGGGGCGCGATTCGGGACCTCAAAGGGGTGCAAAGGGTGCTTGGGTGCCTTGCCGCCTTAAGCCGCTTCATCTCGCGGCTCGGCGAGAAAGGCTTGCCCCTCTACCGCCTCCTCAAGAAGCACGAGCGCTTCTCCCGGACGCCGAGGCCCGGAATGCGCTCGACAAGCCGAAGGCGTCTCGACCCGCGCCCCAATCCTCACGCCGCCGCAAGACGGCGAACCTTTGTACCTCTACGTGGCCGCAACCACTCGGGTGGTCGGCGTCGTGATCGTGGTGGAGCGTACGGAGGAGGGGCACGCCCTCGCCGGTTCAACGACCGGTCTACTACATCGGCGAGGTCTTGTCGACACCAAGACGCGCTATCCTCGAGTCTAGAAGCTGCTCTACGCAGTGGTCCTCGCACGGCGCAAGCTTCGCCACTACTTCGAGGCCCACCCTATCACAGTGGTCTCCTCCTTTCCGCTAGGAGAGATCATCCGCAATCCAGACGCAGCGGGCAGGATCGCCAAGTGGTCAGTGGAGTTGATGGGCGAGACGCTCGCCTACGCCCCGCGCAAGGCCATCAAGTCCCAGATCTTGGCGGATTTCGTCGCCGAGTGGACGGACACACAGCTGCCGCCGCCACGGATCCGGGGCGAGTGCCGGACTGCGTATTTCGACGGCTCGGTGATGAAGACGAGGGCGGGCGCGGGCCTGCTCTTCGTCTCACCCCTCGGGGAGCACCTGCGGTACGCCATGCGCCTCCACTTCCCCGCGTCAAACAACATGGCTGAGTACGAGGCCCTGCTCTGCAGCCTCAAGATCGCTATCGAGATAGGCGTCAAACGCCTCGACGTGCGGGGAGACTCACAGCTCGTGATTGACCAAGTCATGAAGAACGCGAGCTGCCACGACGACAAGACGGAGGCCTACTGCAAGGCTGTGCGCGCCCTCAAGGACAAGTTCTACAGCATAGAGCTCAATCACGTGCCCCGCCGTTACAACGAGGAGGCGGACGAGCTTGCCAAGATCGCGTCGGGGCGGATCCTTGTCCCCCCGAACGTATTTGCTCGCGACATCGCTCGGCCCTCCATCACCCTCGAGCCGCACCCCTCGAGCCACATGGAACCCTCGGGGGACTCCCTCGGATCCGACAGGGCGCGGAGCCCATGGATGAGGACCCCTCGAACGAGGCGTATGTGCTCTCCCTCCTCGAGGGGTACGGCGCCAGCGAGGCCGAAGTGATGGACGTCGAGCCGGCCCGTCGGGGCGGATTGGCGTGACAAGTACATCGCACGGATGGACCGAGGGGGAGCTCCCCTCGGATTGGTCCGAGGCCAGGCGCATCGCTAGGATGGCCAAGTCTTTCGCCCTCGTCGACGGCGAGCTGTACAAGCGCGCCGCTTCCGCATCTGCAGCGATGCGTGCCCATCCCTGAGGGGCACGAGCTCCTCCGGGACATACATGCGGGGACTGCGGCCACCACGCCGCGCCCCACGCCCTCGTAGGCAACGCGTTCCGCCAAGGCTTCTGCGGCCCACGGCGGTCGCGACGCCATCGAGATCGTGCGCACCGCGAAGGGTGCCAATTCTACACCCGAAAATCCAACCTTCCCGCTCCGTCCGCAAACCATCCCCATCACATGGCCCTTCGCCGTGTGGGGGCCGGACATCGTCGGGCCCCTTGCGAAAGGCGCCGGGGGCTTCACCCACTTGTTGGTCGCAATCGACAAATTTTCCAAGTGGGTAGAGGTGCGCCCCATTACCAATCTCGGGGGCTGAGCAAGCGGTGACGTTCTTCACCGACATCGTCCATTGTTTTTGGAGTGCCGAACTCCATCATTACCGACAACGGGTCCCGGTTCACGGGCGGGGAAATTCCCGGAATTTTGCGACAAATTCCACATCCGTGTGGATTGGGCGGTGTGGCAGACCCACAGACCAACGGTCAAGTAGAGCGTGCCAACGACATGATCCTACAAGGCCTCAAGCCCAGAATTTTCGACCACTGAACAAGTCTGGTCAAAAATGGCTCCGGGGAATTGCTGCGGTCGTGTGGAGCCTAAGGACCACCCCAAGCGAGCCAGCGGGTTCACGCCATTCTTTCTAGTCCACGGCGCGGAGGCCGTCCTCCCCACGGACTTAGAATATGGGTCGCCCGGGGGTGCGAGGCTACGACGAAGACGCCAACCGGTGAGGCCCGCGAGGACTCACCGGACCGGTCGGACGAAGCGCGCCTCATGGCCTTGATGCACTCCGCAAGATACCAGCAGTCCCTAAGGCGTTACCAAGCCCGAAAGGTGCGCCGGCGGGACTTCAGCGAGGGGGATCTGGTCCTAAGGCTACGCCAAGACAACCGAGGATGCCACAAGCTTTCACCTCCATGGGAGGGACCCTACGTCGTGGTGAAGGTGCTCAAGCCCGGCACGTACAAGCTGGCCAACGAGGACGGAGAAGAGCTCACCAATGCTTGGAACATCCAGTAGCTACGTCGCTTTTACCCTTAGCTAGGATTTCCAAGTCTTTTCTGTTGTAAATCACAAAGCTCAACACCCCCCGGTTGGCGGCTCAAATGTAAACCGCGACAATTCAATAAAAAGGGCAACTTGGCTTTCCCCAGAAAACCAAGTCACCCTCGGGGGCTACTACGGGGGGCATCCCCCCCTAAAAAATGGTCACATTTTTCGCAAAAAAAACCCACGCGCGCTAACTATGGCTTGACCTTGGCCTCGAGCAAAATTCGAACAGGGCGCAGACGGCCTAGCGGAAAGGACGCGCGAGTCAGAGATAGCCTACGCCTCCACGAGGATACGGCCCTTCTCTCTTGCCTCCGACCCCGGCGGCCGCACGCGAAAATCGAACTTCCCTAACTCGAATTTACTCGGGAAGAGGAAGAAACAAAAAAAGCACGATAAAGTAAAGAACACCGTTTTGCTTTCACAAGTGTTTGAAACAAAACGATGCGTTCGCTTACATGGCCACGCGGCCCATACACTAACATACAAACAAAAAGGGCACGGCGCCCAACAATTTTCAAGCTTCGAGGAGCATCGGCATCGGCGGCGTCCGGGAACGAGGAACTCCTCGAAAGCTTCGGCGAGCGCATCGGCGGCGTCGGCGGCGACGCGTCCACGCGCTCCATCGCCACCTCGTCCTCGACACCCTCGGGGACGACGTAGCCCCCTCGCCATGGCTTCGAAGTTGATCTCGTAGTGAGACCGCACCACTCCAAGAGCCTTTTGGACGCCGAGGTGCAAAGCCCGGCGCATGTGCCGGAGACGTGCACGACAAGGGCGCGCGGGCGGCTAGCCGGCCGAGCTCTCGGCTGCGCCTCGCCCTCCTCCACGGCCCGGCGGGTCTCGAGCGCCGCGGAACGCGGCTCCGGCGGCTCTGCTCGGAGGGGAGTTGTAGGAGGCTGCGGCGCTTCGGCCGGTCGGTCGCGTGCCCCGGCGCGGTGCGCGAGGCACGAGCATTACCGGCAAGAAAGAAATCGGAGAGGGGGAACGAACCCTCAAAGGGAAGATCGACGAAACAAGAAACAAAACGGTGACCTACCTTCAACTCCGCTTCCTCTCCACCTCGAGGGGCGCGGCGCTCGGCCTCGACCGCCCGCGGGGGCGACGACGGTGGCGCTCTGCTCCTTGAGGGAGCGCTCCGGCTCGCGCTCGTGATGCGAGAACCACCGGTTCGCCCTCGAGCTTCGAGAACTCGACGTTCCGCTCCTCCGGCGACTCGCGCCGCCTCGCGGCGGTACGCTCCCGCTCGAGTGCCGACCAGGGCGTCGGCAAGGGTGGCCCGCTCTTCTTGGAGGCGCCCCTCGGCCCCCGGCGGGCGGTACGCTCTTGCGGGAGGCCGGTCCTCCGCGGTGGCGAGCGCGGCGACTTCAGCGTCGAGGGTGGCCTTCGGCTCGCCGGCCTCCTTGGCCTTTTGCTCGGCGGTCCGCGCCCTCCCATCAACTCCGGCTCGGCCCGGGCTGCGCCTCCGGAGCAATGAATGGAGCTCCGGGGTTGTCGGCTGCGGACGGCGGCCACCTCCGCCTCCTAGTTGGACGCCGGGGTGCGCATCCTCTCCCGAGTCCTCCCGCGCTCGCTGCGGCGCCTCATCCGGATCGATGAGGGCCGTGCAAACCCGCTCGAGGGTGGAGGGGCACGCCGCATCCTGCCTTTCGCACTCCGGAGCCGGTCGCGCGGGCCTCGGCCGTACGACGACCCGGTGTCCGGGGTCCCCAAGGCGTCAGCGAGCGCGTCGAAGGCGTTGCACCGCTCCCGGAGCTGGCGAAGCTCGGCGCCCATCTGGTCGAACGCGCCATACTTATCACGGGCGTGGTGCTCGAGCTCCTGCCGCCAGCAGACCAAAACCAGTGAGTGTCGCGTCGCGAGGAACAAGCGTGAAGACGACGAAATCAAAGAAAGTGGCCAACAACGCCTCACCTGGAAGACGCGCCACGCCGGGCCGCCATGAATCCGCGGCCGCCTCGTCCAACGCTCGGTTGAGCGCGGCGCCGTGGTCACGGAGCTCTCCCCACGGCTCCTCGCTCCTCCCGGGCATCGGCAAAGGCGGGCGGACCATCAACGCGCCCCTCCCCGGAGCGAGCGGCCGGCGCGGGAAGAAGAAGCCTCGGCATCGTGCCCTCGGCCTCCCTGCCACCATGTGGCCGTCCCGCCGCCTCACAAGTGCCCCCTCACGGGACTCGGGAGACGACGTGGGGAAGTTCACCCTTTGGACCCACCGGGCGGCGGGGAGTCGTCGTCCGGAATCTCCACCACCACCACCGCCCGGAGGCTGCCGGCGGGTGCGGGCTCCCGCCGCGCCTCCACCGCCGCCTCCGCACGCACCCTCCGCGCCCGCGATCTCCCGGCGCGGCGCCGCGGCCACCGCCACCGGCCGCGTCTCTACGACCACGGGCGCCGGGCGGCCCTCCATGGCGGACGCGCGGCAATGCCGCCGGCAACCGGCGCCACGGGCCGCGCCGTCGCCCCCGCCCTTGCCTCGGCCCGCGGCCGCCGTCCGCCGCGCCTCTTCCGCGACCGGCGCCGCCGTCCGCCGTGCCTCCTCCGCGGCCGGCTCCCGCCGCTCCTCGACAAGCGCCGGCCGCGGCTCGGCGAGGCGAGGCCGCCGACCGTGGCCTCGAGGCTTCGGCCGCGCCCTCGCGAACTCGCGCTCGCCGTCGCCGCCTCGCTCGCCCCCGCCCGTGGCGCCCTTGACGAGCGCCGCCGGGTGGGGATGGACGCGTCCGCCCTCAACACCTTGGCCGGTGCAAGGGGAGGCACAGTTGGCACCACTCTGCGCAAACACGAGAAAACCGTCAAATCCCCGCCTATCGGGCACGCAACCTCACGAGAAGACAGATCCCTCACCTCGAAGAGGAGAAGGCACGCTTCCTCTTCCTCGAGGTCCCAGCCGACGAAGCGGGCGCGGCCGGCACGGTCGCCGCCACACCTCCGCCGCCTCCACCGCGCGCGCGTGGGCCCCGCCCGCACGTGGGCGCGTCCGCCGTACGCACCTCGGGCGCGCGCGCCGCGCGCCCCGCGGCCCGCGCGCTCTCCCGTTGTCAGTGCACCCGGTGACGAGCGCCTCCGCGCCCGCCCCTGCGATCTTTCGCTCTCGGCCGCCGGAGCCGGCTCCGGCGACGGGGGTGCAGGCTCCCACCTATCGGGGAGGGCCTGCCCCCTCACCTCTTCCTCCTCTTCCTCCTCCTCGTCCGATGACGAGTACTCCTCGGTCCCCCGGCGAAGAGAGCCCCCCGGCCGCTCGCCACGGGTACTCCCTCGCTCCTCTCGCCGCGGCGCTCCTTGTGTCGCGTCGCACGCTCCCTTTTGCGAGACACCCGCACCTCGCTCTCGCTCTTGCGCCGCGCGCGCGACCGCACGAGAGCGGGGAGTGGGCGGCTCGGACTTCGTGGCGCTCACCGGTTGTAGGCGGAACATTAAAACGCGTCAACAACTCGAAAAAGCGGTAAAATCGGGGAGTGAAACCAAGAACTCCACTCACCGGTTGGCCGGTGGGCGCATCTCGAGGTACCACGAGGTTCCCGTCGCCGTGCACGGACTTGGGGTCGACGGCGCACCGCGCCGGGTAGCCGCGTACTCCCGCAATAAGGGAGTGGGCTTGGACCGCGATCTCGCCAACGCGACGGGGTCCGCTTCCTCGGTCATGTCGAAGATGCGGAGCGGCCTCTCTCGTCGGGGGACGATCCACCGGTGGTGGAGGTGGGCGAGGACGACTTCCGCGGTCAGCCCGCGGCCCGCCAGATCCCTCAGCGCGGTCAGGAGCGAATCCAACCGCCTCTGGTGCTGGAGCGGAGACACCCCGTGGTGCCAGGAGGCGGGCCTCTCCCGGAGCACCAGTGCCGGTGTAGGGGGGGAGGCCGGGCTCGTCGTTGCAAAGGTAGAACCACCCCCCGCTCCCAGCCTGCATTGTTGGTCGTCATCGTGCAGGGGATGTAGTCGTCCCCGCGCGGCCACGCACGGCAAGCGACATGCCGCCGGCGCGCACCACGCGGCGGGTCCTCGGCTCCGACGTCGGCGGCGTGAACGGCTCCCCGCGGAACGGTGAATCCGGAGATCCCGTTCACCGGGATCCTCGAAACCCCTCGCGGACGCCGACGAATGTGGCCACCGCGAGATCGCATTCGGCGCGAAGTTGTGGAGCTCCACGCCGTAGTGGTGACGGAGAGGGCCCACATGAAGCGGCTCGCCGGCGCCATGAAGCCCCGCTCGTGGAAGCGGACGAAGGCGACCACGTAGCCGCTTGGAGGGTTGGGCGCTTGATCCCTTCCCGGCGGCACGATCCACTCGCCGGCTTCCCATCCTCGTTCGGCGCCGGCTGGCCGGCGGTTACTAGGCGGTTCGGCGCTAGTCGCGTCACCGTCGAGCGCTCCCCACGCCAACGGGTCGACGATGGTGAGAGGGCGTTGGGGCGCCATGTGAGCGGCGAAGAAGCGAAGAACGAGGGAACAAGAAGAGCTCCGAAAGGAGAAAGGTGCGATGGCAAGAACGGCTCGGGGGGCCGGGGCGCAAGGAACACGAATGGCGGATGCTAAGGTAAAACCGTCGTTCCCCCTCTCATCGGATTTATAGGCCGCAAGCGTGCTCCCCGGAGTGTGCGCCCCGCGCGCATTACTTGCACGGTGGAATATTCCCTCGGCGACGAACGGGCCGGGACCACGACCGCGGCGGCCACGCAACCGCTCACAGGCCATCATCACGGCGTAAGAACCGGAGGGCGGTGGCAGGCGGTCACATCCGCCTGCCCGCTCCACCCACTACGCGCGCGGCCGCAACGCCTAAAAAGGCGCGCCCGCGGCGCAAGACTACAGTCGCGGCTGCGAGCATTAAATGGCCCGGTCCCTTACTAAGTAAGGAAGACCCTCGAGTTGGCCTGAGCCCCTGGCTCAGAAAAATTCGACCCTCAAAGGGTGCAAACACCGGCCGGTAGCCTCGAAGCCCGTTTTAAATAAACGGGCACCACAGGTGCCCTCGGTACACGAGAACTACCGATCGGCGGCTCGAGGACCGAAACGGTCGGGTTCCCTCAAAACCCCAGATGCGAAAGACGGGGGCGCCCAGCCGCCACCCCGCACAACCTTGCGATCGGCGGTTCGGGGGCCGACACGGTCGGGGTCCCTCAAAACACCGGATGCAAAGACGGGAGCACCCGGCCGCTACCCCGCACGGCCCTGCGATCGGAGGTACGAAGCCCGACCCTCGGCGGGTTCGACCAGGCGCCCCAGATCACCAGAGTCAGGGACGACGAGGGCACGCGCATTCGAGCCTTTCCTCGAGCCCACCGGCTCGAGGGTGCCCCACATGTCGTGTTCGAGAGCCAGCGAGGGCAGCTAGCCGGGGGGGGTCCCACCGAGGGAGAGCTTCCGCGCCCTCGGTCCCTAGCGAATGGGACCGAGCCCCACCCTAGCAAACCCACGCAAGCGCTTTAATGGATGTGTCTACCCTTATCGAACGGGGCATGGGCGTCCACTCGAACCACCCACTAACGGCTCAATGAGGAATCCGCAATCCGCGACTCGATCGATGGGGGTTGTGGAAACCTCACCCTCCGTCCGCGGAGGGGACGGCGAGCGTGCGTTAAAAAACAAGTCGGAGAGCTCACCCGATCGCCTCGAACGGGCCCGGGGCTCGGGGGCTCGCCGCACGGCTACACCTCCTCGTTCGCCGGCCGCGGATAGTGCTAGTCGCGCGTGCGTCCACCGAAGCCGGGCCGAAACACCGCCGATGCCGGTTGAAACATGCACCACGCCCACGCGGCCGATTCCACGGAAAAACCCCCTGCGGGGAGCACCCACGCTCCCGCGGGCTCGGGGGCTGGACCGCGGGTCCGGCCGACGCGGCCCCACGGAAAGCTTTAGCAACCGAGGAGGGAAGATGTCCTATCGTAGGCTCCGCACCGCGGGAGCACGGCCGGCCGCCCGCGGTGCTCGGGGGCTGCGTCGGGGACAGCCAGGGGGTCCCCCCTAAAACAACCGGGGGGGAATCCCGCTTAAAACCAGCAAAAAACCAAAAACAACACATCTCTCACTTAAGCACACGCCCACGGCACGGCCCACACCGTGGCGGCCCCCACGGCCGAACGGAGTGGCCCAGTCAAGGGCTCCCTCGAGCAGGCCCCGCCTCGCTCGAGGGTCTGCACCTCCCTCGAACGGGCTCCGCCTCGCTCGAGGGCTCACGACCCCCTCGAGCGGGCTCCGCCTCGCTCGAGGATCCGTCTCCGCCTCGCTCGAGGCCTCCCTCGCACGCACGCCCGTCCCCGCACGCGTGTACGGGCATTTAATGCTCGACGCGGCGAGGCGAGGTGCCATCATGCGCACCGGGAATCACACCCCGGCGCGGTCGTGCCAACTCCCTAGGGGAACCCATCCCCGCTGCGTGGGGAACCGTGCGGCGTGGCCGGTGTCGCCCCGTGACGCCATGCCGCCTACTCCCGTGCGGCTAACGCGCCGCGCCCTCGAAGGGGGGCCGGCCATACCCTCGAACCGCTTTCTCGTGACAACGCGGGACTAGGTCGTGACGCTGGGCCGGCGGGACGCCATCCCCGCCACCGCGATCCCGTGCGGCCGCCCCCGTGCACCGCAACCCCACACCCGGTGCTGTTGCAGCCACTCCCGGCCCCGTGGAGCACGGCGGGAACGGGGAACGGCGCCACGTGCGCCGCCGCCCCCGTACGGGTTTGACGTCAGCGGCTATCTCGAGCCCGTCTAAGGACACCACGGCCAACCACTACGCCCCGACCCTCGAAGGCGACCTTTGTTCGGGTACAAGACGCGCCATGATGACTAGATCGTGGCAAGGACCGACGAGGGCGGCCGCCATCTCCATGGCGGTGCGGGCCATACCTCCCCATGTAGCCCGAATAGTGCGGCTTACTTGTAAGTCGCCCTCTCCTTGGCCTATAAAAGGAAGGCGAACCCCCTCGCCGCGAGGATACGGACGGACACGAGCACACGCGGCGGACACGAACACCGAAGTGACAACACGCATACACTCTCCAATTCTCCCACAACATCTTCGGCCACTTCACGAGGGGACTTGGAGGCCATGCCTCCTCTCCCGTCTTGCTTGTAGCCGCCCCACTACGGGCATTCCGGTGCAAAGCAATATAGTGCCTCGAGCACACCAGCTATTTGGACGTACGGCCCTTGGCGGGAACCGGAGATAAACCTTGTGTCTTTAGTTGCTTAGCACCGACCATAGAGGGATAGACCTTGGCGCTTATCACTAGTTAGTGTCGGGACTACTTTCCGCACCGACAAATTGCACCACGAGGCCTCAAAGGGTGTCACCATCTCCTTCTTCCTCGGTGGAAGCACCATCTCCTTCTTGTGGCTCGGTTGCGGGACCATCTCCCTTGTAGTTCGACCTCACCCGGTGAGCATCACTACCTCCTCGGGCACTTGACTACTAGACCCGACCTTATGAACAACTTGGATAAACAACATCACGGGCAAACCAATTTCATATCTTTGTTTTGATATAACTCCTCCAATGTTCGTTCGGTGCCTTGAAGTGGTATAAACTCCCAATATAATGACTCATTCCGTTGATTAGAGCCATAATGGACAAGTCATGTTGCTCTGCATCTACATGGAATGCCTAATAAAAGTCGGTAATGGACCCCCAAGTTCTTGGTCGCTCTTCTAATCACATGGTCAACCGAATCAAATTCTAACAAGTCAACTCCATGTTCACCATATCTAATCCGCCCATTATCAAAATACAACTTGACAACGACATCATCCGACATGTGCGGCAGCATGAAAAAACGCTATTAACAAGTGATCCGCAACTACAAAATATATCTACTCGGATCTACACTAAAACTATATATTTACTAAGCGAGATCTACACTAAAACAATTAAGTATCGAGTATTACCTCTAACGAGACGAAAAAGAGCTTCACACCTTCACCTCATCCTCCTCACTCCCTTCTTCTCTTCCCCCCCTCTTTCTTTTTTTGAATTATTAAGACATTTTCGATTGAATTTTGGTGTTATATAGGCGGCGGGATCCTAGCGCCGTGGGGCACGGCACTAGCGAGCCTGCGTAACCGTGGCCCACGACGCTAGGGCATAATGCCGTAACGTACGACGCTATGTCCCTAACGTCGTGGGCTACGTCGTTTTCTCCGTCGCACGCTACGGGCCCGCCGGCGGCTCCTACCGCCGTGGGCCATGACGTTATGTCCCCGACACCGTGAACCACGTCGGCGGATGTATAGTTTGCAAAATTTCAAACGGATCATATGTTTTTGCAAAATAGAGATAGAAAAAAATATATATATAATTCGTAAATAGGATTTCCGGGTGGGCTGTGAATTTGGGCCCGACAGAGATGGCGGGCCTATAACTCGTTAGAAAGCCCCGAGCAGCGAGAGAGAGAGAGCAAAGACAGACACTACTAGAGGAAGAATTTTTTTATATTTAATTTGTCATGATTTTCAAAAAATAAATGGTCGATTCAAAATTTTCGACAAATGTACATCTAGCGCCGTGGCCCACGGCGCTTGGAGTTCCTACCGCCGTGGGCCACGGCGTTAGGGGCGTGCGGCCGGAGGGGTCGGGCTCCTACCGCCGTGGCCAGGGCGGCGGGATCCCTAGCGTCGTAGCCCACGGTGGCGGGGAGCCGGCCTATATAAGGGGCGAGCCCTTGCCGCGGCCCCTCACTCCTCCCTCACTCCTCCCTCCAAACCTTCGGCTTTCAACCTCTTCGGGGCGCTTCTGAGATATGTTTTCTAAATTTAGTCTAGTTTAGTTAGTTAGTTTAGTTTAGTTAACTAGTTTAGTTACCTATATTAGTTAGTTAGTTTAGTTAACTTAGATTAGTTAGCTAGTTTAATTAAATTAGTTTAGTTTAGAAATTTAATTTAGTTAACCTAGTTTAATTAAATTAGTTTAGAAATTTAGTTTATATGTTTAAATTTACATATTTTGTTTTAATTCATTTTAAATTTCTGGAAAATTGTTATAGTTGACATAATATGATTAAATTGTTATAAAATTAGTAGAAAAATATTTAAATTCATATAATTCTTTTAAATTTATTTTTAAGCTTCTAGGAAATGGTTATAGTTGACTTAATTTGATTAAATTGCAATAAAATTCGTATAAAATGATTTAAATTCACATAATTCATTTAAATATGTTTTAAACTTCTAGGAACTAGTTATAATTGACATAATTTGATTAAATTGATACAAAATTTGTAGAAAATTATTTAAATTCACATAATTCGTTTAAATTAAACTCACATAATTCATTTAAATTTGTTTTAAACTTCTAAGAAATAGTTATAATTGACATAATTTGATTAAAATGATATAAAATTCGTATAAAATTATTTAAATTCATATAATTTGTTTAAATTTGTTTAAATTTGATTAAAACTTCTAGGAAATGGTTAAAGTTGACATAATTTGACTAAATTGCTATAAAATTCGTAGAAAATTATTTAGATTCACGTAATTCGTTTAAATTCGTTTTAAACTTCTAGGAAATGGTTATAGTTGACATAATTTGATTAAATTGCTATAAAATTTGTAGAAAATTGTTTAAATTCAATATTTCGTTTAAATTCATTTTAAACTTCTAAGAAAATTAGTATAATTGGAAAATTGATTAAATTTTGTTGTTTTGCGGTTATGGCCGCATTTGGACTACGTACGGCGGAGTTGTTCGATGAGGCGGTGGACCGACACCACCGCTCGTACGTGTCGGGTTGTTCTCGGCCGTTCGCTCGGTGCGATACGTTGCGGACGACTCGCACATTGCTTGCCGATACACCCGCGGTGGATTTCGAAGTACATATATCATATTTATTATTTATTTCTGTTTTTTACAATAGTAATTGCGTTAAGTAAATTAATATTTTTTCGAGCTACGCGCTGTTGGACTTCTCCCCGTTGCGTGGTTGGTCGAGGGGGACATGCTACAAGGCGAGGTTCCCCGGGCGGAGCGGTTGACGCGGTTCAACTAACGCCCCGCCGATCGCCGCGTTCATGGACGGGTGGCGACCGAGACGCACATGTTCTACTTCCCCATCGGCGAGATGACTCTCGGTTTGAAGGACGCCGCGATGTTGGGAGGATGCCGTGTGCCGGCAAGGCGATGGGGCCGATCGACATCCCCGCAACGTGGCGGGCCGACTTCCTTGCTTGGTTCGCGAACGTTCCTCGGAACGATCACGTGCCGACGCCGTCCCACACGCCCTTCGTCGACACCCACGGGCCCACCGGACTTGGATCCGGCAGTTCAACGTATGTGATTCTAACTCTTATTTTCAACGTTTTTTTGCATTTAAATGAATGTGACGACGGACCTTTATGTGTGTAGGCCGACTACATGGCGGACGATGCGACGACCGGACGCCGGACGTTTTTGGAGGTCTACCCGCTGCGGCTTTTCGGGTGGGTGCGTTCACGCGAGTCGGCAGGAGACCCCGTGTCGCGGTGCATGATCTCCTGGGCTCGAGAGGATCGCCAACGCACCCCTCGAGTAGATGCCACGGACCGCCCGGGCGGGCGGCATTTTGTTCTTGCGGCTACGTACGGGGGGGTTGTGTTTGGCGGTGATGAGGCCGATGAGTAGGGAGGCGATCCTCCTATGGTGCCCTCTCCTGCTCCCGGATGTGGATCCACGAGCGGTTCGACATCGGTCGGCCCGGGATGGACCTCTCGGAGTACGAGGCGCCGGGCGGCGGCACCGACCCGGTGGACCTTCCCACCATGGGTTCCCGTGGTGTCTCCGGAAGGTATGGCCTCCCTTTACGCGATTCTTGGCGTTATGACTTCGTAGTTCAATTCACTTAACTTTTCTCGTTTTTAGCACGTTTGGGGCGAGGAGCGCCAAAGAAGGCCTACAAGGACTTCGTTGGTCGATCGGCCGGATGGTCGATGCCCGAGTCCGGTGGACGTCGTACGCTCCTGCCATGGTCGCCGCCCGCGCACCACGGGGGCTCCCGTCCCTGTGCTCCCGAGACCGGAGCCCTCTGGATGACGCGTCGACGGCGGCCTTCGACGTCTATGTCGAGGAGTACGCCGTCCACCGGGTGATGAGGCGGTTCGGACTCTTCCGAGGCTGCGCCAGTACCCGCTGCGCCACGTCTGCCGCCTACCGCGCACGGGTGAGGTACCATTTGACGAGTTCTAAGTATTTTCCGTTACGAATATTCGGTCGCCGTGTTTTTATGTTTCATGTTCTATGCTAGGTGGATGCGTAAGGGCGTGCACACGGCGACGTCGTTCGCCGACGAGGCTGCGGCCGTACGTGGCGAGTGGGCATCCGCGGAGCACGGGAAGAACGTCGTCACCGAGCACCGCCTTCACGACGTCGCCGCACGGGTAGCGTACCTTTAGTGGTACCTACCGAGGACGCGGACGCGGATGACGTACGTGCACGCTACCCCACCACCGCCACTTATCCCGGACCACGACGGGGTCCTGGCGGACGCAATCTATCCGGTGCGCCGAGGCCGGACCCACCGACACGGGGGTAAGCTACGATACTGCAAACATATTACATTCATATGACTTTTCATTAAAACACGTGTTTCTAATTTTGTGCGCAGCACGACGCGCTGGCTGAGGTCGTGCGGCTCGCATCTGCTGCGATCGGACAGTGCTTCTCCTGGGGGCCTCAGGAGCACCGGGGCACGTACGAGAGGATCCTCGCTGCGACCATGAGGTACTCCGCCGTCGCGAACTACGCTGGGGCCGTAGAGATTCCTCTCCATCCGCGCCACCCAGCGTCGTCCTTGAGCTCCGCCTCAACAACGTCTTTGCAGCAGACACCTGCTACCTTTGCCGGCGGGTTCTCAGCTCCGAGGGTACGGCGGCATCCACGGGCGCGGGGGCCCGCACGCCTACGTGCGGCGGCCGTTTGCTCCACACGGCGCGGTACTTTCGGTGAGACCTTATTTTCAACTAATGGACGCAATTATTTTGGGTTTGTGATTATACTATATTCTAATCCTATAGGGCGACCGCCGCCTTTTCGGACGGTCGGGCCTCGACGGCGGCCGCCGCCGCCGATGTATACGCTAGGAGGTTCCGGACGGCCGGCGTTCCGGCATTCGGCGACATATATTCCTTCGTCGTCCACTCCGCCTATGTTCCGAGTTCCGAGCTCGGCTACTTTCGACACCGAGGACCAGCTGGCCTAGGATGAGATTCGGTACGACGACATTCTCGCGACATGGAGGGCGCCCCGCGGCAGGCCGACGATCTTGCCGCGTCACGGTTGACACCACCACCGGTTTTGACTCGGCCGTCACGGTTGGCGGCCGGCGGAGCGACACCGTCGGGCGGCGGAGCGACACCGGCGGCGAGCGACACCGGATGCTGCGAGCTCGTCGCGGGGCGGCCATGGCGACACCGTCCCCCGACCGGCTAGGACCACGGGTCGTCGGGGCACCCGACCCGTGGACGTACAACCGGGACTGCACACGGGCCGGCGCTAGAGCCGTTAGGGGGAAGAGGGGCCGACACATTTAGACGTGGTACTATGATTTTGTATAAACTTTTTACTTTGTGATTATGTATATTCCCTTGTGACTATTCTTTCGTCGTTGATTAGGATATTCCCTTGTGATTATGCTTGCACTTATTAATTTGTTGTTTTCAAAAAGTTAAAAGTGTTTTAAAAAAACCACGCCGCGGTGTGGCACGGCGGTTGGGACCTGCCGCCGTGCCGCTCGGCGACAAGGTCACGGCGCCGCGCCGCCCGCCCCGGCGCAGAACCGGACTCCCGCCGCCACGCCCCACGACGGCGGGGACTTAACGCCGTGGGATACAGCGGTAGGAACCTGCCGCCGTGGGGTATGACGCGGGATGTACATTTGTCGAAAATTTTGATTCGACATTTATTTTTCGAAAATCAAGACAAATTAAATATATATAAAAAAAGCCCCTAGGCAAGTCTCAGCCGAGGGAGTCCGCCGTGGCGGCGGATCTGAAGAAGGTAGAAGACGATGTCGGGGGAGGGGGTGGAGAGGGAAGGAGATACCGGCGCTGTTCCACATCTCGTTTTTTATGTCAGCCGGAGCGTTGTTCATGGTGCTGAGCTTCTTAATCCCTGATATATCCAAGCGTGTCCAGATTCTCTGCTGGCAGACGGCGATGGTCTCCTTTTCTCAGCAGCTGTTATCACCCGGAGACATCCGGTGGTCATGTCCCAGATAATCCTCTGCTGGTCTGGCCAGCGGAACCAGAAGCTCGAGCCCGTGTTCGCCGCGTGTTACTGAAAGGTCCCATGGAGTGACCACTGTTTAGCTAGCAACTAGTGCTGCTATCATGATAAGCCAGTAATGACGAGTCCTGCGTCTGTGCTTGACTGCTTGGTATGAAAGCAAGCGAACCAAACAGGTCTTCTGTACTGGATCTGAGTTCGCTTGCTGCCTCTTAGTTAGGGTTATCAAATATTGTGGAATTCCTATTGTCGTTCGTGTCTGTACATGTAAGTGGAAAACACCACGTAGACGAACGGGTGCGGGCGCCTCGTCTCCCCCGTGCGGGCGACGGGCGCTCCCCCTCAACCCTAGCGCCGCCACCCCCCCCCCCCGCCGAGTCCCGCCGCGCCGCTACCCGAGTAGGTCGCCGGGTCTCCGCGCGCCCGCAAGGAAGGCGGCGGCGGGGCCTTTCCTCCTCGCGCCGGTGGACCGGGCGGGCGTGGCCGCCTCGGGCCACGTGGAGCGGCTCACCGGCGGGGTCCGCCGTCCGCGCCTTGCCGGGGTGGTGGGCCGGCCGGATCCGTCGTTGCCATGGCCGGATGCGGGGTTCCACGGAGGAGCGTCCGCGTTTGGAGGTCGGATGGGTGCCGGTCCGGCGGCGGCAGCGGCGGGCCCCTAGGTGGTGAGGGCGGTGGCGCGCCTGCTCGGGTGCCTTCCGCCGGCGGTCGGCGGGCACTTCGTTGGCCGGCGGGGGCTTCCCGTGTGGGGAGCTCGGCGGCCTATGGGCGGCGCACCGTAGCGGAGGTCCTTGTCGTCGTCGTTCATTGTGGCGGCGACCTACGACGCGGCCTCGCGGCGACGTTGTGATCGGCGGCGGACGGTGGGGTGAGGTGGCCTCCGGCGTGCGGCGGTCAAGCGTGTGATGGAGAAGGCGGAGGTGGGCTTCTCGGATGCGGGTTCGGTGCTGCATCCCGGTTGGCGGCGACATGGGCGGCGGTGGCCTGTTACTGGGCGTCGGTGTTGGGGGCCTACCTTTCCGGGACTAAGTGCCGGGGAAGGGTTTGGTTGCCCGATGCGTGCCGGTGCATGTTGGTGGTGGCTTGTGGTGGTTGGCGACCTCGGCCGACCTCGTGCTCATGTATGAACCTGTCTCGTAGCCTAAGTGCAGCGGATGTTCGCCGGCGTGCAGCATGGTGTCGGCGTTGGTTGACGGCGCTGCGCGGGTTGCTTCCGCCCCTCGACGCCCCCCCTAAAGATCCGGTTCCTCCCCGGTCGGTGTCGGTTCTCCCGCGAGGTGGGCAAGGTGTCGCGACTCTCGTGTCGTTGATCGTTGGTGGGGTGAGGGGGGGCCTAAGTGCTCGCCCCTTGCGCCTCGATGATCGCGGCCGTTGTGGCGGTCTATCTTCTCCTCGTCGTCGGGTCGGCACCGGACGAAGCATCGGGCGAAAGCTCTCCTTGCTTGGTGCCGGTGTCAACGGCGGCGGCGTCTTCGGGTGTCGTAGTCCTCCTTGGAGGTGTTGTTGGGATGCTTCTCGCTTGGTCTCTGTCTTCCGGGTGAAAACCTTTCTCCGGTTCTTCGGAGGAGCGACGATGGTGGGTGCGGCGTCATTTCCTTCTTGGAGGCGTCGCTTTAGAAGACTTGCGACTTGCTTCGGCCGACGGTTTGGCTTGACGGGCGTTGGATGTTGTGTCGCTTAGTTGGGCTTTTGGTTAGAAGCTTAGTCTTCTTGTTATTGTTGTTTTGTTTTTCTTTTGCCTCGTTACGAGGTTTGGAGTCTAAGCGCCCCGAGTGTAATCGTTGGCCGTATATGTCCACTTGTGGATGTAGAGGCCGGATTTATAATCTTAATCTAAACAAATCTGTTCATGTAAGTTAAGTTATGTGGTTCCGGTTAAATAATTTGCTGTTCTGACTTGTCTATGTTACCTCCCTGTGGGCAAATAAGGAAGATGTGTGGCTTGCAAGCACATACTGTCTAAATATTCTTGCTTGTTACTAATAGTACTTTTTAACCAAGCCGTTAGGTTTACTGTTCTGCACAACATGCTTAATGCTTAGACCTTTCTGATCAGCCAGACCAGTTGTGCTTGATGTATGCAACATGATGTTTGTCAATAAGCCTGAACAGACAAGGTTTGCGAATGAACAACTTTTAATAATGAGCAGAGTATGACAGGATTGCATAATCATTTACATGGCGGGGGAATATAAACACTTGTTAACCTGCACGAACATTTTTTGATGATTATACCATACCGATCAAGTTTTTTAAAGCTTATATGCTGTTTTAGAAATCTTTGCTCTAGGCATCTACACTCTTCATTACCTAGAACTTCACATTTTCAAGGGAACTGTTTGGGGATGTTAGCAGTTGATTTGAACTAGAAATTTCATGATCTGATCTGTAATCTGGGACTGCAGATGAGTACTCTATATTCAGTGGCAGAAGAAACGGCCACTTGCTGCACAGATAAAAAATAAAATAACATAAAATGCTCAAGTAATAGAAATATGCAATTGTGATTAGTGCACAGCCTCCAGCTACATACATTTATGCTTAATTCATTTGTGCTGGTTTATTTGCTTATTTTTGTACAAAGCACATGTGTATAACCTGTATCACTCCTGTTTGTGTGGATATTGGTTGGTGCAACAAGCGTAATGCTAGTTTGTAACATATGTTGTTGCAACCCTAGATTTTAGGTCTAACTTCTAAGTCCTGCTAGCTTGTTGTTCTTGCCCAATTCATCAAGTTCACCTCCATTGAGTTGTAGAACTTACTCTGACTCGTGTACAGATTCTACTTTTGAATTCTATACCTAGGCGTGAAAACTGATGTATGCATGGGTACATTGTTGCATATGTAACATTGATATCCTTAGGTTTTTGTATCAGATTATTTCTAGAGTTGTGCCTTGTCTAAATATTTTCTTCGAAGCATTTAAGTTTCCACAATCTATCTTTTGATATTCAAGTTTCCACAATCTATCTTTTGATATTCAGCTCTTTGCTTTCTCTGTTTCAGATACATGATAGTTAAAATATCCAAAATAGTTTGCTTTCTAAGTTAATTTGGTATGCTACCTAGGATGGCCAATCTACCAGTGATACACTCAGTCGGCTGTGCAGCCATGCTTATTGCGGAGAGTGGAGAATTCAGAACAAGGGCCTACTTAAGTCTCCGGGCATGCACTTTGAATATTTTAACAATCATGTGTCTGAAACAGAGAAAACAAAGAGCATCATATGTTATCTGTTTCAGATTGGACAGGAAACTGTCTGTTCCCTCCGGTTTCCTCTTTGTGGCCGAGTCCCTAAATCAAGTCTGAGTTCTAGATTGGGGGTTCGATTTTGCTCCCGCATTGCCTTCTTGTTTCCTTCTCCAAACTTCCTTCTGCCATCCATCCAGGTGGGGATATTTTTTAGACTCCGCCTTACATTTTGTCCTCGCCTTTTCCCCTACCCAATTTTCTTGGTGTGTTAAACACAAGTGGAGGCTTACCTGATTCTTACACAATTTTTTGCCCCTGCACCTTGGGTTTCTCATTTGGTTACCTTTGGTTCCCCCCATTTTCCTGGTGTCCCTGCGAATGAATGAGGCTCTTCACTGCTATCTCCAAATCTTGATTTGGAATGAGATGTGCTTTATTTGGTGATCCTCCTAATATTTTTGTTAGCATCTGTTCGTAACTAAGCCTTACTTCTGCAAAGATTTGCTGGACGAGAGGCAGAAAGCAGCAGTCAAATCAAGTCAACTGGCTTTGGTAAGTTATGATGTACTTATTTCGATTTGCATACACACTAATGTCCTATCCTTTTTAATTAGTTCAAATCCCCTTCCACTGTTAATACCCATCCTTTGAAATGTGTTTAAACTGATTTCGTGCAACCAACAAAATACGATCCACATTCAACATGCTTTCATTCAAGGAGAGAACTGCATGTGCCTTCCACTTCCACACAAGTAGGCTATGCTGGTTAGCGAAAGCAGTGTTTATTGACCATCTTCTATTTCTGTTAGCTCTTCCATCCTCCTTATTAATTAAAAATGTTGGTAATGCCTACTGGTTCTTACCAGGTAAATTTTTTTTTGTCCTAGTGTCTATAGGTCCACTGCTTTGACAAAGCTTTGATTACTACAAATTTCTAATTTTATGAAGACAAAGATTTACTCTGTAAGCTTCACTTTTAACATTGTTTTGTTTCCAGACTGATGGCCTACTTATCTGGTTAACCATACCTATGTATCCAAATTTCTAGGTGCTTATAACTTACCTTTCCAGCTGCAGCATCATCTTGTCTATTTTACCACCAGCACATTCTGTACTAATTATTGCTGATTTATCCTTTTGTTCCTTTGTTGTTTCCAGAATCATATAAGTAAATGTTCATCAGGATTGCTGGTTGATGATGATGGTATTATTATAATAACCTGGTATGATTACACGTTCTTCATTAGCTTCTTTACTACAACACATAATTGGCAGCCTGCTATGAAGTCTTATGCATACATATATGAATTTATCAGTACCTACTCCCAGTCATCTTTTCTTTTGTGTATTGCTGTTATTACTAATTCCTTGCACTACTGCAAGATGACTGACATGCTGACAGGATGACTCCTTTTTTATGTTTTCAACTTTTTCTTTTCCTTCTTTTCTTTTTTAACTTATTTTTCCTACTTCATGTAACAGAGTAATGTAGAGGAAATATTTTTCAATTCGCCTTTCCTTTTTTTCTTCACTCTTCTGCTGTTTGTTGTTTCTTTCTTCATCTTTCTTGCTTTTTAGTTTCCTTTCCTTGCAATGTGAATTTCCATTTACAGATACCTCCAAGGCAAGCACGTTTATTGTTGGTGCTTCATACCTCTCCTTGCTACAAGCTGTGATGATTCGATGGTTATTGTTGTATGCATCATTTCTGCATGAAGTTCTTGAGGATGGTTCAGTGCTTTATGAGTGGAAATAGAGTTACCATTGACACATTTTCCTTGCTCTCCATCGCAAATTTCCTTCTAGGCACATCCACATCCAACCCAAGCATTTGGCTATGAGGAAGCATCTTTACAAACAGATCATTACCTACAATCTCTGTATGGCTTCATTGTGATGGATTACAACTTTCAGGGCTTATTCCTTTATAGAAAATTTACTGAAGCAGCCCTTGCTGTAGCATCAAGAGTACCTCATCCTGCAGATGTACTAACAGTAACTCAGATTAAACCCTTATGGAAGAGAGACAGGAGAGGTTGTCGAAGAAGCAAAAGAGAGGTTCGGCTAGTACTAAGGGTGAGAGGGGGCATATGAACACCCACGGCGCAGAGGATGGTTTTGTATCATGGAAGGAGCAAGTTCAGAACATGTCAAAGGAGGAGTTTGAGGCCTTTTTGAGAGCAAAGGCGAACGAAATCGTGAACAAGGTAGCAGATGGAGTGTTTGAGGAGGTGGCGAACAAGGTGTTGGGTGAGGAGGACGAGGGACAGCAGCAGCAGGTAGTGCTTGAGGAGGGTGAGCTATCAGGTGGAGACAAGGAGATGGACATAGGAGAAAGGGTTAAGGATGCAGCGGTAGTTTCTGAGGCTAAGATGCAGGTGAGGGCTAGTCCGAGGCTTCAGCGGTCTAGGGACGCTGAGGGGTGGATTGCTAGGAAGAACCTAGAGTTCAATGAAGGTATTCCTTGTCCTACTTCTTTAATTTCGGTAAATAAAGACTTAGCTTTGAATTGTTTACAACAAATAGGGCTCAACCTAGGAGAATCTAGTTTAAAAAAGACAATAATTTTTATAACTTGTTGGATCTCAAATCGGATGGGGAGATGGGGGAGTTGGGGTTTCACGAGGAGTGGTGGGATTATGAGAGAGAGGAGGAGAGTGGAGGATTTAGAGAGAAAAGCTTTAAAGAGCTTATGTGGTGATTAATGGAAGAGATTTTTGATGAGTCAAGTTTCCCTTTAAATAGTGAACTTGATGATATTACACATAAAGGCAAGTCTCACGCTAAGTGGTGTTTAACAAAGACTTGCAAGATAAGAAGGGCGAAATTTTCTAACAAGGGTTCCAAATGAAAGGAATCTTTTGGAATAGCGAGAGGTCTTAGTGACTTGGCTAAAACAAGATTTCTAAGAGAGACTTCAAAGGAGTAGGACTTAGCGTTTATTGCACTTTTGGAGATGGGCAAGAAGGATTTTCCCCAACAATCACTAGATAATTTTAGTGAGGGGAGGAACTTCGTGTGGCACTGGACTGCACCTCATGGGAGATCAGGCAGTATTTTGCTAGGGGTCAACCTAGATGTGCTGGATGTGGGTAGTATTGATGATGGGGATTTTTTTGTGAAGTTTAGATTGAGAGATAGGAAGAGTGATTTTAAATGGGTTTGGTGGCTGTGTACGGGGCGGCCCAACCGGAATTCAAGGAATCATTTCTTACCGAGCTAGTGCAATCATGCGGTAATGAGAAGTTACCCTTGTGCATCGGGGGTGATTTCAATATCATTCGAAATAGCAGTGAAAAAAATAATGACAGATTTGAGGAGAGATGGCCCTTCTTGTTTAACGTTGTCATTGATAGTCTAGATCTGAGAGAGATAGAGTTGTCAGGCCGTAAGTTCACATGGGCTAACTCTCGTAGGGTACCTACATATGAAAGGCTGGACAGGGTGTTGGTTAGTACGGAATGGGAGCAGAATTGTCCACTGGCGACAGTGGAAGCCCTTAACAGGGAAATTTCGGATCATACACCTCTCCTGCTAAATACGGGAGAAAAGGCCATTCCCAAGAAACAACCAAGCTTCAAGTTTGAGCTGGGTTGGTTGCTGAAGGAGGCTTTTTTGAGGTTGTTTCTGAAGTTTGGAACAAAGAGACTAGAGGCAATACCCCGATGCAGAGGTGGCAAAACAAGATTAGAAGATTGAGACAATTTTTGAGGGGCTGGTCAAGGAATATGAATGGAGCTTATAAGAAGGAAAAGCAAGAATTACTGAGGAAAGCAGAGGAACTAGATAAGAAAGCAGAGTCTCAGCTGCTAAGTCAGCGTGAATGGGACTTAAAGCAGAGCATTCATGAAAGAATTACGCAATTACTCAGGGAGGAAGAGATAAAATGGTTTCAAAGAGCTAAGACAACTAAAATTTTAAAAGGGGATAGCAATACGAAGTATTTTCAAATGGTGGCAAACGGAAAAAGAAGGAAGACTAGAATCTTCCGCCTTGAACAAGATGAAGGAAGCGTAGAAGGGGAGGAACAACTTATGAGTTATATCACAAAATATTATAAGAATCTGCTTGGAAGTTCAGAGGTTGGCAGAATATCACTCAATGAGTCTTTGGTGGAGGATATTCCTCAAGTCACTAGTACGGAGAGTGAGATGCTAGTATCTGAATTTTCTGAAAAGGAAATCCGAGAGGCTATTTTCCAAATGAAGCATAATAAGGTGTCGGGACCTGATGGTTTTCCGGCTGAATTCTACCAAGTGTTTTGGAGTCTCATAAAGGATGACCTCATGGCCATGTTCTGAGACTTCCATAAGGGAGATCTACCTCTTTTTGCCTCAATTTTGGAACAATAACATTACTCCCAAAGGAGAAGGAGGTCAAGAAAATTCAACAATACGGACCCATCCGTATGCTTAATGTTAACTTTAAGATCTTTACAAAGGTCTTGGCTAACAGACTCACGTCGGTGGCATGTAGGATTACCGTGCCTTCGCAATCAGCCTTCTTGCCCGGTAGATATATTTTGGAAGGGGTGGTCATTTCAAACCATCCATGAGCCGAAAAGGAAAAAGCGAGAAAGGCATTATTCTCAAACTAGATTTTGAGAAGGCCTATGATAAGGTTAATTGGGATTTCTTGCAGCAAGTTCTTAGGATGAAGGGTTTCCCGAATATGTGGTGTCAATGGATGGAGAGAGTGGTTTCAAAAGGAAGTGTATGTGTGCAAGTGAATGACAACTTGGGTCACTTCTTTCAAACCAAGAAAGGTTTAAGACAGGGTGACCCCTTGTCCCCCGTTCTTTTCAACTTAGTGGCAGATATGCTGGCTGTGCTGATTGAGAGGTCAAAAGGCATGGGTTTCTTTGATGGGCTAGTTCCGCACTTAGTGGAGGACGGTCTCTCAATATTGCAATATGCAGATGACACGATCCTTTTTTTTGGATGATGATCTAGAGAAGGCCAAAGGCTTGAAATTGGTACTAAGTGCCTTTGAGAAGCTATCATGTCTTAAGATCAACTTCCATAAAAGTGAATTATTCTACTTTGGGGAAACAAAGGAAAGGATTGCGGAGTATGTGAGGCTTTTTGGATGTAAAGAGGGTGAGTTTCCTTTTAGATACTTGGGCATCCCCATGAGTCCTAGCAGACTTTCCAATAGAGATTGGAGGGCAGTTGAAGAGAGATTTCAAAAAAAGCTTAGTAGTTGGAAGGGTAAGTTATTATCATCGGGAGGGAGGCTAGTCCTTATTAACTCGGTCTTGTCAAGCTTACCAATGTTTATGATGTCCTTCTTCAGAATACCTAAAGGTGTTCTGAGAAAGCCGGACTATTATAGATCCGGATTTTTTGGCAATGTGACGAGCACAAAAAGAAATATAGGTTGGCCAAGTGGAGCATTCTGCATAAGCCTAAGAGTGGCGGTGGGATGGGTATTATTGATTTGTATATCCAGAACAAATGCTTGTTGAGTAAGTGGATTATAAAATTACTCAATGAAGATGGAATATGGCAGCAAATGCTTAAGAAAAAATACCTAAAGGGAAGAACGCTATCGCAAGTACAGAAAAAGAATGGAGATTCACATTTCTGGTCAGGTTTAATGGAGCTCAAAGATCTTGTGTTACAGAGGGGGAGATTTAGAGTTCAAGATGGCACCCAGACTAGATTCTGGGAGGATCTGTGGTTAGGGAAAGATCCTTTGATGTTAAAATATCCAAACCTTTACAGAATAGTGAGAAAGAAAAATGTGTCGGTTGCCCAAGTACTAAGTACTATCCCACTAAATGTATCCTTTAGACGTGCATTAGTGGGGGACAATTGGGACAAATGGCTCAGCCTCGTGGGGAATGTCATGATGGTGAATCTTAATGATCGCAAGGACTCCTTCATTTGGACGGCCAATAAGAATTTTTTCAAGTAAAAAATATGTACAATGACGTGGTTTTGAGAGCGGGCACTCCGGTTAGTTGTTGGGTGTGGAAAGCCAAGATACCGTTGAAGATTAAAATCTTTCTTTGGTATCTTAGAAACGGGGTTGTGTTAACTAAAGACAATTTGGTTAAAAGACAATGGAAGGGGTGTACAAAATGCTGCTTTTGTGCGAAACATGAAACAATTTAACACCTCTTTTTTGATTGTCCCATGGCTACACTTATGTGGGGGGTGTCTATTTTGCTTTTGGTATTAAGAAACCGAGTGACGTGCAACACCTATTTGGTCCTTGGCTTAGAAGTTTTTCGAAAAAGCAAAGGGATCTTGTGTTGATCGGAATGGCGGCATTATGCTTGGGCATTATGGATCAATAGGAATGACTTGGTATTTCAAAAGTCACAATATAAATCTATTTTGCGAGGTGATATTTAGGGGGACGTTCGGGATCGGGGAGTTGGTCCGTCCTTTCTAATGAGGATGGACGCGGTATTTTGAAGGATGGTTGTCGTGAGTTGGAGGCCGTGGCTTTGGAGATCTTTCATAAGTATGGGTGGAACGCCCTTAAGTGTATTGAGAATTAGTTTGGATTCTCTGTGTGTTTCGTTCTTACCTTGTATGGTTGAATGGTGTGGTTTGGTTCAGCTTAGGTCTTTGTCGTGATCGGTGTGTGAGTTTATGCTTTGGCAGCCTAGATGCTTGCTTCTTCCCGGAACTGTTGAGGCTGGAACAAGTTTCCTTTATCTAAAAAACCCTTATGTATTAGTATTAGTACAGTGCATCAGCTTAATTTGTTTTCCAAGTAACTCTTTTGTGCTCAGCTCTCTTTTCTAGATGCTAATATTCTTCCAGTTAGTTTTTATAATGAGTAAAATTAAGTTTTGTGCCCTTTTAATATTATTTGTATCGATATTGTAGTATTTAAATCTCGCTGACTTCTAATTCTTTTTCGTTGCCTTTTCTCTTGTTCTTGTATATATGATAATTGGTCACCTGTCGCCATCTTGTGTGTATAAAGTCACGGATATTAGTACATCAGCTCCTGACGTAGCGTCTTCCCCTAAGTGTATTAATGCTCCTGAGTATAGCAATATAACATTTATGTTTCAACTCTATCTTCTCAGCCTCTTTATGGTTATTGGATCTCATGTATTATCATGTTACTTAGCTATGTAATTACTTATTCCTAATGATACACAAAACAAAAATACTCCCTCCATATCGAAATACTTGTCGCCGTTGACTTTTTCTTAAACTTTGACCATTCGTCTTATTCAAAAAATTATCACGAATGTGTAAGGATAAGTCAAGTTTAAAATACCTACAATAATAAAGCATGTAGCAAGTAAAATAAATGATACTTGCATAATTTTTTGAATAAGACGAATGGTCAAAATTGTGAAAAAAAGTCAATGACGACAAATATTTCGATACGGAGGGAGTAAATAGTGTAGCTAAATCACTTTACATGTCCATCAATTGTAGCCTTGTAGGACATCATCTGACAATAGCAAAATATTCCCGGATAAAAGCAGCACTTCGAAGACATCCTGATTCTAACTACAAGACCAAGTAAGGTAAACTCTGTTTCAACTATGCAAAACATTCATCATTGTATTTTCTATATTAACTGCCATGGATTGACTGTGTTTCCTTGCATTTTGCGATGAAGGTGGACTACCATCAAAGCACCATTAGCCAGATTCTAATAGACCTAGAATCTGGTCATGACCAAAATCCACCATATGTCTGAAGTCCTGCATTAGAACAAGAACAACTTTAAGTATGACATGCGTTGTCAGTGGCCAGTACGCTTTGTAGGAAGACCTGATCTTTTGATTTGTACATACAAAATGGGTCTACCATGCATCAGGATGTTAGAACTTAAACAAAAAATATCCTAAGTCCATGGATTAAATCAATACTGCACTTTTCGATGTTTAACATCTCGGTGTCTTTTTCCGCTGACTTAGGGCACTCACAACCCGGACTCTACGGTAGAGTCCGAGTCATTAATTATACCGACACCTAAGCAAATTGCCGATGTGGCAAACAATTTAATGATGAGAGAGGGGTGCAAACTTAGAAACCAAGTCTAAGTTAGACTCCAAGTCTACACGCAAAACGAAGCCCGTGCGGATCCCGTGTGGCTGCCCACATGCGCGATGTGTCCTCTTATATTTAATATAAAAGCGGGAGTAGAAGATTCGAGAGGAATATTAGGTAGACTTCATGGTAGAAAATCTGCATTGGAGGATATAGTTCCTTATGATAGTCACGGACTCTATGGGTAGAGTCCGAGTTGAGAGTGCATTACTTTATCGTACAACCATTTAGAGGTTCCCTCGACCATGAATTCGCAAAATTACTAGTGATTTTAAGACAATCGTCGGAGAAGGCGGTGGGGCCAGTGGCATCGGCGAGCGCTGGTGCAGCAGGAGAGATGATGGCATCAGCGATATATTCACACGTACAGGGACTCGTATAGCGATCAGAACCCTCTTTGCATTGAGAGACGGTGTCGCGGTGCCGGTGATCACCGTGCGAGGCAGCAGGGCCCAGCGGCCCAGTGGCGTAAGTCGGTGCTGTTATTACGTGAGTCTGCGCCTGCCTGCCACGGAGTTCTCTTCAAGATCTTTGGAAACATTCATATATGGTTTTCCAAAGGAGATTTCATCAAGACCTCTAACATTAGGCTAGCCGGCCGGCGGCCGCACCAGTTTGTGTGACCCGTTGCATTGGAAGCTAGCTGGTTCATCTTGAGGTTTTGCTAGCTCAACTTTCCAGAGGTACGTAGAGTTGAGTTCATTGTTCGTAGAGATGAGTGTGCGTGTGAGCTTCTGTAAAGTTTGGATCATATGGGCCAGCCCACTAGCTACAGTTGTCACTGTGTTACCGGCTTACCGCAGTTCAAATTAGGATGTCCGATTTACAAATGGAAATCTTCGGCGATTGCCGTTGTTTTAAAGCAAGATTTTCAGAGACCTGCATGCCCAAGTAACAGGGTTGCAATGCAAAGAAGAAACGTAAACCAAGGACAGCGTGGTTGACACGTGAAATAGAGTAAAATGCACCACCAGTCTTTCAACTTGGCAGCATGTGTCACCTACGTCCCCGAACTTTTGAAATGTACATCTAAATCCCTAAACTTGTTCATGTGAGGTCCAAATTACCTCTACAGGTTTAAACTCTCTACATGTCAGGCTGACTAAGCTCGACGTGGACGACCGACACGCAGGTCCCACGTATGAGCTCCACCGTCTTTCTCCCCGGTCGAACCCTTCCTCGATTGTCCTCCTCCTTGCAGCACCGACCCATGTCGGCGCCGACCGCGGGATGCACTAAAGTCAACTATGCAAGTATATTCATCCTCATTCGGCTTCCAACCCCTTAAGTGTGTGACCCTATAGGTTCACATACACATAGACTCGACCCAAGTACATTACTCGATCAATAGTTGATAGCGGCCTCTAGCAAGACGTGTCAACTCCTATGCATACGTAAAGATCTTATCAGACAAACCATCACAACAATTCATACATGCTATTCCCTTTGCCTCACGATATTTGGTCTAGCTCCAAGCTGATCTCTATTTCTCGACATTGTGATTCGGATCATCAAAAAGGGGGTTAACACTTAACCCAGCACGGCCATGCATTTCTTGATCCGATCACTCGAGGGGCCCAGAGATATCTCTCTCAAGTAGAGGGGCAAATTCTATCTTGATTGACCATGCCTCACAAAGATGCTTCCCGACAAACCCGAAAGTCATCTTTATGACTACCCGATTCGGAGTAGCGGTTGATGGCCCCTAAGTAGGTTAATTCACATCTTGAGTACATGCGACAATCTCAAGTCTAAGGACACGGCGTATACGTTGTGTAAACGAGAGAACAAGGTCTCAAATTGGGTCGGTCCCGGCCCCATGTCATACATGTGCCCACATTATTAGTTATACATCTCCATGTTCATGACTTGTGAAACATAGTCATCAACTAATTCATGTGCTAGTCATTAACTCATACTAGGGACAACTTTTGCATAACCATACAAGTAAAAGAGTTTCACAAACAATTCACATAATTGCCAATCAAATACAAGTCGCCTTTCATGGATATTCAATAAAAGAACCAAGTGACATGGATATAATGAAATATAATCATCTCTATAATTCCTTATAGGACATATTTCTAACATTCTTCCACTTGCACTTGAGCTAATCTAGAATAAATCTAATACCCATAGCTCTCATGTGCGCCTCATGCTTAGGTTGTGGAAGGGGTTTTGTCAAAGGATCTGCAACAGTCAAATCCGTGTGTACTTTGCATATCTTGATATCACCTCGTCTAACGATCTCTCGTATCGGATGAAATTTCCGCAAGTACATGTTTATTCTTTTGGTGGTTCCTTGGCTCCTTTGCTTGCGCAATAGCCCCATTGTTGTCACAATAAAGATCCAATGGGCTAGAGACACTCGGAAACACACCAAGTTCGTAAAGGAACTTCCTTATCCAAACACCCTCCTTTGCGGCTTCCGAAGCCGCGACGTACTCGGCCTCGTTGTAGAATCGAGCCCTCGTCTCTCGCTTGGAACTCTTCCGGCTCACGGCTCCACCATTTATCGTAAATACGTATCCCGATTGCGACTTTGAATCGTCTTGGTCGGTTTGGAAACTAGCATCGGTGTAACCCGTTACAACGAGCTCCTCCTCACCTCCATAGACTAGGAACATGCCTTTAGTCCTTCTTAAGTACTTAAAAAACATTTTAACCGCCGTCCATTGACCCTCACCGGATCGGATTGGTATCCGCTTGTAATACCGTGTGCATACAAAATATCCGGACGTGTACATATCATTGCATACATAATAGATCCGATGGCCGAAGCATACGGTATTCTACTCATGCGTTCCCGCTCATCAGTTGTCGAAGGACACTGAGTCTTGCTAAGATGTATGCCATGTGATATAGGCAAGAACCCTTTCTTTGCCTCTTCCATGTTGAACCTTTTCAACACTTTATCAATGTAAGTGTCTTGGCTTAATCCTATAAGCCTTTTTGATCTATCTCTATAGATTTTGATGCCCAAAATGTATGCCGCCTCACCTAAGTCCTTCATTGAAAAACTATTTTTTAATGAGGTCTTAGCGGCCTCAAGCATAGGAATGTCATTTCCAATCGGTAATATGTCATCCACATATAAGATTAGAAATACTACGGAGAGCTCCCACTTGCCTTCTTGTAAACACAAGGCTCTTCTTCACTCTAAATGAAGCCAAACCCTTTTACCACCTCATCAAAGCGAAGGTTCCAACTCCGAGATGCTTGCTTCAATCCATAAATGGATTTTTGAAGTTTGCACACCTTTCCGGCATTGGTTGGATCAACAAATCCCTCGGGTTGTGTCATATACACATCCTCGGTCGATTTCCATTTAGGAAAGTTTGTTTTGACATCCATCCGCCATATCTCATAATCGAAATATGCAGCTATAGCTAGAATGATCCGAATAGATTTAAGCATTGCTACGGGTGAGAATGTCTCGTCGTAGTCAACTCCTTGAACTTGTCGAAAACCTTTTGCAACAAGTCGAGCTTTATGGATGTGAACATTTCCATCCATGTCCCTCTTCTTCTTATAGATCCATTTGCACTCTATGGGTTTAACACCATACGGCGGGTCAACCAAGTTCCAAACTTGATTGTTATCCATGGAATCTATTTCGGATCTCATGGCACTTTGCCATTTCTCGGAATACGGGTCCATCATTGCTTCGCATATGTCATAGGTTCATCATTGTCTAACAACAATATGTCGCGCTCTCCCGCGATCATGAGATTGAGCTTATCGGTTGCGCGACGTGCCCTTTCGGACCTTCGTGGTTGTGGTGGTGCTTCTCTTGCCACGGGCATCTCAACTCGTTCGGCTACATTAGCATCAATTGTGAAATCTTGCCCAACCGGCTCATCTTGAACTTCTTCAAGATACACCTTTTGTCTACATTTTTTTCTTTTAAGAAACTCTTTCTCTAAGAAAACGTCGTTTCGAGCGACAAACACTTTGTCTTCTGACCGGTTGTAAAAATAATATCCCAAGGTTTTCTTTGGATATCCCACGAATATGCACTTGTCCGATTTAGGTGTTAATTTATCTGATTGAAGTTTCTTCACATAAACCTCACAACCCCAAATTTTCGGAAAAGACAAGCCGGGAGTCTTACCGGTCCACATCTCATATGGTGTCTTAACTACGGACTTAGAAGGTACCCTATTTAAAGTGAAAGCTGCGGTTTCTAGAGCATAACCCCAAAATGACAATGGTAGGTCCGATCGGCTCATCATTGATCGGACCATGTCCAACAAGGTTCGATTGTGTCGCTCGGATACACCGTTTCTTTGAGGTGTTCCGGGTGGCGTAAGTTGTGGAACAATTCCGCAACTCTTTAGATGATTGCTAAACTCATGGCTCAAATACTCACCTACACGATCGAACGCAAGGTCTTGATTTTCTTGCCACGTTGATTTTCTACTTCACTCGAAATTCTTTGAACCTTTCAAAAGTTTCGGACTTGTGCTTCATTAAATAGACATAACCATATCTACTTAAATCATCGGTGAACGTTATGAAGTATTGGTATCCACCTCTAGTTGTCGTACTCATTGGTCCGCACACATCCGTATGTATGAGTTCCGGTAAGTACGAGGCTCTCTCGGGAAAACTCGATAAAGGCATCTTGGTCATCTTGCCTAGCAAACAAGCTTCACATGTCTCGTAGGATTCAAAATCAAACGAAGTTAAAAGTTCATCGTTATGGAGCTTCTTCATGCGCTTTTCAACGATGTGACCCAAACGACAATGACATATGTAGGTAGGACTTAAATCATTAGGTCGAGACCTTTTAGCACTTATGTTACAGATAGGTGAATCATCAAGATTTAAAACAAATAAGCCATTCACAATGGATGCACAAGCCACAAACATATTATCCTTAGAGATCACACAACCATTGTTTTCACTCGCAAATGAATAACCATCCTTCATCAAACATGAAGGGGATAAAATGTTTTGACTCAAACTAGCAACAAAATAACAATTATTCAACTCCATAATAAATCCTTACGGGAGGTGTAGTTGCATCGTTCCGACGCTCAATGCGACAACTCTTGCATTATTGCCTACGCGGAAATCAACTTCTTCTCGTTCCACGCTTCTACTTCTTATCATTCCTTGCATCGAGTTGCAAATATGAGCAACGAGATCCGGTATCAAATACCCAAGAATTAGTATAAGAATCGGCGAGGAAAATATATGTAACATAAACATTAAGTGTACCTAAAGTGGAAGTACCCTTGCTTCCATTGCTTTTCATAGAAGCTAAGTACAACTTACAATTTCTTTTCCGTGACCAATATCCTTACAATGAAAACATTCGGCATTGGCGATTTGGACTAGCCTTGGGCGTCTGGTTTGGCATGGGGATCTTATCCTTGGCCTTGCCTTTATTCTTCCAAGACTTGCCCTTCCTTTTAAAGGTCGGCTTGTTTTGGATCGCCATCACATGACTACTGCCGTGCTTTTCTTAACATTATCATCTATTGGTAAGGGGGTGCCTAGAACTCCTTCTCTTTTCTCGGCTACGAGAACAATTCTCGGATTACGAATCCAATTCGTAAAGTTTGTTCCGATCAACTTGTCCTTCTCAAGGACCGAATGCAAGGTAAACGATGTGGTGTTGCTAGGTGCCTTTAATCTACAACGGAATAATAAATGCAAAACACTAAGACAATATATCCATGACGAGTAAAATAAAAGAATTTACTCCCACTAAAATCAATATCCCCACATTGATACTTAGTGATTCGAGAATCCACAACTAACAAGTCTACTAGTGAGCTTTTGCGTCACCGCTAGTAAACAAGGTAGATCGGTAAGCAACTCTTTGCTAATCATATCACATATGACTTCGTTGTTGGGTGGCATCTCTATGTCTAGGCTCCCAACCTTTATGCCCCAAAGTCCTTAACCGTTAAGATGACTTTGATAAGCAAACCAACACTTATGCGTGTAAGTATCCGATACAAACCCGTCTAGTCAAGGAAAACTAGTGGCACCCTAATTTCATAGACCCACCACTAATTGTACGAGACGTGGGACGGTGGCAAGTGTTGGGAGGGCATGTTAACTTAAAATTCCAAAGGGATCATTCTACTCGTAACATCACACGCAAGAAAATAACATTGTCGCATGTAAAAGTAGAACGGTAAGAACGACATTCACACAGTTGTAATACGGTATGGCCTATTGTCGCATGGTGATCTCCATCTCCATTGACCCGTACATCATGTTGATCTCCATCTCCATGATCCGTGTGTGCCATCTTCCATGTGATGAGTCCTCCAAGAACTATCTAACGCGTGCTAGTAATGAAAGTTACACAATCGCGTATTAGATCATCACAAATTTGGTACGCGAGACCATTACATTAATTTTGACAATACATGTGGCTCCAGCCGTATTGCCTTATGCGTGACACGCAGGTCACGAAAAAATTACACACATGCATCACATACACATATAGGCCATACCGATTACAAAACGTGCAAAACAGATTATCGCAATTTCGACGTCCAAACTTAAAACGCCCGAAAACCCATCTTGCAAGCCAAATTTGGCAAAACTAATTTCGCCGAGACCAGCAAAGCTGGTTTATCACATGTGTAAAATTTTCTGTAGATCAATTTTCATATAGAAAACGTCTTCATCTGAGTTAACCACGAAAAGTTATGACTGTTTTACCGAACAGTATATTTTCTGGTTTTTCCGGGCAGTAGAGATCCAATCCGCCACCACCACGCATCCCATGCGCCTGGCACTTGACCTAGCTTCGATTCGACCAATCCAATTGATCTCCTTCTCGTTGTGATCGGGTTTACGTGTATCACTTAACTCCGATGGCGGAATTCCGACCGGTAGGAGTAATTCGTTACACGACCATCACGTCAAGAACACGAAGCCGATCAAAACTTTGATCTACATCCGCATATCTCCATATGCACACATCCCGAATCTAAAACTTAGCGGCTACGGCTCGATACCACCGAAGGGAAACGGGGTGGCTACGCTAGCGCAAAACAAAATTTTCCCCGCAAAACGAGGCTGCTGGCACGTCGGAGATCACGGGATTACCACTAGACGCGCGGATGCGGCGGAACCGTCTCGATGTAGACGAACGCGTCGAGGGTAGCGAGCGGTGCGGTTGCTCACATCCTTCTTGACTTGCACGTGCGGCTCGTCCGATCCAAGTGCTCCGGATGCAGCACCTCCAAGGTATCCACACGTACGGAGAAGGAAGCGACGCACGCCGGACCCCGCTAGGTCCGCGGGTGCGACGAGGAGGGAGCGTTGGCGGCGCGGCCGCTACTTGAGAAAGTTGTGTCTTTTCGGGAGGGGTGTGGTCCATATTTATTGGGAGGAAAACCCCCACACCACGTCCATTAGCAATACGGGACTAATAGATGGTGTACCCCTTCCAATACTAATGGGCTTTACAACATTTGTGGCCCATTAGGACTTTTACACCATAATGGATCAAATCCATCCGAGCCCACTAGTAGATCAAATCCGGTTGACTCTAGGGCATATTTCCAACAGAGCGCCACCTCGAGAACCTTGGCTCCGGGCTCCACCTTGAGCAACGCCGCCGCCGCGTCGCCGAGCTCCCGACGCACTATATACTCTCGGAGGTCCGCGTCCGCCGGTGAGGCTACAACCATCGGGTGTTGATCTCCTCACGATTGATGGAGTTCACAAACCTGCGGTGCGCAAGGATCTAGCGGACGCTCGGTTGCAAATTTCGCGGATTATCAATTACTTGAGCTTGATTCCTTCCACCATTATGCTCCTCTGCTCCTTATGCTTCCAATTGACAACTACTTGACACGAATTTTCCACTCGATGTGCTGCGGTTGTTGATTGCTTCACCGCCGGTCACCATAACCACAAACGGCGCGCGCGAGCCAAGGGTGGCGTGGTGCGGAGGCGGCGGTGTGACGGAGGCGAGCTTGTTCGGCCGATTCGAGGAATAGTGCTCGGCTGGGTAGAATGAATAGTATTGTGTGAGAGGAGATAAGCCGAGATAAGCCAAGCGAGATAAGCCGAACGACCTCGGACTCCCAAGGACATGAGCGGCGGACGAGTAGGTCCGGTGGCGCGGGGACGACAAAGCCGGCGCCGGCCGTGTCGCGGACCGGGTGAGGCCGCGCGCCATTCGGGGGGTTGTCCGCGTCCGCGTGGGCCACGCCGGCCAAGGCCGCATCGCCAAGGGGGCCGCCCGTCTGCTCCTGTCTCCTTGCACGCCGGCCTTGCTCCACCGGCTAGCGGCCTCCTCACGCGCAAAGACCCCCTGCCGAGACGCACCCCACGACCGGCACCTAATCCCGGCCATTGCATCGCACCCGGACGTTGCCGTCGTGCGCCATGGTCGGCGGCACCATGTAGCGAACATGGCCCCATATGCCATTAGTTCGAGTTGGATTTTGGTGATTCATAACAACATGATCAATGGGACTAACCATAGTGTTTAGCATATCTTTGTAGAAATTTCTAGGTCCCAAGAATGCAAAAATACCATATGCCAAATTGAGAAGATAGTCTATTTTTCAAGGGTCAAAACCGCGGAAGAAAATGAAGGAAATTGACACCGTCGGATGAACCGACAAGTACCATCGGTGCAAGCGCCGGTGCACTTGGTACATTGCGTGAAGGAAGCTCGGTTTACACGAACGTCGGATGAACCGACAGGTGTGTTTTCTAGTTGCGCCGGATGAATGGAAGAGACAAATAAGTGAAAGACAAGTAACACCGGATAATCCGAAGGCCCGAGAGTGGACACCGTCGATCCTATCGATGCTTCATTTGAATCAAGACGAGAGATGCACCAAGACGAAGTCTTGGTTGGATGAACCGACACCTTAGTTAAGGGGAAGCGTCGGTCTATCCGACGGTCGCGTGGAAGCTAGCGAGAGACATTTTGGTCGCGGGGTCTTCAGCACCGGATGAACCGACACACCGTCGGCGCATAGCGTCGGAGCGGTTCGACGAGAGAACTTCAACGGCTACGTTACGTGGGAGGGGCACCGGATGAACCGATGCTCCTGAATAGTAGGCGTCGGTTCATCCGACGGTCAACTTTTCGGTGAGCCGTTAGCCAACGACTAGCCGAGTGACTTGGCTATTTATACCCCCTCCACTCACCCATTTGAGATTGCTTGGACTATGTGGAAGTGCACAGGAGTTCAAGACACCAAGAAGATCATATTCAATCCATCCGAGTGCTTAATTGCTCATCCATAGACTTGCATATGCTTAGTGTTAGGCTTAGCTTAGAGCTGAGTGAGTGCAAGGTTGTGCGAACCTTGTGAGGTGATTCTTGAGTGAATCAAGGTGTACAAGGTTCGTCGGAAGCCTTGGGGCCTAAGTGGCTCACCGGCAATCGTCATCGACCCTCCGGCTTGGTGTGGAGCGGCGAGGAAACTTTATGCGGGGGACGTGGAGACCCCCTTCCTTGGTGGAGAAGCTCCTTAGTGTACGCGGCATCAAGGTTACCAAGGGAGGTTGGCGAGTGCCTAAGTGGCTAGGCTTTGTGGCGAGTCAAGTGGTGCTCTTGGGAGAGACTTGGTGACCGGGAAGCAATACTCTTGTGTGAGTGCTTCAACAACGTGGACTAGGGGTGGCTTAGTGCCTACCAATATTACGAGATAAATCGTGTGTCAAGAGTTTGCTTCCTAACATCCCTCTTTACGTTTCCGCATTTACTCTTTTGCAATCTTTGCTTGCCTTTACTTCCCTAGAGTAGTATCATGCTAGGAATGGCTATAGGTTGCAAACCTTGTTTTGGGATGGGAGTTTCACACTAGAACAACCCTAGTTGCACATCTAGATAGCATGTTCTAGTGTGTCTTTGTGTAAAAATAGTGAAGCCATAGGTTAAGGTTTTAAGATTGCCTAATTCACCCCCCTCCACTCTTAGGCTACGAGCATCGATTCCTTACACACCACCGGACCGGGCCCATGCGCACCTCCGCCGTTGCCCCTATGTCCTCACCCTGCACAGCCTCGCGGCTCGGAGCCCATGTGTGGAGGTGGAGCGAGCCAGATGACGTGGCAATGGTGGCGAGGTCACCGGGTGACGAGGTGAGAAAAGAGGAAGAGAGATATTGGGTCCGTGTCATTGCATAGTCAGCATGCCACACATGTAAATTAAGGTAGTTGGGAAGATTTGGACTTTAAGTGAGTTGATTAATAAGTTTAGGGTGGTGGACGTGCATTTTGAAAGTTCGGAACCATATGACACCTCGTGCCTAGTTGAAGAGCCGGACAGTACATTTCACTTTCTGAAATATTTCAGCATGTGTCATGCGCATCTCTCAGGGCGTCCGCTTGTTTGGCTCGGCTGTTGGAGTGACGGGGGTAGTCTGTCCGGAGCGAGGTTCCCCAAACTCGGACCTGATCCGGTTTGCGGGGCCTCAAAAATACCGATCGAAAAACCTGCTAAACCGGACTCCTTGGTTTGACCTGGTTTTATAGTCCGGTTAGGGACCGGTTCCCGACCATTTTTTGAATCAGGCCGGACCGGTAGGACCAGGAACCGACCGAACTACCGAACTAGTCCGATTCCCACCGGTTTGGGAACCCTAGTCCGGAGGCGCAAGCGGGGAGATTGATCATCTCCATCAGCCACCCTGTTCCCTTGCTCTGTAGCGCCGCGACGGTTACTTGGATCTGGGTGTCGGAGCTCCTGCGCGCACGAGCTCGACCCACGTCCGGACTCCGCCTATGATCGCAACACCTCCACATCTCACGACCTACAGACGACACACCTGCTACACACAGACTCGACAAGCTGTTGGGTACAACTGCGGCATGAGTACACAGTACAGCTGCGGCACAACTGGTGGTGAATCTGAATCAGATGCAGACACATACAGTACAGCTGATTGAGTAACGACGAGCAGAGGCCATCGAATCAACAACATTGTTACATTGGGATTGTGCCCAATTCCGGTCATGGCCGTGATGGGCAAAACGATGAGGGCCTTCAACATTGGGGCCGCACCCCGCACCCAAAAACTTCAACATTATTGGGGCATGTAACTTAGGGTGTGATAGCATGTGCATTTGGCAAGAACAAGGATAAGCATGATATGAACTACATACACACACATGTCCGCACTGGCGAACCCACGGCCCGGCTAGCACGGGCCGGTGCCCCGGCTCGTCGTCTATGGCCCCTTAAGGCCAAGTACACTTCCACGGGAGGAGAGGGCACGGGAGAAGGGGGCACGGGGAACGGGAACGAACGCTTGTTACTTAGACTTTGTTAGTTGCCCGGGCTTGTCAAATTTCTGGGTCCGCCACCGCATGTCCGGCCCCGAAAACAATAACATGAAACTAGCTAGCTAGGATCCCAAAGACATGAATGACCTGATCACAAACTCCACTGTCATCTACAGTGATCTAATTAAGAACTACTCCTCCTTACGCCCCCGTTCGCTTGGCTTATCAGCCACCGGGTCGGCGATCTTTCTCTCGAACAAACCAACCACCAAAGAACCAGCCGGCGGAAGATTTTCTATCGAAACAAATCGGCACGGCAGAGCATCGCCACCAGCCAAACGAACATGCCGTCGGTACGTTGTTCACCAGGAGGCGGCGGCGACGCGGCGGCAGCCCGCATGCGCTCCAGATAGCACAAGAGCTGCACGCGCACGTACACGACCCAGCCAAGGCAGACGGCACCTACCATGAAGGGGGCGCACGCGATGCAGCTGACGGTGATCCTGTCTTCCCGGGTGAGGCCGGGGGCGAGGGCGCCGTAGAGGGCCACGAGGATGCCCACGGCCACGCACATTAGCCTCGTCGCCAGGTTGCTCCACGACCACATGAACCACAGCAAGTACTCGACTTCATCTATTGTCGCGTCAGCGGATGAATCCAGCTGCGCCGCTGTCGCCGCCATGCACTTTCTGACGATGATGAAGAGCGCACGTTGAAAAATTTATTGTCCGTCTGGATTTTGATTATGTCGTCTATCTAGGTACTGCCGGTGCCGTGTCAGAGACCTTATTACTTCCTAGGTTCGTGCCGCGTGCGTTGCTACGAACATCAAAATGTCTACAACGCAATAAAAAATATACAATTAAATTTATATACTACGACATTATATTTCTCAAATTAAGACATCACAGGATCATGTCCGTGCGTTGCTACTGACAACAAATCATTTATATTGAATACACATTTGATACAACAAAATAACAAATGATTACATGAAACCAGGTGCAAATATGGAATAAATATATCATCCAAGATTCTAGTTAAGATTTTTCTAATGAACTTTTCGTACAAAATACAAAATAAAGATAAATAGTATACACAAACAAGATTTTGCTATTTCAAGTGCATATGGCATCTCAGCTTTGTCGAGGAGGATGATCTGTTAGACAAATTCACTTATGCTCCAAATATTCCTAGAGAACCTGGTCAGAAGGAAAACTGCACGTCTGACAGGTTTAGAAACAACCAACAATAAAAATTACATATTGCATATGAATGGAGGATGAACTTGGTTTCTCATAAAAAATATAGGTGTGGTTGAATTGCGGAATGTACCGGGTTACGGTAAGATAGAAAATAGTGAGCTTAAGAAACATTAGTGCATATATCATTAAGGATAAAAAAATTATTCAAACATTGAGATTCTTGACATAACACCCAACTTGTTCCCTACATTATTGTTGAAGAAAAAAGGCATCAAGTACAATATTGATCAATACTACTCTCTCCTCGCTGTCTATAACTTCTCAAGTCAGCACTACATATATATTTCCACGAGAAACAATGCTTTCCAAATCAAGAATCAAGTTTAAAAATGTGAAGTGCAAAGACAATAGTCTGCCCTTTATATCTCTTGGTGAGATAAAAAAACCCCTTTTAGCATAGTTGACCGATCATTGCAAGAAAACCCATAAATTTACTACCCATACCAAATCATCAAGGCCTCGTAATGAGAAGGACCATAAGATTAATATAGATACATAGGTACAATTGCCGGACAATTAATTTTTCTTCTTTTCTTATAGGTAACAACCGTTACGCATGACAAAAGAAGGTGGTGAAATAAACTTACCATAAGAAGAACGAGATTATAGTACAAGAAATCCTCATAAAGACATAAGTCTCGCGGATCGGAACTCATTCTCATAGGCTGAGGCAATGGAACATAATGTCATAGGAAAATGCATGAAATTCCATTCTCAAATCCTTTTTAAACAAACTCAAAATCATTGATCCAAAGACCATATAGAAAAAATATAAATGAATTCAGTTCGAGTCCTCTAGCATTGAGACTATAGCTTAGAACAAAATTGACACACATCAACCCCAACATCCCGCCACAAGATTGCTATGCATAATCTCCTTTTATTCTGCAAAGTTTTAATCAACAAATCATTCACCATATCAAACACAACTATTTTCGATTCAACTTAAGTGAGCTCAATTAGTGCTTCACAAAAGCTTAAAATTTTCCAGTCTCAAATCCTTTTTAGAACAAGCTCAGAATCATTGATCCAAAGATTGTATAGAAAAATATAAATAAATTCAGTTCGGGCCCCCTAGCATTGAGATTGTAGATTAGAACAAAATTGCTTGCATCGGTAAAGTTGACCATGTTTGACTCGGCTTATACCACCCTAATTGATAACCGAGTTATATATCGTTTTCTTGATCACATAGATATTTGCCACTGTGAGTATTATAATTAGGTGGGTTTTCAAGTACGTACGAGAACAACATCAAATAAGTTTTCTCATGAAGGACATACTGTTGTCACACCCAATTCAACGGTTTTATGATAATATTTTTATGCTTCGAGTTCGAGTTGCACCAAAACTCGGATTATAGGCATTACATAATTTAATTCCCGCAAAGAAAACCAACAAATAGCTTATTAGTTACAACATTTTTCTAGAAATACATGGGTACTATAATTTCAACCATGTGCCGATAATCCGAAGTTCTTGGTTCTACATTGATAATCTCATTAATAGTTTCGATTAACTGGATTTCACAAACCAAAAAGCGGGAAAATGTAACTCAAGGTAAGTAAATCTTGAATTTTTTTCTTAGTAGGAGATAACTTCCTAGTAAATCTTGAATTTTGTTATTGGAACCTGGAGAGGTGAGGAAAATGAAATTTTATTTTACCATGGACAAGAGATGAATAGCTGATCTAATACTCCTATTACACAAATGGAAAATGGGACAGCGCAGTAACTAACCTCTTCAATGTGGTAACCTTTCCTAGTAGCACTAACAATCATCTCCACTTGGAACACATAGCCCTTGCCGACGCATGAGGAGATTAAATCTTCCAAGACATCTCGCTTGTATAGCCTATCATGAAATTAATGTTCATCAAAATACGGTGATCAAAATGTGTTTATTACGTTCGAGATAAACAAAGGTCCACCCGAATGATCCGGTCAAATGCGAAGCTCCGGGTTGTAGTAAAGTCCGTGCAAGAACATTTGCTCCTCTCGCTAGTTAGCTTGCGCATGAGATTCCAACCATGGACACCACCATTCTTACCATAACGTGTGCCGATTACGACATCGGCACCGGTTTCCTTTTGCTTCCTGGTTAAAGAAAGAACATGATTAAAAAATAAACATACTTCTAGGCTAGTAGCCTCACTTTGAACGACCCAAAGTGGCCAACTATTGGATTCCAAGTCCGTGGCCTTTGCTATTTTTTGTGTATATAATGATACTTTTCGGATCAATTAGATTGAAAATTTTAATAACTCTTATCCCTTCGGAGACAAGATTCTTACCTAATAAAACTTGGCAAGTACTTTGTTTGTTCGAGTGGGAAAAAAGTTAGCAAGTTAGGAAGAAAAATATTCGAAGCGAGAGAAAAAAGTAAGAGGTGAAGGTTTATACATGGTGAGATAGGTCCGCATCCATGATAACACCAAATTCCCCGAGGCATACTTTAATCCATGTAAACATGCGATACCCGGATATTTGCGGTTGCTACTTAACACAAATGGATGGCATAAATTATTAATAACTTAAACCGAGTTCTAAACTCACCAAGTCCTAAATTCCTTGGCCTAGCTCGCAGAATGCGGAATTCCGTCGGGCCAAAGACAATGCATTAAGCCATGGTACGAAATTGTAAAACAAATTGAGACCACGGATACAAACGGACCACGGATACAAGCTAATCGAGCGAGTACGTATTTTAGAAGATACTTACAACACGATCTTCACCATATACTTGTCGCAATTGTTTTACAATGTCTTGAGTTCCATCCGGACTACCATCATCCACAATAATGATGTCAAAGTTCACATCCACGAGATTAAAAACTTTGAACTAAGGTTTTATGACATGTAAGAATTTGGCAACATATTATATGAAAATGTAACGAGTTTTTCGTTTCACGAAAGCAAAGACACTTCCGGTAAACAATGGAACCTAAATAATGCCGATGTGATGCATGATGACATTCAAAGATGGCTATACTAAGAACGAGAGATACGAACGCCAAGACTTGCAATACCAGGTGCATTAGTAGAGCTTCTCATGACCTATGATGACATGTATGGTCCACAATATGCAAGTAGAAATGAAAACACCCGTAGCTGAAGGGAGGGGCCGGATGCGGCCACATGCAAAGTTTAATTGCATGAAAGACGGAACATACAACTGACCATGGGAGAACACAGGTGCGGGCAAGTATACTCCTACGTTTGGTATTGTTTGACCCTGTGACTTGTTTACCGTCATGGCGAAGCTGAGCCTAATAGGGAACTGCTTCCTCTTGAATTGAAATGGGAACATCTCATCATCAGAGGGGCACAAGGGTATCCGAGGAAGGAAAACCCTCTTCTGGGCATGCTTGCCCCAAAACAATTTCAGCATCTATTGAGTTTCTTTAGCACCCTCTAACCACCAGCCTTGTTCCATTGCAAAGTCCGTTGGCAGGGTCTAAAGTTCTAAGCAATATTACTGGGCAGCCGATCTTGAGCTTCATGACATGTGGAGGTAGCCCGTTGGGAGTCAATGTGTTAAGGAACTCCTGAGGATAATAGTTATGAGGATCATCAACTGCTTCGTCGAAACTATGGTACAACATCTCCCCACCCTGGAACTTGTTGATCATCTTCAAACTAATATTATCCACCCAGTCATTACGTGTTGATAAAATGGCTCTGGAGGTGCTGTAATCCTTGTTTGTCATGTTTGCATTGAGATTTGCAAAGATGCTCTCGATCAATGTGTCTAGATGTTTCTCGGAATCCCCGGTGTACGGGACACATATTTCATCGGGAAGTCGTACATCACCATCTTCATTAACCTTGTGACAACCCGCCCAGAAAATACCGTACTATCGCCTAAGACCGATCCACTTTGGTCATTAAGCAATAATAAAGTATCATCCTGTCGTTAAAGCAACAAGGATCGAATATATGCATTAAAACTCACTCGAAGGCGAGTCCGGAGATACAACAACATTGAAATCCAAATTTGTACCCCGAGGGGTTTATTTATTACAAACTATAGTTTTTGCCATGATGAAATAGTTCGAGTTTTCGAAAAAGCGGCGGAAATAAACTAACGGAAGCGAAGACACCACGGGAGGCCATCCATGATGCTTTCAGAAGTCGTCCTCCACCCACTCCAGCTCCCAGCCGGGCGCGATCTCTCCGGGCCACACATCACCGAAAGCATCACCTGGATCAACATATTATAGCAAAGCTGAGTATACTAATTCTCAGCAAGACTTACCCGTCGGTGATAACTACTTCACCAAATCTAGACCATGAAAGGCTTTTTGGCTCTTTGGGTTGCCTTTGCTAAAAAGTAACAAAGAGTAGATCCTTACTTTCAAGATTTTAGCACAAGTTCTAGTAGGTTTAATCTTTACTACATTAGCCAACTAGTACAAACAAAGTTGTACAATATAATTAATCAAGCATAAAGTTCATCAACTTCCATCATTAGGGATCTCATGAGTAGTGGAGTAAGCAGTCTCGGATAACGGTGAGAGGCCGACAATCGATTGATTTAAACCTTGCAAGGTAAACCCAAACACACGGTAGGTTGCCCACAAAGGAACAACTTTCCCAGGCCGTTTCCAAAAATCCTCGGGTCGGGATCGAATCCTACAGTCTTTGGTGCAGGCTATCCGGCATACCCCGCGAGATACCCGGAGTCACCATACACCACCGGTAGCTAGCCGTGAGAGCGAATCCCAAAAGTAGTAACGGTAGGATCCCTCGCCACCTCATTAAGGTACTAGGCTTACCGGTCCCATACCCGACATGTGCTTAGTACGTTCAAAAACTTAACCCACATAACCACTGGACCGGAGCCCAGATCCCATGCTCTTACCACGTGAGCAATCCATTTAGGATATATTATGATTCCTATCGAGGAACCTATTCTCGCGAGTGAGGTCATCACTTGACTTGTAACGGTCCTATAGCTTAGCAGCTATCGACCTATCATACTAGTAAGGACAAGGTACCTATGGATCATGCATCTAGGGTTTCATTCAACTCCTGAACGTAAATGCACAATCATTCATAGATAATTGAATAAAGAATTTGAAAACTAGGTTAGATGCACCGGAGCTTGCCTTCGTCAGCTAGGTTAGCTCGGGCACCCTCGGTGTCGAGCACTTCCACCTCTTTGCGGCGAAGCCTCCGCTCCTCCTTCCTCGGTTTCCGGGACAAGGGAGTAATCTCCGTCCGGAAGATCTACACGGAATGCAATGCAAGATTTAGGTGATGTGATGGTTTGTTGTCTTATCCAACTCTTGGTTGGTCATATTCGCCTTAACAAGCATCTAGCAAGTGTTTCTCTTTTAGGAAGGTTATTAGTTGTTCATGAGTTATTCTTTTATTGTACATTTGAATAAAGGTTTTTATTGTACTGGTCATTTCATGTGAATGTGTAGTCCTTTTCCTTCGCAAGCAAAGGTATAATTAATATTTTTATTCATGAATTAATTTCTTATCAGCAATGAAAATTAATTATCTTTTAATTAAATTAGATAATACTTTCAAAAAGGAAAAATAATTAATTAGGGGTTTTTCTTTTATTTAACTCCTCTTTAATATTAAAAGGGCTTTTAAGCTTTATATTAAGCAATTAAATTACCAAAAATTAAAGAAGTGTTCCATATGCATATTAGCACCTATCTTTGGTCCATTAGACCTACATGTAAGTGTTGGATGCTAAAAAAATAAATACTATTGAAAATAACAAAGGCTAGCTAGTGATTCCATTTAAATGCATACAAAAATAAATAAGCATCAAAATGATCCAAACTTCCTCATGCCTGCTCTCGGTCCTAAAAAAGCCTAAAGAACCAGCATTTTTACCTAGGAACTTTCTTGATCTTAGTTCATCATTTTTCAAAGGAAAACATGCATAATTTGAGGATAAATATTTCCGGTAGGCCAAAAATCATGATTAATTCACAAGATGTGCATTTTAGTATTAAAAGACAGTGTGCACAAGTTGAGCTCAAAAACATAAATATATTTAGCAAGAAAAATCATCTAGGTCTGTTTAACGAGAATGGAAAACAATTTTTTAACAAGATCCACAGCATAACTTTGTGCAACTTTTGGCACAGCAGCTAGTCATGACCTAACACACAACATATACAAAATTGGAATACAGAGAAGTTATGGATTTAAAGTTATGCCAGATCTAGCTTTTTCACATTTGTATTTTTCATGCCAAAACTATTTAGAAACCAGCTATGAGCAATAACAAAAGTGGTGTGATTTCTCTTCCTAAACTCAACAAAATTGGTTTCGTATTTTACTGATTTTTCTACGAATTTCTAGGAATTTTCTAAGGCAACGGTCCGAAGCGCAAAGAAACTTAGATAGGGATCTTCACAACCAGGCCCCGTATTTTTACGCGAACCACCCTAGAACTATTGCAATCAAAGCAATTCGGCCCTTGTCCGGCCGGGCGGCGCGGAGCACGGCCGGCGCCGGCGGCTGGCGGCGGCGCGGCCGGGCAAGTGGCGGGGGCCCGGACCACATGCTCACCTAGGAGCGGTAGGGGGTCGGAGTGGAGGCGGAGAGGTGGCCGCGACGAGGTTCGGCGGCGGCCGGCGGCGGTGGCCGCGACGGCTGGGGGAAATCCGACGAGGGGGCGAAATGGGTGGCAACGGGCGAACGCGTGAGCTTCACTAGAGCCTAGGGGAGCTAACATGACGGCTTGACGGCGGCGAGCACGGACGGCGAGCTCTAGCACCGGGCGGCGGCGGCAATGATGGCGGGCGGCTCGGGGGCGGGCGCGCGGAGGGAGGCAAGGGCCTTTATGCCGGCTCGGCGCGTCGGCGTGGGTGACGAGGGGGTGACGGCGGAGATACCCCGCCGTGCTACGGCGCTCGGGCGCGCGCGCGTACGGCGGCGACGCGGCCGACGGACCGCCGGTCCCGGTGGCGTGCGCGCGCGCGCGCGCGGCGCGGACTCGGCGTGCCTAGGGGCGGGGGCGCGGGCGGGGTGCGGGCGACCTCGGGCGGGGGGCGAGCCTCGGGCGGCGCGCGGCCTCGGGAGGCGCGGGCGCGGCCGGCCGGGCGCGGCGGCGCACGGCCGGCGACGGGCGGCGTGCGAGCGCGCGATGTCGCGCGCGCGCGACGCTCTGCCGGTTTTGTTTTTTGTGGTGCCATGTTTGAAATTGCAAAACTCAAAATTTGTGTACGAAGTCGACCAAGTGATGAATACCAAAGTTGTAGATCTAGTTACCCTTAACATTTTCTACAAAGGCTATATAGGGTTTTTCTCGCACGGATTTGAAGCTATTTGAATGCCAAAAGTGAATGTCAACTTTGTCTTGACAAATAGTGAAAACTGCCTTGCAACTCATTTTCCAAGCTTTCCCCTCAAAATTTGAAATGCCAATCTACATAAAAGTTGTGTCCCTCAACAAGATGGACAACTTTCATAAAGGTAGATTTTGAAGTGTTTAGGTGAATTTTGGAGAACGCGGCAAAAGTTCGGTAGACACTGTGGACACTAGGGTGGCAAGGGGTTTGACCAAACCTTTGACCATGGGTTGGCCCCACAAGTGTGTTTACTAGTCCAATAGGGTCACTAGGGTGGGTTAGTGAGTTTTTCGAGGTGAGGGCCCGGAGTTGACCGTGGTTTGACCCTTGTTGACCATTTGACCGGCTATTAAGGCTAATTAAAAACCCGGTGCGTCACAAACCTCCTCTGTGCCATTACCAATGCGCAACAAATAATCCGCGAACCATCGGTCACTTTGGGCCCTCATGTTGCGCACGAGCTTAAGATGTCACATGAACTCCCAAAGATACGACTTTCGCAAGGAAGCACCAACAATTTGAGCCCCGAATCCTTTACGTACAACGGGGATGACCGTCCGAAATCTCCGCCAAATACAACTTGTCTTCCCACCGAACGGAAGATCCTTACAATCCATTATATCACGCATGCTATAGTCTAGCGCTTCCACGGCCTTTGCCTCTTCGTCATAGACGTCTCGTCCCAAATGATGAGAGATGCTTGCTTTGCGCGGCTTGGCGGTTCCACCTTTGCTTTGTGAAGCCGCAATCGCATTTATCGTCGAGTGTTAGGGGAATCTTGAAACGTGAGTGGGTTGTCCTCCCACCAGGCATTATAGATGTTGCGACACCAGATGTAGCAGTAGCAACGACAATTTTGTTCCGACTGCGAACGTTTCGAGAAGCGCTCTATACAAAAAAGTCTTTCCTGTGCCGCCGGTCCGTCAACAAAGGATAGACCACCTTGTTCCGTGTTGACTTTGGACATATCATCATAGGCGGCCGTCTGCTCCTCATTTAGTAGAGAGAATAATCCCACATCTTCTAGATTTGTGTCAATCTTTGGTCTCCTCAAATATCTCACGAGGGACCGCGCTACCGTCATCAAATGCATCATCTATTTTTGGTAAGGGGAACTTATTTATGTCTTTGTCATTATCCCTAGATTTCATAGATTGCAGCATGTTCCTGATGTCAATCAAAACCATCTGTTCCACGCAATGAGGGTTTGGATTCTTATGCTTGAAGTCTTCTGCCATTGCGTCAAAGTGTTTTGTCCACAAACCGGCCACATCCTTCGGCTCACAGAACACCAGTATTGTAGCGAACAACCTACGTAATGAGGATGGAATCTGGACCATACTACTTTCAGTAAGACACTCATCAAGCGTGTTGTCATCTTCGATCAGATCTGCAGCACAAGCAGCATCACGGAACGAATCATAATGCACACCATTCACAGTCCTAAGGTGCCTCCATGACGTCGCTCTAGGAACATGGTTTAGGAGGACCCGAAGAAAATAACGTTCGCCCTCCGCCGAATTTGCAAATACGAGTCTCCCGGCTCGGTTTGCCGAGTTTTTCCTTGGTTGACAACATTTATCTTTCATATTCCGGATATAATATTGTGGAAAGTCACGATACAAGATTTCACGAGCTTCGGGGTGATGGTAGTTGTAGTTGAACCATTCCGTAAGCATTGACTCCTCGATACGCGGCTTTTTAAAAACTCGTTCAATCTTGTTCCGTACTTGAAATGAGACCATATCTTGGCCGGGGAGATGGCATTGCGGTGCATGCACGGATGGGTGACACCGGTGTAAATCAAAGGCGTATATCCTCCACATCGCTTAACACGGAGGCCCCACCCACCGAGCCTCTGCGTACTCCGTGATCTCATCAACATTCCCATTGGCATCTTTTTTTTCCATTTTCCCTAACGAGCGACGGATGCTCTGTCATGCCCCTTTATATATACTTGAATAGATATTTCACGGACTTAATGCTTGCCGCATGCCTCTACATTAATGTGGCGGTTGAAAGTACGATGAGATACGGGTTGTACGGGACAACCCATCGATTGTCCGGACATGTGGCCTCGTACCATTTCCTTACGACCATCATTGCGCCGCCGGTAACTTGGGTACGAATCCTTGCCTTGCGATGTTGAATCACGGAATGGTCGTGGGTAATAGTTCTTGCATGAAGTACGGTCCTTTGTGCATGGGCGGCTTGGATTAAGCGCACGCGGGGGTCCATGCATCATATGCTTTGTGACCATCTTGTAGAGCTCGGGGTACTCCTTCTTGTTGGGTAGCTGCGAGAGATAATCATGACGTCTTGCTCCGGGCAAGTGATATTGTACTTCCTCTGCATTATCGGCGGCCCGGTGTGCATGCGGCAATCCCCTCTTCCGGAACTCAACAACATATACATAGGCTTTAACCTTCCCAAGTATGTCGTTGTACAACAAGCTGCCGCCTCGGCTCCTCGAACTTGGCTCGAACACTTGAGCCACGAGATCCGGACGGTCCACGACGCACCGTCCCGGACATAGTTCATTCTTTATCTCATCCCAATTCGGATTGCATGTCATGGTGAGGAAGACATCCGGTTTGCCATACTTGCGAACCGGAGCCATCACATCCATGTACCAACGCCTCATATCTCGGGGACCACCTATGAACGTTGGTGATAGAACCGTACGCTTCCCAACTTCATTCGCGTCTTCCACCCCGTTACGATAGCCGTCAACCAAACCCCGGTACAATTCAGCCCTCACGGTATCCTAATTGTTTCGGTAGTAGTCCGGACGCGAAGATTCTATCTTCACGTAAGTGTCAACGGAAAACCGCTTTGGAACGGACACTTACCATATAGTATCGGGTTGAAAATGCCGGGCCACATCCGCAACCTGTACGAATAGTAATCACGAACCGAAATGCATTTATTCCGGGCGGACCCTACACACGGGGAAAGCTATCGGTTAGTATCATGATGCATGGTAATCGGGTCATATCGTTAAGAGGGAATATGCAATTACCCGCTTCATCATCGCCACCCCCCGAGCACGTTGCTTGCGGATCGCTCGGGCTGCGTTAACTCGCGCCTCGGTCACACCAACTTTGGGAATGTAGTTGTGCCACCGAACTCTCCCCTTGGAAAAAAGAGTGGGTACGAGAGGGGGTCGTAGCAGCCATGATACGACCGGATGCCTTTCCATGACCTATCCTTCCCGTGGAGGACGACACTATTTTCAAACTGACCCCGATGCTCGCTCCCCTCAATCCAAATGGCGGCAACCTCTGACGTCAAAGGTTTGTTGTATGTTCTCTAGTCCAATCGTTGATCAAGGTTGAACTCGATATGGTAATCAGAAAAATCCTCTACCTCTCCCATAGTGCGAAGTTGATCTGAGTAGGGATTAACACCACTATTGAAGATGTTTACCAATGTACGAATAACCTCTCTTGTCTTTCGTTTAGTCTTCTCACGACACTTGCCGAGCCTATAATCAAGATCGGGATCGTCGTCGTAGAAATAAAGCTCGAGGTGATTAGGTTCATACTTATTTTCTTTGCCAAAGTTTTTAAGATTATGGTAAAGGGCGTCATGCGCACGGAAAGTGTATATGGGACACTTCCGAGTGTCGGTGGTCGCACCATCAAGATTACGGTGTAGAGATGTGAAGGAGAAGTGCCCATTAAAATATACGATGTGGTCACGAAAATGCCCGGCATCGAGTCGGAGGTCGTCCACAATCGCACGAGTTCATCCGGGGCGTCTCGGGGGTGGATAGATGAATGTCACCACTACGGCAGCAGAATCCCGACGGTTCATACTCAAACTTCTTGGTGTTTCAGAACTTGCAATTATCTATTGGCTTTAGCGCGTGACCCTCTTTTGGGACATTGGCGTAAACCCCACAAAATGGATCCGGTGCATCTGATTCAATAGTATCCTCATCACCCCTCGTGAGGCCATCATTCACGACGGCATCATCATCATCCTCTGATAATATTTAGCATAGGTCAAGGGTGCTATATGTTGGTTTTAATGAAATCTTGACGTGAGATAATAGCAGCGAGGTATACCTTGTCCCGCAAAAAGAAACCCTTCATCCTCTTCCTCGTCCTCATCAAATATGATGTTCTCATCACCATCCGAGCACCCACATGTGACGTGAGTGGTGAGACAAACATAGGTGAATATGCACAATGTGAACGGGAAGAGCATGTGCATCATGGACACATACCTTGACAAGTGTATCTGTGCAAATCGCGTGGTGGCATAGAATCAGGCTCATGAACCACGGATGGTTGTGTCCGAGTACACCTTTCATTACAAGGTTCCGTTGTTCCGTCAGTCGGAGGGTAGGTTTGCGTGACACGTTTATATATACAACATTAAAACATAGTTTGGTTATTAATTTATCAGTTATAATATAATATAGGTTGGCAAGTAGTTTAACATTGTCAACAACACACGATTGTGTCGGGCCGACTTGCAATGTTCTCATTTTCACCGGTGCTCCCATTGGTGTTTCTTCCAATGGTTGATTCAAACTCCGATTACGACGCTTTCATCGGGATTCTCGCAATCCGGGAGTTAGGTGGGCTGTATGCATAGTGTTGGATAAAAATGTCTCCGGGGTTTCATCTTCTTGTGGAGGTTCCGGAATATAAGCTCTAGCTTCCATTGAGGGTTTGCCATGGTGATGGAGTCCGGATGCAAGTTTTTTTCACGTTGTTCTTTCATCTTCTTTTTGTAGTTACACTTGGAGAGCCTTGCATTCACCTTCTTCTCTTGCGGCGTCTTAAATAGTCTCTTTGCAGCTCTAGCATCACGACGCTTCTTATTAAGTGCCTCTTTTTGAAGAGGAGACATCGCCGCATATCTTGCCCTATTCTTCCTACGCCTAAGCTCACCGGGGGAAATGTTACGGTCGTCGATGGCGGTTGTTTCATCAACCGCACCTAAAACCATGATCATTAAGGTTGTATTAATGATTTAACTATGTTTATGTTTAGTGTAAAAGGTCGATTGTTTTAGATTGTATTAAATCATTCATAATTTTTTTCCAAAATTGTTTATCCAAATCATTACTATTGATAGATGATTACATAACCAATAACAAACCGAATAGATATTCTCCCCCGGTAACACGCCAATCTTTGGGTAGACAGACATTTCTAAAAAAGAATGTATGCATGTAAGCAAACATGGTGCATTGTATACACCCATAATTAAGTGATTATTGATTTTATCGATGACATCTATATACAAAATTCTAAATGTCAAGATACCAACAGCAACAGGAACAGTAACTCTATTTTTGTATGCAGATTAATTATTACTTACCTCCTTCAACAATAGTACTATAAATGGAACTGCCATGTATGCAATCCCTGACTGTATCTGCGTTGATTAATACCTCGTCCCAGTCTACAAAACAGACATTCAATAATGCATGTAAACAAACATAAGTAACAGATTATGCACATATTATTGGTTCGGAAAAACCTGTCAAGTCATTAATTGGAGTCAAATGTCCCCTATGGAGCCGGTCGGTATCTTCATCTTCATTCATTGGTACACTAACACCTAGAAAAATGAAATGAAGGATTTAATTAACTAAATGCTTTGTTGAATAGTTTTCCGATTCAATTTATATATGTTGGCTTGTTCCAAACCTGGAAGGTCACTGTGGTGAGTCAAATGTCCCATATGGTCCCGGTCATTATCTTGATCCATTGCTGACATGAAATATATATTCAGCACATACCAAAACTGCATACACATGTGATCCATCAGAAAATTATATGATTATTAGTTCAAACAAACCTGGCAGTTCAGTGTTTTGATTCAATTGTGACACCTGTAGCCCTGCTCCATCTTCATTATCATCCATTGATGCACTAATATACGGTCGAATTAAATCACACGGATCATGAAAAATCTTCCATCGATGCACATTGATTAGTCATCAAGAAATGGAGTTGGCGTAGCTTCTTACCAATTGCCGGCGCCTTCGTCTTCAACCGCCTCTCCCACTGGCCCTTCTGTTTCTTTCACCCTTTTTCTCCCATGACAATTTTTCATAGCGTTCTCGATCCACCCGACTCTTACGGGCTTTAGAATCTTCGTTTTCTTGCGACTCAACACATGGTACTATATCAACTATCACATGTAGGGGTTACACAATTGGTAAGGAACAAGATGCATCATAATACCGACATTGTTCGACCTCACAACATGCATGATATATATGAACATCACATAGACACACAATGTGTCTAGCAGCATCCATACACAAACCGGTCTTGGCCGCATTTTTTTCCCTTTGATGTGGGTTATTCAGACAAACCTGGCAGGTTAGTGATTTGGAAAATTTGTGCCCCATGGAGCCATCCATTATCTTCATTTTCAGCCATTGATGAACTAATACCTGTTCAGAATTAGACCATGCATTCCATCAAATCACTAATCGATGCATGTGGATTACTCAACAAGACAATACAGTTGGGGTAGTCGCTTACCATTTGCCAACCCCTTCTTCTTCATCCGCCTCTCACGGTCCTTCCTGTTCCTCTCATCCTTCTTCTCCCTTGACATTTTTGCATAACATTCTTGATCCATCTAACTCTTATGTGCTTTAGAATCCTCTTCTCGCCGCTCACCATGTGGTACTACATCACATGCAAAGTTGGAGTTACATCACCGGCAAAGCACGTATGTGTACCATGACATTAGAGCTAAGGAATATCACTGTTTGATATGTGTTTGGGAGGTCGCCAAGAGGAACCCCGACCCGGCTAGAATGCTACGGGGTCCGCCATAGAGTTATATTGTCATGTTTTACACGGAACGGTTTGAAAGTAATCACAACCAAAGCTGGATCACAAAATTAGCTCGTTAAGATCAATGAACAAAGCATGAATCTAATAAAAAATCCCATGAATAATGCACAAAATGAAGGTGGGCGAAAGAAAATATCCACCATCAAAGAATAATTTGGAGCAGGTGAAGGGAGAACTTGAGGCCTATTTTAAAAGAATATTTCTCCTAATGTTTAGCTAAGCATCATAATGAACAAAAAAAAATAAGTACCGGTGCGCTTTCATGAGAGATTCTTGGTAAAGCGTGGGACATGTGAACCCTTCCTGCTTAGATTAACCTATTGGTCCTTTCACATGTGGCATAGGCACATAGTTCAGAACTGAAGTGTTTTTAACTGTACGAGTAGTTTAGTAAGTAATGGGCTAATGCGTAGTTTCATTTTAAGAACACTCTACATGTTTGTATGGAGTAGTCAACACTTTGTAATTCGCCAGCAACTCTAGTTATGTTACCCAACTAATGTTCTGGTTTCTTTTTCTTTGTGAAACTAAATATTCTGATTTCATCAGGTGCAACTAATGGCCTCCATCAAGAAGTTGCTGGACCCCACTTCAATCCTGAACCCCTACAAAGTTCTGCCACAGTCTGTACTATAGGCTGTAACAAAGGAACCGAGTTACCTGCAAACTGATACTTTCTCACCCAACTTATGATTCTAATCAAGTCATGTCAAACTTCACTGATTCCAACACCTACATGCCAGGTTAAAATCATGTAGGCTTGCAAACTCACTGAGCTTGAGTATGAGCAGAGCTGCTTGAGTGAGCTGAGCTGAGCTGCATTGCTTCTACAATGCAAATGTATTAAGTAATATGTAAAAATGGAACAAATTTTAAACTCCCAATCTTGCCAGCTTGAATTTATTTAGGTGAACTGAAATGCCAAGCGGTCAAGTAGATAGGATCTGCGACAAACAATGAAACAATGCCATTTTTTGAAGCAGTCGTGCCACCGTGGTGCCAGCTTTGCTTATATAGAAACAGAAATATTTTAACACCTGGGAAGACTAAATTTCAGAAGCAGTATGAAAGGCTTTATTCAAAATGTTTGGGCACTAAAATCTGTCGAGGTCCGCAAGCAGACTCCATACCACCTTATCAGATATTAAATAATAAGCAATCTCCTGGAAAGCATTTCTCTATCAAGTTTATAGGGCCCCAGATTCAACTAAAGCCCACATACAGTGCTGGTGACAGAGTAGAGGTCTTTTCTCAAGACAGTGGCATTATTGGCTGCTGGTTCAGGTGCACTGTTCTAAAGTCATGTGCTAATCATAACAAACTGAAGGTTCAGTATGATGATCTCCAAAATGCTGATGATAGTGGGAGATTAGAGGTATGACTGATGACTTAGCCTCTTTTCTTTTGATACCATGACCTATTCTATTGTTCTTGTATGAAATGTGTTCTCTGATCAAAAGTTGATACCATTTCGTGCTACATCAATATGATTTTACATGCATCTGTGCAGGAGACAGTGCCTGCCTCTACATTGGCTCTTCCTGATAAATTGGGACTGAGAAGCCTAGACCGACTAAGAATTAGGCCACGTCCACAACAAAATATTTCTGTTAATGGAGCTGCTTTGGTACCTGGAACTGTTATTGATGTCTGGCAATTTAGCGGCTGGTGGGAAGGAATTTTTGTCAGTTTAGAGAACCCTGCTGCAGATAGCCTCCAAGTATATTTTCCAGGTGCCTTTTCCTTGTTCAACCAATATCTACTTATTTTGTCTACCCTATGTAAAACAAAGGTTGCTTTGACAATGTTTAAGCACTGAGTTAACAGAGTAAAATCCACGTTGTTAAAGTACACCTTTTTTTTGCTGGTTTAAACCCCAAATTGTTGACCATTTTCATTCTTTATCTTTTCAAATATGCTAGTTTTATTAAATCTATCATGAAACAATGTGTGATTATGTGTAATCATATTGCATCAGACAAAGATTGGATTCTTCTAATAAATGTATCATCATTTGCAATATGTGCATGAAGATGGTGACATTTCTGCTGTTATATCATTCCAGGAGAGAATTTTTTTCGGGTATGCCAGCTACAGGATGTAAGAATCTCAAAAGATTGGGTGAAGAACAAATGGGTTGATATTGAAATTGAGGCAAATGTGTTGTCACGAATACCTTCAGATGGTGTCAAAATAAGGCAACCTGATAATTTGTCTTCTATTGGCATGCTAGACTCTAGCAGTTCTGCACTGCCTAAGCAAGAGCTTGCAGCTATGCAAGCAAATTCCAATGGAGACAAACCAGCACATGAGCAAGGGCTTGCAGCTATCCAAGAAAACTCTAATGGAGATAAACCAGTGCCTGAGCGAGGGCTTGCAGCTATCCAAGCAAACTCCAATGGAGATAAACCACTGCCTGAGAGAGGGCTTGAAGCTATCCAATCAAACTCCAATGGAGATAAACCAGTGCCTGAGCGAGGGCTTGCAGCGATCCAAGAAAACTCCACTTGAGATAAACCACAATAAATATTTTAACATCAGTTTATATGTTCTTAATCTCTATAAATATTTTGATATTCATCTCTACTCCTAAAAAAGGTTAGTATGTTCAGGTGTTGTGAACTCTGTAACTAGAACTGTACCTAAATTCTCTGTAAGTTTGCTAATATGTTCTGGTGATCTGAACTCTGCAACATTTTCCCCTGTATTTTCCTAAGCAGCAAGAACATTAATAACAAGGTTCCCATATATCCTATACAGATCCAAAATCACATTGTGTTGGAGCATTAGCAGACCAGAGAATGAGAAAATTAGAGGATGAGAAGCTAGGGTTTTTGTTTATCCAAAATTAGTGATCCTACCTCCCCAATGCTTTGTTTCCGGATGGCAATGGGGGATCGATTCGCGGGGTGGCGGCGACAGTCCCGGTCGGCGGCGAAAACCCTTGCTTCCCCCCCGCTTTGCGGCACGCCACCGGAGAGGTCGGGGCGACGGAGCCCCCGCCTTCATCGGCCCCGCCCGCGGCCACGCCGCCCGCGACGGCGACCTTGCCCGCGGCGGCGCCGCCCGCGACGGCGCCCCCCGGCCGCGGCCGCGCCGCCCGCGACGGCGCCCCTGCCCGTGGTGGCGCGGAACCGAGGTTCGGGTGGAGGGAAAGCCTCCGGGCGGAGGGAGCCGAGGAGCGGGCGGCGGCTAGCCTAGTGGAGGCGAGGAGCAGCGCCCGCGTGCAAGCCGGAGGCGCGGTTTTATTTTTTTTACCGAGGAGAGGGGGGCGCATGGGTGCCGGGCGATGGGAGAGGCGTGGGTGCCACGTGAGGGCGGTGAACATACGTTCATCGGGGGTGGAAGTTCGACCGGAAAAAATTCTCCATTTCATACTTTTTAGGAGTAGAGATTAGCTCCCGTCGCAGCCTCACGGGGCAAAGCAAAGCGGCGAGCGAGGGAGGAAAGAGAACCGAAGGTTTGTGTGTGTTGGACCGCACCGCGATAGATAGATAGATAGATATGTATTTCACGCGTAGTACGTGCAAAGGATTAAGTTACGTTTCCTACGAGAGACTCCTCTTGTAATGAGGAAAGGAAAAGGGTTCGTAGTATACCCTCCGGTCTAGTAAATCAAGTCGTCATCCATCAACATTTGGTCATTTAATTCCAAAAGGGAGTATATGAGGTGGAAATCAATCTACGTGTGGAAACTATAGAAACTTCGCTCAAGACCGTTCCATCCCCATGTGGGAGCATTTTTTAAAAAAAACGCCCCGTCGGCCCCTTCCACCCCCGTGTCTTTTTGCAAAAAGAACACCACCCCTCAAACAAGTCGTGGTGCCCCCTTCCCAGCCCAAGTCGCGAGTCGTTGCCGCCCCCCTCGCCATCGTCCCGCCACCCCCTCGCCATCCACCCTCCTCCATCAATTCGCGGCCGCCCTTCGCCATTGACCCACCGCCGCCTACTCCGGGCCTCCGCCCGCACCCCTTCCCTCGCCTCCGCCTTCACCTGCGGTGGCCAAGGCACACACAAATGCAACGGCGGGTGGCCCACGGCGGTGGCCAAGGCACACACAAATGCAACGGCGGGTGGCCCACGACGGTGGCCAAGGCACACACGGATTGGTCCCGATGGATGTAGCGACAACGATAACGATAGCCGTTCCTAATGGAAGGTTGTCCTTGCCTCTCGCTACAACGGTAGCGGCTCCCGATGGATGTATCCTCCTCCTCCTTCTCTATATGGTTGAATATGCTAATTATGTCATGGGATGAGTCTTTGGTTCCCAATTATTTATGAGTTGGTCTCGTTTTTTTCATCTTTGCGGGCGGGATGAGTAATCCAAGTGCAGAAAGGGAGCCCCCCTCAAGTTCCAAGCTGCGTGTCGCTACCGTATGGTCTGCTGTGAAAATTTTGTGTAATGATTGCAATGGCGGTGGCAATTGTGCCGAGTTCATTCCCTTGACTGCGGGAAGAGTAATTGTGTAGAGTTCATGCCCACGACCGGTAGGAAGACCAATTGTGTCGAGTTCACGCCCTTGATCGGCGGGAAGACCAATTGTGTCAAGTTCATGCCCTGGACCTAGAGGAAGAGCAATTGGCTGAGTTCTATGGTGTCATGTACTACCGTGAAAAATGTGTAAAATGCCCGAACTTGTGAAAGGGCCGCAATGGGCAATGAAAATTGTGCCTCCTATGTAGGGATCCCTCCTATGTAGTGAATTTGTGTGTACAACATGAAAATGAATAAAATGATGTGTGAAAATTGAACTTGTGTGTGCAGCATCGCAATTGTGTGTGAAAAGAAGTTGAAACCAATAAATGCTTCCATTTGAATTCCTATGAATCAAATTGAATTAAGTGGGCTGTTGCATGAATTTGATTCCTAGGGGTCAATTGAATTTTTGTGGTTGATGCATTAATTTATGTGACTGATCAAGCAAGAAACAAAAACAAGGTATAAGTTAAACCGAATGGCCATGAATGTCGGATCCGAATAAGCTTAAACCAGAAATAAATGCAAAGCTATGGTACTTGTAATGCGAAAGTGAAAATATTGTAAAACTTATATCCGTGTGGATGTATCTCGACTTCGTTTGGAATTTTGCTACCAAGGACTGATTCAAATTCATCTTTTACATTCAACTTCATTTCATGGTGTAAGAACTATTGTTGGATATTCTTGTCTATTTTCATAGTTACAAGAAGCATAATCATTTTTCTTTGCATTACTCTTAATTAATTGATGATGAGATCCCTTTCTTGGTACAATTAATTAATTTCTTATGTTGCTTTTCCTAGTTCTCTTTTCCTTTTCCTTTTGTAAGCATTATCTGAAGCACAATGTCACCAATGGCACAATTACACAACTGCATAGGATGCAGAATTGCCATTTCACATAATACTGTTCATGCACAAGAGAGCACAATTGGTTCAGATCACACATTGCATCCTATCAGTATCATGGCAGCCGGTGGGCAATGGCCTCCAAGCAAGGGGCATCCCTTGAAACAAAGTTCAAAGTCCCGGTAACAAACAGAGCACAATGGAAAGAATGTTTCCTTTGAACAATTTGAAGGGTGTAGCGATCTAGGACCTTTCGCACCTTTGGTAAGGGTGTGTTTCGGTGATAAATGACAACCATATGCTTGTGACTACCTTTGTTTTGAAGTGGATTTCTATTTGGGTTATTGTCACGGGTATTGAATGGAATGAGACCCCTCAATTTGAATTAATGGGCTCAATTTGGTCGAAGACCGCAAGGCTAAGGACTTTGTTAGTTCCAAGTGTCGCAAAGGAAATGAAGGACACTTGGATTACTAGTTTGTAGTTTCGACCGTACTATTAAGAGGGGTTCGTACACTAGTAGCTTGACCATGCACTCAAAAGCCATAATTTATGCACACTCAAGTTCCTTGGATCCTATCTAGCTCGAGAGTTCATGGAAGCAAGGTTGAAGCAAAAGAATCGACGGAAAACTCAAAGGCGCCGAATTGGATGAGTTGAAATCAATTTCATAGCGCCGGATGATCCGACGCCCAACTTTTAACACGCGTCGGATGAGTTACTGCAGCCAAGCGGTTCAAAATGGACTGTCGGATGAACCGAGCGGTACGGGCATATCCGACGCCTTAGGGTTTGGCTACGGTTCCGGGTCAAGGGTGCGGGCTCAAGCATCGGACGATCCGACGCCTTGACCATCGGTTCATCCGACGGGTGCATTTAAATTCAATAGAGACGTGCCAAGACTTCGCTTCAAGACCATAGAATGATTCGACGCTTGGATGGTGTTTACAGCGGTTCATCCGGCGGTTTGTTTCAAGTCATACAGTACCGCCCGAGTGGGGTGCCTTTAGCACCAGATGATCCGACGGGGTGTCGGTGTATAGCGTCAGTGCATTGTCTGGGTTTCTTGGTTCAACGGCTATATTGGGCGCTGTGAGTGACCGGATGATCCGACGCTTAGCAGGGGGGCACCATTGGTTCATCCGACGGTACAACTTTTTCAGGGGACATTTTCCAACGGCTAGCCTCCTTTGCTAGGCCTATATATAAGCCCCCCTGCCTCTCTAGAGCTGCCTTTGCCACTCTGAAGATCTACTGCAGCCTAGGAGAGAAGGAGAGTGTGTTCTTGCCTATTGGGATTTCTCTTCCTCTTCATTGAGGTGTTCTTTCTTAGTGAGCAAGAGTTTCAAGGTGCATCCATGGCTTAGCTGAGTGCTCAGGTCAAGTGAAGGTTTGCGGGCTTGTTACTCTTGGAGTTTGATAGCTCCTAGGCGGTCCAGGTGACTTGGGGGTTCTTGGTGAGCTCTTGGAGATTGTGGGAGCTCGAAGACAAGCTTAGTGTACACGATTCGAGACCCACCGTTCCGGAGATGGAGAACGGGTACTCTTAGTGAGCACTTGTGTCTTAGTGACTCGAGGGGGAGCGATACTCTAAGTGAGTGCTCCAACGTGGACTAGGGGGAAGCGTCAACTTCTCGATACCACGGGAAAAAATCCAGTCGCCTCTTGTCCATCTTGTTTACTTCTAGCACTTACTTTCAGCATTTCAATTCAGCTCTCAAGTTTCTTTGTCTTTGTTCTAGCTTGTTTCGCTTGTGTGCTTCATATCTTGCCTAGGTTGTCATATTGCCTCCTAGTGTGATATTTGCTAAGGAAACTTGTGTTAGTGTGCTCTAGAAGTAGGGAAGAACCTTTTTAGTATGGGCAACACTAGTTGATAGGTTAAGGTTTTCGTTTTTGCATTAGAGCTTGAAAACAAGTCCCATATTCAACCCCCCCTTCTATGTGACTAGATCCTACAAGTGGTATCAGAGCTAGGCTCCCTTTTGCTTGGCTTAACCGCCTAGGGAGATGGGGAAGGGAAGCGACAATGGCCCCCCAAGGTTGGCGGGGAAGCGCTTCACCTTTTGGGCGCATAGAATGGCTAGCTATCTTCAAGCTCAACATCATGATGTGTGGCGCACTACCTTGTATCCGTCGCCTTCGGTTCCCACCGAGAGTGAGGCTAAGTGGAATGCACGTGCTAGGAATCACATCTTTGAGGCGCTAGATGAGGAGTTGTTTGATCGGGTCTTTGCTAAGCCCACCGCCCATGAGGTGTGGATGGAACTCAAAGAAATCCATGTGGGTAACAAAAAGATCCGTGAAGAAAAATATGAGTTGCTCAAGGTGGAACTCAATGAGTTCAAAATGAAAGATGATGATTGGGTAGAGCAAATGTATTCTAGGATGGGGGTGCTTATTCAAAGTATCAATGCTCTCGATGTTGCTAACCTTTCCGAGCAGGAAATCATCTGGAAAATCCTTCAAACGCTTCCCAAGCCAAAATACAACATCGTTAAGGCACTTCTCTTTGAGAAGGACTTCACCACCCTCACCATCACCGAGGTTGTGAGCAAGATCCACTCCCACGAGATGTTCATGATGGAAGGCATGGAATCATCTACCTCACACTCAAGCGCCAAGAAAGATCTTGCACTCAAGGCTAGTGAAAAGGGGAAGTCCAAGAAGATCAAGGAAAAAGCTCCTTCTTCCTCAAGTGAAAGTGATGATCCAAGTGACTCAAGTGAAGCGGAGAGCGATGATGCTAAGCTTGCTCTTCTCATGAGGAAGACCACAAGAATGCTCTCCAAGATTGGCAAGAAGGGCTACAACTATGATCCTATGAAGCAAAAGTTCCGGTCATCAAGAAGAAGTGGTGAGGGAAGCAATCGGAAGTGCTACAATTGTGGTAGCTATGATCATCTCTCATATGATTGCCCCAAGCCCGACAAGAGAGTGTCAAACTCAAGCAAGAAGAATGATGAAGATGACAAGGATGCCAAGTACTACAAGAACTCATCTAAGAAAAAGTCATCAACCAAGCCCTACCACAAGAAGAAGGGTGAACATCGTTCTCTCTTGGTCAATGAATGGGTGACCGGGGGTGAGACTTCAAGTGAGTCAAGTTCAAGTGAAGAGGACAAGAACAAGAAGATCGCCGACATTGCTATCATGGATGATGAGCCTCCACCTCCACCTCCACCTATGTGCTTCATGGCAAAGCACTCCAAGGTGAGCGATAGTGATAGTAGTGGATCTTCTAGTGATGATGATCTCTCTCCTCTTGCTCTTAAAGATCTTCTTGATGAATACACCTCCATGATAAAGAAACAAAAGAGTAAGCTCAAAGCTCTTGATGAGACTCATGAGAAACTTAAGCTTTCATATGATGAGTTACTTGTAAAGCACGACGACCTTAGCAAAGAGCATAATGCTTTGGTAGTGTCTAACAAGTCACTTAGAGATGACCACAACAAGTTACTTGATAAGCACAATGAGCTAATCGTCAAGCATGACGACATAACCGTGCTTAACAAGTCTCTTGAGTCAAGTCATATGAAGCTCAAGAAAGAACATGTGCTCTTAGAGATGAAATATCAAAAGCTTGAGCTTGCTAGTGAGGACATTGATTCTAGTGGGCATGCAAATGCTAGAGAAGTCACTAAAGTCAATGCCTCCACCTCATGTGATGATCTAATTGAAAAACCTAAGGTCTTGCTTAATGTTGAAAATATTGCATCTTCCTCCAAGACTAACCATGATAGGGTGAAAGCTCTTGAAGGAGAAGTGAGAAGCTTAAGGTCTTGTGTAAAGACTTTGTCCAAGGGTGAGGAGTTGCACAAGGAGATCCTCTACTACAATGCAAGAGACTATGGGACAAAGGGGCTTGGTGCTTTCCTTAATCCCATAAAGAAAACTCCTAGATCAAAGGAGCTATATGGGTGTTTCATCAATGAAGTTGGATCTTATTGTCAACATTGCAAGGTCACCGGTCATCACACAAGGGAGTGCCCAACACCTACTCGCCCCTTGCCCACGTTGCCTAGCAACTACAAGTCCATGTACAATGACAACCACTACTTGTTGATGAAGAAGAACAATGGCAAAGTGGCAATCAAGTTCATTGGAACCAAACCAAAAGTCAAGCCACCTAGAAGCTTATGGATTCCTAAAGCTCTTGTCACTCACATCAAAGGGCCCAAACTAGCTTGGGTTCCTAATCTAAATGCTAATTTCTTGTGTGTAGGTGAACTACAAGGCCGGAGGAAGTCATTGGATACTTGATAGTGGTTGCACTCAACACATGACCGGCCAAGTAAAAATGTTCACCTCACTAGTGGATGATGCGGGAGATCATGAACAAGTTTCATTTGGTGATAACTCTAAAGGAACGATCTCCGGATTGGGTGAAATCTCTCTAACAAATGACTTATCCCTTTCCAATGTTCTCTTTGTGGATTCTTGTAGTTATAACTTGCTTTCCATTGCACAATTTTGTGACCTTGGTCTTTCATGCACATTTGATGATGAAGGGATCGCAATTACTAACAAGAAAACTAATGAAGTTGTTTTCAAGGGATTCCGCTATGGCAATCTTTATCTTGTAGATTTTACATCCCGTGAAGCAAACTTGACTACTTGCCTCGTCTCCACTACATCCAATGGTTGTCTATGGAATCGTCGCATTGCACACATAGGCATGAGCCAACTCAAGAAAGCTTTCAAGAAAGACATGGTCCTTGGTGTGAAGGATGTTACATTCGAGAAGGACAAGTTGTGTAGTGCATGTCAAGCCGGCAAGCAAGTTGCAAGTCATCATCCCTTGAAGGCTTATGTATCTACCACAAGACCATTGGAGCTCATTCACATGGACCTCTTCGGACCAACTACATACAAGAGTCTTGGTGGTAATCTCTATTGTCTTGTCATTGTTGATGATTTCTCACGCTACACTTGGACTCTCTTTTTGGAGGACAAGGGCAAGACATTTGACATCTTCAAGAAGTTCGCTACTAGAGCCCAAAATGAATTTGGGTCATCCATGGTGAAGATAAGGAGTGACAATGGGTCGGAATTCCGCAACACCAAGGTGGAAGAGTATTGTGATGGTGAAAGGCATCAAGCATCAATTCTCCTCAACCTATACACCCCAACAAAATGGTGTGGTTGAGAGAAAGAACAAGACACTCATCACTCTTGCTAGAGTTATGTTGGATGACTATGGAGTCTCGCAAAGGTTTTGGGCGGAAGCTATCAACACGGCATGTCATGCTTCAAATAGAGTGTATCTCCACCGACTCATGATGAAGACACCATATGAGCTACTCATTGGGAGAAAGCCCAACATCTCTTACTTCCGGGTGTTTGGTTGTAAGTGTTTCATTTTCAAGAAGAAGAAGCATCTAGGGAAGTTTGAGAGTAGAGTGGATGAGGGCATATTTGTTGGTTATGCATCTAACTCCAAAGCATATAGAGTATTCAATAACTCTACTAGAGTGATTGAAGAAACATGTGATGTGGAGTTTGATGAATCTAATGGCTCCCAAGGAGATGGTTTTTGTTGTGATGATGTAGGAAAAGAACCTCTTCGAGAAGCAATGAAGAAGATGGCCATCGGTGACATCAAGCCAAGGGAGGATGATGATCCTCACTCCATTCTTGAAGACTCATCCTCTGATGATGATAATGATAATGATCCACCAAGGCATCCACCTACATCACCCACAAGACAAGATAGTCCATCTTCCTCACAAGAACCACCTCCTATCTCACAAGACACACAAGATCATGTAGAGGACATGGGCAAAGTACAATCTCATGATGATCCCACCTCTACAATGTTTGGAAGATGCACAAGGACTTCAACAAATCATCCAATTGATCTTGTGTTGGGTGATCTGTCGGTGTTTTAGACCGGCAACCTACTAAGGGGAGTACCCGAAGTAGATGAATGTGGCCTCGCCGAGATCGGTAACTCGAAGGAAGAGACACGTGGCACATAATTTAGACGAGGTTTGGGCCGCGAGGTGCGTAATACCCTACGTCCCGTATGCTTTGCGTAGCTCGGGATTGATAGGGTACGATTACGGGATGGTGTAACGAGTGCACCGTGAGATGATCTTGGATGCTAGAGAAGGGTCCCCGCCTCGCCTTATATAGTCCGGGAGGCAGGGTTACAAGTCGGAGTAGGGAGAGAGTACTAGTGGAGTACGTCTAGGAGTCTTCCATACAGTGCGGGACATGTACAGCTTCCTAACCGAGTACTTCTCCTCTGTAGTCCTTGTGCTCCAGGCCATCAGGTGCCGTGTAGCGCAAGCCGGGTAGTCCCAGGGGCCCACCGAGTAGTCGGCCCTAGTACCCACCGAGGTAGTGGGCCCAGGGAGGTCCATACCACAAGCCCCCGAGTACTTTGTAGTCGAGAAGGATAGCTTCAAGTAATCTTGACGACCTTAACGAGTAGTCCTCAAGCGTCCCCGAGTACTACAATTCAAAAATCCTCAAGAATAGTCGAAGCATCCCGAGGCCGGAATGTACTCCACCGATGTTTGAGCAATCCCGAAGTCTTCTCGAGTAGACCCAAGCGTCCTCGAGTGCCGCCCTCGAAGGTCTTCAAAAATGCCCGCGTTGTCTTGAAGCCGAAGGCGATATGGAAGTGCGATTGCAATCGCACTCCATATGGAGTAGCCCCCGAGCCTTAGGTTGAGTCGTAGGCTCTAGGCGAGGGTCCATCCGAAGTCTTGGCAAGAATATCCCGAAAAATCCGGAGAGAAAATCCGAAGGACACGTGGCACGGAGCCCCCGAGCCTTGAGTCGAGTACTTCCTCTCGAATTGAAGGGTCATCTTGTAGAATGTGTCCTGAGATGCTCCTGAGTCTTGTCGCTTCCCAGGTAGTCGAGTAGAAGTAGCCGAGCCCCCGAGGTGAGGCGCGTCGACTAGTAGAGTACGAAGAGTCACGCGCGGCCGCTGAGCCGAGCGCGGACTTATCCATCCGGCCGTTGGAGGGCCGTTTTGTCTTATAAATAGAAGCCAAAACCCTTAGGGGTTTTCACCCATCGCCGCCGTAGCCATTTCGAATAGATCTTGGCCGGAATCACCGCGCGCGCCGCCGCCGCCGTAGATCCGAGCACGCCGCCACCCGCAGCCGCTAGAGTAGCCCCCGAGCGAATGCGCATGAAGACGCCGTGCACTTGGAGAATGAAGTCGTCGCCGTCCAAGACCGTGAAGACCGCCGGGAAGAAGAGGGGCCGTGACGAGGCCGCCGGGCCGCGCGCGGGGGCAACACCGCCCATGTCTCCACCGCGGCCGCATCCGAGCCGCGAGTGGAAAAAATCGAAGACGAAGACCGAAGATTTGCCGGCCCTCCTCAACGGCCGGTTTCATCCGTGAGAAGGAGATGGACATGTGGAGGGCCGCCGCCGGGGACCCGTATCCCATGGAGAAAAGCGAAGACGAGATCCCAATGTTCGCGCGCTTCGCGGGAGCGCGGACTCGCGCTTCGGCTAGCGACTTCTTCAAAGGCCTCCCCGGGGTACTACGGTGTCGAGTACCTCAACCCCAACGGTATTTTCCATACCGCTGTCTTCGTCCACTTCGTGAAGCGTTCCCGAGGATCAAGCCCCACCGGATCTTGTTCGGAAGTTCTTCCGGTGAAGCCGCGGCCCGAGCGCCGGCAACCCGCGAGTGGTCGGTGGAGCGAGAATCCGGATGCGGGAGGACGCCGCCAAGCGTACCTTTTGTACAAGCTCATCGACTCCAACCGGGGCCCGGAAAGCGAAATGGTTCTATGTCATGAACCACCACCCGGGGTTGCCGAAGCCGAGCGGGAAGCAGCCGAAGCATCGCCCGTGGTGGAACACGGAGCCCACGATGCAAGAAGGGATTCGGGCCTCCCGAGGCCGTTGGCGTGCATCAAGGTGCCGAGAGAAGCGGGCTGAGGGCCGAGCACGTGGCCTTCAGCTTCATGTAGCGCAGGGTGCAGCCACTGATGGCCCGCGACACCCTTGGCTTCGAGTACACCGACGACGACGACACGTCGCAGATGCCTGGAGGCGAAGTCGACGACGACGACATTGTCGATAGGCTGACGCGCATCTTCAAGGACATGCCACCGTACACGGCGTGCCCTGTCCCAGAGTACTCGCCGCGCGCCCGCCGAAGGAGGTAAGTAGCCATACCCCCCCCCCGTCGACTACCCATTTCGTGTGAGTAGTCGTGCCGACGAGTTGTGTCTTGCGGGATGACTTGAAAAGGTTCGTCTCGAGCCACCGCCGCCCCCTCGGGTAGTCGGGATCCGGAGGAGGGGAAGACCAAGGCCAAGGAGTGACGGGAGGTCGGCGAAGGGGACGACGCCGTAGTCGTGGAGGACGGATCCGACGAGGACGACGAGGAGGAGACGCGGCGGGACCGCTTCCGGTGCGGTCGAGGTTCGGCCGTCCCGGCCTACCTCACGTGCCCCTCGTACAAGATCCCCCGGCTAGCACGGAGGCTAGTCTAGGCCGCGCCTCCATGAAAGCGGCGCAACCCCGCCGCAAGCGGGTGACGAAGAAGTTGAAGGTCTCTGAGACCACGCCTCAAGAGGTGAGACGTCTTGACTAGTGTAGTCGAGTACTAGTCTCTCGAGTTCACTTGCTGATGACTGAGCTTCCTTGCTTGCAGGAGGTGCCGCCGACGGAGCCCGCTGATCAGGGCGACGAAGGCGAGTGGGATACGGTGGGGGAACCCGCTGGGAGTCGTAGCCCAGCCCCCACTGTTGAAGAGCTCTTGGCGCAGCTGGAGCGCCAGCCCCCTGCTCCTCAAGGGAGCACGGAGCCCGCATCCACTGCTACTGAAAAAGTGGTGGCCGCAGGAGCGCAGGAGGGCGCTGCACCGGCTGCCGTCGCTGCAGAAAAGGCAGCGGCCGCAGAGGAGGAGGCGCCCACCGAAACTGGACTGGTAGACATTGCCAGCATCCTCAGCGCCCCGACTGTGATGATAGTCCGGTCAAGTTTGTAAGTGCTGAACCTTCTCGAGTAGTGCTTGATGTAGTAGTCGAACTTGATTGACAGCCAACTTGTGTGCTCTGTAGGAAATCACCGGATCTGTCTTGGGAGGAGGATGAACCCTCTACAGCGGTGGCGGACAAGGAAGCCGCGCCGCTCGCCGAGGTGTCCGCACCCGCCCCCCGGGCGGAGTCCGAGGCGCCGGCCGCCGGAGCTATATTGCCCGAAGCCGGCGTGGTGGAAGGTAAGTACTCGCTCGAGTTTATAGTACTCCCCGAAGAGTAGTCGTAGCGCCGATGTACTTGTCTTTTTCTTGACGGGCGTCGAGGCCGAAGGGAGTGACATCCCATCGGTGGTGCCCATGCGAGAGGTTGACACCACGAGTGCGGAGGTCGTTGGAGGAGCCCCGAGCGGATGGAGGTAGCCGCCGAGGAGGCCGCCGTGGCGGCCGGAGGAGAGGAGGCCATCACGCCGCCGAGCCTCGCTGCGGGAGGTGGTTGTCCGCTCCCCGGAGGTCCAAGACGCGGAGCCCATCCGCTCCGCCCCGATGATCGAAGCCGCCACGAGTAGTCGTGGCGGGGTGGAGTTGTCGGCGGACGACTTGGTCGACCCGGCGACGGTAGCTAGGCACACGGAGGCGGTCCGCGGGGGCGAGCGGTGGATGAAGGTGAGTAGTCTTAACTCCCGAGTAGTGAATCCGTAGGCGCCGAGTACTCATTTGACATGTGTTGTCCGTGTAGGACGTCATGGAAAGGTCCCGCGAGAAGTCTAGCATGCCGCAAGGCTTCGGCGACGCGGTGCTCCGGCCGAAGCGCCGGAGGATCAACTCTTGAAGTCGCGGAAGCACGCGGCCGCCATGCAATCCAAGCTTGACACCGCCTTCTCCAAGTATCACAACGATATCCAAGAGATGCGGGCGAAGAGCGACGACTTGGTGCGGAAGAACAAATCACTCCGCAACAAGAACAAGGGTACACCGCTTGACTTGTTGAGTAGTTGTTGGAGGTCGAGAGGTAGTCTAACCCGCTGCGCCTCGTTGTTTTGCAGAGCTTGAGACCCGAGTGGAGCAATTGAGGACTTCAGAGACAGACATGAAGAACCTCTTCTACCGGGAGCAGGAGGCCCGCCAGGTACTCGAGCTTGACTATAAGGAGCTTGCCTTCGAGTGCGACAAGCACATGGAGCTTCGTATTGCTTCGGATCGTGACCTCGTCAAGCGCTACAAATCGCCGTAGAAGCCGAACAAGGATCGCGAGGCGCTACGGGCCCCGAGCTCGAAGGAGCTTGAAGAAGTCGCGCTTCCTATTGCAAGACTCTTGGTGCCTCATCCTGGCGGCCCCAAGATAGCACCGCTCGTGGATCGACTGAAGGAAGCCCCCAGCCGGCTGGCGGCGTACGTGAAGCATCTGGCGAAGTCGATCCCGAACCAGGTGCTGGCCTTCATGAAGTCCTACTTCCCGAAGGCGCCCGTAGATGTAGTCGGCCGGTGGGGTAGCCGCCAACCGTACGGATGAGTAGTATGCGGGCTCGCCGGGGCGGATGGCGCCCATTGCGAGCAAGTCGCCGAAAAGCTTAACCTCCAGTAGTCCTGTAATAGTTAGCTCATAGCAGTATGTGTACAAAAACATTTGTAATGTAGTTGTTCTAGTATTAATGAAGAAAAGTTCCATCAATGAGTACTCGTAGTCGCAATCTTAGAGTGCGGAGTCCCATCGTGGAGTTGACGCGAGTAGTCGTACTCGGCAGTAGTCCCGTTGAGGGAAGTAGACAGTAAAGAAGTTGATGAATGATCAAACTTTATTACTGAAGGAGTACACCTGGATGGCCAGGGCTGTAGTTACAGAGTAGTCGCCCGGACCGGAGGCCGCTTACGGCTAAGTGGTACTAGGGCGAGTAGCCGCTTACGGCACGCAAGAGATCCGTAAGTAGCCGTGTAGGCCGGATCTTGGGGTACATGGTCTCTCGCAGACCGTCGCTAGAGTCCTTTGTCGCTCGTCGTAGCCCAGGATCCGTAGGTAGCCGCGCGGGCTGGATCCTGGAGAGGAGTAGTCCGGAGACTGGTGCCTGGACTCGGAGGCCGCTTACGGCGGAGGAGTAGTCCGGAGACCGGAGCCGGAGGACCGGAGGTGGCTTACGGCGAAGGGGTCTTGATGTAGTCGTGTAGACTTGAGCCCGGAGTAGTCGTGTAGACTAGGCTTAGAATCGACGAGAGCTGGTCAACGTTCCACGAGTTGTTGACGTCTTCGCCTTCAAGTGTCTGGAGGCGGTAGGAGCCCGGCCGGTCACCTTTGCAATTGTGAAGGGACCTTCCCAGGGGGAGCTGAGCTTGTGTAGTCCTTCCGTGTTCTGGATACGACGGAGGACAAGATCACCAACGTTGAAGGAGCGTTCCTTGACGTTGCGATCATGGTAGCGTCGGATACCCTCCAGGTACCTTGCTGATTGGACGAGGGCGGCGCGGCCGAGCTTCTTCGAGGCTATCGATGTCAACTCGTCTCGCGTTGTCTTCGAGACGCCTTCGTCGTAGTGCTCCACCGCCGGTGAGATCCATATGACATCGGCGGGGGGGATTGCTTCGGAGCCGTAGACCGAGGAAGTAAGGGGATTGCCCCGTTGGCTTGGAAGGCCGAGTACGTAGCCCCCAGAGTGCGTTGGGTAGTTCCTTGATCCACTTGCCTCCTTTAGAGTTAGCGGCGTCGTGTAGCCGCTTCTTGAGAGCGTCAAGCACCATCCCGTTGGCGCGCTCGACTTGTCCGTTGGCCCGAGGGTGGGCAACTGAGACGTATCGGACGTCGATCCCGTGTTCTCGCGGTTCTCCCGGAACTGGTGATTGTTGAAGTTGGAGCCCGGGTCTCGATGATGCGGTGGGGTAGTCCGTAGCGATGTACGAGTTCATCCAGGAAGTCAAGTACTCGTCGGCCTTTGGGCATGTGACCGGCTTGACCTCGATCCACTTGGTGAACTTATCGATGGCCACCGGTACTCTGTTGGAAACCACCCGGCGCGGTTGGCGGTGGCCCTATCATGTCGAGCCCCCGGCAAGCGAAGGGCCGGGTTGGCGGTATGGTGACTAGCTTGTAGGCCGGGACGTGTTCTTCGCTTGGCGAAGTATTGACATCCTTGGCACCTTCGACGAGTTCTTCGGCGTCGCCCGTAGCCGTGGGCCGCAGAAAGCTCGCCGGAAGGCCTTGCCGACCGGCGTGCGGGAAGACGCATGGTTGCCGCCGACGCCCTTGTGGATCTTCTCCAAGATGTCCTTGCCTTCTTGCTCGGGGACGCACTTCATGAGTACTCTAGAAGATGCGCCCTGTTTGTAAAGCTTGTCTCCGACGAGGACGTAAGACTTGGCGCGACGGATGAGCTGCTCGGCCAAGTTTTTGTCCGAGGGAACCTTCGGTCGCTAAGGTAGTCAATGAATGGTTGCCTCCGGTCCACGTCGATCATCATGACCTCCGTCCGGCGGATGGGTGCGCCGGGGCGGTGGTCGGTGGCGCCGGCTCCGGGATGGATGGTGCGTGGAGCTCGTGAACGAAGACACCCGCCGGTACCGAGCGCGGATAGATCCAAGCTTCGATAGGACGTCCGCCGCAACGTTGTTGTCGCGGACGATGTGGTGGAACTCGAGACCGTAGAACTTGTTCTAGAGTTTGTGGACTTCTAGGCGTAGGCGTCCATGTTCTCCTTGTTGCGGTCCCAAGACTTGTTGACTTGGTTGATGACCACTTGCGGAGTCGCCGTAGACTAGTAGCCACTTGATGCCCGGTGAAGCCGCGAGGCGGAGCCCGTGTAGGAGAGCTTCGTACTCGGCTTCGTTGTTTGAGACCTTCCGGGAAGATGCGGGACGTACTTAAGTTGTTCACCCGTTGGAGAGATCGGGAGTACCCCTGCACCTGTGCCCTCGAGGTTGAGTGAGCCATCGAAGTACATCACCCAATGCTCGGTCGCACGGTTGGAGTAGGTAGTTGATTCTCCCGCCACTCCGCCATGAAATCGACTAGCGCCTGTGACTTGATGGTTGTGCGTGGCTTGAAGTCGATGGTGAGGGCGCCGAGTTCGACCGCCCATTTGGAGATTCTTCCGGTAGCATCTTGGTTCCGTAGGATGTCACCGAGCGGGTAGTCGGTGACAACGGAGATCGAGTACTCCCGGAAGTAGTGTCGTAGCTTCGCGAGGTGATGAGTACGCGTACGGGAGCTTCGCACGGGGCGATAGTGTGCCTTGGAGGACCTCGGCGATGAAGTAGACGGGGCGCCGGCCCGGGTAGGCGTGGCCGTCTTCCCCGCCGCTCGACGATGATGGCATGACCGACCACATGAGTAGTCGCGGCGAGGTAGAGCAAGAGGCCGCTCGCCTTTGCGAGGAGCCGTGAGGACGGTGGCTTCGATAGGAAGTCCTTGAGCCGGGCAAGGGCTTGATCCGCCTCTCGGAGTCCACACGAACTTCTCTTGGTGCTTGAGTAGTTTGAAGAAGGGGAGCCCCCGTTCTCCAAGCTTCGAGATGAATTGTTCAAGGCCGCCATGCACCTCGGTCGGCTTACGGACGTCTTTGATGCACGTGGGATATTTCATGCTGGTGGTGGCGGAGATCTTTTCGGGGTTGGCTTCAATGCCGCGTTGGCCGATGAAGCCGAGTAGTTTGCTCGAGGGTACGCCGAAAACGTACTTGTTCGGGTTGAGCTTCCGGCGGTACTCGCGCGGGGATGCGAAAGTCTCTTCAAGGTCGTCGATGAGGGTACTCGGAGTTTACGGGTCTTGACGACCACGTCATCCACGTAGGCTTCGACATTCTTGTTGAGTTGCCTTTTGAAGCGTGCCCGGATAGCTCGTTGGTAGGTAGAGCCGGCGTTCTTCAACCCGAAGGACATGGTCGTGTAGCAAGAGCGCGCCAAACGGGGTGATGAACGCGGTCTTCTCCTGGTCTTGTTCCTTGATCGCAATGCGGTGATATCCGGAGTAGCGGTCGAGGAAGCGAGAAGCGAGTCGCGGCCCCGCCGTGGAATCGATGACTTGATCAATCCGCGGCAACCCGAAGGGGTCCTTGGGGCGAGTTCTTGTTGAGGTCGGTGTAGTCGACGCACAACCTCCACTCGTTCGAGTTCTTCTTGCGGACGAGGACGGGGGTTGGCGAGCCACTCGGGATGGAAGACTTCTCGATGAAGCCGGCCGCGAGTAGTTGGCGAGTTCCTTCTTGATGGCATCCCGTCCGTCGTCGGCAAAGCGTCGGAGGTGTTGTCGCTTGGGGTGGCCTTAGGATCGACGTTGAGGCGGTGCTCAATCAACTCCCCGGGCACTCTCGGCATGCCGGGCGGCTTCCACGCGAAGATGTCGCGGTTAGCCCGGAGGAAGTTGATGAGCGCGTCTTCCTATTTGGGGTCGAGGCCGGCCCCGATGGTGGTGGTCTTGCCGGAGTCGCCCGTTCCGAGGTCCATCGTCTTGACCGGAACCTCCTCGGCCTGGCCGAGGCTTGTTTGAGTTGTCAAACTTCTCGGGATGTCGAGTTCACTTGTAGCAAGTTTCTTCAACGCTACGTAGACCTCCATCATAGCATTGGGTACTTGATTTGTGGAGGCAATCTCCACGGCTTCACGTATCGCGGTCGTGGGAGATCCTCAAGTCCCCTTGGAGAGAGAGTACACCCGCCGGGCTTGGCATCTTGAGTACCAAGTAGGTGTAGTGGGGCACCGCCATGAACTTGGCGATGGCCGGTCCGCCGAGGATGGCATGGTAGGAAGTCTCGAAGTCCGCGACCTCGAACTTGATGTACTCGGTACGGTAGTTGTCCCGAGATTCCCCGAAGGTAGCCGGCGGGACCATTGAGCCCGGTGGAATAGCCGCGTTACGGGGACGATGCCGTAGAAGGGCGTGTTGCTCTTGGTGAGCATGTGGGTGATGTCGAGCTTCATCTTCTTCAAGGTCTTGGTGAAAAGGACGTTGAGCCCGCTTCCACCGTCGATGAGGACCTTGTTGAGTTTGGAGCCCGCGACCACTGGCTTCAGGACGAGAGGAAACCGTCCTGGTTCGGAGAAGCTGGTCCATTGATCCGCGCGGGAGAAGGTAATGGGTACCTCGACCACCCGAGAGGGGTCGGAACCGCCGGTTCAATGCTCATGACTTCTCGACGGGTAGCCTTTTGCTCCCGCCCGCCGGGTAGTCCGTCGAAGAGGACGTTGACGATCTTGTCGGGTTCTGGAAGTCGTTGTTGTCTCCATCGTTCTTCTTCTTGCCCTTCTTGTCGTGAGGGTGCGGTGGATCTAGAGTACCCTTGAGTGCATGCACGAGTTGGTAGCAACGCTCGGTGGTGTGGTTGCCGTTCGGATGCCTCGGGCACTTCTCGTTCGGTAAGTCTTTGAAGCCGCCGGAGTTCTTCTTCGAGTTCTCCTTCGCGAGGCGCCGGATAGCCGCGACGGTGTTTTACGGCTTGCGCTTGCGGTTGGGACCCGAGTAGTTGTTGTTGTTGCGACCGCCTTGGTTCGCGTTGTTGCCGCTGCCGCCGCCCGTGTTTCGCTTGTTCTTGCCACGGATGGCGTCGCATTTGGCGTTGGCCTTGTCTTCTTCATCCGCCCAGGACGTGGTCATGTCCTTGAGGTGGGGGATGGACTTGGGGCGGCGACGACCGAAGTCTTCAAAGGTGCGACGGTGGTAGAGGCCGTCTTGGAAGAGGTCAATGACCTCTTTGTCGGTGACGTCGACTACGGTAGCGCGCTTGTCGAAGAAGCGGCGCATGTACTTGCGGAGGGTCTCACCTTGTTCCTGTTTGACCATGGCCGGGTCCATGCGAGTACCCGATCGGCCCATGGCGCCCGCGAAGTTCTTTGGTGAACCTGTTCCTTCGGGCTGGTCCCACTTGTCGATTGAGTGCTTGTCCGGCGACTCGAGCCATGTGAGTGGGGCTTGGTCAAGGCGAAGGGGAAGTAGAGGCACCTCGGTGTCGTTGTTGCCACCGGCATTCTCGATGGAGAGGGCGTAGCACCGAGCCACCGAATGGGGTCCTGCTTCGCGTCGTACTTGGTGATCCCCAAAGGCTTGAACTTGTCGGGGGGGAGCAAGTTGCGAAGTTGAGGTGAGAAGGCGGGGAAGCCGTCGTCGCGGCGGTAGTTGTCTTCTTCCGCCGCAGCTCCTCAATCTTCTGGCGGGCGTCGTAGCCGCCCTGTGAGGCACCAGAGGCGTGGCTGTTCGCGTGGTCTCGACCGCCGCGGTTGCCGCCGCCGCCGGCCCTCCTGTTGGCTCCGTGGTTGGAGCTCCCGTCGTCGCTGCCGCCGCCGTCAGGGTCACGGCCGCCGCCGTCGTGAGCGCGGTGAGGGACAACCTCGCGGTTGCTGTTGCCACCCTGTGGGGGTCCGCCGGCGTTTGAGCGAGTACGGTTGGGCTGAGCCGGGAGCTCACCGGAGTACGGTTGGGGCCGAGGTTGGCGCTGCGACTTGTAGCTTCGTTGTCGCGGTGCACGGCCGGGAGGACGCAGGGTCGACCCGCATGAAGTAAGTGTCTTCGGCGAGCTTGGCGATGACCTCTCCGGCGCGGATTCCCCGAGCACGGCGTGCGATCGCCGTGATCGACATGAGGCACGCGCTCGGGGGTAGTGTGCACTCTGCTTTCGACCGCCTCGAGAGCTTCCGCAAGGTTGCGGATGGGGAGGTTGTCCCTGAGCCGCCGGCGCCGTTCGTTGCGCTTCCTGTTACGCTCGCGTCGAGCGTCTCTGTTGGCGGGCATCTTGTCTGCAGGTGCGTCAGCAGACAGCTCGTCGGAGGAGATGTCTTCAAGGTACTTGTCTTGAGCCGTCCCTGAAGGTCCTGGTGTGTCGCCGGCAGCCATGAAGACTTGGCGATCAGGGGTGCCAGGGCTGGACTCAGAGGCCGCCACCTCAGTTGGTGTGTTCGAGTCAGCCCGGGCAAGCGGTGTTCCCTCCTGGAACGGGAGCGAGTCGATGTAGGCGACGTAGCGTGAGTCCCCACTTATCAGGTCAGCGGGCTTGCGGTCTGGCCAGTAGACGAATCTGCCGGCCGGTGTGGACGTTATAACCAGTCCGAGGCTGGCCCTGATAAGGGGTGCTCAGTAGAGTTGTCCTCGGACTCGGGATCCTCTCGGGGGGCGACCCGAAGTCGAACTCGTATGCGAATCCGAGTAGAACCGGAGAGGGGGTTGGAGTCCGAAGCGTGGCGGGGCCGGTATCGGAGTCCGAGTTGTACTCGGGTACGGGCTCCTTGCCGGCCCGGCGCGAAGGAGGAGCCTCCTTGCGGGCCCTGCTGAGGATGCGGGGACCACGCGTAGAGCGCTCACGGGGTGACGGGACCACGTGCGATGGCCGAGCAGCCGTCTCGCATGCGATGGCCCAAGGAGACGTCGAGTTCGAGTTGGAAACGGACTCGAGCTCGAAGTCAGCGTGATGGTCGAAGAGCGAAATTTCGCCGAACTTGCCGGCGAGTTCGCCTGTGACAACTTCGGGAAGTGTCACGAAGCCGGTCTCCCGGGTTGGGAGGCATGGTGAGGCGGCGCTGGAAGGATCCCGCGCCGTCAGCAGTGCAAACCCAAGCGCCGAAAACGAAGGTGTCGCCGCGGTTGAAGGCGACGGTTGGCTTGAAGTAGACGGGGGCCGTCGAGTTCGCCATGTGATCTCGGGCGAGATACCCTACCGGGTGCGCCGGTGTCGGTGTTTTAGACCGGCAACCTACTAAGGGGAGTACCCGAAGTAGATGAATGTGGCCTCGCCGAGATCGGTAACTCGAAGGAAGAGACACGTGGCACACAATTTAGACGAGGTTCGGGCCGCGAGGTGCGTAATACCCTATGTCCCGTATGCCGCGTAGCTACGGATTGATAGGGTACGATTACGGGATGGTGTAATAGTGCGCCGTGAGATGATCTTGGATGCTAGAGAAGGGTCCCTGCCTCGCCTTATATAGTCGGGAGGCGGGGTTACAAGTCGGAGTAGGGGGAGAGAGTACTAGTCGAGTACGTCTAGGAGTCCTCCATACGGTGCGGGACATGTACAACTTCCTAACCGAGTACTTCTCCTCCGTAGTCCTTGTGCTCCATGCCATCGGGTGCCGTGTAGCGCAAGCCGGTAGTCCCGGGGGCCCACCGAGTAGTCGGTCCGGTACCCACCGAGGTAGTGGGCCTAGGGAGGTCCATACGACGGATCCCCAAGGGGGTACAAGGACTCGCCGCAAGCAATATGCCTCATTTTGCAAACATCATGCTTTTGTCTCTTTTGTAGAACCCACAACTATAGATGAAGCTCTTGGGGAAGCGGATTGGATCTTGGCTATGCAAGATGAGCTCAACAACTTCACAAGAAATCAAGTGTGGGAGTTGGTCGAGCGCCCCAAGAACAAGAATGTGATTGGCACCAAGTGGGTCTACGGAACATGCAAGATGAACATGGCATTATGGTGAAGAACAAGGCAAGACTTGTCGCCAAAGGGTACTCTCAAGTAGAAGCCTTGGACTATGGAGAGACCTTCGCTCCAGTGGCACGTCTTGAAGCTATCTGTATCCTCCTTACATATGCATCTAGTCATAAAATGAAATTATTTCGAATGGATGTAAAGAGTACTTTCTTGAATGGCTTCATCAGTGAAGAAGTCTATATGGAGCAACCTCCCGGATTTGAGGATGCTACATATCCTAACCAAGTCTTTAGGTTGCACAAGGCGTTGTATAGACTCAAGCAAGCTCCTAGGGCATGGTATGAGAGGCTCCAGGATTTTCTCATTGAAGCGGGATTCAAGATTGGTAGAGTGGACAACACTCTTTTCACAAAGATAATCAACAAAGAACTCTTCATTTGTCAAATTTATGTTGATGATATTATCTTTGGCTCTACTAATCTCAAAGTGTGCAAGGATTTTAGTGAACTCATGACTAGGGAATTCGAGATGTCAATGATCGGAGAGCTCAACTTCTTCCTTGGGTTTCAAATCAAGCAATTGAAGGAAGGGACTTTCATCCATCAAGAAAAGTACACTAATGATATCCTTAAGAAGTTCAAGATGGATGAATGTAAGCCGATCAAGACTCCAATGCCCACTAATGGACATCTCGACCTAGATGAGGGACGTAAATCGGTTGACCAAAAGCTTTACCGTTCTATGATCGCTTCTCTTCTTTATCTTACCGCATCTAGGCCCGATATCATGTTTAGTGTTTGTATGTGTGCTCGGTTTCAAGCCAACCCTAAAGAATCTCACCTAAGTGCTTTAAAAAGGATCCTTAGATATTTAAAATACACACCTAGCATTGGCTTGTGGTACCCCCATGGTGCTTGTTTTGAGCTCTTGGGTTATTCGGATTCGGACTTTGCCGGATGTTGAGTAGATCATAAGAGTACTTCGGGTGGGTGCCATTTGCTAGGTCGCTCTTTGGTTGCTTGGTCCTCTAAGAAGCAAAACTCCGTGGCCTTATCCACCGCAGAGGCGGAATACATTTCCGCGGGGGCTTGTTGTGCTCAAATCCTCTATATGAAGCAAAGCCTCTTGGATTATGGTGTGGTTTTAGATAGGGTTCCCCTCCTTTGTGACAATGAGAGTGCCGTAAAAATTGCTAACAACCCGGTTCAACACTCTCACACCAAGCACATTGATATTCGTCATCACTTCTTGCGAGACCACGTTGCAAAAGGGGACATTGTCCTTTGTGGTGTTCGCTCTGAGGAGCAATTGGCGGATATATTCACCAAGCCTCTTGATGAAAACACCTTTTGTAGGCTTCGTAGTGAATTAAATGTGCTTGATGCGTCCAACATCATGTAATGCTTGTCATATAGTTTGCATTTGAATATGTACATGATTAGGGGCTTGTCTAACCTTGATAAGATAGTGATGAGTATGGGTCTTGCTTGAGCGGTGGTTCTCTTGTTTCGCTCAAGGCATGAAGAATGGCTCATCATGAATAAGCTCATCAAGGGTTCAAACTTGGCAAGATAGTTTACCTTCTCGCTTTGCATTTTTGCTTGTCATGTAGATGCACTCATGTTTATTTTCATGCATTTGTCCTTGCATAGAATTGCGTGAGAGAAGTCACAAAGGAAACTCACACTATGAGAAAGTTGCTTAGCGCTCAATGCAAATCAACAACTCTTAAGGTGTGATGAGACAAATGTTTGTGCTTAATGCCTATTGAGTTAAGTCCTAACGAGATTATGGTGTCAATCTCTAAGTTCAAAGGCAATTAACTCATACATTCCCTTTTTGGAGCTCCCTCCCTCCTTTGGTTCCTATTTTGCCTATTTTTATCTATGGTTTATCCCTTTTAGGGAGTTAATTGTGTATTATAAGTATTTTTCAAAGGAGTGCTTGAGGGGTGAGGTTGTCACTCAGCATTGATCCAAAGATGTGCTTGTGTTGGCTTGTGTGTGACATTCGACGGATCAAAAAAGAGAAATAGTTCAACGAAATCGATTGTCACCGTCGGATGAACCGACGCACCGTAGGTTCCGGCGTCGGAACATCCGGTGAAGGGGTGCGGGCGCTCGCCTGTTTATCGTTAGCAAATTTCGTATCGTCGGATGAACTGACGCTTCGCGTCTTTTGACCATCGGTTCATCCGGTGCTGAAGAAATTTGCCCTTCTTCCCAGACCCGCGCGCAACTGCTCCGACGCGTTATAAAAGTAGGCCGTTGGACCATCCGATGCCTTGTTTCACACGGGAGCTCAGTTGCATAGACGGTTCGACTGACGCTTCTATTTTTCGACTGTCGGTTCATCCGACACTACACTGAAGCGTAGGTCCTACTTGTCATATTCGTCGGCGGCCTCCCTATTCCTTTCTGACCCTAATTCGTGTCCGCCGCCGGCCGCGCCCGACGCCGTCCTCGTGCTCGCCTCCGGCGACCTCCCCGCGTCGCGTGCGCCCCGTGACTCCTCCACCGGCCCCTCGTGCTCGCCGCCGACCGCCGCACCGCTCCCCCGCGTCCAAGTTCGCGCGCGCGCCACCGCACCTTAGCTAGGGTTTCGCCGCGGCCTCCAATTCCGGCCAAGCGCCGCCACCTCGGCTCGCCGGCGTTCTCGGGGGGGGTGCGCAAGGCTCCGGACTTCCTCCACGGCCGTCCATCGTTGTCCATTCCTTCGCCGTGGTGAGTCCTTCCTTCGCTTTCCCCCCTTCCTCTGCACTTAGGGCTCCATTGCACTGTCTCTAGGATTAGTTTGCACTGTTCACTTCAATAGAGGTTGCCTGGGTGCTAATTCATGCTCTAGATAGGATTGTGGTCATGAGTAATCTTTAAAATAACTTTTTGTCCCCACAATTCATGCATATCTTTCATTGTCTAGAGCATCTAGGGCTTAATCTCTTTCACATTTGTCCACACCCACATCATCTTGAGCACCTAAGGACCAATCTAGCATCTCCTTTAATCATGTGGTCACAATTCTCCTAGAATTTTCAGACTTAGGCTCATATCTGCTCATATGCTATGCTTAAGGACTCTTACCTCTAGTTACTTATCTCGTTTATTCGTCTCTAGCCATTCTATAATCATCTACCATTTTCTCTCACAGATGGCAGGCGATAAGTGGAAGGGTAAGGCAGTTGCCGAGCCGAAGAAGAAGAAGGCGGGCGACGAGAAGGAATGGGAGCGAGTGCTCGCGGCGCCGGACACGCGGGGGCGGCCTCGGAGGGGCATTCGTATTTCGAGAGGGCACACGGAGTCGGGGGAGCAGCCCCGGGGTGAGCGAGCGGTGGCGGGCGGAGCGAAGAGACTCGGCGGCAGCGGCCTCGTCGGTCGGGCGAGAGGGCACCGGACCACGGAGCGATCGGAGACACCACCCTCACCGGCCGAGGTCCGTACCTCGGACACGCGGTGGTCACACACGGCCACGCCCGACACCGCGACGGGAGGAGAGGGCCGCGAGAGGAGCTCACACACACACACACAGAGAGAGAGAGAGAGAGAGAGCGGGCTCTAGACCCCCCGGCTCCCCGAGAGGTCCACGAGCGAGAGGCATTCGGAGTTTATGTCCGTGACCTCCATCACTTGCGGGGCCGAAGATCCGGCGGTTGAGGAGTGTGCCGGAGGACCGGTGGTTCCCCGGGGCCGAGAGAGGAGTGTGACCCCCGGTTCGGGACGATTCTCCGAGAGAGCTTCTATGCCTCCTATACTCACGAAGAGGGTCTCAACTCGGCCCGGCACCGTATGCTACGGTTCATAGCTTTGAGGGCGGTGCGGTAGCGGAGAGGCGATACTCCCTTTCTTTGACTACCGGCGGGGACTCGGTGGACTTAGTGACTCGAGAGATCACGTTACGTCCCCGACCGGGTGAGAGTTTTCTACGCCACCGTCTACGTCGACGCCGACCGGGTCGCTATCGGGTTCATGTTCATGGGTCGGCGGCGGCTTACTCGAGAGGGGATAGCGAGCTACTTCGGGTGGATCTACACGACGACTCTATCCACTACCGGCATACCCCGATGTCGAGCCTCCTCGTTGTGCACACTCACCTATTTTACCTTCCGACGAGGAGATCGACTTTTGTTCCGACCCACCGTTCCTCCCCGGTATACCCGGGACACGGACCATCTAATCCGTGAGGCGTACGTCGTTCACTACACTCTCCGAGGTACGTGCTCTATAGGATGGGGAACGCGAGTCGTTGAGCGGGGGGTGTAGCAGTGGCTCCTGATGTACGTGATGGCGAAGCGCCCCTTTGACCTCGTGGATATCATGCTAGCTGAGATCGAGGATGCTATTATGGATGGCATGGGGATGACACGATAGCAGCCCTTCGCTCACTGGATCAGTTGGCTGCTTGTCCCGCTCGAGGCTCAGAGGTACGTTGGGATGCTTGAGGCATCGAAGTTCGTGTTCCCGACCTACCGGCCTCCGATGTCAGGTGACAGGAGGAGAGGCCCGAGAGGCATGAGGAGAGTTGATGAGACACTTCAGGCTCGGACAGCAGCAGAGGCAGCTATGGACGAGGCAGCACAACAGGATGCCACTCTTGCTACAGTCGAGGCACCTCTCCCTCAGTACTTTGCCACTGACGACGAGTCCTCCAGTGACGACGAGGAGTTCGTACCTGCTCCAGAGACAGAGCCAGTTTTCAGAGTCCGTCGGTCACACGACGACGAGGCAGGAGGCTCCACCTTGCCAGGCCAGAGAGAGGCTGAGTCACCAGTTCCCACGATCACAACCGCTCAGGTGACCCGGCCCGGACCGGATCACCTCACTACTCTCGGCTATGGTGCTCAGACTCGGGCGACCCTCCGGGTACGGCGGCGGATGCGGGCTCGGTTCCGGCGGTACCGGGGAGTCGCGGCGGGTGATCCTCGAGGGGATCGCGTCAACGCCAGGAGGCTCGAGGCGGCGGATGCTACAGCACCAGATGTTGACTTCCCAGATGTTCACGTTCATGTCTGGTTGCCTTGGTCAGCTCTTCCAGCAGTCGGGACTCCAGCTACCTCAGCCACCTACCACTGCCGAGCTACAGGCTGACCCGACAACTCCTCTTCCTCCAGCGGGTGGGTTCGTAAACATTCCCCTGTCGACTTTCCCACAGTCACCACTACTTCAGACAGGGGCGTTCGCGGTACCCCAGACGACTACACCACGGGATCTTTGTCACGTCCTCCTTCCCCGGCTCGGCTACGGATGACCACGCCTACGTCGTCTTAGCCGGTGTCTCCGCTTACCACGGGAGCACTCATCTTCGAGTCACCGGCTCGCACCACTCGCCCGACCCCACCGGCGTCTACACCACTTCCGACGTTCACTACGCCGAGGACGAGAGGGTTTGGGACAAGAGGACCACTACCTTCGAGCGATCACGGAGCGAGATCTCGGCGGCACTTGCCTCCGCACCGTTCCTCCCTGCTCCCGAGGCTACTACATCTCCCGCGTCCCCTCCGATTCCGACTTCGGGCACCGGGACGACTACGGCTCCTCCGGCCACGACCTCCTGCGGCTCCGGGATCTACCTCTCCCGGCTTGGTCTCTTCTCGGTGAGGAGGACGACGACGACGACGCTTCGGCTTCTCTGTGCGACCTTCGCGAGTCGTCTCCACTTCGCCGCCGGATCCTTCCTCTCCGCCTCAGGCTTAGTCTCCTTTTTGGTGCTTGTTGCCAAAGGGGGAGATAGATAGGGGGAGTAGAGATAGGGGGAGATAGGGGAGAGTGCAGGTTTTGGAGTTTTTGTAGCCTCTCTCGCTTTTGTGGTTTTTCATGATGGGACATGTATTTGGATCTTGTGTATGTCGATGGTTTACATGTCTACTCATGCTTGTGTGTTTACTTAATGCATGTGTGTTTACCGCTTATTCTATTTCATGCATTAGAAGTAGAGTTTATATGCTTTAAATTCAAATTTTCGTATATCTCTACTCGTGTTGTCATCTATCACCAAAAAGGGGGAGATTGTAGCGATCTAGGCCCTTTTGCACCTTTGGTAAGGGTGTGTTTCGGTGATAAATGACAACCATATGCTTGTGACTAACCTTTGTTTTGAAGCGGATTTCTATTTGTCACGGGTATTGAATGGAATGAGACCCCTCAATTTGAATTAATGGGCTCAATTTGGTCGAAGACTCGCAAGGCTAAGGACTTCGTTAGTTCCAAGTGTCGCAAAGGAGATGAAGGACACTTGGATTACTAGTTTGTAGTTTCGATTGTACTATTAAGAGGGGTTCGTACACTAGTAGCTTGACCATGCACTCAAAAGCCATAATTTATGCACACTCAAGTTCCTTGGATCCTATCTAGCTCAGAGAGTTCATGGAAGCAAGGTTGAAGCAAAAGAATCGACGGAAAACTCAAAGGCGCTGAATTGGATGAGTTGAAATCAATTTCATAGCGTCGGATGATCCGACGCCCAAGTTTTAACACGCGTTGGATGAGTTCTGTAGCCAACTGGTTCAAAATGGACCGTCGGATGAACCGAAAGTACAGGCATCGGTTCATCCGACGCCTTAGGGTTTGGCTACAGTTCCGGTCAAGGATGCGGGCTCAAGCATCGGACGATCCGACGCCTTGACCATCGGTTCATCGACGGGTGCATTTAAATTCAACGAGAGACGCGCCAAGACACTTCGCCGGCACGGATGATCCGACGCTTGGATGGTGTTTACGGCGGTTCATCCAGACGGTTTGTTTCAAATCATACGGTGCCGCCCCGAGTGGGGTGCCTTTAGCACTGATGATCCGACGGGGCGTCGGTGTATAGTGTCGGTGCATTGTACGGGTTTCTTGGTTCAATGGCTATATTGGGCGCTATGAGTGACCGGAAGATCCGACGAGTTAGCGGGGCACCATCGGTTCATCCGACGGTACAACTTTTTCGGGGGGACTTTTCCAACGGCTAGCCACCTTTGCTAGGCCTATATATAAGCCCCCCTGCCTCTCTAGAGCTGCCTTTGCCACTGCGAAGATCTCTGCGGCCTAGGAGAGAAGGAGAGTGTGTTCTTGCCTATTGGGATTTCTCTTCCTCTTCATTGAGGTGTTCTTTCTTAGTGAGCAAGAGTTTCAAGGTGCATCCATGGCTTAGGCGAGTGCTCGGGTCAAGTGAAGGTTTGCGGGCTTGTTACTCTTGGAGTTTGACGGCTCCTAGACGGTCTAGGTGACTTGGGGGTTCTTGGTGAGCTCTTGGAGATTGTGGGAGCCTCAAGACAAGCTTGGTGTACACGGTTCGAGACCCACCGTTCCGGAGATGGAGAACGGGTACTCTTAGTGAGCACTTGTGTCTTAGTGACTCAAGGGGGAGCGATACTCTAAGTGAGTGCTCCAACGTGGACTAGGGGGAAGCGTCAACTTCTCGATACCACGGAAAAAAATCCGGTCACCTCTTGTCCATCTTGTTTACTTCTAGCACTTACTTTCGGCATTTTAATTCAGCTCTCAAGTTTCTTTGTCTTTGTTCTAGCTTGCTTCGCTTGTGTGCTTCGTAACTTGCCTAGGTTGTCATATTGCCTCCTAGTGTGATATTTGCTAAGGAAACTTGTGTTAGTGTGCTCTAGAAGTAGGGAAGAACCTTTTTAGTATGGGCAACACTAGTTGATAGGTTAAGGTTTTCGTTTTTGCATTAGACCTTGAAAATAAGTCCCATATTCAACCCCCCTTCTATGTGACTAGATCCTACAAAGGGACAAGGCAATCTCAATCCATTACCTAATCAAAACCATGTTTGCATTTTTTCAATACCGCAATCTATCGATTACCACACAATTGGAAAAGAGAAACTTCATTTTTATTCGATTTCATCATCCACACGGAAGTTCAATACATTGGAGGCACAATTGCCATTGCAGCAAAAAGGCATTGCCATTACATAGATTAGAGCATACCACAAGCTTATCGGGAGCCATTGCCATTGCAAGAAGGAGGCATTGCGGACTCCATGGGAAACCATCGCTTCGCGAGCAACACCGTCTAGTTTCGGTTGCAAGGACTCCCTGAGGTTGTCCATGATTTTAAGCAACTCGGACAACGAGTTGCTCTGTAATAGGCTAGATTGCCACCCGGGGAGCGCAAGCGCTTGCGGATCCCGCACCTGCGTATTCGAGTCCGAGGAGTTAGAACAATAAAGAGGCTATGGTGAGCAAAGATACGGCGGCGAAACTTCTCCGCCCACATCGGCAACACCGACCCGGGTCGTTCTTCTCGCCCGTAGGAGCTCGAGGCTCGGCGGCCGGCTCATCGGATTCGGCGGCTCCACCTCGAGGACATCCCGCCGAACATCTCCCCGCCATCCACGGGGGCGGTGGCGTGGGGGCGACGGAGGGGACGGTGTGGGGCGCGACGAAGGTACGACGTGGGGGCCGGGCAACGGAGAGTCATCGGCACGGGGCTGGAATTAGGGTGGGGGAGGCCGGCGTGACGACTTTGGGCTAGTTCGTTTCCACGGGATTGGATCCGGTCGGAATTGATAAATATAAGGCCTCATTCGTTTCCACGGGATCAATTCCGATCGGAATGGATAAATACAACAAGAAAATCATGATAGTTACTATAAGAGATCCGGTTTTATTCCGGGTCGAAAATTAATTTGCTCATGATAGGTACACAAAAAGCTCGGAATCAATCCACTCGTCAAGAGGTGTGGAACCAATCCGGCTCTACGGTCTCTTGTTCTACCTATCATGATTGGTAAATTAATTTTCGATCCAGAATAAATCTGAGTCCATATCATAATTTTTTTCATACATTTATTATTCCGGCCGGATTGAATCCCACGGAAGCGAACAAGCCCTAACAAGAAAATTATGATAGGTTTGCTATAAGGGATCCGGATTTATTCGGGTGGAAACCAATTTACTCATGATATGAACATCAAGAGACTCGGAATTAATCCACTATTCAAGAGGTGTGGAATCAATCCGGCTCTTTGGTTCCTTGTTATGCTTATCATGATGAGTAAATTAGTTCTCGAACCGAAATAAATCCGGGTCTCTATATTATCTATATTGATTTTTCTATAGTATTTGTCATTTCCGTCGGATTGAATCCCGTGGAAATGAACTAGTGGCACGGGGTTGGGATAAGGGTTGGGATTTCTTGAAAATGCGGGGGCCGGGATTTGAGTCGGGGAGCCGCGAGTTTTTTTTTAAAAAAGTACGGGGGAGGCGAAGGGGGCTAGCGGGTGGTTCATTGAAAAATGTGCCGGCTCTATCGTAGTTCGTCGGATATAGATCCAATGCCCCCGATCGGAGTTTCCATAGTTTTCACGGGTGGGCTGGTTTCCTCGCGTATCGGTGGAAACCAGCCCAACTCGTGGAAACTATGCAAGCTCCGATCAAGACCACCGGATTTAGATCGGATGGCCGCGGAGAGACCTCGGGTCATTTTGCACACCGCTTCCTCTCCCGGTCGACCCAGACGGTGGAGTCAGGCAAGGAGAAGAAGGCGCGGTCAGGCAAGGACAAGAAATAGAAGAAGAATGGCAAGGACGAGGGCGCCTTCGACGAAACGACGACGACGGCCGCGACGGAGGCCTCATACACATTAGCTCTGCAACGCGGCCATTGGTGTTGACTACATCCCATGCCTGGACAACGAGGTAGCCATCAGGAAGCTCAAGAGTGACAAGCACGAGCACCGGGAGCTGCATTGCCCCGCGCGATGCGTCGACATGCCTGTTGCCTGCTGCCGTGGACAGAGGGTTGCCGGCAGCCGATCCCGTGGCCGTACAGCCGCAACTAGATCTAGTCCGGCGAGCACCTGACGTTCCCCGGCGGCCGCATGCAGTTCAAGCACGGAGCACTCCACTATATCAAGGTGACAGAGGATGCGCTCCCGGAGGTGGCGTGGGGGCGGCGCAGATGCGTGGTGCTCGACGTCAGCTGCGGTGTCGCCAGCTTCGGCGGGTTCCTGTTTGACAAGGACGTGTTGACCATGTCGTTCACGCCCAAGGGCGAGCACGAGGCGCAGGTGCAATTCGCGCCGGAGCGCAGCATCCCGGCCGTCTCCGCCGTCATGGGCACCAAGCGCCTCCCCTTCCCCAGCAATGTCTTCGACCTCATCCACTGCGCGTAGGGATTGGCCGCCGGCCGCCCCATGGATTTCACGTCGGCGACCTCCTGGAGAGTCCCTCCGCGACGTATTGGCCTCCGGAGGGGGCTGGTGGGCGCTGGAGTGCATGGCGTCCGGCCGTCGGAGCCCACACGAATGAGTCATGGCCGGCGGCGACAATCACGGGTGGCCGCGACGGAAAAACGAAACGTCGGCGGAGTCGCGTGTGGTATACGAGCGGACCTGCGCCGCGGGGATGAGGGAAGGGGGTATTTTGCAAAACTGTATATATTAGAAGCGGCCTGGCGGGCGTCTGTTTGCAAAATGATCTAAGGTCTCTCCGCGGCCATCAGATCCAGATCTGGTGGTCCTGATCGGAGTTTGCATAGTTTCCACAGGTGGACTAGTTTCCACCGATACGCTTCCTATACTAGTGGCGAAAAGGTAGCCGCATATTGTATTTCCGGATTAGTACTAAAAGCTATAATATAGTATGTTTACGAGATTTAGCCTAGAAAATATTTTTGACTAAACATTTGAGTTACTCTATCTCCCATCCATGGCCGTAATAGTCAATGTGTTCTTGTCTCATTTGCTCCATATCACAATTTCTTTGTGCAAAATATGCAGGGTGATTTGGCGGCGGTAGTGTTGTGCATCCATTCTCCAAATTGAACACAAGCGAAGACATGAATGGTCTATCTTCGGGATTTTCCGTACACGAGAAGCCCCATATGGATGCAAAGTGATCTTCATCTCGGTAGGCAATTCTCGACAATACGCTTGTCGATCAAATCTCTTGCCTTCCCCTCCTTCCAAAGATTCCATGCCGGAAACAATCATGTCACTCATTGAGATCGTATAACACTAAACAGTTAAACCATTAATCTATGATACTCCCGGCCGGTGACTCCCTCACACTAGCGAGAGGCCACCGCGGGGGTTCGAACCCGGGTTGCTTGACCGAGATTGAGCTCGGCTAGCCACCCAGAATCCCCCTACCCAATATTTGCTTACATAGACTATTAGGTTTGTGTAATTTGGGATGAGATCAACGGAGCTTATTTTTATACCACTTACAACCTCCAACGGTAACACGCCAAAGCTATAGACATCGAGATTTTATGGAGAAAATGCCCTCCATTGCATACTCGGGAGCCATGTAACCATTGGTGAAGACATTTCATTTGCAAATATTACAAAAAGAATTTGGTACAATCATATATACTCATATATTAACTTTTGATTAATAGTACTTACTATGTCCCAACAACTCGTCTTGTATTTGCATTTTCCTGGTTGTCACTAAAGATCCTTGCCATACCAAAGTCCGCTATCTTAGGTCTCATCTCTCGCATCTAGCAAAACATTACTAGGTTTTAGATCCTCGTGAACTATAGTCGGTCTTGAATCATGGTGGAGGTACAAAAGTCCCCTAGCAATTCCTTTGATAATCTTGAACCTTATTGGCCAATCAAGCGTTCCATTTCTTTCACATTGTACAAGGAATAACTATGTCATGTATATATATGAAAAATGAAAATATATAACTCCTCGGCTATGTAGTGCACGAATTGAACATACCGAAAAGGACAAACATCCAAACTTTTATTGGGCAAGTACTCATAAATTAGCAACCTTTCATCTCCCTCAACACAAAGCACCCAAGTAGTCGAACCAAGTTTCGTGTTGTAGTTTGGCAATTAGAACAACTTCATTTCTAAACTCATGAATTCCTTGGTCCGAGTCCCTACTAAATCTTTTGATAGCAACCTCTTGACCACCTTCTAGTGTCACCTTTGTAGTTATTAAATAAAAAGTAAGCTTGTGATATGTGTAATGCGGATACTTGATTGAATAATCAAGGGTAAATTGCATAACCGCCCTTGTTTTCAAGTCTAACCGCACGGTTGCCCCTCTTTTTTCGACTTTGCACGTTTGCCCCTCGTTTTTTGAATCCTAGCATCCGGTATGCCCTCGTTTCGTGAAGCCCGATTAACACCGTTAACGGACAGTGAAAGAGACACAAATACCCCTAGCCGGTTTTTGCAAAACTACCCTCATTTTGAAAGGATACAAGTAAATAACAACATAAACTTTAGTTTAAAATACCAAACTATCATATTTTTAAGGGCGGGCGGCGGGATTCGGATATAATGATATAGCTTATATTTTGGATGGAAAAAAGTACGGGGCATATTTAAGCATTTCACAATAACATCATAATATTTTGTCACGAATATATTAGGGAGCCATTAGCGACATACGAGTCACATGTTCAAGCCACATATTATCCAACCTTAAAACATAGAGGCAGGCCATCATCATTTGAAACACTACAAAATAGGTGAGTACACGTCCATGTCACATAATCCCTCCAATACAAGGCAAAACATGCCCGGATCACATGCAGACGATGTGCCTAAGCCACATTTAAGCACCAAAATAGGTCATTTCTAGGTGTTGAAGTATGCAGCAAGCCCTGAAGCACCCTTTCCTCTTCCTCTTCCTCTTCCTCTTCCTCTTCCTCTACCCCTTCCTGTTGGTGGTGTTTCCCCTTCAATATGGCTTGGACTCGCACTTCAAAACATTAGAGTAAAAAATGTCTCAGTAACTATTGCAACCATCTTGCATAAGAATCTGTACAGTTTAGAAGGAATGCATCACTTACTTGGATGATGTACTGGTACCTCTACCTCTACCTCTGCCTCTACCTCTACCTCTACCTCTACCTCTCCCCACCACATTAGGCCTTGTTGATGAAGCACCTGCAGCACTAGGATCATTGTTAGAAGACAAGCGCATCCTTTTTTGTGTAGCAGTAGGGCCTCGTTGGCACGTCTTGGCTATATGGCCTAGTTCCAGGCATTCTGAGCACCTCTTTTGCTTTGTACTGTCCGGTTCATCCGATGCCTTGATCCTAGATTTCCTCGGTCTCCCAGTGCTTTCTTCTCAATATTGGCTTCTTGATTTTGTAATCTAGATCAGCACGTGGCCAAAATTGCTTTGATGTCATTGGATTGAACACACCAGAATAAGTCTTTTTGAACTTGTCAACAGAGAAGTATTCATCAACATAGTCTTCCATGTGCACCTCTCTACTAAGTTTTGCAATGAAGGCTAAAGCATGTCTACAGGGTTTTCCACTAACTTGCCAAGCCCTGCAGCTGCATGTTTTCAACTCCAAGTTGACTGCATACCTAAAAAATGCTCCCCGATTTGGTAGGTGCACTTACTTCGACGAGTTGCCATGCCCACACCTTAATATCTCACGAGTCCTTGATAGCTTTGCTTTGAGCCGTCGGACTGTTGGGGGGTTATCCGAAAAGTTCGGATGAGCGCCCAAACACAAGTGAGAGTTCTTAACACGTTCAAGTTCAAGTTCAATGTCGGAGCGCAAAGAGACCGTGTTTCCCTCGCAAGTAGCACAAGTTCCAAAAAGTCCGAATCCGTTTACACGTGCCCTTGCGCCCCCTTTTATAGGGAGACGAAGGGACTTTTACATACCGATAACACCCTTAGCCTCGGAGAATATTCCTAGTGTGAACGCATACGGGATTGTCTTTTTCGTCTAACATATTTACAAATCGCCACTAGTTCACACTCTAAACCCGGACTTTTTGGGACAACAACTTTGACTTTGCTTCTCTCCCGGTTCGTGAATGTCTTCGCGTGAAACTCCCGAACCGGGTCTTCGGCCCTGATTCCCGAGTTGGCCTTCGCTTTTCCGCCGGGTTCGCGCATGTCCACGCGCCCGACTCCCGAACTCGGCCCTCAACAGATTCTCGAATCGGCCGTTCTCCGAAGTTCGGGCCATCGACGAGTTCGAGATTCCGGGCTTCCGCATGTTCGTGACTCCACTTCTTCACCGAATCAAGATTCTCGAACTTTGTGTCGGGGGACGACCCCTAGGGGTCCCCTTTAACAAACTCGGGTAATCCCCACTTAAAACCCGCAACAAAGCTAAAGCCAAACACGCCTTACTTAACCATGCAGGACATGGCCCACGCCACGAAGGCCCCAGCGGCCCACCAGGCGGCCCACTCGAAGACCCCCTCGAATAGGTTTCGCCTCGCTCGAGGATGCGCGCCTCCCTCGGGCGGGCTCCGCCCCGTTCGAGGGGATGCGCCTCCCTCGAGCGGGCTCCGCCTCGCTCGAGGGTCCGCCCCGCCCTCGAACGGGGTCCGCCTCGCTCGAGGGCACCCCGCACGCGCGCGCCTCGCTCCCGTACGCGGGCATTAAAGGCCCCGACATCGGCGGGGCGGCGCCATCATGCGCCCGGGGGCTCGCGCCCCGTGCCGCCGCACCAACTCCCCGAGAGGGAGCCCATCCCCACCACCGTAGGGGGGACCGTGCGGCGCGGCCGGTGCTAGTCCCGTGACGCCGTGCCGCCCGCTCCGTACGGCTAACGCGCCGAGCCCCTCGAAAGGGGGGTCGGCCGCACCCTCGATTCGCTTTCTTGTGACCCTGCAGGGTTAGGTGGAGGCGCTAGGCCGGTGGGATGCCATCCCTGCCACTGTTAACGGTATGGCTACCGCCCCCGCGCGTACGGGCACACGCCAGGCGCTGTGGCAACAACTCCAGCACTGTGGAGCGTGCGGGAACGGGACACCACCTTACCTGCCGCTGTGCCTCGTACGGACCGACGTCGCAACTCCCTTGAGCCTATCCGAAGACATCGCGGCCCGTCCGCCGCCCTACTACCCTCGAGGCCGCCCTGCTCGGGTACAAGATACGCCATGATGGCCGGATCGCCGCAAGGATCGCCGGGTGGCCGCCTACTCTACAAAGATAGCACGTCACGCTCCCTCACGTAACTAAATAGCGTGGCGCGCATGTGATTCGCTCTCTCCTTGGTCTATAAAAGGAGGACGAACCCCCTTGCCACGGGGGACACACGGACACAACACACGACATGAACAACGGAACCTAGCGAATACAACACGAGACAGCCGCGCCACGCACTTGCTCTCCAATTCTCCCACAATATCTTCACCACTACACCAGGGACTTGGGAGCCACGCTTCCTCTCCTGACTTGCTTGTAGCAGCCCCACTACAGGCACCCCCGGTGCTGAGCAATATAGTGCCTTGAGCACACTACTGCTGGACGTGCGGCCCCCTCGGCCGGAACCAGGATAAACTTTGTGTCTTCTATTGCTTAGCATCAACCATTGAGGGATAGACCTCGGCGCTTATTACTGGTTAGTGTCGGGACCACATTCTGCACCGACAGTTGGCGCCCACCGTGGGGCAATCTGAGCGCCTAAGGTCAATCCATCAACTCCCTCCATGGTGATCCGCACTGAGTACCGTGGTACACGCTGACCGCATGGGCGGCTCGGACCCCCTCCCCGCCGGGTTCGAAATCCGGTTCGGGGCTCGAACTTTCGGGCCACGGGGAACGGCCGCCTCATGCGCCTCACCAACCGTGAGGAGCTCCGCGCGCGGCGCCGGGCCGGGTCCACTACGGCCCCCGCCGCGCGCACCACCACGGCGCGCGGACGCCCGCCGGCGCGGACGCCGCGGGCCCGTCGACGCCACGACACCGCCGCCGCCCGGTCGGCGTTCGCGCCGGGCACGGTGCCGAGCGACGGCAGCCGAGCGCGCCGCCTCTCGCCGCATCGCGCCCACCATCACGGCAACCGTCACCCCGCCGGGACGGCGCATGGTCTCCCGACCGCGCTTTCCCCATGAGGGGCCGCGCGGCGCCACGACGGCCTACAACGCCAACGTCAACACCACGATGCGCGGGGTCCCCCCCCCGGCCGCCACATCTTCATCGCCGGGATCCCGGCACCTCGGCGGGTGACGAATCGTCCCTAGGCTCCCTTGACGCGCCGCCACCCGCTAACCTCCACGGGTACACGGAGTGGGACTTCTCCGGCGTGCGCGACCCGGTCATGTTCGGGGGCGTTTCCTTGACGCCACCGGACTCCGGTTCGGTCGCTCCGACGACTCCGGCACCGGGAGCTACGACCCCGCACGGGGAGTGCTGTGTCGTCATTGCCAACGACCCGGCCGAACGCCACCGGCCGCGGCGCCGGGAGACGGGGGAGGTCACGCCTGCCCCAGGGATCGCTCCGCGCCTGGCCGCGGGGCCAAGCACTCCTGCTGGGGCCGACGCCGACGCGCAGCTAGCCCAAGCCCGTGAGCTCGAGGCTAAGCTGGCGGAGGAGTACCGAACGGTGCGGCTGCTCCGTGCCTCGATGGCAGGGGAAGCCTCCGCGCGCGGCGAACGCGCGCGGGAGCTGGGCAGACAGGCCCGCGACCGCATCAACGCCGACTTTAACGTCGACAACCCCGACGCACCTCCGCGGGCAAGCCAAAAGCTCATTGCCGCCGCGACGCTGCTGAGGGCTATGCCGGCACCCTCGACCCCTGAGGCGCGGAACCTGCAACGCGAGGTGCAGGTTCTCATCGAGCAAGCGGCGGTCCCGGCGGCCGAAAGCTCGGCGTCACGCATTCGCCAACGAGGGGGGATGCGCGGGACGACGAGCCGCACGGGGGGGCGAACCCTCGGTCCATGCGAGGAGAAGCGGCGGGGCGACCCGCCAACTCGGGACACGCGCCGGCCAAGGAGCGGCTCCTTGACACGCGCGCAGACGCCGGACGGTGACGCCCGCAACGTCATCAACGCCCGCCTCACGAGCGGGGGCGGATGCGCGAGCGGCGGTAGGCTACCACCCTCGACGGGGTGGACGCTACGACAGCGACGAGGACCGCTCTCCGACGCCGGAGCCCCCGGGGACCCGTGTGTTCAGCCGGGAGATCCGCGCGGCGGCCTTCCCCCAGCGCTTCCGCCAGCCCTCGACCATCGTCAAGTACAACGGGGAGACGGATCCCCGCGTGTGGCTCAACGACTACCCCCTCGGCGTGCCGCCCGGGCGGGGCCACCGGCGACGAGGTCATCATCCGCAACTTGCCCCCTCGCACCTCGGTGATGCGGCCGGACATGGCTCGAGCACCTGCCCGCCAGCCAGATCCACAACTGGGACGATCTGGTCCGCACGTTCGTGGGCAATTTCCCGGGGCACGTACGTACGCCCTATAAATTCCTCGGGATCCGTGCTCCCGCACCCGAAGCCGGGGCGAGTCGCCGCGGGACTTCATACGGCGCTTCTCCAAGCGCGCGTACGGAGCTCCCCGGCGTGGCGCAATCCGAGATTGTGCACGCCTTCCTCGAGGGCACCACATGCGGGACCTCGTACGAGAGCCGGGCGCAGCCCGCCCACGGACACCAACGAGCCGTTCGACATCGCCACCGCCTTCGCCTCGGAGAGAGGAGGCCGTGGGGGCGATCTTTGACGGCAAGAAGGGCAAGCGCTCGGACGATGCGCCCGGGAGGGCAGCAAGCCCGGGGAGCCCTACCGCAAGGACAAGCGGGGCAAGAAGGGGAAAGAAGCCGCGCCGCAAGGCGCGCGATCGGGGGGTGCGACGGCGATGATGCCGAGGCTCTTGTCGTTGACCCGGCTCGATGGGGCCCTCGACCGGCCCCTCGAGGTCCGGGGTGTTTGATGACATGCCGAAAAAGCCATGTCCTTACCACAAAACCCCAAAGAAACCACACCCTTGAGCAAAGGCGACATGCTCAAGAAGTTCTATGGCCGCGCCACCGCGAAGGAAGCGGAGGCCAAGAAAGACCGAGGAGATGGCGACGCCGGCGGCTTCCCCGCCGTGGAGAACGTGTTCCTCATATTTGGGGGACCCACCGTCGACATGTCGACCCGCCGGCCGCAAGCGGGAACGGCACGAAGTCCTCGCCGCGGAGAAGGCGCCTCCCTCCTTCCTCAGCCGGTCGGAGGACGCCATCACCTTCGACCGGGAAGACCATCCGAACCGCATCCCCAACCCGGCCGCACCCGTTGGTGGTCGACCCAATCATTGGGAACGCGCGGTTCTCAAAAGTCTTGATGGACCGGAGGCAGCAGCCCTCAACATCCTCTACGCGCATACGCCGCGCTTGCCGGGGATCGGGTTGGACCGAGCCGCGCCCGGGCACGAAGCCGTTCCATGGCGTCGCGCCCGGCAAGCGGGTCCGGCCCTCGGGCGGATCGACTGCCGGTTTGGTTCGGCACCGTGAAGAATTTCCGCAAGGAAACGTTCACCTTCGAGGTGGTGGGGTTCAAGGGCGCCTACCATGCCATACTTGGGCGGCCTGCTACGCCAAATTCATGGTGGTCCCCAACTACACCTACTTGAAGATGAAGATGCCAGGACCAAACGGCGTCATCACCGTAGGCTCGTCCATCGAGCACGCATTCGACTGCGACGTCGAGTGCGTAGAGCACGCAGAAGCACTGGCGCTGGATGAAGCGGCGGTGTCCCACTCGGAGAAGATGGTCAACGAGGACCTCGACTCCGCCTCCAAGCACACCGGCAACTTCGAGGCCGCGGAGCAGACCAAGGAGGTACCCCTCGACCCCGCGACCCCCGAGGGCAAGGCGTTGAGGGTCAGCTCCACCCTCGATCCCAAATAGGAAGTGGTGCTTGTCGACTTCCTCTGTGCCAACGCCGACATCTTTGCGTGGAGCCCCTCGGATATGCCAGGCATCCCGAGGGAGGTCGCCGAGCACTCCCTTGACATCCTGCCTCACGCCCGCGCCGTGCAACAACAGCTCCGCCGCTTCGACGAGGAGCGGCGATGGGCTATCGGAGCGGAGCTGCGGAAGCTTCTCGAGGCCGGGTTCATCAAGGAGGTGTTCCACCCTACGTGGCTAGCAAACCCTGTACTTGTAAAGAAAAAGAACGGGAAATGGCGGATGTGTATAGACTACACTAGTCTCAATAAAGCATGTCCTAAAGTTCCCTTTCCTTTGCCACGTATTGATCAAATCGTTGATTCAACGGCTGGGTGTGAATTACTTTGCTTCCTTGATGCCTACTCCGGGTATCATCAAATAAAGATGAAGGAGTCCGACCAGCTTGCGACTTCGTTCATCACGCCGTTCGGGATGTTCTGTTACGTCACGATGTCGTTTGGCCTCCGAAACGCAGGTGCGACGTATCAACGCTGCATGCAACACGTTTTCGGAGATCACATCAGGCGGACGGTCGAGGCGTATGTGGATAACATCGTCGTGAAAACCAGGAAGGCGGACGACCTGGTTGGCGACCTTGGCATCGCGTTCGGCTGCCTACGGGCCAATGGGGTCAAATTAAACCTCGAAAAGTGTGTCTTTGGAGTGCCACGAGGCATGCTCCCGGGATACATCATCTCCCAACGGGGAATCGAGGCCAACCCCGAGAAAGTTGCGGCCCTCGAACGAATGGGCCCGATCCGGGACCTCAAAGAAGTGCGAAGGTGCCGGGGGTGCCTTGCCGCCTTGAGCCGCTTCATCTCGCGGCTCGGCGAGAAGGGCCTCGCCCCTCTATCGCCCCCTCAAGAAGCACGAGCGCTTCTCCTGGACCGCCGAGGCCCAGGATGCGCTCGACAAGCTGAAGGCATCCTTAACGCATGCCCCGATCCTCACGCCGCCGCGCAGATGGCGAACCCCTGCAGCTCTACGTGGCCGCAACCACCCAGGTGGTCAGCGCCGTGATCGTGGTGGAGCGCACGGAGGAAGGGCACGCCCTGCCGGTCCAGCGGCCGGTCTACTACATCAGCGAGGTCCTGTCTGACACCAAGACGCGCTACCCTCGGGTTCGAAGCCGCCGTACGCGGTAGTCCTCACGCGGCGCAAGCTCCGCCATTACTTCGAGGCCCACCCCGTCACGGTGGTCTCCTCCTTCCCGCTAGGGGAGATCATCCGTAATCCCGACGCGGCGGGCAGGATCCCCAAGTGGTCCGTGGAGCTGATGGGCGAGACGCTCGCCTACGCCCCGCGCAAGGCCATCAAGTCCCGATCCCGGCGGATTTCGTCGGCCGAGTGGACGAATACGACCGCCGCCGCCGCGGCATCCGGGCAGAGGCCGGACTGCGTACTTCGACGGCTCGGTGATGAAAACAGGGGCTGGCGCGGGCCTGCTCTTTGTGTCACCCCTCGGGGAGCACATGCGGTACACTATGCGCCTCCACTTCCCCGCGTCGAACAACATGGCTGAGTACGAGGCCCTCCTCTGCGGCCTCAAGATCGCCATTGAGTTAGGCGTCAAGCGCCTCGACGTGAGGGGAGACTCGCAGCTCGTGATCGACCAAGTCATGAAGAACGCGAGCCGCCATGACGACAAGATGGAGGCGTATCGCAAGGCCGTGCGAGCCCTCGAGGACAAGTTCTACGGCATCGAGCTCAATCACGTGCCCCGCCGGTACAACGAGGAAGCGGACGAGTTGGCCAAAATCGCGTCCGGCGGATCACGGTCCCCCCCGAATGTTTTTGCCCGCGATATCGCTCGGCCCCTCGGTCGTCCTCGAGCCTCACCCCTCGAGCCACGCGGAGAACCCTTGGGGGCTCCCTCGAATCCGGCGGGTGCGGAGCCCATGGATGAGGACCCCTCGAACGAGGCATACGTGCTCTCCCTTCTCGAGGGGTATGGCGCCTATGGGGCGGATGTGATGGATATCGAGCCGCCCCCCGTCAAAGCCGAGCGGCGTGACAAGTATGTGGCTCCGGATGGCCCGAGGGGAACTCCCCACGGACGGGCCGCGGCCAGGCGCATCGCCGGGATGGCCAAATCCTTTTCCCTCGTCAACGGCGAGCCGTACAAGCGCGCCGCCTGCGGCATCTTGCGGCGGTGCGTGCCCATCCCCGAGGGACGCGAGCTCCTACGGGACATCCACGGCGGAATCTCGTGGCCATCACGCCGCGCCTCGTACCCTCGTTGGCAACGCTTTCCGCCGGGGCTTTTGCGGCCACCGCGGTCGCGGACGCCGCCGAGATTGTACGCACCGCGAAGGGTGCCGGTTCTACGCCCGCAAGACCAACCTTCCCGCTCATGTCCCGGACCATCCCCATAACATGGTCGTTCGCCGTGTGGGGGGCCGGACATCGTCGGGCCCCTCGCGTAAGGCGCCGGGGGCTTCACCCACTTGTTGGTCGCGATCGACAAGTTCTCCAAGTGGGTGGAGGTGTGCCCCATTACGAATCTCGGGGCGGAGCAAGCGGTGACGTTCTTCACCGACATCGTCCATCGCTTTGGAGTGCCAAACTCCATTATCACCGACAACGGGTCCCGGATCACGGGCGGGAAATTCTTGGAGTTACGCGACAAGTTCCACATCCGTGTGGATCGGGCGATTGTGGCACACCCGCGACCAACGGCCAAGTAGAGCGTGCCAACGGCATGATCTTACAAGGCCTTAAGCCTAGAATTTTCGACCAGCTAAACAAATCTGGCCGGAAATGGCTCCAAGAGTTACCAGCAGTCGTGTGGAGCCTAAGGACCACCCCAAGCAGAGCCACCGGGTTCACCCCGTTTTTCCTAGTCCATGGCGCGGAGGCCGTCCTCCCCACGGACCTAGAATACGGGTCGCCCAGGGTTCGAGGCTACGACGAAGATGCCAACCAGCGAGCCCGCGAGGACTCGCTGGACCAGCTAGACGAAGCACGCCTCGTGGCCTTGATGCACTCCGCAAGGTATCAACAGTCCCTCAGGCGCTACCAAGCACGCAAGATACGCCGACGGGACTTCAGCGAGGGGGATTTGGTCCTAAGGCTACGCCAAGACAACCGAGGACGCCACAAGCTATCGCCTCCATGGGAGGGACCCTACGTCGTGGTGAAGGTACTCAAGCCCGGCACGTACAAGCTGGCCAACGAGGACGCTGAAGAACTCACAAACGCTTGGAACATCCAACAGCTACGTCGCTTCTACCCCTAGCCAGGATTTCCAAGTACTTTGTTGTAAAAATCACATGACCAACGCCCCAGTTGGTGACAACTATGTAAACGCCTTAAGTCTAATAAAAAGGGCAACTCGGCTTTCCCCTAAAACCCAAGTTACCCTCGGGGGCTACTGCGGGGGGCATCCCCCCCCCCCAAAATGGTCCCATTTTCGCGCAAAAACGAAGCAACTCACACGCGCTAAGTTTGTTCTCTACTCCGGCCTCGAGCAACGATTCGAACAGGGCGCAGGCAGCCTAGCGGAAGGAGCGCGCGAGCCAGAGATAGCCCACGCCGCGAGGATACGGCCCTTCTCTCTCGCCTCCAACCCAGCAGGCCACCCGCGAAAATCGAACTCCCCTAACTAGAATCTACTCAGGAAGAAGGAGAAACAAAAAAGCGTAATAAACAAAAGACATCACTTTACATTGGCAAATGTTTATGGCAAAAGTAACTTGTTTATTCACAAGGGCCGCACGGCCAGCATACTGATACATCAACAAAAAAAAATGGGCCTAGCGCCCACGGTCTTTAGGCGGGAGGAGCGACGGCGTCAACGGCGTCGGGAAGAGGAACTCCTCGAAGGCCTCGCCGAGTGTCCCGGCGGCGTCGGCGGCGAGCGCGTCCACACGCTCCATCGCCACCTCGTCCTCAACACCATCGGGGACGACGTAACCCTCCGCCAGCGCCTCGAAGTTGACCTCGTAGTGGGACCGTACCACTCCGAGGGCCTTCGGACGCCAAGATGCGGGCACCGGCGCATCCGTTCGGTGACATGGCCGCCAAAGGCGCGCGAGTGGGCGGCCGGCCGAGCTTCGCCCGCGCCTCGCCCTCCTCCACGGATCGGCGGGGTCTCGAGGGCCGCATCACGCAAATCCCGCGCCTCCTGCTCGGAGGAATTGTAGGAGGTCCGCAGCCGCCTCGGCCGCTCAACCGCGTGCCCCGGTGCGGTGCGCAAGCCCGGAGTTGCCGGACGAGAAAGAAGTCGAAAAAGAGTGCGAACCCTCTAAGAAAAACCCAACAACACGGAGAGTCAAACAGCGGCTCACCTTCGACTTGCTTCCTCTCCACCTCGAGGACGCGGTGCTCGGCCTCGACCGTCTGCTCGAGGCCCCGGACGGTCTCGCCCTGCTCCTGGAGGGCCAGCTCCTGGTTCGCGCTCGTAATACTGAGCACTATCAGCTCGCCCTCGACCTTGGAGAACTCGGTGTTCCGGTCCTCCAGCGACATCTGCGCCACCTCACGAGCAGCGTGCTCCCGCTCCAGGGCCGACCGAGCGTTGACGAGGGCGGCCTGCTCCTGCTGGAGCCGCCCCTCAGCTCCTTGACGGGCGGTGCGCTCCTGCAGGAGCTGCTCCTCAGCAACAGCGAGCGCCGCGACCTTGGCGTCGAGGGCGGCCTTCAAGTCGTCGGCCTCCTTGACCCTTTGCTCGAGCGCGCGCGCCCGCTCCTCAGCCTGACGCTGCTGCGCCTGCGCCCCCTCGAGCGACGAGCGGAGCCCCCGTTCTCGGCCGCGGACGCCGGCCACCTCCGCCTCCCAATTGGTCGCCGCCGTGCGCATCTTCTCCGGAGTCCGAGCGCGCTCGCCGCGGCCGCCTCATCACGGTCGATGAGGGCTGTGCAGACCCACCCGAGGCTAGAGGGACACGCCGGGTCTTGTCTTGTGCTCTCGTGGAGTTCATCGCGCAAGGCCATGGCCCGGTACGACAACCAGCCGTCCGGAGTCCTGAGGGCGTCGGCGAGCGCGTCGAAGGTGTCGCATCGCTCCCGGAGCTGGTGGAGCTCGGCGTTCACCCGATCGAAGGCGCCGTACTTGTCGCGGGCGCGGCGCTCGAGCTCCTGTCACCCACAAGTCAAAACCCGTAAGCACCATGCCGCAAGGATAAGCGCGCAGAAACAAGGAAAAAGGGAAGCAAGCAACGGCACCCCACCTGGAAGACACGCCACGCGGGGCCGCCGTGGACCCTCAGCGCCTCGTTCAACGCACGGTCGAGCGTGGCGCCGTGGCTGCGGAGCTCTCCCCACAACTCCTGCTCCCCCTGGGCATCGGCGAACGCGGGCGGATCACCGCAATCCCCTCCACTTGGGCGGAGTGGCCGCGCGGGAAGACGAGGCCTCGGTGCCATGCCCTCGGCCCCCCGCCACCATGTGGCCCTCGCGCCGCCTCACGAGGGCCCCCTCCCCGGGACTCCGGGAAGAGTGTGGGGAAGCTCGCCCACCGATCCCACCGGGCGGCGGGGAGTCGTCGTCCGGGGCCTCCACCACCACCGCCCCCGGGAGCCGCCGGCGGCGCGCCCTTGTGCCGCCTCCGCCCGCACCGCCGCTTGCGCCTCCGTAGCCGCGGGCGCCGACGCGGCGCCGCGGCCACCGCCTCCGGCCGCGCCTCCGCGACCATGGGTGCCCGTCCGCCCTCCTCAACCGCCGCCGCCCGCCCGCCTCTACCGCGGTCGGCGCCACGGACCACGCCGCCGTCGCGGCGCCCACCGTGGGCCGCATCTCCACCACGGCCCGCCGCCGCGGGCCGCGCCTCCGCCACGACCGGGCGCCCGCCGCTCTTCGACGATCGCCGGCCGCGCCGCGGCGGGGCGACCCGCCGGCCGAGGCCTCGAGGCCTCGACCGCGCCCCGAGCTCTCGCCCGCCGCCGCCGCCGTGCTCGCCCCCGCCCGCGGCGCCCTCGACGAGCGCCGCCGGGTGGGAACGAACGCGTCCGCCCTGAGCACCTTAGCCGGCGCGAGGGGAGGCACGGTTGGCACCACCCTGCACAAGCACAAGCAAAAAATCAGAACGCCTAGGCACCAAAAAACCGAACCCCGTAGAAGAGCGAGCCCCTTACCTCGAAGAGGAGAAGGTGCGCTTCCTTTTCCTCGAGGCCTCGGCGGATGAGGCCGGCGCGGCGGACGCGCCGGACGCCGCACCTCTTGACGTCTCCGCCGCGCGCGCGCGCTTGCGCGCGCGCGCCTGCGCGGCGCGCGCGGCACCTCCACGGCGCGCCGCCGCCCCCGTTGTCGATTGCTGGCGGCGGGCGCCGCCGCGCCCGCCCCGGCGATGCCGCCCTTGCCGCCGGAGCCGGCTCCGGCGGCGGGGGTGCGGGCTCCCACCTATTAGAGGGGCCCCCGCCCCCCGGTTCTTCCTCTTCGTCCTCCTCGGAGGACGAGTACTCCTCGGTCCCCGGCGAGGAGAGCCCCGCCTTCTCACGCCGCCGTACTCCTCGCTCCGCCGCTCGCGGCGCCCGCGGTGCCGCCTCGCGCGCTCCCTCTTGCGCGCCGCCCGCTCCCGCTCCCCCTGTTCTTTGCGCGCCGCCCGACCAAGCGCGGGGGGAGTCAGGGGTGGGCGGAACGGACTTCGCGGCACTGAAGTTCACCAACTGCATGCGAGAACGTCAAAAGCGCGTCAGGGGCCAGGGGCAACATTGAGAACAAAAACAGGCCCAAGAATCATACTCACCAGCGGGCCGGTGGGGAGCATGTCGAGGTCCCACGGGGACCGATCCCTGGCGCAGCATCCGGGTGTCGACGGCGTTCCGCGCCCGGGTAAGCGCATACCCCCGCTCGAGGGGGGTTGGGAGCATACGCGACCTCGCCAGCGCGACGGGGTCCGCCTCCTCTGTCATCTCGTAGATGCAGAGCGGCCTCTCCATCAGAGGCACAATCCGCCGGTGGTGGAGGAAGGCGAGGACGCCCGCAGCGGTCATCCCGCACGTCGCCAGGTTCTTCAGGGCGGCCAGGAGCGAGTCCAGCCGCCTCCGATGCTGGGGCGTGGACACCCCGTGGCCCCAGGAGTTGGGCTTCTCCCGGAGCACCAGACCAGTGTAGGCGGGGAGGCCGGGCTCCGCGTTGCGCAGGTAGAACCATCCCCGCTCCCAGCCGGCGTTGTTCGTCGTCATGGTGCAGGGGATGTAGTCGTCCTTGAACTGCGCCCGCAGGGCGAGCGACATCCCGCCGGCGCGCACCGCGCGGCGGGTCCTCTGCTCCGTCGTGGGCTGCGTGAAGAGCTCCACGCGGAAGAGGTGTATCCAGAGCTCCCAGTTGACTGGGATCCCTAGATACCCCTCGCAGACGCCCACGAATGTGGCCGCCTGCGAAATCGCGTTCGGCGCGAAGTTGTGCAACTCCACGCCGTGGCGGTGGCGAGCGCCCGCATGAAGCGGCTCGCCGGCGCGGCGAAGCCGCGCTCATGGAAGCGGATGAAGCTCACCACGTAGCCCTCCGGCGGGTTGGGCGCGTGGTCCCCCGCCGGGGGCACGATCCACTCCGCCGGCCGGCCCTCCTCGTTCGCCGCCAGGCGGCGGCGGAGACCGGCTCGCCAAGGGCCAGCCGGGTCACCGTCGACCGCTCCCAGGCGTACGGGTCGAGGATCGTGAGGGGCGGAAGCGGCGCCATGAGAGAAGACAAGGGATGCGAGAGCGGAAAACGAGGAGAGGAAAAGGAGCTCTAATGGCGAAGGCGCGCGATGGCAAGTGCAGGACGAAGGCGAGAGCGCAGGGGGCTAAAATGGCGGAGCGCTAAGGTAAAAAACCGCCGTTTTTCCCTCCCCTCAGATTTATAAGCCGCGGGCGTGCTCTCCGGGGCGGACGTCCCGCACGCATTAACTGCAGGGAATCTTTTCTCTCGCCGACGGGCGGGCCCCACCACGACCGCGGTGGCCACGCCACTGCGAACAGGCCATCATCATGGCGAAGAATAGCAGGGATCGTGGCAGGCGGTCACGTCCGCCTGCCCACGCCGCCCACTACGCGCGCGCGCGGCCGCAACGCCTAAAAAGCGCGCCCGTGACGTGAAATTACGGCCTCTCTTGTGGAGCATTTAATGGTCCGGTTCCTTACAAAGTAAGGAGAACCCTCGAGCGGCACGAGCTCTCGGCTCGGGGAAAACTTCAACCCTCGAAAGGGTACGGGCGTGAGAAGGTCGCCTCGGGGCCCGTTTGAAACAAAACGAGGCACCGCAAAGCACCCATACCACGCCGTATTACCGATCGGCGCCTCGAAGGCCGGCTCGCCCCGGGCCCCTCGAGGGATCGCGGATGCCGGGCCGGGGAGCGCTCGGCGCCGCCCCGCACCACTTTGCTGATCGGCGCCTCGAGGACCGGCTCGCCGGGCCCCTCGATGGTTGCGGATGCCGGCCGGGAGCGCCCATGCGCCACCCCGCACGGCCTTGCGATCGGGGGTTCGAAGCCCGACCCTCGACGGGTTCGAACGGGTGCCTCGGTGCCGAGTCAGGGACGACGAGGGCACGCGCATTCGAGCCGTTCCTCGAGCCCGCCAGCTCGAGGGTGCCCCACATGTCGTGTTCGAGAGCCAGCGAGGGCAGCTAGCCGGGGGATCCCACCGAGGGAGAGCTTCCGCGCCCTCGGTCCCTAGCGAACGGGACCGAGCCCCACCTAGCAAACCCACGCAAGCGCTTCAATGGACGTGTCTCTGGACCACGCAGCCTACCCTTATCGAATGGGGCATGGGCGTCCACTCGAACCACCCACTAACAGCTCGACGAGGAATCCGCAATTCGCGACCCGACCGATGGGGGTTGTGGAAACCTCACCCTCCGTCCCGCGGAGGGACGGCGAGGGCGCGTTAAAAGACAAGTCGTAAAGCTCTACCCGATCGCCTTGAACGGGCCCAGGCTCGGGGGCTTGACGCACGGCTGCACCTCCTGGATTGCACCCACCGGGGATAACGCCAGCAGAGCGTGCGTCACCGAAGCCGGCTGAGACATTGCCGATGCCGGTTGAAACATGAACCACGCCCTCTGACCAAGTCTCGCGGTCAACCCCTGCAGGAGCACCCACGCTCCTGCAGGGCTTCGGGGGCTAGACCCGCGGGTCCACTGACGCGGCCCCACGGAAAGCGTTCGCAAAACCAGGAGGGAAGAACGTCATATCAGTAGGTTCCAGCATCTGTGGGAGCCTCAATGGCAAACCCACATATGCTCGGGGGCTACTTGTCGGGGAACGACCCTAGGGGTCCCCTTTAATGTACCGGGGAAATCCCCACTTAAAACCCGCAACAAAGCCAAAGCCAAACACGCCTTACTTAACCATGCAGGACATGGCCCACGCCACGAAGGCCCGGCGGCCCACCGGGCGGCCCACTCGAAGACCCCCTCGAATAGGTTTCGCCTCGCTCGAGGATGCGCGCCTCCCTCGGGATAGGCTCCGCCCCGTTCGAGGGGATGCGCCTCCCTCGAGCGGGCTCCGCCTCGCTCGAGGGGTCCGCCCCGCCCTCGAACGGGGTCCGCCTCGCTCGAGGGCACCCCGCACGCGCGCGCTCGCTCCCGTACGCGGGCATTAAAGGCCCCGACATCGGCGGGGCGGCGCCATCATGCGCCCGGGCTCGCGCCCGGTGCCGCCGCACCAACTCCCCGAGAGGGAGCCCATCCCCACCACGCGTAGGGGGACCGTGCGCGCGGCGGTGCCGGTCCCGTGACGCCGTGCCGCCCGCTCCGGACGGCTAACGCGCCGAGCCCTCGAAAGGGGGCCGGCCGCACCCTCGATTCGCTTTCTTGTGACCTGCGGGGTTAGGTGGAGGCGCTAGGGCGGTGGGGACGCCATCCCCCGCCTTGTTAACGGTATGGCCGCCGCCCCGCGCGTACGGGCACACGCCAGGCGCTGTGGCAACAACTCCAGTACTGTGGAGCGTGCGGGAACGGGACGCCACCTTACCTGCCGCTGTGCCTCGTACGGACCGACGTCCGCAACTCCCTTGAGCCTATCTAAAGACATCACAGCCGTCCGCCGCCCTACTACCCTCGAGGCCGCCCTCGTTCGGGTACAAGATACGCCATGATGGCCGGATCGCTGCAAGGATCGCCCGGGCGGCCGCCTACTCTACAGCATAGCACGTCACGCTCCCTCACGTAACTAAATAGCGCGGCGCGCATGTGATTCGCTCTCTCCTTGGTCTATAAAAGGAGGACGAACCCCCTTGCCGCGGGGGGACACACGGACACAACACACGACATGAACAACGAACCTAGCGAGAATACAACACGAGACAGGCTGCGCCACGCACTTGCTCTCCAATTCTCCCACAATATCTTCAACCACTACACCGGGGACTTGGAAGCCACGCTTCCTCTCCCGCCTTGCTTGTAGGAGCCCCACTACGAGCACCCCGGTGCCGAGCAATATAGTGCCTTGAGCACACTCTCGTGGAAGTACGGCCTCCTCGGCCGGAACCAGGATAAACTCTGTGTCTTCTATTGCTTAGCATCAACCATTGGGGGATAGACCTCGGCGCTTATTACCGGTTAGTGTCGGGACCACATTCCGCACCGACACTTTGCACGTTCGCAATTCGAGGCTTCACGGGTTCCGGGCTTCCGAAAATCATGAATTTCCCTGCTCCCCGAAAAACATGCTTCGAGAACTTTGTTAAACCCAATGTTTCGAGGGTGACGGGTTTTCCTTAATTCCCCAACACTAGCCCCTCGGGGAAGCGGGTTGACTCCGACGATCCGATTCCACGAATCCTTCGGAAATTTAGTAAAAAACGTCACCCTCGGAACGTCGGAGGGGACACGCGTCGCCCGGGAAACCAATGACGGTTAAATCGAGGCGCGTTTCGCGGAACTACCCCTCCCCGGCCCTATAAATAGAAGGTCGTCGCTATTAAAAATTTTTTTTACGGCTCTCCAGCTTTTCACGATTCGTGCATCTCTTTTTCTTCGCAGAATCTGGTCTTCTGATAGAAAACTCGCGAGCTCCAGGTCTTGTTCACGCTTCTCTAAGGTATCCCTTCATCTTTCTTTTGTCAATTTGTTACTCGTTAAACTTCGGTGCGGTGATGTCGCAATTTCGCGAGCTTTATTCTCGAATGTTATTCTTAATCGTTTGTATGTTCGTAATCGTTGGTTAGGTGGCTCGCGTTAAAAGCACGGCTAGACCCATGACTAACGAAGAGCTCGTCGCTGCCGGCCTCCCGCTCGACCCAGTTGCCGAAAATGCGGAGCATGCTGCACCGGCCGAAGATTCTGGTTCGCCCGGTGGTTCTCGTAGTCGCGAAGATGGGGAGGTTCGGTCTGACAGCGGCGAAGACATCGGAGATGTGGATGCCGGTGTCGACGACCTGATCAGGGCAAGGACCTCCGGCCCGTTGCCGCCCTCACTCGCCTTCGGAGAGTCGAAGGTGACTAGCAACACGATTCGTGAGTACGAGAAGGCCGGGTTCTTCTCCCCTGGCGCTGGGCGTGCCCCACTTGATGAGCTGATTCCAATTCCTAAGGATGGAGAGATTGTGGTATTTCGGGATTTCTTTATCTGTGGACTGAGCTTCCCCTGTGACCCCGTCTTGCCAGCTATTCTCGATGCTTTTTCGGTGAAGATCCACCAGCTTTCTCCGACATACTTCCTTGAAGTGTCGAAGTTTATATGGATTTTGAAGACCTTCGGCTGCAGTCCTAGCATCGACGCTTTCACCAGATTCTACGAACTGGTGATCATTCCCGAAGTTGTCAAGGGTGAAGATGGGCAGTTCTACCACAGTCAGCACGCGTGCCGCACCTTCAATACGCGACGTCAGAACACCCGACAAGGAATCACCCGAATCCAGATCGCTCCTTGCTGCAAGTCCAACCTTACCGATGATTGGAGATTTTCTTGGTTTTATCCGAAGGTTGATATGCCGAAGCTGTCATGCCCGATCGTGCCTCTTGCCGTGGTGAATGTCGGGAAGTTCAACCAGCGGGCCTTGGGAATCGAAGGCCGTGAAAATGCATTTCACCCGGCCAACACCATACTCGGCGGCCATGACATTATCGAAGAATTCGTCGCCGCCCGGTCCGGCCCATCTCGAACGGTTGGTCCCCTTCGAGCTCGTGTACTACAATGTCAAGCGGGGCGGACCGGAAGGTGCCTTTCCCGAAGTTCGGGATCAAACTTCGCGAAGGCCAGAGCGCCAAGGACTTCATGGATGAAGTGGAAAAAGGGTGAACGTCATGGTAGGCGAATATACCATGAACGAGTACAAGGCGTATAAGGCCCTGGTGAAGCACAAGAAGAAGATCAACCGCATCTTTTCGGAAGTTTGCGGTGATAAATTTTTCAGCTCTCGAGGCCCTGGTCCCAAGTTGAAACTTCCCGCCGTCGCTGTGGCCAGTTGCTCAGCCGCCCCAATCAACACTCCCCGAATAAGGTCGTCGAAACGAGGCTCGTCGTCCGCCGGTGGGGGCCTCTTCGGGAGTCAAGCCTTCGAGAACTAGATCACCGGAATCGTCGAAGCGGAAATGAAAGACTTCCGAACTTCGGACTTCGGATGTCGAACTCCGGGCGCCGGGGCTTGCCCGGATGAGCCGCAAGAAACTAAAGAAGGCCGTGAAGAAAGTTTCTTCCACCGGCGTTCGGCGAGTCCCATCCGCCTTCGACGACGACACCTTCGCGGAGACGGATAGCCTTAAAGGTGTTTTCCTCGCGGCCCTTTGTTTAACTTTCGAGACAAGCTGTCCATCCGGTTCCGAGAATGAATTCGTGGATGTTGATTCCTTTTCGAATCTTTGCTCTCGAAGTTCGAAAGGAGACCGTTCCCGCCACCGTTGAGAAGTCCGTTGTTGCCGCCGATGTCACCGCCCCTGCTAAGTCCCCGCCCCGCCGCCGAAGCTCCCGCCGCCGAAGTCCCCGCTACCGAAATCCCCGTTGCCGACCGAGCCTCCTCCGAGTCGCCCGGGACCTTGAGCTCACCGTCCAACGGGGAGACAACTCGCGGAACACGTTCCTTTGGTCGAAGTTCGGGAGATTGTCCCCGAAGATCAGGCTCCTTCTCCTTCCTTAGCCGCTTTTAATAAAAGCTTTGGTACGTCTCATCGCGGCAAGCTATTGCGTGTTGGTTTCGAGACAACTGGCGTTGGGAGCAAGACATCCAAGTTTTTAACTCTGTGGAAATCGTCCGCAATTGTTGATGAAACAGGAGAGGAGGCCTCAGAACGTCCCGAAGAGGCTGCTCAGGACTCCGAGAAGGGGCCTCACTCTGTCTCCGAAACCACTCCTTCGCCTCGAGGGAAAACTTCTTCTAGCTCCACCAAACAAGTCACCATGCAGCATTTTAGTAAGCGAGGTTCGTTCCTTTTCATTGCCTTTTCATGTCTTTCACGATTATTGAATCTTGATCTGAGACTTTGCTCCTGAACTTTTCAGAATTCAAGGATCTTCTGCGCTCTTACTCTCCTTCGAAGCTTGCACGCTTTGAAGAGGATTATGCCCTCAAGCATTCTATGCTCGGGAAAGTTGCCATAGAGCGGCTCGCTGATCAGGAGAAGGTTAACGAGCAGCTTTCCCAGAAGTCCAAGGAACTGGAGCGTAACTTCGCCCTCGCGCAATCCACGAACGTGGAACTTGAGAAAAAGGTAGCAGAGTTGGCGGAGGCTTTGAAGACAAGTCACGATGAAAAGAAGATCGCGGAGGCAACGCTTGAGCAATCCAAGAAAGAACTTGAAAAAGTTCGAAAGTCTCACGAAGATGACTTGAGGGTGATTGAGACTCTTCGGGAGAAGCTTGAGCGGGCTGCGAAAACCGTCGAAGATCTTCGTATTAACAATGCCAGTTTCGCCAAGTCCCTGAGCGCGAAGGACCGCAAAATCGTAGATCTTCAAAAGGCGTTGGCGGAACAGAGTGAAGCTTCGAAGAAAAACACCTCAGATATTTTAGAAAGGTTGAAACTGCTCTACGAGGAGTACAAGAAGTCCTTGAATGAATTCGGCGTTCGTCCAGCCCCTCTTCCGGATGACATTGAGATTCCTGAATTCATGGATTGGATGGAGGCCGAGTTCAAGGCCCTTACTGAGGTGATCTCCGGCGCCAGCAACTTCACTGTTGCTTTCTCTGTGGAGAGTATTTTGAAGATTCTTCACGACTATGACTGTGTCGACCTGGAGAAATTTCGCGCGAATCTTTCTCAATTCCCCAGCGCTACTAGTACCGCGATACTTTGAGCCAACTCCGACGTTCAAGCCATCAAGATCAAGTTCGCGAGAGAGTTTTGGCTGACTGGCGGGAAGGATATTGTTAAGACCATTACTCAAGCAAAGCTTGCTGAGGTAGTTTCTTTTGTCCGATTTCATGACTTGTGTTTGTCGCAGATGTTTTAGTTTCTTAAGCCTTCTTCACTTTTGCCTTTCTCTCTCAGCTGAACGAAGAGGAGAATCGAGAGGACATCGCCGCGTCTCCCGAAGGATCAACTTTCGGCGAGGGTTCGAGCGAGTCCGGCGGAGACGGCTCGGGTGGCGGCGGCGGCGGTAGCGGCGGCGGTGACGATGGCAACGACGGCGAACAGCCCCGGAACAAGAGGAGGATTCGCCGAAGGTGGATGTTACAAATTAAACGATATGTCCGAACCTTGGGTGTATTCGAGATTGGTTGTAGATTCATGTAGATTCCTCAAACTTCGCTGAACAAATGTTTTGTATATTTTTAATCTGCGCAGGTCCTGCAAGCTGGGCCTGCGCAGGACGTTTTGCCGCTGCGAATTCATCGAGACTGTATGTTCGTTAGTGGTGAAGCATGGCGCCTGTTCAAACAAGCACATCCTGAACAAGATTTTTCCGATTTTTGGCTTGAGGCCTCACTTAAATTTTCTATAGGTTGTTTTGATCTTTCTTCATTTTTCTTGCTTCGTAAAAAGAGTCGTTCTGCGTCCTCTACTTCGCGATCCACGAGAATTCCGAAGACGGAGCCCCTTAGCCCCTTAGCCGGTTCATCTGACTTCGCCTATGCTAGCGATATGGCCGAAAACAACGTTTGTAGACCGGGACATGTTGTAGAACTTTCATTCTAAATTTCCCACTGATTGCTGTAATTATTGAGGAACTATTCGGAAGTTTTTATGCGAATAAGGCAATGAATGCGTTTTTTCTTGAAAAAAAAACGTCACCCTCCCCCACCTTGCCGTTTTGCATGAAAACTTGACGGCAGGTTCACGAATCTTACTATTCCCGGATTTCGAGCATATCTTTTAGGAGAAATCTTCGTTAATTTTTGAAAATTTCAACCGTCGATGTACAAGTCGACAAAATTTGTTTTTCGAATTTTGTGGACTTGCCCCGATCGGCAGACTTGCCTCGGTTGAAATTGCAACCCTCAGTTGCTTCAACCAAGATTTTTCTACAATTCTCTGATGGAGCCCCTTGCCCTTTTCTTACAATGATGATACCTGAGAAATTTTCAACGATCTATACTAAGTGAAAATACGCAGGCAAACTCTTAGGCTTTCACTTTCTCGAAATTATCATGCGAACTTTCTGGTGGGAATCCCTTCGTGGATGGGATTTTTCTAGGCCACAACTTGTTGTTGTCTTGGGCCTTTTCGGTGGGAATCCCTTGATGGATGGGATTTTTCTAGGCCACAACTTGTTGTTGTCTCAGGCCTTTTCGGTGGGAATCCCTTGATGGATGGGATTTTTCTAGGCCACAACTTGTTGTTGTCTCAGGCCTCTTTTTCGTTGATGGAATTCTGGCTGTCACGAAGCCTTTCTCACGAACTTTTTCTTTTTTTACGATGGAATTTCGGCTATCACGAAGCCTTTCTCACGAACTTTTTCTTTTTTCACGATGGAATTTCGGCTATCAGGAATCCTTTCTCACGAATTTTTTCTTTTTTCACGATGGAATTTCGGCTATCACGAAGCCTTTCTCACGAACTTTTTCTTTTTTCACGATGGAATTTCGGCTATCACGAAGCCTTTCTCACGAACTTTTTCTTTTTTCACGATGGAATTTCGGCTATCACGAAGCCTTTCTCACGAACTTTCTCTTTTTTCACGATGGAATTTCAGCTATCACGAAGCCTTTCTCACGAACTTTCTCTTTTTTCACGATGGAATTTCGGCTATCACGAAGCCTTTCTCACGAACTTTTTCTTTTTTTCACGATGGAATTTCGAGACATGCAATTTGGGGGAAGACTCTTTTCATATATATATATCAGAAAGAGTATTTACATAGGATCCGCCTCGTTAAAAACCCTGCCTCTTGATTTAGAGCCCCCTTTGCAAGGAAAAGAGTACGGTCCTTCTTATTCTAATACGACTATAAGAAGTAAAACTATTTTTGCTCCGAAATCACTTATAGACACGTGATTCGGATTTCTATCTTTCTAAAGTGCAAACTTACGAAAATAAAAAAACTACTACACGCTACATCTATCTACAACTAGGGTTTTCATGGATAATACCTTTTTAGGCTGTCAGCATTCCACGAATACGACAACTCTTCGCCAGTCTGCTCTATCAGGCGAAAAGCCCCTGGCATATCTGTTTCCCTGGCAATGTAAGGCCCTTCCCATGACTCATGAAGTTTTCCTGGGTTCTCCCAATATTTCTTTCTTTTCAAGACAAGATCACCGGCTTTAATGTCCTTTCGGACCACCTTTTTGTCCCTCCATGCCCTTGTCTCTCTCTCGGTATTTCTCAATGTTTTCTCGTCGCTTCAAGGATTGTCGGCTCTATCATGTCTTTTTCCACCTTTTTATCAATTTCCTCTATCTCTTTTCCCTTCGGGACTCTCATGCTTTCATTCCCGATCTCCTCCGTGTCATAGCCTCGGTCCCGAAAAGTAGGCGAAAAGGCGTGAAACTTGTTGCCCTTGAAAGCGTGGTGTTGTGAGACCGGATCACCTTCGGAAGTTCATCGACCCACTTTCCCTTTTTACGATCGAACAAACATTTCTTGATTCCCGAAAAAATCGGGCCATTGGCTCTTTCGACCGCACCATTGACTCGCGGATGATATACTCGATGAAAATTTCGCCTGTGTGCCTAAGGTTACGCAAGTATTCTTTGAAGGTGTAACGGTCAACCGTTTGCCATTGTCAACCGTCGGTTCTCTAGGAACTCCGAACCTGCGGACTATATTCTCGCGAAAAGAATTTCGAACTGTTCTTGTTGTGATATTCGCGAGTGGTTTTGCCTCTACCCACTTCGTGAAATAATCGACTGCTACAGCCGCGAATCGGCAATTGCCTTGAGCTGCTGGCAACGGGCCTACTAGGTCCATTCCCCACCTCTGCAGAGGCCAAGTTGGAGGGATTAGATGAACTGGCATTGAAGGCAGATTCTGTTGATTTCCCGTCTTCTGGCATGCTTCACATTGCCGAACTAACATCTTGGCATCGATGTTTATGGTGGGCCAATAGAATCCCTGCTTTATCGCCTTTCCAGCTAAAGCCCTGGTTCCTATGTGTGCCCCACAGAATCCGCTGTGAATTTCTTTCAGAAGTTCCCGACCTTTTTCGGAGGTGATGCAGCGCAGCCAAGGCTCGGTTACCCGATTTGTATAATTCTCCATTTATTACTGTATAGCCTCGAGCCCTTTGCTTCAATCTTTTTTCCTCCAATTCATCTTGTGGTTCGTAATGTCCTCTTAGATAGGCCATGATTTCTGCTCTCCAGTCTGGAATTTCCATTATATTCACGATTTGGGCCCTCGAATCTTTGATGGAGGGCTCTCTGATGATTTCGAAGAACACATCCGGTGGTAGCTCTTGGTTTCCGGCTGCTGCCTTCGCCAGTTTATCTGCCTCATTGTTATCATCCCTTGGGATATGCTGGATTGAATACCCTTTGAAGTGTTTTTCCATTTCTCGACTTTTTCGAGATATTTCATGAGAAGCGGATTCCCGGCCTCGCTTTCCTTCTCAATATGTTCTTGGATCACTTTCGAATCCGTTCGATTATGAAGGTCTGTCGCCCCAAGGCTTTCATTTTTCTTAATGCCGGCGGTAGAGCTTCGTACTCGTTGTGTTATTCGTGGAATGTTCATTGTTCGCGAATACGAGCCGCGTTGCGTATCTTATGACCACGCCGTCGGGGATGTTACAACGGCCGAAATTCCGACCCCCTTGTAACACCATGCTCCATCACACCGCACTATCCAAGGTCCGGGTATATTTTCCTCGAGATTTTGAGTGGGTGAAGTCCGGTCCACGACAAAATCTGCGGGAACTTGCGATTTTATTGCACTTCTTCTCTCGAAGTCTACCACATACTCGGAAAGTTCGGCACCCCACTTGATGATTCGGGTGGATGCCTCCCTATTTGCGAACAAGTCACTCAACGGCTGGTTGGTGATGACTCTTATTCTGTGACCCTCGAAGTAATGTCTTAGCTTTCTTGCTGCCATAATGACCGCATACGCGATCTTTTCCAGTTCGAATAGAAAACCTTGGAACCGAGAGAATGCTTCGGAGGCGAAGCATACGGGAATTTGCCCGAGCTTTCCTTCTTCTTCCTTTTCCCGTACCAACACCGCGCTTATCGCCGAATTTGATGCGGAGACACATACGGCGAAGCGGCGATTTTGGTTCGGGAGGACGAGTTTGGTCATGGTGGACAAGTAATCCTTCGGTTCGTGAAAGGCACTCGCTTCGAGGTTCGGACCACCGGAATTTCTTGGCACTTCGAGGACTTGGAAGAACGCTAAACTTCTTTACGCGGCTCCGGGAATAAATCCGTTGAGGGCGGCCACTCTCCCTGTCAACTTCTGAACATCTTTCACTGAGATTGGCTCTTGCATCTCCATCAGAGCCTTTATTTTGTCGGGGTTTGCCTCTATGCCTTTCGTTGAAACTAGGCATCCAAGAACTTTCCCCTTGTTTATGCCGAACACACACTTTTCCGGATTTAGCTTTAAGTTCGCTGCCCTCATGTTCGCGAATGTTTCTGCCAGATCACTGATATGGTCTCTCCTCTGAACACTTTTGACAACTATGTCATCCACATATGCCAAAATGTTTCTCCGAATCTCTTTGGTGCGGTACTATTGCTATCATTCTCGAAAACGTGCATCCCGCATTCTTCACCCCTACGGCATTCTCACGAAACAAAATGTTCCGAAAGGAGTGACGAAACTTGTCTTCTCTTCGTCCTCTTTGTGAACCCCGATCCGATGATACCCGAGAGAACATATCCGGGAGCGAAAGCATCTCACCGTTGGTCGCATCATCCACGATTTTGTCTACCCTTTCCAAGGGAAAATCGTCCTTCTTGCATGCCTTGTTCAAATCGGTGAAGTCCATACACATTCTTCATTTTCCATTTTTCTTCTTAAGCGGCATAGTGTTGGCTAGCTAGACCGGGTACTTGACCTCTCTCGATTACTTGGGCATCCCGCAACCTCCGAACTTCGCTTCCTTTGCTTTGACTTTTTCGTCAGACATTTTCCGAAGTTTTTGCTTCTTGGGTGGTATTTTGTCATCTGTTTCCAGGGCATGTTCGATTATATCTCTGTCAACACCTTGCAAGTCCTTAGCTGACCATGCGAAAACATCCTTGTTTCTATTCAGGAATCGTATGAGTTCACTGTCCTCTTCGGCGCTGAGGTTCGCCCCTATTATGACTGCTCTGTCGGGCATGTCATCCAAATACACTTTCTTTGTTTCATCTTCTGCGGCTATCTCATTTTTCTCTTTGTCCCGCTTAGGCTCTTCATAGGTTTCCTTCCTCTCATCAGCTGCTTTCAGCTGGTACACATTTGTTTGGCCGGGCGTGTGGCCTTTTTCTATGTTCCTGGCCTCCTGCTGATTGCCGAACACCGTGATAACCCCTTTGGGCGCAGGCATCTTCATGCATAGGAACTGTTGTCTTATGACAGCATCAAACTTATTCATGAAACCTCTGCCGAAGATCGCGAGGTACGGGTGATATATGTCAACTACATCGAAGGTGAGGCTCTCCGTTCTGGCATTCTCGAGATCTCCGAAAGAAACTGGGAGTGATATTTTTCCCACCGGCTTGATGGGCTTTCCCCCGAATCCCTGCAATGGGTACTCTGGTGGGTCCAACATATGCTGACTCAGATTCATTTTCTCGAATGTTTTCAGGAACAGGATATCCGCCGAACTCCCGTTGTCAACTAGGACTTTTCCTATGACCCACCCAGCAATATTGACCTCAATGACCATGGCGTCATTATGAATCGCAGATTTTAGCCTGAAATCTTCTTCTGTAAAGGTGATTGGCACCTTTGCCCATTCCGGGCGCGCAGCTGGGCCATCATTGATGATGGTGTTCACGGATCCGAAGTAATTGCTTCTCTCGCTTCTTGGTTTCGAATTCCATAGCGGATCCACCGGGATTGGCATGATAGTCCCGAACGATGGCGGCGCCTTGGAGTTACGAGGTCCCGAACTTGACCGAGGCCTCGACGAGCTTTCCGGGGGCGGTGGCAAGATTTCCCGAATGGGTTGTGGTTCTTTGGATTGACCGTATCGCTTGCGAGCGAGGGAAAAATTGCTGCGATGGCCGCCATGCCGATTGTGGTTGTGAAAATTGTCGAACCGAGACGGAACTCGACCGTGGATTCGCGAATTGCGGCGCGAAGTTCGGACGAAACGCGGCTTGGCATGGAGAATGCAATGCTCATTAGCGCTTTCTCTTGCTGAATTCTTGCCATGTTCTTCTTTGTTTCCGGGCACCCTTCGGTCCGTGGCCTCTCCCATGATACCGGCAATAGAAATGAGGGTCTTTTGGGTTGTGGTTCGTGAGTCCCGAGGGTCCTCTACCTCTCCCTCTTCTTTCGGGATTGAATCCTCCCCCGGTGCTTGGCTTTCTTCGTCTTGTTGTGGCCGAGGGTTTCCAACATTGTTTACGTTTCACGGATGCCGGGGTGGTGCCCGCCGGTCATATCTCCGTTGCCCCGTCTTGCCTCGTTCCGTTCGGCCTACCCTCTTGCGGTGGTCGTCATCGGACGTAATGTAATCTTCCAATTCTCGAAATAGTTCTTCAACTGTCTCGGGCTTCTTTCTTGTGAGGTGAGAAGCCGTCGGCCCTGGGGTGAGACCTTTGATCGGTGCCTTGATCGTTGTCTTATCATCGGCGTCGGGGATCCGAGACCTCCGTTGCATGAACCTTCTCACGAAGTTCCGCGGTGGTTCTCTCGTCCTTCTCGCTTGCAATTATACAAGTCCGAGGCTTCGGTCTGTCGTGTCATGGAACATCCGAAACGCTTGCATGAACTTTGTCTTGAGATCTACCCGGTTCGTAGATCGAGTGTGGAGGCGCAAAGTGAGTACCAATTCGATGCGGTCCTTCGCAAGCTATGATAAAGGATTTGGCCGGCGCGACATCATCTCCTCCCGCTGAGTTCACAACCGACTCGTATCTCATGAGAAACCGCCCGGAGTTTCCGAAACCGTTGTACTTGGGAAGAGAGATAGGCTTGAACTTCGGCGGCCAAGGTGCTGTTTGCGGCCCTATTGACGATGGCGATTCGGAATCCACAAAGTGAGAGACTCGGTTTCCGCGAAGAAGTTTTCTTTCGGGGGATTCTCTTGGAGGCGCGGGGTTCGATGCGGTGACTCTTGCCACGGGGAGCCGTTCTCTTGTTCTTTCATTTCGTCAATTTCTTTTCGTATTGCTTGTATCTCGCTCTTTTGCTTTGTTCGAGTTGCTCTAGCTTTTCGGAGATTTTTCTCTTCGCCCGCAATTGAGCCGCGAACTTTTCTTTGTCTTTTGCGTTGTTCGCCGTATCTTTTCTTGAACCATGGCTAGCTCTCTGTCTATGGCATCATCATCATCATCGACATTCTCGAACTCCTCTGCTCGGCGCCGGGCCGTTCTTGGATGTGAGTCGTCTTTTCGCTCTTGCCTTCATGAGGGCCTCGAGCTTTTCTCTTCGTTCTTGGTCTGTTATGTTCGAGGATTCAGGAACAAACGAGGTTTCATTCCCTTGGGTGAGATGGCGATCGTCTCGGTTAGCCTGTGCTGGGACAGTCTTCTTGGACTTCTTCTGAGGTGGCATCGTGAGTTTCCTTTCGGCTGGAACACGGTGGGCACCAATGTTGGGGGGGTTATCCGAAAAGTTCGGATGATCGCCCAAACACAAGTGAGAGTTCTTAACACGTTCAAGTTCAAGTTCAATGTCGAGCGCAAAGAGATCGTGTTTCCCTCTCGCAAGTAGCACAAGTTCCAAAAAGTCCGAATCGTTTACACATGCCCTTGCGCCCCCTTTTATAGGGAGACGAAGGGACTTTTACATACCGATAACACCCTTAGCCTCGGAGAATATTCCTAGTGTGAACGCATACGGGATTGTCTTTTTTGTAACATATTTACAAATCTGCCACTAGTTCACACTCTAAACCCGGACTTTTTGGGACAACAACTTTGACTTTGCTTCTCTCCCTGTTTCGTGAATGTCTTCGCGTGAAACTCCCGAACCGGGTCTTCGCCGATTCCCGAGTTGGCCTTCGCTTCTCCGCCGGTTCGCGCATGTCCACGCGCCCGACTCCCGAACTCGGCCCTCAACGGATTCCCCGAATCGGCCGTTCTCCGAAGTTCGGGCCATCGACGATTCGAGATTCGGGCTTCCGCATGTTCGTGACTCCACTTCTTCACCGAATCAAGATTCCCGAACTTTGCACGTTCGCGAATTCGAGGCTTCACGGGTTCCGGGCTTCCGAAAATCGTGAATTCCCGCTCCCGAAAAACATGCTTCGAGAACTTTGTTAAACCCAACGTTTCGAGGGTGACGGGTTTTCCCGAATTCCCCAACAAGACCCTCAATAATAGATGGGATTATTTTGCCCTCCATTGACATAGCAGTCTTTCTTCTCAATTCAAACTTGGCTATGATCATTTGCCTGATTGTGTCATGCAACTCCACAATCTGCAAGTCTTTCACTTTTTTGACCCAATTGTTGAAAGATTCAGAGAGATTGTTATTGATGTAGTCTACCTTGCAGTGCTCAGAAAATTTGCTTCTACTCCATAAGTAGGGATGGTTCTCATCTTGGTATGCAATGGCATCGGGGGCTTTCTCTTGTATCCTAGCCATGTGCCAGTTGAACTTCTCAATTACACAAGTCTTGGCAGCTGGCCACATATTGTAGTTGTACAAGTCTCCATAGTATTGTTTCTTAAAATTCTTCCACAAATGCCTCATACATTCTCTATGCTCTACCCCTGGGTACACATCATCCACAGCCGTCCCAAGTCCTTTGCCTGCATCTGTACTGATAGCCAGACCTGTTGGTGTGCCAATAGCAATCTTCAAGTGTTGGATGAACCATGTCCAACTCTCAATTGACTCAGTCTCAATCACTCCATAAGCAACGGGAAATAACCAGTTCTGTCCATCTATAGCAACAGCAGCCGCCAATTGGCCTCTTGACCTCCCTGTCAAGTGGGTGGCATCTATTGCAATGTAAGGCCTGCATCCTTGCAAGAAACCATCAATGCATGGCTTAAAAGCAACAAAAAATCTCCTGAAACAAACATCCCCTTGATGCTCTTCGGTGTCCAACTCAATAACGCTTCCTGGCATTGATTTCAGTAGTGCAGCTCTATATGTGGGCAGCAGGTCATAACTGTCATCCCACTTTCCATAGATCATGTCGAGTGCCTTCTCTTTGCCCCTGAAAACCTTGTTATATGGAACCTCCATAGAATACCTCTTCCTTAATGCAGCTTGTAAGTCCAGCGGTCCCTTTGTTGGATCGTCCTTCAACCAATCAACCACTCTTTCAGCTACCCAATTGTTTGTGGCCATTGTATCACCACAATTATTAACCGAACCACACTTGTGAGTTGGCCCATTCGTCTTAACCTGCAACAAAATAGGAGTAAATGTATGGGCTATATGAGATGTACAAGATGAAAAATAAGATCTGTAGTGTTAATACCTTGCAACCAATGTACTTTATCTTGCTGATAGATGCATAAAATATCCAGTTGCAGCCCTTGTCTGCTCTCAGGCACTTGGCTCGAAAGCGCTCATTGTCTTTCTTCACAGTGCGAAAAGCATAATCATTCAAAATTGCATGCTGAGTTAATGCTGATTTGCACTGTTTCACATCAGGAAATATCACACCAACATCAACACATGGATAATCAACATCATAAGAAAAGCTAGAAATGTCATCCTCATCATCCTCATCAAATATTTCAACATCAGGATCATACTCGGGATCAGAGAAATCAGATTCAGAAGATGCAGCAATGTCAGAATCATAGCTACTGTCACTTAGTGCAGCAAGTGACTCAGTGTCAGAGAAGTTGCCCTCCTCATCAACTCTGATAGGCTCTTCTTCATCATGTGCACGTTTTCTCTTGTGCTTCTTGCCTTTCTTAGTGGGGTTACGGTTGTGGCCCTCTCATATGTGTTTGGTGCTATCTCGGTTAGCTCTCTCACACTTTGAGTGGACCGTGTTGGATCAACATGAGGATCTAAAACAACAGGTGGAGTATTAGGAGGTGGAGATACTTTGTTTCTCACTGCAGGGTGACACCTACGTTTTGTGGGAGAGAACTGTAATGGTCCCTCAAAGTCAATGATATCAGCATCAATGTGCACCTCTCTACTCTCTAGGTTCATTTCACACCACTGTAACAGTTGTTCATCACTTTTAATCTCAATTGATGCATCTTCCAACGCACGCCAAAAGCAAATGTACTGCTTTGAACCCCACACAAAGTGTTGACCTATCCAATCCACTAACTGAACCAAGCAATAGTTTTGTCTATCAACAATTGCGGACAATGATTCCCTCCTTCGATATGTCTTTGGACCACCATCGGGCACGCTCCGGTGTGACCGGATGTTAACAACAAGTTTTATTTCACCGTGATTCAGCCTACAAATCACAAGATATTCAATTTTTAGTTAGTACAATTCCTCCAATTACCATCGATTCTAGCCTAATTGTCCTACAAATTGTCAATTGACAATGCACGGATTGAGATTCGGGGAAGAACTTACCCATCTTGAAGGCCGGATTCCATGGCCGCCGTGCCGCACAACCTATTGTCGTCCGCGCCGCGACCTCCGCCGTGCGGTGTCCGGGCCGTAGGGGAAGAGCCGCCGTTGTACCGCCCCCCGCCTTGCCCCCCCGCGCCGCGCCCGCCGCCTTCGGCCTCGCGCCGCGCCGGCCCTCCTTGCTCCGCGCCGCACCCGGCCGCCTTCACCCGAGCCGCGAACGCCGCCACCGCCGCGAGCACCCGAGCCGCGCCGCGCGCGCGCGAGCACCCGCGCGCGCGCCCCGCGAGCACCCGCGCGCGCGCGCGCGAGCACCCGCCGCGCCCGAACCCGCGCCGCAAGCCGCGCCCAACAGGCGCAGCCCTCCTGCTCGCCGCCGGGCGCAAGCACGCCGCCTATCGCCCTCCTGCTCACGGCGTGTGGAGAAGGGGATAAGGTTGGGAGAGGATGAGGCCAGGGGAGGGTCGCATGTGTGGTGTTGAGATGACAGGGGCATTATGGTCATTTTACCCTGATTTTCTTTTTTCAATCTTTATTTTCTACAAAAAGGAATCGGTAACCTCTGCTTCTCCTTACGACGTCGACAAACAAGGGCGGACGGCAGATTCGGATTCAAAAACGGGGGCAAACGTGCAAAGTCGAAAAAAGAGGGGCAACCGTGCAGTTAGACTTGAAAACAAGGGCGGTTATGCAATTTACCCAATAATCAAACTAGAACATGCAAAGAAAGAGACCTTCCATAAATAAATAATTACCTTATAAACTTTCCCAAAACCTCCTTGCCCAATCATTAATGTATTGGAAAAATTGTTTGTGGTGACAAGAATATCTTGGAATTTGAGAAATGGAAGTTCAAAATCATGGGTATTGTTTTCTTCTAGAAGTTTTTTCGAAGTTGTCAAATCCCTATGCATTAGCATCTTGTGGTTTTACGCATTTCTCTTCCTTGCCGCACCCGAAGATTGGTGAGTATGTTTTATTTTAGTAACCACGATTAGTATAGTATGGGAACTTACCTCCGAACTTGTAGATCCATACAAGTATAATGCAAGTGAAAACAATAAGACTCGCTAAAGCTGGTAGAATAATCCTTACCGCATTTGCTTTTGCTCTTTCACCCGCAAACCGGTGTCAATGCAATTGATCGGCGTCAAAGTTATCGGATTCTAAAGTTAGTTGCCACTATCCTAGTAAATTATCTACCATGATCTAGGTGCCTACTCGTCCCAAAGTATTATATAGTCGTTTTAACTTTCATAAGTTCATACCTTATATTATGCATGCATCTAGACAATGCATATTTAGGTGCATAGAAAAATATATGAATCTATAAAAATAAATCAACTAATAGTTTGGGATGCGGGGAGTAAGATGGTAGTGATAAATAATACTCCTCCATTCCAATTGTTGGTTCATTTTGCCGTTCTAGTTGTATAATACTCCCTTCATATCAATTTACTTGTCCGCCCGTAGCACAAATAAGAAAGACTTGAAATATTGTTGATCGCCGTAGTACATAAAAGAGGTATTTTTCCTTTTCCCCCCTTGATTCAAAGACTCTTTCTTAGCCTTCGCGGGTGCATGGACAAAATAACAATGATGAGCGTCCGGGAGACATAAATTTTTGAACGAAGGGTAACAAGGTAATAACACAATTTTCTTAATTTTTCCAAAACTGTCATAAATGACATGTATTTTGATATGGAGGGAGTAATATCTATAAATCTAGAAAAGTCAAAATGACAATTTGGAATAGATTGAGTAGAATTATATGGACACTCCATGCCACAAGTGGGAATGAAACCTATAAGCGTACTCCCTCGGGTTTGTCAAATACTCCCTCCGTCCGGAATTGATATGTGCCTAATTCCCCTCCGTGATGCATCGACAAACGAGCCGATCGGCTAAGCAATTTGTGACACGATTGGCTCCAACTAAGAATACACATATAATTCATGGACACCTTTTATTTTGTTATACGCATATCAAATTAGGACGGAGGGAGTAAAGTCGTCCGCGCGCGGCGGGGAGTGCACAAAATGAAGTCGTACGTGAGCTGGGCGCTAGGTTTGGTTTCCCTCGTTGCATCAAACGTCACGCGTTTTAACGCCGCACGCCGCACACCACGCGCGGTAAAATTGGTATCGGGAAAAAACCGCGCACACGAAAAACGTACTCGCACCCTAGCGCACACACGAACAAAAGAAAATCCCCGGCGAGGCGAGCACGACACGTGCCTAGTGCCATGCAAAAATCCTAGATGTGATCACACGAACACAAAAAAAGAGGTTGCCAAGATTCAATCACACGATGTATGCTCTTGGGACTCACTATGCTAAGACCGAGTCCAACAATAAGAGACATTCTAAACAGACAACATGGTGTTTGTCTTCCGTGTACGGTGTTTTGCAATTCGTTACAATCGCATCGGCTTCAACGACGAGAGGCATCCCCCCCAACCCAACCGAGCCGCCTCTCACCACCAATCCCTCCCCGACGGTGGTAGGCGGGTCGATGGAACCTCCCTCCCCGGCGGTAGCACGGAGGAACAAGGACCGGGCTCCCACACGGAGTCGGTGTGGAGCGGCGGCCATCCATCCTCGTCCTCCTCTAGCAGCGATGGCCGGCTCGTCCTCCTCCGGCTCCAATGCCATGTACCATTAGAGCCCTTCCCCCGCGGGGCCACTTGTGCCTCTTCGGCGGCCGGAGTAGGGGGAGCCGTTGCGAGTTGGCGGTGCGGCTTGGGCGGCGGCGTGCGGAGCAAGGGGCGGCGTGTAGCCATCCCCGTGAGAAGAAGGGCAAGGGGGCGTACGCAACTATGGTGCTAGATATGTAGTCAAGCGAGATTTCGACCGGCGGCGGTGGCTTAACGCCGAACCCCATCATGCGGTCCCGTTTTCCCTCTCCTCTTGGATGCGGCGGTGGCCTTCTTCCAATGTCGCTCGCACTTCTTCTCGCTCCCCCGTCTCCTCCGCGCCCATGCTCACGCCTCCTCCTCCGGCCACGGCCGGCCCGGCGGGGTGACACGTGTGACGACCGGGGGTCGCCTCACCGGCCGCTCGCGCCCTCCTCTCGCACCTCTTCTCCCGGCCGTCGCCTCCTCCTCCTTCTCCCACGCGTGGTTGGGCCTCTCCCTACCCCGCGGCGGACGCCTTCGAGAAGAGAGGCAATGCAATTTTGCATTCCCTCTCTCCTTCAAAGGCGGTTGCCTCGAGCGGTGCTTTCCCCGTTAGAGGTCATCCGGCGCGTGCACGGTAATGAGCGGGACCGGGGGGGATGTTTTTGCCTCCCGCCGTTGGAGTCGGTCTAACCAGTAGAACCTATGTTGGGCAAATATTTAAAAGGGCAAATAGGGAAAACTCTACCCTAATTAATGACTCTTTTTAGTATTAACAACTTTGTCCTAAACTACCTTATTTGTCAAACCGAAGGAAGTACACATGCTTTGGAAAGAAAGAAGCTCTCGTGATATGAAGTGGTACCGACAAGCCCGCATCTCGGAGATATAGCGTCTCTTGAGTATTAGCACCGTCGTATTCATATTGTAAGGACGCACGCCTATCTTCTCGCGTGTCAACAAGATGATGATCACCAATCCACACAAGACACCGTGTGCCATCACTCTTTGTTATGCTCCCATTTCCACGGGCTCGAACCCATCAAGGCACCCGCAAGTTGGGGCGACATCCGCGTAGTCGCGAGAACCGGAGAAACCACATTAGTCAAACCCGCCGCATTGGACGTCCGGCGACACTGCGAGGATTGTCCACTTCGACGATGAATTCATATTCCAAACAAGTACTTGTAGCCGGCCCGAATAGCTCATCACAAACCGCATGGGTGGTGCGCCATCGGAGACGGTGAGGATCACGGACATCCGGGGTCACTTGTGTGTGGGGAAGGAAGAGAAGCCCGTTCGGTGCCCGATAGTGTATGAGTTCCTACCGGACTTCGTTACACTTGTGGACTCATTGGCCACATTGACAAAACTTGCGGCCAAAACCGAAGGAGGGCGAGGTGCAGCAAGATAGTAAGAAGTTGAGGTATATACCCGAGAAGAGGAGGAGTGAGGACGGTGGCCGGGACGGGAGTGGTGGTGGGAGGTTTACGCCCTCTTGGAGATCGGGGAGTGGAGGGAGTAGGAGCCGGTAGTGGGGGATGGGTTCAAGGATGTCATCCGGCGGGTTAGGAAGTGATGGACCGTCGTGGAGGAAAGAAGATGACACTAAAAACAAGGAGAAGAAGGTGGTGAATAGCCCGGATGGGAAGGAAGTGACGAGCCCGATTAAGAAATCGGTCGCTACACATCGGCACACTATTCCCGGTCGGTCTTTGCTTCTAGAGGAGGGGCGAGAAGGAGAACAATGTACATGTGAGTGCGGGTAGCTTTCCCGGCGGGAGGTGGTGGCACCGATCAACGAATGCCGGTGGATAGTGGCAAGGGGGTGGAACGAGCAAATGAGAAGTCGAAGAAAAATACATATAGGAGGATTGCTCGGAGCGAGCGGGGGGGAGCAAGGGGACGGCGGGGGGGTGTGAAGCATTGATAGGGAAGAAAAGGTCCGGGGATGTAGTGATGGAGCTAGGAGGATGAGAGGAGAAGAAAGATGAGGAGGAGGTGGCACATAAAAAGCAAAAGAAAGCGGGGCCGGCGAACCAGCCCTACAGGGATCAATGAAACTTGTGAGTTGGACCGCGGGGTCCGGGCAACCGCCGGCGGTTCGAGGGCTTCGGACCTCCGAAGTCCGAGAGGGCGAATGTTCTATTCCCCGTCGGAAATAAAGCTCGACGGGGCGTAGGATGGAGAAGTTTCGGTGGATGCTAGGGTTGACGAACATGGTGGTTAAGGAGGTGGCTGTACAAGGGGGGGAATGGCGAGTGTTTTGGCGGAGGGGGATTGATGTGACACTTCAACACATGATGAAGTACCACATTGATACGAGAGATAAAAGATGAAGAGGGGTTTATATGGCGGTTCACCGGAGTGTATGGAGAAGCACGGTCGGACCAAAAGCACAAGACCCGGGAGGATTTACGTGGTCTCAAATCAACACCAAGCAAACCATGGTTATGTGTAGGTGATTTTAGCAAAGTTCTCTTTTCCCATGAGAAGGAGGGAGGTAGGAACAGGAGCCGGTCATGCATGGATCGGTCTAGGGAGGCGCTTGAATATTGTGAGTCGCATGATCTAGGATTTGATGGAGATATTTTCACTTGGCGTAATCACAACCACAAGCCGATGGATATATCGGGGAGAGGCTTGATAGGGTTGTGGCGAATGATCAATGGTGAGTGCATTTTTTCGGTGTACGGGTTATAAATGGTGATCCTCGCCACTCGGACCATCGTCTAGTTATTATATGTACGAAGAGATGCCGCCTAGGGGGAGGGCGACCGGGGAAATAAACAGTTCCACTTTGAAGCGAGTTGGTCGGGAGAGGAGAAATATGCTTTGAGGTGGTGACGGATGCTTGGAAGGGTGCAGCTTGGATGGCCACTCGACTTCGATACATGCAGCCCCGAAAGTTGTAGCGGGGGTCTCGCTGGTCCGGACTAAAAATGTACTCGGGGATTTGGAGAAAACAAGAAAGAAGCTTAGGAAGGAGTTGGAGATTTGCGGGGAGGAGAGGTATAAATGGAGAAAACATAGCAAGGGAGGAGATTTTGAGGTATAGGTTAGAAAAGGTGGAGAAAAAATCGACATTTATTGGAGACGAGCGTGCCCATGTTAGATGGCCGGAGAAGGGAGATCGTAACACATCTTTTTTCCATGCGGCATGCTCGGAGAGGAGGAGAAGTAATAGAATTGGAAAGCTAAAGAAGGATGATGGAAGATGGGTGGAGGAGGAGGAGGAGAGGAGATTTATTACTAACTACTTTTACAACATTTTCGGGTCCAATGGGGCTGCTCGATACCCAACAACTCACACAAGCCGTTGAGTGTAAAGTGACCAACGAGATGAATGATGCACTCATACGGGAGTACAATGCGGATGAGGTGAAAAATGCGCTGGACTCTATAGGCGACATGAAGGCTCCTGGACCGGATGGGATGCCATCAATCTTCTATAAGAGATTTTGGGAGGTTGTAGGGGAGAAAGTGACGAGAAGAAGTCCCGCAGGTGCTTAATGGAGGGGAGTTCCCGTGGGGTGGAATGAGACAACTATTGTGCTAATACCCAAGGTGCCGAAGCCGGACAAGATAAAAGACCTCCGGCCAATCAGTTTGTGCAACGTTCTATATAAAATTGTGTCCAAGGTTCTTGCCAACCGGCTAAAGAGGGTACTCCCCGACATAATCTCTCCTTCTCGGAGCGCCTTCGTCCCGGGCAGACTGATTTCAGATAATATCCTAGTTGCATATGAGATCACACATTATATGAGGAACAAAAGAAAGGGGATAGGGGGCTATGCAAGTAGTGAAATTGGATATGAGCAAAGCCTATGACAGGGTGGAATGGTCTCTCCTTCACGACATGATGGTCAAACTAGGTTTCTATACGCAGTGGATAAACTCAGTCATGAAGTGCGTTTCATCGGTATCTTACCTAATCAAGGTGAATGGGGAACTATCTGATGTTTTCAATCCGGAGAGGGGGCTTCGGCAGGGGGATCCATTATCACCATATTTATTCTTGTTGTGTGCCGAAGGTTTCTCAGCATTACTGGATAAGGCAGAAAGGGAGGGAAGACTAAAGGTGGTTAAAGTTTGTCCGGGGGCTCCTAGTGTATCCCACTTGCTATTCGTCGATGACTCGTTGATCTTGTTTCGAGCAGATAGGGGGGATGTGCAGCAGCTACAAAGTATTTTACAACCGCATGAGGAGTGCTCGGGACAAATGATCAATAAGGATAAGTCAGCCATCATGTTCAGTGCGAACACAGCCACACATAAGTGAAGGGAGGTGATGCAAGGCCTGCAAATACAAAAAGAGATGATGAATGAAAGGTACTTGGGGCTGCCTGTGTATATTGGAAAATCTAGAACAAATACCTTTGCGTACTTAAAAGAAAGAATATGGCAGCAGATACAAGGCTGGAAAGAGAAATTGTTGTCTACTGCCGGAAAGGAGATATTAATTAAGGTTGTGGCACAAGCTATCCCAACCTTCGCCATGGGTTGCTTTGATATAACAAAGGAGATGTACGAACAATGCAAGGCTTTGGTGGAGTAATCAGGATGAGGAAAACAAAATGCATTGGATAAGTTGGGAGAAGATGATAAAAGGCAAGGGAGGCTTAGGGTTCCGGGACATCCATACCTTTAATTTAGCCATGTTGGCAAAGCAAGGGTGGAGATTAATTCTCAATCCAGAATCTCTGTGTGCTCGTGTATTACGAGCAAAGTATTTTCCAAATTGCAGCATATGGGAGGCCAGGAATACCTTTGGAATTTCATACACATGGAGAAGCATTTTAAAAGGCATCCAAGTTCTGAAGGAGGGAATAATATGGAGAGTTGGCAATGGTAGACGTAGTAGCATAAAATTTTGGTCTGCCCCATGGCTTCCAAGGTGCTGGACGAGGAGGCTAATAACACCTAGTGGAAACAACTTGGTTAGAAATGTTCATGAGCTGATTGATCCTATCACTGGCAAATGGGACTCTCCTCTCTTGTGACACAGATATTTGTCGAGCAAGTGCAAAGCTGATCCTATCCCTGCTTGTGCACACTGATATGGAAGATGTGATCGCGTGGCACTATGACAACAGAGAGATCTTCACGGTAAGATCAACATATAAATTGCAAAGGGAGCTGGTGAGTCTTAGAAACTGTAGCACAACACAAACATCGCGTCAAGGAGGTGAGGGAGATGAGAGATTATGGAAAGGGCTGTGGGAGATTAAGTGCCCAGGAAAGATCAAAATATTTATGTGGAAGCTAGCACATAATTCTATTTCCCTAAGGATGGGCTTGGAAAGGAGGGGGATGGAGCTTGATACTAGATGTGTAATGTGTGGGAGGTTGAATGAAGATGGAGGTCACTTGTTTTTTCAGTGCAAGCATGTTAAACAGGTCTGGCAAGGGGCTTTTTTTACAGTGGACCATACCACTCTATACCACTGTTGTTATAGGACCAGAGTATAAAAGGATCTCGACGGTTGAGATTAATTGTATACCACCACAACATGTACTTGTTGTATAGAGCGGTATACATAGGTGGTATAGGTGGTACGAGGACATTATTGGAAATTTTATCTCGGCAAACGTTGCAAGAGTTGCACGGCTCTGTCCAGACGACCATCCACTTGCCGCCGCCGTCAGTGGAGAGGAAGTCAGCACCAGAGAGCCGCAGGCGCAGCTAGTACCGGTCGTAGAGGACCGCACGTCCGGACGTCCCTGACCTGCCGTCGTTCGCGGAGTCGTTGACAGCGCTGGCGAGGGCTTCACCCGTGAAGTCCTCATGACCATGTCGTAGGCCGCATCGGGTGCCGCCGCAGCACCGACCGTGCTGACAGCCGAACCGTTCGCCCTCGTGCTCACGACGAGGATGTCGGCGAGCGCGTTGAGAATGGACCTGTAGGCGTCGCTGCTCGCGTTGTTGCCCGGCACCGGCAAGCCGCACTTGTAGCCCAGGATAGTGTCCTTCACGGCCGCCGACGACAACCTCGCCGCGAACGCAACCAGAACCAAGGCGGCGGCGAGGAGTTGTGCGGCTCCGTCCAGATGACCATCCACTCGCCGTCGCCGTCGTCGCCGGCCGACGACAGCCACATGATCTGCTGCATCTGGCCGGAGACGTCGAGGACGAGCCTGGAGATCACCGTGGGGTCCTGCAGGGAGTAGTTGAAGTAGCTGCCGTTGGCGTTGGACACGAACCCGAAATTGTACTTGTCGTGCGACACCATCTCCGGGACCCCGGCGAAACCCAACATGTTGCCGTTCCACAGCCCGCTGCTCCAGTAATGCTCGGTCCCGTTCCAGGTGAGGAAGTACTGGTTGCTCGCATTAACAGTTGATCCCCAAGGGGAACAAGCCGGGTTGGCAGAGCTCTTCCAGGAAACCAGATGCTGAACGTCGCCGGTGAGCTTATTCTTGCCGAAACGGACTCCCGGGAGCCACGTGTCGGTGGGATGCTCGACGCTCTGCCACAGGACCTCGTGTCACACCTCGAAATTTTCAATTTCGGGACGTGAATAGAAAGAATAATTAAATAACGATTTTCTCATAATTTTAAAATTTTTCCTACATTTATTTTTCTTTACAGGGAATATAGTATAGGAAAAATCCATTTTTTGATTTTCTAAATTAAATAAAAAGTTGTGAGTGTTGCATTCATGCCGATGCATCTAGTGGTTCTGGAGTGCAAAAGGGTTCAAAAACGCGTTTAGGAGCTGTCCAAAACCTTCCGAGAATTTTCCGGATTTTTACGGGAGTTATTCTCATTTTTCCTTGGGCTATTTCTATTTATTAGAAGGCTCTAAAATCTTTTTCATGAGCTCCAAATGCTTTATTTGGATTGTTCATGTCTTAATCTATCTCTAGGAATTTTCCTGGAATTTTTGTGATCGGAGTATTTTTCGTGCCTTTAAACAATTTCTAGTCTTTACTGGAATTATTTTCGCATTAAAAATAAATTCGGAAATAAAAAAAAACTATCCCTTTCCTATCTGGGCCGAGCCCGTGGGCCCGACCCAGTCCATCCCGGCCCAGCCGCCAGGCCCGCAAGGCCCATCGGCCACCCTAGCCGAGCGAGCCGTGGCCATGGCCGGCGCCGCTCCTTGGCGTGCGCGCCACGCCGGGCTCCACCCCCGCACCCTATAAAGGGATAGCGCCCGGACACCGTGTGCCCTAGCCGACCCGCGCCGCCTCGCTACCCCCGCGCAAAGACCGCCGCCCAAGCCGCCGGAAGCCGGGAATCGAGCTCGACCGCGCGCGGTCCGTTTCGTCGCCTCCATCTACCTTCTCGGGTAAACGAGCACCACCAAGAGATCCGCGTCGACGAGCCGCGTCCGGGAGCCGCTTCCCGTCCCCGGAGGTCTGCGGTTCGATGCCGCGCCTTGAAGCCTCACCGGCCGAATCAAGCCGTCCGCCGCCGGCCAAGATTCAGGACGTTCCCCTTCTTCCCGCCGCCGGTGAGCACATCCACACGCTACTCTTGGGCTCATCTTCCCATCCCGTGCCTCACTCATGCCCCTTGATGCCCAGGTCGCCGGCAATTTGGTCGTCCCGAGCTGCTGTCCACCGGGTCAACCGTCCGTCACCATTCGAAATCCGGCCACCTCCCGTTCGTCTCCCACGCCGGTGAGCACACCATCGCGATCTCCTCGATCTTCTCTCTCCGTTTTGCATCTCATCCGAGCCCCTAGCTGCCGGAGCCCCGGCGATTGGAACGCCTACGGCCCCCGTACGCCCCGACCCCCCCTCTCCGTTCGTTCCGGACTAGAGGAGGAAGAAGACCTCCTTGTCTTACGGTTAGACCCCCGGTTTTTGGTGTAATCTTTAGATCAATTCTTGTGTCTTGCAACTTTTGCCGATAACCCCCCGTAAAGATCCCACCAATCACACATAAATCCCACCCGATCCCTTTTACGGATCTAACCCCGATCTTTAACCTTTTTCCGAGCACTATTTAGTGTGTCTTGCATATCTTCCTAGCTAGCCCCCGAAGTCTACGGTTAATCTCGTTCGTGCCCCCGCAATTTTGTTTTGCTCATCAAATCTTTGTTTTAGCTCCGATTTCATCCGTTCAAGTTGCGTTAGATTCATAATAATGTAAAGCACGCGTTAGTGGTGAGTTTTCATCATGTTTTGTTTTCTGAAAATAAAATTAATATTAGTTTTGATTAATGTCTAGTTAGACATGCCTTTTATAAATAAAAGCAATATAGATATATAGCCGTTTTTCATAATCAAATTTAATTTTGCTTAAAGATTGCTTTACATGCTTTTATATATAAAATCTAATTAGATTTTTATCTCGGTTTTTCGTAAACCAAATGTTAATTTGTTTAATAATTAATTAATCTTTCTTAATTAAAATTTGATTAGGCTTTTACATCGGCTTTTATAATAAATATTAATTTGATTAATGCCAACACCATAATATTTTTAATAATAATATGATCTACTTGAATTACAAAGTTTCGTTTAGATTGTTCATACAGTTTAGTTTTTCTAAATTCAATGTTTAATCAGTTTAATCAATATATGAATCTTTATCAATAAAACTTGACTAGTTCTTTACACCGGTTTCGTAAATAAAGTTTAATATTACATTAATGTCAACCTAGGGTGTTTTATTTCTAAAATATCCTTTATATTTGTTTTGTTAATTAAAATGAACCTAGCTCATAGCCTTGTTCTCTCATAAATGCAAATGGTTCGTTAGACGTTCTTTATCAAGCTCTATCTCGGTGTGAACTTTCCGGTTCTTGCTCAATCTTCCGTAACCATCTCTTTAAAGCTAACCAAGCGTTTTCCTTCCAAGCACACTTTGTGTTCTTTAGTGATCCACCTAATCGAGCCTATCCTTTAGTGCATTCTTTTAAAGTTTTCTTTTCATTGGTGCTTTGTTCTTAGTATGCTTGCTTGTTTGCTTTGTGTATGTTTGTGCTCGATGATTGATGCGTTTAGAGTAAACGCCGTTCGAGAAGTTTGGAAGAGCTTGAAGTTGAAGATTCCGAGCAACTACTCTTTGGTTAAAGGCAAGTGTGTCCTTAATCTTTTGTGCTAAGAATTATGTTAAATCACTCATTGCATATGCTTGCATTAATATGATGGGACCCATGTTTAAGGTTTGACTAGTTTTTATTTATCTTGTGCCTTGATCAATCGGGTTTATCTTTATGTTGGGTAGCTATGCTTAGTTGCTATACCCGGGTTATGGTGGTTTTAATGAACATTAATGATGAATCATGTTATACCTTTGTGCTATATCTTTGGATGTTAATACAAGACCATATGATTAATCGGAACATGGAGCGACCACCCAGACAACAGGTGCAACCACAAGGACTATATGGCTCTGGTCTTGGCCGATTAATTAGGGAAGTCTTTGTGTGGTTATTACTCGCATAGTAGGTTGGGGACGGAGGAATGCTTTTATGACTCTTCTATTCGGAGCGGTGTTGGAACGGAAGACTCTATGGCTGACCGTCCGTAATAGAAGTGTGGTACGAAAGATAGCCTCTATGACATACTACTATGGACTAATACGCACGGGAGGACTCTTTGTAAAGGCCTCGTAGCGTCCCTATGCAATCACACCTCGGTAGTGTGGTATGATGCTTGGCTGGCATCGCATGCTTGGGTTTAAAGTTCTTCGGGACTTTTACGCGACTTGTGGGTAAAGATGTACAACCTCTGCAGAGTGTAAAACTAATCGATTAGTCGTGCCCACGGTCACGGGCGGCCTGGACCCTCACATGATAACTAAACTTGAAGATGGACTTAAATCGTGCTCTCTGGTTATGCTTGCCATATGCTTATGGCGTATCTCTTATCTTATGCTTAATGTGGGTTGGTATAAACTTATACTTTATTAGTAATCAGGTGCTAATAAAACTTGACCAACTAAAATTGCTTAAATGCTTATAGCCCGAGTCCACTATAAAGCCCGTGCATTCATTCTTTTCCCCACACTTGCCGAGTACGACAAGTGCTCACCCTTGCTATAAACATTGTTGCTCGGAAAGAGGATGCTACTTTGAAGTCTTGTGAAAATGTTGCTGGTGCTAGGCGTACGCAACCCCCGCCGATTTCGCCCGTGATGTTTGGAGCATTCGTTTCCGGGATTAAGCGTAAATCTCGATAATCTTTCTTTTTCTTACGTGATAATCGTTTTCGTATTCACTTTTATGTCACTATATGCATGAAACTTGATCCCGGCATGCATATAGGTATGCACTTGGTTTCCTTCGGAAAAACGGGTGTGACACCTCGCCACCGTTGTGACGGAGGACGAGTTTCCCGGTGTCCATGATAACCGCCACGACGTCACCGGGTACGAGCCGGCGGCGAGAGTTGACGACGTTGGAGGACCGAAGCGAGCTCGCCGGATTCGTTGGTGGGGAGGAGGTTACCGTCCGCCGTGACTTAGTAAATTTGCAGTAATTACCTAATTACCATTACTAAAAATATATTCATATTATATACCACCACGTGGTGGTATGGTCCACGGTAAAAGAAGCCCCGGCAAGAGCTAAATCTTGAAGCAATGAGGTGTGTCCTAGCAAGAATGAATTCGCCAAGGGAGGTGTTGCAACACATTTTGGGAGTGAAGGAAGGGGTTCACCGAGAGTGATCAACTTGCTTTGGCAATGGTGGGCGGAGCGGAACGAGTCCGGAAGGGTGAGAAGCCACGAGCACCAGGAAGCCTTGCGTTGTCATATGCAAAATGGCCGACGAATTTCGACAATAGGATGGATGGAATGTAACCTCGCTCCCCGGCGACGAAAACCCGCACAAGACGGCTCGTGATGTGTACAAGGTGAACACCGATGGCTCCTTTTCACCGCTTCGGGAGATGGAGGTTGGGGCTATGTTATCGAAATCATGACGGTGAGGTGATTAAAGCGAGAGCCGACAGGTGTGCGCACTTGCTTGATTCCTTCCACGCCGAGGCAATTGCGTGCAATGCGGGGATCCGAGCCGCCGAAGAGCTAGGTGTGCCAAGTATTGTGGTGGAGACGGACTCACCGATGCCGAAACTTGCTTTGGACTCGATTACTTTGCTCTAGCACCTACGGGAGGTATTATACACGAGATGAAAAGTCCACCGGCCATATCTTTTTCATCGTGGAGTTCTAGTTATTGTCCTAGAGATTGTAATAGGGTGGTGCACACTATGGCGGCGCAAGGTTGTAACCGTCCTCGTGATCTTGTCCTTTCTTGGAATGGTACGCCTCTAGGTGTAGAGGACCGGTTGCTAAGGATTGTACTAGCCCTTTGAGTTAATGGATTTTCCATTTCAAAAAAAAAGGATCACGAGACATCTCGTCAACGGTGTCCTTATATGCCACGTATACTACAATATTGCTCACATAGTATCGGGCCGGAGACCGTAAACCCCGTCCACACGAGTCGCGCCACTCCGGAAGCGAACCATTTCGGATGAAGCTTTGGATGAACGGGACCGTCTCGAAACTTAGGGAGAAGGCACCCGGTGAGGGGTCGTCGGGCCCGTTCCAAGAAACAAGGCGGTTGTCTTCTCCCGTCTTGTGGCTCCTCCACAACTTCATGCCGGGGAGGAGCGTGTCGGTCGAGTAGTTGAAGCTCGCCACAACACCATACCCCTCGGTGACCGTAGGATGAGATTGCTCGTGTTCATGAGCACCACCACCGATCCCGTGGTGTTTGATCGCGACGACGACGGTGATGAGGAGCCTGCTCCGGTGGTGTTGGTGTTGGTTGTTGTCCGAGAGAACATGGCCGTCGACATCGGACAAGACAAGATCCGAGGTGTTGGTCGAGCAAAGAGAAGGAGCGGATCCGGAGGAGGAGATGGCCGGTGTTTCCGGTTAGCAATCCACACCACGGTGAGTCGTGGGATGTTGTTGTACCATATGCCGAGGTAGAGCTTCTTCGGAGTAGAATTAGATGGGGAGAAGAAGGCCGAGGGGTGCGGTAAGAGCGGCTTGCCCGGGACAAGACGGTCGTCGGAAGCGCACGAAGCTAGCAAGAGGAGAGCTATGGTACAAAGCGAGATGGAACTCATGGATGCCACCGAACTCGGAGAGACATGTAGAAAAGGTATGTGCGCAAGCTGCTACTTGGTAGTATATATGAGTAAGCTCCTACGCTACCGCGCTCTTGGTGTGCACGCAACAATGCTAAAGTTCCCGATTTCAAAATAGACGGTAATGATCTCAATTCAAACATTCTAGTTAAAAATTATATGTTGGTGGTTGAGATGTACACATCGAAAGAGATGTTATATCTTGGCAATGTTTTTTTACGGAAAAGTCTTTACTACACTTGGCGTCATGGGTGTATTTAGAATTATGAAGGTTAAAGTGCTTCGTAATCGTCTATATATCATAGAAGAATGCATGTCGTCCGGAACCTCATTGTCACCTTCAATCAAAATTTACTAAATGCACTTCATCAACGATGACTTTAGGCCGTTGTATCTACGTAGTCAAACTTTCCAACAAGTAACAAGTCGCTTTGTAGCTTCCGAATATGCGCACTATCACTTTATATATAGCTCTCCCTAAACTAGATTTTTCTTTGTTAACTCCATAGATCCAAGTTTAGGAAGCTTAATCGTGCAACTTCGGGAACTATATGACATGATTACTCTTGCGGACACAATCTTAATCCACCGATTTGATTGGTAGCCGAAGCTTCTCTCCTACGTTTTCTCCTCACTTTGAAACTTTTGGATTCAAAAGTTAAAAAATGAACAATATCATTAAATTTTCAGAGAACTGCTCCGGTGGTCCTCCCCAAAGAAATTGCACGAATTCTAAGCAAATAAATAATATTTATTTATATTCATATAATAGATATTAAATTTTCTTTAGAATTCATGCAAAAATTTTAAAAAGGACCACCGGAGCAATTCTCAAATTTTCGAGTTACTATATGTTACACATTTCAATTCGAACTCCAACCTACTTTTTAGAGTTACTCTATCTCCCCTCTATGTGTGTAAGAGTCGGCATGTTCTTAGAGTTCACAATATCTTCTCTCATGTTCTCCATATCACAATTTCTCCTTACAAAATAGGCGGGATGATTTGGCGTTGGTAGCGTTGTGCACCCATTCTCCAAGTTGAACACAACATAAGTCGTCAATGGCCTATCATCGGGATTTTCCCCGCACACACAAGAGCCCCATGTGGATGCAAAGTGAAGCCTCATCTAGTAAACAATTCTCGAAAATACATTTGTCTACCGGATCTTTAGCTTTCCCTTCCTTCCAAAGGTTCCATGCCCGAAACAGTCACAACACACATTTGGATTGTGCAAATAGAATACTTTAAACCATTTATATGAAGAAACTAAAACTAATCATGCTTGCTTACATAGACTATTAGGTTTGGGTAACCCGTTGGGACACGGTCAACGAGCTTATCTTTATACCACTCACAACTTCCAAAAGTAGGACACCAAAGCTATACACATCGGACTTCACAGAGAAAATGCCCTCCATTGCATACTCGGGAGCCATATAACCACCGTTAAAATCATTTCATTAGCAAAAGTTATGAAGATGAATTGGGTAAAAAGAAATACATAGTTTGAGTATTGGGAATCAACCACTCACTATGTCCCAACAACTCGCTTGGTACTAGCATTTTCTTGATTATCACCAAAGATCCTTGCCATGCCAAAGTCGGCTATTTTGGGTCTCATCTCTCGCATCTAGTAACACATTACCGGCCTTGAGATCCCTATGAACTATTGTCAATCTTGAATCATTATGGAGGTATAAAAGTCCCCTTGCAACTCCTTTGATTATCTTGAACCTTATTGGCCAATCAAGTGGTGCATTTCTGCATGATCCGCGATGAACAATCATGGAATATCTATGAAAAATGTAATTATATGATTAGGCCACGTGTGGTTTCCATAAGTCACCCGACTTATAAGTCACCCGACTTTTAGTTGGATTTAAGTGTCTGTTTAGTTGCGGTGACTTATAAGTCACCGGGCTCCACACATGGTATGAGAGGGAAAAAGTGGAAATAAGTCACTTTAAGTAGCTAATCGCACATTGAACTTATGTTCGGTAGACCGTACCGAAAATGACAGCATCCAAGCTTTTATTAGGTAGGTACTCATAAATCAACAACTTTTCATCTCTCTCAACGCAGCAACCAAGAAGTCGAACCAAGTTTCGTGTTGCAGCTTAGCAATTAGCACAACTTCATTTCTGAACTCCCGACTTCCTTGGTCTGAGTCCCGACTAAGTCTTTTGATAGCAACCTCTTGACCATCTTCAAGTGTTCCCTTTGTAATTATCACAGAAAAGTAATATTGTGGTATGTAGTGAAGATTAATTATTTAATTAGATAATGAATCTAGGAAAAGCAACGAAAGGAACTTCTATCACAAATTACCTTGTAAACTTTGCCAAAACCTCCTTGTCCAATCATAAATGTACCGGAGAAATTGCTTGTTGCCACAAGAATATCTTGGAATTTCAGAAATGGAAGTTCAAAATCGTTGGAACTTTTTTCTTCTCCAAGTTCATCTGAAGTAGTAAAACATCTATGCTCTATCTTCTTGTGATTTTCCTTATTTGTTTTCCTTCCTGCTCCCAGAAGTTGTTGAGTTTTTGTTCTTAAGTAACTGTGAGGATTTGTGATTAGTGTGCAGAAGAAAACATACCTCTGAACTTGCAGGCCCATATATGTAAAATGGAAATAAGAACAATGACACTCGCTAAAACTGGAAGTACAACTTTTAGTGTGTTCTTTTTTGTCCTTTTACCTGCAAATCAGTGCAGAACTTGTTCACATGGTGCCAAGTTAATTAATATCATAGGACTGCAGAGTTTAGTCTTCAAACAGCCGAAAAGATGATACAATCTTACATTACACAACAGTACATTTTTCACTAAGATAATGGCAACTACTATGAAGTAAGATCTCTACTCCTTAACTAGATGTTGTACGAGAAATTAAGATCACTGGGCTGGGAAAGGAAAAGGCAAAAAAAAACTGTAAACCTTAGTTAGATGTCTCTTCTTGATGCTCATATATTGGCTCCAATGTGCATGTAACCAACACTATGATCAGCTTATGCTTCTACGATGTGAACAGGTTCCAAATTAGTTTCCATGCACAGTCCTACAATCCTGCTACATGTTGCCATGATCTTAGTACTTTAGATACCAGGTAAATGAACAGCTGAGCTCCGTCGGACTACAGATGCATAGCTCCTTAATTTTCATGAAAAACTTAGTGGTGTTATTGTGTTATCTGCACATTTTGGGCAAGAGATCTCAGTGCTAAGATGATACAGATAAGGGATAAAATGACGGTACACTCTAACAGGCATTCCACAAGTTCCTGGGTATATATGCTTCCGACAGAAGTTTTTCTGATATGAAAATAGTACCTGACATGCCTGCAACTCGGAGATATAGCGTCTCTTGACTATCAGCACCAGCCGTGCTATAGGGAAGCACGCCCATCAGCCTCTGTGTGTCAACAAGATGATGGTCGCCAATCCACACAAGGCACCGTGTGCCATCACTCTTTGTTATGCTCCCATTCCATGTCGCATATGCGTACGCCACACAAGAGCAATTGGCTCTGCACTCAGCCGCGCACTCCTCGTGGGTCTTTCTGCCGATGCGCACAAACTTGTCAGGCACCTTCATATCCGGTAGCGCCAAGAAACCATCACTGCATCGAAGCGCCTCCTTTCGCTGGCATCCCCGTGAGAACCTAGAGCTGCTCCGTTCTTCCTTGTCCACGGGCTCGAACCCGTCAAGGCACTTGCAAGTTGGGGTGGCATCTGTGTAGTCGCAGTAACCGGAGAGCCCACAGTAATTGTACCTGCTACACTCGTAATCCGGCGTCACTGAAAGCATTGCCCACTCAATGAATCCCTATTCCAAACAAATGCTTCTAGCCGACCAGAGTAGGTCATCACTGACCGCACGAGCTGTGCGCCATCAGAGAGGGTGAAGCTCGCAGACATCTCATCAGCGGTGTTTTCATATACCGTGTATACCACAATGCTGGTGTTTGCCTGGAAGTGTTGGCTGGACACTGTGAATCCTGTCCACACGGAACCGCGCCATTCTGGGACCGAACCGTTCCGGATGAAGCCTTGGATGAACTGGTCTGCCTCCCAACCGAAAGAGAAGGCACCGGGCGAGGGGTCATCGGGGCCGTTCCAAGAAACAAGGCGGTTTCCTTTGAGCGTCTTGTGGCTCCACCTCAACTTCATGCCAGGGAGCATTGTGTCAGTCAGGTAGTCAAAACTCTGCCACAACACCACGCCACTCGGTGACCGTAGGATGAGATTGCCTGTATTCATCAGCACCGCCACCGATCCGGTGGTATTGGAGCTCGGCGACGGTGATGAAGAACTTGCAGCGGTGGTGGTGGTGGTGGTGGTTGTCCAAAGAACACGTCCGTTGACATCGGACAGGACAAGATCAGAGGTGTTGGTCAGCACAAGAGAAGGAGATGAGGAGGAGATGGCCGGTGTCGCCCGGTTAGCAACCCACACCACGGTGAACCGGGGCATCTTGTTGTACCATATGCCAAGGTATAGCTTCTCCGGAGTGGAATTGGATGGGGAGAAGAAGCCAAAGGCAAAGTCACCACCATCAGATACGATGGTGGTGCCGGGCAGGAGCGGCTTGTCCGGGACAAGCCGGTCATCAGAAGCACACCAGGCCGGGGGGAACAGGAGGAGAGCCATGGTGCAGACAAAAATGGAAGTCATGAATGCCATGGTCTGCGGCGGCGTCTCTGAGCTCTGGCTCTCTGAACAAGTTAACTAGTTTATATAGCAAGCTCCTGCACGCTTTTGGTGGTGTGGACGAAAGAACGCACAATTTCCAGATTTCTCGTAGACTATAATGAGTTCAAACACTCTAGTCAGAATATATTGGTCGTAGTTGAGATGTGGTACATACACATCCAAAAGGTTTGTTACCGTGGCGTTATCTTCTTAGAGAAAAGTGTTGTTTTTACCTCGGTCTTTTATGGGTGCATAGGCCGTCGTCCTCCGAAACCACACTGCCGCTTCAATCAAATCTAAGGCTGCAAAGGGGTGCAGTTAGGTGCCTCCAACCTCCTTAGTTCAATTATTTGTCACTTACTTGTTCAAAATTGAGCTGAAGTAGTATAAATAATTGAACTAAAGAGGTTCGGATGTGCACCACATCATATTCAATTTGCACCCCTAATCAAATCTACACTAATGCATTCCCGCCATCAACGAATTCAATTAGCTGGGCCGGCCGGCCGCTGTAGAATCTACTACGTCGTCGAACTTTTGCAACGAGTAAAGTGCGTTGTAGCTTCGTACAGAGGGGTTTTTTTTTGAAAATGGAAATGCGCATTGGGGACAAAGTTCTAGTGCAGCCAGTAACACAATATCTCGCCCGGTAAAACCAACATTTAATTACCATGAGAGTTCAACATCGATTTCTTTTATTTGTGCGGGATCACCAGCCTAGCCAGTCATCGCAACGTCACCAAAACACTGAAGAGGAAACCTCCTTGGAGTGACTTCTTCGTCGACATTACTCTATAGTATGTGTTTGATGTGTGTACTATATGTACTGTATTAGACTAGTTGAGACCAAAAGAAGATTTGTTTGCTTTGTTAAGAAAAAGTAGCCCTCGAGGCGTCGTGTCATGAGCCACCGGCTGTAGAATTCCATAGATGGACTGAAGCATCAGTAGGTGAGTTTCTTGTGTTTTTACAGTTTACTTAGCACGCTGACAAGAAAATGGGAGCCCGGGGCAAAATCCCTGTTGCTGCTGATGCCTCGCCTCTATCCAGCCAGATTAGAGCATCTCCAGTCGGGCCTGCAAAATGAAGCCCCTACATTGGATTTTAGGAGCCAGCCTGCAAGAAATGAGAGCCCAAAATGAGCCTCAACTCCAGCCGGGCCTGGAAAAAAGGCCTCTATTCGCGTGGGACCCGCCTGTCTGTACGTCATCTCACGCACAGCCGACCGCGCACGGCCGCGCCGCCGCCTCGCGCCCGTCGCTCGGCCGCGGCCGTCGCTCGTCCGCGCCGCCGCATCCGCCGGCCGTCGACCTTCCACCGTACGACGGCTCCCGCTCTCCGCTCCGGGGCCGCCGGTTCGCTCGCGGCTGCGCGCTGCGGCTGCGCCGAGCTCCCCGGCCGGGGCAGGGGTTCGGCTATAGGCAGCCCGCGCGCGGCGCGCCCCTCGCCGATCTGGAGGTAGCTAGCTAGTAGCTCTGTGACCAGGATGTGTGAGGCGGATTTTCTTTTTTGTGCTGAATCATGCTCTATTTGGATGTTCAGGCCATTTGCTCATGTAAATACTAGCATGTCCTGCTTGAAAGTTCTACCAAAATAACCTGGGTCCGTATCTATTGATTTTTCATGCCTTGTTAAGTTGTTGTTATGCTCACTCAAACACTAATTACTTGCGCCTTTCTTTAACTTTCTTTTTGTTTATGAAAATGAGCACCTGGAAATGAAAATGTTGATTGGTGAAGAATGGAGATAACTCATGGGGTTCTTGCCTCACTGCTGCTACATTGCACCTTCCCTGTTATTGGGACTGCTAGATATATCCTGCTAATTATGTTTCTCTTCTACAAGCTGCACTTTGTTGGGACTCTTGAGAACGAATGTCTGGCTATTAATCAAGACTGGTAATAGTATTATTTTTTGATGGAAGGATGAATCGGGGGAAAACATAACCCTTTTGGCCAGATCATATTGGTATTTTTTTGTCTTTCTTTGCTCACAATCAGGTTGCTTAATTTTTTGAAAGCTAAAGTTGCTAAATTTTTTTGTTCATTCAACTCAGTAATTAGAAGAAGAAAACATGTATTGATTCTTGCATGGCTTGCCACTGTAATTCTGCTCTAAGACTTTTCCTTCCATTTTATTGTTGTTGTGGCAGATGTCAAGGTTTGGAAAAAGCCTTCACCAGCAGTGGGATGAAGATGACGATGACCTCCTAATTCTTGCTAGTCTTATTGAGGGTTCAATTCTTGCTGGTCTTATTGAGGGTTCAAGGAGGGACAAGCAGAAGAAGAAATTCCGTGGATCTTTGCCAGGTCGTCACAATGTGAAGAGGGGCATCTTGGGGGTCATGATGGTATATTCCGGGACTACTTCGCGGACCCAAGCATATACAACGACAAGCATTTCAGAAGGAGGTTCCGGATGAGGAAGTCTCTCTTCCTACGGATCGTGGCTGCAGTGGAGTCTCACGATGACTACTTCCGTCAGAAGCCCAATGCCGTTGGAGCTCTTGGGGCCTCTCCACTCCAGAAGTGCATTGCTGTTGTTCGGATGCTTGCCTATGGTGCTTCAGCAGACTTCCTGGATGACTATGTGAGGATGGGAGAGAGCACCATCATTGAGTGCCTCAAACGTTTTGTGAAAGCTGTCGTTGAAGTTTTTGGTGAGCAATACCTGAGGGCCCCCAATGCCGAGGACACAGCTAGGTTGATGGTCATTAATCATGCAAGAGGGTGGCCAGGCATGATTGGCTCCATTGACTGTATGCACTGGAAGTGGGACAAGTGCCCGACTGCTTGGAGAGGAGCATACACATGGCATAAGGATGGGCCGACCATGATTCTTGAGGCTGTTGCATCTCAAGATTTATGGATTTGGCATGCCTTTTTTGGTCTTCCTGGTTCTCTCAACGATGTCAATGTGCTTCGCCGTTCTCCACTTTTTCAGAGTCTGACTTCCGGGACAGCACCAGAATTGGAATACATCGTCAATGGGAACATGTACAAGATTGGTTACTATCTGGCTGATGGCATATATCCAGCGTGGGCAACCTTTGTGAAAGCTTTCCAAAGTCCCCAGGGGAACAAGAAGGCCTACTTCACAAGGGCACAACAAGCAGCGAGAAAAGACGTTGAGAGGGCTTTTGGGGTACTCTAGTCCCGATTCGCTATGGTGCGAGGCCCTGCAAGGTTATGGAGTAAGGAGGAGCTGTGGTATATCATGAAATGTTGTGTACTCCTGCACAACATGATAGTCGAAGATGAGCGTAAAGATCCTGGCGATTTGAACTACCATCAAGACCGGAATGGTATCCGTGTGTTGCAGCCTAAGGACTACGAGAATCGTGATCCTCTTCTGCTAAATGACTTCCTCAAGATACACGAAGAAATTGAGGACAGGTCGTCACATGAGAGACTTCGAGATGATCTAGTAGAGCATCTATGGGCAAGATATAGTGCTAGGTAGTAACAAATAGCATTGATCCTTGAGCTATTTCCTATTCTGTCTCCACATCTTGTATGGTTGAATCAGTTGTACTATGAAAGTGGTGACAAATTAGTTGTCTGCTATGGTTGAATCAGTTGTATGGTTGAATCAGTTGTACTATGAAAATAGGTGTTCAGTATGTTCAGCCAATAAAGCAATGCCCAGCCAAGCTCAGTATGTTCCAACTACAAAAATAAAAAAGTAAACAGTGTTGTACCGCTTCCAAAGTTCCAAGTTGACCATCTACTTGAATGAGGTTAAGAGAAAATTACAGTGCCAACTTACCATAATTCTCATCAAGAAAATTATATACAGAAAAACTTACCAGGAAATCTCTGTAGAGAACCATTACTACCTATATGTGATTCAATCCTTCTGTCCTGTCCCAAATGCACCCTTTCAGGCCAAAGTGAAACATGAACTTGTAGACTCAACCAGCTTTCCTCAGACACTCAGCTTTCCTCAGATTTTCAGACAACCAGCAGGATACATAGGAGAAAAGGCATGGGGTTTACTGCAAGCATCAGAAATCATTGCTGTTGGTACTCATGCCTGACTGCAGATCACAAGATTACCATATTCAATTTCACACAGGTTCATACATGCATGCATGGTAATTATTGTAAAGCAAACCATGCAGATATATGTTGGATTGGCATTAGCTTCAAATTCACAATTTGTCAGTTTTGCAAAAATATATATTTGCAGCAGGTGCTTAATTAAGCATCAGTTTAATTTGTTTCTGAAGTGAAAGCATACTCGGTGTCTCCTATAGTAGGATATATGCAGTACAATATCATGTGCATTCACATGAATGTTCCTGATGAATTGAAGGAGCCAGAGATGGACAGAGCACATATGTACTGATATATAGGAACATACAGAGTGCAGTTGCTGCAAGCTCAGGAACTCAAAGTTAGGTTCAGAGAACTTAACCATTCAACAACATGAACAACATGAACCAGAAAGCTACATGTTTCTTGCATCACTGAGAACTCGAAAGCATCACTGAGAACTCGCTGCATCACCTACACTAGCAATTTCTACACTAGAACTCGCTAACTTAGCGAACTGAGCCCTCTTGGCAAGTATGTAAGCCTTTTGGTGCTCATCCATATTGCTCGTGTCACAAAACATGATCTTTTGCTCTTGCTCCCACTGCAGACGCTGCTGCTCGCATTGCACACGCCGGTCCTCGATGTCGAGCTTGCGCTTCTCACACCGGTCCTTGATGTCGAGCTTGCGCTGCTCAATCAGCAGATCTTTTTCCCACCTTTCCCTCTTCAACTCCACTTCCTCGGCCTTCATCACCATTAGGTTCCCCATCATATCCTTGTAGTCTTCACCTCCCTCACCTTTTTTCTCGCTTCTCCTTGGATCGCTTTCGCCCGGAGGTCGAGCTTTCTTCCCAGGGGATTGATTTACATCATCTTCTTGACTTGGGACCGAGACGTGGAGCTCTTTTGACTTACTCAGTCTCTTGTCAACCCTTGCAAACTTCTCCGAATGCCTTAGAATGAGCCAGCAATGGATGAATGGAAAGCTCTTTCCCTTCGATTTTTGGGCATATCTTGCTTGTGCTTCCAAGAGCTGCAACAAAGATGAAGACATGATTAGATACATAAACCAATAAGAAAAAACCAAATGAAACAACAAAGGTAAAATGAAAGTACATGTTCTTGATAAGGCACGCCGCTCGGATGACGCCACTCGACTTCCTCGTAGTATCCTTGGAATCTCATACAATCTCTCACTACGACCCCACAGCGACGCTCAAGAGAATTTGAAGTCCGATCAGAGGGGAAATCCCTGAAGGTGTGATAATGTGTGGTGATCCTCTCCCAAAATTTCTTGCCTGATTGGTCAGTCCCTATGATAGAGTCGTTACCGATACTCATATATGAGTTGCAAAGTTGGATATCTTCTTCTTGACTGTAGTTGCTTCCCCGCTTGGATGTCCCTTTCCCACCACTACTTGGCTGCATCGGAAGTTCCAAACCACCATCCACACCCTCGGTCAGCAAATTTGTGTAGTACTGCGAACTTGAGCCCCTTTGATCCTACAAGCATAAGTATATTCTGAATCATAAGCATTTAAGCATATCTGAAATTGATACATGTATAGATGTGATAGCAGACTATATACAATAAAAACAAGCACATATATGGCCTGGGCACAGGGTTAGTATGGTGCTTATTTTCTTTCCCAGGCATCAGTAAGAAACTGAAATAGAAAGCAAGTAGTCCCGGAATCAAAACAGGAACCTGCTATGAAAACAGTAAGTATAACAGGATTCACCACATATATATACAGATAATATTCTTAGTTGTTATCTGTGGCACAAATAATCTTATTTTCTGGAACAAATATCTGTGGCACAGATAATTGTCGTTTGCATGAAAAGTTATAGGGGAAAACAGAGCAGCTAAATAGCTAACCTATTCCTGAATCAGAAACAATTTATTCTAATTGTGATCATGAAGTATGCCCTGCAGGATGGAATCCTTCCTCAACAATTCATGCAAACTCTTTTTTTAAATAATGGTATCCTGATTTGCTACATACTTCATGGTTCTGAATGAATGAGTGGTGTGGGAGGTTCTGTACTTCTGTCTACATGTATATGCTATACTCAATGCTAATGCTACAGTCTGATGCACTTTCTTGTGATGTCTGGTCTCAAAAAACTTTACCCAATCATCTTCAGACATTAAACAACTGCATGCATAACCTCTTCTGCAATTAAACAAATCCTAAAAGCTTCTATATTTTCAAAGGGTTGCAGCCCTACTGTACTACAGACACTTCTGCATATTGTAGTTGCTCCAGTGGCCTTCTCACTTCATTGGAAAAGGACCAAATATATACACACACATTTAATTAACCTATATACTCCCTTGCAAATCCATATAATAAAGAGTATAAATTAAAGCTTGTGACAGAGAATGAAAACTCTACAGCATGACATTGCAAGAAATTTGGGGAAAATACATACATTTCCATAGTAGTCCGGTGTCCAATCAAACAATTGTTGCTGCGGGTGTCGGCATCGTCGTATCCCATCACCGCTGGGGATGATGATGTGCTGCGAGTATCCCAGTGTGTAGTGGTACCGAGTGGTGGTGAGGAAGGTTCCGTGAAGGTCACCACGAGAGGATCTTGTCGAGGAGCACGGTGGCAAGGCAGGATGGAGCCGGGCACTTCTTGGCGAGGACGAAAGGTTTGGGGCACTTCTTGGCGAGGAGGAAGGCCGGATTGGGGCACTTCTTGGCGAGGAGGAACAACCGAGTTGAACGGTTTGGCAGTAGGATGCAGAGCAGGAGGGACAAAGTTTTGACGACGGACCTTCGCCGGAGTACCCGCCATTGGCAGTGGAGGGCGCACGCCGGAGATTTCTCCATGAGATCTGGTAGGTCTCTTTTCCATGTTGGGAAGGGGGCTGCGTCGAGGAGGCTGCGGCTGCTCCATGCTGCGGCGAGGAGTACGAGTTGGAGGTCGTCGGCGGCTCGGCGCGGGGAGGCGACCGGGAGCTGGCAGCGCGGATTCGGTCCCTCTTCAGCGCGGATTGGCACCTCAATCCGCTAGGGAGGCAAGGAGTACGAGGAGACAGGGACGCAGGGAGATGAGTCGGGGCGAGGACGGCAGCGTCGAGGCGCGCCGGGCCGAGGACGGGGGCGTCGAGCCGCGGCGGCCGGCGCGCCGCCGTCGGGGCTGGGTGGGGTGGCGGCGCGTGCTGTCCAGGCGAGGTCTCGAGGATGGGGGTCTCCTACTCTCTCCTATTCTCAGAGGCTTGATGTGTGAGTTTAGGAGCCCAACTAAATTTAGGACCCATTTAGGGTTGATCCACTACCTAAACTCTCAAATTTTAGAGTAAGGGCCTGTTTAAGGTCCTGGGCTGGAGTTGCTCTTAGTGTGCAAGGCGACTGGTCGTTAGGGGATCGATGACGGCACGGCGAAATCATCGTTGACAAGCGGACATTGTGGCAAGGTGAGCCACGGATTTGGGGCTTTGTCTTGTCCCCTGGGCTGACAGTTCTTTTTTTTTTTCCGTGAAAAAAATGGTGGCCACACGGCAGAGGAGAATACGAGAGTCCCACAGGCCACAGCCAAGCTCTGCCGTTCGCATTCCCTCCGTCGACCTCCTTCCACTTGTTGGCAGATTCATTCGGCCTCCTCTGTTGGCAGTATCCGATACAAAACCGTCAGCCTCGGCCAGCAAGCAGGCAAGGCGCGACGCCTTCCACTTGTTCGACAGAATGCCTGAACCGTTCCAAGTTCCAACTCCCCCCTGCACTGCGTCCAGTGGCTGTACACTGTCAGTAGGCGTGCTGCACCTCCTTCCAGTTCCACCATGTACAGTGGAGTTGTGGAAAGGATCCACGGGAACACCAACGGTTTGTGAGACGGGGATGATGGGAGGAAGGTGGCGTGTCTGGCATCTGTGGCACCTGCGGTGCCGCGTCAAACAGCCTACTCTTTCAGTGGGAACGACAACCGACAAGCAATGGTGCCATCCCCTGGACACTCACAGGAGGTTTCACATCATACTTTGACAAGTTAATTTGTTCGTCCTTTGGCAGGAGTAGTCTACGAAAGGTGGTGTTTGTAGTTGTAGACTTGTAAATGCTGATGGCATATTGACATGTCTTCATTTTGTAGGCTGCAGCACTATTATTTTCCACATTCAGTAAATAATTATCCTCTGGAAAAGAATGCATTGTTCTGAAAGAAGCTTGATGATGTCCTGATATATGCTAAGGAAGTAAAGTAAGGAACCCCATGCGATGGCTGCCCTTGTGAAACCTGAAGCGTTTTGAGTAAGTCCAAACATTTCAATTGACATGCCGATTTACAAGTGCTACATATGTTTTCTGACATTCTGTTTCATCAACGCCATGCTTTGAGCCTCATACAGCTGTTTATCATATTTCACTCCAGACTGGGTTTGGGTTTCCACACATAATCTCTCATCAAGATTGCTAGCAATGCAGTTATTGCAGCATTAAGCTTGACAAAAGGTGTACAGATAACATGAGAACTACTTTATCGTCCCTCTATGGATGTAAGAGTCATTGTGTTCTTAGAGTTTAAGATGTCTTCACTTAATTGCTCCATGTCACTATTTCTCCGCGCGAAATATGCAGGATGATTTGGCTTTGGTAGTGATGTGCATCCATTCTCCAAGTTGAACACAAGTTTAGACATGAATGGCCTATCATCAGGATTTTCCTGAACACACAAGAGCCCCATGTGGATGCAAAGTGAGGCTTCATCTAGTAAGCAGCTCTCCACAATACACTTGTCTACCAAATCCTTTGCCTTCCCTTCCTTCCAAAGGTTCCATGCCTGAAACAATCATAGTCATTTAGATTGTATAACTCTGAAAGTTTCAAAATCCTTTACCTCAATTAAGAAAAAGTAATCATATTTGCTTACATAGACAATTAGGTTTGGGTAACCCGGGATGCAATCAACAGAGCTTATCTTTATACCACTTACAACTTCCAGAAGTAACACACCAAAGCTATAGACATCAGACTTTGCAGAGAAAATACCCTGCATTGCATATTCAGGGGCCATATAACCACTGGTGAGGTTCATTTGCAAAAGTCATAAAGATGAATTTGGTTCAATCATATGTTAATTTGAAGAGTAAGTAGTACTTACTATGTCCCAACAACTCGTGTCGTATTTGCGTTTTCTTGATTGTCACCAAAGATTCTTGCCATACCAAAGTCTGCTATTTTGGGTCTCATCTCTGCATCTAGCAACACATTGCTAGCTTTGAGATCCCTATGAACTATTGTTAATCTTGAATCATGATGGAGGTACAGAAGCCCCCTAGCGATTCCTTTGATTATTGTAAACCTTAGTGGCCAATCATGCGCTGCATTTTGTTCACAGTCTACAAAGAATAACAATGCCATGTTTATGAAAAGGATAGTTTATAGCTGCTCAGATATATATAAACTCTGTTGAATAATGAATATGAACTGAACATACTGAAAATGATAGCATCCAAGCTTTTATTGGGCAAATACTCATAAATCAACAGCTTTTCATCTCCCTCAAGACAGCAACCAAGAAGTCGAACCAAGTTTCTGTGTTGCAGTTTGGCGATTAGAATAACTTCATTTCTGAACTCCTGTATTCCTTGGTCTGAGTCTCTACTAAGTCTTTTGATAGCGACCTCTTGACCATCTTCAAGTGTCCCCTTTGTAATTATCAAAGAAAAGTAAGATTGTGGTATGTAGTGCAGTTGCTTTGATTCAAGAATTAAACTGGGAAAAAACGCAGAGAAAGTCATAGTGTAAATAGTTACCTTGTAGACTTTGCCGAAACCTCCTTGTCCAATCATATAACTGTTGGAAAAATTATCTGTTGCGACAAGGATATCTTGAAATTTCAGGAATGGCAGTTCGAAATCATGGGTAGCGTTTTCTTCGTGAAGTTCTTCTGAAGAACCACCAAGCATTACCTTGTGAATTTCCACATTTCTTTTTCTTCCTGCTCCCAAAAGTTGGTGAGTATTTGTTTTTAAGTAAATGCAATCAGTATATAAAATGGAAAACAAACCTCTGAATTTGCAGACCCATATAAGTAAAATGGAAGTGAGGACAGTAACACCCGCTAGAATTGGTAGTATAGTTTTCACTACATTTATTTTTGTCCTTCCACCTGCAAAATAATGCAAAAGTTATTCATATATACTTATATAGCACAAAGTTAATATCTTACAACTACAGATTTCAGTCTTCAAACAACCAAACAAGCTCTTAGTGCTACATTCTTACATTACACAGTAGTACCGTTTCGGTAAAATAATGACCAGTAGGAATTAACATCACACCTCAACTAGATGTTGCACGAGAAATTAAGATCACTGAGAAAGAAAAGAAAGACATATCTCGGTTTATTATCTATTCTTGCTACACACAGATTGACCGCAATATGCATGTAGTCATATAATGATTAGCATATGGTTCTAGGGTGTGAGCAGATTCTAAAGCTAGCTACTAAGATGATGTTGTGGTAAGGCCATAAGGATAACATGATAAGACTCTAAGGGGACCATGCCACAAGTGGCGCAATGCCCCTGATATATATGGGCACATCTGCTTGTTTTAGGCTTCTGATTGAAGTTCTTCTCACATACGAGTAAAATGGTACCTGGCATGCCTGAGACTCGGAGATATAGCGTTTCTTGACTCGGAGATATAGCGTTTCTTGACCCGAGCGAGCGGAAGACTAGCAAAAAGAGGTCACCTTCTCCTTCGAGATGAGTGAGGGAGGGGAGAGCGGGGAGGCGACCCCCGCGGCGCTCCCGTTGGCGGGGAGCGGCGCCGGCGCCTAACCACGGCGCCGCGGCCACGGGTGGGAAGTGAACGGGGGGCGACCCCGGACGAGGTAAGTGGTGTTCTTTTTGCGGGTCCTACCGGGATTGAGGGCGGAACGGAGGCGGAGAAGGAGGTGCTCGGGGCGGTGGGCCGGGAGTAGCGGCGGGCGCTCTAGCGTAGGGTCGTCGTCGACCACCAAATTGGATTCCGAGCGGGTGACGAATGGCTCGCGGTTCGGGGTGCTTGTCGGAGAGTGACGACTCGGACGTGGAGTCTTGTTCGGCCGTGGTGCCCTCCCCCGACGCATCCGGCGGCAAGGTTGGAGGTGCACGGTGCGGAACGCCGGCGGCCGGCGGTGCGTCACCCGGGGTCGATGGACGAAGTGGCGGGGGCCGCGGCACCGCGGAAAAAAAAAAACTGCGGTGCGCCGGTCGGTCGGGGCGGACTCGCCATCCCGAGGCGATGCACAAGAGCTCGAGGTCCCGCCGGCCATGGAAAGGTCCATTACCGCCGGCGAGAGTACCCCAAGCTAGGTCCCTAGGGGACTTGTGGGTAGTTGATCGCCGGTCGGCTCGAAGGGGTCCAAGGCCGAGGCTCGTGGATCTAGCGGTTAATGCTAGTGAGAGCGCGCCGCCGGTGGTCTCGCCGGAGAGGAAGACGGAGGGGCGGCGGCGAGACCGTTCAAATTTCAAATCCAACGTTCTTGTGCTCGTAAGGCTAAATGGGCCGACATTGTGGCCTCGGTTTGGAGCGCGGCCGGCCCAAAAGGACCTTTCGTGGTCTTTCGTGTCCGGGTCGGTTATTACGCCGGGGAGGGAGGCGAATCGATTCGCATTCCAATCTTAGGCCACCGCCCGTCGTTCCCACGCATCGTGACACGTCGGCGGTGTCGGGGGATTCTCCGTCCGCTCGTCGTCGTCGTTGGCCGGGGAGTCCCGGCGTGCGTCCCCGGATCTTTCCGGCCGGCGAGGTCGCAATCCATGGCGTCGCGTCCCCGGGAGTCCGGGGGCTCCGGTTCGCGTGGCGGCCGCGTGTTCGGGCGGCCGGCGGTGGAAGGCCGGGAGTGGCTTGCTCGTGCGGGGGGAGGTGCGCGAGGGCGGGGGGTAAGGCGGGGAAGGTTGGGAGTCCGTGCGGCGGGATGGAGGAGGTGCTCGCGGCCATGGACGATACGATGACGGGAGGGTCATTGGTCGGGCGCGGCCGTGGCGATTTTCGCGGGCGTGGCTTCATGAGAGGCCGTGTTGAGAGAGGAGGAAGGGGCTTGCATGGAAGAGGTCGTGCCGGCCCGAGAGAGGTTCGGGGTCGCCATGGTGCGGCCATGGAAGGGAGCGAGGGGAAGCCGGGGAGCGTAATGCTCGGTGGGAAGATGAGATGGTGAAGACGCAACGGCGAGAAGGTTGATGGTGATGACGTCGTGATGCGAGAGGCGGGGGAGGGTGAGGTGCGCACGGAGATACAACGGGGATTAAGTGCTCTCGCCGTACCAAGCGGGGACATTTTGCGGTTGCGTGCAAGACGAGAGATTTTCGTGTGATTTGTGATAAGAAGAATGATCATGTCAACCACAAGTGCCCCATTCGAAGATGCCAAGGCCAGTTGCTCATGCGTGTGGGCTATGCAAGACATGGTGCGGGATTCTATCACATTCGAGGCCTCCCTTGCCTAGGGCAAAGAAGGATTCCGGGGCTTGCTCTTGTTTCGGTGGAGGGGGTAATGTCCCTTTGGAGGAGGTGAAAAGGCAACTTGAGAGGTTGTTTCCGGGGAAGTGGGCTTGGGAGTTAAAAGCTCAAGAGGAAAATTCCTTTTTGGCTAAGTTTCCATCAAAGATTGAGTTGCGAGAGAGCGGTGGCTTTTGGGGGTGTTGATATTAGAGGAGAGGGGATTCGAATTTGGGGTCGGATTGAAGTTTGAAGTGTGGCGAGGAGAAGAAGGTGGGATTTTTGCTTCCGAAGGTGTGGGTGAGAGTGTTTGGGCCGAGGAGAGAGCTATATGAGTTTCTTGAGTTGTGGGAGGTTGGGTCCATGTTGGGCTCTACTCGGATTGTGGACATGGAGACCACTAGGAAGAACGAGTTTTGGGCGCATTCTCGTGGTTGTTCTTAATTCGGGCTTGATACGGAACGACTTGACGTGGTTATTGGTGATCACTACTTTGAGTTGGAGTTTGAGGTGGAGAGAATGGGCATTGATGAGAATGGTGAGGAGGCGGAGTTTGATTGGCCTAAGGGAGCTAGGAAAGATGATGGGGAGGTTTTTCTTGAGGAGGGACAACGGGGGTGAGGAGGAGTTTGGTGGGAGGACGGCTAAGAAGCTTAAGAGAGGTGTGGGCGGCGGTGAGGGGGGAGAGGGGAGTTGAGATCTCCCCGAATTCGAAAGATGGTTTTGTCTCATGGAAGGAGCGAGGTTCGAACATGACGAAGGATGAGTTTGAGGTTTTTTTGAGGGCCAAGGCGGGGAGATATTTTGAACGGGGCGGCAGATGAGGTAATGGAGGAGATGGTGGATAAGGTGTTGGGCGAGGAGGATGAGGGGCATCGGGGAGGAGGGGGGGTACGGGGGGGCGGGTGTTTTGCATGGAGGGGACAAGGAGTTGTTGTTGAATGATCGAGTCATGGAGGCGGCGGCGGTGCTCGATGCGGGTAAGTGGCAAATCGGGGCCGGCCCAAGGTTGCGACGGTCTCGGGACGAGCACATCCCGACCAAGGCCGAGGAGAGGGTTGCCGGGAAGAACTTAGAGTTCAATGAAGGTGATGTTTAGGGCGACATTTTGGATCGGGAGTTGGGTCATCCTTTCGAAGAAGAACGAGAGGGTTATTTTGAAGGAAGGATGTCGAAATTGGAAACAATGGCATTGTAGATCTTCCACAAATCGGATGGAATACTCTTAAGCGTATCGACATTTAGTTTTTTGGGTTTGAGATCTTTTGTATGCCTTGTTTTCTATCTTGTTTTGACTTGTGTCCGTGTTGTCTAAACTAAGGGTGTACGTCCTATATGGTGCGGCCTATGTCTTTGCGGTGACGTTATTTATTGGTCGTAGACAATTCCCGGAATTGTTAAGGCCGGAACTTTGTTCCATTATTAAAAAAAAGTACTATAGGGAGTCACACCTATCTTCTGTGTGTCAATTAGCTGCTGGTCACCAATCCACACAAGGCACCTTGTCGGGTCATCCTTCATTATACTGCTGTTCAAATTTGCATATGCGTAGGCCACACAAGAACAATTATTTCTGCATTCCGCCTCACACTCATTGAGGACTTTCTTCCTGATGCGCACAAACTTATCAGGCACCTGCATACCCCGCAATTCCAAGAAACTGTCCCCACATTGCAGTGGCTTCTTTCGCTGGCAGCCCTGCTCGAACCTGCCGGTGCTCCATTCTTCCCCGTCGACGGGCTCAAACCCTTCAAGGCACTTGCAAGTCGGGGTAGCCTCAGTGTAGTCGCAATAACCAGAGAACCCACAGTAGCCGTATCTGCTACAGTCGTGACCCGGCCATGCTGTAAGCATTGTCCAATTTGATGATTCCCTGTTCCAACTGAATACTTCTAGCCTGCCAGAGTAGCTCATCACAAACCGCACATGAGGAGCACCATCGGAGATGGTGAAGACCATGGACATCTCGTCGACGGTGTCCATATATGCTAGGTAGATTCCGATTCTGGTGTTCACCTGAAAGTACTGGCTGGAGACCATGTAGCCTGTCCATACAGGAGAGCGCCACACTGGTTGTGAACCATTCCGTATGAAGCCCTGCGCAAACGGGTCTACCTCTCCACTAAAGGAGAAAGCACCTGCCGAGGGATCCTCTGGTCCAGTCCAAGAAACAAGGCGGTTGTCTTCACGTGTCTTGTAGCTCCTCCGTATCTTCATGCCTGGGAGGAGAGTGTCAGCCAGGTGCTCGAAGCTCTGCATTGTGCCATTTGGTGACCGAAGGATGAGGTTGCCTGTGTTCAGAAGCACTGCTACCGACTCTGTACCATTCGACCTTGGCGGTGGAGAGGAGCTTGCAGCAGCGGTGGTGGAGTTGGTTGTCCAGAGGACACGGCCATTCACATCGGACAGGACAAGATTTGAGGTGTTGGTCAGAACAAGCGAAGGAGCTGAGGAGGAGATGGCCGGTGCCTCCCGGTTTGCAACCCACACCACGGTAAGCTGAGGGATGTTATTGTACCATATGCCGAGGTAGACCTTCTCCGGAGTGGAATTGGATGGGGAGAAGAAGCCCAGGGCGAAATCGCCACCATCAGAGGTGATTGTGGAGCTAAATAAGAGCGGCTTTCCTGGGACAAGACGGTCATCAGAAGTGCACAATGTTGGCAAGAGGAGGAGAGCTGTGATCCAGATGGAAACGGAACTCATGGATGCAAAAACTTTTCGCCGGAACGTCCGTGGCCTCAACGCGGCGGCTCAACGGGCGACTGTTCGGAATACGGTGATCTCAACGGGTGCGACAATTGTTTGCCTACAGGAAACAAAAATTGCACATTGGACTTCCCAACTGGTGACTGAGACGTTTGGCCTACAATTCGCACATAGTTTCGCGGCATTGCCCGCCAACGGCACGAGAGGGGGTATTATCATTGCAGCATCTGAAAAATTCTTTGCCATCCAAAATCACCATCCCACGACCTACACGATTTCTGCAGACATCACCATGAAAGCAGAGAACACCACTTGGACGCTCACTGGGGTCTACGGCCCCCAAGGAGACAATGTAAAATGCTCTTTCCTGGAGGAACTGAAGGAGTTGAAAATAAGAGTGAAAACTGAATGGCTAGTGCTAGGTGATTTCAACCTGATCTACCATGCAGCAGATAAAAGCAACAACCGTTTGAATAGAAGAATGATGCAGCACTTCAAACAATCTCTGGACGAAACACAACTCATGGAGTTGGACCTCCACAGAAGAAAATTCACATGGAGCAATGAGCTGGATGATCCGACATTCACCCGGATCGATCGAGTGTTCGGCACACCGGAATGGCACCTTCTTTTCCCCAACTCAGACCTACAAGCTTTCTCAACAATGGGCTCTGATCACGCACCTCTCATCCTCACAGGTGATGTGGCCAGACAAAATTACTCTGGTTTCAGATTTGAGTCCTACTGGATAAACATGACAGGATTCATGGAAACAGTTCAAGAGGTTTGGCAACGGCCGGTCAACACACAAGATGCGATCCTCGGAATGCATGTTAAACTCATTAGAACCGCAAAGGCGCCGAAATTATGGCGTAGACAACACCTTGGCAACCTTCCGTTACGACCGGCAATGGTGAACGAACTGTTACTTCTCATGGATCGGACACAAGAATATAGAGTCCCAACACCAGAAGAACTGGAGTTTCGTGGCTACTTAAAAGCAAAATCAATTGGTCTTGTGACCATCCAGCGATTAGAGCCCGCCAGCACTCAAGATTAACTTGGATTAGGAGTGGAGATACCTGCACTAAACTCTTCATGTTACAAGCCGGAAATAGGAAGAAAAAACTCTTTATCCCAGCCCTCACCAATGCATCTGGCCATACTGTTACGGGTCAACAACAGAAAGAAGAAATTGTGTTTGAACATTTTGTTAGGTTGATGGGCACACCACAGAGGCGCACCAGGTGCCTGAACTGAGAAAACTTGGGCTACCAGAACCATGACTTAAGCGATCTTGAAGCCCCTTTTGAAGTGGCAGAAATTGAAAAAACAATCAAGTCGATTCCGGGGGAAAAGTCACCCGGCCCGGATGGGTACATTGGCCTTTTCTACAAAAAATATTGGCACATCATCAGTGCTGATCTAACTGAAGCAATACAAGCTTTCCACTCTCTAAGAACCAGACGACTCGATCTGATAAATGAGGCAAATATCATCCTTCTCCCAAAAGATGATGGAGCAGCAAGCATTAATGAGTTTCGTCCTATCAGCTTAATAAATAGTTGGCAAAGATAATCACCAAGATACTCGCAGATAGGTTAGCCCCACGGCTAAATGAACTTGTCTCTAACTGTCAAAATGCTTTCATAAAAAAAGGTGCATACATGATAATTTCGTCTATGTGCAGAATGTGGTGAGAGCCTTACACAAATCAAAAAGGCCTTCCTTTTTCGTCAAACTTGATATATCCAAAGCTTTTGACTCGTTGAATTGGGTGTTCCTCATAGAGACAATGAAAGCATTGGGGTTTGGCCAAAGGTGGCGGGATTGGATCACTACACTCCTTGCGACAGGTTCCTCTAAAGTCATTCTTAATGGTGAACCAGGGAGAAGATTTAAACACGCTAGAGGTCTAAGACAAGGAGACCCTTTATCTCCCATGTTATTCATTCTCGCAATTGACCCACTTCACAAGATGATTGAGACAGCGGCAACTAGAGGTTTGCTCCAGCCAATCCTACCCAGAGCAGCTAAGCTGCGGTGTTCTTTGTACGCAGATGATGCAGCAATTTTTGCAAACCCAGACCGGATGGAACTCTACAATATCAATACGATTTTAAAAATCTTTGGTGACTGTTCAGGACTGCATGCAAATTTAAACAAGACAGAGATCTTCCCCATTAGATGTTCAGACGAGTTGATCTCGGAAGCTTTATCTGATTTCCCTGGAAAGATATGTAAATTCCCAGGAAAATACTTAGGGTTACCCTTACACACTAGAAAGTTGAGAAGAATAGAATTTCAGCCACTCCTTGACAAAATCGAAGGTCGGTTGCAAGGTTGGAAGGGTAAACTTATGTCTTTGGCTGGTCGGGAAACACTCGTCAAATGTGTCCTTACCGCACAACCAATTTACCACTTGACAGTTTTTCAAGCACATAAATGGCTTATTGCACAGATTGACAGAATGAGGAGGAGTTTCCTTTGGAAGGGGAGGAACCGGAGAAGGTTAGTGGCGGTCACTGTCTGGTTAACTGGCCAACGACTTGCACGCCCAGGGCCCTTGGGGGGCTTGGTATCCTGGACTTGGAACGATTGGCGAGAGCTCTACGTCTTCGTTGGTACTGGTACAAATGGAAAGATGATGGCAGACCATGGTCAGGGTTGGACATCCCAACTGATAAGGCTGACAAAGCGTTGTTTAATGCATCGACATCTGTCACGGTAGGGAAGGGCAACAAGGCACAATTTTGGCACTCTAGCTGGATCAATGGGACGTCACCATTAAGTATTGCCCCAAGTCTATACCAAAAATCAAAGCGAAAGAACATCACAGTGCTCAAGGCATTACATAACAATACTTGGATCACACACATACTCAATCATCGGTGGAGGTTCACGAGTATGGGAACTTATGGGAGGGGATTCACTCAATTGACAGGAAGGAAGAGATGGATGATCAGATCACATGGCGTTGGACCACGAATGGCGAGTACTCAACAAAAAGTGCATGCCACATTCAGTTCACGGGACGTTTCAAAAAATTGGCAATCACACCCATCTGGAAGGCAACGGCTGAACCAAAATGTAAAAGTTTTGCCTGGATCCTGCTGCAACGGAAAATCCTCACAGCTAATAACCTTGCCAAACGTGGTTGGCCACATGATCCGCTCTGCAAACTGTGCCATGTTGCGCCAGAAACGCCAGTACACCTCTGCAAAAATTGCTCTTACACTTCTATTGTTTGGGACCAAATAATCGGATGGTTCCAATTGCAGAGATTACCGCCCATCAGTGGAACAAATTCAATCTATAGTTGGTGGAAAAAGTGTCGTCGTGAGGTCGATCGAGAACACAAAGGCGCTTTTGATGGTCTCATTCTTCATTTCTGGTGGAACATTTGGAAAGAACGGAACCGACGTACTTTTCAACAAGTGGCGAAACTTCCTCTAGATGTTGCTTATCTCATCAAAGAAGATATACAACTCCTTCGATGCGCAAGACGCGCGGGACATCATACGGAAGCGTAGTTGTTCGGTTACCGAAGGAGTGGTTTCTTTCATAGTTTTTTTGTTCGGGTTTCTTGCTGGTTTCGGTCTTTGTTGGGTGGTCCGGGGTGTCGGGTGCTTGGCACTTGGGGTGGAGTTGTGTGGTGGTCGAGTTGTTGTGTGTTGGGTTGTTTTTGTTTTGGTTGTGTTTTTTTCTTTTTCCGTCTAATAAAATTTACGGCAAAGCTTTTGCCGTTCCGTTAAAAAAACTTTCGCTAGTGGAGCTCTAACTCAAAAAATGGCAGTCGAGATGTAGGGAAGTGTTAAATTAGCTTCTCCATAGTAGACTAATGTAAACTCCTGCAGCCTTGGTTCGCATAACAATATACAGCACTTAAGCTGTACACATCGTAGCGAGTTGTTTGTTGTGGCGATAGCCGAAGCTACCGAACACAAACAATAAGAGAAAACCTAAGCTCAAGAACCAAAACCAGAATACAAAACAAAGGACAACCAAAAGCTCTTTACTCAACAGTATATTTCTCAAAAGCCGATCCCCTTACAAGTGCCGATCCGTCTCCTTTTATAGGGAGGCGAACAGACTTTTTACATTTTGAGAATACCCTCGTGTCAAACGAATCAAAAAAGAATGTGCTAGGCTATTTTTGGTAAATCTCCAATTAGGTCTCCATGTAATCGATGCTTCAAGATGTCACGCCGCAAATCGCGGCGCCTTTCTTGTTGTCATCATGTGCGCCTGTCGGGAGAAGACCTTAAATCTTTTCGAGACTCCTCTTTTGCCTGGCACCTTTCGTCACCTGAGACACAGATCACATTCAAACTTAAAATCGTTAGATGTTAGAGACGACGAAACCTCCCAAGAGAATCCCAGGCCAAGACTAACTGGGTGAGCAAGATTCGTCTCTGGGGTTTCGTCGTGGGGAAAACCAAACAGCCTGACCGAGACCCTAACGCCTTGGGTTGTTCTGAGCTTATTTGGCGGCTCCGCACGCGATGAAGGGTATTGGTTGAAAGACGGATTTTGAGAGATGAAAATGGATTCAAGAACTCCTGGGTTTCGCCGCTGGGCCTTTCGCATAAAAACTCAGGCAACAGAAAACACTCTTTTATTTTTGGTATATGAAAGGCTTGATTCCGAATCCCCCAACATTGTTCCTTTGCCACATTCGAATTGTTAAATCTGTACTTCCATCGTTGCTTACTGTGGATACCCAAATTGCCATTTTCAAGTGTTGTTAAAGTACTCTCTGACACTGAACATATGTTGTCGATTACAGGTCTGTCGCTGTGGCATCTACGCGGCCAAACTCATAAAATGTGGGAGCATCAGACAAGTTTCCAGCTCATGACAAGCTTCACAACCCAAGGATATACTAGGACTTGGTCTGCAGGCAATAATGCAGAAGTATAGTATCTACAGTAAGCTGGTTATAATTGGTTCCTGGACAGCACAAATAAAACGTTGGTGTTGACATTTGAGATATCTATACGGTAATACAGCCATTGCCGTCAGCGTCAGGCATCAGCTTACACTTCGAGAGAGGGTTGTGATCTCATCATCAAAAAAGAGCCGCCGTCTGATCGTAATTGGTTTTGAACTACAAATATGTTCAAGGGGCGGCAAAACTTCTATGGAAGAGGTGTAAGGAATCGGATGCCCGTTAGCCTAAGAGGGGGAGGGGGTGAATTAGGCAACTTAAAAACTTAACCTAAGGCTCACTAAAATTTACACAAAAGTAAACTAGAACATACTATCTATATGTGCAACTACGGTTGTTCTAGTGTGAAACTCCCATCCCAAAAGAAGTTTTGCAACCTATAGCCAATCCTAGCATGATACTACTCTAGGAAAGCAAAGGCAAGCAAAGATTGCAAAAGAGTAAATGCAGAAACATAAAAGGGATGAGAGTAAGCAAACTCTTGACACGCGATTTATCCCGTGGTATCGGTAGGCACTAAGCCACCCCTAGACCACGTTGTTGAAGCACTCACACAAGAGTATTGCTTCCCGGTCACCAAGTCTCTCCCAAGAGCACCACTTGACTCGCCACAAAGGCAAGCCACTTAGGCACTTGTCAAGCTCCCTTGGTCACCTTGGTGCCGCCTCCACTAAGGAGCTTCTCCACCAAGGAAGTGGTCTCCACGTCCCCCGCACAAAGTGTCCTCGCCGCTCCACACCAAGCCGGAGGGTCGATGACGATTGCCGGTGAGCCACTTAGGCCCCAAGGCTTCCGGCGAACCTTGTACAACTGGATTCACTCAAGAATCGCCTCACAAGGTTAGCACAACCTTGCACCCACTCAGCTCTAAGCTAAGCCTAGCACTAAGCACATACACAAAGCATGTACTAGTTTGAGGATAAGCAATTAAGCACTTGGATGGATTGGATATGATCTTGAATGTGTCTTGAACTCCTCTGCACTTCCACACAATCCAGCAACCTCAAATGGGTGAGTGGAGGGGGTATAAATAGCCCAAGGCATCAAACTAGCCGTTGGCTAAAAGGTGCCGAAAAAGGTACCGTCGGATGATCCGACGCTATGCTTTTCCAGGGCGTCGGTTCATCCGGTGCCCCTCTCACGTCACGTAGCCGTTGAGGTTCTCTCGACACAAGCCGCTCCGACGCTATGCACCGACGCTACGTCGGATCATCCGTCTTCGAAGACCTCGCGTCCAAGTCGCCTCTCGTTAGCTTCCAGGCGACGCGTCGGATAGACCGACACTTCATCTTGACCAAGGCGTCGGATCATCCGGTGTTGAAGGCTTCGTCTTGGTGCATCTCTGTATGAATTCAAGGCGAGCGTCGGATAGACCGAGCGGGGTCTCCACTCGGACCGTCGGATCATCCGGTGCTACTGTCTTCCTTGCTCTTCCTCTGCAACTCGTCCGACGCTACTAAATAATGGACCGTCGGTTCATCCGAGCGGTACCTAGGGTTTGACCCTGTGCACCAACTCGTCCGACGATTGCACCGACGCTTGTATTTGAGGGACCGTCGGTTCATCCGACGGTGTCTTCTCTTTTCCTTTTCTTGCTCGGTTTTGACCCTTGAAAAATACACTATCTTCTCAATTTGGCATATGGTTTTCTTGCATCCTTGGGACCTAGAAGTGTCTATAAAGACATGCTAAAACAATAGGGTTAGTCTCAATGATCATGTTGTCATGAATCACCAAAATCAAATTCGAACTAATGGCATATGAGGCCATGTTCGATACAATCTCCCCCTTTTTGGTGATTTATGACAACACTACCAAAGCAATCATAAATTTGCAAGAATTGACAAAATTAGAACCACTTACACTTGCTTGGATGCTTACCATCATCCAAACTCCCCCTAGATCAAACTTCCCCCTTTTTGATCTTCATGTTCACATTCTCCCCCTTTGGTCTCATACCTTGAAACCACTTGTAAGCATCCTTGAACCAACTTGTAAGCTTAAGCCACAAGCTTGCTTTGGTCCCACATTCTCCCCCTTTGGAATAAAATCTCCAAAAAGTCCCAAAGCAAAAGGGTCCAAGAAAACTAGCAAGACCTAGCAACCATAGCTCAAAGGAGAGATGTTAAATGCAAGGGTGAAAGCTGCATGAACCATGATCCATAAGTATGATATCAATGAAGATACCACATGCGTGAATAACTAAGGTGGATCACAAGCTCATGAGACTAGCATGATACAACCTAAGCTCCCCCTAAGTGTGTGCACAAAAAGGATACCACTTGTAAGACAAGGGTAGTGAGAAACAAGTGCACAACTACAAACTTGAAAGACAAGGAAGCTTAGAGCATATCATGCAAGGAGGTAGCTTAAAGGACAAGAGATAAGACAAATGGGTTCTTGTTACATTACCACTTGTAGATATCACTTGTAGTCTTTTGATCATTGCATACCTCCGGGGGATGATCCTCTCTACCTTGTTGGCACCACATTGAGATGAGCCACTTGGAAATGATATCACTAGGTGACACCACTTGAAAGAAGCTTGTATAGAAGACACTTGGGGTACCACAAGGATTAGGAATGTATGAGTACATTGCCTTTGAACTTATATAAAGACATAAGCTCGCAAGGACATGACTCAATAGCATGAAGCTCATATTGCTATATTCACTCTTTTAGAGATGTTAGATCACATTGAGAGTGAAATAGCATTCTCTTAGAATGAAGTACCGCACCGGAACGCGTCACCAAGGGACTACATAAGATAAGCTTGAAACAATTTTAGTCCCATAACCAAACCATAGGATGAGCTCCCCCTAAATGTGTGCATTTAGTGTTTGAATCACCAACCAAATGTATGCACGTTATTTATGACAACAAAAGGGAAGCTAACCCTATAGCTTGCTCATGATGCAAAGAAATATATATAAAAACATGCACCATGAAAGAACAAGTGTAGATTTCCTACACACTAATCAAACCATGTAGATTGCTCATGGGTTAGCACATGACACAAGCAACCTACCGTATGTAAACATTGCAACAAATGCAACCTAAACAAGGCAGTGGAGCTACAATGATGCAAGAGATAGGTACTAGTTTCCATTACCTCAACCGGGGAACTTGGGCAACACATGTCCAATTTGCAAGCTTGGCTTATAGGCTTGAATCTTCTCATCTTGATTGTGCCAAGCCTCCCAAGCCCCCGCTTATGGCCTTCAAATAGCCTTCGGAACCCAAACCATTTGAGGCCCCTTCATGTTGGTGATGACTTCCTTGGGCACCCAAATGGGTTGGTTCCTACCCCGCTCTACCTTCATCTTCCCAACCTTGTGTGCAACCACCTTGCCATTTGCTTTCTTCTTGATGACGTAGGTGTTGCTCTTGGTCTTGTTCTTGCGGTTGGGCTTGGTGTAGATGAGGGAGCTCTTGATGGTGAGCTTCAATTTCTTCTTTGTGCCCTTGTCCATCTTCTTGACAAATTGAGGGCATTTGTAGAACTTGTGCCCTTCTCCATGACACTTGTAGCAAGTCGCGGTTGTACCCTTCTCAAGCTTCTCCACCATGGGATCACGGTTATCTTGAGAAGGTTGGACTTGGCTCTTCATGTCTTGAGAGATGTCCACTTGTTCTTCATCATTCTTGCCCTTGCCAATCAAGTTTGCCAACCTCTCTCGGAGCCATTTCACTTCTCGCTTGAGCTCATCATTTTCCTTGCCTATGAGATAATCACATGACTCTACAACAACATTCTCATGGCGGGGATGGTGAGCAAGATTCATCAATTAAATCAATGCAAGAAGTTGAAGCATCTACCTTGGAGATAGGAATTGCACAAGGGATACATGTTTCATCAAGCTCAAAGGAATTATTTGTTTTAGTCTCATTGCTCTCAAGCTTAGATTTTAGCTCATCACACTCCTTGCTAAGCAATTTGAATTTGCACAACAACTATTCATAATTTGTAGCAAGGGTGTCACTAAGATCATTGAGAGCATTGAGTTCTTTGATTTCATTAGCTTGTTGTTCAAGCATTCCTTTTTGCTCATGGATTAACTCAACAAGATCATTGAGAGAGGTGGTGTCGGATTCTTCATCACTTACATTGCTTTCCATACCTTTGGCCATAAGGCACATGTGTGATGATGAAGGACTTTGCATGAAGCGGGTGGTGAAGTTCTTTCTTGATTCATCGCTTGAGCTAGAAGAACTTGATCCACCACTTGTCCACCCACGGACGGCTATTGTTGCTTCTTGCCTTGGTCTCCTCTCCTTGACCACCTTCTTCTTGGGCTTGTGCTTGATCTTGGTGAACTTGATGTGTTGATGATGACGCCCTTCTCTCAAGTGGACGTTGTAGCCGTACATGTTGACTTTCTTCACATACTTGAAGATCTTCTTCACGTACTCGGCCACCATGGATTCAACCTCTTCATCACTTGAGGAATCTCCATCGTCACCATCATCACCATCATCTTCGCTTGAGCTTCCATGAGTAGCCATCCTACTCAACATTTTCTCTTGTCGGCTTGAGAGAGCATGGCTTGTTGTTGGAGAGGATGGTTCTTGAGGCTTTTCTTGGGGCGCCTTCTTTAACTTGGGCATGAGTTGAAGCTCATGTGCCATGATCTTGCTCAAGATATGCGATGGCTTCAAATCTTCGAGCTTCTTCTCGTAGATGATTGCTTTCACCAAGTCATAGTCGGGCTTTCGGAGACTTTGAAGGATCTTGCGGTTGATGTTCAAGTCCGTGATGTCCTTCACACCTAAGGCATTAATCTCATTGACAAGCACATTTAGGCGTGAGTACATAGATTCGGCATTTTCTTTAGCAAGTTGCTTAAAGCTATTGAATTCCTCAAGGAGAGAACCATAGCGTTCATTAGCAACTTCTTTTGAACCCTCATTTTGCTCCTTGATGGTCTTCCATAGCTCATGAGCATTTTCGCAAGTAAAAACTCTATTGAAAACGCCTACATCTAGTGAGGACAAAATGATACTCTTAGCAATTACATCAAATTGCTTTTCCTTTCTAGTACCATTTTTCATGCCCTCATCGGTGACTCTCCAAACATCAAGATCCCTTGCTTGGAGATGGGCCTCCATGAGAACCTTCCACCGAGGATAGCCCGTGCCATCGAAATGTGGAGCCAAACCTAAGGTATCCACCCTTTTCATTCCTCTATAGAGCAACTCACTAGGCGGTGAAGCCTAACCGTTCCAATGAGCCGGTTTTCACAATTTACCAATCGAATAGGCGATTCCTTGTGAAGGAAGTGAGTCCGGATCCGATACCACTTGAAAGGAATCGGATGCTCGTTAGCTTAAGAGGGGGAGGGGGTGAATTAGGTAACTTAAAAAACTTAACCTAAGGCTCACTAAACTTTACACAAAAGTAAACTAGAACATACTATCTATATGTGCAACTACGGTTGTTCTAGTGTGAAACTCCCATCCCAAACAAAGGTTTGCAACCTATAGCCAATCCTAGCATGATACTACTCTAGGAAAGTAAAGGCAAGCAAAGATTGCAAAATAGTAAATGCGGAAACGTAAAGGGGGTGAGAGGAAGCAAACTCTTGACACGCGATTTATCCCGTGGTATCGGTAGGCACTAAGCCACCCCTAGTCCACGTTGTTGAAGCACTCACACAAGAGTATTGCTTCCGGTCACCAAGTCTCTCCCAAGAGCACCACTTGACTCGCCACAAAGGCTAGCCACTTAGGCACTTGTCAAACTCCCTTGGTCACCTTGGTGCCGCCTCCACTAAGGAGCTTCTCCACCAAGGAAGGGGGTCTCCACGTCCCCCGCACAAAGTGTCATCGGCGCCGCACACCAAGCCGGAGGGTCGATGACGATTGCCGGTGAGCCACTTTGGCCCCAAGGCTTCCGGCGAACCTTGTACAACCGGATTCACTCAAGAATCACCTCACAAGGTTAGCACAACCTTGCACCCACTCGGCTCTAAGCTAAGCCTAGCACTAAGCACATACACAAAGCATGTACTAGTCTAAGCATGAGCAATTAAGCACTTGGATGGATTGGATATGATCTTGAATGTGTCTTGAACTCCTCTCGCACTTCCACACAATCCAGCAACCTCAAATGGGTGAGTGGAGGGGGTATAAATAACCCAAGGCATCAAACTAGCCGTTGGCTAAAAGGTCTTGAAAAAGGTACCGTCGGATGATCCGACGCTATGCTTTTCCAGGGCGTCGGTTCATCCGGTGCCCCTCTCACGTCACGTAGCCGTTGAGGTTCTCTGACACAACCGCTCCGACGCTATGCACCGACGCTACGTCGGATCATCGTGCCGAAGACCTCGCGTCCAAGTCGCCTCTCGTTAGCTTCCAGGCGACCGTCGGATAGACCGACACTTCATCTTGACCAAGGCGTCGGATCATCCGGTGTTGAAGGCTTCGTCTTGGTGCATCTCGTATGAATTCAAGGCGAGCGTCGGATAGACCGAGCGGGGTCTCCACTCGGACCGTCGGATCATCCGGTGCTCTTGTCTTCCTTGCTCTTCCTGCGCAACTCGTCCGACGCTACTAAATAATGGACCGTCGGTTCATCCGACGGTACCTAGGGTTTGACCCTGTGCACCAACTCGTCCGACGATTGCACCGACGCTTGTATTTGAGGGACCGTCGGTTCATCCGACGGTGTCTTCTCTTTTCCTTTTCTTGCTCGGTTTTGACCCTTGAAAAATACACTATCTTCTCAATTTGGCATATGGTTTTCTTGCATCCTTGGGACCTAGAAGTGTCTACAAAGACATGCTAAAACAATAGGGTTAGTCCCAATGATCATGTTGTCATGAATCACCAAAATCAAACTCGAACTAATGGCATATGAGGCCATGTTCGCTACAAGAGGAAAATCCCGAAGATACTTCTGAAACTCGACATTTCAAAGGCTTTTGACACGGTGGCTTGGCCGTTCCTTCTTGAGCTCATGCGTGCTTGGGGTTTCGGCTGGCGATGGTGTGATTGGATCGCCCTACTCCTCTCTACGGCCTCAACCAGGGTGTTACTCAATGGCCAACCTGGGGCAAGAATTTGGCACCGGCACGGGCTCCGACAGGGGGATCCATTGTCCCCAATGTTATTCGTCCTTGTTATGGATGTGCTCAACCGACTGCTTGGGCGTGCTCGGGAACATGGAGTCCTCCAACCCGTTGGCCACCCGGCGATCAAGTTTCAATGCAGCATGTATGCCGACGACGTCATCATCTTTGCGGCACCGGATGTCAACGAGGCCCACGCCATTGCAAGACTACTATCCATATTTGGGGACGCCAGCGGTCTGTGCAACAACCTTGCTAAGTGCTCAATCACTGTCATCTATGGCGCGGAGGAGTTGATCGCCCAAGTCCAGGCAGTACTACCGTGCCCGGTGATCCCATTCCCAATCATTTACCTCGGTGTACCGCTATCTACAGGGCCAATCCCGCGCTCTTTCATCAGGCCATTGGTTGACAAGGTCATCGGGAAGCTCCCGACCTGGAAGGGGTCGTTGATGCCAAAGAGTGGACGGTTAGTGCTAACAAAGGCGGCTTTATCCACGATCCCGACATACATGCTCATGGCTGATCAGTTACCTGCATGGGCGATTGAGGACATTGATCGGATACGCAGGAAGTTCCTTTGGGCGGAGAGCGATACATCGGTCAAGGGGAAATGCTTGGTCGCCTGGCCTACTGTTTGCCTACCGACAATACACGACGGCCTTGGTGTGCAGAACCTGAAGCTAGCCGGTTTTGCTCTAAGAACGTGTTGGCTATGGTTACAACGGACTGACCTGGATCGTGCTTGGGCGGCGCTGCTGTTGAGGATTAAACCGCAGACACAAGGCCTCTTTGATGCCTCCATTTAGATACAAGTGGGCGACGGCGCCCAGAACTTCTGGCGGGACAACTGGCTCGATGGCCGATCGATCCAGGACCTTGCACCAACCCTTGTAACCCTGATCAATCCGCGGGCACGGCGAACACGCACGGTGGCGCAGGCACTCACAGATAGGCAATGGGTGCGTGACATCAGTAGTGCTCTATCGGTAACGGCTTTGGTTGAGTATCTCCACCTCTGGGACCATCTGGCACTTGTCCAATTGAACACACGCGAGGACGTCATACGTTGGAGGTGGACAACAGACGGGAGGTATAGCGCCCACTCTGCTTATCTCTTAATGCACCAAGGGATCACTGCTTTCCCGGGGGAGACTCAACTTTGGAAACCACAGGCTCCCCTACGAGTTAAATTATTCCTGTGGCTTGCTTGCCAGCGTCGGGTGTGGACGGCCGACCGGCGGCGTCGCCGTGGACTGGACTCCCATATCAATTGCCTACTATGCGACCAGGAGGAGACCATTGATCATCTGCTGGTGCAGTGCCCTATGGCGACGGAGGTCCGGTGGATGTGTTGCTCTTGGGTCAAATGCGTTAGCAACTTTGGGCAACAGGCTTCGGTCCAGGAATGGTGGGAGCATCTGCTTCTGGCACAACCACCGTCGCGACGAGAAGGGATGTCCACGATGTTCATGCTGATTTGTTGGCATATGTGGAAGGAGAACAATGCTCGTGTCTTCGACAGGAAAGCCGCCACAGTCCCTGTACTTGTACGTAGGATTGTCGAGGAGGCGGGTCTGCGGGTGTCGGCAGGTGCCCGTAAACTTGGGAAGTTATGTTGCGAGTAGTCCGCATGAGGTCCCTTGCACGTGTGCGTGCACTTGTAACATGTAAACTTTATTTCTTGTGTTTAATACAATGATGCGCAGCTCTCCTGCGTATTTGAGAAAAAAATTTAAAGCACCGCCATTTTCTTTTACAGTAGAAAACATAAGAAGAAACTAGGTGTGGCATTTTATTTTTATATTTCGCAGATCAATTTAAAGTACGGTTCGCATAATAATATGCACCGCAGGCTCGCAACCTTCATCCTCTTGCCGGAAGACGACCGTCTTGCCACAGGCGATAGGCTCTCCGTCCGACTCCACCCCGGAGAAGCTCTACCTCGTGATGGTACAACCGTACAACAACATCTCCCGGCTCACCGTGGTGTGGGTTCCAACCGGGAAGCTCCGGCCGTCTCGTTCCTCTGCTCCTGCTCTTATTCTGATCAACAATTCTAACCTTGTCTTGTCCGATGCCAAGTTGCCAACAGTCTTCTTTGGACAACCAACACCACCACCGCTGCAAGCTCTCCACCATCACCGAGCTGTCCGTTCCCGCGTGGACGAGCACAAGTCGATCGAACTCAGTTTGTACAGACGCACCATGATCGATCCTCCGCGCATCCAGCTCACTACCAACAAAATTGAGAACCACAGGGGCTGGAAACGGATCAGATTCGCATGAAATCAGATTCGGATAACACCTTTTACCACATTTTTACTCGAATACGAATACGTTTTCGAATGTTCTCAAATACGAATACAAAACGGATGTCTTGAATTCGGAAACGCATTCGGAAATCTACTCAATTTGAAAGTCAACATTTACCAATTTTTTATTAATAATTTACGATTACAAAATCATGTAAGGACTAAAGTATTAGTAAGATCGCTCATTAAGAATAATCACATATATCCATATTTATATTAGTAATTAATCATATAATAAATAAAACTATTAATAAATACATATTTTAATACATAAACATTTATCAAACAAATAATAAAAAATACATGAAAAATATTTTCATCAATACATAAATAAACTATAGAGTAATTAAAATTAAACTTTATGTTAATGTATTTTTATTATTAAAAGTAATTATATTGGTCAATAAATTTAAATGTAACTTTTAAATCATTTTATGGATGCAATATTTTTAATATTAAAATTAATGTCATAATCATTAGTTATGGATATAATTTTTTTCAATTGTACACTATCATTGTTAGTATTCTATTGAACATAATTTGTCATTAATTATAGAGATAACTTACAATTTTATATAGTCGAATACGGATAGTGTCGGATATTGCTGAATACGAATGGAATCAGATAGAGAAATAAATCGATAAAAACGAATTCGCATGTATCCACTTACTACCACATTTTGAATTTGAATATAGATACAAATATCCATATTTATGTTTTCACGAATACGGATATCGGATAATTCAGATTTCATTTCCATATTTTCATCCAATGGCATGGATTACTTGACACGTGGTTGTCCTAGCAGGCCTTTCCAGCCCTGTTCAATGTTCAAATATCTGAGATTTTTCTAAAAAAATCAAATAACCGAGATGGAAAGTTTACGTGCACTGCTTCAACTCACTTTGCAAGTTTACATTTCTATGTTTTACGTGCGCTGTTGCATTTCTATGTTTTATACTAGACTAGCAAGATGTCTGTGCGTTGCCACGTGTATTTGACACTAAATGATTGTAACTTCCTTTGTACTTAAATTAAATGAAGCATTTCTTCCATCGCAAATACATATTCTAATTTTCAAAATTTATAATTAATAATAATAACAATGAAAGTAACCATATGTTTTGTACATAGGTTAGGTATGGTGCTACGGTGATAAGCATGTTACCTTTCCGCTAAAAAATATTCCACTATTTGCAATGACTTACATATTTTAATTTTTGAAATTCATAATAATTAACAATAAGAATAAACTGAATTAATATGCATAAACGTCAAGATTCTCCAATCAAATGTTAAGCAAAATATTCACAGGTACTCTTATGGAGGGATCTGAACAGAATGACACGGAGTGGAAGGAAGGTGAATTACAAACGCCAACTATCATTACTAAAGCTCTTAATAATAGATTTAGCATGGATAAATAGTTCCATTCATTCCAACTGGATAAAGTAATCACAATTAGTGAATTAATGGTGTACAATCAAATCTGAAACTAACATCAATGGAAGCCTCTAGGTGATTGATTAAGAGTATAAAAATTCAGATTCACACAGGAAAAGGAAAAAAAAAGCTAATAAGAGCAACTCCAACAGTTTGACAAACTAACTTGACATCCATATAATTTTGGCAAAACAAGAAAAATTGGCCTCCAACAGTTTGGCAAACCAACTTGACAAAAATAGAAACTTGGCAAAACTCACCTCCCCACGCGCATATATGCGCGCGCAGATCGTGGTTGCCATCGTTGTTTCCCTATAGGTGGGAGGGTGAAAAAGAAATAAAGAATAGAGAAGGATTCCTGATGTAAGTTTTTCAAGAGGTGTAAGGGCACATACATGATTTTGTTTCTCTCAGGATTTCTGATGTAAGTTAGATCTGGATTTGACAAGTGAATTATGCCAAACTGTTGGAAATGAATTCTTTTTTTACTTTGCATAGATTTTTAGAAGTTGGCAAAACACAAGATTTGCCAAGTAAATTTTGCCAAACTCTTGGAGATGCTCTAACCCACATAGTTTCAATTATTGCAAAGCAGTACAAATATGGAAGTAAATTTTCAGACATGTCGGGGCAAATATTTACCAATCCCTCTCGTTCAACTCTACTCCAAGGTAACAATCTTGATTGCTGACCAAAGTAAATTAAAATGCGATTCTTTGTTTTTTCTGTAAATGGAACAGAATAAATGCTCGATGTGAATATCAGTGCCCTTTGCTTTTTTAGATTCGGTAACCGCTGAAGGTCATTAGCATCGTGTCCGTGCGTTGCTACGGGCAAAAAAATCCGACAAAAATACATATAGCACATGATTTTTTATACCCAACATATAAATAGTCTAATCAACAGCAAGGACCAAAAGATATTGTTTGAGCTTGTGTCAATACTTGTAATAGAAATTAATATAAACAGTATATCTGCTCTTAATTCATACAAATAAGTGCAAAATATGTTGTGTGTTATGTTATGACTAGCTCCTGAACCAAAAATTGCACAAAGTGATGTTGTAAATCTTTTTATATAAATTGTTTAGTATTTATGCAGAATCTGTCTAGATGATTTTTGTAGCTAAAAATAATTAGATTCTTGTGCCCAACTTCTACATGTCATCTTTTAATGCCAAAATGCACTTTGGGTAAATTAATCACAATTTTATATTTATCATAAATATTTATTCTTGAAAGATACTTGATTTTCTTTGTAAATGAATCACTCAAGATATATAATAGTTCTAGGTCTATATGTTGCAGGCCTAGCTTAGTTTTGGACCAGAGATCATGTATGAGAAAATTGGAATCATTTTGTTGTGTATTTATTTTTGTATGCATTTATCTTGCTTTAGTAGCTAGCTTTTGTTATTTTCCGTATAATTGATTTCGTAGCTCTCCTAAGTGTGCATGTGTATGCAATAGCCATGTATAAGTTTGTAGTGCTTCATAACACACCTCACTGAATTTTATTAAATTATTTTGTGAATAAAAGCTATGGAAGCAATTTAAGGCTTAATAGCAAATTAAATGGGAAAATCACCAACCCACCTTTAATGACCTTGTGTGTGGTGTAAATCTTATTAAAAGGCTAAATGTACCAACCCCTTTGCTATTTGTGAAGTTAAATTAAATTATTTGCATATATATGTACACAATCACTATTAAAAAGAAAACTTAATAAAGAGTTGCATATTATTCCTTTTTGGAAGAATATGCTGATGTCTTTCTTATCTAGGTGAATGTGGTCAACCATGCACCCCAGAGTTGTCATTGGTTGTTTGTAATTAATTAAATTAAAAATCGTCAAATAAATCTTGCATTTGCATCTTCGTGTAGATCTTCCTGACGGTAGATATACGCTCGTGCCGAAAGGGGAAGACGAAGGTGCTGACGAAGAGCTGCACCCGTGGACGTAGCTCAAGACCTGGACCAAAGTCCAGAAGGGTCCAAGGCCAACCTTGCCAGTGAAGGCAAGCCCCGGATCATTAACCCCGTCTTTTAAAATTATGCAATTATCTTTTGCTATGATTGTGCATTTACGTTTCGAGGAGTTGGTTTGAAACCTTAGATGCATGATCCTTAGGTGCTTATGCTCTATCACTAGTATGCTAGGTTGATAGTCGCTATGCTATAGGACCGATACAAGTCGAGTGATATTCGTCACTCGCGGGAATAGGTTCTTATGTTGGAATCATAAGATCTGTATAAATGGATTGCTCATGTGGTAAGAGCAGGGGATTTGGACTCCGGTCCAGTGGCTTTTGTGGGCTAAGCTTTTGAACATACTAAGTACTAGTCGGGAATGGGACCGGTAAGCCTAGTACCTTAATGAGACGGTGCGGGAATTTACTGTTACTACTCTTGAGTAATCACCTCCCCGGGTAGCTACCGGGGGAGGGGGGTACTTGTGTGATGTTGGATGCCTCGTGGGGTATGCCAGCTAGCCTTGTACCCAAGACTATAAGATTCGATCCCAAGCCGAGGACTTTTGGGAACCGCCTGGATGGTTGTCCTCGCGGGGGCACCCTACCGTGTGTTTAGGTCTACCTTGCAAGGTTTAAATCAATCGATTGTCGGCCTCTCACCATTATCTGAGACTGCTTAATTAACTGGCCATGATATCTCGTAACGATGGAACTTGGTGAATATTGTTGTATGAATTAATTGCTTGTACCATTCTTGCTTGAATTAGTTGGCACACTTAGAAATAATAATCAACTAGAACTTGTGCTAAAATAATGAAAGTAAGGACATACTTTTTGTTGCCTTGCAGCAAAAGAACTCCCCCGGCCATAAAGTCTTTCATGTCTAGAGTTTGATGATGTAGTTATCACCTGACAGTTAAGTCTTGTTGAGTATTAGTATACTCAGCCTTGCTTTAAAACTGTTGCTGTAGGTGTGATTGACAGGAGGGATGACGACCAGTGATGGCATCACGGATGGCCTCCTGTGATGCTTACCGTTGCGCTAGATTATTTTATTTCCGCTGTTTTCGAACTCTGAACTTTTACTTCATGTCATGAACAAGGTTTTGTAATAATTGAACCCTTAGGGGTAATTTGTATTTAAATCGTGTTTGTACTCTGGACTCTCCTTCGCGTGAGTTTTAATGCATATATGTCGATCCTTGTTGCTATGTAAAGTGATTTCACCGGGCGTTAACCCGGCAACTAACGACAGGATGATACTTTACTGTCGCTTAAGGGCCAAAGTGGATTGGTTTAGGCGATAGTATGGTATTTTCCTGGGCGGGTTGTCACAGCTGGTATCAAAGCAATTATATGCACCAAAGATTAATTAATAACTTAATCACTGGCTTTTAAATAAAATTTGCCAAGATTGCTTGGATTTGCAAAATACATGGTCTGTTAAGGATAAGTTAGACTGAGAGGCCCTAGAGGGAATTTTGGGTTCTTTCAGGTGGCTTATAAATCTACGGTTTATTTTGGTAACTCCCAGCACATTTACTTTTTGTCGGAACTTACCTTCTTGCACAACCAAACTAGATGAGCCACGTGTTTTATACGTGTGTTGTGCCGCATCACGGGAATTGTGAGGGTTGATGGAGTGATCTATTCAACGGATCCGATCTTCTCGTCTGGTCGCTCACGTGTTTCATACGTGTGCTTTCCGTATGAAGTCATACGAAGGATGACATGCTCTATTCAAGATGAACATGTCATGAGTTGTGATGTCGCCATGTGTTTTATACGTGTGCATTCCGCATGTAGAATATGCGAGGCAAGGATACACTCCATTCAAACGGAGAGTGTCTGAGGTTGGACGCTGTCTATGCAGCGGCTTGACGCATGGGTACCGTTTCTATAGTGAACGGTAATGTATGTGGACACTTTCATGAGTGCTGGCATGGAAGGTTCGTTGTGTTCTGTGATCTTCTGCAGGTAAACTAACCACATTTCTAAGTCCCTAAGTGTGCATCGGCTAGTTCTCGACTAGTTATTATAGGGAGAAACGTGTATATGCCTTGCCACTAGCGCTAACTTCGAGTTTTTGTGTGTTTGCCTTGTGAAGACGAATAGGACGTCTTTGCATCATGTTAAAAATCGTGAAAACTTAAAGCTGAACCCCTGTTTGCTTTATGTGCTCTCTAAGGTAGAATTCTGCTAGTGTGGATTGTCTTGCCTAGCCTCTTGTATGCATGGACGCGTTGCTGTACAAAATTTGTAATAGGGCTGCTTGCTTGATTTTTGCACCTGGTTCAAAAATCTTTCTGCCTAGATGATCTCTACCAAAGTTGCTCCATATATAATCTAGTTTTTGTTTGCAAAGTTCACGGTCATAGCTTGTGTCTAATTCAAGTTGTGCTCGGAGGCACAGATTTTGCTATTTTTCCGAAACCAATCCAAAAACCTTGCTTAGTCGAAGCACCTCCCTAACCTTTCTAGGTCAATCTTTGCATACCAAATCGTGCCTCATAACATTGTGAGTTGCCGCACAAATTTGGGAATTTCTGGGGATCTGGTTTTTAAGTTATGAAATTTTGCTCACAACTACTAGAACTCTATGTCATTAAGTATGTGTGCTCGTTTCAAGTTCTAACATACGATTATTACATTAGTACACATGACTACCCCATTTTGTTAACCACGAGTTCCTTGTCCTTGTCCGAATCTATCTTGTACACTTGAATCCATCTGATTCTCACCTTGTCGTTATGTCCAGATGGACCACATTGGATATGCATCGGCTGATGTGGAAGCATGGACTCTCGTGAACTACCTCGAGGAGGGTGGATTTCCTGCGCTCTTGTGGGACACCCTGAAGGACTTTGGGTACACTGCTTATCCAGAGTACTCGACACGTGAGGTCATGACCACAGGCCAGCTCCTTCATTGTGAAGTGAAGGTGAAGATTCCCACATGCCCGACAAACCCTGCTTGGGAAGAGTGGGAGTATACGGCACAAGGGTTGAACCTGGCTGACACCGTGCAAAAGGCTGCTCTCGAGGCGCTCACAACTCTTTGTGGGAAGCACCCTGATGTGGTAGCCGGCACTGCAGCCAAAGTGATTCCTGTACCCGAGCGACACGTTGGACCACAGGTCGAACGCGAAGCTTTCCTCTCAGCTCAAGGAAACTCTCACTATAGTCAGGATCTTGTCATCTCAGTCCGTTTTTCTGAAGCCATGTATGACACCTACCGATGGATGGTGGGAGAAAGTGTATTCTATAGACACCAGATCTATAGGTACCGCGTTAAAGAAATGGAGAATACTGCTCAAGCGTTGAATGAAGCCCGAGCGATGATAGCTACTCTCAAGAAAGGAAGATGCAAGGATAAGGCAAAGATACGAGAATTGAGTGAAGTTATCCACGAGCAGAATTTCCTGTTGCAGCATAATGATCAATACATGCTTGAACTAGAGAATCAGCTGGAAGCCATAGCAGCTCCACATCCGGAACCTGTCAATCCCGGACCAGAAGAAGAAGAAGATGCTGAAGAAACACAAGGAGAATCTGGAGTAGAGTCTGGACCCACTTCACTGTAGTTCTTCGGCATGAAAGATCCAGCCAGTAGGAAGTAAACCTAAGGCTAGCTTGTTGTCTAGTTGGAAGTTGGTATGTTTGTAATATGGTTCTGAGTCGTGCGAGTGTAGTAATCTAAGAAACCCTAGTGTGTGCAGCCACGTTGGTCCGTTTTGTGGTAGGCTGAACTAGGAGTTTCCTTTTGTGCAGCTCGTCTGCATTGTAATCCCAAGTGTTGTTAAGGTAATCCTGAAACCTTTCATCGATGTAATGCTTGGTTGAACATCATACTCCAGTGATCTTTGTAAGGGGATTTAATTAATCTAGTTGTGATCAGATCTGAGCCCCTTGTTGAGTATCAAGCTTGACCAAAATCTTTATGCCAATCATGATCAATGCCCTCCCTCAATCTTGAACTCGATCTTTGGCCTTGCTCACAACAGTTTGAATTAAAACAAATGTCACTTTTTGGGTATACATTTGCATAGCAGGTGCATTTGGGAATTTTGGGTGAACTAACACGCATACGCATGGAAGATTTCAATACTCATACTCTATCTCTCTTATGTTTTGGTGAGGGCCATCCCATAACCCAAGGTGTCACGACGGAACCTAGGGCATCATGTGTGCTGCAGCCATGTGATTGCCACTAGGAGCGCGCTAGGTATCTTGGATGTAAGAATGTGACTCGCCACGCATGCTCCTTTTCAACTCATTGCTTGCCCTCGCAATCGCTAACTTATTTTGTGGGTAATCGAGTCATGCTAACATGCATCATGAGCACCTTACCGCATGAACGTGTGCATCGTGTCTTCATAAGCATGTGCATCCCACCGATTTTTTTTAAATCGTTGCTTCATAATGTAATGAGTTAATGACACCCCAATTTCACAAGTTAATTAAAGTGTGAGCAAGATGGTTCTGAAGTCCCCACACAAAAATGTCTTCCATACAAAGAAATTGCGGAAACCTTTTACTAGCCTTCCCTTTCTTCATAGAGATCTGTTTGATGATTCCTTTTCGACTTGGTCTCTTTCCGCCAATATCAATGTTCCCTTAGCTTCGAACAAATCTGAACAGTTGGTATCGAACAGCTGAGTTGGAGAAGTAGAAGTGGAGTTTCTTGAGCAATCAAGGTTCTCGAAAAGTCAATGTTTGAGAGTCATCCATCGCTTATCCGTCCTTGATCCGTGATCATACCCTCCAAATCCTCGAAGTGGAGAAAGGAGTAAACCTAGGATCGATAGAAGCCTTGCTAAATCCGCCTAGTTTTAATCTCGAGCTTAGAAGATGAATACCCTCAGCTCTCCTTGTCAATTTCACCATCGTGGTCAGTTCTTCGGGCCATTGAACCCCATCCTTTTCAGTGCCACGACTGTACGACACCGTGACACCACTCTGCCATCTTTTTCTGCAGCCACGATCACGTCGCCAAGACCTCACGGGCTGCCCATTATCGCGCCCCATGTTGCCACCACCGGATACCCGGGTGGTTGTGGATGACCGTTGCAGCCCCGCTGTGACCATAGGAAGAAGCCCTCCGTCGGTATCGCCAGTACCAAGCTTCCCATCCTTTTGAGCTCGACAAGACCATCGCCCTTTGTTCTCATTCGGCTAGTTTTTGGCCAACCTGCCACTAGCCCACCTCTCCCGTCCGTCCGTTCCTCACCGAGCAAGTTGTCCCTCCGTCTTCACTAGTAGCGAGAAGAAGAAGCTCGGGAGTAGGTCGGAAGAAAAACTCGAGCCACGCTGCCACACATGACTCAGTTCATGGCGGTATTTGAGTCGCTTCGCTGGACATCAGTAGGGATGTATCTCTGCATCGCAGGCGGAATTTGTCTGCTCTTAGTTTTCCATGTACACATTCGCCGCCCGCTCCATCATGAACAACATTGAGGCAGCGAGTGATGCACCATGTATCCTCGTTCTATCTGAATTCTCAATATCGAGAAGTGTAATCGGATATATCCTTCTCCCTTGTAACCCCTGGCATGTCAGAAGGGATCGCTCTGATCTTATTGACGAATCTCGGGATGAGATTTTGTTTAAGGGGGGTATGCTGTGACGCCCCAGGTTTTGAATTAGCATCATTAGTGCTAATGACCGAATAAACTGGGTCAAACCCGCTGACGTTGATCAAACCATGGTCAACCTGGGTCATCACCTCGAAAACCGAGTCAACAGCCCCTAATGACCCTCTAGATCAAGACGCACACACTGGTGGCCAAAGCTGGGTCAAACCCCGTTGCCCTTGAACATCCTCCGGAACTTTTGCCGCGTTCTCCAAATTTCACCTAAATACTTCAAAATATCCCAATATAAAAGTTGTCCAGTTTTTGAGGGACACAACTTTTCTTTTGGGTGGCATTGCAAATTTGGAGTGGAAAATAGTGAAAAACTTGGTCAACTGCAGGAAACACTATTGATCGGCGCCATGAAAATCCCGAACCTTGCTCGACGTTCCTGCTCAAACCGTTGACCAAAACGCCTGTCGGCCTTTGTGAAAGTTGTAGAGGGGTCACTGATCTAAAACTTTGCTATTCACACCTTGGTCGCAGACACGCGCGGCCACGTGATCGCCGTCGCCCCTCGGCGTCGGGCCCGGGACCCGTCCCCGCCGCGCGGCCCGAGGCGCGCATGCCGAGGCCACACGCGCCACGAGCGGCATTGGAGCCCGCGCCCTCGCGTGCCACCTCCCTACGCGCCGCGCGCGGACCCCCGCCCACGCCGTCCGCCGGCGGCACGCCGTGTGCGTCCTACCGTGGCCGGGTCCCCCAGCACGCTCTTCCTTGCTTCGAGGCCGAGCCTCCGCGCCCCACGCGCTGCTCGTCGCCCATAAAAGGAGCCCACCATTTCCTCGCATGTGCAGACCACCCGCCGTTCCCAGTGCGCTCTGCCGACATGCCATTGGAGCGCCGCCGTCGAGTTTCGCACTCGAGCCACACCCACTTCCACCGAGCCTCCCAACGGCTTGACACGCCCCCACAAGACCTCCCCGAGCTGCTTGTTGCCCCAGCCGCGTCGCCATTTTGCCGGAGCAGTCGTTCCAGCGGCCACAGCCACCGAGCGTCGCCGTGCTCCGTCGCCGGCGTCGTTCCCACCTCAACTCTGGCCGTGGACCAACCCTAGGTGACCCCCTTCTCCCCCCTCGGCACCTCCCCCGCCGCCTCGCCGCCGGCCTCGCCCAATTCCGGCGAGCCGTGCCGCCGGCCGGCCCCAAGGGCCACATTGCAGAGGATTTATCCTGTCCAGGGACCTTGCTGTAAACCAAGGGCAGATCTGCAATTAGTTTTATGAATCCGAGGGCCTGCACGTAAACTAGATCTTGAATAGTAGTGGACTTTTGGCTGAAACTTAGAAAACTCCGAAAAATGCAAAAACAATTTTGTTGGATTCGTGGTGAAAAACACTACAACTTCTATAAAAATTGTCTATGATTTTTCCTGATAATTTTTGCATGAAAAATAGAAAACTGAAAGACCTAGATCTGTTGTATCTCTAAATCTATAAGAGCTCTGTAGCTAACTTTTGGATATGTTGTGTGTTATATTATGACTAGCTCATGTACCACAATTGCACAAAGTTATGTTGTAAATCTTTTTATATAAATTATTTAGTATTTATGCAGAATCTGCCTAGATGATTTTTGTAGCTAAAAATAATTAGATTCTTGTGCCCAACTTCTGCATGTAATCTTCTAATGCCAAAATGCACTTTGGGTAAATTAATCACAATTTTATATTTGTCATAAATATTTATTCTTGAAAGATGCTTGATTTTCTTTGTAAATGCATCACTCAAGATATATAATAGTTCTAGGTGTATATGTTGCAGACCTAGCTTAGTTTTGGACCAGAGATCATGTATGAGAAAGTTTGGATCATTTTGTTGTGTATTTATTTTTGTATGCATTTATCTTGCTTTAGTAGCTAGCATTTGTTATTTTCAGTATAATTGATTTCGTAGCTCTCCTAAGTGTGCATGTGTGTGCAGTAGCCTTGTATAAGTTTGTAGTGCTTCATAACACGCCTCACCAAATTTTATTAAATTATTTTGTGAATAAAAGCTATGAAAGCAATTTAAGGCTTAATAGAAAATTAAATGGGAAAATCACTAACCCACCTTTAATGACCTTGTGTGTGGTGTAAATCTTATTAATAGGCTAAATGTACCAACCCCTTTGCTGTTTGAGAAGTTAAATTAAATTATTTGCATATATATGTACACAGTCACTATTAAAAATAAAACTTAATAAAGAGCTGCATATTATTCCTTTTTGGAAGAGTATGCTGAATGTCTTTCTTATCTAGGTGAATGTTGGCAACCATGTACCCCAGGGTTGTCATTGGTTGTTTGTAATTAATTAAATTAAAAATCGTCAAATAAATCTTGCATTTGTATCATCGTGTAGATCTTCCTGATGGTAGATATACGCTCGTGCCGAAAAAGGAAGACGAAGGTGCTGACGAAGAGCTGCACCCGTGGACGTAGCTCAAGACCTGGACCAAAGTCCAGAAGGGCCGAAGGCCAACCTTGCCAGCGAAGGCAAGCCCCGGATCATTAACCCCGTCTTTTAAAATTATGCAATTATCTTTTGCTATGATTGTGCATTTACGTTTCAGGAGTTGATTTGAAACCTTAGATGCATGATCCTTAGGTGCCTATGATCTATCACTAGTATGCTAGGTCGATAGCTGCTATGCTATAGGACCGGTACAAGTCGAGTGTTGTTCGTCACTCGCGAGAATAGGTTCTTATGTTGGAATCATAAGATCTTTATAAATGGATTGCTCATGTGGTAAGAGCAGGGGATTTGGACTCCGGTCCAGTGGCTTTTGTGGGCTAAGCTTTTGAACATACTAAGTACTAGTCGGGAATGGGACCGATAAGCCTAGTACCTTAATGAGACGGTGCGGGAACTTACTGTTACTACTCTTGAGTAATCGCTTCCCCGGCTAGCTACCGGGGGAGGGGGTACTTGTGTCATGTTGGGTGCCTCGTGGGGTATGCCGGCTAGCCTTGTACCCAAGACTGTAAGATTCGATCCCAAGCCGAGGACTTTCGGGAACCGCCTGGATGGTTGTCCTCGCGGGGGCACCCTACCGTGTGTTTAGGTCTACCTTGCGAAGTTTAAATCAATCGATTGTCAGCCTCTCACCGTTATCTGAGACTGCTTAATCAACTGGCCATGATATCCCGTAACGATGGAACTTGGTGAATATTGCTGTATGAATTAATTGCTTGTACCATTCTTGCTTGAATTAGTTGGCACACTAAGAAATAATAATCAACTAGAACTTGTGGTAAAATAATGAAAGTAAGGATGTACTCTTTGTTGCCTTTCAGCAAAAGAACTCCCCCGGCCATAAAGCCTTTCATGTCTAGAGTTTGGTGATGTAGTTATCACCTGACGGTTAAGTCTTGCTGAGTATTAGTATACTCAGCCTTGCTTTAAAACTGTTGCTGCAGGTGTGATTGATAGGAGGGATGACGACCAGTGATGGCATCACGGACGGCCTCCTGTGATGCTTACCTTTGCGCTAGATTATTTTATTTCCGTTGTTTTTGAACTCTGAACTTTTACTTCATGTCATGAACAAGGTTTTGTAATAATTGAACCCTTAAGGGTAATTTGGATTTAAATCGTGTGTGTACTCTGGACTCGCCTTTGCGTGAGTTTTAATGCATATATGTCGATCCTTGTTGCTATGTAAAGTGATTTCAACGGGTGTTAACCCGGCAACTAACGACAGGATGATACTTTACTGTCACTTAAGGGCCAAAGTGGATTGGTTTAGGCGATAGTACAGTATTTTCCTGGGTGGGTTGTCACAGACAAGAGGGGTGAGGAGGTCGGACAGAAGAAAGGATACCCGCATCTGGAGTGGTGTGAAAAGTGGCAACTGAGTCGGTGATCCACTCCGTGCCACTGGGCAGTGTCAGCCCCACAGTGCTGAAGGACTGCGCCAAGGTATCCTGATCCCACCTCCCGGCCACGACGAGCTGGGCGGAGGGGGTGGAGTCCAGGTCGGCGTGTCGGAGGCTGCACTCGTGACCATGGCCGCTGACTGGTGCGGAGGACGAGTCCCCCCGCGCGGACCCTGGTGGGGCCACATGGAGATACGCTCAGACCACGGGTTGGAGAAGGTCGGCCAGGGTGCACCTCTGGGAAGGGGAGCGAGAGCGGGGGTCGGAGTTTGGGCGGGCATCCCACGACCCCCACGTCCCCCACCACCCCGTCCTCGGCGGCCTCAGCGGCCCCCTCCACCCCGCTCGGCCCGGGGGAGGAGCACCAAGGAGAGAGGCGGGCGGCGAAGTGGAGGACGGTGGTGGGGCAGCGACGAGTGTGTGAGAGGTGGAGGACGAAGACGTAGTTGAAGTAGGTGTGTGGAGGCCCTGAGTGAGCTCCTCCAGGGATGGCAACAGGGCGGGGCGGGGTAGGGGACTGCTCCCCGTCCCCGCCCTGGTCCCCGAAATCGAATCCCCACCCCGGCCCCGAAATGCTTATTGGGGAAATTTCTTGCCCCGGTCCCATCCCTATCGGAGCCCCGAACCCTGTCGGGGTCCCCGTGGGGATGAGACATCCAAGTAGAGGAACACATTTTTTTGGAAAAAGCAGAGGAACACATATATCACTCAGAATTAACTAAATGGTGACCACACTACTAGGCGTTATAATTTCGGGGCCCCGCCCCGATGCCCCTGCGGGGGAAAATGGAGCCCCGTTCGTGCCCCATTCGGGTCAGGTCCCCGCGGGGATCCACCCCCGCAGGGAAAATTGCCATCCCTAATCACTGACCTGCAGGAAGGTGGGTATCGACTGCTGGTGCGTCAGCAATGTCCGCACGGCTTCGTAGCTACTGGGAAGGCCCCGCAGGACGTTGAGGAGCAAGACGTGCTCCGGGACCGGGTACCCAAGGTCGTGAAGGGCATCAGCGGTGCGCTTCATCTTTCGGTAGAACTCGATCACGGACAGGTCGCCCTGCTCAAGGGTGCATAGCTCAGCGTCGAGCTAGAGGGCGCACACTTGTGAGTTGCCGAGGAATTGGCTCTCGAGAGCAAGGCAGGCGTCGCGCGCGGTGCCGTCGGGAGTCCACACGATGTCCTGTAGATCAAGGGGATGGTCCCAAAGATCCAGGACAAGACAGTACTGTCGGGGTGCCGCCACGCTAGGTCGTGTGCCTCGACCGGCATGTCAGAGAGGATGTGGTTGTCGAGGGCGTAGCGGCGGAGGGCGAGAAGGACCTGGTCCCTCCATCGAGCGTAGGAGGTGGAGGTAGAGTCAAGGACGAAGGTGACCAGGTTCTTGAAGTGCGAGACCCTGGCGACCTGAAGGTGGAGGTAGGCGACCATGGGATCAACCTAGCCAAGCTGGGGTCCGGCACTCTGCTGAAACGAGCAGTGGGCGGTGCCTGGTGGGAGGAGGAGGCGACGTGCTCCACCTCGTAGGCGTGGAGGAAGTGCTTCGCCTCGGCGACACAGCGAGCGAGGACATCAGCTGTGGTGCGCTCGTGCTCCCAAGTGAGGGCTGCCACACGCACGTGCTCCTGAGTAGCGGCGGCCTCGGACTTGGCAGCCGCAAGAGCCACGGCGAGGGCGGTGTCGGCAGCCGCGACGCTGGTGGGAGCCGGAGACTGGCGTCGCAGGAAGGCAGTGGCGAAGAAGGGCGTGTCCACAGGAGGCATCCCTAGGCTGGAGAAGGGCGGGAAGAAACCAAGGAAGGGAGGTGATGCCCCTCGCTTCTCCCCCCGCGGTCTCGGCACCGGCGGGGAAGGTGTGTTGCAAAGGGCAGCCCATGCGCCGGTGATGGGGGAGGTCTGGGGAAGGGATGGAGAATGGGTGGTGAGGTCCCCTGCCCCTGGGGCGGCCCGAATGCCCCTGCCTTTGCGCCCTGAGTGGCAGAGAGAAGGGGCAGGTGTGACAGAACCGCCCAAAATAATTCTGTATTATCACCTAAGCCTGTCCACATGGCCATTAAGCAATAATAAAGAATTATTGTCGCTTCTGTCGGGCAAAGCTAGGTAAATCACTTACAACAAGATCGAGATATGCGTAAGCCCACACGAAGGCGGGACCAGAGTACAACATTACATTACATTACATAAAAGTTCAACATTATTACAAACCAGGTTTTCAGAACATAAAGTAAAGGTGATTAGAGTTTAAACAGCGGAAATAAAACTAGCAGAAGATAAAAATGGGAGGACATCCATAGAGTAGCGGTAGACTCCACCGCCTCAAAAGAGCGGTAGCACAAGAGCTCCATGCTCAAGTCAGCCCACTCGGGGTGGCCCGGGTGAGGGAGCACGGTCACTCGTACTCGGCAGCTAGGCACGTCCAACTCCTCGTATTCCACCCCCTCTAGAAAGGAGGGGTGGTGTAGCTGATAGCAGACAAGGCTCTCCACGCAATGCGTGTGAAGCCCTCCCACTGCAAGCCAGTGGTGGCAAACGTGCCATCAGAATTCACCGCAACGAACCCAGGGGCAGCCATCTGTAAAATATTTACAAACACATGTTAGAACCCAGAAAGATGAGTTTAACATGCAATATGACAAAACTGGCAGTTCTGAACAAAAATTCATAACTGAAAAACCAGTACCCCAAAAATTCCAAATTTTTGTGAGCAACTCGACAATGTTAGAAATCACATTTTTGGTATTCAAAGGTCGAACCAATTCAGATTGGAAAATGGTGCAAAAGGTCCATTTTCAGACTGTTGTTGCCCAGAAATTTCAGCAAGACAGCGCTTTACTAAAAAGAACATATCTCAAAGATTAAGAACCTGATGACCATGAGATTTTGATAGCACAAAGTATGCTATATAAGAAACATTTTTGGTATAGATTCTCTAGTCAAATTCTTTTTGGAACTATATGTAAAAATTCAAGTTTTCTGCCTAACTCAGGATTTTCACAGCAATTCAGCATGACCTAGGCTTAGTAATTTGAGCATAGCTTCAGTTTTATTCATCCTAAAATCATGAGAAATTCAGAGAGCAATCATAACTAGGTGAGGATTAATTTCCCTAAAGAGAACCTAGCCAGAAATTTTCTAGATAATCCTTAGAAAAATTTGGACAGCATCTAGTTACAATTTTTTTCTTAACACCTCATCAAAGCATCAAACTAGCATGATCGATCCTTAAGAAACACAAATTAAATAGAGACAAAAAACACATGATTTAAGTTTAGTTTTGGTTTGATAGCTTGTACATGATGCAAAAAGCGTCCTAAACGTCTTTATCAAGCATTTAAGCTTAAAATCGAAGTTACTGCCGGTGGCAGGGCATAAATACGTCTCTCCCTATAATAGCTAGTCGAAAACTATTTGTTTCTTAATTACCGTACCTAACAACCGTGGTTAGTGTACCTGCAGAAATCACAAAACATTAAAGACCTTTTGTGCCAGCACTCACAAAAGCGTCCACATTCATTACCGTTCACTTATAGAAATGGTATCCATGCGTAAAGCCGCTGCATGGACAGCGTCCTAGTTAAGACTCTGACGCGACGTGAGTGCCCATCGGAATAGGCCTCACTCATCCCTCACGGACTTTCTCGTGGTACCATCACGTATGAAACAATGACGAGATTCAGACACGACGTGACACCCATTTGAATAGGTCCCACTAGTCCCTCACAGGACTTTCCTGTGGTACCACCACGTATGAAAAACATGATGAACTAGTATGGTTGTGCAAGAAAGTAAGTTTTGACAGGAATAAATGTGCTGGAAGTCAGACTAAATCAACCAATACTAGCCACCTGAAAGAACCCAAAAATTCCCTTTAGGGCCTCTCGGACTAGATTGGACCTTAACGTCCTACTTTTTTTAGCAAGATTATTAATCTTGGCAATTTTTATTCAAAAACAAGTTAGTTAAGGTATTTTAATTCCTCTGGTGCATATCATCGCTCTGGTACCAGCTCTGACAGAACCGCCCAAAATAATTCCGTATTATAGCCTAAGCATGTCCACGTGGTCATTAAGCAATAATAAAGAATTATTCTGTCGCTTCTGTTGGGTAAAGCCCGGTAAATCACTTACAACATGATCGAGATGTGCGCTAAGCCCACACGAAGGTGGGACCAGAGTACAACATTACATTACATAAAAGTCCATAAGTTCAACATTATTACAAACCAGGTTTTCAGAACATAAAGTAAAGGTGATTAGAGTTTAAACAGCAGAAATAAAACTAGCGGAAGATACACATGGGAGGCCATCCATAGAGTATCACTCGTCAACATCGTTCTCCCACTCAAGCTCCCAACCATCTGGAATAGAGCCAGGCCAGATGGGGTTACCTGAAACCACAAATTAAGCAAGGCTGAGTACTAATACTCAGCAAGACTTACCCGACAAAAAGAAGATACAACTAGACATGCAAGGCTTTTTGGCTAGTGGGTTTGTTTTGCCAAAAGCATCTAAGAGTTGATCCTTACTTTCAAGTTTTAGCTCAAGTTCTAGTATGTTGACCATTCTAGATAAGCACTTATCTAAACAAGTATGGTTGTACAATAACCATCCAACAATATTGATCCAAAACTTTCCATAAATAAACATGAGGTAGCCAATGGTCAAGCCGACTCAGATAACGGCGAGTGACCGACGATCGATCGATTTATATCCTTGCAAGGTAAATCCAAGATACACGGAAGAAAGTAGACCCCAAGAAATCAAATAAAAGCAAATGCGGGGTCTACCCCGACCAGGCGGTTCCAGATTTATATAAAAAGATTTAATAAAGATTTAATAAAAAAGACAAATTTCAGCCTAGCAAAACACCACTAATTCATATAAAAAGAGTTAATAAACTTTTTGATCTCCACTTTCTCCTACAAGTCATGTATGCCAACTATAAGCTTCTGATCAAAGCATAAGTGTATATTCAAATTATTTTTCAACTTTTGAATTTAAACTCCTACACAAGATTAAATCCAAATCATCTATTAAACAATTTCCTAAAATCAATTCCACTCTACCAGAGGTACTACTCAACAAGGCAAAGCCCTAGGGTGCACATGTGGTTAAAGAAAAGTTCAATAAAGGGGCTATAAAAAGCATCAAGATTAATCTAGCATAAAGCTTACATAAATCATAATTAAAGATCTACACATCAAAATCATGCCAATTTTGGTCACAGATCTAGACATGCCATAAAAAGAAACATATCCAAAATTCAAGTTCATATCTTGAGTATATTTTAAACTACACTAAAAACACAGCAAACTGAGTTTGAATTTTTAATTCAAAATCTGCATAGAAAAACCCTATACATGCTTTCTAGAAAAGATAGTTTTCTTCACCAGGAACCCAGCAAAATTGGATTTGCATTTTTATGAATGTTCTACGATTTTTAATGATTTTTCAAAGTTGCTATGAATAACCCTAAAAAGCTTTTATAGAATAACCCTTGAAGAATCTTTCTGAAATTACACATAGGCCCTTATTTTGCAGAACAGACCCTAATAAGATTCTAATCTCTGCAATGTGCCCTCGCCGGCGCATGGAGCTCTGCCAGTGGCAAAGTGGGGTCGGGCCTCGCCGGGGAGTCGCCTGTGGGGGTCTGCGGCTGACCTGTAGGGTGGGGAAGGTGTCCACTGGGCCCGAGCTACCTCTGGCGGCCTCCCACGGCGGAGCCGCAGTGCTGCTCCCGCCGGAGCTCGCGGCGGCGGCGCTCGTCGGGCTGGTGGTGGCGCAGAGGAGTTGAGGGGACCCAGGACGAGGTGCAAGGCGGTCAGGTGGAGATGGCGCTCAAGGAGGGGCAGTCGGCTCGGCTCTCCTCTGCTCAAGGCCGAGGGCGGCGGCTATGGTGTCGGTGGAAGGGGAAAAGCGGTGTCAGCGGCCAGTCCTCTGGTTTTGATGCACACGGGCGTGTTTGCGATGACAAGTGCGATGCGCAACGAGTTTTGGGCGCGAGTGCGGCCAGGTGGGTGACCAGGTGGCGCGCGGCATGCACTACACGCGCGCGCGGGCACGCAGACGGACGACGCGTGGCCTAGCTTGGCGCAGTCGCTTGCGTGAGCGCGGCGTACGGCGACTTGAAAGGGCGGAGGCTCCTACGATGCGCGACGGGCCACAGCGACGCACATGGGACATCCGTACGCCGGAACCGCGTGGGATTGCCACATGGATGCGGCACTGCAGGCGCGCCGGCTTCGCTGCGCGACGTTGTCATCCCCTTTTATTTCTTGCGCCCATTCTCAAAAATGTGTAACTTTCAAAAGTGCCAACTAACTTGAAAATCTCCAAAACTAGAAGTTGAAGAGGAGCTATAGACCTACAACTTTCACAAAGGGTGACCTATGTTTTGGTGAACGGATTTGCGGGAAAAACGTGTTGAAGTTGCAGTTTTTCCACGGCTCGGGTTACTGTTCATAAGGGCTTCAAATTTGTTTTTTCTAATTTGCACTCAAAATTTGAATGTCCGCCAATTATGAAAATCGTGTTCCCGGAAATAACAAACAACTTTCATATTGGCCGATTTTGAACTTCTATAGTGAAATTTGGAGAACGCGCAAGAAAACCCAATCGGCCTTTATGGAGAACTTAGGGTTTGACCGTGATTTGGGATTTTGACCAAGATCTTTTGTGCAATATGAGACAAAACATGTCAAACATGCTTAGAAGCTAATTAACCTAGGTTAACATAGCTAAGCAATGTCATTAGCGCAAATAAACATCAGGGATGTTACAGCGGGTGCCCTGGGTGCCGGGCGGCGGAGGTGGAGGCGTCACGTGCGGGTCCGGTGGCGGTGGCGCACGCGGGCCCGGCGGGGTCAACGCGCGAGGGCGACTCCAGAGAGCAGCCTACCAGGGGCTTACGCACCCGCACCCATAGCGATGAGGACAGGGGCGGCCGCGTGGAGGGGAGAAAGAGAGGAGAAGGGGGCGTCACGCCGGAGGAGGGGAGGGAGGTGGCGCGCCCGCCGGTGGCATGTCGCCGGCCATGGCTGGCAAGCAGGGCGGCGGCGGTGAGAGGGCTAGAGGAGGAAGGTAACCTTGTCTGATACCTGATACCATATTAGAGAGGAATAATTATTGTGTACTCCTCCAACCCTAGAAGGGTGGGTATATAGAGTTAGCTATACATGGGTCTCTATAGGCTGTACACAGGCCATATGGGCCACTCACACATATATACACTAACAATATATACGAACTTGCTACCTTGCACCGGGAATTTTGGATCAGCATGAACGTATGTGTTGGAGCTCGGGGATTGGCAAAGGTTGTATGAGTGCGCAATGGGAGGTCCGGGAGAGGGACCCGGCGGCGGCGGCGTTCGGTCGCCGTCCCGGCGGCCGGCGACGCCCCCCGGATCCTCTCACGACAACGAGTAACGATGAACAAGAATCGACGATTTGGATTAATTGAACTAGAGAGATCCAATCAATCCCTAGTTACCTTTACAAGATACAAGAGTCCAAGGTTTATAGCCTCAATCTCTAACCAACTAACTCACATACGTGAAAGGAAATACAACCGAATCGCTAGAAACTAACGAGCCGACGCTCCCCCACAATCTCCCTTGCGCCACGGCCGCCTTCGGGCTTGAGTGCGGCTCCTTCTAACGTACACAACATCTCTCCCTCCCTCGAGAAACAACTCGTCCTCGAGCTGGAATGAAGTAAAAGAGTTGCGAAACCGGTCGACCTCGCTCCCAAGTAGCTTCGAATGGTGGCAAGCCTTCCCACCGAATCAAGATGTGCCACGAACCTTGTATGATAGTTGATCCTAGGACACACTTTGGCTTGAGCAGAACCCGACCGTTGTGTAGCGGAGGAAGGGACGGTGCAAGTAAATGGGGGGTGCCCTAGAACGGCTTCGGGAGGCCAACATGAAACACATCATGAATTCTTGCATTTTACGGGAGTGCAAGGCGATAAGAAACTTTGCCGGTCCTTCCCGTGATCCGATACGGTCCAACATACTTTGGTGAAAACTTTGTATGAGGTCCGGCACTAGAGAGTGTGTTGGCCTATTGAGGAGGCGAAGCCAAACCCAAGCTCCCTGCTGGAATTCGAGGTCCCTGTGATGTGTATCATAGTATCATCGTGCATACTCCTGAGCTTGAGTGAGCCTTGTCCGAACTTCAATGAGGAACTCGTCAGGTTTAGATAGCATGGTGTCCACAGTTTCTGTTTTAGCCGTGCCTATCTGATAAGGTGGGATAGGTGGTGGTGATCTGCCATAGACGACCTGAAATGGGGTTGCTTTCAGAGCTGAGTGGTATGATGAGTTGTAACAAAACTTTGCCCAGGGTAACCACTCTAGCCATGCACTTGGTTTGTCGCCCGTCATGCATCTGAGGTACATGTTGATCGTCATGTTGACTGCCTCGGATTGTCCATCGGTTTGAGGGTGGAATGCAGTGCTTAACTTCAATTGGACCCCGGAGAATTTGAAAATATCCCGCCTTACGTGCCCGATGAATACTAGGTCACGATCTAACACAATTGACTCGGGCAGTCCGTGTAGGCGCACAATGTCGTTGAAGAAAGCTCTTGCGACAGATGTGGCCGTGTAAGGGTGCTTAAGGGAAATGAAATGAGAAAATTTTGAGAACCTGTCAACCACTGTTAGGATCACGCTTTTCCCGTGTACCTCTGGGAGTGCTTCTATGAAGTCCATCGAAATGTCTGCCCAAACACGAGATGGGACGGGTAAGGGTTGTAGCAAGCCTGTCGGGTGTAGGCTCTCTGATTTGTTACGCTGACATGTGGAGCATGATTTTTCAAAGTCAGAGATTAGACGGCGATCGTGATCAATATAGAACGTTGCACGCAGCCGGTGGAGAGTTTTCTGGACACCTTCGTGGGTATTTGAGTGAGCTAGAGTTAGCACAGTGTGCACCAAGTCAGAGTCGGCTGGGATGTAGATCTTGTCTTTCTTCAATATCAGGTCATCCCGAACACTCCATTCTGGGTCCTTTAGGCCAGCAATAATATTGTTTCTTAGGGCTGTAAGTGAGGGGCATGCAGCAATTGCATCTCTGATCTGATCATATAGCTGAAAAGTTGGTGTTGAAATGGAGTGTATACATACTTCCTCGCTGACCCTTCTTGACAGTGCATCAGCTACGGTGTTTAGTTTTCAAGGTTTGTACTAAACACTGAAATCGTAGCCAAATAGCTTGCTGATCCACTGAGTTTGAGGTATGGTGGACAGTCTTTGATCCAACATGTACTTGAGAGCGTAGTGATCAGTCCGTACTACGAAATTTCTTCCCCACAAGTAGGTCTTCAGTTCTAACCACTTGCACTAAGCCAATAAGTTCCCTTTCATATGTTGCAACCTTTAAGTGCCTCGGTGCAAATGGTCTACTGAAAAATGCAATTGGTTCGGACCCTTGGTGCAGCACCGCCCCAAACCCCAATCCAGAGGCGTCACACTCCACGATGAAGGACTATTGGAAGTCCGTCAAGTGTAGCACAGGAGCAGATGAAAGGGCATGATTTAAAGAAAGAAATGCAGAGCTTGCATCTTCAGTCCACTGGAAGGAGTTCTTCTTGAGCAACTGAGTCAGTGGAGCTGTAATTGTGCCAAACCCTTGTATGAATTTCCGGTAGTAACCGGCTAGTCCCAGGAATCCTCTAAATCCTCTTGCTGATCTGTGCTGCGGCCATGATGCCACTAATGCAACCTTGTCGTTGTCCATTGCAACCCCAGTTGTGGATATGACATGACCGAGATAAGAGACAGATGTTGTAGCAAACGTGCATTTGATCTCTTGACACGCAACAAGTTATTCCTAAGTACAGTCAGGACTGCTCTGATGTGTTTTAGGTGATCTGTCCATGTCTGACTACAGATGAGGATGTCATCGAAAAATACAAGGACAAACTTTTGAAGGAAAGGTCCAAGTACAGAGTTCATGAGGGCTTGAAAAGTTGAGGGTGCATTTGAAAGTCCGGATGGCATGACTAAGAATTCAAAATGGCCGTGGTGTGTTCGGAAAGCCGTTTTGACAATGTCTTCTGGGTGAACTCGTACCTGGTGGTAGCCGGACCGGAGATCTAGCTTGGTGCAAAATTTTGCACCATGCAGCTCATCAAGCAGCTCCTCGACCACGGGTATAGGGAATTTGTCCTTGACTGTGGCTTCATTTAGTGCTCGATAGTCGACACAAAATCGCCATGTGTTGTCATGCTTTTTGACCAGAAGAACAGGAGTAGAGAATGGAGATGTGCTGGTCCTGATGATGCCTTGCTCAAGCATTTTGGTGCACTGGCTCTCAAGCTCATTTTTCTGCAGCTGTGGGTAGCGATATGGATGCACTGCGATGGGATCCATTGTTTTGAGATGGATACGGTGGTCACAGTCTCTAGACGGTGGTAAACCCCGAGGCTCAGAAAACACATCATCAAAGCTCTGTAACACCTGCTGGAGGACTATCTCTTCCTGTTGTCTGATAGTTGTTGTTGGAGCCGTGCTCTGAATCTGACCGCGAACAGTGTTGTCTTGATGAGGAACAGTGTTGCCCTTGTGAACTATGGTAGCTAGGGACGGTATATCACATCTAGGTGAGCCGATTCCTTTCCAAAGAACATGGTGGTCGTTGTGATTGAAAGCCATGACAAGGTCATCGAAATCCATCAGGACAGTTTGAAGGGGCTTGAGGAATGCCACTCCAAGTACCATGTCAAAGCAATCAAGGGAATGGAGTAAGCGTTGGTGGTGAATATGTCCTGGCCGACTTTGATCTCAACATCTCGGGCCAGTCCACTGCAAGGCACCCTGTCTCCATTGGCTACCGTGACTCTAGTTCTTGTGTTTGCTTCAAACTACAGTTCGGATGCCTGAGCGGCCTTTGTGCTGAAGAAATTATGTGTGGACCCTGTGTCTATCAGCGCTATGAATACTTGCTCTCCCACATGAACACGTACCTGCATGGTATTGTTTGTACGCACACCGGTAATGGCGTGTAGGGAGATCAGTGGTTCTTCATTGTGCTGCTTGTCCGGTGATGATCTGGTGTCATCGTCGGTGTCTTCCACTTCCAGATAGAACAGCTTCTGACATTTGTAGCCCTTCGTGTATTGTTCGTCGCAGTTGAAACACAGGCCCATCCGACGGCGTTTAAGCCTGCCCCTGGGAGGGTATGGATAAATCCACTCTTCTTCATACTCAAATCCAAATAATTATTATCCACTTCTTACCCTCCCCAATCCACCCATACCCAATGGATAATTAGTTTTGTACTAGATTATACATACCCAATGGATTATTTATACCCTCCCCGCACCCACCCTACCCATCTCTTCAATGGATAATTATTTTCTACCCATACCCTCCCCATTTGAGATGGGTGTGGATTTGAATATGGATAGTGGATAAAAACAACGGGCCTAACGACGTTCCAACATCTCTGCGGGGGAGAGGCGTTTCAGTGGTTTTGCCGCAGGCGAAGCTGCACCGGACTGCTGTATCGTGGAAGTTTCTGACTACTGAGATGCTGCATGGGGTGTTGTCGAGGCAACGCTTGGATGGTGATTAAAACGCGTCGGCGGCAGCAGGTGGCCGTCCCCCGCCGGCAGCGGCAACCATCGCGGAGGACCACCGCTCATACGCCCGTGCCAGCGCCATAGCGCGTTGGAGGTCCTGTGGTGCCTGAAGCTCCACATTGATGTGAATTGCATCAGGTAGGCCGCCGGTGAAGAGTTGGACTTGTTGCTCCTGTGACAGGTAGCCTACATGCGCCATCTTGGACAGGAATGCATCCTGATACTTGGTGACAGAGCTCCGGGAAGGCAAACGCACTAGATCAGCGAGATGGTTGATAGTGATGGCCGGTCCAAAGCGCTGTTGACAGCATGGTTTGAACGTGTGCCACGGGATCTCGCCGGCGTCACGCTCAAGCATATAGAACCAGTGTTGCGTCGAACCAGTCATGTGAAACGAAGCGAGCCAGACTTGTCGGCTTCGCGAGTCCGCTGGGCTCTGAAGAAGTGCTCGCATCGGTTTAGCCAACCAAGTGGGTCATCCTTGCCGTCGTACATCGGGAACGACAACTTGTAGTATCGCGGAATGGCGGAGCCTTCCTCATCTTCGTCGTGATGGATGTGGTGGTTTGGCGAGGAAGCGTGGGCAAGAATTGGCGATGGCGAGTGTGGAAACGGGATGGATTGGATGGGGAGCGGGCGGGTGGTTTGTGAGGTGGTTTGTTAGGTATGAATGGTGGTGGATGTGGAGGGCGGCGCAGACGACAGGCCGCCATAGCCCGGCATGCTGTAGATCGGCGGTGATGGGGGCGTTCCCGACGGCGGTGGTAAGGGCAGGCGGCCTTCTATCGAAGAGAGCCGCGCCACCATGCTATCCAACTAGCGTTGCAAGCCGTGGATCGCTGCGGTGAGGGTGTCTGGGGGGGCTCTGACGACGAGCTCACCACCGTAGAACACGACGACATCGAGGTGTGGGTCATCGGTGTGGAAGAAACACCGGAAGATGGGTTGGGCGGCGGACTGGGAGGCACGGTGGCGGATGGTGCGGCGGAAGAGTTGGCCATGGGATCAGACAAGGCGATTGATACCAAATTGTTGGAGCTCGGGGATTGGCGAAGGTTGTATGAGTGCGCAATGGGAGGCCGAGGAGAGGGACCCCGGCGGCGGCAGCGACGACGCCCCCTGGATCCTCTCGCGACAACAGAGTAACGATGAACGGTAACTGACGATTTGGATTAATTGAACCAGAGAGATCCAATCAATCCCTAGTTACCTTTACAAGATACAAGAGTCCAAAGTTTATAGCCTCAATCTCTAACCAACTAACTCACATACATGAAAGGAAATACAACTGAATCGCTAGAAACTAACGAGCCGCCGCTCCCCCACGATCTCCCTTGCGCCACGGCTGCCTTCAGGCTTGAGTGCGGACTCATGCTGCAACTGCGATCATGTCCGCTTGAGTCAAGGAGGAGCCGAGGACTTCCCTGTGCCGGCCATACATCGTTCCCCACAACGACTACGTCGTCGTCGACGCAGCCTAATCCGGAATTCCGGATAGAGGCGAGGCATCAGCAAGAACAAGCTGCCTGGGGTCCATTTTCTTGTCAGCCTGTTGTATTGTAAAAGCTCAAACTCACCTACTGATGCTTCAGTCCATCTATGGAATTCTAGCGCCGGTGGCTCATGACACGACGCCTCGAGGTGCTACTTTTCTTAACAACGAATGAAAAAGAATTGAAGTCTAGTTTTGGTCTCAAGTAGCCTAATATAAGAGTCTTCTTTTGATATGGACATTTGCACTTCACACACATACAATAATTTCGGCGAAAAAGTCATTCCAAGGGAGGTTTCCTCGGCAGTGTTTTGGTGACGTTCTTCCCATATTTATATGCTGGTGAAAGAAAATGTGTTGTGGGAAAAGAGGACAGGAGAGATAAACGCAGCAATATGTGTGGCCATACTGTCTCCAGTGATGAATTATTGCCACCTAGTATGAGTGTAAAAATGGAAAAAGTCTACTTCACCCCCCAAACTATAAGAGGTGGAACACATCACCCCCCAACCTATGAAAATGGATCTTTTACCCCACGAACTTTCTAAAAGCGGGACAAATCACCCTTGAAGCAACTTTGAAAAATCATAGTAAATCATAGAAAAATCATAAAATGAAAATTCAAATTGTGTTAGACTTCAAATTAGTAGTTTTACGCAGTGAACATATAATATGGAATACTTTAGTACAATTTTGTCACTGTAACTTTAGATCTATTCTTTTCTTCGTAGTTATAAAAAAATGTACTAAAACATATCATATTATATGTTCACCACGTAGAACTACTAATTTGAAGTCCAACACAATTTGAATTTCTATTTTATGATTTTTATGTGATTTACTATGATTTTTCAAAGTTGCTTCGAAAGGGGGTGATTTGTCCGTTTTAGAAAGTTCAGGGGGTAAAAGATCCATTTTCATAGGTTGGGGGGTGATGTGTTCCACCTCTCATAGTTTGGGGGGTGAAATAGACTTTTTCCATGTAAAAATGTAATTAATGCTACTGCACGAATTTAGGAAGCTCCTTCGTAAGTACAACGCAACCAACTCGCTGGGAAGTTTGACCACGCAAATTGTAGGTCTAAATTCGTTGATTGCGAGAATACATTAGTAAACTCCAATTGAAGGTGAACAATGTGGTTTCGGGAGACCTTAACAGAGGAAGGCACGAAGCACTTCATCTCTCCGCATAACGCCAAGGTAAAACAACCATTTTCCCAAAGAAAATAGGACCAGGGAAACAATTAACCCTATCGAGATGTACGACTCTCAACACTGCGAGCAACATAATTCTGACTAGAGTGTTTAGTATACATCAGAAATAATCTGGAAATTTTGCATTGTTGCGTGCACACCAAGCGTGTAGGAGTTTGCTATATATACTATGCATAACAACCCTTGCGTCCGTCTTTTTTTTGCTTTTTAGCCTTTTTTGCGAAAGATTTTCACAAGTAGATCTTTTTTGGAAAGATTTCAAAAAATGGACCCTGAGCTCGGCGCCGTGGATCATGGCGCCGAGGTTACATGCCTCGGCGCCACAGATCATGGCGCCGAGGTATTGGGCCTAAAAACAATATCAATTACCCTACTTTGAAATTCTTTTGTGAAGAAATTTGTATGTAAAATGTGGCCAATAACATGCAAAATGGAATCTATGAACTTTGTTTAACATCTTACAACATTTGTGGATAAAAACTAAGCGAGTTTACATATTTAAAATGACATTCCAAAATTGAAAGTATTGCTGTCGGCATTTACTCATGCGCTGAAAAAATTTAAGTGCTGAGAACCCTTAAAACATTAACAGGCATGCAACTTTGAAATTCTATTCTGAAAAAATTTTCATATATACATTGAAAGAATTTGGATCCCAAATGTAGTATGATGTTTAATAAACATTTTGTGTATGTTGTTGACCATGAAAACATACAAATTTCTTCACAGAAGAATTTCAAAGTAGGGTAACTGATATTGTTTTCAGGTCCAAGACCTCGGCGCCATGATCTCGTGGCGCCGAGGCATGTAAGCTCGGCGCCATGAACCACGGCGCCGAGCTCGGGGTCCATTTTTTGAAATCTTTCCAAAAAAAGGGTTACTTGTGAAAATCTTTCGCAAAAAGGGCTAAAAAGTGAAAAAGTCGGCCCTTGCGGATCCTACCTTTCTGTAGCGCCTTGATGGATAAAACTAGTAAACTCACCCAGAAAACCAGCAGAGACACCGCAAGAAGAATCCAATGGCATTCTTCGTGAGTTCCATTTCAGTTTGCGCCATGGCTCTCCTCCTCTTGCCGGCCCTGTGTGCTTCAGATGACCGACTTATCCCAGGCAAGCCGCTCTTGCCCGGCACCACCGTCATATCTGATGGGGGCGACTTCGCCTTGGGCTTCTTCTCCCCGTCCAATTCCACTCCGGAGAAGCTCTACCTTGGCATATGGTACAACAGCATCCCCCGGCTCACCGTGGTGTGGGTTGCCAACCGGGAAGCTCCGGCCATCTCCTCCTCAACTCCTTCGCTTGTTGTCACCAACAATTCTAACCTTGTCTTGTCTGATGTGAACGGCCGTGTCCTTTGGACGACAACCAACACCACAGCCGCTGCAAGATCCCCACCACCACCAAGATCGAATAATACAACCACATCGGTGGCGGTGCTTATGAGCACAGGCAACCTCATCCTACGGTCAACGAGCGGCATGGTGTTGTGGCAGAGTTTCGACTACCCGACCGACACACTACTCCTAGGAATGAAGTTATGGTGGAGCCACAAGGCGCTCAAAGGCAACCGCCTTGTGTCTTGGAAGGGGCCCGACGAGCCCTCGCAGGGCGCCTTCTCCTTCGGTTGGGAGACAGGCCAGTTCACCCAAGCCTTCATCCGGAACGGTTCGCTCCCAGAATGGCGCAGTTTTGTATGGACGGGTGTCACGGTCACCAGCCAGTTCTTACAGGAAAACACCAGCATCGTGTTGTACTTAGCATATGTTGACACCATCGATGAGATGTCTGTGGTGCTCACAGTCTCCAATGGTGCACCGCCCATGCGGGGAGTGATGAGCTACTCCGGTCTGTTAGAACTACAGATTTGGAATAGGGATTCGTCAGATTGGATAATGCTTACGACATGGCCATCGAGCTTCGAATGCAGCAAGTATGGCTTTTGCGGGACCTCTGGTTATTGCGACTACACTGATGCCACCCCAACTTGCAAGTGCCTTGATGGATTCGAGCCCGTGGACAAGGAAGAATGGCGCAACGCCAGATTCTCGCAGGGGTGCCAGCGAAAGGAGGCGCTTCAATGCGGTGATGGTTTCTTGGCGCTGCCAGATATGAAGGTGCCTGACAACTTTGTGCGCATTCGGAGCAAGACCCTCCTGAAATGCCATGCCGAGTGCATTGCTAATTGTTCTTGTGTGGCGTACGCTTATGCCAGCTTGAACGGCAGCACATCAAATGGCGATTCAACGAGGTGCCTTGTGTGGATTGGTGATCATCAGCTTGTCGACACGCAGAAGATAGGTGTGGGTTCCTATCATACTGCTGGTGCAGATGTTCAAGAGACGCTATATCTCCGTGTTGCAGGCATGTCAGGTAACGTTTCTAGCAGAAGAACTTTTGCCGGAAGCATATACCCAAGCAGATGTATCCCTATGAGTGGTACCCACATTTTCTGCATGCCTGTTAGAGTCCCACACCATTTTATCACTTATTATCCTTATCATCTTAGAACTGAGATCTCTTGCGCAAAATAAGCTGATAGCATAATAACACCAGTAGTTAGCTTTCCATGAAATTCAGCTAATGAACTATATATCTGTAGTCCACTGGAGCTTGACTATTCATTTACCTGGTATGTAAAGTAGGCACTAACATCATGCATGACAACATGTAGTAGGACAGTAATAAGCTGATCATAACGTATGGCTACATGCATATATTTCAGTTTTTTTCTCTTTCCTGGGGATATTAATATCCTGTACGTCCAGTTCATTTAGGAGTGATCTGAATTCCTAGAAGTCATTTTTAATGAAAAAGGAACTACTATGTAATGCACGGTCAGCCTTATGATTTAATTTGGTGTTATATGAAAATTTTTGCACTGATTTACAGGTAAAAGGGAAAAAAAGAACACACTAAAAGTTACACTACCAACTTTAGTGGGTGCCATTGTTCTGACATCTATTATACTTATATGGGTCTGCAAGTTCAGAGGTACGTTTTCTTCTGAACAATAACACATATGCACAGTTACTTAAGAACAAATATCTAACAACTTCTGGGAGCAGGAAGGAAAACAAAGAAGGAAAACCAGAGGAAGTTAGTGCATGGAAGTTTTATTACTTCAGATGAACTTGGAGAAGAAAAAACCACCATTGAACTTCCATTTCTGAAATTCCAAGATATTCTTATCGCAACAAACAATTTCTCCAGTACATTTATAATTGGACAAGGAGGTTTTGGAAAAGTTTACAAGGTAATTTATGATGGAAGTTCTTTTCTTTTCTTTTTCTAGATTAACTATCTAATTAAGCAATCTGTATTGCATATTAAAATCTTACGTTTATTTAATATTTACAAAGGTGACACTAGAAGGTGGTCAAGAGGTTGCTATCAAAAGACTTGGTAGGGACTCAGACCAAGGAATACAGGAATTTAGAAATGAAGTTGTTCTAATTGCCAAATTACAACACAGAAACTTGGTTCGACTTCTTGGGTGCTGTGTTGAGGGAGATGAAAGGCTGCTGATTTATGAGTACTTGCCCAACAAAAGCTTGGATGCTGTCATTTTCAGTATGCACTATTCATATATATCTAGTAGAATAATGATATGTTTTCATTTTTCGTATACATGACAGTGTTATTCCTTGTAGACTGTGAAAGAAATGCAGAGCTTGATTGGCCAATAAGGTTCAAGATTATCAAAGGAGTTGCCAGGGGACTACTTTACCTCCATCAGGATTCAAGGCTGACAATAGTTCACAGGGATCTCAAATCTAGTAATGTTTTGCTAGATGCAGAAATGAGACCTAAGATAGCAGACTTTGGTATGGCAAGGATGTTTGGTGATAACCAGGAAAATGCAAATACAAGAAGAGTTGTTGGGACATAGTAATATTCATCACAAGTTAATATATGTGTATATATATGACTGCACCAAATTCATCTTCATAATTTTTGAAAATGAATGTTTTTACCAGTGGTTACATGGCTCCTGAGTATGCAATGGAGGGTATTTTCTCCGTGAAGTCTGATGTCTATAGCTTTGGCGTGTTACTGTTGGAGGTTGTAAGTGGTATAAAAATAAGCTCTGTTGACCGCATCCCAAATTACCCAAACCTAATAGTCTATGTAAGCAACTATTAGTACTTGCAGAGTATGGGTTTTAAGTGTTTGGTATTATTCAATCTCAATGAGTGACATGATTGTTTCAGGCGTGGAACCTCTGGAAGGAAGACAAAGCAAGAGATTTGGTAGACAAATGTATTGTTGAGAACTGCTTACTAGATGAAGCCTCACTTTGCATCCATATGGGGCTTCTGTGTGTACAAGAAAAACCTGAAGATAGGCCATTCATGTCTTCTGTTGTGTTCAATTTGGAGAATGGATGCACAACACTACCAGAGCCAAATCACCCTGCATATTTTGCACAAAGAAATTGTGATATGGTGCAAATGGGAGAAGATATTATGAACTCTATGAACACAGTGACTCTTACAGCAGTAGAGGGTAGATAGAGTAACTCTTAAATTTTTAGTCATAAAATATTTGTCTAGGTCAATTATGTGAACATATAATTGCATTTTTAGTACCAATCTAGAAATACAGTGTGCTGCTACCTTTTTGCTACTATTTATGGCACAAAAGCTTTGTTTGGAAACCAAAATAGCCTGACTCCGAATGAAATAATTTTAAACAGATATATGCAGATCAAAACATCCTGTTGAGATGATACTGATACAGAAAGCATAAGGTTTGTAAAACAGAACCTCTACCTAGTATGGAGGCAGCCTAGCAGGGGATATGATTGTTGCTTGCCATCGAGCCGAGGTCATGATCGTTCAGCAGCAGAAGCAACCATGTAACCTGCTATCACTTGCCGTCACGCAGGGATAAGAGACCAGTAGTGAGAAACTGTGGACTGGTGCAGCCAGTGGACGCAGAGTGCGGGAATGGGAACGGCGTAGGCATTCTGTCGAACAGGTGGAAGGCTTTCCGCGAGCACGCAGATGAGGTGTAAGACTAGCCGAAGCCAGCGAGGAGGGGGGGGAGCTGAGGACGACGCGCGCGGCGAGCAATTCAAGCAAGTGCTCCACGGAGAAGATTCAGCCCAACCCAACCTAGTCTCTCGGAAAGGAAAAGAGAGTCCTTGAAGCCCAGGAAAAGTGAAGAAAAGCAAGATGGGCCCACGATGGCTTCCGTGGGTTGTTGCAAGTCACCCTGTGCACTTGGTAATACTGAATCGATCGGTTGGGTTCCTCGGTTACTAGGCAAATTCAGTTCCTCACTAAATTGCTACTGATCGGTTCTCAGAAAAACTTGGAACTGAGTAAAGTCGGTATCGGTTCTTTCGATTCGGTTTCGGTACTTACCGAAAGAACCATGGCAGGAGAAACGAAAGTTGCTTGCCTTACCTAGTGTGCGTGGAGGCCAGCGGCGGCGAGGTGCTCGTGCCGTGAGGCGACCGACGCGCCGATGCGGAGCGAGGCGACGGCGGAGCATACCCGCGGCGGCGAGGGAAGGCCGGCAAGGGCGGTGGTGGCGGTGTGCGGTGAGGGCGGGGCGACCGGCGAGAGCCGGTGGCCAAGGGGCATGGCCGCATGGGGACTTGGGGCTGCGAGAGGCGCCGGGCGGAGCACCGGCGCTTCGGCGGAGCGGCGGAGCGAGTCGCGACGAGCGCAGCTTCGCCTTCGCGAGGGTGGAAGAGTAGAGCAGATGGGCAGGGGCGGCTGTAGCAGTTTGGCAGAACTTCTGAAGGTGTTAGAGTTGGTTGAAGGTATTAGAGTTGGTGCCTTGTTGGGCTGTTGGCTTGTTGGGCTTAAAGACTTAGATGGGTTGTTGGCTGTTGCATTTGCTTAGTTCGGTTCCTTTTCGGGAGTTCGGTAAACCGAGGCCCAAAACCGAATTTACCTCGATTCTTTCGGTTCTTGCAATCTAAAAACCAAATAGGAACCGAATTCCTTCGGTTCGGTTTTCGGTATTGTTCGGTTCGGTTTCGGTCCTCGGTATTTCGTGCCCAGGGCTAGCTGCAAGTCCTTTTCACGTCCCTTATCTATTATCGAAGTCTGATTTTGGTCTCTCATCCGCAAAACCGGGTATCTGAGGTCCCTCAACTATCAAACCCGTTTATTTGTGGTCCCTTGGCTGTTTTAGAAGGTGGTTTTCACATGATTTATCCGCAACTAGATATATGAGGTCCATCAACTATGAAATCTATTTATTTTAGGTCCCTCGATTGTTTTAGAGGGTGGTTTTCGCATAATGTGATGATGAATCCCACATGCTAGGTACATGTGATGGTGGGTCCCACATGCTCTGTGTCTTCCTTCTTTCTCTCTCCTCTTGCTCTACCACACGAGCCGTTCTAGCTCTGCCACACAAGCATTTCGTGTTGTATCGCTCTGCATGCTCCATCACAAGAGCCCACTGTAGTTTCTCTCATCTTCCTCCACCGCACGAGCTTGCCGCCGTTGGAATCGACAAGCCTAGAGCTCCGTCGTTCTGGACAGGGATGAGGAGATAGAGAGAAAGAAGTGTTAGAGCAACTCCAACAGATTAGGTATAATGTTAGCTAAATTTGGAGTTTTAGAGGTCTTTTAAATTATACAAACCTTGTTTAACCCTTGGAGTAAACCAACAGTCTCTCCAAATTTTGACTATCTATATTCAAATGTCTCTGCGACAGCCTCCGGGTCCCCACGGCAGGGAATAGGCACCGGCCCGGTGCCTCGACGGACGACGACCGTGCCAAAGGGACGGGGGGAGCAGTGGCATGCCGTGCCGCACTAGATCGCCATGGCAGGGACAAGCACGCCTCCTTCGTGGGTGGCGGCTAATGGGCGCAAGGGGGCTTGCGGGCACCGATACACGACGCAGGCAGAGGAGCTGTGGCCGGTGTGGGCGACGGCAGGTGCAAGAGCTGCGGCCAGCTCAGGTGCAGAAGCAGAACTGCAGATTTGCAGACTGCAAGAGCGTCTGCTAGCAGCGGCCGCCGCGAGCAGATTAGAAGCAGCCGACTATGCTTGGGTATGCGCATCTATGTCCTCTAGTCCATCCCTAAATTTCTAATTTGCTTCAGATGTGTACAATTTTGGCCTGAGGGTGAATCCATGTGGCAGAAGTGCTCACTTGCTTGAGATTGTCCTTAGATATCAGCTTCGAGGATGTTTGCTTCTTGAATGTTCGTCCTCACCATATTGCAGACTCTCTTCATTCGTTGCAAGTGAGGACGCCTACTTCGTCCACGCAGAAGCCAAAATCCTGATTCCGCTCCGGCCGGCGAGCTCCTCCTCCCCCTCGGCGCACGAGCTCCTCCTCCTATGCCTGGCAGCCTCGAATCCGACGGCCTCACCGCTCGCTGGCCGTGCATCGCCCGAATCCAGCAGCCCCGCGTCACCCGGGACCTCTCGCCGGGACGCCGCGAGCTCTGCCGTCCCGCGCCGCACGGGACCTCCGGCCCGGGACGTCGCGAGCTCGCCGCCACGCGCCGCTCGGGAGCTTTGCCGGGATGCCGCGATCTCCGCCGCCCCGCACCGCTTAGGACCCTGGCCGGAACGCCGCACTCTACCTCGAGCTTGAGCTCGTCACCTGGAGTTGTCCGCCGGTGGGTGGGCCATGCCTGGGCAGTAGGTGTCGGGCATACTCCGGTACTCATGCAAGGAAGGAAGAAGACTAACTCTTATTAGAATTAGGACTCGTTCCATGTAATCCTACTAGGACTCCTGCCTTGTAACCAACTAGGAACCCGCCCCCTGGACTATATAAAGGAGGGTCGGGTACCTAGCTGGGCACCTGATCTCAACCAACACCAAGCGCGGGCGTCATACTTGATCCCCAAACGAGACGTAGGGTTCGCCACCTTGGCGGCCCGAACCCGTATAAATCTTGTGTCTCGTGTCCTTGCGCATACCTTCGAGTTCTCGGTCTCCGATCACGATCCTCCACCGCACAATCTACTACCTCGGTTACCCCCTTGGTAGGTTTGTCGGTCTAAAACACCGACAGTGGCGTGCCGGTAGGGGTGATCATCACCACCGGGCGAATTCGAAGGACCCTCGTCAACAAGATCAATCTACTCGTCGACTCGCCGAGATCCATTGATGCAAGTCGTCTTGCTCTGTCAAAGCGGAATCCCTTTTCCTACGCCGCGCTTCGGTTGCTTCGGCGCGTCGCGCGGCTCGTCGTCGACTACTTCGACTATGTCGCGCGTCCGGGTACCTCGGCATGTCGTGCGGCTCGTCACGCGGCTCGTCGCGTCGCTGTCGTCGACTACTTCGACTACACCGCGCATCCGGGTGCCTCGGCACGTTGTGCGGCTCGTCGTCGACTACTCCGCCTACACCGCGCGTGCGGTTGCTTTGGCACGTCGCATGGCTTGTCGCGCGACTCATCGTCGACTACTTCGCCTCGCGCAAGCTCGTCGTCGACTACTTAGCCTATGTCGTGCGTCCAGGTGCCTCGGCACGTCGCGCGGCTCGTCACGCGGCTCGTCGTCGACTACTTTGACTACGCCGCGCGTCTGGGTGCCTCGGCACGTCGCACGGCTCCTCGCGCGGCTCGTCGTCGACTACTTTGCCTCCTCCGCGTGTCCGGGTGCCTCGGCACGTCGCGCGGCTCGTCACGCGGCTCGTCACACGGCTCGTCACACGGCTCGTCGCGGCGCTCGTCGTCGACTACTTTGCCTACGTCGCGCGTCCGGGTGCCTCGGCACGACGCACGGCTCATCACCGACTCGTCATCGACTACTCCACCTACGCCGCGCGTCCGGTTGCTTCGGCATGTCGCGCGGCTTGTCGCGTGACTCATTGTCGACTACTTCGCCTCGCACAGGCTCGTCGTCGACTACTTCGCCTACACCGCGCGTACAGGTGCCTCGGCACGTCGCGCGGCTCGTCACGCGGCTCGTCGTCGACTACTTCGACTACGCCACACGTCCGGGTCCCTCGGCACGTCGTGCGGCTCGTCCTCGACTACTTCGCCTGCCGCGCGTCCGGGGTGCCTCGGCACGTCACGTGGCTCTTCGTCGACTACTTCGACTATGCCGCGCGTCCAGGTGCCTCGGCATGTCGCGCGGCTCGTCAAGTGGCTCGTCGCGCCGCTCGTCGTCGACTACTTCGCCTATGCCGCGCGTCCGGGTGCCTCGACACGTCGCGCGGCTCGTTGTCAACTAATTCACCTACGACGCGCGTCCGGTTGCTTTGGCACATCGCGCGGCTTGTCGCGTGACTCATTGTCGACTACTTCGCCCCGCGCAGGCTCGTCGTCGATTACTTCGCCTACGCTGCGCGTCCAGGTGCCTTGGCATGTCGCGCGGCTCGTTGCGCCGCTCGTCGTCGACTACTTCACCTATGCCGCGCGTCCGGTGACTCGGCACGTCGCGCGGCTCGTCACCGGCTCGTCGTCGACTACTCCGTGCGCCGTGACTTCGTCTTGCGCCCACGGTGACTCTCGCCCGGCCACGCCGTGCGCCGCGACTACTTGTCCGCGGCAACACCGGCTCTACTTCGAGTACACCGCGCACCGCCACGACGTCGTCTTCTGCTCGCATCACGTCGACCACTCATCTCGACGAGTATTCCAAACTAGTCGAGAACGGCAGTCACACCCCCAACAACTAGTCGGAATCAACTCTAACTAGTCATCTTCAACAACAACTCGTCGTGGCTCCATTGCCGACCGCCACGGCTTCATCTACAAGTCTGCACTGGCGACAACAGCTAAGTCATTTATTTAAATGATTATCCTTTCTTTTCTTGGCTTGTTTTCCTCATTATGCAGGACAACATGCCCTCGTATACGCTTCTCGACGGGTTTTCACAGGAGCTACACTCTGCTGACTACTCTTGGGGTATATCAATCAAGTCACCACGAGCCTACTTCATCAACTCGGGGGCTATCCCAAGGAGGCAACTTCTAAAAGTCCGCTACGCGCGGTAATCTAAAGTCGACTTCTAAAGTCGCATTCTAAAGTCCGCTCCGTGCGGCAACTTAAAGTCGACTCTGGTCGCATCTTCGCTTGATTCAGTGGCATACTATGTGTGTAAGCTTCGATGGAACCTAGTTGTAAGTGGTCCTCGGGTCCTAGCGACGATGGAACCTAGCTGCACGTGGTCTTCACGCTTTGTACCATGGGTCCAAGTACCCTAAGTACTCGCGCTCCGTACCTTGGCTTTGAAATCCATGGCCCAGGTACACAAGTCGACTCCGGTTGCACCTTCAAGTCCACTACGATGGCAACCGTACCTTGGGTCTGAAATCCATGGCCTAGGTACACAAATCGACTCCGGTCGCACCTTTGAGCCTGCTCCGGCAGCAGCTGTACCTTGGGTCTGAAATCCATGGCTCAGGTACTTAAGCTCACTCCGGTGGCACAAGTCGACGCTAACGGTCGTACCCAAGTCCACTCCGGTGGCACAAGCCGACTTCGGTCGCAATCTTAAGTCCGCTCCGGCGGCAAAACTATTCATTTTCTCTGATTTTTTATTCGCTTTGGCTTTCCAGAAAGTACTTTTTGTTTTTTTCATCTTAAGTCCACCCCGTGTGGCACAAAGTCGACTAATGTAGTCGCATCTAAAGTCCGCTCCACGCGGCAATCTAAAGTCGACTTCTTCAGTCGCACCTCAAAGTCCACTCCATGTGGCATCCTAAAGTCAACTTCGGTTTTCAAGTCGGATATCAAAGTCCGCTCCGTGCGGCAAATAAAGTTGACTTCGGTTTTCAAGTCGCATATCAAAGTCCGCTCCGCGCGGCACAAAGTCGACTTCGGTTTTCAAGTCACAATCTAAAGTCTGCACTGCCGACATCTAAAGTCGACTTTGATCGCATCTAAATTACACTTTGACGGCACGACTACTTTTCAAGCTACACGGCTTGATGCTAAATTACTACTCGGAATCTCTCAAACTCGAGGGGCTCCGCACCAATAACTACTCAACATGGCTCACATGGCTCTCTTATCTCGAGGTTACACGCTGCAAGAGTACTCGGATGATGGCTTTCGCGAACACTGAAGACCCTTGGATTGATTACCTAATCATTTCAAGGCTCGGGGTTGCTATGCTACACCCATCATTCAATTTTTTCAAGACGGAAGATTTGGAATCAAGACTGACCCTCAGCTAGAGTCTGCGACTCAAACTAAGGCTCGGGGGCTACTCCATATGGAGTGCGATTTTGCAATCGCACTTCCATATAATCTCGACTTCTGGACGGATGAGCCGGACCACCTTCCGGCCTCGTGGCGCGTTCAAGTACTATTGAAGACTTCTCCACGCGGTACTCGAGGACGCTCAAGAACTACTCGAAGAGGCTTCAAGACTACTCAAACTACTACTCTCGACTACAACGTGCTCGGGGGCTTGTCGGGCATACTCCCGGGTACTCATGCAAGGAAGGAAGGAAGAAGACGGACTCTTATTAGAATTCCCCCGTAATCCTACTAGGACTCGTTTCGTGTAATCCTACTAGGACTCTGCCTTGTAACCGACTAGGAACCCGCCCCTGGACTATATAAAGGAGGGCCGGGTACCTAGCTAGGCACCCGATCTCAACCAACACCAAGCGCGGGCGCCATACTTGATCTCCAAACGGGACGTAGGGTTCGCCACCTTGGCAGCCCGAACCTGTATAAATCTTGTGTCCCGTGTCCTTGCGCATACCTTCGAGTTCTCGGTCTCCCGATCACGATCCTCCACCGCACAATCTACTACCTCGGGTACCCCTTGGTAGATTTGCCGGTCTAAAACACCGACAGTAGGACCGTTGGAGGGAAACGAGAAAGGATTGCGAGCAGCTTCCACTCAATATAGATACCGAGCCAGACGCGAGTTTTGACGAGCGGGGATACCGAGCCGAGCGGATGCCGAGCATGTTGGATCACAATTTTTCTGTCTTTTTCTAAATTTTAGTTAGTATGTATGTTTTACAGTGTCTATTGGAGTTGCTCTTAGGGAGAGGGAAGGAAGAATGAGGAAGGGGAGAAGATAGCCACGTGACAAGGGTCCCCCCCGTCGTATGGACCTCCCCGGGCCCACTACCTCGGTGGGTACCGGGACCGACTACTCGGTGGGCCCCGGGACTACCCGGCTTGCGCTACACGGCACCGAAGGCGTGGAGCACAAGGACTACACGGGAGTAGTACTCGGTTAGGGGGGCCGTACATGTTCCACATCGTATGGAGGACTCCTAGACGTACTCGACTAGTACTCTCTCCCTACTTCGACTTGTAACCCCGCCTCCCGGACTATATAAGGCGAGGCGGGGACCTTTCTCTAGCATCGAACATCAACTCACCGCATACTATTACACATCCCGTAATCGTACCCAATCAATCCGAGCTACGCAACATACGGGACGTAGGGTATTACGCACCTCGCGGCCCGAACCTCGTCTAAATTGCGTGCCACGTGTCTCTTCCTTCGAGTTACCGATCTCGGCGAGTCACATTCATCTACTTCGGGTATTCCCCTTAGTAGGTTGTCGGTCTAAAACACCGACACGGCGGCGCGCGGTAGGGGCTCTCGCCCGAGATCACATGGCGAACTCGACGGCTCCCGTCTGCTTCAAGCCATCCGTCGCCTTCAACCGCGGCGATACCTTCGTGTTCGGCGCACGGGTCCGTACCGCTAACGGCGCGGGTTCCTTCCAGCGCCGCCTCACCATGCCGCCCAACCCGAAGACTGGCCTCGTGACGCTTCCAGAAGTCGTCACGGGCGAACTAGCCGCAAATTCGGCGAAATTTCGCTCTTCAACCACCACGCTGACTTCGAGCTCGAGTCCACTTCCAACTCGGACTCGACGTCGCCATGGGCCCTCGCATGCGAGCCGACCGCTCGGCCATCGCGGGCGGTCCCCTCACCGCGCGAGCGCTCCGCGCGTGGCCCCCGCATCCTCGGCCCGGGCCCGCACGGGGGGGGCTCCCACCTCGCGCCGGCCGGCAAGGAACCCGTACCCGAGTACGGCTCGGACTCCGACGCCACCCTCGATCGCGCTCCGGACTCCGGCCCCCTCTCCGAGTTCTACTCAAACCCGGATTACGAGTTCGACTTCGGGTCGGACCCCGAGGAGCCCGAGTCCGAGGACAACTCCACCGAGCTTCCCTTGTCGGGGCCGGCCTGCGGGCCGGTTATAACATCCACACCAGCCCGGAAGATACGTCTAGCGGCCGGACCGCAAACCCGCCGACCCGATAAGGGGGAGACTCACGCTACATCGCCTACATCGACTCGCTACCGTTCCGGGAGGGAACACCCCTAGCTCGGGCCGACTCAAGCACACCAACCGAGGTGGCACCCTGCGAGTCCGGCCTTGGCACCCCCCCGATCGCCAAGTCTTCATGGCCGCCGGCGACACCCCGGGGCCTTCGGGGCGCGGCTCGGGATAAGTACACGGAAGACATCTCCTCCGACGAGCTCTCTCGCCGATGCTCCACCGAACGAGACTCCCGCGGACGAGAGACGCTCGACGTGAACGTAGCCGGAAGCGCAACGAACGTCGTCGACGCCTCCGCGACAACTTCCCCGTCCGCAACCTTGCGGAAGCTCTCGAGGCGGTCGAGAGCAGAGTGCACACTACCCCCGAGCAAGTGCCTCATGTCGATCACAGTGATCGCACGCCGGGCTCAGGGCATACGCGCTGGAGAGGTCATCGCCAAGCTCGCTGAAGAGGCCTACTTCATGCGGGTCGACAACGCAGTCAACCGGCCTCCTCCGGCCCGGACCCCCGCGACAACGAAGCCACAAGTCGCGGCGCTAACAACGGTCCCAACCGTACTCGAGCCGACCTCCCCGGCCGAGCCAAACCGTCGTCGCTCCAACGCCGGCGAACCTTCACCGCGCAACCACAAGCAACCGAGAAGTCGTCCCTCACCGCACTCGGGCGGCGGGGGCGGCAATGATCCCGACGGCGGCGGTAGCGACGGCGACGGCCTCTAATCACGGGGCCAACCGGGAGGGCCGGAGGCGGCGGCGGCCACGGCGGCCGAGGCCACGCGAACAGCCACGCCTCCGGCGCCTCACAGAGCGGCTACGACGCTCGCCAGAAGATTGAAGAACTACGGCGGAAGAAGTCGACCACCGCAGCTGAGGGCGACGGCTTCCCCGCCTTCTCACCTTGACTTCGCAACTTGCTCCTCCCGACAAATTCAAGCCTTTGGGGATCACCAAGTACGATGCGAAGCAGGATCCCATCCGGTGGCTCGGTGCTACGCCCTCTCCATCAAGAACGGCGGCGGCAACAGCGACACCAAGTGCCTCTACTTCCCCTTCTGCCTGGACCAAGCACCACTCACTTGGCTCGAGTCGCTGGATAAGCACTCGATCAACAAGTGGGACCGGTCGAAGGAGCAGTTCACAAGCAACTTCGCGGGCGCCATGGGCCGATCGGGTACTCGCATGGACCTGGCCATGATCAAGCAGGAACAAGGCGAGACCCTCCGCAAGTACATGCGCCGCTTTTTCGACAAGCGCGCTACCGTCGTCGACGTCACCGACAAGGAGGTCATCGACCTCTTCCAAGACGGTCTCTACCACCGCCGCACCTTCAAAGACTTCGGTCGTCGCCGCCCCAGGTCCATCCCCCACCTCAAGGACATGATCACGTCCTGGGCGGATGAAGAAGACAAGGCCAATGCCAAATACGACGCCATCCGTGGCAAGACCAAGCGAGAACCGGGCGGCGGCGGCAAGGCGCAACGCGAACCAAGGCGACCGCAACAACAACAACAGCAACAACTACTTGGGTCCCAACCGCAAGCGCAAGCCAGACAACACTGTCGCGGCTATCCAGCGCCCTGCAAAAGGGAACTCGAAGAAGAACTCCGGCAGTTTCAAAGACCTGCTGAAGGAGAAGTGCCCGTGCATCCGAACGGCAACCACACCTGAGCAGTGCTACCAACTCAGGCATGCACTCAAGGATACGCCGAGCCACCGCACCCTCACGACCAAAAGGGCAAGAAGAAGGACGGCGACAACAACGACTTCCGGGAGCCCGACAAGACCGTCAACGTCCTCTTCGGCGGATTGCCCCGGCGGGCGGGAGCGAAGGCTACCCGTCGCGAAGTGATGTCCATTGAGCCGGCGGTCCCGACCCCTCTCGGGTGGTCGAGGTACCCATCACCTTCTCCCGCGCGCGATCAATGGACCGGCTTCTCGAACCAGGACGGTTCCCTCTCGTCCTGAAGCCAGTGGTGGCGGGCTCCAAACTCAACAAGGTGCTCATCGACGGTGGAAGCGAGCTCAACGTCCTCTTCACCAAGACCTTGAAGAAAATGAAGCTCGACATCACTCATATGCTCACCAAGAGCAACATGCCCTTCTACGGCATCGTCCCCGGCAACGCGGCTATTCCACTGGGCTCAGTGGTCCTGCCAGTCACCTTCGGGGCATCTCGGGACAACTATCGTACCGAGTACATCAAGTTCGAGGTCGCGGGCTTCGAGACCTCCTACCACGCCATCCTCGGCGGACCGGCCATCGCCAAGTTTATGGCGGTGCCCCACTACACCTACTTGGTACTCAAGATGCCAAGCCCGGCGGTGTACTTTCCCTCCAAGGGGACACCGAACATCTCCCACGGCGCGGCACGAAGCCGTGGAGATCGCCTCCACAAATCAAGTACCCAACGCGATGATGGAGGTCTACGCCGCGTCGAAGAAGCTTGCTACAATTGAACTCGACATCCCGAGAGAAGTCCGACGGCACCAACAAGCCTCGGCCACCGAGGAGGTACTCGTCAAGACGATCGACCTTAGAACAGAGCGATCCCGGCAAGACCACCACCATCGGGGCGGGCCTCGACCCGAAATAGGAAGACGCGCTCATCGGCTTCCTTCGGGCTAACCGCGACATCTTCGCGTGGAAGCCGACGGACATGCCGGGAGTGCCCGGGGAGCCGATTGAGCACCGCCTCAACGTCGATCCTAATGCCACCCCCAAGCGACAACACCTCCGACGCTTTGCCGACGACGGACGAGACGCCATCAAGAAGGAACTCGCCAAACTACTCGCGGCCGGCTTCATCGAGAAGTCTTCCATCCCGAGTGGCTCGCCAACCCCGTCCTCGTCCGCAAGAAGAACTCGAACGAGTGGAGGATGTGCGTCGACTACACCGACCTCAACAAGCACCGCCCCCAAGGACCCCTTCGGGTTGCCGCGGATTGATCAAGTCATCGACTCCACGGCGGGGCCGCGACTCGCTCGCTTCCTCGATCGCTACTCCGGTACCACCGGATCGCGATCAAGGAAGAAGACCGGAGAAGACCGCGTTCATCACCCCGTTTGGCGCGTCATCGCTACACGACCATGTCTTTCGGGTTGAAGAACGCCGCGCTACCTACCAACGAGCTATCCGGGCACCGCTTCAAGAGGCGGCTCAACAAGAACGTCGAGGCCTACGTGGATGACGTGGTCGTCAAGACCGAAACTCCGGTACCCTCATCGACGACCTTGAAGAGACCTTCGCATCATTGCGCGAGTACCGCTGGAAGCTCAACCCGAACAAGTGCGTCTTCGGCGTACCTTCGAGCAAACTACTCGGCTTCATCATCGCCCAACGCGGCATCGAAGCCAACCCCGAGAAGATCTCCGCCATCACCGGCATGCAAGCTCCCACGAGCATCAAAGATGCCCGTAAGCCGATAGGGTGCATGGCGGCGCCGAACGCATTCATCTCGAGGCTAGGAGAACGGGGACTCCCCTTCTTCAAACTACTCAAGCATCAAGAGAAGTTCGTGTGGACTCCGGAGGCGGATCAAGCCCTTGCCCGGCTCAAGGACTTCCTATCAAAGCCACGGATCCTCACGGCTCCTCACAAGGGCGAGCGGCCTCTTGCTCTACCTCGCCGCGACTACTCATGTGGTCGATCGCCATCGTTGTCGAGCGGCAAGAAGATGGCCACGCCTACCCAGTCCAGGGCCCAGTCTACTTCGTCAGCGAGGTTTTATCAGAGTCCAAGGCCCGCTATCATCCTGTGCAGAAGCTATTGTACGCGGTACTCATCACCTCGCGGAAGCTACGACACTACTTCCAGCAGTACTCGATCTCCGTCGTCACCGACTACCCGCTCAGCGACATCCTGCGGAACCAAGATGCTACTGAAAGAATCTCCAAGTGGGCGGTCGAGCTCGGCGCCATCACTATCGACTTCAAGCCACGCACGACCATCAAGTCATAGGCACTAGTCGACTTCATGGCGAGTGGCGGGAGAACCGACTACCTACTCCCACCGTGCGACCGAGCATTGGGTGATGTACTTTGACGGCTCACTCAACCTCGAGGGCGCGGGTGCGGGGGTACTTCGATCTCTCCAACGGGCGAACAACTCAAGTACGTCCTGAGATCTTCCGGAAGGTCTCAAACAACGAAGCCGAGTACGAAGCTCTCCTACACGGCTCCGCCTCGCGGCTTCATTGGGCATCAAGCGGCTACTAGTCTACGGCGACTCCGCAAGTGGTCATCAACCAAGTCAACAAGTCCCGGGACCACAACAAGGAGAACATGGACGCCCATCGCCTAGAAGTCCGCAAGCTCGAGAACAAGTTCTATGGTCTCGAGTTCCATCACATCGTCCGCGACAACAACGTTGCGGCGGACGTCCTCTCGAAGCTTGGATCCACCCGCGCTCAAGTACCGGCGGGCGTCTTCGTTCACGAGCTTCACGCGCCATCCATCCCGGAGCGGCGCCACCGACCACCGCCCCCGCTCATCCACCACCGGGCAGGAGGTCATGATGATCGACGTGGACCGGAGGCAACCTTTCATCGACTACCTCGGCGAGCGAGAAGGTCCCCTCCGACAAGAACTCGGCCGAG